>CM057453.1:1627607500-1632407500 GCA_016271365.2 Neoceratodus forsteri
TCTCCTCTCCTCTAGTGAATATAGCCCAAGGACTTCCAGCCTATCCTCATAGGTCATATCGCACATGCCCTGATCATCCTGGTTGCCTCTTCTGGACCCTCTCCAATAGTACTATGTCTTTCTTAACGTACGGCCTCCAGAACTGCATGCAATACTCAAGATGTGGCCTAACCAAGGCATTGTGCAGAGGTAGGATCATCAGGGAAAGACAAAACATAACAGGAAAGTGATCAGAGGGTGGGGGAGGTGCCACCGTAGATACCAGAAAAGCTAAATTAAGTACATGGCTGCGATCAGAGGTTGGAAGTGCCACTAGACACCAGGGAAAATAAATTAATTATGGGGATGGCAATCGGAGGGGGGTGCCACTAGACACCAGGGCAACATTACACGATACAGGGATGGCAACTGGGGTGCATCACCAGACACCAAGGAAATGGTGACTCTCTGCTCTTACTACAGCCTGCACAATGAGTTCCAGCCTCGGCTGCAGAAGTCAAGAATGTCCCGCTATTCTTATACAAAGAACTCGGATGAATGGCTCTTCTCACTAAAGCTGGGTACCCTAGATTTTGGGGTGCCCAGAAAAGTATTTTTTGGTCATTATTCTAAAAATTAGAATCTAGCTAAATGGGTCCTGTTTAGCTAGGTTCTGGTGTTTTTGTTTTTTTTGTTACGGACAGCATTTTAATGCATTTTCTTGCTTTTTAGTTTGAGGTAGGATGGAAAAAAAAAAAATCACAAGATGCCGGTCTCATGGCACAAAAAAAAATTGTTTGTGTTGTGAGAAGCACCAGCTTTTTTGGTGTCTTATCAGAGTGTTATCCCAAAAACCTTCCTGAGCAAGCTCAGAACAGAAAAGCACAAAACTTTAAAGCCTTATAACTCTGAAGCCATTTAATATTTTTTCACCAACCCTTTCTAAGGCACTACTTTAGGATATCACGCCTGTGTCCTGAAAGTTTTTGGAAGAAAATTTCATTTTGTGTAGGCTGTAGGTAAGAGCAAAAAAAAAATCCCATGTTACGTACAGGAAAAAGATTAGACAGCTACAGAAAAATTACATAAGTCTATCTCAGAAACCACACAAGCTGCCATCACAAAACTTTCCACAGATTTACAACTTGCCTCCCAGGCAACACCTGCAACATTTTAGCTGATTTTGTTAAATGGTGCCAAAGCTTTTAAGATGCAAAGTTAGGGGTTTGACACTGAACACCCTACTCAACCCTAACTATAGTGGCACTACCGCGCCACTATAATTAAGAAACTTTGTTTGTACTGCCAGTCTTGACCCCAGCAGATAGGCTTTGTGATCCCCAGTTGGAGACCCAGGGGGCCAGCTCAGTCAGCCAACTGAATGGGGTGAGGGTGGGAGGATGATGCTGTTATGAGACATCCACCGCAGCCAAGGAATGAAAGCTGCAGGGTTGTCTGCACAGGCCCGTACCATATAGTGAAGACAGCTCTGCTCCAAGCATAGGGACCTGCACCTCTGCACCCCCAGGTGACAGAGGGCCCTGTGCACTGGCTAAGAGATGGACTCTTTGCCCCGTGCATCTATATCTGTGGCCGCATTGAAGCACAGGGACCAGTGGACCCTGCGCTTCCGCAGCCCACAAAACAGCCCCATGAATTCTTGACATTTGTTGCTGTATGAACTGCAGGGCCCACGAGGAACCTGCACTTCTGTAGGTGGGTGGAGCCCTTACTTGGGCCCTGCACCTCTGAATCTGTGGTGAATGAGATTCCACTATCTCAGAAAGAAAGGAAATTCTTTGCAAAGAGCTGCATTAATGCACCAGTTAGTGTTCAGCTTAAGGCCACAACAGTAGGGAAATGTGGCGTATGGGTTATGCAGCAACAGGACAAAACATTAGGGTTTTGGGTCTCCGGAGTCTTGGTGAATCAGTGGTGGGATCTTCCTTGGGGTCGTCAACCCTAATGTCCACCCCATTCCCTGAGCAAACAACATCAGACATGATTTCGTTTCTTCACGGAGAGCCCACAAGGCCCTACGTGAAGAAAGCTACAACACAGTGTGTAGGCAACATGTGGCGAGACATACTTCTCCAACTCTGAAGACTGTATCACTATGAGACACTGCCTTGGAGCTGTTCAGTGTCAGTATAGTTAGAGTTGATGAGGGTGCTAAATGTTGGAGGGCAATTTTTGCAGCTTAATAGCTTGGTAATGGTTTAATGGATTTGCATGAAATCTGGGATGTGAAATGCTGGGGAGGTCTGTTTGTGTGGCAACTTTTATTTCAATAGCTTTAGCTGTTTTGAGATACAGTGTTGGAAAATAAAGAAGGTTTTGTGGGTTTTTTTTTTTTTGAATTTTTTTGCTCACCTGTATCTCAGAAATGGCCTTTGCTTGTGGGCTGAAATTGTCAGGTAGAAAGCCTTGGACCACAGATTTCTTTTGAAGGTTTGGTGGTAAAATAGTAATCTGTCTGGAAAGTTATACAATGTTGAATTTCCATTACTTCCTATGGGGAAAAAAAATAGATGTCAGACACGAAAAAGATTCTGTGTCTGAAAGAATTCTGTATTGCAACAGGATTCTGTGTCACTGGAGACCCACAAAATGGATTCTATGTCGCAGTACAGAGTCCCTTTTCACAGACAGGGTGATCCTGTGCCGGAGGTGGGAAAACAATGGGATCAGCTCGATTTAGGATTCTGTTTTGAAAAAGGATTCTTTATTGTGCTTTCCCATTGACTACAATGGGAAAGCATCATAAAGGATCCTTTTGTGAAACAGGATTGTACATCGCGCTAACAGGATCCTATTTTGTGGTTTGCTTCCATGTATTTAAATGGGGTTTTCAATTTTTATGTATAACTCTGCCAATTTTTTATATTTTCACACCAAATTTTTTAACATGGCCTTGCTTCCACGGCCTTGCTTCCACGGCTACATACATATATACATCTATGGGGAGGGGTGATGGGATTGCAGGGCCCACAGACAAATAAAGATATGATTATACTATCTGAAAAAGTAAGGAAATTCATAAAAAAAAAAAAAAATCGTTAATGCATCAGTTAGGGTTGAACTAAAGCGACAAAAGCATGGAAATGTGTTTCCAACCCCAACACCCAACCCCAACCCTGCAAAAACTGACAGGCACTGGGGTGGTGCCTTGCAGTCATCAGCCCTAATGCCCCCACCACCACCCTGCAGAGACCGACAGGTGTCGGGGTGCGTGACTTGGAGTTGTCAGCCCCAATGTTCACCCCATATCACAAGTAAATAAGCTGAGATGGGCACACTATAGGAGAACTGGGTGAGTGTTAGGGCTGACGACTCGAAGTCACACGACCCGACACCTGTCAGTCTCTGCAGGGTGGGGGCATTAGGGCTGGCGACTGCAAGGCACCACCCCAATGCCCGTCAGTCTCTGCATGGTGGGGGTTGGGTGTTCCCATTTTCATGCTTTTGTCGCTTTGGTTCAACCCTAACTGATGCATTATCGAAGTTTTGCAATGAATATGTTAAATGTATGTTACAACAATGCTATCAAAGCAAAAGACTTTCTACTTGTCAACGTAGCACTTCATGTTTCGAAATACCTTTACATTTAATTCAGTTTAGACATCTCTCAAATGGCTGAAAATGGACATGGACTTCCGATTTCTAATTTCCGTTCTCCAATTTTTTTGTAATTTGGGGGGGCAGTGGTGGTGGTGGGATCATTGCCTAATGTGAATTATCTGTTGAACTACTTTCAGTTATATGCACAGCTCACACAGTAGAAAATGCTTTTTACTTTGATGACATCACTCTAACAGTATGCAGGAAGGAAACACTAAAGTTAACAGAATTTTGTGCGAGGGAATAGGTTCTGTGCAATTTAGTAGTTGAATAAAATCAATTTAAATTCCTCTCTAAAATGTAGCGTCAAATCCTTAAAAATAGTCAATTGGTATAGAGCCTTAGTTTTTTAAAATCTCCATCTAAAATGAAACAATACATTATCTGTTGCATCAGGCTGCTCTGACACGCATAAGTCTTGTTCACAGAAGTCAAACAGAAAACATTCTTTTGGTAATTAAACATGCAGCTCAAAAGAAAACCACAACAATTTTAAAAACCAGATGTCATGTAAGTTCTTGGTTTTCAAAGCAATTTAAAAGAAGCAACTGAAGTGTAGGGTAGACATCCCCAGTGTTCTATGGCTACCATGTTTCTAATATCAACAGCAGGAAGAGGAAAGGATAGTGTATGTGGATAAACAGAAGCAGTGAAAGCAGTCAGAGCACAAAGGCACAAACAGAGGAAATAAATAGCACAGGAGGTAAAAAGGAGACAAGACTTTTATAGGTACATTAGTAAAGAAGAAAACCAGGGTGGGATAGTAAGGCTTATCATAGAAATGTAGAATTTGACGGCAGATAAGGACCGCTTGGCCCACCCAGTATGCCCATTTCCCTACCTAATGGATAAGCTGCAGATCCTAGTTAACCAACAGCCTTCTTCTTCCTACTCCAACCCCCGAGAATTGCCTTATGACTGCCCCATGCATTCTTGAATTCCACCACTGTTTTTGACTCCACAACCTCCTCCGGAAGGCCATTCCATGCATCCACAACCCATTCTGTGAAAAAATACTTCCTTATATTACCTCTGAGCCACCCCCCATCTTCAAATTGTGCCCCCTTGTTCTTGCACACCTCTTTTTCTGAAAGATGCTACCCTCTTGGACTTTGTTGATTCCCTTGAGGTACTTGAAAGTTTCTATCATGTCCCTCTCTCCCTCCTTTCCTCGAGGCTATACATATTAAGCTCCTTAAGTCTCTCTTCACATGTCTTCCGGTGCAGACCCTGCATCATTTTAGTTGCCCTCCTCTGGACTGCCTCCATCCTGTTTATGTCTTTGCGGAGATTGGGTCTCCAGAACTGCACGCAGTACTCCAGATGGGGTCTCACCAGCTGTCTGTACAGAGGGATAACAACTTCCTGTTTTTTCCTGGTGATGCCTCTCCCTGTGCGTCCCAGTATACCTCCAGCCCTCCTTACTGCCCTCTCACATTGCTTGCCCACCTTTACGTCATCTGATATGACTACCCCCAAGTCCCTTTCCATTTTTGTTCTTGTTAGTATCTCACCCCCATTGTGTACTCTTCCCCTGGGTTTTTGTTTCCCAGGTGCATTACCTTGCACTTCTTAGCACTGAATCTAAGCTGCCATACATTTGACCATTCTTCCAACCTTGCCAAGTCCCTTCTCATCCTTTCCACCCCACCTTGTGTATCAACTCTGTTGCAGATCTTGTGTTGTTTGCAAACAGACATACTTTTCCTTCAGTCCCTCTGCAATGTAAGCATAAAGACAGTGAAGAGGACGGTCTAGTACTGAACCCTCCAGTACCCCACTAGTAACCCCACTTTCTTCAGAGTTGACTGTTTACTATTACCCTCTGTGTCCTGTTCTCCAGCCAATTCTTTACCCAGGCTGCCACCTTGGGACCCACTCTCAGGCTGGCTAACTCGTACATTAGTCTTTCGTGTTGGACTGTGTCAAATGCCTTGCTAAAGTCTAGGTAGGCCATGTCCACAGCCCCTCCCTGATCTACTACTTTGGTCACCCAGTCAAAGAAATCTATTAGATTAGTTTGACGTGACCTTCCTGCTGTGAATCCATGCTGCCTTGGGTCCTGTGCCCCTCTGGCCTCTAGGTACTCGACAATTCTTTCCTTCAGAAGTGATTCCATCATTTTCCCTATCACTGAGGTTAAACTAACAGGTCTGTAGTTTCCTGCTTCTGCCCTGCTCCCACTTTTGTGAAGCAGAATCGCATCTGCCCTCCTCCAGTCCTCGGGTACCATCCCATCCTCCCATGATTTGCTAAAGAGGGTAGTCAGTGGTGTCACTAGTTTTGCCCTTAGTTCTTTTAGAATTCTGGGATGAATCCCATCAGGCCACATTGCTTTGTCCACCTTTAGTTTTAAGAATTCTTTCAGAACCCTTTCTTCTGTAAATGGGCTGGTATCAACTCCTGTATCCAAGGTGTTTCTATTGTTTGGTTTAGGTACCTCCCTCTTCATTTGTGAATACTGAGCAAAATATTTGTTTATTATTATCGGCACCTTTTCACAGTAACCCTCTTCCCACCCCTCTCCCTTTATTAAGCTTCACTATCCCTCCCTTGGTCTTCCTTGCTCCTGATGTACCTATAAAGGTTTTATCCCCTTCTTAACTGAGTTGGCTATCTTTTCCTCGATTTGGCCTTTGCTGTTCCGATTGCCTTCCCAGCTTCCTTTTGCTTTAACTGATACACTCCTCTGTCCTGCTCCTTCTGTGATTCCTTGTACTTCCTGAATGCTTTCTTTTTCTCTCGAACCTTCCCTGCCACCTCCTTTGTGAGCCATAGTGGTTTCTTACATAGTTTTGTTTTGTTTATTTGCTTCACACAAAGGCTTGTTGCCTCTGTGATGTCAGTTTTGATTATTCCCCATTGTTCTTCCACCCCTCCTTCGTGCCCATTTGCTAGTGCTTTCCTTAGGCACACACCCATTTTGGCAAAGTCAGCCCTCCTTAAGTCCAGTACTTTTGCCTTTGTATGGCTTGACTCTACTGCTGTGTTTATCGTGAACCATAATGTTTGATGGTCGCTAGTTCCCAGATGGCTACCCACTTCTACATCTGTGATCCTCTCTCCATCTACATTTGAGAGTACCAGGTCTAAGATTGCTCCCTCTTGAGTGGGTTCC
This sequence comes from Neoceratodus forsteri, assembly GCA_016271365.2. Lineage (NCBI taxonomy): Eukaryota > Metazoa > Chordata > Ceratodontiformes > Ceratodontidae > Neoceratodus > Neoceratodus forsteri. Next base: position 1,627,614,219 of record CM057453.1, read on the forward strand.
AATACTAGTTGTCTAAAGCATGCCCCCTTGTAGGCCATCTAAAATAACCCCACTCTTAGAAGTGGCTGCTGCAACTGCACTCCAGTTAACATCTGGCATATTCAGATCCCCCATCAGCAATATCTCCCCTTTTTCAGCCATTCTAAGTATACTTTCTGTCATTTCCTTGTCCATTTCCTCCCCCTGAGAGAGGGGTCTGTATACAACCCCTGTGCAGATTGTGGTGCCATTGCTTGTCTCCAAACTGACCCACAGTGCTTTCTCTCCTCCCTGTTTACCCTTTTGTTCTGTTGCTTCGATTCCTTCCCTTATGTAGAGAGTCACTCCTCCTCCTCTTTTACCCTCCCAGTCCCTCCTGTAGATAGTGTATCCTGCTATGTTTATGTCCCAGTCATGGTTGTGTGTGTACCATGTTTCTGTGACTGCCATGATATCCCAGATGTTCCTCCTCTATAAAGGCCACTAATTCAGGAAGCTTGTTACCCAGACTACGGGCACTGGTACTCATTGCTCTCCATTTTCTGATGGCTTTACCTTTTGTAGCAACATCCCCATTGACCCTTCTACCTTGGTCTTTCCTCAGTTAGTACCCTGTTTTAGGGGAGGTTGGGAATTCCCTGCTGCTTATCAGTGCCTCACCCCTTGACTAGTTTAAAAGCTTGCCAATGAAGCATTTAAACAGACTGCCCAGAAGACTTGTTCCATTCCTGGACAGATGCAGACCATGCTGCCAGTATAGGCTGGTATCCCTCCAGGTGGAACACCAGTCCCCAATGAAGCCAAACCGCTGTGCTCCACACCATTTTTTTTTTTTAAAAGGGGAAGGAGTGTTTGTGGAAGGGGACCTGGAAAAAGCATCAATACTGAACAAATACTTATGTTCTGTATTCACAGACGAAGGTGAGGGACCACAGTTAGGCAACATAAACAAATATGGGAGGAAGATGGACACCAGTCCATTTACGGAAGAGAGAGTCCTAAAAGAAATCAAGGACAAGGCAATGGGACCGGATGGGATACACCCTAGAATATTAAGGGAACTATTGGAGGTGCTGGTGGCCCACTGGTAGCCCTGTTCAATTAATCACTCGATAGGGGAGTGGTTCCGGAGGACTGGAAGGCAGATGTAGTCCCTCTTCACAAAGGTGGGAGTAAGGAGGAGGCCGGAAGAAAACTATAGACCAGTCAGCCTCACCTCAATAGTGGGGAAGATTATGGAATCACTACTTAAACAAAGGATTGTGGAACACCTTGAAACCAGTGGAGCGCAGGATCAGAGACCACATGGATTCAGAGCGGGAATATCATGTCAAACAAATCTAATTGATTTCTTTGACTGGGTGACTACGGTCACTGGCGGGGGAAGCAGTGGATGTGGCCTATATGGGTTTCAGTAAGGCCTTTGACACTGTTCCACACAAAAGACTTGTAAACAAGCTGGGCAGCCTGGGAGTGAGTCACAAGGTGGTAAACTGGGTTAGGAACTGGTTGAGTGATAGAAGATAGAGGGTAGTTGTAAATGGTGCTCAATCTGAGGAAAGGAGGGTGACCAGCAGAGTGTCACAGGGATCAGTCCTGGGACCAGTCCAGTTTAATATCTTCATAAGTGACACTGTGGAGGGGCTGGAGCAGAAGGTGTGCCTCTTTGCGGTGGACACTAAGATCTGCAACAGGGTAGATATTCCGGGAGGTAGGAAGAAGGACCTAGGGTGAACTGGAAGAATGGTCTAGAATGTGACAGCTGAGATTCAATGCGAATAAGTGCAAATTCATGCATTTGGGCGCAAGAACTCAGTGGAGGATTACATGATGGGGAGGGGGGAGAAACTGATGGTCACCAAACAGGAAAGGGATTTGAGGGTAATCATATCTGATGACCTAAAGGTGGCCAAACAATGTGCCAAGGCTGTGGGAGAGCCACTGGGATGCTGGGGTGCACAGGGTGAGGTATCACCAGCAGAAGGAAGAGGTTGTGATGCCACTGTACAGATCATTAGTAAGGCCTCATTTGGAATACTGTGTCCAGTTCTGGAGGCCACAGAAGGAAGGAGGTGGCGATGCCACTGTACAGATCAATGGCGAGGCCTCATTTGGAATACTGTGTCCAGTTCTCGAGGCCGCATCTCTGCAAGGACACAGACCGGGTGGAGGCACTTCAAAGAAGGGCAACAGAGATGGTGCAGGGCCTGCACCAAAAGTCATATGAAGAGAGACTGAGAGACCTTATAATGTACACCCTGGAGGACAGGAGACACAGGGGAGATATGATAGGAACCTGCAAATATCTAAAAGGCATAAATAGGGTACTGGAGGGTAGCATCTTTCAGAAAAGGAGATGTCCAGAAATGAGGGGGCATGACATGAGGCTGGAAGGGGGTAGACTAAGGGGGCAGCATAAGGAAGTATTTCTTCGCGAAAAGGGCAGTGGATGCCTGGAATAGACTCCCAGCAGAGTTGGTGGGGACAAACACAGTGGCAGAATTCAAGCATGCATGGAACAGGCATAGTGGAACCCTAGCAGTGGGAACGAGGAGGTAAACGGAGATCAAATAGGGCCTGCAGCTTTTACACTAGGCAGGAAAATGGGCAGCCAAGATATGTCTTGCAGTCCTTATCCGCCATCAATTTCTAGGTTTCTAACAGCCAACTTGAGCTTCCATGGAAGCTATTTGTTCCAAGGGACTCTTTTCTCCCAGGCAAGTAGTCCTATGTCCGAGTTTGCCACAAACAGAGATACAGCTGGACACTGAGAAACAAGTAAAAAAAAAATCCATATTCCTGGAAACACCCTCCTTGGCTGGTACAGTTACATGTTGTTTGTACCCAGTATAATTTATTTAAAAACCCTGCAAACAGCAGGACCAGAAATTCTTCATAGATTACAAAGGCAACACAATCAGCCACCATAGTAATATCAACTATTCCTCAGACAAACAGCCAGTGGAGTTACTATCAAGTCTTCCACAGACTGAAGTTTACTTTTGTTTTCCTGGACTACCAGGGAAAGTACTGCACAATAAACTGGGGAGTAATCATCAGAGCTTCTAATTTGATGCTGGCTGCAGCGGAGCTACAGCTCGCATCCTAGTGGACACAGTCGCAGCAGGTCACCGGGAGGTCAGCTTTGAAGGAGGAATCCAAATGAAATATAAACATGGCATTGTGGAAACCAGACAAATCTCCCATAGCTTTGTCCAGCCAGCACTAATCTAGGCATCAGCTGTGGAGCATAATCTAAACAAATGGATCAGTTGGTTCATACATCTGGAAGCTGTCATATTTTGGAATCTCCAAACACAGAGAGATAATGTATAGCTGAAATATTTACACTTAAGTATAAGCTCCCAAATCTCAAGTCACTGTAATATATGGACCTATAAGCACACGGTCTCTAGGTGACAGGCCATGAAAAGAATTCTCTTTTTTGGGGGTAGCAGCCAACCTGGATTCGCAACCAACAACATATTAGCCCCTTGACTTATTACATTTATGACCGAACATGAAACATTTGTGAACTTCTACTGCTCACCCATATGTGAAGTTGCACTACCCCAGGGCAAAAGATCTTGGCCAGGAGGTACCGGACTGTGGGAAGGGAATTTTTTTTTTTTTTTAGAGTCTTTCTGTAATAAATTAGGGATGTTATTTGACAATGTAGGCTTCTCTTACTGCTTCAGCAAGACAGTCAACTTTCACTCCGTGAATGCTATAGATTTGGAAGAAAGAAGGCCAGACAAGCATGCAGTTATTAGACTACTTACAGTTTGAATACTAAAGACAGTCTGGGCAACAATAAATGGTAAGCTCTAAGCTGGCAATATTTAGTTTTGCAGATAATGTGGTTCGTGACCATTTAGTCTTCCTGCTCCGTAAGGCACAGCAAATCAAATTATTCAACTTTGTATCAGGTTCCTATGTTTTGGTCTAGTTAGGTCAAGCCAAAAAAAAAAAAAATCAACCCAGTTTGTTCAATTGACTGATAATTTATTGAAGTATACTTCATGCACAAAAAGGTCTGAAATACAACACTGCATGCCTTGTCAAAGATATTTAAGATGAAAAAAAAAATATTACTAGTTATACATTAAATATGTGTGTTTTTTTGGAAACGATCTAGAGTTAAGCTCACTTGATCCTGGTGCCTAACTAGGCTCTAGAGCAAGTGTGAACCACCACCACAAAAATCATAAATTTATGAATGACAGACTTTAAAACTGGAACGCACAGAAATTTGGGAATGGTGCAAAATCAGCTACTCTGCCCATCCTAATTTCAAGGTTAATGTAGCAGCAGAATGCTCCAGCTGTCAGTTAAAAGACTATAAGGAAAGCAGTCTCTAAACATTTAAAGAGCAACAGGTCCTTTACTTCAGTATAAGCATTTGTAACACATAAAACAAGATAGCCAAATAATATAATTTTCTAGAATACAGATATATGTTCAGAGTAAGAAGTTGGATGTGTTGTTTCTGAACTTCAAAAGCATTTGATACCCTGTCACATAATGTTTTGATGTTAAAACCCCTAAATTATGGGATAGATATCACTTTGCTAAGCCATGCATCAGTCCTTAATGTATTTCTGTGCGGTAGCGCAGGGCCTGCCATGCACAGGGCTCCCAGATCTACTGGGATTCCTGGATTTTACTGGGATTTCAAGACATCTACAGGGAAATTCTTCCTACAGAGACTTGCATTGGTTACACAGGAAAACAAAGCAATTTGGGTTCCATAGGAAATAATGTAATCTATAGGAAAACACGGGGAAAATCACCCTGATGTTACAGGGAAAATGCCAGATCAATATGGGAGCTGGGGCATGATGCATGACGTGATAAAGAAATGCTTGTGCACACTTTACATTACAATTTTATCCTATGGGAAATTAAGCAATATGTAAATCCGCAGAACTCTAGAGCAAAGTAATATATTTTCACCAAACCACAAAAGGCACATCTGCTGAAGCAAGCCCTCAGTACCCTAAAATATCAGAGCAAAATTAAAAACCATTTTTAACACCACAGTAACAAATACACTACTCTGTAATCCTCACAGTACAACGTTATCCTATGGGAAATCAACCAAAACTTAAATCCACAGAATTACAAGCCAAAGTAATATATTTCCATAAAACCAACAAAATGCATCTGTGGAGAAAGCACCTTCTACCCTGAAATTTTCAGTTCTAAAATTCCAAACCATTTCTTTGCTATGAGGTAACAAACAAACAGCTATATAAAATGTATTTTTTGCAAATTGCAATCAGGAATCATGTTTCACGATCAAGAATCCCATTTCAGACTTGACAATAACATGGCTAAAACAAGAGGACCAAAAGAAGGGACAGGACTGGCACAACAGCATCAGGTGGTAGAAGGCAACCACGACAATATGGCACGATAAAAGCCGTGTTGCTCTAGAGCGTTGAAAACAATAATGCTGTCTTGAGAGCTTGAGCAGCACTCATAGAGGGAGAGCAGAAGTTGTGCAAATTGACAAAAGCGCCACCTATCGATTCGGACCGACGAGTGACTGGTGAGGGAAAAAGGCGGTTGGTGGGGAATGCTGAGGAAGTGTACAGCTGCGCAGAGAGGAAGGTGGAGATAACAGAGCTCCAGAAGGGGAAAGTGTGCCGTGGTGGGTGCTGCGATGTCTGCAAGGCAGACAAGGATTGTGGGAGGAGATGGTAAGTCCAGCAGCATGCAGGGAGAAATGACAGGAATCAGAAAATAGAACTGAAGTTCCCCAGTGTTGTGAACATGTCACCTATTGGTGGGTATAGCCAGGCTCGTGGTGGCGAGGCAGCGGAGAACAGAAGTGTGACACTGGGAGGATATTACGTTATGGACGGGACAGATATTGTCCACAATGCAGCAGAGCACCGGTAACACATAGGAACGAGGGATGAGAAATAGAGCACGGCATCACAAGTAGGAAAGTGGAAGGTGCAAGCGGTATGTTATGAGACTATTGACATGAACAGCAGAGGTCAAGGGAAAAAAAAGTGCCACTGTATTAATCGGCGTGTGTTGCTCAGCGTGCATGCGATCGCTTGCGAATCAGAGAACGCTTAAAAATAAGAGGGCAAGCATAATTGTGGATGTGCAATAAATAGTTGTCCTCGTTGGTATTACCTATGAAAGAAAATAGCATCTATGAAATACTAGTATTGCACTTGCCACTTTACCAGCACCAATAATCCCGATGAAGTGACATCTAATAGGGGAGTTAATGTATGGTTGGACGTTATACGCACCGGCCTCCGCCTCATGCCACACTGGTCCCAACCATGCATTAACTCCCCATTAGATGCCACCTTCATCAGGGATTATTACTTACATATAAAATGTACCCAAGACCATTTTAAGGAGTGTGGGAACAATACCGTGTTCAAAATATATTTACAACTGCAAACTTTGATTGAAACTGCTAAGTCCAAGTGAAACAGAAACCTGTTGCCACCGCTCCCCCGACACTCATGAAATACCGAGTCCCGACCACATATTCCTTTAAATAGTTTTACTATTAAAACAACCTAGAATAAATTGTTTCTTACAAAAGAGAATACTAAAACAAACATTTGTCAATGCTGAACATTTGCTGATTGTTAAACAATTTGTTTTTTTCCAGGATTTTAAAAATGACACGTCATGTTTCTCCTGTTTTAACAGGAAAGGCTGCTGTGTTATTAAAACAAATAATGTGTAAAGACTACTGGAAAACATCTGAGTAAAACCTAATCATGGTTACAGCAATGCTCTCATAGGATCATAGGAATCATAGGAAGGATACTGAGCCAAATGGACTTACATCCTATATGCTCGCCATTTGTCCTAATTTCTGATCTGGTTCATATACCTATCCCATTTAGATTTGAACTCTGTAGTTGTTTGACTAGCCACAACCTCCAATGGTAATCTATTCCAATCATACACAACTCTTTGATTAAACCACTGTGTACTTCGTACTTTCTTCCTTTTTGGTGCTGTTAGCTGCATCAGATGAGACCTTGTATTATACATACTACTGTTTGGTTCAAGACCAGTGATATTCCAAAGATCATCACTATGCCAAGCCTTATACACTAAGCACATATCACCTCGCTTTCTTCTCTCCTCCAAGGAATACATATTCAACTCCGTTAGTCGGGTTTCATCATTTTTCCCTGCCGTATTGTGAATAACTTTTGTTGCTCTTTTCTGAACCCGCTCCAGCAACATTGAATCCTGTTTTTTAAAGGGTGCCCACACCTGTGCTCCAAACTCCAAAATAGGTCTCCCCAAAGATATATACAGAGGCATAACAGTCCTACTTCTAGATGATATATGCCACAGTATACAGTTTAAAATACTATTTCCTTTTTGGGCTATTCTTTGACAATGTGATGAAAAAGACATATCGCTGGAAACTGTTATACCCAGATCTCTTTCCTCGGCTATTGTCTTTAGTGGTGTGTTTCCTAATTTATAGGGTAGTGTTGGATTTATGCTGCCCAGATGCATAATAAAACATTTGTCTTGATTTAATGTCAGTTTGAATTTATTTGACCATGTGTCGATATTGTCTATGTATCTTGTAAATTTGATGAATTTAGTCTAATATTTACTTCTGCACCAATCCTACAATCATCAGCAAATTTTTGTACCCATACAGATTTTTGTTTTATTTGAAGTGATGATACATAAAGATTAAACAGACAAGGGCCCAGCACTGACCCCTGGGGTACCCCACTAGTCACTCCCAAACTATCGGACTGTTCCCCTCTAATGCTCACACATTGATTTCTATCGTGCAACCAGTTCTGAACCCAGTTTATTATATATGGGTTTATAATCAGGTTTCTCATTTGTTGTAATAGTTCAGGGTGAGGGAGCTTATCAAAAGCCTTTGAGAAATCAAGAAACAGCACATCAACATGGATTCCCCTATCCAATCTATCTATTACTTGGTTATAGAAGGCCAACATATTCGTCTGGCATGACCTACCCTTTACAAAACCATGCTGAAATTGATCTGTGAGATGATTTGTTTCTAAATATTCATTTATTCTATCCTTTAATACTCCTTCCAAAATCTTGGAGGGTATGGCAGTAAGGCTAATGGGTCTATAATTTGCAGGATCCATTTTATTTCCCTTCTTATAGATTGGGACAACAACCGCCGATTTCCAGCAATCAATCACCTCACCAGTATCCAATGATCTGTTTGAGATCTAGTGCTCAATTCCCACCTGAGCCACTTGTTGAATAGAAGCGCGTGCAGAACACAATTCTAAAAACATAGAAAGGTGATGGCAGAAGGAGAACAAAGGTCCATCAAGTCTGCCCTTAAGATCCTGAGATCCTAGGTGATCCTGGGTCCTAGCTGGTAGATTCCCTTACAATTTTGATTCTAGTTTACTCCTTATCTCAACCCCTTTTGAATGCTGATACAATCCTTGCTCCTACCACCTCTGCAGGTAGTTTGTTCCATGGCTCCACAATCCTTTCAGAGAAATAGTGCCTCCTAAGATCCCTCCTGAAACTCCCACCCCTTAGTTTCCATCCATATCCCCTTGTGTTTGAATTGGGAGCCTTGGTGAATAGTTCAGCATAGTGTACTAAATTGAAACCCCTCATGTACCTAAAGGTTCCTGTCATATCCCCCCTTTCTTTCCAAGATTCAAGTGAGTACATGTTTAACGCCTCGAGCCACCCCTCATACGGCAGCCCCTGAAGCCCCTGTATCATTTTTGTTGTCCTTCTCTGAATGGTCTCTATCCTGTCCCTATCCTTCTTAAGTTATGGTCTCCAAAACAGTACACAGTATTCCAAATGGGGTTTCACCATAGATCTGTACAAAGGAAGTATCACCTCCCTGTGCCTACTGTCAAATCCTCTCCCTATGCATCCCAGCATTTTGTTGATCCTACTATATGCTACGTTGTATTGGCTTGTTTAAGGGTATTGCTAATAATATCTCAAGGGCAGACTTGATGGACCTTTGTTCTCCTTCTGCCATCACCTTTCTATGTTTCTAGAATTGTGTTCTGCACGCGCTTTTATTCAACAAGTGGCTCAGGTGGGAATTGAGCACTAGATCTCAAACAGATCATTGGATACTGGTGAGGTGATTGATTGCTAGATCCCTTTCTTCTTTTGAGTCACTGAGTTTGACCCCGTTTAGCCAATAGGTTGTTCCAGGGATATTCCTGTCAATATGCATCATTTTACACTTCTTGGCGTAAATTTCAGCTGACAGATACTAGACCATTGTTCCAACCTTTACAAATAATTTTGTACAATTCTCACTGCTTCTTTTGCTGTCCACCCTTCCCCCTAATTTAGTATTGTCTGTGAACAGTGCAATTTTGCCCTGGATACCTACTCCTATGTCGCTGATGAACACATTGAACAGGATTTGGCCTACGATCGAGCTCTGCGGGACCCCACTCATCACTTATCCCTCCTCTGACATCTCCCCATTGACCACCACCCTTTGCCTCCTTCTGTCCAACCAGTTTCCCACCCACTTAACGATGCAGCTTGCTATGCCCAGATCTTCTAGCTTCTTCAGCAAGCATTTGTGTGGTACTGAATCAAAGACTTTGCTGAAGTCAAAATAGAGGAGGTCCACTGAACGGCCACTATCCACTTCCCTAGATACCCAATCAAAGAAAGTAATCAGGTTTGTCTGGCACGACCTGCCTGTAACAAAACCGTGTTGTTTATCGTCCTGTAGGCCATGCTTATCCAAGTAGTCTACTAGGTCTTGTTTAATCAGAGCCTCCACTTGCCTTCCTAGCACTTATGTGAGGCTGACCAGCCTGTAGTTACCAGTCTCCTCCTGCTACCACCCTTATGCAGAGGCACCACGTCAGCTCTTTTCCAGTCATTAGGTATGACACCCATCTTGAGAGAACAGTTAAACAGGTGCACTAAGGGGTCTGCTAACTCACTCGCTAACTCTAATTATCCTCGGATGTATTCCATCCGGACCAGAAGATTTGTCGATCTTTTAATGCTCAAGCAACTCTCTTACCCTGCCTGTGGTAATACTTGGTGTTTCCATTTTTGGTACTCCCCTGCCATGTGCTGTAAGGCATTGGGCACTGTGTTCTTTGGTGAACACTGAACAGAAATATTTGTTCAGAACAGTGGCCTTCTGCCTGTCCTCTTCCACTATCCTGTCCCCATTCCTGATTTTAACTACCCCTCCACCCTTCTTTCTCTTTTCTTGCAAATATCTGAAAAACTGTTTGTTCTCCTCCCTGACACCTTTAGCTATCTGAAGTTCTTCAGTCGCCTTTGCTTGTCTCACTGCCAACTTGGCCTCTTTATTCTTTAGTATGTATTCCTCCCATAGACCGTTACCTGGCTTACTTTTGAAGTTGCAGAATGCTTACCTCTTGACCCTAATGGCTGTCCTAACTTAACTCATGAACCAAATGGGGCGTTTGTGTCCATTTCTTTTGGTCATTTGTCCTTGTACATGACTTTGTGGCCTCTGTGATAGTTTGTTTAATCATTCCCCAAATGTCTTCTATGACAAAATGTTGGTGAATTCAAGTTAGTTTTTCTCTTACTAGTTCCCTCATTCTATCAAAATTTGCCCCTGTGAAATTCAGGACTTCTGCCCTTGACTGGGATTTGACATCCTTCAGGGATATTTTAAACCAAACCGAGTTGTGGTCGCTGTTTGCCAGCAGCTCCCCAACTCCGACTGCCTCAATTTTTTCCAAGTTAGTGAGGACCACATCCAAGAGGTTGTTCTGCCTAGTAGGATCAGTGACTAATTCTGTTCTGTTTACATAAGGACTCTGTCTTCATTAACCGATGGTCATCTAGTATGTGGGTGTCAGGATTGGGTCAGGACAATTTAATTTTTTTCAAAGATACAAACTGCCATCACTGGATCATTTAAGCAATAAGGCACGACAGGGTATATGTAGTAACTTTACTCTGCAACTAACTGTACTGTGCACATCATGAAAATGTGGCTCTGGTGGAAGTTTAGCAATAGCTCACTTAAAGACCATCTTGATTTTTTTCCCGTAAATAATTTTAGTCTCCAACAGTGGATGATAATAAGGCCAGTAAAGAAAGGCAAAAACTCAACATGTCAGTTTCAATGTGCTTAGGGAATATTAAACAGGTCTGTGTAATGCAACATCTAGAATGAGCTTAACCAACACTTGTGTCAATTTCAGTGTGAACCAAGATGGCTCACAGAACTAAATATTAATAGAATTAGGGTACCAGAAGTGCAGCTTTAGTCAATGAAGTTATGAATGGGGAAGCAAACTTTTAGATGATGAGTGCAAATGGAGGCACATACTGTATTAATTGTACATTTGATGTTCATACAGATATTTTGTTATCTACACTCATTGTCACTGACATCAGTGCTATCACTTGTGGCTCAGCCACTCATGAGGTCAATGTGTAGAATTTAAACATTTGGAACTGTTTAACAACATAAGTGAGTCTGATTTCATTTTATTCCATATAAAATGTTAATAGTGAGTTTTTTCCCCTTTTTTAAAGCTTTCTGCATCTGTGTAAAGCACCATAGTGTGCTAAGTATGGTTGGATTTTTAGAATATGTTGTTGCAGCTTGCCTAGTTGTGTATCATCGATAACTTTTAAAAATGGATTTTGAAATATTCAGTTGGCATATTTTTTTTTTTTTTCAGTCATAGAAACATAGACTTTGACGGCAGATAAGGACCACTTGGCCCACCCAGTCTGCCCATTTCCCTACCTACTGGATAAGCTGCAGATTCTAGTTAACCAACAGCCTATTTCCTCCAACCCCCCACTACAATTGCCTTGTGTCTGTCCCATGCATGTCTGAATTCCCCGTTTTAGCCCCAACAACCTCCCCAGGAAGACAGTTCCACGCATCCACCACTCTCTGTGAAAAAGATTTCTACATTACCCCAGGCACGTCCCCCCTCTGTCTTTAAATTGTGTCCCCTTGTTCTTACACATCTCTTTTTCTGAAAGATGCTACCCTCCTGGACTTTGTTGATTCCCTTGAAACTGCCATTTGATTGTGAATAATTTAAAAGTCTTTTGGCCCTTGAAAATTACCGAAGTGCTGGCTGTGCTGCAGCTTGTTGTAACCTGTTAGCAAACAAGGAGACAAATTCACTAACAGTAGCTCACGTGCCAATTTCGGGACTCACAGATTGAGGGTGCTGGTTTATCGTGTGTGTGTGTGTGTGTGTGTGTGTGTGTGTGCGTGTGTGTCTCATGAATACCAGGAGCTCTGGTAGGGCACAAATGCCTCCTCTTTCGGCACAGAGCCAAACTTACAGTCTGGAATGATTTGACAGCTAATGCATCACTGCTTGGACACAGAAAGAACAGTCATGTAAGAACTTACCGCAACAGTAGATCTTTGAGGGGATCTCAGTCATCAAGTTACACTGTAGGAACCTTCACTGTCGGTGAAGGAATCCCATGGAAGATTTTCAGCAGTACAACTAGGGCATGCAGCCATGGCGTCACCAACCCTATACAGGCGTCGTGACGCTCCTCCTCAGTTCTTCCCCGGAGACAAAGGCAAGGCTCTTGCCTGGGGAACAGAGGAGAGAAAAGGTACCAGACCGAAATAAAAAGCAGGATACACCAGATAGCTAGTACCTCATTACGAACCCCAGAGAGGGATAGAGAATAACTCGCCTATGACTGAGAACCCTTGGAGATCTACCGCTATGTTAAGTTCTTACGTAACAGTTCTATCTTCTTCAGTGGTATCTCAGTCATCAGGTTACACCGTAGGAATGAGTACCAAGCAATGACAAGTGTAAACATACAGTCTGGGAGGCTGGATCTCCATAAAGTTAAGACAGGAGTCCTTGTAACACAGCTCTGCCAAAACCTGCATGGGCTCTTGAGGCAATGTCCAGACTGTAATGCTTGGTGAAAGTGTGGACTGTACTCCAGGTGGCAGCCGCACAAATGTCAGTGCTTGAGACCCCTATGAAACAAGCCACCGAGGTAGCCATGCTTCTGGTGAAGTCAGCTTTGACAGCAACATGCAATACTTGGCCGTACTTGTTGTAGCACAACACATATAGGATAGTGGATGGTTGGCCATCCACAACAAGGCTGTGTTTCCATTGAGGGAGCTGATGACACAGAGACCTCGAGAGTGAAGCTCGAGAGGTCTCGCTGATGTCATCAACTACCCGAGATGGAAACGCTACCTTAGTTGTGGATGGTCAACTGTCCACTATTTTATATAGTATATGGTTCCTGGCTTTTTTTTTTTTACTTGTGTGTTTTTGTTTTTTTTATTGTTACCTTGGTTACTTCATTGCACTCCCGCTGACTCCTGCTTCTTCGCTCCGACTCACTCTGATTCAATCTGTCTTCACATCGCACCCACTATGCAGGCGTCATTTACTTCAAATGAAATAAAAAAAAAAAAGATTCATTTTATGACATAGAAACCACGTGAGGCTCTTAGTGTCATAACGGGAGGTCACGATGGTGCTAAGCTGAAATGCGCCATGTTGACAATATTTTAGCATCAGACCATCATTGAGTGAGCCAATCAAGTGGCGAACAAGGCAAAAAGTTGTTGTATATTAATGTGGCGTCAGAACGATAGTACAACAACTTTTTTGACCTCTGAACTGTCCTACAACAAGAATTTGAAAGCCACCTTTTTCTATATAGAATATGCCCTAACCATATACTATAATGCAATTTGCCAACCATTTGGATAAACACTGCTTAGAAATTGAAGCGCCCTCTCTACCTGGGGCGAAGGAAACAAACAACTGCTTAGACTTTCTGAACTCTTTGATCCAAAGCAGATAGTATTTCAAAGTTCTGCGCATATTTAACGTATGGAGCATTGCTTCCCCTGGATTGGCACACTCAGGAAAATAAACAGGAAGGTATACAGACTGAGTGTGAACTCAGAAACCACCTTCGGCAGAAACACAGGATTTGTGCACAAAGACACCCTGTCTTTGTGAAAAATCAGGTAAGGCTCCTCTCGCACCAGAGGGCCTGAAGCTCTGAAATTCTTCAAGCAGAAGTAATTGCAACAAAAATAGCGCGTTACAAGAGAGAAAGTCCAAATCACAAGTCGCGATTGGCTCAAAAGGAGACAGGGTCAACTTCTCCAAAATAAAATTCAAGTCCCAAGTCGGGACAGGGGAATGGATTGGAGATTTCAGAAACAGGATGTCCTAAGAAAGGTATGAGAGACATCCAGCTGTGCAATCGTGCAGTCACCCACAGGCTCAAGAAAGGCAGAAACAGCCAAAAGGTGGACCTTGAGGAAGGAATCCTGGAGGCCTGAGTCAGACAAAGAGATCAGATAGTCTAGGATATGAGTCACCGAACAGGTGAAATGGTCCAGGGCATGTTTGGCAGCCCAGATGGCAAACCACTTCCACTTCATGGCATAAGTGGCTCGAGTGGAAGGCTTCCGGGCAGCCACCAGGAAGCCTGCTACCCTATTAGAAACCCCAAATCTGGTGATGGCTACATTCTCAGGAGCCAGTCATGCAGATGAAGGGACCCAAGGCTGGCATGGACCAGGGTCCCCTAATCCTGGGTCAGCAGATTCCTGCAAAGAAAAAGAGAGACCGGAGGTTCCTCTGTCAGTTGTTGAAGCAGAGGGAACAATATCTGGCAAGGCCAGAATGAAGACAACAGAATCATGCTGGCCTCTTCCATCTGCAACTTGATTTTCACCCTTTGGATCAGAGGAAATGGAGGGAATACATACAGAAACCTCCTGCTCCAAGAGAGGGACCACACGTCTGACCAGAAAACTCCAGGCCCTGGATCTAGCGAGCAGAAATTAGGCAGTTTTGCATTGAGTGGGGACGCAAAAAGGTCCAACTCTAGACAACCCCATCTGTCGAACAAGTCTTCTGCGACAGATGAGATAAGCTCCTATTCGTGCATACTGGAATGAGTCTTGCTGAGACTATCCACCAAGATGTTTAGAACACCTGGCACGTGGACCGCAGAGAGTTTCAGACTCTGCTTCAGCACCCAGTACCACACTCTCATGGCCTCCCTGCAAAGGGAGTACGAGCGAATCCCGTCCTGCTTTTTGATGTAGTATACTACACTCAGGTTGTCTGACTGCACTATCAAGATGCTCTTGAAATTCTTCCATGGTGTACAACACTGCTCTCATCTCCAGGTGCAGGGTGGTTTCCCACTGGGACCAGGAACCCTAAGTTGGGAAGGGGCCCAGATGTGCTCCCCAGCCCAGACCAGAAGCATCTGTAGTTAAGATCTGATGCTCGGAAGAAATCTGGAAGTGAACACTTTGAAACAGAGTCAAGGGGTCCATCCACCACTATAGTACCTTGCATACTGGAGAGGAAACCAAGACAAGTTGATCCAACTCATCCGTGCACTGGTCCCATTGTACTCTAAGGGTCCACTGAAAGGTAGGCATATGAAGCCTGGCCAACGGAACGGAGGAAATGGCCACTGACATTAGGCCCAACAATCTGAGGTACGCCCTGGCAGGAATGTATTGACTCTGAGCGACTTCTTGAGCTTGGGCTATGAGGCACTCCGCCCTGTTTTGGGACCGGAAGGTCTTCCCCTGTGCCGAATTCAGAACCACCCCTATATACTTCAGCCTTCGGGATGGTACCAGAACCGACTTGGGCAGGTTGACAGTGTCACAGACCCACTCCGGGGGGTCAGACCCACTGAGCTCCCAGTGCCCACTCTTAAGTGCAATCTGTGACGGGGAGGGGGGACAGGGATACCCTCCTCGTCCTTCAGAATGCTCGCAGAGGTCACGACTGCACCTCTGCCAGGAGGATCCCGGGCCTCCCTCTAGTTCTGGATTAGGGCACAATACCAGTCTTGTGTCTTGTGGCCAAATATGAACCTTTCTTTGGCTATTACACAAAGGAGGAACCCCCAAGCATCACACTTTCTTTGGGATAGCAGCGTAACTCCTGATTTGGCATTCTCCCTATAGGACATGCAACAGACTGGTTCAAAATCTTTGTAGACTCTGGTATTCTCCCTATCCTTCCAGATGTCCCTTTGCAGACCCTTTTCTCAATTTGGTTGCTTATGTGGCCCCTCTAAGCAAATAACAGTTGTCACAAATTATTAATAAATCCTCTACAGTCACACCTACAATGTAAGAACTCACAGGCAGAATTTCTTTAGAAAAACAAAGTTTTTACTAAAATACTTAAATACAGTTGCAACTAAAAGAGGACATATACTAATTTAGGTTACAGTATAATAAACAAATGGAAAAGTATACAGAAAAAATGCACTAAAACATGTTAGCTAAGTCTGTACCTTAGGTAAGAAGATTTCAAAGTCCAGAGAATCACTGGTTTTCAAAAATATTTCAGTCTTTCTGTAGCAGCCTTTGGTTCTTAGGCAGTCTCTGGGCTGGCAGCTGTTCTCTTGTAGTCAAGAGAGTCCAAGCAAAATGTGTGTGTTCAAAATGCACTGCGCTGGGCTATTTATACCTGTCTGAAATCTTGTAGTGTCATCGCTTTCCAGCTACAGCAACTACTCCGTTTGGCCAGGAGATGTCTCTTTTAGGCCAGAAGATGGCACGGCTGGCGCTGTTTCCAAAATTTCCAAGCATATTAAGAATCAGATTTTGAGACCTATAATTAGCATGGATATGATGTTTCAGAGTTAAGCCCTTTGAAGTCCCCTGTAGACCACTGGCAGCTGTTAGATAAAATTCACACAGGTTCTCGAGGAAACATGTTCCTCTCCTGTTACTTCATAAAATGTAGCATATTATAACAGCTTCCTTAGATCAAAGCATTCCACTCCTGAGTGCATGGTTTTATGACATACGTAAGCAATAAGGCGTGATGGGTTGTACGTGGAACAAATTTTACCACATGGCCAGGGGTGTAATAAGGCACGGGGTCGAAGGCCGAGTGACTTTAGCCACTGGCCGTGCAGTAAAAACTGTTCCACACACATCCCAGAGTGCCTTATTGAGCTTATAAAATGGGCTCCTTTTTAAAAAAGGTTTTACAGTTGGGAAAAGTATGTTTATATGTAGAAACAATAGATTTACTTATGTGCATTTATGATAAAATAGTCCATCCACCCACTACAAATGATGTCCTTGATGGTGATGTCATTGTATTATAGCCTACTTTCTTCTTCCTGTTTTTTTCCCACATTCAAGATACGGAATGTTTATTATAGAAAAGTTTACCATGGAATACATGGATTCAAAATTCGCTAGTTCCACTGGCAGAGTGTTTCTCTCCTAACACTCTGTACACACAGAAAATAAAGGCCTTTGTTACAGCCAGAGACTCAATTATCTCACTGTCAGGGCAAGAAGAAGACAGTTCCCTGATGAGCAGGTAAAGATAGAAGGGGGATTTTTCACTGTCAGCAAAGAAAAAATTACTCACCTTAGTAATGTTGTTTCTTCTAATGGAGTCTTGCTATATTCTGACATATGCAGTGAGTTCCAACCTTGAACTGCTCCGGAGGTGAAAGAGTTAACTTTCCATGCCAGGCATAGAGCGCTGAGCTCGAGCTCGGTTGAGACTCTGTCTGTTGTTCTTCAAACTCAAACCGTCAGATCTTCTGAGCTAAACTCACTAAGGTCCTGTGTGGAAGCTGTAAACCTACACTAGCCAACTGGCTACTAAATATAATAACACATTTTTGGTCCCAAAACAAGACTCAAGTCAGGAGCCCAAAAATGAAAACACAACATCAAGTCACCCCGAAGGAGGGTGAAAAACAACAAGGTGAGCACCTACTAAGTGCCAACACTGCACTGCCCACCCACATCCCAAAACAGAGGTTTTGAGGGGCAGGCAGGGAGGGAGATCAGAATATAGCAAGACTCCATTAGAAGAAACAATATTACTAAGGTGGTAATTTTTCTTCAAACAACATGAAGTCTTGCTATATTCTGACATATACAGACTTCTAAGCAGTACCTCCATGGAGGAGGGACAGAACCTACTTAGGAAATAGGCTCTGAAGCACAGGTGTGCCAAACCGAGCATCACTCCTAGCCTGGATGTCCAGGGAGTAATGCTTGGTAAAAGTCTGAACTGTTTTCCCGGTAGCTGCTTCACATATCTCTAGAATAGGGATGTCCCTGGCAGCAGCCAGAGAAGCAGCTGTACCTCTGGTAGAGTGAGCCCTCAGGCCTGAGGGAGGAACCTTACCCAGTTTTACATAGCAAAATTGGATACAAGAGACAATCCACCTGGCAATGGATCTTTTAGTGGCAGATTTCCCTTTGCCAACCTCACGATAAGTGAGGAACAGTAGGAGGGAGTCAAACCTGTGACCCTTGGTACGCTCTATGTAGTAACTAAGGGCTCTCTTCACATCTAGGCTGTGCAGCCTCCTCTCGCCAGAGAAGGAATGGTCAGTGAAGTACACTGGAAGAGATATAGATTGATTAAGGTGGAAATCTGAAACCACCTTAGGCAAGAACTTCCTGTTAGTCCTGAGGACCACCTTATCTCTGTGAAAGGAGATAAAATCAGGCTCCACTGACAAAGCTTGTAATTCACTTATCGTCTGGCAGAAGTGATGGCTACCAGAAACACAGTTTTCCAAGTCAAGTACTTAAGCTCTGCTGAAGACAAAGGCTCAAAGGGGGGTTGCATAAGCTGAGCAATGCAAACATTAAGATCCCAGATGGGGGCAGGGTCTCTGAATGGAGGATTGGTGTGAAGCAATCCCTTGAAAAACTTGGAAAATACAGGGTGAGCAGAAAGAGAAGAAGCCTTACCTGCTGAAATAAAAGCAGATATAGCTGCCAGATGCACTTTCAGGGTAGCAGACCTCAGCCCCAAGGTATTTAAGTGGACCATATAATCCAGGACTGTGGGCAAATCAGCAGATTCTGGGGGAATATGCTTTCCAGAGCACCATATGGAAAACCTTTTCCATTTGGAATTATAAGTAGCCCTGGTGGAAGGTTTTCTAGAAGCCTTCAGGATATCCATTACACCTTGGGAGAGGTGTAACTCAGCAAACTCTAACTCTTCAAGAGCCAGGCCTTGAGATTGAGAGATCTGAGGTTCGGGTACCAAACCCTCCCCTGAGCACAGGTTAACAGGTTGTAATTCCTGGGAAGACACAGGGGAAGATGGACTGCTAAGGACAGTAGGAGTGGATACCAGGGCTGTCTGGCCCAGTCTGGAGCAATAAGGATCATTTTGCAGGGTTGAGATCTGATTTTGACTAGCACTTTGAACAAGAGAGGGAAGGGGGGAAAAGCATAGAGAAACTTCCCTTCCCAATTGAGAACTAAGGCATCCAGAGGGACTGAGCCCAACACTGGGGGTCTGCAACAAAAAAGGGGAAGTTGGTGATTGTCTGGGGCTGCAAAAAGATCTATCTGCGGGGTGCCCCATCTGGAAAATATCACCTCCAAGACCAGGGGGTCCAGTGACCATTCGTGATGGCTCTGGGAAATCGCGCTGAGAGCATCTGCCAGGACATTGTCCTTGCCTGGGAGGTGAACTGCCGTAAGGGAGGTGTTCAGGGAGTAAGCCAGAGACCACAACTTCATTGCTTCGGTGCACAAGGCCGTAGACCGAGTGCCCCCTTGCTTGTTGATGTACCACATTGTGGTGGTGTTGTCTGTTCTGACCTGTACAACTTTGTTCTGAACAGATTTGGAAAAACCTTGAAGTGCTAGAAAAACTGCTCTGAGTTCCAACAGATTCATGTGGAGCAGAGATTCCTGAGGGGACCACAACCCCTGGGTGGTGAGGTCGCCCATGTGAGCTCCCCACCCCAAGAGGGATGTATCTGTAGTAAGATTTAAGGAGTGAGACTGAGTGACAAAAGGAACCCTTGTCTCAGATTGCTCTGATCCTGCCACCACTGGGGCCTGGATCAGGGTTGAGTCACTGGGATCAATTTGGTTAGAGGCCCTTCCTTTGAGACCAAAAGGCTCTCAAATGGAACTGAATGTCCCTCATCTGAAATCTTGCTCCCTGCACTACTGCTGTAGAAGCAGCCATGTCCCCAGGAGCTGTAGAAAATGCCTTGCAGGTCGAGACACCTGCAGGAGGTGAATGAGGAGGCCAGAGAGACCAGGGTCCTTGCCTCTCCAAGGAAGGAAGGCTCTGGCTTTCTCTGTGTTCAGCTCTGCGCCTATGAAGGTGAGAAGCCGGACAGGCTCTAGGACTGATTTTGAAAGATTCAAAATGAAACCTAGAGAGGTGAGCAGTTGCTGAGTTATCTGTAGGTGTAACCTGACTTGGTCTGGGGACTGGCCTACTATGAGCCAGTCGTCCAAGTAAAGGAAGATGGCAATTCTTTACCTTCTTAGAGAGGCAACTGCTACTGCCAGGCATTTTGTGAATACCCTTGGAGCAGAGGTGAGGCCAAAGGGCATTGCTCTGAACTGGTAATGGCCTGAGGGCAGCTCAAACCTGAGGTACTTTCGATGGGAGCTTCTGATGAGAATACGGAGTAGGCATCCTTGAGGTTCAGGGGCTAGCCAGTCCCCTGGCCTTAGAGAGGTAGAATAATTCCCAGAGTTACTATTTTGAATTTTGTTTTTAAAAGGTGCTTGTTTAAGTATCTGAGATCCAGGATGGGCCGCCATTCTCCTGTCTTTTTTGGGGTAAGGAAGTAGCTGGAGTACAAACCTTTGCCCTGGTGTAGGGGTGGAACCCTTTCCATGGCTCTGACAGCCAGGAGGGTAGAGACCTCTGCCTCTAGGGCAAGTGCTTCTGGTGGATTTGCAGGTGGAAAGGATCTGGTTCTCATCTTTGGAAACTTTTTGAAGCTGAGAACCAGTCCCTGGCTTACTACTTCCAGGACCCACTCGTATGATGTCAGAGACTCTCAGTCCTGGACAAAGTAAGCCAGCCTGCCCCTACAGGTAGCTGAGAATCGGCCCTGGCAACCCCATCAGGGTGCCTGCTTGGCAGGGCTTTGGGCTGAGGGGGTGAAGCAGGCCTGCTTGTACCCGTCTGCCTCTCCTCTAAAGAACCCCTTCTGGGCATAAGCAGAAGAGGAGGCCTGGGCTTGGTAAAAAGGACTATGAAAAGGCCTGCCCCTGCCCCTGAAAGCTGCCTTTGAGGAGTGGCCTGCCTTTCTTTGGCCTGTGCACTCCTATAGGTGGTCCTATATTCATCCATTTTCTTCGTGTAATTCTCTGTTTGCTCCCCAAACAGAGAATTACCCACAACAGGAAAATCCATGGCCTTAGTCTGGGTATCCTGTGACAGGCTAGTACAAGTGAGCCAAGCCATTCTTCGAAGTGCCACAGATGTAGCCATGACTCGAAGACACATCATTGGAGTCTACTGCAGCATGGAATTGCACCTTGGATGCCTCAATACCATCAGCAGCCACCTGCTCCAGCTCCTTGGCAAGCTGGCCAGGGACCTGTTTTGCTAGGGCCATAACAGTGTCCCATCTGGATTTTGATACCTAGCAGTATAGGCCATATAATCGGCCTGTCTGAGTCCCAAGGATGCTGCCATGTACTGTTTCTTTGCCATGGCATCAATCCTCCTGGAGTCCTTGTCCGGAGGTGTGAAGCCAAGGGAATGTTTGCCTTATCACAGGCTGCAGCCTGCACTACCCAACATGGCTGCATTGTTGTGTAGAAACTCTGTCTGAGCCTGACAATGTATACCTCTTGTCCATTCTTTTATCCACAGGAGGTATAGTGTTAGGAGTCTTTAAAATTTTAAATGTCTGTTTCCCAAAAGATTTGTGCAAGGGAATAGACAGCCTCTTGAGACTCTGGGATATCCATCATTTCTACATAGTCAGGCTCCTCCTGGTCATCCACAGCTTCTTCCATAGGAAGCTGGAGGGTTTAAGCCACTTTTTATAGAACATGAAATGGGGCGAGGGACTCAGAAAGCCTAGGAGAAGACACCCTGAAGGTCTGTCTGGGGAGATGTCCAGGTCAATGGGCACATCAGACTTTCAAATCCACATTCACTTTCCTCATACTCCTCTTCCTCCTCCTCCGGTTCATAAAACTCCTCTAACTCATAATCTTGAACTGGTGGAACCGGCCGAACCGAGCGCCTGCCTGATGGTGCTGGTTCGGTCGGAACCGGGGAAAGCGACTGAACAATTTTGATCGCTTTGACTATCTCTTCAGCGGTTGGAGAGGAAAGTTTTGGCTCAACACCAGCTGATTTCTCTTTTCTAGTTCTTTTAGCCGAAACCGACTCCTCAGAATCGGCTCTCCTTTTGCCCGAAGAAGTCTCACCCTGGTCAGAGGGCACTCCTTCTGGTTCGGTTGGAACGAACCGGGCTAGCCATCGGTTCAGCGGACTTTTGGCCTCCTTTCCTGAGCCTACCAGCTCTCTTTTCTGGAGTAGCTGCAGGAAATTTTTGCAAATCTGGCAGTCTGCATTGAGGTGGTCAAATCCCAGACAATAAACACAGGTGGTGCGGGGGGTCAGCCTTGGCAAAGGCTTCCCCACACACACAGTGTTGAAACCCAGTGGGTCGGTTTTCTTTGGGTTTCTCAGACATGAGTATGATCCTAATCAACTTACCCTTTTATGGCAATCCGCCAGGCAAGGCCCTCTTATCGGTTCACAACCGTGTCACGGGTCGTGGAAAAAAACGTAATAAAATCCATTTTTTTTAGGACCGATAAGAACCGGTAACCACACTCTAATTCACAAATTAAGATTTTTTAAAACAACTTGATCGGTTCAAACCGAACCGATAACCGTTTACAAGTTCCACACAGAATAGAATTAATGTAAAACCTATCTAGTACTCACAAATACCACAGACAGAGACTGAACCGACAGGTTGCGGTTTAAATTCGGTCGAAAACCAAGAAAAACTGTACTTTAACCAACAAAATGAACCGAGCAGAAGGAGAAATCTCCGGAGTGACTGTTCAGTGAGGCGGAGTAAAGAATCTGACGGTTTGAGTTTGAAGAACAACAGACAGAGTCTCAACCGAGCTCGAGCTCAGCATTCCATGCCTGGCATGGAAAGTTAACTCTTTCACCTCCGGAGCAGTTCGAAGGTTGGGACTCACTGCATATGTCAGAATATAGCAAGACTTCATGTTGTTTGAAGAAACAGTTGTAGTGAAAACTATAAACAATGCTTACTGTTTCTAATTTTTTATGTATGTAAGGAGAGTGTGATAATCCGAGAAACAACATTTAATTAATTTGTTTAATTTTTTATTTAAGGTAGTTTTATTTTTAGGGCCCAGATGAAGTTTTTTTTTTACAGTGCAAAGGTAGCATCCATGTTTGTGGTGGAAGATCAGTTCTGTCTGTAGGGAGCTAACTGAAATGCCTGTGTTCCAAATGCCCATTGATCTGGGTTCCAGACTCTTCGCAGTCCTTTTTTTTAGCCATGTGAAAACCATAATTTATACATAAATAAGAGCCAATCAGATTACATGATTTTACCCTGCCATTGTATAACATTGGATTTTGGCATATCTCTGTTAAAAAAAAAAAAATAAAAAAAAACTGGGAATACAATTTCAGTTCCTGGCAAACAGCTGCCTTCAGGTTAAAAGAGGGTCAAGCCTTTTTTTTTTTTTTTAATCTAGTCTTTTCTTTATGTGCCTTTGTGCTAAAACTGGCTTGTACATATAATTAAATTAAAAAAAAAACATATATACAACAGAATAATATCTACAAATAAGGGCTAGTAGCCGGGCAGCTGGCTACAGACAGTAATGGCTAGGGAGTGGAAGAGCTGGAGAATTTGCTCCAGAGTCAGCAAGAAAAAATTACTCACCTTAGTAATGTTTCTTCTAATGGAGTCTTGCTGTATTCTGACTATTGCAGTTAGGTCCTGCCTTTCAACTGCTGAGGAGAACAAAGTTAACTTTCCATGGCCAGCATCGAGCGTTCAGCGAGCTCTGCTAAACCCCTGTCTGCTGTTTAAACTCCAACCGTCAGATCTTTACAAGCAATACTCACTAGAAGTTCTGTGTGGAAACTGTAAAACTCACACTAGCCAACTGGCAACTAAATTTATTAAAAGGGGTTTTTTGGATTCAAAGCAAAGACTCAAGTCAGGAAACCTAAAAACAAAAACAACACACACCCAAAGTAAAGGAGGGTGAAAAAGGGGCACCTCTAGGGTGCCAACACTGCTCCTGCCCACCCACATCCCAAAAACCAGGTTCTGAGAGGGGAGGCGGGGGAAGGAGGTCAGAAACAGCAAGACTCCATTAGAAGAAACAACGTTACTAAGGTGAATAATTTTTCTTCAAACAACATGAAGTCTTGCTGTATTCTGACTATTAGCAGACTACAACAGTACCTCCATGGAGGAGGACAGAACCTACTTTGGGAATAGGCTCTGAAGTACTGCTGTGCCAAACCAAGCATCCTCCCTAGCCTGGATATCCAGAGAGTAATGCTTGGTGAATGTATGGACTGTTTTCCAGGTGGCTGCTTGACAAATTTCTAAGATAGGAATATCCCTGGCAGTAGCCAGGGAAGCAGCTGTACCTCTGCTAGAGTGAGTCCTCAGGCCTGAGGATGGGGTTCTACCCAGCTTTTCATAGCAGAATTGTATACAAGAGACAATCCACCTGGCAATAGATTTCTTAGTAGCAGGTTTGCCCTTACCGACCTCTCAATACGTGAGGAACAACTGGAGGGACTCAAACCTGTGACCCTTGGTGCGCTCTATGTAGTAGCTGAGGGCCCTCTTAACATCCAAGCTGTGCAACCTCCTCTCTCCAGAGGAGGAATGGTCAGTGAAGAAAACAGGAAGAGGCACAAACTGATTAAGGTGGAAATCTGAAACCACCTTAGGCAAAAACTTCCTGTTAGTTCTTAGGACCACTTTATCTCTATGGAAAGAGATGAAATCAGGCTCCACTGACAGGGCTTGCAATTCACTGATAAGCCTGGCAGAGGTAATGGCTACCAAAAACACAGTTTCCCAAGTCAAGTACTTAAGCTCTGCAGAGGACAAAGGCTCAAAGGGTGGTTGCATAAGCTGAGCAATGCAAACATTAAGGTCCCAAGCAGGAGCAGGGTCCCTAAAGGGGAGGATTGGTGTGCAGCAACCCCTTGAAGAAGTTACAAAACACAGGATGGGCTGACAGAGGAGAGGGCTTGCCTACTGACAAGAAGGCAGAAACAGCTGCCAGATGCACTTTAAGTATAGCCGACCTAAGTCCTAAGCTATTAAGATGAACTATATAGTCCAGGACTGTAGGCAACCCAGCAGATTCTGGAGAAATATGCTTATTAGAGCACCAAATAGTGAACCTTTTCCATTTGGAGTTGTAAGTCTTCCTGGTGGAAGACTTCCGAGAAGCCTTAAGGATATCCAGAACACCTTGAGAGAGGTGCAGATCAGCAAACTCTAACTCTTCAAGAGCCAGGCCTTGAGATTGAGAGATATGAGGTTCAGATACCAAATCCTCCCCTGAGAGGATGTCAACAGGTTGTAATTCCTGGGAAGAGACAGGGGAAGGAGGACTGCTAAGGACAGCAACAGTGGGTACCAGGGTTGTCTGGCCCAGTCTGGAGCAATCAGAATCACTTTGCATGGTTGAGACCTGATCTTGACTGGCACTTTGAACAGGAGAGGGAAGGGGGGAAAACATACATAAATCTCCCTTCCCAATTCAGAATCAGAGCATCCAGGAGGACTGAGCCCAAGACTGGGGGTCTGCAACAAAAGAGAGGAAGTTGGTGATTGTCTGGGGCTGCAAAAAGATCTATCTGTGGAGTGCCCCATCTCGAGAAAATCACTTTCAAAACTAGGGGATCTAGGGTCCATTCATGATGGCCCTGGGATATCCTGCTGAAAGCATCTGCTAGGACACTGTCCTTCCCTGGGAGGTGAACTGCTATCAGAGAGGTTTGCAGGAATAGGCCAGGGACCACAACTACATTGCTTCTGTGCACAAGGCGCCAGACAGTGCCTCCTTGCTTGATGTGTACCACATTGTGGTGGTATTGTCTGTTCTGATCTGGACCACCTTGTTCTGTACAGATTTGGAAAAGCCTTGCAGTGCCAGAAACACTGCTCTGAGTTCCAAGAGATTGATGTGAAGCAGAGATTCTTGAGGTGACCACAGCCCTTGGGTGGTAAGATCCCCCAGGTGGGCTCCCCAGCACAGCAGGGAGGCATCTGTGGTGAGTATCACTGAATGAGACTGAGTGACAAAAGGAACTCCTTGTCTCAAATTGTCCTGATCCTGCCACCATTGCAAAGCCTGGATTAGGGTTCGAGTCACTGGGACTAGTTTGGTAAGGGAATCCTTTCTTTGGGACCAGAAGGCTCTTAAGTGGAACTGAATGTCGCTCATCTGAAATCTTGCTCAATGGACCACTGCTGTAGAGGCTGCCATGTGGCCCAGGAGCTGCAGGAAGTGCCTTGCTGGTCGAGACACCTGAAGGGTGAATGAAGAGGCCAGTTCCATAAGGGTCCTTGCCCTGTCCAGGGGAAAGAAGGCTCTTGCCCTTATTGTATCCAGCTCCACCCTATGAAGGTGAGGAGCTGTACTGGCTCAGAACTGACTTTGGGAGGTTGAGGAGGAATCCTAAGGAAGTGAGCACTTGCTGAGTTTTGCAGATGTGACTTGACTTGGTCTGGAGACTGACCCACTATGAGCCAGTCGTCGAAGTATGGAAAGATGGAGATCTTTTTTCTTCTTAGGAAAGCAACCACTACTGCCAGGCACTTTGTGAACACCCTTGGGGCTGATGTTAGGCCAAAGGGCATTGCTCTGAATTGATAGTGGCCTGAGGGCAACTCGAACCTGAGATACCTTCTGTGGGAGCACCTGATGGAGATGTGAAAATAGGCATCTTTGAGGTCCAGGGAAGCTAGCCAGTCCCCTGGCCTTACAGAGGGCAGAATTATTTCCAGTCACCATTTTGAACTTTGGTTTTAAAAGGTGCTTGTTCAGATATCTTAGATCCAGGATGGGCCGCCATTCTCCTGTTTTTGGGGTTAGGAAGTACCTGGAGTACAGTCCTTTGCCTTGTGTAGGGTTGGAACCCTTTCTATGGCTCTGAGAGCCAGGAGGAAGAAACCTCTGCCTCCAGGGCAAGGGTCTCTGATGGATTTGCAGGTGGAAAGGATCTGGTTCTCATCTTGGGACATTTTTTGAAGCTGAGAACCAGTCCCTGGCTTACTACTTCCAGGACCCACTTATCTGATGTCAGAGACTTCCAGTCCTGGACAAAGTAAGCCAGCCTGCCTCCTACAGGTAGTGGAGACTCGGCCCGGGCAGACTCATCAGGGTGTCTGCTTGGCAGGGGCTTTAGGCTGAGGGGTGGAAGCAGGCCTGCTCATTCCCCGTCTGCCTCTCCCTCTGAAGAACCCCCTCTGAGCATAAGCAGAACAGGAGGCCTGGGCTTGGTAAAAAGGCTTTTGAAAGGCCTGCCCTGCCCCTGGAGTGCTGCCTCTGAGAAGTGGCTTGCCTTTCTTTGGCCTGAGCACTCCTGTAGGTGGTCCTGTACTCGTCCAAGGAAATCCATGGCCTTAGCCTGGGTATCCTGTGATGGCTAGTACATCTGAGCCAAGCCATCCTCCGAAGGGCCACAGATGTAGCCATGACTCTAGATGAAACATCACTGGAGTCCACAGCAGCATGAAATTGCACCTTGGATGCCTCAATCCCATATGCAGCCACCTGCTCCAGCTCCTTGGCAAGCTGGTCAGGGGCCTGTTTAGCCAGAGCCAGTACAGTGTCCCACCTGGACTTCTGGTATCTAGCTGTGTAGGCCATATAGTTAGCCTGCCTGAGTCCCAAAGATGCTGCCATGTACTGTTTCTTTGCCATGGCATCAATCCTCCTGGAGTCCTTATCTGGGGGGTGTGATGCCAAGGGAATATTTGCCTTATCACAGGCAGCAGTCTGTACTACCCCAACATGGCTGCATTGCTGAGAAAGGAACTCCGTGTCCGAGCCTGAAAGGGTATACCTCTTGTCCATTCGTCTGTCCACAGGAGCTATGGAGTTAGGAGTCTTTAGAATTTTAAATGTCCGTTTCCCAAAAGATCTATGGAGGGGAATAGACAGTCTCCATGACTCTGGGATGTCCATCATTTCGACAAAATCAGGCTCCTCCTGATCTTCCACTGCTTCTTCCATTGGAAGCTGGAGGGTTTCAGCCACTTTCTTGTAAAACATAAAGTGGGAAGGGGACTCAGAAAGCCTAGGAGGAGAAACACCTGAAGGTCTGTCTGGGGAGATGTCCGGGTCAATAGGCACATCCAAACTTTCATAATCACCATCATCATCATTATCCTCATACTCTCCCTCCTCCTCCTCCTCCTCTGGTTCATAAAATTCTTCTAAAGTATTATCCAGAACCGGGGGAACCGACCGAACTGAGCCCCTGCCAGATGGTGCCGGTTTGGCCGGAACCGAAGTTAGCAACTGAACTATCCTTATCGCTTTGGCTATTTCATCAGCGGTTGGAGAAAGAATTTGTGGATCCGAACCGGATGATTTTTCTCTTCTCTTTCTTTTAACCGGAACCGACTCCTCAGAATTGGCCCTCCTTTTGCCCGAAGAAGTTTGCGCCTGGTCAGAGGGCACTCCTTCTAGTTCGGTCGGAACCGAACCGGGCTGGCCATCTGGGTCAGCGGACTTCTCGCCTCCCTTTCCTCAGTCTACCTACTCTCTTATCCAGGGTAGCTTTGGGAAAACTTTTACAAATCTGGCAGTCTGAATCGAGGTGGTCAAACCCAGATAATAAACACAGGTGGTGTTGGGATCAGCCTTAGCAAAGGCTTCCCACACAGTGCAGTGTTGAAACCCAGTGGGCCCAGTTTTTTCTTGGGTTTCTCAGACATGGCCAATCCTATCCAAAGCGTACCTTTTTGACAATCTGCCAGGCAAGACACCCCTATCAGTTCCTGACCGTGTTACGGGTCTTGGAAAAAAACATAATTAAATCCATTTTTTTTAGAACCGATACGGACCGGTTACCACACTCTAATAAATTCAAAACTTTTTTTAAGACCAATCTGATCGGTTCAAACCGAACCGATCCCAAATTTACAAGTTCCACACAGAAACTAAATGTAAAACCTATCTAGTACTCACGGTACCACAGACAGAGACTTAAACTGACAGATTTGGTAGCAGAAATTCGATAGAAACCGAGCGAAAAAATGACACTTTAACCGACTTTTTCGAACCGAGCAAAGGAGAAATCTCCAGAGCGACTGTTCAGTGAGGCGGAGTAAAGAATTTGACGGTTGGAGTTTAAACAACATCAGACAGGGGCTTCAACCGAGCTCACGATGAACGTTCCATGCTCGCCATGTAAAGTTAACTCTTTGTTCTCCGGGGCAGTAGAAAGGCAGGACCTAACTGCAATAGTCAGAATACAGCAAGACTTCATGTTTTTGAAAACCCTGTTCCTGGATGGGGCCTGGAGAAGCCAATCATCCAGGTAAAGGAAGACATACAGTCCCTCTCTTCTGACAGCTGCTCGCACGCAAGCATTGGTAAAGTTTCAGGCGCACAGGATAAGCCAAAGGGTATCACCTGAACTGATAATGTTTGCCCTGAAAGGCAAAACGAAGAAACTTCCTATGTGGAGGAAGACCGAGATGTACAGGCAGGCATCCTGCATATCCAGTGAACACAGCCTTGTCCCTGGTCTTGAGGAGGAGCATCAGGTCTGGCAAAGTTACCATTCCGAACTTTTTGAACTGGACAAACAGACTGAGGTCCTTCAGATCTAAGATGGGCCACAGATCTCTGGTCTTTTTGGGGACCAGGAAAAACCTGGAATAACACCCCTGGTTTCTCTGGTGCCTGGGCACCAGTTTGATGGCCTGCTTGCGCAGAAGAAACTGTATTTCCTCCCAAAGAACAGACAAGTGAGCCGGAGGGGTAATCGGAGGGGTGTCAGGAGGCTGCTCTATCAGCTCCAAGGTGTGACCCTTTTCTATGATCTGCAGAATCCATGCATCTGAAGGGCATACGGACAGAACGCCGCGGTGATAATTTCCACGGACAAAACGCGCCAGACAAAATGTTGAAATCAAAGGCAGTCTTCAGTAGAAATGGTTGGTGAGCAATGTAGCCTCTGCAACCAAAAGATTGGCGACTACATTACCCTCTCACGGTGCAACTTTTTGTCCCTCTGCTAACTCGGTTATCTGGCTCTATAAAGTCACCAGCTGAGAAAGAACACAAGAAGCATCAGGGTCTGCTGAAGTGGAACAGCACTGCACTGTTTCACAAATCAATAGACAGGCAAAAAGAAGAAATGTAGCAATGTCAACATCTTACCCTACACAGGTAGCCAGCAATTTTAGATGTCTGGAGAGAAAGTCACTAGCTGCTCACAAGTCCAAAGCAAAGGAAAGCAGTGCAAAAGTCAACGACGACAACACTGAAAGCAGTCCGCTATCAGCAGCAAGTAATTTGCCTGTACAAATGCAGCGTATTAATCCATTCAACCTAAGTTTACAGTTAACGGAGCAGTTTATTTTAATTATTATAGTGCAGCTGATGTAGTATTTTCGGTGTAACGGCAAGACCAAGAAAAGCAATGCTGAACTTGTGAATCAAAACAATTACTGAAACAGTTGAATTTTCAAAGTTTGCTAAAGTGCAGTAATACATACAATGTTGTATGATTGTTTTGTTAAGAAATACCATTTCCACAGTACACAGCACATCTTGTGTAATGATTAACGAGTGTGGTGCACAGCTGCATATAATATATAATATATTAATATATAATAAGTATAAAATTTACAGTCTGCAATCTCCGGTGTCTGTAAGGATGTGCATTTCAAGTACTGCATTGCACAACACAAGGGAAAAAAGCAGAGAGTAGCTGATACTAACCAACTTTATTTATTGTAACATGTGACTATTTGACCAGTCCGTATCTGGTTGTGCAACATTTAATCCGGCGGCAAGATCGATCAATGACAATCGTGGTAACAATCTTTTGTCCCCGCGACATAATGTCAGCTACGTATTGACCGTGACATTATGTCCGGGGACATGTCTGTACACGATCTGAAGTTATGATCTTCCACTGATTCAGAAGGAGGGAGAACCGACCACCTAGGTCTGAACCAGAGGAGAGGATTGGAAAGGATTCAAGCAGAGGTGGAGCCAGCCGCTGAGGCTGATCCTTCACTGCCGGGGCACTTGGCCACTGCTCCAGTACCGGAGGAAGCGGACAAAGGAGCCTGGGCTCTACGCTTTCCCTGGGTGCGAGGAGTTGATCCAGGCCTACTGGTCTGTTTACGAAAAGTAGGCCACCCTCTGCCCCTTGGCTGAGTGTGGTAGAGGGAATGGACCGATTTGATGGCCATGCCCGAAGCTTGCAGATCACTTATGAGGTCCTGGACATCAGGGCCAAACAGCTTAGTGCCACTGAAGGGGACATTAAGCACATTGTGCTGTATGTCAGCTGCAAAGCCAGAAACTCTGAGTCAGGAGTGTCTACAGAGGCATATGCCAATGGCAGCTGCTCTGGCAACAGTATCAGGCATGCTCTGAGGAGAGGTCTACTAACATTCTCAACTGCCTGGAAACACTAAAGCAACTCCTGCTTTTGTTTGCCATCAGGAAGGACCTGAGCCGTAGCTTTGCCTTTCTTCCAGTTGACATTTTGATATTTGACCATGTGTGACAGATACAGTAATTTGCAATCATCAGGCCTAAGGTGGAGGAGGCATAAACCCGTTTTCCCCAGAGGTCAATTTTACAAGATTCCTTGTCTGGGGGAAGGGAACTAAGGTATTTAGGCACCTTAGATCTGTCATCAGCTGCCTTAATGACCACTGAATCAGTTTCGGCCTGGGCAGCAAAACAGCGGAGACACTGAGGGATGTGATAAAGCTTGTCTGCCCTGCGTGGCATAGCTGGCACCATGTCTGGTCTGTGCCAGGCTGCCTTGGCTGCATTCTTCAATGCTGGGAGCACTGGAGGAATGATCTTGGGGAGATTCTGAAATCTCCAGGAAGTCCATCAGATCTTTCCTGGTGACATCCTCTTCCTCAGTGTGGAAGACCATGGTGGGTTGCTTCATCACATTAAACAAGTTAGGGTCTTGAGGGGACCTGGGAGTGTGCTTCACAAAGTCCTCACTGACAGAGGAGGCAGTGGACTTGTTAGAAAGAAGGATCTCTTCCTCGTCTTCCTCCTCATCATCAGGAAGAATGAGGTCAGGGTGATACTCTTCGACATCAACCTCTTCTATCTCTGGGTCTGGTGTAAGATTCACCGCCGGCGCCCACAGGGAGACTCCCGGGGTCGGTGAACAGACGTTGACGATGAAACAGCCGTCAACGGCATCGGCAAAGTGGGCCTATTCAAGGCACCTAGCTGCTGAACAAGTACATTAGTGAGCTTGATGAATTCTTCATTCGCGTCAATAGTGGACATCAATGGAGGGGAGTTTGATGGTACAGGTGCCGTCGAACTGTCTTCCGTGTCCTGGAAACCTGACAAGCCTAGCCACCATGGTTAGAGAAGGAGCAGGCCTCAATGGGAAAGTCATCGATGACAAACCAGTTGTCGATAACAGTAGGGTCGATGACTCAGAAGTCGGCAACCGGGCACCCTGTGAACTGGGCAGAGGTGCTGTCTGTATGGGTCTGAATGAGCACAGAGACCTAGACAGCAGTTCACTTCGTCAGAGAGGCCACAGCGAATGAAGAGCCACACCAAAGAAGGAGAGGCCGACAGGTAGCGAGACTGATGCCAGGGGAGCAGTCGCGATCACTGTCTTTTGTGACTTTTCCCTAAGGACTTGTCTCGATACTTGGAGGCCTGGGAGCTCGAAGATCTGATCAGCAACTGGGAGCTGGGGCCCTGCAGGACCCCTGCCCGGAGCTGGCTACCTGTTGTTCCATCAGAAACTTCTTAAGAACCTTTTTGTGTCACTGAAGGGTGGTTTGATTAAACTTCTGGCAGAGCTCACAGTTGGAGACTTTGTGGTCAGGCCCAAGATAGAAAACACAAACGGAATGTTCATCCAGAGAGGCAATCTTCTTCTGCAGTGGCAGCAACAGAAAAGAGAAGAGAAAGGATTACCTCTAGACATAAACAAAACAAGAAATCTCTTGAAAGAGAATTTTTACAAAGTAAGTGAAAAAGCCATAGGCTGAAAAGGTCGCGAATACTGCTGACGATTCCACGGAGACCCATGCAAGTGAGTCGATGGCGGAAAGAACTGAGGAGGTAGCAGGACTGCTTATGCCTATATAGGGTCGGTGATGTCTATGGACGTTGACAGCATGGGCCCAAGTTGTACTGCTGAAAATCTTCATGTGGATTCCCTTCACTGACAGCAAAGGTTCCACGGTGTAACCTGATGACTGAGATACCCCAAGAGGATTATATTTTACTGAAGCATGTGTGTATTTATTATTATATTTCATACTGGTACAGGATCGTTCCATGAGGTCTAAGTCACTTTTGTGTAACACACCTGTACAAAAAAAAAAAAAAAAAACAAAACTACTAGACCAACCAAAATAAAAACTACAAACAACATTCAGTTTGCACTTGAGTTAATCCAGAACTGCATCACTGTGTGGACACATCATATTTTTAGTGGGGCATATGGCCCCTCTTTCCCCACTCTGGAGCCACCCTGGTTATTATCATTTTTGTAGTACAAAGGCTGCCGTCAGGCCGAAGAAATCCCACATCTCTAGGGCAAAGGCCATGGAAAGGCTGGATAATGAGTGAGGCAGCGAGGTGATCCCGGCAGAAAGTGGAGCCAGGTGTCACCATCCATGGGCACCGTAAAATTCTGACTTGTATGTATTTGGTGAATAAATGTATAACACCGGAACCACAGAATCCACACTCGAGACTTGTAACACTCATCTTGTGGGACTGAATTTTACAGGCAGCTAGTTAATATCACATTACTTACATACCTCATACAGGTAACACACATTGTGGGATCAAAGCTCATAGGCAGTTAGTTGATCATGTTATCTCATACAGATAACTCCTAGCAGGATAGAAATTCATACATAGCAGGGGTGTGAATAGCGGCTGATAGAGTAAGACACCCATCAAATAAGCTCCGCTTCATGCCAGCCCGGTAGCGCTACCGCTTCGCGTAGCGACGGGTTCGGGAACAAGCCTGGGGGCTGGAGGGCTGGCCAGAGGGGATGTTTGAGTGCCCGATGGGCAGCTCGCTTCCCCTGGGGGGGGGTTGTAGGCCCAGTACTGATCTGACCTCTGGTGAAGGATGGAGGTTCATCAGCCTGAAGCCATACATAGAGGGGCGTGGTAGGACGTTGGTGTACGTGCCTTGACGTCATGGCACAACCACATCTCCAGGACAATAAGGGGAAAAGCTGGAACTGGCTGATCTCTGCCGGCAGAGGAGGCGCCTCACCACTGGACCCGAGGCCACAGCTGGGGCCCAACAACACAGGAAAGACATGGGGTTCCTTCCCCACCGCGCAGGGGAATAGCCAAGGCTACATGGGGTACCTGACCGGTGGATCGAGGGGTCGAGGGAAGCCCAGCTGGATCCAGGAGAATAAAGAGCAAGAAAAAAAAAAAAAAGTGTAAGCTCTGCTTCACCAGCCGATTTGTTTACTATTTTAATTGAACAACAGAACTGTTTCAGCTAATACTGTTGTTGTTATAAAATGTTATTCTTATTCATAGCAAAATGAACAAAAATATGGATAAACTCCACTGAGTTGAAAACTCATTTCCAAAGAGGTCCAGCTAATAGCTTTACATCACTAGACAGAGCTGATGTTGGAGAGCATAATGGTGGGTTTTGATGCTATTAAGCACAATGGGGAAGCCTTGACAAGCAACAGCACAGGGCCCAGGAAAAGGAAAGGCCCAGGCAGGAAAGGTCAAGGTCAAGCCTTCCAACTGCAAGGTCTTAAAAGCCATGAAGGAGCTGGGAGCGTTTGTTCATAAATTACTACTCGGGTAGCCATTGTGGGCACAAACTCAAAAGTGGTCTCCGTTGTTCGTGTTTTAAAATGGGGGTAGGGGCTGTTGTGAAGCCCACAGCAGCTCCCTCTTGGATCAGTTTGCACTAGTCAGGGCAGTTCAAACCCGCACTGGTGGTGATCGTGGAGATGTGCTGCTGCTGGCTGTGTGCAGTGGTGCCTATCTGAGTTCTAGATCTGTTTCTCTGATTACTGGCAACAGGTGGGTGGGAATGAGGAGACTCCTTGTTTCCATTGCTTGCTGCTAGCATCCCTATCCCAGCTCATTCTTACAGCAACGTAGTTTAGCAGACAGCTGCGGCAGTAGTCAGCTAGAGGAGGAAAGCCCCACACATTCAGCACCATGGAGCAGCTCTCAGGTAACACACTCCACATCAGCCTGGCAAACACATCCACCCTCACCCAGACATGGGCATCATGGTGTCAGGACTGCCACAGGCTGGCAGTAGGGCCCGGGATGATATCCTCTTTTAAGTTTTGTTCTGTACTAGAAGGTCCCCACATAGAATATGCCTTTGCCTACGTGATCATTGTTAATCAGTGGTCTATACGATTTATTTTCCGCCAAGGAACAGCTTGTGTGTGTGTGTGTGTGTGTGTGTGTGTGTGTGTGTGTTAGCAAGACAGCATGAGACAGGTAGCGAAAGTCTGACAGGAAGGCTCCTGCTGTTGAAAAGCCGATCAGCTGTTTGCTGACCGGCTTCATGCAAATCAAAGGACTGAAGCCTTCTCTGATTGGAGCGGCTTCGGTCCTTTGAAGTACACAAAGTTTCCACCCACCATGCAGCAAGTGGCATCACGACCACACTGTGTGGCCATTGGTCAAGACTGCCGAGCCCCTTGCAGTTTGATCTGCAAAGGGCTGGGTAGTGACAAATCCCCGAAATCCCCTTGTCCTTGTGACAAAATGTTTGGTGCTCAAGCTCAGCAAACGTAAAAAGAAAGGAGTCTAATCACAGTAATGAAGTGGGCTGATGGCGAGCAGACGTGATAAGTTAAAGCCATCAGCTCTGCTCCAGAAGAGATAAAATCCATGTTTAATAATTTTATATAATTGCTAGTGTAAAAGTAAGTATTGGGTGTTGCCCTATTCATTTTACACACCCTCAGTGTGTAATACCATCACAAACCACTTGTGCTTCACACTCCTGTTTTTATGTGGTATTACACACCTTGGGTGTGTAAAAAAACTCGTATAATACCCCCACACAATATTTTCTACAGAACAAAAGATAGCGCTTTAGTTTTATCAGACGAAAAGGATAAGTTAAAAATTTCCACTATCCAAAAAACATTCTAAAATCTATAATAATTACAATTCAGCATATGTTTAAATGTTACTATTTCTCTCCCATCATCCTTTACCACTGACTTCATCTGTTACTCCTGATCTAGCCTTTGTTGACCTACAGCCCTTTACAAGGACGATGATTGGAGAGGGGGGGGGTGTGTCACTAGACACCAGAGGAAGTAAAAAACATAAGGACAGCGATCGGTTGGGGGGGGTGCCACTAGACACCAGGGAAAGGCTTACATATGCATCTCTATAGTAACCGTGACACTCAACAGCCTCCAAGGACAAGCACGAGTGGTCTTGCCAGTGCAATGTAGCAGCTGTGGATGCGCTAACCCAAAGCCATGTGCCAGTGACGACACGTGTCTGTCAGTGCAATTTTCCTGTGTGATGTTCTCCTCAATGGCTAGCTGCAAGGGAATCTGAAGTGAGACGGTTCATGACAGAAATAGCATCTTTTTACTCTCAGTATATCTAGTCACAATGTCATCTAATGCCATTTCTGTCATCCATCCTGTTGGAATCCCAGCTATCTTACAGCATGTAACCACAGTTGCGGTAACTACAGCACTTGTGTGGAGATAATACTGTTTCTGTACTTTTTTTTTTATTTAAAAGCCAGAACAAAGAATATTTCCTTTCCTTAATTTATCACTGAATAACAAAACCTGGTTCTGCCCAAAGACAGATTACAGACTTCTTTAAACATAAGATTAGTAATCTTTAACTTCATCAAGGGCAGTCCCAGTAACTACGGCTTCTGCTAGTCTCAAAGGTATCAGCTTGGCACCATGCTCTGCTCCCATACTTGAGTGTATCACAGCAATCATATAACCGGTACATAATGCCAGGAATATGTCTGCAGTGCCTAAAATTAATCACAGTAGAACCGAGACCACCCAACATACTTAATAGTAGCACAAGGATCATTAAAATAATCACTGTTCTGTTATTTTTCCCCAGCAGTTGCCATTTCAAAATTTTCATTCTTTGTTGCTCTGGCCTTTAAATGAAAAGTATATAAACAGTGTATCTCACACACACACACACACGCAAGCTGCAGTTCCCACAAGTGTGGTTACATATTTATTTATTCATTTTATTTACTTAAAGAGATTCACCAACTTTAAATTGTTTCCTTATTGCACCAGATATATTGGTGCCTTGCCTCAGTGGAATCTTTTAGCTCCACATGTCCGTAAATATTGCAATAGTTTAGTTGAAAAAACACTTGTAATTTAGTTAAACTGGATCCGGAGGACTTCGGTCTGAAAAGCCACCCAAGTTCCCCCTGAGCTCAGCAACGAATGACGTGATGCTAGGAGAGCGGGGGACGCGTTCCATTATAGTGAATGGCGGCAGAATTTTTTTATATTATAATGGTCAGTTTGTGGAGAAACGTGGGCACTGATCGACTAACAAGGCCCCACTGATCTATCTCTTTAGTGAAAATTATTTTATTCCCTATGTTGGTCTTGTGTGTTTGGGTGATGGGGAGCTCAATAAAGAAAAAAACAAGCTAAAGACAAAGAACCTCAGTGCAGAAGCACGGGTTACACCAACGGGCATTGGC
The DNA here is from genome assembly GCA_016271365.2 of Neoceratodus forsteri. NCBI lineage: Eukaryota > Metazoa > Chordata > Ceratodontiformes > Ceratodontidae > Neoceratodus > Neoceratodus forsteri. Next base: position 1,627,651,976 of record CM057453.1, read on the forward strand.
AATAAAGCCCAGTTTCTAAGAAACACAACATCACACATACCCCCATAATGCAATGAGATCTATATGCAAATCACCATTATATTTTAGGCTTGTTCAGCTTAAAGCAGGAATGCATGGTGCCAAAGGGCCTTTCAAACAATCTGTAATTTACATGCATTTTAAATAACACAACTTAATTTTTATAATACAGTCCCCCTAGTAACTTTTTACCTTTATCAAAAACACCTAGTGACGTGGTATTTTCAACATTTACAGGTTTCATACACATAAGGCATATACATCAAGGTATTTTATGACAGTGCTATTACATACTAAATCCAACAACGTGGAACACAGCCTGCTGTGTTACATCAGCTTGGAGGTCACAACAATAACCTCCCTGTACGAGGACCTGAGAGGGAAAAGGAAAATTAAAGAGGATACTACAGCATAGTCAAAAAAGGGGAGGGGGTGCCCATAGGTGGCCAACCTTATGGACTAGAAATTGTAAAGGATAGATTAGGCTAAGAAACAGAAGAACTGTTGCAACAGATTTAAGAAAAGGTCGGCCCTCAAGAGTGGCAGGATCTCCCTGTCGCACATCTCCCACCTTAAGAGGGAAGTAGTTATTGCAGGCTGCTTACCACCTTCCTGTCCCAAGAACGGATGGAGCTTCCTCCCATCCACCTTCAGAAGCTCCATCTCAGGGTCCTATTAATGATAAACATTCAATCATAAACATAGTGGATATCATCATTCTTTACCTTGAGGCGCAAACATTTCTCAACAGAGACTAATGGTACCTTCCCTGTACTACCTCATTTTAGGGAAAGTCATTAACATCATCATAATGTACAGTGGTCATCTCAGCAACATGTGAACTAACAGTACCAAGGACTGTTACCATCTGGCGCCATGCATCCTGGGTGGGAGGTTTCCCCTATTCCAGGGGTGCCATTTCTTCTCCATAATAACCCCTTCCCTTTGAGACACTCTTCCCACTCCCCATGAACCAGTACCTCTACTGATCATATGTCTTCTGTTCCCAGCAGGAACCTCCACTACACTGCCAATGGACAGGTCCTTATATAGGCTGCCACCTGTCTGTACATACCAGACCAGTAATAAGACGGCGTTAGCCAAGCCAAGACACTGCTATGGCTCAGATGCCCACAGGGACTGGAGTGAGCAACCTCCATCACCTGATGTCTGCAGGCCTCAAGGACAACTACCTGGGCATCCACATTTTTGTACAGGGGTTGGGCCTCATGAGGTACAGAACACCCTTCTTTAGTTCATACCACCAACACTATTTTGCCCCACATCACCATTAATCTGCATACCCTCCTTGACCTTAACTATAATGTAACAGTTTGGCAATATTAGCATCTTTAGCCAGTAGTATACCCCAGGCAATACTGTTAACAGATTTAGCTATATCAATACAAGAAAAAGTCCCTTCAGCCTCATGGGCTTATTTTTACTTGCTTGCAGTCTAAAACCCCAGCACAGTATCACCTGGGTCTTACCTGGGGTCTCACATTTAAGTTCCATACTTGCATCTCCGACCTCAAAAAGGTAACATCCTGGGAACACAGGCAACAAAGGAATATCCTGCTCATTCCGGGGGTCCTCCTCCAGCTGAGCCCATGAAAAGTCCTCCTCCGACTCTTTATCCAAACTCTCTGGCAGGGACCTCAAGCACCTGGCACTGGTGTTCCACTTCTCTCGTAGTCTGTCTGCCTCAAACATTGCCCACTTGTCCACCGTATTAGCCTCCTCAGGTTATTCACCATTGGGGTGTCGTCTTGCATCTCTGGTCTGCCTCGACCCCACGGTAGCTCCCATCGTCTTCAGGCTTGGCCTTCCTCCGAGCTCCCAGGTCCAGTCCAGGCAGCAGCTTCTCTTCCAGTCAGTCGGCCATGGTTCTGGTCAGAACGCCACAGGCTTTCTTCTCCGGGTTCTCTTCCAGCAACTCCTGGTGCATCGGTTTACCTGGGATATCTCGGCGATATCCACCAGAAAATGTCCCCTAGCCCAGTCCAGATATTTCCAGTAAGTTGTCCCACTGCTGACACCAAGTCTGTGGAGCGGCTGTGGCATAACAGATGTACCAGACACACAACTTCAGGCTCAACACATAATCTCTGTGTGATGTTTATTTAAAACATAGGGGGATAACCTTAAGCAATGGCATATCCCTTCTTCAATACATTAGTTTGCAGCAATAGACTATGAATGTCTTTCCTCTGTACTTAGTCAGCACCTACTGACCCACTGATCTACTGATCTATCTCTTTAGTGAAAATTATTTTATTCCCTATGTTTGTTGTGTGTTTGGGTGATGGGGGAGCTCAATAAAGAAAAACTCAAAAATAACCCAAAGACAAAGAACCTCAGTGCAGAAGCACTGAAGCAATGGTTACCACAAAGGGCACTGGCAATAAAGCCCAGTTTCAAAGAAACACGTCACACTTACCCTCATAATGCAATGGGATCTATATGCAAAGCACCATGAAATTTTAGGCTTGTTCAGCTTAATGCAGGAATGCATGGTGCCAAAGGGCCTCTCAAACAATCTGTAATTTACAAGCATTTAAATAACACAACTAACTTAATTTTTATAATACAGTCCCCTAGTAATGTTTTACCTTTATCAAAAACACCTAGTGCCGTGGTATTTTCAACATTTACAGGTTTCATACACATAAGGCATATACATCAAGATATTTTATGACATACTGTAGTGCTTGTTGCATACTAACTCAACAACGAGGAACATAGTCTGTTGTTTTACATCTGCTCAGAAGTCACAACAATACCCCCCATGAGGACCTGAGAGGGAAAAGGAAAATTTAAGAGGACACTATAGCATAGTCAAGAAAGGGAAGGGGGTGCCCATAGGTAGCCAACCTTATGGACTAGAAATTGTAAAGGATAGATTAGGTTAAGAAATAGAAGAACTGTTGCAACAGATTTAAGAAAAGGTTGTTCCTCAAGAGTGGCAGGATCTCCCTGTCACAAGGGGAAGTAAGGAGAGTACAGAGTACAGCGAACAGTGATGGGCGGGCATGTTAGTAGCAAAATGACAGAAGGCGTTGAAGAGGGTATCCAGTATGGTGAGTGAGGAAGGGGGGGCAGAGCTGTAGACCACATTGGCGTAATCAAAAATGGGGAGAATCAATTTGGTGACCAGCTCCCCGCATTCTGGGAAGGAGAAGCTGTCCTTGTTGCAGTATAAAGCGCCAAGCTTGGGGCGGAGCTTGGCATGCATGGCATCAATATGTGAGGAGAAGTCCAGTTTGCTGTCCAGCCAAACGTCCAAACATCTGAAGCCTGGGACTGCCTTGAGTTGGGTACCATCAAGGGTGGAGAAGACAAGGGAAGACGAGAGCCTAGCTAGCTTTTGGCCAGTACCAAAGGTCATGGACACAGTTTTTTGGTGTTCATTTTGAGTTGTTTGCCTGGAACCAGTGTAGCACTTTTATGACGTCACGCTGGAGTGGGATCTTGACTGTGATGGATGAGGGACCAGATGTGTAAATTACCATGTCGTAGGCATACATGTGTATGTGTGAGGAGACACAGGATGAGGGAGGTCATTGAGAAATATGGAAAATAGAATTGGACCCAGGATGGAACCATAGGGCACAATGGCTTGGAAGGGGGGGGGGGAGAGAGAGACAGTATGCCACCCACCTGTACTGTCTGCAGGCAGCCCGCCAGGTAGGAGCAGAACCAGTTCACGGTGGGGGTGGAGAGATCTGCTGAAATCAGCTTGTTTAAGAGGAGGTGGTGGGATACCAAATCGAACGCTTTGGCCAGGTCAATGAAAATGACAGCTGTGATGTGCCCTTTGTCCATCTCTGTGAGGATGGAGTCTGTCACTCTGAAGAGAGAGGAGATGGTTGAGTGGTTCTTTCTAAAACCAGACTTGAAGAGGGAGAGGAAGGATGAGGAGTCAAGAAAGGTTTGGAGAGCACAAGGGATTCCTGGAGTTTTGTTAGGGAGGGGAGTAGTGAGATTGGCATGTAGCTTCCAGCGGAGGAGGGATCACCCCCTTTGTGGAGCGGCAGGACTCTGACCATTTTCCAGGCTTGGAGGATGGTGCAGAGAGACAGAAGGATAGGTTCAGAAGGTGCATGAGAGGGAGAGTTATGGCCAGAGCGGATAGTTGGAGGAGTTCAGGATCTAGCCCACCAGGGCTGTGTTTTGTAGGGTTTAAGGACATGACAAGCTGGAGGACTTCCTGAGGGGTGACTGGAGGGAAGATAAACGCATCTGAAGGAGAAGATAGCTCAGAAGATAACTGAAAGTTTTCCCAGCTAGGAGTGTCTCTTAGAACTGTTCTAAGTCGGACTGCATCTGAGCTACTACACAAAGTTATCCAGTCCAGATTTTCTTCTGAAGGTAACATACTGAAAGACTGTTGGATTTAACAGTGATGACAGTGATATGTGTGATATTTCCTAGTGGCTAGCTGCAGGGAGTACGAGGTGAAACTTTGCCATGACAGAAGTGGCATCAGATGACACTGTCAATAGATGAGAGTAAAAAGATGCCGTTTATGTCATCAGCAAAGTCTCACCTCAGACTCTCTGCAGCTAACCACTGAGGAAAATATCACACAGGAAAATGGCACTGAGAAACACCCATATTTGCTGAAGTGTAGCTTTGGGTTACTACATTTATCGCAGCTACCTCTGAAGCAAGAGCTGGAAGTGTCCATCAGACATATGTGGTGGCTAGGCAGCAAGACACGCTGCTGCATAAAGTGATGGAGGAATACTGACAGACTCAATGTTTAAAGTTTAGGAGGGCACGTATGTTATATTGTTTTCTTTGGCTTTGAGCTCTGAGAGCAAGTGGAATGTGTTTCCAGCCTCCCCTCCCATTTTCGTGGTGGCAATGCAGACCTCTCGTTCCACTTCTCACTGCCATTTAATATTTTTGAGAGCGTGAACCATAATATACAAGCCAGAGCTAAAGGGGAGCGCATGTGGTGTATAGCCTACTAGACAACCATTTGCCATGTTAATTTAGGTAGCGTGAGGTAGTCTACGGTTTAGTTTAAAATTAAATGAGTATTTCTGGATAAGGAACCATCCTAAGAGCCTCTCCCAGCTGGGAAAACTTTCAGTTATTCGGGCATTTGTGCAAGGGAGTGATGAGATGCTGAATCCAGTGAACCCCAGTATTGAATCCAGTGAACCCTAGTACATCCTGCCTCCCAGTCACAAGTGGACAGCACCTGAGCTACTACACAAAGTCGTCCAGTCCAGATTTTCTTCTGAACTGCCAACACTACAACTCCATTTGTTTACCGTCATTGCATTAATGCAACTGTGGTTTTGAGTTAAAAAAAAATGATCAAGTGTTTTTATTTTGACATTTCCCAATGAAACACATTAATGTACAACTCCAGTCATATCACTTAAAAAAATGAATACACTAGCTCTTTAAGACCTTTGGCTTGATATATAGATTGTCCCTTCTTTTTGCATATCAAGAGATCCTTCTTAGTACGGTCAATTCTTTTTGTTATGGCTATTCAAAAGCTGAAGCGAGTCACAAAAAGGATGTAAAAAATTAATTAAAAACACATTTGGGTGTCATTTTTACAACAGTGAAGTACATAATCCACCTAACAGAGTCCCAATGAGCAAGATAGATGTGTTGATCTCTGCAGGATGCCATTTTGTGGGTTTTGAAAATTAAAAAAGAAAAGAAAACAAGATGCGGCAAACAAAAGGATTTTTCCTCACAAAAAAGATTGGCCCCATACTTAAAAGGATTCTTTTTTCATTTCATACAGCTATCTTGAAGTGCTTACTGAGCATGCTCAGAACTGAGATTTTAAAATTAATAACTCTGGAACAGATTAATATTTTTCAGCAAACCAACGAAAAGCACTACTGTGGGCCAGGCCCTTTCTACCCTGAAAATTTTCAGACCAAAATTCCAAACTATCAGGGGCCACAGGCCGACAAAACAGCAGCAAAACCCCCAAAAATTTCACTTTATTCACTATCTGGATCTCAGAATCGCACATACACCCAAAACGAAACTTGGCACATCAGGAGATCTACCCCACGAGACCGTGCATGCAAAACTTCATGCAAATCTGTTTCAGCTGTGAAGTTATTGGAGTGCAAAATTTTTAGTTTAACATCACTCTACTCAACCCTAAATATAGTGGTGCAACCACGCCACTACAATATATACACCCTGTAAAAAAAGAAAACTGCCCATCGATATCTGTTGCTGCTGCTGCCATTATCCCCCCCCCACCTGACCCTACCACTCAGCACCAACCCACACACACACAGCTGCCCTATCCTGGGTAATTATAATCTAACAATGTGTCAAAGCAGGACACCACTGAAAATGAGATACATCATCTTATCTGCTCTATCCTAGACAAATATATAGTAAAAATGTATACAAGCAAGACCCGTTACAACAGCAATATCAGCGGCAAACATTCGGCATTGACAAATGCTTGTTTTGAGTGGGATAACACACTCCAGAATTAGCAGTTGATGGGGAAACTGTTTTTACACCTCTAGATGCTCTCCTGTTTTACGTGCCTCTACAAAATTCTTATGTTTGGACCTTTTTTGTTAAATTAACAAACTTTGAATCTCTTTCCTCAGCAACTGTCGTTCCCTATTTTCATACAGCCTGAGCATTCTGTGATTTCAGTAAGAAAGAGTGGAACTCTGTGAATCTTGGGGGCACTCAGATCATTTGTCAAAATTGGTCAAAGCATATCAGAACACATAAGTGGCATGGAACGGAAATTGAAGAGAGTTAATTATGCAAAAATAATTTCTTATCCCCTATAAGGAAATAATGTCCTCTATTGACCCCACTGTTCTTGTGCTAGTTAAAAGCCTCTCTGTTCCTACGGGCCCTGTTAAAGCATGTCTAAAGAGGAAATCTCGTCCCCTGACACTCTATTTACTAAGACAACTCCTGAAACGCCTCATTCTTCTACTTCTCCTCATCTCTGGGAGTGTACATCCTAATCCAGGCCCTTCTTCATATGTGGAGTCAATGGCAACAAAAAAACAGGGTACCCTTGTCCTGGCCAGTATGAACATCTGCAGTCTGTTAAAAAAAAAAATTGATGCCCTCACTGCTTGGGTTGTAGTACATGATCCCGACATCCTGTCAGTCGTCGAAACATGGCTGTCACCATCTACCCCTGACTAGGCCATCATCTTACCAGGCTACTCACTTTTCAGACAGGACAGACTATCTAGAAGAGGAGGTGACTGTGCCATATACCTAAAGGAGTCATTATTGGCCTATCCACTTTCCCTCCCTGAACCAGCTATGGAAATTCAGATCCTTGCTGTTAAGGTTATGCTCTGTGCACATAACAACGTCTTCAACATTGGCTCAGTCTATATTCCCCCAGACCTTGCCGAACAGGGCTTAAAACCCCTAATGAACTGCATCATGAGTCTAAAACAAGACAAAGAAACCATCCTGTCAGGTGACTTTAATGTCAACTGACTCTCGTCAGGTGCCAAAGGCATAGGAATGAGTTAACAGGCCTGAACTTTACCCAGTTAATAACAACTCCAACCAGGATAAACTATGAGACCGGGACTAGCACACTCCTGGACTGGGTCCTAATGAATCGTCCAACACATATCTCCCATTCTGAAGTATTGCCCAACACCACCAGTGATCACTCTCCTACCAAGTGTTATTGGTCTAACAAATTTATCAAGCCCCCTGCCAGAACAATCACAAGTACAGTGCTCTTCCATGGCTACCTGCAGCCACTAAAGTCTCTCCTCAGACAACAAGACTGGTCTTACATTGAAACCGCCTGATATTGACTCAGTTTCACAATACTTCATTGAACGTTTCAATGAAGCCTGTGACATCCACGCCACTTTTGGGACATGTAGGATCAGGGGACCTGATAATCCCTGGATCTCTTTTAACCTTCTGGCTCAAATGAAAGATCGTGACCACCTCTGGCACTCACCCTGACATACAGACCTATAAGATGGCCAGGAATGAAGTACTAAGGCTATCCGTGAGCACAAAGCGTGTTAGTATGGACATCCTTGCCAAGACCTGGGCGGATGGAAAAAATTCTAGGAAAACCTCTCCAAATCACTGGGAAAGCATCCAAGCAGGCTCCAACTATGTTAAATGTTGATAGGTCTATCACCCATGACCCCATGTTAATTGGCAACACATTTAATTCATCCTGCACAGACCTTAGCCAAACTGTGCCCCCACATTTCTTTGAACTGCCCAGCACAGCTCCTATGTCCACCAAATCAGAAGAGGCCTTGACCCACCCATGTTTCTACTTCAAAGCTATCTTGCAAAGTGAGACCAAGACATACCTACGTAAAGTTCTAGGAGGAACTAGGACAAGCAGTGATTCCCTCAACCTAAAACATTTTACCCTAACTCTAGATGAAGTCCTATTCCCCCCTTACCAAGCTTCTCAATCGATCCCTCATAGTTTCACAATTCCCCGAGATCTGGAAATCCGCTCTGGTTACACCAGTTTTAAGAGTGGGGACAGATTACTACCTGGGAATTATAGCAATATCTTTTCTTCCCTTGTCATCCAAGCACTTGAAAGGATTGTTGCTGACCAGTTTGTGGAGTACCAGGAAAAAACAACAACCTACAATGTGTCCAATAGCATGGTTTTCAGAAAGGGCACAGCACATCTACGGCCCTACTGGAATTCACAGGTTTCATTCACCATACTCCTGATCAGGGTCAACTTGTTGGTGCAGCCTTTATTGACCTGTCTAAAGCATTTGACACAGTCAATCACCATTTGCTGACACATCAACTTACTGGGCTTGGTATATCTTCAGAAGCCCTAAAGTGGTTCACCAGCTATCTAGCAAACTGCACACAACAGGTGAGAATAGGGTCTGCCCTTTCTGCTAAACTGCCTGTCTGCTCTGGGGTTCCTCAAGGATCGATACTGGGACCCCTTCTATTTAGCACCTTCCTTAATAATCTTCCAGCATCCTGTTCCGAACCAGTACTCCTCTATGCGGATGATGCGGTCATTTTCTCAAAGACTGTGACCCTACCTCCCTCAGGCCCAACTTCAGAAAAGTTTTATTGAAGCTGAGTCCTGGTTCATCTCTCATAAGCTGGTGCTTGATTGCAAAAAAACAAAGGTCATGCTCTTCCATGGTAGCCACAGCAAGCAAAAAGCCAAACAATTGGTGATTAAAAACAGTGCGGGTGTTGTCCTTGATCAGACTCAATCTTTTAAATAACTAGGAGTTACTCTGGATAGTAAGCTCTCCTATTCCAACCATGTTGAGAAAGTTGCCAAGGCAGTTAACATTTGCCTAGGCCTTCTACACAGGCATACACACTGCCTTACTACTGAAGCCCTCAGACTGGCTATCCACAGTTCAATTGAGTCTATTATTGACTATGGTTTGGTCATTTATGGTTCATACAGACACAACCCCTACGTCGGCTCGCCACAGCTCTGAATAAGGTATGCCATCTACTAACTGGTGCAGCTATCGTACTCACACTTGTGACCTTTGTAACAAGCAAACTGGCTTCAACTCAGGCTCACATTGAATATCAAACCTGCTTTCTGGCTAAGAAGGCAGATCTTTGTCTCTACCATCAGGTTCCCTTCAGCTTTTCAGTCCTTTCCGGGCACTCATAGCACACAGTTCTGTGAGCCAGACTTTTACTGTCTCCGCTGTCAAACCTCGCTCCGACAGCGATCCACTGCAGTTAGAGCTACTAATTTATTTAATTCCCTTCCTCCTGAGATTGCGACAACTGCAACCTTGGGGCCATTTAAGCAGAAGCTGCGTCAATTCCTAGTTTCTAGAGCTTCTTGTGACTGCTATACCTAATCTCTGCTGACAGCTAAATGCACTGGGACCTCCCTCTTTTACCATTTGCCCCTGTATAGCCCTAGCCTGTTGCTGCACTATTCTACTCACAGCAATTCCTCCCTTATCCCTTTCCCATTCCTGCCCTCTTTTCATCCTACCTCATCCCACCTTCCTTTACCCCTCCACTCCCACTTCCCCCCCTCCCTCCACTGTTTCCTCACCTTGTTCTCTCTCTCTCTAGCCCCCCCCCCCGTGGGTCTTTCCTGCATAAGCTTCATTGTGAAATCTCCTCCTTGCTCTTATTTTGCTCCTTCCACCCCTCAATTCACCCCTGTCCTTCTCTCCTTGTAATCCCTATAACCCCTTCAGACAAGGCCACTGGCTGCACCTGACACAGTATTCATCTAGCCATGTTGTTCTTTTGTTTATGTAACTACTTTCCTCATGTTGTACTACTTACTGAAACCACTGTAATTTGCTATTCTTGTGACTTGACATTGAACCTCTGTAAAAGAGCCCTTGGTTCAAAGGTCTTTCCAATTTGTTAAATAAATAATGTATTTCTGAAGTGGCTCCAGCTCTAAGACATGCCTCTTGCCTAACAACCACCCGAGGTGTGCGTTACTGCCTTATAACTGCTCATCCAGTCATGTGTTATCCCTTATATACTGTATATATTGTGTTTTTCGAGCATCTGAGTGCGCCTTCCGAGGCAAAACTATCAATAAATCACATTTGGATATTAAATTTCTGAAGTAAGAGAAAACAGCAGGCAAAACTTTGGGGCTGGCAGTATAGCACTTAGAGATTAATGAGCTGTGAATGAACTTGGTACATCCGTCAGACCTGGGTTTGATTGCCACAACCTCCACTTGCATACTGTGTGACTCTGAGCAAGTCATTTAACCACCCCAGTGCTTCCAGGTTCCCCCGAAAACAGGCACTTGTGCTGAGTGAGCCTTTCCCGGTTACCAAGAGAATAAAATTAAATAAAAAGATCAAAAACAGGGTTAAGACCAAAACTTGGGGAGTGAAGATGTTACCACAAACAGGAGCATTACTCAGCTCTTTAGTCCAATAGTTGTTAGCAGGTAACGGATTCAATGGTAGTACACAGCTCAATAAAGGCCTTGTTGAAGCTCTGATATCTTCCTGTGCACAGTCTGATGCATATTCCAGACCAGGTTCTCCACCCTGAGATGTTTTCAGCTGCTGCAGTTGATGCCATTACTCCTCTCCCCCTCAGAGAGAAAGAAGAGGCAACAGGTGGGAATGTGATTACTACAAACTTTCTAAAACAAGCTCATTTTAAAAATTAACCATATTTGCAACCCTTCTGTCTCAAAATCAAAACTAATACCTGAACTTGAACAAAGTCCTGCGTTTGATGAGCTATTCTTACTTAGCAGTTCATGTGCCTAACCAGATTGTTCTGTTGCTGTGTGTTGAAAGGCAGTTTAAAATGAAACTCTTAATGCTACTCCCTCTACCAGCAGCATACTGGAAAAAGGTAAACTCCGCTATGGCAACGCCGTAAGGGTGGGGGAACAACACTGTGATCCTGGAAGTCATACCGTTATACTCGTGGTATTATTAGGGGAAACTAGCCCTTGGGAAACAATGACAGATCCCTGAAGTCAGACTGTCACAACATTCATGGCAAACTTAAGGGAAACTAGCCCTTTGAAAATGGTGAGAGAAGTTGTTGCTACGTGGTGGACTTTGTTATCTACAACTGATAGTTGGACAACTATCACCAAATTGCTGGGGTGCTTCATTTCCCAATACATGTGGTTAAACAAATGGTTCAGAGGGTGCCATCAGGGACTACTGGGTCATGGAACCACAGCTCCAGTTTTAGCATGACACCAGATCTTTGCGGCTTCATTCAGGGCACAGAATTCTTTGCTTATTTACTGTCACTTGTAATCTGCCAAACCAGGATTCAGGAGGGAAAGCATTTGCACCAAGTACTTAGAGAAATCCCCAGAGTGCTTGGCCCTCAGTTTTCAATGTAAATTAGAAATCCCATTCCCAATTAGTCCCAGTACCCTGGCAAAAAGAGAGAGAGAGAGAGAGACTGAAGTGGAGTATAAAAGCTGGTTAAATCTTTACCGTGAGCTACAACAAAAGGATTCCAGCATAATCTTCCCAGCAATTGACCAATTAGAGGAAATGTCTGAATCACTGCCGTGGTGTTCTGTAACAAACAAAAACACATGAAAGGTTTAAGAAAAATAGACAACGGACTGGCTATAAAAAAATGTAAGTCACAATTAACAGTGCTAGGACCTACTGCATTGTTAAGGAACCAGAATATTCTAAGATATTATCATGTATGTTATTTTTCATCATATAATTAAAATAAGCATTCAATGCAAAAAAAAAAAAAAAGCCATTGTGCACACCAGCAGATGCTCATGAAAGAGGTTTCTTTAGAGTAACAACTTGGCCATGTGACTCTCCTGCCTCTTCAAAGGTTTACTGACTGGCAAAGGTTAAGTTTTCTGCACAGATTCCTCTCCTCTCATATCCCAAAGAAGTGTTCCTACCCAGGAAGGGCCTATGACTTCTGATCAGAAAGGCCTCTTCTAGAGTCTGCCATATCTGCCCCTCAGTTGCACCACTTCATAGAGGAGGGGGGGCCAGAGTCTGAACTGGAATACCCCAACTGGGTGGTCAGCTGGCTAGTGGTATTATCTGCTTGGAGGGCCCCTTTCTTCGATTTCTGCCCCAGTACTCCTGCCCATGAGGACACAAGGTATGTGTACGAGCAACAGTATGCCCATTCACCACCCATGTATCCTCTCCACCCACGAGGGCTCTTCAGCTGCAGTGCCACCTGTGGACTCACCCTGCGGTCATCCTGCAACCGGAGTCACTATCTATCCTCCCTGGACTCGAATGTGTTGGATGCTTGACCTTTCTCCTACAACAAGCTCTTCTGCTGGCCCAAGGACATGAACCCAGGGGGTGGGTATCACAAGCAATGAGCACCACACCATGAAGCAAACTCCTGTGCATGGATTATTTTTTAGTCCTGTGACTGAAAACTGTGAACAGTCAACCATATTTATATATCCTTTCCATTATGTTGTATGTTGTGTTTGTCTAATTAGTGCATATGATAGTTACCCCTCCCCCCACATACCTTGCTGAGGAACTCCTGATGGAAACACTACTTACTATATAATTCTACCCTTAAACAACAGTATTTGCTTGTAAGCAAAAAAACTCATCATATAATTTTGCTAGCATTTACATATTTCTAACATATTTGGATTCATCATCAGTATAGTTTTATTTCACTCGGATGTCTTAAAACAGCTTTTAGTACAAATTTTTATGCTTGCTACTAGCTAAGCATTTTGCTATGATACAGAACTCAGAGGTGTGTCGCAGTGATCCAGTACAGAAGAGTCTACAAGGGGCTTGACCAATAATCAGCCAGTCTGATAATGACACTGCCAAGGCATGGAGTGCTTGGACTTCAAAACACTGTGCCAATGGACACATTCATAAATCAGCTCTTTCAGCAAACACAGCTGATCTCTAGTCTCTCCGTGTCAGAACAGGGAAGAATGTCTGTGTCATACAATGGCTTATCTTTTACCATGCACATTCTTTTCATTAAGTTCCAGTTTTCTTCCACCTAGGCTGTTTGAATTCAAACACTGCAGGCTTTTTAGAATCAGGATTTTAAACAACATATAAAGGCTTTACAAAGTACCCTCTGCACTTTATATCAACAGCCAGCAAACATGCTTGATACTTTATGATTGCTAAAGTACTAGAAGCACTTTCTTAAGCAGTTTTTCTTATTCATATGCATATCAAGCACTTTATTCAGCACGGCAGGCACTTTGGCACCACATATGGACAGAAAAGAAAACAATGTAAAAGAAAGAATAGTGAGAGGAGAGACTACCTAGATAGGTGACCAATCTATCGAGGCATTAAATGGGAAATAAATAGGATAGGAAAATGGTACTGTTGCAGCAGACTACTAAGACAGAAAAGGAGAGAAGTTAGAAAAATATGTCCCTGGGTGCTCCAATTATTCCTAACGTAGAGCACAGCTCTACCACAGCCTGCAGTTCAGTTTTATGATGTTCTCACACTGGACTGGTGGGAATAGAAATCACATTCCCTTCTGAAGTCACCCAAGTACACCAGACTGCAGCAGCACTGCTGCAGAGGAACCTCTCTACACTGAGAGCCCAGCCCCCACTCCAAGCAGAGAATGGTGAAAACTCTATTTTTTATTCTTTTAAATTCCCTTCAGTTTGTCAGTTGTTGCCCCACCATAACTGCTCCCCCCCAAGGGCCAACACTTAGTCTTCCGCACGGCCCAGGATCTGCACCTTGACCTAGTACAAGATTAATACCAGCAGCAAGTATCCGGCATATACAAGTGTTTGTATAACAATAACCTCAGTCATTAACAATGGCCACCAAAAGCAACTTTGTTTTAAATCCTTCCTTCCCTTGAGGTTACTTTTTGACTTCACATACTGGACGTATACAGCAGATGCATGTATTAGGGCGGTGTTAGTGCACATCTCTGACAGTAAGTAGAAAAGCACCACACCTAAATATTTCATTTATTCATAGTAGGCATGGCCGGAGAACAAGGACTTTTAAAAACTTAAAATCTCCACATCTCAGTTCAGGAGTGAGATACAGTGAAAAAAATGGATGTACTGATGTTTTGTGCCACAAATATATGATTACTAACAAAAGAAAAAACTTTCAGATGAAATTTGTAGCTGCTAACAAGTGCTGTTGCTTTAAGATGGTGAAGAAAAGGTTTGGCTTTTCCCTTTTTATTTTTTTTTATAGAAATCAGACACCAGCACACTGCAGTTAAAGCATTTTCAATCATTTACTCCACAAACTAACATCTTAGCAGCGCAAACAAACTTTCAGCACCTACTAATCAAGAGCCATTGTTTACAGATTGAAACTGGAAAGGGTCCCACTGCTCTGCTTCAGGTATGTTGCCATCAGCTGTTACAAAAAGATACTGAGGCTGAGTTGAATAGTAAAATCACCGAGCTTTTATTAACTGGATAGAAAGTTCCCAAGACCCCCTGCTTTTCATTGAGCCTCCTAAACAGAAGAGCAGGGAATTCAATGCCATACCATTTTCAACTTGTTAAAGTGTATTCCTGTGTGTTATTTTCATTAAACTGAAGCATCTTCCTGGAATGGGACTCATAACATTTTGTTGAGTACCCTTGAAAACTGAAAAGAATTGGGGAAGGGGCACTCCCACGCACTTTAAAAGGGAAAACTTCTATAATAAAGGAGCCTGCAAGGCATTGTAGAAGGCGAGGCTTGTCTGGGGGCAGGTATTGAGGGACACCTGGGTGGGCAGGTAGGAGGTAGGCAGCCGACCACTAGGGGCGGGAAAGGGGCAGGCAGGAGGGAGGTTCCTAGGGGGAGGGTGGAGGAGAGGCAGGGGAGGAGCCAAGCCTTTAAGAAGGGCCGATGAAGAGAGGATCCCTCTCTTCCAGGCTGCTCCCAAGTTTCAAGGGACTCCACGAGGCTCACTGTTGTGGTGGAGGAGGAGCCTGAAATGGCAGCAAGGGTCGAGCAGGGTGTTAATTATATATTTCAAACAGTAATGCTGCAATGGATTTTGAAAACCAATTGGCGGTCTTCATTAGGGAAAGGCAAGGCGTGGTGCGCTTGTTCCAGGGTGAGGGCAAGGTTGCTAGCACATCTGGGCCAGTACAGTAGCCACAGACAGATGCGAGGGCAGGCCAAAACCCGAATCTAGAGGTCCCACCGCAGCCAGCCGATGTCCCGGGCAAGAGGGGCCAGTGGTGGTGATCCAGGACCTACAGAAGGTGTTACACCGCCAGTCAAGAATCAGGAGCGACTGCCACCAGCCAAGAAGCCATGGGCCTGGAAAAGGAAGCAGGAGATGGTGATTTCAGACACGCAAGCAGGTAGGCTTGACCTCGACATGCTCTCCACAGAGGAGTTGCGGGCCTTGATTAGGCAGGAGGGGCAGAGGTCAATGGCAAAAAAACAGAGACCACTAAAGAATACAACAGGGTGACCGGGTATAGGGAGCCCATTGGTCACCCTAATGCTCCCGCTAGCCTGCCACCTTGGAGTTTGGGGCTGCCAGACACAGCGGCAGCAGGGCTGTCACTAGCGGTACATGGTCAAAGTCCATCACTGGGAGCTACAGAGCTAGGGCAGCGGCAGTGGCTTCTGGGCCAAGCGGGGCTGCCACTGGGTACACCAGGGTTAAGCAACGACATAGGGTCTGGGCAGGGGATGACAGAGACAGGCCGGCAAGCCATGCCAGAGTTCTCAGCGCAATCTGCATTGGAGCAGAAGCTCGACAGTTTGTTGGCCCTGTTCCCAGACAAAGACCTACCAATGGTGGTTACCGTTGCCCTGCAGTTAGTGGAACACTACAGATGGGGACCTTGAAGCTTAACATCGCAACCAACTGGCGGAGGCGCAGCCAACACAGCTGGGGTTTAGTCATTGGGGAATCGGTGGGTCCCATTTGCCTGACAAAGTTAGGCAGCAAATAGTAAATGGGAATACGTGGATGTTTTCTCACTTCTCAACCGCCAAAGGAGCCTGAGGAGAGAAAGGAGAAGGATAAGCAGGAGAAGGATGACGGAGTAGAAAAGAAGAACAAAGTACCGTCCAACACACTTGGGAAAATTGGGAAGTGAGTTTTGCAATATATGCAGGCCTCCTCACCCAGGGCAACCCAGTGAAAGTCGAAGGGCTATGGGTGTACTTTAGTCGGATCATGCGATGCATGCGAGCAAACCAGGGGAGTTGGCTGGAATATGACGAGGAGGTTTAGGAGAAGGAAACAGAATGATAAAGGGAGGTCTTGGGCTATGTTGGATCTGCCTCTACTGTGGACCATAGACATGGAGGGTCCAACATACTGATAGCGGTTTCTGATTTGACAAGCCCGTCACCGAAAAAGAGTTTCAGGAAAAAGGGATGGGGGGCATTGCTACAGCTACAATCACGGATCCTGCAAAGCAGACCAGTGCAGATAAAGCATGAATGCATGACATGCATGCACCAGCACCATTTCAGCAATGCGGGAGAAAGACAGGAGCGCGGCCATTTCAGAAAAATAGTGTGTTTTGTTCCTTTCTGGGGGCAGGGCATGCCTGCCAACACCCATAGGGAAATATCTTGAGTGGTGGCTGGATCGATACCCAAACAAGGAATCTGCTTGCTTCTTGGAGGAGGGGTTTAGGTTTGGTTTCCGCATTCCGTACGAGGGCCGCCGGAGGGCTTATGAAGTGGACAACCTAAGATCTGCCAAGGAGTGACCAGAGGTAGTGCGTAGGAAGCTAGAAAAAGAGTTAGCAGCAGGGAGGATTAATGGCCCATATGTAGCACCCCCCCATGCCCCGGCTCCGGGTGTCACCAAATGGGCTGGTCCCAAAGAAAGCTCCAGGGGAATTCCAGTTGATTAATCATTTGTCATACCCGGAGGGGGAAATTGGTCAACCATTTTATTAACCCAACCCATACATCTGTGACGTATGCATCATTTGATGAAGCAGTGGAAGTGGTGCGGCAGGCGGGTCAGGGGACAATGTTAGGTAAGGCGGACATTGAGTCAGCATTTAGGTTATTGCCAGTCCACCCAGAAGACCATGAGTTGTTGGGGATGAAGTCTGAAAGTATGTATTACACAGATAACTGTATGCCAATGGGGTGCGCAGTGGCATGTGCAGTATTTGAGCAGTTCAGCACGTTCCTGCATTAAGTTACAATCACAAGGGTGAAACGGGCCGGGCTTGTGCTTTATTTGGATGATTTTTTGTTTGTGGGCAAGGCAGGAACACAGAGTTGTGGGCAGCTGATGGGGGCATTTCACGAGGTTTGCGCGGAACTGGGTGTCTCGTTGGCACGAGACAAGAGAGGGTCCGTGCACATGGTTGTCCTTCCTAGGTACTGAAATTGACACAACACGACACGATAGGTCTTTCAGCTACCGCAGGACAAGCTGGCGACAATGAAGGAGCTCCTGGGGAGGATGACAAAGGCATGAAAGGTTACATTGTGGGAATGGCAGCAGCTGATAGGGCATCTGAAATTTGTCTGCCGGGCTCTCCCCATGGGTAAAACCTTCATGAGGCGGTTGGCCGGGATAGGGTCTCGGTGTACAAAACCACACTGCAGGATTCGGATAACAGAGGCAGGGAGAGACATTTGAACATTTGTCAAGCGTTTTTGAATTGCTTCAATGGGGCAGCAATATGGCCGGTGCCGGTGTCCTGCCAGGAGCTGGGGCTTTTCACAGACACGTCCGGGGGGCTGGGTTTCAGCGTATACTTTCAAGGAGAAGTGGTGCATGACCAGTGTGAAGACTGGAAAGCATCAGGGTGCTATCTCAGATAACAGCCTTGAATTCTTCCCAATCATGGTGGTATTGGTGGTGTGGGGTGACCGGCTATGGGACAAAGCCATTACGTTAAGGTCAAACAACACTGGCGTGGTGTATGCCATTAATGGTCAGTTGGGGGAAAGGGCCCGATGGGTGACCTCATGAGGGTGTTTGTGTTAAAATCTCTTTTGCTTAATATACAGTTCAAAGCAGTACATGTTCCAGGAGTTGGTGAACGGTATAGCTGATGCCCTTTCTCGTTCACAGTGGCAGTGGTTTCCAGAACTGGCACCAGGAGCGGACTGACACCCAAGGGAAGTCCCAGCATACCTTTGGGTTTGATAACGGAGAAGCATGGGCATCGATCAGGAATGCGCTGGCCCCCAATAAGCAGGTGGCATATAAAAGGGGGCTGGACAGTTTCTTGGCCATACAGCAAGTGCAAGGGTGAAGCAAGACATGCCTGTAGAACAGCTAGTGTGTCGTGCCACTTAAAAATGGGGGGCTAAGCCGGCCACAGTGGAACAGCATTTGGCCGGCATAGCCTCGTTCCAGAAAGGCCATGGGGTACACAGATACCACAAGAGCTTTCCCCATTCGCAAGATGTTGCAAGGATGAGCACAGTCGATACCAATACTACCAAATAGCAGTGGCCCATCAGCCCCACACTGTAGACGTATTTGGGATGCCCTTCTCGGGGTCTGTTTGTCAGAAGGGGAGACGCTCCTATTCATAACTGCCCATCTCATGGAATTCTGTGATGCATTTCGTGTATCCGAGTTGGTGCATGCCGAGCAAGGTGGCACATCAACAGCTAGCATTGGGTGACAAGGACATGGTGATAAGCACGGCAGGGGTATTTGTCCGACTAAGAAAAAGCAAGACGGACCGATCCACCCAGGGCCACTGGTGCAGTGTGCGGGCCCCAAACGGGGTGCACTGGGATGTCAGGGCATGGGTACAAGATCATATGGTCTGGCGGGAAAAAGTGGGGAAGGCCTACTTCCGACACGAGATGGGTCCCGATGACGTTGTATCAGTTCTGTCACGTGTTGCAGAAGGCGTTGCAGCAACTGGGGCGAATGCAAAGCAATTTAACACACATTCCTTTCGGATTGGGGCAGCGTCGCATGCCCAGGCAGAGGGGCTCACGGATGCACAGATTCAGGCCCTGGGGAGATGGAGGTCCCAAGCTTTCGAGAGTTATGTCAGACCACTGATGTTCTGTTTTTCTTTTTCCTCTCTCGACAGGTAATGGAGTGCAGAAGACACAGATTTGGGTGTGAGGACACTCATTCGTACATTGGGCTGCTATAAGAGCTGGACAGCTGGAAGGGGGCAAGGAGATATTTTTGGATCCCCGGCGGACAGAAGTCAGCTGGCTGGGAAAACAAGGCATGAAATGGGAAGAGTTGTTGGCAAGTTTGAGAGCTGAGGTGCGATGGAGGCGGCTCCTCCTGATGTCCTAGTAGTCCACTTAGGGGAAATGACCTGGGTGGGAAATCCTCGAGCTGCAGTTACGGGTCAAGAATGACCTGTCAAGGTTGAAGGGCATGTGGCGAGGCTGTGCATCATATGGTCTGACATTATTCAGTGGCAGCTATGGTGCTATGCTTGCAATCCTAGGGCAATTGAAAAGGTATGCAGGCTGCACAATGGGGCTATACGGCCATTCATGGCTAGCATTGGCGGGGCAACAGTGTGCCACCCGGAAATTAGTATAATGAAGGGGAAATTGTATCAGAAGGACGGGGTGCATTTATCAGAGGTAGGTTTAGATATATTTTTAGATGATATACAACGAGTTGTACAGAAAGTGTTGGCGTGATGAGCTTGTGGGGGTGTGAGCAGGGAAAAGCTCACCCTGTGGCAGCTCAGTAGTCTTGGAAGGTATGTGCAGAAGGGGTAACAGGGGATTACGAGTCTATGCAGCCGAATCCCGAGGCTGACGGGAGGTCAGTGCCAGATGACGGGAGTTACCCCGGCAAAAAGGGGGACAGTCGGGATGGCAGGCCTCTCTGAGCGTATGCTCATGGCAGGGCGGTGTCCTCTGATGAGGAAGGACACATCCAGGCCGGTCTTGAAGCCATCCTCATGTCCCGAGCTGGTGTCCTCGTGGTTTGGATTATCTGTTAGTGGCCTCCCAATAAGAGGAGGTTGACCACCGTGAATCAGAGCAAGCTAATTCAAGATTTCCAAGACTACCTAGCTGCACGCATCACGCTGATTGAATGTATTAATAATTACAATTTGGTTTAATAAATACATGGCTGTGGCCATTTTCTCCATAACTGGTTGTGGTCTCAGTTTGTTCAGATGGAATAAAATATTTTCCTATAAGATACATAGGCTTTAACTCCATTCACTGTAAGCAAAAACACATTAGTTCAAATCTCTTGGTAGAGATGAGTGATACAGTCCTCCTGAATGCACGCCCTCCTTCCCCCTAAAGAGGTGACGCACCTTTGTGCATCCTGACTTTGTACCACCTACTGTGCACATAGAGAAAGCAAAGCTGAACCAGCTCTAATGAGGCTCTATTAGAGATCCTGCCAGAAAACAGATGTTACAGCAGAAATGGTGTACCGATATCTTTGTCTTTAATTTTGGATTGCCTTTCGTCTCCTGTGCTAGAAGATACACCACCCCACAATCCCAGTCTGCATTTTGTTTTTTGGCTCCAATCCGAGTCCGCTTGAGCACTTCTTTAAGATCTGAAATATTTAAAGGAGAGCCCCATTAAATATGGATGCTCCTGGCCAGACCAACAACTGCACAGTGGCCAGGGACCTGCTTGGCATGCCAACAACCTGGGTCTGCAATCTTTACGTGGATTCCTGATGAAGGCCGGCAGCGGGTTGGAAAGGTGTCCACTTAGGCACTGCCAGCCTTGTAGGCAGAGATAGGCTAATCGGATATACATTCATGCTGTAAATTGCTAGAAATATTACACTCAGTGCCCGGCACCCTAACTAGATGCCTTATACCAGACTGTGCTTGGGAAGGGGGGCTCCCCAAAAGCTGGCCAGGGTTGGGGAAGGTGGAAAAGTCATGGAGGACACTGGGAGATCAGGAAAGGGAGTTGTTGGGGCTGACAGGTTTTCAGAACTGTTCCAGGCTAAGGCAGTGGAGTAGACACCCCCCCCCAAAGGGCATTAGGTCAGGGGGACAGGTAAGAATCTCTTTATGAGCACACCAGATGGACCCTTGATCTTTATCTGCTGACAACGTCTATGTGTCTATGTTTCAAAGGAGAAAACAGCCTTGATTAAAAAAAAACAAAACAAAAAAACCCAGCGCTGTAAACAAAGAAGGCCTGCCGTACTGTGAAACAACTGGGTGCTGTGTCCAAAAAGAAATCCAGTTAAAAGCGAGACATGCACATGTAAGGGGGTGTTATTTCACTGAGAGGGTGGCTAAACCCCAAGAACAGATTACCTGAGGAGGTGGTAGGTGTCGAAACAGCGGAGGGATTCGAGAGAGCGTGGGATGGACATATGGGGTTGGTTAGAGGACAGCGGCTAGGCTCCTTGTGCACCGGTGACAAGTAGGGAGGGGGGGGGGAAATGGGCAGACTGGATGGGCCAGGATGTTCCTTTTCTGCTGACACATTACTAAGATACACTCACTGAGGATATTTTTTTATTTATCTAGACACCTTTGAGCTAACAGCTCTTTTTACAAAGGTTCCACATCAGTAAAACTAAACAAGTTACAGTCATGAACAGATAATATCACAAGAGTAACATAATGGAGTGGCACTGTACAATGTATGCCAGAAAACTGGGTAATATACAAGTCTGGCAGACAGTCAGAACACAATACAATAACCGTAAGATCAGCCAAGATGCCTTGTCCAGGAAGGACTGAGGTAGGAGGAGGCGGAGTAGTGTTTGAGCAGGAGGGCAGGAAGTGAGGAAAGAGGGGGGAGGAAGGAGGCTAGGCGTAGAAGTGGGTGGGGGAGATTGGTGGTTAGAGAGGGGAAGTATGTACACAACAGGACAGTAAGTGCAAGCACAGTGGGCAGAAATTAAGTGCTGATAGGGGATGATGAGAAGGCAGTCCGCATACCTTAATGGAAGCAGTCACAGCAGGTGAAGCATTAACCAGCTGGATGACAGGATCTGTACAAAATATCTGTCTTTATTTCAAATGAAGTGCTTCAATTTGCAATCAACAGGTACAGGTAGCCACTCAACATTTCACTGACGTGCAAGTCAACTTTGTCAGTTGGAATAAAGACAGATATTTTGTACTGATCCTGTGGTACAGTTGGTTAATGCTTCACTCCATATCCTCAGTGAGTGCATGTGTCTCTTTAATTAAAAACACACACACACACACACACACCGTTTACAGTGTGTTCCTAAGGGTTTTTTTTTTTGGGGGGGGTACACGATACAAGTAAGATAAATAAATATCACCTTCCTTATTGCTGAGTCCCCAGCAAGAGACTGCATCCGTAAGACAATGGATTTTTCTTCAGCTGTCTGCTGTGCTGGTGTCATGGTGGCAGACTGAAGCTGCAGTCCCC
The DNA here is from genome assembly GCA_016271365.2 of Neoceratodus forsteri. Classification (NCBI taxonomy): domain Eukaryota; kingdom Metazoa; phylum Chordata; order Ceratodontiformes; family Ceratodontidae; genus Neoceratodus; species Neoceratodus forsteri. The sequence goes on from CM057453.1 coordinate 1,627,674,757, forward strand.
TGATGCTGTGAAACATTCTATGCTGGGTGGTGGTGTTGGAGCACAGCCATCAGTTCAGTGACACTATGGCAATTGTCGGATCTGACTCACTCCATGGGCACCTCCCCTCTGGCTATCAATTAAAAGAAGGGTCCCTTGGTGGTGGCTGTATTGGACAGTGAGGTTAGACTTCCCAAATCATTGCCACTGGGACCAGCACTAGCAGCAAAAGGCTCTTTCCCCAATACCTGCAGTTCATAGCTCTCCCTGTGATGATGCCAGGGGTTGGAGAGAGCTTCTGGTCAGTGGCTCAGTTGCCACATCCTCATGTGCATGGAATTTATTTTAGCCCTGATGATCTAAAGTGCTCCCTAAGGGATCACTTGTCTCTCAAGGAATGAATCCTGGCAAATCACTTTACACAGTACTGGTCACTTTTTGGGGGTTAACTATTTCTTCACCTTCAGTCCAGGGCATCTCTTGAGGTACCCTCTCAATCTACCTCTACTCCCACCGTGGCCCTCCCACTGAGTCCCCCAGAACTTCCCAGCCCTCCAGATCACCCCCAAGGAGGGCCCACCTCCCTACCTGGCGGCTCTTTCTTCGATTAGAGGGTCAGGTACTGGGGATGTGGGGCCTAGACTCTGGGGTCCTCATCACCTCCCGGTCATCCGGGGCATTTCCTCTGTACTGTTCCACTCCCACGGAGCATGGACATGCAATGGCGCCCATGGCACTAGCACACCAACGCCTGCCACCACCGCCCCAGCATCTGCATGTGCTGCTTGTTCTGATACTGCCCCTGGCCACCACCAGGAGCAGCACAAACCCTCAGATCCTTCCCCGGGAAGGGAGAGCAGTCCTCCGGATGCTCAATCCCTCCCCTGCCAACCCCCAGCAGCCCAAACCTGGGTTGCCGGTGTAGCACGAGGTGTGGCATCCAGTGCCTCAACCCTCAGCACCACTGGGCCGGTGTTACAATACCAGTCATTTAACATCACTTTTCGTGTGACTATAATGCAACAGACACTGTTTTATGACCTCATGGAACACTGGAGACATCAGGGCTAGCTCCAGACTTCAAAACTAAAGCTCTAGTATGGTGAACATAAAATGCAATGGGCATATATAAATGGATGGGAAAACAAAAAGAAACAGCAGTGATCAATGTAGGAGGTTGACAAGGAGTGCACAATGAACACAGTAGTAACAATCCTTTAAACAGAGACTGCTGCTGGGGCTGCCAGCACCATGGCAGCATACTGCCTCCTGCTGGTGACCCTAGGGAAGGCAGGAGTGGCTCTGGATTCTGGTATTGCAGAGACACCCTGTAGTGGGCTGGGGAGCTTGCTGTTCCCACAGGACACTGTCTGCAGCATGCATGGCCAACAATCAGCTACACCAAGTGCAGCACAGGAGACGGTGGAAGAAAACATGGGTTGAAAATCTTACTGTCAGTCTGGATTGCAGCACAATGGCAGTGCTACCACTATGCCGGGCGACTCCAAGTTTGGGACAGGAGTCTGTCACCGACGCCAGCCACGGGAGGAAGAATCAAGCATCCCATGGACAGCTTTCTCCCGCTGGAAGGAGGAATAATGCATCCCACTACTTGTCTAGCAGAATCTAGGTGTCAACACTGCAGAAGCAAAACACCAAGTGAGAGGTGAATGCTGGACACCAGCATGCACGCACGCACCACGGACGCTGTGAAACCTCAAGGGAAACCTGGAGAAAATCCAGCAGCTGGCAGGATGGTGCTGGCACATTATGCACCCCTGCACCACTAACCCAGACACCCACCCACCCACCAGATACTGATCCAGGCAACGTGCTGGAAGGCGGGTGATGGGACTGAGGTGTGCAGCAGAAGGGGCAGGCTGGATACACCGGGAGATAAAGACATATTTTGAAGAAAAAGAAATCACTGCTATTGGAATGATAGACTTGTAGGTCCCTTGGGCCCTGCACAATGGATTCCCCCTTCCCAGTGCTCAGAAGGTTGGAGTTGGAGGGTGTCAGGGGTATGCCTTAAAAGCCTGTGGACTAGGCAAATTAAGCTATATAAAAAAATGACCTGGTTCTTTATAGTTTAGGGCTTCCACCCCATATACAAAACCTGAAAAATGTAAACATTAGGTTTTATGATTTCTTCAAAATTTTTCTGAACAAAAAGGACAGCATCCCAGTAAAGCAGTATTACACATGGTAAAAAAAAAAAAAAAAAAAAAGTCACCAAGTAATGTGGCAAGTTGTAAAAAAAAAAATCTATCGGAAACATTTCCACTGCTAACAAGTTCTTGAATTATGCCTACTACAACACCAGATGCACACAGAAGGTACAGGTTTCACCTTTCAGCAGAGGAAGGCATAAATGCTGTAAATTGTATCTAAATCTATCCAGTGAGAAAGCCTGTCTCAGACTGACTGTTTTAGGACAGAGCTGAAGATTTACACTCCTTCTGAAAGTAGCAGTGGAACATACAGGAATTTTCAGAAGGAAACACTTCAGCAGAGCCTAGACACCCATAATGGTTAACCATTAATCTGCCATTCCACAAAACCAAACACGGACACTGACCTTCCTTAAATAACAATGATGGAACAGTTGACAAAAAGCAGCAAGGTATTTTTACTTTAAAAAAAGGAAATATTTCAAGGTGACCAAGATCTGTATCAACAGAACTATAAGCTGGCACCAGAAGTCATGGATAGGTTCACTGGTTAGAGCACGGATCTATGAACAAGGAGAGTCCAGGTCTGAATCCAGCCCCAGCCACTTATTCACTGTGTGGCCTTGAGCAAGTCACTTGACCTCCCACAGCTTCAGTAAACCCAACAATACAATACGGTAAAAGCTGAACCCTCTGAAAGTGTGATGCAGTATCTCAACACTCCAACTCCTGCTGCGCATCTGCTTTCTCTATCACCTTCCTGCCATCTAGAACAATCTCCCCTCTAGCCTTCCCCGTTTCCCGTCTCCTTCTCTTCCCACCTTTCCCTCAGACATCAGCTCAAACTTCTAGTGGCCCCATCCTGCTTTTGCCCTGGCCTTGCTGACATATGGTCTCTGCTCCCTTCCTCTGCACATCTTGCTGCCTGTAGCCTCTCCTGATTTAGATTCCTCCCACTATATAGCTTCTGTTTTTTTTGCCCCTTTAACTGCTGGGAAGTTGCTCACTTGAGCTTTGTCTGCACTTACTGCTGCAGTTTTCTCCACTGCACATCAGACTATTTTTTAATTATTGCATGTTATTGCCTATGCATTTTTTGCACTTAAGCCTTACGTTTCATAACTCGTCTGTACACTGTTTTTGCCTATGTTTATGTACTGTACCACCATGTATTTTTGTTTTTGTCTCCATTCCTACCCCCGGGGTCACACCAGAGCCTTGGCTCAATGTGCCTTTCCACAGTTACCAAATTTTCGATAAATAAACAAGGCTGTCCTGAGTAAATAAGCTGTGATCCCAGACCCTGCAATGCTCATGCACGCTCCTAAGAAAAAGCTACTGAGAGCATGCATGAGCTGATGGGACATCACAGATCAAAGAACAGTGCCATCATAACAAAACTGAAGTCAATGTTTGCCAGCATCAGGCATGTAGAAATATCCTTACAGTCACTGCAAGCCTGTCTCTGAGCCATCTGCAGGGCTGCACTCATTCCTCCAGGAGTGACACTCGTGACTTTCGCTGTGTCGTCACAGCCAACCAGGTGCTGGATGCGCTCTGAGCTAGATGTAACATGCTCTTGCTGTGGTTTATTATCCAGCCATGATGTTGAAGAGTCTTGGTGACCTCAGTAAACCACCAATTACGCAGCAGGAGAGACTGGGCCCTAATGAGCCAGTCCTCCGGATATGGATAAACATAAATGCCCATCCCCCTGAAATGGGTCACTGAAACCGACTGAAAAGGGTGAACACAGAAAAAAATGAAGAACGCTGTCAATGGGATTGATGCATGTGAATATGCTGATATGCCTCCTGGATGTCCAGAGATACCAGGGGAAACAAAATCATCTGTAAGCAATGCCGTTACGGAGACACATAGCATTTCAATCTTAAATCTGTGAATACCTGATTGTTTTGGTGAGCCATCTGAGAGCTAGGACAACTGACAGTGAAGTAGGTGAAGAAGAGGCCCAAACCCAATTGCTGATGTGTCTGGGACAGCCAACAACAGCATTAATTACTTGGACCTTGGCAGAATTGTGGCAATTACCAGAGGAATTCCTGGTTTGGGTATTCTGAAACCAATCATGGTATACCATGTCTGAAAATACCTTGATCTGACATAATGTTCTTCCCCCGGACTGCAAGTAGCAAGTCTTGCCCCTGTGCGGGTGTCAGACTGGGAATTGGCCAGTCTCAACATGACTTGTGGCCTTTACAATCTCTGTTGTCCTGCTATGTTACTATGCCTCACCTTCCTTCAATGTAGCAAAAAGATCTGTGGTTAGATGAGCCTTACACCTGGCTGGAGAGACGTGGAAACCACATCCAGGGTAATGCTGGTGTGCTTTGTGTTAGATTTCTTTATGGCAGCCAAGATCTGTGTGTGCAGTTCAGGGCGAGCCCCACAATGATGTAGCATTATTGTTGCCTTTTTGTAGATTTTGGCATTTCACACAGTTGATGCCCTTTGCTATGTGTGTGCCCATGTAGAGGCCTTAATGGCCACAAACCCTGGCTGAGATAAGGAAGGATAAGCTTTAAGCCTCTTGAGAATTAGAGGGGGAGCTGTATCACAAGAAGGGCAGTTAGAACCAGCCACTGGGAACCAAAGCCTAGCCTGGCAAAATCTGCCATCAGGAGCCTTAAAACCTGCCTACTTATTGCTGCTACTGAACAGTGCATAGTGAAGAGGGTTTTGTTGTTTTTTTGAGTGGTAGGCATCCATAGCCTCAGTGAAAGGTCCGCTGCCTTGAAGAGCTACTCAGTTATGAAATACTTCTCATGAGTTTCCCACACAGATGAGTCGCTTTGGGAATACCCTCAGTGCTGCCCTAGAGAAGGGGGCTTTGTGGCCAAGGAGGACTTGGATCCCATATCCGAGGAGCTTCCATGTTTAGCCAAGTCATAGGAGGAGCCTGATAAGCACTGGGCTTCTTCTGTTTTACAGGAGAATTTTTATCACAAGATAGGCAATAAGAGCCAACTATAGAGGACCCAAGCCCAGCCTGGTCTCTTTTACAATTTGGAGCCTTAGATTTTGCCTCCTTTGTGCTGCTTCTACCAGAAGATGCCACATGTACTGGATGACAATACCTGATGTATAGCTCTGCTGTCCCCTGGGCAAAGCTGGGGGAGCACTAGCCTTCACTGTGGTTAGAGGATGAAGCCTTGCTGTAGAGATGACAACAAGTCCCAGCCAGAGGGGAACAAAGCCTAGTCTGGAATTTCTATGTAAACTTGTGGTCCACAAAAAGAAGTATGGGTCAGGGCTATGGGGTGCTTCTTTATGCTGCCGGCCCTTGGAGTTCACTCTACTTAGAGGGAAAAGCCTTGTTGCAGGGTGGACAATAGAAGCTGGCCACAGTGGACTGGAGTCTTGTGTGGCACAAGCTAGACAAAGGGAGCTGATCACATGGATCACAGACTTGTCTAGCACTTTTTACACTTGGGGACTTCCTTTGGCGTGGGATTTTTGCAGTCCATGATGAGGGTATGAAATATGATGAAGAACCTTGCATTTTTTCAAACACAAATGTTTTCCAGATGAGTTGCAATATATTGGCCAACATTCTGGAATTCTGAGCCTTTTAAGAGAGTAGCAATGATTTTCATGCTAAAAAGTTCACCAGTATAGCTGAGCCCCTACAATGCACATGTGTGGACTGTACCAAGATGGCTGCCATGCTAACTGAGCAAGTGTAATCAGTACCAAGATGGCCACCACTTGGCTAATCATGTTTAAGGCCTCCAAAGATGGTGCCTGCTGTGCATGCATAGATGATGGCACGTGAACTCAGCCAATTGTGAATGCTCCTCACATCAATCTAAATTCCGAGTTAACGGTCCCATAGCACATAAAAGGCCCAACTCCAACCTTATCTTCTGCAGGATGGTAGGATTTGGCCCTAAAAGTCACTGCAACTAGTATGAGGGATCTGGAAGCCCTACAAGACACTGCAGTCCCGGGTTCCAAATTAGCAGACAGAAGCCCTGCAAGGTGGAGAGTCTAGCAGAGAGCAAATCCTTCTTTGTTGAGAAAATCCTTCTTTTGCTGTTGCTGATGATTGGAGAGCAGTTAAAGAACTCACTTGGTAAGGAGAAAAGATATCCCTGCAAAGCAGGATCTGTCTACAAACTACGACAAGATGAAAAAGACTCAAGGAGTCTGGAAGGGTAGTGTCCTAAGACTTCTCTCAGAATGTTTCATCCTATCCCAGCTAGCAGGAGAGGACAGCCCATACCAACGGCAGACTGCCTACAGGAGCTAACACAGCAAGGGGCTCTCTCACACCATCTGGGAAACGCAACTGCAGTTACTGTCCACAAGTGTAAGCCAGAGCCTGTTAGACCTACGATGTCCATGGTCTCAGGGCTTAACATTTTGGAGGGATTGTGCATTTTGACCTATTTTGATTCATCATCCCCGTGCAAGACAGTTCTATGCAAACAAAAATATGGCAGAAGAGTAGGGGATTGTGGCTTCTATGGCATTTTGCACAGAAACCAGTCGAGAGCGATTTTATGTTTTTTCCATACCTCCCTTCCCCTCTCCTGGTCTCTCAAGAAGGGCCAGGAAAAGGGATGGAGCACTGGAGCCAGCAGCAAGAGAGAAAGAAGGGTCAGGAGAAGACACAGCACCAGAGCCAGTAGCCAAGGAGATTGATGGAGAATCAGAACGGAGGCCACAATGGTGAAAATACAGATGGTCGGTCTGTGATGCGGGAACTACTTTGGTGATCGGTGAAACAAGTAAAAATTAAAAAAAAAGCTTGTTTAAAAAGAAAAAAAAAGCAAACATCAACGTGGGATGAGCAGACTGGACAGCTGTGGCACTGCGAGAGGTCTGGTTGGCTGTCATCAACGGAGGGCTATGGCGGAAGTGTTATGGTCAGTTGACAGGGAAATTGTTTGGCGTAAAAGCAGAAAAGTTCATTTAAAAAACACATCACGACTAGTCACAGTATTTACAATGACAGAGACATATGGCATGGCAGTGTCACACTAAACTCAGGCAGATGAATGAATGAAAGCACAAAATACTGAGCTAAACAAAGTCCAGTGAGTGAAATTAAGAGGCATTTAGGCAAAAGGCATTACAAACCAGATGGCAACTGAATGTTGGACATTAAGAAAGGCTATATCTGGCTCAAATGAGGGAAGCCATGTTCTTTGATACCAGATAGAGGCTCTCCAGACTCCCATCCCTGCCCTCCTTCCACAACCTAGATGAGGTCACAACTGACGACATGTCCTCATTTGACTATCTTGGTGTCTGGTTTGACAGACACCTCGACTTTTCCCAGCACGTAGACCTTATTCATATGATCCTATCATCCTCCCCATTTGTCATTATGGTGACATTGTCTACGGTGCTGCCCCAAAGTCCATCCTTGCCAGACTGGACCCCTCTTTCACTCATTCTGTTGTTTTGCCTTGAACTGCCCACCTCGCACTCACCACTGTTTCTTATACTCTGCACGCTCCCTGCCCTCCCCAGATAATCACTGCCTAACCCACTGTGCCTCTTTTATCTCTAAATTCTGTCTGGCTTCTCTCCCCATCTCAGCTGTCTCCCTCCCTCTACCCCCTCCCATACATCCTCTGTAACTCAGGCTACGCATTCCTCATCCTTACCTCTCGTAAATCCTTGCTGGTCACACTGCCTTCTCTTTCTCATTTCCTAAACTCTGGAATTCTCTTCCCCTAGCCATTTGCTCTCCTTCTTCCAAACGCTCTCTCTCCCCTCTTTATTCCATGTTCACACTGCTCTCTCCTGTGAATGCTCTTAGTCAAAGTCCTTCCCCTATCCACCTTTTCCCTCCTCCCCATTTTTCAACTCCTTCACCCTCCCCACTCCTACACTTCCTTTTAACCTTTCCTTCCCTGTCCTCCTCCATCTCCCACCTCTCCCATCCTCTCCACGTTACACTCCTACCTTTCTCCTTCAATTCCCTTCCCTCCTCTCTCCCCACCCTCCCCTATCCCTTCCACACTATTTTTATACTTCCTTTCCTCCTCTCCTACAGCGCTCCCCCCTTCTACACCGTATCCCCTTTCTACCCACACTAACTGAAGGTTCTTTTCCTGTTCCTTTGTACTTCCATGGGACATACCTCCCACCTGGACTTATGATACTATTTTATTTGATATGTATTTTCTGTGCGTTATTTTGCCTAGATCACTCACACTCCCAGTGTACATAACTTGCATTGTCTAACTGTATTTCTATATGATGTTTGTTTTATTGTAAAATCAATTATTCTATTTTGTACCTCTATCCCCATTTCCCTCCCCAGGACACATCTGGAAACAAGTTATTTTTAGCTCAGTATGTCTTTCCTGGTGAAACTTTTGAAAATAAATAAATAAGGCTATGAAAGGTGGGGAAGGGATGGTATGGAGAGACCAATTACCACCAAGAAACATTTTGAGGGGAAACTTAAAGGGGTGGGAAGGTCCGTAACCTGGAGTTCTGTCCCAAAAACTAGATTAAAAAAATAACTATTTAGCCACCTGTGTGCCACTGAATCTGTAAAGCAAGCATCATCATCATTACTAAAAGATTACTACAGTCAAAATTTCTAAATAAAATGTTGTGCAGAGTGTTTTGATTTGTGTGTGTAGTTCTGGTGTGTCCTTTCCTTTGTTTGCTATTAGGAGGTTTTTTTTTTCTCTCCCCATCCCCCAGCCCCCATCGGTTCAATTACACTGCGCCTCGCCACATGCCCCGGGGCTTAACCCACTCCCGAACACTACCCGCTTATCTCCCAGGGACAGAACTGCCAGGGGGCCCCATTCCCCCTGATGGAGACTGGTCAGTAGCATGGGAGCGGGAGCCCAGCTGGCGGTGGGGTCCACAACATGGAGGTGGACTTCATCTTGCAACAGCGGAACCTCCATTTTTCTGCTTTTTCCAGGAGGTCGTCATGCAATGGCCTGGGGTAGCCTCACGCTACTCATGTCTGACACTCTCATACTAAAGGCAGCCTTGGCTATCAGACCTCGGGCTGCTGCGCAGGGTCAACCCCGGAGAAGGACAGCAGTCCACAGGACACTCGAGCCTCCTCCCTGGCCGCCCTTCAAGTGCCCTGGCTCATTCCTGAACCTGGTAGTTCATTATGAGCGGTAGAGCTAACACTGCGCTAGTGACCGCTGCAGGCGTTTCTAAATTAGCCTGCTAGTTATATGGCCCATAGGGATCTCCATCTTACCAATGTTTGTTGCTCTTCTTTTCCTCAATACCGCTTTTCCCATGTGACAATGATGCATTCAGGAACACTGATTCAGCAAGTACAGAGATAGAAGCCTGATGTTCTGGCCTCCACAAAGTAGCTCTAATTCAATATTTTTTTTTTTTGTTTTTGTTTTTCATATGCACTTTGTTGCCTTGCTGCCCTAGCTGACCCTTCTTTTTCTTTTTAGTATTTTAACTTTTTATTGAGACAGTTTAGATACATTTTACATACCTTTGATCTCACATGGTTACGAGCAGTCATTACTGCATTTCCATTTAATCATACACGTCTCCAATGTCAGCACAAATTATTACTTATTCCTAGTTCTGACATTCTGTAGATATGCTGGCAATCAAGTCATACTTTCTACATATTTCTTTTGGGCTTTTTGAATGGGCATCATCTAGAAACTGGAAAACAACCTCCCAGCTCAGCCAAGTCACCGGGAGAAGTCCCCTTCTGCAGGGGACTTGTGGCACTTCCAATCCCACACAAGGATTTTCTTTGATCATCTCTAGTGTTGTTGCTACCTCCCCATCCACGGCTTGTTTGATCCCCAAACATTTTACCTCCTTATCTGAATTTGTTTTGGTGTTTGTTCTCCTCACCATCTAGTGTTCTTTTCAGTCTTTTAGTTAATCTTCTCATGGTACAAAATCTGGGCAGAAGTCTGAGACATAAAGTACCCATTTCTGCCATTTATTTCTATGCTGGTTCTCCTTGTCCCGGATCCCAGACATACATTTTTCCATGTAATATATTTCATTCATAGTTTTTCTCCAGTTGGTGGTGGTGGAAGGATCTGCCTTCATCCAGTTTCTTCTTGTTTTTTTTTTTTTTAATCATGTAATCGTTTCTCACCTGCAGCCACCCATCCTGCTCATATCCAGCCGCCGCTTCTCCACCACCGACCCCGAAGCTGTCATGCCCAGCTGGCAGACACAACTACACCATCGAAGGAGCCTCCCCCCCTACACCTCCATGCCCAGCAAGGATCCAGTACCGGCACACGCCATCCAGGCATCATCAGCCGGTGAAGCTTGCAGCCATCAAGCTGCCGCAGACTAATGCTGCCATCTTTCCATTCCATTCCCAATGGGAGCACGGACGCAATGATGTCCGTGGCACTGATGTGCAGACGCCCTGCCGTGCTCCCCCTTTCAATTTTAGCACCCACGCTACTGCAGTACCTCCGGTGTCCCAAAGACCACTACAGCGTGGTATGCACCACCCTGTTTCCCCAGGACTAGGAGAGCTGTCATCAGATACTCAATCCTAGTCCTCCCCTGCCCGACGATGACCGGGTCGCCTGGCGTGCAACAAGGTGTGGCATCCAGCACCTCAACCCTCAAGCGCCTCACGGGCGGTCCTTCTTTTTTTTTTTTTGGCGCTAGCAGTATAATAAAATGAGAGAGCGGAATGATAGTCGGAGCCCATTTGGAGGGACTGAGATCAAGGTTAGTTGTGGGGTCAGGTTTAGGGGGTTCCCTCTAATGTCTCTGTTTGTAAGAGTATTTGTTCCCATAATGTTTGTAGTTTTGGGCATGACCAAAAAACATGACTCTGGTCAGCAGAGGCCGACCCAGAGTCCTCCAACACTCGCCATACCTGCTGGGCGTATATTTTGCTAATATAATCTCTGGGATTTTCAAGTATCTGTGTCGCACCTTCCTTGCAAACTCTCTCCACTGGGTGGTGGATGTCATTTTTAGTGATGGAGTAGTGTACTTGAGTCATATTTCATATTCTGTGTTTGTGTTCAGCTCTTTGTTCCAGCTTTCCAGAATTGTTTTGGTGGAATCTCCAGTTTTGCTGAAGTGCTTATATGAGTCCCCTATAAGATGTCCCCATAGTGATCCTCTTTGGGTGCCTATTATCAATGTCATGAGTAGTGAGGGCTGGGGTGGGTCATTTGGTCAGGGGTTTATGTTTAAGCATAGTGAAGTGCAGAACCTGTAGGTACCTAGAATGGTCCCTGCCCATCAGGTTGTATGTTTTTGCAGTTCTTGAAAGATCAGATGCTGTATTGATCCAAAGATTGATAAATATCATGATATGGCCCATCTATCCCCATTGATGGAACACTAGGTCTATTCTTGCAGACATGAATTCCTCATCAGATTCTAGAACTCTGCAGTAATAGAATATCTCCTGGAATGCTGAGTGTTTTTGACTGTGTTCCACACTTGCAGTGTATTACAGTTAAGATGGTAGTTCCTCAATGGTAGGGTAGGCGAAGTGTGGACAGCAGGATATGTCCTATGTCGTGGAGGTCTTTTAGAGTGAAGTCTGGCTGCCCCTCACAGCCGCCCCCAGCCCCTGTCACCCTAGTTTCACGGGACTTACCTTCCAGAGTTTCTACCTGGTCGCTGGGTGCGGAGCCTGCAGAGAGTTGGTCATGATCTGCAGTCAGGGGGTGTTATCCTCCATTTTCTCCAGTCCCCGTTGCTGAGGCGCACATGCAGGACATGCGTATGTGGAGGTGCAAACACGTTCGCAGAAGTCCCGCAGCAACCTCCCTTCCTTGGCGCCCAACAGTCCCATACTACCTACGGGCCTCCACCCAGGGGCAGTCATTCCGTGAGAGCTCCAACCCTCCCTCTGTGGGAGAGGAGAGCAGTCCTTCGGACACTTGATCCTGTCCTTCCCCAGCTGACCCCAGAGGCCCGCAAACACCATGAACACGGGTCGCTGGCATGGCAGGAGGTAAGGCATGGATGCCTCAGCCTCCATGCCACTGGGCTGGCTAATATTTTTGAGCACTGGCGCCACACCTCACTGCACGGCGACCCGGGTTGAGGCGTGAACTCAGGCCGCGCCGGGGGAGCAGGCTGGGCGTCCGGCGACAGCTCGTCTTCTCGGGAGAGGTTCTTTACCCTTTGCAAGCGGCGACCTCTGGCGGAGGCTGGGGTGTGACGGCAAGTCGGGTCCCAGGGGCTGGATTGGTTGAGGCGTGGGTCAGCAACCAATCAGCCACAGGGACTATAGGGGAGGGATTTGCTTAATGTCGTGCTCTATTTGACCTAAGTGGCCCCAACGCTCCACACAGAAAAGTGGAAATACCATCACTGGAGCTGGGAAGACGGAGCCGAGCCGGGTCTCTATGTGCTGGAGCCTGCCTGAAGCCCTACGGACCTTGACACATGCAAGATTTGGGGGTTGCCTCACCTGACCGGGGTATCCGTGGCAAAAGGAGGGACCGAGGTGACAGGTAAGGCTCTGGCAGAGACTAGGTTTGATGGGCAACTCCTGATGGTGCAGCTCCAGTGGGCAGTAGCGGGATAAATAGTAATGAAAAAAAAAAGCCCTAATCAGGCGTTTCTGCAGCCACTGCTGCACTTAGGGACTCTATAGGATTTTCCCTTTAACAGTAGGGCTCAATATTAAACTCACTGCTCAAACCTCCTTCATGAATCAATGGAATAGTTGGTTAATCTGGATAATGGAACACAGAACTGATATGGTGCCCTGAGTGGGAATGATATGAGGGGAGGTGCTGATACAAGGATCTAAGGCTGTTCACATTCTGAGACAGGACTTCAGACACATTAGTTGAGAGTTGATCAATTAACATAGAAACATAGAATTTGACAGCAGATAAGGACGCTTGGCCCACCCAGTCTGCCATGTCCTACCTAATAGATAAGCTGCAGATCCTAGCTAACCAACAGCCTGCTTCTTCCAACCTCAATCCCTAGAATTGCCTTATGCCTGTCCCATGCATTCTTGAATTCCACCACTGTTTTTGACTCCACAACCTCCTCAGGAAGGCTGTTCCATGCATCCACAACCCTGTCCGTGAAAAAATACTTCCTCACATTACCTCTGAGACGTCCCCCCTCTAGCTTCAAATTGTGCCCCCTTGTTCTTGCACACCTCTTTTTCTGAAAGATGCTACCGTCTTGGACTTTGTTGATTCCCTTGAGGTATTTGAAAGTTTCTATCATGTCCCCCTCTCCCTCCTCTCCTCGAGGCTATACATATTAAGGTCCTTAAGTCTCTCTTGATATGTCTTCTGGTGCAGACCCTGCACCATTTTAGTTGCCCTCCTCTGGACAGCCTCCATCCTGTCTATGTCTTTGCGGAGACTGGGTCTCCAGAACTGCACGCAGTGCTCCAGATGCGGTCTCACCAGTTGTCTGTACAGAGCGATAACAACTTCCTGTTTTCTACTGGTGATGCCTCTCCCTATGCATCCCAGTATCCCACCAGCCGTACTTACTGCACTCTCACATTGCTTGCCCACCTTTAGGTCATCTGATATGATTACCCCCAGGTCCCTTTCCATTTTTGTTGTTGTTAGTATCTCACCCCCCACTGTGTACTCTTCCCCTGGGTTTCTGTTTCCCAGGTGCATTACTTTGCACTTCTTAGCATTGAATCTAAGCTGCCATACATGTGACCATTCCTCCAACCTTGCCAAGTCCCTTCTCATCCTTTCCACCCCACCTGGTGTATCAACTCTGTTATAGATCTTTGTGTTGTCTGCAAAGAGACATACTTTTCCTTCCAGTCCCTCTGCAATGTCGCTTATAAAGACATTAAAGAGGACCCGTCCTAGTACTGAACCCTGCAGGACCCCACTAGTAACCCCCCTTTCTTCAGAGTAGACTCCGTTTACTATTACCCTCTATGTCCTGTTCTCCAGCCAATTTTTTACCCAGGTTACCATCTTGGGACCCACTCCCAGGCTGGCCAACTTGTATATTAATCTTTTGTGTGGGACTGTGTCAAATGCCTTGCTAAAGTCTAGGTAGGCCATGTCTACAGCCCCTCTTTGATCTACTACTCTGGTCACCCAGTCAAAGAAATCTATTAGATTCGTCTGACATGACCTTCCCGCAGTGAATCCATGCTGCCTTGGGTCCTGCGCTCCTCTGGCCGCTAGGTACTCAACAATTCTTTCCTTCAGAAGTGATTCTGTCATTTTCCCCAATCACTGAGGTTAAACTAACAGGTCTATAATTGCCTGCTTCTGCCCTGCTCCCACTTTTGTGAAGTGGAATAACATCTGCCCTCCCCCAGTCTTCAGGTACCACCCATCCTCCCATGATCTATTAAAGAGGGTAGTCAGTGGTGTCACTAGTTCTACCCTTAGTTCTTTTAGAATTCTGGGATGAATCCCATCAGGCCCCATTGCTTTGTCCACCTTCAATTTTAAGAGTTCCTTCAGAACCCTTTCTTCTGTGAAAGGGCTAGTATCAACCCCGTATCCAGCATTTTTGTATTGTATGGTTTAGGTACCTCCCCTCTTCATTTGTGAATACTGAGCAAAAGTATTTTAGTATCTCTGTCTTTTCACAGTCACCCTATGCACCCCTCCCCTCTATTAAGCCTCACTATCCCTCCCCTGGTCTTCCTTTGCTCCCTGATGTACCTATAAAATGTTTTATCCCCCTTCTTAACTGAGTTGGCAATCTTTTCCTTGGTTTGGGCCTTTGCTGTTCTGACTGCCTTTCCTGCTTCCTTTTGCTTTAACTGATACAATTCTCTGTCCTGCTTCTTCTGTGATTCCTTGTATTTCCTGAATGCTCTCTTTTTCTCCCTAACCTTCTCTGCCACCTCCTTTGAGAACCATAGTGGCTTCTTACATTGTTTTGTTTTGTTTATTTGCTTCAAACAAAGGCTTACTGCCTCTGTGATGGCAGTTTTGATTATTCCCCATTGTTCTTCCCACCCCTCCTTCCTGCCCATTTGCTAGTGCATTCCTTAGGCACTCACCCATTTTGTCAAAGTCTGCCCTCCTGAAGTCCAGTAGTACCTTTGCCTTTGTATGGCTTGGCTCTACTGCTGTGTTTATCGTGAACCATACTGTTCGATGGTCACTAGTTCCCAGATGGCTACCCACTTCTAAATCTGTGATCCTCTCGCCATCTCCATTTGAAAGTACCAGGTCTAAGATTGCTCCCTTTTGAGTGGGTTCCGACACTAGCTAAGGCATACTCCCTGTAGGGCATCTAAAATGACCCCACTCTTAGAAGTGGCTGCTGCAAATGCACTCCAGTTAACATCTGGCATATTCAGATCCATCATCAGCAATATCTCTCCTTTTTCTGCCATTCTAAGGATACTTTCTATCATTTCCTTGTCCATTTCCTCCCCCTGAGATGGGGGTCTGTATACAACCCCTGTGCGGATTGTGGTGCCATTGCCTGTCTCCAAATTGACCCACAGTGCTTCCTCTCCTCCATGCTTACCCTTTTGTTCTGTTGCTTTGATGCCGTCCCTTATGTAGAGAGCTACTCCACCTCCTCTTTTACCCTCCCTGTTCCTCCTGTAGATGGTGTGTCCTGGTATGTTTACATCCCAGAAATGGTTCTGTGTGTACCATGTTTCTGTGACTGCCACAATATCCAGATGTTCCTCCTCCATCAAGGCCACTAATTCAGGAAGCGTGTTACCCAGACTATGGGCATTGGTACTCATTGCTCTCCATTCTTTGATGGCTTTACCTCTTGTAGAACCATCCCTATCCTCATTGACTTTGCTTTCTCCATTTACTCCCGTCCTGCTCGCTACTGACCTTTTTACCTTGGTCTTTACCTCATTTAGTGCCCGATTTTATAGGGGGAGGCTAGGAATCCCCTGCTGCTCATCAGTGCCTCCCCCCTTGACTAGTTTAAAATTAACTGTAATGTTTGTGCAGATAAAGATTCTGAGTTCCATACTGAGACAGTGCCCTACAGTATACCTTCTCGGTTCTATATGCTAGCTTTCCTAATGTTTTCAAGATGTAACACTGAACTATGCTATTAGAACATTTGATACAAACCCTTCCAAATGTATTTTATAATGTTTCCTTGTACCTATAATCTCGGATCCGAAAATATCCAATTATAAAGGAAAACTGTCATAAACCCCTTTGCCAATTACTAGGGCTGCAGAAATGCCCGATTAGCACAACCTTTATGTTTTTTTTAAGTTTGTAGTTAACCTTTGGTATTTAATGTGATCCTTTTCTTGCCCTGATGGTGGTTCTGTGTGCTGTCCTGGAAGCGCCATTTCGAAAGTGCCATCGCACCGGAACACTGAGCTTGACCCTGTGATCTTAGTTATCTCCCTGGTGCATGCCAGAATGCTCAATCATAACTAGCAGGGCACATTTTCATGAAGGAAAAAGAAACGTTGTGCCTTGTGGTAGTCTTTGAACTGCACAAAGATGCAGCTCAAGACTACTACAAACGTTCTTCCTTCTTAATATTGCCCGTCATGAACGAGCATTCAGCACACACCAGGAAGATAACTAGTCTAATCTGCATACAGGTTGTGGCTCTCGCGACGCTACTATCTGTGACATGGTGCCTCTCACTCCGGGACATAAAAATAATAGATGTATATAATTAATTCCGGGTTGCCCCTGAAAAAGGACTGTTTCGGTCTCAGTGGGTCTACCCGGTCAACAAAATTTAAATAAATAAATGACACGCCCTACAACAGAAATGAAACTCTCTCACTGCAATCTGGCAGGTGAGTAGAGGCTGGGAGGAAAATGGGGATTATGACAGCGTTCCTTTAACTAAAAAAAAAAAAAAAAAAAAAAACTGTAAACTGTTCTCCCTGCTTCTCTGGGCTCCCTGTAAATTTGCCCTCACTGTATAATCTTATTGTATATTTAGATATCAATCTCTTTGTACGTATCTGATCGTGTATAATAATGTGAACTGCCCTCCCTGTTTTTTTTTTCATCCATCCCCCCACCCCCAGTTGCACTGGAAACAAGACCGTTCTGGACTTTTTGTTCACCTGGTAGAAGATGTTTCAAACTGAATAACAGTACTTTGAAGAGTACATCCCCTTTACCCCACCAAGGGGGCACAGTCGCGGCAGCATGGAGGTTGGCAGCTGATGGGGGACAGGGTCCAGCAGAGCCAGGTACCCTGGGGAACCCAGAGGGAGTTCGAGGCAGTGGAATGTAGGGGGTACAAACCAAGAATGAAAAAAATAAATAAAAATAAAAAATAATTAAATGTCCAAAATTATGTTAGAGGACTGTTGTCCTCATTTATACAGTGAGTTTATTATGCACAGTTCCAACATCTTGTTTACGTTTATACAGCTATAGAGGCCTCTTGTATGGTTGAAAGAGTGGTTTCATCCACATTCTGAGAGTATCAGACGTTCTGATACTCCAACAATGTCTGAGAGACCACCCTTACAACTTTAGGAGTTGTCACTGGGGCAGCATAGACATACTTATTGATTGAGGTTGATTAATAATATACTAAAAAGTTAAAAACCTTGCCCGAGCGATCCAGTTTCCGGGGCAGCCACTTTACCAAATAAGAATATCTGGCACATTGGGGAAAGTGTGGTCCAACAGGCTGGAAGCTCTCCCTCGATCTATAATGGTTAAATGTCTGGAATACTTAAAAAAGAAATAGTTACCTACCGTAATAGTAGATCTTTGAAACAATCTCTTCCCTTGAGCCACATCATTGATTGTAAGTCATCTACTGGGGCCGCCCACATTGACATGTCTCATTGGTGCTTATATAATGTGGGCATCCCCAGCATGCTTCAGCTCCCAACCGGAGACAAGCTTGGAGGATCCTCAGACCAGCAGGGACCGAAGCAACCGGGACCACACCAGGCACAATGGAGAGGATATGGAAACCTGAGCACGGATGCCATAGGGAACATCAGAGGAGAAACAGGATGAGAGCAAAGTATAGTCACCCATCCCCTGACAAGGGGCGGGGAGGCGGAGGAGTACTGTAACTCGATGACAGAGGTTCTCTCAAGATCCACTGTTATGGTAGGTAACTATTCTATCTTCTTAGAGGATATCTCCCTCCATTGAGGCACATCATGGAACAATTCCCAAGCAGTACCAAGCACTGAGTGAGGACAGCAGGACTTTATCATCCTGAGTAAGGAGGCCTTGCAGAACCTTGAGACCAAAGCTGACATGTCTACAAGAGGTGATCTCCAGAATGTAGTATTTAGTGAATGTATGAACAGTACTCCAAGTGGCAGCAACACAGATGTCATTATCAGCCACATTCTGAAAACAAGCCACTTAGGTAGCCACCCCATGGGTAGAATGAGCACGAACAGGATCAGGAAGCTGCTTTACTGTGCTTCTGGTAACAAAACGTAACACAACTGGCCAGCCATTTGGACAATCCCTGTTTAAAAGTCTGTGAGCCCACCATTCAGGGTGCAAAAGCATTACACAGTTGAGAGGATTTTCTAAAATCCTTTGTATGATGCAGGTACCAATGAAGCATCCTACAGATGTCCAGCGTACGTAAATGACGTTCCCTACTATCTGCAGGAGACAAAAAAGTAAACTGGAAGGTCTATAGTCCAATTTAGTGTTCTTTCAGACACAACCTTTGGAAGAACATAAGGACTGGTACACAAGGTAAACCTAACCTTGTGAAAAATAATACATGTAGGATCTGCCACCAGAGCCTGCAACTTCAAGATGCGTCTAGCAGACGCATTGCCACTAGAAACAATGTCTTCCAAGTGAGGAAGCACAGCTCACAAGTAGCAGCAGGCTCAAAGGGAATCACAGTAAAGGTCTCTAGGATCAAATTAAAATCCCATACTAGAACCGGATCTCAGACCAAGGGATGCAAAAGGAGGATTCCCCTTGCTCTCTGTCAGGCATGAAATGCCAAAAGAATGGCCATGTGGACCTTTATTAAGGAATATTCTAGTCCTTAGTCTTTAAGGAACAAGAGGTAGTCAAGTAGTTTAGGAACAGGACATGTAAAGGGATATAGTGCATGCCCAGTACAACATACAGTAAAACATTTCCATTTTGTGACTGCTTTCTGGCTGCCAAGAGGACATCAGCCACGGTCAGGAAACCCCAAAGCAGGAGAGCTCTACATCCTCAGGAGCCATGTGTGAAGGTGCAGGGACAGAAGATTAGGATACACTAGAGCACCATGCTGCTGTGTTAAATGTCCCACTCTTAGGGGGATGGGACAGGATGTTCTACTGTCAATTGCTGGATAAGCTGAAACCAAATTTGTCTGGGCCAATGAGAAACCACCAGAATTAGGGTGGCATGCTCGGTCCACAACTTGAAAAGAACACTCTGTATTAGAGGGAATGGTGGAAAACCGTACAGAAACATCCCTTTCCAAGAGAGGGACAACCCATCTGCCAGAAAACTCCAGGCCCTGGCGCAAGCAAGCAGAAATGTGGTAGTTCTGCATTATACAGAGACGCAGACTGGACTATGTCCGGATGACCCATTTTTCAAAGCGGTCGCTCCTGACAAGGTCCAAGAGTTCCTATTCATGGCAGAGCGGATTGGATTGACTGAGGTGATCCACCAGTGCATTTAGGTTCCCCGGGTGGAACACTGCTGACAGAAATGTGTTATTTTCCACCTCCCAGTTCTAAACTCTCATCACCTCTCTGCAGACAGCACACGAATAAACCCCAGCTTGTCGACTGATGCAGTACATCACCAACATATTGTCTGTGCAATTCAATAGCTGATTCTCCAGAAGAAGGATGGCGAAGGCCTGAAGGCCATGAAGAACAGCCCTCATCTCCAGAGTGTTCTGTAAAGCACTGTATCCAGAAGGCCCCATTGGCCCTGGATTCTGAAGGGCCTAAATGAGCATCCCAATCTCCCTAAGGTGTTCGTGGTCATCTCCAGCACGGAATGGTCTCAAGAATGAGACCCATTCTGTAGGTTGGAGAGGTCTAGCCACCAGAGTGAGCAACAATGGAGAGGAGGAGTGACCTGAATGAGATGCCCAACTTATCCAAGTGCTGAGCCCACTGCACTCTGAGGAACTACTGAAGGATCATCAAATGGAGGAGGGCCAGCGGTATGGTCAGGATGGCAGCTCCCATCAGGCCGATTAGTCTTATCAGATATCAGTCCGACACACAGTCACTGGAGGTAACCAGCTGTGCCTGTGCCACAAGTACCGTGACACAGTCTGGGGGCAGGAACATCTGACCGAGACCCATGTCCAGCATGACTCCTATGTAAAAGAGCCTCTGGTAGGGGGTAAGGACAGACTTTTGCTCATTGACCAGTATGCCCATTTGGTCGAACAGTTGCTAGATCTGAAACAGTGTGTATACAAAAGGCTTTCCAACACAAGGCTTTTAAAGGAGATAGAAACAGTTTTTACACCTCTAGATGCCCTCTTGTTGTCCTTTTAGTGTCTATTCAAAATACTACTATGTTTTTAACATTTTTTGTTAAATTATCTAATGTTGTTGTCTTTGTAACTACTCTGAATCCTTCTCTCCTTAGCATCTGCTGCTCTTCATGCTGCCTGAACATTTTATGACATAACACCATTCCAGACCATTCAGATGAACAGCATGGAATGGTATTACTGATGTCACTAAATATCTTAGAACTATGAAATGTAACAGCAGTAGGTGGTGAGGAGTAGAAACTTTATGTATGTCTGAAGGCACTACAAAGCTAGATTATTTATCAAAAACTGGTCACTGAATATCAGAATACATAACTAGCATGGAAAGGAAGATGGAAAGGCAGTTAAGTATGCAAAAGTCATTTCTTTTCTCCTTTAATAGTCAATCGTCTACATAAGGGGAGCTATACAGATCCTCCCTGCGGAGGACCGCTGTCACTACAGCAAATACTTTGATGAAGACATGCAGTGGAGAACACAAACAAAAGGGCAAAAGACAAAATTGGTAGTGTGAGCTCTGCAGCATGAACAGCAGGTATTTCTGTGTGACTTGTGGAACTTCCAGGGCTCTAGATAAGATTTTTTGGGATGAGTACCTGTACTCCTCATTTTGAAAGTGAGGTGAGTAAGACGAAATTCAGATGTGTACAAATGTCTTGCTAGAGTGGACTGAGGAGTACATTTATTAAAAAAATGTAGTTTTTTTTCTAGATAAGAATTTCCGGTGCCAACAATGTTCCAAATAATGTTGGCAGTTATGAATTTACTCACCAGTTCTACAACATAGTGAGTAAAACAAGCGTGGAATGCATACAAGTGCTGTAAATCTGGCAAAAAATGTTCCTTTGAATCACCAGTTACGTTATGAAGCACTACACTTTGGCGTGTGGAGTATTTGCAAATGTTGGGCAAGTACTGGTACTCATTAAAACATTTCTGAAGAATATTTCCTAAAATGAGGTGAGTAAAATAGGCTGGAACACACCTTATCTGGAGCCCTGGGAACTTCACAGGAAGGCAAGCATCTTTCATGTCCAAAGCAACTATCCAATCCCCCTGTAATAGTACAAGCAAGAGGGATTGCAGAGAGACCATTCAGAACGTCTTGTATTCTACAAAGAGGTTCACACCTCGAAAGTCTAGTACTGGCTTTAAATCCTCGGACCATTTTGGAACCAGAAATTACTGGGAGTAGTAGCCCTGATTTATTTCTGAAGCCGGGACCAATTCTACAGCCCTTTTGTTGGGGGACTGAACCTCCTCCAGCAAAAGGGCAAGATGTCCTGGAGGGTAATGGTTTGGCAATGGTGGGGTTACTGGGGGAACAGTAAGGAGCTCTAAGTCATGTCCATGCTGAACCACTGCCAGCACCCTAGCATCTGTAGTTATCTCCTTCTACCTTGGTAGGAAGACGGAGATATAGTCCCCTACCAGAACCTCCTGAGACAGTGAGGTCTGAGAAAGAGGAGTGGACAACACGCCTGGGGTGGCTGGGATGCCAGTAATGGTTTGACCTTTTGTAAGTCTTGCATGTGTACCGGGGGCAAGTTTGTAGCCAGGGAAGAGGAAGGCTGAGGTCTCTGACACTCACGACCAGGGCTTCTAGAATAACCACAGACTGGACGGGCATATGACCTGCAAAAAGAACCATGGCCCTGACCTGGGGACTTTGGGTTCAGAGTATTATGGGATCTAAGAGTCATTCGTGAGACTGCAAACCCTATAAAGCATTTTCATCATCACTGCCAAACAATTACTTACCCCGAAAGGGGCATTCATGACATGTTGCTGCACATCAGAGGAAAACCAGCCACTCTTAGCCAAGAGTGGCGACAGATGCAAATCCCAGAACCAGCAGCCCTTGCTGCAGCATCAGAAGCATCACAGGCTGATCTAAGTAGGTGCCTATTAGCATCCTGGTCATTAACTATGGTTTGTTGAACTAGTATTTTGTTTCAGCAGTCTGCCAATTTTTAGCCAGGGTGGCCATTTTCTTCCAAAGTCAAGTGTGATATTTAATCATGAATGCCTGACAGTTAGCAATTCTAAACCCCAGGAAGAAGCAAAAGTCTCTTCCCATCACATCCAGCTTCCTCAACAACTCATCTGGAGGAACAGAGCTCATGTGTTTGGGCATCTTTGATCTGTCATGATCAGCAATAATCACCACTGAGTCCATTTCAGGCGGTGGAGAATATTATGGCTTTGCAGAAGGGGCTGGATGCTGTTTATATCTGCCTTCCTGGGGGCTGCAGGTAATTTAGCAGATCTGTGTCAGGCTGCCAAAGTAGCATGCTCAAGTGCAGAATGCACTGGAGGTACAATCAAAGTTGGGGGAGGCTGAAACTTCCAAGAACTCATAAAGAGTCTTCTTGTAAGAATCTTCCCATTCTGCTTGAAACCCAAGCCTTGCCTTGAACCTGTCTGAAGAAGGCTTGAAAAGAGGCATCCTCAAGCAAAGATCCAAGTGTGTTCTTTTTTACACTCTCCTCCAAGCAAGAGGACAGAGTGGAGCTTAAGTCAATCACATCCATGACCTCTTCATCAATGGCCTCCTCCTCCATGAATTCTGGATTGTATTCCAGCTTGTCATCAACATCAACCATCTCTGGCTGAAGGTCAACTGAATTCGGAGACGAGGAAGGAGGCACCGGCGATGGGAATCCTGTCGACAGCAGCCTATCTGAACCTGGCACACAGTCGGGGGAAAGAAAACAGAAATGTCAGTGGTAATGTTGACAATGGGCTAGTCAGAGGCAGCAACGGAGCACGCATTGATAGCATCAGCAGACACTGAAACAGCTCCCACATTGTTTGATACAATGCCTGTACATCGATGGAGCCCAAAGGGGTCGTTCATGGTGGAGCCAGCCTGATGGCAGAACTGGCTGTGAGACCCCCGGGTTGCAAAGAGGACGTGCTGATGCCAGACCCAGGCCCTGATGCCTGAGAGACAGCCAGGAGGGCGGCAAGCCCCACAGATGGAGCCTGTGACCCATCTTTGTCTGTAGACTTACCCCATCTTATAGGTCAACGAGAACAGTCAGGAGAAGCAGCTTTTCCTTTTGGCACTTTTATACTGCTTGGAATAGGGATGTTTTTTCTGCCAGTTTCAAAGACTTATCCTTTTCCTTCAATGAGTCAGTGACGGCCACCGTCAACAGTGGAGATCATTAGGCTGATGGAGACCCAGGAACAGAAGCAGGTGATGATCATGGTGAAGCTGCCTTCACTGCAACTTGTTTCTCCATTTCCTGAATCAAAAGAAGGTTTCCAAGCTTTCTTGCAACGTCTCCTCATTGCCTGGTTAAAGCCCTAACAAACTCTGCAGGCTTCAACATCGTGGGTTGTACAAACGGATACAAACAGAGTGATCGTCTTTATAAATCTTTACATTGTTGCAATAGCAACAACGGAACAGTGGTACCTTTTCTTTCGGCGGCAGCATTTTATTTTTATTTTATTTTATTAAACTCTAGGATTACAAATACCTTTGAGCAGGAACTGCTCATTTACAAAGGTTCCACGCAAAGGATGTAGGGTAAACATACATACAAAGGTCAACAATGGTTACAGTCTTAAAAACACAAAGATGTCCAAGCATAAAAGTTAAGTATTAAAATAACAAACTAAAAGGTAAAAGAGAGACAGTAAATACTTGCAAAAAATTCTGACGGTGTTCTACAGCAGTGGTACACCAACGAAGGGGTTGGCAGCAAGAGAAAGAACTGCGGTGTGCTGGGGATGCCCATGTTATATAGGTGCCAACAAGGCAAGTCTACGTGGGTGGTCCAAGCCTGCAAAACTTTTACAAGTGGTCCTGACGCTTTACAGTTCCATGATGTGGTTTGATGGAGGACGATATCCTTGTAGAAGATTAAACATTCCTGACTGGATAAAAATGATGTCCTGATGTATAATGATAAACACTGTTTTCGTGCATTTTGTGCTAATAAATTGCAAGTTATAAGCTAGTTACAAGTTTATTGCTTTAGCTATTGGCCAAAACAAGAAATAAATACAACACAAATAAAGCGTTCACCTAAATTCTACAACAATATGGTAGACCACTAACAAACAACATGAGTCTAAATATTAACAAACCATAACAAAATTCTTCTCCAAGATATTTTACCTCCAGTTATAAGGATATAGCATAAAATAACGTGTACACCTGACCCCCCCCCTTCTCCCCAGAGATCACGTGTAAAAAAACCCATCTCCATGGGTTTCAAATTTCTTCTTGTTTTCCTGGCTTGACCACTGCCATAATGGAGAAGGGTCTACCTGCACTCCTTTATGCACTGTGGCAATGTCTGTCAATTACATAATTAACCAATGATTGACTCTATATAGAATGCAGGGAAGCCCAGCCGGCACACTAGTCTCTTTTATCCACTGAAGACATCAGCTGTATCGTAATAAAACACTATCTTTCACAGAGAAAGAGTACAGTGATAAAATGTTTAGGCAGGTGTCTATTTTCAAAGGGTTCAGGTAATGACATGAACAGTGATATCAGCAGAGAAGTCCAACACACAAGCCACAGCTGGCAATAATGACATGCAATACACCCCAAGGTATAATTTCAGCATATAACCCTCAAAAAATGCACATATCATTTCTGGAAACTAACAGCCTAAAAACAACAAGAAAGCTGGAAAAGGAATACTCAATAAAGAAATTAAATAAAAGCTAAAGTCTGGATGCTGGCATTCCAAGTCAGTCAGATGCGCCCTTACACAGCCTGGTGTTTCAATGCTCTGAACAGCTAGAACATGCTGAGGTTCATAATAAACTTAGAACAAGTCTACACCATGTCTAGTAGCTTAGTAAGCTACTAGGTTTAAGCAAAATATTTCTAGGGCTAAATGCTCAACTGGTCATCAGTCTTCTATATTAAAAAAAAATATTAAGCAATAAGTTTCAGCCTTGCATGCAAGGGAATAGTTCAATTGAGAGCCTGACAACTAAAATCAGATCCTTATTTATTTCAAAGTGCTAATGCAATGAAAAACAGCGAGTTGATTGGCTAGGAAATCTAATGTGACAACATGACCAGCAAGAAGAAAGGGCTCCTTTCACAATAAATCAAGATTGCAGGAAACACATTCCTGTTAACATTACCAGTGGCTGGGCTCCTAATCTGCCTCTGTGATTCAGCAATACATTAGGTGAATAGGAGGGGTCTCGCTGCCCTGATTCCCTTACAAGTAACTTGCCCTTCAATCTGTGCTGCTGATTGTCTGCAACTGCATTTCGGAATAAACTGTCCATCTCATAACTTACTCACCATATGTTGCAAGGTTTCGTAAATCTGCTGCAGGAATGCCTGTAACTTTGGCAGATGGAGGCAGACATCATGCTGAGATTCCAGAGTGGTGGTCTGGCCCCACTCAACAGCTTTTTTCAGCCAATGGTCAAAGCTCCGAGTGGTGAGAGCAGTATCCTGATCCATAACAACGAGGCATAAGTCTGAGTCTGAGTCTGGGTGAGTCAATAGAAGAAGCCTTTTCAAGACGTCTTAGAAAAACAATCAATCTGCAAAACAAGAAGACATCGTTCTAGCGTGTTTTCCACCAAAAAAAAAAAAACACATAAATAGCTCACAACATTAAACAGGCTAAATTGCAGTGTTGATGCCATTCCAGAACACTTAGGGAAACGAGACATTTATAAATCTGTCTGACTTTCCTGTATGAAAATAATTTCATCAACTGTTAACACCTAAACAGTAATGGTGGACTTGTAATCAATATTATAAAACATCAGTGCTGATTTAAACAATCAGGCTGGAGGAGCTGCTTGCACATGAGAACCCCATACAACCATAAAAAAAGGCCTCATGCACACCCGCCTGTCAGTGCAGCTATAGGGCTACCACCAGCAATGCCGGTAACCAGGGTTAAAAAATTAGCCTGGGTCGCTGGGGGGAGAGGGATCGAACATCCCAGCAGATGATGTTCCTCTCCAGTGAGGGAGGGAGGTTATGCGACACTGCTACAGTAGTGCCACTGGGATGACCACAGGTGGTGGTGTCGGAAGGCACAGCCGCACTTTTGAGGGTGGGGAGATGCTGGCCAATGATGCGCACCAGACACACTCTGTGTGTGCACCTGCACATGGCGTCAAAGAAAAAGCATCTTGATGGGGGGGGGGAACGATAGAAACAGCAAAAGTAGCCCAAATACCTGAGGTTGACAGACCCTGGTATACCTGCACCTCTGCCACACCAACTGACAAATAGGTGCTATCAGGGGTACATCCCCCTTACCCCGAACCCACCTGGGTGGCATTCCACAGTTAGATGGAGGCAGGTAAGTGCAGGTCAGTGAAGTGCCTTGGGTCAGCCTTGCCATGAGGCTCTTGAGGGAGTCTGGCACAGGGGGTGTGGAGGAGAATAAAATTAAAGATTAAAAAAAGATCTCATGCACAGTGTTTGAAAGTGGAATGTTCACTTTTGAAATGTGGGTATAGCTTTTAAATTTTCTAAAAAAGTATTTTTGTACTTTCATCTTATTATATAAGTCATCAAACATTGTCTCATGGGGGTGCTAGAGAGCCACACTGGTGACTGGTCATGCGTCTGATCAGCTCTGCATTGAGCTCTACAAACGGCACAGTAAACTTTACTACAAAGACAATTTTTCCAGATTTTAATTACACAGTCTGCTTCCTCATCATTCCCAGTTTCAAAAGATACCATATAAGTTATGGGGCATCAGAAGGGTGCTGCGGAGGTCTGGGCCAGAAAGTTACATAGCCGATGCCACAGCCTCAGCATGGAGTTCCCAGCCAAACACCAGGCCCGAGTGGAGTGGGGAATACCCCACCATGGGACACCGTATTGCAGGCGGTCCGGGACATGGACCGTAAAGTGACGCAGGTCCTTGACAGTCTGGACGCTTATTATGTTAAAACTGAAACGGCGGTCCAATCTGCCAAGGATACTGATGCCCGCTCACTAAAGACTCAGGCTGCCTTTACTGCCATGACTACTGAAAATAACCACCTAGGAGCCCAACTTAAAACCCTTGAAAAACACGAACCGGCCATGAACCTATGCCTGGTCAGCATCCCAGAGACTGCTGAAGGGAAGATTTAATTATCTATCTGAGGCAATGGATTCACACTACTATGCCTCCTGATGCACAGCCTGAGCTCAATGCATTTAACTGTGCTTACCGAGTTAATTTCAGGTGGGCTCCAGGCAATCAGGAGATCAACAGAACAATCATATTACTTACAGTGGGACTTGAAGTTCGAGATTTAATCCTGCAGTGGGCGACAGCTTCTTGCCCACTACAAATGGAAGGCCACGAGATAAAGATTTTCCCTGATTGGTCCTACACTTCACGCAGCTGACACAAACTGTATGACCCTCTTCGCAGGCAATTGGCCATTCACTGCTGGTCCCAGCTCGTCTCTGTCTTACCTATGGAGGGCGCACCTATCAGTTCAATGATGCAGTTGGGGCATGGACGAAAGTGGATGCCATAGTCGCGGAGTTTTCCACTAAACCACCTCACGGACAAGATCGGGCTGCTTGACTCGGAAGATGAGAACTGAGTTTACCATGTATAGCACTTTTGATTTGTTGGACTTGATACCAGTTTACTAAGCCGTATGTATCAGGCTGCAGATACTTTTATGTGAATTTTACTAATTATCTCTCCTTTTGTCTTATACATTTTACCAAAGCGTATACGATATTCTAGCATATTGATTATGCCCCTGATACTCCAGCTGACACAGGTGGGTTTTTCTTTTATGTCAATGTTTTTAAAATGGTACTGACTATGCAGTTTAGGCTCAGGACTTTGGTGGTCTATATATATTTTGGCTGGGGCAGGGCTCTGTTTCACTTTTTTTGAGCTCAGTATACTTCTCCTGCCATGTTTTCTTTGTACTCTTTATAATCGAAGCCTGCCTACCTTAGCATCTTTATCTTATTGTACCACTGCAGTTAAACTAATACTACTGGTGCTGGTTTCCCCCACTTTCTGTGTGACGAGTTGTTGTCTATGTATTTCAAATGTAGTTTCTCCTGCTGTTGTGGAGTTCACACGTAACTGTCAGAAGCCCTATTATACCTATACTTTGTTCTATATTTACAGCTGTCCTGGCCATGTCCTACCTTATTGTCTATTACCTAATCTGTACTGTATCCCACAGGTTTAGTGTGGCTGGCTTTCTGGATTACCCTGCCTGGTAGTGCTGCATTTTACAGCACCTCCATAAGTTGCTCTGTATAGTACCTATTATGTTGTATCTAAACTTAATGGGCTTTTACTTTCCAACGCTAACAAAGGTTTATTATCACTGTCCGCAGTGTTGTTTATCTCATGGTACCATTGATTGTACTGTCTTTGACTTGTTCATTCTCAAAAGTGAATAAAAATAAAATTGAAAAAAAAAAAAAAGCACCGTCTCATGAGTTATAATATCTTTATATGGAGCCATGACAATCTAGTAATGGCTGTAAGAGTGCCGCCGCTTTTGTTTTATCCTTAGTGTGTTAGAACTGCTCACCTTGGGTTCGTAATTCTCTCACCCTAAGGCTCTGTGAGAAGATACTCCTACAACTGTAAGAGACTGTCACATCTCTATATAAGATAAAGTTATGCATGCTACAGCAGCACTCATCGAAAAAAAACGAGCGGGTTTGTGCATGTTCTTCTAGTGTGAGAACAGCAAAGTGAAGTGTTGTGTTTGTCACACATGAAGAATGCAAATAAAACTGCTCATTTTGGTAGAAGTACTGCAAAACATGAATAAATATATCAGAGTACATTCATTTTTTAAATTTTCAAAATAGTTTTAAAACATTTATCTTTTTCTGAACAGCAGCATTTGTCACCCAAGCACTCCATTCATATGAAAACCACTCACATAGCGTATGCTCTCCTCATAAGAGGAGTGACTCATGGGCAAGCAAGAGTGCATCTGATCGTTTAAATGGCTTGAAAGAATTTAAAAACATAGAAATGACTATAAAATGTGTTAGTTACTTAGCAGAGGCTTCCAAGTTATGTACTGTACATTTCTCTATATTTCTGTTTTAACATCAGAATTAATCATCGTCGTTTTGTTAAAAGAGCAGTAACATAGCTGTTTTTATATTTGTCGATATGTGTGATGCAACCTGCTTGAATATGAATTCAACCCATGGGGTACATCAGTTTCCTAGGGCCACTTTTAATATCTGATGGGGCAGACAAAAAATAAATTCACAGTCTGGCTTCTTTTCTTTCTGTTTTGTGAGGAAACCAGATCAACAAACTAAGTTGGAACTTTTTGGCAACAGGCATCAAAGAACATATTTTTGGGAGCAAGATGGGAGCTAATTAGACAGCTGAAAACATGACACAAAACT
This sequence comes from Neoceratodus forsteri, assembly GCA_016271365.2. NCBI lineage: Eukaryota > Metazoa > Chordata > Ceratodontiformes > Ceratodontidae > Neoceratodus > Neoceratodus forsteri. The sequence continues at coordinate 1,627,704,673 of CM057453.1, forward strand.
TTCCATCTTTCATCACCTTTTAAGTTGTAGCACATTCCCTTTACAGCTGCTAACAGGACCTTTTTTCTCGTCTGTGGAGAACCTGAACATGAAACGTGCCAGCTAGGATTTCAGTTCATTAAAAGACAGTCAAAAATACACCCTTGGGCAGAAAAGAAAAATTAAAAATCACAGAAGAGAATCAGCTGAAAACATCATCACATGTGTAGGCAAGTGTATAAAAAACAATATATTACTAAAAAGAGGCATCAGGAATCAAAAGCACATTGACAGGCTTATGCTTACTGCTTTAAATTTTCAAAGCATATCGTAAATAAAAAAAATGACTGTATGATTGCTAAACCAACAGATGTATTCTTTATTCTTTGCTTCAATCTGTTAAAACCAGGTGCTGCACAGACAATAACAACACAGTCTCTTACCCACAGACCCCCTGAAGCATCCAAATCCTAAAAGTGATGAGAGCTGTTACCACTACAATCAGGATTTTCCTTGTATACTGTAGCTAATCAGCATTTCAACATCACACACTAATATGGCCTGAAGTACACTCAATGAGTCAGTTTTAAAGAGACACCATCAACCTGCACGGCAGAAAGACTTGAGGTCTTTTCACTTAAGGTAGGGTGTGTTCCTGATTCCACATCAAGTTTTATTTTTTATTTCTCACAGCCGTATTTGTTTAATTGCCAATTCTAGAATTTCAAGATGACAAGAAACAGTTTCTCTATAAATACCCTTCTGTTTCATTTTTTTTCTTTTTTAATAAAGATGTTCCACTTTTTTTTTTGTTTAAGTAACAGTGCATGGTAAAATAGGGTAATGCCAGCTTCTGATAGGCAATACAACCATTAGAGGACATATGAGAAGTTCACAGTAATACTAACTAGTACAGTAGTAGTACACAGCTCCCCCCTCACGTACTATATGAGAGGAAAGAGAAGCGAATGCTGGAGCAACTCACAATACGCAGCTAGCAATAGGAGCCAGTGCAACAAAACCCAGCCGGAATCTGACAGGGACAAAGCCATGGTATTACAGCAGTGGAAGAAGGACAACAGAACAGGCAGGGTAGCAACTTGAAAACCTGCACAGAAGCAGAAGAAGGCTCCCAGGGTGTTCTACAACACTTCAGGCATGGCACTAAATAGTATAGGTAAGAAGGCAGGAGCAGTAAGAGTTGCCTTTCTTTTGTTTCTTTATACTCCCCCGTCCTGACTAGCCCACTCACATCGACCCCCCCCTGCCCCCCAGCTTCTCCCTGGACTTACCTGCCACAATTCTCCCATGTCTTGCCCACAGTGTCGGGGAGTCCTCTAGAGTTTGGGTGCCAGCTCAGTGAGCTGGATGAATGGGTCGAGGCTAGGGGGAAGGCACTGCAGCGAGCAGCACTGCCCCCAGCCTAGGAAGGGACACAGCAGTGTTCTGGAGAACACAAAACACACTGTGGCGAGCTGGGGAGCCTTCCGTTCCAAGAAAATGACATGTGTGTCAAGGGCTACATGATAGGCCCATACACTGTGTTGGGACTATCTCCAGTATTCTATTTATTTCATTTTGTGCTGGGATACGATGCCATTATCAGAAAAACAAGGAAAATTAATATAAAAACTACATTAATGCAGATATTAGGGTTGAAGAATGCAAAGTGCACAAAAACGGAAATAAAACATTAGGTTTTGTGTCTCAAGAGAACTGGCGAATCAGTGATGGTGTCTTCCTTGGAGTTGTCAAACAAGCTCAGACAAGAGCTCTTTTCTTCATGTAGGGCCTGCAGGGCTTTGCATAAAGAAAGTTACAATGGATTCTGTTAGCAACATGTGGTAAGCCATACTTCTCTACCTTTGAAGAGTGTATCACTGTAATACTATCTTGGAGTTGTACTTTGTGCTTTGGACATGAAGAAGGGAGTAAACATTAGGGTTGACAACCCCAAGGAAGACCACACCATTGATTCGTCAAAACTCCAGGGACCCAAAACCCTCAAGTTTTTCATTTCCCTACTTTACGCACTTTGCATTCGTTAATCCTAATGTCTGCATTAACACAGTTGGTTTTTTTTTTGCAATTTATATAGAGCTATATTACAGGGGCGCAGCTGCACTCCTCTAGTTAAGGTTGTGTATGCTGTTTAATGTTAACCCCAAATTTGTGCACCTTAGTAACTCTGGCAGTGTTCAATGAAATAGCCCAAAACTTTGCATGTGTGGTCAGACTGGCAGAGCATCAAAACATGAAAAGTTTCATGATGACATCTTGTTTGGTTTGAGATACGGAATACAAAAAAAAAAGCCTTTTTTTTTTAAAAAACTTTGTATTTATTGTTTCATTTTAAACAAATAGAATACATTTCCAGCAAAGACATATCAAATGTTAATAAAGAACACACTGAGGGCGCCACTCCTCATAAAATACAATATTGGGCTTAATCTACTGCATAAAGATACGCCTATGGGGGTTACTTAATATAAGAAATCCTTTTTAATACATTAAAAATTTTTAAGCTGTTTTGAAAAACCCATGAGCTGCATGGAAAAGGCTAAAACATTATATTACTGTATAGTGTCCAAGTGTCTACTCTTCTCAAAAGAGGATAAATACTGAGGTCCATGCTTTATCATAAGAGCACATAAAAGGTGCTAAATGCACATAAGATAATGCTACAACTCCCATACGTATAATTAACACAATAGCTCATATTATAAAACTGCAAATAGTTAGAACCATTTAGAACTTTTAACCAATTAGACATGGTAACCTTTTGCAAAAAGAAAACCAATAATTAAGACAGCATCATTAGTAACAGCACTATGAAACATAGCAATGAAGGTGAAGAGAAAAGTTTACACAATTGACAGTCCTCATAGCAGTCTGAGCGTTTACTCGCGCACTCCCACAAAGGGGGACATAATGATCAACCGTCATAATGACTCTGGTTCTCCCTCATCTCAAATCTGGTAATCCAAGCATGTTTTCATGACTCGTCGTCCTCAGAGGAGAGCGCTTCTGCGTCCCTTGAGTGTCTTCTTCTCAGAGCCTGCTTCTGGACCCAGCAACTGGCATCCTTCGGATCCGAAAAACTGAAGATCTTGCCCTGGTGAGTAATCCTCAAGCGAGCAGGGAATATCATACTATGCTGGATCCCCGCCTCTCTTAGAAGGGCTCTAGAGCCATCAAACAGTTTGCGCCTTTGCCTGGTGGCGTAACTAATATCCGGATAAATTCGGGCTGTTTCTCCTTCACACAGCAGAGTTTTATGTTGTCTGGCTAAGGCCAGAAGGTAATCCTTGTTGCCACACCATCCATCACCCCAAACTGCTTGTGGGACTTCCGTGGGTTTTCCTCAACTGATTATGCGGTAAGCTTTCTGTACAGTTTTTACACGCTCCCTGGCTTCTTCCCCGAACTGCTGTAATAACCACTCCTGCAGAAATATAACCAAATGGTCCCCTTCACACCCTTCCGGGAGACCAAGAAGTCGAATATTGGAAGCCATGGTTTGATTTTCCAGAGTCTCCAGTCGCATACGCAGATGCCCATTTTCTTTCAGCACTGTAGTGATGGCACCCATAGCAGCATCGGAACTTTTTTTTAGCTTTGGATGATTCAACTGTCACTAAATCGATGGCGGTTTCTAGGTTAGTCACCCTACTGGCAATACCATCAACTTTATCTGCCAGACCTGAGACGGAGGATATGAGCCTGTTTATTTTAAGGCCAAGTGATTGTAAAGTTTCATCTCCTGTATTTTCTGAGTCCGGGGCCTGTGTGGTAGAGCTAGACCGCATGGCAGAGGTAGCGGAAGCATTTTTGGCTTTTGCTCCGTTGGGGTGATTGTGTTCCTTTCAAGGATTTCCCATTCTGAATCAGCAGGTTTCCAATATCAATTGCTATTTAAAAGGCTGCGAGTTGTGACCAAAAAAAACTCTAATTTTTAGCTTTCAAACTGAGCAATATAGAGGAGCATTATCTGAAAGCGGCCATCTTGCTCAGGCTCAACTGCGCCCCCCACCAAATAAAAAAGCCTCTGATGCTCATATAATTATGCTTTTTGCCTTTTTTTTTTCATTAAACTTTTAGGGTAGAAGTGGCCTATAATGAGGTAGTGCCTTTTGAAGGTTTCATGAAAAAGTATCGTATGGTTTAAGAGTTATACGGATTTAGTTTGATCAGTGCAGAAACATTGATGGTGCTTATTTTCATGATTTATTTGTCATGAGAAAGAATATAAAAAAAAGATTGTGGCAGCCACCATCTTTTTTTTTTACTGAAAAACATTGAAAATACATAAAATAATGTATTGAAAAAAACACCTGTACCTAGTTAAATGAGACCCATGTAGCTAAATTCTGATATTTGCTTTTTTCAAATTGCCCTGGAAATAACATTTCTGGGCACCCGAAAACCCTGGGTGCCCAACACAGTGGAGGAGCTGTTCACTCACATTCTCAGTATAACAACAGTAGGACTGAAGTAATTATTTTTGCAGCACCAGGTTGTGCATTGGAGAAATAATAATGTGTGCTCTGGGATGGCCCAGGTTCCAGTTGCCTTGGTGGCGCAGCTGGTTAGCATGACCGTAACGGTATTCCAGGTGGTCTGGGTTCAAGTCCCAGCTGAGGCACTACTTCTTTCTCTCCTCTGTTTGTATGTGTTCCATAAATATGTACACCACACCGATGTGATTGAAAATGAAGTAATTATTTGTACAGCACCAGGCTCTGCATTGGAGAAAGAGTAATATGTGTTCCAGTATGGCCCAGGTTCCATTTGCCTTGGTGACAAAGCTGGTTAACGTGACCGGATCGGTATTCTGGGCAGCCTCGGTTCAAGTCCCAGCTGAGGCACTTATTTCTTTCTCTCCTCTGTTTGTATGTGTTCCATAATTAAGCAATAAGGCACAACAGGGTGTGTGTTATTGTGTAATAACGTCACTCCTGGGGTGGGATGAAGCACGAGGCGGCTGTGTGCTTCCACCACCCAGGAGTCTCAATCATCCACAATAGCACACAACTCTGGAGATGCCTTATTGCTATTATACAATGGCTCACGTTAATTTAAAAAGAAAATATGTTATATTGCATATAATCATATTATATGCATACTGTCTTTGATTTTTGTGTGTTTAGGTGTATCTTTAAAAAAAAAAAAAAGTCCAGAATATTTTTCCCACCACAAGGTGGAGCTCCTGCCAGAATTAACTTGTTGGCAGTCCCAATTTGTCTTGTTTCTGCCAGTCTCATCTTTGCCCTTATACCTTGTAGTAGATGGTGCTTTGAAGGTGACTTGTTTTATTTTAAATTCTGGCCGTTTTTTTTCTTTGACTCAAACAAGTGTACAGCTTCACTTGGACAGCACGACTCTACAGTGCACATGCTGACAGGATTTCAGTGCTAAGAGGGATGAGCCGTTTCTCTCGCTCTTTTTTTTTTTATAGTAGTCGCTTTATTTTTAGTTGAGATGTCTTTTTTTTTTTTTTTTTTAAAGTTGAACGTGTGTGTTCAATGAATGGGGGGGCCAAGCATGAGCATCCGAAAACTGTTATGCGAAGGGCTGCGCTGCGCTGAGCAGCAGTTTCAGGTATGAGCTGCAGATTTATGAACTCTGAGACAGTGCTGTTTTAGGCAGAAGTTGTAGTTTTGCCTTAAGTTTGGCTTCAAGAAAAAAATAACATTTGGTGAGAGGCTGCAGATTTGACTGTGACCTGCTAGGAGGCGAGAGGAGAGGGAGACTTGTGAATGTTCGGGTGAGCCGTGTCTGCTTCAGGGTAAAGCAGGAAGGGATATGCTTTTAGGTACTGCGGTCACCTTTGTACCTGCCCTAGATACAGTGATGTTATTGCCTAATAACATCACTGTGTCTAGGGTTCAGCAGCCAATCACGTTGATAGACTGTTTCTTGTCATTGTATAAATATGCACCCCCATGTGATTGAAAATGTAATATTAGTGCAGCACCAGGTTGTGCACTGGAGAAAGAATAACGTGTGCTCCAGGATGGCCCAGGTTCCAGTTGCCTTGGTGGTGCAGCCATTTAGTGTGACCAGAACTATATTCCTGGAGGACTGGGTTCAAGTCCCAGCTGAGGCACTTACAAACACTTCTTTCTCTCCTCCGTTTGTACGTTTTTAATAAAGGTGCACACCACACCCATGTGACTGAAAATGAAGTAATTTGTGCAGCACCAGGTTGTGTACTGGAGAAATCATAATGTGTGCTCCAGGACGGCCCAGATTCAAGTTGCCTTTGTGGCAAGGCTGGTTAGCGTGACCAGAATGGTATTCCGGGTGGCCTGGGTTCAAGTCCCAGCTGAGGCACTTACTTCTTTCTTGCCTCTGTTTGAACACTAAGACGTTCTTGAAATGTAAAGCCACAGCTGGAGTCATGCTGCCGGCTTCAGATACAGCAGTGAGTGACAATCTCCTGCTCTCTCTCTCTCTCTCCCTCTTTATATCTGTCTGTCTGTCTATCTACCTATGGAAATAAGTAGCAGATCAGGGTGCCCACCCCTGGTACTGCTTCTTTCTCCTCCCCTCCAGGTCACCCGCCCACCCCTCCTTCCCATGCTTAATTTTAACTTTAATAAGTGGAACAGGGTGCTCACCACCGGTGCCACTTCTCTCCACCTCCCTCCCCTCCAGGTCGCCTGCCCACCTTCCCATTGTATACATGGTGGCACCGGGTTGCCCACCTCCTGGTGCTGCTGAACAGTATCCCGACACTGTGGTGCCAATCCCCAGTGTCAGAAAGTCCCCTGACATAAAGAAAACAGTTCCTCGATTTTTTTTAAACCTGTAAAATGAAAATGGTCTCATTCTGATCTGACCCCCACACACACAACCCCACCCCACCTCAAACTCCCATTTCAGTACCCCCATACACCCTCACTCACCTGAAATGTCCTATGACACTGATCCACCTTCCGATCGAAGATACGTCTTGCTGCTGGAATGGCGACTGCGATATGAGAAAATAAGCTAAGTCCAGTTTAATGTGTTGGTTTGAACTTTTAGTCACAGCTTTTCATTTTTTAATATTTTTACACCCAATTTTTAGCATTGTCTGGAACCCCACCTCATAACCAAGGGCAGTGAAATTATTCAAATCTGGCCTGAAAGGTGATTTCATGGTTGCTCTGAAAAATCACCTTTCAGGTGGAATTTGGAAATGTTCACTGCCCTTGTTCATGAGGTGGGGTCATAAGAAGACTACGTTGAAAATCTGGTGTCAAAATATTAAATAACAACAAAGTTATGAGCATACATTGAAATGTTTCTACACTCGCTCATAACTGGTAATTTTCAATATTTTGACTCAAAATTTTAAACATAGCCATTTTTTTCACACTACCTCATTAACGTGACATCCGTCAATTTTCAAATCAGGCCAAAATGTGTTTTATCGATCAGTGGCAGAATTGTGTTTTGGCAGGGATTTTAACATTTTCATCTACTGGGTTCATGAGATGGGTCATAAGAGGGCTATTGAAAATGTGGTGTACAAATTTGGTAAAATGACTAAGTTATGAGTGAACGTTGCAATATTTCAACCTTCACTCATAACTTCACTCATTTTCAGTATTTTGACTCCAAATTTTAAACATAGCCATTTTTTTCACACCACCTAACAAATATGACAGGTGTCACTTTTTAAATCCCAGCCAAGATGTGTTTTTGTGTTTCTGCTGCTTTTTAATGTCTTCATCAGTGACATTGCAGAGGGACTGGAAGGAAAAGTATGCCTTTTTGCAGATGACACAAAGATCTGCAACAGGGTTGATACACAAGGAGGCGTGGAAAGGATGACAAGGGACTTGGCAAGGTTGGAGGAATGGTCAGAAGTATGGCAGCTAGGATTCAATGCAAAGAAGTGCAAATAATGCACCTGGGAAACAAGAACCAGGGAAGAATACACAACGGGTGGGAGGAAAATAACAACAAAAAATGAAAGGGACCTGGGGGTAATCATATCAGATGACCTTAAGGTTAGCAAGCAATGTGAGAAGGCAGTAGGGAGGGCTGGGGGTATACTGGGATGTATAGGGAGAGGCATCATCATCAGAAAACAGGAAGTTGTTATCCCTCTGTACAGACAGTTGGTAAGACCCCATCTGGAGTACTGTGTCCAGTTCTGGAGACCCCATCTCCGCAAGGACATAGACAGGATAGAGGCAGTCCAGAGGAGGGCAACTAAAATGGTGCAGGGTCTGCAAGAGAAGCCGTATGAGGAGAGACTAAATGAGCTTAATATGTATACCCTTGAGGAAAGAAGGGAGAGGGGGGACATGATAGAAACTTTTAAGTACCTCAGTGGAATCAACAAAGTCCAAGAGGGTAGCATATTTCAGAAAAAGAGACTTGCAAGAACAAGGGGACACAATTTAAAGATAGAAGGAGGGGCTGTTCAGGGGCAATGTGAGGAAGTATTATTTCACAGAGAGGGTAGTGGATGCATGGAACAGCCTTCCTGAGGAGGTTGTGGGGTCTAAAACTGTGGGAGAATTCAAGAATGCATGGGACAGACATAAGGCAATTCTTGTGGGGGGTAGGAAGAAATAGGCTGTTGGTTAACTAGGATCTGCGGCCTATCCTGTAGGTAGGGAAATGGGCAGACTAGATGGGCCTAGCAGTCCTTATCTGCCGTCAAAGTCTATGTTTCTATGCTTCTAATTACATTTTGGCCAATATATTATAAATGCCAAATGTCATGTTTATAAGGGAAGCCATAAAATTACTATCTTAAAAAATTCAGGGTCAAAATTTTTTTTTTTAATTATAATTATTAAGAAACTTTGTGTGTAGTGCCAGTCTTGACCCCACTGGGCAGTGCACTGTGATCCTTGCCTATGACCTGAATTTGGGAGTGAGCTCAGTGACACAGCTGGATGGGGCAGGGTAGGGATGGCACTGTTATGCAACACACCCACCCCAAGCCGGGTAATGAAAGGTGCAGGGTTGCCCACCAGGTACCACACTGTGAAGACAACTCTTTTCTTGGCATAGGGCCCTGGCGCTGTGCATTGGCTGAAAGATGGACTCTTTGCCCAGTGCATCTGTATCTGCAGCCAGAGGGAAGCCCAGGGCCCAGAGTAACCTGCTCTTCCACAGCCCACCAGACAGCCCCATGAATTCTTGACATCCATTACTACATGGAGGGCCCTGCATTTCCGCAGGTGGAAAAAGAGTCCTCCCTTGGTGTAGGCCTAATGCCGACGGGACCGATGAGAATGAGGATACAATTCCACTATCTCAAAAGAAAAGGAAATCTTTTGCAAAAAACTGCATTAATGCACCAGTTATGGTTCATGTTAACACAACAGAAGTAGGGAAATGTGGTATTAGGGTTTCCTGCTCTAACTCACCCCCACCTTCCCCCAAGCAGCAAAAGGAAAAAACATTAGGGTTTTGTGTCTTCCAATTCTTGGTGGATCAGTGATGGGGTCTTCCTTGGGGTTGTCAACCCTAATACCCACCCCATTCCCTGAGCAAACAACGTCAGATGTTATCTTTCTTCATGCAGGGCCCCAGGGCCCTGCGCAAAGAAAGCTACAACAGACTGTGTTGGCAACATATGATGTGACATACTTCTCTACCTTTGAAGAGTGTATCACTATGAGGCACTGGCTTGGAGCTGTGCATTGTGCTTGGGACAGGAGGCTATGGGGCTGGGGAAGGGGTGAGCATTAGGGTTGGCAACCCCAAGGAAGACCCCACCACTGATTCACCAAGACTCTGGAGACCCAAAACATAAATGTTTTTGCCTTTTGCTGCTGGGAGGGGGGGGAGTTATGGTCGGAAACCCTAACACTACATTTCCCTACTTTTGTAGCATTAACTTGAACCATAACTGGTGCATTAATGCAGTCTTTTTGCAAAGAATATATTATATTACAGAGGCATGGTCATGCCCCTATAGTTAGGGTCGAGTAGGCAGTTTAATGTTAAACCCCAAATTTTGCACATTAATAACTTTCCAACTGTTCAACGGATTTGCCTGAAATTTTGTAAGTTCTGTCCCGTGGGGTTGATCTCTTGATGTGCCAAGTTTCATTTCGATCGGATGTGCGGATTTTGTGCAGTGCATAGGGAAAGAAGTGTATTTTTTGCCAATTTTTCCTGATTTTCCTTATCGCCCTGTACCAACACTGTTTTGGATTTTAGCCGGAAACTTTCAGGGTAGAAAGGGTTTACCCTAAGGAACAAGCGAGCACTGGTTTGGTGAAAAAATATTATTCCAATCCAACGTTATTCAATTTTGAATATTCAGGTTCTGAGCATGCTCAGTTCAGTCTTTTGGATAGATGCACAGCTGTGAACAAGGAGTTCGGCTCACGAACAAGGATTTTGACAGCTCACGAATGGGGATTCATTAAATCCTCATTCATGAGAAAAAATCCCGTTTGTGAACTGCCATCTTTTCACATTTAGCCCAAAACAAAATGTTGTTACTTGCCCTACGGATGCATTTTGTGAAAACAAATGTATGGGTTTTGTTCAGAGCAGTTTCCGTCAGTTTATTAAAAAAAAAAAAATGCCATTTTTTTATTTGAAAATCCCCATTCGTGACTCGCTTCCGATCCCCGTTCGTGAGGTGTCCAAATCCCCATCGTGAGTCAATCTCCATTTGTGAGCTGTCAAAATCCGTTTGTGAGATAAGAACCAGATGGCTGTATCTCATGAACAGGGACTGGTTCACGAATGGGGATTTTGACACCTCACGAACGGGGGATTCAGCTCGCAAATGGGGATTTTGACACCTCATGAGCAAGGATCATAAAAAAAATCCTTGTTCGTAAGGCATCAAATCCCTGTTCGTGAGGTGTCAAAATCCCAGTTCGTGAGAAATCCTTATTTGTGAGGTGACAAAATGTCAGTGTCAGTGGCTCAGTAGGTAGCACACTCGCTCTGAGGCCAGGAGATCAGAGGGCTGTGGGTTCAGTTCCCACATCTGGCACTTGGGTTAATATCCCCAGTACTGACACTGCAGTGCAGCATGAGAGGGGTTCTGCACTTCTGAGGTGCCGTCTTTCAGATGAGACGTTAAACAGAGGTCCCATCTGCCTGGATTGGTGGTAGTTCAGGTGGATGTTAAAGATCCCATGGCACTTATCGAAAAGAGTAGGGGAATTTCCCCGGTGTCCTGGCCAAATTCCACTCATTCACTAAAATATCACAAACAGTTTAATCTGGTTCAAGGTCAGTTGGCATTCATCTGTATCCCCGGTCGTGCCTGAAAATAGGCAGGATTTGTCTAGTGCACTTACCCGGTCAACAAAACTAAATAAATAAAATGCTTGCTTGTGAGATCAGAACCAGATGGCCTATCTGGGGAACAGAGGTCCCCATTAGTGAGCTGTCAAAATCCCTGTTCGGAGATGAAGACCAGATGGACCTATCTCACGAACACGGTTCGCCTTACGAATGGGGATTCTGTTACCTTGCGAACGGGGATTCGGCTCACGAACAGGGATTTTGACAGCTCACTAACGCGATATGTAAAACTCTGCTTTATTGCTATGTAACGTAAGGACATTTGGCTGTAAATTTGCAGGGTGCAATGGGGGTGTCCCACAGATGTTACATTTGCTGGTTTGGTGTAAAGAATTGCATCGGTTACATAGTTATGACATTCGAAGTTGAGAAATTTCCCATAAGATAAAACTGCGGCACCAATAGCGTCTTCCGGTGCTTGTATCTCAGAAATGACGCGAGATACAGTGAGCACACGTAGAGGTTTCAAAGTCATGAACACAACTGTGGAATTTCTTTCATAGCTGCTATGGTTACTGAGATATTGGCAAATTAGTGTTACAAGTGTTCCTTTTCTGTCCTATATGGCTACTGCATGGCTCCTGTGTTATGTGTAAGTGTGGGCGCAGAGGCGGAGGGCCCATGCTCCACATATGCATATCATTATGCAAAATGGGCAGCCTGAAGGGAGCGCAGGGGCTGGAGGTCCGTGCTCCCACCAACACATACCAGTTACATTACACTTTCTCAAAAAGTAAGAAAATTCATTGCAAAAAAACTCTGTTAATGCATCAGTTAAGGTTAAAGCGAGAAAAGTATGGAAATGCGATGTAAGGGTTGAGCCCCTAACCCCCCACCACCCCACCACCCATCCTCCACACACCAACAGTCATCAAGGTGTTCAATGGGGCCATTAGGCCTAACTCTCCCCCCATTCTCCTATACTGTACCATGTCAGCCTGCTTACACATGGAATGGGGTAAGAGTTGAGCCTAACGGCCCCATTCGACACCCTGATGACTGTTGGTGTGTGATGGATGGGGGGTGGGGTCTTAGGGGCTCAACCCTAACATCTCATTTCCATACTTTTCTTGCTTTAACTCTTAACTGATGCATTAACAAAGTTTTTGTAATGAATATATCTTTATATGGTGGTGTTTTATACATATATATATATATATATATATATATATATATACACACACACACACAAACATATATAGATGCAATAGGTGTGGACATAAATGAACTGTGATAAATCCATTTTATCTGAGTGTGTACATAAATTTTGTTCATGTATACGGTTACTACGTCATTACTCATTTATGTACGTATTTACTGCATCAAAGTCCATTTATGTACACAGTTTCTACATCACACACAACCCTCCCCCACGCCTGCTAGCTCTACATTCACCCACTTTCACTTGTCCCCTTGCCTTACGCACTCGAAGCTCATCTGTAGCCACACACACACATACTTACCTCTAACTGCCATCTGCAGGGACGTGCTTTTAAATCAAGCTGCAAAGCTGTCTGTATTTTTTTGAATCAACGTGCAAGTCTCTTCTCTCGCTTCCCTCCTACCTCGCAGCACCGACTCTTACGCCTGCTGCTCCTGAATTACACTGCACTTGTCTCCCCCCCAAAAAAGCACCTTTTTAAAAAAACTGACAAAGTAGTGTAGCCTCCAAGTACAGCTCGCCCCCACCGCCGCTGCTGCCACTGCTCTATGAAAACGTTTCAGTGGTACCTCCTCTACTATTGCAGTCTCGCTCCCTCAGTCTCTCCAGCTGGTTATCTACTATGCAGCTCATACTCCGTGCAGCCCGTACTCACTCCCCAAAAACTCCATTCCTGTCTTGGAACTTCATCAGTGGCAAAACTGTATCTCGCACCCGCTCTCAAAAAACTCTTGCTGCTCACCAAGCAGAGCCGCCATTTGTCTTCATTATTTTCAAATCCCACTTCTCCTGCCAATCAGGAAACACACTGTGACATCGCCATGTGCACAGCAATACACATAGCGACTGGGCCGAGAACAAGCTCATGACCACCAGCTCACAAAAAAAAGTCACTAATTATTGTAAATTAAAAAAAAAACTAAACACAATAAAAACAACACTAAAAATCACACAAGGTCCTCTCCTATTGCTTAAATGGAATATGCAGGGCGACCTTGTGTGATACCTGATTTATCTACACTTGTGCTGTTTGACAATGGACACCTCACTAGTTACTTACGCCACTCGTGAGGTTACCCAAGGTCAGACAGCACATGTATATGTTAATTCATCCCCCGGAGCCACTTGTTGCTGTACAAGAGTGGGTTCACACGCCTTCAGCTGCAGCGAGAACAGCGAAGTGAAGCTGAGCTGTTCTGGCTCAAGCAGAAGGCAAGTGAAACCATTCTAATACAGCAAGTAGTGACAATAGGGGACGAATTAATACATTACTGATCAAGAGCGATCAATAATTTACATATACGTATATATATATATACACATGTTTTTAAATTGTTCCCGGATCGTGCTCGTTTCCAGGGCATTTGCTCGCAATATGGTCTTCACAGAATAAGAGCATCTTATGCACATGGGAAATGAATGCTCAGAGTGGTCGGGAGCGCTCCCTCAATCTATAGATAAACCAGGCATCACATAAGTCCCCCATATATATATATATATATATATATATATATATATATAAGAATACAGACAACACACGTAGCATCATACAGCAACATCATGAACAGCAGTGCTGGTCCAGCACTAGATGGTGTCGAACACAGCTAGTAGCAGCACTGCAGCCTGCCCTTACCAGGACCATCAGCATGCCCCGCCTGTTTGACACCCCAGTGGAATAGACCAGCTACCCTCAGAGGCAGTGTCAAACAGACGAGGCATACTGATGAGTCCTGGTAGGACCTAAACACGTGTCTATGTCTTCTGTTAGCACCCTTTGCAAACTGTGTGAGAGGCCTTTCGGCACCATGCAATTCTGCTTAAAGTTGGACCAGCATAACATTCTGTGGTGATTTGCATATGTAGCCCATGATGCTTTGCATTGTGGGGGCATGTGTGATTTTGTATTTTCTTGAAACTTCGCTTCCCAGCCAAATGCCCTTTGGGGTAACCCTTGCTTCAGTGTTTGCGCACAGAGGTTCTTTGTCTTTTAAATGTTTTTTTATTTTAATGGGTTCACCACAATATATCCAAGGCACACTGCCTCTAGGGTAGCTGGTCTATTCCACTGGGGTGTCAAACAGACGAGGCATACTGATGAGTCCTGGTAGACGCAAACACGTGTCTATGTCTTCTGTTAGCACCCTTTGCAAACTGTGTGAGAGGCCTTTCGGCACCATGCAATTCTGCTTAAAGTTGGACCAGCATAACATTCTGTGGTGATTTGCATATGTAGCCCATGATGCTTTGCATTGTGGGGGCATGTGTGATTTTGTATTTTCTTGAAACTTGGCTTCCCAGCCAAATGCACTTTGGGGTAACCCTTGCTTCAGTGTTTGCGCACAGAGGTTCTTTGTCTTTTAAATGTTTTTTTATTTTAATGGGTTCACCACAATATATCCAAGGCACACTGCCTCTAGGGTAGCTGGTCTATTCCACTGGGGTGTCAAACAGACGAGGCATACTGATGAGTCCTGGTAGGACGAAACACGTGTCTCATGTTCCTGTTAGCACCCTTTGCAAACTGTGTGAGAGGGCCTTTCGGCACCATGCAATTCTGCTTAAAGTTGGACCAGCATAACATTCTGTGGTGATTTGCATATGTAGCCCATGATGCTTTGCATTGTGGGGCATGTGTGATTTTGTATTTTCTTGAAACTTGGCTTCCCAGCCAAATGCCCTTTGGGGTAACCCTTGCTTCAGTGTTTGCTCACAGAGGTTCTTTGTCTTATATATATATATATATACACACACACACACACATATATACTGTACACAAACATATAAATGCATACAATATATGTTCAGTTAAGACACTAGAAAATCTACTCTCACCTGTCATAATGAACTGCAGGGGAAAAAAACATGATTAGAAAGAGAAAGTACTTAGCATCCTCTCCATCTGATTCCGATTCCTCATGGTGGTATCCTAGTCTGCCTCGGCTGCAAATTTAGCTGTTCCTATTCCTGCATCTGAGGGTTCAGGAACATGTACACCTGCCCATTATGCATGATCCTCAGCCTGGCCAGAAAGACCCATGCTGTGGCTAACAGAATCATCTCGTAGAACTGTCCTGACCACATCAAAGTGTTTTTACACTGTCTGGTGGCAAACTATGTCAAGGAGAAAGCTGATCCATTGGTCATCCTGAAAGCAAGGATCCTTCTTTCCAGTTCAGAATCTTGTCTGGTGCCTACCTGTGAGCCACCACCACCACCCCTTCACGCACAGTGCCACCCCTGAAGGCCTTCTGGAGAGACAGGTCATCCCGATCCTCCTCTAGCAGCAAATGTTCTGCCAAACCAGACTCTCAAGTACATCAAAAGATGGTCTCCTTTACTTACCTCTGGCAACTCAAAACCAATAATGTGCACATGCACAGCTCACACCTGCTTCTCCAGTGTCTCCAACCTGACATGGCGATAATGAAGTTCCTTTATGATTGCTGCTATAGCGGTACCTGCCTATTATTTTGTTTTGTTTCTTTAACACTGAGTGCACCACAGTCTCGATCAAACCATTAAAAGAGTCCAGTTTATCCTTCGAACCACCACAGAGGCAATTATCTGCTGCTTCATTTTCCTCCAGCTCTGAAACAGGCACATCCTTTTCATGCACATACCAGAGTTCAGAGCAGCCATTCTTGCCAACACTTTTTATACTTCACCAGTCAGCAATTGCACAATCCTTTTATAGGGCTTTCCCATATTGTTGAGAAGGCGTTCAGACTTTCGGTTCAGCAATAGAGAAGTAGTTTTATTTTAAAATGAAAGTTTTTCACCCAGTTTCAGTTGCAGGAATGTCAGAGATGATCTAATTCACTATGCAGCCATACTGTTCGTACCACAGTACCCCCACAGCCCTTGTTTCCTGAACAAATCTATTCTACCAAAGAAGATAATTCAATTATTTATAAAAGTCCATCTCAGTGTTTCTCAAATGATGAGGCCAGTCTCCTGGGAGTCCAACCTGTTCCAGGAGAGCTCAAGCCAAATATGAACATGTACTGTATTTACATTTCAAGTTTTGGAGTGTTTGTGTAAGGCAATGAAACAAAGTGGGTAATTTATTTATGTACAAATAGGTGACCAGGATATCCACAGTAAGCAAGGGCTCATTTCAAGGTATGTATCCGTGTGTGTGTGTATATATATATATATATATATACATATATATATATATATATTATACATATATATACATACATACATATATATATATACACATATATATATATATATATATATATATACACACACATATATATATATATATATACATACACACACACACATACATATATATAAGGGATATGCAGTGGATTCGGTGTGTGATAATGCATTTATCTTGTAGCAGCCCACTGACCTCGGGCAACCTCAATGAGTGAGAGTTACGAGAGGTCACTGGAAACTGTACAAAATAAATGCATTATCACACACTGAACCACTGCATATTCCTTTTATGCAACAGGTTTAGATGTTGTGTGAACATTTTGATTTTGGTAGGTGTAAATAATTTGTCAAAAAAGGTAAAAGAAAACTGAATTTTATGCTGTTTTTTGCTAATTACAAAAAAACAAAATGGTATCTATAAATGAAACACCACTCATTTTGTAGATGTTTTTGAGCTGAACATTTTTCATGCTCACAGTACCATGCTATCATTTTTTGTTTTAAAGTTATTTATATTTGTTTGTCAAAAAAGTGAACAAAAAATCACATTTTCTTCTGTTTTCTTGCTAACCATATACAATATACAGGGTTTATATAAATGAAACATTATTCATTTTGTAGATAATTTTGTGCTGAACAATTTTCGTGCTCACAGTACCATGTTATCTTTTTTAATTTTTAAGTTATTGACATTTAAATATGGTTAGTACTGCTTCTGAGGCCGAACATTCTAAATGAATTCTGAAGAGAACTGTGTTGATAAATGAGCTACTGATGTAGTTACTGTGTGAATAAATGGGTGATGATGTAGTTACTATGTGGATAAATAAATTTATGCAACAGGGGTCAAAACTTTGCACCTTAATAACTTTGCAAGCGTTTGACAGATTTGGCTGAAATTTGGAAAACACAATCAAGAACCATAGGCCTTGGCATCTGCCAAGTTTTGTACCAGTCGGATACACGGCTGTGGAGTTATTAAGCGTGATTTGCGTGCACGTTTACGCTTTTTCTGGAATTTTATGGTCGCGCATATAGGTCGCATGGTTTATGCGACCGGCCTGAAATCTTCAGGGAACATGCCAGGGTCCCCGGCGTGTGCCTTTGAAGATTTGGTGAAAAATATTAAACAGTTCAAAAGTTATTCAAAAACAATTCTCCATTATAAGTCAATGGGAAAAGTTAACAAAAGTTCAACACTTTCGCAAATGCATTTTTACTTTCGCAAATGGGCCTGTTACTTTCCTAGATCGGCCATTTTGTTTTCAGTTGGTGATTAGAAAATGCTTGGCATTTAAATTTGGGACCCTCTAGCAACCTAATTCTTTTGTATTCACCTAGTCGGACCCTGAGGATGCTAGCCATGTCTTTATTTTAGGTAAAACACCCAGAAATATGTTTTCAGATTTCTGGAAAAGTACTTCATGAATTTACTTTGGTGCTCACAGATGTCATAAATATTTGTGAAAGCTTTCACAAATTGCGACAGTAATTTTCTAGTCTGTGGGAAAATGACAGTAATTCTTTGGCACTGCACTGCAAAAGAACGGTTGGGAGTTTTGGGCTGAAATTTGGAGGGAAAGCAGCCGACATCTCACAGATGTGCCTTTCAGTGTTGTATTGAAAAAAATATTACATGGCAGCAAAGTTACGGCACTCCAAAGTTGACGGTTTTTCTCATAGGATAACATTACGGTGCCCGATGCATTACAGGAATCCTTTGGCACCCTGCTGCAAAATAACGGTTTGGTCTTTTTTCCTGAAATTTGGAGGGAAGACAGCCAACAGCCCACAGATGTGCCTTTCAGTGGTTTGGTGAAAAAATATTACAGGGAGGCAAAGTTATGGCGCTCCGAACTTCTCTTTTTTTCCCATAGGATAACATTACGGCGTTCGCCGCGTCTTTCAGGGCCCGTATCTCGGAATCAGTGCGAGATACAGACTTTTCATCAGAAAAATTCCTAGCCCCCTTATGGGGCTAAGTACAAAACTAGCCAGGACAGTCATAAATCATACGACTTTTAAATTTTTTTTATGTCGTACGGTTCCTGAGATATAACCTATTTAGTATTCCAAGGCCTCATTTTCTGCTCCAATACCCATTATTATGCATACACTCTTTGTACTCACTGTCTTTCTCTATTCAGCTTTTGGGGAAAACCAGCCTGTGCGCTTACATTACTGTTACCATTGCCCTTTCCGCTTGCGGTTTCATGCCCGTTTCACTTACCGCTGACGTCTACGCCACCACGTGCGTCATCCTTTTCGCTTTCATTTGCGCTTATGCGTTCGTTATTTTTGCCATTTGTGTCTACAGTACTGTTTCTCTTCTGTTTCACTTGCGTCCACCATGCCCACTGACATTTCCGCTTGCAGGCACCATGTTACTATGTGACACACATCACGTGGCAGACTGTTCCCGTCTATGCCACCGTGTGCATTGCCCTTTCTGTTATCATTTGCGCTTATGCTACCATGTGCCACTGTTAGCGCTTCTATTTGGCGTGCTCTTCCTGCTACTATGCCACAAGACATCACGTGCGCAATGGGCCCGTGACACGCCGCTGCATTATGGACCATCATTTCCTCGTTATCATTCTCCAAAAGAGTTGAAATTAGAGGTAAAACTTGTTTAACGTACAGAATTGAAAATAGTGAACAGCAGTTGCTGGAGGCCTCTCTCAGCCTAACTCACCGGTATTGCAAGATTAAATGCCTGTTCCAACCTCACCTCCCATTTCCCATACCTCTGCTGCTTTACATGTCTGGGGTGAGAGTTAGGACCGACGACCCCAATGCACACCCCAATGCGGTTGGGGGTTGGGCAGGGTCCAAGGGGTGTTTTCAACCCTAACACCGAATTTCCTCACTTTTGTCACTGTGGAACAACCCTAACTAATGCATTAAACAGAGTTTTTTTCTCTAATATATATATATATATATATACACACACACACATATATACAATATGATGACCAGAAAAAAAGAAAAACAAACACAGAGCCATGCCTTCTTTCCTGGCGCCAATCAGCAAGGCATAAAATCAATGGGTTCACATAGCAATTGGCTACCCAAAATACGCTACTTGCTAATCAAGTGCAGCCTTGATTAGCAGAAGTTACTAAGCAAATGATCTGCCGCACCGTACAATTTTCAGAATTGTCCTGCAACTGTGGGGAAAAAAAAAACACAGAATTGTAGAAATTGTTCTTGCACTTTGACACTTTTCCACACAAATGAACCTTCTGGATTGTATCCTATACATATGAAAATAACCGTTTAGTGAAACTGCTCCTCAAACCTGGCTGGTTGCTAATCAAAATGCTATCGATTAACAAAGACTTCTGATCAGGTTTCCAGAACTAAGTTATGCCTTGCTCAGGGACAAAGTACACAGAGTGAATACAATTCAGAACACACAATAAAACAAACAAACAGGAGCAACGTGCAGATTATGAGCCCCAGCAATTGACCCGTTAGACTGCTGGAAGAACATCACAAATAGAAGGGCTACAGAGAGGTACTAGGCACAGGAGCAAAAGGCAGCAACACGATCCCTGAGAAAATATTCAAGAGAAGGTGAGCTTAGAAAAGGTGGAGGTGGCTAGGAAAGTTATTCCAGATAGAGGGGAAATTTGGCTGCCACGGCAGCCTGCCATTGGAGGAACTACGTAAGTGGTAACAAAGTTCTGCAAGTCAAAACAGTGGAGCAAGTAGGATAGCCTGGGGCGAGGGTTACGGAGAGGAAACAATTAGAAAAAAATGGGAATAAACTCAGCCAGCTAATCAAAGACATTTTATTTATTCCTGGTGTATTGTGCAAAGTATGATATTTTTTCTTTGAGAAGGCCCAAGATTATTTCCATTTTTTTTTTGGGGTGGTGGTTGGGGGGCTCAATATCTTTTCCATGGCTTGAGGGAGGCTCACTATGACAGTCTGAAAACCAGTGGTCTATCTGACACCATCTGGCTGACCACCCATCAACACTTTAAATAATGCTCAGAACTGTACCTACTTTGCCAGATCAAGAATATTCCAGAAATGACAACATGGAATTTCTTCTTTAGCTTTTTCCTTTTTTTAATTTTCTATTTTTACTCCCCTGCCACCAGCTGCCCTGTACCTCAGCCCGATCACGGACCACAGGCTTCCACCTCCACAACGGCCGCGACCCTCCGATGCCCTCTGGATTACCCCCCAGGACGGGGTTGTGGCGCTAGACTCCCCAGCGCCACAGACAACGGGATAGGTGGGAGGGCCAGCCTGGAGGCTAATTGAAGCCGTGGTGGGCTTCATCTAGGGTGCCCGGAAGCTGCTATTTTTCCTGGTTTTCTGGGGGTGGGGAAGTGCAATGAGCCCAGCGGCCCGCCCCCACCCCTGAACGTTTGGCGCCGTCGCCTGCACAAACCCCAGCCTCTGTCAGGGTCCGCCAAGCACCCGGTCACACTCCCCCACCCTCCCCCTGGAGAAGGAGAGCAGTCCTCGCGATGCTCCATCCTTCTCCCCCTGGCCGACCCTCCAGCGACCCGGGTTTGCCAGCGTCGCAAGCGGAAATCCAACCACTGCACCGACGGGGCGGCTCCTCCTTTAGCTTCCTAGTCAGATCACATCATTTCCCCCCCGTGCCCAATATTTTAGGCCTCAGCACCTGGCAAATAAACCCTAGACAATCAAATCTCAGGGACATGGATGAAAATGGGACAATTATTAGTCTCAATCATTTTTCCTGGTTATCAATATAATAAAAAGTTCAGCAAGACCTTTCTGCAAACTGCACTGCCCCTAAAACATCACAGAACACCCAAAGAGACAACACTGAATTTCTAACATGAATTTCCAGCATGCATTTACAAAAGAGGGTCCAGAAAGGGCTAGCAGCCCTAAAGACAGATAAGGCCCAGGCCCTGGGACAAGAAGGGATGTATCCAAGGGTGCTCTAGGGATCTGGAAGTAGAACTGGATGAACCCCAGGAAGGACTATTCAATAGCTCATTACAGACAAGAAAAAATTACTCACCTTAGTAATGTTGTTTCTTCTAATGGAGTCTTGCTATATTCTGACAATAGCAGTGAGTCCCAACCTTCGAACTGCCCCGGAGATGAAAGAGTTAACTTTCCATGCCAGGCATGGAAAGCTGAGCTCGAGCTCGGTTGAGACTCTGTCTGTTGCTGTTTGAACTCAAACTGTCAGATCTTTACGAGCTAAACTCACTGAGGTCCTGTGTGGAAGCTGTAAACCTACACTAGCCAACTGGCTACTAACATAAAAACAGATTTT
This sequence comes from Neoceratodus forsteri, assembly GCA_016271365.2. Classification (NCBI taxonomy): domain Eukaryota; kingdom Metazoa; phylum Chordata; order Ceratodontiformes; family Ceratodontidae; genus Neoceratodus; species Neoceratodus forsteri. The sequence goes on from CM057453.1 coordinate 1,627,726,552, forward strand.
TTGGTCCCAAAACAAAGACTCAAGTCAGGAAACCCAAAAAATGAAATAAACACAACACCCACTCACCCAAGAAAGAGGGTGATAACGAAAAAGGGTGGGCACCTCCTGAGTGCCAGCACTGCTACTGCCCACCCATATCCAAAAACAAAGGTTCTGGAGAGGAGGCGGGGGAGGTCAGAATACAGCAAGACTCCATTAGAAGAAACAACATTACTAAGGTGAGTAATTTTTTCTTCAAACAACATGAAGTCTTGCTGTATTCTGACAATAGCAGACTACCAAGCAGTACCTCCATGGAGAAGGGACAGAACCTACTTAGGAAATAGGCTCTGAAGCACAGCTGTGCCAAACCGAGCATCACTCCTAGCCTGGATATCCAGGGAGTAATGCTTGGTAAAAGTGTGAACTGTTTTCCAGGTAGCTGCTTGACATATCTCTAAGATAGGAATATCCCTGGCAGCAGCCAGGGAAGCAGCTGCACGTCTGGTAGAGTGAGCCCTCAGGCCTGAGGGTGGAACCTTAACTAGCTTTTCATAGCAAAATTGAATGCAAGAGACAATCCACCTGGCAATGGATCTTTTAATGGCAGGTTTTCCTTTACCAACCTCACCATAAGTGAGGAACAGTTGGAGGGAGTCAAACCTGTGACCCTTGGTATGTTCTATGTAGTAGCTAAGGGCTCTTCTCACATCTAAACTGTGCAGCTTCCTCTCACCAGAGGAGGAATGGTCAGTGAAGTACACAGGAAGGGACACAGATTGGTTAAGGTAGAAGTCTGAAACCACCTTAGGCAAAAACTTCCTGTTAGTCCTGAGGACCACCTTATCTCTATGGAAAGAGATAAAATCAGGCTCCACTGACAGGGCTTGTAACTCACTTATGTGCCTGGCAGAAGTGATGGCCACCAGGAACACAGTTTTCCAAGTCAAGTACTTAAGCTCTGCTGAGGACAAAGGTTCAAAAGGGGGTTGCATAAGCTGAGCAATGCAAACGTTAAGGTCCCAAGCGAGGCAGGGTCCCTGAACGTTGAGTTGGTATAAAGCAATCCCTTGAAAACTTGGAGAATACAGGGTGAGCTGAAAGGAAGAGGGCTTAGCCGCTGAAATGAAAGCAGAGACAGCTGCCAGATGCACCCTTAGTGTAGCTGGCCTGAGTCCCAAGCTATTCAGACGGACCATATGGTCAAGGACTGTGGGCAGATCAGCAGACTCTGGGAAATATGCTTCAGAGCAACATATGGAAATTTACCACTTCCCCATCCTCCCAAAGTCGGCCCTCCTGAAGTCCAGCACCTATTGTGCCAGATTCCACTCCTTCCTTGCCCATATCCAATGTGAGCCATACTGAGTGGTGGTCACTCCCTGACAATGGTTCCTCCTATAAGTTCTCTCACAAAGTCCCCATTTGCCAGCACAAGGTCAAGGGTATTCCCCTAACCTGGTTGGTTCACTGACCATTTGCAGCAGGAAGCTGTCCTGGAAGGCATCCGCAGTACCTGTTCCTTCTGTTCCTGGTTGTTGGGGTGCTCCAGTCCACTCCTGGCATGTTGAAGTCCCCACAATCACCACACTACCCTTCTACTGAGTCCTCCTGATCTGTCCCACTAGTTCCCTGTCTAACTCCTCCATCTGAGATGGTGGCCTGTACACCACTCCCATTCTAAGAATCCTATTCTTGGAATCCTGGATTTGCATCAAAGTGACTCATTACCCTCCTCCCTTCCTCCTTACACTTCAGTCCTTCCTTCACATATATGAGTGCCACCTCCTTTCCCAATCACCCTGTCCTACAAAATAACCTGTACCCCTGGTACAAGACCGTCCCAGTCATTGTATTGGGTGGCCCATGTTTCCATGATGGCTGCAATGTCACCTCTCCCTCTGCCATGAGAACCTGTAACTCTGCAGTTTTCCCAAGGCTTCTAGCATTAAGTTGAAATGAAGAATCTTGCAAAGATCTCTTCTATGTTCTTCTCTTTCATAGTAAACAAATATTCAAAGATCCTCCGGGAGGGGCTAGATCCCCAGCAGTTTTTCCTAGTTGATTTGTACCTAGGACACAAGAGTTCCACATGTTTGAGATCATCTATAGTCCCTGCCACATTTACAATATGGAAAAAGTGTTTTGTTTGAAATTAATGCATTGAGCATTATAGTTTTCAGTTCAAATCTTGTATAGATTCTTCTTTGTTTAGGACAGGTTAAAAAGAGAAATATGGGTCATACTCGATGAAATCTTTACTTTTTTAAATCCATATAGACTAAGCTTGGAGAGTTGAACACAGAAATAATTTATGTCTTAAGTAAATAAGCCTCAATTTGACATCCTACCTAATCTCCTCAAATGAGTCTCTGTAAATTTTATATAAGAGGTGGCCCAATCCAGCCTGGCATTATTGTTTCCTTAATAAGTTGAATAAAGGGATGTACATATCCCATGCTGGCCAATTTGATGGCTTCCACACACACATTCTGGGATATCTTGTAGGGGCAAAGAAAAGTTTCAACAGAAGAGAATCTGTAGTTCACAGATGAGAGAAGTCAAGGAACGTTGTCCTACCTCCAAGGCAAGATTACAGCTTGGAGTTCCATTTAAAAATATTAAGCTGTATCTATAGAGTTTATTCAGAATTATTTCTAATTCTCTAACCTTAGTATAATCCCAGATTTCAGAGGCATATAACATGATCATTCTTATTCTGGCATTAACAGCTCTTAATACCCCGCTCACCAATGACTTCCACATCTTGCTGTTAAATATTTTTAGGGCATTTACAGAAGATCCCATTTTAAATTGAATAGCCTCCAAATGTTTGGTCCAAGATGGGCTATAGGCAAAATGGGCACCTAAATAGTCATAACACTTAACAGTGTTATATGGTTACTATTTAGCCTTAAAGCCTACTGTATTCTTGGTTTGAGAGCCAAAACTACAATGTTGGTCTTGCGAGATTAACTTTTAGTTTTCTTTGAGAACAGAGATTCAAAGTGAGCCAGTTTTCTTTAAGACCTAGGACTGAAGTAGAGAGCAAGACTAAATCATCTGCATATGCTAAACATTCAATTCTTTGATCATTAATTTTTGCAGTATGGCAATCTGGGTTACCTAGCTGATCCAAGACTGTATTAATGTAGATGTTAAATAGACTGGGGCCAAAATACACCCGTCTATCCCCCATTTGTCTCAAATCTATCAGTTAGATGACCATATTGATTATACTGGACCCTTGCCACATATTTTCATACAGAGTCTAATAACATCAAGAAGTGAGGCTCCAACTTCAGATCCCTTAATGTAGCCCAAAGGTTTTCTACAAATGCTGTCGAAGGCAGAGGAGAAGTCCACAAACAGCAATATAATCTGTTTTTCTCACTTCAATATCCTTCCAGATCAGGTGCTGAAGCACATAATAGTGTTGTACTGTAGAACAGTCCTTCCAGAAACAGTTCTGTGCCTCATTTGATACTGAGTTCTCCTTGACCCATGACAGCAATCTGCCCAAAATTATCCTAGACAAAATCTTCTGTGAAACATCTATCAAACTAATAGGCCTATACATCCTTGAGTTATTCGGATCCTCTTTTTAAAAATTGGGAAGATAACACTACCTGCCCAACTGGCAGGTAAGAGTACCCTGAACCAGGCCATTAAACAGTAAAGAAGAAAAGGAATCCATCAGTTAGTAAAACTTTATAGAGATCACCTAGGACCCCATCTGGCCCTGGTGCTTTGTTGCCTTAAGGCCAATCAGTCGCATCCAGATTTCGTCCTCTGTGATCAAGATAGGTCTTGGAAAAATGTCATCCTTCCTGTATTTTGAAAGCATCAGGTGTCTCTGCTCTTCATGAGAATAATAGAGCTTGGAGAAATGAGATGCCCAGACTTCAGGTGTAATATTGGCTTCAATCTTATTGGCATATCTATTATATCACTGGGCAACAATATTCCAAAATCACCTTCCATCCCTGTCCAAAATAGCCTGCCTCAGTTTTCCCAAAGTCCCTGAGTATGTTTATGTCTCTCCCATTTAAGAATTTTCCGATATTTTTCTCTTTCAGTCTTTAGCAATTTAAAATCTGCTGCAGACTTATTTCTTCTCTTCTTATGCTGTCTTAGTTTTCCTCCAAACTCTTTCTTTGCCTGTAGGCATACCGAATTAAACTAAGACTTTTTATAAAGGGACCTAGGATGGTACGTTGTTTTACATCTAGGTCCAAGTAAAGAATGAATAGTTTCCCAATTCTCCAAAATATTAAAGGCCTTACTTTTGTCCAGGACCAGCTCGTGAATATTACCTAAGACTCCTGTACTAACAATTTCTTTGAAACTAGCTTGATGAATCTGCCCATCCAATCCTTCTCTTGTTTATGACTTCCAGACTCTCTTCCTGTTGTGCCTCACTCCATAAAGTTCCAAAAGGGCATTTAATGTTAATTACAATAGCACAGTGTGCTGATTCAATCTATCCATGACCTCTAACTTTTGATCATCTTTACTGCCTCCAAATTGGTCCAAACCTAATCGAGGGTTGAAGAGCCCATGATTCTCTATACAGTAAGGATCCAACTAGATTGACCTGAGTTCTACCATTTAAAATACAGAAATTTCTACTGACTAAGCCCGCTAGCAATTCCTTACCTCTGAGGTTAGATTTTAGATCCTCAGCAGTCCTAGTATATGAGATATTTGGATTAATTATATCTATTGTATGGATCATATCTGAATATACATCCTCCAAGAAATGAAAAGGAATTCTGGCATTAAAGTCTCCCAAAATAATTATAGGACAAGGTATACTCTTATCTGACAATTCGTCAAGTGCCATTTTCAGATCCTGTATGAAAAGGTCAGTGGGATCAGTAGCTCTATTATGAGAGGCATTATGTGCGAAGATGATCTCTTGTCCCTTACTCTTACAGCCAAAATACCTCTGATTTAGTAGAAATGTTAGTGATCTGAAAATTTAGCAAAGTTTTGATAAAAAAGGAAATAGCCCCTTTAAACCTTCCAAACTTTTTATCTTTAGTTGTTGGCAGAGTAAAGATAGAATATCCAGACAATTTGGAAGTTACATGTTCTGTACACCATGTTTCTTGCAGTCCAATAATATCAAAATTATTCAGAAATCTCACTATTTCAGGGTCAAGTATTTTAAGATGGATGCCCTCAATATTCCATGAAAGTATAGAAAGGGCATCCACATCTTGATCCCCAGCTCCCTTATCCAAATCTAGCTGGCATTCAGAGTTCATTGTTTGATATTATCTACAGGCTGCATTTGTCAGGCTGAATCAATAACTGTCAGCGGCAAGTAGGTATTAGGGTCAATTAGGTTTCCAAAGTCAATTGGGGGTTATCTGTCTCCAAGATTGATTCTGGACTATCCTTAGTCTGTTTAAACCATGAAAATACTTCACCCAAGTCTAACGTGTTAACTAAATATATTTCCAAACAATCCATCTTGCTGGCCAGAGAAAGCAAGCTGCTAGCTGTATGAGGATTTTTAAATGTAATATCAATCTGTGTTGTGGGCTCAGGATCTCCATAAAACTTTATGGACTCCAACATGTTTCTGGAGATATAAAATCTTAATGCTCTTTCCAAGAGCAGCAACAAATCTTCCCTAACTTTCCTATGAGAATCCTTGAGTGAAACCTTCCACCCAAAGATAGTTATGGTCTTACACAGTCATATTTCTCTCTGCTTCAGTATGTGATCCTCTATCACTCCCAAGATTTTTCTCTGTGCTATCGTAGCCTTCTCACTCTGCACCTCCCTATGGAGGATCTCTTCTAGGGAATGATAAGACTGTGTAGGAACCTCTATACATGATAGCTTCATGTTTAGCTTGGAATGTAGCACATACATCAGTAAGTTTAGCCACCATGCTGTACTGCACATTAGTCAAAGCAAAGTGGATCATGTCAGTAAAGGATTTTAATGATCCTCCTTTATTTTTAGCAACTATAAATCTGGTCATTGTATTGGCTAACAATTTCTGCCTGGTCCACTGATGAAAATAAATAGTCCTGATATCTGCTGCACAGTCTCTCAATATTTGATAAGCCAGACTCAAAGCTGCAATATGGCATTGCTGCAAAATCAAAGGCAGATCAGTCAGAAAGTTCACCTGCAGAAATCAGCTGTCCAGATGGTCACATAACAGGCCAATGAATTGCAAAATTGCTGTTGTGCTTACTTCAGCTATGCAATTAGCCAAAAGCAGTTTTACTGGTGGGCTCTAGTAGACAATGTCACCCAGGTACTGGGTTCTGAACTGTTTATTTTTGCCCTAGCAATCTGTACAGCTTCAACTTGTTAGACCACTTTCTGAAACTTCTTAGACAACTCTGCCAACTGCAAAAGTACATCATTTAATACTGTTATGGCAATGTGGTATTCAGGGTTGGACAGCTTCTTAAAGCAGTACTTAGCAATGCGATCATTGATGGATGCATGCAAAATTGTATGTGATGTCATTTACCCTAGGTATGGTTTACAATAACTATGCTGGTATTGTCAAGCTCAGTGGGGGCTTTAAATGTATTTTGCAATGTAGTGAGTGAGTGAGTGAGTGAGTCAGTGTGATATGAGAGAGGAGATGCATTTAGGAGACTGTAATTCTCTTCCATTCTGGATCCATTCTAAGAGCAGTCTGAATTTATGAAATTAAATGAAAAGGGCATTTGTAGCACTGCTATTTCTTGTTGTCCATTTTAGAATTACTATCCCCATGTAGCCAACATGGTCAACCTTTACAAGCACTGATTCATTGAATCTCAAATGTGTGTATAATGTGAGACCCTGTTTTAAAGAGAAGCTCAATCTCATCTCTAAACATATGTACAGTCTTGTACTGAAAAAAATGAACACGCTTTCAATGGTGAGGCTTTAAATCCATTATAAACACATTTTATATGTGAGGCGGCTGCTTGGGAGGAGGCAGATTACATTGAAGTTGTGCAACTTTAAAATTGAAATAATATAATATACACCCTATGTCAGAGAATCTCTCGCATTGCTTCGTTGGGGGGAATCTACCAAACAAATAAAACATGCCATTTCTGTGAATAGCAGGGGAGTACTGTTCATTATCAAGTACTGTCTTACTGAAAAGAGGTGTCAAGCCAAAAACATTGCTGTAACTGCAAAGCCGATTGATTGGAATTTTGCAGAGCGGTTCCATTGTTCAATAAGTGGAACAAGAGCGAGATGTCCGGCTTGTTAACTACTGGCTTGTTAAGTTAATGAGTTGTGGCCTCAGGGGTGGGCATACAATGTTTCTTTCCATTTACTTTCATGTCCTGCTGTCTGAGTCTTAAATCTGAGTGATGACTGTAGTCAGTACTTCATGAACATGAGGATCCCTGTCAGCTGCTTTGTGCGCTACTACTAAAGCTGTGTGCGGGTTATTTCTGACTGCTGTGCGGGCGCACATGCGCACATCTTAGGGGGAACATAGGTCATACTGCAACTGTCATAATATAGCAAGACTTCATGTTGTTTGAACCCCTCCTATTTTGGAACTAGGGCAGATGAGCTTTGACAGTGATAGAGTGAGGATCTACCTGAGGTCTAAACTCAGAGTAACACAGAAGGAAAGGATCTTGAATGTCTGTCTAGATCCAGAACTGTGCGAGAGCTACTTGCATATGTAGCAGTTGATTTGATTTTTATTTTAGTTTATTATTTTGAAACAAGTTTAAGAAAATAAATATCACACTATGGTGCGTTTTGCACCTGAATTGCCATGTCATTGTTATCTTTACTCACACACTGTGACAAACCTGGTGTCAGCATTGGAATCATACTGGTTGTCCAGGCAAGTAGGGGGAAACCAGTTCAGAGATACCAGCCCTGGTATCAGGATAACAGGCACAAGTAGGATGAAATACCTCCAGCAACCAGCCGATGCCAAAGGCATGAAGGAAGATGAGCCTGGCATGCATACCAGAGCCCAGGTGTTGCAGACCGGCAAGGAGCTGCTAACAGGTCTGGATTTCAGAGGAACCGAGAAGACGACGATGATGGTGGCATCAGTGGGTGCCGGCACCACAGAAGAGGAAGAGGAACCATATGAGGAACCACTGGACGACATCAGTGGATTGCTGAAGTGGCTGGCAGTCAAGCAGCTCAAGATGGAACACCAGCAAGAATGAGACAGCCCAAAGAAGGGAGCAGGAAGAGGAGGTGACAGGATCAGAGATGGGCAGATACGCTGCGGGCCCTACAGCTCATCGGATCAGGACAAGGATGTCACGGAGCAGGAGCAGCAGGTAATAACCCTAAAGATATAAAGTTAACTAAAATAGAGCCCCACAGATGACGTTGAGGTGTACCTCATGACTTTTGAAAAGAGTTGCCAGGCCTGAGAGTGGCCTCAGGCACAATAGGTGGTGCATTTGCTCCCTACCTTACTGATTGAGCACAGCTGTCATACAACAATATGGACAGTAGACATGCAGAGAACTAAGATTAGTTAAAAAGAAATAGAAAAGATATGATATCAATGCCGACACATATCGGCAATGATTTCGTTCTCTGAAGCACTACCCTAATGATGCCCCAAAAAAGACATTTACCAGGCTAAGAGAAATGTGTCTGAAATGGCTACAGCCTAAGGGTAAGACAGTCATAGCCATCATTGAAACATTGGTGGTGGAACAATATTTACAAATTCTACCCACTAAGGTACAGAAATGGGTGAGGGAGCATCACCCAGAGACAGCAGAACTGGCTATTAACCTAGGTGAGGACTTCCTATCTGCACGGCAACCCCTGAGAAAGGGGTATAGAGAACTGACCTGATTTCACCAGCTCCTCAGCCAGTAAGATCTACTATTGTTAACAAACCACCTGTAGATTATACTAAAAGGACAGATGGGAAGGCTGGCCAGAGAGACAGCTATTATAACCCGAATATAGTCTGTCGGAACTGCCAAGCGGTGGGGTACATTGCCAGGTTCTGTACTAGAAAGAAAGTGGAACCTACCCATTTGGCCCTGTTAAATGATGAGTATTTTGTAACAGGTGTCACCATTAATGAGCAGACTGTTTTGGTTCTCATAGACACTGGGAGAAAACAGACCTTGAAACGCCTGAATTTGTTAACAGCAAACCACCAGAGGGCCCTGATATGGACATAATCGGTGTCCACGGAGACATCCATCACTACCCGACTGCCACAGTTATAGTAGATGCACAAGGACAGAGTACTATGGTCACTGCTCGATTGGTGCCCAAACTGCCTGTACCTATTGTGATAGGACATGACTTTTCCAATTTTTCTACATTAATTTCTGATAAGAGTATGGTTGCAGCTACCAGGGCCCAGCTTCACAAAGAACAGACACTGGGAGACACCTTCCTTTGAAGGGAAGTTACTGAGAACCCAGGCAAGAAGAAAAGGTTACAGAGACAATAGAATCAGACTGTAATGTATGGGGAGCCCTTATTAACTGAAATCAAGCAGCTTACAACCTTGTTATACCATTGTTATGAAATCACTCTGTTATTAACCCTTCTTGAGTATGTCATATCAATGGTATAACAAAACGGAATGCTCTCAACAGTCCCATGTTCCATAAAGTAATTCAGTAAGAGAAAGTAATTCAATCCACAATTACACAATCTTGGTAGCCCATACACTATAAAATATAATGTATGGTCTTTGGTTGCTATGCACGCTGAAAACACTTCAGTTGCCATGATTCGAAAACCTCTCAAGCCGCGCCTCAAGGTTTACATATGATGTCATGGCAATATTTCGGCGTTTACAGCGTATATTAACTAAAGACCACCCATTATCCTCTATGTTAATGGACTGCCTGAAAACAAAATACAATCTGTTTTTGAAAAAAATTGATATGGCCAAGGAGCAAAATAATGATGTTTCCCTAACACCTTTTTTCCAACAGGTTGGACGGAAACAAGCTCCAGAGGCCCCAATGTTGGTCATTAAGAATGACCTTTTTGTACAGAGTATGTACTCACCTAGACACTAAAGACATGGTAGAGCAACTAGCTGTACCAGTGAAATATAGGGAACCACTGATGTTTCTGGGTCACAATCTGCCATGGGCAGGCCATGCAGGGCGAGATCGAATCTTGAAGCAGCTATTACTGTACAAAGGTTCTATTGGCTAGTAATGCATGACCAGGTGGCTAGGTATTGCCAGGCCTGTGAAGATTGCCAAAAGTGGCCAAGGTTGGAAACATGAGATGGTGTCCCTAATGTGAGAAGGTGGTAGGGAGGGCTGGGGGACACTGGGATGGATACCTCTCCCTATACATCCCTATACTGGGATGTATAGGGAGAGGTATCACCAGCAGAAAACAGGAAGTTGATATCCCCCTGTACAGACAGTTGGTGAGACCCCATCTGGAGTACTGCGTCCAGTTCTGGAGACCCCACCTCCGCAAGGACACAGACAGGATGGAGGCAGTTCAGAGGAGGGCAACTAAAATGGTGCAAGGTCTGCAAGTGAAGCCATACAAGGAGAGACTAAAGGAGCTTAATATGTATACCTTTGAGGAAAGAAGGGAGAGGGGGGACATGATAGAAACGTTTAAGTACTTCAGTGGAATCAACAAAGCCCAAGAGGGTAGCATCTTTCAGAAAAAGAGATGTGCAAGAACAAGGGACACAATTTGAAGATAGAGGGGATGGCTCAGGGGCAATGTGAGGAAGTATTTTTTCACAGAGAGTGTGGTGGTATATAGAACAGCCTTCCTGAGGAGGTTGTGGTGTCTAAAACTGTGGGAGAATTCAAAAATGCGCAGGACAGACATAAGGCAATTTTTTTTGGGGGGGGGGGTAGGAAGAAATAGGCTGTTGGTTAAATAGGATCTGCAGCTTATCCTCTAGGTAGGGAAATGGGCAGACTAGGTGGGCCAAGCGGTCCTTATCTGCCATCAAAGTCTATGTTTCTATGTAATACCCTTACCCTTGGTTACCACAACTTTTGAGAGAACAGATATAGACATTGTGGGATCCTTTTTAAAAAGCTCTAAGGGAAATCAATTTATATTGGTTATTTGTGATTACGCCACAAAGTACCCCGAAGCCATCCCCATGCATTCTGTTACAACTTCAAGAATAGCTGAGGAGTCGGTGAGTGTATTTAGTCACCTGGGAATCTCCAAAGAGATCCTTACATATCAAGGCAGTAATTGTAATGCTGCATTGTTAAAAGAACTGTACAAGCTCTTGGGGAAAGTCGCAGTAAGAACCTCCCAATACCATTCTCAGACTGATGGGCTGACTGAGCAATTTAACCAAACCCTGAAAAGGATGCTCAGGAAATTTGAATATGAGGAAGGGTGGGACTGGGACAAATTTGTACGATGTTTGCTATAGGAAGTACCCCAGGCATCGACAGGGTATTCTCCCTTCTTGTTGTATGGAAGGAACCCCTGTGGTCCACTAGAAACATAGAAACATAGACTTTGACGGCAGATAAGGACCACTTGGCCCACCCAGTCTGCCCATTTCCCTACCTACTGGATAAGCTGCAGATTCTAGTTAACCAACAGCCTATTTCCTCCCACCCCCCACTACAATTGCCTTGTGTCTGTCCCAAGCATGTCTGAATTCCCCGTTTTAGCCCCAACAACCTCCCCAGGAAGACAGTTCCACGCATCCACCACTTTCTCCGTGAAAAGATTTCTCATATTACCCCGAGCCGCCTCCCTGTCTTTAAATTGGTCCCCTTGTTCTTACACATCTCTTTTTCTGAAAGATGCTACCCTCCTGGACTTTGTTGATTCCTTGAGGTACTTGAGACGTTTCTATCATCTCCCCGTCCTCCTTTCATCAAGGGTATATATTAAGCTCTCTCAGTCTCTCTTCATATGATTTCTGATGCAGACCCTGCACCATTTTAGTTGCCCTCCTCTGGACTGCTTCCATCCTGTCTATGTCCTTGTGTAGATGAGGTCTCTCAAGGCACACACAGTACTCAGGCGATGGCAAAAGAGTTCTGGGAGAGGTACAGATATTAGATACCTCAGTATTGTGAATACATGGGGCAGCTGAGAAACAGTTGATGACCTATACAGCAAAGGCCCACCAGAGCTGTGCAGAGGCTTAGAAGATGCAAAAAATGCACTATGATTAGAAAGTGGGTAGCAAAGAGTTTACAGCAGGAGAGAAGGTATTATTGTTATTACCCTCCTCAGATAACAAGTTGCTAATGAAGTGGCAGGGACCATACACTGTGTTACGCCAGGCAGGCCCTGTCACTTATGAGATCGAAACACTTGACAAGCGTCCAAGAAAAAAAGTGCATCATGCCAACCTTCTAAAGAAACGGTAAAACAAACCAGAAGGGAGGTCAGAGGTACACATGGGTATGGTAGTCTTTCCTGAAAAGGAGGAGTCAGAACTAGACACAGCATACCACAGATTGGAGAAAACTGAAGGAGTCACAGGCATACACATTAACCCTACATTAACTACAGCAAAAAGGGAGGAAGTGGAAAGACTAGTAAAATGCTTCCCCACGACATTCACTAGTGTACCTGGAAGGGCAATTGGGGTAGAACACCATATAAGAACCGACCCCCCTCCTATCAGGCAGAAACCCTATCGACTACCAGAAAGAGTGAGGGTAGAAGTCAAACAAGAAATAGACAAACTAAGATGGTTGTGGATTATCGAATCCTCTACGAGTGCTTAGGGGTGCACCATTGCAGTAGTGCCAAAGAAGGAGGGAGGGATTCGCCTGTGTTTAGATTTTAGAAAACTGAACCAAGTGTCACTGTTTGATGCTTCCCCTATGCCCTGCATCAATGACATCATCTACAGAATAGGAAATGACGGTTACATCACAACCTTAGATCTGACCAAGGGCTATTGGAAGATACCATTAGACCAAGAGACAAAAGAAAAGACGGCATTCAGTACATCAGTGGCCCCCTCTGAATTTGTTACCATGTCCTTTGGACTCCATGATGCCCTGGCAACCTTCCAGAAGTACATGGGACTGTATACTGGCCCCACATACCGGTTATTGTTCAACCTATCTGGATGATGTGGTCGTATACGGTCTTGACTGGAGTACCCATCTGGTGCACTTGGCTGATGTAGTACACTCTATTAAAACAGCAGGTCTCACCATAAATCCCCAAAATTGTGCTATTGCCATGACTGAGACCCGCTACTTGGGTTTACTGTTGGGAAATGGTCAGGTAAAACCTGAGATTAATAAATTAGGAGGCAGTTGCAAAATGTCCAGTCCCCACAACCAAGAAGCATGTAAGATCTATCTTAGCTTTAACTGATACTTTAGATGCTTCATCCCCAACTTTGCATCAACTGCTACCCCTTTACTGACCTTACGAAAAAAACTACAAACAAACTGCAGTGGAACCCAAAGTGTGAGGAAGCTTTTCAGGCTATAAAGGCAGCCCTTTGTTCTTTCTCTGTTTTAAAAGGCCCTAATTTCAACCAGACATTTGAGGTACACACAGATGCCACAGAAACAGCGATGGGGCAAGCTTAAGTCAAACTGTGGATGGAGAAGAACATCCAGTGATATAGCTCTCTCTCTCTTGCAAACTTCATGAGAGGAGAAACAGGCCTTAGCAGTTAAATGAACCTTAGAACATAGAAACACAGAAGTTGATGGCAGATAAGGACCGCAAGGCCCATCCAGTCTGCCCATTTCTTTTTCTACCTTATGAATGTGCCATAGGCCTTTGTTCTGTCAATGGCCTATCTAGTCATACTCATTGGTACTGCTCCCTTATGCCTATCCCATGCCCATTTGAAGCTCTGCACTGCATTCATATCCACCACTTCCTGAGGTAGGCTGTTCCATGAATCCACCACCCTTTCCGTGAAAAAGAACTTCCTCACATTACCCCTTAATCGGCCTCCCTCTAATCTCATGCTGTGTCCTCTTGTCCTGCTATTTTTCTTATATTTAAACATGTTAGACTCTTTCACCTTGTTAATGCCCTTAAGGTGTTTGAATGTTTCAATCATATCACCTCTCTCCCTCCTTTGCTCTAGGGTATAGATATTGAGCTCAGTTAATCTGTCCTCATATGTTTTCTGATGCAGTCCCTGCACCATTTTGGTTGCCCTTCTCTGGACTGCCTCAATCTGGTTAATGTCCTTGTGTAACCCCCTTGTTACCCAGGGTTACTAGAATCCCAGTAAGACCTAGTGGTAGACAGGGAAGGCAGCTTGTGAAACTCCAGTTAAATGGATTTCACACTGTCTCACTCTGTTCTCAGTCCCAGCTGAGACTGAGGGATGACATCATTTTAGAACTGTCGCAGCTGCATAAGCCACACTGGAATGTTGCAGTTGGAGGTTAGAGTAGAATGTTAGGGAATTTGAAGCCAGTCTGTGTGCAGTCTTAGTGAGAGACTGTAGTGCAGCAGAGTGTGTGCAGGCTCTCAGAGCTTTAAGCTCTGTTAAAGAGCTACTTTTGTTTAAGGTGTGTGTTTCCACCTGAAGAGGAACACAGGAACTGGTAATTGAAGTGGTGGAGACCGATCTCAATGGTTCAGAGCCCCATCCCATCCCTGAGGGGATGGAGGGGGGAAGGTGTCTGCCTGTTTTCCAGGGGCAACCCTCCTGGGTTCGGCTAAGGGGAAAAAAGCTGCCTGTTCGAGTTGTGCTGAGGCACCAGAAGCTCTGAGAGGAAGATTCTTTGAGGAGGAAACGCCTGTGGGGCACCTGCAACCAAAGGGTGAGTTTGCTCTGAAAAAGGGCCAAGTGTTTTCACCTGAACAGAAGGAAACTAAAAGGACTGTTACTGTGGGGTCAGGAAAAGACAGCCAAGTACAGTTGGAAGATGTGGGGATTGGACTGCTTAATTCGTGGGGGTCTAGAGTAATGGACAAAGCCACTAATAAGTATGTTGAAGTCCAGCACAATTGGAAAGAAAGAATGTGGGGATTGGACTGCTTAATTCTGGGGGGGGGGGTCTAGAGTAATGGACAATGCCACTTATTTTAAGTATGTTCAAGTCCAGCACAAATGGGAAGCAGGACAAGTAGATTGAATGTGAAATACATTTAGCAAGAATCTACACAGCAAAGTGTTAAAGGATGAGATGTTTACAGTCCAGAGAAATGGCTGGGTATGAATTGTGGGGCAAGAGGTGGGAGACCCCCCCCCCATCAGTAGTAACCAAATTCACCTCTACGGATTTGCTCTGAGACACCTGTTGCTTTCTCTCAGGTACTTGGCCAGTGCCTGAGGAAAGTACCCGGACGTGGGATTAAGAGGAAGTTTCCTGATAGAGCCGAGGTGCTCTTAGGTGGTTTGAGGAGCCACCAGAAAATGTTTCCATGAGTATGGAAGGTGTCCAAGTGACTGGCAAGGGGGCCGAGCCAGGGAAAACCCAGAACAGTGTACAAATGCAGGCTGTGTAACTCAAAGCGGCGTACAAGTCTGGGCTGTGTGCCCAGTGTGTTGTAGAGCCTGAGGGCTAAAGTGATGAGGATGTGTTCTGATCTCCTTTAATCTGCAGTACCAGGAGTGTAGCCCCGTGGGGTTCGATCTATGCTTTGTTTATTCTGTTTGGATGTGAATAAAAGCCACACTTTAGGATCCCACTTCTGATATTGGACATTACAGTTATTGCTTCCTGTGTTCGGAGTTACTTGGGTGCCCCTGTGCAGAGTAGCCAAACCTAGCCTATGTGCCGAGTGACCTATTTCCTCCCCGAATCCAGCCCACCTGGTATTGCTGTCAGATGGCAACGGCAGACCAGGTAGGGGTTACACTTGTGAAGGTGTGGCCTCCAGTACTGCACACAGTACTTCAGATAGGGCCTAACCAGTGTCTTGCAAAGAGGGATTATTACTTCCCTCTTCCGACTTGTGATACCCCTACTAATACACCCCAACAGCCCTCTAGCCTTACCTACTGCTTTAGAGGTCTGCTTGGATGATTTCAGGTTATCAGGTAATGATGACTTCCAAGTCTCTTTCTTCCCTTGTGACTGCCAGCAACTCCTCCCAGCCTATAGGTGGCTTCAGGGTTTCTCTTCCCTATGTATGATCTTGCACTTCTTTGCGTTAAACCCCAGTTGCCCTCTTCTGACCATTTTGCTAGTTTATCCAGATCTCTTCTCATTCTGCCCACCCCATCTGGATCATCTACTCTGTTGCAGATCTTGGTGTCATCTGCAAACGGACAAACCTTACCCTCAGTCCATCTGCAATGTCACTGATGAAGATATTGAAGAGCACTGGCCCTGGACTTGATCCCTGAGGTACCCACTTGTGACTTGCATCTCTTCTGACTGTATACCGTTTACCACCACTCTCTGTTTTCTGCCTGTCAACCAGTTTGCCACCCAGTTGACCAATGTCTGACCCACCCCAAGCCTACCCAGCTTATTAATCAATCTTCTATGTGTAACAGTATCGAAAGCTTTGCTGAAGTCAAGGTAGGCGACATTAACTGCTCCCCTTTGGTCCACCACTCTGGTTACCCAGTCAAAGAAATCTATTTATTTATTTAGTTTTTGTTAACCGGGTAAGTGCACTAGCCAGCAGGTGACTATTTTCAGGCACGACCCGGGAGGTACAGTTACAGGACAGAGTGATACAGTATAACTTACACATACAAGCAAGATACATTGGAACAAGAACATAGTGATACAGTGCAGTTTTATGCATACAAGCGAGAATCATTGGAACAAGAACAGACATGCATTCATTGTACAAAAACTAAGGGGTGAGGTGCAGATGGGTAAGTGAAGCGGGAGAATGAAAAGGGGGAGTAAAGCTCCCAGGGGAAGTAATGGGCAAGGCAGGAGGGAAAAATTAATACAGAAGGGAGGCGGCGAATGCGGCTTTAGCGGATGAAGGTTACAACCTGCAACGGGCTGGTGGAACCAGAGTCGGCAGGAGAGAAGGAGAGTCGGGAAGAGGAGAATTACGGCAGGAGCATGAAAAGAGGGGAAAGGTGATAGGCAGGAGAAGGAAGGGGTAAAGACCGTACATAAAGGTAAAGAAGAACAGAGGGGGATGGAGGGATGGTTAAAAATGGGAAGGGGGTGGACGAGAACAGTGTAAAGGGCAGTGAAGGGGTGAATCAGTTCGGGGGACGTGGGTAAGCCGGGGAGGCAGGGGGCATGGTCTAAGAGGAACGGGTGAGGGTAAAGCAGGGGAACACTCCTGGGTAGGAGCGAAAAAGGGCAAGAAAGGATGGAGAAAACTAACACAGAAGGGAGGCAGCGAATACGGCTTTAGCGGTACAAGGTTACAACCTGCGACCGGACAGGTGGAACTAAGAGACGGCTGGTGATAAAGGAGAGATCGGCAAGTTACGGCAGGACGCGAAAGAGGGGAAAGGTGATTGGTAGGAGAGGGGAGGGGGTGAGGACAGTACATAAGGGTAGAGGAAGGACAGAGGGGGATGGAGGGGTGGTTAGAGAGGGAAGGAGGGGGAAAAGAGAGCAGTGAAAAGGGCAGATGGTGAGGGTTGATCAGAAGGGAGGCGCAATGCAGGCTTTAGCGGAACAAGGTTACAACCTGCAGCCGGACTGGTGGAACGAAGACGGCAAGGAAGAGAGAGAGATCGGCTAGAGGGGAGTGTTACGGCAGGGGCGCAGGAGAGGGAAAGGTGAGAGGTAGGAGAGAGGAGGGTAAGGACAGTACATAAGGTGAAGGAGGACAGAGGGATGGAGGTGGCTTAAGTGGAAAGGGAGGGAGGAGAGCAGTGAGAAGGAAGGTGAGAGGGGTTATAAGCTCAGGGACGTGGGTAAGCAAAGTGACTAGGCATTGTAGAGAAAAATACACCTGAAAGTTACTAAGGCTGAACATCCATACAGGATGTATAAGTACAGCGTAAGTGCAAGCAATTATAAACTAGCAACTATACAGATAAGACATGTGGGTAGAAAGTATAACATTTACAGTGGAGCACAAGAGGTGGTCTGGACAGGGACTAAGGATTTTAAGTGGGATCAAAACATACACATTGGTCCATCGAGGCAAGGAATGTTCTTAGTCTGTGCTTAAAAGCTGCGTGAGAGGGGCACTTCTTAAGTCCAAGGGCAGCGAGTTCTACAAGTGGGGGCAGCATAACTGAACGATCCAGAACCCTTGTTTGTAATGGCAAAGGGAACAGTTAGTAGAGATTTGTCTGATGATCTCAGATCCCGCAAAGGTATCACCGGCTGGAGCAGTTTTGATAAAGATGCTGGCTTGGACACTCTAATGATGGAGTCAGAGAGGCTGCAGAGGTAATATTGCCTGGTGGAGGAGGGGGACAGCCAGCCTAAGTCTTTATACAGCTGACAGTGGTGTTTCAGGCGTGGTGCTTTTGCTGCATACCTACAGGCGTTGTTAAAGGTGGTGTCCCATTTATGCAGAACAGTTTTGCTAGCATGTAGTTAGGATGGGAGAACAATAGGACAAGGTAGGTAATAAGATTCCCTGGCAATGGCCAATTTGGAGGAGGGGTGAGCAGGTAGTTTGTCCTGTAGGCAGCCCCAGTTTACAGTTGACAGTTTTACAGGTTTCCTGGATATGTTGCTTCTAGTCAAGGTTTTGGTCAAGTTGTATACCCAAATAACGGAATGAGCTTACAGTCTCCAGAGGGATCCCACTTATGTCAAGAATATTGAGTGGTGATGAACAGGTTCTTATTTTATGGGGTGACCCAAATAGCATAGCTTTAGTTTTATTTGAGTTGAGTACTAGGCGATGAGTGTTTAGCCAGTGTTGCACCAAGTGGAAGTCTGAAGTAAGGGCAGTATTAAGGTTGGTAGCATTGTCTGAGTGGGCATAAATAACCAGGTCATCTGCATAAAGTAATGAGTTGCCAGAGGTTATTACGTCGGGAGGTTGTTTATGAATCGTGGAAGAGGAGAGGACCAAGTATAGAGCCCGGGAACACAATATTGATCACTGTGCTATCAGAGATAGCCGAGTGAAATTTAACCGCTTGAGACCTGTTGGCGAGGTAACTGCTGAACCACTTTGTGACAGGGTATGAGAAGCCCAGTTTCTGAGGAGGCAAGCAGCAATGGGTGATCTACAAGGTCAAGCGCTTTTGTAAGGTCAATGAAAACAGCCCCTGTTAGCTGCCCTTTGTCCATATTGGTAAGAACATCAGAGGTAAATTTTGCCATCGCAGTCATGGTGCTATGGTGTTTCCTGAAGCCATGTTGATGCGGCGTATAGCACATTAGAGTTTTCAATGAATTCAGTGACCTGCGTGGATACGATTTTTCAAAAATTTTGCTAAGAACTGATAGGATAGCAATTGGTCTGTGGTTTGACGTATCATTCTTGCCCCTTTTAAACACAGGAGTGATTCTGGCAGCCTTCAGATTTGGGACAGTGCCAGTGGAGAGGATAGGGTGAAGATTCTGGCTATGGGTCGGGATATGAAGTGAGCTGCCATTTTTAATAGAGCGAGGTTCCGTGTATCAGAGCCAGGGCTAGTGTTGTCCGAGATGGCCTTGAGGAGTTTGAAAACTTGGTTCCAAGTAAAGCCTTAAAGTAAAATGGTTTAGTTGAAACAGGTAGAGAGTCAGAGTTTGACGAATTTAAGTGGAGCTGCGATGCAGGAGATTTAAGGAAGGATGTATAGGCAGATAGGTCAGAGAATTGCCGGTTAAATGCATTGGCTATGGTGAGGGAGTCATTGCAGTGGACACCTTGGAGAATCATTTCTGATGGAGTGACAGTTTGAGTGGAGCCTAAGAAGGTTTTAATATGGCTCCAGAATTTCCGAGGATCATTAGAAGAGCTAGTCAGTAAGTTTTGACAATACCTGCTTTTGGTAAGTCTGATACGCTTTACAGTCATTCCTATGCTGTTTATATAAGAGATGGTCCCGGGGTAGCCCTGTTTTTTTGAATTGTTTCCAGTGCTTGTCCCTGGTTTTGAGTTTGCACAGGAGTTCTTTGTCTAACCATCTGGATTGCTGACCTCTGATCCTTCTTTTAGCCTTTGGTAAGTGTCTCCCTCGTACTACTCTGAACTTGGTGAGGAATATGTCGAGGGCAGTTTCAACATTCGTTGTAGAAAAGATTTCGGACCAGTCAATGTCAGAGATGTCAGACAGAAAGGCTTGTACATCCGGGCAGCATAGTTAGTGAAGGTGATCAGGCGGGATCGAGGAGCAGGCGGTGGGCAGGGCGCCAGTGACAGATCGTTGGCGGTGGTCCGTCAGGGAGTCAGCCAGGACTGCTGCTTTGGAAACATGATCCGGTCTGTTGGTGAGGATCCAGTCCAATAACGTACCTGATTGTGAATTAGTGATCCTAGTGCACTCAGTTATTAGCTGATGAAAATTGTGCTTTTGGATCAGTGAAGCGAGGAGACTGTGATGTGGGCCCAACCAATTCAAATTAACGTCCCCTAGAAGGAAGGTTTCATTCATCTTCACAGTTTGGGATACATGCTGGAGTAGATTCTGAAGACGTTCAACCCACCAGTGGTAGGGGTGTACACACATAAGATGTGCAGGTATTTTCGTCCCTAGCGTCAACATCGCATGCAGTGATTCACATTGCATGTGGGGATGAGGTTGGGCACAATACTAAGGTAAGATGATTTTTATAGTATATGGCAACACGCCCCCTTTTGGAACCAGACCGGTCTTGTCGGCGATATTGTACCCTGATAGGAGCAAAATGCATCCGAGACATTTGGTTTCAGCCACGTTTCAGTGAGGCATAGGATGTCAGGATTTACCAACTTAGCCCAGACTTCAAGCTCAGTTAGGTGGCTCAAAAGGCTTCTAATGTTCATGTGGGCTAGCACTAGGCCTTTTTTTGTTCTAGTTGTGGCTGACAGTGGAGTGTTAGGTTGGGGACCGGGGTTAGATTCGATGTCCCCTGCCAGCATGAGTAGTCTCCGTGCAAGGAGATTAAACATGACTCTAGGGAACATAACCTGTTCATTTTTACGTTTGTCACTGTACTGAAGATAGAAATGAAGTGATAGGTAGGTACACCCTCTTTAAGTAGTATAAGGTGGGTAATAGGTAGTTGGGCATGACAGGAGAGAAGGAGATTAGAAAACCTAAAGTCACTTGTTGACTGAGTGCAGTGTTCTTCAGTAGTAGTAATAGACTGAGTGATACTGTCCAGACCAGACAGGAGAAACAGGCAGATGAGATTAGTTTGACAGGATCTTCCTTTTGTAAACCCATGCTGTCTCAGATCCTGTGCTCCTACGGATTCCAGGTGCAGCACTATCCTTTCCTTAAGGAGTGTCTCCATAATCTTGCCCACTACTGAGGTAAGACTGACTGGCCTGTAGTTCCCTGCCTCCTCCCTGCTACCACTCTTGTGGAGCGGGATTACATGAGCCCTTCTCCAGTCTTCTGGGACCTCTCCTGTGCTCAGAGACTCGCTAATAATTCTGATAATGGTTCTGCTAGTTCAACCCTTGGCTCCTTTAGTACCCTGGGATGTATGCCCATCAGGACCCATTGCCTTGTCCACCCTGAGCTTATCGAGCTCTTGTAGGACCCTTTCTTTTGTGAAGGGACTAGTGCACACCTCCTTCCCTCCCCCCTGTGTCCATGGTGCAAAGCTGTAGACCCTGCCCTACCTTCTCTTCAGTAAATACTGAGCAGAAGTATCTATTTAGGATAGATGCTTTTACATGTTCCTCCTCCTCACGTGCCCCTTTATCCCCTTTGATCTTGCCAATACCCCCTCTGGACTTTCTCCCTTCACTAATGTATCTATAGAAAGTCTTGTCACCTTCTTTTACTGTTTGTGCTAGTATTTCCTTGGTTGGGCCTTTGCCTGCCTTACTGCCTTCGCTGCTTCCCTTAGGGAAGTTTGGTATGCCCCCTTATCTTCATCCTGCTTCGTTCCCTTATATTTCCTGAAGGCCAGCCTTTTGGCTCTGACCTTTTCTGCTACTGTGTTTGAGAACCAAAGTGGTTTCCTTCTTCTTTTGCACTTTCTTTTCTCACTAACACAATGGGATGTTGCTTCAAGTATTGCATCTTTAATGCTTGCCCACTTTGCCTGTACCACCTCATCTGTATTTCTTTTTGCCAGGGCTAGTTTAACTCTGTTGGCCATCTTATCAAAGTCAGCTCCTCTGAAGTCCCATATTTTGCCTTGGAATGGGATGATTTTGTTCTAGTGGCCAAATTGAACCATACCATGTGATGTCACTGGCCCCAGGTGACCTTCTACCTGGAGATCTGTAATCCTTTCCCTGTCAGTCAGTACTAGATCTAGGATAGCCCTGTCTCTTGTGGGTTGTTGTACCAGTTGTTTGAGGCCCTCCCCCTGCAGGGAATCCACCATGTGTCTAGTTCTGGCAGATGTCCCTGCTGGTATTGACCAATCTGTATCTGGCTTGTGAAGTCTCCCATTTAGCTGTCATGTTTTGTATATCTTCTAACAGTAAAGTGTCTATGTCTTCCCCCTGGTCTGGAGGCCTGTACACAGCCCCAGTTCGTATGACTGTCCCATTTCCTGTTTCCAGGGTGACCCACAGTTCTTCTGGCTCCTTATGTGTATTCTGAATTTCTGTAGCTTTGATATTTTCATTGACATAAAGGGCCACTCCACCCTCCCTTCCCTTTTCACACCTCGGTCTCTTCTGAACAGTACATAGCCAGGTACTGAAGTCTACCAAGTATGGTTACTGGTAAACCATGTCTTGCTAATGGCTACTATGTCCAGTTTAGCCTCTGTCATTATTGCCTGCAGGTCTGGGATCTTGTTTCCCAGACTGCGAGCATTTGTGTACATGATTTTCCATTGGTCAGATTTTGGTGTGTTAGTTGTTGGGCGAGGTCCGGCATTTCCCCTGTGCATCCCATGGGGAGCCGGACCTTTTTCTTTACCTGGTGATGCAAATGAACTACAAATATGCTGAACTCCTGTTTGACCACTAGCTGAAGGGGGAATGGTATTCTTCCCATTCGACATATCGAGTGCTGCACCCCTCTCCCCATTTGCTAGTTTAAATATTCTGCAAAGGCATCAAACTTCTGCCCCAATGCACTGACTCCCTCCTCAGTCAGATGCAGTCCATCAAATGTAATTCAAATAGAAGCCTTACTCTTCTATCTATGGGGAGCCCAGTTCACTTTAGTAACAAACCATAATCCTTTATACTGGTTACATTAGATGAAGGACAAAAATGCCCGCATTATGAAGGTGGTATTTAGCGTTACAGCCCATAGCTTCACGATGAAACATATAGCAGGAATCATGCATAAAATGCTGATTTCTTATCCAGGCATGGAGCTATGAATGAGAGGACTGACATGTAGAATGTTGATAAGTTATGATACCAGGTGGTATCTTATACCAATCAACCCCAGGGTAAATGTAATCAATGATGTTAGTATGCTGCTGTAATAGCATATTGTCATAAGTTTATAATGATTAAGGGACCCTGGGGTGGAGCTTTCAGAATGGGTGGGTGAAAACTCCAACCAACCCCCACTCTACTGTACTAGTCGAGTATCAAACAGAAAGGGGCTGAAAACCAGTATCGTCTGAGAACTGGTTTCTCTTAAGGAGGGAGGGTGTGTGTGGAGCTACACTACACCAATTATTTGGACAAATGGACACCTTTTCTATCCCCTATATCACCCTACTGCAAAATTCTGTTCTGCGCAGCAGCACTCTAAATCCAATTCTTTTTCTCCTTTCCACACTACAATAGGTTGGCTACCTATAGTAGTTTGTTCTTATACCTTCTATTTATTCCTACTAATTATTATTCTATATTTCAAATTCAGTCCAAAGGTCCAATATCTGTATTTAAAGCACCAAGCTAGATGTTAAAGTGTTTTTGTGCATCAAGGAAATGGACCTATAGGGCATAAAATGAGTGAATTGATTGTTAAAGTCATAACTGACATATAAACTGCAGTGTGCCCTTTAGAAATAAAGTCCAAGATACGTAAAAATGCAGAATACATATGTAGTACACCAGTGGATATAGATCAGCCATAGAATATCAGACTAGATATATGCTGAGAAACTGGCTGTCTAGAAAATATGGTTTATGCCCAGAAAGAAAATGATAGGGGCTATTAGGAAAGAAAGCTGCTTTCAGTTTCTTTATTGTGAAAGTAGATTTAATATTCTCCCGTTTGCCTCTCTGTTACAAAAATGAGGCATTATGTTTTTAGTTGGGATATGGGTGGCTAGCCTTTCTGTTCTTCTAGATTTAGACCGCTCCGTATAATAAAAGTTTTCTCTGCTCGCTTTTAATAGGGAACCGGGGGCGGAGCGGCTTGCCTTTTCAGTTCTATTTAGAAAGCTGCAGGAGCTCCCTTATATATGAGTATCATGTTCACTCTAGGAAGAGTGAATAAGATAAAATATAAACTGCAGCATTAAAAGAAAACTAAAATCTTAAAATAAGATGGTGCACATACAAACTCATTACACTCCTTGCTAAAAAGATAATAACTAGACTTTGGCTCACGGATAAAAGTCCAACCAAGGATCTCTAGAGAAAGCTTACATATGAGGTCTACAACCTAGAGTGTCTTACGGCCAGAGTTAATAATCGGATAACTGCCTTCGATGAAAGATGGAGAGGGTGGACGCGATACCAGCTGGATACTTACCAGGACTTTGTACCATGATGGAACACTTTGAAATAATAACAATTAAGGTTGATGGGGCTTTGCCCCCGAGGGGAAAGGGTTTAATGATATTCTTGCCACTTTTTTGGGTATGTCCTACCATAAGAGAAATGTTCTGGCTCACTATTTCATTGATACTTGGTGTACGCACCTATCACTTTATAATATGGATAAATTATTATATGACCAGCTTAGGATGGGTATATACTGTATCAGATGCCATCTCTGTATGTGACCTAATTGCTTGTGTCTGGCTATATTTGTACTGCACCTATTTTACTGTTACTGAATTTGTATCTTCTATACAAAAATTAAAAACTATGATTTAAAAAAAAAAAAAGAAACTAAAAGGCGAGAAAGAGAGCAATAGAAATATATTTTAATAGGAGCGTGCCAGCTCCTCTCTCTCCCTCTCTGTTGCTCTCGCTTCTATGACACAGCAGGCATTTGGAGCAAAATGGCTTAATCAATATACAGTCTTTCAGCCGCTGTTCCACTTGTAGAATGCCGCCGGATACACAGGGCATTGTTTAGTCCAGCAAGAAGTATATATTTCCATCCCGAGGGAATGACCTTTTATTTTAAAACAAACTACGGCAATCATAAATTAAAGGCCCATTGCAAAACCAACGGATAAAACAAAAAGGGCTAAACTTAATCCCTAAAGAATAAAAACGCCCTTGTGAGTAGACACACCAGTACAAAGGTTGTAGGGCCAATGATAATTTTTTTTTGTTATATTTAAGTATTATATAAAACTGACAAAGAGCAAACCTGAACTAGGCTTACCTAGATTCAGGGGCTGAATGAGTTTTTCAATAGTGAAGCAGCACCCTCTACAGTCTTCTTTATGTAATAACTATCACTCACAGTGAATAGAGGAGGAGCTCTGTCCTCATTACTAGGCTACCATATATTTATGGATATATTTCTGCCATTAGCAAAGAATTGTACCCTTTGTTCTGATAAAAACCTAAGCTTCAAATAACCTTAACGCTATGGTGGGTCAACCTGTGGCAACTGTCTAGCTAGTGATACAAATATCAAAGTATTAGATAAGGGTCAGGTGACCCCACCAGACAGTATAAACCCCCTCCTATTTTGGAACTAGGGCAGATGAGCTTTGACAGTGAGAGTGAGGATCTACCTGAGGTGTAGACTCATAGTAACACAGAAGGAAAGGATCTTGAATGTCTGTCTAGATTCAGAACTGTGTGAGAACTACTTGCAATTGTAGCATGTGATATGATTTTTTTTGTATTTTAGTTTATTATTCTGAAACAAGTTTAAGAAAATAAATATCATACTACGGTGTGTTTTGCACCTGAATTTCCATGTCATTGTTATCTTTGCCCACACACTGTGACAGGTTCCAATGGTGCACACATTCTCATGCATGTCATGCCAAACACCTGCTACTCCTATGTTGCCTGGTGTACTGTCTCCAGCTTCCGCTAGGGACAGTTAAAATCAGAGCTCCGCACCACCCCCTCCGGAGAGTGCATCATGAGCACTCAACCTCCCTTGGCTGACCCTCCAGTGACTTGAAGAGTGCTCATTTTAAAGAATTTTTCTCAAGCTCTTCCACCAGTAACTTACCATAAAAACATGCCACTCTTCTCAATCTTCCCACTCTGCTTTCTGGAGAGAAGGGACGCAAATCTCACTCAGAGGATAACTACCCAATTCTCCCCGCACCGATCCAAGAAAGACCCACCTCCACCCAGGCACCCCATGATGCACTAGTCTGTAGAGTATGGGAGCAACCAACATCAAAGGCATCACGGCCCCAAAGACCCTCTCTTCTATATTCCAGAGTTCCAGTGCCACGGAGGTCAAACAAACCAACCAATAAGATTGTTGCTAGCTGAGCTGTGGCCAGACACGATCCCATAAACCCATTTTATGTTTGCCGTGCGCACACATGTAGCAAACATTTTGTAGAGTAGCTTTTGAGGTGTGACATTGTCAGTCCAATGCAGAGTCTGCAAGGGACCATCTATTCTCACACCAATCATCAGCCAGGCTGATCATGACACTGCTCTGGCTTGCTGGGTGGAAACTTCATGTAGTTCAATGAAGAGAGCCGGCCCAATCATAGGTCAGTTCTTTCCGTTGATCAGCATAGCTGCTGCCCAGCAAGTACAGCTGATCTGTCATGATCAGCCTGCTGAGGTTCAGTTACACATTGCAAGAAAGAAAAACGTCCATTGATGTCTGTTGTTGCAACCGCCCTTACTGGCCCCCCACCCCACAAACGTAACACTGGCAATGGGGATGACCAATCCCCAGTGTCGCCACCTGTAATAAAGAAAACCATCCCTTGTAGTTTATATATTCTTTGCAAAAAAAAACAAAAAAAACAACTGCGTTAATACACCACTTAGGGCAACTTGATGCCAGAAAAGTAGGGAAATGTGCCGTTAGAGTTTCTCACCCAAATGCACCCCCCAAACAGCAAAAGGAAAAAACATTACGGCATTGGGTTTCCGGAGTCTTGTCGAATCAGTGGTGGGGTCCTCCTTTGCAGTTGTTAACCCTAATGCCCATCCCATTCCGTGAGCGAACAACGTCACACATGATCTCCTGTCTTCACACGGGGAAGCATTAGGTTGACAACCCTCAAGGAAGACCCCACCACTGATTCAACAAGACTCTGAAGACCCAAGCCCTAAATACAGGTTACCCACCTGTAACAGGAGTTCTAGGAATGGTATATGTTGTTCATCCACACTTATTGGCAGGTCCTGCCGCTTTAAATCTTGGCCGAAGGTCTTCAAGCTGGCTCCTCCCACCCACCTGGGTGGTAAACTCTCGGCTCCGCCCATGACGCCAGATCTAGCTCGCTGGAAGCCAGGTTGTGCGCCAAAGCCGGGAGGTTGGTGCAGGAATGTAGGATGAACAACATAGCCATTCCTAGAACTCCTGTTACAGGTGAGTAACCTGTATTTTAGGACCTGAATATGTTGTTCATCCACACTTATTGGCAGACTCCTAGCAGTTCTCCGGGAGGAGGAAGGCAAGGTGCACACCCCTACCTAAGTAGAAAGACTGGAGAACCGAGGCCCCGACCAGCACCCCAGCGCGACCCAAGGTCGATGTGGAAGGGGAACGGTAAAGCCTGCTTCCAGGCAGAAGCCCTGCGGATATCCTGGACCAGAGTATCCTCGAAAGCAGCCACTGATGCAGTGGAAGGACGGTAAAATGAGCGCTTATCCCTCTGGGAGGCTCCATGCCCGCCCGCCTATAGTGGAGACCTATGCAGGGATGACCGGCCCGCTCATCGTCCACTGGGCTGCAAATCTGCCAGATGCGGCTTCAGCGAAGATGATGAACAGCTGGCGAACCTCTCCCAAACTTTAGCTTTACGCTCTCTAGGTAGGTGAGCGTTAAACCGGTTCCTATGGAACCTGTATACGGCCTCTGAGGTGTGAATGGGGATAAACCCCGGCAGAAGCAATACCCTCGAAGGGAAGACTCCGCCACCGCCTTCGGAAGGACTTCGGTTGGGGCGCAGGACAACCTAGTCCCTGTGGAAGACCGGATAGGGAGATTAAAGGAGCACCTGGAACTCTCCCCACCTTCTGGATGGCGGAGTGGCCCCAAGAAGGTGTTCTTCCACAACAGGTGGGGAAACTCGACCTGTGCAAAAGGTTCGGATGGCTTGCTCATGAGCTAAGCCCATACCAGCAAGGATCCCACAGAAACAAGGATACTCTCCCTAAAAGGGGAGGTGTGATCGAGGCCTAGAAGTGCCAGACCACCTTCTCCGCACCACCAACTGCCTCCCGGCCCGCGCCCGGAAGACAGGAGTGACCCGCAGAAGCACCTAGAGGGTCGTCAGCCGAAGCCCTGGTTTAAGGATGGACCGCAGATGGTCCGGAATGCTCGCCCAGGGACGGGGGAGGGCACGGCCCTATCCCATCATCAAAAAGGAGAACTTCTCCCAGAGGACGAGCATCCTGGCCGACTTCTTAGCAGGATGCCTCAAAGGTCGAGGACCTTGCCGAAAGACCCTAGGCCTGGCCCCTAGCCACACAGGGGTCGGCCT
The DNA here is from genome assembly GCA_016271365.2 of Neoceratodus forsteri. Lineage (NCBI taxonomy): Eukaryota > Metazoa > Chordata > Ceratodontiformes > Ceratodontidae > Neoceratodus > Neoceratodus forsteri. The sequence goes on from CM057453.1 coordinate 1,627,755,174, forward strand.
ACAGGTGCAGGGATTGAAGATCCAGATGGATAACCTTCCCCTGAAAAGGAAAGACAGGACCGGGCGGACTAGAAGCCACCTCGGGAGCCTGGGGCTGAGACTGAGGAGAGCTGGATACCAGAACTGGCAATCCAGTCTGGGGCTACCAGCATCACCTGCGCCAAGTCCCTCCTCACCTTGCCCGAGGTCAAGGGAAATGGGAAGAGCAATGGAGGGCCCGGGTCCGTGGCCTGATGGCATCCCCTGCAGCAGCCTTGCTGAGGGTGGGCAAAAACAGTCTCGCCTCAGATTCTCCGGAGGAAGACGGAGAAGATCCTGTGCTACCTCCGCAGGGGAAACCACTCATGAGGCGCAGCCTATGCCCGGCTTAGGGCAGCAGCCAGGAAATTGGGGGCTCCTGCCATCAAATGGCTGGGAACCCTCGACAGCGCAAAACCCAATGCGGAGAACCTCCTTGCACCGAGGCAAGGGGATCGACCGAACCTGGCGGGGTAGGTAGCACATGGTCGTGGTGTTGTCCTACTTGGACTTAGACCACTAGACCCCGTACAAGTGGAGTGAGCGGTGCAAGCTAAGCGGACCGCCTGTGCTCCAGTGAGCAGGAAGGACATCGGGACTCACGAGAGGACCAGAGGCGAAGCACTCTGTATTCCCCTAGATGGGCACCCCACCCATCCGAGAAGCATCGGTCGGAGAAGACCGCCGACTCAGGGAGAACGAACAGGATGTTCTCCTGACGAAGTTGGAATGGTCCAAAGGGAGCGTTCTCTTAACTCCTGGGCTGTAGTCACGAACTCTTCAAAGGTCGCAGCGCTGTATCCTCTGGCTGGCCCCTCCCACTATGGGAAGGCCGCCCTGAGGCCCAGGAGGTCCTGGCAGGACATAATTACCCGGCCAACCCGACTGGGTAAGGGAGAAAGAACCTCAGCCCTGTCCGCCCGGAGCCGAGCTCGGACTCAAGAGTCGAGCTTAGTCCCGAAGAAGCCTCACCACTAAGGCACGAGTTCCCACTTGGCTCCTGTAACGGGAGACCAGTCTGCCTTCCGGGTGGGGTTACGTCCGGACCCTTCAGTGCCGCAGAGACTGCTGAGCAAAAGAAGGGCCTGGCTAGGAACTCGTAAGGAGATCCCCACTAAGAAGGGGAGGAGCCTCCCAAGAAACGGACGGAACGAGGAGTAGGTACATCCTGGAGGCCCAGGAAACAGCCACACGCCACGTTCTGAGGATGGAATATCTGAAGTAGAGAGACCATCCAGGCGTGCGGGAGAATGGGCGCGAGCCCCCGTCCGTTTGAGGCCAGGAATACCTGGACACAAACCCAGGGTTGAAGGGGGGGGTTTGCAGCCTTCCTGATCACCTCTAACTAGAGGGCCAGGCATGTCGGTACGACCGACACAGAGGCAGTGGACCCAAGATCCCCATGGGGCAACGGCTCAAAAGGGGAAACCGCTAGCAACCTGCGACAGGATCTACCCTTAAATACCTCCAGAACGAGGTGCGAGCCATCCCCCCATGGGGAAACCCGGGCTGGGACGACGGGGCCGGGGCAGTGCCCCTTGGCCTGTCACTGAGCAGGCTTGGAGGGGGAAGGAGCCGAGGGGGCTTTCGGATTCCTGCCTCCCTGCTTCCTTTTGGAGGAAGATGCTGGACTGGCAACAGGCCGCCCAGCGCATGCCTGCTGGCCCTTATGCTGGGCCGGTTGAGCCGCAGGGCTCAGGGGGCAAAGGGGCTTATGCAAAGGCTGACGGCTGCCCTTGACCCTCCGGGCGAGAGTGACCCGAGTCTGGAGTAGCATCGGACTTCTCGGGCCCTTGGATATGTCCCTCCACTCCAGGGTCGAAAAGGTCAGTCCCCAAGAAGGGGATGTCCGCCAACTCGTGCTGGGTTTCCAAGGAAAAAGAGGATAACCTCAGCCACACCCTGCGGTGCATGGCCACTGTGGCCGCCACCGATCTGGCACAGGAGTCACCCAGATCCAGAGCCGTCTGGAGCTGTTGTATTGCCACTGCCCTACCCTGGTCCCGTACCCGCCGGACCGTGGTCCGCAGTTCAGCCGGGAGATGAGGTAGAACCTCGTCCAGGGTGCCCAGAAGGGCGTGGGAACAGTGTGCCATAAGAGCCGCCAAGCTGGCCTGACGGAGGCCTAGGGAGGACGCAGCGTAAACCTTGCGCCCGACGTAGTCCATCCTTTTGGACTCTTTGTCGGGGGTCTATCCACATCCCCAGCATTTCCAAGACATTGAAAACGTCGCGGTGATTACCCTTCAGCCGAGGGTGCCCGAGAAACCGGGCAGAGAACCGACAGGGACAGGGTACCTCCAAGCCACCCTGGCTGAAGGCGCAGGGCAGGAGGAAGGCCACCGCCATAGCTCCAAGGCTGGGCCTACGATAGCCTCAGCCACTGGGAAGGCCTCCGAGGGAGAACCCCCTCGGTCCAGAATCTCCGTAAGGGGGTAAGGTGCCCGTTTGGAGACGGGCTCGTGCTGCATCCCAGTGAATTCTGAAATGAGCTGAAGCAGACCCCTCAAAGACGATGGGCTGTCGTCTACGGAATGTTCCTGAGAAGACCCTGGGTCCTCCCTGCTAGGAAACATAGCAGAGCCGGCTTCAGGCTCCAAAGGGTCTGCAAAAAGCTGCCGCAGGCCCAAGGCACTCTTGTCCGCCGGGGGCGGGCAGGAGTGAGGGGACCGAGTGACCTGAAGAACAGGTCATGGCCTGGCCTGAACCCCGCCGAAGGCGGAGGGGCAGCGAGGGTCGTGACGAAGCAACCGCCCTGAGAGGGCTCGACTGATTCGAACAGCTGACGACTCTAGCCGCGGCTGCTTGCTATCCGAGAATGAATCGGGCCGACTGATACCCGACAACAACTGCTGTCGCCATATGTTCTTCAGAATAACGATGCCAACGGCATCGAAACCGCCTCCATCCGAGGAGAGGGGACGAGGAAGAACGGCAAGCCACTTAACTCGTGCCCGACCGAACGCCGAGATCGGGCGTGAGTGGCTAGACCGAGAGGTTGACCGAGACCGAGACCCAAACTGGGGACTGAGGGGTCTGGGAAGAGCGGACGCACCCGCCTCCCCTGCTCGAAGAAAGGACCGAGGGCTGTCAACCCGAAGGGACGGACAGAACCTCAGCCTCCGCCGGGGCGGAGGGATGGCGGCACCAGAAGACCACCCAAAAGCCGGGTCGAGAGACTCGACAACGTCGACGGGGGACCTGGCCGGCTGACCTGATGGGGACACCGTGAGGCCAGTGGGCCGCCGCATCCTGACCGGAGTCGGCGGCGGCCGATGAGGGAGGGGAGAGTTCCGCCGCCCGCCGACGATAGACCCCCCTCACGGCCCTTTAGACTTAGGCCGAGCGGCGGAGGTTTCAGGTCCTCTCCCTTGGAGGAGAGGGAATGACGAAGCTCCTTGAACGAAGCTGCATGAGTTGAACCCAAGGAGAGCGGGATAAGCGCCGCAACCGAGGGAGGAGGGGGGACCGCCCCCTCCCCAGCAGGATCAAACTGCTGAGAAACAGTCGAAGCGGCACCCGCTGGTCCGAGGGAATCTCCGGAGCGGAAAAAACTACCGGATGTCCGAGCCCCGAATGGGCCGCGCGGTCCTCCAGAGAGCTGACCAAAAGGGCAGAACAGAAATTGCAAGCCTGAGGATCGTGATCCAAGTCCAGGCAATAAACGAATGTGGAATGCGAGTCTCTCCTGGAGGAACTAACCATGCTCTCTCGGGCCGGAAAAGGACTGAGCCATCGCCGAGTAAGAAGAAAAGATCAAGTTTCAGAAAAGACACTTCCAATGATTTAGAAGACCGAAATTTTCAGGAACCATCGAAACGAGAGTGCTAAGGAGGGAACCTGAGCTTCCAAGCGTAAGAAGATCTACGTCATGGGGTGGAGCCGTGAGTTTTACCACCCGGGTGGGTGGGAGGAGCCAGCTTAAGACCTTCTGGCAAGATTTAAAGCGGCAAGGGACCTGCCAATAAGTGTGGATGAACAACATATCCATGTCCCTAGAATGTTTTTTCCTTTTGCTGCTTGGGGGTGGGGTGGTGGCATTAGGTTGAGAAACCTTGTGCCACATTTCTCTACTTTTGTGGCATTAGTTACCTTAACTGGTCAATTGACTCAGTTTTTTTTACAAATAATTGCCTTACTTTTTGAGATAATATGATCGAACCTCATTTGTCTGAGGAAACGAGGTCCTACATGCATACTTGTATGCTCAGAGCTGCAGCTAGGAATTTCTGGACCCAGGACAAGTAGTTAGATCTGAGCCCCTATATCCCAAACCAGCTAAAGATGGGGGTCTGGGGGCCACCAGGCCCCCAGAAGCTCTGGCAGTTTACAGTGGTAACTATTGTAAAGTTGCTCGGTACCTCGTTATACATCAACGGGCGCGGTAATACCAAGAGGTAGATTATTAATGCAGTACTGCGGTGGTGCGGTATGTGGTAAACCTTAATTAATTACATTTCCCTCATCGTCTATGGAAATCTATTGAAATGCACCAGCTGGCGCTATTCGCGGTTACATTGCATTACCCAAATTTAAATTTTCCGGTAGGTGTTCCCACAGCCCACGTCTTTTTTCTGGCATATGAATGGAGGGACTGTGGGCACTCAACCTAATGTCTCCAGCCAACAGTAAAAGTATAGCAAAGAGTTGGAAGAATTACACTGTGTCAGTGGACAGTTTTTTTTTTTTTTTGCAGATTAGAAAAAAATAATTGTCATCACTTTTGTTCATGTTAATGGAGGTAACAATGAAAGCCCTAATTTGCAGAGGTTGTGTACTGCCTAAGATCATAACAGCAATTAATTTATTTTTGATATCCATTGTGTCAAGTTCCACTCACCCCCTACCAGCTTCCCATGTCTTATTTTTATTTTTGCCACCCTCACCCCAGAATTAGATTGAAATTAGTCATGCATTTTATGACTTTATCCTGGATGTGCATTTCCCAAGCATGAAAGAGTAGTCTCACACCTGCTGCAATAACTCAACCCACAAGTGGCAGTGGCTGGCGATACTTTAAGCTTTACCTGCAGGAGGAGCCACATAGGGATTATAAATTGCTGCAGGAGAGCAGCACAAAAATGGGTGTAGGTGAAATCACCGCCCATTTTACAATGTGCCTGAATTTTTTTAAGTTGAATGCAGGATCTGTGGAACATCATTAAAATGTCTGGTAGACATGCAACAAATAGATCAGAAAAAAATAAATGTATCTTCACGCTAGAGAGAAGACCTCGCAAACTGGGACACTACAGAAAACTATGTATAGCGGATATGGAGAAGTCCCTTTATTAGAAAACACCTGGCTCTCCAGACATACTGAGAAACACCAGCCAATAGTAGAGTGACACAGACAGATAACGGCGAAAGGCTGAAATATTGCACATCCAAAAAAAATGGAGAGGAAATTATCTGTTAAATACATAGGATGAACAGATTAGTCAAATTTATGTCCAAGAAATCCATGTACCTCATGAGAATACAAAATACAATAAAAAAATAGATAATTATTAATGGTTTTGTATTTTTAACTTACTTAAACATTTTCTGTGTATGGGTGTGTTTGGGTGGAATGTGGGGTTTGGCAAAGAGGAGGAAATGTGAGTAATGTGTCATAAAAATGCACAGATGTGGTAGGGAACAAATATAATAATGGTGGATAGCCAAGGCAACTAGTTAACAGATCATTAAACACATGGTATGTATGTGAATCAATAGAGAGGTATGATTATGATAAACTAGCACCATCCTACATGCCAGCACACCAGGGTCCACATCTATATCCCCATGTGCAGATCCCAGTATTTTTTAGAGTGCAGTTTCACATATGTCCCTAAAACGTCTTTATTTAATCATTAGGCAAGGGTAGTGACCAGGTTGATATTAAAACATTTTGTTAAAATTTAACAAACAGATCAGAGAGAGCTGTGCCTTGATCACCACAGTAGAGGGATGATCTTGCTCAAAAAGACAACCTTGTAATTAAGATGAGTATCTTGCGTATGGAGACTTTTTAATACACAACTCACAAATGTAAACACTTACATCGACAAAACAAACAATAGTTAATACACTCGTAAAATTACTGAATACCTGATTATAGCTCCTACCAAACATCTGCCAACTTTCGGCACAAATAGAAATAATAAATAAGTGGACTGCAGACCAGTAGCATCTATATTGCACTAAGGGGTGTAAAATTATATACAAGTACATGATTTTATTTCAGAAACATACAAACAAAATAAAAACAAACATTACATGTAAATTGCAGATTTGAGATTATGGTAGGGGTGGAGGGTTGAAAGAAAGGGGGGAGACAGAGCAGATATACAGTATTATGCATCAGCAAATTAAGGAGAGGTATTCTAATTGTGGCAAGTGAGTGTCGCAGACAGCAAGTCAAGGAACTTCCAGAAATTGTTTTCCAGTTAAGCTACTACAGACTCGGTACAGGGCGAAACATAAGGAAAATCTAACATACATACTGTAGTAAATGCGTAGGATTTTAAAGGGGCAGTCCAAAGAACAAAAACGACAACTGTCAGAGTCAGTGGGTCAGATCAGGTTTCATATCAAAATTACAGTAAACAGAGGTGAAGAGAGGTCGGAATGACTTGCCGCACCCCACCCCCACCCGATAAAGCTACACATCAGAAATTAGTATGAATTGTACAGTGGGAGGGGGGAGTAATGCATTTACATGGAATAACAGTAGCAGATTAACAGAAACAGAACTGTGACAGTAACGCTCTTAATGTAAAACCGCAATGGTTGATCATTGAAAAGCAGGACACCACTGAGAATATGATACATATCACTGATATGGAGAAATTAATCTCTGTAGAAAGTTTCGCTTGAAAGAAAGTGATGCACCAGCAAACAGGAAAGCATAAAATATAAAAGAGATGCAAAAGGAGGATGATATTTGTATTAACAGAATTCCAGGATTAATACTTGTTTAAAACATCACCCCTGACTGATACAGAAAATAAAATTTGTAAGGTGTTTACAAAGTAAACAAGATAATCAAAAATGCCAAATCAACATGGAAAGTATAACTGAGGTGCGGCTTGGGAGTGCAGGAGATCAACGGTAAGAAAACAGAGCAGGGAAGTTCCACAGTTTTGTCAGATGGATGGCAAGTGTAATTACTGCGAATATTTATATAAATGTTATTAAACTTCTAAATCAATATTGAGAGTATATTAGGTCACCACATACATTTTAGCAACTGTACTTTAAGGATGTGACTAAGCATCATAAGATTAATTAGCTTCACTGAGTAACTCCAAATTTTCTCACATTAGCAAAAACTACAGCTTTGATCAAAGGTCAGTAACACTACTGAAAAGTAAAGTAGGGGACCACTAGTTATAAGCAAGATCATTAAAACCACGAAGAATAGCTGTCCTCATAATCATAAATGATAATGTTAAAACTACGGTGATGGCAGGTTCAAATCGAACAGAGTGGCATCAGTGCCCATTGCAATTCATTGTACTACAGCTGAAATCAGAGTGCGCCCTTTAAAGATTTTTTAGATATACAAATGGTAACAGATTTGATATATCTGCAGTAATTGCATTTTGAAAAGTGCATGCATTTTATTAATTATTGTAGGCAGAAGTTGGAACTGAATCATTTATTAATTTACTGCTCTTTTGTACTAAGAATCCATAATTAATGTATAACCTTTAGGCCCTATAATGTGTTATAAGTTTATCAAGTAGGGGATACAATGTGTGTATTTATTTTAGGATACAGGCAACCTATCTTTTAACTATTCTATATCCAGTTGGATTGCAGATGGAAAATAAGTTCACACAGACAGTCTCTTTTCTAAGAGGAGCTGGTCTTAAAAGTTTTGGGATGGGTGCATGAGAGGTAATGGATATAGGGAGGAGATAATCCGCTAGGTGGCTGGGAGGATTCGGGCTCAAGAAAGTCTTTGGGGGTAAATGTTGCCGTATTTTAGGGCCCATAGCAAGGTGGCCTTTTCAGTGAAAGATAATTCCCTTACCTTACCTCAGAGACAACATTTGCTGGACGGGCACTTTGCCAAACTGACTCTACCTAAAGACCACATTTACCCAGTACCAGGATTTGACCTTCTCCTGTGGATAGTGATAAGATTGTGATGGATATACTACATTTGTAATTCCCATCTGCAATTTTGCGATTTTGATTATTTAAGTTATTTATTAAAATTATTTTTATGATCAATATTTAATATTAGAAATATCGGAAAGTGACCAAGCACAATAATTTCAAAATCAAGTTATGATACTGAATCTACACTTGTTCTCTGTAAAATCTTTTTTTTCCATTTAATACAATCACAGTTAAAGGAAATTTTCACTCCTAACATAGAAACATAGAAGGTGACGGCACATATGGACCTCAAGGCCCATTTAGTCTGCTCATTTCTTTTTCTACCTTATGAATGTGCCATAGGCCTTTACTCTGTCAATGGCCTATCTAGTCATACTCATCTGTATTGCTCCCTTATGCCTGTCCCATGCCTATTTGAAGCCCTGCACTGTATTCATATCCACCACCTCCTGAGGTAGGCTATTCCATGCATCACCACCCTTTCTGTGAAAAAGAACTTCCTCCTCCTGTATAATGGATGCAGAGCTGATTTTCTTGTTTTCAAATGTGTGTGTGTGGGGGGTGAGGGTACAGCTCTGGCATAATTATGAGAAAAAATATTCATAAATGGAGACATCAGTGAGGGTTAATGCCCACTTGTAGAATTCTAACACCAGCAAACACATCATAAAGTAAATTATTTGAAACACACTGATACTGTATCTGGAAAGTAACTGTGATTGTGATTCCCGATATCAGTGTGGTTCAAATTCAAATAATCTACTTTTGATGAGTTTTCTTGTTATACATCTACATGTGGAATGAACACCGAGACTTTATTCAGTATCCACGCACAGTAAATAGGTGCCACGTTAGGGTAGGGAATGAGTACACTAAATACTGTAGAGCAATTTTAGGACAACTCTGACAGGCAATGCAGATACTGTACTTCAAAAGCATTTTTCTTCAGCCAACACACTTCGCACTTCACCAACACACACACTCAACCAAATGAAAAAGGGAAATCAGAACTCTGTATCCATTATAGAGGAGTAACAGTTTGTTACACTATGATTGTATCAGATAAAAACAAGATGTTACAAAAACACATGTAGATTCGGGATCCTAACTTGAATTTGACACTATTGTGCTTGGTCACTTTGCTACTAAATGCCAGGATTCACCAAGTTGTAATGACAGCTTGCTATTTACATTATCCCATTATTTATTAGATGTTTTTATTGTATGTGGACATTTGATAATAATAATTAGAGACACTGAACAAGTCACCCAACTTCTTGTGCTACCAGCCTGCACCTGAAACAGCTGTGGCTTAGTGTGCATCGCTGTCTAAACAATTCTACTTTCCCTTTACCTTTGCATGGCACCAGGATCACTACTATAACCATAAAATAGTAATATAATCTTGAACTCTTGGGCTGCCAACTGACATGATTAGAATGTATTGCAATGCAGGACTGATATATCAGTCCGTGGCACGTCATTAATCAATATATGAAGGTGATAGTGTGCAAGAGGACTAAATATTAGAGACTGGCTGGAACAGCATTATTTGCTGAAAACACAGTCTCTAAAATGAAGAGTGTACATGGTCAGGAGTCACAGAATTAACAGTAGTGGGAAGAGGAGTGGGTGGGGGAGTTTGCTATGGAAACCACAGGATCGTAGCAGTCCAAGGGCAAATAAAATATAACATCCAGCAAGACAATAAGTGCACCAGCTCACACTGCATGTACAGCCAGTCTCCCCTCTTGTAGTATTTCAGGGCACCATGATTAATCAGGCACTAAACAGTGTGGGGTGGAGGTGAGACTACATCTCAGCATTGGACACTTGTTCATTGTGCATACAGCATCTACATTACATTTATAAATGTTGCATCACAGCATGTAAGGAAGAGGTCTAAGAGCTGTAACAGACATAGCATAATGGGCTGTGGGAGGATCTTGCATTCAAGGATTAGGGATGTGGAAATCTTTATCTTTATCCACACACCTGAAGAGCATGAGTGTAATTTTCAGTCATGCTACACACTGCCAAGCCATAGGTGTCATCAAAAGAAAAGTAACTATTTACATAAATTATTTCATATTTTTACAAGCTTGGAACATTTATGTTATGTCATTTTGCAAAGTTAAAAAAACAGCATGGGAAATGGCATACAAATTGCCACAAGCTGGATTGAAGAGAGTTGCATTATTTTCACGGAAACTATCAGTTGTCAGCTTGTGGGTTATAGGGACCAACATTTATGCTGCTGGCATACAGTCTGTCAGTGAGACAGTGAGACAGACGTTGCTACCGCAGCTGTTCATCAGTCAGTGGCAACGATCAATTCAAAATGTTATCCTGTTGTCAGACAGTACAAAGGAGTTTTGATTTTGTAGACAAATCACCTTCACAGTGTTCACTGCTGATAACAGCAATAAGACAGGAGTGCTGCTATTCACATCCTGTAATGTTATATTCTGTGCGACAGTGAAAGGATTTGTCTACAAATTCAGAACTATTTTTTAGTGTCTGATGGCAAGATAACATTCTAATTAGGCTTTCTTTATCCAGTGTAAAAGAAGCTCCTATTGTGACTTAGTGGTCATTGCCACTGACTTTCACATGTTGTACTGTTTAGCCCCATTTGCACTAATAGTTCTGTCACCACCGACCTGACTGCAGCAGCAGTGAGCCAATTTCTATTTATCTGATCCTCACTTCAATGACTGCTTTCCCATATCTTTATTCTAGCATACGAATTTCCCTTCCAAAAATAAATAAAATAATTTAAAAAATGCAGTTTTCAATTTACAACCCCACGAGGCTATGATTATGTACACAATTAATATATTTCACATAGGGAAGGGCATAATTAAACACACAAAGTCAAGACATTATTTTTATTTATTTATTTATTGTTATCCCAGAAGACCTTTGAGCTGGAAGCTCTTTTACAAATTTCCACATTTAAGATCAGACATACAAAATACAATAGACATAAAGGTACAGACTAGATTTTAATTAAGGTTAACAAATAGTAAACATAGTTACAGTAAGTCAGTGCTCATACAAGGCACCCATCAGGAATATAACAATGTGCTTGGTGAGACTACTCATATTGAGGTGATGAAATAAGAAAGCTTGAAGAGAAGAAAATGCACCGTAACATCAGCACTGATTCAGAGGGCATGCCATGTTAGAAGGAGGGCTGAATGGGTAGAGGATGGATAGGAAGAGTGGGGTGAGATAGGGGATCTGAGATAGGTAAGAGTAGGTGGGAGACAGCGTGGCTCGGTCCCCACTTTTGAAAACTGCGGTTCCTATATAAAGATTTGCGGGAAAACTGTACATTGCAGCAAATAGTTCTCGGATTGTTGAAACAGTGAAACATTTTTAGGTACAAACTTACAAATCTTACATACATTGCTGCATACAACTGTTTGCTACAATGTACACTATTACCTTTCTTTGCCTGCCCACTTGTATTTTTTTTTTTTTTTTAATGTTCATTTTCACCCTTACTCAGGAGACAGCCTGTTTTGCCTTTTAAACTCACCAGACAAAGAAACAAAGCAGTGGCTTCCACTTAATTTGTGTAAAAGCTGGCAGGTGCCTATTTCCTCCGCCACTGCAAGATGCAGACCAGTTCTGCCACGGCTGTCCCGAACACTCAGGTCAAAGCCAATTTCCAGAAGAGGATTGCAATAGTTGAAATCGCCATCAATGCAAGCTTGCAGCAGTGGAATGATGGTTTGAGAGGAATCATTTAAAAAATGTAGGACATTATTTTGTCAGGTGAGTGCTGCACACCTTGCAGAAACATCAGAAAATTGGACTATACATAGAAACATAGAATCTGATGGCAGATAAGGACTGCTTGGCCCACCTAGTCTGCCCGTTTCCCTACCTAACAGATAGCCTGCAGATCCTAGTTAACCAACAGCCTACTTCCTCCTACCCCTCACTAGAATTGCCTTATGTCTGTCCCATGCATTCTTGAATTCCCCCACTGTTTTTGACTCCACAACCTCTTCAGGAAGGCTGCTCCATACATCTACAACCCTCTCTGTGAAGAAATACTTCCTCACATTACCTCTGAGCCGTCCCCCTCTATCTTCAAATTGTGCCCCCTTGTTCTTGCACATCTCTTTTTCTGAAAGATGCTACCCTCTTGGACTTTGTTGATTCCCTTGAGGTATTTGAAAGTTTCTATCATGTCCCCCCTCTCCTCCTTTCCTCGAGGTTATAAATCTTAAGCCCTTTAATCGCTCTTCATATGTCTTCTGGTACAGACCCTGCACCATTTTGTTGCCCTCCTCTGGACAGCATCTACCCTGTCCATGTCTTGTGAGATGGGAACTGCACAGTACTCCAGAACTGTACACAGTACTCCAGATGTGGTCTTACCAACTGTCTGTACAGAGGGACAACAACTTCCTGTTTTCTACTGGTGATGCCCTCCCATGCATCCCAGTATTCCCCCAGCTCTCCTTACTGCCTTCTCACATTGCTTGCCCACCTTAGGTCATCCGATATGACTACCCCCAGGTCCTTTCCATTTTTGTTGTTGTCAGTATCTCCACCCACTGTGTACTCTTCCCTGGGTTTTGTTTCCCAGGTGCATTACTTGCACTTCTTTTGCATTGAATCTAAGCTGCCATACATTTGACCATTCCTCCAACCTTGCCAAGTCCCTTCTCATCCTTTCCACCCCACCTTATGTACCAACCCTGTTGCAGATCTTTGTGTTATCTGCAAAGAGACATACTTTTCCTTCCAGTCCTCTGCAATGTCACTTATAAAGACATTAAAAAGGACCGGCTCCAGTACTAAACCCTGCAGTACCCCACTAGTAACTCCCCTTTCTTCACTGTGGACTCCATTTACTATTACCCTCTGTGTCCTGTTGTCCAGCCAGTGTTTTACCCAGGCTACCACACTGGGACCCACTCCCAGGCTGGCTAATTTATTAATCTTTTGTGCGGGAATGTGTCAAATGCCTTACTAAAGTCTAGGTAGGCCACATCCACAGCCCCACCCCTGTGCAGACTGTGGTGCCATTTCCAGTTTCCAGGGTGACCCACAGTGCCTCCTCTCCTCCCTGTTTACCATTTAGTTCTGTTGCTTTGATCCCTTCCCTTACACAGAGAGCTACTCCTGCTCCTCTTCTACCCTCCCTGTCCCTCCAGTAGATTGTGTACCCTGGTATGTAGACATCCCATTCATGGTTCTCTGTGTACCATGTTTCTGTGACTGCCACGATATCCAGGCATCCCTCTTCCATCAAGGCCACCATTTCTGGGAGCTTTTTACCTACACTACGGGCATTGGTACTCATTACCTCCATTCTTTTTATGACCTTATTTCTTTTGCCCATCCCTGTCCTTACTGCCTTTGCCTTTTTCTCCATTTACCGCTGCCCTTCTCCCTATCAACTGCTGTTTAAAAAACAGCATCACCGTCCGACCACTAAATCACAGCAAACAAGGATGGTTCAGTACTAAAACCCTGCTCTGTTCCCCAACAGTACCCTTTATTTAACTACTCTCCATGCTCCTAGCTCTGCAAACCATGCAAACCCTTCCACTCTTATCCCGATTTTTGCCAACCCTCAGTGGGCTCTCCCACTCTCCAGTGCCAACCACAGTAAAATCATTCTGTAGCACTTCTCTCTCCCACTCCCCCAGCCCCAAAATACCAATAGTGCTGGTGAAAGTTAAAGCCACTCTATGGTATTTTTTCTGTCTTCCACCCTCCCTCACCAACCACAGATCACTGGCAGAAGTGCCACAGGTCAGTCTATGGAGTAAATAAATCAAGGCAATACTCACAGCTAAGAGTGACTGCTTGAACACTCGACAGTGCCAGTAATTTTTAAAGCCACTATGCAGTACTTTTCTCTCTCACTCACCCTACCACTGAATGACAAAACTGGGTGGAGGAGCAACAGAGGTCAGTCTATGGAGCAAATAAATCAAGGCAGTACTCACAGCTAAGAGCGGCTACTTACAAATAAAGTGCTCAGGAACACAGAAAAAGAAAGCACTCCTGCTGACTCAGGCTATTTTTGTTAATTGCTAAAGTGCAGAGTACATCAACATAGCATTAGTGGTGGGACAAGCATATTGTGTGGGGTGGGATATCGTATACAAACAATGTGAATGTTAACATCTGCTGCATGGCCATTACTATTTGGGATACTATCATTCTCGATATTCAGGAATTAATTATCGTGGTCAATACACACTACTACAGTGTGATATGTTCCATGCAGTATTGACTTTTTCATGACTACCTGAATGATAACCCAGTTACCCCATCCCATAGTGCAACAGGCTACAGGACACAGGATGGATACAGTGTGAAATGGCTACTGCCGGTGAGCTCTACATCCTCGGGGACTTTAACTACAACTGGTTAGGCAATGACTGCACAAAACTATGCAGTAAAATCAAAGCCCTTAACCTCTCCCAACAGACTGAGCAACCCACCCGCCTAAACCCAAAATCCCAGAACCACTCCCTCCTGGACTGGGCTCTTACAAGACACCCACACAGGATTATTAAGGCTGGCCTACTACCTGACTCAATGAGCGACCACCACATGATCTACGCGATCAGAAAGGTGCACAGACCCACTAACCACCTCCCCCCAAGGACACTCCAAACGAGAGCATACAATTCTCTCTGCCTCAACTCCCTACTAAATGACCTCGCCTGCCGACTGGTCGCTCATCCAACTGGCACCTACCATCGACCATGCTTTTGACACGCTCAGAAATCAATTTCTTGCTGTCTGGGATCATCACGCCCTCAGTAGCAAAAGGGTAAGGGCAACCCATCTCCTGGGTCTCAGCCGACATTATCTCCAGATGTCACGAAGAGACCAGCCCTGGAAAAACAAAGGCAAACAGGCTCCTGGAATCCCTGCAGCATTACCGTACCCTCGAAACAACTGCACAAAGCCATAAGACAGGCAAAAAAGAACTACTTCCGAGCGGCCCTCTCCTCTAATCTTAGCCATTCATCAAAATTCTGGAAATCTATCAAAACCTTGCTCACTCCCCCTATCCAGCCGCCCACCCTTACCCTAACCATTCAGGGCAAAAATGTATCTGTGCCAAGCGAAGTTGCCACAACTTTCAATAACTTTTTTACCAACTGTACAAAATCTCTCCTAACAAACCTACAAACCTTTTCACCGCACCTAACCTCGGGCCTCTGCCCTGCACTCCCCATGCCACCAAGTTCTCTTCCATCCCATCTCCACGACAGAAGTCCTAACCGGCCCCATGCTCCTTAACCCCAATAAAGGTAAATGCCCGCTAGAACTGGACGAAACTCCTATATCTATCTGCCCTGCCATTGCAGCACCCTAGCTACCTCTTAATCGCTCCTTCTCCTGCCCAAATTCCAACAACATGGAAGGAGGCAGTAGTCATTCCGCTGCCAAAGGGTGGCAACCCATCTGAGCCTGGGAACTACCGCCCTATCTCCCTACTCCCAATCCTGGCCAAATACAGGAACACCTAGCCCTCTCACAACTCACTCAATTCCTTGATACCACCTTCTTTTCACCCCTACCAATCGGGCTGCAATCCCACTCCACCACCACTGCGTACTAAGACTCACTAACGGTATTGCCTCAGGCATGGACAAAGGGTTCCTCACCTGCTATATTTATTGACCTGGCAAAGGCATTCGACACCGCTCCCACCCCAAACTCCTCACAAAACTACAGGATGCAGGCCTATCCGATCTAGCCACCAGCTGGTTCCAAGCCTACCTATCTGGCAGGAAACAAGCAGTAAAAATTGGCCCACACGTATCCCCCCCACTCCCACTCACCATGGGGGCCCCCCAGGGATCTGTCCTGGGTCCCCTTCTCTTTTCTATATTTCTAAACGACCTCCCATTGGCATGCCCAAACTCAGCTATTCAAATGTATGCTGACGATACCGTCCTGTACGCCTCCGGCCCTTCCAGTGAGGTCCTAAACTCTGCCCTACAGCAGGATTTTGATGCCGTGCAAACCTGGCTTAGCTCTAACCAACTCCTCCTAAACACAAAGAAAACCATCTCCATAACTTTCGGCACGCAGCCTAGACTCTCCCGACTAGCGGCTCCCCCCACTTTCCATACACTAGATGGTACCGCCTTGGAATCATGCACCTCCTTCAGGTACCTGGGTGTATGGCTTGATCGCCATTTAGATTTCTCCGTCCACATCGACTCCCTTCAGAAAAATATACCCAAAATTACAGACTACACCGCAACAAAGGTTGCCTCACCCACCTCGGTCTGGAGGAGTTAGTACCAAATGATTCTCCCAATCTTTGACTATGGAGACGTGATCTACAGCGCAGGCCCCCCATCCACCCTGGCAAACCTGGACCCTTTTTCATTCCTTCTGCCGGCTCATCCTTGAATGCCCCCCCACCACCCACCACTGCGACCTGTATAGCACCCTAGATCTCCCCTCACTGCACTCCAGGCGCCAGCTTCATTGCGCAAATCTCGTAGTAAAGCACTGGTCCAACTCCCTCCCCACCTATCTCAGCTCCATCCTGTCAGCCCATCCCACCCCGGCCTACTCCTTGAGAGACTCTGACTCAAGACTTCTGCATATCCCTTTCATGCACACCTCAAAGGGACAATCTGCTTTCAAATATAGACTACCCAAACTCTGGAACGACCTCCCTGCTGTAATTAGGCAGTCCTCCACCCCAAGGACCTTGAAAACTCTCCTTCAGGCCCACTCTCAGTCACATGTAACTGCAACCTGCAGCCCAGTTCTGTTAGCAGGAGGCTTTCAGAATGCAATAAACTGTAAATTTGTTCAACAACTGACTATAATTGTTGCCTCACCAATGTGTCACTGTCTGTTTTATGCACTACGGCTCTAAAACCCTACATGTGTTAGCAACTCATGCACTCTAAACTAAAACTTGTTACTAAATACCTAATGCATAGTCCAGCCTGTAACATATTCCTGGACCTGATTGTTACACACTTTACTGCACTCACTCTGTACCTGTTGTATTGCACACACTTACTGCACTCACTCTGTACCTGTTGTATTGCACCATCGCCTATGCTCCAATTGTATTGCATGTATGTAACTCCCAGGTCGCATCTGGAAACGAGTGGATCCCGCTCAGTATGCTTATCTGGTAAATATCTTAAATAAATAAATAAATAAATGATTTGGCCAGAAGTGATGTGGGGGGAGGTAATCTGTCTGGCTGACAGCATCAATGGCACAAACAGCTCTATCACCTCCCTCCTGCTCACACACACACCTCTCTCCAACTCCATTAGTCAGATAGATTAATGAGCTTTGAAGAGCTGAATGTTATGTTCTGCAATTGCACCCCCACCTCCTCACACCTGCCCCCACAAATCATGGAACATAGCTCAAGGGGGGAATTTATGTTTTGTGGGGTGGGAGATGTGAGGTTATAGGATGGTGAGTGCTGGTGTGTGTGCACATTACGAAGGCTGATTTAGGTGGGTGGATATAATGGGAGAATGTTTTCCATTTTCCCAGGTTATGCAAGACGAATGGAAACATATGGTAACTATACACAAACACCATATTTACCAGTAATCAACAGTCAGTTTTATTAGTTACCGGCAGTGAGTGACAAGGACAGTGTGCAAGTATTTATGTGTGGTGTGCGATTTGGGTTGAGGTGAGATTAGAATTGGGGAAGAGACCTCATCAACAACTTACCAAAAAAAAAATAACTCAATAAAATTAAATTGGTAGGAAGGTGTGTGTTGGGGTGTTAATAAGGGCTTACCAATTTAAATGGCATGGAACCAGTAGCACAATTGGATACCTATTAGAAAGATATTAACTCAGTTTTAAGATTTTTGTTTCTTTTATACTGCGAAACAAAAGTGTGCAATATATGTAATGTCATTATGGATTATGGTTACATAGAAACATAGAATTTGACGCAGATAAGGACCTTGGCCCACTCAGTCTGCCCATTTCCCTACCTACTGGATAAGCTGCAGATCCTAGTTAACCAGCAGCCTACTTCTTCCTACCCCCACACAGAATGGCCTTATGACTGTCCCATGCGTGCTTGAATTCCGCCACTGTTTTTGACTCCATAATCCTCCGGAAGGCCGCTCCATGCATCCACAACCTCTCTGTGAAAAAATGCTTCCTCAAATTACCTCTCTGAGCCGCCCCCATCTTCAAATTGTGCCCCTTGTTCTGCACATCTCTTTTTTGAAAGATGCTACCTCTTGGACTTTCTTGATTCCTTGAGGTACTTGAAAGTTTCTATCATGTCCCCTCTCCTCCTTTCCTCGAGGCTATATATATTAAGCTCCTTTAGTCACTCTTCATATGTCTTCCGTGCAGACCCTGCACCATTTTAGTTGCCCTCCTCTGGACAGCTTCCATCCTGTCTATGTCGCTGCGGAGATTGGATCTCCAGAACTGCACGAGTACTCCAGATGGGGTCTGACCAGCTGTCTGTACAGAGGATAACAACTTCCTGTTTCTACTGGTGATGCCTCTCCCTATGCATCCCAGTATCCCCAGCCTCCTTGCTGCCCTCTCACATTGCTTGCCCACCTTTAGGTCATCTGATATGACTACCCCCAGGTCCCTTTCCATTTTTGTTGTTGTTAGCATCTCACCCCCCATTGTGTACTCTTCCCCTGGGTTTTTGTTTCCCAGGTGCATTACCTTGCACTTCTTAGCATTGAATCTAAGCTGCCATACATTTGACCATTCCTCTAACCTTGCCAAGTCCCTTCTCATCCTTTCCACCTCACCTTGTGCATCAACTCTGTTGCAGATCTTTGTGTCATCTGCAAAGAGACATACTTTTCCTTCCAGTCCCTCTGCAGTGTCACTTATGTTTGGCAACTTCTATTAACTAAACTGCAAAAAAATAAACTTTTGCAAAAATAAAACTGAGGGAGCACATACATATTTCAGATTGACTTCACATCATAAACTTGACGTTTATATTGAGGTTTAAAAGGGATATGAAATGAGTTTGGCGTGGCCCACTACCGCAGTACTCTCCAGTTGTTAATAAGAAAAAATTACTCACCTTAGTAGTTATGTTTCTTCTAATGGAGTCTTGCTGTATTCTGACTATTGCAGTTAGCCCCAGCCTTTACACTGCCCCGGAGAACAAAGGGTTAACTTTCTAGGCAGAGCATAGAATGCTGAGCTCGAGGTCGGTTGAGGTCTCTGTCCGGAGCCCTTTGAAATCCAACCGTCAGATTCTTACGAGCAAAAACTCACTAACGATCCTATGTGGAAATTGTAAAATTTCTACTAGCCAACTGGCAACCAAAAGTTTTGGATTCCCAAAGGAAGACTCAATTCAGGAAACCCCAAACTAAAACCAATCCAACTAATAATAAAACAAACACCCAAATAAAAGAAGAAGAGGGTGTAAAAGGAGCACCCTGAGGTGCAACACTGCATCTGCCCACCCACTTCCCAAAACAGGTTCTGAGAGGAGGCAGGAGGAGGTCAGAATACAGCGAGACTCCATTAGAAGAAACATAATTACTAAGGTGAGTAATTTTTCTTTAAACAACATGAAGTCTGCTGTATTCTGACTACTGCAGACTACCAAGCCAGTACCTCCATGGAGGACCTGGACAGAACCTACTTTATAGTTGCCTGAAGCACTGCTGTGCCAAACCGAGCACTCCAAGCCTGGATATCCAGACAGTAATGCTTGGTAAAGGTATGGACTGTTTTCCAGGTGGCTGCTTGACACATTTCTAAGAGAGAAATATCCCTGGCAGCAGCCAGGGAAGCAGCTGTACCTCTGGTGGAGTGAGCCCTCAGGCCTGAGGGTGGAATTTTTCCTAGTTTTTCATAGCAGAATTGTATACAAGACACAATCCACCTGGCAATAGTTCTCTTGGTGGCAGATTTGTCCTTTCCCACTTTTCCATAAGTGAGGAACAACTGGAGGGAATCAAACCTGAGACCCTTGGTACGCTCGCCATAGTAGCTAAGGGCCCTTTTAACATCTAAACTGTGTAGCCTCCTCTCTCCTGAAGAAGAATGATCGATGAAGAAAACAGGGAGAGACATAGACTGATTCAAGTGGAAATCTGAAACCACTTTGGGCAAGAACCTTCTATTGGTTCTAAGGACCACTTCATCCCTATGAAAGGAGATAAAATCAGGTTCCACTAACAGGGCTTGCAATTCACTGATACAACTGGCAGAGGTAATGGCTACTAAAAACACAGTTTTCCAAGTCAAGTACTTAAGCTCTGCTGAGGACATAGGTTCAAAGGGAGGTTGCATAAGTTGAGCAATGCAAACATTTAAATCCCAGGCAGGGGCAGGGTCTCTAAAGGGAGGATTGGTATGAAGCAATCCTTGAAAAAAATTTACAGAACACAGGATGAGATGATAGTGAGGAAGACTTCCCCACTGACAGAAAAGCAGAAACAGCTGACAAGTGCACCTTGAGAGTAGCTGGTTTGAGGCCTAAGCCATTCAGACAGACCACATAATCCGGAAGTGTAGGCAATTCAGCAGTGTCTGAGGAAACATCTTTCTTGGAACACCAAATGCTGAATCTCTTCCATTTGGAGTTATAGGTTTTTCTAGTGGCGGGCTTTCGAGGCGCTTTGAGAATATCCAGAACTCCCTGAGACAGATGCAAATCTGCATACTCTAACTCTTCAAGAGCCATGCCTTGAGATTGAGAGACTGAAGATTAGGGTACCAAATCCTCCCCTGAGAGGAGGTTAACAGGTTGTAATTCCTGGGAAGAGACAAGGGAAGATGGACTGCTAGGGACAGCAACAGGGGGTACCAAGGCTGTCTGGCCCTGTGACCTTATCTTGACTAAAACTTTGAACAGCAGAGGAAAGGGAGGGAAGGCATACAGAAATTTCCTTTCCCAGTTCAGAATCAGAGCATCCAGAGGGACTGAGCCAAAGACTGGGGGTCTGCAACAAAACAGAGGAAGTTGGTGATTGTCTGGGGCTGCAAAGAGATCCATCTCTGGAGTGCCCCACCATGAAAAAATCACCTTCAAGACCAGAGGGTCCAGGGACCATTCGTGATGGCCCTGTGAGATCCTGCTCAGTGCATCTGCTAGCACACTGTCCATCCCTGAAAGGTGGACTGCTATCAGAGAGATTTGCAGGAACAAGCCAGGGACCACAACTTCATGGCTTTTGTGCACAAGGCCGTAGACAGAGTGCCCCTGCTTGTTGATGTACCACATGGTGGTGATGCTGTCTGTTCTGACTTGAACCACCGCTCTGTACTGACTGAGAGAAACCTTGCAGGGCCAGAAAACTGCCCTGAGTTCTTGGAGATTGATATGGAGAAGGATTCCTGAGGGGACCACAGTCCCTGGGCAGTGAAAGCCACCAGATGGGCTCCCCAGCCCAGAAGGGAAGCATCCGTGGTAAGGACCACTGAATGAGACTGAGGGCAAATGGACCCCTGCTTTAAATTGTCCTGATCCTGCCACCATTGAAGGGCTTGGATCAGGGTCCCAGTCACTGGAATCAGTTTGTAAGGGAATTCCTTTGGGACCAAAAGGCCCTCAGATGGAACTGAATGTCCCTCATCTGGAATCTTGCCCTTGGACCACTGCTGTAGAAGCTGCCATGAGCTGGAGGAAATGCCTTGCTGGTCGAGACACCTGAAGGATGAAGGAAGAAGCCAGTTCTATAAGAAGTCTTGCCCTTTCCAGGGGAAGAAAGGCTCTTGCTTTGACAGTATCCAGCTCTGTCCCTGTAAAGGTAAGGAACTGCACTGGCTCGAGAACTGACTTGGGAAGGTTGAGAAGAAATCCTAGAGAAGTGAGCACTTGCTGGGTCACTTGAAGGTCTGACTTGACTTGGTCTGGAGACTGGCCCACTATAAGCCAGTCGTCCAGATATGGAAAAATTGAAATCTTTTGCCTTCTTAGAAAGGCAACGATTACTGCCAGGCACTTTGTGAAAACCCTTGGGGCTGATGTTAGACCAAAGGGCACTGCTTTGAACTGATAGTGGCCTGTGGGCAACTCGAACCTGAGGTACTTTCTGTGGCAGCAGCTGATGGGAATGTGAAAATAGGCATCTTTGAGGTCCAGGGAGGCTAGCCAGTCCCCTGGCCTTAGAGAGAGAAGAATTATTCCCAGAGTTACCGTCTTGAACTTTAGTTTTAAAAAATGTTTGTTCAGGTATCTTAGGTCTAGGATGGGTCACCACTCCCCTGTCTTTTTTGGGTTAAGGAAGTACCTGGAGTACAGACCTTTGCCCCAGTGTAGGGTAGGAACTCTCTCTATGGCTCTTAAGGCCAGAAGAGATGAAACCTCTGCTTCTAGGGCAAGGGTTTCTGAGAGACCTGCAGGTGGAAAAGATCTGGCTCTCATCTTCGGAAATTTTTTGAAGCTGAGAACGAGTCCCTCGCTTACTACTTCCAGGACCCATTTGTCTGAGGTAACAGACATCCAGTCCTGGACAAAGTAAGCCAGCCTGCCCCTACTGGAATAGGAGTGTTGACCCGGGCAGACCCATCAGGGTGTCTGCTTGGCAGGGGCCTAAGGCTGAGGAGTGGATGCAGCCCTGTTCATCCCCCTTCTGCCTCTCCCTCTGAAGAACCCCCTCTGTGAAAAGGGAGAAGAGGCCTGTGCTTGGTAAAAAGGTCTATGAAAAGGCCTGCCCCTGCCCCTAGACTGCTGCCTTTGAGGAATTGCCCGCCTCTCCTTGGCCTGAGCACTCCTATTAGTGGTCCTGTACTCATCCATTTTCTTCATGTAATTCTCTGTCTGCTCCCCAAACAGAGAATTACCCACTACAGGAAAATCCATGGCCTTAGCCTGGGTGTCCTGTGAAAGGCTAGTACATCTGAGCCAAGCCATCCTCCGAAGAGCCACAGATGTAGCCATGACTCTTGATGACACATCACTGGAGTCCACAGCAGCATGAAACTGTACTTTTGATGCCTCAATCTCATCTGCAGCCACCTCCTCCAGCTCCTTGGCTAGCTGGGGGGAGGCCTGTTTAGCCAGTACCAGTACAGTGTCCCACCTGGACTTCTGGTACCTGGCTGTATAGGCCATATAATTTGCCTGCCTGAGTCCCAAGGAAGATGCCATGTACTGTTTTTTTTGCCATGGCATCAATCTTCCTGGAGTCTTTGTCTGGTGGGTGTGAAGCCAAGGGAATGTTTGCCTTGTCACAGGCAGCAGCCTGCACTACCCCAACATGGCTGCATTGCTGCCTAGGAGGGGAAACACCAGAAGGTCTGTCTGGGGAGATGTCCGGTTCCACAGGCACATCCAGACTTTCACCATCATCACCATCATCTTCAAACTCCCCCCCTCCTCCTCAAACTCCGGTTCATAAAAATCTTCAGGGTATAATCTTGAACTGGGAACCAACGAACCGAACCCCTGCCAAAGGTGCGGATCGGTTGGAACCAGGCGGGCGATTCCACAATCGAATCGCTCTATCTCTTCGGCGCAGTGAACATGAACCTCTGGATCCGAACGGTCGATTTTTCTTTTGTGCTTCCTTTTGTAGGAACCGACCCCTCAGGATCGCCTCTCCTCTTGCCTGAAGAAGTATCGCCCTGGTCAGAGGGCACTCCTTCTGGTTCGGTCGGAACCGAACCAGGCTGGCCATCCAGGTCAGTGGACTTCTCGGCCTCCTTTTCCTTCAGACTACCTAATCTCTTTTCAAGGGTAGATTTAGGAAAATTTTACAAATTTGGCAGTCTGTATCGAGGTGTTCAAACCTCAGACAATAAACACAGGTGGTGTGAGGATCGGTCTTAGCAAAGGCCTCCCCACACTCACTGCAGTGTTGAAACCCAGTGGACCTGTTTTTTTTCTTGGGTTTCTCAGACATGGCCAACCTAACCAAACTTACCTTTTTTATGGCAACCGCCAGGCAAGACTCCCTTATCGGTTCCTAACCGTGTCACGGGTATTGTAAAAAAAAGTTTAAAACCTTTTTTTTTTTTTTTAGAAACGATAAGGACCGGTAACCACACTCTAAAGTAAAACACAAGGATTCACTACAAGTGATCGGTTCAGCCAAACCGATCTAACACTTTACAATTTCCACACAGAAAATCAGAACAAAACCTATCTATTACTCACGGTACCACAGACAGAGACTGAACCGACTGTGTGGAATAAATTCGTTATAAAACCGACAATTTAACAGAGACTTTAACCGACTTTTGAACCGACCTGAAGGAGAAATCTCCGGAGCGACTGTTCAGTGAGGCAGAGTAAAGAATCTGACGGTTGGATATCAAAGGGCTCCAGACAGAGACCTCAACCGAGCTTGAGCTCAGCATTCTATGCTCTGCATAGAAAGTTAACCCTTTGTTCTCCGGGGCAGTTTAAAGGCTGGGGCTAACTGCAACAGTCAGAATACAGCAAGACTTCATGTTGTTTGAAAGATTGTTTTTTACTCATTTATGACTCCAGTTCTTTCTTTTTTCTTATGTTTTTCATTTATTCATGATCTTGTTGATTCTCCAGTACTGTGGATTCTTTTTATGCCTCGTGATCTGCTTGGTTTAATTAGGGTTCTAAATGACATCCCCGTTTGAGCTACTTGTACGGTATACTGCTTGGCTCAAAGTTAAAAAAACAGGCAGACCTTTCCCTTCAGCCCTTCTGCAATGTCACTAATGAAGACATGGAACAGAACTGGCCCCAGGACCAATCCCTGTGGCACCCCACTGGTCGCTCCCTCTCCCCAGACTGCACCCCATTTATCACCGCTCTCTGTCTCCTGTCTGTTAGCCAGTTTCTAACCCAGTTTACCACCCTTTCCCCCGTGCCCAGCCTACCCAGCTAGTTTATCAGCCTCCTATGTGGGACGGTGCCAGAGACTTTGCTGAAATTAAGGTAAGCGTTGTCCACTGCCCCACCCTGATCTGCTTCCTTTGTCACCCAGTCAAAGAGATCAACCAGATTTGTCTGACATGACCTCCCACTGTGAATCCATGTTGCCTATGGTCCTGGGCTCCAAAGGCTTCTAGATGCCCCACTATCCTTTCTTTAAGCAATGTTTCCATGATTTTCCCACTACTGAGGTAAAGCTGACTGGCCTATAGTTCCCCACCTCCTCCCTGCTGCTGGATTTGTGTAGAGGGACCACATGTGCCCTCCTCCACCCTCTGGTACCACCCCTGTGTTGAATGACTCAGTGAACATGGCTGCCAGAGGTACTGCTATCTCCTTCACAGTTCTCTTAATATCCTTGGATGTATGCCATCTGGTCCCATAGCTTTGTCCACCTTCAATTTAGTCAGCTCCTGCAGGATTTTTTGCCTGTGAATGGACTATTGTCCACCTCTTCTCCGCCTTGGCAACTGTGTACATTCAGGACTCTTTGCCCTCCCCTCTTCTGTGACTACTGAACAGAAAGACACAGTGGATGTCTTGGGGAGGGCACATGGCAGTTCTTAGGCATGGTGCTATCACTTCCTAATACCTAAACAGCACATATAAGCAAGCAATGTTCGGCATTGACAAATGCTTGTTTTTTAATGAAATGGCTAGATGTACATGCTGTGCAGTGATTAGTGGAAGACTGTTATCAGCATCCATAACTGTAACGGAATTGATCATGCTCGTAGTTTTGACTAATTTTGATTTTTTTGCCTGAGGTATAGCATTATGTCCCCTGACGGGCTGTCAATTGTCAGCTGCTTTGTCCAAATGATTGAACACAACAATCAGCTGATGGCATGGTTATTCATTCATCTTTTTCTGGGTTGCACATAATTGCAGTCAAATGTTTGCAATTTTTTATTTATTAGCATTACATTGGTTTATGATAAGCCCCCAAACCGCCCAATATTAAAGTTCCAACTTATGTGTTTCCCTACATTCCGGTCCCATAACTTGATGGACACTGTTTTGACTTACATGTGCATTGTCACAGTGTTTCATCTGCACACTCATTTGGTGATCCCAGATCGATTGATTACCAACTCGTCAGAGGTGTCACTGCAGGTGGATAATAGGAGGATAGCAATTGTTGCCTGCTTCTGTTATATTAAGTCTTATCTCACGCTCGCTGTTAAATTTAGGTTGCTGCCTTTCTACCCCAACCCCAATAAAAAACTTGAAATAGCCCATCACACATAAATAAGAGGGGTAGGATCTTGTAGGCAGTCCTTAGTTATTTATTTATCGCTTTGATTGTACTATGGAACAGTCAATGTAGCTTTTGGGAAGACACAATCTGCTGAGGCTCCTTCCATCATCCTGAGTGCCTGGATAGTTCCATACCTTTAATCGTGTGAATTTCCTGTGTGTGTGTGTGTGTGTGTGTGTGTGTGTGTGTGTGGGTGGAGAGGGGCTGTGATGGAGCTGGGTTGGCAGGAACAAAGCAGGAGAAGCAGATGACACTGTGGGGGGGGAACAATCTTGTTTTTCAGGCAAATGTATCAGTTATTTAAAAAAAATACAAAATAAAAAAGTCAAAAACTATATAAATAAATATGACTAGAGAGAAATAAAGAAACATAAGGAAATATAAACTGAATTATGTCTGTATGTTATATTTTAAAATATTTTACACACAAATTATTATAAACATAGGTGAAATCAGGTTCTAAATGACAGCCTCACATACAGACTGACTTTCGCCACATTTTAAATTAATAGTTAAGATACAGCTGATCTACATTTTTTCTTGGCTAGCACATGCGGACATATTCAGACCGTGCAGAGAAGGTAATGCAAGCCAAACCTGTCACATTAGCATATAGCATTAATTAATAGTAGGGCCAGCAGGAACAACTGAGATAAACCAGGGTTCCTTTTGACACTACTGTATGCTAAAAACTTAGGACATCATGCTTTGTTGGTGTAAATGGTATATAATACTGATTAAAAGCTGTGAAAGACGGTTTCCAAACAGTTATAGGTCTTAAACCTGTAAGGGCATAGACAGATTCATTAATTGCATGCTAATATCGAGCAGTAAGTAAACAAAAGTTGTGACTGGTCTCCTGCTATCTCATTAATACTATACAAAGGCCAGTGGGAAGGCAGGCAGCAGTAAGTTTCCCTCAACTCTGCTCAACATGGAAATGTTAGAAAATGTATGATACACTGCGGCACAAGGAACTCCCTAATAGGGTTGCCACCTTTGGATGAGATGAAAACCGAATACTAAACCACACCCCCAACTCCACCCCTAACCCGCCTTTATGACTAATGAGGGCATCGCTTGGACTCTGATTCATTTGATTTATTCGAATTGCTGCTGATATAACATTGTGTACAACTTATTTAAATTACATCATTATTATTTTTGGTTTATTTGATTTAGATCTAAATATTTTAAATTTCAGTATGTGTTAACATTTGGTGGGGTTGGGTGGGGTTCTGGGGACTTTCCATCCTGTGTACACGGCTTAGCTGACAAATCGAGTGACTACAAGGACACCTCTGACAACTGGCTAGTTTGGCTCAGGGGGCCTTTTCTGGTAAAACTCTTTCAATAAATAAATAAACTACACCAGTAATGGTGGACAAGATATAATTACAAATATCATCTGCCATTTTAAGATGTGCTACTGTCCCTCCCATTGTTCTTACTCTGAAGTTGTTTGTAATGTCAGAGAAGTTTTTAAAAGTGGTAGGAACTATTCTGTGCTGTTAAATACCCTATTTTGTTTTCGTCAGTCATATACAGCAGATAGCATGATATGTGATATGTACTGTGGATGCAGTATAGCTCAGTGGTTTAAAGCTCTAAGCTGCCATTCTGGAGACCAGGTTTGAATCTACAGCCCAAACTTGCATATTTTGTGACCATACACAAATCACTTAATTCCTTTGTGCTCTCAGGTTGCACCTATAAACAAGCTTTAGCTTAGCGCTCTCTTCTGGTAAAAAAATAATGTTTTGAAAAATGTTTGATAAATTGCCTAAAATATGCAGTGCCATCAAATGTAGATTGCGTTCATGTCATCTTAGCAGCTACTGCTCTCTCTCTATCTTTTCTCATTTCTGTAGCTTACCATGACATTAGCAATATTATTCTGTGCTGTTCATCTGAAAGGCCTGGATTGGTCTTCCTGGAATATCCAAGTAGTATGAAAATTGACAACAATAACTACAGAGGAGAGAGAGGCATAGTATTGCTAGAAATGAAATAAAATATTAGATTATTAATTTAACGAAAGGGGTAACAAATATTAAAATATAGGACAGACCCTAAAAGAAAAAATGGTGAACATTTAAAGGTATAAAAGTATTCCTTATCACAGCAGTCAAAGACCATACTCACAATGCAGCCTGGAAAGGATTAGTTTGATTTGCTGCTAATGGTCTTAATAGCCCTACTTTATACCTCTCAGACTGACTGGTATACAAACAAAGGTCTGCATGACATCAGAATTTGTTTATAATCTGACCACGCTAGTAAAATGGTGAAGGATTTAATAGAATCTGTTTTACAAGCATGTGAGCATTCAAAATGACTGAAAAAGTACTACCTCTGAATAAAACTGGATTAGCAGGTAAAGTTTCTGAAACACACTGTACTGTCCATACTGGGACAGGAAGCTACCCTAATGTGGTGCCTGTCTGGTTTCAGAAAATGAAGGTGTTAATTAAGGTGGTATTGTTTACCCTTCCAGTGAATGATCTTCCAATTTGCTGGTGGAAGTTACAGGTGACAACTGAGCAGACAGGGACACATTTGGCTCTTTAAGTGTCCTGTTTTGAAGGCACTTCCTGATTAGCATGTACTGCAAGCAAGCAAGCACACTGAAATGTCAGACACTTGCTTACAGTCAGATGAGAAGAAAATGATAGAAGTTATGGAATAACAGGTGCTGCTTGACCCACCATAAAACCTAATTTGCAAAGGTGAAAACAGGAGACCAATTGGATTAAATCAGAATCCACTCCCAAGGCAATACACTGGCTGTTGAGTTGCCTCCCAACTTGATATTATATCTAGTGCATCTGTCAGAAAAAAAAGAATCATACAAGTTTACTAGCTAAAATGTAGATAATTATAGACTATGAATGCTATCTTTTGTTTATTGCATGCAAGGTGTTTGCATTTTTAAAGTGTCAGTTCATCAGGTGATAATGGTACATTTTGTACTTGAAGTAATAAATCTGATGAAGTCTATCAGTAGCGTGCTGTGCTGGTCTAGTTGCATCATTATGTAATAGCAGAAGCATTTAATATATATATTTTTTTTAAAGACATCAGCACAAATGCTGCATAATCACCTCGCTGGTTCCTGCCCATTTGCTGCACACTTTGCAGATCTGCTGATCCCCCGGTACAGAACTGTACATGGGATCTGCCATGCCTGACTATCAGTTGGTTGTACTCCGGGGTACTCTATAACATTTCCGTTTCACCACTGCACTTTTGTTTCACACAAGTCCCAATCACCTTGATGACGTCATTCCCTAAGATTACTATTCATTCGGTGCTGCAACTCCATCTCCTTGCCCTTCGCTATTCTTGGTTTCACTAGTCAGTGTGCAGTCTGCTACCAATAAGACCACATATCTGTAGCACATTGCGTATTTTGTTTTTTAAAACTCACTCTTGCCTTATGTTTTACACTAATGATAACGGACATCCGGGATGCAGGGAATGCCTGTCTGGGAGCCGGAGGCAAAGCAAAAGACCCCCCATTACTGCACTGTGCCAGCAGCCACTCACCCAGATCTACAATGCTCTATTTTTTTCACCTCTAAATAAACAAACAAAAAAAATTCCATTGTGATTTTTCAGTACACACTGTTAGCAGTTAAATTACAAACTTAGTGGTCAGCTGATGCTTTTAAAATTACAGTTGGCAAGAAGCGTACATGATAATGGGTCAAGTGGGTGTGAAACAGCCAAGATTCATGGATGTAGTTGGTTAGGCAAACCTTCATGTTCTATGAAGACAAATGGCAACAAGCGACAAGGACCCAAGTTGTGTTTAATATACAGTATGTGTGAACTATTATTTAGTTAATGCAGTCAACTTGGTTGTATTAAGGCATGTTCCTAGGTGAAAATGCAGGAACTCATATCTGGGTGGGATTCTGAAAGGCTTTTATCCCGGATCATTAGATTAACATGTTAATAGCATTAGTGATGTGCCCATCTGAAACGGAATGGGGTATGAATGGGTTTGTACACATGATTGTTGTTGATATTCATGGTGACCTAACACAACCCTGTCTAGGGAAATTCAGCAGCTATTCAATCTGCAGGACTGTTAACGATTAAGGTTTAACATGGGCAACAGACAGATGAAGAGCACTGCCAGAGGGAATTACTTGATGCAGACAAAGGCGATATGTCTGGCAAACCACCTGATATCTTACTTTGCATACATAGTATTAAATATCTACAATCAGACAAACCACCAGATACCCCAAATCCTGGAGTTTACAAACTCCAATGGTTACAACAAAACAGGTGCTGCAGCCATGTATCCCCATTTGAGCATCCATCCAAGATCCCTGATGTGTACTTCTTCTTGCCCAGTACCCGCACAGCACGGTGCTACCTTGTTATCATGATTGCTTAGTGCAATGGGCAGAAGTGTGTTCTTGCACTTTGCCACCACGATACACCTCAATCAGCAAGTTTTTGGATACTTCATCAATAGGAAGCCACAAGCTCTGATAAATTAGGGAACAAGTTCAATATAACCAGCATAGACTATCTTATCTTATGGTACTCCGTCATTCCACTCCACACATTTCATCACCAATACCAGCTGCCTCGTCCAACTAAGTTCAAGTATATGTCCCTCAAGTATTGTCTCTCCACATGGATGTTAAAACATTTTTAAAAACCTACGAACATAATATTGCAAACACACCTTCTGCTGATACTGTTGCTGCTGATTTATACGGATGAGCTGTCAAATGTTGTAAAACACGGAGAATACGATTGCTACTTTCTGTACAAAACTAATAATGAAATCTTCAATTTCAGAACAAAATAAAATAATGCAGAATTATGAGTTCAAAAAATTAAAAAGTGTGAGGGTGGGATCACTATACCACCACTGCAGGGGCCGATAAAAAAAATAAAAATACTTAATAATAATGCCAATCGGGGAGGGTGGACAGTCCATTCAGAGGACTTACTTTAGTGCCTTCCTCAAGGGTTACTAAAAAGAAAAAACTGTTTGGGGGATGTTTTCAAAATGTATAAACTACAGAACTGTGGAGAGAAATAATTCTACTCAAAAAACAATGCCATCTGCCAGCGAACAAGTCTCTGAAGTTAAAGGAAAACTAATATCACACTCCAGGAGCGCCACTGCCATCCTGTGGCCAAAGGAGGAATACATTAAAGGCACCTTCTGTGATCTTAACAATTAACACCACGGTACTGCTCCACAGCATCAATATCACTCGGCAGATCTCATTACTGAGTGTCATACTGCAGTACCGGCAGTAATCAGTAGCTAGCACTGTAGCTGCTCTGTGGTAAGTTTTGGGGCTTTTCTGAAGATACAAAATGCACCTTTTTGTCTTCCTTACCCCTAACTCCAGGAGGAATACATTTATTTTTTCCCCATGGAGTCAGGGCTGTGGTTGACTGACCGGACTCTGCAGCTCTGCATTAAGCCCCCAGAAGTGCTAGGGTTTTAGATGCCCTGTGGTGAGTGCTGAACCTTTTATTGAAGGTAAAACAAACTACCTAAGTAACAATTCACATAGTTCTGCAGTGATCTACATGGCTGTTACAGGCAGTACCGTATCCTAACAACTGAACATACAAGACAAATCCAGATATCACAGAAAATTTTTATTAATTTTGCATGCAGGTTCAGTGATTGATTAAACCATAATTACCGAAAAACAGTCATGAATAAAAGAAAAGCTGAACAACATCACTGCATTGTTGGATAATGTTCTTACTACGCTGTCACTTACACATTTTAGTTTGGTTAGAGTTTGTTTGCAAATGTTTGGTAGTGTCGGCTTTCAAAGTTGGTGTTTCAGTGTGGTCGGCTCAGGACAAAAATAACTGAAACAACCCAATAAACAATAAAAACATGCAAGAATGCTATGCTATTCAGACAATTCAGTACATGCAGAAAACAAGAACTTAACCAGAGAGACTGATATTTATGCAAAGTGCTCTGAATTATACCAACAGCTGCAACTGTAGGAGCCACTTTCTTTGCTGCCATCCTGTATTCGTTCTTAGCTGGACATCACATAATAGGATAAATCATTATTCTAATAAATATTCCATATATTTAAGGATGTACTTATGCCAGAAAACCTGAAAAAAAGCATAAAAAACTGGAATTTGAAACACCTGGGTACGTCTTTACCTCCCTGCTGCTCTATCCTCACAAGCCGAGCAACACTGTCTGGAGGCAAATTAAAAACGTCAGTTCTGTTCCTCCCACTACATCATTAGAAATGTGAACACAGTGAGGAACCACAATCCTTGGAGTCCAAGCAGTGACATTCACAAATTACCAAAATGCAAGCAACTGTGACATCACTAGTAAGAAAAAATTACTCACCTTAGTAATGTTGTTTCTTCTAATGGAGTCTTGCTGTATTCTGACAATAGCAGTGAGTCCCAAGCTTTGAACTGCCCCGGAGATGAAAGAGTTAACTTTCCATGCCAGGCATGGAACGCTGAGCTCGAGCTCGGTTGAGACTCTGTCTGTTGCTGTTTGAACTCAGACCGTCAGATCTTTACGAGCTAAACTCACTGAGAGTCCTGTGTGGAAGCTGTAAACCTACACTAGCCAACTGGCTACTAAACATAATAAACAGATTTTTTGGTCCCAAAACAAAGACTCAAGTCAGGAAACCCAAAAAATGAATAAACACAACACCCACTCACCCAAAGAAAAGAAGGTGATAATAAAAAAGGTGGGGCACCTCCTCAGTGCCAACACTGCTACTGCCCACCCACATCCCAAAAACAAAGGTTCTGAGAGGGGAAGGCGGGGGGGGAGGTCAGAATACAGCAAGACTCCATTACAAGAAACAACATTACTACGTGAGTAATTTTTTTCTTCAAACAACATGAAGTCTTGCTGTATTCTGACAATAGCAGACTACCAAGCAGTACCTCCATGGAGGAGGGACAGAACCTACTTAGGAAATAGGTTCTGAAGCACAGCTGTGCCAAACCGAGCATCACTCCTAGCCTGGATATCCAGAGAGTAATGCTTGGTAAAAGTGTGAACTGTTTTCCAGGTAGCTGCTTGACATATCTCTAAGATAGGAATATCCCTGGCAGCAGCCAGGGAAGCAGCTGTACCTCTGGTAGAGTGAGCCCTCAGGCCTGAGGGTGGAATCTTACCTAGTTTTTCATAGCAAAATTGAATGCAAGAGACAATCCACCTGGCATGGATCTTTTAGTGGCAGGTTTTCCTTTACCAACCTCAAAATAAGTGAGGAACAGTTGGAGGGAGTCAAACCTGTGACCCTTGGTACGTTCTATGTAGTAGCTAAGGGTTCTTTTCACATCCAAACTGTACAACCTCCTCTCACCAGAGGAGGAATGGTCAGTGAAGAACACAGGAAGAGACATAGATTGGTTAAGGTGGAAGTCTGAAACCACCTTAGGTAAAAACTTCCTGTTAGTCCTGAGGACCACCTTATCTCTATGGAAAGAGATAACATCAGGCTCCACTGACAGGGCTTGTAACTCACTTATGCACCTGGCAGAAGTGATGGCCACCAAGAACAGTGTTCCAAGTCAAGTACTTAAGCTCTGCTGAGGACAAAGGCTCAAAAGGGGGTTGCATAAGCTGAGCAATGCAAACATTAAGGTCCCAAGCAGAGGCAGGGTCCCTGAATGGCGGATTGTAATGAAGCAATCCCTTGAAAAACTTGGAGAATACAGGGTGAGCTGAAAGAGAAGAAGGCTTAACTGCTGAAAGAAAAGCAGAGGCAGCTGCCAGATGCACCTTTAGTGTAGCTGGTCTGAGTCCCAAGCTAATCAGAATCACCTTGCAGGGTTGAGACCTGATTTTGACTAGCACCTTGAACAGGAGAGGGAAGGGGGGAAAAGCATACAGGAACTTCCCTTCCCAATTGAGAACCAGGGCATCCAGGGGGACTGAGCCCAACACTGGTGGCTTGCAGCAAAAAAGGGGAAGTTGGTGATTGTCTGGGGCTGCAAAAAGATCTATCTGTGGGGTGCCCCATTTGGAGAAGATCACCTCCAAAACCAGAGGATCCAGTGACCATTCGTGATGGCCCTGAGATATCCTGCTGAGAGCATCTGCCAGGACATTGTCCTTGCCTGGGAGGTGTACTGCTGTAAGGGAGGTGTTCAGGGAACAGGCCAGAGACCACAATTTCATTGCTTCTGTGCACAAGGCCATAGACCGAGTGCTCCCTTGCTTGTTGATATACCACCTTGCGGTGGTATTGTCTGTCCTGATCTGAACAACTTTGTTCTGAACAGACTTGGAAAAAGCTTGAAGTGCTAGAAACACTGCTCTGAGTTCCAACAGATTGCTGTGAAGCAGAGATTCCTGAGGGGACCACAACCCTTGGGTGGTCAGGTCTCCCAAGTGGGCCCCCCAAGAGGGAGGCATCTGTAGTAAGGATTAAAGAGTGAGACTGAGTGACAAAAGGAACTCCCTGTCTTAGATTGTCCTGATCCTGCCACCACTGCAAAGCCTGGATCAGGTTCGAGTCACTGGTATCAGTTTGGTCAGAGGGTCCCTTTCTGAGACCAAAAGGCTCTCAAGTGGTACTGAATGTCCCTCATCTGAAATCTTGCTCCATGCACCACTGCTGTAGAAGCAGCCATGTGCCCCAGGAGCTGCAGAAAATGACTTGCTGGTCAAGACACCTGTAGGGTGAATGAAGAGGCCAGTGTGATAAGGGTCCTTGCCCTGTCCAGGGGAAGGAAGGCTCTTGCCTTTTCTGTATCTAGCTCTGCGCCTATGAAGGTGAGGAGCTGAACAGGCTCTAGAACTGACTTTGAAAGATTCAGAAGGAAACCTAGAGAGGTGAGCAATTGTTGAGTCATCTGTAGGTGTAACTTGACTTGGTCTGGGGACTGGCCTACTATGAGCCAGTCGTCCAGGTATGGGAAGATGGCAATCCTTTGCCTTCTTAGGGAAGCAACTACTACTGCCAGGCATTTTGTGAACACCCTTGGAGCAGAGGTTAGGCCGAAGGGCATTGCTCTGAATTGGTAATGGCCTGAGGGCAGCTCGAACCTGAGGTATTTTCGATGGGAGCTTCTGATGAGAATATGGAAATAGGCATCCTTGAGGTCCAGGGAGACTAGCCAGTCCCCTGGCCTTAGAGAGGGTAGAATTATTCCCAGAGTCACCATTTTGAACTTTGGCTTTAAAAGGTGCTTGTTTAAATATCTGAGATCCAGGATGGGCCGCCATTCTCCTGTCTTTTTGGGGGTGAGGAAGTACCTGGAGTACAATCCTTTCCTTGGTGTAGGGGTGGAACCCTTTCTACAGCTCTGAGAGCCAAGAGGGAAGAGACCTCTGCCTCTAGGGCAAGTGCCTCTGAAGGATTTGCAGGTGGAAAGGATCTGGTTCTCATCTTTGAAAATTTTTTGAAGCTGAGAACCAGTCCCTGGCTTACTACTTTCAGGACCCATTTGTCTGATGTTGAAGACTTCCAGTCCTGGACAAAGTAAGCCAGCCTGCCCCCTACAGGTGGTGGAGAATCGGCCCTGGCAAACCCATCAGGGTGCCTGTTTGGCAGGGGGTTTAGGCTGAGGGGTGGAAGCAGGTCTGCTTGTACCCCTTCTGCCTCTCCCTCTAAAGAACCCCCTCTGAGCATAGGCAGAAGAGGAGGCCTGGGCTTGGTAGAAAGGCCTATGAAAAGGCCTGCCCCTGCCCTGGGATGCTGCCTCTGAGGAGTGGCTTGCCTTCCTTGCCTGAGCACTCCTATAGGTGGTCCTGTATTCATCCATTTCTTCATGTAGTTCTCTGTTTGCTCCCCAAACAGAGAATTACCCACAACAGGAAAATCCATGGCCTTAGTCTGGGTATCCTGGGACAGGCTAGTACATTCTGAGCCAAGCCATCCTACGGAGGGCCACAGATGTAGCCATGACTCTAGATGAAACATCATTGGAGCCCACTGCAGCATGGAATTGCACCTTGGATGCCTCAATACCATAAACAGCCACCTGCTCCAGCTCCTTGGCAAGCTGGCCAAGGACCTGTTTAGCTAAAGCCATGACAGTGTCCCATCTAGATTTCTGATATCTAGCTGTATAGGCCATATAATTGGCCTGCCTGAGTCCCAAGGATTCTGCCATGTACTGTTTCTTTGCCATGGCATCAGTCCTCCTGGAGTCCTTATCTGGGGGGTGTGAAGCCAAGGGTATATTAGCCTTATCACAGGCTGCAGCCTGCACTACCCCAACATGGCGGCATTGCTGGGTAAGGAACTCCGTATCTGAGCCTGACAGAGTATACCTCTTGTCCATTCTTTTATCCACAGGAGGTATAGAATTAGGAGTCTTTAAAATCTTAAATGTCTGTTTCCCAAAAGACTTGTGTAGGGAATAGACAGCCTCCTGGACTCTGGATATCCATCATTTCCACATAGTCAGGCTCTTCCTGGTCATCCACAGTTTCTTCCATAGGAAACTGAAGGGTTTCGCCACTTTCTTGTAAAACATGAAATGGGAGGGGACTCAGAAAGCCTAGAGGAGACACAGCCAATGGGCGCAGCCTGTCAGCATGATGAACCAGACGGAATGATGTTCATTCATAAATCTGACTGTCATGTCCGATGGGCTGCACTTACTGGCTGTAGCTCTGCACCAATGGGCGGCAGCCCTACCGACAGTCAGTCGGCAGGCGGCGGGCGGCAGGCGGGTGGATGCTGCCACCGCCGGCGCCGGGGAGCGGGTGAGGGGCTTCGCGGGTAGGTGGGGGGGCACTAGACACCAGGGAGATGTTTGGGGGGTTGTAACTGACATTCTGCCCGCAATCGGGCATTACGGTCCACTGACCACCAGGAGATATTCGGGTGGGGGCTTTTTATTCTGCCCGCGATCGGGCACTGGTGGGGAGACGTTACAGGTTGGCGCTCGCGATCGGGCTTCGGGGAGATGGGGGGTTGATACAGGTTATGCCCGCGATCGGGCTTCGTGGAGATGGGGATTGATATGTTATGCCCGCGATCGGGCTTCGGAGATGTGGGGTTGATACAGGTTATGCCCGGCGATCGGGCTTTGGGAGATATGTGTGGGGGGCATGTTACTGTATGCCCACGATCGGGCTTCGGGAGCTGTGGGGGGGGGATGTATACACTGATGCTGCCCACGATCGGGCTGCAGGGTGCGTAGGTCCCCGACAGCTACTGCCTGGCAGGGCGGCCAGGTGCAAGTCCTCGGGGATCGGCGCACCTACATGCTAATGGCATGCAAATGGGGCCATAAATAGATGCAAATGACCCCCCCTGCACCTTGCATAAATTATAGCCCCATTTGCATCACCTTTTCAGATGTCGGAGAATTTAGCATGGCAATGGTACTTACGCCCGCAAGTTTAATGCTCAACTCTGGCATTCTGCGGTGGCGTGCTAAGTTCCACTGCGCCATGCAGTGGTTGTGGTTGGGGTGATATTCAAAGGGTTGCTCAATAGCACAACTCCTTTGAATATCGCCCCGGCCACACCCCTGCACAACTATTTTGAGCAGCGCAGGGGCTTGCGCCTCAGAATGGCGCAGTTTGAATATCTGGGCCCTTGTGTTTGTTTGTTCTGTTTATTGGCATTAATTGCCAATTGCAATTCCATTTTTTGTTTTGCCTTTTTGATATT
This sequence comes from Neoceratodus forsteri, assembly GCA_016271365.2. NCBI lineage: Eukaryota > Metazoa > Chordata > Ceratodontiformes > Ceratodontidae > Neoceratodus > Neoceratodus forsteri. Next base: position 1,627,793,074 of record CM057453.1, read on the forward strand.
ATTTTTATATTTTCTCAGCATGTTTTTATATTGATCCCAATATTTATCAGTTTTCAAAGTTTGTTCTTTTTCCTGATTCATTTTTTGATTCCTTTATTTAACCATTTAGGTTCTTCACCTTATTTATAGTATTTTATCTTCTTAATGTATTTGTTGGCCGTGTAAGTAACAGTACCCTCAGTCAATAGCCAACATTCTTCAACATTTTTATGATAATGCATGGTATCCCAATCTATTTTATTAGTAATTTCAGTTATTTCGGTTATGTTAGTAGTTTTATATAAGTAAATTTCAATTCCCCCCATTATGATATCCTGATTGTAGTTCATTCTAAAAGACACATGAATGGACACTTGCACCAAGTGGTTGATTAATGAGACAATCTGTTATATTTATAGTTTCTGAATTTAGGATTATATCAAGGATGTTGTTCCCTCAGAATGCATGCTTAACATGTTGCACAAGACTCAGTTCAGTGCATGTTGTTAGGAATTCATAACTCAGTTCAGTGTATGTCATTTTATTTGTCCAGTTTATGTCTCCGTAGTTCAGGTCACCCATTAATATTACATCATCTGTGCCACAGGCTATCTCTAACTCCTGAATAATAATGTTATTAATTTCATTGCCTGAGTCTGGTGGTCTTTAACATGGCCTATAATTTTATTTTCAGTCTTTCTGGTGGTTACTTTAAGCCAGCTCTGTACTTGTACTATTGTTTTTTTAATTTTATCTGAAGTATTAGTAGCAGTTATACCATTTGACACACAGACAGCAATACTTCCCTTTCTCCTCTCATGTCTGTCAAGTCAAAATGGGTGGTAACCATAAAGTTTTTACCTTGTATCATTAAGAGGCCACCAGGTCTCTGTTATAAAGAGCATGTCTGTCTGTTGCTAATAATCCTTATAAGTCATTCTGCTTATTATGCGTGCTCTGTGCATTGCAGAGTCAGCATCTTATTGAGTTAGTGATTGTACTTTCCATCTGTGTATGTGTAGAAGACGATCTGGTATTTCTGACTGTGTCTGTGTTATTCATGCTCATGATTCCCTTCATATTCAGCTTAAATGAGACTTCTAATTTGCTTTTGATGAGAGTTGTTAGCATTTGGAAACTGTCTGCTTCGAGTAACATATGGGGACCAACATTTTATTGTGACATAGTTGCCAGGAAGCATCCTTCTCCCAACGACTAAGTTTTTTCATTTTATTTATTGAATTTTGGTAACTGAGTGAGCCCACTGGAACCTGAGGTCCCTTTTTTAGGAGTGACCCAAAATTAATTACAAACAATATATTCATACAATTGACAGACACAGTAATGGTATTATTTATGTGCAAAATATACAGGTTCTTTTTATAAGGACATAATATCAATCAATCAATCAAATCTTTATTTATTCATGCGAACATCATTGAGCACAGCTCATTTGCAAGATGGACCTGATAAGGTCAAAGTTCAATAGTAATTACACATACAGGAATGTTAAGAACACTTATATACAATATACCAAAACATCGTTGCCTAAACATAAAGACAAGTAGGGACACGTGGATGTACACTATCTAACATAATATATATACATATCAACAAGGGATGCTCATTAGTAAGTCTCTTAAGTAAAGCATCCAATATTTCAATACTAAGGGGTTAGGGACCATAAGGGACAAGGAGACGCAGTGATAAGATGTAGGGGTGGCCTGGGCAGGGGCTGGGGCTAGCACCAGGCAATGTATAGTAGGGATGAGGACTACGGTAAGAGCCAAGAAGTAATGGGAGAGGACTATAGACAGGATGTACGGGGACTATGGAGTTGAATGATTAGAAGGTGTAATGTCATCTGTTGTTGGCTGTCTAAGGAGGGGAAGGTTAGGAGTTTGAGTTTGAATATACAAGTTAGCCAGCCTGGGAGTGGGTCCCAAGATGACAGCCTGGGTAAAGAATTGGCTGGAGAATAGGACACAGAGAGTAATAGTAAATGGAGTCCACTCTGAAGAAAGGGGGGTTACTAGTGGGGTACCGCAGGGTTCAGTATTAGGACCGGTCCTCTTCAATGTCTTTATAAGCGACATTGCAGAGGAACTGGAAGGAAAGGTATGTCTCTTTGCAGATGACACAAAGATCTGCAACAGAGTTGATGCACTAGGTGGGGTGGAAAGGATGAGAAGGGACTTGGCAAGGTTAGAGGAATGGTCAAATGTATGGCAGTTTAGATTCAATGCTAAGAAGTGCAAGGTAATGCACCTGGAAAGCAAAAACCCAGGAAGAGTACACAATGGGGGTGAGATACTAACAACAAAAATGGAAAGGGACCTGGGGTAGTCATATCAGATGACCTAAAGGTGGGCAAGCAATGTGAGAGGGCAGCAAGGAGGGTTGGAGGGATACTGGGATGCATAGGGAGAGGCATCACCAGTAGAAAACAGGAAGTTATTATCCCTCTGTACAGACAGTTGGTGAGACCCCATCTGGAGTACTGCGTGCAGTTCTGGAGACCCAGTCTCCGCAAAGACATAGACAGGATGGAGGCTGTCCAGAGGAGGGCAACTAAAATGGTGCAGGGTCTGCAGCGGAAGACATATGAAGAGAGACTTAAGGAGCTGAATATGTATAGCCTCGAGGAAAGGAGGGAGAGGGGGACATGATAGAAACTTTCAAGTACCTCAAGGAATCAACAAAGTCCAAGAGGTAGCATCTTTCAAAAAAAGAGTGTGCAAGAACAAGGGGGCACAATTTGAAGATAGAAGGGGGGGCAGCTCAGAGGTAATTTAAGGAAGTATTTTTTCACAGAAAGGGTTGTGGATGCATGGAACGGCCTTCCGGAGGAGGCTGTGGAGTCAAAAACAGTGGTGGAATTCAAGCATGCATGGAACAGTCATAAGGCAATTCTAGGGGTTGGGGGTAGGAAGAAGTAGGCTGCTGGTTAACTAGGATCTGCAGCTTATCCATTAGGTAGGGAAATGGGCAGACTGGGTGGGCCAAGCGGTCCTTATCTGCCGTCAAAATCTATGTTTCTATGTTTCTATACTTGAATTAATTACAGACAAAATATTCAGACAACTGAGAGAATACAGTAGTGGTGTTAGTTACAGGCAGAATATACAGACAGTAATCAGGCAAGGGCCATAAATACTAACAGTACATGTATATAAGTGTCTCTACTACCCCACTCTTTTTCTGACCTACAAGATGCTTAAGAACTGCCGTTCTGGACTCAGAAATGTACTGATCCAGAAGCCTGTAAGAAGGCATCTCTGCTTCTCCTCATTACCCCTGCTAGAGGTTCCCAGGACACAGACCACATTCTGTCAATGGTCCTTCTCATATGAAGCACTACTACTCCGGAATGAACTTCCTCTCCCTATCCAGGAAAGGAGCATTTAACAGTCCTTCAAAGGGCAACTCAAAGGACACCCTCCCCCCAAGCACAGCTGTTTCTGTTGCCACTGAGTCAGGCTCTGTTACCAATGTGCCAATGCTGTTATCATGCTATGTCCCCTTTTGTTCGCTATGACTATTTCTGGGAACCTATATTTATTTATTTATTTGTTTATTTAAAAGTCGATAACCAGGAAAGGCACACTGAGTCGAGGCTCGTTTCCAGGTGTGACCCAGGGCAGGGGTCACACCTATGCAGTACATACATAGAATATAAGCACATCCAAAACCATGATTTAAGATAACAGTACTATATAACAATAAGAAATAATAATATAATATGATGTACTGTATACTGTAGTATTGAAGGAATGCACTTTGTCCTATTGATCTGTACGTATGAACTATTTTGCCCATTGCTGAGTTATGACTTTGTTATACCCATTGTTACTGCTACTGTCACACTGTCTCAAATGTCACTTCTGCATGTGACTTTGTATCAAGCAAAACACCATTTACTTCTGTAATTTATCCCAGGTCACTCCCGAAAAAGAACACAAGCCTCAAGGAACCTTCCCCGGTTAACAAACTCCAGTAAATAAATAAAATAAATAAAACTCACAGAAAATATTTAAAATAAATATTCAGTTGGAAATTGTATTACAGTGCAAGCCTGTTATAATGGACACATTTGTGCACACAGTTTTTGTCCATTATATTCAGTGTCCTTTATAACCAGAAGAGGTGGAGACTATGTGTTAGGTGTGTCTACATGTGTGTCAGCAGAGGTTCAGAGTGAATGAGAACCTATTGTAAAATGTCATAGGTTACTCAGAATACTTCCCAGCATATATGTTTCTGTATTCTGTGTGTTTATTTAAAGTTATTCAACCATCATGGAATGAGAGTTTTTTTTTTAAAAGAAGGTTATTGTGAAAGTTAAGAAGATAGTAAGTCTAGTGGCTTGATGTTGGGGTTCTAGGACAGTAAGAACAAAAGCAATTGTACTGTAAAGGTTTTTTTGAAATATAACTTAACTTCCCTTTAGTGCAATTAACAAACTGTGGAGAACTATTTTGAAAGAAATTGAATGTCTGTTGTTCCTCCATCTTAATTCTACATTTGCCAGATCTCTTCACCAGCTCTGCACTCCCCCCTCAGAAAAAGCACTACAAATGCCCAAAAACGCTTCATAGCGTCCATTATAAGCATTGTTTTTGACCATTATAACCAGGAAAAAAAATGCACTGAATTTGATATATTTGGTTTAAGAAATCATTTTTTGTCCACTATAACTGCATTATAACAGTGTCCATTATAAGTGGAGTACACTGTACCGGTTCACTAGAAACTTGGGAAAATGTACCCTCTCTAAGACTGTAATGGTACATTACCATAATGTGAAAGACATAATTAACTGATGCACTTCCAGTGTGTCAACGCATAATTAAAAGCAAAGCAACACACTTACAAATCTGTCTAGCATTTTTTAATTCCTAGTGAAACAGCATGGATTCATATGGGGCAGATCCTGCCAAACCAACCTGGTGGAGTTCTATAACTGGGTAACTAGGCAACTGGACAGGGGCCATGTAGTGGATGTCCTGTATCTGAACTTCAGTAAGGCATTCAACTCAGTGCCACATGGAAGGCTGGAAAGTAAGTTAGTAGGCACAGGGGCAGGTGCAAAGCTGGTGAGATGGGTAGAAAACTGGCTTTAGGGAAGGCAACAGAGGGCGGTGGTGGGTGGGAAGCTCTCACACTCAAGGGTAGTGATGAGCAGTGTTCCACAGGGCTCAGTGTTGGGACCAGTGCTGTTTGGGATATTCATTGCAGACTGGTGCAGAGCACAGGGCTTTGGCTTCATTGGGGACTGGGGGTCCACCTGGAGAGATGAAGGTCTATACTGGCATGATGGTCTGCATCTGTCCAGGAAGGGAAACATGCTCCTAGGTGACAGGTTTAAAGGCTTCCTTGGCATGCTTTTAAACTAGCCAAGGGGGGGAGGTGCTGATAGGAAACAGGAGAGTTCAAGCCTCCCCACAAAACATGGCAGGTAGTAGGGAAATACTGAGGTACAGAGCTTGACAGAGGGCAGGACAGGGGTAAATGGAAAATGGACAAGGGCAATAAGAGCAGGGATGGGGTAAAAAGGATAACGCCAACATTAAATGGAGGCAATGAGTACCAATGCCGTAGTCTGGGAAACAAGCTTCCAGAGCTAGTAGCCCTGATGGAAGAGGAACACTTGGATATTGTGCAGTCACAGAAACATGGTACAGGAGAACCATGACTGGGATGTCAACATACCAGGGTACACAATCTACAGAAGGGACAGGGAGGGTAAGAGGAGGTGGAGTAGCTCTCACATAAGGGAAAGGATCAAAGCTACAGAACTAAAAGTAAAGGGGAGGACAAGAGGAACTCTGGGTCACCTTGGAGACAGGGAATGGCATCACAATCCGCACAGGGGTTGTATACAGACCCCCATCTCAAGGGGAAGAAATGGACAAGAAAATGATAGAGGGCATTCTCAAAATGGCTGAAAAAGGGGAGATAATGTTGATGGGGGACCTGAATATGCCAGATGTTAACTGGGCTACATGGACTGCAGCCACATCCAAGAGCAGGGTCATTCTTGATGCCCTACAGGGGGCATGCCTTAGACAGCTAGTGGTGGAACCCACTCGGGAGGGAGCAATATTAGACCTGGTACTCTCAAATGGAGAGAGGATCACAAATTTAGAAGTCAGTAGACATCTGGGCAATAGCACCACTGCACAGTGTGCTTACAATAAACACAACCATGGAGACAAGCCATACAAAGACAAGGATACTGGACTTTAGAAGGCTGACTTTGGCATAATGGGTGAATACCTGAGGAATGCATTAGCAAATGGCCAGAAAGGAGGGGTGGAAGAACAATGGAGAAAAATCAAAACTGCCATCATGGAGGCAACAAGCCTTTGTGTGAAACAAATAAAGAAAACAAAGGAATAAAAATCACTATGGTTCTCAAAAGAGGTGTCAGGGAAGGTTAAGGAGAAATAGGCTGCATTCAAAAAGTATAAGGAATCACAGACGGAGCACAACAGGGAACTGTATCAATTAAAGCAGAAAGAAGTGGGGAAGGCAGTCAGAAAAGCAAAGGCCCAAACCAAGGAAAAGATAGCCAACTCAGTTAAGAAGGGGGATAAAACCTTTTGTAGGTACATTAGGGAGCATAGAAAGATTAAGGGAGGGATAGTGAAGATTAATAAAGGAGAGGGGAGGTGGGCAGAGGGAGACAGTGAAAAGGCAGAGATACTGAATGAATACTTTTGCTCAGTATTCACAAAAGAAGAAGAGGAGGAGTTACCTAAACCAAACAGTAGAAGTACTCTGGGTGGGGGTTGATGCCAGTCCATTTACAGAAGAAAGAGTCCTGAAAGAACTCCTAAAACTCAAGGTGGACAAAGCAATGGGGCCTGACGGATTCACCTAGAATCCTAAAAGAGCTAAGGGAGGACCTAGTGACACCACTAACCACACTTTTAACAAATCATGGGAAGATGGGGTGGTACCTGAGGACTGAGGAGGGCAGATGGATTTCCTTCACAAAAGTGGGAGCAAGGCAGAAGCAGGAAACTACAGACCTGTTAGTTTGACCTCAGTGGTGGGGAAAATGATGGAATCACTTCTGAAAGAAAGATTTGTTCAGTACCTAGAGGCCAGTGGGGCACAGGACCCAAAGCAGCATGGATTCACAGCAGGAAGGTCATGTCAGATGAATCTAATTGATTTCTTTGACTGGGTGACCAAAGTAATAGATCAGGGAGGGGCTGTGGATATGGCCTACCTAGACTTTAGCAAGGCATTTGACACAGTCCCACACAAAAGATTAATATACAAGTTAGCCAGCCTGGGAGTGGGTCCCAGGGTGGTAGCCTGGGTATCAAACTGGCTGCACAACAGGACACAGAAGGTAATAGTGAATGGAACACATTCTGAAGAAAGGGGGGTTACTAGTGGAGTACCTCAGGGCTCATTACTGGGTCCAGTCCTCTTTAACGTCTTTATAGGTGACATTGCAGAGGGTCTGGAAGGAAAGGTATGCCTCTTTGCAGATGACACAAAGATCTGTAACAGAGTTGATACACGGGGGTAGAAAGGATGAGAATGGACTTGGCAAGGTTGGAGGAATGGTCAGACATATGGCAACTTAGCTTCAATGCAAAGAAGTGCAAAGTAATGCACCTGGGAAATAAAAATCCAGGAGAGGAGTACACAATAGCAGGGGAGGTACTAACGACAGCAATAATGGAAAGGGATCTGGGTGTAGTCATATCAGATGACCTAAAGGTGGGTAAGCAATGGAGAAGTCAGTAAGGAGAGCTGGGATACTGGGATGCATAGGGAGGGCATCACAAGTAGAAAAGAAGTGGTTATCCTCTGTACAGACAGTTGGTGAGACCCCATCTGGAGTACTGCGTGCAGTTTGGAGACCTCATCTCGCAAGGACATGCACAGGATGGAAGCAGTCCAGAGGAGGGCAACTAAAATGGTGCAGGGTCTACATCAGAAACCATATGAAGAGAGACTGAGAGAGCTTAATATGTATACCCTTGATGAAAGGAGGAGAGGGACATGATAGAAACTTTTAAGTACCTCAAGGAATCAATAAAGTCCAGGAGGTAGCATCTTTCAGAAAAGAGATGTGTAAGAACAAGGGACACAATTTAAAGTTAGAGGGGACGGCTCAGGGGTAATGTGAGGAAATTTTTTTCACGGAGAGAGTGGTGGACGATGGAACCGCCTTCCTGGAGAGGTTGTGGGGTCTAAAACAGTGGGGGAATTCAAACATGCATGGAACAGACATAAGGCAATTATAGTGGGGGTTGCAGGAAGTAGGCTGTTGGTTAACTAGAATCTGCAGCTTATCCAATAGGTAGGGAAATGGGCAGACTGGGTGGGCCAAGTGGTCCTTATCTGCCGTCAAACTCTATGTTTCTATATCATGGGACATCAACAGCAAGATCAGTCTGTTTGCTGATGATACCAAGGTAGGAGTGGTGGTGGATGACCTAGGGGGATGGCAGGGGTTGCAGGATGATCTGGCAAAAGCTTGAAACCTGGTCAGACACCTGGCAACTGGGGTTTAATGCCAAAAAGTGCAAGGTGCTGCATTTTGGGATGAAGAACCCAAGGAGGAGTTACCAGCTGGGGGGAGTGCAGGCAGCCCAGACAGAGGAGGAGAAGGATCTGGGGGTGCTCATTACAGGGTCAATGAACAACTCAGCACAATGTAGGAAGACAGCTGCAAAGGCCAACAAAATGCTGGGTTGTATTGCAAGGGCTATATCCTCGAGGAGGGAGGAGGTGATTCTGACACTGTATAGGTCATTAGTTAGACCGCACCTGGAGTACTGCGTGCAGTACTGGTGCCCGTATCTGAAGAGGGACATTAAGTTACTGGAAGGGTGCAGCGCAGGGTGACAAAGATGATCAAGTGGCTGGGGGACTTATACGAGAGGAGGCTGAGGGAGTTGAACATGTACTCGCTGGAGGAGAGGAGGGACGGGGGGACATGATTGAAACCTTTAAGTACATGAAAGGAATAAACAAGACAGGTACAGAGGGGCTGTTCAAAGTAAGGGAGGGGAGGGACACCAGGGGCCATGATATGAGACTGGAGGGAGGAAGGTTCAGGAGGAAGATGAGGAGACACTTTTTTACAGAGAGGGTGGTGGCTGGGTGGAATGCGCCACCTGCAGAAGTGGCATCCAGTAGAACAGTGGACTGCTCAAAAGGGATGGGACAGGACAAGGGGAGGGTTAATGAAGGGGAAGGGTGGAAGGGAGGTGCAGCTGCAGAATAAGGGGTGCTAGCTGCACATTCGAGCAGACTTGATAGACCTCTAGGCCTTTATCTGCTTGCAAATTTCGTATGTTCGTATCAATGCAGTGCTGGAGTGAACCAGGCAAAGAATTAACCTGCAACACTGGTGCAATAAATTGTTATGTTATTGTAGCTTTTGTTCTAATAAAAAGTTGAGCAGAAGGTGACCTGCAGACTTACTTGTGCATGTGTCAGTTTATGCACTGTCATAAAATTAGCCATAATCTACATAATAATAATAATAATAATAATAAGGTTATATGGGCTACTTTTAAGTTGTTGTCATGATAGTTGTAGTCATTTAATAGAGAGCCTGTGAAAGATATGCGAAAATATCCTCAGTATAACAAATCCTGCAGATCTTTGCTGTGCCACATAGCGAGTCATTGTTATTAACATGTAAAAGGAAATACATTTCTTTCTGGGTACTGAATCTAGCAATAATTCCTTGTATGGCTCAGTACATCTGTATGTTGCTGTAGCAGACTTGCCTGTATCCTGATGCAAGGAGGATGGGCATGTCTGCCCCCCCGCCCGAGTATAGTGTATTTAACCATGAAAATGATTATATTTCTGCTATTTGTGTAGTTCTTTGGATAAACTTCCTAATAATATACAGCTTAACCTTGGTTTATTTCAGCAGGGGTCTATAAATTACGATTGACAAAGAGTCTCTGTTTTAGGCAGAGAGCTAGGCTGATTTATTCATATGTGAAACGTCCGGACCATGTAGCCTTGAAGAACTGTCAAATAAAGTCATACATCCAGACATAACGGTCCCAGAATAGAGTCTCTTCCAGACAAACATTATTACTCCTACAGGAGACTAGGCATGCTGGGCATTTCTGTGTACCCTGCTTGTAACAACATGCCCCCTACAGTAAGGAGGTGATTGTTACATATTCAAGTTAGCACATTTGTTTTTGTTCTGATCTTTGACTGTAGAATGTGCAGTCTTGCATTATATGCAGTCTGCTGTGGTTACGATCTGTTACCACTCAAACTGTTAAATGCCATCTTCCAGACCCAAACTGCACAACAGCAAGGCCCTGCCCACCTGCTGTCCTCCTGACCAGACTGTCAGCATATGCCTGCTGAGCTATGCAGGATCTGGTTGAGAGGCTGTCATCCTTAGGTGGCATGGTGGCGTTCTGGATGCACAGCAGCTTCTGCATGTGCAGAGAGGAGCCTTCACTATTCAGCTTTTGTCCTCCGCACCCACATAGCCATGTACCAAACTCTGTGGATCAGAGACATAGATTGGGTCCATAATATGAGAGGTATTCATACCATTGCACACCCCATGCTGGTTGACAAATGAGTAGCACTGGCACCAGCAGTGAAGGCAGCCTCTTACCCACCCTCTCAGCCAGAGGAAGCTTACAGCTCGGCCAACCCCGGTCATCAAGGTGGGCGAGCAGGGGAACTGGAGGGAAAAAGGGAAGGGAAAGAATAAAAAAATTATATGAACATAAATCAGAGGCAACAAAAATTATAACATAGCCGGCCCATCAGCACAGTGGCAGCACTACTGCTCGCTATGCTACTGACCTACGTTTAGGAATGTGCCTGTGTTGTCAGAGGAAATGTGGGGGAGGGAGGACTGAGCATCCCACAGGTTGCTCTCCTTCCTTGGGAAGGGGGGTTGCCATCCTCACCATCACAGCTCCACCTGGGTGACCACAGGTGGTAGTGCAGAGGGGTAGAGAGGGAAGGGTGGTGGCTGGCTGAGTGTCACGTGGGGGTGTGCAGTAGCATGTGTGCGCTTGATGCTCCTCAAACACTGGCATCCATGTGGGAGAGGAATCAGAGGCCAACAAAGAAACAAGTGTAAATAACCCAGGATGGCAGGAGGACAGGGTATTCTCGGGCCTAGACTCTGGTGATTGGCCAGTCCTCCTCCCATCAATTTTTAGGCCCCTACATACGGTAGAGTGACAAACCACTCCTCTGACTCTGTGGCCCACCACGGGAGGTGGGAATAAGATGACAGTTCAAAGGGTGCAGTTTTGTAAGTACCAGGAGATGCTGGGGTACTGGGCTGGGTGCTTGCCACTGAGGGACACTGCATGGAGATGGGTGTATAAGTAAAACAAATGTACCAGGTAAAACAAATGGTCTACTGTACTTTGCAAATATACAGTTTCTAGTTAACAAGTAGTTATGATAATTAGGAATAAACCTTTTGAAACAGACAGATGGTTCATTAAGGTGCAGTGACATTTGTGGTTTGGGGGATTATTGAGTAGGTGCCTGTTTCAGGTGTTCAGGCAATTGGTTCCAGTCATCAGCAGCTGCTCAAATAAAGGCGTGACTGTCATCATTTTTCTTTACTCTTCTTTACTTTGAAATGCAAAGACTCAGTTGTTCAATGGCTCTGTTCTAGTGAGGATGCATTCCATAACCCTGTAAAAGTCTGTTCTGTATTAATGACAAGCTACATAACTTTGTAAAAATCAGTGCCAAGTGTGTTGTTTGTAATGCCATGGACTTCCTGTACCAACTCCCAGACATGGCTGAAAATATGGAATGTTTCAAGTCTACGTTCCCAGTTAACAAAATAAATAAATAAATAATGAAGTAGTATTAATCTTCACTGCAGTGTCTACAATCTAAGAAGCCATTTTGTAATGCCCCGTACTGCCACTAGGAGTTGAATGCTGTTATTAAGCCTATATAGTATAGATTGATACTCGAGTAGTGTGGATACTAGATAGTGCATAGTCAACAAAGTGTAAAGGTTCCCAGTAAGGCTGTGACAGGAGTTAGGACTATAAAAAGGGGAGCAGATGCCACTTTGGTGGTACTCCCCAGGGTGTCCTGTAAGAGGGTGTTTCCCCAAAAGAACCTGGCCTCAAGGACCAGGGAGCTGAGTGCTTGGACCATTGTGGGTGAACATCAGAGGGAGCACTTAGTGTCCAGTACAGAAGAGAATCTGAAGTTCAGCACCAGGGTGGCAAAGAACTGACAGGCCCATGGGGTCTTAAAATGTTCACACCTTTGCATCTGGGGGAAAAAGAGGGGGACCTGAGCGACATTCCAGGGCAGAGCTGCCCACAACCCTTTAAAGCAGTAGTTCAATGAAATTGGGCAAAAAAACCTGACTACCTTTTTTCACTATAAAAGATTCCAGACATCATCCAGTTATATTTGGTGGTAAAATGTTCAGTTCCACCATAATCTGAGTATTTTATAAATGTTTTAATTTACTTTTTCTCAAGAAAAAATATGGCCACTAAATGTGACTCTGAAATACCAATGAAGATCTGGCAATGGTTAGAATTTAGAAAATAAAAAAATGTTCCAGTTCTACCAAAATCTGAGTATTTCATAAATGTTTTAATTTAGTTTTTTTCTTAAGAAAAAAAGAGATGGCCACCACATTTGGCTTAGAAATAACACTGATAAGCCGGCCCACTGCTGTAGCTGAGGCACTACCGTCACGACACCAATGACCCAGGTTCAAGAACCAGCAAGGACTATCAGAGGGTTGGCCATAGGGAGGAGGATTGAGCAAACCAACAGACACTCTACTCCACTGTGGAGGATGGACTGGCTGCTCCACAGCTCTGTGGCCACCTGGGTGACCATAGGTGGTGGTACAGGGGAAAGCATCAGTGTAGGAGCCTGCAGCGAACATCGAATCGTGGGTGCATCAGCCTGCCAGCATCCAATGATGTAAAATGCTCTTGGGGGAGGGCGTAACTAAAAAGGGGACAGAAGCTTGGGACTGGATAAGGGCAGATGAAGCCCCTGCCCGTTGTTTACCACATTCAACACTCAAACAACACTACCACTGACCAGGGATCCTCCAGGTCATCACCTCCATGTAGATGGCCAGATGAACAGCGGGGTAGTAAGCTGAAGTGGCAGAAGGTCAACCCGGTCCTGGGGGGCAAGCCAGGGCAGCAGCACAGCAGTGTGTGGTGGGTGGGCCTTGGAGGCCTGGTTAGGTGAGTGGCTGGATCTCGGTGAACAGGAATTTGGGATTGGCAGGGGTGGAAGGGGAAAGAAAAATATTACAAAAAAAAGACAAAAAAGAAGCAGCTCTGAAGATCTGGAAAGGGTTAGGAGCAAGAAATAAAAAACATGGTGCGCAGCATAGGAGGTACTTTAGAAAAGTAGATTTGTCAGGTACGCTAATATTTTCATTAACTGTAACTGAAACTAGTTTTTAGGAAAAAACATTTTTCAATTCCCTGCTGCTTCAAAAATGATATGCAAAGTTCTGGAAATATATTTTTTGCAGTTGTACCTCCACCAAGCATTGTCCACAGGATGGTCCCAACTTACAGCTAGTGCTCTTATTACAATAATTTAGGGTACATGGGCGCATACCTGGGTTCACCCACTATATTGCAACAGGAATAAGGCTGACCGCAATTAGAGCGCCACAAAAATGCTGACAGTGCAGACATAAACCAACAGCGACAGGAGTGAAACATGGCATTAAGACAGCCATACAGTAGATTTCTAGTAAGAAAATGTTTTGTGGGGGGCTCTGACCCCTGCACCCCTTGATCTGGGGGACTCTGCCCCACGCACACATCCAGCAATTAATATAACAAACTGCAAGTCAGACATGAAATTGGAAGCAGTGCAATAAATGGCCATCAGGCAGTTTCCTCTATGACACTTTAACCCACAGCGCACACTAAATGCAGCTACAACACCAGTGCCTTCAAAAGGAAAATCAACACAGCTGAAAGCCCATAGCCATCCTGAGCGACAATGAAAACCACCTGCCCATCCTGTAGACACCCTGTAAAATCCTGCACAGAGACCACTACACAGAACAGCCTGCACCAGTGGAACAACTGCTGCTGCACACTGTGCTACAGTCTCCTACCAGCTCTGCATCCATGGAAGAACCACTGCTGCATAATCCATTCCAGCCTCATACCCACTCTATACTGTGGAACAAGCGCATCAGCACACTGTGCTCCAGCCTCCAAGTCAGCGAGATCACAGGTGCTCTAATGCCAGCACTCATATGCTGGCGACATCAATGCGTCACCCCTATAACGGTATAATGCGCACCTGTATATGCCAGTAGGCAGCCTTTACCAAAGGAGTTCCTCCTTGCCCTTGTGGAGGCACCTGCATCCAGGACCTTCCAGACATAGAAAAGATAAATCCTGAGTGGGAATGTTTGAAGTGTGACTCAACTGCATTTCAAGGCCAAAGGGCTCATTTTAATAGCGAGACAGGTGCTGGAGCACCATAGAGACAATTGCTGTATCAATGGTGAGTCAGTTGCTCAGCACCATAAAGTGCCCGAACAAGAATACTGAGATAGGTACCATAGCACCACAAAGCCAATGGTGAGAGAAATATACGAGAGTAATTATGAGCAAAGCTTATGTTTGATGCACCACGGTCCCACTTCCAGCCTGGTGTGTGAAGGTTAATCTAGTTTCCCCCAAGCAGTGGAGACCAACTGAAAGAAAAGGTTTGAAAGATGAAGATCATCTGGGGACCAGATGGATGCAAGACACTTCCCTGGGAAGGTCAGACAGAGGTCCGTGAGGATTCAGCTGAGAGGAGAGAACCCAGGCCACAGTGCAGCATGCAGTAAGTTCACCCACTCTCAGACACATTAATGCTGAAATGCAAATGTTTCAGGGTATAACCCTCGATGTACTATCATTTGAAATCCCCTTGAGCAGAGCACAGGGACAGGGGGTCTTCATATTTTGTCAGCAATGTAATGAAAATTGATCAATTGATACTTGATTCACAGAAGTAACACAGCTATTGTACATTGTATAATATTCATAAAATAATTCACATCTAACTGAATTTTCTATATCGATGATGTTCCATAACAGCCAGTCCAGTAGTGTGCAGGACTAAGGCACTCAACACCTTAGCTCCAGCCACGCCAGTGACAAGTGTTTTGGAACAGGCATGAGTTGCCGAGGGTTGGCAGGGGTGAAAAGGGTCAAGCATCCAGAGGCAGCTCTCCTGTCCCGGGGAGGGGGGCCGGCCATGTCAGCCTCTGTCTGCCACTGGGTGGAGGTCTGGTGACAGTGCAGATCACCAAGTGGCTTGAATGAAGAGGCTGTGACTCTGCAGTGTGTGTGCGCCTCCACACGCACATCCTGACATATCACTGTGGCAGCAGATTGGGGACCAAAAATGGAAAATAGGGACAGGCAGTCTTCAGGAAGCCCTACCCATTCCCTCTCGGCCCATGACACCACCTGACTACAGGGAGCATCTGGATGTGTTCACCAGGTAGGGGAGGAGAGGGCAGCCTTGCCCCTCCCCAGACCCACCACAGGGAGCAATCTGTGGGGGATTGCGCACCCGGTGGATCAGGGGAGGTGGACACCAGTTGGGAGGGGCAGGGATGGGATGGAGAGCCTACCTCCCTGCCACCCCAGGTAAAAAGCTTTGTGGAAAAAACAAAACAATGTTCCATAAGTTTATTTTGTTCATTACTTCATTTTTCAACTTACAGTGGAATCTGCCAGGACTAGACACAGGGTCACAGTGCGTCATAGTTTCCTGTATGACAACTGTAACTGAACTGTACTGATTCCTACAGAATTCTGCTGGATCAGGTATCTGATCCTGGCAGGCACCACTGTATCATTTTGTCAACAAAATTATGTTGAGACAAGCAATCTCCCCCACACTGTCTGAATATTTGTATAATGGGAAATTAATTTTTGTGATACAGTGGATGCAGACTTCAGACAAGAATGTCCCCACCAGGCCTAGTGGCATGCGTGGTAGTATGTTGTGCTATCATGTGGAAGGCTTGGTTTAGAGGCATGGATCCAACTCTCGGCACTGGGCCAGTGGAGTCTTTGAAGTGCTGCAGAGACAGCACTCTCAGACTGTAGGGAGAGAGCAGCAGCAGCAGCCTTGCTACTCTAGCAGCTCCTGTGGTGGAGTTGGGGTTGCCACTGTAGAGTGCAGGTGACCATGCTGCATCCTCCCCACACCCAGTCAGCACAGAGTGAGGATGCTCTAGAGTGTGTCAGCTGCTGGGCAAGCACATACTAGAAGTGAAAAAACATCCAGTCACATACATGATGCTAGCATAAACCCACATCACTGCTCCTGACATGGCTTCTTTACTCCTCCTGGCACCAGAATGAACAAGAGTAAGCCTGGAGTCATGGCACATCTCAGTGGCCCACCAATGGGGAGGGGAGCCTTGCAGAACATCATGAGTGCCAGTAGTCTGACCGGAGTTATGAGGATAGTTGCCTGTGATGAAGATGTGCAGGTCTTGTGCTAGGCTGAAGGGTGAGAAGGAAAGAACTGGCTAGAGGGGTTTCAAATAGATTTAATAAAATATTCTCGGTATGCATTATGAAAGAACACTTTTCACTATCTGATGACCTGTACTTCAATCACAGAATAAGTTCTAAATTCTGACAAAATTAATTGCGTTAATGATGGAGATGCCACTAATTGCTTTCTTTGAAGCTGGCATAAACACTACATGCAACTGCAAAAGTAGAGCCCTGGGGGTTCAGCTACAGTAGATGCCAGACAGAAAAGATTCATCTTTGAGAGCTCCCACTTCAGGCTCATATAGTTCAATGAAATAAAGCCATTTTACTTTTACTTTTGAGGATCCACATCAAGTTACTAGATAGAACGGCAGGTCTTAGGCAAAATGCAAAAGCCACAGCTCCAGTAGATTTCAGCAAATTACTTTTTAAAACCTAAACAGGGAGCCAGAGTTGCAGGGAAGCAACAGCGGCTGCCGAAAGGGCAATCGCTGATGACAGACATCTCTGATACTAAAAACCACTATTAGCTATGTGCCAATCCATTCAGTAAACTGAAAAAAGATCATCGGAGTTTTTGAGCAGCATGCATTTGGTCAAGCTGACTGTGACTCAACTTACCTCCAAAGTCAGATATGCTGTAGGCCAAGCTGGGAAGGCCATGCAGTATCCACTATAGTGATCATGGAGACACTGCTGCTCAAAAGGAGGCTGGAGGTGGCTGAGACCCCATTGTGTAGTAGAAACTTATGGCTTGTCAGGTTGCCAGAACATTTTGAATGCATTGGTCTCTTAGGATTTCTTGACTTCTGACTCGTGTATATTTTGTTGTGGAATCTGCCAACAGTACCTGGGTTTGTAGACGAGGCATACTGTATAGGGTGAGCCTGTGTAAGCCACCTGCAGACCCCCACCAACCATGCACTCTGTTAATAATTCTGATAAGATCCAGCTTGAGACTCTGGGCTTTAGCAGCTGCCTGCTGACTGAAGGAGCTCAGTGCCAGAAATACAATAATCCATTCATTCCCACACTTCCCCTTCTCTACATAGAGGAGAAGAAAAGAATGGATTAATAGTCAACTTCAAGACTTGAAGATCCCGTCTGTGCTTTTACTTCCCACTTTAACTCCCTGCTAAGTTGCAGATGGAGCTGGGTGGCACAACTTCATTTTCTAACCCTTCTGATGCAAACTGGTTAATACAGAAACTAGAAGCTGAGAGCAACTACCTGGCCAAAGAATTTCTGAGGACTCTAAGTAAATAAGGTACTCTATATCATTTTATTCACTAGGGCAACGCATGAGGATTTATGGATGCTCATGTAATGTGACAGGTGGTGGTTTGCTTACATGTTTCCACCCTGTAGGAGATTCGCAAGCATATGGACCGAGATTAATGGAAACATGACCACCACCAACACCCGCAGTAGGCTAAAGCACACTAGGAGATAGGGAGGCAGAGGAAAAAAGGATGTCACCAGCTCCGAGAACTGGGTATGTATTCTTAAGTAGCAGACTTGGAGAAGGGAGCCACCAAACTACAGCCCTTCAGCATTTTCATTCACTGAGGAAGCCCATGAGGATGTAAAGATCCTTGCGCAAAGTGACATGTGGTGGTTTAATTGTATGTTTCCACCTGTAGGAGTTTCCCAGGCAAACAAGTCTAGGTTAAAGGAAACAAGACCACCCAAAAGCAGTCAGGCTGGGAATGTATTTGTAATTTATGTGTAATTCTTGACCAGGAAAGGCATACCAAGCTATTACAGCTTGTTTCCAGGTGCATCCAGGGGGTGGGGGTGGGTTACAGGGACCTATTTTATTAATGGAGGAAAGTTGGCCATGACACTGAGGAAACTCCCCTGCTCTTCTTCGATAAATGCCATGGGAATAGTTTACTTCCACCAGGAAAGTGACCAAAGATGAGTGGAAGAGGCCTTGGTTTAACGTCTTATCTGAAGAACAAATGCCCCAGCTATTGGATGCAATAACCTTGGCAGTGAGGAGAGGAAAAAGCCCTTCTAAGGAAGAAATCTCTTGTGACCCTAGGCCTCGGTTAGTCTTCCCTCCAGGCTACCTAAGAATACAGCCGTTTTTGGACAGTCCTGAGTTTGTACACAAGATTATGAATGTAGGGCTCATAGCACAAAGACTGCCATCTTCGAAGACATTTAATGATATGCACTGGGATGTTTATTTTGTAGGTGGATATTCTAGCACCTATAAAGAAAGAGTGGCCTGAAAACTCTGATGAGTCAAAACCTAAAAAGAGAGAAGTATGTGAACGTGAGATGTGAATCGTGCAGTAATCATAATGGCAGTGAAGTCTGTTCTGAATAGTGGTTGGAGATCATTGGATTGTTCTTGGCTTGCACAGTGTTTGTCAAATGTTGATACGTGACATAAGGCATTTTGCATTGCTTAATTGTGTATGTAAGTTCCACAAAGTTTCTGTCCATCTTTGAGGAGGTTATTGGCAAGACAAATCAATCTGAGGCTCTTCTGGAGATCTGGGAATTTAAGATGCTTTTTTTTTTTTTGCTCCCAGAGCCCTAGCCAGGATCCCCTTCCACCAACCACCAATGTCTTTCCACTCATCTCCTAAGACCCTGCAAACTACACTTCTGGGACTCCTAGGTCTACCCATGACACACTGCTGTGCTGCTCCCCCGACCAGCCTACCCCGCAGGGCTGATGTTACCATCAGCTCCTTTTAGTTACTACCCCACTTTATCTGGCCACCCATGGTGGAGGTGGAGGCCAGGAGCACCCCCAAGAGTTGGCTGCTAGGGAGAGGGATGGACACTGGGGACAGGCGGAGGCTTCATTTGCCTGCACCAGCCCCATTGTTCCCCTTTTTTATTCCCTACCCACCCTCAGGAGCATGGTGACATCATTGGACACCGACACTACTGACAAGTCTGACACCCGCTTCAGCTCCCTGTTTGCCCCCGCTGCCCTGCACCTCCACCTTTGGTCACTGTGAATGTGTCTCCACTCCCCCACATTTATCCCAACAGCATTGTTGGGGCAGTATTCCCCAACTCCTGGTTCACAGAGCAAATGAGCATCCTTATCGCTCTTTTTCTGGGAAGGAAAGTCTCCCAAAAGAGCATGCTGCAAACTAACAGCCAACAAACATTGAGGGGGGTTTGCAACTCCTGGAATTTATAATCTGCTACCATGCCATCCATGCTAGCCAATACCTGTGGTAGAGGAAAGTCAATACAAACCCATAACTGCTAGCATATATTCCTCACTGGAAGCAGGTGGAACAAAAGCTGTGCCAACATGCTTGCATTAACAGAAAGGCTTTACTCCACACTCCCTATTGAAAAAAAATATTTTATTCTTTTTGGAAACTGGGTAAGGCCTACTAGGCACAAGTGACTGTTTTCATGGGTGACTCGGGAGCACTGGAGTGGTTAAATGACTTGCTCAGAGTCACACAGTATGCAAGCAGAGGTTGTGGGAATCAAACCCAGGTCCGCTGGATGTACCAGGCTCATTCACAGCTCGTTACTCAAACCTAAATTACCCACCTACTTGAAATCAATCTCAGTTGGCAACTCGGTTCTCATGAGTCCTCTACTCCACAGGATCCTAGGCTCCACACCACTCCTGAATACCACCCTGCACATCAGATACAATCCAAACTTCACTTCTGGCAATAAAATAATCCCTAAGACACCACCTCACTAATGACACAATAACAACAAGCAACACCTTTCAATCAAGGAACCGACTACCTTCAGGGAGGGTCTTCCCTTTTCTACAACTACAATTATGCTACCCACAGTCCTAATACAGTCCTAGGACTATTGCCCTGGTCTTCCAGTAGATCAAACAGCAACACAAAATGTGCATACTTGCAATCTGAATTTCCTTTTTTAAACTTAGAGTTTATTAAATTTTTAAGAAAGACCATGACTCAGATACATACAGTGCAGCAAGGTGCACAGCCATTATACAGACATTCAGTATATAAGATACAGTCTTGCAAGGTAAGCATTAATTATACACAGTAAGAACACTATCCATGCTGACCCGGTGGTGCTGAGGGTTGAGGTACTGGACGCCACACCTTGCACCACACTGGCGACCTGAGTTCGGGAACTAGCCCAGGCCGCCGGGGGTCAGCAGGCGAGAGAGAGGACAAGTGCCTGGAGGACTGCCTCCTCTCTCGGGGGGCGTTCCAGGGTTTGCACAGCACTGCAGTGACCTCCAGTGGAGACCGTCAGTACTGCACCACTTAGGACACACATAGAGGGATGCGGAGCCACGACGGACGTTCTCTGGCATCACCGCATGCTCATGGCTCCACCTGGGGGGGGTGGGAGTGGCAGTGAGGGTATTTCTAAGCAGAAAATCCCCGCCCCCAGGGATAGGCGATGGCACCACTTACCTCTTGCCACACTCTACTCCCTCCTCTCCTGGGCCGAGCCCAGCCCGGCTCAAATTCTAGATAGAGCACCCTAGGAGGATAGGGCGGCCCCACCTCGAGGGGCTCAGAGCTGGGGGGATAGCCGGGCTGGTGCCAGGAGTCAGGGAGGAGTTTCAGGCTTGGAGGTAGAGCTGAAGGAATGGGTGGCTACCTGAGAGAGTTCCCGAGGAGTCGGAGCCAGAAAAAGAAATTGAAAAAAAAAAAAGAACACTATCCATAATAGAGAGGGCCTCCGTCATTTGTAGGGGGAAAAAGAAAAATACTAGTCTCCTGATTTTAAAGAAATATGACAAACATGGATTACTTCAGAAGAGCCTATGTAAAGGATACCAAAATGAGTTACCTTATGTAGACATCACAAACAGGCTGCAACAGCCAGCGTCTTGTCTCCTATCCACTCTTGGTGTACAGTACATGCAACTCATGGGACACAGATATCATGTTCCATTATATATATCACTAATTTCGGCCACATTTGGTGGAAATTTGGTAACTGGCCCCTCAACCAATGGGTCAGTTTTTCTAGTCGATATATGGTGGTCACCATCACCCTTCACTGCTCCTTGCTGGAAAGTTGTGGTGATTTTTCCTTTACTATAACAATGTAATCTTATAAAGATACATTTAAAGATGAATTTACACAGTTTATAATTTAATATTTATATTATGTTTTACAGCCCTTATGTTCTGATGAAGGGACATTTAGTCCTGAAACTTAAAAGAATAAGAAATATATATTTAATACATGGGAGCATCAACGTGTTTTGGATTTTGAAGAGAAATTAAAAGAAAAAGAGGTTTTGAAATTGAATCATAGTTTTTATTGGGGCAGAGTTTGTCACACCTACACCATTTTGCAAGTTGTGGTTGCAGCCATAGTCTTGTAATGGCTATCTTGGCTGCCAATATAAGGATAGGGACCAAGGAGTGGGGTCCAAGTCATATTTCCTCTGTGGATGTTAATAGCCGCACCACAGGACCCTCAAGCAAACCTGGGTCCAGAGAAAGTCACACAAAGTACTCCCTTGGCTCCTGCAAAAATGTCAGGGGGACCATGTACTCCCAGAAAACATGCATTTGGTCTACATTAACAATGCCACGTTCACACCAACAAAGCCCGTAATTTGCTCCCATGTACTTGAGTGGTTGGAGAACCTGAATATGTATTCGCTGGAGGCCAGATTGGGGGGGGGAGATAAGACGGAAACATACATTTATTAGGGGTATAAATAAGGTACTCAGTGGGGAAATATTAGTTAGAAATAAGGATACAGTCACTAGAGGTCATGACTGGAGGCTGGTGGAGGTACATCTAAGAAAAATCTGAGGAAGTTTTACTTTACAGAGAGATCCTTGAAACAATCTTCCAGCAGAAGTGGCTGGGGGGGGCGGGCAGCAACCATTAACAGGTTTAAGCAGGGTTGGGATAAGGCACAGGGACAAATATGCTGCAAGATGGGTAATGGGATTGTGTGATGGTGTGGCAGAAGGGAAAGGAAACATCCACTAGGACAATATGTCTGTGAGTCGAGATAATGTTAGTAAGGGCAAACTAGATGGACCTCTGTTTCTCCTTCTGCCGTCAGATTCTATGTATCTAGGCACTTGGCCTGTATCAGTGAGGTACAAAAGTACTAAGAGTGACACTTCCAGGCAAACTCTCTCCATGCTGTGAAATATGTTATTTAAGGCTGGGAGGGCAAACTTGACCCAGGTGGGGTATGAAAGAAAATTGTGTAGTTCTGTATTTCAATGCTCCAAGATACATTGCCTTCTATGCTTCCAGGATGACTAAAGTCCCATATAGATGTTACCTATCAGATGATTCCTCTGTTCCCCTTTAAGACCCCCCCCCATAACAATACATAGGAGCATTGGTTCTGGTTCCTTGGAGGTGTGTCCTAAATTGTCAGGTAATAAGTATGACCTCACTTGAAGGTATCTACGATGTTCAATAGGTGCAAGCACATACGTGGTTTGTAACTATTGTAAATGATGAACACCCCGAGTATCCATAAATTGAAATGTCTGAGATCATTCTTACTGGCCCCATCTAGCAAAAGCATGGTCTCTTTGGGTAGATGGAAAGCCAGAGTCATATGCTAGTGCACGACAAAAATAAAGCAGGGAACCAATTCCTGGAGTCTTTATGAGATAATGTTGCATTGCATCACTGTAAGTGCTGTAAAACGTGTAAATCGTTGTGTCCTGAGGCTACCAGGGGGTAGGAAAATGGGTATTTTGTTGATATCATAGAGATCATTCAGGTTAAATGTAATGTGCTTATGGTGGGGGGGGGCAACAGTGCAGGACAATCCACTAGTATATCTAATACAAAGATGGACTGCACAGAATATCCCCTCACATTTGGTAGGTTTCTTGTTCCCTGTTCCTGGGGCAGCTGAAGCGTGCTATATTTTATCCTTTGGCACTAAGCCCCCCCCACGCCATAAAATATATTCTTGATGGTATTAGTGTGAGGGTCTGTAGTAAATATAACACCCAGAGCGACGTTCATCCTGATTGATTCAAATTAATTAAAAAAATCATTTTCCCCACTTTTCTAAATACAGTGTTATTTGTCGTGTTAATGGTTCATAATTTAGCAACTCTAACATAGCAAGATATATCAGAATAAACCGGTCTCTATGCCTCGGTCAGTTTCCCAGTGCTTGGAAATCAGCCAAAATCACCCCTATACATAAGAGTGGAGATTGGTCCGCACCTAACAACTACTGGCCGATCTCCATCCTCCCCTGCTCTCTAAAGCCCTAGAAAAAATAGTGTCTATTCAACTCTCTGAGTACCTGGCCAAATATGACATAATGTGCACAGAACAACATGGTTTCCGCCCAGGACACAGTACCAGTACTACTCTCCTGGAGTTCTCTCAATACCTGCACTCTGCTCTTGACTCCAGCAACCTTACCGGTGCAGTGTTCATAGACCTCTCCAAGCCTTTCGACACTGTTTGTCATCCCCTTCTGCTCGACTCCCTCCACTAACTCGGCTTTTCTGCTGGCCCCCTTGCCTGGTTTTCCAGCTACTTCTCTGCTAGATCCCAGCGTGTGAAGACAAATGGCTCCCTGTCCAATACCCAGCCCGTTCGTTCCCGGGTACCCCAGGGCTCCATTCTGGGCCCTGTACTTTTCAGCCTCTACCTCAACACTCTCCCCAGTTTCTGCATAGGAAAAATGCTCCTCTATGCCGACGATGCGGTTATCTTTGCCTCCCACCCCGATCCCTCTTCTCTCCAGGTATCCCTCCAGCACACCTACAACCAAGCTGAAAAGTGGTTCCTTGACCACTGACTTGTCATTAACCTAAAGAAGACTAAGTCATTGCTCTTCTCCCATCACCAAAACAAGGCCAAGAATGCCCCCCTCTTCATTCTCCCCAGCACTCTGCACCCGCTGGAGCAAGTGACCTCTTACAAATATCTAGGCATTACTTTCGACTCTGCTCTCACCTTCCACACCCACATCAATGCCCTATCCTCCACCATAAATTCTTGGATAGGCCTACTATACTGTCATAGAGATTTCCTCCCCCATGTTGCCCTCCGGCTGGCCATCACCTCTTCTGTCCTGTCGCTAGTGGATTATGGCTTGCCCATTTATGTTGCAGTGGACAATACCAACTTGACTAAAATCCAGCTCTCAATCAATAAGACCTGCAGGCTCATGACTGGAGCCCCTAGCCACACTCACACTTGCCTGCTCTACTCCACTGCCAGCCGCTCACCTCTGAGGAATGTCTGCACCACCAGACCTGCCCACTCGCCAAAAAATCTCTTCTAGGGCTCTCCCCCCGGGGGTCTCTGCTTCCCTCTGGTGTGCACCCTCATCTGTTGCCACCCGTAGCTCTGTCAAGGCCCAGAACCAAGACCTCACCAGCCCAGAGGTCCTTTCATTGCTGAGCCCCTGCTTGGTTCAATTCCCTCCCACCCTGCATCACAGACATTGCCAAAATTGGTCTCTTTAAAATTGCCCTCCGGAACCATCTCTTTGATGCTCATTGCTGTAGATGCACCTAATTAATCCCACTGTGGGATCCTCTTGTCAGGCCTCCCTGACTTGACAACATCCTCCCGACAGCCTATCCTCTCCCCCTCTCCCACCCCACTCCCCATCCCTACCTCCACCCTGTTCAGGTATTATCTAAGTATGTTCAGGGCTGTACCCCCACTGTAACCCCTGGATACCTTGTATACGATTGTAACCTATTGTAAGTAACATTATTATGTAACCTGTGTGTACTCTATGTTCAATGTTCTGCACCTGTACTGTTCTCACTGTTGTAATCACACTATGTAACTCTGTCTCCCCCCCTCCCCCCACGATGAGGTGCCTTTGTTAATGAGTCCATGACTCAAAGGTTGTAAATCTGACTTTTCTAATAAATAAATAAATACTTTCAGATACTTTATCATACCCCTATTCCATCTAAAAGGGTATTTATTCTAAATGTTTGGAACTTGGGCATAACTGAAGTTTAACAGCTTTGTGTTTTGTGTATTTATCCAGAAGTCTGCCACCTCTCCAAATTGTAAAATTTTCTTCCAGGCAGCCTCTATCGATCAATCTGGGGATAGAAAAGTAAAGAGGATGTCATCAGTGTAAAATGTCACTTTATATTCTGTTCCCCTAGGGGTACGCCCTCATTTCTACACACAGCAGCTGCTAATGGTTCTATGTATACAGCAAAGAGGAGGGACAAGAGGGGGCACCCCTGCCTGGTCCTACACCTGCAGAATGAATTTCATAAGCTCAATGAGGAGGAAAACAGGGACAACCTGTGGCTTACAATGCATACATATTTGAAAATTGACAACCTCAAGCTTATAACTATAAAATTACATTCAATATGTACTGTACAAAATGCCTGACCCACTGGTGTATTGGTAGCACTACCATATTTGGCACCAATGACCCAAGGTCGGGAGCAACCACAGGAGTCAGAGGGTCGTGGGAGGGTGCGACTAGGATCAAGCACCCAAGGACTGTTCTCCTCTGGAGCAGGGTGGAAGCAGTGCCTGGTGTTAGCCTGCCTCCTAGCAGTGGCTGGGGGATCAGTATGCTGACACTGTATGCAAGGGGGGAGGTGGGGAGACACCCATCATGTGGAGTACAGGAGCATGCGCAGCACAGCTATTGGTGTCACTGCATGCCACTTTCTTCATGCCAGGGAAAAAAATTAAAAAAATGCCAACTGGTAGGATGACACCAGTCTTCCATACGCCCACACCTGGCTATCTTGGCACATCCTGGTGAACCACATCCTGTTCCTGATGGGACTTGAGGGTATCCCACTGGGGGGGGGCAAACTCTGGGGGAAGAGCCACAGAAGGTAACTCCCAGAAGATGTCAGGGTGATGCCTTATCACAGCCATAGCAAAGAAAATAATACTTAGACACTGGATGCAGTTTGAAAACTCCTTCTTGTTTAGTAGTTAAATGTTATTAAAGTTTCAAAATGACTACAACCAATAACTTAATACTTAAAACTATAAAAGTAACATACTGTATTTTAACAATTAAATTTACTTTCAATAAAAATATAAGATATGTTAAAACATCTAAGTTTACTATAAGAAACTATCCAAATTAATAAATATACTACATTACATTTATATTTACCTATTCTAAACATCTCAGTATCTAAAATGAAGAACACACGGTATATAACCTCTTATGATTTATAGTTTACATCTGTTTAGCAGTTATTAAGATTCTGAAAAGAGGGAACCTACCCCCGACTCTGCTGTTTAACAGATTTATGAAAAGAAAGAAAAGTATAAAGAGAGTGATAGCTAAAGACAGAAACGGAGGGAAAGAATAAAAGGAAAAGGAGAAAGAAAGAGAAGGGTATATGTTTTATTACAACCAACTAGAGTACAAAATCAGCCACACTAAAAAACAAATGCTATCTAGGGACCAAGTGGAGAGTAGATAAAGCAATTTTTATGTCTGTTTTCAAACTTTTGTTTTAGCTTCCATTTGATGCTATAAGCTAGTTTTCTAATTGTAGGGATTCTATACGTTCCTTTTTCCATGCCTCTATGGATAGTGGACTACGTTTTATCCATAATCTGAGTGTATTATTTTTGACAACCATTGATGCTATTGACATAATATGTTTGTCATACTCTGACAAGTTTAACATTTTCCTCAAAGTGACCAATAATACAGGTTTTATGACTCATGTTTTGCTGAAACTTCAGTAATTTGTCCATAAAATTTATAATTTCCCTCCAAACATTTTTAATGTTAGGGCAGTTCCACATCATGCAGCATGTGCCAGGTTTGAAATAGGTATTCCATATTTTGTACAACAGCAATATGATAATTTACCCATTTTTAGCAGGTGAACTCTGAAGTAATATAGATTGTGAATAATTTTATACTGAGTAATCCTATGGGTTACTAGAGCCAACGTCCTGAAACGGAAGTCCCATATTTTCTTCCAGTTCCAAGAGTTAACTTCTCCAATTTCTGTAGACTACCAGATAATGTTTTCTTCAGCTCTGCTTTTAATTTGTGATATGAAGAAATTGTAAATAGTGGAAGTCTGTGGTTTTATTCTTATGATAACCAGCAATGCGCTTGCTAGTTCTATCAAACCTTCCCCTTAGTGAAAGTAGTGCCAAAAGTGATTCTTTTAGTTTCCAAAAGAAAGCTTCCTCCTTTTTAGTAATACCAAATTTTGCACAGAGTTCTTGAAAGTCCTTCAACATACAGTTATTTTTTTTTTATCTTGAATACTGTAGTTTTAATGCCACAGATATCCCAATTTTCTTTTATAATAGCTTTCCCCGAGATTTTTGTGAAGATTACCCCACAGAGGTTGAAGACTTAATTATACCCCAGCAGCCATTTTGTATCAAGGTTAAGCAATGGAAAACTCAGACTTCAAAAAGCACTCCAGGTGTTAATGAGTTAAGTCACGCAAATGCAAATGCATAAATCTGGATAGCTGTATTGTTTGTTTCCCTTAATCAGTGATTTTGGGATTCTGTAAAGTAAATCCCCTCCTTTAAAGAATGGCACCAAGCGATATTAGAGGTGTTATGGATGGAGAGAATGATTGCTAGTATCAGACATAGCCTTGAAACTTATCAAAATGTGGAAGAAGCTAAAAACTCTA
Source organism: Neoceratodus forsteri (assembly GCA_016271365.2). Lineage (NCBI taxonomy): Eukaryota > Metazoa > Chordata > Ceratodontiformes > Ceratodontidae > Neoceratodus > Neoceratodus forsteri. The sequence continues at coordinate 1,627,821,173 of CM057453.1, forward strand.
TTACTTCTGACGGAGCGGAGTGAACGTGAACAACTTCAAAGCTTACATCATATACAGACAGTAACTGAGGAGGCTAGTATAGTCAATTGCATGAAATATGTTTGATGTTCTGAAGTCAAGGTCACTTTGCTTACCTGTAAATATACACTCCAGAAGTATTTCACTGTCTGCTATCAAATGTAATACATAAATACTATATGTATGCTTACCTGAATATGTATATCTCGAGGTAAGCCATGAATGCTGATGGGGTTACACAAGTAGCTGTACATTCAGTTTATGTTGCTTGTCTGCCATTTTGTTAAGAAAATCAATTAACTTGCAATTTAAAAAGAAAATGAGATAATACATCAGCTCCTGGATTAGCATCCCCTGGAATGTATACTGCACATACTTGCAATTGAAACAAAAGGGAGGTGCAGGTCAGTCACCCCAGAAAGGACAGTAGAGAAGGGCAAGTTATTCTGCCTTTGTTAATGGCTCGGACTGTGTAGGAGTCAAAAGTAACAATTATTGAATGTCATTGGTGAATGCTTCTAACTGCAGAGGCAGTAACAAGATAAAATCTGAAAAGGAGCTGATGTTGTAGATGCATACAGAATTGTGGTGGACTCTTAGGGGCAGAATCTAAAAACCATTCATCTCCAGAAAGGGCTATGATGCCGTGAGGCAAGAAAACATAGAAACATAGAATTTGATGGCAGATAAGGACCGCTTGGCCCACCCAGTCTGCCCATTTCCCTACCTACTGGATAAGCTGCAGTTCCTAGTTAACCAGCAGCCTACTTCTTCCTACCCCCACCCCCTAGAATGGCCTTATGACTGTTCCATGCATGCTTGAATTCCACCACTGTTTTTGACTCACAACCTCCTCTGGAAGGCCGCCCATGCATCCACAACCTCTCTGTGAAAAATACTTCTAAATTACCTCTGAGCTGCCCCCTCTATCTTCAAATTGCGCCTTTGTTCTTTGCACACTCTTTTTGAAAGATGCTACCCTCTTGGACTTTGTTGTTTCCTGAGGTACTTGAACGCTTTCTATCATGTCCCCTCTCCTCCTTTCCTCGAGGCTATACATATTAAGCTCCTTAAGTCTCTCTTCATATGTCTTCTCGTGCAGACCCTGCACCATTTTAGTTGCCCTCCTCTGGACAGCTTCCATCCTGTCTATGTCTTTGCGGAGATTGGGTCTCCAGAACTGCACACAGTACTCCAGATGGGGTCTGACCAGCTGTCTGTACAGAGGGATAATAACTTCCTGTTTTCTACTGGCGATGTCTCTCCCTATGCATCCCAGTATCCTCCCAGCCCTCCTTGCTGCCCTCTCACATTGCTTGCCCACCTTTAGGTCATCTGATATGACTACCCCCAGGTCCCTTTCCATTTTTGTTGTTGTTAGTCTGTGAAATTCCAAGGTAAACTGTCCAGAGAATCATGATAGAAACCTGAAATGCCATTCCACTGCCTGAAGTACAACAACCACATAGCTAGACTGGCTTTTGATTACCTGTTGATCTAAGGCAGCAGTGAGTGTGATGAGGTAAAGAAGATAAGTGATGAGGGATCTGCCTTGTGGACTAATTCAAGAAAATGGGCGAAGTGCTAAGGAGTCATCTGGCAGGCATCAGAGTAGATATGGGGGTAGAACAAAGGTGGTCCATCATTAAGGAAGGAATACTGGTTGCCACAGATGAGTGTGTTAGGCTCAGGGGGAAGAATGGAAGGGGCCAAAGTGCCCAGTTGGTTTAGTTCTGGGGTTGCCCAGGCAGTAAGGGAAAAGAGGTTGGCCTATAGAAAATTCAAGAAGACCAAGAGAGAGGTGGATAGGGAAAATTACCTAAGGTTGGCTAGTGAGGCAAGTAAGGAAGTCGGGCAAGCAAAGGCACAGAAGGAGCTGCAGATAACTGAAGGAATTAAAAAGGGGGAGAATGCTTTCTTTTGCTATATAAGTGAGAAAAGGGACAAGAAGGAAGACATTGTTAGGCTTGGGAAAAGGGTGGAGTGGATGGAGGATAATGGGGGAAAGCAGAGATACTAAATAAATACTTCTGTTCTGTCTTAACCAAGGAGAAGGATGGACCAGTGCCTTAAGGAGGGAAAAGAGGAGTGGGGGGAGGGGAACACAGATGTAGGAATAGAGGAAGATAGAGTGAGGGAGGGTCTGCTGGCATTGAAGGTGGACAAATCACCAGGCCCAGATGGAGTACATCCAAGGGTAATAAAAGAACTGGCTGAGGAGCTAGCAGGGCCACTGCCAGACCTATTTAATAGTTCACTAGAGGCAGGCATAGTGCCACAGGACTGGAGAACAGCACATGTAGTGCCGCTCCACAAATGCGGTCCAAAGGATGACCCAGGGAATTACAGACCAGTCAGTCTGACCTCCATTGTGGGCAAGCTCATGGGGACCATACTAAAGGAGAGGTTGGTGGAATATCTTGAGGAGCATGGTCTCCAGGATGCGAGGCAGCATGGGTTCATGGGGGGGAGGAGATCATGTCAAACAAATCTGATTGGCTTCTTTGACTGTGTCACTAAGACGGTAGACAGGGGCCAAGTGGTAAACATCCTCTATCTTGATTTCAGCAAGGCCTTTGACTCTGTGCTCCACAAAAGGCAAATCAGGAAGTTGGTGGATCTTGGGGCTGAGGAAAAGATGGTCAGATGGGTGAAAAACTGGCTGAAAGACAAAACTCAGAGGGTGGGTGTGGGGGAACGTTATCTGGCACCAGACAGGTAACAAGTGGGGTCCCGCAGGGCTCAGTGCTAGGGCCAGTGTTGTTCAATGTCTTCATCAATGACATTGGCGATGGCATTAAGGGCAAAATGTGCCAATTCACGGATGACACCAAACTCTGTGGGAGAGTGGACACAGCTGAAGGGATAGAGGACCTACAGGAAAATCTGGAAAAGCTAGGGAAGTGGTCCAAGATATGGCAGCTTGGCTTCAATGCCAAGAAATGCAAAGTTATGCATACTGGAACCAAGAATCTTAGGACAGAGTACTACCTGGATGGAGTCCGAATATCTGCATCAGAGGAAGAAAAGGACCTGGGAGTGATAATCACTAGTGACCTGAAGCACTCCACGCAGTGCAAGAAAGCAGCAGAAAAGTGAAACAAGATGCTGGGCTGCATATCTAGGGGGATCACTAGTAGGAGAGAGGAGGTTATACTGCCCTTGTACAGGTCACTGGTAAGGCTGCATCTAGAGTATGGAGTTCACTACTGGTGCCCACACCTCAAAAAGGACATTAAACTGCTGGAGAAGGTCCAGAGGAGGGCTACAAAGATGATAGCCGGTCAGCAGGGTTAGACATATGAGGAGAGGTTGAGGGCACTGAACATGTACTCCCTGGAAGACAGGGGGGAGAGAGAGAGAGAGGGGACATGATTGGGACCTTCAAGTACTTGAAAGGGATAAATAAGATTGATAAGGAGAGTCTCTTTAAGCTGAGTAGCAACCATAACATGAGGGGGCACAGTCTTAAGCTGGCGTGTGGGAGGTTTAGGATGGAGGTCAGGAAGCACTTCTTCACAGAGAGGGTGGTGGACACTTGGAATGCGCTGCCAGAAGAGGTAATCTTGTTGAAGACAGTGGGCAGCTTTAAGAGAGGCTGGGACAGGCACAGGGGGAGGGTAAGGGTCATGGGTAGGGAGGATGAGAGGAGTGAGGAGGGAGGGCAGGGACATTAGCTCAAGCCATGGACCCTGCAATACGAGCAGACTTGATAGACCAAATGGCCTTCTTCTGCTGGCTTCTTCGAATGTTCATATGTATGTAATCCACACTGTGAAATTAAGAAAGAGAGAGAGAGAGAGAGAGAGAGAGAGGAGCTCTCTTTTGGATGAAATGACAGAGGAAATGTGCACTAACTTGTCCTGAGGTAGTCTGGCTTCCGTAAATGCAGAATAAACATAGATTTTGGCTAATGATCCAGACATTTTTTCCAGGAGGAAGAGGAATGCCCAGAAACAAACAACGGTCAGATAGTACAGAACAGCTCAAGTCTACTAGGAGGAGATCATTGAGAATGCATATGAATGGTAAATGGTAGCTGTGTAAATGGAAGAATGAGCTGCATAGGATTGGGCTCACTGACCTGTCCACTAGCAGAAGTAAAATTCATTGTCAACAGCTATCCAGTTTGGTCTGTTTTTGGACTGAAGCAAGTAGCCAGCTGCTTTGGCCAAGGGGCCTGATGATAATCATAAAAGGAAATACAGTACCACTGTATCAGATGGAGAGGTCACCTATTACAGTGTAGCCTTTGAGAAATTATGTTCAGAATTCTCATGTTTAACAACTTAAAATAGGTCAAAAAGCAGTTTGTCTTGGTTGAAAGTGCAAAAGAAATACCCATGGACTGTACAGCAAGTAGAGGCTTAATGTAAGTCAATTCTTTTCATTTAGAAGAGACTGAATTACAGCTTCTTTTAGCTGGCCTAGAGTGGCATTCAGAGATTGGGATGAGTCCAAAAGATCAGGCTTTGTTTGACAGATGCATCACATAACCTTTTGAGGTTATTGGCTCCCTCCCACTCCTGACATCCCCAACTACACCAAAAAACAATCAGCCCTTCCTCAGGCCCCCCTGCAGTGTTCCTTACTTCCCTCCTGTCAACACTATCTGAAGCAGCAGAGAATTTCTCCCAATTGCTTTCTGTGCACTTAATATTTTAAAGCTCCCTAATTACTTCATCTTTTTACCAAATTGATGCAGCCACATCACATGACCTTCTGAGGTAAGCAGCACCCACCCACTTAGGGCAGGAGATATGGAAAAAGGAAATACTGGGAGTACATTGACACAAAGGGTGGGTCAGGTTACGATCAAAATGAAAGAATGGGAGCCAGCCCGATGGAGCTGAGGTCTGAGGTGCTGGACGCCTTACCTCAAGTCACGCTGGTGACCCGCGTTCAGGAACAAGTCAGGGTCATCGGGAGTCAGCTTGGGGGGCGGGGGGGCAGGACTAAGCAGCTAAAAGGCAGCTCTCCTCTCCCGGAAGGAACCCGGTTGCCGACTGTAATTCCACTGCCCCCGGATGGAGGTCCAAGGGTAGTGCAGACAGGCAGGTGGAAAGCAAAGGCAGGGTGCCTCAGAAGCAAGGCATGCACATGCCTCCACATGTGCATGTGTGGCCGAGACACAGGGCTGGGGGAAAATAAACAGGTAAAATCGGGGATTAAAAAAAAATGAAAGGATTGGTCTAGTCAAGTAGATTTGGCACAACAACAAAATACTTGATAAACTTTAATTATTAATAATTTAGTATAAAAACATAGAAACACAGATGTTGTCAGCAGATAAGGACCTCTTGGCCCACCTAGTCTACCCTATTTTCCCTACTTACTGTACCATCACAGACCATACTCAATCTCCAGTCTTCTAACCCTTGACTTACTTCTGAGGTCCCCTTGTGCCTATGCCATGCATGTTTGAATCCTGTTCCCAAATGAACCTCATATGCACATCAACACGAGCATCAATGCTTATTGAAACTATTTCATCATTACTATTCCTCAATCCACCATTGAAGAAATTCAATCCCATCCCTCATGTTCGGTCATGGCTTGCCAAAGGGCATAGATCAGCCAGTGACACACAAAGTAAGGAAAGAAAACACGAGGATAGCCAGAGAAATATGGAAATTCTATGGTCTTTTCTTGATATGTAGAGAACAAACCAAACCAAACTCAGAATTTCTTTCTGCAACCTACAAAACTGGTGTAACAACGTGGATGCTTACTTAATGGTATTTGTAGCTTAATACAGAAACTGTATTTTGGCTAACAGCAGCTGAAACAGTGCGTCATATACTCCTTTCTTTGTGCTATACTTCCACCATGCATTACCACACACACACCAAATTAATACTGTAGTATTTTGTGCAAGCATCCATTATAAAGTAATGGTGGCCTACCACCACCATCCATTACATCGTGATGGATACTTGCACAAAATGTTATAGTAACTTTTGTTAAGGAATATTGTTACATTAGTGTCTCTTACCTGGTCAATCCAAGTTGGGGATTAGCTATTCATCAAAACTGAGTCAGTTCCTGAGGAATGAATGTCTGCAAAGGAAAATAAGAAATTTAAACAGGACACAAAGAAACAAGGGTTGGATGTAAACCACATGTAACTCATCAGATTAAAAAAATGTTTATACTTAACTGATAGGGTAATTAAGACATGTCAAGACCTGTAAAATAAAAGAGAGGTAACTAAATAAAATCTTCTAGAAAATTTTTTTTTTTTTTTAAGGCAGATGGTGCAATGCTAGACATTTTAACATCCTGTTCTGATGAGGGCCCCCAGAAACTCCTGGGTTTTAGATGGTCTGTTTTGAGTATTGTGGCTTTTATTGAAGATAGAACACACTTCTATTGCAGGTTCCCTAGTACCTCCATGTTGATGCTTAATAAGGTGGCGAGAGTCTCCAATATCCTGACTCCGTCAGATGACAAAAAATGTTCTCTAGGAGTCAAGGGAGCATCCCTTGACTTGTAGGGGAACATTTTTTTGTTATCTGGATGGAGTCAGGATATTGAGACCGCCACCTTATTAAGCAACAACATATACACATGGCATCTAGCAGGGTACAACTTTGCCCAATGCCTGGTATTGTATGGTGCACGGTGGCCTGGGGTTCGATAGTATTAGACCCTGTCAATGTCATATTATGAAATGTTCTCACTTGAGCAGCTAACCTCCCATTGTAACAAATTAATTGCAGGAGCATAGTTAATGTTATAGGTAGACCAAGAAGCTCTTGGGTTTTGGATGCTCTGTGTGTGAGTTTGGGGTTTTATTGAAGATAAGACACTTTCTGTTACAGGTTCCCTAATAGGAACCTGTAACAGAAGTGTGCTTATCTTCAATAAGGAACATGTAACAAAAGTGTGTTTTATTTTCAATTAAAGCCCCAAAGCTCACCACAGCACTTCTAAAACCCAAGAGCTTCTGGGGCCTTCCGGACCCCACACCCCTGGCCTTTGGATCACAGTACCTTGCCATAGCTTCTACATGCCCATGATCCTTTACCTATAAAAACCTTTTCATGCTTCAGTTTTAATTGGTTCTTCTATTACTTGTACCATGCTAGATGTTATGTGGTACATTTTGTTACTTAGTAAGGTCAGCCAGAGTCTCCAATACCATAACTCCGAGTATAATGGGCAAGATGCTGTGAATTGACCCAAAGGCCAGGGGTCTGGGGACCAGTAGGCACCCAGAAGTTCTTGGGTTTTAGATGCTCTGTTGTGAGTGTTGGCCAGGGTTATATATTGCAGACAAAACACATTTCTATTCTTTGTGCCCCCAAAAAAAATTCTTCCCTTGGATTCAGGGGTAGGGAACCTGGCACAGAATAGAAATGTGTTTTATCTGCAATATAAGCCTGTCCAAAACTCACCAGAGAGCATCTAAAACCAAACAGCTTCTGGGGGCCTACTGGCTCCCAGATTCCTGGTCTTGGGTCAATTCACAGCATCTTGTCCTTTATACAAGCCCACAGTCCTTTACCAGTGGTCAGCCAGACTCTACAATAATTGACTCTACCCCCAAAAACAATTCTTACCCAGATTCAGGGTAGGGAACCAGACACAGTAATGTGTTTTATCTGGAATATAACCCCAAAAATTTACTACAGAGCATCTAAAATCAAAGAGCTTCTTGGGGCCTACTGGCCCCCAGACCCCTGGCATTGGAGCCAATTCACAGCATCTTGTCATTGCATTATACTTGTACATACCCAGCCATGTTCCTTTATCAGTGCCCAGTCAGCCAGGCTCTCCAACCTGACTCCAGACCAAAAAAAGGAAAAAATTCTTCCCATGGATTCAGGGGCAGGGAGTCTGATATAGATATGTGTTTTATCTGCAATATGACCCCCAAAACTCACCACAGAGCATCTAAAAACCTGATATGATGGGCCTGACGGCCCCAGACCCCCGGCTTTTGGTGTTTGGACTCAGAGCCCTGGCATCTCTTTCTTTACAAATTAGGCACTGGCAGTCACACTTTAATTATATTTACTCAGACACACAAGAGAACGCAGATCCTGAACACTCTCCTTGTTAGTACCGTACAGACAGGTTTTATCCTGACCTCAGACATGAGCCAAGACCTTGGGATCCCTTAGTGCAAGCTGTACCCTCCTCATACAACACAACCCCTCCTACTCCTCTATTCTCACACCATTGGGTGAGGTTATACCTTAGGCACAGCTTGTCTGTCTTTCTAAACTTAACACATTGTATTAGATTTTCATAGAAACACAAAATGATGCAGTACAAAGGACATCTAGGAGTCTGTCTAGAGTCTGTCATTAGGCAGCCATTGGCCAGACACTTTGTATGTTGACTTCCTGTACCTGGTCAACATTAAGCACTCTCAACTCTGCTGCTCACTGCACTGTCTTGGCATGACTCATATTAAGCTCCTGTTCCCAGTTACTGATACTACTGCTTAGATTGCAGTCTGTACTGTGAACCAACTGCTTGCTCTAATTAACCTGATTTATCCTACTCGTACCAACTGGCAGTGTTCGTACTAAAGCTCCCTATCTGGGTTGCCAAATATTTGCTCACTGCTGTGACACCCTATCTGGGGTGCCCTGTAATTGGCTCTTTATGGCCCAAATGAGTACCTAGAGGCCAGTGGGGCACAGGACCCAAGGCAGCATGGGTTCACAGCGGGAAGGTCATGTCAGATGAATCTAATTGATCTAATTGATTTCTTTGACTGTGTGACCAAAGTAGTAAACCAGGGAGGGGCTGTGGACATGGCCTACCTAGATTTTAGCAAGGCATTTGACACAGTCCCACACAAAAGATTAGTAGTCAAATTAACCAGCCTGGGAGTGGGTCCCGGTGGGGAAGCCTGGGTAAAACATTGGCTGAACAACAGGACACAGAAGGTAATTGTAAATGGAGTCCACTCTGAAGAAAGAGGGGTTACTAGTGGGGTACCGTAGGGTTCAGTTCTGGGTCCAGTCCTTTTTAATGTCTTTATAAGTGACATTGCAGAGGGACTGGAAGGAAAAGTATGCCTCTTTGCAGATGATACAAAGATCTGCAACAGGATTGATACACAAGGAGGCATGGAAAGGATGAGAAGGGACTTGGCAAGGTTGGAGGAATGGTCAGAAGCATGGCAGCTTGGATTCAATGCAAAGAAGTGCAAAGTAATGCACCCGGGAAACAAAAACCCAGGGGAAGATTACACAATGGGGGGGAGGTAGTAACAACAACAAAAATGGAAAGAGACCTAGGGGTAATCATATCAGATGACCTTAAGGTTGGCAAGCAATGTGAGAAGGCAGTAGGGAGGGCTGGGGGGATACTGGGATGTATAGGGAGAGGCATCACCAGCAGAAAACAGGAAGTTGTTATCCCACTGTACAGACAGTTGGTGAGACCCCATCTGGAGTACTGTGTCCAGTTTTGGAGAACCCATCTCCGCAAGGACATAGACAGGATGGAGGCAGTTCAGAGGAGAGCAACTAAAATGGTGCAGGGTCTTCAACAGAAGCCATATGAGAAGAGACTAAAGGAGCTTAATATGTATACCCTTGGGGAAAGAAGGGAGAGGGGGGACATGATAGAAATGTTTGAGTACCTCAGTGGAATCAACAAAGTCCAAGAGGGTAGCATATTTTAGAAAAAGAGATGTGCAAGAACAAGAGGATACAATTTGAAGATAGAGGGGGGGATGGCTCAGGGGCAATGTGAGAATTTTTTTTCACAGACAGGGTGGTGGACGCACTGAACAGCCTTCCTGAGGAGGTTGTGGGGTCTAAAACTGTGGGAGAATTAAGAATGCATGGGACAGACATAAGGCAATTTTTGTGGGGGGTAGGAAGAAATAGGCTGTTGGTTAACTAGGATCAGCAGCTTATCCTCTAGGTAGGGAAATGGGCAGACTAGGTGGGCCAAGCGGTCCTTATCTGCCATCAAAGTCTATGTTTCTATGTTTAAAATTGCTAACTCAGTTTGAGTGTAGATAGTTCCCTATTTACTTGTTGGGTTCCACTGGTACTCCCCATCAGACTGTCCTATCACTGCTCTCTTGTCCTCTAATTAGGTACTTAGTCCTTGATAAGGGGGCTGCAGACCTACACAAGATGGCAGTCGTGCTGGACTAGCCTCTACACCTCGTAGTTCGTGTTCCGTTTTAACGGATTTGATTGTTTATTTATTTGATTCGTTTGGCCGTGAGTTTAAATTGTTTTATTTTTAATTTTGTTTATTTGTGAGTTTTATTTTTGGGCCGTCTGGTTTCTGTGGTCGTTTTGTTGCTTCCGGTAGCTTGTTTCAATGCTCTGGTAGTTGTCTTGGTGCTCTGCCTGTCCTAGTGTTCGCAGTCGAAGGAAGCTTGTACTGGGAGTCATAGTCTTTATTTTTTGGCTGTTTATCGCCTGCTACTGATTGCTGTACCGGTGTTTCCCGAAGTGTGGGGAAGCAAGTCTTGCAGATTACAATAGTTCTCCCTGATGCCTGATGCCTGATGCCCTTTTGTGGGGGAAGCGAGCGATTTTTGCTGGGAGCAGGATCCTATGGTTGCCTACCGTTTGCTGCTGTTGCTTCCTTGGCGTATCCATTAATGTAGAGGAGTTTATTTTCGGCTCATCTGGATGTTCGTTGGCCTTGGTCGCAAGGATTTGCTGGCTGCTATTTGATGTTTGGCCCTTACAGTTGGATGTACTGTGAAGGATTTTTACAGTGATTTATCGAGGAAGAATTGGACTAGCTGGTGTGATTTCTACATGAATTCGAGCTGGAAAGGACAGTTACTGGTGTTTTAATGTATCGTGAGTAATGGGACTCGATTCATTGATCGATGTCCTTTTTCCCTGGGATTTCAAACTTTATTCTAAGCTGTGTTTAATGTTCCATGGGGAAGTAGTGCCTTATTAATGGTCTTGGTTCTGGGAGGTTCTTACCCCCCCCCTTTTTTGTGCCTGGGAGATCTTGGGTTGTGCTGCCTGGGACCAAGCAGGAGCTGCTCTCGTTTCCCCTAAGGAGTTGGGGGTTATTAGGGGGCTCCTAAGCTACGCCAGGGTTGGCCTTAATAGTCTGGCCTTGGGATATCTGAAGCTGTGGGTTCTGGTAGTATAATCGAGCCTGATTAGGCAGTTTGGGGGTCTGTGTGGGGGAGAACTTCCCTCTCCTTGCAGCTTAGTTTGTGGATATCCCCGATCTCATTTGAGATATTTACTTCTCTACTTATGGACTCGCACTGAGATTATATGTTGTTATTCTCCGAACGTACATATGCAATAGTTTGGACTTTGATTCAGGGCATCGTAATGCCATTTGACTTTTCACTGGATCCTGTTTTCATCATATGAAGGACAGTGTGCGTAGTGAGAAGACCTCACTATCCTTATATATCTGGAGTCTGTAATATTAACTATCATTGGCAGTGAGAGTGCCTAAAAACTGCAAATGGACTGCCTATATTTGTGTTTTTTGAATGCTTTGTCCTATTGGTAGTGAGAGGACCTGTGGGGCGAAAATTAGTTTTGAATTGTATTATTTTAGTTTTTAATTTTGTTTTTTCCCTCCCCAGATCCGTGAGAGAGTTCATTGGGTGGGGAAGTTTTATTAGTTTTATTTGTTTGTTTTGTTTATTTGTTTTTTGAATTATGTTAATGGGTGGATTTTAATCATGGGTAATTTATTTAAGAGGTAATTAGGATTTTTATTTAGCTGTCTATCAGTGAGTTTGTTTCCCGCTTTTGGTATGTACTGTTTAGTTACCCCGGTCGTGCATTATTCGTCCTCCGATCTCCGTGCTCTTTGCCCTTCCCCCCCTCCCATTTTCCATCTACTAGCACTGTCGGGTGCTTGGTATTGTACGTAGGAGGGTTTGGGGTGGGTGTGGCGGGGGACGTGGACACAGAAGGGCGAATGAACGGACCTTTCATATAGGGCTAGTCAGGCCCAGAAGATGCCCTGCGGCAAAATGGAGCCTAAAACGTGGAGATTCATGTCTAGTCCCCATACCCAAGGGCACCACCTGTTTGGATGGGCAAGTAGTCGGGACGGCTCCGGAGCCTTGTCCAACTCAGGTGGTGTTGTGCAATGCCAGATCTATTAAAAACAAGTCCGCTGTTATCGCTGACTTTGTTGGGACAGCGGATCTGGCTTGCATCACCGAGACCTGGCTGGATGGAAATGCTGTCCCCATTTTGGAGGCAGCTGTTCTGGCTGGTGCTCGGTGATTCACCGCCCGAGATTGGATCGCGGGGGGGGGGGAGTAGCGGTCTGCTTTAAGACCAGGTTGGGGCTCACGGGTGTATCAGTTGAGGAAGCTGAATCCTTTGAATGTACCATAGTAGCTGGTGTGGGTTGCAGGACAGCCCTCATCTACCGTCCACCAGGAGACGAGAAGCGATTCCTGCAGGCAGTGGCTGACTTCGTCGCCGATATGGCATTGGAATCGCCCAGATTGATGGTTCTGAGTGACTTCAATGCTTGGGTCGATGATGAACTCTCAGCCTTTGGTCAACACTTCCTCCAGTTGATGACATCACTGGGCCTTACACAGATTGTTTCTTCAGCTACTCATAATCACGGTCACTCTCTGGATTTAGTTTTTCTCCTGGGGATTGAGGCTTCTGATTTGGTGGTGGAACCTGTTAGTTGGTCTGATCATTACACCGTGGGCTTCAATTTTTGTGCTCCCCTTCGTAGGTCTGCCCCTGTGGAGATGGTTCAATACCGCCCTTTACGGGACTTGTGTCCTGAAGACCTGATGGCAGTACTGAACCTATCAGAGTTTCGAGTTGCCAGCTTGGGTCTGGAGTCCGTGGTTTTGGCTTATAATCAGGCCATTTCCTTGGCCCTTGACTCAACTGTTGCTGTCCATGTTCAGCCCTTTGGAATTCTCTACCTCTCTCTTCGCCCTCGCGCCCCATGGTTTGACGGGTCCTTGAGGGAGTTATGACGTGTGGGACGATGGTTAGAGCGTTGTTGGCGGAAATCTGCTCTAGAAGTCGACCGCCTTAGTTTGGAGGAGCATTATCGGCTCTACCAATCAGAGATCTCCCGTAAGAAGGCAGAATTCCTCTCCAGGGAGATTGCTGTTGCTCAGAATCGACTGACTCAGCTCTTCAGAACTGTGGACAGGCTGTGCAACCCAACCTGTCTCCAGCTCCATCAAGCTTTTTCACAAAAGGAGTGTGATGAGATCACTCAATTCTTTGCGAATAAGGTTGCCGACATCAGATCAGAGATCCACCCGACACACTCTGAGGGGGAAGCTGTTGGTCAGCATCTGGCCATGGTATCCCAGGCCTCCTGGAGTTCCTTTAACCTGCTGATGTTCGAGGATATTATGCAGATCATCCAGGGGATGCGCCCTACGTGCTGTAGTTTAGATCCGGGTCCAACATCCCTGATTTTGGGTTGTGTTGAGATCGTGGGCCCATTTCTGGCTCAAATAATCTGGTGCTCCTTAGAACTGGGTGAGTTTCCTAGCTCCCTAAAGGAAGCGGTGGTGACTCCCCTTTTGAAGAAGACTTCTCTGGACCCAGATATTTTTGCCAACTACAGACCTATCTCTAACCTTCCCTTTATTGGGAAGGCTATTGAGAAGGTAGTGGCAAACCAGCTGGAGGACCATTTGACCATCCATAGTATCTACGAACCTCTCCAGTCTGGTTTTCACAAGAGGCATAGTACCAAGACTGCTCTGGTTCGGGTGCTTAATGATCTCTTGATGGCAAGCGATTGGAGAAACCATTCTATCTTGGTTCTCCTTGATCTCTCTTCAGCTTTTGACACTGTAGACCATGGGGTTCTGCTTGAGCGCCTGAGCTCCACCTGTGGACTGTCTAGTACAGTGCTCAGATGATTTTCATCTTTTCTATTGGGGAGAACATAGAGAGTTGTGGCGGAGATTTCTTCTTCTGACCCTTTCTTGTTGCAGTGTGGTGTTCCCCAGGGCTCGGTGCTTTTCCCCATGTTGTTTGTAATGTATATGCTGCCCCTCGGAGACATTGTTAGATGGTATGGGCTGAGGTTTCACTGTTAAGCTGATGATACCCAGCTCTACCTGTCTTTTGGCCCCAACCAGGTTAGTGCTTTCTCGGTATTTAATAGCTGCCTCGCTGAAATCCATGACTGGATGAATTCGAGCTGGTTAAAGTTGAACACCAGCAAGACTGAGGTTATGGTTGTGGACCTGGGTTGTGGGATAGAGGGGTTGGGGTCTGATCAACCCTCTGGTTTATTTCTGGGGGGGATCAGATCCTTACCTCTGAACAGGTGCATAACCTGGGAGTGGTACTCGACGACGGGCTGACCCTTCGTCATCAGGTGCCAGCAGTCATTAAGTCTGCATTTTACCATCTTAGGAACATTGCCAGGGTGAAGCATCTTGTTCCGTCCAGTGATTTACCTGTGTTGGTCCACGCCTTTGTGACCTCACACCTTGACTACTGCAATTCCCTGTACCTGGGGCTTCCTGGGGTTGATATCCGCCGCTTGCAGCTAGTGCAGAACGCTGCTGCAAGGTTGTTGACAGGGGCATCCAGAAGGACACACATTACCCCTGTGCTGCGCGATCTGCACTGGCTGCCTATACAGTGGTAGATCACCTTTAAAGTAGGTCTTTTGACCTTCAAAACCCTGCACGGACTTGGCCCCGACTACCTGAAAGAGCTTCTGATTCCTTACAGCCCTGTATGACAGCTCCGTTCGGCTGACGAGGGGTTGCTGGAGGTTCTGAGGGTTATTTTAAAATCTTCTGGGGCTCGGGCTTTTGTATTTATAGCCCCAACCCTCTGGAATTCTCTGCCTCGCCAGCTTCAGGAATGCACGACCGTGGAGTCTTTTAAGCGGGAACTCAAGACCCATTTGTGGAGCCAGGCTTTTATGGCTTGAGGTTGTTGTGATTACTTTGATTTTATATGTGTATTTTCTGATTTTATTATTTATCTGTACAGTGCCTTGGTGCTTGAAAGGCGCTTAATAAATAAAGTTTTATTATTATTATTATTATTACACACCCCACCTCATTGGTTGTTACTGCTTACTACTTGACTTGGTCTTTGGCTACCATGTTGTTGCTACTATCAGTTATTTTGGCTTCTGCTCACTCTGTCTCTAACTCCTCCAACTGCCATCATACTCGTACCATTCCATCATCTGCTGACTTATCACCTCCTGCTCTCGCATACATGCTGTGTTATTAAACAGTGACTACCTCAGCTCCATGCCTCTTCCCCCACCCCCCACCCCACATGTCTATTCTCCCTGGGGGATGACATTCAGGAAGTGTTACCTGGTGGCTTACCAGTGCTCGCAAGAAGATATTAATCCTAATCCTGTTGCTGGAAGGGGAATTTGAGTGGAATCCAGGTCAATCCTTGCCTTCCCCACAGCCCAACCTACCCACCACCCAGCAAAAAGGCCTCTGCCATTATCACCTAAACATTCGTAGCTTTCTACCTAAGATTTACCGTATTTGGGTCTGAGTATCTCAAACTGCCTCTGATATCTTGGTGCTTTCTGAAACCTGGCTATCTGCCAAGACCCCCTTCTCTGACACTGCCCTTCTGGGCTTTACCATCTTACACCAGAATAGATGTGAGGGGGTGAGTTGCCCAGTTTGCGTTTATTGCCTTGTCCTTTACCCTCACCTCCCAGGTAACAGTTCCTAGATTACACAAATTAATTTGTAGCAAAATTACCTTTCCCCATTCCATCCCCCTGTTCACCACTGGCATTTACTGCTCCCCAGTTAAAAGTGCTGAAGACCGCCTTAGATTGATGGAACATTATCAAGTCTATCATTTGGCAATCACCCGTAAGAAGGCAGAGTTCTTGTCTGGGGAGATTGCCACTGCTCAGAACTGACCGGCTCAGCGCTTTCGAACTGTAGACAGATTGTGCAACCCAGCCTGCCTGCAGATTTGAAGAGCCTTTTCACAAGTGGAGTGTGATGAGCTCACTCAATTCTTTGCAGCTAAGGTGGCTGACATCAGGGTGGGGCTCCAACCAGCACACTCTATGGGAGACACTATTGATCGGCACTCAGGCACTTTCCCTCAATTTTCCTGGAGTACCTTCGACCTGCCGGAGTTCATTGATGTCATGCGGATTGTCCAGGGTATGTGCCCTACGTGTTGTAGTTTGGATCTGGGCCCAACCACCCTCATTATGGGTTGTTGTGATATCATTGGCCCAGTCCTCGCACCGATAGTCTGGTGCTCCCTTGAGTCGGGTGAGTTTCCTAGCTCCCTGAAGGAGGTGGTGGTGACACATCTCCTGAAGAAAGCTTTTCTGGACCCAGACTGCCATGCCAATTAAAGACCAATCTATAACCTCCCCTTTGTGGGGAGGGTGATTGAGAAGTAGTGGCCCTACAACTGGAGAACCATTTGACCATCCATGATATCTATTAACCTCTCTAATCCGGTTTCTGAAAGAGGCATAGCACCAAGACTGCGCTGGTTCAGGTGCTCAATAAACTCCTGATGGCAAGAGATCAGAAAAAACATTCCATCTTGGTTCCTCAGGGTCTCTCATCAGCGTTTGACACTGTGGACCATGGGGTTCTTCTCAAATGCCTGAGATTCATCTGTGGCTTGTCTGGTACAGTCCTCAGGTGGTTTAAATCCTTCCTCACTTGCAGAACTCAGAGGGTGTTGTCAGGGATTCATTCCTCCGACCCAGTCTCTCTGTCATGTGGGGTTCCTCAGGGTTTGGTGTTGTCCCCATGTTGTTCACAGTGTACATGCTATCCCTTGAAGACATTGTAAGATGGTATGGGCTGAGATTTCACTGTTATGCCGATGATACCTAGCTCCACCTGTCTTTTCACCTGACCAGGATAGCGCTCTCTCAGTTTTTAATAACTGCCTCATTGAAATCCAGGGTTGGATGAATTTGAGCAGGCTGAAGTTGAACTTGGAAAAGACTGAGGTGATGGCTGTGAACCCAGGTCACCGGATAGAGGGGTTGGGAGCGGGTTTGCCTTTGGGATTGTTCCTTGGAGGCTCCCAGCTCCTCACCTCTGAACGGGTGCGAAACCCGGGGGTGATTTTTGACATTGGGCTGACATTGCAATCACAGGTGTCAGCAGTCGTCAAATCCTCTTTCTACCATCTGAGGAACATCTCCAGGGTTAAGCATCTAGTTCCATCCGGTGATCTCCCTACACTGGTCCATGCCTTTGTGACCTCGCACCTTGATTATTGCAACTCCCTTTATCTAGGGCAACCTGGGGTTGATATCCACCACTTGCAGCTGGTGCAGAACGCTGCAGCCTGGCTGTTGATGGGAACTCCCCGGACTTGTCATATCTCTCCAGTGCTGCACGAACTGCACTGGCTGCCGGTACAGTGGCGGATCACCTTTAAAGTCAGACTTCTGACTTATAAAGCCCTACATGGACAGGGCCCGGACTACCTGAAAGAGTTTCTGGTTCCTTACTGCACCAGATGATCACTCCACTTGGCTGAAAAGGGGTTACTAGAGATTTCAAGGGTATCTTTAAAATCCTCAGGGGCCCGTGCAGTCATGTACATGGACCCAGCCCTTTGGAATTCTCTACCCCGTCAGTTTCGGGAGTGCACGACTGTGGACAGATTTAAACAGGCACTAAAAACTCACTTGTGGCAACTAGCCTACCCTGTTTGATTTTATTGAAGTCTGAATTTTATGAGATTCTTTATTTAATTGGGTTTTATACTAATTTTGTTTTATTTTACTGTTAAGGCGCCTTGGTTTTTGAAAGGCGTGATATAAATAAAGTATTATTATACTTATTTATAAGCTGTTACAGATACTATCTCCTGTCACCTCTCCCATAATTGTACCCCAAGGCATGAACATATAATAATTGTTGACCTAAACATTACTTGAGTCAGACCAGCCTGGTGGCTCTGAGGATTGAGGTGCTGGATGCCACACCTCACGCCACGCTGGTGACCCGGGTTTGGGAGCGAGCTTGGGTCATTGGGGTTTGGCAATGGATGAACAGGATTGAGTGTCCAGAGGACAGCTTTCCTCTCCTCTCCCGGGAAGGGTGGGTGGATGACTCCCCGACGTGAGCAGCTCCTAGTGGAGGCTGGGAGCGCCACAGTCCGGGAATCAAGCTAGATGCAGGGGAAGAGCCATGGCAGCCGTTCGTGAGCTGGATGAGGGAGCACACCCGGCAGCACTGGATGGCATTAAACATCCAGGCTCCTAGGGGGAGTGCTAGAACAAGTGAAGCCACCCACTGACTGGGGGGCAGACGTCACCTATCCCCACCTTCACTGCCTGATCCTGCCCACTGTGCCTGGGCCCGGCGCTAGCCCAAGCCCTATGGGCACCAGGCAGAAAGCACCGCTGGAGCAAGGATGCCCCACCCCGGGGGGGTGCATTCCAGGGGGACTGGTTCCATCAGGTGTATCACAGGCAAGTTGGGCATCCAGGCACAGATTAGAGGATCTCAGGCCAGAGGAGATGCTGTAGGTTGACTGAAGGGGCCCTAGTCAGTGGTGACTGGAGGGAAAGAAACGAGAGAGAAAAAAAAAACATTACCTGAGTGATCTCTAAGTCCTTTTCTCTTCACTCCAAACTCAAGGCCTTGAATCTCCACCAGTTGATAACCCACCCTACCCATTTCAGTAATCGATCTTCCAGTCACACACTGTTGGATTGGATACTATCCACCCATCCCCATCACACTGTGGTGGTAAACACCCTGACAGATCTGTTCAGTGACCATTGCATCACTTTTTGTATCCATTAAATTACTATGAAGGATTGTAAGCACCCATTCCTACCAAAATGTTTTCTTTCTTTTTCTATCAGATCTTACATCCATTGATTGGAGCTTGATGTATAATTCCTCTGACCCTGATCATAGATACATAGATACATAGACAGTGTCGGCAGATAAGGGCCTATGGCCCACCCAGTCTGCCCATTTGAGCTTGTAAGTTCAGTTTATGTTTTCCAAGAAGTCTGTTGCCCCTTACCCCTGACCTCCAGAATTCCTTTATGTCTATCCCATGCATTCTTAAATCCCGTGATTGTTTCAGCCCCCACCACTTCCTCTGGCAGGGTGTTCCACTTGACCACCACCCATTCTGTGAAGAAATTCTTCCTCACGTTTCCTCTGAATCGTCCTCCCTCCAACTTCATCCCATGCCCTCTAGTCCTGGAACATCTTTTTCGCTTAAAAATAGTGTATTCCTGCACCCTGTTCCTCCCTGTAAGATACTT
Source organism: Neoceratodus forsteri (assembly GCA_016271365.2). Classification (NCBI taxonomy): domain Eukaryota; kingdom Metazoa; phylum Chordata; order Ceratodontiformes; family Ceratodontidae; genus Neoceratodus; species Neoceratodus forsteri. The sequence goes on from CM057453.1 coordinate 1,627,840,406, forward strand.
GTATGTCTCTATCATATCCCCTCTCTCCCTCCTCTCCTCCAGGAAGTACATGATCAGTTCCTTCAACCTGTCCTCATAGGACTTGTGATGCAATCCATGCACCATCTTTGTTGCCCTCCTCTGAACCTTCTCTACCCTGTCTATGTCCTTATGTAGGTAAGGTCTCCAGAACTGTACAGTGTACTCCAGGTGGGGCCTCACTAGTGTCTTGTATAGTGGAATTATGACTCCCTTTTCCTGCTGGTGATGCCTTGCCTATGCATCCAGCATCCTATTTGCTTTACTTGCTGCCTTGTCACACTGTTTCCTGCCTTGAGGTCATCAGAGATAATAACCCCAAGATCCCTTTCCTGCTTGGTGCATGCTATATCCTCACCCCCTAACTGATATATTGTGCCAGGGTTTTGTGCCCATATGCATTATCTTGCACTTCCTTGCATTGAATTTCAACTGCCAAACCCCTGACCATTCTTCAAGTTTCTGCAGGTCCCTTCTCATTCTGTCTACACCCTCTGGTGTGTCTACTCTGTTACAGAGCTTTGTGTCATCAGCGAACAGTGAAATTCTGCCTTCTAGGTCCTGCGCAATGTCACTGATGAAGATATTGAATAGGACCGGTCCCAGCACTGATCCCTGTGGTACCCCACTGGTCACTCTTCCCTCTGTAGAATGACAGCCATTTACCACCACCCTCTGTGTCCTGCCACCCAGCCAGTTACCTACCCACCACACTACTGTCCTGCCCACACCCACATTCCCCAGTTTGTGTAATAGTCTTCTATGTGGCACAGTGTCAAGGCCTTGCTGAAGTCCAGATAGGCCATGTCCACTGCCCTCCCTGATCCACCTCCCTAGTCACCCAGTCAAAAATTCAATGAGGTTGGTCTGACATGACCTCCCCCTGGTGAAACCATGCTGCCTTGGGTCCTGTAGTCCATTGACAACCAGATGTTCCACCAATCTCTCCTTCAGTAGTGCTTCCATGATCTTCCCCACTACCAAGGTAAGGCTGACTGGTCTGTAGTTCCCCGCTGCCTCTTTGTTCCCACTTTTGTATAAGGGGACTACATCTGCTATCATCCAGTCTTTGGGTACCTCCCCTGTTTCCAGTGATCGGCAAAACAGGATAGCCAGAGGTTCAGCCACCACCTCTCTTAGTTCTTTAAGGACCCTAGGGTGCACCCCATCTGGCCTCATTGCTTTATCAACTCTTATTACTTCCAGTTCCTTCAGGACCCTTTCTCGTGTAAAGGGACTTGTGTCCATTTCTGCACCATTCTCACCCCTTGTACTCCATTCAGACCCATTACCCTCCTCTTCCTCAGTAAAGACTGAGCAGAAATATCTGTTCAATATGTCAGCTTTACTGTTGTCATCCTCACACAGCCCCCATCCTCCCCTCAGTCTCACTATCCCTCCCTTTGCCTTTTCTTTTTCACTTATGTACCTGTAAAGGTTTTGTCCCCTCACCCACTGATTTTGCAATGTGTCTTCTGTCCGAGATTTGGCTTCCTTACTGGCCTCCTTTGCTTCTCCTGGTACTTCTCCCTATCCTTCTGCCTGTGTCTTTTTGTATTGCCTGAATGCAATCTTTTTGGCTTTCACTTTCTTTGCTACCTCTTTGGAAAACCATACTGGTCTCCTCTTCCTTTTCCTCTTGCTAACCTGCTTAATACATAATTCTGTTGCTCTTGTAATCCCCATTTTAAATACTGCCCACTGTTCCTCAAACCCTGATTCCTGCCCCATTCCCTTAATGCCTCTTTCAAGTATCTCCCATTTTCCCAAAGTCTGCCCCTAAAATCCAGGATATGTGTTTTGTGTGGTTTGGTTCTGCTCTTTCTGTGATTTCAAACCACAGTGACTGGTGTCACTGTTCCCCAGTGCTCCCCCACTGTTACCCCATCACACTGTCCCTGTTTGTGAGCACAAGGTCCAGTATTGCCTTCTGCCGAGTTGGTTCCATGACCAGTTGCTTGAGGAAGGCACCCTGAAGGAGTCCAGGATAAATCTGCTCCTAGCTGATGCTGCTGCTGGAATGCTCCAGTCCACGTCTGAATACTGAAGTCTCCAACCAGTACTACCTCACCCTTGTCTGCCATCCTTTGGATGGCTAGCATCAGCTCCCTATCTGTTTCTTCCTCCTGGGCTGGTGGTCTATAGACCACACCTGTGTGGATGGCTGGCCCTATTTTCCTTTCCAGCTTAACCCACAGTATCTCTCCCCCATTTTGTTCCTCCTGGATCTCTGTGGCCCTTATGTCATTTTTCACATACAGTGCCACTCCTCCTCCATTCCTGCCTGCCCTGTCTCTTCTGAATATGTTGTAGCCAGGTATGGCTATCTCCCAGTCGTGGTTATCATTACACCAGGTTTCAGTGATGGCCACGATGTCCAGGTCTGACTGACCATGACAGCCTCCAGATCTTCCATCTTGTTGCTAAGGCTCCTGGCATTTGCACACATGGCTTTCCATGATTTGACCTCCCTAGACTGTTTTGCTGTTCTACTCCAGCCCCTTCCTTGGTTGTCCTTTATCCCTGGTTCTCCTTGCTGTCTGCCCTTCAGCTGAATTTTGCCCGTTTTCTGCCTATCCACCTCTTGGGCGCTAATCTCCATCTTTTGCACATTGCTTTGTAGAGACAGCAACTCTTCTGGTTCACTGGTTCCACTGCTAGCTGTGGGGGGTGAGTAAGTAGGTACCCTCCTTGCTGGCCTGCCACCCCCCTTTGCTAGTTTAAATGCTTGTCAATGTAGCATTTAAACTTATCATTGAGTGCTTGGATTCCCCTCCAGGATGGATGCAGGCCATCAGGCTTGAACAAACCTCCATCCTTCCAGGTGGGTCCTCAGTCACCAATGAATCCAAACCATTCTCACAGCACCAGTTCTTCAACCATGAGTTAAAGTTCCTGTGCATGCACCTATGTTCTCCCTTGCTCTCCTCACAGGTAGTACTTGAGAAAGTGACAGAAGTAGCTACTGCTTGAGACCCTCCCAATTTCCTAAACTCTTCCTGAACTTCCTTTGGCTCCCCATTTGCCAGGTCATTAGTACCTAGGTGGATAATGACATCCAGCTCACCTTCCCATCTTGCCTTCCCAGTGATCCCCAGGATCTTCCTTCCATCCCTCCATGCCGTGGCACCTGGTAGGCACCTCACCTCCCTGTCCTTCCCCTCCTGTGTTCCTAGCTGGATCCCTCTTATGATGGAGTCCCCCACCAGGATTTGCTTCCTCCTCCTCTGGGGTCCATTGCTTTCCCTGCTGAGGTCACCTCCTTGGCTAACCTCCACATCCTTTCCTTCCACTTCTCTGGGTACCTCTATTTGGTTGTCCCCATTTGCCAGTGTGGCATATGAGTTATTGAGTGGAATAGGATCTGGGATGTGCCTCGCCTGACCGCTCTAACCCTCCCTGAGCCCACTGTCATCCAAGTGCTCCTTGTTCTCGGCATCCTTTGAGGCAGTTGCATTGACTGGGTGGTCTCTGGAAGGGGTGATGGTACTCCTGACCCAGTTTACTTCTGCTCTGAGTCTGGCTACCTCATCCAGCAGTCCAGAGAGATGCATGCAGATAGGGCAGCACCTCAGTGTCCAGAAGGTCTGCCTGAATATGGCTGCCCCACAGCCACAGCATTGCACCACTCCCCACATTATACTGCAATTATACTGCTATTCCACTATTTGTCTGCTACTGAAGCTCTCCTAGTTCCCTTTTTATTAATTTACTGTCCTAAAAATCCTGCCACTGATCCTCAGATGCTTTTCTTTTTTAAAAAATAGAAAATAAACCAAGAAATAAATAAATGAATCAAAACACTTGTCGTGCTGAGGGTGGGCTTCTTCACCCTTATGCCCCTCCTACTCCACACCCCTTACTATACCAAGTGTTTAGCTCCTGTCAATCAGATTTAACAGGGCATATAATTAAGAGTTGGGGGAAGGGGGGGCAAAAATTTGCAGCAATTAAAGACAGCAAAGAAATACACCACTACTACGTTTTAAATTTTTAACAGCCCAAAAACAATTCTAAGTAAAGACAACAAAGAAAGTACAGTGTTACTAAAAGCCCGCAATCTAAATTTAAAAGAAAAATAGCAATCACCAGTTACTGTAAAGCATTGAATTGAATATGCTTCCTTTCCCTTCTGGCTTCTATAACATTCAAAAATACATACATTTGTAACCCCCCTGCAAATGGGGGTTCCCAAAAGACTTCCAGGAGCTTGCTTGAATGCTCCAAGCCTGAATGGTGTTTGGCGTTTAAGCCATTTATCAGTGAGTGTTTTTAGAGCCTCTGGTACTGTCTTTTAAGAGCTGTCTGCTTGCAGACATAATTAGTTTATAGTGGGGACTGTGTGTTTCTCTGCTCGAGTACCACCTGAACTGCTGCCACTTCACTCCATTTTGCAGTCACTAGGAGTGCAAAGGAACCCTATCTGAAAGATGTAACTGTTTGCCAGAAATCATTTAGAGTAATAATGAAAATACAGTTTGTCTAACCTGCTTTCTTTGCAGTCAGAACTGTGTTGCCTAGTTCCCATTCTAGTTTTGAACTGCTGAACTGGACCAATCAGAGTGGGCTAAGGTAGCTCTAAAATGGTGCCTTGGACGAATCAGAACTTGGACTTGTAATCTGAGCCAGCCACAAGAGGATTGTAAGGGCAGTGACTCTGGGAGATGTAGTTTGGACGTCGGTGCCTTTTTGGACCAATAGGGGCAGTCTATTGTGAGTGACAGCCAATCCAGCCAAGAACTGGGAGGAACTCAAAGGAAGTGCCGGTTTTGTCTGCTGGAGTTTCAGTTAAGCTCTGGCAGTGAAGAGGAAGGAGCCCTGTGCTTTTTCGGTGTGCAGTTTTAGTCGGGAAACGTGTGTAAGGCCCCGAGTTCCGGTCTGCAGCTTGTGTAACTGCTTGTTAGGACTGAATCCATCCTGTGAAGAGAATCAAATGATATCTGAAGAGTAGAAACCAGGCTCACCCTGTAGAAGACTGGAGAAATTGCTGAATTGCACTCGGTCTGTCAGGAACTGAATCTGCTGTGTGTTCTCCCGGGTATTGTGCAGTAATTAGCGATCGGGATAGAGAAGCAGCCTGCCTGGTATAGTACTTTCTTTACCATATAAATGTGTGAGGAGGCTTGTATAGCTCAAGTGAATCCTGCTGCCATTAAAGGACTTTTGCCTGTTACTGTTTACCATATAAATGTGTGAGGAGGCTTGTGTAGCTCAAGTGAATCCTGCTGCCATTAAAGGACTTTTGCCTGTTGCAGTTTGTCATATAAATGTGTGAGAAGTTTCATGGAGCTCAAGAGTAGCCCTGCTGATGTTGAAGGACCCTATCTTGTTTGGACGTCGTGAGTACTAATTCAGGGTCGCTCCCTGTTGAATTGCCACATTAAATCCAAATGGAATTACTGTACTGCTGACTGTTTAACTAATTTTTCTTTTCTCTGTGTGAAAGGGCCCCTACCAGCTGACACGGTTTGGACTAGCCACTAGGGCTTGGGTACCCAGGGACAGTAACTGGTAGGGATAGGCCTGTGCACAGAGCCATAGGTAGATGAGTAAAGTGATAAGCTAATTTACCTGATTTCCCCCTGTCCTTGTTATATCCCCCAAAATAAATCAGAGCTGCTTGTTTCAGCAAAGTTATACTGCCTGAGGTATTTGTCTACGTTAAAGTATTGTACTGTGATTGTTGCACTGTATCTTATTACTTTACAGGGGGTCCCAGTGCCTGAACCAGTCCTGGGGTAGTGTATACTGTGAAGGTAATTCTGATATACTGTGTGGGCCACTAGTGGGAAGAAAGGGGTTGCAGTGTCCTAGAGGGCTGTGACCAAGTTAGTTTAACTATTGCAAACCCTGACCTCTGGGTGGAGGCACCCACCATCGGATCCAGGCCCTCAACCTGTTAGTGGCAAATCAGGCAGGGTAGTAGCCCCTGGGATAGCGCCATCTAGGGGTTACACATTTCTATCTCAGCTCTTTACCCTTACCATCAAAAGGTAACTACAATCACAATAATCTACCTTCTACTAATACAGATTCTATCACAGAACCAGAACACAATGCAAAAACATCTGCTACTTAGCAACAACAAACAGGTGACAACATACCAAGTTGATGTAGCTTTTTTTAAAATAGAAAAAAAAATGTAATCTTTTAAACCAGTATAAATCAGCAGTCCCAAAAGCACCTTGAACTACAAGAAAGAACACAGTAACACACCTCTGCCACAATAACTAAACAGTTCTAAAACATTGGAGAAAGAAGAAAAAATCAGAGACTGCGCAAAAAGATACAATGTACTATAAAGTATTAGGCAATAGGTATACTCAGTTGTTTAACAGAGAAAATAAAGTACATACCCACAAATGACACTTAGGTTCTTAATATCAGACACCACCAAAGGCACATACAGAAAGGGTTTAAACTATAGTACTAAAATTAACCACATCAGAGTAGAAAGATCACACTAAATAAATGTGTTGATCCTTCTGACTTCCAACGAATATCTACCACACAAATTTTATATCTTCCTGGAGCCTACGGGGTTGTCTTTCACAATCACCTAAATTTACATAAAACAAAACAATTTTTAAACTGAAAGTTATAGCAAAAATCACAGCTTTGGGAGCTCTTCTCAAACACAGTCACTCAGCTCAGAGTTCTAGAATCAGATCAGGCACTGGATCACTTTTGCACAACATTTCTAGGTATCTGTAATGCCAGTGCTCCTATCAGATCAGGCAGAGTGAGAAGTGCACATCTTCCCTGGATCTCTTCTGATCATACTGCACTGTTGAAACTCAGGGATGTGGCCTGGTCTGCCCATAAGGCATCTGTCTTTGCTGCAGACCACATGTTTTACAACAACATTCTCAGAAACCTCTACACGGTTACCACCCATAAAGCCAAAGCTTCCTACTTTCACTCTAAATTTATCACTGAATCTTCCAGTCCCTCTAGAGTCTGGAATGTTGTAAACAATCTACTTTATCCTGCTTATGCTGCCTGGCTCTGAGATCACCCACATAAATTGTGCTTCTGGTGTGGTCACTGATCAGCCTGCTATGGCCAATGCCTTAAATTCTCAATTCGTTGATGGTCCCTTGAGCATTACCCCTCCTCAGCCAGGTCCACATTTTACTCCTACTCTTACTCACCCCCACACTGCAGGTGAGACATTTAAATCCTCCAGCATTACACCCTCTGTGGTCTTTCATTAACTCTTCCGAATCAAACAGAGTTCTCATGTTGGCACTGATGCTCTCCCCCATTATCTCCTGAAACCTGGAGCTTCTGGCATTGCTGCCCTGTTGGTCCATTCCCTTAACTGCTCCCTAGCCACTGGGATTTTTCCTGTGCTCTAGAAGCATGCCACTGTCATTCGTCTACATAAAGGTGGCCCCAATGACGTTCTGCCAACTATAGAACAATATCCCTGCTACCTGTTCTCCCTAAACTCTCGAAACTTTTTGAGAGGCTAATAGCTTCTCAGCTGTATGACTTCCTCTCTAATACAGCCATTTCTCTGACTACCAATCTGGTTTCCATCCTTCACACTCCACATCTCCCTCCATACTTAAACTTACCAATCACATCAAACTTACCAATCACATCTTGTCTAATAGTGATGTGGGTCCTCAGACAGGTGTCATTTTCTTTGATTTAGTCAAAGCTCTTGACACTGTAAATCATTCTCCCCTACTGAACAAACTTGCTGCCTCTGGGCTCCATGGCTTCTCCCTCTCCTGGTTCACTTCCTATCTCTCAAACCATCTGCAATCTGTCCTTACTGGCTCTGCATTACCAGACCCAAGGCTTATTTCTATGGGAGTACCTCAAGGCTCTGTCCTAGGGCTGCTCCTATTCTCCATGTTTATAAATGATCTCCCATATACTGTACTATTAAACATGTAACATCCACATGTACGTGGATGATACCATCCTATTCACCTCTGGATGTTGCCCAGCTGACATTACTACTGCCTTTCAAACTAACTTTAACACAGTTTCCAGATGATTTAATATCAACTGTGTGTCCCTTAATCAAAGACTGTATCCATGCAGTGACAAACAGTCTCTTGCCACTGCTCCTGACTTAATTATTCATATCCCTGATGGTGCATCCCTAACCTCTGTATCCCAATACAAGTACCTGTGAGTCACCCAGGAAAGAACAGTTATGTAAATAATAATAAATAATAATAAAACTTTATTTATTAAGCGCCTTTCAGGCACCAAGGTGCTATACAAAATTGAACAATAAAATCCAAGAAATAAGTTAAAATAAAGAATAAAATTGTAATGATACATACATCAACTCATGAATGCTTGTCTCCACAAATGAGTCTTAAATTCCTGCTTGAAGCTCCCCACAATCATGCATTCCCGAAGATGACGGGGCACAGAATTCCAGAGGGTTGGGGCCATGAACATAAAAGCATGGGCCCCAGAAGATTTTAAAATAACCCTCAGAACCTCCAGCAACCCCTCGTCAGCCGAGCGAAGCTGTCACATAGGGTTGTAAGGAATCAGAAGCTCTTTCAAGTATTCGGGACCAAGTCCATGCAGGGCTTTGTAGGTCAAAAGGCATACTTTAAAGGTGATCCACCACTGTATCAGCAGCCAGTGCAGATTGCGCAATACAGGGGTAATGTGTGACCTTCTTGACACCCCTGTCAACAACCGAACAGCAGCGTTCTACACTAGCTGCAAGTGGTGGATATCAACCCCAGGAAGCCCCAAGTACAGGGAGTTGCAATAGTCAAGGCGAGAGGTCACAAAGGCGTGGACCAACACAGGTAAATCGTTGGACGGAACAAGGTGTTTCACCCTGGCAATGTTTCTAAGATGGTAAAATGCTGACTTTATGACTGCCGACACATGATAACAAAGGGTCAGCCCATTGTCAAGTACCACTCCTAGGTTACGCACCCGCTCTGAGGTAAGGATCTGATCACCCCCCAGAAATAACCTAGAGGGCTGATCAGCCCTAAACCCCTCTATCCTGCAACCCGGGTCCACTACCATAACCTTGGTCTTACCTGCGTTCAACTTTAACCAGCTCAAATTCATCCATTCACGGATTTCAGTGAGGCAGCTATTAAATACCAAGAGAGCACTAGCCTGGTCAGGAGCAAAAGACAGGTAGAGCTGGGTATCATCAGCATAGCAGTGAAACCTCAGCCCATATCATCTTACAGTGTCTCCAAGGGGTAGCATGTACACTGCAAACAACATGGGGGAGAGCACCGAGCCCTGAGGAACCCCACAAGGCAGAGAGAAAGGGTCAGAAGAAAAATCCCCGACACAACTCTCTGCGATCTCCCAGATAAGAAAGATGTAAACCATCTGAGTACTGTACTTGACAACCCACAGATGGACCTCAGGCGCTCAAGCAAAACCCCATGGTCTACAGTGTCAAAAGCTGGAGATCAATGAGTACCAGAATAGAATGGTTTCTCTGATCTCTCACCATCAGGAGGTCATTGAGCACCCAAACCAGAGCAGTCTCAGTACTATGCCTCTTATGAAAACCAGACTGGAGAGGTTCATAGATATTATGGATGGTCAAATGGTCCTCCAGCTGGTTTGCCACTACTTTCTCAATAACCTTTCCAATAAAGGGAAGGTTCAAGATAGGTCTGTAGTTAGCAAAAATATCTGGATCCAATGAAGCTTTCTTCAGAAGGGGTGTCACCACCGCCTCCTTCAGGGAGCTTGGAAACTCACCCAATTCTAAGAAGCATCAGATAATTTGAGCCAGAAACGAGCCCACGATCTCAAAACAACCTAAAATCAGGGAAGTTGGGCCCGGATCTAAACTACAGCATGTAGGGTGCATCACCTGGACAATCCGCACAACATCCTTGAACTCCGGCAGGTCAAAGGTACTCCAGGAGACACGGGGTACCGTGACCAAACGCCGACCAACAGCGTCCCCCATAGAGCAGGTCAAGCAGATCTCTGATCTGATGTCAGCCACCTTATTCACAAAGAATTGAGCAATCTCATCACACTCATTTTGTTAAAAAGCTTGACGGAGCTGTAGACAGGCTGGGTTGCACAACCTGTCCACAGTTCGGAAGAGCTGAGCCGGTCGACTCTGAGCGACAGCAATTTCCCTGGACAGGAACTCTGCCTTCTTATGGGAGATCTCTGTTTGGTAGAGCTGATAATTCCCCTCCAAACTAAGGTGGTCCACTTCCAGAGCAGATTTCTGCCAGTGACGCTCTAACTGTCGTCCCACATGCCGTAACTCCCTCAAGGACCCATCAAACCAAAGGGCCTGAGGGCGGAGTGGGAGAGGACGAACATGGACAGGAGCTATTAAGTCTAGAGCCGAGGAGATGACCTGATTATAAGTCAGAACCATTGACTCTGGACTCAAGCTGGCAACAGAAAACCCTGAGAGGTTAGTTACCGCCATCAGGTCTTCAAGGCACACATCCTGTAAAGGGCGGTAACTAACCATCTCCACAGGGGCAGACCTACGAAGGTAAGCACAAAAGTTGAAGCCCACGGTGTAATGATCAGACCAACTGACAGGTTCCACTACCAAATCAGAGGCCTCAATCCCCAGGAGGAAAACCAAATCCAAAGAGTGACCATGATTATGGGTAGCTGAAGAAACAATCTGTGTAAAGCCCAGCAATGTCATCAGTTGTAGGAAGTGTTGACCAAAAGATGAGAAATTGTTGTCGACCCAGGCATTGAAGTCACCCAGAACCATCAATCTGGGTGACTCCAATGCCATATCGGAGACAAAGTCTGCCACTTCCTGCAGGAATCGCTTCTCGTCCCCGGGTGGACGGTAGATGAGGCTATCATGCAACCCACACCAGCTACCACAGTGCACACAAAGGATTCTGCCATCTCAACTGGTACACCCATGAGCCCCAACCCAGTCTTGAAACAGACCGCTACTCCCCTCCCCCCCCCGTGGTCCAATCTCGAGCGGTGAATCACCAAGTACCCGTCTGGAATTGCTGCCTCTAAAATGGGACTGGCATTTCCATGCAGCCAGGTCTCAGTGATGCAAGCCAGATCAGGATCAGCTGTTCCAACAAAGTCAGCAATAACAGCAGACTTTTTCATCACAGATCTGGCATTGCACAACACCGCCCGAGTTGGACAGGGTTCCTGGGCCATACCAGCCACTTGCCCATCAAAAAAGATGGTGCCCTTGGGTATGGGGACTAGACATGGATCACCACACGTTCCAGGCTCCATTTTGCCCCAGGGTGTCTTCTGGACCAAACCAACTGTATATGAGAGGACTGTTCCTTCACCCTCCAATGTCCATGCCCCCCACCATGCCCGCCCCGATCCCTCCTGCGTGCAATACCAAGCACCCGACAGTGCTGGTAGCTAGAAGATCTTACCGTAACAGTAGATCTTCGAAGGGATCTCAGTCATCAGGTCACACCATAGGAACTTCTCCGTTGGTGAAGGGGAATCCACATGGAAGATTTTCAGCAGTACAACTGGGGCTACCCACACTGATGTCATGTGATGATATCACCTACTCTATAAAGGCATGAGCAGCCCTGCTACCTCCTCAGTTCTTTCCCCCTGAGACAAAGGAAGCAAAGCCCAGCCATAGGAGACCAAGAAGAGATAGAGGTGCCCAGGCCTATAAAGAAGGCTGGCAGCCCAGTGGCGCTGAGGGTTGAAGCACTGGATGCCACACCTCGTGCCGTGCCAGCGACCTGGGTTTGGGAACGAGCCCGGGTCACTGGTGGTCAGCGTGGGGGAAGAGATTGAGTGTCCGAGGGACTGCTCTCTCTTTCCGGGGAGGGATAGGGGGTAACACTCGCTCCTGGAGCGGCTTCTGGTGGCAAATCAGGGGCACCTAGCGTGGCGACGCAGTGAGACTATTAGGGGCGGAGTTTGCAGCTCTACTTTGCCTTGCTTGCCGCAACCCGAGGGGACAAGTTAAAGAAAATGGAAAAAGACCTCTCATACCTTCGGTGAGATGACAGTGACTCCAGTGACTCAGCCCAGATCCCAAGTGCTGGCCCAACGCACCCAGGATTATCCTCCATCCCCCTACCTGACAACCAGTCAGGTAGGCACTTCATACTTACGGAGCACACCGCCGAGGGGGCAGAATTATCCCCAGAGTTGGTACCGGGGGTCGGGCCTGCCTAGGGGTTGTCTGGGGGAGGAGATCAGGGGAGAAGCGAGGGTTCAGGCTAAGAGTAGGGCAGATGTCGAGTGGGTACACCCGAAGGATGCCCGTAGGGATGGGAAGAGAAATAAGTTAAAAAAAAAAAAGAAGGCTGGATGCACCAAGTAGCCAGTTCTAGGAAGAAGCCCCAAAAATGGCAATGGCGGGAAGGAAATAGACCTGATGACTGAGATCCCTTCGAAGATCTACTGTTATGGTAAGTTTTTATGTAACTGTTCTATCTTCTTCAGGGGTATCTCATTCATCAGATCACACCATAGGAACGAGTCCCAAGCAGTTACTGGTACAACAGACAGTCTGGGAGGAAGGCCAATCCTAAACTTTAGACAGGAGGCCCTACAGTACAGCCTGCCAAATTCTGCATGGGCTCTAGAGGCAATGTCCAGACTGTAGTGCTTAGTAAAGGTATGGATGGTGCTCCAGGTGGCAGCTGCACAAATTTCAGAATCTGAAACCCCTCGGAAACAAGTCATAGAGGTAGTCATGCCTCTGGTGGAGTGAGCTTTGACAGCACCAGCAATGTTGTAGCATAACACTATGCAATTAGCCAACCATTTGGATAAACATTGCTTAGAAACCAAGAAACAACTGCTTTGACTTCTTGCTGTCCTTAATGCGGAGCATGTAGTACTTTAAAGTTCTACGCATGTCTAAAGTGTGGAGCAGTGCTTCCCCTGGATTGTCATGCTCTAGAAAATAAACAGGAAGGTAGATAGATTGGTTCAGTGTAAACTCAGATACAACCTTAGGGAGAAACGTAGGACTAGTGCGCAAAGACACCCTTTGTGAAAAACGAAATAAGACTCCTCACACCAGAGGGTCTGATGCTCTGAGATTCTTCAAGCAGAAGTAATGGCAACCAAAAAGAGTGCTTTCCAGGAAAGGAAGTGTAAGTCACAAGTTGCATCGAGCTGAAAAGGAGATAGGGTCAACTTCTCCAAAACAAAGTTTAAATCCCAAGCTGAGACAGGGGAATGGAATGGAGGTTTCAGAAGCAAGATGCCCCTCAGAAAGGTACAGGAGACATCCAACTGAGCTATAGTGCAGTCACCCATGGGCTCATGGAAAGCAGAAATAGCTAAAAGGTGTATTTTGAGGGAGAAGTACTGGAGATCTGAGTCAGACAGGGAGATCAGGTAGTCCAGAATCTGGTTCATCAGACAGGTGAAGGGGTACAGACTATGTTTGGCAGCCCATATGGCAAACCCCTTCCACTTCATGGCATAAGTGGCTCAGGTGGCAGGCTTTCGGGGGCCATCAGGACATCAGCCCCTCTGTTGGAAACCCCAAATCTTGAGATGGCTACGTCCTCAGGACCCAAGCGTGTAGATGAAGGGACCTGAGGTTGGGATGAATCAGGGTGTCCTGATCCTGGGTCAGCAGATTCCTGTAGTGGGAGAGAGGGATTGGAGGTTCCTCTGCCAACTGCTACAGAAGAGGAAACCATATCTGGTGAGGCCAGAATGGAGCTACCAGAATCATGGTGGCCACCTCCATCTGCAACTTGATTGATACTCTTTGAATTAGAAGAAATGAGAGAAGGCATAGAGAAACCTCCCACTCCAGGAAAGGGACAACACATCTCACCAGAAAACTCCAGGCCCTGGATCGAATGAGCAGAAATTGGGCAGTTTTATGTTGAGTGGGACATAAAAGGGTCCAACTCTGGACAGCCCCATCTGTTGAACAGATCTTCTGCGACAAAGAGAAAAGCTCCCATTCATGCATGCTGGACCGAGTCTGGCTAAGGCTGTCTGCCAGAGTGTTTAGCACTCCTGGGATGTGAACTGCTGAAAAGGTCAGGCCATGGTCCAGAGCCCAATATCACACTCTCATGGCCTCCCTGCAGAGAGGATATGAATGAGTCCCTCTGGTTGTCTGACTGAATCAGCAACTGCCCGGCAGAAGGTGGTTGTGAAAGGCCTGCATGGCATACAGAACCACCCGCATCTCCAGGACATTGATGTGCAGGGAGGCCTCAGTCTGGGACCAAGAGCTCTGAGTACCCCTTGCAAAAGGTCCTTGGGGTCCATCCACCACTGAAGCACTCTGCAAATGGGGAAAGAGACAAGGACTACCATGTCTAATCGTCCGTCCATTGATCCCACTGTACCCTGAGGGTCCAGTGTAGGGTAAGCATGTGGAGTCTGGCCAGAGGGAAAGTAAGAATAGCAGCCGCCATTAGTCTCAGAAGCCTTAAACATAGCCTGGCGGGGATATGCCAACTCTGGGCCACCTCTTGGGCCAGGGCCATGAGGCACTCCACCCTATTCAGAGGGAGAAAAACTTTTCCCTGCGCTGAGCCTAGGACCTCTCCTATGTACTGCAGTCTCTGGGATGGAACCAGGACTGACTTCAGCAAATTGACCGTGATGCCCAGGGAGTGAAACAGCTGAAGAGTCCTGTTTAGGGTCTCCAGAAGCTGGTCCCTGGATGATGCTTTTAAAGAGCGACTTGTCCAGATAAGGGAAGACATACATTCCCTCCCTCCTGAGGGCTGCAGCTACTGCTGCTAAGCACTTTGTGAAGACTCACGGTGCAGAGGACAAGCCAAAGGGCAGCACTTTGAACTGGTAGTGTTCACCCTGAAAAAGAAACAGGAGAAACCTCCTGTGAGGAGAAAACACAGATATGTGCAGATAGGCATCCTGTATGTCCAGAGAGCTTAGCCAGTTACTGTGCTTGAACAGGGGCATCAGGCTGAGCAAAGTTACCATGCAAAACTTTTTGTAATGGACATACAGATTGAGGTCTTTTAGATCCAGAACAGGCCTCAAATCTCCAGTCTTTCTGGGAACCAGAAAGAACCTGAAGTAAAACTGCTTGTTCTCTCATGCCTGGGTACTGGCTCTATGGCCTGTTTGTGCAGAAGGGACTGTACTTCCTCCTGAAGCACTGGCAAGTGGACTGGAGGATAATGAGAGGCTGCTGGATGGGGTCTCTGGAGGATACACCACAAGCTCCAAGGTATGTCCTTTTCCTATGAGCTGCAGAGTCCAAGCAGCTGAAGTTATGGTTCTCCATTGATTTAAAGGGAGGGAGAACCAACCTCTGACCACCACCTCCCAGTCGGTAACCAGAGGAGGGCGGTCTGGCAAGGAGTCAAGCTGAGGTGGATCCAGCCGCAAGGGCTGATCTGTTACTTCCTGGACACTTGACTGTGGTTCCAGCACTGGAAGGGGTGGGTAGGGCAGTGAAGGCTCTTCTCTTGCCTTGAGGTCTAGAAGCTTCTCCCTGTTTGTTAGATGCCCTACAAAAAGGAGGGCGCTGTCTGCCCTTCTGCTGCTGAGTATGATACAGCGAGTGGACTGAATTAAGGGCTCTGCCCAAAGCCTGCAGGTCATAAATGATGTCCTGGACATCAGGGCCAAAAAGTTTGGCCCATTGAAAGGGGCATTAAGCATCTTTTGATGAATGTCCATGGCAAGCCAGAAACCTGCAACCAGGAGTGCCTACGTAGGCATATGACTGTGGCAGCAACCCTGGCAACAGTGTTGGCCAAATCATAAGGGCCCTCAGAAGGTGCTTGCTGATATCCTCAGCTGTCTGCAAGCATTGGAGGAGCTCCTGTTACATAGAAACATAGAAATTGATGGCAGATGGGGACAAAGATCCATCTAGTCTGCCCTGAGCCCTACCCCCTCTTTAGGATTTCTGTGAGAGAATTCCCTTGTGTCTGTCCCAAGCTGCTTTGACTTCCCCTACTGTTTTGGAGTCAATGACTCTAGCCAGTAGACCATTTCATGGGTCAACCACCCTCTCTGTAAAGAAAAACCTTCACATGTTGCCCCTGAATCTTCCTCCCCTCAATTTCATCTCACGTCCTTTTGTCCTACTGGTGCTATTGACCGTAAAGAGCTCCTGGGTGGAGACTCTGTTTATACCCTTCAGAAACTTGAATCTCACAATCATGTCCTTGCTATCCTTTCATTTTTCCAAGGAGTACATCTTGAGTTCCTGTAACCTGCTTTCGTTTGACAACTTATGGAGACCGTGCATCATTTTTGTTGCCCTCCTCCATACTGTCACCAATCTATGTCCTTCCTGAGATGAGGTCTCCAGAACTGGATGCAGTATTCAAGGTGGGGTCTCGCCAGGGACCTGTACAGCAGCAGGATCACCTCCTTTCTTTTACTTGTGATGCCCCTTCCTATGTATCCCGGCATCCTGCTAGCCTTCTTTACTGCCTTTTTGCATTGTCTACCTACCTTCAAATTGTCTGATATGATAATCCCTAGATCCCTCTCCTGATGGGTGGTTGCTAGTTTCTCCCCTCTCAGGTAGTAGTCTCTCACTGGGTTGCTTCTGCCCAGATGCATGACTTTGCACTTTTTCACTCTGAATTTTAACTGCCACTAGTTGGACCAATGTTCCAGCCTGAGTAGGTCACGTTTCATTTGCTTCACCCCCTGTGCAGTGTGTCCACCCTGTTGCAGAGCTTTGCGTCATCTGCAAACAGGCACACCTTCCCGCGATGAATCCCTGTGGCACCCCGCTTGTCACCTCCCTATACCTTGATGCGGCCCCATTTACTGTCACGGATTGAGTTCTCTGTTCAAGCCAGCTGCTCACCCACGCTACCAATTTCTGCCCCACTCCTGTATGGTCAAGTTTGTTTAGCAGCCTTCTGTATGGTACAGAGTCGAAGGCCTTGCTAAAGACAAGGTAGATAACATCAACGGTTCTCCCCTGGTCCACAGCCCTAGTAACTGAGTCAAAGAATTCTATCAGGTTAGTCTGGCAGGACCTTCCCATTGTGAAGCCGTGCTGCTTTTTGTCCAGTTGTCCAGATTCCTCCAGTAATGCTAGTATCCTTTCTTTGAGCAGCGACTCCATCATCTTACCCACCATCGAGGTGAGGCTGACTGGGCGGTAGTTTCCTGTCTCCTCGCTGCTACCACTCTTGTGTATGGGGACCACTATTGCTCTTTCAAGTCCTGAGGAACTGTCCCTTCTCTCAAGGATCTGCACAAAAGATCCACTAGTGGTGCTGCCAGTTCTTCACTAAGTTCCCTCAATATGCGTGGGTGGACTCCGTCCGGCCCCATGGCTTTATCTACCTTTAGGTTTTTTAATTTTGTCCTTACCCTGTCTATTGTGAATGGGCTTGTGTCCATTCCCCCAGGTGACTTCTATCCCTGTTTGGGGTGGGTCTATTATCAGGTGCCTTCTTAGTAAAGACTGAGCAGAAGCACTCATTTAAGACTTATGCCTTTTCACTGTCGTCTTCTAACCTCTTCCCATCCCTGCTTATGAGCCTGACAATGCCTCCTTTGTTTTTCCTTTTGTCTCTTCTAAAGAAGGTCATATTGCCTCCTTTAACCCCTCACACTATGTCATCCTCAATCTGCACCTTTTTTTTCTGAACATCCTTCCTGCCTCCTTCAAGCTATACTTGTATGCCTTTCTATCTATTTCACTGTTTGAGCCCTTGGTTCTTTGGAATGCTAGTCTCTTCACTCACTGCAGCTGCCACCTCTTTTCTGAACCATAGCAGATTCTGAGAGCCCTCTGCAAGAGCCTGGGCATCAGCCTTGCCCTTCTTCCAGTTGGTGTTCTGGTATTTCACCATGTGCGACAGGTAATTTACAATCTTCAAACCTAAGGTGGAGGAAGCATACACCCTCTTACCCCAAAGGTCAATCCTGTGAGACTCCTTATCTGGGGGAAGGGAGCTAAGGTGCTTGGTTGCCTTAGACCTGACTTGGGCAACCTTAATGACCATGGAGTCTGTCTAAGGCTGCGCTGCATAGCAAGGGAACCCTTGGGGGCATTATAGAGCTTATCTGCCCTCTTGGGCATAGCTGGCACCATATCTGGGCAGTACCAAGCAGCAGTGGCACCATTCCGCAGAGCAGGCAAAATAGGAGGAACTGTCTTTGGGGGAGACTCGGGGATCTCCAGGAAGTCAGCCAGATCTTTCCTTGTGATATCCTCCTCCTCTGTATGAAACCCCATGGCAGAGGACAATTGCTTCACTATATTGAAGAAGGAAGGGTCCTCAGACCTCGGGGTGTGTTTGACTGAGTCCTCACTGACAGTGGACCTGTCTGTCTGAGGAGAGAAGCTCTTCCTCTTACCCTTCCTCATCATCAGGCAGAATGAGGTCAGGGTGATACCCTTTTTTGACATTAACCTCCTGTAGTTCTATGTCTGTCGTGCAAAGCGCTGACATTGAACTGCTGGGATCATTCCTCGGTCAATGTGGGGGCATTGACACCGAAGTGACTATCAACAGTGTCATGAAGGCACCAAGCTGTTGCACAATTACAGAAGTGAATTTGGTACAGATCTCATTGAGATTGACGAGTACTGAACACCACATCAACGGTGGCGGGGGGGGAAGCAATGGAGCCAGGAGAGAAGGCTCCATGGCAGGGCCCTGAGAGCCCGAAGATGTAGTTGCCTTAGGGCCTGGAGAAACATCAGGCTGCATCGGGAAGGTCGTCAACAATGAGCCCATCATCGACGGGGGAGGGGCCAAAAACACAAAGGTTGACAGCAGGCTGACCTGAGAATCAGACGGCAGAGTTGTTGATATGGGCCTGGTAGATGTAGAGGACAAGACAGCAGATTTATGCATCAATGCCACAGCCGTCGATGAAGTTCCCCTGGGAGAAGCTCAAGAGGAAGCCGCCGGGAAGTGGGACTGCTGCCAGGGTGAGCTGCCTCGATCTCAGTCTTTTTTATGACTTTTCCCTGAGGACTTGTCTCAGGACTTAGAGGCCTGGGAGCTCGACAACCCTGCAGGTGATTGAGAGGCTGGGACCCCGGTGGACCTCTGCCCAGAACTGGCTACCTGATGTTCCATTAGGAAATTTTTAAGAGCCTTCTTGAGTCGCCTTACAGTTGTTTGATTAAACTTCTAGTAGAGCTCACAGTCAGAAACTTCATGGTCAGGCCCAGACAGCAGACACATAAGGAATGTTTGTCTGTAGAGGCTATCTTCTTTCCACAGTGGCAGTGATGGAAAGGAGATGTAGAAGAAGTAGTTCTCGACAGAAACAAAATAAAGGAATCTCTAAGAAAAAGAGATTCCAGAGTAGGTTTTAAAGAAAACTCTCAAAGGCAAAAAGGCACAAAACTGCGCCTGAGCTTCCGTGGAGACCCATGTAGACTGAGTCAATGGCGGGAAAGAACTAAGAAGAAAGCAGGGCCACTCACGCCTTTATAGAGTAGGTGATGTTATCATATGACGTTGGCATGGGTGGCCCCAGTTGTACTGCTGAAAATCTTCCATGTGGATTCCCCTTCACTGACGGTGAAGTTCCTATGGTGTGACCTGATGACTGAAATATCCCTGAAGAAGATTACCCCTTGACTTCTCCCTTCACATCCAGGCACTGGTCACAAAATTCTCCAGGAAGCTTGTGCCTGCTACGCAGTGGGAGATTGTCCATCACTGGGTTTACGTAAATGCTTGGTTGAAAGGTTAATATTGCCTATCACTGACTTTAGTGATGTAGTCTATGATGTTGCCCCAAAGTGCCACTTATCAAAATTTGACATGCTATGTAACACCCTCTGCTGTTTCATCCTCTGACTCCCTGCCCACAGCCATCACTGCACATTTTATACCCAATTGGGTTGGCCCTTGCAGCAGGATAAATATGTGCAACACTTAGCTCTGTTTGGTTTCACATAGTGGCTAAACAAGCTCCCTAACTATCTGTGCCTCCTCCTTCCCCCTTCATCCTCCCCACTCGGTCTGGGCATCATCTTTGCTCCTATGTTGGGAAAAGGTTTGTTGTGCTACTGAGGAAACTGTCCTCAGTCCAGCTTGCTTTCAATTTCTGTCTCCCACAAGTGCAGAACAACCTCAGTTTAGGAAATGCTTCCCCTTCCTGTTTTACAACTCACAAACAAGTACTCAAAAATCCATAATGTTCTACTGTGATTATACGTGATTACAGATTACTGTGCTGCTCTGCTTAGTATGCAGGTTAGTGTACCTGCTCATCATACTGTACATCTGAACTTATACTGTTACTGCTGATGTATTTTTAAATACTTTGATATAATGTATATTGTATGTATGTATTTGATTTGCCTTTACTGCTGTTCCCCTTCCCCCAGGTCAGATATGTTACCTGTTCAATACCTCCCTGGACACAGGTTGCTCACCACAGGATTGGAGGTTGGCTCACGTGGTGCCCTCCACAAAAGTGGCCCAGAGGATGAACCAGGCAATTACACACCTGGCTGTAAGCCTCACATCCATTGTAGGAAAACTTATGGAAGCAATTCTGAAAGAGAGGCTGGCAACCTTTTTTGGTGAAAATGGACTTCAGGACAGTCAGCAGCATGGATTCGTCTCTGGAAGATTGTGCCAGACCAATCTAATTGAATACTACAACTGGGTAATGAGGGAACTGGATAAAGGCCATGCAGTGGATGTACTGTATTTAGACTTCAGCAAGGCCACTGATTCAGTGCCTCATGGGAGGCTGGGGGCTAAGTTGCAATATGTGGGGGCAGGGACAAAGATGGTAAACTGGATTGCGAACTGGGCTGAAGGGAAGGCAGCAACAGGTGGTGGTAGGGGCACTCTCTTCCCCAAGGGTGGTGACAAGTGGGGGGCCGCAGGGCTCAGTCCTGGGTCCAGTGTTGTTTGGGTTATTCATATTGGATATCTCACATGGCGTTAGGAGCAAGATCAGTCTGTTCGCAGATGATACCAAGATAGGGGTGGTGGTGGACGACATAGAGGGGTGGCAGGGGCTACAGGAGGACCTGATCAAACTGGAGGAGTGGTCGTAAAAGTGGCAATTGAGCTTCAATGTGAAGAAGTGCAAGGTTGTGCATTCCAGCGCAAGGAATCCAGAAAGGAACTACCAGTTGGGAGGGGTTCAGATAGAGGTCACAGAAGAGTAGAAAGACCTAGGGGTGATCATAACGGGTAACATAAACAACTCAGCTCAGTACAGGAAGGTGGCAGCTAAGGCCAGCAAGATGCGGGGGTATATTGTGAGAGGAATCTCATCCAGAAATAGGGATGTGATCCTGACAATGTACAGGTCATTAGTCAGGCCATATTTGGGGTACTGCATGCAGTTCTGGCATTCTTTTCTGAAGAAGGATATCAGATTGCTGGAGGGGGTGCAGCATAGGGCAACTAAGAGGATCCAGGGGCTGGAGGGCAAAACCTATGAGGACAGGCTGACTGTGTTAAATATGTACACCCTGGAGGAGAGGAGGGATCGGGGAGATATGATTGAGACCTTCAGATATTTGAAGGGGATTAACAAAACGGGCACAGAAGGGATATTTAAGCTGTGGAGAGGAAGGGACACCAAAGGGCATAGTCTCAGGTTGGAAGGTGGAAGATATCGGAGAGAGATGAGGAGGCATTTTTTCACAGAGAGGGTGGTGGAGAAATAGAATATTCTACCCGAGGAGGTGGTATACTGTAGCCCAATGGGCAGTTTTAAAAGGGCATGGAACAGGTTGCGAGGCGGGGTAAAGGTGAGTGGGAGAGAGAAGGATGGGGCAGCTGCAATATAAGGGTGCTAGCTGCGCATTTGAGCAGACCAACTTGATAGACCATAAGACCTGTTTCTGCTGGCAGATTTGTATGTTCGCATGTAAACAAGATTGTTTTATATTGCTGTATGACTACCTGGTGGAACACTTTAAATAAAAAAACACAGTAGTGTGCGTGTGTGTTCCCTGGCAAAATTCTGGGTTGCATGAGCTGATAGCCTGTTCTACCTTGCAAAACTGTAAGTTTTTCCCACTGTACTAATAGCGTTGGGTTCACACATTTTATACATCTTGTGGCACCATAGTGGCTGGTCAGCTAGGAGGCATCACTGCTGTAAGGACATTACACTCAGACTTCAGTATGTTGGCAGTCATCCACGGGTCCCCTGGTCCTGAGGGCAGCCACTCTGTACCAGACCAGTCTCTCTAGTGGAGCCAAGAGGCTGCTCCTGTGCTGGGCACCTCATAGCAGCATCTCCTTGCTCACTGACAAGTGTGCTGGGCACAGTGTGGCAGCTAATGGAGGCAGTATAGTGAAGTGGTTAAGAGCACTGAGCTGCAAACCTGGGGACCTGGGTTTGAGTCTCACAGCCCCCACTTGCATACTGTGTGCCTCTGAGCAAGTCACTTAACTTACTTGTGCTCCCAGGTCGCACCAGAAAACAAGGCTTGGCTTAGTGTGCCTTTCTTGGCTAAACAATTTCCCCTTCTCTTCCTACATGCTCTAGACTGGCCATTGACTGCAGCTGGCAGGCAGGAGCTCCAGTACCCATCCCAGCTTAGAACCTCCTGTTCAAAATACAGGCATATCGCCTACCTTAGTCAGCAGCACTGTCACTCTCACCAGGTCTCTCTCTCCATTAGCAGTTTGACTGGCAGCAACTTTTGGGTGCAGGACTGCAAACACCTCCCAAAGGTGACGCCTCCTGTGGGGAACTCTTCCTGTGCTGCAAAACTGCCAAGGACACCCCTCGAAGGGAAACTCCTCAGAGTTCCCACACCCTCTCAGTGTATCCCCTACATACTCAGAATCCAGTGTACACCCTCCACCCCATGGCAAGTCTTACAAATATAATATTCCTTCTGCCCGAGTTGGCCTCTTTCTTATTTTATTTCCAGTAGGGGACTTTAGTATTCATATTAGGGCCCTGCTGTGAAGTTGCCCAGCTACCAGATGTCAAGGTAGACCACTCATCAGTTGAGTCCCTGTTCTAAAATGCAACTGCCGGAATCAGCTTCCTTTATATAAGGTGCATGTAGCGGAGTTGGGATTAGGATACACAAAACATGGCAGACATCAAGTCAGTTGCATAAAAAAATGTTTAAAAGCATTTATCATTTTATTTTTAAAACCAGGTAAAACACATAAATTATACAGAAAATAAGAAATAAATTGGTTAGACAATATAAATCAGATGACAACTGCTTTGCTCCAGCAGTGTCCAAGGCTTTTTCCTCAGCCTAACAGTGTGAAACCACACACGCACAGGAGGCCTTTCACCTTCCTCAGTCAGTATCACACTGACTACCCTATCTACAAAACTAGTACTGAAGTAGGGCTTTTATACCTGCCCTTTAACATCAGCTAGAAAATCATCCTTCAACTCCAAATTGGGGGGGGGCAAGGGAAGATCTCAGTCTCCTTACTAGGGTACACACATATGACAGGGGTCATCCTGTCACAGTGCACTGCTTAAACAGGCTTCCTTTAATTAAGGTGCAATCCCCAACCAACGACTAAGTAACTAGTAAGGAGCTAGCAAATTTGAGAGCCATACATCTTCCAAACATCAAACAGACACAAAATTAGCTGCTCATCCCTTGCTC
This sequence comes from Neoceratodus forsteri, assembly GCA_016271365.2. Classification (NCBI taxonomy): domain Eukaryota; kingdom Metazoa; phylum Chordata; order Ceratodontiformes; family Ceratodontidae; genus Neoceratodus; species Neoceratodus forsteri. The sequence goes on from CM057453.1 coordinate 1,627,863,921, forward strand.
TTTCACAAACTTTAAATGTCTTTTTCATTAGGGGTGCTACTGCTTCTGGCATACATCAGTAAAAACAAAGAACTGAGCCAGCCTGGTGGCACTGAGGGATGAGGCACTGCATGCTTTACCTCGCGCTATGCCAGCGACCTATGTTCGGGAACAGGCGCGGGTCGCCGGGGGTCGGCAAGGGAGGAGAGAGATGGAGCATCTGAGGGACTGCTCTCCCTCTCTGGGGAGGGGGGGACTCCAGTGGTTGGTGTGCTTCTGGCCCATATGAGAGGCTGGGGAGCAGTGCTGCATAGAGGGGCTGAGATGGGGCAGGCACCAGAAGGAACATGTGCGGACACGTGCGTGCTCCCTCTAATGGCGTCATTGCATGTCCCACTCTCATAAAGGAAGCAAAGTTGAAAATGGCCCTTCCAGTCATGCAGGATGAAGCAGCCACCTGCTGCAGGCCCCAACCCTGAATGGCGCTCCCCAGACTGGATCCTGGTAGAGGTGAGTAGAGCTGGGGGGGCTCCTCACTGCCCCGCCATGGGGGGTAATCCGTGGGGGAAGAGGGGATGCTGCCTGATGTCAGGGTACAGGGCTGGACAGGTGACTGGAGATGGGGGCCTGGGGAAGAAATAAATTAAATAAAAAAAAAAAAACAGAGAATTCAGTGCACACACACCCTCCCCATGGCAAAATGTACAAACATAATACAAGGTTTACTTTAAGCCACTAGAAGAAATTGTTGGGATGGTTAAAACTAGGATAAAAGATGTAGTGATAACAAGATACCAAGCTTGAATATCTTGTTTCACACTGTTAGACTGAGGAAAAAGCCTTGGACACTGCTGGAGCGAAGCAGTTGTCATCTGATTTATTTTGTCTAACCAATTTATTTCTTATTTTCTGTTGAATAGCTTGAAACTTGAATCTGAAACACTTCAGGTGGTCTAAATATCTAAAACCTGAACATTCTTTAGCTCCGTATCTAAAAATATTAGACAATCCAGAAGATAGAATATTGCTAACTGGATATCGAATGGAGCTATGTTTCAAATTATATAGGATATTCTCAAAAATGCAAAGGAATTAACAACCCTTTTTGTGTGTGTGGACTCAGTTCAGAAGACGACATTATTTTGTTCTGCCCATTATATGAAAAGAGAAGGAAGTTTGGGCAAAATCAGATTGTGGCTACATTGGTACTCCAATCTGACAAGATTATTTTTGAATTATTTATTTCAATTAATAATGCAATATTAAGAAGACTAACGAAATGCCTGAAAAGTATAAGACTGTAGGAGTTGTAAGGAGGTACCATATTACTATCGTGGAAAATCTTGTTTGTAAAATATATGAATGCATATGTCAGGAATTACTCAAGAATATAGATTTACTGTTATTGGAAATAAACAAAATACTAACATACTAAGTTGTCAGCAGATTAAGCCAAACGGTCTATCGAGTCTGCTCAAGATGCAGCTCACAGTTACATCACTGTAGCTGGCCCCACCTCATTCACTGTTCCCACCCCCTGTACTCCCATCCCATTCCCTGCTCCCCCCACCTGTACTATACCCCTGTATTTGTTCCAGCCCCTCTTGAATTCCCCACTGCTTCCACTGCCACCAGCTCCATTAGTAGTGCATTCCATGGTGCCACCACCCTCTCCGTTAAGTACTGTCACCTCACTTCTCCCCTAAACCTCCCCCATACCAGTCCCAGGTTATGACCCTTTGTGATCCCTTCCTCCCTTAATTGGAATAAACCATTAGTGCTGACCTGGTTTTATCCCTTTGAATATTTGAAGACTTCTGTCATATCCCCCTGTCCCTCCTTTCCCCAATGGAGTGCATGTCCAACTCCCTAATCTTCTCCTCATAGGACCTGTCCCCAGATCATGAATCATCCTTGTTGCTCTCCTCTGGACCTTCTCCAGAAGAGCCATGTCCCTCATCAAGTACGGGCGCCAAAACTGCACACAGTACTCCAGGTGCAGCCTAACCGAGTAGTTGTACATGGGTAGTAGGACCTCCTTCCTCCTTAAAGTTATCGCTCTAGCAATGCACCCAAGCATTCTATTAGCTTTTGCTGCTGCCCTTCTGCACTGCTCTGAATTATTCATCTTGGTATCTATTACCACCCTGAGATCTTTTTCTCCCTTGGAGACCGTCAGCTTTAAACCACAGAGAAAGTAGCCATAGTTGGGATTCCTAACACCCAAGTGGAGTATGCTGCACTTCTTGGTGTTAAACCCCAGCTGTCAAGTGTGTGACTACCTCTCAAGTGTATCTAAGTCCTCCTGTAGAATTCTTCTCTCCTCCTCCCCGTCCACCACTGCTCCCAGTTTGGAGTCATCAGCAAACAGACTCAGCCTGCACCTAACTCCCTCCCCAGTGTCCGAGATGAATGTATTAAATAGGAGCAGGCCCAACACCGACCCTTGAGGGACCCCACTGATGACTTCTGGGAAAAGAGTCCTCACCCCCAACCACCAAACTCTGAAACTGATTAGATAACCAGTTTCCAATACACCTCAGCAACTTTTACCCCACCACCAAGCTCCTCAGCTTCCCTATCAGTCTCCCATGTGGGACAGAGTCAAAAGCCTTGCTGAAGTCCAGGTACAGAACATCCATCAGCCTTCCCTGATCTAGTGACCTTGTCACCCAGTCATAGAATTCAACTAGGTTGGTTTGACATGATCTCACCTGGACAAACCCATATTGGTGTTCATCTTGGAGGCCATGTGTCTCTACAAACTCCACCATCCTTTCCTTTAAGATGGTCTCCAACAGTTTCCACACCACTGACATCAGGCTAATCAGTCTGTAGTTTCTCGGCTCATCCCATGGTCCACCCTTATGGGGCTGCATGATGTGTGCCATCCTTCAGTACCTGGGAATCCATCCTGATTGAAGGAAGAAATTGAATACGTCTTTTAATGGTGCAGCCAGGACATCTGCAAGTTCTTTCAACACCCTGGGGTGGATCCCGCCTGGCCCCGGAGCCTTGTCGGTTCTCAGGGACTTTAAAGCCTCCCTCACCCTCCCAACTGGGATGCTACCTTTTGTGAGTGCCTCCTCCTCCCAGCCCCATTTCCCCCCACTCAAGGAACAGGTCCATCCCTTCCTTAGTAAAGACTCAGCAGAAGTAATCATTAAGTAAGTAACCCACCTTAGACCATCTTTTCTCTGCCCTTTTCCTAAGTAATCCACTTCTCTGACACCTCTTTCCCGCCTCTCTTAAACTCCCTCCTTACATGTCCTCTCTCTCTCTTTCCCAACCCTCTTTTCTTTGCTTCCACCACTCTTCCTTCCTCACTCCCCTGTTTCATTAACTACCAAACTGGCACTTATTTTTTGTTTTTTTGTTTTTATGTACGCTCTCACTTGCAATGCCTGTTTTCTCACATTGTTTTGTCTTGTATTTACTTGTACAAACTGTATTGTAACTGCTTTTCACCATACAATATTTCTCTACAGCCCAAGCCTATTGGCATGTAGAATCAATGGCTCTCCTTACCCTAAGTTTGATTGTATGTTGATCCCCTCTAAACTGTGCTACACACCTCATGTGCTGCGTCACATGTAGACTTATGTATTTTGTTGATCCCCTCTAAACTGTGCTCCATACCTCATGTGCTGCGTCACATGTAGACTTATGTATTTTCAAGCTGTTTTCTCCCGGGTCATGTCTGAAAATAGGCATTCTTATGCCTAGTGCACCCACCCGGTTACCAAAAGCAAATAAAATTAAATAATAATAATCACTTCTGCTTGTTCCACAGCCTCCTCTGCCCACCACCCTATTTCTTTAACCTGTTGATCTGTTCCCCACCTTTCCTTCTTTCTCTGATGTACATGAAAAAAACTTTTCTCCCCCCACGATCTCCTGAGCAAACCACAACTCCTTATCCGCCTTAGGTGATCTCACCACCCTACCAAACATTTTGGAAATCCTGTTGTACTTCTTGCTATCTTTGTCCCATCTTGAGCACTTGTACCTTCATAAGGCCAACCTTTTTTCCCTCACTACCTCCTGCACCACCCTGGTCCACCAACTGGGTTTCCTAGCCCTGGCATACTTGGGGTGGACCTTAGTGCAGAATTTTGTGGCCTCAAGAAGATCCCTCTTTATTATATCCCACCTGCAATCTGTACCCATGTCCGGGCTAATAATACCTAAATGCCCCTCTAGGACAGCTGCCATCCCCTTAAAGTCTGCCCCCCTGAAGTCCACCACCATCGTTTTTGTGTAGTTTCCATCCCTGCCCAGATCCAAGGGAAACCACACTGCAGTGCGGTCGCTCCCTGCCAATGGCTCCTCCACAACCAAGTTCTTAACCAGGACACCGTCCATCAGAACCAAGTCCAGAATGTGTCCCTCTCTAGTTGGCTCAACCACTAGTTGGGATAAGAATGCATCTTGCAAGGCATCCAGCAGACATTGCTTCTTAGCTGACAACGACACCATGGTACCCCAGTCAGCCCCTGGCATGTTTAGATCCCTCAACACAATGGTTCTGCCCCTACTTTTACTACAGTGGGTTTTTAGGTTCGCCACTAGATCCTTGTCTAGCTCTTCTGTTTGCATTGGTGGCCTGTACACAACTACCAGGTTGACTCTCCTTCCCCTAGGATCCTGCAAGGTAACCCATAATGCCTCTAGGTGCCCTACAACATCCTCCTTCCTGCTGCATTTAATCACATTCATAATAAACATAGCCCCCCTCTTACCAGCAGTCCTATCCCTCCAAAATGCAGTATACCCTGGTATACTCAGATCCCATTCATGATACTGTGTGGCCCATGTCTCAGCAATTGCTGCCACATCCACCCCTACATCAGTCATCAATGCCTGTGGTTCAGGCATCTTGTCCTTCCCAGACTCCTTGCATTTATCAGGACAACTCTCCACCCAGTCCCCCCCCCCTACCCATCTCCCCTGCCCCATTTCCCAATGCCTTTTGTGAGTCCATCTTCCCCTCCATTTTATCTGTTGTTTCTGCTGGGGGGAGTGACCTAGGTTCTCCCATGATGTGCTTGCACACCCAACCCACAAGTCCATGCCCTCCACCCACTACAAGTTTAAACCCCACCTAGCTCCAATAAATTCCCCCCGTTTCTTCTTTAGGACCTCCCTTCACTCCTTACTCAGGTGGATTCTGTCTCTAGAAAACAGACCTTTCTCCTCCCAAGTCGATCCTCATTCACCCACCAGCCCAAATCCCATAGCTGGGCACCGCCCCTCAACCATTTGTTTACCTCTTTAGTCTTCGACTTTCTCTCCACACTAGCTCTAGGCACCAGAAGAATTTCTGAGAATGAGACCATGCTACTCTCAGCCAGACACATTCTGGCCAGCTCCCTTAACCTAACCTGCACCTCCATTATGCTGTTGCCCTCCATGTCGTTAGTGCCCAGATGCACCACAATGTGGGGGGAACCCCCATAGCTCCTCACCAGCGAGTGCACCAGGTGCCTGGCCTTGTGCACCTTCATACCCGACATACACTCAACTCTAATATTGCTCCTCCTCCCATCACCCTTCCCCCTCCTTTTGATACCCCATATTATGGAGTCCCACAGAACTAGTACTCTGACCCCCTCCATGCCACCGCCATTTAGGATTTCCTCAACAATCCTACCCCCAACAGGTTCTCTAACAGGTTCCTCCATCCCCCTCCCCCTTATCCCCTTGCTCCAATGAACATTCCGCCTTCTCCATCAATCTGGTCCCTACTCGGTACATCCATGCCCCCCCGGCCCCTCGCCATTGCCCTCCCACACCTCAGTACCTACTTTACCAGCTACCTTTGTGGTTCTACATTGATTTCTGTTTTTGTGCTGCCAACCTTTTTCATCCTTGTTGTCACCCCCATAAGCCACCCCTGGACCATGATCATGATCAATCATGCCCTTCCTTTTTCCTGTATAGTTTGCCCCCTGCCCCATTGTTAGTACTCCCCCTGTCCCCGACCCTGTCCCCCTCAAGTGACCCCCACACCTCTGATTCCCCTGGGAATCTGGTCCTTCTGTATGTAAGAATTTGAGGTTGGATAATATTTTAAAGATGTGTACTTAATCTAATATATGTACCAGTTGATGCCTATTTAAAAAATGTTATGACTTTTGTAATGTGCGTCTTCTGTGTCAAACAATAAACATTTTTGTACTTGTACTTACATAATATGCTTTCTGCCTGAATTGATAACTTACTTATTTTATCTCTAATGGGTGTGGGGGTCTTTGGTATTCACACTAGGGCCTTGCTCTGAAGTTGCCCAGCTACCAGATATCAGGCTAGACCACCCATCAGCTGGGTCCCTATTCCAAAATGCAACTGGCCAAGCTGGCTTCCTTTATATAGGCTGCACTGCCTAAACTGACTTGCTTTAATTAAGGTACAATCCCCAACCAATGGGTAGGTAACTAGAGAGGAGCCAGCTAATGAGAGAGTCATACATCTCCCAAATATCAAAATTAGCTGCTCAACCCTTGCTCATTCACAAACTTTAAATGTCTTTTTCATTGCTACTGCATACATCATACATCCATAAAAACATAATTCATTGTACACCCTACCCCCTTCCCACAGCAAATCTTACAAATACAACATTCTTTCTGCCTGAATTGGCCACTTACTTATTTTATCTCCAGTAGGAGTGGGGGGTCTATGGTATTCATATCAGGGCTCTGCTGTGAATTTTTTTTTGCTTGTTTGTTTTTTAACCAGGAGAGACACACTAAGTTGAAAGCTTGTTTACAGGTGCAACCTGGGAGCACAAGGAAGTTAAGTGACTTGCTCAAGGTCACACAGTATGCAAGTGGGGGGCTGTGGGATTCAAACCCAGGTCTCCAGGTTTGCAGCTCAGAGCCTTAACCCACTGCGCTATACTGCCTCAAAGTTGCCCAGCTGCCAGATGCTAAGGTAGACCACCTATCAGCTAGGTCCCTATCTTAAAATGCAACTGCCTGAATTAGCTTCCTTTATATAAGGTGTGCAGCAGGGCCCTAATGTGAATACCAAAGACCCCCACTCCTATTGGAGATAAAATAAGTAGCCAATTCAGGCAGAAAGTATAGTATATTTGTAAGATTTTCATGGGGGGCGGGAGGGTCCGCACTGAATTCTGTTTTTACTGATGTATGCCATGTAACACCTGTAATGAAAAAAACCTTTAACATTTGTGAATGAGCAAGGGTTGAGCAGCTAATTTTGTGTTTAGCCCCTACGTGCTCCCAGAATTAACAGTAATCTATAGTAAATGCCTCCAGATCCCTTCCTCGTGATCGCCACACTGCTGTCTTGGGCTGGTCCCAGAAGCTACCAGGCGACTGGGTATTGAGGTGTACTGGTTTTACAGTCTTGAGCCATAGATAACTGCAAGGAGAATAATAACCTGAAATACCATCTGGAACGAGTGAAGAATGGCAATGGGCTGCTATTATACCCTGGTGGTAGCACTCTGAAGTACTCATCTGCATCTGAAAATCAAGGGAAAAGGGGTGTCTGTAGTGAGCAAATACAGATCATACATGCATGCCTCAGTGTTTTTGTTTTAGGGGTGATTTTTTAACTGTTTGCATGTGCTGCTGATCCTTGATTTTCACTGACTGGAGGGGATGTAATATGCCTGGTCTAGTACTGTATATCTATGGAACCTGAGTTGATAGGTGGCTAATACCACCTATCCAGTTTACAGTGTGACCTCTGAGAGGAACTACCCAGAGAAACTTCCTTTTAAAATAGTTGTCATTTTACCTTCAACCTGTGTGTAACATGGTTCTTAACAGCACATATAACATGGTGTCAGAATCGCCCCATCTGTAATTCTGGGTCCTCTGTTGAGTAGTCTGCCATCAGGGAAGCAGGTGACTGCAGGAGTATGCTGCAGAATGCTTTATTATGTATGTAAAGAAACAAGCTGGAGTCTGTCTGTGCAGGTGTAGCATGTTCCAGAGTGAGAGCTGAGCTGTCAACAGAGATGCCAAGTGAGAGCCAGAGCACTAGCCTGTCACCAGGACCAAAAGCAGTACAACAGCAGAAGCAGCATCAGAGAGGGAAAAGGCAACAGTAGAAATGAAGCCCAACCAGTTGGCAAGGCTGCTCCATTACTGTTTTTCTTAACCTAAACACAGAAACATAGAATCTGTCAGCAGATAAGGACCATATGGCCCACCTAGTCTGCCCATTTTCCTACTCACTGCTGCAGCCCCAGATCCTATTTCATCTGTGGCTCTCCTGCTTTGCACATCTCCATGGTACCCTTATGTCTATCCCATGCACTCTTGAACCCCCATATTGTTTTCACCCCTGTGACAGGGTTGAATAGGACCCTGTCCCAATTGTTATGGAGAAAGAGTTTGAATGCTGGGATCTGTTCTGTCCTTTCCTTTCCTGTCTCTTGTCTGTCTGGTTGCACAACCACATTTTCCTGTAAGACCTAGGATTTGATCACCCCAACAGTCTCGCAATCCTTTGCCTCTCGCTATCTCTCAGTCTTCCCTTGCTGTTTGTCTTTTTCTCCCTTACATATCTGCTGGTATAAAAATATATGAAATCATTATGTGGAAATGTACTGTAACTGATATTGGGATCCTTTTGTTTAGAAATTATATAGTGTTAATTTTTGAAATGTATATAATTATAGTTTGAGATGAGTGAAAAAAACTATTGGACACTCAAGAGGTTACCTGAATGCAATTTTTAAGCCTTTTGCAGAAGAGCTATGAAAAAGGGGGCCTCAACTCAGGGACACTGTGTTGTTGCAGCACCTCCCTGAAACATACAAGAACACTTTGAAAGAAACAGGATGCTTGTTAAGAATGGGGGTTGGAAGGACTTGTAAGAGAACTGAGCTGCAACTGCAGGTTAGATGAACACAGAGATTGAAGAAAAATTCAGATGGACTTTTTCTGTTTATTTGGCCATTTTAAACAGTTGTACTGAACAATTAAATTTTTTTTATTTTATTATTCATAATAAAACTCTTGTTGCGAATTTTACAACTGCTCCTGGTTTTTCCTATGCTTCCTGACCTGTGCCTTGATGAAAGATGGTGTCAGCATAAGTGGGATGTATGCCATGCATACTCTAAGCCAGGAGTTTTGTGTGTGGGTACTGGACCTAGTACCAGGGAAGCATAGAGAAAGGTATGGATTCTGCAGCAGCAAGTCCAAGAGTGGTTACCAGGAAAACGGCAACCAAACTAGCAGAGACAGAGGTCCAAGCTGAGATTGTACAGCCAGCACAAGTTATGGAAAAAGAACAGACAGTGACAGAACCTGAAAACCTGATGAACTTTTTCAAATGGTGGGTTATACAACAAAAAGAGACAGAGAAGCAGAGAGAAAAAGAGCTTCAATGTTTAGAAGCACAACAAAAAGAAGAAATGCAGCGACAGGAGCAGCGATGGCTAGATGCCTTGCAAGCTACCAAAGGCAGAGGATCTGGCACAGATCCAGACAAGCAATAAAACACAAGCAACTTAAAAGCCATTAAACTTACAAAGTTGTTTCCCTCTGATGATATTGAGGCATACCTGACAACTTTTGAAAGAGTTGCAACAGGTAGAAATGGTTTGAACACCCTGGTCAGTGCTTCAATGGGAACCAAATAAAATCCTTCCAACAATTAAGTGTTGAATTTAATCTCCAACATACAGATTTTTTTCGTTACCTCCAGCTTAGGCACTACATTCATCAAAATGAATTAGAACGAAAGTTTGAAGAGGGACCAGTGGACATTCCAGTACTATCTATTCTGACTTCCCTGATTAGGATCCCCCACCAAAAAAAATTGATTTCAAAAATAGTGCAAGGTATGAATTTGGTGGAGAGGGACCCCCAAATACCACTTAAGGATGCTTGGCAGAGAGATCTTGGGGTGGTCTTAACGGATATGGATTGGATCTCCATTTGGAAGGGCATCCAGAGCACTTCAGCATCTCTTTATTGGCAAGAATTTCGATGGAAACTGGCAGTTAGATTTTTTAGACCTCCAGTGGTGACAAAACATTATGAGTTACATCACTCTGACCTTTGTTGGAGAAATTGTCAATCAACTGGATCCTACTTTCACATTTACTGGGAATGTAAGGTCATTCAGGAATATTGGAGGGAAATAAGGGATAGTACAGAAAAGGTTTCTGAGACTGTGATGCCAGAGACCCCTCAATATTGGTTACTGGAGTTGCCCCCTCCCTCTCTTACTTCAAGATCTTCCCGCTATCTGTATGGGATCCTAGTGGTGGCAGCCATTAAGGCCATCAGTTTGTTGTGGCTTGTTCCAGATAAGCCTGCAACTACTACATGGTATAATATTTGTGTCAGGATCCTAGATATGGAGCACCTGACGGCTAAATTGAGATTATCTGTAGACAAATTCAAAGGGAAGTGGTTGCCATTTCTGCATTTCATGGCTTCTCGTGAGGGGAAACCTGTTTTAGAGCTGTTGGCCAGATATGTTTAGAGCGTTGACCTGGGTGTAACTGAGATAGACTAGCCGAAAATGTATTCAGGAGGCCACCCCACCCCCCGAGGCCTATACTTGTCATGTCAAATTTTATATGATAAATTCTATGTATATTTTTATTTATATTTAATGCATGTGTACCTTTCCCGTTTCTCTTATTTTTTGGTCTCGTGTACATGTAGTTGTATTCAGATTGGTAGGAGTCATCTAATCTTTTAAGTAGCAATCATTCTGTACGACCGATAGCCAATAGTCAATGATCTTTTTATACTTCCTCCTCTTATCCCTTTTTCTTTGGTAGTAAAAGCACTCTCTCTTCTCCTTTTTTCTTCCTCCCTCTTCCCTTCTCTCTCTGTTTTTCCTCTTCTTTCTCTTTCTTTTCCTCTCTCTTGATATTGGTTTATTATTGTTTAATAGGTTAGAATTTGGTTTTATGTTTGTTTGCCTGTATATGTATTTTAATGGAAAAATTCTCCAATAAACTTCAATTTCAAAAAAAAAAGAAAGAGTTGCGACAGACTGCCAGTGGCCAAAGCAGCAATGGCCAATCAGACTGGTACCTTACCTGACAGGTAAAGCCCAACTTGCCTACAGCAACATGGATACTACACAGCCAGAAAACTATGACCTGGTGAAAAGCGAAATCCTGGAAAGGTATGACATCTCAGGAGAGACCTACAGGCAGAGATTTCAATCTCTGAAGTACAATTCAGGTGACAATCCTTGAGAAGCCTTCACCCAACTCAGAAAACTCCTGATAAAACGGCTCCAACCAGAGGGCAAAACAGTCCCACGGATCATCGACACATTTGCAATGGAGCAATTCATCAACATCCTGATTACAGATGTGCAGCATTGGGTAAAGATACACTGACCAAAAAGTGGGGAAAAAGCTGTTTCTTTGGCTGAGGACTACCAAATGGTCAGACAGACGACACAGCAGCAAGGTAACAGCCAAGCACCGGTAAGACCCTCTTTTTCCCATTTAAACTCCAAGCCTGATAAGAACTCTGGTGGGGGTAACGCATCTGGGCCCAAAGACATTATTTGCTATAACTGTAATAAGCCAGGCCATATTACAAGAAACTGCCGTAGTAAGGAGAGTGGCACTGGAGCAGACTTGTCCATGGCAAATTGGGGCATGTACTTAACAGATGTGAAGGTGGGGGATAAGACTGTAAAGGGACTCACTGATTTGGGAAGCAGACAGACCCTAGTGCATGTTGGAGTGCTGGGAAAACACTGTGCAAAAGGACAAGGTACTGGTGTCATCTGCATCCACGGGGACACTCAATACTATTCCACCACTCAAGTGACTCTGACCATTAAGGGTGTGTCTCACCAAATGAAAGTGGGGGTAGTACCTAAGTTACCTGTACCTATGATTATTGGAAATGACTTTCCAGGATTTATTGAGTTAATCTCACAGGAACTGAACCATGCAGTTTCAGCAGCAGTGGTGACAAGAGTTCAGGCAAAGAAAATTTCAGATGGTGGGGACTCTTTTCCTTTCAGTGATTCTGATTCAGATTTGTTTGAGCATAGCTCCAAGATCCGGAAATCCAGGAAAGAAAGATGATGCCTGAAGAGTCTGTGGCAACAAATGACTGATGGACGTAAAGGGTTCAAATATGAAAATGCTGAAACTAAACTGATCACCGATTGTGATTTTCTTTCAGAACAAGCTAACAATGTTTCTCTCCAGGGTTATTTTAAGCAGCTGGGGGGTGAAACCAAAACAGGGAGGACCAATGTTTAAAAAATAGAATGGGTTACTGTATAGAGTTTGGGTTAAACCTCAGACACAGGAGCAGACAGAACAACTGGTTATATGACAGAAGCATAGAATAGAGTTCTTACAGATAGCACATGATAATCCTATGGCTGGTCACTCAGGGAGGGATCGTACCCTTGCCAGATAGCTGTATAGAGTTTACTGGCCTGGAATTCATAAAAATGTTGCTACCTATTGTAATTCCTGTGCTGAGTGTCAGAAAGTAGCCCCAGTCACTAGAAAAGACAAGGAGCCCCTGGTGCCCCTACCCTTGATAGATGTGCATTTTGAGAGAATTGCAAAGGATGTGGTTGGTCCTTTAGACAAAAGTAAAAAGGGTAATAGATTTATCCTGGTAGTATGCGACTATGCTACTCAATATTCAGAAGCAGTTCCAATGCATACTGTCACAGCCTCAAAAGTGGCAGCACAGCTTGCCAAAATTTTCAGCAGAATGGGCATACCTAAAGAAATTATTACTGATCAGGGTAGTAATTTTAGTGCCGTGTTACTTAAGGAGCTGTACAGACTACTAGGTATCCCTGCCATAAGAACCTCCCCCTATCACCCTCAGACAGACGGTCTTGTTGAGCATTTTAACCAAACCCTAAAACACGTGTTAGAAAGGTTTGTAAAAGGGGAAGGGAAAGATTGGGACCAATACTTGCCTTATCTACTTTTTGCTTACAGAGAAGTGCCACAGGCATCAACCGGGTTTTCACCATTTGAAATGCTGTACGGTATGCAGCCAAGAGAGCCACTGGATGTGATAAAAGAAATGTAGGAAGATAACCCCACTCAGAAACAATCTATAACATCCTATATGTGTGCCCTAAAAAAGAAGCTGGCAAAATATGTTGAAGTTGCCCATAGTAATCAGGAAGAGGCCTAAAATCAGCAGACAGTATATTACAACCATGGGTAAAAGAAAAGTTTTTGAGCCAGGTGAAAAGGTTTTGCTATTATTACCCACAACAGAAAATAAACTGTCAATGAAGTGGCAAGGGCTTTATAAGGTTCTTAGACGTACTGGCACCGTTAATTACGAGACTGAGATCCCTAACAGGAAAAATCTTATTAAGATATACCATGCTAACCTCCCCAAGAAATGGGTTGAAAAATGTCAAAAACTGCTTTGCTAGTTTTACCAGAAACTGATAAGGAAGATATTGATGTAGCTTATGACAGACTGGAACAAACTGTAAATACTGATGCTGTAAAGGTGAATGTTTCCTTAATATCAGAACAAACTGTAGACATTCGTAATGTGCTAAAGACATTTAACAGTACTTTTACCACGGTACCAGGCCATGCAAAAGGAGTTGAGCATTTTATAGTGCCAAGGAATGCTCGTCCTGTTAGGCAAAAGACATACAGGTTACCAGAGCGGTTAAGAGCTGGCATGGTTAAGGAAATACAACAAATGAAATAACTGGGTATCATACAGGAGTTGAGGAGTGCTTGGTCATCTCCAATGGTAATTCTAAACAAAAAAGAAGGGGGTGTTAGAATCTGCCTTGATTTCAGGAAACTTAATCAAGTGTCAGAATTTGACAGTTATCCTATGCCCAGAATAGATGATTTGGTGGATAGACTGGGGAGTGCAAAGTATATCAGTACCCTCAATCTCACCAAGGGTTACTGGCAAATATATAAAGAATACAGAGATAAAACTGCATTTGCCACTCCTGTTGAATTTCATCAGTTTGCCACCATGCCATTTGGTTTACATGGTACGCCAGCTACATTCCAGCGGTAGATAATTTTATCACCTCACACTGCTTATTGTGCTGCATACCTGGATGATGTTGTGGTGTACAGTCCAGAGTGGAAAAGCCACCTGAAACACCTATGAGCAGTTATCCAAGCTATTAAAACTGCAGGTCTGACTATTAATCCTACCAGATGTGCATTGGGCATAAGAAACCAGATATTTGGGCTATATGTTGGAAAATGGAGAAGTTAAGCCAGAGGTTTCTTAAACAGAAGCTGTTGTCAACAGCCCTGTCCCTAAAACAAAGAAACATGTCAGGTCATTTTTAAGGTTGGCTGGTTATTCTCAGAGATTTGTTCCCAACTTTGCTAAGTTAGCAACTCCCCTCACTGAACTCATGAAGAAACAGTTCCCAAATAATATAAAATGGACCCCAGAGTGTGATGAAGCTTTTCAAGTCATTAAGGCTGCATTATATTCAGCCCGTTTTAAGAAGCTCAGACTCTGAGAAACCATTTTTGTTACAAACAGATGCATCAGAGGTAGGCCTAGGTGCAGTCCCGAGTCAAAATATAGAGGGCCGGACATCCTATTCTGTACATAAGTAGGAAGTTGCATGACCGAGAGAAAAGGTACTCCACCATTGAAAAGGAATGTTTAGCAACAAAGTGGGCCATGGAGTCCATTAAGTTTTATTTGCTAGGAACTGACTTTGTACTTATAACAGATCACAATCCTCTCTGTTGGTTTAACCAAATGAAAGATAAAAATTCCAGAATCACAAGGTGGTACCTGACATGACAGCCATTTAAATTCACGGTGATACACAAATCTGGTAAAGAGAATAGCAATGCTAATTTTCTGTCAAGATATGGATCAGGAATTGGGGGTTCTGAAGGTTGAAAAAAAAGTATGGGTTTGAACTTTTACTGTTTGCTGTAATGTAACAGAAAAAAGGATAGTGCATATGCACTTAATTTCTGAAACTTAGAGGCTAATGTTAGTACAGAATTAATAGAAAGTTTTGGAAAACTTTTTGATGAAACAGGTTCCCTCTTAAGGAGGGGGTGTATGTGATAAGGTTGAATAGGACCCTGTCCCAGTTGTTACGGAGAAAGAGTTTGAATGCAGGGATCTGTTGTCCTTTCCTTTTCTTTCCTTTCCTTTCCTGTCTCTTCTCCATCTGGTTGCACAACCAAATTTTCCTGTGAGACCTAGGATTTGATCACACTGACAGTCTTGCAATCCTTTGCCTCTCGCTATCTCGCAGTCTTCCCTTGTTGTTTGTCTTTTTCTCCCTTGCATATCTGCTGGTATGAAAATATAAGCAAATCATTATGTGGAAATGTAACTAATATTGGGATCCTTTTGTTTAGAAATTATATGGCGTTAATTCTTGAAATGTATATAATTATAGTTTGTGATGAGTGAAAAAAGCTATTAGATACTCAAGAGGTTATCTAAGTGCAATTTTTAAGCCCTTTGCAGAAGAACTGTGAAAAAGGGTTCCTCAGCTCAGGACACAGTGTTCTTGCAGCACCAGCCTGAAACATACAAGAACACTTTGGAAGAAACAGGATGCTTGTTAAGAATGGGGGTTAGAAGGACTTATAAGAGAGCTGAGCTGCAATTACAAGTTAGATGAACACAGAGATTGAAGAAACAAACAGATGGACTTTTTCTGGTTATTTGGCCTTTGTAACAGTTATACTGAACAATTTTATTTTTTATTTTATTGTTATTCATAATAAATCTCTTGTGAATTTTACAGCTGCTCCTGGTTTTTCCTATGCTTCCTGATCTGTGCCTCAACAAGAGCCCCCACCACATCTGCTGAAAGGCTGTTCCATGGCTCCGCCACCCTCTCAGTGAAATAGTACTTCCTAACATTACTCCTGAGCCTTTCATCCTTCATCCTCATATCATGCCCCCTTGTTCTTGTGCAGAGTTTACTCTGAAATATGCTTTCCACATGTACCCTGTTTATTCCCCTAAGGTACTTGGAAGTCTCTACCATATCTCCCCTCTCCCTTCTTTCCTCCAATGAATAGGTGTTAAGGTCCTTAAGTCTTTCCTCACAGGGCTTCTGGTGCGGTCCATGTACCATCTTTGTTGCCCTTCTCTGAACTGCCTCTATTTTGTCAATGTCCTTCCGGAGATGTGGTGTCCAGAACTAGACACATTACTCCAGCTGAAGACTCACCAGTGATCTGTACAGTGGCAGTAAATCCACCTTTTGCCTTCTTCCTTCCTTCCTTCCCATTTGGGAGATGGAAGTGCAGAAAAGACGGGCTGTTTAAAAGACAAAAACGTCAAGTAACTTCTCTCACAGAGTCAAGAGAGAGTGAAAGTGGGCTGGAGTGAGGCAGGCTTACAAAATAAATGTGTTTGGAGACCTGAAAATTTTGAAGAGACAGTCACCAATTTTGCTTATGTGTACAATGCAGCTTAAAGTGACTTTATTCAGTGTAATTTTGTGACTAAGCAATGGCAGCAACAGTGACTTATCAGATTTAGCCACCTGAACCTTTTGATTTTGCAAACCCGGCTGACTTTCCAAAATGTCTCATGCTTCAAAAGGTTTCATCTAGCCAGTAGCCTAGCAGAGTTAGCAGTTGAGAATCAGGTGAACACCTGATATATTGCATGAGGGACAAAGCAGATGACATCCTCATGGGGATGATATTAATGGATGCAGAAAAGAAAAACTGTAACATGGTCTGGGAAAAATTAAGCACATATTTCACAAACCGAAGAAATGTTATCTACAGAAGGGCCAAATTTAACATACGTAGGCAGGAAAGAGGGGAATCAGACAGTGACTTCATTACAGCATTGTACACCCTAGCTGAGCACTGTAACCATGGAGACCTATGACAGGAACTGATCCGAGACCGGACTGTTGTGAGGCTCTGAGACAGCAGATTGGCTGAATGCATACAACTTGACAACAACCTCACTTCAGAGCAGGCCATCACATGACACGACAGAGCGAGACCATACAAAAACAAAAGTCATATCTCCGGCCAGGAGCAGGCCGAGGCACAGAACAAAGCACCCTACAAATGGACGCAACGCAGGTCATTTTTCCATTGGGAGGAATCTGAAGAAATCCAGTGCAGTTCCAAAAGTGATGCAGGATGAGCAGTGAAGATAGACATCCCACAAGTTAAAGGACATAGGAACCCATGTAGAAGGTACACAAAAGAACACTTACGTAAGAACTTACCATAACAGTAAATCTTCGAGGGGACCTCAGTCATTAAATCACACTAAAGGAACTTCACCATCGGTGAAGCAGGATCCACATGGAACATTTTCAACAGTACAACTGTGGCTGCCCATGCCATCATCTACCAAAGTCGCCAACCCTATAAAGGTGTGAGCAACTCCACTCCTTCCTCAGTTCTTTCCCCCTGGAGACAAAGGGAGCATAGCTCAAGCCATGGGGGACTGAGGAGAGACAGAGAGAGAGAGGTGCCCAGGCCCATATGAAAGGCAGGATACACCAGATAACCAGTTCCACAAAACAGCCGCCCCAAAAGGGGGATGGTGGGAGGGAAGACAGATCTGATGACTGAGATCCCCTCAAAGATCTACTGGTTCAGTAAGCTCTTATATAACTGTTCTATCTTCTTCAGGGGTATCTCAGTCATGAGGTCACACTGTAGGAACAAGTACCAAGCAGTTATAAGTGCAAGAAGACAGTCTGGGAGGAAGGCACACCCTAAGCTTAAGACAGGAGGCCCTGCAGCACAGCCCTTCCAAATCTAGCACGGGCTCTTGGGACAATGTCCAGACTATAGTGCTTGGTGAAATTATGGACGGTACTCCATGTGGCAGCCGTGCAAATGTCAGCGGCTCAGACCCTGCAAAAACAGACCACAGAGGCAGCCATGCCTTTTGTGGAATGAGCTTTTACTATCGCAGGCAACTCTTTGCCATACTTGTTGTATCAGAACACAGTACAATTAGCCTACCATTTAGATAAATATTGTTTAGAAACCTGAACACCATCTCTACCTGGGGCAAAAGAAACAAACAGCTGTTTTGACTTTCTACATTCCTTGGTTCGGAGCAGGTAGACTTCAAAGTTCTGTGCACATCTAACATATGGAGCAGTGCTTCACCTGGCTTGGCACGCTCAGGAAAATAAACAGGAAGGTGGATAGACTGATTGAGGGTAAACTCAGACACCACCTTGGGGAGACACTTAGGATTCATGCGCAAAGACACTCTGTCTTTGTGAGAAATAAAATAAGGCTCCTCGCACCACAGAGCCTGAAGCTCAGAAATCCTTCAAGCAGAGGCAATAGCAACCAAAAATAACACTTTCTAAGAAAGGAAGCATAGCTCGTAAGACGTGACTGGCTCAAAAGGCGAAAGAGTCAACTTCTCCAAAACAAAATTCTAATCCCAAGCCGGGACAGGGGGAACAGATTGGAGGTTTTAGATGCAGGATGCCCCTCAGGAAATTATGGGAAACATCCAGCTGAGCTATGATGTGGTCACCCACTGGCTCATGAAAGGCCGAAACAGCCGAAAGGTGCACCTTGAGGGGGGAGTACTGGAGGCCTGATTCTGACAGTGATAACAGATAGTCCAGAATCTGGTTCACTGGACAAGTGAAAGGGTGCAGATTATGTTTAGCAGCCCAGATGGCAAACCTCTTCCACTTTATGGCATAAGTGGTTCAAGCCGAGGGTTCCAAGCAGCCACTAGAACATCCGTTACACTGTTGGAACCCCCTAATCTGGTGATGGCTACATTCTCAGGAGTCAAGCATGCAGATGGAGTGAAATGAAGTTGGGATAGACCAGGGTCCCCTGAGCCTGGGTCATCAGATTCCTGCAGAGAGGGAGAGGAACCAGAGGCTCCTCTGTCAGCTGCTGGCCTAATGGAAACCATATCTGATGAGGCCAGAATGGAACTACCAGAATCATGCTGACCCCCTCCATCTGAAGCTTGAATAGCACCCTCTGAATCAGAGGAAAGGGAAGGAAGGTATAAAGGAAATTCCTGCTCCAGGAGAGGGACAACGCATCTCACCAGAAAACTCCACACCCTGGATCTAGTGAACAGAAATTGGGCAGTTTTGCACTGAGTGGGGATGAAAAAAGGTCCAACTCTGGATGACCCCATCTGTTGAACAGATCTTCTGTGATGGATGAGAGGAGCACCCACTAATGCATGCTGGACTGCATCCGGCTGAGGCTGTCCGCCAGAGTGTTTAACATTCCTGGGACGTGAACCGCTGAGAGTGCTAGACCATGGTCTAATGCCCAGTACCACACTCTCATGGCTTCCCTGCACAGGGGATACGCAAGTGTCCTACTCCCCCCACCCTTGCTGATGTAATACAAGACACTGAGGTTGTCAGACTGAATCAACAGCTGACTTGAGAGGAGATGATTCTGAAAAGCCTGCATGGCATATGGAACCGTCTGCATCTTAGAGACATTAATCTGCAGGAAGGTTTCGATCTGGGACTAAGAGCCCTGAGTTTGAAAGGGACCCAGATGAGCCCCCCAGCCCAAACCATAGGCATCTGTTGTGAGAATCTGCTGGGGGGAAGGAGATCTGGAAGGGGTCCCATTGCAGCAGGTTCAGGGGGTCCATCCACCACTGGAGCACCTTGCGGGCTGGGGAGGAGACCAGCACTAACTGATCTAATTCATTTGTGCCCTGGTGCCATTGTACTCAGAGGGTCCACTGGAGGATGCACAAGTGGGACCTGGCCAGTGGAACAGTGGGCATGGCTGCAGCCATCAGCCCCAACAGTCTCAAGTGCAGTCCTACAGGGACGTAACAATTCTGGGCAGCCTCCTGAGCCTGGGCAATAAGGCACTCCCTGCACTGAGCCTAGAACTGCCCCATATGTACTGCAGCCTTTGAGATGGGACTAGGACCAGCTTAGGCAGTGACTGTAATGCCCATGGAGAGAAATAACTGAAGAGTTCTCTCCAGAGTCCACAGGAGCTGTTACCTGGATAGGTTCTTAGGAGCCAATTGTCCAGATAAGGGAAAATGTACAGCCCCTTCCTTTTGAGGGCCACAGCAACTGCTGCTAAGCACCTGGTAAAGACCCGCAGCACAGAGAACAAGCCAAAGGGCAGCACTTTGAACTTGAAATCCTCACCCTGGAGAAAGAACTGAAGGAACCTCCTGCGGGGTGGAAATACCGAGATGTGCAGGTAAGCGTCATACATGTCCAGAGAACACAGCCAATCGCCCTGCTTGAGAAGGGGCATGAGGCCTGGCAAAATTACCATTCTGAACTTTTTGTACTTGACATACAGATTGAGGTCCTTGAGGTCTAAGATGAGCATCAGATCCCCAGTTCATTTGGGGGCCAGGAAGACCCTGGAATAAAACCTCTTTTCTTCTGGTGCCTGGGCACTGACTCAATGGCCTGTTTGCACAGAAGGGACTGCACTTCCTCCCGAAGAAGAGAAAGGTAGGCCGGGGGTAGGTAGAGGGCAGAGGACGAGTCTCTGGGGGTTGCTTGGTGAGCTCCAGTGTGTGACCCCTTTCTATGATTTGAACTATCCAGGCTTCTAATGGGATGGTTCTCTATTGACTGAGATGAAGGAGAACTGACCTCTGACCACCACCTCTTGGCTGGGGGCCGGAACAGGGGGTCTGGCAAGGAGTCAAGCAGAGGCAGATCCAGCCGCAGGGGCTGGTCCGTCACCTCTAGGAGGTTTAGTCGCGGCCCCTGCAGTGGAGGGGGCAGGTAAGGCAGCAGAGACTCTGCATTTGCCTTGAGGCTGAGAAGCTGCTCCTGGTCTGCTGGATCCCTTACGAAAGGGAGGGCATCGCCTGCTCTTGGGTTGCATACGAAGTATAATAGGGTGAATGGACAGATTTAATAGCCCTGTCAGATGCCTGAAAATTATTAATGATGTCCTGGACATCTGGCCTAAATAGTTGTTTTTTCTATCGCAACATTATTTGTCACCACCTCCGTGGACCTGGCAGGGGCTATGCTCCCCCTCGGCGGGGTATGTCCTCCGGCACATTGGGGCCATCATGGGTCCTGCCAGGTCCCAGAATTTTTCCTCTGTTTTTCTTCCCATGCCCATGCAATGGGCAGAGCAGCTGTCTCCATCTCTGAGGAGGCAACCAAGTATCCTTGGAGTGGTCTGAACCCCTCTTTTTGTTGTGCGGACACATGCAGCACGAACCCCCCCCCCAAGGAAGGAGAGCAGTCCTCTGGATGCTCAATCCTTACCTCCCCAAGCTGATCCTCGAACAACCCAAGTCCATTCCCAAACCCAGGCCGCCGGCGTGGCACGAAGTGTGGTGTCCAGTGCCTCAGCTCTCAGCACCACTGGACTGGCTGGCCCAAATAGTTTTGAGCAACTGAAAGGGGCATTCAGCACCTTCTGCTGGATGTCTGCAGCAAAGTTTGAGACCCTCAGCAAGGAGTGCCTACGGAGGCAAATGCCGGTGGCAGCAGCCCCAGTATCAGAGATATTATTGAGGGCCCGCAAGAGGTGCTTGCTAACATCTTCAGCAGTCTGCAAGCATTTAAGAATCTCCTGCTTCTGGGTACCATCTGGAAGGGCCTGGGCAGTGGCCTTGCCCGTCTTCCAATTGGTATTCTGGTACGTAACCATATGGGAAAGGTAGCTGGCAATCCACAACCCAAGGGTGAAGGAGGCATAAACCCTCTTGTCTCAGAGATCGATTCTGCGTGACCTTTTGTCAGGGGGAGGGAGCTGAGGTGTTTAGGCACCTTAGACCTGTCATGAGCTGCCTTAATTGCCACAGACTTGGTTTCAGATTGGGCAACATAATGCAGAAAATCCTGAGGGGCATGATAAAGTTTATCAGCCCTGAGGGTCATGGCTGGCACCATGTCAGGCTTGTGTCATGCTGCAGCATATACCATTGTAACAGCAACGCTGTTACAGTGAATTCCCCACAGTGACACCAACCCGTCGACAGCCGCAGCATCGACCGGGTTGTCGGAGTGATGAACAATTCATCAACCTCCAGGTTTGGCCGCTCTCCCCCGACATCCAGCCCCCCACCCCCGCATTAACATCAAATAGGTGTTGGTGTGATCCCTGGTCACGGTCAGGACCTGACGGTGTCGGGGATGTTGACGACAATGTGTCACTGTGGGGAAGGTCGGCAAAAGTCTTGTCACTGCAATTTGGTGGAACCATGCTACAGTAGTAGCATTCCTCAGAGCAGGCAAAATAAGAGGAATGACCTTGGGAGGAGACTACGGGATCTCCAGGAAACCCACCAGATCTTTTCTGGTGGCATCCTCCTCCTCAGTATGAAAGCCCATGGCTGAGGACAACTGCTTCATAATATTGAAGATGGCAGGGGTCCTCTGGAGGAAACCTAGGGGTGTGTTTGACAGAGTCCTCACTCACTGAGGAGGCTGTGGATCTGTCTGAAAAGGGTTCTTCCTCTTCCTCATCAGGAAGGTACTCTTTTTTTTTTTTTATTCTCTCTTTTTTACACCCCCTTCTCTCCGCATCTCTCCTCCTCTTCTTTGGGAGACAACACAGGCCTTGTACGTCTCTGCTCACCCACCAAGCACAGGTGCGACCTCCCCCCATGAAGCCTTGGCTATACCCCCCCCAGGCGGGTATGGGACGGGGCCCCCAGTCCACCCCGACATGTCTGTAGTTTCATCAGGGATGCTGTCACCTTGGTGCCAGTTGAGGCACTGGAGATTGGGGCCAGCTGCTCCGTCTACTGGGAGAGGTGCAGGGTGTTCCCTGTTTTTTCTGGTCCCTCCTCCCTCAGGACATTAGTTCACTGGGGAGAGCCAAGGGGCGAAGCACGTCATGACGTACATCCGCTCCAGCTCCCGACCGACGTCCTCCCTCTCTTCCTACTACCATTCTGCTGCACCTCCACCTGTGGTCACCCAGGTGGTGGTATAGCGGCGGGACAAGCAGCCCACCCCTCCCCGTAGAAGGAGAGCAGCCTCTGGATGCACAATCCTTCTCCCCCTGGCCGACCCTCCAGCCGCCCGAGCCCGTTCCCGAACCTGGGTCACTGGGGCCACGAGCGGTAGCACTACCACTGCACTGGTGGGCCGACGAAGGAAGGTACTCCTCTTTGATGTCTACTTGTTCCACTTCCAAGTCCTATGACCGAGGTACCAACAATGGCCTGCACAGGGCTCCCGCGAAGGCCGGGTTAGAGTCAACGACAATGGTGTCATTGATAGCACAGGTGATGTGGGCCTATATGTGTCTAACTGGTGGACCAAAACCATAGTGAATTTGGTCAAAATATCATTGAGGTCAATGACAGTAGAAGACAGACGACGGAGAGGGGTCAATGGCACAGGAAGCGACGACCTGCCAGAAGGGCCCTGAGAACACATTGCCCAAGGGCCTGGGGAAGCATCAGGCATAGACAGGAGGGCCATCAGTGATGACCTTGTCATCGACAAAGATGGGGCCGATGATCCAGAGGTCGATAACCAGCCACCTTGGGTATCAGGCGGAGATGCTATCAGTATGGGTCTGGTAGAGACAGAGACCTGGACAGTAGATTTAGGTGCTGGTGCAGCTGCAGCTGACAGAGTACCCCTGGATGAAGAAGAGGAGGCCATCGGGGAGTGGGACTGCTGCGAGGGGCAGCAGTCCCAATCTTGGTCTTTTTTATGACTTTTCCCCGAGGACTTGTCTCAGGCCTTAGTGGCCTGGGAGCTTAACAATCCTGCTGGCAACTGGGAAGGAGGGACCCCAGAGGACACCTGCCTGGAACTGGCTACCAGTAATTTTGAGTGTCTTTTTGTATCACCCAAGGGTTGTTTGGTTAAACGTCTGGCAGAGCTCACAGTCAGAGACTTCATGGTCAGGCACAAGGCAGCAGATACAGAGGGCCCCGACCCATAAATGGTTTGGAACAGCACAAGCCCCAGGTACGCCACACACAGGGCACATGGGGCTTGTGATGGTCCCCAGCTGAAAGTCAGGATTCACACCTGGTGCTCACCCAACCAGTTGTTAGATCAGCTTTTTGCTGGTCTACCACTGCCGCCCTTTTTACAGGGTTTGTGCCACATGCCTGTAGCAAGTTGCCGTAAATGGGGTGAAGTGTTGCAAACGTGTGCGACCTTCGTGAATTGGGTGCACAGTGCACCACAGTGGTAGGTACAGCAATGGTGTGGATGCAGGCTTGATGCAAGCCATGCATCCACCTTTGTGAATCAGGCCCAGAGAGTGTTCATCTGTAGAGGTAATCTTTTTTCCACAGCAGAAGCATTGGAAGAGACAAGTTGAGGGGTTAACTTTTGACATAAACGAGATAAAGGAATCTCTTAAGAGATTCTAAAATACTAAGTATAAAAAAGCCGTAGGTGAAAAATGGCACGAAACTGCATCATGGCTTTCGTGGAGACCCGTGTGATCGAGTCGGCGGGAAAGAACTGAGGAGGGAGCAGGGCCACTCATGCCTTTATATCGTTGGTGACAGTGGTAGATGACGTTGGCGTGGATGGCCCCAGTTGTACTGCTGAAAATCTTCCATGTGGATCCTGCTTCACCAGTAGTGAAGTTCCTATGGTATGACCTGATAACTGCAATACCCTCCAAGAACTGAGGAGGGAGCGGGGCCGGTCATGCCTTTATAGGGTTAGTGACATTGGTAGATGACGTCGGCGTGGGTGGCCCCGGTTGTACTGCTGAAAATCTTCCATTTGGATCCTGCTTCACCAATGGTGAAGTTCCTATGGTATGACCTGATAACTGCAATACCCCCCCAAGAACTGAGGAGGGAGTGGGGCCGCTCATGCCTTTATAGGGTTAGTGACATTAGTAGATGACTTCGGCATGGGCGGTCCCAGTTGTACTGCTGAAAATCTTCCATGTGGATCCTGCTTCACTGACGGTGAAGTTCCTAGGGTGAGACCTGATGACTGAGATACCCCCGAAGAAGATCAAGCCATCACACCTAACAGCTCATCATACAGCAAACAATGCCACTCACCATGCATGCCACAAGAGAGCCCATTACAAGAGTGCATGGTGGTAAAAAGCAATAGTGCACAAAGTTCAAGAAGTGCCAGAGAATACACAGAGTATGCTTTTTTGGGATCGGTTCAGGCCGAAGGAACTAACTGGAAAATGACAGTTCTCATCAACAAGATGCCAACAGAGTTCAGGACAGACACAGGTGCAGATGTCACAGCCATGCCAGAAACCCTTTACAAGGGACTGTGGGTCAAACACAGCATACCTTTGTGGGCCACAAATAAAATCCTGATGGGGCCAGAAAGATACACTCTAGATGTGTGCCATGTGTTCACTGCCACTGTTACCACAGGCAAAAATGCAATTCAAGATTTACATTGTGAAGAATCTCCATACCCCATTGCTAGGCAGACAAGCAATCGAGAAACGTCATCTTCTTGCCATACTCAATAGTGTGGAACAAGGCAAGTGGAGTGAGGAGTTCCCAACATTATTCAATGGTCTTGGCGAACTCAAAGAAGATTACCAAATTCAGCTAGTATCAGGAGACATACCATTTTCATTAACAGCACCCAGAAGGATCCTAGTGCCACTGATGTCCGCCCAACTATATGAATTTTGTTATGGGCAGTTTCCCAGATAAGGTTCTGGGTACTGGCAACCCCCCCCGGACTGGCGGAGCTCCTTTTGCCTGCTGCCTCCACTACCTACTCCCTAAGGTCACCGGGCCCCGCTATCCTTAAGGTTCCTGCTACACGTACCAAAATGGGGGACAGGGACTTTGCGTCATGTATCCCTAGATTATGGAACTCCTTTCCTGTCATCCAGGTTCATACCTCCCCTTCCCAGGCGTGCCTACGCACCTCCCTGTGGAACCACTTGAAGCTCTCAACAGTATGTGACTGTCTTAAACCTTCCTGATTAGCCTGGTCCCCTGCATGGTATTTTGAGCATATCATCCCATGTACCTTGCTCAGGTCCTGCTGTGGTCTGCCTGCCTGCCTGAGTGTTGCCCTGTGAAAAATGTGTAAATTCTGTATATATCTGTATATATATATTGCTGGTAACGTTGTGTCAGTGACTCTGTACTTTATTACATTGACTGTGTTTACTGTTGTAACCTGAGATATCTTACTATGTATGTTATGCTTCTCCTGATGTCAGTGTATCTGCCCTACTTGCTTCAATTTGTACTCTGTATGTTCTTTGATTTCCTGTACTCTCCTGGGTCATACCTGAAAATAGGCATGTGTTTGTCTAGTGTACTTACCTGGTTAACAAAAGCTAAATAAATAAAGTGGAACTTTCCAGAATGGAGAATCTGGGTGTGATCACCAATATCAAGGGAAACACAGATTGGTGTGCCAGAATGGTAGTGGTCTCAAAGCAAGATGGTGCCATAAGGATCTGTATTGACCTAATCAAGCTGAATCAGATGGTCAGAAATGAGAAATTCATCCTTCCCTCAGTGGAGCAGACACTGGAGATGCTGGGAGAAGCAATTCTCTTCACCAACCTCGATGCCAATGCAGGCTTTTGGCAGGTACATCTGCCAAAAGCATCAGAGAAACTGACTACCTTCATTACGCCTTGTGGACGCTATTGCTTTTGAAGGTTACCCTTTGGTATATCATCTGCCCCAGAGCACTTCTGATGCAAAATGTGTTGAGTCCTGTAAGGCTTAGAGGGGGTTGTGTGCCACATGCCACATGGATGATGTCATTGTCTTCAGTCACACTACAGAGCAGCATGACCAGAGTCTATGCAGCCCTAAGAAAGGTCCAGAGTGCAGGGCTCACACTGAATGCCAAGAAATGTGAGTTTGGGAAAACCAAAGTTCAGTTCCTGGAACATATCATCTCAGACAAAGATGCGAAACCTGACCCAGACAAGCTGGCAGCCATACTGAGGATGACAAGTTCCACAAATGTAACCAAAGTTCAAGGTTTTCTGGGAATGTTCGACCAACTGAGGAAATCATACCTGCTTTAGCAGAAAAAATAAAAGTCTTACAAGAATTTTTGTCAAAGGGTGAACCAGTGAGTTTGGGGTTCAGCTCATGAGCAAGGGTTTAGAACGCTCAAAGCACAAAACGTGGCACTCGAGGTCAGCCCCAAAAAGGAAACAAAAGTAGTAGATCCATCATCCTTCGGACTAGGAAGGGTCTTGATGCACAAGAATGAAAACCATTGGAAACCTGTTGGGTATGCATCAAGAGCAGTGACAGACAACAACAGAGCAGTGCTATGAGCAAACTGAAAAAGAGACATTCACCCTAGTGTTTAAGAAGTTACCTTGTGAGAGCACACTTTATTCTAGAGGCAGACCACAAACTTCTGTAAGTCAGTCGGGCACCAGAAGCCCAGATGATCTTCCTCTGAGAACACAGAGGTTCCACATGCGGTTGTTGAGCTACACCTACACCACTGTTCATGTTCAGGGCAAATCCTTCCTTATGGCCGATGCCCTGTCAAGAATGACTCTCAAGGGCCAACTTACAAAAGGAGATGCAAACCTCAAGGAAGAAACAAATATCTATCTCGCTGAAATACGACCCACCCTTCCAGCAGCAGATAGCAAACCTAAGCAAATCAGACATAGAAACAGAGAGAGTGACAGCAGAAGGGGACCTCTAGATCCATCTAGTCTGCCCACTAGCCTACCCCCTCATCTAACTGCTATTCAGTGTTATGATTCTTTTGTACCTATCCCAAGCCTTTTTGAATGTTCCAACTGTTTTTGCTTCCACACCAGGTGGCAGGCAGTTCCACGCTTCCACCGCCCTCTCTGTAAAGAAGAACTTTCTTGCATTGCCCCTAAATTTGCCCCTTCTAGCTACATGCTGTGACCTCTGGTTCTTGTGTGACTCTTGAACTGAAAAAGGTCCTGAACCTGTAATGTTCCTTTACGTATTTGAATGTTTCTATCATGTCTCCCCTATCTCTCCTTTGTTCAAGGGACTACATGAGTTCTTGCAGTCACTTCTCATAGTTTTTATCGTGGAGTCCTTGAATCATTTTTGCAGCTTTCCTCTGCACTGTCTCAAGTCTGTCTATATCCTTTTTGAGATGTGGTCTCCAGAACTGTACACTGTACTCCACATGTGGTCTCACCAATGATCTATAAAGTGGCATGGTAACCTCTCTTTCTCTGCTTGTAATTCCCCTCAGCAATGCAGCCCAGCATTCCATTTGCCTTTAATGCTGCTTTCTCGCATTGTTTGGATTCTTTCTGATCATGTAGTACGATTAGGCAACTACAGAAAGATCACATATGTCAACAAGTCATGAAATTTGGCCACTAAGGGTTCAATGCATGAACAGCACACCACAACAGTTCAAAATGGCTTAATTCTGAAGGGAATCAGAATTGTGATTCCTCAGTCTCTATAGGATGCTACCCTAAAACTACTCCACAAAGGACACCAAGGCATAGAAAAATGTTGCAGGAGAGAACAGCTGACTGTGTGATGGCTAGGGCCTGGTGCACAACTAACAACCCTAATAAACAAGTGTGAAGTCTGTACCAAACTCCAAAGCAATCCAGTGTAACCATTGACTCCATCTAAATTTCTGGACAGACCATGGCAAAACGCTGTTACAGATCTCTTTGACCTGAAAATTCAGAAATGCCTCACACCTGTGGACTATCATTTGAGGTACAGTGAAGTTGCTCATCTGATATTTAGCACTGCAAGTCATGTTATTAGACACCTAAAAGCAATTTTTGCTCGCCACAGAGTACCAGAGAGTTGTATTGGACAACGGCCCATAATTCAATTGTTCCACCTTTCTCTATTTTGCAAAAGGCTATGTCAGCAATAATACCCGACAGGGTGGGCATTATTGGGAAATACTGGACCACCCAGGGGCGTAATGAGGCCCAACGCCAAGGTGGAGGGCCTTATAGCCCTGGAAGGTCAGTATTTTCTAATAATCCTAAGGAGTAGTATTAGCTTAAAAAATGGCCCATTGGAGAATGTTACTCTGTGAAGAGGCACTTGGACTGCTCTTATTTTAGCTGGGCATCTATTGAAAAATAAATGCCCAGCTCGGAGCCTGTCTCAGCCAATCAGGTTTAAGAATTGATTGTTGCCATTTTCTAAGGCTTTGTACATCTCACAAGAAGTCCAAGACAGAAGCTCAAAGAACAGTACAAACAGTAAAGAGACTTCTCAAGAAAGCTAATGATCAGTTCAAAGCTTTGGTTGCCTATCAAGCCACACCACTTGCCAATGTCTACAGCCCAGCAGAACTGCTGATGGGCTGAAAACTGAGAACAACTGTACCAATTTTGCCATCTCTTGAATCCAAAACTTCCAGACCAAGGAAAAATTCAAGGTCGCAAGCAGTTTTCAAGTTTCAAATGCAAGCAATCATATGTCTTAGGACACAGAGTTTGCACTTTGCCATAGCTTCAGCCTGAAGAACATGTCTGGATTCTGGACAGGAAGATTTTGGCACAGGTGACAGAACAGCTGTCACCTTGTTCCTAGCTTTTGCAGAGTCCACAGGGACAGCTGAGACACAACA
This sequence comes from Neoceratodus forsteri, assembly GCA_016271365.2. NCBI lineage: Eukaryota > Metazoa > Chordata > Ceratodontiformes > Ceratodontidae > Neoceratodus > Neoceratodus forsteri. Next base: position 1,627,893,357 of record CM057453.1, read on the forward strand.
GCTGCCACTTTGTTCATCTTCACTACAGAGAGGGAGAAGGCCGGGGACTGGAAGATGGACTGTCACCACCACTAGGGGAACTACTAAATGACCCACCAGAAGATCAACTAGAAGGAGTATAATTGGTATCACTTGCAAGTCCTGTACTGTTACTGAGACCACACCTGAGGCTGCTGAAAGACAGACCAGTCAGAGAAAAAGCAGTCATGAGACACAGTGTCGTGAGCTGATCGGGACGGGTCTTGGTCCAACCTCAAAGAGTGCATCTGCAAATAAAAAGGATGGAATGTATTAAAATAATTTCACAGCAAGTGGCCCAGAGGCAGAATAATCCTCCCACTGAGCTGGAAGTGTTCAGGTAATCTACCCTTACCTTCATTGATAGCCAATGGCAACAATAACAGAAATGTTTAATCATGAATTACAACAGTAAGTTGTTAGTATAAGACTACTTGAACATCTGTAGATATGTGTATCTATCCCAAAAGGGAAGATGTGGTGATAGATGGTGCTATGGATTAACCAGCCTAATTTATTATGTGACCTCTGGAAGGACCTACCCAGAGGAACTTCCTTTTTAATAAAGTAGTTGCCATTTTACCTTCAACCTGTGTGTAGCATGGTTCGTAACAGCACACACGATGGGCCTGTTGAGCAGACAGGTGGCCCATCTATCTTAAGGTGCAAGATTTGTGTTCTTTGTTTCAGTGCATGCACTGGGTCATTCTGGGAGACCATAAAAGATCAGTATTTTGACTGCATGCTTGGATTCCCAGACCCGGATTGTATGCCTGATAGCCCATCTGGTAGTGTCTGTCATGTCCCATTCCCTTCCCCAAGTTCAGCGAATGTGCCCCTTCCTGTGCCCTACTGGCTAGCATCCGAGCTTGCTAGTATTGGCGCCATCCTTGAGTGGCAATACCTGTGACTGCATCTGGAACAGGCACTGGGGACCAGGACTCAGGATCACACAGCACCGAAAATCAACCCGGGAAGTGAACAAACTGGTGAACAGATCTCTATGGTGACCTCTGAATACACAGCCTGGAATGCAGTCAGGTATTTTGGGCTTACGATCACAGTTTGCACTTGGCCATGGCACTTTGCACAGTACCAGGACACATCAGAATGGGACAAATGTAAGCACAGGCAGTACAATGGTGATCGTGGCCTGGTCAATAGCCACAAAAGAGACCTTGATCCATCACACACACACACACACACACACACACACACACACAACAACAACAACGCTGGCGTGGGCTCAATCATGAGTGGCCTTGATGCAACCCTTTACTTTTTATTGGCAGCCCAGATCAGTGGCTTTCCTGGGGTGGCTTTGTAGGTCCCTGAAGTTCGGTTCCAATTTTCTCTTGACACCCAGGTTTCTGCAGTTAACACCACCAGGTACAGGATGCCTGGATAGAACGCTTGACTGACAGTGCTCCCCACACTCCACTGGGCCCACAACATTTCTTGGACTGGACAATAAACTCGGACCATTGCCAGATCATGAACCAGGTAATGGAGAGTGGGAATGGGGTAACAGGTGGGTGGTGGGTCCAGGGGAGGGTAGGTGGGGTGGGGTAGCTGAGCTTCTAAAAAGTGACATTATGGAAATTGAAAAAAAAATCTGTTGTCTACCATGTTGTATCTACAAGCTGCACATGCACACTAAAATATTTAACCTTTTATCTAAATAACTGTTAACATCCTCTTATTAAACAACTATTTGTTTTCTCTCCTTCTTCGCCCCCACCAGAGGGATGGAGGACCAAACAAGGCCTGCAAACCAGGAGACCAAATCTGGAAGCAGTAGGCAACATTTAGACTGCTATCCTCAGCCATTACCAGGTGATGGGGTGTGAGGCAGAGGGGCAGTATTTCTGCAGAGGACAGGATCTGGCCTTGAGGGATAGTGGATAGACTGCAAGGCTCACTATTAGAGCAGGACCAGGGAGCAGGGCATTCTGAAAGCCAGGGCCTTAGGCTCTTCAGGCCTACTCTGCAGATTGTTGAAGAAAAAGGGAAAAAATGTGTAGTTAGTTTATTTATTGGATTCTTGGTAACTGGGTAAGGTCAATGAGACTTGCATCCCTTTTTCAGGAGTGACCCAGGATATGTGACCTACAGTACATGGAATTCACATGATACAACATCAGGCACAGCAGGACAATAAAGACCGCATAAACAATGGTAGTAACAGTCTGCGCAACAGTCTTCACTCTGAAGAATAACAATTTGTACATTCAGTTCAGTAAGACAAAGTGCAATTGTACAGTTCCACAATATACAGTACATCACATTAGGTTCTGGGATGGAGAGGCAGTTTGTCCCTGCATAGGCTAATACTGACTCAGCAGAAGTAGGTACATCTGTGTTTGGGGGGTGCTTTTGAGTTGTCACCTGAAGCACTGGTAGGTACAGTTTTCCCTGGATAGGAACAGGAAGCTCACGCCAGAGTAGCGGCTCGCTGTGTGCAGGGGACCACTGGCCAAAAGTGGTTTGTGTCCCGTGAACCTCAATCAGAGGTTGTGAGGAGGAGCGGAGATGCCTTCTCATGGGCTTCCAGGCCACTCATGATTACAGTAGCGGTTATCTATACTTAGATATGTGTCAGAGATGTTCCTTCAACAGAGGCTTCAAACGAACAATACAGGTCTGATATCTTATTTTATTTTATTTTATTTAGCTTTTGTTGACCGGGTGAGTGCACTAGACAAATCCTGCCTATTTTCAGGCACGACCCAGGGGAGGGAGATACAGATGAATGCCAACTCACCTTGAACCAGATTAAACTGTTGGTGGTATTTTTAGTGAATGAGGGAAATTTGGCCAGGACACCGGGGAAATTCCCCCTACTCTTTTCGATAAGTGCCATGGGATCTTTAACATCCACCTGAACTACCACCAGTCCAGGCAGATGGGACCTCGGTTTAACATCTCATCCGAAAGACGGCACCTCAGAAGTGCAGCACCCCTCTCATGCTGCACTACAGTGTCAGTACTGGGATATTAACCCAAGTGCCAGATGTGGGAACTGAACCCACAGCCCTTTGATCTCCCGCCTCAGAGGTGAGTGTGCTACCTACTGAGCCACTGACACTGGGTCTATGAACTCAGACGACTGGTTTTCTTGGTGATACATTTGTGAATGAATGGGGCCCTGGGGTTTTTGCAGTAGCCCTGAATCTGGAGCATAGTTATCTTGATCCCACATTTATATAAGAGTGACTCTGACAAGATGGTGGAGTCAATGTGCCTTTCTTTAAGGGTCTTCCCGGGCAAAATGGATATTCAGTATTTCAATGTTACTAAACTCTAGGACATACTGTCCTCTGACCACTAGAGGTCACCCTACAGTGATTAAGTTTTCTTTCTAAGGTGGATTTATGTATGGAGAACTGCCGGATGGTGAATGTTCTATGTTTTAAATTAGGAGCCAGCTTTTTGTGCCTTGCACTGCTTAGAAAACTTTATACTGTAGTGCAATGAAGCAATTCACTGTATAACCTTACCCATTTCTTCATGCTGGAAGTACCACAGTCGCAGAAAGGGCTATGCATGCCTGCTAGCTGTAATTATATACCTACTGTTATGTAACACCCAAGTGGTGTCTAACAATTAATGTGCCAAATTTGCTCATGTTATGAGTATATGCACTGATGATGCCTTACAAAATGACAATGTACTGAAGAAAGTCAATAAAATACTAGTTACAGAACCTGAGAGTTGGAAGATAGTCCAATTAATAAATTAACTGATAGAAACATAGAAACATAGAATTTGACGGCAGATAAGGACCGCTTGGCCCACCCAGTCTGCCCATTTCCCTACCTACTGGATAAGCTGCAGATCCTAGTTAACCATCAGCCTACTTCTTCCTACCCCCAGAATTGCCTTATGACTATCCCATGCATGCTTGAATTCCACCACTGATTTTGACTCCACAACCTCCTCCGGAAGGCGTTCAGCCATCCACAACCCTCTCTGTGAAAAATACTTCCTTAAGTTACCTCTGAACCCCCTCTATCTTCAAATGGTGCCCTCTTGTTCTTGACACCTCTTTTTTGAAAGATGCTACCCTCTTGGACTTTGTTGATTCCCTTGAGGTACTTGAAAGTTTCTATCATGTCCCCCCTCTCCCTCCTTTCCTCGAGGCTATACATATTAAGCTCCTTAAGTCTCTCTTATGTCTTCCGGTGCAGACCCTGCACCATTTTAGTTGCCCTCCTCTGGACAGCTTCCATCCTGTCTATGTCTTTGCGGAGATTGGGTCTCCAGAACTGCACACAGTACTCCAGATGGGGTCTCACCAGCTGTCTGTACAGAGGGATAATAACTTCCTGTTTTCTACTGGTGATGCCTCTCCCTATGCATCCCAGTATCCCCCAGCCCTCCTTGCTGCCCTCTCATTGCTTGCCCATCTTTAGGTCATCTGATATGACTACCCCAGGTCCTCTCCATTTTGTTGTTGTTAGTATCTCACCCTCCATTGTGTACTTTTCCCCTGGGTTTTTGTTTCCCAGGTGCATTACCTTGCACTTCTTAGCATTGAATCTAAGCTGCCATACATTTGACCATTCCTCTAACCTTGCCAAGTCCCTTCTCATCCTTTCCACCCCACCCTGTGCATCAACTCTGTTGCAGATCTTGGTGTCATCTGCAAAGAGACATACTTTTCCTTCCAGTCCTTCTGCAATGTCGCTTATAAAGACATTGAAGAGGACCGGTCCTAATACTGAACCCTGCGGTACCCCACTAGTAACCCTCCTTTCTTCAGAGTGGACTCCATTTACTATTACTCTTTGTGTCCTATTCTCCAGCCAATTCTTTACCCAGGCTGTCATCTTGGGACCCACTCCCAGGCTGGCTAACTTGTATAGTAATCTTTTGTGTGGGACTGTGTCAAATGCCTTGCTAAAGTCTAGGTAGGCCATGTCCACAGCCCCTCCCTGATCTACTACTTTGGTCACCCAGTCAAAGAAATCTATCAGATTCGTCTGGCATGACCTTCCCGCTGTGATTCCATGCTGCCTAGGGTCCTGTGCCCCTCTGGCCTCTAGATACTCAGCAGTTCTTTCCTTTAGAAGTGATTCCATCATTTCTCTATCACTGAGGTTAAACTAACAGGTCTATAGTTTCCTGCTTCTGCCTTGCTCCCACTTTTGTGAAGGGAATCACTCTGCCCTCCTCCAGTCCTCGGTACCACCCCATCCTCCCATGATTTGTTAAAAGGGTAGTCAGTGGTGTCACTAGTTCTACCTTAGTTCTTTTAGAATTCTGGGATGAATCCCATCAGGCCCATTGCTTTGTCCACCTTCAGTTTTAAGAGTTCTTTCAGAACCCTTTCTTCTGTAAATGGGCCAGTATCAACTTCTGTATCCGATGTGTTACTACTGTTTGTTTTATGTACCTCCCCTCTTCCTTTGTAAATACTGAGCCAAAATATTTGTTTAGTATATCTGCCTTTTCACAGTCTCCTCTGCCCACCCTCCCTCCTTTATTAAGCCTCACTATCCCTCCCTTGGTCTTCCTTAGCTCCCTGATGTACCTATAAAAGGTTTTATCCCCCTTCTTAACTGAGTTGGCTATCTTTTCCTCGGTTTGGGCCTTTGCTGTTCTGACTGCCTTCCCAGCCTCCTTTTGCTTTAACTGATACAGTTCTCTGTCCTGCTCCTTCTGCGATTCCTTGTACTTCCTGAATGCTTTCTTTTTCTCTTGAACCTTCACTGCCTTCTTGGAATTTCCTAAATAAACAGACATTACATAATTTCAAGAAACATGGCAACCAAACAAAGACTTCAAACATGAGGGTTATACTGCTGGCAGTATAGCCTAGAGGTTAGAGCAATGAGCTTGGCACATCCAGCAGACCTGGGTTTCAGTTCCACAACCTCCACTTGCATACTGTGTGACCCTGAGCAAATCCCTTACTCTTCTCTGTGCCCCTGTAAATGGCATTTGTACCCAGTAGGCCTTACTTGTTACCGAAGAATAACAACAACAAAAGTTCCAGGAATCAAGCCAAACAAGTACGAAAGATTTAATGGGGAAATATCAGTTCTGTTCTTTTCCATTAAGGGTTTAGTACTTGAAGAAACTAATGAAATACAGTACTGGCTGTTTTGCTAAACTCATTTATCAGCCAGTTTGGCATCTTACTTATTTACATGTAACCAACAAATATCAGATATTTAAGCAAGCAATAAGGCATGATAGGGGGGTGTGTTATGGTGGGATAACGGCCTACCTCGAGGTGGGTTGAAGCACAAAGTATAGCCAATTATTGCTACATTAGAATTATTGCGATTATGAAATAGGTAATTTTTAGTAAATTTTATGCATTTTTAAACATAATACTTTCAGCTGGGCCGTTGTGCTGGGATAATGGCCCAGCTGAAAGCAGCTTGCAGCCAATCACAATTCAGCATTCTTTCTACCCATTTTATAATCTATTATAACGCACAGATTTGTTTCAGGATTAATGTATTACTAAAAGAAATCAAACACAATGATCCCAAAGCAATAAGAATGTTTCGCATCTCCTGTCTCACCTCAGTTCCATACTGGGGCTCAGTTCCTTGGAAACCATTATTCTTGGTGACCTGAACTATGATTGGCTATCAAGTGCATCAGCTCCCTTGAAATCCTTTTGTGACACCCTAGGGCTGGTGCAACTCATTGGCGAGCCTACTCGCCCAAATAAAAAGAACCTTAACAACAGCTCCCTCTTAGACGTAATTTTGGTTAGCAAGCCACACCTGTTCTCTCATGTCAGAACATTTTTCTCAGACATTAGCGATCATTGTATAATCACCACCATTAGATCCATGCACAACCCACAGTTTGTGGCAAAGTTCTCTATCAAGAGGTGCAAACGTAACTTTGATTTGTTTGCGTATGTCCATGACTTGAAACATTCACCGCGAAGGCAGGAATTCTTCCTAGCCAAAACGGTTAACAGGGCATATACTATTTTTTAAGATATTTTAAAGGGATTACAGCACCAGTTTTTAAAGTGAACTAAGAGCCACACAGGACTCGGTTTTAAGTTTAAAGTTCCTGGAGCCATTCGCGATTTAGTAGTTTATAAGGGCAGCATGTAACTAAAGTAGGCTTGGCATAAAATGCCACTTCGTGAGTGCGCTCGGTCCTGGCGCGCGTCCTCGATGGGGGTTATGCTTCCAGTGTCGGTCGACTTATGGACGGCCCGACTAAAAGACCACTATGTTAAGTATTTATAAAACAGGTACTTTTTTTCCACTTTTATGTATATGAGGTTATTCTGCATTACAATTTACTTCAGTGTGTGCCAGAAGGCACACTGCATGGCTATTAACAAAAACGAGGGGGTAAAGCTGACAGTGCCCCTTTAAGTGAGGCTTTAAATAAGCATGCACCCTTGGTTAAGGTGCAGGTCAGGAGCAGCACCTGCCATTGGGTCTCACCTGAGCTCAAAGCTTCCCTGTTAGAAAGGGATACTTTATGGAAAAAAGCCCGAAGAAGCAAGAATGACTCGGATTGGTGTCTTTTTAAGAGAGCACGTAACAAGTGCACCAAGTTGATCAGAGCAGCCAAGGCCACCTGCTATCATTCAGAGCTAGCCTCTGCCTCAAGAAATCCTTCAAAGCTCTGGAAAACATTAAAAGACATGTCTGGACACGCACCTGGTAATTCCATTCCAGCAAAAATTAAGTCCGGTGGCAGCGTTATCTCTAACCGATCAGAGATATTGGAAGCCCTCAATAACCATTTTGCAACAGCAGGGCTTGCATTTGATACTTCTCCTGCCAATGACCTCCACACAGCTCAGGGCCCACCAACCCACGAGTCCCCCTCTACCAAGGAGGCCTTCTCCCTCCTGCCTGTCTCTCTAAAAGAGGAGGAAGACCTACTGCTGCAACTGGACACCAGGAAGGGAGCAGGCTCCGACTTCATAGAGTCATACTATCTGAAATGTGCCTACCATGTGCTTGCGGTACCAATCACCCACCTATTCAACATGTCACTCTCCCAGGGTAGCCTCCCTCCTCAATGGAAAATAGCCCATGTCATCCCTCTATTAAAAGCAGGTGACCCCTGCGATCTAAATAATTACAGACCGATCTCCCTCCTCCCCATCCTAATTACTAGAAAAAATAGTGTGTGGCCAGCTAGGGGTATACTTAGAATCCAGAAGCCTATTAAACCCGGTTCAGTCTGGATTCAGAGCAAAGCACAGCACCATAACAGCCCTAGCTAAGGTGACCAATGATTGGCTCCTAGACCTTGACAACAAGAAGCATGTCTGTGCTGTTTTCTTGGATCTTAGTAAGGCATTCGACACAGTCAATCACAGCCTGCTTCATTCCTCCCTAAGCACCTTAGGCCTGGACCATAAATCTATGTGCTGGTTTTCAGACTACCTCGGAGAACGGAAACAGCAGGTTAAAGCTGAAGGTGATCTTTCTCCATTAAAACCTATGCTGAGGGGTGTGCCCCAGGGCTCTATCCTTGGTCTCCTTCTCTTTGCAGTCTACATTAACAAACATCAATGACCCCATCAAAAAAGCCAACATCCACTTATTCGCGGATGACACTGTACTGTACTTGAGTCGTCCCACGCCGGAAGCAGCCTGTGAAGACCTCCAAGCTGAATTTAACCTTCAACAATACCGGCTCATAAACAAAAAGCTTTTGCTCAATGCGAAAAAGACAAAAGCCACGCTCTTCTCCCCCTCCTTGCATGCGGCAATTCCTGCTGGGGGGGGGGGCTATCCCACAAATTACCACTGTTCTTGGAGAAACACTAGAGTATGTAGCTAAATTCAAATATCTAGGAGTTTGCCTTGATCATAAACTTTCCTTCGCCGACCATCTCAAAGAACTACAGAAGAAGCTAAGGCAAAGATTAGGACTATTCTACAGAATTAACCACCTGCTCACAAAGGAGGCCAAGATTCAACTGGTTCAAGCTACCTTCCTATCTTTAATAGATTACGTGGACCTGCTCAACAGCCACTGCACTGCCTCTGCACTGTCTAAGTTGGACACCCTCTACCACAGAGCTATCAGGTTCATTACTGGCCTTCCACTTTCCACACACCACTGCTCCCTGTACTCATCATTAGGCTGGACTTCCCTTCACTATAGAAGGAATAGAAATGCTGCCCTATGGGCCTTCAGAGCGGTGGCCAACAAGTTCCCTTCATATGTCTCAGAATGTATTCCCCGGAGTGTGTTAGGCACCTACGCTCTAAGGAGCTATTCCCTAATTGCCCTCCAAGTTCCAAGGGTCAAAACTCGTTTCAGCAAAGCTGCTCTAAGCTCCTCTTTACCCACATTGTGGAACGGTTTACAAAGGAACTTGAAGCTGAGCTGCCAAGTTAGCCTGAATATCTTCAAGGCACTCTATGATCGCTACATGAAAGCACCTTGCAAATGTTTTCCTCACCGCTAGCCCACTAATTCCGCAACTCCCCCTTTCCATCCTGACGCTCACCATGTTTCTACCCCTGGCTCTCACTCTTTCCCTATTAACTCTTCCTGCTGCACCCACCCTTCCCTGTCCGCTCCAGCCTGGCTAAAGTCCCACCCCATCCATAGCAGTGTGCCAATTATTTACCCCTCCTCCGTCATTATCATAATAAATAAGTACACAACAGCCATCGTCACTTTCTGTGGTTTTAGCTCAATTTTCTCCCCAGTCGTCGGTAATATATCCCTCCTCTTCTTTACCTCTCTAACCTGCCACCCCATATATGGCCTCTTTCCCGTATATGTGTAGTTGCCGGCTGCCTCACTCAAAAGATCTCTGCTTATAACCCCTGTATGCCTATGGTTGATTGTACATCTGCTGACTTCTTCCATTGTAAATTAAAGCTGTTTTTTTATTTTATTTATTTCAACCTTGTACTGTACTGTATACACTGTATATACTTTTTCTTCCTTGTATATTATTGCTTTTTGTATACCTGCTTCTGTACTGTACTTTGATGTATTCATGACCAGGTCCACCTTGCAAATGAGCCTTGCTCAATGGTGCCCGCCTGGATAAATAAAGATTTTGATTGATTGATTGACTGATTGGTTACCTGGTGATTTTAATACACAGACAGGATGAAAAGACTCAAGTTATTATTTAACTGATTTTCTTTGTCCGATCATTGCCAACAAAAATATCTAGCTGAAGTAGCAATTTTGTGATGGCAAATTGAGTGAAAGTGGGAACAAGCTATTAGATCTACAACAAAAAAAACAGTTTGTTACTATTAAATGGGAGATGTGCTAGTGACCAGCAAAGAGAGACAACACACTTGGGACCAATGGGATATATCTCAACTGATGTTCTAGAAATAGGAATTATTGAAAGCCTTAATTATAAATTGCCCAGAAAAGAAAGTTTGTTTGTTTTTACTTGTAACCATGGTTCTATCACTAGAATTCAGTTCACATCCGCACTTGGGCAGTCTTCCACTAAACATACTCAGTCACGGTCTTCAAGCTTGACTCTTCCCACCATGCAAGCATGTGGTCAACTGTCTCTGCCCCATTCGCACTGAGATGATCTGCACTCTGGAAAAGGAATCTGAAGCAAGTATTGCCAGAGGTGGTCAGGTGGGTCATGTGGATGTGAACTGAATACTAGTAGCAGAAATAGGGTTACGAGTAAGTAACCTCCATTTCTATCTGACTAGATACCATTCACTAACCACACTTAGAAAATGGGGGTTTTATTTCATGGCATCTGATTGGCTAGTTTCAAGGGGGTACATTAACTCCCAATAGATGTCCAGGAAATAAAAAGTACTAGCCCAAGTGCCCCTTCACCCACTCAGATATTCTTGTGCCCATCCTGCTTTTCCATTGGTCAGATTGTGCACTGAATTTGAAATCGCCACCATTTTTTTAAGTCAGTTAGCAAGTGAGTAGCACCCCCACCACCACCACCACCATGCACAATGGCAGTCACCTAGTTCAACAAAAGTTAAATAAACAAGTTAAATAAAAGGAAAAAAGTCTCTGTAAAAAAACCAAAATCACTTGCGGTGCAGTACCTTACACTGCATCACACTGATCACCAGCACCGTTCATTGTCATGTACAGCTCCCATATGGCCCTCTGACAACCGAATCCCCAATAAATATGAAGGAGTATGTTTAAAAATAAATAACCAGTAAGAAACAGTGCAGTGTTTTATTCTGCAGTCAGAGAGAAGGAGAAATGAGTGTTTCTGTCAACCGCGCTCATCTCCAATGGCAGTGCTCTCCTGACCCTGCTCACTTTCTTGAACCGAGCAGTTTACTTTTAGTAGACCATTCCATTTAAAAAATAAATAAAATCTCAGTGCTTAAAATACAGCTGTTTACCAGTCCATGGGCTCTCAGTCCCACTCCAGTAGTTACTCCGTTCATCCTCCGGTATGGATTTATGGAACATACTGAGCGTTACTGAACATAAAAAAAAAAATCAGTACCTCTCTCCTCAGACCGTTTTATTATGAGAGGCTAGACAGTTCATCTCAGTACTGGAGGCATTCAGGCAGAAACAAACAAGTGACTGGGGAAGACAAGAAAGCCATAGAATCAGACTCTCTTAAACAGCAATGCCCTCTACTGGCAAGTGAACCAGTAGCGGGACTACTTTAGAAGAAAATCATTTTTATTCTTTTTTTAATATTTATGTGATATGTTTTTAATCTTCAATGTAATTTTACTAAAAATGTTACTTATAGCCCATTTTCAAAGCACAATAATACCCTCCAGGGTGGGTGGTATGGGCGATACTGGACCTTACAGAGGCTATAAGGCCCTCTGCCCGCAGTGATGGGCCTCATCATGCCCCTGGGTGGTCCGGTATTGCTCAATACTGCCCACCTGTTGGGTATTATTGCTTGCTTAGACAGACTGCCAACAGTCTTCAGTAGGAGATGGCAAGTCACGTACCCTAAATTAGGCAAAAAGATACTGGGAGACTGAGGACCCAAAAGCAGCATGAGCAAGTTGATGCTGTAATGGAAGATGCATGTGTACGCATTCAACCAGGTAACAGCCCTACGTGTTTCAGAAAATGGAAATGTACCTGGCAGCAGTATTCTGGTGAAGTGGGCTTTCAACCTCAAGGGTGGCTCCTCCCCAGCAAACCTGTAACAAAGTGATGTAAGAGGTGATCCACAGGCTAATCATCTGTTTGGTTACTGGTCTACCTAGGGCTGCATCGGCATAAGTGACAAATAGCTTGTGAGCCTCAACACAAAATCCTGCAGTACACTCCCAGTAGAAGAGCAGAGCCTTGCGAATGTCTAGCATGTGGAACTTCGATTGGTCTCTGAAGTGTGAAACTTTGGGAGGTATGTGGGTAGAATAAGTGCCTGATTTAGGTGAAACACAGAGACTACCTTTGCCAGGAATTTCACTTGGAGATACAGGACAAATCTGTCCTTGGGAAAACCGAGTACAGTGACTCCACAGATAGTGCCCACATCTTAGACACCTATCTGGCTGAGGTGATGACAACCAAAAACATGGTTTTCCACAGGCTCAAATATTTTATCATTTAGCCACAACAGTACTAGTGGTACATTTCACATTGGAGATGGTTCCGCCACTGAAGGGAAGGGAAAGGCGGTCCAGCCCATGAAGGAACCAGAGGACTACTTTTGCCTGTGCCATCATTGACAACTTTGTCTTGGTGAAGTATGTCACAATGGCAGCCAGGTGCACCTTGAGGGACACAGCTCACAACCCTGCCTGAGACAGGAAACAGAAGTGGTCGAGTATGTGCCATATGGAGCTGAAGAGGGGCAACAATCCATGCTCCTTGCACCAACATGAGAACCTCATCCACTTGTAAATGTATGTCTTGCAAGACAATTCCTTCCGAGATGCATCCAGCACCAGAGGTGAACATTTGGGTACATAACTAAGGGAGCTTTAGATTTTGAAATATCCAACTCAACAGGTGAGGATCTGGGGGCCATGTAGGTCCCCAAAAACTTTTCTGTTAGGACCTGAGATGCAATCTGAGAATTTTTCTAGCAAAACTCATAATGGGTCACAAGCTGCCATGAATGCAACCCATCCTGATTTTTGGTAAAGACAATTCACAAGTCTGTCTCCCCCAGTCCATCACCACTTAGTGGTGCAACAGCAGTCACTCAGTTCTGTTTGTCTGAGTGTATTTTGTTTATTTTTTATGCCATTTATTCAATTGTAGTTTTGATTTTTCATCACACCCACCAGAGGCTGAGGCACCCTCCCCCACTCTCTCCCCCGAACCCCAGTCCAGCATAAGTGAACCTCCATACTGCTGCAGTTATCGCAGTAGTTCAGTTGTTCAAGGAGTCAATGAAAGTGAGGGGAGAGTGAGACTAGAGATAGTAGGATATTTAGCTTTTTAAGTTGTTGCCCAACACTCACAAGTGAAATCTCACTCAATTCACTGTGACATTAGCGAGGTGCTATCTCTGTCTGGGTCCAAACTATGACTGCACACGGATGGAATGCTCGCTGAGTATGTAGCATTGTACCACTCGGGTGCTGGAAAAAAAAAATTACAGTGCCACTTGTGCTGGATGTGTGTGTATGCACCATTGAAAGTGAGGTTGAGGCCTGATTCCATAAGCACGTGCTTGCCAATGCCCCTCTCTGTGGGTCGGGTGGGAACAATGCATGACATCACCATGCAGGCATGCATGCAGTGACCACACTGGAATGCAACACCAAATCTGTTTGTCACGATCGCTGCCTGCTGCCCCTAACAGGACATAGCCTGTGCTGCAAAAACTGAAAGTAAGTATTACAGTACTTTATTTTACGTCATGTCAGATTGGGTCAGGTGGGGGGGGATCAGAGTCATATAAAATCAGGAATGAAGCAGCAGGCAGCTGCATCTACAGTATTTATTTTTTTATACTTTTTTTTATTTTTGTTCAGAGGGAAATAAAATACAAACAAATATTCAGTTCATTCAGTACAGCTCATCTCGAAAAATTAATATTCACGAAATAGAGCACCAAAAAGTATAAATCAATTTTTGAGAGGCTAAAAGAAATCGATTCAAGACGCAAACTAAGAGCATTTCTTAATTTATATATCTAAATTATGTTTCTATTTCCATGCTCCAAGCTATGACTCCCAACTAAAAGAATGAAACCAAAAAGTTTGTCATTTCAGGCAAGTAAGCTCATTGCCAATTTAAGTGGAGTAAAGCTGCCCTTAATTCATAAAGTCATGTCCAAAAAGAGACTACAGTCATGTGGACATAGGAATATATTGGGTATTATCCACCAGTTCATCCTCCTCCTCCTCCAATTCATCCTGATCAGGTCCCAGATCCATAGGTAAGGCAACATTTTTCTCAAAGAAAGCCCTTGCAGCATCCACATCATCAAAACATAATCCTCACTCTGGAATGCTATTTTAGGCTTCACAGGGGCTTATAGAATGGCAGTTACCCCAGCCTGAAGAAATTCAGGCCACCATATTCAAAAGTTCCCTGCAAAATCACCCAACTGTCTGTGCCATGCATCTGAGCTGCGCCGGCCCAAAAAATGGTATATTCAGAAGATGCGTGGGACGACGCACTCGAGCATGTCCGGTTGAATATCCTGAACATGCGCGATTATGCATCTGAAGATGTTCGGTGCATCTCAGGCAGGGGGGGACCATGCACCGCAGGCGGGTACATAGGGAAATGTGCTGGGACAGGCAAGATGGGCATGGTGCAACTTTGCAATATTCAGCCAGGAAATGCAAATGGCCTCATTGCGCATTCCGAGCCCAAACCACACATGCCAGAGCTCATTACTGGAATGTATTCAGGCCATTTGCATACCCCAGGCATGCTCAGTTCCAGCTTTGTAGGGCTGCCCCACCACCCCACAAAGGTGAACAGGAGGTACTGCTGCCCAGCAGGCAGGTGTGCTGGGATGGTAGTGTGTGGGTGGGTGGGTGAGTGGACTGCATTGGCCTGGGCACAGTGCTACACCCCATAACCATAAACAGGGTCAGACAGGGGTACAGGGGACCCACCTGGACAGTGGCCACAGGGGTCACATGGACATGCAACACAGGTGGGTACAGGGTGACACAGGCCAACTGGAATGCCACATGCATGTGATACACCAGCTCCATATGCTGCGTACAGTCACCTGCAGTGCCCCACACACCCCAATATAGGAGGTACTTGGTGGACACTGCAAGGGATGGCATTGTGCAGACAGTGACCAGGTACCCGGGTGGGTGGGTGGGTCCCACCTGTGTGCACCCATGGCACTGTGCCACTGGTCAATCCCTGGCCCGTGCCATGCCAACACTAGTACCACCAGGCAACCTGGGAACCATTGAAACAGACGTCACCCTGGGTGCATGCCACCACTAGGTGGCTCCCTGCAGGCTGCATGGGTGCTGGCCTTGGCTCCTGGTGCATGTGCTGCAGTGTGGCTGTCCATCTCACTGGTGTGCCCATGGGGCACACGACAGCACTAGCATGTTGCTGCTGGGTGTCTACTCCAGGGTGTGGTGTGGGATGTTGCTCCCTGGATGGTGTCGGTGGTGACACGGCACCTGTGGCTCAGGGTTTGTCCATCCTGGCATGACTGCTGTATGTGGGTGCCTGGAGCATGTTCTTGTGAAGCTCCGAGGGCTGTCTCTAGATGGTCTGCCTGCAGTTCTGCAGCCTGCCTGTGGGTGGCTGGCCAATTTAGGCAACCCTTTTGTATTCCTAACTTTGGGCAGCTTATTTCTGAGATCCATGGCAGATACACGGCACATTTTGGCTGAATATAGGGATGAGCAGCATAGTCATGGGAACGCCCCTCTTTATTTGTGCAGCTTACATTATTTCCACATGATGGTGCATACGGAGATGTGCACCACATCTCTGTCTTTCGAATATTGCGCTTTCCGCTTTGGCACATTTGTTTGAGATGGGTGGCACGTCTCTACTTTGCGCCATGCATCTCCTTCGAAAATGTGGGCCACAGTTCTCAAAATGAGAAAACGCTTTCTTCATCTCTGTGTAGTGAGACAAAAATCCGGATACAAATGGATCTTATTGCCCTCATACAAAAAAACGTTCTTTAATCTGGCAGCATGCAGCATTTTGTTTCTTTGATCTATAGAGGCAAAAGTACATATTATATATCTTGGCAAAGGCTCTTGTAAAACATTTATTCCTTGCTTCTGTCTAGGTTGCAGTCTAAAGACTGAGCCCAAAGCCACAGGTTGTTCAGGTGAGAAAGCCATTGTTAAAATGTTCTCGACTTCGGTCTTCAGGTCGGAATTTGGAATTTTCACTGAGAGCCCAATCAGTCTCAAATTTTTCAGCAGAAGAATATTCTCAATTTTCTCTAACTTTGCCATTGTGTTTAATTGTTCATGGAGGGAAGCGTTAACCACCCCTTCTACAGTCAGGGCCCTCGCAGCAAGTCATTCTGTTTGTTTTTTGTCGATATCAACCCACTCCTTGATATTCACAACCTTGGCTTCAATACTGCCACAACACTGAGAGATCTCAGAGAGAGAAGTTTGCACTTTCACAAATGAACCCTTCATGTCCGCTTGCAACTCCACCAAAAAAGATTGCAGAGAAACCAAAGTGAGTTTTGAGGGTTCTTTGCTTTAGAGCCTGGTCCTGGATGCAACATTACTGGGGAGGACATTTCTCCAGGTGGGAGCTGTACACCTTCCCAATTCCAGTTTTGGGGGAAAGAAACGTGTCTATCTGTTCAAATCTAGCTTCAGCTGCTTCCTTCAGCTTCGAACCCTTCTTTGTGGCCATTCGACCATCTGAATGAAATGATTAAAGCAAGTAAGCCAAAAAAAAAGCAGACTTAGCATATGTTGTAGCGCAGCTATGAATAAGTACGTGCAGCCATGTTGCTCTCCCCAGAGCACCCCTCCCCCCTTCATCTGCAGTATTTAAATTTATTAAAAAAAGAATTCCCTGCTGCTGCTATACCCCACTCAAGACTAACCCATATGGAGCAATTTCCCAAGTTGGGGCTTGAGCCCCTTAGGCCTCCCCCTTATGTCCGCCACTGTTCAGTACCCAGAGAACATCTTCAGAAATCCCAAGGGTTTGGCACTCTTAGTTGATCAGGAACCAGGCAGTTAGGAGAAGGAACTGTAGGTCCAGATGTCTGATTATCTTCCAGCCCTGTCAGCAGTTCTGGCAGGAGTGGAGGCAGCCATGGAGGTCTGCTGCTGAGACTGAGGAGATCCTGATACCAGAACTGATGCTGCCAGTCCTGCACAATCAGAATCAGGGACATCTTGTTTCTCCACACTTTGAGGACCACCATGTGGACCAGGGGAAATAGAGGGAAGGCATACAGGAGGTCCTGGGCCCAGGACCGAGAGAACACATTCCTCGTCATGGTGTTCTGCTGAGGAGGAAGGGCAAAAACAATCTCAGCTTCTTGTTTTCTCCAGAAGCAAAGTGATCCACTGATGGTGTTACCAAACTGAGAACACCTGAGACACCACCTCCAGGTGCCGTGACCACTTCTGTGACACTGTCACATGACTGGGCATGTCTGCCGATGGTTGTTTGCTCCTGCAATATGGACAGCCAAAAGGCTTGCATGTATAGAGTGAGCCACAGACCATGTTGGGAGCGCCTGCTGGCACAGAGGAAAGGACTGCGTGCCACTCTATAAGTTCATGTAGAACATGGTAGTCATGTTGTCAATATGGACCAGGACCACCAAACTCCAAACCAGCAGTGCAAACTCCATCAGCACCAGCAAAACAGAATGGAGTTCTTAAAGGATGATGTGGAGCCAAGTCTTGTTCCATGACCAGAACCCATACACTCTGTCCTGTACACCCCAGGCAACTAGCAACGTATCCATTGTAAAAGTGACTGAGGGCTCCACTCAGACAAATGGGATACCCTATGAGAGGATCAAGGGAGACAGACAATGGATGGCAACCAGAATCAGCTGGGTCACCAGGACCAGTTGATTTAGGGCTGCACAGGACTGGAACCACCGGTATCCCAGTACCCCCTGAATGGGCTGCACATGTCAGCAGGCCCAGTGCACTGTGGTCATAATAGAGGCCATGAAGTTCAGAAGCTGGAGGAAGTCCCTGGCTGGGCATGAGCACCCAACCTGAAATGACAGGTCCTCTACCCTGTCTGGTGGCAGACAAGATCTGGCTTGGAGAGGTCCACTCCACCAAAATAAACAGACTTGGCTAGACTGACCATCAGACAAAAGTCCCAGAATGTCTGGATGGTCAGAACCCTGGAATGATCCACATCCCACAGCGAGCTCCCTGTGATTAGCCAATCATTAAGGTATAGATATATCTTCACCCTTCTGCACGAGAAAAGCCACCATGACCAACAGGAACTTGGTAAACACACTAGGTGCCAATGACAGACCAAACGGCATTGTTCTGAACTAATGCAAGGTTCTTCACCCAAAAGTGGAGGAACCTTCCATGTGATCGATGGATGGGGATGTAGAACTATGCATCCTGGAGGTCCTGGGAACAAAACCAAGCTCCTGATTCCATCGACAGAATGATCTACTGTAATGTCACCCTGGAAAACATCCAACTGCAAATAAACTTGTTTAGGGTTCTTAGGCAGAGAATGAGACACCAGCCTCGGACACCAGCCCATTTGGGTTACCAGAAAGTACTGTAACATGCCCCCCCTCCCCAAGGAGGTGCCAGAATGGTACAAAGTGATGGTGTTGTCTGGAATGGCAGATACTGTTAAGGTTGCTATAATAAATATTTATTTTGCGTAAGTTCCACTGTGAAGCTTTTTGTTTATTTCTTGAGCAGTAGTGGTAGCTGAGCCACAGCAGCACAGTGCATATAGCATGGGTCAGTCTATGCACTCAGGACTGTGTATGGGATCTATTATACAAATCCATGACTTCTGATGCTGTCCTCAGGACTGATGGTAGCTTGAAACAGAGCACTAATCTCAACAAATTAAAATCAGCCACCATTCACAGCTAAACGGAAGATTTCCACAGCAAAAAGCACCCAGTCTGACAGCAGAGATGGGCCCCAGCAAAAAGAACCAGCCATCAGGTTCTCAATGGCGGCAACCACAAAGAAACAGAACCAAATGCTGGAGCCCCAGTAACTCACCTTTAAGGTCCTCTGACTGCACTCTGGGCTCCGTTGCAGAAGAACAGGATAACAGGCTCACTTCTGACAGTTTCAGCACAGCTAAGATTCTTAAGACCCTCAAGAGGATCAATAGTAACATCATGGAGATCTGCCGAGATTTTAAAAAAACTAGAACAGAGACCTGTCCCGGTGGCGCCGAAGGCTGAGGCGCTGGACGCCTCATCTCACGCTACGCTGGCGACCTGGGTTCGGGAATGACCTTGGGTCATCAGGGTGCCAGCATGGGGGGGGGAGAGTGGCAGCAGGATTGAGTGGCCTCGCGGCTGCTCTCCTCTCCCGGGAAGGAAGGCTGCCAGTCTGCAGTCCCGCCGTCACCGGGTGGAGGTCTGATGGCGGCACAGATGGCTACAGGCAACTGGTAGGGTGGGGTGTCCCGCAGTGCGAGACATGTGCATGCCTCCACATGCGCACACTCCACCAAGGACATGAGGGTGGGGGAAAAATGGGGGAAAAGAAATAAACAGATAATTGAAAAAAAAAAACCTAGAACAGAGGAGGGCAGTAGAAAAGGTTATGGTGGGTCTCCACAAGGAAACCAGCTGCCCGGGCCGCATGGTCGTCTATTAGAGCCACTGGGAAAGGAAGTTGACCAAGATGGCCAAGGACATGGAGGCACATGACAGAAGGAAGCATCGCCACCTATTCAGCTTCCTGGAGGAATGCGAGAGTCTAGACCTAAATTAATTTATTAAAACATGGTTCCAACAAGAATTACAGATATCTTAGGACTTTCAAATAGAAATCGAGAAGGGGGCATCACACCTTGGGACCTACACCGAAATCCAGAACCCAGCCATAGTCTGTAGTGGTCAAATTCCTAAAATACCCCATCAAATAGGAGCTAATGAGGATGCATGGCTTAAGAAGGACCTCGGTTCCAATGGACAAAGGGTATACATAGATCAGGATTACCAATTGAACATGCTGAAAATACATAAGCAGACATACAGTGTGTTAAAGCAGCTGAAAGAAAAGCAAATCAAAGCCCAAATCAGATATCCCGCACAGTTGTTGGTGTTCAAGGAGAATGGTATAGTTCTAGGATTGTGGATACATTGTTCTGTCCACACTTATTGGCAGATCGCCTTTCCCTTTAAGGGTCGCCGGAATGTCTTCAAGCTGGCTCCTCCCACCCACCCGGGTGGTAAAACCCTTGGCTCCGCCCCATGACACCAGACCTTCATTTCTGCTGGAAGGTTCACGTTCCCTTCTTAGTGCTCCCACGTGTGGTAGGCCCTGGCTCTCGAATCTTCAGATTTGCTTCCAAAACTTACCTTAAAACTCATTCAAGTTTTGTCTACCGCTTCTTCTTTCACTTCTGCGATGGAAGAGAAAACCATTCCCAGGTTCTGCCGGTGCCCCTGCAGGTAGAAGATGTCTCACACTGACCCCCACGCCACGTGCATGTACTGCCTAGGACATAACCACGATCCGTAGGCTTGCGATCTCTGTTGGTCATTTCACCCATCGGTTCTGGTGCTTGGGCAATAAGGCAAAGTGGACAAACCGCTGGACAAAGAATCCAAGAAATTGGATCATTCAGCGAAGAAGGTCTATGCTGCTTCTTCACTCGACCTTCATCAGGCAAGCTCGGCCGTGCTGATGGCACACTTTTCCCATGCCCTTTTGGACTCCCTGGACGAGGTTATTCTTCACCTTCCAGTGGACCTCCAGACCATGGTCAAGCAGGTCCAGGACCAGGGAAGAGCAGTGGTGAAGCAACAACTCCAGACTGCTCTGGACATTGGTGACTCTTGTGCCCCGCTCAGTAGCAGTCGCAGTAGCTATGCGCCGTAGGGCTTGGTTGAGGATCTTGACCTTCACGGCTGACACTCAACACAAGCTGGCAGATGTCCCCTTTTTGGGCACCGACTTGTTCGGGCCCAGTGTGGAGGGTCACCTCCAATGCATTGAGAAGTCCAATGCCACCCTGGACTCTGTGACATCTGCCCAGAAGGACAAGGGCTTTAAGCACCAGAAGCGCAAGCCCCTTTCACTCTTCTTCTCCTGCAGCCAGACCAGACCAGCAGCACCAGCAGCAGGGTCAGCAGGCTCAAACCTGGTGACTGCAGGCCAACTCTATGGGGGCTCATTGGTCAGAAAGCCTGGAGGGAAAGGTCCCAGTGGCCCTTCAGCCGGATCCTCCTCCTCTAAGCCTGCCCAGTGACGGGTTGAGGGGTGCCACCCTCAACCCCGTCATGTCCTCCCCTGGGACCTCCCATGGGGGGCTGGCTCCACCGCTTCCTTTCCACCTGGTCTGTTATCACCATGGACCACTGGGTGCTGGAAGTGGTCGGCTGGGGCCTGTCTCTGGAATTTGAGCAGGTCCCCCCAAGCTGAACCTACGCTCCACGGGAGGATCTGGTGTCCGCTGTCACTCAGTCGGCTCTCTGGACGACATCGCTCAGCTCCCCCGCAAGGAGGTGGTACACAGAGTTGTGGACCCTCCTTCAGACCCAGGGTTCATTTCCAGGTACTTCCTGGTACCAAAACGGACGGGGGACTGGCACTCCATTCTCAATCTGCATGACCTGAACAGGTTCCTCAGGTCTCGTACCTTCCAGATGGTAACTCTGGCTCAGATCATACCATCTCTGGAGCACGGCATGTGGTTTTGCTCCCTGGATCTTCAGGACATGTTCTTTCACATCCTGATCCATCCGTCCCCACCAACGGTTCCTCCGCTTCCGAGCCAAAGGAACCCTCTACGAGTTCCAGGCCATGCCCTTCTGCCTTTCATCGGCCCCCAGTGTCTTCACCAAATGCATGGCAGTAGTGGCAGCTTTCCTGAGGTGCCGAGGAGTCCAGTTCTATCCCTACCTGGATGACTGGCTCATAGCAGTTCCCTCCAGGTGGGAGGTAGAATGGTCCAGGGATTTGGCCCTCCCAGACTTGCTTTGATCTTGGCCTCCTGATCAATGAGGCCAAGTCAGAAATCGTGCCCTTGCAGGTGATTCAGTTCACTGGGGCAGAGCTTGACTCTTGCTGAGCCAGAGCTTGGCTCCCAGCAGACAGGGTGAAGGTTCTCTCTCATTTCTGGTTGGGCAATCGCACCCTGCCCGGGACTTCCTGCGCCTTCTGGGCTGCATGGCAGCCTGCACCAGTGTGGTCCGATGGGCCTGCTGGCATATGCGTTCCCTCCAATGGGAACTGGCGAGCCAGTGGTCTCAGCACTCAGGTCACCTCGACCAGCTGGTCACTGTGACCCAGAGGATGTGGGTTGGCCTCCAATGGTGGCTGGTCCCAGCTCACTTGCAGGAAGGCATTCCATTTATCCGCCCCAAGTCGGCAGTCATCCTGACGACTGATGTCTCGCTGATGGGTTGGGGTGCCCATCTGGGGGAGCACAAAGCCCATGGGCTCTGGTCCCCTCAGGAGTCCCGATGCCACATCAACCTGCTGGAGCTCCATGTGGTTCAGCCAGCCCTGACCGCCTTCACTCCATTCATTCAGGGTCAAGTGGTGCAGGTCCAGACGGACAATACCATGATCATGTACTATCTTTACAAACTGTGCAGGATGCACTCCTTGCCTCTATGCAAGGAAGCTCTCTGCACATGGACTCTCGTGCTCAGCCTAGAGGCGGATCTCCTAGCCATTCATGTGGCAGGAGCCTCAAATCAGATGGCCGATGCTCTCAGCCAGATAGGCGAGGCACCTCATGAGTGGTCACTCCACCAGGAGGTAGTAAAAGATCCATTCTCCCACTGGGGCAACCCTCAGGTGGACCTGTTCGCCTCCAGGGAGAACACAAAGCTGAGGCTGTTTCATGCCCGCCCCCCTCAGTAGGGCTTGCTACAAGTGGATGCCTTCTCGAGGACATGGACCCCAGGCCTCTTCTATGCCTTCCCTCCACTTCCCTTGATACACAAGGTGCTCATCAAGGCCAGGAGAGACAAGGCACAGGTGATTCTGGTAGCCCCAGACTGGCCACGCCAGTTCTGGTACCCAGATCTCCTCAGCCTCAGCTCCAGGCTTCTGAGGCATCTTCCAGCATGCCCAGACCTGCTCTCCATCAATCAGGGGAAGGTACTCCATCCGGATCTTCAGTCCCTGCACTTGACAGCCTGGTTCCTGAGTGGCTAGAGTTCCAGGCTTTGGGTCTCTCTAATGAGGTTCTTGCAGTTGTTGAGGCATCCCGTAAGGAATTGACCAGGTAATGCTATGCCTTCAAATGGAAGAGATTTTCCATTTGGTGCCAAGGCAAGGGGTTGGACCCTTTGTCCTGTCCAGTGGCTAGCATTTTGGACTATTTGTGGTCCCTTTCCCAGCTGGGGCTTCAGTTGATGACTCTTAAGGTGCACCTGGCAGCCATTTCTGCCTACCAGGCACGGGACGGTATGCAGTCAGTGGCGTAGGAGAAAGTGATCTGGGGCTTTTTCAAGGGCCTAGATCACATATCCCCTTCAGTGCATGAACCTCCATCTCTGTGGGATTTACTGCTGATTTTGGCAAAGCTCATGAGCAAGCCATTTGAACCTATGCACAAGTGTGACATGTCACATTTGTCATGGAAGACTGCCTTCTTGGCGGCTATCACGTCAGCCAGAAGGACTGGGGAGCTCCAGGCGCTCTCGGTGGAGCCTTCTTACTTGGTCTTCCACAGGGACAAAGTTGTCCTGTGCCCCACCTGAAATTCCTTCCGAAGGTGGTGTCAGAGTTTCACCTTAACCAGGTGTTGACTCTGCCGGTGTTCTACCCCAATTACAGCTCAGGGGCTGAGTACAGGCTCCATACCTTGGACCTGAGATGAGCGCTCGCCTACTACAAAGAGCATACGGTGGAAGTCTGGGGAGAGGTTCACCAGCTGTTTATCACCTACGCTGAAGCCGCACCTGGCAGACCTGCAGCCAAGTGGACAATTCATAGGTGGATCACTTCCTGCATTGATCTCTGCTATAGGTTGGCAGGTAGGGAGCCTCCTGTAGGGCTAAGGGCTCATTCCACCAGCCATACCACTGCATTGGTGGCTGCTTCCTGAAACGTTCCCTTCGACGTAACAGCTCCAAGGCTTCTTTCGCTTTCCTCAAGGGCATTAGCCTCCCTCGCCCATATGTCGTCTGGTGCATTGAGAGCACCGGGAATCTAAGCTTCTGCAATCGGTCTGCTTCCATAGAGGGAATGGAGATTCCTTTTTCCTGCAGATCCTCCAATGCCTTCCCCGGGGTGAGATATAGCTGAGTGCCCTCCTCCCAGAACACCCGGAGCTTTGCAGGGAACGGGGTTTGAAATCTAATGCCCTTTGCTCTCAGAGCTTTTAGAATTGGCACATATAGCTGCCTAACTTGCTGGACTTCTGGGGCATAATCATGGTTGAGAGAAATCTTCGATGTGAGGTAGGACAGCTCTTTTTTGCTCCAAGCCCTCCGGAGGATATCTTCCTTAGTTTTAAAACTGCTCAGCTTGAAGATTATAGAACATGGGCGGGCTGTTTCCCCCCTTTGGCTTCTGGCCTAATGAACGATGAGCTCTTTCGATATTAAGGGCATAATTGGGAGGCAAGTCCAGCACATCTTTCAGCAAATGTTCCAAAAATGCTGTCATGGGGGGTTCTTTAGCCCCTTCAGGAAGGCCGTACAGTCTGAGATTGCTGCGTCTAGATCTTCCCTCAAGATCAATGCATTTACTCTGCAAAGCTTGCACATGCTGAAATAAGGCCTCTATTGCTGTGCCAAGATGAGTATTATTTTCCTCCATTACTTTTATTTTGTCTTCCGTGACGTTGACCTTTGCATCTATATTGGAGATTTGCTGTGTCAGTGCTTGAAATTCTCTCCTAGACTCGGCTCGAGAGTTGCGAATTTCCCTTAGGATGTTTTCATATCTGGTGCGAGATAGAAGGTCTGCCTCGGCCTCCGTGTCATAGCTAGAGCACCTCGTGCTGCTACGTGAGTGGGTTCTGCTGCGATCATAGCTAAATCGGAGGCATTTCTTCTCTGCCAAACTCCTTCCTTGGGGTTCTACTTGATGAGGGTGGTCCCCGGTCCCTTTTATGACCTTCTTTAGCCATTTTTGCTTATTAGATCAGTTTAGGAATAGGAAATATTTATCCCTGGGAAGCAGAGGATCTTCCCTAAGCTGCTGTCTGCTCCATGGCGGAACCGGAAGTCCCTCTGTGCTATGTTTAGATAAAAAAACCATGCTGAGTCACTGTCAGGATATCATATTTGTTTAAGGGCTCCATGATTTGGGAATGAACTATCTTTTCCAAGATTTGGGGGCAGGGTAGAAGTGAGATGGGCCTGTAATTACTTACATCTTGTTTAGAACCAGTTTTGTGCAGCAGCCTGATGGAAGCGGTTTTCCAAACTGAGGGAAAGGTACCGGAACAAAGGGAGAAATTAAGGATATTTGTGAGAGGGATGGCAATCTCCTTAATAATTAGTTTTAGGATGCAGAAGTCAAGGCCATCAGGGCCAGTTGGGGTCTTGGGTTGTTTTTTCTTATAAATTTAATCATATCAGCAGGTGAGAGAGCTTTGAAGTAGAAAGAGGGGAAGTCTGCTTTTGGGGGAGAGAAATTCAGGGGCAGATTTTGGGCAGCGGAGGAGGGTGGTGTCTTGTATTTGTCAAGGTCCCCGAAGAATGAGTTGAACAAGTTGACCACGCTTGAAGGATTATTGGTTAATTTCCCTTCCATCTGGAGTGTGATTTGTTTGCACTTCCTGTTTTTACCCATGAGGGAGTTTAAGGTTTCCAAGAGTTGTTTGGCGTTGGTTCTATTGTAGAGCCGACTGTTCTTGAGGTGACTGATTTTAGCAGAAGGAACCACTGATTTGTACCTGTTCTGAAGTGTTTTGTACTCTTGTAGGAGACTGGGAGAGGGAGATTTCCTGTGCTTAGCCCACACTTTGTCCCTAGCACGCATATGTTTTAGCAGGTCCAGGGTCATCCATTAGCTGGATCGGCCGCAGGCTATGATCTTCTTTACAGGGATGTGGGAGTCACAAATCCCATTAAACGTTTTGGTGAAATCATCTAGGGCTAGGGCTATGTTTTTTATATCAGAAGTAAAGAACCAGTCTGCAGATTTGAAAGCTAGAGCGAGCTCTTCTACATTAACTTTGTTTAATTGTCTGGTGAAGATGTAATTAGGCACACATTTGAGGTTTCTTGCGGATCAACGACAAAACACAGTGCAGTGGTCACTGGTGGAATCTGGGAGAACATCCACAGCTACAACTCTAGAGGGATTAGAAGTTATGACTCAGTCGATAGTAGAACTGTTACCTGTCTTATGGTTGTTCTTTGTTCTTGTGGGGTTAGATATTATCTGGTGTAGCCCAATGCTGGCAATAAGATCTTTGGCACTGTCCGACTGGCCGCTTTCCCAGTTAAGGTTAAAGTCCCCTAAGATGATCCATTCTCTACTGTGTGGAAGGGAAGACCTGTTAGAGAAGAGGGATTCGAGCTCCGAGAAAGATGTTCCTGGGGGTTGGTATGTGGTAGTGATGGTTAATATTTTGTTTATCCCTATGAATAGATTAATGGAGAGGTGTTCTAGCATAGAGGTTTCTGATTCAAAGTTATGTTCTGAAAACAAGAGCTTATCCGAAATATAGAACAGGCAACCACCTCCTCTTTTTTTTCTGTCTATCTTTCCTAGTTAGTGAATAGCCATTAAGCACGATTTCATTAGATGAGATTTTAGAGGTTTCAAAGGCAGGTTTCTTGGCAATGTGGCTTTGAATGTTGAGGTGGGCAAAGCTGAAACCTTTCTTGTCATGACCTGCAGGGGGGGAGCAGGGAGAGGTCGGTGGCTGCAGGCCCTGGGTTTGAGTCATCAGAACCGGAAAAGAGGAGCAGGAGCAGTATCTGATGAGTTAGCCACCAGTTCTTACGCAAAAGTTGATGCTTTGTGGAGTGCTGAAGTCTTAATATTGGCTGCTGTGGTGCAACGGACAAGCTTGAGGCAGCAGTGATGAGTGAGTGATAAGAGCTAGAAGATAGTCAACAGAGCCTCTGACCAGATTGGGGGTATGAGGGTGTATGGTGAAATAGGGTGTAAAACAAAGTACCCGTGCATGTAGTGCAACCATGAATCGACTGGGAGCTGCCACAGTTTGGCAATAACGTGGCAGTTGTGCTCCCGTGGAACATCAAGGGGTGGTAGGTACCGTGAGGGAAAAAGGCTTCTAGAAGGATAAGGATTGCAGGGATAAAATGAAAAAGAGAAATAATTTAAAAACAGGGACCTCGCGAGGGCTTACTCTGTAGTTCAAGAAATTCCCCACACAGCAGGGCCACGTAGGTTTTAGCAGGTCCGCGGTGATCCATTCACTGGATCGCCCATGGGCTCTGATCTTCTTTACAAGGATGTGGAAGTCACAAATCCCATTAAACCTTTTTTTTTTTGCGGCCGCCCCGGTGGCGCTGAGGGTTGAGGCGCTGGATGCCACACCTCGCGCTACGCCGGCGACCCGGGTTCGGGAACAGACTCTGGTGGCCAGGGGTCGGCAGGGGGAGGGAGGATCAAGCGTCCCAATGGATGCTCTCCTCCCTCAGGGGTGGGAACCAAGAACGCGTTTCCACAGCCGGTGGAAGCACCGACAATGAGGGGATGGAGGCGGCTCCATTCGCCAGAGTCGGGGAGGGGGGACATTGGCAGTGCATGAGGGCTTGGCGTGCGTCAGCACGCCGCCACTCGGGACGTACGTCCTAGCACACGACGTCTCAGAGGGCAGGGGAAATCAGGGGAGAAAATGGAAAAACCCTCTCGGCAACCCTAGATGATAGCCTCTCGGTACCATCCAGACCACCTAAAAGAGGGACAGACCCCACTGTGCAGGGAGGAAGAAAGGAGGCACTCTAGGGGCAGATCCCACCGGAGGTGGAATGGAGGGTTGAGAGGAAGGAAGGAGTGGGCTCCGAGAGTAGAGAAGGAGGCAAAAAGAGATAAAGTAAAAAAAAAAAAAAACTTTCACTTTTTTTTTTGCATATTTTTTTATTAAAATTATTCATGTGTGACATATTTCAGACATATTTGATATACAGCATACAAAATACAGGCATTAATCAATTTTCTGACAATTTCTTATCTGACAGGTGATCTCTACAGCAGCTAATTATTTATAATTAATGGCTTCCGTTTTTTTCAATGGCAAAAACCGTGTGTTAAATACCGTAACACCTGAGTAGGTGTTACAGCATTCACGAGCTCTCTTCCCATTCAAATCCACTTGAGACAACACAGCATTCACGCGCTCTCTTCCCATTCAAATCTGCTTCAGACAGCACAGAAAGACAACGAGTTTCCCACTGTTCTGTTTCAGCTCACAAACCATTGACCATATAAACTCACCTCCTCACTAGCGCTCGCTCCTTACAAAACATTCTCAACAACCGATATAAAAAAAACATTTTCAGCACATTTCAAATCGCAGACTAAACGGAAACATAAAAGTTTTTACACACTCCCTAACCACTCTCCCTTTCAACCCTCACCTTTCCCCTGTAGGTCAAATGACGCCAGCACTTGAAAACACTCGCTTCGTCAGAAAGGACACAAGGATCAAGACAGTTTTTTTTTTAATTTTCTTCTTAAATATTTGGTTACTTATTAAACCTGTTCTCTGTTCAAAATTACACCAGTTACTCAACAGAAGGTAAACGTCCGTTCTTTTTAACTTTTCTACCGAAAATAACAAGAAGCCTTCAATTATATAAAATAAAGTATGGGGGTGCCGAGTGTGTTTAACTCGATTTAACACACCCTGCGTACTGTTCAGATGGCTAGCATAAACCCTGGGCCGCCGTCGGGATTTATGTGCCATCCAACAACTTGGGTATGTGTTAAATTCTCGTAACACACTGCACCCCATACTTTATCCTATATATAATGACTGGTGACCCCTGATATCAACCTGTTTTTGAGACTTGTAAAAAGTCATATCAACCTGCGAGTTGATATTGCAAAGTCATATCAACCTGCGAGTTGATATGGTTTTTACTGTCTCGTGCCAGCTTATGTGTACCATGCTAAGGTACTTACTGACTCAGAAAATTAAACCATTAACATTTTTTTTTAAACCTTAAACAATGAAGGAGCCATTGAACCTTCACCTTGTCGTTATAACAACCAGCATGCCATGAAGCGTATACAGAGGTCGAATCAGCAATGCAGTAAGCACATAATCCTTAGACGCTGAGCGTTGTTTACATAGCACCAGTTATTATACAAAATAACACACATGAAGGTGTGTGATCTGCAGATTTTTTACACACCCTTGGTGTGTGACAATATATAAACCTCTTGAGGTTTATATATTATCACACACCTTGGGTGTGTAGAAAAACTGCATATCACATACCTACATATGCATTATTCTATATATAGCACCTTCTCAGAGCTTAATTCTTCAACTGTAAAGTCTTATGTTATTATATCATACCTATAGTGTTTCCTATAGTGCATGTTCACACATATAACAAGACAAACAAATACTTTGTCATTTATACATTTCAGTATTTGTATTATGCCATTGTAAAAGTCTTCCCTTTAACAGCAGGGAGGAGTGTAACCCCCTTAAAAAGTGAATAAATTTAATTTGTATATTAAAGCAAAAAAAGAATAAAACATAGAAGAATAGATAACTTATACAAGACTATGCTTATTTAGTTTGGCTTAAATTAGTATTGGCTGTACACTTTATTGTTTAGAGGAGCCTAAGAGTTCACATGGATGTATGTTTTACTATCTAAGGGTATCTAGAAAGTCAGTTGTTATGTGACTTCTGAGTATAGAAGAGGTAATAAAGAATCATCTACCCCGTTATTTGTCTTGTGTGTATTTGTTATTCTCATATACAGCATCCCGCCTGCAAAACTTCTGACTCATCGGGGGATAAGGTGCTAAGAACCCCCCCCCCAAAACATTCAGAAAAGTCTCTTCCTTGCCCTTAAGAGCATATGTCAGCTTGTCGGTGGAGTCTTAATGGCTAAATTTTTCCATTGGGATACTGTTGGGGTATGGTTTGTTATCCACAAATTTTGTATCCCTTGTCTGGCAATTGCCAGGAGAATTCTAATCCATATGGGGTATAGACTCCAGGATTCTTCATCCTGATCAGCCACTCCCAGCAGCAAAGAACACAAGGAAAACCTCACCACCTCACCCCCCCCATTTTAATTATTTCTCCCGATACATCTTTCCAGTACTGTTGAATTCCTGGGCAATCCCAGTAATAATGTATGATTGTACCTCTAGCCCTTCCACATTTCCCACACAGAGGGGAAATTCCCAGACTAAAATTATGTACAATGCTGGGTGGGCAATAGAGCCTGTGTAAAAACTTGCATTGGAGCTCTTTAAATTTATTGCACAGGAGCAAACCCATATGAGTGCCCAGAATCAATTCCCAGTTTTCTGTCGAAATCTCTAACTGTAGGTCTTGATCTCATTTTTGTTTTACTTTTTGTGTTTCTCCTTGAAAGTGAGATCTATCAAATTTTGCCATCCTCCCAATGAATCCCTTTTCATTGTGTTTTGCTCCCATAACCAGTCTCTCCATTTCCCACATAAACAGCTCCAGGTTTACTGTTCTATCCAACTTCTTCCAATAATTCCTTATCTGGAAATATCTGAATAGGTGGGATGGAGGGACGTCTACGGCTTTTTGAATAGCTTGGTTAGTTCCCCTCTCTCCACTAAGTCCCCCATACACCGAATCCCTTTCCTCTGCCACTCTGCAAACCCTTCATCTTCTAACCCCGGTAAAAAAGCTGGGATGTCTCTCCATGCTTCCAAACTAGCCACTATCCATAGGATTTGGGTTCACCTGTGCCTTAGAGGCATTTAGCCCATTCTCTCCTAGATACGCCGAGATTCTGCCTGGACTGTCTTTTTCTTCTAAGTCTAGCCAGTTTGCCGCCTCACCTCTATTAACCCAGTTGTGGATATATCTAAGTTGTGTGGTCAGATAATATCCTTTAATATCTGGGAAGTTTAATCCCCCCTTTGTGGTATCAGCCTTTAACCTTGTTAAGCTAATCCTTGGCCTCTTTCCCTGCCAGATAAAGTCAGTGAATCCACGTTCCAATTGTTTTAAGTCCTTTTTGTTTAGGCCCCAGGGTGTCATTTGTGTTACATATAAAATTCTGGGTAACACATTCATTTTTAGTAGATTGATCCTACCCATCCATGAAATAAGCAGTGCTCTCCATCTCTGTAGGTCTTTAGAGATCGTTTCTATAATGGGTTTGTAATTCCATTTAAACATTCCTTGGAGGTCTCTGCCCACCTTTATTCCCAGATAAGTGAAGACATCCTTCACAGTTTTTAAGCCCCATGAATTCTCCTCTCCTTTCTCAACTCCCCGCAGGTACATTATTTCTGATTTGTTTATGTTGAGCTTATAACCGGAGAATTTCGCAAAATCTTCTATAATTCTCAGTATGGGGGTATCGATTGTTCAGGGTGTGTCACTGAGAGGAGGATATCATCAGCATATAAAGTGATGACATGTGTTCGAGCTGCTCCTCCTGGTATTCCTCTAATTCTGGGATCTTCCCTAATTTTGGCAGCTAATGGTTCTATGGTCATTGCGAAGAGTGTGGGGGGAGAGAGGGCAACCTTGTTGTGTCCCCCTTTCTAAAGGGAACACCTCAGATACCGACCCATAAATGAGAATTCTAGCAGTGGGTGTTTTGTAAAAGGCACTCACTAATTGAATGAATTTCTCCCCTACCCCAAATTTAGCTAATATATTCAGCAAGTATCCCCATTCAGTCCTGTCAAATGCCTTTTCAGCATCCACTGACATGACACATGTTTGTCTTTTTTCGTTTTTAGATCCCCAGTGAATAATATTCAATAATCTTCTAACGTTATGGTAAGACATTCTGCCCCATATGAAACCCGTTTGATCTGTGTGTATGATGGATGGTAAAATGTCCTCTAATCGAAGCGCTAATACTTTAGTCATGATCTTACAATCATAGTTTAATAACGAAATGGGCTGGTATGCTGCGCACTCCTTTTCATCCTTATTTGGCTTGGGGATGAGGCAAATATTTGCTTCACAACAAGTTTTGGGCAACCCTCTCTCCCCTCTTGCCTCCTCCAGGACATCTCTAAGGGTTGCAGCCACCTCCTTTCGGAGCTCCTTATAACATTCACTGCCAAACCCATCTGGTCCCACTGCCTTGCCCCTCTTAAGCGTCCCAATGGCCTGTATTATCTCCTGTGTTGTAATTTTATTTCCTAGCCTAGCCTCTGGGTTTCAGTCACTTGTGGAAGGGTCAATCCTTCCGTAAAGCTATCCATAGCCTCCCTCATACCATTACATTTGGCTTTATATAATGCTTCATAAAATTGTTTGAATCATGTCTTTATCTCTCTTTCCCCCTGTATTAAAGTTCCCTTAGTGTCTCTAATTGCTATTATTCTTTTCATAGTTTTGCCACCTTTCATTAGTTTCACCAATAAGGGAGCAGGTTTGTTCCCCTACTCGTACATTCTCTGTTGTGCAAAAAATAATTTTCCCCTCACCTCCTCTGTCACATTTGAATTTAGGACTTCTCTCACAGTCAGCAGTTCCTTCTTGTATTTGGGGTCCCCAGTTTGTGTTACCATTGTTTCCAATGCCTTCACCCTTTCCTCTAATTCATGTTGGTTTTTTTTCTGGTCTTGTTTAATTTTTGCTGTGTAGCCTATTATGACCTTCCACATAAAAGCTTTGTCAGCTTCCCAGTATGTACCAACTGATTCAACTGACCCCTTGTTCATGGTCTCAAATTCTTTCCATTGTGCCTGAAGGAATTGTTTAAATTCTTGTTTGGCTAGTAGATAGGTTGGGAATCTCCACATCCCGCCCCCCCACTCCCTTGTGGGCCAGGTCCAACTCCACCAGGAGCATGGCATGGTCCGATAGAAAGATTGGAATGTGGGACACCTTCTTAACTCTAGGGAATAAGCCACTGAAAATAAATATATAGTCCAGCCTGGACCACGTATCATGAGGGCTCAAGTGGAACGTGTACTCTCGGGCACCAGGATTTGCCACCCTCCAAGCGTCAACAAAATCCAGATCCCCCAGGCCCTGTTGCCATTGTTTTATTGAGGGGGTGTCTCTAACCCTCCTGACTGAGTAATCTAATTTTGGGTCTACGACGCAATTAAAATCTCCTGCTAGAATCAGGGTGGGGAATTGTTCTCTAATCAGCAGATCTAATATTTTCTGGTAGAATTCTGGGTCAGGCACTGAGGGTGCATAGATATTGCCCAGTGTGACCTCCTTCCCTTGTATTTGCCCCACTACGAACACATATCGTCCCTCCAGTGGGTTCCTGACCATACGAATGTGCTCAAAAGGTAGGTTCCTGTGTAGGAGAATCGCCACTCCCCTCTTATGAGAGCTGTATGAGGAGGCATGGCAGGCCCCAACCCACCTCCCACCAATTTCCAATGTTCTTTGTGTGTCAGATGTGTTTCTTGTAACATTGCAATCATTGTGTTCTTTCTTTTAAGTGCCACTAAGATCTTACCTCTCTTGGCAGGGGATGTGAAGCCTCTTACATTCCATGAAATTATATTACAATGTTGGGGCCTAGCCATGGTCCCCGTCAGCACTCATCCTGAATTGCCCCACATATCCGTATTGAACAGGCTCGAGATTTCTCTCTCCCTTTACCTCTACATATTGTTCAGCGTAAAGCATTGCACAGTAAAAAAATAAATTGCAACATTTGATTGTCAGCAAAAAACAGTAACTGTCCTGGGCGAACATCAAGCCCAGCAATAAGAACAATAACTGGTAATACTACTTATAAATCTAGATTTCCAATTATAGTAGTTTAGCGTACAAAAAATTTGTGTATCAAAGCCCCCAAAGACCCCCTCCCTCTGCACCCTCTTTCTTAATCCCTTTTGAGTTCCATTGCAGCCTTACTTCCCTTTCTTCCTCCCCCCTCGAGTATCCCTTTCCTCATTCTACTCTTCCATGTTCACTCTCCTTCCCTCAGCTTGTCAACTTCCCTTTCTTTTCCCTGCTCAAAAGCATAAGCACACATTCCCTCCCCAACCCAGTTATTAACCTTCATATTCAGGAAACAGCCACCATCATTCCTCAAGAGGCCTATGCATCTTTCAGCCTCCCCTCCGCTCTATATCTGGAAGCAAACATGCCCCTCCATCCAATCTCATATACATAAGTAATTTGACTTACCTCCTGTCCTCCCTCCAGTTAAATACTCTTACTTATCAAACAATACCATGGATGTCCAGAGTCCCTCAAAACAGCTCCTTTCAGAATCTCTGTTCAGTCACTGAGGCAATGCACCTCTGCGCCATTTTGGAAAGACAAGAAAACAAAATGCCATGAGGTTAAGATCTTTTAAAGCATAGTGCTTTACTGCTGTTTCGATTAGTCCTGCGTTGTCTAAATTATATCTCCTTCGCAAGCTTTGACTTCCTTTCCTATGTCTCTAAAAGACTCCAACTCTGGAACCATGGTTATTTAAGCTGGAGTTTCCGTCACCGAATGGATGCACAAGCAGACTCCCCCAACGAGCCAGGGTAGGTTCCAAGAATGTTAGATAACTAGAAAAAAAAAGAATCATACCGGAGACATCGATCCATTTAGTTCACCCTTGCTTATTTTTTTTGTCCCATTCTTCGATGAAAGTATTCAGCTTTTCTGGATCCCAAAAAGAAAAGGTAGCTCATTCTGATTTCACCTTAACTACTGCTGGATAGGTCATAAAAAATTCAATTTCGCTTTCTCTCAGCCGATCCATGTATGGGTTGAACTGTTGCCTCTTTTTCTGGACGCGTGTTGAAATATCCTGGTGGATGGTAAGTCGGTGGCCTTCAAATTTTAACTCTTTGAGACTATGATATGCTGATAGAATGGCCTGCCTGTCTGAGTAGTGCTGAAGTCGAAAAATGACTTGTCTGGGCAGTTGATCTCCTGGTGGCTGTGGGACCAGTGCCCTGTGGGCCTTTTCTCTTTTCAGACCTTTCAACTTGTTTTGCATTTTGAGTAGGTTAGGGAGAATGGTTTTGCAGAATTCCATTAGATTACCCTTCTCAGCCCCCTTCGGTAATCCTCTCATCCTCAGATTGTTTCATCGGCTGTAGTTTTTCTGGTAATCAAGTGCTTCTCTTAGCACCTCCAATTCTTATTCCATCTTTAACATTTTTTCAGAGATTGGCCTAGAGTTATCCTCCAAGTCCGATATGTGTTGCTCGACCTCAGTTAGTCACCCCGAATATTGTTTGAGTTCAGTGGTTAGCCCTGCCAGCAACTTGTCCACTTTTTTTTTCCAATTGTTTAACCAGGTGAGACACACTAAGCCGAAAGCTTTTTTACAGGTGCAACCTGGGAGCACAGGGAAGTTAAGTGACTTGCTCAGGCTCACACAGTATACGCAAGTGGAGGCTGTGGGAGTCAAACCCAGGTCTCCAGATTTGCAGCTCAGAGCCTTAAACCACTGCGCTATACTGCCTCTGTCCCACCTCGGTTGTAAGTCTGCCGCCACCTGTTCCAAGATGGCTTTGCTGATCACCACGAGTTCAGTCGCTGAGAAGGAGATTGGGCCTAGGCCAGGTGTTGTATTCTCAGGAGGGTTTTTCCTTTGATTTTTAGCCCCTTGCCTCAATGTTTTCCCTGGTGTCAGGTACTTATCCATAGTAGCAATCTTTTCAGGGCTATGTTGTGATTTTGAAGAGACCTGTAGTTTGGGGAAATAAGAATTTTAATTGCTGAGGTGTGGAGCTCCGGAGGTTTGTGTCCTTTCTCTTTAGTTGCTCATTAGTGGCCCTCCCCCCATTAAATGTTTTGGTGAAATCATCTAGGGCTAGGTCTATGTGTTTATATCAGAAGTAAAGGACCAGTCTGCAGATCTGAAAGCTAGCACAAGCTCTTCTACATTAGCTTTTATTAATTGTCTGGTGAAGATGTAATTAGGCGCACATTTGGGGGCCCTTGCGGACCAATGACAGAATACAGAGCAGTGGTCACTGATGGAGTCTGGGAGACACCCGCAGCTACAACTCTAGAGGGATTAGAAGTTATGACCCAGTCGATAGTAGAACTGTTACCTGTCTTAATAATTTGTTCTTGTGGGGGTAGATATTATCTGGTGTAGCACAGCGCTGGCAATAGGATCTTTGGCACTGTCTGACTGGCCGCTGTCCCAGTTAAGGTTAAAGTCCCCTAAGATGATCCATCTCTATTGTGTGGAAGGGAAGACCTGTTAAAGAGGAGGGATTCGAGCTCCAAAAAAAGTGTTCCCGGGGGTTGGTATATGGTAGTGATGGTTAATATTTTGTTTATCCCTATGAATGGATTAATGGAGAAGTGTTCTAGCACAGAGGTTTCCGATTCAAAGTTATGTTCAGAAATTGAGAGCTTATCCAAAATATAGAACAGGCAGCCACCTCCTCTTTTTTTCTAGCTTTCCTAATTAGTGAATAGCCATTAAGAAAGATTTCGTTAGAGGAGATTTTAGGGGTTAGCCAGGTTTCCGAGAGGATGATGATATCAAAATTGTTGAATGCAACTCAGGCTTCAAAGGCAGGTTTCTTGGCAATGAGGCTTTGAATGTTGAGGTGGGCAAAGCTGAGACCTTTCTTGTCATGACCTGCAGGGGGGAGCAGGGAGAGGTCGGTGGCTGCAGGCCACAAGTTTGGGTGAACAGAACCGGAAAGGAGGGGCAGGAGCAGTATCTGGTGAGTTAACCACCAGTTCTCACACAAAAGATGACGCTTTGTGGAGTGCTGAAGTCTTATAATATTGGCTGCTGTGATGCAGCAGACTTGAGGTAGCAGTGATGACTGAAAAGAGATAAAAGATAGTTTTGGGGAGACTTGTCTGTTATGAGCCACTCATCCAGATAGGGAGACCTCCTGTCTTCTGAGATGGGCTGCAACTACAGGCAGACACTTTTTGAAAACCCTGGGGGCTAAGGAAAGGCTGAATGGGAGTACTGCAAACTGGTAGTGGCCAGAGGGCAGTCTGAATCTGAGGTACTTTCTGTGAGAGGGCCTGATGGGAATGTGGAAGTATGCATCTCTGAGGTCTAGGGAGACTAGCCAGTCTCCCTGTTGCAAGGAGGGAATCACCACAGACAGGGTGACCATTCTGAATTTGGGATTGACCAGGAGCTTGTTTAGAAACCTGAGGTCTAGAAAGGGTCAACAGTCCCCATTTTTCTTTTGGGTGAGAAAGTATCTTGAGTAGAGGCCCCTTACCCACTGGGAGGGGGGCACCTTTTCTACTACATTTACCAAAAGGAGAGACTTGACCTCTGACTCCCACAGAATCTTTTCTGTGGGGGTCAGAGCCTTGAAACTGCTGTGGCCCTGATGTGTGGGGAATTTCTTGAACTGCAGGGTAAGCTCTTAACCCACTACCTCCAGCACCCACTTGTCTGTGGTGATGTGCTGCCACTAACAGAGGCAGTGGGCCAGCCCTTCCCCTACTGGCAAAGGGGAGACAACCTGGGCATTCCCATCAGGGGTTTTGCTTAGACTGAGCTTTTGGTGAGGGGGTGGGGTCAGAGCGCTTCTGAGCCCTCCTACCCCTCCTTCTAAAGTATCCTCTCATCTGGGAGTAATCCATAGGCATAGGCACAGGGTAGAAGGCCCTAGAATAGTAATCCCTACCTCTGCCCCCTCTTCCTTGGGGCTTGTAAGAAGTGGAGGCTTTCTCTTTTGCAACACTACTCTTGTAGGTGGTTTTGTATTCTTCCACCTTTTTCATGTATGCCGCCATCTTGTCCCCAAAGAGAGAACTGTTCTTGCAGGAGAAGTCCATAGGTTTTGTTCGGGTGTCTTGAGAGAGGTTGGTGGTTCTCAACCAGGCAAACCTCCTGAGAGAGAGATGGCCTGAGCCATGGCTCTGGAGGCAGTGTCACTGATATCTACAGCCATATGAAACTGGCACTTTGTGGCATCTAAGGCAGTTTTGACTGTTTCTGCCAGGTCTTGGGCTATACATCTGGAGCTTTCTGGCTAACAGCCAGGACTGAGTTCCACAGTGCCTTTTGGTACTAAGCAGTGTATGCCATATAAGTAGAAAGGTGAGGCAACAGAGAAGCTGTTTGCATGATTCTTGCCCATACTGTTCAGTATGAAGACTTATTGCCCATACTGTCCAGTTTTCTAGATTCCTTATCTGAGGCTGGGAGGATAGTGGCACTTTAGCCTTGTCACAAGCTGCAGCTTGTACCACACCCTCATGATCAGGATGAGGGTAGAGGTACTCAGCATTTGTTTTGTCCAGCTGGTACTTTTTTTCTATTTTTTTTGCCCACACCTGAAATGGTAGTGGGATTCTGGAGAAGTCTGAAGGTAGCCTTGTGGAGGGATTTGTGTACTGGAAGGAGCAACTTCCTAGGAGACAGGAGGCCCATCATGTCGAGGAAGTCTGCCTCTTTATCATCCTCAGTAGTCTCTTGAATAGAGAGGTTGAGAGTGTCTGCAATCTGCTGGACAAATGTATAATGGGAGGAAAAATTGGCCTGACCATAAGAAGGGGAGCCAAATTCCTGATCTGTGGACACATCAAGCTCTATGGAGCAAGATGGTGGCAGTGCTGTGCTAGCATCTGCATGCTCCCAGTAGGAGAGCAACCTACCCCCTCCATAGTGTTTTTGGCCTGTGTTAACTGCTAGGCGAGTTAATCTGATCCTGCTGGATCCCCAGACCGATATCTCAGCTGGCAATCTAAAATTCATGCAGTAGTTCCAAGCAAGATAGGGGTTTTAGGTAGGGTTTTTAGTTATAGGCAGGGCTGGGCAGTGAATTTAGCATAGGAATTAGCTTATTTGTTTTTTAGTCCAGGTTCCCTTGGAGCCCCACCTAGTTGTTGGAGCAGTTGAAGGAGGAAATAGCTGGTTGTTGGTGTCCCGTCTTTCCTGAAGATTTGTGTCCTTGAGGCAGCCATGGACTTGAAACTGTCAGCATTTGTTTCAGGAGGAGCCCTCTACTTCGGAGGGGCTGTCCTACTAAAGCCTCCTCCTGAGTACAATGGACCTTTTTCCCACCCGGAGTGTCCCTCTAGGTACGGTCGGCACCTCAACTCTGCTAGATCAGGGGTGCCTCTTTTACCATCAAATGAGAGGGTGTCTTAGACAGTGGGGCTTGGTGGTTGACATGGTTTCTTCCCTGGGAACATGCAGGCATTGAGGGCATCACCACATAAGACTTCCCGAGGCAGAGGCCGACTTCGACTGAGTGAGAGGTCGTGGAGGTGCCTGGGTACAGGCTTTCATCCGCCACCTGCTCTGTTTGTCGGCTCATGACTGGCCATAGAGTGGCCTTGTTCATCTTCTGGCTATTCCCACCCCCACCCCAGCATTATCGTTAAAGGGACGGGGCCAGACTGTTGGTGGCTTGTAGCGGGACTGATCGGCGTGGAGCAGCCTCGCTCGCCTTCAAGTTATCCTCTGAGGATTATCGCTATGGGGGGGCAGGTTGGTGACTGTTGAGGGACTTAAAGTACTGGTACCCTTTCCCAGGCCCTCTGGAGTCGGTGAGAAAGGCTCCATTGGGAACCTGGGAGTGCTCCTTGTTTGCTGCTCCTATTAAATTTTTTCCTCACCTAAATAACGGTTTCCCTGAGACCGGGGTTGGTGAGAGGGCCCCTGGTCTCGTAATCTTTGGGCTGTGAGGCTGAATTTGGAACTGTATTGATTATTTACACTTTATTCATATTTTAGGCATTGTCCAGTAGGGTCATATTTATAGATCCAAGGGTTTGTGCTCCATCAAACTGCTAGGCTATATCTGCATTTCTTTTGCTGCCCTGGTGGGGGTGGGTTGAGGGGGTTTGTTTGGGTTTGAGGGGGTTAGGTGTTGTTTTTTTTCCTGAGATTGTCAGAAGGGTGTGTGTATTGGTGCTGAGTGTGTGTGTGTATGTGTGTGTGTGTGTTTGAGTTTGGATTAGCCGGCATTTTTGCTGGCTGGGGCCTTTAAGCTAGCTAATATGTGTCTAGGGGTGCCTAGGAGTCTGGGGCAGGCCAGAATAGTGTATGAGGCATCCCAGCTGTTTGACCTACAGCCCTTCACCAACCTCCCGGTTTCTGACACCACATCACACCGCTGTTGGGAGGTCGGGATTAGGAGGAACCGCGTTGGTTGGTATGGTGGGGTGCCTCGGACACTTCAGAGGGGAGCAGGATTGAGGTTGTCAGGTGCAGAAGGTGCCCTGGGTTTTTGACAGGTCCTTGAGAGAAGCCAGACATGTGTGGTTCCCATCCACAGGGCTCTCACAGACTGAGTGGGCAGGCAGCGAGAGTGGCTGCTCGACCCACGAATTCCCTGAGGGTAGTGCTTTGCAATGCCAGATCGATCAGAAACAAGACCGCTATTATCGGGGACTTGGTTTCATTGGTCGAGCTGGCCTGCATTACGGAGACCTGGTTAGGTGACGATGCCGGCCCAGTATTAGAGGCCGCCGTCCCTCTCGGATAGTCTGTAGTGCACTGCCCCAGACTGGAATGCAGGGGTTGGGGAGTGGCCATTTGTTTTAGATTTGAGCTGGGAGCTGCTCCACTGGCGCAGTGGTTGGATTTCTGCTTGCGACGACGGTGACCCAGGTTCAAGAACAGACCCGGGGAGTCAGAGAGCCAGTGGGAGAGAAGGATTGAGCATCCCATGGACTGTTCTCCTTCTGAAGGGAGGGAGGGGTAGAGTATCCGGTGCCTGAGGGACCCCTGGTGGAGGCTGGGGGAACCACTGGCAACCAGTGCCAATGTGCAAGAGGGGTGAGGCAGACGCTGGATGTCATTGCATGTCCCCACCACTAAGGCAGCCTAGAAAATAACTGCTGGCCGCCCTCTTGATGAAGCCTGCCCTCGATTTCAATTAGCTCTCTCAGGCCGGCTTCCTGACCTATTCCCGTCAGATGCGGCACTTTGGGCCAGTGCCGCTACCCCACCCTGGGGGGCAAGCCAGGGGGTATAGGGAGTCGCAGCCAGTATGAGAGAGTGGAAGCTGATGGGTCCATGACCAGGCTTCCGTACCGGGTGGCAGGGAGTGGAAAAAGTATAGTGAATTAAAAAAAAAAAATAGATCCAAGCTGGGCTTCTCCGTGCACCATGTGAGAACACTGGGTTCCTTTGAATGTGTGGCAGTCCATGGGGATCTGGACACAGGCTGCAGGATTCTCCTGATTGACCGCACCCCCCCAAGGCAGTGGGAAGATCTCTGCAGAAGGTAGCCCCAACTTTGTCATCGGCGAAACATTGGGATCCCCCAGATGTTTAGTTCTGGGGGATTTCAATGTTTGCGCTGATGACTAAGCTTCAAGGCTAGGTTACAACCTCCTCCAGTTGATGTCATTACTGGGCCTGATGCAAGAAGTTTCTTCTGTGACCCACCAGGGCGGTCACATGTTGGACCTGGTCTTCTCACTGGGGTTTAAGATAAATAATCTCAAGATTGATTGGGCCGCTTGGTCCAATCATTGCACTGTGGATCCAGTTCATGGCCCCCCCGTGAGCCCTCCACCTGCAGAGATAGTTAGGTACTGCTCTTTGAGGGGTTTGACCCCAGAGAGATTTCTGGTGGTAGTCGATCTGTCCAGTGTGGATAGTGCATGCGCAGGGGGTACGGTTGAGGCAGTCATCGCCTATAGTAAGACGGTGTCTGATGCACTCAACTCCCTTGCACTGGTCCGTGTATGAACCAAATCTTCCCACTTGAGGTCTCCATGGTTTCATGGGGAGCTCAAGGCGTTGAAGATTAGGGGTCGGAGGTTAGAATGCTGCTGGCGTAAGACTGGCTGGAGGTGGACAGACTGGCCCTGCGCACTCACTATTGTGAGTACCAGGGGACAATCAACCATAAGAAGGCAGAGTTCCTGTCCAGGGAGATTGCTGCTGAGAAGAATCGACCAGCTATGCTATTTCGGACTGTGGACAGGCTGTTACATCCAGCCTGTCTCCAGCTGAAAATAGCCTTTTCAGATGCTTTATGCGATGAGCTTGCTCAATTCTTCTCGGACAGGGTGTCCACTATCCATTATGGAATTCCATCAGTGTGCCACGTTGTGGCCTACAGTGGTCACCTTGGGCATCCAGAGAGTGCTCCACCTGTTTGGGTCGAGTTTAATCCGGTGGAGGTGGCTGAGGTCTTTGGGGTTGCTTCCAAGCTGACATATTGTGAACTGGATCCAGTGCCGACATGTTTCTTGATGGGATGCGTCGATTTCGTTGACCCGGTGTTTGCCTTGATTGTTGGGTGCTCTTTGACAGAAGGGGTTTACCCAGATGCCTTGAAGGAGGCACTGGTGCGACCCCTTCTGAAGAAACCAATTTTAGACCCTGATGTCAAGGCAAATTACCGTCCCATCTCCAACCTCTCATTTTTAGGGACGGCTGTTGAGAAGGTTGTGGCACAACTACTTGAGGAGCACCTCATGGCCTTTGATCTATATGAGCCCCCTCCAGTCTGGGTTTTGGGTGAGGCATAGCACGGAAACTGCACTAATTCAGGTGCACAATTACCTCCTCTGGGCGTGAGGTCGAGGAGAGTGGACAATTCTCATTCTCCTTGATTGCTCCTCAGCTTTTGACATGGTAGACCATTGTGTGTTGCTTGACCGCCTGAGAGAATTTTGTGGACTTGCCAATACTGTCATCTGTTGGTTTGAGTCCTATCTCACAAACAGAAGGCAACAGGTAGTGATGGGAAATTTCTCCTCCTCCTCCTTCCCTAGCCTCCCATCTTGTGCAGTCCCTCAGGGTTCGGTCTTGTCACCAATGTTGTTTGCCATGTATATGCTACCCCTGGATGAGATCATTAGGAAGTACAGTCTGGTTTTTCATTGCTATGCTGATGATACCCAGCTGTACCTTTCCTTTGGCCCTGAAACATCTGGCACAGTGGAAATGCTAAATAACTGCTTTGCTGAGATCAATGACTGGATGGCCTCCAGCTGGTTGCGACTTAACCCCGATAAGACGGAGGTACTGGTGGCAGAATCGAACAGAGGGCATGATAGGGTGGCCTCGGGTACAGGTACAAGTTTATTCCTGGGTTCTGTGCCACTGAAGGCCTCCTCTAGGT
Source organism: Neoceratodus forsteri (assembly GCA_016271365.2). Lineage (NCBI taxonomy): Eukaryota > Metazoa > Chordata > Ceratodontiformes > Ceratodontidae > Neoceratodus > Neoceratodus forsteri. The sequence goes on from CM057453.1 coordinate 1,627,936,514, forward strand.
TGCGCAATCTTGGCGTTATCCTCAACAGCGGTTTGACATTTGAAGCCCAGGTGTCATCTGTTGTCCAGATCAGCTTTTTTCATCTGAGGAATATTGCCAGGATCAAACCCCTAGTTCCGCCCATGGACCTCTCTACCTTAGTGCATGCATTCATGACATCCAGGCTTGATTACTGTAATGCACTCTACCTTGGGGTCTCTGAAGGAACCCTCCGCTAGCTGCAGCTGGTGCAGAGTGCGGCTGCCAGGCTGCTGACGGGACAGTCGAAATACTGTCACATCACCCCAGTGCTGCGTGAACTACTCTCGCTGCTGGTCAGGTGGAGGATCCTCTTTAAGGTGGGCTGTTCACCTTTAAGGCCCTACATGGACTGGGCCCTAGCTACCTGTTGGACCTTCTTACACCTGCTGCCTCGGTCTGCTCACTCCAATCCTCCTCTAGGGGACTCCTCGCGATTCCCAGGACGAGGATAAAAACTGCCAGCGACAGAGTATTCAGTGTCATTGGCCCGTCCTGTGGAATTCGCTTCCATCAGCTGTTCAGGAGGCCCCTTCAGTTGAGGTTGTTAAGACCCGCCTCAAGACTTTCCTGTTCAGTCAGGCTTTCCCAGACACTCTGTTTTAAGATAAGTGGTCCATGATTGCGTCAGTACCTGTTTTAGTCCAGACCCCTATTTGGGGGGTCTGTTTTTATAGTATTGCTGGAATTTATTTATTGTTATATGTATTTTACTATGTTTATTTACTTAATGAGTTTGTTATGTTTTAATTGTATAGTGCCCAGAGCCTCCGGTATTAGGCGCCTTAAAAATTAAATTTGCCTTGCCTTGCCATTTGCCTATGGGTTCCCCCTCCTCCTCCTCATCACCTTCTTCACAGAAAAAACCCTGGCCTTGGTCAGGATTAGAGGGGACAGGCACTGGAGGGCCAGCTGGAGCCCCAAAAAGGTTGCCCAAAGCTTAAAAAGTCTGATACAATTCCAAGCCTTAGCCATGCCCTCAGGTGAGGGCATTTTTTGTTGTAACACTGGTGTCTCCCTTTGGTCTTCAGTGAGAGGGGCAGCGACATGTTTTTCTTGTTGTTTCTTTTTAGCAGGAACTGGGTCAGTAACCTGCTCTGTATGTCTTTTTTGCTTGGCATTGTTTGAATTATTTTTGTCAGAAGACTTACTTTCTAGGGGCTCCTTGGAGGCCCTATCTTTGGATCTGTGATGAGAGGAGGACCCCTCTTCAGAAGGTTTATGAGAGGGGGAGGCAGACTGAGAGGCCATGATTTCCAACCTTTTAGCCCATTTCTTGACTGTTTCAGAGCAAAACTTAGTGCAGAGTTCACAGTTAGCAAATATGTGACTTGGACCTAGACACTTTAAACACAGATCGCGGCAATCCACATTTGCCACGATCTTAAAACAGTTTAAACAATTTTTAAATCCTATAGGTCCAGTCTTCTTTTTTGGTCCATCTGACGTACCAATCTCATCAGAAGACCTAAAATTCAGTTCCCAAAAGGGAAAAGAATAAAGTTTGCAGTCAGTTCCCAAGCATGATGGAACCGTATGTATCAGTTCCTGTATAAGAAAAAATAAAATCAAGTGCTAAAAACGGTTCCCGAAAAAATAGAGGGACCGATAAAAAAGTAAATATAAGTAACAAATATAAGAAAAAAATATCTCAGAAAACACTTTTTTTTAGTCAGTGAAAGAAAGCGTGGGAACCGCAGAAACCCCAGACAGGGGACGTTTCCTCAGTTCCTGGGAACCGAGGAAAAAATGCTAAAACAGAAAGAAACCCACTAAAACCCCTAGAAAAACACTAAAGGCAGCAGAACTTTAAAGAAAAATAAGCAACTTCAAAGAAGTGAACTTCTTAAAGCGATGAGTGTAGGAGAGAGATGCGGGGCAATTTGTTCAGTCAGGCAGAGAGGACATCTACACCTACAGGCAGCAGTCTTCAAGTACAACCTGACTGGCTAATGCCATTCCTTCATTAGCATACATTCTATCTCCCGGGCAGCTTAACCTAGCTGGCTAACCTACATAAGTCAAGTATAAAGAGGGATTCCTGGGATGAGAATAGTATGCTAAATTACAAATCTTACATACATTTGGAGTCAAACTTAGTAAATCATAAACTGTAACGGGGTGGGGGGCTGGGGGACTCCAGCCCTGTGATCAGCAGCTGGAGAAAGACAATGTATAGGTATTTAAATTCAATTTTATCTCCTATTGCTGATTGCAGGGCTGTTATACCACTGGGATATACAACAGCAGTCCTACTAATGGTATACCCAAAGGTGGGCTATCTAACAGCCTGTAGGACTGTTCGGCCAAAAGATGCAGATGTCTATTCTGGAACATCCGAGGAGTAAAAATTAGTTAAAGCATGCAGGGTACTCCTAGAAGACATCCTGCAAAGAGCTGTCAGAGATGCGGAAGTTCGTCTGATGCTGGGGTCACCACTCATGTCGTGCAGCCTCTCACTGGTTCCAGTACTCCTAACCTGTCATCTGATATGCACGTGTGATGGCTGAATGTATCCCTCTGCAATAGCGTAGTCTGAGGTTTCCTTGCCCCTATGGTGACCTGCTGTGGGTATGTTGAATGGCATCTGAATTACTTCTGTTTTCTGCAAATAATATTTGACATCTCTCATGGGTCACATATGTGCAGAATCCTGTTGTCACAGTGTGATGAAGCAACAATAATGATGGACTTAACCAGAACTATCAGCTGGCATGGCAGAAAAAAAATGTTCACCTTAGTTATGTTGTTTCTTTCTAAGGGATTCCTCACTGTGCTTGACAACTGCAATCATTCCCCTGGAATGAGATGCCTCGAAGCCTAGACATTTATGCTAATTACAGAACTTTTGAATGAAATTCAAAACTTTGCTGTGATTATGTTCTCCCCTGCCTTCTAACAGAGCAAATTTATTTCTCAAACTGTGGGAGAGCAGTGAACACAAAATCTTGCTATGTGACTACCAAAAATTCTAATTCAAAAAAAAAAAAAAATGAAGAGAAAACTCACAAAACTTTCAGTTGTGAGCCAAAGCAACAAGGAATACTTAACGACATTAAGAGTAGGCTGTTTTGAGAACCTTTTCCAGGTTTTGGAAGGGGAGGTAGGGGAAGGATTGTCCAGCATAGTGAGGGATCTCTTAGGAAGAAATAACATTACTACAGAGAGTAAATTTTTTCTTCATACCCCAGGAATCCCTCACTATTGCTTGACAACAGCAGACTCCATAGCAGTATCTTGGGACGCTGGGTACACAATCTGTTTAGGGAAAAGATTCTGCAAGACAGCAGTACCAAAACTTGCAGCCCTTCTGGACCGTATGTCCAGAGAGTAGTGCTCTGTAAAGGTGCGTACTGTTTTCCATGTAGCTGATTTACAAATCTCCTGAACGGAGACACCTCTAGATGCCACCACGGAGGCAAAGGTGCTTAGGACTTCAGGTGAAAGTTTGCCAGCTTTGCCATAACAGAATTATGCATGCCATTATCCAGCGAGCAATGATCCTCCTGGATGCTAGCTTTCCTTGGCCTTGCTCCCCATAAGTAAGAAACAATTGTGTTGATGTGGACCCAACATCCTTTGTGCAGTCCAAATAGTAGCTTACAGCTCTTTTAACATCCAGGTTATGAAGCTTCTGCTCCACTGGTGTGGATTTGTTCAGTAAAAAACATAGGGAGTGTAATAGATTGGTTGAAATGAAATTCTGAAACACTTTAGGGATAAAGAGCCTGGAGCGTGCGCACTCTCCTGGCTGAGGTAAGGGCTACCAAGAAAACTGTTTTCCAGGTAACATATTTCAGAGAAGCAGTTGCCATAGGCTGAAAAGGGAGCACCTATGAGATGGGTAATACATAGGTTCAAGTCCCAGGGAGGGACTGGATCTTTAAAAGGAGGGTTCAAGTGGTTAGATCCTTAAAGAACCTTTTGAAAATAGCCAGAGAGGTCATTGACCTCTTCCTGACAGCTGAACCATAGGCTGAGACTGCTGCAAGATACACCTTAAGGGTAGAAGGACAAAGACTCAGAAAATATAGGTGTACCAGGTAATTTGGAGGGGACTGATCTGTCTGGAAGAGCACTACAAGGAAAACCTCTTCCTGGTGACTGGCTTTCTGGAAACTTCCAGCATGTCCAAAGCTTCTTTTTTAAGGTTTAAACCAGAATACTCTAGCCCCTTAAGTACCAGGCCCTGAGGCACAGAATGCTGGGGTCTGGTAATGTTATCCTGCCCTGAGACAAGGTCAGTAGATTGTACCTCAGGGGAAGAGTGATAGGAGGCTTGCTGGACAGAGCCAGAAGTAGAGAATACTAGGTATGCTTGGCCAAGTCATTGTTGCAGATTCCCTTCTGAGCTTTAGCAGCACTCTCAGCAGTAGAGGGTAAGGGGGAAATGCATAAAGGAATCTCCCTGTCCAACAGAAGAGCAGGGCATCTTCTGGGACTGTCCCCACTAATGGAGGCCTGCAACAAAAGAAGGGGAGCTGGTAGTTCTGCTAAGAGGTGAACAGATCCACCTCTGGCATGCCCACCCTCTGAACACTATTCCAAACACTTGCCAGCCCACCAGTAGTGCTATTGCCTGTGACTCTGATGACCCAGGTTCAGGAGCGATCCCGGGAGTTGGAGGGCTGGGCGGGGAAGGCTGAGAGTCCCACGGACTGCTTGCCTTCTCTGGAAGGGAGAGAGGGGGTAGTGGCTCAGTGCTTGACTGAACCCAGGCAGAGGCCTGAGGCACAACAAGCACCTAGCCATGTTGTAGAGGGGAGGGGACATGATGGATGTCAGTGGTTACGCCTGACATTGAGGTGCACATCATGTCCTCAGAAAATGGAAAAATACCCCGCTTTGGTTCCCTGGAGATGGGCTCTGGCACCAGTGACTGGAGATCAAAGGAGAAGCTCCATAGTGTGTCTGCCACCATTGGACATAGGATGGAGGGGTCTGGGCCTCCCCCTTCACCCCGCCTGGAGGGTAATCTGAGGGATGAAGAAAGGAGGACACATGAAGGAGTGGAAAGCCCACCGATTTCCGGTACAGCCTCAACGGATGCCTAGGGAGTCCCTAAGGGAAGGGATCAGGAGTGGAGAGAAGAGGGCGTATAAACAGTAAGTAAAAAAAAATTATTGCAAGCGCTTGCTTGTTCAGGGTCCATTCATGGCTGCCTTGGCTGATTCTGCTCGGGGAATATGCAAGGACATTTTCCCTGGTAGGGCTCGTATGCCAGGCTCCGGATCTTCACTGCCTCTGTGCACAGCTTGGAAGATCTTGTTCCTCCCCGTTTATTTATGTAGTATTTGGTGTTTTTTTCGCCCTGATTTGGACTAAATGATCACTGAGGTGGGAGGAAAAAGCCTACATTGCTAGATACACAGCCCTGAGTTCCAGGAGTTTTATGTGCTCCTGGGACTCTAGTGAGGTCCACACCCCACTTACAATAAAGTCCTCCAGGCGGGTGCACCATCCCAGGAGGGAGGCATCAGTAATGAGCGCCACTGTGGGTGATTGCTGGAGTAAGGATATTCCCTCTCTGAGGTTCTCCTCCTCTTTTCACCAGTCCAGTGCCTTTAGAAGGCACTTTGTAACTGGTACCAACTTTAACAGGGGGTTCCGTCTTTGGGACCAGTGGGACCCTAGGTGGTACTGAACATCTCTCATTTGAAACCTGGTGCCTGGGACCACAGCTGCGGATGTGGCCATGTACCCAGCAACTGGGGGAAGACCCTTGCTGGCCTGGGTTGTCCCACTTCGAAAGACTTAGCTTTTCTAAGCATCATTTGTAGATCTGGTGACAGTGATTATTTTGTATTTAAATAAGGCTGAGTTTCAAAAAAAAAAAGAAAGAATTTGCCAGTTCTGTGAGGCTTACCACCCTCTCCTGAGGGAAGGAAGCTTTTCCCTGCTGTGTGTCCAGCTCTGCTCCTATGAAGTCCAGTAACTGGACAGGTACTGTCTGAGACTTTGGAATGTTTAACAGGAACACCCAGATCTTCCAGAGATCTGGAGGGATACCTTGTCCTCCTGATATGACCCCCTCCCCAGAGACTAGCCAGTCATGCAGGTAAGGGAAGACAACCACACTTTGGCTTCACAAGTAAGCTGCGACCACTGCCAAGCACTTTGTGAAGACCCCTGGTGCTGAGGACAGGATGAAGGGTACAGCCGCAAACTGGTAGTGGCAGTTCCCTACCCTGAACCTGAGGTACTTTCTGTGTGAAGGTCTTACTGGAATAAGCAAGTAGGCATCCTTCAGATCCAGTGACCCCAACCAATGTCCCTGTTGCAGAAATGAGATCACAGTGGACAGTGTCACCATCTTGAATTTTTTCTTTTTTCAAGTGTCCGTTCAGAAATCTTAGGTCTAAAATGAGTTGCCACTCTCCGGTTTTCTTGTGGGTGAGGAAATACGTGGAATAAAGACACTTGCCACACTGGGCAGAGAAAACTCATTACATTGTGATGGCATGCAGCAGCTTTTTCACCTCCAACTCCTGCAGGAGTTTTGATGCTGGGGTATGAGGTGGGAAGGCCCTGTCCACCTGCAGTTTTGGGAACTTTTTGAACTTCAGGGAGAGACACTGAGCCACTATTTCCAGGATCCATTTACCTGTGGTAATATTTTTCCACGCCTGGAAATAGTAAGCCAACCTTCCTCAAACTGGAAATAGCGGGCAACCTTTGCAGATCTGTCAGGGGTTCCACTTTGTTTGCGCCTTGGGAGCTGGTCTGGCTGCAGCCTGCTTTGCACCCCACTTGCTTCTGTCCCTGAAGAAACCCCTCTGAGGAGGGTAGTCATAAATCACATAAGTGCGGGGTGCATAACCCCTACCCCTACCTCCCCTTTCATAGGGTCTGTGAGAGGTGGAAGCCTTCTCATTTTCAGTGTTGCTTTTATAGGTGGTCTTATATTCATCCACTTTCTTCATACAGGCCTCTGTTTTGTTACCAAGAAAGGAGTTCCCCTCACAGGGGAAATTCATGGCCTTAGTTTGAGTGTCCTGTGAGAGATTCATATTTCTGAGCCAGGCAAACCCCCTCAGGGAGACTGCATGAGCCATGACCTTAGAGGCAGTATCACTGGCATTCATAGCCATGTGAAACTAATACTTGGTGGCATCCAAGGCAGCTTTTGCTGCGTCGGCCAGGTCCTGGGCTAGACCACCAGCAGCCTTCTCATGAACTCCTATGTGACTGAGATTCAGGACTGGATGTCCTCCAACTGGTTGAAGCTTAATCCAGATAAGATGAAAGTATTGGTGATTGAGGTGGGGGAACATGAGACCAGACTCTAATACTTGGTTCTTCTCTTGCCGTTTCAGTAAAGGTGAAGAATCTGGGTGTTATTCCGGATAGCAAACTGACACTGGAGGCTCAGATGTTGCCTGTGATCTGACATGGTTTCTACCATCTCACAAATATTGCCGGCATTAAACATCTTATGTCACCCAGCGATCTACCCTCACTAGTACATGCTTTTGTGACATCCAGTTCAATTACTGCAACGGCCTTTACCTTGGGCTGAATGGAGGGACCCTACGTCGCCTGCAGCTGGTGCAAAATGCTTTGGTCAGGTTGTTGATGGGCTATGCAGGTCCTGTCATATAACCCAAGTCCTGTTGGTGTGGTGCTTGATTTCCTTCAAGGTTTGCTTGCTGACCTATGAAGCCCTACACGGACTGGGCCTTAGCTACCTGCAGGACCTTCTGTTGCCTCACCAGACCTCCCACCATCTCCGTTCCTCTGAGGTGGGCCTCCTTGTGGTTCCCAGGGTTTGACTGAGATCTTCAGGTGAGAAGGCCTTTGATGTTGCTGCCCCGACCCTGTGGAACGTGCTTCCCAGATCTTGGAGGGAGGCCCCCTCATTGGAAGCCTTCAAAAGGGGTCTAAAGTCTCATCTCTTTATGTCAGCTTTTGGCCCACTTTAGTTTACTGGCTGTTTATTTTATCGTATTGTATTTTATTATATTTATTTATTTATAGTTGTTTCATTTTATAATTATTTTGATTGAGTTTTTAATGTAAATCTAATTGGTTTACGTTTGTGGTTATTCATTATAAACATGTAATGCTGTGGTATTGTATTGTATATCGGACATCGCTCAGAGCCCATGGGAATGGAGGCTTTCTAAATAAAGGACTGTCTGCTTGCTTGCTTGCTCATGGACACTACAGAGGCACAGAGGGCCTTCTGGTACTGAGCTGCATAGTCCATATAAACTGCCTGTCTCTGCAAATGGAAGCTTTTTCCATGCCGTCCAGTTTTCTGAATCCCTTTCTGGGGTTGAGAGGTAAGAAGGACCTTGGCTTTGTCACAGGTAGCAGTTTGTACTACTTCTGCATGGTCCGGGTGACTGTAGAGATACTCAGCACCCTGTCTATCCAGCTCATATTTTTTTTCTGGCCCCTTGGTCTATGCCAGCTGCAGATGAGGGGGTGCCAGGATTGTGGAAGTGGCCTTTTTCAGTGATTTGTTTTCTTTACCTTTTTTTTTCTGCCATGGTGCTAGCTTAGCCCTCCACCGACTCCCCCCCCGCCCCATCACATGGTATCCTAGGGACGTACCTCTTACTGGTGCCCCATGGCTTACCCTTCATGGCAGGGATCAATGGTAGGCCCCTTATCACCAACAGAATGGATCTGGCTTCGGGAGAGGGCCCTTTACCCAGTGTGGCATCTGCGAAGGGTTGGTGTCATCCGTCTTGCACCCAGCCATTTTTCCCTGTTGTGTTGAGAGGGATGAAGGTGCAGTGCTGTCCAGATACACCACACACACTACTGTGTGTGGGACATCGATGGCCTCCATCCTTCCAAGTCCCAATGTGTGGCACTGGCTGCCTGTCCCCCAGCCTTCGCTAGGGGCCAGACAAGTGCCGGGACCTGCAACCCCCCCCCCCCAGAAAGAGAGACATCCTCTGGATGCTCAATCCTCCTCTCCCCAGCCAGCCCCGGGACAGCCGAATCTGTCACTGAACCCGGGTTGCCGGCATGCAGCAGGTGAGGCATGGGTGCCTCTGCCCTCTGTGCCACGGGGCTGCCTTTTTCAGAGATTCATGAACAGCTAAGAACACCCTCTTTGTGGGTGTTAAGTTCATCATGTCGAAAAATTCCACCTCATCCTCGCCCTCTGCTGTCTCTTAGGTTGAGGGTGCTTGCCTTTGCCTCACAAAAGAATAGTGTGAGGAGTACTCTTCTGAGGACAGAGGAGGGGAACTGAACTCCTGAACTGGAGAACTGTCAGGCTTTATGAGTTCATCCTCTTCCTCCTCCTCCTCCACTTCATAAAATATCTCCGACTCCTCCACCACAAGCTTTGGTACAAGTTGAGGAGCCGGGGGGAGCTTGCATGGACATAAAGGCTCCCATAATCTGGAAAGCCTGGAAGAACTGACAAGCCTTAGTCATGTCCTCAGCTGAGGGCATTCAATTCTTGTCAACTGGCGTCTCCATTGCTACTTCAGCAGGAGGGGTAGTGACATGTTTTTCTTTCTGCTTTTTCTTAACAGGCACCAGTTCCAATGCCTGCTTAGCAGATCTTTTAGTCTTGGTATATTCGGCAGTCTCCGACAGACACCCTGAGCTCTGAGTCACCTTTAGCAGCCTTGTCCTGCTTTGAATGAGGAACTAGACTCTCCCCAGAGCCAGGTTGTGTGAAGAGGAGGCAGACTGAGAAGGCCTGATAGTCTCAAGCTTTTCTTCCGTCTTTTTGAGCTTTTTAGGGCAAAACTTGATGCAAATCTCACAGCTGGAAAAATCGTGAACAGGACCCAAACAAGAAAAACAGAACTCGTGGCAGACTGCCTTAGCTAGGAGTTTAAAACACTGGGCACACATTTTGAAACCAGTGGGTCCTGTCCTTTTCTTGGGCTTGTCATAATTGCCAATAACCGACAGCCTAAAGGAAAAAAGGTGTGCAGTTCCAAGGGTCAGCAGTTCGATTCCCACCAAAAAACGGGAACCGAAAAGCAAACCAGAATATTAAAAACCAAAGTAAGAAACAAATATGCCAAATTCATTAAGTTATCGCTTCGGTTCCCCACGGGGAACCAGAAAGGGAAAAACAGGGGTCACAAGCGATGACCAGAAAAAACACCCAGCACCGCTATTAAACAAGGCAAATTTTTTTTCATGCTAAACAAAATATATAATCTAATGTTGGAGTCTAGACAAGTATCTATGTTCTAGGAAAAACAGCAGATTTATCCATTGTTAGGCTCCAAAGGGTTAAAAAGGTTTAAAATGTTGTTCTAAGGCAGGAATTGCATTTCAGTAGAGCTTTCCTCAGTTCCCTGGAACCACAAGGGAACTGAGAAAAATCATATACTGGCAATAAAACATCCTCAACCTAATGCAGAGTATCAAAAACTGACTAAATAAAATCAACAATACTTACCTCATGCTACGCTGGTGACCTGGGTTCGGGAACAGACTCAGGGGGTCAGCCGGGGTGAGGAAGGATTGAGCATCCGCTGACAACTCTTCTTCCTCGGGGATGTGGGGACACAGTGCCGTGCTGTAGACTGACACCCAGCTGAAGCTGAAGCTGGGTGTCAGCACAGGCGTGACGCTAGAATAGGGTGGATCCATGCACAGGGCATAAGGCTGCCTCCGTGGTGGTGGGAACAGTCACACTACCCATTGCATATGCGTAGGTCCAGGGAGAAAACGAAAAATGGCTCAGAGCTGGCAGACTCTATGATGGTGGGCTGTGCCCATGCCCCCCCGGGCAATCTAGATGTTGGCTTCCAGGGGTGGCGGGGGAGGCTGGCACCCCCTCGCCACCGGCCCTGTCAAGGCAGGGGGTAACCTGTGGGGGATGGTCAGTTGGGGTGGGTGCGAGGAAAGCCTGCCAGAGAGATGAGTCCCCTCCAAGGGAGGGGCTGGAGCCACCTGCCGGCTCTGGAGCAGGAGGAGAAAAGAATAAAGAAAAAAAAAAAACAGCTTCCACTATTGTCAGCACTTCCATAGCAAGAAAAACAAGAAAAACAGAGCCGCAATGTCTGATGTGCCAGAGATAAATTTCACTAATGAAACAATACCTAGTACCACAAATGACAATTACCTTTTAGTCAATTTACCTGTAAAAATGCAAGACCTGTAGGTTCTCCTCAGAACCATGCACAGATGTTTAATGGTACAGTTGAAGCCACTTAATGGGGACGCCTCCGTGGCCCTCATAACGTCCCCTTTAAGCGGCCGTCCCGTTTAAAGGAAGCATGTATTTCTAAAAATGTATCTGCCTTCCTGCACTACCGCACAACCGCTAACAACGCCAATACAAATACTGAGGAGCACAGGTCATCCACAGAAAGCTCACCTTCTGTGACTTCCTCATCATCGACCACCACAAATGCCAGAAACTCGTCATGTAACATCCCATCAGGGACTGGCACATCAGCTAGTGGGTCGTGCACTTCTGGGTCTTCTCCTGTCTCGAACGTGCTATGACTGTCAGACGGTATGTCCATGGAAAATCCTGCTTTTCTGAAGCAGTTTGCTATTGTAGATTCCTTGACAGCAGCCCATGCCTTGGCCATCATGTAGATTGCATCCAATAAATTTACTGCTTTTGCAGTCTCGGTGGCCAAAGCAGAGGAGCCACTGTCAATGACACTGACTATGCGAGCAGTGAGAAGGGAGCGGTAATGGCCTTTGAAATTCCTAATCACACCCATGTCCATTGGTTGGATGAGACTAGTGGTGTTAGGTGGTAGAAAATGTAACCTTATCTGGCTGAACTTGTCAACAAAAGAGGTAGGTGGTCGCTGCAGTTGTCAAGAAAAAGCAGCACTCTCCTACGGCACCTTCGCAGCTTGTTGTTCCATGCAGAAAGCCACTCGTGGAACACACTTGAAGTCATCCAGGCATTTGCTGAGTTGTGGTACGTGACCGGGAGAGAAGCAAAATCCTTTGGTAGACATCTGGGGCGCTTTCTCTTCCCGATCACCAAAAGAGGCAGTTTTTCATTCCCAGCTAAATTCGCACAGCACAGGAGGGAGACACGATCTTTTTCCTTCTTTCCTCCAATAAGCTCAGTTGCCTTGTGTGTATGCCCATGGTCCAGGTACCCACAGTAAAAAACCCTGGTTTCATCAGCGTTAAAGATGTCAACCGGTGGGTACTCAGCAAGCAGACCAGACAGCACATTTTTTACCCACACAGAAGCAGAGGGAGCATCTGCATCAAGCCGTTCACCCTGCTCACGCTTCCACACAATGCTGTTCCGGTTCTTCCAGCATGTAAGCCAGCCACCAGTCACATCAAAGCTGTCATGATCGAGATGTCTGGCTATCTCTTCGGCCTTCTGCTTTAGCACAGGACCAGTGAGTCGAGCACCTCTACTGACAGCATGATTAAACCATGTCAGTAAGCCGTCCTCAACCTCACTGTCCTTGCCTTCCCTTTTTCGTTTGCATGTGGGGTTACTGTTTTGTTGCCATTCAGCCATTAAAGAGTCCCGGTTTTGGCTAATCCTCCCAGCCTGGCTATTGGAAATGCCAAACAGCTTAGCAGTCTTTGCAAGGGAGGAGTTCGGGTACTGAAGGCATTCCAGCGCCTTAATCTTTCCGACAGAGGGAGGTCTACTCTTTTAGTGGATGCCATTGCAGAGCTACAGTACAGCAAACAAACAACAGTTTTCAAACCTGGGAACAATGGTCAGTTATCAGTCACTGTTTATGTAATGCGGTGTTAACGAGCGCTAATGGCAGTTAATGATGAGAGTATCAGACACAGCAGAAGAAAATCGTCCCAATTAAGCAACTCAAGGGTCCCGATTAAAGGGAATGAGCATACATAGGTTATCATGGGCTCTAAATCGGTGCCCTAGGAATCGTCCCCTTTAAGCGGCCGTCCCCTTTAAGTGGGTCCCATTTAAGTGCCGCTGACTGTAGTACAATAAGTTATTTTCAGACTTCTCTATTTGTAGCCGCTGACTGCCCTGGAATGGATCGCACCTCACAGTGAGCGATCACCAAATCTAACAGCACTGCGTGTTACTGTTAAAAAAATGATGAGGACAAACCTAGAGCAGACAGTGCCATTTTTTCAAATGCCTCACTGTGAAACTGTCAAACAGGGTGCCAGTGTCGGCAATGAAGTCATGCTGACTGACGTTTCTGTCGAGCCCTCTGTCAGCAAAACCACTGATTTCAGACACCAACAGTTTCTAAGCAAATAAAAAAAAAAGAAAATACAAAGAGTGAGGTCACTGCTAAAAAAAGTGACAGTATCTGGAAATGACACTTATTTCAGTGCAGAATGAAAACGACAAACAGGCGGCAAACTGGGCAACAAAGTCAGTAGTGTGTCTAATGTCAGGCTGACTGAGGTTTCCAAGGAACTGTTCAGCTACCTTTGATCTCGATACTGACATCACTGAAAATGCAAACATAACTTCACATATAGAAATGCTGGCATAAAAAAATTTAAATAAAAAACAGCATACCAGGCCCAGTGGTGTGCAGGGCTGAGGCAATGCACCTTACGTCCTGCCACTCCAGCAACCCATGTTCAGTGGCGAACACGGGTTGCTGGGGGTCAGCCAGGGAGGGAGAGAACCGAGTGCCCGAAGGACAGCTCTCCTCTCCCGGGGAAGGTAACTTAGCAGTCCTGCTGAATGCCTGCCCCCAGGTTGAGGCCTAAGAGTAGAAAAGGCCAGGGACGCCAATGATGGGAGTTGCTGTGGGACTCTGCAGCATGCGCATGCCTCCATGTGCACTGACAGCATGGCCCAGCAATGGGATATCAGTGGGGACCTGCCAGGCTCTGACCAAGAGCAGGCAGCACATGGCTGAGGTAGAGAGAGGCCAGCTCATCTGCCAGCTGCCCCGCAGGGAGAAAAAGCTAGATAAACAAAAGTATATCTCCTCCACTAGATATTCCACAGGCATTCCCACAAAATGAGAACCTGCCACTTATGAATGATAACAAATAGACAGCATACCAAGGTGTCTGTGTAACCCCCACAGCACGTTTCTCAGCTGGCATCCCCCAAAAGAATCAATGCCATATACATGGCATGTGATTTGCTCTTGGCAGAATTACTCAAATGGAACCACCTAGCTTTAGAGTGCATACCAGGTTCATTATCTAATGGACAGGGGTGGGGTGGGGTGGGGTACAATACTAAAAATGAACCTTTGCATTTACAACCAGGTCCAGGGGAGAGGATGCTAGGCGTATGCTAGACATAACTGCTGAGGGGCCCCAATAACTTTCACACAGAAGCAATAAGCTGAATGTACGAAGCAGTAACTGGGATAGAGCAGTATGGCTTTATTCACAGATGTTACGAAAGCACAAGTGGACCCCAATGGTTGGTCATGGCAAAACAGGTATATTCATTTTCCAGAAACACATTATACCTGGTTAAACAACTAAATAAAAAAAGAAACACATTTTCTAGGCAGTACAGTTTTCTACAGAACATCTCTATCCATTTTCCAAAATGCTCATGGCCTGAACCACATACTTCAGCTACTTTCAAAACACATTTCCATTTCCCAAAGTGGATGCTCGTGCCTGAACCACATACTTGAGCCATTTCTAAAAACACATTTCCATTTCCAAATGTAACCAGTGACCTGAGCCTCATATTTAAAAATTCATCCTGGGCATTGGCCTTTACCCCGGTGACCTTGGTGCCCATCAACGAACCAGTTAGCCCTGCACTGAAACTCCAGATGGCGTTCCTCCTACTCTTTGCCCCAAATACAGTCTCTGCCATTCCTTCAGGGTTACACCAAAAGAAGCCTTCAATCCCCACTAAATTGCTAAAGACTCTGAACTTTACTTCAAATTAGCACTCTAAGGTGAAAAGGGGTTCTGGCCGGTGTGATCTAGCCTTATCTTGGGCACACACACCCCAGACAACCTCCCACTGAGAACTTGTCTCCAGTTCTGTACTCACAGACTAGTTGCTCCTTCCTCCAAGTCCTGAAAAGGAACAACAGAAAGGCCTCTATTCCTCTCTGGTAGCTTATTAGATTCCATTACAGTCCTTCTTCAAGGCAGCTGAAAACTTCAAGACCTTCAGGGGATTGCCCCTTGGATCTACTAGACATTGCAGTCCCTCTCACTCCCCCGGAGTGAAACTAAGAGACCTGCTGGCAAATGGTTTCTTCCACTTCAAAGGCAAACCGAAGATTATTCCAAAATTAGGGTGAGAAAAGACCAGGGCTCTCTTTTCAGAGTCCCACTGGCAGACCTGCCACTCTGACACTCTCAGACTAACTGAACATTCTAAACTTCCCCTGAGCAGCTGACTCAAAAATGGTTATGCTCCTGTGAGAGTTCTAAATGACATAATCATCCCTCTATCAAGCTAGCTGAGAAAACAATGATGTCATTATGTAGAAAGCCCCTAATGAGCTCCCCACCGGCTGCCTTTTCCTACCTGCCTAACACTAGTACTGATGGGATTCTAGTAACCCCAGGGGTCTGGGTGGTTACATCTATGTAAAAAACTATGAAACACCAAATGACACCCCTACTGCCCAAACTGTCTACAGAAGTGCAATAAGACACCCCAGGGTGTGGGTAGTAGTGTGATCACCGCATGCCCAGAGGCAACTTTTTACTCCCCTGGGCATGCGGTGATCACACTTCTACCCACACCCTGACATATCTTATTGCTTACATGTCAGTCATGTCTCAAGACATATATACACCAATAAGACAGATGGGATATTATTAACTGGAGGAGAGGCCTCTGATGAATGATTGTGAACCACTGAAGCCTTATTAAGATGTACTTTACCACTACTCATTACCACGCCCTGTGAATGACACTACTAGTTATTTATGGTGGCCAATTAAAATCTAAACCTTGGACAGAGTCCAATTGTTTGAGCGACTTCTTTTGGGCATGGCCCTGTCCCTGTTGTTCCAAGGTTTGAGGCAAAATGACGACAGAATCAGGTCCTGATTACAAGAACAAAAGGCTGCTGTGAGTCTCACCAAAGTAGAGCAAGTGAACAGCAACTGCCCCATGTTGGGCACTACTTTTGTGATGACGGGGGGCCCCTACTGCATTAACCTCTTACCACAGGTGGGACCATTCCACACAGCAGTGGATGTCATCAAGGATTCTCTGTTCCTTCCCCTTTGACAACACTTCTTCAGTTGGGTACAACCTGAGTACCGTACCTTACCTCCCCAACTGGTGTAGCTAAGAGTTGCCAAGGGTAGGGAATGCTGCACCAGACTGACCTGGAGACCTTCAGGAATGTGAGACACTGGCTCTGTAAGCAAGGACACCGAAACTTGGATTGTTGAAAAAGAAGGTAAAATTTTACTGAAAAGGTGAAATAAATATCTTTAACAGCCATAAATGGCACAACACACCTTTTGTATAAATGGCAAACAAATAAACATGAAATTGGCAGTTTTTTGGTTTTTTTTGTTTGTTTTTTTAACTTTGTTTTTGCACCCTACCTTCGGGGCATCTCTCAGGGTCCCATGCTCAGCTCCGCAGCTCCACCGCCCGCCTGAACCGTCCTCCGTGAGCTACATCAGTTTCAGGACTCCTGGTCTCTCCCCAACCCCTCGGAGAGGCCCCTGGAATCTCCAGGGGGAGGTACAGAGGAATGGCCGACATTGGACATGTGGTCTTGGGCTACTGATGGTCACTGTCACCTCACCCACGGACAGGGGGATTTTCTTGGTTTTCTCCCTGAAGCTCAGACGTGCAATGACATCCTGCTTGGCGTGTGCATGCTCCCGTGCACACCCAAAAGACATCTGCCACAGCTTCAATCCCCTGCATTCTGTGGCCGTGCACTGTGGTGCCTCCAGCCACCGCTAGAGGTCGCCAGTGCATGTGGAGAACCTCCCTCCCCGGGGAAGGAGAGCAGTCCGTGGGACGTTCAATCCTTCCCCATCCCTGCCGACCCCTGATGGCCCAGGCTCGTTCCCAAACCCGGGTAGCCGGCATGGCAAGAGGTGTAGCGTCCAGTGCCTCAACCCTTAGTACCACCGGGCCGGCCTGAAATTAGCAGTTTAAAGAGACACTTCACTTCTTTTCCAGCAGGGCACACCACCCCACTAACCTTGTTTTCTCTTTCCCAGCAGGGCACCCCACCTCACTATCCTTCGTGTTTCTCTTCACTGGAGACTGCAGGCACTCACCACCCACCAGTCCTCCAGCACAATCACTTTACCCCTGGAGAATGCAGGCACTCACCACCCACCAGCTCTCCAGATCACATTCACTTTTCCCCTAGAGACTGCAGGCACTCACCACCCGCCAGAACACATTTGCCTTACCCCTGGAGACTGCAGACATTCACCACCCTACAGATCACATTCACTTTACCCCTGGAGACTGCAGGCACTCACCACCCTCCAGATCACATTCACTTTACCCCTGGAGACTGCAGGCACTCACCACCCACCAGAACACATTCACCTTACCACTGGAGACTGCAGGCACTCACCGCCCACCAGCCCTCTAGGTCATACAAGCTAGTCCTAGGATAAACACCCTCTCTCTGGCCTTAATCTATGAGCTTGTTCACACTGAAACCTTAAGTGCAATCAGTGACTACTAGGCCTTATCCTACTTAAGTCAGCCCACTGACCCCTTACTCCAGATGCCTACCCTGGTAGCTATCACACAGTTACTTTACTATTCACTCTATACTTTACACCGTTAAAAATCACTTAACATTTCTACACATAAATTCACTTTAAAAATTCAGGAATGACAGTGGCATAAAACATATTGCATACTGATACATTAAAAACTAGGAAATTTTCCCTCCTCAGTCCTTGAACTGTTCAGTCCTTCAGATGACAAAAGTCTCTTAAAATGCAGAAGGATTGAGGTGAATTATGTTACTTCAATGTCACCTGACTTTTAAAATAGTCCCAGATTGTAGCAATAACATTTTTTTAAAAATAAAACACTCCTTTGGATTTTCTGAAGAAATTCTTTGGTGGAATTGCTGAAGAATTGTTGTGAGGGCCCTCAGGAGTCAACAGTTTTCTTGTTGGAATCAGGGGAAGCAATTAATTGTTTAGGTTTCTGCTTTTTTTCTGTGAGGAAAACTTGGTACAACAGGATCATCAGGCACTTGAAGCAGCTGGTTTTCTATTCTCACCCTGCTCTCACTTACTGCTGTATCTGACCCCACACTGGGTTTCAGGTGTTCCCTAATCCTGCACTTTAATTAAATAAAGGCTGTCACTATCAGGCTCTATCACTGCAGTAGGCCTCTTCTGACAGAACACCCACTTGGCTTGGATCCTTCCTTCTTGGTCACTTTCCCAGCTTGGACACCCTGCACACTGGCTGTGCAGGTACTTTTATACCTATAACTAATTTGCATATGCTAATAACTGGACACTGAATGGACACACTGACCTGTCCATGGGTTCAGCATCAATCAAAATCCTTTCTACAGCAACATAAGCCACAATGGAATACTCAGTTTTGAAATCCAACTGCCCCTCTCAACATTCCAAGGTTTCCCTTTTTGTTTATAACTCAGAGTCTCATTTATGAACACATTTCTTTGTCATAAAAAATAAGCACTTTCCTTATGTCTAAGCACTTTTTAACTATCTAGCTCTCTGCTGAATTTTTTCTGCATCAAATGATCCACAGGAAAGCTATGTCGTTATGACGTACTCTTATTTGTCATTAAACTTATAAAATAACCACTTCTAAGCACTTTTCTCTTCTCTTCTCTTCACTTTCTATTAAACACAGCACTTTCCCCTTTAATTACACTGACCACAACAGTTTTTGCACTCAGGAACTGAATACTCATTTTCCCCATGCTTGGCTTAACCTCCTGTGTAACTGCCTACATGGATTTAGTTTCATCAGGACCCATTCTCCGTTCTAAGGTTAGCGACTCCTCTATTTCACATTTGTATCATTAAAATCATTTTTCTGTCGAGTAACACACTCGTATCTATCTGTCTGCCAAGTTTGAAGTAAATCTAGTGAGAAACGGCTTGGCAGCATGATTTAGAAAACTACACATATGAGAACAATGTTTCTTGACTGTAAGCAACTTTCTTCTGCAGAGCTCTCATTAAAACGACTCAGTTTTTGCTTATGATCAATCTCTAAAAATCTGTGTACCTGTATTAAACTCCCAGGACTTTCCTCAGCCCCTACATGGCTTACATTGATTAAAATATGTGTTTTACTGTGTTTTAATCAAGTGTGAAGCTCTGGGGTCCTCCATATGAGATCGCATTTTTTTAATAACAAAGTGGCTCCTTTGTGAGCTTCATACAAAATGCATTTTCTGTAAGTGTGGGACTTCCATGGGGTCCCATCAGACTGTGCCCATCTTTATTTATTTCATTATAATGTGAGCCAGTCCCAAAATTCATTTCCCTGGCACTTGTCACCTGCACATCTAAACGTAAAGGGAAATATCTGGTTGATCCTGCCCACAAGAGGAGCACCTTAACGCATCTCTCTCTCTCATACCTTCACGCAGGAGTTTACTGTTGCAGGTCAAAGCCTGACTTGCAAACAGTGTCGCAGCAGAGGAGTGGCCACCTTTAGAGCAGACCTGGGGATTCCTCACTAAGTGCAGTGCGCTCTGCTGTGGGACCAACTCTTGGTCTCTCACACTCCCTGTCCTTCTTTTGGTGTGCATGGTGCCTGCAGCAGCCACTTTTCATTTACTTTACAATTACCACAAAGCAGCTTCTATTTTTCACTTCTGTACCACAAAAATGATCTTTAAAATTATAAAAACATTAAGAATATTAGGAAACCTATGCAGACCAAATCAAACCACCATCTCACCAGGGCATGTTACAGTAGCCAGGGCAATCAGGTTACTAGCCCACTGGTCACTGTGGCGATTTGGCCACTTCAGTCATATTATTGTCATATTTATCATGATTTTTTTATGTTTAATTCCCAAAAGGCCAGCACACAGGTTTGTCAGAAAAGCTGCCCACTTTTCTGCAAAGGTACTTGGGAAGAGCTATGTGTATTCCAGTGTCTAATATTTCCATTGCCTGGGACAAAATCTTGCCAAAGGGGTAAACAAGAGTTACATTTCAAAGGGATTTGGAATCTCCTGATGGCTTATCAAAGGGGAAAGGGTCCAATGACAGGAGATGGGAGAGCTATCCCCTCTGTCATAACCTTTTACATTTCAAAGATAAACACTTTGAGAACATGGCCCTGGAGACATCCAGTCCAAGGAAGCTAGTGTTACAAATCTACTAACTGTCAGTCCATTTCCATTTTAATGGGTGTCAGGAAGAGAATGTAGATCAAAAATCAGCCAGGAAGTTGGGAATGTGGGAAAACAAAATATTGTTTCTTTTAGGTTCACTTAAAGGAAAACTGTCATCAAGACAGCCTCCCACCCCCGCAAGGCTTATCCTCCAGTTAAGCCTTTTAAGTATGTTGCAGCATTTTTCTCCCGACGCAACATGCTTTATTTTAATTACAAAAAGTCCACGACCCAGAAGTTTGTCATATGCTATTGGGGCTCCATTATGTGTAAAGGTGTGGCGACGCACCATGCACTTCAATACAAAGGTATTGGGCGCGAGTGCGTTACCACCTGCATATTGGAGCCCCATGCGACGACAGCTTCGGTGCGTGGACTATGATAAGTAAAAATTATTCGCGATGGGCGAAAAAAATGCCCGGCTACTTGAAAACTTAACCGAGGTAAGCCTTGTAGGGGCGGGAGTAAGAGAGACCCTGCTGGCCTAAACGTAAACAGCGGACCTGGGGATACTAAGGCCACTGACCAATCAGAGACCAGTTTACAGATTTTAAAACTGAGCTATTTAAGCTCACTTCAGCAGAGATTCTGGGCACAAGCCAAATTTTTTGACCCAGAGAAGACTGTCAAATACAACTGAAGAACCACTGCAAGAAAACTGGAACTCAGACTCAGCAGAGTGAAGGAAGGACTTTGCAAAACTCATTTATTTTCTGGACTCTAATTCTGTACAGAAAAGGTAGTGTAACCCCCAGGTGGCACTATCCCAAGGGCTACTACCTCTGCCTGCTTGACTACTGACAGGTTGAGGGGCCTAGGTTCTATGGCGGGTGCCTCCACCCAGAGGTCAGGGTTTGTAGTGGTTAGACTAGCTTGATCACAATCCTCTAGGACACTGAGGCACCCTTTGGTTCCCTCTAGCGGCTCACACAGTACACAGGAGTTATAGCCCCAACACCCCACGTATACACACTGTTCACTCATAAAGCACAACTTACCCTCGAGACTGATTCTGCAGCACGTCTCTGAGAACCCCCTGTAAAATAAGGTTAAACAACATACACAGCGAAATACAATACTGTTTCCATAAGTACCAACACCACAGACAGTATATAGTATAACAACAACAAATCTGATTTATTTAGGGGACAGTAACACGGGAGGGGGAAATCAGGTTAATTGGTGGCATTAAATCACAGTACTGTGCACACATACAGGGTCTGAAAAGTCACACTCTGGGTACCCAGATTGGGGGGGGGGGGGCTAGCCAGGTCCGTTGCCCGGGGTTGGCCAGCAGGTGCAGATAGATAGGGCCCTGTAGAAGAAAATATATGCACAACACCCAATTGTAATCCGGAGCTGGATGGCTCAGTCCATGAAAACAGAGAAACAACAAGAATTAGGTGACACACTTGTGATTGAAAACAAGCTGAGGAGAATACCCTGATTTGTACTCACAACACCCAAACTGAGGATCGGATGGAGAATGCCCCTCTGTATTGCCAGAAGAGCAGGCATGAGGACAAGGTCCTTGTGACTGGACGCCACTGCACTTGATAGCAAATGGATGTAGTCCAAATTAAGCTGGGGGGTTTACTTCCAGCTTCAGCACACAATTCACTGTACAGGGGATTTGAAATAGCGATTCCCCACAAGCACTACGCACATTTATACGTAAAAGGAAAGTACTATACCAGGCAGGCTGCTCCTCAATCCCGATCGCAATTACTGCAAAATACCAGGGAGCACACACAGCAGCATCAGTTCCTGACAGACCGAGCGCTATTCAGCAATTTCTCCAGTCTTCTACAGGGTGAGCCTGGTTTCCACACTTCTAGTGCTTCTTTCTCCTCACAACTCAGATTCAGTCCAAACTGGCACTCAAAAAGGCTGCAGACCTAAACTCAGGGCCGGAGGGCCCCACACGTGCTTCCCGCGCGAAACTATATACCGCAGAAGCACACAGCTCCTTCTCTTTTCACTGCCACAACTGATCTGATCTTTCCAGTCACAGAGCAGGGCATTTCCTTTAGCTCCACACTATTCTGTTGGCTGATTCAGCTGTCACTCACAATAAGACTCCCTCTGTTGGTAGAAAAAGGCGCCAGGGTCAAAACTACATTTCCCAGAGTCACTGCCCATGCAATCCCCTTGTGGCTGGCTCAAAATTAAGAGTCCAAGTTCTGATTTGTCCACAGGCTTTATTTTAGGGAACCCTTAACCCAATTGGGCCAGCACAGCAGTTTAGGTCCAAAATGGAGGGGTAACACACACAGAGTCCCAGCTGCAAGAAAGGCAGGTTAGACAAACTGCATTTTACTTAACACTCTAACTGGTTTCAGGCAAACAGTTACATCTTTCATTTAGGCTCCCTCTGCGCTCTTAGCGACTGCAGAAATGGAGCAATTTCTCTGCAGCTCGGGTGGGATTCGTGCATTAAATACACAGTCCCCCCATACAAACTAATTAAGTCTGCAAGCAGACAGCTCTTACAGAGACAGTGTGTGGAGGCTCAAATAGCACTCACTTGGAACCACATTTAAACAGCTCAGACGCCGAACACCACCCAGACTTGGAGCATTCAGGCAAGCTCCTGGAAGACTTTTGGGAACCCCCATTTGCAGGGGGGTTACAGTAGAAAATTATCAAGTTAATTCACCAGTGTGTTTTGTATGTATTTTTCCAACTTTTGTTTGTATTTATCCTGTAACCAAATCTTTAAATTATGTGTCTGTATGTTTGTGTGGCACTTATTTAAGTAATTAGTAAAAGCTTTTGCTTTTATTTTAAAACTATTGCCTGAGAGTGATTTGTTGGGTGTGTGAAGGTTGTGGGAAGGATTATTCTATCTGTAACACACCTGTTAGTGCTAAGGTGTCACACGGTACTGAAACTAGGATCCTGGATGGGAATCTGGGAGCCTAAAATAGGGAAAGTATGCACAGTCTCTAGAAGGGTTTGAACCAGGCTCCTGCATCACCTGTGGCAGAAAATGCAATCAGGATCACGAGAGCAGCCTGAAGAGGTCATAACACCTGGGTCCTCCCCCCAGCGCAGCAACCAAAGAGGGTTCTTACCTGGTTACAGACGTGAGACTGTATTTTACCCTTACCTAGATAAAGAGGAAGCCCTGGGCCCTCATGACGAGTGTTCAGTTGTGAAATCAGTGAGCACTCTAAAAGGACACGAGGAGGATATTTCCTGATCCCCACCAGTCACAGATTGCACTTAGGGGAGGGCAATGTGAGCTCAGTGGTCCCGGCCCCCAGGAGTGGGTTCGTGGCAGATACTGGTGGCATAGTGGTTGGATTCAAGGCCAGTGTGTCAGATTGGTAAACTGTAAACAATCCACACCCAAACACAGCAAAGATTTAGAAAAAACTATTTGGTTATAGTATAAAGGTCCCTACCCTGTTTTTATTTTGGGGGGGGTTCGGTGTACGCTAGTGTAGCAGTAGTTAGGAAAGAAGATGTCTTCCAACTACAGCAAATGCACTGCAGACCAGATAAGGCAGTTGTATTAGGAAAGAAGGGTTCATTATGAGGGGTGAACCAAAAAGAACCTTGTGGAGGCTCTCGTGGCAGCCGATGAGCAAGCAGTTGCCCAGAGCCTCGGGTCATGGCCAGTGACTGAAAAGGACCAGAGTTTGGGTGTGGGGGTGCCAAGGGACATTGCAGTGTCCAGTCCCAGGGAGGAGGATAGAGAGACCACAGGGAACCCAGAGCCATGGCCCCAGGTGATGTCCACCGCAGATGGAGAGCTGGAGAAGATGAAGCTTCAGTTGGAGCTGCATAAAGTACAGCGTGCCATACAGGACAGACAGCTTGCCCTACAAGCCCAGCAGCAGTCAGAGTCCAAGCAAGAAAAGGAGCAGAGAAAGTTCAAAGCCCAGCAGCAGAAGGAATTTGAGTAGAAAAGACTTGAAATTGAGATAAGAGGACAGGCAGCATCAGAGAGAGGCCAAGGAAAAATAGCACCAGAGACAGGCAATGGAAAAACAGCGTCAAAGAAAGTTCAAATTGGAGAGGCTGAAGCTTCAACCGCCAGCGCCAGAGCAGGTTAAGTGGCAAGGGTGAACCTGAAGCTCCAAGGCTGGGGTATAAATTAAATTCCAAATTAATAGCAGAATTTAAAGAGGGGGAGGATATGGATACATTTTTGAATTTGTTTGAAAAGGTCTGTGTCCAGACCAAGATACCCAAGGAGGCCTGGAGCATTTAGCTATCCCTGCTGCTTACTGGCAAGGGGCATGAGGCGCTAGGCCAAATAGACACTCAGGACAGTAAAGACTATGAAAAACTTAGTACTGCTTTACTGAAAAAGCATGAACTAACTCCTGAGGCCCACAGAGTTAAATTTCAGAAGCTTTGAAAGAACTCCGAAATGAGCTTTGAGGAACTCGCCACAAAGTAACAACAGTTTTTAAAGCGTTGGTGGGAAGGGGTGGAAGCAAATTTTGTGGGTCAAACTGAGGAGGTTGTGTTACTAGAACAGTTCTTTTGGGCTTGCCCAGCGGAGCTGAAAACCTGGCTGGATGACTGGGATCCTAAAATGGCACAGCAAGATGCTGAGCTCTCAGATCTCTATGACAGGAGCAGGCCTGCTCTACAAGGAAGGGGGGGAGCAGGTGCTGCAGGGGTAAAAGGGAAAAGTGCGCCTTCAGGACAGCTAAAACTCTCACTGTCTCTGCAGAAAGAGGGAAGCCCCAAGTTATCAAAAAGGAAGATCTTGGATAAAAAAACATGATGAATGTTGGTTTTGTAAGAAGCCAGGGAATCTGGTTAGACAGTGTCCTAAAAAGGCACAAAATGGGCCAAGTGTCCCTTGAAAGGAGGTAAGTGCACTGTATATCCCTGAGAGCATGCCTGTGAACCAGAGGTGTGCGCAGAGTCAGTGAACAAGGGGGACCAGAATCCCCACAAAGCTAGGGGGATCTGGGGGCATATATAATTATACTATAATTTTGTTGGAGGATGATTTTTAACAGGGGGGCCGGGGCCTAGGTAGCCCCCCCTCCACGCACACCTAAGCTGTGAACATGAAGGAACACATACATCCAGTTATCGTAAATGGGGTGCAGACCCAAGGGTTAAGGGACACGGGGGCATCTCTTACCCTGGTAAAAGGGGATATGGTTGGGCTTGAACAACTCATGCCAAATCAGTTTGTACAGTAGCTGTGAGAGGATTCACTGGGGAGGAGAAAACCCTGCCACTAGCTAGTGTTCTCCTGGATTGCGGTGAGACAGGAGAGAGGGTGCAAGAAGTGGCAGTGGCAGACAACCTCTCCCTGGATGTGATTATAGGGAACAATATCCAGCAGGAGGTGGTGTGTGTGCGTTTACCCTCAGTCAAATGGCTAAAGCCTCTTGTAATTCCCAGAACCCCATAGAAGCCCCTGTGGAAAAGAATAGGAGGCTGGTTCCCAGTTAGTGGCTCCTGAAAAGGAGAATAGTGAAAAGGAGGTAGGACTTCCTCATATAGTTGTTCACCAAACAGCTACATAAGGTTACTCTGAGGAGGGAGGGGTAACCAATGGTCAGAAAGTTAGGCATGGCAGTGACTCTGAATGCCCTGATGCTAGAGCCAAGGACCCCAGTTTAGGAACTGAGTGGGACATGTCCCATGCTTTGGAAAAATGTGAAGATTTTGCAGCCGCTCAGAGGACTGACCCGAGTTTGAAGAGGCTGAGGGCTTGTGCAGAATCTGACGGGACACAGGGAGGTGATATGAGACATAGAATATTTTGGGACAATGGACTGATGTATACACAGGATGTGAGGACAGAGGGAGTAGGGGTGATGGGCAGGCAGCTTGTTGTTCCCTAGTGGTATTATGACTGGTTGTTCAAGATCGCTTATGATATCTCCATGTCTGGACATCTGGGCATCACTCACACCAGTCAGTAATTAACCCAACATTTCTATTGGCCCAACTTCACCCAGCAGGTAAAGGAATACTGCATGTCTTGTCACTGGTGCCAGCAGATAGGGAATACAG
Source organism: Neoceratodus forsteri (assembly GCA_016271365.2). Lineage (NCBI taxonomy): Eukaryota > Metazoa > Chordata > Ceratodontiformes > Ceratodontidae > Neoceratodus > Neoceratodus forsteri. The sequence continues at coordinate 1,627,962,745 of CM057453.1, forward strand.
GTAGTAAAACGAAAGCTGCCTTAATTCCCTCACCCACTGTGAAGGAGCCATTCCAGAAGGTAGGAATGGATATTGTGAGACCCTTGAATACCCCAAGCTCCTCCAGGAAAAAGTTTATCCTGACGGTGGTCAGTTTCGCCACCCGATACCCAGAGGTGGTTGCCCTCTCCTCAATTAAGGCAAACAAAGTGACAGACACCTTGCTAGGGATTTTCTCCCATGTCGGGTTTCTGCAGGAGGTTATCTCTGATCAAGGGGGTAACTTCATGTCAGATCTGATGAAGTGTTTGTGGGAGAATTGTAGGGTGGTGCAGAGACACACGACAACTTATCACCCACAAGCCAATGGGCTTGTGGAAAAATTTAATGGTACCCTAAAAACAATGTTCTGAGCACTTGCTGAACAGCATGGGAGGGACTAGTAGAAATAATTTCCCCGCCTGTTGTTCATATACAGGGAGGTGCCACAAGAGCTGACAGGGTTCTTTCCCTTTGAACTCTTATATGGATGTAGGATGCATGGGCCTCTAGACTTGATCCAGGAAGGCTGGGAAGGCAAGCACATCACCCAGGGAGCTCCCATAGTGGAGTATGTCCTTAAGTTTAGGGAGAAGCTGAAGGAGCTCATGAGGGTGGCCTAAAGCAACCTTTCAGCTGTCCAGCAGAAACAAAAGGTCTGGTACGATCGCAAAGCCAAAGCTCACTCATACAGCACAGGCCAGGAAGCAATGGTCCTAATTCCAGTCCAGAAGGACAAGCTGCAGGCCGAGTGGGCAGGACCATACGAGATAGTCTGAGAGGTCAGTGATGTGAACTGTATTGTAGAACTGCCTGACAGCAGACATACCCATAGGATGTACCATGTCAGTATGATGAAGCCATATGCAAACAGAGCTGACATGGTGTTCGCAGTGTGTAGTCCTGGGGAGGGACGGACGAGGAAAACCCCTCCTGGACTTGCTAGAGGAAAGCAAGCAGGAGTCCTCTGTGGAGACAATCAAGCTGTCACCCTAGTTGACCCTGGGACAGACCAAGGAAGTGAGAGAGGTTTTAGAAGACTTTGCCCCTTTATTTATGGCCAATCCAGGACGAACTCCTTTAGCGACCCATGATGCAGATACAGAAACACAAGCGCCCATCCGATGGACAGCTTACCTGGTGTCTGAGGCCATCCTAAAGGACATTAGGAGGGAGGTGGAGGAAATGCTGGACTTAGGGGTAATCCAGAAATCCCAGTCCCTGGGCCTGGCCGGAAGTCCTCGTCCCCAAGCCGGATGAATCTATTCGCTTCTGTGTGGACTATCGTGGGCTCAGTGCAGTAACAAAGTCTGATGCCCATCCAATGACATGGCTAGATCAGCTACTAGACAAGTTGGGAGGGGGCGACATACCTTACCACAGCTGACTTAACAAAAGGGTATTGGCAGGTGGAGCTAACTGCCAGAGCTAGAGAACGGTCAGCCTTCATCACTCCAATAGGATTATTCAAATTCCAGGGAATGCCTTTTGGAATGAAGAATGCCCCTGCCACATTCCAAAGGTTGCTCAATCAGGTGACACAGGGTACTGAAGAGTATGCAGTGGCTTAACTGGACGATACTGCCATCTTCAGTACCAGCTAGAAAAAAACACCTGTCCCATCTGAAGGAAGTGTTGGGCAGGATACAGGTGGCAGGGCTCACTGTAAAGGACAAAAAGTGCCAGGTGGCTATGGTGGAGGTGGCATACCTAGGCCATGTAGTGGGGCAGGGGCAGCTCTGTCCCAACCAAGCAAAGATTGAGGCAATAGAGGCAAGGCCCACACCTGAAACCCAAAAGCAATTAGGAGCTTCCTAGGGATGGCAGGGTACTACTGAAGGTTTGTGCCCAATTACAGTACCCTGGTGACTCCCCTTTCTGACTTGCTAAAGAAAAGACAGCCCAAAAAGGTAAATTGGGATCCAGCCTGTAAACAGGCCTTCGCACGGCTAAAAGCGGCACTGTGCAGTGCCACTCAGCTGGCCAGTCCAGATTACACTAGGCAGTTTGTGGTACAGACAGATGCCTCGGATGTGGGGATTGAAGATTCCTCAGCCAGACATCCAATCAGGGAAGAGACCACCCAATAATGTATCTTAGTAAGAAGCTACTTCCCTGGGAGCAGGCATATGCCATGGCAGAAAAGGAATGCCTTGTGCTGGTATGGGCCCTGAAGAAATTAGAGCCGTATCTCTATGGGAGGCGCTTCAAGGTAAATACCAACCACAATCCTCTGGTGTGCTTAAATCAGATGGGAAAAACAAATGGACAGCTCCTCAGATGGAGTACTGCCCTACAGAACTATGACATGACCATTTCACACAGGGCAGGTTCTGCCAACGCAAACGCAGATGGCCTATCTCAACAATTAGAACAGTAACCGAATTGTGGAATCCCTGTCATATAATGGGGGTGTGTTTCCACAGATTCAGTCTTAGGAGAGAGAGGAATGTGGTGATTTGGCCAGTGCAGTCATATTTTTGTCATATTTATCTGTGATTTTTTTTATGTTTAATTCCCTAAAAGACAGAACGTAGGTTTATCAGAAAAGCTGCCCACTTTTCTGCAAAGGTACTTGGGAAGCGCTGTGTGTATTCCAGTGTCTGACATTTCCTTTGCCTGGGACAAAGTCTTGCCAAAGGGGTAAACAAGAGTTACATTTCAAAGGGATTTTGAATCTCCTAAAGGCTTATCAAAGAGAAAGGAGAAAGGGTCCAATGACAGGAGATGGGAGAGTTATCCCCTCTGTCATAGCCTTTTACACTTCAAAGAGAAATACTTTGAGAAGGTGGCCCTGGAGACATCCAGTCTAAGGAAGCTATTGTTAAAAATCTAACAACTGCCAGTCCGCTTTTCCATTTTAATAAGTGTCAGGAAGAAAGTGTAGATCAAAAGCCAGCCAGGAGGATGGGGATGTGGGAAAACAAAATATTTTTTTTTTTTTTTACGTTCACTTAAAATTTTGTGAAACAGCAGGAGGGACCCCGGCTGGCCTAGAGGTGAACAGTGGACCTGGGGATACTAAGGCCACTGACCAATCAGAGATCAGTTTACAGATTTCAAAAATGAGTTATTTAAGCTCACTTCAGCAGAGAATCTGGGCACAAGCCAAATTTCCTGACCCAGAGAAGACTGTCAGATACAACTGAAGAACCACTGCAAGAAAACTGGGACTCAGACTCAGCAGAGTGAAGTGGGGACTTTGCAAAATTCATTTATTTTCTGGACTCTGATTCTCTACAGAAAAGGTAGACAATTATCCAGTTAATTCATCAGTGTGTTTTGTATGTATTTTTCCAACTTTTGCTTGTATTTATCCTGTAACAAAATCTTTAAATTATTTGTCTGTATGTTTGTGTGGTACTTATTTAAGTAATTAGTAAAAGCTTTTGCTTTTATTTTAAAACTACTGCCTGAGAGTGATTTGTTGTGTGTGTGAAGGTTGTGGGAAGGTTTATTCAATCTGTAACACGCCTGTTAGTGCTGAGGTGTCACACAGTACTGAAACTAGAATCCTGGAAGGGAATCTGGGGGCCTAAAGTAGGGAAAGTAGGCAAGCTCTCTGGAAGGGGTCTGTAGGGTTTGAACCAGGCTCCTGCACCACCTGTGGGAGCAGATGCAATCAGGGTTACGAGAGCAGCCCGAAGAGCTGGTAATGCCTGGGTCCCCCCCGCCCCAGCGCAACAACCAAAGAGGGTTCTTACCTGGTTACAGACTTGAAACTGTATTTTACCCTTACCCAGATAAAGAGGAAGCCCTGGGCCCTCATGGCGAGTGTTCAGTTGTGAAATCAGCGAGCATGCTTAAAGGACACAAGGAGGGTATTTCCTGATCACCACCTGTCACGGACTGCACTTAGGGGAGGGCACTGTGAGATCAGTGGGCCCAGCCCCCAGGTGTGGGTTTGTGAGAGCCACTAATGACTAAAACTACCATTTTTATAATAAATTACATTTTATGTACAAAATATTGCCAGTTGCTAAAAATGAGTATAAAGCTGTGTGTGTGTGTAAGAAAATCCAGGGCCAGGAGTCTTTTCCATATGTTTCCCTGTGCTACATCCTACTATAATAATTACTGATATGCTCATGCTGATTCTGACAGCTAATCTAATTTAAAACTGATTATTATTTATTACTCATTTAGGGTCTGATACTGCTTTTTACTTTACTGCAGGTGCCACCTCTTACCTGTCTGGCAGCTCCTACCTACCTCTGTACTCAAACCTAAGTCCTTAGCAACTTATTTTTTCAAACCTAAGTCCTTAGCAACTTATTTTTTAAATATACTAAAACTATTTTTCCCTATTTTATTTGGTGGAACAGTCCTATGAGACTGTTACATTGCGGTAACCAGCAGTATGAACTGTCAACATCTAACACCAGGTTTAACTCCACAGGAGAACCACTGGCTCTACTGATAGACGTTGCCAGTACACAGCTCTAAACAATCTGATATGTGGAGGAGATACGCTGGGGCCTTCCGATACCGGCACGGGCAGGACTAGGGGCTAGTGAAGTCAATGAGATTAGCTCTTTTTCAAATTTTTGATGAATTAAACAGGTAGCAGAGTCAACACTGCCTTAGCACCCCTGATCCTACCTCTCAGGCTGATGTGAAATTCTCTCCAGATGCTAAACTATACCCTTAAAGCTGACAGGTGCCATAAAGTTATCTTAACCCGATCACCTCCTGTGAATATCTCATATCACCAAGAAACTTCTTCTTGATTTGCAGGCTGATGGGGACAGATTGTAGATAAGTGAGTGAACCATGGCTGACATGGTCAATACAGGCACCCCCAGGATAACAGTCAAAGTAGAGCGTTCTTTTTTTTATAATTCTGTTTATTAAAGTTTTTACAAAAGGCGCACATAAACACAAAACATTAAATGATTAAACAATGCATCAATGCATAACAAAGTAATAATCTGAAAATATTAAAATACATCCTAGCACTGAAGGGTTAAAAAACAGATATTATTAAACTACAAGTCAAACCTCAAACCTCATAATTCAAGAAACCAATAAGTTACCATACAATGGTAAGGTGCATGCCTGTAGTTCTGTGGGGAAAGAGCTCCTCCCCCACATCCTACTTAAGTTTTCAGGCTACCGCCGCTCTGCTTAGGGCGAGTTGCACTCACTGCGCTCGCTCCGTACTGCATGCTGGGGTTGGCTCCTTTCCTCTCTGTTCTGTGCCCACCCCACCCCCCTTCTCTGTGCTCCCGTGGCTTCCTCTGCTGCCTTTCTGACTCTCATTTGTTCCCCCCTGCCCTCCCTCTCCATTTGTTCTTTACCTTTTCTTGGGCGTTTTTCCTGCCTCACCTCCAGCTCTGCAGCATCGCAGTTCGTGCTGTCGCTTTTCACTTGCTTTTGGCTCCCTCTGTGGACCTCCTCTGAACACGGCATCCTGCACTCCTCTACCTTGCCGCTGCTACTCCAGTTCCCTCAGTCCTCCTCCAGGTTTTGTACAGACCTTGCAGTTTCGGGCTCATAGCCCCATGTTTGCGGCGCGGCCGCGCGCCGCACTGACTCAGTGCTTTCCTGCCCTCTCCTTTGCTACTAGTCCTGTGGCGGGCCTCCTAAATCCTCGCCCGCACGGATTGTACTTGTTGCATTGTCTGACATCTGGAAGAGATGATATGCTTGACTGGACAGAGGCTAAATACACAGTGTCTCATCTGTATGCTGACTTATGTCAGAGTTCACAGCAGGGCATCAGGTAACAATTTTACCTTCTGCTGGTTGCCCTGTGCTACGATAGATGACTGAGGTGCAGTTTTACAGCCTGACACCCTTCAGGTTTGGATTCAGGATGTGAATCACACTTCTTCGCAGGCTCTGCCAGCCTTGCTGCTGTTGCTGCCCTAGGAGCCCCTCGTACCTCAGCTCATAGAGAACTTCATTAAGGAGCACCGAAACAAGCGTTTTCTCTCTACAGCTTCAAATTCATGTTGTACTCAGACTGCTTGCACTGCTTGTAATCTGTGTTACCTAATGTAAGGGGGAATTCCTTGTCTTGACATATGGCATGTGATGCTGACATTGCTTAAAACCGCCACAGACATTCATACCTCTGGGCAAGTGCAGACGCGTATTTTGTGGATTAGCGGCAAGCATCGCTTTTATGCTAATGCCTACTTGCACTTTCAAACTGTCCTCTCTGCTAGCTACTGGCCACCCACCTCAGCTTTTTCTGGTCTCAACACTTCTGCACTATTACACCATTGCCTTTGCCTGTGGCACTTCTCCTCCCCGTGGGTCAGGGTGCTTTTGGGTCTTGCCATGAAGGACTGCTCCTTGTTCTGCGGGACATTTGCTAAGTCTGCTCCTGACCCTTTGTCTGGCTTCAGACTCTGCATTTCTGTACAGTCCTTCCATAATGCATGGGACTCCTTCTCCTGGCTGGAATCACAGGAGATACATAGACGTCTGGGATTATTTGGAGTTCATCCATTCACTGGAACTTATTGCCTTGCAGCCCTACATGTGGGTTTGCAGTTCTGCTAGCCTTCATGGGGCCTAGCTTGCTGCTCTCTACGCATTCCTCAGCTGACCTACACGTGGTCTAGCTGCTCATCCTACCCCATGTCGGGGCCTAGCTGGTTGCTTTGTCCTGGATACATGCCATGCTCTCTAGCCGTGCCCTCTATCATTGCGTTCAGCGCCCTGCTCCGGTGCCTTCCAGATGGCCTTCCTCTGAGCTTCTCTACTGCATCCAGGGTCCCTCCATGTGTTAGTCTCTGCCATGACCTTCCATGGTTCTACGTACCTGACTCCAGATATTCATTCCTTCAGCCTTGTACTTTACTTGAGCGCTGGATTTGGCTCCCTCCCAGCGTCCCTCCTGTGCATTTTCTCCCTCCGGATCGGCTGGTCCATTCCTTCTTGGTGCTGTCTCCTGCTGTTTGCCTGCTCTCTGGATCTGGCCTGTGCTTGGACCTTCCCTGTCTGCCTGCCTTGTCCCTCTGCCTCTGTGGTGTCTCCTTCTCCCTGGTTTGGCATCTGTATGCTCCTGCTGCTCCCTTGCCTGCTTCTTTGGATTGTTTCTTCCTTTTGAGCAGTTCATCTGACCTCTGTCTGCCAGAAGCCTTCATTCAATGACACTTACTCATCTCCAACTTTTCCATCAGGATTGGACAATGCCAGGATGTCTTGCCTTCAGTCGTACTACTCGAGTCTGGACACTGCAGCCCTCACATCGCCTGCTCACACCCACTTCCACTAGTCAAGGATAACCTTCTTCACTCTATTGTGGACTTCAATCTTGCCTACATCTCAGGATATTCGCAATCAATTCCCTTGGATGTTTCTTGCCATGCTGCTTCAGTTCGTTGGATTACTACTACTTCATTTCCTGCCAGGACTCTTAGACGAACTCTAGTCCATAGCGCCATTCCTCTCTCACGGCTTAGATCTCCATCTTTATCCTACATCAGTGCCACAAGGCTTCCTACATCTGGTCGAGTTGCCAACTCATCCGACTCGCTTCTCTCTACTGCTTCTTCTCCCATCCTTGATCTTCTGGAATATGATGTTTTTACAGGACCATCTTACTGCTTCATAAGCCTGCCTTAGCCTCTTCACCTGCCTTACCCAATTCGGGGCCATGGAGTTTTAGATATTATTGCTACTATATTATCCAGACCTATGTGCAGGTCTACTGATTACTACACTGCTTACCGACCAACGTACAGGTCCATGCTTGCTTCGAAATCTTTGCTTATTGCTTATGCAGATCACTGCTTCAAGCTTACTGCTATCCCCTTGCTTCAGCCTCTGGGATTCTGTTGCACTCCATACTGCATTAGACCATGCAAGGTCTCAGCACTTAACGCTCATTACGATCTCAGCATGCCAGTGCTCATTCAGCTGCTCACCCGTTCTTGCTCTCCTACTCACCTGCCTCACCCCAGTATCAGGGCCTGGAGGTTTGAATATTTCTGCCCTGTACCTGCCGTGCCCAGCATCTGGGCCTGGAGGCTATACCATTTCTATTCTACACCTGCCTCACCTGGCATCGGGGCCTGGAGGTTAGACCATTTTTACCCTACTCCTACCTCACCCAGCATTGGGGCCTGCAGGTCTGATTATTTCTACTATACACCTCCTTCACCAGCTCAGGGCATGGAGGTTCCATTCCGTACTGTACTTGCTTCGAAGGACAGGTTGGAGGATTCCTGATTTTCTAGCCACTGTTCAATTACTGCTTTGACCACTCCGGACCAGGGTTCATTCGCTACACCATCAGCTTCAGAACTTGCATCCAACTTACTTGCCTCGCCTCTCAAGACTCTGTGCTTCCATGATTTTATACATTGGAAATCAGACCACCTCTTCAAGATTACTTCTGCATTCTACTGGATTCAACATGACCTATCGATCTTTGCCCTGGACATTGCCATCAGACTAGGAAATTGCTAAGGATCTGCTACCATCTGTTCACCAGATGTTCACCGTCAGTACTGGATTCCATTTGCACTTTATTGACCTTCTGATCTTCATCTATTGGGGTTTTGGACTAGCCGATAGTACATATATTGTTCATTTAGGATTATTCTCCTTTAGTATGCCCAGAAGGATGGGCAGGTCAGTAGCCATAGGTCCTCAGAGGTTTCCCCCCAAGGGGGGGGTTCCTCTCCTGCGTGCTACTGGCCACACTCTCCGGAGTTGGAGGAGATAATTGTACCTGCAGTCATTATTTCTTTTTGGGGGGTCTCATCCTACTCGACTAAGCATTCCTGAGGTGGGATACAGAGAAAGGCCAAAACATCAAGTCCTAACAAGTTGTTATTCATCAGTCAAGCACCTAAGCACTATGCACATACAATCCAGTTCATATGTCTATAATCACTGATGTGCTCATATCTATGTTTAAGTATCTAAGCATTAATTATTTCATATAACTCATTTACCTTGCAGGCACTGTCCTACTTACTAGTCTGGCCTATGTATCCAAGCATAACCTACATCATTCAGCTCTACTGTACGTAGCACAAGCACGGACCTATGAACCACACAGAATAGTAAGGGGCATGCCTCTAGTTCTGTGGGGAAAGAGCTCCTCCCCACATCCTACTGAAGTTTTCAAGCTACTGCCGCTCTGCTTAGAGCTAGTCGCACTCACCCTCCATCCTCCCCAGACACTTGCTCCTTCCCCGGCACTCTTATCCCACTGGGGGGGGGGGTCTCATCCTACTTGACTAAGCATCCTTCCTAATGTGGGATACAGAGAAAGGCCAAAACATCAAGTCCTAACAGTTGTTATTCATCAGTCAAGCACCTAAGCACTATGCACATACAATCCAGTTCATATGTCTATAATCACTGACGTGCTCATATCTATGCTGAAGTATCTAAGCACTAATCATTTCATATAACTCATATATCTTGCAGGCATTGTCCTACTTACTGGTCTGGCCTATGTACCCAAGTACAATCTACATCATTCAGCTCTACTGTATGTAGCACAAGCACTGAGCTATGAAGCACACTGAATGAGGAGGTAAGAAATAAGACCAATGCAAATACAAAATACAAAGTACAATTGTTTGTCACACATGTAACCAAAATCAAAGAAAGAGACAAATATTCATTCCTCTAATACTAGATGCAGCTCCTGAGCTTACCCACATCCTATGTTAATTCAGCAAACCAAGAGGCACCCAAGACACGAGGAACAGAGAAAGATAAGTAACTAGGGATAGGAAGGGACATATATGTGGGTGATGGGGGCCATATCAGAAGAGCCAAGAGACACAAGCGGTCCACACCCCTTCACACTGGCAGCCGTCCTCATCCCAGCCAAACCACTGCCTGCTCTGTGGGGGGCAAGGAGGCCAAATATTGGCCCCACTGCCGTTCAAATTTATCAGACCACCCTTTCAAATCATAGGTTAAGTACTCCAACTGAAGCATGGTGTGAAGGCAGTCCTGCCATATCTACAGCGTGGGGAGGGCCTGGGAAACCCAAGTAGCCTGGATGCAATGCCGTGCCACAACTAGCATCAGTTGAATAGGCCTGGAGTAGAACTCCCAGTCCTCAGAATTCCATACGCAACTCCAAATAACAAACCCCATGGAGCAACAGGGAGTCTAACCTGCATAGTGTGAGAGACAGCCCAAGCAGCGACTGTCCAAAACATATGAAGAACACGACACTGTCAAAAACAATGTATATAGTGTATGTGCCCCATTCATCGCCACATCATCCGCATAAAGGCGAGACCCTGGGAGAAATTTACTTACTATCTCTGAGGATAGGTATAACCTATGCAGGAACCTAAATTGGGCCTCCTTAAAATGGTTACATATGCTCTGCCCCATATGAGATTCACATAGTTCCTGCCAAGTTCCCTCCGGAATTACCCCTTCCAAGTCCCGTTCCCATAGTCTCTTAGCCCCAGAGAGGTATCGGGAAGCCCCAGTCTAATGTTATAATAATGCTTAGCCAAAGCTCCATTAGAAGCAGCTCGGGCAGATAAGATTCCTATTTCCAAAGTAAAAAGAGGAGAATCCTGTGGTTGGAGATGGCCCAAGCACCTTGTTCAATCCTGCACCTGCAGGCAATGAAAAAACTGAGAGGACTGCAAGCCCAAACCCTCAACCAGTTCAGGGTAGTTTAAAAAGCCTTGCTTACTGTAGAGATCCCCAAGGCAGCGTAACCCAGCTGACTCCCACTTCTGAAACACCCCATCCTCCAGTCCCGGAAGGAACTCTGGTTAGAACAGATCGATACCAAGATTGTGCCCCCCGAAACATCCTCCAACAGTTTTTGGACATGACCCCAGGCTTCAAGGAGACTTTTCACTAACAAACTCCTAGGTCTGGTTGAGCGGTAGGCTCAGAGCCCCATCCAGTCCAAAAGGATGTTATACCATGCTCTCTCCCCTCTTGGTACAAAGAAACCCACGCTGCTCCACGCAGGCCCTTGATCCAATCTGAGATTAATCTGGCCTGAGCCACTGGATGGTATAAATGGAAATCAGGATAATTTAAACCTCCCTTAAAGGGAGAGTTTCATAAATGAGCGAAACTAATCCTCGGACGCGTCTGCTGCCAAACAAAACTATTGCAAACTCTATCCAGAACCTGAGGTCCTTCTTGTGAAGGCAAAATGGGAGCATCTGAAGAGGATACAGAAGTCTAGTCAAGATATTCATCATGACTAGGTTAATGCGACCAAGTCAGGACAACGGGAGGCCCTGCCACCGATGGAGATCTGTGAAGATTTTCTCTAGGAGAGGCGTGTAGTTAAACCTATAAAGGCAGTCAAGTGTTTTGCCCACTCGGGTCCCCAAATATTTGATATGAGAGGAGACAATTCGGAAGGGAAAGTGAGTGAGGTCCCGCCTGGCCATCTCTCCCAAGCACAACAATTCAGATTTTTCAAAATTAATCTTATAATCCAAGAACAAGGAGAACTCCTCAGTCAGATCACTCAACAGGGTAAACGAGATTATTGGTTGTGACAGGTACAATAAGATGTCATCCGCATACAGCAAAACTTTATGGTGAACTCCCCAGGCCCCCTGAATCCCCCAAAAATTCCTGGACTTCCTAATCGTAGCAGCAAGTGGTTCAGTTGCCAAAGCAAATAAGAGAAGGGAAAGTGGGCATCCTCGCCGCATACCCAATCCCAGCCTAAACTCCCAAGTAAGCTCCCCATTCACAAGAAGATTACCTTTCGTGTTTGTATACAAAAGCTTAACAAATTCAACGAAGCAGCCACCAAAACCAAAAGCGTCCAGAGCCTGGAACAGACAGACCCACTCAACTTTATCAAAGGCCTTCTCAGTATCCAGGGTGAGCACACAGTCGCCCCCCCCCCATTCCAAGACACCATTTCCACTACCCCCAGTAGTCACCGTACATTAGGATAGGAATGCCTGTTCTTGACAAAACTAGTCTGATCTTCCTGCACCACAGAAGGAAGGACAGCCTCCAATTTTCTGGACAGGGCCTTGGCTAAGACCTAAATGTCACTGTTCAGGAGGGAAACTGGCCTGTAAACCGAACAAGAAAGTGGGTCCTTACCATCTTTATGTATCAAGGTAACTGTTGCCAAGCTGCAGTTAGGCAGTAATTCCCCCAACACTCCAGCCTCTTGAAATGTATTTAGCATGTGGGTCCACACCGAGTCACCCAACGAACTATAAAATTCAATGTGGAGCCCATCTGGTCCCACAATCTTCCCTCCTGCTAAACTGTGCACAGCCACCATAATTTCATCAATTGTCAGCAGGGAGTTTAATGTTTCTCTTTGGGCATCGGGAACTTTGGTAACACCAGGCGGTCCAGAAACTGGTCAGCCACCACATCACCCCCCTCCATAGCCCCGCTAGATAAAGATCAGAATAAAAGTGCACGAATCGCTGCTGTATCAGAGCAACGTCCATGGTCAACTGACCTCCCTCCTTCTGAACAGCAGAAATCCAGGTGGGCCTTTTCTTTCCCTTCACCAGTCGTGCTAATAAAGGACTGGGTTTATTACCCCACTCGAAGACCCACTGATTGGAATATATAAGGGCCCTGTTTGTGCCATCAGTGAGCCTTTTGTTAATGGCCTCTCTTGCCAATTTAAGGTCCCTCAGCGTGGAGTCCTGGGGGTCCCGAAAAGCCTCTAGTTCAAACTGCTTGGCAGTGTCTTCAAGCTGTTGCAATTTCTGCAGCTTCTGTTTGTGCAAAGCAGCCATATATGCAATCACCTCCCCCCTCATAAAAGCCTTCCCAGCTTCTCACAAAGCCGCCTGGGTCAAAGCAGTGGGAGTATTGGTAGTTAGGTAAAACTCCCATTTATTTATAAGAAATTCCTGACATTTTTTATTATTTAACATACAATTAGAAAAACACCATTTCCCCCCCCTCTGCACCCCATCTCAGCACAACTGATAAGCAGGCATAGTCTGACACAGAGATTGGACTGAGAGAAACCAATTGCATCTTTCTATACCATCCCCTTGAGACCATAATGTAATCTATACATGACCAGATTTGGTGGGGACAGGAATAAAAAGTAAATTATTTAGCTCCCGGACTGGCCTCTCCATGCGTCCACCAGATCCAACTCAGCAAGTCCCAGGCCCCGCCTCTCTGCAACTGTATCTGCTGAGAGTCAGCGTTGGATCTATCCAACCTGGGGTTAAACACACAGTTGTAATCCCCTCAAAAATCAACCCTGGAAACTGTTCCTTCTGTAAGAGTGACAACATTTGATTGTAAAAGACGGGGTCCCTCTCAGCTGGCACATATATATTCCCAAAGGTGACGACTTCTCCCAGAATGTACCACTAACAAAAACATATTTGCCATTAGAGCAGTTCGTGATCACTCATTCCCTAAAAAAAGCCAACCCTTTGTGAATTAATATAGCCACTTCTCTATGGTGCCCGTTAAAGGAGGCAGAATAGCACTGGCTGACCCGTTCTTGAACTTTTTTTTTTATGCTCGCTTATAGTGAGATGTGTCTCTTGAAGCATGGCCACCACCCGAGTACTGTGTATATTTTCTTACGCTCAATAGGAGTACAGATACCCTGGACATTCCAGGAACAAATGGATAATGTGGTCATATCTCCACTTCAGATGTAAAAAAAGGCCCTGGAGGTGGGAAACCCCTAACTCAGTACAGACCAAGGCACTCCACCTGACATCCAAAATACTATCAAAAAGAGAAGGCCCAGTGGCACTGAGGGTTGAGATGCTGGACCGGCAACCCAGGTTCGAGAACGAGCCCGGGTTGTCGAGGGGTGGGAGGGAGGAGCGGGACTGAGCCACCATTAGGCAGCTCTCCTCTCCAAGAGTGAGTTGGATACCAATCTGACCTGCAGACAGTGTCAGGAGGGAAGGGTACTGTTAGGTGCTTGGTGGAATCTGTGTCTCTGTACGGCTTCCTGCCTGGATCTTGGTCCTTCGCGCCAGCATCCTTGGGAGGTGTAGGGCTTCCTGTAGCTACTTCCATAACCATGGGGGAAAAAAAACACACACCCTGCCATGCCCTGTGATCACTGTGGGGGGGGAAGGAGCGGATGGTTGGTACGTACCACCGAACCTCGTTGGCAGTTGGGGAAAAATGTTCTCATTAAAAAAAAAATACCATCAAAAAGAAGATCTTTTACCCCAACACTTACCACAGGGAGCTGCAAATAAAGCATGTGATGAGACGAGAACCATAGACTAAACAATCCATAAAACTGGATAACCCTAAATATTACAATAACATTTACGAACAACATACAGGTACAAAACCACAAAAACACAAGAACATATGTAACTATATAACAAGAACCTTTCATGTTCCAGTGCCCCATTATATCCGCCAGCACCCAGGACCGGTCCTCCCAGAATGAGAAACCAAACCCAACACCAGGCAGACCCAAATGGGGAAAAACTGCCACAACTATGTAAACTTACCCGGCAACCACATCACCCCCCTTCCTGTCCCCCCTAATAAACCCATGGAAATAGTCAACTATCGACTCAATAGAAATCCTTGATCAAGGTGGCTGCTGGCCACCGCACTCCCCACCAGGATGAAACCTGCATGTTCAATGGCACATAAACTTCCCTCCTGGAGACCTCCAGAATACTCCCCCCCCCCCCCACCGAGATCTTCCTGAGTTAAAAAAAAATAGGGCTCCAAGAAAAGGAGAGTGAGCCAGAGACCCAAGGTCAGACCACAGGAGACAAGGAAACCTCTGGCTGCTGTCCACCCCAGTCTTCTCCCTCCACCAGGCCCAAGTCAGCCCCGTCCAGCCATCCCAACCCAACATGTCAGTATTACCCCAATGCCTGCATTACCAAATAAAATTAAACCTAGTAACTAAAATGGAAAGCGAGGAAGAAGAAAAGGAAGAAGAAAAAAGAAAAAGGGGTGAAGAAGGGGGAAAAAGAGGGAAATCTCCCCCCTCTCCCCCCTGTCCCCAAAACCAAGAACCTGCAGTCTCCATCCTACAGTCCCACAGCACCCAACAACAGACTATGGGGCTTCATGGACAGTCCCCCTCCCCAATTATGGATTTAGGAAGCAAATTCAGAGTGCTTTTATGGAGGCACGTAGGCATTATATATAATATACAGACCCTCCTTACAGAGCCCCCTATCATACCTAAAATCTGGCTCAGTACTTTTTAACAATGGGGGCAGAGTAGGTGGTCCAGACCGGCTGCACAACTCTGGAGTCATGAAAAGCCTCCCTCAAGGATCAAAAATCCCTTCTCTTATAAATTGGGATGTCCCAACCCAGAAATCTCATATGTCCTTACAGCATGCACAAAATGTCCTTCCCCTTCTTGTCCTCTCCACCCCCCAACCCTTATCCGAAACCCTTCTTGTTATAAAGGAGGGAGAAGGTGACCAGGAGGTCTGCAAGGAATGTATAAGAAACAAACAAACTGACTGCCAGCTGGAAAGGCGGAAAGGGCAGGAATGCAGCACTTCTAACCCTCTAGGTCTTATCTGCACCACCACTCCGCAACCCAGCTAAAAGAGTAGTAGAATTTTAAACAAGGTACAAAGATGGTAACCAAGATAAAAGTGAAACAAGTGTTACCTCAGTGCCAGTTCTCTTCCCAAAAGGACTGTCAGTTATATTAACCAGTGTACCCAAAGGATCTAATACATGATACAACAGTCAAAGGATAACCTGTACTGGTCAATAAACTCCACTCTATTCGATCAGGACAGTTCAAGAACAAGCTCACATATTGGGGGGTGAACCCCCAACTGTAACCTGTTCCAGCCCACTTCACAACCTTTATATCAATATTATATTTAGTAGTCCAGGGAGACTTCTCGAAATCCACCCCAAGAAGAAAAACATCAATCCTCTCAGGCATGAAAGGGGAAATGTGAGCTTATCTTGTAAATTCTGTTAAACCATGAAGCGTAACACTAGCAGATCATCGACCTTCCCCAGAGCCACAGCAGTACACACTCACAATCCAGCTGCTAATCTGGAATAATGAAGAAACCTGTAAGAGAGAAAAAAAAACAGCCACACACACACAAAGAAGTATGCTCAGCGCCCATTCTTGTGTTCCATTCTTCCAAGAAGTGTTGCATTTTGTCCACCTCATAAAAAGAGTAGGCAGCACCTTCAGATTTAACACAGACTATCGCAGGACAGAAAAAGAAAAAGTCGATCTTCCTATCTTGAAGGCCACTTAGAACTGAAGCGAATGCCCTCCTCTTTTTCTGTAGTCGTGAAAGTCCTGGGAGACGAACAGACAATGACCATCATGCATCAACTGTTTCTTGGCCTGGCAAGCATTCAAAATTGCTTGCCTGTTAGGGAAATAGTGCAGTTGGGAGATGATTTACTAGGGAGGTTGATCTGGTGGGGTCTAGGTGTCAAAGCCCGGTATGCTCTCCAATTTTCAGCCCGGCACCATTTAGTTGTGGGTCCACTAGGGTAGAGAGGATTTCCAAGCCAAATTTAAACACACTGTCTCCCTCCATTCCTTCAAACAAGCCCCAAATTCACAGATTAAGGCGATGGTGATAGTTCTATTGATATTCTAGTTGTTCAGTGAGCACAGCTATCTCCCTTTCCAGGTGCTTGATTTTGCCCAACATGGCCGAGTGGTGGTCTTCTAAGTCTGATATCCTCCCTAGGCTTCGTCTAGCCGCTGACTCTGACCAGCTGCTTGAGAGGTCAGATCTGCCAATTTCTCTGATAGGGCATCCAGTTTATGAGGTTGGGCAGCCAGGACTTGCTCAGTAACTGTACGGCCCAATGCAGTCATCTCAGCAGCAGATGGCACTATGGCTTCAGGGCCTGTGACTGGCATTTCATCTTGGTGCTTCCTCCCGCTCTTCATAGTATTCCACTCGGACTTAGAATTTCTGTGGACTACAAAATCATCCATATTGATGTTTTTTATCCAAATCTGAGATTTATAGGTGCAGATGGCAAGAGCGATAGCTGGATTTAAAGAGATTAAAAGGCAGGGAAGAATGGAGCTCAGGGAGAAGATGTCTGCTTGGTTAGCTGCTCATGGGCGCACCAGAGGTAGTGCTTTCTGTGGGAAACCCCAGCACTGTATCATTAGATAAAGAGCATTTCTGAGAACTTCCACTCACCTGGAAATGCCTTGCCCTTGAATGTAGGCTTCAGAAAAGTTGACTAAGTGTACATCTGCCCATTCAAGTAGCTGGGTGGATGCTGGAGCATCCTGCAGCTTCTGGTGCCTTGTCGACTAATGTATGCCATAATAGCTCTGTTATCTGTTATACCAACACATTTTGATGACAGACATCATGCTAGGAAGTCTGCATGCCTGGCAAACCACTCACATTATTAGCACACTGATGCTGACATGGGATTCCTGAAGGGACCACCTGTCTGGAGTAGACCTCTGCTCCAGGTGTGCTCCCCAGACCCCAAGGCTGGTGGCGATCATCACCCGCACTGGCTGTGACTGCCCCAGGCACTGCCCTCTCATGACAGTCCACTGACTGGTCCACTAGACCAGAGTGGATTTCTTCTTTCAAGATATCAGAACTTTCTGATTCTTGTTGTCTCCATGGGGAGACCACTGACTTAGTAGGGGGAAACCAGTTATGGTCATCTACATATCGTAGTCCAAGGCATCATGTCCATCAAGGATATCACTGCTCCACTGAGATGCAGAAACAACTGAGCAGGCTGCCAAGCAACCTGCTGAAAGTGATAAGCTGTAGAACATTCAGGTACTTCTCCACTGGGCAGGGCTTAACCTTTTAAGTACCAAATTCCACTCCCATGGTTATAAATGATTAAGCCAGTTGCAGAGTGCTCATCTGACCACTGATGGTGAAACTGTGAGATGTTATAGCAGCTGTCTCCAGAAAATACTGCCTGTTGTGCCTGGTTGAGAAGGGGGCACAGATAAAGATGCCATCCAGCTACGAGAACACCTGGATTCCTTAAGTCTGTGAGCCTGTAGGACTCACAGCGTCTCGGATGGGGACCTGTAGATAGGTACCCTGAAGGTCAGTGGGTGCCAGATAGTCTTCCTGTTGTGGCTTTCTGAAGAAAAGGACCAAACTCTCCAATTTGAAGGACTTGCTCTGTATAAATGATTCAGAAGGTTTTGGACTGGGATGGGTCTGAGTCTCCCCATGCATGCATTTCCAGACAGAGCAGAAAGAAGGAAAAGGCTACAGAAGGAATAGGCCTCATTATCCTGTTCCTGGGAAGGCAACATCTTGATGGTGTATGAATGATGTCCATTTGGCCTCTAGGACTGCTATCTTTTGTTGTTCGGTCAAGCCACCTGAGACCAGAGTTGAGGTTTCTGCTGCCACAGCCATGGTTGGTGCGTGGGTTTTTCGAGATGAACCGTGATCTTTTGTCTATTATAAATCTGCTCCTCCAAACTGTTCTGTAGGAGGTTTGGCCATAACAAGGTTTCTTAAATTTACTGAACCAAGTTCTGTCTCTGTCTGTGTACTGCGGAATGCAGAGCCTGGCTGGCCCACCTGAATCCAGTGCTGTTTCTTTAAGGGATGCCTCACACAGGAGTCCTCTGTTGTATACTTAAGCCCCCAGATGGCCATGGAGGGGGCATCTGCCTGCCAGGGTGTGAGCCAAAGATTTCTTAGGACAGAGGTTTGAGGAAACAGGGCCCAAGTAGAGCAACGTACTCTTATCAGAAAAGTCTGCAGAGTAAGCTAAAACCAGACCCACAAGATGTCACTTGTTCTTTTAATGTTCCCCAACCAAGTCATATGCAAAGGACACACCATGAACAAGGTGGCTCCAGCAGAGAAAAAGGTCACTGTTGCTGCATTCATCAAGGTTGCAGTGTCATGGAATGCTTACTGCGTTGCATTATTCAGCTGACTATCCACCATGTCTCTGATGCTGGTTCCCCATATCTCGGATACTGGCTCCTCCTATGGGATGGCGGTTGCCTTATTCCAGGATGAAACTATCAGGTCTATTTTCAGGAGGTTTAACTAAGACTCTGCCTTGCTATCGAGGAAGGTTAGGAATCTGTCAGTGTCGTATGGTACAGGGAACTTGTCCGTCCTTGCCACTTCTCCTTGAGGAAGGCCTTGGTGGGGGAATGGGGAAAGTTGTACTGGACTGCATGAATTAAGACAGCTTGAAGACCTGCTTCTTCTCCTTTAATGTGGCAGCATTCTAAGTCATGCTAAGTCCAGCCAGTACCTTCCTGATAAAGAGATCAAGGACCTCCTGGCTGAAGTTGTCTGCTGGATTCCCTGGGAGTCTGAGGATTCATTCCAATTGTACCGTCTTCTAGTGATGTGGAGCTTGTGCCCAATGAGGAAGGGGATTTCTGATTCGTTTTAGTCCTGCGGAGGTGTTAGTGGCTTTCTCCCCTTCAGAGTGAGGCTGCAATCTGGCTCTTTTATTATTCTGTCTGAATGAACCTTTGGTGCCCCTGTCTATTCTGAGGATGATTATGGTAAGCTGGAGTCCTGGCACTCTACAGCTTGCGTACTGTGCTCCTCAGCCACCTGAGATGCCTGTCCCTTCAGAGGATTTTCCACACTGTAGGCCCAAGAACAACAAAGTTCTGACACTGTGCAGCCTGCATAATGCACTCCTCAGCCACTTGAGATGTCTGGTCCTGCAAAGGCATTTTGCACTGTAGGTCCAGAAAAAACAGAGTCCTGGCATTGTGCAGCTTGAGTAGTGTGCTCCTCAGCCACCTGAGATGTCTGCCCTCAGAGGAATTTAGCACTTTAGGCCTGTGATAGGGTTGAATAGGGCCCTGTCCCAGTTGTACTGGAGAAAGAGTTTAAATGCAAGGATCTGTTCTATTCTCTTCTTTTCTGTCTCTTGTCTGTTTGGTTGCGCAACCAGATTTTATCATGAGACCTAGGACCGATCACCCCGACAGTCTTGCAGTTCTCTGCCTCTCGCTATCTCTCTACCTTCTCTTGCAGTTCTGTCTTTTCTCCCCCTTTGCATATCTGCTGGTATAAAAATATATGTGAATCATTATGTGGAAATGTAGCTGATACTGGGATCCCTTTGTTTAAAAGTGTATATAAGTTTTACTGTCGAAATGTTTATAGTTATGCTGTTGAAATGATTGCAAAAGGCTGTTTGCAACTAAAGGGGTTAACTTGAGAAGCTAGTATGCAAACTCTCTGAGAAGCTGTAAGCAAGACTTCAGTTCTGGGTCACAATGCACTTTTTGCTGCACTTGTTGAAACTTACAAGAACACTGTGAGAAGCATGCTGTTTTCTTAATGAGCAGGGGTTGCAAAGACTTATAAAAACAGAATGGCTATTTCTTGCAAGAGGAAAACACAGAGACTGAGACTGGAAATTGAGAAGAAACCCAGATGGACTTTCTCTGTTTATACTGCTTTTGTAAATAGTTATACTGAACAATTTTATTTTTTTACTTTATCTTTATAATAAATCCCTTTTTGCAAATTTTACAACTGCTCCTGGTTTTCCTCTGCTTCCTGACCTGTGCCTCAATGACAAGGCCCAGAAACAATGGAGGCCTGTCATTGTGCAGTCTGAGTAGTGTTCACTCCTCAGCTATCTGAGATGTCTGGGCCTCCAGAAGCGGTCACATTGTAGGTCCAGAAACTCAACAAAGATGGCTAGTGAGGGGAGGGGATTTGCAACTCTGACAATTTCTCCTCCTACTGGAGCTTTTCTTTGCAAGTTTACCCATTTGACCTGTCCACAGGCTTTGGCAAGACAATTTTATTTATAAGGCACCTAATCCCAGAAGCTCTGGGCACCTCACAATAAGTAAAAATAATTGATAACATAATTAAAGAGGAAGTCAGGTCAAAATTACCACATTGCTGAATTAGAATCAGCATACCCCCAATAAATCTCATACCAAAAATTAGGTTTCTGTGTTACTTCGTTTTAAAGTCATAAGCTATTTTGTAACCCTGATTTCACTACCTGTTCAAAACAGCCAGTTTCAGTGAAAAGCCACTGATGATGTCCCAATCAGAACTCAGATTAGTTCTCTCTATCAGCAACCTTATAGGACCTATTTCCTCAAAGTTATCAAAACTGTAACTGTAGTATTTATTTAAAAAACAAAAACTGACACAGGGTTGCCTGCAGTGATTGTGTTTCCAGAATGTTCAGATGCATGGCACTGTACTTTAGAATGCATCAGGAGGTGGTTTTGGAATGCAGTGGTGAACCAAGGTATAGACTATCAAAGTGGTGCACAATTTTAGAATGTTGGGGGAGACATGTAATCTCGGCATGTGGCAGGGCTGTGACATCTCGGAGTGCGGTGGGATACACAATCTCAGAATGCGACAGGGACACACATCAAAGAATGTGGTGGGGACTGGCAATTCTGCAATATAAGTAAGGCAGTACACTGTCAGAATATGGCAGGACACACCATTTTATTTTGAAACTGCTTGTCCTTGCCACATTCCAGAATTGTATGCTTCCACCACATTTTAAAATTGTGCGTCACATCCCCACCACAATTCAACACTGTGCATCCCAGCCATATTCCAAAATAGCGCATCCTCAACACATTCCAAAATTGCACATCCACACCACATTCCAAAGTTGTGTTTCAATGCCACAAACTGAAACTGTTATCATCACATTCCAAAATTGTGTCATTGCTACTTTCTGAAACTGTGCACCACCACCACATTCCGAAACTTCGCATCACTGCCACATTCCAAAATTGTGCATCACTGCCACATTCTAAAACTGAGTGTCACTGCCAAATTCTGAAACTAAGCATCACTGCTGCATTCCCAAACTGTGCGTCACCACTGCATTCCGAAATTGGGCATCTCTGCCACATTTCAGAATTGTGCATCACTACCATATTCTGAAGTCATGCATCACCACCACATTCCAAAGTTATGCATCACAGCCACATTCTGAAGTCACCGCTACATTCCGAAGTCATGCGTCACCGCCACATTCCAAAGTCATGCTTCACCACCACATTCCAAAGTCATGCGTCACCACCACATTCCAAAGTTGTGCATCACCATCACATTCAGAAGTCACCGCCACATTCCGAAGTCACTGCCACATTCCAAAGTCGTACTTCACTGCCGCATTCTGGAGTTGTGCGTCACCACCACATTCTGGAGTCATAAGTCACCGGCGCATTCCAGAGTCATGCATCACCACTGCATTCCAGAGTCAGGAGTCACCACCACATTCTGAAGTTGTGTGCCACTGCCACATTCCAAAGTTGTGCATCACCACCACATTCCAAAGTCACCACCACATTCTCAATTCATGCATCACTGCCACATTCCAAAGCTGCGCATCATCCCCGCATTCCGGGGTCATGCAGCACCTCCACATTCCAGAGTCGTTTGGCTCCTCCACATTCTGCAGTCATGCGGCACTGCCACATTCTGAAGTCACATGGCACCTGCCACATTCCGGAGTCATGGGTCACCTCCACATTCTGGAGCCATGCAGCACCTCCACATTCCAGAGTCATGCGGCATCACCACATTCCGGAGTCACGTGGCACCGACACATTCTGAAGTCGCATGACATTGACACATTCTGAAGTTGCGTGGCACTGACATATTCTGAAGTCGCATGGCACTGACACATTCTGGAGTCATGCAGCACTGACACATTCCAAAACTGTGTGGCACCACCCCATTCGGAAACTGCAGCACTGTGCATCACCACCTCATTCCGAAACTGCGTGTCACTGCCACATTCTGAAACTGCACGTCATCACCACATTCCAAAACTGTACATCAGCATCATCACCACATTCCGGAATTGCGCATCATCACCACATTCTGAAATTGTGCATCATCGCCACATTCTGAAATTGTGCATCACCCACATTCTGAAACTGCGTGTCAGCCACCTTCTGAAACTGTGTCAGCCACATTCTGAAATTGTGCGTCATTGCCACATTCTGAATTTGTGCGTCATCGCCACATTCCGGAATTGCACATCACCATCACATTCCGAAATTTGTGTCACCACCACATTCTGAAATTGTGCATCACTGCAACTTTCCAAAATGGCATGACTCTTCTACATTCTAAAATTGTGCCTGCCTGCCACATTCTGAAACTGTGTGTAAACATCCATGCTCCAGTATTGCCAGTCATTCTGAAAACGTGCATTCCCACCATATTCCAAAAATGCACATCCCTACCATATTCTGAAGATGAGTGTCACTACCACATTCAAAAACTGCATGCTCAAATTACATTCTAAAATTATGCATCCCTGCCTTATTCTGAAATTCCATGTGGTTACCAGATTCTAAAACTATGTCACTGCTGCTTTCTGAGATTTTGTGTCCACGACACATTCTGAAATTGAATGTTGCCACTACAATCTGAAATCAAGTATACCAACTACATTTTGAAATTTTTCATCATTACACTACATGCCAAATTAATTCATTCAAGACACAGTACAAAATTACATATCCCTACCACCTTCCACAACTGTCTCCCGCATTTCAAAACTGTGTATCTCCACCACATTCTAAAACTATATGACACCACCACATTAAAAATTTTAGCATCCCTGCCACTTTCAAAAATTGTGTGTCACACCTGCTTTCTGAGATTGTGCCATTGCTGCATTCCACAGTTGCAGTCTGGTGACATTTTGAAATCTCATCCCTGCACTATTATAAAAATTGCACATATTTTTGTCATTCTAAAGCCATGTTTGCCGCTGTATTCCAACCCCCCCCCATAGGTTCACAGGTATATTGCGAGTTCAGGGTGAATTCCTATTATGAACTCGTCGCCTATTGGAGAAATTTAAATTTCTTCTCACCCATAAATCTATCCAATTCAGATTTAAATTGTTCCAAATCTTTACTGGCAACAACTTCTGTTGGCAAATAGTTCCATAAGGGAGGTATTCTCTGTGTTAAAAAGTTTTTTCTCTTAGATGTATTATTTCCATTCTAAACTTCAGATTATGCAATCTTGTATTATACCCTATTTCAGATCTCTGAAGACAAAGGGCCTCACATAAGGCTTGATCATGAATATATCTATATGCTAGACACATGCCTCCTCTAAATACCCTATATTCTAATGAAAAGAGACCCAGAGATTTCAACCTTGAAGTATAATCTTGTTCTTTTAAACCTCTGATCTTTTTTGTAATTCGCCTTTGTATCTTTTCCACTGAGGCAATTCCCCTTACTGATGTCTGTGTACAAAAGGGAGCACAGTAATCTATTTGTGATCTTACTAGACTTGAATATAAAGGGATTAATACTTCAGGTTCTCTACTCTTTATATGTTTATAAATGCAAGACAGAGTACCGTGGCATTTTTTTATAATATTATTATTATGTGAAGCAAATTTAAGGTCTTGTGTTATTGTGATTCCCAGATTTTTTTCTGATGTAATAGAGTCTAAATTATGGTCACATTCTTAAGTACTGTACCTTGCATCTGCACATTATGGAAATGCATGCCCTGACATACCCATTGTCAGCTTCCCTTTTCCAGATGTTTAATACAACTGCAGTTTTATGTAATGTTGGAGAAATAAGTCTTGTAAGGTAGTTTGCAAGAAGGACTAGACTGTGAATTCTGGTTGTGACAGCATCACTAGCTCTTTACTGAAACTGGCTTTTTTGAACAGGCAGTAAATTTAGGGTTACAAAATGACTTGTAACTTTTAAACACAGTAACAGAGATCTCATTTTCGGCATGAGGCTGACTGGGGCTATGCTGATCCAAATTCTGAATTTACTGATGCTAGAAATTTTGGCTAGACTCCCTCTTTAAGAGCAGTAAATACTAAATTAAATCATGTCACAAAGCCAGGCCCAAAACTTAAAAAGATACATTTTTAGAGAGTTTTAAAAAACGGCCAGTGAAGGAGCACCTCTTACCTCCCAGGGAAGGGCGTTCCACAGAATCGGGGGGTGCCACCCCAAACATCCTATTGCCCAAAGATTTCAAATGAGACCTCAGCAGTGACAAAAGGTCTGCCTCCACTGACCAGCGGGGATGGCTAGGAACGTAAGGTATCTGGAGGTCTTTCAGGTAGCCACCACCCAGGCCATGCAGGGCCTTGTATGTCAGCAAACACACTTTGAAGCTGATGCACCTCTGCACTAGCAGCCAGTGAAGAGCAAGGAGAACCAGTGTGATCTGCTCGAACTGAGAGGTCCCAGCAATCAGCTAGGCTGCCGCATTCTGGACTAGCTGCAAATGGTGCAACAGCCTTGCAGATAACCAAAGGCAGAGCGTTACAGTAATCCAAGCTCGACGTGACTAAGGTGTGCACCAGTACTGCCAGATCAGTCAGTTCAAGATGGGGCTTGATCTGGGCGATGTTTCACAGGTGAAAGACGCCACTGCAGACAACAGCCAACACCTGATATTCTAAAGTCAGTTTGGAGTCCACAATGACCCCCAGATTCCTCACTCTATCTGCAGCTCAAAGTGTTACACCATCCAGTGAAGGTAGGATGGCACTACTACTTGCTGCAGCTGAACCCAACAGACCCAGTTCCACCAGTAACACCTCCATCTTCAAAGGGTTTAGTCTAAGCCAAATGGCTGCCATCCACTCCTGGATTTCCCAAAGACAGTTGCTGACTCCCGATGCCGACACTGCATCATCAGGAGCACAAGACACATACAGGTAGGTATCATCGACATAACAATGAAAACCCAAGCCATAGCATCTAAGGATCTCCCCAAAGGCAACGTGTACAAAGCAAATATCACAGGGGCTAAAACCGTACCCTGAGGCACACCACAACAGAGTGTAGCACTGCTTGATGTAAATGAGTACAGTGTCACCTGCTGTACCCTGCTAGACATGTAAGATTTAAACCACTCAACACCATTCCTGAAAGTCCTACACAGTGCCTCGAATGAGCCAACAACACTCCATGATCCACCATGTCGAAGGCTGTAGAGAAGTCTAGCAGGTCAAGAATGGAATGTCACCCACTATCCCTCGCTAGAAGGAGGTCATGGTGCACCTTGACTAGTGCGGTCTCCATACTGCGGCGAGGCTGAAAACCAGACTGGAAGGCTTGTAGATGTTATATTTTCCAGGTGTTGTTCCAAACTGCACTACTACCACCTTCTCGATCAGATTCCCCAGAAAGGGAAGGTTCCAGATAGGCCTGTAGTTAGACCATCATGGTCCAAAGGTTTTTTGAGGAGGAGCCTCACCACTGCCCTTGTAAGGGCAGATAAGAAAACCCCCTCCCCAAGGGAACACCTCATGATCTCCATTACAGTCAGACCGAGTGAATCCCAGTACTCTGAAAGATCCCAGGTCAGCCTTGGGTCCAATGCACAAAAGGTGGGATGCTGACTAGAAACCATCTGGAAAACATCATCCACACCTACTGGTTCAAACACTGCCCATACAAATGGAGTGCCTCTGTCCATCAAAGTTAGGATACTGTCAGCCAATGACAGGATGATTGAGGGTATCCCAGCCCAAATGGAGGAAACCTTGTCCAGAAAGAACCAGTTAAACTCCTTGCATTTATCAAGAGAAAAGGCTCTTCAGGACTGGAGACAGGCTGGATTCAGAAGTCTGTCCACAGTGTTGAAGAGCTGGGTATGTTGGTTCTTCCAGCAGCAATCACTCATGACAGGAATGCTGACATTTTCAGAGTGACTGCCACTGATACTCGTCATAATGGGACATCAGTGCCAATTCATCCTCCTCCAAGTGGGACCTCTGCCAACAATGCTCCAACCTCCACCCCTTAGTCTTCAACCTCTTCAGGTCAGCATCATACCATGGTGACCTGAGGTAGGAAATCAAGGGGCGGACATGGAGAGGTGCTAGTGGGCCAAGCACAGTCACAAGGGCCAAGTAATAACCCTCTACAGTTGCCTCGGCTCCCATCCCTCAGGCCGTATCCATGCCTGAGATGTCAAGAACCACCAAGAAGCTCCGAGGCTCCAGATCTCTAAAACATCTCCACCAGGGAGGTTAAATGAGGAACCCACAGAGGAACTGCACAGCATGATGATCCAGCCAAGTGACCAGATCAACACTGACATCATTAATATCAAGACCCAATGAGAAAACCAGACTCATGGCATGACCATGCTGGTGGGTACCAATGACAACCGCCTGTGCAAAGCCCAAAGAAGACATCATCTGGAGCAACTGCGTTCCAAAAAGAGACGTTTCATCATCAACCCAAGCATTAAAATCACCCAAAGTCAAGAGTCTGGGTCACTCCACCACCACATCGGACATGAAAGTCTCAAGTTCATGCAGGAATTCATGCCTGCATCCAGGGGATGGAATACGAGTACAATCCTGCAACTTATATCCAGCCCAGCCTTTACCCTTACCCTCAGATAACACTGTTATTAATAGGGCCAGGTAGATCAGGGAACTGGGCCACAGCTGCAATTCAGAGTCTCAATGAACGTAATTACTCACTTCTTGTTATTGCTGTCTGCACCACAGTGATGGTTTTGAAATGGTCATTGAGTACTATGACCAATTTCTGGACCTAGGGAGTTTGAGGCTCTGAATTCAATAAACCTCCCTTCTGGAGGGGTGTAGCCATGAATGTGGAGGCATGCTCAAGGTAGAAGGTTGAGCTTTAGCCTGCAGAAAAGGACCTGAAGCATACTGTACCCAGAAAGCACGTTTCACCCAGCAGCAGACCATATTAAACCCTGGAGACATGCTTTTGTTACAAGGTGTCAGTTCCTGGAAAAAACAGAGGGGGTCATGTTAAACCCTGAAAGCCTACTGTTTTAAGGTGCCAGTCCCTTGGAAAAGTGTGGGGGGGCGCCATAGATGTAACCCTGCAAGCTACACTCACAAGCAGCAGGATTCCCCAAGTGCCCAATAATTCAGTGATGGTAGTTCTTGAAACAGAGTCTGAGGGCATGGCAGGCAACAGACAACAGCGATGTTGAACAGGAAGATTTTGTGCGCTTACAAGCCATGTGGTTTGCAAGGCAATGATCCCTTCACTGCACAACGTCCTTTTCGCGCTGTTCACTCTGATGCATCAGTAGCAAGGATTGCCCCAGTGCAGAAATGGCACTTTCCCAGTTGTGTTAAAAGGCGCCTTCGCAGACCTTGACCTGCTCTTTCTGGCACTCTGGGTGCCTGAGTATTTACTGTGACCTAGTACCAAGATACCTCTGGGGATTGCACCTGATGGCCATGATGTCTTGCTTCTTAGGACCACACCCATTTGGACAGCTGAGTGCTCCATTTTGCCTCTGATACCTTTCCTGAAAACTAACAGCTGAATACTCCACGTGACCTCTAATGCCACTCCTGACAACTGTGGGGAAACTCTGGCAGCTGTCTCGGTGGGGGAGGGGTACCAGGGTTGCAACAAGGCAATACCTGGATTCCTGGCCACTGGGTCCTGTAGCCACCAACCCCAAGTGCAGGGTAGATCTGAACCAGAGAACTCCCTAGCACTCAGTCCTGCCATGCACACAAGATCGATGCAGAAATTCCCTGAGTGGACTGTGCAAATAGATGAAGGACAAATCAGTAAAAAATAAAGAAAAATAAAAAAGGAAATGAAAGAAAACCCTAGCCTGTGCTTGCTGTCAGAAATGACAGCCTGTGTCAGCTGCTGCCTACCAATGAAGACAAGAAGACTGGCACAATCCAGAGGAGGGCTGACCTGTGCTACTGTATCAGAAGTCTACTTCCTGTCTCCATGGAAGCCTAGGAGGGAAGATTCTGGTGGTATGACAGCCATGCAACCAGCAACAGGAGAGAAAAATAAACAGTTTACAGCTTCACAAAATGGAAGCACGGCTATGTTACATTAATAGAGTTTACTATGAACATGGGGCCAGGGCTAGATGCCTCCTGGCATTCAGACTGCAAAAGCAGGAAGCTGACAGAATGGTTTTGAGAATCAAAAAAGAAACCCAAGGGGACCTGGTGATTAATCCTGCAGAAATTATGGACATCTTTGGAAATTTCTACAGAGGCCTATTCAGCAAAGAGGAGGGGGAGAATCAGTACAAAAGATACAGGCGTCCTTACACAGGGTGCACTTACCCAGACTCTCCCAAGAACAGCAAGAGCAATTAAATTCCCCCTTCACCCAAGGAGAGATAGAGGAGGCAATTAAACAGCTGCCCATGAATAAGTCACCTGGCACCAATGGCTAACTGGGAGACTTTTACAAGGCCTTCACAGAGGACCTGGTAACCCCTCTGCTACAGACCTTCAATGCAGTGCTATAGTCTGGAGAACTACCACCCACTTGGCAGGACGCCCTGATCATGGTACTTCTGAAGCCAGTGAAAGACCCTATGAACTGTGAGTCCTATCAGCCTATTTTGCTTTTAAATCTAGATGTGAAGCTGTATGCTAAAACATTAGCTAATAGACTGCAGAGTCAACGATCCCTTAACCATCAAGACCGAACAGGCTTCATCCCCATCGTCTGTTACAAGACAACATTAGAAAACTGCTGAACATCATCTCAGCCACGGAAAAGAGCAAAGCATCTAATACAGTCATTACCATTGATGCCAAGAAGGTGTTTGATTGCCTCTACTGGCAATTTCTGCAAAAGGCCATGGCCCAATTCAATCTGGGTGACCAGTTCATCAAATGAGTGTGGGCTTTCTACCAATCCTCTCAGGATAGAGTGTGGGTCAATGGGATAGTGTCATGGCCCCTTCACATTGAAAGAGGAACCCATAACACGTGCCCCTTCTCCCCCTCCTCTGTGTTCTGAGCATTGAGCTGTTGGCCGTGGTGGTCAGAGAGGTGAAGGATATAGAGAGTATCCAGGTTAATGGGGAAGAGGTCCATATAGCTCTTTTTTAATACTCCTCTCCAGCCTGCTGTCATCAGGCAGGTGCCCCAGCCCTGTCATCCTGACCTCTGCCGGGATGTAGCACCAGCCATCTTCCACCAGGATTTGCCGCCCCTGGTCAGATCAGTGGGGGTCCCCAGCCCTCCCCAAGGTCCAGATCCAGATGGGATTGGCAAGCCCAGCTAGTCGGGTGTAGGGCCTGTGAGCGCCCACCAACATCCTGCTGCCAGTATTTTTCCTCATTCTGTTCCCTGGGAGGTGTGGCGTGCAAAGACGTCATGGTGTACACCATGCACTCCCACATGATGTGTGCCATCTGCCACACCTCCCAATTGTCTGGCCCAGGCTGCCTTACCCCAACTTCACCAGGGGCCAGGCAAGCATTGGACTGTGCCCATCCCCCTTGCTCCCAGGAGGAGGAGAGTAGTCCCTTGGGTGCTCAATTCTCCTCCTCCTGGCTCTCCAACACCCTGGAATCGCTTCCAAACCCAGGTCATCAGCGTTGCAAGCAGTAGCACTACTGCTGCATCAGGAGGCTGACTATCATATAACTCTTTATTGTGGACAACATGATTTTGTTTATCCATGACTCACAGAAACATAGCTGCCCTCATCGATATTCTGGATGGCCACGACGCTGCCTCTGGCGTCAAAGCCAATAAAGACAAAAACCAAGATCTGCTAGTTAAGTGGAAAGATCCCAGAGAACTTTAGCAGAATCTGTCCCTTCAAATGGGTCATCCCACATTTTAGGTATTTTGGCATCCATATTCCAACCTAGTTGCATCATCTGTATGAGGTACACATTCTCCCCCTACTGCGCCAAATGGAAGCAGATCAGCTCCGATGTGATGACTTACCTTTATGGGCAGGATAGTGGTATTAAGGAAGAATATCCTTCTTTAGTTTCCATTTGTTTTTGCATCTTTACCCATCCATATCCCAACAACCAGACAGAAAAGAATTAAAAAGGGCTGGTCCAGGTTCCTTTGGAGTATGGGGGAGCCCAGACTCCCCTGGCAGCTACTCATGAACAGGACAGCTAGAGGCCAAGGGGTGCTAGATCTCCCAAGATACTATCAAGCCTGTCAGTTACAACACTTCCACCATATTTTGAGGAAAGAAGAGATCCCGGGGTGGGTGACTTTGGAAGGACGCAGCGGGGTGAGAGAACATGCCTAATCCTACTGGTGGAAAAGTGGTGAAACAAATTTTAAACTGGTGGTTGTAGAGTTTGCTGAAAACTTAGCATGTGGTACATAAAGGAGTAGGGGACAATGTGGGAATATCAGAACAGCACAAGGGTTTAATTCTGGCAAGATGGATCCAACTTTTGGCGGATGGGAAAAGGCAGGGCTGAAGTTTACAGGGCAAGCCATGGAAGCAGTACAAGTGAAAGCCTTTCGGTAGCTCCCTGGTGAATACCACCTACCACAAAGGGATTTTTATTATTTACAGTTAAGACATTATCTTACGACAAAACCCTAGAAAACTATGCTACAAAAACAAGGAAGTGGCATAAAACTAATGGTGGGTTCCTTCTGGGGAGGGAAGACCATGCACATTTTAATTTATGACCATAATCCCTGTGTTCAGAACCCATCTGAAGGCCTATATAAAGATACAAACAAATCAGAAAACCAAGGCCGGGGTGGCCCTTACTGAAAGTGAATGAGGTAAGTGCTGGGAGCTGTCAGCCAAGGTCATAGCTTCCAACAAATGGAGGGGACAAAGATGGAAGCACCTGAGCCATTTCAGAACCCTGGTGATAACAGCGCACTTTGGGACCTCTTTCTCAAATAAATGTTGGAGGATAGCCACCAACAGGCCCATGTGCTGTGGCGCTACCCTAAGGTAAGTCATTCCTGGACTGAGGTGGGACAGCAGGTGCATAGTGCCCTGGAACTTGATATCCCTGCAATTACAACATCTGTTGTGGGCTTGCTCCCAGAAAGGGCATCAGCAAAGAGTAAGCACTATCTTTTCTCCATTTTAGTAGCAGGAGCCTATAAAGCAGTTAAGTAGAACTGGCTGAAAGTCACTCTCCCAACTAAATACCAATGGTTAGCAAACTGTAAATTTATCCTAAGAATGGAATGGATGATAGCTAGACTCTGGAACACTGTAGTAAACATTAAGGGCAGATGGATACCCTTCTTTTCATATACAAAGAGGACCGAGGGAACAGAGATACTAGAACACATGGCACAACCAGATTTTTAAGATGGAATTTTAATCAGCGAAAGACAATATGAAGGTGCATATCAGGTTTAAATAAAGGGCTCTAGGAGAGTGAAACAGAATGGCAATGGTTTAAAAAAAATTACTCATCGTAGCAGTGTTGCTTCTTCCAAGGGATCCCTCACTATGTTTAACAACTGCAATCATTCCCTAAGAATGAGCAGCCCAGGAGATTTGGAACTTTATGCTGATTATGGAACATCAGAATGAAGTTCAAACTCTGTTGTGTGGTCACGCTCAGCCCTGCTTTCAAATTTCTTCACTGAAGTGAGCAGTCACTTCTGGATGGTTTACAGTTTACTGTTTTACTTTTAACAGCTGTTACTGTTGTAGTTAATTTCTCGATAACTATGAGTTAGTTATGGGCGCTATTTATATTAATTGTGAGTTTTCGATTGTTTCTCTGGTACCCAATCAGTTCCCAGGAACTGGAGAAGGCCATTTCTTCATGCGGTTCCTGCTTTTAGGAAACCGCCATATTGTAATTTAAAACTGTAATAAAAAAGCCAGCCTGGTGGCGCTGAGGGCTGAGGTGCTGGACACCTTACCTCACGATATGCTGGCGACCTGGGTTCGGGAACGAGCACAGGCCACCAGAGGTCAGCAGGGGAGAAAAAGGATTGAGCGTCCAAGGGACTGTTGTCCTTCTCTGGGGAGGGGGTCACCAGCAGTCAGTGCAGACTGGCCCCAAATGGTGGCTGAGGGGCAGCACACTGATGCTAAGAAAGGTGAAGGAGTGAGATGCTTGGAGGAGCGCGTGTGGATGCGAGTGTGCTCTCTCCTTAGGGTGTCACTGCATGACCCCTCTCCTAAGGGGAGGAGAAAAACGTGAAAAAAAGAGTCTTGGGCGCGGCACAATGACGGCCAATCCCCGCAGGTCCCGCTCCCACGAATAGCGGTAACCTCTGCACCGGATCCCTTCTGGTGGGTCGAGGGGTCCTCGCCGCCCACCATGGGGGACAAGTTGTGGAGAACAGTGTAAGGTAAGTCACGAGTGGAGGATGGGGATGGGGGATCCGGCCAGAAGGAGTGCTGCCTGGGAAAGAAAGAAATTAACTGAAAAAAAAACAAAACTGTAATAAACACATTTGTTTTTTTTTTTGTTACCACTTCTGCTGTTTTAATCTATTTACTCTCAGTTCAGATTTCTGGGAACCCAGTCATTTTCATTTCAAATTTCATTTCTCAAACCTCTTCTGAGATATTTACATTGTGGTTCTCAACTGACGAACCAAATCGCATTTTTTCAAAGTAAGCCCTTTTTTTAACATTATTCAAGCTTGCTGTCAAAGTGTAGCTTTATTTTGGGGACCGGAAAAGTGTTTTAAGGTTGCCAGAGTTTAGAATGACTGACAGCCCTATAAAAACAGACAGGACCTACAAGCTTTAAAAACTGTGCTATTTATTTTCAGCTCTTGGCAAAGGCAGATTGCCATGAGCTTTGTATAAGGTGCTTGGGTCCAGATCACAATTTTTTGAATTGTGAACTCTGTGAAAACTTTTGTCCAATAGCACAAAAGAAAAGGGCTAACAAAAAAAGAGAGTGTGCATGACTTCTCAGTCTGCCTCTATGTCACCAAAAGAAGAGCCCCTTAAAGTATGCAGCAGTCACCGTTAAAGGGGGCAGAAAAGAAAGATTTACTTATTTATTTAAAAAGTTCAACCAGGAAATACTGTACATACTGAGCTTATAACAGCTTCTTTTCAGATGTGTCCTGGGGGAGGGGGGGGAAGTAGGAAATAGCTAAACAATATAATTACTAAAACATAAAAAGGCAAATACAATGATATAGAATTACAAGTAGAATCATAAATATTAGAGACAATTTAGTAATAAAATGCAGTAAAATATAATAATCTACATATGTAAGAAGAGGGAAATTAAAGAAACAGTATGTACAGGGTACAACTAGAGAAGAGGAGTAGAACAGAACAACCAGAGCAAGTAATGAGGGTGAAAAAGAGGAAATGGTCATAGACAACTGTAGGAAAGGGAACAGTCATAAAGAAGAGACTTTAAGGAGGAAGGAGGAGGACAGAATGAACAGAAAGGGGAAGCAAGGACCAAAGTTTAGGAAAACAGTAAGAAAAAGCCAACAGTAGATTTTATAGAAGAAAGAGAGAGAGAGAGAGAGAGAATGGGAGGTAGTGCTGTGGAGAGGGTAGGAGAAAGGAGGAAGAGAGGATAGAAGGGACGTGTGATAAGAGGGAAGGGAGCTGAACCAGAATTTGGATAAAAAAGAGACACAATGGGAAAGGTGCCTAGCATCCAGAGAGGGGAGAGAAAGGGCTGAGTAAAGAGAACAGTGGTGAGTTCGGGAAGAGCAATCTAAAGCACAATGACAGAAAGAATGAACAAGGGGGTCCAGTCTGGCAAGGGAGAATTTAGGGGCACTACTATAGACTGTCTCTGTAGTCAGAGATAGGAATGATCATTTCAATAAGTCTCCATAGTCAAAGATAGGAAGGATAATTTTTAATTTGATTTCATGACATGCAGGGAGTGGAATACTAACTTTATTCCTGTACAAAGCATCTAGCTTAGGGTGAAGCTTGTGACGAATTGCATCAATATGCACTGAGAAATCTAGATGCTGATCAAGGCAGATGCCGAGGTACTTAAAAGTGGAGGCATCTTCAATCTTAGCACTATCAAGTTTATTAAACAGTGGGAGAGAAGTAAGTTTAACAAGCCTCTGACGGGTGCCAAAAGTCATTGTGACTGTTTTTTGGCATTAAAGGGACACTGTCAACCCTCTTAGGCCTCAAAGTGTCTCTAGTATAAAAAACACATTTTATGATTGCCAACATTCTGTAAAGATTGTTGATGTAGCTGATAGTTTGATTCTGACTCTTATTTTCTTTAAAAAAGTAAAAAAAACAGACTGCCCAACATATTGGTGTTATCACATCAAAACAGGTTTGTTTACATTCCCTGATCAACTCTAAATGCATCTTTCCTGGACGTGGGAATATCCACAAAACAGTCTAGCCCCTCATGATGCAGTGGTAGTTTAGGAGGCTACTGCCTTATGAGTGACTTTGCGGTTTGGGTATGTTTCTAATGCTCAGGAAGTATGCAGTAAGAACAGAACCAAGATTGTAAACAAAAACAAGGCTGTTTATAAATATACAGTACCATGCATTTCAGTTCTATTAAGCAAGGAGACAGACAAAACAAACAGCAACATCCGTGGATTTTAGACAGGGTAAGCAATCATAAAATGTGGGGTTTCAACTAGAAATAATATGATGAAAAACAGGTTGACAGTGTCCCTTTAAGGGATAACTGGTTAGACTTGAAACAGTGCTGAATGTTGTCAAAATCCAACTGTAGATGTGAAGTAAGGTTACAGGGAGAGGAGCCAGATGCAAAAAGAATTGTGTCATCAGCGTACATTTGAATAGGCGTAGATGAACAGACAGAGGGTAGGTCATTAAGGAAAATGGAAAAAAGAATAGGACCCAGGACAGACACTTGAGGGACACCTGAACTAATGGGAAGTGAGGTGAGATGGATTTTGCTGTCTGGACAGCTTGAGACTTGCCCTCAATGTAAGAACAAAACCAGCCTACCAAAGAGTCAAAGAGGCCTGCAGCTTTTAGTTTGTCCAGAAGGAGGGGATGGGCCACAGCATCAAAAGCTTTGGCAAGATCAACGAAAATGGCAGAAGTAATCAGACCTTGATCTGTACCTGTAAATATTGAGTCAGTGAGCTAAAGAAGAGAGCGGGAGTGGGATTTTCAAAAACCAGACTGGAAGGGAGTGAAAAAGGAGGAGTTATCAAGAAAGGAAGTGACCCGAGATAGAACAATGTGCTCCTGTAACTTAGCCATGGTAAGAAGGAGAGATATTGGATGGAAGTTACCAGAAGTGGGATCACCACCTTTGTATATAGGCGTGACAATAGCCTGTTTCCTGACATTAGGAACAGTAGCAGAACAGAAAAAGATAAAGCCGACAAAAACAGTACAGAAATCAGGGTGCCCAAAAGGGGAACACTGAATCCACTAAAAATTAAAAAGCCTCTGAGCAGACTCTGCAATGGTTCCTGCTATGAAAGAACAAAAAGAAAAACATATTTCTGTCCCTCCTTCTGAAAAAAGGAAAGGAGCTGGCAGTTAACTTAAAGAAAATGCCCTCAGTAGAGGACAAGATAAAGACACGGCAATTTTTCCAGGCTTTCCAAGCTATGGGAAATCTCAGTAATATGCTCCCCCCTCACCCACTCTGGTTCCATTCCCAATACCTGTGGAGGAGGATGAAACATATTATGAAGAAGAGGAGGAAAGAGGAGAACACCCGAAACCAGATGGTTCTTCTGAGAAAGAATTTGACTCTTCTCCTAGGCCTTCAGAGGACTACACCTTTGTAAGGCAAGTGGCAAAGACCCTCAACATTTCCTTCCATGAAACTGAGGAGAATGAAAAAGAAGCAGAGTTCAAGAATACGATGGGATTAGCACCCACAAGGAGACTGCTGCTTCCCATTCACAGCTCTCTCAAAAAAAGCCACAAAAAAGTCATGTCAGCACCCATCTCAGCCGCTGGCACTGACAAGAAAATTAAAAAAAAAAATATTGGGTGGGTAGGCAGGGCACCGAATACCAGTACTTACACCCTGATCACGAAGGGGTGGTCAAGACTGCCAGCTGTGACATGGCCAAGGTGCCCTTCTCCTCCCGACCTCCTGAGAAACATTCCAAGAACCTGGATAGTATGGCCAAAAAGGCATACATGTCTACGTCCATTTCTCATGCAGGCAGCTTACTTGGCTTATACAGCTCAGTACGAGAAAGCACTATGGAACTCCATACAAGCACTGAGCAAAAAAACTACTGATGGCTTAGCAAAAGACATGGCTGACACAGCTAGATCAGCAATGGATGCTCCGAAGCACCAGTTTCATCTGGCAAAATGACACTGCCTCTGGGGCTATGGCCCATGCAATGTCCTTAGAAGGTTTGCCTGGCTTAGAACTACCACTTTATCTAAGGACCCACAGACAAAAGCTATGGACTTTCCTTCTGAAGGAAATTCCTTATTTGGTGACAAAACAAAGGCATACATGAAAAGGTGGATAAGTGCAAAACCACCTGCAAGTGCAATACTGAGCAAAAAGTTCTTCAACTTCCTACAGGTCTTATGGAAGGGAATACTACCTCCTCACTTATGTTCCCTATGAGTACCCACCACAAAGAGGTTACCATAGTGGCAGGGGCAGAAGGGGCACTAGGCATGCAGCTACTCCAGCTGTTAAGCCCCAGCAGAAACAACCCCCCCCCCCGACAACTCTGCCTCAATCACCTATCTACTGCCAGTGCGGGGAGGCTCACCCACTACTTCAAGGAATGGTCAAAGAACACCACAGACAAGTGGGCCAGGGTTTGTCCCTGCAGTTCACAAAATTTTCCAAACTGCAGAACCCAAAAGTTTTTCAGCCTCACACCCCAACAGAAAAAATCCTGTTGGAGCTGTAAGAAATCACTTTAAGCACAGGCGGTGGAAAAAATACCTCCCACACGACGGGAAAGGGGTCTTTTCTCCAGATACTTCCTGACCTACAAGAAAAATGTGGAGTGGCACCTCATTTTAGACATGAGATATCTGAACAAACACTTAAAGAAAGAAACATTCAAAATGGAAACACTGTTATCAGTTATATTATCTCTGCAAATGAGGGACTGGCTGGAGTCACTGGATCTGAAAGATGTGTTCTTTCACATACCAGTCAGATCCCGCCACAGAAAGTACCTCAGGTTCAGACCAGGGAACTGTCAAAACCAGTTAACAGCCCTTCCTTTTGGCCTAACCTCAGCACAAAGGGTCTTCACAAAGTGCCTAACTGTGGTGGCAACACATCTCAGAAGACAAGGGCTGGTGTTTTTTCCCTACCTGAATAACTAGCTGGTCTCAGGAAAAATATAGCAGGAAGCATGGTCCTCTATACAGCTGGCACATGACAGTGCAGAACGCATGCTATTGTCTATGACCCTATGCCCCCATGAGAAATTTCCACAGAGAGGTTACTATAGGGGGCAGGAGCAAAAGGAGCACTAGAGGTGCAGCTGCAATCACAGCCGCTAAGCCCCAGCAGAAACAAAATCCCTAACAACTCTGCCCAGGTCACCCATCCACTGCCACTGGGGGAAGGCTGACTCCTTGGGAGTAACTGCAGTTGTTAGACATACGTGAGGGATTCCCGTTATTAGAACTACAGTAATATATACTTAATAAATTGAGTATGACATGAAATGAACAGTACAGTCAGCACTGGGATATCTGACCCCATCTGCTATATGTTCCCACTGTCTTAGATATCTGAGTGTAATGGTTATCTGAGTGTGGATTCTAAGACAAACATAGAAAAGGTAGCTCAGCCACAGGGATAGAAAGTGAGTGTAATGGATAAGCGAGGGGTGGATAAATGAGTGCTGACTCTATTGTGCTACAGGAAGATTTTCTGTTATAGTAATATAATTACCGGCTTCCCCTTTTTCCCATAGGGAAACCATGGTATAATTTGCTGTAATAAGGGAGTTTTTATTACAGCAAACGCACACAGATTCCCTTGCTCTGCGCATGCTGCAGCTCTCTGCTTCTGACCACTAAACTGGTAGCCACCTTCTAGTTCTCCCAAACAAATTGCCACTTGGAATCAGGTTAATTAAAACAACAAGTATGTCATACATAAAAAAACAAAAGAAAACAATTGGGCTGCCAGCTGTGGGGAAAAAGATTGTAAGCCACACCCCTGGAATGCTGAAACCTGACACACTGACCCGTGACACTTCAGAATGTCTTTATTTTATTTTATATAATTGCTGAGATGAAAAGAAACCAGCATTATATAAATAAAGTATGGGTGGAAGTGTGTAAAAATGAGTTTACACACCCTTGAGGATAGATGCTATGCATAAACCTCTCAAACGTCACTCCCTGGGTTTATGTAACATCTAACCCCTCGGGTGTGTGCAAACTTCTTGTTACACACCCCAACCCATACTTTATTCTATATGTTATTTACGATTTCTTCCTCCTCCCCAGCCCTGCCCCTTCTCGTCGCCCTTCTCCCCCAGATCCCTCATTAAGTGTGGTATTATTTATCTGCCTGTCTGATTGTTGTACTGTTCCACAGTTGTCTGGATGTATTGACTGTGCAGTTGAAAACTGAATAATTGCAAAAAAGATAGAAACCCCTGCTGAGCTCTGTTTTTCAGGACAGATGCTATTGCATGCCATTTGAGAAACTAAAGAAGAGCGGTAATAGAATCCAGTGAAAAGGAGTCCTCCAATGGTGCTCCAGACTGACGGGGGGGGGGGACAAAGAGGCAACCCCACTTCCAGGACCCACTTGCCCTAAGTAATAACAGACCACTATGGAAGTGGGAGAGTTTGCCCCCAACCTGGAGTTGCAGCAGGGTTTGGGACACAGAAAAGATGCAGCCCCTCAACTGGTGAATTCTTACCCTTGGCAGTGGCCCCTTCCCTCCCCTTCCCAAGACTGGCTTCCAGGGGAACTGCCACCACCACCCTTGAGGTGACCTTGACCTCCCAGTTAATGGTAGGTCATTGCCAGGCATTGCTGTTGACCATACATGCCCAAAAAGAGCCCACAAAAGGAACTGAACCTTGTAGCCTATGCTTGGGCTATGGCCCGGTGACCAATGTCTGATATTTAACTTGGGGAGGAGCAAGATGGCGGCCAGACTGAGCTGCTGTCTCTGTGCACAAGTAAAGCACAGGAAAAAAGACTCCTCACCATTTATTTTCACACATTTGTTTATGTTTTAATGTTAAGATTCGGAGAATCTAATTAAGTTAAACTAAGTCAAATTCAGTTGCCAGCCAAATGCTAATTTTGGCATGGCACCTGGAGTTCAGCGAGTTGTGAGGTGTAGGAAAAAGTGCTACATAAGGATTCTGAGTCAGTGTAGAGTAGAAGTCTAGTTTTCTTTATTTTTAGTTACTGAGAAACTTACCAGTAATCAGCAAAGGAGCTTTGTTTTTCCTAAACATATCCTGCAATGATAAATGCACCATCTGGTGCAGGTAGCCATTCTGACATTCGGAAAGGGGTGAGGGAGTCAGTGGAATTGCCCTGGTTGGTGAGCAGAGAGAGATAGCTAAACACAAGCCAGCTAGCAAAGGGAAGACACGAAGGAAGATCCTGCATCAGGAGGAACACTTCAGGATGTCTGGTGTTGGGGAGGACCAGATTAGTAGTTGATAGCATGAGGTGGCTAGCCGTGGAGTGAGCCTGCTCTG
Organism: Neoceratodus forsteri; assembly: GCA_016271365.2. NCBI lineage: Eukaryota > Metazoa > Chordata > Ceratodontiformes > Ceratodontidae > Neoceratodus > Neoceratodus forsteri. Next base: position 1,628,003,021 of record CM057453.1, read on the forward strand.
GATACTGAGTAGCTAGCGCCCGCAGAGCAGGGTCATTCTAGTTATGGCTGAAGGGTGAAACTGCTGCTAGAAGATCTTTTCTGGTCTCAACATCTATTGGATTACTGAATATTGGAAGTGGGTGACTTTCCATCGGAACCACGGAACAACGGACTGAAGGGGAGAGGAGTGTGGACTTGTATGGAGACTGAGTTGCTAGCCATGGGTACGCTGACCTGCCAGTGAAGTTCTGTAAGTGTTGCCAAAACCACAGTGCAGAAGGTGAGAGCTTCTGTGGTGGAAGAAAGCTCACTATTGGTCAGGATTTGCTGTACTGTTTTTTTTTTTCCGTGAAAAGGGAGGCCACTGGGGCGCTTGCTGTGACTTTTTAAACTGGAACACTGTTGTGAGAGAGCAACTGTTTGACTCCTCACACTGATCTGAGTCTGCTGGAAAGATCTTCAGTGATGTGAGCACGGACTACTGGCTAAACCTGAACAATTTGTGGACTAAGTTGTCATTCATTGTAATACTAGTTATATTGAGCTCCTTGACTAGTTACTATATGTGATTCTCTATTTGTAAGGGTGTAATTTTGAGTGATTAAGTCTTTTAAATTTAGATAGAGTGTGGGTGTAGAGGGTTTTACAGGGTGGGGTTAGTGTGTGAATGAGGATAGCTAGTTAGGGTAATAAGTTGCGTTTTGGGTTGTGGGTGGAATTGCTTTGGGTGCGGGGAGGGGCTTGGTGAAATTGTAGTGTGACAGTGAACCCAGGTAGGATGTGCAGGGGCAACAGCAATAACTGCATAGTGTACTCAGTGTCCCAGTTGCATGACCTCTGTCCCTTTCCCAAGGTACCTGTATCAGAGACTGCAGTAAAACAAAGCAGGGAGGTCAATATTGGGAGGAGAGGTAAGAGCATGCTGCGGGTTGCTGGGGATGCAACTGAGGTGAATGGTATTAAGGTGGTCAGGTGCAGGAGGCACCCCGGGGTAAAACTGGACCTAGAGAGAGGCCAGACATATGTGATTCCCATCTCCAGGGTTCTCACCTGACCGAGTGGGCAGGCAGATGAAGGATCAGCAGCCCCACAGGTCCCCTTCAGGTAGTGCTGTGTAATGCTAGGTCGATGAGAAACAAGACAGCTATTATGGCTGACTTGATTTCTTCTGTTGACATGCCATGCATTATGGAGACCTGGTTGGGGGATGATGCGGGGCCATGTTGGAGGCATCTACCCCACCAGGATACTCAGTTGTGCACTGCCTGAAGAGAAAATGAAGGGGTTGGGGAGTGGCCATCTGTTTTAGATCTGACTTGAAGTTTTCTGTGCACCCAGTGAAATCTACTTCATTGTTTGTATGCGTGGCTGTGCATGGGGGTCCGGGTGCAGGATCCGCCTCATTTTTTGCCCTCCGGGGCATGAGAGGGATTTCCTACAGGAAGCTGTGGACTTCATCACTGGTGATGGAGTCCCCCAGATGTTTAATTCTGGGGGATTTTAATGCCTGGATCAATGACGAACTCTCGCATTTTGGTAAAGACTTCTTCCAGATGATGAGATCTCTGGGCCTCGCATAAATGGTTGCTTCTGCAATCCACTGCCATGGCCATGCCTTGGACCTAATATTTTCACTGGGGCTTGAAATCACCAATCTCAAGATTTATGTGGTTGTTTGGTCAGATCGCTGCACAGTAAAATTCTTGTTCCGGGCCCCCGTTACTCCCTCTCCTATAGAGATGGTCCATTACCACCCTTTGAGAGGTTTGACCCCAGAGGGACTGTTGGCAGAGACTCCATGTGCAACGGGGTTGAACGAGGTGGTGCCAGCACATAATAATGCAGTCACCGAGGCATTCAACACCATTGCACCGATCAGTATACGATCCAGGTGTTCTCGCCTGAGACCCCCATGGTTTGATGGGGCTCTCAAGCAGATGAAGACCAAGGGTTGGAAGTTGGAACATTGCTGGAAGAGGACTGGGGCTGTGGACAACAAACTGGCTTAGATATTTTACTACAGTGATTATCAAAGGGCAATCAACTGTAAGAAGGCAAGTTCCTGCAGGAAGGAACAGACCAGCTCTGCTCTTTTGGACTGTAGACAGGCTTCTCCATCCAGCTTGCCTGTAGCCAAAAAGAGCAACTTCAGTCGCGCAGTGCGAAGAGTTTGCTTGGTTCTTTTCTGACAGGGTGTCCTCCATTAGGTCTGGGATCTCGCCAGTGGAGCAAGCTCTGGCCCGCAGAGTTGAGTCTAGTGGTGACGGAAGAACTCCATCTGTCTGGGGTGAGTTTCGGCTAGTGGGGGTTGCTGAGGTCGTTGAGGTGATTTCTTTTTTTATACTTTGTTTATTGTAAAAAACATTTCATTTTTACACTTGAGCATTCACATTTACTAACAAGCTTTCTAAATGAAATGCCTCCCTTTTTTTTTTTTTTTTTACAGAGAAATAAAAATACATTCCTTTACTAGAATTGCTATTTCCTGATGTATTCTTATTACATTTCTTAGTAACAATTAATCTCAAAACATTTTTTAAAAAACAACATAAAAGTAACTAACAAAAACCTTTAAGGGACTACAAGCTGCTTAGAGAGAGTAAAAGACAAAATTGAGGAGGGCATGTATGGGGGGGGGGGGAGAGAGAGGGAAGGGGGAGAAAAGCATTACAAGTTATTCCATTGTATCTTTAGATAAACCCCAACGAGTCCATCTGTTCATGTAGGAATCTATAGAATGGTTAGCTACAAAGGTAATTCTCTCCATTGTTTGAATTTGAAGAACTATCTGCAGCCAGTCCTTCATCTCTGGTGTAGGCCGTTGAAGCCATTTTTTAGTGATGGCCTTCAAAGCAGCTATACATAATATGGCCCATAAATACTGCCCTTCTTTCCCTTTAATTTCAATTGGATATATTACCAGTATTATATTTTCTGGGCCTAACCTTATATCCATTCCAAATATTTTATTAAGGTGATTCTTCACTTCATTCCACTATGTTTGAAGCGAAGAACACTTCCAAAAGATATGTGCCATATCAGCCTCCGAACAACAACATTTTCTCCAACATCCTGCGCTGTTTCTCAATCCCATTCTAAACTGCCTGCATGGGGTTAAGAAACATCTGATCTTAATCTTCCAGGCAAATTCTTGCCAGTTTGGGGAGAATGTAGTACGCCAGCTGCCTCTAAATGCAAAGCACCATTGTATTTGGTTTAAACGTATTCCTAGATCCTGCTCCCACCGTTTTTGTATAGTACATATATTATATGTTCGGTCAGCTATCAAATTCCAATAGAGCACTGTTATTGCTCCCTTACCGTATGGTGAACCCCAGATAAGTTCAATTGCTTTAGGGAAAGGTCTAAGATCAACATATTGTGAATTCTTTTGCAACCTATCATTAATGTAGTCTTTTAATTGATAATAATATAATAGGTCTCTCTCTGTCCAACCATATAGGGACTTAATGCTTTCAAATAAAATAATTGTGTTTCCTTTAAGTAACTGCCAAGAGGCATATACACCGCTGTCCATCTGCTTTTGATACCAATTTGAAAACTTAACCGGGGTAAACCCTTTATCTGTTAACCACCATGTATATCTCCAGATATTTCTACCTGTGTGGCCCCTTCTAATGCCCAGATACCAGCCATTCAGAGTCGCCGTGACTAAGGACATTGATGTTCCCATATCTAAAGGTCTGCCATGTGGGTCAAATAGCTTGGCACATAACTATGTCTTGCCCATCTGGTGTAGTTCAAGTTGTTGCCAATGTGCCCTATAATTCTGATGTGCCCATAGCAGTGCAGTTTTCATTTGAACCGTAATCCAATAATCTATTATATGTGGACAGGCTCTCCCTCCCTCTTGTTTTGGTAAATATAAAGTGTTTTTTGCTATTCTGGGATGCCTATTTCCCCAAATAAAAGACATAACCCATTTTTGCCAATTAATAAATTCCTTTTGTGGAATTGAACATGGGACTGTTTGAAATAAATATAGAAACCTTGGCATTACGTTAGTTTTCATTATTTGTAATCTGGAATAAAATGGAAAAGGTATACAGTTCCACCTCGTAAATCTGCACGCAGTTGCTTGACCAAATTTGGGTAATTGTCTGCATATAAAGTTGTTGGAGATTTATCTACTCTGACCCCCAAGTATTTTATAGTCTCACTATCCCACTTCATAGGGTATTTTAATTTTACATCCTCAGGGACTGTAGCTGATAACACTAACACCTCAGTCTTTGACCAATTTAGAGCATATCCAGAAAGAGATGAAAATCTCTTAATTTGTTTAAAAACCTCTGGTAAAGATTCCGATGGATTCGACAAATACAATAGGACATTGTCCGCATAAAGGGCCATTTTATGATTAATATGCCCTATAGATACTCCTGTTATCCCCTCATTTACCCGTATACTCTGAGCCAGAGGCTATATGTATAATGCAAAAAGCAAAGGAGATAGGGGACAACCCTGCCTGGTGGCTCTCTCCAGCATAAAGGAGCCAGACATCTATCTGTTGGCCCTAATATATGCAGTGGGATGAGTATATAATTTTGATAAAAACTCAAAAAGGGGGTAGGAAAACCAAAGCCGGCCAGAGCACCCCACAAAAATGACCAAGATACTTGATCAAAAGCCTTTTCGGCATCCAGACTCATCACATATGCTGGAATTCCTGACTTTTGTAAATGCTCAGTTATATCCACCAACCTCCTAATATTATCAAAAGTCTGTCTTCCCGGGACGAACCCCATTTGATCCAAATTAATTATTTCTGGTAGTATTTTTTCAAGCCTTCTGGCCATTAACCCTGTTAGTATTTAATAGTCTGTATTTAATATGGAAATCGGTCTATACAAGGAGCATACTGTATAGTGGGGTCCCTGGACGGCTTTGACAAAACTGAAATGATGGCCCGGGACCAGGATGGGGCACAGTTTCCCTCATTCTCCCATAAAGTATTATAGGCTTTTCTTATTAAGGGTATAACAACCTCCTTGAATTCTTTATAGCATTCATTTGGTAAACTGTCAGTGCCGGGACATTTTCCTGCCTTCAGGCGGGTTATCTCCTTCCGTATCTCTCCCATTGAAAAAGGGGAAGTTAGGGTTTTCTGTTGTTGTTCAGAGATTTTGGGCAAGTGAAGAGGGGCAAGGCATCTCTCAATCACCTCACAAAGAGGATTTGCCCCTTTACTATATAATTTTGTGTAATAGTGTTTAAAGGCTTCGGCTATCCCGTCCACCTTGAGTTGCCACGTTTTGGTTTTTGGGTCCATTATTTTTGAAATACAGGCCTTGGCCTTCTGCTGTCGAAGCCTATAAGTTAGGAGTCTTAATGCCCTTGAGCCCCCTTCGTAGTATCTTTGACGTAAATATAGTAGCTTTTGTTCGACTTGGTAGTCGTGTTGAGGTGATTTTGAAGCTGCAGCCCACTTTTTGTGAACTGGACCAGGGCCTGACACATCTCTCAGTGGGAAGTATGAAGTCTGTTGGTCCAGTGTTCGCTGAGATTGTCAGGCGCTCACTCTCGGGGGGGCTTTTCCCTGATGCCATGAAGGAAACATTGGTGAGGCCCCTTCTGAAGAAACCATCACTCGACCCTGATATCTTGGTGAATTACAGACCTGTCTCCAATCTTCCATTACTGGGGAAGTTACTGGAGGAAGTGGTGGCTTTGCAGCTTGAGGCCCACCTGATGGCCTTTGACATCTATGAGCCACTCCTGTCTGGCTTTAGGAGAAGGCACAGCACCGAAACAGCATTAGTTAGGATGTAGAATTCTCTCCTTAGGGCAGGAGATAGAGCACGGTCAATTCTCATTCTCCTCAATCTCTCCTTAGTATTTGATACCGTGGATCACGTGGTGCTGCTGGATCACCTGAGAGAGTGCTGCGGACTTGCCGGCATTGTCATCAGCTGGTTTCAGTCCTTTCTGACAGGCACAAAGCAATGGGTAGTTACCGGAAAGTTTTCCTCCAGCCTGAAGCCCCTGATCTGTGGAGTGCCTCTAGGGTTAATCTTGTCACCCATGTTGTTTGCAGTATACATGCTACCCATAGGAGGATACAATTAAGCATTACAGTCTGGGTTTTCACTGCTATGCAGATGATATCCAGGTGTATATGTCCTTTGCCCCCGGAACACTGGACGCGTGGAGGTGCTAAACAATTGCTTATCTGAGATCCAGACTTGGATATCTTCTAATTGGCCAAGGCTCAACCCAGACAAGACAGAGATATACAAATGATTGAACTGGGTCATCGGCGGGATGTGATTGCCTCCAGAGCAGGAACAGGGTTGTTCCTGGGTACCACCGCTTTGGAGGCGGCCACTAAGGTGCACAATCTGGGCGTCATGTTTGATGACGGCCTGACACTGGAACATCAGGTGTCTGCAGTCAACTGGAGTGGTTTCTACCATTTAAGAAATGTTACCCAGATTATACCCTTAATCCCATCAGAGGACCTACCAACACTGGTGCATGCTTTCATTACATCCAGGCTTGATTACTGTAATGCTCTTTACTTCGGGTCAGTGGAGGTAAATTCTATCGGCTGCAAAAAAAAAAAAAAAACACTGAAGAAAGAGAGACTCAAACAAAAATCTTACGAGAGGTTTTCTAAATTTTGCAGCGGGTGTTGCACACATTTACACTGTACACCACTCTTCCTATTTTTTTCCCCCAATTGTTTAACCAGGTGAGACACACAAAGCTGAAAGCTTGTTTACAGGTGCAACCTGGGAGCACAGAGAAGTTAAGTGACTTGCTCAGGGTCACACAGTATGCAAGTGGGAGCTAATGGGCTATGAACCCCAGCATCTCACTGGCTTTTCTCACTGCCTTCTCACATTGTTTGGCTACCTTTAGATCATCTGTTATGACCACCCCAGGTCCCTTTCCAGTTTGGTTGTTGCAGTACCCCCAGCCCCTCCCCCCCGATCGTGTATTCCTCCCCTGGGTTTCTGTTACCTAAGTGCATGATTTTGCAGTTCTTCGCATTGAATTGGAGTTGCCAGTCTTGAACACTCCTCCAACTTGCCCAAGCCTCTTCTCATTTTCTCCACAACCCCCCACCCCCCGAATGTCAACCCTATTGCAGATCTTAGTGTCATCTGCAAAGAGGCATATCTTTCCTTCCAGTCTCTCTGCAATGTCACTTATAAAGACATTAAAGAGAACCGGCCCCAACACTGACCCCTGTGGTGCCCCCTGGTCACCCCCTCTCCTCTGATTGAACTCAGTTTACCACCACCACCCTCTGTTTCCTATTGCTAAGCTAATTTCTAATCCAGTTTACCACCCTGGGACCCACTCCTAGACTGTCCTACTTTTTTACTAACCTCTTGTGCAAGACTCTGTCAAATGCCTTATTAAAGTCTAGGTAGGCCATATCCACCACCCCTCCCTGATCTACTACCCTTGTCACCCAGTCAAAGAAATCTTGGTTTAGGGCTCTGAGCTGCAAACCTAGAGACTTGGGTTTGAATCCCACAGCCCCCACTTGCATACTGTGTGATCCTGAGCAAGTCACTTAACATCCTTAAGCTCCCAGGTCACACCTGTAAACAAGCTTTCAGCATAGTGTGTCTCTCCCCTGGTAAGAAAGAAAAATAAAATACCCTCCCTGTACCACTTTTCAGCCTCACAACTTGCATTCGCCCCAAGCGCACCCCCCAACCATGCAGCTGCCACCATCAGACCACCCTTCCTACCACGAAATGGTACCCCCCAATTTAACACCCTCCCTAGAACTGAATTCCCCCCCACATGACCACCATTCCAGGGAACTGGACCCACCTTCCCTCTGCACTAGTCCCCACCTAGACCACTCTACCTTCAACAGGACCACTCCTTCTGCCCATGTACCCCAGTACCTCTCAACCCAGTGTAACTAAAATGTAAGGACAACAATACTCCAAAATAAAGAAAAATGAGGAACAGTGGCCCTCAGAGTGTGGGACACATTATCAAACTTGGCGATGCAAGCTCTGAACACTGTGGAAATGTTTGCCTTGTGCAAGTTAAATTTTGTTTATAATGTTATGTATTTCTACATTAAAGTATGAATTACACTGCACCTTCAGGGTGTGGCAGTACGGTTTCCATAAGGTACAGAGAAATCCTGAGTGGGAAACTGATGGATCTACCCTGTAATGAGGTACAGTTGGGAGGAATGAGGCCAGCCACCACCCTCGCAGTTAGACCCCTCCTTGTAGCTGGACACCGCTAACCCTACCACTGGGCACCTCCCTTCTGCAACATGAAGACCCCATTCGAAAAAGACTGGGGCACCATACACAAGAAAAGCCCCACTCACGCATGCAACATGAAGCCCTGAACAGTCTACTGCACCTTCCGCCAATCAAAAAAAGCCCAGCATAAATCAGGACAGGGCCTACTGGGTGATGTTGGTTTCTCCAGTCTCTCCCCGGGGGGCTCTCTGTAGGGGTAAGCTGCAGTCCTCCCCACAATGCAGCTGATATGGAGGCTGGTTGGTGGGGTGTGTTGAGAGTGGATCTGTATCAGCGGTCACTGTTACAGCAAAGTCACAGCGCAATCAGTTCGACACTGTGACTCCTAGCGCAACAAAAGCGGCACTGGGGACTTACATTTTAATGTTTTATGCGGGGGCCTGTGCCATCCGCACCCCCCATAGGATTCTAAACTCCGGGCGGGGGGAGGTTGTTGAGGAGGTGCTGTTAAATAAAAAATTCGGGCCAGGAGCAAAACGTACTGTGCCCAGACCCGAACCCAGCACCCTGTCCACCTAAGCCGTGAACCCACCCACTACACCATGGGGCCAGCTGGCAGCCCACATGCAGCACCCCTCAAAACCCCTCCCGCCTCTCCGACCGAGGCGTGCCATCCCCACCCCCATGCACATATGTGTAGCGACATCCTGTCGCTAATGCGGAAACCCACCCCATCTGGCTGCCCTACCTCATCGGTAGCCCCCATGACATGCGCCGCAACTGAGTTGCCGTTTTGCAGTTCACTCATTTGCAGTCGCACATGTCACGGGCTACCATTGACAGCCTGTGTGCAAGGTGGACTAGGGGATAATTCCCCACTTCGAGAGTGGGGCAAATTAGAATTGAAAAAAAAAGAACTATGGCGGGGCTTGACTACGGGGAAGAGCAGAAACTCTGGCGGGGGGGGCTGCATCAGGGTACAGATACTGGAAGGGTGTGAAAGTTGGAGGCAACATACAAGGGGGGAGTGACAAAGCCAAGATGGTGGGTACAGGACTAAAAAAAAAATTCAGGAAAATAAACTATAAGTGAACAAAAACCAAAATACCTCGCCCACAGCCAGTCCCGAACCCAGATTACCCGACTGGAAGGCGCTGACTCCACTCAGCATACTAGGCATCCAGCTCGACACCAGCCCAATCAGCAAACCTACTAACACTCGTCTATATAATTAATGAAAGTACATGCTCATATTACAATGTGCTCTTAATGGCCATCGGTATTAAGAGCACATCGCCTAATTCTTGGTCGCTGTTTTGACCTCACTTATACTGTTCAAAACAACTCACTCTACTGACTGGTTACTGGCTAAGAGCATCCCATGGACACTCTCCTTCTGGGGGGATCTAGCCTGTGTCCCTATCGGGCAGCTCCTGTGGGCCACGTAATGGCATCGCACAATGTGGCGTTGGTGACCACGCACCACGCTCTGCATCAGGCAGGATGCCATGGGCGCCCGTCGGGGTGGAAACAGGGACCAGAAAAAAGGGAAAATGGCTGCCTGACTGACGGGATGACGGTCACTGGGCCCCTCACTACCTCGAAGCCCCAGCAGAATGCCACTAGAGTTTTACCATCACTGCACTAAAAAAATGCCTCCCAGTCATGAATGATGGCTTTAGGGTAACTCTTACCCCTTGCTCTAGCAATTTCCAGTAGAATATGGGGCCATACAGCAATGGGGTATGCTACAGTGCTGCAAGCTGGATTTTTTGCAGATACAGTTTCCAGTGTCGGAAGATGGGGTGCAGGTCTATGTGGGAAGTATAGGTACAATCCCCTAAACAATCACGCATGAGTGTGGGGTGCATATTAATGGAACACATATAAACAGAGGTGAAAAAGAAGTAAGTGCCTCTCCTGAGACTTGAAATATGGCCACCCGGAATACCCTTCCTACTGCGCTAACCAGCTGCGCCACTGAGACCACTGGAACCTGGGCTGTTCAGGAGCACATTGCTGTCCATGAGCATATTACTCTTTCTCAAATGCGCAACCCAATGGCAAGGTACAAAGTAATGCACCTGGGAAACATAAGCCCAGGGGAAGAGTACACGGGGGGGGGGGGTGTTGGGATACCAACAACAACAAAAATGGAAAGGGACCTAGGGCAGTCATATCAGATGACCTAACGGTGGGCAAGCAATGTGATAAGGAAGTAAGGAGGGCTGAGGGATACTGGGATGCATAGGGAGAGGCATCACTAGTAGAAAACAGGAAGTTGTTGCCCCTCTGTACGGACAGTTGGTGAGACCCCATCTGGAGTACTGCATGTGGAGTGCCGCAGGGATCAGTATTGGGACCAGTGTTGTTCAGGACATTCATAACTAACATCTCCCATGGGGTCCAGAGTAAGATCAGTCTATTCACAGACGACCCCAACATCATTACTTTTTGTTAACTGTTAGTTACTCATTCCATGGATAGGGTGCGTCAACCATACCCTAACTGATGTGCTTAACTATAGATATAACCCACAACTTAAACTGCACCCTCTTTTTTATCCCTACTATAGAGTATCAGACATAGGTACAGACTACCCACCCTCACCACCGGAATACGAGATGTGAGTTAACGTCGATGCACACATACAGACATCTGCAGAGTCAACCCCATAAATATAGCCTGAGCTGCATCTACCTTGTCCTCAAACAACAGACAGTCGATCTCTGACCTCTTGTCCACTCTCCCCTTTAAAATGAGGAAAGAGAATCTGCAAACACTCTGAAGGCGGGGGGGGGGGCAGCTGTCCTCCCTAGTCTCCCGGTCTCTGTCATGGTTTGATATCCTTGTGAGCCGCTGGGTCAACCCCCCCCCACTGCCCTTTTCCATTTACTAACGTCTGTCCTGTTGGTCCATTGCCCCCTCCCAGACAGCCCCTTCCAGCCCACTAACACATCCCACAACCTTGCCCACCCCCATTCTGTAGTGTATGGCACTCTGGACAGCTAGGTACCAGGACTGGCACAGGCCACATCTCAACTCCTGATAAGCTTGATGTAGTGTACTTTTTATTATGTTCTCCAACAGCCAATACCACCACCACCACCCTTTCAAGTCTGGGTCATGCAATAATGGTTGAGGCACACTAGGCATGCTCCAGTGAGCGGCCGCAGTGATATCTATCAAGCAACACACCCACATGCACAGGTGTCTGGTGCACTGACTCCAGGCAACCGCCATGGGTCAGACTTCTGCCTACATCCTCATCCTACAACCATGATTTTTGATTTTCTCTTTGTACACTTTGCATTTCCAACCCTAAAAGATGCGTTAACATAGATTTTTGCAATTTAATATATTATATAAAGATTAGTATTCACTATAAAAAAGAACAGTATGCAGGGAGTGTGGCCTGCCAGGGTGAGGAGCAGGACTAGGGAATTATGGGAAGGGGGAAGCTGTATATCATCAGGGGCTGAGAGAGTTATCCAATGGCAGAGCAGGTGAGTCGGCTGGGGGTTGGAGCTTGTCCAGGTGGTGGGGTCCAGCTGCAGAAAGGGTTGATTGACAGGGTGGAGGCTGGTCGGGAGTCTGGTCCACAACTTTAGCATCTCATAAACACACACATACACACACCCATGATCCATATCACCAAACCATACATCTCACAAGGGAATACAAATGATGCACGCCACATAAATAGTAATACACATGCTCCACACCACAAAACACACACACACATGCAAAGGCTCCACATCACACAAACACACAGTGTTCGCATCACAGAAACATGCTCACAGGCAACTCTGGCACACATACACACAAACACACATGGTACACAAACAAATATGCACAAACACATTCTGTTACTATATATACATGCACACACACGCACAGGCATCCCCACCATACATAATCCCCATGCCATGCAAAAAGCACATCAAGTACACACAATCATCACTGCATGCACTAGGTCAACTCTGCACAAACAGGCCAAGATGAAGAGCTTGTGGAATATAGCCCTAGGCTGGGGGCGGGGATCACTGGAGCCTAACACTAGGACTGGGGGTAGGGGACATTGGAGCCTTAAGCCAGGGCCACTGGGTGATCTGAAGTAAGTCACAAGGGCATGGGGTGAGGGGGCAGTGCCCACAGTACACAGTGCAGTTGTGAGCATATTTTTAATAGAACACAATTAGGTATTCTACTTGGTTAAACTAATGCTGCATGATTTAAGCAGGCAGTCTCACAATGTGGGAGGTTTATCATTTGCCTCACACAATGCCAGTGCACCCAAGCCCCTATCCCTGTCCTCAGACCAACCCACCCCCGCTCACAAACCTCAGTGCTACTGGAACAACATCCCCCATCTTGACCACCCTTCCTGTCAATGTACCACACTTCTTGCTCCAATACTAGCATTCCAAGTTCAGCACCATTCCTGGACCACTCCACAGCTTCAAAACCTGCATCCAACCACAGCAGACCGCCCTCTGTGCAGCTGAACATGCCCTGGACAACCATTCACACAAACAGTGCAGCCAGCCCCCTTCCCCAATCTCACTACAGCTGAACCGTCTCTGCAGCTAGACTACCTTCCAGTCACCTTGCCAGTCTCCCCCAAGCTGTGCACCCTCTATCTGGACCACACAGCAGATCTCTAAATTGTATTCAACCCAGCCTACCACCCTCCTTCAGCTGGAGCCCTCGAGGACCAGCCTTCTCACCCATGCAACAGCCTCCCCCCCAACCCAAACATCCTCCCTGGAGCAGGACCACCCCCCCATCTCAGCCTATTCCCCCCCAGATGACCATCCTCCACACAGACCACCCTTGCTACTAATGGACCAGCAACCCTCTGCAGCTGGCCACCCCCACCCTGCTGTAGAATGGACTGGCCGTTTGCTCCTTGGCATCGATCTGCAGTTCAGGAGAGGGGAAGCCAATGGAAGAAGATTCATTAATGTGTCTTTTAGAGCCTTAGAAATATTGCTGTGGAGCGGAGTGCTCCCTGGATCAGTTATACAGTTCACAGGACTTAGGAGAGCACAAAGATGGTCCACATCAGGACTTGGGGCAAGACAGCATGCAACATAAGCTGAGGTAACATAATACAAAATCACACATGCCCCCACAATGCAAAAGCATCATAGGCTGCATATGCAAATCACCACAGAATGTTATGCTGGTCCAACTTTAAAGCAGAATTGCATGGTGCCGAAAGGCCGAGGTAACATAATGATGACTAGTGCCAACCCCTCACAGGCAGGGTGTCTTGCAACCACAGCATGAGCACGATTTATGTCTCCAGACTTGTTGCTATTCAGGTCCTCCCACGCCCCCTTTGTGCTGGTTAGTCTGTAGTTCACTCTTGCCTCTTACCTTTCCCGGATTTGAAATCACAAAGATTTTCAAAGTTCGCCCTGCATTTGACATTTCTGTCACAGAACAAAAACCAAGTTGTAACATAACATTATTTCACACAATAATGCTCGCTAGTACTCTTTAGATGCTGTATTTCATGATAAGCCATATAGCGGGCTTGCTGAACTTTTTACGATTTTGTAAATTGTGTCCCTGGTGGTAATTTGTCCTTTTTAAAGCCCCATCCCTGATTTGCACGGCAACGGCAGGAAGTTGACAGGTACGTCCTTGCATATTTAGTAGGCAACATAGCTCAGCCTATACAAGGAAACATAGCATTGTTATTTTGTTGTTACTCAATTATATGTCCAACGGGTTGCATGACTTCACGTTTTGCCCATCTGGACGATCAAACTATTGCACAGATCACATTCACACTGAACATGTTTTCCCTCTTTCTGTACCGTGCAAGATCCTGAACACACGGATGCGAATTACAGCTCCCCCGGCAGTAAGGCGGACGGCGGCGTCAGCTGACAGCGCCTGTCCGCCCTCTAGTTAGAATGCAGAACTCGATGGTTCTGCGCTGCCAGCGTTGGCTGTGGCGCGTTCTATGAATGAACTAACTTCCGGCTGGAAAGAACTTCTGGTAGAAAGGCAACACAGAGCGAGGTGCTTGGCGTTATTGGATCATACGGGCGGCAGGTAAGTGTCTGTGACAAGTTCTTCCAGTTCAGTGAAAAAAACAGTGAGACCTCTGACGTGCATATCTCAACTAACTGCCCGATTACAAGCGACGCCGACGTCTCTCATTTTACACCTCGAAATTGCTGTGTCCCTCATGAAAAAGGTGATACCCACATATAGAATGTGCTGTAAATTCAGACTTCAAAGCTGAAGTACATAATATTCTAAGCTGTTAAATCAAAAATAAAGTTTGTGCAAATAAACACAACGATTTCCACAGTGTCTGTCGTCACCGTGTTTGAAGATGTCCCGGGTGCGGGTGTGTCCCTCATTATTAGAATTACGTGTCCCCTCATAGTCAGCGACTCCTCCCAAGTCCAACTGTACCGTTTTGGCCGGTACAATACCAGCTTTCTTACAGTGGTGCCGGATCCTGACTAGTTGTCAGTGTGTACCGAATTTCCTTTCGGCTGCCTGAAATGCTTTAAATTATTGTGTACTGTCAAGTTCCCTTTAGTCTGCAAGGGTACGGCTCTCAGGTGACTGGCTGGGGCCGCATGCGGGTCCGAGCAGAAAGCGTCCATGGTCCCCATGGTAACACCACCACGAACATAAGCTGCCGGCTCACCTTGGTGCTGCAGCCTGGATATTTCCCCCGACAGGCTTGGCGGGAATGTCTGTCAGTCAGTCAGCTGTTGAGTCGCGCAATTTATTATCGGCACGTCCATGGTATGTGTCTGTCTGGATGACCGAATCTGCTCCTCGCATGGGTGTAGCCAGGCATACTCCAGGCACTCCATGGTGTGCAATTTTATTTAAGGGGGGTAGCAAATAGGCTCTGAACTGCTTCCTTTTTCCATGAACACTAACAAAGAAAATGCTGAACCTTTCTGTAATTTTGTTCTTAAAAGTCGAAACTAGAAGGGCTGGTCACTAATACTGTCTTTGCATCTCAAGGGCAATACAACTTTGCAGGCTCTGGGCTGGTATGTGGGTGTCTTAGGGAGCAATGCATGGCATTTGTATTTACCCATGCATGGCAACAACCATTGTCATGAGATACAAAAGTTGTATTTATTGTGCCAAATGAGGCAACAAGCATGGTCCTGGTGTACATTTGTATATTGTCTGGTTACACCCTGGGGTGGGGTAGCTCACCCTAACAACGGGGAGAGGGGTAGCAGTGAGTCCACTTGGTGTGCAGATCTGAAATCCTTGGCTACAACCCTGGCTCCTCGAGATCCCTCGGTAAAAGTAAATGTGGCTCACTCATCGGCTTTCTGCAGTGCTAAAATAGACTTTGCTGAAGTCTGTGTTTTTGTTGAATCAGATGCGGTTTGGGTCTGGGTGTGACCGTGGATCACAGACAGATCGATCCCCTCACTGCACAGCCCGGCTAACTTACAAACAGCAGCTGCTTTGAGATACCTTATGAAGTTCAGAACTTCAAATCTGTGTTAAAAAAGTCATTGGGGTATGTCATACGATGTTAATGGGATGTCATGTTATTTGCAGTATGCAGTGGCAGATAGTAATGGTCTATAAATGCTCTGAGTTTAAATGATTTACTCTCTTTTTGAAATGGTCGTCCACATACTGTTCTCAAAAGTTTTTTGTTGTATTTTGTGACCATTAAAGAAAGGCACACTGAGCTGAAGCTGATTTTGAGGTACATTCCAGTAACGGTGGGGGGCTTAAGTAACTTGCAGGTGGCAGTTGTGGATTTCAAACCCAGATTGTCTGGGCCTCTAGGTTCACAGATTGGTGGTCTAACATCTAAGCTACACTTTGCTTTTTCTTTGTTATGGTATCCCCCTCTCATGTATCTTGGACCTGTCATT
The DNA here is from genome assembly GCA_016271365.2 of Neoceratodus forsteri. Classification (NCBI taxonomy): domain Eukaryota; kingdom Metazoa; phylum Chordata; order Ceratodontiformes; family Ceratodontidae; genus Neoceratodus; species Neoceratodus forsteri. The sequence continues at coordinate 1,628,019,107 of CM057453.1, forward strand.
TTTTATGGTTGTGCCATGCTAACGGAATCTTTGTCCTGTCTCTGGTATTTTAATAAAAAAATAAGACTTAAGAAGATCTTCTGCAAACAAGAAAAATGAGACTATAAAACAGCAAAATATTTGAGTACGTAGCAGTGAAAAACAGATGCCTGCCACCATTTCTTTCTGCATCCCACTGTCAGCCAGGAGACATGGAACACATGCGTATGAGTGGAGTTCTTTGCACATGAGTATCTTTCGAGTGCTGCCTCTGCCAGCTGTGGTGTTCTAACCTCTTCAGATTTTTCTCTCTGCCTGAAAGTCTGGTAGCTCGGAGTGGTCATCCTTCTGTTTCACGTGAAGAAGATTCAAAAACCTTAAAAAAACTCAAGTATATTTAATTTCTTTTACAGCCTCTACTAATTGTCAGTATAAATCTTGTTTATTGTTTACATAGCTTATTTTTACCGGTTCCTCGAGGTTCGGTATAACCGTGAGGGAACCGGGCTAGTTATTTACTTTATTGGGGTTCTCTGATTAAAGAGCCTTTGTTTTTGTATATTATTAGTTTCATTTTGTGTGTATTTCACTGTTTTTTGTAACCGCTTTCATCAATTACAGAACCGCTGAATCGGTTCATCTACCATCTCCTCTGTTTGGTTCCTCCGGTTCCGGAACTGATCGCAGAAAGAAAAAAAAAAACCCAGAAATAACTGCATTAGCTTTTTTTTTTTATTTAGTGGTTAGTGTTTTTTCTCTCTTGGCATTACCATGTCAGAGGAACCTAAAAAGAAAACCGGAGAAACATAGAAACATAGACTTTGAAGGCAGATAAGGACCGCTTGGCCCACCTAGTCTGCCCATTTCCCTACCTACAGGATAAGCTGCAGATCCTAGTTAACTAACAGCCTATTTCTTCTTATCCCCCACAAGAATTGCCTTATGTCTGTCCCATGTATTCTTGAATTCTCCCACAGTTTTAGACCCCACAACCTCCTCAGGAAAGCTGTTCCATGCGTCCACCACCCTCTCTGTGAAAAAATACTTCCTCACATTGCCCCTGAACCACCCTCTATCTTTAAATTGTGCCCCCTTGTTCTTGCACATCTCTTTTTCTGAAAGATGCTACCCTCTTGGACTTTGTTGATTGCACTGAGGTACTTAAAAGTTTCTTTCATGTCCCCCCTCTCCGTCCTTTCCTCAAGGGTATACATATTAAGCTGCTTCAATCTCTCCTCGTATGGCTTCTCTTGCAGACCCTGCACCATTTTAGTTGCCCTCCTCTGGACTGCCTCTATCCTGTTTATGTCCTTGTGGAGATGGGGTCTCCAGAACTGCACACGGTACCCCAGATGGGGTCTCACCAACTGTCTGTAACAGAGGGATAACAACTTCCTGTTTTCTGCTGGTAATGCCTTTCCCTATATATCCCAGTATACCCCCAGCCCTCCCTACTGCCTTCTCACATTGCTTGCTAACCTTAAGGTCATCTGATATGATTACCCCCAGGTCCCTTTCCATTTTTGTTGTTGTTACTACCTCACCCCCCATTGTGTAATCCCCGGTTTTTGTTTCCCAGGTGCATTATTTTGCACTTCTTTGCATTGAATCCAAGCTGCCATACTTCTGACCATTCCTCCAACCTTGCCAAGTCCCTTCACATCCTTTCCACGCTTCCTTGTGTATCAACCCTGTTGCAGATCTTTGTGTCATCTGCAAAGAGGCATACTTTTCCTTCCAGTCCATCTGCAATGTCACTTGTAAATACATTAAAAAGCACTGGACCCAGTACTGAACCCTGTGGTACCCCACTAATAACCACTCTTTCTTCAGAGTGGACTCCATTTACAGTTACCTTCTGTGTCCTGTTGTCCAGCCAATGTTTTACCCAGGCTACCACCCTGGGACCTACTCCCAGGCTGGTTAATTTGACTATTAATCTTTTTTGTGTGGGACTGTGTCAAATGCCTTGCTAAAGTCTAGGCAGGCCATGTCTACAGCCCCTCTCTGGTCTTCTACTTTGGTCACCCAGTCAAAGAAATCAATTAGATTCGTCTGACATGATCTTCCCACTGTGAACCCATGCTGCCTTGGGTCCTGTGCCCCACTGGCCTCTAGGTACTCAACAGTTCTTTCCTTCAGAAGTGATTCCATCACTTTCCCAACCACAGAGGTCAAACTGATAGGTCTGTAGTTTCCTGCCTCTGTCTTGGTCCCACTTTTGTGAAGGGGGAATCACATCTGCCTTCCTCCAGTCCTCTGGTACCACACCATCCTCCCATGATTTGTTAAAAAGGGTAGTCAGTGGTTTCACTAGTTCTCCCTTAATTCTTTTAGAATTCTGGGGAGAATTCTGTCAGGCTCCATTGCTTTGTCCACCTTCAGTTTCAGGAGTTCTTTCAGAACCCTTTCTTCTGTGAAAGGACTGGGATTGCCCCCCCCCCCATCAAGAGTGCTTCTGTTAATTGGATTAGGCACCTCCCCCTCCTCCTCTTTTATGAATACTGAGCAGAAATATTCGTTCAGTATCCCTGCTTTTTCACTGTCCCTGTTTGTCCACCCACCGTTCATTCTATTCAGCCTCACTATCCCTCCCTTTGTCTTTCTACGTGCCCTGATGTACCTATAAAAGGTTTTATCCCACTTCTTAACCGAGTTGGCTATCTTTTCCTCAGTTTGGGCATTTGTTATCCTGACTTCCCTTCCTGCTTCCTTCTGCCTTAACTGGTACAGCTCTCTGTCCGGAGAGCCCGGTTTTAAGAATTGTTTAAAATGTGGAGATGTGTTTGCCAAGGCAGACAAACAAACCTTATGTGTGGCTTGTCTGGGGTTCGAACATCTGGACCAGGAGTGCGAAATATGTAAAACTTTCCCGGATAAAACCGTGGAAAAATGCCTTGAAAGTCTAAATAAAAGATTTCCTAGGGGTTCCTCAGGCTCTGACCAGCTGACACCCCAATCTGCTGTGGCTGGACCCACAAGTTTACTTACCCCTGCCCCTGAGACGGGCGAAAAAGGGTCAAAAAGAGGTAAAGAACCGACTGACTCCTCGGTTCCCTCAAAGAAATTGAAGAAAATGAAACATGCAGAACCCTCTCCTGCTAAACCAGGGACTTCTGCACAAGTGCCTGCTTTGCCCTCGGCTCAAGAGATAGCCCAGGCTTTTAAAATTATCCAGGCACTACAAAATATCGTCCCCCAGCCGCCTGCCCCTCCTCAGGGTCCCCAGGCTAGCAGTGGTGTGTTGCCCTCTTTACCAGAGGAGCAATATTTTGAGGAGGAGGATGATGCTTTTGAGTAGGAGGAACGAATTCCCCCAGAGCTGTCCCCTGAGCAGGACTTTGGTCCCCCCCCCCCCAGGGTGTCAGAGGATTACTCCTCACATTTCACATTTGTGAGGAGAATGGCAGATGCTCTTGATATTCCAACTCAGTGAGAGGTTACACTACCAAACCTGTTTGCTGGCCAAAAAGGCTCTACTTGGTATCCTTCCAAATGGCACAGCTAATCTACTTCAACCTCACAGCAGCAACTCACAACGGACAAGAAGCACCAGCACTCACCTCTTCCATGTTCCTCGTCTTCGAACGACGCAGGGTCAATGCTCTTTTGCCTACAGAGCACCCCTCTGGTTTAATGCCCTCAGCCGGGACATCTCCAACCAACCTTCTCTGGGCCCTTTTAAAAGACTGCTTCACCAACATCTTTCCACATCCAGCACCTGTGACTGCTACCACTAGTCCCCATTGCCAGTAGTCTCTGCCCTGCCTCTTAGCGGCTGCCTGCATTGGCATGGTCCCTTGCCACCTCTACCCACCCCTCACTCCCTCCCAACCCCTATTGCCCTGCCACTTAGCGGCTCATGCACTGGCATGGCCACTAGCCGCCTTCTACCCACCCTTCACTCCCCCAATATGACAATGTCTATGACTGCTGCCACTCTCTTTCTCACCTCACTCTCACCACCCTCCCCTACCCACTGCCACCTTAGCCCCTCTCCAACTACTGTCTCCGCCAACTTACTGTATACGCAAACCGAGGGTATCTTACCTTTTATTGTTATGTTTTGTATGTGTAAACCTCTGTAATTACTGTCCATGTTTTATACTCTCTGTTGTATAATCCTTGGTAATATTGTCTTCCCTCCCATTGGCACGGAACCTTTGTAAACGAGCTCCCAGCTCAAAGGTGTTTAATCCTAGTTCTCAATAAATAAAAAATAAATAAAGACATACTTTGCATCATTGCACATATTATAGTAATTCCATATGAAGGCTTTAATGTACCCGACAAAACCTATGGCTGCTTGAAAGTACAGTACTTGTTATTGTCCTCACTATGTTCTGTATTGTTTCCCCGACATAGAACCTTTGTAAAAGAGCCTTGACCCAAAGGTGTCTTCCGTGGGGTAGGGTGGGGAGCCATGTAGCCAGAAAAGGACAGCTGGTAAGAAGGTGGTAAGGCAGATTCAGGATCTGGACTTGGTATTTTTCTGCCATCATTGCTTGTTCTTTTTTTGTGTTTATCTGGTTCCAAATTAAGTTAATTCCGAAATACTGTTACTAGTTCAGGAACTGGGTTGTTGGGTATTGATTTCCCCTTGCTTGTTAAAGAAAGTTGAGGTTAATTATTCACCATGGCATTTTCAGTCACCAAGTAAATGTGTCCTGATGCTTATAAATTTCCAATGCAGGACAAGTGGTCAGGAATTGGATGCCTCCCTCCACCCAGTGTACCTATTTTCATCTGTCAAATGTTGGAGGGTCAACTTGACAAACAAAACTGTTGTTGGGTGCTGCCCATGGCTGTATTTAGTTAGTTTTTGTTTACCTGGTAAGGTGCAATAGGCATACATTTGCCTATTTTCAGGCACGACCCAAGAGAGTGCAACCAATGGACCTTATACAGTGCTGATAGGAAGAACACAAGGACTTTTCAGATTGCAGATTGGGCTAACACAGGCATTAACACCTGATGTTCAGGGGAGTACATTAGGAAGTGCGATACAGAACATGATAAGGGAAATTCACTGGAGAACATTACGCATACAGTACAATTCCATACAAAACTAAGATGATGGCTGTGACCTATAGAGAATGACAAGTTAGGAAGATGTAGTAAGGCATGAACCTAAAGTAAGGAAGCCTAGAATAAGTAAATTGACAGGTGCATAAAAGAGCAGACAACATTAAATAAGTGCAACTAGCTGATAATTGTATGCAGGAGGAGTAGCACTATGCGTACAGCTCAGGGACAAGAACAGAGTGAGCTTTGAAGCAGGTATGATTGGTATTGGTGCCGTTAAGTGTGGGCAACTGGGTGTTGTTGTATATGGGCTGGTATACTATTCCAGAGTTTCGGAGCAGTGAAAGCGAAGGCTATCTTACCATGCTTGGTTCGAGTCCTAGGGCTGGATTACGGATCAGGGTCAGAGGGTCTAAGGGAGTAGGTATTTGTAACAGCCACCAGGAGGGGGGCTAGAGATTTGGGCACTTGGTTTATGGTTCAGTAGTATATTATGGGTAATACTGGTGTAACCCCCCACAAATGGGGGTTCCCAAAAGTCTTCCTTGGGGCTTGCCTAAATGCCCACTGCCAGGCTGGCGTTATGTGTCTTAGCAATTTAAAAGTGTTTGCATGTGAGTGTCCTGTTAGGTTCCATGCCTGGCTCTTTAAGAGCTGCCTATTTTGCAGAGTATACTTAATCTGGGTAGGGGCTGAGTAGTTTCAGGCTCGAGTCCCACCTGCTGTATATTTGCTCCATTCTGCCATCGCTAATGGTGTAGAGGGAGCCCTATTAGGATCTGTAACTGTTTACTGATTATCTGCTATAATAATAATATTGTAGTTTGTCTAACCTGCCTTCCTTTGCAGCATGGACATTTCTGTTAATCACCACCATCCTGGTTCTGGACTGCTACTTTGGACTAATCAGTACCTTTGTTGACCCTAAAATGGAGTCTGTCCTCAGGGGTCTTGTGGGAGTGAATTTCTGTAGGAATTGTAGTTTTGCCCTTTGGTGCCTAAATGGACCTGGAGGGGGAGCTCTAGTTGTGACAGACAGATGAATCGATGAATCAAACCTTTTGGATCTTTGGGAAAGTCCCAAGCTGCTGTCAGCGTTGAAAGAGTGAACAGCTCGAGAGATTCGAGCAGCTGCTCCTGCATGGTGCGCAGGGGAAATCAGTGGGAAGCCTGTGTTTGGCCTGCCTGCTACTATCTTCCTATATGAAAAGACCTTGAGCCTGAGATCGGACTTCATCCGAAACTGCAGCTTTTGCGATTGGAACCCGATTTGTGACGAACTGAATTTCTCCTGAAGTGGACCGAAGATTTGCCTTGGTGCGATTGGCCTGTCAGGACTTGAGATTACTGCAGAGTGTACGGTTTGTGCAGAGACACTGTCAGTTGCAACTGGACTGTCCTCCAAACTGTGGTATTTACCTTGTGTTTTTACTGTAAGTGTGCTGAATGTTGATAAAGGGTCGCAATTTGGTTCCCCACTACTTGAATGTGTCACGCTTGCTGGAAGCTGCATCCAGCACTTACTGGACTATCTCTGAACTGTTCACCTGGTCTGGGCCTTGCCACCTCGGCCCAGACAGCCACTCATGCCGCAGAGAAACAACTGACGAGAGACCCGCCTGGGCATTTGGCTCCCTGCTCAACACCAACGAACAGGATCGGCACCACGGTGCTTCGTGTGGGCCCTGCTTCTCCTGGCAAGCCAGCACTTCATCCTGAGGTCCCATTTCATCCATCCTGCATCCTGTACTGTGTAGCGTGAGTAAACACGAGGGTAGCTCCCTGCAACAAAGCTCAATTCAAAGTGTGTCAACTGATTTAATTGTTGTTGCTAATCATTTTGGACTGAGCCATCCGGCCCCGGATTACAAATTGTGGGTTAAAGTGCATGCATGTTTTCTTTCCATCACAGGGCCCCAACCAAGTGCAATGCTGGCCTACCCCGGGCAATGCTTCTGGCTAGCCTGTAGTTTCAACTTGGTACCCAGAGTGTGTGTGACTGTGCTACAGGGACCTCTAAGTGCATGCCTTATAGCCTGAAGCTTTCAGATCTTGAATCAGCCACTAGATTTTGGCCCCTTCCTTGTTACTGCCCCTTAAATAAATTGGATCTAAATCTTTTTGCATTGAAACTGGTTGTGGTGTACCTCTGTACAAACAGCATTGAAATACAGTTGGTTGTTGTGCTAAATGTTATTTTACAGTGGGTCTCCATGGCCAAGCCAGCTGAATCAGCCCTGGTGGTAAGTGCAACAAGTGTGGGGTTAAAACTGTTGTCAGGTGTCAATTGCAATTGTGTATTCTGTGGACCATTTAGGCCACTAGAGGGAAAAGAGGGTGGTAACAATGTCCCCGGAGGGCTGTATCCAGGTCAGCTACGCTACCACTGACCCTGTCCTCTGGGTGGAGGCACCCGTTTTCAGTACCCAGGCCCCACAACCTGCACCTAGTCACGCAGGCAGGGGTAGTATCCCTTGGGGTAGCGCCACCTAGGGGTTACACTACCCAGTGAGAGGTTCCAAAGAGGCAGAAGGGAGGGCCAGCCTAGTTTGGAGTAAAGGGTACAGTGTTGAGTAAGTTGGTTACACGTAAGGGCAAAATGACATATATTATTGTATGCCACGTCCCACTTATGTAGGAGGGAGGTAGAAGCATTAGCAAATGCAGGTAGGCCATATGATAATTTGGGGAGCAGAAGTCCATACGCTACAGCAGTACGTGCTGAGGAGGAAAGATTTGGACTGGCTCGATAAGCTAGTCCAAGACTGATATTGACAGCCTTGCCAATGGAAGTTAAATGTAAGGAGAAGTCAAGGGAGGGATCAAGAGTTACACCGAGGTACTTGAAGGAGTTTACAGAATCCGGGGGATCTGTTATCACAGACCACACTTATTAGCTGAGTGCAATTGTTTTTAGTAGGTGGGCAGTTCCAAAAAGCATAGCTTGAGATTTTTCAGGATTCATGGAGTAGCCTATTTTCCTTACACCAATTTTCAACAGCCTGCTGATCTGCAGTAAGGGTGCTGTTGATGTCAGCGACATTCTGTACACTAGTAAAGAAGACCAGATTGTCCACATAAAGAAGAGGGGTACTGTTTTAAGAAACAGCGGTGAATTGTGTTGATATGGAGGGAGAAAAGTAGGGGTCCAAGTATGGAGCCTTGTGGTTCACCAATGGTGGAGGGTAGGTTGTCTGAGATAGTAGTACTGACCCTGACACGTCTATTATTAAGGTAGCTATTGAATCATGGTAGGGCCTTTTCAAGGATCCTAAGGGCACTCAGCTTACTACGAAGGAGAGAGTGATTCATTATGTCAAAGGCCTTCATGAGGTCGATGAAAACTGCTCCCATGTACTTGTCCAGATAAAGAGAAGATGAGATTTCATTAGTAAGAGTGAGCAGCGCAGAGATGGTGCTATGGTTCTGGCAAAAGCCATGCTGAGCAGGGCAAATTAGATTGTAGTTAGAGAGGTAGAAGGTATCTTGGCTAGGACGGGTAGGATGGCAATAGGTCTGCAGTCTGAGAGTATTATACAGTTCCCTTTTTTGAATACAGGCACTATGTTGGCCATTTCCCAGACAGTCAGCATGGAGTTGGAGGTAAGGGAAAGACTGAAGATTCTGGTAAGGAGAGATGCAAGTTCACGTGCAGCAAGTTTAAGGAGTTTAGGCTGTATACCATCCGAGCCTGGTGACTTAGATACAGGGATCTGTTTCAAGAGTTTGTAAACCTCAGGGACACTAACACGTTTGAAGAGGAAGGGGGGATGTTGCCCTGAGGGAGTAAGTGGGGGAGGGATCTGACTATTTAAAGGGTAAAAACTTCAGTGTATGCAGAGAGGTCAGAGAATAGTTTGTTGAAAACATTGGAGGTAGTATAGAGGTTATTTTAGTTTACACCCTCTATTTCAAAGTTAGGGGTGGTGGGGCAGTCTTGTCTAAGGGATTTTTTTGAAGCAGTTCCAGTATTGTCCTTTTTTTTTTTTTTTTGTGGGAGGTGGCTAGTTGGGCCCGAAAAAAGCTACTCTTGCTATTCCAAATTTCTTGTTTACATTTATTTCTGAGGGCTTTGTAGGTGGACCAATCAGAGAAGGAGTTTGAGGTCTTGAAAGCGGCCCAGCTTCTATCTTTTTCTTTTATTAGGGACAGGAGAGGGTGAGTCAGCCATTTAGTTTTTGAACCACGCACTCTTCTTGTGGTGATAAGAACATATTTATCCTGCAGGCTGGAGAGTGAGATATTAAAGTAAGAGACAGCTTTGTCCAATGTTGGAGGTAGCCCATAGGTACAACCAATCAAAGCAGGCCACTTCAGATTGAAAATGAAAGGGGTCCAATCGAGAGAAATCACAAAAGTGAATTAGATGAGACCGGATGCTCGTCACACACATACAGCTGGGGAGTGATCGCTTATGGAGTCAGGGAGGACACCAGAACAAGCAATTTTGTCCATGTTGGGGACTAACACCCAGTCAATTAGGGTGGTACATTGCCCATGTTCAGAGAGCCTGGTAGGATGGGACATTATTTCGTTGAGGAGCAGCTTTTTTAAGGGAAGTTCCACAGTGTGTCTATTACAACTGAGCCAGTCTATATTGAAATCACCTAAGATAACAAAATTCATTTTTGTTGACATGGGCCAATGACATTCTTTAGGGTAGGGAGGCTTTGAAGGCTGGTAGCAGGAGGGAGGTAGACACAGAAGATGTGGAGTTTCTTCAGGGCATTCAGTAGGATTTTTTGTTTGGGAGTCCTGGACTTTCTTGGGGGAAAAAATGGGTGTCCTGAGCTAAAATTTGGTAGTCCCTGTGAAACTGTCAGTGTTCCCCATTGAAATGAATGGAACGAGTCTGGATAACTGCATTTCCAGTGTGAATTTATTTTCCACATGTATTTTTTTACACTGTTCAGGCTATTCCTGAGTCAGGAATGCAGATATATGACAATTTTGTCATTCAGCACAGTGTTTTTTTCTCAGCAAGGCTGCAAAGTCATTTACAAAGGCGCCTAAATGATGGCTAAAAACCACAGCAGTATGATCACATTCACAAAAATGGCAATAGAATTTCACCTGACCAACCTGTGTGTTGTTCAATCATGTTGCTTCACAGTATGAGGACAAAATTGTACTTAACAGTTTTGCAGTTATTTTCTGCCTGTGCTAACATGGAAATTCTATCATAGGTATCATAGGTATTTCCAGAACAAGGTAGACACTGTTGTCCATTGTGCTCACTATGTGTTTAAAGGTACCCTTCGATATTGTTGGTACAGTAAGAGTCAAGCTTTCCCTTAAACTGATTCATAGTCATGCTTCCCACAACATCTCTGGCAAGGAATTCCAAGTAGCCACTACTCTGTTTGAACCAAAATTTCCTTTTCCTTGAGTGACATAATTCCGCTTTAAGTTACAGTACATGAGAGCATGTCCTGTAACTGGAGGGACGTAGTTCTAGACCTAATTTTTCCCATAAATCATCATCGGTCAGGGCACGAAAAAGTAGGCACATGTCCCCCTGTAATCTTCAGTACTCCAGTGAAAAGAGCCCCAATTCCTTTCTTCTCTCTCTATATTTAAGATTTTTTACATCACTGATAATCTTAGTAGCCCTCCTTTGCACCCCCTCAAGTACTCTTGTTTCTCTTTAGGTACTGGGTGCCCAGAACTGAGCACTATACTCCAAGTGTGGTCTCTATCTTGCTGCCATCTAGTTTCTCCAGCCCTCAAGCAGATTTGTGCCTACCTGGCTACAAAACAAGTCAAGGCCATTAGGTTAAAGTAAAAGTGACATGATCACTAAATTTCACAACTAGCAGTCATGCTGACAGGCACCTATGTCTCCCAGCCACCTCTCTTGCTCAGTACTTCTCCTTTCTTCTCTCCTGCACATGACTTAGTTGTATTATAATTATTTGACTAAAAACAGTCCCCCACCCACCCACTCGGGTTAAGACAATGTGTGGCACAGATCCTTCTCCCGAATAAACGTCTCCTGCACAACATGTCTTGCTAAAACATTTTACTGACTAAAACAACCCCCCACCCACCCTCTCCCAATCTGTCAGGTTAAGACAGTGGCACAATCTACATCTGGTGGTTGGCAGTCTATAATGATTTGCTTGTCTTCTTCTTTTTTCATGTTATGACTAGCCTGGCATAATCCAGTCTCCGTACGCCCTCCTGCCCATAACTTCTCCTTAAGCCTGCTCTCCTGCACATTTCTTAACAGTTGTGTGTGTGGCAGGTTCTTGATTAGAAGGAACTTGCCAGTGTTCCAGTCGGACTGTGGAAAGAGCACTGGAGATAGTGACTGAAAAAGCCCCCCCCAACCATCCAGACCCTCCCTCTCCAAAAATCTGTCAGGTTAAGAAAGTGGCACAATCTACATCTGGTGGTTATTGGTGACATGGTCTGCATGTCTAGCTTTTCTTCATACTTCTTTTTTCATGGCATGACATTCTGTAGCATAATCTTCTCCTTACGCCCTACTGCCCATAACTTCTCGCAACACACTCCTGCCCATAACTTTTCCTACATAGCTCTCCTGCATATTTCTTAACAGTTCTATGTGGTAATCTTGATGAGAAAGAAGCCACTGTTGACAGAAAGACTGTGGAAAGAACAGAGGGTTAGGGTTACATTAGACATGTAACCACTTACCATCAAATACCCATGAGATAAGAGCAATGGGGCTATTACTTTATGGCCACCCCCAACCCCTTGTGGTGCTGAACTTGTTAGACATATGATTCTCCCCCACCAAAAACCCATGCAGTATAAGAGCAGAATGGGGGGTTATATTGTTAATATCTCCAACCACCTCCACCACATTGGGGTAGTATAACTGTTACACATATTGATCCTCCCCCACCAAAAACCCATAGAGCAGAATTGGGGCTATAATAAATTACGTTGGCCCCTCCTCCTGTGCCCCCTTTTAATAAATGGGGGAAAAAATCATTTTCTTCTCTCCTGTGCCCAAATTGGCATCACAGTCATTTTTTGTCTCTTGGTCTCGTCAGTCTGCTGGGTCTGAAACTAAAAACACAATCACAATTTAAGACAATTTTAAAACATTATTTTGTGCACAGTCTAATGGCCTTAAATTTCTTAAGTGCTGGAAGAGGGTTATAGTCTTCAAGTTCAGATCCTTCTTGGGTTATCCGCATGAGTTTGCTCACAGTGTCAGCCTTTAGTGAATATCTACCTTTTGTTTTTATTTTGTTTTGTACAGAAAAGTCTCTTTCACATGCCACTGATGTAACAGGTGACACAAGTAAAATCTTGGCCATTGTGACAAAATCTGGGAAAACATCTGAATAGTTGTCAGTTAGGTCTTGGCAGACACTGCTGAGCAAAGTCGGTCCTTTTTCAGATTTCAGAACAAGTTTGAATCGTCCATAATCTTTCTCAGCCCTGTCTTGGTTAGTAAGTGTTGGCAGTGTTTATTCTTTGAAGGTTGTGTCTTGGAAATAAGTGCAAACATCCTTGAGTTCCTGCAGTCCATGGTCCATTATTTTGGAGTTATCAGGGAGACACTTAGGATTTAGAAGAACATTTAAGTTATGCATCAGCTCAACTGAAGATGTCGCAAGTCTTGTGTGAATGTTTTCAGTGAGCTGTGTCAGGTATTCCTGAGATGCCATCTGGAACTGCATACTCCGTGCTGGCCTGTCATTCATTTTTTGATCCTACCATATGCCAGGACGTTGGTCAAGTTCCTGAAATGTCTTCTGTTGCTCCACCCCATTGTGCTGTTTGAACTGTTGCAGTCTAGTAACTGTGGCTTTTGTCATGCTGCTGGTCACTGAAATGTCAGCACTGTCCCGCGTTATGACTAGAGACAGTTTATTCACCACATCTAAGACATCCATGAAAAAAGAAGTGCATAAGATAAAGTAGACTGATTTTAGTTTTATCTGAAGGCCCTTTGCTTCTTGGACACCTTTTGGTACATCATGCTGTAGGTCTTGTAACAGTGCAGGGTATGATCTGTAAATTGCTTGAACTGCAGTATGCAGTGACAGCCACCAGAAATGTGGAGGTTCTTTTAGAGACAGAAATCTGATATTGTCATCATTGAGTGCTTCTTGGATGAAATGCAAGGCATTGTACCGTACTGCAGAGTTGCTGTAGTATCTGTACACATTTTTGATGGTTGCTTAATATAGGGCCTTCGGGCAGACTGGATGGGCCTGGCGGTCCTTATCTGCCAACACTTTCTATGTTTCTATAGTCATTGAATACAGGGTTGTCCTGACATGCTTGTCCTGCTGCCAGTGCCAGTCTGTGGGCAACACAATGGATCTGAATCAGCCTTGGGTTTACTTGCTGTCCTAACTTTGCACCCACCCCATTGTGAATTCCAGTCATGATGCTGGCACCGTCGCTTGCTAGTGCGATGATCTTCATAGGGTCAACTGCATTAACAGAACACAGGTTTAACAGTTCTGCTACAGTTGTCTCTGCCCTCCCCTCAGGTATTGAGATACAATCAATTAAATTAATTTTGGCCTGTGCATGGAGTATGCACTTCACATATATGTTCAGCTTTTTGTGAATGGTTACATCGGTGGTTTCATCCACTATTACCCGAAGAAACTGAGAACCTAAGTGAGCTTTGAGTTCTTCCTGTATGACTTTGTTTATGGAATCCAGCATGTCATATCTTGCATCCCAACCAGAGTAGACTGTGCCACTGTCTTGCAACGCTGGACAGCCATTTAGTTTCTGTGCATGTAAAACACCACATCAGTGATTTCATTCCTCAAGCAAAAGCCCAGCCTGAGAGCGCCCTGGCCCTCTGAAAGATTCCATTCATCACTTGTACCTGGGTGGATCCAGGAGTCCTATAGATGGGGGAGTTCAAGTCAGATAAAAAAAATAATAGGCCGGTGGTCTGGTGGGCCTCCTAGGCTCCCAGAAATTTATTAACATTTTGGTGCATTTTAGTGCATTTTGGCGGGTATTTCTAATGCAATTTCTACCCATTTCCTCCCTCCCTCCCCATGCTTTGTGAGTTGTACCCTAGCACCATCCCCAGAGTCCCCACAGTCCACATGATAGTATGTTGCCCAAAATACCTTCCCACCCCAACAATAAAACAAAATACCAAAAGACTGCAGCTGGGCAGCAGCACATCTGAAACACATAATGAGACAAGTTGAAAGAGACTTAGTAATAAAGACAAATTGCAGACAAATTAAATGACAATCCAAGTAAACAAGTTCACAAATGTCACTCACTCAAGCACGTTATGACATTACCATAAAGCCAACCCATCCCTGTTTGTCCTGCAGTACAGATTAACCTATCCCCCAACCTTACCTCAGTAAAAAAATAAATACAATAACTATAGAAATATTGGAACAAAGTCACTTTGCTATCTAGTTTCTGAAAATATAATTTCAAGTTTGCTTGCTATTTTTGCAAAACAGATTTTATTCTGCAGAGCAACTTATTCCAAAGAGAATACATTTTTAAATAAATAAAATATTTTTTATTGTTTTAAAATTTACTTTACTGGGATAACCCCATGGTATGAGGCATCTCATTTTTATGATAGGCTCAAGAAGTCAGTAAGCAGACAGGAGAACACAGTTTTTAAACAAATATAAAAATGCATTTTTTTGATTAGCAACAGCACTTGCTTGGGTACATCACAACTTGCACCCCTCCCCATTCAACACATACAACTACATAAACTAAATATTTGATTCTATCACTTTTTTCTCCGGTTTTGTAACTGTCTGTGTCAATGTACTAAACAAGGCCTTATGACTTCTGTTGTCAATTTTGCTCTCCAAGCATGCAGAAACTCGTGCACATGCCATAATATACAGCAGAACACCTTCAAAACTCCTATGTCTATTACTTCCCTATGTGCTCATTCACACTGTACAACCACGACTGAAAAGACCACACAGATTAGACATACAGTACATGCTGAAGTTTTTACCTCAGTTCAGAGGTCTCATGTACCAGTTTCTGCCTCTCCTGGTTCATGCTGTTGCTGAGACCAGATCTGCCCCAGCATTAGTTCTGTACCACTTCTAGCATGCTACCAGAGGGCACTACCCTCCAACTCCCTCTACTGCGAATCCACACCAAAATCAGTTTGCCATATAGGACAAAACCAGCAGTGACCTTAAACTATTTTAATGTCATGAATCTAGGCTCCCCATACTAGAAATTAATAACACTAGTACTACATTTATTACACACCCAGTTTGATGAACACTAATGTCTTTTCCCATCCCAGCAGCTACCTCCCACCCACCATAGTTTGAGACTGTGAAAGTCTTTCTTTTTAAAGCAAGAAGTACCTGATTAAATGAAGACTTGATCCATTTTCAGCAGGCTGAAGTCTATGTGCCGTTAGCGGAGTCCTGTCTCCGGTCATCTGGCCACCAAACTCTTTCTCTTTAGACAGCACACATTGACTCCATGACTCCTAATGAGCAGAGCTCTCAGCTACAGCTTGCTTCAGCTACCGGAAGATAACCTGAACCTCACTCCAGCTCCTTGTGCTGAGTTACCAAGGCCACACCGACACCGCATTACTGGACTGCTGCCGCCTGAAACCCCGGGCTGTGCTCTTCACTTGTGGGCTCCGCTTTCTCTCCGTCTGCCCCTCAGTAGTACACTTGCTCCAGCGTTAATCTTCTGAGTGAATGAATTACAGCTCACTCTTGTTTCGGCAGCCCAGACATTTAAAGAAGGCGTCCCTTGCTAACCACATCCACTACTGGATGCAACAGCGAATCAGGAGTAGTGAGCACCAGGCAACCTGGTTGAGATCTGTATTGTTAAGGTCCACTCGCTTTGCTGCAGCTGTACCCACTGCACACATACAAAGAAGCTGTACCAAGCCTGCAGTAAGAAATTCATGCTGGAGACTAGCTTTTCTGGGGGATCAGCTTATAATGGGTGGGGGTGGTTGTTTTCTGCACTACCAGGACACTGGAAGACAGATGAGACCCGTGTGGCTCAGGCAGCTTTCATGCAGGCATCAGTGTGTTACTAATAGAAGCCCGCTCCATGATGGGGAGCTATAGCACCCTTAGCCCAAAATCCACTTATGCTTGTACAGATATCAGTCGGTGTTTCACACTGGTTCAGTAATTGCCCTTGTTTGGTAAGGTAGTACATTGTCATTAACTGGACAACTTTACTGTCATCCTTTGCCTCAGGACCTGAAATCTGCTTCTCAAATGCCACTAGAAGAGACAGTTTTTCTGCAGTTTTCTTTCCTGTGTGCACCAGCAAATGTCTGTTTCTTTCATGTCTGTAGAAAGCAGACGCTTGCAGATTGGTTGTGACAGTTGTGGCAAATGGATTGCTTTTGCCACCTTTTTTACACTAACTGCACTTTCCAACAATGTTTCCCTCTACAAGCCATGGAAAAAATTTTATCCAGCTGTCCCTCCACAACTTGCTGCTTTTAGCAGATGATGCAGTCTGTTCAGACTACTTATCATTATCAGTTTCAACACTCACAATCTCCTGAGATGTGTTAATATGAACATATGAACATACATGCCGGCCCGTCGGCGCAGTGGTTGGATTTCCGCATGTGACGCCGGCGACCCGGGTTCGGGAACGGACCAGGGTCGCTGGAGGGCCGTCCGGGGGGAGAAGGATAGAGTGTCCCACGGACTGCTCTCCTTCTCCGGGGGGAGGATGGGGAAGTGTCCGGAGCATCGAGGACCCCTGGCGGAGGCCAGGAGTCCCACAGCCACCGGGCACTAGAGCTGCACTGTAGGCGGGTGGACACCGCGCCATTGTACTCCACCCCACCTCCCCGGAAAAACGGAAAACTAGACAGTTGCCAGTCTTCCTTAAACGAAGCCCGCCACGGCTTCACTCACTCTGAGGCCTGCCCTCCAACCTAGCCCAAGACTGGGCGGTGCATGGCAAGGGGAGTGCTGGCAGCACCGCCTGCAAGGCAAGCCACGGCATCGGAGGCCGAGGCCGATCTGAGGAGGGATGTCTATGGCTCGTGACCAGGCTGAGAGTACCAGGAGGCAGGCAGCTTGGGCGGGGAAAAAGAATAAATGAAGGAAAAAAAAAAAAAAAAAGAACATATGAACATACGAAGAAACCAGCAGAAGAAGGTAATTTGGTCTATCACGCCTGCTCATATTGGAGTCCACAGCTTGAGCTACTGTCCCTGCCCTCCCTCCCTCCCCACTCCTCCCATCCTCCTACCCATCATCCTTACTTTCCCTATGCCTAGCCCAACTTCTCTTAAAGCTGCCCACTGTCTTCAATGAGATGACCTCTTCTGGCAGTGCATTCCAAGTGTCCACCACCCTCTCTGTGAAGAAATGCTTCCTGCCCTCCCTCCTAAACCTCCCACCCTCCAGCTTAAGACTGTGCCCCCTAGTGTTATGGTTGCCACTCTGCTTAAAGAGACTATCACACTAATAGAATATAATATAATAAAATAATAATGTAATAGTTAATGTCACACTCTGAGGATGATGTTGTTTCCTTGTTCTTTTTTGCTGAAGATTCTCCTCCAGCAAAATAATCAGTAAGGTTTAATTGAGACATTGCTGTCTGACACTCACGAGGCAGTCTCGACTTTCCCTTCCCAACTCTTTAGTCTCTGCAATTTGCTGTACACCTGCTGCACCCACTTTAGCTGAGCCCTAAAAAGAAAAAGAAGAAAAAAAAAACACAGTAAACCCTAAGCTTACTAAACCGTCAGCAAAATAGCCACATAATGCCCTAACTGCCTTGATAATGAAATTTTAATTTATACCTGTGCAACCTCCAAAAAGTCTGTTGTTGCCTTCAGTGTGTGTGTTTAGCCTGCTGGCTGCACAATACGACTCAATTATCCTGGGTGAAGTGGAGCAGACAAACGATTTTTTCACTTTTTTAAGTAAAATCACTTTTTTTTTTTTTGAACAACTTTCTCTGCAAGCCTGCTGTCTCCGGCCATCAGCACCTAATAATAGCTGCCCTCTTCCTCCCAGAATCATCCCCTGGGGACGATCCACTGTGCTGGCTCCTTTAAGGGGGATGATCCGATCCCTCCACTGGTGGTTTTTTGTTTCGTCTTTTTTTCCTGTCCTCCGGATCTCTTCCGTGTTTTCTTCCCCTCCCTGCTTCACCGGTGGTCCACCCTGGTGTGAATGCTGTGGAAATCCATCAGGTGACTAAGGGGGAAGGAGAGGAAAAAACAAAACAAAAACCAGAGTCACGCATTTCGCGCATGTGCAGTAAGACGGCCCGCCGGAACTCTCAGGCCTGCAATCTTGAGCATCCTGCTTTTATAATGTATTTTTCTAGGACTGATCATCTTAGATGCAACATCTCCATTTCAGTGGGGGTCTGCTACAGGGTCCTGTTTTTACACAGTTTTGCTGTACAGTTACCCAGGATAACCCAGCTGAGATACAATATCTCATTTTCAGTGGGGTCCTGTTGTGACACATTTTGTACAGTATTTACACAGCATAACACAGCTCAGATGCTATCTTGTTTTCAGTGTGATCCTGCAGGGCTTGACAAATTTTAAAATTAGATACTTGTCCACGGACAAGTGGCTTGTCCAAAAGTAGTTGTCCCAGTGCTTGAGTTGGTAGTCCCGGTATAAAATGGCATATTTTTAATGGAAAGTACCAAACTACAGAAAACTCAACAGATTTATTGTAGTATGTTATTTAGTGTTGAAATAGACTATAAGGAGAATAAATAATATGATTTTATTTTTGTCAGCAGCATGGTGAGCATAGATAGAATTAGCATCAGCAGCGAGGGACTGAAAGCAAGTGTGGTTGCAGCAGCAGCACAGAGTGCCAGCCAGCAGCACAGTGAGAACATCATTATAGCAGAGTAGCAGACACAGCATCAGCATCGGGAAAAGTTACAGGAAGCCTGAGCTTGCTCCAGCCGGAGCATCATATTCAGTCATGTCATCATCAAGACTAGTGACAGCCTCAGGGACATTTTCGCGTGAATCAGCAGAACTAGTAGTTGAACTAGCATGACCGTGATGACCATGAATGTGGCGTGTGCCAGGACCAGATAGTAGCCAGTGGTTGATAGCTTGATCCGGATCAAAGCTGTCTAATGCAGGGCCTTCAACTGCTATATGCAGAAGTGACTGGAGTGTGTCATCAGCCAAACTTGTTCTTATTTTTGTTTTTATAAGATTCTGAATGGAGAATACTCTCTCACATTTAGCTGTAGACACACTCATAGCCAGTAACATTTCTGTTAGGTCAAGGATGTGAGCAAGCTGGGGCCGGTTTCTCTCGTAGTAGTCGTGAATACACTTGCAGATATGGCTTATCAACTGCAGACTTAAGCATTGCTTTTAATGCACAATACTCCCTTTTTATACTGGTTATGTGATCTTCAGAAAAAAAGTTGTGAAAGTAGTCTAATAAATGACTTAAATCAGTTGTGCCAAATTGTGCAAGTTCTTCTCGTGACAGATCGAAATTTTTGAAATCTAAGCAACTGAACCATTTTAGAGGTTCTTCCAAGAAATTCCGAAAACGCTGATCAATGTAAGATACTGCTGCATCTATTAAACTGTGCAGCTGTGTATCAATCGTAAAATTTACTTCTGGACAGTTCCCCTCTGAAAGTGAAAGGAACAATCTTGTCCTCACTGCCACATTTTGAAATGAGATAGTTCATGCATTTCTCTGCAGGATTATATTGGTTTAGAAATAATGTCATAAACTTTCCTGGTCTTGTTTTTAGCTCAGTCAACTGGAGTAAGCATGTATCAACAAGTTGGGGGACTTCTAATATTAGTAGGTCATCCTTCTGAAATTCAAGTGATAAATTTTTCAATATTGGCAGAAAATCTTGAAGAATAAACAGTGATTTTACAAACTGTACTGCGTGCGCATCTCTTAGAAGTGCCTTTGCTTTGGCCCCATCATCACCAGCAGAGTTTGAGACATGTTCAAGATATTGAATTACTGTAGGCAGGTTGACTTGAACAGCATGAACTGAACGCATCTTACTTGCAAGCCAACGCACTTGCTTTATTGCACTGAAATGAGCCAACTCTGTGTGTATGACATCTGCTATTTCCTGCAGTTCCCTAAGTTTCTTGGGGCTGTAGTGGTAAAATTTAAAAATTCCTTTCAAGGCGTTTCTACTTTTGAACAAAGGATTTTTTTCATGACGTCGAGAATGCTAACTCCAGTTTGTGGGCTACGTAATGCATGGGTATTACAGTGGGGACATGTTCTCGGATTTTGCTATGGTGCCACCTGTATGGCCCATCATCACACTGGCACCATCAAAGTTGGCACATACAAGAACTGGTCCAGGTCTGCTCACATCGTTAAGGTCCAAAAGAAAGATCAGCAGACTCAAGTGCGGAGGTTATTGCTTTAAAAACTCCATCTGCGTGAGAATGTTTAAGAGGTACAGCTTTAATTAACACAGTTGTAATTTTTTTTTTCTGCACCATCAACAAAACGAAGGAAGACATTTTCCCACTCTACAATGCTTGCATCTGTACTGCCATCTGCAAGAACGGTAACGAATTTTGTATTTTTGACAGTCTGGATCTGTGTTTTAGACATGACAGCTGATATTGTGTTGCAGAAATCTCTGGCTCGTTTACCATTTGCGTAATTGCTGCCGAGTTTAACCCCATTTTTTTCTTGCAATGTGCAAAGCCACTCCATATCTGAGAAAGGACGTAAATTTTTAGCCAAGAAATATGCAGTGTTAAGTAAACGCCTCATTTTATTTTTGGTGACTTCCTCCATCTGAGAAAATGCGTGATATATTGCAGTTTCAGATATGTTAAAATTGACTGCATGTTCACCAGTTTCGTGACTATGCTGGTTTGCACAAATTATATGTGGATTTGATTTCTCATGGGCTCTCACGGACTCAATTCTGAAATTATTTGAACCAGTGGCAAACACGTTAGGTTTTTTTGAATAAGCAGGAGTCGCAAGAGTGGAATATTTCTTACAGGCAGAGCAGTAGATGATGTATTTTTGGTCATCATACCTTAACCAAGTAAACTGATTTAGCCAGTGCTGCTGAAATGTTCGAGCCCTTTTTTCAACATCATATTTTTTATCTTTACTTATTTTCTCATCGGACTTTAAGTTTGTTGTTTCATTTTCCTCATCTAAAATCAAAGGTCGCTTTCTGCTGCTGCTGCTGCAATTTTTCTCACTCATTTCAGAAATTGGTATGACCAAGTCAGATTGATCACCTGTTATGTCTACAGATACTACAGACCCAGACTGAGAATCATTGTTTTGGTCGTTTTCCTGACTAGGGTGGTAAGGACTCGGAGGGGGGGCTGGTTGGGACTGGCTTGACTGTGAAGAAGTCTCCGAGTCTGCATCTTTACTTTTTGTTCCTGAAGAAGATGAGATGGAAGATTGTTTTCCAGTCCAAAGGGAAAATAAAGTAGTTTGCTTTGGCTTATTTTTTACCTTCTAATGCAATTGTAAAAATATTGAAATATTGTTGTACAACAATAAAATTGTATTTTATATTTGTGTGTGTTGTGTAATATTTTACCTGAAGCTGTTGTGCTTAGAAGTTAGTGCTTATGCTTAGAACACTAGTACAAAAGGGCCTGTGGGCAGGACAACAGAGTAGGTGGGAGTAGGAGTGAGAGGAGGTAGAGGTGGTGGTGGTCACCAAGTACTACTCTTCCATGATTGTTCACCCCAAGTTCCTATCACGGTCCTTCAGGGCAGGTTAGGTCTCTCACAGCCACTTACGCACACCTCCACCAAAGAGTTTATTTTGTTTACCAACAAATGTTTTTCCCCTTAGTTTGTATTAATTGCTTATTTCTATGAAGTCTGCGGTTGTTCCCCAAGTTCCTTTCTCTACCCTCTAGTGCAGCAGGTTTTATTTGTCTCACACACCTTCGCCAAAGTCAGTAATATATAAGTAGCTACACTAGGTGGTTTATTTGTTTTTTCTGTGTAGCACAAAATGGACCAAAAGTCCACAGTTAGTTGTTGAAGTCCTTCGAGGCTCTACCCTCCCAGGGCAGCAGCACTCAGTTTGGTTAGGTCTCACACACACAGCCACACAATGTCTCTCACACCGTCCTTCAGCAAAGTAGGTAATATAGGTAGCTAGGCTAAGACTAGGTTTATTTAGGTTCTGTGTATCACAAAAATGTTTTCCCGTTCAGTATAGTTTATATCTAATAAGTCCATGGCGCAGGCGCAGTTCTCAAGTTCCTCTACCTCTCAGCCTGGGGGGGCCATGAGGGTATTAGAGTCTCACAGCCACAGTGTCTGCACACTTCACCAAAGTAATAGTAATATATATAGGACTAGGTAGGTGGTTATTTAGGTTTTCTGTGTATCACAAAAATGTTTTCCCCTTCAGTATGTAAGCAGGCTGATTGTTCCCCAATCCCCAAGTTCCTCTACCTCTCAGCCTGGGGCGCACTACAAGCAGGGTATTGTGGTCTCACAGCCACATAGTGTCTCGCACACCTTCACCAAAGTAATAATAATAATATAGGTAGGTAACTACACTGGGTTTATTTTTTGTGTTCCTATAGTTTATTTTCTGTTAATCCCCAAGTCCCTCCTCTACCCTGGCTCTCAGGGCAGCAGGTTACACCTTCACCAAAGTAAGTAGGAGTAGGGGTTAAGGGGTATAGGTATCAGATGCCAGACTAGCAGCAGTAGCAGGCAGCTGGGTTGGTTTTCTGTAGCTAGCAAAAAAAGTTCCCAAGTTCCTCTACCTCTCAGCCTGAGGGCAGGTTATTAGGTCTCACAGCCCCAGCTACACACAAACACTAGCTAGATTTAGGTACTTAAGTGTACTAATTATTAGTTGCACCTCTCAATCAGCAGAGTAAGTTTAGTTGACTCTCAGACACAAACACATACACATACAGCCCTCTGATTCACTACTGCAGTGCTGCTGCCTGCTTGCCCGTTTATTTTTTATTTATCTTCTCCTCTCCAAGTTAAAGTTTCTTAATCAGCACTCCCTGAGTCTCCCTCCACAGAGTCCACGCTTGTCTTCCCCTCCCTCCACCCAGTCTCTCAACTGATCCGCTACCCCTTCAGGCCCTCAGTGCCCTCTCATATTTTGTAGTGTAGTATTTAGTATGCGGCCCCTCAGGCAGTCATTTCTCTCTGTCCCCACTCCCCACCACGCAACCACCCACCACAAGCTAGCAGCAAAAATGCCTCTGCTCTCTGCAAGTGTCGGTAGCGAAATGGCGCATTTTCCATCCTGTGCCAGCTACCGACACTCCCAGCTCCTCCTCAAGATGCGTTTCCTCCAGTAGCAAGGGACGGTCACGTCACAGCAAGCTCTGCCACTTCCGTAGTTCTGCCCAACCTGTCTTCATGCTCCACCAGTGCTCCACTGCTCCCGCCCGAGATAGAGAGAGAGTGCCAGCGCGCCTGTAACAGGGGCGCATTCCAGACCAGAGTGCCACATGACTCACAGTTGTGGCTATCAGTAAGACTGAGCCTCTGAGGGGGTTTAGTGTGCTGCTGAGAATGTCGCCATACGCTGTTGCCACCTAGTGGCTGGGAAAATGAAACAAATCAAAAAATAAATAAATAAAATAAAGATTTGTAGATCCATGGGACAAGCAGTGCACAGCAGACTGCTTGTCCCTGGTTAAAAAAGAATTGTCCAGGACGTCGGGCTATGGGATTTGTCATGCCCCGCGATCCTGCTTTTCCCAGTTTTTACGTTGTATTTATTCAGGATGGCACAGCCGAGATGCAGTATCTTGTTTTCAATAGGGCCCTGCTTTTACCCATTTTTATAATGTGCTTACCCATGGATAGGTCAGCTGAAAGGCAAATTACATTTTCCATGGGGTCCAGCTTTTATAATGTATTTTTCCCAGGATAGAGCAGCATAGATGCACAGTTCAGTGGGGGCTGTGCATTACTGGGGTCTTGCTTTTACACATTTTTAGATTGTATTTACCCAGGACAGGCCAGCTGAGAGGCAGTATCTAATTTTTAGTGAGTGCCCACATTTTAGCCCCAGATATCAAACGTAGTCTTTTTATGACTTGTCTTTATAATCAAGCCTAGTGGAAGTTTTTATAATCCCATCATAAAGGTGATTTTGTAGTGCAACTGCGAAAACCTGATTCGGCGGGGCTTTGGAAAATCACACCTGTCATGTTCAGGAGGTGGGGAAGCCCAATGGATATGTTGAACATTAGGGGCCAAAATCTGCAAAAATAAAGTTACGAGTATATTGGAACAATTCAACATTTATTCATGACTTAGTTGTTTTTTGACATTTTGATCCCACATTTTCTCAGTCTTTTTATGACCCCATGTTGTTATCAAGACAGGTGTTTTTTTTTTTTTTTTTAAATCCTGTCCGAAAAGTGGTTTCACAGAGGGACTGTGAAAACATGCTTCAAAGGGGATTTGAAAAATGACATCTCTCTTGTTCATCAGGTGGGGTAATATATGCACATTTGGGGCCAAAATCTGCAAAAATCACAGAGTTTATGAGTAAAGGATGAAAAAAATTCAATGTTTCCTCATAACTTTGTTGTTTTTCTGACATTTTGACCCTAAGTTTTCAACGCTGTCCTTTTATGACCCTAACTTATGATCACAGCAGGAGGAATATTTAAATCCCCCTTGAAAGGTGGCCTCACGGAGTAAATGCAAAAACATGTTGTTGGAGGACATTTTATAAATGACACCTGCCATGTTCATGAGCCGGGGGTAACAAGAGGGCTGTGTTGAAAATTGGGGGCCCAAATCTGCACATGTCGCAATGTTATAAGTAAATGTTGAGAAAATTCAAAGTTTCTCCATAAATACGTTGTTTTGTGACTCTTGACCTCAAATTTTTAAAATTGCATTTTTATGACCCCTTCCTTCTGAACATGACATGTTTAGTTTATAAAATAAAATACACAAGAAGCAAGCACTCTGACCAAAGAAATGAACACGCCAGAATTCTGTGCAGTTGAAAGCAGGTACCCGCAGCACTATATCTCAGCGCTTCGTGTTCTCTCCGGGACACTTTGTCAGGAGGCCGGGTTCTAGTGCTCGGTATTGCCCATTTATTCAAGCCATTTAAAGTGAAAGAAGAAGCTTTTTAAATTCATATAAATACCAAGCATTATAGAAAAATCCCCTCAAAAAACACCATACACCTTAATCCATTAAAAAATAAGCGTCGTACATTAATTACAATATTAAATTTAGAATAGAAGTATTTTAGGCATTATATTAGTGGGAGGTCATGAGTTTGTGCAAAAGGTCAAGATGTACAACACAGAACATATTATAGAAAAGATATCTTAGTTTCATGGACCAACAATTATGTTTAAACTATATCAGTAGGAGGTCACACTTTAATGCAAAAGGTCAAAACATTCCAGACAGAGCATATCACAGAAAGAGATGACAACGCTTCTATAAGCAGGGGCATATAACAAATTTTTGTTGCTCCTGTGCCAATTATTGACGTGAGATAAGAAATAGGAATAAAAAATACATTTTTTATTTTAGTCCTAAAGAAATCTGGACTTCAAATTTATAGTCCCATAATTTGACCCTTTGCATTAGTTTTTTGTTTCCCTTATTTCTAGTACAAAAAGATGGAAAGCCATTGTTCGAATATGCATGACATGCATTCGTAGGCCTTTTTAGGGTTTTAAGCTGCCTATAGAAGCTTTGTCATTTGGCATGTTCATTTTTTTGGTCCGAGTGCTTGCTTCTTGTAAATTGTTTATTTTCCTCAGTTTTAGCACCCGTTCGTTCCATTTAGCGCACTCGCCTGTGTTTACTTAGTTTATAAAATACAGACTGAACCTTTATTTTGCACCACAAGTGAGAAAACACATTTTGGCCCGGATTTGAAAAATGACATCTATCATGTTCATGATGTGGTGTAGCAAAATGGCTGTGTTGAAAATTGGGGATACTGAAAATTGCCAAATTTTATGAGCAAGTGTTTAAAAATGTCAGTGTACCTTCATAACTTTGTTTTCTTTCTCGTTTTGTTTTTTATATTTTACCCCAAAATTTCAGCATAGTCTTCTGATGACCTCACCTCATGAAGCCGGGAGGTGAACATTTTCAAATCCCACCCGGAAGGTGATCTCATTAAGCGACTGCAACATTTTATTTATTCATTTGGTTTTTGATAACCGGGTAAGTACACTAGACAGCAGTGTGCCTATTTTCAGGTACGACCTGGGAAATTACATTCCACAAGCACAAGAACAATAACCATTCTCATAAACATTTCAACGAGAGCAGTTCTGAAAATACAGCATAGTGATAGCAGTACATTACAAACATGCGAGTGAGGAGCAGGTGAATATACAGGCATCTCTGAATTATATGAGGATCTGAGCATTTGACCTACCTTGTTTATGAGTGGGGTCCCAAAAACCATATTGAAAATTGTGTGTGTTTTGGGGGCGGGGGGAGTGACCAAGTTAGAAGTATAAGTTCAAAATGCATTGAAATACATTGATGTACTTACCTAATTTCCTCAGCTCCCAGTCTGGAGCTCAAGAGTGAAGATGTGTCTTTGGTCCAGAGAGATTACTGTGTTGGACTCCCAGTAGGTAAGTAAGGGGTGGGTGCTGAGTGCGGGTGGGGGTTGGGGGGAGGGACGGCAGGGGGTGGTGGCAACTGCAGGCATTCATGGACTTTCTTTTTTGAAAAATTTAATAAATAAGAAAGGCATTATGGGACTGTTTTCTTATATATATATATACGGGCACAGGAGGTGATGGGGAGGTGGGAAAGATACTTGGCAGAGTGTGGATTGTTTAAAAGGGGCATGGGACACGGGAAGCAACAGGGATATGGAAGGGTACTTGGCAGAGGGTGGGATTGTTTAAAAGGGGCACAGGAAACAGTGGGAAGGTGGGATGGATATGTGGCAGAGGGTGGGATTTTTTTTTTCATGGGAAAGGTGCACGGCAGGAGGCTGATCGTGATACTGCTCGGCTGTCTTGCTGGGCGGTGTCATGCAGCTCAAAGCAAAGAGTCGACTTGTGATACGGATGGCTTTTTTTTTTTTTATAACTACACAAAGTTTCTCCTCAGCAACCACAGAACAGCGTCATTATCTGCCTTGCTGATCATTTGCCTGACATTGTCAAGCCCACTGCAGACTGCCCTGCATTGGACCGACAATGACACATCTCTCAAATCCACTATCATAGCAACATGTTCGCTTTACCCAAACACACAGAAACATAAAATTGTTATTCACTGTATTGTCATCTAAATTGTTTGTTTTTAGTGTATGGCGGGGAAAATAGTATAAAGGAAGTAGGCAATAATACCCTCCAGAGTGGGTGGTATTGTGCTATACCGGACTGCCCAGGGGCGTAATGAGGCTGTACACCGCAGGCGGAGAGCCTTATAGCCCATGGAAGGTCCGGTATAGCACAATACCGCCCACCCTGGAGGGTATTATTGCACTTAGAAAATGGGCATTGTAAAACAAAATAAGTTTGGTAAAAATGTTTATATAAAATCAGTTTAAACTATGTTTTGACTTAAAATAGTCCCTCCACCTGTATTACAAGTCTGTAGATTTTGTTTTTGAGCTGGGGACTCTTGTCCTTCTAGAGCCTATGTATGTGGGGCATTTGGTGCTGGATGTCATGGTTATTTTCCCCCATCCACGGGCTTTTGGGAGCAATGGGAGTTGTTTTTTTGTTTTTTTTTATGTGCTGAGCCTACATTCCGTGATTGCAGTGGACAGTGGCCTTAGCAAACAGGTTTCAGCGACGGATGCAAGAACAACCAGTTTAAATGTGAGAACAGTCATGAAAATGCAGAGGAAGGAATGAAACTCAAAGCAGGAAAAGGTACATTTACATTCCTGCTTATCTGTCTTGGGTTCAATGGGTTCAGTAAGTTCAGTGTTAGTGGCAGGAGGGCGAGCAGTCTAACTGGTGGGTGTTGGGACATGGTCTACTCCTTCATTCTCTTTTTATTTTACACGAGTTAATCGAAACCAAATAACTGTGTATGCCAGTATCTGACACAGTTTGCCAAGATAATGGGTTTGTGCAAGAGGTAGTGGGGGTTAGGAACAGGAAAACACGTGGTGGTGAAAGCCAGACAGTCAAGCTGTACAGTTGCCAAGGTGGTACTGAATGGTTCTGATTATGTATGTCACCAGTAAACATTGTATATTATAGCAGTTGCCTCATTTTCCATTCCTTTGCAAGTTACAGACAGATTTTTAGTTTTACTTACGGTGTATAGTAGAGGATGGGTCGTTTCATTTGCTAATGTGTGGGACGTTGTTTGCTGAAGAAAGCCATACAGCACCCTACGGGACTCTGAATGGTTGTCTTGCCCGTTAAGGGATGTGCGCTGCCGGCTTGCAGCTTATAATTTAGTAGCAGGCTGCCAGATTCGAGCAGGATAGGAAGTGGGCAGGCAGCCGCACTGTGGAGTAGTGCAGGACAGATGGAAGGACCAGCGCTAAAGCTGGGACGGAGGTTGAGCAAGCATGCAGCTAAAAGAGAGGCAGCTGTGTTATAACAGATTACTGTGTTTTGGATTTCAAACAACTGGGGCTGAATTTTAAAGTAGAAAGATTGAGAAAATCGGCCAAGGAGCGGTGGCAGCAGTTCCGGGGTGGGGTACTTACCAGGGCTTCTGTTGAATACTTGAGCGATCTGGAGTATCGGGCCAAGGAGTAGTGCTGGCACTTTGATATCTTCAGTGCCCCATGCTTTACCGGCTTGCTCCAGCAACTACATTGGCCAGTATTTCAGGGGGCGAGAGTCGCAGCTTGCTTTGTCGCATTGTAACACTCTGCTGTGGTTGAAAACCCTGTATTTTAGCTTAAATAACATGTTTTTGTTTGCTAAGTGATGGTTTGGGTATATGGTGTGTGTGTGTGTGTGTGGTGGTGTGGGGGGCACTGCAGGTTAACAGTTGGCAGTCTCGGTTACCAGGGGAAAAATGGCTGGTCTGCAGTTTCAAAATAGCCAGTGCCCATTGATATTGGTGATGAGGTCAATGTGGACTGGCACTTTTAATACCCAGGCTCTGTTGTCTGATAGATGCCCACCTTGCCAGGACTATCAGCCAATCAATGTCCGGAAATTTTGTATCCCATTTTCTAAGTGGATTTTGGACAATTCTTTATAGCCAGTGAATTGAATGGGTGTTAGTGAATTGCTGGAGCCAGGTGGGCTTAACTGCTGCATTTTAGGTATAAAAACTGGATTTACTGTCTGGTTTATATAAAGATGTATTTTGAAATTGGGTTTTAAAAACTAAATTTGAAGTGTTTAAATCAGAAATTTACTTTGGAAAGGTAGCTTCACCTTGAACGTCACTACAGAACTGTTTCTGAGTGACTGCCAGGCTTGTGTTACCAGGTTTAGTGCTATGTGCACATTACCTGTCGTTATTTGATTTTAGTAACAACAGTTGTCTTGTGCAGGCTATAAATAATAAGCCTGGATTCTCTTGCAAGCTGTAAATAATAAGCCTGCAATCTACAGTATGTTTTATGGCTGTACTCTTTCTCCATGTGTACTAATACGCCATATACAGTTATGGCATCTACTTTCATTACAGTATAGAAGTGTCTTTTCAAGTCCTTTTATAGGAATTACTGAGCTTCATTTTGCAGTGCTCTAGCTCAAAGGGGACTCATAACCATAAAACATGCTCTTGCTGTACATCTAAACACACATAATAGTTAAGAACACTCAGTAGCAAGGCTGTAATTACTTAGAACGAGTCTGTTAACATCAGAAGTGTCAGTTGCTCAACAGGTTGCACACTCACCTCTGAGGCTGGAAGGTTGTGGGTTCTAGCCGCATGCTGTGAATGTGGGCTAAATCCCAATACTGGCACTGTAGTGCATCATGAGGAGCGTGCTGCACTCCTGAGGTGCCGTCTTTTGTATGAGACGTTAAACCGAGGTCCCCTCTGCCTGATCTGGTGGTTGTTCAGGTGGAAGTTAAAGATCCCATGACAGTTTTTGAAAAGAGCAGGGGTAATAATATTTTTATTAAGTTTTTCACAAGATACATAGCATAAAAAATCCTCATATGCTTATTTTCATACATACAGCATCACTATTATCCTGTGTTTATACATAAAGTTATCAAACATTAACCTCTGCTTCTACAAACCAATTCATTCAGTGATTCGGGAGAACGATGCTTCAAAGCAACAAATACATATGTAACATGAACAAAAGCCAAGTGTAAATCCCAGAACCCAAAAAAACAAAAGGAAAAATATACTGTGAAAAAGAAAACGAATCCCTGACATTTTCATAAGCATCAAAATTCCTAAATGCAGGCTTCTTTTTTCAGAGACTTTTTATTACCATGCAGATAGAAAGAAAAGAAATACCCTGGAAACAAACTACTGACCCACCAACTATGCCCAATTCAACAAGAGAAGACAGTATACGTTCAAGGAGGATACCAGGGCAGATTCCTTCACCAGGATTCCATCACTGGAGTGGGTATTCCTTGTTTCTGTTTTGTGTATACGAAGGAGACTTCTTTATATACTTGTTCTACAAGGCCTATTGAGGCACAAATTTCTGCTGTAAGATATATTGGCACCAAATCTGCCAAATTACCCATTTGATGGCAGCCAAGACCACTCATAATGTGCCAGGATAAAAATTCTTCCAAGCATTATTGAAGGAGCCATACACTAGAACGTCATAAGTCATGCCAGAGAGCTGCAGAAATGCACATTTACTAGCAAGTAAGGGCCATAAGTCGGAAATGTAGGAGCAGGCAAAAAAAATGGTCCCTAGTTTCCAGCTGATTGACACAGTGTTACCTGAGACAATATCCCTCTTGAAGGGACTTGTGATGGTGATTGTTTCTAACATTCAGTTTATCATGGCAGCAAAGCTGCACAGTATCCCACATTTTTTGTGGTATTCCAGGGTCAACAAGGTGATCTATTAGACATTTCTCATTTATCCCAGTAGGGCACTGAAAACAAGGATCAGTGAAGAACAGTGTGACTAATATATGACTGTATAATTATTTTCTGGATTTGTGCAGAACTTCAGGAATGGATATCTTCCATTGTTTGTTTCAGTTTTTTTTAAATAAGCCACCATATAGGCTGCCGCCCCTTCAGGGACATTGCAGAACACCCCTCGCTTCCCGTCATTCCATTTCTGGAAAAAATAGTCCCCTCAGGCCTTGAGGAGTGGGATTCGGGATTTCCAGTGTCCCTGTAGTACTGGTAAAAAAATTAGCATGCAAGAAAATGGTAAAAAAACCAAAAACAAACTGGATTAATCATGTTCAAACCTCCTTGTTTGATAGGTCTATGTGTGATAGCACGTATAATGAGATTTAATCTACTTCCCCACAGAAGTCTAAAAAACCACTATATAGCCTAGTGTCTAATTGTGGCGGAAGTGGAAACATCTAACTTACATATAAAAAAATGGGAATAAAGGCTGGCCCGGTGGCGCTGAGGGTTGAGGTGCTGAACGACGCAACTCGTGCCATGCTGGCGACCCAGGTCCGGACTGTGAGCCTGGGCCATCGAGGTCGGGTGGGGGGGATAGGATTGAGCGTCCGGAGGACTGCTCTCCCTATCGCTAAGGAGATCAGGGTGCCAGTGCTCTGCAGCAGCCCCTGGTGACGACCGGGGCACTGCTAGAGTCGAAGCAGCAGTATGGAGTGTGGCAGACGTCGGCACGTACGTGCCATGACATCATTGCACGCTCGTACTCCCAGAGCTACCAGAATACGGAAAATAGCAGCACAGACTGCAGCAGCTTGATGGCCACTACTCCATCGGCCGCTGATGCCTGGACAATGCGTGCCAATATTGGTTCCTTGCTTGGCGCGGGGGCAATAGGGGGTGCCCCTCTCGAAGGTATAGTTGCATATACCAGCTGGGCATGCAACATCAGGGTTGGTGGTGGAGTCGGAGCGGTGGCTGGAGTATGAAGGCAGGTGAGTGGCTGTAGGGGTGAAAATTGTGATATGATAAAAAAAAAAAAAAACTTTTATTATTTCCCTTTTCAGGAAGTGTATCCTCTTCCATTTGACCATAGGCCAGGATTTCCATTTTCCAACCTTAAGTTCTACTTTTTAGAAGTTTTCTACCCAATTATGCACAGCTTCAACAGGAGCAGACAGCGCCCGTGGCGCAGGAGTAGGAAAATTTTATTGAAAGTACAGTATACAAAAGAACACCATTCATAATACACAGTTACATAATGCCAATGAAAAAGCTCAACCAATCAAAAAAAAAAAAAAAAAGAAAAAAGAAAATGGAACTATAAGAATCGCATATTTAGATCACTTATACTTTATGATATAGGAAAACGCCTTCCCCCACATTCGTACTCTTGATAAGGGATGACAAGCGAGCTCTTTTTTATATATGGTCATTGATACTGATTCATATAATATACTAAGTGTTAATTCTAACATTGTTTTTTTGCTGTATAACCCATTGGCATCTAGCTTGCCATAAATAGTATTTTAATACCACTAAGAATACTGTTAAAGTGTTATCATGATATCTACTGTATGTAAGGTCCTTGGGTAGATTCCTAAAACTAGGATTTCATAAGTTAGGTCATGAAGCCATGAGAGCTGCCATTTATTACCCAGATATGCCCGTAATGTCTTAGAAAATTGCACTGGAAAAGAAAATGATCTGTAGTTTCTTCCTGGGCTCCACAATTAACATATGGGCAACTTCTCTCTTCAACAGCTTTATGTTTGTGATTTCCCTGTACATTCAATCTCCCATATGCAGCAAGCCACTGTGTCTTCCACATATTCTTGGGAATTCTTTGGTAGTTTAGTATAGAGAATACTTTATTAATATATTGAGGGGAACAGTTCTTAAATCAGGTTCTTTAGGGTAAATAGCGAACAAATCCATATTATATAAATGCTTCTCTGTACTTTGACTAAGCATTCTTTTACTTAGATGCCAATATCTTAGTTTTAATAACGCAAGCTTGACTGAATCTGGAACTAACAAGGGATTAACAAGTTTGGAAAGAGAAGAATCCTAATGAGAAAAATAGTTACCAATATTATTTAAGATCCATATTTTAGTGAAGGCAGTCATATTAGAAAGTCCAATTTTTAGAGTTTGAAGGAAAAAAAAGAGAGTATGAAAGAAAATTAAGGGGTCTACCATTCCCCTTTAGTAATATCCAAATAAGTATCATCTTTTAATAGGATTGAGCCTGCTACCTCATCATATTTGAAAAAATAAACTATATAATCGTGCTTCAAAATTAAGAGGAGCTGGAAACACCATACCAACATATGAGAAAGGGATTAAAAATGTCTTAATGATCTGTACTCTCTTAATTTTTGACAGTTTCCAGTTTTTCCATTGAGCCACTTTGGTCTCACAGGAAGGTAAAACTCTTCCCCAGTTTTCCTGTGACTGATCTGAACTACCAAAATGGAGTCCTAGAATTTTTATTAGTTCAGAAGAAGTAGGTATACCTGCCAGTACTCTAGTCTGATGTATGAGAATCCCAAGAAAAAGCTCTTTACTTTTACCCTTATTTAAGCATGCCCCTGACACTTGAGAATATTTTTGGATGTCTCCCAGGGCCACCGATAGACAATGCTCGGTGCTAAGTAGTAAGCATAAATCGTCAGCATAGGCCAAAATCTATACCTCGTCATTAGGATATGATCTTGTCAGCATATGTAAATTAGAGTTAGAAGATCATTTTCGTAAAAGAGGATCAGTCGCAAATATATGCAATAGGGGACTAAGAGGGCACCCCTGTTTTACCCCTTCATGGTAGCAACCTCTCTCCCATATTTTTCTGCAACTATAGGAATTAAAGAAGCAGCTGAGCAGAGCAATTTCAGCCTGGCAATAAACTGATCCAGAATCCCATAATATTTTAGTAGAGCAAACAAAAAAGTATGATTAACCTGATCGAATGCTTTACTTTGGTTTAGGGAGAAAATGAAGCCAGTTTTGTTATGCAGTAATCGCCGATATCTCTGAGAATAAATAATGTATGTTGAATTTTACGATCCAGCAAACCGCATGATTGAGATGGATGAATAAGGCCTGCTGCAATCTCCCTAAGTCTAGAATTTAAAATGTGTGAAAGAATTTTTCAGTTGGCATACAGTAATGTAATAGGCCTCCAGTTTGTCAAAAGTGTATTATTCCCTGATTTATAAAGAAAGATAACAATCCCTTGAGTAAAAGTTTTAGAAACCTGACCTTAAGTAAAAAAATAAGTATAAACCTGTTTTAAATGCTTGGGTGTTATGTCTTTAAAGGTTTTATAGAACTCATATGGGATGCCATCCACCCCAGAGGATACTCCCAATTTAAGAGAACTAATTGCTAATAGAATTTCTTGTTCGGTTATAGGGTTGGTTAATGTAAAAAAATCACATTTACTAGAGGCTCTAGGTAAAGTTAATAAAAAAATCGAAAATTTCACAGTCCGTTGGGGTGAAGTCCTAAAGGACAAAATATATTTATGGACCAACGGGGTCTAAAGTTAATGTCCCCTGCTTGTTCTGTAACACTGTAAAGGAAGAATTATGTCTCCTAGTTTTATAAGCCTCATAAGGGTCTCCTATCTGGTTTTCTGAGTACCATAAGAAAGTTCTGCCCTCACAGAGCTAGCTCTGTCATATTGCCATTTGGCCATATTTTCCCTAATTTGGGTAATTTCCCTTGAGGTGGTACCGCCCGTGGAAGAGCCTTCTGACATAAGTTGCTGAAGTCTTTTCTGTAATCTTAAATATGTAAATAACTGATTCTTAGCCCTTGTTTTCCCATAGGCCTGAAACCAGGCTCTAGCATCTGCTTTTGCAGTGACCCACCAATCTTCCACATTATTGTACAGATCAAAAACTGAAGATCCAAAGGAGTTTATCAAGTTCTTCAAATACATAACTATGTTGCAGAACTGAACAATTCCGTTTCCACCGCACAAGTTTAGGAGGCGTATGGGAATTACTTTGGATACAAACCTTAATTAAATTGTGGTCTGAAATCTCTACTGGTAATATTTCCATTTCCTTAAAGTATTTATTTTTGGATATAAAGAAGTAACCTGTAAAAGCTGTTCAGTTCCCTCTCCTATAATATACTTTGGTCTCTTCTTATGATAAGAGGCACAATTTTGCAAATCCGCAGTTTGGATACATTTCTGTAAGGCTGTGGAATCACAATAAATTTTCTTGCATAAGTATTTCTAGTATTGTGATTTAAGCTACACTTAGTCACCACCTAGATAAATTGCCCTTGCTGTAGGTAGATAAGCTTGATTAGAATCAAAAAGCTGTACTCTTATCAGCCTTGGATTGCGAACAGTAAACATTTATTAACCTTACTGGTTCAAGGTCCCAAGTGGCATCTAATATTAAAACCTGCCCTGGAATCAAATCAGTTAGTCTTTGGAACCTCAAAGTGGCCCCCAAAAATAGTATACCCACTCCATCAGTTTTATCTGGCCCGAAGGACCAGTAAGAAGGACCATTATACCATTCTATTTATTTATTGAAATGTCTTACCAGGAGGGTACACTGAATAACAAGTTGCTCGTCTCAGGGTGCGACCTGGGGGGAGGAGGTTACATAGGGTTGTGAAGGATGATGAGTTACAATAGTATGTGGATAGTACAAACAACACAATATTGTAAGATTGTGCAACAGTTGGAACACAAGGTATTGTACAATAAACAGTAGTGGAACATTGGGTAGATTACAATTCTGACTGAAATAATCTTAATTGGGACAGTGAAGACATCCATGTCTCCTGTGAAAAAACAAAATCCAAGTGTAAATCCTGTAATAGGAGACCCTGTTTCTTAGTTATTCGAACAAGCAAATCCAAAAAAGAAATGGAAGAAAATTCAATTGTAGATGTAAATTTTAAACCAAGGTCATTCTGGTTTAGAAAGTCAACAAATAGTACTGCACTAGCTATATCACCTTTCCATATAACAAGGATATCATCCCGGTAGCGACCCCAGAGATGAATATGGGAAAGAAATGGGTTTCTGTCAGGGTCGAACACCATGATCCCCTCCCATCATGACAAAAAAAGACTGGCGTTGGAGGAGGCCATGGTGGTCCCCATGGCAGTATCCCTTGTCTGCAAGTAAAATTTCTGATCAAAAATAAAATAATTACTGGTCAAAACAAGATCTATTGCTTCCAAGAGAAAGTTCTTAGGAAAGTTTTCTGTAGAAGGGTCAGCATTAAGATGGTAGGCAATAGCAGATAAACGCAAATCGGGTCTGATGCTTGTATATAAACTAGTTACATCAATAGTAATGCATTTGACAGCATACCACATAGACTCAAAGGGAGCTGGGCAGCTTAGGGGTGGGCTCTAAGGTAGTAAACTGGGAAAGATGATGGTTAATGGAGAGGCGACAAAGGGTGGTGGTAAATGGAGTTCAATCTAGGGAATGGAGGGTTACCAGGGGGTGCCTCAGGGCTCAATACTGGGGCCAGTCTTCTTTGATGTCTTTATAAGTGATATTGCAGATGGACAGGAAGGGATGATATAACTCTGTGCAGATGACACTAAAATCTGCAATAAGGTACACACTCCAGAAGGGTGGAAAGAATGTACAGAGACCTGAGAAAACCTGAGAAGTGGTCAAGGACATGGCAGCTGGGTTTTAATGTAGAAAAGTGCAAAATCATGCACCTAGGGCACAGAAACCCAGAGGCGGAGTACAAAATGGGAGAAGAGATATTTACAGTTGACGAACAGGAAAGGGACTTGAAGGTAATCATATCTAATGACCTCAAGGTGGCGAGACAGTGCGACAGGGCAAGTGGATCGGGCTAGTGGGATGCTGGGGTGCACAGGGAGGGGTATCACCAACAGAAAGGGGGAGGCGGTGTTACCACTGTATAGATCACTGGTGAGACCCCACCTAAAGTACTGTGTCCAGTTCTGGAGACCACATCTCAGGAAAGACATAGACAAGGTGGAGGCTATCCAGAGGAGGCAACTAAAGTGGTGCAGGGGTTACATCAGAAGTCCTATGAGGAGACAATAAAGGACTTGAATATGTACACTCTGGAAAACAGAAGGGGAGGTGGGGACATGATAGAGACCTGTAAGTACCTCACGGGGGTTAAATAAGGTACAGGATGGGAGTATTCTTCAGAGGAAAAGATGCATGAAAACAAGGGAACATGCAATACCAGTGTCACAGGAAGTGTGATCTCAAAAAAGATGGCGGCCGCACTAGGCTGTCCATCAGTAGCTTAGCAATGGGAGTTCTTTTATTTTAATCTTATTGTTATTTTACCTTATATTATTAACAAACTTCATGTGTCTTGTTTATTTTAGCTGGTATTGAGGTTTAGTTGGGGAGTGTTAGACAGGGACCTGAGTGATATAGTGCTAGGAGTTTAGTTTTGTTGTTTTTAGTTAAGGGGTCTCAGTTTTGTAGAGCGGTATTTGCCAGAGTTAGATTTAGCGGAATATACTTCGGCAGAAGTTGAAGGCTTTTAAAAGTCATTCATTGTTTTGAGGTACCGATAGTCCCGGGAGTCACTGTGGAGTCGTGGAGGATGTCGGATCACCGGCTGATAGAGTGATGCTATAGGGAGCAGGCCTGTTTACTTGTAGCAGCGGGGAGCTGGTCTGTCTGCCTGTATAGGACACTGGAGTATCAGCCGAATCATTGGTGGCTGCAGGGAACTTGCCTGTTCG
Organism: Neoceratodus forsteri; assembly: GCA_016271365.2. Lineage (NCBI taxonomy): Eukaryota > Metazoa > Chordata > Ceratodontiformes > Ceratodontidae > Neoceratodus > Neoceratodus forsteri. Next base: position 1,628,056,792 of record CM057453.1, read on the forward strand.
CCTATGGTGGCACTGAGCAGTCAGAAAAGTAACGCAGCCGAACGTTCTGGCGGACGTTTGATGTTAAGGAGTCCGCTGTGTTTGACTGGGCATGTTTGGACTTGGAGCTTACAGCTGTCGTCTGCTAGGAGTCTATTCATCACAGGGGAAGGCCGGACTTAACACTCTCTGCGCAGGTAGTGACTATTGTAATGATTTGTATCGGGAGGTGAGCCAGAGCTGTGATAGAACCTCTGGTGTCTCCAGAACTGGGAATCCCTCAAATTACTCTAATCCATCTTGCTTCGCTTGGTTGGCCTTTATCATATGAGGAGAGACTGGAGTTGATGAGATCTGGACTTGAACTTTGGACAGGGCTGTGAGAGGATCATATAGTGACTGGGAACAATTCGATCTTGTTGGATGCAGTTTACAGGAGTGAGAGTCCCTTATTCTGTCACAACTCTCTAGCTGTGCTCCGCATATGTTATACTTTGAGAACTGATACTGGTGGGCCGAGCTGGGGCTTTTTATTGCTTATTGACTGGGTCCGATTCTCTGCTTAGAATACTCTGTGGGACTGGCTCCAGTGACCGCTCCTGGAGTATTGGACTTCCTTTTGTTGTTTTCATTATTTTAGGGTTGTTTAGGGGTTGGGAGGGGGTTTGATGTGTGTGTGTGTGTGTGTATGTATGTGTACTGGGTGAGTGGATTCCTTATTTAGATTTTACTGTGTAAATTTTAATCCGTATTGTATTTTGTTTGATTTGTGAATTTTAACTTGGTTTGGGTTGTTAGATTTATATTGTTTATTTTAAGGAGGGCAACTAGTTTAGAAGTGCTTAGGCCTAAATTGTTTTTAAATAGGATTAGTTGTAGACCTAGAATGTGTTGGTCAGCGGCTCCCATTAGAAGGCACTATTCCCCATCCCGACTTCGGGACCTCCACCCCTTCGATTGCCCTTCATTGTCACCTGACATCTATGGACATTGTAGGGCATTAGGCATTGCCCGAAGAGGGAGGATGCGGAGGTCTATGAGGCCTGTTTTGGGAAAAGATGTAGGAGGAAGACAGATATGTGTGGTGAGCTCCATGAGGCGCCCTGGGGCGAAATGGGTTCATGATAGGGGTCCTCCCTGTCTTGTTCCCATACCCAAGAGCTCCACATATAGTGGACAGGTATCCAAAGGACCAGCCTGATCTACCTATCCTTCTCGGGCAGTGCTTTGCAATGCCAGGTCCATTAGAAACAAAGCAGCTGTTATAGATAATCTGGTTTCTACAGTTGACCCGGCGTGCATCACCGAGACCTGGTTGGATGAAAATGCCAGCCCAGTATTGGAATTGGCAGTTCCTGCTGAATCACTGCCCGAGAAAGGATCATGGGGGGTGGCTATTTGCTTTAAGTTGACTTGAACTTCTCGGCTTTCCCAGTGGGAACAACAAGGTCTTTTGAATGTGTGGCCATTCAAGGGGGTTGCAGATGCAGGCTCCTTCTCATTTATCGCTACCCACCTCCCCCCTGGGGCATGGGAGGGAGTTCCTGCAGGAAGTCGCGGACTTCGTCGCACTAGTTTTGGAGTTGCACAGGTGGATAATTCTGGGTGACTTTAATGCTTGAATCGACAAAGAACTCACTGTTTGGACAAGACTTCCTCTGATTAATGCAATCATTGGGGGTGGTCACTTCTGCAACCCACTCACACGGTCACTCTCTGGACCTTATCTTCTCATTGGGATTAGAGGTCACTGACCTCACAGTGGAACTGGTTGTTTGGTCAGACCATTATACCATGAAGTTCTAGTTAGAAGCCTCTCCCCTGATAGACCCTCCCCTACGGAGATGGTTCAGTACTGCCCTTTGAGGGGTTTGACCCCAGAGGGTCTTATGGCAGTACTGGATCTATCGGGTGTGATGAGAGCTTGCGAGGAGTTGGGAGAATTGGTGTTGACCTATAATAGGGCTGTCACCAGCGCCCTTGACTCCACTGCACCAGTCCGTGTTCGGCCCCTCACCTCACGTCGGGGATCCCCATGGTTTGATGGGTCTCTCAGGGAGTTGAAGGCAAGGGGCCGAAGGTTGGAGCGTTGTTGGCTGAGATCCTGGTCTGATGGGGGTAAGCTTATTTTGATGTCTCACTCTAGAAAGTATCGCACAGCAATTTCCTGTAAGAAGGCAAGAGTTCCTGTCCAGGGAGATTGCTGCAGCGATTAACAGACCAGCTCAGCTCTTCTGGAATGTTGACAGGCTGTGTAATCCCAGCTTGTCTTCAGTCCATTAGAGCCTTTTCGCAGTCTTAAGTGTGATGAGTTTGCTCTGTTTTTTGCTGATGAGATGATCTCTGTCAGATCCGGGATCCTGTTGGCATCCCCATTGGGACTTGCAGTGGTGAGCCAGTGTTTGTCATGTGCATTCCGTCAGTCTGGTCTGACTTTGACAGTTGGCGGTTAAGGATGTCATTAGGGTCATCCAGGAACTGAGGCCCACCTACTGTAGTTTGGACCTGGGTCCATCACACCTTCTTGTAGGATGCGCTGAGTCCATCGGCTTGGTCTTCACTAGGATAGTCCGGTGTTCTTTAGTGAGGGGGGTGTCTTTCCTGAGCCTCTTAAGGAGGCGGTGGTGAGACCCCTCTTGAAGAAAATATCACTAGACCTGGACTGTCTGGCAAACTACAGACCCCTTCTCTAACTTACCCTTTGTAGGGAAGGTTATTGAGAAGGTGGTGGCTGTACAACTGGTGGCCAGTTTGTTAACTCATGACATCTATGACCCTCTCCAGTTGGGCTTTAGGAAAAGGCACAGTACTGAGACTGCCCTGGTTCGGGTGCTTAATGATCTCCTGGTGGTGAGGGATAGAGGAGAATGTTCTATTCTTGTTCTCCTCGATCTCTTGGCTGCCTTTGACACCATGGACTATGGGGTGCATTTGGATTGCCTGTGGGTTCATTGTGGACTCTCTGGTGTGGTCCTCAACTGGTTCCATTTTTTCCTCACTGGCAGGACACAGAGAGTGGTCTTAGGGGCTTTTTCCTCTTGGCCACTGCCCCTGCCATGTGGGGTCTCACAGGGTTCCAGTTTGTCCCCAGTGTTGTTCGCGTGTATATGCTACCACTAGGGCACATTATAAGATGGTACAGACTGAGTTTTCATTGCTATGCTGATGATACTTGGCTGTACCTGTCTTTTGCGCCCAAGCAACAGGATGCAGTCTCAGTTTTCAATTGGTGCTTTACTGAGGTCCAAGACTAAGATGAGTGCCAACTGGCTGAGGTGAAATCTGGATAAGACAAAAGTACTGGTGGTGGAATCTGGTCACCCAAGGGTTGGTGTGCAGGCTGGTCGAGTCACTGAGCTTAAGCTTGGAGACTCCCAGCTTCTCACCGCTTATAAGGTGAAATATCTTGCCAATGGGCTGGATGGCAGCCTGATGCTTGAATCTCAGGTTTTGGCTGTGGTCCAGAGTGGCTTTTACCATCTTAGAAACATTGCCAGGGGACTTCCAGTGACGTCATCCACCTGATGGCTGCCTGATATTGGAGCTCTCTTACTCCTGCATCCTAAAATACTCCTAGAACAGCATATAATTGCACCCAAACCTAAGAGAATGGCATCTGATGAAAATTAAGGCATTCTGGGCAGAGAATAAAAAAAGAATTTCAAGTTCTTCAAGCCCGAATACAAACAGTAGAGGGGAAACTGGAGGCATCGGAGACACGAGTGGGGGAGATTAGAGAGGAGACCCAGCAACTACACTCGGCGGTCAATTTCCTCATAGACCAGCAAGAAGCAATGCAGGAAAAACTCTTGGATCTAGAGGCCCACTTTAGAAGAGATTATGGACTCCCTGAAGGAGCAGAGACAGGGAAAATGGAAGAATTTGTGGAGGATCTCCGTCGGGACATCCTGGATCTCCCCCCGACCTTTCAGTTTCGAATTGAGAGGGCACACCGGTCCTTGATACAAAAACCAAATGCCCCTACAGCCAGACCTAGGTCAATTGTCCTTAAACTCGCTAGTTTCAGAGATGAAGAGTTTATTTTCCGCACAGCTTGGGCTAAAAAAACTGTTCACTACAACATAGCCAGACTACTGTTTGACCACAATTACCCTACCGAAATCGTCTGACAAAGAGCAGCCTAGTCACCCATCCTAAAGGTGCTATGAGAACATGGGGTCCGATTCCAAACCCCATACCCGCGAATCTTTAGATCTTTTGGGACTCTGGGGTAAAAGTTTACAACTCCGAAGAGGCCCAGCGGGAACCTCCCAGAGGTCGCAGTGGCAGAGAGGCTCGGGACACCGTGGGTCAAGGAGAGCATGAGCAGAAGGGCTACGCACATTATGGGATGTGAAGCAGGCACTGCAGAAGCTTGGGAAAGGCAGCGAGGACACAGCAATGGAGTCACAGGCACCAGTACCTGAACAGTAAGCCTAGACTTTTCGGAGTGAGCTTAAACTTGGTTTCTCGGCAGGATGGCTGAGAGACTGGGGAGCCAATGGGGAATATCTCCTAGGCTGGCGTCTTCTTTCTTTTATACTTGAACTGACTGTTAAGGAGGTTTAATTTGTAACATTTACGTGCAGTATGCAGCTCAACAGCAATATTGTTATGCTCAAGCGATTGTGACAAATGCTGAGTCAGGGTTTGTGAAATTTGGCCCGCACAGCTGAAGAGGCTGTGGACATAAGCCTTAATAGCAGAAGCAGATGAACAATATTATTTGGAAACAGGCTTTCTACCTTGACGGACTAACCCCTCAAACTGAGCCTAATAGTGTGCTTAAGGAGATTCTCTTAATTGTATCATCTTGGCACAGCACAAGGGAAGGTTCTTCATTTGTGTTTCTGTTGCCCAGATCAACTCCTCCTCTCCCCGGCTTAGATATGCCTATGGGGAGCATACACAGATGTTTCAGATAAGTTTAAAGTACTTAAGCATTATAGGTGATACTATGTTTGGAACCTAGGGCTCTAGGGATCACATTATTGTGAAGCTACTGCATTGTTCCCAGTGATAATTACCTAGGGAGGAGGGGCATCGGAGGGATAATTTGTTTGACTCCCTCTTGTTTTGCCCCCTCATAATAAGGAAGGGGTGGAAGAGCAGCTATTTGATTGTAAATTTCTACAGTAGAGGGAAGGGAGGCAGACCATCGCGTTCCTCCTCTTTACGGGTGGATAATGCACCTAAGGATGCAAGTAGCATCCGGTCTCTAATTCAGTCGGGACCTGGGAGGCCTGGCGGAGATTTTGGCCACTAATCCTCCCCCGAGGACCACCCCTCTCACAGGGGGGTGGCCCTCATCGGGTAGAGGGCATACATTGCAGCCCTCCTATTTTGGAAGCAAATTTGTACGTAGTTTCAGTTCATTGTTCTGGGTTTGTTTACTCATTGTTTGTGTCTGTACACTTAATGCACCTGACTTGAATATGTGGAATCTGCTTACTGAAGACAACCATGGGAAGCTGAGAGATTATATATTAAAAATGTTAAGGCAAGGCAGGAGGATCTATATAGGGATAGGGGCTTAGGGCAAAGGTTCTGGAACATTCCATAAGGGCAAGAACTTGGGCGATGGTCAGAGTGGCTCTCCTTCAGCTATACATAAAGGCCTGTGCAAAGATGGGTAGTAAGCTACCAGTAGTTATTTTTTCCCATACTGTTAATGGATTAAACAATCCCATTAAACGATACAAGGCCATTGCCTCAATTAAAAAACTTAAACCCACATTCGTATTTCTCCAGAAAACCCACCTAAATAGGGATGAGCATTTAAAGTTGGCTAAATTTGGCTTCAGGACGGTGGTGGCCTCTACATACAAAGGGGGAAGAAGATGGGGGAATGGTTGTCCTGGTTCCTAAAACCATACTGTTCAAATTGATGGCCTCATATGTGGACCCAGAGGGCCACTGGGCCATTGCTGTTGGATGGTTGGAGGGACAGGAGATCACCCTAGCATCCATATATATTCCACCAGGTTCAGGAGCTGAGGTGGTGAGGGCCCTGTTCCGGAAGGTTACTGAATTCCATAAAGGAGTTCTAGTATTGAGAGGGGACCATAATCGGATCTCCTCCCAACTGGACACCTTGAATCTTAGACCTCCCAGACAAAACGCAGCACAGGTTTCAAACACCATGAAGTCTTGCTATATTAGGACCATTGCAGTCATTCCCCCAGTCTTGAACTGCCCCGGGGAGGAAACGGTTAACTCAGAGTGATCTGGGTTCCAGCAATGTGTTCGAAACCTATCTGGCCAGTTTCAAATGAAACTGCCAGATTCTTTACTCGCTTCACTGAACAGTCGCTCGGATATCAGCTCCTTCAGCTCGGTTCATTTCGCGGTTCAAGAAGTATTTTCAGTTCATTGAACCGGCAATAAATATTTATTTTACGCATTTCGATTAAAAAGCTCTATCTGGTAACCGTAAGTACAGAAATTAAGTCGTGTGGAAAGTCATTATCGGTTCGGTTTTGAACCGATCGGTTGGATGAAATACATGTTTTAAACTGTTTAGTTGGCTTTTAAGTGCGGTTCGGTTCTTATCGGTTCTGAAAAACCTAACTTTATTGGGGTTTTTCAAATACCCGTATTCTGGTTAGGAACCGATAAGGGTCTTCCTAGCACTGCCATCAAAAGGCAAGTTTTGGTTAGCTGGCATTATGTCTGAGAAACCCAAAAGAAAAACCGGGCCCACTGGGTTTCAACACTGTGATGTCTGTGGGAAGCCTTAGCCAAGGCTGACCCACACACCACTGTGTTTATTGTCTGGGGCTGACCACCTCCTGTCAGACTGCCAGGTGTGTAAAAATTTCCCTGCAGCCACCCTGGAAAAGAGATTGGGCGGCTCAGGGGGAGGAGGCCAAAAATCCGCTGACCCGGATGGCCTGCCGGTCCAGTACCCACTAGACCAGAGGGGTGCCACTCTGACCAGGCGAGACTTCCTCGGGCAAAAGGAAGGCTGGTTCAGAGGAACCAGTCCCAGCAAAAAGACAAAGAAATCAGCAGGTCTGGAGTACAAAATTGTCTCTCCAACTGCTGCAGAGATAACTAAAGCCATTCAGATTGTCCAGTCTTTGTCTCAGGCTGTCGAGCCCCTGCATCTGGGAAAGGGTGGCTCGTTCAGTCTCAGTGGTTCAGGATTATGATGTTGAGGATTTTTATGAACCACATGAGGGAGGAGGATTTTGATCAGTATGTTTGTGATTGGGAAGGTCTGGACGTGCCCATTGAACCGGACATCTCTCCAGATAGACCTTTAGAATCTCCCCCTATGCTGTCTGAGTCCCCTTCTCTGTTTATGTTTTACAAAAAGGTGGCAGAAACCCTCCAGCTTCCCTTAGAAGAGGCTGTGGATGAGCAAGAGGAGCCTGATTATGTGGAAATGATGGATATTCCAGAGACTAGGAGGTTGTCTATTCCTTTGCATAAGTCATTTAGGAAGCAAACAACAAAGATTTTAAAAAATCCTCATTCTGTCCCTCCTGTAGATAAAAAAATGGACAGAAGGTATACTTTGTCAGGCTCGGATACAGACTTCCTCACTGAGCAGTGTAGTCATGTAGGTGTGGTACAAGCTGCAGCCTGTGACAAGGCTAATATTCCCTGGCCTCACATCCTCCTGACAAAGTTCCAGGAAGATTGATGCCATGGCGAAAAAAGCAATATATGGCAGCTTCTTTGGGACTCAGGCAGGCTAATTATATGGCTTATGTTGCTAGATATCAGAAATCTAGATGGGACACTATATTGCAGTTAGCTAAGCAGGCCCAGGGCCAGCTGGCTAGTGAGTTGGAACAAGTGGCTGCTGATGGCATTGAAGCCTCTAAAGTTCAATTTCATACTGCTGTTGATGTTAATGATGTTTCCTCTAGGGTCATGGCCACTTCTGTAGCTTTCCGTGGGTTGGCATGGCTCAGATGCACTAATCTGTCCCAAGATACTCAGTCAAAGGCTATGGATTTTCCTGTATGGGAAATTCTCTGTTTGGTGATCAAACAGAAAATTATATGAAAAGATGGATGAATATAGAACTACCTACAAAAGTGCCCAAGCTAAGGAAAGGCATGCCACTCCACAAGGCATGCCCCCAGAGAGGCTGGAGGCCTTTCTACAGAGCCTTTTACCAGCTCAAGCCTCCTCTGCTTTTTCACAGAGGGTTTCAGAGAGCAGAGGTGAGCCGGGGCACAGGGGACAGTCGCCTCCCCTCAGCCTAAAGCTCCTGCCAAGCAGGCACCTGATGGGGTGCCCAGGGCCATTCTCCTGTACCAGTGGGGGCAGGTTGGCTTATTTCAGCCAGAACTGGCTGTCCTTAACTCGGACAGGTGGGTTCTGGAAGTAGTAAGCCAAGCCTGGTTCTCAGCTTCAAACAGTTTCCAAAGATGAGAGCCAGGCAATTTCCACCATAAACTCTTCAGAAGCCCTTGCTTTGGAAGCGAAGTTTCTTCCCTCCTGAATTGCAAAGCAGTGGAAAGGGTTCCCCTTGCCATCAGGGCAAGGGACTGTACTCAAGATATTTTCTTACCCCAAAAAGACAGGAGAATGGCGGCCATCTTAGACTTAAGGTACCTGAACAGACATCTATTAAAGCCAAAGTTCAAAATGTTAACTCTAGCAATGATTTTGCCCTCCCTGAGGCCAGGGGACTGGTTAGCTTCCCTGGACCTCAGGGCATCCTATTCATGTCATGATCAGGCCTTCTCACGAAAGTACCTCAGGTTGAACTGCTCTCGGGCCACTACCAGTTCAAGCAATGCCCTTTGGCTAACCTGCGCCAAGGGTATTCACAAAATGTCTAGCTGTGGTAGTGGCTCATTTAAGAAAACAAGGATTGCTGTGTTTCCCTACCTGGACGACTGGCTACTAGTGGGTCAGTCTCAGACCAGGTAAAATCTCACTTGCAGGTCACCCAGCAGCTTCTCACTTCCCTGGGGTTCCTGCTGAACTCACAAAAGTCAGTTCTGGAACCTGTTCAGGTTCTAACTTTCATAGGTGCAGAGTTGAACACAAAGTTAGCCGGGCATTTCTCCCCTCGGGAAAAGGCCAGGGCTCATTGCCCTGGCATCCTCCTTTACCCTGCGGGTCTCTCGACCAGCAAGGCATTTCTGCAACTCCTAGGGCACATGGCTGCTTCCACAGCTGTCGTGCAGGGAGCAAGATTTCAGATGAGGGACATTCAGTTCCACTTGAGGTCCTATTGGTCCCAAAGGAGGACCCCTTACCAAATTAGTTCGGTGACCAAAACCTGATCCTGGCCCTTCAGTGGTGGCAGGATCAAGGCAATCTGTCTCAAGGGTTCCCTTTCTACCAGTTTCACTCCCTCACCCTCACCACGGATGCCTCCCTGTTAGGGTGGGGGCTCACTGGGCGACCTTTCCACTCAAGAGTGTGGTCCCCCAGAATCTCTGCTCCACATCAATCTTTTGGAACTCAGAGCTGTTCTTTTAGCTCTTCAGGCTTTTTCAGCTGTTGTCCAGAACAAAGTAGTTCAAATCAGGACAGACAACACCACAACAATGTGGTACATCAACAAGCAAGGGCACTCGGTCTTCAGCCTTGTGCACCGAAGCAATGAAGTTATGGTCTCTGGCTTACTCCTAAACACCTCCTGATGCTAATTCACCTTCCAGGAAAGGACAATGTCCTGGCGGATGCTCTCAGCAGGATTTCCCAGGGCCATCACGAATGGTCTCTGAATCCTCAGGTATTGGGGTCGGTCTTTGCCAGATGGGGTACCCTCAGATAGATCTCTTGCAGCCCCAGACAACCATCAACTTCCTCTGTTTGTTGCAGGCCTCCAGTGCTGGGTTCAGTCCCTGGACGCCTTCCTGCTGGATTGGAAGGAAATTCCATATGCTTTCCCCCTTCCTCTCCTCTTCAGGGTATTGGTGAAAATCAGAACTCAGCCCTGCAAAGTGGTTCTGATCGCTCCAGACTGGGCCAGACAGCCTGGTATCCTCTTCTCCTGTCCCTGACAATCCACCTCCCCTAACCTTGCCCAGGACCCACGACTTGCTGACCTGTGCACAGGGGAGGTGTGGTACCGGACCTCAAATCCCTCCACCTCAGGCTTGGTTCTTGAGGAATTAAATTGCTGATTTACACCTTTCTCAAGGGGTCATGGATATTTTAAAGGCTTCTAGGAAGCCTTCCACCAGAACTACTTACAATTCTAAGTGGAAGAGGTTTTCCTTCTGGTGTTAGGAGAAACAAATTGTGCCAGAATCTGCTGACCTGGCCACTTTACTGGACTATTTGGCCCATCTAAATTCCCTAGGCCTTAGACCAGCTACCTTGAAGGTTCATATGGCAGCTGTTTCTGCCTTTGTTTCCGCAGGGAAGCCTGTTTCTCTTTCCTCTCACCCTGTGTTTTCTAAGTTTTTTAAGGGGTTACTTCATACTAACCCTCCCTTTCGGGAACCAGCCCCTGCCTGGGACCTGAATGTTTGCATTGCTCAGTTAATGCAACCTCCCTTTGAGCCCCTTTCTTCTGCAGATCTCAAGTATTTAACTTGGAAAACTGTTTTTCTAGTGGCTATCACTTCTGCCAGACGTATAAGTGAATTGCAAGCCCTTTCGGTGGAAAAGTTTTATTTCTTTTCACAGGGATAAAGGTAGTCCTCAGGACTAACAGAAGTTTTACCCAAAGTGGTTTCAGATTTTCATCTGAACCAGTCCATTTCTCTCCCAGTGTTTTTCACTGAGCATTCTTCCTCGGGTGAGAAGAGCTACACAACCTAGACGTTAAAAGAGCCCTAAGCTACTATGTGGAGCGTACCAAGGGTCACAGAGTTCGAATCCCTCCAACTCTTCCTTACCTATGGAGAGGTTGGCAAGGGAGACCTGCCACTAAGAGGACAATTGCAAGGTGGATTGTCTCTTGTATCCAGTTCTGTTACCAAAAACTAGGTAAGGAGCCCCCTCAGGACTGAGGCCCTCCACCAGGGGTACAGCTGCATCTCTAAGCGGCTGCTGAGATATTCCCATTTTGAAATTTGTCAAGCTGCTACCTGGAAACAGTTCACACCTTTGCAAGCATTATTCCTGGACGTCCAGTCCAGGAGAGATCTCGTTTTGGCACAGCTGTTCTTCAGAGCCTATTTCCTAAGTAGGTTCTGCCCTCCTCCATGGAGGTACTGCTGTGTAATCTGCAATGGTCCTAATAAGCAAGACTTCATGGTGTTTGAAGAAAAATTACTCACCTTAGTAATTGCTTTTCTTCTCATGGAATCTTGCTATATTGAGACAACCCTCCTACCCCTCTCAGAACTCCTACTTGGGTATGGGGTTGGCAAATTAGTGCAAGCACTGTGTCATGCCATTTTAGTCTCTCTAGTTGGGTTAGGGAACTAGGTATTTCTTTTTTGTTAAGTGGTAGAGGTCCCTCTCTAGACTTGAGTTTTTGGGAGAGGGTCCTATTAGTGCTTGTAAGAGTGTTCCTAACAATAAATATTTGTTGTTATTCTGTGATTGTTCTTATTCTTCTAATGATAGGTAGCCAATGGCTAGTGTAGAGCTTTTCCACACAGACTTGCTATGTTAGTTTAGCTCCGTGAAAGAACCTGGCAGTTTCATTTGAAACTGGCCAGATAGAGCTTTGAACAGCGCCCTCGCGCTGTGGAACTCCAGATCACTCTGGAGTTAACCGTTTCCTCTCCGGGGCAGTTCAAGACTGGGGGAATGACTGCAATGGTCCTAATATAGCAAGACTCCATGAAAAGAAAAGCAATTACTAAGGTGAGTAATTTTTTCTTATCTCTCAGAGGTGCAGTGGGCGGACGCATGGAGGGCCTTGAACCCGAGCAAACGTGAACTTACACATTACTCAGCCCCCCATAGAGTGTACACCAGGATAGATTATTTTCATATTACCAGAGAGCACATCTGTAAGGTAAAAGATTGTATACAGTCCCCATCTGTATTATCTGACCATTCATTATTAATCCTTAAGTTGGATTGGGAGGGGGAGAGAAGAGAACCCCTGTGGAGGTTCAGTAACTTCCTACTGACTTTAAAGGACTTTAGGGAAATGATTACTCAGAAGATTACACAGATCCTCCAAGACAACCGCATACCAGATATTTCAGAGGGTGTCCTTTGGGACACCCTCAAAATAGTGTCGAGGGGGGATATTATAAAATATGCCTCCAACTACAGGAAACAACAACAGGCCCGCCTAGATAGACTGCATCAACAACTCAAGGAACTTCAGGCTTAACATGTAGCGGGGGATGGGGGAGCCCTACCCCTCCTGCAGGCCACAAGGGAACAGATACAGCGGATCCTGAATGTGCGCACGGGGCATGCATTACAGTCCCTGCAACAGAAGTACTATGACGGAGGACCAAGGTTGACCTGCTTGTTAGCCCACAGGCTGAAATAGCAGTGGGTACAGTCCACTATACCTCAGATTAGGAATCCAATAAGTGGCAACATGGTCAACTCGCCATCACAAATTAAACAAGCTTTCCGGACGTTTTAGGAAAATTATATACTCCAGAACAGGAGATAGATATGGAGGCAGTAGAAATCTTTTTGGCGGGGCTTAGACTACTGAAACTTAATGAGAACAACAAGCAGCATTAACCCGTCCAATCACGGTGGGAGAGTTAGAGGAGCAATTAACAACTTAAAATCTCTCAAAAGCCCTGGCCCAGATGGCTCTACTGGGGAATTTTATAAGATGTTTAAGCAGGGGTTAATCCCTACATTGTTGAGTACCTGTTGTGAGGTTCGGGGGGAGAGAGGGCTCCAGACACATGGCGTTATGCCTACATCTCAAGCATTTTGAAACCTGGGAAAGATAGCACGGCCTGTTCATCCTACAGACCCATTTCAGTTCTTAATATAGATTATAAGTTATTTACTTCAATCTTGACTAAGAGGATGGAGGTCGTGCTCCCCTAGCTTATAGACTTGGATCAGACGGGTTTCGTGCCAGGGAGGCAGACACAAGACAATGTGAAGAGAACTGTGCATTTAATACACCATGCTGCCTGGTCAGACGCCCCCTTTCTTCTCATGAGCTTGGATGTCAAGGGGGCGTTCGACCGGGTAGCATGGTTGTTCCTGTGGGAAGCATTGGAGAAAATGGGTATACCACGAGATCTCATCGGAGTGGTCTCACGGCTCTATACAGACTCGAGAGCATATGTGAAGGTGAATGGCGCAATTCCTACCCCGATATCACTGAAGAGAGGTACCAGACAGGGGTGCCCTCTGTCCCCTCTGCTGTTCGCCCTATATTTGGAGCCATTGGCACAAGTTCTGAGGCAGGATAAGTGGATACGTGGGGTGGAGGAGGAGACCCATAAGTTGGCTTTGTACGCCGATGACTTATTGATTTATATGAGAGATCCAAAGTCCAGGAAGGTAGCGTCTTTCAGAAAAAGAGACATGCAAGAACAAGGGGACACAATTTAAAGATGGGGGGGGGCGGTTCAGGTGCAATGTGAGGAAGTATTATTTCACAGAGAGGGTAGTGGAAGCATGGAACAGCCTTTCTGAGGAGGTTGTGGGGTCTAAAACTGTGGGAGAATTCAGGACTGCATGGGACAGACATAAGGCAATTCTTGTGGGGGTAGGAAGAAATAGGCTGTTGGTTAACTAGGAGCTGCGGCATATCCCGTAGGTAGGGAAATGGGCAGACTAGATGGGCCAAGTGGTCCTTATCAGCCGTCAAAGTCTACGTTTCTATGTTTCCAGAGCACTCCTTATCCCCTTGGTGGGGCCTCCTGGATACCTTTGGTAAGATTGCAGGCTATAGGGTAAACCTAGCGAAAACAGAGGTCCTTGGGGTAAACTGTGATCCATCACCTCAAACCCAAGAGAGATTTCCATTTCGTTGGCACCTGAGGCGCTTGAGATACTTAGGGATTCAGATCAGCACCCATCATGCAGACCTATTTGATTTAAACTACTCACCACTTTTGACCAAAATAACTTCAGACTTGGAGAGATGGGGGACCCTTCCGCTGTCCCTAATCCAGAGGATTGAGGCGGTGAGGATGGTTGTCCTACCTAGATTTTTGCATTTAACTCTGACGATCCCTGTGCAGGTCCCAGAAGAATGGTACAGAACCATAAACAGGAGAATATCTAAATATATCTGGGCTGCATAGAAACCAAGGGTGCGGCTCTCTATCCTACAGCTGCCTAGGGAATGGGGAAGGTTGGCACTTCCCAATTTAAGATTATACCATGTGGCTGCTCAACTGAGGACAGTCCTATATTGGCTACACAGTGGCTATTTGGCCAAGTGGAAGTCTTTGGAAAAAACTGAAACAGACCTGGGTGATCTAATGGGGCATGATTGTCTTTACCTCCAAATGTAGAGCCAAGGGAAATTACCAACCCATACACACGTACTAGCATGCAGTGTTGGCAGAGAACCCTGGCAGCTAGGAGTTTCGCCAGGTGGAGACCTCTGTTATACTCACTGCCTCATCTGACCTCTTTTGTGCCGGCAGTCTTGGACAGGGGATATCGTAGATGGGAGGAACGGGGATTATATCTCATATACCACTTTGTCCCCAGGGAACAATACTCACTTTAACGGAATTAGTTCAACGATATGGAATCTCCTATAAGGAGAGATTCAGATATTTTGAAGTCAGAGATTTCCTTAATGTCACAATGGGTACACTACAGGGTGACTCACCACCCCCTCTATTGCTGGGATACTGGTAAGAGCAGTGGAAAGAGGACCGCCCCCCCCAATTGATATCGACCTTGTATGAAGCAGTAAGGGAGATAGAGGAGGACTATTTAGAATCCATCCGGGCATGGGAAAAAGATTTGGGACTGCAAATACCTTTAAAGGTTTGGCAGAAACATGTTAAAACAATCCAGTGGGGACTTCATTCCAAAACCAGGAAGGATTTTTTAGGCCCCTGGCACAGCAGCAGAAATACGTGAGGAGGGGAGCGGAATGCTGGAGGCAGCGTGGATACTCACCAGCCCCACATGCACATATATTCTGGAGCTGTCACAAATTACAGCCATATGTGGCAGAACTGCAGGGTACATTAAGGCAGATAATTTCGCCTTCTCTAACACTAATTCCCCTCCTGTTCTTTGCCGCAGATTACCTTTCAGAGCGCAGGCTCCCTGTGAATAGGAAATTTATGGCCATTGCCATTTTGGCAGCAAAAAAATCAATTACGAGGCTCTGGCTATCTACTAACTCTCCCACATTGTTAATGTGGCAGGACATGATGCTAGACATCTGTAAGATAGAAAGCATTACAGCTATGCTCAATAAACAACAGGAGCAATATGAGATCTTTTGGAGGAGGTCTCTGGATAAGTGTCTCAGAGAAGAAGGAAGGATACTTGGGAACTGAGATACTGGAGATTTATACTTTAATGAATTTACATAACATGGTAAAATGAAACCTCATATCTCAACCCTGTTGCAGGATTGTGATTCCAGACCCCCCTCATTGTACCTGTATTTTTAAGAATCATCCTACCATCATGCCTTGCTATTCTTTCTGAAATGTATGTATGTCAGGTGCATTGTATTGCATGTATGTACAAGAGTACTTGTCTGTTTGTACAATATCTGTTATATGTTTTGTTACATGTAGTGAGGATGTTGTACCACTTTATAAACTAAAGACTGAAAGTTAAAAAAAAAAAAGAAAATTACCAGGATTAAACACCTGATTCCCTTGGGCGATCTGCCATCACTTGTCCATGCCTTTGTGACATCAAGGCTTGATTACTGCAATGCCCTTTACTTAGTTCTTTCAGGGGCTAATCTTTGCCGCCTATAGCTAGTTTAGAATGCAGCAGCTAAGTTGCTGACTGGCCTTCCGAAGTCATGTCATATCATGCCTGTGCTGCACTCTCTGCACTGGCTTCCTATTAGGTGGCAGATCACCTTCAAGGTCGGTATGCTGATCTATAAAGCCCTACACAGTCTGGGGCTCGGTTACCTGCAAGAGCTCCTACAGCCCTACCACCCATCGCGTCCCCTCCGGTCAGCTGAGGAGGGCCTCCTAGTGATTCTCAGGGTTCATTTGATGTCATCTGGTGCCGGAGCATTTTTGTTGGCGCCTACCCTGTGAAATTCACTGCCTCAATTATTTAGAGAGGCCCCTTCGGTTAGTGACTTCAAGAGGATCTGGAGACCATTTTATTTAGTAATGCTTTTCCCTCAGTTTAACTCCCCCAATACATTTTTTGCTCCACCTGTGGAACTGGCAGGCAGCTCGACTACTCCCTTGGAGGGGCTTATTCTCTGGTCCCCGACTCTCCCGCACATGACTCTTCCCGGTAAATCCTCCACGGGTTACCACCTGTGACAGGGCCAAGGGTGAAGAATGTCGACGTCCCCCCCCCTCAGAAACCAACATCCAGACCTCCCGGGGCCGGTGCAGGTGCTGCAGGGATGTCATGGAGCCTGCCAGCTCCATTTTTTTTCTCCCGCTCCCATGCCGCGGTTGCTCAGGCATGTGTGGAAGCATGCGCACGCAGCAGTCTGCAGCACCCTCTCTAGTCTAGCCACCCCCATCTTCCCTTTCCTTGGTCCTCCACCCGGCGGCAGCTCTGCAGCGGGCATGACTTGAGTCCCTACCCAGGAGAGGAGAGCTGCCCTACGGCTGCTCAGTCCACCTCCTGGCCCCCCCCCGTGACCCCTGATGAAGGCTTGTTCCCAAACCCAGGTCGCCTAGCACGAGGTGTGGCATCCAGCGCCTCAACTCTCAGCACCACCGGGCCAGCTCCTCCTCCTCCTCTTAACTCTAACTTATCATGCTTGTTTATATTTTTATGTATATTTTATTTTAATTGGTCTGTGTTATTCAGGTATCTATAAAGCGCCTAGAGTCACAATGAGATAGAGCGCACTAACAAATTAATGAACTAAAAACCAAAGTAATAAAGCTGGAAGGGGGAAAATTGAAGAGAGATGTGAGGAAGTACTTCTTTACTGAAAGTGGTGGATGCCTGGAACAGTCTTCCAGTGGAGGTGGAGGGAGGAAAAACAGTGGTGGAAATTCTAACATGCATGGGATAGGCTGGGAATATTGGTTGGAGGCGGGGGCAGGAGATCAAGTAGGGTCTCGGCGATAGGATAGGTGAGCAGGGAAAATGGACAGACTGGCTGGGCCAAGCAGCCCTTACCTGCTGTCAGAGTCTGTGTTTCTTTGTCCAGTACTGTAAACATTTGCTAGACTCCAGATTATGTTAAGGATGGTAATGGATCATATCCACAGAAGGGGAAGTTGAGGGGACACCACAGAGGACCTGCACAAAACAATGATTGACCAAACGACTTGGTCAGCTTTGACATAGATATCAAGACTCAATTCAAGAAGACCAGGCCCAATGCATGACCATGCTGATGGGTCCCAGAGGCAGCTGCCTGTGCGAGACCCAGTGATATCTTCAGCTGGAGGAACTACTGACCAAAATGCAAGGCCTTAAGGTTCCTCAACATCAAAGGTTTGGGGGAGTTCAAGATAAGGTCTACCTCGTAGTCCCAGAGCTTCTGCAAGAACTCAGTATCATGCTCCGGGGAATGGCATGAAAGTGATCCTGCAGCCTGCACCTTGTACACCCTTTAGTGCTTCACATTCAGACAACCCTGTCACTCCCATGGGGTATGCTGTGAGTCCCAGAGTGTCTGTCAAGCAGATGGCTCCCTTCCTCCCACCTCCCCGAGCTGTCATCTGAGGCAGTGGACCACCAAGCACCCAGATGGAATAGAAGCCTCTATCATGGGGCTGAAGTAATCCCCTAGCCAGGTATTGGTGTTGCATAGCAGATCAAACAAGGAGTCCATAATGAAAACCTCAATCACTACATTTTTATTCTTCAGTGACCTGGCATCACACAGAGGTGCCCGAAGGGGGGAGAAGCATGGTCAGCTGTCCCAGCAACCACCTGCTTGACATAAATGGGCAAAACTGTTGGGATCGGAATCATTCAAGGAGGCCCCCTGTCCCTATTTCAGTCCTTCCCGGGGAGCAATAGACCAGAGTGGTAGATAAATAGAATTTTTTTTAAATTAAGCAAGACTGTACAGTGCACAAGGCCACAAACCATCCACTAAGCCTGAAAACTGCAAACCACAGACAAGTGTTTCATCTTGTTTAAGACCCATTTATGTGATATGGCCATTACTGACTGTGGGGTGGGTGGGGGGATGATGCTCAGTACATCAAGATTGTTCCTTTTTTTCTGAATACAATTATTGCAGAACATGCATTTAACTCTTAGCTTTGCGCAGCACGTTGAGTTACTTTGTGTGTGAATAATACCATGTACAGTATAACTCCAAATTCTGTTGTTACTCTATAATACTCTAGCTTTTGAAAATCAAGTTGAGGACCACCCTGACGGCCCAGTGACCTGGGTTCCAGGATGAACTTGTGTTGCGTCGGGGGTCAGGTCTGGCCAAGACAGCTGCTGCACATCAGTGCACCTCAACTGGGGAAGGCTGATGGCAGGTTCCACCATCACAGCGACCCCTGAAGCTGGGCCAGGAAGCTTGCTCTTGCCATGATGAACACTGTGCTAGGTAAGCCCAAGATAGGACAGCGGCCACACCTGTGGGGAAAGGAAACAGTTGGAGAAATACCTGGCTGGCATCTATATGATAGCAGGGTTTCCTTGGCCTGACCAAGGAAATATCCCTGCAGGATGGACAGACATCCCGGAAATAAAGTATAAAAATCAGCTTGAGGCCAGCCCGTTGACACAGTGGCGATATGTGGCTTACAATACTGTGGACCCGGGCTCTCACACAAAACCAGGGATGTTGGTGGTCTGGCAGTAGAAAGGATTTAGCGGCCCGCAGGACGCTGTCTGCCTTCACTGCTGGTGGTCGGGGGGGGGGGGGTTATGCAGCCTGCTGCACTACTACTACCTGGGTGAACACAGGTGGAGATGCATTTAGGAGGATGTGCTATGCATAGAGCAGGGACAGTGTATTCACCATCTGGTTTGCTGTCACCCAGGCAACTGTGCACTTGGGGTGAAACACAAGGGGGAAAACTTGGACATGATTGCTAAATCAATGCTAGCACTGCCACTCTCCATCGGAACCAAAATATATTTTTATTTTTAAATGGTGATTTTTTTTTTTGGTGTGTTTTAAAACTGTTTGGCACTATTAAAAACAGTTCAAAAATAGTTCTATCTACCATATGGCACAAGTACAGTGAAGTCTACCAGGATGAAGTGCAGCACTGCAGAATTTTGCAGCAATTTCAGTGGGAGTTATTCCCTTTTGTCATGCAGTAAACCTGTGACACTGCACTTTATCCTTGTGGGCTTCACCTTATATGCATTTTGGTAAACAATTGGTGTGAAAAAAATAAAAATTAAAGGCTAGAGCTAACCCTGCTCCCCTTGTCAAACCTGGGCCCTTGCTGGCTGCAGCCCTGGATGACCAAGTGCCACCATAGTCTGTGCTTGGATTTTGCCAGGTAGCCTACTGCGGAGTTGAAGGTTGGGGTCTCTGCCTGGGCTGGTGATTTGAGGTAGCTTGCAGCTTAGGCAGCAGGGAGGCATTTCGGGGTCCTAGAAGTATTGATCCATTTGGAGCTCCACAGGGTGGGAAGGGTGCCTTTTGGCAGCACCGGAATGAGGTCCTGGTAATTTCAAAATAAGAAACTTGAACAATACTGATTGCAGACTTCTCCCTGTGTGGAGAGAGGTTTCCCTGCTTAGCTGGTCTTGTTTGTGGGAAACTCTAAATCTAGACTCAGCAGGTTAAATTACACTGACTAACTTGTTATATGACTTTTTGGACACCACCCAGCAGTTATGAGTGAACAGATATTTAGATAACAAAAACCACAGAGAGACATGTTTAGAAAACTTGGAATACATGATCTAGGGCAGATGCTTCAGAAGCCAAGGATTTGCTTCCAAAAAAAACAAAGTCAATCTCTGAAGGTAATTGTGCTTACCATGCTGATGGCCTGGGTTCACACCTCAATTCTCAGCCAACGCATATCAAGGCAGGAAGTCCGAGTAAGACACCTTCTGCCTCTTGGATGGAGAGAGGTTCCTGCTGATGCATGGATAGAAGAGACTTCTTTTGTGAGGTTTGGGCAGACAGAACCGCTCAGCCTCGCTGTTCTCTTGCCAAAACCTCAGGCTGAAAGTCTTTTATGCCATAAACACTAGTATATCCAGATATGTAGTGAAGTAGTGTAGTCGAAGCACAGGTCAGGAAGCATAGGAAAACCAGAAGCAGTTTTAAAATTTGCAACAAATGATTTATTATTAATAACAGTAAAATAAAAAAAAATTGTTCAGGATAACTATTTACAAAGGATGTATAAACAGAGAAAGTCCATCTGGGTTTCTTCTCAGTTTCTAGTTTCAGTCTCTCTATTTCTGTGTCTCTCTTTTGCAAAACATTGCAGCTCCTTTTTATGTGTCTGTGCAGGAGCTCATTAAGAAAATATCATGCTTCTCACACCGTGTTCTTGTAAGTTTCAACAAGTGCTGAAAAAAGAACATTCTCTCTCCTTATGCTGGTCTCTAGGCTTCAGAACTACTGGAAAGCACCTCCTCTTGCCACGTGACAGGCAGGAATTCAAAGCTCTATAGCTTGGATATCATCCCCTCTGCTTTCTGTGACCTCCAGTTTACTTCCTGCCTTCCAAGGGGCAGGTACTCTGCAGCAGAGTTCTGTCACTGTGGGGACAGGGCTGAAGACTTCTGAACTGTAAGTTTGGATATTAATTTTTATTGGATATCCACAGAGAGCAGGGATGGGTGGACTGATCGATAAATCTCTCTCTGTTCTTAGGGGAATCCCCGTCTCAGCCGTGCATGCTGAACAGACTGGCCCCTCTGTTTTCTCCTGCACTAATGGGCTTAGCTGGTCCCCTCCCCCCACCCCCTGGATGTACAGGCTTTTTTTCTCAAGTCACAGGATCAAGTGGGGGAATATTGTGCTTGCCCAGTGGGGGAGTATTGTGTGTGCAGAAGGGAGGCTTACAGCAGCAGAAGAGCTGATCCACAAGAGCTGCCGCCCAAACTGATCGTAACTGCCGATGACCGCTTCAGGCCCAGGCCGTCGACGGCGCTCCTCATCGACAAGCACCTTTCCATTCGACTCATTGACGAGTGGAGAGCTTGCTGCAGTGGAGTGCTGGCTAAAGTCGAACAGAAGTGCTTCCATGGAGCTTTTTTCCATTGACAAACACTTTAGGGGGTAAGCTCGTTGACTGAGACCGCGTGCGGCACAGCTAGTCTTGTGAGCAGCGCAACCAGACCATTGACAAGCTCCTTGGGCTCCTAGCTCGTTGATGGAGGCCTCATTTAACAGGCGGCACCACCAGCAGGCCACTCAGGTGCTCAGTTCGTCGACGGAGGTCTCATCACTAGCAGCACTACAAGACTGCCGATGAGCACTTCAGCTGGCACACTGCTCGTCGATGGAGGCCATTATCATTACCAGGGGCAACCGGGAGAGGCTTCCTACAATACATTAAAAGGGAAGGCACTCTCTGCATTTTCAGTAGCAATGACTGAGGGATAGAGCCTCGAGGATCCACCCCTAACAAAAACTGAAGGAACTCTACCAATGCAGGCAGTATAGCTTGGTGGTTAGGGGCACTGAACTGCAAACCAGGGGACTTGGTGACCTAAAGACCTGGGTTTGAATCTCATCAGCCCCCACTTGTATATGGAACAGGATTTTATGCGAACCATGCCACAAGTGCAGATCGGGGAATTGGAATTTAGATAAGGGTCATGTCCCCTAGCAAGTTGATTTCAGACTGGTATGGGGGCCCAGCTGTACCTGCCAGCAGCAGGGGGTGTGATACGCATCAGTATGTTTACGGATAAGCCTGACAAACCCTCCAGGGGCAGAAGATGCCACAAGTTCAGATCCCTCACGGTTGGCCACCTTTGCGGGTTCTCTATGCATACAGTGTGAGAAAGCAGAGGCCACAAGGTCAGAGGAGCTAACAGAGGCCTCCATCTCAGCAGAGCAGCACCAAACTGTGGAGTCGGAGGAGGTCACAGCCTCCAAGGGGGGGCCAACAACATCTAACCAGATCTCACAGGAAAATTGAACAGGGCTTTCGCGCTGAACCCTTCATGCTTTGATATACTACCTCCACAGTACCTGGAGTGGAGGGACCACAAGAAGGCCATTCAAAAGCAAACTCCATCACCATCATCCGAGAAGAAGAAGCGGCATTCCTCACAAGGGCGACAAGAAACATTCAGAAGCGTGGGTAGATTGCCCCAGAATCGACCCACTGGTTCAAACCTCACCAGGGTCACAGTTATTTCAGGAGGGGGAGGAGCCTCTCTACGGGACCCAGTGGACAGGAAGGTGGAGACATCTTTAAAAAAGGCCTTCCAGGCATCCGTAACCTCGCTCAAGGCAGCTACTGCCAATCTCTTCTCATCTAGAGCCACTCTATCCTGGGCCATGGACCTAGCCTCCCACCTGGCGTAAGTTCCAGAGAAAAACAAGTCTGCCTGGCAACAACTCCAACTCATGCATTTAGACGCCGCTTACTTAGCAGACGTGTCAGATGAAGCAGTCAGTTGTGCAGCTAAAACCATGTTTTACCAAACCTCAGCCCAGCGCAGCCTCTGGCTTCGGTCTTGGAAAGTGGATGCCTCCTCAAAAATTCACTTGGTAAATACACCATACGAAGGAAACCTGCTGTTTGGATCTGCCCTCAAAGAGTTAGTAAAAGAATCTGATGAAACAGTGAAGGTGCGCATGCTGCATCAAGGTGCAGAGACGAATCTTGGTCATCAGGCTCCCGACAGAATTTTCGTCCCCAAAACCATAGCACAGGGCAAAATAAGAATTTTACAGGAAAATGCACATGGTTCTCCTCCCGTAACTAGTGTAACTTCAAAGGAGGACGAGGTGGCACCTGAGACATGGGGTGGCAACAAACAATCACATGAAACCTCTGGACCCATCCTTGAGTGGGGGCACAGACTTCAGAGTTCCTCGAGGAACGGGTCCATACCACGACAGGCAGATGGATTCTGGACATAGTAACCAATGGATACCTGATCGAATTCAACTCAAAGCCCCAGTTGCTCCATGTGGTTCCATCACCAATTTTGAGCAACCAGAAAATTGGGATTGTTCCAAGCAATTACAGCCTGGGTAATGTTCCAAGCAATTACAGACCTTCCTCTGGCTGGGACTAGTAAGCAGGTTCCCCCCACTGATCAGAACAGGGGTGTTTACTCACTTTTCTTACTCGTCCCCAAATGCACGGGGGGATTTAGACCAGTCTTGGACTTCAAATTTTGGCACCGCTTGGTGCGCAACAACTCCTTCAAGATGGAAACGCTCTCATCCATCATCTGGGACTTTTTTGGCCTCAATAGATTTACAAGATGCCTATCTGCATATACCCATCTGAGAGTCACACAAGCAATATCTCAGATTCAAGGTGGGGGGGGAAGGAATGCCCCTTCCAATTCACAGTGCTTGCCTTCTAGCTTTTCTTGGCCCCTGGAGTCTTTTCCAAGGTCCTAGGGACAGCATTTGCTCCTAGTGACGGTAATTGCTTGCCTCACATTACAAGGGATACAGCTCTTCCCTTATCTAGACGACATTCTCATCAAGGCCCCATGGTTTGATCAGGCAATACCAGCTGTTGCGGAGGTCGTCCAGTACAACTCAAGGCACGGATTTGTCATTAACTGGAAGAAGAGCTCCTTAGTTCCTCCCCAGACCCTGAACTATCTGGGATTAGGCTTCAAAACACAAGACAACAGGGTGTTTCCCATAGAAGCGAAATTCATGGACTTCCGTTGCCTCATCAGAAGGTTTCAGACAACTCGCCACTTAACGGCTCACTGTTACATAAAGCTCACGGGGACCATGGTCTCCCAGGCAGACACAGTCCTCTGGGCACAGATTCACACGCAGCTCATCCAGGCAAACCTTTTCAAACAGTGGTCTCAATCCAGAGACAGCCAAGAGCAGAAGATTCCAGTTCCTCACCAGGTAGAAGCCTCCCTTCATTGGCGGGCTCAAAGGACCAATATTATGAGAGGCCGCAATTTGGGGCAGCCTCACCAAGTAAGAATCACTACCGATGCCAGTCTACGGGGCTGGGGACCTCATCTAGGTCAGGTCTCAGCACAAGGCAAATGGTCTCTGACAGGGACCAGATCCAGCATCGACATTCTGGAAATGAGAGCTGTACGCCTGGTGCTGCAGAGGTTCAAAGATCAGATCTCCAACCAGGAAGGGCGGATCCTAATGGACAATTGAGCAAAGATGGCATATATCAATCACCAGGGAGGAACAAGGAGCTCATGGATGCGCAAGCAATCCTTTCTGCTCTTTCAATAGGCCGAACGTCACCTGGCAAGCCTGAGGGCAGTCTACATTACAGGTCAGGAAAACATCTCTGCAGACTGGCTAAGTTGCAAGGACATCCTACCAGGGAAAGAGGAGCTGAAGGAAGATGCCTTCTGCAGCCTCACTGCATGCGGGGTGTTCGCCTGCCAACAAAACTCCAGAGCAAGGAGTTCTGCTCCTTTGCCAAGGATGAGTTCATACTGGCACAGGATGCTTCCTCCATAAGCTGGGGTCAGTCCATCCTGTATGTTTTTACTCCAGTACCACCATTCTCCAAGGTCCTTGACAAGGTAACTCTGGATCAGGCAGAACTGATTCTGGTCTGCCCACACTGGCCCTGGCTTCCACGGTTCCCACGTATGCTTCGGAGGTCAAGACAATCTCTGATAATGTTATGAATCAGCCCGGACCTTCTATGTCAAGGCCTTGTGCTGCATCCCAGTCTGTGCAGTCTATCCCTCTCGAGATGGAGATTGAGCGGGAGACTCTCTCAAGGAGCTAGGATATATATACCTGCTGTCATTGAAATGATGATTCATTCGTGTCGCCCATTATCATTTAAGGTCTACTACAGAATATGGTGCAGATTTCTTTCTGGCTTCAGTTGTAACAAATGTCAGACCAGGCAGTATCCCTACACATCATTCTTCAGTTCCTCCAAGAAGGATTCGAGAAAGGGCTACAACTGGCCACCTTGCGGGTTCAAGTTTCCGCATCGAGAGCACTCTTGTTGGTAGATTCAGGAAAGTCCCTTTGGGCTCATCCCATGTATGATGATTCCTGAAGGCAACAACTCTAAAACGCCCTCCAGTCAAGCCAATTGTACCTCCATGGAGACTCAACTTGGTCAAAGAGGCATCCCTCATACGTCTGACGATGAAAGTCACATTTCTCATAGCCATCTCTTCAGCCAGTCACATCAGCGAGCTAGGAGATCTCTTTAATAAGGATCCTGATACCATATTTCATCAGAACTCAGTGGTCCTCTGAACATATCCAGGTTTCTTTTTACCGACGGTAATGTCTCCTTTTTCACTGCAACCAGGCGTTGAGCCTTTCTTCCTTCTGTCCTCACCCCGAAAATGACAAGAGGAAAGAATTTCACACTCTGGATCCTAGAAAAGTGGCAAAGCGTTACATTAAAAGGGCTGAGTCAATTTGCAAAACTTAAAGCTTATTTGTCCTTACCAAGGGGCAAAACATAGAAGTTGTTTTTTTTTATTTTATTTTTAAGTCTATCGCAAGATGGATTCGTGCAACTATAACCACTGCCTACCAGCAAGCGGAGATGCCTTTACCTGGCCCAACTAAGGCCCTCTAAACCAGGACCATGGCCGCCTCATAGGTGGACTTCAGAGAAGCCTCTCTGGCGGGCTTATGCAGGGCGGCTACTTGGTCATCCATTCACACCGTCACAGAATTCTACAAGCTGGATGTTACCGCCTTGGCTGAGGCACCTTTGGGCTGCAGGATTCTCCAGGCAGTGGTGTTCCCTTAAAAGGGCATTTACATTCTTCCCACCCGGGAAGTCGGAGGGATGTACTGCTTTAGTATATCCCAGAAGTTTTGAAGCCAGAGACCAACATAAGGAGAGAGAAAACTAAATTTAAATACCTGTAAATTTTCCTTCTCCGACTGCTGGCCTTGGGCTTTTTCCCTCCCAGAATGTAAAAAGCTGGCGGCCAGTTGGCTGAATGTTTGAGATAATGTTGTCTCTATTTGTTAATACGTTTATATAGTACTACCAGGCTGGAACTGCTTTAAGAAGAACTGGTGGTCACAGTAAGCAGAGGGGAGGATATCCAGGCTGCAGAGCTTTGAATTCCTGACTACCATGTGACAAGAAGAGGTGCTTCCCAATAGTTCTGAAGCCCAGACACCAGCAGTCGGAGAAAGAAAATTTACAGGTATTTAAACTTTGTTTTGTGACCCAGAACTGAC
Source organism: Neoceratodus forsteri (assembly GCA_016271365.2). NCBI lineage: Eukaryota > Metazoa > Chordata > Ceratodontiformes > Ceratodontidae > Neoceratodus > Neoceratodus forsteri. Next base: position 1,628,083,049 of record CM057453.1, read on the forward strand.
CTCTTGCTTATAGCTTCTCAGAAAGTTTGCAAACAAGTTAACCCCTTGAGTTCCAAACAGCTTTTTGCAATCATTTCAACAGTATAACTGTATACTTTTCAACAATAATACTATATACCTTTCTAAACAAAGGGATCCCAGTATCGGTTACATTTCCACATAATGATTCACATATATTTTATACCAGCAGATATGCAAGGGGGGAGAAAAGACAGAACAGCAAGAAAAGGTAGAGAGATAGCAAGAGGCAGAGAATTGCAAGACTGTCAGGGTGATGAAGTCCTAGGTCTCACGAGAAAATCTGGTTGTGCAACCAGAAAAGAGACAAAAAAGGAGAGAATAGAATAGATCCTTGCATTTAAACTCTTTCTCCAGAACAACCGGGACAGGTCTGCATTCAACCCTGTCACATAACCCCCTCCTTAAGAAGGAACCTGTTTTACAAAAACAGGTTTCCAAAACTTTCTTTAAATTCTCCTTTAACATGACAGTAGCGTATAATCTTTATAGTTCAGTGCATATGCAGCATATCAAACAGAGAACTTTCATCTCACACATTTTTTTTCAACCTTCCGAATTCTCAATTCCTGAGCCATATCTAGACAGAAAATCAGCATTGACATTTCTCTTTCCCAGATTTGTGCATCACTGTAAATTTAAATCGCTGCAGTGCCAGGTACCACTGTGTGATTCTAGAATTTTTATTCTTTATTTGGTTAAGCCAACAGAGAGGATTGTGATCTGTTACAAGTACTTAGTCAGCTCTTAGTAAATAAAACTTAAGGGACTCCATTGCCCACTTTGCTGCAAGGGATTCCTTTTCAATGGTGGAGCACCTTTTCTCTCTGTCATGCAACTTCCTACTTATGTACAGAATAGGGTGTTCTTTCCCGTCTATATTTTGACTCAGGACTGCACCTAGGCCTACCTCTGATGCATCTGTCTGTAACAAAAATTGTTTCTCAAAGTCTGGGCTTCTTAAAACAGGGACTAAACATAATGCAACCTTAATGGCCTGAAAAGCTTCATCACACTCTGGGGACCATTTCACATTATTTGGGAACCGTTTCTTTGTGAGTTCAGTGAGGGGAGTAGCTAACTCGGCAAAGCTGAGAACTGATCTCCGATAATAACCAGCCAGCCCTAAAAATGATCTGACATGTTTCTTGGTTTTGGCGACAGGGCTGTTAGCTACAGCTTTGATCTTGTAAACCTCTGGCATGACTTTTCCATTTCCCAAAACATAGCCCAAATATCTGGTTTCCTGCATGCCCAATGCACACTTGGTAGGATTAATTGTCAGACCTGCCTTTTTGATTGCTTGAATAACTGCTCGTAGGTGTTCCCAGGTGGCTTTTGCAGTCTGGATTGTACACCACAACATCATCCAGGTACACAGCACAATAACCAGTGTGAGGGGTTATAAGGGTTGAGATAGATATTTTCATATAAGTTTGTTGATTCTCCCATATCTATTTCCCCTTCCTAAAAAAATTTTTAAAAACGGAACCCTGGGAAACTCAAAATATTTCTAGATTTTGCAATTAAAATTACATCCATGTACCATTGGAGTGTAGCGGGTGCGCTATGTAAACCAAACGGCATGGTGGGGAACTGATAGAATCCTATAGGAGTGGCAAATGCAGTTTTGTCTCTGGATTCTTTAACTAGGGGGATTTGCCAGTAACCCTTGGTGAGATCGAGGGTACTGATACATTTGGCAGTCCCCAGTCTGTCCACCAAATCATCTATTCTGGGCATAGGATAACTCAAATTCTAACACTTGATTAAGTTTCCTAAAATCAAGGCATGTTCTTACACCCACTTCTTTTTTATTTACAGTCACCATTGGTGAAGACCAAGCACTTCATGACCCTTATATGATACCCAGTTCTTTCATTTTTTGTATTTCCTTAACCACATCAGCTCTTTGCCGTTCTTGTAATCTGTATGTTTTTTGTCTAATGGGGTGAGCATTCTTTGTCACAATTACGTGCTCGACCCCTTTTGCTTGGCCAGGTACTGTGGTAAAAGTACTGTTAAATGTCTTTAGCAAGTTACAGATTTTTGCGGTTTGTTCGGAGGTTAAGGAAACATTTACCTTGACAGCATCAGCAGTTATAGTTTATTCCAGTCTATCATACGCTACATCAATATCTTCGTTATCAGTTTCTGGTAAAACTAGCAAAACAGCCTTTGGTGTTTTTGCAACCCATTTCTTGAGGAGGTTAGCATGGTGTATCTTAGTAGGATTTTTCCTATCATGGGTCTCTATCTTATTTAACTGTGCCAGTAGATCTAGGCACTTTATAAGGCCCTCGCCACTTCATTAACAGTTTATTGCTTGGGATTGTCCTAGATGACAGGCTGACATTACAGTCTCAGATGTCGACCGTTGTCAGGACTTCCTTTTACCATCTTAGGAATATCGCCAGGGTTAGGCTCCTTGTTCCGTCTGACTCTTTGCCAACGTTGGTCCACGCCTTTGTGTCCTCGCGTTTGGACTATTGCAACACCCTTTACTTTGGGCTTTCTGGGGTTGAAATCCGCTGCCTACAGCTGGTGCAGAATGCTGCAGCCCGGTTTTGACTGGTACAAGTAGGTCCTCCCATATTATCCCGGTGCTGTGCGAACTGCACTCACTGCCTATACGGTGGCAGATCACCTTTAAAGTCATTTTATTGACTTTTAAAGCCCTTCACAATCAGGGTCCGGCCTATCTGAAAGAACTTCTGGTGCCTTACTACCCTGGCCGATCGCTCTGCTCGGCCAACGAGGGGTTGCTAGAGATTCCGAGAGTGAGTTTAAAATCTTCTGGCAGTAGAGCTTTTTCTCATGCTGCTGCCACTCTCTGGAATTCTCTACCATGCCAGTTACGGGGGAGTGCACCTCCGTGGAGGAATTCAAGAAGAACTTGAAAACCTATTTGTGGCAAATGGCCTTTTTGGATGCTTAATCCTTCTTGGATGCTTAAGTAAATTTACTCTGTTGAGATTTTGTATTTGTATTTATTAATTGATTTTAATAATCGTTAATATGATATGATTTTATTTATATGCATTTATATCTGATGCTGTGGTTTTAATATATTCAGCACCTTGGTATGCTGAAAGGTGCTATACAAATAAACATTATTATTATTATTATTATTTTTCTGTAGTGGGTAACAGTAGCACAACCTTTTCACCTGGCTCAAAAAACTTGTTCTTTTACCCCATGGTCATAATACACCTTCTGCTGGTTTTGGACCTCTTCCTGATTACTATGGGCGAGTTCAACATATTTTGCTAGCTTCTTTCTCGGGGCACACATGTAAGATGTAATAGATTGTTTCTGATGGGGGTTATCTTCCCATGTTTTTTTTTTATTACGTCTAGTGGCCCTCTAGGTTGTCTACCATTCAGTATTTTTTCAAATGGTAAAAAACCTGTTGATGCCTGTGGCACTTCTCTGTAAGCAAAAAGCATTTTTGAAGAGAAGTATTGGTCCCAGTCCTTCCCTTCTCCTTTTGCAAACCTTTTTAACTTGCGTTTTAGGGTTTGCTTAAAACGCTCAACAAGACTGCCTGTCTGAGGGTGATAAGGGGAGGTTCTTATGGCGGTGATACATAGTAGTCAATACAGCTCCTTCAGTAATGCAGCACCAAAATTACTACCCTGAACAGTAATTATTTCTTTAGGGATGCCTACTCTGCTGAACATTTTGGCAAGCTCTGCTGTCACTTTTGGGGCTGTGACAGTGTGCATTGGAACTGCCTCTGGGTATCGAGTAGCATAGTCACATACTACAAAAATGAATTGATTACCTTTTTTACTTTTGTCTAAGGGGCCAACCACATCCATTACAATTCTCTCAAAAGGCACATCTGTCAAGGGTAGGGTCACCAGGGGCACCTTGTCTTTTTTTACTCACTGAGGCTACTTTCTTACACTCGGTACAAGAACTGTAATAGGTAGCAACATCTTCATGAATTCCAGGCCAGTAAAATGTGTACAGCAGTCTGGTAAGGGTGTGAGCCCTCCCCGAGTGACCAGCCATAAGACTGTCTTGTGCTATCTGTAGCAAGTCATATGTATACTTTTGTGGCATAACCAATTGTTCTGTCTGGTCCTGTGTCTGAGGTTTAACCCAAACTCTGTACAGTAGCCCATTACATTTTTTAAACATAGGTTCACCCTGTTTTGGTTTCACCCCCAGCTGCTTAAAATATCCCTGGAGAGAAACATCATTAGCTTGTTCTGAAAGAAAATCACAATCAGTTATCAGTTTAGTTTCAGCATTTTCATATGTTAATCCTTAATGTCCATCAGTCTTTTGTTGCCACTGTTTCTTCCATTGTTGTCTTTCTTTCCTGGACTTCAGATCTTGGAGCTGTGCTCAGACAAGTCCAAATCAAAATCAGCGAAAGGAAAAGAATCTCCACCATTCGAGATTTTCTTTGCCTGAGCTCTTGTCACCACAGCTGCTGAAACATCAGGATTTACTCTCTCTTTGATTAACTCAGTAAGTCCTGGAAAGTCATTTCCAATAATCACAAGTACAGGTAACTTAGGTGCAACCCCCACTTTCATTTGGTGTGGCACCCCATTAATAGTGAGAGTCACTTGGCTGGTGGGAGATTATTGAGTGTCCCCATGGATACAGATGACACCAGTACCTGGTCCTTTTGGACATTGTTTTCCCCCAGCACTACAATATACAAACATACAAAATGCCAGCAGAAACAGGCCTCACGGTCTATCAAGTCTGCTGAATTGTGCAGCTAGCCCCTCAACTTGCAGCTGCCCCACCCTCCCTCCCTGCCTCATAACCACCACCCCTTCACTCTGTCTCACCCTCTCTTAAATCCTCCCACCGTTCTGCATGATACCATCTCCTCAGGCAGTGTTCCGCTTGTCTGCCACCCTTTCCCGTGAAAAAGTGTCTCCTGAATCTCCTCCCTCCAATCTCAGCCAATGCCCTCTCGTGTCCCTCCCCCTTCTGATCTGAAGAATCCCTTCTGTATTAATCCTGTTTATACCCTTTAGGTACCTAGAGGTTTCGATCATATCCCCCCATGCCTCCTCTCTTCCAGGAAATACATTTGCAGCTCTCCTAGCCTCTCCTTATAGGATTTTCCTTCAAGTCCCTGGATCATCTTCATTGCCCTATGCTGCACTCCCTCCAGCAATCTGATGTCCCACTTCAGGAGTGGACACCAGTACTGCACACAGTATTCCGGGTGCGGCCTGACCAGTGACCTGTACAAGAGTAGGATCACTTCTCTGTGCCTGGAGGAAATTCCCCTCACTATGCACCCCAGCATCTTGTTTGCATTTGCAGTCGCCTTCCTGCACTGAGCTGAGTGGTTCATATTCCCCGTTATTAGTACCCCATGATCCTTTTCCTCCACTGTGCTTTCCAACTGTACCCCTCCCAGCTGATATTTCCTCCCCTGGTTTCTTGCTTCAAAGCGCAGTACCTTGCACTTCTTTGCGTTGATCCCCAACTGCCATGTCTCCGACCATTCCTATAGTTTGGGCAGGTCTTCCTCCAGCCCCCTCCACCCCTCTATGTCATCTACCACAGCACCGATCTTAATATCATCTGCTAACAGACTGATCCAACTCCGGATCCTGTTTGATATATCGGCTGTGAATATCCCGAACAGAACCGGTCCCATTACTGAACCCTGGGGCACCCTGCTCGCAACGTCCCTTGGTGATGAAAGTTCCCCCACCACGACCATCACCACCCTTTGCTTCCTACCCCTCAGTCAGTTGGTGATCCACTTGACCATTTTTGTCCCCACCTCAATGTTATCCAGTTTTCTTCCCAACCTCCTATGTGGCACCGAGTCAAAGACCTTGCTGAAGTCCAAATATAGGACGTCAACTGCATGGCCCCTGTGCAGTTCCCTGGTAACCCAGTCATAGTACCCAACTAGATTTGTCTGGCAGGATCTGCCCAATACAGAACCGTGCTAATGGCCGTCTTGGAGCCCATTGTCTTCCAGAAAGGTCACCAACCTCTCTTTTAGGATTGACTCCATGAGTTTTCCTATGATTGAAGTGAGACTTACTGGTCTGTAGTTGCCTGGATCATCCTTCGGGCCAGTTTTATGAATGGGCACCACATGGGCCATCCTCCAGTCCTGTGGGATGCATCCTGTGTCCAGTGATGTACTGAACAGGTCTACCAGTGGTTCCACCAGGATCGCCGCTAGCTCCCTATGCACTAGGGTCTCTCTGCTTCCCAAGTCTATAAGTCCCTTCACAGTCTTAACTCTCACCTTCACATCTGTTACGTACTTGCCCCAGTTTGCTAAGGACAAATCTGCTCCAGTGTCATTCTTCTTATGGCAATTTCTTGTAATATGACCTGGCTTATTACAGATATAACAAGTAACGTCTTTGGGCGCATATTTGTTACTCCCTCCAGAGTTCTTATCAGTCATGGAGTTTATTTTTTTTAAAATATTCTTTTTATTATTCATAGTTTAACTTATATACATACAAATAGGTCTACAGTAATTACCTTATACAGTACATCCATAACTGGCCCATTATCACCAACAACTCTAAGGGTTCAAATGCATTCCCAGTCCAGTATTCAGCATTTTCCATATATTTCATTGCACTCATGCACATTACCATCCCAATTAATCCCCAAACAGAATTCTACATGTATTATTGAGTGACAAGTATGCACTCTCTAGTTGCTCTTCAGGTCACCTAACCTTCCCTTCTGGATCTGCTAGACCACTCCAATCATATTTTGGGTTCCAGATACTGTCTGGTTCTGGGGTGGGTGCACCAGGCACGGCCCCACAGGAGGGGGGACTATTCTTCTACGTTTAAACTCAAGAACCACTACTAGAGTATAAGAATTAGGGCACAAAAGCAGGATCAATTAACATATAATATAGTTGCCATCGTACCCATTTTACAGTAAAATGTTCTCCACGCTCATTTATATTGTATGTAATATTTTCCATGTTGTGAATTTGTCGGGTGATGTCCCACCAGTCACGTATGGTTGGGGGGTGTACTGCCAGCCATTGTCTAGTTATCACTTTTTTGGCTGCTGTAATAAGCAGTGCAAGCAGATACCTTGTGTTCGGGCCTCTATAAGGTTTGGGGAACAAAAGGAATAAGTAGACCTCTGTCGTTAACTGAAAATGTGGGTCAATAAGTTGCTGCAGCTGCTCTTCCAATTGTTTAAAAAAGCTAGAGAGCACCGGGCATGTCCAGAAGATGTGAGTCAGATTGGCCTCCTGCTCACCACATCCCCGCCAGCATTCAGCTGATTTGCCTCGTGAGTAGTGCTTAGTTACTTTGGGTGATCTAAAGTATCTTATCAAAACTTTCCAGGCGAATTCTCACCATTGATATGAGCTTGTGAACTTAGAGGAATAATTACATGCCAGCCGCCAGTCCGCAATAGTCAGTTGGCAACCAGACTCCTCCCTCCATTGCATGTGGACGTTTTCAGTGGCTATCTCCCCCTGTGGATCCAAAGACCGGTAATATATAGATATTAAGTGTTCCCGCTTCCCCGAGTCGTTCAGAGAGATCTGACATCTAATTAATGCTGAATAGTTTTCTGGGTCTCGCAAGCTTAGAGGTAAGCTCTCTATGTAATGTCGAAGTTGTAGATAGCGAAAAAAATCTTTATGCGGCAAGTGGAACTTTGCCTGAATTTCTGCAAATGACCAGGTTACTCCTTGTGTCATTATTTGAGGCAAGTATCGCAGGCCAAGGCCATCCTACTCACCAAACCCAGAGTCCAGAGTATTGGGGGAAAACTCCGGAAGAGCCTGAATCGGGCACAGGAGTGGCAAGCTGGATGACAGTTTATAAGACTTTTTAATTACATTCCAGTTTTGAAATTGTGCTGTCAACCAGGGGTTAGTGGTTGAGTAGGCCCTTTCTCTCGGGCTTGGACTATATATTGTCCGGAAGTACGGAATGTCACTTATCAATACTTTCTCTATGTCAATCCAGTGTGGATGTGAACTTCTATTTTGTCTTGCCATTATGTGCATCATAGTTACTGCTTGTTGGTAATGTTTTAAATCTGGAAGTGCAAGACCTCCATCCGCTTGCGAAAGCGTCAGCACCTTAAGGCTCACCCGGGGCCTCCTTCCAGCCCAAATAAAATTCCGTAGTAAGCGACTAATTTCCTTAAAGAAATTTTGGGGTACAAAAAGAGGGATATTTTGAAACAGATATAATGCTCTAGGGAGAATTATCATCCTAATTAGTTCTATTCGTTTCAGTATGCTCAGTGGAATAACCGACCATGCCTGTAAATCCTGCCTCAGTTGTGTCATAAAGGGAGAATAGTTATACTTGTAGTAATGTATTCCTTCCCGGGGGATATACACACCCAAGTATTTTAACTTCGTCAGGTTCCACCGCCGAAGGACACCCATCGTTGCTTGTGTAGGGATATAATTAAATGTAAGCAGTTCAGTTTTAGTTAGGTTTAATTTATAGCCTGATAGTCTCCCGTATTCATCTAAGACTTGGCGTACCGCTAAGATAGACTTCTCTGGATCTTGTAGATATAAGAGGATGTCGTCTGCATATAGGGCGATTCGATGCTCAGTTCCCCCTAGTAAGATTCCTCTAATGTTAGGGTGTTCTCTGACGCTCTGCGCCAAAGGTTCTATGGTTACTGCAAATAACAACGGGGACAGTGGACAACCCTGGCGTGTGCCTCGTTTAAGTGGAAAGTATTCAGAGTGATGCCCATTGACTCTTACACAGGCCCGGGGCGAGGAATATATATTTTGCAGGACTTGAATGAGGCCTGGAGGAAAACCAAATCGATGCAAGATGGAGTATAGGAAGGGCCATGCAACTCTGTCGAAGGCCTTTTCTGCATCAAAACTAATAAGCACCGACGGGGTATCTGTACCGCTCATCTGGTTAACCAGATAAAGAGAGCGCCTGATATTATCAGTAGTAGTACGAGCCCTCACAAAGCCAGTTTGGTCTTTATGAATTAGTGCAGGGAGTACTTGATCCATACGGTGGGCTAGAATGCTCATGAATATTTTATAGTCCTGATTTAATACCAATATCGGTCTGTACGATGCACATTCCTGCGGGTTCTTCCCCGGTTTGGGGATCACCGATATGGTTGTGTAGGACCAAGAATCTGGGGGTAGGTCACCCTGAAATATTGAGTTAAAGACACGCAGGAGCGTGGGGAGAACTGATGACCTAGCAGTCTTATAGAATTCCGCTCCATATCCGTCAGGTCCTGGGGCTTTCTGGGATTTAGAATTGGCAATAGTTTGCGTTATTTCGATAGCAGTTATAGGGCGTATAAGGGCCTCTCTACTTTGTTCCTCTAGGGTGGGCAGAGTAAGTGCCTCAATATATGTTGTAATGCTCTCTGGGGATGGGGCTGACTCTGGGGTGTACAACCTCTCATAGTAGGCCCGGAACGCTTCTGCTACGTCGTGTGTTTTAGAGAGGGGCTGTCCCCCTACTGGGTGTCTAATACCACCTATTGTTGCTGCTTTCCTTCTTCTACGATTTGGTATGCGAAAGCGCGTTGCTCATGACCAACCTCATAATACCTTTGCTTCAGAAATGCTAGGGCTATTTCAGTTTGTTGTATTAAGACTTATCTAACTCTTGCCTGGTGTGCTGTATCTGAGGGAGGAGGGAATTGTCGCCCTGTTTATGTGCTAGTTGTAGAAAATGGAGAGTTTCTTCAAGTTCGGCTCTGCGATCTTTGCGCTGCCGTTTTTTTCTGTGCTGAATGTTTAATTATGTGCCCCCTTAGGACCACTTTTATTGTGTCCCAGTAGACGGAAGGACTTGTATCCGAGGCAGGGTTATCGGTCATGATCTCAGAGATCTTGCCGGAGACAAACTCCCTAAATTCTTTTGTGCGTAGGTAGAATGGGTTCAACCTCCATTGAGTACTTTTAGGTTGGCCACCTAAATCCCATAACGTACTCACAGGTGCATGATCTGAGATAACTATATCCCCAATCTGAGCATCACATACCATCTGCATATTTTCCACTTGGGTAAAGGCAAAATCTATCCGGGAATACGTGTGATGTACCGAAGAGTAGTATGAGTAATTTTTTGTATGCGGATGCAGCTGCCTCCAGATATCACACCACCCAATTTCTGTGACGAACCTCTTAAAGAATCTCTGGGTCCCAGACAACCCCTGTGGCTTCACTTTTGTGGAGTCTAAACTTGGATCCTGAGCATATTAAAATCTCCAGCCATTAGTAAAATACCTTTGGTGAAATTCACCACCCTGTCCAGCAAAGGTTTCAGCTGGGCAGTCGTGGTACCCGGGGGAAGATACACATTTGCCAACGTGACTTCCTTGCCGTTGAGCCTCCCATGAGCTAGAACTAGGCGGCCTTCAGGGTCTGACCAGGTTCGTTCTGGTTGGTATGGAGTGTGGGAAGGAATGATAATAGCAACACCTCTACTTCTACCCCCCCATATGAGGCGCTTAACACCTGACCTCTACTCAATTTAGCAAGCTTGGAATGCTCCAGCGGACTCATATGTGTCTCCTGTAGGAAAATTATGTCTGATTTAGTTCTTTTGAGGTACGCCAATGTTCTGGATCTTTTAATTGGGAAGGCCAACCCATTTACATTTAGAGAGAGCAGTTTTAACTTTGGTGTATGCAGCATGACAAAGGGTGAGGACACCGGGTTCCCCGCACATCCACCCCCCCACTGGGCGCATCTGAGACCAATACTTTTCGTAAGGCTAGTGACCAGAGTAAGTTTGATGACCTATTAGAGAAACATATACACAAAAACATGTAACCGTTCATAAAAACATACAACACTGAGTACAAACACAACCTACAAGCCAACATGGCCACTATAACAGTGTAAAACTTTTTGGTACTTCCACCGATCTAGGCTATACCTAGATCGTCGGTAGGATACAAGAGTCCTACCCGTGAGGTCCTCTATTGTCTGAGGACCATGGGCAACTAGTTCCCAAAGGGATAAGGGTAGTTGGGTTTGGTGACTTTAGCCACAAGGACCGGGCTATAGGCTCCCCAAAGAACATTCATGTAAAAGGAACATTCTCCGAGTGGAGGAAGGCGGGAGCCACCGCGCCACTCATGCGCAGTATAGTGGCTACCACCCCTCCTCCATCGGAACTCCAGTGGCCCAGACAGGGATCCCTTAAGGAGTCACAGCGGTCACAAAACCCCCCATATTTCCAAGTATTCTTGGACCCACGGGAACCCTGTGAAATCAGTGTTCAAAGTTTTCCTGGGGGGCCATATAAGCGCTGACCGGGGCTGGCAATTTACCTCTAAGTGGGAGACCCAGCCCTCCTGATATCATCTGCTAAGTAAGCAGGGACAAGGTGGGTCCCACATGTCGCCAACCTCCCCAACCAGGCCCAACACCTCAGCCACTAGGGCGTTTCAATCGGTTGTTGTATCTTCATCTTTTATCTGGGTGGGGGGGGGGTACCATGTGTTCTCTCAGAACTGCATCTCCGATCAGAATTGCAGAAAGGATTCCGTAACCTCCCAGGAGGCAGAGCAGGCCATAACAGTGCTGTGACACCATACGAGGGCGGAACCATGCGAACCGCACCCCAGCTTCACCCCACTATCCACTCACCGGGGCCCCGATCCCCACATCCCACCAATCCAACTGTCTGAAACTCAACCCCCCTCCCCACGAGACGGCTAGAGGATTATCCATCGAGGGTCCACCCAGTTTACCTTATTTACCTACTGCCTCTCCCTCCCATCCACCCCGTTCACTAGGCGGCTATTCCTATATGGTAATAATGTCTAGGATTGGGGGGGGAAGCCATGTCACGTCCATCCATGGAATCCATCTGCTCAACACCCTGGCCACAACCGGAGAAGCCCAAGGACGCGGACCACCCCGACTCCAACGGCGGACACCTTCCCCCCACCCAAGCCCAGCAAAACACTTCACCACCCATAGCCTTCCCCCCCCCAGCAGCCAGGAGTCCCGAATCCCCCGACTCCGACTCACCCAAACCAACATACCCAACTCTCCCTCCCTCCGCCGGCCCCAGAAACAAGAATCCCCCGACCCAAGGACCCACCTCAGCTGCAGCAATACCAGTCTAGGGCTGTTCAGCCTGAAATAGACCGAGGTGGGCCAAGCCTCCATTTCAGTCCCAGTCACAAAACAGCGGGAGCCGATCCCCCCCCCCCGTCGGTGGAGCTGCATCTCGCGCCGAGGCCTAACCGCCAAATCCACAGGCAGACCAGGAACTGGAGTGTGCAAACTTCTCACCCACTGCAGCATCTGGGCGATTGGCAGGTGCCGGTCTATGATGGGGTTCCGCCCACCCACCCAGCTACCCTCCCTCGTCCCCCTACCCCCTAAACATCACATTATTTCTACTGATCCCCAATGCAACCAGGAGACAAAGGGCAAAAAGGAAAGGAAATAAGGAGGGAGAAGGGAGGAAGAGGTAACCAACAGAAGGGAAAAGGGGAGAAGAGAAGAAAAACAATAAAAAGGGGGATACGGTGCAGCATTAGGTAAACTTTCTAGTCCGAGGGGCCATCAGTTCAGACGTCTGAGGGAAACAGTTCCGTTAGTGGAATGACCAAGTCCTCAGGTTAGTACTCCACTGGGTCCTAGACCAGGGTCCGAAAGTTCCCGTGAATTAGCTCTCAGTGCACTTACAACTGTCTGCATAACTTCGGCTCCCTGCTTCCTCCGCGCCTCTCATTGTTCCACCGACCAGACTTTTTGCGCCAATCTTGCCACGAGTGGGGTTCTGCCATTTATATTCTGCCCTGGGGCATCTATCTTCCTGGACTGTAGCTCCTTCTTTGCCTCAGCTGCGGATTCATATACCATCGGACCTTCCTTAAAATAAATCAACAGTTTCGCCGGGTATAAGGAGCGCAATCGCACCCCTGCCCCTTTAAGGGCTTTCATTACCGGAAAAAACGTCTTCCGACGCGACATCACTTCTGGTGCAAAATCATTTTCAAAAAGCCTGTTGCTCCCAAAGTACTTTGCCTCTGCTTCCACGCAGTATGCAGCACTGTTTCCTCTCCTGATGTCGGAGGAATTTTATGAGGATGGATCGTGGTCTGGCTCCAGCAGGTGGTTTTGGGCCCAGTGATCGATGGACACGCTCCACTTCCAGGGTTATATCTTCGGGTTAGGTGAGGGTCTCTCGCAACAGCTTTTGAATAAACGGGATAAACTCTGCTGATTCAGTGCCTTCCGGGAGCCCTGACAAACGTATGTTGTTCCGGCGGCTTCTACACTCCTCATCCTCCGCTCGCTGTTGCAAGGCCGAGACCTGTGAGTACAGTTGGGATATGGCCCTCTCGGTCTCATCCACCTTCTGGTCTATCTTCGAAAGCTGTTCTTCAGAACCCTCCTGCCGTCTCTCCAGCTTGCTCAGGTCAGTCCTCAGACCCACCACCATAGACCGCATTTCCTTTCTGAAATCTCGGATCTCGGCAAGCATCTGGGTCATCTGCCTTTGTAGAATTGAGTTGGGGACTTGATCGGCCTGTACTGTACTGCGGCGGGAGGTGGACGAGGCCCGTGAGTCCCCACTATCTGAATCCTCCGGTTGCAATCTGTCGGGATCCATGCGATTCGGAGACTCTGTTTTGTCCGTTCCTTTCCTCTTCGGCATTATCTCCCTCTTATCTATCCTGGCAATCGTATTTTTATTATTTGCTGTGGTTTGAGAGGTTTTTAATTTAGTTTCTAAGGGGAGCCTCGCGCTCCAGGCTGCTCACAGTCTCATGACGTCACCGGAAGTCCCAGTCATGGAGTTTAAATGGTGAAAAAGAATGTCTTACCTGTGCTTGGCTGTTACCTCGCTGTGGCGTTTGGCCATTTGGTAGTCTTCGGCCAAAGAAACAGCCTTTTCCCCACTTTCTGGTCGGTGTTCCTTTACCCAAAGCTGCACATCTGTAGGCAGGATAGAAACATAGACTTTGATGGCAGATAAGGACCGTTTGGCCCAACTAGTCTGCCTGTTTCCCTACCTATTGGTTAAGCTGCAGATCCTAGTTAACCAACAGCCTACTTCTTCCTACCCCCACCAGAATTGCCTTTATGTCCTCTCATACATTCTTGAATTTCCTCACTGTTTTTACCCCATAACCTGCTCAGGAAGGCTGCTCCATGCACCACCACCCTCTCTGTAAAAAAAAAAAAAAAAAACCTCACATTGCCCCGCGCTACATCCCCATTATCTTCAAAATTGTGTCTCCCTTGTTCTGCACATCTGTTTTTCTGAAAGATGCTACCCTCTTGGACTTTGTTGATTCCCTTGAGGTACTTGAAAGTTTCTATCATGTTCCCCCCCTTTCCTTGAGGGTATACATATTAAGCACCTTTAGTCTCTCTTTGTATGGCTTCTGTTGCAGACCCTGCACCATTTTAGTTGCCCTCCTCTGGACTGCCTCCATCCTGTCTATGTCTGTGCAGAGATGGGGTCTCCAGAACTGCACACAGTACTTCAGATGGGGTCTCACTAACTGTCTGTACAGAGGGATAACAACTTCCCGTTTTCTACTGGTGATGCCTCTCCCTGTACATCCCGGTATCCCCCCAGCCCTCCTTACTGCCTTCTCACATCTCTTGCTTACCTTTAGGTCATCTGATATGACTACCCGCCGGTCCCTTTCCATTTTTGTTCTTTACACACTTCCGTGTACTCTTCTCCTGAGTTTTTGTTTCCCAGGTGCATTACTTTGCACTTCTTTGCATTGAATCTAAGCTGCCATATTTTTAACCATTCTTCCTACCTTGCCAAGTCCCTTCTCATCCTTTCCACCTCCCCCTTGAGTATCAACCCTGTTGCAGATCTTTGTGTCGTCTACAAAGAGGCATACTTTTCCTTCCAGTCCCTCTACAGTGTCACTTATAAAGGCATTAAAAAGGATTGGACCCAGTACTGAACCCTGCGGTACCCCGCCAGTAACCCCTCTTTCTTCGGAGTGGACTCCATTTACTGTTACCTTCTCTGTCCTGTTGTCTAGCCAATATTTTACCCAGGCTACCACCCTGGGACCCACTTCTAGGTTGGCTAATTTGTTTGTTAATCTTTTGTGTGGAACTGTGTCAAATGCCTTGCTAAAGTCTAGGTAGGCCATGTCCACAGCCCCTCCCTGGTCTACTACTTTGGTCACCCAGTCAAAGAAATCTATTAGATTTGTCTGACATGACCTTCCCGCTGTGAATCCATGCTGCCTTGGGTCCTGTGCCCCGCTGGCCTCTAGGTACTCAACAATTCTTTCAGAAGTCATTCCATCATTTTCCCTACCAGTGATGTCAAGCTAACAGGTCTGTAGTTTCCTGCCTCTGCTTTGCTTCCACTTTTGTGAAGGGGAATCACATCCGCCCTCCTCCATTCTTTAGGTACCACACCATCTTCCCATGATTTGTTTAAAAGAGTAGTCAGTGGTGTCACTAGTTCTCCCCTTAGTTCCTTTAGAATTTTGGGATGAATCCCATCAGACCCCATTGCTTTGTTCACCTTCAGTTTTAGGAGTTCTTTCAGAACTCTTTCTTCTGTGAAAGGACTAGTATCGACCCCCCTATCCAGAGTGCTTCTATTGATTGGATTAGGTTTCTCCCTCTCCTCTTCTTTTGTGAATACTGAACAGAAGTATTCTTTCAGTATCCCTGCTTTTTCACTCACTCTCTGCCCATCCACCCTCCCCTTTATTAAGCCTCACTATCCCTCCCTTGGTCTTTCTTTGCTCTCTAATGTACATGTAAAAGGTTTTATCCCCCCATCTTAAACGAGTTGGCTATCTTTTCCTCGGTTTGGGCCTTTGCTATTCTGACTGCCTTCCCCATTTCCTTCTGCTTTAGCTGGGACAGTTCTCTGTCCTGCTCCTTCTGTATTTCTTTATATTTCTTGAATGCTATCTTTTTCTCCCTAGCCTTTCCTGCCACCTCTTTTGAGAACTATAGTGGTTTTTTCTTTCATTTTGATTTGTTAATTTGCTTCACACCAAGAGCTGTTTCTCCATTGTTTCTCCACCCCTCCTTCTTGCCTGTTTGCTAGTGCTTTTCTGAGGCACTCTCCCATTTTGACAAAGTTAGCCCTCCTAAAGTCCAGTACCCTCACTTTTGTATGGCTTGACTCTATGGCTATATTTATCGTGAACCACACTGTTTGGTGGTCACTTGTTCCCAGACGGCTACCCACTTCTAGATCTGAGATCCTCTCTCTGTCCCCGTTTGAGAGTACCAGGTCTAAGACTGCACCCTCCCAAGTGGGTTCCAACACTAGCTGTTTGAGGCATGCCCCATGTAGGGCATTGAGAAAGACTTTGCTCTTGGATGTGGCTGCAGCAGAGGTGCTCCAGTTAACATCTGGCATATTCATGTCTCCCATCAACAATAACTCCCCTTTTTCCGCCATCCTAAGGATGCCTTCTATCATTTCCTTGTCCATTTCCTCTCCCTGAGATGGAGGTCTGTATATAACCCCCGTGCGGATTGTGGTGCCATTTCCAGTCTCCAGGGTGACCCACAGTGCCTCCTCTAATCCCAGTTTACCCTATAGTTCCATTGTTTTGATTCCTTCCCTTAAGTAGAGAGCTACTCCTCCTCCTCCTCTTCTACCCTCCCTGTCCCTTCTGTAGATTGTGTACCCTGGTATGTTGACATCCTAGTCATGGTTCTCTGTGTACCACGTTTCTTTGACTGCCACGATAGCCAGGCGTCCCTCTTCCATCAAGGCCACCAGTTCAGGGAGCTTGTTACATAGACTACAGGTGTTGGTTCTCATTGCCCTCCATTTTTTTGATGGCCTTACCCCTTTTAGCCTCATCCATGTCCTTACTGCCTGTGCCTTTTTCTCCATTTACCCCTGCCCTTCTCTCTATCGACTTCACTATCTTGGTGTTGACCTCGCTAAGTACCCTGATTTTTTGGTTTTTGTTTTCTTTTGTTTGGGGGGGTAGGATGTCCCTGCTCCTTTTCAGTGCCTCCCCCCAATGGCTAGTTTAAATACTTGCCAATGAAGCATTTAAACCTATCACCTAGGATCCTGGTTCCCCTCCTGGACAGATGCAGACCATCGCGCCAGTATAGGCCTGTATCCCTTCAGGTGGACCCCCAGTTCCCAGAGAAGCCAAAACCCTGAGCACTGCCCCAGTTTTTCAACCACTGATTGAATCCCATGGTGCAGAGCACCCTAGCCTTACCCATGCCATAGACTGGCAGCACCTCTGAGAAGGTTACCATGCATGCTACTTGTCTAAGGCTCCTCCCCAACTCCACAAACTCCTCCTGCACTGCTGTTGATGAATTGCTCCATTGCAAATGTGTCAATGATCTGTGGGACTGTTTTGCTCTCTGCTTGGAGCCATTTTTTCTGGAGTTCTCTGAGTTGGGTGAAGGCTTCTTGAGGATTGTCGACTGAGTTGTACTTCAGAGATCGAAATCTCTGCCTGTAGGTCTCTCCTGAGATGTCATACCTTTTAAGGATTTCGATTTTCATCAGGTGATAGTTTTCTGACTGTGCTGTGTCCATATTGTTGTAAGCAAGTTGGGCTTTCCCTGTCAGGTGAGGTACCAGTCTGATTGCCCATTGCTGATTTGGCCACTGGCAGGCTGATGCAACCCTTTCAAAAGTTGTCAGGTATGCTTCGATATCATCCGAGGGACACAACTTTGTAAATTTAATGTATTTTAAGTTGTTAGTGTCCTGTTGCTCTGCTGGACCAGTGCCAGATCCTCTGCCTTTGATAGCCTGCAAAGCATCCAGCCCCTGCTGCTCCTGTTGCTGCATCTCTTCTCTCCTGTGCTGTTCAAGCTGTTGCATTTCTTCTTTTCTCTGTTTCTCTAAATGTTGAATCTCTTTTAGTCTCTGCTGCATCTCCTCTCTTCTCTGTTTCTCTGTCTCTGTTTGTTTTATAGCCCACCATTTGGAAAAGGAAGCCAGGCTTTCAGGTTCTGTCACTGCTTGCTCTTTTTCCATAACTGGTGCTAGCTGTACAGTCTCAGCTTGGACTTCTGTCTCTGCTAGTTTGGCTGCCATTTTCCTGGTAACTACTCCTGGGCTTGCTGCTGCAGAATCCATACCTTTCTTCTGTGCCTCCCTGGTACTAGTCTAGTACTCATGCACAAAACTCCTGGCTTAGAGCATGCATGCATGCATGGTATAAATGCCACTTAGGCTGCCACCATCTGTTGTCGAGGCACAGGTCAGGAAGCATAGGAAAACCAGAAGCAGTTGAAACATTTGCAACAAGTGATTTATTATTAACCAGTACAATAAAAAAAATAAAAGTGTTCAGTATAACTATTTACAAAGGCAGTATAAACAGAGAAAGTCGATCTGGGTTTCTTCTCAATTTCCAGTCTCAGTCACTCTCAAGTCTCTGTCTCTCTCTCTCTCTGGCAAAACATTGCAGCTCCTTTTTATAAGCCTGTGCAGGAGCTCGTTAAGAGAATAGCATGCTTCTCACACAGTGTTCTTGTAAGTTTCAACAAGTGCAGCGAAAAGAACATTGTGACCCAGAACTGACCTCTTGCTCACAGCTTCTCCGAGAATTTGCAAATAGAATAACCCATTATATTCCAAGCAGCTTTTTGCAATCATTTCAACAGTATAACTACATACATTTCAACAGTAAAACTATATACATTTCTTTTTTTGCATATTCTTTTTAATTTAAAAACTGTTTTAAACACACAGTAACAACACATATTGACAACATATTAACACACGTACAACAGACAGATGCATTCCATACATATTTCCAGACACAGACATTAATAAACAATACATAAATTATAAATTGATATTGTTCACCTTGTCACTTTAGCCAAGCTCAACTATCTATCAGTTCATTCATTTCCCCAGTGTATTTTTTTTATCGAATTTTGTTTTCCCCTTCTTTGTTTTTTTAGCAAACAACAACCAATTTCCTTTTATAGTTCCCTATTTACCCTGATCACTCCTATCCCAATCCCAACCTTAGTGTATTTTCCTCCTCTCCACCTAATGAAGCCAAAAGAGGGGCCCATTCTCTATAGAAGGATTCCCCTCTATTCTTAAGCACCGAAGTCAACTTTTCAAGGGCTAGTGTTTGCATAACAAGTCTATGCCATTGCGCAATCGTTGGTGTTGCACATGTTACCCAGGTATTTTGTATGCAGTGCCTCGCCAATATCAGTACTATCCTCATCCAGCGAGGGAGAGGCTCCCAGACTCCTTCTTTTCCTGAATCCATTCCAGATAAACCCACAATCGGCTCTACCTGCAGGGGGATACCTGCCATTTGACTGACTTCCCTAATAACTTCTCCCAAAAAACCTGGAGGACTCTGCATGCCCAAAAGCAATGTATATACGTCCCTCGCTCACTCCCACATCTGCCACACAATGGGGAAATGGCTGGGTGTGCCCTGTGTACTACCTCTGGGGGACAGTATAATCTGTGTACAAATTTATAATAGGCCTCCTTGTATTTATTGCATATTAGAAGTCCTCCATGCCCCTCTATCAGCATTTGCCAGTTATCTTCGGATATATCACTCCCTATGTCCCTTATCCACAGCATTCTTGTTTTCTGAGTCTGGTCTGGACAGTCCTGCTTCCCCATTTTTGCAGCCTTCCTAATAAATCCCTTGGGGTCTCTGCATGCTTGATATATCATCGTTTTTAACTCTCCCCATTTCTGCGCCAACTCCCTACCCCTATCCATTTAGACACAAAAGCCCTTAACTGAAAGTACCGAAACATCTGCTGCTTTTGTAACCCCAGGTTTTGTACTATATCCCCTAATGAGTTTAAAGTTCCCTGCTTGACCACATCCCCTATACTCTGTACACCCTTCTTTTCCCACTCTTTAAATCCTCCATCTACTATCCCAGGGAGGAAGAAGGGATTATTCACTACCGGCAGCAACAGGGTCTCACCCCTACATATCCCCCGTTTCTTAAGACAGTTCCATGCTTCCAGCACTGATTTTACCAATGGGTTACCCCCTCCCTGAGCCAAGAATGGTTGGAGCCGTCTGCTGTGTAAGTATGCGGACAACTGCCCTGGGCACTCCCATTGTTCAATATCTACCCAGCTGGCTACCGCTGGCCTGTGCACCCAATCCGCCACATACCGCTGCTGTATTGCTAAGTAGTAATTCCCGAAATCTGGGAAATTTAATCCTCCTCTACCCATTACTGCCTTGAGTCTCCGCAGGCTGGTCCTAGGGTGCTTTCTATGTCATATAAACTTAGTAAACGCTTTCTCAGTTTCCTGGATATCCCTTCTTAGCAGGCCCAACAGTAACATTTGCATGGGGTATAATATTCTCGGGAGCACTTTCATCTTTATCAGATTAATGCGACCTAACCAGGATATGGGAAGTTGCATCCAACGTCTCAGATCTCCTTCTACCTTTCTAATCAAAGGTGTATAATTTAGCCCATACAGTGCCCCTATCGTTCTGCCTGCCGTGATACCCAAATAGGTAAAAGACTTATCCCTCACCTGTAATCCCCACCTCTCATCCTCCACCTTCTTCTTAGGAAAGCACATCAGCTCCGATTTACCTAAATTTATTTTGTACCCCGAGAACTCTGTGAAAGCATCTATTAGTCTCAGCAAAGGCGGCATGGAAATCTGTGGGTGTCTAACAAACAGGAGCATATCATCCGCATATAAGGCTACTTTGTGTAGCGTGCCCTTAGCCCCAGTTACCCCATGGAGTTCCTGACATTGACAGAGTGCTATAGCCAATGGCTCTAATGCCAATGCGAATAATAACGGCGAGAGGGGGCAGCCCTGCCTCGTGCCTCGTTCCAATTCCATTGCCTCTGTAAGTTCCCCGTTAACCATTATCCAGGCCTTAGGCGCCCAGTACATGCTCCTCACCCACTGCACATATGATTCACCCAGACCAAACCGGCCCAGTACCTTGAAGAGGTATTCCCACTCCACTCTGTCAAACGCCTTTTCTGCATCCATAGAGATGATGTATGTCTTCTCATCTGTTCTCTCTGCTCTCCAAACCACATTAAGCAGCCTCCTCATATTGTGATACGAGAATCTCCCTTTTATAAAGCCGGTCTGGTCTAGGTGAATCAGCACAGGCAAACAGTCCTCCAGCCTTGTAGCCAACGCTTTAGCTATAATTTTTAGGTCACAATTTAAAAGTGATATTGGCCTATAGGAGGCACATTCTAGTTCATCTTTGCCTGGTTTGGGTATGAGGCAGGTCAGGGCCTCAAAACACGAAGCAGGCAATACTACACCCTCCCTTTCCTCCCCCACCCGTACCAGTTCACACAACGCCTCCGCCGCTTGCCCCCGCCAAGACCTTGTAATATTCCACTGGGAATCCGTCTGGGCCACTTGCCTTCCCTCTCTGCAATTATGGCTTTAATGATTTCCTCCTTCCTTATTGGTTGGTTTAACTTCTCCCTCTGCACCGATGAAAGTCTTGGGAGCCTCGTCTTATCTAAGAAAGCTTTCATCTCTTGGACCGTACCTTGGCAACCTACCCTATACAGCTGCCCATAATAATCCCGAAAGGCTTGTCTTATCTCCCGAGGCCTATGTATCTCTCCTCCCTTCCCTTTTATGCCTGTTATCTTAGTGGGGCATTTACCCCCCCTTCATTGACCTCACTAACAGGGGTCCAGGCTTATTAGACCACTCAAACATTTGCCGCCTACAGAAGAACAGGGATGTCGCAGCCTCACTTTTCACCAAGGCATTCAATGCCTCTCTGGTGGCATTTAACAGTTGCATCACCTCCCCTTGTTCGCCCCTCACCGCCCTTTTTTCCAGTAGCTTAAGCTTCTTTTCTAGCTCCTGCCTCTTTTCATGCTTCTCATGCTTATATTTGGCCATATATGCTATAATAGCCCCCCTCATATAGGCTTTGCCTGCATCCCAATATATAGCTTTTGAGACCCCACTTCCTTCATTGGTTATCTTGTATCTTTGCCATTGATCTGCTAGGTATTCCCTGAACTCCTGGTTTGTTAGCATGTACGTCGGGAATCTCCATCGGGGGGGGCAGAGACTCTATCCCCTCGGAACTGGATCCTCCCTATAACCATAGCATGATCTGAGATGTGTATAGGGCCATGGACTACATCCAGTACCCTATTATGCCACCCCCTCGGCAGGAACAAATAATCAATCCTGCTCCACGTCCCATGAGGACTAGAAAAAAAGGTGTATTCCCTAGCCCCCGGATACATCATCCGCCAACCATCCACCAGGTCCATATCTGCCATTCCCTCCTGCCACAGACCCAGTGCCTCCGTCCTCTTTCCCTTGCCTTCTGAATGGTCTAGCACCGGATCCATAGTACTGTTCAAATCTCCCCCCAAGATCAGACCCGGGAATTGCTCTTTCATTAATATATCCAGGAGCCCGGGGAAAAACCCAGGATCATGTACAGCAGGGGCATAGACACTACCGAAGGTAACTGCCTCCCCGTACAATTGTCCCACTACAAACACATACCCCCCATTCCGGTGATCTTTCACCACCCTAGTGATCTCCAGTGGTAACTGCTTGTGCAGCAGCAGGATGGCCACTCCTCTTTTACGGGAGGAATACGATGCAGCAAAGCATTTGCCTACCCACCCCTTCACCAGCTTGGTATGCTCTACATCTGATAAATGGGTTTCCTGGAGTAAAGCAACCTGCGCTCCCTTTCTTTTAAGTGCTGCTAATAATGTTGTCTGTTTAACCGGGTTATTGACCCCCTCCCCCCCGTACATTCCAGGAGATTACTTTCACTTCCTGTGAATTAGCCATGTCGCAACCTTCCACTTTCCCCATCTCTTATCACCTTCCCTCCCCTTTCCGGGTCAAGACTATGAGCTGGTTTCCATGAAAATTTGTGTACCAAACCAGATGATCAGATGGATAGGCAATTGGCTCCAGGACCGCACCCAGAGGGTCGTAGTTGGCGGGATAGTCTCATCCCCAAGGAGGGTCATTAGTGGGGTCCCACAGGGATCAGTCCTTGGGCCCCTCCTGTTCAACGCCTACGTCTCTGACATAAGGACAGGAATCAGGAGTGAGATGAGTCTCTTTGCGGATGACTCAAAACCGGGGTGGTGGTGGATGGGGAGGAGGGGAGAGGGCCCTACAGGGGACCTGGAGGCTCTGGAAGATGGTCTAGAAAGTGGAAACTGAGGTTCAATGCAGGGAAATGCAGGTACTCCACCTGGAGAGACAGAAACCGGACCAAGTGTACACCTGGGAAAATGCTACAAGTCTCGATGGCTGAGAGGGACCTGGGGGGTGGTGGTGGATGTCAAGATGAACAACTCGGAGACTTGTAGGAGGGCAGCAGCCAAGGCCAACAGGATGCTGGGATGCATCGCTAGGGGATCACCTCCAGAAGGAGGGAAGTGATACTCCCTCTGTATAACTGCTTGGTGAGGCCACACCTTGAGTACTGCATACAGTTTTGGAGGCCACACTTAAAGAGGGACATTAAACTCCTGGAGAGGGTCCAGAGGAGGGCAACCAAAATGATTTGGGGCTTGGGGGACAGGACCTATGAGGAGAGGCTCGAAGAGCTAAATATGTACACATTGGAAGAGAGAAGGGACGGGGGACATGATAGAGGTCTTCAGGTACATGAAGAGGGTAAATAGGGAGGAACAGTCAGGGTGCTTCGAAGGAAGGAGGAGGGGGCACTAGAGGGCATGGGTGGAAGCTGGAGGGGGGAAGATTCAGGGGAGAAAGGAGGAGGTGCTACTTCACTGAGAGGGTGGTGGAGCCATGGAATGCACTGCCTAGGGGGGCTGGTGGAGGCAGAGACGGTGGAGGGGTTCAAGAGGGGCTGGGACAGGTACAGGGGAAGGGTTTTGGAAGCAAAATCCAATGCAGCAAGAATATCCGGAACTGGGAAGGGAGAAGCCAGAGAAGGTGAGGGGGGGCAGCAAGGTCAGCACCCAGGGTGGGGGCTGACCAATCGAGCAGACTTGAAAGACCATTAGGCCATTCTGCTGGCATTTTAGTATGTTAGTGTACAGAATGCATCACATAACACATACTGATAAACTATATACGTAGAACAAGTAAGAACCTTACCTTTCCCATCTCCCCCCCGTTTCCCTCCCATTAAATTGCAGATGAACTTTTCCCTCCCTTCTCCCCTCCCACCCCATCCGGACCCTGAAAAATAGCATACCCCCGCTTCTCTCGACACCAATTGCTGGATTAGCATGTGTGTCTCAATCCCTCCATGGACAAAGATGCCCCACTGCTCTGACAACGGTCGGCCCCAACCTGTATCCCTATCTGACCCACTCGCATAACATATTCATTATGATGAAACTCAGATAATATTTCTCACCATACCCCTTCATATACATTCCTTTCATACTTTTCATCATGCTCCCATCTCTCCCCCCCACCCATTTGCCATTTACAAATGTCCCCGGCCCCCAGGAACTATGCACAGCCACGAGGGTTGTTAAATTCCGTCTCCTGCTAGAGATGGAGCAGGCCGCGCCAATAATACACGCGCTAAGCCCGTCCCCCCTCGCTCACAACATGTCCAGTTCCCGATATGTAGCCAGAACAGTCGTTCCACATGGTCGGCATAATTTTTACTCGAGTGGGAAACCCAACGGCCCATCAATCCACTCTGGACTGTTCTTCATTATCATCTGCTTTTATCGAGGACATCCCCCCTCCTCCTTTCCGTGCATTGTCCTGCCCCACTTCTCTTCAAAAATGGGCGAACACCAAACATCGGGGGGGGGGAAGGAGAAGAAATCCAATCTGGCAGCGCTTAGTGGCAACAAACACATGCAGGGCCACCCTCATACGAAAATAACATATAACAGTACATTTGTTAGTCCAGTTCCAATGTCCCAATATCTCACTTCCAATCAACTGAGAACGTAATCAAATATAACACAATGTGAATTCGACCCCTTTTCCACAGTTAGCCAGCCTTTTTTCTGCAACTCCTTTACAAATTGCTCAGCCTTAGGAACCTCCCAGAAGGAAAAAGTCACACCCTCGTGCCAGAGTTTCCGAACCGACGGGTATATCAGGAAAGTCTCCACTCCTAGGCCTCTCAACTGGGCCATCCACGGGTTGAACATCTTACGTTTTCTAAGAAGATGCAGTGAATAATCTTGTGAGAGATAGAGCCTCGCCCCTCCGTATTCCAAGGAACCCTTTTCTCGATATGCTTTTAAAACAGCCTCTCAGTCCTGAAATGCGTGGAATCTCATAATTATTTGCCTAGGTGGTTGGCTACCAGGGGGTCGAGGTATCATGGCCCTGTGTGCCCGCTCTAATTTCAGTAGCCCTTTCTTTGGATGCAAACCAAGCTGCTCTGGCAAGGTTTGGGCGAAAAACTTTAACACATCCCCCTTTTCTGCACCCTCCGGTAGGCCCCTGATGCGCAGGTTAAGGCGCCTATGGTAATTCTTTTGATAGTCGAATGATTCCTTTAGGTCATCTAACTCTTTCTGCAATCTTGCCACTTGCCCAAGGACTTCCACAGTTTCGTCTTCCAGCCTGGCGATTCGGTCTTCCATCTCTCCAACCCAGTTGCCCCGCAGCATTTGCTGTTCTAACACCTCCTGCAGTTTTAGTTCGATTTTACTTTCTAGTTTCAGCAGTCGGGGTTCCATTGCCTCTATAACCTGTCCTGTTACCTCACGGCCTAGCGCACTCACTTCCGCCATGGAAAGCGATATGATGCCCACGCTTTCACTTGCCGCCACAGTCACCGACTTCTTTCTGGACTTCCTGCCCAAACGCTGGCTTTTCCCGGGACCTGGCGTGAGTTACTCCTCCATGGTGTCCTCTGCCGTGTACTTAAATGATCACTTTCCGTAAAATAAGCTTTTGAAGGGGGTTTTCTTAATTTTTACCGACCGTTATTTCGGAGCAGTGCACAGGCACGTCTATCCAGCTAGCTGCTCATCAGTGCCCCCCATATACATTTCTAAACAAAGGGATTCCAATATCAGTTACATTTCCACATAATGATTCACATGTATTTTTATACCAGCAGATATGCAAGAGGGGGAAAAAAAAGAACAGCAAGAGAAGGTAGAGAGATAGCGAGAGGCAGAGAACTGCAAGACTGTCGGGGTGATCAAGTTGTAGGTCTCACGAGATAATTTGGTTGTGCAACCAGACAGAGAAGAGACAGGAAAGGAGAGAATAGAACAGATCCTTGCATTTAAACTTTTTCTCCATAACAACTGGGACAGGTTCGTATTCAACCCTGTCACAAGTAGTACATGCTACTCCCTTAGGCGAGCAAACCGTAGCTAGTTTAGCCTAAACCAAGTTCTAAAAGGGAACGTGTTACATTTTTGTATGGAGGTCCTACCCCTTGTCAAAACTGCTACCCCTTAAAAAAAAAAAAAACATTCGAGATCCACCCCAGGCTATAAAAGACACCCTGTAGAGGCCCTATTAACTAACCTGCAGAGGCCCTATTGACTTATGATAGATTTGTAAGTTCTTCCTTTGATAGATACAGTTGCAAACACTTTAAGAACTGAACCCTTACTCTGTTATAGTATTGTATTATCTAAATGCTTTTTTATTTTGCAGATGGTTTACCCAGGATAGCCCATCAGTGTGTGGTACAGCATCTTGTTTATAGAGGAGTTAAGCTTCCTTCTAAGCATTTGTGTCAAATTCCTAATACAGTTGGTCAGTCACAGTGCTAGGATGTAAACCATGTCACTGTGTCTCTCCCCCAACCCGCATCATGGAAGGATGGATGTGTTTTGGGTGACATTGCCCACTTCTGCCAGGCTACCTCCTAGCCCCATCCACATGCTTCTATGTCACCTGTCTGGTCCCCAGGGTATCCAAGGAGGGCATTTCCGTGCTTGAGGGTATTTGCTTTGTGGATGGGTTCTCTTGGAAATGTCGTCAGCTATGACCTTCCTTGGGCCCATCTAGTGTGTGAAAGATCAGTAGGCACTTGGGAGCGGTGCGCCCATAGAGTGCCGGCATCATTCTGCTGCACGTCAGGGCTTTTTCCTTCCATTTCTGCCCAGCCCAAAGGATGCCAGCAGCAAGGACACCTATTGTGCCTGCACATGTTGAAGCAAGCCTGCGCATAGCATTAGCTGGCATTCTCCCTCTCGCTCGCTGCTCTAGCTGCACTGCTGTCTGTGGTGGTGGGGGCAAAAACCGTGGTGGGCTTCAAGCATACATGGGATATGTATAAAGGAAAAGTGGTATTAAAGCAGGGGGATAGAGGCGGCGATCAGGTAGAGTCTGCGGTGGCAGAATAGGCAGGAGAAAAAAGGGGCAGACTAGGTGGGCCAAGTGGTCCTTTTCTGCTGACAAATTTTATGTTCCGTTTTGTTCCCTAGGTGGCATTATAGCATCGGAGCTTGCTTCCCTCCCTGGAGGAGGAGTGTGTGCTCTGGGAACCTCGACCCTCCTCCCCTGGCAAGCCATCCATTGATACAGGCTTGTTCTTGAACTCTGGTTGTGTGTGTTGCTGCTGCACCGACTTAGTGTGCAGTTCTTATCAAAATCTGTGTTCATTTTTGCTTGCTGATACAGATGTGATATTGCTAATTTCTGATGATCCTCCTGGAGGCAAATGCAGTCACACCGTCTTAGAAGTTACAAGGAGAACACCATCATCCAATGATTGTTAGTTACTAACATAAAGCTTAAAATACAGATTTCTGTACGCTGACTGCTGGACCACTGTTGTCCACTTGTTTCACCTTTTTGTGTTTGGACAAAAAAGCAACAGTTATGGCAGTTTAACTAATTACAGAGATGGTGAAAGCAATTTTGATTTTAATAAAAAATCCTATTGCAATACAGATAGTCACATATGTTTCATGATTCAGTGGTAACTAGGTGTACAATTTGTGCAGGAACGTAGAAGTTGTCCAATTAATTGATCCTGAATTTCCTAATGAAATGCTCTGCTGACTGAATCCAGAGCCAATGCTGGCACCTTTAGAAGAATGCTATGATTTATGGCACCGTTAATATGTTGCAAGAGGCAGCCTTGGTTTTTGTCATCATGGTATTGTAGTTTTGTCAATATTGTTTGCCTCAGTAGTTTCCTTATTTATAAAGAATGCACTTCATTGAACAACATCAGTAGGCTGGAAGTAACTGGACAAAAAGTTATCATGCTTCATTCTGAACAGTTCAAACTGGAATAGGTTTTTTGTTTCTTAATGTCATTTTCTTGCGTCAAAAACACAGGGAAAAAACATAAAAAAATAGAGGTCCTGCTTTGCTTAGTAATATTTATTTAGCACATTTTGGTTTTCAGAGCCATATGGTACACTGTAATGATTCTGAACTTTAACTCGTGATTGTTTTTACTTTCTCTTCAGACAGCAGTCCAGACAGAACATGCCTTGTGCTAGCTGTCTTTTGTGAAATTAGAGTAGGGAACAGTGGTGGAGTATAATGGCTTGTATTTAAATGATATGGTCCTTTTTGCAGTTGGTAACTTTTTAGTTGCAGGTTGAAAAAAGGAGATGCACATGTGTACATACAGCACACGTATACATATGTGCACAAGAAGGCATTAAAGAGCACCTTTTAAAATTGCCCCCCAATCACCATAAAGGACCCTTACCTGCTCCCAGTTCCAGTGGTGCCAAAGGCAGAATTGTTTTATGCCCTTGATTTGGAAGGGATTGGCTTCGTGGAGCTAAGCTGCTGATCTCTTCCACTTCCTGATACTGAGAGCTGCCCCCGCGGTAGCACATTTCATGATGTCACTGTATGGAGAGCACAGGGGTGTGCTTCACTGACAGGAATGTGGCCATTTTTTTTAAACTCCATTTTTCATATTTTAGATGGCCGTCATGAACAAATGAAGGCCACTGCCCAACTAACAAGGTCCTTGTTAGTTAAGTGGTGGCCTTGATTTGTCCTGAATGGCTATCTAAAATATGAAAAACAGTTTAAAAAATGGCCTCATTCATGTCTATGGAGTGCGCTTCTGCAATTGAGGGGCAATTCAGGGGCCAGCTGTCAGTATTAGAAAGTAGAAGAGATTGGTGGCTCAGCTCCACGGAGACAAAATACAATGCCTTCTGTTCCAAATTAGGGGCATGTGAAAATTCTTATTTTGGTACCATTGGAATTGGAGGCAGGTAAGAGTCCCTCATGGTTTTGGTGTGAGCACCAGAAAAAGTGCTCTTTAAAGTAAGTCAAGATAAAACTAAAAAGTCATTAAAACATGATGGTCTATTCAGTCTGCCCATGGTTCCCTATCTAACCCTTTATCTTCATTTTTAACCTTCCCCAGACCACTTCTTCCATGCCCTATTCCTGGAAACACGCTAAAGTAGTGCCGATATTCAAGCTAGTGACTGCCTTTCTCCAGACAACTATAGACCCATCTCCATTCTCCCCCACCTGAGCAAACTACTGGAGAAAATTGTGCACTAGCAGCTCTCCAAGCGCCTTGGAAAATATAACCTGCTGTGCTCCCAACAGCACGGGTTCCATAAACACTATAGCACCACATCAGCCTTGACCCACTTCACAAACCACATCCTCAGAAACAGGGACTTGGGGAAGGCCACTGGTGCTGTATTTGTGGATGTGACAAAGGCCTTTGACCTTGTCAACCATTCCCTCCTCCACTCCATTCTCCTCCACCATGGCTGCTTGACTGAGACCTCCTCTTGGTTCCAGAGCTATCTTATGGGCACATCCCAATCGGTCAGTATTGGTTCAGCCTCCTCCCCTACCCTGCCTGTCACCACCGTGGTCCCTCAAGGCTCTATCCTTGGCCCACTGCTATTTTCCATCTTCATAAACGCCCTCCCCACCGAGAGTCTGTCCTGCGAGGTGCTTTTCTACGTGGACGACCTTGTCCTGTTCCACAGGGACAAGTCCCTCACGAACATTTCCTCCATACTAACCCTTAACTATGGTGCAGCTCACAATTGGTTTCTGTACAACAGGCTCTTGGTCAGCAAAAAGAAAATTAAAGCTATGCTCCTAAGGTCCAAACCGTACCTTACCAACATCTCCAGATCTAATTCCTCACTCCTTGTGCGCACACCAGAAGGCCCCCCACAATGTTCTCAGCTTCAAATACTTGGGTGTCACCCTTGACCCCTCCCTTGCATTCACTGAACATGTCAACAACATTGTGAGCAGGGTAAACCAGAAACTTGGGTCTGCCTGCCACCAAAAGCAGTTCTTGACCTTAGAGGCGCGCCTAGCAATTTGCCAAGGCAACCTTCTCCCCCTTATAGACTACTACTCACCCATCTAGTCCCAGGTGCCCTCTGCTCTGTGTTCCAGGCCAAACTCCATATACAACAGCATTTGTTGCTTCGTGTTAGTCTCCTTACTCTACTCACCACTGTGACTTGTACCTGTCGCTAGGATGGCTCCCACTACAAGGACGGTTTGACTATGCCCTTGGGTGTATTATAGACAACACCCTCAGAGGCGGCCACCTGTCCCCATACACTCTTCTCCTCAAGGGCAGAGTGGCATTAAGGTGCCTACATGAATCATCTGTCTCCCCCCCCCCCCCCCCCAAGAAGTCTCTAGAATATACTCTGCCATGGGCCAAAAAGCTCTTTCCTTCTCTGACCCCACCTCATGGAATAGGCTTCCTATATCGCTCTGCTCGACCGACTCTCACCCTACCTTCATAACCCACCTCGAAGCTTGGCTGCTGTTGGAAGCCAGATGCGCTTGCCCATCAGGGTAATGAGTGTATCCCCTTCCTCTAATCCCCCTCCCCTGTACCGGTGTCATACCCTTTGTGAAGGCACCCTCACCCTACCTGGCTCTGTACTTTCCCCTTTCCTGCCTTTGCCACAGCATTTGCTCTGTGTAGATGGCATGTAAATCCTTCTCTGAGATTTTTTGTATCGTAACAAGAGTCTGGACCTGATTACTGACTTGTTTATGGACCATGTACCCTACTGTAATTAATTGTATGTACTGTTTTTATGTACCTTGTTTCTGTAACCGAATTGTGATATCTATTAATTTGCTGTAACTTGTATTTGCTCTACTCAGTGTGCCATGCAAATGGCCTGGGTTGTGCCTGAAAACGGTCCATTGGATCAGGGCAGCTACCTGGTTATCAAAGACATAAATAAATAACCCCAGGACCTATTGTCCAAACAGGGTAGTAACCCTCCATATCCACCCCTCTATTTCCCTCCCTGTTACTGTCACCCTGAGTAACCACTGACTATACCCTTCACTCTGTTCTAACTTTGCTTGAAACCATTAATGGTTTTGGCACCCATCACCTTGGTAGACTATTCCTTGGTTCCATCACCCTTCCTGTAAAATAATACTGCCTTATTTCCCTCTTGAACTTCCCTCCTGTCTATTTCTGCGCGTGACCCTGAACTACTCATGCTAAATAATTCCCTGCAGTTCACTGCGTTTATTCCTTTCGGGAACTTGAAGGTTTCTGTCTTATCTCCCCTTTCCTGTCTGGTCTCCAGTAAGTACATATTTCAGTGCCTTGAGGTGATCTTGTAAGACCTGCCTTGTTGGCCCTGAATCATCTTTGTCACCCTTCACTGCACCATCTCTAGCCTTTCCTTATCTTTTCCGAGATTAGGACTCCGGAATCAGTCACAGTACTCCAGGTGTGGTCTAACCAAAGATCTATAATGAAGTAGTATTACCTGTTTTCTTCTGCTGTCAGGACCCCTCCCAATACATCCCAGCATCATAGTTGCCTTACTATAGGCCGTGTTGCACTGGCTTCATTGTTTGAAGGAATTACTAATAACTCCTAAGACCATTCTTAGCCGTAGTGCTAAATCTTATACCACCCATCTAGTACTCTGTCTTGGGGTTTTTGTTCCCTAGGTGCTTCACCTTGCACTTTTTGGCATTGAATTTCAACTGCCAAACCTTAGACCACGTTCTAGCCTTTGCTGGTCACGCTACATTTCCCTGATTCACTCATTGCCATCTGCCCTCCCACAGAGCTTAGTGTCATCTGCAAAGAGGCACAGTCTGCCCTAAATTCCTTCTCCAGTGTCGCTAATGAATCTATTTATTTAAACATATCAGAATTACAAACCTTTGAGTCAGAGACTCCTAGTTAGCTAGCTAATTTTGTTTTTCCTTTTTTATTGACTGTGTGACCTCTTGCTCTCTTTCTCCCAGAGTCTCAATCTCTCTGTAACCCTTCCTTCCCTACCCTCGCCCCCTCTCAGGCTCCTTGCCAAGAAAACTCTCCCTGTGCCCTCGCTCCACTTTGCTTCTGGCTCCTGCCCTAAACTTTCTCTCCTGTGCCCTCGCTTTACTTTGTTCTGTCTACCTGCCCTAAACTGTGCTCTTCCATCTTGTCTAACTTTTCCCCTGACACCCCCCCCCCACTTAACTTTTGCAGCTTGACCTTTGGGTAGTGTGGTGCCTTTTGAAATCGGCCCCATTATCTCTGTCTAGTTGACCACCCCTCCCTTCCTGCTATTCCAATCCTCCTTTGCTTCAGCGCCTTCCCATGCCCCCCCCCCAATTACCTCCACGATTATGTAAAGCTCTATTTAATCCTAACCCTTGCTTCTCTGATCTTCCCACAGGCTAGCCCCAGATTGGGCATCCCACTGTAGTGGCCGAGGCTGGAACTGCCTGCCGGTTGCTCCTTGCTACTTGCTCTCCGAATTGGGTAAGAAGCTCACTTTCCTCCGGAAACGCATTCAGGGACTCCGATTGGCCGTGGCTTGGCCTGGCTGCTGCTGATTAGCTGAAGCCTTATGGCTATCTCGCTGATGGGATGCAGCTTTCCTGGGACCCCTGCTTGAATCTCTGCCTGCTTTCTCTGCTGAACTCCTTTTTTTGGCCCTCCTTCCCACCCACCCCGTCCTCCTACCTTAATTAAATACGCCTTGGCCCCTCCTCTTGCCTCTTAAGCTCTTCATTATTGGCCACCAGCAATCTGCCTATTGGCCCTGCCTTCTTCCCCCTAATCTCTACCTCCATTGGTCATCCGTGTCAAGCCGGAGAGCTCAAGTCTGATCCTGTTGCTTACTACTCCTCAAATAGCGCATTTTTCGCTCCTGCTCTCTCCCCCCAACTCCTTAGGTTCTAAGTTGCTTTGATCAAAGGTGTATGCTGATTTCCACTAGTGCCATGCTTCATCTCCGAAGGAATGTGGCCCTTATTGCTCATAGGCCTCATGGTCAGTCTTCTGCCTTTTTCACTAGTTCCCTGTATAGGAACCCATCCTTCATTTGGGAATGCTCCACCATGCTCTGATGTTCCCTTTACTGCTTCATTCTTGTCCACATTGTTGGCCTACCCTATTCTGCTGCCCTGGCACTCTGGGACTTCATCACAGATATTTAATTTGTGGGTTGGACTCGGCATAACCTACCAGCTTCACCCTTCCCCTCTCCTGCACCAGATCAGGGTACTTCTATATGCAACCTTGGGTGCACTTGGTATCCACTTTAACTATGCCATGCCTTGCCCAACACAACAGAACAAATGAGTTTGAGCATGAACTGGTAAGCTTTTGTTGAGAGCCCTTAAAATGATCCTATTCTTGCTTCTGCTCTGTTCTGGCAGTGTCAAACTGAACCCAAGCCCCCCTCTACCTATCTCTTCCCCTTGTGGCCTTGTAAACCTAAAAGGTCTATGTATCCTCCATATTTATGTGTGCAGCCTCCTAAATAAGTTAGATGCCATACAGGCTTGGACTACACACACAAAACCTGACGTTCTGGTGGTTTCTGAGACCTGGCTCAAACCCACTACCCCTGACTCTGAGGTCAACTTACCTGAATACAATATCTTTTGCACGGACAGATGGACTAGAGGTGGGGGGGTTGCCATTTACGTACTGGAAAAATATAAAGTTTCTATTACCGACTCCTCATCATTGCCGAAAGAGTTTGAAAGCCTCATGATCAAAGTCAAACTCTCAACCACCTTGGCCTTGCACATCATAGGATGCTACAGGCCTCCCTCTGTGGGGCTTCATCTGTTAAGTCACCTTTCCAAATCTGTAAGTGTGTTGCAGTCAGAAGTCATAATCCTGGGTGACTGTAACTTGGACTGGTTTTTGGACTGCTCCAAACCCTTAAAAAATCTATGTGACTCATTCGGACTTAATCAAATTGTCTCAGAAGTGACCCATCCAAATAAAAAGAAACCAAATAAAAGCTCACTACTGGACATCATTCTAGTAAACAAGCTGCACCTGTTCTGTTATTCTGGTGTCTTCTTCACTGATTTCAGTGACCACTGCCTTATTGCTTGCATAAGGGCTGCACCCAAGCCTGTTTCTAACTCCAGGTTCACAAGCAGGAGATGTTTACGTAACTTTGTACCACAAGCCTTCCTTTTGGAATTACAAAACTCCCTGCTGTGGCAGGACTTCTACCTAGCCAAGACAGTAGAGGCAGCATACAAGACCTTCTATACTATTGTCCATGGAGCTATTGAGAGACATGCCCCCTTGCCCAAGGTACGCACCAAGAAAAAAAACTCTCCCTTGGTTTACACATCAACTGAAGTCAGCTCTGCTCAACAGGGACAAACTCTGGAAGAAAGCACGTAAATCAGAGCTACAGTTGGACTGGGCAGATTTTAGGGCAGCCAGAAATCTCTGCACAAAGCTTGTCAGAAACACTAAGGCTAACTACTTCAAGTCAGCACTGGACTCCTCCACTAAGGACCCTGCCAAATTCTGGCCAACTCTTAGAGATATCCAAGAACAAGCTTCGTCAGGTTCTCTCCCCACCAAGATCTTGTACGAAGGCTCCCCCATTACTGAAAAGGCAGAAATCCTTGACTTCTTTAATAGTCATTTTACCACTGCAGGTATTGCCTTTGACATTTCCTTTGTGAATAACCTACGAACTCAGCTCTTATCACAAGGCCTAGTAAGCCTTCCTCCTGTCCACTGTACTCCAGACACAGGTTTCTCCTTCCAGCCTATAACTTACAAGGAAGTGGATGACCTGCTCCTTCAGCTGGATGCCAGAAAAAGTGCAGGATGGACCTCGTTGGCCCATTTTTCCTAAAGCTTGGTAACCAAGTTCTGGCCACACCATTAACGCACCTCTTTAATATATCCCTTAGTCTGGGTAAACTCCCTTCTGTCTGGAAGACTGCCCAAGTTATACCCCTCTTGAAATCAGGAGACCCCAGCGACCCCACTAACTACGGGCCGATCTCCTTACTCCCCACCCTATCAAAACTGCTGGAGAAACTAATGAATTGTCAACTTAGAAACTACATTGACACCTCAGATCTGCTTAACCACATGCAATCAGGCTTTAGGCTGCGTCATAGTACAATCACAGCACAGGCTAAAGTCACAAATGACTGGCAGAGAGTCCTTGACTTAAAGAATCATGTATGTGCGGTATTCCTTGATTTAAGTCAGGCCTTCGATACCATGGACAATGCACTGCTCTTAGTTACTCTCCACAGCATTGGGCTGGATGTGCCTTCCTTAAAGTGTTTCTCATGCTACCTGGCAGAACGGATGCAGCAAGTAAAAGCAGTGGGCGATCTCTGCAATCTAAAACAGATCAGCAGAGGAGTACTTCAAGGCTCCATCTTGGGGTCCTTACTTTTCTCACTTTATGTCAACAACATTGACTGTGAAATCAAGTATTCCAGTGTCCATCTCTTTGCTGACGACATAGTCCTTTACACTGCCAGCCCTACTACCGAAAGTGCCTGTAAGGACTTACAAGCAGATTTCCTTGTGCTGCAACAAAACCTCCTGAGTCAAAAGCTACTATTGAATGCCAAAAAGGCCAAGGCTATGCTGTTGCCCCCATCAACAAAGACCATAAATTCCCTTAAGCACTGACATATTCCCACTATCACCACCTTGCGTGGCGAGTCCCATGATTATGTGACCAAGTTTAAGTACCTAGGTATGTGGATTGACAACAGACTTTCTTTTGTTGAGCATGTAGATGAGCTCTCAAAAAAAGTTAAGACAGATGCTTAGACTTTTTTTTTTTTTTTTTTAGAATCAAGCATCTGCTTACCCACGAGGCCAGAAAAAGCTTGGTACAAACTACTGTATGTTCCTAGCTCTCTTGGACTGTGCAGACTTCCTGTATGGCCAAGCCCCCAAATCTGCCCTAACTAAGCTTGACACCCTATACCATAGGGCTTTACATTTTGTTTCTGGTGCGGCATACAATACCCTTCACTATGTACTCTATTCCATGGTAGGATGGACCTCACTTACATTCAGGAGGCAAAGGAACGCTATACTATGGACCTATAGATCCATATCCAAGATGTTACCCTTCTACATTTCCGACTGTCAGCCCTCCTGCACTTTACGAAACTGTGCCTTGAGAAGCCATTCGTACATCTCACTAGCTGTACCTAAAGTCTTTTCCCATTTTGGCAGAGCCTTCTTCAGCTATGTGCTGCCCCAGCTGTGGAACAACATCCAGAAATCCTTAAAATTGGTGCATCCTATTGGTTTTGCGGAGTTCAGATCACACTACTCGAGATTCTTCTCGGAGCCCTGTCAGTGCCCTCCCTGTCGCTAATCTGTGCTGCCATCCATTGCTATTATTGTAGATAACCCTCTACACCTTTCTATCCCTTCATTAGAACTCCCCTAAGTCATGTTCCTGGTTTCACCCCGTCTGTCTCCTTGCTGCCGAGTCCCTTCGCTTAGCACTGTCCTTGGCATTAACTCTGTTCTGCTAGAGTAATCTTTGTCTAAAAACACTGGTTCAGCAGTTTGTGTGCTGTTTGTTACCACCCTTCTTCTGGGCCGAAATCTGTGTTGATGCTTCACCTTATGACTTGTTCTCATTGACTATCCATGTACCCGATTGTAATGTATCGTTATATGCTCTATTGTGCTACTGTATACTGTTTATTATTTATTCTGTACCTACCAGGCCCTCCTTGAAAATGAGCTTGCTCAGTGGAGTTTCACCTGGCTAAATAAAGATTGACTGATTGATTGATTAATATGTTCGTGATAGATAAGAGCAGAGTCTAGAGATTTTCTTTCTTTTTTTTATATTAAACTGTAGGATTATAAATACCTTTTGTGACGCTTGGCCAGCTGGTTATGATTGTTCTATGATATTTGTAATATAGAATGTGGTATGTGAGGTGTCTCACATGAGACAAACTGTGCCCCGGGTGACAACCCCCCCCAGGTTTCAGTGAAGCAGGAACCATTTAATTAACTGACTTACTTCAGAATGGCATTTTATTACCTTTTTATGATATGCCTAGGTTCTTTGAAGTGGAAATGAAATGGGACTTTATCAGTCTGCCAGAGGATGGAGATCATAAACTTTTATGATGTCTTAAGAGGAAAAACATTTAGTATCAACTGGTATTAAAAAGCTATATTGCACCTAAGTGGGATATGGCAGAGTTGTTTAAAACCTTTCATGTCCTTGGGAAAATAGGAAGCCAGCCTCCAGTTCAAAGGAAAGGGGCTTGAATTAAAGACTGTCATAATTTGGGAAATTTGTTTTTGCTGAAGTCACAGTATCTAAAATATCTCCTGGCAGGAAGATCATTGTTTGTATAATTTTTATATTCTAAAAGGAGGAGCTAGATTACATCATTGAAGGGGTGGAAACACAGCATTTTAAACTGTATTCTGTGTTTCAGCTTAGAGACATTTCTTTTTTGGGCTCTTAAGAAACAAGACCTAACTATAAACACTGTTTAGAGGTAATACATTAGATAGAAAAAGTCTAACTGTATGTTGGTAGGAGTTTGTCTGTAGTTGTCTTTGCTTTTCTTTTAAGTGATTGTATGCTTTGTGATATAGTGTTCTGTGTTTACATTTTACATATTTGTATCCATTTTTAAGTAAACCTTTCATTTGAAAAGACTGCCTGGGTGTGTCTTCGAAGTTCTTTCTTTTGCATGTGACGTATGGAGGGCTAAGACTGACAAAACTGTTCATAAGCTTGATGGTGTCATCAGACTTGGAAAAGGTAAGAATATACCTAAGGTCTTTATAGAGTTTTAAGGATTCATTTTGGATACCTGGTTAGGTGCCCTAAGGCGAAAGATATCTGGCATCCCCCCGAAGAGCAGATTATCTGAGCCTGTACATTTGGGTACGCTAGCGTAAGGTTCACAGTTTGAATCCCCCCAGAACTTGAGACTAAAGGTGATTTGGACCCACAAGCAGGCAGGAAGGTTACCATGTTCTGTTACCTGTTCAAAATACTGCGCTCGGAGGTTGGCACTGTGGGAGCAGAGGGCCTGTCCTGCTGAGTGTGGTTGTGACACCTTTGAGCAGGAACTGCTCATTTACAAAGTTTCCACGTCAAAGGATGTAGGGTAACATACATATGAAGGTCAACAGTGGTTACAGTCTTAAAAACACAAAGATGTCTAAGCATTTATTATACAGCCAAAAATGGAGAGAGACAACATAAGCCAGCTTCAGACAAGTTTCAGGGTGAACAGTATATAGTTAGTATAGGGTAGGAGGGAGTCAGGTAGAAGTAGGCAGGATAAAGGGCCATTGTCAACGGGAAGAGGTGGGTGTCAAAAGTGCGAGGTGGATGGGCTGGAGGGCCCCATCTCTGAAAGTGCCATTAGAGAGGGGAAGGGGTGGGTCAGGCAGTGTGGTGTAGGGGAGTAAGTGGTGAGAGAGGGGGAAACTGGTGCCAAAAAAGTGGAGCTCTAAGGAAGGTTACAGGTCACCTTCGACTAGGGTAAAATGAGGAGGCAGTTACTTAGGAGAGGCAGTCACATTGAGTGGTAGAGGCAAGGAATAGTCGGAGGTCCGTTGTCTTTTAAAGGGTCCAGGCATTGCAGTTGTAAGTGTATCTTTGTTAAGGGTATTGTGCCATTGAGGAGCCCTGTGCATGAACGACCTCTGACCCATTGTGATCTGGCATCTGGGGACCTGGAAGGTTTGATATAGAGCACTGCGTGTAAGCTGGGTACTCCTGTTGGAAGTAAGGAGCTTTGCCACTCCTGATGGCATGAGCCCGAGGAGAACTTTTTTGGTTAACAAGCAGGTCTGGTATTGTATTCTACTAAGGAGTGGTAGCCATCCAGCCTGGGCGTACAGGTCACAGGTGTGTATTAGGTGTGTGGCACCCGTTAGAAGCCTACAGGCCTTGTTGAGTGTCACTGATATCCTCTGGAGGGCAGTAGGGGAAGCAGAGCCATAGATGACTAGACCGTAGTTGACTATGGAGGTGACAGAGCTATAGATGGCCAGTCTAAGGCATCAGTGGTCATGCAGTGTTTGTGCTTGAGGAGCAGGTCGATCCGTATGTTGGTGGCCTTAGCTACATTGCCAATGTGCCGCGTGTAATAAAGAGAACTGTCCAAGGTGATGCCGAGATATTTAAACTCAGGAACATGTTCAAGTGAAGTCCCCACATAGTTCTTGATGGTGAGGGACAGAGGTTTATACTTGCTCCGTGCATTGCAGAATGTCATGACCTTAGTTTTGCTGTAGTTCAGGATGAGTTTATGTGAGCTAAACCACTCTTCAACATGCCTGAAATCACACTGCAGCTGACTCTCAAGTTGTTTAGAGTCTTGGTTGCTAGTAAACGGTACTGCATCATCGCATAGAGTAATATTCTCTGTAGGCAGATGCTAGGGTGACTGTTCAGGAAGAGAGAAAAGAGTAATGGCCCCAGTATCGACCCCTGCGGGACACCGGAGAGGACTGGTTTTTCATCAGAGGTGATGTCAGCAATCCTAACACACTGGATCCTTCCCCTGAGGTAGCTAGCAAACCAGAGCAGTGCATCCTTGGACAGCCCGAGAGTGGTCAGTTGCCTGAATAGGAGTGGGTGGTTAACAGTATCAAAGGCCTTTGTCAAGTCAATGAATACTGCCCCCCCACAAAGTCCTTGGTCGAGGGTGTCATGGATGAATCCAGTAAATTCCAACAGTGCCATGATGGTACTATGCCCTTTTTAGAAGCCATGCTGTTCTGGGCACTGGATTTCATATTTGTCCAGGAACTCGACAAGCTGGTCCGAGACTATTCATTCCAGAGCTTTAGATAAGGGGGGAGGATGGAGATGGGCCTGTAGTTGGTGTGCAGTGACTTGTCTCCACTTTTGTGTATGGGCGTGATTGTCGCCTGTGTCCAGAGTGATGGGAATTGACCCAATCTTAGGGAAAGGTTGAAGATCTTTGTCAGGGGTTCAAGGATTTCATCTAGGACTAGTACAAGCAACTTCAGGTCGAGTGAGTCACCACTGTAGCTAGTTTTGTGGATGGCCTTGCATATATAGGTTCTGGCTAAGTGCATTGGGATCTCTTTGAAAAAGAACTGCAGAGCAATGTGTACTTGGGATGTAGACTCAAAGGGAGAGTTGGTGGTGGGGGCGTTGAAAAAATCAGGTGGAAGGACACTG
This sequence comes from Neoceratodus forsteri, assembly GCA_016271365.2. Taxonomy (NCBI): domain Eukaryota; kingdom Metazoa; phylum Chordata; order Ceratodontiformes; family Ceratodontidae; genus Neoceratodus; species Neoceratodus forsteri. The sequence goes on from CM057453.1 coordinate 1,628,123,363, forward strand.
CCAAGGTTGGAGAATGCATTATCGAACGTATTAGAGATGGTACCTAGATCTAGCGTAGGTGTTTCATCAATGTCGAGCATGGTGGGGGGTGCCTTAGTATCCTTGCCTGTGAGGTCCTTCAAGTTATTCCAAAATTTTTTCCCATCACCCTAGGAGTTGGAGAGTGCCTCCCTAAAATATTTGCTTTTAGCCTTTCGTATAGCTTGGGGACAGCTTTTTGTTGCAGATTTGTATTTTTGAATGTCCCCTTGCGCTGATGTGGCTTGAGCACAGTGCCAGAGGTGGTCCCTTTGTTTGAGCCGCACTACAAGCTCGGAGTTTATCCACAAGCAGACAGAGAAAGTGTGGTCCTGGTCATGTGACCTGAGGAGGTCAATAAATTAAGGGATGCCCTTGGGTGGGAGGGTGGCTGAGTGGGCGGGGCAGTCGACGCGAAGTGCCAACGGGCTGACACCCTCAGCAGCAGAGTAGCAGCATGGAAGTAAATTACCTTTAGGGGCTCCATGGACCACTCAGTCCCTGCAGTTAGCAGGCGTCTAGTGTGTGTGGAGAGATGGGGTTCCAGGGCCTATGTAGGGAAAGAAGACAAAGAAAGGAATTGGTATTCCTGGCGAGAGGATGACAGATTTAGAAGTGGGTAGCCATCTGGGAACTAGTGACCATCGAACAGTATGGTTCACAATAAACACAGCAGTAGACTCAAGCCATACAAAGGCAAAGGTACTAGACTTCAGGAGGGCTGACTTTGCCAAAATGGGTGAGTGCTTAAGGAATGCACTAGCAAATGGTCAGGAAGGAGGGGTGGAAGAACAGTGGGGAATAATCAAAACTGCCATCACAGAGGCAACAAGCCTTTGTGCGAAGCAAATAAACAAAACAAAACGATGTAAGAACCACTATGGTTCTCAAAGGAGGTGGCAGGGAGGGTTAGGGAGAAAAAGAAAGCATTCAGGAAGTACAAGGAATCACAGAAGGAGCAGGACAGAGAATTGTATCAGTTAAAGCAAAAGGAAACTGGGAAGGCAGTCAGAACAGCAAAGGGCCAAACCAAGGAAAAGATAGTCAACACAGTTAAGAAGGGGGATAAATCCTTTTATAGGTACATCAGGGAGCGAAGGAAGAACAAGGGAGGGATAGTGAGGCTTAATAAAGGGGAGGGGGTTGGAAGAGGGCGACTGTGAAAAGGCAGAGATACTAAATAAATATTTTTGCTCAGTATTCACAAATGAAGAGGGGGAGGTACCTAAACCAAACAATAGAAACACTCTGGGTACAGAAGTTGATACCAGCCCATTTACAGAAGAAAGGGTTCTGAAAGAGCTCTTAAAACTGAAGGTGGAAAAAGCAATGGGGCCTGATGGGATTCATCCCAGAATTCTAAAAGAAATAAGAGTAGAACTAGTGACACCACTGACTACCCTCTTAACAAATCATGGGAGGATGGGGTGGTCATGTGAGGACTGAGGAGGGCAGATGTGATTCCACATCACAAAAGTGGGAGCAGGGCAGAAGCAGGCAACTACAGACCTGTTAGTTTAACCTCAGTGATAGGGAAAATGATGGAATCACTTCTGAAGGACAGAATTGTCGAGTACCTAGAGGCCAGAGGGGCACAGGACCCAAGGCAGCATGGATTCACAGCAGGAAGGTCATTCAGATGAATCTAATCGATTTCTTTGACTGGGTGACCAAAGTAGTAGATCAGGGAGGGGCTGTGGACATGGCCTACCTAGAATTTAGCAAGGCATTTGACACAGTCCCACACAAAAGATTAATACATAAGTTAACCAGCCTGGGAGTGGGTCCCAAGATGATAGCCTGGATAAAGAATTGGCTGGAGAACAGAACACAGAGGGTAATAGTAAATGGAATACATTCTGAAGAAAGGGGCGTTACTAATGTGGTACCGTAGGGTTCAGTACTAGGACCGGTACTCTTCTGTGTCTTTATAAGGGACATTGCAGAGTGACTGGAAGGAAAAGTAAATCCCTTTGCAGACGACACAAAGATCTGCAACAGAGTTGATACACAAGGTGGGGTGGAAAGGATGAGAAGTGACTTGGCAAGGTTGGAGGAATGGTCAAATGTATGGCAGCTTAGATTCAGTGCTAAGAAGTACAAGGTAATGCACCTGGGAAACAAAAACCCAGGGGAAGAGTACACAATGGGGGGTGAGATACTAACAACAACAAAAATGGAAAGGGACCTGGGGTAGTCGTATCAGATGACCTAAAGGTGGGCAAGCAATGTGAGAGGGCAGTAAGGAGGGCTGGGGGTACTGGGATGCACAGGGAGAGGCATCAACAGTAGAAAACAGGAAGTTGTTATCCCTCTGTACAGACAACTGGCGAGACCCCATCTGGAGTACTGCATGCAGTTCTGGAGACCCAATCTCTGCAAAGACATAAACAAGATGGAGGCAGTCCAGAAGAGGGCAACTAAAATGGTGCAGGTTCTGCACCAGAAGACATATGAAGAGAGACTTAAGAAGCTTAATATGCATAGCCTCGAGGAAAGGAGGGAGAGGGAGGACATGATAGAAACTTTCAAGTACCTCAAGGGAATCAACAAAGTCCAAGAGGGTAGCATCTTTCAGAAAAAGAGGTGTGCAAGAACATGGGGGCACAATTTGAAGATAGAGGGGGGATGGCTCAGTGGTAATGTAAAGAAGTATTTTTTCAGAGAGAGGGATGCATGGAACAGCCTTCAAAAAGGAGGTGGTGGAGTCAAAAACTGGTGGAATTCAAGCATGCATGGGACAGTCATAAGGCAATTCTAGGGGGTTGGGGTTTGAAGAAGTAAGCTTTGGTTAACTAGGATCTGCAGCATATCCATTAGGTAGGGAAATGGGCAGACTGGGTGGGCCAAGCGGTCCTTATCTGCCGTCAAATTCTGTGTAGTATGCAGCGGGAGCTGGGGGAGGGGGGGTTACTCAACACACTAACTTTGGGAGACTGGTCGCTGTACTGCACATGCACGAGCAGTCTGCTACCCTGAGGGAGACGCAGAGAGCCAAGATGGAGCTGCTGCTGGAACTGCAGAGAACGCTACACCACATGGTAGGTTCCTGCTTGAAGCCAGTGAACTATCCAAACAATCAGATACACCAAATCATGCCTTAATGCGATTAAATAATGCTAGCAAATGCTCAGTTAAAACAGTGAAAAGCAGATATTCAGTACGTGGAGTAAATGAACATGACTAAATGAAAATACAGAGCTAAATCACCAGGAGGCTTGTAAAGCCCATGCATAGACCAATGAAGCCCACACCAAGTGTAGGGAACATAGGTAAACAGCAGTGAAACAGTAGTCCTAGGAGTCCAGAAAGTGGTCTTAAAGCTCCAGTGGAAGCAAAGGTAATCTCCAGTCTAAACTGCTGGTGTCTATGCAGGCAAAAGCAATCTGTAGAGACCGGAGGGCAGAAGAGGCCCACACCCCCAGCAACAGAGTAGCAGCAAGGAGGTAAATTACCTTTAGGGGCTCCGTGGACCTCTCAGTCTCTGCAGCTAGCAGGCATCTAGTGTGTGTGTGTGTGTGGAGGGATGGGTTTCCAGGGCCTTTAGGGGCTCCTTGGACTGCTCAGTCCCTGCAGCTAGCAGGCGTCTAGTGTGTGTGTGTGTGTGTGTGTGTGTGTGTGGAGGGATGGGGTTCCAGGGCCTTTAGGGGCTCTGTGGACCGGTCTCAGTCCCTGCAGCTAGCAGGCGTCTAGTGTATGAGGTCCAGGAAGTGGACCAGGCCTAGGATAGATCCTTGTGGTACCCCACTCATGACCTCCCTCTCTTCTGATTTGACATTAACCACAGTCCTCTGCTGCCTCCCCAACCAGTTACCTGCCCATCTTACTATGTCCCTAGCTGCACCCAGATCCTCCATCTTATTTAGCAGTAGTCTGTGAGGCACTGAGTTGAAAACTTAGCCGAACTCGAAGTAGATCAAATCCTTGACATGGCCCCTATCAAATGCCCTCAATGCACAGTCAGAGGAAGATTAAGTCCATGATGTGGCCCCTATCAAATGCCCTCGTTGACCAGTCAAAGGAAACTGTCAGGTTACAGACCCTTGCTGTTTACTCTCTGTACACCGTTGTTCTCTAGGTAGTCCATGAGGTCCTCTTTGACCAGTGACTCCATCAGCTTCCCTACTACAGAGTTAAGACTGACAGATTTGTAGTTCCCCACTTGTTCCTTGTCCCCCCCCATGGAGCGGAACTATTTCTGCCACCCTTCAGTCCTTCAGAAACTACCTTCAAACAACATGAAGTCTTGCTGTATTCTGACAATAGCAGTGAGTCCCAACCTTCGAACTGCCCTGGAGATGAAAGAGTTAACTTTCCATTCCAGGCATGGAACGCTGAGCTCGAGCTCGGTTGAGACTCTGTCTGTTGCTGTTTGAACTCAAACCGTGAGATTCTTTACTCCGCCTCACTGAACAGTCACTCCGGAGATTTCTCCTTTTGCTCGGTTCAATTTGTTGGTTAAAGTACCGTTTTTGTTGGTTTTCGACAGAATTTAAACCATAACCTGACTATGTGGAAATGATGGATATCCCAGAGTCTAGGAGGCTGTCTGTTCCCTTACACAAATCTTTTGGGAAACAGACATTTAAGATTTTAAAAACTCCTAATACTATACCTCCTGTGGATAAAAGAATGGACAAGAGGTATACTCTGTCAGGCTCAGATATGGAGTTCCTTACACAACAATGCAGCCATGTTGGGGTAGTGCAGGCTGCAGCCTGTGATAAGGCAAATATTCCCTTGGCTTCACACCCCCCAGACAAGGACTCCAGGAGGATTGATGTCATGGCAAAGAAACAATACATGGCAGCATCCTTGGGACTCAGACAGGCCAACTATATGACCTATACTGCTAGGTATCAGAAATCCAGATGGGACACTGTAATGACTTTAGCAAAACAGGTCCCTGGCCAGCTTGCCAAGGAGCTGGAGCAGGTGGCTGCTGATGGTATTGAGGAATCCAAGGCGAAGTTCCATGCTGCAGTGGACTCCAATGATGTTTCATCTAGAGTCATGGCTACATCTGTGGCACTTCGTAGAATGGCTTGGCTCAGATGTACTAGCCTGTCACAGGATACCCAGACTTAGGCCATGGATTTTCCTGTTGTGGGTAATTCTCTGTTTGGAGAGTAAACGGAGAATTACATGAAGAAAATGGATGAATATAGGACCACCTATAGGAGTGCCCAGGCCAAGGAAAGGCAAGCCACTCCTCAGAGGCAGCATCCCAGGGGCAGGGGCAGGCCTTTTCATAGGCCTTTCTACCAAGCCCAGGCCTCCTCTTCTGCTTATGTTCAGAGGGGGTTCTTTAGCGGGAGAGGCAGAAGGGGTACAAGCAGGCCTGCTTCCACCCCTCAGCCTAAACCCCCTGCCAAACAGGCACCCTGATGGGTTTGCCATGGCCGATTCTTCACTACCTGTAGGGGGCAGGCTGGCTTACTTTGTCTAGGACTGGAAGTCTCTAACATCAGACAAGTGGGTCCTGGAAGTAGTAAGCCAGGGACTGGTTCTCAGCTTCAAAAAATTTCCAAAGCTGAGAACCAGATCCTTTCCACCTGCAAATCCTTCAGAGGCACTTGCCCTAGAGGCAGAGGTCTCTTCCCTCTTGGCTCTCAGAGCTGTGGAAAGGGTTCCACCCCTACACCAGGGCAAAGGGTTGTACTCCAGGTACTTCCTTACCCCCAAAAAGACAGGAGAATGGCGGCCCATCCTGGATCTCAGATACTTAAACAAGCACCTTTTAAAGCCAAAATTCAAAATGGTGACTCTGGGAATAATTCTACCCTCTCTAAGGCCAGGGGACTGGCTAGTCTCCCTGGACCTCAAGGATGCCTGTTTCCATATTCTCATCAGAAGCTCACATCGAAAGTACCTCAGGTTCGAGCTGCCCTCAGGCCATTACCAATTCAGAGCAATGCCCTTCGGTCTAACCTCTGCTCCAAGTGGTTCACAAAATGCCTGGCAGTAGTAGTTGCTTCGCTAAGAAGGCAAAGGATTGCCATCTTCCCATACCTGGACGACTGGCTCATAGTAGGCCAGTCCCCAGACCAAATCAAGTTACACCTACAGATAACTCAGCAACTGCTCACCTCTCTAGGTTTCCTTCTGAATCTTTCAGTCAGTTGTAGAGCCTGTTCAGCTCCTCACCTTCATAGACGCAGAGCTAGATACAGAAAAGGCCAGAGCCTTCCTTCCCTGGACAGGGCAAGGACCCTTATCACACTGGCCTCCTCATTCACCCTTCAGGTGTCTCGACCAGCAAGGCATTTTCTGCAGCTCCTGGGGCACATGGCTGCTTCTACAGCAGTGGTGCAGGGAGCAAGATTTCAGATGAGGGACATTCAGTTCCACTTGAGAGCCTTTTGTCTCAGAAAAGGACCCTCTGACCAAACTGATCCCAGTGACTCGAACCCTGATCCAGGCCTTGCAGTGGTGGCAGGATCAGAACAATCTAAGACAGGGAGTTCCCTTTGTCACTCAGTCTCACTCTTTAATCCTTACTACAGATGCCTCCCTCTTGGGGTGGGGGGCCCACTTGGGAGACCTGACCACTCAGGGGTTGTGGTCCCCTCAGGAATCTCTATTTCACATCAGTCTGTTGGAACTCAGAGCAGTATTTCTAGCACTTCAAGTCTTTTCCAAGTCTTTTCAGAACAAAGTTATTCAGATCAGAACAGACAATACCACCACAATGTGGTATATCAACAAGCAAGGAGGCACTCGGTCTACGGCCTTGTGCACAGACGCAATAAAGTTGTGGTCTCTGGCTTATTCCCTGAATACTTCCCTCACAGCAGTACACCTCCCAGGCAAGGACAATGTCCTGGCAGATGCTCTCAGCAGGATATCTCAGGGCCATCACGAATGGTCACTGGATCCCCTGGTTTTGGAGGTGATATACTCCAGATAGGGCACCCCACAGATAGATCTTTTTGCAGCCCCAGACAATCACCAACTTCCCTTGTTTTGCTGCAGGTCCCCAGTGTTGGGCTCAGTCCCCCTGGATGCCTTAGTTCTCAGTTGGGAAGGGAAGTTCCTGTATGCTTTTCCCCCCTTCCCTCTCCTATTCAAAGTGCTAGTCAAAATCAGGTCTCAACCCTGCAAGGTGATCCTGATTGCTCCAGACTGGGCCAGACAGCCCTGGTATCCTCTCCTATTGTCCTTAGCAGTCCACCTTCCCCTGTCTCTTCCCAGGAATTACAACCTGTTAACCTGTGCTCAGGGGAGGGTTTGGTACCCGAATCTCAAATCTCTCAATCTCAAGGCCTGGCTCTTGAAGAGTTAGAGTTTGCTGATTTACACCTCTCCCAAGGTGTTATGGATATTCTAAAGGCTTCTAGAAAGCCTTCCACCAGAACTACTTATAATTCCAAGTGGAAAAGATTTTCCATATGTTGCTCTGGGAAGCATATTTCCTCAGAGTCTGCTGATCTGCCCACAGTCCTTGACTATATGGTCCGTCTGAATAGCTTGGGACTCAGGCCAGCTACACTAAGGGTGCATCTGGCAGCTGTCTCTGCTTTCATTTCAGCGGCTAAGCCCTCTTCCCTTTCAGCTCACCCTGTATTCTCCAAGTTTTTCAAGGGATTGCTTCATACCAACCCACCATTCAGGGACCCTGCCCCTGCTTGAGACCTTAACGTTTGCATTGCTCAGCTTATGCAACCCCCTTTTGAACCTTTGTCCTCAGCAGAGCTTAAGTACTTGACTTGGAAAACTGTGTTCCTGGTGGCCATCACTTCTGCCAGGCACATAAGTGAGTTACAAGCCCTGTCAGTGGAGCCTGATTTTATCTCTTTCCATAGAGATAAGGTGGTCCTCAGGACTAACAGGAAGTTTTTGCCTAAGGTGGTTTCAGACTTCTACCTTAACCAATCTGTGTCCCTTCCTGTGTACTTCACTGACCATTCCTCCTCTGGTGAGAGGAAGCTGCACAGTTTAGATGTGAGAAGAGCCCTTAGCTACTACATAGAACATACCAAGGGTCACAGGTTTGACTCCCTCCAACTGTTCCTCACTTATGGTGAGGTTGGTAAAGGAAAACCTGCCATTAAAAGATCCATTGCCAGGTGGATTGTCTCTTGCATTCAATTTTGCTATGAAAAGCTAGTTAAGGTTCCACCCTCAGGCCTGAGGGCTCACTCTACCAGACGTACAGCTGCTTCCCTGGCTGCTGCCAGGGATATTCCTATCTTAGAGATATGTCAAGCAGCTACCTGGAAAACAGTTCACACTTTTACCAAGCATTACTCCCTGGATATCCAGGCTAGGAGTGATGCTCGGTTTGTCACAGCTGTGCTTCAGAGCCTATTCCCTAAGTAGGTTCTGTCCCTTCTCCATGGAGGTACTGCTTGGTAGTCTGCTATTGTCAGAATACAGCAAGACTTCATGTTGTTTGAAGAAAAAATTACTCACCTTAGTAATGTTGTTTCTTCTAATGGAGTCTTGCTGTATTCTGACCTCCCCCGCCTTCCCCTCTCAGAACCTTTGTTTTTGGATATGGGTGGGCAGTAGCAGTGCTGGCACTCAGGAGGTGCCCCACCCTTTTTTCGTTATCACCCTCTTTCTTGGGTGAGTGGGTGTTGTGTTTATTTCATTTTTTGGGTTTCCTGACTTGAGTCTTTGTTTTGGGACCAAAAAATCTGTTTTTATGTTAGTAGCCAGTTGGCTAGTGTAGGTTTACAGCTTCCACACAGGACCTCAGTGAGTTTAGCTCGTAAAGATCTGACAGTTTGAGTTCAAACAGCAACAGACAGAGTCTCAACCGAGCTCGAGCTCAGCTTTCCATGCCTGGCATGGAAAGTTAACTCTTTCATCTCCGGGGCAGTTCGAAGGTTGGGACTCACTGCTATTGTCAGAATATAGCAAGACTCCATTAGAAGAAACAACATTACTAAGGTGAGTAATTTTTTCTTGTCTGTAATGAGCTATTGAATAGTCCTTCCTGGGGTTCATCCAGTTCTACTTCCAGATCCCTGAGCACCCTTGGATACATCCCTTCTTGTCCCAGGGCCTAGGGCCTTATCTGTCTTTAGGGCTGCTAGCCCTTTCTGGACCCTTTTGTTTGTAAATGCATGCTGGAAATTCATGTTAGAAATTCAGTGTTGTCTCTTTGGGTGTTCTGTGATGTTTTAGGGGCAGTGCAGTTTGCAGAAAGGTCTTGCTGAACTTTTTATTATATTGATAACCAGGAAAAATGATTGAGACTAATAATTGTCCCATTTTCATCCATGTCCCTGAGATTTGATTGTCTAGGGTTTATTTGCCAGGTGCTGAGGCCTAAAATATTGGGCACGGGGGAAATGATGTGATCTGACTAGGAGCTAGGGGGAGGAGCCGCCTGGCCTGCAGTGGTTGATTTCGCCATGACGCTGGCAAACCCGGGTCGCTGGAGGGTCGGCCAGGGGAGAAGGATGGAGCATCGCGAGGACTGCTCTCCTTCTCCAGGGGGAGGGTGGGGGAGTGTGACCGGTGCTTGACGGACCCCTGACAGAGGCTGGGGGTTGTGCAGGCGACCGGCGCCAAGAACGTTCAGGGGGTGGGGCGGACGCTGGACGTCATTGCACTTCCCCACCCCCAGAAAAACCAGGAAAAATAGCAGCTTCCCGTCACCCTAGATGAAGCCCACCACGGCTTCAATTAGCCTCCAGGCTGGCCCTCCCACCTATCCCGTTGTCTGTGGCGCTGGGGAGTCTAGCGCCACAACCCCGTCCTGGGGGGTAATCCAGAGGGCATCGGAGGGTCGCGGCCGTTGTGGAGGTGGAAGCCTGTGGTCCGTGATCGGGCTGAGGTACAGGGCAGCTGGTGGCAGGGGAGTAAAAATAGAAAATTAAAAAGAAAAGCTAAAGAAGAAATTCCATGTTGTCATTTCTGGAATATTCTTGATCTGGCAAAGTAGGTACAGTTCTGAGCATTATTTAAAGTGTTGATGGGTGGTCAGCCAGATGGTGTCAGATAGACCACTGGTTTTCAGACTGTCATAGTGAGCCTCCCTCAAGCCATGGAAAAGATATTGAGCCCCCCAACCACCACCCCCCCCCGCAAAAAAAAAAATGGAAATAATCTTGGGCCTTCTCAAAGAAAAAATATCATACTTTGCACAATACACCAGGAATAAATAAAATGTCTTTGATTAGCTGGCTGAGTTTATTCCCATTTTTTTTCTAATTGTTTCCCTCCTCCGTAACCCTACGCCCCAGGCTATCCTACTTGCTCCACTGTTTTGACTTGCAGAACTTTGTTACCACTTACTGTAGTTCCTCCAATGGCCAGGCTGCCGTGGCAGCCCATTTCCCCTCTATCTGGAATAACTTTCCTAGCCACCTCCACCTTTTCTAAGCTCACCCTTCTCTTGAATATTTTCTCAGGGATCGTGTTGCTGCCTTTTGCTCCTGTGCCTAGTACCTCTCTGCTTAGCCCTTCTATTTGTGATGTTCTTCCAGCAGTCTAACGGGTCAATTGCTGGGGCTCATAATCTGCACGTTGCTCCTGTTTGTTTGTTTTATTGTGTGTTCTGAATTGTATTCACTCTGTGTACTTTGTCCCTGAGCAAGGCATAACTTAGTTCTGGAAACCTGATCAGAAGTCTTTGTTAATCGATAGCATTTTGATTAGCAACCAGCCAGGTTTGAGGAGCAGTTTCACTAAACGGTTATTTTCATATGTATAGGATACAATCCAGAAGAGTTCATTTGTGTGGAAAAGTGTCAAAGTGCAAGAACAATTTCTACAATTCTGTGTTTTTTTTTTCCCCACAGTTGCAGGACAATTCTGAAAATTGTACTCGGTGCGGCAGATCATTTGCTTAGTAACTTCTGCTAATCAAGGCTGCACTTGATTAGCAAGTAGCGTATTTTGGGTAGCCAATTGCTATGTGAACCATTGATTTTATGCCTTGCTGATTGGCGCCAGGAAAGAAGGCATGGCTCTGTGTTTGTTTTTCTTTTTCTGGTCATCATATTGTATATATGTGTGTGTATATATATATATATAGAGGCAAAACTTCAGCTAATGAGTTGTTGGTTGTTCCATTGAAGACAAAGTGAGGGTAGGGCCTGCAGGTTGTGTCCCTGATTTTCACACCTCGTCTCTGCATTGGGCAGACAGCCCAAGCCGGTCCTAACTCCTCACCCCATGACATGTGTAAAGCAGCTGAAGTATAGGAAAATGGGAAGAGAGTTAGGACTGACGACCCTAATGCACACCCCAATGCCGGTTGGGGGTGGGCAGGGGTCCAAGGGGTTTTCAACCCTAAACACCGAATTTCCTCACTTTTGTCACTGTGGAACAACCCTAACTAATGCATTAAACAGAGTTTTTTGCCTCTAATTTCCCTTCTTTTGGAGAATGATAACGAGAAATAGTGAATGTAATGCAGCGGCGTGAGGGCCCCGCGCTCCCGCCACGTGATGTCTTGTGGCATAGTAGCAGGAAGAGCACCGCAAATAGAAGCGCTAACAGTGGCGCACATGGTAACGCAAGCGCAAATGATAACAGAAAGGGCAATGCACACGGTGGCATAGACGGGAACAGTCTGCCACGTGATGTGTTGTCACATAGTAACATGGTGCCTGCAAACGGAAATGTCAGTGGGCATGGTGACGCAAAGTGAAACAGAAAGAGAAACAGTACTGTAGACACAAATGGCAAAAAATAACAGAAACGCAAGCGCAAATGAAAACGAAAAGGATGACGCACGTGGTGGCGTAGACGTCAGCGGTAAGTGAAACGGGCATGAAACCGCAAGCGGAAAGGGCAATGGTAACAGTAATGTAAGCGCACAGGCTGGTTTTCCCCAAAAGCTGAATAGAGAAAGACAGTGAGTACAAAGAGTGTATGCATAATAATGGGTATTGGAGCAGAAAATGAGGCCTTGGAATACTAAATAGGTTATATCTCAGGAACCGTACGACATAGAAAAAAAATTTAAAAGTCGTATGATTTATGACTGTCCTGGCTAGTTTTGTACTTAGCCCCATAAGGGGGCTAGGAATTTTTCTGATGAAAAGTCTGTATCTCGCACTGATTCCGAGATACGGGCCCTGAAAGACGCGGCGAACGCCGTAATGTTATCCTATGGGAAAAAAAGAGAAGTTCGGAGCGCCATAACTTTGCCTCCCTGTAATATTTTTTCACCAAACCACTGAAAGGCACATCTGTGGGCTGTTGGCTGTCTTCCCTCCAAATTTCAGGAAAAAGACCAAACCAAGATTTTGCAGCAGGGTGCCAAAGGATTCCTGTAATGCATCGGGCACCGTAATGTTATCCTATGAGAAAAACCACAACTTTGAGTGCCGTAACTTTGCTGCCATGTAATATTTTTCAATACAACACTGAAAGGCACATCTGTGAGATGTCGGCTGCTTTCCTCCAAATTTCAGCCCAAAACTCCCAACCGCTCTTTTGCAGTGCAGTGCCAAAGAATTACTGTCATTTTCCCACAGACTAGAAAATTACTATTTCACTCATGCAAAGCTTTCACAAATATTTATGACACTGTGAGCACTCAAAGTAAATTCATGAAGTACTTTTCCAGAAATCTGAAAACATATTTCTGGGTGTTTTACCTCAAAATAAAGACATGGCTACATCCTCAGGGTCCACTAGGTGAATACAAAAGAATTAGGTTGCTAGAGGGTCCCAAATTTAAATGCCAAGCATTTTCTAATCACCAACTGAAAACAAAATGGCCGATTTAGAAAGTAACAGGCCCATTTATAAAAGTAAAATGTGCATTTGCAAAAGTGTTGAACTTTTGTTAACTTTTCCCATTGACTTATAATGGGAAATTGTTTTTGAATAACTTTTGAACTGTTTAATATTTTTTCACCAAATCTTCAAAAGGCACATCGGGGACCTGGCGCATGTTCCTGAAGATTTCAGGCGGTCGCATAAACCATGCGACCTATATGTCGACTAAAAATTCCAGAAAAGCGTAACGCACGCAAATCACGCTTAATAACTCCACAGCCGTATCCGATTGGTACAAAACTTGGCAGATGCCAAGGCCTATGGTTCTTGATTGTGTTTTCCAAATTTCAGCCAAATCTGTCAAACGCTTGCAAAGTTATTAAGGTGCAAAGTTTTGACCCCTGTTGCATAAATTTATTTATCCACATAGTAACTACATCATCACCCATTTATTCACACAGTAACTACATCAGTAGCTCATTTATCAACACAGTTCTCTTCAGAATTCATTTAGAATGTTCGGCCTCAGAAGCAGTACTAACCATATTTAAATGTCAATAACTTAAAAATTAAAAAGATAACATGGTACTGTGAGCACGAAAATTGTTCAGCACAAATTATCTACAAAATGAATAATGTTTCATTTATATAAACCCTGTATATTGTATATGGTTAGCAAGAAAACAGAAGAAAATGTGATTTTTTGTTCACTTTTTTGACAAACAAATATAAATAACTTTAAAACAAAAAATGATAGCATGGTACTGTGAGCATGAAAAATGTTCAGCTCAAAAACATCTACAAAATGAGTGGTGTTTCATTTATAGATACCATTTTGTTTTTTTGTAATTAGCAAAAAACAGCATAAAATTCAGTTTTCTTTTACCTTTTTTGACAAATTATTTACACCTACCAAAATCAAAATGTTCACAACATCTAAACCTGTTGCATAAAAGGAATATGCAGTGGTTCAGTGTGTGATAATGCATTTATTTTGTACGGTTTCCAGTGACCTCTAGTAACTCTCACTCATTGAGGTTGCCCGAGGTCAGTGGGCTGTACAAGATAAATGCATTATCACACATCATCCTGCATATCCTTTATATATATGTGTGTGTGTGTGTATGTATATATATATATATATATGTGTGTGTATATATATATATATATATATATATATATATATATATATATATATATATGTGTGTATATATATATGTATGTATATGTATATATGTATAATATATATATATATATATGTATATATATATATATATATACACACACACACGGATACATACCTTGAAATGAGCCTTTGCTTACTGTGGATATCCTGGTCACCTATTTGTACATAAATAAATTACCCACTTTGTTTCATTGCCTTACACAAAACACTCCAAAACTTGAAATGTAAATACAGTACATGTTCATATTTGGCTTGAGCCTCTCCTGGAACAGGTTGGGGCTTTCCCAAGGAGACTGGCCTCATCATTTGAGAAACACTGAGATGGACTTTTATAAATAATTGAATTATCTTCTTTGGTAGAATAGATTTGTTCAGGAAACAAGGGCTGTGGGGGTACTGTGGTGCACGAACAGTATGGCTGCATAGTGAATTAGATCATCTCTTGACATTCCTGCAACTGAAACTGGGTGAAAAACTTTCATTTTAAAATAAAACTACTTCTCTATTGCTGAACCGAGTGCTGAACGTCTTCTCAACAATATGGGAAAGCCCTATAAAAGGATTGTGCAATTGCTGACTCGTGGAAGTATAAAAAGTGTTGGCAGAATGGCTGCTCTGAACTCTGGTATGTGCATGAAAAAGGATGTGCCTGTTTCAGAGCTGGAGGAAAATGAAGCAGCAGATAATTGCCTCTGTGGTGGTTCCGAAGGATAAACTGGACTCTTTTAATGGTTTGATCGAGACTGTGGTGCACTCAGTGTTAAAAGGAAACAAAACAAAAATAATAGGCAGGTACCGCTATAGCAGCAATCATAAAGGAACTTCATTATCGCCATGTCAGGTTGGAGACACTGGAGAAGCAGGTGTGAGCTGTGCATGTGCACATTATTGGTTTTGAGTTGCCAGAGGTAAGTAAAGGAGACCATCTTTTGATGTACTTGAGAGTCTGGTTTGGCAGAACATTTGCTGCTAGAGGAGGATCGGGATGACCTGTCTCTCCAGAAGGCCTTCAGGGTGGCACTGTGCGTGAAGGGGGGTGGTAGTGGTGGCTCACAGAGTAGGCACCAGACAAGATTCTGAACTGGAAAGAAGGGATCCTTGCTTTCAGGATGACCAATGGATCAGCTTTCTCCTTGACATAGTTTGCCACCAGACAGTGTAAAAAACACTTTGATGTGGTCAGGACAGTTCTACGAGATGATTCTGTTAGCCACAGCATGGTCTTTCTGGCCAGGCTGAGGATCATGCATAATGGGCAGGTGTACATGTTCCCTGAACCCTCAGATGCAGGAATAGGAACAGCTAAATTTGCAGCCGAGGGCAGACTAGGATACCACCATGAGGAATCGGAATCAGATGGAGAGGATGCTTAAGTACTTTCTCTTTCTAATCATGTTTTTTTCCCCTGCAGTTCATTATGACAGGTGAGAGTAGATTTTCTAGTGTCTTAACTGAACATATATTGTATGCATTTATATGTTTGTGTACAGTATATATGTGTGTGTGTGTGTGTATATATATATATATATAAGACAAAGAACCTCTGTGCGCAAACACTGAAGCAAGGGTTACCCCAAAGGGCATTTGGCTGGGAAGCCAAGTTTCAAGAAAATACAAAATCACACATGCCCCCACAATGCAAAGCATCATGGGCTACATATGCAAATCACCACAGAATGTTATGCTGGTCCAACTTTAAGCAGAATTGCATGGTGCCGAAAGGCCTCTCACACAGTTTGCAAAGGGTGCTAACAGAAGACATAGACACGTGTTTGTTCCTACCAGGACTCATCAGTATGCCTCGTCTGTTTGACACCCCAGTGGAATGGACCAGCTACCCTAGAGGCAGTGTGCCTTGGATATATTGTGGTGAACCCATTAAAATAAAAAAACATTTAAAAGACAAAGAACCTCTGTGCGCAAACACTGAAGCAAGGGTTACCCCAAAGGGCATTTGGCTGGGAAGCCAAGTTTCAAGAAAATACAAAATCACACATGCCCCCACAATGCAAAGCATCATGGGCTACATATGCAAATCACCACAGAATGTTATGCTGGTCCAACTTTAAGCAGAATTGCATGGTGCGAAGGCCTCTCACACAGTTTGCAAAGGGTGCTAACTGAAGACATAAGACACGCAGTCCATTCCTACCAGGACTCATCAGTATGCCTCGTTTGTTTGACACCCCAGTGGAATAGACCAGCTACCCTAGAGGCAGTGTGCCTTGATATATTGTGGTGAACCCATTAAAATAAAAAACATTTAAAAGACAAAGAACCTCTCTGCGCAAACACTGAAGCAAGGGTTACCCCAAAGGGCATTTGGCTGGGAAGCCAAGTTTCAAGAAAATACAAAATCACACATGCCCCACAATGCAAAGCATCATAGGCTACATATGCAAATCACCACAGAATGTTATGTTGGTCCAACTTTAAGCAGAATTGCATGGTGCCGAAGGCCTCTCACACAGTTTGCAAAGGGTGCTAACAGAAGACATAGACACGTGTTTCATTCTACCAGGACTCATCAGTATGCCTCGCCTGTTTGACACTGCCTCTAGGGTAGCTGGTCTATTCCACTGGGGTGTCAAACAGACGAGGCATACTGATGAGTCCTGGTAGGACTAAACACGTGTCTATGTCTTCTGTTAGCACCCTTTGCAAACTGTGTGAGAGGCCTTCGCACCATGCAACTCTGCTTAAAGTTGGACCAGCATAACATTCTGTGGTGATTTGCATATGTAGCCCATGATGCTTTGCATTGTGGGGGCATGTGTGATTTTGTATTTTCTTATATATATATATATATATATATATATATATATATATATATATAATATGCAGGGGGGACTTATGTGATGCCTGGTTTATCTATAGATTGAGGGAGCGTCCCGACCACTCTGAGCATTCATTTCCATGTGCATAAGATGCTCTTATTCTGTGAAGACCATATTGAGCAAATGCCCTGGAAACGAGACGATCCGGGAACAATTTAAAACATGTGTATATATATATACGTATATGTAAATTATTGATCGCTCTTGATCAGTAATGTATTATCGTCCCCTATTGTCACTACTTGTTGTATTAGAATGGTTTCACTTGCCTTCTGCTTGAGCCAGAACAGCTCAGCTTCACTTCGCTGTTCTCGCTGCAGCTGAAGGCGTGTGGAACCTACTCTTGTACAGCAAACAAGTGGCTCCGGGGATGAATTAATACATGTGCTGTCTGACCTTGGGTAACCTCACGAGTGGCGTAAGTAACTAGTGAGGTGTCCATTGTCAAACAGCACAAGTGTAGATAAATCAGGTATCACACAAGGTCGCCCTGCATATTCCATTTAAGCAATAGGAGAGGACCTTGTGTGATTTTTAGTGTTGTTTTTATTGTGTTTAGTTTTTTTTTTTTAATTTACAATAATTAGTGACTTTTTTTTGTGAGCTGGTGGTCATGAGCTTGTTCTCGGCCCAGTCGCTATGTGTATTGCTGTGCACATGGCGATGTCACAGTGTGTTTCTGGATTGGCAGGAGAAGTGGGATTTGAAAATAATGAAGACAATGGCGGCTCTGCTTGGTGAGCAGCAAGAGTTTTTGAGAGCGGGTAAAGAGATACAGTTTTGCCACTGATGAAGTTCCAAGACAGGAATGGAGTTTTTGGGAGTGAGTACGGGCTGCACGGAGTATGAGCTGCATAGTAGATAACCAGCTGGAGAGACTGAGGAGCGAGACTGCAATAGTAGAGGAGGTACCACTGAAACGCTTTATAGAGCAGTGGCAGCAGCGGCGGTGGGGAAGTAGCTGTACTTGGAGGCTACACTACTTTGTCAGTTTTTAAAAGGTGCTTTTTGGGGGAGACAAGTGCAGTGTAATTCAGGGAGCAGCAGGCGTAGAGTCGGTGCTGCGAGGTAGGAGGGAAGCGAGAGAAGAGACTTGCACGTTGATTCAAAAATACAGACAGCTTTGCAGCTTGATTTAAAAGCACGCCCCTGCAGATGGCAGTTAGAGGTGGGTATGTGTGTGTGTCTACAGATGAGCTTCGAAAAGCGTAAGGCAAGGGGACAAGTGAAAGTGGGTGAATGTAGAGCTAGCAGGCGGGGGAGGGTTGTGTGTGATGTAGAAACTGTGTATATAAATGGACTTT
Source organism: Neoceratodus forsteri (assembly GCA_016271365.2). Lineage (NCBI taxonomy): Eukaryota > Metazoa > Chordata > Ceratodontiformes > Ceratodontidae > Neoceratodus > Neoceratodus forsteri. The sequence goes on from CM057453.1 coordinate 1,628,141,398, forward strand.
GATGCAGTAAATACGTACATAAATGAGTAATGACGTAGTAACCGTATACATGAACAAAATTTATGTACACACTCAGATAAAATGGATTTATCACAGTTCATTTATGTCCACACCTATTGCATCTATATATGTTTGTGTGTGTGTGTGTATATATATATATATATATATATATATATATATATGTATAAAACACCCACACGTATATAGATATATTCATTACAAAAACTTTGTTAATGCATCAGTTAAGAGTTAAAGCAAGAAAAGTATGGAAATGAGATGTTAGGTTGAGCTCTAAGACTCCCACCCTCATCACACACCAACAGTCATCAGGGTAAATGAATGGGGCCGCTAGGCTCAACTCTTACCCCATTCCATGTGTAAGCAGGCTGACATGGTACAGTATAGAGAATGGGGAGAGTTAGCCTAATGGCCCCATTGAACACCTTTGATGACTGTTGGTGTGGAGGAGGGGTGGGGTGGTGGGGGTTAGGGGCTCAACCTCACATCGCATTTCCATACTTTTCTCGCTTTAACCTTAACTGATGCATTAACAGAGTTTTTTTGCAATGAATTTTCTTACTTTTTGAGAAAGTGTAATGTAACTGGTATGTGTTGGTGGGAGCACGGACCCTCCAGCCCCTGCGCTCCCTTCAGGCTGCCCATTTTTGCATAATGATATGCATATGTGGGAGCATGGGCCCTTCGGGCCCTGCGCTCCCACTTACACATAACAACGGAGCCATGCAGTAGCCATATAGGACAGAAAAGGAACACTTGTAACACTAATTTGCCAATATCTCAGTAACCATAGCAGCTATGAAAAGAAATTCCACAGTTGTGTTCATGACTTTGAAACCTCTACGTGTGCTCACTGTATCTCGCGTCATTTCTGAGATACAAGCACCGAAAGACGCTATTGGTGCCGCAGTTTTATCTTATGGGAAATTTCTCAACTTCGAATGTCATAACTATGTAACCGATGCAATTTTTTACACCAAACCAGCAAATGTAACATCTGTGGGACACCCCCATTGCACCCTGCAAATTTACAGCCAAATGTCCTTACCGATACATAGCAGTAAACTGGCAGAGTTTTACATATCCTTGTTCGTGAGCTGTCAAAATCCCTGTTCGTGAGCCGAATCCCCGTTCGCAAGGTAACAGAATCCCCATTCGTGAGGCGAACCGTGTTCGTGAGATAGGTCCATCTGGTCTTCATCTCATGAACAGGGATTTTGACAGCTCACGAATGGGGATTCCCTGTTCCCGAGATAGGGCCATCTGGTTCTGATCTCACAAGCAAGCATTTTATTTATTTAGTTTTGTTGACCGGTAAGTGCACTAGACAAATCCTGCCTATTTTCAGGCACGACCGGGATACAGATGAATGCCAACTGACCTTGAACCAGATTAAACTGTTTGTGATATTTTTAGTGAATGAGTGGAATTTGGCAGGACACCGGGAAATTCCCTACTCTTTTCGATAAGTGCCATGGGATCTTTAACATCCACCTGAACTACCACCAATCCAGGCAGATGGGACCTCTGTTTAACGTCTCATCTGAAAGACGGCACCTCAGAAGTGCAGAACCCCTCTCATGCTGCACTGCAGTGTCAGTACTGGGATATTAACCCAAGTGCCAGATGTGGGAACTGAACCCACAGCCCTCTGATCTCCTGGCCTCAGAGCGAGTGTGCTACCTACTGAGCCACTGACACTGACATTTTGTCACCTCACAAATAAGGATTTCTCACGAACTGGGATTTTGACACCTCACGAACAGGGATTTGATGCCTTACGAACAAGGATTTTTTTTATGATCCTTGCTCATGAGGTGTCAAAATCCCCATTTGCGAGCTGAATTCTTGCTTCAGGTGCGTGTCAAAATCCCCATTCGTGAACCAGTCCCTGTTCATGAGATACAGCCATCTGGTTCTTATCTCACAAACGGATTTTGACAGCTCACAAATGGAGATTGACTCACGATGGGGATTTGGACACCTCACGAACGGGATCGAAGCGAAGTCACTAATGGGGATTTTCAAATAAAAAATGGCATTTTTTTTTTTTTTAATAAACTGACGGAAACTGCTCTGAACAAAACCCATACATTTGTTTTCACAAAATGCATCCGTAGGGCAAGTAACAACATTTTGTTTTGGGCTAAATGTGAAAAGATGGCAGTTCACAAACGGGGATTTTTTTCTCATGAATGAGGATTTAATGAATCCCCATTCGTGAGCTGTCAAAATCCTTGTTCGTGAGCCGAACTCCTTGTTCACAGCTGTGCATCTATCCAAAAGACTGAACTGAGCATGCTCAGAACCTGAATATTCAAAATTGAATAACGTTGGATTGGAATAATATTTTTTCACCAAACCAGTGCTCGCTTGTTCCTTAGGGTAAACCCTTTCTACCCTGAAAGTTTCCGGCTAAAATCCAAAACAGTGTTGGTACAGGGCGATAAGGAAAATCAGGAAAAATTGGCAAAAATACACTTCTTTCCCTATGCACTGCACAAAATCCGCACATCCGATCGAAATGAAACTTGGCACATCAAGAGATCAACCCCACGGACAGAACTTACAAAATTTCAGGCAATCCGCTGAACAGTTGGAAAGTTATTAATGTGCAAAATTTGGGGTTTAACATTAAACTGCCTACTCGACCCTAACTATAGGGCATGACCATGCCTCTGTAATATAATATATTCTTTGCAAAAGACTGCATTAATGCCAGTTATAGTTCAGTTAATGCTACAAAAGTAGGGAAATGTAATGTTAGGGTTTCGACCACTGCTCCCCCCCCTCCCAGCAACAAAAAAACATTTATGTTTTGGGTCTCCAGAGTCTTGGTGAATCAGTGGTGGTTCTTCCTTGGGCTGCAACCCAATGCTCACCCCTTCCCCAGCCCCATAGCCTCCTGTCCCAAGCACAATGCACAGCTCCAAGCCAGTGCCTCATAGTGATACACTCTTCAAAGGTAGAGAAGTATGTCACATCATATGTTGCCAACACAGTCTGTTGTAGCTTTCTTTGCGCAGGGCCCTGGGGCCCTGCATGAAGAAAGATAACATCTGACGTTGTTTGCTCAGGGAATGGGGTGGGTATTAGGGTTGACAACCCCAAGGAAGACCCCATCACTGATCCACCAAGAATTGGAAGACACAAAACCCTAATGTTTTTCCTTTGCTGCTTGGGGAAGGTGGGGTGAGTTAGAGCAGGAAACCCTAATACCACATTTCCTACTTGTTGTGTTAACATGAACTATAACTGGTGCATTAATGCAGTTTTTGCAAAGATTTCCTTTCTTTGAGATAGTGGAATTGTATCCTCATTCTCATCGGTCCCGTCGGCATTAGGCCTACACCAAGGAGGACTTTTTCCACCTGCGGAAATGCAGGGCCCTCCATGTAGTAATGGATGTCAAGAATTCATGGGGCTGTCTGGTGGGCTGTGGAAGAGCAGGTTACTCTGGGCCCTGGGCTTCCCTCTGGCTGCAGATACAGATGCACTGGGCAAAGAGTCCATCTTTCAGCCAATGCACAGCGCCAGGGCCCTATGCCAAGAAAAGAGTTGTCTTCACAGTGTGGTACCTGGGCCCGTGTGGGCAACCCTGCACCTTTCATTACCCGGCTTGGGGTGGGGTGTTGCATAACAGTGCCATCCCCTACCCTTGCCCCATCCAGCTGTGTCACTGAGCTCACTCCCAAATTCAGGTCATAGGCAAAGGATCACAGTGCACTGCCCAGTGGGGTCAAGACTGGCACTACACACAAAGTTTCTTAATAATTATAATTAAAAAAAAAAATTTTGACCCTGAATTTTTTAAGATAGTAATTTTATGGCTTCCCTTATAAACATGACATTTGGCATTTATAATATATTGGCCAAAATGTAATTAGAAGCATAGAAACATAGACTTTGACGGCAGATAAGGACTGCTAGGCCCATCTAGTCTGCCCATTTCCCTACCTACAGGATAGGCCGCAGATCCTAGTTAACCAACAGCCTATTTCTTCCTACCCCCCACAAGAATTGCCTTATGTCTGTCCCATGCATTCTTGAATTCTCCCACAGTTTTAGACCCCACAACCTCCTCAGGAAGGCTGTTCCATGCATCCACTACCCTCTCTGTGAAATAATACTTCCTCACATTGCCCCTGAACCGCCTCCTTCTATCTTTAAATTGTGTCCTTGTTCTTGCAAGTCTCTTTTCTGAAATATGCTACCCTCTTGGACTTTGTTGATTCCACTGAGGTACTTAAAAGTTTCTATCATGTCCCCTTCTCCTTCTTTCCTCAAGGGTATACATATTAAGCTCATTTAGTCTCTCCTCATACGGCTTCTCTTGCAGACCCTGCACCATTTTAGTTGCCCTCCTCTGACTGCCTCTATCCTGTCTATGTCCTTGGAGATGGGGTCTCCAGAACTGGACACAGTACTCAGATGGGGTCTTACCAACTGTCTGTACAGAGGGATAACAACTTCCTGTTTTCTGATGATGATGCCTCTCCCTATACATCCCAGTATACCCCAGCCCTCCCTACTGCCTTCTCATTGCTTGCTAACCTTAAGGTCATCTGATATGATTACCCCAGGTCCCTTTCATTTTTTGTTGTTGTTTACCTCCCACCATGTGTGTATTCTTCCCTGGTTCTTGTTTCCCAGGTGCATTATTTTGCACTCTTTGCATTGAATCCTAGCTGCCATACTTCTGACCATTCCTCCAACCTTGCCAAGTCCCTGTCATCCTTTCCACGCCCTTGTGTATCAACCCTGTTGCAGATCTTTGTGTCATCTGCAAAAAGGCATACTTTTCCTTCCAGTCCCTCTGCAATGTCACTGATGAAGACATTAAAAAGCAGCAGAAACACAAAAACACATCTTGGCTGGGATTTAAAAAGTGACACCTGTCATATTTGTTAGGTGGTGTGAAAAAAATGGCTATGTTTAAAATTTGGAGTCAAAATACTGAAAATGAGTGAAGTTATGAGTGAAGGTTGAAATATTGCAACGTTCACTCATAACTTAGTCATTTTACCAAATTTGTACACCACATTTTCAATAGCCCTCTTATGACCCATCTCATGAACCCAGTAGATGAAAATGTTAAAATCCCTGCCAAAACACAATTCTGCGCCACTGATGCGAAAACACATTTTGGCCTGGATTTGAAAATTGACGGATGTCACGTTAATGAGGTAGTGTGAAAAAAATGGCTATGTTTAAAATTTTGAGTCAAAATATTGAAAATTACCAGTTATGAGCGAGTGTAGAAACATTTCAATGTATGCTCATAACTTTGTTGTTATTTAATATTTTGACACCAGATTTTCAACGTAGTCTTTTGAGACCCCACTATGAATCAAGGGCAGTGAACATTTCAATTCCACCTGAAAGGTGATTTTCAGAGCAACCATGAAATCACCTTTCAGGCCAGATTTGAATAATTTCACTGCCCTTGGTTATGAGGTGGGGTTCCAGACAATGCTAAAAATTGCGTAAAATATTAAAAATGAAAAGCTGTGACTAAAAGTTCAAACCAACACATTAAACTGGACTTAGCTTATTTTTCATATCGCAGTCGCCATTCCAGCAGCAAGACGATCTTCGATCGGAAGGTGGATCAGTGTCATAGGACATGTTCAGGTGAGTGAGGGTGTAGGGGGTACTGAAATGGGAGTTTGAGGTGGGGTGGGGGTTGTGTGTGTGGGGGTCAGATCAGAATGAGACCATTTTCATTTTTACAGGTTTAAAAAAAAAATCGAGGAACTGTTTTCTTTATGTCAGGGGACTTTCTGACACTGGGGATTGGGCACCACAGTGTCGGGATACTGTTCAGCAGCACCAGGAGGTGGGCACCCCGGTGCCACCATGTATACAATGGGAAGGTGGGCAGGCGACCTGGAGGGGAGGGAGGTGGAGAGAAGTGGCACCGGTGGTGAGCAATCTTGTTCCACTTATTAAAGTTAAAATTAAGCATGGGAAGGAGGGGTGGGGGTGACCTGGAGGGAGGAGAAAGAAGCAGTACCAGGGGTGGGCACCCTGATCTGCTACTTATTTCCATAGGTAGATAGACAGACAGACAGATATAAAGAGGGAGAGAGAGAGAGCAGGAGATTGTCACTCACTGCTGTATCTGAAGCCGGCAGCATGACTCCAGCTGTGGCTTTACATTTCAAGAACGTCTTAGTGTTCAAACAGAGGCAAGAAAGAAGTAAGTGCCTCAGCTGGGACTTGAACCCAGGCCACCCGGAATACCATTCTGGTCACGCTAACCAGCCTTGCCACAAAGGCAACTTGAATCTGGGCCGTCCTGGAGCACACATTATGATTTCTCCAGTACACAACCTGGTGCTGCACAAATTACTTCATTTTCAGTCACATGGGTGGTGTGCACCTTTATTAAAAACGTACAAACGGAGGAGAGAAAGAAGTGTTTGTAAGTGCCTCAGCTGGGACTTGAACCCAGTCCTCCAGGAATATAGTTCTGGTCACACTAAATGGCTGCACCACCAAGGCAACTGGAACCTGGGCCATCCTGGAGCACACGTTATTCTTTCTCCAGTGCACAACCTGGTGCTGCACTAATATTACATTTTCAATCACATGGGGGTGCATATTTATACAATGACAAGAAACAGTCTATCAACGGATTGTTGTTGAACCTTAGACACAGTGATGTTATTAGCAATAACATCACTGTATCTAGGGCAGGTACAAAGGTGACCGCAGTACCTAAAAGCATATCCCTTCCTGCTTTACCCCTGAAGCAGACACGGCTCACCCGAACATTCACAAGTCTCCTCTCTCTCTCGCCCCTAGCAGGTCACAGTCAAATCTGCAGCCTCTCACCAAATGTTATTTTTTCTTGAAGCCAAACTTAAGGCAAAACTACAACTTCTGCCTAAAACAGCACTGTCTCAGAGTTCATAAATCTGCAGCTCATACCTGAAACTGTTGCTCAGCGCAGCGCAGCCTCTTCGACATAACAGTTTTCGGATGCTCATGCTTGGCCCCCATTCATTGAACACACACGCTCAACTTAAAAAAAAAAAAGACATCTCAACTAAAAATAAAGCGACTACTATAAAAAAAAGAGCGAGAGAACGGCTCATCCCTCTTAGCACTGAAATCCTGTCAGCATGTGCACTGTAGAGTCGTGCTGTCCAAGTGAAGCTGTACACTTGTTTGAGTCAAAGAAAAAAAACCGCCAGAATTTAAAATAAAACAAGTCACCTTCAAAGCACCATCTACTACAAGGTATAAGGGCAAAGATGAGACTGGCAGAAACAAGACAAATTGGGACTGCCAACAAGTTAATTCTGGCAGGAGCTCCACCTTGTGGTGGGAAAAATATTCTGGACTTTTTTTTTTTTTTAAAGATACACCTAAACACACAAAAATCAAAGACAGTATGCATATAATATGATTATATGCAATATAACATATTTTCTTTTTAAATTAACGTGAGCCATTGTTATAATAGCAATAAGGCATTCCAGAGTTTGTCGTTGTTGTGTAATAATGTCACCTGGGAGAGTGAAGCACACAGCCGCCGTGCTTCATCCCACCCCAGGAGTGACGTTATTACACAATAACACACACCCTGTTGTGCCTTATTGCTTAATTATGGAACACATACAAACAGAGGAGAGAAAGAAATAAGTGCCTCAGCTGGGACTTGAACCGAGGCTGCCCAGAATACCGATCCGGTCACGTTAACCAGCTTTGTCACCAAGGCAAATGGAACCTGGGCCATACTGGAACACATATTACTCTTTCTCCAATGCAGAGCCTGGTGCTGCACAAATAATTACTTCATTTTCAATCACATCGGTGTGGTGTACATATTTATGGAACACATACAAACAGAGGAGAGAAAGAAGTAAGTGCCTCAGCTGGGACTTGAACCCAGACCACCTGGAATACCGTTACGGTCATGCTAACCAGCTGCGCCACCAAGGCAACTGGAACCTGGGCCATCCCAGAGCACACATTATTATTTCTCCAATGCACAACCTGGTGCTGCAAAAATAATTACTTCAGTCCTACTGTTGTTATACTGAGAATGTGAGTGAACAGCTCCTCCACTGTGTTGGGCACCCAGGGTTTAGTGTGCCCAGAAATGTTATTTCCAGGGCAATTTGAAAAAGCAAATATCAGAATTTAGCTACATGGGTCTCATTTAACTAGGTACAGGTGTTTTTTTCAATACATTATTTTATGTATTTTCAATGTTTTTCAGTAAAAAAAAAAGATGGTGGCTGCCACAATCTTTTTTTTTTTTTATTCTTTCTCATGACAAATAAATCATGAAAATAAGCACCATCAATGTTTCTGCACTGATCAAACTAAATCCGTATAACTCTTAAACCATACGATACTTTTTCATGAAACCTTCAAAAGGCACTACCTCATTATAGGCCACTTCTACCCTAAAAGTTTAATGAAAAAAAAAAGGCAAAAAGCATAATTATATGAGCATCAGAGGCTTTTTATTTGGTGGGAAGTAGTTGAGCTCTGAGCAAGATGGCCGCTTCAGATAATGCTCCTCTATATTGCTCAGTTTGAAAGCTAAAATTAGAGTTTTTTGGTCACAACTCGCAGCCTTTTAAATAGCAATTGATATTGGAAACCTGCTGATTCAGAATGGGAAACTTGAAAGAAACACAATCCCTCAACGGAGCAAAAGCTAAAATGCTTCCGCTACCTCTGCCATGCGGTCTAGCTCTACCACACAGGCCCCGGACTCAGAAAAATACAGGAGATGAAACTTACAATCACTTGGCCTTAAAATAAACAGGCTCATATCCTCCGTCCTCAGGTCTGGCAGATAAAGTTGATGGTATTGCCAGTAGGGTGACTAACCTAGAAACCGCCATCGATTTAGTGACAGTTGAATCATCCAAAGCTAAAAAAAAGTTCCGATGCTGCTATGGGTGCCATCACTACAGTGCTGAAAGAAAATGGGCATCTGCGTATGCGACTGGAGACTCTGGAAAATCAAACCATGGCTTCCAATATTCGACTTCTTGGTCTCCCGGAAGGGTGTGAAGGGGACCATTTGGTTATATTTCTGCAGGAGTGGTTATTACAGCAGTTCGGGGAAGAAGCCAGGGAGCGTGTAAAAACTGTACAGAAAGCTTACCGCATAATCAGTTGAGGAAAACCCACGGAAGTCCCACAAGCAGTTTTGGCGGTGATGGATGGTGTGGCAACAAGGGATTACCTTCTGGCCTTAGCCAGACAACATAAAACTCTGCTGTGTGAAGGAGAAACAGCCCGAATTTATCCGGATATTAGTTACGCCACCAGGCAAAGGCGCAAACTGTTTGATGGCTCTAGAGCCCTTCTAAGAGAGGCGGGGATCCAGCATAGTATGATATTCCCTGCTCGCTTGAGGATTACTCACCAGGGCAAGATCTTCAGTTTTTCGGATCCGAAGGATGCCAGTTGCTGGGTCCAGAAGCAGGCTCTGAGAAGAAGACACTCAAGGACGCAGAAGCGCTTCCTCTGAGGACGACGAGTCATGAAAACATGCTTGGATTACCAGATTTGAGATGAGGGAGAACCAGAGTCATTATGACGGTTGATCATTATGTCCCCCTTTGTGGGAGTGCGCGAGTAAACGCTCAGACTGCTATGAGGACTGTCAATTGTGTAAACTTTTCTCTTCACCTTCATTGCTATGTTTCATAGTGCTGTTACTAATGATGCTGTCTTAATTATTGGTTTTCTTTTTGCAAAAGGTTACCATGTCTAATTGGTTAAAAAGTTCTAAATGGTTCTAACTATTTGCAGTTTTATAATATGAGCTATTGCGTTTAATTATACGTATGGGAGTTGTAGCATTATCTTATGTGCATTTAGCACCTTTTATGTGCTCTTATGATAAAGCATGGACCTCAGTATTTATCCTCTTTTGAGAAGAGTAGACACTTGGACACTATACAGTAATATAATGTTTTAGCCTTTTCCATGCAGCTCATGGGTTTTTCAAAACAGCTTAAAAATTTTTAATGTATTAAAAAGGATTTCTTATATTAAGTAACCCCATAGGCTTATCTTTATGCAGATTAGCCCAATATTGTATTTTTATGAGGAGTGGCCTCAGTGTGTCTCTTTATTAACATTTGATATGTCTTTGCTGGAAATGTATTCTATTTGTTTAAAATGAAACAATAAATACAAAGTTTTTAAAAAAAGGCTTTTTTTTGTATTCAGATCTCAAACCAAACAAGATGTCATCATGAAACTTTTCATGTTTTGATGCTCTGCCAGTCTGACCCACATGCAAAGTTTTGGGCTATTTCATTGAACACTGCCAGAGTTACTAAGGTGCACAAATTTGGGTTAACATTAAACAGCATACACAACCTTAACTAGAGGAGTGCAGCTGCTCTGTAATATAGCTCTATATAAATTGCAAAACCAACTGTGTTAATGCAGACATTAGGATTAACGAATGCAAATGCAAAGTAGGAAATGAAAACTTGAGGGTTTTGGGTCCCTGGAGTTTTGACTAATCAATGGTGTGGTCTTCCTTGGGTTGTCAACCCTAATGTTTACTCCTTCTTCATGTCCAAAGCACAAAGTACAACTCCAAGATAGTATTACAGTGATACACTCTTCAAAGGTAGAGAAGTATGGCTTACCACATGTTGCTAACAGAATCCATTGTAACTTTCTTTATGCAAAGCCCTGCAGGCCCTACATGAAGAAAAGAGCTCTTGTCTGAGCTTGTTTGACAACTCCAAGGAAGACACCATCACTGATTCGCCAGTTCTCTTGAGACACAAAACCCTAATGTTTTATTTCCCGTTTTTTGTGCACTTTGCATTCTTCAACCCTAATATCTGCATTAATGTAGTTTTTTTATATTAATTTTCCTTGTTTTTCTGATAATGGCATCGTATCCCAGCACAAAATGAAATAAATAGAATACTGGAGATAGTCCCAACACAGTGTATGGGCCTATCATGTAGCCCTTGACACACATGTCATTTTCTTGGAACGGAAGGCTCCCCAGCTCGCCACAGTGTGTTTTTGTGTCTCCAGAACACTGCTGTGTCCCTTCCTAGGCTGGGGCAGTCTGCTCGCTGCAGTGCCTTCCCCTAGCCTCGACCCATCATCCAGCTCACTGAGCTGGCACCCAAACCTAGAGGACTCCCGACACTGTGGGCAAGACATGGGAGAATTGTGGCAGGTAAGTCCAGGGAGAAGCTGGGGGCAGGGGGGGATCGAGTGGGCTAGTCAGGACGGGGAGTATAAAGAAACAAAAGAAAGGCAACTCTACTGCTCCTGCCTTCTTACCTATACTATTTAGTGCCATGCCTGAAGTGTTGTAGAACACCCTGGGAGCCTTCTTCTGCTTCTGTGCAGGTTTTGTTGCTACCCTGCCTGTTCTGTTGTCCTTCTTCCACTGCTGTAATACCATGGCTTTGTCCCTGTCAGATTCGGCTGGGTTTGTTGCACTGGCTTCCTATTGCTAGCTCGCGATTGTGAGTTGCTCCAGCATTCTGGCTTCTTCCTCTATAGAAAATGGGGAGCTGTGTACTACTACTGTACTAGTTAGTATTACTGTGAACTTCTCATATGTCCTCTAATGGTTGTATTGCCTATCAGAAGCTGGCATTACCCTATTTTACCATGCACTGTTACTTAAACAAAAAAAAGTGGAACATCTTTATTAAAAGAAAAAATGAAACAGAAGGGTATTTATAGAGAAACTGTTTCTTGTCATCTTGAAATTCTAGAATTGGCAATTAAACAAATACGGCTGTGAGAAATAAAAAATAAAACTTGATGTGGAATCAGGAACACACCCTACCTTAAGTGAAAAGACCTCAAGTCTTTCTGCCGTGCAGGTTGATGGTGTCTCTTTAAAACTGACTCATTGAGTGTACTTCAGGCCATATTAGTGTGTGATGTTGAAATGCTGATTAGCTACAGTATACAAGGAAAATCCTGATTGTAGTGGTAACAGCTCTCATCACTTTTAGGATTTGGATGCTTCAGGGTCTGTGGGTAAGAGACTGTGTTGTTATTGTCTGTGCAGCACCTGGTTTTAACAGATTGAAGCAAAGAATAAAGAATACATCTGTTGGTTTAGCAATCATACAGTCATTTTTTTTATTTACGATATGCTTTGAAAATTTAAAGCAGTAAGCATAAGCCTGTCAATGTGCTTTTGATTCCTGATGCCTCTTTTTAGTAATATATTGTTTTTTATACACTTGCCTACACATGTGATGATGTTTTCAGCTGATTCTCTTCTGTGATTTTTAATTTTTCTTTTCTGCCCAAGGGTGTATTTTTGACTGTCTTTTAATGAACTGAAATCCTAGCTGGCACGTTTCATGTTCAGGTTCTCCACAGACGAGAAAAAAGGTCCTGTTAGCAGCTGTAAAGGGAATGTGCTACAACTTAAAAGGTGATGAAAGATGGAAAGTTTTGTGTCATGTTTTCAGCTGTCTAATTAGCTCCCATCTTGCTCCCAAAATATGTTCTTTGATGCCTGTTGCCAAAAGTTCCAACTTAGTTTGTTGATCTGGTTTCTCACAAAACAGAAAGAAAAGAAGCCAGACTGTGAATTTATTTTTGTCTGCCCCATCAGATATTAAAAGTGGCCCTAGGAAACTGATGTACCCCATGGGTTGAATTCATATTCAAGCAGGTTGCATCACACATATCGACAAATATAAAAACAGCTATGTTACTGCTCTTTAACAAAACGACGATGATTAATTCTGATGTTAAAACAGAAATATAGAGAAATGTACAGTACATAACTTGGAAGCCTCTGCTAAGTAACTAACACATTTTATAGTCATTTCTATGTTTTTAAATTCTTTCAAGCCATTTAAACGATCAGATGCACTCTTGCTTGCCCATGAGTCACTCCTCTTATGAGGAGAGCATCGCTTGCGTGGAGTGGTTTTCATATGAATGGAGTGCTTGGGTGACAAATGCTGCTGTTCAGAAAAAGATAAATGTTTTAAAACTATTTTGAAAATTTAAAAAATGAATGTACTCCTGATATATTTATTCATGTTTTGCAGTACTTCTACCAAAATGAGCAGTTTTATTTGCATTCTTCATGTGTGACAAACACAACACTTCACTTTGCTGTTCTCACACTAGAAGAACATGCACAAACCCGCTCGTTTTTTTTCGATGAGTGCTGCTGTAGCATGCATAACTTTATCTTATATAGAGATGTGACAGTCTCTTACAGTTGTAGGAGTATCTTCTCACAGAGCCTTAGGGTGAGAGAATTACGAACCCAAGGTGAGCAGTTCTAACACACTAAGGATAAAACAAAAGCGGCGGCACTCTTACAGCCATTACTAGATTGTCATGGCTCCATATAAAGATATTATAACTCATGAGACGGTGCTTTTTTTTTTTTCAATTTTATTTTTATTCACTTTTGAGAATGAACAAGTCAAAGACAGTACAATCAATGGTACCATGAGATAAACAACACTGCGGACAGTGATAATAAACCTTTGTTAGCGTTGGAAAGTAAAAGCCCATTAAGTTTAGATACAACATAATAGGTACTATACAGAGCAACTTATGGAGGTGCTGTAAAATGCAGCACTACCAGGCAGGGTAATCCAGAAAGCCAGCCACACTAAACCTGTGGGATACAGTACAGATTAGGTAATAGACAATAAGGTAGGACATGGCCAGGACAGCTGTAAATATAGAACAAAGTATAGGTATAATAGGTTCTGACAGTTACGTAGAACTCCACAACAGCAGGAGAAACTACATTTGAAATACATAGACAACAACTCGTCACACAGAAAGTGGGGAAACCAGCACCAGTAGTATTAGTTTAACTGCAGTGGTACAATAAGATAAAGATGCTAAGGTAGGCAGGTTCGATTATAAAGAGTACAAAGAAAACATGGCAGGAGAAGTATACTGAGCTCAAAAAAAGTGAAACAGAGCCCTGCCCCAGCCAAAATATATATAGACCACCAAAGTCCTGAGCCTAAACTGCATAGTCAGTACCATTTTAAAAACATTGACATAAAAGAAAAACCCACCTGTGTCAGCTGGAGTATCAGGGCATAATCAATATGCTAGAATATCGATACTTTGGTAAAATGTATAAGACAAAAGGAGAGATAATTAGTAAAATTACATAAAGTATCTGCAGCCTGATACATACGGGCTTAGTAAACTGGTATCAAGTCCAACAAATCAAAAGTGCTATACATGGTAAACTCAGTTCTCATCTTCCGAGTCAAGCAGCCCGATCTTGTCCGGTGAGGTGGTTTAGTGGAAAACTCACGACTATGGCATCCACTTTCGGCCCATGCCCCAACTGCATCATTGAACTGATAGGTGCGCTCCATAGGTAAGACAGAGACGAGCTGGGACCAGCAGTGAATGGCCAATTGCCTGCAAGAGGGTCATACAGTTTGTGTCAGCTGCGTGAAGTGTAGGACCAATCAGGGAAAATCTTATCTCGTGGCCTTCCATTTGTAGTGGGCAAGAAGCTGTCGCCCACTGCAGGATTAAATCTCGAACTTCAAGTCCCACTGTAAGTAATATGATTGTTCTGTTGATCTCCTGATTGCCTGGAGCCCACCTGAAATTAACTCGGTAAGCACAGTTAAATGCATTGAGCTCAGGCTGTGCATCAGGAGGCATAGTAGTGTGAATCCATTGCCTCAGATAGATAATTAAATCTTCCCCTTCAGCAGTCTCTGGGATGCTGACCAGGCATAGGTTCATGGCCCGGTTCGTGTTTTCAAGGGTTTTAAGTTGGGCTCCTAGGTGGTTATTTTCAGTAGTCATGGCAGTAAAGGCAGCCTGAGTCTTTAGTGAGCGGGCATCAGTATCCTTGGCAGATTGGACCGCCGTTTCAGTTTTAACATAATAAGCGTCCAGACTGTCAAGGACCTGCGTCACTTTACGGTCCATGTCCCGGACCGCCTGCAATACGGTGTCCCATGGTGGGGTATTCCCCACTCCACTGGCCTGGTGTTTGGTTGGAACTCCATGCTGAGGCTGTGGCATCGGCTATGTAACTTTCTGGCCCAGACCTCCGCAGCACCCTTCTGATGCCCCTATAACTTATATGGTATCTTTTGAAACTGGGAATGATGAGGAAGCAGACTGTGTAATTAAAATCTGGAAAATTGTCTTTGTAGTAAAGTTTACTGTGCCGCTTGTAGAGCTCAATGCAGAGCTGATCAGACGCATGACCAGTCACCAGTGTGGCTCTCTAGCACCCCCATGAGACAATGTTTGATGACTTATATAATAAGATGAAAGTAAAAATACTTTTTAGAAAATTTAAAAGCTATACCCACATTTCAAAAGTGAACATTCCACTTTCAAACACTGTGCATGAGATCTTTTTAATCTTTAATTTTATTCTCCTCCACACCCCTGTGCCAGACTCCTCAAGAGCCTCATGGCAAGGCTGACCAAGGCACTTCACTGACCTGCACTTACCTGCCTCCATCTAACTGTGGAATGCCACCCAGGTGGGTTCGGGTAAGGGGATGTACCCCTGATAGCACCTATTTGTCAGTTGGTGTGGCAGAGGTGCAGGTATACCAGGGTCTGTCAACCTCAGGTATTTGGGCTACTTTTTGCTGTTTCTATCGCTCCCCATCAAGATGCTTTTCTTTGACGCCATGTGCAGGTGCACACACAGAGTGTGTCTGGTGCGCATCATTGGCCAGCATCTCCCACCTCAAAAGTGCGGCTGTGCCTTCCGACACCACCACCTGTGGTCATCCCAGTGGCACTACTGTAGCAGTGTCGATAACCTCCCTCCTCACTGGAGAGGAACATCATCTGCTGGGATGTTCGATCCTCTCCCCAGCGACCCAGGCTAATTTTTAACCCTGGTTACCGGCATTGCTGGTGGTAGCCCTATAGCTGCAATGACAGGCGGGTGCATGAGGCCTTTTTTATGGTTGTATGGGTTCTCGGTGCAAGCAGCTCCTCCAGCCTGATTGTTTAAATCAGCACTGATGTTTTATAATATTGATTACAAGTCCACCATTACTGTTTAGGTGTTAACAGTTGATGAAATTATTTTCATACAGGAAAGTCAGACAGATTTATAAATGTCTCGCTTCCTAAGTGTTCTGGAATGGCATCAACACTGCAATTTAGCCTGTTTAATGTTGTGAGCTATTTATGTGTTTTTTTTTTTTGTGGAAAACACGCTAGAACGATGTCTTCTTGTTTTGCAGATTGATTGTTTTTCTAAGACGTCTTGAAAAGGCTTCTTCTATTGACTCACCCAGACTCAGACTCAGACTTATGCCTCGTTGTTATGGATCAGGATACTGCTCTCACCACTCGGAGCTTTGACCATTGGCTGAAAAAAGCTGTTGAGTGGGGCCAGACCACCACTCTGGAATCTCAGCATGATGTCTGCCTCCATCTGCCAAAGTTACAGGCATTCCTGCAGCAGATTTACGAAACCTTGCAACATATGGTGAGTAAGTTATGAGATGGACAGTTTATTCCGAAATGCAGTTGCAGACAATCAGCAGCACAGATTGAAGGGCAAGTTACTTGTAAGGGAATCAGGGCAGCGAGACCCCTCCTATTCACCTAATGTATTGCTGAATCACAGAGGCAGATTAGGAGCCCAGCCACTGGTAATGTTAACAGGAATGTGTTTCCTGCAATCTTGATTTATTGTGAAAGGAGCCCTTTCTTCTTGCTGGTCATGTTGTCACATTAGATTTCCTAGCCAATCAACTCGCTGTTTTTCATTGCATTAGCACTTTGAAATAAATAAGGATCTGATTTTAGTTGTCAGGCTCTCAATTGAACTATTCCCTTGCATGCAAGGCTGAAACTTATTGCTTAATATTTTTTTTTAATATAGAAGACTGATGACCAGTTGAGCATTTAGCCCTAGAAATATTTTGCTTAAACCTAGTAGCTTACTAAGCTACTAGACATGGTGTAGACTTGTTCTAAGTTTATTATGAACCTCAGCATGTTCTCTAGCTGTTCAGAGCATTGAAACACCAGGCTGTGTAAGGGCGCATCTGACTGACTTGGAATGCCAGCATCCAGACTTTAGCTTTTATTTAATTTCTTTATTGAGTATTCCTTTTCCAGCTTTCTTGTTGTTTTTAGGCTGTTAGTTTCCAGAAATGATATGTGCATTTTTTGAGGGTTATATGCTGAAATTATACCTTGGGGTGTATTGCATGTCATTATTGCCAGCTGTGGCTTGTGTGTTGGACTTCTCTGCTGATATCACTGTTCATGTCATTACCTGAACCCTTTGAAAATAGACACCTGCCTAAACATTTTATCACTGTACTCTTTCTCTGTGAAAGATAGTGTTTTATTACGATACAGCTGATGTCTTCAGTGGATAAAAGAGACTAGTGTGCCGGCTGGGCTTCCCTGCATTCTATATAGAGTCAATCATTGGTTAATTATGTAATTGACAGACATTGCCACAGTGCATAAAGGAGTGCAGGTAGACCCTTCTCCATTATGGCAGTGGTCAAGCCAGGAAAACAAGAAGAAATTTGAAACCCATGGAGATGGGTTTTTACGTGATCTCTGGGGAGAAGGGGGGCCAGGTGTACACGTTATTTTATGCTATATCCTTATAACTGGAGGTAAAATATCTTGGAGAAGAATTTTGTTATGGTTTGTTAATATTTAGACTCATGTTGTTTGTTAGTGGTCTACCATATTGTTGTAGAATTTAGGTGAACGCTTTATTTGTGTTGTATTTATTTCTTGTTTTGGCCAATAGCTAAAGCAATAAACTTGTAACTAGCTTATAACTTGCAATTTATTAGCACAAAATGCACGAAAACAGTGTTTATCATTATACATCAGGACATCATTTTTATCCAGTCAGGAATGTTTAATCTTCTACAAGGATATCGCCTCCATCAAACCACATCATGGAACTGTAAAGCGTCAGGACCACTTGTAAAGTTTTGCAGGCTTGGACCACCCACGAGATGCCTTGTTGGCACCTATATAAATATGGGCATCCCCAGCACACCGCAGTTCTTTCTCTTGCTGCTAACTCCTTCGCAGTGTACCACTGCTGTAGAACACCGTCAGAATTTTTTGCAAGTATTTACTGTCTCTCTTTTACCTTTTAGTTTGTTATTTTAATACTTAACTTTTATGCTTGGACATCTTTGTGTTTTTAAGACTGTAACCATTGTTGACCTTTGTATGTATGTTACCCTACATCCTTTGACGTGGAACCTTTGTAAATGAGCAGTTCCTGCTCAAAGGTATTTGTAATCCTAGAGTTTAATAAAATAAAATAAAAATAAAATGCTGCCGCCGAAAGAAAAGGTACCACTGTTCCGTTGTTGCTATTGCAACAATGTAAAGATTTATAAAGACGATCACTCTGTTTGTATCCGCTTGTACAACCCACGATGTTGAAGCCTGCAGAGTTTGTTAGGGCTTTAACCAGGCAATGAGGAGACGCTGCAAGAAAGCTTGGAAACCTTCTTTGATTCAGGAAATGGAGAAACAAGTTGCAGTGAAGGCAGCTTCACCATGATCATCACCTGCTTCTGTTCCTGGGTCTCCATCAGCCTAATGATCTCCACTGTTGACGGTGCGCCACTGACTCATTGAAGGAAAAGGATAAGTCTTTGAAACTGGCAGAAAACATCCCTATTCCAAGCAGTATAAAAGTGCCAAAAGGAAAAGCTGCTTCTCCTGACTGTTCTCGTTGACCTATAAGATGGGGTAAGTCTACAGACAAAGATGGGTCACAGGCTCCATCTGTGGGGCTTGCCCCTCCTGGCTGTCTCTCAGGCATCAGGGCCTGGGTCTGGCATCAGCACGTCCCTTCTTGCAACCCGGGTCTCACAGCCAGTTCTGCCATCAGGCTGGCTCCACCATGAACGACCCCTTTGGGCTCCATCGATGTACAGGCATTGTATCAAACAATGTGGGAGCTGTTTCAGTGTCTGCTGATGCTATCAATGCGGTCTGCTGTTGCCTCTGACTAGCCCATTGTCAACATTACCACTGACATTTCTGTTTTCTTTCCCGACTGTGTGCCAGGTTCAGATAGGCTGCTGTCGACAGGATTCCCATCGCGGTGCCTCCTTCCTCGTCTCCGAATTCAGTTGACCTTCAGCCAGAGATGGTTGATGTTGATGACAAGCTGGAATACAATCCAGAATTCATGGAGGAGGAGGCCATTGATGAAGAGGTCATGGATGTGATTGACTTAAGCTCCACTCTGTCCTCTTGCTTGGAGGAGAGTGTAAAAAAGAACACACTTGGATCTTTGCTTGAGGATGCCTCTTTTCAAGCCTTCTTCAGACAGGTTCAAGGCAAGGCTTGGGTTTCAAGCAGAATGGGAAGATTCTTACAAGAAGACTCTTTATGAGTTCTTGGAAGTTTCAGCCTCCCCAACTTTGATTGTACCTCCAGTGCATTCTGCACTTGAGCATGCTACTTTGGCAGCCTGACACAGATCTGCTAAATTACCTGCAGCCCCCAGGAAGGCAGATATAAACAGCATCCAGCCCCTTCTGCAAAGCCATAATATTCTCCACCGCCTGAAATGGACTCAGTGGTGATTATTGCTGATCATGACAGATCAAAGATGCCCAAACACATGAGCTCTGTTCCTCCAGATGAGTTGTTGAGGAAGCTGGATGTGATGGGGAAGAGAACTTTTGCTTCTTCCCTGGGGTTTAGAATTGCTAACTGTCAGGCATTCATGATTAAATATCACACTTGACTTTGGAAGAAAATGGCCACCCTGGCTAAAAAATTGGCAGACTGCTGAAACAAAATACTAGTTCAACAAACCATAGTTAATGACCAGGATGCTAATAGGCACCTACTTAGATCAGCCTGTGATGCTTCTGATGCTGCAGCAAGGGCTGCTGGTTCTGGGATTTGCATCTGTCGCCACTCTTGGCTAAGAGTGGCTGGTTTTTCCTCTGATGTGCAGCAACATGTCATGAATGCCCCTTTCCGGGTAAGTAATTGTTTGGCAGTGATGATGAAAATGCTTTATAGGGTTTGCAGTCTACACGAATGACTCTTAGATCCCATAATACTCTGAACCCAAAGTCCCCAGGTCAGGGCCATGGTTCTTTTTGCAGGTCATATGCCCGTCCAGTCTGTGGTTATTCTAGAAGCCCTGGTCGTGAGTGTCAGAGACCTCAGCCTTCCTCTTCCCTGGCTACAAACTTGCCCCGGTACACATGCAAGACTTACAAAGGTCAAACCATTACTGGCATCCCAGCCACCCCAGGCGTGTTGTCCACTCCTCTTCTCAGACCTCACTGTCTCAGGAGGTTCTGTGGGACTATATCTCCGCCCTTCCTACCAAGGTAGAAGGAGATAACTACAGATGCTAGGGTGCTGGCAGTGGTTCAGCATGGACATGACTTAGAGCTCCTTACTGTTCCCCCAGTAACCCCACCATTGCCAAACCATTACCCTCCAGGGATATCTTGCCCTTTGCTGGAGGAGGTTCAGTCCCCCAACAAAAGGGCTGTAGAATTGGTCCCGCTTCAGAAATAAATCAGGGCTACTACTCCCAGTAATTTCTGGTTCCAAAATGGTCCGAGGATTTAAAGCCAGTACTAGACTTTCGAGGTGTGAACCTCTTTGTAGAATACAAGACGTTCTGAATGGTCTCTCTGCAATCCCTCTTGCTTGTACTATTACAGGGGGATTGGATAGTTGCTTTGGACATGAAAGATGCTTGCCTTCCTGTGAAGTTCCCAGGGCTCCAGATAAGGTGTGTTCCAGCCTATTTTACTCACCTCATTTTAGGAAATATTCTTCAGAAATGTTTTAATGAGTACCAGTACTTGCCCAACATTTGCAAATACTCCACACGCCAAAGTGTAGTGCTTCATAACGTAACTGGTGATTCAAAAGGAACATTTTTTTGCCAGATTTACAGCACTTGTATGCATTCCACGTTTGTTTTACTCACTATGTTGTAGAACTGGTGAGTAAATTCATAACTGCCAACATTATTTGGAACATTGTTGGCACCGGAAATTCTTATCTAGAAAAAAAACTACATTTTTTTAATAAATGTACTCTTCAGTCCACTCTAGCAAGACATTTGTACACATCTGAATTTCTGCCTTACTCACTCACTTTCAAAATGAGGAGTACAGGTACTCATCCCAAAAATCTTATCTAGAGCCCTGAAGTTCCACAAGTCACACAGAAATACCTGTGTTCATGCTGCAGAGCTCACACTACCAATTTTGTCTTTTGCCCTTTTGTTTGTGTTCTCCACTGCATGTCTTCATCAAAGTATTTGCTGTAGTGACAGCGGTCCTCCGCAGGGAGGATCTGTATAGCTCCCCTTATGTAGACGATTGACTATTAAAGGAGAAAAGAAATGACTTTTGCATACTTAACTGCCTTTCCATCTTCCTTTCCATGCTAGTTATGTATTCTGATATTCAGTGACCAGTTTTTGATAAATAATCTAGCTTTGTAGTGCCTTCAGACATACATAAAGTTTCACTATCCTCACCACCTACTGCTGTTACATTTCATAGTTCTAAGATATTTAGTGACATCAGTAATACCATTCCATGCTGTTCATCTGAATGGTCTGGAATGGTGTTATGTCATAAAATGTTCAGGCAGCATGAAGAGCAGCAGATGCTAAGGAGAGAAGGATTCAGAGTAGTTACAAAGACAACAACATTAGATAATTTAACAAAAAAATGTTAAAAACATAGTAGTATTTTGAATAGACACTAAAAGGACAACAAGAGGGCATCTAGAGGTGTAAAAAAACTGTTTCCTATCTCCTTTAAAAGCCTTGTGTTGGAAAGCCTTTTGTATACACACTGTTTCAGATCTAGCAACTGTTCGACCAAATGGGCATACTGGTCAATGAGCAAAAGTCTGTCCTTACCCCCTACCAGAGGCTCTTTTACATAGGAGTCATGCTGGACATGGGTCTCGGTCAGATGTTCCTGCCCCCAGACTGTGTCACGGTACTTGTGGCACAGGCACAGCTGGTTACCTCCAGTGACTGTGTGTCGACTGATATCTGATAAGACTAATCGGCTCTGATGGAGCTGCCATCCTGACCATACCGCTGGCCCTCCTCCATTTGATGATCCTTCAGTAGTTCCTCAGAGTGCAGTGGGCTCAGCACTTGGATAAGTTGGGCATCTCATTCAGGTCACTCCTCCTCTCCATTGTTGCTCACTCTGGTGGCTAGACCTCTCCAACCTACAGAATGGGTCTCCATTCTTGAGACCATTCCCCGTGCTGGAGATGACCACGAACACCTTGGGAGCGATTGGGATGCTCATTTGGGCCCCTTCAGAATCCAGGGCCAATGGGGCCTTCTGGATACAGTGCTTTACAGAACACTCTGGAGATGAGGGCTGTTCTTCATGGCCTTCAGGCCTTCGCCATCCTTCTTCTGGAGAATCAGCTATTGAATTGCACAGACAATATGTTGGTGATGTACTGCATCAGTCGACAAGCTGGGGTTTATCTGCGTGCTGTCTGCAGAGAGGTGATGAGAGTTTAGAACTGGGAGGTGGAAAATAACACATTTCTGTCAGCAGTGTTCCACCCGGGAACCTAAATGCACTGGTGGATCACCTCAGTCAATCCAATCTGCCTCTGCCATGAATAGGAACTCTTGACCTTGTCAGGAGCGACCGCTTTGAAAATGGGTCATCCGGACATAGTCCAGTCTCATGTCTCTGTATAATGCAGAACTACCACATTTCAGCTTGCTTGCGCCAGGGCCTGGAGTTTTCTGGCAGATGGGTTGTCCTCTCTTGGAAAGGGATGTTTCTGCACGGTTTTCCACCATTCCCTAATACAGAGTGTTCTTTTCAAGTTGTGGACCAGCATGCCACCCTAATTCTGGTGGTTTCTCATTGGCCCAGACAAATTTGGTTTCAGCTTATCCAGCAATTGACAGTAGAACATCCTGTCCCATCCCCCTAAGAGTGGGACATTTAACACAGCAGCATGGTGCTCTAGTGTATCCTAATCTTCTGTCCCTGCACCTTCACACATGGCTCCTGAGGATGTAGAGCTCTCCTGCTTTGGGGTTTCCCTGACCGTGGCTGATGTCCTCTTGGCAGCCAGAAAGCAGTCACAAAAATGGAAATGTTTTACTGTATGTTGTACTGGGCATGCACTATATCCCTTTACATGTCCTGTTCCTAAACTACTTGACTACCTCTTGTTCCTTAAAGACTAAGGACTAGAATATTCCTTAATAAAGGTCCACATGGCCATTCTTTTGGCATTTCATGCCTGACAGAGAGCAAGGGGAATCCTCCTTTGCATCCCTTGGTCTGAGATCCGGTTCTAGTATGGGATTTTAATTTGATCCTAGAGACCTTTACTGTGATTCCCTTTGAGCCTGCTGCTACTTGTGAGCTGTGCTTCCTCACTTGGAAGACATTGTTTCTAGTGGCAATCGCCTGCTAGACTATCTTGAAGTTGCAGGCTCTGGTGGCAGATCCTACATGTATTATTTTCACAAGGTTAGGTTTACCTTTGTGTACCAGTCCTTATGTTCTTCCAAAGGTTGTGTCTGAAAGAACACTAAATTGGACTATAGACCTTCCAGTTTACTTTTGTCTCCTGCAGATAGTAGGGAACGCCATTTACGACGCTGGACATCTGTAGGATGCTTCATTGGTACTCTGGCATCATACAAAGGATTTTAGA
This sequence comes from Neoceratodus forsteri, assembly GCA_016271365.2. Taxonomy (NCBI): domain Eukaryota; kingdom Metazoa; phylum Chordata; order Ceratodontiformes; family Ceratodontidae; genus Neoceratodus; species Neoceratodus forsteri. Next base: position 1,628,165,110 of record CM057453.1, read on the forward strand.
AAATCCTCTCAACTGTGTAATGCTTTGCACCCTGAATGGTGGGCTCACAGACTTTAAACAGGGATTGTCCAAATGGCTGGCCAGTTGTGTTACGCTTTGTTACCAGAAGCACAGTAGCAGCTTCCTGATCCTGTTCGTGCTCATTCTACCCATGGGGTGGCTACCTAAGTGGCTTGTTTTCAGAATGTGGCTGATAATGACATCTGTGTTGCTGCCACTTGGAGTACTGTTCATACATTCACTAAATACTACATTCTGGAGATCACCTCTGTAGACATGTCAGCTTTGGTCTCAAGGTTCTGCAAGGCCCTTACTCAGGATGATAAAGTCCTGCTGTCCTCACTCAGTGCTTGGTACTGCTTGGGAATTGTTCCATGATGTGCCTCAATGGAGGGAGATATCCTCTAAGAAGATAGAATAGTTACCTACCATAACAGTGGATCTTCGAGAGAACCTCTGTCATCGAGTTACAGTACTCCCTTCCGCCTCCCCCCGCCCCTTGTCAGGGGATGGGTGACTATACTGCTTGCTCTCACATCCTGTTTCTCCTCTGATGTTCCCTATGGCATCCGTGCTCAGGTTTCCATATCCTCTCCATTGTGCCTGGTGTGGTCCCGGTTGCTTCGGTCCCTGCTGGTCTGAGGATCCTCCAAGCTTGTCTCCGTGGGAGTTGAAGCATGCTGGGGATGCCCACATTATATAAGCACCAATGAGACATGTCAATGTGGGCCCCAGTAGATGACTTACAATCAATGATGTGGCTCAAGGAAGAGATTGTTTCAAAGATCTACTATTACGGTAGGTAACTATTCTTTTTAAGTATTCCAGACATTTAACCATTATAGATCGAGGGAGAGCTTCCAGCCTGTTGGACCACACTTTCCCCAATGTGCCAGATATTCTTATTTGGTAAAGTGGCTGCCCCAAACTGGATCGTCAAGGTTTTTAACTTTTAGTATATTATTAATCAACCTCAATCAATAAGTATGTCTATGCTGCCCCAGTGACAACTCCTAAGTTGTAAGGGTGGTCTCTCAGACATTGTTGGAGTATCAGAACGTCTGATACTCTCAGAATGGATGAAACCACTCTTTCAACCATACAAGAGGCCTCTATAGCTGTATAAACGTAAACAAGATGTTGGAACTGTGCATAATAAACTCACTGTATAAATGAGGACAACAGTCCTCTAACATAATTTTGGACATTTAATTATTTTTATTTTATTTATTTTTTCATTCTTGGTTTGTACCCCCACATTCCACTGCCTCGAACTCCTCTGGTTCTCTAGGGTACCTGGCTCTGTTGGACCCTGTCCCCATCAGCTGCCAACCTCATGCTGCCGCGACTGTGCCCCTGGTGGGGTAAAGGGATGTACTCTTCAAAGTACTGTTATTCAGTTTGAAACATCTTCTACCAGGTGAACAAAAGTCCAGAACGGTCTTGTTTCCAGTGCAACTGGGGGTGGGGGGATGGATGAAAAAAAAAACAGGGAGGGCAGTTCACATTATTATACACGATCAGATACGTACAAAGAGATTGATATCTAAATATACAATAAGATTATACAGTGAGGGCAAATTTACAGGGAGCCCAGAGAAGCAGGGAGAACAGTTTACAGTTTTTTTTTTTTTTTTTTTTTTTTTTTTAGTTAAAGGAACGCTGTCATAATCCCCATTTTCCTCCCAGCTCTACTCACCTGCGCAGATTGCAGAGAGAGTTTCATTTCTGTTGTAGGGCGGTCATTTATTTATTTAAATTTGTTGACCGGTAGACCCACTGAGACCGTAAACAGTCCTTTTCAGGGGCAACCGGAATTAATTATATACATCTATTATTTTATGTCCCGGAGTGAGAGGCACCATGTCACAGATAGTAGTCGCGAGAGCCACAACCTGTATGCAGATTAGACTAGTTATCTTCCTGGTGTGGAATGCTCGTTCATGACGGGGCATTCAGAAGGAAAGAACGTTTGTAGTAGTCTTGAGCTGCATCTTTGTGCAGTTCAAAGACTACCACAAGGCACAACGCTTTCTTTTTCCTTCATGAAAATGTGCCCTGCTAGTTATGATTGAGCATTCTGGCATGCACCAGGGAGATAACTAAGATCACAGGGTCAAGCTTCAGTGTCCGCAAAGGATGGCATTCTTCGAAATGGCGCCCAGGACAGCACACAGAACCACCATCAGGGCAAGAAAAGGATCACATTAAATACCAAAGGTTAACTACAAACTTAAAAACATAAAGGTTGAGCAATGGCATTTCTGCAGCCCTAGTAATTGGCAAAGGGTTTATGACAGTTTTCCTTTATAATTGATATTTTCGGATCCGAGATTATAGGTACAAGGAAACATTATAAAATACATTTGGAAGGGTTTGTATCAAATGTTCTAATAGCATAGTTCAGTGTTACATCTTGAAAACATTAGGAAAGCTAGCATATAGAACCGAGAAGGTATACTGTAGGCACTGTCTCAGTATGGAACTCAGAATCTTTATCTGCACAAACATTACAGTTAATTTTAAACTAGTCAAGGGGAGGCACTGATGAGCAGCAGGGATTCCTAGCTCCCCTACAAAATCAGGCACTAAATGAGGTAAAGACCAAGGTAAAAAGGTAGTAGCGAGCAGGACGGGAGTAAATGGAGAAAGCAAAGTCAATGAGATAGGATGGTTCTACAAGAGGTAAAGCCATCAAAGAATGGAGAGCAATGAGTACCAATGCCCATAGTCTGGGTAACACGCTCCTGAATTAGTGGCCTTGATGGAGGAGGAACATCTGGATATTGTGGCAGTCACAGAAACATGGTACACACAGAACCATTTCTGGGATGTAAACATACCAGGACACACCATCTACAGGAGGAACAGGGAGGGTAAAGAGGAGGTGGAGTAGCTCACATAAGGGACGGCATCAAAGCAACAGAATTAAAAGGGTAAGCATGGAGGAGAGGAAGCACTGTGGGTCAATTTGGAGAGGCAATGGCACCACAATCCGCACAGGGTTGTATACAGACCCCCATCTCAGGGGGAGGAAATGGACAAGGAAATGATAGAAAGTATCCTTAGAATGGCAGAAAAAGGAGAGATATTGCTGATGATGGATCTGAATATGCCAGATGTTAACTGGAGTGCATTTGCAGCAGCCACTTCTAAGAGTGGGGTCATTTTAGATGCCCTACAGGGAGTATGCCTTAGCTAGTGTCGGAACCCACTCAAAAGGGAGCAATCTTAGACCTGGTACTTTCAAATGGAGATGGCAGAGGATCACAGATTTAGAAGTGGGTAGCCATCTGGGAACTAGTGACCATCGAACAGTATGGTTCACGTATAAACACAGCAGTAGAGCCAAGCCATACAAAGGCAAAGGTACTACTGGACTTCAGGAGGCAGACTTTGCAAATGGGTGAGTGCCTAAGGAATGCACTAGCAAATGGGCAGGAAGGAGGTGGAAGAACAATGGGAATAATCAAAACTGCCATCACAGAGGCAGTAAGCCTTGTTTGAAGCAAATAAACAAACAAAATAATGTAAGAAGCCACTATGGTTCTCAAAGGAGGTGGCAGAGAAGGTTAGGAGAAAAGAGAGCATTCAGGAAATACAAGGAATCACAGAAGAAGCAGGACAGAGAATTGTATCAGTTAAAGCAAAAGGAAGCAGGAAAGGCAGTCAGAACAGCAAAGGCCCAAACCAAGGAAAAGATTGCCAACTCAGTTAAGAAGGGGATAAAACATTTTATAGGTACATCAGGAGCAAAGGAAGACCAGGGAGGGATAGTGAGGCTTAATAGAGGGAGGGGTGGCATAGGGTGACTGTGAAAAGACAGAGATACTAAAATACTTTTGCTCAGTATTCACAAATGAAGAGGGGGAGGTACCTAAACCATACAATACAAAAAATGCTGGATACGGGGGTTGATACTAGCCCTTTCACAGAAGAAAGGGTTCTGAAGGAACTCTTAAAATTGAAGGTGGACAAAGCAATGGGGCCTGATGGGATTCATCCCAGAATTCTAAAAGAACTAAGGGTAGAACTAGTGACACCACTGACTACCCTCTTAATAGATCATGGGAGGATGGGTGGTACCTGAAGACTGGGGAGGGCAGATGTTATTCCACTTCACAAAAGTGGGAGCAGGGCAGAAGCAGGCAATTATAGACCTGTTAGTTTAACCTCAGTGATTGGGGAAAATGACAGAATCACTTCTGAAGGAAAGAATTGTTGAGTACCTAGCGGCCAGAGGAGCGCAGGACCCAAGGCAGCATGGATTCACTGCGGGAAGGTCATGTCAGACGAATCTAATAGATTTCTTTGACTGGGTGACCAGAGTAGTAGATCAAAGAGGGGCTGTAGACATGGCCTACCTAGACTTTAGCAAGGCATTTGACACAGTCCCACACAAAAGATTAATATACAAGTTGGCCAGCCTGGGAGTGGGTCCCAAGATGGTAACCTGGGTAAAATTGGCTGGAGAACAGGACATAGAGGGTAATAGTAAGCGGAGTCTACTCTGAAGAAAGGGGGTTACTAGTGGGGCCTGCAGGGTTCAGTACTAGGGCAGGTCCCTCTTTAATGTCTTTATAGCGACATTGCAGAGGGACTGGAAAGGAAAAGTATGTCTCTTTGCAGACAACACAAAGATCTATAACAGAGTTGATACACCAGGTGGGGTGGAAAGGATGAGAAGGACTTGGCAAGGTTGGAGGAATGGTCACATGTATGGCAGCTTAGATTCAATGCTAAGAAGTGCAAGTAATGCACCTGGGAAACAGAAACCCAGGGAAGAGTACACAGTGGGGTGAGATACTAACAACAACAAAATGGAAAGGGACCTGGGGGTAATCATATCAGATGACCTAAAGGTGGGCAAGCAATGTGAGAGTGCAGTAAGTACGGCTGGTGGGATACTGGGATGCATAGGGAGAGGCATCACCAGTAGAAAACAGGAAGTTGTTATCGCTCTGTACAGACAACTGGTGAGACCGCATCTGGAGCACTGCGTGCAGTTCTGGAGACCCAGTCTCCGCAAAGACATAGACAGGATGGAGGCTGTCCAGAGGAGGGCAACTAAAATGGTGCAGGGTCTGCACCAGAAGACATATCAAGAGAGACTTAAGGACCTTAATATGTATAGCCTCGAGGAGAGGAGGGAGAGGGGGACATGATAGAAACTTTCAAATACCTCAAGGGAATCAACAAAGTCCAAGACGGTAGCATCTTTCAGAAAAAGAGGTGTGCAAGAACAAGGGGGCACAATTTGAAGCTAGAGGGGGGACGTCTCAGAGGTAATGTGAGGAAGTATTTTTTCACGGACAGGGTTGTGGATGCATGGAACAGCCTTCCTGAGGAGGTTGTGGAGTCAAAAACAGTGGTGGAATTCAAGAATGCATGGGACAGGCATAAGGCAATTCTAGGGGATTGAGGTTGGAAGAAGCAGGCTGTTGGTTAGCTAGGATCTGCAGCTTATCTATTAGGTAGGGACATGGGCAGACTGGGTGGGCCAAGCGGTCCTTATCTGCTGTCAAATTCTATGTTTCTATGTTAATTGATCAACTCTCAACTAATGTGTCTGAAGTCCTGTCTCAGAATGTGAACAGCCTTAGATCCTTGTATCAGCACCTCCCCTCATATCATTCCCACTCAGGGCACCATATCAGTTCTGTGTTCCATTATCCAGATTAACCAACTATTCCATTGATTCATGAAGGAGGTTTGAGCAGTGAGTTTAATATTGAGCCCTACTGTTAAAGGGAAAATCCTATAGAGTCCCTAAGTGCAGCAGTGGCTGCAGAAACGCCTGATTAGGGCTTTTTTTTTTTTTCATTACTATTTATCCCGCCTACTGCCCACTGGAGCTGCACCATCAGGAGTTGCCCATCAAACCTAGTCTCTGCCAGAGCCTTACCTGTCACGCCTCGGTCCCTCCTTTTTGCCACGGATACCCCCCCCCGGTCAGGGTGAGGGCAGACCCCCAAATCTTGCATGTGTCAAGGTCCGTAGGGCTTCAGGCAGGCTCCAGCACATAGAGACCCCGGCTCGGCGCTCCGTCTTCCCAGCTCCAGTGATGGTATTTCCACTTTTTCTGTGGGACGTTGCGGGCCCTTACGTCAAGCTGCGAGCACCGACATTGGCAACGTCCCTCCCCTATAGTCCCTGTGGCTGATTGGTTGCTGACCTACGCCCTCAACCAATCCAGCCCCTGGGACCCCGACTTGCCGGCCACACCCCAGCCTCCGCCAGGGTCGCCGCTTGCAAGGGTAAAGAACCTCCTCCCGAGAAGACGAGCTGTCGCCGGACGCCCAGCCTGCTCCCCCGGCGCGGCCTGAGTTCACGCCCGAACCCGGGTCGCCGGTGTGGTGCGAGGTGTGGCGTCCAGTGCCTCAAAAATATTAGCCAGCCCAGTGGCATGGAGGGCTGAGGCATCCATGCCTTACCTCCTGCCATGCCAGCGACCCGTGTTCATGGTGTTTGCGGGCCTCTGGGGTCAGCTGGGGAAGGACAGGATCAAGTGTCCGAAGGACTGCTCTCCTCTCCCACAGAGGGAGGGTTGGAGCTCTCACGGAATGACTGCCCCTGGGTGGAGGCCCGTAGGTAGTATGGGACTGTTGGAGCCAAGGAAGGGAGGTTGCTGCGGACTTCTGCGAACGTGTTTGCACCTCCACACGCATGTCCTGCATGTGCGCCCAGCAACGGGACTGGAGAAAATGGAGGATAACACCCCGACTGCAGATCATGACCAACTCTCTGCAGGCTCCGCACCCAGCCACCAGGTAGAAACTCTGGAAGGTAAGTCCCTGTGAAACTAGGGTGACAGGGCTGGGGGCGGCTGTTGGTCAGAAGGGGGCAGCCAGAATTTCACTTAAAAGACCTCCACGACATAGGACATATCCTGCTGTCCACACTTCGCTCTACCCTACCATTGAGGAACTTTACCATCTTAACTTGTAATACACTGCAAGTGTGGAACACAGTCAAAAAACACTCAGCATTCCAGGAGATATTCTATTACTGCAGAGTTCTAGAATCTGATGAGGAATTCATGTCTGCAAGAATAGACCTAGTGTTCCATCAATGGGGATAGATGGGCCATATCGTATATTTATCAATCTTTGGATCAATACAGCATCTGATCTTTCGAAGAACTGCAAAAAACATACAACCTGATGGGCAGGGACCATTTCAGGTACCTACAGGTTCGTACCTACTTACTGCTTAAACATAAACCCCTGACCAAATGACCCACCCCCAGCCCTCACTACTCATGACATTGATAATAGGCACCCAAAGAGGATCACTATGGGGACATCTTATAGGGGACTCATATAAAGCACTTCAGCAACAACTGGGAGATTCCACCAAAACAATTCTGGAAAGCTGGAACAAAGAGCTGAACACAAACACAGAATATGAAATATGACTCAAGTACACTACTCCATCACTAAAAATGACATCCACCACCCAGTGGAGAGAGTTTGAAAGGAAGGTGCGACACAGATACTTGAAAATCCCAGAGATTATATTAGCAAAATATACGCCCAGCAGGTATGGCGAGTGTTGGAGGACTCTGGGTCGGCCTCTGCTGACCAGAGTCATGTTTTTGGTCATGCCCAAAACTACAAACATTATGGGAACAAATACTTACAAACAGAGACATTAGAGGAACCCCAAACCTGACCCCACAACTAACCTTGATCTCAGTCCCTCCAAATGGGCTCCGACTATCATTCCGCTCTCTCATTTGGCTATTATACTTGCTAGCGTAAAAAAAAAAAAAGGACCGGCCCGGTGGCGCTGAGGGTTGAGGTGCTGGATGCCACACCTTGCTGCACGCCGGCGACCCGGGTCATCGGGGGTCGGCAGGGGAGGACTAGGATTGAGTATCTGATGACAGCTCTCCTAGTCCTGGGGAAACAGGGTGGGTGCATACCACGCTGTAGTGGTCTTTGGGGACACCCGGAGGTACTGCAGTAGCGTGGGTGCTAAAATTGAAGGGGGGAGCACGGCAGACGTCTGCACATCAGTGCACGGACATCATTGCACGTCCGTGCTCCCATTGGGGAATGGAATAGGGGAAAGATGGCAGCATTAGTCTGCGGCAGCTTGATGGCTGCAAGCTTCACCGGCTGATGATGCCTGGATGGCGTGTGCCGGTACTGGATCCTTGCTGGGCATGGAGGTGTAGGGGGGGAGGCTCCTTCGATGGTGTAGTTGTGTCTGCCAGCTGGGCATGACAGCTTCGGGGTCGGTGGTGGAGAAGCGGCGGCTGGATATGAGCAGGATGGGTGGCTGCAGGTGAGAAACGATTACATGATTAAAAAAAAAAAACAAGAAGAAACTGGATGAAGGCAGATCCTTCCACCACCACCAACTGGAGAAAACTATGAATGAAATATATTACATGGAAAAATGTATGTCTGGGATCCGGGACAAGGAGAACCAGCATAGAAATAAATGGCAGAAATGGGTACTTTATGTCTCAGACTTCTGCCCAGATTTTGTACCATGAGAAGATTAACTAAAAGACTGAAAAGAACACTAGATGGTGAGGGAGAACAAACACCAAAACAAATTCAGATAAGGAGGTAAAATGTTTGGGGATCAAACAAGCCGTGGATGGGGAGGTAGCAACAACACTAGAGATGATCAAAGAAAATCCTTGTGTGGGATTGGGGGGGGGGGGGTGCCACAAGTCCCCTGCAGAAGGGGGACTTCTCCCGGTGACTTGGCTGAGCTGGGAGGTTGTTTTCCAGTTTCTAGATGATGCCCATTCCAAAAGCCCAAAAAGCAATATGTAGAAAGTATGACTTGATTGCCAGCATATCTACAGAATGTCAGAACTAGGAATAAGTAATAATTTGTGCTGACATTGGAGACGTGCTGTATTAAATGGAAATGCAGTAATGACTGCTGTAACCATGTGAGATCAAAGGTATGTAAAATGTATCTAAACTGTCTCAATAAAAAGTTAAAATACTAAAAAGAAAAAAGAAGGGTCAGCCAGGGGCAGCAAGGCAACAAAGTGCATATGAAAACAAAAGCAAAAAAAAAAAAAAAAAAATATTGAATTAGAGCTACTTTGTGGAGGCCAGAACATCAGGCTTCTATCTCTGTACTTGCTGAATCAGTGTTCCTGAATGCATCATTGTCACATGGGAAAAGCGGTATTGAGGAAAAAGAAGAGCAATAAACATTGGTAAGATGGAGATCCCTATGGGCCATATAACTAGCAGGCTAATTTAGAAAAAACGCCTGCAGCCGGTCACTAGCGCAGTGTTAGCTCTACCGCTCATAATGGCAACTACCCAGGTTCAGGAATGAGCCAGGGCACTTGAAGGGCCGGCCGAGGGGAGGAGGCTCGAGTGTCCTGTGGACTGCTGTCCTTCTCCGGGGGGGGGGTTGACTCTGTGCAGCAGCCCGAGGTCTGATAGCCAGGGCTGCCTTTAGTGGCTGAGAGTGTCAGACATGTAGCTGTGAGGCTGCCCCAGGCCATTGCATGACGACCTCCTGGAAAAAGCAGAAAAATGGAGGTTCCGCTGTTGCAAGATGAAGTCCACCTCCATGTTGTGGACCCCCACCGCCAGCTGGGCTCCCGCTCCCCATGCTACTGACCAGTCTCCATCAGGGGAATGGGGCCCCTGGCAGTTCTGTCCCTGGGAGATAAGCGGTAGTGTTCGGGAGTGGGTTAAGCCCGGGGCATGTGGCGAGGCTATGTAATTGAACCGATGGGGGCTGGGGATGGGGAGAGAAAAAACCTCCAATAGCAAACAAAGGAAAGGACACACCAGAACTACACACACAATCAAAACACTCTGCACAACATTTTATTTAGAAATTTTGACTGTAGTAATCTTTAGTAATGATGATGATGCTTGCTTTACAGATTCAGTGGCACACAGGTGGCTAAATAGTTATTTTTTAATCTAGTTTTGGGACAGAACTCCAGGTTACGGACCTTCCACCCTTTAAGTTTCCCTCAAATGTTTCTTGGTGGTAATTGGTCTCTCCATACCATCCCTTCCCCACCTTTCATAGCCTTATTTATTTATTTTCAAAAGTTTCACCAGGAAAGACATACTGAGCTAAAAATAACTTGTTTCCAGATGTGTCCTGGGGAGGGAAATGGGGATAGAGGTACAAAATAGAATAATTGATTTTACAATAAAACAAACATCATATAGAAATACAGTTAGACAATGCAAGTTATGTACACTGGGAGTGTGAGTGATCTAGGCAAAAATAACGCACAGAAAATACATATCAAATAAAATAGTATCATAAGTCCAGGTGGGAGGTATGTCCCATGGAAGTACAAAGGAACAGGGAAAAGAACCTTCAGTTAGTGTGGGTAGAAAGGGGATACGGTGTAGAAGGGGGGAGCGCTGTAGGAGAGGAGGAAAGGAAGTATAAAATAGTGTGGAAGGGATAGGGAGGGTGGGGGAGAGAGGAGGGAAGGGAATTGAAGGAGAAAGGTAGGAGTGTAACGTGGAGAGGATGGGAGAGGTGGGAGATGGAGGAGGACAGGAAGGAAAGGTTAAAAGAAGTGTAGGGAGGGGAGGGTGAAGGAGTTGAAAATGGGGAGGAGGAAAAGGTGGATAGGGGAAGGACTTTGACTAAGAGCATTCACAGGAGAGAGCAGTGTGAACATGGAATAAAGAGGGGAGAGAGAGCGTTTGGAAGAAGGAGAGCAAATGGCTAGGGGAAGAGAATTCCAGAGTTTAGGAAATGAGAAAGAGAAGGCAGTGTGACCAGCAAGGGATTTACGAGAGGTAAGGATGAGGGAACTTTAGCCTGAGTTACAGAGGATGTATGGGGAGGGGGTAGAGGGGAGAGGAGACAGCTGAGATGGGGGAGAGAAGCCAGACAGAATTTAGAGATAAAAGAGGCACAGTGGGTTAGGCAGTGATTATCTGGGGAGGGCAGGGAGCGTGCAGAGTATAAGAAACAGTGGTGAGTGCGAGGTGGGCAGTTCAAGGCAAAACAACAGAATGAGTGAAAGAGGGGTCCAGTCTGGCAAGGATGGACTTTGGGGCAGCACCGTAGACAATGTCACCATAATGACAAATGGGGAGGATGATAGGATCATATGAATAAGGTCTACGGTTGGGAAAAGTCGAGGTGTCTGTCAAACCAGACACCAAGATAGTCAAATGAGGACATGTCGTCAGTTGTGACCTCATCTAGGTTGTGGAAGGAGGGCAGGGATGGGAGTCTGGAGAGCCTCTATCTGGTATCAAAGAACATGGCTTCCCTCATTTGAGCCAGATATAGCCTTTCTTAATGTCCAACATTCAGTTGCCATCTGGTTTGTAATGCCTTTTGCCTAAATGCCTCTTAATTTCACTCACTGGACTTTGTTTAGCTCAGTATTTTGTGCTTTCATTCATTCATCTGCCTGAGTTTAGTGTGACACTGCCATGCCATATGTCTCTGTCTGCATTGTAAATACTGTGACTAGTCGTGATGTGTTTTTTTTAAATGAACTTTTCTGCTTTTACGCCAAACAATTTCCCTGTCAACTGACCATAACACTTCCGCCATAGCCCTCCGTTGATGACAGCCAACCAGACCTCTCGCAGTGCCACAGCTGTCCAGTCTGCTCATCCCACGTTGATGTTTGCTTTTTTTTTCTTTTTAAACAAGCTTTTTTTTTAATTTTTACTTGTTTCACCGATCACCAAAGTAGTTCCCGCATCACAGACCGACCATCTGTATTTTCACCATTGTGGCCTCCGTTCTGATTCTCCATCAATCTCCTTGGCTACTGGCTCTGGTGCTGTGTCTTCTCCTGACCTTCTTTTCTCTTCTGCTGGTTCCAGTGCTCATCCCTTTCCTGGCCCTTCTTGAGAGACCAGGAGAGGGAAGGAGGTATGGAAAACATAAAATCGCTTTCCTCGACTGGTTTCTGTGCAAAATGCCATAGAAGCCACAATCCCTACTCTTCTGCCATATTTTTGTTTGCATAGAACTGTCTTGCAGGGGATGATGAATCAAAATAGGTCAAAATGCACAATCCCTCCAAAATGTTAAGCCCTGAGACCATGGACATCGTAGGTCTAACAGGCTCTGGCTTACACTTGTGGACAGTAACTGCAGTTGCGTTTCCCAGATGGTGTGAGAGAGCCCCTTGCTGTGTTAGCTCCTGTAGGCAGTCTGCCGTTGGTATGGGCTGTCCTCTCCTGCTAGCTGGGATAGGATGAAACATTCTGAGAGAAGTCTTAGGACACTACCCTTCCAGACTCCTTGAGTCTTTTTTCATCTTGTCGTAGTTTGTAGACAGATCCCTGCTTTGCAGGGATATCTTTTCTCCTTACCAAGTGAGTTCTTTAACTGCTCTCCAATCATCAGCAACAGCAAAAGAAGGATTTTCTCAACAAAGAAGGATTTGCTCTCTGCTAGACTCTCCACCTTGCAGGGCTTCTGTCTGCTAATTTGGAACCCGGGACTGCAGTGTCTTGTAGGGCTTCCAGATCCCTCATACTAGTTGCAGTGACTTTTAGGGCCAAATCCTACCATCCTGCAGAAGATAAGGTTGGAGTTGGGCCTTTTATGTGCTATGGGACCGTTAACTCGGAATTTAGATTGATGTGAGGAGCATTCACAATTGGCTGAGTTCACGCAAGCCATCATCTATGCATGCACAGCAGGCACCATCTTTGGAGGCCTTAAACATGATTAGCCAAGTGGTGGCCATCTTGGTACTGATTACACTTGCTCAGTTAGCATGGCAGCCATCTTGGTACAGTCCACACATGTGCATTGTAGGGGCTCAGCTATACTGGTGAACTTTTAGCATGAAAATCATTGCTACTCTCTTAAAAGGCTCAGAATTCCAGAATGTTGGCCAATATATTGCAACTCATCTGGAAAACATTTGTGTTTGAAAAAATGCAAGGTTCTTCATCATATTTCATACCCTCATCATGGACTGCAAAAATCCCACGCCAAAGGAAGTCCCCAAGTGTAAAAAGTGCTAGACAAGTCTGTGATCCATGTGATCAGCTCCCTTTGTCTAGCTTGTGCCACACAAGACTCCAGTCCACTGTGGCCAGCTTCATTGTCCACCCTGCAACAAGGCTTTTTCCTCTAAGTAGAGTGAACTCTGCGGCCGGGTAGCATAAAGAAGCACCCTATAGCCCTGACCCATACTTCTTTTGTGGACCACAAGTTTACATAGAAATTCCAGACTAGGCTTTGTTCCCCTGGCTGGGACTTGTTGTCATCTCTACAGCAAGGCTTCATCCTCTAACCACAGTGAAGGCTAGTGCTCCCCAGCTTTGCCCAGGGACAGCAGAGCTATACATCAGGTATTGTCATCCAGTACATGTGGCATCTTCTGGTAGAAGCAGCACAAAGGAGGCAAAATCTAAGGCTCCAAATTGTAAAAGAGACCAGGCTGGGCTTGGGTCCTCTATAGTTGGCTCTTATTGCCTATCTTGTGATAAAAATTCTCCTGTAAAACAGAAGAAGCCCAGTGCTTATCAGGCTCCTCCTATGACTTGGCTAAACATGGAAGCTCCTCGGATATGGGATCCAAGTCCTCCTTGGCCACAGAAGCCCCCCCTTTCTCTAGGGCAGCACTGAGGGTATTCCCAAAGCGACTCATCTGTGGTGGGAAACTCATGAGAAGTATTTCATAACTGAGTAGCTCTTCAAGGCAGCGGACCTTTCACTGAGGCTATGGATGCCTACCACTCAAAAAAACAACAAAACCCTCTTCACTATGCACTGTTCAGTAGCAGCAATAAGTAGGCAGGTTTTAAGGCTCCTGATGGCAGATTTTGCCAGGCTAGGCTTTGGTTCCCAGTGGCTGGTTCTAACTGCCCTTCTTGTGATACAGCTCCCCCTCTAATTCTCAAGAGGCTTAAAGCTTATCCTTCCTTATCTCAGCCAGGGGTTTGTGGCCATTAAGGCCTCTACATGGGCACACACATAGCAAAGGGCATCAACTGTGTGAAATGCCAAATCTACAAAAAGGCAACAATAATGCTACATCATTGTGGGGCTCAGCCTCGAACTGCACACACAGATCTTGGCTGCCATAAAGAAATCTAACACAAAGCACACCAGCATTACCCTGGATGTGGTTTCCACTGCCTCTCCAGCCAGGTGTAAGGCTCATCTAACCACAGATCTTTTGCTACATTGAAGGAAGGTGAGGCATAGTAACATAGCAGGACAACAGAGATTGTAAAGGGCCATAAGTCATGTTGAGACTGGCCAATTCCAGTCTGACACCAGACAGGGGCAAGACTTGCTACTTGCAGTCCGGGGAAGAACATTATGTCAGATCAAGGTATTTTCAGACATGGTATACCATGATTGGTTTCAGAATACCCAAACCAGGAATTCCTCTGGTAATTGCCACACCCTGCCAAGGTCCAGTAATTAATGCTGTTGTTGGCTGTCCCAGACACATCAGCAATTGTTTGGGCTCTTCTTCACCTACTTCACTGTCAGTTGTCCTAGCTCTCAGATGGCTCACCAAAACAATCAGGTATTCACAGATTTAAGATTGAAATGCTATGTGTCTCCTAGAACGGCATTGCTTACAGATGATTTTGTTTCCCTGGTATCTCTGGACATCCAGGAGGCATATCAGCATATTCACATGCATCAATCCCATTGACAGCGTTCTTCATTTTTCTGTGTTCACCCTTTTCAGTCGGTTTCAGTGACCCATTTCAGGGGGATGGGCATTTATGTTTATCCATATCCGGAGGACTGGCTCATTAGGGCCCAGTCTCTCCCTGCTGCGTAATTGGTGGTTTACTGAGGTCACCAAGACTCTTCAACATCATGGCTGGATAATAAACCACAGCAAGAGCATGTTACATCTAGCTCAGCGCATCCAGCACCTGGTTAGCTGTGTACGACACAGCGAAAGTCACAGTGTCACTCCTGGAGGAATGAGTGCAGCCCTGCAGATGGCTCAGAGACAGGCTTGCAGTGACTGTAAGGATATTTCTACATGCCTGATGCTGGCAAACATTGACTTCAGTTTTGTTATGATGGCACTGTTCTTTGATCTGTGATGTCCCATCAGCTCATGCATGCTCTCAGTAGCTTTTTTCTTAGGAGCGTGCATGAGCATTGCAGGTCTGGGATCACAGCTTATTTACTCAGGACAGCCTTGTTTATTTATCGAAAATTTGGTAACTGTGGAAAGGCACATTGAGCCAAGGCTCTGGTGTGACCCCGGTAGGAATGGAGACAAAAACAAAAATACATGGTGGTACAGTACATAAACATAGGCAAAAACAGTGTACAGACGAGTTATGAAACGTAAGGCTTAAGTGCAAAAAATGCATAGGCAATAACATGCAATAATTAAAAAATAGTCTGATGTGCAGTGGAGAAAACTGCAGCAGTAAGTGCAGACAAAGCTCAAGTGAGCAACTTCCCAGCAGTTAAAGGGGCAAAAAAAACAGAAGCTATATAGTGGGAGGAATCTAAATCAGGAGAGGCTACAGGCAGCAAGATGTGCAGAGGAAGGGAGCAGAGACCATATGTCAGCAAAGGCCAGGGCAAAAGCAGGATGGGGCCACTAGAAGTTTGAGCTGATGTCTGAGGGAAAGGTGGGAAGGGAGAAGGGAGACGGGAAACGGGGAAGGCTAGAGGGGAGATTGTTCTAGATGGCAGGAAGGTGATAGGAGAAAGCAGATTGCGCAGCAGCGGAGTTGGAGTGTTGAGATACTGCATCACACTTTCAGAGGGTTCAGCTTTTACCGTATTGTATTGTTGGGTTTACTGAAGCTGTGGGAGGTCAAGTGACTTGCTCAAGGCCACACAGTGAATAAGTGGCTGGGGCTGGATTCAGACCTGGACTCTCCTTGTTCATAGATCCGTGCTCTAACCAGTGAACCTATCCATGACTTCTGGTGCCAGCTTATAGTTCTGTTGATACAGATCTTGGTCACCTTGAAATATTTCGCTTTTTTTAAAGTAAAAAATACCTGTGCTGCTTTTTTGTCAACTGTTCCATCATTATTTAAGGAAGGTCAGTGTCCGTGTTTGGTTTTGTGGAATGGCAGATTAATGGTTAACCATTATGGGTGTCTAGGCGCCTGGCTGAAGTGTTTCCCTTCTGAAAATTCCTGTATGTTCCACTGCTACTTTCAGAAGGAGTGTAAATCTTCAGCTCTGTCCTAAAACAGTCAGTCTGAGACAGGCTTTCTCACTGGATAGATTTAGATACAATTTACAGCATTTATGCCTTCCTCTGCTGAAAGGTGAAACCTGTACCTTCTGTGTGCATCTGGTGTTGTAGTAGGCATAATTCAAGAACTTGTTAGCAGTGGAAATGTTTCCGATAGATTTTTTTTACAACTTGCCACATTACTTGGTGACTTTTTTTTTTTTTTTTTTTTTACCATGTGTAATACTGCTTTACTGGGATGCTGTCCTTTTTGTTCAGAAAAATTTTGAAGAAATCATAAAACCTAATGTTTACATTTTTCAGGTTTTGTATATGGGGTGGAAGCCCTAAACTATAAAGAACCAGGTCATTTTTTTATATAGCTTAATTTGCCTAGTCCACAGGCTTTAAGGGCATACCCTGTGACACCCCCTCCAACTCCAACCTTCGATACCGGGGAAGGGGGGAATCCATTGTGCAGGGCCCAAGGGACTCACAAGCTATCATTCCAATAGCAGTGATTTCTTTTTCTTTCAAAATATGTCTTTATCTCCCGGTGTATCCAGCCTGCCCCTTCTGCTGGCACACCTCAGTCCCATCACCCGCCTTCCCAGCACCGTTTGCCTGGATCAGTATCTGGTGGGTGGGTGGGTGTCTGGGTTGGTGGTGCAGGGGGTGCATGTGTGCCAGCACCATCCTGCCAGCTGCTGGATTTTCTCCAGGTTTCACCCTTGAGGTTTCACAGCGTCCGTGGTGGCGTGCGTGCATGCTGGTGTCCAGCATTCACCTCTCACTTGGTGTTTTGCTTCTGCAGTGTTGACACCTAGATTCTGCTAGACAAGTAGTGGGATGCATTATTCCTCCTTCCAGCGGGAGGAAAGCTGTCCATGGGATGCTTGATTCTTCCTCCCGTGGCTGGCCGTCGAGTGACCAGACTCCTGTCCCAAACTTGGGTCGCCGGCATAGCAAGTGGTAGCACTGCCATTGTGCTGCAATCCAGACTGACAGTAAGATTTTCAACCCATGTTTTCTTCCAACCGTCTCCTGTGCTGCACTTGGTGTAGCTGATTGTTGGCCATGCATGCTCGCAGACAGTGTCCTGTGGGAACAGCAAGCTCCCCAGCCCACTACAGGGTGTCTCTGCAATACCAGAATCCAGAGCCACTCCTGCCTTCCCTAGGGTCACCAGCAGGGGAGTGCAGTATGCTGCCATGGTGCAATCGGGCAGCCCCAGCAGCAGTCTCTGTTTAAAGGATTGTTACTACTGTGTTCATTGTGCACTCCTTGTCAACCTCCTACATTGATCACTGCTGTTTCTTTTTGTTTTCCCATCCATTTATATATGCCCATTGCATTTTATGTTCACCATACTAGAGCTTTAGTTTTGAAGTCTGGAGCTAGCCCTGATGTCTCCAGTGTTCCATGAGGTCATAAAACAGTGTCTGTTGCATTATAGTCACACGAAAAGTGATGTTAAATGACTGGTATTGTAACACCGCCCAGTGGTGCTGAGGGTTGAGGCACTGGATGCCACACTGCGTTACACCGCAACCCAGGTTTGGGCTGCTGGGGGTGGCAGGGGAGGGATTGAGCATCCGAGGACTGCCTCTCTTCCCGGGAGGGATCTGAGGGTTTGTGCTGCTCCTGGTGGTGGCCAGGGGCAGTATCAGAACAAGCAGCACATGCAGATGCTGGGGCGGTGAGGTGGCAGGCGTTGGTGTGCTAGTGCCATGGACGCCATTGCATGTCCATGCTCCGTGGGAGTGGAACAGTACAGAGGAAATGCCCCGGATGACCGGGGAGGTGATGAGGACCCCAGGAGTCTAGGCCCCACATCCCCAGTACCTGACCCTCTAATCGTAGAAAGAGCCGCCAGGTAGGTGAGGTGGGCCCTCCCTTGGGGGGTGATCTGGAGGGCTGGGAAGTTCTGTGGGGGGACTCAGTGGGGAAGGCCACGGTGGGGAGTAGAGGGTAGATTGAGAGGGTACCTCCAAGAGATGCCCTGGACTGAAGGTGAAGAAATAGTTAACCCCCCCAAAAAAGTGACCAGTACTGTGTAAAAAGTGATTTGCCAGGATTCATTCCTTGAGAGACAAGTGATCCCTTAGGGAGCACTTTAGATCACCAGGGCTAAAATAAATTCCATGCACATGAGGATGTGGCAACTGAGCCACTGACCAGAAGCTCTCTCCCAACCCCTGGCATCATCACAGGGAGAGCTATGAACTGCAGGTATTGGGGAAAGAGCCTTTTGCTGCTAGTGCTGGTCCCAGTGGCAATGATTTGGGAAGTCTAACCTCACTGTCCAATACAGCCACCACCAAGGGACCCTTCTTTTAATTGATAGCCAGAGGGGAGGTGCCCATGGAGTGAGTCAGATCCGACAATTGCCATAGTGTCACTGAACTGATGGCTGTGCTCCAACACCACCACCCAGCATAGAATGTTTCACAGCATCAGGGGACTGCAGCTTCAGTCTGCCACCATGACACCAGCACAGCAGACAGCTGAAGAAAAATCCATTGTCTTACGGATGCAGTCTCTTGCTGGGGACTCAGCAATAAGGAAGGTGATATTTATTTATCTTACTTGTATCGTGTACCCCCCCCAAAAAAAAAAAAAACCCTTAGGAACACACTGTAAACGGTGTGTGTGTGTGTGTGTGTGTTTTTAATTAAAGAGACACATGCACTCACTGAGGATATGGAGTGAAGCATTAACCAACTGTACCACAGGATCAGTACAAAATATCTGTCTTTATTCCAACTGACAAAGTTGACTTGCACGTCAGTGAAATGTTGAGTGGCTACCTGTACCTGTTGATTGCAAATTGAAGCACTTCATTTGAAATAAAGACAGATATTTTGTACGAGATCCTGTCATCCAGCTGGTTAATGCTTCACCTGCTGTGACTGCTTCCATTAAGGTATGCGGACTGCCTTCTCATCATCCCCTATCAGCACTTAATTTCTGCCCACTGTGCTTGCACTTACTGTCCTGTTGTGTACATACTTCCCCTCTCTAACCACCAATCTCCCCCACCCACTTCTACGCCTAGCCTCCTTCCTCCCCCCTCTTTTCCTCACTTCCTGCCCTCCTGCTCAAACACTACTCCGTCCTCCTACCTCAGTCCTTCCTGGACAAGGCATCTTGGGCTGATCTTACGGTTATTGTATTGTGTTCTGACTGTCTGCCAGACTTGTATATTACCCAGTTTTCTGGCATACATTGTACAGTGCCACTCCATTATGTTACTCTTGTGATATTATCTGTTCATGACTGTAACTTGTTTAGTTTTACTGATGTGGAACCTTTGTAAAAAGAGCTGTTAGCTCAAAGGTGTCTAGATAAATAAAAAAATATCCTCAGTGAGTGTATCTTAGTAATGTGTCAGCAGAAAAGGAACATCCTGGCCCATCCAGTCTGCCCATTTCCCCTCCCTACTTGTCACCGTGCACAAGGAGCCTAGCTGGCTGTCCTCTAACCAACCCCATATGTCCATCCCACGCCTCGAATCCCTCCGCTGTTTCGACACCTACCACCTCCTCAGGTAATCTGTTCTTGGGGTTTAGCCACCCTCTCAGTGAAATAACACCCCTTACATGTGCATGTCTCGCTTTTAACTGGATTTCTTTTGACACAGCACCCAGTTGTTTCACAGTACGGCAGGCCTTCTTGTTTACAGCGCTGGGTTTTTTGTTTTTTTAATCAAGGCTGTTTTCTCCTTTGAAACATAGACACATAGACGTTGTCAGCAGATAAAGATCAAGGGTCCATCTGGTGTGCTCATAAAGAGATTCTACCTGTCCCCTGACCTAATGCCCTTTGGGGTGTCTACTCCACTGCCTTAGCCTGGAACAGTTCTGAAACCTGTCAGCCCCAACAACTCCCTTTCCTGATCTCCCAGTGTCCTCCATGACTTTTCCACCTTCCCCAACCCTGGCCAGCTTTTGGGGAGCCCCCCTTCCCAAGCACAGTCTGGTATAAGGCATCTAGTTAGGGTGCCGGGCACTGAGTGTAATATTTCTAGCAATTTACAGCATGAATGTATATCCGATTAGCCTATCTCTGCCTACAAGGCTGGCAGTGCCTAAGTGGACACCTTTCCAACCCGCTGCCGGCCTTCATCAGAATCCACGTAAAGATTACCAGACCCAGGTTGTTGGCATGCCAAGGCAGGTCCCTGGCTACTGTGCAGTTGTTGGTCTGGCCAGGAGCATCCATATTTAATGGGGCCTCCTTTAAATATTTCAGATCTTAAAGAAGTGCTCAAGCGGACTCGGATTGGAGCCAAAAAACAAAATGCAGACTGGGATTGTGGGGTGGTGTATCTTCTAGCACAGGAGACGAAAGGCAATCCAAAATTAAAGACAAAGATATCGGTACACCATTTCTGCTGTAACATCTGTTTTCTGGCAGGATCTCTAATAGAGCCTCATTAGAGCTGGTTCAGCTTTGCTTTCTCTATGTGCACAGTAGGTGGTACAAAGTCAGGATGCACAAAAGGTGCGTCACCTCTTTTGGGGGGAAGGAGGCGTACATTCAGGAGGACTGTATCACTCATCTCTACCGAAGAGATTTGAACTAATGTGTTTTTGCTTACAGTGAATGGAGTTAAAGCCTATGTATCTTATAGGGAAAATATTTTATTCCATCTGAACAAACTGAGACCACAACCAGTTATGGAGAAAATGGCCACAGCCATGTATTTATTAAACCAAATTGTAATTATTAATACATTCAATCAGCGTGATGCGTGCAGCTAGGTAGTCTTGGAAATCTTGAATTAGCTTGCTCTGATTCACCGGTGGTCAACCTCCTCTTATTGGGAGGCCACTAACAGATAATCCCAAACCCCACGAGGACACCAGCTCCGGGACATGAGGGATGGCTTCCAAGACCGGCTTCGGATGTGTCCTTCCTCATCAGAGGACACCGCCCTGCCATGAGCATACGCTCAGAGAGGCCTGCCATCCCGACTGTCCCCCTTTTTGCCGGGGTAACTCCCGTCATCTGGCACTGACCTCCCGTCAGCCTCGGGATTCGGCTGCATAGACTCGTAATCCCCTGTTACCCCTTCTGCACATACCTTCCAAGACTACTGAGCTGCCACAGGGTGAGCTTTTCCCTGCTCACACCCCCACAAGCTCATCACGCCAACACTTTCTGTACAACTCGTTGTATATCATCTAAAAATATATCTAAACCTACCTCTGATAAATGCACCCCGTCCTTCTGATACAATTTCCCCTTCATTATACTAATTTCCGGGTGGCACACTGTTGCCCCGCCAATGCTAGCCATGAATGGCCGTATAGCCCCATTGTGCAGCCTGCATACCTTTTCAATTGCCCTAGGATTGCAAGCATAGCACCATAGCTGCCACTGAATAATGTCAGACCATATGATGCACAGCCTCGGCCACATGCCCTTCAACCTTGACAGGTCATTCTTGACCCGTAACTGCAGCTCGAGGGATTTCCCCCGACCCAGGTCATTTCCCCCTAAGTGGACTACTAGGACATCAGGAGGAGCCCGCCTCCATCGCACCTCAGCTCTCAAACTTGCCAACAACTCTTCCCATTTCATGCCTTGTTTTCCCAGCCAGCTGACTTCTGTCCGCCGGGGATCCAAAAATATCTCCTTGCCCCCTTCCAGCTGTCCAGCTCTTATAGCAGCCCAATGTACGAATGAGTGTCCTCACACCCAAATCTGTGTCTTCTGCACTCCATTACCTGTCGAGAGAGGAAAAAGGAAAACAGAACATCAGTGGTCTGACATAACTCTCGAAAGCTTGGGACCTCCATCTCCCCAGGGCCTGAATCTGTGCATCCGTGAGCCCCTCTGCCTGGGCATGCGACGCTGCCCCAATCCGAAAGGAATGTGTGTTAAATTGGCTTGCATTCGGCCCCAGTTGCTGCAACGCCTTCTGCAACACGTGACAGAACTGATACACCGTCATCGGGGACCCATCCTCGTGTCGAAAGTAGGCCTTCCCCACCTTTTTCCGCCAGACCATATGATCTTGTACCCATGCCCTGACATCCCAGTGCACCCCGTTTGGGGCCCGCACACTGCACCAGTGGCCCTGGGTGGATCGGTCCGTCTTGCTTTTTCTTAGTCGGACAAATACCCCTGCCGTGCTTATCACCATGTCCTTGTCACCCAATGCTAGCTGTTGATGTGCCACCTTGCTCGGCATGCACCAACTCGGATACACGAAATGCATCACAGAATTCCATGAGATGGGCAGTTATGAATAGGCGCGTCTCCCCTTCTGACAAACAGACCCCGAGAAGGGCATCCCAAATACGTCTACAGTGTGGGGCTGATGGGCCATCGTTGGTTTGGTAGTATTGGTATCGACTGTGCTCATCCTTGCAACATCTTGCGAATGGGGAAAGCTCTTGTGGTATCTGTGTACCCCATGGCCTTTCTGGAACTGAGGCTATGCCGGCCAAATGCTGTTCCACTGTGGCCGGCTTAGCCCCCCATTTTTATGGCACGACCACTAGCTGTTCTACAGGCATGTCTTGCTTCACCCTTTGCACTTGCTGTATGGCCAAGAAACTGTCCAGCCCCTTTATATGCCACCTGCTTATTGGGGGCCAGCGATTCCTGATCGATGCCCATGCTTCTCCGCTATCAAACCCAAAGGTATGCTGGGACTTCCTGGGTGTCAGTCCGCTCCTGGTGCCAGTTCTGGAAACCACTGCCACTGTGAACGAGAAAGGGCATCAGCTATACCGTTCACCAACTCCTGGAACATGTACTGCTTTGAACTGTATATTAAGCAAAAGAGATTTTAACACAAACACCCTCATGAGGTCACCCATCGGGCCCTTTCCCCCAACTGACCATTAATGGCATACACCACGCCAGTGTTGTTTGACCTTAACGTAATGGCTTTGTCCCATAGCCGGTCACCCCACACCACCAATACCACCATGATTGGGAAGAATTCCAAGGCTGTTATCTGAGATAGCACCCCTGATGCTTTCCAGTCTTCTGGACACTGGCCGACGCACCACTTTCCTTGAAAGTATACGCTGAAACCCAGCCCCCCGGACGTGTCTGTGAAAAGCCCCAGCTCCTGGCAGGACACCGGCACCGGCCATATTGCTGCCCCATTGAAGCAATTCAAAAACGCTTGCAAAATGTTCAAATGTCTCTCCCTGCCTCTGTTATCCCGATCCTGCAGTGTGGTTTTGTACACCGAGACCCTATCCCGCCAACCGCCTCATGAAGGTTTTACCCATGGGAGAGCCCGCAGACAAATTTCAGATGCCCTATCAGCTGCTGCCATTCCCACAATGTAACCTTTCATGCCTTTGTCATCCTCCCCAGGAGCTCTTCATTGTCGCCAGCTTGTCCTGCGTGTAGCTGAAAGACCTATCGTCGTGTTGTGTCAATTTCAGTACCTAGGAAGGACAACCATGTGCACGGACCCTCTCTTGTCTCGGTCTAACGAGACACCCAGTTCCGCCGCGAACCTCGTGAAATGCCCCCATCAGCTGCCCACAACTCTGTGTTCCTGCCTTGCCCACAAACAAAAAATCATCCAAATAAAGCACAGTCTCGGCCGCTTCACCCTTTGTGATTGTAACTTAATGCAGGAACGCATGAACTGCTCAATACTGCACATGCCACTGCACCCCATTGGCATACAGTTATCTGTGTAATACATACTTTCAGACTTCATCCCCAACAACTCATGGTCTTCTGGGTGGACTGGCAATAACCTAAATGCTGACTCAATGTCCGCTTTACCTAACATTGTCCCCTGACCCGCTTGCCAGACCACTTCCACTGCTTCATCAAATGATGCATACGCTACAGATGTATGGGTTGGTTAATAAAATGGTTGACTAATTTCTCCGGTATGACAAATGATTAATCAACTGGAATTCCCTGGAGCTTTTTGGGACCAGCCCATTTGGTGACACCCGAGCCGGGGCATGGGGGTGCACATATGGGCCATTAATCCTCCCTGCTGCTAACTCTTTTCTAGCTTCCTACGCACTACCTCTGGAATCTCCTTGGCAGATCTTAGGTTGTCCATCATAAGCCCCCGCGGCCCCTCGTGACGAATGCGGAACCAAACCTAAACCTCCTCCAAGAAGCAAGCAGATTCCTTGTTTGGGTATCGATCCAGCCACCACTCAAGATATTTCCTATGGGTGTTGGCAGGCATGCCCTGCCCCCAGAAAGGAACAAAACACACTATTTTTCTGAAATGGCCGCCGTTCCCTGTCTTTCTCCCGCATTGCTGAAATGGGTGCTGGTGCATGCATGTCATGCATTCATGCTTTTATCTGCACTGGTCTGCTTTGCAGGATCCGTGATTGTAGCTGTAGCAATGCCCCCCCCATTCCCTTTTTCCTGAAACTCCTTTTTCGGTGACGGGGCTTGTCAAATCAGAAACCCGCTATCAGTATGTTGGACCCCCCCTCCATGTCTATGGTCCACAGTAGAGGCAGATCCAACATAGCCCAAGACCTCCCTTTATCATTCTGTTTCCTTCTCCTAAACTCCTCGTCATATTCCAGCCAACTCCCCCCTGGTTTGCTCGCATGCATCGTCATGATCCGACTAAAGTACACCCATAGCCCTTCGACTTTCACTGGGTTGCCCTGGGTGAGGAGGCCTGCATATATTGCAAAACTCACTTCCCAATTTTCCCAAGTGTGTTGGACCGGTACTTTGTTCTTCTTTTCTACTCCGTCATCCTTCTCCTGCTTATCCTTCTCCTTTCTCTCCTCAGGCTCCTTTGGCCGGTTGAGAAGTGAGAAAACATCCACGTATTCCCCATTTACTATTTGCTGCCTAACTTTGTCAGGCAAATGGGACCCCACCGATTCCCCCAATGACACAAACCCCAGCTGTGTTGGCTGCGCCTCCGCCAGTTGGGTTGCGATGTTAAGCTTCAAGGTCCCCATCTGTAGTGTTCCACTAACTGCAGGGCAACGTGTAACCACCATTGGTAGGTCTTTGTCTGGGAACAGGGCCAACAAACTGTCGAGCTTCTGCTCCAATGCAGATTGCGCTGAGAACTCTGGCATGGCTTGCCGGCCTGTCTCTGTCATCCCCTGCCCAGACCCTATGTCGTTGCTTAACCCTGGTGTACCCAGTGGCAGCCCCGCTTGGCCCAGAAGCCACTGCCGCTGCCCTAGCTCTGTAGCTCCCAGTGATGGACTTTGACCATGTACCGCTAGTGACAGCCCTGCTGCCGCTGTGTCTGGCAGCCCCAAACTCCAAGGTGGCAGGCTAGCGGGAGCATTAGGGTGACCAATGGGCTCCCTATACCCGGTCACCCTGTTGTATTCTTTAGTGGTCTCTGTTTTTTTGCCATTGACCTCTGCCCCTCCTGCCTAATCAAGGCCCGCAACTCCTCTGTGGAGAGCATGTCGAGGTCAAGCCTACCTGCTTGCGTGTCTGAAATCACCATCTCCTGCTTCCTTTTCCAGGCCCATGGCTTCTTGGCTGGTGGCAGTCGCTCCTGATTCTTGACTGGCGGTGTAACACCTTCTGTAGGTCCTGGATCACCACCACTGGCCCCTCTTGCCCGGGACATCGGCTGGCTGCGGTGGGACCTCTAGATTCGGGTTTTGGCCTGCCCTCGCATCTGTCTGTGGCTACTGTACTGGCCCAGATGTGCTTGGCAACTTGCCCTCACCCTGGAACAGCGCATCCCACCACGCCTTGCCTTTCCCCTTAATGAAGACCGCCAATTGGTTTTCAAAATCCATTGCAGCATTGCTCTGAAATATATAATTTAACACCCCTGCTCGACCCTTGCTGCCATTTCAGGCTCCTCCTCCACCACAACAGTGAGCCTCGTGGAGTCCCTTGAAACTTGGGAGCAGCCTGGAAGAGAGGGATCCTCTCTTCATCGGCCCTTCTTAAAGGCTTGGCTCCTCCCCTGCCTCTCCTCCACCCTCCCCCTAGGAACCTCCCTCCTGCCTGCCCCTTTCCCGCCCCTAGTGGTCGGCTGCCTACCTCCCACCTGCCCACCCAGGTGTCCCTCAATACCTGCCCCAGACAAGCCTCGCTTTCTACAATGCCTTGCAGGCTCTTTTATTATAGAAGTTTTCCTTTAAAGCGTGGGAGTGCCCCTCCCCACCTCCTTTTCAGTTTTCAAGGGTACTCAACAAAATGTTATGAGTCCCATTCCAGGAAGATGCTTCAGTTTAATGAAAATAACACACAGGAATACACTTTAACAAGTTGAAAATGGTATGGCATTGAATTCCCTGCTCTTCTGTTTAGGAGGCTCAATGAAAAGCAGGGGGTCTTGGGAACTTTTCTATCCAGTTAATAAAAGCTCCGGTGATTTTACTATTCAACTCAGCCTCAGTATCTTTTTTGTAACAGCTGATGGCAACATACCTGAAGCAGAGCAGTGGGACCCTTTCCAGTTTCAATCTGTAAACAATGGCTCTTGATTAGTAGGTGCTGAAAGTTTGTTTGCGCTGCTAAGATGTTAGTTTGTGGAGTAAATGATTGAAAATGCTTTAACTGCAGTGTGCTGGTGTCTGATTTCTATAAAAAAAAATAAAAAGGGAAAAGCCAAACCTTTTCTTCACCATCTTAAAGCAACAGCACTTGTTAGCAGCTACAAATTTCATCTGAAAGTTTTTTCTTTGTTAGTAATCATATATTTGTGGCACAAAACATCAGTACATCCATTTTTTCACTGTATCTCACTCCTGAACTGAGATGTGGAGATTTTAAGTTTTTAAAAGTCCTTGTTCTCCGGCCATGCCTACTATGAATAAATGAAATATTTAGGTGTGGTGCTTTTCTACTTACTGTCAGAGATGTGCACTAACACCGTCCTAATACATGCATCTGCTGTATACGTCCAGTATGTGAAGTCAAAAAGTAACCTCAAGGGAAGGGAAGGGATTTAAAACAAAGTTGCTTTTGGTGGCCATTGTTAATGACTGAGGTTATTATTTATACAAGCACTTGTATATGCCGGATACTTGCTGCTGGTATTAATCTTGTACTAGGTCAAGGTGCAGATCCTGGGCCGTGCCGGAAGACTAAGTGTTGGCCCTTTGGGGGGAGCAGTTATGGTGGGGCAACAACTGACAAACTGAAGGGAATTTAAAAGAATAAAAAATAGAGTTTTCACCATTCTCTGCTTGGAGTGGGGGCTGGGCTCTCAGTGTAGAGAGGTTCCTCTGCAGCAGTGCTGCTGCAGTCTGGTGTACTTGGGTGACTTCAGAAGGGAATGTGATTTCTATTCCCACCAGTCCAGTGTGAGAACATCATAAAACTGAACTGCAGGCTGTGGTAGAGCTGTGCTCTACGTTAGGAATAATTGGAGCACCCAGGGACATATTTTTCTAACTTCTCTCCTTTTCTGTCTTAGTAGTCTGCTGCAACAGTACCATTTTCCTATCCTATTTATTTCCCATTTAATGCCTCGATAGATTGGTCACCTATCTAGGTAGTCTCTCCTCTCACTATTCTTTCTTTTACATTGTTTCTTTTCTGTCCATATGGTGCCAAAGTGCCTGCCGTGCTGAATAAAGTGCTTGATATGCATATGAATAAGAAAAACTGCTTAAGAAAGTGCTTCTAGTACTTTAGCAATCATAAAGTATCAAGCATGTTTGCTGGCTGTTGATATAAAGTGCAGAGGGTACTTTGTAAAGCCTTTATATGTTGTTTAAAATCCTGATTCTAAAAAGCCTGCAGTGTTTGAATTCAAACAGCCTAGGTGGAAGAAAACTGGAACTTAATGAAAAGAATGTGCATGGTAAAAAGATAAGCCATTGTATGACACAGACATTCTTTCCCTGTTCTGACACGGAGAGACTGAGATCAGCTGTGTTTGCTGAAAGAGCTGATTTATGAATGTGTCCATTGGCACAGTGTTTTGAAGTCCAAGCACTCCATGCCTTGGCAGTGTCATTATCAGACTGGCTGATTATTGGTCAAGCCCCTTGTAGACTCTTCTGTACTGGATCACTGCGACACACCTCTGAGTTCTGTATCATAGCAAAATGCTTAGCTAGTAGCAAGCATAAAAATTTGTACTAAAAGCTGTTTTAAGACATCCGAGTGAAATAAAACTATACTGATGATGAATCCAAATATGTTAGAAATATGTAAATGCTAGCAAAATTATATGATGAGTTTTTTGCTTACAAGCAAATACTGTTGTTTAAGGGTAGAATTATATAGTAAGTAGTGTTTCCATCAGAGTTCCTCAGCAAGGTATGTGGGGAGGGTAACTATCATATGCACAATTAGACAAACACAACATACAACATAATGGAAAGGATATATAAATATGGTTGACTGTTCACAGTTTTCAGTCACAGGACTAAAAAATAATCCATGCACAGGAGTTTGCTTCATGGTGTGGTGCTCATTGCTTGTGATACCCACCCCCTGGGTTCATGTCCTTGGGCCAGCAGAAGAGCTTGTTGTAGGAGAAAGGTCAAGCATCCAACACATTCGAGTCCAGGGAGGATAGATAGTGACTCCGGTTGCAGGATGACCGCAGGGTGAGTCCACAGGTGGCACTGCAGCTGAAGAGCCCTCGTGGGTGGAGAGGATACATGGGTGGTGAATGGGCATACTGTTGCTCGTACACATACCTTGTGTCCTCATGGGCAGGAGTACTGGGGCAGAAATCGAAGAAAGGGGCCCTCCAAGCAGATAATACCACTAGCCAGCTGACCACCCAGTTGGGGTATTCCAGTTCAGACTCTGGCCCCCCCTCCTCTATGAAGTGGTGCAACTGAGGGGCAGATATGGCAGACTCTAGAAGAGGCCTTTCTGATCAGAAGTCATAGGCCCTTCCTGGGTAGGAACACTTTTGGGATATGAGAGGAGAGGAATCTGTGCAGAAAACTTAACCTTTGCCAGTCAGTAAACCTTTGAAGAGGCAGGAGAGTCACATGGCCAAGTTGTTACTCTAAAGAAACCTCTTTCATGAGCATCTGCTGGTGTGCACAATGGCTTTTTTTTTTTTGCATTGAATGCTTATTTTAATTATATGATGAAAATAACATACATGATAATATCTTAGAATATTCTGGTTCCTTAACAATGCAGTAGGTCCTAGCACTGTTAATTGTGACTTACATTTTTATAGCCAGTCCGTGTCTATTTTTCTTAAACCTTTCATGTGTTTTTGTTTGTTACAGAACACCACGCAGTGATTCAGACATTTCTCTAATTGGTCAATTGCTGAAGATTATGCTGGAATCCTTTTGTTGTAGCTCACGGTAAAGATTTAACCAGCTTTTATACTCCACTTCAGTCTCTCTCTCTCTCTCTCTTTTTGCCAGGGTACTGGGACTAATTGGGAATGGGATTTCTAATTTACATTGAAAACTGAGGGCCAAGCACTCTGGGGATTTCTCTAAGCACTTGGTGCAAATGCTTTCCTCCTGAATCCTGGTTTGGCAGATTACAAGTGACAGTAAATAAGCAAAGAATTCTGTGCCCTGAATGAAGCCGCAAAGATCTGGTGTCATGCTAAACTGGAGCTGTGGTTCCATGACCCAGTAGTCCCTGATGGCACCCTCTGAACCATTTGTTTAACCACATGTATTGGGAAATGAAGCACTCAGCAATTTGGTGATAGTTGTCCAACTATCAGTTGTAGATAACAAAGTCCACCACGTAGCAACAACTTCTCTCACCATTTTCAAAGGGCTAGTTTCCCTTAAGTTTGCCATGAATGTTGTGACAGTCTGACTTCAGGGATCTGTCATTGTTTCCCAAGGGCTAGTTTCCCCTAATAATACCACGAGTATAACGGTATGACTTCCAGGATCACAGTGTTGTTCCCCCACCCTTACGGCGTTGCCATAGCGGAGTTTACCTTTTTCCAGTATGCTGCTGGTAGAGGGAGTAGCATTAAGAGTTTCATTTTAAACTGCCTTTCAACACACAGCAACAGAACAATCTGGTTAGGCACATGAACTGCTAAGTAAGAATAGCTCATCAAACGCAGGACTTTGTTCAAGTTCAGGTATTAGTTTTGATTTTGAGACAGAAGGGTTGCAAATATGGTTCGAATTTTTAAAATGAGCTTGTTTTAGAAAGTTTGTAGTAATCACATTCCCACCTGTTGCCTCTTCTTTCTCTCTGAGGGGGAGAGGAGTAATGGCATCAACTGCAGCAGCTGAAAACATCTCAGGGTGGAGAACCTGGTCTGGAATATGCATCAGACTGTGCACAGGAAGATATCAGAGCTTCAACAAGGCCTTTATTGAGCTGTGTACTACCATTGAATCCGTTACCTGCTAACAACTATTGGACTAAAGAGCTGAGTAATGCTCCTGTTTGTGGTAACATCTTCACTCCCCAAGTTTTGGTCTTAACCCTGTTTTTGATCTTTTTATTTAATTTTATTCTCTTGGTAACCGGGAAAGGCTCACTCAGCACAAGTGCCTGTTTTCGGGGGAACCTGGAAGCACTGAGGTGGTTAAATGACTTGCTCAGAGTCACACAGTATGCAAGTGGAGGTTGTGGCAATCAAACCCAGGTCTGACGGATGTACCAAGTTCATTCACAGCTCATTAATCTCTAAGCTATACTGCCAGCCCCAAAGTTTTGCCTGCTGTTTTCTCTTACTTCAGAAATTTAATATCCAAATGTGATTTATTGATAGTTTTTGCCTCGGAAGGCGCACTCAGATGCTCGAAAAAACACAATATATACAGTATATAAGGGATAACACATGACTGGATGAGCAGTTATAAGGCAGTAACGCACACCTCGGGTGGTTGTTAGGCAAGAGGCATGTCTTAGAGCTGGAGCCACTTCAGAAATACATTATTTATTTAACAAATTGGAAAGACCTTTGAACCAAGGGCTCTTTTACAGAGGTTCAATGTCAAGTCACAAGAATAGCAAATTACAGTGGTTTCAGTAAGTAGTACAACATGAGGAAAGTAGTTACATAAACAAAAGAACAACATGGCTAGATGAATACTGTGTCAGGTGCAGCCAGTGGCCTTGTCTGAAGAGGGGTTATAGGGATTACAAGGAGAGAAGGACAGGGGTGAATTGAGGGGTGGAAGGAGCAAAATAAGAGCAAGGAGGAGATTTCACAATGAAGCTTATGCAGGAAAGACCCACGGGGCGGGGGGCTAGAGAGAGAGAGAACAAGGTGAGGAAACAGTGGAGGAGGGGGAAGTGGGAGTGGAGGGGTAAAGGAAGGTGGGATGAGGTAGGATGAAAAGAGGGCAGGAATGGGAAAGGATAAGGAGGAATTGCGTGAGTAGAATAGTGCAACAGGCTAGGCTATACAGGGCAAATGGTAAAAGAGGGAGGTCCCAGTGCATTTAGCTGTCAGCAGAGATTAGGTATAGCAGTCACAAGAAGCTCTAGAAACTAGGAATTGACGCAGCTTCTGCTTAAATGGCCCCAAGGTTGCAGTTGTCGTAATCTCAGGAGGAAGGGAATTAAATAAATTAGTAGCTCTAACTGCAGTGGATCGCTGTCGGAGCGAGGTTTGACAGCGAGAGACAGTAAAAGTCTGGCTCACAGAACTTCGTGTGCTATGAGTGCCCCGGAAAGGACTGAAAAGCTGAAGGGAACCTGATGGTAGGAGACAAAGATCTGCCTTCTTAGCCAGAAAGCAGGTTTGATATTCAATGTGAGCCTGGAGTTGAAGCCAGTTTGCTTGTTCGTAAAGGTCACAAGTGTGAGTACGATACGCTGCACCAGTTAGTAGATGGCATACCTTATTCAGAGCTGTGGCGAGCCGACGTAGGGTTGTGTCTGTGACGGAACCATAAATGACCAAACCATAGTCAATAATAGACTCAATTGAACTGTGGATAGCCAGTCTGAGGGCTTCAGTAGTAAGGCAGTGTGTATGCCTGTGTAGAAGGCCTAGGCAAATGTTAACTGCCTTGGCAACTTTCTCAACATGGTTGGAATAGGAGAGCTTACTATCCAGAGTAACTCCTAGTTATTTAAAAGATTGAGTCTGATCAAGGACAACACCCGCACTGTTTTTAATCACCAATTGTTTGGCTTTTTGCTTGCTGTGGCTACCATGGAAGAGCATGACCTTTGTTTTTTTGCAATCAAGCACCAGCTTATGAGAGATGAACCAGGACTCAGCTTCAATAAAACTTTTCTGAAGTTGGGCCTGAGGGAGGGTAGGGTCAGCAGTCTTTGAGAAAATGACCGCATCATCCGCATAGAGGAGTACTGGTTCGGAACAGGATGCTGGAAGATTATTAAGGAAGGTGCTAAATAGAAGGGGTCCCAGTATCGATCCTTGAGGAACCCCAGAGCAGACAGGCAGTTTAGCAGAAAGGGCAGACCCTATTCTCACCTGTTGTGTGCAGTTTGCTAGATAGCTGGTGAACCACTTTAGGGCTTCTGAAGATATACCAAGCCCAGTAAGTTGATGTGTCAGCAAATGGTGATTGACTGTGTCAAATGCTTTAGACAGGTCAATAAAGGCTGCACCAACAAGTTGACCCTGATCAGGAGTATGGTGAATGAAACCTGTGAATTCCAGTAGGGCCGTAGATGTGCTGTGCCCTTTCTGAAAACCATGCTATTGGACACATTGTAGGTTGTTGTTTTTTCCTGGTACTCCACAAACTGGTCAGCAACAATCCTTTCAAGTGCTTTGGATGACAAGGGAAGAAAAGATATTGGCCTATAATTCCCAGGTAGTAATCTGTCCCCACTCTTAAAAACTGGTGTAACCAGAGCGGATTTCCAGATCTCGGGGAATTGTGAAACTATGAGGATCGATTGAGAAGCTTGGTAAGGGGGAATAGGACTCATCTAGAGTTAGGGTAAATGTTTTAGGTTGAGGGAATCACTGCTTGTCCTAGTTCCTCCTAGAACTTTACGTAGGTATGTCTTGGTCTCACTTTGCAAGATAGCTTTGAAGTAGAAACATGGGTGGGTCAAGGCCTCTTCTGATTTGGTGGACATAGGAGCTGTGCTGGGCAGTTCAAAGAAATGTGGGGGCACAGTTTGGCTAAGGTCTGTGCAGGATGAATTAAATGTGTTGCCAATTAACATGGGGTCATGGGTGATAGACCTATCAACATTTAACATAGTTGGAGCCTGCTTGGATGCTTTCCCAGTGATTTCGGAGAGGTTTTCCTAGAATTTTTTCCCATCCGCCCAGGTCTTGGCAAGGATGTCCTTATACTAACACGCTTTGTGCTCACGGATAGCCTTAGTACTTGCGTTCCTGGCCATCTTATAGGTCTGTATGTCAGGGTGAGTGCCAGAGGTGGTCACGATCTTTCATTTGAGCCAGAAGGTTAAAAGAGATCCAGGGATTATCAGGTCCCCTGATCCTACATGTCCCAAAAGTGGCGTGGATGTCACAGGCTTCATTGAAACGTTCAATGAAGTATTGTAGAGCTGAGTCAATATCAGGGGCGGTTTCAATGTAAGACCAGTCTTGTTGTCTGAGGAGAGACTTTAGTGGCTGCAGGTAGCCATGGAAGAGCACTGTACTTGTGATTGTTCTGGCAGGGGGCTTGATAAATTTGTTAGACCAATAACACTTGGTAGGAGAGTGATCACTGGTGGTGTTGGGCAATACTTCAGAATGGGAGATATGTGTTGGACGATTCATTAGGACCCAGTCCAGGAGTGTGCTAGTCCCGGTCTCATAGTTTATCCTGGTTGGAGTTGTTATTAACTGGGTAAAGTTCAGGCCTGTTAACTCATTCCTATGCCTTTGGCACCTGACGAGAGTCAGTTGACATTAAAGTCACCTGACAGGATGGTTTCTTTGTCTTGTTTTAGACTCATGATGCAGTTCATTAGGGGTTTTAAGCCCTGTTCGGCAAGGTCTGGGGGAATATAGACTGAGCCAATGTTGAAGACGTTGTTATGTGCACAGAGCATAACCTTAACAGCAAGGATCTGAATTTCCATAGCTGGTTCAGGGAGGGAAAGTGGATAGGCCAATAATGACTCCTTTAGGTATATGGCACAGTCACCTCCTCTTCTAGATAGTCTGTCCTGTCTGAAAAGTGAGTAGCCTGGTAAGATGATGGCCTAGTCAGGGGTAGATGGTGACAGCCATGTTTCGACGACTGACAGGATGTCGGGATCATGTACTACAACCCAAGCAGTGAGGGCATCAATTTTTTTTTTTAACAGACTGCAGATGTTCATACTGGCCAGGACAAGGGTACCCTGTTTTTTTGTTGCCATTGACTCCATATGAAAGAGGGCCTGGATTAGGATGTACACTCCCAGAGATGAGGAGAAGTAGAAGAATGAGGCGTTTCAGGAGTTGTCTTAGTAAATAGAGTGTCAGGGGACGAGATTTCCTCTTTAGACATGCTTTAACAGGGCCCGTAGGAACAGAGAGGCTTTTAACTAGCACAAGAACAGTGGGGTCAATAGAGGACATTATTTCCTTATAGGGGATAAGAAATTATTTTTGCATAATTAACTCTCTTCAATTTCCGTCCATGCCACTTATGTGTTCTGATATGCTTTGACCAATTTTGACAAATGATCTGAGTGCCCCAAGATTCACAGAGTTCCACTCTTTCTTACTGAAATCACAGAATGCTCAGGCTGTATGAAAATAGGGAACGACAGTTGCTGAGGAAAGAGATTCAAAGTTTGTTAATTTAACAAAAAAGGTCCAAACATAAGAATTTTGTAGAGGCACGTAAAACAGGAGAGCATCTAGAGGTGTAAAAACAGTTTCCCCATCAACTGCTAATTCTGGAGTGTGTTATCCCACTCAAAACAAGCATTTGTCAATGCCGAATGTTTGCCGCTGATATTGCTGTTGTAACGGGTCTTGCTTGTATACATTTTTACTATATATTTGTCTAGGATAGAGCAGATAAGATGATGTATCTCATTTTCAGTGGTGTCCTGCTTTGACACATTGTTAGATTATAATTACCCAGGATAGGGCAGCTGTGTGTGTGTGGGTTGGTGCTGAGTGGTAGGGTCAGGTGGGGGGGGGATAATGGCAGCAGCAGCAACAGATATCGATGGGCAGTTTTCTTTTTTTACAGGGTGTATATATTGTAGTGGCGTGGTTGCACCACTATATTTAGGGTTGAGTAGAGTGATGTTAAACTAAAAATTTTGCACTCCAATAACTTCACAGCTGAAACAGATTTGCATGAAGTTTTGCATGCACGGTCTCGTGGGGTAGATCTCCTGATGTGCCAAGTTTCGTTTTGGGTGTATGTGCGGATTCTGAGATCCAGATAGTGAATAAAGTGAAATTTTTGGGGGGTTTTGCTGCTGTTTTGTCGGCCTGTGGCGCCCTGATAGTTTGGAATTTTGGTCTGAAAATTTTCAGGGTAGAAAGGGCCTGGCCCACAGTAGTGCTTTTCGTTGGTTTGCTGAAAAATATTAATCTGTTCCAGAGTTATTAATTTTTAAAATCTCAGTTCTGAGCATGCTCAGTAAGCACTTCAAGATAGCTGTATGAAATGAAAAAAGAATCCTTTTTCGTATGGGGCCAATCTTTTTTTGTGAGGGAAAAATCCCTTTTGTTTGCCGCCATCTTGTTTTTCTTTTCTTTTTTTAATTTTCAAAACCCACAAAAATGGCATCCTGCAGAGAGATCAACACATCTATCTTGCTCATTGGGACTCTGTTCGGTGGATTATGTACTTCACTGTTGTAAAAATGACACCCAAATGTGTTTTTTAATTAATTTTTTTACATCCTTTTTTGTGACTCGCTTCAGCTTTTTTCGAATGGCCATAACAAAAAAGAATTCGGCCGTACTAAGAAGGATCTCTTGATATGCAAAAAGAAGGGACAATCTATATATCAAGCCAAAGGTCTTAAAGAGCTAGTGTATTCTGTCATTTTTTTAAGTGATATGACTGGAGTTGTACATTAATGTGTTTCATTGGGAAATGTCAAAATAAAAAAACACTTGATCATTTTTTTTTTAACTCAAAACCACAGTTGCATTAATGCAATGACGGTAAACAAATGGAGTTTGTAGTGTTGGCAGTTCAGAAGAAAATCTGGACTGGACGACTTTGTGTAGTAGCTCAGGTGCTGTCCACTTGTGACTGGGAGGCAGGATGTACTAGGGTTCACTGGATTCAATACTGGGGTTCACTGGATTCAGCATCTCATCACTCCCTTGCACAAATGCCCGAATAACTGAAAGTTTTCCCAGCTGGGAGAGGCTCTTAGGATGGTTCCTTATCCAGAAATACTCATTTAATTTTAAACTAAACCGTAGACTACCTCACGCTACCTAAATTAACATGGCAAATGGTTGTCTAGTAGGCTATACACCACATGCGCTCCCCTTTAGCTCTGGCTTGTATATTATGGTTCACGTTCTCAAAAAATATTAAATGGCAGTGAGAAGTGGAACGAGAAGGTCTGCATTGCCACCACGAAAATGGGAGGGGGGAGGCTAGGAAACACATTCCACTTGCTCTCAGAGGCTCAAAGCTCAAGAAAACAATATAACATACGTGCCCTCCTAAACTTTAAACATTGAGTCTGTCAGTATTCCTCCATCACTTTATGCAGCAGCGTGTCTTGCTGCCTAGCCACCACATATGTCTGATGGACACTTCCAGCTCTTGCTTCAGAGGTAGCTGCGATAAATGTAGTAACCCAAAGCTACACTTCAGCAAATATGGGTGTTTCTCAGTGCCATTTTCCTGTGTGATATTTTCCTCAGTGGTTAGCTGCAGAGAGTCTGAGGTGAGACTTTGCTGATGACATAAACGGCATCTTTTTACTCTCATCTATTGACAGTGTCATCTGATGCCACTTCTGTCATGAGCAAAGTTTCACCTCGTACTCCCTGCAGCTAGCCACTGAGGGAAATATCACACATATCACTGTCATCCTGTTGAAATCCCAACAGTCTTTCAGTATGTTACCTTCAGAAGAAAATCTGGACTGGATAACTTTGTGTAGTAGCTCAGATGCAGTCCGCACTTAGAACAGTTCTAAGAGACACTCCTAGCTGGGAAAACTTTCAGTTATCTTCTGAGCTATCTTCTCCTTCAGATGCGTTTATCTTCCCTCCAGTCACCCCTCAGGAAGTCCTCCAGCTTGTCATGTCCTTAAACCCTACAAAACACAGCCCTGGTGGGCTAGATCCTGAACTCTCCAACTATCCGCCTCTGGCCATAACTCTCCTCTCATGCACCTTCTGAACCTATCCTTCTGTCTCTCTGCACCATCCTCCAAGCCTGGAAAATGGTCAGAGTCCTGCCGCCCACAAAGGTGATCCCTCCTCCGCTGGAAGCTACATGCCAATCTCACTACTCCCCTTCCTAACAAAACTCCAGGAATCCCTTGTGCTCTCCAAACCTTTCTTGACTCCTCATCCTTCCTCTCCCTCTTCAAGTCTGGTTTTAGAAAGAACCACTCAACCATCTCCTCTCTCTTCAGAGTGACAGACTCCATCCTCACAGAGATGGACAAAGGGCACATCACAGCTGTCATTTTCATTGACCTGGCCAAAGCGTTCGATTTGGTATCCCACCACCTCCTCTTAAACAAGCTGATTTCAGCAGATCTCTCCACCCCCACCGTGAACTGGTTCTGCTCCTACCTGGCGGGCTGCCTGCAGACAGTACAGGTGGGTGGCATACTGCTCTCTCCCCTTCCAAGCCATTGTGCCCTATGGTTCCATCCTGGGTCCAATTCTATTTTCCATATTCTCAATGACCTCCTCATCCTGTGTCTCCTCACACATACACATGTATGCCTACGACATGGTAATTTACACATCTGGTCCCTCATCCATCACAGTCAAGATCCCACTCCAGCGTGACGCCATAAAAGTGCTACACTGGTTCCAGGCAAACAACTCAAAATGAACACCAAAAACTGTGTCCATGACCTTTGGTACTGGCCAAAAGCTAGCTAGGCTCTCGCCTTCCTTGTCTTTCCACCTTTGATGGTACCCAACTCAAGGCAGTCCCAGGCTTCAGATGTTTGGACGTTTGGCTGGACAGCAAACTGGACTTCTCCTCACATATTGATGCCATGCATGCCAAGCTCCGCTAAGCTTGGCGCTTTATACTGCAACAAGGACAGCTTCTCCTTCCCAGAATCTGGGAGCTGGTCACCAAATTGATTCTCCCATTTTTGATTACGCCAATGTGGTCTACAGCTCTGCCCCTTCCTCACTCACCATACTGGATACCTCTTCAACGCCTTCTGTCATTTTGCTACTAACATGCCCGCCCATCACTGTTCGCTGTACTCTGTACTCTCCTTACTTCCCTTGTGACAGGGAGATCCTGCCACTCTTGAGGAACAACCTTTTCTTAAATCTGTTGCAACAGTTCTTCTATTTCTTAACCTAATCTATCCTTTACAATTTCTAGTCCATAAGGTTGGCTACCTATGGGCACCCCCTTCCCTTTCTTGACTATGCTATAGTGTCCTCTTAAATTTTCCTTTTCCCTCTCAGGTCCTCATGGGGGGTATTGTTGTGACTTCTGAGCAGATGTAAAACAACAGACTATGTTCCTCGTTGTTGGATTTAGTATGCAACAGCACTACAGTATGTCATAAAATATCTTGATGTATATGCCTTATGTGTATGAAACCTGTAAATGTTGAAAATACCACGGCACTAGGTGTTTTTGATAAAGGTAAAACATTACTAGGGGACTGTATTATAAAAATTAAGTTAGTTGTGTTATTTAAATGCTTGTAAATTACAGATTGTTTGAGAGGCCCTTTGGCACCATGCATTCCTGCATTAAGCTGAACAAGCTTAAAATTTCATGGTGCTTTGCATATAGATCCCATTGCATTATGAGGGTAAGTGTGACGTGTTTCTTTGAAACTGGGCTTTATTGCCAGTGCCCTTTGTGGTAACCATTGCTTCAGTGCTTCTGCACTGAGGTTCTTTAGTCTTTGGGTTATTTTGAGTTTTTCTTTATTGAGCTCCCATCACCCAAACACACAACAAACATAGGAATAAAATAATTTTCACTAAAGAGATAGATCAGTAGATCAGTGGGTCAGTAGGTGCTGACTAAACAGAGGAAAGACATTCATAGTCTATTGCTGCAAACTAATGTATTGAAGAAGGGATATGCCATTGCTTAAGGTTATCCCCTATGTTTTAAATAAACATCACACAGAGATTATGTGTTGAGCCTGAAGTTGTGTGTCTGGTACATCTGTTATGCCACAGCCGCTCCACAGACTTGGTGTCAGCAGTGGGACAACTTACTGGAAATATCTGGACTGGGCTAGGGGACATTTTCTGGTGGATATCGCCGAGATATCCCAGGTAAACCGATGCACCAGGAGTTGCTGGAAGAGAACCCGGAGAAGAAAGCCTGTGACGTTCTGACCAGAACCATGGCCGACTGACTGGAAGAGAAGCTGCTGCCTGGACTGGACCTGGGAGCTCGGAGGAAGGCCAAGCCTGAAGACGATGGGAGCTACCGTGGGGTCGAGGCAGACCAGAGATGCAAGACGACACCCCAATGGTGAATAACCTGAGGAGGCTAATACGGTGGACAAGTGGGCAATGTTTGGAGGCAGACAGACTACGTAGAGAAGTGGAACACCAGTGCCAGGTGCTTGAGAGGTCCCTGCCAGAGAGTTTGGATAAAGAGTCGGAGGAGGACTTTTCATGGGCTCAGCTGGAGGAGGACCCCCGGAATGAGCAGGATATTCCTTTGTTGCCTGTGTTCCCAGGATGTTACCTTTTTGAGGTCGGAGATGCAAGTATGGAACTTAAATGTGAGACCCCAGGTAAGACCCAGGTGATACTGTGCTGGGGTTTTAGACTGCAAGCAAGTAAAAATAAGCCCATGAGGCTGAAGGGACTTTTTCTTGTATTGATATAGCTAAATCTGTTAACAGTATTGCCTGGGGTATACTGCAGGCTAAAGATGCTAATATTGCCAAACTGTTACATTATAGTTAAGGTCAAGGAGGGTATGCAGATTAATGGTGATGTGGGGGCAAAATAGTGTTGGTGGTATGAACTAAAGAAGGGTGTTCTGTACCTCATGAGGCCCAACCCCTGTACAAAAAATGTGGATGCCCAGGTAGTTGTCCTTGAGGCCTGCAGACATCAGGTGATGGAGGTTGCTCACTCCAGTCCCTGTGGGCATCTGAGCCATAGCAGTGTCTTGGCTTGGCTAACGCCGTCTTATTACTGGTCTGGTATGTACAGACAGGTGGCAGCCTATATAAGGACCTGTCCATTGGCAGTGTAGTGGAGGTTCCTGCTGGGAACAGAAGACATATGATCAGTAGAGGTACTGGTTCATGGGGAGTGGGAAGAGTGTCTCAAAGGGAAGGGGTTATTATGGAGAAGAAATGGCACCCCTGGAATAGGGGAAACCTCCCACCCAGGATGCATGGCGCCAGATGGTAACAGTCCTTGGTACTGTTAGTTCACATGTTGCTGAGATGACCACTGTACATTATGATGATGTTAATGACTTTCCCTAAAATGAGGTAGTACAGGGAAGGTACCATTAGTCTCTGTTGAGAAATGTGTTAACGCCTCAAGGTAAAGAATGATGATATCCACTATGTTTATGATTGAATGTTTATCATTAATAGGGACCCTGAGATGGAGCTTCTGAAGGTGGATGGGAGGAAGCTCCATCCGTTCTTGGGACAGGAAGGTGGTAAGCAGCCTGCAATAACTACTTCCCTCTTAAGGTGGGAGATGTGCGACAGGGAGATCCTGCCACTCTTGAGGGCCGACCTTTTCTTAAATCTGTTGCAACAGTTCTTCTGTTTCTTAGCCTAATCTATCCTTTACAATTTCTAGTCCATAAGGTTGGCCACCTATGGGCACCCCTCCCCTTTTTTGACTATGCTGTAGTATCCTCTTTAATTTTCCTTTTCCCTCTCAGGTCCTCGTACAGGAGGTTATTGTTGTGACCTCTGTTGATGTAACACAGCAGGCTGTGTTCCACGTTGTTGGATTTAGTATGTAATAGCACTGTCATAAAATACCTTGATGTATATGCCTTATGTGTATGAAACCTGTAAATGTTGAAAATACCACGTCACTAGGTGTTTTTGATAAAGGTAAAAGTTACTAGGGACTGTATTATAAAATTTAGTTGTGTTATTTAAAATGCATGTAAATTACAGATTGTTTGAAAGGCCCTTTGGCACCATGCATTCCTGCTTTAAGCTGAACAAGCCTAAAATATAATGGTGATTTGCATATAGATCTCATTGCATTATGGGGGTATGTGTGATGTTGTGTTTCTTAGAAACTGGGCTTTATTGCAATGCCTCATGGTGTAACCGTGCTTCTGCACTGAGGTTCTTTGTCTTTAGCTTGTTTTTTTCTTTATTGAGCTCCCCATCACCCAAACACACAAGACCAACATAGGGAATAAAATAATTTTCACTAAAGAGATAGATCAGTGGGGCCCTTGTTAGTCGATCAGTGCCCACGTTTCTCCACAAACTGACCATTATAATATAAAAAAAATTCTGCCGCCCATTCACTATAATGGAGCACGTCCCCACGCTCTCCCTAGCATCACGTCATTACGTTGCTGAGCTCAGGGGCGGAACTTGGGTGGCTTTTCAGACCGGGAAGTCCTCCGGGATCCAGTTTAACTAAATTACAAGTGTTTTTTCAACTAAACTATTGCAATATTTACGGACATGTGGAGCTAAAAAGATTCCACTGGAGGCAAGGCACCAATATATCTGGTGCAATAAGGAAACAATTTAAAGTTGGTGAATCTCTTTAAGTAAATAAAATGAATAAATAAATATGTAACCACACTTGTGGGAACTGCAGCTTGCGTGTGTGTGTGTGTGTGTGTGGAGATACACACTGTTTATATACTTTTCATTTAAAGGCCAGAGCAACAAAGAATGAAAATTTTGAAATGGCAACTGCTGGGGAAAAATAACAGAACAGTGATTATTTTAATGATCCTTGTGCTACTATTAAGTATGTTGGGTGGTCTCCGGTTCTACTGTGATTAATTTTAGGCACTGCAGACATATTCCTGGCATTATGTACCGGTTATATGATTGCTGTGATACACTCAAGTATGGGAGCAGAGCATGGTGCCAAGCTGATACCTTTGAGACTAGCAGAAGCCGTAGTTACTGGGACTGCCCTTGATGAAGTTAAAGATTACTAATCTTATGTTTAAAGAAGTCTGTAATCTGTCTTTGGGCAGAACCAGGTTTTGTTATTCAGTGATAAATTAAGGAAAGGAAATATTCTTTGTTCTGGCTTTTAAATAAAAAAAAAAGTACAGAAACAGTATTATCTCCACACAAGTGCTGTAGTTACCGCAACTGTGGTTACATGCTGTAAGATAGCTGGGATTCCAACAGGATGGATGACAGAAATGGCATTAGATGACATTGTGACTAGATATACTGAGAGTAAAAAGATGCTATTTCTGTCATGAACCGTCTCACTTCAGATTCCCTTGCAGCTAGCCATTGAGGAGAACATCACAAGGAAAATTGCACTGACAGACACGTGGTCGCCACTGGCACATGGTTTTAAGTTAGCGCATCCACAGCTGCTACATTGCACTGGCAAGACCACTCGTGCTTGTCCTTGGAGGCTGTTGAGTGTCACGGTTACTATAGAGATGCATATGTAAGCCTTTCCCTGGTGTCTAGTGGCACCCCCCCCAACCGATCGCTGTCCTTATGTTTTTTACTTCCTCTGGTGTCTAGTGACACACCCCCCCCCTCTCCAATCATCGTCCTTGTAAAGGGCTGTGGGGTCAACAAAGGCTAGATCAGGAGTAACAGATGAAGTCAGTGGTAAAGGATGATGGGAGAGAAATAGTAACATTTAAACATATGCTGAATTGTAATTATTATAGATTTTAGAATGTTTTTTGGATAGTGGAAATTTTTAACTTATCCTTTTCGTCTGATAAAACTAAAGCGCTATCTTTTGTTCTGTAGAAAATATTGTGTGGGGGTATTATACTAGTTTTTTTACACACCCAAGGTGTGTAATACCACATAAAAACAGGAGTGTGAAGCACAAGTGGTTTGTGATGGTATTACACACTGAGGGTGTGTAAAAATGAATAGGGCAACACCCAATACTTACTTTTACACTAGCAATTATATAAAATTATTAAACATGGATTTTATCTCTTCTGGAGCAGAGCTGATGGCTTTAACTTATCACGTCTGCTCGCCATCAGCCCACTTCATTACTGTGATTAGACTCCTTTCTTTTTACGTTTGCTGAGCTTGAGCACCAAACATTTTGTCACAAGGACAAGGGGATTTCGGGGATTTGTCACTACCCAGCCCTTTGCAGATCAAACTGCAAGGGGCTCGGCAGTCTTGACCAATGGCCACACAGTGTGGTCGTGATGCCACTTGCTGCATGGTGGGTGGAAACTTTGTGTACTTCAAAGGACCGAAGCCGCTCCAATCAGAGAAGGCTTCAGTCCTTTGATTTGCATGAAGCCGGTCAGCAAACAGCTGATCGGCTTTCAACAGCAGGAGCCTTCCTGTCAGACTTTCGTTACCTGTC
This sequence comes from Neoceratodus forsteri, assembly GCA_016271365.2. NCBI lineage: Eukaryota > Metazoa > Chordata > Ceratodontiformes > Ceratodontidae > Neoceratodus > Neoceratodus forsteri. Next base: position 1,628,208,726 of record CM057453.1, read on the forward strand.
TCATGCTGTCTTGCTAACACACACACACACACACACACACACACACACACACACACACACAAGCTGTTCCTTGGCGGAAAATAAATCGTATAGACCACTGATTAACAATGATCACGTAGGCAAAGGCATATTCTATGTGGGGACCTTCTAGTACAGAACAAAACTTAAAAGAGGATATCATCCCGGGCCCTACTGCCAGCCTGTGGCAGTCCTGACACCATGATGCCCATGTCTGGGTGAGGGTGGATGTGTTTGCCAGGCTGATGTGGAGTGTGTTACCTGAGAGCTGCTCCATGGTGCTGAATGTGTGGGGCTTTCCTCCTCTAGCTGACTACTGCCGCAGCTGTCTGCTAAACTACGTTGCTGTAAGAATGAGCTGGATAGGATGCTAGCAGCAAGCAATGGAAACAAGGAGTCTCCTCATTCCCACCCACCTGTTGCCAGTAATCAGAGAAACAGATCTAGAACTCAGATAGGCACCACTGCACACAGCCAGCAGCAGCACATCTCCCACGATCACCACCAGTGCGGGGATTTGAACTGCCCTGACTAGTGCAAACTGATCCAAGAGGGAGCTGCTGTGGGGCTTCACAACAGCCCCCTACCCCCCCATTTTAAAACACGAACAACGGAGACCACTTTGAGTTTGTGCTCCACAATGGCTACCCGAGTAGTAATTTATGAACAAACGTTCCCAGCTCCTTCATGGCTTTTAAGACCTTGCAGTTGGAAGGCTTGACCTTGACCTTTCCTGCCTGGGCCTTTCCTTTTCCTGGGCCCTGTGCTGTTGCTTGTCAAGGCTTCCCCATTGTGCTTAATAGCATCAAACCCACCATTATGCTCTCCAACATCAGCTCTGTCTAGTGATGTAAAGCTATTAGCTGGACCTCTTTGAAATGAGTTTTCAACTCAGTGGAGTTTATCCATATTTTGTTCATTTTGCTATGAATAAGAATAACATTTTATAACAACAACAGTATTAGCTGAAACAGTTCTGTTGTTCAATTAAAATAGTAAACAAATCGGCTGGTGAAGCAGAGCTTACACTTTTTTTTTTTTTGCTCTTTATTCTCCTGGATCCAGCTGGGCTTCCCTCGACCCCTCGATCCACCGGTCAGGTACCCCCATGTAGCCTTGGCTATTCCCCCCGCCCCGGCGGGGTTGGGGTGGAAGGAACCCCCATGTCTTTCCTGTGTTGTTGGGCCCCCAGCTGTGGCCTCGCGGGTCCAGTGGTGAGGGGCGCCTCCTCTGCCGGCAGAGATCAGCCAGTTCCAGCTTTTCCCCTTATTGTCCTGGAGATGTGGTTGTGCCATGACGTCAAGGCACGTACACCAACGTCCTACCACGCCCCTCTATGTATGGCTTCAGGCTGATGAACCTCCATCCTTCACCAGAGGTCAGATCAGTACTGGGCCTACAACCCCCCCCCAGGGGAAGCGAGCTGCCCATCGGGCACTCAAGCATCCCCTCCTGGCCAGCCCTCCAGCTCCCCAGGCTTGTTCCCGAACCTGGGTCGCTGGCGTCGCCAGCGGTAGCGCTACCGGGCTGGCATGAAGCGGAGCTTATTTGATGGGTGTCTTACTCTGTCAGCCGCTATTCACACCCCTGCTATGTATGAATTTCTATCCTGCTAGGAGTTATCTGTATGAGATAACATGATCAACTAACTGCCTATGAGCTTTGATCCCACAATGTGTGTTACCTGTATGAGGTATGTAAGTAATGTGATATTAACTAGCTGCCTGTAAAATTCAGTCCCACAAGATGAGTGTTACAAGTCTCGAGTGTGGATTCTGTGGTTCCGTGTTATACATTTATTCACCAAATACATACAAGTCAGAATTTTACGGTGCCCATGGATGGTGACACCTGGCTCCACTTTCTGCCGGGATCACCTCGCTGCCTCACTCATTATCCAGCCTTTCCATGGCCTTTGCCCTAGAGATGTGGGATTTCTTCGGCCTGACGGCAGCCTTTGTACTACAAAAATGATAATAACCAGGGTGGCTCCAGAGTGGGGAAAGAGGGGCCATATGCCCCACTAAAAATATGATGTGTCCACACAGTGATGCAGTTCTGGATTAACTCAAGTGCAAACTGAATGTTGTTTGTAGTTTTTATTTTGGTTGGTCTAGTATTGTTTTTTTTTTTTTTTTTTTTGTACAGGTGTGTTACACAAAAGTGACTTAGACCTCATGGAACGTATCCTGTACCAGTATGAAATATTAATAATAAATACACACACATGCTTCAGTAAAATATAATCCTCTTCGGGGGTATCTCAGTCATCAGGTTACACCGTAGGAACCTTTGCTGTCAGTGAAGGGGAATCCACATGAAGATTTTCAGCAGTACAACTTGGGCCCATGCTGTCAACGTCCATAGACATCACCGACCCTATATAGGCATAAGCAGTCCTGCTACCTCCTCAGTTCTTTCCCGCCATCGACTCACTTGCATGGGTCTCCGTGGAATCTCCGTCGCAGTATTCGCACCTTTTTTCAGCCTATGGCTTTTTTCACTTACTTTGTAAAAAATTCTCTTTCAAGAGATTTCTTGTTTTGTTTATGTCTAGAGGTAATCCTTTCTCTTCTCTTTTCTGTTGCTGCCACTGCAGAAAGAAGATTGCCTCTACGGATGAACATTCCGTTTGTGTTTTCTATCTTGGGCCTGACCACAAAGTCTCCAACTGTGAGCTCTGCCAGAAGTTTAATCAAACCACCCTTCAGTGACACAAAAAGGTTCTTAGAAGTTTCTGATGGAACAACAGGTAGCCAGCTCCGGGCAGGGGTCCTGCAGGGCCCCAGCTCCCAGTTGCTGATCAGATCTTCGAGCTCCCAGGCCTCCAAGTATCGAGACAAGTCCTTAGGGAAAAGTCACAAAAAAGACAGTGATCGCGACTGCTCCCCCTGGCATCAGTCTCGCTACCTGTCGGCCTCTCCTTCTTTGGTGTGGCTCTTCATTCGCTGTGGCCTCTCTGACGAAGTGAACTGCTGTCTAGGTCTCTGTGCCTACCAGACCCATACAGACAGCACCTCTGCCCAGTTCACAGGGTGCCCGGCTGTCGACTTCTGAGTCATCGACCCTACTGTTATCGACAACTGGTTTGTCATCGATGACTTTCCCATTGAGGCCTGCTCCTTCTCTAACCATGGCTAGAGGCTTGTCAGGTTTCCAGGACACGGAAGACAGTTCGACGGCACCTGTACCATCAAACTCCCCTCCATTGATGTCCACTATTGACGCGAATGAAGAATTCATCAAGCTCACTAATGTACTTGTTCAGCAGCTAGGTGCCTTGAATAGGCCCATCTTTGCCGATGCCGCTGACGGCTGTTTCATCGTCAACGCCTGTTCACCGACCCCGGAGTCTCCCTGTGGGCTCAGGTGAATCTTACACCAGACCCAGAGATAGAAGAGGTTGATGTCGAAGAGTATCACCCTGACCTCATTCTTCCTGATGATGAGGAGGAAGACGAGGAAGAGATCCTTCTTTCTAACAAGTCCACTGCCTCCTCTGTCAGTGAGGACTTTGTGAAGCACACTCCCAGGTCCCCCCCCCCGAAGACCCTAACTTGTTTAATGTGATGAAGCAACCCACCATGGTCTTCCACACTGAGGAAGAGGATGTCACCAGGAAAGATCTGATGGACTTCCTGGAGATTTCAGAATCTCCCCCAAGATCATTCCTCCAGTGCTCCCAGCATTGAAGAATGCAGCCAAGGCAGCCTGGCACAGACCAGACATGGTGCCAGCTATGCCACGCAGGGCAGACAAGCTTTATCACATCCCTCAGTGTCTCCGCTGTTTTGCTGCCCAGGCCGAAACTGATTCAGTGGTCATTAAGGCAGCTGATGACAGATCTAAGGTGCCTAAATACCTTAGTTCCCTTCCCCCAGACAAGGAATCTTGTAAAATTGACCTCTGGGGAAAACGGGTTTATGCCTCCTCCACCTTAGGCCTGATGATTGCAAATTACTGTATCTGTCACACATGGTCAAATATCAAAATGTCAACTGGAAGAAAGGCAAAGCTACGGCTCAGGTCCTTCCTGATGGCAAACAAAAGCAGGAGTTGCTTTAGTGTTTCCAGGCAGTTGAGAATGTTAGTAGACCTCTCCTCAGAGCATGCCTGATACTGTTGCCAGAGCAGCTGCCATTGGCATATGCCTCTGTAGACACTCCTGACTCAGAGTTTCTGGCTTTGCAGCTGACATACAGCACAATGTGCTTAATGTCCCCTTCAGTGGCACTAAGCTGTTTTGGCCCTGATGTCCAGGACCTCATAAGTGATCTGCAAGCTTGGGCATGGCCATCCATCGGTCCATTCCTCTACCACACTCAGCCAAGGGGCAGAGGTGGCCTACTTTCGTAAACAGACCAGTAGGCCTGGATCAACTCCTCGCACCCAGGGAAGCTGTGAGCCCAGGCCCTTGTCCGCTTCCTCCGTACTGGAGCAGGGCCAAGTGCCCCGCAGTGAAGGATCAGCCTCAGGCTGGCTCCACCTCTGCTTGAATCTCACAATCCTCTCCTCTGGTTCAGACCTAGGTGGTCGGTTCTCCTCCTTCTGAATCAGTGGAAGATCATAACTTCAGATCGTGTACAGACATGTCCCCGGACATAATGTCACGGTCAATACGTAGCTGACATTATGTCGCGGGGACAAAAGATTGTTACCACGATTGTCATTGATCGATCTTGCCGCCGGATTAAATGTTGCACAACCAGATACGGACTGGTCAAATAGTCACATGTTACAATAAATAAAGTTAGTTAGTATCAGCTACTCCCGTTTTTTTCCTTGTGTTGTGCAATGCAGTACTGAAATGCACATCCTTACAGACACCGGAGATTGCAGACTGTAAATTCTTATACTTATTATATATTAATATATTATATATTATATGCAGCTGTGCACCACACTCGTTAATCATTACACAAGATGTGCTGTGTACTGTGGGAAATGGTATTTCTTAACAAAACAATCTATGCAACATTGTATGTATTACTGCACTTTAGCAAACTTTGAAAATTCAACTGTTTCAGTAATTGTTTTGATTCACAAGTTCAGCATTGCTTTTCTTGGTCTTGCCGTTACACCGAAAATACTACATCAGCTGCACTATAATAATTAAAATAAACTGCTCCGTTAACTGTAAACTTAGGTTGAATGGATTAATACGCTGCATTTGTACAGGCAAATTACTTGCTGCTGATAGCGGACTGCTTTCAGTGTTGTCGTCATGACTTTTGCACTGCTTTCCTTTGCTTTGGACTTGTGAGCAGCTAGTGACTTTCTCTCCAGACATCTAAAATTGCTGGCTACCTGTGTAGGGTAAGATGTTGACATTGCTACATTTCTTCTTTTTGCCTGTCTATTGATTTGTGAAACAGTGCAGTGCTGTTCCACTTCAGCAGACCCTGATGCTTCTTGTGTTCTTTCTCAGCTGGTGACTTTATAGAGCCAGATAACCGAGTTAGCAGAGGGACAAAAAGTTGCACCGTGAGAGGGTAATGCAGTCGCCAATCTTTGGTTGCAGAGGCTACATTTGCTCCGCAACCATTTCTACTGAAGACTGCCTTTGATTTCAACATTTTGTCTGGCGCGTTTTGTCCGTGGAAATTATCACCGCGGCGTTCTGTCCGTATGCCCTTCAGATGCATGGATTCTGCAGATCATAGAAAAGGGTCACACCTTGGAGCTGATAGAGCAGCCTCCTGACACCCCTCCGATTACCCCTCCGGCTCACTTGTCTGTTCTTTGGGAGGAAATACAGTTTCTTCTGCGCAAGCAGGCCATCAAACTGGTGCCCAGGCACCAGAGAAACCAGGGGTGTTATTCCAGGTTTTTCCTGGTCCCCAAAAAGACCAGAGATCTGTGGCCCATCTTAGATCTGAAGGACCTCAGTCTGTTTGTCCAGTTCAAAAAGTTCGGAATGGTAACTTTGCCAGACCTGATGCTCCTCCTCAAGACCAGGGACAAGGCTGTGTTCACTGGATATGCAGGATGCCTGCCTGTACATCTCGGTCTTCCCTCCACATAGGAAGTTTCTTCGTTTTGCCTTTCAGGGCAAACATTATCAGTTCAAGGTGATACCCTTTGGCTTATCCTGTGCGCTGTGAAACTTTACCAAGTGCTTAGCAGCGGTCGCAGCAGCTGTCAGAAGAGAGGGACTGTATGTCTTCCTTTACCTGGATGATTGGCTTCTCCAGGCCCCATCCAGGGAACAGGGTTTTCAAAAACATGAAGTCTTGCTGTATTCTGACTATTGCAGTTAGGTCCTGCCTTTCTACTGCCCCGGAGAACAAAGAGTTAACTTTACATGGCGAGCATGGAACGTTCATCGTGAGCTCGGTTGAAGCCCCTGTCTGATGTTGTTTAAACTCCAACCGTCAAATTCTTTACTCCGCCTCACTGAACAGTCGCCTGGAGATTTCTCCTTGCTCGGTTCGAAAAGTCAAGAAGTGTCATTTTTCGCCGGTTTCATCGAGTTTCTGCCACCAAATCTGTCACTTAAGTCTCTGTCTGTGGTACCGTGAGTACTAGATAGGTTTTACATTTAGTTTCTGTGTGGAACTTGTAAATTTGGGATCGGTTCGGTTTGAACCGATCAGATTGGTCTTAAAAAGTTTTGAATTTATTAGAGTGTGGTAACCGTCCAGATCGGGTTCTAAAAAAATGGATTTAATTATGTTTTTTCCAAGACCCGTAACACGGTCAGGAACCGATAGGGGTGTCTTGCCTGGCAGATTGCCGAAAAAAGGGTACGTTTTGGATAGGATTGGCCATGTCTGAGAAACCCAAGAAAAAAACTGGGCCCACTGGGTTTCAACACTGCACTGTGTGGGGAAGCCTTTGCTAAGGCTGATCCCAACACCACCTGTGTTTATTATCTGGGGTTTGACCACCTCGATTCAGACTGCCAGATTTGTAAAAGTTTTCCCAAAGCTACCCTGGATAAGAGAGTAGGTAGACTGAGGGAAAGGGAGGCCGAGAAGTCCGCTGACCCAGATGGCCAGCCCGGTTCGGTTCCGACCGAACTAGAAGGAGTGCCCTCTGACCAGGGCGTAAACTTCTTCGGCAAAAGAGGCCAATTTGAGGAGCGGTTCAAGTTAAAAAGAAAGAGAAGAGAAAATCATCCGTTCGATCCACAAATTCTTTCTCACCGCTGATGAAATAGCCAAAGCGATAAGGATAGTTCAGTTGCTAACTCGGTTCCGGCCAAACCGGCACCATCTGGCAGGGGCTCAGTTCGGTCGGTTCCCCCGGTTCTGGATAATACTTTAGAAGAATTTTATGAACCAGAGGAGGAGGAGGAGGAGGGAGAGTATGAGGATAATGATGATGATGGTGATTATGAAAGTTTGGATGTGCCTATTGACCCGGACATCTCCCCAGACAGACCTTCAGGTGTTTCTCCTCCTAGGCTTTCTGAGTCCCCTTCCCACTTTATGTTTTACAAGAAAGTGGCTGAAACCCTCCAGCTTCCAATGGAAGAAGCAGTGGAAGATCAGGAGGAGCCTGATTTTGTCGAAATGATGGACATCCCAGAGTCATGGAGACTGTCTATTCTCTCCATAGATCTTTGGGAAACGGACATTTAAAATTCTAAAGACTCCTAACTCCATAGCTCCTGTGGACAGACGAATGGACAAGAGGTATACCCTTTCAGGCTCGGACACGGAGTTCCTTTCTCAGCAATGCAGCCATGTTGGGGTAGTACAGACTGCTGCCTGTGATAAGGCAAATATTCCCTTGGCATCACACCCCCCAGATAAGGACTCCAGGAGGATTGATGCCATGGCAAAGAAACAGTACATGGCAGCATCTTTGGGACTCAGGCAGGCTAACTATATGGCCTACACAGCTAGATACCAGAAGTCCAGGTGGGACACTGTACTGGCTCTGGCTAAACAGGCCCCTGACCAGCTTGCCAAGGAGCTGGAGCAGGTGGCTGCATATGGGATTGAGGCATCCAAGGTGCAATTTCATGCTGCTGTGGACTCCAGTGATGTTTCATCTAGAGTCATGGCTACATCTGTGGCCCTTCGGAGGATGGCTTGGCTCAGATGTACTAGCCTATCACAGGATACCCAGGCTAAGGCCATGGATTTCCTTGGACGAGCATAGGACTACCTACAGGAGTGCTCAGGCCAAAGAAAGGCAAGCCACTTCAGAGGTAGCACTCCAGGGCAGGGCAGGCCTTTCAAAAGCCTTTTACCAAGCCCAGGCCTCCTGTTCTGCTTATGCTCAGAGGGGTTCTTCAGAGGAGAGGCAGACGGGGAATGAGCAGGCCTGCTTCCACCCCTCAGCCTAAAGCCCCTGCCAAGCAGACACCCTGATGAGTCTGCCCGGGCCGAGTCTCCACTACCTGTAGGAGGCAGGCTGGCTTACTTTGTCCAGGACTGGAAGTCTCTGACATCAGATAAGTGGGTCCTGGAAGTAGTAAGCCAGGGACTGGTTCTCAGCTTCAAAAAATGTCCCAAGATGAGAACCAGATCCTTTCCACCTGCAAATCCATCAGAGACCCTTGCCCTGGAGGCAGAGGTTTCTTCCTCCTGGCTCTCAGAGCCATAGAAAGGGTTCCAACCCTACACAAGGGCAAAGGACTGTACTCCAGGTACTTCCTAACCCCCAAAAAAACAGGAGAATGGCGGCCCATCCTGGATCTAAGATATCTGAACAAGCACCTTTTAAAACCAAAGTTCAAAATGGTGACTCTGGAAATAATTCTGCCCTCTGTAAGGCCAGGGGACTGGCTAGCTTCCCTGGACCTCAAAGATGCCTATTTTCACATCTCCATCAGGTGCTCCCACAGAAGGTATCTCAGGTTCGAGTTGCCCTCAGGCCACTATCAATTCAGAGCAATGCCCTTTGGCCTAACATCAGCCCCAAGGGTGTTCACAAAGTGCCTGGCAGTAGTGGTTGCTTTCCTAAGAAGAAAAAAGATCTCCATCTTTCCATACTTCGACGACTGGCTCATAGTGGGTCAGTCTCCAGACCAAGTCAAGTCACATCTGCAAAACTCAGCAAGTGCTCACTTCCTTAGGATTCCTCCTCAACCTCCCAAAGTCAGTTCTTGAGCCAGTACAGCTCCTCACCTTCATAGGGGTGGAGCTGGATACAATAAGGGCAAGAGCCTTCTTTCCCCTGGACAGGGCAAGGACCCTTATGGAACTGGCCTCTTCATTCACCCTTCAGGTGTCTCGACCAGCAAGGCACTTCCTGCAGCTCCTGGGCCACATGGCAGCCTCTACAGCAGTGGTCCATTGAGCAAGATTTCAGATGAGCGACATTCAGTTCCACTTAAGAGCCTTCTGGTCCCAAAGAAAGGATTCCCTTACCAAACTAGTCCCAGTGACTCGAACCCTAATCCAGGCTTTGCAATGGTGGCAGGATCAGGACAATTTGAGACAAGGAGTTCCTTTTGTCACTCAGTCTCATTCAGTGATACTCACCACAGATGCCTCCCTGCTGTGCTGGGGAGCCCACCTGGGGGATCTTACCACCCAAGGGCTGTGGTCACCTCAAGAATCTCTGCTTCACATCAATCTCTTGGAACTCAGAGCAGTGTTTCTGGCACTGCAAGGCTTTTCCAAATCTGTACAGAACAAGGTGGTCCAGATCAGAACAGACAATACCACCACAATGTGGTACACATCAAGCAAGGAGGCACTGTCTGGCGCCTTGTGCACAGAAGCAATGTAGTTGTGGTCCCTGGCCTATTCCTGCAAACCTCTCTGATAGCAGTTCACCTCCCAGGGAAGGACAGTGTCCTAGCAGATGCTCTCAGCAGGATATCCCAGGGCCATCATGAATGGACCCTAGATCCCTAGTTTTGAAAGTGATTTTCTCGAGATGGGGCACTCCACAGATAGATCTTTTTGCAGCCCCAGACAATCACCAACTTCCTCTCTTTTGTTGCAGACCCCCAGTCTTGGGCTCAGTCCTCCTGGATGCTCTGATTCTGAATTGGGAAGGGAGATTTATGTATGTTTTCCCCCCTTCCCTCTCCTGTTCAAAGTGCCAGTCAAGATCAGGTCTCAACCATGCAAAGTGATTCTGATTGCTCCAGACTGGGCCAGACAACCCTGGTACCCACTGTTGCTGTCCTTAGCAGTCCTCCTTCCCCTGTCTCTTCCCAGGAATTACAACCTGTTGACATCCTCTCAGGGGAGGATTTGGTATCTGAACCTCATATCTCTCAATCTCAAGGCCTGGCTCTTGAAGAGTTAGAGTTTGCTGATCTGCACCTCTCTCAAGGTGTTCTGGATATCCTTAAGGCTTCTCGGAAGTCTTCCACCAGGAAGACTTACAACTCCAAATGGAAAAGGTTCACTATTTGGTGCTCTAATAAGCATATTTCTCCAGAATCTGCTGGGTTGCCTACAGTCCTGGACTATATAGTTCATCTTAATAGCTTAGGACTTAGGTCGGCTATACTTAAAGTGCATCTGGCAGCTGTTTCTGCCTTCTTGTCAGTAGGCAAGCCCTCTCCTCTGTCAGCCCATCCTGTGTTTTGTAACTTCTTCAAGGGGTTGCTGCACACCAATCCTCCCTTTAGGGACCCTGCTCCTGCTTGGGACCTTAATGTTTGCATTGCTCAGCTTATGCAACCACCCTTTGAGCCTTTGTCCTCTGCAGAGCTTAAGTACTTGACTTGGGAAACTGTGTTTTTGGTAGCCATTACCTCTGCCAGGCTTATCAGTGAATTGCAAGCCCTGTCAGTGGAGCCTGATTTCATCTCTTTCCATAGAGATAAAGTGGTCCTAAGAACTAACAGGAAGTTTTTGCCTAAGGTGGTTTCAGATTTCCACCTTAATCAGTTTGTGCCTCTTCCTGTTTTCTTCACTGACCATTCCTCCTCTGGAGAGAGGAGGTTGCACAGCTTGGATGTTAAGAGGGCCCTCAGCTACTACATAGAGCGCACCAAGGGTCACAGGTTTGAGTCCCTCCAGTTGTTCCTCACGTATTGAGAGGTCGGTAAGGGCAAACCTGCTACTAAGAAATCTATTGCCAGGTGGATTGTCTCTTGTATACAATTCTGCTATGAAAAGCTGGGTAGAACCCCATCCTCAGGCCTGAGGACTCACTCTAGCAGAGGTACAGCTGCTTCCCTGGCTACTGCCAGGGATATTCCTATCTTAGAAATTTGTCAAGCAGCCACCTGGAAAACAGTCCATACATTCACCAAGCATTACTCTCTGGATATCCAGGCTAGGAGTGATGCTTGGTTTGGCACAGCAGTACTTCAGAGCCTATTCCCAAAGTAGGTTCTGTCCTCCTCCATGGAGGTACTGTTGTAGTCTGCTAATAGTCAGAATACAGCAAGACTTCATGTTGTTTGAAGAAAAATTATTCACCTTAGTAACGTTGTTTCTTCTAATGGAGTCTTGCTGTTTCTGACCTCCTTCCCCCGCCTCCCCTCTCAGAACCTGGTTTTTGGGATGTGGGTTGGCAGGAGCAGTGTTGGCACCCTAGAGGTGCCCCTTTTTCACCCTCCTTTACTTTGGGTGTGTGTTGTTTTTGTTTTTAGGTTTCCTGACTTGAGTCTTTGCTTTGAATCCAAAAAACCCCTTTTAATAAATTTAGTTGCCAGTTGGCTAGTGTGAGTTTTACAGTTTCCACACAGAACTTCTAGTGAGTATTGCTTGTAAAGATCTGACGGTTGGAGTTTAAACAGCAGACAGGGGTTTAGCAGAGCTCGCTGAACGCTCGATGCTGGCCATGGAAAGTTAACTTTGTTCTCCGGGGCAGTTGAAAGGCAGGACCTAACTGCAATAGTCAGAATACAGCAAGACTCCATTAGAAGAAACATTACTAAGGTGAGTAATTTTTTCTTGCTGACTCTGGAGCAAATTCTCCAGCTCTTCCACTCCCTAGCCATTACTGTCTGTAGCCAGCTGCCCGGCTACTAGCCCTTATTTGTAGATATTATTCTGTTGTATATATGTTTTTTTTTTAATTTAATTATATGTACAAGCCAGTTTTAGCACAAAGGCACATAAAGAAAAGACTAGATTAAAAAAAAAAGGCTTGACCCTCTTTTAACCTGAAGGCAGCTGTTTGCCAGGAACTGAAATTGTATTCCCAGTTTTTTTTTATTTTTTTTTTTTTAACAGAGATATGCCAAAATCCAATGTTATACAATGGCAGGGTAAAATCATGTAATCTGATTGGCTCTTATTTATGTATAAATTATGGTTTTCACATGGCTAAAAAAAAAAAAAGGACTGCGAAGAGTCTGGAACCCAGATCAATGGGCATTTGGAACACAGGCATTTCAGTTAGCTCCCTACAGACAGAACTGATCTTCCACCACAAACATGGATGCTACCTTTGCACTGTAAAAAAACTTCATCTGGGCCCTAAAAATAAAACTACCTTAAATAAAAAATTAAACAAATTAATTAAATGTTGTTTCTCGGATTATCACACTCTCCTTACATACATAAAAAATTAGAAACAGTAAGCATTGTTTATAGTTTTCACTACAACTGTTTCTTCAAACAACATGAAGTCTTGCTATATTCTGACATATGCAGTGAGTCCCAACCTTCGAACTGCTCCGGAGGTGAAAGAGTTAACTTTCCATGCCAGGCATGGAATGCTGAGCTCGAGCTCGGTTGAGACTCTGTCTGTTGTTCTTCAAACTCAAACCGTCAGATTCTTTACTCCGCCTCACTGAACAGTCGCTCCGGAGATTTCTCCTTCTGCTCGGTTCATTTTGTTGGTTAAAGTACAGTTTTTCTTGGTTTTCAACCGAATTTAAACCGCAACCTGTCGGTTCAGTCTCTGTCTGTGGTATTTGTGAGTACTAGATAGGTTTTACATTAATTCTATTCTGTGTGGAACTTGTAAACGGTTTATCGGTTCGGTTTGAACCGATCAAGTTGTTTTAAAAAATCTTAATTTGTGAATTAGAGGTGGTTACCGGTTCTTATCGGTCCTAAAAAAATGGATTTTTATTACGTTTTTCCACGACCCGTGACGCGGTTGTGAACCGATAAGAGGGCCTTGCCTGGGCGGATTGCCATAAAAGGGTAAGTTGATTAGGATCATACTCATGTCTGAGAAACCCAAAGAAAACCGACCCACTGGGTTTCAACACTGTGTGTGTGGGGAAGCCTTTGCCAAGGCTGACCCCCCGCACCACCTGTGTTTATTGTCTGGGATTTGACCACCTCAATGCAGACTGCCAGATTTGCAAAAATTTCCTGCAGCTACTCCAGAAAAGAGAGCTGGTAGGCTCAGGAAAGGAGGCCAAAAGTCCGCTGAACCGATGGCTAGCCCGGTTCGTTCCAACCCAACCAGAAGGAGTGCCCTCTGACCAGGGTGAGACTTCTTCGGGCAAAAGGAGAGCCGATTCTGAGGAGTCGGTTTCGGCTAAAAGAACTAGAAAAGAGAAATCAGCTGGTGTTGAGCCAAAACTTTCCTCTCCAACCGCTGAAGAGATAGTCAAAGCGATCAAAATTGTTCAGTCGCTTTCCCCGGTTCCGACCGAACCAGCACCATCAGGCAGGCGCTCGGTTCGGCCGGTTCCACCAGTTCAAGATTATGAGTTAGAGGAGTTTTATGAACCGGAGGAGGAGGAAGAGGAGTATGAGGAAAGTGAATGTGGATTTGAAAGTCTGATGTGCCCATTGACCTGGACATCTCCCCAGACAGACCTTCAGGGTGTCTTCTCCTAGGCTTTCTGAGTCCCTCGCCCCATTTCATGTTCTATAAAAAGTGGCTTAAACCCTCCAGCTTCCTATGGAAGAAGCTGTGGATGACCAGGAGGAGCCTGACTATGTAGAAATGATGGATATCCCAGAGTCTCAAGAGGCTGTCTATTCCCTTGCACAAATCTTTTGGGAAACAGACATTTAAAATTTTAAAGACTCCTAACACTATACCTCCTGTGGATAAAAGAATGGACAAGAGGTATACATTGTCAGGCTCAGACAGAGTTTCTACACAACAATGCAGCCATGTTGGGTAGTGCAGGCTGCAGCCTGTGATAAGGCAAACATTCCCTTGGCTTCACACCTCCGGACAAGGACTCCAGGAGGATTGATGCCATGCAAAGAAACAGTACATGGCAGCATCCTTGGGACTCAGACAGGCCGATTATATGGCCTATACTGCTAGGTATCAAAATCCAGATGGGACACTGTTATGGCCCTAGCAAAACAGGTCCCTGGCCAGCTTGCCAAGGAGCTGGAGCAGGTGGCTGCTGATGGTATTGAGGCATCCAAGGTGCAATTCCATGCTGCAGTAGACTCCAATGATGTGTCTTCTAGAGTCATGGCTACATCTGTGGCACTTCGAAGAATGGCTTGGCTCACTTGTACTAGCCTGTCACAGGATACCCAGACTAAGGCCATGGATTTTCCTGTTGTGGGTAATTCTCTGTTTGGGGAGCAAACAGAGAATTACACGAAGAAAATGGATGAATATAGGACCACCTATAGGAGTGCACAGGCCAAAGAAAGGCAGGCCACTCCTCAAAGGCAGCTTTCCAGGGGCAGGGGCAGGCCTTTTCATAGGCCTTTTTACCAAGCCCAGGCCTCCTCTTCTGCTTATGCCCAGAAGGGGTTCTTTAGAGGAGAGGCAGACGGGTACAAGCAGGCCTGCTTCACCCCCTCAGCCCAAAGCCCTGCCAAGCAGGCACCCTGATGGGGTTGCCAGGGCCGATTCTCAGCTACCTGTAGGGGCAGGCTGGCTTACTTTGTCCAGGACTGAGAGTCTCTGACATCATACGAGTGGGTCCTGAAGTAGTAAGCCAGGGACTGGTTCTCAGCTTCAAAAAGTTTCCAAAGATGAGAACCAGATCCTTTCCACCTGCAAATCCACCAGAAGCACTTGCCCTAGAGGCAGAGGTCTCTACCCTCCTGGCTGTCAGAGCCATGGAAAGGGTTCCACCCCTACACCAGGGCAAAGGGTTGTACTCCAGGTACTTCCTTACCCCAAAAAAGACAGGAGAATGGCGGCCCATCCTGGATCTCAGATACTTAAACAAGCACCTTTTAAAAACAAAATTCAAAATAGTAACTCTGGGAATTATTCTACCCTCTCTAAGGCCAGGGGACTGGCTAGCGTCCCTGAACCTCAAGGATGCCTACTTCCGTATTCTCATCAGAAGCTCCCATCGAAAGTACCTCAGGTTTGAGCTGCCCTCAGGCCATTACCAGTTCAGAGCAATGCCCTTTGGCCTCACCTCTGCTCCAAGGGTATTCACAAAATGCCTGGCAGTAGCAGTTGCCTCTCTAAGAAGGTAAAGAATTGCCATCTTCCTTTACTTGGACGACTGGCTCATAGTAGGCCAGTCCCCAGACCAAGTCAGGTTACACCTACAGATAACTCAGCAACTGCTCACCTCTCTAGGTTTCATTTTGAATCTTTCAAAATCAGTCCTAGAGCCTGTCCGGCTTCTCACCTTCATAGGCGCAGAGCTGAACACAGAGAAAGCCAGAGCCTTCCTTCCTTGGAGAGGCAAGGACCCTGGTCTCTCTGGCCTCCTCATTCACCTCCTGCAGGTGTCTCGACCTGCAAGGCATTTTCTACAGCTCCTGGGGACATGGCTGCTTCTACAGCAGTAGTGCAGGGAGCAAGATTTCAGATGAGGGACATTCAGTTCCATTTGAGAGCCTTTTGGTCTCAAAGGAAGGGCCTCTAACCAAATTGATCCCAGTGACTCGAACCCTGATCCAGGCCCTACAGTGGTGGCAGGATCAGAGCAATCTGAGACAAGGGGTTCCTTTTGTCACTCAGTCTCACTCCTTAAATCTTACTACAGATACATCCCTCTTGGGGTGGGGAGCTCACATGGGCGACCTCACCACCCAGGGGTTGTGGTCCCCTCAGGAATCTCTGCTCCACATGAATCTGTTGGAACTCAGAGCAGTTTTTCTAGCACTTCAAGGTTTTTCCAAATCTGTTCAGAACAAAGTTGTACAGGTCAGAACAGACAACACCACCACAATGTGGTACATCAACAAGCAAGGGGGCACTCGGTCTACGGCCTTGTGCACCGAAGCAATGAAGTTGTGGTCTCTGGCTTACTCCCTGAACACCTCCCTTACGGCAGTTCACCTCCCAGGCAAGGACAATGTCCTGGCAGATGCTCTCAGCGCGATTTCCCAGAGCCATCACGAATGGTCACTGGACCCCCTGGTCTTGGAGGTGATATTTTCCAGATGGGGCACCCCGCAGATAGATCTTTTTGCAGCCCCAGACAATCACCAACTTCCCCTTTTTTGTTGCAGACCCCCAGTGTTGGGCTCAGTCCCTCTGGATGCCTTAGTTCTCAATTGGGAAGGGAAGTTTCTCTATGCTTTTCCCCCCTTCCCTCTCTTGTTCAAAGTGCTAGTCAAAATCAGATCTCAACCCTGCAAAATGATCCTTATTGCTCCAGACTGGGCCAGACAGCCCTGGTATCCACTCCTACTGTCCTTAGCAGTCCATCTTCCCCTGTGTCTTCCCAGGAATTACAACCTGTTAACCTGTGCTCAGGGGAGGGTTTGGTACCCGAACCTCAGATCTCTCAATCTCAAGGCCTGGCTCTTGAAGAGTTAGAGTTTGCTGAGTTACACCTCTCCCAAGGTGTAATGGATATCCTGAAGGCTTCTAGAAAACCTTCCACCAGGGCTACTTATAATTCCAAATGGAAAAGGTTTTCCATATGGTGCTCTGGAAAGCATATTCCCCCAGAATCTGCTGATTTGCCCACAGTCCTGGATTATATGGTCCACTTAAATACCTTGGGGCTGAGGTCTGCTACCCTGAAAGTGCATCTGGCAGCTATATCTGCTTTTATTTCAGCAGGTAAGGCTTCTTCTCTTTCTGCTCACCCTGTATTTTCCAAGTTTTTCAAGGGATTGCTTCACACCAATCCTCCATTCAGAGACCCTGCCCCCATCTGGGATCTTAATGTTTGCATTGCTCAGCTTATGCAACCCCCCTTTGAGCCTTTGTCTTCAGCAGAGCTTAAGTACTTGACTTGGAAAACTGTGTTTCTGGTAGCCATCACTTCTGCCAGACGATAAGTGAATTACAAGCTTTGTCAGTGGAGCCTGATTTTATCTCCTTTCACAGAGATAAGGTGGTCCTCAGGACTAACAGGAAGTTCTTGCCTAAGGTGGTTTCAGATTTCCACCTTAATCAATCTATATCTCTTCCAGTGTACTTCACTGACCATTCCTTCTCTGGCGAGAGGAGGCTGCACAGCCTAGATGTGAAGAGAGCCCTTAGTTACTACATAGAGCGTACCAAGGGTCACAGGTTTGACTCCCTCCTACTGTTCCTCACTTATCGTGAGGTTGGCAAAGGGAAATCTGCCACTAAAAGATCCATTGCCAGGTGGATTGTCTCTTGTATCCAATTTTGCTATGTAAAACTGGGTAAGGTTCCTCCCTCAGGCCTGAGGGCTCACTCTACCAGAGGTACAGCTGCTTCTCTGGCTGCTGCCAGGGACATCCCTATTCTAGAGATATGTGAAGCAGCTACCGGGAAAACAGTTCAGACTTTTACCAAGCATTACTCCCTGGACATCCAGGCTAGGAGTGATGCTCGGTTTGGCACACCTGTGCTTCAGAGCCTATTTCCTAAGTAGGTTCTGTCCCTCCTCCATGGAGGTACTGCTTTGTAGTCTGCATATGTCAGAATATAGCAAGACTTCATGTTGTTTGAAGAAAAATTACCACCTTAGTAATATTGTTTCTTCTAATGGAGTCTTGCTATATTCTGATCTCCCTCCCTGCCTGCCCCTCAAAACCTCTGTTTTGGGATGTGGGTGGGCAGTGCAGTGTTGGCACTTAGTAGGTGCTCACCTTGTTGTTTTTCACCCTCCTTCGGGGTGACTTGATGTTGTGTTTTCATTTTTGGGCTCCTGACTTGAGTCTTGTTTTGGGACCAAAAATGTGTTATTATATTTAGTAGCCAGTTGGCTAGTGTAGGTTTACAGCTTCCACACAGGACCTTAGTGAGTTTAGCTCAGAAGATCTGACGGTTTGAGTTTGAAGAACAACAGACAGAGTCTCAACCGAGCTCGAGCTCAGCGCTCTATGCCTGGCATGGAAAGTTAACTCTTTCACCTCCGGAGCAGTTCAAGGTTGGAACTCACTGCATATGTCAGAATATAGCAAGACTCCATTAGAAGAAACAACATTACTAAGGTGAGTAATTTTTTCTTTGCTGACAGTGAAAAATCCCCCTTCTATCTTTACCTGCTCATCAGGGAACTGTCTTCTTCTTGCCCTGACAGTGAGATAATTGAGTCTCTGGCTGTAACAAAGGCCTTTATTTTCTGTGTGTACAGAGTGTTAGGAGAGAAACACTCTGCCAGTGGAACTGAGCGAATTTTGAATCCATGTATTCCATGGTAAACTTTTCTATAATAAACATTCCGTATCTTGAATGTGGGAAAAAAACAGGAAGAAGAAAGTAGGCTATAATACAATGACATCACCATCAAGGACATCATTTGTAGTGGGTGGATGGACTATTTTATCATAAATGCACATAAGTAAATCTATTGTTTCTACATATAAACATACTTTTCCCAACTGTAAAACCTTTTTTAAAAAGGAGCCCAATTTATAAGCTCAATAAGGCACTCTGGGATGTGTGGAACAGTTTTTACTGCGGCCAGTGGCTAAAGTCACCTGCCTTCACCCCTGCGTTTTATTACAATTCTGGCCATGTGGTAAAATTTGTTCCACGACAACCCATCACGCCTTATTGCTTACGTATGTCATAAAACCATGCACTCAGGAGTGGAATGCTTTGATCTAAGGAAGCTGTTATAATATGCTACATTTTATGAAGTAACAGGAGAGGAACATGTTTCCTCGAGAACCTGTGTGAATTTTATCTAACAGCTGCCAGTGGTCTACAGGGGACTTCAAAGGGCTTAACTCTGAAACATCATATCCATGCTAATTATAGGTCTCAAAATCTGATTCTTAATATGCTTGGAAATTTTGGAAACAGCGCAGCCGTGCCATCTTCTGGCCTAAAAGAGACATCTCCTGGCCAAACGGAGTAGTTGCTGTAGCTGGAAAGCGATGACACTACAAGATTTCAGACAGGTATAAATAGCCCAGCGCAGTGCATTTTGAACACACACATTTTGCTTGGACTCTCTTGACTACAAGAGAACAGCTGCCAGCCCAGAGACTGCCTAAGAACCAAAGGCTGCTACAGAAAGACTGAAATATTTTTGAAAACCAGTGATTCTCTGGACTTTGAAATCTTCTTACCTAAGGTACAGACTTAGCTAACATGTTTTAGTGCATTTTTTCTGTATACTTTTCCATTTGTTTATTATACTGTAACCTAAATTAGTATATGTCCTCTTTTAGTTGCAACTGTATTTAAGTATTTTAGTAAAAACTTTGTTTTTCTAAAGAAATTCTGCCTGTGAGTTCTTACATTGTAGGTGTGACTGTAGAGGATTTATTAATAATTTGTGACAACTGTTATTTGCTTAGAGGGGCCACATAAGCAACCAAATTGAGAAAAGGGTCTGCAAAGGGACATCTGGAAGGATAGGGAGAATACCAGAGTCTACAAAGATTTTGAACCAGTCTGTTGCATGTCCTATAGGGAGAATGCCAAATCAGGAGTTACGCTGCTATCCCAAAGAAAGTGTGATGCTTGGGGGTTCCTCCTTTGTGTAATAGCCAAAGAAAGGTTCATATTTGGCCACAAGACACAAGACTGGTATTGTGCCCTAATCCAGAACTAGAGGGAGGCCCGGGATCCTCCTGGCAGAGGTGCAGTCGTGACCTCTGCGAGCATTCTGAAGGACGAGGAGGGTATCCCTGTCCCCCCTCCCCGTCACAGATTGCACTTAAGAGTGGGCACTGGGAGCTCAGTGGGTCTGACCCCCCGGAGTGGGTCTGTGACACTGTCAACCTGCCCAAGTCGGTTCTGGTACCATCCCGAAGGCTGAAGTATATAGGGGTGGTTCTGAATTCGGCACAGGGGAAGACCTTCCGGTCCCAAAACAGGGCGGAGTGCCTCATAGCCCAAGCTCAAGAAGTCGCTCAGAGTCAATACATTCCTGCCAGGGCGTACCTCAGATTGTTGGGCCTAATGTCAGTGGCCATTTCCTCCGTTCCGTTGGCCAGGCTTCATATGCCTACCTTTCAGTGGACCCTTAGAGTACAATGGGACCAGTGCACGGATGAGTTGGATCAACTTGTCTTGGTTTCCTCTCCAGTATGCAAGGTACTATAGTGGTGGATGGACCCCTTGACTCTGTTTCAAAGTGTTCACTTCCAGATTTCTTCCGAGCATCAGATCTTAACTACAGATGCTTCTGGTCTGGGCTGGGGAGCACATCTGGGCCCCTTCCCAACTTAGGGTTCCTGGTCCCAGTGGGAAACCACCCTGCACCTGGAGATGAGAGCAGTGTTGTACACCATGGAAGAATTTCAAGAGCATCTTGATAGTGCAGTCAGACAACCTGAGTGTAGTATACTACATCAAAAAGCAGGACGGGATTCGCTCGTACTCCCTTTGCAGGGAGGCCATGAGAGTGTGGTACTGGGTGCTGAAGCAGAGTCTGAAACTCTCTGCGGTCCACGTGCCAGGTGTTCTAAACATCTTGGTGGATAGTCTCAGCAAGACTCATTCCAGTATGCACGAATAGGAGCTTATCTCATCTGTCGCAGAAGACTTGTTCGACAGATGGGGTTGTCTAGAGTTGGACCTTTTTGCGTCCCCACTCAATGCAAAACTGCCTAATTTCTGCTCGCTAGATCCAGGGCCTGGAGTTTTCTGGTCAGACGTGTGGTCCCTCTCTTGGAGCAGGAGGTTTCTGTATGTATTCCCTCCATTTCCTCTGATCCAAAGGGTGAAAATCAAGTTGCAGATGGAAGAGGCCAGCATGATTCTGTTGTCTTCATTCTGGCCTTGCCAGATATTGTTCCCTCTGCTTCAACAACTGACAGAGGAACCTCCGGTCTCTCTTTTTCTTTGCAGGAATCTGCTGACCCAGGATTAGGGGACCCTGGTCCATGCCAGCCTTGGGTCCCTTCATCTGCATGACTGGCTCCTGAGAATGTAGCCATCACCAGATTTGGGGTTTCTAATAGGGTAGCAGGCTTCCTGGTGGCTGCCCGGAAGCCTTCCACTCGAGCCACTTATGCCATGAAGTGGAAGTGGTTTGCCATCTGGGCTGCCAAACATGCCCTGGACCATTTCACCTGTTCGGTGACTCATATCCTAGACTATCTGATCTCTTTGTCTGACTCAGGCCTCCAGGATTCCTTCCTCAAGGTCCACCTTTTGGCTGTTTCTGCCTTTCTTGAGCCTGTGGGTGACTGCACGATTGCACAGCTGGATGTCTCTCATACCTTTCTTAGGACATCCTGTTTCTGAAATCTCCAATCCATTCCCCTGTCCCGACTTGGGACTTGAATTTTATTTTGGAGAAGTTGACCCTGTCTCCTTTTGAGCCAATCGCGACTTGTGATTTGGACTTTCTCTCTTGTAACGCGCTATTTTTGTTGCAATTACTTCTGCTTGAAGAATTTCAGAGCTTCAGGCCCTCTGGTGCGAGAGGAGCCTTACCTGATTTTTCACAAAGACAGGGTGTCTTTGTGCACAAATCCTGTGTTTCTGCCGAAGGTGGTTTCTGAGTTCACACTCAGTCTGTATACCTTCCTGTTTATTTTCCTGAGTGTGCCAATCCAGGGGAAGCAATGCTCCATACGTTAAATATGCGCAGAACTTTGAAATACTATCTGCTTTGGATCAAAGAGTTCAGAAAGTCTAAGCAGTTGTTTGTTTCCTTCGCCCCAGGTAGAGAGGGCGCTTCAATTTCTAAGCAGTGTTTATCCAAATGGTTGGCAAATTGCATTATAGTATATGGTTAGGGCATATTCTATATAGAAAAAGGTGGCTTTCAAATTCTTGTTGTAGGACAGTTCAGAGGTCAAAAAAGTTGTTGTACTATCGTTCTGACGCCACATTAATATACAACAACTTTTTTGCCTTGTTCGCCACTTGATTGGCTCACTCAATGATGGTCTGATGCTAAAATATTGTCAACATGGCGCATTTCAGCTTAGCACCATCGTGACCTCCCGTTATGACACTAAGAGCCTCACGTGGTTTCTATGTCATAAAATGAATCTTTTTTTTTTTTATTTCATTTGAAGTAAATGACGCCTGCATAGTGGGTGCGATGTGAAGACAGATTGAATCAGAGTGGAGTCGGAGCGGGAAGAAGCAGGAGTCAGCGGGAGTGCAATGAAGTAACCAAGGTAACAATAAAAAAAAACAAAAAAAACACACAAGTAAAAAAAAAAAAGCCAGGAACCATATACTATATAAAATAGTGGACAGTTGACCATCCACAACTAAGGTAGCGTTTCCATCTCGGGTAGTTGATGACATCAGCGAGACCTCTCGAGCTTCACTCTCGAGGTCTCTGTGTCATCAGCTCCCTCAATGGAAACACAGCCTTGTTGTGGATGGCCAACCATCCACTATCCTATATGTGTTGTGCTACAACAAGTACGGCCAAGTATTGCATGTTGCTGTCAAAGCTGACTTCACCAGAAGCATGGCTACCTCGGTGGCTTGTTTCATAGGGGTCTCAAGCACTGACATTTGTGCGGCTGCCACCTGGAGTACAGTCCACACTTTCACCAAGCATTACAGTCTGGACATTGCCTCAAGAGCCCATGCAGGTTTTGGCAGAGCTGTGTTACAAGGACTCCTGTCTTAACTTTATGGAGATCCAGCCTCCCAGACTGTATGTTTACACTTGTCATTGCTTGGTACTCATTCTTACGTAACCTGATGACTGAGATACCACTGAAGAAGATAGAACTGTTACGTAAGAACTTAACATAGCGGTAGATCTCCAAGGGTTCTCAGTCATAGGCGAGTTATTCTCTATCCCTCTCTGGGGTTCGTAATGAGGTACTAGCTATCTGGTGTATCCTGCTTTTTATTTCGGTCTGGTACCTTTTCTCTCCTCTGTTCCCCAGGCAAGAGCCTTGCCTTTGTCTCCGGGGAAGAACTGAGGAGGAGCGTCACGACGCCTGTATAGGGTTGGTGACGCCATGGCTGCATGCCCTAGTTGTACTGCTGAAAATCTTCCATGGGATTCCTTCACCGACAGTGAAGGTTCCTACAGTGTAACTTGATGACTGAGATCCCTCAAAGATCTACTGTTGCGGTAAGTTCTTACATGACTGTTCTTTCTGTGTCCAAGCAGTGATGCATTAGCTGTCAAATCATTCCAGACTGTAAGTTTGGCTCTGTGCCGAAAGAGGAGGCATTTGTGCCCTACCAGAGCTCCTGGTATTCATGAGACACACACGCACACACACACACACACACACACACACACACACGATAAACCAGCACCCTCAATCTGTGAGTCCCGAAATTGGCACGTGAGCTACTGTTAGTGAATTTGTCTCCTTGTTTGCTAACAGGTTACAACAAGCTGCAGCACAGCCAGCACTTCGGTAATTTTCAAGGGCCAAAAGACTTTTAAATTATTCACAATCAAATGGCAGTTTCAAGGGAATCAACAAAGTCCAGGAGGGTAGCATCTTTCAGAAAAAGAGATGTGTAAGAACAAGGGACACAATTTAAAGACAGAGGGGGACGTGCCTGGGGTAATGTAGAAATCTTTTTCACAGAGAGTGGTGGATGCGTGGAACTGTCTTCCTGGGGAGGTTGTTGGGGCTAAAACGGGAATTCAGACATGCATGGGACAGACACAAGGCAATTGTAGTGGGGTGGAGGAAATAGGCTGTTGGTTAACTAGAATCTGCAGCTTATCCAGTAGGTAGGGAAATGGGCAGACTGGGTGGGCCAAGTGGTCCTTATCTGCCGTCAAAGTCTATGTTTCTATGACTGAAAAAAAAAAAAAATATGCCAACTGAATATTTCAAAATCCATTTTTAAAAGTTATCGATGATACACAACTAGGCAAGCTGCAACAACATATTCTAAAAATCCAACCATACTTAGCACACTATGGTGCTTTACACAGATGCAGAAAGCTTTAAAAAAGGGGAAAAAACTCACTATTAACATTTTATATGGAATAAAATGAAATCAGACTCACTTATGTTGTTAAACAGTTCCAAATGTTTAAATTCTACACATTGACCTCATGAGTGGCTGAGCCACAAGTGATAGCACTGATGTCAGTGACAATGAGTGTAGATAACAAAATATCTGTATGAACATCAAATGTACAATTAATACAGTATGTGCCTCCATTTGCACTCATCATCTAAAAGTTTGCTTCCCCATTCATAACTTCATTGACTAAAGCTGCACTTCTGGTACCCTAATTCTATTAATATTTAGTTCTGTGAGCCATCTTGGTTCACACTGAAATTGACACAAGTGTTGGTTAAGCTCATTCTAGATGTTGCATTACACAGACCTGTTTAATATTCCCTAAGCACATTGAAACTGACATGTTGAGTTTTTGCCTTTCTTTACTGGCCTCATTATCATCCACTGTTGGAGACTAAAATTATTTACGGGAAAAAAATCAAGATGGTCTTTAAGTGAGCTATTGCTAAACTTCCACCAGAGCCACATTTTCATGATGTGCACAGTACAGTTAGTTGCAGAGTAAAGTTACTACATATACCCTGTCGTGCCTTATTGCTTAAATGATCCAGTGATGGCAGTTTGTATCTTTGAAAAAAATTAAATTGTCCTGACCCAATCCTGACACCCACATACTAGATGACCATCGGTTAATGAAGACAGAGTCCTTATGTAAACAGAACAGAATTAGTCACTGATCCTACTAGGCAGAACAACCTCTTGGATGTGGTCCTCACTAACTTGGAAAAAATTGAGGCAGTCGGAGTTGGGGAGCTGCTGGCAAACAGCGACCACAACTCGGTTTGGTTTAAAATATCCCTGAAGGATGTCAAATCCCAGTCAAGGGCAGAAGTCCTGAATTTCACAGGGGCAAATTTTGATAGAATGAGGGAACTAGTAAGAGAAAAACTAACTTGAATTCACCAACATTTTGTCATAGAAGACATTTGGGGAATGATTAAACAAACTATCACAGAGGCCACAAAGTCATGTACAAGGACAAATGACCAAAAGAAATGGACACAAACGCCCCATTTGGTTCATGAGTTAAGTTAGGACAGCCATTAGGGTCAAGAGGTAAGCATTCTGCAACTTCAAAAGTAAGCCAGGTAACGGTCTATGGGAGGAATACATACTAAAGAATAAAGAGGCCAAGTTGGCAGTGAGACAAGCAAAGGCGACTGAAGAACTTCAGATAGCTAAAGGTGTCAGGGAGGAGAACAAACAGTTTTTCAGATATTTGCAAGAAAAGAGAAAGAAGGGTGGAGGGGTAGTTAAAATCAGGAATGGGGACAGGATAGTGGAAGAGGACAGGCAGAAGGCCACTGTTCTGAACAAATATTTCTGTTCAGTGTTCACCAAAGAACACAGTGCCCAATGCCTTACAGCACATGGCAGGGGAGTACCAAAAATGGAAACACCAAGTATTACCACAGGCAGGGTAAGAGAGTTGCTTGAGCATTAAAAGATCGACAAATCTTCTGGTCCGGATGGAATACATCCGAGGATAATTAGAGTTAGCGAGTGAGTTAGCAGACCCCTTAGTGCACCTGTTTAACTGTTCTCTCAAGATGGGTGTCATACCTAATGACTGGAAAAGAGCTGACGTGGTGCCTCTGCATAAGGGTGGTAGCAGGAGGAGACTGGTAACTACAGGCTGGTCAGCCTCACATAAGTGCTAGGAAGGCAAGTGGAGGCTCTGATTAAACAAGACCTAGTAGACTACTTGGATAAGCATGGCCTACAGGACGATAAACAACACGGTTTTGTTACAGGCAGGTCGTGCCAGACAAACCTGATTACTTTCTTTGATTGGGTATCTAGGGAAGTGGATAGTGGCCGTTCAGTGGACCTCCTCTATTTTGACTTCAGCAAAGTCTTTGATTCAGTACCACACAAATGCTTGCTGAAGAAGCTAGAAGATCTGGGCATAGCAAGCTGCATCGTTAAGTGGGTGGGAAACTGGTTGGACAGAAGGAGGCAAAGGGTGGTGGTCAATGGGGAGATGTCAGAGGAGGGATAAGTGATGAGTGGGGTCCCGCAGAGCTCGATCGTAGGCCAAATCCTGTTCAATGTGTTCATCAGCGACATAGGAGTAGGTATCCAGGGCAAAATTGCACTGTTCACAGACAATACTAAATTAGGGGGAAGGGTGGACAGCAAAAGAAGCAGTGAGAATTGTACAAAATTATTTGTAAAGGTTGGAACAATGGTCTAGTATCTGTCAGCTGAAATTTACGCCAAGAAGTGTAAAATGATGCATATTGACAGGAATATCCCTGGAACAACCTATTGGCTAAACGGGGTCAAACTCAGTGACTCAAAAGAAGAAAGGGATCTAGCAATCAATCACCTCACCAGTATCCAATGATCTGTTTGAGATCTAGTGCTCAATTCCCACCTGAGCCACTTGTTGAATAAAAGCGCGTGCAGAACACAATTCTAGAAACATAGAAAGGTGATGGCAGAAGGAGAACAAAGGTCCATCAAGTCTGCCCTTGAGATATTATTAGCAATACCCTTAAACAAGCCAATACAACGTAGCATATAGTAGGATCAACAAAATGCTGGGATGCATAGGGAGAGGATTTGACAGTAGGCACAGGGAGGTGATACTTCCTTTGTACAGATCTATGGTGAAACCCCATTTGGAATACTGTGTACTGTTTTGGAGACCATAACTTAAGAAGGATAGGGACAGGATAGAGACCATTCAGAGAAGGACAACAAAAATGATACAGGGGCTTCAGGGGCTGCCGTATGAGGGGTGGCTCGAGGCGTTAAACATGTACTCACTTGAATCTTGGAAAGAAAGGGGGGATATGACAGGAACCTTTAGGTACATGAGGGGTTTCAATTTAGTACACTATGCTGAACTATTCACCAAGGCTCCCAATTCAAACACAAGGGGATATGGATGGAAACTAAGGGGTGGGAGTTTCAGGAGGGATCTTAGGAGGCACTATTTCTCTGAAAGGATTGTGGAGCCATGGAACAAACTACCTGCAGAGGTGGTAGGAGCAAGGATTGTATCAGCATTCAAAAGGGGTTGAGATAAGGAGTAAACTAGAATCAAAATTGTAAGGGAATCTACCAGCTAGGACCCAGGATCACCTAGGATCTCAGGATCTTAAGGGCAGACTTGATGGACCTTTGTTCTCCTTCTGCCATCACCTTTCTATGTTTTTAGAATTGTGTTCTGCACGCGCTTCTATTCAACAAGTGGCTCAGGTGGGAATTGAGCACTAGATCTCAAACAGATCATTGGATACTGGTGAGGTGATTGATTGCTGGAAATCGGCGGTTGTTGTCCCAATCTATAAGAAGGGAAATAAAATGGATCCTGCAAATTATAGACCCATTAGCCTTACTGCCATACCCTCCAAGATTTTGGAAGGAGTATTAAAGGATAGAATAAATGAATATTTAGAAACAAATCATCTCACAGATCAATTTCAGCATGGTTTTGTAAAGGGTAGGTCATGCCAGACGAATATGTTGGCCTTCTATAACCAAGTAATAGATAGATTGGATAGGGGAATCCATGTTGATGTGCTGTTTCTTGATTTCTCAAAGGCTTTTGATAAGCTCCCTCACCCTGAACTATTACAACAAATGAGAAACCTGATTATAAACCCATATATAATAAACTGGGTTCAGAACTGGTTGCACGATAGAAATCAATGTGTGAGCATTAGAGGGGAACAGTCCGATAGTTTGGGAGTGACTAGTGGGGTACCCCAGGGGTCAGTGCTGGGCCCTTGTCTGTTTAATCTTTATGTATCATCACTTCAAATAAAACAAAAATCTGTATGGGTACAAAAATTTGCTGATGATTGTAGGATTGGTGCAGAAGTAAATATTAGACTAAATTCATCAAATTTACAAGATACATAGACAATATCGACACATGGTCAAATAAATTCAAACTGACATTAAATCAAGACAAATGTTTTATTATGCATCTGGGCAGCATAAATCCAACACTACCCTATAAATTAGGAAACACACCACTAAAGACAATAGCCGAGGAAAGAGATCTGGGTATAACAGTTTCCAGCGATATGTCTTTTTCATCACATTGTCAAAGAATAGCCCAAAAAGGAAATAGTATTTTAAACTGTATACTGTGGCATATATCATCTAGAAGTAGGACTGTTATGCCTCTGTATATATCTTTGGGGAGACCTATTTTGGAGTTTGGAGCACAGGTGTGGGCACCCTTTAAAAAACAGGATTCAATGTTGCTGGAGCGGGTTCAGAAAAGAGCAACAAAAGTTATTCACAATACGGCAGGGAAAAATGATGAAACCCGACTAACGGAGTTGAATATGTATTCCTTGGAGGAGAGAAGAAAGCGAGGTGATATGTGCTTAGTGTATAAGGCTTGGCATAGTGATGATCTTTGGAATATCACTGGTCTTGAACCAAACAGTAGTATGTATAATACAAGGTCTCATCTGATGCAGCTAACAGCACCAAAAAGGAAGAAAGTACGAAGTACACAGTGGTTTAATCAAAGAGTTGTGTATGATTGGAATAGATTACCATTGGAGGTTGTGGCTAGTCAAACAACTACAGAGTTCAAATCTAAATGGGATAGGTATATGAACCAGATCAGAAATTAGGACAAATGGCGAGCATATAGGATGTAAGTCCATTTGGCTCAGTATCCTTCCTATGATTCCTATGATCCTATGAGAGCATTGCTGTAACCATGATTAGGTTTTACTCAGATGTTTTCCAGTAGTCTTTACACATTATTTGTTTTAATAACACAGCAGCCTTTCCTGTTAAAACAGGAGAAACATGACGTGTCATTTTTAAAATCCTGGAAAAAAACAAATTGTTTAACAATCAGCAAATGTTCAGCATTGACAAATGTTTGTTTTAGTATTCTCTTTTGTAAGAAACAATTTATTCTAGGTTGTTTTAATAGTAAAACTATTTAAAGGAATATGTGGTCGGGACTCGGTATTTCATGAGTGTCGGGGGAGCGGTGGCAACAGGTTTCTGTTTCACTTGGACTTAGCAGTTTCAATCAAAGTTTGCAGTTGTAAATATATTTTGAACACGGTATTGTTCCCACACTCCTTAAAATGGTCTTGGGTACATTTTATATGTAAGTAATAATCCCTGATGAAGGTGGCATCTAATGGGGAGTTAATGCATGGTTGGGACCAGTGTGGCATGAGGCGGAGGCCGGTGCGTATAACGTCCAACCATACATTAACTCCCCTATTAGATGTCACTTCATCGGGATTATTGGTGCTGGTAAAGTGGCAAGTGCAATACTAGTATTTCATAGATGCTATTTTCTTTCATAGGTAATACCAACGAGGACAACTATTTATTGCACATCCACAATTATGCTTGCCCTCTTATTTTTAAGCGTTCTCTGATTCGCAAGCGATCGCATGCACGCTGAGCAACACACGCCGATTAATACAGTGGCACTTTTTTTTCCCTTGACCTCTGCTGTTCATGTCAATAGTCTCATAACATACCGCTTGCACCTTCCACTTTCCTACTTGTGATGCCGTGCTCTATTTCTCATCCCTCGTTCCTATGTGTTACCGGTGCTCTGCTGCATTGTGGACAATATCTGTCCCGTCCATAACGTAATATCCTCCCAGTGTCACACTTCTGTTCTCCGCTGCCTCGCCACCACGAGCCTGGCTATACCCACCAATAGGTGACATGTTCACAACACTGGGGAACTTCAGTTCTATTTTCTGATTCCTGTCATTTCTCCCTGCATGCTGCTGGACTTACCATCTCCTCCCACAATCCTTGTCTGCCTTGCAGACATCGCAGCACCCACCACGGCACACTTTCCCCTTCTGGAGCTCTGTTATCTCCACCTTCCTCTCTGCGCAGCTGTACACTTCCTCAGCATTCCCCACCAACCGCCTTTTTTCCCCTCACCAGTCACTCGTCGGTCCGACCGATAGGTGGCGCTTTGTCACACTTGCACAACTTCTGCTCTCCCTCTATGAGTGCGTTCAAGCTCTCAAGACAGCATTATTGCTCTCAACGTTCTAGAGCAACACGGCATTATCGTGCCATATTGTCGTGTTGCTCTTCTACCACCTGATGCTGTTGTGCCAGTCCTGTCCCTTTCTTTTGGTCCTCTTGTTTTAGCCATGTTACAATAATTTTTGAATGCCTCTTTGAGCCTGAGAGAGGGGTTTCCTTGGTTGATTGACACAGGAATGGCACATAAGTCAGTCAATCAATTTTTATTTTACCAGGCAAAATCACCATTGAGCAAAAAAATAATTTCCAAGGTGGACCTGGACATGGAAAAGTTACAATACTAAAACAGTATAAAACATTTAACATTGTATACAGAGTAAGGATAGGTAACAGGATGTTGAACGCGTAAACGGAGGCAAATGTACAATAATATAGTTCTGTACAGTAGTTTACATGTCCTGGGAACCACTGTGCCAACATTATTTACACGTCAAAGGAACAATTGTGCACACATAAACGTGAAGAGGTACAGATGGTCCTGAGAATACAGTAAAGGGAGGGAAAGTACATAAACACATAGGGAGGGAAAGGAGGGATAGAAGAGATTACTTGTGCATCAAAAGGGGAGGTGTATAGGGACATCACAGAAGAATAGAGGCAGCAGGTGGAGAGTATGCTAAGATTAAGAAGGTTTGTAGGTACTGTAACTCAGCTCATTCCAACCAGTCATACTGTCAATGATAGCACTTACATGTCTCAGTGAGGGAATGATTGAGCATGGTCTTAAAGGTTGTCAGCTTAGCCAGGATAGCCAATTTCAAAGTTTTTTGTAGTTTGTTCCACAGGGAGGGAAGAACATGACCTATGGACGAGCTACCAAACCTAGTTCTGATTTTAGGAATACTAAGTGTTACGCAGGATAACCTCCTCAGGGCATAGCTTCTAGGTGCATAGATGGGCAAGAAGTTTGGAGATATATGGGGGTAGCCTTTTGGTGATAGCTTTGAAGGTCCAAATGGCTGTGTTTTTTTGCTGCCTGAGATTGAGAGGTCGAGCCGACAAGGCAGTAAAGGGAGTAGGGGGCACCAGTGATGAATCTCAGTGCGCGGTGATACAGTATGTCAAGCTTAGAAAGCGCAGAGCTAGCACTTTGTCTGTACAGCATGTCTGCATAGTCAAGGAGAGGTAGGAAGGTGACTTGAACTAGTCTAGTTTTGGTTTCCTTGGTGAGTAGGCGCTTGCTCCTAAAGAAGATTCTGAACTGTTGTTTTAGCTTTTTCATAAAGTCTTCTATGTGGTCTATAAAGGACAACTTGTGGTCAACCTATATGCCCAAGTGTTTGAATTTTGTCACAAATTCTAGCGGTTCGCCTAAGAGGGTAGTGATTTTAGGGAGAGTGTGTAGTTTTGGGGTGAGAGCTGCTCTGGCAGTGTGAGAGAAAAACATTGCCTTAGTTCTTTTGGCATTCAATAGTAATTTCAGGTGAAGGAGGTTCATCTGTAGTCTGTCGAAGTCGAGTTATGAGGCCCTCCTGACATGCCAATTCAGGAGTTGGTCTTTCTATATACTGTAAATAATGGTGTTGTACAGCGAACAGCTGGATATTTGCCGAGTTTATACCAGTGTTAATATTATTAATGTAGATGACAAACAAGAGAGGCCACAGGATGGAGCCCTGAGGGACACCTCTCAGGAGAGTCTTCAACAGGGAGAAGTCATCGTCCGCTTTGATTTGCTGCTGGTGGCCGATGAGATAGCTAGCAAACCATTTCAACACAGTCTGGTCCAGGCCAGCGTTATGTAGGGAATCCAGCAGAAGAGTATGATCCGCTGTATTGAAGGCCTTGCTCAGGTCAAGTAACAAGACACATTCATGTTTTCTGCCATCCAGTGCATTAAACCAATCATTAGAGACTATGGCTAGTGCAGTAATAGTGCTGTGGCATGGTCTGAACAGACAACGTTGGCTGGGGCCTGACCACTGCTAATCGCGAAGTTTGCTAGCTGGTGAATAGTCGAAGGCAAGCCCAGCTGTGGCAAAATGAGTGTTAAGAAGTTGGAGTATAACTTGTTTATCGGTAGTGGTCGTGTCCCCAGAATTAATTTCGGCGGAGAAGGAGTTAGTGGATCTATGTCCCTCAATGTCTTTCAGTGTTTGCCAAAGTCTTGCAGAGCAGCAGAACTATTGGAAGAGGAGTCTAGTTTGTTACAAAAGTAGGCAGCTTTAGCAGCTCTAATAAGCTTGGTACATAGATTCCTAGCTGCCCTAAAGGCAGACCATTTGGTTGGAGATTTAGTTCTCTGGGCTTTCTTCCAGAGTGCATCCTGATTAAGCAAGGAGGTCTTGACGTTAGGAGAGAACCACGGGCAGGACCTTTTCTTGGTACGTATTTTGATCAGTGGGGCATGTAGATTTATGATGCTTCGGAGTACACTATTGAACACATTATATGCTTTGGACAAAGTAGAGGCTAGATAAAATTCTTGCCAGCAAGTCGTAGATGAATACATAATAGTCTAAGTTGCAGTGACTTCTCTTGAAAATATACCGGGACGTGGATGTAAGTTTAGAAGCAGATCTTACACCAGCCACTGGGCAGTGATCACTCGGGTCGTTGAACAGCACACCTGAATGTGTGAAGAGATGGGGTTTGGTAACTAAGATAACATCAAGTGAACTACTGTGCTCAGGATGCTTCATATTAGGATGGGTGGCTTCTGTGATTAGTTGAGTAAACCCAAGAGAGTCACATAATTCTTTTAAGGGTTTGGAGCACTCCGTGAACCAATTGATATTGAGGTCATCCATTATGATGACCTCCAAAGTAGATTGGTCTAGCAGGTGATGCAGGCGATTAAGCAATTCGAGACCTGCTGAAGGAGGTGTGTAGCAGCCGATGAGCAGTAAGGAGACAGAGGATAGTGAGACACTCAAATTCCTTCGGCACCATAGTTGAATCTATCATTGCGGTGGAGAACTTGCTATGCACGTGTATGGCTACCTCCTGTGACAGGGTAGAATAGGACCCTGTCACATTTGTTTTGGAGAAAGTGTTTAAATGCAAGGATCTGTATTCTTTCCTTTTCTCTCTCTTCTGTCTGGTTGCAGAACCAAATTTTCCTGTGAGACCTCGGACTTGATCTATCTCTCTGTTTTCTCTTGCTTTCTGTTTTTCCTCCCTTGCCTATCTAGCTCTGGTAATATAAGAATATGTGCAAATCAGTATATGGAAATGAAACTGATAATGGGATCACTTTTGTTTGGAAAATAAGGAGTTACTGTTGAAATGTATATATATTTATAATTTGAGATAACTGTAAAAAGC
Organism: Neoceratodus forsteri; assembly: GCA_016271365.2. NCBI lineage: Eukaryota > Metazoa > Chordata > Ceratodontiformes > Ceratodontidae > Neoceratodus > Neoceratodus forsteri. Next base: position 1,628,242,116 of record CM057453.1, read on the forward strand.
TAGAGGTTGCTTGGGTGCAAATGCCTAAGCCTTTTGCAGTTGCTGTGGGGACTTCAGGAAGTTCTCACTGTTCCAGCCGCTCCTGAAATTGACAAAGAACAGGATGCTTGCAAAGGATGGGGGTTGAAAAGAATTATAAAAACAGATAAGCTGAGCTGCAAGGGAGATTTTTTACAAGAGATTTTATTTTGCTTCTGTATATCGTTATTCTGAACAGGTCTATTTTATTTTATGTTACTGCAGCTACAAATAAACAGTTTTGTTGAATTTCTTCTTGGTTTTCTCATGCTTTCTGACCTGTGCCTCGACGACACCCCCCCCCCGCAAGTCCGTCCAGTCCGAACACATTGTAAGTGGGGACATTGATTTGAAGATCAGGGTATCGGGTTTAAGTAAAGTCTCTGAGACCACCGTAACATCTGGTTTCACGTGAGTGATCCATGATTGGAATATGTCGGGTTTTTTAGTAGACTACAGGTGTTTATGTGGAGGATGAACTGGACATGACTGAACTGGTAAAGCTCAAGGAAACTGGTAAAAGAAAAAGATGCAACGTGGAGGGACAGGAAGCAAATCCTCAGGATTGCAGAAGCAGCATCACAGGAGAGGGAACTAGATATCATTGTCCATCTCAGGACAAATGACCCAGCTAGGCATGAGATCAGTGCAGTGCAGGATGAATTTGTGGAGTTGGGGAGGGGCCTCAGACAGGTAGCAAGCACGGTAACCTTCTCAGAGGTGCTGCCAGTCTATGGCAGGGGTGAGGCTAGGGTACTGCACACCATGCAGTTTAATGAATGGTTGCAAAACTGGTGCAGAGCACAGGGCTTTGGCTTCATTGGGGACTGGGGGCCACCTGGAGAGATGAATGTCTATACTGGCATGATGGTCTGCATCTGTCCAGGAAGGGAAACAAACTCTTAGGTGACAGGTTTAAAGGCTTCCTTGGCAAGCTTTTAAACTAGCCAAGGGGGGAGGTGCTGATAGGAAACAGTAAAGTTAAAGCCTCCCCCCACAAAACATGGCAGGTAGTAGGGTAAACACTGAGGTACAGAGCTTGACAGAGGGCAGGACAGGGGTAAATGGAAAAATAGACAAGGACAATAAGAGCAGGGATGGGGTAAAAAAGGATAAAGTCGACATTAAACGGAGGGCAATGAGTACCAATGCCCGTAGTCTGGGAAACAAGCTTCCAGAGCTAGTAGCCCTGATGGAAGAGGAACACTTGGATATTGTGGCAGTCACAGAAACATGGTACACGGAGAACCATGACTGGGATGTCAACATACCAGGGTACACATCTACAGAAGGGACAGGGAGGGTAAAAGAGGAGGTGGAGTAGCTCTCTACGTAAGGGAAGGGATCAAAGCTACAGAACTAAAAAGTAAAGGGGGAGGACAAGAGGCACTCTGGGTCACCTTGGGAGACAGGGAATGGCATCACAATCCACACAGGGGTTGTATACAGACCCACGTCTCAAGGGGAGGAAATGGACAAGAAAATGATAGAGGGCATTCTCAAAATGGTTGGAAAAGGGAGATACTGTTGATGGGGGACCTGAATATGCCAGATGTTAACTGGACGACATGGACTGTAGCTACTTCCAAGAGCAGGGTCATTCTCGATGCCTTACAGGGGGCATGCCTTAGACAGCTAGTGGTGGAACCCACTCAGGAGGGAGCAATATTAGACCTGGTACTCTCAAATGAAGAGGGGATCACAAATTTAGAAGTCAGTAGACATCTGGGAACAAGCGACCACTGCACAGTGTGCTTCACAATAAACACAACCATGGAGACAAGCCATACAAAGACAAGGATACTGGACTTTAGAAGGGCTGACTTTGGCATAATGGGTGAATACCGGAGGAATGCATTAGCAAATGGCCAGAAAGGAGGGGTGGAAGAACAATGGAGAAAAATCAAAACTGCCATCATGGAGGCAACAAGCCTTTGTGTGAAACAAATAAAGAAAACAAAGCAGAATAAAAAACCACTATGGTTCTCAAAAGAGGTGTCAGGGAAGGTTAAGGAGAAAAAGGCTGCATTCAGAAAGTATAAGGAATCACAGAAGGAGCGCGACAGGGAACTGTATCAATTAAAGCAGAAAGAAGTGGGGAAGGCAGTCAGAAAAGCAAAGGCCCAAACCGAGGAAAAAATAGCCAACTCAGTTAAGAAGGGGGATAAAACCTTTTATAGGTACATTAGGGAGCATAGAAAGGTTAAGGGAGGGATAGTGAAGATAATAAAGGAGAGGGAGGTGGGCAGAGGGAGACAGGGAAAGGCAGAGATACTGAATGGATACTTTTGCTCAGTATTCACAAAAGAAGAGGAGGAGGAGGAGTTACCTAAACCAAATAATAGAAGCACTCTGGGTAGTGGGGTTGACGCCAGTCCATTTACAGAAGAAAGAGTCCTGAAAAAACTCCTAAAACTCAAGGTGGACAAAGCAATGGGGCCTGACGGGATTCACCCTAGAATCCTAAAAGAGCTAAGGGAGAACCTAGTGACACTACTAACCACACTTTTTAACAAATCATGGGAAGATGGGGTGGTACCTGAGGACTGGAGGAGGGCAGATGTGATTCCCATTCACAAAAGTGGGAGCAAGGCAGAAGCAAGAAACTACAGGCCTGTTAGTTTGACCTCAGTGGTGGGGAAAATGATGGAATCACTTGCGAAAGAAAGAATTGTTCAGTACCTAGAGGCCAACAGGGCACAGGACCCAAAGCAGCATGGATTCACAGCAGGAAGGTCATGTCAGATGAATCTAATCAATTTCTTTGACTGGGTGACCAAAGTAATAGACCAAGGAGGGGCTATGGATATGGCCTACCTAGACTTTAGCAAGGCGTTTGACACAGTCCCGCACAAAGATTAATAATCAAGTTAGCCAGCCTGGGAGTGGGTCCCAGGGTGGTAGCCTGAGGCAAACTGGCTGCGTACAACAGGACACAGAAGGTAATGGTGAATGGAACACATTCTGAAGAAAGGGGGTTACTAGGAGTACCTCAGGGCTCAGTACTGGGTCCAGTCCTCTTTAACGTCTTTATAGGTGATATTGCAGAGGGTCTGGAGGGAAAGGTATGCCTCTTTGCAGATGATACAAAGATCTGTAACAGAGTTGATACACAAGGGGGGGTAGAAGGGATGAGAAGGGACTTGGCAAGGTTGGAGGAATGGTCAGACATATGGCAACTTAGATTCAATGCAAAGAAGTGCAAAGTAATGCACCTGGGAAATAAAAATCCAGGAGGAGTACACAATAGCAGGGGAGGTACTAACAACAACAGTAATGGAAAGGGATCTGGGTGTAGTCATATCAGATGACCTAAAGGTGGGTAAGCAATGTGAGAAGTCAGTAAGGAGAGCCAGGGGGATACTGGGATGCATAGGGAGGGGCATCACAAGTAGAAAAGGGGAAGTTGTTATCCCTCTGTACAGACAGTTGGTGAGAACCCATCTGGAGTACTGCGTGCAGTTTTGGAGACCTCATCAACGCAAGGATATAGACAGAATGGAAGCAGTCCAGAGGAGGGCAACTAAAACGGTGCAGGGTCTACATCAGAAACCGTATGAAGAGAGACTGAGAGAGCTTAATATGTATACCCTTGATGAAAGGAGGGACAGGGGGGACATGATAGAAACTTTTAAGTACCTCAAGGGAATCAACAAAGTCCAGGAGGGTAGCATCTTTCAGATAAAGAGATGTGTAAGAACAGAGGCACAATTTAAAGTTAGAGGCGGGACGGCTCAGGGGTAATGTGAGGAAATTCTTTTTCACAGAGAGAGTGGTGGACGCATGGAACCGCCTTCCTGGAGAGGTTGTTGGGTCTAAAACAGTGGGGGGAATTCAAACATGCATGGGACAGACATAAGGCAATTATAGTGGGGGGTTGCAGGAAGTAGGCTGTTGGTTAACTAGAATCTGCAGCTTATCCAATAGGTAGGGAAATGGGCAGACTGGATGGGCCAGGTGGTCCTTATCTGCCGTCAAAGTCTATGTTTCCATGTTTCTAACATTAAAAAAAAAGCATTTAACTTGCTGCCTGTCTTGTAATTGTGATTTTGAAAAGCTATAAGATGTTAGCAATCAGATTGATAGACTAACTAGACATTGTTACTTATATTACTATAATTACTAATGTTTCCCTTTGTGCTATTGACTGTCTGACACCCACACCATAATAGCTGACCGATTATTACGGAACAGAACCCAGTTATCATGGCGTTAGAAAGTGGTGTCAGTCCAGTCAATAAATTGGCTCACCAGTAATTGTATATACTGTAAAATCCAACATGGGATAGTGTACATTATGTTAGCAATAACCCACGACAGGGTATGAAGTAATAGTCATTTAATCCACGCCTGGGGTGCATTGTGAGGCACGAGGCCACAGACCAGGTGCCCTCACGGCACTCCAGACATGGATTAAATGCCTGTAACCCCACACCCTGGAGTGGGTTATTTCACTTATTACATGGGTTATGCGTAAAACCGAAAAAAAAAAGGGATTTTTTTCTTGCTTAAACAGAAATAAGATACTGGATCCTTCCACCCTGCAAAATAGTCCCACAAAAAAAAAACTTTCACTGCTGTTATGCACATAGAAATTTCACAGAAACACTCATTACTTGATGTGCGATATTTCTTGTGCATGATATGCTCAGGTACTGTACATATGAGACTCCCCACTCCCAAACGTAGCACATGCATCTTGGTGCATTCAGGGAGATGCTGACACAGAAACACACAGAGATACACACAGTACTGGTGGGTGGGTGGGTGAGGGCAGCCACAATATACAGAGAGAAACAGACATAGGCATTTGACTGCACTCCCCACATTACACGTGTGTGACATGCAGCAACTGCAGCTCGCCGTGACTGTGACAGTCGTGCCTTTTACTAAGCGGGATACAAGCCTTTCTCCCCCCCAACCCCTTCCTTCAAAACCAGGATACTTGCATTGCGTCTCTAACAATGTTGTGTGTAACTGCAGTGGCTGAACTTACCGGCACAGAGCGCGATTACTGCTGGTGTCTCCCTGTCCTGTACTTGCACTGGGAGGATGTTATGTTTATTGCTCTGTGCCTGAAATGACTTCATTTTTAATCTCCAATTCTACAATGACCCTATCCATTCAGACACGAAGCTTCGTTGTTTTTATTCTCTTATGCCTTGTGGGTACACAGTAGTCCACTGCATTTTATAGTATCCCTTAGAAGGAGTTCCACATCTCCTCCCACCCTTGCTCTGTCCATTTATACTAGTTCTCCTCAACCAATCTCCCTAATTTATCCAGCTCTGTTTGGGTAGCAGAGTGAGAAGGGAATCCCTATAAATTGGCACTGTTTGCACAGCATGCTTCTTTACTCCTTACTTATGAATTGAAGGGGGATACATGATGTACAATACCTGAAGATTCCTTTTCAGCCTCAAATCACTGTGTTAATTAAACTACAGTGCTAAAGAGGAATGTTAGATCACTGTAATTCATATTTTGTGGACAGGAGACCTCCGTTAAGAAAAATACCAAGTTAATTTTTGTTATACTTAGCTACTCTTTTTTTTCATAAGCATTGCTTTCTCCCCCAGCACTCCCTCTCTTCGGGAGACACCCATCGGCCTGATCAGTCCCCGCTCACCTACCGGAACCTCTGGTGCTGTCCATCCCCCATGGAGCCGTGGTTGTACTCCCCCCAGGCGGGTATGGGGTGGGGGCCCCTTCCACTCCGACGTGTCTGTCTTTCGTCGTGATGCATCGCCAGGGTCGGTAGGGGCATTGGGGATCAGAGCCTTGGTGCTCCGTCTACTGGGAGCGCTGCAGGCGTTTTTCCTAGTGTTCTTGGACGTGCTGTATGCCCCGATGTCAAGGCGCTGAAGCACCAATGTCCAGCACATCAACCCTATTTGTGGCCTTGACCTTGTTGTTCCTTGGGTCTCCACCAGAGGTCAGACAAGAGCCAGGCTTTGAGTCCCCCCTTCCCCTGGAGAAGGCAAGCCTCCTCCCCCGGCCGGCCCTCCAGCTCCCAGGTCCGTTCCTGAACCTGGGTCGCTTGCATTGCAAGCAGAAATCCAACTGCTGCGCCGGCGGGCCGGCCTAGCATTGATTTTCTTGATTCTGCAGTCCCCCTACTATGGTGATATAAATAATATCCCAGTATCCCTCACGGCATAGCTTTGGCAGTTTTGCATATTTTGACCACAAATTTTGAACATGGCCTTTTTGAGACCCCACCTCATGACCAGTGGTGGTATTATGCAAACCAAGCCCGAAAGGAGAATTTCACGGTTGCTTGGCGAAATCACCTTTTGGGCAGGATTTGAAAATTTTCACCACACTTGTTCATAAGGTGGGGTCATAAGAAGGCTAGTTTGAAAATTTGGGGTCAAAATATGTAAAAATGGCAAAGTTATTCACATATGTTGACATTTTACTACGTTCACTTATAACTTTGGTAACGTTAAATATTTTGACCCCAAATTTTCAACATACCTATTTTTTAACCCACCTCAGAAACATGACAGCTGTCATTTTGCAAATCCTGGCCAAGATGTGTTTTCGTATCTGTAGTGTGGAATGACGTTGCGGTGGCGTGGAATAATGTTTTGCCAGGGATTTCAAAATTTTCAGTACTGGGTTCATGTGGTGGGGTAATAAGGCTGTGTTGACAATTTGGTTGCTGTTTTGCTACATATGCCAGTGCACGGCTCTCTGGACTCTGTGCTTCCACAACAACATACATGTGTGTGTCTATGGAGAGATGGGAGCTCAGGGCCCAGAGGGCCTTGGGCTCCTACAGGCAAACGGGTATATGATTATACTATCTCAAAAAGTAAGGAAATTATTTGCAAAAAATGTTGTTAATGCAACATTTAGGGTTCCACCTAAAGAAACAAAAGTAGGGAAATGTGGTTTTAGGGTTTCCAACCCTAAAACCCCACCCCCAACCCCTGAAGCAAATCAGGGGTACAGTCTTCCTTGGAGTTGTCAACCCAGAAGCTCACCCCATTGCGGTAGCAAGAAAGCTCAGATGTGATGGCTGCAGGTGTGTATGTTTCAGGAGTGTATAGAATGGGGTGAGCTTTAAGGTTGGCAACCCCAAGGAAGTCTGCACCCCTGATTTGTTGAGATGTGGGGATGGGGTTTTAGGGTTCAAAACCCAAAACCCACATTTCCCTACTTGTCGCTTAGGCTAAACCCTAAATGTTGCATTAATGCAAGTTTTTGTAAAAAAAAAAAAATATATGTGTGTGTGTTGTATGGTATGTGTGTGTGTATATATATATATATATATATATACACACACACACACACACACACGTATGTAGGTATATATTGGTATATGTTATAGTGGCATGTTAGCGCCACTGTAGTTAGGGTTGAATAGGGGGTTCAATGTTAAACCCCTAACTTTGCACAGTAATATCTTTGGCACCATTTGATGAGCTGAAATTTTGCACATGCCATCTAGGAGGCAAGGTCTTGATCTGTGCAGCTTATGTGATGGCAGCTTATGCGTTCTTGAGATTCATGACGCCATTTTTGTTAAAGGCTATTTTTTTCCCTATACTTAACATGTTTTTTTTTTGCTCTCGTACGTGAGTGAATTTTTCCCCAGACTTGCAGGGGTCATGTGTCATGTCCTAAGGTAGTGCCTTTGATAGGTCTGGGGAAAAAATATTAAACGGTTTCAGAGTTATAAGGCTTTAAAGTTTAGTGTTTTCCATTCTGAGCATGCGCAGTAGGGGTTTTGAGATAATGTTCTGGTGTGAAATGAAAAATTTGATGTTGAGGACCATTTTTTGGGTTTCGCACCACTTGCTTCTCGCTTAGGGAAGAATTTTCTAGTGCAATGAGACTGCCATCTTCTTTTTCACCCTCAAAGTAAAAGCATGTAAAATACATAAAAAATTTATTTTTAAAAAACAGACTCCTGAATCTGGCTAAACGGGATCTGTTTTGCTAGATTCTGCAGTTTGTTTTTTAAAAAAAAAAAAACAATGACAGAAATTCATTTTCTGGGCAGCCCAAAACCCGGGCTGCCCAGCTTAACGAGAGTAGCCATTGACCGACCTTTTTCTGTATGAGAACAGTGGGACTTTCTTGACTTCTGCAGCCATAGGTGAAACTCGTGCTGCGGGCTGCAGTGAGAACAGTGAACCGCCCTTTCCGTGGTATCTAGTGCCCCCTCCTCCCCATTTCATCCTGTTCAGTATTTTATCCCGGTGTCTAGTGGCACCTCCTACCCTCCGGTTGCTGTCCACATGCTTATGTTATCTTTCCCTGGTGTCTAGCGGCACCCCCCAACCTCCATCCCGACAATGGCTGTATCTTTCCCTGGTGGCTAGTGGTACCCCCCCATTGCCGTCCCTGTAATGGCTGCATCTTTCCTTGATGGCTAGTGGCACCCCCTACCCTCCGATTGCTGTCACTGTATTGGTTGCATTTTTCCCTGGTGGCTAGTGCCCCCCGATTGCCATCCACGTACAGTTTTCCACTTTCCCTGATGTCTAGTGGCACCTCCTACCCTCTGATTGCTATCCATGTAATGGTTGCATTTTTCCCTGGTGGCTAGTGCTCCCTCCCCTTTCCCCCGATCGACATCCCCGTACAATTTTCCATGTTCCCTAGTGGCACCCCTCTCACTCAGATCACTATCCCTGTTAAGCTTTCCACTTTCCCTAGTGGCTAGTGGCACCCACACACGCCGATCGCCGTCCTGCTCTGAAATATAGAAAACCATCCCTCTATGTTTTTTGTTTGTTTGTAAATCTGCAAAAAAGAAAATGGTGCCTCGACGATCTGACCCCCCCCACCCCTACCTCCCACTCAGGACCCACCAACCCACACACTCCAGTACACCCTCATTCACCTGAGCAGCTCACAGGATGAAGATCCACTTTCACATTGAAGACACATCTTGCTGCTGGAACCACAGACTGCAATATGAAAAACGAAGGTAAGTGCGGTTCAGTGTATTTCAGTGGAGTTTTCAACTTTGTGGCATAACTTTGCCATTTTTGCATATTTTGACACCAAATTTTCAACATGGCGTTTTTGAGACCCCACCTCATGAACAATGTTGGTGGAATTGCGTAAATCCAGCCAAAAAGGGGATTTTGTGGTCGCTTGGCAAAATCACCTTTCAGGCAGGACTGGAAAATTGTTAACTCCCTTTGTTTATGAGGTGATTTCATAAGAAGGCCACGTTGAACATTTGGGGTCAAAATATGTAAAAATGGCAAATTTATGCACATATGTTGAAATTATACTACGCTTGCTTGTAACTTTGTTACTTTAAAATATTCCTCCTTCCCTCACTAATCCTGTTATTATAACTTTTATTGATTTCGAAATTGTTGGTTGCCAGATTTCAGCTAGTACTTTTGCTACCTCTAGTGCAAGTAATTATTGTAATCTGTCTGTTTTCTTGGTTTTGTAAAATTGCTTGCTCTTAGTCTGTAGTCTTTGCTCTGTTTTGTTCTCAATTCCTGTTGTTGTCGCAAACAATGTCTCTCTTGTTTGCACTTTGTTTTGCTGTTTTGTACCCTCCTTGAATCATGTCAAAATATAGGCAATACTCTTGTCTAGTGTACTTACCTGGTGAACAGAAAACTAAATAAATAAATAAAAGTTGTGGAACTCCCTTCCCTTGACTCTTAGACATGCCGCCCCAAGTCACGTTGTCTCTCAAAAGGAACTTATGACTCTCCTACCCTAACCTGCCCCTTGCCAGTGCATTAATCCACCTTAGCCTGACTCTCCACACCCCATGCTGCCTAGTCCTACTTTATTTCTTCCCAGTTGTCACACTTCTGTTCTTTCCCCTACATCTAATCTCCCCTGTTCCTACTTGCCTCTTGCCTGGCCTCGCATTCGTCCTTTTCTCTGATTCCTCCTACTGCTTCCCCATCCCTACCTCCTTCCCCACCTCTTATGCCTTTTAAACATAGAAACATAGACTTTGACGGCAGATAAGGACCGCTTGGCCCACGTAGTGTGCCCATTTCCCTACCTACCTACTGGATAAGCTGCAGATCCTAGTTAACCAACAGCCTATTTCTTCCTACCCCCCACAAGAATTGCCTTATGTCTGTCCCATGCATTCTTGAATTCCCCCACTGTTTTTAACCCCACAACCTCCTCAGGAAGGCCGTTCCATGTGTCAACATCCTGCCCCAATGGTGTGCCCTCTGCCCAGGTTCCTGTATTTATACCGTCTGCCCCTATAATTTGTGTCACCCTGCTGCTGACTTCCTACTGCCACACTTGTGGTATTGGAAACGTACTCATCTCACTTGTGTATTTCCCTCATTGCTGAATCATGCCTGTTCTAGTATGTATTTGAAGGCTTCCTGGAGTAAATTGCACTTAGCCTTACTCTGTACTACCTACTTGACTGCTGTATTTTGTCTCTCTTTTGGTACAGCTATGTTTTGCCACTATTGTTTTTCCTGTCGTGGACCACTACTGTATTTTGTATCCACTTGCTGCTTGTCATGTAATCTTGTTTTGTAATCCTCCCGGGTTGTACCTGAAAATAGGCATCCCTATGTCTAGTGTACCTACCTGGTCAACAAAAACTAAATAATAATAATTTTCACCCCAAATTTTCAACATAGCCATTTTTTCACATCACCTCATGAATGTGGCAGCTGTCATTTTTCAAATCCTGGCCAAAATATGTTTCCGCAACTATGGTGCAGAATGACGTTGAAGTGGCATGGAATGACATTTTGACAGGGATTTGAAAATTCTCAGCATGGTGTTCATGAGGTGGGGTAATAGCAAGGGTATGCTGACAGTTTGGTTGCTCGGGTCCTGCGCTTCCATGGCAGCACACACAGGACCTCCGTCATGGGGGGACAACTGGGACTTTCGTACCGGGCCCTGAACTTTTGGGGCCCGCCTCCCGCCCGCCTGAGAAGCAGGTTTTTCTTTTTTTTGTAAATTTTTTTTTTTGAGCTCTGACTCTCTAACCCCACCAAGCAACTGAAGTACAAGGGGGGTGACCCCCCAGGCTTTGCGGCCAGATAAGTTACTTGAGTTGTTGCCATGCCAACTTGCCTTTGTCCCTTGTCTTCCAACCTTAATTGCTGGTGGTCCAGTCGGGGCGGTCCCTGTCTGTTGTTGGTGACGGCGCCAGTCTCCTCCCCGTTAGTGCTTTTGTGATGGTTTTTTTGCTGGTGCCTGGGGTGGGTGACGTCCTCGCAAGGGGCGGAATGGAGGCGAATGAAAGTTTTGCACCTTACTTTAGGTTTGTTCTCCCTTAGGTCCGCCTAAGCTCTTAAATTCTGGAGGGACTGAAGGGGGGGGGGGAGACACACACAACACACTAGGCCCTGCAAGAGCAAGTTGGAGTGGAGACGAGAGCGAGTGAGGAGGACTTGAGCAGCAGTGCGCCTGAGTTGGCCAGGTGGGACTTGGAAGTCAGATCAGAGGACCGGAGCTGAGCAGAGCGACTAGCGAGGCGAGCAGTAGTGAACAGAGCTGCCAGAGCGTTTTTTGGTTTGAGCTTCTCTCTGGCTTTCTGCTGCTAGTGGTACTAGTAGTGCCACTGCCAGCAAGTCCAGGACTGGAGGCTCAAAGGCCGGTTGTAGTCGGGAGTTGGGTAAGCCATCCAGTCGGCGTAGCTTTTGTTTCACGTCATCGCGGCAGTGTGTCTGTAGGACACACACGGACTCACCGGGTCGGGGCTCAGGGCCGGTAACCGAGTTAGGAGCAGGTGAGCGTCAGCCGGCATTTTATCAGTGTGCCCAGAGCAGAGGTCAGAGAGAGCAGTCCATCCCCTCCCAGCACAGGAGTTTCACACTGGTGTTCACGTTACAGACTACTGCAGGTATGCTCAATGCTCCGTTTAGATTTACTATAAAAAAAAAAAAATGTCCGTCTGAGTAGTTTGTGAGATAAATGGGGAAGGGGAACGGGAAGTCATTATTTATGCTTATGCTTATTATTTGACAAGAAAGCCTAGTCACTTATTTATTACTGAATATATTGACTCGTTGAGTAAATGATATGCAGTATGCAGAACATTTTGCAGAAATTTATATATTCAAAAGTCATTTTTAGCATTACAGTCCTGGACTCTCAATATGGCTCTGACTGTATTACAATATGCACCTTTCTAATATGAGGGTACTGTGCTGTACCTTATTTCACATTTAATATGGAATGCAGTAGAATGTCTCGTGTTATAACACCTTAGTCATTCCTTGAATACTTGGCACAAAAAATAGTCTTATGGAGAGAGTGTGTTGTGTTAAAGTAGCAGGCAGTGCAATGAACAATGCTTTTCCAAAAAGCTTGTTTCAGCTACAGTTTGAGAAAGAGTAATGTGCTCAGGGACATCCCAGGTTCCAGTAGTCTCAGTGGCGCAGCTGGTTAGCGCAATTGGAACGGTATTCCGGGAGACATGGGTTCAAGTCCCAGCTAAGGCACTTATTCTTTCTTACCTCTGTTTGTATGAGTTCCATAACATATGCACACCACACTCCTGTGTGATTGTTACAAGTGAAATACTTGTGTTGCCATTGGGTTGTGCATTTGAGAAAGAGTAATTTGCTCAGGGACATCCCAGGTTCCAGTTGTCTCAGTAGTGCAGCTGGTTAGCGTAATCGGAACGGTATTCCGGGCGGCCTGGGTTCAAGTCCCAGCTGTGGCACTTATTCTTTCTCACCTGTTTGCATGAGTTAAATATTGGCACACCTAATGAATTTTTTGAGTGTTGCCTATGTTGTACACTAAATAATTTATATCTGGAAACTCTTGTCAGGTCCATAACGACATTTCTAAGCTGAAGGAAGTGACTGCCTTTTTTCTTGAAGAAAAACTAACTGAAAATATTTTTGAGAAATACCTACATTTTGGTAGAGCTTGAAAATGTTACAGGCAAATAAATATATTATTTATTTATTTAAAGTTGGTGACCGGGAGAGGCACACTGAGCTACAGCTCATTTTTCAGATGTGACCCGGGGGAGAGGGAATAGGGAAGGTTACATTCAAATACAGTTCACAATTTTTAATAAAGATTTAATTCAGTGTATAATATAAGATGTTTGGAATCTTTTATACTTAAGAAAAGCATAGGCTCAATTTTTTTTTGCTTAACATATGCTACTCACAGGGGTCAACCTTATCTTTTTTTGTACTAGCCAGCAGAGCAAGTTGATTCAAAATTGCACTAGCCTGTAGATGCACTAGCCCTCAATTACAATGGTAAAATGTGATCTTATACAGGAAACAATGCAACCAAGAAATAATCTGATTTATTGCTTCCAGCTCCCCAGCAGGAAAAAAAAAGTGCAATGCCATCACACATAGTGGGCCCCCTCCCCCCATTGTTTTATGCCATGGCCTCCTCTCTTCCTCTTTCTGCCCCCCCCACCACCCCATGCACGCACACACCAAACCAGAGGACATCACAACAGCAAATGTTCAATCAAGCAGTCCTAGCTCTGCACACACAATAGCTGACTTCATCATGCACCTCACCATGCTGTCACCACCACCCACAGGGCAATGAACAGAGTCAGGCAGAGAAAGACACACTCAGCCTCCACCCTGTAGTCAACTGGAGACTTGCACTTCTGTAAGTTTGTGTACAGTCTCAAGTAAGCCAGGAGCACATCTAAGATTTCTTTGGGGTGGGAGCTACACAAACCTAAGGGGCTTGGGAAACAGAAAAGTATAACATTTTTATTTTTAAAAACATTGCTTTTAATATGCTGTGCCCCAACATTGTCCTTTCATCAGCCCAGGAGAAATGGTACACAGGCATACCTGAACTTCTCTGCTGGGACTAAAGTAGAAGAACTTTTGTATTTGACTTTTAATTTAGGGTAAAAAAAACTAACATACAAAAAAAAAAGTGTGTGTGTTTGGGTTAACTGAACTGAATGGGTATCTGAAGAATTATCTAGGTGTAAATCTCAGGTGACTGAAAGGACTTAACTGCTGTGAGGTTTAAATTACTTGTAGAAAGATCTGGTAAGTAGGGGGAGTGGCTTAGCTAGAAGGAAGCTACATTTAAAGACTGCCTTAGAAAGTTTCTGCTTAATAGCTTGGCAGAAGACACTAGGAGAAAGGACTGCTGTGTGACTGAACTTCTCTGCTGGGACTATATTGCCCTCCTTCCGTCCCCTCCACCCAAAGCTAGTTCTATTTTTATAGGCACAGAATTTGACTGACAACAGGAACTTCCTGTTTAGGGGCAGGAAGTGAGTGATCACAGAACCACCAAGGACCCACCATCCTAGAAGGGCAAGAGTAGCTCTCCGGCCCCCTCTAGCTGCTGGAGGTCTGCCTCTGAGCAAGTAAGTGGTCTACTGCGAAATATAGGATATTCTTGTCTCAGAACAGGACAATCAGGAGCTTAAAGGGCACACAGGCAGAAAGTAAGGAGAGAGAAAAAAACAGAGGAAAGAGTAAGGATTGCAAACAGTTAAGGGGCCAGAAATAAGACATGATTGAGTGGTGCAGTGCAGTGGCTGTGGCGCAGCAGTCTTCCGGGAGATGTTCTGGAGGATGCGGTGTTGTCCCATCTGCAGGCACCTCTCTGGGCTGAGGGAGGAGGTTGCTCATCTGGGCTGAGTTGGCCAGGATTTGTGAGACCTCCTCTTCCATCCAGGGACCACCAGTGCCACTGCCGTTGCCTCAGAGGTTGCCAAGAAAGAGGAGCGGTTGGACCACAGTGGGCTCAGGGAGGGTGAGGGTGGTGGAACAGAGGCGCATCCCTCCCATTGTACCTCTCCACAATTCCTATGCCATTCTGGCAAAGTGTGGTTCCTCTATGGAGGCCAAGGAGGATGCTGGGAACCTCCACAAAGGAGACCCACAAGAGGGCGGCAGGGGACCCTACAGGGGAAGGAAACAACTCCTGGTGGGGGACTCCATTGTTAGGAAGGTAGAACTGGGGGAGGAAGGGGAGAGGGAGATAAGGTGCCTGCCTGGCACCATGGCTTGCAGGGACAGGAAGCAAATCCTCAGGATTGCCGGAGCAGCTGCACAGGGGAGGGAGCTGGATGTCATTGTCCACCTAGGGACAAATGACCTAGCTAAGAAAGGGATTACAGAAGTGCAGGAAGAGTTTGTGGAATTGGGGAGGGGCCTTAGTCACGTAGCACGCAGCCTCTCACACAGTTTGCAAAGGGTGCTAACAGATGACAATAATAATAGTAATTGTCTTCATTTTCACACTAGCATTCACAGACTGCAGGTATGCTCCGTTTAGATTTATTTTATTTAAAAAAAAAGTCTGATTATGAAGGGGGAGCTGAGCAGTAATCACTGTTGCTCTGATCATATATCCCAGTGGCTGCTGAGGGCACCTGGACAGCTCCACTGCTGTGTGTGTGGGGGGCTGTCAAAGGGTGTGGGTGGACTACCAGAGGGTGTATTTATGTAGGATGTAGGCTAGCTCTGTAAATCTTCACTAGGGTTCACCTGAAAGTTTGAAACTACTTAAACCGCTGTCTGCCTGGGGGACCTGGTAACCTTGCACAGCAGAAGCTTCAGAAATAAATGATTATTTCCACTCTCCTGCAGGGCCTCTGTTTATCTTGCATAGCATCCTTTGCTTATCCAAGAAGGAATTGTTGGAGGTTTGTTGAGGTGCCATCTCTCCTTCTACTCCATTAAATATATTTTTCTCAGCCTGAATTGACAACTTACTGATCCAATTTCAAAAGGAGTAGGGGTCTCTTGGTATTCACCTCAGGGCCCAATAAGGCTTAATTAAGGTGTGGTCCCCAGCCAATGTATAGGTAACTGGTTGGGAGCTAGGTAAATGAGAGAACCATGCTTCTCCATTTACAAACTATATCCAATGTTATCTGCTTACCCTTGCTCATTCACAAACTATAAATGGGATTCTAAATGAGGGGTACTACTAGTGCATATGGCACACATGAACAAAAACCAAGTCTGAACCCCCCAACCCGAAAAAGGGGTAAATGTAGCATTAAACATATTTTTCTCAACCTGAATTGACAGCTTACTGATTTTATTTCAAAAGGAGTGGGGGTCTCTAGGTATTCACCTCAGGGCCCTGCTGTAAAGTCACCCAGCTACCATGTTGAGGTAGACCTATACGATGAGGTAGACGGTAGTCCACCCATCAGCTGGGTCCCTACTATGAACAGCATCTGCCTCAAATGGCTCATCTTTATATAGGGTGCATCAGCCCAGTATTTTTACCTTGGTCTTCAAGAATAACCTAGGCGATAATCATCGCCTGGATAGAGTTCAAGAGGGCTGAATTTATAACCTCAGCAGCTACGCATTACTTGCTGCTCTCAGAAGTGACTTGTGATTATCTGTTCAGTGTCAGTGTTGGTTGGTCGGGTGTTTTGAAGACAGTGGGTCAGCGCTGAAATGGGAACTGCATAGCATGTTCTATTTTATTTTCTGTGAGGGGAGGAAGGCTTTAGAGGCTGGGGAACATACTTAACTTTAAACCTCCCCCCTCCACCAGTGCTGCTTGACACTGGGGCGTAACTTAAATGCGGTTTATGTTCTGTGATGACTGTGTACCCAGTGCTGCATCATCTATTTCTGTATTGAATGTTGTTGACTGGGTAGGCCCACTGACACTGGAAGCCCCTTTTTCAGGGGGCAAGCCCGGGTTGAATATAGATGGTAACCAAACTGAGCCAGATTAAGATACTGGTGGTATTTTTTAGTGAATGGGCAACATTTTGCTGGGAGTCGGGACACCGTGGAAATTCCCCTACTCTTTGAGAAGTGCCATGGGATGTTTAACGTCCACCTGAACAACCACCAGAACAGGCAGACGGGACTCCAGTTTAATTTCTAGAAAATTATACCTGATGCAATTGAGCCTTTTTGGACTGAAATCTGATTTAGTTGGCAATAACTGCAGTGGGATTGTGCATCATAGGGCCGTTCCATTGTTTGAGCTGCTAGTTTTGCCCTTTGGGGCAAGGTGCATATGTCTGAGCTTCAGATACTGCACGCATGTGAATCTTATCGGGACCTCAAGGAGGAGTTAAAGTTTTACCCTTTTTTGTTATTCTTTTTAGAGAGCACTTTCGGCCACCTATGTACTGCATTTTGCATCGGAGAGTCTAATGCTATTCCTTTTCCAATGCCACAGGTGTCGGTGTTTGGGGGACATGGAGGGTGACTGACAGGCTCTGAAAGCCTGAAATGTCCACACGACATTTTGAGGAAGCCGGACCATTTTTCAGCAATGTACCTTCATAAATCTGGTTACCAAAAGCGAAAAGAGAAAAAGGAAAGGGAAAAAGAAGAATTAGAATTGAGCAGAAAGAAACCAATTCTTTAAATACTTTTTAAGTACTCCTGTAAACCAAGCCAAAAATGATGTCCTTACACAAGGAGAATTTGAATGTCTGATTACACCTGATGAAAACACAGCCGTATCCCTTGTGGAATCAGAAGGTCAAGCACAGGAACATGAAGACATCTCTACTACAGAACCATTCCAAAATGGTAGAAATAACTTGTGTTATTTCCCAAATGATCCTGGTACGTGGCCGGAGAACTTATCAGATGTTGAGAGGCAAAATATTGTCAAAGGATTAATGAGCAGTGGTGATCCGATGGAAATAATAAAGTCTATACCAGCAGATTTTGGTGGTTGAGCATTCCCCGAGTCTGTTCTGTATTCAGAGTCTTCAAATGGTCAGGAGAGGACATTGCGGGATTGACTAATGTGGAGCAAGAGTAAAGGAGCCTTATTTTGCATCCCATGCTTGCTTTTTTCCAGTGACCTGGAGAAAAAATCATGTAGTGCACTGTGCAAAAAGGAAGGGTTTAATCCAAGTTGCAAGTGGCGGAAATTATATGAGAAACTTCCAGAGCATGAGATGAGTAGTCCACATCAGCATTTTTACTGGCGGTGGAGAAATCTTCAGCATTCTTTACAAGGAAAAGGGATTGATAGCCAACTTCAGAAACAAATACAGTCAGAAGCAGAAAAGCATAAAGCATTGCTAGAGAGACTTTTGGATGCTGCCTTGTTTCTAGTTTCAAGAAATGTGGCATTTAGAGGTAGTTCTGCACAAACTGGTGATGCTCACAATGGTAATTTCCTGGGTGTGCTAGAGCTGATCTCACACTATGACCCCCCTCTGTGTGATCACTTATAAAAAGTGAGGCAACATCAAGAAAAGGGTGAAAAAATGAAGGCTCATTGCCTATCCTGTGAAACCCGAAACGAATTCATAGAGTTGTGTGGTCAGCAGGTTTTGAACAGAACTCTTGACAGAGAGAAGTGAAGCCATTTATTTCTCAATAATTTGTGATGCTACTCCAGACATTTCCCATACAGAGCAAAATGTTCTTATTCTGAGATACACACACACACACACAAGGATAAAGACACGGGGGACTGGAAGAGTCATGAAGGGTTTCTGTTTTCGATTTTGCACAAAAAAGTGGTGAGGAAGTTGCAGAAATATTGCTACAGAGATTGCTAAAACATGACATTAACATTGCTGATTGCCATGGACAAGGTTTTGACAATGGAGCCAACATGTCTGGAAAATTTAAGGGGGTGCAAGCTCATATCCGCCAAAAAAACCCACTTGCCACTTATTCACCATGCGCTTGTCATTCTCTGAATCTTGTGGGAGTGCATGCAGCAGAATCATGCTCTGAGGTTGCTGCTGCATGTTTTGGCTATGTAAATTGCCTGTATATTCTGTTCAGTGGCAGCCCTGAAAGATGGGCAATTTTGAAAGAAAAAACAGATTGCTCTCTATACAGCATGACTGAAACCAGGTGGAGTGCTCAAATTAAAGCAGTTTGTCCAATTGCAAAACGCCTTCCAATCATTGTTGAAGCGTAGATGGCATTATCCAGTCCAAGAAGCTCACTAATGAAGCACTGTCGGAAGCAAAAGGTCTGCAAAGGTACTTCAAGCCCTACGATGCAATTGTGCTTGCCACTTTCTGGGTAAAACTCTGTAAAGCTTTGAAGAGAGAGAGAAACTTGTTTCTTCAGTCTAGAGGCATTACATCAGACACAGAAGTAGCCAGCCTAGCAGATCTGAAAGAGGAAATGCAGATCCTCAGGAACGAGTGGAATGCTATTATTTCAGAGGCAAAACTAGTGGCACAATCACTGGAAGTAGTTCCCGAGTTTGACTACGAAACAAGCCGGCAAAGAAAATGAAAGAGATTTCATGATGAATCTCCAGATGAGACTACAAATCAAAGTGCTAATGATCGATTTCGTAATACAGTGTTTTATGTGGCAATGGACTTCATCAGTGAATTGCATCGTAGATTCGAGTCACTTAGAGATATCTGCAATGACTTTGCTCCAGTTCTGCAGTTTAGAAGAATGAATAAGAAATCAATGCATCACGTGAGAAGCTGGCCAAGAAATATTCGCAGGACCTGAGAAGTGGTTTCGCAAGTGAGGTTCAACACATGAGAAGAATCTACAGTGCCACTTTCCAGAATGATTTACATGCTTTGGATCTACCGAATGCAATCTACCGGATGAAACTGGAAACAATATTTAGAGAAGTTTGTGTAGCCATTAGGATCTTTTGCACACTGCCTGTGACTGTTGCTGAAGGAAAACAAGCTTTCAGTAAACTTTCTATCATCAAAAAATATTTGCAATCAACTATGTCACAGGACCATTTAAGCAGTTTAGCCATCCTGTCAACAGAGTGTGAACTTGCTCGCAAGATTGACTTCAAAGATGTAATTCAGGATTTCACTATCAAGAAAGCACGGAGGAATTTTCTTCCGACATGCTAAGGATTCAGAATTCATTGAATGGACACTAAAGATAACCAATTTGTATGCAAGAAGTCACCAAGTACTGTTTAAAGATGTAGAGTACTGCCTGGAATTAAATGTAACTTGCACATGTAGTCAGTCCGCTATCATTTACATCTCAGTTATTTTTTCTTTTCTGTTTGGTAATTGGATTTTTCACCTGGCAGTACTTGGGTGATGCGTGGAGCAGCATTCTGGAGTATAAAAGAGTCAGTTCTGTTCCTCTCATTACAGCAACACTTAGACCACACTGACTGACATCACCAGTAACCAAGGGTAGCCATTTCACACGGCAGATTATTATTTTGCATGAAGCAGCAGTGACTGGCTCTTCTTGGTTCAAACAACATGAAGTCTTGCTGTATTCTGACAATAGCAGTGAGTCCCAACCTTCGAACTGCCCCGGAGATGAAAGAGTTAACTTTCCATGCCAGGCATGGAACGCTGAGCTCGAGCTCGGTTGAGACTCTGTCTGTTGCTGTTTGAACTCAAACCGTCAGATTCTTTACTCCGCCTCACTGAACAGTTGCTTCGGAGATTTCTCCTTTGCTTGGTTCAATTTGTCGGTTAAAGTCCGTTTTTCTCGGTTTTCAACTGAATTTTAACCTCAACCTGTCGGTTCAGTCTCTGTCTGTGGTATTCGTGAGTACTAGATAGGTTTATATTGTTTTTCTATTCTGTGTGGAACTTGTAAACGTTTCATCGGTTCGGTTTGAACCGATCGGGTTGTTTAAAAATCTTTACTTCTACTTTTAGAGTGTGGTTACCGGTTCTTATCGGTTCTAAAACAAACAGATTTTACTACGTTTTTTCCACGACCCGGAACACGGTCAGGAACCGATAAGAGTGTCTTGCCTGGCGGATTGCCATTAAAAGGGTAAGTTTTGTTAGGACTGGCACCATGTCTGAGAAACCCAAAACAAAAACCGGGCCCACTGGGTTTCAACACTGCAGTGTGTGTGGGGAAGTCTTTGCTAAGGCTGACCCCCACACCACCTGTGTTTATTGTCTGGGGTTTGACCACCTCGATTCAGACTGCCAGATTTGTAAACATTTTCCTGCAGCTACCCTAGAAAAGAGAGTTGGTAGGCTTAGAGAAAGGGAGGCTAAAAAGTCCGCTGACCCGGATGGCCAGCCCGGTTCGGTTCAAACCGAACCAGAAGGAGTGCCCTCTGACAAGGGCGAAACTTCTTCGGGCAAAAGGAGAACCGATTCCGAGGAGTCAGTTCCGGTTAAGAGAACAAGAAGGGAAAAATCAGCTGGTGTGGATCCAAAAGTTTCTTCTCCAACCGCTGATGAAATAGCCAAAGCGATAAAATTGTTCAGTCGCTATTCGGTTCCGAACCGAACCGCACCATCAGGAAGGCGCCGTTTCGCCGGTTCCACCGGGTTCCGGATTATGATTTGGAGGAATTTTATGAACCGGAGGAGGAGGAAGGAGAGATGAGGAAAGTGAATGTGATTATGAAAGTCTGGATGTGCCCATTGACCGGACATCTCCCCAGAGAGACCTTCAGAGTGTCTCCTCCTAGGCTTCTGAGTCCCTCCCATTTCATGTTTTACAAGAAAGTGGTTAAACCCTTCAGTTTCCTATGGAAGAAACTGTGGATGACCAGGAAGAGCCTGACTATGTGGAAATGATGGATATCCCAGAGTCCAGGAGGCTGTCTATTCCTTACACAAGTCTTTTGGGAAACAGACATTTAAGATTTTAAAGACTCTAATTCTATACCTCCTGATAAAAAGAATGGACAAGAGGTATACTCTGTCAGGCTCAGATACGGAGTTCCTTACCCAGCAATGCCGCCATGTTAGTAGTGCAGGCTGCAGCCTGTGATAAGGCTAATATACCCTTGGCTTCACACCCCCAGATAAGGACTCCAGGAGGACTGATGCCATGGCAAAGAAACAGTACATGCAGAACTTTGGGACTCAGGCAGGCCAATTATATGTCTTATACAGCTAGATATCAGAAATCTAGATGGGACACTGTCATGGCTTTAGCTAAACAGGTCCTTGGCCAGCTTGCCAAGGAGCTGGAGCAGGTGGCTGTTTATGGTATTGAGGCATCCAAGGTGCAATTCCATGCTGCAGTGGGCTCCAATGATGTTTCATCTAGAGTCATGGCTACATCTGTGGCCCTCCGTAGGATGGCTTGGCTCAGATGTACTAGCCTGTCCCAGGATACCCAGACTAAGGCCATGGATTTTCCTGTTGTGGGTAATTCTCTGTTTGGGGAGCAAACAGAGAACTACATGAAGAAAATGGATGAATACAGGACCACCTATAGGAGTGCTCAGGCCAAGGAAAGGCAAGCCACCCTCAGAGGCAGCATCCCAGGGCAGGGGCAGGCCTTTTCATAGGCCTTTCTACCAAGCCCAGGCCTCCTTCTGCCTATGCTCAGAGGGGTTCTTTAGAGGAGAGGCAGAAGGGTACAAGCAGACCTGCTTCCACCCTCAGCCTAAACCCCTGCCAAACAGGCACCCTGATGGGTTTGCCAGGGCCGATTCTCCACCACCTGTAGGGGCAGGCTGGCTTACTTTGTCCAGGACTGGAAGTCTTTAACATCAGACAAATGGGTCCTGAAAGTAGTAAGCCAGGGACTGGTTCTCAGCTTCAAAAATTTCCAAAGATGAGAACCAGATCCTTTCCACCTGCAAATCCTTCAGAGGCACTTGCCCTAGAGGCAGAGGTCTCTTCCCTCTTGGCTCTCAGAGCTGTAGAAAGGGTTCCACCCCACACCAAGGGAAAGGATTGTACTCCAGGTACTTCCTCACCCCCAAAAAGACAGGAGAATGGCGGCCCATCCTGGATCTCAGATATTTAAACAAGCACCTTTTAAAGCCAAAGTTCAAAATGGTGACTCTGGGAATAATTCTACCCTCTCTAAGGCCAGGGGACTGGCTAGTCTCCCTGGACCTCAAGGATGCCTATTTCCATATTCTCATCAGAAGCTCCCTGAAAATACCTCAGGTTGAGCTGCCCTCAGGCCATTACCAATTCAGAGCAATGCCCTTGCCTAACCTCTGCTCCAAGGTGTTCAAAATGCCTGGCAGTAGTAGTTGCTTCCCTAAGAAGGCAAAGGATTGCCATCTTCCCATACCTGGACGACTGGCTCATAGTAGGCCAGTCCCCAGACCAAGTCAAGTTACACCTACAGATAACTCAGCAACTGCTCACCTCTCTAGGTTTCCTTCTGAATCTTTCAAAGTCAGTTCTAGAGCCTGTTCAGCTCCTCACCTTCATAGGCGTAGAGCTAGATACAGAAAAGGCAAGAGCCTTCCTTCCCCTGGACAGGGCAAGGACCCTTATCACACTGGCCTCTTCATTCACCCTACAGGTGTCTTGACCAGCAAGTCATTTTCTGCAGCTCCTGGGGCACATGGCTGCTTCTACAGCAGTGGTGCATGGAGCAAGATTTCAGATGAGGGACATTCAGTACCACTTGAGAGCCTTTTGGTCTCAGAAAAGGACCCTCTGACCAAACTGATACCAGTGACTCGAACCCTGATCCAGGCTTTGCAGTGGTGGCAGGATCAGGACAATCTAAGACAGGGAGTTCCTTTTGTCACTCAGTCTCACTCTTTAATCCTTACTACAGATGCCTCCCTCTTGGGGCCCACTTGGGAGACCTGACCACCCAAGGGTTGTGGTCCCTCAGGAATCTCTGCTTCACAGCAATCTGTTGGAACTAGAGCAGTGTTTCTAGCACTTCAAGCTTTTTCCAAGTCTGTTCAGAACAAAGTTGTTCAGATCAGGACAGACAATACCACCGAAGGTGGTATATCAACAAGCAAGGGAGCACTCCGGTCTATGGCCTTGTGCACAGAAGCAATGAAATTGTGGTCTCTGGCCTGTTCCCTGAACACCTCCCTTACAGCAGTACACCTCCCAGGCAAGGACAATGTCCTGGCAGATGCTCTCAGCAGGATATCTCAGGGCCATCACGAATGGTCACTGGATCCTCTGGTTTTGGAGGTGATCTTCTCCAAATGGGGCACCCCACAGATAGATCTTTTTGCAGCCCCAGACAATCACCAACTTCCCCTTTTTTGCTGCAAGCCACCAGTGTTGGGCTCAGTCCCCCTGGATGCCCTGGTTCTCAATTGGGAAGGGAAGTTCCTGTATGCTTTTCCCCCCTTCCCTCTCCTGTTCAAGGTGCTAGTCAAAATCAGGTCTCAACCCTGCAAGGTGATTCTGATTAGCTTGGGACTCAGACCAGCTACACTAAAGGTGCATCTGGCAGCTGCCTCTGCTTTTCTTTCAGCAGTTAAGCCTTCTTCTCTTTCAGCTCACCCTGTATTCTCCAAGTTTTCAAGGGATTGCTTCATTACAATCCGCCATTCAGGGACCCTGCCTCTGCTTGGGACCTTAATGTTTGCATTGCTCAGCTTATGCAACCCCTTGAGCCTTTGTCCTCAGCAGAGCTTAAGTACTTGACTTGGAACACTGTTCTTGGTGGCCATCACTTCTGCCAGGTGCATAAGTGAGTTACAAGCCCTGTCAGTGGAGCCTGATGTTATCTCTTTCCATAGAGATAAGGTGGTCCTCAGGACTAACAGGAAGTTTTTACCTAAGGTGGTTTCAGACTTCCACCTTAACCAATCTATGTCTCTTCCTGTGTTCTTCACTGACCATTCCTCCTCTGGTGAGAGGAGGTTGTACAGTTTGATGTGAAAAGAACCTTAGCTACTACATAGAACGCACTAAGGGTCACAGGTTTGACTCCTCCAACTGTTCCTCACTTATTTTGAGGTTGGTAAAGGAAAACCTGCCACTAAAAGATCCATGCCAGGTGGATTGTCTCTGCATTCAATTTTGCTATGAAAACTAGGTAAGATTCCACCCTCAGGCCTGAGGGCTCACTCTACCAGAGGTTAGCTGCTTCCTGGCTGCTGCCAGGGATATTCCTATCTTAGAGATATGTCAAGCAGCTACCTGGAAAACAGTTCACACTTTTACCAAGCATTACTCTCTGATATCCAGGCTAGGAGTGATGCTCGGCTTTACACAGCTGTGCTTCAGAACCTATTTCCTAAGTAGGTTCTGTCCTCCTCCATGGAGGTACTGCTTGGTAGTCTTGTTATTGTCAGAATACAGCAAGACTTCATGTTGTTTGAAGAAAAAATTACTCACCTTAGTAATGTTGTTTCTTGTAATGGAGTCTTGCTGTATTCTGACCTCCCCGCCTTCCCCTCTCAGAACCTTTGTTTTTGGGATGTGGGTGGGCAGTAGCAGTGTTGGCACTGAGGAGGTGCCCCACCTTTTTTATTATCACCTTCTTTTCTTTGGGTGAGTGGGTGTTGTGTTTATTCATTTTTTGGGTTTCCTGACTTGAGTCTTTGTTTTGGGACCAAAAAATCTGTTTATTATGTTTAGTAGCCAGTTGGCTAGTGTAGGTTTACAGCTTCCACACAGGACTCTCAGTGAGTTTAGCTCGAAAAGATCTGACGGTCTGAGTTCAAACAGCAACAGACAGAGTCTCAACCGAGCTCGAGCTCAGCGTTCCATGCCTGGCATGGAAAGTTAACTCTTTCATCTCCGGGGCAGTTCAAAGCTTGGGACTCACTGCTATTGTCAGAATACAGCAAGACTCCATTAGAAGAAACAACATTACTAAGGTGAGTAATTTTTTCTTACTAGTGATGTCACAGTTGCTTGCATTTTGGTAATTTGTGAATGTCACTGCTTGGACTCCAAGGATTGTGGTTCCTCACTGTGTTCACATTTCTAATGATGTAGTGGGAGGAACAGAACTGACGTTTTAATTTGCCTCCAGACAGTGTTGCTCGGCTTGTGAGGATAGAGCAGCAGGGAGGTAAAGACGTACCCAGGTGTTTCAAATTCCAGTTTTTTATGCTTTTTTTCAGGTTTTCTGGCATAAGTACATCCTTAAATATATGGAATATTTATTAGAATAATGATTTATCCTATTATGTGATGTCCAGCTAAGAACGAATACAGGATGGCAGCAAAGAAAGTGGCTCCCACAGTTGCAGCTGTTGGTATAATTCAGGGCACTTTGCATAAATATCAGTCTCTCTGGTTAAGTTCTTGTTTTTCTGCATGTACTGAATTGTCTGAATAGCATAGCATTCTTGCATGTTTTTATTGTTTATTGGGTTGTTTCAGTTATTTTTGTCCTGAGCCGACCACACTGAAACACCAACTTTGAAAGCCGACACTACCAAACATTTGCAAACAAACTCTAACCAAACTAAAAATGTGTAAGTGACAGCGTAGTAAGAACATTATCCAACAATGCAGTGATGTTGTTCAGCTTTTCTTTTATTCATGACTGTTTTTTCGGTAATTATGGTTTAATCAATCACTGAACCTGCATGCAAAAATTAATAAAAAATTTTCTGTGATATCTGGATTTGTCTTGTATGTTCAGTTGTTAGGATACGGTACTGCCTGTAACAGCCATGTAGATCACTGCAGAACTATGTGAATTGTTACTTAGGTAGTTTGTTTTACCTTCAATAAAAGGTTCAGCACTCACCACAGGGCATCTAAAACCCTAGCACTTCTGGGGCTTAATGCAGAGCTGCAGAGTCCGGTCAGTCAACCACAGCCCTGACTCCATGGGGAAAAAATAAATGTATTCCTCCTGGAGTTAGGGGTAAGGAAGACAAAAAGGTGCATTTTGTATCTTCAGAAAAGCCCCAAAACTTACCACAGAGCAGCTACAGTGCTAGCTACTGATTACTTGCCCGGTACTGCAGTATGACACTCAGTAATGAGATCTGCCGAGTGATATTGATGCTGTGGAGCAGTACCGTGGTGTTAATTGTTAAGATCACAGAAGGTGCCTTTAATGTATTCCTCCTTTGGCCACAGGATGGCAGTGGCGCTCCTGGAGTGTGATATTAGTTTTCCTTTAACTTCAAGACTTGTTCGCTGGCAGATGGCATTGTTTTTGAGTAGAATTATTTCTCTCCACAGTTCTGTAGTTTATACATTTTGAAAACATCCCCAAACAGTTTTTTTCTTTTAGTAACCCTTGAGGAAGGCACTAAAGTAAGTCCTCTGAATGGACTGTCCACCTCCTCGATTGGCATTATTATTAAGTATTTTTATTTTTATCGGCCCTGCAGTGGTGGTATAGTGATCCCACCTCACACTTTTAATTTTTGAACTCATAATTCTGCATTATTTTATTTTGTTCTGAAATTGAAGATTTCATTATTAGTTTTGTACAGAAAGTAGCAATCGTATTCTCCGTGTTTTACAACATTTGACAGCTCATCCGTATAAATCAGCAGCAACAGTATCAGCAGAAGGTGTGTTTGCAATATTATGTTCGTAGGTTTTTAAAAATGTTTTAACATCCATGTGGAGAGACAATACTTGAGGGACATATACTTGAACTTAGTTGGACGAGGCAGCTGGTATTGGTGATGAAATGTGTGGAGTGGAATGACGGAGTACCATAAGATAAGATAGTCTATGCTGGTTATATTGAACTTGTTCCCTAATTTATCAGAAAGCTTGTGGCTTCCTATTGATGAAGTATCCAAAAACTTGCTGATTGAGGTGTATGCGGGTGGCAAAGTGCAAGAACTTACACTTCTGCCCATTCGCACTAAGCAATCGTATAACAAGGTAGCACCGTGCTGTGCGGGTACTGGGCAAGAAGAAGTACACATCAGGGATCTTGGATGGATGCTCAAATGGGGATACATGGCTGCAGCACCTGTTTTATTTGTAACCATTGGAGTTTGTAAACTCCAGGATTTGGGGTATCTGGTGGTTTGTCTGATTGTAGATATTTAATACTATGTATGCAAAGTAAGATATCAGGTGGTTTGCCAGACATATGCGCCTTTTGTCTGCATCCAAGTAATTCCCTCTGGCAGTGGCTCTTCATCTGTCTGTTGCCCATGTTAAACCTTAATCGTTAACAGTCCTGCAGATTGAATAGCTGCTGAATTTCCCTAGACAGGGTTGTGTTAGGTCACCATGAATATCAACAACAATCATGTGTACAAACCCATTCATACCCCCATTCCGTTTCAGATGGGCACATCACTAATGCTATTAACACATGTTAATCTCTAATGATCCCGGGATAAAAAGCCTTTCAGAATCCCACCCAGATATGAGTTCCTGCATTTTCACCTAGGAACATGCCTTAATACAACCAAGTTGACTGCATTAACTAAATAATAGTTCACACATACTGTATATTAAACACAACTTGGGTCCTTGTCGCTTATTGCCATTTGTCTTCATAGAACATGAAGGTTTGCCTAACCAACTACATCCATGAATCTTGGCTGTTTCACACCACTTGACCCATTATCATGTACGCTTCTTGCCAACTGTAATTTTAAAAGCATCAGCTGACCACTAAGTTTGTAATTTAACTGCTAACAGTGTGTACTGAAAAATCACAATGGAATTTTTTTTTTTGTTTATTTAGAGGTGAAAAAAATAGAGCATTGTAGATCTGGGTGGTGGCTGCTGGCACAGTGCAGTAATGGGGGTCTTTTGCTTTGCCTCCGCTCCCAGACAGGCATTCCCTGCATCCCGGATGTCCATATCATTAGTGTAAAACATAAGGCAAGAGTGAGTTTTAAAAACAAAATACGCAATGTGCTACAGAATATGTGGTCTTATTGGTAGCAGACTGCACACTGACTAGTGAAACCAAGAATAGTTAAGGGCAAGGAGATGGAGTTGCAGCACGAATGAATAGTAATCTTAGGGAATGCGTCATCAAGGTGATTGGGACTTGTGTGAAACAAAAGTGCAGTGGTGAAAGCGAAATGTTATAGAGTACCCGGGAGTACAACCAACTGATAGTCAGGCATGGCAGATCCCATGTACAGTTCTGTACCGGGGATCAGCAGATCTGCAAAGTGTGCAGCAAATGGGCAGGAACCAGCGAGGTGATTATGCAGCATTTGTGCTGATGTCTTTAAAAAAATATATATATTAAATGCTTCTGCTATTACATAATGATGCAACTAGACCAGCACAGCACGCTACTGATAGACTTCATCAGATTTATTACTTCAAGTACAAAATGTACCATTATCACCTGATGAACTGACACTTTAAAAATGCAAACACCTTGCATGCAATAAACAAAAGATAGCATTCATAGTCTATAATTATCTACATTTTAGCTAGTAAACTTGTATGATTCTTTTTTTTTCTGACAGATGCACTAGATATAATATCAAGTTAGGAGGCAACTCAACAGCCAGTGTATTTGCCTTAGGGAGTAAGGTTACCACCTACTCGGTTTTTGACCGAATGATTCGGTTTTCTAGGTCCAGATTCGGTCCTCCTGTTTTCACCTTTGCAAATTCGGTTTTTATGGTGGGTCAAGCAGCACCTGTTATTCCCCACTAACTTCTATCATTTTCTTCTCATCTGACTGTAAGCAAGTGTCTGACATTTCAGTGTGCTTGCTTGCTTGCAGTGCATGCTAATCAGGAAGTGCCTTCAAGAGCAGGACACTTAAAGAGCCAAATGTGTCCCTGTCTGCTCAGTTGTCACCTGTAACTTCACACCAGCAAATTGGAAGATCATTCACTGGAAGGGTAAACAATACCACCTTAATTAACACCTTCATTTTTCTGAAACCAGACAGGCACCACATTAGGGTAGCTTCCTGTCCCAGTATGGACCGTACAGTGTGTTTCAGAAACTTTACCTGCTAATCCAGTTTTATTCAGAGGTAGTACTTTTTCAGTCATTTTGAATGCTCACATGCTTGTAAAACAGATTCTATTAAATCCTTCACCATTTTACTAGCGTGGTCAGATTATAAACAAATTCTGATGTCATGCAGACCTTTGTTTGTATACCAGTCAGTCTGAGAGGTATAAAGTAGGGCTATTAAGACCATTAGCAGCAAATCAAACTAATCCTTTCCAGGCTGCATTGTGAGTATGGTCTTTGACTGCTGTGATAAGGAATACTTTTATACCTTTAAATGTTCACCATTTTTTCTTTTAGGGTCTGTCCTATATTTTAATATTTGTTACCCCTTTCGTTAAATTAATAATCTAATATTTTATTTCATTTCTAGCAATACTATGCCTCTCTCTCCTCAGTAGTTATTGTTGTCAATTTTCATACTACTTGGATATTCCAGGAAGACCAATCCAGGCCTTTCAGATGAACAGCACAGAATAATATTGCTAATGTCATGGTAAGCTACAGAAATGAGAAAAGATAGAGAGAGCAGTAGCTGCTAAGATGACATGAACACAATCTACATTTGATGGCACTGCATATTTTAGGCAATTTATCAAACATTTTTCAAAACATTATTTTTTTTACCAGAAGAGAGACGCTAAGCTAAAGCTTGTTTATAGGTGCAACCTGAGAGCACAAGGGAATTAAGTGATTTGTGTATGGTACAAAATATGCAAGTTTGGGCTGTAAGATTCAAACCCTGGTCTCCAGAATGGCAGCTTAGAGCTTTAAACCACTGAGCTATACTGCATCCACAGTACATATCACATATCATCATATCTACTGCCTGTTGTGACTCAAAATAGAATTTTAACAGCACAGAATAGTTCCTACCACTTTTAAAAACTTCCTGACATTACAAACAACTTCAGAGTAAGAACAATGGGAGGGACAGTAGCACATCTTAAAATGGCAGATGATATTTGTAATTATATCTTGTCCACCATTACTGGTGTAGTTTATTTATTTATTGAAAGAGTTTTACCAGAAAAGGCCCCCTGAGCCAAACTAGCCAGTTGTCAGAGGTGTCCTTGTAGTCACTCGATTTGTCAGCTAAGCCGTGTACACAGGATGGAAAGTCCCCCAGAACCCCACCCAACCCCACCAAATGTTAACACATACTGAAATTTAAAATATTTAGATCTAAATCAAATAAACCAAAAATAATAATGATGTAATTTAAATAAGTTGTACACAATGTTATATCAGCAGCAATTCCGAATAAATCAAATGAATCAGAGTCCAAGCGATGCCCTCATTAGTCATAAAAGGGGCGGGGTTAGGGGTGGAGTTTGGGGGTGTGGTTTAGTATTCGGTTTTCATCTCATCCAAAGGTGGCAACCCTATTAGGGAGTTCCTTGTGCCGCAGTGTATCATACATTTTTCTAACATTTCCATGTTGAGCAGAGTTGGAGGGAAACTTACTGCTGCCTGCCTTCCCACTGGCCTTTGTATAGTATTAATGAGATAGCAGGGAGACCAGTCACAACTTTTGTTTACTTACTGCTCCGATATTAGCATGCAATTAATGAATCTGTCTATGCCCTTACAGGTTTAAGACCTATAACTGTTTGGAAACCGTCTTTCACAGCTTTTAATCAGTATTATATACCATTTACACCAACAAAAGCATGATGTCCTAAGTTTTTTTAGCATACAGTAGTGTCAAAAAGGAACCCTGGTTTATCTCAGTTGTTCCTGCTGGCCCTACTATTAATTAATGCTATATGCTAATGTGACAGGTTTGGCTTGCATTACCTTCTCTGCACGGTCTGAATATGTCCGCATGTGCTAGCCAAGAAAAAATGTAGATCAGCTGTATCTTAACTATTAATTTAAAATGTGAAAGTCAGTCTGTATGTGAGGCTGTCATTTAGAACCTGATTTCACCTATGTTTATAATAATTTGTGTGTAAAATATTTTAAAATATAACATACAGACATAATTCAGTTTATATTTCCTTATGTTTCTTTATTTCTCTCTAGTCATATTTATTTATATAGTTTTTGACTTTTTTATTTTGTATTTTTTTTAAATAACTGATACATTTGCCTGAAAAACAAGATTGTTCCCCCCCCAAAGTGTCATCTGCTTCTCCTGCTTTGTTCCGCCAACCCAGCTCCATCCCCACAGCCCCTCTCCACCCACACACACACACACACACACACACACACACACACACACACAGAGGAAATTCACACACGATTAAAGGTATGGAACTATCCAGGCACTCAGGATGATGGAAGGAGCCTCAGCAGATTGTGTCTTCCCAAAAGCTACATTGACTGTTCCATAGTACAATCAAAACGATAAATAAATAACTAAGGACTGCCTACAAGAATCCCTACCCCTCTTATTTATGTGTGATGGGCTATTTCAAGTTTTTTTTTATTGGGGGTTGGGGTAGAAAGGCAGCAACCTAAATTTAACAGCAGACGTGAGATAAGACTTAATATAACAGAAGCAGGCAACAATTGCTATCCTCCTATTATCCACCTGCAGTGACACCTCTGACCGGAGTTGGTAATCAATCGATCTGGGATCACCAAATGAGTGTGCAGATGAAACACTGTGACAATGCACATGTAAGTCAAAACAGTGTCCATCAAGTTATGGGACCGGAATGTAGGGAAACACATAAGTTGGAACTTTAATATTGGGCGGTTTGGGGGCTTATCATAAACCAATGTAATGCTAATAAATAAAAATTGCAAACATTTGACTGCAATTATGTGCAACCCAGAAAAGATGAATGAATAACCATGCCATCAGCTGATTGTTGTGTTCAATCATTTGGACAAAGCAGCTGACAATTGACAGCCGTCAGGGACATAATGCTATACCTCAGGCAAAAAATCAAAATTAGTCAAAACTACGAGCATGATCAATTCCGTTACAGTTATGGATGCTGATAACAGTCTTCCACTAATCACTGCACAGCATGTACATCTAGCCATTTCATTAAAAAACAAGCATTTGTCAATGCCGAACATTGCTTGCTTATATGTGCTGTTTAGGTATTAGGAAGTGATAGCACCATGCCTAAGAACTGCCATGTGCCCCTCCCCCCCCCCAAGACATCCACTGTGTCTTTCTGTTCAGTAGTCACAGAAGAGGGGGAAGGGCAAGGGTCACAGATGTACACAGTTGCCAAGGCGGAGAAGAGGTGGACAATAGTCCATTCACAGGCAAAAAAATCCTGCAGGAGCTGACTAAATTGAAGGTGGACAAAGCTATGGGACCAGATGGCATACATCCAAGGATATTAAGAGAACTGTGAAGGGAGATAGCAGTACCTCTGGCAGCCATGTTCACTGAGTCATTCAACACAGGGGTGGTACCAGAGAATTGGAGGAGGGCACATGTGGTCCCTCTACACAAATCCAGCAGCAGGGAGGAGGTGGGGAACTAT
Organism: Neoceratodus forsteri; assembly: GCA_016271365.2. Taxonomy (NCBI): domain Eukaryota; kingdom Metazoa; phylum Chordata; order Ceratodontiformes; family Ceratodontidae; genus Neoceratodus; species Neoceratodus forsteri. The sequence goes on from CM057453.1 coordinate 1,628,275,035, forward strand.
AGGCCAGTCAGCTTTACCTCAGTAGTGGGGAAAATCATGGAAACATTGCTTAAAGAAAGGATAGTGGGGCATCTAGAAGCCTTTGGAGCCCAGGACCATAGGCAACATGGATTCACAGTGGGGAGGTCATGTCAGACAAATCTGGTTGATCTCTTTGACTGGGTGACAAAGGAAGCAGATCAGGGTGGGGCAGTGGACAACGCTTACCTTAATTTCAGCAAAGTCTCTGGCACCGTCCCACATAGGAGGCTGATAAACTAGCTGGGTAGGCTGGGCACGGGGGAAAGGGTGGTAAACTGGAATGAGAAACTGGCTAACAGACAGGAGACAGAAGCGGTGATAAATGGGGTAGTCTGGGAGAGGGAGACCAGTGGGTGCCACAGGATTGGTCCTGGGGCCAGTTCTGTTCCATGTCTTCATTAGTGACATTGCAGAAGGGCTGAAGGAAAAGGTCTGCCCTGTTTTTAACTTTGAGCCAAGCAGTATTCTGCGTACAAGTAGCTCAAGCGGGGATGTCATTTAGAACCCTAATTAAACCAAGCAGATCACGAGGCATAAAAGAATCCACAGTACTGGAGAATCAACAAGATCATGAATAAATGAAAAACATAAGAAAAAAGAAAGAACTGGAGTCATAAATGAGTAAAAAACAATCTTTCAAACAACATGAAGTCTTGCTGTATTCTGACTGTTGCAGTTAGCCCCAGCCTTTAAACTGCCCCGGAGAACAAAGGGTTAACTTTCTATGCAGAGCATAGAATGCTGAGCTCAAGCTCGGTTGAGGTCTCTGTCTGGAGCCCTTTGATATCCAACCGTCAGATTCTTTACTCTGCCTCACTGAACAGTCGCTCCGGAGTTTCTCCTTCCAATTAGGTTCAAAAGTCGGTTAAAGTCTCTGTTAAATTGTCGGTTTTATAGCAATTTATTCCACACAGTCGGTTCAGTCTCTGTCTGTGGTACCGTGAGTAATAGATAGGTTTTGTTCTGATTTTCTGTGTGGAAATTGTAAAGTGTTAGATCGGTTTGGCTGAACCGATCATTTGTAGTGAATCCTTGTGTTTTACTTTAGAGTGTGGTTACCGGTCCTTATCGGTTCTAAAAAAAAAAAAACGTGTTTTGAACTTTTTTCCAACACCCGTGACACGGTTAGGAACAGTTAAGGGAGTCTTGCCTGGCAGTTGCCATAAAAAGGGTAAGTTTGGGTAGGCTGGCCACGTCTGAGAAACCCAAGAAAAAAACCAGGCCCACTGGGTTTCAACACTGCAGAGAGTCTGGGGAGGTCTTTGCTAAGACCGATCCTCACACCACCTGTGTTTATTGTCTGAGGTTTGAACACCTCGATACAGACTGCCAAATTGTAAAATTTTCCTAAATCTACCCTTGAAAAGAGATTAGGTAGTCTGAAGGAAAAGGAGGCCGAGAAGTCCGCTGACCTTGATGGCCAGCCTGGTTCGGTTCCGACCGAACCAGAAGAAGTGCCCTCTGACCAGGGCGATACTTCTTCGGGCAAGAGGAGAGCTGATCCTGAGGGGTCGGTTCCTACAAAAAGGAAACAAAAGAAAAATCGACCGTTCGGATCCAGAGGTTCATGTTCACTGGCCGAAGAGATAGAGCGATTCGATTGTGGAATCGCCGCTTGGTTCCAACCGATCCGCACCTTTGGCAGGGGTTCGGTTCGTTGGTTCCCGGTTCAAGATTATACCCCTGAAGATTTTTATGAACCGGAGTTTGAGGAGGAGGGGAGTTTGAAGATGATGGTGATGATGGTGAAAGTCTGGATGTGCCTGTGGAACCGGACATCTCCCATACAGACCTTCTGGTGTATCGCCTCCTAGGCTTTCTGAGTCCATTTCCTTGGCTTCACACCCCAGACAAAGACTCCAGGAAGATTGATGCCATGGCAAAACAGTACACGGCATCTTCCTTGGGACTCAGGCAGGCAAATTATATGGCTTATACAGCCAGGTACCAGAAGTCCAGGTGGGACACTGTACTGGTACTGGTAAACAGGCCTCCCAGCTAGCCAAGGAGCTGGAGGAGGTGGCTGCAGATGAGATTGAGGCATCAAAAGTACAGTTTCATGCTGCTGTGGACTCCAGTGATGTGTCATCAAGAGTCATGGCTACATCTGTGGCTCTTTCGGAGGATGGCTTGGCTCAGATGTACTAGCCTTTCACAGGACACCCAGGCTAAGGCCATGGATTTTCTCTAGTGGGTAATTCTCTGTTTGGGGAGCAGACAGAGAATTACATGAAGAAATGGATGAGTACAGGACCACTAATAGGAGTGCTCAGGCCAAGGAGAGGCGGCAATTCCTCAAAGGCAGCAGTCTAGGGCAGGGCAGGCCTTTCATAGACCTTTTACCAAGCACAGGCCTCTTCTCCTTTTCACAGAGGGGTTCTTCAGAGGGAGAGGCAGAAGGGGATGAACAGGGCTGCATCCACTCCTCAGCCTTAGGCCCCTGCCAAGCAGACACCTGATGGGTCTGCCGGGTCAACACTCCTATTCCAGTAGGGGCAGGCTGGCTTACTTTGTCCAGGACTGGATGTCTGTTACCTCAGACAAATGGGTCCTGGAAGTAGTAAGCAGGGACCTGCTCTCAGCTTCAAAAATTTCCAAGATGAGAGCCAGATCTTTTCCACCTGCAGGTCTCTCAGAAACCCTTGCCCTAGAAGCAGAGGTTTCATCTCTTCTGGCCTTAAGAGCCATAGAGAGTTCCCACCTACACTGGGGCAAAGGTCTGTACTCCAGGTACTTCCTTAACCCAAAAAGACAGGGAGTGGTGACCCATCCTAGACCTAAGATACCTGAACAAACATTTTAAAACCAAAGTTCAAGACGGTAACTGGATAATTCTTCTCTCTCTAAGGCCAGGGGACTGGCTAGCCTCCCTGGACCTCAAAGATGCCTATTTTCACATTCCCATCAGCTGCTGCCACAGAAAGTACCTCAGGTTCGAGTTGCCCACAGGCCACTATCAGTTCAAGCAGTGCCCTTTGGTCTAACATCAGCCCCAGGTTTCACAAAGTGCCTGGAGTAGTAATCGTTGCCTTTCTAAGAAGGCAAAGATTTCAATTTTTCCATATCTGGACGACTGGCTTATAGTGGGCCAGTCTCCAGACCAAGTTAGTCAGACCTTCAAGTGACCCAGCAAGTGCTCACTTCTCTAGGATTTCTTCTCAACCTTCCCAAGTCAGTTCTCGAGCCAGTGCAGTTCCTTACCTTTACAGGGACAGAGCTGGATACTGTCAAAGCAAGAGCCTTTCTTCCCCTGGAAAGGGCAAGACTTCTTATAGAACTGGCTTCTTCCTTCATCCTTCAGGTGTCTCGACCAGCAAGGCATTTCCTCCAGCTCATGGCAGCTTCTACAGCAGTGGTCCAAGGGGCAAGATTCCAGATGAGGGACATTCAGTTCCATCTGAGGGCCTTTTGGTCCCAAAGGAAGGATTCCCTTACCAAACTGATTCCAGTGACTCGGACCCTGATCCAAGCCCTTCAATGGTGGCAGGATCAGGACAATTTAAGGCAAGGGGTCCCATTTGCCACTCAGTCTCATTCAGTGGTCCTTACCACGGATGCTTCCCTTCTGGGCTGGGGAGCCCATCTGGTGGCTTTCACTGCCCAGGGACTGTGGTCCCCTCAGGAATCCCTTCTCCATATCAATCTCCAAGAACTCAGGGCAGTTTTTCTGGCCCTGCAAGGTTTCTCTCAGTCAGTACAGAACGGGTGGTTCAAGTCAGAACAGACAGCATCACCACCATGTGGTACATCAACAAGCAGGGAGGCACTCTGTCTACGGCCTTGTGCACAAAAGCCATGAAGTTGTGGTCCCTGGCTTGTTCCCTGCAAATCTCTCTGATAGCAGTCCACCTTTCAGGGATGGACAGTGTGCTAGCAGATGCACTGAGCAGGATCTCACAGGGCCATCACGAATGGTCCCCTGGACCCTCTGGTCTTGAAGGTGATTTTTTCATGGTGGGGCACTCCAGAGATGGATCTCTTTGCAGCCCCAGACAATCACCAACTTCCTCTGTTTTGTTGCAGACCCCCAGTCTTTGGCTCAGTCCCTCTGGATGCTCTGATTCTGAACTGGGAAAGGAAATTTCTGTATGCCTTCCCTCCCTTTCCTCTGCTGTTCAAAGTTTTAGTCAAGATAAGGTCACAGGGCCAGACAGCCTTGGTACCCCCTGTTGCTGTCCCTAGCAGTCCATCTTCCCTTGTCTCTTCCCAGGAATTACAACCTGTTAACCTCCTCTCAGGGGAGGATTTGGTACCCTAATCTTCAGTCTCTCAATCTCAAGGCATGGCTCTTGAAGAGTTAGAGTATGCAGATTTGCATCTGTCTCAGGGAGTTCTGGATATTCTCAAAGCGCTCGAAAGCCCGCCACTAGAAAAACCTATAACTCCAAATGGAAGAGATTCAGCATTTGGTGTTCCAAGAAAGATGTTTCCTCAGACACTGCTGAATTGCCTACACTTCCGGATTATGTGGTCTGTCTGAATGGCTTAGGCCTCAAACCAGCTACTCTCAAGGTGCACTTGTCAGCTGTTTCTGCTTTTCTGTCAGTGGGGAAGTCTTCCTCACTATCATCTCATCCTGTGTTCTGTAAATTTTTTTCAAGGATTGCTTCATACCAATCCTCCCTTTAGAGACCCTGCCCTGCCTGGATTTAAAATGTTTGCATTGCTCAACTTATGCAACCTCCCTTTGAACCTATGTCCTCAGCAGAGCTTTAAGTACTTGACTTGGAAAACTGTGTTTTAGTAGCCATTACCTCTGCCAGTTGTATCAGTGAATTGCAAGCCCTGTTAGTGGAACCTGATTTTATCTCCTTTCATAGGGATGAAGTGGTCCTTAGAACCAATAGAAGGTTCTTGCCCAAAGTGGTTTCAGATTTCCACTTGAATCAGTCTATGTCTCTCCTGTTTTCTTCATCGATCATTCTTCTTCAGGAGAGGAGGCATACAGTTTAGATGTTAAAGGGCCCTTAGCTACTATGCGATAGCGTACCATGGTCTCAGGTTTGATTCCTCCAGTTGTTCCTCACTTATGGAAAAGTGGAAAGGACAAATCTGCCACCAAGAGAACTATTGCCAGGTGGATTGTGTCTTGTATACAATTCTGCTATGAAAAACTAGGAAAAATTCCACCCTCAGGCCTGAGGGCTCACCCACCAGAGGTACAGCTGCTTCCCTGGCTGCTGCCAGGGATATTTCTCTCTTAGAAATGTGTCAAGCAGCCACCTGGAAAACAGTCCATACCTTTACCAAGCATTACTGTCTGGATATCCAGGCTTGGAGTGATGCTCGGTTTGGCACAGCAGTACTTCAGAGCCTTCTCAAAGTAGGTTCTGTCCGTCCTCCATGGAGGTACTGCTTGGTAGTCTGCAGTAGTCAGAATACAGCAAGACTTCATGTTGTTTAAAGAAAAAATTACTCACCTTAGTAATTATGTTTCTTCTAATGGAGTCTCGCTGTATTCTGACCTCCCTTCCTGCCTCCCCTCTCAGAACCTGTTTTTGGGAAGTGGGTGGGCAGATGCAGTGTTGCACCTCAGGGTGCTCCTTTTACACCCTCTTCTTCTTTTTATTTGGGTGTTTGTTTTATTATTAGTTGGATTGGTTTTTAGTTTGGGGTTTCCTGAATTGAGTCTTCCTTTGGGAATCCAAAACTTTTGGTTGCCAGTTGGCTAGTAGAAATTTTACAATTTCCACATAGGATCGTTAGTGAGTTTTTGCTCGTAAGAATCTGACGGTTGGATTTCAAAGGGCTCCGGACAGAGACCTCAACCGACCTCGAGCTCAGCATTCTATGCTCTGCCTAGAAAGTTAACCTTTGTTCTCCGGGCAGTGTAAAGGCTGGGGCTAACTGCAATAGTCAGAATACAGCAAGACTCCATTAGAAGAAACATAACTACTAAGGTGAGTAATTTTTTCTTATTAACAACTGGAGAGTACTGCGGTAGTGGGCCACGTCAAACTCATTTCATATCCCTTTTAAACCTCAATATAAACGTCAAGTTTATGATGTGTGAAGTCAATCTGAAATATGTATGTGCTCCCTCAGTTTTATTTTTGCAAAAGTTTATTTTTTTGCAGTTTAGTTAATAGAAGTTGCCAAACATAAGTGACACTGCAGAGGGACTGAAGGAAAGTATGTCTCTTGCAGATGACACAAAGATCTGCAACAGAGTTGATGCACAAGGTGAGGTGGAAAGGATGAGAAGGGACTTGGCAAGGTTAGAGGAATGGTCAAATGTATGGCAGCTTAGATTCAATGCTAAGAAGTGCAAGGTAATGCACCTGGGAAACAAAAACCCAGGGGAAGAGTACACAATGGGGGTGAGATGCTAACAACAACAAAAATGGAAAGGGACCTGGGGGTAGTCATATCAGATGACCTAAGGGTGGGCAAGCAATGTGAGAGGGCAGCAAGGAGGGTTGGGGGGATACTGGGATGCATAGGGAGAGGCATCACCAGTAGAAAACAGGAAGTTGTTATCCCTCTGTACAGACAGCTGGTCAGACCCCATCTGGAGTACTTTGCAGTTCTGGAGATCCAATCTCCGCGCGACATGACAGGATGGAAGCTGTCCAGAGGAGGGCAACTAAAATGGTGCAGGGTCTGCACGAAGAATATGAAGAGTGACTAAAGGAGCTTAATATATATAGCCTCGAGGAAAGGAGGAGAGGGGACATGATAGAAACTTTCAAGTACCTCAAGGAATCAAGAAAGTCCAAGAGGGTAGCATCTTTCAAAAAGAGATGTGCAGAACAAGGGGCACAATTTGAAGATGGGGGCGGCTCAGAGAGGTAATTTAAGGAAGCATTTTTTCACAGAGGGTTGTGGATGCATGGAGCGGCCTTCCGGAGGAGGTTATGGAGTCAAAAACAGTGGCGGAATTCAAGCACATGGGACAGTCATAAGGCCATTCTGTGGGGGTAGGAAGAAGTAGGCTGCTGGTTAACTAGGATCTGCAGCTTATCCAGTAGGTAGGGAAATGGGCAGACTGAGTGGGCCAGCGGTCCTTATCAGTCCAAATTCTATGTTTCTATGTAACCATAATCCATAATGACAATTACATATATTGCACACTTTTGTTTCGAGTATAAAAAGAAACAAAAATCTTAAAACTGAGTTAATATCTTTCTAATAGGTATCCAATTGTGCTACTGGTTCCATGCCATTTAAATTGGTAAGCCCTTGTTAACACCCCCAACACACACCTTCCTACCAATTTAATTTTATTGAGTTATTTTTTTTTTTGTAAGTTGTTGATGAGGTCTCTTCCCCACTTCTACCTTCACCTCAACCCAAATCGCACACCACACATAAATACTTGCACACTGTCCTTGTCACTCACTGCCGGTAACTAATAAAACTGACTGTTGATTACTGGTAAATATGGTGTTTGTGTATAGTTACCATATGTTTCCATTCGTCTTGCATAACCTGGGAAAATGGAAAACATTCTCCCATTATATCCACCCACCTAAATCAGCCTTACGTAATGCACACACCAGCACTCACCATCCTATAACCTCACATCTCCCACCCACAACAAAACATAAATTCCCCTTGAGCTATGTTCCATGATTTGTGGGGCAGGTGTAGGAGGTGGAGCAATTGCAGAACATAACATTCAGCTCTTCAAAGCTCATTAATCTATCTGACTAATGGAGTTGGAGAGAGGTGTGTGTGAGCAGGAGGGAGGTGATAGAGCTGTTTGTGCCATTGATGCTGTCAGCCAGACAGATTACCTCCCCCCACATCACTTCTGGCCAAATCATTTATTTATTTATTTATTTAAGATATTTACCAGATAAGCATACTGAGCGGGATCCACTCGTTTCCAGATGCGACCTGGGAGTTACATACATGCAATACAATTGGAGCATAGGCGATGGTGCAATACAACAGGTACAGAGTGAGTGCAGTAAAGTGTGTGCAATACAACAGGTACAGAGTGAGTGCAGTAAAGTGTGTAACAATCAGGTCCAGGAATATGTTACAGGCTGGACTATGCATTAGGTATTTAGTAACAAGTTTTAGTTTAGAGTGCATGAGTTGCTAACACATAGTAGGGTTTTAGAGCCGTAGTGCATAAAACAGACAGTGACACATTGGTGAGGGCAACAATTATAGTCAGTTGTTGAACAAATTTACAGTTTATGGCACGTTACGAAGCCTCCTGCTAACAGAACTGGGCTGCAGGTTGCAGTTACATGTGACTGAGAAGTGGGCCTGAAGGAGAGTTTTCAAGGTCCTTGGGGTGGAGGACTGCCTAATTACAGCAGGGAGGTCGTTCCAGAGTTTGGGTAGTCTATATTTGAAAGCAGATTGTCCCTTTGAGGTGTGCATGAAAGGGATATGCAGAAGTCTTGAGTCAGAGTCTCTCAAGGAGTAGGCCGGGGTGGGATGGGCTGACAGGATGGAGCTGAGATAGGTGGGAGGGAGTTGGACCAGTGCTTTACTCAAAGATTTGCGCAATGAAGCTGGCGCCTGGAGTGCAGTGAGGGAGATCTAGGGTGCTATACAGGTCGCAGTGGTGGGTGGTGGGGGGGCATTCAAGGATGAGCCGGCAGAAGGAATGAAAAAGGGGGTCCAGGTTTGCCAGGGTGGATGGGGGGGCCTGCGCTGTAGATCACGTCTCCATAGTCAAAGATTGGGAGAATCATTTTGGGTACTAACTCCCTCCAGACCGAGGTGGGTAGGCAACCTTTGTTGCGGTGTAGTGCGCCTAATTTTGGGTATAGTTTTTTCTGAAGGGAGTCGATGTGGACGGAGAAATCTAAATGGCGATCAAGCCATACACCCAGGTACCTGAAGGAGGTGCATGATTCCAAGGCGGTACCATCTAGTGTATGGAAAGTGGGGGGAGCCGCTAGTCGGGAGAGTCTAGGCTGCGTGCCGAAAGTTATGGAGATGGTTTTCTTTGTGTTTAGGAGGAGTTGGTTAGAGCTAAGCCAGGTTTGCACGGCATCAAAATCCTGCTGTAGGGCAGAGTTTAGGACCTCACTGGAAGGGCCGGAGGCGTACAGGACGGTATCGTCAGCATACATTTGAATAGCTGAGTTTGGGCATGCCAATGGGAGGTCGTTTAGAAATATAGAAAAGAGAAGGGGACCCAGGACAGATCCCTGGGGGGCCCCCATGGTGAGTGGGAGTGGGGGGGATACGTGTGGGCCAATTTTTACTGCTTGTTTCCTGCCAGATAGGTAGGCTTGGAACCAGCTGGTGGCTAGATCGGATAGGCCTGCATCCTGTAGTTTTGTGAGGAGTTTGGGGTGGGAGACGGTATCGAATGCCTTTGCCAGGTCAATAAATATAGCCGAGGTGAGGAACCCTTTGTCCATGCCTGAGGCAATACCGTTAGTGAGTCTTAGTAACGCAGTGGTGGTGGAGTGGGATTTGCGACAGCCCGATTGGTAGGGGGTGAAAAAGAAGGTGGTATCAAGGAATTGAGTGAGTTGTGAGAGGGCTAGGTGTTCCTGTATTTTGGCCAGGATTGGGAGTAGGGAGATAGGGCGGTAGTTCCCAGGCTCAGATGGGTTGCCACCCTTTGGCAGCGGAATGACTACTGCCTCCTTCCATGTTGTTGGAATTTGGGCAGAGGAGAAGGAACGATTAAGGAGGTAGCTAGGGGTGCTGCAATGGCAGGGGCAGATAGATATAGGAGTTTTGCGTCCAGTTCTAGCGGGCATTTACCTTTATTGGGGTTAAGGGAACGTAGGACGGTTAGGACTTCTGTCGTGGAGATGGGATGGAAAGAGAACTTGGTGGCATGGGGGGAGTGCAGGGCAGGCGCCGGGGGATTAGGTGCGGTGAAAAGGTTTGTAGGTTTGTTAGGAGAGATTTTGTACAGTTGGTAAAAAAGTTATTGAAAGTTGTGGCAACTTCGCTTGGCACAGATACATTTTTGCCCTGAATGGTTAGGGTAAGGGTGGGCGGCTGGATAGGGGGAGTGAGCAAGGTTTTGATAGATTTCCAGAATTTTGATGAATGGCTAAGATTAGAGGAGAGGGCCGCTCGGAAGTAGTTCTTTTTTGCCTGTCTTATGGCTTTGGTGCAGTTGTTTCGGAGGGTACGGTAATGCTGCAGGGATTCCAGGGAGCCTGTTTGCCTTTGTTTTTTCCAGGGCTGGTCTCTTGCGTGACATCTGGAGATAATGTCGGCTGAGACCCAGGGGAGATGGGTTGCCCTTACCCTTTTGCTACTGAGGGGGGCGTGATGATCCCAGACAGCAAGAAATTGATTTCTGAACGTGTCAAAAGCATGGTCGATGGTAGGTGCCAGTTGGATGAACGACCAGTCGGCAGAGGCGAGGTCATTTAGTAGGGAGTTGAGGCAGAGAGAATTGTATGCTCTCGTTTGGAGTGTCCTTGGGGGGAGGTGGTTAGTGGGTCTGTGCACCTTTCTGATCGCACAGATCATGGTGGTGGTCGCTCATTGAGTCAGGTAGTAGGCCAGCCTTAATAATCCTGTGTGGGTGTCTTGTAAGAGCCCAGTCCAGGAGGGAGTGGTTCTGGGATTTTGGGTTTAGGCGGGTGGGTTGCTCAGTCTGTTGGGAGAGGTTAAGGGCTTTGATTTTACTGCATAGTTTTGTGCAGTCATTGCCTAACCAGTTGTAGTTAAAGTCCCCGAGGATGTAGAGCTCACCGGCAGTAGCCATTTCACACTGTATCCATCCTGTGTCCTGTAGCCTGTTGCACTATGGGATGGGGTAACTGGGTTATCATTCAGGTAGTCATGAAAAAAGTCAATACTGCATGGAACATATCACACTGTAGTAGTGTGTATTGACCACATTAATTAATTCCTGAATATCGAGAATGATAGTATCCCAAATAGTAATGGCCATGCAGCAGATGTTAACATTCACATTGTTTGTATACGATATCCCACCCCACACAATATGCTTGTCCCACCACTAATGCTATGTTGATGTACTCTGCACTTTAGCAATTAACAAAAATAGCCTGAGTCAGCAGGAGTGCTTTCTTTTTCTGTGTTCCTGAGCACTTTATTTGTAAGTAGCCGCTCTTAGCTGTGAGTACTGCCTTGATTTATTTGCTCCATAGACTGACCTCTGTTGCTCCTCCACCCAGTTTTGTCATTCAGTGGTAGGGTGAGTGAGAGAGAGAAAGTACTGCATAGTGGCTTTAAAAATTACTGGCACTGTCGGTGTTCAAGCAGTCACTCTTAGCTGTGAGTATTGCCTTGATTTATTTGCTCCATAGACTGACCTCTGTGGCACTTCTGCCAGTGATCTGTGGTTGGTGAGGGAGGGTGGAAGACAGAAAAAATACCATAGAGTGGCTTTAACTTTCACCAGCACTATTGGTATTTTGGGGCTGGGGGAGTGGGAGAGAGAAGTGCTACAGAATGATTTTACTGTGGTTGGCACTGGAGAGTGGGAGAGCCCACTGAGGGTTGGCAAAATGGATAAGAGTGGAAGGGTTTGCATGGTTTGCAGAGCTAGGAGCATGGAGAGTAGTTAAATAAAGGGTACTGTTGGGGAACAGAGCAGGGTTTTAGTACTGAACCATCCTTGTTTGCTGTGATTTAGTGGTCGAACGGTGATGCTGTTTTTTAAACAGCAGTTGATAGGGAGAAGGGCAGCGGTAAATGGAGAAAAAGGCAAAGGCAGTAAGGACAGGGATGGGGCAAAAAGAAATAAGGTCATAAAAAGAATGGAGGGTAATGAGTACCAATGCCCGTAGTGTAGGTAAAAAGCTCCCAGAAATGGTGGCCTTGATGGAAGAGGGATGCCTGGATATCGTGGCAGTCACAGAAACATGGTACACAGAGAACCATGAATGGGATGTCTACATACCAGGGTACAATCTACTGGAGGGACAGGGAGGGTAGAAGAGGAGCAGGAGTAGCTCTCGTGTAAGGGAAGGATCAAAGCAACAGAACTAAATGGTAAACAGGGAGGAGAGGAGGCACTGTGGGTCACCCTGGAAACTGGAAATGGCACCACAGTCTGCACAGGGTGGGGCTGTGGATGTGGCCTACCTAGACTTTAGTAAGGCATTTGACACATTCCGCACAAAGATTAATAAATTAGCCAGCCTGGGAGTGGGTCCCAGTGTGGTAGCCTGGGTAAAACACTGGCTGGACAACAGGACACAGAGGGTAATAGTAAATGGAGTCCACAGTGAAGAAAGGGGAGTTACTAGTGGGGTACTGCAGGGTTTAGTACTGGAGCCGGTCCTTTTTAATGTCTTTATAAGTGACATTGCAGAGGGACTGGAAGGAAAAGTATGTCTCTTTGCAGATAACACAAAGATCTGCAACAGGGTTGGTACGCAAGGTGGGGTGGAAAGGATGAGAAGGGACTTGGCAAGGTTGGAGGAATGGTCAAATGTATGGCAGCTTAGATTCAATGCAAAGAAGTGCAAAGTAATGCACCTGGGAAACAAAAACCCAGGGGAAGAGTACACAGTGGGTGGAGAGATACTGACAACAACAAAAATGGAAAAGGACCTGGGGGTAGTCATATCGGATGACCTAAAGGTGGGCAAGCAATGTGAGAAGGCAGTAAGGAGAGCTGGGGGGAATACTGGGATGCATAGGGAGAGGCATCACCAGTAGAAAACAGGAAGTTGTTGTCCCTCTGTACAGACAGTTGGTAAGACCACATCTGGAGTACTGTGTACAGTTCTGGAGTACTGTGTACAGTTCCCATCTCCACAAAGACATGGACAGGGTAGATGCTGTCCAGAGGAGGGCAACCAAAATGGTGCAGGGTCTGTACCAGAAGACATATGAAGAACGATTAAAGGAGCTTAAGATGTATAACCTCGAGGAAAGGAGGGAGAGGGGGGACATGATAGAAACTTTCAAATACCTCAAGGGAATCAACAAAGTCCAAGAGGGTAGCATCTTTCAGAAAAAGAGATGTGCAAGAACAAGGGGCACAATTTGAAGATAGAGGGGGACGCCAGAGGTAATGTGAGGAAGTATTTCACAGAGAGGGTTGTAGATGTATGGAGCAGCCTTCCTGAAGAGGTTGTGGAGTCAAAACAGTGGGGAATCAAGAATGCATGGGACAGACATAAGGCAATTCTAGTGAGGGGTAGGAGGAAGTAGGCTGTTGGTTAACTAGGATCTGCAGGCTATCTGTTAGGTAGGGAAACGGGCAGACTAGGTGGGCCAAGCAGTCCTTATCTGCCATCAGATTCTATGTTTCTATGTATAGTCCAATTTTCTGATGTTTCTGCAAGGTGTGCAGCACTCACCTGACAAAATAATGTCCTACATTTTTGTAAATGATTCCTCTCAAACCATCATTCCACTGCTGCAAGCTTGCATTGATGGCGATTTCAACTATTGCAATCCTCTTCTGGAAATTGGCTTTGACCTGAGTGTTCGGGACAGCCGTGGCAGAACTGGTCTGCATCTTGCAGTGGCCGGAGGAAATATAGGCACCTGCCAGCTTTTACACAAATTAAGTGGAAGCCACTGCTTTGTTTCTTTGTCTGGTGAGTTTAAAAGGCAAAACAGGCTGTCTCCTGAGTAAGGGTGAAAATGAACATTAAAAAAAAAAAAAAAATACAAGTGGGCAGGCAAAGAAAGGTAATAGTGTACATTGTAGCAAACAGTTGTATGCAGCAATGTATGTAAGATTTGTAAGTTTGTACCTAAAAATGTTTCACTGTTTCAACAATCCGAGAACTATTTGCTGCAATGTACAGTTTTCCAAATCTTTATATAGGAACCGCAGTTTTCAAAAGTGGGGACCGAGCCACGCTGTCTCCCACCTACTCTTACCTATCTCAGATCCCCTATCTCACCCCACTCTTCCTATCCATCCTCTACCCATTCAGCCCTCCTTCTAACATGGCATGCCCTCTGAATCAGTGCTGATGTTACGGTGCATTTTCTTCTCTTCAAGCTTTCTTATTTCATCACCTCAATATGAGTAGTCTCACCAAGCACATTGTTATATTCCTGATGGGTGCCTTGTATGAGCACTGACTTACTGTAACTTCTATGTTTACTATTTGTTAACCTTAATTAAAATCTAGTCTGTACCTTTATGTCTATTGTATTTTGTATGTCTGATCTTAAATGTGGAAACTTTGTAAAAGAGCTTCCAGCTCAAAGGTCTTCTGGGATAACAATAAATAAATAAATAAAAATAATGTCTTGACTTTGTGTGTTTAATTATGCCCTCCCCTATGTGAAATATATTAATTGTGTACATAATCATAGCCTCGTGGGGTTGTAAATTGAAAACTGCATTTTTTAAATTATTTTATTTATTTTTGGAAGGGAAATTCGTATGCTAGAATAAAGATATGGGAAAGCAGTCATTGAAGTGAGGATCAGATAAATAGAAATTGGCTCACTGCTGCTGCAGTCAGGTCGGTGGTGACAGAACTATTAGTGCAAATGGGGCTAAACAGTACAACATGTGAAAGTCAGTGGCAATGACCACTAAGTCACAATAGGAGCTTCTTTTACACTGGATAAAGAAAGCCTAATTAGAATGTTATCTTGCCATCAGACACTAAAAAATAGTTCTGAATTTGTAGACAAATCCTTTCACTGTCGCACAGAATATAACATTACAGGATGTGAATAGCAGCACTCCTGTCTTATTGCTGTTATCAGCAGTGAACACTGTGAAGGTGATTTGTCTACAAAATCAAAACTCCTTTGTCCACTGTCTGACAACAGGATAACATTTTGAATTGATGGTTGCCACTGACTGATGAACAGCTGCTGTAGCAACGTCGTCTCACTGTCTCACTGACAGGACTGTATGCCAGCAGCATAAATGTTGGTCCCTATAACCCACAAGCTGACAACTGATAGTTTCCGTGAAAATAATGCAACTCTCTTCAATCCAGCTTGTGGCAATTTGTATGCCATTTCCCATGCTGTTTTTTTTTAACTTTGCAAAATGACATAACATAAATGTTCCAAGCTTGTAAAAAATATGAAATAATTTATGTAAATAGTTACTTTTCTTTTTGATGACACCTATGGCTTGGCAGTGTGTAGCATGACTGAAAATTACACTCATGCTCTTCAGGTGTGTGGATAAAAGATAAAGATTTCCACATCCCTAATCCTTGAATGCAAGATCCTCCCCACAGCCCATTATGCTATGTCTGTTACAGCTCTTAGACCTCTTCACTTACATGCTGTGATGCAACATTTATAAATGTAATGTAGATGCTGTATGCACAATGAACAAGTGTCCAATGCTGAGATGTAGTCTCACCTCCACCCCACACTGTTTAGTGCCTGATTAATCATGGTGCCCTGAAAATACTACAAGAGGGGGAGACTGGCTGTACATGCAGTGTGAGCTGGTGCACTTATTGTCTTGCTGGATGTTATATTTTATTTGCCCTTGGACTGCTACGATCCTGTGGTTTCCATAGCAAACTCCCCCACCCACTCCTCTTCCCACTACTGTTAATTCTGTGACTCCTGACCATGTACACTCTTCATTTTAGAGACTGTGTTTTCAGCAAATAATGCTGTTCCAGCCAGTCTCTAATATTTAGTCCTCTTGCACACTATCACCTTCATATATTGATTAATGACGTGCCACGGACTGATATATCAGTCCTGCATTGCAATACATTCTAATCATGTCAGTTGGCAGCCCAAGAGTTCAAGATTATATTACTATTTTATGGTTATAGTAGTGATCCTGGTGCCATGCAAAGGTAAAGGGGGAAAGTGGGAATTGTTTAGACAGGCGATGCACACTAAGCCACAGCTGTTTTCCAGGTGCAGGCTGGTAGCACAAGGAAGTTAGGTGACTTGTTCAGTGTCTCTAATTATTATTATCAAATGTCCACATACAATAAAAACATCTAATAAATAATGGGATAATGTAAATAGCAAGCTGTCATTACAACTTGGTGAATCCTGGCATTTGAGTAGCAAAGTGACCAAGCACAATAGTGTCAAATTCAAGTTAGGATCCCGAATCTACATGTGTTTTTTGTAACATCTTGTTTTTTATCTGATACAATCATAGTGTAACAAAACTGTTACTCCTCTATAATGGATACAGAGTTCTGATTTCCCTTTTTTCATTTGGTTGAGTGTGTGTTGGTGGGGGTACGCGAAGTGTGTTCGGCTGAAGAAAAATGCTTTTGAAGTACAGTATCTGCATTGCCTGTCAGAGTTGTCCTAAAATTGCTCTACAGTATTTAGTGTACTCATTCCCTACCCTAACGTGGCACCTATTTACTGTACGTGGATACTGAATAAGTCTCGGAGTGTTCATTCCCACATGTAGATGTATAACAGCAGAAAACTCATCAAAAAGTAGATTATTTGAATTTGAACCACACTGATATCGGGAATCACAATCACAGTTACTTTCCAGATACAGTATCAGTGTGTTTCAAATAATTTACTTTATGATGTGTTTGCTGGTGTTAGAATTCTACAAGTGGGCATTAACCCTCACTGATGTCTCCATTTATGAATATTTTTTTTCTCATAATTATGCCAGAGCTGTACCCCCCCACCCCCCACACACACACATTTGAAAACAAGAAAATCAGCTCTGCATCCATTATACAGGAGTGAGGAAGTTCTTTTTCACAGAAAGGGTGGTGGATGCATGGAATAGCCTACCTCAGGAGGTGGTGGATATGAATACAGTGCAGGGCTTCAAATAGGCATGGGACAGGCATAAGGGAGCAATACAGATGAGTATGACTAGATAGGCCATTGACAGAGTAAAGGCCTATGGCACATTCATAAGGTAGAAAAAGAAATGAGCAGACTAAATGGGCCTTGAGGTCCATATGTGCGTCACCTTCTATGTTTCTATGTTAGAGTGAAAATTTCCTTTAACTGTGATTGTATTAAATGGAAAAAAGATTTTACAGAGAACAAGTGTAGATTCAGTATCATAACTTGATTTTGAAATTATTGTGCTTGGTCACTTCCGATATTTCTAATATTAAATATTGATCATAAAAATAATTTTAATAAATAACTTAAATAATCAAAATCGAAATTGCAGATGGGAATTACAAATGTAGTATATCCATCACAATCTTATCACTATCCACAGGAGAAGGTCAAATCCTGGTACTGGGTAAATGTGGTCTTTAGGTAGAGTCAGTTTGGCAAAGTGCCCGTCCAGCAAATGTTGTCTCTGAGGTAAGGTAAGGAATTATCTTTCACTGAAAAGGCCACCTTGCTGGGCCCCTAAAATACAGCAACATTTACCCCCAAAGACTTTCTTGAGCCCGATCCTCCCAGCCACCTAGCTGATTATCTCCTCCTATATCCATTACCTCTCATGCACCCATCCCAAAACTTTTAAGACCAGCTCCTCTTAGAAAAGAGACTGTCTGTGTGAACTTATTTTCCATCTGCAATCCAACTGGATATAGAATAGTTAAAAGATAGGTTGCCTGTATCCTAAAATAAATACACACATTGTATCCCCTACTTGATAAACTTATAACACATTATAGGGCCTAAAGGTTATACATTAATTATGGATTCTTAGTACAAAAGAGCAGTAAATTAATAAATGATTCAGTTCCAACTTCTGCCTACAATAATTAATAAAATGCATGCACTTTTCAAAATGCAATTACTGCAGATATATCAAATCTGTTACCATTTGTATATCTAAAAAAATCTTTAAAAGGACGCACTCTGATTTCAGCTGTAGTACAATGAATTGCAATGGGCACTGATGCCACTCTGTTCGTTTGAACCTGCCATCACCGTAGTTTTAACATTATCATTTATGATTATGAGGACAGCTATTCTTCGTGGTTTTAATGATCTTGCTTATAACTAGTGGTCCCCTACTTTACTTTTCAGTAGTGTTACTGACCTTTGATCAAAGCTGTAGTTTTTGCTAATGTGAGAAAATTTGGAGTTACTCAGTGAAGCTAATTAATCTTATGATGCTTAGTCACATCCTTAGAAGTACAGTTGCTAAAATGTATGTGGTGACCTAATATACTCTCAATATTGATTTAGAAGTTTAATAACATTTATATAAATATTCCGGCAGTAATTACACTTGCCATCCATCTGACAAAACTGTGGAACTTCCCCTGCTCTGTTTTCTTACACGTTGATCTCCTGCACTCCCAAGCCGCACCTCAGTTATACTTTCCATGTTGATTTGGCATTTTTTTGATTATCTTGTTTACTTTGTAAACACCTTACAAATTTTTATTTTCTGTATCAGTCAGGGGGTGATGTTTTAAACAAGTATTAATCCTGGAATTCTGTTAATACAAATATCATCCTCCTTTTTTGCATCTCTTTTTATATTTTATGCTTTCCTGTTTGCTGGTGCATCACTTTCTTTCCAGCGAAACTTTCTACAGAGATTAATTTCTCCATATCAGTGATATGTATCATATTCTCAGTGGTGTCCTGCTTTTCATGATCAACCATTGCGGTTTTACATTAAGACGTTACTGTCACAGTTCTGTTTCTGTTAATCTGCTACTGTTATTCCATGTAAATGCATTACTCCCCCCTCCCACTGTACAATTCATACTAATTTCTGATGTGTAGCTTTATCGGGTGGGGGTGGGGTGCGGCAAGTCATTCCGACCTCTCTTCACCTCTGTTTACTGTAATTTTGATATGAGATCTGATCTGAACCACTTGACTCTGACAGCTGTAATTTTGTTCTTTGGACTGTCCTTTAAATCCTATGTGTTTACTACATATGTTGGATTTTCCTTATGTTTTGCCCTGTACTGAGTCTGTATTTGCTTAACTGGAAAACACTTTCTGGAAGTTCCTTGGCTCGCTGTCTGTGACACTCACTTGCCACAATTAGAATACCTCTCCTTAATTTGCTGATGCATAATACTGTATATCTGTTCTGTCTCCCCTTTCTTTCAACCTCCACCCCTACCATAATCTCAAATCTGCAATTTACATGTAATGTTTGTTTTTATTTTGTTTGTATGTTTCTGAAATAAAATCATGTACTTGTATATAATTTTACACCCTTAGTGCAATATAGATGCTACTGGTCTGCAGTCCACTTATTTATTATTTCTATTTGTGCGAGTTGGCAGATGTTTGGTAGGAGCTATAATCAGGTATTCAGTAATTTTACGAGTGTATTAACTATTGTTTGTTTTGTCGATGTAAGTGTTTACATTTGTGAGTTGTGTATTAAAAAGTCTCCATACGCAAGATACTCATCTTAATTACAAGGTTGTCTTTTTGAGCAAGATCATCCCTCTACTGTGGTGATCAAGGCACAGCTCTCTCTGATCTGTTTGTTAAATTTTAACAAAATGTTTTAATATCAACCTGGTCACTACCCTTGCCTAATGATTAAATAAAGACGTTTTAGGGACATATGTGAAACTGCACTCTAAAAAATACTGGGATCTGCACATGGGGATATAGATGTGGACCCTGGTGTGCTGTGTAGGATGGTGCTAGTTTATCATAATCATACCTCTCATTGATTCACATACATACCATGTGTTTAATGATCTGTTAACTAGTTGCCTTGGCTATCCACCATTATTATATTTGTTCCCTACCACATCTGTGCATTTTATGACACATTACTCACATTTCCTCCTCTTTGCCAAACCCACATTCCACCCAGACTGTACACACCCATACACAGAAAATGTTTAAGTAAGTTAAAAATACAAAACCATTAATAATTATCTATTTTTTTATTGTATTTTGTATTCTCATGAGGTACATGGATTTCTTGGACATAAATTTGACTAATCTGTTCATCCTATGTATTTAACAGATAATTTCCTCTCCATTTTTTGGATGTGCAATATTTCAGCTTTTTACGTTATCTGTCTGTGTCACTCTACTATTGGCTGGTGTTTCTCAGTATGTCTGGAGAGCCAGGTGTTTTCTAATAAAGGGACTTCTCCATATCCGCTATACATAGTTTTCTGTAGTGTCCCAGTTTGCAGGTCTTCTAGCGTGAAGATACATTTATTTTTTCTGATCTATTTGTTGCATGTCTACCAGACATTTTAATGATGTTCCACAGATCCTGCATTCAACTTAAAAAAATTCAGGCACATTGTAAAATGGGCGGTGATTTCACCTACACCCATTTTTGTGCTGCTCTCTGCCTGCAGCAATTTATAATCCCTATGTGGCTCCTCCTGCAGGTAAAGCTTAAAGTATCGCCAGCCACTGCCACTTGTGGGGTTGAGTTATTGCGAGCAGGTGTGAGACTACTCTTTCATGCTTGGGAAATGCACATCCAGGATAAAGTCATAAAAATGCATGACTAATTTCAATCTAATTCTGGGGTGAGGGGTGGCAAAAAAATAAAAATAAGACATGGGAAGCTGGTAGGGGGTGAGTGGAACTTGACACAATGGATATCAAAAATAAATTAATTGCTGTTATGATCTTAGGCAGTACACAACCTCTGCAAATTAGGGCTTTCATTGTTACCTCCATTAACATGAACAAAAGTGATGACAATTATTTTTTTCTAATCTGCAAAAAAAAAAAAAAACTGTCCACTGACACAGTGTAATTCTTCAACTCTTTGCTATACTTTTACTGTTGGCTGGAGACATTAGGTTGAGTGCCCACAGTCCCTCCATTCATATGCCAGAAAAAGGAGTGGGCTTGGGAACACCTACCGGAAAATTTAAATTTGGGTAATGCAATGTAACCGCGAATAGCGCCAGCTGGTGCATTTCAATAGATTTCCATAGACGATGAGGGAAATGTAATTAATTAAGGTTTACCACATACCGCACCACCGCAGTACTGCATTAATAATCTACCTCTTGGTATTACCGCGCCCGTTGATGTATAACGAGGTACCGAGCAACTTTACAATAGTTACCACTGTAAACTGCCAGAGCTTCTGGGGGCCTGGTGGCCCAGACCCCATCTTTAGCTGGTTTGGGATATAGGGCTCAGATCTAACTACTTGTCCTGGGTCCAGAAATTCCTAGCTGCAGCTCTGAGCATACAAGTATGCATGTAGGACCCTTCGTTTCCTCAGACAAATGAGGGTTCGATCATATTATCTCAAAAAGTAAGGCAATTATTTGTAAAAAAAAAAACTGAGTCAGTGCACCAGTTAGGGTAACTTAATGCCACAAAAGTAGAGAAATGTGGCACAAGGATTTCTCAACCTAATGCCCACCACCCCACCCCCAAGCAGCAAAAGGAAAAAACATTCTAGGGACATGGATATGTTGTTCATCCACACTTATTGGCAGGTCCCTTGCCGCTTTAAATCTTGCCAGAAGGTCTTCAAGCTGGCTCCTCCCACCCACCCGGGTGGTAAAACTCACGGCTCCACCCCATGACGCTAGATCTTCTTACGCTTGGAGCTCAGGTTCCTCCTTAGCACTCTCGTTTCGATGGTTCTGAAAATTTCGGTCTTCTAAATCATTGGAAGTGTCTTTTCTGAAACTTCGATCTTTTCTTCTTCGCTACGGCGATGGCTCAGTCCTTTTCCGGCCCCGAGAGGCGCATGGTTAGTTCCTCCAGGAGAGACTCGCATTCCACATGCGTTTATTGCCTGGACTTGGATCACGATCCTCAGGCTTGCAATTTCTGTTCTGCCCTTTTGGTCAGCTCTCTGGAGGACCGCGCGGCCCATTCGGGGCTCGGACATCCGGTAGTTTTTTCCGCTCCGGAGATTCCCTCGGACCAGCGGGTGCCGCTTCGACTGTTTCTCAGCAGTTTGATCCTGCTGGGGAGGCGTCCCCCCTCCTCCCTCGGTTGCGGCGCTTATCCCGCCTCCTTGGGTTCAACTCATGCAGCTTCGTTCAAGGGCTTCGTCATTCCTCTCCTCCAAGGGAGGGGACCTGAAACCTCCGCCTCGGCCTAAGTCTAAAGGGCCAGAGGCGGGTCTATTCGCCGGGCGCGGAACTCCCCTCCCTCATCGGCCGACGCCGACTTCGGTCAGGATGCGGGCCGCCACTGGCCTCACGGTGTCCCCATCAGGTCAGCCGGCCAGGTCCCCGTCGACGTTGGCGAGTCTCTCGACCCGCCTTGGGTGGTCTTCTGGTGCCGCCATCCCTCCGCCCGGGCGGAGGCTGAGGTTCTGTCCGTCCCCTTGTTGACAGCCCTCGGTCCTTTCTTCGAGCCGAGGAGGAGCGGTGCGTCCCGCTCCTTCCCAGGCCCGCTCGGTCCCCAGGTTGGGTCTCGGTCTCGGTCAACCTCTCGGTCTAGCCACTCACGCCGATCTCGGCGTTCGGTCGGGCACGAGTTAAGTGCTTGCCGTCTTCCTCGCCCCTCCTCGATGAGGAGCTGTTCGATGCCGCCATCGTTGTTACGAGGAAC
The DNA here is from genome assembly GCA_016271365.2 of Neoceratodus forsteri. Taxonomy (NCBI): domain Eukaryota; kingdom Metazoa; phylum Chordata; order Ceratodontiformes; family Ceratodontidae; genus Neoceratodus; species Neoceratodus forsteri. Next base: position 1,628,297,325 of record CM057453.1, read on the forward strand.
TTATATGGCGATTGCAGTTGTTGTCCGGTATCAGCTCCACCCCGATTCATTCTCGGATAGCAGCGCAGCCGCTCGTGTCGTCAGCTGTTCGAATCAGTCGAGGAGCCCTCTCCAGGGCCGGTTGCTCGTCGCACTCGCTGCCCCTCCGCCTTGAGGGGGTTCAAAGCCAGGCCATGACCTGTTCTTCAGGTCACCGGTCCCCTCACTCCCGCCCGCCCGGCGACAAAAGTGCCTTGGAGCCTGCGGTAGCTTTTTGCAGACCCTTTGAGCCTGAAGCCGGCTCTGCTATGTTTCCAGCAGGGAGGACCCAGGGTCTTCTCAGGAACATTCCTGAGACGACAGCCCATCGCCTTTGAGGGTCTGCTTCAGCTCATTTCAGAATTCACTGATGCAGCACGAGCCCGCCTCCAAGCGGGCACCTTACCCTTACGGAGATTCTGGACCGAGGGGGTTCTCCCTCGGAGGCCTTCCCAGTGGCTGAGGCTATCGTAGGCCCAGCCTTGGAGCTATGGCGGTGGCCTTCCTCCTGCCCTGCGCCTTCAGCCAGGGTGGCTTGGAGGTACCCTGTCCCTGTCGGTTCTCTGCCCGGTTTCTCGGAGCACCCCTCGGCTGAAGGGGTAGTCACCGACGACGTTTTCCAATGTCTTGGAAATGCTGGGGATATGGATAGACCCCCGACAAAGAGTCCAAAAGGATGAACTACGTCGGGCGCAAGGTTTACGCCATGCCCTCCTAGGCCTCCGCCAGGCCAGCTTGGCGGCTCTTATGGCACACTGTTCCCACCTTCTGGGCACCCTGGACGAGGTTCTCACTCATCTCCGGCTGAACTCGGACCACGGTCCGCGGTAGATGGACCAGGGTAGGGCAGTGGCAATACAACAGCTCCAGACGGCTCTGGATCTGGGTGACTCCTGTGCCAGATCGGTGGCGGCCACAGTGGCCATGCACCGCAGGGTGTGGCTGAGGTTATCCTCTTTTTCCTTGGAAACCCAGCACGAGTTGGCGGACATCCCCTTCTTGGGGACTGACCTTTTCGACCCTGGAGTGGAGGGACATATCCAAGGGCCCGAGAAGTCCGATGCTACTCCAGACTCGGTCACTCTCGCCCGGAGGGTCAAGGGCAGCCGTCAGCCTTTGCATAAGCCCCTTTGCCCCCTGAGCCCTCATGCGGCTCAACTGCCCAGCATAAGGCCAGCAGGCATGTGCCAGGTGCCTGTTGCCAGTCCAGCATCTTCCTCCAAAGGAAGCAGGGAGGCAGGAACCGAAAGCCCTCGGCTCCTTCCCTCCAAGCCTGCTCAGTGACGGGCCAAGGGGCACTGCCCCGGCCCCGTCGTCCCAGCCCGGGTTTCCCCATGGGGGGATGGCTCCGCACCTCGTTCTGGAGGTATTTAAGGGTAGATCCTGTCGCAGGTTGCTAGCGGTTTCCCCTTTTGAGCCGTTGCCCCATGGGGATCTTGGGTCCACTGCCTCTGTGTCGGTCGTAACGACATGCCTGGCCCTCTAGTTAGAGGTGATCAGGAAGGCTGCAAACCCCCTTCAACCCTGGGTTTGTGTCCAGGTATTCCTGGCCTCAAACGGACGGGGGCTCGCGCCCATTCTCCCGCACGCCTGGATGGTCTCTCTACTTCAGATATTCCATCCTCAGAACGTGGCGTGTGGCTGTTTCCTGGGCCTCCAGGATGTACCTACTCCTCGTTCCGTCCGTTTCTTGGGAGGCTCCTCCCCTTCTTAGTGGGGGATCTCCTTACGAGTTCCTAGCCAGGCCCTTCTTTTGCTCAGCAGTCTCTGCGGCACTGAAGGGTCCGGACGTAACCCCACCCGGAAGGCAGACTGGTCTCCCGTTCAGGAGCCAAGTGGAACTTCAGGCCTTAGTGGTGAGGCTTCGGGACTAAGCTCGACTCTTGAGTCCGAGCTCGGCTCGGGCGGACAGGGCTGAGGTTCTTTCTCCCTTACCCAGTCGGGTTGGCTGGTAATTATGTCCTGCCAGGACCTCCTGGCCTCAGGGCGGCCTTCCCATAGTGGGAGGGCCAGCCAGAGGATACAGCGCTGCGACCTTTGAAGAGTTCGTGACTACAGCCCAGGAGTTAAGAGAACGCCTCCCTTGGACCATTCCAACTTGCCAGGAGAACATCCTGTCTGCTCTCCTGAGTCGCGCGGTCTTCTCCCACCGAGCTTTCTGATGGGTGGGGTGCCCATCTAGGGGAATACAGAGGCTTCGCCTCTGGTCCTCTCGTGAGTCCCGATGTCCTTCCTGCTCACTGGAGCACAGGCGGTCCGCTTAGCTTGCACCGCCACTCCACTTTGTACGGGTCTAGTGGTCTAAGTCCAAGTAGGACAACACCACGACCATGTGCTACCACCCCGCCAGGTTCGGTCGATCCTTGCCTCGGTGCAAGGGAGGTTCTCCGCATTGGGTTTTGCTGTCGAGGTTCCCAGCCATTTGATGGCAGGAGCCCCCATTTCCTGGCTGCCCTAAGCGGGCATAGGCTGCGCCTCATGAGTGGTTTCCCGCCGGAGGTAGCACAGGATCTTCTCCGTCTTCCCTCCGGGAGAATACGGAGGCAGACTGTTTTTTGCCCACCCTCAGCAAGGCCTGCTGGGGATGCCATGAGGCCACGGACCCGGGCCCTCCGTGTATCTTCCCATTTCCCTTGACCTACGGGCAAGGTGAGGAGGACTTGGCGAGGTGATGCTGGTAGCCCCAGACTGGATTGCAGTTCTGGTGTCCAGCTCTCCTCAGTCTCAGCCCCAGGCTCCCGAGGTGGCTTCTAGTCCGCCCGGTCCTGTCTTTTCCTTTCAGGGAAGGTTATCCATCTGGATCTTCAATCCCTGCACCTGTAGGCCGACCCTGTGTGGCTGGGGCCAGGCCTAGGGTCTTCGGCAAGGTCCTCGACCTTTGAGGCATCCTGCTAAGAAGTCGCCAGGATGCTCGTCCTCTGGGAGAAGTTCTCTTTGATGATGGGATAGGGCCGTGCCTCCCCCGCCCTGAGGCATTCCGACCATCTGCGGTCCATCCTAAACCAGGGCTTCGCTGACCCTCTAGGTGCTTCTCGGGTCACTCCTGTCTTCCGGGCGCGGGCCGGGAGGCAGTTGGTGGTGCGGAGAAGGTGGTCTGGCACTTCTAGGCCTCGATCACACCTCCCCTTTTAGGGAGAGTATCCTTGTTTCTGTGGGATCCTTGCTGGTATGGGCTTAGCTCATGAGCAAGCCATCCGAACCTTTTGCACAGGTGCGAGTTTCCCCCACCTGTTGTGGAAGAACACCTTCTTGGGGCCACTCTGCCATCCAGAAGGTGGGGAGAGTTCCAGGTGCTCCTTTAATCTCCCTATCCGGTCTTCCACAGGGACTAGGTTGTCCTGCGCCCCACCCGAAGTCCTTCCGAAGGCGGTGGCGGAGTCTTCCCTTCGGGGGTATTGCCTCTGCCGGGGTTTATCCCCATTCACACCTCAGAGGCCGTATACAGGTTCCATAGGAACGGTTTAACTCACCTACCTAGAGGCGTAAAGCTAAAGTTTGGGAGAGGTTCGCCAGCTGTTCATCACTTCGCTGAAGCCGCGATCTGGCAGATTTGCAGCCCAGTGATCAGCGGGCGGGTCATCCCTGCATAGGTCTCCACTATAGGCGGGCGGGATGGAGCCTCCCAGAGGGATAAACGCCATTTTACCCGTCCTTCCACTGCATCAGTGGCTGCTTTCGGGATACTCTGGTCCAGGATATCCGCAGGGCTTCTGCCTGGAAGCAGGCTTTACTCGCTCCTCTTCCACATCGACCTTGGGTCGCGCTTGGGTGCTGGTCCGGGCCTCGGTTCTCCAGTCTTTCTACTTAGGTAGGGGTGTGCACCTTGCCTTCCTCCTCCCGGAGAACTGCTAGGAGTCTGCCAATAAGTGTGGATGAACAACATATTCAGGTCCCTAGAAATACAGGTTACTCACCTGTAACAGGAGTTCTAGGAATGGTATATGTTGTTCATCCACACGACCCACCCGGCCTCCCCGGCTTTGACGCACAACCTGGCTTCCAGCGGGCTAGATCTGGCGTCATGGGGCGGAGCCGAGAGTTTTACCACCCAGGTGGGTGGGAGGAGCCAGCTTGAAGACCTTCCGGCAAGATTTAAAGCGGCAAGGGACCTGCCAATAAGTGTGGATGAACAACATATACCATTCCTAGAACTCCTGTTACAGGTGAGTAACCTGTATTTAGGGCATTGGGTCTTCAGAGTCTTGTTGAATCAGTGGTGGGGTCTTCCTTGAGGGTTGTCAGCCCTAATGCTTCCCCCCCCCCCCGTGTGAAGACAGGAGATCATGTGTGCGTTGTTCGCTCACGGAATGGGATGGGCTTAGGGTTAACAACTGCAAAGGAGGACCCCACCACTGATTCGACAAGACTCGGAAACCCAATGCCGTAATGTTTTTCCTTTTGCTGTTTGGGGGTGCATTTGGGTGAGAAACTCTAACGGCACATTTCCTTACTTTTCTGGCACTGGGTTGCCCTATGGTGTATTAACGCAGTTGTTTTTTTTTGTTTTTTGCAAAGAATATATAAACTACAAGGGATGGTTTTCTTTATTACAGGTGGCGACACTGGGGATTGGTCATCCCCATTGCCAGTGTTACGTTGTGGGGTGGGGGCCAGTAAGGCGGTTGCAACAACAGACATCAATGGACGTTTTTCTTTCTTGCAATGTGTAACTGAACCTCAGCAGGCTGATCATGACAGATCAGCTGTACTTGCTGGGCAGCAGCTATGCTGATCAACGGAAAGAACTGACCTATGATTGGGCCGGCTCTCTTCATTGAACTACATGAAGTTTCCACCCAGCAAGCCAGAGCAGTGTCATGATCAGCCTGGCTGATGATTGGTGTGAGAATGACGAGTCCCTTGCAGACTACTCTGCATTGGACTGACAATGTCACACCCTCAAAAGCCACTCTGCTAACAAAATGTTTGCTACATGTGTGCGCACGGCAAACATAAAAATGGGTTTATGGGATCGTGTCTGGGCCACAGCTCAGCTAGCAACAATCTTATTGGTTGGTTTGTTTGACCTCCGTGGCACTGGAACTCTGGAATATAGAAGAGAGGGGTCTTTGGGGCCGTGATGCCTTTGATGTTGGTTGCTCCCCCATACTCTACAGACTAGTGCATCATGGGGTGCCTGGGTGGAGGTGGGTCTTTCTTGGATCGGTGCCGGGGGGGGGGGGAGAATTGGGTAGTTATCCCTCTGAGTGAGGATTTGCCGTCCCCTTCTCTCCAGAAAGCAGAAGTGGGAAGATTGAGAAGAGTGGCATGTTTTTTATGGTAAGTTACTGGTGGAAGAGCTTGAGAAAAATTCTTTAAAATGAGCACTCTTCAAGTCACTGGAGGGTCAGCCAAGGGGAAGGGGATTGAGTGCCTAAGGCACTGCTCTACGGAGGGGGGGAGTGGTGCGGAGCTCTGATTTTAACTGTCCCCTAGCGGAAGCTGGAGACAGTACACCAGGCAGCATAGGAGTAGCAGGTGTTTGGCATGACATGCATGAGAATGTGTGTGCGCCACCATTGGAACCTGTCACAGTGTGTGGGCAAAGATAACAATGACATGGAAATTCAGGTGCAAAACACACCGTAGTATGATATTTATTTTCTTAAACTTGTTTCAGAATAATAAACTAAAATACAAAAAAAATCATATCACATGCTACAATTGCAAGTAGTTCTCACACAGTTCTGAATCTAGACAGACATTCAAGATCCTTTCCTTCTGTGTTACTATGAGTCTCACCTCAGGTAGATCCTCACTCACTGTCAAAGCTCATCTGCCCTAGTTCCAAAATAGGAGGGGTTTATACTGTCTGGTGGGGTCACCTGACCCTTATCTAATACTTTGATATTTGTATCACTAGCTAGACAGTTGCCACAGGTTGACCCACCATAGCGTTAAGGTTATTTGAAGCTTAGGTTTTATCAGAACAAAGGGTACAATTCTTTGCTAATGGCAGAAATATATCCATAAATATATGGTAGCCTAGTAATGAGGACAGAGCTCCTCCTCTATTCACTGTGAGTGATAGTTATTACATAAAAGAAGACTGTAGAGGGTGCTGCTTCACTATTGAAAAAACTCATTCAGCCCCCTGAATCTAGGTAAGCCTAGTTCAGGTTTGCTCTTTTGTCAGGATTTTATATAATACTTAAATATAACAAAAAAAAAATTATCATTGGCCCCACAACCTTTGTACTGGTGTGTCTACTCACAAGGGCGTTTTTATTCTTTAGGGGATTAAGTTTAGCCCTTTTTTTGTTTTATCCGGTTGGTTTTTGCAATGGGCCTTTAATTTATGATTGCCGTAGTTTGTTTTTAAAATAAAAGGTCATTCCCCTCGGGATGGAAATATATACTTCTTGCTGGACTAAACAATGCCCTGTGTATCCGAGCGGCATTCACAAGTGGAACAGCGGCTGAAAGACTGTATATTGATACCAGCCATTTGCTCCAAATGCCTGCTGTGTCATAGAAGCGAGAGCAACAGAGAGGGAGAGAGAGAGGAGCTGGCACGCTCCTATTAAAATATATTTCTATTGCTCTCTTTCTCGCCTTTTAGTTTCTTTTTTTTTTTTAAATCATAGTTTTTAATTTTTGTATAGAAGATACAAATTCAGTAACAGTAAAATAGGTGCAGTACAAATATAGCCAGACACAAGCAATTAGGTCACATACAGAGATGGCATCTGATACAGTATATACCCATCCTAAGCTGGTCATATAATAATTTATCCATATTATAAAGTGATAGGTGCGTACACCAAGTATCAATGAAATAGTGAGCCAGAACATTTCTCTTATGGTAGGACATACCCAAAAAGTGGCAAGAATATCATTAAACCTTTCCTCGGGCAAAGCCCCATCAACCTTAATTGTTATTATTTCAAAGTGTTCCATCATGGTACAAAGTCCTGGTAAGTATCCAGCTGGTATCGCGTCCACCCTCTCCATCTTTCATCGAAGGCAGTTATCCGATTATTAACTCTGGCCGTAGACACTCTAGGTTGTAGACCTCATATGTAAGCTTTCTCTAGAGATCCTTGGTTGGACTTTTATCCGTGAGCCAAAGTCTAGTTATTATCTTTTTAGCAAGGAGTGTAATGAGTTTGTATGTGCACCATCTTATTTTAAGATTTTAGTTTTCTTTTAATGCTGCAGTTTATATTTTATCTTATTCACTCTTCCTAGAGTGAACATGATACTTCCCCTTATAAGGGAGCTCCTGCGCAGCTTTCTAAATAGAACTGAAAAGCAAAGCCGCTCCGCTCCCGGGTTCCCTATTAAAAGGCGAGCAGAAAACTTTTATTATACGGAGCGGTCTAAATCTAGAAGAACAGAAAGGCTAGCCACTCCATATCCCAACTAAAAACATAATGCCTCATTTTTGTAACAGAGAGGCAAACGGGAGAATATTAAATCTACTTTCACAATAAAGAAACTGAAAGCAGCTTTCTTTCCTAATAGCCCCTATCATTTTCTTTCTGGGCATAAACCATATTTTCTAGACAGCCAGTTTCTCAGCATATATCTAGTCTTGATATTCTATGGCTGATCTATATCCACTGGTGTACTCATATGTATTCTGCATTTTTACGTATCTTGGACTTTATTTCTAAAGGGCACACTGCAGTTTATATGTCAGTTATGACTTTAACAATCAATTCACTCATTTTATGCCTATAGGTCCATTTCCTTGATGCACAAAACACTTTAACATCTAGCTTGGTGCTTTAAATACAGATATTGGACCTTTGGACTGAATTTGAAATATAGAATAATAATTAGTAGGAATAAATAGAAGGTATAAGAACAAACTACTATAGGTAGCCAACCTATTGTAGTGTGGAAAGGAGAAAAAGAATTAGGATTTAGGGAGTACTGCTGCGCAACAGAATTTTGCAGTAGGGTGATATAGGGGATAGAAAAGGTGTCCATTTGTCCAAATAATTGGTGTAGTGTAGCTCCGACACACACCTCCCTCCTTAAGAGGAAACCAGTTCTCAGACGATACTGGTTTTCAGCCCCCTTTCTGTTTGATACTCGACTAGTACAGTAGAGTGGGGGTTGGTTGGAGTTTTCACCCACCCATTCTGAAAGCTCCACCCCAGGGTCCCTTAATCATTATAAACTTATGACAATATGCTATTACAGCAGCATACTAACATCATTGATTACATTTACCCTGGGGTTGATTGGTATAAGATACCACCTGGTATCATAACTTATCAACATTCTACATGTCAGTCCTCTCATTCATAGCTCCATGCCTGGATAAGAAATCAGCATTTTTATGCATGATTCCTGCTATATGTTTCATCGTGAAGCTATAGGGCTGTAACGCTAAATACCACCTCATAATGCGGGCATTTTTGTCCTTCATCTAATGTAACCAGTATAAAGGATTATGGTTTGTTACTAAAGTGAACTGGGCTCCCCATAGATAGAAGAGTAAGGCTTCTATTTGAATTACATTTGATGGACTGCATCTGACTGAGGAGGGAGTCAGTGCATTGGGGCAGAAGTTTGATGCCTTTGCAGAATATTTAAACTAGCAAATGGGGAGAGGGGTGCACTGATATGTCAATGGGAAGAATACCATCCTCTTCAGCTAGTGGTCAAACAGGAGTTCAGCATATTTGTAGTTCATTTGCATCACCAGGTAAAGAAAAGGTCCGCTCCCCATGGGATGCACAGGGAAATGCCGGACCTCGCCAACAACTAACACACCAAAATCTGACCAATGGAAAATCATGTACACAAATGCTCGCAGTCTGGAAACAAGATCCCAGACCTGCAGGCACAATGACAGAGGCTAAACTGGACATAGTAGCTATTAGCAAGACATGGTTTACCAGTAACCATACTTGGTAGACTTCAGTACCTGGCTATGTACTGTTCAGAAGAGACCGAGGTGTGAAAAGGGGGGAGGGTGGAGTGGCCCTTTATGTCAATGAAAATATCAAAGCTACAGAAATTCAGAATACACATAAGGAGCCAGAAGAACTGTGGGTCACCCTGGAAACAGGAAATGGGACAGTCATACGAACTGGGGCTGTGTACAGGCCTCCAGACCAGGGGGAGGACATAGACACTTTACTGTTAGAAGATATACAAAACATGACAGCTAAATGGGAGACTTCACAAGCCAGATACAGATTGGTCAATACCAGCAGGGACATCTGCCAGAACTAGACACATGGTGGATTCCCTGCAGGGGGAGGGCCTCAAACAACTGGTACAACAACCCACAAGAGACAGGGCTATCCTAGATCTAGTACTGACTGACAGGGAAAGGATTACAGATCTCCAGGTAGAAGGTCACCTGGGGCCAGTGACATCACATGGTATGGTTCAATTTGGCCACTAGAACAAAATCATCCCATTCCAAGGCAAAATATGGGACTTCAGAGGAGCTGACTTTGATAAGATGGCCAACAGAGTTAAACTAGCCCTGGCAAAAAGAAATACAGATGAGGTGGTACAGGCAAAGTGGGCAAGCATTAAAGATGCAATACTTGAAGCAACATCCATTGTGTTAGTGAGAAAAGAGTGCAAAAGAAGAAGGAAACCACTTTGGTTCTCAAACACAGTAGCAGAAAAGGTCAGAGCCAAAAGGCTGGCCTTCAGGAAATATAAGGGAACGCAGCAGGATGAAGATAACGGGGCATACCAAACTTCCCTAAGGGAAGCAGGGAAGGCAGTAAGGCAGGCAAAGGCCCAACCAAGGAAATACTAGCACAAACAGTAAAAGAAGGTGACAAGACTTTCTATAGATACATTAGTGAAGGGAGAAAGTCCAGAGGGGGTATTGCTAAGATCAAAGGGGATAAAGGGGCACGTGAGGAGGAGGAACATGTAAAAGCATCTATCCTAAATAGATACTTCTGCTCAGTATTTACTGAAGAGAAGGTAGGGCAGGGTCTACAGCTTTGCACCATGGACACAGGGGGGAGGGAAGGAGGTGTGCACTAGTCCCTTCACAAAAGAAAGGGTCCTACAAGAGCTCGATAAGCCCAGGGTGGACAAGGCAATGGGTCCTGATGGGCATACATCCCAGGGTACTAAAGGAGCCAAGGGTTGAACTAGCAGAACCATTATCAGAATTATTAGCGAGTCTCTGAGCACAGGAGAGGTCCCAGAAGACTGGAGAAGGGTTCATGTAATCCCGCTCCACAAGAGTGGTAGCAGGGAGGAGGCAGGAACTACAGGCCAGCAGTCTTACCTCAGTAGTGGGCAAGATTATGGAGACACCCTTAAGGAAAGGATAGTGCTGCACCTGGAATCTGTAGGAGCACAGGATCTGAGACAGCATGGGTTTACAAAAGGAAGATCCTGTCAAACTAATCTCATCTGCCTGTTTCTCCTGTCTGGTCTGGACAGTATCACTCAGTCTATTACTACTACTGAAGAACACTGCACTCAGTCAACAAGTGACTTTAGGTTTTCTAATCTCCTTCTCTCCTGTCATGCCCAACTACCTATTACCCACCTTATACTACTTAAAAGAGGGTGTACCTACCTATCACTTCATTTCTATCTTCAGTACAGTGACAAACGTAAAAATGAACAGGTTATGTTCCCAGAGTCATGTTTAATCTCCTTGCACGGAGACTACTCATGCTGGCAGGGGACATCGAATCTAACCCCGTCCCCAACCTAACACTCCACTGTCAGCCACAACTAGAACAAAAAAAGGCCTAGTGCTAGCCCACATGAACATTAGAAGCCTTTTGAGCCACCTAACTGAGCTTGAAGTCTGGGCTAAGTTGGTAAATCCTGACATCCTATGCCTCACTGAAACGTGGCTGAAACCAAATGTCTCGGATGCATTTTGCTCCCTATCAGGGTACAATATCGCTCGACAAGACCGGTCTGGTTCCAAAAGGGGGGGGCGGTGTTGCCATATACTATAAAAATCATCTTACTCTCAGTATTGTGCCCAACCCTCATCCCCACATGCAATGTGAATCACTGCATGCGATGTTGACGCTGGGACGAAAATACCTGCACATCTTATGTGTGTACACCCTTACCACTGGTGGGTTGAACGGTCTTCAGAATCTACTCCAGCATGTATCCCAAACTGTGAAGATGAATGAAACCTTCCTTCTAGGGACGCTAATTTGAATTGGTTGGGCCCACATCACAGTCTCCTCGCTCACTGATCCAAAAGCACAATTTTCATCAGCTAATAACTGAGTGCACTAGGATCACTAATTCACAATCAGGTACGTTATTGGACTGGATCCTCACCAACAGACGGATCATGTTTCCAAAGCAGCAGTCCTGGCTGACTCCTGACGGACCACTCGCCAACGATCTGTCACTGGCGCCCTGCCCACCGCCTGCTCCTCGATCCCGCCTGATCACCTTCACTAACTATGCTGCCCTGGATGTACGTTTTCTGTCTGACATCTCTGACATTGACTGGTCCGAAATCTTTCTACAACGAATGTTGAAACTGCCCTCGACATATTCCTCACCAAGTTCAGAGTAGTAACGAGGGAGACACTCTACAAAGGCTAAAAGAAGGATCAGAGGTCAGCAATCCAGATGGTTAGACAAAGAACTCCTGTGCAAACTCAAAACCAGGGACAAGCACTGGAAACAATTCAAAAAACAGGGCTACCCGGACCATCTCTTATATAAACAGCATAGGAATGACTGTAAAAGCGATCAGACTTACCAAAAGCAGGTATTGTCAAACTTACTGACTAGCTCTTCTAATGATCCTCGGAAATTCTGGAGCCATATTAAAACCTTCTTAGGCTCCACTCAAACTGTCACTCCATCAGAAATGATTCTCCAAGGTGTCCACTGCAATGACTCCCTCACCATAGCCAATGCATTTAACCGGCAATTCTCTGACCTATCTGCCTATACATCCTTCCTTAAATCTCCTGCATCGCAGCTCCACTTAAATTCGTCAAACTCTGACTCTCTACCTGTTTCAACTAAACCATTTTACTTTAAGGCGGTTACTTGGAACCAAGTTTTCAAACTCCTCAAGGCCATCTCGGACAACACTAGCCCTGGCTCTGATACACTGGAACCTCGTCTATTAAAAATGGCAGCTCACTTCATATCCCGACCTATAGCCAGAATCTTCACCCTATCCCTCTCCACTGGCACTGTCCCTGAAATCTGGAAGGCTGCCAGAATCACTCCTGTGTTTAAAAAGGGGCAAGAATGATACGTCAAACCACAGACCAATTGCTATCCTATCAGTTCTTAGCAAAATTTTTGAAAAATCGGATCCACGCAGGTCACTGAATTCATTGAAAACTCTAATGTGCTATACGCCGCATAACATGGCTTCAGGAAACACCATAGCACCATGACTGCGTGGCAAAATTTACCTCTGATGTTCTTACCAATATGGACAAAGGGCAGCTAACAGGGCTGTTTTCATTGACCTTACAAAAGCGCTTGACCTTGTAGATCACCCATTGCTGCTTGCCTCCTCAGAAACCTGGGCTTCTCATACCCTGTCACAAAGTGGTTCAGCAGTTACCTCGCCAACAGGTCTCAAGCGGTTAAATTTCACTCGGCTATCTCTGATAGCACAGTGATCAATATTGGTGTTCCGCAGGGCTCTATACTTGGTCCTCTCCTCTTCACGCGATTCATAAACAACCTCCCCGACGTAATAACCTCTGGCAACTCATTACTTTATGCAGATGACCTGGTTATTTATGCCCACTCAGACAATGCTACCAACCTTAATACTGCCCTTACTTCAGACTTCCACTTGGTGCAACACTGGCTAAACACTCATCGCCTAGTACTCAACTCAAATAAAACTAAAGCTATGCTATTTGGGTCACCCCATAAAATAAGAACCTGTTCATCACCACTCAATATTCTTGACATAAGTGGGATCCCTCTGGAGACTGTAAGCTCATTCCGTTATTTGGGTATACAACTTGACCAAAACCTTGACTAGAAGCAACATATCCAGGAAACCTGTAAAACTGTCAACTGTAAACTGGGGGCTGCCTACAGGACAAACTACCTGCTCACCCCCTCCGCCAAATTGGCCATTGCCAGGGGAATCTTATTACCTACCTTGTCCTATTGTTCTCCCATCCTAACTACGGCTAGCAAAACTGTTCTGCATAAATGGGACACCACCTTTAACAACGTCCTGTAGGTATGCAGCAAAAGCACCACGCCTGAAACACCACTGTCAGCTGTATAAAGACTTAGGCTGGCTGTCCCCTCCTCCACCAGGCAATATTACCTCTGCAGCCCTCTGACTCCATCATTAGAGTGTCCAAGCCAGCATCTTTATCAAAACTGCTCCAGCCGGTGATACCTTTATGGGATCTGAGATCATCAGACAAATCTCTACTAACTGTTCCCTTTGCAGTACAAACAAGGGTTCTGGATCGTTCGGTTATGCTGCCCCCACTTGTAGAACTCGCTGCCCTTGGACTTAAGAAGTGCCCCCTCTCACGCAGCTTTTAAGCACAGACTAAGAACATTCCTTGCCTCGATGGACCAATGTGTATGTTTTGATCCCACTTAAAATCCTTAGTCCCTGTCCAGACCACCTCTTGTGCTCCACTGTAAATGTTATACTTTCTACCCACATGTCTTATCTGTATAGTTGCTAGTTTATAATTGCTTGCACTTACGCACTGTACTTATACATCCTGTATGGATGTTCAGCCTTGTAACTTTCAGGTGTATTTTTCTCTACAATGCCTAGTCACTTTGCTTACCCACGTCCCCTGAGCTTATAACCCCTCTCCACCCTTCCTTCTCACTGCTCTCCTCCCTCCCTTTCCACTTAAGCCACCTCTCCATCCCCCTGTCCTCCTTCACCTTATGTACTGTCCTTACCCTCCTCCTCTCCTACCTCTCACCTTTCCCTCTTCCTGCGCCCTGCCGTAACACTCCCCTCTAGCCGATCTCTCTCTCTTCCTTGCCGCCTTCGTTCCACCAGTCCGGCTGCAGGTTGTAACCTTGTTCCGCTAAAGCCGCATTTCGCCTCCCTTCTGATCAACCCTCACCATCTGCCCTTTTCACTGCTCTTTTCCCTCCTTCCCTCTCTAACCACCCTCCATCCCCCTCTGTCCTTCCTCTACCCTTATGTACTGTCCTCACCCCTCCCTCTCCTACCAATCACCTTTCCCTCTTTCGCCTCCTGCCGTAATCTCTGCGATCTCTCCTTTATCACCAGCCGCCTCTTAGTTCCACCTGTCCGGTCGCAGGTTGTAACCTTGTACCGCTAAAGCCGTATTCGCTGCCTCCTTCTGTGTTAGTTTCTCCATCCTTTCTTGCCCTTTTTCGCCTCCTACCCAGGAGTGTCCCCTGCTTTACCCTCACCTGTTCCTCTTAGACCATGCCCCTGCCTCCCGGCTTACCCACGTCCCCGAACTGATTCACCCTTCACTGCCCTTTACACTGTTCTCGGCCACCCCTTCCCATTTTTAACCATCCTCCATCCCCTCTGTTCTTCTTTACCTTTATGTACGGTCTTTACCCCTTCCTTCTCCTGCCTATCACCTTTCCCTCTTTTCATGCTCCTGCCGTAATATCTCCTCTTCCCGACCTCTCCTTCTCTCCTGCCGACTCGGTTCCACCAGCCCGTTGCAGGTTGTAACCTTCATCCGCTAAAGCCGCATTCGCCGCCTCCCTTCTGTATTAATTTTTCCTCCTGCCTTGCCCATTACTTCCCTGGGAGCTTTACTCCCCCTTTTCATTCTGTCGCTTCACTTACCCATCTGCACCTCACCCTTAGTTTTGTACAATGAATGCATGTCTGTTCTTGTTCCAATGATTCTCGCTTGTATGCATAAACTGCACTGTATCACTATGTTCTTGTTCCAATGTATCTTGCTTGTATGTGTAGTTATACTGTATCACTCTGTCCTGTAACTGTACCTCCCGGTGGTGCCTGAAAATAGTCACCTGCTGGCTAGTGCACTTACCGTTAACAAAAACTAAATAAATAAATAGATTTCTTTGACTGGGTAACCAGAGTGGTGGACCAAAGGGAGCAGTTAACGCCTACCTTGACTTCAGCAAAGCTTTCGATACTGTTACACATAGAAGATTGATTAATAAGCTGGGTAGGCTTGGGGTGGGTCAGACATTGGTCAACTGGGTGGCAAACTGGTTGACAGGCAGAAAAAGAGAGGTGGTAAACGTATACAGTCAGAAGAGATGCAAGTCACAAGTGGGTACCTCAGGGATCAGTCCAGGGCCAGTGCTCTCAATATCTTCATCAGTGACATTGCAGATGGACTGGAGGGTAAGGTTTGTCCGTTTGCAGATGACACCAAGATCTGCAACAGAGTAGATGATCCAGATGGGGTGGGCAGAATGAGAAGAGATCTGGATAAACTAGCAAAATGGTCAGAAGAGGGGCAACTGGGGTTTAACGCAAAGAAGTGCAAGATCATACACATAGGGAAGAGAAACCCTGAAGCCACCTATAGGCTGGGAGGGGAGTTGCTGGCAGTCACAAGGGAAGAAAGAGACTTGGGCGTCATCATTACCGATAACCTGAAATCATCCAAGCAGACCTCTAAAGCAGTAGGTAAGGCTAGAGGGCTGTTGGGGTGTATTAGTAGGGGTATCACAAGTCGGAAGAGGGAGGTAATAATCCCTCTTTGCAAGACACTGGTTAGGCCCTATCTGAAGTACTGTGTGCAGTACTGGAGGCCACACCTTCACGAGTGTAACCCCTACCTGGTCTGCCGTTGCCATCTGACAGCAATACCAGGTGGGCTGGATTCGGGGAGGAAATAGGTCACTCGGCACATAGGCTAGGTTTGGCTACTCTGCACAGGGGCACCCAAGTAACTCCGAACACAGGAAGCAATAACTGTAATGTCCAATATCAGAAGTGGGATCCTAAAGTGTGGCTTTTATTCACATCCAAACAGAATAAACAAAGCATAGATCGAACCCCACGGGGCTACACTCCTGGTACTGCAGATTAAAGGAGATCAGAACACATCCTCATCACTTTAGCCCTCAGGCTCTACAACACACTGGGCACACAGCCCAGACTTGTACGCCGCTTTGAGTTACACAGCCTGCATTTGTACACTGTTCTGGGTTTTCCCTGGCTCGGCCCCCTTGCCAGTCACTTGGACACCTTCCATACTTCATGGAAACATTTTCTGGTGGCTCCCTAAACCACCTAAGAGCACCTCGGCTCTATCAGGGAAACTTCCTCTTAATCCCACGTCCGGGTACTTTCCTCAGGCACTGGCCAAGTACCTGAGAGAAAGCAACAGGTGTCTCAGAGCAAATCCGTAGAGGTGAATTTGGTTACTACTGATGGGGGGGGGGTCTCCCACCTCTTGCCCCACAATTCATACCCAGCCATTTCTCTGGACTGTAAACATCTCATCCTTTAACACTTTGCTGTGTAGATTCTTGCTAAATGTATTTCACATTCAATCTACTTGTCCTGCTTCCCATTTGTGCTGGACTTGAACATACTTAAAATAAGTGGCATTGTCCATTACTCTAGACCCCCAGAATTAAGCAGTCCAATCCCCACATTCTTTCTTTCCAATTGTGCTGGACTTCAACATACTTATTAGTGGCTTTGTCCATTACTCTAGACCCCCCACGGAATTAAGCAGTCCAATCCCCACATCTTCCAACTGTACTTGGCTGTCTTTTCCTGACCCCACAGTAACAGTCCTTTTAGTTTCCTTCTGTTCAGGTGAAAACACTTGGCCCTTTTTCAGAGCAAACTCACCCTTTGGTTGCAGGTGCCCCACAGGCGTTTCCTCCTCAAAGAATCTTCCTCTCAGAGCTTCTGGTGCCTCAGCACAACTCGAACAGGCAGCTTTTTCCCTTAGCCGAACCCAGGAGGGTTGCCCCTGAAAACAGGCAGACACCTTCCCTCCATCCCCTCAGGGATGGGATGGGGCTCTGAACCATTGAGATCGGTCTCCACCACTTCAATTACCAGTTCCTGTGTTCCTCTTCAGGTGGAAACACACACCTTAAACAAAAGTAGCTCTTTAACAGAGCTTAAAGCTCTGAGAGCCTGCACACACTCTGCTGCACTACAGTCTCTCACTAAGACTGCACACAGACTGGCTTCAAATTCCCTAACATTCTACTCTAACCTCCAACTGCAACATTCCAGTGTGGCTTATGCAGCTGCGACAGTTCTAAAATGATGTCATCCCTCAGTCTCAGCTGGGACTGAGAACAGAGTGAGACAGTGTGAAACCATTTAACTGGAGTTTCACAAGCTGCCTTCCCTGTCTACCACTAGGTCTTACTGGGATTCTAGTAACCCTGGGTAACAAGGGGGTTACACAAGGACATTAACCAGATTGAGGCAGTCCAGAGAAGGGCAACCAAAATGGTGCAGGGACTGCATCAGAAAACATATGAGGACAGATTAACTGAGCTCAATATCTATACCCTAGAGCAAAGGAGGGAGAGAGGTGATATGATTGAAACATTCAAACACCTTAAGGGCATTAACAAGGTGAAAGAGTCTAACATGTTTAAATATAAGAAAATAGCAGGACAAGAGGACACAGCATGAGATTAGAGGGAGGCCGATTAAGGGGTAATGTGAGGAAGTTCTTTTTCACGGAAAGGGTGGTGGATTCATGGAACAGCCTACCTCAGGAAGTGGTGGATATGAATGCAGTGCAGAGCTTCAAATGGGCATGGGATAGGCATAAGGGAGCAGTACCAATGAGTATGACTAGATAGGCCATTGACAGAACAAAGGCCTATGGCACATTCATAAGGTAGAAAAAGAAATGGGCAGACTGGATGGGCCTTGCGGTCCTTATCTGCCATCAACTTCTGTGTTTCTATGTTCTAAGGTTCATTTAACTGCTAAGGCCTGTTTCTCCTCTCATGAAGTTTGCAAGAGAGAGAGAGCTATATCACTGGATGTTCTTCTCCATCCACAGTTTGACTTAAGCTTGCCCCATCGCTGTTTCTGTGGCATCTGTGTGTACCTCAAATGTCTGGTTGAAATTAGGGCCTTTTAAAACAGAGAAAGAACAAAGGGCTGCCTTTATAGCCTGAAAAGCTTCCTCACACTTTGGGTTCCACTGCAGTTTGTTTCAACAGTTTTTTTTTCGTAAGGTCAGTAAAAGGGGTAGCAGTTGATGCAAAGTTGGGGATGAAGCATCTAAAGTATCAGTTAAAGCTAAGATAGATCTTACATGCTTCTTGGTTGTGGGGACTGGACATTTTGCAACTGCCTCCTAATTTATTAATCTCAGGTTTTACCTGACCATTTCCCAACAGTAAACCCAAGTAGCGGGTCTCAGTCATGGCAATAGCACAATTTTGGGGATTTATGGTGAGACCTGCTGTTTTAATAGAGTGTACTACATCAGCCAAGTGCACCAGATGGGTATCCAGTCAAGACCGATACACCACATCATCCAGATAGGTTGAACAATAACCGTATGTGGGCCAGTATACAGTCCCATGTACTTCTGGAAGGTTGCTAGGGCATCATGGAGTCCAAAGGACATGGTAACAAATTCAGAGGGGGCCACTGATGTACTGAATGCCGTCTTTTCTTTTGTCTCTTGGTCTAATGGTATCTTCCAATAGCCCTTGGTCAGATCTAAGGTTGTGATGTAACCGTCATTTCCTATTCTGTAGATGATGTCATTGATGCAGGGCATAGGGGAAGCATCAAACAGTGACACTTGGTTCAGTTTTCTAAAATCTAAACACAGGCGAATCCCTCCCTCCTTCTTTGGCACTACTGCAATGGTGCACCCTAAGCACTCGAGAGGATTCGATAATCCACAACCATCTTAGTTTGTCTATTTCTTGTTTGACTTCTACCCTCACTCTTTCTGGTAGTCGATAGGGTTTCTGCCTGATAGGAGGGGGTCGGTTCTATATGGTGTTCTACCCCAATTGCCCTTCCAGGTACACTAGTGAATGTCGTGGGAAGCATTTTACTAGTCTTTCCACTTCCTCCTTTTTGCTGTAGTTAATGTAGGGTTAATGTGTATGCCTGTGACTCCTTCAGTTTTCTCAATCTGTGGTATGCTGTGTCTAGTTCTGACTCCTCCTTTTCAGGAAAGACTACCATACCATGTGTACCTCTGACCTCCTTCTGGTTTGTTTTACTGCTTTTAGAAGGTTGGCATGATGCACTTTTTTCTGGACGCTTGTCAAGTGTTTTCGATCTCATAAGTGACAGGGCCTGCCTGGCGTAACACAGTGTATGGTCCCTGCCACTTCATTAGCAACTTGTTATCTGAGGAGGGTAATAACAATAATACCTTCTCTCCTGCTGTAAACTCTTTGCTACCCACTTTCTAATCATAGTGCATTTTTTGCATCTTCTAAGCCTCTGCACAGCTCTGGTGGGCCTTTGCTGTATAGGTCATCAACTGTTTTCTCAGCTGCCCCATGTATTCACAATACTGAGGTATCTAATATCTGTACCTTCCTCCCAGAACTCTTTTGCCACGTCTGGAGTACTGTGTGCAGTTTTGGAGACCTCATCTACACAAGGACATAGACAGGATGGAAGCAGTCCAGAGGAGGGCAACTAAAATGGTGCAGGGTCTGCATCAGAAATCATATGAAGAGAGACTGAGAGAGCTTAATATGTATACCCTTGATGAAAGGAGGGACGGGGGGAGATGATAGAAACGTTCAAGTACCTCAAGGGAATCAACAAAGTCCAGGAGGGTAGCATCTTTCAGAAAAAGAGATGTGTAAGAACAAAGGGACACAATTTAAAAGACAGGGGACGTGCTCGGGGTAATATGAGAAATCTTTTCACGGAGAAAGTGGTGGATGCGTGAACTGTCTTCCTGAGGAGGTTGTTGGGGCTAAACGGGAATTCAGACATGCTTGGGACAGACACAAGGCAATTGTAGTGGGGGTGGAGGAAATAGGCTGTTGGTTAACTAGAATCTGCAGCTTATCCAGTAGGTAGGAAATGGGCAGACTGGGTGGCCAAGTGGTCCTTATCTGCGTCAAAGTCTATGTTTCTATGTTTCTAGTGGACCACAGGGTTCCTTCCATACAACAAGAAGGAGAATACCCTGTCGATGCCTGGGGTACTTCCTATAGCAAACATCGTATAAATTTGTCCCAGTCCCACCCTTCCTCATATTCAAATTTCCTGAGCATCCTTTTCAGGGTTTGTTAAATTGCTCAGTCAGCCCATCAGTCTGAGAATGGTATTGGGAGGTTCTTACTGCGACTTTCCCCAAGAGCTTGTACAGTTCTTTTAACAATGCAGCATTACAATTACTGCCTTGATATGTAAGGATCTCTTTGGAGATTCCCAGGTGACTAAATACACTCACCGACTCCTCAGCTATTCTTGAAGTTGTAACAGAATGCATGGGGATGGCTTCGGGGTACTTTGTGGGGTAATCACAAATAACCAATATAAATTGATTTCCTTAGAGCTTTTTAAAAGGATCCCACAATGTCTTATCTGTTCTCTCAAAGTTGTGGTAACCAAGGGTAAGGGTATTACATAGAAACATAGACTTTGATGGCAGATAAGGACCGCTTGGCCCACCTAGTCTGCCCATTTCCCTACCTAGAGGATAAGCTGCAGATCCTATTTAACCAACAGCCTATTTCTTCCTACCCCCAAAAAATTGCCTTATGTCTGTCCCTGCATTTTTGAATTCTCCCACAGTTTTGAACACCACAACCTCTCTCAGGAAGGCTGTTCTATAGCCCACCACACTCTCTGTGAAAAAATACTTCCTCACATTGCCCCTGAGCCATCCCCCCTCTATCTTCAAATTGTGTCCCCTTGTTCTTGCACATCTCTTTTTCTGAAAGATGCTACCCTCTTGGGCTTTGTTGATTCCACTGAAGTACTTAAACGTTTCTATCATGTCCCCCCTCTCCCTTCTTTCCTCAAAGGTATACATATTAAGCTCCTTTAGTCTCTCCTTGTATGGCTTCACTTGCAGACCTTGCACCATTTTAGTTGCCCTCCTCTGAACTGCCTCCATCCTGTCTGTGTCCTGCGGAGGTGGGGTCTCCAGAACTGGACGCAGTACTCAGATGGGGTCTCACCAACTGTCTGTACAGGGGATATCAACTTCCTGTTTTCTGCTGGTGATACTCTCCTATACATCCCAGTATAGGGATGTATAGGAGAGGTATCCATCCCAGTGTCCCCCAGCCCTCCCTACCACCTTCTCACATTAGGGACACCATCTCATGTTTCCAACCTTGGCCACTTTTGGCAATCTTCACAGGCCTGGCAATACCCTAGCCACCTGGTCATGCATTACTAGCCAATGGGAACCTTTGTACAGTAATAGCTGCTTCAAGATTCGATCTCGCCTGCATGGCCTGCCCATGGCAGATTGCACTCTAGAAACATCAGTGGTTCCTTATATTTCACTGGTACAGCTAGTTGCTCTACCATGTCTTTAGTGTCTAGGTGAGTACATACTCTGTACAAAAAGGTCATTCTTAATGACCAACATTGGGGCCTCTGGAGCTTGTTTCCGTCCAACCTGTTGGAAAAAAAGGTGTTAGGGAAACATCATTATTTTGCTCCTTGGCCATATCAATTTTTTCAAAAACAGATTGTATTTTGTTTTCAGGCAGTCCATTAACATAGAGGATAATGGGTGGTCTTTAGTTAATAACTACGCTGTAAACACATCGAAATGTTGCCATGACATCATTGTAAACCTTGAGAGCGCAGCTTGAGAGGTTTTCAGATGTCATGGCAACCTCGAGAAGTGTTTTCAGCGTGATTGTCAACCAAAGACCATACATTATATTTTATAGTGTATGGGCTACCAAGATTGTGTAATTGTGGATTGAATTACTTTCTCTTACTGAATTACTTTATGGAACATGGGACTGTTGAGAGCATTCCGTTTTGTTATACCATTGATATGACATACTCAAGAAGGGTTAATAACAGAGTGATTTCATAACAATGGTATAACAAGGTTGTAAGCTGCTTGATTTCAGTTAATAAGGGCTCCCCATACATTACAGTCTGATTCTATTGTCTCTGTAACCTTTTCTTCTTGCCTGGGTTCTCAGTAACTTCCCCTTCAAAAGGGAAGGTATCTCCCAGTGTCTGTTCTTTGTGAAGCTGGGCCCTGGTAGCTGCAACCATACTCTTATCAGAAATTAATGTAGAAAAATTGGAAAAGTCATGTCCTATCACAATAGGTACAGGCAGTTTGGGCACCAATCGAGCAGTGACCATAGTACTCTGTCCTTGTGCATCTACTATAACTGTGGCAGTCGGGTAGTGATGGATGTCTCCGTGGACACCGATTATGTCCATATCAGGGCCCTCTGGTGGTTTGCTGTTAACAAATTCAGGGCGTTTCAAGGTCTGTTTTCTCCCAGTGTCTATGAGAACCAAAACAGTCTGCTCATTAATGGTGACACCTGTTACAAAATACTCATCATTTAACAGGGCCAAATGGGTAGGTTCCACTTTCTTTCTAGTACAGAACCTGGCAATGTACCCCACCGCTTGGCAGTTCCGACAGACTATATTCGGGTTATAATAGCTGTCTCTCTGGCCAGCCTTCCCATCTGTCCTTTTAGTATAATCTACAGGTGGTTTGTTAACAATAGTAGATCTTACTGGCTGAGGAGCTGGTGAAATCAGGTCAGTTCTCTATACCCCTTTCTCAGGGGTTGCCGTGCAGATAGGAAGTCCTCACCTAGGTTAATAGCCAGTTCTGCTGTCTCTGGGTGATGCTCCTCACCCATTTCTGTACCTTAGTGGGTAGAATTTGTAAATATTGTTCCACCACCAATGTTTCAATGATGGCTATGACTGTCTTACCCTTAGGCTGTAGCCATTTCAGACACATTTCTCTTAGCCTGGTAAATGTCTTTTTTGGGGCATCATTAGGGTAGTGCTTCAGAGAACGAAATCATTGCCGATATGTGTCGGCATTGATATCATATCTTTTCAAGATTTCTTTTTTAACTAACTCATAGTTGTCTGCATGTCTGCTGTCCATATTGCTGTACGCCAGCCGTGCTCAACCGGTGAGACAGGGAGCAAGATGCACCATCTGTTGCACCTGGGGCCACACACAGGCCCTGGCGATTTTTTTTTTCAAAAGTCATGAGGTACGCCTCAATGTCATCTGTGGGGCTCATTTTAGTTAACTTTATATCTTTAGGGTTATTACCTGCTGCTCCTGCTCCGTGACATCCTTGTCCTGATCCGATGAGCTGTAGGGCCCGCAGCGTATCTGCCCATCTCTGATCCTGTCACCTCCTCTTCCTGCTCCTTCTTGGGCTGTCTCATTCTTGCTGGTGTTCCATCTTGAGCTGCTTGACTGCCAGCCACTTCAGCAATCCACTGATGTCGCCCAGTGGTTCCTCATATGGTTCCTCTCTCTTCTGTGGTGCCGGCACCCACCGATGCCACCATCATCGCCGCCTTCTCGGTTCCTCTGAAATCCAGACCTGTTAGCAGCTCCTGTCGGTCTGCAACACCTGGGCTCTGGTATGCATGCCAGGCTCATCTTCCTTCATGCCTTTGGCATCGGCTGGTTGCTGGAGGTATTTCATCCTACTTGTGCTCTGTATCCTGATACCAGGGCTGGTATCTCTGAACTGGTTTCCCCTACTTGCCTGGACAACCAGTATATGATTCCAATGTTGACACCAGGTTTGTCACAGTGTGTGAGTAAAGATAACAATGACATGGCAATTCAGGTGCAAAAGCACCATAGTGTGATATTTATTTTCTTAAACTTGTTTCAAAATAATAAACTAAAATAAAAATCAAATCAACTGCTACATATGCAAGTAGCTCTTCCACAGTTCTGGATCTAGACAGACATTCAAGATCCTTTCCTTCTGTGTTACTCTGAGTTTAGACCTCAGGTAGATCCTCACTCTATCACTGTCAAAGCTCATCTGCCCTAGTTCCAAAATAGGAGGGTTCAAACAACATGAAGTCTTGCTATATTATGACAGTTGCATGACCTATGTTCCCTAAGATGTGCGCATGCTACCGCACAGCAGTCAGAAATAACCCGTGACACAGCTTTAGTAGTAGCGCACAAAAGCAGCTGATAGGGATCCTCATGTTCATGAAGTACTGACTACAGTCATCACTCAGATTTAAGACTCAGACAGCAGGACATGAAAGTAAATGGAAAGAAACATTGTATGCCCACCCCTGAGGCCACAACTCATTAACTTTAACAAGCCAGTAGTTAACAAGCCGGACATCTCGCTCTTGTTCCACTTATTGAACAATGGAACCGCTTCTGCAAAATTCCAATCAATCGGCTTTGCAGTTACAGCAATGTTTTGGCTTGACACCTCTTTTCAGTAAGACAGTACTTGATAATGAACAGTACTCCCCTGCTATTCACAGAAATGGCATGTTTTATTTGTTTGGTAGATTCCCCCCAACGAAGCAATGCGAGAGATTCTCTGACATAGGGTGTATATTATATTATTTCAATTTTAAAGTTGCACAACTTCAATGTAATCTGCCTCCTCCCCAAGCAGCGTCTCACATATAAAATGTGTTTATAATGGATTTAAAGCCTCACCATTGAAAGCGTGTTCATTTTTTTTCAGTACAAGACTGTACATATGTTTAGAGAGATGAGATTGAGCTTCTTAAAACAGGGTCTCACATTATACACACATTTGAGATTCAATGAATCAGTGCTTGTAAAGGTTGACCATGTTGGCTACATGGGGATAGTAATTCTAAAATGGACAACAAGAAATAGCAGTGCTACAAATGCCCTTTTCATTTAATTTCATAAATTCAGACTGCTCTTAGAATGGATCCAGAATGGAAGAGAATTACAGTCTCCTAAATGCATCTCCTCTCTCATATCACACTGACTCACTCACTCACTCACTCACTACATTGCAAAAATACATTTAAAGCCCCCACTGAGCTTGACAATACCCAGCATAGTTATTGTAAACCATACCTAGGGTAAATGACATCACATACAATTTTGCATGCATCCATCAATGATCGCATTGCTAAGTACTGCTTTAAGAAGCTGTCCAACCCTGAATACCACATTGCCATAACAGTATTAAATGATGTACTTTTGCAGTTGGCAGAGTTGTCTAAGAAGTTTCAGAAAGTGGTCTAACAAGTTGAAGCTGTACAGATTGCTAGGGCAAAAATAAAACAAGTTCAGAACCCAGTACCTGGGTGACATTGTTCACTAGAGCCCACCAGTAAAACTGCTTTTGGTAATTGCATAGCTGAAGTAAGCACAACAGCAATTTTGCATTCATTGGCCTGTTATGTGACCATCTGGACAGCTGATTTCTGCAGGTGAACTTTCTGACTGATCTGCCTTTGATTTTGCAGCAATGCCATATTGCAGCTTTGAGTCTGGCTTATCAAATATTGAGAGACTGTGCAGCAGATATCAGGACTATTTATTTTCATCAGTGGACCAGGCAGAAATTGTTAGCCAATACAATGACCAGATTTATAGTTGCTAAAAAAATAAAGGGAGGATCATTAAAATCCTTTACTGACATGATCCACTTTGCTTTGACTAATGTGCAGTACAGCATGGTGGCTAAACTTACTGATGTATGTGCTACATTCCAAGCTAAACATGAAGCTATCATGTATAGAGGTTCCTACACAGTCTTATCATTCCCTAGAAGAGATCCTCCATAGGGAGGTGCAGAGTGAGAAGGCTACGATAGCACAGAGAAAAATCTTGGGAGTGATAGAGGATCACATACTGAAGCAGAGA
The DNA here is from genome assembly GCA_016271365.2 of Neoceratodus forsteri. NCBI lineage: Eukaryota > Metazoa > Chordata > Ceratodontiformes > Ceratodontidae > Neoceratodus > Neoceratodus forsteri. Next base: position 1,628,323,064 of record CM057453.1, read on the forward strand.
GAAATATGACTGTGTAAGACCATAACTATCTTTGGGTGGAAGGTTTCACTCAAGGATTCTCATAGGAAAGTTAGGGAAGATTTGTTGCTGCTCTTGGAAAGAGCATTAAGATTTTATATCTCCAGAAACATGTTGGAGTCCATAAAGTTTTATGGAGATCCTGAGCCCACAACACAGATTGATATTACATTTAAAAATCCTCATACAGCTAGCAGCTTGCTTTCTCTGGCCAGCAAGATGGATTGTTTGGAAATATATTTAGTTAACACGTTAGACTTGGGTGAAGTATTTTCATGGTTTAAACAGACTAAGGATAGTCCAGAATCAATCTTGGAGACAGATAACCCCCAATTGACTTTGGAAACCTAATTGACCCTAATACCTACTTGCCGCTGACAGTTATTGATTCGCACTTGACAAATGCAGCCTGTAGATAATCAAACAATGAACTCTGAATGCCAGCTAGATTTGGATAAGGAGCTGGGGATCAAGATGTGGATGCCCTTTCTATACTTTCATGGAATATTGAGGGCATCCATCTTAAAATACTTGACCCTGAAATAGTGAGATTTCTGAATAATTTTGATATTATTGGACTGCAAGAAACATGGTGTACAGAACATGTAACTTCCAAATTGTCTGGATATTCTATCTTTACTCTGCCAACAACTAAAGATAAAAAGTTTGGAAGGTTTAAAGGGGCTATTTCCTTTTTTATCAAAACTTTGCTAAATTTTCAGATCACTAACATTTCTACTAAATCAGAGGGTATTTTGGCTGTACAGTAGTAAGGGACAAGAGATCATCTTCGCACATAATGCCTCTCATAATAGAGCTACTGATCCCACTGACCTTTTCATACAGGATCGAAAATGGCACTTTGATAATTGTCAGATAAGAGTATACCTTGTCCTATAATTATTTTGGGAGACTTTAATGCCAGAATTCCTTTTCATTTCTTGGAGGATGTATATTCAGATATGATCCATACAATAGATATAATTAATCCAAATATCTCATATACTAGGACTGCTGAGGATCTAAAATCTAACCTCAGAGGTAAGGAATTGCTAGAGGCTTAGTCAGTAGAAATTTCTGTATTTTAAATGGTAGAACTCAGGTCAATCTAGTTGGATCCTTACTGTATAGAGAATCTGGGCTCTTCAACCTCGATTAGGTTTGGACCAATTTGTGAAGCAGTAAGATGATCCAAAAGTTAGAGGTCATGGATAGATTGAATCAGACACTGTGCTATTGTAATTAACATTAAATGCCCTTTTGGAACTTTATGGAGTGAGGCACAACAGGAAGAGAGTCTGGAAGTCATAAACAAGAGAAGGATTGGATGAGAACCGATTCATCAAGCTAGTTTCAAAGAAATTGTTAGTACAGGAGTCTTAGGTAATATTCACGAGCTGGTCCTGGACAAAAGTAAGGCCTTTAATATTTTGGAGAATTGGGAACTATTCATTCTTTACTTGGACCTAGATGTAAAACAACGACATCCTAGGTCCCTTTATAAAAGTCTTAGTTTAATTCGGTGTCCTACAGGCAAAGAAAGAGTTTGGAGGAAAACTAAGACAGCATAAGAAGAGAAGAAATAAGTCTGCAGCAGATTTTAAATTGCTAAAGACTGAGAGAAAAATATCGGAAAATTCTTAAATGGGAGAGACATAAACATACTCAGGGACTTTGGGAAAACTGAGGCAGGCTATTTTGGACAGGGATGGAAGGTGATTTTGGAATATTGTTGCCCAGTGATATAATAGATATGCCAATAAGATTGAAGCCAATATTACACCTGAAGTCTGGGCATCTCATTCTCCAAGCTCTATTATTCTCATGAAGAGCAGGAGACACCTGATGCTTTCAAAATACAGGAAGATGACATTTTTCCAAGATCTACTTGATCACAGAGGACTAAATCTGATGCGACTGGATTGGCTTTAAGGCAACAAAGCACCAGGGCCAGATGGGGTCCTAGGTGATCTCTATAAGGTTTTACTAACTGATGGATTCCTTTCTTCTTTACTGTTTAATGGCCTGGTTCAGGGGTACTCTTACGCTGCCAGTTGGGCAGTAGTGTTATCTTCCCAATTTTAAAAAAGAGGATCCGAATAACTCAAGGATGTATAGGCTTATTAGTTTGATAGATGTTTCACAAAGATTTTGTCTAGGATAATTTGGGCAGATTGCTGTCATGGGTCAAGGAGAACTCAGTATCAAATGAGGCACAGAACTGTTTCTGGAAGGACTGTTCTACAGTACAACACTATTATGTGCTTCAGCACCTGATCTGAAGGATATTGAAGGAGAAAACAGATTATATTGCTGTTTGTGGACTTCTCCTCTGCCTTCGACAGCATTTGAAAAAATCTTTGGGCTACATTAAGGGATCTGAGTTGGGCCTCACTTCTGTGATGTTATTAATAGACTCTATGAAAATATGTGGGCAGGGTCCAGTATAATCAATATGGTCATCTAACTGATAGATTTGAGACAATGGGGGATAGACGGGGTGTATTTTTGCCCCAGTCTATTTAACATCTACATTAATACAGTCTTGGAGCTAGGTAACCCAGATTGCCATACTGCAAAAATTAATGATCAAAGAATTGAATGTTTAGTATATGCAGATGATTTAGTCTTGCTTTTCACTTCAGTCCTAGGTCTTAAAAGAAACTGGCTCACTTTGAATCTCTCTGTTCTCAAAGAAAACTTAAAAGTTAATCTCGCAAGACCAACATTGTAGTTTTTGGCTCTCAAACCAAGAATACAGTGGGCTTTAGGCTAAATGAAAACATATAGACACTGTTAAGTGTTATGACTATTTAGGTGCCCATTTTGCCTATAGCCCATCTTGACCAAACATTTGGAGGTTATTCAATTTAAAATGGATCTTCTGTAAATGCCCTAAAATATTTAACAGCAAGATGTGAAGTCATTAGTGACGGTGTAATAAGAGCTGTTAATGCCAGAATAAGAATGATCATGTTATATGCCTCTGAAATCTGGGATTATACTAAGGTTAGAAAATTAGAAATAATTCTGAATAAACTCTATAGATACAGCTTAATATTTTTAAATGGAACTCCAAGCTGTAATCTTGCCTTGAGGTAGGACAACGTTCCTTGACTTCTCTCATCTGTGAACTACAGATTCTCTTTCCGTTGAAACTTTTCTTTGCCCTACGAAGATATCCCAGAATGTGTGTAGTGGAAGCCATCAAATTGGCCAGCATAGGATACATCCCTTTATTCAACTTATTAAGAAACAATAATGCCGGGCTGGATTGGGCCACCTCTTATATAAAATTTACATGAGACTATTTGAGGAGATTAGGTAGGATGTCAAATTGAGGCTTATTTACTTAAGACATAAATTATTTCTGTGTTCAACTCTCCAAGCTTAGTTATATGGATTTAAAAAAAGTAAAGATTTCATCGATATGACCCATATTTCTTTTTTTAACCTGTCCTAAACAAAGAAGAATCTATACAAGATTTGGAACTGAAAACTATAATGCTCAATGCATTAATTTCAAACAAAACACTTTTTCCATATTGTAAATGTGGAGCAGGGACATAGATGATCTCAAACATGTGGAACTCTTGTGTCCTAGGTACAAATCAACTAGGAAAAACTGTTGGGGATCTAGGCCCCTACCGGAGGATCTTTTGGAATATTTGTTTACTATGAAAGAGAAGAACATAGAAGAGATCTTTGCAAGATTCTTCATTTCAACTTAATGCTAGAAGCCTTGGGAAAACTGCAGAGTTACAGGTTCTCATGGCAGAGGGAGAGGTGACATTGCAGCCATCATGGAAACATGGGCCACCCAATACAATGACTGGGACGGTCTTGCACCAGGGTACAGGTTATTTTGTAGGACAGGGTGATTGGGAAAGGAGGGTGGCACTCATATATGTGAAGGAAGGACTGAAGTGTAAGGAGGAAGGAGGAGGGTAATGAGTCACTTTGATGCAAATCCAGGATTCCAAGAATAGGATTCTTAGAATGGGAGTGGTGTACAGGCCACCATCTCAGATGGAGGAGTTAGACAGGGAACTAGTGGGACAGATCAGGAGGACCTCAAGAAGGGGAGTGTGGTGATTGTGGGGACTTCAACATGCCAGGAGTGGACTGGAGCACCCCAACAACCAGGAACAGAAGGAACAGGTACTGCTGATGCCTTCCAGGACAGCTTCCTGCTGCAATGGTCAGTGAACCAACCAGGTTAGGGAATACCCTTGACCTTGTGCTGGCAAATGGGGACTTTGTGAGAGAACTTATAGTGGAGGAACCGCTGTCAGGGAGTGACCACCACTCAGTATGGCTCACATTGGATATGGGCAAGGAAGGAGTGGAATCTGGGACAATAGTGCTGGACTTCAGGAGGGCCGACTTTGGGAGGATGGGGGAAGTGGTAAAGGGTACCTGGCTAGAATTCAATCTAGTATGGACACTAACCAGAGGTGGGAGCTCATCAGTTGGGGATAGTGGAGGCAACCAAAACCTGCTGCAAAGCCCAGAGCAAGAAGGCTAAGGCTAAGAAACCAATCTGGTTGAGCAAGGAGGTCATGGAAAGGTAAGGAGGAAAAGAGCTGCTCTTAGGAAGTACAAGAAAACAGGGAGGGGGAAGGACAGGGAGGAGTACTTGACAGAATCGAAGGAGGTGACAAGGGCAGTAAGGGGAGCCAAAGCATCTACAGAACTCAGGCTGGCACAAGGCATTAAGAAGAGGGAGAAGGACTTTAGGTACATCAGGAGAAAAGGAGCTGTAAGGACCACATAATAAGGATTAGGAAGGAGTGGGTTGGGTGGAAGCAGGGTGCGATAAGGTGGAAGCACTAAATGAGTACTTCTGCTCAGTATTTACTAAAAAGAAGAGGGGGGTGACACCCAAGGTGGGAGAAATGGCAGAAGCAGGGGTGGGAAGTGGTGACAGATGGGGAAATCATGGAGAGCAGAGTTCAAGAGGGTTTGAAGGCACTGAGGGTGGACAAGGCGCCAGGTCCAGATGGCATCCACCCCAGGGTACTGAAGGAGCTGGCAGAGGTCCTTGCAGGACCTTTGGCAGACCTACTTAATGCCTCACTACATTCTGGTGTGTACTAGGACTGAGGATGGCTCATGTGGTGTCCTCCACAAGAGTGGCCCCAGGATGAACCGGAAAACTACAGACCAGTGAGCCCTACATCCATCATGGGTGCTAATGGAGACTATCCTGAAGGAGAGGCTGGTGCCCTCCCAGAGGCCAAAGGACTACAGGACAGCAGACAGCATGGCTTCATACGTGGCAGATCCTGCCAAACCAACCTGGTCGAGTTCTATGACTGGGTAACTAGGCAACTGGACAGGGGCCATGCAGTGATGTCCTGTATCTGACTTCAGTAAGGCATCTGACCAGTGCCACATGGAAGGCTGGGAAGGAAGTTAGTAGGCACAGGCGGGTGCAAAGCTGGTGAGATGGGTAGGAAACTGGCTGCAGGGAAGGTAACAGAGGGTGGTGGTGGGTGGGGAGCCTCACACCCAAGGGCAGTGATGAGCGTGTTCTACAGGGCTCGGTGTTGGGACCAGTGTTGTTTGGGATATTCATTGCAGACATATCATGGGACATCAAGAGCAAGATCAGTCTGTTTACTGATGATACCAAGGTAGGGGTGGTGGATGACCTAGGGGGATGGCAGGGGTTGCAGGATGATCTGGCAAAGCTTGAAACCTGGTCAGACACCTGGCAACTGGCTTTAATGCCAAAAAGTGCAAGGTGCTGCATTTGGGATGAAGAACCCAAGGAGGAGTTACCAGCTAGGGGAGGCAGCTAGCCCAGACAGAGGAGGAGGAGAAGAAGGATCTGGGTGTGCTCATTACAGGGTCAATGAACAACTCGGCACAATGTAGGAAGGCAGCTGCAAAGGCCAACAAAATGCTAGGTTGTATTGTAAGGGGTATATCCTCGAGGAGGAGGAGGGATTCTGCCACTGTATAGGTCATAGACCACACCTGAGTACTCAGTGCAGTACTGGCATCCAGTATCTGAAGAGGGACATTAAGTTACTGAGGGGTAGCCAGAGCACAAAGATGATCAAGGGCTGGGGACTTATCATACGAGAGGAGGTTGAAGGAGTTGAACATGTACTCACTGGAGGAGAGGAGAGACAGGGGTGACATGATTGAAACCTTTAAATACATGAAAGGAATAAACAAGACAGGTACAGAGAGGCTGTTCAAAGTAAGGGAGGGGAGGGACACCAGGGGCCATGATATGAGACTGGAGCGAGGAAGGGAGATGAGGAGACACTTTTTTACAGAGAGGGTGGTGGCTGGGTGGAATGCGTTACCTGCAGAAGTGGTATCCAGTAGAACAGTGGACTGCTTCAAATGAGGATGGGACAGAACAAGGGGGAGGGTTAATGAAGGGGAAGGGTGGAAGGGAAGTGCAGCTGCAGAATAAGGGGTGCTAGCTGCACATTCACAGACTTGTTAGACCTCTAGGCTTTATCTGCTGGCAAATTCTCGTATGTTCTTATGTTTGTAACTCATTTGTAAAGTTTATTGGAGACTTGAAGTTCTGTGAGGTTTTTTATGTGAAAAGATACTCTGTTAAATTGAATTGCACTCTAAAGATATTTAAGTTCCTTGTTGATTTATTTATTGTCTCTTATATTTACTATGTATTTTGTCCTGATTTTAGTATACTGTAACTGCTCTATGAAACAATAAATTGTACTACTACTACTACTACATTCCAAGCTTCTAGTGCTGACCGTGAAAGAGGCTACAGCTTCATGAACTGCATTAAGAGCAAACAAAGAAACCCTCTTGGAAGAAAGCCATTTATATATGTTGATGCTAACAAAATTGTCTTTAACATCTGGGAAAAAGATCTTAATAAAATATAGGTCCACTGGAAGAATAGGAAAGACAGGAGAGAAAAACAGTAAATGTTGATTTCTTTAGTAATGCATCATCAGCAGCACCCTTTTAGATGCATGCAAGACTTTTAAATGTACATAGTTTAACATATTTCCAGTTCATACTGTTATGGCGCATAATGCACATCCAAGCTTCGGACTGTGTCAGAATGTATGTTTATACTTTGCATCACTGTATTTGAGTGTCTGGTTATATTTTCTACTGTTTACTGGCAATAAAATATATCACGTGTTTGGGCCTTCCAATTTGCGCACATGAATCAATTTTTTTGCACAAAGTGCTGCACACACATATCAGTCACCCACCCACAGAGACTAAAAATTAGAGGGAACATTGAGTATGACCACAGGTTAGAACTGCTCCGGAGGTGAAATAGTTAACTTTCCATGCAGTCATGGAACTTAGAGCACGAGCTCGGTTGAAAACTCTCTCTGTTGTGCTTCAAATGCAAACTGTCAGATTCTTTACTCCTCCTCACTGAACAGTCGCTCCGGAGATTTCTCCTTCTGCTCGGTTCATTTTGTCGGTTTAAAAGTATTATTTTCGTTTTTAGTCGAATTAAACCGCAACCGTCGGTTCAAGCTCTGTCTGTGGTAATGTAAGTAATAGATAGGTTTTACATTTAGCTTTTCTGTGTGGAACTTGTAATACTTTATCGGTTCGGTTTGAACCGATGAGGTTGTATTTAAATCTACTAGTCCTTTTTTAGAGTGCCGTTCCTGGTTCTTATCGGTTCTAAAAAAAATGGATTTCATTACGGTTTTTTCCACGACCCATGACACGGTTGGGAACCGATAAGAGTGTCTTGTTTGGTGGATTGCCACAATGGGCAAGCTGGTTAGGCTGGCATTATGTCTGAGAAACCCAAAAGAAAAACCGGCCCACTGGGTTTCAATAACTGTAGTGTTTGTGGGGAAGCTTTTTAGGCTGACCCAACACCACATGTGTCTATTGTCTGGGGTTTGACCACCTCAATTCAGACTGCCAGATTTGTCGTTAAATTTCCCTGCTGCCACCATAGATAAGAGAGTTGGTAGCCTGTGAAAGTGAGGCTAAAAAGTCCGCTGACCCGATGGCCAGCCCGCCTCGGTACCAACCGAATCGAGGGAGTGCCTCTGACCAGGCGATACTTCCTCGGGCAAACGAAGATCCAGTTCTGAGGAGCCGGTTCCAGCAAAAAGGACTAGAAAGTCAGCTAGTGTAGAGCCAAAAGTTCTCTCCCCAACTGCTGAGGAAATAGCTAAAGCAATTCAAATTGTCCAGTCTCTCTCTCCGGTTCCGACCGAACCGACACCTTCAGGTAAGTGTTCAGTTCGGCCGGTTCCACTGGTTCAAGATTATGATTTTTAGGAGTTTTATGAACCGGGGGAAGGGGAAGAGGAATATGAGGAAAGTGAATATGGTTTTAAGATCTGGATGTGCCCATTGATCCGGACATCTCTCCAGATAGACCCCTAGGGGTTTCTCCTCCAAGGCTTTCTGAGTCCCCTTCTCATTTCATGTTTTATAAAAAAGTTGATGAAACTCTTCAGCTCCCTGTTGAGGAAGCTGTTGATGACCAAGAGGAGCCAGACTATGTAGAAATGATGGATATTCCAGAGTCTAGGAGACTGTCTATTCCTTTGCATAAATCTTTGGAAACAGACAGTAAAAGTTTTAAAACTCTCACACTATACCTCCTGTGGATAAAAGGATGGACAAGAGGTATACCTTATCAGGCTCCGACACTGATTTCCTCATTCAACAATGCAGCCATGTGGGGGTAGTGCAGGCTGCAGCCTGTGACAAGGCTAATATTCCCCTAGCTTCACACCCCCCTGAGAAGGACTCCAGGAAGATTGATGCTATGGCAAAGAAACAGTACATGGCAGCATCTTTGGACTCAGACAAGCAAATTATATGGCTTATGCTGCTAGGTATCAGAAATCAGATGGGATACTGTGCTGGCCTAGCAAAACAAGTCCTGACCAGCTTGCCAGGGCTGGAACAGGTGGCTATGGATGGTATTGAGGCATCCAAGGTGCAGTTTCACGCTGCAGTGGACTCCTAATGATGTTTCATCAAGAGTCATGGCTACATCTGTGGCACTTCGCGAGGATGGCGGGCTCAGATGTACTACCCTGTCTCAGGATACCCAGACTAAGGCCATGGATTTTCCTGTGTGGGAAATTCTCTGTTTGGGAGCAAACAGAGAATTACATGAAGAAAATGGATGAATATAGGACCACTCTATAGGAGTGCACAGGCGGAAAAGGCAGGCCACCTCAAAGCAGCTTCCCAGAGGCAGGGGCAGGCCTTTTCATAGGCCTTTTACCAAGCCTAAGCTTCCTCCTCCCTATGCTCAGAGGGGTTCTTTAGAGGAGAGGCAGACGGGTACAAGCAGGTCTGCTTCCACCCTTAGCCCAAAGCCCTGTCACAGGCACCCTGATGGGATTGTCGCCGATTCTCTCTGCCTGAGGGGCAGGCTGGCTTACTTTGTCCAGGACTGGAAGTCTTAACATCAGACAAGTGGGTCCTGGAAGTAGGTTGTGGGACTGGTTCTCAGCTTCAAAAATTTCCAAAGCTGAGAACCAGACTTTTTTCCACCTGCAACTCCATCAGAGGCACTGCCCCAGAAGCAGAGGTCTCACCCTCCTGGCTCTCAGAGCTGTGGAAAGGGTTCCCCTACACCAGGGCAAAGGTTTGTACTCAGGTACTTTCTTACCCTAAAAGACAGGAGAATGGCGGCTCATCCTGGATCTCAGATATTTAAACAAGCACTCTTTAAAGCCAAAGTTCAAAATGGTGACTTGGGAATTATCCCTCCTCCTCTAAGGCCAGGGACTGGCTAGCTTCCTGGACCTCAAGGATGCCTACTTCCATATTCCCATCAGAAGCTCCCACCGAAGTACCTCAGGTTCGAGCTGCCCTCAGGCCACTACCAGTTCAGAGCAATGCCCCGGCCTCACCTCTGCCCCAAGGGTATTCACCAAATGCCTGGCAGTAGCAGTTGCCTACCTAAGAAGGCAAAAGATTGCCATCTTTCCTTACCTGGACGATTGGCTCATAGTAGGCCAGTCCCCAGACCAGGTCATTTTACACCTTCAGATAATGCAGCAACTGCTTACCTCTCTAGGTTTCCTTCTGAATCTCTCAAAGTCAGTTCTAGAGCCTGTCCAGCTTCTTACCTTCATAGGCGCAGAACTGAACACACAGGAAGCCAGGGCCTTCCTTCCCCTGGACAGGGCAAAGACCCTAGTCTCCCTGGCCTCCTCATTTACCCTGCAGGTCTCCTGGCCAGCAAGGCATTTTCTGCAGCTCCTAGGACACATGGCTGCTTCCACAGCAGTTGTGCAGGGAGCAAGATTTCAGATGAGGGACATCCAGTTCCATTTGAGAGCTTTTTGATCTCAAAGAAAGGATCCTCTTACCAAGTTGATCCCAGTAACTCGAACCCTGATCCAAGCCCTTCAGTGGTGGCAGGATCAGAGCAACCTGAGACAAGAGGTTCCTTTTGTCACTCAGTCTCATTCTCTAATCCTTACTACAGATGCGTTCCTTGGGCTGGGAGCTCACATGGGACTCCACCACCCAGGGTCTGTGGTCTCCCAGAATCTCTGCTCCCATCAACCTGTTGGAGCTCAGAGCAGTTTTTCTAGCACTTCAAGCTTTTCCAAATCTGTTCAGAACAAGAGTATTCAGGTCAGAACAGACAACACCACTACAATGTGGTACATCATACAAGGGGCACTCGGTTCACGGCCTTGTGCATCAAGCGATGAAGTTGTGGTCTCTGGCTTACTCCCTGAACACCTCCCTCACGGCAGTTCACCTCCCAGGCAAGGACAATGTCCTGGCAGATGCTCTCAGCAGGATTTCCCAGGGCCACCACGAATGGTCACTGGATCCCCTGGTCTTGGAAGTAGTATTTGTCAGATCGGGCACCCCGCAGATAGATCTTTTTGCAGCCCCAGACAATCACCAACTTCCTCTTTTTTGCTGCAGGCCCCCAGTGTTGGGCTCACTCCCCCTGGATGCCTTAGCCCTCAGTTGGGAAGGGAAGTTTCTCTATGCCTTCCCTCCCTTTCCTCTCCTGTTCAAAGTGCTAGTCAAAATCAGATCCCAATTCTGCAAAGTCATTCTGATAGCTCCGGATTGGGCCAGACAGCCCTGGTATCCACTCCTGCTGTCTTAGCAGTCCATCCTCCCCTGTGCCTTCCCAGGAATCACAATCTGTTAACCTGTGCCCAGGGAAGGGTCTGGTACCCGAATCTCAAATCTCTCAATCTCAAGGCTTGGTTCTTGAAGAGTTAGAGTTTGCTGATTTATACCTTTCCCAAGGTGTAATGGATATATTGAAGGCCTCAAGGAAGCCTTCCACCAGAGCTACTTACAATTCCAAATGGAAAAGGTTTTCCATATGGTGCTCGGAAAAGCATATTTCCCCAGTCTCTGCTGATCTACCCACAGTCCTGGATTATATGGTCCACCTCAGTTCTTTGGGGCTGAGACCAGCTACCCTGAAGGTGCACTTGGCAGCTGTGTCTGCTTTTATTTCAGCAGGTAAATCCCCTTTTCTTTCCGCTCATCCTGTATTTTCCAAGTTTTTAAGGGGTTGTTTCACCACACCCTCCATTCAGGATCCTGCCCTGCCTGGGATCTTAATGTTTGCATTGCTCAGCTTATGCAACCCCCCTTCGAGCCCTTGTCTTCAGCTGAGCTCAAGTATTTGACTTGGAAAACTGTGTTTCTGGTAGCCATCACCTCTGCCAGACGCATAAGTGAATTACAGGCGTTGTCAGTGGAGCAGGAGTTTATCTCTTTTCACAGAGACAAGGTGGTCCTTCGGACTAACAGAAAGTTCCTGCCTAAGGTGGTTTCAGATTTCCACCTTAATCAATCTATTTCTCTTCCAGTGTACTTCACTGACCAGTCCTCCTCTGGGGAGAGGAGGTTGCACAGCCTAGATGTGAAGAGAGCTCTTAGTTACTACATAGAGCGTACCAAGGGTCAACTGTTCCTCACCTATGGCGAAGTTGGTAAAGGGAAGCCAGCCACTAAAAGATCCATTGCCAGGTGGATTGTCTCTTGTATCCAATTCTGCTATGAGAAGTTGGGTAAAGTTCCCCCCTCAGGCCTGAGGGCTCACTCTACCAGAGGTACAGCTGCTTCTCTGGCTGCTGCCAGAGACATTCCTGTTCTAGAAATATGTCAAGCAGCTACCTGGAAAACAGTTCACACTTTTACCATGCATTACTCCCTGACATCCAGGCTAGGAATGATGCTCGGCTTGCACAGCCGTGCTTCAGAGCCTATTTCCTAAGTAGGTTCTGTCCCTCCTCCATGGGGGTACTGCTGTGTAGTTGTAATTGTCATAATATAGCAAGACTTCATGTTGTTTGAAGAAAAAATTACTCACCTTAGTAATGTTGTTTCTTCTAATGGAGTCTTGCTATATTATGACCTCCCTCCCTGCCTGCCCCTCTCAGAACCTCTGTTTTGGGATGTGGGTGGGCAGTACAGTGTTGGCACTTTTTTGTTGCCCACCTTGTTGTTTTTCACCTACCTTTTTGGGTGAATTGGTGTTGTGTTTTTGCATTTTTGGGTCTCCTGACTTGAGTCTTTGTTTTAGGCCAAAAATGAGTGTTTATGTTAGTAGCCAGTTGGCTAGTGTAGGTTTACAGCTTCCACACAGAACCGTAGTGAGTTTTAGCTCGTAAAGATCTGACAGTTTGCGTTTGAAGCACAACAGACAGAGTTTTCAACCGAGCTCGCGCTCTAAGTTCCATGCCTGCATGGAAAGTTAACTATTTCACCTCCGGAGCAGTTCTAACCTGCGGTCATACTGCAATTGTCATAATATAGCAAGACTGCATTAGAAGAAACAACATTACTAAGGTGAGTAATTTTTTTTTTATACTCTCTGGTGGGGTCACCTGACCTGACCCTTATTTAATACATACTTCAATATTTCTATCTCCAGCTAGACAAATTGCCTCAGGTTGACCCACCATAATGTTAAGGTTATCTGAAGCTTAGGTTTATGTCAAAACAAAGGGTACAATTCTTTGCTAAAGGCAGAAATAAATCCATGAATACATAATAGCCTAGTAATGAGGACAGAGTCTCTCCTCTATTCTCTGTGAGTGACAGTTGTTATTACATAAAAGGAGACTGTAGAGGGCGCTGCTCCCCAATAGAAAAAAAATCATTCAGCCCCCTGGATCCAGGTAAGCCTATTTCAGGTTTACTCTTTTGGCAGCATTTTATACAGTACTTAAATACAACAAAAAAAGCAACATTTACCATTGTCCCCATAACCTTTCTACTGGTGTGTCTACTCACAAGGGCTTTTTTATTCTTTAGGGAATTAAGTTTAGCCTTTTTTTCGTTTTATCCAGTTGGTTTTTGCAGCGGTCCTTTATTTTACTTAATTACTTTCTGACTGCCATGGTTTGTTTTTAAAATAAAAGGCCGTTCCCCTTGGGGAAGGAAATATACACTTCTTGCTGGACTAAATAATGCCCTGTGTATCCGGGTGGCATTCACACGTGGAGTGGCGACTGAAAGACTGTATATTGATACCAGCCATTTGCTTCGAATGCCTGCTGCTTCATAGGACTGAGAGAGAGAGAGAGAAAGCGAGAAGCTGGCACGCGCCTGTTAAAATTTATTTTTATTGCTCTCTCTCTCTCTCCTTTTAGTTTTCTTTTAATGCTGCAGTTCGTATTTTATCTTATTCACTTTTCCTAGAGTGAACACGATACTTCACCTTGTAGGGGAGCTCCTGCGCAGCTTTCTAAATAGAACTGAAAAGCAAAGCCGCTCCGCTCCCGGGTTCCCTATTTAAAGGCCAGCAGAAAACTTTTATTATACGGAGCGGTCTAAATCTAGAAGAACAGAAAGGCTAGCCACTCCATATCCCAACTAAAAACATAATGTCTCATTTTTGTAACAGAGAGGCAAACGGGAGAATATTAAATCTACTTTCACAATAAAGAAACTGAAAGCAGCTTTCTTTCCTAATAGCCCCTGTCGTTTTCTGTCTGGGCATAAACCATATTTTCTAGACAGCCAGTTTCTCAGCATATATCTAGTCGGATATTCTATGGCTGATCTATATCCACTGGTGTACTACATATGTATTCTGCATTTTTACGTATCTTGCACTTTATTTCTAAAGGGCACACTGCAGTTTATATGTCAGTTATGACTTCAACAATCAGTTCACTCATTTTATGTTCTGTATGTCCATTTCCTTGATGCACAAAGACACTTTAACATCTAGCTTGGTGTTTTAAATACAGATACTGGACCTTTGGACTGAATTTGAAATATAGAAGAATAATTAGTAGGAATAAATAGAAGGTATAAGAACAAACTATTATAGGTAGCCAACCTATTGTAGTGTGGAAAGGAGAAAAAGAATTAGGATTTAGGGAGTACTGTTGCACAGCAGAATTTTACAGCAGGGTGATATAGGGGATAGAAAAGGTGTCCATTTGTCCAAACCATTGGTGTAGCGTAGCTCCACCACAGCACCATTGCACACTGCCCCTCCATGCCTTAGGGAAGTGGGGGGCAAGGAAGAAGGAAACATCCTGGATGGTCACTTCACATCTCAGGCCCTGTACCCAGCGACTCCGGAATGGCCACTGTATCCTTGACCAGCGAGCTGAGCATGCTTCCCGCCACCCTGCAGCGGGGGTAAGCTGTGGGAGTCAGTGGGGAGAAGGCAGAGGATGGGGAATTCGCCAGTGGAGTTCCTCAGGGCTCAGTGATGGGGCTAGTCCTGTTTAATGCCTTTATCAGTGACATCAGCATAGGTATCAAGGGCAAAATTGCCCTGTTCGCGGATGACACCAAGCTAGGCCGAAGGGTGGACTGCAAAGAGGCAGTTAGGGACCTTCAGAAAGACTTGCAGAGGCTGGAACATTGGGCCAAAATCTGGCAGCTAGGTTTCAACGCAAAAAAGTGCAGAGTGATGCTGCTAGCTAAAGGGAATCTGAGGACAGCTTACTGGCTTAACGGGGTTTAGCAGTGTCTCACAGGAAGAAAGGGACCTAGGAATCATCATTTCCAATACCCTCAAACAGGCCAGCCAATGCAACGCAGCTTACAGCAAGGCAAGCAGAATACTAGGGTGCATAGGGAGAGGTTTTGACAGCAGGAGCAAGGAGGTGGTTCTGCCACTATACAGGTCCCTGGTAAGGCCTCATCTGAAGTACTGTGTCCAGTTAGTCCACATCTTAAGAAGAATAGGAATAGATTGGAAGCCATCCAGAGAAGGGCCACTAAGATGATCCCAGGGCCTCCAAGGGCTCTCCTATGAAGGGCGTTTAGAAGCTTTGAATATGTTCTTGCTTGAGACTGGGAGGGAGAGAGAGGACATGATGATAGAGAGATTCAAGTTTCTGAAATGAATAAACAAGGTGCCCTCCTCGGATCTATTCATCAGGCTAAACAGCTCCAGTACCAGAGGACATGAGTGGAAACTTAAGGGAGGGAGCTTCAGAAGGGTGCTCAGGAAACACTATTGTACGGAAAGGGTAGTGGAACCATGGAACAGGCTACCTGCCGAAGTGGTGGAAGCAAAGACAGTGACTTCATTCATGCTGGGGTGGGATAAGGCAAGAGCTTGAATAAAAACAGTGGGAGCAGTAGGGGGCATTAAATAGTGAAAGAGTTAGGTCCTGGGGTCTAAAAAGATCTCAGGAACTGATGGGCAGACTGGATAGACCGTTGATCTCCCTCTACCATCGCTTTCTGTGTTTCTATGAATATGATCTGGTAAGACCTGGGGGAAGCCAGGGTGACAGGGCTTAAGGGTGGGGGCCATACTGTGGGGAGAAAAATGGCTAACTGAAAAAAACAAAATAGCCAAAGAGCTTCATCTAGGGTATCTCTTGCAGCAGGCACATCTGTGGAACTATAGCCGCCAGGTGCCAGCATCACACGGAAGCTTTTCTAGCTAGCAGTCTTCCAGGGGGCCCCACACTCCGATGTCACACAGTGTCGTTACCCTGTCTGTCGACCATCGAACGTTGGACCTCTCAGAGACCCAGCCAGCTTCAGTCGACCGCTGTTTCTTCAAATTTCTTTTGTTTTTCTCTCCTTGGTTTAGCATCACTTTACTTTAAAGTGATTCTTTTTCTTCGTTTATGCTGAGCTCCATCCTTGATACACTCTTCAGGAAGTGTGCCTATGGCAAGAAGATTCCAGAAAAGGCTGATCACCTTCCCTGCATCTACTGCCTAGGCCCAGACCACGACATCCAAGCATGCAATATCTGCCGCGGCTTCAACCAGGCTGCGAGGTGGTGCTGCCAGAAGACCCTGGAAACCTTCCTACTCAAGCAGCAAGTCACCTGCATGGAGAAGGAGCTACAAGCCAGGAGTTTCTCGGCTTCCCTGGCCCCATCCTAGGATTCAACCTCCTCTAAGGCCGGGGACAACTTTACGGGGAAACATTAACATAGGGACAAGGACTGTGCCAAGACCTGGTCCTCTCCAACCATTCACAGTCTCCGCTTTGTGCGTCGGCCATGGCAGGGCCATCCTCCTCTTCAGGAGCAGCCCCCTCTGCCTCGCATGCCCTCTCCCCCACAGGGCTACCGTTGCCAGCTTTTCCCGCCAATCTCGCTTTGGTGGGCATCGGTTCCTTGGGAACGAATGCCCCACTGATGTCTTAGCCTCTGCTGTTTCGGCCCTTGTTTTCCACGGGCCATCAGTCAGGTGGCTTTGCCAGTTCTGCGTCATCTGGTGCTAGCTTGATGTTTTCAGGGGCTCTCACTCCTCTCTCGACACCGACTTCGGCTGTTTCCTCAGCCAAGCCCTCGGTCTCAGGGCTACTGCTCTCCCCGGCGTCGCGCAAGGCTTTTTCTTGGTCGTCCTCTTCCTCTCTGACAATGGCCCAGACAGCAGAGATGCCCCGCAGGCCTCCGCCTGCTGGGCCACCCTTCCCGGTCCCAGCTGTGGCATTGGCCCCCGTGCCCCTCAGCCAGTGCTGCCTGGTGCCCCAGTGCCAGTCAGGGTAGATTTCCAAGCTATGTTTTCCTCTCTGGGGGATTTTATGCAAGCTCAGCTTTCCCCATAAGGGCCAACGCTGCAAGGCTCACGGTGCCCACCCCACTCCTCCCACATGGCCGCTGCATGCACCTCGATCCAGTGCCTCTATCACCCCCCCAGGATCCAGGGGATGAGGATGAGTATCACTTGGACCTCCTTCTTCCTGATGAGGACAAGGGAGATGTTAGAGATGAATGAGGTGTTACCTCCTCCCACTCCACCTCTGTGATGTCATCCGATGGGGAGGAGACCCCCAGGTATATTCCACGGTCCACCTCCCCACTGGATGAACCTCCCTTTGATGAGACCACTTCAGGCGGCCATGGGGTTCCTCAGGGAGGAGCAGGACCCTATTAGACGCCGTTTGTCCAATTGCCTTGGCCTGCCAGACACCCCTCCTCTGGTCATTCCCCCATTGATAGAACCCTTTGAGGATGCTGCCATGGCTGCTTGGCATTGGCCTAGCTTAGTCCCTGCCATGCCTCGGAAGGCGGTCAAGCTATACCAGGCTCCCATGGGGAAGTCTTTCTTGGCCGAGCAGCCTCTAGCAAATTCCATGGTAATTAATGCTGCCCACTTCTGTACCAAGAGGCCCAAACACCTCAGTCCCCTCAAATCAGGCAAGGAATCCAGGAGGCTAGATCTCACTGGCAAGTGCACCTTTGCCTCTGTCACTGTGACAGTAAGGGTCCTGAGCTATATTGCACATATGGTCCAGTTTCAGAACCAGCTTTGGGCCCAGGCCAAGTAGGCAGTACAACCCTTCCCGGAGGACCCCCCTGAAGCAGCAGCTGCTCCAGAACATTCAGTCAGTGGCCAGCGTCGACAGGCATCCTCTTCGCTCTGCCTATGATGCCTTGGATGCCTCGGCCTGGGCCGGTGGGCATTTGTCTATGGTGCCATTCTTGACTATGGATGTCTGGCATTACCCAGGATGTTCAACGATCTATCCTAAATGCCTGTTTTAGAGGACACAAACTGTTTGGGGCGGATGTGCAGGACATACTATCAAACCTGCAGGCCTCCAGCTGTACCTTGCAGTCAGTTCATTTCATATACCACACCAACCAGCCTAGAAGCAGTCAATGCGTGCTGTTTTGGCTTGCTGCCCATAGGTCTAAACCCAGTTCCAAAACTCAGGGCAAATGCAGAGCAGCCACAGCCCTGCCTAACCCCACCTCCACCACCGGCAAATCTCCCAGAGGAGGTGATACTACCTCATCTGGACTCCTTGCCCAGCCCTCCCCCCAAGCCGGGCAGGAGGTGGTAGTCGGGGTTCGCTTCTCCCTGCACCTGGACAAGTGGTGGGAGATCACCAGAGATGCATGGATCTTGAAGCTCATAGAAAACAGCCATACTCTGGAGCTTCTGGAGTGGCTTCCAGAAAACCCTCTAGTTCAGTCTTCTTACCCTCCAGACCCCATGCCAGTGCTCTGGGAGGAGATTTGCACCTTACTACACAAAAGGGCCATAGAAACCGTGCCAGAGACGCAGAAGGGCAGGGGGTTCTACTCTCACTTCTTCCTGGTCCCCAAATGCACAGGAGATCTCAGTCCCATCTTAGAGCTCCGAAACCTAAACTTTTGCATTCAGTACAAGAAGTTTTGGATAGTCAGCCTTCAGGGACTGCTGCCCTTCCTGCATCAGGGAGAGTGGATCTGCTCCCTCGATATGAAAGATGCATACCTGCATATCTGTGTAACCCCCCTGCAAATGGGGGTTCCCAAAAGACTTCCAGGAGCTTGCTTGAATGCTCCAAGCCTGAATGGTGTTTGGCATTTAAGCCATTTATCAGTGAGTGTTTTTAGAGCCTCTGGTACTGTCTCTTTAAGAGCTGTCTGCTTTCAGACATAATTAGTTTGTATGGGGGACTGTGTGCTTCTCTGAGTACCACTGAGCTGCTGCCAATTCACTTCATTTTTGCAGTCACTAGGAGTGCAAAGGAACCTATCTGAAAGATGTAACTGTTGCCAGAAATTATTTAGAGTAATAATGAAATTGCAGTTTGTCTAACCTGCTTTTGCAGTCAGAACTGTGTCTGCTAGTTCCCATTCTAGTTTTGAACTGCTGAACTGGACCAATCAGTGTGGGTAAGCTAGCTCTAAAATGGTGCCTTGACTAATCAGAACTTGGACTCATAATCTGAGCCAGCCACAAGAGGATTGTATGGGCAGTGACTCTGGGAGATGAATTAGACTTCAGTGCCTTTTTGGACCAACAGCAGCAGTCTATTGTGAGTGAAGCCAATCCAGTCAAGAACTGGGAGGAACTCAAAGGAAGTGCTCGGTTTTGTCGGTTGGAGTTTCAGTTGAGCTTTGGCAGTGAAGAAGGAAGGAGCTCCTGTGCTTTTCAGTGTGCAGTTTTAGTCAAAAACGTGTGTAAGGCCCAGAGTTCGGTCTGCAGCTTGTGTAACTGCTTGTTAGGACTGAATCCTCTGTGAAAAGAATCAAAGGATCTCTGAAGAGTAGAAACCAGGCTCACCCTGTAGAAGACTGGAGAAATTGTTGAATTACACTCGGTCTGTCAGGAACTGAATCTGCTGTGTGTTCTCCCGGTATTGTGCAGTAATTGCGATCGATGTAGTGATGCAGCCTGCCTGGTATAGTGCTTTCTTTGTATAAATGTGTGAAGAGGTTTGTGTACCTCAAGTGAGCCCTGCTGACATTGAAGGACCCTATCTTATTTGGAGGTCGTGAGTACTAATTCAGGGTCGCTCCCTGTTGAATTGCCACATTAAATCCAAATGGAATTACTGTACTGCTGACTGTTTAATTCTCCTTTCTCTGTGTGAAAGGGCCCTACCAGCTGCCAAGTTTGACTAGCCACTAGGCTTGGGTACCAGGGACAGTAACTGATAGGGATAGGCCTGTGCACAGAGCCATAGGTAGATTATTAGAGTGATAAGCTAATTAACCTGATTTCCCCTGTCCTTGTTATATCCCCTAAATAAATCAGAGCTGCTTGTTTCAGCAAAGTTATACTGCCTGAGGTATTTGTCTATGTTAAAGTACTGTACTGTGATTGTTGCACTGTATCTCATTTCACAGGAGGTCCCAGTGCCGGAACCAGACCTGGGGGTAAGTGTATACTGTGAAGGTAATTCTGATATATTGTGTGGGCCACTAGTGGGAAGAAAGGGGGGTTGCAGTGTCCCAGAGGGCTGTGACCAAGTTAGTTTAACTATTGCAAACCCTGACCTCTGGGTGGAGGCACCCGCCATTGGATCCAGGCCCCTCAACCTGTTAGTGGCAATTCAGGCAGGGGTAGTAGCCCCTGGGATAGTGCCATCTAGGGGTTACATCTGCATATCAAGGTATGTGCCTTCCACCATCAGTACCTCAGGATCTCCCTTCGAGGGGGAGCTCTTTTAGCAGGTTATACCATAAGAACTGAAGCTGGCAGGCCCTAGGACCCCATGGAAAACGTCTAGCTAGCAGCATACAGCGGGGGACTGCCCCCTGACATTGGCCCGCCCCTGACGTCAGCCAGTGGTGTAAAAGGGGTGGTCCCCCAGCCCTACCTCAGTTCTTTTCCCGCCGTCGACCTGCGTACATCGGCTCCACGGATGCCTCCTGTACCAGTCGACTGCCATTTTCCTGCAATCACCCGTGCTTTATTATTTTCTTGCAAAATCAAAATTTTTCCTCAATTTCTCTGCATGTCTTCTTCTCCGACCTTGTCAGTAGAACTGTGGCAGTCTAAGTGTCCTTACAGCAAGCAGATCCCATCGAAAGATGGCCACGCTGTCTGCTTCTTCTGCCTAGGCCCAAACCACGACACTGAGGCCTGCCAGCACTGCTTGAAGTTCAACCAGAGGACCAGGATCCACCGCCAGATAGCCTTAAAAAGCTTCTTGTTAGAAAAGAAGGTGGCAGCGATGGAGAAACAAATCCAGGGGAAAATTTACTCCTCCTAACTGATTTCTGGGGCCTCCACTTCTTCATCCTCCTACTGGGAGAAAAAGTTGGAAGGAACAAACATAGGGAAAAGCACAAGAACAAGTCTTCCTCCTGCTCACCGTCTCCTCATTCGAAGGCAATGGACTCCGGGTCGTCCTCCCACAGGAGGTCAGACTCTGCTTCCATGGCTGCCCTCTCTTCCTCCGGGCTTCCTGTGGTCAAACCTTCTGCCCTCATCCAGACGTCAGGTGGAGGTTCTTTAAGGTCAGGGACGTCATCCTCTGCCTCTCAGCCCCTGATGCTCAGGTCCTTCCACCAGTCTTCGGGCCCTCAGCCAGGTGGCTCAGACGGGTCTTCCTCGAGTGGTGGGTCTTTGCCCGTTGTCCACCCGGCTGCTGCGTCTGCTAAGTTGGTTCCTGGCACTGGGGCTGACGCCACCCAGCGATGCCAGGGGCATGCATCCACCTCTGGGAGGATGACACCTGTACCCCATTCAGGACTTGGCTCCCCTAGACAGGCTTCCTTCAGACTGATGCCTACTGTGTCTCCTGACCGGTGCCAATCCTCACCTGTCCGATCGATGCCAGCCAGCCTGGTGTTGACCTGACGACACCTATTCCGTTGCCACTCAGCTGCCTAGCTCAACCGACGCCAGAGGACCTGACGTCTGACCTGATGACACCTACCAGGCCGACACCAGATAACCAGATGCCCGCTGGGCCGCCGCTGGTCAACCCAAACCCTCACCGTGCGACACCTGGGTTGCCATCTCCTAAGGGAGCGACACCGGGAATGTCTTACTTCCTCCCACTGACGCTGGTTAATCCCTCTACTCCACAAAATCCTCTACCGGATCTGATTACCCTTTTTACATCATGGTGGAAAATAGTTAAGGGTGACCTGTTACCGAAACCTGCACCCCCTCCTTAGGATCCTCTTCCCTTGGGGGTTCAGCCTCAGGCTTCTCCTCGGCAGCCTACTTCTAACCCCAGGAATCACTCATTATGATTAAACGAATGCAGTCAGCCTCCTGTGTTGGACAGCCCAGAGAGATGGAATTATATGCAAATGATGGAACTCTCAATTGGCTCATGCCACTTTCAAACTGCTGCCCTAGCAACTGTTGCACTCTGAGTGCTTCAGATTCTTTACTCCGCGTGCCTAGTGAACACGTCCCGGAGAGCTCTCCTTCAACCTCTTCAAAACCTGATTATCTGTTTGATAAGTAGTGTTTTTACTTTATTTTTCAGATTGCTCTTAGTTTTAGTTTATTTTAAAGTTTGTGTAAAATTTATTGTATTTAGTGGTTCCTTGGAACCGAGGGGTCTGCTATTTCTAGTGAGGTTTTTACCTCAGTCGTTTGCATGTGTCATTTTCTTGCAGTAGGTTCCTAACTGCATATAATTATTTAAAAATTTTATATAGGATTTCTTAGCCTTGCTGTCAGGAACCGTTAGTGGTTGCTTATATTTGGTGTATTCGGTTCCCAGGAACCGATAATTTGTCTTATTTTCTTTGACGATTCCTGCTCAATGTCAGAGGATCCTACTTTCAAGTCTAAAAAACGCACAGGACCTACTGGTTTTAAATTGTGTGAGTGTTGTGGTCAGATAATAGCCAAAGCAGACAGGCATTCTTTGTGTATTTTTTGCCTGGGTACTAGCCATATCTTTGCAAATTGTGATATTTGTAGAACCTTTTTGCCCTAAGACTCTTAAGAAAAGGTCAAAAATATTAGAAGAAATGGCCTCTGCTTCTTCTGTTACTGGTGAAACTAGTTCCTGTACCTCTGGCACAAGAAAGGATTGAGGTAAAGCTAAGGATCCTAATAAAGGATCAGATAAAGTTGAGCAGGGCAAGTCAAAAAGATCAGTGGACTCAGGCTCTGAACCTGTGCCAATAAAGAAAAAATGTAAAGAGAAGCATGTCGCTGCACCTCCGGCCGAGAAGGCTAAGGAGCTCCCAGCTGGCAAAACTGGTATGCCCTCGGCTGAGGACATTGCCAAGGCCTTATAGGTCTTGCAAGCGCTGCAAGCTGCAGTCCTGGTTCCAGTACCGACTCTCCCCGGTTCCTGTACCGGTTCCACCCCTTCAGGAGCCACTGGCTTCCTTTCCTGAGGAGGAGGAGGAGGAGGATGATGATTTTGAGGAGGAACAGATAGACCTGAAGGTTTCTCCAGAACAGGAGTTTGGTTCCCCACCCAGGGGTTTGGAGGATTATTCCTCACACTATGCTTTTGTGAAAAGCATGGTAGAAACACTTAACCTCCCTCTGCAGGAGACAGAGGAGGATGTGGAGGAAGCAGAATTTTTGGATATGATGGGGTTAACCCCAACAAAACATTTGTTACTGCCTATGCATAAGTCCTTAAAAAGGCAGCAATGCAGGTATTTCAAACTCCAAATTCTGTTCCAGGAGTTGATAAAAAAGCTGATAAGAAATATCAGCTTGATAGGACAACAGCCAATTTTCTGTTCAGTCACCCTGACCCTGAAGGGGCTGTGCAGGCTGCTGCTTGCGACTAAGCCAGAATTCCCTTGGCTACCCATCCCCTGATAAGGATTCCCGGAAGATGGACGCAATGGGGAAGAAAGGGTTTATGGCTGCTTCCCTCATTCTGAGACAGGGCAATTATATGGCTTGTGCAGTGCAATACCAGAAGGCACTCTGGAATGCAGTGCTAGCTGTGGCAGACAAAGTGCCTGGTGAGGTGGCAGTGGACTTGCAGGATACAGCAAGGGCTGGCTTAGATGCCACAAAATATCAGTTTCACATGGCTGTGGATACTAATGACTCCGAAGCCAGGTTGATGGTACTTTCCATCTCCCTTAGAAGATTTGCCAGGCTCAGGACCACAAACCTAACCCTTGATACCCAAGCTAAAGTTATGGGCTTTCCTTTTGAGAAAAATTCTCGTTTGGAGATAAAACAGAGGCCTATATGAAGAAGGTAGAGGAATATAAGGCCACCTACAGAAGCAATTCTAAGGATAGGCCTTCCTCATTCTATAGGTCCCAGACCAAGGGAGGCAGGGGTTGGGGATCCTGCTCCAGACCTTTTTTCCAAGCTCCGGCCTCTCAGCTGCAATAACAGCCTAGAGGGTACTTTCCAGGAGGGGGATGGAGAACTATGGGGAGAGTTTCTCCCTCCCCAATGATTCAGGCACAGCCCACTCAGAACCCCTGACGGGCTAGTACAGGTCACATCCCCTTCCAAAAATCCACCAGTGGGTGGCAGACTGGCTCATTTTCTCCAGTACTGGTATACCATCACCACAGACAAGGCCACTGGACTGGATGGGATTCATCCTAGAGTTTTCGGGGAGCTGGGGAGTGTACTAGCAGCACCCCTAGTAGAGTTATTCACCAAATCATTAAAGAGGGGGACTGTACCAGAGGACTGGAAAAGGGCAACAGTGGTCCCGCTCCACAAAGCAGGGAGCAGGGAGGAGGCTGGCAATTACTGTCCAGTAAGCCTCACATCGGTGGTAGGGAAGTTGATGGAGACACTACTCAAACAGAATCATAATGTATCTGGAATCCAGTGGGCAGCAAGACCCAAAACAGCATGGGTTCATGGCAGGTAGGTCTTGCCAAACTAACCTGGTCTACTTCTTCGACTGAGTAACAAGGATAGTAGATCAGGGAGTGATGGTAGATGTTGTCTGTCTGGACTTCAGCAAAGCCTTCGGCTCTGTTCCACACAGAAGGCTGGTAAGTAAGCTGGACCACATGGGGGTGGGCAGGGAGGTGGTTGAGTGGGTGAGTAGCTAACTGAGAGGGAGAACACAGAGGGTTCAGTTAAACGGGGAATTTTCAGCTGAGAGGGAAGTGACCAGCGGGGTACCACAGGGTTCGGTATTGGGTCCCCTACTCTTACATGTGTTCATAGCAGACATTGTAAATGGGCTGGAAGGTACAGTGTATCTATTTGACATGAAGATCTGCAACAGAGTGGACTTCCCTGAGGGTGTGAGAAGTATGACTTCAGACTTGAAGAAACTGGAGGAGTGCCGGAAACATGGCAGCTGAAATTCAATGCCATAAAGTGCAAAGTCGTGCACTTAAGCAGAAACAATCTCAAAAAGGATTACTACCTGGGAGGAGAGAAGTTAGCCTCCACCAGCCAGGAGAGGGACCTAGGGGTCATTATATCAGAAGACTTGAAAGTGGGTAAACAGTGCGAAAAGGCATCACTAAAGGCAAGTGGCATGCTGGGCTGCATCGGGAGGGGAATCACGAGTCACAGGAGGGAGGTGGTGTTACCACTCTTGCTGCGTACAGTACTGGAGACCGCACCTCAAAAGGGACAGAGAAAAAATCGAGATGGTGGAGAGGAGGGCCACGAAAATGATTCAGGGACTGCACCACATGGCATACCAGTACAGGCTGAGGGAACTCAACATGTACTTCCTCAGACAGATGAGGGAGAGGTGTGGCATGATTGAGACTTTTAAATATATGAGGGGTATAAATAAGGTTAACGTTCAGGAGCTTTTCCAGTTGAAAGAGAACGGGAGAACGGGAGAACGAGAGAGCATGACTTGAGGCTGAAGGGAGGGAGGGAGGTTCAGGAGTAATACAAGGAAGTTGTTCTTTACAGAGAGGGTGGTGGACCCATGGAATAGCCTACCTAAGGAGGTAGTGGAGGCCACATTGGTAAGTGAGTTCAAGAATGCATGGGATAGACATAAAGGTAGCATACGGCAAGGCAAAGGAGGGGAGGGGGAATAGCACCAGGTAGGTTCTTGGGCAGACTAGATGGACCTTGCAGTCCCCTTCTGCCATCACATTTTATGTTTCTATGGAAATGCGAGCAATCCTATATGCCCTTAAGGCTTTCCAGATGAATCTACTCCCAGGCCCTCTCCTTATTCAGATGGACAACATGTCAGTGGTCTTCTACATAAACAAGCAGGGAGGACTCACTCTTACCGCCTCTGCAGGGGAGGCCATGACAGTCTGGTATTGGGCCATGGCATCATCTGGAACTCACTGCTGTGCAAATCTCAGGTGTACAAAACACTTTGGCTGACAGTTTAAGCCAGTCTCAGTCCAAGGCACACAAATGGGAACTTCTTCAGTCTGTGGCCGAAGAGCTATTTGACTGGTGGGGCTGGCCCGAGTTGGACCTCCTCGCATCCCCGTTCAATGCCAAACTGCCCTGATTTTGCTCGCTAGATCCAGGGCCTGGTGTTTTCTGGCAAGACGCATTGTCCCTCTCTTGGACAGGGAGGTTTCTCTGTGCCTTCCCTCCCTTTCCATTACTGCAGAGTCCTCCTCAAATTGCAGTCAGAGGGAGTAGGGATGATTCTAATAGCTCCTTACTGGTCATGGCAGATTCAGTTCCCACTACGTCAGCAACTAGCAGTGGAGCCCCGAGCTCAGGCTTGCTCTTCCTAGAGCAGGGTACCCTGGTCCATCCAGACCTCAAATCATTACACCTGCATGCATGGCTCCTGCAGACCTAGCAGTTAGCTCGGTTCAGGGTTTCTCCCAGAGTGGCTGAAGTCTTCGTGGCCGCTAGAAAGTCTTCCACCATGGCTACTTATTCTATGAAGTGGAAGCGGTTCTGTCTTTGGTCCACTGCTAGCTATCTAGATCCTTTCACATGTCTGGTGAATTCCATTCTGGAGTACCTTCTTTCTCTAGCAGACTCCGGGCTGAGTTACTCCTCCATTAAGATGCATTTATTGGCCATCTCTACCTATCATGCACCTGTAGAGGGCAAAACCCTTGCCAAGCTGGATCTTTCCCACACCACCTTGCTGAGCATTTTTCACCTCAAACCTCTCATTAGGGACCCTGTCCGTCCATGGGATGTTTTGTTCATTTTGGAAAAACTTACACTGCCTCCCTTGAAACCATCCGCAAGTTGCAAGCTGCACTTTCTGTCGTGGAAAATGTTATTTTTAGTTGCCATTTCTTCTGCTTGAAGGATTTTGGAGCTTCAGGCTCTGATGTGTAAAAAGCCTTAATTTCTAGGGACATGGATATGTTGTTCATCCACACTCATTGGCAGTATCCTTGCCGCTTTAAATCTTGCCGGAAGGTCTTCAAGCTTGCTCCTCCCACCCACCCGGGTGGTATAACTCTCGGCTCCGCCCCATGACGCCAGATCTTCCTTACCGCTTGGAAGCTCAGGTTCCCTCCTTAACGCTCTGCGTTTGTGACTGGTTCCTATTTCTCCGTTTGCGGATTTAAAAATAATATTTTGCAAAAAGACTTCAGTCTTCGATCCCTCGCGGCTGCGATGGATAAATCGACTCCGGATTTCGAGATGCCCATGCGGGCAGAAGATGTCTCGGACGGATCCACACTCACGGTGTTCACTGCTTAGGCCTTGAGCACGCACCGCAGGCTTGCGACCTGTGCTCATCTTTCCTCGGCCTACGCCCTCAAGACCGTGGTGCCCGATTGCAACTGGGCCGCCCCGAGAAGCGCTTCTCCGTGAAGTCCAAGGAGGTCTGGTTATGTGTCTCTGGGCGGGCGGGTTCGGGCGGATCAGCTCGAGCGGATGGTCGCCCAAGAGGAGGCGGCGCGGGCCGTGATCTTCCTCGGCCGCTGCATTTATCCCGCTTCTCTGGGTTCTTCCTACACGGCTTCCTTTAAGGAGCTTTGTCGTCCTCTCCACTAAAGGAGAAGGGCTTCGCCTTGCTGGACCTTTTCTCGGTCCAAAAGAAGGACAAGGGTAAGTCCCTCCGTCGACGCCTTGGGAGCGGAAAGGTCCCTCTCGGGCCGCCGACCGCCGGTTTCGTCGGTCAAGGCTGCTCGCCACTGGCCTCACGGTGTCCCGCCAGGTCAGTTGACCGAGACTCCCACTGATGAAGTTCTAGATTTTTCTCGACCCATTGACGGGCTGTCGCTTTAGCAGCCGAGATTCTCTCCTCGGTTCCCCGGGAGGAGTTGAGAGATTCTGTGCTCGCCTGTGCCTCCGGGTCCGGAGCCCTCGATGGACCTTCCGAGTCAAGGAGGTCGGTTCCGCCGACACCTCCTGCACCGACCCCGAAATTCCGGGACTCGGTCTCGGTTCGGACCTCTTCGCTGGTCCAGCCGCTCCCACCGCTACAGGCGGTCTCGGTCTCGGCACTGGCAGGCGGCGGCTGCCGCTGCCCTCGCCCTCCTCCTCGGATGAGGGAGGCTTCGCGTGAAATTACGCCGACGAGCGAGGACCTTATGTTGCAACAGCCCTCCTGGCCGGGAATAAGCCGACTCCGGCGCCTTCCCCGGCCATTAAGTGGCTGTCACCGGAACGGCCGACACAACCCCCCGACTTGCCCGAGGAGCTATACCCAGGCCGGTTGTTCGCCAAACCAGCTGCTCCATCGACGGTGGAACCTCCGCCTCCACAGCCACCAATTGGGCTCCACCAAGGATTCTCGGTCGGCTAAGGGTTTACCCCATCGGCTGTCAGTTACCTCACTCCCGACCGACCTCGGCAGGTGAAGGGTGGCTCAGCCAGAGGCAGCTCTTCGAGGACCTCTTCCGAGTCCGAAGATGATTCCTCCTTCTTCTCCAAGCGACTGGACTTGGAGTCTTCAGGAGGTCAGCCAATGGACGATAGCCCGTCGTCCTTCCTAGGACTGCTTCGGCTCATCTCGGAGTCTACGGGATGGAGCTCGAACCCGCTTCCAAACAGGCCAGGTATCCCTCACGGAGATTCTGGACCGAGGATTCTCCCGACGGAGGCTTTCCGTGGCCGAGGCCATAGTGGGTCCAGCACTGGAACTTTGGCAGCCCTGCTTCCTGCCCTCGCGCCGGCCAGGATGGCCAGGAAGTATGCGTCCCTACCGTTCCTTGTCCGGTTTTGGAACACCCTCTGCTGAGGGTTGGTTACCGACAGCGTTTTCCGGCCGGCACGCCAGGATGTGGACAAACTCCTGACAAGGAGTCCAAGAAATTGGACTATGTCGGGCGAAAAGCTCACGCTTGCGCCCTCTCTCTCGGCTCGTCCAGGCCAGCCCGTCACTCATGGCACATTTTCTCATGCCCTGTTGGGCTCCCTGGATGAGGTCATCCCTCATCTTCCCGCCGATCTGCAGACTACGGTTAAGCAGGTGCGGGACCAGGGCAGGGCAGTGGCCAAACAGCAGCTCCAGACTGCTTTGGATGTAGGGGACTCATGTGCCAGATCGGTGGCGGCCGCAGTGGCTATGCGTCGGCGGGCTTGGCTGAGGATATCCACCTTTACTTCGGATACCCAGCACAAGTTGGCGGATGTTCCCTTTTTGGGGACTGACCTCTTCGGCCCTGGGGTGGAAGGTCACCTGCAGAGGATCGGAAGTCCAATGCCACCTTGGACTCGGTCTCTTCGGCTCAGAAGGACAAAGGCACAGAAACCACAGCCTAAGCCCTTCAGTCCTTCTGTGCCCCTCAGCGCCACCGCCCAGCAGCGCCAGGGCCAGCAGGCTCGGCCTTGGCATCCCAAACCCAAGCCGCCGGCTTCCTCTAACAGGAGGCAGGGAGGAAAGGGCCCAGGAGGTCCCTCGGCCGGTCCCTCCTCCAAGCCTGCCCAGTGACGGGCTGAGGGGTGTCGCCCCCATCCCCGTCACCTTACCCCTGGGTCCCCCCGTGGGGGGACGGCTCCGGCACTTCCGTTCCGCCTGGTCCGCTGTTACCACGGACAGGTGGGTCTTGGAGGTGGTGGGAAGAGGCCTGCCTCTGGAATTCGAGCAGGCACCACCCTTCAGAGCCGTCGCCCCTCGGGGGGCTTCGGGATCCCCAGCCTCACTGGCGGCTCGTCGAGCCGACATCACTCTCCTCCTCCAGAAGGAGGTGGTAAGAGAGGTGGTGGACCCTCCTTCAGACCCAGGGTTTGTGTCCAGGTACTTCCTGGTTCCGAAACGGACGGGGGGCTGGCGCCCCATTCTCGACCTACACGACCTAAACAAGTTCCTAAGGTCTCGAACCTTCAAGATGGTCACTCTGGCTCAGATAATACCATCCTTGGAACGCGGCGTGTGGTTCTGCTCTCTGGACTTGCAGGACGCGTTTTTTCACGTCCCTATCCGTCCGTCTCACCAGAGATTCCTTCGCTTCCGAGCGGAAGGATCTCTTGAGTTCAAGCCATGCCCTCGACTTGTCTCCAGCTCCCAGGGTCTTCACCAAATGCATGGCAGTGGTGACAGCATTCCCGCGGCGCGAGGGGTCCGGTGTACCTTACCTGGACGACTGGCTGATAGCAGCTCCCTCCAGGAAGGAGGCGGAGTGGTCCAGAGATCTGGCCCTCCAGGTCTGCTCTCAACTGGGCCTCCTTATCAACGAGGCCAAGTCGGAACTCGAGCCGAGCAGGTGATTTTATTCATCGGGCGCAGCTCGACTCTCTTCGAGCCAGGCGGCTCCCGGCAGACAGGGCCGGTTCTTTCCTCCTTGCCCGATCATTTCTGGTTGGGCAATTGCGCCTGCCGGGACTTCCTCGCCTCCTGGGTCTCATGGCGGCCTGTACCAGCGTGGTCCGTTGGGCCCGCTGGAACATGCGTCCCTTCAGTGGGGACTGGCCAGCCAGTGGTCTGGCGCTGCGATCCCTTGGACCAGCTTGGCCGGTGACACAGGGATGTGGAATGCTCTCCAGTGGTGGACCGTTCCAGATCATTTGCAGGAGGGCATCCCGTTCGTCCGCCCGAGCCGACGGGTCTCTCTGTCGACCGATGCCTCTCTGATGGGTTGGGGTGCCCATCTGGGGAACACGGGCTCATGGCCTCTGGTCCTCGGAGTCGATGCCACATCAACCTGCTGGAGCTCCAGGCGGTCCGCCTAGCTCTCACCGCCTTTGCTCTTCCTCCGGGGTCAAGTGGTCCGAGTCCAGGCGGACAATACCACGACCATGTACTATCTAAACCGCCCAGGGCGGGGACGCGCTCCATGCTTCTATGCAAGGAAGCTCTCCGCATTTGGTCACTGTGCGCAGCCTGGAGGCGGATCTCCTAGGCCATTCACGTGGCAGGAGCCTCCAACACCCTGGCCGATGCCCTGAGCCGGATAGGGGCTGCATCCACGAGTGGTCTCTCCTGCCGGAGGTAGTACAGCATCTGTTCTCCCTTTGGGGCACACCTCAGGTGGACCTGTTTGCCTCCATGGAGAGCAGCGCTGAGTCTGTTCTATGCCCGCCCCTCAGCAGGGCTCGCTGCAGGGGATGCCTTCTCGAGGCAATGGACCCGGGCCTCTTTTACGCCTTTCCCCCATTTCCCTTGATCCACAAGGTGCTTCTCAAGGCGAGGAGGGACAAGGCGCAGGTGATTCTGATAGCCCCAGACTGGCCTCGCCAGTTCTGGTACCAGATCTCCTCAGTCTCAGCTCCAGGACCCGGCAGCTTCCAGCTCGCCGGACCTGCTCTCAGTCAATCAGGGAAGGTGTTCCATCCGGACCTTCAATCCCTGCACCTGACGGCCTGGTTCCTGAGCGGCTAGAGTTCCAGGCTTTGGGTCTTTCCGACGGGTGTCCTCAATGTAGTTGAGGCGTCCCGTAGAGTCGACCAGAAAATGCTATGCCTTCAAATGGAAAAGGTTTTCCATTTGGTGTCAGACAGGGCTTGGACCCTTCCTCCTGTTCCTTGGCAAGCATCTTGGACTATTTATGGTCCCTTTCTAGTCAAGGGCTTAGGTCGGCGACCCTAAGGTGCACCTGGCAGCCATCTCTGCTTACGGGCGCGGGCGGGAAGCAGTCGGTGGCGCAGGAGAAGGTGGTCTGGCGCTTTTTCAAAGGCCTTGATCACATTTCCCCTCCGGTGCGAGAACCTCCACCTCCGTGGGATCTACTGCTGGTACTGGCAAAGCTCATGGGCAAGCCATTCGAACCTATGCACAGGTGTGGTCTCTCTCACCTGTCGTGGAAGACCGCCTTCTTGGTGGCTATCACGTCAGCCAGAAGGATGGGAGAGCTCCAGGCGCTTTCCATCGAGTCTCCTTACCTGGTCTTCCACAGGGACAAGGTTGTCCCTGCGCCCCACCCGAAATTCCTTCCCGAGGTGGTGTCGAGTTTCACCTTAACCAGGTGTTGACTCTGCGGTGTTCTACCCCAATCACACCTCGGAGGCCGAATATAGGCTCCATACTCTGGATCCTAGAAGGGCGCTCGCTTATTATAAGGAGCGCACGGCTGAAATTCGAGGAGAGGTTCGCCAGCTGTTTGTCACCTACGCTGAAGCCGCATCTGGCAGACCTGCAGCCAAGCGGGACGATAAGCAGGTGGGTAACCTCCTGCATAGATCTCTGCTATAAGTTAGCGGGCATGGAGCCTCCCAGAGGGATAAGAGCTCATTCTACCCGCCATACTGCTGAAGTGGCTGCTTCCAGGGGCGTCCCTATCCAGGAAATCTGCAGGGCTGCTACCTGGAAGTCAGCAAACACCTTCATTACCCACTACCACATCGACCTTGAGTCACGCCGGGATGCTGGTTTTGGGGCCTCGGTTCTCAGTCTCTCTTTCCAAGTAAGTATATGGGGTGTGCGTCTTGCCTCCCTCCTCCCGGAGAACTGCTAGGAGTCTGCCAATGAGTGTGGATGAACAACATATCCATGTCCCTAGAAATACAGGTTACTCACCTGTAACAGGAGTTCTGGAATGGTATGTTGTTCATCCTACATTCCTGACCCTCCCGGCAGCGCACAACCTGAGCTTCCAGCGGGCCAGATCTGGCGCCATGGGGCGGAGCCGAGAGTTATACCACCCGGGTGGGTGGGAGGAGCAAGCTTGAAGACCTTCCGGCAAGATTTAAAGCGGCAAGGATACTGCCAATGAGTGTGGATGAACAACATATACCATTCCTAGAACTCCTGTTACAGGTGAGTAACCTGTATTTGTTTTCCACAAGGACAGGATATTCTTGCGGACGAATCCTAAGTTTTTGCCTAAAATGGTGTCTGAGTTTACACTGAATCAGGACATCCATCTACCTGTCTACTATCAAGAGCATTCTAATCGAGAGGAGGCTCGACTTCATACTCTGAATGTCCACTGCGTGCTTTATTACTATTTAGATCACACCCATGCTATTCAAAAGTCTGAACAATTGTTTGTTTCTTTCACCCCAAGGACTGAAGGGGCTCCAGTTTGTAAGCAGACTTTGTCCAAATGACTAGTTAACTGCATTGCTTATTGTTACCACTAATATGACAAGCCTTTGCCGGGACCGGTCAAAGGCTATTCTGCCAGGAGAATGGCTGCTTTCTTTGCATCCATTAAAAATGTGTCTGCAGCTGATATCTAAGCAGCTGCCACTTGGAGTTCTGAGCACACTTTCATTAGACATTACAGTCTGGATATTGCCTCTCATCGTAGGGCAGGCTTCGGCCTTGAGGTCCTTCAAGCCTGCTCTCATGAGCTTTCCAGCAGACTTTCCCTCCTCCTGGTTGAAGGGGGTTGGTCCTCTCACTGCTTGGGACTCCATCCTTACGGTGTAACCTCCTGCAAGAGCTCCCCCTCGTAGTGAGATAGTACAGTTACGTAAGAACTTAACGTAGCAGTAGATCTTCAAGAGGAGCTCTTGCAGCAGGTGCTGCTTTCCCTCACACCTTCCCCCGGTGACTGTTTCTTCATTGACTATTTCTTTTTTTTTTTCTTCCCATCGATTCGGAGGAACCTCCTCTGTTCTCCATTTCTGAAGTTTTCTGGGGTCCCTGACGGGAGAACTGAGGTAGGGCCGGGGGACCGCCCCTTTTATACCACTGGCCAATGTCGGGGGCCGGCCAACATCAGGGGGTGGTCTGCCACTGTATACTGCTAGCTAGAAGTTTTCCGTGGGGTCTTGGCACCTGCCGGCTTCAGTCCTTATGGTGTAACTTGCTGCAAGAGTTCCTCTTGAAGATCTACTGTTATGGTAAGTTCTTACGTGACTGTACTTTCCACTTTCAGGGAGTGCACTTCCAGTGCCGGGACCAATGTTTGGCAGTAGGGGCGGCAGCCTTCAGGAGGGAGGGGCTGTGTGTCTTTCTCTACCTGGATGATTGGCTCCTCAAAGCTCAGTCCAGGGAACACCTGTTGGAGACTCTAGAATGTACCACTCAGCTGTTTCTGGAGTTGGACATTACAATCAATCTGCCCAAGTCAGTTTTGACCCCTTGTCAGTACCTCCAATATGTATGGGGTGGTCCTGGATACAGTTCAAGGTATGGCTTTCCAGCTGAAGGACAGGGTGGACCGCTTAATGGCTCAAGCCTGCTTGCTGTACAACAGCAGATGTGTCTCAGCCAGAACTTTCCTCCAGCTCTTGGGCCTGATGACTGTGGCTATAGTCACAGCGCTTCTAGCCAGACTGCACATGAGGGTACCCCAGTGGACACTGAGGCTCCAGTGGGATCAATGTACTGATGACCTGGAAGAGCAGGTCCTAGTCTCCTCTCCAGTCAAAGGTTCTGCTTTGGTGGATGGAACCCAGCAATTTGCTCAGAGGGGTTCCTTTCCTCATTCCCTCCCCTCAGCAAATTTTCACCACTGATACTTTGGTGTTGGGGTGGGGGGCTCATATGGGGCCCCACCAAACGTAAGGGATATGGTCCAGAATGGAGTCTTCTCTCCATATTAATGTCCTGGAGATGCGGGCGGTTCCTTATGTCTACAGGCCTTCCAAACATGGCTATCCCCGGTCCTTCTGCTAGTGCAGATGAAAATAATCAGTGTAGTTCATTACATAAACAAACAGGGGGGCACTCACTTGTACCCTCTCTGCCGGGAAGCAATGAGATCTGGCACTGGGCTCTAGAGCATGATCTAGAATTGTCGGCCGTCCATGTTCCAGGTGTCCAAAATGTCCTGTTGATGGCCTGGTGGCGCTGAGGATTGAGGTGCTGGACACCACACCTTGCGCCACACCGACAACCTGGGATTGGGAGCGACCTTGGGCGTCGGAGGGTCGGCTAGGGGGGAGGAGGATGGAGCATACCAGGGACTGCTCTCAGGGAGGGGTGGGTGGGATTACCATGGCTGTTCTGGCTCCTGGTGGTGACTGGGGGTTGGTGCTAGCAGGCGGTTTGCTGTGGGGATGGCGTCAGACGTGCAGTGCGCGGGAGCATGCACGGCAGCGTCTTTGATGCCCTGCACATATGTGCTGTGGGGTGGAGGAAAAAAAGACAAGAAATCCTCCGACGCACTTGATGATGTCCGGTCCTCTGGCACCGCACCAACCCAACTCAAGTGCAGCTCCTCCTGACTACGGACCCTCAGCTTTCTACGGTGGTGGGGTAAGTACCCACCATGAAGTAGCTAGAGAGAGGAATGGAGGAGGGGGTTGAGCTCGGGCACTGGGGGTGGTGCAGGGGCTGCGGACCCAGACGGAAAGAGGGGGAACCATAGGCAGTACCTCCCCCAGCCGAGGAGGGAATAAAAGAATGCATCAAAATGTCCTGGTGAATAGGCTAAGCTGGTCGCAGTCCAAAATGCACGACTCTGAACTGCTGACCTCCATTGCAGAAGACCTGTTCAACAGTTGGGGTCATCCAGAGTTGGACCTTTTTGCATCCCCACTCAATGCAAAACTGCTTTTTGCTCACTTGTTTCAGGGCTTGGAGTTTTCTGGTGAGATGCGTTGTCCCCCTCTTGAAAAGGGAGGTTTCTTTACACCATTCCCCCATTTTTCCTGCCACAGAGGGTTCTGATCAAACTAGATGGAAGGGACCACCATGCTAAAATGACTTCGGCAAAGGCTTGGACTGTTTTTTAGAATCAACCAATTTCTCACCAGAGATGCCAAGAAACAACTGGTCCAATCCATTTTCCTATCATTGGTTGATTACGCTGACTTCCTCTACAGCCAATGCCCCAACTCTTACATGGCTAAACTGGACACACACTACCATTGAGCACTGAGGTTTATAACGGGACTCCCCTTTGTCATGCATCACTGCACCCTGTATGCGGCAGTGGGGTGGACATCACTAAAGTTTAGGCGCCACAGAAACGCCGCTCTCTGGACCTATAGAGCCATCTCTAATAAGCTGCCTTACTATATCTCCTGCTGTCTTCCCCTGAGTATAACTGGGAAATACGCATCAAGAAGTTACTCAGCTATTACACTTAAAGTACCCAAAGCAAAATCCCGCTTTGGCAGGGCAGCCATAAGCTTCGTGCTACCTACCTTATGGAACGATCTACAAAAAACCCTCAAATTAAGCACTCTAATTGGTATAAATGCCTTCAAGATGCTTTATTTTCATGCAGTCAGAGAAGTATGTAACTGCTTCACCCACTCAGACCCAGTACCGGTGTCTGCACTGGTATATAGCCACGCCTAGACCCAATTTTAAGTACTGACCCCCCAGCTTGCTCCTCACCAGCCTAATTGTTCTCTCTCTCTCTCTCTCTCTCTCTTATCCCCCTGTCTTATCAACACTAGGCCCATCTATCCCCTTATTCTTCCTTTCCCAACCTCGGATAGGAGCTCACTACCCTGGGTTGTGACATCCTACCATGCCCTGTACTTTATAGCATTCAATCCCGGGGCTCACACATACTCCTTTTCTCCATCCACCTTCTCTACATCCTGTTTTACCAACTCCTCTCTGTGCACCGTGCTCCTCATAGCCTTTCTCCCCCTACCTCCCTCCCTTCCCCCCTACCTTCACCTCTACCTGGTGTATATTTGTATTTTTATTTTTTTTCTCTTTACTTCCTCCTGCAACCTTAGATAACCTGCTTTATCTTCCTATAGACACTTCTATGTATGTAAATACCGTGTAATCTGTACAATATCTGTATAATTCTATGTACATATGAACTTCTTTTTCTTCTTCTCTGTAAAGAGTATTATCTGTATTGCCTTGTAAATACCTATGTTGACCTGTATATACAATTGTTCATGCTCCACCCAGGTCCATCTTGCAAATGAGCTTCTGCTCAACGATGAACGCCTGGTTAAATAAAGACTTGATTGATTGATGATCCTCATCACCCTCTTCTGGCCTTGTCAGATCTGGTTCCTCTTACTGCAGCAGTTGGCAGTGGAATCTCCAGTGCCCCTGCCCCTGTGCACCAACTTGCTGTCTCAGGACCGGGGCACCCTAATCCATCCTGATCTTAAAACCCTGCATCTTCACGCCTGGTTCCTGAAGACGTAGCCATGGCTAGATTTGTTGTGTCCCCAAAAGTGGCTGACATCCAGGTGGTGGCTAGAAAGTCTTTCACCAGGGCCACTTATTCCATGAAGTGGAAATGTTTTGCTCTTTGGGCTGCTTCTTGTCATCTGGACCCATTCAATTGTCCAGTAAATCAGATTCTGGAGGATTTGCTGTCCCTGTCAGACTCTGGTCTGAAGTAATCCTCTGTTAACGTGCATGTCTGCCATTTCTGCCTTCCATGTGCCTGTTGAGGGCTATACAGTGGCACAACTGGAGATGTCACATTTCTGAGAGGCATTCTCCACCTGAAGCCTCCTACCTGCAATCCAGTCCCACCTTGGGACTTGAAGTTTGCCCTAGAGAAGCTTACTTTGGCTCCTTTTGAGCTGGCCATGACATGTGAGCTACGCTTTCTGTTGTGGAAAGTGTTCTACTTAGTTGCTATTACTTCTGTTTGAAAAATTTCAGAGCTAAAGGCTCTCGTGTGAGCAGCTTTATTTTGTTTTTAGCAAGGACTGAGCATCTCTGTGTACTAACCCTAAGTTTCTTCCTACGGTATTTTCTGAGTTTACTTTAAATCAATCCGTCCGTCCACCTGACAGTTTATTTTCCAGAGCATGCCAATCCAGGGGAAGCATTGCTCCACACGTTAGATGTGCATAGAATTCTGCATTACTACACACATCATATGAAGGACTGTAGGAAGTCCTCCCAGTTGTTTGTTTCTTTCATGCCTGGGAAAGCAGGCATTTCTGTTCCCAAACAGTGCTTGTCCAAATGGTTGGCCAACTATAAGTCTTTTTGTTATAGGAAGTACGGTAAGTAAGGGTTATTCGTGGCCATTACACCAGAGGTATGGCCTCTTCTGTTGCCTGTTTCAGGAATGTATCAGCTGCAGAGATCTGTGCTGCTGCCACCTGGAGTTCTGTCCACACCTTTACCAAGCACTACAGCCTGGACATTGCCTCTAGGCATAGGGCGAATTTTGGCCTAGCTGTTCTACAGGGCCTACTTTCTTAGGCTCTTGGTTTCCAGCCAACCAGACTGCATTTGCTGATGTCAGAACTGCTTGGGACTTGTCCATACGTGTGCCTGCTAAAAGAGATGCCCTCAGTGAAGATAGTACAGTTATGTAAGAAGTTACCGCAACAGTAGATCTTCGAGAGGATCTCCTGCAGCAGGCCTTGCCGTCCCACCCTCCATCCCCCTGACCTTGTGGGCCTTCCTGTCACTGTCTCTTTTTCTCCTTAGTGGAGAACCTTCTGCTATTTGTTTATTGGCAGGAACCTTCAGCTCTTACTCTGTTCCTCAGCAGGAGACAAGTTGCTTCTGGTCTCTGGCAGGAAGTAACTCAAAAACATAGAACATTTCAGCAGATAAAGGCCCATTTGCCCATCTAGTCTGCCTAGTTGAGGAGTCCTGCAATTACTTTCCTTGATTTTTGGCTAAAGATATACTGACCTTAGACACTGTACCCTTTGTTTGACCGCCACTGTCCCCCCCATATGATTTTTTGCTTGTCCTCCTTTCTCCCTTCTCCACCTTAGCTGTTCCATGTAACCATTGTCCTTCCCTGCATGGTTGCCCATACCACCTTTGTTACACTGGTATGTTCAATGCATATATTGCTATGTGACTGCTATCTATGTGTTCTCATACTGTACATATTTACAAATGCATCTTATTCTATTGTATGTAATGCCTTTATTTTAATTTTTGTAATATTATTCTG
The DNA here is from genome assembly GCA_016271365.2 of Neoceratodus forsteri. Lineage (NCBI taxonomy): Eukaryota > Metazoa > Chordata > Ceratodontiformes > Ceratodontidae > Neoceratodus > Neoceratodus forsteri. The sequence continues at coordinate 1,628,361,723 of CM057453.1, forward strand.
TGTTTGATCATGTACCTGTCCAGGTCCATGTTGTAAATGAGTGTACTCAAAGGTGTTTCACCTGGTAAAATAAAGATTTTTGACTGATTGATTGTGATTGGACTGTGCCTGTCAGTCCTCATATGCAACAGTGTGCACCAGACTAACTCAGCACATTTCCCAAGTGTGTGAGGCATGAGGAATAACCACCTGGGAAGAGTGTTGATTTGTCTCTGCATACCACAAAGTGTGTTACTGCATGTGTAAAATGGTCCCAAAATATTAAAAACATTTTTTAAATGATAAAAACTGGGGAAACAAGATTCAAGATGTGTGTCGAATAAAATCGACAAATGGTCTTGTGATCACTGTGGCCAGTCACTATCAAACATGTTATAGACACTCTTCGTCAGGCCTGTGGAGTCACTTTCGTTGGCTTCAAGAAGAGAACATTCATTTCAAAAGCTAGTCTTAAATAAATGTTTCCTTGTTAGTCCACTAAAAGGCATCACTTGCAGCATATTTGTTTTGCTGCATCTTTTACTGGCCTAATATAGCTCCAACATTTCATATATTTAGGCCTAATGTTTCTGTTTGACAATAGGAGCCTCTTTCTTATGCCAAAGTGGAGACATTGAGAACATAGTGTTTTGATTTTCTTCAACTTAAAGTTCAGATATTGCTTGCATTTGCCTGTCCCATTTTCTTCTTCCCTAATGACATTTGCATGAAAGCAGAATTTGCTGTCACTTTTTTTTTTTTGGTAGAAGCAAATAAACAACAAAATCGGTAGATGTATTCGCATAAATGCTTAAACAGTTCAATGCAGTATTGTTTTTAAATCAAGTATTTTCTTGTGCATTCATCCTACATCTTGTTTAATGGGATTGATTATCATTTAATAGACGAACAAGGGGCTTGAAGGTCCGAGATTAAATCTATGGAAGTAAAAAATTTTCAACAGGCATTTTTAAATAAAGAGTGTAAGGTTATTAATCATCTTGATTTCCACTCATTATTACGATTTAAAACAATTTCCATATTTTTCAAACATTTCCTCTCTTTCAATGACGTAGTAATGGATACGTTCAATTTATATAAATCCAACATAAAATTTACCCATTTCTGCACACGGGGTCAGTGTCCTTCCAATGAAGTAAAATAATTTTTAGCTATAATGTATCCAAGTGAAATCAGCTTTATTTTTTCTGCTCTAGTTTCGCCTTCAGTCATTTGATGCCCAAGCATGATCGCTTTTTCGTGTCTGTTTAAAGTTAATCTGGTTGATGTCTTTAGTTTAGTTATTATTGTATCCCAAACATTAGTGGGTTTTCTGTATGTGAAGAACATATGAATAAGAGAGCTGGGGTTGGAGAAATATCTTGGGCATTTGTCAGACAGTGCATTATTATTTATTTTATTCAGTTGGGTTGGTGTTAAGTATGTGCAGTGCATAATATTAAATTGTATTTGTTGTAATTTGAAAGAGCAAAATTCTGTTGAGCATTAGCTTAAGAAATTTATCCATTCCGTTTCTCCTATTTCTAGCTTTAAATGTTGTTCCCATTTGCCTCTTAATTGCAAAAGGTTGTATTGATTTGCTGTTTGTACGCACTTATATATTGCTGAAATGGCTTTCTGTGCCGGGTTCTTTTATGCAGTCTCGAGTGGAGATTCAATAGGTTTATAATTTGTGTTTTGTATATAGTTTCTTAGCTGTAAGTATCAAAAAAATTGCTGTTTTGGTAAACCATATTTAATTTGTATTTGGTTGAATGACATTAATATGTTATTAAATATTTCCTTGTAGGTTTATATTCCATATTGTTCCCACTCCAAAAAGCCATTATCTTTGCATGATGGTTTAAATAAATGGTTTCTATATATTGGTATATTGGGTGAGTTTTGGTCGGCCCATTTTGTAAACTTTTTTTTTTTCCCCAATTGTTTACCCAGGTGAGCCACACTAAGCTGAAAGCTTGTTTACAGGTGTAACCTGGGAGCGCAAGGAAGTTGTGACTTGCTCAGTCGCACAGTACGCAAGTGGGGGCTGTGAGGTTCAAACCCAGGTCTCCAGATTTGCAGCTCAGAGCCTTAAACCACTGCGCTATACTGCCTCCAAAGCTGGATGAGCTTTTTTTCAGCAAAGGCAAGACTTTTGGGTGGCTGATAATTTTTATTTGCTCAGTTTTTTCTGTCTTTTGTTATAATATTCTGTGTGTAGTACACTTCTAATGTTGGGGTACTTATGAATGTTTTTCTCTATGTCTTTATTTAATGTATTTTGTTGTTTAAACCAGCCCTTTATTTGTGAGAGATGAGCTGCATAGTAATACCAAAGAACATTTGGTAAGGCTAAGCCACCTTGCTCTTTAGATAGTTGCAGTTTTTGTAGAGATAGCAGGGGTCTTTTATTGTTCCACAGGAATTTGCTGATAATTATGTCCAGATTTTTAAAATACTTAATTGGTACTTATAAGTGTAGTGTTTGGAGTAAATATAGTAGTTTAGGCATGATGTTCATTTTAATGACATTACAGTGTCCCATCAAAGATAATGGCAATGTTTTCCATCGGTCCAAATCTGATTTTATTTGGGTAAAGAGTGTTCCACAGTTTAGATTGATAGGCTCTCTTTGTCCTTTGTTACCCTAATCCCCAAATATTTAAATTGCTTGATAATTCTATTTGTTAGATGTTGTAGTATATTTTTATTGTTAATCTTTGGTAGTGTCAAACTTTCTGTTTTGTTTTCATTGATCTTATAGCCAGAAGCTTTAACAAATTTTTCAGTTATTTGAGACAGGTTTTAATAGAGGTGGAGGTTTTTGCTAAGTAGTGTGTCATGCGCATATAAGTTTATATGGTGTTCAATGGATCCCGTCTTAATTCCAGTTAAATACTGACTGTTTCTTATTGCTATTGCTAAGGGTTCGATGGTGAGAGCAAATAATAAAGGGGACAGTGGGCATCCTTGCCTTGTTCCTCTTGACAGCGTGACGTGGGAGGAAATGTTTTTATTAGTTTGTATTGGCACCTTGGGGTTGTTGTATAATGCTTCGATTCCTCTGATGAATTTATCGCCAAATCCATACTTTTCCAATATTTCAAGTATAAAGTCCCACTCCACTCTGTCAAAGGCCTTCTCCGTATCTAGGGCCATGGTGCAAGCTTCCTTTTGTTGTGGGTATTCCATGATGTTATACAATCGCCTTATGTTGGTACCTATTTTTCTTTATTTCATAAAACCATTTTGGTCCGTATGAATGATATCCCCCATTACTTTTTCCAGTCATAGAGCAATGATTTTAGCAAAGGTTTTCATGTCTGAATTTAATAATGATATTGGTCTATATGATGAGACAAGTTCCGCTGGTTTATTTATTTATTTTATTTAAGAATACTGAAATTTTTGCATCATAAAAGGTAGGTGGGAGACTTCCTGTTGTCCAACAGCTGTTATAAAGTGCTAAGAGAGGGCCAGCCTGGTGGCACTGAGGTGCTGGGCGCCTTACCTCATGCCACGCCGGCGACCCGGCTTCAGGAACAATCTCGGGTTGTCGGGGAGCTGGCGTGGGGGGGAGCAGGAATGAGCAGCTGCAAGACAGCTCTCCCCTCCTGGGGTAGATGCCCACACCCTCCGTAGTTCCGCTTCCACTGAGTGGAGGTCCAGTGTGAAGCGTAGGCGTGAAGTGTGCGGTGGTCATAGCCAGTGGTGGGGCGGAAGGGACTGAGCCAGTACTTGGCGTGCACCTCCACGCATGCATACGTTTGTATCTGCTGGGGTCCTGGGTCGAGGAGAAAAAGGGGAGAAAATCTGCAAATTATAAATATGAAAAAAAAAAAAAAGTGCTAAGAGAGGAGCCTGCAAGATATCGTAAGTATTTTTATAGACCTCAGAGGGGATGCCATCTGGTGCTGGAGCCTTTCAAGGGGAAAGAGTTGTGATTGCATTTCTTAATTCCTCTATACTGATTGGCTGATCCTAAATGTTAGCGTCTAGGACTTCAGTTTTGGGTAATTTTATTTCCTCCAGAAATTGTGCAACTGCATCTGGATACTTAGTTATTTCGGTTGTATATAGTTTAGAGCAATATTTCTTAATAATGTTATTGATTTCTTTTGGATCTGTGTTGATTTCAGTAATTGTGTTAGGGTCTTTTGATATCCGGGTAATTAATCTTTCTTGTTTTTCCTTTTGCAACTAGTATGCCATTACTTTGTCCGGTTTGTCTCCTAGAGCGTAATATTTTCCTTGAGTCCTTAAAATGCTATTTTCCACCTGTTTAGTTGTTATTCTGTTATAGTCATCTTTTTTAATCATCAGAGTCTGATGTATACAGGTATTTGGGTCTTAGGTATTCATATGGAGGTTTTCTGTTCTTTTAATGTCATTTTCAAGACATTGCAATTTTTCTTTTTGTTCTTTATGTTTATTTGCGGAGTATGAAATAATAGAGCTTTTTATGGTGGCTTTAAATGCATCCCAGTGATAGTTGTAAGAAGTGTGTGTTGGTTTGTTAGATGCGAGATGCTCTTTTATTGCTTCTTCAGTACTTTTAATGCAGTCTTTGTCTCTGAATAAGGTAGGGTCTAATGTCCATGTTTGTTTTTCCTCATGTTTTTGTGTATTAAGGGTGATTTCCATAGGTGCGTGGTCTGAGATGGTATTTTATAGATGTTGTACAGTGTAGTAGCGGTTATAAAATTAGTATCGAGACTATTCTTGCGTGACACTGATGAGCTGCTGAAAAATATGAGTAGTGGCGTAGTGAAGGATTAAGTTCTGGCCATATGTCCAGTAATTTTAAATCTTCCATATGAATTCTTAATTGTTTTCTAAGGCCTGCCATGTTCTCCATAAATGAGGAAGATTTGTCTAGCCTGCTGTTAAAAGCTATATTAAAATCACCTTCTAATAAATATGATCCTTCATATGTTATTAGATTAAGAAGGAAAGTAGTAATAAATTGAGGTTCATATACATTGGGAGCGTAAATATTGCTTGGCTAGTGTAAAATTGCCTTCTGTGGGTTTAATTTCAGCTATTACAAATCTTCCCTGTGTATCTGTTAGAGTTGTCCGAATTTAATCCCTTTGCTGTTATTTTTCTTGATAAAGATTGCTGTTCCTCTAGCCTTTGTGTTGTAGTTGGAAAATTTGCCCTCTCCCCATTTCTTTGAGTGGAAAGCTGCTTCCTTGTTACAGAAATGGGTTTTCTGCAATAAAAGTGCATCTGTATTTTTGTCATCAGCGTATTTGAAAATTTCTTTAGCTTTGTTTTGGTCCCTAAGCCCTTTAACATTCCATGTCATTATCTTAATAATTTTCCTTGTGTTTTTTTCTGGTTTGATCATATTTTATACAGAATATGAACCATTTTTCTCTGTATACTTGTTTCTTATTTCTAAACTTTCTTAAGGTTTTTTTGCCTCCTTTTTTAACCCTTTTTGTGTAAGGATCCTTTCTTGATTTTGTCTTTACAGTTCTTTTCATTGTTCTGTCTTGTCCACTCCTCCTCCTGCCCTTTTCTTTTTTGAGTTTCAAAATAAGCATAATATAAATATATATATCTATATATGCGTTGTAGCCATATCTATATCGAAAGCTTTTTTGTTTTAGTTAGGTGGTGTGTAGACCTCCTTTCTACCCCCCTTCCCACTTAGTGGGATGAGAACTCCCACTAACCTTTCTTACTTCAATGCTAGATGGCATTAGCTTCCGCACTTGTTCTGTGCTTTTGGGGCAAATTTGGCCCCCATAGGCGTTTGTAATATTTACAATATATACTTAATCCGCTACTGTGCGACTAATGCATGTCATAACACCTAAAACAGCGGGGGAAAAAAAGTGAGAACTAAGCACAGAGCCAAAATTCAAGAAGAAAAAAAGAAAATGATAGATTAAACAAGAGGTGTGTGTGTGTGTATATATATATTTTTTTTTTGGGGGGGTAAGGTTTACCTGTAGTACAATGCATTTGACTGTGCGTCCTAGCATGCTATTGTCCGGTAATTCCTGTGATTCTTCCTTACCATTAAGCCACCGCTGCCGGAAAGAAGAAAGAGAAAAGTGAGAAATACCAAGAAGTGGTGTACATACTTCAGAAACATTTTCACTGCAGTCTGCTTCTTGAGTCCCCCACCCCCCACCCTTCAAAGTGCAGCAAGTCAGGTTGCTCATAAGTTTCCTTTTCAAGAGGCCTTTTGTTTGGCACCAGAGTTCCTGGAGCATCTGTCTGAGTTTTGGTAAGAGCCAGAATTTATTGTAGAGAGAGTACCTGTCTTTCTTGTGGGTATTGTTGTTTCCTGTGAAATTAGAAATGTCCCTGGTTCATTTATTCAACTATATAGCAATAAGTTGAAAAGGCACTCTACAAATGTCAAATATTGCACTCTATCCAGAAAGAATGTTTCAGAATATAGTAATGTCCATTGTGTATTTATGTGGAAAAATTACTTAATTAAAATAAATTAAAAAAAAGAAATGTCCCTGGTGTTCTGGATCAGATTCCTTTAATACTTCTTCTTTTGGGTCGTCGAACACCCTCATTCCGTCTCTGTAAAAAAAAACCTAAGTCAAGTGGAGGGTAATAATGTGTACTTAATTCCCTTAGCTCTGAGGATAGCCATCACAGAATTAAGCTGTCTTCGATCATGCACAGTCTCACTACTGAAATCTGGAAAAGCCTGGAATTTTAAGCCATTAGCAGTTAAGCTCCTTTCTGTTCTTGCCTTTCTTTGTATTAGTTCCTTTTCCTGGTATCTGTGGGGTTTAACGTACAAAAATCTGGGTTTGTCAGTCTGCCCCCCCCCCTCCCCCCGGGCTCTGTGGTCCCCTCTGCCCTTGGCTGCTTCTGGGTTAAGACCTAGTTTAATCTTCCCTTGTCTCGCTCTGTCTTCCTGCTCCTGCACTTTTTTTTATCAGTTGTTCCAACTGGGTTTTGTGTTGTCTAACATTTTTTTTACTGGACTGATAGTGTCTTCGAGTGTACTGACTCGGTTTTCTACCTCTGTAGTTCGTAACATTAATGCTTCCAATTTGGATGTAATCCCTGCTACTGCTTCATTTAATGTAATTAACGTTTTTTGAATATCAGAAATTCCTTTGACAAGATTGCAGTTCTTCAGTAGATTGTACCTGTGTAAATATCCTTTTTTATTAATATTTTAACTTATTTACATACAAGTCAACCATACCAACAGCAATTAATTTGAGGTACATGTCATCAAGGATCAATCTCAGTGAGAGTATAATAATTCCATGTTCATTAAGAATAAAAACCCAGGAATTAAAGGGAGGGTCAGGAGAGGAGGAAAGAGAACAGTCCTTGCAAAAAACAGTGTCCATATCCATAGTACTCATTTCGGTTCCTTGGCCTTCCATCTCCTCACTTTGGCCTCTCCCTGGCATCCCAGCCCATCACGTTAAGTAGTTCTCTCCTACACAGGGGAAAGTTACCGATCTCCTGGGAGGGCTCGGCATTAGATGTCATTTATACCGACATAGAAACTCCCTGTCTGGTCCCTGCAGTGTAGCACTCGGTGAGGGTGCACCCCGATCCCAGCCCCTGGCTCCTGCCCATCCCCCGGATCCAGCCATCAGGTCCCCCCGCCAGTGTCGTAGAGGGGCGAGGGGAGGAGGGGGCCCCAGGGTTGCCCCTCCGCCCCCCACCCCCAAGGGACCGAACACCGGGTCCCTCAGCATGTAGTATATCTGCCATTTGGCCCATCTGGTATTAAATTTTCTACCTGATTATTTAGACTGTGTGTTATTTTTTCCATGGTGTAAATTTGTTTAGAAATAACCCACCATTCTTGTATGGTGGGTACTTCAGGTGTCAGCCAATGTCGCGTTATGGCTTTTTTGGCTGCCGTGAGCAGCACAAGGAGAAGGTGCCTAGTTATGGGCCCTCGATATCCCGGGGAGGACCAGGCAGCAGGACCAGCTCCATTGTCAGCTGGAACTGGGGTCAAAATCTCCTGAAGGTGTTGCTGTAAGGAGGTCACAAAAGGTCTCAGGGAGGACAGCTCCACATTACATGGGTATGGTCGCGTCTTTCAGCGCCGCATTGGGCTAACATCCCGCCTCCCTGCCCAACCTTATAATGAGCAGTAATTACTGGAGTTCTTGAAGTAGCTGAATTAAGCACTTCCAGCAAATTCCCGCCAGACATGCGAGCTGGTTATTTTGGCTGAGTTCCTCCAGGCTCGCTGCCAGTCTTCTGGAGTCACCTCGTGGCCTATTTCCCGGCTCCATCTGTTCCGGATGCTATCTATGCAGGACCAGTTCCGGGCTGTCAAGGAGCTATAGCACATCGAGATCAGGCGGTTTTGTTTGCTAGTCCTGAACATCGCTTCCAGAGTCTGTACCAGTGACGGGACCCGGTCCGGATCCCAGATCTCCCCTGGGAGATGGTTCATGTAATGTCTGAGCTGTAGGTAGCGGAAGAAATCTTCCTTCGGAACATTAAAATCCTTTTGGATCTCTGTGAAGGACCACATAATACCCTGCCTCATTATTTGGCTCAGATATCTCAGTCCTCCTCTCCCACCTCACGAAGCCACCATCAGTAATGTTCGGAGGAAAAGCCTCTAGAGAGGGATCGGACATAGGAGTGAAGAAACCTGGTCAGCTGGTGGTCCCTCCGGATAGTCCTCCAGCCTTTAACCGTGGCCTCGATCCAAGGGTGTCCCCTGGAAATACAGGCCAGTTCTCCCCGGCCTGATATAAAATTCTGCAGAAATCAGTGTCATCTATAAGTGCTCGTTCTATGTCCAGCCAGTGTGGGCTGTCAGTTCTACCTTGCCTGACATTACATGCATCACATTCACCGCCTGCTGATAAAGTCGAAGATCCGGGGAGACCCATGCCCCTCATCTCTAGGGAGGGTCAGGATCCAAATCCCACACGGGCCTTTTGTTGGCCCAGACAAATTTAGTGATATGCTTGTTTATTTCCTTGAATGTTTGTGTTGGGACTGAAGCGTATATTCTGAAACATATATAGCGCTCTGGGCAGGGTGACCATCTTAATGAGGTCAATCCCATGCCAGTCCCAGGGGAGGTCGCCTAAACCGCCAGATCAGCTTTAAGCTGTGTTATTAGGCGATAATTACAGTTATAAACTCCCGATCGGATCTGGGTATGTGTATCCCTAGGTATTTCAATTTTCCGAGTTCCCATTTCCCTGGGACCAAAGCCTTAGTACTCTGGGTAGGGAGGTAATGAAAGGGGAGCATCTCGGTTTTGTTAAGGTTTAATTTATACCCCGACACCCCACCAAAGGCCTCCAAGATTTGTTTGGCTGCCAAAAGGGACTGTTCCGGTTCACGCAGATACAGCAATATGTCATCCGCGTAAAGGGCAATTCGGTGCTCCACCCCCAGGATTACTCCAGTTATGTTTTGTGTTTCCCTGATCTTCTGTGCTAGGGGTTCTATGAAGGCTGCGAACAAGAGAGGTGAGAGGGGACAGCCCTGTCTCGTTCCCCTGTAGTAGATTGTACCTGGCCTGCAGCACTCGATTTATCGGCTGTCTCAATTGTTAGGTTGTTTGCATTTTCTGTGTTTTTCTTCCCTCGTCCATCTTTTTTGTTCTGATTCTCCATCGTTGAAAGTGGTGATTTTTTCCAGCAGTGCTATGTTTGACTGTTGCCCTCCCTTCTGAGTCCCTTTCTCTATGTTTGCATGAGCTACTGAGCCAGATACGCTTGGGGTAGGTTGCTAATTTGTGGGAACGTTCGTGTTTTCCCCTTCCACCCGAGTGTCTGTTTCCTCCAGTAAAGTTTTTTGGTGGCCAGGTCTTGGTCCAATTTGATTCTCTGCCGTTTTCTGGGTTTGTAGTGGCCATTTTGGGAGCTACTCCTTGCTCCATTTCTGTTGCTGTAGCACCGGGCCGGTCACCGTCCAAGTCCTCATTACTGTTGTGGGAAGCCATGTTTGTTTGTTTTTGAGAAAATAGTCTCCGCGGTAACATCCGGTAGTGTCTATTGTTTTGGATTCAGTCCAGTGGATGATACTGGTGATAGCAGTAATGGTATGGGCTGTGATGCAGTATTCCATTCATTGACAGGTAAGAAGCTGTGGTTTTGTGGTCTGTCTTGCGCTTTTTTCTGAGTTTGTCTTGGTTTTGGCCCCAGCTCTGTTTTTAGCAGTTCTGACAGCTCTTTAGCTCTCCTTATGCATTTAGGCATCATTCCTTTTTTTTTTTTGGAGAAATCACTAGCATTGTTGCACCAAACTTGCTTAGCTGCCTGTGGGTGCTGTCTGCGTCTCTCACACACAGTCATCCTCCTAGTCACCATCTTGGATCTCAGAATTTGTTGTCACTTGAGCAGAATGAGAGATGACATGCTATTAATGTTCAAAGTTATGGAGGCTGATGCTCTAATAGAAGAGGTTGGTCTAACAATTCAGGATAAAGAAATTAACTTACAGCACATGATGATAGGCAAGTAAGAATAGAGAACAATATTAAAAATAACAGAAGGGGATTCTTTACTCAAAGAGCAGGTAAATATTGGAATGCACTGCCCAGGGACTTTATACAAGCGAGGAACATCAACATTTTTAAGGCAAAATTAGACCAATACATACTAGAAAATAGGGGAATAAAATGGTCCCATCAATGATGGGAAACAGACAGGATGGACTGAAAGCCTTCTTCTGTCTTACAACTCTGTATAAGACTCAGTGATGTCACTAACACTGAGTAAATGACTTCATAGTTACAGCGGGAGAAATTTGGCTGGGGGCAGGCAGGAGGGGAGGGAAGGCAATAACCCCAGTAGATATTAAGTCCTGGTGTAGGATAGGTAAAGTGGAGTACACTGGATGGACCAATGGTCTTTTTCTGCTGACATTTTGAAAAAAAATGTTGGGGGTGTGTGCAATTTATTTATTTTATTTATTATTTATTTAACTTTGTTGACTAGGTAAATAACAGTGGCAGTAGAAGCCTTTTTCAGGCACGACCTGGGTGCGATTGCGCAGATAAAGTATACAGACATCGTAGTATATGAATAGCAAGTGATAACAATATGTACAGAACAATATGTACGTGATTACAAGTCATTGTAAACAGCAGGGGAAGAGTTATCAATATTTACGGGGCAGTTTACACATGATTTTGATTACAGAAAGTGCAAAAGGGTGAGATAATATGTTTGAGAACAGTAATGTTTTAGAAGGAAATGGAAAAGGGAGTGCAGGTAGTACTAGGTAACGAGGGTAGAGTGGTATGGGTTAGAGGAAACATTGACATGTGACAGAGGAGGAGTAATGAGATTTCAGAAGATTTATAAAGGCAGGGAAAGAGGTGGTTTTTCATATGGGAGGAGGTATTGAATTCCATATGGTGGCAGCTTGGTAGGAAAAGGACCGCTGGCCCATAGTGGTGTGAAACAGCGGGATGACAATGTTGTGTGAGGAAGATCGGGAGGCAGGGAGATTGAGAGGAAAATATCTGGCTAGGTAAGGGGGGGTTGCCAGTAAGCAAAGTTTTGTTGATAAGGGAGGCAAGAGCAAGATTTGCTTTGAGCTCAGGCGGTAGCCATTTGAGGTTGTTGAGCACTGTGCAGTGGTGGCTATTGCAGCTGCAGCCAGAAGCAAATTTAGCTATGTTATAATAGAGAGCATGCTTATTTTGGAGGGCAGATTTACCGGCAGCATTTATAACTGCTGAACCGTATTCAAACATGGGAAGAAGATTAGCCTGAGTGATTTAGCCTTGGTGTCAAGTGTCAAGTGTCAAGAAGTGGCAGACTCTGTAGAGGGTTAGATCCCAGTTTTTTATGCACTGAGGAAATGGTGTGCTGGAGATGAGTTTCGAAAGAGAGGGAGGAGTCGAGGTGTACTCCAAGGTACATAAAGGTGAGGGTCTTTTCAAAAGGGGAGCCATTTCCAGCATTGACACTAAACAGAGGGGCTAGTTTGGAAAGTTTCTGCTTGGACTCAAACAGCATGGACTGTGTTTTAGATAGATTTAGGACCATTTTTTCTTGAGAGAGCCAGGCTTGCAGCCTGGCAAATGAATTGCCAAGACAGTTGTCGATGGAGATAATGTTATCAGTATGAGTATATAGGACTGCATCATCAGCACAAAGAAGTGAATGTACTGGTCTGCAGATTGTAGGGAGATCATTAATGAAAATTGAGAACAAGAGGGGCCCTAGAATGGAGCCTTGGGGGACTCCACTGGATATGGGATCTGTGCCAGAAATGTTTCCAGTTTTGATGGCTTGCTGGTAGTGGTGCAGATAATCTTGAAACCATGCAATTGCTGGGGTCTCGAGGCCAAGTGCCTGGAGTTTTGAGATGAGTAGTTTATGGTTGACAAGATTGAAGGCTTTTGTCAGGTCAATGAACATGGTGCCTGTAACATTACCTGAATCCATACCCTAGTACATGGCATTGGTGAGAGTTATAAGGGTAGTGTCTGTACTGTGACCGTTTTGAAAACAATGCTGTTCTGGGCAGGTGAGGTCATGTGAGCTGGTGGTGATACGTTTGGAAACTGGAAGTGTATTGAGCATGTGGGTTAGGTCGTGTAGGCCATTGAACCCTACTTTGGGTGAGTTATATACGCATGTGATACCTAGGGTGAAAGTGATGAAGAGCCATTCACATAAGGTGCTAGGGGTGTAGGGGGATGCAGATTTCTGCTTTGAGGTTGATGTCCACGTAAATCAGGCTGCCACCACCTTTTTTTGGGTGTCTGACCTTGTGGAAAATACTAAAGTTTGGGAGGGAGATTTCCAAGTCTTTTATAGGAGGTAAGAGCCAGGATTCTGAGATTGGCAGACTGTGGGGTTTGTACAGGGTGGTGAAGGCCTCAAGGTCTTGCATTTTGGATATGACGCTTCCAACGTTTAGGTGCATGATGCTAATGCCATTTGGACTACACCATATCAGGGGTGTGGTGGGGTAGTTTCTGAGGGGCCAGGGTTGGTTTCTTGTGTCCCTGCCAGTAGTAAGAGGGTGATTAAAAGTGACTGCTGGGAGGCAGCATAAGAGAACATGTTGAGCGAGAGAAAATGATATGATGTCGAGATGTGGTGAAAGCTTCATGGAAGAGACCAAAAACTGGGTTATTAGAAAATAATCAGTGGGAGGTTACAAGATTTCCATGGCCAATTTTGTTACTTGCAGTTAATGAGCATACCATAGCAGGGCAGAGATAAAAATTACAAACCAGTATAGCAAATGTGAGGAACAGTACTGATGAATTATATGTTGTTTGCTGGTAGGAGGGCTGCATGTGGGGAATGGGGATGGGATTGATAGCTGCAGGAGAAGGAGTGAGAACAGAAATCATGGAGTGAAGTGAGGAAGGGAGATTGTTATAGAGGAGTGTGAGGCAGGAGGAAAGGGCAGCCTAGTCTGCTCAGCTGAGGTCTTACAGGGAGGTGTTACAAAGGTGTGGGAGTTGGAAGTTCAGAGGGAATAATAAAAAGGGAGTGGAGGGAGGAGAGATAAGAACAAGAAAGTGCCGCAGGAGGGACCTGCACCATCTTAGCTCCGCCCATGAAAGCTACCCCTCCCAGTTTCTCTACTGTCTTAGGTTTCCACATTGCCTATCCTATGCTAGCTTAAACTCCACCACTGTCTTCGCTGCCACAACCACTGGGGCAGACTGTTCCAGGGCTACACCAACAGTGAGGTAGGGAACTGAACTATAGTTTAGAAATGAAGGTAGGAAGAATGATGGCATTGGCTTGAACAGTGCAGAGAGTGGATGGGAGCTGTGTGGGAACCCTCAAGAGGATCGGTGTTCAAACCCCACTTTAAACATCAGTAATGCATTGAGTTAAGTTACCCTAGCTTAAAGCGATTCACGAAGATTAGCCCCTGCCATGGAGGAAACAGCAACTTACCTCCACCGGAGTCTATACATGTAAAGATGACCCAAAATAATACAGTCTTTAAAAACTTATGCCCTTCGAAAAATTGTGGGAACCGGGTCCGATGGACTGCCCGGTTTGTTGTTTTTCACCAGCTCCGTCCCCACGCTCACTGGTGTGATGACGAGATGCCAGTGAGAGCGCGGGGCGCCCCCCCTATTACATTCAATGGGCAGCATCTTTTGAATAGATTTTCATTAGCATTATGGCCACTTGCTAATGAAACGGACATATAAAATGGACACTGAACTTTTAAACTGTTGGGTGATGGCACTTCCAAATTTCAGTCTTATTACAAATTTGCATTCCAGTCTGATTGTTCTTTACCTTGTGTCATCTCAAGGAATTCTACACATGTGAAGATGCTGATCTGCCTTTTGTAACAGTTCAAGTCAAACCAGTTAACATCTATTAGAAATGACACATGCAGCAAAAATATTTTAGAATTGAATAAGGCACGTGTGTGTGAGTGGGGGTGGGGACAATGACACACAACCACAACTTCTAGGGTAATTACAAGTGGCTTCGCTCCCATGTTTGTACAGTATACCCTGGGATTGGTAATATCTTTTAATAGCATCATATCTGCTTTTTTACTTATAGCTTAGGTTTGTTTTACGGTGCTTTGGCCGTTCTTTGCAAGACAGCAGACTTTGGGCCCCTGCAGTATTTGGAGTGAGAAAGGGAGAGAAGAAAGGAAAAGTCTGAGGAGGCCAGACCAAGGGAAAGAGGAGGAAAAACATATTACAGTTTTTTCTGAGGCATCAGTAGTCCTTCAGACTTCATCTACTCCTGTTGCTTCTCCACACTTGCAGTCACAATTATCTGGCGGTGATGGTCTGTTGCCATGGAAGTACTTGGATAATTAGCAAAGGCTCATGTCACAGTGTGAACTAGTAGAAATATTGTTGTATTATTTGTTTGGATCTGGAGTCTGAAGGAGGCTGAACTTCAGGACAGGGTTTGTTCCTGCTGTTTGAGGGAGGAGAAACTAAAAAGGGAAGTATTTGTTCCTTTTTTTTATTTTATTGTCTTAACTTGTACTGGGAGGGGGTATGTGCCTGGGGGTTTAATCAGTGCTGTTTGGGATTTGAACTGTTTCTGACTGCAATTCTGTTAATTCCATTGCTTTTGTGTTTGATTTCAGTAGCTTTAGGCTGCTGGACTGACTGGGGGTCCTCTGTTTGTTTCTGCTGCAGTTGTGGAAGCGTCTAGCGGCTTCTAAGTGGGAGTGGCTAGACCAGCCACTGCCTGGGAACTCCTTGGCTGATTGTTTTTGGACACAGCCTGTAGGGTATTTGAAATAAAAGACATTATTAAAGTGATTCACCAATAGTTTTTATAGATGGCTTTGTTGATCATTGCATCACTTTTCCATTGTAGGAGGGTTATCTCTTTGCGTACTACATGATAATAGGCCATGTTTTTTGATAGCATAAATTTACTAAATCCAGGTGTTATTTCAGCCTGTATATTAATGGCTATATGGCCTTTGTATATCAGATTTGTAATGTCCTGACTGTTTTTACGTCTTTCATAAAACGTCTAAATCAAAATGTTAAAATAACAAAAAAGTATCCCTTTTCTATAATAACTTTTTCAACAAAAATTCTGTACGGCATAGATGATTTTTAGTCAGTCTTCTGAGTTCTTAGTCCATGAACCATATACATACATACGAACAAGCCAGCAGAAGAAGGCCGTTTGGTCTATCAAGACTGCCCGTATTACAGGGTCCACAGCTTGAGCTAATGTCCCTGCCCTCCCTCCCGACTCCTCCCATCCTCCCTGCCCATGATTCTTATCTTCCCCCTATGCCTATCCCAGCCTCTCTTAAAGCTGCTCACTATCTTTAATGAGATGACCTCTTCTGGCAGCGCATTCCAGGTGTCCACCACCCTTTCTGTGAAGAAGTGCTTCCTGACCTCCATCCTAAACCTCCCACACGCCAGCTTAAGACTGTGCCCCCTCATGTTATGGTTGCTACTCAGCTTAAAGAGACTCTCCTCATCAATCTTATTTATCCCTTTCAAGTACTTGAAGGTCCCAATCATGTCCCCTCTCTCTCTCTCTCTCTCTCTCTCTCTCTCCCTCTCCCCCCTGTCTTCCAGGGAGTACATGTTCAGTGCCCTCAACCTCTCCTCATATGTCTAACCCTGCTGACCGGCTATCATCTTTGTAGCCCTCCTCTGGACCTTCTCCAGCAGTTTAATGTCCTTTTTGACTTGTGGGCACCAGTAGTGAACTCCATACTCTAGATGCAGCCTTACCAGTGACCTGTACAAGGGCAGTATAACCTCCTCTCTCCTACTAGTGATCCCCCTAGATATGCAGCCCAGCATCTTGTTTCACTTTTCTGCTGCTTTCTTGCACTGCGTGGAGTGCTTCAGGTCACTAGTGATCATCACTCCCAGGTCCTTCTCCTCCTCTGATGCAACTACTCAGACTTCACCCAGGTAATACTCTGTCCTGGGATTCTTGGCTCCAATATGCATAACTTTGCATTTCTTGGCATTAAAGCCAACCTGCCAGATCCTGGACCACCTCCCCAGCTTTTCCAGAACTTCCTGTAGGTCCCGTATCCCTTCAGCTGTGTCCACTCTCCCTCAGAGCTTGGTGTCATCTGCGAATAGGTACATTTTGCCTTTAATGCCATCCCCAATGTCATTGATAAAGACATTGAACAACACTAGCCCCAGCACGGAGCCCTGTGGGACCCCACTGGTTACATCTTTGGTGCCAGATAACTCTTCCCCACCACCACCACCCTCTGGGTTCTGTCCCTCATCCAGTTTTCTACCCATCTGGCCATCTTCTCCCCAACTCCAAGATCCACCAACTTCCTGGTCAACCTTTTGTGGGGGCACAGAGTCAAAGGCCTTACTGAAATCAAGATAGAGGATGTCTACTGCTTGGCCTCTGTCTACTGTCTTAGTGACACAGTCAAAGAAGTCGATCAGATTTGTTTGACACGATATTCCCCTCATGAACCCATGCTGCCTCTCATCCTGGAGACCATGCTCCTCAAGATATGCCACCAACCTTTCCTTTAGTATGGTCTCCATGAGCTTTCCCACAATGGAGGTCAGACTGACTGGTCTGTAATTCCCTAGATCATCCTTGGGACCACATTTGTGAAGGGGCACTACATATGTTGTTCTCCAGTCCTGTGGTACCACGCCTGACTCTATATGTATGTATATCTATCATATGTACAGTATCTTGACAGAAAATCAGTGTTTATATACTGTATTCCTTCTCTGTGGACCACCTTGAGTTTGAATGGCTGCAGTGCCAAGTACCATCTAACAATTCTTGGGTTTTTATCTTGCATTTGGTTGACCCAACAAAGAGGGTTATGATCTGCCGTCTTCAGTAAAAATGCAGCACCTAACAGATAAAACTTCAAAGCCTTCCTTGTCCATTTGTCTGCAAAGCAGTCATTTTCAGTGGTGGAATGTTTTCTCTGTCTTGCATTTCCTTACTAATGTACAGTACAGTATGGGATGTTCTTGCTCATCACTATTCTGGCTCGTGACTGCAACTATGCCTACCTCAGACTCATCCCGCTATAACAGAAACTGCTTTTCATAGTCTGGACTTTTTAGAACTCTGACTGAACATAGGGTGGCCTTAATGACTTGAAATGCCTCTTCATATTCTGGGAGCCACTTTATACTTTTTGGGTAACACTTTTTCTGGGGGCGTGGATGTGATTCACTTATTCACATACTGGCAGATCTTTCTTAAGAGGTGATTCACCGGAACTTCTTTAAGCAAAGCTTCTCCCACCACCCCATGTCAGATATTTCCTACCACTGGAAGGATTTGGTCATCTTCTTTGTAGTTCCACGCTTTGTAGGGCATAATAAGTGTGCCATTGGCATACTTGATTATTTTCTTCAGCTCTTCAATTTCTGTATATTCCTCAGTACATCTCCCAATGGACAGTTGGACAATGAAACACGAGGAAGTGAAGCCAGCTCCTGGGTTCAGACAGTGCATCATGTGCTCGCAGAAGATGTCACGGATGGACCCACATACGTCATGCCTTTATGCCAAGGGAGACACCACACAATGCTGTGGGTTGCAGTCTCTGGTGGATGATGCTACCATCTTCTCTTGAAGACTATAAGGCTTGTCTTCTCGGCTGGCAACCAAGACCCAAAATTGCTGCCTAATGGTGGGCACAAGGCAGCCTCCATGGCTCAACTTGCAGCTATGGAAGAGATGGTGGCAAAGCCCATGGTGGGCACTTCATTGGCCTCAGTGCTGCTTCCAACTGGGGCTACCATCAGAGCGTCCTTCACAGGGATGTTTCATGAAATGTTTCGGGCCCTCCAAATCTTTGGGAAGAGACCTGCCTGTTATGGTAAGAAATATAAGAAAAACCACTGTCAGTTGTGGGACTGGGAGAGATCATGCTCCTTCCACTTCCTCGACTCCCTCAACTTCTCAAAGCGCATCAAATGCTCGGCTTCAGCTGAGCCACATTTGGTTGAGAGGGAGGTCACTGGCTCCACAATACATCTGTCAGGCTTGACAATCTTGACACCAGTCGATCTGGTGGTTAAGATTTTTCTCAGGCCAGTTGACCAGTTGTTGGACAGGGTCGACAATGAGTCAATCTCTTAGGCCCCAGTTCTCCTGGTCCTTACCCAGTCCAGTGTTTGGCTATGTGGCTGTGGTCCACTGTGCTGTCCCCAACTCTTCTCTGGCCAGAATGGACACTCTTCACCATGCGTTCTGTAGCTTTTTTAACAACTCTTCTCTTCTTACTCATCATTGTACTCTCTACCTTAACCTCTTCCTGCCTCAGCCCACTTCCATGTCTCTTAGATTGGGCCTCCATCTCTCTAAATGGTTCTCCTTCTTCCAATCCTTATCTTTCCTCTCTCTTTTCCCTGGCATCATCATCTTCCCATCTATTTACTCAATTCAGCTGAGTCTTGATCCCTTGCTGTCCCCATTTCAAAATTTCTGCTGGGAGTACTGCCGTTCCCTTCCATCTGCCCTCCCCCTGGAATGACCTGCCTTCATAGCTCCTCCTTTCTCCCTCATACGCCTCCCTTGAATATGTACTGAAATGTTATTCTGCTTCAGTCCTCCGTAGACCTTTCTGCACTCCCCCAAGGTTCAGGCTTACCTGTAATTGCTTTTGCCTGTGTCACATTGTCAACCCTACTCACAGTTCATTGCCATGTAATTATGCTCCTTTTCCTTTCCATTACTCATGTTGCACTCCTTTGTATTTAATCTCCCATAGTTTTTGTGACTGTACTTTTCTGTTTCAGTTTTCTACCCGCACTGTGTTGTGTTTTTGCACCATGTTGATGTCTGTACTATTACACACTGCCTAAACTTTTACCCCTGCACCTTTCCTCTGGGTCACACTTGGAAATAAGCTTTGGCTCCATGTGCCTTTCCCAGTCATGAATTTTAAATAAACATTTATTGTTCCCTCTGCTGTCTGCATTATGTGGATTCCTTAAAGAGTGAGTGGAACCGAAACATACAGGAAAATGATGAACATTTTAAAAAGTAGTTAGTTTAACTTTTTATTTCTGAAGTATTTTTCTTCTATCTTTTGCTCGTTAGGAGTTTTCTATGTGATCATATTGCGTTGATGTGTGAAATAGCGCCCAGTCTGGCAGCTGATATATCTATCTTCAGTCCCTTCGCTACATCACCAGCACTGTGATCTAATTGACAGTGACATCACAGGTGACTGACCTGACAGCTACTGAGTGACTCTTCCTAAGCAGCAGTGATGTTGAGGGCAGTGAGGTCACAGTGCTGATGATGTAATGGATGGAACAGAGCTAGATATGTCAACTGCCAGATAGAGTGCTGTTCCACACAGCACACGTACTAACATCAGGTAAACAATCTTCTAATTAACCAAAGGGAAAAGAAAAAGTACCGCAGATATAAAAGGTAATGGTTAACTTTTATAAAAAATGAGTATTGGTTTTATTCAGTACACTAGCTCTTTAATGGATCCTGCAGTAACAGTGGTCTCATGGGCACCAGTCTCTTAAGCACCAAATCAAGGTCTGTGCCCCTCTGTAGAGAACACTGGTAGTGGCAGAAATGGCCGCATCTGCTGGTGGGGGGCTCCCTTCCTTCAGGACCCTCCTGTGGTCACCCTAACTTCATATGCATCTGGGCTTGGTAGGGCCACTGATCTTACCATTTTCAAAAATGGACAGTTCCATTCTACATCTTAAAAATTGTTTTTTTCCCAAAAAAATTTTCCATGAAATGGAGTGCAAATTGGCATGTTTTGCACTGAAAAGTGTGGCGCAAAATGGATGTTTTACACAAACTTGGCACCAAGTGTGGTTATAAGGTGGTGCAGAAACTTTTTTGTGTATGAAATTGGCTCTTTAAGTGGTGTTTAAAAATGGCAAATTCTGTTTTTAATTCTGAATTTTCCATTTTTTGGGGGGAAAAGGTTGCCTCTATGTTGGATGAGATGCCCACCTCAGTTCTATCCGGACCAGGGGGATCTGATCTCCATTGGAATGCCATCACCATATAAAGGTACAGGAGGTGAGGATCTTGTGCAGGCTTCAGGGCCTGGCTCCTTGGGTTCAGAGGATAGTCTTTCTGGCATGGACAGACAACCAGTTTGTTGTGTACTACTTAAATGGGAGTGCTCAACTCCCGTAGAGAAATGCTGAGGGACCTTGAGGTCGTGAGTAAGCAATTCACAATGCTAAATAATCTTTTCAAGCACTTACATTGTTGCAGTCTGGTTGATTCTATGACTGCTCCCCCGTTCATCATGGCCGGAGTAGTATTAGTCCCCAAATCCCTGGCATTCAGCCCTCTGATGATGTGACTGATGGGCTAAGCCACGGGGGATGTCGATGTGCCAGCAAGCCTTTTCAGTGACTGTTTACTTATTTAATAGAGCGCATGGCCATGCTTATTCTACCTGTACTGATCTCACTACCCCAGCATGATTGGTACGGGTAGAATAAACGCGGCTCGCCAGCACAGAAATGTCCTGCAGATTAGCCTGTCAGTCGCATCATTAATAAAAACTTATTAAGTATTGAGAATTGCTTAATCAGGACCTCGGGGTCCCTCAGCATTTCTCCAGGGGAGCTGAGAGTTCCCTTTAACATTGTTCCATTCAATGAAATGTTTGACTACACTATGTGCCACTTATAACAGATGTGCTTAGTATGTACAGCCGGTTTTACTAAACAAATTCACAAACTCCAAACTGTTGCCATAGGGTTTTATTATTTATTTTATTTATTTAAAATTTTGGTAACCGGGTAGGCCCACTGAGATCATTACAGTCCCTTTTTCAGGGGCGACCCGGGATTAATTACGTACATCTGGATAAAAATCAGTAAGAACAACTCTGCAATCGGAACAGTACAGATATTACAATAAAGGGCATCAATGATGATACAACAGGTGGGTTAGTTACAATTGACAATTAGCACAAGAAGCAAAACAGGTACAGATTACTACCAGAAATCATAAGGATCCCAATATGGGAGCAGTGGTCAGCCAAGAGACTGACAATAGCTGCCTGAGCAGTCCTTTGACTATAAACCCACCTTATACAATTATACTAGGGGATCTTAATTTTGACTGGCTATCCAAGGCCTCAATACCTCTTAAATCCTTCTGTGACTCTCATGAACTCGCACAACTTATCGAAGAACCAACGCGCCCAAACAAGAAAAACCCCAGGAACAGTAAGTACCCTGTTGGATGTCTTTCTTGTAAGCAAACCTCATTTCAAACAAAATGAAGTCTTGCTGTATTCTGACTAAATGCAGTTAGCCCCATCACTTGAACTGCCCCGAGGAGTAAGGAGTTAACTCTATGCAGAAGCATAGAACGTTGAGCTCGAGCTCGGGTTTCAAATCTCTGTCTCTAGCACTCTGAAGTGTAACCGTCAGATTTTTTACTCCGCCTAACTATGAAGTCGCTCCGGAGATTCCTCCTGCACTTTGGTTCGGTATCAGTTGAAATTGATCGGTTTTACCGAACCGTTTCTTCATTTTGGTCTTCTTGCCTCTGTCTCAGTAACAGTAAGTGGTGGTGGTAGGTAGTTATTGTATTATTATGGAAATTGTTTTTTGCCTTCAGTTCTTCTCTGGTCGGTCCGGTTTGGAACCGAACCCCATTCTATTTCTGTTTTGTTTCTAAATATTACTGTGGTTTCCAGTGCTCATCAGTTCCTAAAAAAATTCAGATTTCCGTTTTTTTTTTTTTTTTCGTCTTTATCCTCCTTTCCTACCCCCGGTGCCCCCTCCTTCCATCCGCTCATGTCCCCCGCTACCTACCTTAGGGATCTGCCCCTAGAGTGCCCTTCCTCCTCTCCCTGGCACATTGGGATCTGTCCTGTAGGTGGTCTGGGTAGACTTAGGGCGGACTTCATCTAGGGCAGCCGGAGGGGTTTTTCTGGTTTTCTCCCCTTACACCCGTCCCTGGGCGCCTTGCGCTGGGACATCGTCCCAGTGGCGGCGATAACTGACGCATGCCAGCCCTCATGCGCGCGATGTCCCCCTCCCGGCTCCAATAGCGAGCCGCCTCCATCCTTTCCTACTGCGGTGCTTCCACCGGCTATGGAAGGGATGCAGAACGCATAGGCGTTCTTGGTCACCACCCCTGAGGGAGGAGGCATCCGTTGGGACGCTCGATCCTCCCTCCCCCACGCCCAGGCCCCGACGCCCGGAGTCTGTTCCGAACCGGGCCGCCCGGGCGTGGCGCGGTGTGGCATCCAGCGCCTCAACCCTCAAGCGCCACGGGCCGGGCCGTTTTTTTTTTTTAACCGACCCATGACACGGTTGGAACCGATCAGTTTCTAGTTGCCTGGCATAATAGCTGGTAAGGATAACTTTTCAGTATTTCGCCATGTCTGAAAAACCCAAAAAGAAAACCGGTCCCACTGGGTTTCAGCACTGTACCGAGTGTAAGGAGGCCTTTGCCAAGGCCGACCCTCACCTCGTCTGTGTTTACTGTGTGAGGTTTGACCACCTCAAAGAAGACTGCCAAATCTGTAAAAACTTTCCCAAAGCCACTCTGGAAAAACGTTTGAGTAGGTTAAGAGAGAGGAAGGCCGAGAGGTCCGTTAACGCAGATGGCCAGCCCAGTTCGGCGGTTGCCGAACCTGAGGGGGTGCCCACTGACCTCGGTGATAACTCCTCGGGCAAAAGGAGAGCTGATTCTGCGGAATCGGTTCCTAGCAAAAGGAAATGAAAAACAGCCGATTCGGATCCTACTTCCCATGGTCTGCCTGCTGAGGAGATTGCTAAAGTGATTTCTATTGTTCAGTCGCTTTTCCCGGTTCCGACCAAACCGGCAACGGTTCATAGAGGTTCGGTTCGGTCGGACATAGTCGCTTCTGACATTGATTCAGAGGCTTTCTATGAGGGTGATTGGGATGGAGAAGAGTATGAGGAAGATGAAGGCCTAGATGAGCCTGTAGAGCCTGACATCTCCCCAGACAGGCCTTCCAATGTGTCTCCTCCCAGACTTTCTGAGTCTCCCTTCCTTTTCTTGTTTTACAAGAAAGTGGCTGATACTCTTCAGCTCCCTGTGGAAGAAGCTGAACAGGATCAGAAGAAACCTGACTTTATGGAAATGATGGATGTCCCAGAGTCAAAGAGAGTGTCTATCCCTCTGCATAAATCCCTGGGAAAACAGACACAAAAAATGTTGTAGTTTCCAACTTCTGTACCTCCTGTGGATAAAAAGATGGACAGGAGATATACCTTGTCAGGTCCTGGAACAGAATTTCTTACGACTCATTGCAGCCATGTTGGAGTAGTGCAGACTGCAGCCTGTGATAAGGCTAATATTCCCCTGGCATCTCTCCCCCCCAGATAAGGATTCCAGGAAAGTGGATGCCTTGGCCAAGAAACAATACTTTGCATCTTCTTTGGGACTCAGACAAGCCAATTGTATGGCATATACAGCTAGGTACCAGAAATCGAGGTGGGATACGGTTCTGGACAGGCTAAGAATGCCCCTCCCCAGCTAGCTGCAGATGGTATTGAGGCATCCAAGGTCCAATTTCACGCTGCTGTTGACTTGAATGATGTGCATTCCAGGGTCATGGCTACATCTGTCTCCATGAGGAGATTAGCTTGGCTCAGATGTACCAGTCTATCACAGGATACCCAGACTAAGGCTATGGATTTTCCTGTTGCTGGTAACGCTCTGTTTGGTGAACAAACAGAGGCTTACATGAAGAAGATGGATAAGTACAGGACCACTTATAGGAGTGCTGCAGCAAACTGGCAGGGGCAGGCCTTTTAACAGGCCTTTTTACCAAGCCCAGGCTTCCTCTTCTTTCCAGCAGAGGGAGTTCTTCAGGGGAAGAGGCAGATGAGGGATGACCAGGACCCCAGCATCCACTCAGTCCAAACCCCTTGCCAAACAGACACCCTGAGGTGTCAGTCAAGGTCGCCTCCCCAATTCCTGTAGGGGGCAGGCTTGCTTACTATTCCCAAGCCTGGGATTCCATTACCTCGGACAAATGGGTCCTGGAAGTAGTGAGCCAGGGACTTGTTCTCAGCTTCAAAAGGTTCCCAAAGATGACAGCAATATCTTTCACCCCCCTCTCCCCCTTGGAGACAAAGGCCTTAGAGGCAGAAGTCTCCCCTCTTCTGCTCATGTGAGCAGTAGAGAAGGTACCTCTTTGTCACAGGGGAAAAGGACTTTATTCCAGATACTTCCTTACCCCAAAAAAGACGGGTGTGGCGACCCATCCTAGATTTAAGGTACCTCAACAAACACTTAACAAAACCAAAGTTCAAGATGGTGACTCTGGGAGTAATTCCTCCCTCTCTGAGACCAGGAGACTGGCTAGCCTCCCTGGATCTCAAGGATGCCTATTTCCACATACCCATCAGACATTCCCACAGAAGGTACCTCAGGTTCGAATTGCCCTCAGGCCATTATCAGTTCAGAGCCATGCCTTTTGGCCTAACATTGGCTCCAAGGGTGTTTACCGAGTGCCTGGCAGTAGTGGTGGCATTCCTCAGGAGACAGGCTATCCTTCTGTTCCCATACCTGGATGACTGGCTCCTAATAGGTCAGTCCCCAGGCCAAGTCAAGTCAGCCTTAGAGGCCACCCAAAGGCTCCTGGAGTCCTTGGGCTTCATTCTAAACCTAGAAAAGTCAGTTCTGAAACCAACTCAACTGCTCACTTTCATAGGGGTGGACACGGACACTGCCCAGGCAAGAGCATTCTTTTCTCTTTCAAGAATTCAGTCTCTAGTCACTCCGGCTTCCTCTTTTCAACCTCTAGTTTCTCATCCAGCCAAGCATTTTCTTCAGTTACTGGGCCACATGGCAGCCTCTACAGCTGTGGTTCAGGGAGCACGATTTCGGATGAGAGATATTCAATTTCATCTCAGATCTTACGGGTCTCAGAAAAAGGACCTTCTCTCCAAATTGGTTCCAGTGTCCCAGACTCTAGTTCAGGCACTCTAGTGGTGGCTGGAGGAGGACACCCTTCGGCAAGGTGTCCCATTCATCAGTCAGGCTTCCTTCAGTGAATCTCACCACGGACGTCTCCCTCCTAGGCTGGGGGGCCCATCTGGACCAGCTTACAGCTCAGGGAACCTGGTCTCACCAGGAGTCCCTTCTTCACATAAACTTTCTGGAGCTAAGGGCTGTCTTTCTAGCTCTGCAAACGTTCTCAACTGTGGTTCAGGGGAAAGTAGTACAAATCAGGACAGACAATACCACAACCATGTGGTACATCAGCAAGCAGGGAGGCACTCGGTCCTCGGCCTTGTGCACGGAGGCAATGAAGGTATGGTCTCTGGCTTATTCCCTTCATGCTTCCATGGTGGCTGTACACCTACCAGGGAAGGACAACATCTTAGCAGATGCTCTCAGCAGAACTTCTGAGGGACATCACGAATGGACTCTGAATCCCCTGGTCCTTCAGGTTATCTTCAACAGGTGGGGGACTCCAGAGATAGATCTCTTTGCAGCCCCGGATAATCATCAACTTCCTCTTTTTTGTTGCAGGCCTCCTCTACTGGGCTCTGTACAACAGGAGGCTCTACTATTGGATTGGACAAGCAGGTTCCTGTATGCATTTCCTCCTTTCTTTTTGATCTTCAGGGTTCTGATCAAGGCCAGATCTCAGCCTTGCAGAGTGATCCTAGTGGCACCAGACTGGGCCAGACAGCCGTGGTATCCTCTACTACTGTCATTGTCAGTGACAAGGCCTCTGTGTCTTCCCAGACAGTTCAATCTGCTGACATCCTCTCAAGGGAGGATCCTCTATCCCAGTCTTTAGGCTCTCAGGCTCAAGGCCTGGCTCTTGAAAAGTTAGAATATGCACATTTAAACCTTTCTCAATCGGTTTTGGATATTCTGAAGGTTAGCATGAAACCTGCTACCAGGAAAACTTACAATTCCAAGTGGAAAAGATTTGGCTTTTGGTGTTTCCAAATACCTGTTTAGCCAGAATTAGCTGACATTGCTACAGTATTGGACTATTTGGTGCATCTTAATAGTTTAGGCCTTCGGCACACTACACTTAAGGTGCATTTGGCAGCTGTGTCTGCCTTCCTTTCAGCCGGGAAGGGCTCTTCCTTAGCCTCTCATCCAGTTTTCCAGAAATTCTTCAAAGGTCTGATGCATGTTAATCCTCCCTTTTGAGCCCCTACCCCTTCTTGGGATCTGACATCTGTATGGCACAGCTTATGCATCCCCCTTTTGAGCCTCTTTCTTCAGCAGAGCTGAAATACTTGACATGGAAAACTGTATTCCTGGTAGCCATTACCTCTGCCAGGAGGATCAGTGAGTTACAGGCTTTATCAGTGGAACCTGTTTTTATTTCTTTTCACAGGGATAAGGTGGTCCTTCGAACTAACAGAAAGTTTCTTCCCAAAGTGGTCTCAGACTTTCATCTGAACCAACCTATGACATTGCCTGTGTTTTTTACCGACCGTTCTTCCTCTGAGGAACGAAGATTACACAGTCTTGATGTGAAAAGTGCCCTTAGTTACTATGTGAAGCATACTAAGGCCTATAGGAATGGATGTTCTCAGTTATTTCTTACCTTTGGTGAGGTGGGAAAGGGCAAACCAGCCACCAAGAGAACTATTGCCAGGTGGATTGTCTCCTGTATCCAATTCTGCTATTCAAAACTTGGGAAGGAACCTCCTTCAGGCCTGAGGGCTCATTCTACCAGGGGTACAGCTGCTTCGCTCGTAGCAACTAGGGATATACCTTTAGTGGAAATTTGTAAAGCAGCCACCTGGAAAACTGTTCACACATTTACCAAGCATTATTCTTTGGACATTCAGTCTAGAAGTGATGCTAGGTTTAGCACAGCTGTGCTACAGATCCTGTTCCCAAAATAGGTTCTGTGACTCCCTCCTCCAAGAGGGTACTGCTTGGTAGTCTGCATTTAGTCAGAATACAGCAAGACTTCATGTTGTTTGAAGAAAAAATTACTTACCATAGTAATGTTGTTTCTTCTAATGGAGTCTTGCTGTATTCTGATCTCCCTCCCTGCCTCCCCTCCTAGAACCCAGTAGTTTTGGGATGTGGGTGGGCAGGCACAGTGCTGCACCCCAGATGTTTACTTGGCTTGCCCTATCTTATGGGTTTTAGTTATGTTTTAAAACTCTACCTACTTTGGTTTTATATTTAGCTTTCTTTTTGTGGTTCTCGACTTGAGTCTTTTGACCCTAAAAACAATTTGTGCAGCCATTTGGCTTGCAACAGTTGAAATAATTTCCACCTATTACTTTTATTAGTTAGTGCTCGTAATAATCTGACGGTTACACTTCAGAGTGCTAGAGACAGAGGTTTGAAAACCGAGCTCAAGCTCAACGTTTTATGCTTCTGCATAGAGTTAACTCCTTACTCTCCGGGGCAGTTCAAGTGCTGGGGCTAACTGCATTTAGTCAGAATACAGCAAGACTCCATTAGAAGAAACAACATTACTATGGTAAGTAATTTTTTCTTCTTTTCTCATGCTGGAATTTTTTCCTCAGATGTCAGTGTTCACTGTTTCATTGCCGGTGTAAGATCTGCCTCTAAACCTCCATCCGCATCCAAGTTCTCCACTAAGAGGTCCAGACGCAACTTTGACCCATTCGCCTATATTGACGAGCTAAAATATTCCTTACGCTGGCAGAACTTTTACCTAGCTAAATCGATGAGTATGGCGAATGACATTTTCTGTGAAATTGTGTCATGTGCCCTAAATAATCATGCTTCCCTGGTAAAAGTCAGCATAAAGACTAGAACATGCCGTTGGTTTTCCACCGAACTTAAGGCTGCATTGCTAGAGAGGGACAAGCTTTGAAAAAAAGCACGCAAATCAAAAACAGCCGAGGACTGGTGCAATTTCAGGGAGGCTAGGAACCTCTGCACCAAGATGGTTAGAGAGGCAAAGGCCAACTTCTATTGTTCTGAACTAGACTCTGCTACAAAGTGCCCAACTAAATTTTGGTCTACAGTCAAAGAGCTGTCTGGTCACACGTCTGGAAACGTACTTCCTTCGAAAATTATTTCTAATAATGCTACTATTAGTGATAGAATGGAGATTCTGCAGGCCTTTAACAACCACTTTGCCACTGCAGGCCTAACATTTGACAACTCACCTGTATGAGCGTTATGCTCCTAGATTAGTGCACAGATTCCTGAACCTAGCACCACTAACGCGGTCTGTCCTTCTTACCTTCATTGCTGAAAGAGGTCGAAGATGATCTTCTACAAATGGACAATAAGAAAAGTGCTGGTGCTGATGCCCTCAACCCTTACTTCCTAAAGATTGCATACCATGTCCTAGCCGTATCAATCACTCATCTATTTAACCTGTCCTTATCCCAGGGGACTCTCCCACACCTATGGAAAACTGCCCACGTCATTCCTCCGTTTAAATCAGGGGACCCCTGTGATCTAAACAACTATAGGCCAGTCTCACTCCTCCCCATACTGTCTAAACTGTTGGATAAAATTGTGGATGCACAGCTGAGAACCTGCTTAGACAATACAAACCTTCTAAACCCTATGCAATCTGGCTTCAGAGCAAAACACAGCACCATTACGGCTCTGGCCAAAGTGACTAATAATTGGCAACGAGACCTGGAGAATAGCAACTTTGTCTGCACCATGTTCCTGGACCTAATTAAGGCCTTTGTCACTGTCGACCACTGCCTGCTTCTTTCCATCCTAAAAATGATAGGTCTGGACTCGGCTTCCATGTGTTGGTTCAATGACTACCTTACAGATAAGCTACAGCAGGTTAAGGCCGAAGGTGAGTTCTCCCCTCTCAAACCACTAAAAAGAGGTGTACTACAGGGATCTATCCTGGGTCCCTTACTGTTTGCAGTTTACATGAACAATATTGATGACGGCATTGAGGAGGCCAGTATTCACCTGTTTGCAGATGATACGGTGCTCTACCTAAGCCGCCCAATCCCGGAAGCTGCTAGTGGAGATTTGCAAGCTGACTTCAACCTGCCTCAGAGTCAGCTCCTAAATAAAAAACGTTTACTCAATGCCAAAAAAAAACAAAAGCGATGCTGTTCTCATCTGCCATTCATATGGCGAACCCAGCCAATACTGGTTCTTTACCTCAAATTACCACTTTACTAGGAGAAAGGTTGGAATTTGTTACCAAATTCGAGTATCTGGGGGTTTGGCTGAACTAGAGAGACTCTTTCATGGACTATGTCGAGGATCTTCTGAAAAAGCTGAGGCAGAGGCTTGGTCTTTTCTTTAGGATAAACCACCTCTTGACCAGAGATGCTAAGATGCAGTTAGTTCGGTCTACGTTCCTTTCCCTAATTGACTATGCTGACTTCATTTATAGTCTGTGCACTGCCTTCCGTCTTGCTAAACTGGACACCCTGTATCACAGAGCCTTGAGATTTATAACTGGCCTACCCCTCACCACACATCACTGCTCTTTGTATGCAGCTATGAGGTGGTCCTCCCTTCAGTACAGGCAGAACAGAAATGCGGCTCTTTGGACCTTCAGAGCTATTAGCAATAAACTTCCCCAATACATTTCTGACTGCCTGCCGCTAAGTTTGTTAGGAAACTATGCACTGAGAAGTTACTCTTCGATTTCATTGAAAGTGCCTAGGGCCAATACACGTTGTGGGAAAGCGGCCATAAGCTTTGTGTTGCCTTCCCTCTGGAACAAATTACAGAAATCAATCAAACTGAGAATCCCTGTCAGTCTTACCATCTTCAAGACCTTGTATGCCCAGGCTGTTAAGGAACTCTTCAACTGTTTCTCCCACTCTTAGCATGTTATGGTGTCTACTGTTTACCTGTCCTCTGCACTGCTACCTAAATCTTGGCCCTTTGGTTTCCTCAAGTTTATATCCTTTTAATCTGCTGCAGTTTCTCCGCTTACCCTTTCCTACCATGTGTTGTCCCTAGCCCTGTTGTTCTAGCACCCCTCTTTTAGAGCAGCCTCTACCTTGTAACCTGCTTCTCCCCTGTCAGCATCCTACCGTCACCCCCCTTCAAGCCTGAATCCCATGTCTTGACTTGTGCTAGGATGTGCCATCATGAGAATGTTTTATTTTCCCTGTACATACCATTCACTGTTATATTTTCTGCTAAATAATTGATGTATATACATAGAAACATAGACTTTGACGGCAGATAAGGACCACTTGGCCCACCCAGTCTGCCCATTTCCCTACTTACTGGATAAGCTGCAGGTTCTAGTTAACCAACAGCCTACTTCCTGCAACCCCCCACTATAATTGCCTTGTGTCTGTCCCATGCATGTTTGAATTCCCCCACTGTTTTAGACCCAACGACCTCCTCAGGAAGGCTGTTCCATGTATCCACCACTCTCTCCGTGAAAAAAAATTTCCTCACATTACCCCTGAGCCGTCCCCCCTCTATCTTTAAATTGTGCCCCTTTGTTCTTACACATCTCTTTTTCTGAAAGATACCCTCCTGGACTTTGTTGATTCCCTTGAGGTACTTGAATGTTTCTATCATGTCCCTCCGTCCCTCCTTTCATCAAGAGTATACATATTAAGCTCTCTCAGTCTCTTTTCATATGGTTTCTGCTGCAGACCCTGTACCATTTTAGTTGCTCTCCTCTGGACTGCTTCCATCCTGTCTATATCCTTGCGTAGATGAGGTCTCCAAAACTGCACACAGTACTCCAGATGGGGTCTCACCAACTGTCTGTATAGAGGGATAACCACTTCCCTTTTTCTACTTGTGATGCCCCTTCCTTTGCATCCCAGTATCCCCTGGCTCTCCTTACCGACTTTTCACATTGCTTACCCACCTTTAGGTCATCTGATATGACTATCCCCAGGTCCCTTTCCATTTTTGTTGTTGTTAGTACCTCCCTGCTATTGTGTACTTCTTCTCCTGGGTTTTTGTTTCCAGGTGCATTACTTGCACTTCTTTGCATTGAATCTAAGTTGCCATATGTCTGACCATTCCTCCAACCTTGCAAGTCCCTTCTCATCTTTTCTACCCCTCTTGTGTATCAACTCTGTTACAGATCTTTGTATCATCTGCAAGAGGCATACCTTTCCTCAGACCCTCTGCAATGTCACCTATAAAGATGTTAAAGAGGACTGGACCCAGTACTGAGCCCGAGGTACTTCACTAGTAACCCCTTTCTTCGAATGTGTTCCATTCACTATTATCTTCTGTGTCCTGTTGTGCAGTCAGTTTGCTACCCAGGCTGCCACCCTGGGACCCACTCCCAAGCTGGCTAACTTGATTATTAATCTTTTGTGCGGGACTGTGTCAAATGCCTTGCTAAAGTCTAGGTAGGCCATATCCACAGCCCCTCCCTGGTCTATTACTTTGGTCACCCAGTCAAAGAAATCAATTAGATTCGTCTGACATGACCTTCCTGCTGTAAATCCATGCTGCTTTGGGTTCTGTGCCCCGGTGGCCTCTAGGTACTCAACAATTCTTCTTTCAGAAGTGATTCCATCATTTTCCCTACCACTGAGGTCAAACTTACAGGTCTGTAGTTTCCTGCTTCTGCCTTGCTCTCACTTTTATGAAGGGGAATCACATCTGCCCTCCTCCAGTCCTCAGGTACTGCCCCATCCTGCCATAATTTGTTTAAAAGCGTGGTCAGTGGTGTCACTAGGTCCTCCCTTAGTTCTTTTAGGATTCTGGGGTGAATCCCGTCAGGCCTCATTGCTTTGTCCACCTTGAGTTTTAGGAGTTCTTTCAGGACTCTCTCTTCTGTGAATGGACTGGTGTCAACCCCCCTACCTAGAGTGCTTCTGTTGTCTGGTTTAGGTAACTCCTCCTCATCTTCTTTTGTGAATAATGAGCGAAAGTATTCATTCAGTATCTCTGCCTTTTCACAGTCTCCCTCTGCCCACCTCCCCTCTCCTTTATTAATCTTCACTATCTCTCCCTTAACCTTTCTGTGCTCCCTAATGTACATATAAAAGGTTTTATCCTCCTTCTTGAGTTGGCTATTTTTTCCTCGGTTTGGGCCTTTGCTAGTCTGACTGCCTTCCCCACTTCTTTCTGCTTTAATTGATACAGTTCCCTGTCATGCTCCTTCTGTGATTCCTTATACTTTTTGAATGCAGCCTTTTTCTCCTTAACCTTCCCTGCCACCTCTTTTGAGAACCATAGTGTTTTTTACTCCGCTTTGTTTTCTTTATTTGTTTCACACAAAGGCTTGTTGCCTCTATGATGGCAGTTTTGATTTTTCTCCATTGTTCTTCCACCCTCTTTTTGGTCATTTGCTAGTGCATTCTTCAGGTATTCACCCATTTTGCCAAAGTCAGCCCTTCTAAAGTCCAGTATCCTTGTTTTTATATGGCTTATCTCCATGGTTGTGCTCATTGTGAAGCACACTGTGCAGTGGTCGCTTGTTCCCAGATGTCTACTGACTTCTAAATTTGTGATCTTCTCTCCATTTGAGAGTACCAGGTCTAGTATTGCTCCCTCCCGAGTGGGTTCCAACACTAGCTGTCTAAGGCATGCCCCCTGCAGGGCATCGAGAATGACCCTGCTCTTGGATGTGGCTGCAGTACATGTTATCCAGTTAACATCTGGCATATTCAGGTCCCCCATCAACAGTATCTCCCCTTTCTCAGCCATTTTGAGAATGTCCTCTATCATTTTGTTGTCCATTTCCTCCCCTTGAGAGGGGGGTCTGTATACAAACCCTGTGTGGACTGTGATGCCATTCCCTGTCTCCAAGGTGACCCAGAGTGCCTCTTGTCCTCCCCTTTACTTTTTAGTTCTGTAGCTTTGATCCTTTCCCTTATGTATAGAGCTACTCCACTTCCTCTTTTACCTTCCCTGTCCCTTCTGTAGATTGTGTACCCTGGTATGTTGACATCCCAGTCATGGTTCTCAGTGTACCATGTTTCCCTGACTGCCACAATATCCAATTGTTTGTCTTCCATCAGGGCTAGTAGCTCAGGAAGCTTGTTTCCCAGACTACGGGCATTGGTACTCATTGTCCTCCATTTAATTTGGCGTTATCCTTTTTTTCCCCATCCCTGCCCTGATTGCCCTTGTCTGTTTTTCCATTTACCCCTGTCCTGCCCTGTGTTGAGCTCTGTACCTCAGTGTTTACCTTACTACCTGCCATGTTTATATGATGACCTAACCTTGTTAATTCATTACCTGGACCTATTGCTTTTGTTTTGTGTGTATCATTTTAACGTATACTAATGTCTATTTATTGTCTACATATAAATGTATTGTGCTTTGACCTTGTGTGACACAGGTCCACCTTGTAAATGAGCTTGCTCAACAGTGTTCGCCTGGATAAATTAAGATTTTGATTGATTGATACAATGAATTAAGGCTGCCTACTATACTTAACACTTGACTGCTGCTAAAGGTGTCAGTGAACCTCCTGATACCTATCTTACTGCAGTTGAGATGTTGATGGGACTCACTTCCACTTCCTGCCTGCAGGAACGCAGCTAACAAGGTGCTAACTTTAGCTAATCAGCAGTCCCCCCTCCCTCTCATGGGAGTGAGCTGTGAGTGGGCGGAGCAGAGGTATTCAACTAGCAGACATGGGAGTCTATGAGAGCCCTTCTAGGGCTGTTTTCATTTTTTTAATTTTTTTTACTTTGAGTTTTCTTCATTTCACTCTGGATTGGGGGGAGTGGGTTGCAAGAAGACAGAGGTGCGGAGCAGAGAAGGAATCGTGTGGTTATTGAGTGGGATGCAGCATGAGAGATGGAGCGGTGGTGAGTTTAATTTTTTTTCTAAATCTACTCTCCAGTCTCTAGTGCCTAAATCTGCTCGCACTGTAAGAGCTCGACCCCACATATCGACTGCTCTTTGGGGATTTACAGCGTGTGTCGTGCAGGTTTCATTTGGCTTTCACCTTGGGCGGGTGGTCAGAAGAGCAGAGGAGCAGTGATGACATTAAATTCTTTTCTAAATCTGCTCTCCAGTCTCTGGTGCCTAAATCTGCTCACACTGTAAGAGCTCGTCACCACATCTTGACTGCACTGTGGCTGTGGGGATTTACAGCGCGTGTTGGGCCGGTTTCATTGGTTCTAGGAAAAAAGGACATGTGGAAATAAAAAAGGCACCAAATACAATGGAGGAAAAAACAGCACAATTTGAGGGAAGTGCAGATTTACTGTTACAACACCATGCCACCGTGGATCACCACCCCAGTGGAATTCGAGTGAAGTGCAGCATTTACTTTTACAACACTAAGCTGACATGGATCACCACCTCAGTGCAATTTGAGGGAAGTGTAGATTTAAAGCAATATACCATGAAAGGGTGTTGGTGATGCCTGGATTTACCACGCCTTAGGTGTTGTTCTGCCACATAAGCAGCAGAGTGACCAACAGCACTCCAGAAGTGGGTAAATCCTGGCATCACCAACACCCTCGAGGGGTATATTGCGATTATACAATGGGTCCGTTTTTTAGCTAGAAAAAAATTAAATAAAGTGACTTTTTTTTGCTGTTTTAATTAATTTGAATTGTATTTGTTAGTTCACCACAAAAAAAATAGTTCATGGTTGCTAGAACTGTTGCCATGTTGAGGAGTTGCTGTCATGTATGTTAATAGAGCCCTTTTTTCTTATTCATGGGGGAGTGATTTTATTTTTATTTTTTTAGTAAGATAGAGTGGCACTGAGAGGAAGAGTATGTATGCAAGAGAAACTGAGTAGGAAAGGGCTCGAGATACAGCAGGATTGGAGCGCAGAGTGACTGAGATGTGAGCAAGGTGTTAGTGCTGTACAATAGAGCAGGTACTGAATTTTTTTGGCCCCTACAGTTAAATCACAGATTCCGGGTACAGATGGATGTGGGATAATGCCAGAAGGAAAGCAGCACGGGTGGAATGCGGGGAAACGTGGACCTTGATCGTGCCTTCGTTATCCAGTCAGTTTTCGTGCTTACCTTTGAGAGAGCCAATAGCACTGCAGTTATGTTTTTGTATGTACAGTATACAGTGTCAGAATGGGCTACCATTGCCAATTCCCGAGTAGGTGTTGTAGGGGAAGTGAGTTCACGCTACGAATGGTGGAACAGAAAGTAGCAGCTTTCCTATATTTTTCTTTTAGGTAATGATTTTGAAAACTGAGTTAGTGATCGGAAATATGAGAGCCTGCTTTGAATGTTGGGAGTTGTGGTTGGGACTGCATTTAGTGGAGAGCACGTTGATTGCGGAGCAGGGCATGGTGTGAGTGAAATGGCAGCAAAATGTATAAAAACAAGGTACACCGGAAATGTGAAGTGAAATAAAAGAAAGAGATACAGCTTGGTTGTTAGAAAGACTGAGTGGTGGTGGTGGGGCAGCTGTGGCAGACGGTTGTTTAGCGAGGATTCTCGCGCTTAGTTGTGTTAGGTTTGAGATACTCGGACTGATTTTAGGGGGAGCTGCTGATGCGGCTGACTGGCGGCTGGCACCTCTTCCTGTGGGGTGATGCTAGGATTTACAGTGGGAGAGGGGTGCCAATCAGCCAGTCAGGATGGAGGATTTGTGTTTTTTTTCAGTGCCCATTGTATAATTACTATTACAGCACCATGCCACTGT
Organism: Neoceratodus forsteri; assembly: GCA_016271365.2. Classification (NCBI taxonomy): domain Eukaryota; kingdom Metazoa; phylum Chordata; order Ceratodontiformes; family Ceratodontidae; genus Neoceratodus; species Neoceratodus forsteri. The sequence continues at coordinate 1,628,397,617 of CM057453.1, forward strand.
GGATCACCACTCCAGGGAAATTTGAGGTAAAATAAGTCTCACACAATATTGGAGCCTTTTTTTCCCTGTGCTTTTTTTTCCATGTGCTGTTTTTTCTCGGAACCTTTTTTTTTTTTTTCACCCAGAGACCTTTTTTCCAGGTACCGTTTCATTTGACTTTCAGCATGGGTGAGTGGGCAGTGGAGCAGTGATGACATTAAATTCTTTTCTAAATCTGCTCTCTAGTCTCTAGTGCCTAAATCTGTTCACACTGAAGAGTTTGGCTTCACACCTTGACTGCTCTTTGGGAATTTACAGCATGTGTCAGACAGGTTTCGGCCAGGGTGGGCTGGCTAAGGAGCAGCAGTGAGTTTAACTTCTTGAACTTCTTTTTTTTTTAATGTGCTTTATAGTGCCTGCTCACAGTGTAAGAGCTGGACTTCACATTTTGACTGCACCTCACTATGAGGATTTACAGAATGATAGGCAAGTTTAATTTTGCTTTTGGCTGGAGTGGGCGGGCAGAGGAGCGGTGGTGAGTTTAACCTCATTTAAGATGATGGCAGATTCGGTTAGTTTGCTTGTTTTTTTTTTGAGGGGGGGCGGTCAGTGGGTGAAAGGCAGGCAGTAACAGAAAAGGAGCAACAGACCTGTTTTCAGTTTTCGCTGTGCTTTTGGTTGGGTTATTGGAAAAACACTGTGAACAGTATGGAAATGAGTTTTGGTTATCCCAGACAGTCACTTTATTGAACAAAACAGGGTCACACAGACTAGTCTGTTATAAACAGCTTGAACCATATTAGGGAGGAACGGAATTTAGTTTTCTGTACTATTGCACCATTCACACAGACTGTATTCCAAAGTGCTTTACAATCCAGGAAAAGGAGGGGAGAGAATTTTGCTGACATTTTCAACACACTAGGAGATTCAAAGAACCCATAGATGAATTAGAGATGGAGCTTACAGAGAGGCTAAGCCTAGACAGGTTAGGGGACATGCTTAGTATCACATAGTAAAAGGGGATTGTGTCATTTCTGGTTCATAGCTCTGTGCTCTAACTACTAGCCCAAACTACCTCCCGTTACCCCTTCCCCAACAATTTGTAGTTTTGTGCCACATGGTTAGTGAGACCTGTTTTCATCTCTATTTAATAGTTAGTGCCAAAGTTTTATGAACAGCCTTTAAAAAGAATCTTTTTGGACGTCGGTGGTGAGTGGTAGAGCAGTCGTGCTGTTTTTTTCAGTTGCTAGCCCACACCTCTAAAATGTCCCAACTCCCTTTGAGTCTAGTTAAATTGTTTCTCATTACTGGTTTTACATTTGGCTTGGATATAAAGAACATGCTCTGAGCTCCTCTGTGTACTAGTCCCCAGCCGTGGACTGCATGAATGGGGAAGGGCTTGTCCCAGACAGTTACTATCATGAGTGTCATACCTTTGTAATATTCCAGCTCTGGAGTATCACCCAAAAAAAAAAAAGACTTGCAACCCAAGTTATTTCTCAGTCTGAAAGTTCACTAGTGAAACAGTACCCTTCCTGGATGAAAACAAACTGCACAAAACATCCCTCTGGGATACTGACTTTTCCCTCACAGCAGCTACTCCCGTTGGTGACCTGTTGGTTAGGTTTGAGAAGGCACAGCAGTAGGTAACCGCTTGCAGGGCTTGTCTGCTGCCCTTGTTGACAGCAGTGCACTTTCAGACGCTACTGTTCATTAGAATCAGACTGACAAATAACTTAATTAAGAGGAGCAGGATGCCTTGTGAGGAGATCATTTTAACATGATAATTGCTTTTTTTTCATTTTTCTACAATCCATATGGCTCACATAATTCATTTGCGTACTGGGGCCTGCATTCTAGGTTTGTAAAACAATTGTTCCCTTTGTTTTGCTGCAGATGAGAGCCAGAAGATTTTACTGAAGAGTTTATGTTGTTTGTATAGCACAGAACCACAAAATACAGTGGAATCCAAAGCAAATGACTGGATACGGGTAAGGAAGTGAATCTTTCCTTGAGCTGGTTTAAATGAAAAAAGAGAGAGAAAAAAAACAGCAGCCAAATGGTGCAGTGACTTGGGCTTAAGGTAACTTACTGTTTCTAAATGGTGGCAGATCTGCTGAGGTCCGCAACTTGATTTTGTCTGCAATATTTGAAAGTAGGGAACACAAAGCAATATGACTAGAAATTCTTTCTGTTGATGGGTTAAACACCCTTCCCGCATCTCCCACCCTAATCATTGCAGTTTCAGTAGTCACCACCTTTCCTCTGATGGGGATGGAAGATGGAAATCTATCTTCATAGCCAATGTCTGTGCTGCTCTCTGCTTGACTGGCAGAGGGATGGCATACTGTACCCTCCCTCCCTAGAGCCAGGAGCCAACACCTGCCCTCCACAATGCACTTGGACTACTGCAAGTCCCAAGGAGGGGCAGCAGATTTTGCATGGAAACCCAGGTCTCCTGAGTTGGCAGCTCCAAGTGCTAGGCCAGCTACAAATCATTCTTAAGATATATCTGAACTGGCCCAGTGGCATGAGGGCTAAGGTGCTGTTGAAGCACCTTACCTCGTGCCATACCAGTGACCAAAGTTCGGGAACAAGCTCTGGGGGCTGGGGGGGGGGGCTGGGAGATGATCGAATGGCCACTAGGCAAGCTCTCATCTCTGGGCTGGGGTGGCAAGTTTCCTTGCTCTTGGCTCTTAGTTGGTGGAGGCTGGATGTCAGAGCAGAGGTTTGGGGGTCTGACGTAATGTTGGGTGGGTGGATGGGGCTGTGGTTCCTGGAGTGCATGTGCATCTCCCCATGCATGCTTCCGCCATGTCACCCCAGTTCTGGGTTCGGGAGGAACGCAATGCTATGTCTGTTCCCTGCTGTATGTGATGGCCTTTGGTGCTTTCTGGCCCCCGTTCGTGTGGATCCCCACTGGTGCGACGATGGTGGAGCGGGCTGGAGGCCAGTTGGTCAAAGGCCCGAAGACAGGAGCAGATGGCAGTGGAGAGCAAACAGCTGTATACATAATAAGAAAAAAAAAAAAAAGATAAATTTGACTTTACCCAGGTGCTGTCTTACTGTGTGTCTTTTTTCATTCTTAAGATTCTTTTCACCTGCTGCCACATTTCAGCTCAGTCCTTGGGGACATTTGTCTAGGCAGCAGTTTTTTGGATGGTCTCTGTTTTGAAAGGTTTTACTTAAGTCTAGGCAGCTATAGCATTTGAGTGGAAAAGAGATGCTGCATCTTTAAGACTTACTTTCTTCCCATCTCCCCTCTTCTGTCTTCCCATGTCCCCCCACCTTGTGTTGTTTGGCAGCATCTCCACTACCTTACTTTGACTGTGATGATCGGGTGGGTGATCTCTCAAATGGATACTGGTCCTGCTTGTGAATGGGTGCGATTTAGTGGCAGTTGTCAATCCTCTCACCTGGAGAGTGAACAGATCTCTTCCGTGACACGTTTATTCTGTACTGGCAGGGGTAACAAAAGACCCAAATGGATTTCCAAACCCAGGGATCCTGCACAGCAGTATAGTGTGCTGTCACTGTGTCATGGGGCAGCTTCAGTTGCAGCTTTACTTGGCCTGTGCTGTTCTTATACCATATTGAAATCCATACTCCCTTAAGGGGAAAAGGATCTGAAATTGAGCAAAGGCACCAGAAAATGGATTGTCAGAAGTCTGTCTGCTGGCGTACTGGGAGACCCAGCTTGGTGTGACTTGTTTGGGACTGCAGCTGCAGACTGGCAGTAGCAGGTGAGGCATCCAGTGGGATGTTGCCTGTCCAGGGGTAGGTGGGGCTCCTGCTGATGCATGGCTGCCGGAAGGTTGCCTGGGGGAAGGGTGGTAGGCAGCCATGCATGCAGGATTACATGAATCATCTGAGTCAGTCTTTTCCGAAGAGCCACACTTTTTGGTTTTAGCACTGGAAGTAGTATGGTCCTGTGGTTGTGCACCGGCCTGGTGGTGCTGAGGGCTGAGGCACTGGACGCCTTACCTCGCGCTACACCGGTGACCTGTGTTCGGGAACAAGCACGGGCCGCCGGGGGTTGGCAGGGGAGGAGAGGGATCGAGCGTCCAAGGGACTGCTCTATCTCTCTCTCTCTCTCCAGGGAGGGGGGACTCCAGTGGTCAGCGCGCTACTGGCCCCTAAGCGGGAGGCTGGGGGTAGTCGCTGATGCTGCAGAAGAGGGGCTGAGATAGAGCAGATGCCTGGAGGAGCGCGTGCGGATGCGTGCACGCTCCCTCCACTGGTGTTATTGCACGCCCTACTCACGCGAGGGAGAAACTGTGGAAAATGGTCCTGGGTCATGCAGGATGAATCAGCCACCCACCACAGGCCCCGACTCTGAATGGTGCTCCCCAAACTGGATCCTGGTCGAGGTGAGTTGAGCTTGGGGGTTCCTCACCGCCCTGCCATGGAGGGTAAACCGTGGGGGAAGAAGGGATGCTGCCTGATGTCGGGGTACAGGGTTGGATTGGTGGCTGAGGATGGTTGCCGACCGGGACCCAGGGGAAGAAACAGATTTAAAAAAAAAAAAAATGGTCCTGTGGTTGTTAGAACTTTTTGGGCTGACAGTACTGATGCATGATGGGGTAAAAGTTTAAACCAGGACAGATTGGATGGACCGAGGGCCTCTCTCTTCCAACATTTTCTATGTTTCTGTGACACAGCATGTGTATGTGCTGTATAAACGGATGCCAGCCCCAGCTGCCTCAGCTCTTTTTTTTCCTACTGCAGAGAAGCACATCACCTTGACGGCAGTGACGAGCTTCTTGTGGTTTTGCTTAAACACCAATGCTGTACTTCAGTGCTATAGGCCCCCCTCTGCAGGCCTTAAACTACTATCTTACCTAGGGTCAATACTCAATCTAGGCCCTGAAGATACCATCATCCTTGGTGATTTGAATTTAAACTGGCTATCTAATGTATCTGCACCATTGATAACCTTTTGTGACACCTATGGATTTACACAGCTAATTAAAGACCCAACCAGGGTTAACCTAAAAACTCAGCAACAGTTCTCGCCTGATATTATGTTGGTAAACAAGCCTCACTTATACTCGCATGCAGGAGTATTACCGAGTGATGTAAGTGATCATTGTCCTATAGCTGGCATAAGATCTACATTCAAACCACCCAATCCTGCAGAATTTGTCCTCAAAAGGTCAAAAAAGAATTTCAACACTTCAGGTTACCTCCATGATCTGAGTAATACAATATATTGGCAATACTTCTACCTTACAACCTCAGTTGAAACAGCTCTCCAGACCTTAAAAGACATTATCACTAATGCTCTCAATATTCATGCACCAATCACCAGTATCAGAACTAAAGCAAGATCCTGCCCTTGGTTCACCACTGATCTTAAAGCAGCCTTGTTAACCAGAGACAAACTGTGGAAAAAGGCAAGAAAAACAAAGGATACCAGAGACTGGCTAAATTTCAGAAAAGCAAGGAATTCATGTACAAAACAAATAAGAACTGCCAAAGCTGCCTTTTATAGAGCTGAATTGGATGCCTCCTACAATAACCAACCAGACTCTGGGGTACCATAAAAGGAATTCTGGGCCAAACTCTACTCCTGCCTTAACCTCCAAACTGCTACTAAATGACACAGAAATTACGGGCAAACAAGAAATCCTAAATACCTTCAATGACCACTTCACCACAGCTGGCCTAGCATTTGACTCATCACCTGCAAATCTCCTGAGATCTTCCTTGAACCTGCAATCCACTGTGGGACAAAAGGCTACTTCAGCTTTTTCCTTCATCCCAATATCCTTGAAAGAAGTGGAAGATCTCCTCTCTAATTTAGATACTTCTAAGAGTGCAGGTACAGACTCCCTGGATCCCTACTTCCTTAAAATTGCATCACACGTCTTATCTGCCCCCCTCACTCATCTCTTCAATCTTTCCCTAACTACTGGATCCATTCCCTCCACTTGGAAAACAGCTCAAGTAGTTCCACTACTTAAATCTGGTGATCCCATGGACCTCAACAATTACAAGCCCATCTCCATCCTATCAGTACTATCCAAGATGCTCGAAAAATTAGTAAACTCACAATTAAGGGACTATCTGGATAACAATAACCTTCTAAATTCAGCATAATCGGGTTTTAGATCAAGGCATAGCACCATTTCTACCCTGGCCAAAGTAACCAACGATTGGCAGACTGCCTTGGATAAGAAGGACAGTACATGTGCTGTGTTCCTGGATTTGAGTAAAGCATTTGACACAGTGGATCATGAATCATTAATCATCTCCCTTAGCTCACTAGGACTGGATTTTCTCTCACTCAACTGGTTTAAGGGCTACCTAACAGATAGGTCACAACTGGTAAAAAATGGAAATTACCTATCCACCTTAAAACCACTGCTAAGAGGTGTACCGCAAGGCTCTATTCTTGGCCCTATCCTCTTTGCCATTTATATTAATAATATAGATGCCAATCTCACTCAATCTAACATTCATCTGTTTGCTGATAATACTGTATTATATGTCAGCAATCCCTCACCATCAAAAGCCTGTGAACTGTTACAATCTGAATTCTCCATCCTGCAACACAATCTACTGGATAAAAAACTACTTCTAAATGCCAAAAAAACAAAAGCTATGTTCCTTGCCACAAAGAGTTGCTCTGCCACTACCCCATCACCCACCACCTTACAATTATCCACCCTACTTGGAGAGAAGCTGGAATTTGTTGATAACTTCAAATACCTTGGAGTCTGGATTGATAACAGGCTTGACTATACTGTCCATATTGAAGAGCTACTAAAAAAGCTGAGACAAAGGCTTGGTCTATTTTTTAGAATAAAACACTACCTTAACAGAGACTCCAAAAAAAGGTTAATCCAGGCATCATTCCTATCCCTCATTGATTATGCTGACTTTCTCTATGGCCAATGTTCACTCCACCTCTTAAATAAGCTGGACACCCTGTATCATAGGTCCAACAGATTTATTACTGACCTTCCCTCCAGCACCCATCATTGCTCTCTTTATATGGCAGTCAACTGGACATCCCTACAGCACAGAAGAAATAGGAATGCTGCAATCTGGATATTCAAAGCTTTATCAGGCAAACTACCCGCCTATATCACAGACTGTTTTACCCAAATTACTTCTAGGCCATATACCTTAAGATCAGTAAACTTATCCTAAAAGTCCCCAATGCCTACACCCGGTTTGGGAGGGCCGCTATCAGCTACACTTTAGCAGTTACTTGGAACTCAGTCCAAAAATTCATGAAGCTAAATAGCCTCTTACCTTTAACATCCTTCAAAGATTATTCTCCATCCTATTTCCAGAACACTGCAATTGCTTTTATAAGGCCTAATCCCTACCCTACCTACCCTCCCACCCCTTTTCCATGTCCCATTATGTTAATTCTACTTCTATTTTCCAATCACCTGTTATACTCTCATAAAACCAACTAGGCCCTACAAATTGTATATTTTGCCTGCTATACCCATTGTCTCCTTTTTCTTACAGGTTAAATGGTTTTACTGGGCCTTGTATATATGTAAATTGTTGTATATTATCTTTTTATGTTATTGTACGACTGCTTATGTTATTCTTGTCTATGTAAAAATACTTGTACTCTTATTTATATGACCACTCAGGTCCATCTTGTAAATGAGCTTCGCTCAATGATGTTCGCCTGACTAAATAAAGATTTGATTGATTGATTGAAGATACTGAAGTACAGCATTGGTGTTTCGCCCCATTATTTGTTCTGATTGTATGACTCTTAGTCAACTGGGGTGACCGAAGACCAAGCACCTTTTCCTCTACAGAAGAGAGGGCATTTTGGATCCCTCCTTTTTTTCGTGATCACTTTCTACCCTTATTTGTCTGTTCGCAAAAGATGAGCTCCTGTTTTGATTCTATCAGTACTGGAGTGAAACCACCTGCAGCAGTTCTCATCCTTTCTGTTTTTCATGTTTGGGACCAGATCACGACATGAGCTCATTCCACTTCTGCTGTCACCTCACCCACTAAATGATAGTGCCAGGAGATGGAGAAATGAGGATCCCCTACCAGGTTGAATTTCATTCAGATAGTTCCATTCATCACCTCCCTCTGCTCCTGTTCAAGCTAGTCAAATTGCTGTGGAGCATAGCTACTCCAATCCGGAAATATTTCCTCAGTTCTGGTGATTATTTCTAATTCCTCCCCTTCCCGTGTTGGTGATGGATGAGCACCAGCTGGCATTTTCTCCCATGGCTTTGGCCATCTTTTATGCCAGGGCCTCACAAGCTCTCATCTCTGTCTTTTTAATAAACCCTGCCTCGGGACCGTCGTTACAATTACGTTTGGCACTACCCAGTCCCTATATTGTTAGGGATCTGGCAGTGTTGCCATCAGTGCTGCCCTCTGTGCTTTCTTAAGTGCCATGTATGGTGCCTAGTGTGGTGTCATCATATGTGCCGTTTACAGCGCCTCCTCTGGTGCAGCACTGTACAGACACTTATACTGACCATGGTACCATTTCTAGCACCAGTGTCATAAACAGCACTGAAATCTGTACTGTTGCTGGGTCCAAGAGTGTTTCTGCTCTTGATGTCGATGACTGTACCCTTGCTATTGTGACCTACTGTTCAGCATTCACTGTGGCTAGGTGTGCAGTGATGTGAGCGAGTTTTTTTGAGCGTCTCAATTTGAGCGGCTCAATAAAACCACTCGTAGTAAGAGCGAGTCTTGAATAATGACGATGGGTACTGTAGAGCGAGTGTATGGGGGTTTGTTTGGCCAAACCTGGCCAAGCTGGCTGTTCGGCATAGTGGCTTGAGCCACCCACCGCCTCTGCAGCTGGTGGACCCGGGTTTGGGTCTGGTTGCGGGAGAAATTTTTTTTTTCCCCCATCATTCCTCTAAGTCCGCTCCCCCTGGAGTTGATCATATTTAAATTGGGGGGTGTGGGGGCGCAGCCCCACATAAAAAGTTTTATTTTGCTTGCTATCCTTGAGGGGAGTAAGTGACTGTTGCTGTTTGCGACGATTGGTGTAATGTTGCTCGCTCTTTTTGTTTCAGGTGCATTTCTGTTCGCTCTTTTTGTTCGGCAAGATTTAAAACTCACCTTTATCACATAGAACCCTATGGCTTGGCCTCCCCTGGCCTACCTCAGGCTATGCCCCATTGTCCACCTTTTGTGATGAGAACCACACAGGGTACAGTAGGCTTCAACCCTCTGTACTGCTGCTGCAGTCAGGTTTCTGGGACACATCTCGTGTCTCCCCATTTATTCCCTGTTCCAACACCAGTACCCTCTCCAACTGTGTAGCCTTCAGTCTCTGTTCAATTGGCATACTTCTTGAGGCTCCCTGGCTTCCACTAATACCAACAGTTTACAGTATAGTTGGAATCCATGAAGATTTGGTTTAAGGACACTGATCCTTCCCTCTGTGGGTCAGTTCCAGAAGTTCCTGCCTCTCCTTTGAGAAAAGACAAATTGTCTCTGTCCTTGTCCTCCTTTGAAGACAATGATCCATTGTTGTATATTCTACGTTCTCTGGCAGAGAATATTGTTTTTTAACAGTTTGCTGCAGACATGCAACAAGCCCTGGTGTGGGCGGGGGCCATTAACCATAGGAGGGAGTAATTTTTGGTTTTCTAAACTTCATTTCCATTCTGCGTGAGTTCCTCCAGAACAGTCACTGCTAAATGTGACTGCACATGCAGCATGATGCCACCTGTTTATACTGTCACGGGCCCTTCTGAGGAGGCTACAGGGTTATCTGGCCTCTTCTGGAGCTGTTTAGTGCCTGTGCATATTTTAGGGTGTATTGCATCTCCCCCCGCAACTTCACCATTTCAACCAACTCTCGAATCAAAATGGTTGGATACTTTTGGGAGAAAGATGTATGCCTCTGCTATGGCTACCCTCATGATAGCATCATATCCATCCCTCATGAAGTGCTGCAACTCCATTTATGGGAACAGACTTATGCCATGCTCCTTGTCATGCAACAGGTTGCCTATACTTGTCTTCTTTTGAACATGGCTACCAAGGGTGCAAGTGCCACAAAGCATCTGGTTCACTTAGCTTATGATGCCTCCAAGTTATCCTCCAGAGTAGCTACAACAGCAGTTGACATATGTTGGCATTTGTGGTTACCTCTAAGTTGAGCCCCCTGTCCAGGCAAAAAGTTTGAGGCAAATAGCCCATGTTCCAGTCACCCAGGCAACTCCGGGGTAGTGCTATAATGGTTGTGGGGCAGCTGTGCTTTTGGTGATGATGTGGGTAACGGGACTGTCCAGTGTGCAGGAGCCTGAAGCACCTAAGGACAGAAGTAAGACTGCTTAAATGGGAACTAGGGAGGCTAATGTGGAATATAGGTGTGTTGGGGGGAGGCAGATGGGGGATGCTCAGGGGAGAGAGGTCAGCAGGCAGAGGAGTGGTGTAGAGGGGATCACTCAGGTTCCATGGGTACTCCCACCTTGGAGGTCAGGGGAGCCCTGGGAGGGGGAATGGCAAGTGGTGGGGGCAGTGAGGCGGTGCAGCAGGAGTGGGAGCATTCAAAGGGGTGCCTTTAAGGAATAGATTTCAACCCATGTCTGGAAGTGATGAAGGGGGAATAAGAGGTGGGGAGAAAGGATGGGTACAGGCAGTGGGGTCAGGAGAGTAGGGCAGGACAAAGTAGTTACAGTGGGCGGGGTAGAGAGAACATGGATAGTGGAATAGGAGTTGGGGGGTCTGTGGGTAAGGTGACGGGGGGGAAAGGGTGTGTGTGGGTGGCCAATATGATAAGGCCAGGGAAGGGGGATGGAAGGGCTGATTGGGGGGTGAATAGGGACTATGGGGAGGTCAGTTATCAGGCAGGGATGGGGAATAGGGATGGGGTGGTGCCCTTGATGAGAGGGAAACAGGTAGGGGAGAATCTCGTAAGGCAATCAGAGAAGGAAAGGAGGGAGTTAGGAATGTGGAGGAAAGATTGAAGGGTGGTAATCCTGGTGGACTTCATAGTTAAGGGTATTCCCCAGGGAAAGAAGGGAAAACAGATACAGGGAGTAAGGTAATCTGCATGTCCGGAATGATGGGAAAGAGGGTGTGCCCAAAGATTGGGGAGTTGGTGAGAGGAGTTGGGATGAACCACATGTAGATCTTACTTCAAGGGAGGCTCTTGCAGCAGGCCAACACCAGCAGGACTAAGCCATCAGGCGCCAGGACCACACATAAACCTTTCTAGCTAGCAGTGTACCACGGGGGACCGCCCACCACTGATGTCACTCCGGTGACATCAGCCTATCCTATAAAGGCGGGTGGTCCACCACACCCTCCTCAGTTCTTTCACGTGGTCAACCTGCGCACGTCGGACCACTGAGACTGCCGCGGCTACAGTCAACCACTATTTCCTGTGCTTTTGTGCTTTTTTATTTTTCCCTTTTTTCTTTAGTACTAACATCAAGTTTTCGGTGTTACCAGACTCAGGTTTATGTCTTCTCAACCTGCCTCATCTTCCAACTGCTCCACGAAGTATGCCGACTGACATTTTGCTTGCATGCTGTGCTGAGGCCCCAGCCACGACACCGAAGCCTGCCAGTTTTGTCAGAAATTTAACCAGGCCACGTGGAGATGTCGACTGAAAATTCTGGAGCACCATCTCCTTAAACAGAAGCTCGTCATGATTGAATAGGAGCTGCAGGCCGGAAGCTCTTCGGCTCCACCAGCCCAGTCCTTCGTGGATGCTGCTTCTTTATACCCTGGGAAAAAATCTAGCGGGAAGCACAAACACCAAGATAAGGACCGGGCCCAGTCTGCTTCCTGCTCGTGGTCTCCTCATAAACCGTCGACCATGACTGGGTCTTTCTCCCACGGGAGGTCAGCCTCCTCCACCCGCTCACCCTTACTCCTGCTGGGCTACTGGTGGCCCCACTGTCCGCTCTTATCTTGGTGGCGGGCAGCGGTTCCTTGGGGCAGGGACTCTGTCTCCTGCTCTCCAGCCACTGACGCTCAGGCCCCTGACATCCGCAGGCTTTCATCCAGGAGGCACGGCTGGTGGTAGCACATCAGGCGCAGGCTCATCTACCGATGCCCCCCCTCTCCCCGGGCATGGCGCTGCCTGCGTCAGTCCCCTCCATGGGAGTTGATGCCAGTCCTTCCAGGCAATGCCCAATGCAGGCTACCAACATTTCTTGAAGTCCGGTTTTGCCTCTGCCTTCACCAGGGGGGTCTCTGTCCCCACCCCAACCCCTGCGCCGGTTTCCCCTCTCTCAGAGCCTGTAGATACACCTTCCAGGCTTCCTCAGCCTATGTCCGCTGGGCTGCCACCTGTTCGGCCTCAGCCGCCTCCCGTGGACCCAACACCTGCTTCCCTGTCACCGCCTGCTGGACCTCCGCCGGATACCCCATGCTGGCTCCGCCCAGACTGACGATGGCTTTATCCCTACCCGGCGCTGGCCTACCCCTATTCTCTGGTATATAATTAACCTCCACCGTTGGATTATAGCGCTCTGTTTACTTCTTGGTGGGCTCTAATGCAAAAGCAGATTCCTACCTCTTTGGGCCCACCACCAGTGTGCCCCCGGCATCTCCTGGGGATCACCCTCCACTGAACCCCATCTGGCCTGGTCCTAGTGACCCTCATATATCGGGTAACAAGCCCAGTGCTGGCTCCGGCCAACATCCACCTCCTGAAAGTAAGCCGTACAAAGAGGATGAAGAGGTCTCTGACTACTGTGAGGCTTCCTCCCTGGGGGGTCTCGTCTGGGGGTGGAGAGCCCCCTAAGGTGGTCCCCAAGTCCCCTCCTGATGATCCTTCTTTCATGGACATCATAAGGCACATTCAGGCCACCATGGGCTGGGAGACTGAGAAACAGGATCCAGAGCGACGTCAGTTGGCTGTTTACCTGTGCCAGCCTGATGCTCTCCCCTTGGTGGTACCTCCTTTCATTGACTCCTATGAGGATGTCACCAGGGTGGCCTGGATTCCTCCTTCTTCAACTCCAGCTATGCCTAAGAAGACTGATCATCTTTATCATGCCCCTGCAGGTAAACCCTTTTTGAGGGCAACCTAAGGCTGACTCGGTGGTCATCAATGCGGTGCATGACTGCACCAAAAAACCTAACCACCTGAGCTGTCTTCCCCTGATAGGGAGTCCAGACAACTGTCACACCTGGACAAGCGTGTCTTTCCCTCTTCAAACAACATGAAGTCTTGCTGTATTCTGACACTCTGCAGTTAGCTCCAGCCTTTAAACTGCCCCGGAGAGTAGAGGGTTAATTTTCTATGCAGCTATTTGGCCCACATGATTCAGTACCAGAACGTTCTTTGGGATCAGGCCAGGGTGCTGGTTCAGGCTTTGACAGATGACCCATCTAAAAACCAACTGGCCCAGGTTCTCAAGGCAGGCTTGGACGTAGGGACCCATGTCCTTCAGGCTGCCTATGATGCGGTTGATGCCTCAGGCAGAGGGGTGGCTGCGGACATCTGTCTCTGTCGCCATTTCTGGCTCTGGGTGTCTGAATTTGTTTCTCATGGCATTTTGGATGTCTCTTTTCAGGGTTCTGTGCTTTATGGAGGTGATATCCAGGACTTGATCTTCTCCCTTCAGGACTCGGCCACCCTTCTGCCCTCTTTTTGCAGACAGGCCCGCCCTCCTGCCAAAAGTCACGGCAAGCATAAGCCAGCATCGGGCCCTAACGCAGCTGCTGCCAGGGCTACTCGAGCGGCCGGTCCAGCCCTTCCGGTGCCTGCTACTACTTCTTGACTCCTTGTCAGATCCCGCCCCCCAGTAGAGACTCTGGGGGAGGTGGTTGAGGGTCGCTTCTCCCTCCACTGCGATGGGTGGCGATGGATCACATTGGACAGTTGGGTGCTACAGCTCATAGAGCACAGCCACACTTTGGAACTCCTAGAGTGGCCTCCTGAAAATCCTTTGGGCAAATCTTTCTACCACCCTGCTCATGTACCTCTTGTCCGGGAGGAGATTCAGGCCCTGTTACAAAAAAGCCATAGAGCCCGTCCCTCCAGCTCAGTGGTGCAGGGGGTTCTACTTCAACATCTTCCTGGTCTGCAAAAAGACTGGGGACTTCAGGTCCATCCTGGATCTGAGCAATTTGAATCTGTTCATAGAATACAAATGCTTCCAGATGGTCATTCTTCAAGGTCTGTTGTCCCTCCTGCATCAGGGGGACTGGCTCTCCTCTTTGGATGTGCAGGATGCCTACATGCATATCAAAATCTTTCCTTCCCATCAGCTCTCCCTTCGCTTCCATTTTTTTTGGGGCCCGTTTTCAGTTCTGGGCTCTCTCCTTTGGCCTATCCTCAGCCCCCAGGGTTTTCACCAAGTGCCTGGTGGTGGTGGTGGCTGCCTAATGGAGGCAGGGCTTTTACATGTTTCCCTACCTGGAGGATTGGCTCCTAGCAGCACCGTCCCTGGAATGCCTTCTCCAAACCCTGGAGCATACCTTCAACCTCTTCCAGGCCCTGGGCATCATGATCAATAGGCCAAAGTCCTGCGTGGCACCTTCCCAATGCCTCCAGTACATAGTGGCCATTCTGGACACATCCCAGGGCATTGCCGTCTTGCCCAGGGACAAAGCGGAGCGCATGATGGACTAGGCCTGTCTGGTCTCCTCCAGTCGTCAGGTCCCAGCCAGTGTATTCCTACATCTTCTGGGTCACATGGCAGAGGCCACTACCATAGTCCCTCTCACTGAGCTGCATATGAGAATCCCTCAGTGGACACTGTGGGTCCAGTGGGACCAGTGCATGGATGACCTCGACTAGTTGGTCATGGTCTCTGACCCAGTCAAATGGGTTCTGTCCTGGTGGCTGAAAGCGACCAGTCTGTTTCAGTGAGTTCCCTTTTCTATCCCAACCTCTTGTCATATCCTTACGACGGATGCCTCGGATCTTGGCTGGGGAGCCCACTTGGGGGCTCATCAGACTCATGGTGCCTGGACCGATGTGAAACAGGGCCTCTGCATCAATGTCCTGGAGATGCGGGCAGTTCTATATGCCCTTCAGGCCTTTCAGACTTGTCTCCTCCCCAGTCCACTCTTGGTTCACATGGACAACATGTGCGTGGTTTACTACATAAACAAGCCGGAGAGGGGATGTACCTCTATCCCCTGTGCAGGGAGGCGATGAGGGTTTGGTATTGGGCTGTCGAGCACGGTCTGGAGCTCTCCGCTGTCCATGTTCCAGGTGTCCAAAACGTCCTGGCGAACAGTTTCAGCTGCTCCCACTCCAGGGCTCATGAGTGGGAACTTCTGCGTATGGCCACTTATGCAACTTGCTTCAGAAATGTGTCCACTGCAGACATCTGTGCAGCTGCCACTTGGAGCTCTGTCCATGTCTTCACAAACACTATAGCCTGGATATTGGCTCTAGGCGTGGGGCTAACTTTGGCCTAGCTGTTCTGCAGGGCCTTCTCTCTTAAGCCTTCGGTTGCTGTCTTCCTCCTCCTGGGCTGTTTCCTTATTCTGCTGGAACTGCTAGGGACTAAGTCTTACCGGTTTTGGCCTGCTGCAAGAGCCTCCCTCGAAGTAAGATAAGTACAGTTACATAAGAACTTACCGTAACAGTAGGTCTTTGAGAGGAGCTCTTGCAGCAACTAGTGTTCCCTCCCTCCCCCTCCTTCCCCCTGCATTCTGCTTTTCTCCTCTTCCATGCGAGTGAGTGTTCTGCTCTCTCTTTCCTTTATTCTGGCTCTCGGGAAGCCTCCTTGGTTTCTTCTTCTGCTGCCCGCTTTGGGTCTCCGGCAGGAGAACTGAGGAGGGTTTAGGGGACCTCTGGCCTTTATAGAGATAGGCCGACGTCAGTGGTGAGCGGTACCCCATGGTGCACAGCTAGCTAGAAAGGTTTCTGTGTGGTCATCGCACCTGACGGCTTAGTCCTACCAGTGTTGGCCTGCTGCAAGGGCTCCTCTTGAAGATCTACTGTTACGGTAAGTTCTTACGTAACTGTGCTTTATACACTTAGGGACCACAGACCTAGCTGAAGAATAGGTGGGAGTAGTACAAGTAAGATTCAGGGTAGTAGGGAAGACCTGCAGAGAGGTAGCAAGATCATCTGCATTCCCGGAGGTGTTGGAGAGCAGCTGTCCCTTTCAGCAGCGCCTTGTGTTTCCCGACACTTGTCGGAGCGGGCAGCTCTTGTTGAACATGGACGAGATTTGTAGTATGTTGTCATTGTCATGAAAGGGGAGAGCCCTGTTGTTCGTTTTTCTTCTTGGACTTTCGTGAGATACTGGTCGTGGGGTATAGCTGATGGGCTGGTAACAGACCATAGCAGAGTATGGGGTGGCATCGCATCATAGTGTAGTTGGCTGCCAGTTGGGTCAGGACTCTGGTGTGGAAAGTTATGGGGAGGGAATGGAGAGCAGCTCAGCACCTTGTAGTTGACTGAATGGGAGAGTAGAAAATTTGTGAAGTCACGCGATCTGGTGGCAGTCGGGTCACTAATGCTGTTTGGTGTAGTGTGTGTGAACAATTCGGTGGCGGGAAGGGGATCTAACAATCTTTTTCGTCATCGAGGGTGAGACTTTTTTTTCCTTTTCTCCTCATGTACTTCTAGAGACAGGTGGTATTCACAGATAGAGTTGAGGATTACAGACTCAGTGCTTGCTGGTCCAGGCCCAGAAAGACAACTGGGGTTGGAGTCGAGACATAATTGTAATGAGAGATAGAAAGCTGCACGTTCAAGGGCAGTGTTTATCATTCAATTTTTTTGTTTTTGTTTATATCACTTGCCTGGGCCAAATCAACCAGTGAGCTTGCCCCCCAGCCTCCCTCTTAATGGCAAACAGTGCAACTCAGAGGTTTGCCTGGGTAAGGCTGACTAGGCAGTGGGGTGTTCCACACCTCCTCTGTGGTTTTATTTTTGTACCTTCATCAAAGTTGTCTTTACTCTTCCCGCTAGATTACTTATAGAACGTCTCCCCTGAATGGTGTGGAGGTGGGGCGGGGGTGGAAAGGGTGCTTCACATTTCTTAGATCCAGAATCCTAACTTCACATTTTCTTTTATTTTTGGGGGGATATTAAGGAATGCAGGCCATTTAGATCTTCTTTTGATCGTGAAAACATGGCACTTACATATTGCCAACTATTGAAGAAACCCTTTGCTAAAGTACAGGAACATGTACTGTATGGAACTGTTTGCCATTTTGAATAATCAGAGTGGTTGATTTTTTTTTTTTTTTTTTTAACATTTTTGACTAGTTTTGATTGGAGGAATTGGCTTACCTTGTGGTGGTGAGACACGTGGTGGGAACTGCAGTTTAATTTGGCATGGGAACATCCTCTAAGTTCAGTCTTTTATTTAAGATTATGATTATGTGGAATGTTTCTGTGTGGGAAAGGTGCAGGCATCCCTAGTTTTGAGTTCTACTGACCTTGCTGGTTTGGAGATCAGCGTTTTGCAGTAATTCAACTTAGAGCTTTACTGGGTGTTCAAGGGCTGTTGTTATCACTCCGTGTAGCTAAATCTTACATCCAATATATCAGTCCATTGTCAGTCAGAATCCTACACATTGTTCACCTTGCAGCATGTCTGAGAGGATCTGGAACTGGTGTCTTCACACAGGCACCATAGGCACAGTCATGTGGGACATCCTTCTCAGCCTCTCCAGATTGCTGTGGTGTTATGTTGCTGCTGACCTTTCCTTAGAATGCTGTCTAAACTGATGCCCAACGATGAGGCATATAATATACAGCAGAGCTTCTGTTAACACAAGAGGAAGGATCCCAGGACTCCTGATTTTTGCAGTAATACAAAGTCATGTGGAAATGTAGTGTTACCCCCAAAAATGTGCCCAGCATTTCACATCAATTCAAGGTTCTTGCTTAAGGGTACAACTCTCAAGAGTACCATTCCCAATCTAGTTAAACAATTTATAATGTGTTCACTAGGGGAACGATCGGGAAGTATGAAATGTTTCACCGTTAAAGGAGGACAGTCGCATTCTTACAACCAATTAGTTTAACAAAGTGGGTTATGTTGTTAGTTATCTAATAGAATATCCTAGCAAAGATTATATAGAGGGTAATGCATTGGCAACTGTGTGTTATGAAATGTTTTTTTCTAGGGACGTGGTTATGATGTTCTATCCACACTTGATGGCAGTGTCCTTTCCCCTTTAATTCTTACCGGAAGGTCTTAAAGCTGTCTCCTCCCACCCACCTGGGTGGTATATCCCTCGGCTCTGCCCAATGATGCCAGATCTTCCTTTCCACTGGAAGAAGCAGGTCCCCTCCTTACCGCTTCTGCGTTGAGTAGGCCCTGGTGCTCAAATCTTTGGATTTACTTTCAAAACTTAAATACATAAAAGGTTTTTCTGAACGATCTTCGATCGTGACCATGATGGAGGATAAGTCCTCGACCTGGTTCCGCCGGTGCCCCTGCGAGCAGAATATGTCATGTACCGACCAGCACGCCACGTGCGTTTACTGCCTGGGTTCCGAGCACGATACGCAGGCCTGTGAATTTTTTCATTCGTTTCAGCCGAACGTTCTCGACGATTATCTCTCCCATTTGCAGCTTGGCTGTCCGGAAAAACGGAACCCGCTGGTCAAATCCAAGGAAGCCCATTGGGTGGTGTTCATGGCTGCGGGGTCTGCCGAGCAGCTAGAGCAGATGAAGGCCTTCGAGGAGGAGGAGGTGGCTCGGACCGCTGATCAGTCCTCTTCGGCCTTGGCCTTTGTTCTGCTGAAGTTGGGCTCCACCTTTACAGGCTCCTTCAAGGAGCTGTGCCAGTCTCTCCCGATTAAGGGGGAAGGCCTGTTGGCGGCGCATAGCTTGCGCTCCCGAAAAAGGGAAAAAGTCGAAGATGTTGAGAGAAAAGGAGAAGACTCTCCGTCGTCGTTCTTGGGATCAAGAACATTCTTGGTCTTAGGAATCTCTTTTTTTTTTTTTTTTTTAACATATTTATAGCTTTTTTTGGTCCCTGTCACCTCCTCCCACCAATTGGCGACAGGGACACATACATTTTACAGATTTTTCCCTAGCCCCCCAAGACCCCGGCACATGGCCATGCAAGCGTGTGGAGGCATGCTTCGCACCCTGTGGTGCCAGCTTAGCCCCTCCCACCTCCCGATATTTTGCTGCCTCTGCCTGCGTTACCCACCAGACCACCACCTGGTGGGAGCAGAACTACAGGGGGGCACCAACCCACCTCAGGAGAGGAGAGCTGCCCACCAGCATGCTCAGTCCTGCTCTGCCTCACCCTCCCCCCACACTGGCACCCCGACAACCTGAGGTCATCCCTGAACCTGGGTCGCCGGCATAGAGCGAGGTAAGGCACCCAGTGCCTTAACCCTCAGCGCCACCGGGCCAGGAATCTCTGGTTTTGACTTTGGGTCGAAACTGCGGCCTTGGTTGCTGGCTTCACTGTGCCCCTGTCAGGCCAGCCGGCAAAGATGCGGGACGACGACCCGGACTAAATTGTCATCGACTCCTTCGACCCGTTGTCAGTTGATGAGGCCAGCAATTCTCTGTTTAGGACTCCGGTCCTACCGGGACCTATCGATGAGGAGACCCAGCCCGCTGGAAATCTCCTTACGGTCCCAGACTGTGACCTGGAGGAGCTGCAGAACTCACCAGTTCCCTTCGAGCACCCCCGGCATTCGAGGTCTTGGTCGTCCTCATCCGAAAGGTTGAGAAAATCCCATCGACGCCACTCTAGGCGTTACAGGAAGCAGCATCACCGCTATTCGTCCACATCCTCCTTGAGAGAGGAGAGGCTTCGAAGCAAGCTGCGCCAACGCTACAAGGACCATATGTGGCAACAGTTGGTGTTAGCCGGTCCGAAGCTGAGCCCGGCTCCCACATCGGCCATCACATGGCTGTCGCCTGTTAGGCTGACGCCGACACCTCCGGAACTGGTAAAGGCCGACCCGGCTCAACCGAAGCTGGCCTCTCCACCGATAGTGGTAGAGCCACCACCCAAACAGCCTCCTTTGGGGGCTTCAGTGAAAGAGTCTCGGTTTGCCATGGGTCTTCCACACATGCTGTTGATCACTCTTACGCCTGACCGCAGAGGGTCGAGGGTGACACAGGTGGTCAGATGCTCTATGTGGACTCTTTGGAGTCCGAGGACTCCTTGCTGCACTCCTGTCCGCTCGATGAGGAGTCGTTAGGGGGTCTGTCGATGGAGGAGGGTCCCACGTCCTTCATGGCCATCCTCCGTCTCATCTCCGAATCCACAGGGATGCCTCTGGAGCCCATTGAAAAGCAGGCTCGATATTCCCTAACAGATATTCTAGACAAAGGGGATTCTCAGATGGAGGCCTTCCCTATGGTTGAAGCAGTTGTCGTCCCAGCCCTGGAGCTTTGGCAACACCCCGCCTCCTGCCCTGCGCCATCGGCCCTGATGACCTGCAAATACATGGTGCCCATTGGCTCCCTTTTGGGGTTCATGGAACACCCCTTGGCCGAGGGGTTGGTGACCGACACCATGTTTCGGTGCTCAGGCAATATGGGAGACTCCAATAGACCACCAGACAAGGAGTCCAAAAAGTTGGACCACTTGGCCAAAAAGGTCTGTGCTGCCTCTTTGCGTGGTCTCCGACTGGCGAGCTTGGCTGTCATCATGGCACATTTCTCCCATGCCCATTTTGGGCTCTTTGGATGAGGTGCTTCCTCATCTCCCCATGGACCTCCAGACCACTGTCAAACAGGTCCGGGATCAGGGTCGGGCTATGGCCAAACAGCAACTCTAGAAGACTCTGGACACTGGGGACTCATGCCCGTTCGGTGGTGGCTGCAGTCGTAATGTGCTGCAGGGCTTGGCTGAGGGTCTTGACCTTTACGGCAGACACCCAGCTCAAATTGGCAGATGTACCCTTCTTGGGCACTGACCTGTTCGGTCCTGGGGGCGACGGTCACCTACAGCGCATCCAGAAGTCTAGTACCACCGTGGACTCCGTTGCTTCCAACCAGAAGGAATCTAAAAGTTCCAAGCAGCAGAAGTGCAGACCATTTCGGCCTTCCTCCCCTGTGGCCAAGCCAGCCCAGTACCAGTCTGGGCAGCAGCAGCTGGCTCAATCTTGGCACCCTCAGTCCAAGTCAGTGGCTTCAGCAGTCCAAAAGCCTGGAGGGAAGGGACCCGGTGGCCCCTCGGCAGGATCCTCCTCCTCCAAGCATGTCCAGTGACGGGATGGGGGCGACCAACCCATGCCCGTCACGCCTCCCCTGGGGGGCCAGCTCCACCACTTCCTTTCTGCCTGGTCCGCTGTTACCACTGACAGGTGGGTTCTGTAAGTGGTCGGCCAGGGTCTGCCTCTGGAATTCAAGCAGTACCCACCAAGCCGAGCCCATGCCCCATGGGAGGAGACGGTATCCTCAGATACTGAGTCGGCTGTCCGAGCGACATAACCCAACTCATCAGCAAGGAGGTAGTGGTCAGAGTTGTGGACCCCCCAGTCAACCCAGGGTTTGTTTCCAGGTACTTCCTGGTCCCGAAATGGATGGGGGGCTGGCACCCCTTTCTAGAGCTGCACGACCTGAACAAGTTTCTCAGATCTTGCACCTTCAGGATGGTACCTCTGTCCCAGATCATACCATACCTCGAGCAGAACATGTGGTTTTGCTCCCTGGATCTACAGGATGCGTTCTTTCCCATCCCGATCCATCTGTCCCACTGGAGATTCCTCCGCTTCAGAGTTGAGCGAGCCCTATATGAGTTCCAAGCAATGCCGTTCGGCCTGTCATGGGCCTGCATGGTCTTCACCAAATGCATTGCAGTTGTGGCAGCCCATCTGTGGCGTCGAGGGGTCCGAGTGTACCCCTACCTGGATGATTGGCTTCTAGTGGGTCCCTCCAGGCAGGAGGTGGAGAGGTCCAGGGACCCGGCCGTCCAGACCTGCATTGACCTTGGCCTCCTAGTCTACAAGGCCAAGTCAAAACTCGTGCCCTCGTACATGATCTGCTTCATTGGGGAAGAGCTCAAATCTTGCCGAGCCAGACTCCTAGCAGACAGGGCGGAGGTTCTCTCCTCCTTTGCCCGATCATTTCTGGTTGGGCACTTGCGCCCTATCCAGGACTTCCTGCACCTTATGGGCTACATGGTGGACTGCACCTCCGTGGTCCAGTGGGCCCGGTGGCATATGCGCTTCCTGCAGTTGGAGCTGGCCAGCCAGTGGTCTCTGCGTCTAGGTCATTTCGACCAGCAGGTCATTGTGACCCAGAAGATGTGGGATGCTGTCCAATTGCGGACCGTCCCAGAGAATCTGCAGGAAGGGATCCCGTTTGTCCGCCCTGAGCTGATGGTCATCCTGACAACCGATGCCTCTCTTATGGGCTGGGGTGCCCACCTGGGGGAACACAGGGTCCCTGGGCTCTGGACCCCCTAGGAGTCCCGATGCCACATCAACCTGCTGGAGCTCCGAGCAGTCTGGCTGGCGCTGACTGTGTTCACTCCGTTTGTTCGGGGTCAAGTGGTTCCAGTCCGGATGGACAACACCACGACCATGTACTATTTCAACAAGCAAGGCTCTGCCTCTGTGCAGGGAAGTTGTTCGTGTCTGGACTCTCGTGAGCCGACTGGAGGTGGATCTCCTAGCTATTCATGTGGCAGGAGCCTCTAATCAGCTCCCTCAGTCACGTGGGCAAGGCGTCCCATGAGTGATCTCTCCATCCAGAGGTAGTACACAGTCTGTTCTTCCAGTGGGGCACCCCTTAGTTGGACCTGTTCGCCTCCCGGGAGAATGTAAAGCTGAGGCTGTTTTGTGCCCGCCCCCCTCAGCAGGGCTCACTGCAGGGGGATGCCTTCTTGAAAGTCATGGACCCCAGGCCTTTTTATGCCTTCCCTCCACTTCCCTTGCTCCACAAGGGTCAGGAGGGACAAGGCACAGGTGATCCTGTGGCTCCAAACTGGCCATGCCGGTTTTGGTACCCCGATCTCCTCAGCCTCAGTGGCAGGCTACCAAGGTGGCTCCCAACGCGCCTGGATCTGCTCTCCATCAATCAGGGGAAGGTACTCCACCCAGACCTTCAATCCCTGCACCTGACAGCCTGGTTCCTGAGTGGCTAGAGTTCCAGGCTTTGGGTCTCCCCGAAGATGTCCTCACTGTAGTAGAGGCATCTCGCAAGGAATCAACCAGGAAATGCTACGCCTTCAGATGGAAGAGATTCTCCATTTGGTGTCAGGGTAAGGGATTGGACCCTTTAACCTGTCCAGTGGCTAGCATCCTAGACTACCTATGGTCTCTCTAAAAAGGGGGACTTCGGTTGATGACCCTTAAGGTGCACCTGGCAGCCATCTCTTCTTACCAGGCGTGGGCCGGTCAGCAGTCGGTGGTGCAGGAGAGGGTGGTCTGGTGCTTTTTCAAAGTCCTCGATCACATATCCCCTCCGGTGCATGAACCATCACCACCATGGGATCTACTGCTGGTACTGGCTCAACTCATGGGTAAGCCAATCGAATTGATGCACAAGTGCGAGATGTCACACTTGTTGTGGAAGACAGCCTTCTTGGTGGCTATCACGTCAGCCAGAATGATTGGGGAGCTCCGAGCGCTCTCAGTAGAGTCTCCTTATCTGGTCTTCCATAGGGACAAGGTTGTCCTGCACCCCAACCTGATGTTCCTTCCGAAGGTTGTGTTGGAGATTTCTCGTGAACCAGGTGATGACTCTTCCGGTGTTCTACCCCAATCACACCCTGGATGCTGAATACGGCTCCATGCCTTGGACCTGAGGTGAGCACTCGTACACTACAAAGAACGCACGGCTGGAGTTCGGGGAGAGGTTCGCCAGCTGTTTGTCACCTACACTGAAGCCACACTTGGCAGACCTGCAGCCAAGTGAACAATTGGCCAGTGGATCACATCCTGCATTGATCTCTGCTATAGGTTGGCGGGTAGGGAGCCTCCCGTAGGGCTAAGGGCTTATTCCACCTGCCATACTGCTGCGTCGATGGCTGCTTCTAGGGACGTCCCTATCCAGGAAATCTGCAGGTCTGCTACCTGGAAGTCAGCACACACCTTCATTTCCCATTACCACATTGACTTAGAGTCATGCCGGGATGCTGGTTCTGGGGCCTCAGTTCTCCAGTCTCTTTTTCCAAAGTAGGGTGTATCTGCCTTGCCTCTCTCCTCCCAGAGAACTGCTAGGAAGGAGTCTGCCATCAAGTGTGGACAGAACAACATATCCACGACCCTAGAAACACAGGTTACTCACCTGTAGCAGTAGATCTAGGAGTGTTATATATTGTTCATCCACACTGACCCACCCTACCTCCCCGGCTTTGACGCACAACCTCTGCTTCCAGCGGGCTAGATCTGGTGTCATGGGGAGGAGCCGAGGTATATACCACCCTGGGTGGGTGGGAGGAGCCAGCTTTAAGACCTTTTGGCAAGAATTAAAGGGGAAAGGACGCTGCCATCATGTGTGGATGAACAACATATACCACTTCTAGAACTACTGTTAGAGGTGAGTAGCCTGTGTTTACGCACTCAAGGTGTAGAAAAACACACATCAAAGTGAAACACATCATTTCATCATCAGTTGTATTAGTTTTCAAAAATGCTATAGAATGTCATGCACTTGCTACACAAAATGCAATATGTGTAGCGGCTGTTGCTACTCAAAGTTTTGGGAATAAAATATTCCCTGCTCCTTGGTAAGATAGATTGACCTGTTGGTGCCGCCCACCTGCCCTGTGACCTTTCTCCTCCCTTTCCCCAAGATCCCAACCCTTGACTACCGCTGAGAGTGAGTGCAGCCTTTCGAGCCGCACCCGCCGATGGTGACAACAGTAGGTGATTTCATTTGTAAATAGGAAGATGAACACTTGGATATTGTGGCAGTCACAGAAACATGGTACATGGGGAACCATGACTGGGATGTCAACATACCGGGGTACACAGTCTACAGAAGGGACAGGGAGGGGAAGAGAGGAGGTGGAGTAGCTCTATACATAAGGGAAGGGATCAAAGCTACAGAACTAAAAAGTAAAGGGGGAGGACAAGAGGCACTCTGGGTCACCTTGGAGACAGGGAATGGCATCACAATCCACACAGGGGTTGTATACAGACCCCTATCTCAAGGGGAGAAAATGGACAAGAAAATGATAGAGGACATTCTCAAAATGGCTGAAAAAGGGGAGATACTGTTAATGGGAGACCTGAATATGCGAGATGTTAACTGGATGACATGTACTGCAGCCACATCCAAGAGCAGGGTCATTCTCGATGCCCTGCAGGCAGGCTTAGCAGACAGCTAGTGTTGGAACCCCACTCGAGGAGAGCACAGTACTAGACCTGGTACTCTCAAATGGAGGAGAGATCACAAATTTAGAAGTCTGTAGACATCTGGGAATAAGCAACCACTGCACAGTGTGCTTCACAATAAAGCACAACCATGGAGACAAAGCATACAAAAAACAAGCATACTGGACTTTAGAAGGGCTGACTTTGGCAAAATGGGTGAATACCTGAGGAATACACTAGCAAATGGGCAAAAAGGAGGGGTGGAAGAACAATGGAGAAAAATCAAAACTGCCATCATAGAGGCAACAAGCCTTTGTGTGAAACAGATAAAGAAAACAAAGCGGAGTAAAAAACCACTATGGTTCTCAAAAGAGGTGGCAGGGAAGGTTAAGGAGAAAAAGGCTGCATTCAAAACATATAAGGCACCACAGAAGGAGCACAACAGGGAACTGTATCAATGAAAACAGAAAGAAGTGGGGAAGGCAGTCAGAATAGCAAAAGCCCAAACTGAGGAAAAAATAGCCAAGTCAGTTAAGAAGGGTGATAAAAACCTTCTATAGGTACATTAGGGAGCATAGAAAGGTTAAGGGAGGAATAGTGAAGATTAATAAGGGAGAGGGGAGGTGGGCAGAGGGAGACAGTGAAAAGGCAGAGATACTGAATGAATACTTTTGCTCAGTATTCACAAAAGATGAGGAGGAGTTACCTAAACCAGACAATAGAAGCACTCTGGGTAGGGGGGTTGACACCTGTCCATTTACAGAAGAAAGAGTCCTGAAAGAACTCCTAAAACTCAAGGTGGACAAAGCAATGGGGACTGATGGGATTCACCCCAGAATCCTAAAAGAACTAAGGGAGGACCTAGTGACACCACTGACCACACTTTTTAACAAATCATGGGAGGATGGGGTGGTACCTGAGGACTGGAGGAGGGCAGATGTGATTCCCCCTTCACAAAAGTGGGAGCAAGGCAGAAGCAGGAAACTACAGACCTGTAAGTTTGACCTCAGTGGTAGGGAAAATGATGGAATCACTTCTGAAAGAAAGAATTGTTGAGTACCTAGAGGCCAGCGGGGCACAGGACCCAAAGCAGCATGGATTTACAGCAGGAAGGTCATGTCAGGCAGATCTAATAGATTTCTTTGACTGGGTGACCAAAGTAATAGACCAGGAGGGCTGTGGATATGGCCTACCTAGACTTAGCAAGGCATTTGACACAGTCCCGCACAAAAGATTAATAATCAAATTAGCCAGCTTGGGAGTGGGTCCCAGGGTGATAGCCTGGGTTGCAAACTGGCTGCACAACAGGACACAGAAGGTAATAGTGAGTGGCACACATTCCGAAGAAAGGTGGAGTACCTCAGGGCTCAGTACTGGGTCCAGTTCTCTCTAACATTTTTATAGGTGACATTGCAGAGGGTTTGGAGGGAAAGGTATGCCTCTTTGCAGATGATACAAAGATCTGTAACAGAGTTGATACACAAGGGGGGGTAGAAAGGATGAGAAGGGACTTGACAAGGTTGGAGGAATGGTCAGACATATGGCAACTTAGATTCAATGCAAAGAAGTGCAAAGTAATGCACCTAGGAAACAAAAACCCAGGAGAAGAGTACACAATAGCAGGAGGTACTAACAACAACAAAAATGGAACGGGACTTGGGGGTAGTCATATCGAATGATCTAAAGGTGGGTAAGCAATGTGAGAAGTCAGTGAGGAGAGCCAGGGGGATACTGGGATGCATGGGAAGGGGCATCACAAGTAGAAAAAGGGAAGTGGTTATCCCTCTGTACAGACAGTTGATGAGACCCCATCTGGAGTACTGTGTGCAGTTTTGGAGACCTCGCTCTACGCAAGGACATAGACAGGATGGAAGCAGTCCAGAGGAGGGCAACTAAATGGTGCAGGGTCTACATCAGAAATCATATGAAGAAGAGACTGAGAGAGCTTAATATGTATACCCTTGATGAAAGGAGGGACAGGGGGACATGATAAAACGTTCAAGTACCTCAAGGGAATCAACAAAGTGCAGGAGGGTAGCATCTTTCAGAAAAAGAGATGTGTAAGAACAAGGGACACAATTTAAAGATAATGGAGACGGCTCCAGGGGTAATGTGAAATCTTTTTCACGGAGAGAGTGGTGGATGCATGGAACTGCCTTCCTGGGGAGGTTGTTGGGGCTAAAACAGTGGGGGAATTCAAACATGCATGGGACAGACACAAGGCAATTGTAGTGGGGGGTGGCAGGAAGTAGGCTGTTGGTTAACTAGAATCTGCAGCTTATCCAGTAGGTAGGGAAATGGGCAGACTGGGTGGGCCAAGTGGTCCTTATCTGCCGTTAAAGTCTATGTTTCTATGTTTCATGTGGAGATGAATGATTATATAGTTACTACACTGAGTAAAGCAGTTATTCTCCATAATATTTAGAAACCCGTTCTTTCTCTCTGTGGCATGGTAACCTAGGGGAGGTTAATTATTACTGTCCTACCTTTCGTCACTGAAATGAAGGACAGGGACACTTCAAATGAGGGTCCACGAGGGACACATCCTCCAACATGGAAATACAAGATCAGAACACTGTGTAAACAATTATGTTTGCTTGTACAAAGTTTATTTTTGATTTAATGTCTAGGATATTATGAATTTCTACTTTAAAGTCGGCATTTACAGCACATTCTTTATGTGGGCAGCTCTGTTTTTATGAGGGAGGGATGTGAGGCACAGCAAGTTTAAGGGGTAAAATGAGGGCTGTCCCTTCAGATCATGGACAGTTGAGAGGTATGAGTACTGTGCTTTTATGTGCTGTGCCTGGGTGAAGATGGCGGTCAGTGCTTTGACTGGGAGAAGGTATCAGTGCTGTGGGGGTCAGTACTATGACTGTTGGGGATGGGGCTCAGTGCTGTGACTGTTGGGGGTGGGAGATAGTGTTGTGACTGGGGTGGGGGTTAGTGCTGTGACAGGTGGAGGAATGTCCTGACTGGGGTGGGGCAGTGCTGTGACTTTTGGGGTGGGGTGTGTGCTTTTAGTGTCGGGGGTGGGGGGCAATGCTGTGACTGTTGGGGGGTAAAGTCGTGTGACTGTCAGAGTGGAGGCAGTGCTGTGATTTTTGGGGATGGTGGACAGTGGTGTGACTGTTGGGAGTCAGTGCTGTGACGGTTGGGGATGGGGCTTAGTGCTATGACTGTTGGGAGCTGGGAGATAGTATTGTGACTGTGTGTGGGGGATCATTCATATGACTCTTGTTGGTGGGAGGACAGTACTGTGACTGTCAGGGTTTAGGAGCTGTGCCTGTGAGGGTGGAGGCGGTGCTGTGAATTTCAGTAATGGCGGGGGCCATGCTGTGACTGTCAGGGTAGAGGGCAGTGCTGGGACTGTCGGGGGCAATGTTGTTACTGTCAAGTGAGTGGTCAGTGCTGCAGCAGGGTGGGAGGGCAGTGCTATGACTGTTTGGAGTAGGGGTCAGTGTTGTGACTCTAGGGGTGGGGATCAGTGTTGTGACTGCTGGGGTGGGTCATCAGTCCTGTGACTATCGAGGGGGGGGGGAATGTCAGTCCTGTGACTGTCTGAGTTGGGGATAAGTCCTTTGACTGCCAGGGCAGGGGGGTTGAGGGGGCAGCGCTGTGACAGGGGTGGGAGCCAATGCTTTGACTGTTGGGTGTGGGTGGTCAGTGCTATAACTGCTGGGTTGGGGCAGTGCTGTGGCTGTTGGTGGGACAATGCTCTGAGTGTCGGGGGTGGAGTTCAGTCCTGTGACAGTCAGGGCAGGGCAGTACTGTGACTTTTGGGTTTGGGGTTCAGTGCTTTGACTGCTAGGTGAGAGTCATTGCTGTGACTGGCAGGGTTGGGAATCAGTGCTGTGACTGTCAGGGTTGGAGGACAGTACTGTGACTGTCGGGGGTGAGGGTCAGTGCTGGGACTTCCAGGAGCGGGTTGTCAGTGCTGTGACTGTTAGAAGGAGGCATTGCTCTGAGTGTGGGGGATTTCCTGTGAATGTGTGGGGAGTGGCTGTGCTTTAACTGTGAGGGGTAGGGGTCAGTGCTGTGATTGTCGGGATTGGGGTCAGTGCTGTGACTGGGATGAGGGGGCAGTGCTGTGAATGTCAGGGCTGGGTGGTCTGTGTTGTGACTGCTGGGTGGCGGGCAGTGCTGTGACTGTTCGGAGTAATGGGTCAGTGTTGTGACTGTTGGGGGTGGGGATCAGCGCTGTGACTGCTGGGAGTGGGTATTCAGTGCTGTGACTGTCAGGGTGGGATGGCAGTCCTGTGACTGTTGGGGGTGAGGGATTAGTCCTGTGACTGTTAGGGGGTAGTGCTGTGACTCTCATAGGTGTGAGTCAGTGCTTTGACTGTTGGGGGTGAGTGGTCAGTGCTGTATTTGCTGGGTTGGGGGTCACAGCTGTGACTGTTGGGGTGAAGGGGAGTGCTGTGAATGTCAGGGCTGGGTGGTCTGTGCTGTGACTGTTGGGTGGGGGCAGTGCTGTGACTTTTGGGGGTGGGGATCAGTGCTGTTGACTGCTGGGGGTGGGTGGTCATTGCTGTGACTGTCAGGGCGAGATGTCAGTCCTGTGGCTGTTGTGGGTGGGGGATTAATCCTTTAACTGTCAGGGGGTGAGGGGGCAGTGCTGTGACTCTCAGGGGTGTGAGTCAGTGCTTTGACTGTCAGGAGTGAGTTGTCAGTGCTATAATTGCTGAGTCGGGGGGCAGTGCTGTGATGGGAGAGGGTGTACTGCTGTGACTGTTGAAAGTAGGGGGTCAGTGCTGTAACTGCTTGGGGTAGTTGGTCAGTGCTATGACTTTCGGGGGTGATGTTCAGTCTTGTAACTGTTGGGGGGCAATGCTGTGATTGCCAGGGTGGGATTCAGTGCTGCGACTATTGGGGCTGGGTATCAGTGCTGTGACTGCTTGGTGGGGGGCAGTGCTGTGACTGTTGAAGATGAGGGTCGGTGCTGTAATTGTTGGATAGGGGACAGTTTCCAGTCGGGGTGGAGAGTCAGTACTGTTACTGTCAGGGGTGGGGGTCAGTGCTTTTGCTGTCAGGGGCGGTAGGGCAGTACTGTGACTGTCATGGAATCAGTCATGTGACTGTGATGTGGGGATCAGTGTTGTGACTGTCAAGGTTGGGGATCAGTGCTGTGACTGTCGGGGTTGGTGGTCACTACTGTAACTGTCAGGTGTGAGGTCAGTTCTGGGACAGCCAAGGGTGTGTGATCAGTACTGTACCTGTCATGGGAGGGCATTGCTGTGACTGGGTGAGCAGTCCTGTGACCATTGTTGGTGGGGGAGTAGTGCTGTGACCATTAGGCGTTGGGGGCATGCTGGGACTGTTGGGGGTGTAATGCTGTGACTATCAGGGGTGGAGAGGCTGTGCTTTGATGGGCTGGGGGTCAGTGCTGTCACTGTCTTGGGTAGGGGGCAGTGCGGTTAATGTCCGGGGTGGGGAGGCATTGCTGTAACTGTTGGTGATGGGGGGAGGCAGTGCTGCCATTGCTGGGTGGGAGGCAAGGCTGTGACTCTTGGGTGTAGAGGGTCAGTTTTGTGACTGTAGGGGGTGGCGATCAGTGCTGTGACTACTGGGGGTGGTTGGTCAGTGCTGTGGCTGTCAGGAGTGGATGTCCTGTGACTGTCGAAGGGTGGGATGACCTGTGACTGTTGGGGTGAGGAGTAGAGTCCTGTGACTGTCGGGGAGGGGCAGTGCTGAGACTGTCAGGGGTGTGATTCAGTGCTTTATCAGGGGATGGTCAGTGCTATAGCTGCTGTTGTGAGGTGCTGTGAGTGTTTGGGAGACACATGGCAGTCCTGTGTCCTTTTTTTTAATCATGTCACTGTTTATATGCCTGCTGCGGTGACTTACCGGGGGGGGCATCCGGCCCTGCCTGCCAGGAGAGCAGCAGGCTCACTTGCATGATGGAGGTTCGGTATGGTCGTTGCCGACTCGCTGGGGGCTCCCCCATGCCCTGCCTAGCCGAGCTGGCCCTGGACCCCCCCAGCACGATTCTATGACAGTCCTCCCAGCATCACAGGGCGCAGCCATCAAGCTGCTTCGGTCGCACTCAGCCATTTTTTCCTCCAGTAGGTCCCCCGATGGAGTGCGGACGTGCAGTGACGTCCATGCACTAACGTGCAGACGTCCACCGCTCTCCCCCTCTGCTAACACCTGTGTCTGCAGTGCCTCCAGGCGTTCCCAGGGGGCCACCCATGGCCTTGGTGTGCTTCCCAACCCACCCCAGGACTAGAGCTGTCGGCGGGGCCTTCGATCCTGTCTTCCCTGCTGCCCCGATGACCCGCTGGCCTGCTTCCCCGAACCTGGGTCAGCCGGGTGTGGTGCGAGGTGGCCCCCAGTGCCTCAACCCTCAGCGCCACAGTCCTGTGACTTTTGAAGGGGGGATGTCAGTCCTGTGACTGTCAGGGTGGAGGATAAGTCATGTGACTTTCGAAGGGGTGAGATTTCAGTCCTGTTGCTGTCAGGGTGGGGGAAAGTCTTTTGACTGTCCGGGGGGGGGGGGTTGAGGGGCAGTGCTTTGACTGTCGGGAGTGGAAGTCGGTGATTTGACTATCAGGGGTGGGTGAGCAGTGCTATAACTGCTGTGTGGGTGCAGTACTGTGACAGGGGTGGGGTTTAGCGCTGCGCGACTGTTGGGAGTAGGGGGTCTTTGCTGTAACTGCTAGGTGGGGGCAGTGCTGTAGCTGTCAGGGGTGGAGTTCAGTCTTGTGACTGTTGGGTTTGGGGTTCAGTGCTTTGACTGCCTGGTGGGGGGCAGTACTGTGGCTGTTGGGGTGGGTAGACAGTACTGTCACTGTTAGGAGTACGTCCATTTTTTCAAGTGCTGTTCAGTTTTGCCTGTCATCCATTCTGTATCATTAATTGTTTCTGTGATTTGAATTCTGGGGTGGGGATGGGCAGGGTTCTCCATAACTGTGCTCACTTTGAGGTTTCTAGTTACTAAAGCGGTTCATAAATGGTGGAAGATACGACTGTTCATCATTCACTTTTATTGTGCAGTTTTCTTAAGGAAGGTTTGGTGCCTTTCAGTACGTTGGTACTGTGGTACTCTCCTTCTCTTGATCTGCCCTGGTTAACCGTCATTTTCCCCCAAACCTGTCGCTCACAGTCTCTTGGGCTTACAGCCTGCCACCATCAGGGTCCCACGGTTTACCCACATGGCAGAGCCACTCGGGTTCCCTAGGCCCGGGAAAAATTTACTTCAGCTTCTATGGCAGGTGATGTAGTGAATGGTGCAGGGCCTGTGAGGAAACACAGTGTCATTCTGGTGTGGCTGAGGTTTTTTTTTGGCTTTTTTCCATTTCCCTCCCCCGGGTGCTGTGTGGGCTAAGACTGAGTGAACACAGGTAAGCACCATACATCTCAGTCAGGAAACACCTCCCCTCCGCATTGTGGCTCCAGCTTACACTCCCGCTTGTGGTCACCCAAGTGGTGGTAGCACGGCAGAGCAGATGGACCGCCCTCCTCCTCCTCCTGGCTGGCCCTGATGTCTCCAGGTTGCTTCAGAACCTTGGCCACTGGCATTGCAAGCAGTACCACTACCACTGTGCTGACGGGCCTCCTAAACTTAAACCTTTTCAAACCTAGATCTAATGTGATGTTTTGATAATTGCTGCTGATTTGCAGCTACAGGGAGAATTATGGGCAAGTTGTAGTTGTTTAATAAGGGGCTGTAGTTTCATCTCTTTGTTAGCCTACATAGGTAGCTTTTGAATACAGTATAGATCACAGGAGTGCTCCTGACCAATCGAAGCCCTCCTTTACTGCAGGTGAGACACTCTTTATTCTGTAAAGAGTGTCTCACATCCAGCTGCCGTGAAAACAGGCACATTCAGGGCAGGTTATTTAAAGTTTTAATATTTTATTGATTGATCTTGATTAATAATATATTAATAGTGCAACTGAGATTACTCACTGTTGTGAGAGTGGTCTCACTTCCATCCTTAGGATACCCAAAACGCTCACCTTTGGTTTGCCATTATCATACCCTAAGAATGCACAAGACCACTTTTACAACTGTAAGAGGCCCTACCTGAATAATGATATCAACCAGCTCAAGGTAGTTCAGCGGAAGGGAACACAGATGGTTCAGGGACAGCAGGACATGTAAGGACAGGCTAAGAGAACCCAACATGTACTTGGTTGAGGAAAGGAGGGAGAGAGGGGACATGATTGTAACCTTCAGATACCTGAAGGCTAGAAACAAGGTAGACATTGGGAAACTTTTTTGTCTCCGGGGGAACAAAACCACAAGGGGGCACTGTTATTAGCTGGCAGGGGGAAGGTTCAAGAAGGTCAGGAGATGCTTCTTTACAGAGTGGGTGGTGTCAGGATGGAATGAACTCCCATCTAAGGAGGTCACTCAAACGTTGGTGGGGGGTTCAAAAGAGGGTGGGGTGGGATAGGGTGAAGTAGAGGATCAGGGTTGGTGGGGAGGGAGTCGGGGCCCACTGTGATCTCTGGATCAGGGGCACCACAGAAGTGCAGATTCGATACATCATAAGATCTTCTTCTATTGGCTCTTTTGTATGTTTGTATGTCAATAATTTATTATGACTGCATGGGCAGAGCTCTGCAGACATATTGCTGTCATTCTGTTAAAGAGCACTGTGGAAGCACGTGACCAGCAGACAGTGCTCTGGAGTGCTTCCACAGTGCTGTGGCACAGTTCCACTATGTTTTTGGCTACCAGCCCTTCCCCTCTGCCATCCACAGAAACACCCCCTTCACAGGGCACTACTTTTCTTTTGCAATTCTTGAGTAATGATCCACCGTGCCCGTTGGCCATTGAGATCAAACTGCACATGCGGCAGTATAAGCTATGCACAATTCTGTTATGGCAGCCATCTTATATATGGCAGACTCCGGCGTGGTGAGAGCTCCTTGAACTCTTTAAAACTCGGTCTCGCCGTTCTGAGCAGCCATGACGGTTCTTACCAGAATTTGTTTGTTATTGCTTTGAACTCGGTGAGTTAGTCCCCTTTCCAGTCACTCTTTGTAACCATTTGCAACCTTAATTGGAACAGACTGCTCCTGTGAGTTCTTATTTTTTCAGGGTCTGCAAGTCACACTGGTTGTATACTGTAGTAAATATTCATATATGAAATGCTTCTCTCTGATAATCTTAGTTGTGGATACACTGTTGTTTTGCTGACAGAGCAATGCATCTTTCAACACTTTAAATTGGGTTCCCAAAATAGCAAGTAGCTACAAACAGAAAACACCAGTCTGTTTTTGAAGACAAAACTATTTAGGCAAAAGCATCCCCTACAATTCTTTTAAAGTCTATAAAAATGGACTAATTAGAAGCAAACAGTACAAACTTGACTCTTTTTTTTTTTTGCTTACCACTGGTATTTCGTAAGCTTTTTAATCCAAGGCAGATGTCCTCCGTCTGCACTAGTTATACTTCACTCTTATCTTGGGTATGCCATCCTAATCAAGAAGAACCTGCCTTCCTATTATAATGCCATTACTGTGTTCCAAAAGGAATTATATTACTGGACTTCTACTTTGTACTGTCACATACAGTTCATCCTTCAAGTTCGGTGTATAGTAGTGATTTACAGTATACTTCAGAACCAAAATTAACCACTCAGATAATTTACTGTATCTGCAGGGGACCAGGTCCCAGTGAAAAGTGACAAAGACTGTTCTTTAACTGGGCTAAGTAGGAGACAGAAACATACAATTGATGCTGCCAGAAGATGAGAGCCAGGGGTTTATTAAGTCTGCCCATTAAGAGATTCTTACCTTTCCCCCTAACTTGATGTCTTGAGGTGGTGTGTACCCCAACCCACCTTCCTTCACTGCCTCCCCAGCTTCTTCTTTGTGGAATTACCAGGCCCCTAAACCTGTCCCAGCTGTGTTTGAACCTATTCATAATCCTTGCCTCACCACTTCTGCAGGTAATCTGTTCCACAACTCCACCACCCTCTCAGTGCAGTAGAACTGCCTCACCTCCTCTCTGAAGTTACCCTGCTCAGTTTCCATTCATGTCACCCTGCGACTGTCCCGCTCTTGCTGTTGAATAGAACCATCCACTCGAATACCCCTCAGGAACTTGTACTCCTCTCATGTCATCCCGCTCCCTTCTGTCCTGCAGCAAGTACATGCTAAGGGCCTCCAGCTGTTCCTCATAGGATCTGTCCTGCTGGTCCTGGAACATTATGATGACCCAGCGTTGCACCACCTGTAAACTATCTCTGTACATTTTGAGGTGCAGACACCAGACCTAGGCACAGTAACTTTTAAGCGAGGCCTCTCCAGAGACCAGTAAAAGAGCATAATCAGAAAAGATGCAGTGCAGTCAGTTTTTAATGCAAACCAGCTACTAATCCTACTAGGCCAGTGACATTTGCTTTATGCTAAATGATTAAACTCTACAGGAAGGGAACTTGGTATGACTGTGTATAATACTTTGTATACACACTATGTCCCAATGTGCATTACAAGCTCTGTACAGCTGCATTAGTCATTAGAAGCGAACAGAGGGGTTAAATAGACAACTGAGAAACACTCAGAGGGGTTAAGGCAGTATAACCTAGAGGTTAGAGGTGTGAACAAGCTTGATACCTCCAGCAGACCAGACCTGAGTTTGATTCTCACAACCTCCACTAGCACAGAATTCGGACCCCGAGGAGCAGAGGTCATGAGGGCGCTCCACAGCCCTCCCCCAACAACGATGGACCCCCACGGATCTGCCCAGAACTCGGACCCCTGAGGAGCAGAGGTCGCGAGGGTGCTCCACAGCCATCCCCCAGCAACTGATGGACCCCCCCTGCAGATCTGCCTGGGTAAAAGCCCAGCCCTGCACGCCAGCGGTTTTTCGAACTGTTCCTTGCGCTTTGGTGCCTTTTTCTGCATTTTAAACAAAGACTATTATACTCCGAGGCGCAGTTCAGCTACAGGACTACAATTAGCAGGCCTCCTACCTGCCTAACCCAGCTGGCGTGTGTTATCTCAAGCTGCAGCTGCTTTTCCATCAGAGTAGATGTGAAGATAGTGCACTCAGTACTAGTTTCAGTTAACCTTGCATTTGTTTTTCTGTAACTTTTGCCTGTTACCTTAAGAGCTACTCCCCTTTAAAAGCAATTTGTGAGAGTTTACAGTGAATTTATTATTTATCCTGTCCTGCCTGTTGCCTTAAGAGCTGCTTCCCTTTAAAAGCATTTTGCTAGAGGTTACAGTGACTTTATTAAGTATCCTGTCCTGCCAGATGCTGCTTAGCAGCTTAGTGTTTGATTGAGTTACAGTTTTTTTTTTTTTTTTCAAACTTTTTTGCTGGCCTGATTCTTAATTACTGGGAGCTCCTGTGAATGAGCTACTGTGCTGTCCCTTAAAGCGCCCTGAATTTGTTGCCTTGCACAGCACTCAGCGTTCTCAGCCGCACTATCATTTCCAGGGTTCCCCAGTTCCTTTGTTCTGTCCCCTTTCCTCCCCCCCCCCCCTTCTTAAACTCAAACTCTCCTTTGTCCTTCCACAGAATTCGGACTCCCGAGGAGCGGAGGTCGCGAGGGCACACCACAACCCTCCCCCAGCAACCGACGGACCCCCGTGGATATGCCCAGGTAAAAACCCAGCCCTGCACGCTAGCGGTTTTTCGAACTGTTCCTTGCGCTTTGGCACCTTTTTCTACATTTTAAACAAAGACTATTATACTCCGAGGCGCAGTTCAGCTACAGGACTACAATTAGCAAGCCTCCTACCTGCCTAACCCAGCTGGCATGTTATCTTGAGCTGCAGCTGCTTTTCCATCGGAGTAGACAGTCTAGCCCTGCCGCCCCCCCCTACCACCTTTGGTCGGCTCTCCCTTATATAGGTTGGTGGACATCATGTGGGGCTCTCCCTTATATAGGCTGGTGGACATCATGTGGGGCTGGAAATAACCTATCAGCCCAGTTTTCCATCTGCAGGTTATCTTTTCCCAACACTAGTGGCCACCCTTCCAGCCAAGCTTATTCCACTCCCCCCAGTTGCCTTTCTTGCTTGCTACTCTGCAGTGTCCCATCTTATCCCATGTCTTTTTTCCTTTTTCTTTCCGACGCTGCTGCCACCCTGTAACTTATTTCCAAACATCTTATCTCATGTCTTTTTTCTTTTTTCTTTCTGACGCTGCTGCCACCCTGTGACTTATCTACAACACCCTGCTCTGTTTTTTTTTCTCTCACTCTAAGCATCCCTATTAGTGCTATATCCCTGCCCCTACATTGTCCCCTGCTCCTCCTTAGCTCTTGCCCCATGGCTATCCTTTTGGTAGCCCCTTGCCCCCTGCCCCAACAGGCAGTTCTTTTTCACCAACTTTCATCATGACTGTCTCTCCCCTCCCACCGGACCCTCTGGGGGCCCGGATACCCTTACAAGCCAGCCTGTCTCCCTGCCTTCTCCCAAATCACCCCCTGCTTGGCTCTCCTCAAAAGGGCTAAAAATTGCCCACCTAAATGTTCGCAGCCTTTTAGCCAACCTGGCAGAACTTGCTGCTTGGGTCACCCACTACAATCCGGATATCTTGGGTATCTCGGAAACTTGGTTGAAGCCTCAGATTCCTGATGCCATGTGCACCCTCCCGGGGTACAGCTACATCAGACGTGATCACGTGGGTAACAAACGGGGTGGCGGGCTGCTACTCTATTTCAAAGTGCACCTTAATGTGTCCACCATCGATCACCCACCACACTCCTCCCCCTCAAGTGAGTTCCTGCACGCCCTTCTCCTGCTTGGGCACACAAAGAAATTACACCCGATATGCACCTACAGCCCACCTAAGAGCGGACTGCCAGGACTCTCCTCACTTCTCCACAGTACTAGTGACAAAGTGGGTCCCAATGAAATCCTTGTCATAGGTGATTTCAACCTAGACTGGTTGGGATCCAACCGCAAATTATATGAGCAACTGCTCTCGGGTCTTACCCTAAGTCAGATTATCACTGAGCCTACCAGGCCCTCCTCCCGGAGGGCTAAAGGGTCGCTAATTGACTAGATCCTGACCAATAGACCTGATAGGATCACATCCTCAGGTATCCTCCCTGATGCCATCTCTGATCACTCGCCTATCTTCTGCACATGGGGCATCTCACAGACTAAAATCCCCAGTAAAGTGATCCAGATGAGGGATTACTCCAAGTTTAACACACATCACTTCCTCTCAGACCTCACACTAGTTGACTGGTCAGGGGTCACTGCTCTAAATGACCCAGCACGAGCCCTGGATGAATTCCTTACTAAATTCATCCCCATGCAGAACAAACATGCTCCCCTCATTAGGAGGCGAGTGAGGGGCGCCGTTACCAAATGGCTTCATGGGGGCCTATTCTCCCTTATAAAACTCAGAGACAAATGTTGGGAGACCTACAAGGCCTCCTAAAGCAACACTGATCTCCTTGCTTACAGGACCCTCAGAAACTCATGCAAAAAAAACATCCACTCTGCAAAAAGCGAGTTCTGCCAATCCACCCTGCTCTCCTCAGCCAGCAACCCGAGGAGTTTCTGGCAGAATATCAGAAGCACGGTTGGTGGGTCTGCCAGAGTGCAAGTCACTGGCTTACTCATTGGCGGGGTCAGCTGTAATAACCCCCATACTATCTCAAATACCTTTAACTCCATGTTCTCCGAACTGTCTGCCCCACCTTCCCTGTCCACTGCCCCCAAGTCCCCTGACTCCCCACCTCCTGGACCCAACTCCCGACCACCCCTCTACCTTCAAAAAGTGTCTGTCAACGAGACCCAGAAGCTCCTCGCCAGCCTCTCCCCTCACAGTGGGGTGGGGCATGACAGCCTTGAGCCGAAACTGCTCAGACTAGGGGCCCACCTCCTTGCCAGGCCTGTCACGCACATCTTCAATGCCTCCCTTAACTCCGGGATCATCCCAGATATCTGGAAAGTGGTGAAGGTTGTCCCAGTCCTAAAACAAGGAAACCCCAAGTATCCCCTGAACTATAGACCCATTGCCGTACTGTCTGCTGCCTCCAAGATTCTTCAGAAAGTTGTGGCCTCCCAGCTATCCCAGTACATACAGAACCACAACCTCCTCTCTTCAGCACAACATGGGTTCAGGAAAGGGCATAGCACGTCCACTGCCCTCGCTGTAGTCACCTCGACTATCAGAACTGCTGCTGACCAGGGCAACCTTACTGGAGCCATCTTTGTGGATCTCTCCAAAGCCTTCTCGAAGAGTCGATCAATCACTCCTCAGCTCCATTCTCCTATCCCTTGTCTCACCCTCTGCCCATGCGTGGTTCCTCAACTACTCTCTGGCAGGCAGCAGTACACCAACTTTAATTGGACCCTCTCCAACCTCTCTCCTGTCCGCTGTGGGGTCCCCCGGGTTCTGTCCTTGGTCCTACCCTCTTCTCCCTCTTCATTAATGAACTTCCATCCATCACTGTCCATGGGCATACCACCCTGTATGCGGATGACTTTGTCATCCTGGCCAGTGCCCGGGACATCGCCACCATTAACTCCCAACTAAATGCTGACTTCAAGTGCATCCAGTCCTGGTTGGTGGAACATAGACTCACCATCAACCTTAAGAAAACCCAAGCCATGCTTTTTGGTTCACAGAACAAGACTAAATCCTGCATTACTCCCCTTCAAATACTTGGGGCTGATGGCTCCCCCCCTGCAGACAGTGGCCGCAGTCAAGTACCTGGGCGTCACTCTGGACCCACAGCTTGATCTTACCCAGCATATTCGGAATGTCTGCAAGGCTACTAATGGTAAGCTCGGCCTCGCTTACAGAGCAAAAACTGCTTAACTCCGGCAGCTCGTATTGCCCTAGCCAGAGGGGTCCTCCTCCCTACACTCTGCTATGGGCTGGTAACCTTTGGCCCTGTACCCAAATCTAGCCTCCAGAAATGGGACACTGCCTACAATAACATCTGTCGCTTCACGCTCCCCCCGCCTCATGCACTGCCAGGATCTCTACACACGCTCTGGAGTGGCTCTCCAGAGAAGCACCGCACGGGCTTGGGAATTTCATCGACAACATCGTCAGATCGGCCACCCCTTCTGCCCTCACCCCTCCCCTCAACCCTGGCCCCCCCATCCTATCATCTCAGGTCAAGGGCAGCACTGGATCGTCTGGTTCCTAGAACCCGCTCCCTTACAGGGGATCGGGCCTTCACCACATATGCCCCAAAAATTTGGAACTCGCTTCCAGCCCTCACCCGGTCCTCCTACTCCCATCCCCGCTTCAAAACCTCCCTTTGGAAGTTCCTGAAATCATCCTCCACATGTCCCTGTACCTCGTAGTTCACCTTGCGACTGGCATACTGAGGGGTCTTAGCGTCCACTGCATTTACCCTCCAGTATTGGTAGTGAATCCAGTACTGGACATCCGCTCACTATTCTCTCTCCCCCTGCCCCTCCCTCCCTAAGGATTCACCCGTCCATCTAGACCCCCCACCCCCACCCCAGTGCTACCCCCTTTTTGTCTCTGCCCCCCCACTGGCACTTACTTCTGTTTGCACTAATCGTACCTGTTGTGTATTTTGCTGCTCACTTCCATGCTCACCATGTATGTTCCACAATCGTATGTATCATGTGCTAATCAACTCTAACGCTGTTTTGCTACCTATTCATTCCAGGTTATGTCTGTTATTCTTGTATGCTAAATTTGACTTATACTGTCAGCTGCCTATCCAATTCCTGTTAAACCTGTTTATCCCACTGTATGTAATTGACTCCTTCTCTGTTCTTGTATGCTTCTACCTATGTAACCCTCCCGGGTCGCACCTGAAAATAGGCACTTGGCTGTCTAGTGTGCCTTACCCGGTTAACAAAAACAAATAAATAAATAAATACAGTGTGACTGAGCAAGTCACTTAACCGCCCAGTGCTCCTAGGTCGCCCCTGAAAACATGCACTTGTGTCTAATGGGCCTTACCCGGTTACCAAAAACTGAAATAAATAAATAAAAATGAGTTCAGATAGCAAAATAGTGAGATATAAAGAGGAAAGGAGATCAGGCAGAGGGAGTTTAAATGATTGGTTTAAGGTCACGTAGTGAGTAAGTGGCAGTGGTGAGATTCAAATCTGGGTTTACAGCTCGGCTCCCTAACTGTCAGACTGTACTGCCCCCTTAAGCATTATGCCAAAATGTTAAGCGTTCATTTTTAGAACTTTAAGCACAAAGTTATTTTTTTAAGAAATAAGGTCCACACGTTAGTCATTCATTCATTCCAAAAGTACTTCAAAGCTGAACAGAAAGTATTTAAAAATACACATCTACAGCTACCTTGCCTGGATCTGCACTGACAAACTCAAAAGTGCTGGACAACTTGATTTCCAGTTTTCAATTTGAAAAAGCGAGTCAAGCACAGGTGTCATTTACAGTTTTATCCAGAAGAGCTGAGAAAACGTACAGCAGATTCTGCTACTAGTATCCACATCCACATTTAGGCAATCTTCCACTGAGCATGCTCAGTTACCAGAACAGTCTTCAGGCTTTAATCCTTCAACCAGGTAGTCCTCCAGCTCTTCCCCTTCTGCATTTAGAGCTGCATGCTGGAATTAGAATTTGAAGCAAGCCTTGTCAGGGGAAGTCAGGTGGGCCATGTGAGTGGAAGCTGAATACTAGTAGCAGAACTTCCTGACTGCCTAGATTCAGTTCCCTATCTACGCTTAGGTAGACTCCTAGCAGTCCCAAATGAGGCGAATGGAGACTGAGGACCCAAATGCAGCATCACAGTGACTCAGCACATAGGTGCTATAGTGGGGAATGAATATGTATGCATTGGACCGTGTAGCTGCCCTACATATTTCAGCAATTGGGATATACCTGGCCGAAGCAGTAGAGGCAGCAGTATGTCTGGTGGAGTGAGCCTTCAACCCCGTAGTTAGCTTCTACTCTGCCAACCTATAATACAGATTGATGCAGGAGGTTATCAATCAGTCAAGTGTCTGTTTAGCTGCCAGTCTGCCTAGGACGTCTTCAGCGTATGTGACAAACAGCTAGTTGTGGGTAAGGGTGACTGGCAGTCTGAAATGGATAGAGTCGCGAATATTGGCACCCTGTTTGCGGAAGCACGCAGTGATGTCATTGGTGTCATTGCACGGCCGCTTCTCAGGGAACTAGTAGGGAAATTGGCCCCAGCTGCCAGATGACGTTCCGCCTTGCCTGCCACAGCCACAGCAGGCCATCTCCCAACCAGCCCAGGGCAGTTCTGGGATAGCCTCTGTCAGGGTTACCAAATAGGTAGGGGAGTACCGCCGTGGAACAGAAAGTGGACCCCACGGGAGGGGGACCCAAGGCGAACATTACGGTGTGTTGTGGGTTGCCCAGAGAGGCCAGGATTATGGGTTGGAGGCCCTGCAGGCTGAGAAAGGCAGGTAATGACCAAAGGAGGGTTCAGATGAGTGGCCAAGAAATGCAAGTGGGGGGGAGAGTTGCCCCCCCCCAAAAAAAAGTCATAAGACCACAGAATTGGATAGCTTCCCTTGGAAGTACTACAAAACATTCAAAGGAGCTCTAAGCAGGACATTCTTGATGAAAATACTGACCCCCCACAATATCAGTTATACATGAAGAGGCAAAGATACCAAGATGTATGCAAGTTATCATCCCAAAGCTCTTCTTAATGTGGACACGAAGGTGTTTACAAAAATACTGGGAGAATGACTACAAAGAGTGATAGTTAATTTGATACACCATAATCGAACAGATTTTATTCAAAACCATCACCTTAAAAATAACATTAGGAGACTACTTCACCTCAGCCCAGCTGTCAAGGGTGCTCCAAGACAACAACTGGCCTTCACTGTGGATGCTGAAAAAGCCTTTGTAGGCTAAATTTGGATATTCTACAAGCTACCCTTACAAAATCTGGGGTGGAAGAGAGATTTAGGCGATGGATAAAGGGACTGTACTTAAACCCACAAGCCCGATTAGGGTCAATGGAATCCTCTCAGGTAACTTCCAAACCCATTGATGTGCTAGGCAGGGTGCCTATTGTCCCCCCTTCTGTTTGCCCTGTGTAGCAAGCTGCCTGTATAAACAATATGTCAGGATAAAAGAATCAGGGGCATAAGAGTAGGGGGAGAAGAGATCAATATCTCCCTGTATGTAGATGACACACTGATCTTCTTAAATTAACCCTGGTGTCCCCCCCAAGACCACGCTGTGATGGAATATGGTAAGGTGTTAGGGTTCAGGATAAATAGGTCGAAGTAAGAAATTTTGTAGTTAAATGGCGCTCTTATTCTACACATCAAAGCAGCCTTTTCCTCAGATGGACAACTAAACCAGTAAAATACCTTGGGGTGCTTATCACTGCCTCACCAACAGTCCTATATCAAAATTAAATACTCCGACTCCTGCATCAGGTAGGAGAGGATCTCAACAGATGGAGCACGCTCCCTTTATCTTTACTTGAAAGAATAGAGTATATTGGGATGAATGTCTTGCCCTGCTTCTTGTTTTGTTTCCAAACATTACTGATAGAAACCCAGAGAAATTTTGGGGAGCTCTTTGTAGACTCATTTCGAGATGTAGTTGGGGTCTGGAAACCGTGGCAAGAATGGGAAACTAGCAATTGCTCCTAAGAAGGAGGGTAATATGGGATTTGTTGACTTTAAGCACTATTCAAACAACATGAAGTCTTGCTGTATTCTGACTATTACAGTTAGGTCCTGTCTTTCAACTGCCCCGGAGAACAAAGAGTTAACTTTCCATGGCCAGCATGGAACGTTCAGCGCGAGCTCGGTTGAAGCTTCTGTCTGCTGTTGTTTAAACTCCAACCGTCAGATTCTTTACTCCGCCTCGCTGAACAGTCGCTCTGGAGATTTCTCCTTGCTCGGTTCAAAAAAGTTGGTTAAAGTGTCATTTTTTCGCTCGGTTTCTACCGAATTTCTGCTACTGAACCTGTCTGTTTAAGTCTCTGTCTGTGGTACCGTGAGTACTAGATAGGTTTTGCATTTAGTTTCTGTGTGGAACTTGTAAACATTGGATCGGTTTGGTTTGAACCGATCAGATTGGTTTTAAAAAACTTTTGAATTTATTAGAGTGTGGTAACCGGTCCGTATCGGTTCTAAAAAAAAAAAATGATTTGATTACGTTTTTTTCCAAGACCCGTAACACGGTCAGGAACCGATAGGGGTGTCTTGCCTGGCGGATTGCCGAAAAAAAGGGTAAGTTTTGGATAGGA
The DNA here is from genome assembly GCA_016271365.2 of Neoceratodus forsteri. NCBI lineage: Eukaryota > Metazoa > Chordata > Ceratodontiformes > Ceratodontidae > Neoceratodus > Neoceratodus forsteri. Next base: position 1,628,441,885 of record CM057453.1, read on the forward strand.
TTGGCCACGTCTGAGAAACCCAAGAAAAAAACCGGGCCCACTGGGTTTCAACACTCTAGTGTGTGTGTGGGGAAGCCTTTGCTAAGGCTGATCCCCACACCACCTGTGTTTATTGTCTGGGGTTTGACCACCTCGATTCAGACTGCCAAGTTTGTAAAAGTTTTCCCAGAGCTACCCTGGATAAGAGAGTAGGTAGACTGAGGGAAAGGGAGGCCGAGAAGTCCACTGACCCGGATGGCCAGCCCGGTTTGGTTCCGACCGAACCAGAAGGAGTGCCCTCTGACCAGGGCGAAACTTCTTCGGGCAAAAGGAGAGCCGATTCTGAGGAGACAGTTCCGGTTAAAAGAAAGAGAAGGGAAAAATCATCCGGTTCAGATCCACAAATTCTTTCTCCGACCGCTGATAAATAGCCAAGCGATAAGGATAGTTCAATCGCTAACTCCGGTTCTGGCCGAACCGGCACCATCTGTCAGGGGCTCGGTTCAGTCAGTTCCCCCAGTTCCGGATTATACTTTAGAAGAATTTTATGAACCGGAGGAGGAGGAGGAAGAGCATGAGGATAATGATGATGATGATGGTGATTATGAAAGTCTGGATGTGCCTATTGACCCGGACATCTCCCCAGACAGACCTTCAGGTGTTTCTTCTCCTAGGCTTTCTGAGTCCCCTTCCCACTTTATGTTTTACAAGAAAGTGGCTGAAACCCTCCAGCTTCCAATGGAAGAAGCAGTAGAGGATCAGGAGGAGCCTGATTTTTGTTGAGATGATAAACATCCCAGAGTCCAGGAGACTGTCTATTCCCCTCCATAAATCTTTTGGGAAACAGACATTTAAAATTCTAAAGACTCCTAATTCCATACCTCCTGTGGACAGAAGAATGGACAAGAGGTATACCCTTTCAGGCTCGGACACGGAGTTCCTTTCCCAGCAATGCAGCCATGTGGGGGTAGTGCAGGCTGCAGCCTGTGACAAGGCTAATATTCCCTTGGCTTCACACCCCCCAGATAAAGACTCCAGGAGGATTGATACCATGGCAAAGAAGCAGTACATGGCAGCATCTTTGGGACTCAGGCAGGCTAACTATATGGCCTACACAGCTAGATACCAGAAGTCCAGGTGGGACACTGTGCTGCTATGACTAACAGGCCCCTGACCAGCTTGCAAGGAGCTGGAGCAGGTGGCTGCGGATGGGATTGAGGCATCCAGGTGCAATTTCATGCTGCTGTGGACTCCAATGATGTTTCATCTAGAGTCATGGCTACATCTGTGGCCCTTCGGAGGATGGCTTGGCTCAGATGTACTAGCCTATCACAGGATACCCAGGCTAAGGCCATGGATTTCCCTGTCATTGGTAATTCTCTGTTTGGGGAGCAGACAGAGAACTACATGAAGAAGATGGATGAGTACAGGACCACCTACAGGAGTGCTCAGGCCAAAGAAAGGCAAGCCACTCCTCAGAGACAGCATTCCAGGGGCAGACCCTTTCAAAGGCCTTTTACCAAGCCCAGGCCTTTTTCTTCTGCTTATGCTCAGAGGGGTTCTTCAGAGGGAGAGCATGGACACAGGAATGAGCAGGCCTGCTTCTACCCTCAGCCTAAAGCCCTGCCAAGCAGACACCCTGATGGGTCTGCCCGGCTGATTATCCAATACCTGTAGGGCAGGCTGGCTTACTTTGTCCAGGGCTGGAAGTCTTTGACATCAGACAAGTGGGTCCTGGAAGTAGTAAGCCAGGGACTGGTTCTCGGCTTCAAAAAATTTCCCAAGATGAGAACCAGATTCTTTCCACCTGCAAATCCATCAGAGACCCTTGCCCTAGAGGCAGAAGTTTCTTCTCTCCTGGCTCTCAGAGCCATAGAAAGGGTTCCTACCCTACACAGGGGCAAAGGATTGTACTCCAGGTACTTCCTAACCCCCAAAAAGACAGGAGAGTGGTGGCCCATCCTGGATCTAAGATATCTGGACAAGCACCTTTTAAAACCAAAATTCAAAATGGTGACTCTGGGAATAATTCTGCCCTCTCTAAGGCCAGGGGACTGGCTAGCCTCCCTGGACCTCAAAGATGCCTATTTTCACATTCCATCAGGTGCTCCCACAGAAAGTACCTCAGGTTCGAGTTGCCCTCAGGCCACTATCAATTCAGAGCAATGCCCTTTGGCCTAACATCAGCCCCAAGGGTGTTCACAAAGTGCCTGGCAGTAGTGGTTGCTTTCCTAAGGAGAAAAAAGATCTCCATTTGTCCATACTTGGACGACTGGCTCATAGTGGGTCAGTCTCCAGACCAAGTCAAGTCACATCTGCAAATAACTCAGCAAGTGCTTTACTTCCTTAGGATTCCTCCTCAACCTTCCAAAGTCAGTTCTCGAGCCAGTACAGCTCCTCACCTTTATAGGGGCAGAGCTGGATACAATAAGAGCAAAAGCCTTCCTTCCCCTGGACAGGGCAAGGACCCTTATAGAACTGGCCTCTTCATTCATCCTTCAGGTGTCTCGACCAGCAAGGCATTTCTTACAGCTCCTGGGCCACATGGCAGCCTCTACAGCAGTGGTCCAGAGGGCAAGATTCCAGATGAGGGACATTCAGTTCCACTTAAGAGCCTTCTGGTCCCAAAGAAAGGATTCCCTTACCAAACTATTCCCAGTGACTCGAACCCTGATCCAGGCTCTGCAGTGGTGGCAGGATCAGGACAGTTTGAGACTGGGAGTTCCTTTTGTCACTCAGTCTCATTCAGTGATACTCACCACAGATGCCTCCCTGCTGGGCTGGGGAGCCCACTTGGGGGATCTTACCACCCAAGGACTGTGGTCACCTCAAGAATCTCTGCTTCACATCAATCTCTTGGAACTCAGAGCAGTGTTTCTGGCACTGCAAGCCTTTTCCAAATCTGTACAGAACAAGGTGGTCCAGATCAGAACAGACAATACCACCACAATGTGGTATATCAACAAGCAAGGAGGCACTCGGTCTATGGTCTTATGCACAGAAGCAATGAGGTTATGGTCTCTTGCCTATTCCCTGCAAACCTCTCTGATAGCAGTTCACCTCCCAGGGAAGGACAATGTCCTAGCAGATGCTCTCAGCAGGATATCCCAGGGCCATCACGAATGGACCCTAGATCCCTTAGTTTTGGAAGTGATTTTCTCGAGATGGGGCACTCCATAGATAGATCTTTTTGCAGCCCCAGACAATCACCAGCTTCCTCTCTTTTGTTGCAGACCCCCAGTCTTGGGCTCAGTCCCCCGGATGCTCTGATTCTTAATTGGGAAGGGTAGTTCCTGTATGCGTTTCCCCCCTTTCCTCTCCTGTTCAAAGTGCCAGTCAAGATCAGGTCTCAACCATGCAAAGTGATTCTGATTGCTCCAGACTGGGCCAGACAGCCCTGGTACCCACTGTTGCTGTCCTTAACAGTCCACCTTCCCCTGTCTCTTCCCAGGAATTACAACCTGTTGACATCCTTTCAGGGGAGGATTTGGTATCCGAACCTCAAATCTCTCAATCTCAAGGCATGGCTCTTGAAGAGTTAGAGTTTGCTGATTTACACCTTTTTCAAGGGGTTCTGGATATCCTTAAGGCTTCTCGAAAGCCTTCCACCAGAAAGACTTATAACTCCAAATGGAAAAGGTTCACTATTTGGTGCTCTAATAAGCATTTTTCTCCAGAATCTGCTGGGTTGTCTACAGTCCTGGACTATATGGTTCATCTTAATGGCCTGGGACTTAGGCCAGCTACACTTAAAGTGCATCTGGCAGCTGTTTCTGCCTTCTTGTCAGTAGGCAAGCCCTCTCCTCTGTCAGCCCATCCTGTGTTCTGTAAGTTCTTCAAGGGATTGCTGCACACCAATCCCCCCCTTTAGGGACCCTGCTCCTGCTTGGGACCTTAATGTTTGTATTGCTCAGCTTATGCAACCACCCTTTGAGCCTTTGTCCTCTGCAGAGCTTAAGTACTTGACTTGGAAAACTGTGTTTTTGGTAGCCATTACCTCTGCCAGGCGTATCAGTGAATTGCAAGCCCTGTCAGTGGAGCCTGATTTCATCTCTTTCCATAGAGATAAAGTAGTCCTAAGAACTAACAGGAAGTTTTTGCCTACGGTGGTTTCAGATTTCCACCTTAATCAGTCTATGTCTCTCCCTGTTTTCTTCACTGACCATTCCTCCTTTGGAGAGAGGAGGTTGCACAGCTTGGATGTTAAAAGGGCCCTCAGCTACTACATAGAGCGCACCAAGGGTCACAGGTTTGAGTCCCTCCAGTTGTTCCTCACATATGGTGAGGTCGGTAAAGGCAAACCTGCCACTAAAAGATCTATTGCCAGGTGGATTGTCTCTTGTATACAATTCTGCTATGAAAAACTGGGTAGAACACACACCCTCAGGCCTGAGGGCTCACTCTACTAGAGGTACAGCTGCTTCCCTGGCTGCTGCCGGGATATTCTATCTTAGAAATTTGTCAAGCAGCCACCTGGAAAACAGTCCATACATTCACCAAGCATTACTCTCTGGATATCCAGGCTAGGAGTGATGCTCGGTTTCAACACAGCAGTACTTCAAGAGCCTATTCCCAAAGTAGGTTCTGTCCCTCCTCCATGGAGGTACTGGCAGTAGTCTGCAATAGTCAGAATACAGCAAGACTTCATGTTGTTTGAAGAAAAATTACTCACCTTAGTAATGTTGTTTCTTCTAATGAGTCTTGCTGTATTCTATTCTCCTCTCCTCCTCTCTGCCATAGGTGCCGGAACGGGGCGGAAGAGTGTAGCCACTCCACTTTTTATTTCTGTATGGCAAAAACTAGTATAGAAAAAGTGCCCTTTGTACCCTCATAAGTGCCCTTTTGATTCTCAGCCTCCTCAGCTTTTACCATCTTCCGGCAGCCTTGCCTCTCCGAACCTGGTTTTTGGGATGTGGGTGGGCAGGAGCAGTGTTGGCATCCTAGAGGTGCCCTTTTTTACCCTCCTTTATTTTGGGTGTGTGTTGTGTGTTGTGTTTTGTGTTTTTGGTTTCCTGACTTGAGTCTTTGCTTTGAAACCAAAAAACCCTTTTTTAATAAATTTAGTTGCCAGTTGGCTAGTGTGAGTCTTACAGTTTCCACATAGAACTTCTAGTGAGTATTGCTCGTAAAGATCTGACGGAGTTTAAACAACAGCAGACAGAGGCTTCAACCGAGCCCGCGCTGAACATTCCATGCTGGCCATGGAAAGTTAACTCTTTGTTCTCCGGGGCAGTTGAAAGGCAGGACCTAACTGCAATAGTCAGAATACAGCAAGACTCCATTAGAAGAAACAACATTACTAAGGTGAGTAATTTTTTCTTATAGATCAAGGGATTGTTCCCGGCCAGTCGGAGCGCTCCTTTCCTCTGCACGTTGAGACACTCTTATTCTGTGAAGCGTGTCTCATGCGCAGATGCCCTGGAATCAGACACGTTCCGGGACAGTTAAAAAAAAAAAAAAAATGTATTATTGATTACACTCAATTAGCAATATAGTATCCCCTGTCACCACTCATTCCTGGATAAGAGTAGTTTCACTTATGTTCTGCTCGAGCCAGAACAGTTCAGCTTTGCTTCACTGTTCTCTGTCAAGCAAGAATGTGTGTGAAACCACACTTATCCAGCAACAAGTGGCTCCGGGAGACATATTAATATATACTGCTGGGTGGCTTGTTCAAGTGCTTCAACAGCCTTCTTTATAGATTCTTGGATTCATAGATATGTGTTGGCAGAAAAGGACCTTCTAGGCCCGTCAGTCTGCCCTATCCTCACTAATTACTTGCCCTCCCCCAATCCCTCCCCCACTCTAGATAACCCCTTGTGGTTGTCCCAAGCACTCTTGAACCCTCCAGTGTTTTGGCCTCCACCACCTTCAACGGCAGACTGTTCCAGGGCATTACTCCCTCTCAGTGAAATAATGCCCCTCATGTTCCCCTTAAACCTGCCTACTCCCCCAGCCCATTATGTAGAAGAATGAAATGAGGCAACACCTGGAAGCACAACATTGAGATTGGGGAGACCTCAGAGCTGTAGATCCTCTCAAATCAGAAATGTTGAAGGCTGGAAGAATGAAAAACAATGGATACAGGTCCCAGTTAAGTCTTGGCACCACTTTCATAAGGCTTTCATCCTCACAGACATGCACATAGCAGTGATGAAATTGTGAGTAGCCTAGATTTTCTTCCGCTTGGAGTTGACCCTGATTTAAAAAAAAAAAAAAGGCAGGAGAAAGCTAAATTGTATACAGTCGTGGCCAAAAATATTGGCGCCCTTGCACTTTTTCAAATAACTCACAATTCCTCTAAACATAGGTTGAAATTAACAACAGTACAGTATTTGGTCTCCACAATTGTTTATTTCTCTGTTAATATTACAGAACCTTTGTTTTTGATTCAGAATTTAATATATCCTTTTAAATCAGAAAATGAAAAGAAATGGCATTGACAAAATTATTGACATCCTAGACTTAATATTTGGTAGCACAGCCTTTGGTCAAAATAACTGCAATCAACCGCTTCCTATAGCCATGGATGAGCTTCTTGCACCTCTCTACTGGCAGTTTGGCCCACTCTTCTTGTGCAAACTGCTCCAGTTCTCCCAGATTTGAAGGGTGCCTTCTCCCAACTGCTGTTTTCAGATCTCTCCACAGGTTTTCAATGGGATTTAGATTTGGACTCATTGCTGGCCACTTCAGAACAGTCCAGCGTCTTGTCTTGAACCATTCCTGCGTGCTTTTTGAAGTGTGTTTGGGGTCATTGTCCTGCTGGAAGAGCCATGACCTTCGACGGAGACCCAGCTTTCTGACACTGGGTTCAACATTGCGCTCCAAAATGGCCTGGTAATCTCCAGATTTCATGATGCCATGCACACGTTCAAGGCACCCAGTGCCAGAGGCAACACAGCAACCCCAAACATCACTGAACCTCCTCCATGTTTGACTGTAGGGAAGGTGTTCTTTCTTTGAAGGCTTCATTTTGTTTTCTGTAAACATAGAGATGATGTGCTTTACCAAAAGCTCTAATTTGGTCTCATCTGTCCACAGGACATTCTCCCAGAAAGATTTGGCTTGTTCAGGTGTGTTTTGGCAAACCCCAGTCGGGCTTTCTTATGTCTCTCTCTCTCTCAGCAGTGGGGTCCTCCTGGGCCTCCTAACATATAACCCCTTTCATTGAGTTGGCGACGGATGGTGTGAGTTGAAACTGTCGTACCTTGTGTCTGAAGGTCAGCTTGAATCTGTTTGGCAGTTGATCGAGGTGCTTTCTCCACCATTCGAACAATCCTGCGCTGCAATCTTCGATCAAGTTTTCTCTTGCGGCCACGTCCAGGGAGGTTGACTACAGTGCCATGGGCCTTAAACATCCTGATAACGCTACGACGGTGGAAACAGGGAACATCAAGGTCTCTGGAGATTGATTTGTAGCCTTGAGATTGTCCATGCTTGGCTACAATCTTCTGTCTGACCTCCTCAGACAATTCTCTGGCTGTCTTTCTTTTCTCTACCCTCATTGTGGTACACACAGTGACACAAAACAGGAGAATGAGTCCTTTTCTCTATTCAAACTGGTTGAATGAGTGATTTTTATATTGTAGGCACCTGCAACTCACCACAGGTGAGTTCAATTCCAAAGTGAAGGAGAATCACCTGCTTGAAATCTAATTATTTCTAACTACTTCTAAAAGGTGCCAATAATTTTGTTCGGGCCATTTAAGAATTTCTGTGTGGAATAAGCTAAGACTTAGTAAATTTTTCTGCTTTTTGTGTTTTATTCCACTGCAAACCAAAGAAATACATATGTGGATACCAAAATATTTTTTAATTTCAACAATTTTCTGGAAGGAATGGTGCATTATTAGAAAAAACTGCAAGGATGCCAATATTTTTGGCCATGACTGTAGGTCTGTTAATTGAGGGGTTGGGGTTGATAAAAGCATTTGAAGCACTAGAAGCAGAATTCCACGTAGCAAGTGACAATTTGTTCAGATCCTTCCATATCAGGGACTATCGATCTAGGGAACCAGTAAAGACCTAAGTCCAGCAACCTCTGAATCCACTATTCCAGTGCCTGTATCAAGCAACCATGTTAGATAATACTAAAAGGTCGATTTCCTCCATAGGGGAAATCCTGAAACAGCTGGCATCTGCACAGCTAGCCACACACAAGTGGAAAACAAATGGCAGGAAGAAATGGAGCTACAGCTCACTCCAGCATGGCGGAAATGAATCTGGGCAGAGGCACATAGTACATCAGCTAGCAATAGCTTGAAGAGAGTTTAAATAGAAACTTGCTAGCAGATACTTCAGAACTCTAGTAATTACTAAACATATTTATACTACCAGCACATTTTCCGGGAATGTATGGTGATACAAGACTACTGTATGTTCAGTAGGTTCATAGCAGACACAGCAGGAGAGCTCGAGGGGAAGGTGTGTCTGTTTGTAGATGACACCAAAATAAGCAACCGGGTAGACTCCTCAGCAGGACAAATGAAAATGGAGGTAGACCTTAAAAAGCTCGAGTAGTGGTCTGCAGCATGGCAGCTGAATTTTAATGCCAAAAAATGCAAAGTCATACACATAGGGAGAGGAAACCCGAAAAGGGACTACTTCTTGGGAGGAGTAAAACTAGCAACAACCAGTCAAGAGCGTGACCTGAGGGTCATGATATCGGATGACTTAAAAATGAGTAGACAATGTGAGAAGGCAGCACTCAAGTCCAGTGGCATGCTGGGATGCATTGGGAGGGGAATCACAAGCCTGAGGATGGAGTTTGTACTGCCATTGTATAGGGCACTTGTCCGCCTCCACCTGGAGTACTGTGTCCAATTCTGGAGACCACTCCTTAGAAGGTACGTTGACAGATTAGAGACAGCACAAAGGAAGGCAACAAAAATGATACATGGAATACACACACATCCATATGAGGAAAGGTTGAAGGAATTAAACATGTACTCTCTGGAACAGAGGAGGGAGAGGGGAGACATGATAGAGACCTTCAAGCACATAAAGGGCATAAGTAAGGTCCAGGTTCAGGAACTTTTCAAGGCCAATGAGGGAAACAGAGCACGAGGTCACGTTCTTAAACTTAAAGGGGGAAAATTTAGAACCAACATTAGAAAATTCTTCTTCATGGAGAGAGTAGTGGACACCTGGAACAGCCTTCCATCAGAGGTCGGGGGTCGGAACAGTGATGGGGTTCAGGAACCCATGAGATAAGCATAAATGTATAATACAGAAGAGGGGTAGCGGGGGTAGTAAGTAAACAAACTCCATGGGCAGACTAGATGGTCCTCGAGGTCCATTCTGCCATCACATTCTATGTTTCTATTTTGGTAAGGTAGGAAGAAAGATATGTACCATGCTCCAGTTACTGAGGACCTTGAGCCCCTAAAACCTGGCACTAGGACTGCCGACCCTCCCGACCTTTACAAAATAGTAACTGCAGATATAGATGAGGCAATCAACTGTAGGTGATTGACCCCCAAAAGTCCCACACTAGAGGACCGGAAAACCCGGTTCAAACGCATCAGTGACATGGAAAAGATCACCATGAAACTTTGATTGCAAATAGAATTCTTTAATGACAGGTGACTCTCCTTCTGCAAACTCCTCGAAGAGGAGACAGGTATGCATAGATGTTAGAAAATCAAATCATATAAACTAACAGAAGAGGGAAAAGGTGGGATAAGGGATAAATCCAAAGAGTCAAAGGATGAACTATTTGAAAACTCTCCTGACTGGGTTTAAAGGCAGGAAATAAGTACCGTAATGAACTCTGAACTGTCACCGTGAAAGAATTGGGAAGTGTATGAACTGTAGGATATGCTGTAAACCATGGTTAAAGTTTCTTTTAAAGGGACACTGTCAACCCCATTTGTCCTTAAATTATCCCTAGTTAAAAAAAAATACATTTTATGATTGTTCTCATTCTATCTCCTATCTCCTCCCTTTTTATTTCCTCACTATTATCTACATTCTCTCCCCATAGCTTCCTCTACCTGTATCTACCATCTCTCCTAACAGTTTCTAATTTATTCTAGTGAACCACATTACAACTGTTTTTTTTATTGTACATATGTTCTTGAATAATACACACAAATTAGTGTAACTTAACATACATAATGTGAATCACTGCACGTAATACAATAATTCCATATGAAAGCATTAATGTACCCAACAAAGCCTATGGCTGCTTGAAACTACTGTACTTGTTGTTGTCCTCATTATATTCTGTATTGTTTCCCCGATGTGGAACCTTTGTAAAAGAGCCTTGGCTCAAAGGTGACTTCCGAAATAATAATAAACATAGAGACTGCTGATGTAGCTGGTTGTTTGATTCAGACTCTTTTTTTCCTTCTAAAAAGTTAAAAACTGCCGGCCTGCCGGCGCAGCGGTTGGATTTCCGCTTGCGACGCCAGCAACCCGGGTTCGGGAATGAGCTTGGTTCGCTGGAGGGCCGGCTGGGGGGAGACAAGTTGAACGTCCCACGACTGCTCGTTGTCTCCGGGGAGGGAGGGGGGCCGCATCCCGGTGTTGGGCGACCGCTGGTGGAGGTCAGGGGTAGGACAACACATCGGGTTCACTGTTGGGAGGTGCGTGGCAGACGTCTGCTCTCGCGTAGACGTCCGGACGTCACGCACCATGAGAGGAAAATCAGGGAAAACATCGCTCCCATCCAGCCAGATGATGGCCTCCTGTCCTCCACTGGCTCTAAGGCCCCCAAAACAGCATGCCTGTACCTTCCTCAGCAGCACCCAGGCCAATGATAGAGTGCGCTGGCCTGTCCCTACTAGTGCCTCCTCCCCGGGGGGGGGGCCAGTCCGTTGAAGGGAAACTCCGGGTTACCTGGGGGGCTGCAGTATGAGGTTGGAGGCTATAGTAGGGTGGCGGGAGCGATGGAATGTGCCTAGGAGACCTGAAGGGAAGACTGGAGGGGAGTATGAGTAGGCGGATAAACAAATAACACACACAAAAAAGTGAAAAACTGAGTATAAACAATACTGGTGTTACCACACCAAAACATGTTACTTATATTTCTTGACCAACTACAACTGCAACTTTCCTGAACTCATGAACCCCCCCCTTCCCCAAACACTATCTAGCTACTCATTATGCAGTGGGAGCAGATGAGACTATTGTATCTTGAATGACTGTACTGTTTGTGAGTGTTTCTAATGTTCATTAAATATGCAGTAAGATTAGGTAAACAATTTGGAGCAAAACAAGGCTGTGTATAACTATACATTCCCATGCATTTCAGTTCTAATAAGTAAGGAGGCAGATTAAACAACCAGCAACATCAATGAATTTTGGAGAAGATAAGCAATCATAAAATATGGGTTTTTACCTAGAAATAATATGATGCAAAAAAGGTTGACAGCGCACCTTTAATAAAACTCAAGTTTAAAACATTTAAAAAAGCAGTGTCCTATAAATGTCTAGTATGTGGAATGTTCGCTCTGCTTCCAAAGCATGTGGCTTTGGAAACAAGGTTGGTAGAATGAGCTCCTGAAGGTGAAACTCAGAGACAGCCTTCAGTAGGAATTTGACTTGGGGCATATAACAACCTTGTCCTTATGGAAAACCAGATATGGAGACTCCAGAGATAGTGCCAGGAGCTCACTCACTTGTCTGACAAGGGGATAGTGACCAAAAACATAGTTTTCCATAACAGATGTGACCAGTCATAAGTATCCATAGGCTCAAATGGTTTACTCATCAGCCGTGACAGCACCAGTGGTAAGTCACATGGTGGAGGTGGCTCTCGCAACAGGGGAGACGAGTGGGTTAGCCCTTTAAAGAAACGACTGGACAGTTCATCCTGAGCCACTGCCAGCATCCCAGCCTTAACCCTGTATGCCGAGATGGCAGCCAGGTGCATCTTGAGGGACGTGGCTTGCAGCCCCAGTTGAGATTTAGACCAGAATGTGTGCAGCAGGACAGGAAAGAGGATTCACAATTTGTTCATTGCACCAGTGAGAAAACCTCATCAACTATGTAAATCTTATGAGTCGACTAATTTGAGATACCTCCAGTACTGGGAAGATGTCTTCATTAAACCCTAGAGCCTGGAACCCTAGCTGCTAAGGAAAACCAGTCAGGTGCAGGACTGCAGGTCCGAATGCCAGTCATTCCTTTGGACCTTGTCAAGAGATCCAGTCTGAATGAAACCAGCCATGGAGGTCTGCTGCTGAGAATGAGGAACTCCTGACACCAGTCTGGGGCTGTCAGAATCAATGACTCCCTGTCCCAGGACACCTTAAGTACCAGCTTGTGGATGAGGGGAAACGAAAGTAAGGTATACAGGAGGTCCTGGGTTCCAGTCTGAGGAGTGCGTCTCCCACCAGAGTGGCAATCTGAATGGTGTGGGCACAGAACAGCCTCAATTTCCTTTTGCCCTGATAGGCAAACAGGTTCACTAACCATGTTTCACATCAAGTAAACACCTGGGCCACCACCTCCTGATGCAAGGACCACTTATGCGGCATCTCATCACCATGATTGAGAGCATTTACCAGCTAGTACTATACCCCTGCAACAAGGACCACCACCAGATCTATTTGCAGAGTCTAAACCAAGGATCAGGACTTAAACGCATCGTAACACAGTGGAAGAGAGTGTACCCCTCCCCCCGGTTCAGGTAGAACATTCTGTATTGTTATCCATGTTGACCTGCACAATCTGACCCCTGACCAGTAGAACAAACTCTTGTCAGTGCTAGAACTGCATGCAGCTCCAGCAGACTGATGTGGAGCCAAGCCTCGCGCATGAGCAAAACCTGTGTACTCTGCAGTCCAGCACATGTGCACCGCAACTCACCAGGGACACCGTGATCATCAAGGTGAACAGTGGTTTTGCCTGTGCAAAGGGGATTCCCTCCAAAAGGTTCAGGGGACCCACCACCAACTAATGGCATCCAGGATAGACTGGGTCACCCGGACCAGCTGGTTCAGGTTTGCATGCGATTGGGACCATTGGTGCCCCAATTTCCACTGAATGGAATGCATGCACCATCAGGCCCAGTAAACCACACTCATCGTAGAGGCTATGAACCCCCAGAGGAAGTCCCGGTCTGCGCGCAGTATGCCCAACCTGAAATGAGTGGGCAAAAGAGAAGAGGTCCTCTGCTCTGTCCGGGAGCAAGCAGGCTCTGGCCTGGAGTGAGTCCAGTGAGCATTATCACCTGTTTCAACGTGAGTTCTGACTTTTTCAGGTTGATTAACAGAGCCAAGTCCCAGAAGGACTGAATGGCCAGATCCCTGGACTGCTCCATGTCCAGAATGGAACTGTCTTTGATGAGCAGTTTAAGGTATGGGAACTGCTTCATACCCCAGTATCTTAGGAAGGCTGCCATGACAGAAAGGCATCTGGTGAGCACCTTGGTCCTGACGACAGTCCCAATAGCAGTGGCCTGAACTGGTAGGAGATTCCATTCACTCAGAAGTGTAGATGGTGGGACAGATATATTGACATATGAAAGTATGTCCTGGAGGTCCAGGGAACAAAGACAGACCCCTGACTAGAGACAACACAAGTTCAGAGTCACAGTACAACATTTCTGACTGAATGAACTAGTTCAGTGCTCATAGATCAAGAATGGAGTGCTGGCCACTGTCCATTTTGCTACCTAAAAAAATGTGATATGAACCCGTGCAGTGTGTGAGTGTTTGGGACAGGCTTAATCACAGGGCGCTCTAGCAGCTGAGTGACTTTTTTCCCCCCAACTGTTTAACCAATAAACCATACTCCTCGTAGACTTCTCTCCATGGTGCAGGAAAAATGTCCGGAGACATTTAAGTTTCAGTGGTTGCCCACAGATTGGGTTGTCTCAGGGTTGCTCCTTGGGGTTTGAAGAATCTTGTGACGTAGATTTGGCATTACTGTTTATTATAGTGACACGAGGGTCGAATATGCTGTTTAGTGTTAAACCCCTAACTTTCACTTTAATAGCCTTGCCACCATTCAATGGATTTGCGTGAAAATTTGCATGTGCAGTTTCAGGGCCAAGATCTCTTGACTTGCCAAGTTTTATTCTGGTCAGATGTGCAGATTCCAAGATCTGAATAGTGAAAAAACGAGGGGGGTTGCTTTTTTTTTTTGTCATCGCCTGGGTCCCAGATGGGTTGGAATTTTGCTCTGACATTTTCAGGGTAGAAGGGGCTTTCACTGGTTTAGTCAACAAATATTAATCTGCTTCAGAGTTATAAGGATTTGAAATTTCGATTCTGAGCATGTTCAATATAGTCTTTTGGATAGCTGTTTCATACAAAAAAATTTGGCTCATACAAAAAAAGATTGTCATTTTGGGGGTAATCTTTTTTCGTGAGAAAAATAATTTTTCTAGGAGCGTGGATATGTTGTTCATCCACACTGTCTGGCATTGTCCCTTTCCCCTTTAAATCTTGCTGGAAGTCTTCAAGCTGGCTCCTCCCACCCACCCGGGTGGTATATACCTCGGCTCCACCCCATGACGCCAGATCTTCCTTTCCACTGGAAGATACAGGTTCCCTCGTGCTACTTTGCAAGTACCGTAGGCCCTGGAGTCTAATCGACGGTTTTTGCCGCACTTACTCTCTTTAAAACTCGTTAGAGTTTACGATTCGGATCCAAATGCTTCGGATATGGAGGACAAGTCGTCCCCCAGGTTTCGCCGGTGTCCTTGTGGACAGAAAATGTCTCGCACCGATCCCCACCTCCGTGCATTTATTGCCTAGGCGCTGTGCACGATACTTCGGCTTGCACCATCTGTTTGGCCTTCCATCCCACTGTTCTGGAGGACCGCAAGGCGTGCCTTAAGCTGGGGAGACTGGAGCTTCGCAATCCACCGGTGAAATCGAAGGAGGCCAGGTGGGTGGTTTCCGTGGCTGCGGGATCCACCGAGCAGCTCGAACAGATTGCGGCTTTCGAGGAGGAAGCTGCCCAAGCTTCGGCCAACCAAAACTTTTTCGTCCCGCTCAACCTGGGCTCCACCTTCACGGGGTCCTTTTGGGAGTTGTGCCAGTCTCTCCCTACCAAGGGTGAGGCGCCTTCGGGCTCGCACTCCTCCCGCTCCAAGAAAAAGGACAAGGACCCCAAATCATCTTCTTCTAGCCGAAGAAGACTTTCCTGGGACCGAGAGCAGTCCGATACTCAGGAGCAGGCGGTCTCGGCCTCGGTCGAGATCACTTCTTCGGCTGTCGGCTTTTCGGATCTTCCGTCAGGCCAGGGCACTGAAGCCGAGGATACGGCAGAACCGGCCGAGATTTCTCTCGATCCGATCGAGCCGTTGTCACCGACGCCTGTCGACGACTCCTTGGAGAGGACTCCCATCCTCTCCTTCCCCGACGAGGAGACCCGTCCTTCGGGCATCCCGATCGAGGGACAAGAGCCGGAACCTCGGTTTTCGCTGGATCCGGCTTCTCCCGACTGACAGAGCTGACGCCGTCAGTCTCTATCGAGGAGTAGGACCCCGTCGGTCAAAAAGCCGAAAAAGGGTCATAAACACTCCCAGAAGAGGTGAAGCCGCCGTTCCTCATCCTCCTCGGACGAGAGAGAGACTTAAGACGGAAGCTCCGTCGACGTTATGAGGACCTCATGTGGCAGCAACTACTTTTGACCGGTCAAAAGCCGTCTACTCCGGCTGTACCGGCCATTACTTGGCCCCAGCCTCTTCAGCCGACACCGATTCCCTCGGTACCGAGGACTCCAGTTCTCCCTCCGGTGGGACCGGCACGTATTTCTGGTCAGCCTGTTATGGGCTTCCCACCAATTTTGGTGGAACCACCACCTAAACAGCCTCAGGGAGGGGCTCCCTCTACGGAGGATCGGACAACTACGGGCTTGCCCCATAGGTTGTCCGTTACTGTTACTCCTGATTGCCATAGGCGCATCGAGGGGGACATAGGTGGGAGACTCCTGTATCCTGATTCCTCGGACTCGGATACTACTGGCCTTCACTCACACCCCGATGATGAACTGTCAGTGACAGGCCTGGAGGAAGGTCCTTCTTCCTTCCAGGGCATCCTTCGACTCATTTCTGAATCCACGGGTATGCCTTTGCAGCCTATACAAAAGAAGGTGGAATATCCTCTCATGGATATTCTTAAGAGTGGGGATACTCTGACAGAGGCCTTTCCAGTGGCTGAAGCCATAGTTGGCCCAGCACTTGAGCTTTGGCAGCGCCCTGCCTCTTGCCCGGCTCCGTCTGCCTGTATGGCTCGCAAGTACACGGTGCCCGTGGGGTCCTTGGCGGGCTTCACTGAGCATCTCTCGGCCGAGAGCCTTGTGACTGCCTCAGTGTTTCGGCGCATGGGCAGCTCTGAGGATACTGACCGCCCTCCGGACAAGGAGTCCAAAAATATGGACCACTCTGCCTGGAAAGTTTATGCGGCATCATCCCTGGGCCTTCGTCAGGCCAGCTCGGTAGTGATTATGGCACACTTCTCTCACACCCTACTGGGGTCGCTTGATGAAATCCTCCCTCATCTCCCAGCAGACATGCAGACCATGGTCAAGCAGGTCCGTGACCAGGGCCGTGCTGTTGCTAAACAGCAGCTCCAGACGGCTCTGGACATTGGAGATTCCTGTGCCCGTTCACTAGCTGCCGCAGTGGCCACTCGCCGCAGGGCCTGGCTGAGGTTATCTTCCATTCCAGCGGATACTCGGCACAAGCTAGCTGACGTGCCCTTCCTTGGCACCAACCTTTTCGGTCCAGGAGTGGCAGGTCATCTTCAGCACATTGAGCAGTCTAATGCCGCCTTAGATGCCACCTCTGCTAACGGTTCTTCGGGCAAGAACCAGCAGAAGCGCAGGAAGAAGTCCTTTCGGCATTCTTCCCCTGCGGTTAGACAGCCCTCCTTCCAGGGAGGTCAGCAACAACAGTAGGCTCAAGCTTGGCGCCCTAGGCCCAAGCAAGGTCCCCAACAGCCCCGTAAAGGAGGCTGAGGTGCTGGTCCAGGTGCCTCCTCCAAGCTTGCACAGTGACGGGTCGGGGTGGCCTCCCCTACACCCGTCACGCCAGTTCTGGGTCCTCCCGTTGGGGTCCGGCTCCGCCACTTTCTTTCCGCCTGGTCCGGTATCACTTCAGACAGGTGGGTTCTGGAAGTGATCGGGCAGGGACTGCCTCTAGAGTTCAAGCAGTACCCCCTCCAGCTGGGCCCGTGCCCCACGGGAGGAAAGGATCTCAGTTGGCACTCAGTCGGCCCTTCAGGACGACATTGCTCAGCTCCTCCACAAGGAGGCGGTAGCTCCAGTGCCGGATCCTCCTACAGACCCAGGCTTCGTGTTCAGGTATTTCCTGGTGCCCAAGCGGACAGGGGGTTGGCGCCCCATCCTAGATCTCCACGACCTGAATCAATATCTCAGGTCTCGCACCTTCCGGATGGTAACTCTGAACCAGATCATACCATCTCTGGAGCGAAACATGTGGTTCTGTTCACTGGATCTTCAGGACGCGTTCTACCACGTCCCAATCCGTCCGTCCCACCAGCGTTTCCTCCGCTTCAGGGTTGAAGGGACCCTGTACGAGTTCAGAGCCATGCCGTTCGGCCTGTCATCGGCCCCACGGGTCTTCACCAATTGCATTGCAGTGGTGGCAGCCCATCTACGGCGTCAAGGGGTTCGTATATACCCCTATCTAGACGATTGGCTCCTGGCGGGTTACTCCCTACAGGAGGTGGAGAGGTCCAGGGACCTGACCATCCAAATCTGTTCCCACCTGGGCCTCCTGATCAACCAGGCCAAGTCAGAACTCGTGCCCTCTCAGGTGATGGGCTTTATCGGGGCAGAACTTGACTCTCGTCAAGCCAGAGCTCAGCTCCCGGCGGACAGGGTGGAGGTTCTTTCCTCCTTTGCCCAATCATTTCTGGTTGGGCACTTGCACCCTGCCCAGGACTTCCTGCGGCTTCTGGGTTACATGGCGGCGTGCACCTCAGTGGTCCGTTGGGCCAGATTGCACATGCTCCCCTTCAGTGGGAGCTGGCCGCTCAGTGGTCTCAGCATCAGGGTCTTTTCGACCAGCTGGTCACTGTCACCCAGAGGATGTGGGACGCTCTCCAATGGTGGACCGTCCTGAGTCATTTGCGGGAAGGGATCCCGTTTGTCCGCCCCGAGCCGACGGTCGTCCTTACGACTGATGCCTCTCTCATGGGCTGCGGAGCCCACATGGGGGACCACAGAGCCCACGGGTTCTGGATCCTCGAGGAGTCCCGTTGCCACATCAACCTGTTGGAGCTCAGGGCAGTCAGACTGGCACTGTCAGCTTTTGCTCCTCAGCTCTGGGGTCCAGTGGTTCAAGTCCAGATGGACAATACCACGACCATGTACTACCTCAACAAACAGGGCGGCACGCACTCCCGTCTGCTATGCAGGGAGGCGCTCTGGATCTGGACCTTCGGCAGCCGGCTGGAGGTGGCTCTCCTGGCCATCCATGTGGCAGGAGTCTCGAACCAACTGGCGGATGCTCTCAGCCGCATAGGCCAGACATTCCACGAGTGGTCTCTCCATCCAGAGGTAGCTTACAGTCTGTTCTCCCATTGGGGCAAACCGTTGGTGGACCTGTTCGCCTCCAGGGAGAACACCAAGCTGCGGCTGTGCCATGCCCGCCCACTTCAGAAGGGCTCGCTGCAGGGGGATGCCTTCTCGAGGCCGTGGACCCCAGGCTTCCTCTACGCCTTCCCTCCATTTCTCTTGATCCGCAAGGTGTTACTCAAGGTGAGGAGGGACAAGGCGAAGGTGATCCTGGTAGCCCCAGATTGGCCGCGCCAGTTATGGTATCCAGATCTCCTCAGCCTCAGCTGCAGGACCCCGGAGCGGCTTTGTACATGCCTGGACCTGATATCATTGAACCAGGGGAAGGTATTCCCCTCGGACCTTCAGTCCCTGCATCTCACAGTCTGGTTCCTGAGCGGCTAGAGTTTCAGGCTCTCGGTCTTTCCGAGGATGTCTACACCGTGGTGGAGGCATCTCGAAAGGAATAGACCAGGAAATGTTATGCCTTCAAATGGAAAAGGTTTTCCATTTGGTGTCAGGGAAAGAGTCTGGACCCCTTATCCTGCTCTGTGGCTAACATTCTAGACTACCTTTGGTCTATCTCCAAAGGGGGTCTTCGGTCAGTGACCCTTAGGGTGCACCTGGCAGCCATCTCTGCTTACTGGGCGCGGGCTGGTCAGCCGACATTGGTACAGGAGACAGTGGTCGGGCGCTTTTTCAAAGGCCTGGATCACATATCCCCTCTGGTGCGTGAACCTCCACCTCCGTGGGATCTCTTGCTGGTTTTGGCAAAGCTCATGAGCAAGCCATTCGAACCCATGCACAAGTGTGAACTTTCACACTTGTCGTGGAAGACTGCCTTCCTGGTGGCTATCACGTCAGCCAGAAGGACAGGGGAGCTCCAGGCGCTTTCAGTGAACTCCCCTTATCTGGTCTTTCACAGGGACAAAGTTGTCCTGCGCCCCCACCCGAAATTCCTTCCGAAGGTGGTGTCAGAGTTTCACCTTAACCAGGTGTTGACCCTGCCGCTATATTACCCTAATTACACCTCGGACGCCGAGTACAGGCTCCATACTCTGGACCTCAGACATGCTCTCTCCTATTCTAAGGAGAGGACAGCGGAAGTTCGGGGAGAGCTGTTTGTCACCTACGCTGAAGCTGCTTCTGGCAGACCTGCAGCCAAGCGGACTATTGCAAGATGGATCACATCATGCATAGGCCTGTGTTATGAGTTGGCAGGGAAGGAGCCTCCCAGAGGGTTAAGAGCTCATTCTACCCGCCATACTGCTGCATCGGTGGCTGCTTCCAGGGACATCCCTATCCAGGAAATCTGTCGGGTTGCTACTTGAAGTCAGCAAACACCTTCATCTCCACTACCACATCGACCTTGAGTCATGCCGAGATGCTGGTTTTGGGGCCTCTGTTCTCCAATCTCTTTTTCCTAAGTAGGGGTGCACTTGCCTCTCTCCTCCTGGAGAACTGCTAGAGTCTGCCAGACAGTGTGGATGAACAACATATCCACGCTCCTAGAAAAACAGGTTACTCACCTGTAACAGTAGTTCTAGGAGTGGTATATGTTGTTCATCCACACGCACTCACCCAACCTCCCCGGCTTAAGGCGCACAACCTTGCTTCCAGTGGGCTAAGATCTGGCGACATGGGGCGGAGCCGAGGTATATACCACCCGGGTGGGTGGGAGGAGCCAGCTAGAAGACTTTCGGCAAGATTTAAAGGGGAAAGGGACAATGCCAGACAGTGTGGATGAACAACATATACCACTCCTAGAACTACTGTTACAGGTGAGTAACCTGTTTTTTTGTATGCCGCCATCTTGTTTCTTTTTTTTTTTTTTTTTTCAAAAACATTTTTTTTTTTTTTGGAAAGTCATAAAATTGATATCCTGCAGAGACACCAACACATACATCTTACTAATCGGACCCCCTTAGGTGGATTCTGAAGTTTTTGGAATAATCACCCATAAATGTGTTAACAAATTTTAAAATATTTTTTTATGACCCGAATTTCTTTTTGTTAAAGCCATATGAAAAATGAATAGGGCACGTCTGAAAAAAATTCATAAATACAAAAAAGAATTTGAACTTGATTTTTTCTGATTATTTTTTTGTATGAAGAAATCATTTCCATAGAGGTGTTTTATGCACCTTTGGTGAGCTGCTGCTGCGTCTGCCACCCTACCAGGTCCACAGGTCGTTGGGGTGTTGTTACACTGTGGGTGCCCGGCGGACCCCAGGAGCTGACCGGAGCATCATCCTGCATCAGCCCCGACTTTCCTGTCCCCGTGCCGGGGCCCCAGGCGGAGAGCGCATGCGTGTGGAGGTCACATGCACCCTTTTGCTCTGGTGACGGCCCCAACCTCCCACCCCATTGGCCTAATGCCCCTGGCATCCCTCGACTGTACTGCCCGCTGGCCTCCACTGCCAGGCAGTCAAGCTCAAGGGAGCTCAGGCTTCCTACCTGGAGAGGAAATCTGCCCGACGGCAGCTCATTCTGCTCCGCAACTGCCCCCCCCCGTGCTGACATCCGATGGCCTGCTCTCGCTCCCGAACACAGGTCATCAGCGTGGTGAGAGGTAAGTCCAGCGCCTCAGCCCCCAACGCTACCGGGCCAGCCATGAAGGAATCTTTTTGTATGAATGACACAACCTCGAGAAAAAAAATATCGCTTCCTACAAAAAAAAAAATTTGGACTTAGTTTTTTTTTTTCTCCCCCACATCTGAACTTTAATAAGGCATAACTCTGTCAGTATATGCAGTTATGGGACAATCTGTATATCAAAATAAAGGTTTTAATGAGTGCTACAACACTATGAGTATGAGAACACTAACACATAACCCCCCAACCCCAAGATAAAAAGAAAACTTAGGGGCCATATAAAAAAACATAAAAATTAAAACATTTAAATTCCCGTAGGATAACATTGCAGCTTTGGCAAGCTGTAACTCTGTCAGTCTTTGGCATTAACAGACAATGTATAGATCAATAGAAAAGTCTTAATGACTAGTACAACACTAAGTCCCTAAGAAATAAGAACTGAAAATAGTCCATCCCTACAAAAAAAATTATAAAAAAAAAATTACAAGGAAGCACATAGATTTATTTTCTAGAGGAATGGACTTCCAAACCCACATACACGTGTCGATGTATGGAGGCACCAAAGCACTGGGCCTAGAGTGCCCTGCGGTTCTGTAATCACACGGATATGTTTATGTAGGTCCCAAAAGGACCTGCGTGAATGACAACACGATTGTACTATCTCAAAAAGTAAGGACATTAATTGCAAAAACTTTGTTAATGCACCAGTTAGAGTTAAACTGACAAAAGCAGGGAAATGTGATATTAGGATTTCCAACTCTAACACCCCACCCCCACCCTGCAAGCGGCAAAAAGGAAAAATACGGTTTTGGCTGCCCTGATTCAGGCCTGGAGTCTTCCATGGGGTTATCAACCCTAATGCTCACCCCATGTTCATATAGTCTGCACAGATATCTGAGCTTATTTGATGTATTGGGGGATTGTTACAGTTGATGACCCCAAGAAAGTCCCCAGGCCTGATTCCAAGTCTCGGGATAGCCAAAATTGTAAAGTTTTTCTTTGCTGCTACAGGTGGGGGAGTAGGGGTGAAACCTTAACACCACATTTCCCTACTTTCTTCGGTTTAACCCTAATGGTGCATTAACAAAGTTTTTTTTTGCAATCAATTTATAATGCACATCATGTTTTTCTGTGATCTGAAAAGTTGTTCTTAATATACGTTGAGAACAACTTTTTGAGAATATTCAGGACAGCTTTCTGCAGCTGCTGCAGTCAGACTCGTGCTTGCACAACAGAATTACAGCTACCTAGAGCTCAAGCTGAGCTGCAGTCTCAGCTGTTCCATTCAGAGCAGAGTGCAAACTAAAACCGCGGTTTCAGTTCAGAACTGTTTTTAAAAAAAGAATGCTATTGTGTACTGTGTGCGTGTGTGTGTGCATGTGTGTATGTATATGTGTGTGTGTGTGTGTGTGTATATATATATATATATATATATGTGTATATATATATATATATATATATATATATATATATATGTGTATATATATATATATATATATATATATATATATATATGCATGTATACAGTATTCGAGAGACTCATACCTACTGCACATTGACACCCTGTAACTTTTTGCTGAATTGTTAAAAGGTTCACATGACACACCTAATTTGTACTGCCACATTAGGAGAGACATTAAACATAACATGACCCAGTTTGGTTCCACTGTGTTCTTTCACTTTTATCACAAACATCTATTTACCCTTTCAAATAGGGCTCCATTTTGTGACATTGCTTCCAGTCCCAATTTAAGTATTTAAATACAGCCCTTTATTGTGCCCTAGAAACCCAACTGTTGTTAATGTGTTATCTAAATACTTCATTTTAGCCTCCCCCATGAACTCCTTGTGCAGAATAAACGTTTTTGCCTTTTTATTAAATCATTTTATACAGCTGTAATGGTCATAACATGTAGTGTCCATCTAGTACCTCATCCTAAGCAGACTGTGCCTTTAATTTTCATGGAATGTGGTCCAAAAGCATTATTGTGTTTGGTGACCTTCTTTTTGTTACTGACATACTGCCAAAACCTTGCAGTTTGTTATAACTCATTTATTTAGAAAATTCCCTTTTCCCATGGCGTGTTATTTTTGTGTCCTTTTGTGACCCACGTTACTATTTGTTCCTCCACCAGCCCAGAATGTTGAGAACCAGAAATGCATGCTGACACCTTCAGTCATCACCCCATGGCTCTTTAAAGCTGTGGAGCTGGTGGGTCTGCATTCTTTGTACTGCCACCTACATTCTGGACAAGACATGTTGTCCTCCTGAAGTTTGGAGTTATGCACATTACGAGCACTACAGTGGGCTATTCTCTGTGCACCTCAGCTGCTCTTTTGTTCCCCGGTGTGTCAAATGTCTGCAGATTGTAAAGGTACACATTTGCTTTTTGGGAAACACAGAGACATGTAGTCGAACCTTGCCTCATGGTCCCCAGATGCTGGGTTCGAGGGTTGAAGGGTGGGGTAGGGGCAGAGAGAGTTGATTATAAAGCATTTTAAAGTTGAACTACTGCAGGTTTCCTAGATTAAATGGTTATACATATATACCTATTCTATAGACCGAGTCTCATTCTCTATCAGGGGCTCCTTTAATGTTACTGCTGCTAAATAGTTTGTTCTGTACTCGGCACAAAAACTACAGTTTTTTACGGAGTATATCAATTGGACCTGGTTAGTGCTGGGGCTCATTTTGTATTAGGCATCAGAATACCATAACTATAGTTTGGAGAGTTCTGTAATGAGAAGTAAAATACATGCTGTATTGCGGGAGTAAATGAATAGGACCTGGTCTCTGCAAGTGCTCAGTTTGTGTAGACCTGATCTCTTTAGGGGCTTATATTGTGTGGGAGGCATCAGAACACCAGAACTACTTTTAAACTACCTGCTTATCTGCTAAACTTAAAAAGAAATCCTGGTTAATATCATATTTATTTTTGGAAAAACACTTCTATAGAACAGAAAAACGGTCAGCACTCCAAACCTACTCACAGTACTCATTTATTTTATGTGCAAGTGAATCGAAGCCATTTAGCAGCAGAAAAGCAAATGACAGCAGCAGTAAATGAAGCGTTGGGTAATCCACAAATTTCTCAGATCCACAGGAGTCTATAAGACGGCAAATTTTTTAAAAAACATATTGCACCCACCGACTCAACACTGAGCACCCAAATGCCAGCACAGAACCGTTTACATTTCAGCAATATGTTTTGTAATCATTATGTGTGCCATGTGCTGCATGTTAGGTCAAGCGTCTAGCATGGCACATTAAGCAATTATTAAGATTCACTGCAACAGCAAAACAAGCCTAAAAGGGCACAAACACCAAAAATGGATGTAAAATGACTGTAACCGATGGTAACCGGGTTGCAGTCACCACCAGCATCAACCCTGTTCATTATTTTTGTGCACTTTTAGGCTCATTTGGCTGCAGTCGCAGCATATCTCAGTAACTGGACCATGTGCTACATAGTATGCCTAAAATGGCTTCCATGGCAGTACAAGTAAAGAAAAATACTGTTTTTTCCTTACTGGAATGATTGTTGTCAGTGACTGCCAAAATGTTACCCTTTGTTCTGTTTTTTTTTTTTTTTCTTTCAGGTTTTGGTGTACACTTTCAGGCTTACTTTGCTGTTGCAGTGAATCACAGTAATTGTTTGGTGTGCCATGTGCTGCATGATATGCTGAGGGCCTAGCATGGCACATCAAACAATTACTGACATTCACTACAACAGCCGAAGAAACCTAAAAGTGCACCCCTTCCCAAAATGCACTGGTTGCCATATGCACCTGCAGGACCATGCTATGGACACAGTGTGTGACGGTACCATGGAGGGGACCATTTGACAACAGGAAGGGGCTGTGTCTTCGGTTGTGGCTGTTATCTGGGGGATGGCACCATTAGTAACAGGGATAATTGTGTATATCTGCGCCATACAAGGGGACCATGCAAAATGACCTGACACACTGTGATTACAGGAGTTCACCCGATTTCAGGTCCACGACTTTCCATTTTTATTGTGCCAACCTCAGAAAATCTCCTGGGCACAAACTTTGTTTGCCCATGATAACAGGGCTTTGGGATATCGACATCTATGCAAATCTGGGTTTGTGCAGAAAAACTAGGCTTTGTACATGGGCAAGCTTTTGAAGATCTGGCCCCTGAAGTCAGTTTTTCATTTCATTTTCATTTCTTAAAACACATTTTAAGACTGAAGCAACCCACTAAAGGGTGTAGTTCTATTAGTAGGAAGTAACCCACTCCAGGGTGTGAAGTTATTAGGGATTAATCAATACCCCGAGTGCATTGTGAGGCACGAGGCTGCTGGCTGAGTGTCCCCACAACACTCATGATGTTGATTATTCCCCAATAACTGCACACCCTGGAGTGGGCTATTACACTTATAACAGAGGGTGCACTACAAAACAAGGAAAAAGCAACATAAATGTTTTTTCTCCTTTTATAAAAGGCAAACAAATTATTGTATTCTGCCGCCTAGAAAAATAGTCCCCAACAAAACGGCTGTCATACACAAACAAATGTCAGAAGGAATGTGTTGCTATACAATGGAGACCCACAGGAGGGTGGTCCAGGACCCCTCAGGGGAAGGAAACAACTCCTGGTGGGAGACACAGTTGTTAGGGGGGGTAGAACTGGGGGAGGGAGGGGAAAGGGTGGTAAGGTGCCTGCCCGGCGCCAAGGCTTGGAGGGACAGGAAATGAATCCTCAGGATTGTGGGAGCAGCGGCAAGGGGGAGGAAGCTGGATGTCATTATCCACCTAGGGATAAATGACCTGGCTGAGAATGGGATCAGAGCAGTGCAACAGGAGTTTGTGGAGTTGGGGAGGGGCCTTAGACAAGTAGCACACACGGTAACTTTCTCGGACGTGCTACCTGTCTATGGCATGGATGAGGCTAGGGCACTCTGCACAGTGGGATTTAATGACTGGTTGAAAAGCTGGTGCAAAGCTCAGGGAATTGGCTTCATTGGGGACTGAGGCTCAACCTGGAGGGATGCAAGCCTATATAGGCGTGATGGTCTGCATCTATCCTGGAGGGGAACCAGGAGCCTAGGTGATAGGTTTAAATGCTTCAACAGCAAGAATTTAAACTAGTCAAGGGGGAGGCACTGAAGAGGAGAAGGGAAATCTTAGCCCCCCCCCAAAAAAAAAATCAGGGTAATTAGTGAGGTAAACACCAAGATAGAGCAGTTGATAGGGAGAACGGCAGGGGTAAATGGAGAAAAAGACAAAGGCAGTAGGGACAGGGATGGGGCAAGAAGAAATAAAGCCATAAAAAATGGAAGGTAATGAGTACCAGTGCCCGTAGTCTAGGTAAAAAGCTCCCTGAAATGGTGGCTTTGATGGAAGAGGTATGCCTGGATATTGTGGCAGTCACAGAAACATGGTACACAGAGAACTGTGACCGGGATGTCAACATACCAGGGTACACAATCTACAGGAGGGACAGGGAGGGAAGAAGAGGAGGAGGAGTAGCTCTCTGTGTAAGGGAAGGGATCAAAGCAACAGAGCTAAATGGTAAACAGGGAGGAGAGGAGACACTGTGGGTCACCCTGGAGACTGGAAATGGCTCCACAATCCGCACAGGGGTTGTATACAGACCCCTGTCTCGGGGGAGGAAATGGACAAGGAAATGATAGAAGGCATCCTTGGGATGGCAGAGAAAGGGGAGATATTGCTGATGGGGGACCTGAATATGCCAGATGTTGACTGGAGCACCTTTGCTGCAGACACATCCAAGAGCAGCCATTCTCGATGCCCTACAGTGGGCATGCCTCAGACAGCTAGTTTTGGAACCCACTCGGGAGGGAGCAATCTTAGACCTGGTACTCTCAAATGGGGACGGAGAGATGATCTCTGATCTTGAAGTGGGTAGCCAACTGGGAACAAGCAACCACCAAACAGTGTGGTTCACGATAAACTTAGCTGTAGAGTCAAGCCACAGAAAAGTGAAGGTACTGGATTTCAGGAGGGCTGATTTTGTCAAAATGGGAGAGTGCCTCAGAAAAGCACTAGCAAACTGGCAAGAAGGTGGGGTGGAGCAACAATGGGGAAACGTCAAAACCGCCATCACAGAGGCAACAAGCCTTTGTGTGAAGCAAATAAACAAATGAAAACGAAAGAAAAAAACACTATGGTTCTCAAAAGAAGTGGTGGGGAAGGTAAGGGAGAAAAAGATGGCATTCAGGAAGTATAGGGAAACACAGAAGAGCAGGACAGAGAACTGTACCAGTTAAAACAGAAGAAAGTGGGTAAGGCAGTCAGAATAGCAAAGGCCCAAACTGAGGAAAAGATAGTCAATTCAGTTAAGAAGGGGGATAAAACCTTTTATAGGTACATTAGGGAGCAAAGAAAGACTAAGGCAGGGATACTGAGGCTGAACAAAGAGGAAGGTGGTTGGGCAGAGAGCGACAGTGAAAAAGCAGGGATACTGAACGAATACTTCTGTTCAGTATTCACAGTGGAAAAGCAGGGGGAAATACCTAATCCGGTCAATAGAAGCACTCTGGATATGGGGGTTGATATTAGTCCTTTCACAGAAGAAAGGGTTCTGAAAGAACTCTTAAAACTGAAGGTGGATAAAGCAATGGGGCCCGATGGGATTCACCCCAGAATTCTAAAAGAACTAAGGGAAGAACTAGTAACACCACTGACTACCCTTTTAATAAATCATGGGAGGATGGTGTGGTACATGAGGACTGAAGGGCGATGTGATTCCTTCACAAAAAGTGGAGCAAGACAGAGGCAGGAAACTATAGACCTGTCAGTTTGACCTCAGTGGTAGGGAAAATGATGGAATCACTTCTGAAGGAAAGAACTGTTGAGTACCTAGAGGCCAGTGGGGCACAGGACCCAAGGCAGCAGGGATTCTGGCAGGAAGGTCATGTCAGACAAATCTAATTGATTTCTTTGATTGGGTGACCAAAGCAGTAGACCAGGGAGGGGCTGTGGACATGGCCTACCTAGACTTTTGCAAGGCATTTGACACAGTCCCACACAAAAATTAATAAACAAATTAGCCAGCCTGGGAGTGGGTCCCAGGGTGGTAGCCTGGGTAAAACACTGGTTGGACAGCAGGACACAGAGGGTAATAGTAAATGGAGACCACAGTGAAGAAAGGAGGGTTACTAGTGGGGTACCGAAGAGTTCAGTACTGGGGCCGGTCCTTTTTAATGTCTTTATAAGTGAAATTGCAGATGGACTGGAAGGGAAAGTATGTCTCTTTGTAGATGACACAAAGATCTGCAACAGGGTTGATACACAAGGTGAGGTGGAAAGGATGAAAAGGGACTTGGCAAGGTTGGAGGAATGGTCAAATGTGTGGCAGCTTAGATTCAATGCAAAGTAATGCACCTGGGAAACAAAAACCCAGGGGAAGAGTACACAGTGAGGGGTGAGATACTGGCAACAAAAATGGAAAGGGACCTGGGGGTAGTAATATCAAATGACCTAAAGGTGGGCCAGCAATGTGAGAAGGCAGTAAGGAGGGCTGGGGGGATACTGGGATGCACAGGGAGAGGCATCACCAGTAGAAAACAGGAAGTTGTTGGCCCTCTGTACAGACAGTTGGTAAGACCACATCTGGAGTACTGTGTATAGTTCTGGAGACCCCACCTCTGCAAAGACATAGACAGGGTGGAGGCTGTCCAGAGGAGGGCAACCAAAATGATGCAGGGTCTACATCAGAAGACACATGAAGAAAGACTAAAGGAACTAAAGATGTATAGCCTTGTGGAAAGGAGGGAGAGGGGGGACATGATAGAAACTTTCAAATACCTCAAAGGAATCAACAAAGTCCAAGAAGGTAGCATCTTTCAGAAAAAGAGATGTGCAAAAACAAGGGGGCACACTTTGAAGATAGAGGGGGGACAGCTCAGAGGTAATGTGAGGAAGTATTTCTTCACAGAGAGGGTTGTGGATACATGGAACAGCCTTTCTGAGGAGGTCGTAGAGTCAAAAACAGTGGGGGAATTCAAGAATGCATGGGACAGACATAAGGCAATTCTAGTGGAGGATAGGAGGAAGTAGGCTGTTGGTTAACTAGGATCTGCAGCTTATCCGTTAGGTAGGGAAATGGGCAGACTAGGTGGACCAAGTGGTCCTTATCTGCTGTCAAATTCTATGTTTCTATGCTTTTTCTGACTTTTGTTGTGCATGATATGTGTTTTCTGAGACCGTACAGTAGCTCTGAAGTGCAAAACATGAAGTTACCTCTTGTGGTACCTCTTGTGGTACGGTGTCTGTACCTCTACTGGCTTAGCTGCTCTAACTCTCTGTCTGTGGTTACATTAATGCATGGCAAGCAAGTAAAAATTTTTCCCAGTAGTGCAGTTACACAGTCTACCAGACTGTAGTCTACCAATTAAGAAATGGCAACTAACGGGACTCGGAGCCTGCAGGTCTTGCTGGAACTCTGTTTCTGTGTCCACCAGCATAAAACTCACTTTCAGATCATGACATTGTTGGGGGAGGGGGGTCTCCCTCTCTTCACACTGTTCCATCTGACTTTATGCCACAACTATGGGATTTACCTGTCAATCTGGCTGTGCAACAGGAAAATGACCATGGGGACCACACACTTCACTCTGGGAACAAGCTTGGGTAAGAAGCAAGACTACAAACTTTGAACACTGCAGCCACTGTTGCTGCACTGCCTGGGACTACATGGCAGGCCTCGGCTTTCGCTCACTAAGCAGGGATAGTAATGGCTGCTCCACAGACTGCAATTTTGCACTTTAGCAAGATCAGAACAGAAACACAGCCTGATTTCTCAGAGGGATGGTTCGCCACTAGCTCTCGTATATTTAAGCAATATACTATGACAGGGAGTGGGTATATTGGTGGATTTACCATGCCTGGTGTGGTTCGGTCACGAGGTGCAGCCGAGTGACTTAACCACACCAGATGTGGTAAATCCATCCATATACCCACTCCCTGTCATGGTATATTGCTATTATATAATGTTCAACTTTTTTTTTAGTTTTTATAGTGATGTAAAAATTTTACAGTGGGTATACTGGAGGATTTATCACAGTCATGTGATGTGGTTTGACCAATGAGGTTACAGGATTTTCATACCCCATTGTATAATGTGGAGTAATCAATGGTCACCTGATGGTTGTTTACCACTCATCTGTCTTTATCTACCCCATGTTATAAGTCACTAATACACTTTCGGTGTTTTGCCTTCAGCCTTGAATATCACAAGCAGCAAGGGCATGCATTAATCCCAAACACCCCCATTCATCTCATAAAGATATAGGTTGGTTTCCCTCTCTGTTATTGTAGGCTTGGGACCAGCTGGTATATGTAATAGACAGACCAGGTAAGATTCAATCCCTACTACACTGTGTAACATAAACCATTTGTGAATATCTTAAGTCAATATAATGTTATGACTACAGTACAATCTTCAAAATGTTCACAAAAATTTATACCAAATATCCATAGTAGGACAATCATTTTTTGGTTGAACATTAGCAATAACTTTTGGTATGACTTAGTGAGACACTTGGTATGATACTGATACTACTGTTGTTCTGGTGTCCATATTACTCGTGACTTCTTGTGCCGTGTCTGTGTTACTCGTGTGACATCCTGTGGAAAAACTCTTGTAAATAAAGTATAATTCACTTTCTGAAAATTCAGTGATTTTTGTCTTTTCCTATGAGGGTAATATAGTTGTGCAAAAAAACAATGGACTAGAAAATCAAGGACATGAATGTGGTAGCCAAACTTGAACATGTCCAGATTTTGGCATACTGCGATCAGGAAACATATTGTGGCATAATTACCAACATGTTAGGTTTATGATAAAAAAATGCAAAGTTAGATATTATGCTACCTAAATAGATACCATAGACATAGTAATATCAAAAAATATATGTTTGATAGTATGGCAAATTTGCTGTCAAGGACACGATGTTACATTACGTTGCCCTTGTGGGAACTTTCAATCCCATTTTTTTAGGACCTCTGAACTACAAACTATCTTTATATTGGGGACTGCAATACTACCACATGTACACAATGTAAATATGATATGGTTATGACAATTGGCCCAAATAAATATATATATTATATATAAAATACCAAAGTGTTAAAATCTTGCTGGTTCACATACCTCATTAGTGTTGTGACATCTCTGAGGCAGTCGAGCTTTGCTCCCGTGCCAAATGATGTCACGACACTAAGTAGGCATGTGAACCTGCTTGTTCTAAACACATTGGTGTTAATTATTCTCTGTCTGTTGTGATCTTCTGTCTTGTCTCAGTAATGGTCTGGGCACACAGGGACTTTTATCCCTAATGTTTCATTTACCTACTTTTTACACTTTATGCTTCAAAAAAGATGCATTAATGTAGATATTTTTGTTGTAAGATATATTGATTTATTGCAAACACCACATGAAAGCATTTATTAGGGTTACAGTGTGCAAAGTAGGAAAATGAAAAAATGAGGGTCCAAAGTCTCTGGAACCTTTGCAAATCAGTGGTAGTGTGTTGTGTTCTTCAGAGGTCGAATGATCATGCAAGGCAAGGTTGGCATTTCCCTAATATCAGAACTTTGTTGTCAGACAAAGTATATGACACAGCATTGCTTGCATAGATAATGCCAGTATTATGGTAATGCCAACTTTGCATCCCAGCATTGTTCAAACTGTGAGAAACACCGCACCACTTATCTTCCATGGCTCTGGAGACTTTAAATTCTAATTTTTTCAGCTCTGTACTTTGTACCATGTAACTTTAATAGCTGCTTTAGCATAGTTGTTACAGTCAGTTTCCTTACTGTTTGAAAAGATGTATAAATGCCAAATACTGGTTCTAGGGTTGTGGATATGGTACACTATCCACACTTTGTCAGTCTTCCTTACCCTTTAAGTTCTACTGGAATGTCTTCAAGTTAAGCTCCTTGCACGCACTCCGATGGTATCCTTTTCATCTCTGCTCCGTGACATCAGCTCTTCCTTTCTGCAGGAAGAATCTGGTCTCCTCCTGACCTTTGCAGTTCCTGCGTGCGGTGTAGGCCTGTTTTTCTAGCCTGTTTTCAGGCACCTTTTCTCAGTTGTTTTTCCCATTCTTAACATCTGAATGGAGTGCGACAAACAGAGGTCTGATCCTGAATAGCGGTGCACCGCTTGTAACCAGATCATGTCGTACACTGACCCTCACGCCTCATGTGTTTTTTGCCTAGGAGCTCAGCATGATCCGCAGGCTTGTGGTCTGTGGCAGTCCCTGCAGGCCTCGACATTAGAGGACTGTTTCGTCTGACTTTTTGAGCTGCTAGGACAAATGGGTCCCTCCAGTCCAGTCCCAGGATGCCCTCAGGGCTGTTTTGGTGGTAGCGGACTCAGTGTCGCAACTTGCCATGCTCGAAGAGGTGGCAGCCCAGGTCGCAACGGGCACTGCTTGGGTTCCCACGTCGCTCTTGGTGGGATTGGGAGCTTCATTTACCAGAGCATTCCAGAGCTTGTGCCAGTTTCTTTTGATCCTCACGGAGGGCCCTCTTGAGGGTCCAAATAATCTAAGTCCTCACAGCATAAGAGGACCCATTGCAGGTCGTGGGACCAGCAGTGGACTCGCTCTTCCCGCCTCCATGATTCTGCTTCTGGCTTGACGGCTGTTGAATCATCTGCTTCGGCTGACCCTCTTGGAGTCCCTCTCCAGGCCACTGGCCCCTCGGTGCCCCCATCAGGCTTGCCGGCTGAGATGTGGACCAACCAACTGGCTGTGATTTGTCTTGGCCTGGTTGGCTTGTTGTTGGAGGTTGAGGTTGAATCGCTTTCTAGGGACATGGATATGTTGTTCATCCACACTGTCTGGCAGGTATCCTTGCCGCTTTAAATCTTGCCGGAAGGTCTTCAAGCTGGCTCCTCCCACCCACCCGGGTGGTAAAACTCTCGGCTCCGCCCCATGACGCCAGATCTTCCTTACCGCTTGGAAGCTCAGGTTCCTTCCTTAACGCTCTGTGTATAAGACTGGTTCCTAATTCTTCAGTTTTCCGAATTTAAAAGTGTTTTGCATTATAGACTTCGGTCTTCTATTCCTCGTGGCTGCGCTGGACAAATCGACTCCCGGTTTTCGGCGGTGCCCTTGCGGGCAGAAGATGTCTCGGACGGATCCGCACTCCACGTGTGTCTACTGTTTAGGCCTTGAGCACGACCCGCAGGCTTGCGACCTGTGCTCTTCCTTCTTAGCCTACATCCTCGAAGACTGTGCTGCCCGTTTACAACTGGGGCGCCCCGAGAAACGTTTTCCTCCGGTTAAGTCAAAAGAGGCCCGGTCGGCGGTTTCTGCTGCAGCGGGCTCGGTGGATCAGCTAGAGCAGATGATCGCCCTCGAAGAGGAGGCGGCGCGGGCCGCATCTTCCTCGGCCGCGGCATTTATCCCACTCTCCCTGGGTTCCTCTTACACAGCTTCCTTTAAGGAGCTTTGTCTGTCCCTCTCCACTAGAGGAGAGGGGCCAACATCTGCTGGACCTTCTTCTCGGTCCAAAAAGAAAGACAAGGGTAAGTCCCTCCATCGACGCTCTTGGGAGTGGGAAGGTCCCTCTCCCGAGTTGTCGACCATCGACTTTAATTGATCGTTAAACCGACCACTGGTCTCACAGTGTCTCCGTCAGGTCAGTTGGCGGAGACTGCCGTCGGCAGTTGAGATCTTTCGACCCGTTGGGCGGGTTGTCGACCCGACAAAGCGAAAATCCCTCTCCCGGTTCCCCGGTGGAAGCTGAGGATCCAGCGGGCTTGCCAGTGCCTCGGTTCCGGGCCCTCGGGCGAACCCTCCGAGCCGAGGAGAGCCGGTTCCACCCGTCCCTCCACGCACCGTCCTCGGAAGGCCGAGGTCTCGGTCTCAGACTTCTTGATGGTCTGCCGATCCCACCGTCATAGGCGGTCTCGGTTCCGGCACTCATGTAAGCGGCATTCGGCTGCCCCTCGCCCTCCTCCCTGGATGAGGGGAGGCTTCGACACATAAGTTACGCCGATGATACGAGGACCTCATGTGGCAACAGCTCCTTCTGACTGGGAACCAGCCGGCGCCGTCCGGCCATTAAGTGGCTGTCACTGGCCGGCGAAACAACCCTCGTTTTACCGAGGCCTGTTCCCAGGCGGTTGTTCGGCCAAAACCAGCTGCCCCACCGATTCCGGTGGAACCTCCGCCTCCACAGCCACTGTTTGGGGCTCCGACCAAGAACTCTCGGTCGGCTCAGGGTCTGCCCCATAGGCTGTCGGTCACCCTCATTCCCGATCGCCCTCGGCAGGTGGAGGGTGGCTCAGGCCCGAGGCAGCTCTTTGCGGACTCTTCTGAGTCCGACGACGATTTCTCCCTTTTCTCCAAGCGAGTGGACTTGGAGTCCTCTGGAGGTCAGTCGCTGGACAACAGCTCTTCATCCTTTCCGGGTTTGCTCAGGCTCATCTCGGAGTCCACCGGGATGTAGCTCAAGCCCGTATCCAAGTGGGCCAAGTATCCCCTCACGGAGATATTGGACCGAGGGGATTCCCCTACGGAGGCCTTTCCTGTGGCTGAGGCCATTGTGGGCCGGGCCTTGGAGCTCTGGGCGCCCCTCCCTGCCCTGCGCCTGGCCAGGATGGCCAGGAAGTATCGGTCCCTACCGGTTCCTGTCCGGTTTCTCGGAAAATCCCTCAGCCGAGGGTTAGTTACCGACAAGCGTTTTCCGGTACTGAGAAATGCTGGGGCGTGGACAAACCTCCCGACAAGAGGTCCAAGAAATTGGACTATGCCGGGCGAAAAGTTTACTCTGCGTCCTCCCTTGGCCTTCGTCAGGCAAGCTCGGCCGTGCTTATGGCACATTTCTCCCATGCCCTGTTGGGCTCCCTGGACGAGGTAGTCCCTCATCTCCCAGCTGACCTGCAGACCATGGTTAGGCAGGTGCGGGACCAGGGCAGGGCAGTGGCCAAGCAGCAACTTCAGACTGCTGTGGACACTAGAGACTCATGTGCCGGGTCATTCGCAGCCGCAGTGGCTATGCGCTGTCGGGCATGGCTGAGGATATCCACCTTCACAGCGGATACCCAGCACAAATTGGCGGATGTCCCCTTCCTGGGGACCGACCTCTTCGGCCCTGGAGTGGAAGGCCACCTCCAGAGGATCGAAAAGTCCAATGCTACCTTGGACTCGGTCTCATCCGCTCAGAGGGACAAGGGCCGCAGACCGCAATCCAAGCCCTTTCGTCCGTCTGTGCCCCCGGCACGTCCGGCCCAGCAACACCAGGGCCAGCAGGCTCGCTCTTGGTGTCCCAAACCCAAGCCCACGGCTTCCTCTTCCAGGAAGCAGGGAGGTAAAGGCCCAGGTGGTCCCTCGGCCGGTCCCTCCTCCAAGCCTGCACAGTGACGGGTTGAGGGGTGTCGCCCCCAACCTCATCACCTCACCCCAGGTTCCCCCCCGTGTGGGGGGACGGCTCCGGTTCTTCCTTTCCGCCTGGTCTGCTATTACCACAGACCGGTGGGTGTTGGAAGTGGTAGGAAAGGGCCTGCCTCTGGAGTTCGAGCAGGCCCCACCCTTCAGAGCTGTCGCACCTCGGGGGCCTTGGGGTCCGAAGCCTCGCTGTCAGCTCGCAGAGCCGACATCGCTCTCCTCCTCGAGAAGGAGGTGATAAGAGAGGTGGCGGACCCTCCCTCAAACCCGGGGTTCGTGTCCAGGTACTTCCTGGTTCCGAAACGGACGGGGGACTGGCGCCCCATTCTCGACCTACACGACCTAAACAAGTTCCTAAGGTCTCGAACCTTCAAGATGGTCACTCTGGCTCAGATAATACCATCCTTGGAACACGGCGTGTGGTTCTGCTCTCTGGACCTACAGGACACGTTCTTTCATGTCCCTATCCGTCCGTCCCATCAAAGGTTCCTTGGCTTTGAGCAGAGGATCCTTTTGAGTTCAAGCCATGCCCTTGACTTATCTCCAGCTCCCAGGGTCTTCATCAAATGCATGGCAGTGGTGACAGCATTCCTCTGGCGCCGAGGGTCGGTTTACCCTTACCTGGACGATTGGCTGATTGCAGCCCCTCCAGACAGGAGGTGAGTGGTCCAGAGATCTGGCCCTCCAGGTTTGCTCTCAGGTCGGCCTCCTCATCAACGAGGCCAAGTCGGAACTCGAGCCAAAGCAGGTGATTCTTTTCATCGGGGCAGAGCTCGACTCTCTTCGAGCCAGGGCACGGCTCCCGGCGGACAGGGTCGAGGTTCTTTCTTCCTTTGCCCAATCATTTCTGGTTGGGCAATTGCGCCCTGCCCGGGACTTCCTGCGCCTCCTGGGTCTCATGGCAGACTGTACCAGCGTGGTCCGTTGGGCCCATTGGAACATGCGCCCCCTTCAGTGGGGGCTGGCCAGCCAGTGGTCCCAATGCTGCGATCCATTGGACCAGCTAGTGACGGTGACCCAGGGGATGTGGAACGCTCTCCAGTGGTGGACCGTTCCAGTTCATCTGCAGGAGGGCATCCCATTTGTCCGCCCCGAGCCGACGGTCTCTCTATCGACCGATGCCTCTCTGATGGGTTGGGGTGCCCATCTGGGGGAACACCGAGCGCACGGCCTCTGGTCCCTGAGGGAGTCCCGATGCCACATCAACCTGCTGGAGCTCCGAGCGGTCCGCCTAGCTCTCACCGCCTTTGCTCCGTTTCTTCGGGGTCAAGTGGTCCGGGTCCAGATGGACAACACCACGACCATGTACTATCTAAACCGCCAGGGCGGGACACGCTCCATGCTTCTATGCAAGGAAGCTCTCCGCATCTGGTCACTCATGCGCAGCCTGGAGGCGGATCTCCTAGCCATTCATGTGGCAGGAGCCTCCAACACCCTGGCCGATGCCCTAAGCCGGATAGGGGCTTCGTCCACAGTGGTCTCCTCCTGCGGGTAGTACAAGACCTACTCTCCCATTGGGGCACGCCTCAGGTGGATCTGTTTGCCTCAGGGAGAATCTGGCTGAGGCTGTTCCATGCCCGGCCCCCTCAGCAGGGATCACTGCAGGGGGATGCCTTCTCGAGGCCGTGGACCCCGGGCCTCTTCTACGCCTTTCCCCCGTTCCCCTTGATGCACAAGGTGCTTCTCAAAGCAAGGAGGGACAAGGCACAGGTGATTCTGATAGCCCCAGACTGGCCCCGCCAGTACTGGTACCCAGATCTCCTCAGCCTCAGCTCCAGGCTCCCGAGGTAGCGTCCAGCTCGCCCGGACCTGCTCTCAGTCAATCAGGGGAAGGTATTCCATCCGGACCTTCAATCCCTGCACCTGACGGCCTGGTTCCTGGCGGCTAGAGTTCCAGGCCTTGGGTCTTTCCGATGGGGTCCTCAGCATAGTTGGGGCGTCCGTGAGAGTCGACCAGAAAATGCTCGCCTTCAAATGGAAAGATTTTCCATTTGATGTCAGAACAAGGCCTGGACCCTTCCTCCTGTTCCTTGGCGAGCATATCGGACTACCTTTGGTCCCTTTCTCAGCAAGGGCTTAGGTCGTGACAGCAAGGTGCACCTGGCAGCCATCTCTGCTTACGGGGCGCGGGCGGGAAGCAGTCGATGGCGCAGAGAGAAGGTGGTCTGGCGCTTTTTCAAAGGCCTTGATCACATTTCCCCTCCAGTGTGAGAACCTCCACCTCCGTGGGATCTACTGCTGGTACTGGCAAAGCTCATGGGCAAGCCATTCGAACCAATGCACAGGTGTGAACTCTCTCACCTGTGGTGGAAGACCGCCTTCTTGGTGGCTATTCGTCCAGCCTGAAGGATGGGAGAGCTCCAGGCGCTCTGCACCGGTCTCTTACCTGGTCTTCCCACAGGGACAAGGTTGTCCGCGCCCCCACCGAAATTCTTTCCGAAGGTGGTGTGGGAGTTTCACCTTAATCAGGTGTTGACTCTGCGGTGTTCTACCCAATCACACCTCGGAGGCCGAATATAGGCTCCATACTCTGGACCCTAGAAGGGCACCACACTATAAGGAGCGACGGCTGAAATTGGGGAGGTTCGCCAGCTGTTTGTCACCCACGCCAGCCGCACCTGGCAGAC
The DNA here is from genome assembly GCA_016271365.2 of Neoceratodus forsteri. Lineage (NCBI taxonomy): Eukaryota > Metazoa > Chordata > Ceratodontiformes > Ceratodontidae > Neoceratodus > Neoceratodus forsteri. The sequence goes on from CM057453.1 coordinate 1,628,479,965, forward strand.
CTGCAGCCAAGCGGACGATAGGCAGGTGGGTCACCTCCTGCATAGATCTCTGCTATAAGTTGGCGGGCATGGAGCCTCCCAGAGGGATAAGAGCTCATTCTACCCGCCATACTGCTGCATCGGTGGCTGCTTCCAGGGACGTCCCTATCCAGGAAATCTGCAGGGCTGCTACCTGGAAGTCAGCACACACCTTCATCACCCATTACCACATCGACCTTGAGTCACGCCGGGATGCTGGTTTTGGGGCCTCGGTTCTCCAGTCTCTATTCCCTAAGTAGAGGGTGTGCGCCTTGCCTCCCTCCTCCCGGAGAACTGCTAGGAGTCTGCCAGACAGTGTGGATGAACAACATATCCATGTCCCTAGAAATACAGGTTACTCACCTGTAACAGGAGTTCTAGGAATGGTATATGTTGTTCATCCACATGACCCACCCGACCTCCCCGGCTTCGACGCACAACCTGAGCTTCCAGCGTGCCAGATCTGGCGTCATGGGGCGGAGCCGAGAGTTTTACCACCCGGGTGGGTGGGAGGAGCCAGCTTGAAGACCTTCCGGCAAGATTTAAAGCGGCAAGGCTACCTGCCAGACAGTGTGGATGAACAACATATACCATTCCTAGAACTCCTGTTACAGGTGAGTAACCTGTATTTATTGGACTCCAGTCCTCTCATCCCTCCTTGGGGGCTGGACAAACCAGCCAACCTGGATGTCTCCACTCAGGAGACCGACCCTTCAGGGGTTCTGTGGGCTCCGGTCCATGCTGCATAAACAGTCCCCTTCCCTGTGTCTCCTCCCCAGTAACCCGATCATCGTTGGTCGAGGCCACCGTCGAGGACTTGGTCTCATTTGGGTTCGTGATCTCAGGTATCTTGGCATTCCCGTTCTCAGTCGTCCACTTAGAAGCGGTGTCTACACTTCTCTTCCTTCTCGTCTTCGGCCAAGGCAGGTTCTGCGGCAGACTATGGCATCATTAGGAGTAGCTGATGTGGTCACAGTGGATCCTTGGCCATGGTCATGCCACTCTGTAGCTCCCAGTGCTCCCCTGGTCGCCACTGCTGTGGCTTGTTTTGGTTTCCCCTGCCAAGCCAACACCAGTTTCTCCTCCCATCCTGGTGGAGCCTCTGACTCTGCAGCCTTTGCGCAGGGCTCCATCCAAGGCTGCCAACCCACTTCCAGCCTCCCCGGATGGCTGTCCATTGAAATGTCTCATTGGGTCAAGTCCTGAGTAGTCCATAGGGAGCCTGGGTCGGGGACGGTGTTGGAGGATTCCTGGGACTCTGAGGACTCCTTCATGCATTCCACTCGGACTCCAGGCTTTGCTCGAGAGTCACCAAATAGCTCACCACCGAGCATGGGCTGGTCTTCTTGGAGATCTGCTGCACCTCATCTCCACATCTATGGGGATTCCATTGGAGGTGGTCCAAAAGGAAGCCAGGTACCCTCAGTCAGAAACCCTCGACAGAGATGAGTCCCTGGAGGTTGCTTTCCCGGTGGCAGAATCCAGTCCTGTTCCCGCTCTGGAGCTTGGGCAGCATCCAGCCTCTTGTCCCCGTTCCTTTGACCCTTATGGTCAGTCAGTATGCAGTGCCCACTGGATCCCTTCCATGGCTTTACTGGCCATCCTTCAACCAAAGGATTGGTGGCAGATTCGTTTTTTTGGCATACAGACAATGTTGGGGATGTCGTCACACCTCCTGACACGGAGAAGCTGGACCGTGCAGTGACACAGGTATATGCCGCCTTCTCCCTTGGTCTTCAGCAGGTGAGCTCCACCATCATGATGGCCGTCTTTACCCATGCCCTCATGGGTGTCTTGGATTGAGTCCTCCTTGCCTTCCTGCAGATCTGCAGTTGGCGGTTCAGATGGTCCGGGACCATGGACGTGCGGTTCCCAAGCACCAGCTGGCCTTGGACATTGGCAACTCCTGTGCCTAGTCCATGGCTGCTGCAGTCACCTTACGGCATTGGGCTTGGTTGAGGATCTCCACCTTTCCAGCAGATTCCTTGCATAAGTTGATGGTGGCCCCTCTTGGGTACCAACCTGTTTGGCCAGGGATGAACAGTCATCTCACTAGCACTGAGTTGTTCCACGCCACTTTAAATTTTGTTACATCCTTTCAGAAGAACCTACGGGCAGGAAACAGAACTAGAAACCCTTATGGTTTCAGCCGCACCCGGACCCACAGTCTTAGCCGCCGTAGCCCCACCTGGGGCAGCCTCAGGTCTGCTGACCTAAGCCTTTGCCCACTGCCTCCAGTTCCAAGAAGCCAGGGGTCAAGACAGCGGTGCTGTTTTGGTGGCTCATGCTGGAGTCTTTTGAGTGACAGGCCACGAGGTTTGTGTCTCTCTCGCCCGTCCTGCATTAGTCTTGGGTTCCTGTGGGGGGTCTGCTTTGCTGTCTCTGGCACTCCTGGCTCATTATCGCTTTGGACAAATGGGTGCTCAACATGGTGGGTCACGGTCTGCCTCAACACTTCAAGGCTTTCCCACCCTACTGGGCTGATGCCCCACAGGAGACCATGGTGGCTCTGGACATGCTGTGTGTCCCCCCAGGAGGATATCCAGCAGCTTCTTCAGAAAGGCGCTGTGGCAGATGGCCTGGACACCCTGGCCGGTCAGGGATAAGTACCCGGATGCTTCTGGTCCCCAATGGGATTTTCACAATCTCAATTCGTTCCTGAGGAAGTGGAGCAGGGCATGTGGTTCTGCTTTCTAGCCCTCCAGGATGCCTTCTTCCATATCCCAGTCCATCCCATTCGCAGTTCCTTTGGTTTCGCATAGACGGGGTAGTCTACATGTTTTGAGTGATGCCATTTGGCCTCTCCTTGGCCCCCAGGGTCTTTACCAAGTGCATGGCAGTGGTGGCAGCATTCCTGCTGAAGGGTCCGGGTGTACCCCATGGGTTGACTGCCAGTTTCTCTTGGGAGGAAATGGAGTGGTCCAGGGATCTGGCCCTCCAGACTTGCTCAGCCTTGAGCCTTCTAGTCCACCCGTCCAAGTCAGAACTCCACCCCTCGTAGGCCATCCACTTCACTGGGGCAACGCTTGAGTCCCTTTGGGTAATGGCCCAATTCCCAGCAGACCGGGTGGCGGATCTTACCTTCTTTGCCCAATCATTTCAGGTTGGACACTCGTGCCCTGCCTGGTACTTCCTGCGGCTGCTGGGGTACCTGGAATCCTACACCAGCATGGTTCAATGGGCCTGCTGGCAGATGTACCCTCTGCAGTGGGGGCTGGCCCACCAGGGTCTCAGTGCCTTGGTCACCTGAACCAAACGGTCATGGTGACACAGCCGACGTGGGATGCTATTCAGTGGTGCCTCATCTCTAAATGCCTGCAGGAAGGGGTCCCATTCGTTTGCCCACAGCCGTCGGTCACTCTGACAACCTACACATCTCTGGTGGAATTAAGAGCACACCTGGGGGCCCACAAGGCCCATGGGCTCTGGACCCCCAAGGAGTCCTGGTACCACATCAGCCTGCTGAAGCTCCGTGTGATGCATCTTGCACTGATGGCTCTTGCACCATCATTTCAGGGTCAGGTCGTTTAGGTCCAGACAGACAACACCACAATCATGTACTACCTCAACAGGCAGGGTAGAACACATTCCTTCTGTTTGTATCGAGAAACCCTTCACACCTGGACCCTCGTGCACAGCTTGCATGCTGATGTGCTGGTGATTCATGTGGTTAGAGCCTCCAACTGGCTGACGGAAGCCCTCAGCCGAGTTAGCAAGGCATCTCACGAATGGTCTCTCCAACATGAGGTGGTAGATCACCTGTTCTCCCAGTGGGGCACTTCCCTGGTCGACCTGTTTGCCTCCTGGGAGAATGCAGTGCTGAGGCTGTTCTTTGTCCACCCCATGCAGTGCGGAACACAGGTGGGGGATGCCTTCGCTAGGCCTTAGACCCCGGACCTCCTGTATGCCTTCCCTCCCTTTCCCCTGATCCACAAGGAGCTGGTCAAGGTACGGAGGGACAAGGCACAGATGATCTCTGTGGCCCAGACTGGCCATGCCATTTTTGGTACCCCGATCTCCTCAGCCTCAGCAACAGACCTCTGTTACACTTGCCTCTTTGCCTAGACCTGCTCCCTTGCCAACAGGGGAAGGTCTTGTTCCCGGACCTTCAGTCCCTGGACCTGACAGCCTGGTTCCTGAGTGTTTAGAGTTCCAGGCTTTGGGTCTGTCTGACGAGGTCCTTCAGACTGTAGAGGTCTCACGGAAGGTGTCGACTCGCCAGTGCTGTGCCTGCCAGTGGTAGCTTTTCTCCACTTCGTGCTAGGGCAGGAAGCTAAACCTCTTGTCCTGCCTCATGGCTAGCATCCTGGACTTCTTGTGGTCCCTCTCTCAGTTGGGTCTGAGGTAGACAACCCTCAAGGTGCACCTGGCAGCCATCTCGGCATACCGGGCGTGGGCTGGTATGCTGACGGTGGTGCAGGAAAAGGTGTTCGGATACTTCTTTAAAGACCCTGACCACCTGTCCATGCTGGCACATGAACCACCACCTTTAGACTTGTTGCTGGTCCTGACAGTGCTCATGGGCAAGCCATTCGAACCCATGCACAGGTGTGAGATGTCACACCTATCGTGGACAGCCACCTTCTTGGTGGCTACTGCCTCTGCCAGAAGGGGCGATAGTGGAGATTATCAGACCAGCACCACGCAAGTAGCATAAATCTTTTGTGAATACAGCATGTGCTTCTGCTTACTGTTAATGTTGGCTTTGTCAGTTTGTTTGAGTTGGGGGGCTTTGAGCCCCACCCCACCCTTTTTTATGGGGGTGTTGTGGGTGAAACTTACCAACTCAAATAAACTACTACAAAATAACCCAAACACTGATTTGAGAAAGTAGTGTAACTTGACCTTACACTAATAGCGTAGGTCCGTTGGTGGTCCTATAATCTCCACTATCTCCCCAGAAGGATCAGTGAGCTCCAGATGCTCTCCATGGAATCTCCATACTTGGTTTTCCACAGGGACAAGATTATCCTCTGCCCCAACCCAAAGTTCCTTCTGATGGTGGTTTTTGAGTTTCACCTTCAACAGGTGATCAATCTCCCAGTGTACTGCCCTGATCCAACCTCAGGGCCCGAGTACAGGCTCCATGCGTTGGCCCTACGGCGAGCGCTCACTTATTGCACAAAGCATACATCTGGAGCTCAGTGAGAAGTTCGCCAGCTCTTTGTCTCCTACACTGAAGCCACACTTGGCAGACGTGCAGCTAAGCTGACGATTGGCAGGTGGTTTGTATCCTACATTGATCTCTGCAGTAGGTTTGCTGGTAGGGAGCCACTTGTTGGGCTAAGGGCTCATTCCACTAGACACACCGCTGCCTCGGTGGCTGCTTCCAGGGATGTCCCTATCCAGGAGATCTGCAGAGCTTCTACCTGGAAAGTCAGCAGACACCTTCACCTCCCACTACCGCATTGACAGCAAGTCATGCCGTGATGCTTGCTTTAGGGCCTCAGTTCTACACTTATTCTGTCCTTAGTAGGGGTGTACGCCTTGTCCACGTCTCCCGGAGAACTGCTAGGAGTCTGCCAAAGTGTGGAAAGTGCACCATATCCACGTCCCTAGAAATGAGGGTTACTCACCTGTAACTGTAGATCTTCTCCGAGAAAATCTCTTGCAGCAGGCAATACTTTTGGGTCCCCGCCAGAGGGCGCTCTTCTGCATGGCAGCTTCTTCCAGCAGTCTTTGCCAAGGGGCTGCCCACACTGTGACTATATAAGTGTGGATGGCCCCAGGCATCCTCAGTTGATTTTTCCACTGTCTTCAGCTCACACATAGCAGTTTCCTCTTCCCAGTGTATGCAATTCTTCATCGATGAGACATCTAACTAGGAACAGTGTTTTTTTTCTCACTGTCCCCACCTTCATCGATGACGTGAATGTTCTTAGATTTACAAATGATGGTGCACCAAAGGATTCCTTCTTTGTCGACGATGCTGCCTACCCCGTCATCAATGATGTTTGTGAATAACGACTGTTTACACATCAGCAAGATGTGGAAAAATACTCCTCATCCTCCTCAAGGTTGCTGTCATCGACGGCTGCTGTTACCAGTGCACACAGTCGATGGTGCACCACAAGATGACTTCATCATCGACGATGTTTGCACTATTGTCCATGTTGCTTGCAGTGACTCTCATTTGTACATTAGCAGGACGTGGAGCAGTACTCCTCCTCTTCCAGGTTGCACTCATTGATGGCCACTACTATCCGTGTGCACCGTCGACAGTGCACCACCAGATGCTGTCATCGACGATATTTGCACTGTTGTCGATGATGCTTGCACCAACACTCATTTCAGCATCACCAGGACATGGAGCAATACTCCTCATCCTCCCGGAAGTTGCACCCGTCGACAGCCACTGCTACCAGTGTACACCATTGATGGTGCTCAACGAAGATAACTTCATCATCGAAGACAATTACACACTCGTCGACTGTGCCTACTACCTGTGGCACACTGTCGATGGTGCGCCTCAGGATAACTTCTTTGTCGACACACCTGTCTATCCTGTCGTTGACCATGTTTGAAATAACAGAAAATTGTTCCCCTAGAGAAGGGGACTAAATTCAGAGTCCCCGTCGATGACAGCCCGCAGACACTCATCCAGGCATCACAGGGACAGGAAACAATCCTCCTCATCCTCTTCTACAAAACGCTTGTCGATGGCCACCACTTCGGGTGACACACCGTCGATGAAGCCACACAAGACACTACCTTCGTCGATGACTTTACCCACCTTGTCAGCGATGTTGTCTAGCACCCTTTCAACAGTTTCTTCTGATTTGGAGGTCGATCCACTGGATTCTCCATTGACGATTACATGGCCACTGTCTGTGTCGTCGACGGTACCTCCTTTTCGACATTCACCATCTTCTGCATTTACTTTGCCGTCGACAGTGGCTTTGGGTTCTGTGGTGAAGGATAAGGGCTTTACCCTTACAGTCATTCCTCCTCCTTCTCAACTGGCTACCCATAGGGGCCCAGCTGACCACTCCAAGGATCCTGGTTTATATACCCCAGGCTCCAGATTTCTGCATATGCAGAGACTTGCACCGTCTTTGATTCTTGTGATTTCTCATAGACAGGCAACCCCTATCACCACGTCATCCTCTATAGACGTGGCTACTGTCATCCAGACAGTTTTTACAGGTCATGAGAGATGCTCAGACCTCTGCTTCCAGGGAATCTTCCTATTGGTCACGCTCACCTACTCCCTCTCCGAAACATTTTCCGTTCGGTTCAGGAACTTCCTCCTAATATAGCTCCTTCTTTTATGGAGGAGTACTATTTTCCAGAGGATGACTATGAAGAATTAGGAGAATATTCTCCTTTGATGCTAGTCCTCGGCCTCTCTCTCCAAGGCCTTGTCCTTGACTTCTCTTCCTGGGACACTGCTCACCACACAGCAGCCTCTCCACCGGTGTCCCATCTTTTCATGATCTGATGGCCCAGATCCAAACAGTGATGGGATTTTCAACCACAGAACAAGACAAGCAATGTATAGACATTGCAGATTATCTAGAGGTCCTGGAAGAGTCTCTAGTTGTGGTACCCCCACTGATTCAGACATACCACAATGCAGTATTGGCTGCCTGGGACCAACCTTCAATGGTCCTGGCATACCAAGGAAGGTGGATAGCCTATACAAGCTCCGGGTGGGCCATCCTTACTTTGCAAGCACCCCGGATGCAGATTCTGTGGTCATTAATGCCGCTCATGATCACACTTAAAAGCCTAGACACATGAGCTCCTTACCACCTGACAAAGACTCCCGCCACATAGACTACCTTGGCAAAAAGGTATACCAAGCGGGGACGATGAATCTTCAGATTCTCAACTATTTGGGACATATGGTTAAATACCAGCGTACACTGTGTTCTTCAGCCACGGCTCTTGTCAACAAACTCCCTTCTTCTCCAGAAAAGGAGCAATTGTTGGCTACTGTGACCACTGGTAATTCTATCTCATGGCACATCCTTAGATCGGGTATGCCGCTATGGATACTTCAGCTTGGACTTCGACCACAGGTATTTCCATCAAGAGACATGCATGGCTCACAGTCTTCGGATTTACCCCAGATGTGCAACATAAGATCATGAATGCACCATTTAATGGCTCAGTACTTTTGGTCCTGCCACCCAGATGATTATGGATGATCTCCAGGCGTCTGATAGACAGCTTAGAACAGTCCATGGCTTGTATCACTCTACTCAGCCATCGACTCAGTACCGCTACCATTACTTTTAGTGCAGAAGAAATGGTAGAAAGCGGGGAAACTATTGAGCCACTGGGCGAGACCATGCTTAGTCCCAGCCTGCATCTAGAACCACCCCATCTTCTACACCACCGCTTTCTTTGGTTTCAATTGCTAGGTCAGCACTACCAATTCAGAGCCTTGCACTTCGGACATTCATTCACTCCAGGGGTGTTTACCAAGTGCCTAGCAGTGGTGACTGCAGCACTTTGGGGATGAGGCCACTACGTCTTTCCATACCTGGACGACTGGCTTATCAAGGCAGACTCAAAGGACTGTCTTCTTCAAACAACATGAAGTCTTGCTGTATTCTGACAATAGCAGTGAGTCCCAACCTTCGAACTGCCCTGGAGATGAAAGAGTTAACTTTCCATGCCAGGCATGGAACGCTGAGCTCAAGCTTGGTTGAGACTCTGTCTGTTGTTCTTCAAACTCAAACCGTCAGATTCTTTACTCCGCCTCACTGAACAGTCGCTCCAGACATTTCTCCTTCTGCTCGGTTTAATTTGTCGGTTAAAGTACCGCTTTTCTCGGTTTTTCGACTGAATTTAAACCGTAACCTGTCGGTTCAGTCTCTGTCTGCGGTATTTGTGAGTACTAGATAGGTTTTATTTTATTCTGTTCTGTGTGGAACTTGCAAACAGTTTATCGGTTCGGTTTGAACCGATCAAGTTGTTTAAAAAATCTTAAATTGTGCTTTTAGAGTGTGGTTACCGGTTCTTAACGGTTCTAAAAAAAATGGATTTTATTACGGTTTTTTCCACGACCTGTGACACGGTTGGGAACCGATAAGAGAGTCTTGCCTGACGGATTGCCATAAAAGGGTAACTTTGGTTGGGACTGGCACTATGTCTGAGGCAAAGAAAACCAGACCCACTGGTTTTAACACTGCAGTGTGTGTGGGGAAGTTTTTGCAAGGCTGACCCCACACCACCTGTGTTTATTGTCTGGGGTTTGACCACCTCAATGCAGACTGCCAGATTTGCAAAAATTTCCCTGCAGCTACCCTAGAAAAGAGAGCTGGTAGGCTCAGGGATAGGAGGCCAAAAAGTCCGCTGAACCACATGGCCAGCCCGGTTCGGTTCAAACCGAACCAGCAGGAGTGCCTCTGACCAGGGCAGACTTCTTCGGGCAAAAGGAGAGCCGATTCTGAGGAGTCGGTTCTGGCTAAAAGAACTAGAAAAGAAAAATCAGCTGGTGTGGAGCCAAAACTTTCCTCTCCAACCGTTGAAGAAATAGCCAAAGCAATCAAAATTGTTCAGTCACTTTCCCCGGTTCCGACCGAACCGGCACCATCAGGCAGGCGCTCGGTTCGGCCGGTTCCACCGGTTCAAGAGTATGATGTAGAGAAAGAAAGAAACTGGAAGAAACTCAGAAAGAAACTGGAAGGGGACAGGATCAGTTGTGTTCCAGGACAGTAGCTGCTGCTGTTGTTTTCACAGGGTTCTTGTGGATTTTACTTGGTAGGTTAGTTCTTTTCTTTCTTACTTCTAAGGGGCTAGCAGGGTATTGTTTTGGGGGCTGCTGGATGTTTGTAAACTGATTTGGTGGCTGTAAGTGGGGCTCATTTTGTGGATGTTTCTCTGTGTAACAGGCTGCGCTGGTAGAGGCCTATTTCTTCTGATTTAAAACCTATTTGGTGGGATTTGCTTGGGCCTGGTTCTTTGGCTGCTGGGCTTGGAGGGGAGACACAGGGCTGATACACTCTCTCTCTCGAGTCAGGTGTCTGCCCAGGACCCTCCCTCCCCAGAAGTCTGAGAATTTATAGGGGAACACCTGCCCTGCAATTGGAGGAAAGGCTGCAGGTGCAGCTCATGTAGTTCTAGCCACTGGGGTTGGATTCAAAGGCTGGGAGAGAGGAGCTTGGGAGTTGTTCATTTCCTTATAAGTTTAATGTGTTGTACTGCACCTAGTAACAGGGTTACTGGTGTACAGTGGGACTGTCTCTAAGATTAGTGGGTGACCTGATTAGGCAGTAAGGGTATCTTGGACTAGAGAGAACCTGGTGGCTCACCCAAGGAAACCTATTTGGAAGGGGATGGAACCACACATCATTAGGGCCGGCATCTTTGGAAGGGTGGTGGGGTGCACAGGGTGTGGAGCAGCCATGATACTGGACTGGGCTTGGAAGTTCGGTGGTTGCCCAGTGTGATACCAGCTAGCACAGCTTAGGGAGCAGGTTGAGGGGATTAGGAGAAAGCTGGGGGAAGGGGGCTGGGAATCTCCCACAGGGTTGCACCAAGCACTGGGGGTGGGGGCATAGGGAAAGGAGTGCAGGAGAATACTCAGGGGTCACATAGGGACCCTGGCAGAGGGGGTCCAAAAGGACACTACCAAGGAAGCAGGCAGGTAACTGGGGACCCTCACAAAGGGGGGACGGAGGGACAACATTCTCAGGGAAGTAGGCAGATGGCCAGGGCTGGACAGAAGGAAGCAAAGCGAGGGGAGAGGTGGATCAGACCTTACACTCAGTAACTGTTTCAATTCTCTTCTTCTAAGGATGAGGGGGTGATTAGCCACGACAGAGGTGGTTAGAGACGGAAAGGGAGTGGGAGTGGGAGGCAGGAGGCAGGGGCCAGATAGCAGGAAGAACAGGGGGGGACCTGGAATGCAGGAGAATGGGGGGAGCAGTGAATCAGAGCAGGAGGGGCAGGGGGAAGAGGGAGGAAAGCGCAAGGAGAAGGACCAGTTGGGAGGAAAGGTAAAGGAGAAGGACCAGAAGTACAAGGAGGATTCAGTAAAGGATGCTGAGGGTTTAGGCCAGGGGAGCACGACGAGCAAGGAGGAATGAAATGGAGACAGGAAGGAAGGGAGGATGAGCCAGGCTAGTTTAGCAGATGGGGGAGAAGGACCAGTTGCGAGCAGTGAGGGGGGAATTAACAAGGTACAAAAGGATACTCAGGAGGAGGAGAAGCATAGGACTGGTGGGGAGGGGGTGGCCATGGTAAATATGGAGGGGGTGGCATGTGGCACCCAGATAGGGGAGGAACAAGGAGCCAGCTGGGTGGAGGGGCCTGTAGAAAGGATGAGGGACATGGAAAGGGGAATGGAGGAAAGGAGTGGTCAGAGTGCTCCTGCTGGGGATTCTATGATCAGGGTATCAAATGGGATAGGGAGGGAGAAGCCTGGCCAGTTAGAACAAGATGCTTCCTTGACTAACGGTGCACAGGGCTAAGCACGAGGTATATCAGCTGGCAAAGATTGTGGAGGTTCCCAGACATACTGGTCCACCTGGGTACAAATGACATTGAGGGAAATAGCGAGCTAGAGATACAGGCAAGATTCAGGGAGTAGCCAGGGTCTGTCATGACATAGGATGCAGTTTCCTTCTCAGAAATCCTGCCAGTGCCAAGGGCTAGTGGGGAACACAAAGGAAAATTGGGAGATAAACCAGTGGCTTAGGGGTGGTGTGAGGCCAGAGGGTATGGGTTGATGGGGATTGGGGAGACCTGGGAGGATAAGGAGCTGTATGCTGAGATAGACTACATCTCAATTTGGAGGAGGGAATCCTAAGTTGAAAATAGAGGGGTTCATTGGTAAAAGTGGGGTTTAAACTTGTGAAGGGGTGGGATGGGAGAAAAGGCTGTCAAGGGGTGCCGATAAGGAGGGACTCTGTCTCCACCCCTGGGGACCAGGAGGATTGCAGGAAAAGGCCAACTGGCAAAGTGCAGACCAGGGAAAACAGAATCCCCATGGGAACACGAGCAGGGAAATGGAACTATAGGGAAAGGGTGGAAGGTAGTCTCTAAATGCCAGGAGCTTGGGCAATAAAATGCCTGAGCTCCAGGCGATGCTAACTGAGGAGCAGTGGATGTGGCAGCGGTCACTGAGACTTGGGCCACTGCAAGACATGACTGGGACCTGAACCTGGAGGGTTACACTATGTTCAGGAAGGACAGGGGGAGGAAGGGAGGAGGGCAATGATAGTCAAAACTGCATTGGCATAGGGGGAGTAGAGGAGGCAGAGGGAACCGTGGAGGCGATTTGGGTCACCTTGATAACAAGAGGGGCAAGAGAGTAAAAATAGGAGTGGTGTATAGACCCCCTGCCCTGGCGGAGGAGCTGGAGGACAGTTTGGTGGCAGATGTTAGGAGACACTGCAGACTGGGCAGAGGAACGGTGGTGGTGTTGGGGGACTTAAACATGCCAGGAACAGACTGGGAGACTATGACATCCTCTGTGACCAGGAACAGAGGTTGTTGGATGTCTTTCAAGATGCGTTCCTAACTCAGCAGGTGAGGGAACCGACCAGGGAGGCACGGGTACTGGATGTGGTCCTGGCAGACAGTGACCAGATTGGGGGCCTGGAGGTAAGGGACCCATTGGCGGGGAGTGACCATGCCACGGTCTGGTTCTGCCTGGAACTAGGAGGGGTAGAAGGCTGCACAAAGACGGAAGTAACCGACTTCAGGGGGGCGGATTTTAAGGAAATGGGAAGGATCCTTAAGGAGCATTTGGATGGGATTGGGTCAGACATGGACGCTGATAGTAGGTGGGAAATCATCAGGAGAGGGGTGCAGGATGCTACCAGCACCTGTGCAAGAGTAAGACGAAAATGCGGTAGGGCCCAAAAACCCTGTTGGTGGACCAGGGAGGTCCAGGAGGTGGTGCGGGGAAAGAAAGCAGCCTATAAGCAATTCAAGTGCTCAAGGAGTGAAAGGGATCGAGGGGAGTACGAGCTGATGGCTAGAAGGGCCACTAGAGTGGTGAGGGCGGCTAAGGCAAGGAAGGAGCAGAACCTGGCCAGGGAAATTAGGAGAGGGAACAAGGGGTTCTTTAGATACATTGGGGAAAGACGAAGGGTGAAGGGGCAGATTAGCAGGATTAAATCAGGGGAGAGATGGGCACAAGACCCGGGGGAGCAGGCTGAGGTACTAAATGAGTACTTCACCTCAGTTTTCACCAGGGAAAATGGGGGTGCTGCATCATACATGGGAGGAGACAGAGATACTGAGGAAGGGGGACCCTTACCGATCGGCAGGTCTGGGGAGAGGGGGAGGCATCACTGGCAGGTGGGGGGAGGGCTAAGCAGGGAGAAGAGGTACCGGAAGTGGAAATCACAGCAGAGAGAGTGAGGGAAGCCCTGAGCTCCCTTAAGACGGACAAAGCACCGGGGCTGGATAAATTACATCCCAGAGTGCTGAAGGAACTTGCAGATGTCCTGGCGAAACCCCTGGCAGAGCTTTTCACCATCTCTCTGAGGACAGGGTGGGTGCCCCAAGACTGGAAGGTGGCATATAGTGCCCATCCACAAGGGGGATCAAGGGAGGTGGCAGGGAACCACAGGCCTGTCAGCCTGACATCGGTGGTGGGCAAGGTGATGGAGGGCATTGTCAAGGAGAGGCTACGGGGGGACCTGGATAAGTCAGGGTGCCTGGACGATAGACAGCATGGATTCATCCCGGGGAAATCGTGTCAGACAAACCTGGTGGAGTTCTATGACTGGATGACAAGTGCCTCGGACCTGGGTAGACCAGTGGATGTCCTCTTTCTAGACTTCAGCAAGGCATTTGACTCTGTTCCTCACGTGGGCCTATTGGATAAGCTGGGAGAAATGGGGGTGGGGAACCAGATGATCAGATGGATAGGCAATTGGCTCCAGGACCGGACCCAGAGGGTCGTAGTTGGTGGGATAGTCTCATCCCCAAGGAGGGTCATTAGTGGGGTCCCACAGGGATCAGTCCTTGGGCCCCTTCTGTTCAACACCTACGTATCTGACATAAGGACAGGAATCAGGAGTGAGATGAGTCTCTTTGCAGATGACTCGAAACTGGGGGCGGTGGTGGATGGGGAGGAGGGGAGGGTGGCCCTACAGGGGACCTGGAGGCTCTGGAAGATGGTCTAGAAAGTGGAAGCTGAGGTTCAATGCAGGAAATGCAAGGTACCCACCTGGGGCCAGAAACCCAGGCCAAGTGTACACCCTGGGGAATGCTACAAGTCTCAATGGCTGAGAGGGACCTGGGGTGGTGGTGGATGTCAAGATGAACAACTCTGAGACATGTAGAGGGCAGCAGCCAAGGCCAACAGGATGCTGGGATGCATCGCTAGGGGGATCACCTCAGAAGGAGGAAGTGATGCTCCTCTGTATAACTGCTTTAGTGAGGCCGCACTTGAGTACTGCGTGCAGTTTTGGAGGCCACACTTAAAGAGAGAGCATTAACCTCCTGGAGAGGGTCCAGAGGAGGGCAACCAAAAATGATTTGGGGCTTGGGGACAGGACCTATGAGGAGAGGCTCAAGAGCTAAATATGTACACATTGGAAGAGAAAGGACCGGGGACATGATAGAGGTCTTCAGGTACATGAAGAGGGTAAATAGGGGAGGAACAGTCAGGGTGCTTCGAAGGAAGGAGGAAGGGGCCACTAGAGGGCATGGGAGGAAGCTGGAGGGGGGAAGATTCAGGGGAGAAAGGAGGAGGTGCTACTTCACTGAGAGGGTGGTGGAGCCATGGAATGCACTGCCTAGGGGGCTGGTGGAGGCAGAGACAGTGGAGGGGTTCAAGAGGGGGTGGGACAGGTACAGGGGAAGGGTTCTGGAAGCAAAATCCAATGCAGCAAGAATATCCGGAACTGGGAAGGGAGAAGCCAGAGAAGGCGACGGGGACAGCAAGGTCAGCACCCAGGGTGGGGGCTGACCAAACGAGCAGACACAAAAGACCATTAGGCCTATTCTGCTGGCATTTTAGTATGTTAGAGGAATTTTATGAACTGGAGGAGGAGGAGGAAGAGGAGTATAAGGAAAGTGAATGTGGATTTGAAAGTCTGGATGTGCCCATTGACCCGGACATCTCCCCAGACAGACCTTCAGAAGTGTCTCCTCCTAGGCTTTCTGAGTCCCCCTCCCATTTCATGTTATATAAAAAAAGTGGCTGAAACCCTCCAGCTCTATGGAAGAAGCTGTGGATGACCAGGAGGAGCCTGATTATGTGGAAATGATGGATATCCCAGAGTCTAGGAGGCTGTCTATTCCCTTGCACAAATCTTTGGGAAACAGACATTTAAGATTTTAAAGACTCCTAACACTATACCTCCTGTGGATAAGAGAATGGACAAAGGTATACATTGTCAGGCTCTGACATGGAGTTCCTTACACAACAATGCAGCCATGTTGAGTGAGTGCAGGCTGCAGCCTGTGATAAGGCAAACATTCCCTTGGCTTCACACCTCCGGACAAGGACTCCAGGTACTGATGCCATGGCAAAGAAACAGTACATGGCAGCATCCTTAGGACTCAGACAGCCAATTATATGGCCTATACTGCTAGGTATCAAAAATCCAGATGGGACACTGTTGTGGCCCTAGAAAAACAGGTCCCTGGCCAGCTTGCCAAGGAGCTGGAGCAGGTGGCTGCTGATGGTATTGAGGAATCCAAGGTGCAATTCCATGCTGCAATGGACTCTAGAGTCATGGCTACATCTGTGGCACTTCAAAGAATGGCTTGGCTCAGATGTACTAGCCTGTCACAGGATACCCAGACTAAGGCCATCAATTTTCCTGTTGTGGGTAATTTTCCGTTTGGGGAGCAAACAGAGAATTATATGAAGAAAATGGATGAGTATAGGACCACCTATAGGAGTGCACAGGCCAAGGAAAGGCAGGCCACTCCTCAAAGGCAGCAGCTTCCCAGGGGCAGGGGCAGGCCTTTCTACAGCCTTTTACCAAGCCCAGGCCTCCTCTTCTGCTTATGCCCAGAGGGGGTTCTTTAGGAGGCAGAGGCAGACAGGTACAAGCAGGCCTGCTTCCACCCCTCAGCCCAAAGCCCCTGCCAAACAGGCACCCTGATGGGGTTGCCAGGGCTGATTCTCAGCTACCTGTAGGGGCAGGCTGGCTTACTTTGTCCAGGACTGGGAGTCCTGACATCAGACAAATGGGTCCTGGAAGTAGTAAGCCAGGGACTGGTTCTCAGCTTAAAAAGTTTCAAAGATGAGAACCAGATCTTTCCACCTACAAGTCCATCAGGAGCACTCTTGAGGCAGAGTCTCTTCCTCCTAGCTCTCAGAGCTGTGGAAGGGTTCCACCCCTACACCAGGGCAAAGGGTTGTACTCCAGGTACTCCCTTACCCCAAAAAGACAGGAGAATGGCGGCCCATCCTGGATCTCAGATACTTAAACAAGCACCTTTAAAACCAACATTCAAAATGGTGACTCTGAGAATTTTCTACCCTCTCTAGGGCCCGGGGACTGGCTAGTGTCCCTGGACCTCAAGGATGCCTACTTCCATATTCTCGCCAGAAGCTCCCGCCGAAAGTACCTCAGGTTCGAGCTGCCCTCAGGCCATTACCAGGATCAGAGCAATGCTCTTTGGCCTCACCTCTGCTCCAGGGTATTCACAAAATGCCTGGCAGTGGTAGTTGCTTCTCTAAGAAGGCAGAAGATTGCCATCTTCCCTTACCTGGACGACTGGCTCATAGTAGGCCAGTCCCCAGACCAAGTCAAGTTACACTTACAGATAACTCAGCAACTTCTCACTTCCTTGGGTTTCCTTCTAAATCTTCCAAAGTCAGTTCTAGAGCCTGTCCAGCTCCTCACCTTCATAGGTGCAGAGCTAGACACAGAGAAGGCCAGAGTCTTCCTTCCCCTGGACAGGGCAAGGACCCTGGTCTCTCTGGCCTCCTCATTCACCCTGCAGGTGTCTCGACCAGCAAGGCATTTTCTACAGCTCCTGGGACACATGGCTGCTTCTACAGCAGTAGTGCAGGAGCAAGATTTCAGATGAGGGACATTCAGTTCCATTTAAGAGCCTTTGGTCTCAAAGGAAGGACCCTCTGACCAAATTGATCCAGTAACTCGAACCCTGATCCAGGCCTCACAGTGGTGGCAGGATCAGAGCAGTCTGAGACAAGGGGTTCCCTTTGTCACTCAGTCTCACTCTTTAATCCTTACTACAGATGCCTCCCTCTTGGGGTGGGGGCTCACAGGGCGACCTCACCACCCAGGGTTGTGGTCCCTCAGGAATCTCTGCTCCACATCAATCTGTTGGAGCTCAGAGCAGTATTTCTAGTACTTCAGCTTTTTCCAAATCTGTTCAGAACAAAGCTGTACAGGTCAGAACAGATAACACCACCACAATGTGGTACATCATCAAGCAAGGAGGCACTCGGTTCACGTGCCTTGTGCAATCAAGCAATGAAGTTGTGGTCTCTGGCTTACTCCCTGAACACCTCCCTCATGGCAGTTCACCTCCCAGGTAAGGACAATGTCCTGGCAGATGCTCTCAGCAAGATTTCCCAGGGCCATCACGAATGGTCACTGGACCCCCTGGTTTTGGAGGTGATATTTTCCAGATGGGGCACTCTGCAGATAGATCTTTTTGCAGCCCCAGACAATCACCAACTTCCCCTTTTTTGCTGCAGGCCCCCAGTGTTGGACTCAGTCCCCCTGGATGCCTTAGTTCTCAACTGGGAGGGGAAGTTTCTCATGCTTTTCCCCCTTCCCTCTCCTGTTCAAAGTGCTAGTCAAAATCAGATCTCAACCCTGCAAGATGATCCTGATTGCTCCAGACTGGGCCAGACAGCCCTGGTATCCACTCCTACTGTCCTTAGCAGTCCATCTTCCCCTGTGTCTTCCCAGGAATTACAACCTGTTAACCTGTGCTCAGGGGAGGGTTTGGTACCCGAACCTCAAATCTCTCAATCTCAAGGCCTGGCTCTTGAAGAGTTAGAGTTTGCTGATTTACGCCTCTCCCAAGGTGTAATGGATATCCTGAAGGCTTCTAGAAAACCTTCCACCAGGGCTACTTATAATTCCAAATGGAAAAGGTTTTCCATATGGTGCTCTGGGAAGCATATTTTCCCAGAATCTGGTGATTTGCCCACAGTCCTTGATTATATGGTGCACTTAAATAGCTTGGGGCTGAGACCAGCTACACTGAAAGTGCATCTGGCAGCTGTGTCTGCCTTTATTTCAGCAGGTAAGCCCTCTTCTCTTTCAGCTCACCCTGTATTCTCCAAGTTTTTCAAGGGATTGCTTCACACCAACCCTCCATTCAGGGACCCTGCCCCTGCCTGGGACCTTAATGTTTGCATTGCTCAGCTTATGCAACCCACTTTTGAGCCTTTGTTCTCAGGAGAGCTTAAGTACTTGACTTGGAAAACTGTGTTTCTGGTAGCCATCACTTCTGCCAGACGCATAAGTGAATTACAAGCTTTGTCAGTGGAGCCTGATTTTATCTCCTTTCATAGAGATAAGGTGGTCCTCAGGACTAACAGGAAGTTCTTGCCTAAGGTGGTTTCAGATTTACACCTTAATCAGTGTACTTCACTGACCATTCCTTCTCTGTCGAGAGAAGGCTGCACAGTTTAGATGTGAAAAGAGCCCTTAGCTACTACATAGAGCGTACCAAGGGTCACAGGTTTGACTCCCTCCAACTCTTCCTCACTTATGGTGAGGTTGGTAAAGGGAAACCTGCCACTAAAAGATCCATTGCCAGGTGGATTGTCTCTTGTATCTAATTTTGTTATGAAAAACTGGGTAAGATTCCACCCTCAGGCCTGAAGGCTCACTCTACCAGAGGTACAGCTGCTTCCCTGGCTGCTGCCAGGGACATCCCTATTCTAGAGATATGTCAAGCAGCTACCTGGAAAACAGTTCACACTTTTGCAAGCATTACTCCCTGGATATCCAGGCTAGGAGTGATGCTCGGTTCTGTGCACAGCTGTGCTTCAGAGCCTATTCCCTAAGTAGGTTCTGTCCCTCCTCCATGGAGGTACTGCTTTTAGTTTGTTATTGTCAGAATACAGCAAGACTTCATGTTGTTTGAAGAAAAAATTACTCACCTTAGTAATGTTGTTTCTTCTAATGGAGTCTTGCTGTATTCTGACCTCCCCCGCCTGCCCCTCTCAGAACCTCTGTTTTTGGGATGTGGGTGGGCAGTGCAGTGTTGGCACTCAGTAGGTGCCCACCTTGTTGTTTTCACCCCTTTTCTTGGGGTGAGTGGGTGTTGTGTTTTTCTTTTTTTGGGTCTCCTGACTTGAGTCCTTGTTTTGGGACCAAAAAATGTGTTTTTATGTTTAGTAGCCAGTTGGCTAGTGTAGGTTTATAGCTTCCACACAGGGCCTTAGTGAGTTTAGCTCGTAAAGATCTGACGGTTTGAGTTTGAAGAACAACAGACAGAGTCTCAACCGAGCTCGAGCTCAGCGTTCCATGCCTGGCATGGAAAGTTAACTCTTTCATCTCCGGGGCAGTTCGAAGGTTGGGACTCACTGCTATTGTCAGAATACAGCAAGACTCCATTAGAAGAAACAACATTACTAAGGTGAGTAATTTTTTCTTTCCTCCCTACAAGCCACTCTGAAATGATTTCAAGCCTTGGGGATTATGGTAAATTGGCTCAAGTCCCACCCGATCCCCACCTAATGTCTCCAATACGTAGGAGCAGTCTTGGACACCGCCGCAGGTTGGGCCTACTTACCAGAGTACAGACAAACCAAACTCATGTCCCTGGCCATTCAATTTCAAGAGACGCAGTATGTATCAGCAAGACAAGTGCTATGCCTTCTAGGGCATATGGCAGCAGCCATCTCAATGGTAGCCCACGCAAGACTATGCATGCGGCCTGTCCAATGGGCACTACAAAGTCAGTGGTATTAAAAGTCATATTCCTTCGAGGCTCGCATTCAGGTCACTCCAAGCCTCCGAACTGCCCTCAGTTGGTGGACATGCCATCCCCACATCTCTCAGGATGTCCCCTTTCAATCCCTACCACCATCCCAAACACTAACTACCAATGCATCCCTGATGGCTGGGGTGCACATCTAAGTCCGTACAAGACTCGGGGACAATGGGACCCAGGTTCTGCCTCTCTCCACATAAATCTACTGGAAATGAGAGCAGTGCGGCTTGCCCTCCAGGCCTTCCGTCCATACCTGCGCCCTGACCCACTCTTAGTTCAAACAAACAATAGTACGGTATTTACTATCTCAACAAACAAGGAGGGATCTAGTCCCTGATTCTGTGCAGAGAAATTCTGACAGTGTGGTACATGGCATTACAACAGGACCTCACCCTAAACATCTGTCCGTTTACTGAGATGCAACAACACTTAGGCAGACTACCTCAGCGGTCACTCTTCCACCCACGAGTGGACATTATATCACGAGGTCCTTCAACAAATCTTTCAGATGTGGGGAACTCCCCAAATAGATCTGTTTGCTTCCCCAGTGAACCACCACCTGCTCCACTTTTATTATATTATCCCGAACAAAAGGGGACTATCTATAGATGCCCTGTCCCAACCTTGGACAGGACTCTTTTTATATGCCTTACCTCCCGCTCTCCTACAAAGGACACTGTTAAAGTTGCAATTGGAGCCGGCCATGATGATCCTCATTGGTCCCCTGTGACCTCGGTAGGTCTCGTTCCCATTACTACAACAACTTAAAATGGAAACATGTTTTCCATATGGGCTGCTTCTCGGTCCATGGACCTCTTTTCATGTCCAGTAACACAAGTTTTGGAATGCTTATTCTCGCTCGTGACTACTGGCGTGAGCTATTCCTCCATTAAAGTTCACCTGGCCTTCATCTCAGCCTTTCATGAACCAATTGAAGGCAAACTGATTTACCAACATCACTTGGCAAAAATGTTTCTCAGGGGAATGTTACATCTTCAACACCCTTAATTTTCTTCTGGAAAAATTGACCCTGGCCCCTTTTTTGAACCTGTGACCACCTTCGACTCTATTTATAGTGGCAGTGACTTCTGTCAGACATATTTCTGAACTGCAGGTTCTGATGTACAGAGAACCTTACCTTATTTTCTACAAAGACAGAATTTCCCTACGCACCAACCTCTCCTTTTTACCGAAGGTGGTTTCAGAATATACTCATAATTAATCTATAGAGCTACCTGTTAATTATCCCGAACATTCCAATCCAGGGAATCACTTCTACACACTTTAGATGTGCACAGGATGCTCAGATACTACACATCGAGAACTAAGCTGCACAGAAAGACACCACAACTTTGTCTCCTTTGCACAGTCTAGAGAAGGGCTCCCTGTTACAAACAAATCCTTTCCATGTGGCTGGCTAACTCCATTGCGTTCAAACAAATACAACAAACCACTACCTGGCCCTGTACATGCACACTCTACGAAAGCCATGGCTGCTACAGCTGCTTGCTTTAAAGGAGTTCCCATTACAGATATATGTAATGCAACCACATGGTCCACAATCCATACTTTCATGAAACATTATAATCTGGATATTGCCTTCCACCGCTGAATAGCCTTCTGTCGTGCGGTGGTGCTGCAGAGCCTTCTGTTATAATCTTCCACCCTTCTGGTATTACTGCTCTGGAGTCATCCCAGAAGTATTACCTACTGCAAGAGATTGCCTCGAAGAAGATAGTATAGTTGCATATTTACCATAACAGTAGATCTTCGAGAGAATCTCTTGCAGCAGATGCGTTCCCTTCCTGCTTCCCCTAGCTTTCTCTAAGAGAGCAAATTATTTTCCATCTACACAAAATGTATACATATGTAAGAGGGAGGTTTCTAGGGCACCTTGGTTTTCCTTGGTTCATGTAGCCGTGAGCTGAAACCGGCAGGGAACTGAGGATGCCTGGGGCCACCCACACTTTTATAGTCACACAATGATGAGGTCACAGTGTGGGTGGCCCCCTAGGCAAAGACTGCTGGAAGAAGCTGCCGTGCAGAACAGCGCCCTCTGGCGAGGACCCAAAAGTATTACCTGCTGCAAGAGATTCTCTCAAAGATCTACTGTTACGGTAAGTACGCAACTATACTTTCTAGAAGTGGTATATGGTGTACATCCACGTGACCCACCTGACCTCCCCTGGCAAGTAGCACACAGATCCCTGCTTCCAGTTTGCAAGGTCTGACGTTATGGGGTGGAGCCGAGGAGGATACCACCTGGGTGGCTGGGAGAAGCTTAGCCTGAAGGTAAGCATAACTTAAAGGGAAAGGAAGACTGCCAAAGTTTGGAGGTGCACCATAAACCACTCGTAGAAGTACGGTTGCAAGTGAGTAACCTTGATTTTGGCTCTCTCTTCCCTGTTATCCCCCACTCCATGCTCTTCCTACTTGCTTCGTTCCCAGGGATTCCCACACCTTCTTCATTCCTCACCCTCACTCTTCTGCTGCCCAAGCAGCTTTCCCCTGTCGCCTCCCCTCCCTCTGGAACCTGCTTCCTTCCCCCCTCCATCTCTTCCTCTCTCCCTGCCTTCAGACTCCACCTCAGGCAATTTCCTGCTCCCTCCTGTTCACGTCTCCCCCCCCCATAACCCTATACGTTATCCTCTCACCTCATCCTCATCCTCACCTGACGGTCCCTTTCCTTTCCTGCTACTGTATCACCCCATCACGTACTGTGCACTTTACCATGCGAAAGTTTGTTTGCAGCTCGCTTTTTTAGTTGTCGTATTTATACTATGCCGGAGCATTTTACCACTGCCTCTGTACACCAGAATCCTGTAGTTGCTATGCTGAGTCTGTATTGTATGTTGTAATCTGTCTCCCCCCACACCCCTTTCCTCGTTACCAACTTTTAAATGAATGAATGGATGAAACAACTGACACCATTAGGTTTCACCTTTCTCACACCCCATAGTGAACACTGTACTTATCTTCAGTTACCTACTGTCAGTCATCATACAAACTGACCCACACCTGCAGCTGCAGCATTGCACGCAGTGTGCCATACCTGTTGCAGAGTTTGTAGGTGGCTCAGATTGACTGCATCATCACATACATTGCCCCAGACCTGTAGCTTGTTTTGCACGCGGGCCTGCAAAGCCATCTATCTTTGTCTCGGTTTTTGACTTTGTGTCATGAAAGCAGAAGTTGTAACTCACGAAAATGAGTTTCTGAGTCATGAAAATAGAAGCTACTGTTGTCCTGAAAACACCTCATGAAACATTTGTACAAAGAAAATGACATGCGCATATGCAAAAACAGGGTAATAAGAGCTACACAAGTCTCGGTTAAGCCATCTATCAAAGAATCATTCTTCGCCTGCACTCTCCAACTAAAATTAAAAATTCAGTTTTGAACTCCCTGCTGTTTTTGTTTCACGTAAGCAAAAAGAGTATTTAAAAGCTATTTATATGTAATTTCAACCTTGTAGAACTTTAAACCATTATACCTATCGTTACCAGCTTTCAAGGATACAAAATTCCAGGCAGTACAAATGTGCATGCTAAATTGCAGGTTATTCTTTTCTGAAGTTGATGCATTATTACAGTACAAAAAAGGGAATTAAGGTAGAACATAATTTTTTTGTTTTGATGCAGTGTCATGAAAATAGAAGTTGTTTCTTTTGAAAACAGGTGTTTGATTTATGAAATTAAGTTTTTTGAATCAAGAAAATGGAAAATACTATTGTGGTGAAAACATCTTATGAATAGAGTGTTAAAAATGTAATTGCACTTGAGCAAAAATAGGATTTTGTTTTCTTAATTTAAAAAACTACACATTTTCCAGTAAAATCACACATAAAAGCACCTCCTTTGGTTGAACTGTAATGAACGTGAAAGTTTCAGGTTTCAGTTTCAGCCGGTTTGGAGCTATACATGAGCAAAAATGTCTTAAAAATATATTTTTTTTGTAACTTCAACTGTCTAGAACTTTTAAACCATTGAATCAGTCATTGCTGCTGTTTTAGGATTCAGAGATCCCAGCACCAAAAAACATACATGCCCAGTTTATTTTTTTGTCCAGGGGCAACCACATGATTAAGGTGCAAAAATAGGGGTTTAACAGAGATTTCGGGCTGTCAAGGCCAAAGTGGACAAATAGCAAACTCCCTGAACCATTTGGCTCTGCCGAAAGGCAAAAAGTTAAAAATGAGGGTTCTGTTGTGAACAACCCAGTATTTGAAATAAAATAAATTTGTTCTGTGAACATAAGCAAAAGGAATAATAATTTAGAAAGAACCTTGAATAAATTGGGGTGCAACCTTAACTGACTGTGGTACCTTATGGAAGTAATTTCCACAGATGTTGCTTTTTTCAATGCGCATTTAGTGTTCACCCTTTTGTGCCATAGTTTGTGTTATAATATGGGTAAGTACATTGTAGCCAGCTACCATAATTGGCTAAAACAAAGTACAAGAGTGTAAGGATCTAGTCACAATTCCACTCCTTTACTTGTTTACCCTGTGCACTGAGTTCTGCTACGATATCAATATCAGTACTCCTCAACTAGAACTATGTTTTTGTCTTCTGCTCATTTTTCTACGGAAAGTAATCTTTTTTTAATTAAAGATCATAAACTTTTTATAAAGATATTTTAAGTGGAACCCATGATGTAAGTGCAATAATGCACTTCAGATATGAAGGTCAGTAATCATACTTTCCTCTTGTGTATTTAAAGGCACTTGGCACCAGTGCCTCATATCATTGCTGAACCTGGCATATCTTATTACTTTTACTTCTTGACCTTTTGGGGGAGGGGTTGATTAGCATCACCTTTACAAATATTTAAAATCTCCTCAAGGCATCTGCCAGGTTAAGCGGTGCACCTTTTACAAAATCTGCTATATTAATAACTGTAACAGAGTGCAAAAAAGACTGGCACAGGGCAACAGGCTAAAGTTAAAAGCATTCACATTTATTCAGTAGAAAAACATAAAAAGCACACTTACAGTTAATGCAGAGTAATATAAAGTGGCAGTGCAAATCCAGTGACACAGAGTGAACAAATGCCGGTGACTCAACCGGTTTTGCTATGAGTTTTCTCAAGAATCCTTATACCAGGAAGTGGAGCCCATTTTTATCCCATAAGATTTAAAGACACAGCACAATATTTATTTATTTATTTATTTCAAGAGTTTCACCAGAAAAAAACATACTGAGCTGAATAACTGCTTGTTTCCAGATACATCCTGGGGAAGGAGAGATAGGAGAAATATACAGTGTATTTACAGTACATTGCATTACAAATAAACAACATTTAAATGTGTAATATACAGAGCAATTCAACACCAGTATTTACAGTAAGATAGCTAGTAGCAGTATATACAAATAGACAGCCATCTGGGCACACAACTTAATGTATTTGAAATAATGTACCCCCCCTCCAGTATTAGAAAGGGTAGGCACCCACTTACTAGTTCATATGATGCAAGAAACCTACAGTATGTTAACAGCTAGTCATTTTGTAGCTCTATGTTTTACATAAAAACAATTCTCCCTTTATGCATTATACATTTACATTTTAGTAGGATAATTACAGTTTTAGCTGTTATGAAACCTAAAAACCAGTCCTGCTCAAATTGGCACCCAGAGAGTCAAAATAGCATGGTACCCCATCCCCATGGTAGCCAGCCAATCCTTTTTCCTCCATCCATGACTCAATGGAATCTCAATGAACAGAGATCTGGAACAGAAAACAAGTAGAAACAATCAGTAGGCCGTAAAGAAACCCCTTTCCTATCCGCATTCATTTAATTAAAGGCAAAATTTCGATACAATCATTCTGCCCTGGAGGATAATAGCCTCCTAGCTGTACCATCCATAATGCTTCACGTTTCAAAATCAGTTTTTCTATATCCCCTCCCCTAATTCCCAGTTTCACTTTTTGTATCTCACAGCATCTAAAACTGTGTTGTTTCTGGTCCTGCTCGGAATGCACATGTACAGAGAGGGCAGCCGCATTAGTATGGTCTCTATGGAGGATAGTCTTGCCTGCGTAGAAGGCTCCACATTTTCATGTAGCTAGGTAAACTATACAGGTGAAGTTGCAGTTAAATGAAGTGTCTTATGTCAAAATTTGTATTTGTATTGACGCTTCTCCGAAATTGCTAGATTTTTCTGTTACAGGGCAGTATTTACATCTGCCGCGGGTGAAACTACCATGGGGCAGTGGTGCGAACCAGGTGCTTCTAGTGGCAATCCAAGATGGTTGAAGGCTATGTGTAAGGGTGTCGTCCAAATTGGGTGCCCTTTTATAAATAAACCTGGGTGAGTTAGGGCAATAGTTCCGTGGCACTGGATCGCTGCACGCTATGTTCCAGTTTTTCGCTACAGTAATCCTAATAGCCACTGATTGCCTTTCATATTTGATGATGAAACTCCATGGTTGCTCACCAGTTCTGCCTCTGGGTTTGACTGTTAATAGGCTGTCTCAACTGACCCTCTCTACCTCTATCTCTGCTTGTTCTAGAATCTGTGGTTTGTACCCCCTTTGTTTGAACCTGCATCTTATCAGTCTATTCTGTTCCTCTAGAACACCTCTATCACTACAGTTTGTTTTTATTCTGAGGTACTGGGATTTGGGGATGTTTGATATCATATGCTGAGGGTGGCAGCTAGAGGTGTGCACTGTAGGATGGTGCGCCTGTTGGTGGTCTTACGGTACAGGTTTGTCCTGATCGTACCGTCCTCTTGTTTTCAGACATTTAAGTCCAGGAAATTCCCCTCCTCGTGACTGGCATGAGTTGTGAAACGCAGGTTTGGGCTTGTGCTCTCCAGATGTTTGTTCACTCTCTGTCACTGGATTTGCACTGTACTTTATATCACTCTGCATTAACTGTAAGTGTGCTTTTCACATTTTTCTACTGAATAAAAGTGAATGTTTTTAACTGCAGCTTCTTGCCCTGTGCTGGTCTTTTTTTTGCACTCTATTACTGTTGTTTGACCAGGCACGGACATTGTGAGTGGAGCCACTGGACTTTGCTGCTGTATATTAATAACTGTCTATACAGAGTGCTGACTGCTTTTGCTGTGGTCCTCATACATTCATGAACATTAAAATGTTTTTGCACTATGTTTAAAAATATACATGGTTTGTACTTGAACCAGTTGATAATGCCAGACACAGTACCATATTTTGAAAGAACATGAATTGTATTGTCAGGTATGCGATTATGTGTGTGGTACAAAATGCAGTATTTCAATTTATTTTTACACAAGGTGGAAGCATAAGGATTTGGTTTTAAAGCATGGTTGCATGTTAAAAATAAGCCTGTATTCCAGTTTTGTGGTTTTCATCTAAGACAATATACAGTGTCTTGCCACAACACATGCAACAGATTAAGAAGAGACTACAAATGCAGTAATTACAGTTTGGAGCAGACTGCGCTGGCAGATACCAGAGTACAGAATTCTCTTTAATCATAGCGCTTCCCATAGTGTGGGTGGCCACAGTCTGTAGCCATTTCTGGGACTTGGTTTTCCCAGGCAGCACTGGTTATAACACACAGTTAATGTAAACTGTATCCCACAATCGTTTCATCGCTTGACTTCAAGAAAGCATTGGCATCTTTTACCTACAGTTTCATGTGCTTTTGACAGTCTTCATTTGCAATGGGTTACCATACAGGAAATATCAACGTAATTTGAACAGAAAGCTAAACAGCACGGAATAGTCAACCAGTTCCTCTACAAACTGAAATAATGATTTGTTTAGTAGATTTCTGCACTCCTGAAACATGGTACTTTTACTTAGGAAATTATCGTTTTGTATACTTGTTAGTAAGGTCTGCCAACAGAACATTAAATCATGTGATTAAAAGTCGTAAAACCATGTCACAGTTTTAAATTCAGGAGTGGGGTCGGTCCGGTCCTGCCACACCAGTGATCCATATTTGAGAATGAGGGTTGCTGGGGTGGGAGAGAATTTGGCATCCCAAGGACTGCTGTCCTGTCCTGGGGAGGGGTGGGTAGCCATTTTGGTCATTGATTGTCACCAGGTGGAGGCCCAATGGTAGTGTAAGTCAGCGAGTTGATCGAAGGCAGGACCGCTGTTCTGCAGGATGTGCCCGCCTCCACACATAAGTACTGGTGTTGCCACAACAAGGGTAAAAGGGAGAACATGGAAAATTGGGGAAGGTAGGCTTTATGAAGCCCTACCCGCTCCCTTGTGGCCTGCGCCAAAGTGCATCTGCTGGGGGTAATCTGTATTGTTGACTGGGGGGATGACCATCCCCCTCCTGGCCCCACGGGGGGGGGGATCTGTGGGGGTGTTGGACCTGGTGGGTTGAGAGAGGCAAGCATCGGTTATGGGGGGTTGGGAGAGGGCTGAGAGCATGCCCACCTGCCTCAAGAGGAAAAAAGCTCTAAAATTCGGGAGCAGGGTTGGATTTTGTGCTATACTTAGAGTGCTTCTGCTGTTTTGGTGCCCCTCTCCTGGCAGGATAGTCCTGCACAAAATACTGAACTACTTTCTATTTTTTTCAATTTTTTTCATTTGGGCAACAAAAAGTACATAGAAAATATTGGGCACAGGCATTTTTGTTGCGTAGCTTGGCTGCTGGATTTTTTTCCTTTTAGGTGTACAGTTTTTTCTTGCAGGCAGGCCGCCAGGTTCTTCCAGTATCACTCGAGCATTTTTTTTATCAGTCTCCTCCAGGTTGGCCTTGCGCTATTAGCATATTATTTTCTAGGTGACTGACTGACTCTGCCTTGTTCGGGCAAGATCTACTTATCTTGGAACATGTTGGTGGTGCCCAGCATTGGACTGCTAGAACTGTGTGCAGCATTTTCAGTCGGCGCTTTGCTTAGACTGGAAGACCTGGCATTATCCTGAATTTACCACCTCTGAGCTTCACAGTGTGTCTCCACGTCCTGCTGGAGGATACCAGCTGTAACATCTGTCTATCCATTGCTGCTGTTAACTCTTGAGTAGATCATGTCACCACTCAGCATCCTTTTTCTAATGTGAATATGTAAAGGGTCACCATATTTGGCTACATTCAATCTGACACTCCCAAGAGTTTGACTAATCCCCAGCTTTTTCAGGTCCTCCGGAAGTTTGTCCCTATCCTCAAGGGAGTCCACCACCCTGGCTAGCTTGTTGTCATTGCAGACTTAAACAGCCTGTTGGAGAACCTAGCTTCCAGATCATTGATGAAGGTGTTGAAGAGCAGTGGCTCCAGCATGGATTCCTGAGGGACACTGCTTAGTAGAGTGGAGGCCTTAGCATCCAGTTCTTGAGTGTTGCCGTTGTGTTGCAGCTGGCTAACCTGCTCCACTTAGATTAGTTTCTGCACCCCACAACCCTCTGCCTCTATCCCCAGACCAGTTAGCAATCTCCCTTGTGAATGCCAGTGTATGCCATGCTGGTTTACTTCTCCTTGGAGTTTGTTATGTGACAGGGTCAAATGCCTTTCTGAAGTCCAGATAGACTTTGTCTACGGACCTGCCCTTGTGCACCTCTCTGGTCAGGGTTACCCCCTCATAGGTTCATAGGTGGAAATTACAAGTCAAGATAGCTGAATAAGCCATAGAAGACCTGCCACTGACAGTAGATGTATTCTAACTTTTTGTCCCCCATGTATGTATCCAATTGATATTTAAAAGCTCTCATACTAGTAGCCTTCACTATTGTTTCTGGCAAGGCGTTCCATACTGTAACCACCCTCTGGCTAAACCACTTGCCTCTTTTTGTGGTTTTATTTAACTCCTCTCTCAACTGAAAAGAGTGCAGCCTTGTGGCTGTATTTAAGGTCACCTTCCTGATGAGACCAGATGTTTCCCAAAACACCTCATCATGGAAAGCCCTATAAACATAACACAAGTCCCCTCTTATTTTTCGATAGGGCATTGAATATAGTCCCAATTCCCTTAATATGTCCTCATATGCCATGTTTTTAACTCTCTTTACTGACCTGGTCAACTTTCTCTGCACCCTTTCAACTGCAACTGTACCACCTACACTTTGGGATGAGCAGCCTAGGGCACCATATTCTAACACAGGTCTTACAAGGGATCGATAAAGGGGCAACAACGCATCTTCCCTTCTACTCTTTATATTTCTCAATATGTTTCCCAAAATCCTAGTTCCTTTTTTAACACATTCACTATTATGTTTGTCAAAACTCAGGGTATCAGTTATCCATACCCCCAGATCTTTTTCATTTGTGTCACTATTTATAGGCCTATTTATGATGTAATATACAGCCCCAGGGTTAACACCAAAGTGCATCACTTTACACTTGGGAATATTGAAAACTAATTTGTGTTCAGTTGCCCATGTTTCCAATTCATTAAGTTGTGTTTGAAATCTGTTTATCGAGCTCTGATTATTTAGTATTGCTCCCAGTTTTGTGTCATCTGCATATTTGCAGAGCCACACCCCATCGTTAACCTGCATGGATGAAACAAAAATCCTAAATAACATGGGATCCAGGATCGATCCCAGAGGGACACCACTAGTCACTGCACCCCATTCCGACAAGTGTCCCCTGATGGTCACTCGCTGACTCCTGTCTGTCAACCAGTCCCTTATCCATGCCAAGAAATCTGTGTCCAACTCTGTCTTTCAAGGTGTTTATTAAACTGACATGCGGCACAGAGTCGAAAGCCTTTGTGTAGTCCAAATATGTCACATCAACAGGCATGCTGTTGTCGAGTTCCAGATTCACAGGCTCAAAGAAGTCCATTAGATTTGTCATACATGACCTACCCTGCACGAAACCATGTTGTGTAATATCCACCACCCCCAGTCTTCCTGTATCTTCTTCTATGAAATCCTTTACAAAAGCCTCCATAATTTTACCCACAACAGATGTTATACTTATGGGGCGGTAATTCTGCACCTCCGTTTTAGCACGCCCTTTTAGTAGTGGGGTGATGTGTGCTAATCGCCACTCCTTCAGAACAATAGAGCCAAAGGTCTAGCCAATTCTTCTGAGACCACCTCATTTAGAAAAAAGGGGTGAATCCCATCAGGACCACAGGATTTATATTTTTTTAGTTTTTTTCAATTTCTCATATATATCCCTCTCTGTGATGAATTTCTTTGTTATATATTCTGTTATTCTCCTCTCGTCTTGACTTTTTGTTAAATCTTGACCCCCTAAAGGTTTCTTGACTCTTAAAGGCTTCCAGGAAATACTTATTAAACGTATTGGCTATTCCATTTTCATCCTGTATCAGTCTGTCCTCCACTTTTAGTGACACCGTATGCTTTTGAGAACGTCTCAGACTTCCTACATAGCTGTAAAACTGCCTACAATTATCTCTGTCTGTATTAACCAGCTTCATCTCTGCTTTCGCTTTTGCCTTCCTTATTGCTATTTTGCATTGTTTTACCTTCTTTTTATATTTCTCCATGTTATATTGTGACTGGTTCTTCTTATATTTCTTGTAAGCCTTTTCCTTCCTCTTTGTCATTCTTTGAATGTGCTTACTAAACCACTTGGGGATCCTCCCCCTTTCCATTATATTTCTGGACTACTGGCACATGTTGTCCTACACATTCATCAATCTTTTCCCACATTTGATCTCATGGCAATTGATCAAGATCCTGCCTCCAATTCCGCTCTCTTAAGGTCTGCCTTATCCTATGATAATCTGCCCCTCTTTAGTTCTTTATTATTGTTTTCCCTTTTATTTTTCTCATATTTTCAGATATTTCAAAAGTAATCATGCTGTGATCACTAGACCCCAAAGACTGTATCACGGCCACATTATCCAATACTTCCCCCATGTTACTTAGGATCAAGTCCAAAACATTTTCTCCTCTGGTATTATCCCTAACATACTGCTCCATATTATTTAGTAGGCAATATTCCAGGAATCTACTTTTGAAATGGCCACTAGTACTCAGGAAATTCTAGTTTATTTGCGGGAAGTTAAAGTCACCTAATATAATACTATCTCCAGAGACATTGTGATTTTTTTAAAATTTTCCATAAATGCGTAATTTTCAACTACATTCAAGCTTGGTGAGCGGTAACATAATCCCAACTTTATATCCCTCTGTGCACCCTGAATTTTAATCCAAGTTTGTTCCAGTTTGCAGACACTATCTATATTACTGTTTATGTGCTGTGCTCTTAAGTGTGTGACTACATAAAAGGCAGTTCCTCCCCATTTCTGTTCTCTCTTGAACTCTGAATAAAATCGTACCCTTGTATTTCATCTACTCAGTCATCCTTTCTAAGCCATGTTTCTGTGATATAGCATATGTCTATCTTTTCTTTAAGCATAATGTACTTTAGTTCGTCCATTTTGTTTTTCAGACTTCTAGCGTTTGGTAGCAAACCTCTAATGTTTGCTTCATTCATTTCTTTCTTCTTATTCCTATGTTTACGTCCCTCTTTTAAATTCTATTGATTGACCCTTCTCCCCCTTTTATCTAGTTTAAATATGTTCTGATTGTTGTTGTAAACATTGAGCCCAGTTCCCTAGTTCCTCTGTTAGATCGGTGTAGCCCATCTTTACTGAACAGGCGTAAGTCATTACTAAACGCCTCCCATGTTCTTACACACTGCAGGCCTTGCATTAGGCACCACCTTCTCATCCAATTATTTATTCGAAGGATTTTCTGATTAGTTGCAGGACTGGCTCTAGAGATGGGTAGAATTTTGGACATTATTAAAAGTCCATTTACTTTTCTCACTTCCTTCTCTATCTCCATATAATCCAAGAGTATCTGGTCCTCTCTACCATATACTGTTATTCGCACTGGCATACACGAGTACTATGGGTGTGTCAGTCTGTTTTTTTTACAATGTCTGGTATCTGTTTACATATATCAGCTGTCCTTGCCCCCGAAATATAGGAACTTGTCACCGATTCTTTATCTATTACCGTGGTATAGGTGTCCGTATACTTGATTATTGAATCTCCTAGTATAAACACTCCCTTTCTTTCCTTCAGTAATGCCACAAGACCCCCTATCTAGGTCCATAGCTTCTGTTGCAACCTGTCCTCTGTCATGAGTTTGCTGCAAAACATCATAATTCTCTGCAGGTGCTTGCTCCGTTATATTCTCATTCTGCCTTACATTTATTGTATCCTCAACAATCACATTATTTACTAATATGTCATCCCTAATATCATTTGGGTATTTGTCCGTATGAAGTGACTGCGTTATTTATTTATTTATTTTTTTAATATATTTTTATTGAAGTTTTTTCTTTTCTTTTAGTTCAGGAGACATTATACAATCATGTCATTTTCTGTACTTACATCAGATTTGTTATGATACAGATATACATTGCATAAATATCTTACTTTTGATACAGGTTGATATTGGAAGATAAATAATTCCATAACTTCATTCTGTTCTCATTTCCTCACTACCCCAGTTCCCGGATCAACCCTGGTCTGATAAAGTGACCATCTCTGCCAGAGGGTGGCGAATCTGTCCACCTGGTTATTTAGTTTTGCTGTGATATTTTCCATCTGGTATATGGAATACACAATTTGTCTCCATTCATGGATGCTCGGTATTGTTTTGGTCATCCATTTCTTTGTTAGAGATTTTTTTGCAGCCAACAGCAAGACAGGAAGTAGGTTTTTTGTCCGGGTAGGGGAGCGACGATCGAAGTGACTGCATTCTTGTCTCCTCTACCATGTCCTTTTGAATTATCAGGGGATCAAACCTATTGGAGATACGTATCTGAAATACCATAGCTCTTCTTCCTTTTCTACGTTTACTAGGACCATCCTGTTCCTGCCACATGTCCTTAGTATCTGAGCTACTATTAGTAGCCCCCTTCAACCCTCCTGCTACTATTTCTCCTTGTTTTATGCATTTCAGTTCCATTTCCAGACCGAGTACCTTTACTCTCAATTCCTTTCACTCTTGACTTTCTAAACATATAAATGCCATTAACCCTGTGTACTTTTCCAGGCTGATTTTGCCACACACTTGGCATTTTACACCTAACTCCCCAGTCTTCAGTGTAACAGTTTGGTTCTCCTTGCTTGCTTCTTTTTGTGCCATGTACCTCACGTCTGCTGTTTCCTACGGCACTCCGTTCAATGTGGATATAAGAGGCTCACAATCCTGGTGCCCGCTTTACCAGAATTCAGTGGCCAGGGATATGCATAGAATGCTAACAAATCTCAGTAAGTTCTTTAAAAGGATCTAAAAGTTCTACTAAATAATTTGGCACGGGTGGAGGGAATTGCACCGTTGACTAGTAAGTTTAAAAAGATTTGTTTTAAATGCAGGTGTCATATGAATGTTGATACCCTGTAAAAGGAAAGAAATACTTGTGGGCAGAGTACTTAAGGTGTGTGACAACATAAAGCACTAAGTTTTGAGCACTGAATGAGGGGATTGCCCTGTTGACTAGTGGGTTAAGAAGATTTGTTTTAAATGCAGGTGCCATATGAATGTGGATACACCGCAAAAGGAAAGATGTCTGTGCGCCAGAGTATTTAAGGTGCGTGATAACACAAAACAACAAGTTTTGAGTATATAATAGGAGTTTAAGAGAGATAAAGCTACCAAACATTGTCACATGGTTTCTAGGCACAACATTGCATTTTGAATACGGAAGCAAGCCGATGGTGATTGTGCAAGTGAACGTAATTGTTAGTAAGTTTGAAATTATATTTGGTACCATAAAAACAGTATGGTTTTTATACAACAATTAAAAGAACAGTTTTTGTTTTCAGATGTTATGATCATAGAGAGACCTAAGGAGGAAAGAAAAGTATTAAGTAAGTTGGATACTATAACATTTTGGAAATTTAAAGATATAGCTTCTTACTTTTAAATCCTCATCAAAAACATATTTATTTAGCTTGGCATTTGGGGATAATGTTTAGTTTTAGCATTGCTGCCTTTTCATTTTTAGATGTTTTACTTGATTAAATGTCTGTTTTTATATTGTATATGTGCTTTGGTTTTTGAAAAGCACTTTAGAAATCAAATTTGATTTGATTTATTATAAGAACTGAGAACACTATATTGTCTAAATGAGCATGCTATACTTAAGATTTAGTTGTGTAGTAAATGGTGGTAAAAGACATTAAAGGCTTGTCCCTACAGAGAGTATACTGGCAAAGTGGCTGCAAATGGATTAGTTAGGAGAGTAGAAGCTTTATGCACTATAGAGACTCGTAGGGTTGGAGCTAATATGACTGAGCATGCTATTATTATGAACTGGTTATTGATATAGGAAATACTGGTAACATTGTTTGATTTGGCTTGATTATATTAGTGAACAGGTTATAATATAAGAAAATATGTTTTTGTTGAATGCATTAAAATGGATTAAAAAGAAATTAAATATTACATATTTGTATCTAATTAACAGTCCCCCAGAAGAAGCCACTGGTTAGCGAAACGTTGGGATACTATTAGAAAAAAGCAAGAAATAAAGTTGAACATTTTAAAGGAATTTCGTATGTGATATGGCTGAATAGCTAGAGCGGTCGTCTAAATTTGAAGTTGGAATCATTATGCACACATAGTTACGACCAAGCTCCACAAAGAAAATTTGATAAAAGAAGAGGAGACTTCCCTTGGACTGAGTTGTTTTATGTACCTCTTTTAGGCCTCTGGTGATCACTGGGATCTGCTGCCCGGTGTTCCAGTTCAAACCACCTTGTTTCTTCTGTGCCCTTTTACTTCTCCTATTTCTCCCATTTAACACGCGTAACATGAGCTGATCACGCCGAGCTCGCAACACTCGTTCTACCAGTCCAACTTATATCGCGCGACCCAGAAGTGGTAAGTGGGCCGCGAGCACCAGTACTCTCTCTAAAGTTCTAAAAGTAAAAATATTCAGGCTACGGCCCTAAATAAAACACAGAAACCCAGCTCTCACCTCTTGAGTCCCCTTTTGCATAAGACGATTAGGTTGGTTTGGCATGATCTGCCACCCATAAAAGCCATACAAAGAAGGGCAAGAACCTTGGCCTCAACAAAGTGATCCATTATCCTGTCCTAGATAATGGTTTTCCAGGACCTTGGCCAGAACTAATGTTCCTCAACCTTGCCCTCTTTTTGAAGATGGGGACCACATTGACAACTTTACAGTCTTCTGGCACCTCACCTATCTGAACAGAAACCTGAAAGATTACTTCAGATGGCCCAATCGATTGCACCAGAGAAGTGTGTGCAGAATGGATAAGATATACTGTATGACAGGAGTAAGAGGAGGAATCCAGTTCTGGGAAACTATCATGAGAGGTACGGGTGGTTGGTGTGTGCCACCGGTCGGGAGAAGAAAACTATCCGCTGCTTGCCAGGGGCAACATTAAGCAGTTTGCTCCCTTGCTTTGATAAGTACATTAACGTAGGGGATGGAAAGCCAGATGTGGCAGTTCATTTAGGTATCAGCGACCTGGCTGGCAGAAGCATAGATTGGGTGAATGACTGCTTTTGAGAGCTAGGCAGGAAGTTGAGGATAGAGGCAGAGACTGTAACCTTCTCTAAGGTCCTATAGGTGCCATGTGAGGGTGAAAATAGGAACAGTATTGGGCACAGCCAATCTCCATGAACCAGAAAAATATAAAAAAGTATGAACAGGAGAGGACCAAAACCAATTAAGGCTACTGCAAGCTGCAAACAGATTGGAATAAAGGGCCCACTCACCAAAGCAGAATTTCTTAGTATGTATTTTTATTTTCTAGTAACTCCAGACAGGATTCCAAAATTCTTATGTTTTGGGGAAATACCCCTCCATCAGGGAGTCTGGTAGTGCTCCATCTATAAACAAATGAAAAATGTATTTTTATAGTCTATTCAGTATCTATGACCCTTTTAAATTAGAGCCATTTTGAAAGAGCTGCACTTACATAAACTTTTTAAACTTTCTCGTAAGTAAAGAGTTACATTTGAAAATCCAGCCACCAAATTAAATTCTCTATCTTGAAAATACAAAATAAACCTATTCATGAAATAAATTATTGCATACTTGAGCCATTCATACAAACATTTTTAGTTATATAAAAGTGAAGAGCCACACCTTATTGGGACTTCCCCATGTGGTGTTGAGCTCATTGATGGAAAGGGAGGGGGAGGCACCCTCTAGTTTTAAGCCCAAGCTAGGTAAGCTGTTTACTGTGTAGTGCTATACCTAGAAACAGGAGTACCTGTTTACTGTGGGACTGTATCTAGGATTAGTGGGGGACCTGATTAGTGGGTTGGAGTGTATCTTGGACTACTGGGGAGCCTGGTGATTCACCCAAGGAATCCTACTTGGAGGGGGATGGGACCATACGTCATTAGGGCCGGCATCTTTGGGAGGGTGGTGGGGTGCACAGGGTGTGGGGCAGCCATGATACTGGACTGAGCTTGGAAGTTCAGTGGTTGCCCAATGTGCTACCAGCTGGCACAGCTCAGGGAGGAGGTTGAGGGGATTAGGAGACAACTGGGGGGTGGGAGGTATGGTTGGGGATTAGGGCAGGGGCTCTCCCACGGGGATGCACCAAGCACTAGGGGCGGGGGCATAGGGAAAGGAGTGCAGGAGAGGACTCTGGGGTTGCATGGGGACCCTGACATGGGGGCCCAAAAGGAGAACACTACCAAGGAAGTAGGCAGGTATCTGGGGACTCTCACAGAGGGGGGGCAAAAGGAGGACATTCTCAAGGAAGTAGGCAGATGGCTGGGGCAGGACAGAAGGAAGCAAGGTGGGGAGGTGGATCGGACCTTAAGCTCAGTAACTGCTTCAAGTCTATACTTCTGCTTGAGGAAGGGGATGTAGCCATGACAGGGGCACGGAGATGGAAAGGGAGTGAGGGGGTAGAGGCGGGCCAGAAAACAGAAAAATAGGGGAGAACTTGGAATGCTGGAAAATGGGGGGAGTGGGGGCTGAGAGCAGGAGGAGGAGGAGGGGGTAGAGGGAGGAAAGCGCAAGGAGAAGGACCAATTGGGAGGAAAGGGCAAGGAGAAGGACCAGAAGTACAAGGAGGATACAGTAAAGGGAGCTGAAGGTTTGGTCAGGGGGCACGACAGGCAAGGAGGGGCTGAACGTGGACGGGAAGGAAGGGAGGACGAGCCAGGCTAGTTTAGCTGGGGGAAGGACCAGTCATGAGCAGTGACGGGGTAGCGGGCACAGAAGGATAATCGGAGGAGGAGGAGAGGCATAGGGATCAGAGGGAGGGGTAGCCAGGGTAAATAAGGAGGGCATGGTAGCTGGCACCGGATAGGGGAGGAGCAAGGAGCTGGCTGGGGGGAGGGGCTGGTAGAAAGGACGAGGGACATGGAAGGGGGGGGGAATGGAGGAAAAGGGGTGGTCAGAGTGCTCCTGTTGGGGGATTCCATGATCAGGGGTATCAAATGGGATAGGGAGGGGGAAGCCTGCTCGGTTAGAACAAAATGCTTCCCTGGACTAACTGTGCACAGGGCCAAACATGAGGTATATCAGCTGGCAAATGATTGTGGAGGTTCCCCGGACATACTGGTCCACTTGGGTACCAGTGACATTGAGGGAAATAGTGAGCTAGAGATACAGGCGAGGTTCAGGGAGCTAGCCAGGGTTTGTCATGATATAGGATGCACGGTTTCCTTCTCGGAAATCCTGCCGGTGCCGAGGGCTAGTGGGGAACACAAGAAGAAGATTAGGAGGGATAAACCAGTGGCTCGGGGAGTGGTGTGGGGCCAGAGGGTATGGGTTGATGTGGGATTGGGGGGAGACCTGGGAGGATAAGGGGCTGTTTGCTAGGGATAGGCTCTGTATCAACTTGGAGGGGAGGGAAACTCTTAAGTTGAAAATAGAGGGGTTTGTTGGTGAAAGGTGGGGTTTATGGTTGTGAAGGGGGAAGGATGGGAGATGAGGCTGTAGAGGGAGGTCCGATAAAGGAGGGACTCTGCCTTCACCCCCCTGGGGAGCTGGTGGAATGTGGGAAAAGGCCGACTGGTAAGGTGCAGACAGGCAGAAGACGGAATCCCCATGGAAATGCGAGCAGGGGAAACTGGAGTATAGGGAAAGGATGGAAGGTAGTCCTGCTAAATGCCAGGAGCTTGGGCAATAAATTGCCTGAGCTCCAGGCGATGCTAGCTGAGGGAGAGGCGGATGTGGCAGCTGTCACTAAGACCCGGGCCACCTCAGGGCATGACTGGGACCTGAACCTGGAGGGTTGCACCATGTTCAGGAAGGACGGGAGGGGGGGGGAAGGGAGGAGGGTGGCAATAATAGTCAAAAACTGCATTGGCATAGGAGGAGTGGAGGAGGTGGAGGGAACTGCGGAGGCGATTTGAGTCACCTTGATAACAAGGGGGGGGGCAAGAAAGTAAAAATAGAATTGGTGTACAAACCCCCTGTGCTGGTGGAGAAACTGGAGGAGAGTCTGGTGGCAGAGGTTGGGAGACACTGCAGATTGGGTAGGGGAAGGGTGTTGGTGTTGGGAACTTAAACATGCCAGGTACGGACTGGGGGACTATGACATCCTCGTGGCCAGGGAACAGAGGTTTTTGGATGTCTTTCAGAACGCGTTCATAACCCAGCAGGTGGGGGAACCGACCAGGGAGGAGCGGATATTGGATGTGGTCCTGGCAGACAGTGACCAGATTAGGGGCCTGGAGGTAAGGGACCCGTTGGCGGAGAGTGACCATGCCGAGGCCTGGTTCTGCCTGTACTTAGGAGGGGTAGAAGGCTGCACAAGGACGAAGGTAATTGACTTCAGGGGGCAGATTTCAAAGAAATGGGAAGGATCCTTAAGGAGCATTTGGATGGGATTGGGCCAGATATGGACACTTGACAGTAGGTGGGAAATCATCAGCAGGGGGGTGCAGGATGCTACCAGCACCTGTGGAAGAGTGAGACGAAAATGCGATAGGGCCCGAAAACCCTGCTGGTGGACCAGGCAGGTTCAGGAGGCTATGAGGGGAAAGAAGGCGGCCTATAGGCATTTCAAGTGCTCAAGGAGTGAAAGGGATCGAGGGGAGTACGAGCTGATGACCAGAAGGGCCACTAAGGTGGTGAGGGTGGCTAAGGCAAGGAAGGAGCAGAACCTGGCCAGGGAAATTAGGAGAGGGAACAAGGGGTTCTTTAGTTGCATTGGGGAAAAACCAAGGGTGAAGGGGCAGATTAGCAGGATTAAAACAGGGGAGGGATGGGCCCAAGACCCAGGGGAGCAGGCTGAGGTACTAAGTGAGTACTTCACCTCAGTTTCCACCAAGGAAAATGGGGGTACTGCTTCATACATGGGAGGAGACAGTGAAACTGAGGGTGGGGACCCTTACTGATCAGAGGGTCGGGGGGGAGCATCACTGGCAGGTAGGGGGAAGGCAAAGCAGAGGGACGAGGTAGCAGAGGTAGAAATCATGGCAGAGAGAGAGTGAGGGAAGCCCTCAGGTCTCTTAAGATGGAGAAAGCACCGGGGCCGGATAAATTACATCCCAGAGTGCTGAATGAACTGATATCCTGGCGAAACCCCTGGCGGAGCTTTTCAGCATTTCTCTGAGGACAGGGTGGGTGCCCCAGGATTGGAAGGTGGCGCATATAGTGCCTGTCCACAAGGGTGGATCGAGGGAGGTGGCAGGGAACTACAGGCCTGTCAGCCTGACATCGGTGGTGGGCAAGGTGATAGAGGCATTGTAAAGGAGAGGCGGGGGAGACCTGGAAAAGTCGGGGTGCCTGGACGATAGACAGCGTGGCTTCGTCTCAGGGAAATCGTGTCAGACAAACCTTTTGGAGTTCTTTGATTGGGTGACAGGTGCCTTGGACCTGGGTAGGACGGTGGCCATCCTCTTTCTTGACTTCAGCAAGGCGTTTCACTCTGTTCCTCACGGTGGCCTGTTGGACAGGGTGGGTGCCCCAGGATTGGAAGGTGGCGCATATAGTGCCTGTCCACAAGGGTGGATCGAGGGAGGTGGCAGGGAACTACAGGCCTGTCAGCCTGACATCGGTGGTGGGCAAGGTGATAGAGGGCATTGTAAAGGAGAGGCTGGGGGGGGGGGACCTGGAAAAGTCGGGGTGCCTGGACGATAGACAGCGTGGCTTCGTCTCAGGGAAATCGTGTCAGACAAACCTTTTGGAGTTCTTTGATTGGGTGACAGGTGCCTTGGACCTGGGTAGGACGGTGGCCATCCTCTTTCTTGACTTCAGCAAGGCGTTTCACTCTGTTCCTCACGGTGGCCTGTTGGATAAGCTGGGGGAAATGGGGGTGGGAAACAAGATGATCAGATGGATAGGGAATTGGCTCCAGGACTGGATGGTTGGGATAGTCTCATCCCCAAGGAGGGTCATTAGTGGGGTCCCTCAGGGATCAGTCCTTGGGCCCATCCTGTTCAACGCCTATGTCTCTGACATAAGGAAGAGTATCAGGAGTGAGAGAGTTTCTTTGCAGATGACTCAAAGCTGGTGGCGGTGGTGGATGGGGAGGAGGGGAGGGTGGCCCTACAGGGGGACCTGGAGGCTCTGGAAAGGTGGTCTAGAAAGTGAAAACTGAAGTTCAATGCAGGGAAATGCAAGGTACTGCACCAGGGAGCCAGAAACCCGGGCCATGTGTACACCCGGGGATACAAGTCTCGGAAATGCTACAAGTCTCGATGGCTAAGAGGGACCTGGGGGTGGTGGTGGATGACAAGATGAACAACTTGGAGGGCAGCGGCCAAGGTCAACAGGATGCTGGGATGCATCGCTAGGGGGATCACCTCCAGAAGGAGGGAAGTGATACTCTACCTCTGTACAACTGCTTGGTGAGGCCGCACCTCGAGTACTGCGTGCAGTTTTGGAGGCCACACTTAAAGAGGGACATTGAACTCCTGGAGAGTGTACAGAGGAGGGCAATCAGAATGATCTGGGGCTTGGGATACAGAACCTATGGGGAGAGGCTCGAGGAGCTAAATATGTACACATTGGAAGAGAGAAGAGACCGGGGGGGACATGATTAAGGTCTTCAGGTACATGAGGGGGGTAAATAGGGGAGGCAAAGTCAGGGTGCTCCGAAGGAAGGGGGGGCAACTAGAGGGCATGTGTGGAAGCTGGGAGGGGGATTCAGGGGAGAAAGGAGGAGGTGCTACTTCACTGAGAGGGTGGTGGAGCCATGGAATGTGCTGCCCGGGGAGGTGGTGGAGGCGGAGATGGTGGAGGGGGGAGGGTTCTGGAAGCAAAGTCCAGTGCAGCGAGAATATCTGGGACTGGGAGGGGAGAAGCCCGAGAGGGCGAGGGGGCATCAAGGTCAGCTCCCAGGGTGGGGGCTGACCAAACGAGCAGACGCGAAAGACCGATAGGCCTATTCTGCTGGCATTTTAGTATGCTGGTATCAGATATGTATGTAAGATTCATTACTTGGTGCCACCTTAAAATACACCATTAAATAAATCAATGTTTATGAAATGTTAAAGTAGCAGTACTAGATAATCAGTAAGTGATTATCAAAAGTGTGCTTTATGGCTAGAAGCATGTAGCCATAGTTCTGGTTTCCATATCTGTAAATATTTTTCCTAGTGATCTTTAGTTTTTTAGATATTTAACATTTATTTCCATTATTGTGCATCCACACTAAATATAGCTGCTGCTTAATTTGCTGCTGAACACCCCCTCATATTGCATCACGTCTTTTGTTTACTTCCCTGGGACCCTGTGCTGCACATTCCCACTGTCCCTGTGTAGTGCTGCAAGTCATGCGCATGTGCGGTTGGCAGCAGAGGGTTCCAATTCAACATGGTGGGCAGGAGAAATGTAAACAAATATTTGTAAATATACATGGTTGTCAATATAAATGGTTGTCATTTTATTACAGTTTGAAACTCTGTGAGGTAACAATGAGCCTGTAATGTAACGTATTTGTCCTCAATGTGATATAACAGTGAGCCTGTAATGTAATGTATTTGTCTTCAATGTGACGAGGTACCTCTGGAAATGAGCCTCTGGCTCAAAGGTTGTAAACCGATGTTCAAATAAATAAATAACATAAACAAAAACAAAGAAAAACAGAGTAAATTATGGGGTGATAGTACAGTGAAAACAAGTAAGATTACCAAGTAAGTGTTCAACATAGCAAAGGAAACAAACTGTTGCAAAACATCCAGTCTTATTTATCTAGTACTGCTGCTTTAAATAAAATATTTATGTATATTTTTTCTTCTTCAAACCTTAATTTTAACCAGTAGTTCTGAATTGTTTTTAATTAAGTTCTTCACTCAGTACAGGTGATTCTAATAAATCAACAACTTACTAACAGTATAAATTCTTACATGTTTTAAACACACGACTAACTGCACTAATAAACTCTTCTTTTTAATGCTGTTGTTGTAACAGATTTTCATTAATAGTGTCTAGAGAGTTAAAGTATTACATCCTACCATAATATGGGCCGAGTCCTGTATGGCTCACACTACAGCCTTTTACTGTAAGCATTGGGTGGCTGAATCACAGCTCTTTATATAGTGAAGCATGACCAGAGTCTGGCGTTCCCCTCGTGCTCTCGTGGTGACGCATGTGACCTGTTGACCTAGAACCTTGAATTGTGTGACCTAGAGCTATAATGTAGGGAGGGAAAATACGAACATATGAATCTTCCAGCAGAAACGGGCCTTACGGTCTATCAAGTAAGTCTGCTCGAATGCACAGCTAGCACCCTTATATTGCAGCTGCCCCACCCTTCTCTCCCCCCTCACCTTTACCCTCCTTGCACCCTGTCTCATGCCCTTTTAAAACTGCCCACTGTGCTACAGGATACCACCACCTTGGGTAGAGTGTTCCATTTCTCTACCACC
Organism: Neoceratodus forsteri; assembly: GCA_016271365.2. Taxonomy (NCBI): domain Eukaryota; kingdom Metazoa; phylum Chordata; order Ceratodontiformes; family Ceratodontidae; genus Neoceratodus; species Neoceratodus forsteri. The sequence goes on from CM057453.1 coordinate 1,628,523,549, forward strand.
CTCTTTGTGAAAAAATGCCTCCTCATCTCTCTTCAATATCTTGCACCCTCCAACCTGAGACCATGCCCTCTGGTGTCTCTTCCTCTCCTCAGCTTAAATATCCCTTCTGTGCCCATTTTGTTAATCCCCTTCAAATATTTGAAGGTCTCAATCATATCCCACCGATCCCTCCTCTCCTCCAGGGTGTACATATTCAACTCACCTGATCATCATCAGATGTCTGGTATGCTTGCTGCATAATACGGCCATTGTCATCATTGCACACTGCTTGATCTGTGCCAGGGGAGAAGACAGAAGAATGGCGACCGGTAGGATGATATCTTGTCTCCCACAGACCCAACATCCGGCTGTCTGGGCACATCCGCGCGAGGCAGATGCTTGTTTCTGAGGTGGGGTTTGAGGGCCCCACTGACCTGCCAACAGAAACAAGCCCTGGGGGAAGAGCCAGACAGGTAAATCCCTGAGGACGCTGGGGTGACGGGGCTGGAAGACTAGGGATGTCATTTGGGGGAGAAACAGATAGCAAAAAAAAAAAAAAAATTGAGCAAACTCAAAGTGCATAGTACCAGAGTGAAGGGAGGCTGAGGTGGTGCTGAAAGTAAGATTCAAAACAGGTTAATAAACTTCACAAGGTTGCCAGAACTATGAGGTTGGGGGAAGCGAGAGATAAAGGGTGGTCAAAAACAAGGCAAGGGTAAGGAAGGGCTCAGGAAGAGTGTTGGCAGGAGCAGGGGGATTGGGGGAGGAGTTTTAGCTGGCACCTAATGGAGGGAAGTGTGGGAGAGACGATGGAGGAGGGTAGCTGGTTGTGGTACTAGGTCAGTATAGTGTGAACCAAACCACACATGAAGAACCATGCAGTCGGTAGCACTTATGGTATGAGAGCAACAGGGTATATAAGCGATACGACTGTACCTCTATCCCCAGTCGCTCCATCCCAAAGAGGAAGTGGATGTAACCACTGTCGGTTGGGTGCTCAGTTGAGCTGCTCCCGTGGTGGAGTGGCTAGAGCATCTGACCCAGCAGTAGATGAGGGGGAAGAACAGGGTTTGAAGCCCTGCTTGGGAAATTTGTTTTACATTCTGACGTGCGGCCACGACTAAGTGCCGCAGTCAGCTTTTTAACTTGCCCCACTGTCCACATCCCAACGGAGTTGATTATATTTATTCCAGGGTGTGTGGGAGGTGCGAGGGCATAGCACCCCCCCCCCAGTAAAAAAACAAACTGAAGAATTGGGTGTGTGGTGTGTGGCTCTCATGTGTGGACGGCATTATGTATTGCTGCTGAATTGCCATACAAATTTTTCCGTGCGCAGGGTGTGACATGCACGGTTTCATCTGCAACATCATGACCCCATGCCGCTGGTTTCAGAGGGAGAGAGGCAGTATGAGAAAGCAGATTTCCTGGCTAGGGAGTGTGGACGGGGAAGGGAGAATGTGTGTGGATGTCTCTTGAGCACAGTGAGTAGGAAGAGGAGGGGATGGGGGAGAGGAAATGGGATAGGTACGAGGGGACAGACCGAAAACAGTATTTAGAGATGAGAGGAGCACAGTGGGACTGGCAACATGAGGGGAGAGTGAGGAGTAAAGGGAGCAGTGGTGAGCACAAGAGGGTGAGTTGGTAACAAAGTGACAGAAGGCCTTGCAGAGGATGTCTAGTCTGGCAAGGGAGGTAGCAGGGATGGTGCCATAAACCACATCCACATAGTTGAAAACTGGGAGAACCATTTTGGTGACCAGCTCTTGGCAGACCTGGGGGAGAAGGGCTGTCTTACTGCGGTACAGTGCACAGAGTCTGGAGAGGAGTTTGGCAGAGTTGACATCATTGTGGGCAGAGAGATCAAGCCCGCTATCTAACTACACACCGAGGTACTTAAAAGGTGGGACTTCTTCAAGCAGTGTGCCATCAAAGGTGGAGAAGACGGGAAGTGGGCAAGCCAGACCATCTTCTGGCTTGTAATTAAAGGTCATAGAGGCTGGTGTGGGTGTGTGTGTTTATGTGCCAACCCAAAAGGTGATTGGGTTGGAACCAGCACAGAACATTGTAAACGTCTTGCTGAAGCAAGTCTTGCAGTTGAGGGACCAGCGGTATAGAGAACTGTGTCATCTGCATACATGTGAATATGCGAGTTGCCACAAGTGGAGGGGAGGTCGATGGAGAAGAGGATTGGATGCAGAATGGAGCCCTGTAGGACCACGGCCTGGATAGGGAGGAGTGATGAGAGGGCACCAGCTACCTGTACTGACTGTTGACTAATTCCGTTCCTACCTCTTGGACCGTCAACAGCAGGGGCTGAGAGGCATCAGAGCTTAGCTTATCCAGGAAGAGTGAATGGGACACCGAATAAAAGGCTTTGGCCAGATTGATGAAAAATGACCACTGTGATGTTTCCCTGATCTGTTGCTGAGAGGATGAGTCAGTGACCCTAAGTAGGTAAGAGATAGTGGAATGATCCTTCCTAAAGTCACACTGGAAGGGGGAGAGGAAGTTGGAGGAGTGGAGGAAGTCTCCAAGCCGTGTGAAGACTAGTTTCTTCTGCAGGTTTGCAAGAGAAGGGAGGAGGGAAGTAGGATGAAGTTGCCAGGAGGGGAAAGATCACCTCTTTTGTGGAGGGGGAGAACCATGGCAATCTTCCAAGATTGAAGGACAGTGCAAAAAGTGAAGGAGATATTTAAAAGGTGGGTAAGGTGGGAAGGCGATGGAAGGAGCTGACAGATGGAGAAGTTTAGGATCAAGCCATCTGGGCTAGATTTGGAAGGTCGAGTGAAGAAAGGCCAAGCACGGTCTCCCGGGAGTGATGGGAGGAACCAAACTCGGGGGCTAGGTAAGGAGGAGGAGGTGAAGGAGGAGAGGGTGAAGCCATGAGGTGGGAGGGCAGGGAGAGCAGAAGTGGTAAAATAACTAATTGAAGTGAGCAGCAACAAAGAGAGGGTCAGACACTGGTGAGCCATTAACCATGGGGACGAGGGGAGAGGATTGAGCTGGGGGTCAAAAAGGGTGTGAATCACCTCCCAGAATTTGGTTTAATCCGTGTATTTATCCAAAGACACTAACATTAAATGTATGTAGGTATGTCACATAACCTGAGAAGGAGTATCAGCTCGAACAGGAGTACTTTAAAGATGCGGTCCTGGTTAATATAGCATACCAGTTGGCATAGAAACATAGAAGTTGACGGCAGATAAGGACTACAAGGCCCATCCAGTCTGCCCATTTCTTTTTCTACCTTATAAATGTGCCATCAGCCTTTGCTCTGTCAATGGCCTATTTATTCATACTCATCTGTATTGCTTCCTTATGCCTATCCCATGCCTGTTTGAAGCCCTGCACTGTATTCATATCTGCCATAGAAACATAGACTTTGATGGCAGATAAGGACCGCTTGGCCCACCTAGTCTACCCATTTCCCTACCTACAGGATAAGCTGCAGATCCTAGTCAACCAACAGCCTGAGATAGGCCGTTCCATGCATCCACTACCCTTTCTGTGAAAAAGAACTTCCTCACATTACCCCTTAATCGGCCTCCCTCTAATCTCGTGCTATGCCCTCTTGTCCTGCTATTTTTCTTATATTGAAGCATGTTAGACTCTTTCACCTTGTTAATGCCCTTAAGGTGTTTGAATGTTTCGATCGTATCACCTCTCTCCCTCCTTTGCTCTGGGGTATACATATTGAGCTTCGTTAATCTGTCCTCATATGTTTTCTGATGCAGTCCCTGCACCATTTTGGTTGCCCTTCTCTGGACTGCCTCAATTTGGTTAATGTCCTTGTGAAGTTGCAGCCTCCAGTACTGCACGCAGTACTCCAGATGGGGCCTAACCAGTGTCTTGTAAAGAGGGATTATTACCTCCCTTTTCCGACTTGTGATACCCCTACTAATAAACCCTAACATCCCCCTAGCCTTACCTACTGCTTTAGTGGTCTGCTTGGATGATTTCAGGTCATCGGTGATGATGATGTCCAAGTCTCTTTCTTCCCTTGTGACTGCCAGCAACTCCCCTCCCAGCCTATAGGTGGCTTCAGGGTTTCTCTTCCCTATATGCATGATCTTGCATTTCTTTACGTTAAACCACAGTTGCCACTCTTTTGACCATTTTGCTAGTTTATCCAGATCTCTTCTCATTTTGCCCACCCCATCTGGATCATCTACTCTGTTGCAGATCTTGGTGTCATCTGCAAACAGACAAACCTTACCCTCCAGTCCATCTGCAATGTCACTGATGAAGATACTGAAGAGGACTGGCCCCAGAACTGATCCCTGAGGTACTCCACTTGTGACTTGCATCTCTTCTGACTGTATACCATTTACAGCCACTCTCTGTTTTCTGCCCGTCAACCAGTTTGCCACCCAGTTGACCTACTTCTAACCCACCCCAAGCCTGCCCAGCTTATTAATCAATCTTCTCTGTGGAACAGTATCGAAAGCTTTGCTGAAGTCAAGGTAGGTGACATTAACTGCCCCCCCCCTTAGTTTGACAGGACCTTCCTTTTGTAAACACATGCTGTCTTGGATCCTGTGCTCCTATGGATTCCAGATGTTGCACTGTCCTTTCCTTAAGAAGTGCCTCCATAATCTTGCCCACTACTGAGGTAAGACTGACTGGTCTGTAGTTCCCTGCCTCCTCCCTGCTACCATTCTTGTGGAGCAGGATCACATGAGCTTTTCTCCAGTCTTCTGGGACCTCTCCTGTGCTCAGAGACTCAGTAAACAGTTCTGATAATGGCTCTGCTAGTTCAACCCTTAACTCCTTTAGTACCCTGAGATGTGTGCCATCAGGTCCCATTGCCTTGTCCATCCTTAGCTTACATCAGGTCCCATTGCCTTGTCCATCCTAAGCTTATCGAGCTCTTGTAGGACCCTTTCCTTTGTGAAGGGACTAGTGCTCACCTGCCTCCCTTCTGTGTCCATGGTACTGAGCTGTGGGTCCTGCCCTACCTTCTCTTCAGTAAATACTGAGCAGAGGTATCTATTTAGGATAGATGCTTTTACATGGTCCTTCTCCTCCTCACATGCCCCCTTATCTCCTTTGATCTTGGCAATATCCCCTCTGGACTTTCTCCTTTCACTAATGTATCTATAGAAAGTCTTGTCATCTTCTTTTACTGTCTGTGCTAGTGTTTCCTCGGTTTGAGCCTTTGCCTGCCTTACTGCCTTCCCTGCTTCCCTTAGGGAAGTTTGGTATGCCTCCCTATCTTCATCCCGCTGTGTTCCCTTATATTTTCTGAAGGCCAGCCTTTTGGCTCTGACCTTTTCTACTACTGTTTTTGAGAACCAGAGTGGTTTCCTTCTTCTTTTGCACTTCATTTTCTCTCCAACACTGTGGGATATTGTTTCAAGTATTGCATCCTTAATGCTTGTCCACTTTGCCTGTACCCCCTCACCTGTATTTCTTTTAGCCAGTGCTAGCTTAACTCTGTTAGCCATCTTATCAAAGTCAGCTCCTCTGAAGTCCCATATTTTTGCCTTGGAATGGGATGATTTAGTTGTAGTGGCCAAATTGAACCATACCATGTGATGGTCACTGGCCCCCAGGTGACCTTCTACCTGGAGATCTGTGATACTTTCCTGTTAGTCAGTACTAGATCTAGGATAGCCCTGTCTCTTGTGGGTTGTTGTACTAGTTGTTTGAGGCCTTCCCCTGCAGGAATCCACCATGTGTGTAGTTCTGGCAGATGTTCCTGCTGGTATTGACCTATCTGTATCTGGCATGTTGAAGTCTCCCATTATCAGAACCTCCCCTTTAGCTGTTATGTTTTGTATATCTTCTAACAGTAATGTGTCTGTCCTCCCCCTGGTCTGGGGGCCTGTAGACAACCCCAGTTCTTATGGCTGTCCCATTTCCTGTTTCCAGGGTGATCCATAGTTCTTTTGGCTCCTTATGTGTATTCTGAATTTCAAACAACTTGAAGTCTTGCTGTATTCTGACAAGTGCAGTTAGCCCCAATCTTTAAACTGCCCCGGAGAACAAAGGGTTAACATTTCTATGCAGAGCATAGAATGCTGAGCTCGAGCTCGGTTGATGTCTCTGTCTGTTTACTTTTGAATGCTAACCGTCAGATTCTTTACTCCGCCTCACTGAACAGTTGCTCTGGAGATTTCTCCTGCAGCTCGGTTCGAAAGTTGGTTTAAGTGTTGTTTTTTTGTCGGTTTCTAACCGAAAAAAGTTTCCCGCATAACTCTGTTCAGTCTCTGTCTGTGGTATCGTGAGTACTAGATAGTTTTGTATTGTGTTTCTGTGTGGAACTTGTAAAAAGTGTGGATCAGTTCGGCCGAACCGATCATTTGTTTAATTCTTGTGTAAATTTTAGTGTGTGGTTACCGGTTCTTATCGGTTCTAAAAAAAAAAAAAAACGTGTTTTGAAATGTTTTTTTCCAAGACCCGTGACACGGTTAGGAACCGATAAGGGAGTCTTGCCTGGCGGTTTCCGAAAAAAGGGTAAGTTTGGTTAGGTTGGCCATGTCTGAGAAACCGAAGGAAAAAACTGGGCCCACTGGGTTTCAACACTGCAGTGAGTGTGGGGAGGTCTTTGCTAAGGCCGATCCCCACACCACCTGTGTTTAGTGTCTGGGGTTTGGCCACCTCGATTCACACTGCCAAATTTGCAAGAAGTTTCCCAAATCTACCCTGGAAAAGAGATTAGGTAGACTGAGGGAAAAGGAGGCCGAGAAGTCCGCTGACCCGGATGGCCAGCCTGGTTTGGTTCCGACTGAACCAGAAGGAGTGCCCTCTGACCAGGGAGATACTTCTTTGGGCAAAAGGAAAGCCGATCCCGAGGGGTCGGTTCTGACAAAAAGAAAGCGCAAAGAAAAATCGTCCGGTTCGGATCCAGAAGTCCATGTTCCAACTGCCAAAGAAATAGCCAGAGCAATTCGGATTGTGGAATCGCTTTGCCCGATTCTGACCAATCCGGCATCTTTTGGCAGGGGCTCGGTTCAGTCGCTTCCCCCGGTTCATGATTATACTTTGGAAGGATTTTATGAACCGGCGTTTGAGGAGGAAGGGGAATTTGATGATTATGATGGTGATGGTGAAAGTCTAGATGTGCCTGTGGAACCAGACATCTCCACAGACAGACCTTCAGGTGTATCCCGTCCTAGGCTTTCTGAGTCCCCTTCCCACTTTATGCTGTACAGAAAGGTGGCTGAGACCCTCCAACTTCCTATGGAAGAGGCAATGGAGGGTCAGGAGGAGCCTGATTATGTAGAAATGATGGACATCCCAGAGTCCAGGAGACTGTCTGTTTCCCCTCCACAAGTCTTTTGGGAAACAGACACAAAAAATTCTGAAGTCTCCCAATTCTATGCCTCCTGTGGACAGAAGAATGGAGAAGAGGTATACACTCTCAGGCTCAGAAACAGTTTTTATACCACCAATGCAGCCATGTTGGGGTAGTGCAGGCTGCTGCCTGTGACAAGGCAAACATCCCCTTGGCTTCACACCCCCCAGACAAAGACTCTAGGAAGGTCGATGCCATGGCAAAAAAGCTGTACATGGCATCTTCCCTGTGACTCAGACAGGTGAATTATATGGCCTATATAGCCAGGTACCAGAAGTCCAGGTGGGACACTGTACTGGCACTGGCTAAACAGGCCTCCCCCTAGCTAGCCAAGGAGCTGGAGGCAGTGGCTGCAGATGGGATTGAGGCATCCAAAGTTCAGTTTCTTGCTGCTGTAGACTCTAATGATGTGTCATCAAGAGTCATGGCTACATCTGTGGCTCTTCAGAGAATGGCTTGGCTCAGATGTACTAGCCTCTCACAGGATACCCAGGCTAAAGCCAAGGATTTTCCTGTAGTGGGTAATTCTCTGTTTGGGGACCAGACAGAGAATTACATGAAGAAAATGGACGAGTACAGGACCACATACAGGAGTGCTCAGGCCAAGGAGAGGCAGGCAACTCCTCAAAGGCAGTAGTCTAGGGGCAGGGGCAGGCCTTTTCAAAGGCCTTTTTACCAAGCACAGGCCTCTTCTTCCTTTTCACAGAGGGGGTTCTTCAGAGGGAGAGGCAGAAGGGGGATGAGCAGGACTGCATCCACTCCTCAGCCTAAAGCCGCTGCCATGCAGACACCCTGATGGGCCTGCCCGAGTCGACTCTCCTATTCAAGTAGGGGGCAGTCTGGCTTACTTTGTCCAGGACTGGATGTCTATTACCTCAGACAAGTGGGTCCTGGAAGTGGTAAGCCAGGGACTGGTTCTCAGCTGCAACAAATTTCCAAAGATGAGAGCCAGATCTTTTCCACATGCAAATCTCTCAGAAACCCTTGCCCTAGAGGCAGAGGTTTCTTCTCTTCTGGCCTTAAGAGCCATAGAGAGAGTACCTACCCTACACTGGGGCAAAGGGCTGTACTCCAGGTACTTCCTGACCCCAAAAAAGACAGGGGAGTCGCGACCCATCCTAGACCTAAGCTATCTAAACAAACATCTTTTAAAACCAAAGTTCAAGATGGTAACTCTGGGAATAATCCTTCCCTCTCTAAGGCCAGGAGACTCGTTAGCCTCCCTGGACCTCAAAGATGCCCACTTTCACATTCCCATGAGGTGCTCCCACAGAAAGTACCTCAGGTTCAAGTTGCCCTCAGGCCACTGTCAGTTCAGAGCAATGCCCTTTGGCCTAACCTCAGCCCCAGGGGTTTTCACAAAGTGCCTGGCAGTAGTAGTTGCCTTTCTAAGAAGGCAAAAGATTTCCATTTTTCCATATCTGGATGATTGGCTAATAGTGGGCCAGTCTCCAGACCAAATCAAGTCTCACCTGCAAGTGACCCAGCAAGTGCTCACTTCTCTAGGATTTCTTCTCAACCTTCCCAAGTCAGTTCTCGAACCAGTCCAGCTTCTTACTTTTATAGGGGCAGAACTGGACACACTCAGAGCAAGAGCCTTTCTCCCTCTAGAAAGGGCAAGGGCTGTTATGGAACTAGCCTCTTCCTTCAGCTTTCAGGTATCTCAACCAGCAAGGCATTTCCCCCAGCTCTTGGGCCACATGGCAGCTTCAACAGCAGTGGTCCAAGGGGCAAGATTCCAGATGAGGGATATTCAGTTCCATCTGAGAGCTTTTTGGTCTCAGAGGAAAGATTCCCTTACCAAACTGATCCCAGTGACTCTAACCTTGATCCAAGGCCTCCAGTGGTGGCAGGATCAGGACAATTTAAGACAAGGTGTTCCTCTTGCCACTCAGCCTTGTTCAGTGGTCCATACAACGGACGCTTCTTTTCTGGGCTGGGGAGCCCATCTGGGGGCCCTCACTGCCCAGGGGCTGTGGTCTCCCCAAGAATTCCTTCTCCATATCAGTCTCCTAGAGCTCATGGCAGTTTTTCTGGCCCTGAAAGCTTTCTCTCAATCAGTACAGAACAAGGTGGTTCAGGTCTGAACGGACGACAACACCACCAACATATGGTACATCAATAAGCAGGGAGGCACTCAGTGCACTGCCTTGTGCATGGAAGCCATGAAGTTGTGGTCCCTGGCTTATTTCCTGCAAACCTCTCTGGTAGCAGTTCACCTTCCAGGGAAGGACAGTGTGCTAGCAGATGCACTGAGCAGGATCTCTCAGGGCCATCACGAATGGTCCCTGGACCCTCAAGTGTTGAAAGTGATTTTTTTTAAGGTGGGGCACTCCAGAGATAGATCTCTTTGCAGCTCCAGACAATCACCAACTCCCCTCTCTTTTGTTGCAGACCTCCAGTCTTGGGCTGAGTCCCCCTGGATGCCCTGATTCTGAATTGGGAAGGGAAGTTTCTGTATACCTTCCCACTCCTGTTCAAAGTTTTAGTCAAAATAAGGTCTCAACCTAGCAAAGTGATTCTGAGTGCTCCAGATTGGGCCAGACAGCCCTGGTACCCCCTGTTGCTGTCCCTAGCAGTCCATCTTCCCCTGTCTCTTCCCAGGAATTACAACGTGTTAACATCCTCTCAGGGGAGGATTTGGTACCCCAGTCTCCAGTCTCTCAATCTCAAGGCGTGGCTCTTGAAGAGTTAGAGTTTGCAGATCTGCATCTTTCCCAAGGGGTTCTGGATATTCTCAAAGCTTCTCGAAAGCCCCTCCACCAGAAAGACTTATAACTACAAATGGAAGAGATTCAGCATTTGGTGTTCTGGGAAGCATATTTCTCCAGATACTGCTGGATTGCCTACTGTTCTGGATTATATGGTCCATCTTAATGGGCTAGGCCTCAGACCAGCTACACTTAAGGTACACATCTCAGCTGTTTCTGCGTTTCTCTCTGTGGGGAAGTCTTCCTCATTATCTTCTCACTCTGTGTTCTATAAATTTTTTAAAGGATTGCTTCACACCAATCCTCCTTTTAGAGAGCCTGCCCCTGCCTGGGATTTGAATGTTTGCATTGCTCAACTTATACAACCCCCCTTTTGAGCCTATGTCCTCAGCAGAGCTTAAGTACTTGACTTGGAAAACTATGTTCTTGGTAGCCATTACCTCTGCCAGGCATATCAGTGAATTGCAAGCCCTTTCAGTGGAACCTGATTTTATCTCCTTTCACAGGGATAAAGTGGTCCTTAGAACCAATAGAAGGTTCTTGCCCAAAGTGGTTTCACACTTCCATTTAAACCAGTCTGTCTCTTCCTGTTTTCTTCACTGATCATTCTTCCTCAGGAGAGAGGAGGCTACACAGTTTAGATGTTAAAACGGCCCTTAGTTACTACATAGAGCGTACCAAGGGTCACAGGTTTGACTCCCTCCAGTTGTTCCTCACTTATGGAGAAGTAGGAAAGGGCAAACCTGCCACCAAGAGATCTATTGCCAGGTGGATTGTGTCTTGTATACAATTCTGCTATAAAAAACTTGGGAAAAACTCCACCCTCAGGCCTGAGGGCTCATTCCACAAGAGGTACAACTGCTTCCCTGGCTGCTGCCAGGGATATCACTCTCTTAGAAATTTGTCAAGCAGCCACCTGGAAAACAGTCCATACCTTTACCAAGCATTACTGTCTGGATATCCAGGCTAGGAGTGATGCTCGGTTTGGCACAGCAGTACTTCAGAGCCTATTCCCAAAGTAGATTCTGTCCCTCCTCCATGGAGGTACTGCTTGGTAGTCTGCACTTGTCAGAATACAGCAAGACTTCAAGTTGTTTGAAGAAAAAATTACTCACCTTAGTAATTATGTTTCTTCTATTGGAGTCTTGCTGTATTCTGACCTCCCTCCCTCTCTGCCTTCCCTCTCATAACCTGTTTTTTGAAGTGGGTGGGCAGGTGCAGTGTTGCACCTCAGGGGTGCTTTTTTTACACCCTCTTTTTGTATGGGTGTTTATTTTGTTATATTCCTGTTTGGTTTGGGTTTTGAGTTTTGGGTTTCCTGACTTGAGTCTTCTTTTGGTAGTCCAAAACTTTTTGTTGCCAGTTGGCTATTAAAAATTTTGTTTTACTGTTTCCACATAGAATACTATTAGAGTGTTGCTCATAAGAATCTGACAGTTAGCGTTCAAAGGGAAACAGACAGAGACATCAACTGAGCTCGAGCTCAGCATTCTGTGCTCTGCATAGAAATGTTAACCCTTTGTTCTCCGGGGCAGTTTAAAGGCTGTGGCTAACTGCACTTGTCAGAATTCAGCAAGACTCCAATAGAAGAAACATAATTACTAAAGTGAGTAATTTTTTCTTCTGTAGCTTTGATATTTTCATTGACATATAGTGCCCCCTCCCCCCCTTTTTGCACTTCGGTCTCTTCTGAACAGTACATAGCCGGGCACTGAAGTCTCCCAAGTGTGGTTACTGGTAAACCACATCTCGCTAATTGCTACTATATCCAGTTCAGCCTCTGTCTTTATTGCCTGCAGGTCCGGGATCTTGTTTCCCACATGGTTGGTTAGCGTCTTCTGTGTTTTGCTACTTCCCTAACAGTCCTCTCTCTCAGTCTGCACTTTTGCCTATTTATATGTTTGTTAATAAGTTTATTAAGTTGAGCACTAGCACTTAGTCTAGTAGGTTACTGGAGTTTACCAATAAATATAGTCGAGCGCATGGAGCAGAGTGAGGAAAGCAGGGATTAGGTTTGTGTTGCTGTGCTATGGGTGTAATGAGGCAAAGTGTGGTAGGCACTATTTTGGCACTAAACTGTGCAGACTGATCTGATGTATTTTTACCTTATTGCAGTTACACAGGTGTTTCTAACACTTTTTAAAATATGTTTGGCAGTAGCAGTCAGTACATGATGGCAGCCTGTCTGGGCTTATCAGTTGAAGTGGTCCTTGATTAGTAGCCACCCATATTTAGAAGCCGTGGCTGAAATTAGAAAAATGCAGTAGAAGGCATGGCTTCTAAATAGTGAAATACAGTAGTTCATTTGTCCATAAATTCAAGCCAATGTAGATATCGCATGAAGAAATATAAATGTAAATTGCCTGCTAAGACCGCTATCATCAGGTAAGATAAACAACATACAACTATTTCCAGATGAGACAAATGCAGTAGCGGTGATGTGCTACCTTTGTGGATTTGCCTGTGCTTATGCAGCCACACCTGTGTGTGTGTGTCATGTCATACAACATACATGAGTACCTGTGGCTGCAGAAGCGCTGGCCCCATGGGTAAAGTGATCTGTAGTGGCTTCTGTGGAGCAGGTCAGCCTCAGCAGTCACAGCAAAAAAACGAGATAGGATAAAAGACAAGATGAAGGCAACACTTATTTACTAAACATAATTACAGACCTATCACTAACTTAATTTTTTGTGTCAAGTAATGTAATTATATTAGTGAGTGCATGTAAGGGAATGTGTTAGTAAATGAAAGTGAGAGAGTTACAGGCTGCACGCATACATGCAACAATACAAACAGCATTGATAATGGGGCTTTACTTATTTTGGACAGACGCTTTTACAAAGGACAGCAGTGTCTTATACAGAGAAGTCCGCTATAAGTGGCATGTACTGTATTATTTATAAGGAGGGGGGTGCACACCTCTGGTACTGCTTGACCACCCGCCTCCCCTCCAGATTGTCTGCCCCCAATGGATAGGTGGCAACACCGGATTCTCACCCACAGTGTTGCTGTATATTAAAAGCTGACACTGGGGTGTCCAATTGTCAGTGTCGGGTCTGGACCCTGAAAAGAACAACATGGTCCTCTTTTTGTTTCTGTTTGATTAAACCTGCAAAGAAGAAAATGGGCCCTCGCTGAACTGAGCCCCCCAACCCTCACTCACTTACTGATGGTACCTCGAGGTAGATCCACTCTCTGATCAAAAAGACATCTTCCTACTGCAGCCGTGGCTGCGATATGAGAAAATAAGCAAAGTCCAGTTAATGTTTTCAGTGCGTTTTGAACCTTTGCTTATAACTTTGTCATTTGTCAATATTTTTACACCAGATTTCAACAGTCTTTTTGGGACCCCACCTCATGAACAGTGTACATGAGATTTTTCAAATCCAGCCCAAAAAGTGATTGTATGGTTGCTATGCAAGATCACCTTTAGGATGGGATTTGAGAATTTGCAGCTATGGGTTCATGAGGTGGGGTCATAAGAAGACTATGTTGAAAATGTGATGAAACAGTATGTTAAAATGACCAGGTTATGAGAGAACGTTAAAATATTTCTTTTTTACTGTTAATTTGTTTATTGGCTTTTTCAACATACAAAAAGCAAGATCCAGTCAGGGTGAAAGAAAAGACTAAGGAGTTGTTAGTTACGTAGACAACTCTGTCAGCTTGGTCAGTGATACAAAATGGTGTGTTAACATGTACTTACCGGACACTATACGGAGGTTAACCTTGACGAAATGGAGGGACACGGCTTCCATGCTCCACTAGTAAGTATCTTGGTTCTCTGTGAGGATTGGGTGTAGTCTAGGCTTCTGACACCCTAAATGAAATCAAACAGAAAGAACCACTATTCTATATACTAAATAATATAACTATATACAATAACAAGAACAGTAAACACCACACATTGATTTAGGTTACAGATAAGTGGGTCAAAATGATTCCCAGCTAATGTTCAGGCAACAGGCAGTCATTCATTTACATTTTCAGCCTACTCCAGTTTTGTGGGTAGTATATCTAGTAAAGGGGGTCCAACATTGTACATAGATTTCCATAGAGTCTCTCACTAAGTGAGAGAGTCTGTCCAAGGCAGCTATCTGGCCCATGTATGCCAGGAGTTCCTGTGCACTAGGGATTTCTGTTGTTTTCCACCTACAGAGCAGCAAGCGTTTGGCCTGCATAGCCCAAAGAGCTAGCCAACGGTGGTCTATATCACGAAGGTGGGGTGCTTCAGATCTCAAACCCAAAAGAAGGAGGGGAATAGGTTTCTGCAGGACTTTAGTTCTTGTATGACAAACATAGTCCCAGGTTTTCTGCACTAAGGGACACTCCCATAGGATATGAAGGAGATTCCCCGGGTTGGGAGTGACATGTCCAGCACAGATTGGATTGTAACACACCTGCTTTATGGAGTACCACAGGTGTGCGGTACCAAGAGTGGAGGATCTTATTCTGGATTAATTTACTTTTTGTATCAGTAAAGTACTTGTGAGCAGTACTCCAACATTCCTTCCACTGTTGGTCCGTAAGCTCAATGTTCAGGGCCGTTTCCCACTTGTGTTTAGATTTTTCTGTTTGGCTGGGTAGAGTGTCCCTCAGGGTTGCATAAATAGAGCTAGCTAAGCCCCTATTTTTTTGCAACCAAAGGGGTATGATCTGAGTTTCACCCCGTGGTTGTTGGGAGACATAGGTGCAGACTGTACTGCGGATTTGTAAGTACCTCCAGAAGTCTGAGGCAGGGAGTAACCATTTGGCTTGCAAGTTGGTAAAGGTGTCTACCACCATAGATGTAGGGGCCATAATGTCCTCTATCGTAGAAATTCCCTTATCGAGCCACCCTTTCCAGTGAATCGGTTTGTTATCTATACACAGTCTCCTATTTCCTCATAGGGGGTTAGCTTAACTGGGGCAAGTGCCATTTAAAGCCTTCTCCGTATCTTGGTCCAACATTGTAATGATGCTCCTATGGTGGGGTGCAATTTGAGTCCTTTAGAGGGGGTATTATAGATCAGGAGTGATAGAGATGTATGTTGACTGACAGCCAGCTCTATGTCTACCCACTGGGGTTTGGAGGTACTGTTTCCCCGTAGCCAGTGTAATGATTGTGTCATATGAAAGGCCCATTTATAACCCTCAAACCAAGGGAGACACCACCCCCCTAGGCTCCAGTGAGCTCGAAGTTTGTTCCTGCTATACCTTGGGCATTTCCCTTCCCATAGAAATTGACCAACAGCCTTATCAATCCTCTGAGTCCAACATTGGGGAAGGGATAGAGGAATGTGTGCTAGGATATAAAAAATTTGGGGGGCTAAGATCATTTTAATCGCTGCTACCTTTCCTGCTAAGGTTAAGTGCAGTTTGGACCATCTAGCCATGTCCTCTTTCATGTCTAATAGAAGGGGATGGAGGTTGCGATCCCATATTTTGGAAAGAGTGGTAGTAAAATTAATTCCTGGGTAGGTGACACTGTCTCCCGCCCACTTTAAACCAGTGTCACCTAGTGATTGGGGAGTGCATCTGGGATTCAGGGGGAGTACCTCAGTTTTAGTTTGATTAAGATGGAGACCTGCTAGTATGTGGAAACGGTGAAGGGTATTGAGCAATAGGGGCAGTGCCGAGGGTACATCCGCTAGCAGGACTAGAAGGTCATCTGCATACATGAGCGTGGTGTATTCTCCATTGCCTGCTGGGATCCCTCGTATACTCATACTGTCCCTAAGGGTAATTGCTAGTGGTTCCACTGCTAGGACGAACAGTAAGAGGGAGAGAGGGCATCCCTGTCTAGTACCGCGGGCTAGGCCAAAGGAAGGAGATAAGGTGGAATTAGTCAATACTCAGGCCATAGGAGAGCTATATATAGCTGTTACCCATGCCCTAAAGTGAGGTCCTATTCCCAGGTGTTCGAGGACGGCGTGTAGGTAGTCCCATTCAAGGGAATCAGAAGCCTTTTCGAAATCTATGGCAATCGCCGCCGCTGGGGTTGGGAGTTGCTGAGCTGTCTGGGTCAGATTAGTGAGAGTCCTAATGTGATCTGCACTATATCTACCTGGGACAAACCCCACTTGGGAAGGGTGTATAACCTCCGGTAGTAGAGGTCCTAGTCTGAGGGCCACAGCATTTGGTGAGGATCTTACTGTCAGTGTTGAGGAGGGATATTGGACAGTAGCTACCTGGGGATGTAGTGTCTTTCCCCTTTTTTGGCAGCACTGTAATCGTTGCCTCCCGCATGGTGATAGGGAGGGTCCCGAGCATTTTTGCTTCGACATGTCTGATATAAAGGGGGGGCAATAATATCGGCTAGGGCCTGCCAAAATTCAGCCGAATAGCCGTCACCTCCGGGAGCCTTCCCTGATTTAAGGGAAAGTAGAGCCAATTTAACCTCTGCTTTGGTAAGTGGGGCATCCAATTGTTGAGCCTGTTGCTTGGTTGTAGTGGGCAGGTGTACGGATTCAAGGTAGGTATGCATTGCCTGTGGGTGTGCCTCTCTAGAAGAGGTGTATAGGGAGGAATAATATGTTGCCATAACCTCATTCAGATCAGCTTCTTTGGTGCATATTGCTCCAGTGGTATCTTTCAGTCCAACAATATGTCTTTCCATTTGTTGCTTCCGCAACCTGTAAGCTAGGACCTTACCCCCTTTTTCCTTCCCCCTCCCAATACTTATGTTTCAACCTCAAAATGGAGATTTCCACCTGCCTTGAGAGAAGGGAGTTAATTTCCATACGGAGGCCTATTATCCTCTGTCTGAAGGATTCTTTTTGGGTCTTCCCTCCTGCTCTTTGTGTTGGCGTTCCGCGATGTGGAGGTCAACCTCTAAGTCCTTAAGTCTTTGTTCCTTATGCTGTCTCCTAGCACCCGCATATCCCATTATCTTCCCTCTCATCGTGGCTTTGAAAGCCTCCCATTTGGTCCCTGCCGTGGTATCCTGGGCAGGGTTTTCCTGGAAAAACAGCTCTGCTTCAGCTCAGGCCCATTGCAGGAATTCAGTGTCCTTGACTAACAAGGGTCAAGCCTCCAGGAAGTCGATGTGGGAGTGGTGGACCCAGAGCATATCCAGCTGTACTGGAGCATGGTCAGAGATCACGATAGGTAGTATGTCGGATGCTAGAGTAGCCTGCGTGATCTGGGGGGAAGTTAATAGGAAGTCAGTGCGGCTATAGGTTCTGTGTACTGCGGAGTAAAAAGAATAGTCCCGCCCTCTAGGATTCAGCACTCTCCACATGTCTACCAAGCCTTGGTCCTTCATCCAACTCAGTAGGGCTCTTCGTCCCCTCCCATGTGGACTCCCCCCTCCAACAATATTCTTATCTAATAAGGGATCTAAAGCCAGGTTGAAATCCCCATTATGATTGGTAGTCCACTTTGATTCACGTTAAGGAGGGTTTGAGAAACGTGGTAAAAAATGGCTGGGTCATCCTCATTGGGACCATAAAAGATTCCCTAGCAGGATGGGACCTGTGGGGGTTTGGAAGGTTCCAAACACCCATTTACCTTGTGGGTCAGCCTTAGACGTGATAAGAGACCACTGCGAATGCTTGTGTAGGAGAATAGCTGCCCCACATTTTTTAGTTGGTGCAGAAGTGTGAATTTCCAGCCCCACTCAATCTTTTTTAAGGAGCTCGTGATCTTTCCTAGTGAGTTTTGTCTCCTGTAGAAAGGCAACCTGGGTTTTAGCTCGTTTCAGATATGTTAGCACCTTTTTCCTCTTCATTGGTGTATTCAGCCCTCTCACGTTCCAAGTGATACATTTCAGATTAGCCATAGTCAAGGGTATCAGGGGAAAGTGGGAGTCTATGCAGCGGCAAAAAACAGTGAAGAGGAAGAGGTGTCTTCCTACGGGAAGCATAGGTTGGGATACCAGGCTGCCCAGCTGACCAGGGAGTGGAAAGTGACCCATAGCTCCTACAGGGGTAGGTATTAGAAGCCTTGTTTGGGGACAGTAAGGGGCTTTGGTGAGTTGTGATGTAGGTATCAAATTGACCTGATAGTGCGGGGCCTCGTTCGGGGGCATTACATCAGAAATTACGTAGTGCACCAGAAGTGGCGCCTGGGTAGTACCATTGCAGTGTTGCCTACTTGTATGTGGGATCGTCTCCCGAAATTGTATGCCCTCCAAAAGATCAACACTTCTATTGCTGGGCAGGCATAACCATTCCAATAGAACATTAAACACAAACCAAACATGAAACATATATGCAATCTGCACTATCATGCCCAGTTGGAGCCGTCCAGCATATGTGATCGCCCGTCCAGCTTGGTCAAGCAAGATCTGCTGGGTGGTTCCTGTGGGCGTGGTAGCCACGTATCTCTTTGGTCTGTTAACTTTTGTACCTCTCAACATGATAGAGAGGTATGGCAGCTAGCAGAGAGATAGAGAGTTTGCTTCACCCGACAGCACTAACCTCGATTAAAGCTTATAATGGACTTCGTAGATCTGAAGAGTAGAAATATGAACTCCTTCGCCGGATTAAGTCTGGGACTATGTGGGGGGGGGTCATGGGTGGTCCATACAAGGAGGTCCCGCATAAAACGGAGGTCCTTCCAGATGGGGGGGCAGGGCCAGCTGGCTCTGCCCCTGGGACTAATCGGGGGTAAATAAATGGTTCCCCCATTGGTGTTCTCCTCGGAATTCGTAATCCATTGCCAGGGATTCCCAGCCAGCATTGCCAAGGAGATGGGTTTTGCTTAGCACCTGTTTGTGAGATTTACCCTAGCTTAGAAGCAGTACCCCACTGTAAGACGCATGGTTTTTACTTTTTTTTTTTGCCCATGAGATCCCCCCCACACCCCATCTCCCCATCTTCTGTGCCAGGGGGTGATCCAGGTGGTCAGGAGATCAAGGTGCCTCAAAGGCGAAAGTCCAGTGTCTTGTGATCTCCTGACATCAAGTTACTGACAGTTTTTAACACCGTAGGCAAAATAAAAGAGAGCACCCCCTAAACACCATTTAACCTAGAAAGTGACATACCTTAAGGGGAGTACTTATCTAATAAGGTTATCTCTGTTCCAGGGTGGCGACCAGGGGGCTCTGGGATCATGCTGGAGATTCCGTCTCGACTGGGCCCAAATCTTGGCAGTCGGGTGCTGATCCTGAAGAGAGCTGCGTCACTGGTAGGCCTGAGGCTTCGTTCTGTTCGGTTGTCTGGCGTCTTTGACACGGAGGTATGGAAGAGCAATTCAGGCATGGATGCTTCCTCTGGATGCAGAACTCTGGTGTTTGATGAAGGAGATCTCAGGATTTCATAAGGGTTTTTAGTCATGTACCTCACCAGGGCTGTGCTCTCCTCCCTCTGTTGTTCTTTGTCTGCCTCTTGAGGTGGAGGGCCTGCCCGTAGCATGGGATGATCTCTATGCTTGTGGTTAACCCTGGCCATTCGTTTCCTGCTGCGCCGAGGGAGTCCTTCTTGGCTTTTTGGTTCCTCACCCAACAGCATGTCTTTGGGGTCCAGGTTAACTGCAGGGCTGGTGTGTTGAGGGGGACTGCCATCTCCAGATTGCCGATCGAGGAAAGCTTCAAGTGCCACCGGTGTCTCAAAGAAAAGAGGGACCCCATTCTGAATGATGCGCATGGTGGTCGGGTACCGCAAGGAGTATTGTATGCCCAGTTTCTGCATAGTGTGGCGGGCTGGCATATACTCCCTTCGTTTGTTTGACAATTCCTTGGAGAAATCCTGATAAATTGAAATGGGGTGTCCCTGCCAGTTCAAGCATCCCACCTCTCTAGAGCGCTGCAATAAGTCTTGTCTTGTGTTATAGGCCAACAGCTTCATAAGAATGGGCCGTGGTTTCTCCCCTTTCCGAGGTGCTGGAGCGAGGGACCGATGTGCCCGCTCGATTTCCAGGCGGAACTCTGGTGCCAGGCCCAAGATTTTGGGTAGGGCCTGTTTTAGAAAACGGACAGTGTCTCTTTTTTCCACACCCTCCGGGAACCCTAGCACCCTCAAATTATTTCTCCTGCTATGGTTTTCCAAGTCGTCCACCTTTGCCAGGAGTAAATTGATGGTATTTTGCTGTTCCCTTTGAACTCCTCGGATCTCCTCAATGGCCGACTCATGGGTTTGCGCTTGATGCTCTATGTGCGTTAAATTCTGAATTGCCACCGTCGTATGATGGGATGCCATGGTTACCTCATCCGTGCGACTCAGCATCTTCTCAAACATAATATTAATGTGGCTGAGATCGAGAGTTGGACCCTCCGCCTCCATCATATTGCAGGCCAATTTGTTCAAAGCTATGCGACGGACAAAAGAGGTTCCCAGATCAGGAAAAAAAAGGTATGCCGTTGTAGCTAAAAGCAGGAGTATTTAGGATATTGCTTTGTCGTTGGTTAGTAGCCGGCTCAGCAGTGTAAATGTCGGATAATGTAGTCTGCTCGCTGCTCCTCGTAAATCAAGCTGCCATTCTGTTTGTTGGCTAAGCCACCGAGAATGTTTAAATATTTCAATGCTCAGTCCTAACTTTGCAAATTTTCAGTATTTTTCAACCAAAGGTTCAACATGGCCTTTTTGGGACTCCATCCCATGAACAAGATTAGTGACATTTTTCAAATCTGGCCTGAAAGTTGTTTTTGCAGCCACTCCGTGAAATCACCTCTTGGGTGGGATTTGAAGATTTTCACCTGTGTTCGTGACATGGGGTCGTAAGAATACTGTGTTCAAATTAGGGGTCAAAATATTAAAAAACAACAGTTATTAATGTATGTTGAAATTTTTCCATGCTCGCTTATAACTTTGGTAATTTATCAATATTTCGACTCCAAACTTTCAACTTAGGCATTTTTTCACACCACCTCGTAAATGTGAAGTAGTTTTTCGGATCTTGGCTGAAACGTGTTTTTGCACTTATGGCGCGAAATTACATTTCAATCAATATTCTGTAAATGCTACATGTCATGTTTGCAAGGAAAGTCATAAAATAACTTATCTTGAAAATTTGTCAAAGTTAAAAAAAAGTGTTAAGAAACGTATGTACTGCCAGCCTTTACCCTAGTGGGTAGTGCTTTGTGATCCTGTGCTGGTGAGCAGCATTCAGGGGAATGCTCAGTAAGCCAGCTGGATAGGTTGAAGTTGGGAACAGTGCTGTCATGCAGTGCCACCCCACAGTCTGAGAAGAGAAGTTGCAGGGTTGCCTGCACAGGCCCAAGAACCATATAATGAAGAGAACTCTTCTTTTGGCACAGGGCCCTGCACCTGTGCACCTGTGAGTACAGCAGAGCCCTGCGCTTTGGCTGACAAATGAACTCTTTGCCCTGTGCATCTTTATCTTTTGTCACATGGACGCACAGGGCCCAGAGGGCCCTATGCTTCCACAGCTACCAGCAGACCCACAAATTCTTGAGATCCATCGTTACATGGAGGGCCCTACATGTACATAGACAGATGGACTCTTCCCTTGGCACAGGGTCTAGAGTGTTCTGTGCATCTGCATCTTTTCACCGGGACCTGCATGAGTGAGGAAAGAATTCTACTATCTCAAAAGGAAATAAATATTTTTGAAAAAAACTGTATCCTAGAGGCATGGATAGCATTCACTATCTACACTCTGGCAGTTTCTCCGGAACGGTCTGATTGGGTGGACATCTTTAAGTTAAGCTCCTCCCACTACCCGGGTGGTATATCCCCTGACTCCACATCATGATGTCTGATCCTTCTTTCCACTGGAAGAATGGGTCACCTTCTTCATGGCTTCTGCTTAAGTTTAGTGCACCATAGGCTAACTCTGTCTTTAAAGGTTTTTCAATTGATTTATCTTATTCCCTTGGTACCTTCTACTCCCCTCATTGATCTACAATGGAGCAGTGGAAGCTGGGGTTCAGATTCTGTGTTTAGTGTCAGCAGAAGATGTCAGTCACTGACCCGCACAATGTTCGTGAACTGCATGGGCAAGCAATACGATGTGGCCAGGTGTGGCCTTTGCAACAACATGCTTCTAGAGTCCCTCATGGACAGGTGCTCCAGCTCTTGTTGGGTCAGCCTTCAGAATGAGTTGTGAAGGGCCCCAAGAAAGCTTGGGCCACAGCTGGGTTGTCTCAGGAACTTGTGGTCTTTGAGGTGGAACTGGCAGAGGACACAGCAGGCAACTCCTGAGTCTCTGCGCTGTTCTCGACTGGGGCTAGTTTTGGAGAGCCATTCATCACAGGATTTTGGGACATGTGTTTGGTCCTCCAGACCCTGGAGAAGAGCCCTGCCCACTGCGGTGGTATGAAGCACAAGTGCCGCTGGCGCCAGTCGTGGGACCGGGAGAAGTCATGGTCCTGCTGGTCCCTCAGCTCATCCAACCACTCTGCGACTGTCGAGCACCCCTTGGCGGAGGGTCAGGCCTGGCAGGTCGAAGGCTCTTCGGTCCTCCAGTCGACTTCGACTCCAGTCAAGCAGACCGTTGAGATATTTCTCTAGCCTTTTGTCCGTTTGCTGGACAAAGTCAAGGATTCGATCTGACAGACCCTGGTGCTCCCGGACCTCATCCAGGAGGATGTGGCCCTCGGCTGGAGCCACCTCCTCCGGTAGTCAAGCCTTCCGCATCCATGCTGCTTTATGTGGGCTGGCATGTGGTTTACCATGATCATTTGGGAGGCTCTCCTTGCTGTCGACCGGCCAGTCGAGTTGAGGTCATGGTCAAGATCCTGATTGTGGCATTCTCGCTCTCAATCCTGCTTAACTGGGAGGTGTCACCATCCATGCTTTGCACCTCCTCATCCTTAGATGAGCAGAGGCGCTGTCACACACTGTGATGGTGCCACAAGGAGCTCCTCTGGCAACAGTGTTCCATTGCAGGGCAGGGTTGGGCTTTGTCCTCTGGACCTCTGGTCACCTGGCCTATGCCAGTGGACCCCTGCCAGTTCACACCACACAGGTACTAACCACACCTGCTTTTCCACCTCTTCAGGTGGAGCCGCCACTTCTACAGGCAACATTGGGCATTCTGACCAAGGAGGCCCTTTTGGCCACTGGCTTGCCAGGCCGGTTGTCAGTGATGATCACCCTTTGGGAGGATACCTGGGAGATCTGTGGCAAAAAACAGTCGAGGGCTATTTTTAAGAAGTCCTTGGATGACTGAGATCACGAGTCCATGGCCTCATCTGGGACTCTCATTCTTGACTCAAGAGTCGATTGAGGAGCTGACCACTGAGCATGGCCTAGTGTCCTTCGGGGCGCTTCTGAGATTTATCTTGGAGCACGTATGTCACACTTGGACCAGTCCAAAAGAGGGCCAAGTGTTCCCTTATGGACATTTTGGACTCTGATGAATCCCCAGAGGTTGCTGCCCCTGTGGCTGAGGCCATTTTGGGACCAGCCCTGGAGCTTTGGCAGCATCCAGCATCCTGCCTGGCACCCTTCGACTGTATGGTCTGCAAGTATGCAGTCCTTACGGGATCCCTCTCTGGGTTTTCAGACCATCCCTCTTTCGAGGGATTGGTCACAGATATGGTGTTCGACAGCTCCAGACAGGAGAGGAACGTGGACAACCCTCCAAACAAAGTGTCCCGCAAGATTGACCACGCCTCTACAAAGGTGTATTTTGTGGCATCACTGGATCTCTGTTAGGCTAGTTATGCCTTAATGATGGCCAACTTCAGTCACTCCCCAGTGGGGATCTTTGATGTCATCTTCCCTCACCTCCCTGCTGAGCAAGAAATGACCATAATGGTCATCAGAGACCAGAGTCAGTCACTAGCCAAACAGCAGCCTCAGACAGCCTTAGAGAATGGCAATGTCTAGTGTACTTACCCGGTCAACAAAAGCTAAAATAAAATAAATAAAAAACTCATATGCGTGTGCCATGGCAGTGGCCATTTCTGTGCATTGCAGGGCCTGGCTTTTCTGTCCACCTTCATGGTGGACATCCAACATATGCTGGCTGATGTCCAGTTCTTGGACACTGACCTCTTTAACCCTAGGGTGGAGGGACATCTCACTAGCATTGAGAAGTCCAATGCTACCCTAAATTCTGTGGCGTTGTCCCAGAAGGACCTGAAAAAGAAGCATAAAAAGTAGGCTTTTACATAGAAACATAGAATCTGTCGGCAGATAAGGACCATATGGCCCACATAGTCTGCCCATTTCCCTACTCACTACTGCAGCCCCAGATCCTATTTGATCTGCAGCTGTCCTGCTCTGCACATCTCCAGGGTACCCTTATGTCTATCCCATGCACTCTTGAACCCCCATATTGTTTTTAGACCCACCACTTCTGCTGGAAGGCTGTTCCATGGCTCCATCACCCTCTCAGTGAAAAAGTACTTCCTATCATTACCCCGAGCCTTCCACTCTTCAGCCACATATCATGCCCCCTTGTTCTTGTGCAGAGTTTTCTCTGAAATATGGTTTCCATGTGTACCCTGTTTATTCCCCTAAGGTACTTGAAAGTCTCTATTATGTCTCCCTTCTTTCCTCCATTGAATAGATACTAAGGTCCTTAAGTCTTTCCTTGTAGGACTTTTGGCGCAGTCCATGTACCATCTTCGTTGCCCTTCTCTGGACTCCCTCTGTCTTGCCAATGTCCTGCCGGAGATGTGGTCTCCAGAACTGGACACAGTACTCCAGCTGAGGCCTCACTAGTAATCTGTACAGTGGCATCACCACCTCTTTCCTCCTGCTTGTTATGCCCATCCCTATGCACCCCAACACACTGTTTGTCATCTTCACATAGTCAGATATGATAATCCCCAGGTCTCACTTCAGCCGAGGCTTCCTCGGCAACAGCCCCAGCAGGGGCAGTGCCAGGCTTGTCACCCCAAGTAGAAGTGCAGGGGCCATGCTCCTAAGAAAGGAGGGGGCAGGGGTAGTGCCTGTGACAGGGTTGTGTGAGACCCTGTCCCATTTGTTATGCAGGGAGAGTTAAAAGAAAGGATCTATTTTGTCCTCTTCCATTCTTCCACTTCTCTGTCTTTTGCCTGTCTGATTTTCTTATGGCACCTAGGAAATGGTCACTTCGATGGTTCCACAATTTACCCCTGTTCTCTCCCTTCCTTCACTTGCTGTTTCTATTCTTTCTTTCTCCCCTTGCTTCTCTGTGGTTAAAAAAAAAAGTGGATCTTTATGTGAAACTGTGATCCCTTGGTTTACAAATGTATATAGTTATTTATTTATTTAAGAGCTTCACCAGGAAGACATACTGAGCAAAAATTGTTCATTTCCATATGTGTCCTGGAGGAAGGGAGTAGGGAAGGCAAGGCATAAATTAGTGTCGGAGATTTGATTAGTGGCCTTTGCTAATCAAAATGAAAAATGATTAGCAACTGGTCGAAGCTGATTAGCAGTGGGGGGTCCAGAATGTGGGGGAGATGGCTAAAAATAGTGCCATTCGAGCATTCCAAGCCCTGCGGCCCTGGAAAAATTGGATTAGCACCTACCATGAATCAAAACCGAAATTGATTCGCAATTACCATTTTTTAATTCACAAATTGCGATGCAAACCTGCTTATTTTATGCCTTGGAAGGGTACAGAGGATGGGGAACAACATGGTAAACATAGCAAAATATTACTATAAGTACAGAGCAGTAAATGCTAGACAATACATTATGTACAGAAATAATATACATTAACATTAGGTATAGAGTATATAAATAATAAGTTCATAGGATGGATACGAGTTAGGAGGCCAAAGGCCTTTGAAACTCGCCACCTATTTAGGTGGAGTCAAAGTATGCAGTCTTTTTATTACCCATGAATTGATCTAATCTTGTTTTAAATAAGGTCATGTTTCCACTATTAACTATTGATGAAAGTAATGAATTCCATATTGAAATAATCCTATGGGTATACCAGTCATTTCTTTTTCTTGTTCTTGTTCTATTAACTTCACCTCTTAGTTTCAGATTATGGGTTCTACTGTTGGTGAGACTTTTACGTCTCATTAACCCAAATGATTCAAATAGAAAATCATTTTGAAATGCATTAAATGTAAAACATAGATCCCCACTTAGGTGCCAATACTGCACGGAGTATAGTCCAAGTTGATTTAACATATTCCCATAAGGAAGAATTTGCATATTCCTTATGCTTCTAGTAATTCTTCTCTGTACACATTCTACTAGCTTTTTCCCACCAGTGGACGAGGGAGCACAGAATGGTGCACAGTAATCCAGATGTGGCCGTACCAGAGCAGTATAGAGCATGAGAGTTACACCAGTGGTACAGCAGTCGAAGGAATTGCAGACATTGATTCAACCAGTGATATAGCAATAGCAAGGACATGTACACATAGATTCAACAAGTGGATAGTGATAAGTGCTAGATGTGACCACATCAGGTCATTGGTCAACGTGGGGGAGTCAGGTGAGATTAGGGACAGTTGCATTTTAGGCAGTGAAAGAGTGCAAGAGAGAGGCCAGGGCATCGGATGAGGAGGCATTTTGAATGGTTGTGGGGAGCGAGTTCCAGAGTTTGGACAGCAGCCCCAGCAGGAGTAGTACCAGCTTGGCATCCCAAGCAGAAGAGCAGGGGCCGTGCTTCTAAGAAAGGAGGGGGAAGGGGTTATGTTATTTGAAATGATTGCAGAAAACTATTTGGGTTTCTTAAAAAGGTGATGAATGCTTAAAATGTTGTCTGGAACAGAGGGGTTTGACATTGAGATGCGTTTTGACCTTTACAAACTCGTTTACAGAATGTTGTATTTTGTTGCACTTGTTGAGACTAGATGGACTCTTCAGGCTGGTCACAGGAAATAAACTGACAGAGCTCTGAGACATTTTGTGAGAAACAGGAGATTAATTTACAACAGGATGCAGAGTTTAAACTGCCAGGAAAAGGTATCTTACATAAAAGAGAGAAATATTTTGTTTAGAGAGGGAGATTGAGATTTAAAGAGAGACTCTCAGATGTGGGATTTTTGTATTTGTGCTGCCTGTATAAAGAAGTAGCCGGTACAATTTTTTTATTTTATTATTGTTAACAATAATAAAACACTACTTGAGAATTTTATAACTTCTCCTGGTTTGCCTATGCTTTCTGATCTATGCCACAACTACATCACCCTTCCAGCTACAGTCAGTGCCCGGCAAAAGCTGCCCAGTGATGGGTTAGGGAATGTCTTCTCTCTGCCCGCCTGTCCCTGTCTGGGCTCCTCTCTGGAGCTCAGCTATGTCACTTCTTGCCATGTTTGTCTGCTGTCACAATGGACAAGTGGATGTTGACCATAATAGGCAGAGGGTTATCCCTCTAACTTTGAGGCTTTCCCACCTTCCCACCTCTACTCACCTTGGGAGTCTAGGGTGTTACAGGACATGCTGTCTTCCCTTCGGGAGGACATTCTTCAGCTCCTTGCAAAAGGGGCAATACTTGTGTCCCAGACAGCCTGGCCAGTTAGGATTACATGTCCAGGTGCTTCCTGATCCCAAAACTGACAGGGGACTGGTGCCTCTATAGGATCTCCATGATCTGAACCAGTTCATGTGGAAGCACAGGTTCTGCATGGTCACTCTGAAACAGATCATTCTATCGCTGGAGCAGAACATGTGGTTCTTCTCTTTAGACCTCCAGGATGCATTACTCAGTATTCCTGTCCATCAACCCCCCCCCCACACCAGTACCTCTGGTTCCAAGCGGAAGGGGTTCTTTACCAGTTGCAGGTCATGCCCTTCGGCCTGTCCTTGAGGCCCAGGATCTTGTGGTGGCAGCCCGCCTGCAGCGCCTCAGAGTCAAAGTGCACACTTGCCTGTATGACTAACTTTTAGCCGGTCCATCCCAGGATGCCGTGGAGAGGTCCAGAGATCTGGTTCTCCAGACTTGTTAAGACTTGGGCCTGTTGGTTAGCCTGCAGAAGTCTGAACTGGTACCAAAGCAGGTGATCAAGTTAATTGGGGCAGAACTTGACTCCCTGTGGATCAAGGCCCATTTCCCTGCAGACTGGGTACTGGATCTTACGTCTTTTGCCCGACCATTTCAGGTTGGCCTCTCTCGCCCTGCTTGGGATTTCCTGAGGCTGCTGGCTTATATGGCATCCTGCACCAGCGTGCTCCGTTGGAGCCACTGGCGGAAGCACCCCTCCAGTGGGAGTTGGTCTGTCAGTGGTCCCAGTGCCCAGGACACTTTCACCAGCTGGTCACAGTGAACCAGCCAGTGTAGGATGCCATCCAGTGGTGGCTGATCCCAGAACACCTGGAGGAAGAAATCACATTTGTCCACCCAGAACCAACTGTCATACTCATATTGGATGTGTCTCTAATGGGGTTGGAAGCGCACCTGGAGGACCACAGAGCCCACAGGTTCTGGTCACCCAGGGAGTCCTGTCACCACATAAACCTGCTAGAGCTCCATGCTCTGCGGCTGGCACTGATGGAATTCACTCCTAGTCAGGGTTCAGGTCATGGCGGCCCAGATGGACAACATTACACCATGTTCTACTTGGATAGGCAGGCAGAACTCACTCCATTCCCTTGTGTTGGAAGGACCTCTGCACCTGGACCATCATGCGCAGCCTGGGTGCAGATCTCCTGAAGTTTTATTTCACAGGCATGAACAGACAGCTGGTGGACACTCTCAGCTGGGTAGGAGAGAGACGTTGCACGAGTGGTCCCTGCATCAGGAGTTGATGAACCATCTGTTGTCCTGATGGGGCACTCCTCTAGTGAATCTAATTGCCTCCTGGGAGAATGCCAAATAGAGGCTGTTTTGTGCGTGGCCCCCCCCCACAGTCCAGAACAGTGCTGGGGGAAGCCTTCACGAGGCCCTGGGACCCAGGCCTCGATTACACCTTCCCTCTCTTCCCCTTGATCTATAAGGTTGTGGTGAAGGCCCGGAAGGACAAGGCATGGATGATCCTGATAGCTCCAGACTCACCAAGGCAGTTCTGGTATCCTCATCTCCTTAGCCTCAGCAACAGACCTCTGTGGAGACTGCCTCTCCACCCAGATCTGCTGACCAGACTTCAGGGGACAGTCCCTGCACCTCATGGCCTAGTTTGTGAGTGGCTAGAGTTCCAGGCCTTGGGTCTTTCGGATGTGGTGCTCCACATTGTTCAGGCTTCCCGAAAGGAGTCTACTCTCATATGCTGTGCCATTAAGTAGAAGAGATTTTCCATTTTGTGTCGGGACAAGGAGCCTGAACCCCTTGCCTACCCTGTGGCTGGCATTCTGGACTACCTCTGGTCCCTTTCCTAGTTGAGACTGTGGGTGACAACCCTTAAGGTGCACCTTGCAGCCATCTCTCTGGTAAGTTGACAGTGCCCCAGGAGAAGGTGGTCGGGTGCTTCTTCAAGGGCCTGGACCACTTGCCCTCTGTGGTGCGTAAACCACCTCCACCATGGGACCTGCTGCTGGTATTGGCTATGCTCATTAGCAGGCCTTTTGAGCAAATGCACAGGTGTGAGATGTCACACCTGTCATGGAAGACGACATTCTTGGTGGCAATCATGTCAGCCAGAAGAATCAGGGAGCTCCAGGCATCATCAGAAGCGTCTTCTTAACTGGTCTTCCACAGGGACAAAGTCGTCGTCCTTCCCAAACTGAAGCTCCTCTCGAAGGTGATATTGAAATTTCACCTTACTCAGGTGATTAACTTAATAAAAACCTTTCTTTGGAGGCTGACCACAGGCTCCATATCCTGCACCTGTCCCTTATTATGTGGAGCGTATGGCTGGAGTTCGGGGACAGGCTCACTCAGCTGTTTGTCACTTGCGCCGAAGCTGCATCTGGTAGTCCGGCAGCAAAGTGGTTGATTGCCAGGGGATCACAATCTGCATTGACCTCTGCTATAGGTTGAGTAGCCGGGAATCTCCCATAGGGCTTAGGGATCATTCCACCAGACATAGCACTGCCTTGGTGGCTGCTTCCAGGGACATCTGTATCTAGGAAATCAGCAGGGCTTCTACCTGGAAGTCAGCTCACACCTTCATTTCCCACTACCACATTGACCTTAAGTCATGCCATGATGCTGGTTTTGGGACCTCAGTTATTCAATCTCTATTAAGCAAGTAAGGGTACATGCCTTGCCCCCTCTTCCCAGACAACTGCCAGGAGTCTGCCAGCGTGTGTATAGTGAACCATATCCATGCCCCTAGAAAAATTATTACTCACTTGTAACCATAATTCTAGGAATGGCATATGGTTTGCATCCACATAACCCACCCAGCCTTCCCTGGCAAGTGGCACACAGATCACTGCTTCAAGCATACAAAGCTCTGACATCAAGGGTCGGAGTCAGAGGGGATATACCACCCTGGTGTTGGGAGGGCATAGCTTAAAGACATCTGGCCAATCAGACCATTCCAGAAGAACTGCCAGAGTGTGGATGTGAACCATATATCACTCCTAGAAGTGTGGTTACAGGTGAGTAACCTATTTTCAGTGCACCAGTTAACACTACAAAAGTAGGGAAATGTGGCATTGGGGTTTCCAGCCCTAACTTCCCCATCCATAAGCAGCAGAAAGACAAGACCATCGAAGGAACCACAGGCCGTCATCATCAGGTAAGACAAACAACATGCAACTGTTTTCAGATGACACAAATACAGTAACACTAATATGCTACCTTTGTGCCTTTCTATATGGCTGCAGCAGCACCTGGCCCACAGGGGCCTGTGCTTCTGCAGACACAGCTGTATGTGTATGTCGTACAGCATCCATGAGTACCTCTGGCTGCAGAAGTGCAGGCCCAATGGGGGTTGTGCTTCTGCAGACAGAAGTGCTGTTGCAGTGTAGGTATCATGGTTTCAGCAGTGAATCTAGACATTTTTCAAGGGGGTAGCAGTTTCGTCTAGGGGTTGTCACTTTCCCCAAAAAAGTAAAATGTTACCTTTTAAAACTCAGATTAGGTTAAAGCAGCTACATCTTGTTCGAGGATATCTCTTTCATCAGGCCACACCTTTGGAAGTACACCCGCATCAGTGCTAGGACCGCACAGAAACTTTTGCAAGTCAGGGGCTGGCCATGACGACATGACGCACCAGTGTCTACATAAGCATGGGCAGACCCATCTCTCACAGTTCTTTTCCCGCTGTCAATCATACTCGGCGGACTTGTCACAAAAGGATTTACTACGAAAGACTGACCAGCATTTGCCCGACAGTCATAATCACGATGTCGCAAGCCCAACAGAGAAAATCCCGACAGTGGCAGCAGATGTGTTTGTCATGTTTGGGGAGGGGGCCCCTTGCACCCCCTTTAATTATTATAAGAAACTTCACCACAGGCAAAATCCCACTGTCGGGAATTTTGGTGTCGGGTTTGTGGCATTGGGATTTCAGGTGTCGGGCAAAACAAGTTTCAGTCTTTCAAAATACTCCCTCATGAAAACATTGATTGCTTCCTGCCGTCGTTTATTTTCTAACTTAGAAATAATCACTAGATCATTTAGTGATTTTGTCACCTCTGTATACCACCGAAAGAGCCGTTGAAGTTGTTTTGGTATTTTGAGTGCGGAGAGATTTACAAGGATGACTCACAAAGTGTTTATCTGTTGTTTGGGCCTCGCTCACAACATAAAAGCTTGGAGATTTTCAGGAGTTTAACTCCACTACCAGGCAACATAGAAAAGGAGTGCTGGAAAAGTTTCTTTTAAAGAAAACTCTGGCAGCGATGGAAAAACAAATGCAGGAAAAATCTGCATCTCCTGTCCTGTTGACTGAATCGTGGATATCAAAATACAAAGAAAAATTGTCATCAGGCAACCACAAGCATAAGCATAGGTACAAAAATAAGGTCTTCCAAATGAGATCTAGGTCACCACTGTGGCCAGCAGGTAACACTTCAAACTTGTCATCGTCC
Source organism: Neoceratodus forsteri (assembly GCA_016271365.2). Taxonomy (NCBI): domain Eukaryota; kingdom Metazoa; phylum Chordata; order Ceratodontiformes; family Ceratodontidae; genus Neoceratodus; species Neoceratodus forsteri. Next base: position 1,628,555,243 of record CM057453.1, read on the forward strand.
GCCGTGGTAGCAGTGACAACAGCCCCCTGATAGTCGACCAGACACCAAGGTGTGGGCTTGGCTTAGGCCCTACTGGGCCTGTTACAGGTGGTATATCACCGTTGTCACTGTGTCTTCACCCGCAGTCGACTATCATAGTCATGACTTCTAATACAGGCATTGTCAACGCCCAAGCAGTGCTGCTTTCATTTTCAGACATGATACAGTGCTTGCTACCAGGCTTGCCTGAACAGCCTATTCTCATGTCGACTGGCTTTACCACCTCACAGGCCCCACTGATGCTGCAAACCAGGATACTGCAAAAGAGACCCTCTCAGGCACTGCCGGAGTTGCTGGCGTGGTCCTCTGTTCCCATTCTCGAGGGAGATGACGAGATTGAATACCAGCCAGATCTTCTGTTGGAGAAGGATTATGAGGAGGGGTATGCTGAAGACTAGTATGTACCTGACACCAACTCCATCTTATCCTCATATAGCTAGGACTGTGTGGTGAACACCCCAATGTCACCACTAGAAGATCCATCTCTCCAGTCCATGATACAGAAAATGCAAGCTGCTATGGCCTTTATTTTGGAGGAAGAGAATTCCATAAAGAAGAATGTAATGGAGTTTTTGGAGGTGCCAGAACCCCCCATCATTTTTGTTCCTCCATTATATCCAGCACTGGAGGATGTCACCTATGCAGCCTTGAATAGACTTAATGCTATACCAACTGTACCTAGAAAGGCTGACAAGATGTACCCTGCACCATCTAACAAACCTTACCATGCCAATCCGCCTAAAACTGATTCTTTGGTGATAACTGCTGCTCATGATGCATCCAGGGCACCTAAACATATGAGTTCCCTTCCTCTTGACAAGGAATCCAGAAGGCTGGATGTCATGGGCAGGTGCACTTATGACTTTGCTTCATTGGGCCTACGTATTGCAAACTATCAGGCCCATATGATCAAATACCAGAATACTTTGTGGAGAAGTGCCAAGGCTACAGCACAGGCCTTACCTGAAGGTAATGTTAAAAAAAAACTGAGTTGCTCAAAACTCTGACTTCTGGGGCGGCAGGGGGTAAACAATTTGCTCAGCCTGTGATGTCTCAGATGCATCTGCCAGGGCAGCTGCATCTGGTATTTGCCAGAGGAGCAGGCTTTGCTAATGATGTTCAGCAAGTAGTTTTAAATTCCCCTTTCAGATGCAGTAAACAGTTTTGGTATGATGCTGAGGAAGCTTTAAGAAGCCTCCAATCATCCAGGATGACCTTGTCATTGAAGCACAGGTTAGGAAGCATAGGCAAACCAGGACAAGTCATAAAATTCGCAAGTAGCATTTTATTATTTATCAATAACAAATAAAAAAAAAATTGTGCAGGATAGCTCTTAAACAAGCAGTTCAAACGAAACAAATTCCTTCTTCTGAGGGTATCTCTGAATCTAAATTTCAAGTTCTCTCTCCCACTAAACAAACATTTGCTGTCTTTTGTAAGATGTTTTCACCTAGCAATTAAATTCTGCATCCTGAGGTTGCTAAGATACATAAAATACATCTCCTGTTTCTCTCAAAATGTATCAGAACTTTGTCAATTTCATTCCTGCAGATGCAACAAAATAGAACACTGTATCCCAGAACTGATATGTTACCAGCTTTGCAAATGAGCTTGTGGAGGTCAGACTGCATCTCAAGGTTAACCCTGAGTTCCAAGTAGCTTTTTGCAATCATTTTAACAATATAGCAATATACATTTGCAAACCAGGGGATCCCAGTTTCACACAAACAATTTCACACAAATATTCACATATTCTTTTTAATCAAAGAAGTAAGGGGGCAAGAAAAGCTAGAAACAGCAAGTGAAAGGCAGGGCGATAGCGTGGGTGGGACCTTCGGCGTGCCAGTTTCTTAGATGCCACAGGAAAATTTGATTGTGCAGTCAGACAGTAGATAGACAAGTGGCAGAAAAGGAGCGGACAGCCTAAAGACATAGAGCCGGTGGCGCTGCCCCCACTGGTTCAGCCTGATTTGTACCTATATAACCCTAACCACCATTGCCCCTGGGGGGGGAGCTCATGAGGAGTCGGCTCTCCCTTCACCTGAGTCAGTGGCGGAAGATCACTACAGACAAATGGGTGCTGGACATTATTTGTGAAAGGTCATGCTCTGTAGTTTATAGATACTCTCTAGCTCATCCACCACCTGTCTCCACTTATCTCCTGGGACACATGTCCCTATTAAGAGAGGAGGTGCAGGCCTTACTCCAAAAACGTTCCATAGAATTGGTTCCTGTCAGGCGTAGAAACGGAGGCTTGTACTCTAGATGCTTCCTAGTCCTCAAGTGGACAGGAGATCTGAGGCCTGTTCTAGACCTGAGAGACCTCAGTTTGTATATAGAGTATAAGAAGTTCCATATGGTCTCTCTGCAGACTCTGATTCTCCTGTTGCAAACAGAGGAGTGGATATGTTCTCTAGATATGAAGGATGCCTACCTTTATATAAAAATCAGGAAGCATCACAGAAAATATCTGAGGTTCATGCTGGAAGGGGAACATTACCACTTCAGAGTCTTGCCCTTTGGATTGTCTTCTGCGCCATGGGTCATTACCAAATGCTCGGCAGTAGTAGCAGCAGCCCTCCACTGGATGACTGGCTGTTAAAGGCTCACTCATAGAAACATAGACTTTGACGGCAGATAAGGACCGCTTGGCCCACCTAGTCTGCCCATTTCCCTACCTATTGGATAAGCTGCAGATCCTAGTTAACCAACAGTTTACATCTTCCTATCCCCCACCAGAATTGCCTTATGTCTGTCCCGTGCATTCTTGAATTCCCCCGGTTTTGACCCCACGACCTCCTCAGGAAGGCCGTTCCATGCATCCACCAGCCTCTCTCTGAAAAAATACTTCCTCACATTGCCCCTGAGTCATCCCCCCCTCTATCTTCAAATTGTGTCCCCTTGTTCTTGCACATCTCTTTTTCTGTAATATGCTACCCTCTTGGACTTTGTTGATTCCCTTGAGGTACTTGAAAGTTTCTATCATGTCCCCCTCTCCCTCCTTTCCTCAAGGGTATACATATTAAGCTCCTTTAGTCTCTCTTTGCAAGGCTTCAGTTGCAATCCCTGCACCATTTTAGTTGACCTCCTTTGGACTGCCTCCATCCTATCTATGTCCTTGCAGAGATGGGGTCTCCAAAACTGCACGCAGTACTTCAGATGCGGTCTCACCAACTGTCTGTACAGAGGGATAGCAACTTCATGTTTTCTACTGGCGATGCTTCTCCCTGTACATCCCAGTATCCCCCCAGCCCTCCTTATTGCCGTCGCACATTGCTTGCTTACCTTTAGGTTACCTGATATGACTACCAGGTCCCTTTCCATTTTTGTTGTTGTTAATACCTCCCCCAATTGTGTACTCTTCCCCTGGGTTTTTGTTTCCCAGATGCATTACTTTGCACTTCTTTGCATTGAATCTAAGCTGCCATACTTTTTACCATTCCTCCAACCCTGCCAAGTCCCTTCTCATCCTTTCCACCCCCCCTTGTGTATCAACTCTGTTGCAGATCTTTGTGTTGTCTGCAAAGAAGCATACTTTTTCTTCCAGTCCCTCTGTAGTGTCACTTATAAAAACATTAAAAAGGACTGGACCCAGTACTGAACCCTGCAGTACTCTGCTAGTAACCCCCCTTTCTTCACTCCAGGGAACAAATGCTTCAGACCCTAGCTTGAACCAGGAAAGCTGTTCGACGACTTGGGGGTGACATCAGTCTGCCAAACTCAGTACTGACCCCCTGTCAAAGACTGCAGTACATAAGGGCAATCTTGAGTACAGCTCAGGGCTAGGCCAAATGCCTCATAGCTCAAGTACAGATAGTGTTCAGCAATCCGTATATATCAGCCAGAACTTTCCTATACCTGCTGGGACTGATGGCAGTGGCCACTGTTACAGTGCCACTAGTATGCTTGCATATGCGGATTCCCCAATGGATCTTGAGAGTCCAGTGGCATTAGTTGACCGATCTAGACCAGCAGGTGCTAGTCACGTCTCCCTTCAGATTGCACTGACGTGGTGGATGAATTGCAGCAATTTACTACAGGGCATTCCATTTCTGATTCCAACCCCAAAACACATTCTCACCACAAATGCCTTGGGCTCTGGGTGGGGAGCACACTTAGGCCCACATCAGACACAAAGTACTTTGACTCAGGTGAAGTCCAGATTACATATAAATGTCGTGGAAATGAGCTGTTTTATACAGTCTCCAGGCATTTCAGGTGCACCTGACTCCAGGTCCTCTGTTAATACAGACTTGTATTACAACAACACATTACATCAACAAACAGGGGGGTACTCATTTCTACCCACTGTGCAGGGAGGCAGTGAGAGTGTGATATTGGGCTCTGGCATACGGCCTAGAGCGATCAGCCGTACATCTACCAGGTGTCCAAAAATGTCTTAGCAGACAGGTTAAGCAGGTCACAGTGCAGGATACATGAATGGGAGCTTCTGGCCTCAGTAGGCCTCAGAGTTGGACCTTTTTTGCATCCCCACACAATGCAGAACTGCTGTGTTTCTGCTCACTCGCTCCAGGGTCTGGAGTTTTCTGGTGAGACACGTTGTCCCTCTCTTGGAAAGGGAGGTTTACAGTATGTATGCGTTCCCTCCCTTTCCTCTGAGTACTACTCAAATGAAGATGGAGGGGGCACCCCTCATCCTCATTGCTCCACTGTGGCCTCAGCAGATACGATATCCACAGCTCCAGCAGCTGATAGTGGAACGCCCAGTACCTCTGCCCTGTTGTCACAGGACTAGAAGTCTGTGGTCTGTTGGACCTGAAATACCTTCATCTGTATGAATGGCTCCTGAAAACATAGCCATGGCATGATTTGGGGTATCAGCTAAGGTGGCTGATATTCTTGTGGCTGCCAGGAAACCCTCCACCAAACGTACCTATTATTTGAAATGGAAGCGGTTTACATTGTGGGCCTCTTCCAAGCAATTGGACCTTTTTACCTGTCTGGTCAATGCAGTGTTGGAATACTTACTGTCCCTGTCAGACTCTAATCTTCAGTATTCCTCACTCAAGGTGCATTTGGCTGCTATTTCTGCTTTTCATGCCCCTGTGGATGGACGTACGGTTACCCAATTAGAGGTATCCCATGCATTTCTGAGAGGTATACTATGCAAGAAACCTCCCATTAGAAATGCAGTCCCAGCGGCCGGACGGTGGCGCTTGAGGTTGAGTAATTGGACTCCTTACTTCAGGTTACACTGGTAACTGGGTTCGGTAGGAGTCTGGCCATGATTGGCAGGTGAGAGAGAGGATCACATCTGGAGGGCTGCCTCCTGTCTTGGGAGGAGAGATCATCATCCTACCTGTTGGCGCCCTCTGGTGGGGGCTGGAGAGTGATGCAGGCAGGGAGGCAGGCGGCCGGCATGGTTTGCGTGTGCCCCGACACGATCGCTCACACCTCTACGCCTGAGGGAGCGCAGGGAGGACACCAGAAATGACGGCCAGGGCCCCATGATGTCCGAACCCTGTTCTGCCAGCCCACCGTTGTGGCCTCCCAGATTTGGATTGTGCTCTAGGGAGGGAGGTGGCTCCTTCCTGGCCCACTACAGGGGGTAATCCGTGGGGGGTCAGGGTAGTCAGACTGGCCAGGCCGGGTGGTGCGCGGAGCTGAGTTCCTACCCTTGGCACGACCAAGAGGATTATAAAAAAAAAAATGTAGTCCTGCTTGGGGACTTGAATTTTGTCTTGAAAAGCTTTTGGTCCATTTTGAGCTAGCTATAAGCTGTGGCCTACGCTTCCTTTGTGGAAAGCATTATGTTTAGTTGCAGTTACTTCTGCTCTGAGGATTTCAGAGCTACAGGTTCTAATGTGTGAGCCTCCTTATTTGATTTTCCATAAAGACAAAGTATCTTTATGTATAAACCCTAAGTTATTACCAAAGGTGGTGCCTGAATTTACTTTGAATCAAGCCGTCCCCCTTCCAGTGTACTACCTGGAGTATTCCAATCCAGGGGAAGCATTACTCTATACTTTCGATGTACATAGAATTCTCAGATATTATGTCAGTTGCACCAAGGACTACAGAAAGTCCTCTCAGATTTTTGTATTGTTCAACCCTGGGAAAGAAGGTGCTCCTGTGTCTAAACAGTGCCTGTCCAAATGGCTGGCACATTGCATCACATTCTGTTGCAGGAAGTATGGTAAGGAACTTCCTGGAGTGGTTTGTAGTCATTCCACATGAGGCATGGTCACTTCTGTTGCTTGTTTTCGTAATGTTTCTGCTGCTGAGATCTATGCAGTTGCCACATGGAGCACTGCCACACCTTTATTAAACATTACAGTCTGGACATTGTGTCTCTTAGAGCAGAATTTGGCTTAGCTGTGTTACAGGACCTGCTCTCATGAGCACATATGTTCCATCCACCCAGACAGTTAAATATTTGGTACCGCTTGGGGCTCATTACAGAAGTGTGGCCTGATGAAAGAGAGATCTTTGAAGAAGATAGAACAGTTACGTACTTACCTTATCAGTAGATCTTAGAGAGTATCTCTTTCATCAGGCTATGCTGACTCGTTCTCCTTCCCACTTAGGATTAGGGCAATGGATTTCCTGCATTTGTTTTAGATCCTTAGCTGCCTTTTCCAGTTCCCATAGTCACCTGGTATGCTGGAAGTTGGCCTACTTAGAAACATAGAAACATAGACTTTGACGGCAGATAAAGACCGCTAGGCCCATCTAGTCTGCCCATTTTCTTACCTACAGGATAGGCCGCAGATCGTAGTTAACCAACAGCCTATTTCTTCCTACCCCCCACAAGAATTGCCTTATGTCTGTCCCATGCATTCTTGACTTCTCCCACAGTTTTAGACCCCACAGCCTCCTCCGGAAGGTGTTCCATGCATACACTACCCTCTCTGTGAAATAATACTTCCTCACATTGCCCCTGAACCGCTCCTCCTCTATGTTTAAATTGTGTCCCCTTGTTCTTACAAGTCTCTTTTCTGAAAGATGCTACCTCTTGGACTTTGTTGATTCCACTGAGGTACTTAAAGTTTCTATCATGTCCCCCCCTCCTTCTTTCCTCAAGGGTATACATATTAAGCTCCTTTAGTCTCTCCTCATATGGCTTCTGTTGCAGACCCTGCACCATTTTAGCTGCCTTCTCTGACCATCACTCTCTATCCTGTCTATGTCCTTGCGGGAGATGGGGTCTCCAGAACTGAACACAGTACTCCAGATGGGGTCTCACCAACTGTCTGTACAGAGAGGATAACAACTTCCTGTTTTCTGCTGCTGATGCCTCTCCTGTACATCCCAGTATACCCCAGCCCTCCCTACTGCCTTCTCACATTGCTTGCTAACCTTAAGGTCATCTGATATGATTACCCTCAGGTCCCTTTCCTTTTTTGTTGTTGTTACTACCTCCCCACCCATTGTGTATTCTTCCCCTGGGTTCTTATTTCCCAGGTGCATTATTTTACACTTCTTTGCATTGAATCCTAGCTGCCATACTTCTGACTACTTTCCTGGTTTCCCACAGTGAGGTCCTCGGAGTATCAGTGGGTAAATGAGGACAGGTGGGGCAGCCCATGTTTATGTAGACACTGGTGTGTGATGACAGTGTGGGCGGCCTTCGGTTCGCAGAAGTTTCTGTGTGGTCCTAGCACTGATGCAGGTGTAGTTCCAAAGGTGTGGCCTGATGAAAGAGACTCTCTTGAAGATCTATTGTTACAGTAAGCACGAAACTGTTCTGTTTTGCTGGCCTGAGGGAGTACCGGGTGGTACCTTGCTACATAGCTGGATTCTCTAGTGTGTGCTTTTCTGTATGCAGCTATGTAAGTGCAGGCACCACAGGAGCCTGCACTTCTGCAACCAGAAGTCAGTGCGTATGTCTTACACCAGTGGCTGAAAAGGCACTTCTGCATACAAAAGCATAAATGCAATTTTGGAATCATGGATTTCCTGGCGCCTGTGCTTCGGCTGCAGAAGTACTGGCCTCTGAAGGGCATGTGCTTCTGCATATAGAAATTTGTGTATGTCTTACAGTGTGGTTGAGTACCTGTGGCTACAGAAGCACTTGCCCCCTAGGGTCCTGCATTTCTGCAGACAAAGGACTGCGTAATTTGGGTATCATGGATTTTTGTCAGTGGCTTGAGGGGCTTGTGCTTTTACACACAGAAATAGTGTTGTGATGTGAGTATCTCGGATTTGTGTCTGCAACTCGGAGTGAGTGAGTATGTGTTGTGCTGTGTGTACCACGGACACAAATCCACAAAGTTAGCACATCAGTGCTACTGCATTTGTGTCGGGAAACAGTTTTATGTGGTTTGTCTTACCTGATGATGGCTGTCTATGTGGTCTTGTCCTTTTACTGCTTGGGTGGGGTGAGTTAGGGATGGAAACCCTAATGCTTCATTTCCCTACTTTTGTGGCATTAACTTGAACCCTAACTGGTACATTAACAGAGCTTTTTGCAAAGAATATATATATATATATATATATATAGTGAAAGATAGATATGCAGTAGGCAAGGGCACTGATCAGTTTAGATAAATCATTTATCTCACTGCAAAACAGCGGGCAGTGAGATAAATGATTTGTCTAAACAGTTTATCTCAATAGTTGCTGCATCATCCACCCTCACCCGGCGCTACTTCCCTCCTTACAGCTCGCAAACTATAGGCTGCTTTCAATCAACCAATCAAAATCTTTATTTTGCCAGGCGGAACACTTTGAGACAAGCTCATTTACAAGATGGACCTGGGGCAAAACAATTGCCAAGAGGGTTAAAACATAACAGGTTGAGTGAACGTACATAACAATTACATAGTAATAATAACAACATAATAAGATATAACCATCACATGTAACAAGATACTTCCACCAGAACATAGCAATAGGTTCAACAGTAGGTAGTACCATTTAAATACAATTACATAGATACAGATATATGGATGAAAGGTAATGAGCTAAAGTTTATACAGTAAACATCATTGGAGGAGTCCTAGTGAGCAGGAGTGACAGTTCCTCTAGCGTCAAAGTGCGAATAAGATTGAGATACAAAGAGTCCTTTGATAAGTAGGGTTGGAAGGGAGGGTATAGGGAGTAGGGAAGGAAGGTCAGATGAGATAGGGAGAGGGTTGGACAAGATAGCCTAGGGAGGAAGGACTGTTCTAAGGGAGAAACACGACAGATGCCACAGGCAGTGGTTGGGGTTTAAGTCCAATATTTGAAACAAAGACAGATCGTGATGTTGAGACCTTAATTTGGACAGTGATAGAAAGGAGGACTCAAATAACACCTCGGGCAATGGTTGAGGTTTAAGTCCAGAATTTAAAGCAGTAACAAATCATGATGTTAAGACCTTGACTTGAAGCAATGACAGACCTCGGAGAAGGTCCTCAGAACAAAGATTTGAGAGGGAGAACGTGACAGGGGAAGCGAGCCTTAAGGTTTTCTGGATCATATTCCAGAGCATAGGAAGAGTGAAGCTTATTGAGGTTCTATCTGCCAAAGCGTGTTTTAACTTTAGGGATAGCCAGAGATAAGATGGTAAGACTTCTGAGAGAATAGGCACTAGGGATGCAGGGAGTTAGGCAGCTTGTGAGGTATTGAGGTAATTTATGAGTGATTGCCTTATATGTCCATAGAATAGCATTCTTTTGCCTCCTGAAGCTAAGGGAGCTCCAACCTACAGAAGAATAGAGGATGCAGTGGTGCATCTCATACGGGGCATCCGAAATGTACCTAAGGGCTCTGTGGTATAGGGTATCAAGCTTGGAGAGAGCTGTGCTAGTACTATGGCCATATAGGAAGTCCGCATAGTCTAGGAGAGGCAAGAAGGTAGCTTGGACTAGAAGTTTTCTAGCCGTCTGGCTTAGTAAGTGCTTGATCCTGAAGAAAATACAGAGCCTTTGACGCAGCTTCTTCGTGAGTTCTTCAGTGTGATCAATGAAGGGCAATTTGTAGTCAATCCAGACCCCCAGGTATTTTAATTGTTCCATGAACTCCAGGGCTTCTCCCAAAAGGGTGCTAATGTGAGGAACCTCATCTGTTTTTTGTTTTTGGTTTTTGAGATGAAGGGCCAGTGGAGAGAAAATCATGGCCTTCTTTTTTTTGGCATTGAGCAGGAGTTTGAAGTTGAGTAGATTTTTTTGGAAGATGTCAAAATCGTTCTGGAGGTCCAAAGTGGCTTGATCCAGAGTGGATCTGTCAGTGTATAGCACTGTATCATCAGCAAAGAGATGGAAACTAGATGACTTTAGGCCAGTGTCAATTTGATTAATATAAATGGCAAAGAGAAGTGGACCAAGTATGGATCCTTGGGGGACACCTCGAAGGAGTATTTATTTTGGCGATAGGTCTTCAGCCTTGATCTGCTGCACTCTGTCCACAAGATAGTTTGCGATCCAACTTAAGGCCAGATTGTCCACCCCAACTTTCTTCAGGGTCACCAGGAACAAATTGTGGTCCACCGTGTCGAAAGTCTTGCTAAGGTCCAGAAACAAGGCGTATATCTATTGTTTGTTATCAAGTGCGGCCTGCCAGTCATTTATAACCTTAGCAAGGGCAGTGGAGGTACCATGCATGGGACAGAAACCGGATTGAATCAGGTTTAGTAGATTAAAACTTTACAGATGAGGTCTAAGCTGTTCATTTACTACCTTCTCCAATAGTTTTGACAAGGACAGGAGCAAGGAGATTGGACGGTAATTATTTAGGTTGCAGGGGTTCCCTGATTTGAATAGAGGGATGACATGGGCCGTCCTCCAGACCTTGGGGAGGGAGCCCTGATCGAGAGACAACTTTCCTTCTCCAGCATAACTAATATGCAGTACAGCACCATCTACAGACTGGGCATTCATAGTGTGTGTTCATCAGAAAACAATCCACACCACGGAGTGTGTTGTTGCGCTTATAAGATGGAAGTGTGTTGAGAAATATTGAAAGTTTTTAGAAAAATTAAAAAATATTTAACGCTTTTTCTTTTTTGAATCAAAATAGTCCCTCTGCTCCACTGTCAGTAGAGGCTCTTGAGAGTGAGCCAGTTTTCCGAGTTTTCTCTCCCCCGCCACTTGTGTATTTATTCCATGCCACTTACTTTTACTCACACAAGTGGCAGTCGACAGTGGGATGGCGAACCACCCCTCCCTGGGAGAGGAGAATTGTCCTCCTGAAGCTTGATTCCCCCTCCACCAACCCCAAGCTACCCAACTCCACTCCTGAACTTGGGTTGCCAGTGTGGCAGCAGGAGAAGTGCTCAGCGCCTCAGCCCTCCATGCCACTGGGCCAGCCCCTACCTCTTTCTTGTTCTGTGTGGCACTGCCCTTGGATTCCTTTTCTTACTTCATTATGAACCTTTGTCCGGGTGCTTACATCCCCACTGTTTCTAACCCTTATTTCTGGGAGAGTTCTAGCTAGGTTCCCCTTTTGTTTTCCTTCCTCTGTGGTTCCCCCAGCCTCAGTCTCCCCCCACTTAGTTGTAAATGCCCACCAACATGGAAATCAAACTTGTGCCCCAGCACACTAGCCTCCTCTCTTGCCAGGTGAAGGCTGTCACCTTTAAAAAGCCTGCTGTCCCAGAAGCCTCCCAGTCTCCCACAAAATGGTACCCCTCTTCCCGACACCATCCTTTCAGCCACCCATTAAACTCCTCAATCTCCTCCTTCCTCACTCTTCCCTTCTGGCCTCTTCCCCACACAGGGAGGACCTCTTGTACTTGAGGGTATCATTGGGGAGTAGTAAATATGTCCCTTTTGGCAAAAGTCTTAAGTGTTGGGGAGAGACCACATGGGATCCACTATAGAGATGCCTCTAACATGAGTGACATCCTGCTACTCTGTTCATCACTGGCGGACACTATCCATCCTAAATGTCAGTACCCTAACCTGTTCTATCAGTCCTAAACTTTACTGCTCTAACCAATACCTCTCCAACAGATAATCACCTGCTACAGCAGTCCTGACTTCACCACCCTAACCTTTAATTTCTGACAAATAGCTTTTTACATGTACTGACTTCACTATCCTAATAAGTCCATCTCTGAGAGATACACGCCTGTTACATTGTCCTAAAGCTCACTGCCCTTACCAGTTTACCTCTCACAGATAAACACCTGCTTAGCTAGTGCTAAACTTAGCTATTCTGACCTGTTACAGTGGCCCTAAACATCAATACCCTAACCAGTTCATCTACTACAGATATAGACCTGTTATACTGGCCCTAAACTTAACCACCCTGACCTGTCCACTTTTGACAAACTCCTGTGACATCAGTCCTTAACTTAAGAACCCTAACTAGTGCAAGATGAATGCCTGCTGTAGCAGTCCTGTTCAAGTTCAGTAAATGCATTCTGAATTCTGTGGATAGGATTTTTTATTTTTAATATGTCCTTTTTTCCACACAGTGCTCTTTACTTGCAGAAGTAAGATGGACAGACTTGACCTGGCCCATCAACACAACAGTATCATTGCTGCCTATGATGCCAGTGACCCAAGTTCAGGAACAAGCCTGGGATGCTGGAGGGAGGTTTGGGCATCACATATGACACTCTCCTCTTCAGGGTGCAAGTGTATCCAGTCCTAGCTGCAAAAGTGCCACCTAGGGGGCCCATGGAGCCAGTCAGGTGGGGATGTTTTTGGGGAGGAGGGAACTGTGGCTCACCACACAATTCATGCCCATTGCAGGCCACAACATGCATGTTAGTAGCTGGCATCTCTGGTAGGGCAGAATAACAGGAATATCTCTAGCCTGACAGGATATCGCCTTGGGGGACACTCAAGCCTCACGCTACCTGTCCATCTGGCATAAAGCAGTCAAGATAGATGCTTATCCCTCCTGCCAATTTTATTCTGGAGTGAAGGACCACCAACAGCCCCTGAATTGAAGTGGTCTTCCTTACCAAGCTCTTGAAGGCACTAAGCCAAGGAGCTAGGAGCTTTTATAGCAATGGTGGATAATAAATGCAACATTGGTTGATGGATTTTGTCTCAGCACTCATGTTTTGTGAAACTGCAGTGCAGCTGTTTTGAAAGGAGACTTAAGCCTGCTCAAGTGTTGCAAAATGTCCAATTCTGAAAAGTGGCACAATCTGGTGAAATTCCTGAGATAGTTAAGCAGCTATTAACCACAACTGATACATGAAATTGAAGGCCAACCTTTCACCCAGAGCTTCTCCCAGGTTGCTTATCCCTACATTGTCCATTTTCAAGGGGACCCTGTCCAACTGTTGGCTCATTGCCCACCCGACCTTTCTCTCCAAGGTGCTGGAGAGTGTGGTGGCCAAGCAACTAACTTGACTACCTTACCTCAAATGGATTCCTCCTTCGTTTTCATTCTGGCTTTTGTAGTGCGCACAACAGGGAGCAGTAGCGGCTCTAGCCACAAATGGTTACTGGGGCACAGCTGGGGCACAACAGATGACAGCCAGGGCACTGATACATTATTACTATGGGGGAAGCTCTGCACCATATGGGGCACCAACTGGGGCACAGCATTTTTTTACCAGGGCACGTGCCCTGGCGGGCCCTGGTGTAGAGCCGCCCATGACAGGGAGACCACACTTTTGAGAGTCTCTGATGTACTACTGACACATGCTGACCTTGACATATTAGAGTTTTGCTGCTTTATGACATCTTCTCTGCTTTTGACACTACATGAAACTTAACTCCCTGTTTGGTTTTGACATTACTGTTTTACATTAGCTTCACATCTACCCTTATGACCAATGACAAATTGTCAGTTTCAACCCCACCTTAACGTCATGCAAGCTCATGGCATCTGGTTTCTCACAAGTCTTAATCCTTGGGCTCCTTTTTATTTATGCTGAGGCACTGTTGGCAGATATTACAGCAGCTTATGGCCTGTACTATCACACCTGTTCCGACATCCAAATCCAGTATAAGATACTGTGACTGATATGCTACAGATGACTCTTATTCAGATGTCCTGCTTTCTGGGCAACGTGAGGGTTTGGATATCCTTAAACTTGCTCAGTCTGAACTGCAATAAGACAGAGCAGTAAATATGGAATAGGAGAACAAAGGCCAAATCAGTCATTTGATCTCAGCCTACACCACGGCTCTTCCACTCTCTATTCTACTGCAGCTGTTCAGGCTTCGGGTTCTCCATGACTAGATTCTACTGACAGAGCCCCAGATCAATAGTTGTCAAGACATGCTTCTATAATTGTCAAGACAGTATTTTACAACCTGCACTGTTGCTATAATCATACTCTTCCTGAACTACAGTACTGCTGCTACTCTTGTCTACTCCATTGTCTTCTCCTGAACTGTGTATTTCACCTCACCTCTGGCCAGATTACCATCCTGAAAAATTCATACTCTGTATCTCGTCTAAAATGCCATGACCAGACTACTCATTGGCTACAAGAAGTGGTCCATGTAACTCCTTTATTTGCCATTGTGAGTTGTTACATGATCACTGACCTGCTCAATGCCTTAGATCCTCTGTTCTATACCTCTTTACTGTGCCGTCAACTAGGTAAGTGACATTTGGCCTTCTCGACATATGGCCTCTGTCCCCGGAACCAGCTTCCCTTTTGGCATTTCTTCTGCTGAGACATCAGACTAGAGATGATGATGATGATGATGATGATGATGATGATGATGATGATGGCAGCTCAGGTGAGGAGCATACCATACTCTCTTACATTCAAGTGGTGTAATAAATGAATTCCCAAGTTTGTAGGATACTTACTATACTCCATGCTCCATTCTTATTCACAGTCTGGGGTGGTGCAAAGTGGGAGTTTAGTGCTGTCACCCAGAGTGCAATAAACAATTCTCAGCTCCCAGTGAGGTGGAGGGGTTCCCTCAGCAAGTGCAACACAATATAGATCACTATACCAGATGTTAGCAGGTGCAATTGAGGTTTGCGCCAGCTGGTATACTGTTGTGTATCTGCAAATGTGACAGTGGGCATTATGACGTGTACCTGTCATATGTTGTGACACATAACGTTGTGCTGCATTAGCAAAGCCATTACAGGACTGTCTTCTGTTCTCTCAGTCACCCCCAGTGATTATGTGGTTCCATCCCGTCCTATCCAGCTATCATACAGTTCCATGGTGGTCCAGGAGTACCCCCTGCCCCGCTCCTCACATGGAGGGAGTGCCCTGGTGATCTTGTGGTGTTCCCCAACTGATCCTCCTCTCCATTGCTGTGAGCCCTGGTAGTCTGAGTACAAGGAAAGACTTGCGTAACTCCTGGGTCTCAAAGATCACACTGGCATAAAGTGATCTGTGCAACCACTTGGCACTGGAGATTGTGACTGGGAATGGGACCCCAGATTCTGCGAAAGCAAAAAAACTGTATGTTGTAATAAAGTTATTTCTAAAATGCATTATAAAGTGTGAATGCCTTTAAGTAAAATATGTGGAAAGCCAGTAGATTTTGATTTCACTACTACATTTATGACATACAGCAAAATATAGAACTTGTACAAGGGGGAAGTTTTAAGACTGAGGTATAAATACACTTTTTTAATTCACTAGAGTTGTTTACTCCACACTTATGTGATTGATGGAGAGTAGACCACAACATATGGAGAAAAATACAGTAACCCAATTTTTTTTTCATAGCACAGTCTAATTGAAGTGGTTCATTCTATTAAAACAACAGTATGTGTTCATCAGCAAAAAATGTCATATTTTACATCAAAAATGTATTTCTGACATCCTAAGGTTAGAGTTTATTTTTAGTTGTCTCAGATATTGCTAAACCAGCTCTTATAGCTAATTTTGTAATTAATGACTTGTACCATTAAAGATGGTTGCCACTCACAGTGTTTAAAAATCTCTTCTGTTGAGGTTACATGTTGAACGTACATGCTTGAGTCATACTTTGGATGCTTTAGGATGTTGCTGCCACATGTTTCTGATAGTAAACAGCACAACAGTACCAGGATATTAAATGTTTTCATTGTGGGCATAGGACAGGAATGGGAACTTTTAAAAATTTCAGTATCCTGTAGCTTGGTTCAGTAATGAAAAAAAGTGAAAAGAAAAATGTGAACACGATGGAGCGGAGTGCAGGGGGGGAGCATAAACGGAAAGTAAAAAAAAAAGAAAAAATGTGAACGTTATTGCTGGAAAAAACATAAATGGTTACTAGTGTTGTTTTAAAACCACAAGCTGTAATGCAGGATTTACTCAAAAAAAGGTTGCAAGATCTGTATAGTGCTATCTTTGTAGCACCATGCATTTATTTAAATGCTAATTTTTTCCGTTACGCTACTCATCCTGAACTCTGTAACTGCACGCAGATGCTTGTCAAGTGTACTGTCTTTGCTAATAGGAAAGGGTGGGACCCTGGCAAGAAACATGTACTATGGCAGGGCAGGCAAGAAAAGCATTGGGTGTTTTGTGTTTTGCATGCTAAAAATATTCTCTGGTTTAAAACAGAACTAAAAGCGTAAACCAGAATGCAGGGAATGTGGTTTTGTACAGCACCTTTCATACAGACACTGTATCCTAAGAACTTTACAAGTCATGAAGAGTGACAGCAGCAGCCACGAGGAGCACACAGGGAGGTCAGACAAGAGTAATGGAGGGTAAACATCAAAACTGAGAGACTGGGAGAATTGGAGGGGGGGGGAGTAGGTGAAGCACAGGAAGGTTCGATTCTTTGCAGATAAGGTGGCCGACATCGGGGCCGAGATTTGTGCCGCCCCCTCCATGGGAGTTGTGGTGGTCCAGCCCACGGTCACAAGCACACCGTTCGCCTAGAGTTCCTTCAAAAGGCCGGAAATCGAGGATGTTATGAGGATTGTCCAGGGTATGCATACCACAAGCTGTAGTTTAGACCCGGGTCCCACAGGCCTGATCATGGGCTGTGGGGAGGTTATCTTCCCGGTTCTAGCTAGGATAGTCTGGTGCTCCCTAGACTCTGGTGAATATCCCCGCTCTCTGAAGGAAGTGGTGGTGACACCAGTGTTGAAAAAGGCATCTTTGGACCCCGACTCCCTAGCAAACTACAGACCCATCTCGAACCTCCCCTTTGTTGGGAAGGTAATCAAGAAAGTGGTGGCAGCCCAGTTGGACAACCATCTTGCCATCCATAACATCTACGATCCTCTTCAATCAGGCTTTCGAAAGAGGCACAGCACTGAGACTGTGCTGGTTCGGGTCCCCAATGATCTCCTGATGGCGAGAGACCAGAAAAAATGGTCCATTTTGGTCCTTCTGGATTTGTCGGCAGCATTTGACACCGTAGACCATGGGGTGTTGCTGAGATGCATCTGTGGGTTGTCAGGTTTGGTGCACAGATGGTTTACTTCCCTCCTCACAGGTAGAACTCAGAGGGTGGTATCAGGGAATTTTTCCTCCGATCCTACCGCTCTGACCTGTGGGGTGCCTCAGGGCTCTGTGCTGTCCCCCATGTTGTTTGCGGTGTACATGCTTCCCCTCGGAGACATTGTAAGACGATATGGGCTGGAGTTTCATTGTTATGCCGATGATACCCAGCTCTATCTATCCTTTGTGCCTGACCAGAATAGAGCACACTCAGTGTTTAACAACTGTCTCAGTGAGATCCAGGATTGGATGAGGTCCAGCTGGTTGAAGTTGAATTCTGGGAAGACGGAGGTGTTGGTTGTGGATCCTGGCCGCTGGATTGAGGGGTTGGGGGCACTTCAAACCTCTGGTTTATTCCTGGGGGATGCGGAGCTCCCGACCTCTGAACGGGTGCGAGACCTGGGGGTGATCCTTGATGATCAGCTGACATTGCGTGCACATGTGTCGGCGGTTGTTAAGGTATCCTTTTACCATCTTAGGAACATCGCCAGGATCAAGCACCTTGTTCCATCCGGCGATCTACCCACGCTGATCCACGCCTTTGTGACCTCGTGTCTGGACTACTGCAACTTCCTTTACTTTGGGCTTCCTGGGGTTGATATCCGCTGCTTGCAGCTAGTGCAGAACTCAGCAGCCCAGTTGTTAATGGGGACTTCCCGTTCCTCTCATATTACACCGGTGCTCCGAGACCTGCACTGGCTGCCGGTTCAGTGGCGGATCACCTTTAAAGTCGAACTACTGACATATAAAGCCCTACACGGGTTGGGCCCTGATTACCTGAAAGAGCTTCTGGTGCCTTACCTACTGTCACGACCACTCCGCTCAGCCAACGAGGGGTTACTAGAGATCCCGAGGGTAACTTTAAATCTTCCGCCTGAGCTTTTTATGTTCGTGGCGCCGACCCTCTGGAATTCTCTACCACGTTGGATTAGAGAGTGCATGACGGTGGAGGGTTTTAAAACGGGCCTAAAGTCTTTTATGGAATAAGGCATTTGGAGATAATTTGGATGACGATTAATGCTCTGTATTTAACTTAGTTTTTAATATGTTTTATTATGTTTTATCTTGTATTTTATTGTAATGCGCCTTGATTCTAAGAAAGGCGCAGAGAAATAAAGCTTATTATTATTATTATTATTATTATTATTAAATTACTTCTTCAAGGTCACACAGTGAGTAACATACAAGTAGTAACATGCTACTGTCAGTTTACATATGCCAGGACTACCGTAACAACCCAGTGTGTTTTTCCCTGGGCAAAAATCTCAAATAAAACAAGTAAAACATAATTGCATAGTGTTGTGATGATGGAACAGGGACTAAGGTCCATACTGCCTGCTCCTCCTGCTGCATAGCAGTGACTGTACCCAGTTTGAGTATGGACACTGATCCAAGCTTAAAGAGCTAGTGTACTGCCTAAAAAATAATATTCGTTTTTAAACGCAGTCAGCTACTACCTTTTATATGTGAGGTACTTTTTCTTTTCCCTTTGGTTAATTAGAAGATTGTTTACCTGATGTTAGTAGGTGTGATGTCTGGAACAGCACTCTGCCTGGCAGCTGATGTATCTAGCCCTGTTCCTTTAATTACATCACCAGCATCGTGACCTCACTGTCCGTGACATCACAGCTACTCTGGTAGAGCTACTCATTAGCTGCCAGGTCAGTCACCTGTGCTGTCACTGTCAGTGAGGTCACAGTGCTTGCTGGCATGGGAGGAACAGAACTAAATATGTCAGCTGCCAGGCAGAATGCTTCCACACAGAAAACTTTTCTATTGAGCAAAAAGAAAAATAAACTTACTTTAGAAATAAAAAGTTACTGCTGACTACTACTTAAATTTTGTAACCTTTTCCTGTCCACTATTTTTGATTGTACTAACTTGTTACCCCTCTTCATGCTTTGCTGCGTAACCCTTAGTACCATTCTTCATCAGGAAACTGTCTAGTCCTGCTTTGAGAACCTGAACAGTGCTGTTTTTTACTACTGCTATGGGTAGGCTGTTCCAGCTGTTAACCACCCTGTTTGTAAAGTACCCTATATCCCTCTGCTCATAGTTCTCTTTGTAAAGTACCCTACATCCCCTTGCTTGCAGTTCCCTTTGTAAAGTACCCTATGTCCCTCTGCTCGCAGTTTGAGTGCATGTCCTCTAGTTCTTGCTTGCACTCACTTGCACCAACATTTGTGTTTGCTCCGCCTTGTCTGTCCTCTTTAGAGTTCGTAATACTGTGATCACATCCCTTCCCAGCTGTTTCTTCTCTTTTTTTTCTGTAAGTACGTAGTGGTATTGAGGGTAGAATGGGGGGTCCCTAGGTTCATAACTATGCAATTTAACCACATGGCTACACTGCCTCCCTACCAGAGGTTGAACAGTGTTTTTAGCAATCTTCATGGTTGCTAGACAAAATGAATTAGTGTTCTGATTCACTATTCAGGCCAGAATATGCATTGATTTAGAATTGCTGGCCTACACAGCTCAGCACCATTGATGCCGTAAGCACTGTCCCTGGAGCACTTAGTACTTCTTCTTCTGGATGACATCTAACAGTCGGGGCTTATTCCTGAATCTGGCTTGCTGATGTTGCAAGTGGCACTACTGCAGCCATGCCGGCAGCTGCTGTTAACAAAACAGACCGACAAAACAAAATCCTCAAACCTACCCAAACCCTACCTGTGCTTCCCAACCCTCCATGGAAACAAGTGGTGGTAATGGGGCAGAATTGGTTGTGTAGCTGCTCTCATGCCCAGTTCCCAATGTGGAGGGTGTGTGTAGGGATTTACAGTAGGGCTCCCCCACCATAATATCTGCATCTCTCTCAACACCTGCTATCACATGCAAGTGGCTTAATGCATGGCGTGGATAGTGCCAGTACCCCCACTATGCCCCAACCATGCATCTGAGTCCAGATGCCTGTGTAGCTCTCAGGAATGGCCTGGGTAAGACAGTGGGCTCTGTGAATGAACATAGTTATACAAGTTTAATCTGGAAGAGATCAGCTGAGGTGCTGTACATCTTCAGATATTTTCTGGTGTCAAAGAAGACAGGTGCATTGCTCCCCATCTTTGACTGTGCAGCCTGAATAGTCATTGCAGTGCCAAAAGTTCACAATGGTTATTCTGGAAAATCATCCAGGTCTCTGGAACGTTGGGATTGGTTTTATACCCTGGACATTAAAAATGTTCATTTGCTCATCCCAGTCTGGTCCTCCCCTCAACATTTCTTATGTTTTCAAATAGCGGTGGATCTGTTCCAGTTCTGAGTAATGCTGTTTGGCCTGTCCTCTGTGGCCCAAGTTTTCTTAAAGTGGCTGTTGGTGATGGTGGCCCTTTTTTGTCAGTGAAGGATCAATGTCTTCCTCTGCATCGACAATTGACTGATCTGAGGATGGTCAGGATTGGAGGTAGAGAAGTCCTTCAGCTGACCATGGAGACCTTGTCTAACCTGGTTTTCATCCCAAATTTGGAATAGTAGCAGCTCGCCCATAATCAATATATCAAATTTGTCACGGTGGAGCTAGACTCCATGGAAGGCAGATGCAGGCTACCTCTCCAGAGGCATGAGGTCCTGAGAGGAGTGGGCCAGTGCTGAGGTTCTGAGAGGAGTGGACTTGCTCTTTTGAAGCATGGGACAGTTGGCTAGGCATGGATTTCCTGCAGTTCCTGAGCTCCATGGTGGTTGCCACCTTCATTGTGCCTTGGGTGTACATGAGCAGGCCTCGGTGGGAGTTGAAGATGCGGTGGTTATAGCAGACTGCCCACTTGTCCTACCTGGGCAGTGATGGTCACCCCCATAACGACCCACACGATAGTCTGGTGGCAGAAGGCAAACAATTTTTTTGGGGGGGGGGTGCCTGTTCATCCAGCTGCCATTGATGGTGGTTCTGGCGATCAGCACTTTCATTTTGAGTTGTGGAGATTATTTGACAGACCTGTGGTTGCACAGGCTGCTGACTCCTCGAAAGCAATGACTGCATATCCGTGTACTAGAGCAGATAGCAATTTGCTGGGCACTACAAAGGTTCTCCTTGTCTGTGGTCAGTAAGTCAGTCTAGATCAACACATGCAACATGGCTGCAAAATTCTGTGAGAACAATCTAGATCATGGTTGCCCAGTGTCTGCGGTGATGCTCTGGAAATTTGAAACCTGGACACCATTGTAAATCAGCTTCTGATTAATGGACTTTTCCTTTTTATACATGAATAAAACATTGTTTAATGTGAGTGAGAGATGGGTAGATTGACTGATTGGTTGGTTGATGAGAGTTTCAAAATTTGATTGGCAGCAATAAATTTGGTAGGGGATGAAAGGGAGAACATGAGAGGAGCTGCAGGGGTAGCAGGAACGGGTGTAGAGGTAGACGTGAGAAGGAGGGGTGGGGACTGGAGGAGGTCGAGAGGATGCAACAGAGGGGCGAGAAGAGAAAAGGGGAGCACAAGGGAGGCTGCAGGAGACTTAGGCACAAGAGATGTAGAGGACAAGAGGGTCCAGGGAAGGGTGGGGGAATGAGCGATTTAGTCCGGGGGAGAGCAAAATTCTGGGGAAGGAGATGGACAGGGGAAGGAAATGGTATGCCAGGAGAGGGGTGTAAGCAAGCCTACAAGCAGAAGAAAGGGAGTAGCAGGGTAGTGCTCATAGGGGACTCAATACTAAAAGGAATCAGATGGGGGAGAAATGGGAGCAGGAGCAGCACCATTTGGGTTGAGTGCATGCCAGGAATGACAGCGCTAAAGGTGAGGCACAATATACCCTCATGGAGCAAGCAGCAAGATGAGATGTTACACTTGGTGTTCCAGCTAGGCACCAATGATCTGGAGGGGAGTAGACTTATGGAAGTGCAGGCTAGGTTCACAGAGCTTGCTAGATTATGCAGTAGTGCGGGGTTCCAGTCAATGGCTTTCTTGGAGGTACTGCCTGTGCAAGAGCAAGCACATTAAGAAAGCAGAGGATTGAAGAATTTAATAAATGGCTGGGGGATTGGTGCAGACAGATGGGGTTTGGAGTAGTGGGGTACTGGGGAACAGCGTGGGAGGACGAGAGCCTATTTGCCCTGGACAGACTACACCTGAGCAGGGAGGGACAAGCAGTGCTAAAGAGAAAGTTAGGGAACTTTATCAAAAAATATTATAATTTAAACTGATTCTGGTGGGGGGGAGGTCAAGGAAGGGGCCACTCAGAGTGGCAGAAGTGATGGGAGGCTATCAGCCACACCCCCAGGATGAAGATAAAGTACTGGAAGAAAGCAAGGACAAGCAAAGAGTAATGGGGAGAGCAGTGGGGGAGTGGGTCCTTGGTGGAAGGGATTATTAGCCAATGCCAGGAGTTCAGGGAATAAAATGATGGACGAGGGACTGGACATAGTAACAGTAAATGAGACATGGTGGACAGAACATCATGCCTGGGAGACAGTTATCCCAGGCTACAGACTGTTTAGGAAGGATAGGGATGGTAAGGGGGGGTGGGGCGGCATTATACGTCAAAGATGACATTAAGGCAATGGAAGGGCAGCAGGAGGTGGGGAGACAGAGCTCATATGGGTCATACTTGACGGACGAACTGGGGAATCGGTGAGGATAGGGCTGGTTTACAGACCTCTGACGCAGGGGGAGAAAGAAGATGGACAGCCGATACAGGCAGTTACAAAGATGGCACTCAAGGGGGAGCTTGTGCTAGTGGGAGACCTAAATCTCCCTGATGTGGACTGGGGTATCCTGACTGCGGTATCAGCTAGGAGTAGGGGGATCCTAGAGGCGCTACAAGGGGTATTCATGCAACAGCTGGTCAGGGATCCCACTTGGGGAGAAAACCTGCTGAACGTGATCCTCACAAATAGGGAGAGTGTGGAAGAAGTGGAGGCTGGTGACAGACTAGGTACTAATGATCACAAGACGATGAGGTTCAGGGTAAAAATGGGAAGGGAGACAATGTCGCAGGGATGTGGGTATAAAGATAACACTGGGTATCCAATGATGATAGCGGCTGAAAATGAACGACTGTGAAAACAGCGATTCATTTTCAGCACTGTCATGTTGGGCTACCCTGCAAGGGTAGTGACAGCACAGCGAGGACAGCGACCAGAAGGGAGGAGGATGGGGAAGAGGTTGTGACAGGAAGTGTGCCTGCTGCAGCTGAGACAGCCATGTGGTGTAGTGGTGGAGGGTGGCTGGCTCCGATGTAGCAGGCACTGGGTTTGGGGCTGGACCGGGGGAGACTTTTGCCGCTGCTTGCAGCTGTTATTTCTTTCCCCCTGCTACTGAGTGTTGTTCCCTCCCAACATACCCCCTCGGAGTTAGTAATCCAAAATGGGCGCTTGAACACTCTGTGTTGCGGGTTGGCGTTTGCGGCATGTGTATAAGCCAATTTGTACCGGCGATGCCACTTCACCATAATAGCGATCGCTGTTTTGCGATCACTATTATGACATGGAACCATAACACTGGACACAGTAATAGGGTACAACACACACACGCAATGTGTTTTATTTTATACAAAAGTAAAAAAAAAAAATAAATTTGAAATAAAACAGTTCAAACAGAACAAGAAAATAAACAATAGCTCAAGGCTATTTCACCTTACATCAGGTATCTCAAAACAATTAATCAGTTTTCCTGCTGTTAGAGATAAATTCCTGTTCAGGCACAGGTCCTTCTACTCACCTTACTCCAGGTAAGTGAGACTGGCTAAGCAGCTAATCTGACTGTTGGTGTTTGAGGAGGGCTTATATAGCCCTCCCACTTATGGGAAAGTCCCTCCCATAACATCCAATTAGTTCTATTATGGTCCCTAAATAGGGAAACTCCTCCTCTATTATATAATGAGGTTTTAGCGCACAGTGTATAAATACAGCCCTCTAGGGGCTGCTGTCCCCTATAGGAAATCCCCTTTCCTGAGGTCTTGCTAACAAGTCGGCACCTGGTTTTCTATATATGCAAACAGTGCAAACATTTATTGTATTTATTCATGTGCTATATTGTTATAGTATATGGACACTAGCCCTTTAATGTATATCTTGGGGCTCTATACATAATGGGGCTCCTTTAGAGACCTGCAGTGTCTCTTTATTCTTTAAATTGTTTAATTTCTTTATTGTGTTTAGTTTATCTTGCAGCCCTGTCCTTATTCTGAGGGCTACTGCAACTGTATAGCATTTCCACATACATGGGGACATTCCTGTCCCTTTAAATCATTTGTTTTCTGTGTCGTAATAGAGCGGCAGACTGCTAGACAATCATTATCTAGCCGCTCTGCTTTGGGGCTCTGTATAGCTTTTATGTCCAGGGACAGCATAGTCCCTTTTTATTTTCAAACGCTCGCTTTTCAGAGTGCACAGATTACTTGGGGAAGCCTGCCTGTCTAGTAGCCTGGACTGGCTGCACACATGCCACAGACTCCTCCACGGCTAGGTGGCACGATTCTACAGCATATTTTATACAAAGTCAGCAGCCGGGAGTCCTAATAATACAGGGGCATCAGTAATTATTTACACAGATACCGAGCGGCAGCAAAAATAAAAGTTAAAGTTTGCCACTCGGTTCACACAGTTCCTGCTTCGATGCAGGATTTCTTTGGCATAACATTCTACATAACAAAGGAGCGGCAGCAAAATAATTTTAACAAGGGAGACATGATGCCGCCCCATTGTACTCGTATTCCACCTATCAGAGTAGACGTTATTTTGTATTTAACTGCCATTTTAAACATTTCTAAACATTCCTGCACCATATACATAAAAATGGCATAAACATTAACTTAATTAAGCACTGGAGTACTTTAAACTCATAATATGGCACAAAATGCACTCTATGCACTTTATTTAACCAGCACCTTATATACTTAAAGGCACTTTATATCTTTGGCATTTAATGCCATAAATGCACTTCATTTCGTTCTTGCCAGCTGGCCTTAGCTTGGTGCATTATTTTGGAGAGTTCTTGGTGAGGATGGATATATAGAAACTAGAAATAAATTATCACCCGGTCAGCCTCACCTTGGTGGTGGGAAAGGTGATGGAAGCACTAATAAAGGAAAGGGCGGTGGACTACCTGGTGGATAGCAGACTGCAGGATGAAAGGCAGCATGGATTCACACATGGGAAGTCCTGCCAGATGAACCTGATAGAGTTCTTCAGTTGAGTGACACGGGGGATGGGGAGGGCGTAGTGGACGTCGCCTATCTGGACTTCAGTAAGGCCTTCGACACTATCCCTCACAGAAGGCTAGTGAATAAGTTAGAAAGCTTAGGGGTGGGACAGAAAATTACTAGATGGGTGGAAAACTGGTTGGCGAGCAGAAGTCAGAGTGTGCTGGTAAATTGGGTGCATTCTATGGTGAGGGGGGTAACGAGTGGGGTGCCCCAGGGTTCGTTACTGGGACCTCTCCTTTTTAATATATACATCAGTGATATAGCAGAAGATCTAGGGGGAAGAGTGTGCCTATTCGCAAATTATATGAAAATCTGCAATAGGGTGGACATCCTGGAGGGGGGTGGGGGCCATGAGGCAGGACCTGAAGATTTTGGAGGGGTGGTCGGAAACTTGGCAACTGAAATTCAGTGCCAAAAAATGTCCTGTAATGCATCTGGGGCGCAAAAACCCGCAAGCTACTTACACTCTAGGAGAGGAGAAAAACAAAAAAACAGAGCAAGAGAGGGCTCTGGGGATTATAGTATTAAGCAACCTTAAGGTGGGTAGCCAGTGTAGCAATGCAGTGAGGAAGGCAAATGGAATGTTGGCATGCACTGGGAGGGGCATAACTAGCAGAAGGAGGGAGGTGCTGATGTCTTTTTACAAGGCCATGGTGCGTCCACGCCTGGAGTACAGGGTCCAGTTCTGGAGACCACACCTACGCAAGAACATTGATGGAATGTAAAGGGTTCAGAGAAGAGCAACCAAGATGGTGCACAGTGTGCTGTGGAAACTATACGAAGAGAGTGTTGCAGGTATGTGGGTTACAAAGATAACACAGAATACAGTTATTGGGTACAACACACCCGCAGTGTGTTTTATATTATACAAAACTATCAGAATACAGAAATAATAAATAGAAATAAACAG
This sequence comes from Neoceratodus forsteri, assembly GCA_016271365.2. Classification (NCBI taxonomy): domain Eukaryota; kingdom Metazoa; phylum Chordata; order Ceratodontiformes; family Ceratodontidae; genus Neoceratodus; species Neoceratodus forsteri. Next base: position 1,628,581,603 of record CM057453.1, read on the forward strand.
TTCAAACTGAACTAGTAAACAATAGCTCAGTGGTATTCCACCTTATTTCAGGGTTCTCTATAAAACAATACTCGGCTTTCCTGTTGTTCAAGATAAACTCCTGTTTCAGGCATAGGTCCTTCTCTTACCTTGTCCTCAGGTAAGTGAGACTGGCTGGATAGGTAATCTGACAATTGGTGTTTGAGGAGGGCTTATATAGCCCTCCCACTTATGGGAGGGATTTATAAGCCCTCCTCAAACACCAAGAGTCAGATTAGCTATCCAGCCAGTCTCACTTACCTGAGGACAAGGTAAGAGAAGGACCTGTGCCTGAAACAGGAGTTTATCTCGAACAACAAGAAAGCAGAGTATTGTTTTATAGAGATACCTGAAGAAGTAAGGTGGAATAGCATTGAGCCATTGTTTATTTTGTGGTTCAGTTTGAACTATTTCTATTTATTTATTATTTCTGTATTGTGATATTTTTGTATAAAATAAAACACACTGCAGGTGTATTGTACCCAAAAACTGTGTCCTGTGTTATCTTTGCAACCCACGTACCTGTGACATATGGTGTGAGAAGTGGGATTCTGAAAATCCTACACCTGATAGAATCCTTTGCAACCCACGTACCTGTGACACAGAGGTGTAGGGAGTTGTATCTGTACCCACTGGAGACTAGAGGGGGGGGCCGGGGACATGATTGAAACTTTTAAATATATGAAGGGGATCAACAAGGTGAAGCAGGGGAGCTTGTTCAGAAGGAAGGAGGGGGCTAAAACTAGAAGGCATAGCCTAAGATTGGAAGATATAAAGGCAATGTGAGGGGGTGGTTCTTCATGGAGAGAGTGGTGGAGGCCTGGAACAAACTACCAGAAGAGGTGGTGGAGGCCAGAATGGTGGAAGGATTTGAGCGGGCATGGGACAGGCATATGGGGTTGGGAAGTGAGGGGAAGGGGAGGACCCAGAGTGGAGATGAGTAGGGGAGAGGGGAAAGGGCAGACTCGATGGGCCGAAGAGGTCCTTTTCTGCCATCTGATTTCTGTGATTCTGTGAGGAGTAAACGGTGAGTTGGCTGACAGCCTTAGCCATGAAGAAGTTGTGCTGCACAAGTGTTCCCTAGTTTAGCAGTGGGGGACCCCATACATTGACTTGTTGTTATCCTTGGTGAACGGCAGACTGCTGATCTTCTCTGCCCATTCTCTAGTTCAGTGTTGCATGTTGCTTTCGTTGGGTCTGCTCATCAGCATGCATTTAGTGAGTGAACTATGCCGCTTCAATGTTGGTGTCTTGGGAGCAGCGGAGCAGGATTGTGATTAATGTTCTAATGACGTGGACATGTAAGCAATGAGGCGCGACAGGGTGTGCATCAGAAGTGTCTAATATACATCCCCAGAGTGTCTTATTGCACTTATAAAATGGGAATCTGTATTGTGCCTGGTTTAAAAATTAAAATTTGTTGAAAAAACAGTAAAAAAAAAATAAATAAAAAGTTCTTCCGCCTGCATTTGAGTTCCCAGCTTTTTTTTGTTGTGCTGAGGTTTTTAGGCCACCTATGGTCACCATAATAGGTTGCTACTATGTCTCTCCTGCCCCCATCCTTCCACACACGCTGATTATAGTGCTAAATTTGTATAGTGTGCTGGCAAGTATAGTTTGTGAATGATGTTGCAAATATGTTGAAATAATAGTTACTTGCTAACGTGGAGCAGCTTTTCAGATGGTAGAGTGAGTGTGACGTCGAGCTTGTGTAGGTCTCACTGTACAAGTAGTGCGAAGTGTTTTTGGCAGCCCTGCATTCAGCATTGTATTGCTGAGAAACAAAAGATAAATGTTTTTATAAAATACAAAAGTGTTGTGTAAAAATGTACACTGAGTGTATGGACAGGCAGGTAGGTAGGGGGTTAAGGAGTGGCAGAGAAACCTATGGAAGAAAAGGAAATGGAAAAAAAAAAAGAGAGGCTGAGAAGAAGCCAGAAATAAACAAGCGACTGATTGAACATTGATGATGGGGGGGGGGGGTGATGGAGCCTACTGCAGTCCAGCTGTATGGATTTAGGGAGTCTGTGAGGTCTGTGTGTAATTTTTTTTCACTACTGTATAGACGAAAGAAACTAAATGGCAGCACATTTTGTGTGACTGTCTGCAGTAAAGGGCAAGGATTTGGGGAAGTTCGCACGACCGGCAGAACAGATTGAGAGAGACTGAAATACACGGAGCAGCAGTGCAGTGTGTTACAAATCTTTTTTTTTTTCAGTTTAGCAGCTCGCAAATATCTAGGGTTACATTTATTATTATTACTTGTTTAGTGTACTCACTGGTGGGCTTTTGTGGTTGGGGATGTCGTATTAAGATTTCATCACTAAGAGAGACAATAAAAATGGCAGTATTTCAAAAATAAATGTTATAAGGTACATGGATTTTTCACTGTACTGCATCCACAATGGAAGTACTTGTTTTTACTTGTGAATTAGACAGATGTAATGCACAGGTAACAGCCAATCAGTACACAAGATTTTCTCTACCCATTTTCTAAGGAGCACTACCCACACCCTGGCGGTCCTCCTTTCCCTTTAACTTTCACCAGAACGTCTTCAAGCTAAGCTCCTCCCACCCACCCGGGTGTAATACTCCTCATCTCCGACCTGTGACGTTAGAGCTTCCTTTCCGTTGGAAGAGTCAGGTTTCTTCCTTCACAACTCTTTGCACGTGGTGTAGGCCAGCGTTTCAAAATTTTCAAGTGTCTTTCCAAGCATCCTTTTTTGTAGCCTTCATTCCAGTATGGAGTGTGATGAACCTTGGTGGTTCCAGATTCAAGCAGTGCCATCAAAAAATGTCCAGGATAGACCCACATGACTTGGGCATTTACTACCTCAGGGCAGAGCATGACCCTCAGGCTGGCAGCCTTTCTGAAACTTTACTCTCTTCCTCGCTCGAGGATTGGTACGCCTGCCTCCTCCTTGGTCAGCCAGATGAATGGGATCCTCCAGCCCTCTCTAAAGATGCCCGAAAAGCGGTATCTGTGGCTACGGGTTCATCTTCTCAGCTCATGGCTTTAGGAGAGGTGGTGGCCCAAGTTGCAGCAGTTTCTTTGTCAGTGTCCGTGCTGCTCCCAATTGGAGCGTCCTTCACTGGCACCTTTCGTGACATATGCCAGTCTCTGCAAACCCTCGGGGAGGGCCCTTCCTGGGGTGAGAAGACGAGGAAGATGAAGAGATCCCACTTTCAGTCGTGGGACTGGGAACGAGCATGCTGTTCCTGCTTCCGTGATTCCCTCGACTGCTGTTGAGCTCTTGGCCTCAACCGAGTCTTCCCTGATCGAGGGTCAGGCAGCTAGCTCCACGGTACCCCATTTGGGCTTGTTGGCTGTGACACAGGCCGATCAGCTGGTCGAGATTTTTCTTGACCCTGTAGACCCATTGTCAGAAGAGATCAAGGATGACTCATTCATGAGGACTTCAGTCCTTTCAGCCCTCTCTCAGGAGGGGCAGAAGAAGCCAGTCAAGCAGACTTTTTCCTCCCAAGAGATATACCCCCTTTGGGGGGGTCCAGCAGATTGACCCGGTGCATGTATTGTACATGGCGCCTCCTCCCACATCTCCTCACTGTTGACGCTCTAGTTGTTGGTCGAGGTCCTTGTCTCGGTTGAGATTGCGGTCCAGGGAATACATTCTGTGCTTGGCCATCGGACAGGAAGCGCCATCGATGCAACTCTTCCTCTTTGTCCTCAGATGAAGAGAGGCTCCATTACAAGTTGCATCGGCACTATGAGGTGCTGATGTGGCAGCAGTGGGTCCTTGGTAGTGGGAAGTCCCTTCCTCAGACTCCAGTGGTTCCCTGGTCTTCCTGGTCTGGCCCACCCAGGTCCTTCTAAGTCTAGTCATGCCTATGCTGGCTTCTCCATCAATTCTTGTGGAGCCATTGCACAACCAGCCCTTTCAAGGAGCTCCCACCAAGGCCACTCATTCAGCTACCCGCCTCCCCGGTCAGCTGTCCATCAAAATCACCCACTCGCACATGTCTAGGGTGGTTCATGGAGAAAAACGGCTGAGAGCAGTATTTGAGGAGTCTTTCAGCCTCTGAAGGGTCCTCTATGCAGGACCCCAGGCTTCGACTGTGAGTCGGCTGAAGAACTCTGTACTGAGCATGGACTGGTCTCCTTCAGGGCTCTGCTTTGGCTGATCTCTGAATCGATGGAGATTACCTTGGAGCCGGTTCAGGAGCAGGCCAAGAACCCCCTTATGGAGATGCTCAATCAGGATGATTCCATGGGGGTTGCCTTCCCTGTGGCATAGGCTATTTTGGGTCCCATGCTGGAGCTTTGGCTGCATCCAGCTTTGTGCGGTACTTGCAGCCCACAAGGTCCACAAGTATGTGGTCCCGATTGGTTCTCTTCCCAATTTTTCGGCTCATCCCTCAGCCAAGGGATTGGTGGCAGACTGTCTTTCATAAGATGGGCAATGTGGGGTATGTAGGCAAGCCCCCTGACAAGGAGTCCAAGAAGCTGGACCACACAGCTAACAAGGTCTATGCTGCATCCTTCTGGGTTTCTGTCAGGCAAGCAGTGCCTTGATGATGGCCAACTTGAGAGATGCCCTCATGGGTGTACTGGACCATGTCCTTCCCCGCCTTCCAGAGGATCTGCCGTTGGTGGTCAAGATGGTCAGAGACCAGGGTCGCTCCCTAGCCAAGCACCAGCTCAGGACAGCCTTGGACATTGTGACTCCTGTGCCCAGCGGCAGTGGTGATCGCTATGTGCCACTGAGCCTTGCTGTGGATATCCACCTTCATGGCAGATAACCAGCACAAACTGGCCGATGTCCCATTCTTGGGCACCAACTTTTTGGTCCTGGGGTGGATGGGCGTCTCACTAGGATTGAAAAGTCCAGTACCACCCTTGATTAGGTGACATCCTCGCATAAGGACCCCAAGGGGCAGAAGCTGAAGAAGAAGAAGTCCTTTCAGTTTCGGCCTTTTCCATCCCAGCAGCCCCATCCACAGCAGCCCCAGCCAGGGCAATCCCAGGTCTGGTGACCTAAGTCCAAGTTCACCAGCCAAGGTACCAGGAAACCTGGAGGCTAAGGTGGCGGGACCCCTCTGGCAGTCAGTGCCGTGGCCTCCTCCAAGGGTGCTTAGTGATGGGTTGGGCAGCTGTCTGCCTCCTGCCCATCCGGTCCCTGCCTCAACTTTCCGTGGGGGATCAGCTTCACCATTTCTGGCACGCCTGGTCCACCATCACTTTGGACGGATGGGTGCTAGAAGTGGTGGGATATGGATTGCCTTTCTACTTCAAGGCTGTCCCGCCCTTCTGAGCCCATGCTTCACAATAGTCTGTGGTGTAACAGGACATGCTGTCCACCCTCAGGGAGGACATCACTCAGCTCCTCAAGAAAGGAGCCATAGCCCGAATTCCAGATGCCATGGCTGGCCAGGGCTTTGTGTCCAGGTATTTTCTGGTCTCCAAACAGACAGGGGCTTGGCGCTCCATACTGGATCTGAACCAGTTCCTGAGGAAGCACAAGTTCTGGATGGTCACTTTGAACCAGATAATACCATCTCTGGAGCAGGGCATGTGGCTCTTCTCTCTGGGCCTCCAGGATGCCTTCTTCCACATTCCAGTCCATCCACCCACTGGCAGTACTTTATTTCTGCACAGAAGGGATTCGCTACTTGATTGGGTCATGCCTTTTGGCCTCTCCTCGGCCCCCAGGGTCTTCACCAAGTGCATTGCAGTGGTGGCAGCCTTCCTGAGGCGCCAAGAGGTTGGGATCTATCCGTACCTGGATTACTGGCTGATTGCTGGATCATCTCGGGAGGCAGTGGAGTGGTCCAAGGACCTGGCCCTCCAAACCTGCTTAGACTTGGCTGTTCTGATCAACTTGGCCAAGTTGGAACTCAACCCCTTGCAGATCATCCACTTTATTGGGGTAGAGTTCAACTTCCTCCGGGCGAAGGCCCGACTTCCAGTGGACCGGGCAGTAAATCTTTCCTCCTTTGCCTGATCATTTCAGGTTGGGTGCTCATGCCCTGCCTGGGACTTCCTGCAGCTGCAGGGGTACATGGCATCTTGCACCAACATGGTTCATTGGGTCCGCTTGGTGGATGCGTCGCCTGCAGTGGGAGCTGGCCTGCCCATGGTCTCAGCACCTAGGTCACCTGGACCAGCCGATCATGGTGACTCAGCCGATGTGGGATGCCATCAAGTGGTGGCTAGTCCTAGAACATCAAGAGGAAGCAATCCCATTCATCTGCCCTGAGCTGACTGTCACTGTGATGACTGACGCATCTCTGGTGGGATGGGGAGCGTACCTGGGGGACCACAGGGCCCATGGACTCTGGATCCTTAGGGAGTCCCGTTACCACATTTACCTGCTGGACCTCTGTGCAGTGTGCCTTGCTCTGATAGAATTTGCTTCATTTGTCTGGGGTTAGGTCGTGCAGGTCCAGATGGACAATACCACAACCATGTACTACCTGAGAAGCAGGGCAGAACGCACTCCCTTCGGTTGCATCGGAAGGCCCTCCATACCTGGACCCTCATGTACAGCTTGGGTGCTGACCTCCTGGTGATTCATGTGACTGGAGCCTTCAGCCACCTAGTGGATGCCCTCAGCTGGGTGGGTGAGGCATCTCATAAGTGTTGTTTGCATTAGGAGATGTTGGACCACCTGTTCATCCAGTGGGGCACTCCTCTGCTTGTTCTGTTTGTCTTGTAGGAGAAAGCGAAGCTAGGGCTCTTCTGTGCCTGCCCTCCTCATTGCGGGATACTGTAGGAGGGTGCCTTCGCGAGGCCTTGGACCCCAGGCCTCCCTTACTCCTTCCCTCCCTTTCTCCTGATTCACAGAGTGTACGGAAGATCAAGGCGCAGATGATCCGGGTAGCCTCAGACTGGCCATGCCACTTCTGGTACCCAGATCTCCTCAGCCTCAGCAGCAGGACACCGTGGCGCTTGCCTCTAAGCCCAGATCTGCTTTCCAGTCACAGAGGGACAGTCTTGCACCCGGACCTTCAGTCTCTGTACCTGACAGCCTGGTTCCTCAGTGGCTAGAGTTCCAGGCTTTGGGTTTCTGCGAAGAGGTTCTCCGTGTTGTGGAAGCCTCCCTGAAAGAGTCAACCACCAGTGCTATGCCTCCAGATGGAGGCGCTTTTCCATTTGGTGCCAGGGCAGGGAGCTAGACCCCCTGTCCTGCCCCTTGGCTTGCATTCTGGACTAACTTTGGTCTCTCTCCAGGTCGGGCCTAAGGTAGACGACCCACAGGCTGCACCAGGCAGCCATCTCTGCATACTGGGCGTGGGCTGGTATGCCGACGGTGGTACAGGAGAATTGACTGCCTGTCCATGCCAGTGTGTGTGAGAGCCACCACCACCTTGGGACTTGTTGGTACTGGCGATGCTTATGGGCAAGCCATTTGAACCGATGCACAGGCGTGACATCTCTCACCTGTTGTGGAAGACCACCTTCTTGGTGGCCATCACCTCTGCCAGAATGATCAGTGAGCTCCAGGTGCTCTTGGTGGAGTCTCCATATTTGGTGTTCCACAGGGACAGGTTTGTCCTCCGGCCCAACCTGAAGTTCCTCCCGAAGGTTGTTTTAGAATTTCACCTTAATCAGGTGATTAACCTCCCGGTGTACTTTACCAATCCAACTTCAGAGGCAGAGCACGGTCTCCATATGTTGCGTCTGAGACAAGCACTCACTTATTATAAGGAGCACATGACTGGAATTTGGGGAAAGTTTCGCTAGCTCTTTGTCACCTATGCTGACCTATGTGACCTGCCCTTGATAAGAAAACAAAGCTGACATTGTGCCTATGCCATGGGGTGGGGGGTGGGGGTTAAGTAATCACTACTCTGCCTTTTAGAAGAAAGCTGGTAGGAAAAATAAGCTCAAAACACTGTCTACTGTTTATTTGATTATTACATAACAGATTCAATCAGTTTTGCTGTGATATTGTTAAAAATAGTGTTTTGAACTTGCTCCTCAAAACCGACTGATTGCTAATCAGTATTTTCTTTGATTAGTGATTCCACTAGTCAGCTTTCCAAAACAAATTTATGCCTTGATGTACCTGCACCAGTTGTTGACACTATGTTTATTACTGCTGTATCATTCCCTGCTCTGTCCCCTCCCCTAGGTCACACCTGAAAATGAGCACTGGCACTGTGTGCTGGACCGGTCACCAAATTTTAAATATATAAAAAAAAAATCACTTCTGACCGTTGAGGAACTGGTTACATTGGTGCACAGGTTTGTGATACTGGTTACTTGCTCTGTACCTAGGGCTTCCTGGACGCTGGTGCACCATTGCAGCTGGTGCAGAATGCTGTAGCATGACTGATCCATCAACAAGCACTTCTGAACATATCAAATATGTGCGGGGGTTGGGGGGGGCTGCTTTGGTTTCTTGGTGACTTTAACATGCCCTACATAGTTTGAATCCCAGCTATTTAAAGGACCTTCTGATGCCATATACTCCAGTCGGACCTCTTTGTTATGCTGAAGCATTGCTCCTTGCCATGCCCTGCTCACATCCAAAGATGTCAGAGAATAAGGCCTTCGCACCACTGGCATGGAATTTTCCACAACCAGATCTTTGCAAATGTGGTTTACTTGAGCACTTTAAAAAGGATAAAATATATATTTACTTTGTTTAGCGTTTCCATCCCCTTTATAAATATGGGAACCCGGAGTTGCATTTTATTTATCTAGTATTTTTGTAGCATTTTACTTGCTATTTATTGTTCTAACTTTATTTTTTAATTACTACTCATGCTCCCGCATGCCAGCTTTCCCCATCTGCCAACCTTCAGCCTCATCATCTGCCTTCTCTGGGGCTTCCTCCAAGCTTCCATGGGTTGTCCCTCCCCTGATAAGTTGCCTCCCTTCGGGCTGGACTAAGCCCCTCAGGAGAACCTACTTCCAGTGGACATAGGAGATGTGGTCAGCTTTGCACATTCAACGAGGGCTGGACTAACCTCTGCAGAGGTTGGCAATCTTTTTCTTCCACTGTTTCCTCCCTTGTCTCAAGACATTAGTTGTGAATGTGTGGACACAGTGCATACAATGGGCATGTATGCCTGCAGTACCAGCTATCTCCTGTCCCATAGCTGTCCAACTGCTTTTCCGCCTAGGAACATCCTGGCAGCACTAGCGTGGTGGAATCAGACTTCTTCCCTCCCCAGAGGAGGCATGCATCCTATAGGATGCGTAAACCAGCCTCCGCAGCTGGTCCCAGAGACTCGGGCTCATTACTGAACCTGGGTCACCAGTGTCATAAGCAGTAGCGCTGCCACCACGTAATAGGCTGGCTTGTCCTTTTAATTCTTTTTTGGCTGTCCAATTTTATTTTTTCTTTAAGTACCCAAGCCCTTGAGAAAGGGACACTGTATAATAAAATGTCATTGCCTTGCAGTCAGAGGAAATTAGCTTTCTGTGGGATTGCAAAACAGCTGTTTGTGACCACATGGAGTCCACCCAAGGTTGCCCTGCATCAAAGCAAAACATCTCTCTCTGGATCATACTGCGTCCTTCAGTGTTACACTTATATGCCTCCTGTGGGCAGTTGAGCCCATTTGACTCGACTGTTGGCTGCCACTGCCCGAGGCATCCTGATCAGTGAGATTTTCACTAAAATATCACTAACAGCTTAATTTGGTTCAATGTCCGTTCGCATCCATCTGTATCCCCCTCCCTCAGGATGAGGCTGAAAATAGGCAGAATTGTCTAGTCCTCCTTTCCCGGTCAACAAAAACTAAATAAATAAATTTTCACTGTACTGCTGCTACAGTGGCGAGACAAGCTTGACACTTGCCTACATAGATTAATTACCACAAAGTATAAACTAACCGGAAAGTTTTTGTTCTTTGTATATTTTGATTAATGCATAAAGATTTAAAGAATCAGTCGGTGAGAAATGGACTCTGGACCAGTTACTGGCTTGTTTGGATGACAAGAATGCTTTCCTACTGCACTTCAGATTATGACCTCTAAGGAACCAACAGGTTACATTTGGAACACTAATGTTTTAATAATGTATTGTTAAAAACCTGTATTGCTGGCACACATTAAGAGACCTGCTGTATGATTTCACTGACAAAAATGTCCAGTAGCCCTGTCCTTTTTGGAGTGTCCTGGGTTAGGATTATGGAAAGACAAGTGAGTAATATTGATGGGACAACTTTGGGATCAAGCAAAATTCAGGACCTTTTATAAAATTATTGAATCATTGTAATATTCTACCCTTTCACATGTTTCATTATATTCAGATTCAGCATTACCTAGTTGCCATCTTAGGCAGGGACTTAACACTCATACTATCGCTTTTGATAGCACAACTTGAGGCTGAGAAAGGTACAGGTACTCGTTCTGAACTTACATACGAAAATACATTTTAATGCACAGTTCAGTTGCCACTAAATACAACCTAAAATATCATGACTGGCTTAGTGAGGAGATGTTGGATGACACCCTGGCTGATTGCAAGAGTATGGCATATGTATTCCTATGATAAGTAGGTTGAGAGTGGAGCAGTAGATGTCTTTGCATCATGCTTTTTACACCATTGGGAAATTTTGTAGCTTCTCCAATAAATAAAATGACTGTTGCTGGAAGTGATGATGGACTTCTACTACACTTGTTGTTGTTATGTCCCAAAATCCAGCCTTACTGGAATAGTATAATAGCTACTATTGAGGAAATCCTTCTTGAAAATTTGGAAGAATTCAGAGTTCTATGCTGGCCAATATAAATTAGTATATATTGCATTGGCTTGCACAGAACTCATGATGATCATATGGGCCTGGAACAGCCTACTAGCACCCTTCCATTGTAAATGGCTCAGCTGCATATTGGAGAATGCAGCATTAGAAAAGATGATATATAGAGCCCAGGGAAGAATAGCAGCATATGAAAAGGTTTGGTTGGATTCTAGTAACTTGGTATCCCAGGAGGCTGAAGACTTTATCTTGCTGGACTAGTGATTCTCTCAGGGACATACACTTTGGTTGAAGGCAGATTTGCCTGTTTACCTTACTGAATGGGCAGTGTGGTATATTATGATGCATTTGATTACTAGAGTTATGAGACAAGAATGTAGTTTATTGTATAGATGTGACTTTTAATTTATTTTATACAAGACTCTGCGTGCATTCTCAAATGTTTGAAAATGTGTTTTGTTTCAAAAGTTTTCCATAACGTATATTTGCAAAAAATAAAACTGTATTACTATGCCTTTTTCTTTTAGTGTATCTTTACCTGCTGTCAATCTGTCTGTCTATGTAAAAATCTAGGAATCTATATTTTTGTTTTGTACTTTTCGGCTTGAAGCTCCTAACTAAAATATGGTGCTGTTCAAGAACAAACTTTATTTTTCACTTCAACTTATTTTTTCCATTCTACAGTCGTGGCCAAAAATATTGGCGCCCTTGCAGTTTTTTCTAATAATGCACCATTCCTTCCAGAAAATTGTTGAAATTAAAAAATATTTTGGTATCAACATATGTATTTCTTTGGTTTGCAGTGGAATAAAACACAAAAAGCAGAAAAATTTACTAAGTCTTAGCTTATTCTACACAGAAATCCTTAAATGGCCCGGACAAAATTATTGGCACCTTTTAGAAGTAGTTAGAAATAATTAGATTTCAAGCAGATGATTCATCTTCACTTTGGAATTGAACTCACCTGTGGTGAGTTGCAGGTGCCTATAAAATAACAATCACTCATTCAACCAGTTTGAATAGAGAAAAGGACTCATTCTCCTGTTTTGTGTCACTGTGTGTACCGCAATGAGCATGGAGAAAAGGAAGACAGCCAGAGAATTGTCTGAAGAGGTCAGACAGAAGATTGTAGTCAAGCATGGACAATCTCAAGGCTACAAATCAATCTCCAGAGACCTTGATGTTCCTGTTTCCACCGTCACGTAATGTTATCAGGATGTTTAAGGCCCATGGCACTGTAGCCAACCTACCTGGACGTGGCCGCAAGAGAAAACTTGATCAAAGATTGCAGCGCAGGATTGTTCGAATGGTGGAGAAAGCACCTTGATCAACTGCCAAACAGATTCAAGCTGACCTTCAGACACAAGGTACGACAGTTTCAACTCGCACCATCCGTCACCAACTCAATGAAAGGGGGTTATATGGTATGAGGCCCAGGAGTACCCCACTGCTGAGAGAGAGAGAGAGAGACACATAAGAAAGCCCGACTTGGGTTTGCCAAAACACATCCAAACAAGCCAAAATCCTTCTGGGAGAATGTCCTGTGGACAGATGAGACCAAATTAGAGCTTTTTGGTAAAGCACATCATCTCTATGTTTACAGAAAACAAAATGAAGCCTTCAAAGAAAAGAACACCTTCCGTAGAGGCCAAACATGGAGGAGGTTCAGTGATGTTTTGGGGTTGCTGTGCTGCCTCTGGCACTGGATGCCTTGAACGTGTGCATGACGTCATGAAATCTGGAGATTACCAGGCCATTTTGGAACACAATGTTGAACCCAGTGTCAAAAAACTGGGTCTCCATCGAAGGTCATGGCTCTTCCAGCAGGACAATGACCCCAAACACACTTCAGAAAGCACCCAGGAATGGTTCAAGACAAGACGCTGGACTGTTCTGAAGTGGCCAGCAATGAGTCCAAATCTAAATCCCATTGAAAACCTGTGGAGAGATCTGAAAACAGCAGTTGGGAGAAGGCACCCTTCAAATCTGGGAGAACTGAAGCAGTTTGCACAAGAAGAGTGGGCCAAACTGCCAGTAGAGAGGTGCAGGAAGCTCATCCATGGCTATAGGAAGCGGTTGATTGCAGTTATTTTGACCAAAGGCTGTGCTAACAAATATTAAGTCTAGGGTGTCAATAATTTTGTCAATGCTATTTCTTTTCATTTTCTGATTTAAAAGGATATATTAAATTCTGAATCAAAACAAAGGTTCTGTAATATTAACAGAGGAATAAAGAATTGTGGAGACCAAATACTGTACTGTTGTTAATTTCAACTTATGTTTAGAGGAAATTGTGAGTTATTTGAAAAAGTGCAAGGGCACCAATATTTTTGGCCACGACTGTATTTGTCCATTGTTCTCTTTTAGACATCTTCAGGTCTTCTCACTGGAGGATCAATCACTTGTCTCCCTTCCCCCATCCAAAGATTTGCCTTCTCCCCTAGGGCCTCCCCTACATCTCCCACAGTGAGTTGAACCCTTAATTCAGCTGAGAGAGGGAGGGGCTCAGAGATGTCCAACTGAAGAGGTTGACACGGGCATAATCTGCCAAGTCTCTTTTTCTGTCCCCATTATTCTCCCAAACCCTCCCTTCCATCATCGGTGGGGGGGGCTAGAGTTGTAAGGGGCTGTGCTAGGCTGCAGAATCAACTCCACCCAACCTCTTCCCTGAACAGTTCACATCTTCTCCTGTTACCACCCTTAAAGGGGAAACAGTGATTCATTGAGGAATACCACCTGCCCCCTTTTGAGAGGAGAAGGAGAGTGCCCACAGGTATCCTTCATTTCTCCTCCCACTGGCCACAGTGATGTCCTCTCTTCAGAATGTGAATCCAGGTTGCTGGTACTGGAAGCATATCTTCAGTTGTTGTCCATTAGGCTGGCCTCACCTCAGTCTATTTATAACATTGTCTTTATCTCTCCCCCCAGGTTTGGTAGGAACCTCCTTATATCACCTCCACTGCACTACTCTCTAGCCAAAGGAGCTCCTTGGGAGCCCCACACACCTTCTTCCTATCCCTGGTCCTTGCACTCTGGTTTATTTACTGTTCTGTCCTTGGCTCCCCCCACCACCATGGTCAGGTCACACCACTTATACCTGGGGGGCTCACTCTTATTGCACCCAGGCAGGACTGGGGGGGGTGAATGTCTGGAGCGAGTAAGGGTAGGGTACCTGGGTATGGCATGGGTGAGCAGTGGGATGGAAAAGATTTAATCTTCCTTCAGTAGCTTGGCTATTTATAGGTGTTCTCAAGCCTCTCTCCCTTTCTGAGGGCAAACCCTGTAGGGGTATCAGTGGACAAGCTACAGGGCAGTTGGGCAAGACTATCTGCCTACCAAATGGCCCCTCATCCACAACTTTCTGGTCACTGACACCTCAAATATCAGACAGCCAGTGATGTCAGGGTCAAGGGACACTTAATGTAGTAGAATTTTCCTGCCTTTATGACACCCTCCCTCTGGGCCATGAAGAGATAGTTATGTGGTGGCAGGATGTCCCCCTCCCTCAGTATGGAAGCAAGAAGTCTCTAACACAGATTTTCATCCCGTCCTTGCTGTCCAGTGTGCAGTGTCCAAGATTCGGAGTGCGAATCTAGGTCACCCCAAGCTTTTAATATAAATTTTTGTGCATTATGTTCACAAAATACTATATCTTTCTGGAATGGGACTTGTGCAATTTTTTAGTGAGACCCTTGACATTTTCAGGTGGTGTTTACCGACCCCTACCCAAAAAATTGTATAACAGCAACTTTGCATATATATAGTCATAGATATATGTACCCCCCCACCCAAAGATTGAATACTATGAGGCCTTCTGACATGACAGAGGGGGCCAGCCAAAATTCTTAGTCATTTAATCAGAAGCCACGAGCAGCATAGGGACCGGGGGCACAATCAGGCAGTGATAAACAAAAGTCCATAGGCTGAATGTCCACACACAACTGGTGAATCAAGCAGTAGGCTTTATTTCCTTAAGATGATTGCAATCACCTCCCGCAACTCCACCATCGAAGGGCACACTCCACTGGAGATACATGTGGAAAAGGTATAGCCTAGCAGTATTTTTATTGATTCATTGATTGAAAACTTGGGGGGAACTACCTTTGAGCACAAGTGCTCATTTATAAAGGTTCCATGTCAAATACATGGTCACAACAACCTTAAAATAGAATTTAGGATACCTTGGTTCAGACTCTATTGTCTGGGAGGTTTCAAGATCCGGTTCTCGGCACGGAGTCTGGGCAGGCTCAGTTCACAGTAGATGAAGTTCCACATGATCACAGATCCTGTAGTTTTTAAATTTGTTTTGTTTTGGATATACTGTTGTATCTTTTTTCCAAACTTTCAATAAAGTATACTATAATAAAAAATAAATCACAGCAGGAAGATCCACAGAGTACTGGAGATTGATGCCCCAGAACCTCTTCACCCAGCGGCAGTTTGAGCCAATAATGCAGTTCAGGGTTGCTTACTGCATGGCAAATAAGCACCCTCTATATTGGGGGAGGGGGGCCCTCTGCTTCAGCATGTTTTAACACATAAAGTTCAGACCTTCACAGACTGTAAAACATTTTTCTTAGGAGATCCCAGTCTGTATTACAGAGAGAGAAACCGGCTACTCAACTTCTTCTACAACCCAACCAGTCTTCAGTCTGAGATGGCACCTTGGCAGCCGCTGCCACGTTGGTGTTCTCGCTAGGACAACTGTTTGACAGAAAGAGGTACCAACATCATGAGAATGATGTACCGTTTACCTGGAGCATACTCCCAATGGGCATTTCTTACTCCTCTCTCCAGCTATTTCTGACCACCGCTTCTGAACTCACTCACCACCACCCAACCAACCTCCACTCACTGAGGTGCACCTTTTTTAAGAGACCTGGTAACTCCTTCGCCTTGAAACTCATTCCCCAAGCAGAGATCAAAGAGCCAAGGAGCTGTTATGATTTGGAAAAGGACAGAAGACTCTGCGGCAGCAGACCCAGAGGACACATCTAGCATCTAGGTAACCACGAGGGAACCACCTGGGTATTACATCTACAGTGGTTAGATCTGTGGAAAAATATTTAGGATTGAGCTTGGCATCTGTATATGGTCATTTGTGTCTTGGCTGAAACTTGATTTCATTTGGTCAACAAAGTGTTTCAATTCCATGCAGTTTGGGTACAAACTAAAAGTTTCCAGTGCAGAGTGCCAAAATGTATCAGATTTCTTCTTTTCAGCTAGTGCAAATGTGTTGGATTTCAACAGCAGCAGTCTATTCTTTTTTTATAGTGTTAAGGGAATAATGTGCTCCTGGTGGGTCTCTTTAGGGAGGAGAATCATGCACTGTGAATGGTGTACATTTTGTTGGATTAAATGCAGAGTTTCGAGGTCTGCCAGTCCTAGGTTTCCACAACTGACAGTGCTTCCTGCCATTGTAGAGGGTTTTGTTAGTGACTAACACATGGTACTTCTAGTCATGGAAATCTTCCATGGAGAAGTTGTGTGGTCGGAGCCACAGTAGCAGTACAACATAATTTCCTTTCCTGGCTTCACAAAAATTAAGAAGGTATTGACTTAACTTGATCTGCTGAAGGAGGGTTAGTGCGTGCATTTTTTTGAAGGGGGATGATTGGGAGTAATTTTTCATACTGCGTCTGTTTATTTTCCTGATTCAAACATAGTTACATGTTTTAAAACTAATTCCCATTCACTACCTGACCCTAAGTTTTAGCTGTGGGATGCTGAAGGTACAGTCATTTTTAAGGGATGGATACAAGCTGGATATGCTATGGGGACCTTGTGTTTTAAGTGAACCACTGTTTATAAGCAAATGACTGTGGTGCATGAACTACAGTATCATGCATCAGAATTGTGAGGCCTGAGCCCTTGTGTACCTCACCTGTGATTCCAACACTGGGATAGGGTGGTACCTGAGCTCTGTACTAAACTAGTCACAGAATCCTGCAGAAGGGACGCTATCACAGGCAGCCATAGCTGTAAGGTATAATGCCTTTAGTTTTATACCGTGAAACCTCCACCACTTTCTGTGTATTGCTTACTACTCAGTAACACCCACTGAAGTACATTAGGGGGTGGGTCTACAGCAGTGCTTCCTAACTGGTGCCCTGCCAATGCTTGTTAGGACTCTGGTCATAACATGAACCAGTGCAGCTATGCTGAAAGGCTCTCCTTTTTTAGACTGAAATGTTTATTGTGTTTATAATGAATCATAAATTTACAGCAGTGGATATGCTTAAAAGACAAAAAAAAATATTACAAAACAGTACAGAGAGTAAGGACTGATAACATTGTATGTATAATTGTAACTCAGGAGCTGTAGATCATAATGGACTGCTAAAACTGTTAGATTGGGCACATCCTAGAGGTGCTATTTGTTGCTGCCATTTTAAGTGTATGATTTTAAGTGTAAATATATGTTTATTGAATAAAATGTATGTTCATTTTTTGTTATTTATATCTCCTTGATGTGACCCCCGGTGCTTCTCTCCTTCTGGTCTGTACTTTTGCTGACAGGACTTACTGCTGGTACCAGTGCATGCCTGTGACTCCCAGAAATGCCCCTGGTCTCTAGGTTCTGAGTCTGTCCCTTTCCAAGGGACCCTAGTCACTTCATGGCCAAAAGTGAGGCAATAGAAGCACCCTGGAGTCCTCGAGACCAGGGCTGGGAGATGTGCGTGTGGTCAAGCAGGGTCTAGTGGGGGCTAAGGTGTGGGAGGCCATCATCGGAAGTGGCTGAGACAGATGAGTTTTGAGTTGTATTGGCCCTACCTACCTCTGTCGAAAGCAGGTCTGTGATAGCATCCTGGGGTAGGAGCATGCCCAACATGTGGGCACCCATGTTATTTGCACTACCATATGCCTACCACCAGGAGCCGCTATGAGTGGACATCGCTGAACTCTTCCAAGGAGAGATCATCCACACAGATGCTCCTTCGCCCTTCCTGGTGACGTCCTCAGCTGCTGATGTCCCAGGCTGGGGGAGTGCACCCATGTTACCAGTGTGCCTAGCGGATGCCTCACCGCTTTGCGCCACGGAGCCGGCATAATCTAGTAAAAAAAAAAGTTTGTGTGTGTGTCTTTCTCTCTCTGTGTCTCTCTCTCTCTCTCCCCCACTCACACATTACAAAAACTTCAAACTCCGGGTTGCTGGGGTTGCAATATTTCAATAATGAATTCCACAGTCCAGAAGAGCCATGTACTGTATATGTACCTTGTAATCTTATTTATTACAGCGTGCCAGATATTTTGAGTCTCTTCTGTCTTACCCACATAATTATAGTAAGATTTTTGTACAGTAAGTTAATGAGCTATAGTGACATAGCATTCCAAGTAACTGTTGTGGTTTATTCATTTAGTTTGTAGTTAAGAGTATATCAGCAGAATAGTCAGAATGCTTAAACGTGGCTTTATTATATTTGAAGTGGTTAGTCACTTGCAAACCTGGATTTGGGGGCTGTCCTCAAACCTACAAAAACTGGAGAAATGCCCCCCTTCCCAGAATTGGCTCACAAATTTTTCTTGGAATTGTTGATGATTACAGCAGTCTCATAGCACGCAGTATGTGATAGATTACTGGGACACAAGGAAAACTGCTTCTAATAATTTAACTGGTGTAAAGTATGTATGGGATTAATTATCCTAACTTGTACAGTCTGTAGTCGGTGTTCAGAGTTGCCAGTCTAAGGTTTCTGCATGTTTTACTTCATTGATGGCCTGAAAATTGATACTTCAGCTCTAACGTCCATTCCTTTTGGGAAGGGGACATGTACCAGTATATGGGAGCTGTTTCTTGTGATGGCAGATATTTAGGAGTTCGAGCAGTCTAACTGTTGGATTTATAGATAAGTGCTTTTAAACTGGTGCTATAGTCGATGTACATACTTCAGGCTGAACCTAGAGCTGACCATCACCAGAGTACAATCCCTGCAGGGTCAGGCATCTTTCACTGTTTACTGCCCTGTATTATTTTTTGTGTGTGTGAAATTGTTTCTCTGTTGACTTTAGTTTAATAGCTGATCACACTACATACATTTCTACCTCACACACACACACATCTAACTACAAGATACTCCATTCAGAACCACTCCCTGGACCTGTTATATTGAGCCCCCCCACACCCTGGTGGGACCCGACATCCAGACCTCGTACAGCCTTTTATCAAGAATGCACCCTATTCTGCATCCAGTAGCAATGTGTGTTCAGCATCAGGCAACATCAGGAGTGGCTGGGTTGCGCTGGTGTCTTCATTCTTTGGATCCTGAGACATTTTTTTCCATTTGTGCTGTCCACACCCCTGTGACCATTTGCATGCTGTGGGCTCAAAGCAAGCATGCACTGACGAGCATGCCACCACAGAGCCTGGCAGATGACCACCCCTCTCACTTGAGGCTCCTGCGGTACTGCCACCTCAGATGACTCCGGTGGTAGTGGAGTCTACATGCCCACCCTCCCCAGAAAAGGAGACGATCCTCTCGCTGTTGAGTACTTCTGTCCCCAGCCAGCCCCTGATATCCTAGACTTGTTCCAGAACTTGGGTTGCTAGCATCACATGTGGAAGTCATAGTGCTGTGCCTTGAGGCTGGCCTGGTGCCCTGCATTATGGAACTCACTTCCTGTCTCAAATAGATTGTTGAATTTTAAAGCCCCAACAGAGAAACAGGTTTTCAACTAGTTTACATCAACTATTCCTACTGTGTCCTCATGCTATTTGTGATTGTATTTATTATTTTTTTACTTTGTTTATGCCTCTTGTCTCTGGCACATGCCCCATCGGGCCCCCACTCACAGCTAAGTAAATAAATAAGTAAACTCTCCCACCGAGCTGCAATTTATCCCAAGGGCAGGGATGGAGTGGAGGGGTGCCCCTCAGAGCATTTCTGTGGTGTCAGGAGCGTGACTGGATGCTGCATAGGGCTCGAGTGTACTGGGCCTATCCTCCTGCTGTGCCAGGGTATTTCCTTGTTTCTCCCAAATCCCAGGACCTTTATGGCTAAGAGTGCCAAGACATGCAGGTACACGCAAGGTGTTCTGTGGCTCTGGAGCTAGGCAGCAACTTCCTTCCCATGGGTGCTTCCAGCTGCATTTTCACCTACAGTCACCTAGATGAAAGTATCGCAATGAAGCCCATGTTCCTCCTTCCCCAGAGAACGTCCTTTGAGATGCCCAATCCTCCTTTCCCTGACTGGCCCCTGATGGCTCATGCTTGTTACTGAACCTAGCTCACAAGTGGGAGTTCAACTGCTGTGAGGACATGCTGGCATTCATGACTTTAGTTGATTGTTTTATCTTGTACATTACATAATTCCTGACTGTTTTTATGTAAACTTATGTGTGCTTATTATATTTTGAGTCTTCGTGTCATTAATGTTTGACACATCTTGCACTAAGACACCATTGCAAACAAGCTTTTAGCCTAGTGAATATAGCTTTAATAAACATTGAGGAAGTGGAAATGCCACTCATAGTACTGTCGGTGCTCATGGCATTCCTACTGTGTCCCCATGCATGGCTCATGGCACAAAAAAACAGGCAGGCAGAGAGAGCCAGGCACACGATCAATCTGTAAAAAGATCATTTACCGGATCAGTAAAGGTCGATGTAAGAATTAACCCACGAGACAGCATGGGTCTACTTGAGAATTAATCCATGCCAGTGGGGACAGTGCCTCCAATCACCCAGGCATAGATTAATTCTCATGTAGATCCATTCTGTCTCGTGGGTTAATGCGTTTGTACCATGGCAATCAAGCATGGTGCAGGAATCGCACTGGTGGATGAGGGCAGTGGCAGAAAGCACCAGAGACACAGCAACTGAAGAGACAGCAAGCGGACAGTGCAGGAATCTGGCTCTGATTCTGTGTTGCCTTTCTGTGCGTCTCTGTCTCTCATTTAATGCTTGCCGCACAGAAACTAGCCTCACAAACCCACAATGCGGTGCCAAGGTACAGGAATCCCACTGGTGATTGAGGGCAGTGGCAGAAAACACCGGGGAGACGGCAAGTGACAAGACAGTGAGAGAAGAATGCAGGAATCTGTCTCCGATTCCATGCCGCCTTTCTGTGTGTGTGTGTGTCTCTCTCTCTCTCTCTCTCCACATCTCCCATTTAATGCTTGCACAGAAACCAGCCGCAGACACCCACGATTCCGTGCTGAGTTCTCATCGCTACATGTGGCCACTTGGATCTGTCCCTCGCTCTGTCCTGGTGCTGAGGTATGGCCATTTCCCTTCGCTGACAGACGTTTCGGCTGCTGGTAGCGGGGACTACCACAAGTAACCGTCACTCACTGTCACAGGCAGCAAACATGGAATAATTCCGGCAACCGTGGATTATTTGAGAATTAATCCATGGTCAGCTGATCTGTTTTAATGGTGGAGAGCTCACCATTTTTTTACAGCCATGGTACAAAAAGCTTTATTTCTTCTGGTGGTGTATGGTATGGGTCTTTTGAGGTGTTGAGCTTTAGTATTGCTGCATTTTAATCTTTTAAACTCGTAAATAAAGTTACATCCATTGTTACTGATCTGGTATCTAGTGAGATATTTTTTTTCAACGGACTGAGTTTATGCTTCAATCTCTCTGCTTTAATAACATTGAAATTGAACATTATGGGATAAATCTGGACTTTGGAGTTGATGTATTTATTCAGAGAGAACATCCAGAGGGAAAAAAATGTTTTGATTCATCTTAAATATCAGAAGTCATTGTGTTAAGTTTTTTGTTTATGTTCATGCATTTGGTAGAGCCCTTTGCATTAACTCTCAGAGTTTTTTGACAGTTGTTGGATAGTATTACTGTTTTCTTAAGTGAGATGGACGTTACTAAAAAAAAGAGTGTTTCAGGTACTTCTAGTGACATCATCGGTGGGGATGCAGCCCTAAACATCTAGCTCCAGCTCCACACTTCCTGAATGCTCCAAAACGGAGACCTTTTCTGATGAAAACAAATTCTAAACTTGCTTGGAGCATTCAGCGTTGATAGGAGGATGAAAAAAGAACAATGTATTCCCCCACAGATACCGGATTCCAAGGGATTGCAAACTTTACTACCACAGAGCTCCGGGGTCAGCAACTGAGATGGCGGAGGAGGCCTCTATCCCTGCCACCCAACCCACCAATGCAGCGATCCTAGCCAAACTAAAAGACTTTCGAATAGATGTTTGCTCCATCTGAGTGGAACTTAGAGGAGAAATAGCTAAGATTGATCAAAATGATGCAAACCTGGAGATGCACCTCAGAGGAATGAATTGCTGCACTGAAAGACTGGAATGAGTTGTCCAGCATATACTGTACTAACAGAATGACAAGTGCTCACAGATAAATGCGACAGCCTGGAAAACAGGTCTCATTGCAACAACTTGCGGATATATGGAGTTCCTGAGGATGAAGAGGGGGAAATTTGGGAGCCTTTCTCAATGGATTTCCTCAAGACATCGTACAACTCAATCCCAAATTCCCCCCTAAATATAGTTTTAAGCTACAACACCAAGCAGTATGTATTACGCAGAGCCTGGCACATGAAACAAATGACATACAAAACAAGCGCATCTTCTTTGGTAATGACTACTTGTCCTCCTTTGCAGCTCATCGCAGAGCATATTCTCCAGTCCTGAAGGCACTGAAAACACCAGTCCGAGGGCATCAAAAACACAGCAGCTGGGATTTCAAATACCATATCATGCAAGGCTATCGGTAATGTTCTCCAATGGACCAAAAAGCTTTTTAATGTCTGAAGAAGTGCTGAAAAAAGTTAACTGCCAGATAAAATGAGGTTCCAGCAACCTGACAGGATCCTGAGCACAGAGACATGCAGGACCTCTGAGGAGCTTCATGGTCAAAAGTACAGACCTGCACGGAAAGAAAGCTGCAGGGACTTTCAACACTAAAGGACATAAAACAACTACTTAAGTAATTTCAGTGGATAGGACCCTCATAAACTAATGCCGAAAATCTGGATTTCTTTTTAAGACAGCACATGTATGAGGTGAGAGAGACACGCAGCCTGAAATGGAAACCTACAGATCTTCAGATGCACAAGCAGAGGACTCTGAAGTGGG
Source organism: Neoceratodus forsteri (assembly GCA_016271365.2). Lineage (NCBI taxonomy): Eukaryota > Metazoa > Chordata > Ceratodontiformes > Ceratodontidae > Neoceratodus > Neoceratodus forsteri. The sequence goes on from CM057453.1 coordinate 1,628,604,357, forward strand.
GACAAAAATTAACTGGTGTTGAAAACTAAAACAGCTTACCATACTGCACTAGTTAAATAGAGGAGGAAAAAGATGCTATTACATCATGTGGGATATGTGGGATAGCTTTTTGATGTTCTTAACCTGCTCCCTATAACACTAAGAGGGGCATCATAGTGTAAATGGGTGATTATAGTGCAGAGTTAATGGACATTGCTGTTCCTTGCCATCTTACACCGCTCGTAAGAGAGAGCAAATGCGCAGGCGCTTAGTTCTGGGGGCTCGAGCCACGTACATTATGCTTTAATTAGATCTACTGCCTGTGATCACTCACTCACCATTAACGAAATTCATTGGGTCATGCAGAGTGAGATGCCTTGTTGAGTGGGGAGGGGACCTCTTTCAGTTGCTTCTCTCACCCACAGCCTTGCCTTGTTCTGGGGGAGGCCTTTTTGCTCGACTTTATGCAGTACATGAGGATAAACTACTGGTCCTAGCAGAGGAAAACCTGCCTCATGCCTTATGCTCAACTACTAAAACACTATAAGATGCAAGTGGGGGGAACGAACTTCTGAGCATGAGCCTAGAGGATGTATTTAAAGTGTTGGCTTACTGTTGCTTGATCTCGGACTCAGGAGAACTAGTAAACCCCCCCCCCCAGAAAAAAATCACATACAACCCTCAAAGTAGAGCTGTAAACAGTTTTTATAGAGAGGTTGAAGTGGGGTGGGGGCCGCCGGGCCACACCCTCCGAGAGAAGTGGGTCCTTGGATGTATCTGCACTCCAACTTCCTACCTGGAACAATCCTAAGAGATGCAGACATGCTGATTGGTTCAGCTAACTTGCTCTATATCTCAGAAGCAAGGAGAGCACATCCCTCACTTGACCTCGGCAGGGGGCATACTTGAGCAGGATTTTCACAGACACTTAGCAGCTCTGTTATACAGGTTCCTTCCTGTGGGAGTGGATCTCCTCGGGAGCAAGAAAGGAGGATGCAGTACAGAGGATGACACATGGGAAAACCTTACTGAAAATGAGTTATGGCATCCCCCTGCACCCCACCCCCACCCCAGCAGGCAGTAGATCAGACCCAGTGTTTAGCTGTGGCTTGAGGTGATCAGAACTTGAGACACATGGGATGAGCCCGCATGTTAATTGTACAAAATATAAGTTTAACCTTAGTCCCAATATAACTTAGGGGTGAACCTATTCATCCTATGCATGCCCTGTGCAGGCACCCAACTCTACGTGGCACAAGTCCAACTACAAATAGGAGGTGTCAGGACTGGCAGCAGTAATCTGGCTGCCAATTAGAGATGCAGCAAATTTAATTTCCGCTGGCGAAGTGAATGCGAAGTGGGCACTTTGCGTTGTCACTCCGGTACATGGAGTGGCCAATACAAAAGGCTCACTTCACTTTCTAATTATTACTTTGCATTGTCATTCCGGCTTAACATGAAGTAAGGCGAAGTGGCAACAATATTGGCAGCCCTTCACACACACAGTCACCAGAATTAATGTGCAGCCCCAAAATGCTACTGTCTTGTGTCCAGAAAATTCCCCAGTCTGACAAAGTAAAATGAGAGGGTAACAAAATATTCAAAGTCTCCCAGAATTAATGGTGCACTCGTCATGCATGCAGTGGTCACACACAGTCACCAGAATTAATGTGCATCCCCAAAATGCTACTGTCTTGTGTCCAGAAAATTCCCCAGTGCTGACAAAGTGAAATGAGAGCGTAACAAGAAATGCAAAGTCTCCCAGAATTAATGGTGTACTGCAGACGCACAGACAGATTAAGATTGTGCTGCCCACTCGAGATGCAGACGCAAAGACACAACAACATCTAACCAGTGCTCACAAGTCACAAATCCACATCTGGAAAAGAATACCTTTTGCCGGTTGGGGTTGTGCACGGCAGTAACAGTCCACTACCAGTAAAGCTACCACAAAGCAGTATAAAAAATTCATGTAGGTGCGGTGGATAGCAGGTTCACACTGCTGCAATTACTCTGTGGCACAGTAAAAGGTGTCTGATTTAATGGCATGCATCACACACACACACACTATAAGTAATGCGTAGCAAATTCAAAACATTTAGTAATATAACCAAATATTTTAAACAAACTGAAATTATACACTGCTGCACCACAGCAATCAGCAAAAAAAATTGCAAGAATTACTGAAAATATTACTGTGTACGTTAACACAGTTATACAAGAAAAATATAACCAAAACAGAAAGACTGCCTTTTTCTCCCAGTTAATCTACCTATACCACAGATACACCCCTCCCTCAAAACACACTTCACAGTACACAGATTGACTGTTCTAAATTAACATTCAAAATCCACACACAAACAATAAACAGTCGATGATATGAGCTCAGGATGGTTTCCTACAATCGATTACTAAATTTTGAGCAAAAATAAAAATGGCTGAAAAAGGCTTTAACAGCTTTTAGAGGATTTGAATCGCAGAGCTCTGAGAAGAAACTGCCTCCATCTTCCACTACACACAGACTACACAGAACTGAGACTGTGCAAAACAATCTAGAGCCAATGTGACCTGCAATCCCATGAAGCACTGCAAAATACGCCTTGGAGCTCAATAACAAGGCGAAGTGATGTGAAGTACATTGATTTCAATGCACTTCGCCTTAAAATTGGTGGAGAAGTGGTTTGGGGAAGGTGGAATAACGCAAAGTCATTGGTTTCAATGGACTTCGCGTTCCTCGTTATGATGCAAAGTACTCCGCTTCGCGTGGCGTAGCACTTTGTGGATTCCGTGTTACTCCACGAATCACTTTGTGGAGCGAATTTCAGCCACTTCGCACACCACTACTGCCTATTCCCTATACCTGTGATGCCTATGCTATCAAAGGAAAAGGTAGAGGGAATCATACCGCCCCTTAATTCCTCTTAACTAGCAGATACTTTGCTATGGGGGCTGGGGCCCACAATGGTGTTGTGACTTTCCCTCATTGGGAGCTACCATTGACTCCTGCATAGGAGAGAGTTTATCTCTCTCCACCTTGGAAGTGCATCAAGAGGCAGCAGCTGGCTTTTCTGATCATTACAGAATGCAGCAGGAACTCTGTTGGTGCCTGCTAAATTCAGTATTTGTAACAATTATACCTAAACTGTTTGCCCTGTTGGCATAATGTGTTTGCTATTGTTAAGATTGCTGGATGTTATTTGCCTATTATGGCACGTCCTTAGCCTATTTTGCTTTTTCTTTTCATCTGTCCATCCTCACTTTTCCCTCTGTGCTGCCTGTTTCCTACCTCTGAAGGGAAGGAGGGGTTCGACGCTTAAGTTACAGGATGGCTAATCCCTCAAAAGTCATCTCATTTGTTATTAATGGAATCCACAGCCCTGTTAAAAGATATAGCATCTTACAGCAACTGAAATGAGAGAAAATGGAGATTGTGTTTCTACAGGAGATAACATCTCTTGGATGTGGAGCACGCTAAATTTCAGTCCTGGGGTTTTCAAACAGTAATGGCCTCTTCACATCAGTCAGGTTGCTGATATGGAGCCACAATACTGATCCACAGAGGTGGGGGGTTCTTTGTCCTCCAGGATCAGGTTACTGATTCTGAAGGCTGATTTGCCATAGTTACAGGTAAGCTATATGATGTGCTGGTCACCCTAGGAAGCATATAGTTCCCACCCAGATCTGAGATGGTAGTAGTACAGAAATTTTTAATAAACTGCTGCTGGCGGTGCAAGGCCAGTTAATCATGGGAGGTGACCTATACGTTACCCCATCCCTAGCACTGGACAGTTCAAACCCTACAGTGTACAGAGCCTCAACTATACAGAAATACCTAAGTAAACCCTGGCCCACCTGAGAATTATAGATGCCTGGAGACATTTTTTCCAGCTGGTCAGGAATATACTTATACCCCAAGACAAGGCTCCTCAGCCCGTCTTGATTACATATTCAGCACACCGGAACTCCTAGATACCTTACAAGATAGATCACATGGCCCTATGCTATTATCGGACCCTGCCCCAGTCTGTGCGAAATTTGATTTAGGGAAGATTCCACCATACCACACAGCGGAGGCTTAATTTGGTACTACACTGAGACGCACTGAATTTCAAAAGCTTATGGAGGAGAAGGTTCCACAAATAAAGCAGGACAATACCAATCAAGAACCCCCATCCTCTGGGATACAGTTAAGGCTGTACTTAGAGGTGAGTTTATTGCATATTCATCTTGCGAGAAAAAGGAGAGAGAAGTCTGCTTGCTTGAAGTCCAACAGGCACTCCAAACCTTGCAGATGTTCATACATCAGGGTGACACAGTGATAACATGTAGCTTGTATAGTCTTCAAGATATTTAAATTTGTTTGGCATGTGTGCAGATGCACTTGCAAACGCCAGAAACTTTTTTTCTGTCTGAGTGAAAACTCTAATAGATATGCCAAACAAATGTAAACATCTTGAAAACCATACAAGTCACACATACAAAACTAGTATCACAATTCTTCACAACAAAAAGACCTTTACAATTTGGGTAGTCACCAATCTAAACTCTGTATAGGTTTTAAAATATAGCCATCTCTACTGTTATGAACTGATTGTAAAGCAGTTCCTTCTGCTGAATCTATGGTCTCGGCTACATCACTGTCACATGAGACAGGATGCATTTTAGGAGCAAGGAGTGCAATAAACGTAGCTCAGATGTAGATCCCCAGGGGTCATAAAACTATCATAAAACTAGCAGGCTAATTTAGGAAAAACTCCTAATAGCAGACAGAGGGAAGGACACACTAGGACTTCACACACAAATCAAAACACTCTGCACAACATATGTTTTTGCAGATTTTGGGTGAACTACTCCTTTAATCAACCTTGGTAATTTGGACAATGCTATCTAAATATGTTTGCTATCTAAATACTACCAAACGTTGTATGCAGCAGAAGGAACAACCTCTTGGGAGCAGATACGGGCCTATCTGCAGAATCTCACTCTCCCTAAGTTAGAGAAAGATATGGCTCAGCAGTTAACTTCCCTTGTCATGGAGGAGGAAATAGGCAGAGTGATTCAGGACTCTAAAACCCAGAAGTCCCCAGGCCCCAATGGGTACCTTGCCAAATTTGATAACAAATTCAGAAGCCTACTATTACCCTTGCTATTAGCCACATTTCAGTTGCTAAAGCATGAAGAAACCTTGCCTCCCTCCTGGAGATTCGCGGTACTCTCTGCAATCCCGAAACTGAACAAAGACCCCTGATATGCTACCTCATATAGACCTATATTTATATTAAACTATGATTACAAAATCTTTATGTGTAGACTGGAGCATCGGCTTCCCCACCTGATAGACCTAGATAAAGTTGGTTTTGTGTGCTGTAGACAGGCACATGATAGTGTCAGATGCACTTTGCTGTTATTAAATCATGCAGTCCGTCATCTGATACCAGTAGCTCTACTTAGTCTCGATGCTGAAAAAGCATTTGACAAGGTAGCCTGGCCTTTTTTATGGGCTACCCCGGTATCCCAGAGGTGTTTATCCAAAATCTTATGACATCCATGCATCACCACAGGCATATTTGCGGCTAAACGGTACCCTCTCAAACCGTTTCTTATCAGGGAGAGGTGTGAGGCAGGGGTGTCCATTGTCCTTGTTGCTTTTTTCGCACTGTATCTGGAACCCCTAGCTGTATAAATATGTGCAACACCCCACATATCGGGGATTCCTTTGGGGGTAGAAATTACGAAGTATTGCTCTTTTCAGATTATATATTATTGACATTAACCTTCTCTGAGGAATCAGTACCAGCAGTCTAGGAGATCTTAAAATCATTTGGTGATTTATCATGATATAGGCTGAACATGCTCAAGATAGAAGTCCTACTTCATATTTGTACACCTTCACAAAACCTGAAATGATTATTCCCTGTTAGTGACACAAATCCACTTTCCGATGCCTATGGGTCAAGATAACAAAACACCTGGAGCATCTAAAATTGCTTAACTTTGAACCCCAGACCCAACAAATAACTGATGATTTATCCAGAAGGACCGAACTATACCTCAGATTTTTTTAACAGGAATGAGGTTCTACATCAAAATATCCTCTCCAGGATCTTGTATTTTCTACAAACCCTCCTGCTTATTCAGAGTATGGGTTAGGGATGCCTCAAGATTTATGTGGTAGGGGACTACCCCCCCACCCCCACCCCGATTAGGTTTTCTGCTCTACACTTGTCTAGGGAAAGAGGAGGTGTAAACCTCCTGGATATTGGGTGGTACACATTGGCATCCCATCTGTGGACCGTATGTACCTGGCTGGCACCATCCTGCCAACTGTATTGGAAACATTGAATTTGCGTTAAACAATATCTACAACCAAGACAAATACTGTACCTACTTGGTAATCCTCCTGGCTATCTCCCGCTGTCCAGATTTCACCAACACACAGCGGACACATTTTGACAATGTTTGATTATTTAAAAGTCCTTCTTATCCCCAGTCCACTGCTTTCACCTTCAAGCTATAGCATATAACACAGCTTTCCCCCCTAAATAGAATTGACATAGCTATGCAGAGTTCAAGTAGACAGGGACTCAGATATGTCTTTCAGCTCTTAGACTCCCAGGGGATCCTTCCATTCTCTACATTGCAAGCTAGCTACCACCTCCCAGCCACAGATCACTATCAGTATCTACAGTTCCGATCTTATCTGGGTGAGAGGGGTGAAGCCTTCAACCGGCTACCAGAAAAACTCCCACAAACTCCTCCAAATACTAATCTTACCTTCGAAGCGAAACCTGGACATATCTCATAGGCAATTTATATAAAGCATTGCAAGAGACCTCCACTGAAACCACTGCTTCTGTCCTGCAGAGTGGAATACTGAATTGGCCACTAACTATACCATTGACACCAGGCATAAATTTGCAACCTCTGCCACTTGCTGGAGAGACTATTGGAAATGCCGATATAGGTTTTTCCACTTGCCAGATATTGTGGCCAGATATCCCAGGTCCGCTGAAGGACTCTGCTGACGAGGATGTAGTCAGCCTCAAGCAAACCAGACACGCATCTTTTGGGCCTGCCCATGCCTTAAACCATTTTGGCAGGTAATCATACAGGAACTCAAAGCAAATTTGACTATCTGGAAGAGATTACCACTTCCTGCCACCTCTTGGCAGTCTCTCCAGAGGGCAGTAAACTGCAAAATTATACAATAAAACTGGTATTAATTTCAGCCTTTGCTGCAAAAAAAGCCACTATGAGAGTCTGGCATACAGACAGAATCCCTACATTCAAAGGGTGGCAAAAAATAATGCTGGAGATCTGTACGATGGAGTGCATGACATATGTGTTTACAAATAAGTTCCCCCTAATTGAAATAAGGAGGCGCAAATGGGTACTATGTCAATTAAATGAGTACCCAGACTTTGTCCCATGAGGTCGAACTACCCTTCCCTTCTTCTTTTCTATTCTTGTCTCTTCTTTTCTGCATCCCTTTTTTTATTCCTCCTCACTACGTCTGTTCTAATATATTCTTTTCTAATTTTTATAGAGAATAATTATAGTAGATTAGGAATTTTCAGCGTGGACCATAAGTGATTGCTTTAGTTCTTTCCATAGAGGCTTATTCAGAACTGTTTCTAGACAAAACCTTTGCACTACAAGGTTATGATAATGTCAAAGCCCTGTAACTATTGATTGATTCTTTTGTTTTCTTGTTCAGAACCTGTCACAGTTACAATTGTAAAACATCTTTTAATAAATAGTTAAAAGTAAAAAGAATGTTTCTTTCAGTATCATGGGTAGGTTTGCAGTGCTCTACCAATTACTTTAAGGACAAGGGTTTGGCTAAAATCTGTCCTAGGAGTCTAATTTGCTGGCCCAGATGATTTCAGCAGGTCTCTTGCCTTTTTTTACTACATTATTACCTTTCCTGTTGGTGTGTCCCTAATCAAATTCTTGGTAGGATCTAATCAAAGATGGCTGTTTTGTGACCATCTTTGGTTTTTGAACCATAACACTTGTTACCATGAGAGCACCAAAATGGCTGTCACTATTTGTTTAATATTAGTATGAGGTGTATAAAGGTTTGATGATTAAATTTTCACATGCATGGGAACCAGGATGGCTGTCTGATAGCTTCTTTGTTAGAACAGTACAGTAAAATAAGAAAAAAATTCCCTGCTAAGTTAATTACAGTATTAGGGAAAGGGAACAATGTTTAGCCAGGAGTAGCACACTAAGCCGAAGCTTGTTTCCAGAAGTGACCTGAGAGCACAAGGAAGTTAAGTGACTTGCTCAGGATCATACAGTACGCACCTAGGCGGCTGTGGGATTCAAACCCAGGTCTCCAGATCTGTAGCTCAGAGTCTTAACCCACTGCGCTATACTGCCTGTAATAGCATGCTGTAGCTTTGACATTTTCTTTTCTAAGTGCTTTTTAAGCTGTGCAATATATTCTAACAGCATGCTTTTGATGTCGGTTATCAAACCAGTGCATCAGTTCCACGCCTGTGTGATGCCCCGGTCCTTTTGAGAATTCAGATGATGCCCTCTGCACTGTGCTGGTCACATGCTCCCCAGCACTTCAGTGGTAAATCTTTAGTTTCCGCTGAAGAGCGTGGTCGCCCCAGAGTTTCCCTCCATAGCTTACAGTAACTTAGCCAAGTTTGATCATTTATATTAAAAAGTTGAAGGTTTTTATTTAATAGCTTAGAAATATGGGGTTCTTGGTTCTTGCACATTTTTTTTCTCCTTTTTGCATTTTATAGGCTTTTTCTTGATTCCAGGAACCATGGTTTTTTACCACATTTTTCATTTTACTCACAATGACTGTTTGACTTGCAGTAACATTTATATTTGAAGCCTGCTGTCAGTTCCCAGTGACTGGGGGTGAAATATTATACAGATTGTGCTTTCTGCTTTGATTTTCAGCACAACAGGCTACAAAAAAATATATAGTCTCTCAAAGACTGAATTTAATTAAACAAAAATAATGTTTTGCAGCTGCCTTGAATTTACAGTATATAAAGCTAACTGCTAGAAAGTTTCAAGTTCTGATGTCTGAGTCCGAATGAAAATTAAAAAGGAAACAAGCCACACACCCTTTGAAAAGTGTCAGTCTGGAGTGTACCTGCCCAGCTGACTCAACTAGATGCAGTTCCTCACGCTCCCACTCCATAAACATTTTCTGAGTTTAAAAAACACCTTTACTGGCTTAAATAACATGGAAAAGTAAACCAGTGACAACTCAGGGCAGAATGGATGGATTTCTTACATCAGTTGGAGCCAAGCTGAACTGTGGCCAGAAAAGAAATGCCAAAACGATTACCCTGGGAGAAAGGTCCACGTTCCTCACCGACCAGGAGGTCTCAGAGGAGGCAGTGGCGGCATTGGGGCAGACAGACTCTGGTTGGGTCTTGGTGACTATCTTCCCTGACGCTAGAGGATCTATCTCTGAAACTGATGCTGCTTACCTAGCAAACTGCGAGCTACACTGCCTGAAGCGAAAAGGCTAAAAAAAACCAAAAAACTTTTCCTTGCTTGAAGACAGGTTGAGGGCATAGCTAACAAATTTGAGTGCTTCAGAAAGGAGGTAGAGGACCTTTGTGAACAGGGGGACAAACACAGGAACAGTCAGCAAAGGAATAACCCGCGGATCTGAGGCTTGCCTGAGTGGGTTGAGTTCTGGGACACTGGCATCTTTCTTGAAACCTGGCTCCCCAAATTCTTCAGCTGGACCAAAGTGGTGGTACCAACAAGATAAAAATAGACCACGCCTATAGGGCTTTGGCATTAAAACCGCCATCCAAAATGCAGCCAAAACAAATTATCTTCAGGCTGCATAATTACACAGACAAATTATGCATACTGAATGCTACAGAGCAGTGAAGCATTTCAAACATTGGGACCTGCAGGTGTTTATTATTTTCCAAGACTTTTTTAAATGGATGCAACCGATTATGTCAAAGTTGCAGGAAAAGGAGTTTGAATTGGAGTTCGACCTTCCGCCAATCCTGACAGTCAGGCATGAGGGGCACACATTCAGCTTTGTGGAGGAGGCTAAAGCAAAGACATTTATTCAGGAATGTCTGGGTGGTAAATGTGGTACACTTCCGCTTTCTGTGCAATAGTTCAGACATCAGGTAACTTGAGTTAAGGTTTGTGTTTATCTGCTTTCTTGCCTCCCCATCCGGTCAGTGAAAGCTTCCTGGCTGTGTTTTGTAGGCAAGGTTTCCGGCGGCTAATTTTACTTGGCCACCCTGGGAGTCAGAGGATGCTGTGGGGCTTGCCCTAGGTGCAGTAGCCATGCTGGCAGGGAAAGAGCATGGTTAATGAGCCCCATGTCCAGAAATTTTGCAAAGCCGACCATGTTCCTGTGTCTTGCTCAGACATCTGGTAGAAGTTAGTTATCTTGTACATCCACCACAGGCATGGCTGCAGTTGTAGCGGTATTTTATAAATAGGGGTGATTTTGCTATGCCCAGCAGATAAGGGGAAAAGGGGAAATTGTTTAACCAGGAAAGGCACACTAAGCCGGAGCTTGTTTCCAGGTGCAACCTGGGAACACAAGGAAGTTAAGTGACTTGCTCAGGGTCACACAGTATGCAAGTGGAAGCTGTGGGATTCAAACCCAGGTCTGGTCTGCTGGATGTCACCAGATTTGCAGCTCAGAGCCTTAGACCACTGTGCTATACTGCCTCCAAATACATGGATACATGGAAATGCGGATACATGGAAATGCAGATACATGGGGATCAACCTTCCAAATGGCTGTGATGGAGAGATGCCTTGTTTTGTGCTGTGTGATGGCACCTTCTCCCCATGAACAGAGGACGACAGCTTTTTCATCTGGTATGCAGTCATACTAATGGATTCCTATTGTAGCTGTAGCTTCAGTGCTTTCTCAAAAAGAAAGTGTACAGTATACATACAAGGCATGTGGTTATTCTCATTAAGAGATGAAAGCTCAGTGGCTTTTTATAGGTGTGGACTCCAGTATTTGGTACCAGCTCCACTTTGTCATTTTTAAGTCTAGTTCAAGTGCTGGTACCAGGTAAGCAAAAGCATCTTTCTTTTCTGAGTTTATGCACATATTGGAAACTTGGGAGGCAGTTAAAAAGTGTAAGGGTGGACGACATAAACACACACTGCTGTCTGCGGCTGGCATATGCTCACCCGGAATTCTGGCATGGGTTGGAGGATGTGTGATTCCAAACCTGGAGGGATGGCGGGGTAGAGTGCTTTGGGGACTTCTTTTTTAATCTAGGGCTTCGGGGTAGCCACTGAGATAAACCTGAGTCTGAAGCCCCTGTTCAATTGAGATAAACCTGAGTCTGAAGCCCCTGTTCCATTGAAATAAACCTGAGTCGGAAGCCCCTGTTCCATTGAGATAAGCCTGAGTCGGAAGCCCCTGTTCCATTGAGATAAACCTGAGTCGGAAGCCCCTGTTCCAGTGAGACAGACCAGAGTCTGAAGTCCCTGTTCCAGTGAGATAGACCAGAGTCTGAAGCCCCTGTTCCAGTGAGATAAACCTGATCCTGAAGCCGACACATTCTGTGTTTATGTTTAGGCAAGAGTTACATACTGCATATGCATTATTTCTGGGAATATGCCACTCTCTCCCCATTTTGGACATACGATAGGTCACAGTGCAGATCAGACCTATTGTATTGCTACTAGGAATTGAAGATGGCACATATGAAGAGTGGTCCTTATATTCCAGGGCTGTGAAAATGTTACTTATGGCATGAAAATGCATCCAGAACACCTGGGTAGCCCTTCAGTAGCCTACTCTGCCTAAGCGGCAGTTGTTAATTAAGATATTCCCCTTTGATTGATTAATGTATAAGATAAAGGGCAGAATCGAGATCTTTGAAATTCCATGCAGTTAGATTTTGAACACACTTCCACATGGGGAAACCATACTACTTAGACAAGGTACGCTGTGCTGACTAGCTATTTTGATTGTGGTAGACCAGCAAGAGTACATTGGGTTATTAAACCACATGGATTTTCTTAAGGTGTTCGTTTTAGCTAGAATAATGTGTTACATCAATGCAGTGTAAACCTGCTGTGATAGTTGATGTAGTGGTTGTAATGTTCATGTTGTGTTCCTGTTTTGTTTATGATACACTGCTGCATTATTATTATTGCTACTGACAAAATCTTTACGCTTGACTTATAATCTGTGTGTGATATTACATGTCTAAAAGTCAATAAAATAATTTTTTTTTTTAAATCCCGGTCTTGTCTGTGGTGCATGCCTAAGGCACATAGGCATACATCCTGTGTCTGATCTCAGACTATGATTTGGAAAATTGTGAGTCTTGTACAGTTTTATGTCCAAAGACACAAGAAAGGAGAAAGAATAAAAGGTTGTCTGCACCATCTTCATTTACACATTCATCTAAGAATTGTCTTATAAAACAGGGTGAGAATGTCTTTCAGAAAATGTCTAGTGATGCCATTTCTCCAAGAGTTTCAAAAACCAGAGACCTTTGAGAAGCTGGCAAGGAGCATTAATAATCCCCAGTCGAGGTAGGCTCTGAAAAAAAGACCACAAACCAAAAAGGCATGCTGAGGAACCCAGTCAGCATTCTGGTGGTAGAAAAATGCTAGAAAGGAAAAACATGTAGAACCAGAAAAAACCAAAAACTCTGAGGCCGACCCCATCATACAACCTCGTCTAGACAAACAAATGCCTTCCATGGAAGATTTGAAGGAAATGCGGCAGTTTTCCAGGCTCTGAACGATCAGACAGTAAAGAATTGAGGAGTGCAAGGATACTGGGACATCTGAATGCCATGGTCTTGATGGAAACTGTGAAAACAATGCAGAAACATGGATAGTGGAACAGACAAAGAAGAAAGGGAGCATCCATATGATTTATTGAGGAAAAAATAACTTACAAGATAAAAATACTGTACTTAAACACTGGTAGACATTAAGAATCATACTTGTGATGCAACTGGAAGATACTGGAAATATTGTGCAGTTAAAAAAAAAAAAAAAGGCCAGACCTGATTTTTCTCTGTGCTTCACTGCACGTCTGCTTTAAAGGTACACTGTCAACTCCCTTAGGCCTCAAAGTGTTCCTACTTTAAACATACATTTGTCAATGCCGAATGTTGTCTCGCTGGCATTGGCATTGGTAGTGCCAGAGCTAGAGATGCATAATAGGAATGGCAGTGAAGTATTGAAGTGACACCAACCCCACACCCACCCTGTAGAGAGCGACAGGCATTGGGGTGTGCCTTTGGGTCGTCGGCTATAACGCTCATGCCATTGTACCTCACCCTACCCTGTAGACACTGACAAGTGTCGTGGTGTGCCTTGAGGTCTTTGGGCATTATACTTACCCCATTCCATAAGGAAATACGCTGACGTGGGTGCAGTGTAGGAGAATGGGGTGAATTTTGTGGCCGAACAGTGCAAGGCACACCATGATGCCTGTCAGTGGCTGCAGGGTGGGGATGGGGGTGGAATGGCACAAGCATTACATCCGATGATTCCAAGTCACACCCCTGGCGCCTGTCAGTCTGTAGTGGGTGGGGTGGTACAGTTGGAAACCCTAACTCTGTAGGCGTGCGGTGCTATTTTCACTCCAGATTTTCAACATGGGCTGTTTGTGAGCCCACCTCATGAAAAGTGGCACAATCAGTTTGTTAGCTGAAAGGTGGTTTTGCACAGTGGCTATGCCATTTGGTGGCACAGGGACAAAAACACATTTTGGGCAGGATGTGGAGAATGGCAACTGTATTGTTCATTAGGAGGTGTAAAAAATGGCAACGTTGAAAATGTGGAGTGAAAATATGAAAAATTGGTGAAGTCATGAGCATGCATAGAAAGTGCGCAACACACGTCCGTAACCCAATTATTTTTGGGAGTTTGTCACCCAGATTTTTAACATAAGCATTTTGGGACCTCCCCTCATGAACAGTGGTGCTGTGATTTTGTTAATCTGTCCCAAAAGTTGATTTCCCACAGCTACCATGCCGTTGTGTGCCACAGGTGTGGAAACACATTTTGGGCAGGATGTGAAAAATGACAGATTTACTGTTCATAAGGAGGTGTGAAAAAATGGCAGTGTTGAAAATCTGGCATGGAAATATTGCAAATTTGCGAAATTACAAGGGTGCATGGAAACTGTGCAACGCATACTTGTAACACAGTCATTTTAGGGACTTTCGGCACCAAATTTTCAACATAGGTATTTTAGGACCTCTGCTCATGTACAGTGTCACCGTCATTTCCTCAAACTGTCCTGAAAAGTGATTTCGCACAGTGACCATGCTATTCTGCGCTGGACGTGCGAAAAGATATTTCGGCCAGGATATGTACAATGACAGCTGTACTGTTCATAAGGAGGTGTGGAAAAATGCCAAGTTTGAAAATTTGGAGTGAAAATATTACAAATTCGCAAACTTACGAGCATAGGTGCAAACTGTGCAACACATGCTTGTAACTCAGTCATTTTATGGAGTATCGTCATGAAATTTTCAACATATGCATTTTAGGACCTCTGCTCATGAACAGTGTCAGTGTCATTTTTATAATCTGTCCCGAACATGATTTCCCACAGCGACTGCGCTATTCTGCGCCTTAAGTGCGAAAACACATTTGGGCCATTATGTGAAAAATGTCAGCTGTACTGTTCCCAAGGAGGTGTGGAAAAACGCCAATGTTAGTTTAGTTTAGTTTAGTTTAGTTTATTGTTCTAGGAATTACTACCTTTGAGCCAGAGGCTCTTTTACAAAGGTTCCACGTCAATTAGGTACAGTACAAAAGGTTACATAGATAACACAACAATTTGTGTTGTGTCAAGAGCAAGAAAACATATACAAATACATATCAAATAATTTGTGCAAAAGGACATGAGATATCAATAATCACATTATTATTACAAGGAAGAGGTCATGCCAGATTAGGAGAAACAAATAGGGAAAAAGTCCAAATGTTGAAAATCTGGCATGAAAATATTGCAAATTCACGAAATTCTGGCGTGCGTAACAACTACATAATGCACGCCTAAGTAAAGCAGCATTTTGGCTTTTCACCAAATTTGCAACATAGGCTTTTGAGAGCCCACCTCATGAACACTGGTACTGTCGTTTCCTTAATTGGTCCCGAAAGATGATTCCACGCAGTGACCGTGAAATCACCTTTCGGGGCTGAATAACGCCTTGACAGTGGCAGAATTCATGAGGAGGGGTCCTAAAAACCCTATGTTGAAAATTTGGTGCAAAGATTCCAAAAAATGCCCGAGATATGCATCAAAGTTGAAAAAAACCTATTTATACCATTATACAGCTTAACGGCATTTCGTCAGTTCGAGGTCGGCTTTGAAGAGTGCAGACGTGTTCCTCGTTCACCGAAGATCATCGTACCAGACTCTGGAGGTAAGTATGGGGTGAGGGGTGTGGGGAGACAGGGTGCGCAGAGGTGGGTCTGCGGGTTCTTGAGGGCAGGGAGATGGCGAGGATCGTTTTCTTTTTCACAGCTTTTAAAAAAAATCGTGGAATTTTTTTTGTGCAGAGCATTTGGCATGCTGGGGTGGGCTCCTAGTGTGCCACCTAAGTCTTTTTTTTGGGGTTTCTGTAGCTGGACGAGTTGGGCACCACGTCGCACATACTGGGCACACGAGCCGAGGGGGATTGTGCACCCTCAGCAAACAACTAAAGGGGGAGGACACATTATGCCGATGGGAGTGGGCTCCCCGCCTGCAAAATAAAAGGACGGGATAAACGCAGACAGGGATTGGGCCCCCGTCGGCAAAGGAAAACTGTTGGGGGGGGTGCATGATGCTGAGGGGGATTGGCCATCCCATCAATATACATTGTACGTGTGAGGGGGCACATTATGCCGACGGGGAGTGGGCTCCCCCATCAGCATTGTGACAGGCAGCGTCAGCAGTCACTGCCGCCATGTTGCCTGCACTTCGGGAGGCGTGTTGTGGTCTCGCTGCATGAGAGCTTTGCTCTCATTGCAGCGGACCTTTTCTTTGTTCTGGTGGCCACATTTGGTATGTGTGAGGTCAGAGCCTGCTGCTGGCTGATTGGTGAATGAGGGACGCACCTTTTCATGCGTTCCCTGCATTAGCCAGCATAACTGCACTTCCAAATGTGCTACCATAAGATATTTAGCAGGCAGGAGCGCAAGAGCCAACATAAAAACACATGTTATGATTGTTCAGATTCTGTAGAAACTGCTGATGTAGTTAGTAGCTTTATTCTGATTTTTTTTTTTTCTCTTTAAAGTGAAAAACAGACTTCCCACCATACTGGTGTTACCACACAAAAACATTTCTTTACATTCTTTGATCACCTCTTACTGCTATAGCCACTCATTATGCAGTGTGAAGAGAGGAGACGGTTGCATCATGAGTGACTGCACTTTTTGGGGGGTGTTTCTAACGTTCAGGAAGAATACATAATAACAGTGAGAGTAGCTCAAAGATTCAAAGCAAAACAAGGTTGGGTATATATCACACTATTAGCATGCATTTCAGTTCTACTAAGAAAGAAAGTAGATAAAACAACCAGCAGCATCAATGAATTTTAGAGAAGGTAAGCAATCATAAAATGTGGATTTAAAGAAGAATGAATATGATGCAAAAAAGGATGTGTCCCTTTAAGTTCTCATTACCCTGGCTCTTTCCAACATAGTTAAGCAGATTTCCGTCAAGATTTATTGAATAATTATTTATTGAGTTATCACCACTTCCTGTCAGTTCAGTTCAATTTATTTGTTAACCAGGTAAGACACTGAGCATAGTAATCCTTTTTTCAGGTGCAATCCTGACCTGGTGGTACAGGATAGTAAGCATACAAAAGACAGCCGTGAAGTTTACATTCAGATCATGGTAAAGCAGTTCATGTACATCGCACATCATCACTAAGGTAAATCAGGATTTTTCTGCAGAACAGTGTGTAGTGGGGCTGCCCCAAGGGCCCAGTGGGTAGCGCTACACACTCCTGTGCTGGCGACCTCAGTTTGGAAGGAAGCTTGCTGAGAAGGTGCTGCCACTCAGCAGCACTCCCAGCCGGGGAGGGAGGATGTCTGCTTCTGCCCCTCTAGTGACCCCTGCAGTGGGCCAAGGAACTTCCTCCGCAGGGAGCCAGAGTGTGATGTGACCTGCAGGGACAATGCCAGATGTCAAGGGAGGTGGGCGGGACAGAAGACAGCAGAAAATATTCAAGAGGAGCAGGCTATGTGAAGCCCTGCCTACTTCTTGCCCTTCTCCCCGCACCATTGCCAGGCTCCTGACAATCTGGATTATTCTGCGCTGGGCGGGGGGCTACCCTTCCTGGCCCTGCCACAGGAGGCAAGCCATGGGGAATTCTCAGGAAGTGAGCTCAAGGAGATGTGGCTGGTGGAAGGGCAGCAGGGACAGGTCTGAGTAGCCACTTGCCCACTCGGGAGGGGGGGTAGAAAAACCTCTATGGACAGAATAGTGTGTGGCTGTCCACTGTGTATAGGTAGTAAGCAGGTAAACTATTCTGAAGAGTTGGCATAGAGTAGGAAAAGGCTCACTGAACAATGATTTGTGTAAGATGCTTTTAAGAGTCTCATTTAGTTCTGCATTGACCTGCCTTTCTGTGGCACACAGCAAGAGCAGACACGTTAAGTTTTCATATTGGATCAATGTGTGCAGTCATCACTAGGGCTAAATGAGCACTAGAAAGCTGTCTTATAATTGGAACTTTTTTCCAACAGATGGCTTGGGCTCAGATTTTTTTTTCTTTTTTTTTTTTTTTTCTTTTTTTTTTTCTTTGCTCTTTTCTGTTCCTCCTTGCAGTCCCCAGCACCTGACTTCAGTTGGAGCAAGGGTATATATCCCCAGCAGTGGTTCTTCATTAGGCAGCAGTACGGAGGCAGGGAGGGGCCTGGATACACGGGTACATTTGTCTTCGGATGCTGGGCCATTTTCCTATGTTCAAACCCTGCCCTTGAGACACTGGCTGCAGTGACATGCAAGCATGAGCAGGCACGCTGGCGTCAGTCAGCATCTCCCCTTCCCCTAAGATATGCTGACCCCCAGCTCCACCTCGTATAGACATCACGGTCATATACCGTACATATATATTTTTTTGCTCATGTAATATTTCACTGTGTGACCTTTTTTTCTTTTCTCTGTTTTTTTTTTTTCTTGCCCTCACAGAAGCTTGAAGTAGCTTGGACTAACTACTCTGTGCCTTGTTGAGTCCTTGGTTTTGTTATTTTCTTCAGAGATTTTTCTTGCAACTCTTTGAGAGCTGCTTGTTTTCTTTGTATATCTTCAAGTTTTTCAAGAAACACAGGCTGTTGGTGCTGACAGTGCTTGTAACGGGTCTTGCGCATGTACAGTCAGACCCTAAAATTTCACTGCCTTGGGAGTCCTAGTTCCTCTGGCACCAAGACCAGGAAGTGTTGCTCTACGGAAAAGAATATCTGGAAAATCAAGAGTTACAATAAGTCACTTTCCTTTTTCAGTATTGTATCTGCTTGCTTTTTCATCTGTTTGGTTCTATCTTAGTTCTGGCACCGTTCTTATGACTTTTTAACATTTTTGGCCACTTTTTGCTTGATTTGTTGACTTCTTTAACTTGAATAGGTCTGTGGAGTCCACCCTTTCATATCACTGCGTGTATTTGTATGTTTCTTTTTTTTTTTTGCTTTCTATTTCTACTCTTCCCTCCCGCGGCACTCCACTCCCTTCAGGAGTCACCTATGGCCTTTCTAGTCCCCGCCTCCTACCTGTAGCTTGGGGCGGTCCATCCTCCATGTAGCCATGGCTCCCCCCCCCACAGACGGAGACGAGGTGGGTGGGGCTTGCACCCCAAATTTCTGAGTTTCATCAGGATGCCAGTCACCAGGGCAGGTAGGGGAATTTGGGGTCAGGACCTGGCACTCCGTCTACCTGGGATTACCGCTTGTGTTTTTCCCTGTTTATGCATGATGTACGCCCTGACGTCAAGGTGCAGAGCGCCGACGTCCATCACGCAGGTCACTCTCTGATGGCTGGGCTTGCTGTCCCTCAGGCCTTCGTCCTGGGGTCAGCCAAGCACCGAGCTCTGGATACCCTCTCCCTCCAGAGAAGGCGAGCAGTCCCTGGGACACTCAAGCCACCTCCCCCCAGCCAGCCCTCCAGCTCCCAGGACTCATTCCCAAACCCTGGTCACTGGCATTGAGAGCAATAGTGCTACCCCTGCACCGGCGGGCCTGCGCGTTTTTGTATGTTTCTGTCACAACTCTCTCTTACTGCCTGTCCTTCAGAGAGTACTGTACATGTTTAGACTGACTAATCTTTCCTCATGGATCTTACCCTGCTGCCCCTGGAACATTTTCATAGCCCTCCTCTAGATAGTCTGTAACCTCTCCCTGTCCTTCTTCAGATGGGGGTTCCAATGCTACAAGCAATACTCCAGGTGTGATCTAAGTAATGATCCATACGGGGGCAGCAACACTTTTTTGCTTCGACCAGTAAAACCTCGCCTGATGCATCCCGTCATTCTGTTCACTTTCCCAGATGCCATACCACTTTTGGAATAGTCTTTTAGACTATTGTTTGTCACCCCCTTGGTCTCTTAACTCTTTTGTGTGCTCTTTTGTAATCACATTGATGCAGTATTTCATCCAGGAATGTGATGCAGTATTTCTTCTGTGGATTTTGATTTCCAGTATGCATCATTTTACATTTCTTGGCATTGAATTTCGCTGGCCAAAATGTGGACCACTGTTGCAGCTTTTCTGCATCCCTTTTCATATTGCTTATTCCCTTGTCATTATCCACTCCCCCACAGAGTTTTTTTTTGTCATCCACATGTAACCCCTAGGTGGCGCTATCCCAAGGGCTACTACCCCTGCCTGCTTAACTACTAACAGAGTGAGGGGCCTACTGTAGGTCCAATGGCGAGTGCCTCCACCCAGAGGTCAGGGTTTGCAGTAGTTAAACTAGCTTGGTCACAGCCCTCTGGGACGCTGTAACTCCACTTTCTTCCCACTAGTGGCCCACACAATGCATCAGGAATATCTTCACAATGTACACTTACCCCAGGGACTGGCTCTGTCGACTGGACTCTGGGGACCCCCTGTAAAACAAGATGACACAGTGCAAAAACCACAGTACAATACTTTAACATAAACGAATACCTCGGTCAGTGTAACTTTGCTGAAACAAACAGATCTGATTTATTTAAGGAGCTGTAACAAGAACAGGGGAAATCAGGTTAATTAGGTTAAACACATTAATAATCACAGTATTATGCGCATATTCAGAGTCCCAAATTGTCACTTTCACTGGGTACCCAGAATTGGGGGCACTAGCCAGGATCGGTGCAGCTGGTTGGGGCCCTGTGATGGAAAAACACTGGTACAATACCCAAATTGTAATCCGGAGCCAGTTGGCTCAGTTCATGATGAAATGAAAAAAACAAACAACAATTAGATGACACACTTGCAATTCGATAAACAGATGGCAGGGAGCTAGCTACCCTGCTTTGTACTCACAAACTCAGTGCTGGGAACTGGATGGAAGGCAGATTGTCCTGGATTGCCAGGAGGAGCAAACCATGTGGACAAGGTCCTTGTGACTGGACCCCACTGCAGTTTAGAGCAAATGGATGTAGTCTGGATTAAGCTGGGGTTTACTTCCAGCTTCATGCACTCAATTCACTGTACAGGGGATTTGAAATGCGATTCCCCACAAGCACTACACACATTTATGTGTAAAAGGAAAGTACTATACCAGGCAGGCTGCTTCTCCATCCCGATCGCAATTACTGCACAATACCCGGGAGAACACACAGCAGATTCAGTTCCTGACAGACCGAGTGCAATTCAGCAATTTCTCCAGTCTTCTACAGGGTGAGCCTGGTTTCTACTCTTCAGATCTCCTTGATTCTCTTCACAGGTCAGATTCAGTCCGAACAGGCGCTTGCACAAGCTGCAGACCGAAACTCGGGGCCTCACACGTGCTTCCCGCACGAAACTATACACCCCAGAAGCACAGAGCTCCTTGTCTCTTCACTGCCAAAACTCATCTGATCTTTCCAGTAGACAGAGCCAGGCATTTCCTTTGAGTTCCTCCCAGTTCAGTTGGCTGGTCTGGCTGTCACTCACAATAAACTCCCCCTGTTGGTGCAAAAAGGGGCTGAAGTCCAAACTACAATTCCCAGAGGCATCTGCCATTTAGTCCCATTGTGGCTGGCCCAACTTAAGAGTCCAAGTTCTGATTTGCCAGCAGCAGGCTCCATTTTAAAGGTCCGCTACGCTGATTGGTCCAGTTCAGCAGTTCAATTCCAACATAGAGGGGAAACACACACAGAGTCCCAGCTGCAATAAAACAGGTTAGATAAACTGCAATCTCACAAATGCTGCTAAATGATTACAGGCAAACAGTTACAGCTTTCAGATGGGCTCCCTTTGCACTCCTAGCGACTGCAAAAATAGAGCGAATTGGCAGCAGCCCGGGCGGGATTCAGGCATAGGAACACACAGTCCCCCCTCCTCAATTAATTATGGTCACAAGCAGGCAGCTCTTAAAGAGACAGTACCAGAGGCTCTAAAAGCACTCACACTCAAGCAGCTTAAACGCTGAACACCTCCAGACTTGGAGCACTCAAGCAAGCTCCTGGAAGACTTCTGGGAACCCCCATTTGCAGGGGGGTTACACACAGGCAGACTTAGTTTACCCTTTACCATACCTCACTGTTGTGTATATATACTGTACATATTAAGTACTGACCCCAGCACAGTCCTTTGTGACACCCTGCTTATGACACCATTTACCACTGAGGACCACTCTCTGAGTTCTCTCTGACAGCCAGTTCCCAAGCCACCTGGTTAGTCCTTGACTGGTCCTAAGTCCTTGACCCTCTGTGTAAGCCATCTGTGCAGCACCGAATCAAAAACCTTACTAAAGACCAAGTATAAAATGGCAGCTGCTTGGCCGCTGTCTACCATCTGTGTCATGGAGTTGTTTGGCGCAACCTGTCCCTAATAAATGATGTTTGTTTTTGTCCGTAAGGCTATGTTCCTTTAGGAAATCAGCTATCTTGCTTCTTAATAATTGACTCCAGCAGCCTACCAACTATTGAGGTTAGGTTCGCTAGCCTGCAGTTTCCTGGATCTTCTGTTTACCACTCTTGTGCAGGGGGACAATATTCAGCACCCTCCAGTCCACCAGCACTATACCTGTTGCCAGTGACACATACCAAAGGAGTTACCAGGGACTTTCTTGTCTCCTTTGGCACCCTCAGGAGAAGCCTGTCTGGCCCGGATACTTGTTTAAGTTTAGGTTCTATGGTCACTTAAGAACTCTCTCCTTGGGTATACACCTTATTTCTAGTCTAGAGCCAGCAATTTTTCATTTTCAAAAATAGCCAGTTTTGTTTGGCAAAATCTTAAAATCCATCTTTCCCATTTTTTTCCCCAAATTGAAGGCAAATCAGCATGTTTTATGAAAAATGAGGCTCAAAGTGATGGTGTTTGCCCAAAAAGCTGACGCAAAGTGGGGATTTCATGAAAAATTGACTCCCAAATGTGGTTTAAAAATGACAAACTCTGTTTTTCATCATGGACAATCATTGGCCTTACTAGTCTGTGGCTATTGCTAGCCTTGACTCTGTTCATGCTGTCAGGAAATAGGCCTGTCTACCACTATGTACACTGAACTCAAGTGTTCACTCAATATGCATACTCATACCATCTTTCATTATTCTTTCTGTGCTTTCCTTTGCCTGGCATTTCTCCCTGACGTACCTAAAGAAACATTTTATCATTATTTATGCCCCCCTCTGCTACCCTTCGTTCTGTGTTTGCTTTTGCCCTCCTGATGATTTTCTCCAGTTCATCTTTATACACATTCCTGTTGGCCTCATTCTGTTCCCTAAAAGCTTTTGTTTTGTCTCAGATGCCTCCCTCACTTGCTTGTCTAGACAAAGTGGCTTTTTTTGTTTCTTTGTCTTAATACAATATAGTGCAGTTTTGGGTGGCTCCCATTGTTGCCTTCTTAATTGCTGCCTACTTATTCTCTGTCCCCTCTATTGTCTGTATGTGCTTCAGCTAATTTTCAATTACTTCTTTCATTTTGTCACAGTCTTCCTTCTCAACTGAAAATGAGGGATCACAGTGCTGGATTTCAGTTGCTGAGATCCCAGTAGAATGTTGAATTTACAAGGGTTGTGCTTGCTCTGTCCAGTTTGGTCTTCAATTGAAATATCCCTGATAAAGTCCTGGTTGGACGTACCAGGTTCAAAGTTGCTTCCCCTGTGTTGTTTCACACACCCATTGTGTAAGAAAGCTGTCCTGTGTTACCGCTACAAACTTCTCTGACTTTTCAGGCTTACTGCCTTCTGAGTATCCCTGTCTTTGGAAGATTGACGCCTCACCATGAATATAGTTCTATCCTGCCTATCTGCCTTCCTAATTTCAGTTTCCAGCCCCTAATGTCTGTCTGGCCTCTGCTTTGGCAGCTTCTAGATTACTCCTACACTATAATTGTTTTCCCTGTTTTCTCTTATTTGGAGCCACAGAGACTCAACACCCCCTGAAACATGTTTGTCCTCTTGAGACCCTAACAACTTCTTGTACATACTCTGACCCCTGGCACCCTCCCTGTCCCTCCTGAATAGAGTATGGCCAGGGATATTTAGATCTCAGCCATGGTTTTGATTTACCCATGTTTCATTTATTGCTACTGTATCCCGTATCATCAAGTGAGACCTATACTTGTTGGAATGGAGTGGTAATGCTGTATTGCGCTTTGTTGCCATGTAACATTAAGTAGCTTTTGGAAACAGCCTGACTTGACACCCTTTCCACAGTACTGGCACATGTATTTGTAACTTAATCCCCTCCCTGGCAAATTGAAAGAATAGAAAGAGTTGCAGTAACTGTGAAACTGATTTTATTAAATATTCTGTTGCAACCCGTTGGTGTGGGGCAGAAGAATAATAATAAGAAGAAGCAACTATGACTATTGTTTCTATGTACATTAATCCTGCATGGACTCAATGTGTGTATGTGTGTGGGGGAGTTACGGTAACAGTCCCGCTGACTATGAAATTTATCTGAGCGCTCTAGTGCCTTAACCACTCGCAGCTGGCCACCTGTGCAACAAGTTAGTTCCAGTTTTCTTATGTAAATGATCTTGTTTCCCTGTAGCATATCAGAATGTACGATTTGGTGGTTCCACCTATTTAGGGTGTCGGCGTCAGTGCATCAGGTCATTAGGGCACCACATTTTGAGGTCACCGGCACCTCTTTTTGCGGGGGGACTGTGCCGCCTGACGCCCCCTTTTCCATATATACTAACTCCGGGGAGGGACCTCGGGGAGGGGCGGTGAACTCCTGAAGTTGGCTCCCTAATGACAGGCACACAGCTGCTGGCACACAGATAGCCAGAAGGGCCATTTGACTTCCACAAAAACTGCAGCTGTCCATGTGCAAAGTGACTGCTGAACCTGGAGAGGTAGGTGAATTGCCTAGGATAACATTTTGTGAACACAAAGGGATCCTGATTCCTGTGTCCTTACCAGAGGCCACTCCTACCTTACTTCAGTAGTTGTGTAAGTTTGGGGATTTACATAGGATAGGGAGGAGGGGGTTCTGCCTGGTTGTTGGCATGTCCGGCAGATGTCACTGATCATTAATCCCTGTTCAAATACTGTACAACCTCTGGATATCTCTAGACTTACAGACTTAGTGGAAATTGCTTCAGTGGTTTCCGCAAGCTTCCTGAGATATGGAGGATTGTCTAGAGGATATCTCCTCCATTGGACCACTTTTGGAACTGTAAACTGTCTGCATCAGGACCACTCGGAAACTTTTGCTAGCTGGGGCCATCCACAATGAAGTACAACACCGGTGCCTATAAAACATGGACAGCCCCTTGCTCCTCAGTTTTTTCTTCTTCCACTGTCAACCACTCGTCAGATCTACAGATAGATACTGCCATAGTTTTCTACAATTTTTTCTGTTTTTCTACTTAAAACTTTATCGACATTGTCCGTGTATGCTGCCATACAAAGAATCTTTACTTAGATTTTGTACCTGCGGTACAAGACCTACAAGGATGACATGCACACTGCATATGTGTGTTGTTTGTGTTTGACCCACAACATGAAAGCCTGTAGAATCTGTCAGGGACTTTACCAAACCACAAGGAGACACCATAAAATAGCTTTGGAAACCTTCATTACTCTCAATGCCATGGAATCTCGGGCAAAGACATGGGCAGCAAGCCAGTGGCTCCTTCATGCCCAGCCACTGGGATAGATACTCCATGGCAGTTGGCAAAACAGTTGGAGAAAACTAAAGACAAGGCGAGATCATCTTCAAAGCCCTCCTCTTCTAGCCATCACTATAAGCATTGGGAGAAACATGCTTCACTGTTGAGGTTGAGGCCACTATTGAAGGAGGGTAGGTCCTCGTCAACTACAGCCCCCTCTCCAACCATCACTGAGACACCAGGATCAGGGATTGGCTCTGGTGCTGCTGTACCTACTATGGATGGTATACCACCTCCATCGTCAGGTTCTATACTGGTAACAATAGCAGTCACAAACCCTCTAACTGGCGGCGTTGACTCCTGGGCTGTGCTGGCATTGTTTGTAGAGATGCTGCTTTGCTTGTTCTTGTCGCTGCCAGTGACGGTGCCTACAGTCCCGTCGACAAGGCCTTCTGTGCTGATACTGTTGTCAGCAGGACATAAAAACACACCTCCCTTTTGTTTCATCCCAGTCACCGCCTCTGATGCTGGTTACCTCCTATTACCTTTTCTGGGGTCTGATGAACGTTGGCATCAGGCACCTTAACCTGGCGTTCGGTTCATCCTGCAGTGCCAGTTTTGTATACCAAATGTGGCCCACAAGACACTCGCATTCCACACCTGGCTCCAAGCTAGCAAGTTGGGCTTCTTACCCAATTTAAAGTTTGAGACTAGGTTGAAATCGTTTGGGTCCCAAGACCTCTAATCATTCACTTTACCAGATAAAACTGCATACTGAGTGCCAGCTATCCTAAGAGAAACATCTGAGGGAACCAGCTACTAGATGGTTCAGTTAGTCTTTCACCCCTATACCCAGGACGGATGACCGATTTGCACATCAGGACTGCTACAGGACCTCTGCCAGAGTTTCTTCTGGCTTTGCCCTGCCCAGGCATTGTTCACCATGTAGACAGTACAGACGCTCCCTTTACAGTACAGGGGACACACGCTCTCTGTCATCACATACGGCGGCTGGCCAAGGTGGTGAGAGAAGGGCTATACTGGTTGCCATATGGGCTCCTGCAGCACCAGTGCTTAAGATAAGTGGGGTTTGGCTGGGTGGATGGTCGGTGTCTGCAAAGCAGGAGGAGTGCCACTAGATGCCAGGGAGTTATTTTTTAATACAGGGGCCAGCGATCAGAGGGTGGGGTGGACAACTGGACAGAGGAAATTGTTTTATTATACCAATGCCAGCGAGTGGAGCCTGGGGAGGACCACTAGGCACCAGAGAGTTATTTTTCCTATACTTGGGCTGGTGATCAGAGGGCAGGGGGTCCACTAGGCACCAGGGAGTTGCTCTGGAAGTTGACTTTGATATAATGGGATTTTTTGGTTTGCTGTTTGTTGTTCCCAGCTCCACGATCTCTGACTCCCCCCCTGACATCAGTCCTTTCCAGTTGCGTTCTAGTTCCCAATCCCCCCAATCTCCAATCCCCCAACTTCAGTCCTTTCCACTTAGAGAATGCTTTTCTCCTTTCTGCCCCCATTTAAATGTTTATTTTTCCCTTTACATAGAATTTGATAGCAGATAAGGACTGCTTGGCCCACTTAGTCTGTCCATTTCCCTACCTGATGGATAAGCTGCAGATTCTAGTTAACCAATAGCTTACTTCCTCCTACCCCCCACTAGAATTGCCTTCTGTCTGTCCCATGCATTCTTGAATTCTCCCACTGTTCTTGACTCTATAACCTCCTCAGGAAGGCCGTTCCATGCATCCACAACCCTCTCCATGACAAAATAATTTCTAACATTACCTCTGAGCCATCCCCCCTCTATCTTCAAATTGTGCCCCCTTGTTCTTGCACATCTCTTTTTCTGAAAGATGCTACTCTCTTGTACTTTAATTCCCTTGAGACACTTGAACGTTTCTATCATGTCCCCCCTCTCCCTCCTTTCCTCAAGGGAATACATGTTAAGCTGCTTTAGTCTCTCCTCGTATGTCTTCTGGTGCAGACCCTGCACCATTTTGGTTGCCCTCCTCTGTACTGCCTCCACTCTGTCTATGTCTTTGCAGAGATGGGGTCTCCAGAACTGCACACAGTACTCCAGATGGGGTCTCACCAATTGTCTGTATACAGGGATAACAACTTTTTGTTTTCTGCTGGTGATGCCTCTCCCTATGCATCCCAGTATCCCCCAGCCCTCCTTACTGCCATCTCACATTGCTTGCCCACCTTTAGGTCATCTGATATAATTACTCCTAGGTCTCTTTCGATTTTTGTTGTTGTTATTATCTCACCCCCATTGTGCTGTCACTTTCTTGACATCCTAATGGTACTCTGGCCCAAAGATCACTCACCCACAGTGAAAGGAACAACTGTTCACTGCGAAACTGAAGAGCAAATTGGCACTTCTTCATGAGCACCAGCATCTGCCCTTCTTCCACCTCCCACCCCTCCCCCACCACCACCATGGCCAGTTGCAAGGACTGATGGGTAGTCTCCTAGTTCCTGTTGGCTGACTCGCCTGTCAGTCCTACTGAAGATGTTGTGCTAGTTGTGCTGCGATGGATGGGAGGGGGTCCTTTAGTTCCAGTGCAAGCTCAAGATGTGAACGGCAGCTGTCTTCCGAATCCCACAGGATGCTGCCTCAGTGTGTTTTTATTTATTTATTTATTATTTTATTTATTTATTTTTTCAAGTCTCAGAATACAACCTTCAAGCTAAAAGCTAATTTGCAAAGGTTCCACGTCAGAAATGATACAAAAATAGTAGTGGAAAAAACACAATCATAGCAAAGGTACACACTTAAATAATAATAAAATACAATTGTGATCTTGTTAGCTAATGAAATACAGTAGTAGTCAGAGAATTTACAACAAGGGTAATTAAGACAGTATCAAGGCACAGAAGTAGTAAAAGTATTAGGAGCTGTGGTGTATTCAGGGGAGGCAGGAAACAGATACGAGATAGAGAGGGAAGTGTGTGAAGAGCACAAGGCAGGGAACTAGAGTAACCTAAGATCTTACTTTGAGAGGGCTCTTGCAGCAGGTAATTACATATAGGACTGACGCCGGCTGGCGGCAGGACCCCACGGAAAAATTTCTAGCTAGCAGTCCGTGGCGAGGGACCACCCCCACGTCAGGTGACCGGCGTCATACGACGTCGGTATAAAGGGGTGGTCCCGGACGCCCTCCTTCCAGTTCTTTCCCACCGTTAGCTCGTGCAGCGCCTCGCGGTAAAGTTCGTGCTTAGCAAAGCCCTGTTCTTTTGTCGGTTTTACTGAAGTTTTGAATATTTTTTCTTCTCATTGTCAGGTCAGCGTCGGTGTATGTCGTCCCCTACACCGTCCAAAAACAAGTGCGACTCGTGCAGCGCCCAACTGCCACACAAGGACTGCCATTCTGTCTGCCTTTTTTGCTTAGGCCCCGACCATCCGGTCGACAAGTGCCCGCATTGCCTGCACTTCAGTGCGGCTACCCGCAGACGACGCCAACAGTCCCTGGAAGCCCATCTGCTAAAGAAGAAGATGTCTGAAAAGGAATTGAAGAAGCTCAGGCAGGTGTTGACTTCTCCTGAAGGACATTGTAAAAAGCAGGACAAAGAAAGGCACCGGGAGAAGGCCTCCTCGCCGTCGCGGCCCAGGTAACATCCCCTCCGGGGGACCGTCCGGCAGCCTCAAGGCTTTGGAGGCGTCGGCCGATCCATCGGGGCTCGCGTTCGGGCCTTGCGGGCACCTCAGAGCAAGGGGCCTCTGCCCCAGTACCACCACAGGCTGCGGCCTGCTGGTGCGGCACCTCCCATAAGCTGGGCGTTGGCTCCTCCGGCGTCCGCGGGAAAAGGTTGATAAAGCGCCCGACCCTTGGTGCCGCAGCCTCGTCTCCTCGGACTGGGCGCTTCTCCCTCGGCCCGCCTCCGAGGGACCCCATAAGTCGGACACTGGCTCCTCTGGTGCCCGCTGAACCTGCCTTAAGCCGCACATCAGCTCCCCTGATGTGCGCCGAGAATAACGGAACCTACGATGGACCCTCCAACCCCCGTTGTACCCAGTTCCCGTAGCCTCCGCTGCCGTCTGGGAGCCGAGTCACCCCAGCCTGACCAGGGACTTTTCTCCACCGCCCCCGGGCGATGCGGGGGATATTCCAAAACCGTCAGACCCTCCTCCTAGGGAACTGGATCTGACACCGGCCCCCCGGACGCTGGCTCCGATGCCGGTTCCGACGCCGGCGGGGGATATTCCCCTCCCATCGGGCCCACCCCCCCAGGCCTCTCAATGTGGGGCCTCCTTCCAGGCCGTCTGCTCCGGCAGCTCCTCCGGCACCCGGGTACCCGCCGTCCTATCCGACGCCATCTTACCCAGGTCCGCAGTATCCAGCGCCGCAGTACCCACCGCCGCAATACCCGGCACCGGTTTTCCCGCAGCCGGGTTTTGGATACTCGCCTTACGGATACAATCCGTATACTCCCCTCCTCCTCCTCCTCCACGCCCCGGCCGCGGTGGATCTGCAGGAGACTCTGGCTTCCTGGTGGGCTGAGGCCAAGGCTCAGCTCACCAAGGAAGTAGAGAGACGCCTACGGTGACGGTGCCGCCCCCGGCTCCCGTACACCCAAGACGGCACACTCCCTCACCGCCTCCGGATCCCAGAGCCCTTCCCTCTGGATCCCGAGTGGGGCAGGACACGCGTCCAGGGATCCCCCCTAAGGAACCCGTTCCTCACCCTAGACGTGCCAGGGAGTCTTATTCTGCTTCTGATTCTTCTTTTTCTTCACTCTCTAATTCCTCCAACAGATGCTCCGAGAGAGACGACGAGCCTCGCTCTCCATCCAAGCCCCGGCCGAGGACTCCTCCGAAGGATCCTTCCTTCACGGAGTTGCTCAGGAAGATCCAGGAAGTACATCAGTGGCATTCTCTGGAACCAGATCCTCAGCGGGTCAAACTCGCCGAACATCTGGACCTGCCCCTTATGGCTCCTACTTTAGTGCCACCCTGGATCGAGCCTCATGCCCACCTTGTTTCCACTATTTGGAAACAACCGTCGGCTTTAGCCCCGCTTCCTAGGAAGTCCAATAGGCTATACCAGGCTCCGGAGGGTGTAGACTTTTTGGATTCTCACCCTCGTGCAGACTCGGTTGTGATTAGCGCCACTCACGGCCGGTCAGCACATCTTAAACATCTAAGCTCGTCTCCTCCGGATAAGGAATCTGGCCTCCTGGACCAGTATGGAAGAAAAATATACACCTCTGCCACACTGGGAATTCGGGCCCTGAATTATGTAGCTCATATGGGGGATTACCCGAAGGCCATCCTTACGCAGGCGGAATCCAAGATTGACTCCTTACCTGACTCCCAAGTCAAGCAGGAGTTAGCTGACTTAGTCCGTTCTGCTCGTTCGGCCAGTCGTCACATCCTGCAGACGACATACGATGCAGTGGACACTGCCGGGCGGAGCTCCGCGTTCGCCGTAAGTCTTCGGCGTCATGCCTGGTTCTGTGTGTCAGGTTTGGTCCCGGAGGTGCAGTCAGCAATCCAGGAAGCACCTTTCAGGGGTTCAGTGCTTTTCGGCGGTGATGTCAAGGACATCATCACCGACTTACAGGAGAAGGGACTGCTCTGAAATCCGTGGATTCCATATGCGGTCCCCATCCCCACGCGCCGTCCTTTTCATGAGCGCATGATTGGCCTGGCGAAACCCCAAGGAAGGTGGGCCACTAAACGCCGGTCCCGCGGCTGCCAGGCCCCACCGCCCAAAAGCAGTGGGTGCCCCAGCTGCGGCGCTGCCCCACACCACCTAACTCCCCTCTCCCACCGCCTCTGGACACACTGGAGGAACCGGTAGGAGGGAGGTTCTCCCTCCACCTTTCGGGTTGGAAGAGGATAACAACGGATTCATGGGTGCTTCAGATTATAGCGGAGGGGCACTCCATAGAGTTTCTACAGAAACCACCCCACCACCCCCCTCTGAAGTCGTCCTGTGCAAGGGACCATCTTCCTTTGGTCAGGGAAGAAATATCTGCCCTTCTTGAAGCAGGCCATAGAACCCATTCCTCCTCACCTTCAAGGGACGAGTTACTATTCTCATTTCTTCCTGGTCCCAAAGAAGACGGGAGATCTCAGGCCCATTCTCGATCTCAGCCCCTTGAACCTTTATGTGGAATACAAAAAGTTCAGGATGCTATCCCTTCAAACCCTTCTGCCTCTTCTTGGCCGGGCCAATGGCTTTGTCTTGCTGGATATGCAGGGGCGCATATCTGCATCCCATTAGTCCTTCGCGTCGCAAATACCTCCGGATTGCTTTCCAGGGGGACCATTACCAATTCCGGGCACTCCCGTTTGGTCTTTCCTCAGCACCCTGAGTTTTTACCAAATGCCTGGCTGTGGTAGCGGCCCACCTGCGTACTATGGGAGTTCAGGTGTTCCCCTACCTGGACGACTGGCTCCTGGCGGCCTCGTCCAGGGAGGAGCTCCTGCATTTTCTCTCCATCACCCAGCAGGTTTTCACTTGCCTGGGTATCACCATCAACCATTCCAAGTCTCATCTGGATCCCTCCCAGAGACTTCAGTTTATCGGGGCTATCCTCGATACGACGGTGAGCAAGGCCTTCCTTATTCCGGACAGGGTGGCCTCTCTTCAGTCACAGATTTCCCTGCTATTAGAACGCAGGAAGGTTCCGGCGAGGTCGGTTCTCTGTCTCTTGGGGCTCTTGGCAGCCGCCATCCCCACAGTTCCCCGCGCGCGGCTCCACATGAGGATATCTCAATGTGCTCTCCGCTTCCAGTGGGATCAACTCGTAGACGACCTAGATCATCTGGTTCTGGTCTCCTCGCCGATGACAAGAGACTTGCAATGGTGGATGGTTCAAGAGAACCTGTTTCGGGGGGTTTCCTTCTGTCATCCTCCCCCCTCCCAGACTCTGACCACGGACGCACCAGGCGAAGGTTGGGGAGCCCATCTGGGTCGTCACCGAACCCAGGGTTTATGGTCCAGATTGGAGCTAGCTCTCCACATCAATGTGCTCGAGCTACGAGCAGTACTATATGCTCTCCAAGCTCTTCACCAATACATCCTTCCCAGTCACCTAGCTGTCCAGACGGACAACATGTGTGTGGTGTGGTACATCAACAATCAGGGAGGGACTCGATCCTACCCTCTATGCAGGGAAGCAATGAGGGTTTGGGACTGGGCAACGCTTCACAACCTTCACCTCACAGCGATCCATGTTCCAGGAGTCGACAATACCCTGGCAGACAAGCTAAGCCGCTCCTCTGCTCTACCACACGAGTGGGAGTTGGACCAAAAGGTTCTAGATGACATCTTCCAGCTTTGGGGGACTCCTCAGATAGACCTTTTCGCCTCTTCCCAAAACGCAAACCTTCCCACCTTTTGCTCACTTGCTCCAGAGCGAGGCGCTTTCTGGAGCGACACTCTGTCTCTAAACTGGAAGGGCAGATTCGTCTATGCTTTTCCCCCAATTCCTCTGGTCCCTCGTGTACTGCAGAAACTAACAACGGAAGGAGCGAGAATGATTCTGATCGCTCCTTTCTGGCCCAGGCAAATCTGGTTCTCTCTTCTACAACAATACTCAGAGGTTCCTCCTCTTCCTCTTCCCTTATCTGGAGGATTGCTGACCCAGGATCAGGGGACCCTGGTCCATCCAGGCCTCAAGTCCCTACAACTTCATGCATGGCTCCTGCAGACCTAGCCCAATCTCGCTTTGATGTCTCTCCAAAGGTGGCCGAGATTCTGGTGGAGGCTAGAAAACCCTCCACTAGGTCCACTTATGCCATGAAATGGAAGAGATTTTCTATTTGGGCCGCCTCTAGGAATGTGGAGCCTTTCTTCTGTCCAGTGGCTGTTCTGCTTGAATATTTACGTCATCTCTTCAACTTGGGTCTCAGTCATTCCTCCTTGAAAGTGCACATGGCGGCTATTTCAGATTACCATGCTCCTTTCGCTGATAAAGCCTTTGCCCAATTAGAGGTGTCTAAGACTTTTCTTAGAGGGGTCCTTCATCTGAGGCCCCCTGTTCGGACTCCTGCTCCCCCTTGGGACTTGAACTTTGTTCTCGAGAAACTCACCCTTCCTCCCTTCGAACCTGCGGCCTCCGCAGATCTGAAGTTTCTGTCATGGAAGACGCTCTTCTTGGTGGCCATTACTTCCGCTCGAAGAATTTCCGAGCTCCAGGCCCTTATGTGTAAAATCCCCTATCTGATTTTTCACAAAGAATGAGTAGCTCTTTGCACGAACCCTAAGTTTCTGCCTAAAGTGGTAGCAGATTCTACCTTAAATCAGTCTGTAGAGTTACCTGCCTTTTTCTCGCAGTACTCCAACCAGGGAGAATATTTACTCCATACCATGGATGTTCACCGGATTCTGAGATACTACACCGATAGGACAAAGGATCTCAGAAAAACTGACCAGCTGTTCGTCTCTTTTGCTCACAAAAGGGAAGGCAATGCTGTTTCCAAGCAATGCCTGTCGAAGTGGTTGGCTCATTGCATCACTTTCTGTTATGACAAGTACAGCAAGACCCTTCCGGGTCAAGTCAGAGGTCACTCCACTCATGGAGTAGCTGCCTCTGTGGCTTGTTTCAAGAATGTGTCTGCAGCGGACATCTGTGCTGCCGCCACCTGGACTTCCGTCCATACCTTTACGAAACATTACAGTTTGGACATTGCCTCTCGCCGTAGAGCAGGCTTTAGGCTAGCTGTTTTGCAGGGCCTCCTGTCTTGAGACCTGCAAGGCTACTGCTACTTTCAGGAGTAGTTTCCTCCTCCCGGTGCCTTTTATTTGTTCCAGACTGCTTGGGATTCAGTCCTATATGTAATTACCTACTGCAAGAGCCCTCTCGAAGTAAGATAGTACAGTTACGTAGGAACTTACCGTAACAGTAGATCTTCGAGAGGCTCTGCAGTCAAATATTACCTCTGCCCTCCATCCCCCTAGGCTTTTCAGCTCCTTTTCCATTGAAGGAAATATCTGCTTCTCTCTTGTCCGGGCCTTCCGGGCCTGTGGTGGGAAAGAACTGGAAGGTGGGCGTCCGGGACTGCCCCTTTATACCGACGTCGTATGACTCCAGTCACCTGACGTGGGGGCGGTCCCTCGCCAGGGACTGCTAGCTAGAAATTTTTCCGTGGGGTCCTGCCGCCGGCCAGCGTCAGTCCTATATGTAATTACCTACTGCAAGAGCCTCTCTCGAAGATCTACTGTTACGGTAAGTTCTTACATAACTGTACTTTCCCTTTGTCGGTGAAGGAGATGGAGGGTAAAGGGGTAGGGAGTTTAGTCGAATAGGAGATATAAGGTATGGTTGGGAGGATAGAGGACTGGAGGGGAGGGGAAGTGAAGTGCGATGGCAAAGGAAGTGGAGTAAGTGGAGAGGTTGTACTGGGGAGGGGCATTGGGGGGCAGGGGGAATGGAGTGGTGACAGGAAGAGACAGAGAGGGAGGGGGAAGTGGAAGTTGGGGGTAGAAAGCAAGTTAGAGAAGTAGGAAGTGAGAGATCAGTTGACGGCATAGGTATAAAGTGCAGGTGGGATAAGTTCAAGGCTTAGGCCACTTACTTTAGTTATTGGGAGCAAGAGCATGTCAACTGATTGGTAAGGTGGGAACGGAGTTTTGGTTTGAATGGGCCTAATTTGGGTACGGTTAAGAGGTCCCCTGTGAGAGAGTTTAGCCACTTTGGAGCTTGTTTTTGCCATCATGTGACCACCAAGCGGACCAGGATGAAGAAGCAGAGCCGATGCGGTGCACCGGTCAGCACCTTGTGGTGGGGACAGGACCTACGCTGTGCTGCAAAGTATAAAAAAAAAAAAAAACCACTACCTTGGCAGCATTGATTTGGTTGTCCGTGGGACAACTTACTGGTGCAAAAATGCTTGTCCGCTGACAAACTTGTAGCCCAGGACATCTGACTACTGGATTTGATTAACCCTGCCTAGATGGTTAATTCTGGGGTACTTCAACACCTGGGTCGTTGACGAATCCTCACATCTTGGATGCAACCTCCTCCTGTTGATGTCATTACTGGGCCTGACCGAAGCAGTTGCTTCTGCGACCCATCACCATGGCCACACCCTTGGTGTTCTCATTGGGGTTTGAGATCATGAACCTCAAGGCTAATTATGTCATTTGGTCCAATCGTTGCACGGTAGAATTCTTGTTTGGGGCCCCCCCGATAGTCCCTCCCCGTTGAGATGGTCAGCTATCACCCTTTGAGGGGATTGACCCCAGAGGAACTCTTGGCAGTAGTAGATCTATCTGGGGTGAGTACTGCTTGTGTGATTGGCACGGGTAAGGCAGTGACCACCTATAATAAGGCCATCTCTGAAGTACTGAGTGCCATCACACCAGTCTGTACCCAACCCAGAGCTTCTTGTTTGAGACCCCCATGGTTTGATGGGGCTCTCAAAGAGATGAAGATCAAGGGTTGGAAGTTGGAGTGTTCCTTGCGGAGGACCCGTTCTGAGGAGGACAAACTGGCCTTATGAGCTCATTATCGTGAGTACCAAGGGGCAATTAACTGTGAGAAGGCAGAGTTCCTGTCCAGGGAGACTGCTGCAAGAAGGAACAAACCAGCTCAGCTTTTTTGGACTGTAGACAGACTACTCCATCTGGTCTGTTTGCAGCCGAGAAAAGGATTTTCAATCACAATGTGCAATGAGTTTGCTCAGTTCTTCTCTGACAGGGTATCCTCTATCCGGTCTGGGATCTCTTCAGTGGGGCAAGGTTTGCCCCATGGTGGTCGGTCTGGTGGGAGTATGGGCACTCCTATTGTCTGGGTAGAGTTTAGGCCAGAGGAGGTTGTTGAGGTGATCTCGAACCTGTGGCTTACTTTTTGTGAACAGGACCCAGCCCTGACCCTTCTCCTAGTGGGATGCATGAGGACTGTTGGTCCAGTGTTCGCCAGGATAATCTGGTGTTCAGTTTCGGAGGGGGTCTTCCCTGATGCCTTGAAGGAAGTATTGATGAGACCCCTCCTAAAGAAGCCATCACTCGACCTTGATGTCCTGGCAAATTATTGACCTGTCTCCAACCTCCCATTTTTAGGGAAGGTTGTTAAGAAAATCGTGGCACTGCAGCTCGAGGCGCACCTCATGGCCTATGACATCTATGAGCCATTCCAGTCCGGTTTCAGGGCTAGGTGTAGCACTAAAATGGCATTGGTCAGGGTGCAAAATGACCTCGGGGTGAGAGCTAGAGGAGACCAGTCAATTCTCGTTCTTGATCTCTCAGCATTTGACACTGTGTACCACATTGTGCTTTTGGATCACCTTAGAGAATATTGTGGACTTGCTGGTTCTGTCATCAATTGGCTTGAGTCCTGTCTCTCGGGCAGGAAGCAACGGGTGGTGATGGAGAACTCCTCCTGCTCCCCAAAGCTCCTGCCATGTGGAGTTCCTCAAGGGTAGATCCTGTCGCCAACACTGTTTGCGGTGTACATGCTATCCCTGGGGGAACTCTTTAGATGGTACAGTCTGGGTTTTCACTGCTATGCAGATGATACCCAGCTGTACATGTCTTTTGCCTGTGGAACAAATGACACCGTGGAAGTGCTTAACAACTGCCTGGCGGAAATCCAGGACTGAATGCCTTCCAACTGGCTGAGGCTAAATCCCGACAAGACGAAGGTCCTGGTGATTGAGCCTGGTCATGGGCATGATGGGAGTGTCTCTGGAGTGACTACAGGACTGGTCCTGGGAACCACTCTGTTGACGGCTTCCCCTAGGGTGAGAAGTCTGGGTGTTTTCCTGGATGGCAGGTGTCATCTGTTGTCCAAAGTGGTTTCTACCACTTAAAGAATATCACGCAGATTAAACCCCTAGTTCCACCCAAGGATCTGCCATCACTAATACATGCCTTTGTCACTTCCAGGCTTGAATACTGCAACACCCTGTACTTCGGGGTCTGTGGAGGGACCTTCCGCCTGCTGCAGCTGGTGCAGAACGCAGCAGCCAGTTTACTGACGGGCCTGTCTAAGTCATGTCATGTGACCCTGGTCCTGCGAGATCTGCACTGGCTGCCTGTCAGGTGGAGGATCATCATCAAGGTGGGTTTTCTCACCTATAAGGCCCTGTACAGATTGGGCCCTGGCTACCTGACTGATCTCCTTAACCCTGCCACTCCAGCCTGCTCCCTCTGCTCCTCCACCAGGGGCCACCTTGCAGTTCCGAGGGCAAGGCTGAAACCTCTGGTGATCGAGCTTTTGAGGTGGCCGGCCCGGTCCTCTGGAACTTGCTGCCCAGTTCGGTAAGGGAGGCCCCATTGGTGGACGTATTCAAGAGGGGTCTAAAGACTTGTCTCTATAAACAGGCCTTTCTGGATTACTCATATTGTTTTAAACCTGTTTTTGTTATTTATTAATTATTTATAATTAGCTTATTTATGTTTGAATTTTAAATTTTTGATAACCCTTTAGATCTTTTATTGTACTGTGATTACTTACCCTGCCTGTTTCTGATTGTGTAAGGCACCCAGAGCCTGTGGGATTGGGCGCAATATTAACAAATCTTCCTTACTTAGAGCAAGATCACAATATTTGTATTGATCTTTGATGTTGGCAGAGATCCAGGGGAGTTGAAATGATTTGGCCCTTGATTTCCTGAGGGGGACATGCAAGTCCCCAGACTGAGGAGAATGTGGAATGAAAAAGGGAGAGGGCCACATTAATATCAGAGGCCAGGGGGATGGCTGGCCAGTCTGTTGCAGCGAGGTTGCTGAGCAGAGCATTGATGTTCAGCAACTCACGATACCTGGACCAAATATTGTTTGGGGCTGGGGGGCGCGCTTAGATTTTCCAGACCCAGAACATTATGCAGTGGTCGCTGAAAGAATCTTGCAAAATACCTGCTGCAACTGTGTGGTGGGGGTGAGGGGACATAACCCAGTCTGACAGAGTGGTTGGAGGAATGGGGATTAAGCCGTGTCAGTTCAGAGATAACCTGGATAAATTTAAGGACTCAGTCCTCTGGGTGGTCGGTTTGGAGGAAAGGGAGCTCCAGTTTATGTTAAAGTCCTCAAGGAGAATGAATTCACCAGTGGAGGAATGTTAGGTGATACTGGGGAGAGTCAGTCAGAGAGGCAGTTGAGATCTGGGCTGAGGCATAGAAAACCCAAGTCAAAGTGGGGACAGATGAGGGGAATGAAAGACTGATGAGGAGAAATTTGTGGGAAGAGGATACAGGCTTCCTGATATCCGGGATGCAGCAGAGGCTCTGGTGAACGTAGATGGCTACACCTTCACTATGCTTTCTCCTGTCCTACCTGGAAAGATGGAAGTCAGGAAGGGTCAGGCTAGATCAGGAATTCTGGAGGAGAATTTCCTCACATCTCGCCTGAATCTACCCCCCCCTTCTATCTTCATAGTGTGCCCCTTTGTTCTTGAGCACCTTTTGTTCTGAAAAATACATCCCTCCTCTACCTTATTTACCCCTGTGAGGTATTTCAAAGGTCTCCATCCTATTCCTCCCTCTCTCTCTCCTCTGTTCTAGGTTGTACATATTGAGATCCTTTAGTCTCTCCTTGTAAGACTTTTGATGCAGACCCTGTACCATTTTAGTTGCCCTCCTCTGGACTGCCTCCACTCTATATCCTTCTGGAGACGTGGTTGCCAGAACTGGACACAGTATTCTAGGTGAGGTCTCACTAGCGATCTATTCAGAGGCAACACCACCAGCTCCCTTTTTCTGCTGGTGATACCCTCTCTGTGTACCTCAGCATCCCACTGGTCCTCTTAACTGCTGGGTCACACTATCCGGCTGCTTTTAGGTAATCTGATATGATTACCCTCAGGTCTCTTTCCTGCTTGGTGGTCATCAGTACCACTCCAGCCATTTTGTACTCCACCCTTGGGTTTCTGTGCCATGAGTGCATTACTGTGCACTTTTTCACAAGGAAACCCAGCTGCCTTACCCTTGACCACTCCTCTAGTTTTTCATGTCTCTGCTCATCCTTTCCATCCTACCCCTCCTAGAGTGTCCGCCCTAGTGCAGATTTTTGTGTCATCCGCAAAGAAGAAGACCTTTCCTTCCAGCTCCTCTGCAATGTCACATATAAAGATGTTAAAGAGGACCAGTCCCAGCACTGATCCCAGAGGCATCCTGCTGGTCAACCTCCCTTCCTCTGAGTGAACTTTATTTACCACCACCCTCTGTCGCCTATCCCCTAACCAGTTTCTTATCCAGTTTACCACATTTGGACCCACTCTTAAGCTACCCAGCTTGCTTACTAGTCTCCTGTGTAGAATGGTGTCAAAAGCCTTACTGAAATCTAGGTACGCCACATCCACTGCTCCACACTGATCAAATTCCTTTGTCACCCAGTCAAAGAAATCTTTCAGATTTGTTTGACATGACCTCCCCCCATGAACCCATGCTGCCTCGGGTCTTGTAACCCACTGGATTCAAGATATTCCACAATGCTTTCCTTCAGCATTGATTCCATTAACTTTCCCACCACCAGTGTAAGGCTGACATGCCTATAATGGCCAGCCTCCTCCCTGCTACCACTTTTGTGCAGTGAGACTACGTCTGCCCTCCTCCAGTCCTCTGGAACACTCCTGTTTCCAGTGAGCAGTTAAACAGAACTGTCAGAGGTGCAGACAATATTCCCCTGAGCTCTCTCAATACTTTTGGATGCACCCCATCTGGCTCCATTACGTTGTCCACCTAAGATGAAAGGCACTCTGTAACTGGTGGTATTGCCAAAAGAGAGATCTGTTTAACTGGAAGTCCATTTGCAACTATTCAAACAATTTTAATGTATAAGGTCTCCAACAGTATTAAAACTACATGCCCTCAAATGCATCCAGCAGATGAGCCTAGACCTATAGCAATGACCTTGTTACCGCATAACTATAGTAGAACCCCGATTATACAAACTGCCTGGGGGACATCTGATTAGTTCGGGTAATCTGGCAGTCATATAATCAGGATCCCTATGTCTGTAACACCGTTCCGAAGGTAAATGCCGGGAAAGTGTGCTGCAGCACTATATACAGTACTGTACTGTGTGGGTGGGTAAAGTGCAAAAAAGTTGTTGTTTTTTTATTTAAGCTGACCCAGGAAAATCTGTAACAGTACTATATGGTAGGGGTTAGTACACAGCTGTGTGGGAGGGGGTAGTAAAGTGCAGACATGATGTGTTTATTTAGTTTTACCTTTTTTCACTATGCATTTGCGCTTGTGCTTAGTCCCACAACAGTAGTGCTTGATGCCACTTGTTACAGAGTTTACAGAGCTTAGTAATGGACTGTACAGTATAGTACAGCACAGTATGGTATGGTACAATACTGTATGTTAGCTCTGTTTAGTGAAGAAGTCATTGATGGTTTTCTGCTGCAGTGTTGCAGCTTTGTTCTGAGTTGTCTTAGCCTTCAGGTTACGTAGCAGTAAGAGGTGAAGCGGGTGCAGTTGGACTGATTTTCCATCCATGTTATGCAGTCTTCAAAAACCTTTTCTGCCTCTACATGGCTGGGGATGTGTTTCTAAGTTGAAGCAGAAGGGGTTGGAGCCACAGTTAAACAAGTACAGTACTGTACCATTGGATGCCAGGAATCTGCTGTTCACACACCATTCATTGACAACAGCTGATTGGAGAAAAAGGTGCCAAAAGCTGGGGGACACTAAATAGGTTCGCTAGGGCGGTTCGGTACATGGAGGTTCATTAGATCGGAGTTCTGCTGTATCTTAATTGTATAGCTATACTTGCCTGCCTACCGATTTTGTACACAAGAGACTTGCTCTAACAGTATGTGGATATGACTTGACTATAATGGTTTTGAGAAGTAAACACAATCGGCTGGAACTGCACAAACTGTCAACTCTGGTTCATCCTGTGGGAGACATAGATGGGGAGTTTTCACCAAAGGGCCCATTTAGATTGGGAAAAAAAATACATATTAGGCCAACTTCTTGGAGAAATATCAGCCTCCTCCTTTCCACTGTTTTCTAAGCTTCATTTCTGAGAGTCTGCATGGCTCACTATCCAACAGGAAACCTTTGAAAATTCTATTTGTGCTTTGGAAATGTTATACTAACTGCAAAATTGATTAGTACTTTCATGAGTAAAACTGCTAATCAGTTGGGGTAATGCATAGCTCATGTCTCAATTTGTTTAATGCATATACATACTTTTTCGCAATTGATTACAATGAAAGTACTAATCAATTTTGCAGTTGTTTAAAACCCTGATTATAGTTATTTTTGTTGTGATATAGCTCAGGTGGTATAAGATCCTAGGTGCTTCCATTTAGTCTGAGTGCCTCATCCTTTTCCCTGAAATGAATGCTGAAGCTTGACCCATCTTCCTACACCTTCTGTAGTTTAAGGGATTCTATGTAGTCCTTTAGTAACTAGGGACCAGGTTTTTAAGCTTGGGAGTCATTTTATTTTTTTATACTTCATCTTTTATTTAGTTCAAGTTAAAAGCAGTACATTATCACAGGTGTACAATTTTCAATGTAACCATTACATTTGATACAGGAAAAAAAATTGTATATCTCACTAGTTATTACTATGTACTATTTGATTTAAGCACATTGTACCTTATACAGTGATAACGAAGGGTAACATAGCTGTTCGCAATTTATGTGAAATTTGTAGCTATTACCATCAGGTATTGACCAAACCCTAGACTAGATCCGAAATAAGACCGGTAACCAGTGCTAATGTTTAGGTACAAGAAGACATACATAGTAAAA
The DNA here is from genome assembly GCA_016271365.2 of Neoceratodus forsteri. Lineage (NCBI taxonomy): Eukaryota > Metazoa > Chordata > Ceratodontiformes > Ceratodontidae > Neoceratodus > Neoceratodus forsteri. The sequence goes on from CM057453.1 coordinate 1,628,646,220, forward strand.
TATATAGAAACAATACATAACTTAAAAAAATAGAACATTTGGCTAATCAGCTATGTGGGGTATAAATTCTCTAGGATCAGCTTTACTATTAGTATCAAGATGGAACTGATCTTTCTCTCACAGTATGGTCAGTAAGATAAAGGGTCAATACCCTTGTTAGAAAGATGTGGGTATCGGGGTCTCTGCTCAAGATCTTCCAGCTAAGAGCTGTCGAAGGTCGTGTTTCTGGGATGTTCAAAATCCACCTAGACCACTGATTTATATATAATGCGGGCTTATCTTCTAAATTATGTGAGATATTCACAAAGGCCCTGGCATGGTCCACTATGCCCCTCCATTCAGAGATGGTTGGGGGCGGGGTTTCTTGTAGCCATCTCCTGGTTATTGCTTTGTAGGCCGCAGCCAGCATTATAGACCAGAGGTACTTCATATCTTTTTGCTTAAGGGATTCCGGAGGGATACCCAGAACCAAATTCCATGCCATCAAAGGTTCGTCAAGGGTTAATATATTGGAAATATGCTGAATAGCTGCAGACCAGAAAGTTTGAAGCTTAGGACAACTAAAGAATATATGTGCATGGGTTGCCCTTTCGGTATCACAAGCCCTCCAGCATTTGGATGGGAGGTTAGAATTTATTTTAGCTAGTAGCTGGGGTGTTAAAAAAAAACCTTGTTTGGACTTTCCAGACGTATTCACGCCAGTTTGGAGATGAGGTAGTGGACCAAGTCATCTGCCATATCTTTACCCATTGAGGTTGAAGTATTGTAATTTGGAGGTCCTGTTCCCATTTAACTTTAAGGGGTTTCAACACATGCTGCCTGCAGGGACACCAGATATTTGTATATGTGAGATATTGCATGGTCTCCCCCCTTAGCATTCAGAATTTGTAAATATGGAGATGTGTCCTCTAATATCTGAGAATGGGACTGACTAAGCCTATATTGAGAGTTTATATAATCTCTAATTTGAAAGTAACGTATTCTCTCTCCCTTCCCCCATTTAAATTTAGTTTTGGCTTCTTCAAAATATATCATGGTATTTTGTCTCATCAGCTGCCATGGGGCAAACATTCCTCTGTTTGCTTGGGTAGAGTACCAGGTAGATTCTCCAGCCAGAGGAAAGTCCGGGTTATTAATAAACCATTTGTACTTCCAAGCATGCTCCCTAGTATGCTTCCAGAGGTGTCTCCTCCTGCAACCCTCCAAAACTGAACGTATGCTCCTCAAGTATCCAGTAGGGCTTGCCTCAATAGGGTTTCTGAGAATAAGGTAGCAGTAGAGGGTACCTCAACCTCTAGTTAGGTCTATTTGTTCCAGTGAGCTCTATAATACTTATTGCCCCACAGCAGCGCAACTCTCATCTGTGCTGAATTCCAATATGATGATAGGTTAGGGAATGCAATTCACTTCCTGTGATTTAGGTAGATATAGTGCCTGAAGTTTAAGTCTAGGTTTCCTGCCTTGCCATATAAAGGCAGTGGATATTTGTTGCCAGGCCTTAAGGTCGCGGTGTGGGTATTGTACAAGGAACCGATTGGAACAGGTATAATAGGCGTGGCAGAACATTAAGTTTTATTTCCTGATTCCTAGCATAAAAAGACAGCGGGATTATATTCCACCTTTTAATGTCTCTTCTTATGTTATTAACCAGGGGGGTGTAGTTATTTGAGAATAATTGGCTGAGATCAGCTGGTATTTGAATTCCCAGATACTTTATAGATGGGAGGTCCCACTTATATAAGAACTGCTTGCAAATGAGCATAGGTATTGGGTAATTAAGCGGTAGTGCTTCAGTTTTGGTCGTGTTCAGGGCATAGTCCCATAGGGCTGAGAACTTTTCAAGCTTTTGAAAAAGAGCAGAGAGGGTCGCAGTAGGGTTTGTTAAATAGACCAATACATCGTCGGCAAAAAGGGCCAATTTATGTTCTTTGCCCCCCAAAGTTATTCCCTGTATGTCTGTTGCTTGTCTAATATACTGGGCTAATGGTTCAATGTAAAGGGCAAACAAAAGAGGGGAAATTGGGCAACCCTGACGAGTCCCTCTGCGTAAGGGGAAACTGTGGGAAATATGACCATTTGAACGGATGTACGCCTGGGGGTTCGAATAAAATTTGAAGATGAGGTCTGCGAAATTCTGTGGGAAATCAAAGGCAGCAAGGACCCCTTAGAAATTGCCATGACACTCTGTCAAATGCTTTTTCAGCATCTAAACTTATAAGGATTGCCGGCATCTTAAAATTTTGTACGTGTCCATTAAATAAATGCTACCCCGGATATTATCCGAGGCCTGGCGACCTGGGGTAAACCCAGAGACAAGTTGTTTTAGCCTCTGAGACAGCACTGAAGTAAATATTTTATAATCTGTATTTAGAACCGAGATAGGATGGTAGGAACTAGGTAAAGTTGGGTCCTTGCCTGCCTTTGGGATGACTGATATAATTGCTTGGTCCCATGATTGGGGGGGTGGATGTTACCAAACAATCTTGAGAGGATGGGAGTTACTACCACTTTAAGAGTTTTATAAAATTCTCCCGGGAGGCCATCCATCCCCGGACACTTTAATGTTTTCAATCTCCCAATCTCAGCCTCAATTTCCTTAACTGTTATGGGGGCGACCTGGCCCAATCCCAGTTGTTTAGGTAGTTCTGGCAATCTGAGGGTGGACAAAAAAGGTTTTATTTGTTCCTCTTTCTCCTGGGTCGGTGGGGGCAGCATACAATTGTGTATAGTACTGCACAAATGTATCAGAGATTTTCTCCACCATATAACTAGGGGGATGTTGATGGGATCGCCTCAGGGTGGATATTAGTGCTTTGGCCCTTTGTTGTCTGGAACGGCCAGCCAACAATTTCAGAGAGCGTGGCCCTCCGTCGTAGTGCTTCTGCTTGAGAAACAGTAGTTTCGTTCAATTCTAAGATCTAGTATGGCATTCAATTCTTGTTTTAGTTTTTAATTTCTTTGAAGTCTTAGAGTTGGTCTGGAGTATCTGTTGAAGCTCTAACTTTTGTACTTGGGCAATCAGAGCACTACGTTTTTGTTCCTTTCTTGTTTATTTTCTAGCTGATAGTCTGATAAATTTGCTCGCAGATCGCCTGATAGTATCCCATAAAATCGAGATATCAGTCCCAGGGCGTATCATTTTCTTCAGCCTGTTTGATTACCTCTTCCATTGTGTGAATGATGTCCTTGCTACAAAGCAGTGAAAGGTTAGCCTCCACATAGTATTTTTCCTAAAAGTTTCAGAATCTAATCTAAAGAAAACTGGGGCATGATCAGATAGAATAAAGTCCCCCATCCAAGTCTTACCTACCAACTCTAGATGCTCTTGGGATATCAGCATATAATCAATTGTTGTATAACTCGAGTGGGCTTGTGGAAAAAAGGTGGCATGTTTGGCTGTTCCATTTAAGTATTTCCATGTGTCCATATACCCCAGTTCCCTGAGCAGTTTTGATAGTTCCCTTGTTTTTTTCCCCACCGTCTTGCCCTCCGCCCCAACCATCGAAAGATCTAAGTTAAAGTCACCCCCACATACCGTTATACCCTCCGCCCATTGTGACATGAGGAGGAAAAAAGCCCGATAAGCCTTAAACTCAGTGGCTGGAGGGAAATATACTGAGGCAAAGGTGACAAGTCTACCATTTAATTTCCCTTTGACTAATATATACCGCCCTTCTTTGTCACTTAGTTGATCTTGTCATTCGAATGGCACCCTAGATGGTACTAATATAGCTGTACCTCTTCTACGTCCGCCATTAAAGGATGAAGAATAAACCTGGGGGAGCCCCAATTGCTTAAATTTGTCGTGCTCCTCATGCGACAAGTGGGTCTCCTGGAGAAAAGATACATCGGTACTTGAACGCTTTAAATATGAAAGTACCTTGGAACGCTTAATCGGGCCCGATAGGCCATGAACATTATATGAGCAGATATTATAACCCATTGTGGTTAAGTACTATCAACATTCCCACATTAACATGAACTCTTTTGCCTTGTGCAAGGTAGATCCCTGATACTGTTTCTGCTGACCCCATAAAAAAAACAAAAAAAAAACAACATAAATCCTCATCGTACATAGCTGATTGAAACAATAAACCAGAACCAGTTGTGCAAACAGTGCACTATCTTAAACATTTTTAACTAACTTCCAAGGTAGGAGGTCTAACTTATACAGAGACCTCTTATCTCACCTAACAGGTGGTATTGGTGGGGGGAAGAGTGCTACAAATTCCCTCAGACCATAAGGGGACTCTTCCTGGGCCCTTACATTAAAGGGCTCCTGTAATATAGTAAACACCTCAAAACCGGCCATCAGAGCTGTACTGCCCTGCCCATTATTGATAAAGAAAAAAGGGAGAACCTCCTTCCCCCCATGCCCGTTTAATCTTTAGTTCCCTCCCTTCCTCCTCCTCCTCCTCACCCACGAATGTCCTCATCCCCTTCATCATTCCCCCACACACAGAGGAACGCATAGAAGAGGAAATGGGAGATGGTATTCCCACAAGGCATCCTTCCTCGAAGTACACCCAACCCTTGTTAATTGAAGACCCACATATAATATGGCAGCCTCTCTGATTATTCCCTACATAGGATGTGTCGAAGGCGAATGATTTCCAAATGTGTAAATGCATCCATTTGTTTGCAGGGAGCCATGTACTTGCTTATAAGTACTCACCCAGATTTCGGAAGCCTCCCCCCTTCCCCAACAGAGGAGTTCGCTCACTACGGTTGGGGGGACATTCGTATCTCAGGGGCAAACTGATTTAGCATAGAAACCCAACAGTTAAAGAAAAACCAAAAAAGCCCAGAAGTCAGCCTCCCCGCATTTAGCAGAGCATCTCTTCCCCAACCCGAATGCGCTAGGCACTAAAAGTTGTGCGCAGCCCAGGTAAGTAGATGTATGCCATATTGGCAAAATTAAAACTAATGTACGTCTCCCTGGGTGCTGCACAATGTTTCTTCCGTAAATATGCAGTATGATTAATTGTACATTGTGTCATATAGTTGGGGAGAGAGAAAGAAGAGGAAAAAATAAGAGTCCATAAGTTCCGGAAACTTCTGCACTTCTCCGAGTCCGACCATGCTGTATGGTAGTGGGATCTCTTGCACTCTCATCTCCAACACACTCGGGGGAAATAGAAAGTAAATCCTCACAAGAAAGCATCAGTTTAAACTTCAGGGGGGCACGGGATCGAGTTCAGCAACCTATAAATCCAACCCAGTTTCTGGTGAGTGTGTTCATCACTGTACTAAAGCCTACAAGGCCCATGCAATGTCATTAATCCAGTCCCAGACCACCATCGTAGGCTCGATTGTAAAACCAAGGGGTCTAAATTACTCTTTCGAGAAGGGCCATAGCATGGGGGGGGAGAGAGAAGGAACGCAGGTCAGATATTGTCAGCCTAGAATCCGGGCATTAAGGGGCATTTTACCTCGAGGATATATATATATTTGGGAGGCGAAGCAGTCAATTCCAGGCGCACAGCCCAGGCATCAAAAGAAGCAGAGTTTATAGTTACAACTCTCACCCATCTGCATTCTCAAGGTCTGATTCTGAGATTCCAGGCAGTTTCTTTATTAGTTCCTTGAATTCGTGCAGGGTTGATGTAATTGCATTGCTACTCAGAACCCTATTTTTACTCGGAGGGATGATATGCCAATCCTCAGTAAGTTCCTTCCTCTTGAGCTGGGGGGGGGGCCCTAGCAGCAATTGGTGCCTCGATTCCCCGCTTTTGCATAGCTTCACTGGCTTTCTGTGGGGTATCGTACAATTCAACCCCCTCCTTCCAAAATACTCTCAGTTTTGCTGGGTGTAAGGAGTTTGAATTCAAAGTTGTTTGTTTCTTAAGAGTTTAATAAGTGGGATGTACTCCATACGTTGCTTCTGTATAACAGGCGGATAATCTTGCTCAAAGAATAAACGGGAGTCAAGGTATTTGACCTCTTTCTTAGACCATGCACTGCGGAGTACATCTTCCTTGGTGCGATAACTTCAGAATTTGATGATTATTGATCTAGGTCTGGTGGTCGGGTCTTTGGGTTTGGGGAGTTAGGCCCTGTGGGCACGTTCGATCTTCTGCTTGTAACTTAATGGCAGTTCGAGGACATCTTTCAATAGGTCAGTGACAAATTCAACCATGCCCCCTTCCTCAGCCCCCTCCTTCAGACCATAAAGGCGCAAATTGTCCCGTCTGGATCGACTTTCTAAGTCTGTGCACTTCTGTTCAATTTGTATGGCATGACTGCAAAGGGTAAACACAGCGTGGCCTAGATGCTGCAGGCCATCCTCCGCGTTCAAGTTTCTGTCCTCCGCTTCCTGAACACGACCCTCCACCATAGAAAGCTTCTGATTTAGTTGTTTGAATTCTACTTTATTTTCTGCTCGCATTTCTTTAAGCTCCTTCATCAGGGATTCATATCGATTTCTCGATAGGTACTCCGCTTCTTCATCTGTCTCATAATTTTTGGCAGCCATCGTGTTTCTAGATTGGCCCGAACATTAGGGAGCATAGAAAGGTTAAGGGAGGGATAGTGAAGATTAATAAAGGAGAGGGGAGGTGGGCAGAGGGAGACAGTGAAAAGGCAGAGATACTGAATGAATACTTTTGCTCAGTATTCACAAAAGGAGAAGAGGAGGAGTTGCCTAAACCAAACAGTAGAAGCACTCTGGATAGTGGGGTTGACGCCAGTCCATTTACAGAAGAAAGAGTACTGAAAGAACTCCTAAAACTCAAGGTGGACAAAGCAATGGGTCCTGACGAGATTCACCCTAGAATCCTAAAAGAGCTAAGGAGGACCTAGTGACACCACTAACCACACTTTTAACAAATCATGGGAAGATGGGGTGGTACCTGAGGACTGGAGGAGGCAGATGTGATTCCCTTCACAAAAGTGGGAGCAAGGCAGAAGCAGGAAACTACAGACCTGTAAGTTTGACCTCGGTGGTGGGGAAAATAATGGAATCACTTCTGAAAGAAAGAATTGTTCAGTATCTAGAGGCCAGCGGGGCACAGGACCCAAAGCAGCATGGATTCACAGCAGGAAGGTCATGTCAGACGAATCTAATCAATTTCTTTGACTGGATGACCAAAGTAATTGACCAGGGAGGGGCTGTGGATATGGCCTACCTAGACTTTAGCAAGGCATTTGACACAGTCCCACGCAAAAGATTAATAATCAAGTTAGCCAGCCTGGGAGTGGGTCCCAGGGTGATAGCCTGGGTAGCAAACTGGCTGCACAACAGGACACAGAAGGTAATAGTGAATGGAACACATTCTCAAGAAAGGGGGGTTACTAGTGGAGTACCTCAGGGCTCAGTACTGGGTCCAGTCCTCTTTAACGGCTTTATAGGTGACATTGCAGAGGGTCTGGAAGGAAAGGTATGCCTCTTTGCAGATGATACAAAGATCTGTAACAGAGTTGATACACAAGGGGGGGTAGAAAGGATGAGAAGGGACTTGGCAAGGTTGGAGGAATGGTCAGACATATGGCAACTTAGATTCAGTGCAAGAAGTGCAAAGTAATGCACCTGGGAAATAAAAATCCAGGAGAAGAGTACACAATAGCAGGGGAGGTACTAATGACAACAATAATGGAAAGGGATCTGGGTGTAGTCATATCAGATGACCTAAAGGTGGGTAAGCAATGTGAGAAGTCAGTAAGGAGAGCTGGGGGATACTGGGATGCATAGGGAGGGGCATCACAAGTAGAAAAAGGGAAGTGGTTATCCCTCTATACAGACAGTTGGTGAGGCCCCATCTGGAGTAGTGCGTGCAGTTTTGGAGACCTCATCTACGCAAGGACATAGACAGGATGGAAGCAGTCCAGAGGAGGGCAACTAAAATGGTGCAGGGTCTACATCAGAAACCATATGAAGAGAGACTGAGAGAGCTTAATATGTATACCCTTGATGAAAGGAGGGACAGGGGAGACATGATAGAAACTTTTAAGTACCTCAAGGGAATCAACAAAGTCCAGGAGGGTAGCATCTTTCAGAAAAGAGATGTGTAAGAACAAGGGGGCACAATTTAAAGTTAGAGGGGGACGGCTCAGGGGTAATGTGAGGAAATTCTTTTTCACGGAGAGAGTGGTGGACGCATGGAACCGCCTTCCTGGAGAGGTTGTGGGGTCTAAAACAGTGGGGGAATTCAAACATGCATGGGACAGACATAAGGCAATTATAGTGGGGGGTTGCAGGAAGTAGGCTGTTGGTTAACTAGAATCTGCAGCTTATCCAATAGGTAGGGAAATGGGCAGACTGGGTGGGCCAAGTGGTCTTTATCTGCCGTCAAAGTCTATGTTTCTATGAACTGCGTACCGGGGAACTTGGACGCGAATCTCCGCCATCTCTTTCAAGTCTGGACTGCAACGCTTTAGACCTCCCTCCTCGATCTCTTTGCGAACCTTCTCCAGACATTTTAAATTAATTTTGACTCTTTCAGCAGGTTTTTTGGGAGGTTTTAGAACAGGCGAGGCAGAGAGCTGTTCGTCTAGCTGCTGCTACATGCCGTGGTGGAACCAGAAGTCTTGGGAGTCATTTTAATCCTTATTTCAGACCTAATCCTGTGAATGCATTTTGTGAGAATGCCTGATTTAGGGATGTGTACATTTGATTTGATCCCAGTATATTCCAAGATCAGACAACTGGGAAGATTGGTTAAGGAGGTGTATCAGTCATGGAATAAAATCCTTAGGAAAAAAGACAGTCATGAGCAAGTTGTCTGCTATACTGTACTTCTCTTTCCCTGTAATCCCTTGGATCTTCTGATCAGCTCTGTCTAGTTGCTAGAAGCTCAGTAGCCAGAACAAATTGTAACAGGAGGAGTGGGCACGTGAACGCTTTTGATAGGAGACCTTTAGGAAGGACCTGGGCCATAAAGCAGAATAAATTGTCTCTGCTCATTATAGTAATATATTTTATTCAAAAATATGCCATGAAATGGGTAAAACACTATTGAGCTAACTCATTTTCAGGGTGGTCCATATATACATTCATACAGTTTCCTTTCTCACTTACATCGTACATAAACAGTATATACAAAAAAAATGTATAAAATACAAGTGAATACATTGCACGTAAGGAAAATTTAGATGCAATCAAAGAAGTTTTCAGAGAAACTTCTAAACAGTTAAAGGACAACACAGAGCAGGCAGCTGACTTTGAAGCTTGAACCAATCCTTAAAATGTTTCTTTTTATTTAATATGGTAATTTCCATTATTTTAATAGTGAGTAGATTCCAAACTACCACACCCCTATATCTAACTGAGGATCTCCCTATATCTAATCTGGTTTTAGTAACTTTAAATTCTAATCCAACAGCTGACCTCAGGCTTCATGGTATATGCCTAAGTAAGAAAAGCTCAGTAATATATTGAGGAACATTCCTTTCCAGAACTTTTACCATAAAAAGAGATATATTTAAATCCCTTTTTTCACTCAGTCTTAGCCAATTTAATTTTTGATACATCAAACAGTGGTGCGTTTTGAAGTGTGCGTCTAAAATATAGCAGGCTAGTCTATTATAAACCAAATCAATGGAACCCAGTATTGTTTTAGTTGTCCCTGCGTGTAGGAAATCTCCATAATCTATAATTGGGATGATTGTACTATTAACTAACTTAAGTCTAGATTTGGTATCGAGATAGCTTTTCACTTTATACAAAGCTCCAATTCTTTTATTAATATTCCCAACTAATGATTTAATATGTATATCCCATTTTAGAGGGCCATCTAACCACATACCCAGATATTTATATGATGGTGTAGATTTTACTTCATCTCCTGTTTTGGTTTTAATTTTTAACTCATAGTTCTTATGTTCATTTGCCCTACTAAACCTCACCTGGTAAAATAATTGGTAAAAAAAAAAAAACAGGATTGTTTGTGTTTTTTTTTTTTACATTTGGTTTCATACACTGTGATTCAAAAAAATTCTGTATGTATGTAAAAGCTACCTGTAACCTATTCTGAACCAACTTAATAGACTTCCCACTAGCATAAATCACTGTGTCATCGACGTAAAGGTGAAAATCAACATCCACACCACAAATTTTAAGTTCATTTATATAAATATTGAAAAGTAAAGGCCCCACTGTCGACCCCTGGGGCACTCCAGATTGTACATATCTCAAAGAGGAAACTGAAGTGCCCAAGGAGACATACTGTTGCCTATCTAGTATATAGGAGCTAAACCACTCCACTACTTTTGGGGAGAGGTGTAGCTTCAGTAATCTAGATAGAAGAATAGAATGGTTAAGTGTGTCGAAGGCTTTAGACAGGTCTATAAAAATAGCACCTGTCACCAGCCCTCGATCCAAACTATCCTGTATATCCCCTACAACCTTAACTAAAGCAGTCTGAGTGCTGTAGCAGGTTCTAAATCCAGATTGTGTACAATTTAATCTATTCCCAGATTCCAAAAAGTGAGATAACTGGCAAAATACCAGACGCTCAAAAATGTTTGAGATCTGGGGTAATTGAAATTGGTCGATAATGTCCCATATCTGTTTTTACTCCTGATTTGTGTATAGGGGTCACCTTAGCTATTTTCCAAAGTTCAGGGTACTCTGTAGTTTGTAAAGAAAAATTAAATATGTATGCAAGTGGGAAAGCAACAGCTGGGGTTGCATATCGAAGGAGTTATGATGGTATTCCATCAGGTCCAATAGATTTTTTTTTATGTCCAGTTTTAGAAGTTCATTTTGAACATCTTCCAGTGAAACATTTATAAACTTAAATTTTGGGTCATCTTTTAGAAACCCTAAATTTCCAGAAAAATGAACCTGTTTTTGTAAAGGCATTTGTGTATGAGTAATTTTATTCCCCAAAGTTCCAGATTCAAGAAAATGCTCATTAAAGGCTTCAGCCACAACATGGTTTGAATAGGTATACTGACCATTAATCAAAAAGTTACCATCATATCTTGTTCTTTGACCACCCATTAATCCAGATATTACACTCCAAAATGCAGCCCGTTAACTTTATCATCTGTGGCTAGTTTTTTCTTAAAATACTCTTGTTTGGTTTCCCTAACTGCCTTACTATACTTATTACGTATTTGTCTATAGGCCAACCAGTTTATATCATTAAGTATTTCCTTTGCTCTATTCCAACTTTTGTCCCTCTGCCGTTTTAGTTTATGCAGGTTTGAATTGTACCATTTTAAGCTAACAGCTTTCACTTTTCTCCTTATTACAGGTACGTGACAATTACAAACCCGCATAAACTCCTGCAGGAAATAACTCGAAGCATCTGAGGCACTTGGGATAAGATATAGCCTGTTCCAATCGATAGCTTCTACATCTAACATAAAGTTGGTATAGTCAAATCCCCTAAAATTTCTCAGATGTATATAATTTGGGGTTTGACCAGCTACTTTTACTTTTTTTCCGAGTAGCGAAAATAATTTGGTCAGAAAAAGTATCTGATAAGACCCCACTAGCTGAGTAAAGAGTTGGACTATTCGTAAAAATAAGGTTCAGAATAGAAGATTTCATATGGTCTTTAACAGGGACACTGGTTTACCGGGATTGAGAAAGGGCAAATTCTGTTCTGCACATTGTAAAAAACGGTATTGTCACCGGTGTCTGCTAAGTCAAAATCCGTTTTTACCGGTGTTTGGTTTTGTGTACTTTATTTAACAATTTTTAACTCTGCTAACATGCATTTTAGCAATTTTGACCTCCACTATTACACATCCTTCCATCCTTGTACCAATTTAATGTTATTTTAGGTACAAGATGTGATGGTAGCAGCAACACTACAGTCCCCATCCCTAATGTGTGGTGGAAGCAGTACTATGGCCCCCATACCTCTGGTGTGATGGCAGCAGCAACAGCACTATGACCTCCCTGCTTCAGGTGTGACAGATGCAGCAGTACTACATTCACCATTCCTCATGTGTGATGGCAATATCAGCACTATGGCCCCCATCCCTCAGGTGGGACGGCAGCAGTACTACATTCCCCATCCACCAGTGGTGATGGCAGAAGCACTACAGCCCCCACCCCTTTGGTGTGATGGCAGTAGCAGCAACGCAGTCCACATCCCTCTGGGGTGATGGCAGTAGTGACAGCACTATGATCCCCTTTCTTCAACACCCACACCTCACATGCACAAGTTACAAATGACTTGGTCTCTTTGCTTGTTAGAACTCATAAGTGAATTAATCTGAACTATCACTGCTAAGGTGGACTACCTTTGTGTTTTCCCATCTATAATTTAACTGCCTGAATTGGATTTCTGCCTGTGACACCGCTGACCAGGGTTAGGGAACAGACTTGGGTGTTGGAGGGCCAGCTGGTGGGTGAAGGCTTGAGTGCCCAACAACCACTCATCTTCTCCTGGGAGGGAGGGTGGGTTCATGGCTCAGCATTTGCTGGCTTGTGGTGGAGGCCAGAGGCATGACAACATGTCAGCCCTCACTGCAGGAGGGAGCATGACGGAGGTCGGCTTGTGCCTTGACATCATGTGGCCTGTCACGCTCCCCAAAAAAATGGGAAAACACCCACTGACCAACCGAAGGATGGCTGTTGGTCCCTCCATAAGCCAGAAGCCCCAGACATGTGTCTGGTCTGACCCCTGCCATGCCCAGGATACACAGGAAGCTCTATGGGGCAATTCTCTTCCCCTAGTAGCCTCCCACAGGTGAGGCCCACTCAATGAAGGGTTACTTTTGGTTACCTGGTAGCACAGCAGTAAGGGTCAGTGGATGGTGGTCGGGACTCAGCAGGTGGTAGGGCCTTGGCAGACCTGAAGGAGTGGATGGCCAGGGGTAGGAGGAGCAAAAAACTGCTTGAATTTGCTTCTTTGAAATAAAGTGTCTTCACCTAAAAAATCCACAAGTGATTAGTGGAGGATCTTCAAATGGATTCATGCATCTCCCAGACATGTGGATGCTTTTTTTTTTTTTTTTTTTACTTGGTGTCCATGAAAAGGGTGTCTCCCAGTTTTCATGTCTTCGTTCAGATGTGAATTGAACACTGCTCTGCCCACCAGCATCATACAGCCCCTGGGGTCTTACCTTCTGTATGTCATTGACTGTGCTTTCAAAATCCACTGGCCAAACATAAGTACTCGTAAATACTTTACATTTGCTTTTTGTTGAAGCAGACTGTCAGAAAACTTTTTGTTGTCACAGAGACTGAAACAGCAGGTGTGAGAAAAGGTGTAAATGATCCAATTCACCTAAATGGGGTGCTAACTGTGAAGTCTTTTCATAAGTAGTAAGGCAGTTTCCTCTTCGTGAACTTACTTTAATTCAGACTAGTTTTCATTCAAACAACTGAGGATTTTGAGTGGCCCTACTGATTATAAACTTGAATAAGTTAGTTGGTAACAGTGATCCTGCATTTAACAATCTACAACCTAGATGCTTATATACAAAGCATACAATAAAAGCCTGACTAAAATCTAAAAACAAGCTTATAAAACACATAAAATGTATCTGAACATTTATCTTTGCCTATACAAAATCATTGCAGTCCAAGTAAAACTCGGGTAAATTATATGGTACCCTGACTGCTATTCTATGATGTAGGAAACATATATTGGTATTTTTTTATATTCTTTGTAAAGCAGGTAAGGTTCACTAGGTAGAACTGTCTGTTTTAAGGAGTGACCTAAAAGCACTGGGGAGGTTAAGTGACTTGCTTGGAGTCACACAGTATGCAAGTGGAGGTTGTGGGACTCAAACCAAAGTCTGCTGGATGTACCCAGTTCAATCACCATTTGTTACTCTAACCACTAGGCATGGGTGGTTAAACTGAATGGCTGATTACAGCAAAGCAGTGCGGTCATTTCCTTACTGACTCTATATGCAGCAAAGCAGAAAGAATGCAAAGCACAGCAGCATTCATTTTAAGATGCTGAAATCTGGGTCAGCCCACTGGTGCTGCGGTAGCACTATTGCTTGCCTTGCAATGCCACCGACCCAGGGTCAGAAGCAAACTCGGGTTGCTGGAGGTCTGGCCAGGGGAGTAGGATTGAGCAGCTGGGGACTGCTCTCCTTCTCCAGGGAGGGTGGGCTGCAGGTTCTGCTTCTTTACCACCACCTGTGTGATCACGGGTGATGGTGTAAAGGTGCTGCAGAGTGACCAGGAGGGGAGGACACTAGCCAGGATCTGGAGCAGTGGCATGTCTCTGTGACCTACCTCCTTTGATCACTAGTGCTGGTGCCCTCAGGGACAGAGACCAGAAAACTAGGAACAATCACTCCACATCGGCCACTGGCAGAAGGGACCCCGGTGCCCCAGACTTCATAACCAGGCTCCATGAGGGACCCACTGAGCTGCCCGACACACACTAAGTGAGTGTGGAGGGGTGACCTGGGATCCCCTCCCTTCTCATCTGGGGGGGTGCAATCCAGGCAGGATAGGAGCAGGCCCACAGGAGCTCCTGAGCATTACCTGGGGATGAAGCTAGGGGATACCCAGCCTAAGGATCTCTGAAAAGTGGAAACTGATGCTGTGAGAAGGGGACATAGAAAGAGAAAATAAAAAAAATTTAAAAAGATACTGAAATCTTACAGATTCTCTGCAGTGATATGCAATTTCCGTGAGGCACTGGTACAAGAATTCAAGATCCACAAACCAAGCAGGATTCTGTGATTGTTACCGGTGTTACCGGTAAAAATGGAAAACCAGGGTCCCTGGTCTTTATTATTTAACCTTGTTGGGTCCTGAATTAACTGACTCAAACCAATATCAATTTGGAGATCCAATAAACTGTGTGGATCCTTAACAGCTGTCCAATTCACATTAAAGCCCCCCAAAAGGAGGATTTCATGTGAATTTTTATATATCTGTAAGAAAGTTTGGAGAGAATCAAACACATCTGGATTTATTTTAGGAGACTTATAAACACCACCCAGAAGCATAGGTTTACCATATGGAATTTTTAACTCCAACATTAATGTTTCTAATTCTGTCTCAATGTTGCCTGTAGGAAGCCTGATAGACACCAATTTGATTCAGTATAAATCAAAATTCCACCACCGTTTTTCCTTTTTCTATCATTTCTATGCATTTGGTAATTATCCAATTGACTTTGGGAGTCCTCTATCCTGCTATGCAGCCAGGTTTCGGTAATAACTATAACCATTGGTTGATGCATAGTGACCCAATCCTTAATTCAATCAATCAATCAATCAATCAAAATCTTTATTTATTCAGGCGAACATCATTGAGCATAGCTCATTTACAAGATGGACCTGAGTGGTCATAACAATATAAGGTTACAAATTTTACACAAAAACATGGTACAGAATGAACACAAATACAATGATTTATGAATGAGACAGATATACAAATATTTACATATATACAAGGCAAAATGACAGTAAACCTAAATCATATTAAAGGAAAGAAACAGACAGTATAGTAGGGATAAAGCTCGGGCAGTTGGACTTGGGTGGGCATTTTTGTATGAAGTAGGTTGGAGAACAAGCTAGAAGAACGATAGAGAATTAGGGGGTAGCATAAAAAGGGGTGGGGGAAGGAGGGGGTGTGAGAGGACTAGGCCTTATGGAAGCAGTTGCATGATTCTGGGAATAGACTAGTGTACAGTTTTTTGAAGGATGTTAAAGGAATGAGGGTATCCAATTTCAGGGTCTTTTGAAGAGAATTCCAGATAAGTGCTAGGGAATAGCTGATTGCAGCCCTTCCATACCGGATGCAGGTGATAGGAATCTTCAGCATGATGAGTTTATTGATCCTTAGGGTGTAAGGCCTGGATGTGATCCGGTTGAAGCAGTCTGAGATGTAGGAAGGGAGTTTGTTTGTCAGAGCTTTGTAGATCCAGACAGCAGCATTTTTGTTTCTTCTATGTTGTAGGGATGTCCAACTGACTGCATTGTAGAGAGAGCAATGATGGGTGCTGGTGGGAAGATCTGTAATGAATCTAATAGCTCTATGATACAAGATGTCTAATTTATTTAAATGGGAGAGGAGCAGTGGCCATAGAGGAAGTCAGCATAGTCAATGAGGATAGGAATGATGCCAGGATTAGCCTTTGTTTGGAATCTCTGGTCAGGTAGTGTTTGATCCTATAAAATAGGCCAAGTCTTTGTCTAAGCTTTTCAGGAGCTCTTCAATGTGGCTAGTGTAGTCAAGTTTATTGTCAATCCAGACTCCAAGATATTTGAATTTGTCCACGTATTCCAGATTTTCACCAGGATGGTAGATAATTGTGGGAGGGTGAATGATGGGACAGTGGAAGAGCAGCTCTTGGTGGCAAAGAACATAGCTTGTTTTCTTGGCATTTAGTAGTAATTTCTTTTCTAGTAGGTTGTGCTGTGGGAGGAGAACTCAGACTGTAAAAGCTCACAGGCTTTTGATGGTGAGGGATTACTGACATATAGTACAGTATCATCTGCAAAAGGTGAATATTAGATTGTGAGAATTGGAATCAATATTGTTGATGTAAATGGCAAAGAGGATGGGGCCCAGGATGGAGCCTTGCGGTACACCTCTTAGGAGTGGTTTAGAGGTGGATAGGTCACCTTCATTTTTTACCAGTTGTAGTCTTCCGGAGAGATAGCATCTGAACCATTTAAGAGAGAGTGAGTCAAGGCCTATGGAGTTCAGAGAGGAGATTAGTAGTTCATGGTCCACAGTGTCAAAGGCTTTGCTTAGATCCAGGAACACGGCACAGGTGTTATTCTTTTTGTCTAAGGCAGTCTGCCAGTCATTTGTAACTTTTGCTAAGGCAGAGATGGTGCTGTGCATAGATCTAAACCCAGATTGAGCTGGGTTAAGGAGATTGTTGGTATCAAGGTAGGCACTTAACTGAAAGTTTACTAACTTTTCAAGCATCTTGGACAGTACTGGTAAGATGGAAATGGGCCTATAATTGTTGAGGTCCATGGGATCACCTGCCTTAAGTAGTGGAAACACTTGAGCTGTCTTCCATATTGAGGGGATAGAACCAGTGGCTAGGGACAGATTGAAGAGGTGAGTGAGGGGCAGCTAATGCGCAGTGCTACTTTTAGAAAGTAGGGATCCAGGAGTCTGCACCTGCACTTTTAGTTGTATCTAGTTGGAATAGAAGGTCTTCTACTTCTTTTAAGAGTATTGGTTTGAAGGAGAATGTGGAAGCAGCCTTTGTCCCTCAGTAGATTGTAAGTTTAGTGATGATCTCATTAGGTTTGCAGGTGAGGAGTCGAGCTAGGCCAAGCTGTAGTGAAATGGTCGCTGAAGGCATTTAAGATTTCTTGCTCAGTGATTTCAATACTATTTAGGTGCACTTTGGGTGGTAAGACAGGGGCAGAAGTTTGACCTAGGATCCCCTTTATGGTACCCCAGAACCTGGAGGGGTTGTGATAGAGGCATCCAATTCAGCTGTGTAGAAGGCAGCCTTGGCATTTCTTACTTGTTTTGTGCAGGAGTTTCTGGCTTTTCTGAACTGAAGCCAGTCATTTGGATCCTTTGTCTTTCTTGCTCTTTTCCAGAGTTTATCTCTGGCAAGCAGTCAGATTTGAGGTCAGCAGAGAACCAGCGACAAGATTTGAGTTTGGTTCTGACACTGGTGAGGGTGCATGTATATTGAGGGCACTTGTGATAATATCACTTAAGATCTGAAGAGCTGTCTCTACTGAAGCTGTGAGATAGAATTCTTGCCAACGTGTGGTGTGGCACAAATCATGGAGATATCCTGAAATATTAAAGTTCTTTTTTGACCTTCTTGGGAGAAATTTTGCAGGGTTGGGTGGCTTGATTGTTGATCTTATGCCAGCTATGGGACAGTAATCACTTATGTCACTAAATAGCACTCCAGCATGAGAATACAGATGAGGCTTATTTACCAACATGATGTCCAGGAGTGTGCTGTTGAGATTATTCTTTGGGTTAATTCTTGTTGGTTCTTTGATTAATTGAGTGAAACCATAAGTGTCACAGAAGGTTACTAGGTGCAGATGCATTGGCTAGCCAATTTAAATTCAGGTCACCTAAATGATGGTGTCTTCAGGGCCTAGATTAAGTATAGATCCTAGGTGGGATAGGAGTTTGAGGCCTGCAGAGGGGCCTGTAGCAGCCAATCAGTTGAAAAGATGATATGTTGGGAAGGGTTATTTTAATTGATAAGCATTCAATTCCTTTGGCTGTGATGTAATATTGAGGCAGGATGCAGAGATGTTTGCTTTGACATAGATAGCTACCCCACCGCCCCTGGATGGATGGTCAGATCTGAAGAGCTGGTAGTTGGGAAGATTTATTTCACTGTCTCTTGTTGCAGATTTGAGCCATGTTTCAGAGATAACCAGAAAGTCAGGTAAGGTGTGTGCAACCCAGGCCTGTATTAATGAGAACTTTTTTAGGAGGCTGCAGGCGTTGATGTGAAGAAAACTCAGGCCATTTATGGAGGCTAAGTCAGATGGGGAGATAGAGCTTTCTGTGGGTCCAGGGTTGATTTCAACAGTGCCAACACAGATCAGCAGAAAGAAGATTAGTTTGATGAGGGCATCAAGTGATGGGAATAGGGAGTAATCAGAGGATTTTTTCTTCTTGCTAGGGATCCAATGTATAGTGGGTGATGATCCTGCTGTGTGGTTATAGATTTTGACATAAAGTACCAGCTTAATGGATAGGCATAGGGGGTCATTGTAGTGCCAGTAAGGGAGCAGGGGGCTTATGGCGTGCGAACTGGTTGTGAGCCTTACAGGATACCCCAAGGATTACAGTGCAGAGCAGCAGTATATACTTGGGGAATTGAGGGCATCCACTGGGGACAGCAGAGGGGACAGGCCGAGTAGCCGCCTAATCACCATGGCATGGCTACATCAGTTTCCTCTTCTGGATCCGAGGAAGGTGAGAAGCAAAGCAGCAATAGGAGGCACAGTAGCATGGTGGAGGGTAGGTAGGGTTAAAGATACTAAAGGTGATGTGAAGAAATGAGCTCGGGGATGGCTAGGAGATTAGGTATGGGGGGATAAGAGATTGGTGGGAAAGTGTGTATAAAGAAACACCCAGGAGGGGGGAGGGAGGCGGGCAAGAAGTACTGCGGCTTTCCCGTACCTTTCTGGCCTGTCTCTCCGGCCTCCTGGTTTCCTCTCAGTGCGCGGTGGCCGCCTGCCCGCTGGCGGCTCGGAGCCCCTACGGTCTCTGGGTACTCGAGGGCAGGGCCGGCTAGAAAGGAGGGGACAGAGGAGGGCAGTCAGAAAAAGCACTAGTTGCAGCAATCTGCAAGAGGTGCTAAAAACCTAGATTTACACAACAAAGACTGGGTGGTGGAAGAAGCCAGTTGCTAGCCCAACACAAGTCTCCCAAAAGACTGTAATCACAGAGTAATCAAGCAAGAAGGCATTTCACAAAAGTACACAATAATAAAAGTAAAACAGCTCCTTTTTAGAGAATTTTACATTTTGCATTAAAAGAGCAGTAATCCCGACCAGTTTTGGTGGTGTAAGTACAGCTAAAGTCAATGGGGAAGGCGCACCAATCAGAGGCAAGGCAAAGCTGGCGGTCACCTTCCGATTGGCTTGCGGCTTTCCCGTACCTTTCTGGCTGTCTCTCCCGGCCTCCTGGTTCCCTTCTCGGTTATGCGGTGGCCGTCTGCCCGCTGGCGGCTCGGAGCCCCTACGGTCTCTGGGTGCTCGAGGGCAGGGCCGGCTTTCTGGCTGTCTCTCCCGGCCTTATATCAAACTTTTTCCAAACACTCTGGGAATTAAAGTGCACAATACCAAAATCACCCTGCGAAAATAAGGTGGTATTAAAAGATATCGTGGTGTCAGTGTTTATCAAGTTAGTATCACCTGGACCTGGGTTAGAATGTATGTCCCCACATAACACCAGGAGCAAGATACTTAAAAATCTGATAACATCAGACACATAATACCTCATTTTCTTTTGTCTCCCACGAAATCCCAGAGCACAGGGAAGCTTCAGGAACATCATATATCTACAAAAGTTTGTCCTAAATACAAATACATATTTAACCATGTCTCTAAATATGTCCCTTAACAATGAACCACAATCGGGATAATTGTGTAAAATAATGCCAGATGTAATAAGCAGTAGATGTTTCCTTACAATGAGAATGAATAATCAAGTGTTTTAAAACAAACTGTGATCCCACATTGCCAGACTGCATGCATAGATATAATGAAACAGAAACATACCACCATCAGTGCCCACCTAGAGCTATCCATTTTGGCACCAGCTATCATATAAATTAAGTTTGTTTAAACCCAATTTATTTTAAATGAGTTCTAAGTCAAATGTATTTATTAAAAATGCCATAGAATTCTTAAAAAAGAATAACTTATCACAAAAAGTGCTTTGTTCATCAATTCTAAAATAGGGATACAACTCAAATATATATTTCTCCAATTTCTGTGGCATATGGTAAGTTCTAATACTTTAGTGTTAGCCACTTAATTGCACACACACACACTCACACACACACACACACTTTACCTAAATGTCACAGAAAGGACAAATAAATACACTCACCCTAAGATGATTTAAACAGCAGCACAGGATTATTTTCCTAACAACTTTTTTTTTTTTTTTTTGGTTAGGAGTGGCTGGCAAGACTACGTCAAGGCAGAAGTAGCAGTGCGGTGTTTAAATCAGGAGCCCTCCTCAGCACTAATACGATTGGCTGCCAAGATAGTAGCAACTCTACTGTTTAAAATGCAAAATGATGAATTAAAGTCCTCACATAACATTCAGGCAGGATGACTTGCAGCCCCCGAGATGTTTTCTGCAGCTATAGAGTGAAGCCGAAGAGTAGAGCAGCGCTCAGTGCAGCGCTGTTGTTCGAGTTAATTGTCATAGCGAGAGTGTGGCATTTAAATCAGGAGCCCTCCTCAGCACTAATACGATTGGTCTGCCAAGATAGTAGCAACCTACTGTTTAAATGCAAATGATGAATTAAAGTCCTCACATAACATTCAGGCAGGATGACTTGCAGCCCCCGAGATGTTTTCTGCAGCTGTAGAGTGAAGCCGAAGAGTAGAGCAAGCGTTCAGTGCACCGCTGTTGTCCGAGTTAATTGTGGAGCGAGCAGTGAGGCGTTTTAAATCAGGAGCCCTTCCTCAGCACTAATATGATTAGCTGCCAAGATAGTAGCAGTTCTACTGTTCAAAATGCAAAATGATGAATTAAAGTCATCACATAACATACAGGCAGTTCAGACAGGATGACTTGCAGCCCCCCGAGATGTTTTCTGCAGCTGTAGAGTGAAGCCAAAGAGTAGAGCAAGCGTTCAGTGCAGTGCTGTTGTCTGAGTTAATTGCATAGCGAGCAGTGTGGCATTTTAAATCAGGAGCCCCTCCTCAGCACTAATATGATTGGCTGCCAAGATAGTAGCAACTCTACTGTTTAAAATGCAAAATGATGAATTAAAGTCCTCACATAACATTCAGGCAGGATGACTTGCAGCCCCCGAGATGTTTTCTGCAGCTGAAGAGTAGAGCAAGCATTCAGTGCAGCGCTGTTGTCTGAGTTAATTGCATAGCGAGCAGTGTGGTGTTTTAAATCAGGAGCCCCTCCTCAGCACTAATACAATTGGCTGCCAAGATAGTAGCAACTCTACTGCTCAAAATGCAAAATGATGAATTAAAGTCCTCACATAACATTCAGGCAGGATGACTTGCAGCCCCCCCCCGGCCCGAGATGTTTTCTGCAGCTGTAGAGTGTAACCGAAGAGTAGAGCAAGCGTTCAGTGCAGCGCTGTTTCCAAGTTAATGACTACCTCTTGAATCCAGAAATATCCCAGTGTCCCAGAGGTGCACCCACTCAACTGAATCGTAGCTGTGGGTGTTTTATTGTTCAGGTTTTGACACATAACATTGATTGGGCAGGATAAGCTCCTCATTTCCCTTTAACAAAACTGGTTTGAACTGGATTATTTAGAAGGGGCAGCACCTCCTCTAGCTACAAGGTGAGGAGTTTAGCAAGCACCTTATTGTCAGAAATTAGAAGGGAGGGTGATTGATAGGTGCTACATAGTTGCAGTCCTACCAGGTTTTTAGACAACAGAAATAATAGAAATATTTATACTCTAAAGCGACTCTCTTAAGCTTTAAAGAGTGGTTCCACTTGCGGTCTTCAGGTGAGAGAATGGTGAAGAGAAGCTGGACAGTTCTGGCACCCAAGAACTACTGGAGGAGCTGGTGTTTAAAGTTTGTAGCTCCTCTCTTTCACACAGTAGCAAATGGCAAATGCTGTTGTCTGGTTTTCTCCCACTCGCATGTAAAGAGAGCCATCTCCAAGATGCCACATGCCACACCATCCAATCCAGAAGTATCAGTTTTCGTGGAACTGCAGTTGTCTGCTCCTAGCCAGGAGTGCCTTCATTCTAGTGTTTTATTGATGCAATAAATGCATTATTCACTATCTTTTATACACAGTGGATGTCTTTGTCATTAGTAGCTGAGCTACACTGGCAGCAGCCTAGGCAGCTACCATTTTCATTTATGGAAGCAAGGCTCTGAAACTGGGTGTTAATGAACCTTGGGGATTTGATTGAGAGACTTTACTGCAAACTTTGATGACCTGTATATGGGACTGAACCCATTGCTTACAGAGATTTAAAAGGCTAACAGGCACCCTGCTTTCTCACCTCTTCTCAATACTGCTGTATGGTACACTGAATAGCTAACTTTGCTTTACTAACTTAACTTCCCTGGACTTCTGCCTACCTGCCACATACCCAATAATTTGTCTCTTTAATGGTGGTTTTGAAAGTCTCCCACACCACTCCTGGTGCTATGTTGAGTGAATCAATGATCAGAAGTACTGGTGGGCCTCTTGGGCCCCCTAACCAAAACTAGGGTGACCAAGACTAACGTTGGTTGAGACACTATATGCAGATCTCTCCTTCCTTTCATCCTAGTGCATAGTCATAGACACAGGGTCCTGGTCATAAATTGTGATAGTACCATTTGCCAAGGGCTCGGCCTCCATAGCCAGCTGCTCTGATGCCAATAAAAAGTTGATTCTGCTCTAACTGTCATGAGCATCAGAATAAAAAGTATTATTATGCTGCTTCCCCCACTGTGCCATCAAAACGGCTCTTTCTTTGTTGTGAGCATCTGGGGTCCCCACTCCTTCTCTTGTATGGGATCTAGTTAGTCTTTGTACAGCACGCAGCTCCAGGCTACTCCGTGCCCTGTAGGGTTTCACAGTTTAGTTCTCTAGGGGCCAACTTCCATTGCTGAAAAAGCTACAAAGCCATTAAAAAAAGGAAGGTTCCACTTTATTTTCTCACAAACATTTTTCCATTTTGAAGACAGCTAACATTTTTTTGCAATGTGCATCTTCTTCAGGGAATGGGGCAACAGTAGTACTTAGTTCTTTTGTCTAAAACTTGGGTTCCTATGGACACCCTGTCAGTATTCCCTTAATGTTGCTTTCAGCATTCTAGGCACACCCACATAGTCTTAATTCTTAACCAGTGGAAATGAATTCTTACTGCATCAGTCGTCTGTACCTGATGCTGTATTGATTCTGATTGATTGTAGCTATCCACACTGTGTTTGCAGTCAGAATTTGTTTTAACCTTTTTCTTCCCAGGTAAATCTGAACTTCTGTTTTCTTGTTAAAAACTTGGCTATTCCCTCACTAGGGCACTTAGTCGCATGGATCCTACCTTTATTTCTAATGGCAAAGCTCCTGACATATTTTTCAGTAGGAAAGGCATCCTGAGCTGAAGCTCATCTCCAGGTGCAACCCAGGAGCACAGGGAGATTAAGTGACTTGCTTAGGATTGCACAATATGCAGTTGTGGATTTCAAACCCAGGTCTGCCTGATCTCCAGGTTCACAGCTTGGTGCTCTAACCACTAGGCTATACTGCCTCCCACCTAGGGTCCATCTTATGTGTCCCTCCTGCCCTTCAGCAGTGACTGTACCTAGTTTGAGTATGGAAACACATCCAGGCTTAACAACCAGCATGTTACCCAACTCATGCTGTGTAACTCTCAGTGCCGTTCTCCCTCAGGAATCTGTTTAGTCCTGATTTATGCACAGTGCTAGTTTGCAAACCCCACTGAGTAGGCTATTTCATATGTTGACAGCCCTCCGTTCGAAGTAATACTTTTTAAGGTTTCCCCTTATTCTGCTCCCACTATGTTTGAGGGTGTGCTCTCTAGTTCTTTTTGCACTCAGAATCTCAAACGCCTGTGTTTAGTGCACCCTATCTGTCCCCTTTAGCATTAGTAAAACCATGATCATGTACCCTCCTAATTTTCTCTTCTCCAGGCTAATAAATTTAAGTATGTTAAATCTTTTCTCACAGCTCTTGCCTCCCAAGCCACTAATAAACCTGGTGACCCTGAGCCGAACCCTCGGAATCTCTTCAGTGTCCTTGCTGTAGGACGGGGATCATACCTGGACACAGTACAATATGTGTGACTGACTCAAGGCTTTGTACAGAGGGAGGATCACCTTTCCAGACTTGATCCCAGGAACACAACATCTGCTAAGAGTGCCTGATGATAATTTAGTACTTTTTCCCTCTTGAAGTGTAAAGCAGTAACGAGATCCCCCTTTCTTCAGTCTGAGCCCCCCCCCCCGGGTTGGTCATGGGGGTATACCATTAGAACAGTGATTGAATTTTGACGCCACAGTTACGCATTTAAGGTGACAATGACGGGGCGATCTTGATTTTAGATCACCTCTCAGTCATGCCGCCCTTTGCGCCCGCACAATTTCTACCCCTTCTGGGGTTATATTTAGTTGTGATGCATGGGGCAAAGGCCCTCGCAAAACATGACTATTTCCCAGGATGGCGCTTTGGGGCTCTCTGTTCTGGGAACCACAATGCCTGGCACAGAAATGTCGGGTGGCGTATTGCCTGCGTCCATATTGGTGTCGACAAAATTACTGTTGCACTTATGTGGGAGAACCGTCGTGGGGATACCCCTCCCCCCAAGTTGCTTCATCATTAAACAAGAATCCAACATACAGACAATACTAAAAAGCATATTCAAAGATAACTTGACTATGACACGTGGTGTCACATGCGCAGGTATCCCTGCTACAGTCTGTATATGTAGCTTAAGAAAATAGCTTAGGTGTTTCTTTTTTTATTCTAAACAGATGTAGGTCTGGAATGAGGAGATATATATATATATATATATATATATATATTATATATATATCTATATCTATATCATATATATCTATATCTATATATATATATATATATATATATATATATATATATATAGAGAGAGAGAGAGAGAATATAGGATGGCCTGTGTTCAAATACACCATTTATTTCCATGAGTGAGGGGAGTGGGACCATAACTCACAAGTGTTGAAGCCATGAGTCAGTTATGAAAGTTCCACCCCCTCACGAATGGAAATTAATGTCATATTTGAACACAGGCCTTTGTATGTTTTGTGTATTCAGTATCTGTTCTGTGTGACAACTGAGGGCAGATTCATTGAGACCTTGGCAGAGCGGGCTGTCAGTCAAGCTGATTGTGACAGGGCTGAATAAGGCGCTGCCCATTTGTTATGCAGAAATAGTTCAAATGCAAGGGTCTGTTCCATACCTCTCAACCTCCCAACTTGCCAATGTGTGACAGAGGGCTACAAAATGTGTGACAAATGGCAAAAATGTGGTATGCCAGGATTTTTCACAGCGTGCTGAGTCACGCACTGTGGCGTTTTCATGTAAAATAAATGTTACCACAGTAAAACTTTTGTTTGTATGCTTGGCATGTGGTCTGTGCTGCAAACTAAAGAGAAAATTAAAATGTGTTGTGCCTTTGTGTCCTTTCTTAAATAAAGAGTGATGCAAACCCTAAATGTGTGTGTCCTTAATTAAAAAGAGTAATGCAAATCCTAAATGTGTTAACATTTTAAAGAATCCATCCAGAGGGACTTCACTCAGGCATGGGATAGGCATAAGGGAGCAATACAAATGAGTATGTGCCAGTATGAATAGATAAGCCAATGACAGAGAAAACCCCGATGGCACATTTATAAGTTAGAAAAAGAAATGGGCAGACTGGATGGGCATTCCGGTCCTTATCTGCCATCAACCTCTATGTTTCTATGTACCAGTGAAGCTCCCTCACTCAAACCATGGTCTTCCCTTATCAACATCTGTGCAGCCCCGAAAATTAATCAAGAGAGAGAGAAAGATGCAGCTCCATCTTTTCTGCTCTCTGAATGGCTTTTATGTTTTAAAGGTTTGCCACACCATCAAAACTGTGGTCTCTGCCATTGCCAGCATCAGTACAGCTCTGTATGCATGTGTGTAACACTCCCTGTCCTGATTTCGGTTTTCTGTTTTCAAAAATAAAAAAAGTTCACTGCTTGTACTACCCATATCCCTTACCTGCATTGGTGTAGCATGAGGTGAAGCTGTTCATCTTTTCTGCTCCATGAATTTAACCTTGTCTATACAATGTGGAGTAAATAGTGCATCTAATCTAAAGCAAAGCTATACAGTACTGTAGAGAGCTAAAAAAGAGCTAAAATAAACTGAGTAAAGGTGACTACTGTACATATACTCAGTATAGTTCAGACGGTAGTGACGCTGTTCTGTGTGTGACACAAGCCAGTTCACTCAGGCAGGTGTTCTTGATGGCCACTTCAGCCAGAGGGAGTTCATCTTCAGCAGCCCCAGCCACGGCACAGGGCCAGTGCTCACAAGCCTCCCCAACAAATCTATCCATTAGCTGCTGCTGCCAGGGGGCTGGAGTTCAGGTACTAGGAGTGGGGCAAAGACGAAGTGCCCAGGGTCTCTCCCAGACACTCTCCCCTCCGACTGTCCTACTGATAAGATCAACCCCAGTTTGCTGCAGTATGTGGCATGCCCCCCCCCTGCAGATTGAGGCCTGGGCACCTCCTCGCTGCTCTGCCCTGCCAAACCAAAACCCTTCCATCCCCTGCCCGGCCACCCGTCTCCGGATAATATAAAATAAAAAAAATTCCCAAAGCACAAAAAGCCACAGCAAGAAGCTGATACAGAATACCAACTGTCTGTTGGTCTGGTGGTCCCTCAGTGCTCAGCTGGTTGGCGGCGCAGCATTCATCCTTCTGGCTCCTCGCTTGGCCTCACTGTTCCGGCTTCATGGTATGCAGCACTGCAGTGATTCTGATTGGTTCCTTGCGGTCCATCTTTAAGCCATCCTCCTCTCCTCCAAATGCTCCCAGAGCTATGGTTCCCCCCCTCCAGACACCCAGACTGCTTTATAGCAGGGAAGTGGACCTGAAGGCGGACCTGGCAGACAGACTCACAGACGAGTCACTAATCGGTTTGTGGGGTGGGTGTGTGTGTGGGTTAGCCAAACTGCCATTAGAGCCAGCCCCCCCAATGTCCCAATGTCTTCTGCTAGATGGGCCAGGATGGAAGTTAAGTGTTTCTGTTGGCTGGCTGCAGTGCAAACAAAGGGAGAAAAGGATTAGTGCTGCGCGCGGTGCAGCCGCGTGGTTTTGGCGTACGAGGTGGAAAAGAATGGGAGAATGCGGAAAAGAACTGGAGAATGCGGGGCAGCGGTACAGGCAGACTGCAGGGGTCAGAACGCGGGACATCATGCGAAATCCGGTACAGTTGAGAGGTATGGTCTGTTCTATTCTCTCCTTTTCTGTCTCTTGTCTGTCTGGTTGTGCAACCAAATTTTCTTTTGAGACCTAGGAACTGATCACTCCAATGATTTCGCAATTCTCTGCCTCTCGCTATATCTCTGCCTTCGCTTGTTGTTCTGTCTTTTCTTCCCCTTTCACATCTGCAGGTGTAACAATATATGTGTATTTTATGTGGAAATGTCACTGATACTGGAATCCCTTTGTTTAAAACTGTGTATAGTTATACTGTTGAAATGATTGCAAAAAGCAGTTTGGAACTCAAGGAGTTAACCTGGGATGCAGTTTTTTAAGCCTTTTGCAGAGCTGTAAACTGGTGATTGCAAACAGTTGCTCAGTGAGCCAGTGGCAACAAATCTGATTTGCGCAGTAATGGGGAGTAAACCCAAAGACGTTACAAGAAAAAACAAGGAAAGCTGCGCATAAACTAGTACTTCAAATATATAGCCTTGGCTAGGAGCTTCACGAATAATGTAGTGCATCCACGCAGCTTTATACATTTACAAAGAGATGCAATCCATGGAATACTCTTATTGCAAGATATATTTATTCATGAAATTGCCAGACAGTGTTACAACAAACAAGCCTCACCTCGGCACTTCGGGTTATGAACCCTTCCTCAGGAGGCGCTGATGCTAACCTGAAGCGGCGAGGCCTGTGGATGCACTAGATTATTTGTGAGGCTCTTATCCAAGGCTATATATTTGAAGCACTAGTTTATGTGCAACTTTCCTTGTTTTTCTTGCTGAGCTGTAAACAAGAGGTCAGTTCTGAGTCACTGTGTTCTTTTTGCTGCACCTGCAAGGAATGTAATTTACAAGAACATTCAGTGAGAAGCAGGACATCTCTTAATGAGGTTCCCAGGCAAAGACTTATAAAAAGAGAAGCAATGCTTTTGCTAGAGAGACAAGGAGAGTGAGAGACTGAGAAACTGAAACTTGGAATTAAGAGAGACCTTCGGAAGAAGGACTTTGTATTTTTCTGTTTGTACTGCCTTTGTTAAATAGTTATATGGAATAATTTTTATTTTGCTGTTATTGAGAAAAATAAAACGCTATTTGCAAATTTTGAAACTGCTCCTGGTTTTCTTATGCTTCCTGATCTGTGCCTCGACAACAGTGATGTAGGCAAGTGAAAAATAAAGTGTTACTTACCCATTGGGTAAATAACATAATTTATGTTTCACTAGGATCAGAGTCTTGGGAAAGTAATGCATTTATTTAAGTAGTGGAATCCCTGCATACACTGTATACTTATATATGTATGTATATCTGCGAACATATGTATGTACAGTATGTACTGCATGTATCTAGCTGCATCTGTTTGGTTCCCAGACTAGAGGTGTTATTAGCAATGTCCGTAGTTTTGAGAGAAATATTGAACAGCAGGAGACAGTGTTAAAGAGACAGGATCTCTGATACTGTCACGTTAAAACGTGGCAGCAAGATTACAGGCTGAAGCTGCAAAAAAGCATGCAGGTTTGGATGAGTTTTTGGGGAATCCATACAGACAGTCGTAAGAACTGAACTCTGTACTACTACTGTATACATCAGAATAGTGCGCTGTGGGAGGGGAGACGAGTGCATGGGAAACGGAAGAGGGGAATCAACAGAAAGCATATAAAATAAATATAAACCAGAAGAAGTCTTCAGCTCCACTGATGTCACTGGGTTCTGGAACTACTAAGTAATTAAAAACAAGCATTTGTCAATGCCGAACGTTCGCTTGCAGGAATTTGCAGTGGTGTTTGGCACTTGGACATGGCTTAAAAAAAAAAATCAGTGACAAGTAAAATGAGGGACACAGTTTAACAATTGGTTCTATCCCCTGAAGCAGGCAGCGTGAGAGTATTGGTATAAAATACATGGTCTCTGGGCGTGTGTTGGTATTTTCACTCCAAATTTTCAACATGAGCTTTTTGTGACCCCACCTCATGAATAGTGCATCATGAGTTCTGGTTTGGCAATGACACACCTCTCATTTCCCCTATTGTCCCAAGGCATTCCTTGCACAAGCGAATGCAGAAAAGCACTAGAACTGCTGACATGGAGGCTGGTAAGGGGAACTCACTGCCCTCAGCAGTACAGTCCCTTCAGGCTCTGAAGAATCAAGCTGGATTGGAAGGAGCAGCAGCTACACACTGTACTACTGTCCTGGATCCAGAGTGTGCATGTGGGTTGGAAGGAAAACACAAAGCAAGTGTTTGGTCCTATTGGGTTTGCAGGCAGGTACTGGATGCAGTATTGTGCATTGCTGGTAAAGCAACAGATAGATACAGCGTTCCCTTCAAACAGGTACTGGGGTACAGTACTGCACCCATATGGCAGGGTAGTGGGCAAGTAGTACCCACCCAGGACTCTCGGTAGGATTTTTAGTTGAAGAGTCCCGGACTTTCTTGAAAAAAAAAATTGGGGTCCAGACTGAAAATCTGGGAGTCCTCGTGAAATTTTTGGGGGTCCCCATTAAAATGAATGGAACGAGTCTGGAAAGTGCATTTTAGTGTTTTTTATTTATATATCCATGTTTTTTTACATTCCTGAATCATTATGTTGCTAATATAATGCCAAAGTCTTTTTTTTTTCAGCAGACGGTGTTGTTTATTTATTTATTTTTTTTATTTATTTAAGAATCAGTTTACAACCTTTGAGCCAGAGGCTCGTTTACAAAGGTACTTCCTCACATAAAGACATACATTGCGTTTCAGTTACATAGCAAAGATTTGCCAAAAATCAGTAGGCATTCACCAGAGGTGCCACGTCACATTGTGGTCAGACAGATACAATTGGGTACAGGGTACATGTAATCGATAGCAGGTATTAAACAAGTTGGTATCAAGTGAGCAATTTGGTAGATAAACATTGAAACAGCTGGCACTGGCCAGGTTAAACCTAGGCATGGTGGACAGGGAAGTGGTGGAGGGATGGTTGGTGGAGAGCTGCCGGGGGCATTGTCAAGAGAGAAAAAAAGAGGTGGAGGCTATGTTCAGAGACAGGAGCAATTACGAAGTGCTGAAGATGTGGTTCCGGCGCGGTTTTGAATGTGGAGATGGTGATGGCATTGGTGATGGTGGCAGGGAGAGAGTTAAACCAGGTTGGGGCTCTATAGCTGAAGGACCTTTGGCCACGGCTGGTTCTTGTTCTGGGGGCCTTTAGAGTGGTCTTGTAGGAAGACCGTGTTGCAATGGTGGGAGGGCTCTGGTGGATGGATGCTGTTACCCCAGGGGGGGAGAGCCCGAGTAGGGTTTTCTTGGTGAGGAGACAGGTCTGGTATCGGAGCCGTTCATCCAGGGTAAGCAGGTAGTCAGCATCGATATATAGCTGACAGGTGTGTGTGAGTCTGGGGCACCAGTAATTAATCTGCACGCTTTATTCAGGGTTAGGTGAATTTTGTTTAGTGCAGTGGTGTCGGCAGCACTGTATACTGGTAGACCATAGTCTACAAGGGACAGAAGCGGACGATGTAACAGCTAGCGAGGCATTTGGGGAAGGCAGCTTTTATGGCGGAATAGGATGCTGTCGGTGTTGGTGGCGGATGTTAGTGTCACATGTGGGTGAAATGTGAGGGCTGAATCAAGGTAACCCCAAGGTATTTGTAGGAGCAGACTTGTTCCAGTGGTTGGTTGGTGCTTGGAAGGATATAGAGGGTGGTTGCTAGCTTTGTTTTGGGGTGTGAAAAGAGCATAGTTTTGGTTTCTTAAGATTGATGATGAGTCTGCGCCTTAAACCAAGCCTCGCACTGTTGAAAGACTGCTGTAGGGAGTCCTGTAGGAGATGGGATTATGGTGGGTGGCAAACAGGACAGCGCGTCTGCATACAGCAGAATTTTGCCAGAGCATGCACTGGGCAGGGTGTTCAGATACAGCGAGAAGAGAAGGGGCCCAGGATGGAGCCTTGGGGACCCTAGAGAGAATGGGACGGTATCGAGAGTGGTATTAATCTTGACACACTGGGATCGAGTGTCAAGATAGCTGGCACGCCATGCCAGGGGCCAGCGAGACCAGTGAGGCAGAGTGCATTCAGCAGCAGTGGATGGGAGACAGTGTCGAAAGCCTTTGAGAGGTCAATGAACACTGCACCAGCTAGGAGCTGGTATCCAAGGAGGAGTGTAGGAAGTTGGAGAATTAATAGGGCAGTGCTGGTACTGTGACCCAAGACGAAGCTATGTTGCTCTGGGCATAAGATGTTATGTTTAGCCAGATAATCAGTGATTTGAATGGCCACCACTTTCTCCAGGGCTTTAGAGAGGGGAGGGAGGATGGAGATTGGCCGGTAGTTGGCCGACGACCTGTCGCCTCCTTTATGAATAGGTGTGATAATGGCTGTTTTCCAAGCTGTGGGGAATTGTCCCAGGCAGAGTGACTGGTTAATTAGGCTTGTGAGAGGTGCAAGGACTTCATCTAGCACCAGCCTGAGGATGCTGGGGTCCAGTGAGTCACTGCCGGGATTGTTGCCATTGAGAGCTTTGGTTAGGATGGGTCTGGCTTCCCGGTGGAAATCTTTCAGGAGGAAGCTGGGGTGCTGGAGGACAGGGGAGTTTGGCTGGGGGAGGTCAAAGAAATTACTAGGGAGGACTGAGCTAAGGTCAGTGAAAGTGGTGTTGAACCAGTTAGCTATGGTGGCAGGCTCGGTGGAGGTTGTGCCATTTCTAGTGAGCTGGGATGGGGCAGGGGAGCAAGCTTTACCATTGAGTTGCTTAATATTATCCCAGAAGGTCCGGGCTGAGCCCCAGGAGGAGGTGAGGAGGCCTGGTAATGGTCTGCCTTGGCTTTCCTGATGGCCCATGAGCATTTATTTCGGGCTGCATTGTATGCTTGCCTATCAGACAGACGACCTGTTTCAGTGGCAGGTGCCAGAGGTTATCCGGTTTCTAAGTAATTGTAGGGAGGCCGGCTAACCCAGGGTGCGCTCTGTTTTGGACCGGTTTTGCTTAAGGTGCAAAGAGATCATAGGCCATGTTGAAGTTGTGAGTGAAAAAGGTGAGGGCAGTATCAATGTTGGTTGCCTGCTGAATGGGGGACCAGTCTATCTGGGTGAGGAGTGCCTTAAGTTTCTTCAGCCCACCAGGGCGGAGGCGCCTGCGGAGGGTGGTCTGGGCTTTGGGTTTGGGATTGGGGGTTACCCAGTGGAATAGGATAGGGGAGTGGTCACTCAGGGAGTCTGGGAGGACCTGGATGTTTTGGATTTTATGGGGTCGGTTAGTTATAATAACATCCAGCAGGGTGCTGGTACCACTCTTAGGGTTAAGTCTCGTGGGCTGGGTGACGAGTTGTGTCAGATCTTGGGCGGCAAATGAGTCTCTGGTGGTGGATGAGGAGGTGCTGAGCCAATTTACGTTAAGGTCCCCCACTAGGATTTGTTCTGCCTTATGGTGGAGGGTGGCCAGGTAGTTCTGTTAAAGATATTAGGGCTGGGTGCTGGTTCTTTGGGGAACATAGGCTGTGGTGAGATAGGGCTCCTAGAGGGTCTGGGGTGAGTCTGAGGGTAAGGGCCTGGGCCCCATTTGTGAGGGCAGGGTGGGGAGGCGTGTCCAGGTATTGTGTCCCTGGTGTAGATTGCACAGCCACCCCTCGCTTGCTTCACTCCGGTCCTCCCGTATAAGGTATAGCCTGGGAGGAGACAAATGAGTCTGGAGTTGATTTGACAGCCAGGTTTCAACCAGGGCTATGATGTCTGGTTGGTGAGCCAAGGCCCAGCACTGTAGGGCGCAAATCTCCTCAGCAGGCTGCATATGTTCATGGAGGCTACTCAAGACCAGTGGGCTGAGTGGTGGATGGGAGGGGCAGGGCCTGGGTTGGGGTGTATGTTCCTGTTAGAGTAGAAGGAGGAGAAGTGCTCTGGTCAGAGGGAGGCTGATGGAGAGTTTACGCCGGAGCGATATAATAAGGAATGGGGTTTGGTTGCACAAGGGGTGGGTAGGGTAGCACAGGCAGAGAAGGCCTGAGTGATCAGAAGTGCAAGGGGGCTGTGGGGGGAGGACAGGTGATGTCTGGAAGGGGGGTGAGGTGGAGAGGAGCAAATGGGATGTGTGGAGGAGGAGGGAGGGGTAGGAGCAGTGGTAAAGGAGGAGGGGAGGACAGGAGGGTAGGTAGGAACACTGGAGTAGTGAGGCTGAGGGTTCATAGGGACAGTAGGGTATGTGGAAGGCAAAGGGAGGAGGAGGAGAAGAGATAGACTGGTGAGCAGGGGATGCATGTGCATAGTTGGGAAGGTTGGTGGAGCTGAAGTGAGGAAAGAATGGGGGGACTAGGATGAAAGAGGGGAGATAGTAGTGAGAGATCACCTCAGAGTCTAGTTGCTGCTATGGTGTGGTGGCAGCGCATGTGCCTGAAGTGCACAGAGTACTGGGTTCAAGTCCTGATCAGGGCAATAGGAGAGAGCCAGACCAGTGGCTGTAGCAGCAGGGAGTTGGGTTCAGGTTTGTAGAAGCACTTAGATAACACTTTAGTTGTGTCACAGGGTTAGTGTGTTCTTTATAGTAATGAAATCCTGCAGTAAGAATATGCAGGTGTTCTAGGTGAGTGGTGGAGCTGTGGACTTTGGAAATAAGGGTGCAGGGTTCAAATCCTGCAAGGCAGCAGGAAGAAGAGGTAAACTTATATTTTGGCAGATTGGGTAGCTAAGTGATTAAGAGGCTTAGAAAGTAGTAATAAAGTAGGTAGGCACTGTGGTGCAGAGGTAGAGCAGCTGACTCTGACCACAAGGGTACTGGGTTTGAACACAGCTCAGGGACAGAGGGTAGAGAGGGCCAATTTTTTAAGTCTGGGCAGGAGGGAGTGAGGTATGGTTAAGAGCATAAAAATAGAGGAAGTTGTTGGCCTGGTTCATTGGCTGAGAGGATAGTCAGTAGAATGTAGAGAGAAGGGTACCAGGTTTGATACTAGCAGTTGCTTAGAGATAGGATGAGTGCAGAAAGTAGGTAGTAGAAGGAATCCAAGGGAACTGCAGTGACCTCTAGTGGGACAGCTGTGCAGCAGTAGCTAGGAGGGATATAGAGAGGAGAGAGGAGCTAGAGTGGAAAGTGCAGTGACCCCTAGTGGTTGGTGCCTATAACCTGCAAATGGGAAAGTGGACACTTAGTAAAAAGGAGGGTGGGTCACGTGTCACATCACGTGACCTGCCAGCAGCAATATATGGAGTGCCGACCGTGGTTGGGGCAGGCAGGTGGGAAGTGCCTCACAAAAGTCAGGCTGTAGTGCAGGACACTTTACCTCTTCCAGGCTCTGGCAATCCCCGGTTTCAGTCTCTGCTGCTGGGCTGAGTTCTGCATTCCCACAAGGTACCAGTGATGGCTAAGTAACCACAGCAGTAAATGATCACATAAAAAGAATCACCTGTGTGACTATTGATTGACTGTTATTCATTCATTTGTTCAATGACTGTCACAAATTACAGTGAGAAAAATGTCCTTACAGTTTTGCAGTTCTGGTACATTGAGTTGGAATTTCTACTGCTGCAGTGCAGTTGCCCAATTATTTATTTGCTAAACTGCTACAAAGTTTGCCATTAGATTAGGTACCGACAGTAAGAAGATGTAAACATTAACAGACACTAACAGTCATTGCTGACAGTCACCTATGTCTCCCAGTCAGTCACCTCCTGCCCAAAATACTTCCCTTCGTTCTCTCCTGCACATTGACATTTTAGATGCAATTATAATCAGCCCCCCATTTCAGACTCCCTGGCTGTGCCCACCCACCAAACATTGCAGAAACCTCCCTTCCAGCTCCCACCCACCAATGATGACTCAGGCTTAGTTAGATGACACAATCTAACATGATTGTGTGGTTGCTGCCCCGTGGCTTAGTACAATTGTTTTAACTGGCTACACTATCTTGACCTGGCATAAAAGTAATTATTTCTTTGCCTACACCCTCCTGCCCACAACTTCTCGTAAAACACCCTCCTGCCCACAACTTCTCCTAAAACACTATCCTGCCCACAACTTCTCCCTGCACAAAATCTTCTTAAATTGTAAGAATACCTCAACCTGGCTCTACCAGAGACATTGGATTTGACTGGGGTGACTGAAAGCCCCACATTCCACCCACCCCACCCTCTTAGCCTTGACAGCTGATCTGTTAAGAAGAGAGAGTGCAGTGGCACAATCTGGTGGATATGACAACTGAGTCTGCAGTGTGTCTGCTTTCTGTGTGTACGAGTCATGGGTACTCCTGTGCTGGCAGGCATTCTCCTAACACCCCTCCTGCCCAATTAACGTCTCCACACAACTCTCCTGCCCATAACTTCTCCGACTCTCCTCCTGCACATTTCCTACCCACCCCACCCACAACCTACCTTGGCTCAACAGTTCTCCCAGATCTGTCCAGTTTAACAGTGCCACAATCTAATCTGGTTGATGGTATGAAATCTACACAGTCTGCTTTTCTAGTGAACTTCTTTTTTCATGGCATTAGATTGCCATTTTTTCTGTAGCAATTTCTTAACACCTTCAGCCCATAACTTCTCCTAAACACCCTCCTGCCCATCACTTCTCCTAAACACCCTCCTACCCATAACGTCTCCTAACACCTCCTGCCCATAACTTCTCCAAAACCCTCCTGCACATTTCTTAATTGTGTGTGTGGCAGCTAAAAGAGTACTCAAGTGCCAGTGTTCATGACTGGATAGCACATGGGGTGACTAAAAAGCTCCCCCATCCCACCCACAATTACCTTGGCTCAGCAGGTCTCCCAATCTGTCTGGTGTGTGGCACAATCAGGTGGTGCCTTGGTGGAATTATCTGCACACGGCCGCCACACTGCAAGTGCATGAGTCTGCTTTTTTCTGTTTGAACTTCTTTTTTCATGGCATGCCATGTTTTCTGTGGCAATATCTTCTCCTAACACCCTCCTGCCCATAACTTCTCCTAAAAACACCCTCCTGCCCATAACTTCTCCTAACACCTCCTACCCATAACTTCTCTCGTAACCCAACACCTCTTCCTCCTGCACATTTCTTAACTGTAGTGTACTGCAGATGACAGTAGAAGAAGCCACTGTTGCAGACAGACTGTGGAAAGAGCAGAATGGGTTAAGTAACTACATTTGACAATAATCTCAGACTGTCCCCCACTAAAAAAACAAAAACACAAAAACACAGGGACTGCATTGGGGCCATAATAGTTTACCCCCACCACACACACACACACACACACACACACATCTGAACTTGTTAGACTATGATCCTCTACCACCAAAATCAAAATGATATTACATTTAGCAGAATGGGGTGTGACCATCCACCTGGGGCCGGGCCAATCCCCAGGAACTTTAAATCTTGATCCGTTCCCCTGAACAGGACCCCCACCAAAAGTAGCAATGACCTTCAGGGGCTAAATTTAAAAACTGTATCCCCCCCAACCCTTGTTGGAACAAAACATTTTAATACTTATCGTCTACTCTTGTGCCCAAGTTCTTCCATCGTCCTGTCTCTGGGTCAGTGTCAGTCACTCAAATTGTCTCTGAAACTAAAAAAAAAAAAAAAAGCTATTAAAGACAATTATTAAAGCATTTTAAATTTTAAAATAATTATTTTCTACGCAGTCTTATGGCCTTAAATTTCTTAAGTGCTGGATGAGGGTCATAGTCTTCAAGTTCAGCTCCTTCTTGGGTTATCCGTATGAGCTTGCTCACAGTGTCTGCCTTTAGGGAACATCTACCTTTGGGTTTTATTTTGTTCTGTACAGAAAACCCTCTTTCACATGCCACTGATGTAACAGGTGACACAAGTAAAATCTTGGCCATTGTGACAAAATCTGGGAAAACATCCGAGTAGTTCTCAATTAAGTCTTGGCAGACACTACTGAGCAAAGTCAGTCCTTTTTCAGATTTCAGAACAAGTTTGAATTGTCTGTAATCTTTCTCAGCCCTGTGTTGGTCAATAAGTGCTGGCAGTGTTTCTTCTTTGAAGATTGTTTCTTAGAAATAAGTGCAAACATCCTTGAGTTCCTGCAGTCCATGGTCCATTATTTTGGAGCCATCTGGGAGACACTTTGGATTTAAAAGAACATTCAAGTTATGTAGCAGCTGCATTGAAGTTGTCTCAAATCTTGTGTGAAAGTTTTTAATGAGTTGGGTCAGATATCCTTGAGATGCCATCTGGAACTGCATTCACAGTGATGGCTTGTCATTCACTTTTTGATCCTGCCACATGCCAGGACGTTGGTCGAGTACCTGAAATGTGTTCTGTAGCTCTACCCCATTCTGCTTTTTAAACTGCTGCAGTCTAGTAACTGTGGCTTCTATCATGCTGCTGGCCACCAAAATGTCAACACTGTCCCATTGCATGACTAAAGACAGTTTATTCACCACATCTAAGACATCCATGAAAAAAGAAGTGCATAAGATAAAGCAGACTGATTTCAGTTTTGTGTGAAGGCCCTTTGCTTCTGCTGCACCTTTTGCTGCATCATGCTCTAGGGTTTCTAAAAGTGCAGGGTATGATCTGTGAGTTGCTTGAACTGCAGTATGCAGTGACAGCCACCGAAAACTTGCAGGTTCTTTTAGGGACAGATATCTGATATTTTCATCCCTGAGAGTTTTCTGGATGAAATGCAAGGCATTGTACCATACTGCAGAGTTGCTATAGTATCTGTACACATTTTTGATGGTTACTTGATATTCATTGAATACAGGGTTGTCCCGACATGCTTGACCTGCTGCCAGTGCCAGTCTTTGGGAAACACAATGAATCTGAATCAGCCTTGGGTTAACTTGCTGTCTTAACTTTGCACCCACCCCATTGTGCATTCCAGTCATGACGCTGGCACCGTCACTTGCTAGTGTGATGATCTTGCTAGGGTCAACTGCATTAGCAGTACACACATGTAGCAGTTCTTCCACAGCTGTGTCTGCTCTCCCATCAGGTATTGCAATACAGTCAATAAAATGAATTTTGGCCTGTGCTTTGTGTACGCACTTCATATAAATGTTCAGTTTTTTGAGAATGGTTACATCAGTGGTTTCATCCACCATTACCCCAAGGAACTGAGAACCTGCTAAGTGAGCTTTGATTTCTTCCTGTAGGACTTCATTTATGGAGTCCAGCATGTCATATCTTGCATCCCAACCAGAGTATATTGTGCCACTGTCTTGCAAGGCTGGACAGCCATTTCACTTCTGTGGATTGACAAACACACCAACATTAATGTCAGTCCTCAAGCAACAGCTGCCACGACCTTGTGCCCCGGCCCAATAGATTCCATTCATCACCTGCAGAGTTATCAGTGTTTCAAACTGGTTGAGTGATTGCCCTTGTTTGGTAAGGTAGTACAATGTCATTAACTGAGCAACTTTACTGTCATCCTTAGCCTCAGGACCCGAGATCTGCTTCTCAAATGCCACTGGCAGAGATTGTTTTTCTGCTGTTTTATTTCCAGTTTGCACCAGCAAATGTTCTCGGTAGACACTTTCAAATTCGTTGAGCCAGTTGTGGCAAATAGATTGCTTTTGCCACCTTTTTTGCACCAACTGCACTTCCCAGCAACATTCCCCTCTGCTTCCTCCTTTACAAGCCATGGAAATAACTTTGTCCAGCTGTCCCTCCACAACCTTAATTTCTTGCTGCTTTTAGCAGATGCAGTCTGTTCAGAGCAGACCGATCATCAGTTTCAACATTCACAATGTCAACTGTCTCCTGAGATGTGCTTAAGTCATACTCAGAGGATGATGTTGTTTGTTCCTTATCCTTTGGTGTGGAGGATTCTTCTCCACCAAAATAATCAGTAAGGCTTCGTTGAGACATGCTGCTCATGAGGCTTCCCCGCCCAGCTTCTTCACTCTCCTCCTCTGCTGGGAGCAATGCTACTTGGCCCTGTACAAAACACGCACAAAAAAAAAAGACACAGTAAACCCTAAGCTCACTAAACCGTCGCCAGAAATATTCGCAATGCCCTAAACCACCTAAAATAATTGTAAATAAAACAATTTACCCTTTTCTGTACTGTCTAACACTGGTGCCTCCAGGCAATGTGTGCAGCATGCACCCACACAAATCCTTTGAGTGACTGGTCATTCTGTCCGACCACACATTTGTTTTTAAACAAATAAGAAAGCTTTTTCTTTTCTCTGCCTTCTCTCTCTCTCTCTCTCTCTCTCTCTCTCTCACTCCTGCTACATTTTCTCCCCATCAACAGCAAAATGGCTTGGGAGCCTGTTGCTGAGCACTCCTCTAGCTCTCGCTCTCCCCTGGCAGAACCAAGGCGCAGGTGGCTTGAAGGGGGAACTGATCGCAACCCCCCCCCCCGTATACTGCTGCTTGAACGGTCTTCATCCTCATTTCCCTCCTCCCCACCTCATGTGGTGGTGTGCGCCACTCTCCAGGGCGCTAAAACCACCAGGTGGCAAGGGGGGAAAAAATAAACCAGTTGCGCATTTCGCGCATGCACAGTACACAGCCCGCTCAGGACTCCTAAGGCCTGTGCTGCGGAGAGTCTCAGGGACTCTCTGGGCTGGTGGGCGGGCGTCCCGAAGCACAAAATATGCGTAAAGGACGTGGCTGCCCGTGTCCCAGAGAGCCCTGCCACCTATAGGCATGTATTAGAGTACTATGCTATGGTAGCAGCAAAGAAAAGGTGCCCCCCTGCAGACAGGTGTTTTAGAGTGCTGTACTACCCTGAGCTGTCCAGGTAGTGGTTACTTGGGAACTGACCCCAGCTCCAATACAGATAATGCCTTGAACAGACATTAAGTGAAGTAATGCCCCTACTGAGGCCAGGGCAGTAACACACATATACTGCCACCTTCTACACTGTTCCTGAACACAGGTTGCCAGCGTAGCATGAGGTAAGGCGACCAGTGCCTCAGCCCTCAGTGCCACCAGGCCAGCTTCTCCTAGTTATTTATACTAATTCTGTAATAATAATTGCCTCAGTTGGTGCAGGGACAGTCATCTGCGGTGGACATCATTCTGGAGAGAATGAGAAGACACCCTTCCATCCCCACTCCCTCACTGTTTCTCTCACTCACCAAAGTCTGCTCGTACTGCAGCACTCGCTGCTCACTGCCCTCCCTTGTCATGGCTGTTCCACACTGCCTGCCCATACTATGTGTTCAGTACCTCTGCCACCGCAGCCACGCGGCCTCCCTCACACACACTCACCCCGCCCATACCAACGTACCAAAAGCCCAGCGATTCGCTTTGCCTCCTTACACACATGCATTCGTCGCGGGAGCCCAGAAACTGTATAATGGAAATAACGTTAGGGGTTACCCAGCGGGGAGGTGTGTAAGTATCTGAAGGGAACCGGTCGATGATTATCACACTACTCGCTTCCCCAAGTGGCGATGGTACAGTCTTGCTGAAAAGAGCAGTTCTGCGGGACATAGGCTGAGCAGCAGTTGGTTATCAGCGAAGCTGATTTGAGCTGTGAGTTAGTGGAACCGGCAGTAGGAGCCATATGTGTTTACTCCCCTCGGAGTGCAGGCGTGCAATGACGTCGAGGCTTACTTGCCGATGTCTGCCGCACTCTGCCACCGCTTCTAGTGGAACCCCCAGTCATCACCAGGGGCCGCCACAGAGCGGTGGTTCCCCTGGATCCCAGCCCGGGATAGGAGAGCAGTCCTCCGGATACTCAATCCTATCCCTCCCCAGCCAGCCCAGGCTCGCGTCCTAACCCGGGTCACCAGCGTGGTGCGAGGTGTGCCGTCCAGCGTCTCAACTCTCAGCGCCACTGGGCTGGCTGTAATTCAGCTTTTTTATTTAGTTTTGTTATGTACAGTAGACCGAGTAGGGCCATCAGAAACAAAACAAGGGTATTAAAACAAAATGTGTCAGCTGGCACTGTGGCACCGAGCAATGGGGCATATCTCTGGCATGCTGGTGAACCGGGTTCATGCCCCAAACACAGGTGTCAGGAGCAGAGGCCAGCAGGGAGGGAGTTAAGGGTGTCCCTTGGACGCTTCCCTCGGGGAGAGGGGGGGTGTTGCACACTGCTCTTGGAGTAGCTCCTGGCAGTGGCTTGTGGAGACCCTTTAGGCTACATGGGTAGTCACACACAGCTGAGCATCTCCACCCCAGGATGCTGCCATGGCCGCACAGGTGGGAGGTGGGTGGAGCCCCGAAAAAGTTGGACTGATGCAGGATGCTGCCTGTCGTGTACTGAGGACCCATACAGCCTTACCTGAGGTACTTTCCATGGAAACCGAGTAGAGTACATCCTCTGGGGTCGTCCCCTCCTGGCCACAGGGCCCTGCCTTGGGAGCCAGGGAGGAACACCATGGTGGAGGTAAGTCCTGGGAGGACAGGCTGGAGTGCACGGCAGGGCAGCCGGTTCGGGTGGGAGCGCAAAAAAAAAAAAGCCACATGAAAACTGTTGCCACAACATTTACAACCTCATTTGGTGCCAAATTTGTGTAAACCCCCTCATTTTGTGTCACATTTTTAGTACAAAACATGCTGATTTGCACTCAGTTTGGGGGGGGATAGAGTTTAAGATTTTGTAAAATGGAATTGCCCATTTTCTTTAATGGAAAATCAGTGGCCCTAGCCAAGGGCCTGTTTTCAGGGACGACCTGGGTATAGTGTAGGGTACAGCACAGAACATACTTTGAATTGACATTGTACGGTCAGACCAAGTTAATTTGTTTTTGCCTATTTGTTACTGTATGTAATAAAAATAAATGTAGTAACCAGACAATGACCAGGCTTTTTTTTGTTTACTTCATTAGAAAATTGAAAATTTAGAAATACAGTGATGAGAGGTTAAAAAGTTTAATTTTCTTTCTTAACCAAGTAATAGTGCTTAGTTTAATTTAAAATAATCCATTTTTTGTTTACATTTCTTACCCTTTTGCATGCACATTGTTTATGTCAAGAACACACACCACAAGTGTCTGTTTCTTCTGAAGGGTTTTACTCCATGTACAGTAGGAGCAGAGAATCATTTTTTTCAGATCACAGCTAAACACTGGTGTTCTCAGTTAGAAGAGGCTAACAGCAGATCATTCAGTCAATGTTCACCGCTGATGTGGGGCTGAGTTATTGATGGAGCGGGAAGGGGACACTTTTATATATAGAACAGGAGCCGGGTAGAATGTGGGGACAGCACGTTGAGAGCTGGCAGAGCTGGTAAGCAGCCAGAGCCAAGTTACTGCTGGAGTGGAAAGGAT
Source organism: Neoceratodus forsteri (assembly GCA_016271365.2). NCBI lineage: Eukaryota > Metazoa > Chordata > Ceratodontiformes > Ceratodontidae > Neoceratodus > Neoceratodus forsteri. The sequence continues at coordinate 1,628,688,872 of CM057453.1, forward strand.
GGCAGGAGGGAGCATTATTTGTTAAAGCTGATAGTAAACTATTTTTACACCTGTAGATTTCATTTATTTATTTTACGTATTTATTTATTTATAATTTTTGACCTGGAAAGACACACTAAGCTGTGACAGCTTGTTTCCAGGAGCATCCTGGGGGGGTGGAGGGTTGCACGGACCTGTTTCTGTAGCTGTCCTCCTGTTTTCCTCTTAGTGTCTATCCAGTATCCTTATATGTTTTAAAATGTATTAGAAACATAGAAGTTATCAGCAGGTGGAGACCATATGATCCATCCGATCTATCCATGGTTGCCTCCTCCCCCACACTTAGCTGCCTGCTTGAGTATCCCTCAATGCCTGTCCCATGCCTGCTTGAATTCCCCCACAGTCTTCGCTTCCACCACACCCTCAAGCAGGCTATTCCACGGTTCAACAACACGCTTTATGAAGAATTTCCTCATATTGCTTCTGAACCCAAGGTCATGCCCTCTTGTCCTGAAAGAGGTTCTGCACCTGTACCCTGTTGTTGCATTTAAGGTATTTAAATGTCTCTGTCATGTCCCCTTGATTCCTGCGCTGCTCTAGGGAATACAGTTTGAGTTAATCGAATCTTGCCTCATACGGTTTCTGATGCAAGCCTGTACCATCTTTGTTGCTGTTCTCTGTACTGTCTTCAGCCTATCTATGTACCTCCTGAGATGTGGCCTCCAGAACTGGACGCAGTACTCCAGGTGGGGTCTTACCCAGGACTGATACAGAGGCATGATCAAGTCATGCTTCCTGCTTGTGATGCCCCTTCCTATGCATCCTAGGATGCCACTAGCTTTTAGTGCTGCCTTCTCACATTGCTTGCTGACCTTTAGGTCATCTGAGATTATCACCCTCAGGTCTCGCTCTTGCCTTGTAGCCACCAGCTGCTCCCCTTCCATCGAGTAAAGTTTCCCTGGGTTACATTTTTCCAGGTGCATGACTTTGCATTATTTGGCATTGAATTTCAGTTGCTAGATCCTTGACCACTCCTTCAGTTTTTGGAGATCAGATTCCATGCATTGTTGCCCCTCTGGTGTGTCAACCCTGTTGCCGATTTTGGTGTCCTCTGCAAATAGGCACACTTTTCCCTTCAGTCCATCAGCAGTGTCGCTGATGAGTATGTTGAAGAGGATCATCCCTAGAACTGAGCCCTGTGGAACCCCACTAGTCATCCTACTCTCGTCTGATAGAGTTCTGTTCACTAGTACCCTCTGTGTTCTCCCATTCAACCAGTTTCTGACCCAGCCTGTTGCCTTATGCCCAACTCCCATGTCCTCCAGTTTATTGACTAGTCTCCTGTGCAAAACTGAGTCAAAGGCCTTACTGAAGTCCAGGTAAACCATATCCACTGCCCCACCTTGATCTACTTTTCTGGTGACCCAACTGAAGAAATCTACCAGGTTGGTCTGGCAGGACCTCCCTGCTGTGAAACCATGTTGCTGTGTGTCGAGCTGACCACTTTCTTCCAAAAAAGCAACAATTATTTCCTTCAGTAGGGACTCCCATCAGTTTTCCCACGACTGATGTGAGACTAACTGACTGGTAGTTTCCTGGCTGTTCCTTGCTTCCACTCTTGTGGAGTGGCACTACTGTTGTCCTCTGCCAGTCCTTAGGAACCTTTCCGCTCTTCAACAGTTTGTTGAAGAGCATCACTAAGGGGGCTGCCAGTTCCCTCCCAAGTTCCTTAAGTATTCTTGGGTGTATCCCATCTGGCTCCATAGCTTTTCCACCTTTAACTTGTTGCTTTCCTCTAGGACTCTTTCCTCTGTTAAAGGACCCATGTCTGTCTCTCCAACTGGACAATTATTTTTACCTATTGTTGGTCCGCCACTGTTTGCTTCATGTGTGAAGACTGAGCAGAAGTACTCATCTAGTGCCTCTGCCTTGCTCCATGGGCTGCCCATCCTTTTTTGTGATTCTATGTCTCCCTTGGTCTTCCTTTTTGTTTACATATATACCTGTACAGTAGAATGTTTTGTCACTCTTTTTTTTCACTCCTTGAGCTATCCTTACCTCTTTCTGGGCCTTTGCATTTCTTATCACTTTCCCTGTCTCTCTTAGTTTTTCTTCGTATTCTATTTTGTCAGCCTCGTTCCCTGACTCTTTGTACTTTCTGAAGGCTTTGCACTTTCCCCTCACTGTGGTTGCCACCTCTTTGGAAAATCATAGTGGGTTTTTCCTTTTTTTATTCTCATTAACCTGACGGGCACACTGTGATGTGACCAAGGTTATTGCATCTTTCAACCTAGTTCGGCGCTCTTCGACGCTCCCTTTTGTTGTGTCACTAAGATTGTTCTTCAGGCAGGCCTTCATTTTTGTGAAGTCTGCCCTCCTGAAGTCAAGGACTTTCAGCTTAGAGTGTGTGGAGTACTCAGTCCTGTTTACCTTGAACCATACTGTGCAATGGTCACTGTGTCCCAGGTTGTCCCCAACTTCGACGCCCAAAACCCTTTTACTGTTTGTGAATACTAGGTCTAACATTGCGTTTCCACTTATGGGTGTCTTCACTAATTGACTCAGGCCTGCCCCCTGCAGTGTAACTAGGGATTCCCTGCTTCTTTCTGATGCTGCTGTGCGGGAACTCTAGTCAGTGTCTGGTAGATTGAAGTCCCCTGCCAGCACCATGTCCCCTTTGTCTAACACCTGAAGGATGGTTTCCAGGATTTCCTTGTCCCTGGCTTCCTCCTGATTTGGGCATCTGTGGATTACTCCTACTCGGATGGGTGTTTGGCTTCCAGCCCCAATTGTAATCCATAGGTCCTCAGTTTCCCCTTGTGCCTGCTGAATTTCTGTGGCATTGATTGTATTCTTAACATAAATAGCTACCTTCCTCCCTTTTTCCCAGTCCGATCTCTCCTGAACAAGTTATACCCCAGGATAGCCACCTCCCAATCGTGATCGTCCGTGAACCATGTTTCAGTCATGGCAACCCAGTCCAGTCCTGCCTCAGCTATTGTGGCAGTGAGGTCTGGCATCTTGTTAGCCAGACTGTGTGCACTGAGACATAAAGCTGCCCATTCCCGATGTGCTTCCCCGTTCATGATACCTCCCTTTATGTTATTGTTTCTTGTTTTACCTTCTCTTTGGTCATTGGCAGACTCTGACAGGGTTGCATGTTTTCTGCCTTCTGCGACTGTATTCTGTAGTGTCCTGTAGGTTTGGTGCTAGCTGAAGGGGGAGAGACGACATGCTCTACATGTGCTTCTCCTAGAGCTGCCTTCATTGGCATGAAAAGAAAGAGCAGTAGCTGCTGAGGAGAGTGGAACTCAACGTAGAGCTGAGGGTAACTCAGAGCTATGGTAATTATTATCAGAAATTGGTCGAAGCATGTCTGGAGCTGCTGAGGGGAGTAGAACTCGATGTAGATCTGAGGGCAACCCTAAGTTGTGTTATTTATTAGAAATTGGTCAAAACATGTCAGAATGCATAACTGGCAGGTAAAGGAAAATAGGAGGGAAGTTAACTATCTAAAAATAATTTCCAATCACCTTTAACATGCCAGAAGGGATGAAGAGGGATTAAGAAGATTGTGGTTAACACTTGCACTAGATTATCCAGGTTTAAATAAATATTGATAATGGAGTCAGTACTCCAAACGCAGGATTCGGATTTCATATTAAAGAGGCAATTAACATGGCAAGAAATCTGTTACTGAGGTTCCTGTTCAGATAATCAGGTATCCATAATAACAAGGCATGGATTACCCAGTTATGACTGTACATGTATATAAATGATTTCAAGAGTAAGATTCAGGTGCAATGACTGTTTTATGAACTCAAAAGAAATCTCTTAAGTCCAGACTTAAAACTTGCTTTTGTGGACGATAGATCAGTATCCAGTGGGACTGAATTTCAGAAATATGGGGTGATGAAGTTGAATGATCTCTGACCCACTCAACCAGCAATTATGGTCTGTTTATACAAAAACTTAACATTCGATAAAGAGTTCAGAGTATGGAGACTGGTTGCAGTATTTTATGGAGACACTTTTATACTTAGTTGTGGGTCAAATTGAAGATGGAACACCCAAAATCATATGAATGTCTAGCTGTGGGGGAGAGCCATCTCAGATCTGACTACAGTGGGCAGTGGTGCACCATACAACTGGACACAGAAGGAAATCTACAGATATTATTGTAGACAGTGTTCTGTTTTGACATGATATTAACATTAGCAGTATGATAAACCAAGAGCATTAAATATGTTCACTTTGGCAACAGAATCCCTTGGATCTAGCTCATGCAGTCAAATCCTGCTGTAGCCTGTAGGCAAAACCCAGTCTATAGTTAACGACCTTGCTAACTAGCTGTATGAATCGAGAAGTTCAAGGAGGTGTCCAGGCTAACCCCAAATATATTTAAAGGCACTAACTAACTCGAGGAATGAATCTTCTCAGCAGGTTATCAACAGCCCACCACTTTGTTGCCCAAGTTTAGGTTTAGAATGGTAGAGCTGAGAACTTTTTTTGGTACTCTAAATAAGGTTGCTTTTTACCAGCAATTCCTGAATTGGGTCAAAGGCATAATTCCAGTCTAGGTTTAGGTCATTGAAAGCAGCAGTGAAACACAATTGGACAAAACATTTGAACCTGCCTTTTTCCCCGGCATCAAGTTTTATTTGGTCATACAGTTTTCTACTTCACCCAAAGTTGAGTATTTTGCAAATGTTTTAATTTAGTTTTTTCTCAAGAAAAAAGATGTCCGCCACAGTTTGTATAGAAATAATATTGTAGACCTGGCAAGGGTTAGGATCGAGAAAATAAAAAAAGACTAATGGTGCGGAGCACAGGAGGTACCTAGACAAGTACCTTTGAAAAGTATGCTAAAATATTTATTAACTGTAGCTGAAATGAGCTATTGTGGAAAAACATTTTTCATTGCACAGCTGTGGGAGTGCTTTTAGACGATCAAATTGTCTGCGTAAAGTGGTAGACACACCCTTGAACCAACATGCAGTAGATAATTGATAAATATCAAAAAAAGCAATGGATCCAAGATGGAGCCCTGGGGGGCCCTTTAAGTAACACCCAGTGTATCTTATATGATGTTGATTTGCTTAACCTGCTGCTTTTAGTCATACATGTAGCTCTTAAACAAGGTAAGGGCAGTATCTGAGATTCTGATATTGAGTCTGTCAAACAGTATATCATGATCAGTAAGGTTGAAGGCCTTGGTCAGGTCCACACAGACAGCTTCAATCAACAGACCTCTTGCTCATTGCTGTATAAACATAATTTGTGACCTGGCCAGGGCTGTCAAGAGTCCTGTGGCCGAACCAGAATCTGTGCTGTTTGGAGGACAACAAGTTGTACTTATTATTATATTTTGTAATTTGGTTAAATTCCAGGCACTTGAGCACCTTTTCCAGAAATGGTAGCACAGAAATGTCTAATTATCAACTAACTTTGAGTTCCCACTTTTTAAAATCAGGGTGTTTGCGATTTTTCAAATATTGGGGACTACCCCAGTAATCAAGGACACATTTGAAAAGCCTAGACAGGGGAAATGATATGATTCTTGCTGCCCGCTTTAACCATTTTGGTTTAGACCATCATACTTCGCCATTTTGTTATTTGACAAGCAGGTTCATAACTTCTGGATTTCTTTTATGGTGATAATTCTAGGATGAAAAGGTCTAGGAATATCACTGGCAGCAACCTCGGTCGGGGGAGATACTTGGGATATAGAAGAACCCCCATAAGATGACAACAGAGTGAACTTGGTATTAAAAGCATTAGCAATACCAGCTTTATTAGAGGTTGCTACCCCATTGACTGATGCTGTATACTGGATATTTCTCTTAAGAGAATCCAATATTAGGAAACCCTTAATGTTAATTCCAGAAAGTCCTGGGGTTACCGAGTGAGTTTTCCTATTAAGATTTGCAGTAATCATTTTTGTGGGCTAGACTCAGCTCTGTTACATTGATTTTTCAATTAATTTCCTATATCTAAATCAATCCTTGATTAAATTAGTTGTTTTGTACTGGGTCCACTGCTTGTCTCCATTTTTAATTAGATTTAATAACTCACTGGTATTCCAATTTATAACAGACCATCCAAGTCTCCGGTTAATAAGCAGAGCATGTTTATTTTGAATAAAAGTAAATTCCTTTATACAGAATTTCAAAGCTTGGTCCACATCTGTGAGATAACTTAATTCAGACCAATCCGCAGCACGTAAATCAGAGCATAGTAGCCCAGGATCTAACTTAAAATCTCTCAAGGTAATAACTCTGGGAGGTGCATGTACTGACCTAGAACTCCAAACACCTTAAATAGGGCTGCGGTCACTGACTGAGTCAAGAAAGGTTCCTGAGGCACAGATTCAGTGTGTTCTGTTAAAGACACATCAGTCCAAGTGTAAGTGGTTCTTTTTAATTTTTGCATAAGGCAATTGTAGTGGGGGTGTTGCAGGAAGTAGGCTGTTGGTTAACTAGAATCTGCAGCTTATCCAATAGGAAGGGAAATGGGCAGACTGGGTGGGCCAAGTGGTCCTTATCTGCTGTCAAAGTCTATGTTTCTATGTTTACCCTTTTTCTGTGGTGTGGCACTGATCCCTCTGGTTGGACACACAATTATCCCACCTTGCCCCCAGTATTTAATATCCTCTGTTGTACCCAAGCTTGTCTGCTCACTTCTAAGTTCTGGGGCAGGAAAATCCATAGTGGAAGAGAGGCTGGTAGCAAGAAGAGGGTCAAGGCCCCTGCAACTCATCCTGCGTGCACCAGGGCTTTTCCTGTCTTTGGTTGCCCCCCCCCCCCTTTAAAAAAGCTGGCAAGCATGGCATTCCAAGTACGTGCACACAAATGCATGTTTGTGCAGAACGTGGCCGGTGTCCTGCTTTCCCTGTAGTATCTCTGCTGCACTGCCACCTGTGATCACGCAGTTGGAATCTTGCAGTGGAAGCAGCCACCTTCCTTATCGAGGAAAAGGAATTCATCGTGAATGCTCAGTCCCCACCCCCCCCCTTCAAACAACATGAAGTCTTGCTATATTATAGACATTAGCAGTTTGTTCCAGCTCTAGAACTGCCCCGGAGTGAAATGGTTAAAACCATTCCAAAATAGAATTTTGCACGAGCAGCTCTATCGTGTCATTTCAAACTTGAACTGTCAGATTCTTTACTCTACCAGTGAACAGTCGCCCGAGATTTCTCCTTCTGCTTGGTTCATTTCTCGGTTTAAAAGTGTTTTCTCGTTGGATTTAACCGAGAATAGTTTTATTTTAACCGCAAAACCGTTCAGTTCAACCTCTATCTGTGGTAACCGTAAGTAAATGAAGGTTTTGTCTGTGTGGAACTTGTAAGTTATCGGTTCGTTTTTGAACCGATCAGTGGGTTTAAAACTCATTTAAAACTAAAAGTTACTATTTTAGAGTGTGGTTCCCGGTTCTTATCGGTTCTAAAAAAAACGGATTTATTACGTTTTTTTCCAATACCCGTGACACGGTTAGGAACCGATAAGGGTGTCTTGCCTGGCACTGCCGCTAAAAGGGCAAGTTTTTGTTAGGCTGGCATTATGTCTGAGAAACCCAAAAGAAAACCGGGCCCACTGGTTTCAACACTGTGATGTTTGTGGGAAGTCTTTGCCAAGGCTGACCCACACACCACATGTGTTTATTGTCTGGGGTTTGACCACCTCCAGTCAGACTGCCAGGTATGTAAGAATTTCCCTGCAGCCACCCTGGAAAAAAGATTGGGCAGGCTCAGGGAACGAGAGGCCAAAAAGTCAGCTGACCCGGATGGCCAGCCCGGTTCGGTGCCAACCGAACCAGAGGGAGTGCCCTCTGACCAGGTCCAGACTTCCTCGGGCCAAAGAAAAGCTGGTTCTGAGGAACCAATTCCAGTAAAGAAAACAAGAAAATCAGCAGGTCTGGAGTCCAAAATTCCTTCTCCAACTGCTGCAGAGATAGCAAAAGCCATACAGATTGTCCAGTCACTGTCTCAGGGTCCGTCCGAACCACCACTATCTGGTAAAAGGTCGGTTCGTCCGGTCCCAGTGGTTCAGGATTATGATATTGAGGAATTTTATGAACCAGAGGAGGGGGAGGAGGATTATGAACAGTATGAATGTGGCTGGGAAGGTCTGGGTGTGCCCATTGAACCGGACATCTCCCCAGACAGACCTTTAGAATCTCCCCTATGCTGTCTGAGTCCCCATCTCATTTTATGTTTTATAAAAAGTTGTTGAAACCCTCCAGCTTCCTTTTAGAAGAGGCTGTGGATGAGCAAGAGGAGCCTGATTTGTAGAAATGATGGATATTCCAGAGTCTAGGAGATTGTCTATTCCTTTACATAAGTCTTTTAGGAAACAAACAATTAAAATTTTAAAAGCTCCTAATTCTGTGCCTCCTGTAGATAAAAAGATGGACAGAAGGTATACATTGTCAGGCCCTGATACAGAATTCTTTCTCAGCAATGCAGTCATGTTAGTAGTTCAGGCTGCTGCCTGTGATAAAGCTAATATTCCCTTGGCTTCACATCCTCCTGACAAGGATTCCTGGAAGATTGATGCCATGGCAAAAACAGTATATGGCAGCCTCTCTGGGACTCAGGCAAGCAAATTATATGGCTTATGTAGCTAGGTATCAGAAATCTAGATGGGATACTGTTATGCAATTGGCCAAGCAGGCCCATGGCCAGCTGGCTAGTGAACTAGAACAGGTGGCTGCTGATGGCATTGAAACCTCTAAGGTTCAGTTTCATGCTGCTGTGGATGTTAATGATGTTTCCTCTAGGGTCATGGCCACATCTGTAGCTTTTCATAGGTTGGCCTGGCTCAGGTGTACTAGTTTGTCACAGGATACCCAGACTAAGGCTATGGATTTTCCTGTGGTGGGAAATTCTCTGTTTGGAGAGCAGACAGAGAATTACATGAAGAAGATGGATGAATATAGGACTACTTACAAGAGTGCCCAGGCTAAGGAGCGGCAAGCCACTCCTCAAAGGCATGCCCCAGGGTAGGGGTAGGCTTTTCACAGGCCTTTCTACCAGACTCAGGCCTCCTCTGCCTATGCTCAGAGGGGCTTCTTCAGAGGCAGGGCAGACGAGGGTGGCAGACCTGCTCCCACCCCCCAGCCTAAAGCTCCTGCGAAACAGGCACCCTGATGGGGTGCCCAGGGCCGATTCTCCTGTACCAGTGGGGGGCAGGCTGGCTTACTTCAGTCAGAATTTTGCTTCTTTAACCTCAGACAAGTGGGTTCTGGAAGTAGTAAGCCAGGGTCTGGTTCTCAGCTTCAAAAGGTTTCCCAAGTTGAGAAGCAGACTTTTTCTACCTGCAAGTGCTTCAGAGACCCTCGCTCTGGAAACAGAGGTCTCATCCCTGTTAGCTCTCAGAGCAGTAGAAAGGGTTCCTCCCCTGCATCAGGGCAGGGGTCTGTATTCCAGATACTTCCTTACCCCAAAAAAGACAGGAGAATGGCGGCCCATTTTAGATCTCAGATATCTGAACAAGCATCTTTTGAAACCAAAGTTCAAAATGGTAACTCTGGCAATGATTTTACCTTCCCTAAGGCCAGGGGACTGGCTAGCCTCCCTGGACCTCAAGGATGCCTATTTCCATGTCCTAATCAGAAGATCCCATCGAAGTACCTCAGATTCGAACTGCCCTCAGGTCATTACCAGTTCAGAGCAATGCCCTTCGGCCTTACCTCTGCTCCAAGGGTATTCACAAATGTCTAGCAGTGGCAGTGGCCCACTTAAGGAGGCAGAGGATTGCTGTTTTTCCTCATCTACACGACTGGCTCATTGTAGGCCAGTCCCCAGAACAGGTAAATCTCACCTGCAGGTCACCCAGCAGCTTCTCACCTCCCTGGGTTTTCTGCTAAACCTACCAAAGTCGGTTCTGGAACCAGTCCAGGTACTCACCTTTATAGGGCAGAATTGGACAAAGTGAGCCAGAGCCTTTCTTCCCCAGAAAGGGTAAGGAATTTAGTGGCTCTGGCCTCTTCTTCACTCTGCAGGTCTCGACCAGCAAGACACTTTCTGCAGCTCCTGGGGCACATGGCTGCATCCACAGCTGTTGTGCAAGGAGCCAGATTTCAGATGAGAGACATTCAGTTTCACTTGAGAACCTTTTGGTCTCAGAGAAGAGACCCCTTTCCAAGTTGGTCCCAGTGACTCGAACCTTGATCCTAGCTCTCCAGTGGTGGCAGGATCAGAGCAATTAAGAGCGGGGTCCCTTCATTTCCCTTCTCACGACTTGACTCTCACTACAGATGATTCCCTTCTGGGTTGGGGAGCCCACGTGGGCGATGTTTCCACTCAGGGAGTTTGGTCCCCCCAGGAATCTCTGCTCCACATCAATTTGCTGGAACTCAGAGCTGTCTTTTTAGCTCTTCAAGCTTTTTCTGCATCTGTCCACGACAAGGTGATACAAGTCAGAACAGACAACACCACAACAATGTGGTACATCAACAAACAGGGGGCACTCTGTCTTCGGCCTTGTGCACCGAGGCAATGAAGTTGTGGTCTCTGGCCTATTCCCTGAACACTTCCCTCATAGCAGTTCATCTTCAAGGGAAGGACAATGTCCTAGCGGATGCCCTCAGCAGGATTTCCCAGGGCCATCACGAATGGTCCCTGGATCCTCAAGTGCTGGGGATAGTTTTTGCCAGGTGGGGCATCCCTCAGATAGATCTTTTTGCAGCCCCAGACAATCACAGACTTCCTCTGTTCTGTTGCAGGCCTCCAGTGCTGGGCTCAGTTCCCTGGATGCCCTTCTTCTGGATTGGGAGGGAAGTTCCTCATGCTCCCCTTCCTCTCCTATTCAAAGTACTAGTCAAACTCAGATCTCAGCCTTGCAGGGTGATTCTGATTGCCCCGGATTGGGCCAGGCAGCCCTGGTACCCACTCCTTCTGTCTCTGACAGTCCATCTTCCCCTGTGCCTCCCCAGGAATCACAATCTGTTGACTTGTGCCCAGGGAAGGGTTTGGTATCCAGACCTCAAATCCCTCAACCTCAAGGCCTGGCTCTTGAGGAGTTAGAGTTTGCTGATTTACACCTCTCTCAGGGTGTTCTTGAGATCCTAAAGGCTTCCAGAAAGCCTTCCACTAGGCTACTTATAGTTCTAAATGGAAAAGGTTTTCCATTTGGTGTGCTGGGAAAAATATTTCCCAGAATCTGCTGAATTGCCCATTTTGTTAGATTACATGGTACATCTTAATTCCTTGGTCTCAGACCAGCTACCCTGAGAGTTCATTTGGCAGCTGTGTCTGGTTTTGTGTCAGCAGGAAAGTCATCCCTCTTTCCTCTCATCCTGTGTTTTCCAAGTTTTTAAGGATTACTCCATACTAATCCTCCTCGAACCGCCCCTGCTTGGGACCTTAATGTTTGCATTGCCCGGTTAATGCAACCCCTTTGAACCTCTGTCTTCTGAAGAGCTTAAGTACCTAACTTGGAAAACTGTTTTTCTAGTGGCTATCACTTCTGCCAGACGATAAGTGAATTGCAAGCCTTGTCAGTGGAGACTGACTTTATTTCTTTCCACAGGGATAAGGTAGTCCTTAGACTAATAGGAAGTTTTTGCCTAAGGTGGTTTCAGATTTCCATCTTAATCAATCTATCTCCCTTCCAGTATTTTTCACTGATCACTCCTCTTCGGTGAGAGGAGGTTGCACAGCCTGGATGTTAAGAGAGCTCTTAGTTATTATATAGAGCTGCACTAAAGGTCACAGGTTCGAATCCTCCAACTTTTCCTTACCTATGGTGAAGTTGGGAAAGGCAAACCTGCCACTAAGAGATCAATAGCCAGGTGGATTGTCTCTTGTATCCAATTTTGTTATCAGAAAGTGGGCAGAGCCCCCGGTTTGAGGGCTCATTCTACCAGGGTACAGCTGCCTCTAGCTGCTGCCAGAGATATCCCTTTATTAGAGATTTGCCAGGCTGCTACTTGAAAACGGCACACACTTTTACAAGCATTACTCCTGGATGTCCAGGCCAGGAGAGATGCTCGGTTTGGCACAGCTGTTCTTCAGAGCCTATTCCCTAAGTAGGTTCTGCTCCTCCATGGAGGTACTGCTGTGTATTCTGTTAATGTTCTATAATATAGCAAGACTTCATGTTGTTTGAAGAAAAATTACTCACCTTAGTAATGTTGTTTCTTCTAATGGAGTCTTGCTATATTATAGACCCTCCAACCTGCCCCTCTCAGAACCTCTACTTGGTGGGGTGCGGCAACTTAGTGTGGGCACTACTTATGTCCTGTTAGCATTTTGTCCCCTTTGGGACTTTGGGGTGTGTATGTGTACGCTGTGTGTGTTTTATTATACTTATGTTCCATTTTCATATTATTAGAATGGTGTTAGTATTTCTGGTCCCCTGACTTGAGTCTTGGGTGTTGGGACCATCAATGGTTGTTATTATTTAGGTAGCCATTTGGCTAGTGTAGGTTACAGCTTCCACACAGACCTTAGTGAGTTTGGCTCGAAAGATCTGACAGTTCAAGTTTGAAATGACACAGATAGAGCTGCTCTCGTGCCAAAATTCTATTTTGGAATGGTTTTAACCATTTCACTCCGGGGCAGTTCTAGAGCTGGAACAAACTGCTAATGTCTATAATATAGCAAGACTCCATTAGAAGAAACAACATTACTAAGGTGAGTAATTTTTTCTTCCCGGCCAGCCCCCGAAGACCCTGACTCGTTCCAAAGCGGGATCTGTGCCACTGAAACTGGGAGTTTTCTCTGAATCCCCTTGTGCCATGCAGTCACTCTCCTTGGGAGCCAATTCTGTATTTGCCCAAACTCTGTCAAATAAAAATGCAAAGTAAAGAAAAATATGAATGTAGGCAGTATGGAGATTTCAGCTTGCAGGATAAGTTATATTACTGAACAGTCTGTACCACTTATCCTTGCTGTTCAACTTTAAGGCATTTGCAAAGTACATTAATACTCTTCCCATTCTTGAGGGAGCTTCTGTTATTTAGCACTTTATACCAATGAATAGTACAGGCTGAATCACTGCCCTTGCTATCCAATCATGTTTCGCTAAGACCCAGTAGATCAACTTTATAGCAATAATAAGGCATTACAAATCTTATTTATAGCGCCACAGTTTTAACTTATGGTGGTTAAAAAATCACTTTTCTGTTTTTTAATTAAGCCTATCTAAAAGGAGTTTCAGCTTATTTTGTGTAACTGATTGTACTTAATGTAGAGGAGGCACTTGAGGCCTCAAAAGTATGCATCGTAAACTTTTCGTTAGCCTAATAAAGATATCATACAGTATCTCCAAAACTAACATAATTTTTTTATTCTGTTGCTCCCAAGATTCTCTGATTTGGAATCTTTCTTGCATCTACAGTTCCCTCCCAGCCTCTCCTTCCTCGCACATTGTCCTGTCTGATAACTCCTTTAAAAGAAAACTAAAGTCAACATTTTTGCCATTGGATGTCCTCTCTGTCTGTAAACTAGGCCCTTTTAAACATTTGCTCAGGCAGCATTTTCTTGCCTCCAGTCAATGTGACTGTTCCTAATGTCCCCACTATCTCCCCTGTTACTCACCAATCCCAGAACTCCCCTAAACTATGACAGTGTCTCACTGCACTGCTGTGCCTTCTATTTCCTCCCCCCCCTTTACCCTCTTTCTCATTGCCTCTGCCCTTCCTCCTCCTTATCCCTTCACCGTTCCCCTCTTCCACCTCCTCCTTTCAACCCTGTTCCAGTTGACTTTTTAATCTTTTTTTCACTCTTAATTTTTATTTTATTTTTTGTAATGAACAATTCTACTTAATCAAACAAACACATAGATAAACAATAAATACACATATAGTACCCTTGATAATTCATGCTTAAGGTGACATTATACAGTGAAAAATCAGGATGATTATTAGTGAGGTAAACACTGAGGATCTAAAGTCACATTCTCTAAGATCTTATTGCTACTAGGGGAATTAATATGTTCAGCCTTGTACATTTAAATTATCTATTCATACTACAGAGCCAGTCATTTAATTATCCTAAATTATCCTAAATGTATAGCAGAATGAAGCCCTATGGTACAAATTCCTGTCTGATCTGTGAAGTATATAGCACCCACCTTCTCCAAAACATTTCAAATTGATCCTGCCTCTTATTTAGCATGGCGGTGATCCTTTCCATTTTGTAAATATTTATCATAATGTCCTGCCACTGTATCAGGGTGGGGAGGTTGGTGGTCAGCCACAGCTTCGTGACAGTTATCTTGGCTGCTAGGATTGCAATTGCCAGAAATGTTTTGTTCACGGAGTCCCTACAGTCAGGGGGTAATCAGCAAAAAAGAACAGTAAAGGGTCTAATGTCATAGAGGGGGACAGTATCCGCCTTAAAGCTTCCTGCAGACTTAATATGAAGGGAAGGATTCTCTGGCAGCTCCAAAACACATGAGCATGTGAGGCCGGAGAGTAACCACATTGTCTCCAGCATTCCGCTCCCCTTTTCTTCAAATATTTCTGTTGCATTTCCAGTGGTCTAAAATATCTAATAGAGGCTTTCCAGGAAAACTCCTTCAACGTCTTGAAGTTAAGGCCCCATTAGGTAGTTTTGACATATCTCCCCTATATCTTAACTGGAATATACTGCCCCGGGTCCTTTTCCCATGTCAGGTGTACCGGGTCCAGAGAATCCTCTCCTAATACCCTAACTGCTGCATACAGAGTGGAAATTAAATGGGAAGGCAGAGACTTTCCTCCCATGTTCCCTATCAATATACTCAATAATTGAGGAGTCTGGGTATCCACCTTTATCCTGTCTATGATGGGTTTAAGGAAGTCTCTGACTTGGAAATATCTAAACCTCTCTCTGTGGGAGTCAGAGATACTGTATTGCTGCTGTAGGTCTGTCAGGGTAAAAATTATTCCCAACTTTTTAATCTTATTCTTCTCCTCTTTTACTACCGCTAATCCCTGTTGTACACAATTTGTGTCAGTATTTCTTTAATATTATTATTTTTTTTTTATCTTCTAGTTATTCTTCTCCAGGTTTGGGCATCTTTCAGAGGTGCTCATGCAGCTATCCACCTCTACTCCCCACCCGAGGCTCCTCCCTTTTGGCACCCTCCCAACCGGACATCCCAGCCCCCCTAGATCACCCCCCAGGGGAGGGCCTGCCGACTCCTACCCGTCGGCCTTTTTCCTGCAATTAGAGAGTCCTTCTGCCGGGGGGTTGGCCAGCCGTCAGGGTAGGTAGCCTGGCATTGGGAATGTGGATGGATGCCCCCAGAGCCCTCGTCACCTCCCAGATCTGCAAAACTTTTTTCTTTCTGGTTTCCTCCCTCGGAGCTCGGACATGCAATGACGTCTGTGGCACATACATGCTGACGTCCGCCGTAGCTCTGCTCCTGCTTTCCTTGGCACCACCTTGTCCTGTGCTGCTCCCAGCCACTACCAGAGGCCGCCCAAGAGTGGTGCGTTCCCCGGATCCCTCCCCAGAAAGGGAGAGCAGTCCTCTGGATGCTCAATCTCTTCTCTCCCCTGCCGATGTCCGGGGCTCATTCCCGAACCCGGGTCGCCGGCATGGCTCGGGGTGTGGTGTCCAGCGCCTCAACCCTCAGTGCCATCGGGCCGGATCAGTATTTCTTTATTGCTAAGCTGTATATTCGTGTTATAAATTCTATGCCTTTGTGTTTTTTTGTCAATTTGTTGCTTTTTCACATTGTACCCAGGTTACATCCTGGTTGTTTCTTATGTTTGTAATTACTGATGTGGAGCCTTTGTAAATGAGTCTTTTGACTCAAAAGTTTGTAATTCCGATTTTTTTCTCCTTGCCCTCTATTTTTCTCTAGGTAATCCACTTCTCTGACACCTCTTCCTCCACCTTTCTTAAACCCTCTTTCATGTCCACTCTCTTATCCCCATCCTCTCTTTCTCTCCTTCCTACCACTCTCCCTTCCTCTCCCCTGTTCATTAACTACTTAGTTTGGCACCTAGTGTATTGTTTGTATGCTCTGTCTTGCAATGCCTGTTTTCCCACTCTGTTTTGATTCCTGTGTTTACTTGTCCAATCTGTATTGTAACTGCATAATACCATAACATTTACATTTTTGTTCACTTGGCTTGTTGAAGTTATTGTCTCCCCATACCCTAAGTTTTGTTTCCCTCCGAACTGTGCTGCTTTCATGTGCTGTGTCACATGTTTATTTGTATGTATTTAGCTGTTTTCTCCCAGGTCGTGCCTGAAAATAGGCATTCTTATGTCTGGTGCACTTACGTGGTTACCAAAAGTAAATAAATAATTTGTAGAAAAAATATGTTGTGTAGAGTGTTTTGATTTGTGGGTGTACTCCTAGTAAGTCCTTCCCTTTATTTGCTAAAAGGAGTTTTTTTCTAAATTTGCTTGCTTGTTTTATGGCCCCTCTGGATCTTCATGTTAGCATTTTCAATGGCTCTTCTTGTTCCTACAGTGCCTCCTGTCCCATATGACTGGGATGCATCCAGGACCACTGATTCAGCAACAGCTGTTTTTTTTTATTTTGGAGTAGTAGAACTATGATGCTAATTAACTCTTCTTGTCCAGGGGGTGCTAATGAAGACTACATTTACAGATGGCAAATCCCTGAGGGATAATACTGATATAAGGGATAAGACTGTTCTTTAAGGAAACTTTGAGTTCTTTTGTTCTTTGAGTATTCACTAATTATAACATTTGTGACCTTGGCTGATTTGTGTGCTTTTTTAATGGTTATGTGTAGTTTGATAAAATAAAAAACTTTAAAACCAAAACATTCAGTTCTTCTGGCTAGACCTCAACACATACCTAGAAAACAGAAAGTTTGGATTGGAGAGAGTTACTTAGTTGAAGCAGAATATCAGACTCCTAACAGTAGATTGCTGCTGCAGCAGTTATTCTCTGAATCAATGGTCCTGCACACATCACTGTCAGTTGGGACAGGAGGCCTTGTGGGAACAAGAAGAACCATAAGACATGCTAACATGGAGATCCCAGGGGCCATAAAGCCAGCAAGCAAATTTAGGGGAAAAAAACCATCCTTTCAGGAAATAAAGGGATGGACTTACTAGGAATACATCTACAAATCAAAACACTCAGCACAACGTATTTTTTTTTGTAAATTTTGATTTTAATTCCAATTTAAATGCATTCCAGTTTTTCTTTGCCTCCACAACCTTGTTTGGAAGTTTGTTTCATTTATCTACCACCCTTTCTGTGAAGTAGTATGTACTCTTTTTTTTTTTTTAAACCTCCCTTCCCCATCTAACTTAATGCATGCCCCCTGATGGACACAGTTTTTCACAGATTAAATAACCTTGTGTCCATCCTGTTGAGTCCCTTCATAAACTTGAAAGCCTCCATTATTCCCCTATATCCCTTCTGTCCTCCAGTAAGTACATGTTAAGACTTTTGAGACTCACTGCGTACTGTATGTCTTTCCCTGTTCTCCTTGGATCCATTTTTCAGCCCTTCTCCACACTGCCTCTTATCTATACCTATCTTTCCTTAGCTAGAGGCCCTAGAACTGCACACCGTACTCCAGATGTGGTCTGACTATTTATCTATACAGTGGCAGTATTACCGTTCTCCTTTAGCTAGTAATTCTTCTTCCTGTGTACCCTAGCATCCAGTTATTACCCTCCTGTATGCCTTATTGCAATATAAAGCTGTTTTGGGGTTAATGGTTGTCGTTACTTCCAATCTTTGTCTTCCTTTGTGCTCCTTGTACCCATCAGTATCGTGATGCACTGTTCAATGCCTGATCCCTTTGTGCAAAAACTCGCACATTTTTGCATTGAATTTAACCTGCCTTATGCTAGACAGTTTTCTAGCCCTAGTTTGCTTACCTTCCCAATCACTGTTTTATTCAGTATTGAGTCAAATGCCGTGCTGAAATCCAGGTATAGTACAGCCATTGCCTGACCTCAGGCTGCTATTTGTGTCATTCTATTACAAAAAGCTCTTGTTAGCTGAACCCTGGCTTCGATTTGTCCCAAAGGTTGTGTTAAAATCAGCTTTTAAAAAGATGGTCCATAGATCTGCATGGTGTGCGCCTCCTCGCTGTCTATATACTTGCATCACAAAATGTCTGAATGCGGGGGACGAACTGGAGATTAGGAAGTGGAAGGGATCGAGTGGCCAGCCCTTGGGGGGCAAATTATGATCCCTTCCCTTCCTCATGGGGCTGAATGAAAAAATTTAAAACAACAAAGGAGCAACTTCCATTCAGGCAAGGGAGCCCCCGTTTCTTTATTTGAGCACAGAGGAAGTTTCTTTTTAAAGATATGGCCATCTTAAAGAAAGTTTTTTAGTGCAACAAGACTTTCTAATAACTTCTCCCTGGGAGTATGTTGGCTCTGTGTGGAAGGTTCGGTTGGAGACTTTTAGCCAGGTTGTTGTTATTCCCTATAGACCTGGCCGTACCTTGTGAAGGCTTTATAGGACCTAGTACCAGAAAGGTTTAGCAGTTAAGGGAGAGAGCCTAGTAATTAAGGTAATATGCTAAACTCTTTTAAGTGTAGGCAAATGTGTTTAGAGAATATGTTTAGTGTTGTTTCCTTTGTTATGAGTGTTTAATTCTCTGTTTCTTTTGTCACTTTGATGCACTGAATGTTAACGATGTAGAGTTTGAATTTCAGTGACAGGTCATGTTCTTTTAGCTACAAAAAGGCTCACTCAGCAACTATGAATCAGTCAGTGTGAGCTGTAAAAAGTCTCACTCAGCAGCTATGAGTCAGTCAGTTGTGAGGTATATAAAAAAACTCCCTTAGCAGCTATGAGTCGGTCGCGAGCTATGAAAATGCTCACTCAGCAGCTATGAGTCAGTCAATTGTGAGCTATAAAAAGACTCACTCAGCAGCTATGAGTCAGTCAATTGCGACCTATAAAAAGGCTGCCTTAGCAGCTATGAGTCGGTCGTGAGCTAGGAAAATGCTCACTCAGCAGCTATGAGTCAGTTGCGAGCTATGAAAATGCTCACTCAGCAGCTATGAGTCTGTCAGTTGTGAACTATAAAAAGGCTCACTAAGCAGCTATGAGTCAGTCAGTTGCGAACTATTATAATGCTCACTCAGCAGCTATGAGTCAGTCATGAGTTATAAAATGCTCACTCAGCAGCTATGAGTTAGTCAGTTAAAAAGGCTCAAGCAGCAGCTATGAGTCAGTCAGTTGCGAGCTATAAAGACTCACTCAGCAGCTATGAGTCAGTCAGTTGTGAGCTATAAATAGACCGACTCAGCAGCTATGAGTCAGTCAGTTGTGAGCTATAAAAAGGCTCACTCAGCAGCTATGAGTCAGTCAGTTGCGAACTATAAAAAGACTCACTCAGCAGCTATGAGTCAGTCAGTTGCAAGCTATGAAAATGCTCACTCAGCATCTATGAGTCAGTCAGTCAGTTGCGAGCTATGAAAATGCTCACTCAGCATCTATGAGTCAGTCAGTCAGTTGCGAGCTATGAAAATGCTCACTCAGCATCTATGAGTCAGTCAGTTGTGAGCTATGAAAATGCTCACTCAGCAGCTATGAGTTAGTCAGTTAAAAAGGCTCACGCAGCAGCTATGAGTCAGTCAGTTGCGAGCTATAAATAGACTGACTCAGTAGCTATGAGTCAGTCAGTTGTGAGCTATGAAAATGCTCACTCAGCAGCTATGAGTCAGTCAGTTACAAGCGATAAAAAGGCTCTCTTAACAGCTGTGAGTCAGTCGCGAGCTATAAAATGCTCACTCAGCAGCTATGAGTCAGTTGGTTATGAGCTATAAAAAGGCTCACTCAGCAGCTATGAGTCAGTCAGTTGCGAGCTATAAAAAGGCTGCCTTAGCAGCTATGAGTCGGTCGATAGCTATGAAAATGCTCACTCAGCAACTATAAGCCAGTCGCGAACTATGAAATTGCTCACTCAGCAGCTATGAATCAGTCGATTGTGAGCTATAAAAAGGCTCACTCAGCAGCTATGAGTCAGTCAGTCAGTTGCAAGCTATAAAAAGGCTCACTCAGCAGCTATGAGTCGGTCAGTTGCGAGCTATAAAAAGGCTGCCTTAGCAGCTATGAGTCAGTCGTGAGCTAGGAAAATGCTCACTCAGCAGCTATGAGTCAGTCGCGAGCTATGAAAATGCTCACTCAGCAGCTATGAGTCTGTCATTTGCGAACTATAAAAAGGTTCACTAAGCAGCTATGAGTCAGTCAGTTGCGAACTATGAAAATGCTCACTCAGCATCTATGAGTCAGTCAGTCAGTTGTGAGCTATGAAAATGCTCACTCAGCAGCTATGAGTCAGTCACAAGTTATAAAATGCTCACTCAGCAGCTATGAGTTAGTCAGTTAAAAAGGCTCACGCAGCAGCTATGAGTCAGTCAGTTGCGAGCTACAAATAGACTGACTCAGTAGCTATGAGTCAGTCAGTTGTGAGCTATAAAAAGGCTCACTCAGCAGCTATGAGTCAGTCGCGAGCTATGAAAATGCTCACTCAGCAGCTATGAGTCAGTCAGTTACAAGCAATAAAAAGGCTCTCTTAGCAGCTGTGAGTCAGTTGCGAGCTATAAAATGCTCACTCAGCAGCTATGAGTTAGTTAAAAAGGCTCACGCAGCAGCTATGAGTCAGTCGGTTGCGAGCTATAAAAATGCTCACTCAGCAGCTATGAGTCAGTCGCGACCTATGAAAATGCTCACTCAGCAGCTATGAGTCAGTTGGTTGTGAGCTATAAAAAGGCTCACTCAGCAGCTATGAGTCGGTCGATAGCTATGAAAATGCTCACTCAGCAACTATGAGCCAGTCACGAACTATGAAAATGCTCACTCAGCAGCTATGAGTCAGTCAGTTGCGAGCTATGAAAATGCTCACTCAGCATCTATGAGTAAGTCAGTCAGTTGCGAGCTATGAAAATGCTCACTCAGCATCTATGAGTCAGTCGCAAGTTATAAAATGCTCACTCAGCTGCTATGAGTTAGTTAAAAAGGCTCACGCAGCAGCTATGAGTCAGTCAGTTGCGAGCTATAAATAGACTGACTCAGTAGCTATGAGTCAGTCAGTTGTGAGCTATAAAAAGGCTCACTCAGCAGCTATGAGTCAGTCAGTTGTGAGCTATAAAAAGGCTCACTCAGCAGCTATGAGTCAGTCGCGAGCTATGAAAATGCTCACTCAGCAGCTATGAGTCAGTCAGTTACAAGCGATAAAAAGGCTCCCTTAGCAGCTGTGAGTCAGTTGCGAGCTATAAAATGCTCACTCAGCAGCTATGAGTTAGTTAAAAAGGCTCACGCAGCAGCTATGAGTCAGTCGGTTGCGAGCTATAAAAATGCTCACTCAGCAGCTATGAGTCAGTCGCGAGCTATGAAAATGCTCACTCAGCAGCTATGAGTCAGTTGGTTGTGAGCTATAAAAAGGCTCACTCAGCAGCTATGAGTCGGTCGATAGCTATGAAAATGCTCACTCAGCAACTATGAGCCAGTCATGAACTATGAAAATGCTCACTCAGCAGCTATGAGTCAGTCAGTTGCGAGCTATGAAAATGCTCACTCAGCATCTATGAGTCAGTCAGTCAGTTGCGAGCTATGAAAATGCTCACTCAGCATCTATGAGTCAGTCGCAAGTTATAAAATGCTCACTCAGCTGCTATGAGTTAGTTAAAAAGGCTCATGTAGCAGCTATGAGTCAGTCAGTTGCGAGCTATAAATAGACTGACTCAGTAGCTATGAGTCAGTCAGTTGTGAGCTATAAAAAGGCTCACTCAGCAGCTATGACTCAGTCAGTTGTGCATTATGGAAATGCTCACTCAGCAGCTATGAGTCAATTAAAAAGGCTCATGCAGCAGCTATGAGTCAGTCATTTGCGAGCTATAAATAGACTGACTCAGAAGCTATGAGTCAGTCAGTTGTGCGCTACGGAAATGCTCACTCAGCAGCTATGTGTCAGTCGGGAGTTATAAAATGCTCACGCAGCAGCTATGAGTCAGTCAGTTGCGAGCTATAAAAATGCTCACTCAGCAGCTATGAGTCAGTTGCGAGCTATGAAAATGCTCACTCAGCAGGTATGAGTCAGTTGGTTGTGAGCTATAAAAAGGCTCACTCAGCAGCTATGAGCCAGTCAGTTGCGTGCTATAAAAAGGCTCCTTTAGCAGCTATGAGTCGGTTGTGAGCTATGAAAATGCTCACCCAGTAGCTATGAGTCAGTCGCAAGCTATAAAAATGCTCACTCAGCAGCTGAGTCAGTTGCGAGCTATAAAAATGCTCAGTCATCAGCTGTGAGTCAGTCAGTAGCGAGCTATAAACACTCAGCAGCTGTGAGTCAGTTAGTTGTGAGCTATAAAAAGGCTTACGGAGCAGCTATGAGTCAGTCATTTGCACACTATAACAAGGCTCACTCAGCAGCTATGAGTCAGTTAGTTGCAAACTATAAAAAAGCTCACTCAGCTATGAACTATAAAAAGGCTCACTCAGCAGCTATGAGTCAGTCAGTTGCGAGCTATAAATAGACTGACTCAGCAGCTATGAGTCAGTCAGTTGTGAGCTATAAAAAGGCTCACTCAGCAGCTATGAGTCAGTCAGTCAGTTGTGCGCTATGGAAATGCTCACTCAGCAGCTATGTGTCAGTCACGAGTTATAAAATGCTCACGTGGCAGCTATGAGTCAGTCAGTTGCGAGCTATAAAAATGCTCACTCAGCAGCTATGAGTCAGTTGCGAGCTTTGAAAATGCTCACTCAGCAGGTATGAGTCAGTTGGTTGTGAGCTATAAAAAGGCTCACTCAGCAGCTATGAGCCAGTCAGTTGCGTGCTATAAACAGGCTCCCTTAGCAGCTATGAGTCGGTTGCGAGCTATGAAAATGCTCACTCAGCAGCTATAAGTCAGTCAGTTGTGAGCTATAAAAAGGCTCACTCAGCAGCTATGAGCCAGTCGCAAACTATGAAAATGCTCACTCAGCAGCTATGAGTCAGTCAGTCGCGAGCTATAAAAAGGCTTACTCAGCAGCTATGAGTCAGTCGTGAGCTATGAAAATGCTCACTCAGCAGCCATGAGTCAGTTGCAAGCTATAAAAACGCTCACTCAGCAGCCATGAGTCAGTCAGTTGCGAGCTATAAAAATGCTCACTCAGTAGATATGAGTCAGTCGCAAGCTATAAAAATGCTCACTCAGCAGCTGAGTCAGTTGTGAGCTATAAAAATGCTCAGTCATCAGCTGTGAGTCGGTCAGTAGCGAGCTATAAACACTCAGCAGCTGTGAGTCAGTTAGTTGTGAGCTATAAAAAGGCTTATGGAGCAGCTATGAGTCAGTCATTTGCACACTATAACAAGGCTCACTCAGCAGCTATGAGTCAATTAGTTGCAAACTATAAAAAAGCTCACTCAGCTATGAACTATTAAAAGGCTCACTCAGCAGCTAAGAGTCAGTCAGTTGCGAACTATAAAAACACTCACTCAGCTACGAACTATAGAAAAGCTCACGCAGCAGCTATAAGTCAGTCAGTCAGTTGTGAGCTATAAAAAGGCTCACTCAGCAGCTATGAGTCAGTCGTGAGCTATGAAAATGCTCACTCAGCAGCTATGAGTCAGTCGGTTGCGAACTATAAAAATGCTCACTCAGCAGCCATGAGTCAGTTGCAAGCTATAAAAACGCTCGCTCAGCAGCTATGAGTCAGTCAGTTGTGAGCTATAAAAAGGCTCATTCAGCAGCCATGAGTCAGTCAGTTGCGAGCTATAAAAATGCTCACTCAGTAGATATGAGTCAGTCGCAAGCTATAAAAATGCTCACTCAGCAGCTGAGTCAGTTGTGAGCTATAAAAATGCTCAGTCATCAGCTGTGAGTCGGTCAGTAGCGAGCTATAAACACTCAGCAGCTGTGAGTCAGTTGTGAGCTATAAAAAGGCTTATGGAGCAGCTATGAGTCAGTCATTTGCACACTATAACAAGGCTCACTCAGCAGCTATGAGTCAGTTAGTTGCAAACTATAAAAAAGCTCACTCAGCTATGAACTATAAAAAGGCTCACTCAGCAGCTATGAGTCAGTCAGTTGCGAACTATAAAAACACTCACTCAGCTATGAACTATAGAAAAGCTCACTCAGCAGCTATGAGTAAGTCAGTTGTGAGCTATAAAAAGGCTCACTCAGCAGCTATGAGTCAGTCAGTTGCGAACTATAAAAATGCTCACTCAGCAGCTGAGTCAGTTGCGAGCTATAAAAATGCTCAGTCATCAGCTGTGAGTCTGTCAGTAGCGAGTTATAAACACTCAGCAGCTGTGAATCAGTTAGTTGCGAGCTATAAAAAGGCTCACTGAGCAGCTATGAGTCAGTCATTTGCATACTATAACAAGGCTCACTCAGCAGCTATGAGTCAGTTAGTTGCAAACTATAAAAAAGCTCACTCAGCTATGAACTATAAAAAGGCTCACTCAGCAGCTATGAGTCAGTCAGTTGCGAACTATAAAAACACTCACTCAGCTACGAACTATAGAAAAGCTCACTCAGCAGCTATGAGTCAGTCAGTTGCGAGCTGTAAAAATGCTCACTCAGCTATGAACTATAAAAAGGCTCACTCAGCAGCTATGAGTCAGTCGCAAGCTATAAAAAGGCTCACTCAGCAGCTATGAGTCAGTCGCAAGCTATAGAAAGGCTCACTCAGCAGCTATGAGTCAGTCGCGAATTATAAAAAGGCTCACTCGGCAACTATGAGTCAGTCAGTCAGTTGTGAGTTATAAAAAGGCTCACTCAGGAGCTATGAGTCAGTCAGTTGCGAACTATAAAAAGGCTCACTCAGGAGCTATGAGTCAGTCAGTTGCGAGTTATAAAAAGGCTCACTCAGGAGCTATGAGTCAGTCAGTTGCAAGTTATAAAAAGGTTTACTCAGTAGCTATGAGTCCGTCAGTTGCGAGCTATAAAAAAGGCTCACTCAGCAGCTGCGAGTCATTCAGTTGCAAACTATAGAAAGGCTCACTGAGCAGCTATTAGTCAGTTGCAAGCTATAAAAAACGCTCGCTCAGCAGCTGTGAGTCAGTCAGTTGCGAGCTATAAAAAGGCTCACTCAGCAGCTATGAGTCAGTCGTGAGCTATAAAAAGGCTCACTCGGCAACTCTGAGTCAGTCAGTCAGTTGCGAGTTATAAAAAGGCTCACTCAGGAGCTATGAGTCAGTCAGTTGCAAGTTATAAAAAGGTTTACTCAGTAGCTATGAGTCCGTCAGTTGCGAGCTATAAAAAAGGCTCACTCAGCAGCTGTGAGTCATTCAGTTGCAAACTATAGAAAGGCTCACTGAGCAGCTATTAGTCAGTT
Source organism: Neoceratodus forsteri (assembly GCA_016271365.2). Classification (NCBI taxonomy): domain Eukaryota; kingdom Metazoa; phylum Chordata; order Ceratodontiformes; family Ceratodontidae; genus Neoceratodus; species Neoceratodus forsteri. The sequence goes on from CM057453.1 coordinate 1,628,714,070, forward strand.
GCAAGCTATAAAAAACGCTCGCTCAGCAGCTGTGAGTCAGTCAGTTGCGAGCTATAAAAAGGCTCACTCAGCAGCTATGAGTCAGTCGTGAGCTATAAAAAGGCTCACTCGGCAACTCTGAGTCAGTCAGTCAGTTGCGAACTATAAAAAGGCTCACTCAGGAGTTATAAGTCAGTCAGTTGCGAGTTTTAAAAAGGCTTACTCAGCAGCTATGAGTCAGTCAGTTGCGAGCTGTAAAAAGGCTCACTCAGCAGCTAAGAGTCAGTCAGTTGCTGGACTACAATGGAGAAAGACTGCCTCTAACACCAGAGGGAGAAGAATCTATGTACTGCGAAGAGTGGGAGTGGACAGTACTGAATATTTGGTTCGTTGCAGTGCTGCCTAGGTCTAGTGGATGGATCACTGGAACAGAAAGACGTGAGTACTTTGGTTAAGCCTGTCAAGAGAATTGATGGGTGTGCCAAGTAATTATAATGCAGAGGAGGGCAGACCCAGCTGGATTGGAGCTATTTTCTTTTGGCTAGGTTAGACTCCGGGGAAGGGAAAAAGACTGGTGAGACCCAGCACAACCTTGGTGAGTGGGAGCTGACACCCAGTAGCTAGCCTTCCTTGGTGGAAACAAAAAGTCAGCCTTTGAAGATGCCAGACCAAAAAAAAAAACTTTTTATTGTTTACCTTCTGATGAAGTGTCTAAATACTGTAACAAAAAAAATGGTGCCGGCCTGTGGGACTTTCACCTTAGTTCTTGCTTGTGTCCTTCATCAATACCCAAACATCCACACCAGCCTACTGAAAGGAGAGTGTTGTATGCTAAAGAGAGCAGCTTTTGATCAGAAAATTATGCATTGTCCTGTCAGTTAGCGAATTCACCATATGTAGCGGTAGTTGCAGGCAGGCAGGCAGACAGGCCATAGAAAGGTGCCGCAGAGGAGAGAAAAGCGCAGTGTGCGAGCCTGCACTGGCAGCTGCAGCAGGAGCAGGGCCCAGTGAATTTAGAAAACTGGGAAAGGTTCAGGGGGGATTTTCCAATAATTTATTCGACAGTGTTTTGTTTTGTTTTATAACTGAGTGCTGGTGGTATAGATGGGACGAAAATCCATCTTCATTTATTTTGCTCTTTTGTCCACTTGCTGCTGAAGCAGAGCTAAGTGAATTTAGGAGACTGGAAAAGGTGTGTGTGTGTTTTTTTGTTTTGTTTTTTTTTTGAAAGGTGCAGTTGAGAAATTATTATTAATTGCTGCTGGTGTAGACAGGGCACTGAAATCCATATTTATTTATTTTTTCTGTGAGCGAAAACTCGGTGAAGAAGGCTGCTGCAGTGCGATACTAGATGTTTCAGCGATGGTGAGTGTCAGTTGTTTATGTGTTTGTAGTAGGGATGTCACGGTATACCAGTTTAAATGTTTATTGTGTTATGAACAGCTGACGATATCAGTATTGCGCTGTTTTACGTACCACAATAACCGTTGCACCAGGTATACTGTGGGCTGCTCTCTTTTCAAGCGTCTTTCAAGTGCAGCCACAGCAGTGCACTGTGCAAGCAAATAAAAAAAAAAAAAAAGGATCTCTTCTCCTTTTTCGTGCCATCTTGTGACCTGGGGGTGGTGGAGCCTAAGTTACTGATATACTTGCCTGTCAAATATTTCAGCCAGTCTTGTAGGCTGGTGCATGCTTTAGTGAGCTGAGCTGATAAACAGGGAGGAATGCATGAAGAAAACCCGCCTTCTTCCCATGGCATCCAGCAAAGCACATTGAAGACAGAGAGAGACGTGCTGAGGGCCTACTAGTACCACAAGGCACATCAGAATTGAAGTGCCTCACCACCGATGACTCCCCTTCCCACACTAATTGCTACCAGCAACAGAGTAGCAGCTGTGTGAATGCAGGCAGTGACAGGCTAAAACAGAGATAAAGTAACGTGGAAGCAGACTGCTAGAGACTGAGCATGCCACTGCCATACAGCAGATAACGACTCTGATGAGGAGAGAGTGATAGTTTACCAGTAGTTAAGGTAAATGTAATGTGCTGTGTGTTTCTAATTGATCCACCCCTAACTCCCTGTAACTAGCCTATAAATAAAAAATTGAGGTAGTTTTACTGTTATTCTGAGTGCCGCACAAATTAATCTAGACTCTGATGAGAGAGTAACAGTTTGCTGGCAGTTAAGGTAAATGTATTGTGCTAGTAAAGTGTAAAAATGATCATTTATTTATTTATTTATTTATCAAGTCTAGGATTACAAATACCTTTGAGCCTTGGCTGTTTTACAAAGGTTCCACATCAGAGAAATACAAATTATGGGGAACATCAAGACAGACATTACAACAATGTGGACATTGCAAACAGAGTACAGAGTAATACAATTCAAGGGTAGCATTGTAACAAGGCAGCCAGCGACATTGTCAGAGAAAACAGACAACAGATAAAGAAGTGCCAGAGTCATAGGAGAGAGAGGGAAGGGGGGAGAAGGAATGTAGGAAGGGTGGGGAGAGGGTGAAAAGTGAAGCATTGGGTATACCAAGATGTGAGGGTAGATTCCAGTGGGGGGGACAACTAGGCAGAAAGGAAGTGGAGAAACAAGGTTAAGTTGGGCAGTCACAGGAGCTGTTGGTGATGAGATAGTCCCAGAGCCTAGTTTTAAACATACCAATTGTTGGGGCAGAGGAGATGGTTGGGCTGAGGCCATTGAACCAGAGTGGCGCTCGATAAGCAAAAGAGCGTTGTCCCTGTGAAGTGTGACTGTGGGGGATCATGTTAACAAGGTTATCGGAATAATTTTATTGCGGTTGTTGTATTGCAGAAATGTTGTTATCGTGACATCCCTAGTTTGTAGGTGCCTTCCATTGTGTAGAAACCAAAAGGAAAAGAACTGGAGGGAGAAAGGGATGCAGGGGAGAGGAAAAGAGCAGAGAAAGGTTTCACCATGCCAGTTCCACCAAGTGCAAGTTCTGCAAACCGTGGTGGTGGAGAAGGACTCTGAGATGGTGGTGGTGTTGGTACAGAGATTGGCTGTCACCGTGGCGGGGCTTAGAGAGCTACAGCTGAGCACAGATACTACAGCCGAAGAAGCCATGGTTCATTAGTCTCCAGATGTCCGCTGGTTCCACTCCAGCTTCAAGCAGATTTCCCAGTCAGTCACCCAGTGCATCTGGTGAAGAAACTGCTCTGAGTAATCCAGAAGTACAGTGGGCTCCCTCTCTTCCTTCTTCCAGTTAGTTCCCTTACCTGGGATAGATGAGCTACACAGAGATTTGTAAAGGCAAACCCACTTTCTGTTCATCTCGTAAAAACACCATGACAGCAGCTGCCACATGTGTGGGTGTGTGGGCATGGACAATTGCCTGTCCCCCTTGAAGCACTTTACTTGCCTTCAAATCATGCATAAGCACCAGTGCCACCCAACCCCATACTGCTACTTGGTCATGTCAGTAAGGTGACAATGAGTCTGGGTCTGGCATGGACACCACAGTTATCTTGTCACCAGAAGAAGTAGTACAGTTGTTCAGTGGGTATGGGAGCAGGACAAGGTATACCAACCACACAGTTCTACAGAAGCAAGCCAGTAGCACCACCACCTCCAAAGCAGCTTATGGATAGTGCTAGTGAGGAGGATATGAAGTGGAGCTATAGAGGGGAAAGCACATGATTCATGCATGGAAGGGGAAAGAAGAAGTACCTTGGCGACAGCCAAGATGCAATGTATTAATGCTGCAGTATATCACAAACACTGAAGTATAGTGCAGGGAACTGTAATTCAGTGGCAAGTAAGCCCTTTTCTCATGCAGTATTTTGTGACATGTCATTTATTGTGAGTTACTGCATTGCATTGTGGCTGGCTCCACTGTATAAGAGACGGAGAAGCAGGAGGAAAGAAGCAGAAGACATAGAAGGGCATGAGGAAGCTGATGCAGGAGAGGGGGATGAAGCACAAGAGGAGCTTGAAAGTCTGATGTTCGTTACACTACTACGTAGTGGTGATAATGTGTGTGTGACACTGAGGAGTGGTCATGGAGGACATCGTGGGAGAAGATTGCAAAATTTAAAAAGATAATGAAAACGAGAAAAGCAAGAAAGTCAGTTTCTCAGGCAGGAAAATCTAAAGACCAGTCCCACTTCCACAGCTTCTGCCTTGTTTGGTCATCCCCAGCCACATCTTGGCACAGTGGCGGAAATCAGAAATCACCTCTCTGTCACCACCCAGTTCCCTCTGGAGCCTTCCCCACAAGCAGTCCACGCACATAATGATAAAATAAAACAAAGGGATCTTCCGATCTTCTGAGGTGGCAGTATAGTATAGTTCAAGTTTATTTTAGGAAAGACTCCGTTGAGCAAGCTCATTCACAAGGAGGTCCTGAGGCACATACACATACAGTTCGCAATTATATAGACAGGAGATATAAAATGTAGAACTACAAAGAAAAAAAAATATATATATAATACAAGAGGTATACACAATAGAAGTCCTTATGATATATATGCATTACATTCCAGCTTTAACCTAGTGGTTAAGGGCACTGAGCTACAAACCTGGAGACCTGGGTTTGAATCCCATCAGCCCCCACTTGCATAGTGTGTGACCCTGAGCAAGTCACTTAACCTCCTTGTGCTCCCAAGTCACACCAGGAGCTTCCCTTCCCTGATGTGGGAATATTTTACAGAAGACACCATAAAGCCACTGAAAGCATGTTGCAGTTAGTGTGGTGGAATGATAGGTGGGTCAGTCTGTTCAGATCTTGGGAACCAGTTTTCTTGCTCATTATTTAAACCATGAACATTGCATCTTGCTAACAGACACATTCATTCCCGATCCCCACTCTGATCAGGCAGTTTTGCTGTGCCAGGGACAGTTGCTTGTGGGAAGTGGGCAGCAACCAGGGCAGCTACAGCAGCCAGCTGATGCATCCCCAGGTACTAGTCGCTGTTTCAAAAGGACCACTCCAGCACCAGCTACAGACAGGCCTTTTGTAGACCTCACCAGCACTTCTGAATTTTTTGCAAAAAAACAAACTACATTGCCTGCCATTACAAGTACATGCCACCTGCACTACACTGCCACTTACTCCCCCCAAGTTCTTTCTGCATGGCACAACTAATTGGAGAGATGATGGCCTTTGATCTTCAAGCATTATTCATTATAGAAGGAACCTGCTTTTGAAGTCTGTTGCATGAAGTGAAGCCCAAATGCAACGTTTCACATTTTTCAGGCATGTTCTCCCCAGTAGGTGCTACTGATATCTAGAGTGGCACAGCGAACTAAAACTTGCTAATTCTCACTGCCCATTGGGTTGCTGCTAGATGAAGCTCCTCCACCATTCTTGTCTCGCCTACACCACCGCCAGCCCCTGCAGGAGTTTTATTGAAGCAGACTACCTCACAGAAGCACACCAGTAGAGGAAGTACCTTACTTAATGTGTCCATTATGGAGGGGAAACACAGTGGGGAAAACATTGTGCGGTTTATCCAGTCGCAGATGGATATCTGGATAGATCCTCAGAATCTGATGGTTTAAATGTTTCATTATGGGCTGTGAAAGTAATATGCGGAAGGCTATGAAGGATTGGATTTCTGCCATGCACCTTATTTTGCACATGCACTAAATCTGATGGTGATTCACATGCTTGACAAACATGCACAGGTAAAAGAAACACTTGATACTGTGTGGGACATCATTAGATAGTTCCTTCACTCCCCCAAATGTGCTGAGCTCTTCCACCATTACTAGCAGAAGCACAGTGTTCCTCAGTATTGCTTTTACGTAAATACATTATTACAAAGTGGAACTCTGTCTTTTACATGGTGGAAAAACTTAAGCAACAGAAACTTGTGTTCCAGGCTATGGAATTCAGTGATGTGGTCTCGGGGGCTGACATGTTTCAGTAGGGGTTTTCTGCAAATGCTTGTTTCACTTCTGCTACCATATGAACAGGCCACTAAAGATTTCAGTGCTAAATCAGCAACTCTTAGTATGGTCATTCCCATGGTGCATCTACTTGAAAGCCGCACACACTCTGTTATTTATGACCATCCACAGCAACCCAGCAAAGCAAAACTGATGGTGGTGGTAGTTATAGCAGCACTGGTGATAGGGGTAAGAATGACTGTGATGATGGCGGGGGAGGAGGTGGTGACAGCAGCAGCAAGATGCAGTACTCATGAAAGAAGTGACCAGGATGGTTCTGATGCAATTTGCAGACAGGTTTGACAGCATTAGATCAGACACAGTTTGGCATGACAGCACTACTGGATCCCAGATATAAAGATGTGCACATTCCCACTTAAATGGAAACTGTTGCATACACTTATGGTGGACCAGCAAAGAGAGCGTGAAGAAACTAACAATAATGTGCGTAGACAAACTTCCTGGTGGTTCTCTTCCTCCTCTTCTGCGGACTTCATCTGGTGCCAGTGCCAAATGTCAGCATGAGATGGAAAAAGACTTGGATAGTGATGATCCTGAGACAATCAAGGATATCTCGGACCTTTTTGATAATGAATGACGGTGCTGCTTGGACATTTTGTACAGAGACTGGATCTGTTACCAGAGTACTTGATACAGGGTTGTCTAGCAGAAATAGTCTTTTTTAAATCACAACTACCACTGTTTTTGCGCCTTGCCGCCGCCCCCATTCGATCGACCCCCAATCCCGGAATTACCTCAGCTTACCTTACGCCCGTCCAGGAGCCGCTACCATGGGGAGTTGATCTTCACCCTGCAGTTGGTGTGTTTTTTTCCCCTCCATTTTTTCCCAGGGGCCCCAGTAGTAGGTGCGCATGCGTGTGGAGGTGCGCATGCACCTTATGGCCCCGGTAACTACCCCTATCCCCCACCCCATTGGCCTAATGCCTGCCACCATCTGGGCCTGAGCTGCCCCTGGCCTCCACCAGGAGGCGGCCATTAGCGTGGGTAGCCACCACACCTCCCCGGGGAGGAGAGCTGCCTGCTGGCAGCTCCATGCAGTTCCGCGCCCCTCCCCCACTGTTGACCTCTAACGGCCCGGGCTGGTTCCCGAACCCGGATCGTTGGCGTACCGCGAGGTAAAGCGTCTAGCGCCTCAGCCCTCGGTGCCACCGGGCCAGCAGAAATAGTCTGCTGATTGAATTCTGGCAAGACAGGCTAGTCATTCAGTCTTCACTAGCTCAAGTGGGTTTTTGGGGGTTTTTTTTGGATGCCCTTCAACATCGGTCACTTCAGAAAGATGTTTCAGTTCAGCTGCAGATATTGCCTCATCACATTGCTCAAGGCTACATCCCGATAATGTTGAATTCTTAGCCTCTCTCAAACTCAACTTGCCAAGGATCAGATAACTATTCATTTGATTATCGTATGTCCAGCAAGTGACATCCACTAATATTTCCACTCCTACACTTTCTGGGGGCAAGTCTGTCTGGACTCCCATTGGCACTGGCACCACATTCCAGCTCACCACTCCCAGCAGTTGTGGAACAACTCCTTCTGATGACACAGCAACTTTCACATTGTCATCACCAACAAGCTTAGTATCAGTATGATCAGGTGGGCTGCTAAGTACAGAGTCAGTATTAGTTAAATAAGACCGAACACCCCACCTGCCAGGAATGGGTAAGTGATGGAAGGAGTGACTTGACCGGCTGTGCATAGGTACATTTAGTTCTCCGGTTTGATCTTATGGTAGTCCATATGTAAATACTTGCAGCTATGGCTGCCAGTGGGCAGTACCCAAAAAAAAAAAAAAAGGTGAAGTATGAAAGGAAAGAAATTATCTGTTGGTGGAAAATATTGTGAAGGGCAATATAATGCCCTACATGTAATGCCTTGTTATTTTTTTTAATGTTTTGTGATGCATAATTTTTGGAGGGGAGGGTAGTGGTATTATTATATAATTGAAAAATCAGTGAGACCAGACAGAATACAGTAAATGGCACGGAGGTAAAGGAGAGACTACTAGGAGTGTACTCCCTGAGGTTGGCAACGGATAGTGAATAGTAACTTTTACTGTACCTCACGGTGGGCCATGGTGGTCTCAGTGGGTTTTGGAGAGACTGTCACAACACTACAGACAGTAATCCACAGCAAATGCATGCCAGCACCACCTGTCACAAGTGAGCTACTGTAATTACTATTCATTGCTCACTTCAAGGCTTTTTAACCCCCTATGTGTAGTTTGCTTTACCTTATACTAATTACTGCATTCAGAACCGAAGTGGTTTGGCTGAATTCTCGAAGTTGAACCACATTTGTGGGGCTGAACGCGAAGCGGAATTGAAGTAGCCGCTGACTCAATTCTCTCACCCATAGTCGCATTGCATTGTAAAAACACTTTTCCATTAGCACCTGTTTTTCTGCCATTGTTCAGATGAGCAGATTTCAACATGAGCCTGGAGGAAGAGTGACTTATCCAGCTGTGACTAGGATTACCACTTTTTAAGAAGCCCAGAGTGGGACGTTTCATACTGAAACATGATTTTTCGCAGGACAAAATGTAACTTTGCCCAATGCAATAGATTTCTTTTCTTTAAACAATCAGAACTAAGACTAAGTGTTGTAGTTTTTTTTAGTTCTTATTTTTTACTATCATATTAAGTTATTTTATTTAAAGTATCATAGTTTTCTGCAACTTCTAGAGGAAAGGAAGAAAAAAAATTCTACTACAAAATCAGGACATTTAGCATTTTTCATGTTTTTGTGACAGACACAGCCACGCAAACCAGCACTGTCCTGATGAACTCGGTATCTATGGAAAGAATCTGAAATTTCGTAGAAAACTGTTGACTCTTCTTTATACGTCAGTTCACAATATTTTGCTATTAAATGACTTTTTTTAAAGTTAAGGGAATAGAAATTTTATTCAGGCTCTTCCTCCCCCCAACCGAGCCTCAAAATTGAGAAATATGTTTAAAATTAGAGCAGTCGGCATTCTTGTTTTACAGTATGGTGTATTATTAAAATCATTCTAAACAATAGGGTGAGTGTCATAAGAAAAATATACATTGAAATAAACAAAATGTGAAAACTAAAAAAAAAAACTAAACAGAAATTCTAGTGTGTGTATTATTAGCACATCTAACTGTCTAAAACAGGCCTCTGGGGGTACAGGGCATATTGTTGAGTATAATCAAATACTTGGGCTTGGATCACTTTCTGTGAAATGCCTCCTTACCCACAAAGCTTGAGTGACAATGCTGGAGCTATTTATAGTTGAAATGCTGTCTTAGTAAAACAGTTAAGATTTTTATGTGCAGCTGGAATGCACAGCATTAATTAAAAACATGACGATGGGAATGGAGCCAGTCGCCAGTTATTTAGAACAGTTCCTTATTTTGAAAATCTGTTTTTGAGACTGTATGACATAAAAAGTGACCCCCACCCACAATTTCAGCCAAGCCACCCAGTGACATATTGAGGATTAAGGAGCCATTTGATGCCAAAGAACATAAAAGGCGCCTTTTCTTCTTTACACTTAAAATGTAACCATGTTGTTTGGCTCGGTGTGGTTGCTAGTGCTCTGTTTTACAATATAGAACAAGATCCTCCTCTCCTCTGTGCTGGGGTACTATAGATGCTTTGAGGAGGTGGCACTCCAGAGAGGGAGGTCTGGGTCTGGACAGTTGTGCTGGAAGACTGGAAAGTGGCCATTGTGGTCCACATTGTCAAGAAGGAGGCTTAGTTGGACCCCAGCAACTACAGGCCAGGCATCCTGCCATCAGTGCTGGGCTAGCTCCTGGAAGACATTATCAAGGACAGAAAAATGAGGTTCTTGGCCTTCTCGGCATGGATTAATAATGGGCCAGTCATGCAGAGTCAGCCTGATCACCATCTTCGAGGGGTGACCAAGGAGGTAGACTGTGGCAGAGCTACAGACAGTTTATCTGTTGACTTCAGCAAGGCCTTTGACACGTGACAAGATTCCTTGCAAGATCCCTAGTGTTGTATACATGAGGCATATCAAGGTGGATTGCTAACTGGCTTGAGGACAGGAAGCAGATGGTTATGGTGGACTCAGTAGCATCCCTCTGGGATTGATGCCGGTGCCACTGCTATTCAACATTTCATCAGCGAGCTGGAAGAAGGTATCTCCAGAAAATGTTTAAGTTCGCTGATGACACTAAGCTGGCCAGGGTTGTGGACTTCCTTGAGGGTGGGGACCAACTTCTGGAGGGCCTTAACAAGCTGGGTGGTTGTTTGGACTCCTGGGGCTGAATAGTCAGAAGTTCGCGTGGGTGTTAACGAGTTTTTGCCCGCAGAAACCATAGTTTGTGCTGGCGCCCCATATTCAAAAGGGGCTTATTCAGTGGTTTTGCACTGCACAAAAGGGTTTAGTGTGATCCTTTTGCACAGCACAAATACTGCCAAACAAAACCCCAACTTACTCCAGGCAACCCTAGTGGTTGCTGAAGGTGATGCAGCCACCAAGTCGGTTGGCCGCTGGCAGAGCACATCCTCCCCGGGTGGTCCCTGCCCCCCATTGATTGCCGGCCCTTTCCATACAATAAATGGATCCCTGATACTAGTGGAACACACCCCCCAATTGCCGGCCTGTTCAGTACAGTAAAGAGATCCCTGCTGCTAGTGCGGCCCCCACCCCCGATCACGGTCCATTCCATACAATAAACAGATCCCTGGAGCTAGTGGTACCTCCCACCGATCGCCGGCCCGTTCATTAAGACACGGGTCTCTGGTGCTAGTGGTAACCAGAAAGGTGTTTTGCTGCAATCTCCGGTGCAGGGTAGGTGCAGGTAATGACAGCCAGCTAGTCTGGAACAGTCAAACAAAATCTAAAGTAATTACCACACTCCAATGAAACTTCCACAGAGTGGAGCTTGTGTCTAAAATAGAAACGTTATTGCAGGTTTACTCCACACTGGGAAATAAACCTGTCAAACTGATTGCCACAAAACCTGCCCAAGTGCTTCAGGATGCAATCCCTTCATCAGGGGGTGTGGCAAGAGACAGAACACGTAAGCTTTTATACACCAATTAATTTAAATTAATTTAAACATCCTGTGCAAACCTAATAAATTCATGAGTACATGAAAAGGAATAAAATAAAATAAAAAATAGGCAGGTGTACATAGATACATAGACAGTGTCGGCAGATAAGGGCCTATGGCCCACCCAGTCTGCCCATTTAAGTTTGTAAGTTCAGTTTATGTTTTCCAGGAAGTCTGTTGCCCCTTACCCCTAACCTCCAGAATTCCTTTATGTCTATCCCATGCATTCTTAAATCCCGTGATTGTTTCAGCCCCCACCACTTCCTCTGGCAGGGTGTTCCACTTGTCCACCACCGTTCTGTGAAGAAATTCTTCCTCACGTTTCCTCTGAATCGTCCTCCTCCAACTTCATCCCATGCCCTCTAGTCCTGGAACATCTTTTTCGCTTAAAATAGTGCATTCCTGCACCCTGTTCCTCCCTGTAAGATACTTGTATGTCTCTATCATATCCCTCTCTCCTCCTCTCCTCCAGGGAGTACATGTTCAGTGCCTTCAACCTGTCCTCATAGGACTTGTGATGCAATCCATGCACCATCTTTGTTGCCCTCCTCTGAACCTTCTCTACCCTGTCTATGTCCCTCACTAGGTAAGGTCTCCAGAACTGCACAGTGTACTCCAGGTGCGGCCTCACTAGTGTCTTGTATAGTGGAATTATGACCTCCTTTTCCTGCTGGTGATGCCCCTGCCTATGCATCCCAGCATCCTATTTGTTTTACCTGCTGCCTTATCACACTGTTTCCCTGCCTTGAGGTCATCAGAGATGATAACTCCAAGATCCCTTTCCTGCTTGGTGCATGCTATATCCTCACCCCCAACTGATATATTGTGCCAGGGTTTTTGTGCCCCATATGCATTATCTTGCACTTCCTTGCATTGAATTTCAACTGCCAAACCCTGACCATTCTTCAAGTTTCTGCAGGTCCCTTCTCATTCTGTCTACACCCTCTGGTGTGTCTACTCTGTTGCAGAGCTTTGTGTCATCAGCGAACAGTGAAATTCTGCCTTCTAGGTCCCGAATGTCACTGATGAAGATATTGAATAGTACCAGTCCCAGCACTGATCCCTGTGGTACCCCACTGGTCACTCTTCCTCTGTGGAGTGACAGCCATTTACCACCACCCTCTGTGTCCTGCTGCCCAGCCAGTTACCTACCCACCGCACTACTGTCCTGCCCACCCATATTCCCCAGTTTGTGCAATAGTCTCTATGTGGCACAGTGTCAAAGGCCTTGCTGAAGTCCAGATAGGCCATGTCCACTGCCCTCCCTGATCCACCTCCTAGTCACCCAGTCAAAAATTCAATGAGGTTGGTCTGACATGACCTTCCCCTGGTGAAACCATGCTGCCTTGGGTCCTGTAGTCCATTGACAACCAGATGTTCCACCAATCTCTCCTTTAGTAGTGCTTCCATGATCTTCTCCACTACCCAGGTGAGGCTGACTGGTCTGTAGTTCCCCGCTTCCTCTTTGTTCCCACTTTTGTATAAGGGGACTACATCTGCTATCCTCCAGTCTTTGAGTACCTCCCCTGTTTCTAGTGATCGGCTAAACAGGATAGCAAGAGGTTCAGCCACCACCTCTCTTAGTTAAAACTATATAAATATATTTAATATATATATTTAATATATATAAATATATTTATATAGTGTAAAACTATATAAATGTGAATTAACAGACATCAAAAACTTATATGCATTGCAAAAACAAATCTTTAAAGATTATTGTAGAAGCATAACTGTAACTCAAATTGAAGGCTGCCAGAAATGTACTCATTATTTAATTTCATGCTAATGTTTTTTTTTTTTTAGTATTAGCCTTAAATAAGGAGTCAATACACTAACTATGATAGCAAAAATGTTTGGTAAGAGATTGGTACACGGGTGTAGCGAATCTGGCTACTGCGATCCTGGCTCCTTGAAATCATAGCCCTGTGGATTCACTTGGAGCAAACACAAACAAGCAAAGGGATGTTGATGATTGGGGTGGGCAGGGGGCTAGAGGGAAAGAGGGTATGGGGGTAGAGTGGGACAAGGATCAGCCGATGCCGTCATCCTGAAAGGAGTACCTAGGAGAGAGAATGAAGAAAACCAAAAAAGTAAAAATATAGTAGAAAATAAATATAAACATTTCAATATCCTTATACAAACATACAAAATAGCCAGCAGATACAGGCCTTACGGTCTATCTAGACTGGTCGAGTGTGCAGCACTTCAGCCATTTAGACTGCAGCTGCCTCGCAACTGTTTTTCCTCCTGTTTCCTTCTCACCTACCCCCTGTCCACTCTGTTTGAACCCTCCCTTTGATCCTGTCCCACCCCCTCTTGAAGCTACTCACTGTCTGCAGTGATACCATCAATTCCGGCAGTGCATTCCACCCTGTAACCACACTTTCTGTGAAATAGTGCCTCCTCATTTCCCTCCTGAATCTGTCTCCTTCCGGTTTCAGACTGTGTCCCCTGGTTTCCCTCCCACCTTTTTATTTGAAAATACTCTGTGTTCATGCCCTTCAGGTACTTGAAAGTCTCGGTCATATCCCCTCTCTCCCTTCTGTCCTTCAGGGAATACATACAGTATTGAGCTCTCTCAGTCTCTCGTCATATGGTTTATCTCCCAGTTCCAGGATCACTTTTGTTGCCCTGCGCTCTACCCCTTCCAGCAGCTTGATGTCATTCTTCAAGTAGGAGCACCAGTACTGCACGCAGTACTCCAAGTGTGGCCTCACCAGGGACCTGTACAGGGGCAGGATGACTTCCCCTCACCTAGAAGTGATTCCCCTTGCAATGCATCCCAGCATTCTGTTGGCCTTTGCTGCTGCTGCCTTCCAGCACTGGGCTGAGTGTTTCATTTCTCCTGTTACCAGTACACCCAGATTCTTCCCCTCCATTGGTATGGATAACTGCACTCCCCCCAACCAGTACTAATTCCGGGGTTCCTGGCTCCCAAGTGCATGACTTTGCACTTCTTGGCGTTGAACCCGAGTTGCCATATGTTCGACCATCCCTCCAGTCTTGCCAAATCCTCCTGGAGTACTTTACTGCCTTTTCCCCTATCCACTTCCGCACAGATCTTAGTGTTGTCAGCGAAGTGGCTGATCTTACTTTTTATTCCGTCTGATATATCAGCAATGAAAATGTTAAACAGCACTGGTCCCAGCACCGAGCCCTATGGGACCCCACTTGTAACTGCTCTGCGCTCCGATAATTCACTCCCCACTACTACCTTCTGCTGCCTATCCTGTAACCAGCTCTTGACCCATCTAACCAGTCTCCTTCCCACTATCATGTTGCTCAATTTGCTGGCCAGCCTACCATGAGGCACTGAGTCAAAGGCCTTGCTGAAGTCCAGGTAAAGGATATCCACTGCATGATCCTTGTCCAGTGCTCGTGTCACCCAATCAAAAAAGTCAACCAGGTTAATTTGGCAGGATCTGCCTGAGACAAACCCGTGCTGTTTGCCGTCTTGGAGACCATTATCTTCTAAAATGTGCACCTACAGGTGTGTCTAATCTTTGCTTTGAGATGGACCTCATGTGTTCCTGAATGCGTTGTTTCAGGGAGCGTATGGTCTTCCCTACATATACCAGGTTGCAGGGACACCAGAGTGCATAAAGTGTAAAAGGGGTATCACATGTGATACACTGTCGAATTGCCACATTTTTTCTTTCATCCCCAGGTTGTACAAATTGTCCACCTTTCTGTGGATGCTTACAAATATTACAGCATATGCATTTAAAGAAGCCACTGGGTCTCTGTGGTAACCAAGTTGTTCTGGATTCAGATGGAATCTTAGGGAGATGGCTATGAACGAGTAAATATTTCACATTTGTGGACCTTTTAAAAGATACCCTTGGTTTGTTCCCCACAGCTGTGGCTACTTCCTTGTCAGTCATGAGAACTGACCAGATGAGATGGATTACATTACTTATCCTGCCTGCCAGTTCATTGAATTCAGTGACAAATATGATGGGTGCTGATGTGTCCCCATAGGCACTTGTTGGCATATCTGTTGTGTGTATCGGTCTCTTCCTATCCAGTTTTAAGGCCTTCTCTCTTGCGATGTGAAGGAGATCTTAACTGTAGCCCCTTGAAAGGAACCTGTCCTTAAGTTCTTCCACCTATGTGTTAAAGTCCTCAATAGAAGAGCAGTTCCTACGAAGCCTTACCTGTTGGCTATAAAGAACAGATTCCTTTAATTTACTGTACTTAGGCGTGCACTATCAGCCCTGAGTAGCGTGTTTGTTGCTATGTACTTCCTGTAGCACCTGGTTCTAATCTGTTCTCCCGGAGTGGAAAGAAATTCCACATCCAAAAAATTCAGTCTTTCTGTACTGGCATTTAAAGTGAATTTTAAACTAAAGTCATTAGCAATTAAGTAGTCAATAAATTTTGAGACATCTTTCAACCTTCCTTCCCAAACACATAACAATCATTGATATAATGATACCAATGTCTGATGTATTTACTGAATGGATTATTGTTCCACATAGATCATCTCCCACCACCCCATGTAAAGATTAGCGTAATTTGGTGCCATACTGGCGCCCATTGCTGTTCCACAGGTTTGCAGGTAAAAGTTATTTTTAAATTCAAAAACATTGTAAATGAGAATGAACTCTAGTGCTTCTAAAATAAAATATATAGGTACATCATTGTCGGTAGCAAGATTTTCAAGAAAAAACCTACATGCATGTATGCACTGGTGGTGTCTAATAGATGTATAAAGTGACTCTACATCTATTCCTACCTATACCATTTTGTCATCCCAAGTTAACTTATCAAGTTTCTGCAGTGCATCTTTAGTGTCTTTGAGATATGATGGCAGAGTAACAATGCATTTTTGAAGAAAAAAATCTATAAAATAACCAAGATTCTCACACAGTGCCCCATTCCCTGACACGTGTTCTGTCTCTTGCCATGTCCCCTGACGAAGGGACTGTATCCCGAAGCGCCGGGGCAAGTTTGTGGCGATCAGTTTGGCTGGTTTGTTTCCCACGGTGTAGTAAAACTGCCATAAAGCTTCTAATTTGGACACAAGTACTGCTCTGTGGAAGTCTCATTGGAGTGCAGTAATTACTTTGGATTTTGCTAGTGGTAACTCCCCTCCCTCCGACCTGGGCTCCGGTCCTAGCCCCAGCATTACGTATAGTTTTCCTGGTGCTGCCCTCCCTACCTCCGAACCCAGTCCCGGGATCATGTATTGTTTCCCTGGTGCTAGTGCTAATCCCCCTCCCTCCAATCCCAGCCCTGGCATTATGTATAGTTTCCCTGGTGGTGCCCTCCCTCTGATCCCAGCCCCAGCATCATGTATAGTTTCCCCTAGTACTAATGGAAACCCCCCTCCCTCCGATCCCAGCCCTGGCATCATGTATAGTTTCCTGGTGCTGAGTGGTAAACCCTCCTCGATTCAGCCCGGTGTCGTATGAGTTTCCTGGTGATGGTGGTGCCCTCCTTCCCTCCGATCCCAGCTCCAGAATCATGTATAGTTTCCCAGTGCTGGTGGTAACCTCCTTCCCTCTGATTCCAGCACTGGCATCATGTGTAGTTTCCCTGGTGGTGTTGGTGCTCTCCCTCCCTCCGATCCCAGCCTCAGCATCATGTATAGTTTTCCTAATGCTAGTGAAAACACCCCTCCCTCTGATCCCAGCCCCGGCATCATGTATAGTTTCCCTAGTGCTAGTGGTAATCCCCCTCCCTCCGATCCCAGCCCCAGTGTCATGTATTGCTTCCCTGTTTCTAGTGGAACCCCCCTCCCTCTGATCCCAGCACCGACATCATGTATAATTTCTTTGGTGGTAGTGGTGCCCTCCATCACCCCCACCACCCCTGATCACCAGCCCTGACATAACAACCCCTTCTTGGTGTCAGTGGTCCCTGCCTCGTGGCATCTGGCACCCCCCCCCCCACTCACTGTATCCACAGCGGTGGTGCCATGAGTACATATAGCGACCGGCACAACCCTCCTCGCACTTCCTTGGCTGGCCACCGTATGTACAGTCAGGGAGTGTGCCTCTTATTTATAGGGCACGTGCCCTGTCCTATAAAAGAGGCACGCTCCCTGAATTACACATGGTGGCTTGCCGAGGAGGTGGAGGAGGCCTGTCGCTGTATGCACTCCTACAGCACCACCATGGTGGATATGGGTAGTGGTAGGGAATGCCCAGTGCCGTGGGGGGGTGACCACTGGACACCAGGGAGCGGTTGTTATTATGCCAGGGCTGGTGATCAGGGGGAGGGCACCACTAGCACCAGGGAAACAATTGATAATGCATTGGCTGGGTTTGGAGGGAGGGGATTACCACTACCACCAAGGAAACTGTATATGATGTCAGGGCTGGGATTAGAGGGAGGGAGGGCAACACTAGCACCATGGAAACTATACATGATGCTGGGGCTGGGATCAGAATTGTTTTATTTTATTTTATTGAATTCTCGGATTACTATCTTTGAGCTACAAGCTCATTTACAAAGGTTCCACGTCAGTAAAAATGGCAGACATATAGTAGTTGTAGGAACCTGGGATTGGAGGTAGGGGGGTTACCACTAGCACCAGGGATCTATTTCTTTTAATGAACGGGCCAATGATTGGGGGGGGGGGTTACCACGAGCACCTTGGATCTGTATCCATGTCTGGGACCAGGCAAGTGGGAGGTGGCACCGTGCTAACCTACCTCGCTACCCATGCAAATGAGCCCATAATGGGCATGCAAATAGCCCCTTGGCGCACCTTGCATGCCAGAAAGGCTCATTTGCATGGGTCCCTTTGAATATTGGAAATAGCGTTCTGTCGCTATCCATTCTGGTAGCGTACTTCAGGAGCCCTGTCGAGGCAGCACTAAGTGGCTTAGCACTGGGCTAACATGGCCCTATATTCAGTCGAATAGCGCCGGTGCTCTATTCCACTGACTATAGCATCTTCAGGCACCCGGGCAAGTGCAACGCACAGCACAAATGTTTGCATTGCGCTTTGTGCATATTTGAATATCGGGCCCCTTGAGTCTCAGATTCAGTGTAGCCAACTGCAACATTTAGGGAGACAAAAACAGAGGTAGGACCTACATGTTGTGTGGGGCTTCTCTTGTCACAGTGGAGGATGCAAAGGACATGATAGACAAGGGGATTAAGCATGACAGTTAGCATGTGGCTGCTGTCAAGAGGGCTGGCAGAATGCTGGTGTGTCTCAAAATGGGGGCGACTAGGGGCAGAGGACGTCATCTTACCTAAATACAAGGCTCTAGTCATGCCCCACCTGGCGCACTGCATACAGTTCTGGGCTCCTCGACAGAAAAAGGACATTGAGAGCGTACAATGCAGGGCCATCAAAATTTATCAGGAATATGGAAGAAAAAAGCTGCAAGGAGAATCTGAAGGCTGTTAACATGTTCTCATTGGAGAAAAGTAGGCAAAGAGGGGGGACATTATCACAGTTTACTGCATACTCCAGGATATTGACTAGCTCCAACAGGACAGAGATGTTTGATATTGTGTCCTCCAGCAGGACACAGGGGCAGACCTGGAAACTTAGAGGTGGTAAATTCAGGGGTAACGTTAAGATACACTTCTTGTCCAAAAGAGAGGTGAACCAGTGGAACAGCCTACCATGGGAGGCAGTGGATGTGAAGACAGTACAGGCCTTTAAGGTAAACCTGGACAAATTTCTGCTTAGCACAGGGATAACTGGGTAATGGGACAAGAACCCCTTTAAGTTAGCATAGTACAGTACATGTTTTCACATGATACTTATTCTTACCTGCTTGTGAAGGGGGATGTGATGGACCTAGAGTCTGTTCCAACCTTAAATTTGTTTGTTAAAAGGTTTGTCTGTCCCTTGTATGCTAACAAATGTGGGTCAAAAATCATTCAGTTATTGGGCAGCGCTCCTTTTTTGTGGAACAATGTTCTGGTATCAATTGGATCACTAACCAGATTTGTTGCATTTTCAAAATAATTGAAACTTCATTATTCAACACTGAAGAATTGTGTCTGTTATGCTTGAATTGTTGTATCCTCATTAATGTTTTTATCTTGTATTGACATGTGCTTTTTATAATATATTTATTATGTATGTACTTTATACCTTTGTACACCAGGTTGTACCTGTAAAAGGTACCTTATGGAGCCGGCCCGGTAGCGCAGAGGGCTGAGGTACTGGCTCCTTACCTCATGCTATGCCAGCGACCGAGGTTCGGGAATGGCCTTGGGTCGCCGGAGTGCTGGCTCAAGGGGGGAGAGCTGGAGCGGGATTGAGCCATGGCTCTCCCCTCCAAAGGGGTGGATGCCCGCTTGTCTGTAGTCCCGCTTCCACTGGGTGGAGGTCCAGTGGGCACGTAGGCAGTAATGGGCCGAGTCAAAAGTCAGGGGAGGGCGGAATGGGCCACGGATCCTGGCGTGTGCGTCTTAGCCTCCACAGCGCCAATTCTTGCATGTACACCGTGGCCCCGGGGAGGAGTGGGAGTAAATGCAAAAAAAAATCCGAAAAATGTAAATGGAAAAAGAAATAAAAAAAGGGTACCTTATGGCACCAGTGTATCTTACCAGGTTAATAAAATAAAAACAAACATAAATTACTGTGTTCCCATGGAGGGGTGGCTTTAGGGGTGGGGGCAGAGCATTACATGACAGTGTTGGGATGGCAAAGCAGTGAGGCCAACTTTGGTCTGCCACCTCTCAAATACAGCACTTCACCTTCCTAAGTGAACAATGTGGAGGTTTAGAGAGCTCCGTCTTCAAAGTAGAGCCGCAAGAATCCTGCTACGTAAGCTGGAGGGCTGATAAAGGAGAGGATGATAACTGTGTAGCCATGTAGTGACCTAGTGATCGTGGCTCAGTGGTAGTACTCTTGCCTCTTGGCCAGAAACCGAGTTAGCACTACCACACTCTTTTTTTTTTTCCACATTATAATGGTTTGGTCATTTTGAGTATATTGTCACAGCCCTCCTCATCACAAAAATAATGATAACAGCCAGCTTGTATACTTGTCTGCCAGTCACTGCCAAGAAGTATAAGTTTGGCACACAAAATTCTGGTTTGGCTAGAAGTGGTGGACAACTACTATACAAAAAGCTAGCAATTCTAGGGCTAACTATTCAGAGGGTCATGAATTCAAAACCCTATATGAATACTTTGTGCTCATACTCTGTACGCACAGTACAGTGCAGGGGTCTACATTTGGACCAGTCTACCAGCCAAATGCTGGTAGATTTTGTATCGGGCTGATAACAGTCTCCTCTAATTAAGTAGTACAAGCCTGCTTCTTTTGTGTAGGTGAGTGAGTGCCCCAGGGTCTAGTCATGGCCAAAAGTGTGACTGTAGAGGATGGGCTCCAGGGCTGCCAAGGGTCGCACTATAGTGGCTGTGCCAGTGTGAATTTGCTTTGGCTGCCTGGCAGCCATCTTGAGCACCGCAGGTGCATGCACAATACTGTCCGGTGACCATCTTGCACACGAGTGTGCATGTGCAGTAGCACATGGTGGCCTTCTTGCACACGGCCCACACATGCACAATACAGCACAGCGGCTGTCTTGTTCGGCCATTCTTGCACATCTAAGCACTTAGGCAGTTATTCCCCCCCAACGATGTGGCACATTTTGCTCACTCGGTGCGTCGTTCCTGCAAGAGAGTACCTCAATTGGCAGAATGGAGAATTTCATGTCTGCTTAGTAATCAACTTGTCTGCAGCACTGTTTTAGTGCATCAAGCAACTCTCGGAGCACCGTTTTATCAGATTGTCTTGTGGGGCACTTTCACCACAAACTGTAAATCGGTTTAATCTTGCTGTTTCTGGGACCATCTGCCAGGGTTCTCTAGCCCTTTTTTTGGGACTGTGCCTTTCTTTCATGATTCTGTGCTATGCCCCCTCCCTCCCCCCAGTAGCTGCCTTTTTTAAGATGCAGGTTGTCACAGCACCAGAAAAGGAGGCCTGGTTGTGTGCACCGAGGTGCAGAGCCTGACTTTGTACTGCTGTGGCTAGATCTTACTGCTCATCCTGTGATAAAGACAAAAAGCAGTGATATCATAGTCCTCTCTTCTGCGTTAGAGTAATCGGGGTCAGCAAGGTCTAGCAGACCACACATCCACTAAGGCACAGATTAGGCCACTAGGCACCTCTTCATCTGGACAGAAAGGTTCCTCTGAGCAGTCTTGTTCCATGGGCACAGCTTCTTCCCTGGTCATGGGTCCCGTCTCTCCCCGTCTCCCGGAGCAGTCCCCTCTTCCCTCACTGGAACTGGGACAGCATGATATGGCATCCTTTTTCAAGAACCTCACCGAAGAGATGTCTTTCTGAGCAGCTGGTCGACAGGGACTTCTAACGCAAATGGCCAGTCAGTGTACCTTTGCCCCCACCCAAGTCCCAAGATCCTAAGCTGTGCCTATCCCATGTTGGAAGGCGAAGATGGGGAATCAGGCTGCAGAAGTGGGGAGTGCCCCTCCTCAGACAAGGAGACCGAAGAATTCTCCTTGGGCTTGAACTTCTCCATCCCTGGGACTCCTTTACCCTGTGGCTGGAACTCCCTATTCAGCTGAGTGGCAGAACTGAAGTTCCATCTGTCTGTAGAGGCATTAAGGAGGGGCTTAGTCCTTTCAGCAGCTCTGAGGTGGGTGGGTGGAAGGGGAGGAGTATAGATGGCCAGCCAGTATCATGTGGGAGGAGTACGCTTTTCCTCCCCCCTCCCAATATGGGGTCTCCCCCACCACCCATGTGCCGTAGCTGAGGCTCCAGCCATGCATTCATATTGGCAGGGGATGACCGAAATGGTATGGTTACCCATGCCATCATCATCCCCAACCCCATCATAGGAGTCGCTGTTGTAGTGGAGTGCCTCAGCACTGTGCTGTTGAACTACCAGACCAGGGGTGGGGGGTGGGGGAAATCAGGACTCGATTCCTCGTCTACCACATGGCAGTGCAGTGCACCACCAGCCAGGCCACCAGGCTTTGCCAGTGTGAAACTTCTAAATACATTGTCCTTTACAGTTTTGTGTTTTCTATTTTCACTTCCCAATTGTCTCTCAAGCCTGAGTGTTCTACACCTTCCCCGTATGAAATTTCTAAATAAATACTTCATTCGTCACATTTCAACTACCTCAATGCTGTCTTTCTTCCCTCTCTTCACATTTTAGTGCCGTTTGTTTCAGTTTCCTATGATGCCAGTAAAACCAAACAGTGAAACTGATATTTGTTTTTCCCTGTCACTGCCCTGTCCCCCACATCCGTCTTGTCAGCTGCTTGCTATCACTGCACACCACCACTCAGTTGGGAGGGGCGTAGCCAAGAGGGCTACTAAGCTGGCTGTAAAATTCAGCCTTGTTAAAGGCTTGTCCCAGTGCTGAAGAGGTTCTGTAAACAGAGAGAATTAAAAACAAACTAATGCATAAATGGCTGCATTGTTCTTCAGCTGGTGCTCAGTATTTGTTTCTGACTATTAAAATCTAGTTGACATTCCTGGAACTAATGAGAAGGTGAAAAAGAGTTTGTCTAAGCAGAATTAAAAAATCTTTAGACTTTGTTATGATTGGACTCGAGTGTGGAAACTCTGTGAATTACGTTATGTCAGCATCCCACTTAGAGAATCCACTATGTATACACTAGGCGCTGGACATGCTGCATGTGAATGAGCAGACTTGCCTCTCACTCCTTCACTACCACACTACTGAAAGGGTTCTGACTGACTGTAGTCCTTGTTGAAACTCTCAGAAGAGTTTGAGTTGTCCTGTGTCTCAAGAGCCACATCAAGAACATCTGACTTTTCAATGCAGCTGTCAATTTAGGATAGATGTTAAGATGGCATATACTACTGTTTTATTATTCTGTTTTCCATTTTTTTTCTCTTTGAACCATCCTGTTTTCTACTCCAGTTTTGGGGGCCGCACTGACCGCAACCTTCCACAGCTGGGTGGCAGGAAAGGAGCTGTCTTGATGCTCATGCTGCTCTGATGTTGGACAGTAGGGAGTGTGCAGATGCATGAGGCAGCCGCAGCCACCAGCCCTGTAAGTCATGCACTTCAGCTCTGTGAATCTTTTGACACCCAACATACAAACATAGACACTGTTGGAAGATAAAGACCAAATGGTCCATCCAGTTTGCTCATGTAGATATTTCTCCCTCACCCCCTGACCTGATGCCCAGAAGAGGTTTCTATCATTGCCCCTCCTGAATCCCTGATCTCCATAGTTCCTTCTGGTTGAGCTATCAGTTATCTTACTCTGTCTCAACTGCATTTGTTTTCATATAGCTGTTTGCTCCCAGCCACCACCTCCACCTGCTTCAGGCTATTTGCCCTGTGCTCCCAGCTTCGTCCTCCACTCCCCCTGCTGTTGTACCAATGGGAATCCACATGGGGTATGTACTGAGGGCACCAGCACCAACATCCTTGGCAGCCGGTGCTCATAAGGTTTCTACTTCATCCTCCAGCAACCCTGGCCAAGTCATGTGCAGTGATGTGTGTACGCATGCTGATGCACACGCACATTATGGGTGTCAACAGGTGGTCTTCTTCCTGCAGAGCTTGCTTTTTGCAGCAATCGGCCCCCCCTAGGTGGTGGCAGTGTAGCAAAATGCTTCAACTCCCCTCCCTGGTGGAGGTGAGCAGTCCATGGGACACTCAGTCCCCCCCCCCCGGCCATCCCCCCAAGCAACCCTGGTCCATTCCCGAACCAGGGTCGCTGGCATGGCGGCAAATGAGGCACCAGCACCTCAGCCTTCTGTACCACTGGGACGGCACTCTCTCAGCTGTGTCTGGACTAATTTATAGTCCCTGCCCCATCACTTCTGCTGGTAATCTGTTCTGTGGCTTAACTAACCTCTCAGTGAACTATAACACCTGCACATCCCTCCTGAATTTTCCCCTTACCAGTCTCCATTTGTGCCCCATGGGACTACTTCCCTATTCCTATTAAATAGGTCTTGGCTGTTCACTCTGTTCCCCTTAGGAACTTGTAAGTCTCTATTATGTCATCCCTCTCACTTCTTGCCTCCAGCAAGTACTTTTTTGAGGCCTCATCCTGGATAATATTGTTGACCTTGGACTCTACCGACTCCAGACTATCTCTGTCCTTTCTCAGCTGTAGACTCCAGAAGTGGCTTAGTATTCCAGGTGAGGCCTCACCAGAGAGCTACACAGGACTAATATTATTTCCTTTCTTCTACTGTCAAAACCGCTCTCAATACATCCCAACATCCTTCACCGCATTTACATGAATGGCCATATTCCAAATACTGATGGAATACTCAGTATTTGGAATAGTAATTTGGAATAATGTTGTTCAAGTAAACGTGATATTCGGAATATAAAATGGAATATGCCAAGTTTTAGTATTCTGAATTTTAGACTTGGGATATTCCATTTATGCAGGCAGTAATACCCAACAGAGTGGGTGGTATTGGGCAATACCGGACCGCCCAGGAGCCTTATAGCCACTGGAAGGTCTGGTATTGCCTATACCACCCACCCTGGAGGGTGATATTGCACTTAGAAAACAGGCTACCTAATAAAAAAATACACTGAGACATTTGTTTGATTTAAACATTAAACAAATTAAATTTATTTTTAAAAAATCCTTTCAAGAAAAGAAATAGTCCCTTTCTAGGATCGTAGATATGTTGTTCATCCACACTCCTTGGCATGTCCCCTTCCACTTTAAGATCAACCAGAAGTCTTCAAGCTGGCTCCTCCCACCCACCCATGTGGTATATACTTCGGCTCCGCCCCATGATGCCAGATCCTTCTTTCCGCTGGAAGATTCAGGTTGCCTCCCTTGTGCTCACGCATTTTGTAGGCCCTGGCTCAAAAACCTTCGGTTATTCCAAAAATTCTTCTCGTTTGCGTTAATGACCAGGAGTTTACTGCTTTGATTATGGAAGACAAGTCTGTCCCCAGTTTTCGTCAGTGCCCTTGTGGCCAGAAAATGCCACACACCGATCCGCACACCGCGTTTGTTTACTGCCTCGGTGTCGACCATGACACCTCGAAATGCGATATGTGTTCGCCTTTCATCCTAACGTCCTCGACGACCATCTCGCATGCCTGAAGCTGGAGAGGCTGGTGAAACAAAACCCTCTGGTGAAATCCAAGAAGACTCGGTGGGCGGTTTCCGCGGCTGCAGGATCCGCCGAGCAATTGGAATGCATGCAAGTGTTCGAGGAGGAAGCGGCTCACGCTGCAGAGACTTCTCAGAGCTTCTTCGTTAAGCTCAACCTGGGCTCCACCTTCTCAGGTTCCTTCCGCGAGTTGTGCCAGTCTCTCCTGACCAAGGGAGAGGCGCCTGCGGGCTCACACGCCTCTCGATCCTGTAAGGGGTAGAAGGATCCAGAATAGTCTTTGTCTCGACGGAGACGTTCTTGGGAGTGGGAGAGATCTTGGTCCCAGGAACATGCAGTCTCGACGTCAGTTGAGATTGCTCCTTCGGCCGCTGGGTTTTTGGCTTTGCTGTCTGGTCAGTTGACCGAACTGTCGATCGACGACGTGGAGATCGTCATCGACCCGATCGATTCCTTATCGCTGATTCTGGTCGACGAGTCCCTCGATCAGACTCCTAATTTAGTCTTCCCAGATGACGAGATCCAGTGCGCTGGGACTCCCATTGAGGATGTGGTCCCTGACCCCGGGAAATCACTGGTCCTGCCAGTGTCTCCTGAGCAACTGAGTTGGCCTGTCTGATCTCGAGCGAGGTCTTGGACCCCCTCGTCCAAAAGGCAGGGGAAGAGCCATAAACGCTCTAAAAAGAGGCGATGCCATCAGTCGTCCTCATCCTCCTCGGATGAGGAGAGGCTCCGGCGCAAACTCCTGCGCTACGAGGACCTCATGTGGCAACAGCTGATTTTGACCAGGCACAAGCCGACTCCGGCTTCCACACCAGCCATTTCTTGGCTTTCGCTTCCTAGGCCAAAACCGACTCCTTCGGAGCTGATTAAGTCAGTTCCCCAGCCCGAAGAGCCGGTAAAACCTTCAGTTTGGCCTAAAACAATCTCTCCACCGATTGTGGTGCAACCACCGCCCAAGCAGCCTGTGGGAGGGGCTCCTTCCAAGGAAGATAGGATGGACACCGGGCTTCCCCAGCGTTTGTCGGTCACGGTCACCCCGGACCGCCCTCGGCGAGTCGAAGGTGACCTGGACAGTCGGCCGTTATATCCGGATTCCTCGGATTCAGACGTCACCGGCTTGCATTCTCATCCAGGCGATGATGAATCAGCTGTTGGCTTAGAGATGGAGGGAGGTCCCTCGTCTTTTCAGGGCATTCTTCGCCTCATTTCTGAGTCCACAGGGATGCCCTTGGAGCCAATCCAGAAAAAGGCTGAGTACCCTTTTACGGACATCCTTAAGAGAGGGGATACCCTGACGGAGCCTTTCCTGTGGCGAGGCTATTGTTGGCCCGACCTTAGAACTCTGGCAGTGCCCTACCTCTTGTCCAGCTCTGTCTTCCCACATGGCCCGCAAGTATGCGGTGCCCATGGGGTCCCTTGTGGGGTTCACAGAGCACCCTTCGTCCGAGAACCTGGTGACCACCTCTGTGTTCAGGCATACTGGCAATTCTGCAGACACTGACCGACCTCCTGATAAAGAGTCCAAGCTTTTGGACCATTCAGCTAGGAAGGTCTATGCGGCTTCCTCCATGGGCCTTCGTCAGGTAACTTCGGCCGTCATGATGGCACACTTCTCTCATGCCCTTCTAGAGTCTCTGGATGAAGTCGTCCCACATCTCTCCATGGACATGCAGACCACGGTCAAGCAGGTCCGGGATCAGGGCCGGGCTGTTGCCAAACAGCAGCTTCAGACGGCCCTGGACATTTGGGATTCTTGTGCCTGTTTGATGGCTGCCGCAGTTGCCTCTCATCACAGGGCTTGGCTGAGGCTCTCCTCCTTCCCGGCGGATACCCAGCACAAACTAGCTGACATGCCCTTCCTAGGGACCGACCTGTTTGGCCCAGGAGTGGCTGGTCACCTTCAGCGCATTCAGCAGTCCAGTGCCACCTTGGACGCTACTTCTGCCAAGGGTTCTTCGGGCAAGAACCAGGAGAAGAAAAAGAAGAAGCCTTTTCGGCATTCTTCCCCTGTGGCTCAGCAGTCCTCCTTTCACGGCGGAAAACAGCAACAGCAGCAGGCTCAAGCTTGGTGCCCCAGGCCCAAGCCCGGGCCCCTCCAGGTCCATAAAGGAGGCCGAGGTTCAGGTCCTGGAGCCTCATCTTCCAAGCCTGCTCAGTGACGGGGCGGGGTCTGTCAACCCCTCTCCCGTCACCTCAGCTGTGGGTCCTCCTGTGGGGGGCCGGCTCCGCCACTTCCTTTCTGCCTGGTCCGCTGTCACTTTGGACAGATGGGTTCTCGAAGTGGTCGGTCAGGGACTGCCTCTGGAATTTGAGCAGTACTCTCCAAGCAGAGCCTGCGCCCTTCGGGAGGAAAGAGTATCCGCTCAGACTCTGTCAAATCTCCAAGATGACATCGCTCAAGGAGGCAGTAGCTCCAGTGGTGGATCCTCCAGCAGACCCAGGCTTTGTCTCCAGGTACTTTCTGGTGCCCAAGCAGATGGGGGGGCTAGCACCCCATTCTAGACCTGCATGACCTGAATCAATATCTTAGGTCCACGCACCTTTCGGAAGGCCACTTTGTCCCAGATCATGCCATTTTTGGAGCAAAACATCTGGTTCTGTTCACTGGATCTGCAGGACGCGTTCTTTCACATCCCGATCCGTCCGTCCTATCAGCGGTTCCTCCACTTCAGGGTTGAAGGGACTTTGTACGAGTGCTGAACCATGCCGTTCTGCCTATCATCGGGCCCATCTCAGGCGTCGGGGGGGGGGGATCAGGATGTATCCTTACCTCGACGAGTGGCTTCTAGCAGATTCCAACTAATAGGAGGTGGAGAGGTCCAGGGACCGGCCCTCCAGACCTGCTCCCAACTCAGCCTCCTGATCAGCGAGGCCAAGTCGGAAATCGTGCCTTCTCAGGTGATGGGCTTCATCGAGGCAGAGCTTCACTCTTGTAAAGCCAGAGCTCGGCTCCTGGTGGACAGGGCGGAGGTTCTCTCCTCCTTTGCCCAATCATTTCTGGTTGGGCAATTGCGCCCTGCCCGGGACTTTCTGCACTTTCAGGGTTACATGGCGGCGTGCACCTCAGTGGTCCGTTGAGCCCGGTTGCACATGCGACCCCTCCAATGGGAGCTGGCTGCCCAATGGACTCAGCGCCACGGTCATTTCGACCAGCTGATCACTGTAACCCAGAAGATGTGGGACACTCTCCAATGGAGGACCGCGCCCAGACCAGTTGCAGGAAAGGATCCTGTTTGTCCACCCTGAGCCGACAGTCGTCCTTACGATCGATGCCTCTCTCATGGGCTGCGGAGCCCACATGGGGGACAAAAGGGCCCATGGGCTCTGGACCCCCGAGGAGTCCCGATACCACATCAACCTGTTGGAGCTCAGAGCAGTCAGACTGGCACTGTCTGCTTTCACTCCTCAGCTCCGGGGTCAAGTGGTTCAAGTCCAGACGGACAATACCATGACCATGTACTACCTCAACAAACAGGGTGGCATGCACTCCCGTCTGCTTTGCAGGGAGGCACTCCACATCTGGACTCTCGTCAGCCGTCTGGAGGTGAATCTCCTAGACATTCATGTGGCAGGAGCCTCAAACCATCTGGGGGATGTTCTCAGCTGCTTAGGCAAGACATCCAACGAATGGTCTCTCCATCCGGAGGTAGCTTAAAACCTGTTCTCCCACTGGGGCAAACTGATAGTGGACCTGTTTACCTCCAGGGAAAACACCAAGCTGAGGCTGTTTCATGCCCACCCCCCTCAGCAGGGCTAACTGCAGGGGGATGCCTTCTCGAGGCTGTGGACCCCAGGCCTCCTCTACACCTTCTCTCCATTTCCCTTGATCCACAAGGTGCTTCTCAAGGTGAGGAGGGACAAAGCGAAGGTGATCCTGGTAGCCCCAGACTGGCCGCATCAGTTCTGGTATCCAGATCTCCTCAGCCTCGGCTGCAAGCTCCAGGAGTGGCTTCCAGCATGCCCAGACCTGATATCACTCCATTAGGGGAAGGTATTCCATCTGGACCTTCAATCCCTGCACCTCACAGTCTGGTACCTGAGCAGCTAGAGTTCCAGGCTTTGGGTCTTTCCGAAGATGTCTACACCGTGGTGGAGGCATCCGGAAAGGAATCGACCAGGAAATGTTATACCTTCAAATGGAAAACCTTTTCCATTTGGTGTCAGGGCAAGGGCCTGGATCCTTTGTCCTGTCCAGTGGCTAACATTCTCGACTACCTTTGGTCTCTCTCCAAAGGGGGTCTACGGTCAACGACCCTTAGGGTGCACCTGGCAGCCATCTCTGCTTACCGGGAACGGGCCGGTCAGCCAATATTGGTGCAGGAGACAGTGGTTGGGCGCTTTTTCCAAGGCCTGGATCACATATCCCCTCCAGTGCGTGAACCTCCACCTCCGTGGGATCTACTGTGGTACTGGCAAAGCTCATGGGCAAGCCATTCGAACCAATGCACAAGTGTGCTTTGTCACACTTTTCGTGGAAGACAGCCTTCCTGGTGGCTAGCACGTCTACGAGAAGGACAGGGGAGCTCCAGGCGCTTTCAGTGGACTCTCCTTATCTGGTCTTCCACAGGGACAAAGTTGTCCTATGCCCCCACCTGAAATTCCTTCTGAAGGTGGTATCAGAGTTTCACCTTAACCAGGTGTTAACCCTGCCAGTGTACTACCCTAATTACACCTCGGAGGCCGAGTACAGGCTCCATACCTTGGACCTGAGACGTGCTCTCTCCTATTACAAGGAGAGGATGGCAGAAATTTAGGGAGAGGTTCGCCAGCTGTTTGTCACCTACGCTGAAGCCGCTTCTGGCAGACCTACAGCAAAACAGACTGTTGCAAGATGGATCACATCATGCATAGGTCTGTGCTACGAGTTGGCAGGCAAGGAGCCTCCCAGAGGGATAAGACCTCATTCTACCCGCCATACTGCTGCGTCTGTGGCTGCTTCCAGGGACATCCCTATCCAGGAAATCTGTCGGGCTGCTACCTGGAAGTCGGCTAACACCTTCATCACCCATTACCACATCGACCTTGAGTTACGCCGGGATGCTGGTTTTGGGGCCTCAGTTCTCCAATCTCTGTTTCCCAAGTAGGGGTTGTGCACCTTGCCTCCCTCCTCCCGGAGAACTGCTAGGAGTCTGCCAAAGAGTGTGGATGAACAACATATCCACGATCCTAGAAAACAGGTTACTCACCTGTAACAGTAGTTCTAAGAGTGGTATATGTTGTTCATCCACACGGACCCACCCGACCTCCCCGGCTGCAGACGCACAACACCTGGCTTCCAGCTGGCTAAGATCTGGTGTCATGGGGCTTAGCCGAGATATATATACCACCCGGGTGGGTGGGAGGAGCCTGCTTGAAGACTTCTGATTGATCTTAAAGTGGCAGGGGACATGCCAAAGAGTGTGGATGAACAACATATACCACTCCTAGAACTACTGTTACAGGTGAGTAACCTGTTTTTTTGGGATCACTGAAGAAATAACTACAGGTACAATTGAACCATGCGTGGGCAAAATATCAAAATAAAAAGTCAGTCCACTATTTGTTACATACGAACATACAAAATTGCCGGCAGAAAAAGGCTCACAGGTCTATCAAGTCTGTCCGATTGTGCAGCTCTCAGTTTAATACCACTGCAGCTGCCTCCTCCCCCCCCCAGTCCCCTCCCTCCATTGTGTTCTTGTCTCTACTAACCCTACCTCTGACTCTATCCCACCCCGCTTAAAGCTATCCACTATCCTTGGTTCAATCAACTCTCTGGCAGTGCATTCCATCCCACCACCACTCTCTCTGTGAAATAGTGCCTTATCATTTCCCTCATGAAACTTCCCTTTCCAGCTTCAGACTGTGCCTCTAAAGGCTTTACTGGGTTTTTCTATGAATACGGCTGTTATGGGACAGTATTCAGATTACATCCCTTGTGTGTAAAGTGCATCTGTTCTGTTCCTTGGTGAACGTTCGTCCAAACCGCAATCTCTACTTTTCTCGGTTTGCACCGATGTGTTCTGTTTCGTCCGGCTGTGTAAAACAGCCATTCCGGTAGCACTGCAGAAACAGCCATAGAGCAACAAACTCTGTGGGGGAGCCAAAACAAATGGAGCAGCGGGAGTTGCCGGAATACTTGCGGAATGTAAAAAGGAACAAGAACGCAACAGAGTACAATGGCACCATATAGGTAATGCTCATTCCGTTTTTAAAACCTGTGTGTAAAAGCACCTCTAGTCACCCTACCCCTTTTTAAGCGGAACAATCCTCCCTCCCTCTCTGACTTTGTTTATGCCTTTCAAGTACTTAAAGGCCCTTATCATGCCCCCTCTCCCTTCTCTCCTCCAGCGAGTACATCCATGTTGAGCTCCCTCAATCTTTCCTCATAAGACAACTCCCCTAGTCCCATGAGCATTTTTGTAGCCCTATGCTGCACCCCCTCCAGTAATCTCACATCCATCTTGAGGTATGATCACCAGTACTGTATACAGTACTCCAAGTGAGGCCTCACCAGTAATCTAAACAAGGGCAGGATGAACTCCTCCTTTCTAGAGGTGTTCCCTCTGGCAGTGCACCCCAGCATCCGATTTGCCCTTGCTGCCGCCCTCCTACACTGTGCTGATACCTTCATGTCCCCTGTGATGAGTACCCCCAGGTCCCTTTCTTCCTCTGATGCTGCTACTTGCACTCTCCCCAGCTAGTAGCTAGTACTGGGATTTCTGGCTCTAAGGTGCAAGACCTTGCACTTCTTGGCATTAAACCCCAACTTTCACTCCTTTGACCAGTGTTCGAGTTTAGCTAGATCCTCCCTGAGTGCCTGCCTCCCTTCCTCACTGTCTACTTTTACACAAACCTTAGCATCATCGGCGAACAGGCTGATCTTACTCTTGACCCCCTCTGCAATGTCTCCAGTGAAGACATTGAACAAAACAGGGCCCAGCAGCTCTGAACCCTGTGGTACCCCACTAGTTACTGGCCTTATCTTAGATGCCTCCCCCCTTACATAGAAACATAGAAGTTGACGGCAGATAAGGACCGCAAGGCCCATCCAGTCTGCCCATTTCTTTTTCTACCTTATAAATGTGCCATCGGCCTTTGCTCTGTCAGTGACCTATCTATTCATAGTCATTTGTATTGCTCCCTTATGCCTATCCCATGCCTGTTTGAAGCCTGCACTGTATTCATAGCCACCACTTTGTGGTAGCTATTCCATGCATCTACCACCCTTTCTGTGAAAAATAATTTCCTCACATTCCCCTTAATCGGCCTCCCTCTAATCTCATGCTGTGTCCTCTTGTCCTGCTATTTTTCTTATATTTAAACATGTTGAACTCTTTCACCTTGTTTATGCCCTTAAGGTGTTTAAATGTCTCGATCATATCACCTCTCTCCCTCCTTTGCTCAAGGGTATACATATTGAGCTCCGTTAATCTGTCCTCATATGTCTTCTGATGCAGTCCCTGCACCATTTTGGTTGCCCTTCTCTGGACTGCCTCAATTTGGTTAATGTCCTTGTGAAGGTGTGGCCTTACAACTACCCTCTGTTGTCTGCCCTGCAGCCAGCTCTCAACCCACCCCACCAGTTTCTCCCCCACCCCTATGTCCCTCAGCTTGCTTATTAACATCCTGTGTGGCACAGAGTCAAAAGCCTTGCTGAAGTCCAGATACAGGACATCCACAGCGTGGCCTTCGTCAGCCGCCCTAGTAACCCAGTCAGAGAAGTCGATTAGGTTAGTCTGGTACAGTCTTCCCGAGACAAACCCATGCTTTCTCTCATCCTGTAGACCATTACTATCAGGAAAGGTTATCAACTTGTTCTTCAGAATGGTCTCCATCAGCTTCCCCACTATAGAAGTCATGCTCACCAGTCTGTAATTGCCCAGCTCATCCCTTGGTTCCACTCTTATGAGATGGCAGGCTTTTAGTACTTCCTAGGACAGAGCCCCACTAGGTGATAAAAAAAACCAAAAAAAAACAGGTGAGACCACTGTTTTGTTATAGGTGATAACATTAATAGGACAGTTAAAAGTGCAGGCTGTTGAGTTAAAGAAAGTCTGTGTTACTGTGGCCCTCTGACCTGTAGATGGCAGGCTGTTAGTGCTTCCTAGGACAGAGCCCCACTGTTTCTGATTGACTGTGGACGGTCTCCAGTAAGCAACTAAACTTGTCTCAGATCTGTGTTCAGTCACTGACATTATTTCACGATTTGATAGACAAGCATCAGAAAGGAGCTGGATGGCTGTCACTCTGATTCTGTGGTTCGTGTATCTGCATGAGAGCTGGGCTTCATTACCGAGCTTCACCATCACGAAACTGAGGTAATTTTTGCCCATGGGCTCAAATGTATACTAATAAAACTGGGTGTCTAAATAGTGCTGAGGAAATTGCTGGGGTGTACATAGAAAGCCTTGGCATTCAGTGGCACTTTTAGATAGATATTTCAAGAAAGATTTTATTGCACAAAGTGGATTTTCCAGCTCTTCAAAGGTGAAACCCCTGGTGTGTTCTTTATTCACTTCAGTGGGGTTTTGGTGGTTTTGGTGTCCACGTTGTGATTTAGAGCTATGTACTTTGCACCACTCTTGTCCATTTTAATCTAAAACGAATCCCTCTTTAGGTCCCATAGTCCATCACGACTGTGCCTGGCAATATGTAGTTGAACGTCAAACCGGAACCTTTGAACCAGGCTAGGTGTGATCTTGGGTGATAGTGCAGTGCTGTGTCTCAGTTTCTGTAAGTCTGATGCTGAGATGGCAGGGTAATGTCCAGATGTGTTTTTCTGTGCCTTCCTAAGTTTTTCTAACACAGATTGTAGAACGCTGTTGGATGATCAGAACTGGGGATCACTTATCATGCTGGTACTTCTTACTATTTAGCTGAAGGTTGATTCCGGCTCTTAAGGCGCAGTACCCAGCAACAGAATATTCCTGACCCTGGCTAGTTCTGGCTTCAGCTTAAAACTTGTGGAGATTATTTAATTCCCCAAACGTATCATTGTGCCAATCTATATTTATGTTGCTGTGTGTTGTCCATTCTTCGAATACAGCTACTGCCCACTTAGTGTTTTTCTTGGTGTTTTCTTCCTGTCTCTTGCTTTCAGTTATATCTAGCTCAGTGTTGCTCACAAAGACAAAACGGTCATGTACATGTATTTATTTCTGTTTGCGTTTTGTGGGTGGTTCATCTCTCTGATTAACTTCATAAAACATTTTGTCTACAGTTGTCACTGCTGTCATGTCAAACTGAACATTGAAATAATCTGACATTTTTTTTTTTGTTAAGTCATTGGTGGCCTCGCCAGTTTAAATGACCAGTGGTCAGTTCCAGGATGTGACTGTCACACGGATGCCAGTGCTGGTGATTGGCTACAAATAGCTGTGTTCAGTGAGACAGAATGCTCGCTCCGGCATTGCTAATGTGTGTGAGACGAGTGGTACTTTCTTCGTTCTCTGTACCGCAGATGGACATCCATCTGCAGTACGAAAATTGAAGAAAGTACCGCTGCTGTCATGCACAGTTGCATTACTGGAGCTAGTGGTCTCGTTATAGCTTAAGTCTCCAAAAGATTTTTCTGTTCACGTTCATGTCAAAGGGGTGGGGGGTGGATCAGCCAACAGTTTAGGGATCTGTAAGTGAGGCAGCAAATATGGCTACAGTTGCCTTTTCTGACATGCTAGTAGCCCATTCATTTCAGAACTAAATAAGGCAACAGAGACTATGATTAGTTATTTCCCGGTCTCTGTTGTCTCATACCGGCCTGGCTGATTGTCTCTTTTAGCCAATCAGGAAACTGCTTCACATTTGCCCATTTTCTAAATTCAGAATATTCTATCTCACTTTGAGGAAGGCTCTTGCAGCAGGCCTCACCAGTAGGACTAAGCTACCCATTAAATAGTAATCCCAGAGAAAAAATATCTGGTCTCCCGTCTGCAGTTTACCAGCCTGAAATAACCCCTTCCCGTGTCGTACTCCTGGATACCCCCCCCCCCCAATCACAACAAAGTGAACAGTGGACAACAGTACATTAAAAACAGTAGAAAATATAGAACATTGAAACACTTCTTTCTTCCTCCACCCTGGTCCCAGGGACCGCAACTGGATCCTTTTGGTCCACAATGGTCCTGGCCCAGCTGACAACAGCTGATCCCATCCCTTTAGTTGGGACCCTCATCAGGATGACAAGGGTTTAAAATGCTCTGGTAGGGGCAGGGAGTAAGGTCGGGATGTGATCCTAGGAAAAGCACACCATCAAGACTCCCCCCATCCAGAGGGTGATACCCCAAGGTAGGGCAATGTGGCTTATGGATAAAGCCATGCCTTCAAGTACTATGAGCCTGATAGACCAAAACAAAACGGTTGGAGCCGCACGCTCGGACACAGAGCGGGTGCTTGGCACAAAAGTAGACCAGAAAACCCAACCCTGGAAGCATTCAAAAAAGCTAAAAGCTTAAACGTTTGAACAAAATACAGTGTGGTCCAGCATCCAGTAAAAGAAGACAGGCAGAACCCACGACTGCTGGACTGCACTGCGTTTTGTTCAAACGTTTAAGCTTTTAGCTTTTTTGAGTGCTGCCGGATTTGGGTTTTCTTGCCTGATAGACTACAGGCCTCACACATAAAAACAGGAAACCCCTTTCCCCATAACACCAAAATTAATGCATCAGCCAGTATTGTTAAGATGTAATAGCAACAGTGACTCTAACTGACCGCTGAAATATCACGTTCTATAAAGAAGAACGACCTCCACAAGTAGCTGCAGTCCCCTAGGGATTATCTTAGTTCATATATAGTGCACTGTAAAGATAGTGTGATGGAATGGTAGACCCCCCCCCCAAACATGAATGAAATGCTGAGCAAAACACACTGAGCTTGAGTCACTAACGTGCTGCACCTTCCCCGATCAAAAAATGAGTCCGTCCTACCCAGTTCAGAGATGGACGGTATAATTAAGAAGGTCTAGAAGCAGGATCCATAGGGGAGAATGGTGCATTCCGTTGAGTAAGCATGTTGAGTCCAAACAGCATATACAGAGTATGCAATAAAAGCAAACTGTCGTGCCACCATACTGTCCTCTTCCCATAATGCAAAGGTAGGGCTTACGCCACGTTATGTCAGGGAGTGTTGGTTATTATTTTTTATTTATTTATTTATTTAAACTTTTGTTTACTGGGTAGACAGTATGAGCCAAGGCCCTTTTTCAAATGTGACCCGGGACCATAATCATTGTTACAGTCAATATGTAATACATATACATTACAATACAATTTACTAACAAACAAAACATAATCATAATAACATACTAACAACAATACATTAATAACAATCACAAACCATCATACTTAAAAATTGTTGTCCCACTGACGCTTTAAAGACATTTTTTCATTCAGTGTGTTGTAAAGTGCATGGAATATTGTTCCAGTATACTGGAGCATAATAAGAGAAAGCTTGCTGCCCTAATCTTGATTTTATTTTTGGAATAGTTAATATAACAGAAGCATTGGAGCGTAATTCCCTATTTGGTTGGTATTCTAATATTTAACAATGAAGACGGAGGAGAAACTGTACCCAAGGCTAAGGTATTATAAACCAAGCAACTTAAACTATTTTGAGAATATAAACACGGGGAAGCCAAGGTGTAGCTGAATACAAATCGCAGTGATGTGTTCTATATGGAAGCTTTAATGCAAATCTACATATACAAAGTGGCATTGGACTTAGCCAAATTTACAAATAAAAATTAATTATAATTCAACATTCTCAACAAGATGCTCTGACTTATTGCACATCTGGCTTCCCTTGTTAACAGATCTCACAACTTAAACAAAGCCCCCAATCTTTGATTTACATTTCTACAAACAGTTTTAATATGTAATGTATGGGATAAACAAGGATCCTAAGTACCTAAATTGGAAAACCTGCTCTAACATAACACCCTCATGGCTTACAATCTCAAGAGGACTACTCTTATTTAACCTATACTTAGTGCCAAACAGCATGCTCTTTGGTTTCCTTGTATTTAAAAGAAGATGATGGGAATGTAACCACAGTTCAAGTGCATGAAATTAGCAGTTAAATTTAATTTTATGTCATCCACTGATGGAGCACTAGTATAAAGAATAATGTCATCCGCATACATCAAGACCTTAGTGCATACCGGATAATTTGGTAAGCTATCGATAAACATAGAAAAAAGTAGGGGCCCCAGGACAGAACCCTGGGGTACCCCCACCTTCATGAATTTACTCCTAGATAGAGCTCCCTAATAACTAACTCGCAAAGGTCGTTCAGTTAAATAACTACCAATCCATCTCAATGGGGAGCCCCCGACTCTGAGGCTGTCCAATCCCCGGAGCAACAAGCAGTGGTCTACCAGGTCAGAGGCCCTGGACAGGTCCACGTACACTGCACCAGCAAGCTTACCGCTATCCAGTGCTTTACCCACATAATCCATGAACTTAGCCAAGGCCGTACCCGTGCCGCAATGTTTACGAAAGCCATGCTGTGCCAGAGATAGGAGGGCCACAGAGTCAAGAAACTCCACCATGTGATTATTTTCAATTTTTTCAAGCATTTTACCCAAAACAGGAAGGAGAGAGAGAGAGAGAGAGAGGAAGATAACCATCCAACTCATTTGTTGACCCACCTTTATACATAGGTTTTATGATTGTACTTTTCCAAGAAGAAGGAAATTCACCTGTAATCAAGGATAAATTATAAATTTTAGTTAATGGAGCAAATATATAAACAGCTACAAGCTTTAGAAACCTAACATCGAGCTCTCCAGGCCCAGAGGTTTTATTAGAAGATAGCTTTTTTAATAATCTCAATATTTCACTAGGCCTAATTTGCCAAAAAGAAAAAGAAAAGGGACTTTCCTTCAAACACAAGAGACCCTGAGAGTGCGAGGAAAGAAAACCATTTGTACAAGTAGTGAAATCTGTAAATTTATTCATAAAAGCTTCAGTAATTACAGACAAATCAGACATTAGGTTCCCACCCACATTCATCTGATTTGGTACAACACTAACCTTAGGGGCAGTCAGCTCCTTAATAGCAGACCAAAATTGTTTAGGATTATTCAGATTATTCTGCTGTTTTGTCAGATAGAATTCTGATTTGCACAATCTTATTTTGGCCTTACATAGATTGCGCAAACGCGGATAATTATTAAAACTTTGGTCTGTTCTTAACTCCTTGTACTGCCTCCAAGCAAAGTCTCTCTCCCTCATGCATTTAAATAACTCTGGTGTAATCCATCTATTTACTATACCTCTAACCCTACGACTCTTTAAAGGAAAAAAACTATTCTGTAGCTCAGCTAAAGTTTTATTAAAATAATCCACTGCACAGTTTACTTCAGGGATTGCATCCAGGTAAGTCCAATATATGTTATTTAAACTCTCCACCAAATCCTCTGGAATTTCTAATGGAAATTTCCTAAATGA
The DNA here is from genome assembly GCA_016271365.2 of Neoceratodus forsteri. Lineage (NCBI taxonomy): Eukaryota > Metazoa > Chordata > Ceratodontiformes > Ceratodontidae > Neoceratodus > Neoceratodus forsteri. Next base: position 1,628,752,500 of record CM057453.1, read on the forward strand.
TATAAATCTAGTTGGTAATTTTGGTATATTACATCTCCATACACAAAATACTGCCAGATGATCACTCACAACATCAGGAAGAGTACCCTCAACTGCTATTTTAGAAAAATTATTAGTAAGAATCCAGTCTATTGTAGTATGCCTATTGCTTACTAAATTCATTCTAGTATAAGTGGAGACTACCTGCACGAGCCCTGCATTTGTTATAAGAGATTCCAATGCTGGATTATCAGTAGACCAATTTATATTAAAATCGCCAAGGACCAAAAGGTCCCCAGTTCTGCTTTCAGTACCTAAAAATTCTAATAAATCGACCAAACTCCTACTAGCTGCCTTGGGAGGATTATAAACTGTGCAAATCTTAAGCTTATAACAGCCACCAAGAACTATATCGAATTGAAATAGTTCACACTCAGATTGGGAACGCCAATTCATATAATTTTCAAAAACATCTAAGCTTTCTTTAAAATAAATTAATATTCCTCCCCCCTTCTTTTTACCACTCCTGGCCTTACGTAATAACTTATATGATGTGGATCCCTGCATCTGGAGACAGCAATTGCAGGTCTGTGAAAATTAATCTGAGCACCGCAGGTAATAAATCCATTATGTCAGTGATCTTGGATGGGAACTCCACTATTCTTATGTTGGATTGTCTCTGCGTGTTCTCGAGAGTCTCCATTTTGTTTCTCAGCAGGTTTAAGTCCTTGATATAGGCCATGTTACATTCGGACTGACGATCTCTGCTCTCTTTTAGGTCTCTTATGGCAGCCGTGTTATCCTGAATTAGTCGGTCATTTTTGGATAACTTGGCCTCAACTGCTGCCAATTGCTGGTTAGTCTCCTTCTCTGTAGCCTGTATTTTGCATAGCTGGGATTTGTGCCGTTGGCAGCTCAGGAAAAGCCAGATTTTTTGCTGCAGGAGGCCCAGTACTTGTCGTGGCACCCGGAGATGACAAAAAGGCATCTAAGCTCGATGAGGTGTGTTTTGAGTCCTTTTTTGGGGCTCATCTTGTAGACAACCCATTCTGATTGATGGTAAGATAATATAAGCCCTGGAGTTATAAAGTTTGAAGGTATTTGTACTCCATTTCTCGGACTCGATGTTGGAACTCATTCAAGGAGCTGCCACCATGTTGCTGCTCCACAGCACACCCCCCCATACGTCTTCTGAGTACCAGACTGGCCTTTTATGTTTGTTTCTTTCAATGACCTTCCTCATGCAAGAGTCAGTGGCTTCCAGAATGGCCCCCTTAATTACTCCACACTTTTCTTCTATTGATTTAGTTCAATCTCTACTCTCTAGTTTCTCTGACACAAAGGGGAACCCTAGGAGGCATACGCCAAGTGCGGTACAGCCCCTAGCCTTACTGTCTGCTGAGCTTCACTGATCTTCATTGACTGGGAGAGAGACCAGTCACGGAGGGAAGGCAGACTCCGACAGGTGCAGAAGCAGGGATTCCTTGACATTAGTTTTACCTGGCTGAATCCCCTTTGGAGTGCACAGTCTGGCCTCCTATCTCTGCTGAGGCGACTTCTCTCCTCAGTTGCTCTGCTCAGACCCAGCCAGTGGCTGCTCTTTCAGCATAAGAAGCAGTTGGAACACGTACCCAGAATTCCTAGTTGATGTATGTAAACCAGTATTTGTACTGCTGTACCACTACTGAAATAGTGGCCGACTAATAGAAAGCTCTCAGCTGGAAGGAACAGCTCAGACACAATGGGCACCCCTAGGAGGCATACCCCAAGAGCAATCCAACTCCTAGCCTTACTGTCTGCTGTACCCACCACTGAAATAGTGGTCAGCTAATATAAACCTCTCAGACAGAAACAACCAGAAGCAACAGCTCAGACACAAAGGGCAACCCTAGGAGGCATACACCAAGTGTGGTCCAGCCCCTACCTTACTGTGTGCTGAGCTTCACTTATCTTCACCGACTGGGAAAGAGACCTTCTGTCCTCCAGTCTCTAGTTGTGCTACTAAGTGGCAGACATTAACAAACTGATTGTTTTTTTCAGTAGGAAGGAGTAACAAAGGTTAATTTGAATAATTATGTACTCTTTCTTTCTGTCCACTGGCATACACGTGGATATCGTTGGCTGCCAACACTGCGGAACACTCTTCAGTGGTCACATCGCCTGAAGGCAGGGCCGCTGTCCCATATGCTCAGAGATATGTCACCTCAGGGCTCAGTTGCAGGAGGCATGGGGTGAGATCAGCATCCTGAATTACCACCTACAGGGAAACCTTTCTTTTAGGAGTGGACCTCCACATTGCTGACACCAAACCAGTACACCTCTCTCTCAGAGAACGACCAGGCCTGGGGGACGGCAACTGGTTGCAGGAAAAAGGGGCAGAGCTCTGGCAACTCTCCCAAACCAACAGAACACTCTAAACACAGCAAACAGGTGCACACCTTTTGCGTCCTTACCATCCGTAATGACAGAGGAGGTCTCTGGCCAAAGGAATGCCAAATGTAACAGGATAGCAAAACAACATCATAAACAAAACCTCAACAGGAAAAAAATCATAATGATAGGGGACTTCATGATTCACGGTGTGGACCCCCACCTGAAACAAAATAAACGTGCAGATCAGATGTCTCCCAGGAGCATCCGTTTGGAGGGACACTGACCAAATAGTCAACATAGTTAGAAAGGAAGAAGAGGGCTCAAACATCCTGGTCCACCTAGGGACCAATGACCTTGCTAGCCGGTCGGTCGAGGAGGTTAAGGAGCACATTGTGCAGCTCGGTGAGAAATTGGTTTCATTTTCATCCAGCATTGCATTCTCTGAGATTGTGTCTGTTTGGGAAAAGGGGAGGAATAGGCAGAAAATCAGAGAGAAAGAGATACGTGAGCTCAATGCATGGCTCAAGGACTGGTGTCACACAAAGGGGCACCACTTTGTCGGAAACTGGGCAACTTCTGGGATGGGGAGTTCTTCAAATTCGATGACCTCCACCTGACTAAAGAGGGAGTCAGAGCACTGGGCCAGAAATTTGACTTCAACATAGGACATTTAAACTAGCAGGAGGGGAGATGACAGTAGCTCTAGGTGAAGCACACAGAGAGCCTGCTGTCTCTCCCCCTTCAGCTAGCATCAAATCTACACACTTCAGGATAACAAAAGCAGATAGCTGGGAACATAAAACCCTTTCCAACTCTGGCGTTGACCATCACAATGGAAAGGGAGGAACCATAAACAGGGAAAACTACAAAGGGACGAACAATAAGATCAAGGGAGGCATGACAAACAAAGTGACACAGCAAGAGTGGTCAGCACTATTCCTCAATGCACGCAGTCTGGCTAACAAGATGACTGACCTCACTGCCACAATAGTTGAGGCAGGACTAGCCTGGGTTGCCGTGACTGAAACATGGTTCACAAATAGTCATGGTTGGGAGGTGACTATCCTGGGGTACAACTTGTTTAGGAAAGACAGGACTGGGAAAAAGGGAGGGGAGTAGCTATTTATGTTAAGGATACCATCATTGCTACAGAAATGCAGCAGGCACTAGGGGAAACACAGGATCTATGGATCACAATAGGAGCCGGAAACCCATTCGGGTAGGAATAATCTACAGACCCCCAAATCGGGAAGAAGCCAGGGATAAGGAAATCCTGGAAACCATCCTTCAGATGTCAGGCAAAGGGGACATTGTGCTGGTGGGGGATTTCAATCTGCCAGATATAGATTGGAATTCCCACACAGCGGCATCACAGAAGAGCAGGGAATTCCTAGTCACACTACAGGAAGCAGGCCTAAGTCAATTAGTGACATCACCCACAAGGGGCAACATGGTTCTAGATCTGATATTCACAAATAACGATAGGGATAAGGGTGTTGAAGTAGGCAACCACCTGGGCAACAGTGATCATAACACGGTATGGTTCAGGGTAGAAAGGACTGTAAACTCCACACACTCCAAACTGAAGGTCCTTGACTTCAGGAGGGCAGACTTCACAAGCATGAAGGCCTGCTTAAGAGACAACCGTAGTAACTCGACAGAAGGGAGCGTTGAGGAATATTGGACAAGGTTGAAGGATGCAGAAACTATAGTCACATCACAGTGTGCCAGTCAGGTTAGTAAGAACAAAAGGAGGAAAAACCCACTATGGTTTTCCAAGGAGGTGGCAACCACGGTGAGAGAAAAGCACATAGCCTTCAGAAAGTACAAGGAGTCAGGGAACGAGGCGGACAAAACAGAATATAAACAGAAACTAAAAGAGACGGAAAGTGATAAAAGTAAGGATTGCAAACAGTTAAGGAGCCAGAAATAAGACATGATGGGAGTGGTGCAGTGCAGTGGCTGTGGAGCAGCAGTCTTCCGGGAGACGTTCTGGAGGATGCGGTGTTGTCCCATCTGCAGGCACCTCTCTGGGCTGAGGAAGGAGGTTGCTCATCTCCAGGCTGAGTTGGCCAGGATTTGTGGGGCCTCCTCTTCCATCCAGGGACCACAAGTGCCACTGCCGTTGCCTCAGAGGTTGCCAAGAAAGAGGAGCGGTTGGACCACAGTGGGCTCAGGCAGGGTGAGGGTGGTGGAACAGAGACGCATCCCTCCAGCTGTACCTCTTCACAATTCCTATGTCATTCTGGCAAAGTGTGGTTCTCTATGGAGGCACCCAGTGGAGACCAAGGAGGATGCTGGGAACCTCCACAAAGGAGACCCACAGGAGGGTGGCAGGGGACCCCAGGGGAAGGAAACAACCCTGGTGGGGGACTCCATTGTTAGGGAAGGTAGAACTGGGGCGGAAGGGAAGGGAGGTGGTGCCTGCCTGGCCATGGCTTGGAGGGACAGGGAGCGAATCCTCAGGATTGCCGAGCAGCTGCACAGGGAGGGAGCTGGATGTCATTGTCCACCTAGGGACAAATGACCTGGCTAAGAAAGGGATTAGAGAAGTGCAGGAAGAGTTTGTGAATTGGGGGGCCTTAGACAAGCGCACGACGGTAACCTTCTCGGAGGTGCTGCCCATCTATGGCATAGGAGAGGCTAGGGTCCGCACCATGGGATTCAATCAGTGGTTGAAAACTGGTGTGGAGCTCAGGATTTGGCTTCATTGGGGACTGGGGGTCCACCTGGAGTGATGCAAGCCTATACTGGCATGATGGGTTGCATCTGTCCAGGAGGGGAACCGGGATCCTAGGTGATAGGTTTAAATGCTTCATTGGCAAGCATTTAAACTAGCCAAGGGGGGAGGCACTGGAAAGGAGCAGGGAAATCCTAGCCCCCCCAAAAAAATCACGGTAGTAAGAGCGGTAAACACCAACATAGAGGTGTCGATAGGGAGAAGGGCAGGGGTAAATGGAGAAAGTGACAAAGGCAAGAAGGACAGGGATGGAGCAAAAAGGGGTAAGGCCATCAGGAAATGGAGGGTAATGAGTACCAATGCCTGTAGTCTGGGCAACAAGCTCCCTGAGCTGGTGGCCTTGATGGAAGAGGGATGCCTAGATATCGTAGCAGTCACAGAAACATGGTACACAGAGAACCATGACTGGGATGTTAACATACCAGGGTACATAACCTACAGGAGAGACAGGCAGGGGAGAAGAGGGGGAGGAGTAGCTCTCTATGTAAAGGAAGGGATAAAAGCAACTGAACAAAAGAGTAAGCAGGGAGGAGAGGAGGCACTGTGGGTCACCTTGGAGACTGGAAAGGGCACAACAGTCCGCACAGGGGTTGTGTACAGACCCCCATGTCAGGGGGAGGGAATGGACAAGGATATGATAGAAGGCATTCTTAGAATGGCAGAGAAAGTGGAGATACTGTTGATGGAAGACCTGAATGTGCCAGATGTTAACTGGAGCACATTTGCTGCAGCCACATCCAAGAGCAGGGCCATTCTTGATGCCCGACAGGTGGCAGGCCTCAGACAGCTAGTTTCGGAACCCACTCGTGAGGGAGCAATCTTAGACCTTGTACTCTTAAATGGGGGCAGTGAGAGGATCTCAGATCTAGAAGTGGGTTGCCATCTGGGAACAAGAGACCATCAAACAGTGTGGTTCACGTTAAACTCAGCTACAGAGTCAAGCCATACAAAAGTGTGGGTACTGGACTTCAGGAGGGCTGACTTTGGCAAAATGCGAGAGTGCCTCAGAAAAAGCACTAGCAAACGGGCTAGAAGGAGGTGTGGAGCAACAATGGGGAATCATCAAAACTGCCATCACAGAGGCAACAAGCCTTTGTGTGAAGCAAATAAACAAATCAAAATGAAAGAAAAAGCCACTATGGTTCTTAAAAGAGGTGGCTGTGAAAGTCAAGAAGAAAAAGATAGCATTCCGGAAGTGTAAGGAAACACAGAAAGAGCAGGACAGAGAGCTGTACCAGTTAAGACAGAAGGAAGCAGGGAGGGAAGTCAGAATAGCAAAGGCCCAAACTGAGGAAAAGATAGCCAACTCAGTTAAGAAGGGGGATAAAACCTTTTACAGGTACATCAGCGAGTGTAGAAAGACAAAGGGAGGGATAGTGAGGCTGAATAGAATGAATGGTGGGTGGGCAGAGGGGGACAGTGAAAAAGCAGGGATACTGAACAAATATTTCTGCTCAGTATTCACAAAAGAGGAGGGGGAAGTGCCTAATCCAATTAACAGAAGCACTCTTGATAGGGGGGTCGATCCCAGTCCTTTCACAGAAGAAAGGGTTCTGCAAGAACTCCTAAAACTGAAGGTGGACAAAGCAATGGGGCCTGATGGAATTCACCCCAGAATTCTAAAAGAATTAAGGGGGGAACTAGTGAAACCACTGGCAACTCTTTTTAATAAATCATGGGAGGATGGTGTGGTACCCGAGGACTGGAGGAAGGCGGATGTGATTCCCCTTCACAAAAGTGGGACCAAGACAGAGGCAGGAAACTACAGACCTGTCAGTCTGACCTCTGTGGTAGGGAAAGTGATGGAGTCACTTCTGAAGGAAAGAATAGTTGAGTACCTAGAGGCCAGTGGGGCACAGGACCCAAGGCGGCATGGGTTCATGGCGGAAGGTCATGTCAGGCGAATCTATAGATTTCTTTGACTGGGTGACCAAAGTAGTGAACCAGGAGGGCTGGAACATAGCCTACCTAGACTTTAGCAAGGCATTTGACACAGTCCCACAAAAAGATTAATAGTCAAATTAACCAGCCTGGGAGTGGGTCCCAGGGTGGTAGCCTAGGTAAAACATTGGCTGGACAACAGGACACAGAAGGTATTGTAAATGGAGTCCACTCTGAAGAAAGAGGGGTTACTAGTGGGTACCGCAGGGTTCAGTATTGGGTCCAGTCCTTTTAATGTCTTCATAAGTGACATTGCAGTGGGACTGGAAGGAAAAGTATGCCTCTTTGCAGATGACACAAAGATCTGCAACAGGGTTGATACACAAGGAGGCGTGGAAAGGATGAGAAGGGGTTTGGCAAGGTTGGAGGAATGGTCAGAAATATGGCAGCTAGGATTCAATGCAAAGAAGTGCAAAATAATGCACCTGGGAAACAAGAACCCAGGGGAAGAATGCACAATGGGGGGGAGGTAGTAACAACAACAAAGGAAAGGACCTGGGGTAATCATATCAGATGACCTTAGGTTAGCAAGCAATGTGAGAAGGCAGTAGGAAGGACTGGGGGTATACTGGGATGCATAGGGAGGCATCAGCAGCAAAAACAGGAAGTTGTTATCCTCTGTACAGACAGTTGGTGAGACCCCATCTGGAGTACTGTGTCCAGTTCTGGAGACCCCATCTCCGCAAGGACATAGACAGGATAGAGGCAGTCCAGAGGAGGGCAGCTAAAATGGTGCAGGGTCTGCAAGAGAAGCCATATGAGGAGAGACTAAAGGAGCTTAATATGTATACCCTTGAGGAAAGAAGGGAGAGGGGGGACATGATAGAAACTTTTAAGTACCTCAGTGGAATCAACAAAGTCCAAGAGGGTAGCATCTTTCAGAAAAAGAGACATGCAAGAACAAGGAGACACAATTTAAAGATGGGGGGGTTCAGGGCAATGTGAGAAGTAGTATTTCACAGAGAGGTAGTGGATGCATGGAACAGCCTTCCTGAGGAGGTTGTGGGGTCTAAAACTGTGGGAGAATTCAAGAATGCATGGGACAGACATAAGGCAATTCTTGTTGGGCGTAGGGAAGAAATAGGCTGTTGGTTAACTAAGATCTGCGGCCTATCCTGTAGGTAGGGAAATGGGCAGACTAGATGGGCCAAGCGGTCCTTATCTGCCGTCAAAGTCTATGTTTCTATGCAGTGGCTGAAACAGAGATTAGGATAGCTCAGGAAGTAAAAAAGATTAACAAAACCTTCTACAGGTACATATGTGAAAAAAGGAAGACTAAAGGGGGCGTTGTTAGAATCACAAAAAAAGACGGACAAACCACAGAGCAAGATGGGGAGAAGGCAGAGGCACTCAGTGAGTACTTTTGCTCAGTCTTCACACAGGAAGCAGACTGTAATGGACCAACAGTAGGCATAAAGAAGTGCCTGATTGAAGGAATAGACACAGGTCCCTTCACAGAGGAAAGGGTCCTGGAGGAAATAGACAAGTTAAAGGTAGATAAAGCGTTGGGGCCAGATGGGATACACCCAAGAATACTAGAAGAACTATGGAGGGAAATGACAGCCCCCTTAGCAGTGCTCTTCAACAAATCATTAAGGAGTGGTGAGGTGCCGGAGGATTGGAAGAGTGCAACAGTAGTACCCCTCCACAAGAGTGGAAGTGGAAGTAAGGAACAGCCAGGTAACTACTGTCTGGTTAGTCTTAACGTCAATCATGGGAAAACTGATAAGAGTTCCTACTGAAGGAAAGAATCATAGCTTTTAGGAGCAAACTGGTCTGCTCAACAAAAATCCAACATTTTCACAGCAGGTAGGTCCTGCCAGACAAACCTGGTTGATTTTTCCAGCTGGGTCACCAAAACAGTGGATCAGGGTGGGGCAGTGCATGTGGTTTACCTGAACTTCAGCAAAGCCTTTGACTCCGTTCTGCACAGGAGACTAGTCAAAAACTGGATAACATGGGAATTGGGCCCGAGGTTACAAACTGGGTCAGAAACTGGTTACATGGGAGAACTCATAGAGTATTAGTAAATGGCGCTCTGTCTGTGGAGGGTGACTAGCGGGGTTCCGCAGGGCTCAGTTCTGGGGCTGATCCTCTTCAATACATTCATCAGCGACTTTGTGGATGAACTGGAGGGAAGGGTGTGCCTGTTTGCAGATGACACCAAAATCGGCAACAGGATAGACACAACAGAGGGACAGCAAAACATGGAAGCTGATCTCTGAAAACTGGAGGAGTGGTCCAAGACCTGGCAATTGAAATTCAGTGCCAAGAAATGCAAAGTCATGCACCTGGGAAAGCTTAACTCAGGGAAACTGTACTCAGTGGGAGGGGAGCAGCTGGTGGCTACCAGGCAGGAGCAAGACCTAGGGGTGATCATATCAGATGACCTCAAGGTCAGTAGACAATGTGAAAAGGCAGCACTAAAGGCTGGTGGTATCCTGGGATGCATAGGGAGGGGCATCATGAGCAGAAGGCATGAAGTAATCATTCCCCTGTATCGGTCCCTGGTCAGACCTCATTTGGAGTACTGTGTCCAGTTCTGGAGGCCACACCTCAAGAAGGACATAGATAGGCTGGAGATGGTACAGAGAAGAGCAACAAAGATGGTGCAGGGCTTACATCAGAAACCGTACGAGGCAAGACTGGATGACCTCAAATTATACTCCCTAGAACAACGCAGGAATCGTGGGGACATGATGGAAACATGCAAATACCTTAAAGGCAACAACAGGGTGCATGTGCACAACCTCTTTCAGGTAAAGGACTACAGCAGGACTAGTGGGCACAACCGTCAACTTAAAGGAGGAAAGTTCAGAAGCAATACGTAGAAATTCTTAATCACAGAGTGTGTTGTGGAACCATGGAATAACCTGCCGGAGGGGGTGGTGGGAGCCAAGACAGTGGGGGAATTCAGGCGGGCATGGAACAGACACTGTGGGATACACAAGCAGGCAGCTAAGTAGGGGATAGGAAACCAAGGGCAGATTTAATGGATCATATGGTCCCCATCTGCCAACAACTTCTATGTTTCTTCCTGACACCTTCCCTCATCTGACCACAATCTGCCCATCTGAAGTCCAGAACCACAGCTTTTGAAGGGGAAGAAGGTCTGTTGTTTTCCAGGACCAGTTCAAACCACATGGTATTGTGGTTGGTAAACCCTAGTGGTTCCCCTACCTCTTCTGTACCCAACACATCTGAGTTGGTGGGTACCTAATCGAGAATAGCATCCTGCCTCATGGGTTCCCTGACCAGTTGTACCAATAAGCAGTCCTGCAGTGTGTCTAGCAGTGCCTCACTTCTGGTGCTCTTGAATGCTGGGATATCTCAGTTAATGTCTGGCTGCCCCGGTGGTCAATAGACCATCCTTAGCTTTATCTTTTTTCCTGCAGTTGTTTTAGCTGCCTCTAGATCAACTCTATTCCTCCCTTCCTTTTGATAGCCCCATCTTCTGTAGCTACTATGCCACCGTTAATATAGTGACCATGCTACTCCTCCCTGTTACCCTTTCCTCTATCTCTCATATTCTGGGTTTATACTAGAGCAGCTAGATCTCATTCATTATTCCTATTGGTCTATGTAAGTAATAAGATACTGATACTGTAGTTCTAATGTATGGCCAGGGGCATAGTAAGGCACAAGAGTTCACAGGTCTTTAGCCACTGGCCATACATTACAACTGTCTTACACATCTCCCAGCATGTCTTATTGCACTTATAAAATGGTTCCCAGTATTTTAGATGAAATTAAAAATTAAAATCAACAGGTTTAGAGATAAAAAAAAAAAAATGTTGACTAAATTTGATTAAACTAGTTCCTCTTCCTGCTTATAATGTAAGATTTTTTTAATTTGCTTTATAACTTTTGTCCTAAATAGGCTTCTGTGGTTGCAGTTCATTTGTGTAATTTAGAGTAAGTTGGCCTGAGATTGTTGACTGAAGCATGAGAAGGACTTTAAATTTAAAAATTTATATAATTTTTTGTGCGTCTCTGAGCCAAGCCCTTTTAGAGACTCTGTGTTTCCCGTTTTGTAAGAAAGCACAGATTAACAGATGCCAGGACAGCAGGTTAACAAGAAATGACACCAAGAGAGGAAACACAGAGAAAGGCAGGCAAGTCGAGTGATTTCTCAGTATTCTGATAAATAAGAGAATTTAAAGAGGGACTCTGGCCAGAAGTGCTACATTACACAACTTGAATAAGCATACGCCTAGTAAATCTCATACCAAAAATTAGGTTTCTACGTTACTTCTTTTTAAAGTTATGAGCTGTTTTGTAACCCTGATTTCACTACCTGTTCAAAAAAGCCAGTTTCAGTGAAGAGCTGCTGAAGATGTCATCTTCTGAACTCACAATCTGGTCCTCCCTGTCAGCAAGCATATAGGCCCTGTTTCTTCAAAGTTTGAAGATCATGTGAAATAGTTTTCACAAGTAAAAGAGGCTGCACCATTCAATAAACATTGCTATAAAAACTATGTGTATTTCAGATTTTGTAACAAAGTTGACAAATTCATATTTTTTTAATACATTTTTGGTGTGGTCCATTTCTCCAGGGCTGCTGGATGCTGAGTCAGCATGTCTTCCAGCTACTGATACCATTTGGGGTACTACTCAACTGTGCCTGTTGAGAAGTTTGTATTGCTACTAGTATTGTAATGTTGATAACTTCATTGTCTGCTTTACAGTATGTTTTAATAGGGGTCTTATATGTGTTAATTCCTACTATCAGTGGAAGTGTTAGCCCTGGTAAAATGATCTTTTTAATAAAGGAATAATGCACAACAGGGTGTGTGTCGTGCTGGGATAAGGCTGAGTGTGTCCAACACCCGAGAAGTGAAATTATCCCAGCGCAATGCACACCCTGGAATTAATTATTAAAAATATATTTTAGAATACATTTTCTCTCACTTTTTAACATTAGGACAATGGTTAGAGCAGTATAACAGCTAATATGCTAATTTATGTACAGCAATAAGGAATTCTGGGTAGATTATAAAGTTAATTTAAATTTTCCTTACTCAGCAGTGCAGTCTCCTATTGTGGTAGTGGTGAATGCAGTATAGCACCTAATGTGCAGATGTATGTAGTAAGGCATTGTGGGTACAATATGAAGCTGTCTTCCATTGTCTTTACTTGGAAGTACAGTTTCCTATTTTTGTAGTGGTTAAAACAGATCTCAGATGTTTATTTTTAAAATGAAGCATTGTGCATACACTATGTAGCTGACAAGATTTCTTTACTGAGAGATGTAACCTCCTGTCTCAGTAGTGAGTGCAGAAATATAATAGCATGTATACTGGTTTGCATAGTGAGGAACTGTGGGTACAGTAAATAGCTAATTTTTCTATCTCCCTACTGATGACATTCACCCATGTGTGTGCTGGGACTAGATCCGTGATGTTATGCTGGGATAACATCACGGGTCCAGCACCAGATTAACCAGAGTCCAGCATTCTTTCTTGCAATTGTACAATATGGAGTACAAAATAGATGAGCCTGAATGTCGGTCAAGTAACAGCCTGCCAGGGAGAAAACACTGGGCTGACTACTGCATAGGAACTTTTAGTTAGGATTCAAAACAACATTATCTCTCCCACCCGCATTTACTTACAGGAAGGTGGGATAATTGTTTTTAAGTGCCATCCTGAGAAATCACCTCAGCTGAATGACAGGTGTGCATGATCACAGCCTTTCACCACACCAGAATGATCAAGTCTGCAAAACTCACCGCAAAGCGCTATGACTCAGCATCAAACAGTCCTGGAGAGATGGACCACAACAAACAGGCATTAAACAATAAAAATTCAAATTTGTCAACTTTGTTACAAAACCTGAAACACACACAGTTTTTAAAGCAATGTTTATTGAATGGTGCTGCCTCTTTTACTTGTGGACACCATTGCACATGATCTTTTAACTTTGGAGAAACAGGTCCTATAAGCTTGATGGAGGACTTGACTGTGAGTTCAGGAGATGACATCATCAGCAGCTCTTCACGGAAACTGACTTTTTTTAACAGGCAGTGAATTTAGGGTTATAAAATGGTTTGTAACTTTTAAACAAAGTAACTTGGAGATCTCAATGTTGTCATGCAGCTGATTGGGGCTATGCTGATCCAAAGTCTGAATTTATTGATGCCAGAAGTGTTGACCGGAGTCCTTCTTTAAGGATCTTCTTATAAAGAAATTGGCATTCTGTGCATGGAATAACGATGGATGGCTTTTGAGTCACGAAGTGGAGGGATCTTTGAACGTGAGCGTGGTCATTCAATCCATGGATTAATAGTGAAGAAATGTTTTTTTCTCACTCACTTTCTTTTTTTTAATAATATGAATCTGCTACGTAATTTTTTTTTTTTATTTACCTGTTTAGCAAGTTCAGCTGGAGCGAGTATCCTGAGCTAGCAAGGTTGGGGGGCCCCCAGATGTAGCTGCAGTTCATGTCAGCTCGTATCCGGCAGGAGTTACAAAATGAGGAGAATAAAATAATAAATACAAAATATTACATACTGTCGTGTTTAGTCACTGATTATTTAGTTCACTATTACCAAGTGATAGGGACCTCAGCTACTGAAATTTGAAAAGTCTTGGTAAGTGAAAACAAAAATGGCAGCTATATTTTTTTTAAATTATAAACCTTGGCTCAATGATTTGTTTTATGTTCTGCATCCAGGTTGGCAGCACTTTTTAGGCACGTATTGGACACTTCTAATGCAGGGCTAACAACCAATCAGGATACAGGATTTTTCCATTTCCTGTTTTTTTTTAAAAGTCTCTGTAATGGCCACCAAGTCTAACTCATCATCTGCCGCCATCACCAGCAGCTTGTCAGTTTTATTACTCAGCCTCTGGCATTCAGGAAGACATCCTTTCAGCCTCCCTTCCTTATACCCCTTTTATTACCTGTGCTGTTCCCTTTGTCTGCACCTCCCTTCCTTCCTTCCCCTCCTGTTACTCTTACTCCTTGCTGGTATACTGTAACCCCCATCCTTCCTTTCCCGATCCAGTGAGTTCCGTTTCTGAGCATCCTTAGTTCCCCGTGCCCCCTCTTGGTGTTCTTCTGGGCTCAGTTCCCCAGTGAGTTTAAATGTCTAGCTATGCAAACATCTAGTTTCTGCTGAAGAGCACTAGTTCCCTCCCTTGTGAGGTTAAGGCTATGTGTCCCAGAGCCCCCGTGACCCACAATTTGATACCCTCCTCCTGACACCAGCCCTTCAACCATTTGTTGAAAGCCTGTGTATCCCCTGCCTCTCCCCTCCCGCTAAACCAGTAGGATCATTGAAAAGGTCAGAAAAGCTGCCTTTCCCCTCAACCTGTGCCCCATCTTCTGGCAGTTCAGTTTACAGTGACTACTATTGTTTGCTGATTTGCTTGTTCATTTGTACTGAAGTGTATTAGGACTTCTGGCCAATCTTCTGGCTAACCAACCTCTCAATCTTTTCTGGACGATGCACCTGGTAGGCATCTGACCACCCTCCTCCCTTTCTCCCCTTCCCACACTACTGTCTCTATGCCTCTTAAAATAGAGTCCACAACTGTTTAGTGCTGTACTGGATGCCTTCTTCTTCCTGCCCCACCTGTTGCACTTCTGGCTTGTTCCTTTTTTGAACTGGCTTACAACCTCCCCATGGAGAGTCTGGTACCTGTGCCTCTTCCATGGATGCAGAACAGTTGCAGTCATTACCAAAGACCCTGTTGTACACCTTAGCTTTCTCTTAACCACCTTCCACACAACTCTCCAACCCGTGGGTACTCGGGAGATTGTGTGAATGTGTGTGTGTGTGTGTGTGTGTGTGTGTGTGTGGGGGGGATTGCTTATTCCAGCTCAGCTGGCTGTATAGCAGGAATATTTTGTCCTGTGCTGCCAGCCGTTGTGCCTAGAGATCTGAGGGTACGTGACCCACTGTCCAGAGCATAGCCTCAGGGATGGTCGTTGCATGGTTACTTTAGCTGGCTAGCCCCCCAGTATGCCTACCCTCCATTTTATTTAGTCTGTCTAAGTTAGTACTTACTAACCATCCTTAACTCCACAGACCCCTTTCCTATTCACTATTTCATTTTATCCTAAATAGGTTGTTATGTTTCTTTGCTAAATACAGCACATAGTTACTCTGTTTCCCCTCCACCCCTCATGCTTGTGGACCTATGAATTAGTGCATACTACTTACCACCCTTAGCTCCACTGACCTCTCAGATCCTTTTCCCTATTCGTTATTTCACAATACCTAGATAGGGTGTTAGCCTGATTAGTTTCTGGTGCTCCCAAAAGCAGCATTACCCCGGTTGCTGCTCGTTTCTGTTTGACCTGCCAGAAGTAGAGTTTCCTGTGAAACTGCAGACTCTGTGCAGATGCTGCACTCCTGCTCTGGGACGTTTGCTTCTCCCAGAATTTACCCTTGCCCTTCTGGCTGTGCTGCTGGTCGCTCTCAACAGATTCCCATTCACTCCCAGCAACCTCCCTTGCCCCAGTCCACGAGCAGCAATGCCCACACAGTGGCAACTTTCTTCTGAAAAAACAGTCAGCCCATGCTGCCTGTACGCATAGAGGTCTGTCACTTTCTTCGATATCTTGACCCACCTCTGGAATGAAAGCTGGCTCCATTGTGGAATACAGGGGATTGCATTGCACATGAACCCCACTCTTCCAGTTGGCAGTGCAAAGTGCTACCACTACACTTCTGAGCCAGGTCCATCATCTGCTGATTTTAATAAACCCTGTAGTGAGACTACTGAGAAGACATAACATGCTTAATGACACAGTTGCAGAAGAGACTTGCAGCTTAGAGCTCCAGTTCAAGTCCAGTGAAATTTCATATTCATGGAAACATAGAACATAGACAATGACCGCAGATAAAGCCCAAAGGTCCATCCAGTCAGGCCGAGTTCCTTGATTAGACCAGAGGTTGGATATAAAGTGACCCATGCGGAATATATATGGACACATATATACGGACACAGATACGTAGGGACAAAGATACAACACATGCTCATACATGCAGGCATGCATATATATGAATACAAAGAGGTCTGCCTATTTGCAAGGAAGTCGAGGCATGGACACAGACACACTCTTACAGCTGTAGTAAATTAATTCTATCACACATAACTGAGCAATTATATAGGGTCTGTGTAAAAGATACTGCAGTTATAAACAAAATCTGGCCAGAGCCGATATGGCTGCAGCCGAGCTCGCTGAACTCAGGGCAGAACACGGCAGCCTGCTGAGTCCAAGGTGGCTGCCGGAGCTCAGTGCATATGCGCGAGTTCACCATAACTGCAGAAGTGAAGTCTTGCATGCACACTGAGCTCCAGTGACCATCTTGGACATGGCGGACTGTACCATGTTCCGACACGAGTTCAGCGATGAAAAGTAGTGCACCTGGGGGGGGGGGTGATGAGCGCACTGATTTGGAGTTGCAGAAGGAACTACTGCAACTCCAAATTTGTGCTTCGCTGTCCCCTTTTCCAGCTACAGCAAGATGGCTGCAGGCTTTGCCCACTGTAGCCATAAAAATCAGAGGAGGTAAATTCTCTTGGGTTTGCAAGTGGGAGGCATCAAAAACTTTGATAATGCTTTTAGAGGCAGCAACATTAAGAAAACTGAACAAGAATTCAGTTGCATGCAAGTTTGAAGAAACAGAAGGTTTAGTTTAGTTTAGTTTATTGTTCTAGGAATTACTACCTTTGAGCCAGAGGCTCTTTTACAAAGGTTCCACATCAATTAGGTACAGTACAAAAAAGGTTACATAGATAACACAACAATTTGTGCTGTGTCAAGAGCGAGAAAACATATACAAATACATATCAAATCATTTGTACAAAAGGACATGAGATATCAATAATCACATTATTATTACAAGAAAGAGGTCATGCTAGATTAGGAGAAACAAATAGGGAAAAGTCCAGAACAGAGAGGGTAAGTAAAAGGTGTGGGGAGTAGACAATAGCAGGAGAAAAGGTTTCCCAAACATGTCTTTGTCAAATAACAGAACAGGTTGGGTAGTGAGAAAATAGGAGGTTTAATCAGGGCAGTCACAGGAGCTGGAGGTGGCAAGGTGAGAGAACAGTCTTGATTTGAAAATACCTAGAGGTGGAGGCAGTAATATGAGTGCTGAGGACATTTAGCCAGCTATGGGGGCACGATAGGCAAATGATCTTTGTCCCTGAGAAGTCCGGCATCAGGGGACTTGAGAGGCTGGTGTTCTGATCTTCTGGTAAAGCGGTGCTAAGCGCTCGGGCATAACAGGTCTTGGATACAAGGTGGAGTGAGGCCCAGAGTGGATTTTTCGCCATCAGGCAGGTAAGGTACTTTATCCGGTTTGAGAGTTGCAACCAACCTGAGTCAGCATAGAGTTCACATGTGTGGGTACATCGATGTGCACCAGTGAGCAGCCGACAGGCCTTATTTAGGAATGTTGTAATGCGACTAAGTTTGCTGTAGTAGTGGCAGATCCGTGTATAACTAAGCCATAGTCAACGACTGAGATGATAGAGGATTGGATGGCAATCCTCAGTGCAGAATAGGTGAGAGCTGTCGGTTCGATACAGAATCCCAATTAGCTGATTAATAGTTTTGCTGTACTATCAATGTGAGTTGCAAAGGTTAGGCCTTGATCAAAGTTGATTCCAAGATATTTGAAAATTGGCACTTGTTCAAGGGTATTTCCCAGGTATGTATTAATGGTGAGTGGGACTTGCCGTTTCTTGTTTTGTGGGTTAGAAGAGGCATGAATTTAGTTTTTGTGGTTTAGAACCAGCTTATGTTCAAGGAACCACATCTCAACTTTGGAAAAAGCATGCTGAAGGTTGAGGCATAAGAGGTTCGGATCTTTGAGTGGCAAGAATCACGACATCGTGGCATAGAGGATTGTTGTTCAGGGCAGGATTTGGGAGGGAGTTTAGGAAAAGGCTGAAAGGAGGGGCCCAGGATGGATCCCTGGGAACTCCTGAGCGAACTGGTTTTGAGTCTGAGAGGAACTCCAGCTACTTTTACAGATTGAGGCTGAGCAGGTAATTTTTACCCAGTCACTGGGACCCTCACGAGAGCCCTAGGGATAGTAGTTGTTTGATAAGTAATGAGCCATGGTGTACTGTATCAAATGCCTTGTTAAGTCAATGTAGACTGCTCCAGTTAGGTTTCCTTTGTCCATGGCATTGTGGATTGCTCCTGAGAATTCAAGTAGGGCAGTCGATGTGCTGTGCCCTTTCCTAAATCCATGCTGCTGAGTGCATAGGATGTTGTGCTTTTCAGGTAGTCTGAAAGCTGGTCCGCCACCTAGCGTTCAAGGGCCTTAGAGAGGTGGTAGTAGTGATATCAGGCGATAGTTACCAGGCAGTGACTTATCACCACTTTTGTGCACTGGAGTGACAACTGCAGCCTTCCATTTCTTAGGGAATGGCTGCAGCAGAGGGAGATTGAAAATTTTTGTGAGGGAGCAGTACTTCCTCCAGAGTGAGGGACAAGTTTAAGGTCAATAGTGTCGCTGCTTGCTCGGGACTTAGAAATGGCCTTCTTTACATATTTATAGACTTCATGTGCCTTTACTAATTTGAAATGGAAGGGTGGTTTGGTTGGAGAGGCAGTAGTAGAAGTAGAAATTGGAGGGTCAGCATCAGTGAAAAAATCAGATGAAAGGACACCACTAAGGTCCGTGAAGGTATCATTCAGGGTGTTTGCAATGATCTCTGGGTCTAATGTAGTGGTTCCATCCACATTCATTATAGTAGGAGAGGATTTGGACTGCTGTCCCATGATATTCTTTATATTGTCCCAGAAGGATTTCCCTTCACCCCAGGAGTTGGAGAGGGCATTCTTGAAGTAGGAGCTCTTCATCAAGTGGATCTGTTTAGTACAGTGGTTGCGAGCCTGTTTATATTTCTGGATGTCCGACAGAGTGCCAGTAGCTCTTGCAGTGGCCCAGAGGTGATCCCTATTTTTGAGTTGTGCCAATGGCTTCGCCGTGAGCCAGGGATTTGTGAGTGCTTTGATTTTGCGCTTTTTAACTGGTGCATAGATGTCACAGGCAGTGTTGAAAGTAGTAATAAAGTAATCAAGGGCTAGGTCCACATCTTGAGCTTTGTAAATCAAGCCTAAGACAGGTCTTGAGATGAATAAGGTTGCCATAAGGTAGGACTCTGCTGTAGATGTTTTTTGGAGGCGGCTTACAAAACTTACTTGTCCAGGTACATATTATTGGAGAGTGATCACTGAGCGAGTCAGGGAGAACACTTATATTGGTTATACAGGTAGGGTGACTGGTAAGGATCCAGTTGATGAGGGTGCTGGTCCCTGATTTGTAGTTTTTCCTGGTAGGGGAGTTTACCACTTGTGTTAAATTTGCTGCTAGTATAGCATCTTTGTTTGACCCTGCATCAGGAGCAAGCCAATTGATATTAAAGTCCCCAAGGAGAAGGAGTTCGATGTCAGAAGGTTGTGTACTTACGAACTCGAGGACAGCCTGTAGGCCGGAATCAGGATCTTTTGGTGGGATATAGACAGCAGCAATAGTGAGGACTTTGTTTTGAGCACCAAGTAGTATCTTGATAGGGAGGAGTTGCACTGAGGTTTCTGTGGTGGTAGCAAATTATGGAAGAAATGCCAGATCCAGCATTACCTGGAAATATATAGTGTGGTGGTTGTGGTGACTGGGACCATGGGCACATTATTCCTTGAGCCTCCTATATAGAAACATAGAATGTGTCTCCACATAAAGATCTGTCGGCCCATCTAGTCTGCCCAAGCCTGTCTAGTTATAGGACTGTGTCCCTATTAGTTCTTATGCTGTTTGTGTGCATATGTGGGTTTGAAATAAGGTGTGGAACACTGGCATCAATCCAGGGGTAATACTGTAATGAAGGATTGTAGTAAATGACAATTTGGATGATTTTATAAAAACAAATTAGGATGGTGGCCAAAAATAGAGTGACGGTAACAATATAGGGTGGATGGCTGGCCCGCCAGTGCAGTGGTAGCACTATCGTTTATGACGCCAGCGACCTGGGTTTGGGAATGAACCCAGGTCATCAGAGTGCCAGCTGGGGGAGGTGAGCTGAGTGTCCCAGAGGATGCTCCCCACCTCAGGAAGGAGGATTGATGAACTTCACTCTGCTGATGTCACCTGGGTGACCACAGGCGGCAGTGCAAGAGGAGTTGCAGAACTTCGGGAATCCTGACATGCTTCGATGTGCAATGCATGTACATACGTACACACACGTCGATGGCTTCCTTGGTGTCCCATAGGGGCTGGGCCAGAAAATAGAAAATGCTGCCAGGCACTGCATGAGGACATCCACTTTGCACTGCAGGTCCCCCACTGCCAACCGAGGCACTCCTCTCTGAAGCACTGACTGAGTTTCTGGTAGGAAGACCCCCTCCCCAGCAGCCTGGCCCTAGTGATGCGCCAGGTTTCTGTAGAAAAGGAAGTAAGTTCCGGGGAAGTCGGGTGATGGGGCTAGGTGTGTGGGTAGGACTGATAGGACTGCTTGATGAGGGGAAAAAGTACAGTAAATGAAAAAACGTATTATTGTGGTGTGGTAGTGCCATTATAGTTTGGGTGAGCAGGGGGTTTCTATGTTAAACTCCACACTTTGCACTTTAATAGCTTCAAAACTGTTCAATGGTTTTGCTCGAAATTGTGCATGCATTGTCTTGGGGGCAAGATCTCTTGACATGCCAAATTTTGTTTCGTTTGGATTTGTGGATTCTGAAATCTGGATAGTGAAAAAAGTGAAAAATCTGGGTTGTTTGCATTTTTTTTTATTTTTTTTATTTTTTGTCCTCGCCTAGCACCCAGACAGTTTGGAATTTTGCTGTGAAATTTTCTGGGTTGATAGGACTTGGGTCACATTGGTGCCTTTTGCTGCTTTGGTGAAAAAATATTAATTTCACTTCTGAGCATGCTCAGTACATTTTCTTGGACAGCTGCTTGGAACCAAAAAATAATTTGGTCCTTATGAAAAAAGTTCCTTTTTCGTATGGGGGTAATCCTTTTTGGTGAGAAAAAAAATGATTTTTTTATATGGATGCAATCTTGTTTCCGCTTTTTTCAGAAAACATTTTTCGAACACCGATAAAAGTGAGATTCTGTAGATACACCAACACATGTATATTGCTAATCAGGACTCCGTTAGGTGGATTTGGAGTTACTTTTTGGAAAAATTACCCAGAAATGTGTTTTTTATAAATTTTAAAATCTTTTTTCATAACTTGATTTTCATTTTTCGTATGGCCATACAAAAAGGGAATTGAGCCATATGACAAAGGATCCCTTCATACAAGAAAATAATTTGGACTTTGTGATTTTTTTTTTCAGATTCTTCTTTTGGATGAAAGCATCCTTTTTTGTATGAACGAAACAACCTCACGAAAAGGATCCCTTCATACGAAAAACATTTCTAAAAAACAAACAAACAAAAAAAAAACCCAAGTCCAAATTCTTTTTTCATATGAAGGGATCTTTTTTTGTGAGTTTTTTCAGTCATATGAAAAAGGATACTATCATACCAGAAAAGAATTTGGACTTTTTTTTCAGATTCTTTTTTTGTACGAAGGGATCCTTTTTCATGAGATTGTCCTCACTGTACTGTATCGACTTAGATTCCTGGCTCACCTGCAATTTGTGCTAAAAGATAAACAGTATCAATTTACCAACCTGAAAGTAGCAGGGACTTTTGTTAACAAACTGAGTTAAGATGATACCACTCCAGGTGGTGAAATTTCAGAGGGAGAAGAGGATTCATGGACTATTGATAAGAAATGGTGCCGAATGTAAGGGCCATGATAAGTAATAGAATACTAATACACTACAATAATAATACACTGCAAGTGTGACTTGATTGAATTGCAGTGGTTTGTTTTAATGTTTGGTTAAGGTGTATTGCTGGAATTATGTAGTTGCATTATGATTGCTGCTATGGTCTGCATGCTGGCACTCATTTAAGATGGGAACCTAGGGCAAGATGGTGCAGTTTGAGGTGACGAGAAACTGGGAGTCGCATAGCGTGAGGAGTTGGCAGAGGGACCTCCTTCACAGAGCTCCAGGGAACTTGAGTGACTGCATGGACGCTGATCCACTTTCAGTGTCGTTACTTTATGGTTGGGGGTCACCTCACTGTGGCATACGTTTGCTTGTTCCCCACAAAGCCTCCTCAAGCTCACAGTTCTTCAGTACGGGTAAGTCCGACTATAAACATTTTCATTAAGTTCTAATTCAAACTGTCGCTAAGTTCAGCATGTTTGTATATTTTTCCAAGATTGATACTTATATTCATCAAGAGAGCTTGGTGGAAAACCTTTAGATGTACGGTAGCTAGACTTCTTTTTCAGGTATATAAAGCAGGTCTTTAGCTGGGAACAAACTGTTAGGGACTGTTTAAATTGTACTCTATGTTGGTCTGGCTACAAATTTTGGCCTCAATTGATGTTTACCTTACTTAAAGTTTCAGTTATGTACAGTGTACTGCCCCCTATTGTGGTACCACTAAAAGATAAGACACACTTGTGCCTATATTAAGTTTGTGCTGTCTCACAGATGTCATCTTGTATATACTTTTATTGCCTGTAATTTTTAAAATTGTTGTAAAATATGACTTAAAAAAAAAGCCCAGCTAGAGCAGACTACAGCACCTTTCACAGTTAATATTAAAGGCATGATTGGGGCTGCAGACTATAGCCACTACCTGTGGCTATGACAAAGGTCTGATCAGAAGTTGGAGACTGTAGTCACATCCCTTGGCTGTTACAAAAGGTGCGATCAGGGCCAGAGACTAAATCTGCTGTCATGGCTGGTACAAAAGGTGTGATAAGGGTCAGAAATTAAAGGTACTGCTGCTGCTATCACAAAATGGTGCGATCAGGACCAAAGACTGAAGCTACTGCCACAGCTATTACAAAAGGTGCGATCAGGACCAGCGACTACAGCCACTGTTCGTGGATGTTACAAAATGCCCATTTGGGGCCAGAGACACCAATCACTTACCAAAGCTATTACAAAAGGCCTGACTGGGGCCAGAGATTGCAGCCACCACCCATGGATTTTACAAAAGGCCTGAATATGACCAGAGACTACATACACTGCCCATGACTATTACAGAAAGCCTGATCTGGACCAGAGACTACAGCTGCCACCGGCGGCTATTGCAAAAGGCCTTATCGGGGTCAGAGACTATAGCCACTGCTCATGACTATTGCAGAAGGTCCAGTCCTGGTCAGAGGACACACATATACTGTGTGATCCTGAGCAAGTCACTTAACTTCCTTGTGCTCCCAGGTTGCATCTGGAAACAAACTTCAGCTTAGTGTGCTACTCCTGGTTAAACAATTTTCCCTTTCCCTTTCTTTCCCCAGAGACCACAACCGCCACTCACCCGGTCAGTGTCAGAGACTGTAGCCACTGCCCTTGGCTATTACAGAAGGTCTGAGTGAGACCAGAGGGTTTTGAATGTAATTCATACCATTTCATAAAAATATGGTTAATTAATTTCCAGACATTTCCTAGAGTTACCACATTGTGGCATGACACGAAGAAGCTATCATTATGGTCGTTATCTTAACAGACTGAGTACTGGGTTTTTAGACAAACGTTCAAGATACAGATTTAGTTCAGATTTTCACAAAGGAATCAATGAAAATGTGCAATAATAAATTCCAAGCTGTTAACATATCTATCCACAAATTAAATTCTAGTGAATGAAAAACTGGTTGCAGCAGACCGCACCTTCTCTGGCCACTTGGATAAAAAGAATAGACGAGTTACAACGTATGAAGGGCACCACTGTAACACTTAGACTTACTTTTGCGAAATATAGAAAGTTATGGCAAAGATGAGAACTTCTACAGGGATGAAGCTTCCCAGGCTGAATTAGGTAGTGAAGGAGAAGATCAGAGGGAGTGAAGAATACCACTGTGGCAGTGCTTTTCCGTGCTTAACTTAACCTAGTACAAAGCGGAGACGGGTTTTGTATGTGATGGGTAAAAGCTCATGACAGCCAATGGCAACCATTGAGTGTATCTTTCCTAGAGCCATTGATAAGCTCCTATAATTTTTACACCATGCAAATTAATCGAAATTGCACTCAGTAGAGATTAAAGTTTATAGTTTGTTGGCCTGCTGTTGGCCTTATCTAGCACCTGTCAGCTCCTGTATTTGTCAGCTAAATCAAAAGAAAAATGTGTAAAATGAAGATGACGTGTATGTATTAGAAGTTGTGAGCCACATTATAAAGAACTGTAAAAGGTGAAAAGATTGGTGTTGAGGTTGGATATTGTTCTTATCCCTTGACAACAGTATGTAATTACACTTTCTTTTAATCTCAAAATAAAGCTAAATTTAAAAAAAATCCTAAATGTTATTTATTTGTATTTTTTTCTTTTTATCAGTTTAATCAGTGTGATTTGCCTTTTCTTCTCAGTGTGGTTTTTCCTTTTCTTCTCAGGTACTGTACCGTACCTGTGTGGAAAATCCTTGAAGGATGTGGGCCATGTAAATCACACCAGGTGTCTCCTATTTTATTTTGGCGGCTTCATGACTAGCTGCACCACAGCTTTCTGCTGGAACTTCTTGTGAAGTTTTTGATCATGAGGGATGAGGTTTCAAGCTGCTGGCCAAGCTGCTGTGTTGTTCGTGATCAGTCAGATGAGTGACAGCAGAGAATAGCATGTTGGGTCCCCCAAATCAGCTGTCCTCTGTCCACACTGAACACTGCGTTGCTGATTGTTGTCAGGGACAGCAGCCTCTTACAACTACCGTTCTGTGGTAGGTATCCCATGGACTCAACAACTTGGTAATGTATCAGTTCTGATTTGGGCCATGTCCATTTACACACTATCCTAGTAAGGAAATGCCTCCTTGACTGTACCAAGAATCCTTAAAAACAACCAAAATGTAGCCCCTGATGAAGCTGTTTTCAGTCCTGATTCGTTAGACAAATGCATTGTTCGGGAAATTTTCTGTGATTCTGTACCTGGTCCAAACAATTGGAATTGAGCACCAAGCTGCATTCTACCAGGTTTTGTGCAGCTTTACTCCCTGTGGTGAACCGTAGGGGATGCCAGCACACACTGTGGGTATTATAGCAGCAAAAATCCTGACCTAACAAAGGGACTTAATGCTATTATACACAACCTGTTTTAGAAATGAAAAACCAAAACAGAGAGGATGAACAATACAATAATTCAAAAGTGCAGAGGAGAGCAGGAACATGGCCATCCTACTGATTCCGCATTCTTGATTGGCTAATGCACATTCCTAGGAGGCTACTAGACCTAATGAGTTTTAAACCTCATATTGCTCTGTTTATAGTGTTTTCCCCTAAAGCATTTATGCATGGCGAGGTGCTAGCATGCTTTTGTTTTGGGTCTCCATATTTTCTTTTTTTTTTGTACTTTCTTTTTATTGATTTAAAGACATTATAGCTTTTTTTCCTCATGCAAGAGGATTCATTCAGATATAATAGCAAAATATGGAATATCACTTCATTCTAGCTCTTACATAGTATGCAGCATGAGTGGGGGATAAAATAAAATAATTGGCAAATTTCACCAACTGTCCCATAAGAATGTCCTAGTTGCCAGCTGCTTCATGGCTGAGGTGATAGTCCGTTTATTAGGTAGAGGATCCCAAAATTTGAACTGCACTAACCAGTAGTGCTGTGACCTTTCAAAGAGAAAATATATTAAAAGTAGACATGGTTCCCATGCACTCCGCTATCTTCTGCTCCTACCCACCCTCCATACAAACAATTAGCTTAGAACAGATCTCAGTATACAATATGAGCAACTGAGATAACATGAACAAAATTTAAACTGGGTCAATATAACTATGAGAAGGGATTAAACAACACTACCCCCTCTCCCAAAATATCACTTCACCCTCTGTATCCCAGTCTCTAACTTTAACTATTAGGCAAAGTAAAATGAATGACTAAAGAAAAAGTCAGAGTTATTACTCAGCCTTCCTCCGAATCAGAGCTGACCACAACATTTTCCAGTCCTGGTTTACTGTTAAATTCAGTAACCACTTTTACGGCCCAGCAACCCGCATCCTTCGGGTCTGTAAATTGCCAGTTCTGACCTGCATATCTGACTCTTAGACAGGCTGGTAGCAAGAAGGAGTGTGCTGTCACCAACGAATGAAGCTTCTGGCGAACTGCGTCAAATTGTTTCCTGCTCGAGCGTGTCTGGTAGGAGAGAGCAGGAAATAGCTTAATTTTATGGTTCTGGATCTCTAAGGGAGAAGCTGCACAAGCTGGCCCAATTAGGATGTCCCGGACCTCTGGACCCATCGTCTTCAGGATGACCATCCTCGGTTGACCCGCGTCTACAGGCCGTACCCTTGGTGTTGCTCGGTACGCCTGCTGTAGAGCTGTCCACTCGAAATCTTCAGGGATCGATAGGGTCTCAGCCAGCCACTGCTGCATAAAGGACAAGAGGTTCACCCCTTCCACACCTTCAGGTAGGCCAACTACTCGGACGTTCCCTGCCCGAATCATATTCTCCACTCCCTCCAGGCGATATCTTAGTTGCTGGTTTTCTTTCACCAGGGTAGTTGCTGTAGTCTGAGCTGCTAAAGGTCGCTTGTCTGCATCAGTGACAGTTGAGCTCAGTGCTGTTATTGCTGCATCATGGGTCTCCAATGTAGAAAGTGTTTTTTCAAGTTTTGAGTCCATTGCTCTGACATTCTACGAGTGCTTGCCATGGAGGGTCCTTAGAAGTAGCAGGCCCCACCGCGTGGTCTTGATCAGAGCTAGGAGGCTGAGGTTGAGATGCAGTAGAAGGCCTGTACAGACAGTTGGTAAGACCACATCTGGAGTACTGTGTACAGTTCTGGAGACCCCATCTCCGCAAAGACATAGACAGGGTGGAGGCTGTCCAGAGGAGGGTAACCAAAATGGTGCAGGGTCTGCACCAGAAGACATGTGAAGGAAGACTAAAGGAGCTTAAGATGTATAGCCTCGAGGAAAGGAGGGAGAGGGGGGACATGATAGAAACTTTCAGATACCTCAAGGGAATCAACAAAGTCCAAGAGGGTAGCATCTTTCAGAAAAAGAGATGTGCAAGAACAAGGGGGCACAATTTGAAGATAGAGGGGGGACAGCTCAGAGGTAATGTGAAAGTATTTCTTCACAGAGAGGGTTGTAGATGCATGGAACAGCCTTCCTGAGGAGATTGTAGAGTCAAAAACAGTGGGTGAATTCAAGAATGCATGGGACAGACATAAGGCAGTTCTAGTGGGGGGTAGGAGGAAGTAGGCTGTTGGTTAACTAGGATCTGCAGCTTATCAGTTAGGTAGGGAAATGGGCAGACTAGGTGGGCCATGCGGTCCTTATCTGCCATCAAATTCTATGTTTCTCAAATTTACAGCTGAATGAGGCTGATTTTGCTTAGTATGCCCCATCACAAGTCTGGTATCGTTAGAGAGCTGAGAATCTGCAGAATTCACTGAGTTGTCGAAGTAAAAGGTTCAGCTAAAATTATATGTTTTAGTCGGTAAATTAGGAGCAAGAAGTACAGGGCTGCAGAAAACACTTCCTGCCTGGAAGCTGCCCCCCAGGTCTCCATATTTTCATGATTTTCCTTTGCAATGACATATGGAGCAGTGAAGGTGATGACAGTGGAGGCTAGTGTTAGATCATTCTTTTGAGACTCCGGTGTGCATAGTTGGAATTTAAATGAGGTATTGAGCACTGGTATCAAAACAAAGTTATATTTACAATTAAAAAGGCGTCAAGACAGTTTTAGCTGTTTTTCAGAATAAATCATGGTGGTGGTAAGCAATGTTGAGTGATGGTTAAGAAATATTGGGTAGTGACCCACCATACTAAAATAATGATTATGAACTGGATAAAAAAAATCTTAAGAACCTGATTGGCTGATAGGCATTGGAAGCCGTGAACCGTGATTAAATCCAATAACAATCACGGCTTCAAAAATCCTCCAGCCACCAGCCTCCTCACTGGCAACAGATTCCTCTGACCACAACGTTCACCACGTCCCATGGTCCAGAGCGAGTAGACATCAAGACGACCGCTGTTATTGGGCAGCTCCACCAAGCAAACCTCTCTTGAATCGCTCACCCTGTGGCTAACTAACTTTTTTTTTCCCAATCCCTCATCAGTGCCTCTCACTGAACATTTCAGCATGCCTTTTACTACAAGTTTGTAAAGTGCCATTCATTTTAAAACTCCTCTAGCTCACTCAACGTGCCAGCTCCTTCTAAACCTCTGTGCGGTCACTCGCAACACACAACAGTACCCCAAAAAGTGGCATGCACACCCGGTCTGCTTGAAACATGTAATAATGAATCCTGAAGTTGCTTACTGCACCTTTATTCCACAACAGCAGCATTTTAATAAAAACGGCAAACATGCCTGCATGCTTCGGGGGTGGGGGGGAAACACATAACCAGGCATTAGTAATCACTTTCACTTCAGTCCACAGAACATTACAAAACACTTCTGCCTGCTGGGGGTGGGGGTGGGGGTGGATTTCAGCAGTACCAGCACCAAAGAAACGTGTCAAGATCATACTGCCGTACCACCTGTTACCTACTGTAGCAACAGTGCCACTTAATGACCACAGTGATTAGTGCAACCTACAAAGGACTGTTTTATACAAATGTATGCCTGATGTGCCCACAAAACATCATCTTTTCCCATTTAATAATTTCTTTTTATTTTTTTCTTATAAAAATTGTCATTCAGTTCATAATAGCAATAATGTACTCCAGAGTGTGGCCTGTGGCCTCGCACCTCACAATGCACCCGAGGTGTGATGATATCTCATAATATGCCACACCCTGTCATGCATTATTGCTTAAATATAAAATGGCAATAACAATTATTGTTACCCGATTGGTCAGCTAGAACCTTCACCTGTGATGGTATCCTGGCACAACATAATGGGATCAAATCCCAGCACACATATGACCATGCTGAAAGCATGCTGCATCTCCTGAATCCATCTTGCCTTTAGTTGCCATACCAATCTTGGATTCTTCTGGTTCATGAGCCCAAATTTCAAACAACAATTCCCCCAGTCTGTAAACAACCATCACCAAACAGTTTAAAAAAAACTGCTAGTTTACCAAATTCACGTCAGCAGTCATTCCACAAATACTTTCTGCTTCCTTTTCCTCCAACCGCTCCTTTACCAAGCATAACTCCAAATGGCCTCACACATGCCTTCTGCCTTCAGAGCCATAGATAAACAGAGGCCACACATGGAGTGATCACACAAGTTTGCGACACCTGATTGTGACTGCTGTCTCGGTCCAGGTCCCAACTTCTCATAAATAGGTGTGAAGCCGCCAGATTGGCAGCCTCCACTACTCCCCCCCCCCCAATAGACTATTGCAGACTCGGCGACTGGGGAGGCAGAAGGGGACCCCATGACCACTTGGAGTGTCTTCACCCACTGGCTGCAACGCAGGCAGTGGGGCTGTGCCTTTTATCTTCAGTGCCACTGGGTGTTCAGCTGATTGGGGCTCTGCTAAACATCATGGTACAAGGATCAGACTTTCACGCCCACACCAAGGGACTAAAGTAGATGAAAATACCTAAAAGGTTTCTTCAGGGTGTAAGGGGGAGTGTGTTGTGAAGGCAAGCCAGATCTCCCTGACCAGTATTACATATATAACATTGCCACCTACTGGAAAGATTAGAAAACATATAACTGTTTTTTAATTGTCCACGGTGTCAAAGGTAATGGAAAAACTGGTCCAAAACCAACTAAGTAATTATCTGGAGAAATATCATCTACTCTCAGATTCACAATCAGGATTCTGAAAAGGGCGTTCCACGCTCATCGACGTAATAGATCTTGTCTCCTCTCAGCTTGGGGGGGGGGGTAGGCGCGGTGTTCGTGGATCTGTTTAAAGCCTTTGACACCGTGGACCACAGAGATTTACTTCAGAGACTGGAAAAATTGGGCCTAGATTTTGAAACTTCAAGATGGTGTTCTTCTTACTTATCAGGAAGATCACAATTGGTTCAACTTGAAGATGTAACCTCAAAACAGCTTATTAGAGGGGTACCACAGGGTCCATTTTGGGCCCAACCCTTTTTTGATTTACGTAAATGATTTGGTAAAAGTTGCTAATAATACTAAAATTAAATTATACACTGATGATACAGTTCTGTTAGCATACGGTACGAACATTAATGAGGTCGAAAAGGGGCCCCAGAAAGATTTTATAGGGTTAGAAAATTGGTTAGTCAACTCGAAATTAGTATTAAATAGCAAAAAAAAAACAAAAAAACCTAAAACCCTTCTTTTTTCAACCCCGAAGGGTAAAATAAACCAAAAACAGGAATTGAACATAAGAACATCAAAACAGGAAATATTAGAGCAGGTTCCCCATTATAAATATCTAGGGGTCTGGGTAGATCAGGGCTTGAAATTTGATACACATATAGAAGAATTAGTAGGTAAAGTAAATGGAAAATTAGGGGCATTTCGAAGAAACAGGTTTTGTACAGATGTTAGAATGCCGAAATCAATTGTAAACCAGTTATTAATGCCTACAGTAGATTATGGCAGTCATCTATATGGAAAGGCCTTGAGCTTTCGTCTAAGAAAGCTTGAGGTCACCTATAATAATTTAGCTAGGTTTATTTTACAGTTTGATAATAAAACTCACCACTATAAATTGTATTTGACATTGGACTGCTTAACACTCAATAATAGGAGAAAATTGATAAGGGCTTTACAAACACATCAATCAATCAATCCCTTTATTTAAACAGGCATAAACACCATTGAGCAAGCTCATTTTCAATGTGGTCCTGGACATTAATACAATACAGTACACTTCACAAGATTACAATTATGGTGGACAACGGTGCAAAAAAAAAAAAAAAAACATTGTGAAGGTGCCAGTCAATATGGGCCTATACATACCAGTCAACATAATTAACATGCAAAGGTACATAATGATAAGCTTTAGTGGAATGAGAAAAGACAACAATCCCATATAGTCTCCGCTAAGTGAGAGCTCATACCTAAATGATGAAAAATAAGGAAGTATTAAGGAATAGGGTAGAAATTGGGGTGAAAGTAGGCAGCCAAGAGGAAGGCCAGAATAGGTAAAAAGGTATGAGAATAGGCAGGGCCATCTTGGATTAAGGGAACTAGGCTTGTAGGTCCTAGATTTCTGTTGTTAGGAATGTGGGGTGGATGAGATACTTAGGCGTAGGATTTGAGAGTGGCACCCAGGGCTTATGGGTCATAGGTGTCTGAAACAGTTGCGTGATTCCTTCAGATAATCCGTTAATAGAGCTTTGAATGTGAAAATGCTTAGATTACAAATGACAGGAGAACCAAAATATCTTAGGGATAAAATAGAGGAGAAAAGTGTTAAACATAATTATAAACTTAGAGATAATGGGGTGACCCCTTACATGCCTAACGTAAAAAATTGTTTCACTGAAATGACATTTAAAGCTGAATATGCTTCAGATTGTCAATTGTTGAATGTTATAAAATAATAAATCCATCTGTAGACCATCATTGGTTACCAAATTCTTGACAGAGGAACTGAAGGTCAGATGTATATGTAATGGGTGAAGAAAATACTTCCTAATTTTTAAATTTGTATTTCATGTAGTGAAATGAGTTGTATAAATCTTGTTGGAATACAAGTGTATTTATTAGATGTTTAAAAGTTTTGGAGATTGAAAGTGATTGTTGTACTGTGTCTGTATTTGATGTAATTTTAAAGTCCTATTGTCAGGACCATCTTGAAAAAAGGTTTCGACCTAAGATGTGAAGTAAGAACTTCTCCTGAATAAAAATAAACTTTTTACTACTAATTACGTGTACCTACTCATTCAGAATAAAAAAAAAGTTTTTATATGTATCAAAAAATATAAAATGTATGTTTTTTACTTTTTAATGCAACAAAATGAGTCATTTTATAATCGACTGGGAGAACCATTTTGGTGACCAGCTCCCCGTGGACCTGGGGGGACAGGCAGTCCTGGTGCAGGACACCTAGTTTAGGGCAAAGTTTGGCATGGATGGCATCAATGTGAGCAGAGAAGTCAATCTTACTGTCTAGCCACACACCAAGGTGTTTAAAGGCAGGGACCACGTCAAGTGGGGTGCCATCTAGCGTGGAGAAGACAGGGGGAATGTGATAGCCAGGCCAATTTCTAACTGGTGCCAAAGGTCATGGACACCAAATTTCTTGGTGTTGACCCAGAGCTGGTTGGCGTAAAACTAGCATAGAGTGTTATGGACGTCCTGCTGGAATGTACCTTCAACGGCCGAGGAGAAGGGTCCAGAGGTGTAAAGGACCTTGTTGTCAGCATACATATGGATATGTGCAGAGACACAAGTGGAGGGCAGGTCATTAAGGAAGTTAGAGAAGAGGAATAGGACGCAGTATGGAGCCCGGGTTCCGGCTAGGATGGGGAGGGTTGGGGACAGGACACCTCCCCACCTTTACCATCTGTTGACAGCCCATCCATTAAGAACAGAACCAGTCCACAGCAGAAGCTGAGAGGCTAACAAAATGGAGTTTGTTCATAGAAACAGAAACGTAGATGATGACAGCAGAAGGGGACTGCAAGGTTCATCTGGTCTGCCCAAGGTTTTTAGTTTCTACCCCCCCCCATTTTCCCCCATGGTGAATGATACCTTTGTGTCTGTCCCAAGCTCTCTTGAAGCCCTCAACCGTTTTTGCCCCCACGACCTCTGGAGGTAGGCTGTTCCAGGCGTCCATCACCCTCTCAGTGAAGAACTACTTCTTACTATTGATCCTGAACTCCCCCCTGCAGTCTTAGATCATGCCCCCTTGTTCTACTACCTTCCTTGACATGAAATAGTTCCTGTGTCTGTACCTTGTTTATACCCTTGATGTACTTGAAGGTCTCAATCATGCCTCTTCCGGCCCTCCTCTGCTCCAGGGAGTACATGTTTAATTCCCTCAACCTATTTTCATATGTCATCTGGTGAAACCCCTGTATCGTTTTTGTTGCCTTATGTTGCACTGTCTCTATCCTATCAATGTTTTTTGTAATATATGGTCTCCAACACTCCATACAGTATTCCGTGTGGGGGTGGACAAGTGTCTTGTAGAGTGGCAATATGACTTCCCTCCTTCTGCTCGTGAGTCCCCTTCCAATGCATCCCAGCATACTACTAGCCTTTAGTGCTGCCTTCTCGCACTGTTCACCCACTTTCAAGTTGTCAGATATCATGATCCCCAGGTCTCCTTCTTGGTTGGTTGCAGCTAGCACCCCCCCCCCCCCAAGTAGTACTCCCTTTTTGAGTTGCCTCTACCTAGGTGCATGATTTTGCACTTTTTGGTGTTGATTTTCAGCTGCCATGCTCTGGATCACTCTTGCAAATCTTGGTGTCATGAGGAATATGTGGGATACAGAGTCAAAAGCTTTTACTAAAGTGATAAATATGGCTGCGATGATGTGTCCCAGGTCCATCCCAGTGAAGATGGCATCAGTTACTCGCAGCAGGGAGGAGACCATGGAGTGGTGCTTCCTAAATCCAGACTGGAGGGAGAGATGAGGTTGGAGGAAGAAAGGAAGTCAGTAAGCCTGGAGTAGCAATACCTTCCCCTGCAGTTTTGCAAGAGGGGAGGCATGAGATAGTCTGGAAGTTGCTGGGGGAGGGGTCATCCCTTTTGTGCAGAGGCAGAGCCTTAGCAATCTTCCAGGCCTGAGGGACAGCACTGAGGGAAAAGGACAGGTTCAGAAGGTGAGAGAGAGTAGAGAGTCAATGGCAGGTGCTGACATATGGAGACATTTAGGGTCCAGTCTGTAGGGCTGGACTTGGCTGGATTACATGGTGTGAGGGCTAGGAGGATTTCATAAGGGGAGACAGGAGCAAAGTGGAAACCCTCAGCTGAGTGAGACTGGGGAGAGGCAGCAGAGGATAGAGTGGGAGAAGGACCAGGGGACAAGGCAGAAGGGAGTGCACAGGTGGTAAAGAATTCATTAAAAAGAGCAGCAACAGAATGAGAGATACTGGTGAGCCATCCACAAGGAGGACTGGGGGAGCAGACTGGGAGGGTGGGTCAAAGAGTTAGTGGATAACTCTCTAAAATGTTGCTGGGGAACTAAAGTTTGACTGGAGGTTGGATTTGAAGTAGAGGGCCTTAGCAGCACGGAATGAATTCATACAGGAGTTCCTGATTGACCTATAAGTTAGGAGGCAGGCAGGGAGTATGAGAATTAGTAGTGTGTCCAAGCCTTTTCACAGGACCTACACAAGTCAATAATGTCATATGTAATCAACAGATTGTGGGAGCTTTTGACTCTGGACTTCCTTAGGGGGATGTGCTTGCCCCGGGTGTAATTAAATTTGACAAGAAAGAGGGAGAGGGACAAGTCAATATCTGGAGCAGAAGAGATGGACCAATCTGTGACTACAAGGTCATTTAAGAGAGTACTGTAGTCAAGCGACCAGAGGGACCTGGTCCAAATGTATTTTGTTGTGGATGGGGTGGGCCTAGCTTTCCCAATGTAGTGTGTCATACAGTGGTCGCTGAAGGCATCCAGTCGAGTACCAGGTACAATGTTACTGTGCGGGTGGGAGGAAAGCACTCAGTCCTGAAAACTGTGATTAGTGCACTGAGGATTGAGTCGGGTGGGTTCAGAGATTAGCCCAGTGAGGCTTAAGGACTCAATTCTGTTGGTTAGAGGCTTGGATGTAAGGGAGAGCCAGTTGATGTTGAAATCCCAGAGGAGAAAGAGCTCACTACAGGAAGCATGGGAAATGACACAAGAGATGGTGTTGGCCAAGGAGGAGGAGGAACATTTAGGAGAGGCATAGAGGACACCAGCAAGGATGTAGATAGTGGAAGGAAGGGATAGTTTACCTAGAAGGAGCTCATGTGAAGACGGCACAGACTCACTGAAAGTGACTCTGTAGGACAGGTTCTGCTGGACATACAGGGCAACTCCACCGCCACACTTACCACGGTCCTGACAGAAGAGGTGGTAGTCAGGGAGAGACAAGTGAGAGTCAGGTATCCTGGATGAGAGCCAGGACTCAGAAATACACAGGAGGCTAAAAGTGTTTAGGGAGATCCAAACTTTGTGGGGGTCAAGTTTAGGGAGGAGGCTCCTAGCATTAAGGTGGAATATGCTGAGGCCTTTGGGAAATATAGGGGCAGAGAAGGGAGGAGTTAGGGTACCAGCATCAGGTTCCACATCGCTTGCTAGGAGTAGAAGAAGGAAGAGGAGGAGAGAGTGGGACTTTCACCCTCTGGAACAAGGAGTAGGTGGGGAGAAGGAGAGGAAGGAAAAGGCATGGTGGAGAAATTCTAGATTTAGGGAGGGAAGGGGAAGTAGACCAGGGTATATGGCCAGAGTGGGGCTGGGGGATGGATGGGGGTAAGTGGAGGGGAGAGATTAAGGCAAGGGGGAGGGGCAAAGGAGGTGAGAAGAGGGTGGGGGGAAGGAAAGGTGACAGGGAAAGGAGGGGGAAAAGAATGAGGCAGAGTGAAGTGGATAAGAGCATTGTTCGGTACAATCCAGTAAAAGGTAATTTTTTGTAGAAGTAGTAACAGCATATAATGGTAGTAGTGGAAGCATAATGAGCAAGGTTAGGTCGGGCAGAGCAGCAGCTATCAAATGTAGACTAATTAGAGCAGTCAAGTAACCCAGTCAAAAAGAGGAGGCAGCAACTATAGGAGCACTAAATTAGGCACAGTTTGAAAGCTAATACTTATAGAGAACTACAAGTAGGAGAGTAGCAAGCTGATGAGACTATACACAATGCAGGCTATAGAACTGAATGACAGCTCAGGCAAGGTAAAGCATCAAGCAAAGACGATGCAATCAATGAAGGTTACAGAGTATAGAACAACAGAGAACAGTGTGAGGAGTAACAGCTGGTAGCCTACAACAATAATCACTAGCTGAGGTGGAATAGCAAAATCTAAAACTATGGAGTAGACATTCATATAAACAGGTTCAAAAAACAAATTTCGGGCCAGCCTGCCGGTGCAACGGTTGGATTTCCGCTTGCGAAGCCTGCAACCCGGGTTCAGGAGCGGATCCAGGTCATTGGAGGGCTGACCAGGAGGAGAAGGATTGAGCATCCCTAGGACGGCTGTCCTTCTCCAGAGGGAGGCGGGGCTGTGTGCTTGGCACAAGAGTGACACCTGGCAGAGGCTGGGTTCGTCTCCCTGGATCGACGCAAGGTTGAGGATCTCTGGGGCGGGACAGACGCTGGCATCATTGCACATCTCCGCCCCAGCTTACAGGAAACAAAAATCCTCCATGCCTGCCGCCTAGATGAAGTCCTATCTCTGGGCTTCGATTAGCCTCCTGGCCCCAAAACTCTCCCAGTAGATACCAGGATCGTGGTACCGGTGCCCTCTACGGTGCTGTGACCCCACCCCCTGGGGGGTAAGCCAGGGTAAACCAGGAGTACGGGGCTTAGTAGGAGGTGGAAGCCGGACGCCCGTGACTAGGCAGAAACAACGGTGGCAGGCGGAGGCAAAAAGTAGACCAAAAAAAAAAAAACTAATTTCAGGGACACCCAGAAAGGGTGTTTGCGGAGTCTGGCGGTATAGCCAACCAAGGAGCAGGATACTGACCAATCACTGGTGTGGCCCAGAAAAGTATTGAGGCAGGCGATTGATGCTGGGAGTAGGGCAGCGTGGCTGACTGACTGATGACTGACATCAGGCAGACTCCAATCCTTTGTGTTCATTCTTAGCGTGCGGGCCACAAGCAGGAGGGCTGTTTGGTTGCTGGGAAGTTTATAGGAAGAGGCAAGCTCTCTCAGCTCCGTGCCCCACCAAGTTGTCTGTCCTCCCAATTGGTGGAATGTGCAGGAATGTTCAGTTGGTGCAAATGGGAGTTATTGGGAAGGCTCCAAGCAGCTGGCAGCTAGGTGACGTTGCTTGGGTCCTCTGGTGGAGGGGAAGGAGAAATGGCTGCAGGGAGGAAAAATGCATTCACCTCTTACTCTCAGGAATCCGGTGGTGATTGTTTATGTGACTTTTTGGATGATTGAAGAGGCTTGACATTATCCTATCATACCACACACCCTCTTGTGCATTATTGCTTAATTGGGGACTACTTTTTGCCACACACCCATGCTTCCCCCCCTTCAATGTTACAGCCAGAGCCCTGGCCCCCAATATTGTTAAATTTATAGTATTTGTAGGATGAAAACATAAAGGAAAGGAAACATGGAGATATAATCAAAAGCATAGGCATAGGACTCTGAAAAAGAAGTGCATATAGGGGAGCACAGAGCAGAGATTGGGGGCTGTACATACGTATGCGTGTAGGGGAGCACAGAGCAGAGATTGGGGGCTGTACATACATATGCATATACATGTATATGCAGAGAGAGAGAGAGAGAGATTGCTTCACACATTGCTGAGTGGCCTGTCTGTCTAGCGTCCACAAAAAAAAAAAAAAAAATTGGTAATTTTTCACTGTAAGAAAAATCAGCATTTTGTTGTCTGCTCTTAAACTACTGAAAACATTTAAACTGCTTATGATTAGCACAAAGTGCTATGACTGGCAGAGTAATAGTTAAATGGCCATCCATGGGAGCAAAATTACTTTCAT
Organism: Neoceratodus forsteri; assembly: GCA_016271365.2. Classification (NCBI taxonomy): domain Eukaryota; kingdom Metazoa; phylum Chordata; order Ceratodontiformes; family Ceratodontidae; genus Neoceratodus; species Neoceratodus forsteri. The sequence goes on from CM057453.1 coordinate 1,628,790,087, forward strand.
TTGCAAAAAATGAAAAATCATAGAGACTGCCAGGGGGGCTCCTGCTGATGAGCTGATGTGATTGCAGGGTTTCATTTGCCTCTATACTGTGGTTTCCAAAGGTAAAAAAAAACCAAAACCCTATAAGTACATTTTAAACACTACACTGCAGACAGCTGACAGTGCATTGGGACTGCTCGACTCACAAGCAGCCAGTTAGCTGCTGTACATTAGTGAAAAATGAAGTTGCCCAGTGGGAAATGCCTTCAAAGCCCCCTGGATTGCCCCAGTGCAATTGTGGGCAGCTATGGGTTCCTGGGAAGGATTATTGCTTGGGGACCTGAGCCTGGGGCTTGCTGTTTGCCAATTTGGTATCCCTTAGCTCATACTGGAGTGGTTTTATCCAGATTGTTTAGATGGAGCTCATGGTGTTGCAGATGTTGGACTCGCTCCAGGGTATAAACAAATCACTGACTATGACTTAAAATATAAATGACTTTCCTGAGGAGGCACTGCGACTGCAAGATCCTACAAGACAGGCTTGCAAAGCCAGGACAGAATACTTGCGTGGATTTCCACCTGGTAGAGGAGATCGCTACTGCCCAAACCACTAATAACAAATGATATTTAGCTCCAGTTAGGTTAAACAATTTAGTGTTGCAGTTGCCCGATGGAGGGCTGAACAAAAGTTTCAGGCCAGCAGGATTTGGACGGTGCGGGGAGGAAAAGGTAAATATTAAATTCAGGTCACAGAAGAGGATTTTCTGATGTGTTAACTGTTTGGGCTTTTTGTTATATTGTCAGTAGTGTTATGCTTATGGATATACTGCAGCTGTGAGGGAAATAAACAAATGAATGTGCCATTTAGCTTGTATTGCAGAGTCCTTAGCTTATGCCACTGACCTTGCCCCCCACCCCCGGCCTCCTTTCCACCCTATCTGCCCCCCAAGGTCCCATGCTTTCCTCTTATGCCTATCCCAGGCCCTCTTAAAGCTGCCCACTGTCTTCACTGAAACCACTTCCACTGGCAGCGCATTATAATTGGCCACCACCCTGTCCATGAAGAAAGTTTCCTAACATCCCTCCTAACCCCTCCCACCACCGCCTGCTTTAGACTGTGCCCCCTCGTGGTATGGCTGACTTTTAGCTTGAAGAGACCTTCCCTATCCACCCTGTTTTTCCCTTCAAGTATTTAAAGGTCCGTATTGTGTCCCCCTCTCTCCTTCCTTTCCTCCAGAAATTACATTCTCAGGGCCCCCAGCCTCTCCTCATAAGACATACCCTGCTGACCTGCAGTCATCTTGGTTGTCCTCCTCTGGACCATCTCCAGCAGGCTGATGTCCTTCTTAAGGTATGGACACCAGTATTTTACTCCATACTCTAGATGTGGTCTCATCAGTGACCTGTATAAGGGCAGTAATAACTCCCTTCTGCCTACTGCTGATTCCCTTGGCTATACACCCCAGCATCCTGTTTGCAATTACTGCTGCCTTTTTGCACTGTGAGGAATGCTTCAGATCACCAATTATCACTTCCAGGTCCTTTTTCTCCTCCATTTGTACTACACTGCCCCCCTCCCCCCCCGTTCCTGGCTCCAGCGTGCATAACTTTGCATTTCTTGACATTGAAGCCAAGTTGCCAGATCCCTGACTATCTCTCAAGTTTTTTGAGGTCTGCCCACAGGTCTTGTATCCCTTCCACTGTGTCCACCCTCCCACAGAGTTTGGTGTCATTCAAAAATACGCACATTTCGCCCTTGATGCCTTCCCCAATGTCACTGATGAAGACATTGAACAACACCAGTCTCAGCTGGTGACGTACCTGAATGATAAATAATAAAAATGTATTTTTATACAGGTAACAAACTTTAGAGGGGTTAACCTCTGTTTTGAATAAGTATGCCCTGTTTAGCAAAACATGTTACATTGGGCTGGCCTGTCGGCACAGCGGTAGGGCTACCGCTTGTGGCGCCAGTGACCTGGGTTCGGGAATGGACTCGGGCTACTGGACGGCCAGCCGGGGGGGGGGGTCGAGTGCCCACGGGACACTCTTCTCCTCCAGGGAGGGTGAGTTGCATGTCCCGCCACTTTACCGCTACCTGGGTGACCACAGGTGGAGGTGCAGTGAGACAGCATGAAGCGGGCGGGAGGACATCGGCCGGGAGTCAGAGCGCTTGCACACTGCGAGAGGAGCTTTAAAATGAGTGGCTTCCCTAGCATGCCGACGTACTGAGGGGTGGCACTAGAATCCGGAAAAATACCTCATCACGGCGGTCGTAGATGGGACCCGGCTGCTCCAGATCCTACAACCGGGCTCCCAGAAGAGACCACAGAGGACCTCCTGATGCACACTAAAATGGACTGGGGGGGAGGGAGTCGAGGCATACCCCTCCTCCCTGCCCGGCGGGGTTGGGTAGGCCAAGGCAAGTTGGAGGTAGGTCTGGTGGCTCTGTATGGGAGTTACCTGGGGAGGGACTAGGGGACCAACAGCCTAGGGTGCCCAAAAGGGAACCACCGTGATGGAGAGAAGGGGGAAGAAAACCAGTAAATAATAATAAAAAAAAGTTACATTAAAAACGTACATTAATACAATGAACATTAAAAACACCTTCAGACATTAGTGCAACAAATATTAGAATTTCCACAAGTTTTTTCCTCTGGTGTTGGATAACTTTCCTCCTACCTCCACCCTCTGAGTTCTGTCCCTCAGCCAGCTTTCTATCCACCTGGTTATTTTCTCTCCGACCCCGAGATCCACCAGTTTCTTCACTGATTAACCTCTTGTTGGAGCCTAGACAAAGAATTATTAGGTAATCCAGATAATTCAGAGCTACAGTAATTCACTGTTGAGATTAAAAAAAGCTTTGACAGCTGGCCCAGTGGCATGGAGGGCTGAAGCATCCGTGCCTTACATCCTGCCATGCCGGTGACCTGTGTTCGTAGTGTGAGCGGGCGCGGTGCGACTTGGGAGGGGACAGGATTGAGCGTCAGGAGGACAGCTCTCCTCTCCCGGGGAGGGGTGGGGATGGAGTCTGCTGCTTGCCTGTCCCCTAGTGGTGGCTAGAGAATGGTACAATGGACCCAGACGAAGGGGGTAGATGTGGGGCAGATGCCTGGTGTGCCGCATGCGAAAGCGTGCGCAGCTCGGCCATTGGTGTCATTGCACGCCTCCGTGCCACACTCGGGGGACGGGAGAAAAAGCAAGGAAAATATCCCAACTGGCGAGATGATGCCGGACCCTTGCAGACACCGCACCTGGCTAGCTGGCAGCTCGTTAACAAGATCCAGAGGTAAGTCCAGTGAACGCTGGGCTGTGGAAGAGGGAGAAACATACAAGGAAAAAAAAAGCGCTGACGGACATTTTAAGCAATTCCACAGCAACACTTTTTTTAAGTTGAGCTATTTTTCTCAAATTGCAAAAGGCTGCTTTATGAACTGAATTTATGTGATCATCAAACATTGGGTTAAAGTCAAATCTGACACCAAGATTGTTCTCAGATGCACCACTTTTAAAATGACAAACTGAGACAGTTGGACATTTGTTGTTTGTCTTGAAGAATTAAAATCTTGGTTGTCAGCAGTTGTTTTCCAACTAAATTTGAAAGATAGAATTGATGTCCTTTGCCCCAGAAAGCATAACTTCTATCTTTTTTAAATCCAATTGGAAAAAAATTTGCTGACAACCAAGATTTTAATTCTTCAAGACAAACAAGAAGAGACGTAAAAGTATCTTTTGACCAATAATCTATTGAGAAATGGCTGTAAACATATCAAAATTTGAGAAAACTAGAGGATGTAAGTGGTTAGTCAGGAAAAGAAGATTTACAGTGCATGTTTGGAAGTACGTCACAGAAACAGAAGCAGATCTTTCGAGGGTCAGTCTCATCCATAGAGCTCCCCTCTTTGGTCTCAAACCCAGAGGCACTAGGCTCTTGCAGATACCAGAACCTTTTGGGCAAGGGGGGTTTGTGTATGGCACCATGCACGCACAGAACGCAACACCAGCCCCAACTGACTCAGTTCCTTTTTTCACTATCAGAGCTCACTACCTTATCGTGGAGCAGGATTTCTTGTTGCAGAAAACACATTTCCTGTCTAACTCTTTGTATTTTTTTTGTTATTTCTTGTATTTATCTGTACTTAGTAGTTTTGCATCATTGTTCAGTAATTTCTCTGTTATGTGGTGCTAGACAGCGGCTCAGCTATGCCACAGCTTTCCTTGTGCTGCAATTCATGACTGCTGTATCTAAGTTTTGAATTTCACTCGACTGTCATTGCTGTTTTTAGCAACTTTTTGGTGCCATTAAAAAATATCTGCAAGAGCCTTCTTTATGTCCCAAACCTCAAGTGTATGAGTATGTTAGGCCAGTCTCACCATCAGATATTGTTGTGGCAGTCGGGCAGTGACTGGAGGATGTGATTGATTTGGACTGATTTTGTTTTATCCAGAAGAATTCCATTGCATACATGCTCATTTTCAAGGAAATCCTGGAATATAAATTACGCAACAGTACACAGAATATAATTATATAATAGGAAGCAACCATATACAATAATGCATTTTAGCGTATTACTCAAGTGCAGGTACATACATTCTGAAAGCGGGAATCTAACATATCCTGGTATTTTACAGAAGTAACCTAACTGTAAAATGTGTTGTCAGTTATTCCAAAGTTGGGGTGCAGAGCATCCATCCGTAAGACCGGTTACCAAAAATAAGTTCTAAATTTAGGAGTTGAGAGAGGTAGGCCAGAGGTTCTTTGGAGAGAGTAGGTGGAGCTAAGAGGTAAAAATGACTTGGACATGCTGGTGGTAGTGGGGGGGGTCACTTAGTAAAAGCCTTGTATATCAAAGCAGTGAAATGTGTCTGTCTTCTATCTTTTAGTGAAGACCAGTTAATGGTGTACAAAAGACAGTGATTAACTCTACTAATCTGATTAGTAATAATGCAGATAGCACTATGGTAGAGTACATCACAAATAGACATTCATGAATAGGAGGCAATAGAATAAGTGAACTCTTCATAATCTAATATGGGAAAGAAAGTGATTTGAACCAGCTTATCCTGAACAGTGTGCAGAGAAGGTGGGCCCCCCTTCAGTCTCGTATTATGTTGGCCTGTATCTGGGCTGGATAAGTGGTAATGTAGGTGAAAAAACAAGTAGAACACCAGCACCATTTTTCACCTTTAAAGGTAAGATTTATTGTCACTTTTGTTCATATACACTTCCTTGTAGGCTATCTCTTCTGTTAATACAGATCCATGTATAAAATGCCTAAACATGCTGGATCTCCCCCGCATCTGCTCCCCTGACTTATGCCTAATCCCCTTTTACTGACTTATCTGTCAGGAGGTGCAAATTTTGATAATAGGCTTGTTTCACTTTATTTTTAATCTTATAAACACGTGAATTAACTTTACATCTGGTCAGAATCTTAGGGCTCAGATACAGAACCTTCTAAACAAGTGCCATGTTCTGGGAGTGAAAAGCGGGTGCACTGGGACCCTGCTTTGTCCGCTCCTCAGCAGGACTCCTGGAGCACCTAGCCACGTTGCTTAGCAATGACCCAGCTTGCCATGAGTGGATCCCCACATTAGCGATAATGTCATTGACGGGACGCAGCTGAGGGGATTGGGGCAGCTGGGGATCCGCCCTCAGACTCGGCAGTACTTAAACTGCATCTCGCACAGTGACTAACTCTGCCATGTGAGGGTGAGTAAAACTTTTATCTGGTGCTCTAGAGAAGGCTCTGAAAGAGTGCACAGTTGTGTGCATTTCATAATATTTGTTTTAATGTTTATAGGTAATTGGTTCAAGGGACATAGAGGACTATTAAAAAAATGCTGTATAAGGAAAACATACATAGAGAGAGACAGGAAGAAATGTAGTAAACACCGTTTGTTTTGCATTTCACTTGTGTTTTGTGGAAAGTAAGGTGAAACCTTTAATCCCAATGTAACCCATATAAATACTAGGTATAAAAGTGATGCATTTCCAGATAGGACAGAAATATGCATGTTAAAATACAGAATATATCTTGAAATTTGAAAGCTATCTACGTAAATACAGAAGTTAGAATAGGAGGTAATGGACGTATAAGAGGCATGTCTGAATAACGTGAATGGTGTTGCTATAATATAACAGTACTAAGGAGGAAAATGTCTAAATGCTTAAGTAATACTGACATACTCTGAGAGAGAGATTAAAACATGGGACACTGTCTGATAAGGTGCCCAAGTTTATAGAAACATAGAAACATAGAAGTTGACGGCAGATAAGGACCGCAAGGCCCATCCAGTCTGCCCATTTCTTTTTCTACCTTATAAATGTGCCATCGGCCTTTGCTCTGTCAGTGACCTATCTATTCATAGTCATTTGTATTGCTCCCTTATGCCTATCCCATGCCTGTTTGAAGCCCTGCACTGTATTCATAGCCACCACTTCTTGTGGTAAGCTATTCCATGCATCTACCACCCTTTCTGTGAAAAAGATTTCCTACATTCCCCTTAATCGGCCTCCCTCTAATCTCATGCTGTGTCCTCTTGTCCTGCTATTTATCTTATATTTAAACATGTTAGACTCTTTCACCTTGTTTATGCCCTTAAGGTGTTTAAATGTCTCGATCATATCACCTCTCTCCCTCCTTTGCTCAAGGGTATACATATTGAGCTCCGTTAATCTGTCCTCATATGTCTTCTGATGCAGTCCCTGCACCATTTGGTTGCCCTTCTCTGGACTGCCTCAATTTGGTTAATGTCCTTGTGAAGGTGTGGCCTCCAATACTGCCAGTACTCAGATGGGGCCTAACCAATGTCTTGTACAGAGGGATTATTACCTCCCTCTTACGACTTGTGATACCCTACTAATACACCCTAACACCCCTAGCCTTACCTACTGCTTTAGAGGTCTGCTTGGATGATTTTAGGTCATCAGTGATGATGATGCCCAAAGTCTCTTTCTTCCTTTGTGACTGCTAGCAACTCCCCTCCCAGCCTATAAGTGGCTTCAGGGTTTCTCTTCCCTATGTGCATGATTTTGCACTTCTTTGCATTAAATCCCAGTTGCCACTCTTCTGACCATTTTGCTAGTTTATCCAGATCTCTTCTCATTCTGCCCACCCCATCTGGATCATCTACTCTGTTGCAGATCTTGGTGTCATCTGCAAACAGACAAGCCTTACCCTCTAGTCCATCTGCAGAGGTCACTAATGAAGATGTTGAATAGGACTGGCCCCAGGACTGATCCCTGAAGTACCCACTTGTGACTTGCATCTCTTCTGACTGTATACCATTTACCACCACTCTCTGTTTTCTGCCAGTCAACCAGTTTGCCACCCAGTTGACCAACTACAGCCACCCCAAGCCTACCTAGCTTATTTATCAATCTTCTATGTGGAACAGTGTCAAAAGCTTTGCTGAAGTCAAGGTAGGCGACATCAACTGCTCTCCCTTGGTCCACCACTCTGGTTACCCAGTCAAAGAAATCTATGAGATTAGTTTGACAGGACCTTCCTTTTGTAAACCCATGCTGTCTTGGATCCTGTGCCCCTATGGATTCCAGGTGTTGCACTATCCTTTCCTTAAGGAGTGCCTCCATAATCAAGCATCAGAATGGGTGGTGGACAAGTGGAACACCCTGCCATTGAGAAGCTACATGAAAACTTTACTGATGTCTGACAGGGCAAGTGATACACTGTTATAGAAATGTAACGGAATCTTATAAATGCATGAAATGAATAGTGAATTTAGCGCGCTAGTCACATTTGTTTGCTAAATTATGAATCCACTATTAGCATTAGCTTGTAAGCAAACTTTTTGTTATTTTGTCAATACATAGATACATAGACCGTGTTGGCAGATAAGGGCCTATGGCCCACCCAGTCTGCCCATTTGAGCTTGTAAGTTCAGTTTATGTTTTCCTAGAAGTCTGTTGCCCCTTACCCCTGACCTCCAGAATTCCTTTATGTCTATCCCATGCATTCTTAAATCCCGTGATTGTTTCAGCCCCCACCACTTCCTCTGGCAGGGTGTTCCACTTGTCCACCACCCATTCTGTGAAGAAATTCTTCCTCATGTTTCTCTGAATCGTCCTCCCTCCAACTTCATTCCATGCCCTCTAGTCCTGGAACATCTTTTCGCTTAAAATAGTGTATTCCTGCACCCTGTTCCTCCCTGTAAGATACTTGTATGTCTCTATCATATCCCTCTCTCCTCCTCTCCTCCAGGGAGTACATGTTCAGTTCCTTCAACCTGTCTTCATAGGACTTGTGATGCAATCCATGCACCATCTTTGTTGCCCTCCTCTGAACCTTCTCTACCCTGTCTATGTCCTTACGTGGGTATGGTCTCCAGAACTGTACACTGTACTCCAGGTGGGGCTTCACTGAGTGTCTTGTATAGCGGAATTATGACCTCCCTTTTCCTGCTGGTGATGCCCCTGCCTATACATCCCAGCATCCTATTTGCTTTACCTGCTGCCTTGTCACACTGTTTCCCTACCTTGAGGTCATCAGACATGATAACCTCAAGATCCCTTTCCTGCTTGGTGCATGCTATATCCTCACCCCTAACTGATATATTGTGCCAGGGTTTTTGTGCCTATATGCATTATCTTGCACTTCTTTGCATTGAATTTCAACTGCCAAACCCTGACCATTCTTCAAGTTTCTGCAGGTCCCTTCTCATTCTGTCTACCCTCTGGTGTGTCTACTCTGTTACAGAGCTTTGTGTCATCAGTGAACAGTGAAATTCTGCCTTCTGGGTCCTGCGCAATGTCACTGATGAAGATGTTGAATAGGACCAGTCCCAGCACTGATCCCTGTGGTATCCCACTGGTCACTGTTCCTCTGTGGAGTGACAGTCATTTACCACCACCCTCTGTGTCCTGCCACCCAGCCAGTTACCTACCCACCACACTACTGTCCTGCCCACACCATATTCCCCAGTTTGTGTAATAGTCTTCTATGTGGCACAGTGTCAAAGGCCTTGCTGAAGTCCAGATAGGCCATGTCCACTGCCCTCCCCTGATCCACCTCCCTAGTCACCCAGTCAAAAAATTCAATGAGGTTGGTCTGACATGACCTCCCCCTGGTGAAACCATGCTGCCTTGGATCCTGTAGTCCATTGACAAACAGATGTTCCACCAATCTCTCCTTCAGTAGTGCTTCCATGATCTTCCCCACTACCGAGGTGAGGCTGACTGGTCTGTAGTTCCCTGCTTCCTCTTTGTTCCACTTTTGTATAAGGGGACTACATCTGCTGTCCTCCAGTCTTTGGGTACCTCCCCTGTTTCCAGTGATCAGCTAAACAGGATAGCCAGAGGTTCAGCCACCACCTCTCTTAGTTCTTAAAGGACCCTGGGGTGCACCCCATCTGGCCCCATTGCTTTATCAACTCTTATTACTTCCAGTTCCTTCAGGACCCTTTCTCATGTAAAGGGATTTGTGTCCATTTCTGCACCATTCTCACCCCTTGTACTCCCTTCAGACCCATTACCCTCCTCTTCCTCAGTAAAGACTGAGCAGAAATGCCTGTTCAACATGTCAGCTTTACTGTTGTCATCCTCCACGCTGCCCCCATCCTCCCCCTTCAGTCTCACTATCCCTCCCTTTGTCTTTCTTTTTTCACTTGTGTACCCGTAAAAGGTTTTGTCCCCTCTACCGACTGATTTTGCAATGTGTTCTTCTGTCTGAGCTTTGGCTTCCCTTACTGACCTCCCTGCCTCCCTTTGCTTCTCCTGGTACTTCTCCCTATCCCCTTCTGCCTGTGTCTTTTTGTATTGCCTGAATGCAATCTTTTTGGCTTTCACTTTCTTTGCTACCTCTCTGGAAAACCATAATGGTCTCCTCTTCCTTTTCCTCTTGCTAACCTGCTTAATGCATAATTCTGTTGTTCTTGTAATCCCCATTTTAAATACTGCCCACTGTTCCTCAACCCCTGATTCCTGTCCCATTCGCCTTAATGCCTCTTTCAAGTATCTCCCCATTTTCCCAAAGTCTGCCCCCCCTAAAATCCAGGATACGTGTTTTTGTGTGGTTTGGTTCTGCTCTTTCTGTGATTTCAAACCACAATGACTGGTGGTCACTGTTCCCCAGGTGCTCCCCCACTGTTACCCCCATCACACTGTCCCTGTTTGTGAGTATAGGAATATAGGAATTTTGATATGCATGATTTCTTGTTTGATGAGGATGGCAAGTATTCAAAATACAAAGTGTTCTAAGGTATGGCTATCTTTGGAAGATAGTATTTTTAAAATCTGAGAACCATTTATTTACAGTAAAAATGTGGTGTACATATTTGAAGTATAGTAGCCAACATTTAGGCACATGCTGAATTTTATGAAGATAAGATCATGAATATATAATTTTTGGAAACACAAATTGAATGTAATAGTTGTATAATATGATTTGAATACATGGTGGTGACAGTGTTAATGTGGGTAATAACATATACCTGACATTTCTATAAAAAACAATTTTATTTATATTTTTTATATAATTATGAAGTTATTAATTTCTGTAAATATTACCAGTTTATGCCTAGATCCTTGCTCCTGAGTAGTCCCACTTGGCGAAAAGTTGGGCATTCTGGGGGATTGTGGCTATAAAAATGACAGTAAATCTTACCTTGAAAGGTGAAAAATGGTGCTGGTGTTCTACTTGTTTATTCTTGAATCAGCTTATGCCTTACTGATTGATTAAAATGGCTCCTGTTGCAATAAGAGAAAGACCTTCGTTACCATAGCCTTTTTGCATAAGCACTCTGTGGAATTTGAAGGAGAGAGTACAGTATTATCCAGCCGAATCCCCAAGTGTTTATGCTGTCTATCTTTAACTTTTCACCTTGGAGCATTGTTACAGGAAATCATTATCATATTTGTTTTCTTTGACAACCATTATGGATTATCATGGCTTTCGTCTTTGAGGCATTCATCAGCAGTCTGTCCCTAATTAAGTTATACTGTAGAATGTGTCAAAGGCAGACTGCAAATCCATTTTTGCTTTGCTTACTGAGGTTCTAGCCATATAAATAATAGTGTTGTCAGCATAGTAATGTAAATTTGCATTTGTGAGTCCTTCATTGAGGTCTTTAGTGAATAAAATGTGAATAGAAGAGGACTGAACATTGAGCCTTGAGGGACCCCTTTCTAATTATTGACTCTGACAGAAATTTCTTATTAAACCACTTGGCCATAGAACAGGGGTCTAGGAATCAGCCTTTTAAGGATTGACCATAAGTAAAGAAGGAGGGCTTGGTCAAGGTGTCATGTGAGGCTCACCACATTGACATGACATCGACACCAGTGACGATGGTACCAATGTCCAAGGCCTTTGACGTATGTCATTCACATTCTTGCTTTCATGTGATGTATATGGCAACAGCGGTGCCAGCATTGGTGCCTTGATGGTGCAGATATTGGTATTGATAATGTTCAGCTACAGTGCATTTTGGTGTGATTTTCCTATAGGTGCCAAGGGCAGCAATGTCAGTGCCAATGTTGCATTGCTGAGTGCGGACTTTAGACTGCCAGCGGAAGTGGTGGAGACGAAAACAGTAGGAGTCTTAAGCATGCGTGGGATAGGCATAGCTGAATAGTAGTAAATAGGCAGGGAGGAGGGAGGGTCACCGGAGACAGGTTAGGGTCTCTGTAGACAAACTAGGCAGGGACCGTCTAGGCAGACTGGGTGGACCAAGCAGTCGTTTTCTGCCGACAGATTCTATATTTCTATGGCCAGTTTTCACACAATTATGCAGTAACTTTATGTGACACATAAATGTGCCTCCTGAATCTTATGATGACTAAATTCATATGATAACACCCTAAGTGACCCTGATCATACCTGTGTGGCTGACAAAAGCACGTGACAGGAGATCTGGACTTAGTTGCTGCTACTTTGCTGGGTTCCTGTGATTTTTGTACATTGATTTCTCTGCCTGCATTTTACCTAACTGGGGAGGGTAGAGACCAGGAAGTCTGCCTGAGACTGCAGACTGTAGTTCCCATCGACGCTACAGGGAACTACAGCCTTGCACAGAGACTGAATTTTTCAGTGGTGCATACAAGGGGAAGGTTGGAACACAGTGCTAGCCATACAGGGCTAGGTTTTTTAGCAAAATTAGAGCTCTGGGGAGTTTTTAAAACCCGTGACTCCTGCACGCACTTCCGGGTCGCTATTTCAGGAAGGGGTTCAGCGAGCGGTGATAATATTGGCCCTGATTGTACCTGTGTGGTCGCCAAAAGCATGTGACAGGAGATCTGGACTTAGTTGCTGCTACTTTGCTGGGTTCCTGTGATTTTTGTACATTGATTTCGCTGCCTGCATTCCACCTAGCTGGGGAGGGTAGAGACCAGGAAGTCTGCCTGAGACTGTAGACTGTAGTTCCCATTGACGCTACAGGGAACTACAGCCTTGCACAGAGAGTGTATCTTTCAGTAGTGCATACAATGGGAAGGTTGGAACACAGTACTGGCCACACAGGGCTAGGTTTTTAGCAAAATTAGAGCTCTGGGGAGTTTTTAAAACCTGCAACCCCTGCAGGAACTTCCAGATTGCGGGATGCTATTTCAGGAAGGGGCTCAGCAAGCGGCACGAGCTGGGGCAGCGCACGCAGAGATGCGCATGTTCGCATAGAAGCAGGACCAATTTATTTAGGTCTGTAATTACCTCTGCATTCAATATACGTATTTCCTTTAACTTTGTACAAGCAAATGTAAAGCATTTGATTTGTGGTGTATAGAAAGCTCTGTATTTTAATTAAGGCTTGATATGGATAACTATATAGTAACATTAAAAACAGCAGAGCTGGGGATATGTTGTAAGGAATGTCCTAACTTCTCCTTAAAAGAGTGTACTAGCCTGGTGGAATGTGTGTAAACAAAGCTTAGACCTGAAAGACCTGAGAGTAAATATTTTGGGCCTAGAACTGGAACTCAAATGCATAAAACAGGTGGTGGAACCAGGGGAGAAAAGTGTCAAAGTGACTGCAGGCCATAGTGAACAAATGATAGGGGTCCATAGAAACAGGTGGTGATTGGGAAACTCGGGTAAATAAAAGTAAATACAAAACGGGCAGAAGGGCTAGGACATGTGATATTCCCTTATCAAATACATTTTCTTCTCTATTGGATTTAACAGATACTGTAGAAAATCAGACACAGGAACCTCTAGAAGGGGTGCAAGAAGGTACTAGGCCCAAGCAATCGGATGCAACACACCAAGAGGTTACAGCTGGAAGGAAGCCAATACAGGATGGGATACCCCAACCAACTAAATATATTGAAAGAACACATACTGAAACCAATGAGGCAGAGAATAATCAAGCAAGGGTGGACACTGATTTAGGTCAGCAAAATGAACAGCATGTAGATGCAAACATTGTGGAAACATCAATGGTGGTGGAGAATTGTGAGGTCTTGGACAGAGTGTTCATTATTGGGGACTCTGTGGTTAAATACACAGACGCATATACCACTAGGGGTAGTAAAGAACATGTTACCAGTTCGTATGTACTGGGAGCCAAATTAGTGGACGTGACCAAGTTACTATCACAGACTGTGAAGGAAAAAGGGGCTAAACCATTAGTTTTGATTAATTCAGGGACCAATGACTTAAGATCTACTAGAGAAGACCAGATATATTTGGAGCTATTACATATTGCAAGTTTGATACATAAACTGAATGGAACAGTAATCTTCTCTGAAATATTACCCATGCCCAGGGCAAGTGAAAGAAGCTATCAGAAAATTATTTGGATAAATAATTGGACCAGGAGGTGGTGCCTCAGCCAAGGGATGAAGTGTATTATTACATCATGGGAAATATTCAGCAAAGACTTATCGTTGTTCGGAAAGGATGGTTTACATCTGAATGGGAGTGGCAGCAAGGTTTTGGGCAATATGTTCAAAAAGATGATAGATGAATGTTTAAATGAAATATCCGGAGGAGAGGGGCCATACCAATTCTGTCGGGGACAACTGAAACTATTAAGGACCATAGTATGGAAGTAAATCAACTACCTGTGAAAAATGTATACCCTAATACTTCTGCACATATACATAAATCTAGTAGGCAAGGGAAATGGCAGGACATAAAAATGTTGTTGGTCAGTGCTAGAAGTGTAAAAAATAATCTCAGTGAATTGAAATATATATTACTAATACAGAAAGTAGATATATGCAGGGTCACAGAAACCTGGACCAAAAAGGAGGATTGGGTCGAAACTATACCAGGTTATGACTATTTTCATATGGATAGGGATTGAAAAAAAAAAGGGGGGGTTAGGGTGTGTGTGTGTTGCGTCTTACTTAAAGGCTCAAGAAATTAGTATGGTACCAAATTTTGACTTGCAGCCAGAGCAACTCTGGATAAAAATCAAATTGAACAATAAAGCTGTAACCCTTGGTATATGTTATAGAGCCCTGAGTCTGACAGAGAAGGAAAACTTGGAATTTATGAATAATTTAGAAACTTTGACCCTGACCGAAAACTGTGTTGTAATGGGGGACTTAAGTTTACCCCTTATTGACTAGGTTCAGGTGCAGGGTTCAAGTTGCTTGAAGAATAGATTCATTGAGATCTGCATTAATAATGGACTAGAACAGTATGTGTAGGGAGGTACTAGATTTAGTAATACTCCAGACTTAATTCTGAGTAACTCGAAAGTAGGATACAAGATGTAAGGACTGCACATCCACTGGGAGGCAGTGATCATAACATGATCTTCTTTTCACTGAAACTGAGTGTATGTAAAATAAGAGGGAAAACAAAGGTGTGGAATTACAACAAGGCAAATTACGAGGCTGTAAGAGGCATACTGCACAGATGGGACTGGGAAAAAGAACTGGATAATGTAACTACAAATGACATGTGGGAACTAATAAAAAATAAGATATACTTCTCTATGGAGAAGTATGTCCCACAGAAAGAAAAGTATAACGGATGAGGGAGAATACCAAAATGGTTCTCACAAAAGATTCATAAACTGCTAAGATCTAAGGCAAAAGCATATAGAAAATATAAAAGTAATCCAGCATCGGAGAAAGAGAATAAGTACAAGGAACTGGTTAAGAAATGCAAGAGTGCAGTAAGAGGGCAAGAGCAAGGGCGGAGCTAAAGTTGGTCAAAAATGGGAAGGACAGCAACAGAAAATTTTACAATTATATTGGCAGCCTAAAAAATAATAATAGATGGATAACAAACCTAAAAAATGGTACCAGAATAATTGATGATGAAACTGAAATATCTGAGAGTTTTAATAAGTAGTTTTTAAGTGTTTTCGAAAGTCAAGATAGTCATAGTGACACACACATCACAGTCAAAAACGCTAAGGGTTGTGCAAATAGATTTATCATTTCTGAAATGGAGGTGTATGAGAAACTTAAGGCATTGAACAAACATAAATCGTGTGGACCGGATGGAATACATCCGCACTTTTTAAACAATGCAGCCAAGGAATTGGCTGGGCCGCTGACTATATTGTTCAATAAATCCTTAGAAATAGGAGTAACTCCCACTGATTGGAGATTAGCTAACATTACCCCGATTCACAAGACTGGGGACAAATCAGTGGTGGAAAATTATCATCCAGTAAGTATAACCTCAGCTGTAGGAAAAATCTTGGAGAGTTTTGTTAAAACACTCTTAGAAGAAAACTTAAGGGAGCTGGGACATGTGGACATATCCCAGCATGGTTTTGAGAAGGGAAAGTCTTGTGTGACCAGTCTCCTAGACTTTTTTGAGGCAGTCAGTCAGGCCCTGGACAGTGGACTCCCCATTGACGTAATATACTTAGACTACGCTAAAGCGTTTGATTCTGTGTCACACTGTATCTTGATTGATATGTAGTATGACATGGGGGTGGATCCAGGGTTAGTGATGTGGATACAGTCTTGGTTAAAGGCTAGATTACAGAGAGTGCAGGTCAGGGGTTACACTTTGGGTTGGGGTAGAGTCACTAGTGGAGTGCCCGAGGGGTAAGTTCTGGGACCACTCTTGTTCTCTACTTTTGTCCTAAGTATGCAGGTGTCTGAAGAAGTATGGCTAATGAAATACGCAGATGATGCAAAGGTGGGAGCTATACAAAATCTACAAAATCAACTGAAAAGGCTGGAGTCATGGGCTAACAAATGCAGACTCAGATTTAATGAACATAAGTGCGGAGTGATGCATTTTAGGTTTAATAATTTGTGAGTGGTATATACAATTAATAAACAAACACTCAGTACTGAATCCGAAAGGGATCTCAGAGTAACAGTCACCAGTAACGTACTTTTTGATGTACATAAAAATGTTATTTCTTTTTTGTAAACTTTATTTAAGTTAGATTCATACAGACATACTTCGCCTCCCCCATCCTGGGAGGGATACAATCTATTAAATAACTGCGGTACCATAAGTAATCCACCTCTAGCTGAGGTAGCATTAAATTGATAGTAAGAAACATTTAAAAAATACAGATTATGGTCAGTTAAGTACTGTGTTTATACCTTTATCTATACATTAAAAAATGTACTCATTTGTGGCTACGTACAACAATTGTACTTATAGAAGAACTAGACTTAGCCTAGTAAAAAAAAAAGATAGGGAATGTCAATGGATCTATACTCCCACTTCAAAAGGCTGGAAACCAGTCCTTTGAGAGTGCCTGCTCCAAGGAGTACCAGATCTCTTCATATTTTCCCAGTTGATTCCTAACTAGGTATTGAGTTCTTTCCAATTTCATTACCTGGAGCAGGGTAGAATAGATATCCAGGTAGCTATAGTGGGTGCCTGTTGAAGTCTCCAGTGTAATGCTAGTTCCCACATTCCCACCACAATGCCCAGTTTCCACAACTTATGTCCTTTCGTGGGTTTCCAGGTCCCCTGACTTGGAAGCCCTAGTAAGATTTCAGATGGGTCTAGTCTGTGTGAATAATTCAGGGTTTTAGATAGGATGTCTACCACCCCCTCCCAAAATTTCTGAACTTTTGGGCAGTCCCAAGCCATATGATAGAAGGTGCCTTCTTGTGCTAAGCACTTACAGCAGTATGAGGAACACCCCGGGTCAATTCTGTGTGCTAATTTGGGAGTGTGGTATATCTGCATAAACAATTATACTGGATAATTCTCAGGCGGTTATTGACAGAGCACTTCAAGATGTTTTTACATACTAAGTTCCAGTTCCCCCACTTGTGAGTGCATCTGGGTAAATATTCTCTTCCCATGCTTTCCTAAGTCTCTCCATAGGTCTGGGAGGCAGCCTAGTAACATCTTGTAGCATCTAGTTAATTGTTTGAAACCCTGGGTGTTAGAGAATTTTGAAAATAACTCTTCTAGGGGTGTGTGTGTTGTACAGCTTGGTGATCAAGCCTTATGGACAACTCGGCTTCTATCTTGGCCTTAAGTCTGAAGTAGAGGAAATTATATGACATAGTGAGCTGAAATTTCTGCTTTAAGGATGAGAATTGGCACACCTTCTCCTCCTGTAGAAACTGGCCCAGTCTAAATAGGCCTCAGGCTCTCCAGGCTTTGAGACCCCTACCTTCGTTTTTGGAAAGGCTGCTCTCTCCCTCCAGTACCGACTCCAAGGTCATATCAGGTGAGAAATGTGGAAGGGCCCCCAGCAGGGCATGAGCTGCTGACCACGCCCCCCAGGTTGCTCTAGTGCAAGGGTTCTTAATCTTAGTAGGGACCTTATTCCTTATTGAATTAACTAGTAGGGCATGGTACAAATGTGTCTCCTCTAGACTCCATGTCCCTCCAAGTGGGGGCAACACCTCCCTCTTTCAGCAAATCCTGTATGTGAGCTAGTTGTGCAGCTAGGTAGTATAAAACGCATGTTGGGTAACCCTAGGCCCCCTAGGTGTTCCAGGTTCCATAATGTTTCCTTCCGAATTCTGGGTTTCTTGCCCTGCCACAGCAGCTGAGTGCACGCTCCCTCTAGTGCCTTAAGGTACTTCTTAGGGAGATGGATAGGAATGGTTTGAAAGAGGTAGAGGGCACGTGGCAAAATATACATTTTAATCATATTAACTCTTCCCAAGAGGGCCAGGGGAAGGGCTCTCCAGTTAGTACAGTCCTCCTTAATTTTCTGTATCAGCAGCCTGTAATTAATTTGGATAAGTGAGAGTTTTCTGGGGAAAAGAATTCCTAAATATTTTGTTTGGTGGGAGAGAAGGTAGTGCCCACAATCATAATGGATGTTCTTCACCTTTCTAGTGGGAGCCACTCACTCTTATCTCAATTAATTTTATGTCCTGATAATGGCCCGTACTCCTGAAATATTTTGTCTAGGGCCGGCAGGGCTTCCTAAGGGTTGTCTAAGAATAAAAGGACATCATCAGTGAACAAGGAAATAACATGATTTATCCTTCCTGACCCACATCCCCTTATTGCTGGGTCTCCCCGTATTGTGGAAGCCAAAGCCTCCATAGTGAGGAGATAGAGCAGGGGTGACATGGGACAACCCTGTCTCGTCCCTCTGGATAAAGCAAATGAAGTTGAGGTGGTGGTGTTGGTTAGTATCTGGGCCTGGGGGTTGTTATATAAGGCTTTGAGCTAGGTGAGGAAGGGTCCTCCCAGTCCAAATTTATGGAGGGCTGCAAACGTAAAGGGCCATTTGACCCAGTCAGAGGCCTTTTCGGAGTCAAGTGCAAGAAGGTCTCTGTTAGGACCCCCTTCCCTGTGGTCCACTGGTGAATTATGTTGATGGAGCGTCTGAGGTTGTGCTTAGCCTGACGGCCTTTGACAAACCCCCCCCTCGATCGTTATGTATTAGTTCTGGAAGGATTCCTTCCAGCCTAGCCGCTAGTGTTTTAGCTAGTATTTTGTAGTCAGCGCTGAGAAGAGATATGTGGCGGTAAGAGCCACATTTCATAGGTCTTTTCCTGACTTGGGGAGTACCACAATGGTTGCCAACCTCTGAGAGGGTGGCAGCGCTCCCTCCTCCAGAGAATTGTAGACGACTTCTGTCATGAGTGAGCACAAAGAGTCCCAAGTATGCATATAGAACCCAGCAGGAATGCCGTCGGGGCCTGGCACTTTCCCCTTACTGATCTGCCTTATGGCTTCCCTGATCTCAGAAGTGATGGGTAAATTCAAGTTGTCCCTTAGGTCCGCACCTAGGGAGGGCAGAGCGACCCCCTTGAAAAATGTCTCGGGACTGCCATCCTGTGGCACTTGAGAGGTGTATAGGGTGGAGTAAAACTCCCAGAAGGTATCGTTCATTTCCGTCTGATCGCAAGTATGGGTACCGTCCAGCCTGCCCATTTTAAGAATGGCCTTTTCCGCCTTTTTATGTTTCACTAGCCCAGCAAGCTACTTGCCTGCCTTGTCCCCCTCAAAATGCACATAGGACTTGGTGATTAGGAAGTCCCTCTCCAATTTCCTAGACTCTAATTGGTTTAGGGTGCCCTTTAATAATTTTAGTTCTTTAATTAGGTGGTGTTGGGGATCTGCCATGACTGCCTTCTCCAGCTTCTGAATGTCCTGTAAAAGGAAGCCCTTTTTCCTAATGGACTGTTTTTTTTTGATGGGCAGCACAAGAGATTGTTTCCCCTCGTATAAATGCTCTGAGAGCATCCCAGACATAGTTAATATGAGTAGGTATGTAAGTTTGTCATGGCAGCCATACACGTCATTGATTCCATGATGTTTGATTTTTATTCAGGACTTCCATGACTTTCACTAGTGTCATCGGAATGTAGCAATGATGATCGTGCCACAACATTTACTACTGTTTACTAATGATTTCATGAACAAACAATGAGTCATTAAAACCTCATTCATGACAAACTTACATCCCTAAATATGAGTCCCTTTGTCTTTGTTGAGATGAATAAAGAGCTTAATTTTCTCATTTTATATAGGTTACATAGTGGGGGTCTGAGAGTATGGTTGGGTTCATCCTCCAAGTAATCTCAGTGGGGACCTGCGGCACGGCCTACAAGTGGAGCAACAGAGAAGCATGGTCCGAAATAAGCATGGGCCCGTAGTTGGCCCGCATGTCCTCTGTGACCACGGGAGTGGGGATGAATATGTAGTCTAGTCAGGTATAGATTCGGTGTGGATGAGAGTAAAATTAATAATCTTTGTCCCGAGGGTGTATGTATCTCCAGGCTTCCACTGGGGTCCTCCTTCTATCAGCTCCCTCAGCACTGCCACACTTTTAGGGTATGGTTTTGTTTTATTCCCCAGTGGTCCAGAGCTGGGTCTAGATAGGTGTTGAAATTCCACCCCCATCACTATACTGTCCGGGAAGGGGGCTAGGGTCACTCCCAGGTGGGTGAAAAAAGGAGAGTCAAAGTTAGGGCCATAGATTGAAGCAAAGGTGAACAGCCTCCACCCCAGATCTACCTCAGCTATCACAAATCTGTGCTGAGGATCTGCCACCCAATTTTTAATTTTATGGCGAAGGCCGGGCTGAATCCAGATTGCAGCTCCCTGAGCACTTGAGGTGAATGGTGCTGCCAAGGGGACCCCACGACTGAGCCAGCCTGTTTGCCTCGTCTTTGGTGAGGTGAGTTTGCTGTAACAGCACCACATCTCCTTTTTCTTTCTTTATGGAAGACCATACCCTCTTCCTTTTGACCACTGTTTTCAATCCATTGACATTCCATGATATCACTGTTAGGTCTGCCATCTTGGAAGAATCTTAATGTCTAGTCACAGCCACAAAATAGTACCTTTGATTAATGTCAGCTATATCAAAACATTGTCTGTAGAATCCACTATTTTTAACTTTAACAAACCCCCTCAAAACAAAACCTTCAGTTCCCCCTCCCCCCTAGTCTGCCCTTTGCATGTGTATCTCCTATTGCTCCCCTGTGTACACCCCCCATGTCCCTATCCCCCCTCATTCCCTCTGTCCCATTACCTCCCTCAATCCCTGATTTCTTGCAGAATTCCTCTTTGTCTCTCACCCTCTACTTTTCGTGGAGTGAGCCGCTAGATCCACTGGATCTGAAGAGGGAATATCATAAAGATGGGAACATCCTGCATTTAAACCACAGTACTGTGGTGTGGGGGAAGGCCCACCACCAGTGTGATATACTGGCCACAGGTGGGCACCGGCAAGGAAAAACAACCCTTCCGCCCCCATCCCCTTTAGCCATTAGTCAGATGTATGTAAGGGGTAGCAGACAGAGAGGCCCGCAATACACCCGGAGTGGCGCATTTAAACGCAGCCCCCTGTAACTCTGATATACTTAACACAGCTTGTCTCCATTGCTCTTCTAGACACAATTAGATATCCCTGTCTAAAAATAAAATGTGTAGATAACCCCTTAATGAGAGGATGGGCTTTTGGGCTCAGTAGCCTGTGTTTGCCCGCCTATGCACCTCCCTCCCCCCACCAGTTTGTGTGCATATATAGCCCAAATCCAATACGGGCCGACTCTGTAACCATGCAGTCATAATTGTATTCCTTTAACAGCCAAAAACATCCCAGAACATAGGATTAATGCAACAGCCAAACTTCAGCATTCTAACAGTGAAAATGGACCCCTCAGGGCTAAAAGTCAGTGTCCAAAGCTTCATAGTCTTAGTAATATAGGTGCCCTGGAGGTAAAAGAATCGTATTGCCTGGAGGAAAGTCCTCCCAAGGGACAGGGTGGGTGAAGTCAGGATTCCTCTCGAGCCCTGCCCTGATAGGCCTCCGAGCCCCGGAGTTATCGGCCAAGAAGATCCCTCCCCTAAATTCCCATCCCTGGGGTTACCTGATTAGGAAACAATACAAATTGGCACCAGATTGTCGAGATCATCCTTTGTTTTCTCCTGCACGGTTAGCCTGCTCACATCGTCTCAGTCCTCGAACGTACTCCCATCACCACGTCGGGATCAGTAAAGACCCGCTGCCAGGGTGATGCACTATCAACCGTGCCGGGTAGGCCAGTGTGGAGGGGCAATTTATGTCATGCAGCTTGCGTTTGACCTCCGCGAATGCTTGCCTTCGGGTCTGTAAAGGCCTGGAGAAATCCGGAAAGATGCTAACTTGGAACCCCTGAGCCATGACAGGTTCGCACTTTCGGATGGCTGAAAGGACTGCCTGGCGATCTTGGAAGCAGAGACATTTCACAAGTAGGTGCCTTGGCTTTTGTTCTGGTATTGGCTTCTGACCTGGGGAATGATGGTCCCTTTGTATTTCTAGGGTGATATTTGGTGGAAGTGCCAGGTTTTTTTTTAAGCCAGTCCTTCATGAATGTTAAGCAGTCCTTCCCCTCCATGCCCTCAGGGAGGCCCACGAGGCGGATGTTGCATCTCCAGTCTCGATTTTCATGGTCGTCCACTACCTGTTTTAAAAATTCAAAATGTCTTTTAGGGCTTGTTGTAGGTCAGTGGACAATTGGGTTATAGTGTCGTCCTGAGTACTGATTCTGGATTCTGCTTCAGCAATGCGAGTAGCATGGGCCTTCACAGTCTCCGAGGTTGCGTTCACCAATTGCTGTAAATGCTGAATTTATGCAGTCATATTATCAAAACCTGACTGCATCTGCGTGCCCAAGTCATATTTCATATCGCGGATCAGTCTTGCTAGGTTTTGGTAGTTTGTGTCCATCGTTGTATTTTCAGCGTCTCCTCCTTGATCTTGTGAGGCTTAGGCCTGGGAGGGAGGGCCCCTTGTTGGTTCTGCAGGCCGCGATGCAGTGCTCAGATTAGAAGGCTGATTAAAGCGTAATTTTGCCTGTTTTTTTTTTTTTTACAGATTTAGATGTAGTCAGCATCAGGACTATAGGATCCAGCCCAGTTGGAGAGTTTCAGGGCAACAGTATGCAGGATGGTGCAGATTTTCAGTAGATTTAGCTGGAGCTCTGCTAAAACACCTCCATTCAGCTCCGGGGTTAGGCCACGCCACCACATAAAAATGTTATTAAGAGGGCAAATAGAACTATAGGAAATATTTTTAGAAATATCAAAAGTAGGAATAGGGAGATCCTGATCTCGCTCTGTAAATCTCTGGTGAGACCCATACTAGAGTATAGTATATGCGTGCTGTCTATTGTGCATGGATTTCAACAACTGCTGAAATCTTGTTGTTGTACTGTACAATTCAAAGGTCAAAAAAGTTGTTGTACTATCGTTCTGATGTCATATCGATAATGCAACTTTTTACTCTTGACCTGCCGCCTGATTGGCTCAGATGAGGCTCTCTCTAGAAAATAAAAACAAACATAGCGGCACGATTTAGTACGTGCCGGGCAGCAGAACCACCGACTTTGAAGTCGGGAGTCGGGACATGGAGAGCCATACATGGCTCCCTTTCTGAAAAAAATATTTCTTTTTTCCCCCCGATTTTAAAAATAAGCAATGTGCAGAGGAGAAACTGAGAAGCCAGATGGAGCACAAGTGGCACAAGCGGGAACGGGAGCAGCGCCTACAGTACGTAGCGAAAAAAAATAATATAAAACAAAAAACAAACAAGCCATATACTATATAAAACAGTGGATGGGTGAACATCCACAACTGAGTCTGCGTTCCCATCTCAGGCAGTTGATGACATCAGCGAGACCTCTTGAGCTTCGCTTCTGAGGTCTCTATGATGTCATCAGCTCCCTCAATGGAAACACAGCCTTGTTATGAATGTTCACCCATCCACTATTCTATATATGGCACACCACTGACCATGCCTCAAAGTGTAGGCATAACAAAATTGAGCGAGGGTACAGAGAAGATATACAAAGCGGATAAAGGGTAGGAAGACACTGAGTTATAGCAACCAATTGCAACAGTTAGAACTTTTTTCTCTTGACTATAGGAAAACTAGGGGTGATCTTTGCTTTATCTATAGAGCCTTTGACAACTTGTTGCTATGGGAGTCTGCTGGACTACAATCCAGATCTAAGAGTGGAAGAGAATCCAGAAGGCATGATAGACAATTAAAGGAGGATCTATTCAGTACTACAAAGTGGGGACATTGGTTTAATCAAAGAGTAGTAGATGTGTGGAACAGTCTTTCTTCCCAAGGTTGTGGAAGCACCCAATCTAGAGGCATTTAAGAACCACTTCAATATTTATATGGGAGTAAGAATTAGACACCACCTCCACTAACATGTGGCAAGTCTTATATGGCTATTATGGCCACTAGACTTGTAAACAAACCTATGAACTTCATCACTGCACCCTCTCTAGTTGTGGTGATGACAAAGGTGATAACATTACAATCAATTGGGTATCTCTTTTTGATCAGAGATGACCCTGTGTGCAGGAGTACTCAAAAAAGCAATGGTTACTAGGTCAACCTTTGCCATGTGAGGGTGAGAAATGGTGGGTGGCATAGTAATATGTTGTCCAAGATGCACTGCATTGAGGAAAAATTACTTGTTTTTTTGTTTTCTGGTTCGATAGATTCTTTAACATTGTTGCCTGAATGAGGCAGTCCAGGGGTGTGCGAGGGGTGAACAGTATTTCCCAAACACCACGAATAATGCACTATTCATTATTCGGATACAAATAACAAATAGTACCACTATTATTCGTATTCAGGAAATAATAAAACAAGTTAAAAACAGCCCCCCACCCCAGCACCCACAATTTATTATTTAAAAAATGATCCGATGATGAACAACTGACACAACCCACCCTCCTCCATGGCCAGTCGCCGTCTCTTATAATGCGTTTGTGTTTTTTTTAAGTAGGTCCTAGAAAGAAAGAAATAATTCCCCCACCCCAGCAGCAGTGCCAACTTCCAACCTTCACCCCCAGCACTCAGATTTCTCTATTGTGAAGCTCCCTCCCCACCACCGTGCGGGAAGATAACTGACAAAACTTGCTCTCCTCCATGGCTGGTAGAATTCTTGTGAATGCAAATTTCTACAGGAACACGAATAACACGTATGAGCACCAGATTCCCAATATTTGGGGACCTGAATTCGAATATGCAACCGAATATTCTAAATGAGGTATGCACACACCTCTAGGGCAGTCCATTTTGATATAGTATCACCAGCATCAGGAAGTGTGGCATTTGGCAAATAAAGAAATATCTCTGGGCTAAGGTACACTCCTTTCAGGTTGTCACTAGTGTTTTGCATTTGTATTGCTGTCATCGTGACCATTGTACTCATGGGTCCTTTCTGATGGGTTCTCCCCTGTGTGATTGCAGCATATCCTTTCAGGGATTTGGCTTCTGCATGTGTACAAGCATGCGTTGCAGCGCTGACAGCATGCAACTGAGCTTGACCTTTTAAGTCTCTGTTGTGCATGTTAGTTACACAAATACAAATGCATTCCATGTGGTGACCACCTGGGCCGGTTCTGGTCCCAGCGGTTTGCTTGGGCCTGTAGGGACCTGTGCCAGAGATGGAGTATGTTGTGCATATTTGTTTCTTTCTGGACAATATCTGACACAAGCACTTGCTTCCCATGAGTGGGTACTGCTCTCGCAGCTGGCCTAAGTGGGGATTCATGCGCATTGTGTCTGACATGCAAGGGTTTTTAATCTGTCCGTATCTGAGGAACAAGACTGCCTAGTCTCTATGGCTGTGAAGGATGTGTAACAGTGCATACCAAATCTAGATCAGCCACTGCATTTGCCTCAAACTCTGTATGGGCCAGCAACATTTTTCAGTTAGAGAGCTGCCCTTTGGACTTGTTTTTGCCCAATGTTTAATTACAGATGTTTTATACTTCTAGTGATGCATCTCAGAGACCTGTGGACCCAAGTATTCAGCCCATACAGAGCTCTAACAAAGGAAGCAGTTCAAGTAGCTTGCTCCTTCCCAGAAACCATTGAAGTCAATCAATTAATCAAGTCTTTATTTAACCAGGCATTCATTGTTGAGCAGAAGCTCATTTGCAAGATGGACCTGGGTGGAGCATGAACAATTGTATATACAGGTCAACACAGGTATTTACAAGGCAATACAGATAATACTGTTTACAGAGAGGAAGAAAAAGAAGTTCATATGTACATAGAATTATACAGATATTGTACAGATTACAGGGTATTTACATACATAGAAGTGTCTATAGGAAGATAAAGCAGGTTATCTAAGGTTGCCGGAGGAAGTAACGAAAGAAGAAATAATAAGAAAAAAAAAATAGTGAAGTACTTCTAACTCTCAACATCTCAGCTAGTCACATTCCAGAGATTACAGTTCAGTAGAGTTCTGGATCTCAGGGCAGCTTTTCAGGAAAGTTCCCCTTTCAAGGATTCAGATGAGGACTCCTAATGGATGCTTAGCAACAAGTGCTTGCAATCATCCTAATTGTTAGGTCACCTCATATCGGTGATAGCTGGTTGTTACTATGGTAGATTGATGAGGAGCACCTCCTCAGAAGTCTTACTTTTTCCTTCTCATGTCTTAAAATGCCAGTGATGACAGATTGTTCATCATGAGATGGGGAGCCCACACCCGAGGGTTTCAGACCCATAGTGACTGGCCTGCCCGAGAGGAGAATCTTTACATGATTCTGCTGGACATGTGAGTAGTGCTGTTCTGATTTCAAGCTGTAGCAGTGGAGATTCCAAATGATTTAGTTCAACGGCAGCTGGGCAGCAGTGTTTAAATGTAGGTCCAGACCGCTCACACCCTGGTGTGAATAGCATGCCAGCCAACAGCTTCAGTTACACAGCAACAGATTATCATGGGCAGCCTCATGTAGACAGTGTTGTGCAGTTCCTGTGCAACAATGTCCATGCTGGAAATAGACCATTTTGTGTACTTCCACAATACAAAACTGTCACCCTGTTACCTGAAAATTAGGGAGTGTGGAGTTTTTCTGGCATGATGCGTCCAGGCGTTGGTGTAATGGCTGCTTTCTGTATCCCTTTCTTGCAATCCCTCTGGCCCAGGAGGTCCTCCTTATGCTGGAAAAACAGTTGGGCAAAAGGATACTTACAACCTCTTATTGTCCAAAGTAGAGCTGGTATCTACTACTTAAGCAGGTGGTGCCCCAAGGCCAGGTGGACATTCTTCAGCAGCCTAACGGTAGCAAAGTCAGCTGTTGTGTCTGAACCTTTAGTCTCTGCATCTGCAGGCCAGGCTGCTTAAGATATACAGATCACCAAGGTCATGTTTAGTTATTGTATTTATTTATTTAGTTTTGTTGACCGGGTAAGTGCACTAGACAAATTCTGCCTATTTTCAGGTACGACTCGGGGGAAGGGGATACAGATGGATGCCAACTGACTTTGAACCAGATTAAGCTGTTGGTGGTATTTATAATGAATGAGGGAAATTTGGCCAGGACACCGGGGAAATTCCCCTACTCTTTTTGATAAGTGCCGTGGGATCTTTAACATCCACCTGAACTACCACCAATCCGGGCAGATGGGACCTCGGTTTAATGTCTCATCCGAAAGAAACCCTTCTCCAGAAAGAGCTTGCAGGTTTGAATCAAAGTGATTTTCCATATGGTGTGCCAAACAGTCTTTTGACCTGTGCACCTACCCTTGTGAGGAAGTCCTGGGGTATCTGTTGGAGTTTTCCGACTCTGATCTGCAGTTCTTATCCATTAAAATTAATTTGTCAGATACTTCTGTTTCCTATGAGATGGGCTGCAAGACTTTCTTCACATAGCTCATTCTGTTAATAATATTTCTAAGATAAATCCCCTATGTCCAGCACCAGTTAAGAAAACTGTAACATGCTGGGTTGTTTTTATTTCTTCATGCCTGTGTTTATACCTCCTCCTACTACTGGGTGCCCACCCAGCTCTGTCACCCGCCATTTCTCCAGGTACTTACCCTAGCCTCCTTTGATCTCCATGGTTTGCCTCCATGGTGGGTCCCCACAGACCACAACTTCCCTTACTGGGTTAAGCTCTTGTCTGGGAGGCAGAGAACTGTGGAGAGCTGTCGTCATCCTGTGGAGTAGGTTTTTTCCACAGTTTTCTCCCCTGGAGCATAGCATATTGGCATCCGGCTGCAGCCCCCATGTGGCATCCTCTGTTTGCACTTCTACCTATCTCTATGCTACCTGACTGACTGCAACAAGCTGGGTGCTTGACCTGATCCTTACTAGGCTGGCAAGCCCCCTGTTCTACTGTGCAGCTACATGTGAACTAAGGCTTCTCACCTGGAAAACAATGTTTCCTGTTGGCTAACACCTCAGCCTGATGGTTGCCAGAGATGCAAGCTTTTGCTGCATACTCCCCTTTGACAGTGTTCCTCAAGGTTAAGGTGTTATTTTTTTGTATACACTCCTTGTTTCTGCCAAAGACTAGATGGGAGTTCTGATCAGTTCTTGATTCTGTCAACCTTTTTCCCTAAACCGGGAAATTCTGGGGTGGTTATTATACTTTATTTGACTGATGTAAGGCATATCCTCAGTTTCTACATGGCTAGATCAAAGGAACATGAGCAGTCAGTTTCAAGTTCAGATTCTTTATTGTTCAACTAAATAGCCATTACATAAAAAAATTCCATAAATTGCATAGGAGTACATTGTGATACACAAGGAAGCACAGTAAAACATATTTCAAAAATAGACAACAATATACAACATATACAGACAGTGGTCTTCAGACAAGTCTACCTAACAAATGTAAATTGCATTTCTCAGTTATAGCCGTTGTATCCTAAAATAGCCATCCCACAGAACTATTATTGCACTAATACACAGCAACAAACAATGTTAAAACACCATAGAAGCAACTAAGTCTATTAGGGTGAAATTTATTAGAAAATGTTATCTCACTAGCATGTAAACCAGAAATATACGTAGTGATCCTAAATCCTATTGAAAGAAAGTCTTAGAAGACGAAAAATGCTAATCCAGGATCCAACACCCCAAGCAAACGTATTATCACCATAGGATCCTGATTAGGGAGAGACATTGGAAAATGTCACCGTGGTGGCATGTCATCAGAGGAAGAAAGTCCTGCCTGATGTAGAAATAAACAAATCCCCTTATATACTTAATAACATGGTATAAACATTTTCAAATGTAATGGTATTAGTTTCCTTTGTTTACCAGCTTCTGTTTATTTGTCAACGAGAAGCCATTACAAAAACAAGCATGTGTAACACATACAAGCAATGAGTAATAAAGAACATCAGATAATAAATAACATAAGGTAGGTCACCATAAGATAGACTACGTTACATCAAGTGGATTTTAAAATGCATTAACCGTATTTTTACTGAGTTGTATAATTCCAACCAAAAAATAAGGCAACGCAATTTTATTTATATGGCTCTCAATCCTGGAGGCTCTGGGAGCCGAACATAAATAATCAGCATACAGCAGTAATTCAAACATGAAATAAAACCTTATTAAAACCATGTCAACATTATTATATAACAGCATTAAAAGGTTTCAAGAGGTCAGTCTTCAAGAGACTGGCCAAAACTTAAGATGGCATCAGCAGTCAAAAGCCAGGCTGAAGAGGTTTGCCTTCAGCCTCCCCTTGAACACTTCAATCGAGGGAGCCTCCCAGACTGCAGATGGAAGCAAGTTCCACAGGGTCAGCCCAGAGACACTGAAGGCGCAATCTCCCGAGGTCCTGAGCCAAACCCTGAGAACGTCCAGCACATTTCAATGTTAAAATTGGGTCTTCCCCAGACAGTAAATTTTCTAGTTGTTTAGATGGGGGATCTATAGAACCAGAAAAGGAAAAAAATAAGCCATTTTTCTTCAATACAGTGTATCTTGGACAACAGGTTGCTACGTGAACTGCATCTTCAATATTACCAAGCCTGCATCCACAGTTACATGCACCTTGGATATCAGAAGTGCCTTCAGAACATAAAATCAAATGATTGAAATGTAAACTTAGTAAAAGATCTTCTTAAATTTGGTTTTCTTATTACATCCAGGTACGGCTTATATCTGTAAGTTCTTTTATTCTCAATACACCAGGTACTAAATTTATATCTGGTGATTCCATATCTCTTGGTCTCCTCTTTTTAATTTCATTAAAAACACTTTTCTGTAGGAAGGGTGAACAGTTATTCCATGATCTATAAATTTTAACAAAGAGCATAAGTTGATTTCAGCCAAAATTCTATTTAGTTGTCTCAAGCAGCCTGGGTCTAGTCCCCTACTTCTAAAACTTTCCATTGCCTTTAGAGTATGAGCCAGGGGTCTTTCAAAATTCATACTTTTAATCAGTAGGTGAAGATTCTTGATCTGCACATAGGTGACAAACTAGTTTCTCCTAATTCAGCCCTAATAGCGCAAGAGGGAATAAAATCTGGAATAGCCATAGTATGACGCCAAAATTGAATACGCTTGGATTCAACCAGCCTTCGAGCAGTATAGCCCCATAAGCAGTCATCTTAGTGGTTACTGTCCTGTGATCCTAATGGCAAAGGGGGATCTGTCTCTAAACAATGCCTGCCCTAAGTGGATTGTTTGCTGCATTCAGCATTCCTACTTGCACGCAAGGAAGCATCTGCATGGTTCAGAAGGCAGGCGTCGAAAGTGAACAGTAGCTGCATCTGTATCTTCATTATGAGTGGTTTCTGTTTCAGGTGTCTATAGAAATGCAACTTGCAGTAGTGCTCGCAAGTTCACTAAACACTACATCTTGGGTTTCTGTCCAGAAGCATGCAAGAACTGAGTTAGCATAAGTCCTGTTATTTTACCAACAATTCTAATCAGGGGAATCTTTACCACTGGCCGCTCGACCAAAGAGTGGGGCTTTGTGGAGGAGATTAACTCAAGAAAGATAGAAAAGTTGCTTTCCATAACGCTTGATGTTCTAGAGAATCTTCTCCATAGAGCCTTACACTTCTGCCCTCTGGCCATCAAAATTATGGCCATTTACAGTGTGTCTATCTCTTTTATTTATAACAGTATATGGGCTGCATAGGCCCTTATAGGGAAAATGATACCATTGTATGCCTCTATTTATTTATTGAATCTTGGATAAACAACCTTTGAGCAAAACTGCTCCTTTACAGAGGTTCCACGTCAAATGATTACATGCATGTAGGCAATATAAACACAATATATTACAATCATACATTACATCGAACAATGTTAAACAAATATTTACAAAGGTGCAATAATACAGAGTTGCGAGAATTAGCCACATATTTTGTGGAGGTCCAAGAATATGAAAAAAAGAAAAGAGAGAAAAGAAAAAATAGCATGACCCAGGAGTTACTGGGCAAGAAGATGGGAGAGGAAGTGGGAGGGGGAGGCTGCAGGGCAGAGAAGGGAGAGGGGATTACAGAGGAGGATAGGGGTACCTGGGAAAGGGGGGAACTGTACAGGTGAGGGGCAACAGGAGGTTAGAGGAGGAGCAACCCAGAGGGTATTGTCTGTGCTATGAGAGGAGGAGGAGGAGATCAGTGTAGTTGGAGAGAATGGAACTTAGGTGTGACTAGAGCATAAGGAGATGGGTCAGAGGACAGACTGGTCCAGTGAGGTAGCCACCCAGGAAATAAGGGGTTGGGCACGAGTAGAGGAAGGAAGTAGAGGCCAAAAGCAGAAAATAGGGAAGTACAGAGGAGCAAAGGAGGGTAGGGGAATGAAGTGTAGCAGATAGGGCTGGTTAGGTATGGCCTTTGTTGTGTTATCTTTAGTGTTTAAATTTTTTTTTATTTTAGAATTTTAAAGTAGTTTGTCGCTCAGTAGTTTTTCTCTCTCTCTTTATTAATAAAGGTATTGAGGCAATTGGGACCAGCATTACTTTATATGCTACAGGCATGCACGTGGCACCATATGTCAGTACCATACACTGATGTCACCAGCTCTAGCAGTTCTGTTTCCCACTGAGTCCTAATACCACTGACTTTTAGACGAAAAAGTGTGACTCTATGGATGAAATATGATAAAGTACTTTAGAAGATCAAAAGTTATGGTAAGTAACTTCCATATTTGTGGGATACTTTCCATCTGAAGTAGTATCGGCAAAAACTGTCCATGTCTGTAACTTATGGCTAGATAGGTACCTAGAAGAAAAAGGAATACATGGTTATGCCCACTGAGTTGGTGCGAAATTAACTTGATGGATAGGTGGAGCCAAACGGGGAGCTCGAAATGTAACATAAGTGGGTGCAGAGTGGGGACAGGAACAGGGCAGAATGAGCTTAGGTTGTCATATGGTTGTTAGGGAGGGGCGGGTGAACATCTCTGCTGTGACACTGCCACCTGGGTGACCATGGGTGGCAGTGCAGGCAGGAGTGTCTTGGGAAGGGAGGGCATTAGGCTGGCTTCACGCAGTATCACACAACTGCTTGCACATGGAGTCGTAGCAAGTCAACATCCTGTGCAGGGAGAAAAAACAGAAATGCCCTGGCCCACTGGTGAATCTCGCAGTGCTTTATGCCCTGCCCTGCACCAGCCAGCTGCCTGGAGCCACCAGATTCATAACTGCAGAAAGGGCTTAGGAATGCCTCTTGTTCCGTACTGTTGGGGGTTAAGCCATGGTGTGAGTGGACAGTAGTGACAGCAACATGGCTAGAATGTCCAAAGGCTGATGCAGATGGCTAAGGTTAGTTGAAAAAAAGCAAAAAAATAGAAGTATGAGGAAATGAGATGGGGTGGGGGTGTAGGAAAAACTGGGTGACAGGTCAAATGAAGCCCACTGTCTTATAGTTGTGAGAATTGCACTTGTTGCTAGTGAATGATGTGTTAGTACACAGAGGTGTTTTTATGACAAGGGGGTAGAGTGCTGGTACTGAGACACAATGCAAGCTGACCCCAAAGATTGGCAAACTAACTGCCATTTAAATCATTATTATGAAACATAATAATCATCTTATTTGGCCTAATGTATTTATCCATCATTGTATGTGGGATGGTGTGAAATGTATAAAGGCTGCCACGTTTTTCTGCACACTGTCACTGTGTTACTGAAATCTGATAGGTTTGTAAAGTGCTCTGAGATACTTGTGTCTGTCGTGGATGGGACTTGTGCCCATTGAAAAGCCCATCATCTGTTTCCCCATATATCACACCAATTAGTCATATACCATGGCCATTAATTAAAGTTCTATATCATGGCTGTCTGTGGTATATGACTTTAATTAATGGCCATGGTATATGACTTTGCCTCAGCAGGTCCAGTCTTCCTCCTGCAGGTATGTTTCGAAGAACTGTGGCAGTTAGTTGAGTGTAGGTAGTGGGAGAATAACAGAAACATGCATTGTGAACAGCAGTTTTTTTTAAAGTGTCGGGAAGGAGGGGTGCAGGACAGTCAATGTGAACACTACCAGGCTCAGACTAGCAACAGGACATATGTGGAGGTAGTGTACTCACCCGTGCCCTCCATGCAACTGCTGCTAATGCTGAGTAGAAATGGACACCTTTCCCAGCTGCCACACTGCACTCCCGACCGCTATGCTGACCCAAACTGCACTCCTGACCTACACGCCAACCCTAGCTGCACTCTTGACCACCACGCCAACCCAAACTACATGCCATTCCCATCCTACAGCACACATTAAAGGACTGACTGCCCTAGCCACACCACCTTAAATAGGGTAACCCTGCACTACGGAAAAGCAGGCGGGACAAAATGAATCAAGGCAAACTTGGAAATGATCTCAAATGCGCGGTAAAAAAAAAAAAAGATAACCATCCTAATGTATCATATAAAACAAATGATAGGAAAGTGTAGTATACGATGATATAATGCCATCTTGGGGACTAATATAAGCATACACACTGTATAATATATATTTCTATATAACAAAACAATCACACACACACACAAAAAAAAAAAAAGTAGATAAACATGTGGGGAGTAGTACAATGTAATGGCTGTGGGGCAGCAGTCTTCCGGGAGTCTTTCTGGAGGCTGAGATGCTGCCCTATTTGCAGACAGCTCTCTGCCCTGAGGGAAGAAGTTGCCCGTCTTCAGGCCACGCTGGACAGTAGTAAGGGAACCTTGCCCCAGCCACACTGGACGGTAGGAAGGGAACCTCCCCCATCCAGGGAGCACCAGAGCCACCACCACTACCTCAGAGGTCGCGAAGAAAGCACAGCAGTTGGACCACAGTGGGCTCAGGGAGGGTGAGGATGGTGGAACAGAGGCACACCCAGTCAGTTGTTCCACTCCACAATCCATACACCATTCTGGGGGAGCATAGCTCCCCTATGGATGCACCCGCAGAGGAGACTAAGGAGGCTGAGGACAGCTGTCACAAGGGAGGCCCACAGGAAGGAGGCAGAGGACACCACAAGGAAGCAGCTCCTGGTGGGGGACTCAATTATTAGGGGGATAGAACTGGGGGAGCAGGGAAAACTGAAGTAAGGTGCTTGCCTGGTGCCATGGCTTGGAGGGACAGGAAGTGCATCCTCAGGATCATGAGAACAGCTGCACGGGAGTCTGAGCTGGACGTCATTGTCCACCTAGGGACAAATGACTTGGCTCATCATGAGATTAGAGCAGTGCAGAAGGACTTTGTAGAATTGGGGAGGGGCCTAAGACAAGTAGCACACACAGTATCCTTCTCAGAGGCGCTGCCTGTCAATGGCATCAGTGAGGCGAGGGTACTTTGCACCATGCAGTTTAATGAATGGTTGAAAAAATGGTGTGGAGCACAGGGGTTTGGCTTCATTGGGGACTGGGGTTCCACCTGGATGGACACCAGCCTATACTGTAGCAGGATGGTCTACATCTGTCCAGGAAGGAACAAGTCTTTTGAGCAGTCGGTTTAAATGCTTCATTGGCAAGCATTTAAACTAGTCAAGGGGGGAGGCGTTGATAAGCAACAGGAAAATCCCAGCCTCTCCCTACAAAACAGGGTACTAAATCAGAAAAAGACCGAGGTAGAAAGGTCAGTGGGGGATGCTGCAACAGAAAGTAAAGCCATCAAAAAATGGAGAGCAATGAGTACCAATGCCCATAGTCTGAGTAACAAGCTTCCTGAATTAGTGGCCTTGATGGAGGAGGAACATCTGGATATCGTGGCAGTCACAGAAACATGGTACACACAAAACCATGACTGGGACGTAAACATACCAGGATACACTATCTACAGGAGGGACAGGGAGGGTAAAGAAGAGGAGGAGGAGGAGCTCTTTACATAAGGGAAGGAATCAAAGCAACAGAACAAAAGGGTAAACAGGGAGGAGAAGAAGCACTGTGGGTAAATTTGGAGACTGGCAATGGCACCACAATCCGCAAAGGGTTAGAGCATACATCCCCTTTCTCAGGGGAGGAAATGGACAAGGAAATGATAGAAAGTATACTTAGAATGGCAGAAAAAGGGAGATATTACTGATGGGTGATCTGAATATGCCAGGTGTTAACTGGAGTGCAGTTGCAGCAGCCACTTCGAATAGTGGGGTTATTCTAGATGCCCTACAGGGGGCATGCCTTAGACAACTAGTATTGGAGCCCATTCGAGAGAGCAATCTTAGACCTGGTTCTCTGAAATGGAGATGGAGAGAGGATCACAGATGTAGAAGTTGGTAGCCATCTGGGAACTAGCGACCATCGAACAGTATGGTTCACAATAAACACAGCAATAGAGTCAAGCCATACAAAGGCAAAAGTACTGGACTTTAGGAGGGCTGACTTTGCCAAAATGGGTGAGTGCCTAAGGAATGCACTAGCAAATGGGCAGGAAGGAGGGGTGGAAGAACAATGGGGAATAATAAAAACTGCCATCACAGAGGTAACAAGCCTTTGTGTGAAGCAAATAAACAAACGAAATGAGGTAGAAACCACTATGGTTCTCAAAGGAAGTGGCAGTGAAGGTTCAAGAAAAAAAGCATTCAGGAAGTACAAGGAATAACAGAAGGAGCAGGACAGAGAACTGTATCAGTTAAAGCAAAGGAGCTGGGAAGGCAGTCAGAACAGCAAAGGCCCAAACCGAGGAAAAGATAGCCAACTCAGTTAAGAAGGGGATAAAACCTTTTATAGGTACATCAGGGAGCGAAGGAAGACCAAGGGAGGGATAGTGAGGCTTAATAAAGGGGAGGGGGGTGAGTAGAGGGTGACTGTGAAAAGGCAGAGATACTAAACAAATATTTTTGCTCAGTATTTACAAAGGAGGAGGGGGAGGTACCTAAAACAAACAGTAGAAACACTCTGGATACAGAAGTTGATACCAGCCCATTTACAGAAGAAAGGATTCTGAAAGAACTCTTAAAACTGAAGATAGACAAAGCAATGGGGCCTGAAGGGATTCATCCCAGAATTCTAAAAGAACTAAGGGTAGAACTAGTGACACCACTGACTACCCTCTTTAACAAATCATGAGAGGATGGGGTGGCACCGAGGACCGGAGGAGGCAGATGTGATTCCCCTTCACAAAAGTGGGAGCAAGGCAGAAGCAGGAAACTACAGACCTGTTAGTTTAACCTCAGTGGTAGGGAAAATGATGGAATCACTTCTGAAGGAAAGAATTGTCGAGTATCTAGAGGCCAGAGGGCCACAGGACCCAAGGCAGCATGGATTCACAGCGGGAAGGTCATGCCAGACAAATCTGATAGATTTCTTTGACTGGGTGACCAAAGTAGTTGATCAGGGAGGGGCTGTGGACATGGCCTACCTAGACTTTAGCAAGGCATTTGACACAGTCCCACACAAAGATTAATATACAAGTTAGCCAGCCTGGGAGTGGGTCCCAAGATGGCAGCCTGGGTAAAGAATTGGCTGCAGAATAGGACACAGAGAGTAATAGTAAATGGAGTCCACTCTGAAAAAAAGGGGGGTTACTGGTGGGGTACCGCAGGGTTCAGTATTAGGACCGGTCCTCTTCAATGTCTTTATAAGTGACACTGCAGAGGGACTGGAAGGAAAAGTATGTCTCTTTGCAGATGACACAAAGATCTGCAACAGGGTTGATGCACAAGGTGGGATGGAAAGGATAAAAAGGGTCTTGGCAAGGTTGGAGGAATGGTCAAATGTATGGCAGCTTAGATTCAATGCTAAGAAGTGCAAGGTAATGCACCTGGGAAACAAAAACCCAGGGGAAGAGTACACAATGGGGGGTGAGATACTAACAACAACAAAAATGGAAAGGGACCTGGGGTAGTCATATCAGATGACCTAAAGGTGGGCAAGCAATGTGAGAGGGCAGCAAGGAGGGCTGGGGGGATACTGGGATGCATAGGGAGAGGCATCACCAGTAGAAAACAGGAAGTTGTTATCCCTCTGTACAGACAGCTGTAAGACCCCATCTGGAGTACTGTGTGCAGTTCTGGAGACCCAGTCTCTGCAAAGACATAGACAGGATGGAAGCTGTCCAGAGGAGGGCAACTACAATGGTGCAGGGTCTGCACCGGAAGACATATGAAGAGAGACTTAAGGAGCTTAATATGTATAGCCTCGAGGAAAGGAGGGAGAGGGGGGACATGATAGAAACTTTCAAGTACCTCAAGGGAATCAACAAAGTCCAAGAGGGTAGCATCTTTCAAAAAAAGAGGTGTGCAAGAACAAGGGGCACAATTTGAAGATGGGGGGGCAACTCAGAGGTAATTTAAGGAAGTATTTTTTCACAGAGAGGGTTGTGGATGCATGGAACGCCTTCCGGAGGAGGCTGTGGAGTCAGAAACAGTGGTGGAATTCAAGCATGCATGGGACAGTCATAAGGCAATTCTAGGGGGTTGGGGTAGGAAGAAGTAGGCTGCTGGTTAACTAGGATCTGCAGCTTATCCATCAGGTAGGGAAATGGGCAGACTGGGTGGGCCAAGCGGTCCTTATCTGCCGTCAAATTCTATGTTTCTATGTAATTAGCTCAATAAACCCACTGCTCTTTGGGCTCATGGGTATTGGCTAATTAACCCCCTTGATGGAATTATATCGTCATATACTGCACTTTCCTGGCATTTATTCTCTATGTATGCAGCAGGTGTGAGTATGAATTTATAAAGATACCCAGTGATATCTTTGAGCTAAGTTTCAAGATATCACTTGTTAGGTATCAAGATATCACCACTTAGATATATCACAATTGACCTATTGGTAATTGACCAATAGCAACAGGACATACCACACTGCCTCATAACAATGTTACTTTGACAGCCATTACATCACACATTCTTCAGAGACATTCCATTCATAGAAACCACTATAAAAACAGTGGAAGAAAAAGAAAATCACTTTACAGCTTTAATTATGAAACTTTCAAGCCCTGTTGTAGACATCAGATATGAGATGAGCTAATGTACTACATCAGAAATATCTTCTTTCATAGTACTTGACCTCTTGTGACCTCGATCGTGGCTTTGCCACTCGTGAGGTCAGAGGTCAAGCACAACGCAACAAGATATTTCTGATCTCTTACATTAGTTCATCTCGTATTCCCCCCACACACACAGTATAACCACATTATTTTCTGTCCCATTCTACTGTATATAGAATGTGTGCCGCACTTCTTGAACTTCATTCCAGAGCTTTGCCAGCTGACCAGCATGTGTAGAATGGCCAAGATTGCCTTAAGTAGTCTTTAGCCATGACTTAAGAATGCCACTCTCTTGCAGATGTGAATGTTAGATAAATACTAGTTGGTCATCATCGCCCAGAAGCATGCATTTCCATTATGTTATCATTGACTATTATTTATTTTAACTTCTGGGATGTATTAATTTCAAGTGATGATTCTGCTGCACAAAATATATATTTTATGTCTAGTGGCTGAGTAATCAAAATTGAGCTGGTAAAAAAAATGGAGAGTTGAAAAATGCGGTTGAATAGCCATACTTTTGATTGTTGACACTATTACTTGGTTTCTTGAGGTAAACATAATTTGGTGCTCCTTTTGGACTAAGCAGGTCATCCCTTTCCTAGACACTAATTTAGGCATTTTTGTGCCACTTCTAATGTTGCACAAATGAAAAATAACGTGTTTAAATATACAGAAAAGCCTACCATTCATGAACCACAGAATGCGAAGGAAGAAAATGATATGCTAACAACATTTGTGGTATAGCAGACTGGATTTCCTTTCTGATAGCAGTGGTAATGGTTTCAAGCTTCTTTGGGAAAAGAGAGATGGATGAGGAGAATTTGATCTATGATTTAAAAAAAAAAATAGTTTAACTAAAAAATCAGTATGCATAAAAGTCTGTGGCTCAGTGGATAGGAGACGACCCAGGGGACTGATGGCTCGGTGGGCTGGTACGCTGTGAAGATGCCTTTTGCACTGGTTCAAATTCAGGTTTATTTAAAAAACAACAACTTATGTTCCAACATATCCCCCTTCCACTATGCCCATAAGGAAGGTACCATATGTCCTTAGCAACTGCTTGCCTTTACCTTGAGCACTCTCAATCTCAACATGAACTTGATATGCAAAATGTTTCATATGTGTAACTCTTATGTCCTTACTGCCTGTATGTCCTCCACTACTTACCGCTTGTAATCCCCCAAGGCTCCGGCACACGGCCATGCGAGCGTACAGAGGCACGTTACGCACCCCGTGGCACCAACTCAGCCTGTTCCACCTCCCATAACTGTTTGCCGCCCCCTCTCCGCCTACGCTACCCAACGGACCTCCACCCGGTGGGAGTGGAACTACGGGGGGGGGGCAACCCACCCTCAGGAGAGGACAGCTGCCCATCGGCATGCTCAATCCTGCTCCACCCTCCACCCCACACTGGCACCCCAACGACCCGAGGTCATTCCCGAACCCGGGTTGCTGGCGTAGCGCGAGGTGTGGCATCCAGCGCCTCAACCCTCAGCGCCACTGGGCTGGCTAATCAGGGGGTTCTTTGAGGTGTAGATTCTCGTCCATAACCAAATAAGGGACAATCTCAAAATTCATTCTTGCTTGTGTAACTACTGTATTTAGAACTTGCATTTGCTGGCACAACAGGTGTTTGGCTAGTCACTTATTTTTAATTAGAAACGTCATGGTGCCCAATTACTCACTGAATGATAAGGCACTGTGGGAGAGGGACCTGGTAGTCTTATACAGGTGAAAGCATGGGGCGACCTATGCAAATCACATATGGGGCTACTATTTGTAATCAGTACAAAGAAGTCCAGTATAAACTCTTAGTCAGATTATATATGCCCCCTGCTATAGTGAACAAGTTCCACCCAACTATCTTGCCATTGTGTGGGCAGTGCGGAGTGTAGAGGGGGATGTATATGCATTATTTTTGGCACTGCTGTGACCTTGTCCCTTTCTGGACGGCTGTAGCCCAATGTATCTCACAGGCAATGCAAATTAGGATTGGGGTAGAATCCAGGGAGGAGGACAGATGGAAGTTCTATCCCAGGGCAATCAGTATTTTGTTGGTGATAGCACAGAGGTGCATTCAGAATATCTGGGTGTCACATGAGCTTCCTACCTTGCAGATGTGGAGGGAGCTTCTCCTCAGTGTATTGCAGCTTGAATACTTAACTTATGAATGATCTCAAGGGGTGGATGGATAGGTTGATAGCCGTGGAACCTCTATATAGACTCGCTGTCTCCAGCGGAGCAAGTCACACTTAGACTGGGCTAGGTTTAGTGGCCTGGTCCCCTGGTCATTCTGCTTATTTTAGGGGGGGCCCTTCTTGTCCCTATTCTGTTGTGCTTGGCGGAATCTGATGGCAACATTATGTGTCAGTGTTCTGGCTTATGGGAATCCAGACCTTGCTACGCTGTAGTTGGATGTGCTGTGAGTGTGTTATTTCACATTAACGTGTCATATTTTGTATGGTTTCTCTATTTATGTTCCTGTTGATTGTGTCAGCTTACTCTTCTTTGGAGGAAATCAGCCAGTGTCTGTTTATAATTCTGCTGTATTGTTATAATAACAAAATAAAAAAAAAAAATAAAAAGAAACGTCATGGAATATTTAGCATGGAGGAGAAACCTCCTGACTGGATGATCGGTGATCCTTGTCTGCCTTGTGTTAACAAAAAAAACTACAATCCTGGAAAGAAACAGTAAAAATAGCATTTAGGGCAGTGTTTAATACTAAAAAGTAATTATTTTTTATGTGCATTTTATTGAACTATAAAAAGGTAAATACATTTTAGTTGTGCTGCCAGCTGCGCCACCAAGGCAACTGGAAACTGGGCCATCCCGGAAAACATTCCTCTTTCTCCAATGCATAACCTGGTGCTGCACAGATATCTACATTTTCAATCACAAGAGTATGGTGTTCGTATTTATGGAACACGTACAAACAGAAGAGAGAAAGAAGTAAGTGCCTCATCTGGGATTTGAACCCAGGCCACCTGGACTTCCATTCTGGTTGCTTGGTGGTCCTTGTCTGCCTTCTGTTAACAAAAAACTACAATCCTGGAAAGAAACAGTAAAAATGCATTTATAGGGCAGTGTTTAATACTAAAAAGTAATGATTTTTTTAATGTACATTTTATTGAACAATTAAAAGGTAATACAATACACTCTAATTTTATATGATTACAGTACGTGCTCAGGAATACTGGAACAATAATGTCATCGGTACATTCGGTCCCATCTTATCCATTTCATTGGTACTTACAACATAGTCATAGGCAGAAGGTTACTTCAAGCTGTTTTGCACTGTACATTACGTTACATTTTCCCCACTTAGTAGGAAAAGACAAGTCCTTCCTAGGTCAGCTGCTGTAGATACGCATCGTACTTCATCCACCTTGTTAGCACATTTAAGCTTTCTCCATCATAATTCATATGTACGGAGATATACATTTCCTCCATAATTCTGATTTTATTTACCAGAAGCACCCATTCTGCTCGGGTTTGGGGTATGGGGGACAGCCAATGCCTAGTAATAGATGTTAGTGCTGCCACTAATAAAGCTGTAAATAAATACTTGTTTTATGGGGAGCATGCCTTCTTTGGTAGTGTTCCCAACATCATGTTGAGGGCTTCTTGGGGGATCTGGTAGGCTAGAATCTTGGAGCATGCTTCTGTTATCTTCTCCCAATATGGGACAGACCCAAAAGACATGGCGATGGTCATCCCTACTCGCACATTGTCTCCAGCACCAGTCAGTGTTCCCTAGGTCACAGTGTGCAGTAATAGTGGGGACTTTGAAATAGTGGGTGATGGTTTCCCATCTGAATTCCTGCCATTGTGCGGAGTATGTTGTTTTGTGCACTTTCTCCCACACACTATGCCTAACCTGAGGAGGAATCTGGATACCCGCCTCCCTTTCCAAGGCATGCCAGATATCCTGAATTCTATGTTGCATCTGGCCTTGTCATAGGGCAAACAGTTTTGATATTTGTTGCGAATCTTTGTCCCATGTTTTTTCTACTTTTATATAGGTCTCCAGGGAGGTAGGGTTTCTAGTGTAATTATCTTTCACTGCAGGATTTTCAGTATGACTCCTGACCTATAGAAAACGGAAGAACTCCCTTCTTTCTGTGTTGAATTTTGCTTAAAGCTGGTCAAAAGACATAACCTGTTCTGCATCCATCATATCTTTTGCCAGACTTG
Organism: Neoceratodus forsteri; assembly: GCA_016271365.2. Lineage (NCBI taxonomy): Eukaryota > Metazoa > Chordata > Ceratodontiformes > Ceratodontidae > Neoceratodus > Neoceratodus forsteri. The sequence goes on from CM057453.1 coordinate 1,628,832,276, forward strand.
TACTCTGTCTAGTCCAGTTCTGAAATCCCAGGTCACTTACTGCTAGGGAGTAGTTAGGGTACCCCCTAAGGTTGGTAAAGGCCTCCCATATCTTCTGGGTGCTGCAGTGTTTTACAGTACTGCAGCTACATCTGAAGGGTTTGGGTAGTTCACCTGTTAGACAGGGTAAGTGTCCTAAGAGTGGCTGCCGGTAACAGTGGTATTGTACCTAAATCCTGATGGGGCACCCAAGCTTGTTCCCCCTCCAGCTAGCCCGTTTCACTTTAGCATTTCAGCATGGTTAGGATTGGGGTTTGCCTGGACTGCTAAGTAGTAGTCACGTAAACTGGGTAATGCCAATCCTCCGCTCTCTCTAGGGGTGTGAAATAGGCTGCATTTGATACAAGGGTGCTTCCCATTCCAAATGTATTTGGTTATGGCTTGGTCTGTTTTTCCCTAACAAATGTTAGGGACTGGGATGGGTAACATCCTGAAGATACAGGAATCTAGTCAGAACATTCATGCATATGGATTCTATGTGACCCCCTAGTGTGGTTAGAAAAAATTTCCATTTGTCCAGGTCTCTTTGGATTTCTGCTAAGATTTTCTTGTGGTTATGTTCAAAGAGGAGTGAGAGATTTTTTGTGATATTTATGCCCAGATATTTGAATCATAATTTAGCCCCCTGGAAGGGAAACTGTGATTGGGATGGGAATGGGTTGTTACCACTAAAAAGTAGGGCCTCTGTTTTAGATTAGTTTATTTTGAAATCTAAGACTGTGCTAAATGTGGCCAGCAATTCCAACAGGGGTGGTAATGTCTCCGTGGGGTTAGTAATGATTTTTTTTTTTTTTAAAGCATTTTTAAATGCGAGGTTTGTTGCTGGTCTTTCTGAATGACACCAGCGAGTGGGGTTCAGGAACAAGTCAGGGTGGGGAAGAACAAAGCATCCTAAAGGACATTCACCCTCTCTGGGGGAGGAACAGTGCCAGTGTCTGCAACGGCTTTGTCAGCTGGGTGACCACAGGTGGATGTGCAGGCTGGAGAAGCTGGGGATGAAGGGCATTGACTGGAATCATGCAGCACCATGCAGTTGCATGCATACATGCACTGAAGCCCTTGCTGTTGGCAACTGGGGGTGGGGAAACATTTCCTTGGCTGCATGGATGTTGCCCGGCACACTCTGGCCTCACTCACCCTCCTGTACTACTCCTACCCTTAGGTTCTCTTTGGGAGGATGGCCCCCTCAGGCCCCACCACAGGAGCAAGCTGTGAGGTTGGAAAGAGGACACAGGTGGGGTGAAGGGCTGGGTGGTTGCCTTGGGTCAATACAGGCATCACCAGGATAGCAAAAGTACAGATTAAAAAGAAATGGGAGGTTTGTAACAGTAATAAGAACAGGGTGGCTTGGTTTTGGCTTTGTTTAAAAGCTGGTGAGTATATGGGCCTATGACCCATTTTCATGGTTGACCAGAACATATAACAATAACATACAAAGAATAATACAAATAAAACAATGATCAGAATAAATATACATTTAAACAAAAAATCTAATTCTGAGTATGAAAACATTTGCATTGACAGTTTGCATAGAGATCATTTTTTAGTGTAAGTTTAAAACAGGAAACCGAGTTACTAATGCTGGTTATTATATGGGACTCCTCAGGGAGTAATGCGATTGGATGTTGCACATCACCTGACATAGTCCTGCGGTAGTCCACATTATCAGCACTGTCAGGGTGATGAGGACCACCATCAGACGATCAGGGGGCTGAGCGGTCCCTCTTTCTCACTCCACGCAGTACAGTGAAGTCAGTAGCCATTTGCAAAAGCCAGTTGGCAGTACACAATTACCTGTGCAGCAGATGTCTGCTGACAAGTTATTGTCCTGACTGCCCATATAATATTCAGGGTGGCAGCTAGCCATGCTGTGCTACTCATGGGTTTGTAACACAGAAGCTGCTATGACGGTCAGGAGAAGTGCCGTGTTGGCGATGTTAGGTCCCAATGCCCCTGCCGTACAGTTCACACTGTAACGTCATTGCCTGTTGCTGCTATGAAGTTTCCCACCCACCCACCCACAGATTGCGGACACTCCATGCATCAGTGACCTCAGTGGTCCCTTATACAGTATGTGGAGTTGTCTGAGTTGCGCTGGTCATTGAGTGCTGTGTCTTTCCTCACCCACCCGTTCAGCAGACCCAGCAATCCGAAATCCTCACTGTCTCAGTGTGGCACATTCTCCACCCACCTGCGCAGCGGACCTCCCAACCATAGTCTGTCAGACTGACCCTCTGCACAGATGGTCATGGTCCTGAGTGCTGCACCACAATAGTAGTACAGAAGTCGTTGATCTCCGGTGACTGACAGCTTAGTGCAGCCCCGCTCCTTGTTTGTGTGTTGCAGCACTTGTTTAAACATGTGTGTCTGATTGCTAGGCAGAGACACACACACAGACAGTGCACCCGTCACGGTAGCAAGCCAAGAGACAGCGGGACAAGGAGGTCATTCGAGAGAGGCTGCGAATGCGGTCTGCTGAGTGAGAGAGAGACAGCGGGACAGACACACTGCACGGCAACGGTGCTGCAAACTGCTTTCTTTCTCTGCAGACTGTAGAGCAATCGGCCACCACAGAGAGTTACAGAGCACCGAGAGACAGCCCATCCTGACCATAGGAAAATTACACAATATTCCTAAAAAGCATAGTTTCATTAATAAGTTAAGATAAGAAAGATTACCTCAGGAAGAAAAAAAAAATGATGCAGTCATAATATTCTATAAAGAGGTTTTCAAAGAAAATTACACAACATACCTAAAAGCATATTTGAAGAAAGGGAGAGTTCGGGAAGTGTGTAGGTTCCTTAAACTTATAGATAGAAAACATATGGGTAATAGGGCTTGTCCGTCTTTCGGATGAGACGTTAAACCGAGGTCCCATCTGCCTGGATTGGTGGTAGTTCAGGTGGATGTTAAAGATCCCATGGCACTTGTCGAAAAGAGTAGGGGAGTTTTTATTGTATTATTAAACATAATTAGAACAACTCAGTGTAATCAATTATGCAAAGTAAGAACCAAAAACTTAATCTAACAAACTTATACAATAATCAGAGTAATTATCAGATTATTTTTATACATTATTTGAACTTAATAAAATGAAAAAACCCTTTCCACATTTTTAGTAACTGAGTCTGTACTGTCCTTCGAGCATCCTGAGCATAAATCCTCGAGAGTTCCTGTGAAACCAAAATACTAAAACAAAAATAAGGCATTTTTCTTTGATATATTACCCACTGACACCTTGCCTGCCATAAATAATAACGTAAACATCCAAAAAAATAATGACAGTGTTTCTTCATGAAAATCAGAAAGAGTCGCTGGATAAACCCCTAAAACCAAGATTTGATATGTAAGAAAATTCAGCCACTTAAAACCCCAAAGTGCCGTCAAATAAACCCACAAACCCTTTGCATAGGAACAGTGTAAAAGAAAACGCTCCATCGATTCCTCAGTATTTATACAATCCAAGTAAGGACACTTCCTTTCTTCAATGGCTTTGTACTTGGCATTACCCCTAACATTTAAACGGCCATAGAATATTAGCCACTGTGTTTCCATTGCATTTGAGGCAATCTCGACAGTTAAGTTGGGCCAATACTTTAGGATTCAAAGAAGAAGGGCAATTTAAAACATGGCTCTAAAGGAAGTAAATTTGCCATTACCACCTGATAAAATTATTTCATGCTATTACTCAGAATGGTCTCTTTCTCTATTTTCCATTTATATAATTTTTGTGCAGCTGGTCTAAAATACTGTGGAATATAAATGTGAGGATTTATTTTGGAGCCAAAAGCCAGTTCCTAAGGTATTTGTCCAATGATCTGAAATCCATTTATCCCACTCCCTGCTTCTAATCGTAAGCCACTTTTCACTGAACACATAATGAATAAAGAGTGAGCAAAAATCACTGGATCCACCATCCCAAGACCTCCTTGTTTTTACTTAAATATGTATAGCTTCTTTAATGGGGTTTAATCTATTACCCCAAACCATTTGAAAGAATAAACCATACAGTTTAGTTTCTAGATGCACTGGGAGCGGAAAAATCATAGCTACATACTGAACACATGGTAAAAGAAACTGTTTGATAACATGTATGCGTTTCAGTTTGGACAATTTCCACTTTTCCATCTATTGACTTTATTCTCCACTGTTTGTAGGGCTATATCCCAATTTTCAACTGGTATGTTCTGGGGCCAAAATGTATGCCCAAAACTTTAAGGGAGTTCTGGAAAAATGGATACCACCCTGCACCGCTTCCTTATGACCTGTTGCTCTGATAAATAAACCTTTTGTTTGTGCACATTTATTTTGCATTGAAACTTCGAAAAAGCCTCAAATGCGGTCAAAAAATGTGCACATATGAATAATCTGTGAAATATACAATCAAATCATCTGCATAGGCCTGTGCCAGAAGATGTTTGTCCTAACCATACCATCAGAAATACCTGGCCACAATGGAACAGTAGTTAATTTTGTAGTAGGGGATCCAAAGAAAAGATATAGAGTAGGGGCTAAGAGGGCAACCTTGACGTAACTCCAGTATGTAAATGAAAACATTTTGCCGTCTGACCTTGCAGAAGGGAACACAATATTATGTTCATATAATTTTTAATTATATTAACAATGTGCAATGGAACTCCATAATGTATTAACGTTAGAAATAAAAAGGCAAATATACCCTATCAAAAGCCTTTTCCAAATCAGCGACCATCATATAATTCGTGACTCCACTTCAGAAAGATGTTCAATAACTTCTCGTATGATCATTAAGGCTGTCTGAATTTGCCTATTAGGTATCCCACTAAACTGGTAAGGAGAAATTACCCATCTGGCGTAATTTTTAACCGATTATTCAAAATACTGGTGAAGATTTTATAATCTGAATTTAAGAGGTAATTGGTGCCAATTTTAATATTTTGTCTGTCTCCAGATTTGAATAAGTAAATCAGCAATCCCTCAGAAAAGAGGAAAGGAAACAGCAGTTTCCATAAAATACTGGAATAAAATATACAAGCATTGACTCAATTCCTTTGAAAAACTTTATACAGATTATTAAAGGCCATCCTTACCCTGTGAAATGTTTAATTTCAAATTCCTAATTACTTTTATTATTTCTTCTTGTGTAATTGGATCCAATAATGTTGAGATTTCTACTGCTAACCTGGGGGGCTTAGATGTTTTAAGATATGAAAGCATTTCTGCCTCTGTAATAAGAGAGGGGGTCTAGAGTTCGAAAATGCCCAATAATTGTTTCTCTGAGCTGAGCAACCGTGGTGGCCAAAGAGCCATCAGGTTTTTGCAAAGAATCAATATTAGAAGAAGCCTTCAGATTTTTACAGGTTTCAAAAGGGTCCCCAATGGGGGATTTTTTTATGCTATTGGAAAAAATAGCCTGTAGGGTTTTTGCTCTATCATATTGGAAATTCCTCATTTCCTCCTTTATTTTACTAATTTGGTCTGAATAGTCTAAGTGAGAGACATATGCAATTGTCATAAGTTTCTGCAGTTGTTGCCTAAGGGACAAATATCTCAAAAACTTAAAATTTTTTGTTTTTGCCCTTGCCTTTTAAACCAATTACATAATTGAACTTAGTTGTTAACCACCAATCTCCTAAATCCTCATAAAAAGCCACTGACAACCTGGCTGCTAGAATATGTTTCACCCCGGACTGTATATATGGTATATCTAACATAGTGTTATTCAGTTTCCACCTGAGCTGCCTACGTTCAGGGGAACCTGTAGATAATGAACTACAAGAAAGTAATAAATGATCAGAAAATTCACAGTGGATCATCTTAAAGGAATCCAGTTGTACACTATGAGAGACAAACATGTAGTCTATTAGGGAAAACAATTTCCCTTTGTAAATGAATACCTTGGCCCTTGAGAGGAAAGGAGATACAGTTAAATAAACCTGCTATTTTAACTATATTAGCTAGCATGTGAGAATCACAATAAATTTTCTTTTTCTGATTAGGTGAGTCAGAAATTGTGCAATTAAAGTCACCTCCCAAAGCACCTTAACTGATGTCACCAAGTAGGGTTGAACAGCTTTTAAACAAGAAACTCTACCAGCTTTTGTCTGTGTATTGTAGATGTTAATAAATCGATAGCATATATCATGCCATTTCCCATCTAATATCAAGACTCTCCCTGGAATAAGATCTACTAAATTATGAAGTTTAAAGGAATAAGTATTGAATAAAATCCCAATACCATCTGCTGTATCAGTTCCAAAGGACCAATAGGAAGGGCCCCACACCCAATCCGTTTGAAAGTAGTGAGTTGTTCTGCTGAGTACATCCAGGTTTCCTGTAAAAACATACTGATAAATTTTGGTTTTTATATAGTGAAAAAGGGCTTGCCTCTTAACTATATTAAGCAAACTATGAGTGTTCAAAGAGCCCTATGACCACTGCATTAAGCTTTATAAAAAAAGAACTACTTTATCATTTTTTCTCTTTTTTTTTTCTTTTCTTTATAGTTATCCACTGGCTGAGATCAGTGGAAGATTTTGGGAGTCTGAATCTCCTAATTCCATCTCTGTATCTCCCAAGGAGTAAACAATGCAGCATAAGAGTTGCTAGTCTCTATGGGAGGAGTAAGGGGGTTGGGATGCAAATGCCTAGATGATCTGCGTTGGGGTAGTGAAGGCCTAATATTTAAAGCCTTAGATGCTTCCTCAGAAGTCTCCACGAAACCTCAGAGTAACACACGGGAAATCCAAAAGCTCAGGTGGGCCCATACTTGATTTTTAATGACTTCCATAACAAAACAGTTTGTTCCACCTTGTCTGCTATTCCTAAGGATTTGTCAATGGAGGTACTACACCAAGGGTCTGAACTTTGGTTTGAGAAGAAGAAACAGGTAGAGGGGTTGTGAGCTAGGAGGAGAAATGTGCAGCATCCTGAGCTTGCTGAATTAAAAGCTCTGAATTTATACAGGATGTTTTATTTTTGCAGCCCAGGGCAAACCCGAAAAGAGTGGCCAGATTCTTCACAAAGCTCACATTTGAGCTGATTGTGACAATACATAGTTGTGTGTCCAACCTCCCACAGTTGTCTAACGTGGTTGGTCCACAAACACTTGAGGTGTGTTTTAGCCCCACATCTTAGCAAGCCGGGGTTGTCCACTATAAAACAAACCCCTCTGTCTTTTCCTAATAGAAAGGAATTGGGAATATGGACTACCCCTGTCTCAGATTGCCTCAGTTTAGTTTGTATTTCCATCCTCCGTCCAAAACTGTTCAGAATCTAGGATAGGTTCGGCCCACTTAAAATTTCACACTTAAGGACAACCAAAATGATATATCTTCCACATGAACCCCTCGTTTCTAAACATGACCGTAACATGTTTTATCAGGGTTTAGTTAAAGGAATCACTAAGAAGGGGTCCATAGAGGAGAGAATTTAACCTGGTTGTACCTATCCCAGAATAAGTCCAATGCATGTGGTGTCCTAAAACTGATGTCAAAATTATCCTCTCAGAGATATTAATAAATGCATACACATCTTTGGGGTAAAATGCAGGACTCTTTAATAAAGTTTTCCCCATCGTAGTGTCTATCTGGTCGATCCTCCAACCCCCTTTATAACGAATCGAACGCATTCCGGTGAGGTGCTGCTTCTTTTAGTGTTAGAAAATAATTCAGACATAAGTGGTTTCTGAGGCAGCGATTCCGTTGGAAGGCATGTGAGAAGAAGCAATAGGCTCCTGCAGAGGTGTTACCAAATCTGTATTCAACGAGGAAGGTAAAGATATCTGTGACTCCAGGGATGTAGCTCTCAGTGGAAGTTTTCTACCTCTAAACAGTTTTATTGTCCTGCAAATCTTGCTCCAGCTTTTGCTGTTGTAAGTCCGGTTTCCACTCTGGTGAATGCTGTGAGAGTATAATCAGAGTCCCAAGTAGGATCAGGCTTCCATATGCCTGCTGCATTTGCTTCAACCTGCTCCTCTGAGTGCTTTATCAGGGACCAGAGCTCTGAAACATTATGTGTTTGTAGACCAGATTTTATAAGAGGTATTTCTTTTTTTTTTGGAAAGAAGAATTCAGTAACTCCAGTTTGGGAAACAGCTGAGGACTGATAAACTACATTATGCTGAGCCCCATGCTTTTTAAAAACGAATCCAGCTGATTTGTCTAACCATGCAGACTCAGACTGCTTTAGCTCTGATGCAGACAAAGTCTGTTGTACTTCCTTTGGGGACTCTGTTTTCGGCTTTTCAATTGTTAGGGCAGTCGGAGCTATAGCGGGCTGAATGCACTCACTAACCTCTATAGTACTGTTAGCAGCTTTACTAACAGTCAATTTTACTTCAGGAACTTCCGCGTAGCTGCTGGGCTATAAAGAGTGGTCTCGCCCTGCCAGGACCTCCACTGAACCGAAGTCAGCCATATTATTATTAGGAGCAACGCTGCAGCTGTCAAGCCCGATTCTACCTGCTGCAGAGTTAACAACTCAGGCTGAGCGGCTGAACGCAGTGCAAAGTCCATAGAGTGCTCAACTGCTTGCTTCTCCTTACTCCCGTAACTGCGCTGATTGTGTATGAGAGGAATCACTTTGCTGTACATTTTTTAAAGCGGGTAAAGCAGATTGTAAAAGCGGTTGTCTGTTTCAGTAGCGGCTTCGAAATAATAAAAATTGTTGCAAAGACTCACCATGCTCCACGGAGCTTTCTTTTAAGTGCAGTCCTGTATTTTCTCAGTTTTAAACACCTCGGTTTCAGGAGAGCAATATTGCAGGTATTAGTGCATCCATGTCGTCAGGTTCCAAGCTGGATTTGAACCTTGCATCCAAAGATTCCTTTTCAAGCATTTCCTTTCTCCCAGTCCTTTGAGAATTTTTTTCTTAAATCAACTGCTGTATCCTCCCAAAGAACCACTGCATCATGAAACTCCATATTAGAATCCATATCTTGAGTATTCAAAGGGTCAGCCTCCACATTGCACACTGTGGGAGCAGGCCAGCTCTCCCACCAAGCAGACGCCCTCCTCCTCCGCCATCTTGGTCCCACCAGAAAATGGGTCCTGCTCACAGGAAGCAGGAAGTAGGGGAATTTCCCTGGTGTCCTGACCAAATTTCCCTCATTCTCTAAAAATACTACCAACAGCTTAATCTGGTTCAAGGTCGGTTGGCATTCATCTGTATCCCCCTTCCCCGGGACGTGCCTGAAAATAGGCAGGATTTGTCTAGTGCACTTACCCGGTCAACAAAAACTAAATAAAATAAAATGTCACAGTGACTGTCTAGTACACCGCAGAGTAACAAAGGTTTGAAGCTGAAGCACATAAAACACATTCTGTAATTAGAATTGAGACTGAGAGGGAAGAGAGAGACACTAGTTAGGCAGAACAACCACCATTTGCTCTATAGAGAAATGTATGTACAATTGATGTCGGATAATAACCAGAACATCTTGCACTTGGCCCCTCGATTAGTTTCCCATTTTCCCATGTGTTCTATAAAGAAATGTATGTCCAAAGCCTTAGACCCAATCTCCCTAAGCTCTAGGCATGGATGCGTCACTATAGCCCTGATGTGCTTGCAATCTCTGAGACCTAGTTGAAGCTGTATATCCCGCTCACATGAAATATCTATTCCTGGCTACACAACCTTTCGAAATGATCAGCCCTCTAAATGTGGTGGTGGTGGCATACTTATCTATGCCAAATCTTCCTTGTCTGTGACTGAATTCCTACCGCCCCCTGTGATTTCTCTGTGAAATCGGTCTACATCTCCATAGTACTTGGGCAAATGAAAAAATCACTTACTGGGTGCATCTATATCCCTCCCAGCACTCTCTCCTCAACCATTACCTCTCTGTTCACTTCCTGAACCTCTCTCCTGCCCACAGATTTGATTTTATGTGGTGACTTTAATTGCAGCTGGTTAGGCACTAGGCTGGGTTCTGTTCATAATGCCCTATCTGACTTGCATCTTTCCCAGTACATTAGTGATCCTACCATGCTTAACAATAAATGTGGTCACCAAACTCTCCTTGACTGGGTTCTTACTAACAATCTCCAGCACATTAAAGCCTCTGGCATTCTGCCTGATGCCTTGAGTGATCACTCCCTCCCCTTTTGTGTCTGGAGGAATAACTTCCCAAATCCACCTCCCAAAAATAGTGCTCTCTAGGGATATGACCTCGTTCTGTCCCTAAGACTTCCTAATCTCTCTCTCCCAAGCCGACTGGTCCCCAGTCAACAGTCTACCTGATGTTGACCTAACCCTAGAATACTTTACTAATATCTTCAATTCTATAGTCAAACATCGTGCACCCTTGCTTAAGCGGAGGTTCATAGGGGCTTCTGTCCCTTGGCTCTCCAAGGATCCAAGAGCTCTCATGACTGCACGTGATGCTGCATGGAAGATACACAAGAGTTCTGGCATGCCATCTGACTGGCCGGCCTACAGACACCTTCGTAACCAGTGTAAGTCCCGGATCCACTCGGCCAAACATACATGGGCGTACCCTCCAAACCAATAAACTTGCTAACCCCAAAGATTTCTGGGGACAGATAAACTCCCTACTTAAGGGAAAATCCACTTCCCCACCCCACACCACGCTCCTTAATGGCTCTGAGATCATTGACCCTGTCTCAATTGCTACAGAATTTAATTTAGCCTTCACAGACCTATCTAAATATAAGACCTCCCTACTGACACATGCCCCACAGCCACCCTCCCCAACTTCCACTGATAGTAGTCCATCCTTCCACCTTAAATTGGCCACCCAGAAAGAGGTTCTGCATCACCTCAGCAGCATCAAGGACTCCTCCTCTCCTGGGTTTGACACTTCAGAACTGCGTTTTCTTAAACTGGGTGCCCCTGCCATTGCCCCTCCCGTGTACGACCTGATCAACAAGTCCTTTTACTCAAGTACCATGCTTAGTAAATGGAAAACCGCAATAGTCATCCCAATACTACCGTCCCATCTCCATCCTTTGTCTCCTTGCTAAAATTAAAGAAAAAATAATTCATGCCCAGTTCAGTCTTATCTTAAACTGAATAACTCTCTCTCCATGTTCCAGCATGGGTTCCGAAAATCACATAGCACCCACACCGCCTTCATCACTTTTACTTCTGATATCCTTAGCAGTGTGGACAAAGGCCTTGTGACTGGTACAATATTTGTTGACCTCACCAAGGCTCTTGACCTTGTTAATCAATAATCTCTTGTTGCATACGTCGCTCACCTTTGGACTCAACACCCTAGCTCTGAATTAGTTCACAAACTACCTTACTGGTCATACTCGGTGTGTCAAATGGGCCGGCCGGACTACCCCTTTCAGTGTCATAAAGGATGGGGTCTCTCCGGGTTCTATTCTTGGTCCACTCATGTTCTCCTTATTTATCAGTGAGCTCCCGCAAAATTGTTTGGCTGGAGGGGTCGGTTCAATTATATGCCGATGATGCAGTCCTGTACTGGTCCTTCTATGACCATGCCATGTTAAACCATCTTCTCCAGCAGGATTTCCTGAACCTCAAGACTTGGTTTCTTAATAACCTCCTGGTGCTTAATACTGAGAAAACTAAATCTCTGCTCTTCTTCCATTGGACTCCCAAGCCTCCCACCCCAATCCCACTGTTAATCTACTCATCTCAGGGCGACCCTCTTGAAATAGTTCAGTCCTTTAAATATCTGGGTTTGACCTTAGACTCCCACCTCACCTTTGACACCCATGTTTCCTCAGTGGTCAAGACCCTCCATCAGAAGCTTGGAATGCTGTACCGCCTCAAGCCCTATCTTATGCCTGCCTCCCACCTTATCAGTGCCTCCTCCTCCCTACTTCCAGTTATCTCCCAAGGTGCCCAACCCTCCACTCTGCTCAGGTCTCCGCCCTTAACAAGCTAACTTACCACAGGATAGCTCAATTTGCCCTTGGTGCTAATGTCAGAGATCACCACTGCACTGTCCTTGACTGACTGGGCTGGCCTTCTTTCCAAGCCAGGCTGCAATTCCCCACCCTCTGCCTGACTTTCAAACTTGTGCATACTTACGCTCCTCCTTGCCTCCTGCCCATCATTTAACATAAACCCGTAACTAGACCGTTACGGTCTACTGGCTTACCTTTGCTCTCTATCCCTAAACCCTGTCTAGCACTGGGCCGGCATGCCTTCGCCTTCTCAGGTCCGTCTCTTTGGAACTCTCTTCCCTCCACTGTCATGACCTGTGCCTCTATTTACCTGTTTAAGCATTCTCTCAAATCTCACCTTGCCTCCACTCAGCTGTGTACCTGCTCCTGTTGACTGCTCCCCTTATCTCTCATCACTCTCCCATCTCTTGCCCTCTTTCTGGGTTCCTTACCTGAGCCTGCTTATCCCCCCTTTATTTACTACGCCGTGCTCTCATGCTATGCAAGTCACGCTTTGATTGTCTGGTTGGTCTCAGTTGTAAACAATTTCTCACTGTGCTTGTATACTCTGTATTCAGTTACACCTACAGTAATTGTACATATGCTTTGCTTAGTTAACATACTCTGACTTTTTTCCTATACCAGTTTTGAAGGTGTAACTTAATTTCTAGGGACATGGATATGTTGTTCATCCACACTGTCTGGCAGGTTCCTTGCCACTTTAAATCTTGCTGGATGGTCTTCAAGCTGGCTCCTCCCACCCACCCAGGTGGTAAAACTCTCGGCTGCGCCCCATGACGCCAGATCTTTCTTACCGCTTGGAAGCTCAGGTTCCCTCCTTAACGCTCTGCGTGATAGACTGGATCCTAATTCTTCAGTTCGCCCGAAACTCATTTTAACATTTTTAAGACTTCGGTCATCTTTCTCCCTCATGGCTGCGATGGACAAATCGACTCCCAGATTCTGGCGGTGCCCTTGTGGGCAGAAGATGTCCAGGACGGACCCGCACTCCATGTGTGTCTACTGCCTCGGCCTAGAACATGACCCGCAGGCCTGCGAGTCATGCTGTTTGTTCTCAGCCAACGTCCTGGAGGACCGCGCTGCCCAGTTAAAGCTAGGGCGCCCCGAGAAGCGCTACCCGCCGGTTAAATCAAGAGGCCTGTTGGGCGGTTACGCGGCGGCTGGCTCGGCTGAGCAGCTCGAGCAGATGATCGCCCTCGAGGAGGAGGCGGTCAGGCCGCATCATCCTCTTCTCGATCGCGGCATTTATCCACTGTCTCTGGGTACCTCGTGATTCAGCTTAGTTCAAGGAGCTTTGCAGTCCCTTTCACGAAGGAGAGGGCCATCGGACATTCCTCTCGGTCCAAAGAAGGATTCTAAGGGTAAGTCCCATTGTCGGCATTCGTGGGAGTGGGAGAGGTCCCCTCCCCCGGACAGTCGACACTGGCTTCGGTCGGGGTTGCGGCTAAGGCCGCTGGCTTCACGGCGTCCCTGTCAGGCCAGCCGGCTGAGACTCCGTCGCAGCGGTTGAGATTTTTCTTGACCCGTCGGATGGGCTGTCGACTGGTGAAGCCGACAACCCTTCTTCACTGGTTCCCCGGTGGAGACCGAGGATCTGCCTGCGCCCGTGCAGCAGTCCCGATTAAGGTGTCTGAGCTGAGGAAGAGCGGGTGTCCCCCGCTCCTTCCCAGACCCGTCCTCGGAAACACCGAGGATCTCGGTCTCGGACTTCTTCTCGGGCCAGCCGATCCCGTCGACATCGGCGGTCTCGGTCTCGGCACCGAGGTAAGCGGCGCCACCGCTCGTATTCGTCTTCCTCCTCAGAAGAGGAGAGGCTTCGGAGCAAATTGCATCGACGCTATGAGGATCTGATGTGGCAGCAGTTACTTCTGTCCAGGAGCAAGTCGACGCCGATGCCTTCCCCGGCCATCAAGTGGCTGTAACCCGAGCGGCCGAAACAACCCCTCGCCGTAGTCGAGATACCCAAGCCTGGGCCGGTTGTTCGGCCGAAACCTGCTGCCCCACCGATTGTGGTGGAACCTCCGCCTCCACAACCGAAATCGGGGGCGTCGACCAAGGACTCTCGGTCGGGTCAAGGCCTGCCCCACAGGTTGTTGGTCACCCTCCCGACCATCCTCGGCAGGTGGAGGGTGGCTCAGGCCCTAGGCAGCTCTTCGCGGACTCCTCTGAGTCCGGCGACGACTCCTCCCTGTTCTCCAGGCCGGTTGACCTGGAATCCTGCGGGGGCCAGTCGTTGGATGATAGCCCAGCGTCCTTCATGGGTTTGCTTCGGCTCATCTCGGAGTCCACCGGGATGCAGCTCGAGTCCGTATCCAAATGGGCCAAGTATCCCCTGACGGAGATACTGGACCGAGGGGACTCCCCCACGGAGGCCTTTCCGGTGGCTGAGGCCATTGTTGGCCCAGCCTTGGAGCTTTGGCGGCGGCTGCTTCCTGCCCTGCGCCCTCGGCCAGGATGGCAAGGAAGTATGGTCCCCACCGCTCTTGCCTGGTTGGAACACCCTACCGAGGGGTTGGTCACTGATAGCGCTTTCATGCCCGGAACGCTTAGGACGTGACAAGCCCCTGGACAAGGAGTCCAAAAGCTGGACTATGCCAGGCGCAAGGTGTACGCTTCGTCCTCCCTCGGCCTCCGCCAGGCCAGCTTGGCCGTGCTGATGGCACACTTCTCCCACGCCCTCATGGGCTCCCTGGATGAGGTGATCCCTCATCTCCCGGCCAACCTGCAGACCACGGTCCGGCGGTTCGGGACCAGGGTAGGGCAGTGGCGTGACAACAGCTCCAAACAGCTCTGGACATGGAGACTCCTGTGCCAGATCGGTTGCAGCCGCGGTGGCCATGCGTCGCAGAGCATGGCTGAGGATATCCACCTTCAGGCGATACCCAGCACAATTGGCGGACGCCCCTTCTTGGGGACCGACTTCTTCAGCCCTGGAGTGGAAGGTCACCTCCAGCAGATCGAGAAATTCAATGCCACTCTGGACTCGGTCACCTCTGCCCAGAAGGACAAAGGCTGCCGACAGCAGCAGCACAAGCCCTTTCGTCCTTCTGCGCCTGCGGCACGTCCGACCCAACAGCACCAGGGCCAGCAGGCTCGCACTTGGCATCCCAAACCCAAGCCCGCGGCTTCCTCTAATAGGAAGCAGGGAGGTAAAGGCCCAGGAGGTCGCTCGGCCGGTCCCTCCTCCAAGCCTGCCCAGTGATGGGTTGAGGGGTGTCGCCCCCAGCCTCGTCACTCCCCTTGGTTCCCCCCATGGGGGGACGGCTCCGCCACTTCCTTTCCGCCTGGTCCGCTATCACCACGGACTGCTGGGTGTCGGAGGTGGTAGGAAAGGGCCTGCCTCTGGAGTTCGAGCAGGCCCCACCCTTCTGAGCTGTCGCCCTGGGGACCACGGGTCCCAGAGTCTCTTGTCGGCCCACGAGCACAACATTGCCCTGCTTCTCAAAAGAGGTGATCAGGAAGGTGGGAATCCTCCCCGGACCGGGTTTGTGTTCAGGTATTTCCTGGTCCCAAAACGGACGGGGGGGGGGGGGCTGGCACCCCATTCTCGACCTGCATGACCTGAACAGGTTCCTAAGGTCTTGGACCTTCAGGATGGTCACTCTGGCTCAGATAATCCCATCCTTGGAACGAGGCATGTAGTTCTGTTCCCTGGACCTTCAGGACGCGTTCTTTCACGTCCCAATCCGTCCATCTCATCAGAGATTCCTCCGCTTCAGAGCGGAGAGATCCCTTTACGAGTTCCGGGCCATGCCCTTCGGCCTCTCCCTAGCCCCCAGGGTCTTCACCAAATGCATGGCAGTGGTGACAGCATTCCTGGGGCGCCGAAGGGTTCGGGTGTACCCCTACCTAGATGACTGGCTGATTGCAGCCCCCTCCAGAGTGGAGGTGGAGTGGTCCAGAGATCTGGCCCTTCAGGTTTGCTCTCAGATTGGCCTCCTTATCAACGAGGCCAAGTCGGAACTCGTGTCAAAGCAGGTGATACATTTCATCGGCGGACAGGGCCGAGGTTCTTTCCTCCTTTGCCCAGTCATTTCAGGTTGGGCAGTCTCGCCCTGCCCGGGACTTCCTGGACCTCCTGGGCCTCATGGCGGCCTGCACCAGCGTGATCCGTTGGGCCCGCTGGTACATGCGTCCCCTTCAATGGGGATTGGCCAGCCAATGGTCACAACACTTCGATCCGCTGGATCAGCTAGTGACAGTGACCCAGGGGATGTGGAACGCTCTCCAGTGGTGGACCGTTCCAGCACATCTGCAGGAGGGCATCCCGTTTGTCCGCCCCGAGCCGACGGTCTCTCTATCGACCGATGCCTCTCTGATGGGTTGGGGTGCCCATCTGGGGGAGCACAGAGTGCACGGCCTCTGGTCCCCTTGGGATTCTCGATGCCATATCAACCTGCTGGAGCTTCGGGTGGTTCGTCTAGCCCTCACCAACTTCGCTCCGTTTCTACGGGGTCAAGTGGTTCAGGTCCAGACGGACAATACCACGACCATGTACTACCTAAACCGCCAGGGCGGGACGCGCTCCATGCCTCTGTGCACGGAAGCTCTCTGCATTTGGTCACTCGTGCGCAGCCTGGAGGCGTATCTCCTCGCCATTCACGTGGCAGGAGCCTCCAACACCCTGGCCGATGCCCTCAGCCGGATAGGGGCTACGTCTCACGAGTGGTCTCTCCTGCTGGAGGTAGTACAAGATCTCTTCTCCCACTGGGGCATGCCTCAGGCGGACCTGTTTGCCTCCAGGGAGAATGCGTAGCTGAGACTGTTTCATGCCCGCCCCCCTCAGCAGGGCTCGCTGCAGGGGGATGCCTTCTCAAGGCCGTGGACCACGGGCCTATTCTACGCCTTTCCCCCATTTCCCTTGATCCACAAGGTGCTTCTCAAGGCGAGGAGGGACAAGGCGCAGGTGATTCTGGTAGCCCCAGATTGGCCCTGCCAATTCTGGTATCCAGATCTCCTCAGTCTCAGCTCCAGGCTCCCACGGCGGCTTCCAGCCCACCCGGACCTGATCTCATTCAATCAGGGGAAGGTATTCCATCCGGACCTTCAATCCCTGCACCTGACGGCCTGGTTCCTGAGCGGCTAGAGTTCCAGGCCTTGGGTCTTTCCGACGAGGTCCTCAACGTCGTTGAGGCGTCCCGTAAGGAGTCGACCAGAAAATGCTACGCCTTCAAATGGAAGAGATTCTTTATTTAGTGTCAGGGCCAGGGCCTGGACCCTTTCTCCTGTTCCTTGGCAAGCATTCTGGACTACCTGTGGTCCCTTTCTCAGCAAGGGCGTCGGTCGACGACCCTTAAGGTGCACCTGGCAGCCATCTCTGCTTACTGGGCGCGGGCCGGGAAGCAGTCGGTGGCGCAGGAGAAGGTGGTCGGGTGCTTTTTCAAAGGCCTTGATCACATATCCCCTTCGGTGCGAGAACCTCCACCTCTGTGGGATCTACTGCCGGTTTTGGCCAAGCTCATAGGCAAGCCATTCGAACCGATGCACAGGTGTGACATCTCTCACCTCTCGTGGAAGACAGACTTCTTGGTGGCTATCACGTCAGCCAGAAGGATGGGAGAGCTCCAGGCGCTTTCCATCGAGTCTCCTTATCTGGTCTTCCACAGGGACAAGGTTGTCCTGCGTCCCCACCCGAAATTCCTTCCGAAGGTGGTGTCGGAGTTTCACCTTAACCAGGTGTTGACTCTGCCGGTGTTCTACCCCAATCACACCTTGGAGGCCGAATAGGCTCCATACTTTGGACTCTAGAAGGAGCTAAGCTTATTATAAGGAGCGCACGGCTGAAGTTCGGGGAGAGGTTCGCCAGCTGTTTGTCACCTACGCTGAAGCCGCACCTGGCAGACCTGCAGCCAAGCGGACGATAGTCAGGTGGGTCACCTCCTGCACAGATCTCTGCTATAGGTTGGCGGGCATGGAGCCTCCCAGAGGGATAAGGGCTCATTCTGTCCGCCATACCGCTGCATCGGTGGCTGCTTCCAGGGATGTCCCTATCCAGGAAATCTGCAGGGCTGCTACCTGGAAGTCAGCACACACCTTCATCACCCACTACCACATCGACCTTGAGTCACGCCGGATGCTGGTTTGGGGCCTCGGTTCTCAGTCATTATTCCCTAAGTAGGGGTGTGCCTGCCTCCTCCTCCCGGAGAACTGCTAGGAGTCTGCCAGACAGTGTGGATGGACAACATATCTATGTCCCTAGAAATACAGGTTACTCCTGAACAGGAGTTCTAGGAATGGTATATTGTTCATCCTACATTCCATAACCTCCCGGCCGACGCACAACCTGGCTTCAGCGGGCTAGATCTGGCGTCATGGGGCGGGCCGAGAGTTTTACCACCCGGGTGGGTGGGAGGAGCCAGCTTGAAGACCTTCCGGCAAGATTTAAAGCGGCAAGGAACCTGCCAGACAGTGTGGATGAACAACATATACCATTCCTAGAACTCCTGTTACAGGTGAGTAACCTGTATTTACTGCCTGTGTGACATTTTGCTTTGTTTATTATGTATGTTTTTGTTAAACTGTCTGCATACACGTACCATGTGCTATCATTTATTGTATCACTGTTCCTCCCCTTGCAACCATTTTCCCTGGATCGTCCCTGAAAAAGGGACATTCCTTCTCAGTGGGCCTACCCAGTTACCAAAATTCAAATAAAATAAATAAAGTGAGGGGAGCAGGAGCGAGTTGCGGCAAAATGGAGGATTAAGTGGCACAGTGTATTGTGTTGGCAACTGCCAAGGGACGCATGCTGCACTCTGTGTTAAGGGGGCAGGAGCGAGTAGCGGGAAAATGGAGGATTATCATGGGTAAGGCCTCCCATGTCTTCTGGGTGCTGCAGTGTTTTATGGTACTGTAGCTGTAGAAGACATGGGAGGCCTTACCCATGATAATCCTCTGTTTTTCCACTACTCGCTCCTGCCCCCTTAGCACAGTGTACATTGTGCATCCCTTGGCAGTTGCCAATACAATACACTCTGCCACATAATCCTCCATTTTTCCGCAACTCTCTCCTGCCCCCTCTCACTTGTACACACATTTCTTTATAGAACACATGGGAAAATGGGAAACTAATCGAGGAGCCAAGTGCAGGATGTTCTGGTTATTATCCGACATCACTTGTACATATATTTCTGTATAGAGCAAACGGTGGTAGTTCTGCCTAACTAGTATGTCTTTCTTCCCTCTCAGTCCCAATTTTAATTACAGAATGCATGTCAATACACCTGGCACGGTATGCAGTGGAATCTGCTTAAATGCACACATATTCTGCACAGAGAAAATGTGCATTTACCGGAAATTGCTGATTTGCTGCTGTATTAAGCACCCGGGACACGCTCAGGGTATAAACGTTTAAATTCCATCAAAACAGTCTCATACAAACTTCGAAAAAATAGTTAAAAAGCATTTGTACTGTAGAACACTAACTAAAATAGTTTCAATAAATACAGTACTATACTGCTATGAATCTCTAGACGTTTAAAAAAAAATGTGCAGTAATTCATTACAGTTCAGAGGCGCCCCCCAATCCCCTGTCCCCGTATCTGTTGTACAAAAAGAACGTTGTCCTTGAATTCAAAAAGCTTAGTTGGGTCCCGCTTCT
This sequence comes from Neoceratodus forsteri, assembly GCA_016271365.2. Classification (NCBI taxonomy): domain Eukaryota; kingdom Metazoa; phylum Chordata; order Ceratodontiformes; family Ceratodontidae; genus Neoceratodus; species Neoceratodus forsteri. Next base: position 1,628,851,797 of record CM057453.1, read on the forward strand.
CTCACCCTCACAAATGAATCTATCATTTCCATACACTGCTGCTCTTTAAAGGTTGTTGCCTCTTGCTTGGGAGTCTCAGTTTCGGCACTATTCTGGAAACTGCGGACACATCCACACCGAACTCTGAAGCAAGACTTCCAAATGCCAGAGTACACTTTTTCCATACATGCCGCTGCTAAGTATAGAGTGGGGCCAGTGAATGCGGAAGGTAGGCAGGGTATTAAACACAACTACAGCACCTAGTTAACCCTCATTAACTGTTCTTAAAAAAACCTGTGCACTTATCAGGTGTTAACTACGTTACCTGAGATGAGTAAATATTTTGAGAAGTCATGCACTTAGCCGAAATGTGCACTTATCTGACGTGCATTAAAGCGGCTTTTTTAACATTACAAATATAGGAAAAAAAACGGGAAACAAGCAAGTTGTGTATTAAAGAGGAATGTGCACTAAACTGAAGTGCACTTAAGTGGAATCCACTGTATTGTGCTGGCAACTGTCAAAGGATGTACGCTGCAGTGCACACTGTACTAATGGGACAGGAGCGAGTTGCAGCAAAATGGAGGATCATCTGACACAGTGTATTGTGTTGGCAACTGTCAAGGGATGCACGCTGCACCATGTGCTAAGGGGGCAGGAACGAGTTGTGACAAAACGGAGGATTATGTGGCACAGTGTATTGGAAGTTGTCACAGCGGGTCAGAGGTATTGAAGGAGCTGTATTTGAGTTTGGAGACAGAGCTGCACCTCAGGAGTGTCAGTTGCACATGGACTACTAACAGGAGACAGTCGTGTCTGTGAAAGAGTGCAATTAGTATGTTGCAGGGGCAGTGCACTGTGCGTCTCCCTTCCCATGCAAACTGTCCGGTTCGGAAGTGCACACAGGTAGTGACAGGACACAGTGTCTGGGCCACAGACAGTGATGGTGATCATGTTTGTTTTTTCTTCTTGTTGTTTTTTGTTTCTTGTGTCAGGTAGCAGCAGCAGTGCCCCGGGTGACTCCCTGCCAAGTCACGATCCGCGACCGCAAAAGGCACAGCTGACAGCCGCAATGTCAAGACGCCTGTTGCAGCAGTGCACTGTCACACCGGTGCTCGCAAAGTGGTATGTACACAACGCACGGCTGACTGTGTCCTGGCAGCAGAACCTAGTGCATTAGGAACATAGCAGAGTTGGCAGTAGCAGCCTGTGTCAGTAATTTTTTTTTTTTTTTTTACTTTATCTTTTTTTGGTCTCCTTCCTACTCTCGGAGCCCACTCATTCCTTCCTCTCATCCTCCATTCCACCTCCGGTGGGATCTGCACCTAGAGTGCCTCCTTCTCCCCTCCTGCACAGTGGGGTCTGTCCCTGTTTTTGGTGGTCCGGATGGTACCAGAGAGGCTATCATCTAAGGCTGCCGAGAGGTTTTCGTTTTCTCCTGGTTTCCCTGCCCTCTGAGGCGTCGTGCGCTGGGGCGTCGTCCCAAGTGGCGTGCTGGCATGCGCCAAGCCCTCATCGCCACCTACATCTCCCTCCCGGCTCCGATGAATGGAGCCTCCATCCCCATTGTCGGTGCTTCCACCGGCTGCGAGAAAGATGTAGGCAGCGTTCTTGGTTCCCACCCTGAGGAGGAGAGCATCCATTGGGGCCTTCAGTCCTCCTCTCCCTACCCGACCCGCCATCCCGAGAGTCCGCCTGAACCCGGTCGCCGGGCGAAGCGGTGTGGCGTCCAGCCTCAACCCTCAGCGCCACCGGGCCGGCTAGCCTGTGTCAGTATTAACAGTGGGACAGCTGTCCTCATTACTTTGGGTGGCACATGCTGTTGTCAGCAGCAACACCCATACTACTGATCGCAGAGCTTAATGCATACTTTCCTGGTTGTGTATTTTAGTGTAGCATGTCCTTTACGCCGTATGTGAATGTGGGACTACTTTCTCGTACAGAAGGATACCCATTAAAATGTAGCATTCCTCATATATTATTGTTTCCTGGTGGTTTCCGAAACTGATGTTGTACCCCGTGTAATAAGTGCATTAATGCGTTCCAGGGTATGCTGATAATATGGATTAATGCACACCCCGGGTGCTGTGAGGGCACTCAGCCCGCGGCCTCGTGCCTCACAACACATCCAGGGCATGCGTTAATCCACATTATCAGCACACCCTGTCGTGCGTTAATGTTTACTTATTGAAGCTGGTCATCATTTGAAAAAATTAAGGCAGTTTATAAAGAAAATGGTCCTTTCAATAGCAAAAGTCCTCATTCTAGGTACAGAAAACTGGCAATGAATGGATCTCTGGGTTGAAATAGATTTCTGAAAATGGAATGAAATGAAGTGGGAACACATCCCTTGTCAGGGCGTTGTGTCAGCTTGTGAACTGCAAGTTAATAAAAATAATTCAATAAAATATCTTCTGAAAATCGAAAATATACTTAGAATTGAGACATTTGGAATATGATGTCTTCTGAAATAGTCTATAAAGGTAAAAGGAAGCTTTATTTTAAAGAGGGTAAGCTGGAGAAAGCCGGGGTATATGTATTTGGTGGAGGCAAATAGGTGCACATGTTTTAGAAAAGAAGTGAAGATGCAGGGTAGAACAGAAGCGGGGAAACAATGTGGATTGGGGGCATTAGGACAGAGTTGGGAGTTTATGAGTTGATAAGCGATAGTCTTTTCCACCTCATATCAGTATATTGTTTGTAACTGCTGTTCTACTGTGCTAGGTTATACTGCTGTCTACTCTTGCCCTCTCTGGGACCCCCACGAAAATGTGATGCTGCATCTCATGGGGTTATCCTGGTTGGAAAAATTTCAAATAAATAATATTTCAGAACGTTTCAGCACTGTACTCATTCCTATGTTTACTTTCATGGAATAAGTGAATCTGTGTGTATGCGTGTACATGTATGTATATACAGTATTTGGCGGTATAGTCTTATGATCATTTCTACTGTGTGTGTACAGTGTATTCATATTACTGGTCTCCTAGTAGTCCAGGACCCCATCCTCCCACACTTGTCACCTTTCAGCCTTCTAACCTTACCCACTGATTAATGCAATGTCAAAGCAAGTAAGATACAAGCAACGCATATTTTTTTTTACTAGATGACATAGGCGTAATAACAGTACTGTGGAAAATTAGGCCCTAAATATGTTGTTTACTGTGACGATGTGTGTGACACTGGACCAAATCAGGTACAAAGGGTTCTCGGCTGGTGGAAGAAACTGGTTTTGGTTGCTTGTAGGGGGGAGCATTCATAAGTTAAAGGGGGGGGGGGAGCTTATTCCTGGAATCCAGGGTGGAATATACTGAGGCATTTTGACCAGAATCACACTATATTCCGGGAGCTGAAAAGTTGGGCACTGCAGATGAGCTGAAACATAGAAACATAGAAGTTGACGGCATATAAGGACCACAAGGCCCATCCAGTCTGCCCATTTTTTTTCTACCTTATGAATGTGCCATAGGCCTTTACTCTGTCAATGGCCTATCTAGTCATACCCCTCTGTAGTGCTCCCTTATGCCTATCCCATGCCCTGTACTGTATTCGTGTCCACCACTTCTTGAGGTAGGCCGTTCCATGCATCCACCACCCTTTTTTTGGAAAAAAACTTCCTCACTTCCCCCTTAATCGGCCTCCCTCTAATCTCATGCTGTGTCCTCTTGTCCTGCTATTTTTCTTATATCGAAACATGTTAGACTCTTTCACTTTGTTAATGCTCTTAAGATGTTTGAATGTTTCGATCATATCACCTCTCTGCTTTGCTCTAGGGTATGCATATTGAGCTCCGTTAATCTGTCCTCATATGTTTTCTGATGCAGTCCCTGCATCATTTTGGTTGCCCTTCTCTGGACTGCTTCCATTTTGTTAATGTCCTTGTGCAGGTGCGGCCTCCAGTACTGCATGCAGTACTCCAGATTGGGCCTAACCAGTGTCTTGTAAAGAGGGATTATTACCTTCCTGTTACACCCCAACATCCCTCTAGCCTTACCTACTGCTTTAGTGGTCTGCTTGGATGATTTCAGGTCATCTGTTTGGATTGGATTGGATTCGTTATCCCTACAATGGATTGGATTCATTACCCTTACAATGGTTTGCTAGCTATCTCTCTGGCCGACTCCAGCAAGTCAAGGCAGAAGGGGAAGTTTCTCCACTAAAACCTCTTCTGAGGGATGTGCCGAAAGGCTCTATCATGGGCCCCTTACTCTTTGCCATTTATATTAACAACATCCATGCCACAATCAAATGAGCGCAAATACACTTATTTGCTGATGATACAGTACTCAATGCTAGTAGCCCTACTCCTGATGCTGCTTGTAAAGCTCTTCAATGCAAATTCAACCTGCTCTGGCTTCAGCTTCTGAACCGGAAGTTACTTCTTGATGGAAAAAAAAAAACAAAGCAATTGTTCTCTCGCCTTTTCCTTTTGCCCCTAATCCTGTTGCAGTGGGGCTGCTTTAACAGATCACATCTATCCTTGGTGAACAGCTGGAATATGTAACAAAGTTCAAATACCTGGGGGTCTGGTTAGACCATAGACTTTCCTTCACCGACCATCTAGAAGAACTGTCGAAGAAGCTCAGGCAGAGACTTGGTCTTTTTTTTAGGATCAGTAATCTTCTCACAAGAGACGCTAAGCTGAGACTGGTCCAAACTACCTTCCTGTCATTAGTAGATTATGCAGACTTTTTATATAGCCAGGGTCCGGCCAGTGCATTAGCCAAACTTGACACGCTTTACCATCATGCACTGAGGTTCATCACAGGTCTCTCTTATTCTACACACCATTGTTCCTTGTACACTGCAGTGGGATGGCCATCTCTCGGTTATAGACGACATAGAAATGTGGCAACCTGGACCTACAAAGCTACCATTAAAAAAACTGCCCCACTATATCTCTGCTTGCCTTCCACTATGCACACTTGGTAGGTATGTTTTGAGAAGTACTTGAAACTGATGTTTGTCTGTTTTTTGATACTGAGACTTCATCGTAAATGAGCTATGCTCAATTGAATGTCTCCCTTATTCATATGAATAAAAATGTTTTACTACTACTACTACTACTTACTACTGCTTCCCTTATCTCCTTGTCTGTGTACAAGGCCAAATCACGATTTGGCTGGGCGTCCTTAAGCTATGTGTTACCGCAATTATGGAACAACCTGCTATGAAAATAACTCACCCCATCAGCCTAGCCACCTTTAAATCCCTATACCTGCGCCACAATAGGGAGACCTGTACCTGTTCCCCTTGACCTAGACCTCTAAAATCGCCTTTAAGCTTAGAATCCCACTGGTCTGAACCAAATAACCCTAGCATCAGGGGCGCCCCTTAGGGATCAGTACGAATTCCCGACACATTAACGCCCGACAGTAATTTGACCAACACCGACTGCCCGTATTGTACAGTTCACTGACAGAAATTTTCCCGTAAGCAGACATCCCATAAGCTGCAAAACAAACATGCTGTAGAACAAATAGCAAATCCTGAAATAGCAAGCACAAATAAAAACAAAGAGCAACATACCTTCATGTGGGAGTGAGTAGCCTGTCATGCTCCGTATGAAATCCACTAGTCCGTTTAAAATCAATTTTATTAAATAAAAATATTAAAACCCCTTCCATGTCATGCTCATTGTTGTCAGCGATTAGTCAGATGTCTAGGTTGTGTGCAATTCCTGTAATGAAATCCTTAGCGGTTCTGTGTTCGCGGTCTGCAACAATTGAGGAAATCTTTCCCTCCTGTTTGGCATACTTTTTTCTTGTTAGTGATTTCGGCATTCCCCTCTATTGTGCTGTCAGTGGATACCTGTTCGTTGTGTAGTTCTTCCATGAATCTATGTACCTCTGCGTGTGTGGCACCCACGAATGTTCCTAAACGGCGGTGCCAAGCCTTGACCTTATTCTGGGTTCTTGGTATCCCGAGCATCATTTGACTGCACTGACCAGAACTCTGGTGGGTATAAAGGGGGGGCGCAGACAGCAGTATTGTTCCGCATTCTTCGTCAAACCCGACCAAGGATATAGTTTTCTTCAAACCACTCTTATGACACTCTCACTGTCAGGTGGCATGTCTTCCTTCAGTTCGGCAAATACACTTGGGATCTGTTCTGGTGGAAGGAAGGACAAGGCAATGATTTGGCACATTAGTAGGCTGAATTCTGGTTCATTACCGTATTTTGTTGCAAGCCCAGACCCTTGTATTTTGCGCCTAGCTATTTGCCCCAGGTGAAACAAACACCCCTTGTTGACACTCATTGGGAATTCAGTTTTGCATGACCTTATGGCAGCCTGCTTAAAGTCTGTTATGACAGTCTTGGGGGACAGACAGATGCCATGCTCATCCGCAAAATTCTGCAAGTCCTGAAACATTCGCAGATAACAATCATAGGACTTTGCAGACATCAAGCAGTACACTAGTGGGAGAATTTGGCGTGTATCTTCATTGCCCACAGGTGCATGAACAGAGTACAATTGTCTGAACAGTGCCGGTAAGGTCTTAAAGGTACTGTCCATTATCCAGTAAGCTGATGAGCTCAGCTTTTCAACATTTTTTTTTTGTTGTGAATAATAGTATTTTTTCAGCCCCACAAGCAGACTCCTGGACTAGGAATAATTGGCCATTAACTGTTCTGTATTCAGGTGCTATACAGATATCACCTAATGACTTGGGCTCTGGTGGAATATTGACCCTTTGAGCACGCTTGACCACTTGCCTAAGTGAATGCAGATCTGGCATATTATGCCTCACCTCCTCAGACACTTTCAAAAGCTCGGTCTGGATAAGCTGCACAGGGGTATCGTGTAGTAACTGCTCGATGTTTCAGTGAGGCAACTGCACTGGCAACTGGGGCATTTGTTGCATCAGGGGAATGATTATGTTCGGCGGTAGATCTTAAGTGGTGGTGTCCGCCAATAAGCACTGTAGAAGCTCATCCCTCTACATCCCCCCCCCCCCTTCCTGTAGTGACAACGCCAGTAATATAAATCAGCACGATGTCGTTCTTTCACATATAAATAGCCGGCAACACTCAGTTTCATGTTGCCCCGTTGTGAAGGCACAACTGCGCAGACTTGAGGAACTGAATCAGACATTGCTACACCTCAATCCACAGGTAACGTGGGCAGTCAATTACCGAGTTATTATGTAGTGAGCTGCTAATTGACAGTTGCTGAAGTAATTAACAAATCATCAGGAGAATTCAATGACGGGCGAAATTAACATGCAGGCTGATTGAGGTCGGCAAATCAGAGACGGGAATTTACAAGTCGGGACATTCAGAGTCGGGAATTCGTTCTAGACCGTCCATATTTGTTACTATATATGCACTTACCTATCCATTATTCCCCCCCTCTTCTGACTACATTGTTGTTCTGGTCTACCTAGTATTACTACTTCTTTTGCTTCCTTTCTTACTAGTTTTCCCCTAGACTAGATTTGTAGTACCTACCTCTATCACTGGTGTATAATATTTACTGTATAATTAATAATTGTGCCTGCACCCAACTGTTACACTCCTCTTCTATGACTACATATTTATTATTGTACAGTATATACCTAACTGCTTACTCTAGGCATATATGCCACTGTTGTATAAAGTCATCACGTTTCTCATTGTGCATCATTGCAGAAAGCTTCTCTCTGTTACGCATTTGGTTGTACTGAAACCCCAGGTCCGCCTCGAAAATGAGCATTGCTCAAGATGATCGCCTGGTTAAGTAAAGATTTTGATTGATTGCTTGATCTTTGATGATGATGCCCAAGTCTCTTTCTTCCCTTGTGATTGCCAGCAACTCCCCTCCCTATGTGCATGATCTTGCACTTCTTTGTGTTAAACCCCAGTTGCTATTCTTTCAACTATTTTGCCAGTTTATCCAGATCTCTTCTCATTCTGCCCACCCCATTTGGATCATCTACTCTGTTGCAGATCTTAGTGTCATCTGCAAACAGACAAACCTTACCCTCCAGTCCATCTTCAGTGTCACTGATGAAGATATTGAAGAGGAAAGGCCCCAGGACTGATCCCTGAGGTACCCCACTTGTGATTTTCATCTCTTCTGACTGTATGCTGTTAACCACCACTCTGTTTTCTGCCCACCAACCAGTTTGCCACCAAGTTGACCAACTTCTGACCCACCCCGAGCCTACTCAGCTTATTAATCAATCTTCTATGTGGAACGGTATCGAAAGCTTTGCAGAAGTCAAGGTAGGTGACATCAACTGCACCCCCTTGGTCCACCACTCTGGTTACCCAGTCAAAGAAATCTATGAGATTAGTTTGACAGGACCTTCCTGTTCTAAACCCATGCTGTCTTGGATCCAGTGTTCCTATAGATTCTGGGTGTTGCACTATCCTTTCCTTAAGGAGTGCCTCCATAATCTTGCCCACTACTGAGGTAAGACTGTCTGGTCTGTAGTTCCCTGCCTCCTCCCTGCTACCACTCTTGTGGAGCAGGATCACATGAGCCCTTCTCCAGTCTTCTGGGACCTCTCCTGTGCTCAGAGTCTCACTAAACAGTTCTGCTAATGGCTCTGCCAGTTCCACCTTAGCTCCTTTGGTACCCTGGGATGTATGCCATCAGGTTCCATTGCCTTGTCCACCTTGGAGCTTGGTGAGCTCTTGTAGGACCCTTTCTTTTTGTGAAGAGACTAGTGCACACCTCCTCCCACGTGTCCATGGTGCTGAGCTGTGGGCCTTGCCCTACCTAAATACTGAGCAGAAGTATCTATTTAGGATAGATGCTTTTCGATGGTACTCCTCCACACACTCCCCCTTATCCCCTTTGATCTTAGCAATGGACTTTCTCCTTTCACTAATGTATCTATAGAATGTCTTGTCTCCTTCTTTTACTGTTTGTGCTAGTGTTTCCTCGGTTTGGGCTTTTGCCTACCTTACTGCCTTCCCTGCTTCCCTAAGGGAAGTTTGGTATGCCTCCCTATCTTCGTCCGCTGCATTCCCTTATATTTCCTGAAGGCCAGCCTTTTGGCTATGACCTTTTCTGCTACTGTTTTTGAGAACCAAAGTGGTTTCCTCCTTCTTTTGCTCTTGCCTTTCTCTCCAACACAATGGGATGTTGCTTTAAGTGAGTGAGTAGGCGTTTCTCTCCCATGTACACAGTTGTATAGTAAAGAGAACAGGTGGCCACATCTGCCTGAGATACTTAGGTAGCTAAATTGGTCAAGTCACACAAGAGTATAACCCTACCTGAAATGTGTCTGTTCACATCTAGCCTTAGTTAGGCTGGAATTGGCCAGCTACATGTAGTTTCTGTGTGCTGATAACAGTGCACCAGGGAATTCCCTCCTCCCCCAATCTTTCTGGAACACTCAAGGTTTTGGCTGTAGATCTGTGGGCTACAGATGAATGTGACAGTCTCATTACTATTGAGAAGGCATTTTGACAGTGCATTACATACAAAAAAAATATATATTTTTAGGGCAGAAAATTCAGTTTTAAAACAGTGAAGAGACTCAGGATGTCACTTTCTGTTTGTATCACTCTTGGGCTATAAACTGCTTCCCCTGTGCAAGCATTGGCTAGCCAAGGAGGAGTCATCATCCCAGGCATAGGCTGTTGGTCAGTTCACTATAGGATCCAACATTTTATTGTGTTTTCTCTGTACTGGGACTGGTGACTTTCATTGTAAAAAGGAACCAAAAATCTATACCTGCTCACATGCAGTATTCTGTTTCTGTTTGTCTCTCTGGAACACTCAAGTTTTGTGTTGCAGAGTTTCCTTTGTATACAGGAGAATTTTTAAACAGTGCTTTTCATACAGGAAAAAAAATTAAGGCAGACATTATATTTGAAAACCTGGAAGTAACATGTGACATCACTTCATGTATGTATTACCTATGGGCTATAAAATACTCCCTCTGTATGAGTATCAGCAAGCGCAAGGAGGAAGAGACACAGACAGAGGCTGTGGAGGCCTGGGGGCCTGGATGTGTTGCCCGATTACTCCCAGAACAGGTAAAACAGATCCAATACATCCTGACTGTATTGGAGACGTTTTCTAATAAGAATAATACATTTCTAAGTAGATAAGTGAAGCTGTAACTATTGTAAGTGACCTTACTATCTCCGAATATGGGTTGTGATAAAATCATGATGCTGGAGGGGTCCATTATAGTCAGTGCAAGGAATGTGGGGCGCTCACAATACCACAGAATGCCAGCACAGCTGATACTTATATATGCACATTAACTCAGCATCTTGAAAATAAATATACCAAGCATTAAAACTAAGAGTAGAACATATGAGGCAGATTAGAGACTTGGAAGGATTCCTAGGGTATAATCATGCAACCTTGCAAGCCAGAAATAAAAACACAGTTATTGTAGAGCATGAAAGTATTGTCCCAAATGGAGTCACAAAAAGTAAAAGAACCCAAGCAGATGAGGATAGGGAGGAGGACTAGTTCATGGTACAAGAAAAAAAGTGATTTCTGAATTGAAGCGTAGCAGATCATCCAGTAACAAATATTAGTAATTGCCTTGCCCTGCAAGATCACTATGATAAGAGAGACGCTGTGAATGAAAATACATTAATGCCAAGCAGAAATGATCAAAGGTATGCAATCATTTGGCCTAAGAGACCTAGGCAGCTTCGAGTAATAGACGTGTCAACAATAAGATCGACAGATTCCATTATATGTAAGAGAGACACAGAGAATACAGTGGTGATAATGTCTGTCTCAGAGCAAGAGTCTCTAATGTAAAAGTTACGATTACGAACCACTATAAGGGTCAGGTGAAGAACCAATTATAGTACTCCATGTGAGAACTACTGATGTAGGCGTATTGGATGAGGAAATTCAAAAGTATTTTAATTTGTTGACATTGGAATTAAAAAAGGGGTTGCAAGGTCTTAATTTCTGAAATGTTACCAGTAGCCAGGACTCGTACAGGCAATCTAGCAGACTATTGCTTAGATTAGGAAATTGGCTCAAAAGGAAAACTTTTATTAGAAATTGGGAGTTAGCATGCCCCCTTGTTCTAGAGCACCTTTTTCTTTGAAAAGCACTCCCCTCCTGCATCTTTTTAACCCCTGTGAAGTATTTAAAGGTCTCTCTCATATCCCCCCCTCCCCCCTCCTCTTCTCCAAGGTGTGCATGTTTAGCTCATTGAGCCTCTCCTCATAGGGCTTTTGATGCAGACCCTGCACCATTTTGATAGCCCTTCTCTGGACCACCTCCACTCTATGTCCTTCCTGAGATGTGGTCTCCAGAACTGAACACAGTACTCCAGTTGAGGTCTTACCAGTGATCTATAAAGGGGCAGCACCACCTCCCACTTCCTGCTGGTGATAACGGGTGGGATTGTAAGGTTAAAAAGGGAAAATGGGGGACTGTGCAGAAGGGGACCAGGAAAAGGCAGACATAACAAATACTTCTGTTCCATGTTCATAGAGGAAGGAGAAGGAGAGGGGCCACAAGAAAGTAACAGAAGCTTTGGAGGAAGGGAGGTGGAAACTAGTCAATTTTTGGAGGCGAGAGTGCTGAAGTGACTTGCTAATCTGAAGGTGGATAAAACAATGGAGCCAGATGGATGCACAGATGGGGTGCATCCAAGGGTACTGAGGGAGCTCAGTGAAATACTGGCTGCACATCTGACAGTACTATTTAACAGCTCACTTGAAACTGGAGTCGTTCTGGAGGAGTGGAAGAGGACAGATGTAGTCCCACTACACAAAAGTGGTAGCATGGAGGAGGCTGGCAATTATAGGCCAGTCAGCCTGATGTTTGTAGTGGGCAAGTTAATGGAATCATTGTTGAAGGAAAGGATTGTTGAATATCTATATCTTGAATCCAGTGGGTTTACAAGACCCGAGGCAGCATGGTTTCACGGTGGGAGGTTATGTCAAATGAATCTGACAGATTTCTTTGACTGGGTAACCAAGGATTTAGATCAGGATGGAGCAGTGGACATGGCCTACCTAGATCTCAGTAAGGCTTTCGACGCCGTTCCCCATAGGAGACCAGTAAGCAAGTTGGGTAGCTTAGGAGTGGGTCCAAAGGTGGTAAACTGGATAAGAGATTGGTGAGGGGATAGGCGACAGAGGGTGGTGGTAAACGGAGTTCACTCCTAGGAAGGGAGGGTGACCAGTGGGGTGCCTCAAGGATCAGTACTGGGACTGGTTCTCGTTAATGTCTTTATAAGTGACACCTTTTACAATTGCACACAACCTGGACTCCCCCCCTCGAACAAGTCCGCTCATTCCGTTATCTGGGGATTACTATCGATGTGTCCCTTTCCTTTGATGAGCATGTAAGTAATATCACTATGGCCATAGGCAGGAAACTGGGGGCACTTTATAGACTATGCTTCTGCCTCACCCCTGAAGCCAGGCTTCAGATGGTCAGTGGCACAATCCTGCCTATCTTGGATTATGGACACGTAGTGTATGGTTCAGCCACAGACCCCCCAGCCTTCACAAAGTCCACATGATCCTCAACAAAGCATGCAGATTCGTCTTGGACGCTGATCACCTCGCACATACTTGCGAGCTCTACATAAGGATGAAGTGGCTCCCACTCATGGATAGAATAAAGCTACAGACCTGCCTTCTAGGGAAGAAGGCCCTCCTAGCACTCGCACCTGCCTCCATGCAGACTTTATTCAGATCTGCCCTAAGTGAGCATGCCACTAGAAGTGTCACCAGACAAGCATTAGCTGTACCCTTCAGGAGAACAGCCCTGGGGAGGTGCCTTTGCGGTAAGAGCACCTACCTGGCTAAATGAGCTTCCCAATTCTACCACCAATATACAATGCCTAGGATATTTCAAATCTTCTGCACTCCGAAAACCTTCTCTCCTCCAGTCCATTGTCTATGCCAAACTTAATCCCACCTGCATTCCAGCGCACCACCTAACTGTCACTCCCATCTTTACCTGGGAGTTGCTTGTTCTCTCTCTTTCCTTCCCCATCTCCTGTGCCCCACCCTGCAACTTGCCCTCTCATCCTGTGCTTTCACCCTACACTGCCTAGCTGCCCGGGTCAGCTACCACCTCCTCGCACTCCCCCACTCACCCCCCCCCACACCCCTGCCCAAGCTGATCTATTCTCTCTCCCCCCACCTCCCCTTTCCACCTACCAGCACCTGCCCCAACCTCCCTCTTCTTGGGTCTCTGCACTTATCTTCTCAGCTTGTTTGACTTTACCCCATTACTGGGGATTTGACAATGCATTCAGCAGCTTCATGTATTCCCACTACTGGGGATTTGACAGTGCCTTCGGCAGTCTCTTGCACTCTGACATATAAATTTGTAACTTGTATTTCTTTTCCTAGCCTACTTGACTCTATGTTAGATCATGTTACTACTTTGTCAAAACTGTTCTACCGCAACAAAATATATCTTTCTATGCTATTGATGAGGATCCTTTATAAATGAGCTCTTAGCTCAAAGGCTGTAATTCTGATTTCTCAATAAATAAATAAACAAATAAATAAAACATTGTAGAGGAGCTAGAACGGAAGGTCTGTCTTGTGGAAAGGATGAGCAGAGACCTGAGAGAACTAGAGAAGTGCTCAAGGAAATGGCAGCTGGGGTTCAGTGCAAAAAAGTGAAAAATACTGCATTTAGGGCACAGAAACCCAGTGGCAGAGTACAAAATGGTGGAGTGGTATTGATGACACCAAGCAGGAAAGAGACCTGGGGGTAATCATATCGGATGACCTAAAGGTGGCCAGGCAGTGTGACAAGGCAGTAGGGAGAGCTAGTGTGATGCAGGGGTGCATTGGCAGGGGTATCATCAGTAGAAAAAGGGAGGTGGTGTTGCCTCTGCATTGATTGCTGGTAAGACCCCACCTGGAGTTCTGTGTCCACTTCTGGAGACCACATGTCTGGAAGGACATAAACAGAGTGGAGGTGGTCCAGAGGAGGGCAACTAAAATGGTGCAGGGTATGCATCAAAAACCATACAAGGAGAGCCCAAAGAACCAGAGGAGGGATATGATGGAGACCTTAAAATAGCTCATGGGAGTAAATAAGGTACAGGACGGAAGTATTTTTCAGAAAAAAACGTGTTCAAGAACAAGAGGACAAGCTATGAAGCTGGAGGAGGGTTGATTCAGGAGAGATGTAAGGAAGTACTTCTTCACAGAAAGGGTGGTGGATTCCTGGAGCAGCCTTTCAGCTGAGATGGTGAGAGCGGAAACAGTGGACCTCTTTGCATCCCTTCACAACGCAAAATTGCCACTTTTCTGTTTGCTCATTTCAGGACTTGGAGTTTTCTGGCAAGATGCGTGGTCCCTCATTTGGAAGGTGAGGTTCCTGTATGCCTTCCTCCTCATTCAGAGGGTACTTTTCAAACTTCAGATGGAGGGGGACACTCTAATCCTCATTGCTCCTTTATGGGCTTGACAGATCTGGTTCCCCCCTATTGCAGCAACTGGCAGTGGACCCTCCAGTACCCCTGCCCTTGTGCCAGGGCCTACTATCACAGGAGCAGGGAGTCCTGGTCCATCCAGACCTCAGGTTGCTTCACCTCCATGCATGGCTCCTAAAAACATAGCCATTGCTAGACTGGGGTTTTTCCAAAAGGTGGCTGATGTCTTGGTGGCTGCCAGAAAGCTGTCTACCAGGGCCACTTATTCTATGAAGTGGAATCGGTTTGCCTTGTGGGCTGCTGCTCATCACATAGATCAATTTACTGGCCCAGTAAATCAGGTTCTAGAGTACCTACTGTCCCTGTCAGATGCAGGCCTACAGTATTTTTCTGTCAACGTGCACTTGGCTGCCATCTCAGCTTTCCATGTGCCTATTGAGGGTTGTATGGTTGCCCAGCTGGAGGTGGCATGTACGTTCTCGAGAGGCATTTTACACTTGAAGCCTCCTATCCACAATCCAGTCCTGGCTTGGGACCTGAATTTTGTTTTGGAGAAGCTTACTTTGGCTCCTTTTGAGCCAGCCGCGACTTGGGGCTTATGCTTTCTTTCCTGGAAAGCGCTGTTTTTGGTTGCCATCATTTCTGCTTGAACGATTTCAGAGCTACCGCCTCTAATGTGTGAGCCTCCTCACTTGATTTTCCACAAAGACTGTCTTTGCGTACTAATCGTAAATTTATATTGAAGGTGGTATCTGTGTTAATTTAAAATCAAACCATTCACCTTCCAGTGTATTTTCCTGAGCATGCCAATCCAGGGGAAGCATTGCTCCATACTCTAGCTGTACGTAGAAACATAGAATTTGATGGCAGATAAGGACCGCTTGGCCCACCTAATCTGCCCATTTTCCTACCTAACAGATAAGCTGCAGATCCTAGTTAACCAAGAGCTTACTTCCTCCTACCCCCCACTAGGACTGCCTTATGTCTGTCCCATGCATTCTTGACTGTTCTTGACTCCACGACCTCCTCAGGGAGGCTGTTCCATGCATCCACAACCATCTCTGTGAAAAAATACTTCCTCACATTACCTCTGAGCCATCCCCCCTCTATCTTCAAATTGTGCCCCCTTGTTCTTGCACATCTCTTTTTCTGAAAGATGCTACCCTCTTAGACTTTGTTGATTCCTTGAGGTACTTGAAAGTTTCTATCATGTCCCTCTCCTTCTTTCCTCAAGGGTATACATATTAAGCTCCTTTAGTCTTTCTTCAGATGTCTTCTGGTGCAGACCCTGCACCATTTTGGTTGCCTCCTCTGGACAGCCTCCATTCTGTCTATGTATTTATGGAGATGGGTCTCCAGAATGCACACAGTACTCGGATGGGGTCTCACCAACTGTCTGTACAGAGGGATAACAACTTCCTGTTTTCTACTATTGATGCCTCTTCCTATGCATCCCAGTATCCTCCAGCCTTCCTTACTGCCTTCTCACATTGCTTGCCCACCTTTAGGTCGTCTGATATAATTACCCCCAGGTCCCTTTCCATTTTTACTGTTGTCAGTATCTCACCCCTCATTGTGTACGCTTCCCCTGGGTTTTTGTTTCCCATGTGCATTACCTTGCACTTCTTTGCATTGAATCTGAGCTGCCATACATTTGACCATTCCTCCAACCTTGCCAAGTCCCTTCTCAGTACTCAGGTACTGTATACACTGCACGAAAGACTGCAGGAAGTCCTCACAGCTTTTTGTTTCATTTGCCCCTGAGAAAGAGGATGCTCCAGTTTCTAAACAGTGCCTGTCCCAATGGTTAGCAAACTGTATTACTCTTTGTTAAAGGAAGTACAGTAAAGAACGTCCTGGGGTTGTTTGTGGTCATTCTACTAGAGGTATGGCCACATCTGTTGTATGTTGCAAGAATGTGTCTGCTGCAGAAATCTGTGCAGCTGCCACCTGGGAGTACTGTCCACACCTTCACTACACACTACAGTCTGGGCATTGCCTCTTGAAAAAGGACAGGGTTGCCGGCCCGGTGGCACTAAGGGTTGAGGTGCTGGACGCCACACCTCATGCCGTGCCGGCAACCCGAGTTCAGGAACGAGCACAGGTCGTCAGAGAGGAGACTGATTGAGCGTCTGATGAACTGCTCTCCATCTCCGGGGAGGGGGTAGTGCAGCGGCCGGTGCACACCTGAACCCTAGTGGAGGCTGTGGCTCGATGGCTTGGCGCCGCATGAATGGGGGGTGGGGGACGCGGCAGACGCTTGACGTGGACATGCACAGGAGCATGCATGAACACTGTCACTGGTGTCATTGCATGCCGCGCTTCCGCAAGGGGAGAAAAAGTGAAACAGTAGCTCGAGGTCACAAGGCTTGATGGGCATCAGCTGGCGTGCGCCATTCCTCAGGCTCCACCACCTGTTCCGGATCCGTGCTTGGTGGGGAATTAGGGGGTCCCTCACCTCCCTGCCACGGGGGGGGGGGGTAAGCCGTGAGGGAGTACAAGGTGGTGGCCTGGGATCAGTACGGGCAGCCTTAGGAGGAGTGAAGGAAGAGCTGACTTGGGGGACCATGACTGGAAAAAAGTAATAAAAAAGAAAAAGGACAGGGTTTGGCCTAGCTTTGTTCCAAGGTCTGCTCTCTTAAGCCTGTAGGCTTCTGCCATCCAGACTGTTTATGGTCAGTACTTCTTGGTGCTCATTCCATAGGTGTGGCCTGATGAAAGAGATATCCTCGAAGAAGATAGTACAGATCTTACTTCGAGAGGAAGCTCTTGCAGCAGGTAACACAAGTAGGACTGACGCCACCTGGTGGCAGTTCATGGCAAATTCTTCTCTAGCAGTACCAAGAGGGGAACACCCCCTTCAACGTCCCCGTATAAAGTAGGGGTGGTCCCCAGGTACTCCAGTTCTTTCCCGCGTCAGCCTTGGTTGGTTAGTTCCTTCATTATTTCTCGCAGTACTAACCGCTCTAGAGTTTCTCCACCATTTTCACAAGAGTTTCTTCGACTTCCATCTTCCTGTGTGTCCACTTCTTCGAAGGGGCGCACTAACAAGTACTCCTGCTGGCATCAGATCTCCTCCAATGATGGCCATTCCGCCTGCTTGTACTGCCTAGGCCCCGACCACAACACTGGCGCCTGCTCCCACTACCAGGCCTTCAGCAGCAGGACTCGCATCACGTAGCAAAAGTCTCTTTCGGCCTTCCTCACTCAGTCTAAACTGGCCGCTATGGAGAAGGACTCTTCCTCCAGGGAATCGGATCCATCGCCCGCTAGAAAGAAGCATCACAAAGATAAACACCGCAAGTGCAGGGAACGGGAGAAGTCCCACTCGAGACCCAGGTCCACTGGCTCCCACTTGGCCTCCAGGTCCAGCTCCTCCAGACTTGACTCCCGCCTCACGGCTTTCAAGCCTCTCGCTTCTGCCTCTGGATATTTGGCCCAGAAATCTTCGGCACCACCCTGCAGTCGATTAAGGTACGCCCACCCATGGAACAAGGATCCTCCGTGGGCCATCGTAAGTCCTCCTCTCGCTCGGCCTCCATGTCTGCGGCTGACTCTCGGGAGTTGAAAAAGGCCTCTGGGCCATCCTCCAGTAGGGCCTCATTCATAACACCAAAAGCTAAGGGTTCAAACCGCCACCAGCCCCCGGCTGTGGAGCGACGTTCGTTGGATAAACCCCATAAGCACTCCGTCCATCCCAAGCCTAAAGCCTCTGAGGGACATCTGTCGGACTTTTCATCTAACGGTAACCCTGACCCATCCTTCAAATACCCCCTTTAAATCCTCTTCATCCCCCCCAACTATCTCCTGGTCCCATTTCCCCTCACCACTCTCCACCCCAGTCTTTCCCTTCGGCTGCCTTCTGGCCTCTCTCACCCACTCCAGTACCACTCCCTCCACACGGTACCCCATACCACACCACCCCAACCAGCGCATAACAAAACTGGTCCTCCGGTCCCATGCTGCCACCTAATCATTGCCCTTCTCCTTCCACTGCAAGTGATATTCACCCTAACCCGGCCCCTACCCCTACCCAGGTCCAGATCGCCCCCATACCTAACCCTCAGCCCAAGCCACCTCTAACACTCGTTCAGGCTACCTCCCCAGAGGCCTACGCCTCCTCCACCTAATTGTTCATAGTCTTGCCCCTAAGCTCGATCAGCTTCAGGTTCTAGCCGCCCACCATGCCCTGGATATAATTATTCTATCCCAGACCTGGCCAAACGCCAGCCTACCTGATAACACCATTGCCATTCCTGGTTTTACAACCATAAGGCAAGACCGGCCCACCAGAGGGGGAGGGGTGGCTATCTACATCAGATCAACCCTTTATTTCACCGTCTCTCTCACAAAAGCTGAACCCAAAGCTTATGAGCTCCTCATGGTAAAGCTGTCCCCTCCCTCCTCACTACTTGTCTTCGTGGTTGGCATATATTGCCGCCCAGGCATTCCTACCACAATAGTCACTGACCTACTGGGCCAACTCTCCTCCCATGCCCAGTCGGGTGAACTATACGTCATGGGAGACTTTAACCACAACTGGTTAGCTCCCACTTTTAATAAATCCCAAACTGAGATAACCGCTCTCAACCTTACCCAAACTATTATGGAACCTACCGCTTAAACCATAAGTCCGGTAATCACACACTACTAGACTGGGTGCTTACATCCCACCCACATCACGTCATCAGTTCGGGCCTCCTTTCAGATTCCATTAGTGACCACCACCTAATCTACTTGGTCCACAAAATGCAGAGTTAAATCTCCCCCAAATTTATTTTCCAACGCTCTTACAAATCCCTCAACTTCTCTCCCCTCCTGGAAGATCTCGCTCACTCAAATTGGGTCCCAAGCACTGACTGCTCTAGCATGGATTCGGCCTTTACACATTTTCAAAACACCTTCCTCACCGCCTGGGACAAACGCACCTCCCTGCGCCGGGCAAGAGTCCGTGGGTCTCATCTGCCCTGGATTTCCCCTGAGTTGATAGCCTGCCAACAAGCCCGGGACAAGGCCTGGCATAACTACAAAGCCATGCCCCTCCCAAACAATCTTGTCACCTACATGCTCCAGAAAATGTACAAAGGCCATCCATTTGCTAAGGCAGAATATTTCAACAACACCCTAAAGCGTCAAATCTTGGGAATCCTTCTAAATTCTGGAAGTCATTAACTCCCTCTTCACCCTCAAACAGCAAACCCTCCACCTCTTCTCCTCGTCCAAGGGACACTCCTCACCGACCCCCAGAAGGTAGCGAGTTTAACTCCTATTTCACAACTTCGCGCCCAAACCCTCTCAGATTCCTTACCCCCAGCAACCTTGCCCACCCCCACATCAATAACCTCCTCCACCCCCAGTCATCTATCCCCCTGCCAACAGGTAGGACCCCCTTTTCCTTCAGACCCATCTCCCCTATCGAAACCTTAGATGCCCTATGCTCCCTGAACCCCTCCAAAGGCAAATCCCCCGATGGTCTTGATAACAAACTCCTCTTCCTTTCTGCCCCAGCCATTGCGACACCCCAGCTGCCCTATATCTTTCACCACCGAGTCACTCCCCTCCGTTTGGAAGCATGCCACTGTCCTACCTCTTCCAAAAGGTGGTGATCCTTCCTCCACTATGAACTACCATCCCATCTCCCTCCTCCTCTCCCTCACCAAACTCCAAGAATACCTAGTTCTATCCCAGCTCTCCCACTTTCTCTCAGAAACCGACTTCTTCACCCCATTTCAGTCCGGCTTCAGAAAACACCACTCTACCACCTCCTCCCTACTAAGACTCACGGATGCCATCCTCTCCGGGATGGATAAAGGGCTAATCATGGCCGCTATCTTCATAGACCTAGCTAAAGCTTTCGACACGGTCTCTCACCCTCTCCTACTATCCCGCCTATCAAGGGCTGGTTTAGCCGATTCTGCCACAAACTGGTTCAGCGCCTACCTACTAAATAGAACCCAATCCACTAGAATAGCTGACCACATCTCCCCCCCTCTCCCTATTACCACCGGCGTTCCCCAAGGCTCAGTTCTTGGTCCCTTTCTATTCTCCATCCTCCTAAATGATCTGCCAAATTCATGCCCCTCCTCTGCTATACACATGTATGCAGACGACACGGTCCTTTTTACCTCCGGCCAGACCCACGAAGAACTCACTTCCAAACTACAAACGGATTTCAACAAAATCCAACACTCAATACCAACCAACTCTCCCTAAATCCCAAGAAAACCGTCTCTATGACTTTCGGCATAAGGCAGCGTCTATCCAAACTCACCCATCCATTGATCTTCCATACACTAAATAATACCATCCTCGAAGAAGTGCCCTCCTTCAGGTATCTAGGGGTTTGGCTCGATCGCCACCTCTCCTTTACCACACATGTAGACGCCATCACTTCCAAACTGCGCCCAAAACTTGGGGCCCTCTATAGGAACCGCTCCTCCCTCTCTCTACCCGTCAGACGTGATCGAGTCCTGAAAATGATTCTACCCACCTTCCACTACTGTGACGTAGTCTATAACTCCACCTCAAAGACCACTCTAGCCAGACTGGACCCCCCTTAATGTGTTCTGCCGCTGCCTCGATGCCCCTCGCTCACATCACTGCGAGCTCTACCGTTCACTGGCCCTGCCAACCCACTGACAACCGGCGCCCTAATCCACACTGTAAATTTGCTTCTAACTTCGCTGGCTCCCTCCCACCCTACCCTAGCATCCTCCCTATCTTCCCCACCCCCCCTCCACGCCCTCAGATCCACCGACACAAGGCTATTATCCATCCCCACCGAAGGATCACACGCCAATCGGCCTTCTTACCTCTTCCCCAAACTCTGGAATGGCCTACCTGCCCAGATCCGCTCTCATCATCCAAATACTCCCTATCCTCTGCTGCCACTAACTTTCTCGCAACAAATTGCAACTGCCTCTGAACTCCCCCCAACTCGGCACTCCTCTCCCCAGCTGCCTCCAGAGCCTGACCAGCGGCCTGGCAATAGCCAAATTGGCTGGCTTATATACTGCCCTATGCACTTACACTCACGCTTACTCCCCCCACTCCTAAACCTCCCTCTCCCCCTCCCTATCTCTCCCTCCCGCCTCACCTCAGCATCAACACCATTGCCCCTCCCTCACCTCACCATACCTACCTCCCACGCTCCTAAGCATACTAGTCCTCCCCAACTCCAACAGGCTCCTGTGCATCCCACTGCAGCTCAAGGCTGGCACGGGCACTCAAGTCCTGACCTGTCACACTAGTGTGCAAATGGCACTTACGTAACTAATGTATTTCCCCTTAGAATATCCATTGTATGTTCACCCCTCCCCTGTAGTGTTTGCTCTGTTTTGCTCCTACCATGACTGTACACTTGATATGTATACCCATGACATGTTTACCCTGTCCCTGTTGTGCAAATACAGGTTACTCACCTGTAACAGGAGTTCTAGGAATGGTATATGTTGTTCATCCACACTTATTAGCAGGTACCTTGATGCTTTAAATCTTGCCGGAAGGTCTTCAAGCTGGCTCCTCCCACCCACCCGGGTGGTAAAACTCTCGGCTCCGCCCCATGACGCCAGATCTAGCCCGCTGGAGGCGGGTTGTGCGTCGAGCCGGGGGCGGGTGGTCGTGGTCGAACAACATATACCATTCCTAGAACTCCTGTTACAGGTGGTAACCTGTGTCTAGGGACATGGATATGTTGTTCATCCACACTTATTGGCAGACTCTAGCAGTTCTCCGGGAGGAGGGAGGCAAGGCATCACACCCCTACTTAGGTAAGAAGACTGGAGAACCGAGGCCCCGACCAACATCCTGGCGTGACCCAAGGTCGATGTGGAAGGGGAAACCGGTATATGCCTGCTTCCAGGTAGGAGCCCTGCGGATATCCTGGACAGGAGTATCCTCGGAAGCAGCCACCGATGAGCACTTATCCCTCTGGGAGGCTCCATGCCCGCCCACCTATAGCGGAGACCTATGCAGGAGGTGACCCACCCGCTCGACGTCCGCTTGGCTGCAGGTCTGCCAGGTGTGGCTTCAGCGTAGATGACAAACAGCTGGCGAACCTCTCCCGAACTTCAGCCCTACGCTCCCTGGGAAGGTGAGCGTAAAATAGGGTCCCAATGAATCCTATATAGGGCCTCCGAGGCGTGAGTGGGGTTGAACCCCAGCAGAGACAATACCCGGTGGGGAAGAGACTCCGCCACCGCCTACGGAAGGAACTTCGGGTGGGGCGCAGGACAACCTTGTCCCTGTGGAAGACCAGATAGGGAGAATCAAAGGAGCGCCTGGAATTCCCCTGTCCTTCTGGTTGGCATGGAAGCCCCAAGAAGGTGTTCTTCCACAACAGGTGAGAACTCACACCTGTGCAAAGTTCGAGCTTATTTGTGGCCTAGCCCATACCAGCGAAGATCCCACAGAAATGGGGATACTCTCCCCAGAGGGGAGGTGTGATCGAGGCCTAGGAAAGCGCCAGACCACCTTTTCTGTCCACCGACTGCCTTCCGGCCCGCGCCCGGAAGACAGGGGTGACCAACAGAAGCACCTTGAGGATCGTCGACCGAAGCCCTTGTTCAATAAAGAAACGGACTGCAGATGGTCCGGAATGCTCGCCGAATAACGGGAGAGGGGACCAGGCCCCATCCCAATGCCAAATGGAGAACTCTTCCATTTGAAGGCGAGCATGTTTGGCCGACTCCTGGCAGGACACCTCGAAAGCATCGAGGACCTTGCCGGAGGACCCAAGGCCTGGCCCCTAGCTGCACAGGGGCCAGGCCTTCAGGTGCAGGGATTGAAGGTCCAGATGGAATACCTTCCCCTGAGAACAGCGATCAGGACCGGGCGGGCTGGAAGCCGCCTCGGGAGCCTGGGGCTGAGACTGAGGAGAGCTGGATACCAGAGCTGACAATCCAGTCTGGGACTACCAGCATTGCCTGCGCCTGGTCCCTCCTCGCCTTGCCCGTGGGTCAAGGGAAATGGGGGAGAGGCGTAGAAAAGGCCTGGGGTCCACGGCCTCGACGGCATCCCCTACAGCAAACCTTGCTGAGGGGGTGGGCATGAGACAGTCTCGGCCTCGTATTCTCCCTGGAGGGAAGGAGGGAGAAGATCCTGTGCTACCTCCGGCAGGGGAGACCACTCGTGAGGCGCAGCCTATGTCTGGCTTAGGGCATTAGCCAGGGTACTGAAGGCTCCTGCCATCGAATGGCTAGGAACCGCCTCCCGGCTGCGCGAAAGACCCAATGCGGAGAACCTCCTTACGCAGAGGCAAGGGGCTCGACCGAACCTGGCGGGGTAGATAGCACATGGTCGTGGTGTTGTCCGCCTGGACTTAACCCACTAGACCGCATACAAGCGGAGCGAGCGGTGCGATAAGCGGACCGCCTGGAGCCCTGTGGATAGGAAAGACATCGGACCCGAGAGGACCAGAGGCGGAGCACTCTGTATTCCCCTAGAAGGGCACCCCACTCATCTGAGAAGCATCGGTCGGAGAAGACCCGCTGACCAGGGCGGACTTAACAGGATGTTCTCCTGCAAGAGCTGGAACGGTCCGAGGGAGAGCGCCCTAACTCCTGGGCTGTAGTCACAAACTGGTCCGGCGAACGCAGCATGTGGACCGCTGGCTATAGTCCCTACTGGGGACGATGAACCAGCAGGTCCAACAGACCATGATGGAGCCGGCCGCTGCAAGGCCCAGGAGGTGCAGGAGGTCCCGGCAGGGCGCAATTGCCCAGTCAGACCTGACTAGGTAAGGGAGGAAGAACCTCAGCCCTGTCCGCCAAGAGCCGAGCTCGGACTCAAGAGTCGAGCCTCGTCCCGAAGAAGGATCACCCGCTAAGACACGAGTTCCAACGTGGCTCCGATAAAAGGAGACCAGTCTGAGAGCCTGAACTCTGGATCGTCCCTTCGTGCCTGGAAGGGTTGCAGTCAGGCTGCCATCCGGGTGGGGTTACCCCCGGACCCCTCGATGCCGCAGAAAGCTGCTGAGCAGAGACCGAAGGGCCTGGTCTGGAACTCGTAAGGAGATCCCCCGCTTAAGAAAGGGAGGAGTCTCCCAAGAAACGGACGGAACGAAGAGGCACGCCCTGGAGGTCCAGGAAAGAAGCCACACGCCTCGTTCTGAGGATGGGATATCTGAGGCAGAGAGACCATCCAGACGTGCGGAAGAATGGGGCGCAAGCCCCCTGTCCGTTTGGGATCAGGAATACCTGGACACGAACCCAGGGTCTGAAGGAGGATCCGCAACCTTCCTGACCACCTCTAATTAGAGGGCCAGGCAAGTCGGCTCAGCAGGCCGACAACGAGGCTGTGGACCCCAAGACCCCCATGGGGAAACGGCTCGAAAGGGTGGTGCCTGCTCAGCAGTCCTTGAGGCAGGGCCTTTCCCTAGCACCCTCCGACACCCAAAGGTCCAGGAAAGCTGACCAGGTGGAGGAGGGCGAGCTGCTTCCCACGGGGGAACCCGGGTAGGAGCGACGGGGCCGGGGACAGCGCCCCTATGCCCGTCACTGAGCAGGCTTGGAGGAGGAATTGGCTGAGGGAGCTCCTGGGCCTTTACCTCCCTGCTTCCTTTTAGAGGAAGACACTGGCTTGGAGTCAGGACACCCAGCGCCAGCCTGCTGGCCCTCGTGCTGGGCCGGTCGAGCTGCAGGGGCGGGGGGGGCAAAGGGGCTTACGCAAAGGCTGCCGGCTGCCCTTGTCCCTCCAGGCGGGAGTGACCGAGTCTGGAGTGGCATTGGACGTCTCGGTCCCCTGGAGGTGTCCCTCCACTCCAGGGCCGAAAAGGTCAGTCCCCAAGAAGGGGATGTCTGCTAACTTGTGCTGGGTTTCCGATGAGAAAGAGGATAACCTCAGCCACGCCCTGCGGCGCATGGCCACTGCGGCTGCCACCGACCTGGCACAGGAATCACCTAAGTCCAGAGCAGTCTGAAGCTGCTGCTTCGCCACCGCCCGCCCTGGTCCTGCACCCGCCGGACCGTGGTCCGCAGGTCAGCCGGGAGATGAGGGAGCACCTCGTTCAGGGAGCCCAAAAGTGCATGGGAGAAATGTGCCATCAGTGCAGCCGAGCTGGCCTGTCGGAGGCCTAGGGAGGATGCAGCGTAAACCTTGTGCCCGATGTAGTCCATCCTTTTGGACTCTTTGTCAGGGGGCCTATCCACATCTCGAGCGTTCCCAGAACACTGGAGAACATTGTCGGTAACTAACCCCTCAGCCGAGGGGTGCTCCGAGAAACCGAGCAAAGAACTGACAGGGACAGAGTACTTCCTGGCCATCCTGGCCGAGGGCGCAGGGCAGGAAGTAGGCCGCCGCCAGAGCTCCAAGGCCAGGCCTATGATGGCCTCAGCCACTGGGAAGGCCTCCGAGGGAGAACCCCTTCGGTCTAGAATCTCCGTCAGGGGATAAGGGGCTCGTTTGGACACGGGCTCGAGCTGCATCCCGGTGAACTCTGAGATGAGCTGAAGCAGACCCATAAAGGACGATGGGCTGTCGTCCACGGATCGTTCCGGAGAGGACCTCAGGTCCTCCCGACTGGGGAACATAGAGGAGTCGACTTCGGACTCCAAGGAGTCTGCAAAGAGCTGCCTCAGGCCCGGAGTCATTCTTCGTCCGCCGAGGGCGGGCAGGAGTGAGGGGGACAGACAACCTGCGGGACAGGTCGAGACCCGACCGAGGTTCCACCAAGGGCGGTGGGGCAGCAAGGTTCGGACGAACAACCAGCCCGGGAGTGGGCAGCTCGACTGCAGCGAGCGGTTGAGTCGGCCGATCGGGTGGCAGCTGCTTGCTGGACGGGGAATGAATCGGAGTCAATTGATTCCCGGACAACAACAACTTCTGCCACATGAACTCCTCGTAACGTCGACGCCACCTGCATCGAAGCCACTCCTCATCCGAGGAAGGAGACGAGGAAGAACGGTAATGCCACTTAACTTGGTGCCCCGACTGAGAACGCCGATGTCGGCGTGAGCGGCTTGACTGAGAGGAGGACTGAGACCGAGACCTGAATCCTCGGGGAAACCGAGGGCGGGCCTGGGAAGGAGCGGGGAGCGTCCGATCCTGCCTTGGCTCGGAAGAAAGGGCCGAGGCCTGTCGACCCGAAGGTACAGGCAGAACCTCAGCCTCCACTGGGGGAACCGGCGAAGGGATGGCGGCTCCAGCAGAAGACAGCCCAGATGACGGGTCGAGAGACTCGACAACGTCGACGGGAGTCCTGGCCGGCTGACCTGACGGGGACACCATGAAGCCAGTGGCATGAGCCGCACCCTCGACCGAAGTCGAACGTTGGCTGGCAGGGGAAGGGGAACTCTCCCGCTCCCTCCAGCACCGACGATGGGACTTAGCCTGCGACTCCTTGGACTTGGGCCGAGAGGTGGTTCTGAAGGTCCCTCCTTCGAGGAGGATTCTGGCGAAGCTTGAACGGGTTGAATGAGGAGAACTCAAGGAGAGCGGATAAGCGCCAAGACGAGGAGGAGGGAGGGGCAGCCGCCCCCTTCCCAGAGGAAAGAAGATCGAGCTGCTCAACCGAGACAGCCGACGCGGACACTGCCCGACGAGTCTCCAAGGAATTTTCCCGGAGTGGGAAAAATTTCAGGTCGCCTGAGCCCCGAACGGGCCGCACAATCCTCCAGAGAGCTGGTAGAAAAGGCACAGCAAAAATTGCAAACTTGCGGATCATGATCCAAGTCGAGGCAGTAGACGCACGTGGAGTGCGGGTCTTTCCTGGAGGAATTAACCGGGCACCTCTGAGAGCCGGAAAATGAATGATTCATCGCCGCAGCGAGAGAAGATGATCGAAGTTTAGAAAAACTTCCAATTAAATTCGGAGAGACTGAAAATTTCAGGAACAAGTCGAAAACGCAGAGTGCTAAGGAGGGAACCTGAGCTTCCAAGCGGTAAGGAAGATCTGGTGTCATGGGGCGGAGCCAAGAGTTTTACCACCCGGGTGGGTGGGAGGAGCCAGCTTGAACACCTTCCGGTAAGATTTAAAGTAGCAAGGAACCTGCCAATAAGTGTGGATGAACAACATATCCATGTCCCTAGAAGTTATGTATTGCTCTTACCTTGCCTTTTACCTATGTTATATAACCCTGTCGATACTGTTCATTGTTCTGTATTCCTCTCCTTATGTAACAAGCTCATTTGTAATACCTCCAATCGATGTACATTGTCTGTATTGCATTACTGCTAAAATCATCTACTGCATGTATACCTGCCTCCTCCGTAACCCCTCCCCCCAGGTCGCACCGTGAGACGAGCATCTTTTTGCTCAGCGTGCCTTTCCTGGTGAAACATTTTCAATAAATAAATAAAATCTAAACAGGTGCAGGACCGACGCCCTGACGTCACTCTGCCCATGTCCACTCCGCCACGGGCCAAGGTGGTCCCGACGCCGGCTTCTCTGGCTCGGCTCAGCGTCTGCTCCAAGGCCACCCCTTCTCCTCAGCAGACTCTGGTCCACCTGCCGTCGGACCTGACGATGGGTTACCTGACATACCTCTGTCATCTCCTGCCAGACCGACGCCAGTCAATCCCGATACTGGTGCCGGCACACCAAACCGATGCCGGTCAGTCCCGATGCCAGCACCAGTGCAGGCTCAGGCATGGTTGCTCCTCCTGCACCAGAATCTCCAAGATTCAATATGGCTCAAGTCAAGGAGCTTTTTTCCTCACTGGTGGACATGGTCAAGCAGGATCTCCCAGTGAACCCTGCTTCATCCACGCCTCACTCTGTACCCACTCCTGATCCTAATCCGGACACTGAGGTGGTTCTCTAAACATCTAGAGATGACGCAAGGAGAGAGCCGGCTGCACCCAGGAAACATAAGGACAAAAGTAGGCTCCGGAGGCCCCGGTCTAGAAGCTCCTCCCGCTCGCCTTCCCCAGACAGAAGCCATAAGATAAGGAGACACCGCTTCCCTTCCTCTTCGTAGTCTTACATTGACTTGGAGCCGTCTATTTCTGACTCCGTCATCGACTCTGCCCACGGGAACTTGGAGGACCATCCTTAAGTCCCCACCTGATGACCCCAGTTTCATGGAGGTCATGAGGCACATTCAAGAAAATATGGGTTGGGATACAGAGGCCCTTGACCCCAAATGTTTGAGACTGGCCAGGTACCTCTGCCAGAAAGAGCCCAAACCTGTGGTCATCCCACCCATGGTGGACACCTTCCAGGATGTCACATATGCTACCTGGAAGCATCCCCATTCTTCCTCTGCGGTACCCAAAAAGGCACACAGATTTTACCCGGCTCCTAAGGACCATCCTTTTTTTAGCCTAACACCCTACCGATGACTCAGTGGTGATTTTGGGAGCTCATGACCGTTCGCAGAGGTCCAAACACCTGAGCACCCAGCCGCCTGACAGGGAGTCTAAGCAGCTGGATTCATTGGGTAGGAAGGTGTACACGTCTGCCACCTGTAGCATCAGGAGCCTTCATTTCCTGACTCACACGGTCCAGTTCCAGAATGCCCTCTGGGAGCAAGGGCTGGACATTGTGCAGGGCTTGCCCCACTGCCCTCGGAGGGCTGAGCTTGCCAAGCTTCTCCAGACTGGCTCAGATGTGGGCACGCATGTCTTGAGATCTGTGACTCTGCGGACACTTCTGTGAAGGCGGCCGCCTCCGGCTTTAGCCTCTGGCGCCACTCCTGGCTCTGGGTCTCGGGCTTCGATCCAGATGTGCAGGCTAACCTTCTGGATGCTCCCTTTAAAGGCTCCGTACTCTTCGGCGAGGAGTCAGAAAAAAATATCGAAGTTACAGGGCTTCGGTAAGGCTGTCCGTACCGTGCAGTCCATGTATCGCCCAAAACAGGGACGTTTTCAAAGCCAAGGGGGAGAACAGCCTCAGCAGCCTCGCTACCAGGAGCAACTGCAGCGTGGCGGCTTTGGTTGTAGAGGTGGGGCCAGGGGCTCCTCGACTGCCACCTCACGACAGGCTAGACCTACTGCCCCCCCAACGCCTGACTATCTAGGTGACCCTCCTCTCCCAGATGTCCAGTCAGGACAGCTGGTCGGAGGCCACTTTTCTCTATACACAGAAGCCTGGAGGCAAGTGACCTCCAACCAGTGGGTCCTCGATCTCGTGGAATTTGGGCACTCCATCGAGTTTGATGCCATCCCTCCGGACAGACCACCGCTCCATCCCATTATTCGAGGGAACACAGGGCTCTTATTCATCAGGAGATTCAGTCCCTGTTGGACAAGAACGCCATAGAGTCGGTGCCCCCGACCAAGAGAGAGAGACGGGGTTCTTTTCCCACTTCTTTCTGGTCCCAAAGAAGCCAGGGGATCTCAGACCTATTGTAAATCTCAGCGACCTGAACCAGTGGGTCTCCTGCAGCAGATTCCGCATGGTCTCTCTACCCAACCGCCTACCCATGGTTTCAACCGGAGATTGGCTGGCCTCTCTGGACATGCAGGATGCTTACCTGCACTTCGAAGGTTTCTGAGATTCCAGTTCAAAGGCAGGCTCTTTCAGTTCAAAGTCCTCCCATTTGGTCTCTCTCTTCAACCCCCAGGGTATTCATGAAGAGCCTGGCAGTGGTCATTGCGGCACTTCAGAGAATGGGCCACTTCATGTTTCCTTACCCAGATGACTGGCTCCTCCTGGCTCATTCCAGACCCTGCCTATTGGAGACCATCATGGACACCCTAACTCTGTGCCAGCATCTGGGCATTATGGTGAACCGGGACAAGTCTCACCTGTTCCCATCCCAGAGACTCCAACTCATAGAGGCACTTTTGGACATCACTCTCAGGAAGGTTTTTCTTCCTTCGACAGGGTGGGTCATATCCAAGCATTAGCAAATCACGTCTCTTCAGCCTCAAAGGTTCCTGCCAGACTCCTTCTCAGGCTGTTGGGCCACGTGGCAGCGGCCGTAGTTTTGGTGCTGCTCACAAGGTTGCGAATGCGGACCATTGAATGGTCCTTACGCTTCCAGTGGGATCAAACGCAGGACGATTTGGATACAGTCATAGGAATTATAGAGCCAATCTGCCGGGAGCTATGCTGGTGGATGTCATCCCAAAATCTTCTGGTGGGGCTTCTGTTTCAGTTCGGACCCCCCCTCCCAGACACTGACCACGGATGCTTCGCACTCGGGATGGGTTGCAGACTTAGAGGACCACAGGACTCGGGGTTCTTGGTCCACAGCAGAGGAAAATCTGCACATCAATGTCCTTGAGCTGAGAGCAGTTCTTTACGCGCTTCAGGCCTTGGCCTTTGCCCTATCGCCCAACCACCTTCTGATCCAGACGGACAACACATCTGTAGTGTTCTACATCAACAAATGGGGTGGCACACACTCTTATCCTCTCTGCCAAGATGCCATGCGAGTGTGGGACTGGGCACTCAGCCATCACCTTTCAATCTCGGCTGTTCATGTCCCAGGGACACTGAATGTGCTGGCCGATGCAGCAGAATGAGGTCACAGGCCCACGAGTGGGCCTTGCTGCAGGATGTCGCAAATCAAATCTTTGCCAGATGGGGGGACACCAGAACTAGATCTCTTTGCTTCAAACAACATGAAGTCTTGCTGTATTCTCACAATTTACAGTTAGCTCCAGCTCTTGAACTGCCCCGGAGAGTGAAGGGTTAAATTCTATGCCAGGCATAGAACGTTGGGCTCGAGCTTGGTTGAAAACTCTGTCCGTGTCCTTTTGAAACCAAACCGTCAGATTCTTTACTCCTTCTCACTGAACAGTCGCACCGGAGATTTCTCCTTCTGCTCGGTTCTATCGCGGTTAAAGTTTCAGTTTTAGTCCGATTTTCATTCCATTTTTTGGTTCTAGATGCTGTCTGTGGTACTGTAAGCACTTAGATTAGTAGCTGTTTTTGGAAATTGTGAAATTTTTCCGATCGGTTCGGCCGAACCGATCTTGTAGTAAGTTCTTGAAAAAGGAAAAGTTAGTGTGTGGTTACCGGTCCGTATTGGTTTTAAAAAAAACAACGTAATTTTAGCATTTTTTTCCATCACCCGTGACACGGTGTGAAACCGATAGGGGAGTCTTGCCTAGCAGTTGCCATGTAAAGGGTAAGTTCGTTAGGTTGGCCATGTCTGAGAAACCCAAGAAAAAAAACGCGCCCACTGGGTTTCAACACTGCAGTGTGTGTGGGGAGGTCTTTGCTAAGGCCAATCCCCACACCACTTGTGTTTACTGTCTGAGGTTTGACCACCTTGATTCAGACTGCCAAATTTAGAGATTTCCCAAGTCTACCCTGGAGAAAAGGTTAGGTAGACTTAGGGATAAGGAGGATGAGAAATCTGACCTGGAAGGCCAGCCCGGTTTGTTCTAAGCGAACCAGAAGGGAGTGCCGCCTGACCAGGGCAATACTGGTAAGAGGAGAAACCAATCCCTGAGGATCGGTTCCCACAAAAGAAAACAAAGGATAAATCGCTGGTTCGATCCAGAGCTGCATGTTCCGACTGCCGAAGAAATAGCCAAAGTGATTCGGATTGTGGAATCGCTTCGTCCGGTTTCGACCGATCCGGTGCCTTCTGGCAGAGGTTCGGTTCTGTCGGTTCCCCCGGTTCAGGATTATTCTCCTGAAGATTTTTACGAACCAGAGTTTGATGAGGAGGGGGATTTTGAAGAGGTTGATTACGACGGTGAAAGTCTGGATGTGCCCGTGGAACTGGACATCTCCCCAGACAGACCTTCTGGTGTTCCCCTCCTAGGCTTTCTGAGTCCCCTTCCCACTTTCTGTTCTACAGAAAAGTGGCTCAAACCCTCCAGCTTCCTATTGAGGAGGCTGTAGAGGATCAAGAGGAGCCTGACTTCATAGAGATGATGGACATCCCAGAGTCTAAGAGACTGTCTATTCCCCTTCATAGGTCATTTGGGAAACAGACACAAAAAACTCTTAGGTCTCCCAACTCTGTACCTCCTGTTGACAAGAGAATGGACAAGAGGTACACCTTGTCAGGCTCGGATATGGAATTTCTTTACCAACAATGCAGCCATGTTGGGGTAGTGCAGGCTGCTGCCTGTGACAAGGCAAACATCCCCTTGGCTTCACACCCCCCAGACAAAGATTCCAGGAAGATAGATGCCATGGCAAAGAAACAGTACTTGGCATCATCTTTGGGACGCAGGCAGGCTAATTATATGGCCTATATAGCCAGGTACCAGAAGTCCCGGTGGGACACTGTACTGGCACTGGCTAAACAGGCCTCCCCCCAGGTAGCCAAAGAGCTGGATGGGGTGGCTGCTGATGGGATTGAGGCATCAAAGGTGCAATTTCATGCTGCTGTGGACTCCAATGATGTGTCATCAAGAGTCATGGCTACATCTGTGGCTCTTCGGAGAATGGCCTGGCTCAGATGTACTAGCCTTTCGCAGGACACCCAGGCTAATGCCATGGATTTCCCTGTAGTGGGTAATTCTCTGTTTGGGGAGCAGACAGAGAATTACATGAAGAAAATGGATGAGTACAGGACCACTTATAGGAGTTCCCAGGCCAAGGTGAGGCAGGCAACTCCTCAGAGGCAGCAAGCTAGGGGCAGGGGTAGGCCTTTTCACAGGCCTTTCTACTAGGTGCAGGCCTCCTCTTCCTTTTCTCAGAGGGGGTTCTTCAGAGGGAGAGGCAGAAGGGGGATGAGCAGGGCTGCATCCACCCCTCAGCCTAAGGCTCCTGCCAAGCAGACACCCTGATGTGTCAGCCCGGGTTGACTCCCCCCATTCCAGTACGAGGTAGGCTGGCTGGCTTACTTTGTCCAGGACTTGGATGTCTGTTACCTCAGACAAGTGGGTCCTGGAGGTTGTAAGCCAGGGGCTGGTTTTCAGTTTCAAAAGTTTTCCGAAACTGAGACCCAGATCCTTTCCACCTGCAAATACTTCAGAAATCCTTGCTCTAGAGGCAGAGGTTTTGTCTCTACTGGCTTTAAAGGCCATAGAGAGAGTTTCTACTCCATACAGGGGCCAAGGTCTGTACTCCAGGTACTTCCTTACCCCAAAAAAGACAGGGGAGTGGTGACCCATCCTAGATCTAAGATACCTAAACAAGCACCTAGTAAAGCCAAAATTCAAGATGGTAACTCTGGGAACAATTCTTCCCTCTCTGAGGCCAGGAGACTGGCTAGCCTCCTTGGACCTCAAGGATGCCTATTTTCACATTCCCATCAGGTGCTCCCACAGAAAGTACCTCAGGTTTGAATTGCCTTCAGGCTATTATCAGTTCAGAGCAATGCCCTTCGGTCTAACCTCAGCTCCAAGGGTGTTTACAAAGTGCCTAGCAGTAGTGGTGGCCTTTTTAAGAAGGAAAAGGATCTCTGTTTTTCCATATCTGGACGATTGGCTTCTGGTGGGCCAGTCTTCAGACCAAGTCAAGTCAGATCTGCAGGTTACCCAGAAAGTTCTCACTTCCCTGGGGTTCCTTCTCAGTCTTCCCAAATCAGTTCTCGAACCAGTACAGCTCCTCACTTTTATAGGAGCAGAGCTGGACACCCTCAAGGCACGAGATTTCCTTCCTTTGGAAAGGGCAAAAGCCATCTCTCAGCTGGCCTCTTCCTTTCTCCCTTTGGTTTCTCGACCAGCAAGGCATTTTCTACAGCTTCTGGGCCACATGGCAGCTTCCACTGCAGTGGTCCAAGGGGCCAGGTTTCAGATGAGGGACATTCAGTTCCATCTGAGAACCTTTTGGTCCCAAAGGAAAGATCGTCTTACCAAGCTAGTTCCTCTTACTCAGACCTTAATTCAGGCCCTTCAGTGGTGGCAGGACCTGGACAATCTGAGGCAAGGTGTTCCATTTGTCTCTCAGACTCACTCTGTGATTCTTACCACAGATGCTTCCCTTTTGGGGTGGGGAGCCCATCTGGGGGCTCGCACGGCCCAGGGACTGTGGTCCCCACAGGAATCCCTTCTTCACATCACCCTTCTGGAGCTCAGGGCAGTACTTCCTGCCCTAAGCTTTCTGTCAGTCAAACAGAACAGGTGGTTCAGGTCAGATGGACAACACCACACCATGTGGGTATACTTCCACAAGCAGGAGGCACTCGGTCCATGGCCTGTGCATGGAGGCCATGAAATTATGATCCCTGGCATATTCCCTGCAGACCTCTCTAGTAGCGGTCCACCTCCCAGGAAAGGACAATGTGATAGCGGATGCGTTGAGCAGGATTTCCCAGGGCCATCACGAATGGTCTCTGGATCCTTTGGTGTTGAAGGTGATCTTCTCAAGGTGGGGCACTCCGGAGATAGATCTCTTTGCAGCCCCAGACAATCACCAACTTCCTCTGTTTTGTTGCAGACCCCGAGTCTTGGGTTCAGTCCCTCTGGATGCTCTGATTTTGAACTGGAAAGGGAAGTTTCTTTATGCCTTCCCTCCTTTTCCTCTGTTGTTCAAGGTTCTAGTCAAGGTATGGTCACAACCATGCAAAGTGATTCTGATTGCTCCAGACTGGGCCATGCAGCCTTGGTACCCCCTGTTGCTGTCCTTAGCAGTCCAACTTCCCCTGTCTCTTCCCAGGAATTACAATCTGATAACCTCCTCTCAGGGGAGGATTTGTTACCCCTATCTCCAGTCACTCAATCTCAAGGCATGGCCCTTGAAGACTTAGAGTATGCAGATTTACATCTGTCCCAAGGGGTTTTGAGATCCTCAAGGCTTCTTGAAAGCCTGCCACAAGAAAACCCTACAACTCCAAATGGAAAAGGTTCAGTATTTGGTGTTCCAAGAAGCACGCTTCCCAGACACTGCTGACTTGTCTACAGTTCTGGGATTACATGGTTTACCTTAATGGCCTAGGCCTCAAACCAGCTACACTCAGAGTTCATTTGTCAGCTATTTCTGCTTTCCTGTCAGTGGGGAAGTCTTCCTCTCTGTCATCTCACCCTGTATTCTGTAAATTTTTCGAAGGATTGCTTCATACCAATCCCCCTTTTAGGGATCCTGCTCCTGCCTGGGGTTTGAATATTTGTATTGCTCAGCTGATGCAACCCCCCTTCGAGCCTATGTCCTCAGCAGAGCTCAAGTACTTGACTTGGAAAACTGTGTTTTTGGTTGCTGTTACTTCTGCCAGAGGTATCAGTGAATTGCAAGCCCTGTCAGTGGAGCCTGACTTCATCTCTTTCCATAGAGATAAGGTGGTCCTTAGAACCAATAGAAGGTTCCTACCTAAAGTGGTTGCTGATTTCCCCTTAAACCAATCTATGTCTCTTCCTGTGTTCTTCACTGATCACACCTCCTCAGGAGAACGGAGGCCACACAGTTTAGATGTTAAAAGGGCCCTTAGTTACTACATAGAAAAGTACAAAGGGTCACAGGTTTGACTCCCTCCAGTTGTTCCTCACTTATGGGGAAGTAGGTAAGGGAAAACCTGCCACCAAGAGAACTATTGCCAGGTGGATTGTGTCCTGTATTCAATTCTGCTATGAAAAACTGGTAAAAACTGCACCCTCAGGCCTGAGGGCTCATTCCACTAGAGGCACAGCTGCATCTCTGGCTGCAGCTAGGGATATCCCCTTGTTAGAAATATGTCAAGCAGCCACCTGGAAAACAGTTCATACCTTCACCTAGCATTACTCTCTGGATATCCAGGCTAGGAGTGATGGTAGGTTTGGCACAGCAGTACTTCAGAGCCTATTCCCAAAGTAGGTTCTGTCCCTCCTCCTTGGAGGTACTGCTTGGTAGTCTGCTAATTGTCAGAATACAGCAAGACTTCATGTTGTTTGAAGAAAAAATTACTCACCTTAGTAATTGTGTTTCTTCTAATGGAGTCTTGCTGTATTCTGACCTCCCTCCCTGCCTCCCTTCTCAGAACCTGTTTTTGGGAAGTGGGTGGGCAGGTGCAGTGTTGTACCCCAGGGGTGTCTTTACCCCACTTCCTTTATGTTGGGTGATTTGTATTTGTTTAATTAAGAGTTTTTAGTTCTTATTACGTGGTTTTGGTTCTTTGGGTTTCCTGACTTGAGTCTTTTGGGGAATCCAAAGTCTTTGTTGCCAGTTGGCTACTAGGAGTTTTTACAGTTTCTACATTATTTAGTCAGTGAGTTTTAGCTCGCAAGAATCTGATAGTTTGGTTTCAAAAGGACACAGACAGAGTTTTCAACCGAGCTCGAGCCCAACGTTCTATGCCTGGCATAGAATTTAACCCTTCACTCTTCAGGGCAGTTCAAGAGCTGGAGCTAACTGCAAATTGTCAGAATACAGCAAGACTCCATTAGAAGAAACACAGTTACTAAGGTGAGTAATTTTTCCGTCTCGATCCAGTGCAAAACTGCCCAGTTTTTCCTTGCTAGATCCAGAGCCTGGAGCTTTCTGGGAAGATGCATTGTCCCTCTCTTGGAAGGGGAGATTCCTCTACACCTTCCCCCCTTCCCCCTGCTTCAGAAGGTACACCTCAAGGTACAATCAGAACAGTCCACCATGATCTTGATAGCTCCTCTGTGGCCTCGACAGATTAGGTTTCCCTTACTTCAGCGTCTGATGGCAGAGCCTCTGCTTCCTCTTCCACTCTCATCCCAGTTTCTGTCACAGGACAACGGGTCCCTAGTTCATCTGAACCTGCGCTCCCTCCACCTGCATGCCTGGCTCCTCAGGACCTAATGAAGTCTAGGTTTGGAGTCTCAGACAAGGTGGCTCAGGTATTGGTAGAGGCGCACAAGCCTGCCACTAGGGCTACTTACGCTATGAAATGGAAATGTTTCTGCTTATGGGCCACAGCCAGACAGGTGGACCCCCGGTCTATCTGGTTAACCCAATCTTGGAATACCTGCTTTCTCTTTCGGAGTCAGGTCTAAGTCATTCCTCCATTAAGGTATACCTGGCCGCCATTTCTGCCTGTCACATGCCTATCCAGGGCAAATTGGTGGCTCAGTTGGAGGTGTCTAAAGCCTTTCTGCGTGGCATTTTGCATATCAGACCCCCTATTCAGGATCCTGTCCCTCCTTGGGATCTGCTTTTCGTTCTGGAAAAGCCAACGCCCTTTCGAACTGGCCATGTAGGCTGAACTTCGTTTTTTGTCCTGGAAAACCTTACTTCTGGTGGGCGTCACCTCGGCAAAGAGCATTTCAGAGCTTCAGGCCCTCGTGTAAAGAACCCTACCTGATTTTCCACAGGGACAGGGTAGACCTTCGCACAAACCCAAAGTTTCTACCTAGGTGGTTTCGGATCTCACCTTGAACCAGTCGGTTCAACTTCCGGTTTACTACCTGGAATATTCAACTAAAGGGAAGCACTTCTCCACTCTTTGGACATTTACAGGGCACTGCAACCTGTCCAGAACTAAGAGGGCCAGGAAAATCCGATCAGTTGTTTGTCTCTTTCGCAGACAGGTCCTTAGGGTGCCCGGTTACCAAGCAGACACTTTTGCATTGGCTGGTTAACTGTATCTCCTACTGTTACCAGAAACACAAGTCCTCTCATGGCCCGATCAAGGCTCATTCCACCAGGGCAGTCGCCACCTCTTTCGTGGCCATGAAGAGGGTGTCCGTGGCGGACATTTGTGCCGCCGCCACATGGCATTCTGTTCACACCTTTGTCAGGCATTTCCAGACGCAGAGCAGGATTTGGCCTTGCGGTCTTGCAGGGCTTGGTCTCCCTGCCTTTCCTTCTCCCCCTCCCGAGGTCTGTCTTCACTTTATACTGCTTGGGAATCAGTCCTACTTGTGTTACCTGCTGCAAGAGCTTCTTCTCGAAGTAAGATAGTACAGTTACATAAGAACCTACTGTAACAGTAGATCTTCAAGAGAAGCGCTTGCAGCAGGTATGATTTCTCACCCTCCTTCCCCCAGGACCAGGTCTGTCCTGTATCAGTCATGTTCTCTCTTTTTTTTCAGAGGGGTGTGTGTGTGTGTGTGTGTTCAGGCAGTTTGTACATGTTGCCTCATGCAATCCTGCCTTTTTAGCGTGCAAGTACTGGAGCATGTGGGGACCGCCCCTCCTTTATACAGGGACATTGGAGGTGGAGCCGACATCGGAGGGGGCATTCACCCCTTGGTACTGCTAGAGAAGAATTTGCCATGAACCGCCGGCAGGTGGCATCAGTCCTACTTGTGTTACCTGCTGCAAGAGTTTCTCTCGAAGATCTGCTGTTAACGGTAAGTTCTTACTTAACTGTACTCTATATTCTCACTGTAGCAGTAGATCTTCGAGAGAATCTCTTTCATCTGGCCATGCCGTCCCACCCTCCTTCCCCCTCTCGGATCCTAAACCTCTGAGAAGTGCTGTCTCCTTCTCCAAAAGGGTCTGTCTGCTGCTCTCTGTGTCACCTGGTGAGCAGAGCCTTAGGTTCTCTCCTGGTTTCCTACAGGGAGGTCCTCCGAACATGACCTCTGGCAGGGAACTGAGGAGGGAAGGGCCTCCTGACGAAGCCTCTTTAAGCAGGTGAACAGCTTGGTGGAGGACGACTTTATCTCGCATTGGTGAGTTGGCTAGCAGCCGTTTTGCATTAGCCGAAATACATTTTTTGAAATTGGAAGACTTAGAGTTTGAGTCAGTTTGTTCCT
The DNA here is from genome assembly GCA_016271365.2 of Neoceratodus forsteri. NCBI lineage: Eukaryota > Metazoa > Chordata > Ceratodontiformes > Ceratodontidae > Neoceratodus > Neoceratodus forsteri. The sequence continues at coordinate 1,628,890,542 of CM057453.1, forward strand.
TTGGAGTGCAGCTTGTCTGAGGTTTGTGAGTTAATTGGGGCTGGCTGTCCCTCTGGCTGCACCCCAGGAGTTACTGGAGCACTTTAGCATCCTTGGAGAGGATTTGAGGAGGGAAGGGCTGCCCACATTTATATGGGAAAGCCAATGTTTGGAGAGGATTTGAGGAGGGAAGGGGCTGCCCACATGTATATGGGAGAGCCAATGTCCGACGACATCGTAGGCAACCCCTAGTGGACTGCTTGCAAAAGTTTTCATGTGGTTCTAGTGCTTGGTGGCTTATAGTTCCATAGGTGCGGCCTGATAAGAGATTCTCCCGAATATCTACTGCTATGGTGAGTACATAACTGTTCTATATGATGCATACTAAGGATATAACAATATGAACTAGCAATTATAACATAAGCGAAAAAAAAGCGAGCAAAAATGAACATGCAGACTCATCAGTTGTAGAAATCTGGGAACAAAACTGGCGAGCTAGTATGTATTCTAAATTTAAATAACATACTTGAGCAATACATGGGATTGCAGTGAACTGGTGGACACGTAACGATGATTGTGGGAAGGACATTGAGGGGTACACTATTTACTGTAGAAAAAATAGAAAGGACAAAAGGCAGTGGGTGTGGCAATATATGTTGAAAACAACAATCTTACTTCGAGAGAGCTCTTGTAGTAAGTACTCATGTAAAGGACTAAGCCGCCAGGCGTTAGGACCACACAGAAAAATTCTTGCAGTGTCCGGCAGGGGACTGCCCCCCGTCACGTGGTTGACGTCAGCATGACGCTATATAAGGAGCGGTCCCCACACTCACCTTCCAGTTCTTTCCCGTCGTCGACTTGCACATGTCGGACCTCGTGGAAGAACGCTGCTACTGTTAACGCCATCTTTGGATGAGTATAATTTCAAACAGTTTACATTGAAATCATATTTCTTGCATTTTGTATCAAAAAATCATCGTGTATGTCATCTCCAATGCCTTCAGAATCGCATAAGAACAAGTGTGACTCCTGTGGAACTCAGCTGTCTCACAAGGATGGCCATTCCCTTTGCCTTTTTTGCCTGGGCCCAGGCCATAAGGTTGAGGGGAGCGAGCACTGCCAGAAGTTTAATGCAGCAACATATAAACACAGGCAGCAGTCCCTGGAAGCACATCTTTTAAAAGAAAAAATGGCCAATAGGAAGAAGGAGCTGAAGAAACTCAGGCAATTGTCATCCTCTCCGGAGGGCCACCATAGAAAGAAGGACAAGGAGAGACATTGGGACCAGGAAGGGTCCCCAGCCATCCCACCACCTCCCGCTGGAGTCGCGGTCCTTAAGATAACTTCCCCTCCAGGGGGATCAGCCTTCGATGACAGCTTTGGTGGCTACCAAATGGCTGTTGGCTCCCCCATCTGGCTCGAGCTCGGGCCTGACAGGAGCCTCCCGGGATCAGGAGTCGCCCACCTCTTATATGGCCTTAAAGATTTCAAGACCTAGCGGTACGTGTGGGACCAGTAAGTAGAGTTCTGGCTCCGCTGGTTCTCGCATGGCTGCAGCTGCTAAGTCGTCCGCCAGCTCCTCCGATGGATGCCCAGCCCCGGATCCTCCGTCAGGCACCAACAAGAGGCCTGACAGAGAGGTGACAGCCCAGCTGATGTTGGATACGCAGCTCATGAAGGAGACTACTCCAGCCTTTCCCTTACCTCTGACAGAGACAGTACCTCCAGCTTCCCCTACGGGGGATGCGGAGGCAGGAGATCGCCCACCATCGGGGGTTTCGTCACCCCCTCTGCCAGAGCCTCAGACACCAGAGCTATCATCAGACCAGATGATTGTCCCTCCAACTCCCTCAGGCTTTTCGGTCCCTCAAGGCCCTCCATCTGGCCCGATACCCATTTTGGGACCACTTTTCCGCCTCTTCCATTGGGGCCTTCTGCACCCCCATGGGACGCAGTACGGACCTGACGATCCCTCCATCAGGGCTGACGCTGGGCCCTCCATCAGGACTGCCTGGAAACCCTTTCCGGCAGCCAATGCTGGGTTATCCTCCTCAGTACCCAATGCCAGGATACCCCACGCCACAGTATCTGGCATCAGACTTTCAAGTGCTGGGCTACCCTCCATCGAGCTTCAACTACCCCTACTATGGGTACCCCAGCTATGGGTTTAATAACCCTCCACCCCAGCCACAAGTGGACCTTAAGTCCTGGTGGGCGGAAGCAAAGTCATAGCTCACGCTGGAGCTGGAGAAGCGTCAGCCGCTGATGGCCCTGCACGCCGACTTCAAGGCGTCCTTCACCGGATCCTTCCCCACCATCCGGACCCAAGGGCCCGATGCAGGGACGACGACCAGAACCATTACCTAATCCGAGGCCCTGGGAGTTTTTAAGGCCAATGGAATTCTCGAGTCCAGTAGATCTACTGCTTCTAGCCATCAGCTCTCCTAGTGACCAGGATTCCTCGGACTCTGACAGTGACATGGTCCACTCTGACTCCGATTTAGAAACCCCTACACCGAGGACCCTAAACCTAAAGAGTCTCCCAAATCCCCTCCGGAGGACCCTTCCTTCTTGGAACTCCTCAGGAAGATTCAAGCAGCCTGTGATTGGTGCAGCCTGGCCCAGGATCCACAAAGGCAGAGACTGGCAGCTAACCTAGATTTGGCAGACTCTTCTCTGAACCTCATTCCGCCCTGGATAGAACCACATGAGGATTCGGTTACCACTATCTGGAAGCAGACAGACTTTACCACTCTCCAGATGACAAGGATTATCTTAGTTTCCATCCCAAAGCTGGTTCTGTGGTTATTAGTGTGGCCCATGATCAGTCCGCTAAACCAAAACACCTTAGTGCCCCCCCCCCCGATAAAGAATAAAAAATTCTTGACCAGTATGGGAAGACAATTTATTCTTCTTCTTCCACCTTGGGAATCAGGGCACTGAACTACTTCGCTCATATGGGAGACTACCAGAATCTATCTTAGGTCAGTTGGAGTCTAAAGTGGACTCTCTTCAAGATTCCGCTTTAAAACAGGAGATGGCAGATCTTGTCCGGTCAGCTAGATCTGCATGCCAACATATGTTACGTGCCACCTACGATGCAGTGGATGCTGCAGGTAGAGGATCGGCATCAGCTATTAGTCTTACACGTCACGCGTGGCTTCGGATCTTAGGCCTGGCACCTGAGGTCCAGACGGCAAGTCAGGATGCTCCCTTTAGAGGGTTGGTCCTTTTTGGCAGAGACGTCAAGGACATAATTCTAGGGACATGGATATGTTGTTCATCCACACTTATTGGCAGGTTCCTTGCCGCTTTAAATCTTGCCGGAAGGTCTTCAAGCTGGCTTCTCCCACCCACCCAGGTGGTAAAACTCTGGGCTCCGCCCCATGACGCCAGATCTTCCTTACCGCTTGGAAGCTCAGGTTCCCTCCTTATTGCTCTCATTTTTTGGCTGGTTCCTGAAATTTTCGGTCTCTCCGAATTTAGTTGGAAGTTTTCTAAACTTCGATCTTCTTCCCTCGCTGCTGCGATGAATCTTCGTTTCCGGCTCCCGGAGGCGCCCAGTTAATTCCTCCAGGAAAGACCCGCACTCCACGTCGTCTGCTGCCTCGACTTGGATCCTTGAACCGCGGGTTTGCAATTTGCTGTGCCCTTCGACCAGCGCACTGGAGGATCGCGGGGCTGTCTGGGGCTCGGCGACCTGAAATTTTTTTCCTACCGGAAAAATCCTTGGAGACTTGTCGGGCAGTGTCCGCGTCGGCTGTCTCAGCTGAGCAGCTCGATCTTCTTTCCTCCATGGAGGGGGCGGCTCCCCCTCCCCTCCTCCTCGGTCATGGCGCTTATCCCGCTCTCCTTGAGTTCTCCTCATTCAGCTTCGTTCAAGGAGCTTCGCCAGTCCCTTTCCTCGAAGGGAGAGGGACCTTTGGGACCTGCCTCTCGACCCAAGTCTAAGGAGTCGCAGGCTAAGTCCCATCGTTGGCGCTGGCGGGAGCGGGATAGTTCCCCCTTCCCTGCCGGCCGACGTTCGACTTCGGTCGAGGGTGCGGCTCAGGCCTCTGGCTTCACGGTGTCCCTGTCAGGTCAGCCAGCCAGGACTCCCATTGACGTTGTCGAGTCTCTCGACCCGTCATCTGGGCTGTCTTCTGCTGGAGCCGCCATCCCTTCGCCGGTTCCCCCGGCGGAGGCTGAGGTTCTGCCTATACCTTCTGGTCGACAGGTCTCGGTCCTTTCATCGAGCCGAGGGAAGAGCGGGCACTCCCCGCTCCTTCCCAGGCCCACCCTCGGTTTCCCCAAGGATTTGGGTCTCGGTCTCGGTCCTCCTCTCGGTCAAGCTGTTCACGCCGACTTCGGCGTTCTCGGTCGGGGCACCGAGTTAAGTGGCATTACCGTTATTCCTCGTCTCTCTCTCCTCGGATGAGGAGTGGCTTCGATGCAGATGGCGTCGACGTTATGAGGAGTTCATGTGGCAGCAGTTGTTGTTGTCTGGGAATCAATCGACACCGATTCATTCCCCATCCAGCAAGCAGCTGCCGCCCGATCAGCCGACACAACTGCTCGCTGCAGTCGAGGTGCCCACTCCGGGGCCGGTTGTTCGTCCGAACCTTGCTGCCCCACCGTCCTCGGTGGAACCTCGGTCGGGTCACGACCTGTCCAGAGGTTGTCTGTCCCCTCATCCCGCCTCGGCGACTAAGAGTGACTCAGGCCTGAGCAGCTCTTTGCAGACCCCTCGGAGTCCGACGTCGACTCCTCTATGTTCCCCAGTCGGGAGGTCCCAGGGTCCTCTCCGGAACGATCTGTGGACGACAGGCCATCATCCTTTATGGGTCTGCTTCAGTTCATCTCAGAGTTCACTGGGATGCAGCTTCAGCCCATGTCCAAACGGGTCCCTTATCCCCTGACGGAGATTCTAGACCGAGGGGGTTCACCCTCGGAGGCCTTCCCGGTGGCCGAGGCCATCGTAGGCCCGGCCTTGGAGCTATGGCGGCGGCCTACTTCCTGCCCTGCGCCCTTGGCCAGGATGGCCAGGAAGTATTCTGTCCCTGTCGGTTCTTTGCCCGGTTTCTCGGAGCACGCCTCGGCTGAGGGGTTAGTTACCGATAATGTTTTCCAGTGTTCTGGGAATGCTCGGGATGTGGATAGGCCCCCTGACAAAGAGTCCAAAAGGATGGACTATGTCGGGCGCAAGGTTTATGCCGCGTCCTCCCTAGGCCTCCGACAGGCCAGCTCAGCTGCACTGATGGCACATTTCTCCCATGCCCTTTTGGGCTCCCTGGATGAGGTGCTCCCTCATCTCCCAGCCGACCTGCGGACCACGGTCCGGCGGGTACGGGACCAGGGTAGGGCGGTGGCGAAGCAGCAGCTTCAGACTGCTCTGGACTTATGTGATTCCTGTGCCAGGTCGGTGGCGGCCGCAGTAGCCATGCGCCGCAGGGCGTGGCTGAGGTTATCCTCTTTCTCACTGGAAACCCAGCACAAGTTGGCGGACATCCCCTTCTTGGGGACTGACCTTTTCGGCCCTGGGGTGGAGGGACACCTCCAGGGGACCGAGAAGTCCGATACCACTCTGGACATGGTCACCCCCGCCCGGAGGGACAAGGCCGGCAGCCTTTGCATAAGCCCCTTTGCCCCTCAGCCCCTGCGGCTCGACCAGCCCATCATCTCCAGCATGAGGGCCAGCAGGGTTGCACTGGGCGTCCTGAATCCAAGCCAGCGGCTTCCTCTAAAGGGAAGCAGGGAGGTAAAGGCCCAGGGGCTTCCTCGGCCAATTCCTCCTCCAAGCCTGTTCAGTGACGGGCTGAGGGGCGCTGTCCCCGGCCCCGTCACCCCTACCCGGGGTCCCCCGTGGGGAGACGGCTTCGCCCCTTCTCCACCTGGTCCGCCTTCCCGGACCTCTGGGTGTCAGAGGTGCTAGGGGAAGGTCCTGCCTCGGGATTGCGAGCTGGCCCCACCCTTTCGAGCCGTTGCCCCACGGGGGCCTTGGGGTCCGTAACCTCGTTGTCGGCCTTCCGAGCCGACTTGCCTGGCCCCTCGATCTAGAGGTGATCAGGAAGGTTGCGGACCCTCCTCCAGACCCTGGTTCGTGTCCAGGTATTCCTGGTCCCTAACTGACGGGGGGCTTGCGCCCCATTCTCGCTCTGCATGTCGGAATGGTCTCTCTGTCTCAGATATCCCATCCTCAATGTGGGGCGTGTGGCTCTTCCTGGTTCTCCAGGATGTACTTACACTTCGTTCCGTCCGTTTCTTGGGGGAATCCTCCGTTTCTTAGTGGGGGATCCCGTTACGAGTTCCAGGCCAGGCCCTTCGGTCTCTGCTCAGCAGCATTCTTGCGGCACTAATGGGTCCGGGCGTTACCCCACCCAGATGGCGGTCTGACGGCAACCCTCCAGGCGGAGGGGACGGTCCAGAGCTCTGGCCTCTAGGTTGCTCTCGGACAGCCTTTTATTGGAACCACATTGGAACTCAGTGCCTTAGCGGTGGTCCTTCTGACCAGGCCTCGACTCTTAAGTCCGAGGCTCTTCCTCAAGCTGGACAGGGCCAGGTCCTTTACTTCCTTACCTAGTCAGGTCTGACTGGAAATTTGCGCCTGACCGGGACTTCCTGCACCTCCGGGTCTCTGCGGCGGCCTGCACCAGCGTGGTCTGTTTGGATCCACTGGTTCATGCGTCCCCCTAATGGGGGCTGGCCAGACAGTGGTCACAGCGCTGCGTTTCTTTGGACCAGTCCGTGACAACAGCCCAGGGGTTAGGGAACGCTCTCCTTCGGACCGTTCCAGCTCTTTTGCAGGAGAACATCCTGTTCGTCCGCCCCGGGTCGACGGTCTTCTCCGACCGAAGCATCTCGGATGGGTGGGGGTGCCCATCAAGGGGAATACAGAGTGCACTGCCTCTGGTCCTCTCGGAAGTCCCATTGTCTTCCTACCTGCTGGAGCTCCAGGCGGTCCGCTTAGCTTGCACCGCTCGCTCCGTTTGTGTGGGGTCTTGTGGTTTAGGTCCAGGCGGACAACACCACGACCATGTGCTACCTATCCTGCCAGGACCGGATGACCTCCTTGCCTCTGCGTAAGGAGGTTCTCCGTAGTTGGTCTTTCGCGCAGCTGGGAGGCGGTTTCCTAGCCATTTCTATGGCAGGAGCCTCCATCACCCTGGCCGTTGCCCTAGGCCAGATAAGGTCTGCGCCTCACGAGTGGTTTTTCCTGCCGGAGGTAGCACAAGATCTTCTCCCTCTAGGTCACACCTCGGGTGGACCTTTGTTTTTCCTTCCAGGGAGAATTTGAGGCAAAGACTGTCTCATGCCCGCCTCGTCAGCATGGTTTGCTGTAGGGGATGCCCTTGAGGCCGTGGACCCCGGGCCTCTTCTACGCCTCTCCCCCATTTCCCTTAACCCTCAGGCAAGGCGAGGAGGGACTAGGCACAGGTGATTCTGGTAGCCCCAGACTGGTTTTGCCAGCTCTGGTATACAGTTCTTCTCAGTCTCAGCCCCAGGCTCCCGAGGCGGCTTCCAGCCCACCCGGTCCTGATTTCTGTTGTTAGGGGAAGGTACTCCATCTGGTCCTTCAATCCCTACACCTGATAGCCTGGTCACTGTGTGGCTAGTGGCCAGGCCTTGGGTCTTCCGGCAAGGTCCTCGACGTTTCGAGGTGTCCTGCCAGGAGTCGACCAGATACGTTCGCCTTTAAATGGAAGAGTTCTCCGTTTGGTGTTGGGAGAGGGCCTGGTCCCCTCTCCTGTTCCTCGGCAAGCATTCCGGACCATCTGCGGTCCATTCTTTCTTGAACTAGGGCTTTGGTCTACGACCCTCAAGATGCTCCTGTTAGCCATCCTGTCTTCCGGGCGCGGGCTGGAAGGTAGTCGGTGGCGCAGGAAAGGTTGTCTGGCGCTTCTAAGGCCGTGATCACACCTCCCCTCTGGGGAGAGTATCCCCCTTTCCGTGGGATCTTACGCTGGTATGGGCTTAGCTCACGGGCAAGCCGTTCAAACCTTCGCACAGGTGCGAGTTCCCCACCTGTTGTGGAAGAACACCTTCTTGGGGCTACCACGCCTACCAGAAGGACAGGAGAATTCCAGGCGCTCCTTTAAATCTCCCTATCTGGTCTTCCACAGGGACAAGGTTGTCCTACGCCCTACCTGAAGTTCCTTCCGTAGGCAGTGGCGGAGTCTCTTTCCCTACCGGGTATTGTCTCTGCCGGGGTTCAACCCCGTTCATGCCTCGAAGGCCGTATATGGGATCCATCGGGACCTTATTTAACGCTCGCCTTCCCAGGGAGCGTAGGGCTGAAGTTCAGGAGAGGTTCGCCAGCTGTTTGTCAACTACGCTGAAGCCACACCTGACAGACCTGCAGCCAAGCGGACGACGAGTGGGCAGGTCACCTCCTGCATAGGTCTCTCCTATAGGTGGGCGGGCATGGAGCCTCCCAGAGGGATAAGTGCTCATTTTACCCGCCCTTCCGCTGCATCGGTGGCTGCTTCCGAGGATACTCCTGTCCGGGATATCCACTGGGCTCCTACCTGGAAGCAGGCATATACCGATTTCCCCTTCCACATCGACCTTGGGTCACGCCGGGATGTTTGTCGGGGCCTCGGTTTTCCAGTCTTCATACCTAAGTAGGGGGTGTGCGCCTTGCCTCCCTCCTCCCGGAGAGCTGCTAGGAGTCTGCCAATAAGTGTGGATGAACAACATATCCATGTCCCTAGAAATACAGGTTACTCACCTGTAACAAGGTTCTAGAATGGTGTATGTTCATCATTTCTAATATCCTGGCCCGGCCGCTGTACAAGCTGTGGGCTAGATCTGGTGTCATGGGGCGGAGCCGAGAGTTTTACCACCCGGGTGGGTGAGAGGAGCCAGCTTGAAGACCTTCCGGCAAGATTTAAAGCGGCAAGGAACCTGCCAAGAAGTGTGGATGAACAACATATTCCATCCCTTGAACTCCTGTTACAGGTGAGTAACCTGTATTTACTGACCTCCATGATAAGGGCAAGGCCTTACGTTCTGTACAGTTCATGTACAAACCTCCGAAGAAACCAAAAAGCCATTTTGGAGACCTTAGCGTCGCCAACAAAACCAGAATCAGAACTGGCGTCAAAATAAGCGTCGGGCAACCTCGGCTGCCAGAGCCCGCCCCAGCTAAGTCCCACAAAGCTCGGGAGCCTTGCCTCTGCCTCCTTAACCCTCCCGCCTCCACTGGTTTACACCCCAGAGGAGCCGATAGGGGGAAGGTTCTCCTGAAACCTACCAGAATGGGAGAAACTAACAACGGGCTCATGGGTGCTTCAACTGGTGGCAAAAGGCCACACAGTAGAATTCATAGACAGACCTCCAACTAAACCTCCAGGTCACTCATTCTACCCACCACTTATCCTTGGTGAGAGAGGAAATCACATCCCTACTGGCAAAAGCAGCAGTAGAACCAGTTCCCGTAAAACATCAAAGGAAAGGTTACTACTCGCACTTCTTCCTGATTCCCAAGAAGACAGGTAGCCTCAGACCAATTCTGGATCTGAGCTCTCTGACTCTCTTCATACAATACAAGAGGTTCAGAATGCTGTCTCTTTTCAGCCTACTTCCGCTCTTATTGAAGTCTCAGTGACTCTGCGACCTGGACATGCAGGATGCATACTTGCACATCCTGATCTGTCCACCACACCGCAAATTCCTCTGCTTTTGTTTTCAAGGGGAGCATTTCCAGTTCAAAGGGCTACCCTTTGGCCTTTCTTTGGCACCCAGGGTGTTCACAAAAAGCCTAGCAGTGGTGGCAGCTTTTTTGTGCAGACAGGGGATCCAAGTTTTCCCATACCTGGACAATTGGCTGATCTCAGCCCCATCGAGGGAGGCCCTAGCCAAGTCTCTGTATCTTACCCTGGACGTTTTCCAACAGGTGAGCATAACGGTTAAGTATGCCAAATCCCACCTGGTCCCTACCTAACAGGCTCCAATTTATTGGGGCAGTTTTGGACACAATCCAGGGCAAGGCTTTCCTGCCACAAGACAGGATAGTATCATTGCAGCACCAGGCACACCTGGTGGCATCGCAGAAGAAGGTTTCAGCCAGAGCGATCCTTCGGCTGCTAGGGCTCATGGCCACGGCCATCCCTTCGGTCGCCTTAGTCAGACTATACATGAGGGTCTCTCAGTGGACCCTCAGAGTGCAGTGGGACCACAGATCAGACAATCTGGACCACGAGATCCTAGTTACGGATCCTGTGTTGCACGACCTTGCATGGTGGCTAAAACAGGACAATCTCTCCAAGGGGGTTCAATTTCGATCAGATAGTCCCTCCAAACCCTAATGATGGATGCTTCAGGCCTGGGATGGGGAGCACACCTGGAACCCTACAGGACACAGGTCTTTGGTCCCATGTCAAACTGTCTCTTCATATCAATATACTCGAGATGAGAGCAGTGTTGAATGCTCTCGAGGTTTATCAACATCTCATTCACTCGGGTCATCTTACGATTCAGACAGACAACATGTGTGTAGTCTGGTACATAAACAAACAGGGCGGAACCCACTCTTATCCCCTTTGCCAGAAAGCAATGAGAGTGTGGTACTGGGTAGTCAACCACAATATGCATCTGTTGGCAGTCCATGTGCCAGGTTTCCTGAACATCTTGGCAGATGCGCTCAGTCGCACACAAGCCAGAGCACACAAGTGGGAGCTAAGACATTCGGTGGTAAATGACATCTTCACAAGGTGGGGCAGACCTCAAATAGATCTCTTCGCCGCCCCACTCAACGCAGAACTACAAACCTTCTGCTCACTCGCTCCAGGGCGTGGCGTTTTCAAACAAGACACGCTGTCTCTTTGCTGGAGATTGAAGTTTGTGTATGCCTTCCCTCCACTCCCATTGATTCAGAGAGTACTAATGAAGTTACAGGCAGAAGGAGCACGAATGATCCTCATTGCTCCCTTCTGGCCCAGGCAAATTTGGTTCTCCCTACTGCAGCAACTGTCAGTGGAACATCCCCTTCCACTGCCGGGTTCTCAGGATCTCTTGACACAGGAACAGGGGACCCTGGCTCATCCAGGTCTCAAGTCCCTTCATCTGCATGCATGGCTCCTACTGAGATAGCTGCTGCTCGTTTTGGGGTTTCCTCAAGGGTAGTACAAATTCTGGTGGAGGCCAGGAAGCCCTCCACCAGAGCCACATATGCCATGAAATGGGAACGGTTTTCCATCGGGTCAGACTCGAAAGGGATAGAACATTTCTCCTGTTCAGTCACAAAGGTCCTAGATTACATGCTGCACCTCTGTGATTTGGGTCTTAGCTATTTGACCCTAAAACTCTACCTATCTGCCATTTCTGCCTATCACATTCTGGTAGAACAAAAGACTTTGGCCCAGTTGGAAGTATCCAAAACTTTCCTGAAAGGGATTCTCCATCTGAAACCACCAATACAGAGCCCTGCTCCTCCTTCGGACCTGAATTTCATTCTTGAAAAACTCACTCTGCCACCTTTTGAGACGGCGGCGAGTTCGGACATGCGCCACCTTTCCTGGAAAGCACTTTTTCTCGTGGCCATCACTTCAGCTCAAAGAATTTCTGAGCTTCAGGCTCTGATGGTACCTTACCTAATTTTTCACAGAGACTGGGTGGCTCTGCGTACCAATCCTAATTTCTTGCCCAGGGTGGTATCGGAATCCACCTTGAACCAATCATTGGACTTGCCAGTGTACTATCCGGAATACTCCAACAGTGGTGAATCACTTCTGCATACTCTGGATGTAGTCAGAATCCTCAGATGCTATACGGACAGGGCAAAGACCCACTCTGCATAAGACTGATCAATTGTTTGTTTCCTTTACGCCTAAAAGAGAAGGCACAGCTGTTTCTAAACAGTGTTTGTCCAAATGGTTGGCAAACTGCATTACCTTCTGTTACCAGAAGTACAGTAAAACCCTTCTGGGTCAGGTTAAAGGACATTCAACCAGAGACATGGCTCCTCCTACTACTTGTTTCAGGAATGTTTCAGCTGCAGACGTTTGCGCTACTGCAACTTGGAGTTCTGTCCTTACCTTTACCAAGCATTACATTTTGGACATTCCGTCTAGGTGAAGAGCAGGCTTTGGCCTTGCTGTCCTTTGGGGACTCCTTTCGTGAGTACCATAGAGTTAACTGGAAAACCCATTCTTGCTTTCCATGTCTCACACTTGTCTCAGGTCACTACTTGGGACTCAGTCCTATATGTGAGTACCTACTGCAAGTGCCCTCTCGAAGTAAGATGGTACAGTTATGGAAGAACTTACCGTAACAGTAGATCTTTGAGAGAGGCTCTTGCAGTAGGTACTGCTTTCCTTCCCAACCTCCCTCTGGGTTTCCTTCTGTGGTTTTGTATATTTAGGCCTTATTTGGCTCCAGGAGCCCTCTCCTTTTCTCCTGCTGCACCTTTTTAGGTCTCCAGCGGGAGAACTGGAAGGTGAGCGTGGGGACCGCTCCTTATATAGCGCCACGCTGACGCCAGTCATGTGACTTGGGGGGGCAGTCTCCTGCCAGACACTGCTAGCTAGAATTTTTCTGTGTGGTCCTGACGCCTGGCGGCTTAGTCCTATATGTGAGTACCTACTGCAAGAACGTCTCTCGAAGATCTACTGTTATGGTAAGTTCTTACGTAACTGTAGTTTTCAGCAGCAGTTATATCACAAATTGTATCAGACAATCTTAAAGTCGAATCGTACTCTATGGGGATTTGTTATCGGTCACTCAGGTGTAGTGAGCTTAAAGATGAGCTCATCAAACATTAGAATGATCTGGCATGTGAACAAGGAGATATTATTCTAATAGGGGATCTAAATCATGCGGACATAGATTGTAAAGAAAATAATTGCCAAAACACTGGCAGGAAACAGATTCTTAACTATAGTTGGTAATAGTCTAGAACAATATGTACAGAAACCAACAAGATTAAACAAATCCTGGACATTATTCTAAGTAATTCTTGGGACAACATAACCAACTGCATTGTTAAGGAGCCACTAGAAAGCATCAACCGTAATGTAGTCTTTTCTGAAATCTCCAACTGCGTCAATTTAAGAGGAAACAGTAACGTAGAAATTTCAAAAAAGCACATTTTTTTCCCCCAATTGTTTAACCAGGTGAGACACACTAAGCTGAAAGCTTGTTTACAGGTGCAACCTGGGAGCACAGGGAAGTAAAGTGACTTCCTCAGGGTCACACAGTATGCAAGTGGGGGCTGTGGGATTCAAACGCAAGTCTCCAGATTTGCAGCTCAGAGCCTTAAACCACTGCACTATACTGCCTCTTAAATTTTAAGGTTGTGGTACCCGAATTGGCACACTGGAACTGTGAAAATTGAGTTTGAAGGGTTGGATCTTTAATTGCAAGTGGGGAATACTTATAAAGAGGATAGTTTTGTGCTAGTATGCAGAAAATACAGTTAAAAAGGATATTCTCCTTGCTTTCGGTGTGGTTTGCCAGAAAGAGTTAGAAGGGCAATAACGGCATAAAAAAGGAATACTGGATGTTTAAACTAGAAAGCTATCGGGCAGCATCATACAGCCCAGGGACCTGGAAGGATTCCTTGGACTTACTAATGTAGCCTTGCAAGCTGGGAATGAAGATATAGTTATTCTAGATCTTGAAAGTGTTCTCCTAAATGGAGTCACAAAAAGAAATTGCATGTGTATAAGAAAAAGATAAGGGAAAAAATAGTTGAAAACAGGATTGCCACCAAAACTTTAACCAGGAATGGCACACTAAGCCGGAGCTTGTTTCTAGGTGTGACCTGGAAGCACAAGAAGTTAAGTGACTTGTTCAGGGTCACACAGTATGCAAGTGGGGGCTGATGGGACTCAAACCCAAGTCTCCAGGTTTGCAGCTCAGTGCCTTTAATAGAAAATGATTTATGCATATTTTAACTGCCCTTCTATCTTCCTTTCCATGCCAGTTATGTATTCTGATATGCTTTGATGATTTTTTTGATAAATAAATAATGCAGCTTTGGGGTGCCCTTAGATCTACATTGAGTTCCACTCTCCTCACCAGCTACTGCTCTTGATTTTCATATTTCTAAGACATTCTATGACATCACAGACTCCCATTCCATGCAATTCATCTGAATGGCCTGGAAAGGAGTTTGTGAGGTCATAGAATGTTCAGGCAGTATGAAAAGAGACAGCAGCAACTGCTGAGCAGAGAGGGATTCAGGGTAGTTACGAAAGCAACAAAATTAGATTAGTAATTTAACAAAAAAGGTCAAAAGTACATCACAATACTGGGTATCCAATAAAAAAACAACTGGAGGGCATCTAGAGGTGTAAAAACCGTTTCCTATCACCTTTAACCACTGCACTATACTGCCTTGTTGAGGGAGAGGGAAAGAGGAAAACTAAGGATAATACAAGGACACACTCAGAAGGTTAAAATCATGAGAACCTTGAAAATAACCAGGACCAGACAACATTCACCCCGTGCTGAAGGAATTCAGTAACCTTATAGTAACACCAGTTAATGATATTCTAAACCATTTACTAAAAGTGGGAGTAATCCCTAGTTACTGGGGCAGATATTTGTTGTCCCAGTTTTTGAAAAGGGTTATAGAGGATCAGTGGAGAATTACTGGGCAGTTAGCTTGACTTCTGTCTTATGTGAGATATTAGAAGCCTCTTTCAGAGAACAATATATAGTGTAAGGTAGAACACTATATTCACAAGAAATCTATCATTTACCAGTGTTGTTCTACCACCGATGTGACGGCAGATGTTATACCATCGATGAGACGTCACATCGATGGTACAACAAGATGGAATCTGTTCATGAGGCAACCCAGCGAGCTCCTCGAACAATTGAGCTGGCATAACTAAGTTCAAAGCTGAGCGACTGGCAACAGCAACTGATAGTTAAATCCAAGCCGTGTCAGCCGCGAAAATCACCAGCTCATAAACAATAATGGCAGCACTACCACCATGTAGCCCTGATACTCTGAAAAATAAAAGGTTAGTTTTTATTCGTACTCGCAGTGTATCTGATTCTGTCCTGTGTCATGTTCAGTCCAGCCCATCACGGAAGGTAAGAAAGAATGTA
Source organism: Neoceratodus forsteri (assembly GCA_016271365.2). Taxonomy (NCBI): domain Eukaryota; kingdom Metazoa; phylum Chordata; order Ceratodontiformes; family Ceratodontidae; genus Neoceratodus; species Neoceratodus forsteri. The sequence continues at coordinate 1,628,905,560 of CM057453.1, forward strand.
AAGTATGTCTGCTTGTAATGATGGAAAGCCTTTTAACTTGGGTAAGGTGATAGCAATGCCCATACTCTATAAAAGACAATGAATGGGCATCGCTGAACAACAAAGCTGAGCTGCCATTCCCTGGTTACCTTGTAAACCTCTTGAGCTACGTTCTCGAGGTTTACATAAGTTGCCAAGGTAACCACTCGATGGCAGCATAGCTTTGTTGTTCATTGATGTCCATTCATTATCCTCTATATTGGATTTTCTAACTAAACATTGCCTTACAAGCAGGACACAGTTCAGCTTTACTGAAGAAAATCATGTTCAACTAATCTTATAAATGCTATTGATCATATTAGCAAGGCACTGGATACTAATAACTCTGTGAACATGATCTATCTGGACCTCAGTAAGGGTTTTGATACTGTACCTCATTAAAATTTTGGTTGAGATGCTTGAAAATCTTGGCATACCAACCTAATTAGCTAACTGGGTACACAGCTGGCTTCCGAATAGAAGGCAAAAAGATTAATGTGTTTTCCTCATGTCCCCTGCTCCACTGCATTATTTACTACACCCCCACATAACAGCCTAATGGCTATCAAAATCACCACTTTTATTTTAAAATTATGATTTTTAAGCGTTTTCTGCAGTAAAACCCAGAACAGCACTCTCTACCTGCAGATTTGTCTGATTTTTCACTCTATAATATCTTTGATGTCATGAGAGGGTGCTGCTGAGCCACATACAATAGCAGACAAAGGCTGAAACTAAAGGAGCAGCCTGATTGTGTTATATAAGCCATTAGACTTGCAAAGCCTGAATATTTTGCATCCACACTCCAGAACGACATTAATCACACATCCAAGTTCTGGAAGGCTATCCATTCCCTTTTCTCCCCTCTGACCCAGTCTCCCTCCCCTTTTCTCAAGATTGTGAAGTCCCCCATCTTTGCTCCTTCTGCTGTTGTCTCTTCCTTTAAAGAGCACCAGTCGTGCTTATTTTCAAATGTTTCTGCAAGCCTCCCTGCAGAAGCTTACATCTAAAGGACTTCAAAAGCCCACTTCTTTGAATCTTTAAAGGTCTTTATTTCTATGGGGAAGGGATGGTGATTTCTCAGTTGGGGGAGCCAGCTGCCCGATCACTTCCCTTTCCTGGTCCCCAGGTTTACAGGCATCACCCCTGCGCTCTCACGTTTTGTAATGTATTAATTTGGAGAGTGTGGGGATGCGCTTTATTGATTGTAATGGGAGCAGTTTTTAAAATTCTTTTTTTTAATATTTTAGAGGTCCACATGAGTCGAATCAGAGCCATTGGTCAGCTAACAAGGCCCTTGTTTGTTGAGCTGTGGCTTTGATTTGACTCATGTTGCCCTGTAAAATATACAAAATTTGATTTTAAAAGCGCTTCCCATTACAATCAGTACAGCATGTTCCCACACTCTCCAAACTAATACATCACAAAACATGAAAGCATGGAGGCGGTGCCTGTAAAATCCGGGCCCAGGAAGGGGAAGGGATTGGCCAGCTGGCTCCTCCAAATAAGAAATTATGATCCCTTATGCTTAGAAATAGAGGCCTTTAAAATTGAAAGAAGTGGACTTCCGAAGTTCTTTGAAGGTAAGTTACTGCTGGGGAGGGGGGGGGCTTGAAGAAAGAACCAAAACAGGTGCTTTTTAACTCCTATTTAACACCTCTGCGTGCTCTCTCTCTCTCTCTGTCATTCCTACCTCCTCTCTACCTTCCCTCCTTCTCTCTCTTTTCGTTTTCTTCTACCAGTCTTTCTGCTTCCCTTAAGTCCCTGCTTGCCCTTAATCCTCACACGGGAGGTAGCCATGATCCTGAGCTTCTACTTCTCTTGGCTCATGCCATCGTACTCCCGATTACCCTGCTCCTCAACCTCTCTTTTTCCGCTGCAGATGTCCCTGAACCCTAGAAACAGGCTACTGTCATAGCTCTCTAAAGGTGGTGGTCCTTCTTCTCCTGGTAGCTTCTGTCCTATCTCTCTCCTTCCCACCCTGGCTAAGTTACAGGAACACCTTGTACTTTCTTATCTCTCTTCCTTCCTGGACTCCTCCTCCTTCACCCCTTTCTAGTCTGGTTTTAGGAAATCTCACTCCACTTCTGCTTTCTCCTCTTGCTCGCTGACTTCATCCTCTCATACATGGACCAGGCACTGATCACCTCCACCATATTTATTGATCTTGCTAAAGCTTTTGTCTCTGAGACGCATCTCCTCCTTCTGGACAAGCTTAAAGCAGCGGGACTCTCTGACTCTGCAGTCAGTCAGTTGGTTTCATTCTTACCTTAAGGGAAGGTCTCAAGCTGTCCAAATAGAAAGCTCAGTTTCATTACCACTCCCTGGGACAAGGTCCTATTCTACCCTGTCACAAATCAGCATTACTATTCTCTTTACCAGATTTATGAATCACAAGAGAATTTAAATGGCTGCCGTGCCAAGTACCACCATGTGATTCTGGAATTTTTTATCTTTCATCTGGTTAAGCCAACAGAGAGGATTGTGATCAGTTATAAGAACAAATTCAGTTCCTAGCAAATAAAATGTAAGGGACTCCATGGACCACTTTGCTGCTAAACACTCCTTTTCCATAGTGGAGTACCTTTTCTCTCTGTCATGCAACTTCCTACTTGTATACAGAATAGGATGTTCCTTCCCATCTACATTTTGACTTAGGACTGCACCTAGGCCTACCTTGGATGCATCTGTTTGTAGCAGAAATGGTTTCTCAGAGTCTGGGCTTCTTAAAAGAGGTGCTGAACATAATGTAGCCTTTATGGCTTGAAAAGCTTCATCACACTCTGGGGTCCATTTCACAATATTGGGGTACCGTTTCTTTGTGAGTTCAGTGAGAGGAGTAGCTAATTCAGCAAAGTTGGGAACAAATCCCCGATAATAACCAGCCAGCCATAAAAATGACCTGATATGTTTCTTTGTTGTAGGTACAAGGCTATTAGCTACAGTTTCTATTTTAGAAATCTCTGGTTTGACTCCTCCATTTCCCAGCACATAGCCTAAAAATCTAGTTTCCTGCATGCTCAATGCACATTTAGTAGGATTAATAGTCAGACCTGCAATTTTGATAGCCTGGATAACTGCTCGTAGGTGTTCCACGTGATTTTTCCAGTCTGGACTGTACACCATGACATCATCCAGGTACACAGCACAATAACCAGTGTGAGAGGATAAAATTACATGCATATACCGCTGGAATGAAGCTGGAGCACCATGTAAACCAAAGGGCATGGTGGTGAACTGACAGAATCCTATAGGGGTGGCAAATGCAAGTTTATCTCTGGATTCTTTAGCTAAAGGTATTTGCCAGTAACCCTTGGTGAGATCGAGGGTACTGATATACTTTGCACTCCCCCAGTCTGTCCACCAAATCATCTATTCTGGGCATAGGATAACTGTCAAATTCTGACACTTGACTAAGTTTTCTGAAATCAAGGCACATTCTAACACCCCCTTCTTTTTTGTTTACAACTATCATGGGAGATGACCAAGCACTCCTCGACTCCTCGGTGATATCCAGTTCATTTTTTTGTATTTCCTTAACCACATCAGCTTTTAACCACTCTGGCAACCGGTATGACTTTTGTCTAATAGGACGAGCATTCTTTGTCACTGTTACATGCTTAACCCCTTTTGCTCGGCCTGATACCGTGGTAAAAGTAGTGTTAAATGTCTTTAGCACATTACGAATGTCTGCAGTTTGTTCTGAAGTGAAGGAAACGTTCACCCTTACACCATCAGCATTTACAATTTGTTCCAGTCTATCATAATGTAACCCCTAGATGGCGCTATCCCAGGGGCTACTACCCCTGCCTGATTTGCCACTAACAGGTTGAGGGGCCTGGATCCAATGGCGGGTGCCTCCACCCAGAGGTCAGGGTTTGCAATAGTTAAACTAACTTGGTCACAGCCCTCTGGGACACTGCAACCCCCCTTTCTTCCCACTAGTGGCCCACACAATATATCAGAATTACCTTCACAGCATACACTTACCCCCAGGTCTGGTTCCGCACTGGGACCTCCTGTGAAATGAGATACAGTGCAACAATCACAGTACAGTACTTTAACATAGACAGATACCTCAGGCAGTATAACTTTGCTGAAACAAGCAGCTCTGATTTATTGAGGGGATATAACAAGGACAGGGAAATCAGGTTAATTAGCTTATCACTCTAATAATCACCTATGGCTCTGTGCACAGGCCTATCCCTATCAGTTGCTGTCCCTGGGTACCCAAGCCCTAGTGGCTAGTCCAAACCATGGCAGCTGGTAGGGGCCCTTTCACACAGAGAAAAGAGAATTAAACAGTCAGCAGTACAGTAATTCCATTTGGATTTAATGTGGCAATTCAACAGGAGCGACCCTGAATTAGTACTCACGACCTCCAAATAAGATAGGGTCCTTCAATGTCAGCAGGGCTCACTTCAGGTACACAAACCTCTTCACACATCCATAAAAAGAAAGCACTATACCAGGCAGGCTGCATCTGTATCCCGATCGCAATTACTGCACAATACCTGGAGAACACACAGCAGATTCAGTTCCTGACAGACCGAGTGCAATTTTCAGCAATTCCTCCAGTCTTCTACGAGGTGAGCCTGGTTTCTACTCTTCAGAGATCCTTTGATTCTTTTCACAGGACCGGATTCAGTCCTAACAAGCTGTTACACAAGCTGCAGACCGAACTCTGGGCCTTACACGCGTTTTTGACTAAAACTGCACACTGAAAAGCACAGGGCTCCTTCCTTCTTCACTGCCAAAGCTCAACTGAAACTCCAACCGACAAAACTGGCACTTCCTTTGAGTTCCTCCCAGTTCTTGACTGGATTGGCTGTCACTCACAATAGACTGCTGCTGTTGGTCCAAAAGGCACTGAAGTCTAAACTACATCTCCCAGAGTCACTGCCCATACAATCCTCTTGTGGCTGGCTCAGATTATGAGTCCAAGTTCTGATTCGTCCAAGGCACCATTTTAGAGCTAGCTCACCCCACACTGATTGGTCCAGTTCAGCAGTTCAAAACTAGAATGGGGAACTAGCAGACACAGTTCTGACTGCAAAGAAAGCAGGTTAGACAAACTGTATTTTCATTATTACTCTAAATTATTTCTGGCAAACAGTTACATCTTTCAGATAGGTTCCTTTGTACTCTAGTGACTGCAAAATGGAGTGAATTGGCAGCAGTTCGAGTGGTACTCAAACAGAGAAACACACAGTCCCCCCATATAAACTAATTATGTCTGCAAGCAGACAGCTCTTAAAGAGACAGTACCAGAGGCTCTAAAAACACTCACTGATAAGTGGCTTAAACGACAAACACCATTCAGGCTTGGAGCATTCAAGCAAGCTCCTGGAAGTCTTTTGGGAACCCCCATTTGCAGGGGGGTTACAATAAGCTACATCAACAGTTTACTTATCAGTTTCTGGTAAAACTTGCAAGGCAGCTTTTGGCATTTTTTAAACCCATTTCTTGAGGAGGTTAGCATGGTATATCTTAGTATGATTTTTCTTGCCGGGGTCTCAGTCTCATAGTTAACAGTGCCAGTATGTCTAAGAACATTATATGGCCCTTGCCACTTCATTAACAACTTATTTTCTGTTGTGGGTGTAACCCCTAGATGGCGCTATCCCAAGGGCTACTACCCCTGCCTGATTTGCCACTAACAGGTTGAGGGGCCTGGATCCAATGGCGGGTGCCTCCACCCAGAGGTCAGTGTTTGCAGTAGTTAAACTAACTTGGTCACAGCCCTCTGGGACACTGCAACCCCCCTTTCTTCCCACTAGTGGCCCACACAATATATCAGAATTACCTTCACAGTATACACTTACCCCCAGGTCTGGTTCCGGCACTGGGACCTCCTGTGAAATGAGATACAGTGCAACAATCACAGTACAGTACTTTAACATAGACAAATACACTCAGGCAGTATAACTTTGCTGAAACAAGCAGCTCTGATTTATTTAGGGGATATAACAAGGACAGGGAAATCAGGTTAATTAGCTTATCACTCTAATAATCTACCTATGGCTCTGTGCACAGGCCTATCCCTATCAGTTACTGTCCCTGGGTACCCAAGCCCTAGTGGCTAGTCCAAACCGTGGCAGCTGGTAGGGCCCTTTCACACAGAGAAAAGGAGAATTAAACAGTCAGCAGTACAGTAATTCCATTTGGATTTAATGTGGCAATTCAACAGGGAGCGACCCTGAATTAGTACTCACGACCTCCAAATAAGATAGGGTCCTTCAATGTCAGCAGGGCTCACTTGAGGTACACAAACCTCTTCACACATCCATATAAAGAAAGCACTATACCAGGCAGGCTGCATCTGTATCCGATCGCAATTACTGCACAATACCGGAGAACACACAGCAGATTCAGTTCCTGACAGACCGAGTGCAATTCAATAATTTCTCCAGTCTTCTACAGGGTGAGCCTGGTTTATACTCTTCAGAGATCCTCTGATTCTTTTCACAGGGCGGATTCAGTCCTAACAAGCTGTTACACAAGCTGCAGACCGAACTCTGGGCCTTACACACGTTTTGACTAAAACTGCACACTGAAAAGCACAGGGCTCCTTCCTCTTCACTGCCAAAGCTCAACTGAAACTCCAACCGACAAACCGGGCACTTCCTTTGAGTTCCTCCCAGTTCTTGACTGGATTGGCTGTCACTCACAATAGACTGCTGCTGTTGGTCCAAAAGGCACTGAAGTCTAAACTACATCTCCCAGAGTCACTGCCCATACAATCCTCTTGTGGCTGGCTCAGATTATGAGTCCAAGTTCTGATTCGTCAAGGCACCATTTTAGAGCTAGCTTACCCACACTGATTGGTCCAGTTCAGCAGTTCAAAACTAGAATGGGGAACTAGCAGACACAGTTCTGACTGCAAAGAAAGCAGGTTAGACAAACTGTAATTTCATTATTACTCTAAATAATTTCTGGCAAACAGTTACATCTTTCAGATAGGTTCCTTTGCACTCTAGTGACTGCAAAATAAAGTGAATTGGCAGCAGCTGAGTGGTACTCAATCAAAGAAACACAGTCCCCATACAAACTAATTATGTCTGCAAGCAGACAGCTCTTAAAGACAGTACCAGAGGTTCTAAAACACTCACTGATAAATGGCTTAAATGCCAAACACCATTCAGGCTTGGAGCATTCAAGCAAGCTCCTGGAAGTCTTTTGGGAACCCCCATTTGCAGGGGTTACACCTTCCTGGCCTGGGAAAGCTTGCGTCCGCGTCAAACAAGTACCCCATAAGTTTCAACTGCAACCATATACATTTGCATTAGGCTCGCATGTAATCATCAGTCAATATATCATTTTACCAAGAACACATTTCTGAAACATTGCAGTACGTCCTCTTTACACAGTATTACATACACATTGTACCATAACTCAAGTTATTACCTCTTGTACATGAAACCTGAAGAGAGGGGCCCTTCCCTATCAGTTACCTTGGGGCTGGATGGGGCAAGGGCACCATATAGAGGGCAACACAAGTAACTTGGAGTTAGCACTGATGCTCAGTTTGGGCAATGAGCTGGGGACACATACACTCCTTTATGGACAACATTGAGAGGCAAGTCCACAGGCCTCCCAAGTGAATCATAACTGAGGTGCACCACAGGCTTTACAGCTCGACCAGTCTTTCTAGGGGAACTGTTATAGTCTCTGCACTCTGAGCCTCATTTTCAGCATTGTCCTCACTTGTCAGGGAGTCTCCATGGGGTAGAGAGGCTAGAACTTGGGGCACTTTCAGCTCCAGGAGTTACAGTTTCTGAGTCCACAACATTTGGCTCGCATGGAGAGCTTTCGGACACTGGCAGTGGACTGTCAGGGCACTCAAAATACTCTTCTTGTTCGGTATCACCAGTCTGCCCCAATCTATCATTTTCCTCTCCTGAAAGCTCAAACAGTTCAACCATGCACAATGATTCCATTTCATCTGATCTGATGCTTTGCACTTCACTTTCTGGGAGCATTGGCTCCAGGGATGAAGCTGGGGCTTAGACAGTCCAGAAGGCCCAGCTTCATCTCCAGTATTGACTAGGATTGCCCAAACAATTGACTCAGTTCGTAAGAAGGATAGTATTCAAAGTCACTCTCACTTTCTTCCGATATGGACTGACAGTCATGCTCAACTGGGACTTGTGGAGGGAACACTTTAACTTTGCTTCTGTAGGTGCAGACTTTCTTGATCTTTTCTTAGCAGCAGCTCTAGTCACTGGTCCAGAGGGGCATCTTCTAGGGCTCAGACTCAATTAAGATTTGTCCAATGGGCAGTAAATGATTTCTATGCATTGTTTTACATCTTTGAATTATTCTCAGGCCTTACTTTGTACACTGGCAGATCATCTAGTTTGCCCACTACAATGTGAGGGAGATGGTGCCATCTGTCAGCAATCTTGTGCTTGCCATGCAGTCCCAGATTTCTTAGCAATACCGATCTCCCTCCTGGAGTTCCTGTGCTTTCACCTTTTTCATCACCTTTCTTTGTTGGCCAGATTTCTTTTGGCAGCCATGGTTTGAGCCAGTTGGTACGCATGAGTTAGCTGGGCCTTTAACTTTGCACATACTGTAAATAGTTGTCAGCTTGAACCCCATCAGGAGAGACCCCAAAACACACATCTACTGGTAGTCGAGCTTCTCTTCAAACATCAGGCGTAGGGGAGAATCCAGTGGCATCACTTTGGTGCAGTTATAAGCATGTACCAGGGTGCTAATTTGTTGGCTCCATCTAGGCTTGTCCTTTGGGTGCAGGGTGCCTAGCATATCTAGCAAAGTGCGTTGAAACGTTCAGGCTGTGGGTCCCCTGGGGTGGTAGGAGTGGTTCTGGACTTTCGCACTCCCCACAGAGAAAGCATCTCTTTGATCAGGCGACTCTCAAAGTCTCTCCTTGATCAGAATGGATTCTTTGTGGAGCCCCATAGTGAACAAAAAGTTTTCTACAAGTACTTTGGCCACAGTGGATGCTTTCTGGTCTTTGGTGGGGAAAGCTTGGGCATATCTGTAGAAATGGTCAGTGACCACCAGCACATTACTGATATTTCTTTGATCTGACTCCAAACTCAGAAAATCAATACAGACCAGCTCCATGGGTGCACTGGTGGTGATGTTAACAAGGGGCAGCCCTCTGGGGCAAAAGCTTTCCTCTGTAAGCAGCGACTACAAGTTGAATGTGTTGCTCCACATCAGCCCCATCTTAGGCCAATAGAATCTGGATCTCACCAAATCAAGTGTTCTGTCTATACCAAGGTGCCCCATGTGGTTGTGCAAGGACCTCAGTACTGAGTCTCGAAAGGCAGTGGGCAGCACTTGTTGTTGTTTGTCTACTTGTCCCCTCTGTCTACTGTTCTCTGTATAACAGTTTATTGATCAGTTTCAACTTAGGACCTTCTTTGTATAACAGTGCAGTTCTCAAATCAGTGGAGCGTAATTTGGACACATCTTTTCCTGCATAGAGGGCTTCTAAAGCTGCTTTGATCATGGGATCGCGGGATTGAGCCCATGATACTGTCATTGTCCAGCTGAGGCAGTGCACCAATGTCTATTGCAGAAAAGTGGCAATAAGCAGCAGGTATGCAATTCTCAGAGGCTCCCAAGCAATCCACCATGCAGTCCACTGCGTCAGTGGACATTTGTTCCTCCCTGTCAAACTTCCGGCAGGTGCCCGAATGTCAAGGTTCTGCAATCGGACCCAATCATTCTGGGGAACAGGCCTCCGGAGAGAGCATCAGCATCTATGTGGTTCAGACCTGCTCGTATTCGAGAGCATAGTCATATGTAGATAATGCAGAAAGCCACCTATGGCCAGTGGCATCCAACTTAGCTGAGGTCTGCACATAGGTCAAAGGATTGTTGTCGTTTTACTAGTATTTTAGCCCCATACAAGTACTCATGGAATTGGTCAACAATAGCCCACTTCAAAGCTAGGAACTCTAACTTATGTACAGGATAGTTCTTTTCGGATGGGGTCAGGCTTCTACTGGCAAAGCCACTGGTCTCAGGCCATTCTTGTGCTTTGGTACAACACAGCCCCAACCCTTGCAAGCTAGCATCAGTGTGCAGGACGTAAGGTTTTCTTGGATCGGCATAGAGCCAGCACTGGAGCATGGGTAAGTTGATATATGATCTCATGAAAGCAGTCTCACAATCAGAGTCCAGCGGGCCCCAAATACTTCACTGATGAAAATACACTCTTTCAGTCTTGAGGACGCTGACTTTTGTATTTTTGTGGGTTGGGGATACCCTTGAGTAAGGTTAAGTAAAGGGCGGATCACTCTTGAATAGTCCTTGATGAAGCTCGATAATAACCACAGAATCCCAGGAATCTTTGCAGTTCTTTAGATTTTTGGGCTGTGGCCAGGTGGTCAAGGCCTCAACTTTACTTGGGTCGGTCTCTATTCCCTCGGTGGATACTATGTGTCCCACATACTTTACTGATGTTTGAAAGAATTGACACTTATCAATGGACAGTTTAAGGCCAAAGTCCTCCAGTCGGTCCAATACCTTAAATAATCTGCTCTCATGTTCCTCCAGTGAGCTGCCAAACACAATAACATCATCTAGGTATACCAGGCACTCTAGTAAGTTCATGTCCCCCACTGCACGCTCCATCAATCGTTGAAAAGTGGCTGGGGCACCTGAAATCCCTTGAGGCATCCTCATGAATTCATAGAAGCCAAGCGGACAGATAAAGGCCGTCTTCTCACGGTCCTCTGGGGCCATCGGGATCTGGTAGTACCCATGCGGAGATCCAGCACAGAGAACCACTTGCTCCCGTTTAGGCAGTCCAAAGCATCCTGAATGCGGGGCATTGTGTACTGATCAGGGATAGTCCGCCCGGTTTAGTGCGATAATCCACACATCCTTACTGTTCCATTCTTTTCCTCACTACCACAATGGAAGATAAGGGCTTCTGGTTCTTGTATTACACCAGCAGCTAACATCTCTTGCAGATGCGTCTCACATCATCTATGTCAGCAGGTGCCAGCGCTCGAGACCTCTCACGAAATGGTCTTTCGTCATGCAGCAGATATTGTGCTCAGCTCCTCGCACGATCCTACATCCCATTCCTTTAAAGAAAACACCTGGTCTCTCTGGGCAAGCTTCTCACTGATCCTCACTTTCCATTCAGCTGGCAGCGGGAGTGCCTAAATCAAACAAGTCAGGCGTTACTCTGTCATTCTTCCTTGAACTCTTGCTGCTGGGTAGCACTGCAGTGTCTGCACAATGCACATTAGCCAGGATGCAACCTCTGTTTACTCGAATGTCTCTTTCAGACACATTATGAACTTGGACCATTACCCTTCTGGCATAAGCATGGGCTCTAGCGGGCAAAATACTCAGGCTTGACCAGCAGTCCCTCTGGCAATTTCCATCGCTGGTGCATCCAACATTAATATTTTATTCTTAACATCCTTTCTGATACGGACCTCTCCCTGTAAGGTACACTGGGCATTTGGCGCCAGGATCAGAGACTCAGGATCCTTCTTCCATACAATTCCGACCGGTTCCTCTGGTTCTGTTTTTCAGCATCTCTCTGTGCCTCATAGGCCTTCTTAATTAAAGCCGAACTCTAAAGCTCTACTAGTCTTTGACCCCTGTTTTTCATAACACAACTGTGCCAGCCTTCCTAACATATGAGCATTTGTTCCAATCAACAAAGGGACACCATCATACAGTCCAGTGGGGGACACACTAAGGCTAGGGTCTCTACTTGTTCGGCCACTCCAGCCACGGAGGTGGGGAAAGACAGCCAAATCTCGGATATACCCGAATAGGGGTAGGCCTTCTCACTTAACCCCCATACATGCAGTCCTTCTAATGGTTGTAAGGGCCGTCTGACAAATGCTTCTGATACCAATCCTGGAACATAATTGTCACTTGGGAGCCACTGTCTAATACAGCTCTTGTAGACACTCCATTCACCTTTACAGTGGTCTCCATGGAGGGACCCACTATTCTGGACCAGTCTGGAGAGGCGGTAGTGGGGGCCTGGGCAACTGATCTTGCCACATAAGGACGTGAATTAGCATTTTTGGTGCCCTCACTGGGATCATGTCGTGCACCTCTTAACCACTGATTTCTTCTCCAAGCTCTCCTTGTAGCCTATATGCAACTTTGTCAGTGTCTTTTGGGGACTGGCATTCCTTTTCATGTGCCCATCTTTCCCACAATTATAGCAAAACATACTTTCTGGAGTTTGAGCTGGCCGGCGCCACACTGGGAGCCAGGGCGGGGTATTACTAACTGGAAACCTGGGTGCCATCTCTGTCTGCGCGTGATAAGCATTTGGAGACATCTCGTCAGTTTCTCCACTTCCATGGTCAAGGAATTGAGTTTGGAGCTGTTATCAGCAGGAGATACATGGGTGGTACCCCCACCCCATAGCAGATGCAGTCGGATATAGGTCAGGGCCCGTACTTGCAGGCATGGCTTCATAAAGGGACTGTTTTTGAATTCCCCGGACTCTCTCAACAGTTCGCCCCATTGTGGCATATCTTTTCCTTGTCAGAGCACTCATTGACTGTCAACCTCTGCCCTGAACTTCACTTGATGGGTCACCCTCAGTCACTTCAGTTCGTAGCCACAGCTGTTGATGCAGGTACCTCCGAGTCGCCTTTTCTCAACTCCTCAATTTCTCTCATTAACTCATCATAGGAGGGTGGGGATTTCAGTCGATCTGCCAGGCGTAACTGAAGCAACAGCAGTTCTGAGAAGGGCAGACTTAAGGATCCTGTCCAGCCTGGTTCGTCCAGTTCAATCGCTGGCAAACTACCTTTTCTGAGGCATTCTTGCAACAATTTTTCCAGCGAGATACATACACAGACAACAACTCCCTTGGTACTGTTGTGCATCTCTTACTCTCCACCTTAGGTCCTCATCAGAATCTGGGCTCCCATACACATTCTCCAGGGCCTCAAGATAGGCCTGTGCAGTCACTTCAGGGTTACTGGCCCGTTAGCTTGCAATGGTAGCCAGGGCAGGACCTCGGAGGCTCTCACTAACCCTCTTTCGCTTTTCGGCTTCCGAGCATTGCCATTCTAGCACTTGGGGGGCAACATAGTCTATCCAGGTCTCCCAGTCATCCTCCCCTTGGGGGGTGGGGAGGGTGCCAGAGAAGATCCTCAACCTTCGGTAAGAGTCGTGACTAATGGCAGGTGCAGAAATAGGAGTCTGCATTGGTTCAGCCACCATTACGGGTACTGGAGTGGGAGAGGGTGTTGGGGGAGGAACACCCCCAGGTGGCAAGAATAGTTTCTTCAAGTCCTCCACAGTTTTCCCTTCCCCCAGCAACCATTTAGCAAATTTCTCCTCAAAAGTTTCAGATAGTGGTGGGGCTCATTCCCCTGGGTCTTCTGTCCTTAGTTATCACTCTCCAAGCAGTGAGGGTCCCTCTGGGGTAATGGTCTGTGGCACTTTGGAGCTATCTATGGGATCCTTAAACTCTACTAGGGCCAGGAAAGTGTGGGTGAGCAGATTAGCATGCCGACCCACCACCACAGGTTTTGTAAACCTTCCACCTTGGAAAGTACTCCCTGCACAGTGTCCGTATTGATACCCAGGGGATGTCCAAGATAAGCATAGCATTTTGGGGTCGATCTCTCCCCAGTACACCACTCCACCAGCCGGTGCACAGCCACTTCTGTCGGGTACCCATTTTTTCTTAACAGTGGTTGTAAATATGGCCACTAGAGGACACACAATCCCAGCGGTGAGCCTCCAAGATGTAACCCCTAGATGGCGCTATCCCAGGGCTACTACCCCTGCCTGATTTGCCACCTAACAGGTTGAGGGGCCTGGATCCAATGGCGGGTGCCTCCACCCAGAGGTCAGGGTTTGCAATAGTTAAACTAACTTGGTCACAGCCCTCTGGGACACTGCAACCCCTTTCTTCCCACTAGTGGCCCACACAATATATCAGAATTACCTTCACAGTATACACTTACCCCCAGGTCTGGTTCCGGCACTGGGACCTCCTGTGAAATGAGATACAGTGCAACAATCACAGTACAGTACTTTAACATAGACAAATACCTCAGGCAGTATAACTTTGCTGAAACAAGCAGCTCTGATTTATTTAGGGGGATATAACAAGGACAGGGGGAAATCAGGTTAATTAGCTTATCACTCTAATAATCTACCTATGGCTCTGTGCACAGGCCTATCCCTATCAGTTACTGTCCCTGGGTACCCAAGCCCTAGTGGCTAGTCCAAACCGTGGCAGCTGGTAGGGGCCTTTCACACAGAGAAAGGAGAATTAAACAGTCAGCAGTACAGTAATTCCATTTGGATTTAATGTGGCAATTCAACAGGGAGCGACCCTGAATTAGTACTCACGACCTCCAAATAAGATAGGGTCCTTCAATGTCAGCAGGGCTCACTTGAGGTACACAAACCTCTTCACACATCCATATAAAAGAAAGCACTATACCAGGCAGGCTGCATCTGTATCCCGATCGCAATTACTGCACAATACCCGGGAGAACACACAGCAGATTCAGTTCCTGACAGACCGAGTGCAATTCAATAATTTCTCCAGTCTTCTACAGGGTGAGCCTGGTTTATACTCTTCAGAGATCCTCTGATTCTTTTCACAGGACGGATTCAGTCCTAACAAGCTGTTACACAAGCTGCAGACCGGAACTCTGGGCCTTACACACGTTTTTTGACTAAAACTGCACACTGAAAAGCACAGGGCTCCTTCCTTCTTCACTGCCAAAGCTCAACTGAAACTCCAACCCGACAAAACGGGCACTTCCTTTGAGTTCCTCCCAGTTCTTGACTGGATTGGCTGTCACTACAATAGACTGCTGCTGTTGGTCCAAAAGGCACTGAAGTCTAAACTACATCTCCCAGAGTCACTGCCCATACAATCCTCTTGTGGCTGGCTCAGATTATGAGTCCAAGTTCTGATTCGTCCAAGGCACCATTTTAGAGCTAGCTTACCCCACACTGATTGGTCCAGTTCAGCAGTTCAAAACTAGAATGGGGAACTAGCAGACACAGTTCTGACTGCAAAGAAAGCAGGTTAGACAAACTGTAATTTCATTATTACTCTAAATAATTTCTGGCAAACAGTTACATCTTTCAGATAGGTTCCCTTTGCACTCCTAGTGACTGCAAAAATGAAGTGAATTGGCAGCAGCTTGAGTGGTACTCAATCAAAGAAACACACAGTCCCCCATACAACTAATTATGTCTGCAAGCAGACAGCTCTTAAAGAGACAGTACCAGAGGTTCTAAAAACACTCACTGATAAATGGCTTAAATGCCAAACACCATTCAGGCTTGGAGCATTCAAGCAAGCTCCTGGAAGTCTTTTGGGAACCCCCATTTGCAGGGGGGTTACATGGGTAACAGTAGCAAAACCTTTTCACCTGGCTCGGAAACTTTTTCTTTTACCCTATGGTCATAATATACCTTCTGCTGGTTTTGAGCCTCTTCCTGATTACTATGGGCAATTTCAACATGTTTCTTCGGGCACACATATAAGAAGATATAGATTGTTTCTGAGTGGGGTCATCTTCCCACGTTTCCGTTATCACATCCAGTGGCCCTCTTGGCTGCCTACCATACAGCATTTCAAATGGCGAAAACCCTGTTGATGCCTGTGGCACTTCTCTGTAAGCAAAAAGTAGGTAAGGAAAGTATTGGTCCCAATCTTTCCCTTCCCTTTACAAACCTTTTTAACGTATGCTTTTAGAGTTTGGTTAAAACGCCAACAAGACCGTCTGTCTGAGGGTGATAGGGAAGGTTCTTATGGTAGTGATACCTAGCAGTCTGTACAGCTCCTTAAAGTGCAGCACCAAAATTACTACCTTGATCAGTAATAATTTCTTTAAGTATGTCCACTCTGCTGAAAATTTTGGCTAGCTCTGCTGCAACATTTGGGGCTGTAACAGTACGCATTGGAACTGTTTCTGGGTATCGAGTAGCATAGTCACATACTACCAGGATAAATCTATTACCCTTTTTACTTTTGCCTAAAGGACCAACCACATCCATTGCAATTATCTCAAAAAGCATATCTGTTAAGGGTAGGGGTACCAGGGGCACCTTGCCTTTTCTAGTGACTGGGTCTACTTTCTGACACTCAGCACACAGGAATTACAATAGGTAGCAACATCTTCATGAATTCCTGGCCAGTAGAATCTATACAGCAATCTGGCAAGGGTGCAATCCCTCCCTGAGTGACCAGCCGTAGGATTATCATGTGCTATCTGTAACAATTCTGTTCTATACTTCTGTGGTATAATCAATTGTTCTGTCTGTTCTTGTGTCTGAGGTTTAACCCAAACTCTGTACAGTAATCTATTCAATTTTTTATACATTGGTCCACCCTGTTTTGGTTTCACCCCCAGCTGCTTACAATAACCCTGGAGAGAAACATTGTTAGCTTATTCTAAAAGAAAATCACAATCAGTTATCAATTTAGTTTCAGCATTTTCATATTTTAACCCTCCATGTCCATCAGTCATTTGTTGCCACAATTGTTTCAGGCTTTGTCTTGCTTTCCTGGATTTCCGGATCTTGGAGCTGTGCTCAAACAAGTCCGAATCAAAATCACTGAAAGGAAAAGTGTCCCCACCATCTGAAATTTTCTTTGCCTGAGCTCTTGTCACCACAGCTGCTGAAACATCAGGACTTACTCTTTCTTTGATCAGTTCAGTAAATCCTGGAAAGTCACTTACAATAATCACAGGTACAGGTAACTTTGGTACTACCTCCACTTTCATATGGTGCGACACACCCTTAATGGTCAGAGTCATTCGGGTGGTGGGATTGTATCGAGGGTCCCCGTGGATGCAGATGACACCAGTACCTGGTCCCTTTGCACACTGTTTTCCCAGCACTTTAACATGCACTAGGGTTTGTTTGCTTCCCGAATCAATGAGTCCCTTTACAGTCTTATTTCCCACCTTCACATCTGTTAGGTACTTGCCCCAATTTGCCAAGGACAAATCTGCTCCAGTGCCACTCTCTTTATTACAGCAGTTTCTTGCAAAATGGCCTGGCTTATTACAGTTATAGCAGATAACATCTTTTGGCACCGATTTGTTACACCCAACAGAATTCTTATCAGGCTTGGAATTTAAATGGATAAGAGTTTCTTACCGGTGCTTGGCTGTTACCTTGCTGCTGTGGTGCCTGTCTGGCCAGTTGGTAGTCCTCAGCCAAAGAAACAGCTTTTTCCCCATTCTCTGGTCGGTGTTCCTTTACCTACAGCTGCACATCTGTAGGCAAGATGTTGATGAATTGCTCCATGGCAAATGTGTCGATCTGTGGGACTGTTTTGCTCTCTGGTTGGATCCACTTCATCAGGCATTCTCTGAGTCGGGTGAAGGCTTCTCGAGGATTGTCAACCGAGTTGTACTTCAGAGATTGAAATCTCTGCCTGTAGGTCTCTCTGGAGATGTCGTACCTTTTCAGGATTTCACTTCTCACCAGGTCATAGTTTTCTGACTGTGCAATGTCCATACTGCTGTAGGCAAGCTGGGTTTTCCCTGTCAGGTAGGGTACCAGTCTGATTGTCCGTCGCTGCTTTGGCCACTGACAGGCTGTGGCAACTCTTTCAGAGGTTGTCAGGTATGCCTCAGTATCATCTGAGGGACACAGCTTAATAAGTTTAATGGCCTTTAAGTGGCTTGCCTGGAACTGTGCCGGATCCTCTGCCTTTGATAGCTTGTAAGGCATCCAGCCATCGCTGCTCCCGTTACTGCATCTTTTCTCTCATCTGCTGTCTTCTGTCGCTGCATCTCCTCTCTCCTCAATGCTTCTAACTATTGAATTTCTTTTTCTCTCTGCTTCTCAGTCTCTTTTTGTTGTATAGCCCACCATTTCAAAAAGTCCATCAGGCTTTTAGGTTCCGTCATTGCCTGTTCTTTTTCCATAACTTGTGCTGGCTGTACAATCTTATATGGACTTCAGCTGCAAAATCCATATCTTCCTCTGTGCTTTCCTGGTACTAGGTCCAGTACCCACGCACACATCTGTTTTGGGGTATGCATGGCTAAAATCCCACTTAGGCTGACACCATTTGTCGTCGAGGCACAGGTCAGGAAGCATAGGGAAAACCCAGGAGTAGTTATAAAATTCCACAAAACTGTTTATTTGTAGTTGCAGTAACATAAAATAAACCTGTTTAGAATAACTATATACAGAAGCAAAAATAAAACCTTTCTTGTAAAAAATCTCCCTTGCAGCTCAGCTTAGCTGTTTTTATAACTCTTTTTCAACCCCCATCCTTTGCAAGCATCCTGTCCTTTGTAAATTTCAGGAGCTTCTAGAACATTGAGAACTTCCTGAGGTCCCCACAGCAACTGCAAAAGGCTCAGGCATTTGCACCCAAGTAACCTCTAGCTTTTTTACAGTTATCACAAATTATAAATATATACATTTCAACAGTAACACACTTTTCTAAACAAAAGTGATCCCAATGTCAGCTACATTTCCATACTTTGAGTCTCATATATTTTATATTAGCAGATATAGATATGCAAGGAAGAAAGACAACAAGAGAAAACTGAGAGACAGTGAGAAGCAACGGCTTGCGAGACTGGTTGTGTTGATCAAGTCAGAGATCTCGCATGAAAATTGGGTTGCACAACCAGACAAAGAAAAGACAGAAAAAGGAAGGATCCTTGCATTTGAACGCTATCTCCATAACAGATGGGACAGGGTCCTATTCTACCCTGTCACACTCCCCATCTGCTCTGCTGTCCCTCATGAGCCTGTCCTGGGCCACATTCTCTTTTCCATATTCTTAAATGACCTCCTCTTTATCTATTTTGTAACCCTCTCTGCAGTAATATTCCCCATTCCTTCTCTGTTTCTTTTAGGAACTCTACTGTTGGTCAGTCTGCTTTCTCTTATCTCTTTCCTAAACTCTGGTTCTCCCTTCCCCTGTAGATTCACCCTGCCTCTTCTGCTTTCTCCCTTAAGTCTCTTCTTTGTGACTTTTCTACTCCCAGCTGCAGCTGTCTATGACCTTCTTCCTCTTGACTCCATCCCTCACCCCCGCACTAGTATTGCCCAGGCCATTTTTGTTCCTCTCATCCCCAGTCTATACCTGTATGAGTAGTTTCCCCCTCCTATCAAAACCCACTTTTATCTACTACATGTATCTGTTGTGCTGACTCGCCTTCAATGTTTTTATTATGCTCCTTTGATATACTTCTGTTTTTGTAGTGTTGTTAGTACTGTTCAGTTTTTCCACCTCTTGACTTATCTCTACTTCCCCTCACCCCCCAGAACACTTCTGGAAATTAGCTATTAGCAGTTCAGAATGTCTTTCTTTGTGGAATTTTTGAAATAAATACATATAAATGTCATATTATCCCTCATGGGGCAGCAACTTTGAGAACAGAGATATAGTGAAGGCGTCAAATCACACACCTGTATTTTGGGTAGACCACAAGAACCGCTTAATTGGATCGCTGTCAAGTTTGGTATAGCTGTTCAGTGCTAAGAGTTCTTCAGTGGTTCATATTAATTATTACAGTGACCTAATTATGCAGGAGGTATGACCTCTAATTAACTTTTGCAAAGTGTGTTTGTGCATGTGTGTTTTACATGTACATGTTTAGTTCTGTCTTGAAAAATACTCATCAGATTGTCCCCATACTGAGAGGCAAAGAGCTGTGCAGTGTGGAAATGAACAAAAATGACAGTAGTATTGCTCAGAGGTTGCAAATTTATTGTGGCAGTGCAGGACAAAAAATAAATTGTGACAAAGGATCTCTGTTTGATCCAATGTGCTGTGTTTTTGTTTCTTCCTGCACTGCCACAATAAATTTGCAACCTCTGAGCAATACTATGGTGCCATTTTGGTCTATTTCTACACTGCACAGGTTTCTGTCTCTCAGTTTTTAGAGCTTTAATTTTGTCTGTAACTTAGTGAAGCTGGCCGGGGCAGGGGGATTTAAGAGACACCAGGAAATGTTTTTCACTGAATGGATGGTAGAGGGGGTAGAAAAAGGTGCTGGGAGAGGTATCCTATATGAAATCAGTTGGGATGGGGGGCTGATTCGGGCATAGGTGGGGCAGACACAAGGGCTTGGTAAAGACAGTACCAAGAAGTGAGGGGGGAGCGAAGCCGTAAGGGTTCTCACATTCTGTAGTAGGTGGGAAAGGGTAAACATAGTAGGCAAGAGGGAGTTTTTCTGTTGACAAATTAACATATATATCGGTGAAGTTGGGTGGGGTTATGGAGTAAAGTGAGTATGTTTGCAGGCAACACTGAGCTCTTTGGGAGCACAAATAATGCAGAGGGGCTCAGCAGCATGAAAGGAGGTGTTGATAAGCTGGCGCAGCAATCGAACATACAGCAACGGAAATTCTGTGCCAAAAATTAAGTGATGCACATTGGCAACAAAAATCCACAGATGGAATATTTCATAAATGGGGTCAAAGCAGATGAGGAAAGAGACCTAGGGGTTATAATAAACAGCAGTTTGAAAGCCACGTTAATACAATACAATATAGCATATGGAAAAGCTATTAGGAAACTGGGATGTATTCGGCATGCTTTCTTTAGTTGAAACAAATAGATATTTCCGCAGTACAGGTCATTAGATGACACCCTAGCGTACTGCAGGGAGCTTGGGAACTTGCATCTAAAGAAAAAGGGGAGGTTAGAGCATAGAGCTACAGAAGGGATCCAGAGGCAGCAAGGCAAGACATACTGTATCAGGAAAGATGGAGCTGTCTTAAAGGAGAACTGCAGTGAACCTGAAAGTCATTTTTGCCAGTAGAGGCAGTTTTTAAAATACTGATTCTAATTATGGTATTGTTTCAACTTCACTGTCCTATTAGTAACCCCAGTTAGTGTTTCTGATTGATACTCTGGTGTGAAGTACCATTTCAGAACTCTGTGAGGCAGTTTATGCCCCTCTCGGCCACGGAGTTCTATAGTAGAACATGGATGCATTGTAACAACAATGAAAGAGTTGAGCAAGAGATATAAACTACATCATACAGTTCTAAAATGGTACTTACCAGCAGTGTGTAGATCAGAAACACCACTAGGATATTTAAAAAGCCTGTAGAGATAGATTAGTAACAGAACTGGCACTAGTATTTAAAAATCAGTTTCTACAGGGGGAAATGATGAACAGATTCATGCAGTTCTTCTTTAACATGCACTCACTGGAAGAAAGGGGGACATGACCAAACCCTATGAATACATGCAGGGCTGTAATGGGGTGGACACCTCAGAGTTACGTAAGCCAACGAATAATACAAATTCACAGAACACCTTAAGCCAGCTGTGGTTGGGGTGGTGAGGCTCAAGAAGATGTCAGGAAATATTTCTTTACTGAGTTGTTAGGTTATTTATTTATTTATTTATTTAAAAGTTTCACCAGGAAGGCATACTGAGTGGAATAACGCTCTATTCCAGATGCGTCCTGGGGGAAGGGGGTAGAGGAGAAGTACACAGTAGAGATCAGGGTTTTATTTAACTCCCAAAATTGATTAGCATTTTGCTCATAAAAGTGCTAAAACATTGTGAAAATGCATTGCACTTGCCTCACTGTGTTTGTTTATTTATTTATTTGCTTTTGGTAACCGAGTAAGTGCAGTAGGCAACAGTCCTGCCTATTTTCAGGCACAACCCGGGAGAGTACAACAGAGATAATACATAGGTAACATCAGGACAATTCAGTAACAATAAAAAAATAGGTACAATCACTTACAATTTAGGAGAAAATACATAATGGACATAATGACAGTACACTTTTACAAGCACCGTAGTGGTAGCCATAATTAACATAAGATAGACAATTGGAGAAGTCTGTCAAGTTAGGGGAAGAAACCCAGTAGCAAGGATACAACCAGAAAGTTACTCCTAGACATCTACAGTTATATGGAGAAATAGGGAGGAGAGTTAAAAAATTAGTTGCAATTGCAGTTACCTAGTGCATGGAGGTAGGCAAACAACGATCACTTGAAGGAGAGGTGAGGGGGGAGATTTTAACAAGGGGGGGCGAGTTCCAGAATTTAGGAGCAAAATAGGAGAAGGCTTGTTCCCCCATTTTTGTGGTGAAAGGCCGAACTGATAGCATGGGGGGTGGATGACGACCGGAGTGTGCGGACACTGGGGACTGTGGCAAGCATACTACCCAGGGAGGCCGGAAAGGGAGGTCTAGTAAGGGAGTCAACAAAGCACCCAAGGGAGTATGAATGGAGGTCTTTGGGAGACAACCAGTTTAGGCCTGAGTAGAGCAGGCAGTGATGAGTAAGCAGAGGAGCTGATAAGGCAAACCTACAGATATTGTTATAGGAAGTGTCCCACTTGCTGAGCACTCTAACTTTGGCACGGTAGAGAACTGGGAGAGCACACAGGAATTGAGGGAGAAGCACGCCACTGGCTACAGCTATCCTGGCAGTGGGGGTGAGAGAATGCCGTACTCGATATGCTGCACCGATTCTAGTATTGACAGATCTACATACCTCATTGACACGTATGGAAAAATCAAGAGCAGGATCCAGCGTAACCCCAAGATATTTGAAAGTGTCAGTATTAGTGACAGCATTACCATCCCGACAGTGGACAAGGAGCTTAGGAGATTCAGAGAGCACTTTTTTAGATGATCCGAACGGCATGGCCTGAGTCTTACCTATGTTCAGAATTTGCTGGTTAGCCGAGAGCCAGGATTGAAGGGATTGAAAGTCCTGCGAGAGATTTAGGTTAATGTCAGCAATAGACCTGACAGAGTAGTATAGCACTAGATCATCGGCGTATATGAGTAGGTTACTGTCAAGGGAGTGACTAGGAAGAGGGAGAAGAGAAGAGGACTAAGTATGGAACCCTGTGGAACACCACGGGTAATAGGAATAGAGGAGGAGAGAACCTTACAGTAGGAAACCGCCTGGGAGTGATTGTCCAGGTAACTACCAAACCAGGATGGGGTAGAGTTAGAGACACCCAAAGCCTGTAATTTGGACAGTAGGAGTGGGTGGTGGACCATATCAAAAGCCTTAGACAGGTCAATGAACACAGAACCTGTGAGCAGACCCTTATCCATATTGATTTTGATATCGCTCGTAAGCAGTGTCAGTGCAGTGGTAGTACTATGCCCCACCCTAAAGCCATGTTGAGAGGGGGATTGAAGATTAAACTTAAGGAGGTACTCTGAGACCTGATGATGGACAACTTTCTCCAGAAGCTTGCTAAGTGTGGGGAGAAGACAGATAGGCCGATAATTGGACAGAAGTTTAGCATCGCCCTGCTTATAAACTAGTATGGTTCTAGCTGATTTCCAGATCGATGGGACAGTGCCAGTACTAATTGAAAGGTTGAACAGCCTGGTTATAGGTCTAGCAAGCCAGTCAGCAAACAGCCTGATAATCCCAGGATGAATTCCATCCAGACCAGTGCTGCCACTAGCAGGGACAGTTTTGAGTAGAGCTAGAACTTCAAACAAGAGACCTGAGCTAAGTACAGGGTAGGGGGAGCATTTGAACTTGATGAAGTGGCAGTTCTAGGAGGGGGGAACCATGGGGGGTAAGAGAAGGAAGGAGGGAGAAGAAGGAGTTGAACGCATTAGCAATAGTGAGAGGGTGGTTACAGTGGACATTATTTACGTACATATCAGAAGGAGTAGCAGGCTTGTTGTTCCCAAGAATTTCTTTAATTTGCGACCAATACCTTTTGGGGCATGAGGTGGGGGAGTGTAAGAGGTTCCTGTAGTAGGAGCTTTTTGCCAGTCAAATCTCTTTTATGCATTTGTTGCGTAGTGATCTATAGGCTTCGAAATCTGTAAGTAGTCTGGAGTTCTTCCAAGTGGACCACAATTTATCCCTGAGTTTCAGAAGATGGAGCAGTGGCTGCTTTAGCCATTTAGTGATTTTTCCCTTTAACCCTTCTCGTTGTAACCGGGATGTGTTTATTTTGTAACGAGAGTAGAGAAGAGTTGAAAAAGTTAGTGGTAATGTTAATATCGTCAATATGGTATATGGGAGACCAGTCAAATAAGTTAAGATCATTAACGAAGTTCTCCATATTTAGGTTGGAGAGAATAGAAAAAGTTAAAACTTTAGAAGGGAGTGAAGGGACTGAGGTATACCATGTACAGTACACAGGGTAGTGATCACTTATGACATCCGGGAGAACACCTGCTGAGTTAAAGGATTCCTCTCTATTAGTCAGGATCCAGTCAAGTAGAGTAACACTAGTACCACCATGGGAGATCCTAGTAGGTTACTGAATAAGCTGAGAGAGATTGGCCTTGCTAGTCACGGAGGATAGGACAGCAGAGCGGGGCCCAGACCAATCAAGGTTGAAATCCCCAAGACAGATTATATCATTCTTTCCCATAACTTATATTAGATAGTCCATGAACTCCTTCAAGGCCAAGCCTAGAGTTTCTAGGAGGAAGATAAACACAAAAAATGTGACGTTTCTTAATGCCCCCAAGAAGTAGAAGGGAATGGAGAACTTCGCAGTTAGCAAGAGGGGGACCTTGTAATAAAGTGATGTTAAGTTGAGGTTTATAGTAGAGTGCAAGTCCACCTCCTCTTTTAGAAGAAGGGCGATCCACCCGCAGCATGTTATATCCCAGGAGAGAGCACTGGGAATCAGCTACGGTGGGCTTAAGTCATGTTTCTGATATGGCTAAAATATCTGGGTGGTTGGAACTAGTCCAGGCTTCTAGGTCAGGGAGGTTAGCCAGGAGGCTTCTGGCATAGTGTGAGCAAAAGAGAGACAGTGGTCTGGGGCAGATGGAGAGAGTGGAGAGACCGGGTAGGATTGTTTGCCAAAGTGGGACCAGGATTTTTTCAACATCACGGCAAGAATGATGGATAGGGTAAAGATCCAGAGGGTAGAAATAATAAAGGCCCTAGTTACACTTCCAGAGGAGATAGCGAACTTACGCAGGTTAAATTTAATAAGCAACCCCAGTTGTTTCAGGACAAGACCAGCTTTAGAGAGGGAATTAGGGATAGGCTCAGATAGGAGGTTGGAGAAGTAGAAGTTATCCAGAGAGTGTCCAAAGGAGGGTGACGTAGTCAGTACTGAGCCAGAGAGAACAGATAGAAACACAGAAACATAGACTTTGATGGCAGATAAGGACCACTTGGCCCACCCAGTCTGCCTATTTCCCTACCTATTGGATAAGCTGCAGATTCTAGTTAACCAACAGCCTACTTCATGCCACCCCCACTACAATTGCCTTATGTCTGTCCCATGCATGTTTGAATTCCCCCACTGTTTTAGACTCAACAACCTCCCCAGGAAGGCGGTTCCAGGCATCCACCACTCTCTCTGTGAAAAAACATTTCCTCACATTACCCCTAGGCCGTCCCTCCTCTATCTTTAAATTGTGCCCCTTGTTCTTACACATCTCTTTTCTGAAAGATGCTACCTCCTGGACTTTGCTGATTCCTTGAGGTACTTGAAAGTTTCTATCATGTCCCCCTCCCTCCCTTTCATCAAGGGTATACATATTAAGCTCTCTCAGTCTCTCTTCATATGGTTTCTGATGCAGACCCTGCACCATTTTAGTTGCCCTCCTCTGGACTGCTTCTATCCTGTCTATGTCCTTGTGTAGATGAGGTCTCCAAAACTGCACACAGTACTCCAGATAGGGTCTCACCAACTGTCTGTACAATGGGATAACCACTTCCCTCTTTCTACTTGTGATGCCCCTTCCTATGCATCCCAGTATCTCCCGGCTCTCCTTACTGACTTCTCACATTGCGTATCAACCTTTAGATCATCTGATATGACTACCCCCAGGTCCCTTTCCATTTTTGTTGTTGTTAGTACCTCCCCTGCTATTGTGTACTCTTCTCCTGGGTTTTTGTTTCCCAGGTGCATTACTTTGCACTTCTTTGCATTGAATCTAAGTTGCCATATGTTTGACCATTCCTCCAACCTTGCCAAGTCCCTTCTCATCCTTTCTACCCCTCCTTGTGTATCAACTCTGTTACAGATCTTTGTGTCATCTGCAAAGAAGCATACCTTTCCCTCCAGACCCTCTGCAATGTCACCTATAAAGATGTAAAAGAGGACTGGACCCAGTACTGAGCCCTGAGGTACTCCACTAGTGACCCCCCTTTCTTCGGAATGTGTTCCATTCACTATTACCTTCTGTGTCCTGTTTTGCAGCCAGTTTGCATAGTAGCCATAGAATGAGTGCAACAGAGAGAAAGGAGAGAGTAGGCAAGGTAGTCATGATGGCAGGAGTAAAGACAAATAGGCAGCAAACATAACACTTCTAGATAACCTATATAAATACTTTCTGTACAGTTAGCATTGTCACAAGAAAAACGAGCATTTGTCAATGCCGAATGTTTGCTTGCTGGCGTTGGCATTGGTAGTGTAGGAGTTACAGAGCTGCATAATAGGAATGGCAGTGAAGTATTGAACTGAAGCCAACCCCATCACCACCCTACAGATAGTGACAGGCATTGGGGTGTGGCTTTGGGTTGTCAGGCATAACGGCCACGCCATTTCACCACACCCTACCAATGCAGACACCGACAAGTGTCATGGTGTGCCTTGGGGTCTTTGGCCCTTATGCGCACCCCATTCCATCAGGAAATACGGTGAGATGGGTGTGGTATAGGAGAATGGGGTGAACTTTGGGGCCGAAGAGTCCAAGGCACACCTCGATGCCTCTCAGTGGCTGCAGGGTGTGGGTGGGGGTGGAATGGTATTAGCGTTGCAGGTGACAATCCCAAGTCACATTGCACTCTAAATTTTCAGCATGGCTTTTTGTGACCCCCACCTCATGAACAGTGGCAATATCAGTTTGTTAGCCAAAAGCTGCTTTTGCACAGCGACTGTGGCATTTGTCACCACAGGTGCAAAAACACATTCCAAACAGGATGTGAAAAATGACAGCTGTACTGTTCATGGGGAGGTGTAAAAAATGGCAATGTTGAAAATCTGAAGTGAAAATATTAAAAAAACTGGTGAAGTCACGAGTGTGCGTAGAAACTGTGTACCGCACACCCGTAATGTAATTAGTTTTACAGCAGATTGTCAACACAGGCATTTTGGGACCTCCGATCATGAACAGTGTCACTGTGATTTTCTTTATCTGTCCCGAACAATGATTTCCCACAGCAACCATGCATTTCCGTGCTGAAAGTGTGAAAACACATTTCGGCCATGTTGTGAAAAATGACAGCTGTACTGTTCATAAGGAAGTGTGGAAAAATGCCACTGGTGAAAATCTGGACTGAAAATATTACAAATTCATGAACTTACGAAGGTGCGTGGAAACTGCGCAATGCTCTCTCGTAACACAGTCATTTTATGGACTTTTGTCACCAGATTTTCAACATAGCCATTTTAAGACCTGTGATTTTCTTAATCTGTCCCGAACATTGCTTTCGCATACCAACTGCACCATTGTGTGCTACATGTGCAGAAACGCATTTTGGGCGAGATATGAAAAATGGCAGCTGTACTGCTCATAAGGAAGTGTGGTAAAATGGCAATGTTGAAAATCTGGCGTGCAGATATTAAAACCGCAAACTGCGGCGTGCATAGGAACTTTCTTAATGTGCGCTCCTAAAACAGTCATAGAATTGTTTCACCAAATTTCAACATAGTCATTTTAAGACCTCTGCTCATGAACAGTGTCACTGTGATTTTCTTAATCTGTCCCAAACATTGATTACGCACACCGACTGTGCCATTGTGTGCTACATGGGCGAAAACACGCTTTTGGGCAACATGTGAAAATGACAGCGTACTGCTCATAAGGAGGTCTGGTAAAATGGCAATGTTGAAAATCTGGAATGTAAATATTAAAAATTTGCGAACTTACGAGCGTGCATAGGAATTGCGCAACACATGCTCGTAAAACAGTCATTTTTAGGAATTTTTTCACCAGATTTTCAACATAGCCATTTTAAGACCTTTGCTCATGAACAGTGTCACTGTGATTTTCTTAATGTGTCCCATACATTGATTTCGCACACTGACTGCGCCATTGTGCACGGAACCACATTTTGGACGACATGTGAAAAATGACAGCTGTACTGCTCATAAGGAGGTGTGGTAAAATGGCATTGTTGAAAATCGAGTGCAAATATTAAAATTTGTGAACTTATAGGCGTGCGTAGGAACTGCATAGCACACCCTAATAAAACAGCCATTGTTAGGAATTTTTCACCAAATTTGCAACATAGGCTTTTTGAGGCCTACCTTATGAACACTGGCACTGTCATTTTCCTTAATCAATCCCGAAGGTGATTTTGTGCAGTGACCGCAAAATCACCCTTCGGGCCCGATTAACGCCATGACAGTGCAAGAATTCATGAAGTGGGGTCCCAAAAAAACCCATGTTGAAAATTTGGTGCCAGAATTCCCAAAAATGCCTAAGATATGCATCAA
Source organism: Neoceratodus forsteri (assembly GCA_016271365.2). NCBI lineage: Eukaryota > Metazoa > Chordata > Ceratodontiformes > Ceratodontidae > Neoceratodus > Neoceratodus forsteri. The sequence continues at coordinate 1,628,933,938 of CM057453.1, forward strand.
AGTTGGAAAAACCCTATTTACTACATTATACAGCTTACCGGCATTTCCTCAGTTCGCGGTCGGCTTTGAAGAGTGCAAACGTGTTCCCGGTCCACCGAAGATCGTCGCGCTGGACTCCGGAGGTAAGTATGGGGTGAGGTGGGGAGGCAGAGTGCGCAGAGGGTGGGTGCAGGTGGGCAGGGAGACCACCGAGGAACCTTTTGTTTACAGGTTTTGTTTTTAAGGAAGGCGGCGTGGGACATTTGCCATGCTGGGGTGGGCACCAGCGTGGCAACTGAAAAGCTGTTTGGGGGGCCTGGAGCTGACGGGGATTGGACACCCCATTGGCCATAACAATTTGAGGGGGTAAAGCCGACAGGGGATTGGGCAGGAGCGCATGAGCATGCAATATGCATGCTTGCGTGTGTGTGGAGGGGGAGTGCTGCTCACTGAAGCAGAGCTCTCCCTTTCAACTGTACAGCACTGCATTTTGGATGATCGCACTATGTTTCTTGCACACGCGTGCAAGCAAACATAAAAACTGCTAATCAATTATTTAAAACCCTGGAGATAAAAACAAAGAACACATACAGGTACAGCAGCTATGCGCAGCCAACAGACAACATTTACTTACACATTAAACAACTGAGGGTAGAGGTCAGTGAACGCTTAGTATAGAGCCAGTGTGCAGGATTTTGTAGAAGAGCAAGACATTTGACCCCCAGTGGTGCTAGGTGCAAGTGCAGGTGGTGGAGAAATGCGCCTCGAGGAGAGAGTGGAGGTGATAAATGGTGGCGTGTTGAATGTCTACTGGCAAGGAGTTCCATAGTTTAGGCATGCAGTATTTGAGGCAGCCTGGCCTGTAGTGGTGGACATATGTGGGACATAGAGAAGCCGGGAGTCAGCGTTCCTGAGAGAGTACGTAGGTGGGGGTTGAGTTGTTAGGGCTGCTGCGAGCTAAGGGGTAAGGGATTGGGCCCAGAAGTTCGCTGTCATCCTAGCACAGTGGGCCTGTCTCCAGTCATGAAGCCATGGGAGGTCCAAGGACCTGTAGAGGACGCAGTGATGGGTTGAGGGGGGGAAGTCCAGGGCAGAGTGACAGAAGGAGTGGAAGAGAGGATCTAGTCTGGCTAGGGAGGACTTGGGAGCAGCACTGTAGGCTGTGTCCCCATAATCAAATATTGGGAGGATCATTTTCTGTACGATTGCCTTGCGAGTTGGCAGAGGGATGCAGTCCCTGTTTCGATATAGGATGCCCAGCTTGGGGTGCAGTTTCTTGAGGATCGCGTCTATATGTGCAGAAAAGTCGAGGTGCTGGTCGAGCCAGACCCCAAGGTACCTGAATGAGGTACAAGCCTCCAGGGTAATCCCATCAGTGGTGTGGAAGGTGGGGATGGAGGGGAGACGGGAGAGTCTCTGCCTTGTGCCGAAAGTTAGGGAGACCGTTTTCTTGGGATTAAGAAAAAGTTGATTTGAGCTAAACCAGAGCTGGACATTATTGAAGTCCTGCTGGAGTCTGGAAGTCACTTCAGAGGAGTCAGTACTGTATCGTCTGCGTACATGTGAATGGATGTATGTGGATAGGCCGAGGGCAGGTAATTGAGGAAAATGGAAAACAGTATCGGGCCAAGTACCGAGCCTTGGGGGACCCCTGTAGTGACCTGGAGGGGGACCGAAGTGTGAGAGCCAATTCTTACTGATTGTGACCTGCCCACTAGGTAGGAGTGGAACCAGCTGCTGAAAGCTCCTGAGAGTCCGGCAGGGGAGAGCTTGGATAGTAGGAGGGCACATGAGACAGTGTCGAAGGCATTTGCAAGGTCAACAAAAATGGCCGAAGTGGTGTGCCCATTTTCCATGCCTGTGAGGATGGCATCAGTGAGCCGAAGCAGGGAGGTGATGGTGGAGTGTGATTTCCTAAATCCAGACTGATAAGGTGAGAAGGAGGAGAGTTGAGAGAGAACAAGGTTCTCCTGGATTTTGGCTAGTATGGGGAGAAGTGAGATGGGGCGGTAGTTGCCTGGGGAGGAGGGATCGCCTCCTTTAGGAAGGGGGATGACTGTAGCATGTTTCCAGTCAGAGGGGATTGACGCTAGCAAGAAAGAGATGTTAAATAGGTTGGCCAGAGGGCTGGCGATGGCAGGTGCAGATAGGTGGAGCATTTTGCTGTCCAGTCCCGAGGGGCATTTACCTTTGGTAGGATTGAGTGACCGCAGTGCTTTTAGTACTTCGGATGGGGTGACAGGGCGAAAGGAAAAGTGGGAGAGTGTGGGTGGGGTGGAAGGGGGCGGGTGCATGGGAGGTGGGAGAGAGGACAAGAGGGAGGATGAGTAGCTTGTAAAAAAGGTGTTGAAAACTGAGGCAACTGTGCTTGGTTCCGTGACAATACAGCCCTTTACATCCAGGACTGGAGTAGGGGGCTGGGCAGGAGGGGCGACGAGTGATTTGATTGTCTTCCAAAACTTTGCTGGGTGGTTTATGTTGGTGTGGAAGGAGGTTTTAAAGTAGTTCACTTTGGCTTGTCGCGTAAGCTTAGTGCAGGCATTCTGAAGTGAGCGGTAATGTTGGAGTGCCTTGTGGGTGCCTGCTGCCTTGTAAGTTTTCCAGGCCCGGTCCCTGGCTCAGGGATGCTCTATGACATCGGCAGTGACCCAGGGCAAGTGGGCTCCTCTAACTCAAGCCCTTCTAAATGGCGCATAGAAGTCCCATACAGCTGAGAATCTGGACTTGAAGATTTCTAGGGCGGCATCAATGGAGGTTATAGAAGTCATACGATACCAACATTACTGTATGTGCTAGTGTCACAGCTTTGAGCTGTGCCAGTGTCCCTAGCAAGGCTGCATCTGTGTCACTGGAGACCGGAGTGGTCCCAGAGGACTGGAGAAGAGCAGACATAGTCCCATTTCATAAAAGTGGGAGCAAGGAAGAGGCAGGCAATTATAGGCCTGTCAGCCTGACATTGGTGGTAGGGAAATTAATGGAAATACTATTAAAGGAAAGAATTATGGAATGTTTGGAATCCAACAGATTGCAGGACCCGAGGCAGCTTGGTTTCACAGGGAGAAGGTTGTGTCAAACAAATCTGATAGATTTTTTTGACTGGGTCACCAAGGTGTTCAATCATGGAGGGGAGGTGGACATGGCCTACCAAGATTTCAGCAAGGCCTTCAACACTGTTCCACATAGGAGGCTGGTAAACAAGTTGAGCAGCATGGGGTGTATGGGCAATAAGGTGGTAATGTGAGCAAGAAACTGGTTATGAGATAGGAGGCAGAGGGTAGTGGTAAATGGAGTTCACTTCGAGGAGGGGAGTGTGACCAGCGGGGTACCTCAGGGGTCAGTGCTGGGGTCGGTCCACTTCAATATCTTTATTAGTGACATAGCGGATGAGCTGGAAGGGGAGGGCTACCTCTTTGTGGATGACACCAAGATCTGCAACAGAGTGGACACTCCGGGGGGGGGAGTAGTCTATGGTTTGGCAGCTAGGTTTTAATGCAAAAAAGTTCAAAAAGGGGTGGGGTACAGAATGGGGGGAGAGATGCTTACAATGACTAAGTAGGAAAGGGACCTGGGGGTTATCATATCAGATGACCTAAAGGTGGCCAGACAATGTGATAAGGCAGTTAGGAGGGCTAGAGTGATGCTGGGGAGCAAAGGTAGGAGTGTCACCAGCAGGAAGAGGGAAGTGGTGTAGCTACTATATAGGTCACGGGTAAGACTCCACTTGGGGTACTGTGTCCATTTCTGGAGACCACATCTCAGGAAAGACATAGAGTGGAGGTGGTCCAGAGGAGGGCTACCAAGATGGTGCCGGGCCTGCATCAAAAGCCCTACAGAGAGAGAGAGGCTAAAGGAGCTCAATATGAACACCCTGGAAGAGAGGAGGGAGTGGGGGATTATGATCAAGACCTTTAAATACCTTACAGGGGTTAATAAGGTACAGGTGGGAGGTATTTTTCAGAGGTAAAGGTGCCCAAGAACAAGGGGACATGATATGAAGCTGGAGGGGTAAATTCAGGAGAGGTGTGAGGAAGTACTTCTTCACAGAAAGGGTGATGGATGCCTGGAATAGTCTTCCAGAGGGGGCAGTAGGGGCAAAAACAGAGGTAGGATTCAAAAAAGCCTGGGATAGGTATTAAAGGTATTATAGTGGAAAGGAAGGGGAGTGGAAGAGACAGCGCCGTAGACCAACCAAGTTCTGCGGCACAAGCAATCTCGATAACAATGGGCAGATGGGATGGGCTCATTATGTGCCATCAGTTTCTATTTTTCTGTGTTTATCTTACCGATTTGTTACCAGTTCCCAGTGACTGTGTTGGAGCTAACAAAAAAATAAATTCGCTTAAGTCTGATAGAATCTCTTCTTTATTTCAAATCTGTTCATATTTCTAATTTGTAGTAACATATTACTGTTCTGTAGCACAAATATTGGTTTGATTCTGATTTCAGATTGGTTTGAATTGCGTCAGACCAACAGACATTGTGTTCAGTTCTTTGACCCTCAAGTTAATACTGTATCTGTCCAAAAAGAGTCATGCCCCAGAATGCTGAGTTGTTCATTTCTTTTAGGTATCCTTACAGTTTGTTTCTTCATTTAAAATTCTCTTCTGTGTTGGTACATTAATGTATACATTTATTTTCATGCTATTCTAAAAGAACCAGATTTCTAAAAGGAAGGAAAATGGTCATATGTAGCACTTCTCACACAGACTGGACTGTATCCCTGAGCACTTTATCAGAATCCAGTGGGGGGGGATAATAGAATGTTGCTGCCATTAGATGTACAAGGAGATTCAAACAGCATAGAGACAGATTATAGAGAGGGAGACCTCAGAGGCGATGAAAGCCAGAGGCGATGGTAGGATTTAGGAATCCATCAAACAGAATCGGATTTGTCAGATTCCAATTCCAATTCAGTTTTCAGATTTTGGAGTTTAAAATTCCTAAATCCTAAACTGAATCTCAAAAGTTAGTTTACATAGGCATTTAGGATTTCAAATCTGAATCCTAAATACCATTTTGAGGACCTTGTAGGATTTGAAATGGAAACTGATTAGAATTCGGAAGTTCCTAAAATCGTAAATCCTAAAATCAGATTGAAACTGGCCAATTCTGAGTATCCCTAGTAGGATACAAACCTAGATCCATAGGCTCACAGCTCTACACTCCAGCCACCAAGCCAAACTGTCTCCTATGGTATGTACTTGTTTATTTGTTTAACCAAATAAATTCAGAGGTAGACAGTTCTGTTTTTCTGGAGCAACTCAGGCAGGAGTCTGCAAAAATGTACATTCTTAGACATCATGATTGAAACACCTTGTTAGAAAAGCATTGTAAATGGAATAAAACAGAAAACGTCATCAGTAATAAAGCTGTGATTTTGTAGGATTCTGTTGACATCAGAAACTATGATAGCAAAGCCTGAGTGGTTAGTGATGTCACCAGCATCCCAAGATGGAATTATAGGCCTGGTTACTGACTGTTTGCTAATTGTAATATATGGAACTCTCTAAACATGTCATCTCCTAATACCATCACTCTGATATCATGTCGATGGCATTATGACTATCTGAGGTAACATCAGTGGTATGATGGGGTATGAATGTCATTTTTTCCCTGCAAGAAATGTTGCAGTCCATCTGTATATTATATTCTAATGCAGACTGTCAAGTCACATCAGTAGTATTATGCCTGTCCGATGTCACATTGATGGTATTATGCCTGTCTGATGTGACATTGATGATATTAGGCCTGCGGTCACATTGATGGTACTGTGACTGTCTGACGTCACATTGATGGTATTACAACTGTCTGAGGTCACATCAATGGTATTATGGCTGTCTGAGGTTGCATTGGTGGTATTATGGCTGTATGAGGTCACATCGATGGTATTATGGCTGTCTGAGGTCACATCGATGGTATTATGGCTGTCTGAGGTCACATCGATGGTATTATGGCTGTCTGAGGTCACATCGATGGTATTATGGCTTTCTGAGGTTGCACTGGTGGTATTATGGCTGTCTGAGGTCACATCGATTGTTTGACGGATACGAATACTACTCTTTCCCCACAAGAAATGTTGCCATTCATCCATATATTATAGTATACAGTAGAGTCTTGTTTTACGCTGATTTTTATCTCTGTCAAAATGTTGCTGTACAACAGTTCAAAGGTCATGGAACATGCTTGTAACTTTCTGTGATTCAACAGCATTCCAGAGTCTATAGAGACAGCATGAGCTGCTTTGTTGAGTTGCTACATGCTCATCTAACAACAATTGAAAACAGCTAAAGAGATGCCTGTGACCCCGAGAGTGGTTTGCATTGGGCAGGCATCTTAGTGGCAAACCAACTCTTTAACTTGCTGTATTTATTGAGGGCTGAGAGAGAGAGAGAGAGGCGACAACTCCATCACATTCGAAAGGTAACAGTGTGTACATTTCAGTGTGAGTCTCCAGATGGCTATGCTTTCACTTTTGCTGCTCTCTCGGGGGTCTTAAAACAAAAAAACTATACACTGTCTAAAATACCAGATGGGCAACCTCATGCCCAGCCAGCCTGTGCTGCCACCTCGGGTTCTGATTACCTTGGACCTCTCAAGCTTCCCTCTCGAGGTCTGAGGTAATTAGAACCCCTCTGTGACAACACAGGCTGGTTGTGCATGGCTGCCCATCCAAATATTCGCCATGTAATACAGCATAGGTGCACTTATAGTCATGCACTGATATCTCTTTTTATGGTCGTTATGACTGCCTTGCCTTAATAGGTTAGATTTTAGTTATCTCTTATAAGAAAAATGTCTGTCAGTACATTTCAGGCTTATAATACTGTCCTTCAAAATCTTAATTTGAAATCCTGAATATAGTGAGTGAGGAACCTCATTTCTTTTTTTTTTCTAATTATTTTTTATCCACTCCTACTGTCCCTTCCAGTCACCACTCCTTCCATCCTGCAAGGAGTGACGACCTTCCAACCTCTGCCATCCAGCTTGGTCTGCCCCTGGAGTGCCACACTGCCATTGGGGGCCTTTGACAGCCGGATTACCCCCCAGGCGAGCGAAGGATCCCCTACCCCCTTCTTCCCCTCCGGCAGCTACACCTGGGGTCTGCCCTGGTCGGTGGGTGGTGAAGCGGCTCTGGAGGACTTCATCCAGGTGACTGGAGGCATTTTCCTCCAAGTAGTTTTCCTTAACCCCGCCCCTGAGGCGCCCGGGCGCAGAGTCTGCGTGCTGATCGCAGCTCTCTCAAGCGCCTAATGACGTCCCCTCCCAGTTCGGTGAGCGGAGCTGCCGAGCCCTCGAGTTGGTACATCCACCGACCCTCTCAAGACTTCAGGCCTCAAAGCACCCCTTGCATCCCACCCCAAGGGAGGAGAGCATCCGTTGGGACGCTCCATCCTCCCTCCCCCAGCCGACCCCCGACGACCTGGGTCCATTCCTGAACCCGGGTTGCCGGCGTAGCACAAGGTGTGGTGTCCAGCGCCTCAACCCTCAGCGCCACCGGGCCGGCTGACCTCATTTCTTAGTCTAAATTACATTCATGGAACTCTGACTGCAGCTAGCTGCTTACATAAGAAATTACCCCATGCATAATTTGTTTTGACTGTAGCATTTTAATTTACTTCCACTAGAGCTTATTATGCCATCTGATCTCTCTGTCTGACCTGGAAGATACTGGAGTCCACACCTTGATTCCTGCCCTCAGTCCCACCCCTGTGGAGTACCATTCAAGACTGGTGAAAAATGTAAGTATTTATTAGTTTTTGTTTTTGTAGTGCTGTATCGTTATCTCTTACAAATCTTTGATCTGTAGGACAGTTTTACGTTGATCTTTGGAAGTTACCAGAGTAACACAAAATGGCTTAATCGATGGTTAAAAAGATGGTGTGAAAGGGAGGATTTCTTTTTTGCTGAAAACTGGAAGAGGCTTGAGAATGGTGCAGTCTCTTTGCAGCAGATAGGGTGCACCTGAATAGACTGAGGACTAGAGTTTTGGCTGACAGGATTACTAGAACAATAAGGAAGCTTTTAAACTGATTGGAGAGGGGAAGGAGGGTAGAGATTTGAGTATCTTCATTAGGGATAACAACACAATAGACAATAATACACATGCAGAAAGGTGGAAGGTACTAGTAATAAATGCCAGGAGCTTTAGAAACAAGATAAACAAACTGGAAATTATACTAAATAAAGACGAAATTAAATTATGTACCATAACGGAAACATAGTGGCATAACAAGAGCAGGGGAACAAACATAAGGGGATATCAACTTTTCCATAAGGATAGAGCCATACAAAAGGGTGGAGGGAGTGGCATTATATGTCAGAGAAGGAACAGAGGTGAGATTTTTGGATAAATTTAAATGTCAATGTTGTAGAACAACTGTAGGTCAGACTATTATCATCTATAGACGAAAGAATTATAAAGGGGTATGCTACAGATTGCTGTCTGTACCATCCAGTAAGATAGTCGAGTTTCTTAGTATCATAAAGGAGCAGGATTCGGGAAGCAAACTAGTTATTGTGGATGATTTTAACTAGCCGGGTATTAACTGGGCAGACAAAACTGCCTATACACCAGCTGAATGTGAGTTCCTCGAGATGTTGGATACAATGAGTTTAGAAAATTATGTTGAGAATGATACCAGGGCAGGGCATCGTTTGGACTTGGTTTTAAGTAACATAGAAGACAACATAAGTGAATGTAAAACCAGGGCACCTCTTGCAGGAAGCGACCATAGCATGGTTGAAATTTTTCTTAGAACTAAGAGAACCAGGCAAATGGGTGTTACTGAGCTTAGGAGCTATGAAAAAGCTAACTATGATGAAATCAGAAACTACTCCAGAAAATGGTATTGGAAAAATGATTTTATAGGACAAGGTGTGGAAGAAGGTAAATGAGATTAAAACCAGTGTTGAACAATATATTGGAAAATTTCATCCCAGTTAGAAAAAAATACAACAGGGGGAATATTTCTCCATGGTTTACTAATGGAGTTAGAAGAGCTTTAAAAAGGGAAAAAAAAGTGTGTAGAAGGGCAAAACTAAAAGCCATGGAAGGAGCATGGGAAAACTATAAAATAAAGATGAAAGGTTGTCAAAAAGTGATAAAGAAGACAGAAAGGGATTTCGAGGAAAAAATTGGCAATCAAATCCGGAGACGACAAAAAATCATTCTACAATTATACAGGGAGCCTCAGGAAAACGAAAACCCATGTCGGCCCTGTAATGAAGGACAAAAATATAATATCCCACAGTCCAGACATGGTGGAGGTTTTTAACGATTTCTTCCTACGTGTCTGTCAAATCAAAGATGACATAGTCATGATCCAGGGGACTTCCTGTATTGCAGAAAATATTATAATTTTGGTAAATGATGTTCAGAATAGATTGTTTAAACTGGACCAAACAAAATCCTTTGGCCTGGATGACCTGTACCCGAAACTACTGAAAGAACTGGCAAGAGAGATAGTAGAGCCATTGGTGGAGATTTTTCAGAGGTCTTTGGATGAGGGCCAAATAGTCGAGGACTGGACAGTGGCCCACGTGGTCCCAGTTTACAAGAAGGGAAACAGGGCGGACTATAAAAAGTATAGATCGAATAGTCTGACCTCAATCATTGGTAAAATGCTTGAAGGAATAATAAAAAGCGCAATAGAGCAGTTCTTGCACACAAATGGTCTAAACAATCTGCTTACAGCATGGGTTCAGAAGGGGAAGATTTTGTCTGACCAACCTTATGCACTTTTTGAGCCAGTCAGTTTGGCATTAGGACTAGATCTACCGGTGGATGTGCTGTATGTAGATTTTGCGAAGACTTTTGACACAGTGTCACACAAAGAATTCATAAAAACACTGAAAGAGAAGGGAGATGGGAATAAATAACAACATAAGAAAGTGGATAACCTTATGGCTTGGGCAAAGAAAACAGAGGATATGTATAATGGGGCACTTCTGCAGGTGGGCAGGTGTGACCAGCGGGGTACTACATGTGTCTGTTCTGGGCCCAGTGCTATTTAACATCTTTGTTTCAGCTATTAATTGTATGGGCAATTCATGGTTGTGCAAGTTTGCTGATGACGTTAAACTAGGATCATTTAGTTACCAAACAGGAAGACATTGTAAGATTCCCAGATGAAATAAACTCTTCAGCTGACTGGGCCAGTGCAAAAAGAAAAAAACAACTTTCAAATTCAGCATCGATAAATGCAAAATCATGCATTTTGGGATTAAAAACCTAAAAGCAAAGTATTTCCCAAATGTAATAGAGATAGCAGCAGCTGATATTGAAAAGGACCTAGGGGTTATGGTGACTAATAGGTTAAATTTTGCTACACACTGTAGAAATGTCATCAGAGGCCGGCCCGGTGGCGCTGAGGGTTGAGGCGCTGGACGCCACACCTCGCTTCACGCCGGCGACCCGGGTTCAGGAACGAGCCCGGACTGTCAGGGATCGACTGGGGAGGGAGAAGATTGAGCGTCCGGAGGACAGCTCTCTTCTCCTGGGAGGGAGGGGGGTTCCTGCTCAGCACTTGACCGGCCTCTAGTGGAAGCTTGAGGCTCGGCAAGCTTAGAGCTGATGCTCGGGGGGGGGGGGGAGTGGCGACATCAGGCAGTGATGCCTTGACGTTGGGCACGTGCCGCTCTCCACAAGAAAAGGGAAAACACCTCTCTGAGTTCTGGGTAGATGGAGCCCTGAGGCAGACTCCTGATTGCTCCTGCCTGCCTGGTCCTGTGGTCTCCCGACAAAAGTTGATTGTCGGGGTGCTCCGCTCCACCTCGTCCCTGCTCGGGGGGATTATCTGCGGCTCCATGGGGGATGGACTGCAGGATCAGGTAGGTGGAGGAGTGGGGGCAAGTCCTTCATCGGGGCTCCTGAAAAAGCGGTGCTTGGAGAGCGTTGGAGGGATAAAATGCAATTTAAAAAAAAAAAAAAGAAATGTCATCAGCAAGGGAACTATATTAATGGCATGTATAAAAAGAAATATAAGGAGTAGAGTTATGGAGGTTTTGATGCCCCTTTATACATCGGTCAGACCTCACATGGAGTATTGTGTTCCGTTCTGGGCACCACATAACAGGGGTGATATAGGTGGACTAGAGAATGTCCAAAGAAGAGCCATTAAACAGGTCTTGGATATAAAACATCTGACCTATGAGAGTAGACTTGGAGAGCTTGGGATGTATGCTCTGAAATACAGAAGATTATGAGGGGATATGTGCTTGGTGTATAGAGCTTTTGGAAAAGAGACTTTTGGGAATGTGTGGGTCTGGGAGCTTAGAAAATAACTAGAAAAATTAGGGGACATGACATGTTATTGAAGAGTGAAAACTACAAAAAAGAATCTAAGGGGAGGGTGGTTTAATTAGAGAGTAGTATCAATATGGAATGGTTTACCAAGTAGTGTTGTAACTAGCTCCAGTATTAATGTTTTTAAGAAAGCCTTGGATGAAATATTGCAGGATGGGGTGACCATGGGAGCGATATAAATGAAGAGCAACAAGTCACAAAGGCTAGTGCTTACTGACTTGAAATCAGTCCTGTGAAAGCCTGTATACAAGGTAGTGTGTCATTAGGTAGCACACTCGCCTCTGGGGTCAGAAGATCAGGAGGGCATGGCTTCTAGACCGACCGACACCATGTGCTTGGGATAATGCTCATAACTGACACTGTAGTGCAGTACGAGGGGGGCGCATGCTCCATTTTTGAGGTGCTGTCCTTTGGATGAAACATTAAACTGAGGTCCCTTTCGGCCAGCTCTGGTCATTATCCATGTTAAGAGATGGGGAACTTATTGAGAATACAAAAATGAAACAAAACAGTGCAGAGTATATACAGTGAAATAACAGGCAAAAATCAAAATACATTAGGTTATATGAAGATTCTGTAACATGTTACACAATCACTCCTGTCAGTTTAGTTTTAAAAAGCAGATTCTTTTCAGAAAGTTTGGGACATTGCAAACCATTTCAAGAGCTATAATCTGCTTTTTTTTCTGAGTATGTAAGCACACCTCATTTTGAAGAAGAAATGGGAATTTTTTTTAATTAAAACAGGAACAAAAAGAAACATACTGTAGCTCTGCATATTACATCTTATTCCAACTAAAGTAAACTTTCAATGACAAGGAAGGTTGAATAAGTCAAAAACGAAAAGAAATACAGTAAAGCATAACGATTAAACCAAATCATGAACAAAGAAAAAGAAAAGCACAAACTCAGAAGGCTCTACTCCATATGTATTATAGTGTTTAGTAGAATGCTGTTGTGTATGGAATTCCATGCCTGGAATATGCTTGTTCTGTTGCAGTAGTGACATCATTATGTGTTCTAAAGGTAAAGGTGGGCAAGCAGTGTGAGAAGGCAGTAAGGAGGGCTGGGGGGATACTGGGATGTATAGGGAGAGGCATCACCTGTAGAAAACAGGAAGTTGTTATCCCTCTGTACGGACAGTTGGTGAGACCCCATCTGGAGTACTGCGTGCAGTTCTGGAGACCCCATCTCCGCAAAGACATAGACAGGGTGGAGGCTGTCTGGAGGAGGGCAACTAAAATGGTGCAGGGTCTGCACCAGAAGACATACGAAGAGAGACTAAAGGAGCTTAATATGTATACCCTCGAGGAAAGGCGGGAGAGGGGGGACATGGTAGAAACTTTCAAGTACCTCAAGGGAATCAACAAAGTCCAAGAGGGTAGCATACTACAGAAAAAGAGATGCGCAAGAACAAGGGGGCACAATTTGAAGATAGAGGGTGGATGGCTAAGAGGTAATGTGAGGAAGTATTTTTTCACGGAGAGGGTTGTGGATGCATGGAACAGCCTTCCTGAGGAGGTTGTGGAGTCAAAAACGGGGGGGAATTCAAGAATGAATGGGACAGACATAAGGCAATTCTAGTGCGGGGTAGGAGGAAGTAGGCTGTTGGTTAACTAGGATCTGCAGCTTATCTATTAGGTAGGGAAATGGGCAGACTAGGTGGGCCAAGTGGTCTTTATCTGCCATCAAATTCTGTTTCTGTGTTCTGCTGCATTAGTGAAGTCACTGCTGCAACAGAACAACTTGGAATGCTGCCACATAGTTGCTTTCCTCTGTCCAATTCTGTGGTAGAACAGCATTCTAGAACCTCTAGAGATTTCACAAGTCAGTTTCATTGTGAAAGAGAAAAAAAAATAAAAACAATGCACACATTTCACATACTATACACTATAAAAAATACAGGATGAGCTACTTTATGCATAACCAGTGTGTTCTGTCACCTCGGAGTCCTGTTTCCCATGGACCTCTCGAGCTTCACTCTCGAGGTCAGAGGGAATCAGAACACACTGGTTGTGCATAGTTGCCCATCCAGTATTCTCTATGTTGTGCAGTGTACACCAAAAAAGGGAAGGATAAAAAAAAATTGGACTTCGTGATGTAACCCCCGGACCCCTGCCTTTTTGCAAAACGACGGGTGGCATGCTGTTGAAGCTGACAGCAGTACCTGGTGGGGACTGGGTTCGGGGAGGACTAGGTTACTCGGTACAGGGGGCCTAGGTTTGGCTACTCTGCACAGGGGCACCCAAGTACAGTAGACTCCCGTTTATCCGACCGCTTTCCGAGACATCCAAAATGGTCGGATAATCGGGAGGTCGGATAAACGAGAAATTAGATCGAAATGCTATTAAATCAACTTTATTGGCAGAAATTAAAATAAGCTACAACAAACTACAATGTCCAGGAAATTTGCTAAAAAGGGAGAAATAGACTCCTCAGCAGCGCTAAGTTTCTCCCCACAAAGGCGCAGTTGGCGAATCCCATGACGCCGCTTAAAGCGTGTCAGCCATCCCTCACTAGCTACGAAGGGGTCTGTGTTCCCCATCCTGGAGTGGAAAATTAGTGCTTTCTCCTTTAGAAGGGGTCCAGACAGTGGTGTACCCTTCTCACGCCCTGGCAGAACCAGAGATAAAGAGCGTTGTCACGCTGCTCGTCCTTACAGCAGCGCATGTTCTTGCGTTCCTCTGCCCTGCTGCGGAGTCCATTGTCAAAGCAAAGTCTCTAAGTTTGTTTTGGCAGCCTTTATATCACTGATAGTCGAGTTACCAGCGCCATATTCATCGGCGAACGGCAGCTCTCCGCCATTCTCCAGGCGCTCAACAATTCTTATTTTTGGGACACATTGAGGACAACTCGTTTCCGTTTGGTAGACATCTCATTAAGTGAATACAAAACCTGACTAAACAGTTGCTAACTGGGGCTTAAGTAAGAGCAGCAGCAGGTGCTATCAATGTGCAATCAAGTGTTAACTGGTACTAATACAGCAGCAGGTGCAATGCAGTGTTGACTAAATTAACACAGTGTGTGGGGGACAATCCGACCGTCCGTTAGATAAGGAGTTCGGATAAACGGAGGTCGGATAATCGAGAGTGTACTGTAAATCCGAACACAGGGAGCAATAACTGTGATGTCCAATACCAGGAATGGGATTCTACAGTGTGGCTTTTATTCACATCCAAGCTGAACAAACAAAGCATAGATGGACCCCCACGGGGCTACATTCCTGGTAATGCAGATTAGAGACACAGAACACTTCTTCACATTTCAGCCCTCAGGCTCTGAACCTACCAGGCACACAGCCCGGACTTGCATGCAGCTTTGGGTACACAGCCCGACTTGTACACTACTTGGGTTTTCCCCATGGCCCAGCTTCCCCGCCGGCCACTTGATCCGCGGTCCATATGGGAATGAACTAGTTTTCCTGTTGGTGGCTCCCAAAACCACCTTAGAGCCTTCGACTCCTAGAGGGAAATTTCCTTCCAATCCCACATCTGGGTACTTCCCTCATCACTGTCCAAGTGCATGAGGCAAAGTAGAAATCCACAGAGCAAATCCGTAGAGGTGGACCTGGTTACTAAAGATGGGGGGGTCTCCTACCTCCAGCTCCCACAATCCATACCTGGCCATTTCTCTGGACACTAAATAACTCTTTTGAAAGCTTGGCAATGTAGATTACTGGGTAGACGTATATCACATCTCCTCTACATGTCTTGACTTTCCCTTTGTGCTGGACTTGAACATACTTTTACTTTTGGCTAAGCCTATTACTCTAGTCCTCCCATTACTTCAGCAGTCCAATCCCCACTTTAACACAGTTCAGGATGAAACATGGGCCCTTTAGAAAGAGCAGAACTCACCCTTTGGTTACAGGTGCCCCACAGGCGAATCATGAAATCTTCTTGCACCCCACACACGTGGACAAAATAAGGCAGCTTCTTTCTCCAGCAGTAGCCAGGGGATTGCCCCTGGAATAGCAGGCAAACCTTCCTGCCCCATCCGAGACCCGTATCAGCAGTCTCCACCACTAAAAAAAACAGCTTGCTGTGTCTCTTTTTTGGTGGAAACACACACCTTTCCCTAAATGTAGCCCTGTTTCAGCGCTGAGGCTCCAAGAGCCTGAGCACAGAGCTCTTGTGCTCCTCTCACAATAATCTCCAGCTGCAGACTACTTCCAACTGACTGTTCAAAACTCCCAACATTCTACTCTAACTCCCTTCTGCAGATTCCATTGTGGCTCATGCAGCTACGATAGTTCTATGGTGATGTCATCCCTCAGTCTCAGCTGAGACTGAGAACAGAGTGAAACAGTGTGAAATCCATTTAACTGGAGTTTCACAAGCTGCCTTCCCTGCCTACCACTAGGTCTTACTGGGATTCTAGTAACCCCGGGTAACAAGGGGGTTACAGTGACATAATCATTTGTATATTAAGCCACTTACACCAATATTGCTGTCTCACTCCAGTAGGTAAAGAAAGTTTGTATCTCATGCGTGCTTGTTACTGCTGAGGAAATCGTCCTTCCTAAATCCAGTACTGTATTATTTGACTGCTGAAGGACCCACTGGCAGTGAAATTGCCATCTGCAGTATTTTTTGTACAACCATTTTTTTTGTATTTGGGCCATTCATAAAATCAGGTACTACTGAAAAAGGAAGAACTGTAATATTCTGGTAATAAGCCCTTTCCAGGTACCTGTGGTGACACCAGAAAAGGTCAGACACCATTGGCGAAGCTTGGTCATGGAGTTCTTTATGTAGGAAGGATAAACTGTTAAATAGGAGGTTTTAGGATCTATATTTACCCTTCTGTCACTAAGAAAGAAAAGGATAAAGCCAGACTAGTAACCACTGGGACCACACAGGTTGTTCAGTGCTGGTTAACCCTCACACATTTACACGAATGAAAATGCTGTATTAAAAAAAAAAAGTGGATTTACCATGTTTAACCTCCCCTTTTTTTTTTTACTGGTAAATATGTAATGGTCCTTTTCATGGGGTTTAGTCCACTCCCCCAAACCAGCTGAAAGCACGTACTATAAATGTTGTTTTCTGGAGAAACCGGGGGGGGGGGACGACTTAAATACAAAAAGATGGGGCTTATGAAAGGTTTTGCCATGTTTACAAGCTTTTTCTTATAAAGGTGCCATGCTTTCCATCTGGCTACTTTCTGGAGCCCTTCAGCCGCCTTTAAGTCCCAATTCAGTGTGGAGTTGTCCTGACTCCTGAATCAAATACCCAGGAGTTTTATAGTGTCTGACACAATCGAAAACACCTGCAACTATGTTAGAACTTCTGGATGATTCAGTATCATGCAGCATGTAACCGGTGCTTTTATTTTTATTTATTTTGGAACCAGATTTAAAGCAAACTCAGTAAGATTAATGAATGCTGCCTGACATGACACCTCATCCCCCACAAGGAGAAAGAGGTCATCTGCATAAACCAGTGTCCTGGGGGCTTCCATGCATTCAGCAATGCTAATTTCTCTGATGGCTGTATTCTGGTTTATACACTGTATAATAGGATCAAAACCCAGTATATATAAAAGGGGACTGAGAGGGCATCTATGTCAAACACCTCTCAAAACTGGGATTCTGTTACCCATTGACCCGTTTATGTTTGGGCATACCATAGCCCCCACATAACAAGTGGTAATCCACTGTATAGTATGAACATGAGAGGAAACCCATACTTACGCATTACCATATGCAAAAAGGCATGTGACAGCTTGTCATTCGACTTTTCTTGATACAAGGATAACATAAAACCACATAAAGTGTTGCCCTGTCTATATTCAGAAATCTCTCTGAGAAGTAGTAGATGATCCTGAATCTTTCTCCCAGGTGTGGTACAAGCCTGTGAGGGGTGGATGATATAGGGCAGTATCTGGCTTAACCTAGTGCTTAGGACATTCATGAGGATTGTAAAATCTACTTTAATAAACTGATTTGTCTCCAGTTTAATAAAGACTGCTTATCATCCTTTTTAAACAAAAGATGACTACTGACTCCTGCAAGCTGGCCCGGTGGTACAGAAGGCTGAGGCATCCTAGTTCTTTACCTCTTACCACACCGGGAGTGAGATTGGGTCTTCAGGGGTTGGCTGGGGAAGAGAGGACTGAGCATCCTGAGGACTGCTGTCCTCTCCAAGGGAGGGTGGGCTGTGATTCCTGGCATCTAGTGACTCCCTGTGGAAATGGGGTATACTAGCTGTGGTCACATCAGGCAAAGGGGAGGTGTTGGCGGACACCCTGTAGGAGGATGCAGCATGCTGGGTGTCACTGCACGTCTGTGCCCCCAAGGGGAATCAGGAAACAAGGAAAAACCCCACTTGCTGAGAGAAAGACGCCACTCAGCCCACCACGTCCAACGCTGGCTCCTGGTCTCCAGAACTTATCGCCTCCTTCCTTCACTTCCATCTGGCATCTGATTAGAGGTATTTTCTGCCAAGGAGCAGAAGGCGGGCCCCGTTCGGGGGGGATCATGACTGGGGGGCATCACACAGGTGAGTCGCAGGTGGGCTGGAAGAACAGGATCCTGGTAGAGAGGAGCACAGTAGGGATGGGATAATAGGCAGAGATGGCTGATGGGGCCCTAACAAGCGGTGAGCCAAGGGAAAGAGAATTGGAAAAAAAAAAAAAAACTGACTCCTGCACCATTGCAGTTATCAGTAAAGCAGACAGGTTGTAGACCTCTGTTAGGTCAGGAACTAGAACTTCCTGCAGTGATTTATAAAATTCCCTTGTTTTTTTTTCTGTATCGATTTTTATCTCTCCCAGTGGGCTGGCAGCTTGTGTTCACCATCTGTACTGGTCTCCGTGGTCTTTTGAGGCCTCCCTCCCTTCCAGCTCGGTGGAACCACCGGAGCTGGCCTGGGGGCATCAGCCAGCTGCAACCCCCGCTTTTCGCCTGTTCTCCCCCTGTTAGCCCCTGGAGCCCCAGACAAGGTCGAGCATGTGCATGGAGATGCGAATGCACGCCTTGGTCCGGCCGACTCCGCTCCACACAACCCTGGCCTAATGCTTAGCTCCCCCTACTGCCTGCAACACCATCACACCTGGCGGCCACTCTAACCACTCCCAGCCCCCCGGCAACCCATGCTCTTTCCCGAAAACAACGGTCACCAGCATGGCAAGAGGTAAGGTGCCCAGTGCCTAAGCCCTCTGTGCCACTGGGCTGATAAAAGTCGACTGTTAAACCATCGGGGATGGGAGCTGCTCCTGAATTCAGTGACTTTATAGCATTTGTAACTTCCTTTGTTGTATTAGACTGATGAGACCCTCTCCTAAGTCCTGTCTTACGGTTTGGCATGTTATGTGTTGCCAAAAATGTGGATCCACTGCATTTAGGTTGGTATGTTCTGCTAGTGCTTCCTTTGTTTATTTACTTCTCCCAACAGGTCCTGTTTTTTAGTTAATAGCATGCCGTCTGAATTCATTAAGCTGGAAATGACCCTGTTCTGTACCCTACCTGCACAACTATCAAAGGATGTCTTTGAGTGTTGTTTCCCTTGCAACCCATACCTCTATTAGGCCAATAAAGACAGCTCTGTTATACTGGTACAGTTGCATAGCTTCCTTCATGGCAGGAATTTGGAAAGATAAATTTTCCCCACTCCAATAGGCGAAGGAAATTAGTTTGTATAAGTGGTGCCTCAAAGAGGGGTTTTTGCAATAACCCTTATGGGCCCTGTTCTTCCCCAGCCTATAGAAGTATTGGTGGATATCAGTTTTCATGTCCTTCCACCAATGTGCCGCAGAATCGTACATGCATTTAACTGAAGAATGGTCTCTGTAATAATTCTGCATACAGTTCCTAACCTCAGGATCTTGTAAGATAAGGATTTTCAGTTTCCAGAGGCCCATGCCACTGGTAATCTTACTGTGGTTTCCTAAAGGAACTATTTCAGCAGTAACCGGACAAATGGATTTGGATTTAAAAAATATTCAATCCTGGTTGATGTTTGACCCTTAAAGAAAGTGTGACCCACAGTTTTATGTAATTTTCTGTACACTTCTAATAATCGTGCAGAGCCTATCATGTTTTGAAGGACATCTGCATCACAAAAGAACTTTGAATCCAGTCCGTCCTTTTGAGCAGAAGATGGGGAGACATTAGAATCACCGCCTGATATGATTTTACATGAGGTGCAAAGAAAGGGCTGTACCAGATTAAATGGCATAAACCTTCATTAAGTGGAAATAATCCCCATTAACTGTAGTGTCCAAAATCAGGAACCTTCCAGGAATAACATCTATAATTTTTTGTGGCTGAGATTTCCAAATCTTTAAAATAGATTCCCACCCCTGAGCAGGATTCCTCACCTAGGCACCAAAAAGGAACACCACCACCCTGATACACAATTTTTTTGCATTATGGATATCCTGGAGGGTAAGTAGGCGAGTGCCTTGCAAAAAGAAGATTGAAAAATGCAGGGACTGTAGAAAAGCAAATGTGGTTAAGTGCCTTTTCTGATTTTCTAAACTATTCATATTGAGAGATGCACAGCAGAGGGCCAAAATTTACATTAGACAGGGGGGAGGGAGATAAATATCCGAGAAAGACCCATCATAAAATGTTCTTGCTAGATCTTGTTTGTCTTCTAGCTTCAGATCTCCCTCTTTTCTTTGACATAGATGGTTCCATGCGTGGTTATTCATTTGCAGATGAAATAGTTCTATGAGATGAAGCCACAGAGAAGGCATCCGAGTCCTCTGCATCTTCGCCAACCTCAGAATACCACCAGATCTTCATTAAGGATATCTCCTCCATTGGGCCACACCTTTGGAATTGCAAGCCATCAGTGTCAGGACTATTCGGAAACTTTTGCTAGCTGGGGTCTGTCCACAATGATGTGTAGTGTCGCTGCCTTTAAAATGTGGGTGGTCTCAACACTCCTCAAGTTCTTTTTCCCACTGTTGATCATCCTCACCGGACCTACTGAGAAACAATGTCAAAATAGCCATTGCTGTTTGTTTCGTATTTTCAGTCATTGTGTAGTTTCTTCAACTTCGTCTCTGTATGACGCTGAAGGACAAAGAGCCTTTGTTCCAGTTTTGTTACTGCAGCTACAAAATCTACAAGGATAACACACACACACACACACACTATTTGTGTGTGTTATTTGAACCTTTCTCACAATGTGAGAACCTGTGAGACTTGCCAGTCTATCAAGCTACAAGACGGTGCCAACGGAAGGCATTAGAAGCTATCCTCACTCAAAAAGTTGTGAAAGGCCACGGAAAAGGTTGCAGGCTCCACTCCTGTGTCTCCCTCACCGTTGACAGAGAAACAGTCATTGAAGTCAAAAGACAAATAAAAGTTGTTGTCAAGGGCCTCCTCTTTTTCTGGCCATAAGCATGAGCACAAAAACGAGGCTGCTTCTCCAGTGAAATCCAGGTTGCCATTAAAATCAGGTACATCCTTGTTGGTGCCTGCTCCGACGGCATTGACTACTGCTCCCTCTACTGTTCTTGAGACACCAAGGTCGGGGCTTGGCTCAGGCACTGCCATGTCTACTATGGACATTACATTGCTGCTGCCTTTGCTAGGCTCTGATCCTTGGACGCAGGTAGTTCTGGGCCCCTTTAGTGGCACCATCAATGCCCAGGCTATGCTGGTATCATTTTCAGATATAATATATTGGCTTCTACCATTCGATGGCACCGGCAGTAGATCTGCCGTCAACAAGGCCACCTGAACCAGGGCCTTCATCGACGGATTCAAGAAGCACGTTAGCGATTCCTACTTCTCAGCAGCCACCTATGTTGCCTGCTCCGATGACTCCCATCATCATTCCTGATAATGACGATGAGGTAAAATATAATCCTGACCTCATGGACATTGAGGAGTTGGAGGAGGAATACAGGGGTGAGGAGCAGTTTGAGGAAGGTAACCTGTCTTCGAGCTCCACCATATTATCCTACAGTGAAGGCTGTCTAATTTATGCACCCAGGTCTCTCCCTGAGGATCCACCATTTCAGGCTGTGCTTCAACAAATGTGTAGTGCCCCAAAGTTGGGGGGGCATAACAGAAAGAAAAAAAAAAGAAAACAGAAGGTGCTCCAGAAATGCCAGGTGCCCCAGTTTCTGATACAGCCATCAAACCTGTTTTAAATAATGTACATAGTTAAGAAAATAATAAAAAGTTTAGTCTTTTTATGCCAGCCTGACATGTGCATGGAGTGGCTCAGGGTAGAATGCCAGGCTGAGCAGATGGAATGCCCACTGTGTGGCACCTGCCTAGCATTCTAGTGCCAGAACCAAAATTAGAACCCAGAGTGTTGCTCTTTGAAAAATAAGTTGTTACAGTGTGAATCCTGGTGGCTGTGGAGGAGACAGGACACAGAAAGCATACAGAGACCACAGAGCTTACCTGTAGGGTTGAAGCTGTCTCTGGGAGCTTGTCTGTGCACCTCTGCTGCCTCCGGTCCCTGATCCTGCCAGCCTCCAGCCTGTGAAGCAGCTGTGCGGTCTGAAGTGCCATTGGGTCGCCTTGTAAGAAGAGGAGAGCATCAGGTTCAGTGTGTTGGGCTTTGAGCCCTGGTTTATTATTTTTTTATATTTAAAGTAGTTTCCTGTCCCTCAAAGGTGGTGGTAGCAGTGCCGCATCGCGAAGTTAGACGGTCGCAGAACCATCGAGCTGCGAGGACCTCACAAAGTCCCCAGACATCCTGTGCCCACCTGCAAGAAAAGCCCTCCCTCTGCCAGCAGTACCTCCCGTCACCCTCAACACTGTCTTCACCCCAGGCCAGGGCGATGATTCTGTGGCAGCACTAGCAGCTAGATGCTGACTGCCTAAAGTTGTTTTTTTAAAGTAAAAGTTATTTATTTTGCAGTGCAGTCTGCACTGCATAGGAACAGCCAAGAGCTGTGGGGCAGGCCAGAGGGTTGTATTTAAGTAGATTAATATTCATCTGGGTTTAGCGACACCCAGGGGAGGGGCCTGGTAGAGAAACTCTGTAGGGAGAAGTTATAAATATTAATTAAGGGAAGCCCCGGAGGCGAATTAAGGTGGGGCGAGGGCAGAAAAGGCTCTGACTGAAGTCAAAGATGAGAGAGTGACAGGAAGGCCTAAGAAAGGCCCAGCGATTTAAAAGGGCCCAGTCACATAGACCCAGCAGTTTATTTAAAGAGGCAAGTCAGGCCTAACCATTCATTTAAAGGGGTCCAGTATTTACTAGGCCCACTGCTACTTAAAAAGGGCGAGTTAGGCCCATTGCTACCCAAACAGGGCAAGTTAGGGCCCACTGCTAGCCATTTAGACCCCAGGTGTTATAGTGGACCAGCAACATTAGCGGCCCCAGATGTTGAAGGAGCCTAGCTAGTCACACAGACTCACAGTAGCAGGAGAACCTGATCTAGCTAGAGGGACCCCATGGTAGTTGGGTCCACTGAAGCTAGGGTTCACCCAGTAAAGTAAAGTGCCTGTTTATTTACTGTGCTCTGGCCTTTGAGACTGTATAATTGACCACTGCTATAAGAACTGAGACTTTCATTATATTGCTATTACTCCTACGAACAGGAAAAGTGCCAGACTGTCCTTGTATTGCTTTGTACCAGCATTTCAGTGCCAGAAAGTATTGCTTTGTTGCCAGCATTTCAGTGTCACAAGGTATTCGAATCAGTCTTCAGCAAGTTTCCAGAATCACTCCACCAACGTGTATACAGATCAGTCTTCTTCACTACTCCGGAAATCATCTCCAGTGCCTCTCCGAAGCAACCAGCAGCAAATTCTTGAAGAACCGGGCCGCAGTCGTCTCAGTTTACAACGTCCTATTTATTATTTTCTGCTCTCCAGTTCCCAGTGTACAGCCTGGCCCAGTACAAAGGTACCGTCCATTTTCTTGTTTTGTCTTCCGTACCGAAGTGCCGTCCAGATCTTCTGCTACAGTATGCTGCATCATTGTTGTGTTTCTTATTTTATGTTAGTCCTTGGCTCGTCCGGCCTTGGTGCATAGAATCCTGCTATTCTCTCACGTTCCACAGACTTCCTTCTTCCGGCATCTTCTTCATTTCCCAGTAGTCCAGAAGAGGGCTGTTGCTGGAGGTTCTGCATCTTCTTTGTGTCCTGGCACTCCAGAAGAGGGCTGTGGCTGGGTGCTTAGTATCTTTTTTCCCGGCAGTCCAGAAGCGGTCTGTGGCTGGAGATTCTGCATCTTCTTCGTGTCCCGGCAGTCCAGAAGAGGACTGTGGCTGGGTGTTCAGCATCTTCTTTGTTTCCCAGCAGTACAGAAGCAGGCTGTGGCCGGTTGCGCAATATCTTCTTCTTCTTCTCCTGGCAGTCTAGAAGCGGGCTGTGGCCGGGTCTGTTGTGTTTCAATTCCAGCGGCCCTCGATGGGTTTTGAGCCGAGGAAATCTTTGCATTGTTCTGAAATTCCGGCAGCCCTAGAGAGGTGGGGTGTGGCTGAGAACTCATGGCCTGTTCAAAATCCTCTCTACATTCTCTTAGTTTTTAACCCATTCCAGCCAGTCAGCCAAGTGTTCCCCTTGTGTTTCATATCCTGCAACCCAGTTTCTTCTCGACGACAGAGAAAACTCAACTGTGCACAAACTGCATCTTAGGACATGTGTAGAGTCTTGTAGTGACATGTTTTAGAGTTCCTTAGAGTGGAGTGCTCCAGGTAATAGGCCCTAGGTAGTGGTGCACCTCAGGGTGGTATTGTAGATTGCATAGTGATTCACTGATCTCAGTAGATATAACATTCTTAAAGCGGAGCTGTTACAGTTGATTATTGAAAGTGTGCATAGATTCACCCTTGTACAGGGTATAGAGGATAGAACGCTTTTAAAGTGGAGCTGTTAAAGTTGTTCGATGTAGACTTCTCCTCGTACGGAGAGTAGGGATAAGAGTTCCCTATGAACATGTTCCCTTTCCCCAGTTGTGTGAATAAAATCCTGTCAAGTATTTGGAATATGTTTCCGACTCCCACCTCTCTTTGTCAGGTGCCAACATCCACCTCCTTGCGTCCTGTGTTAGTAATTTGTGTGCAAGTTACTGGTGTCATCACAACACAGCTGCTTTATTTACCCTTTTATATTTTTGTGGAGACCCAGCACACGTTAACATCCATTACACACCATCGGGGTACCACAAATGCAAAATGCCATGGGCTTTGCTGTTGAGGAAGAAGATGCCACTAGTAGTAAGGAGTAGTAGTAAAAATATTTATTTTTATACAGGATTTACAAAACTTTAGGTCGAAAGACCTATTTTCAAAGTCATCCTGTGTAAGTACATACAAGTTACAATTAAATATCAAAAACATAACATTACATACATAATACTCGAATCATAGGTTAGTACACAAATAACATCTAATGTATATTATGCAGATCATGCAATACTAAATAAAATACTTCATTCCAGTTTTGTTACAAACTATAACTTCATACCCTTCCTGTTTAAAACATGGTTACATACAGGCGCAGTCAGTAAAAATACACCATTAAGCTCTCGTGCTACCTCAGCTCCCCAGGCAGACTCCGCCCTATCCCGTTATTCGTGGCACCTCAAAAAGGGGGACGGTGCCACGTCTCGCCCTGGGGTGGGGTAATCCAGGGGTCTTGGAGTACAGCTCATGGGATGCCGAGCTGAGGGATCCGTGACATGGATGACAGGAAATAGGAGGGCGCAAAAGTATAAATAAAAAAAACAAAAGCTTTTAAACTGTATTAGTTTTGTTACATTTCTTAATTGTAGGAAATTTCACTAAAAGCAATCTTTTTTTTTTATTAAAGCTTGCTTTATTAATCAAAGTCTCAACAAAAACATGACCTAGTAGCAAGAGTTAATAATCTAGTTATTGCAACATATAACAGCTAAATATTAACTGCACTTTCAATTGACAACTAAACCCCTCCCTCCCCCTCCCCTTCCAAGGCTACACTCGTAAACAGACCCTAGTTTGTCTTCCCTGAGGTATTCTGATCGTTAGGTTTCCACGCCATTAGGAGCGTTTCTAATGAACTCCAAAGTGACATATATATTTTCAGTCTACCATGCATATAAGCAATATGCCTTTCTAGCTGCAATGCCAGGATACACTCTCTGTACCACTCCATCAAGGAGGGGGATTTGTCACTAGCCCAATGCCTCAAAATTATCAGTTTAGCAACTGCTGATACAAGCGACATTTGGGCCTTTTAATCTTAGAATACCTACTGGGAAAGACTCATCAGACATACCTCAGGGGTGAACATGGTTTTAAGCCAAGGATAGGGTCTAATAGGTTATTAATGGACCGCAAAAGGCCTGCATGGAGGCATAACCAGACCATATGGTGCAAGGTACCATCGTCCTTCCTGCATTTACCACAGAGGGTGTACCTTGCCCTTATATTTGCATAACTGGATGGAGTTAGGGTACATATTATGCATTATATTAAAATGTACCATTCTCACCTATCTTGCTTTATGTATTTATACATTGTAAGCCAAAGCTTCTTCCAAAGACTGGGTACCTCAGGTATTCCCAACTCCTCGTCCAGTAAAACACACCCCTGACGAAGTCTGAAGTCCCACTCCTGGAGTGTTTTGTATATCTTGGAGACAGACGCGGCTGAGAAGCTATAGATAAAAGTGTATCAATATCTCTGTCCCTGTGGTCGACGGGTGCTACCCAAGAAAAGACAGAGGTTAGGGCCTTGCTGAGTTGTAACCACTTGAATAATTCCTGATGCGCAACTCCTAAGGATCTCACCAACTGATCAAAGGGCAGAGGTCTCCCATTCACCCAAAGGTCCGAGACCCTAAGGTGACTTATCTGGGACCATAATGTAATGGACAGTGTCGCACCCCCAACCTTAATATGTGGGTTTCCAAAAATGGGTTGGCCGACCGAATGGTACCATTTTACTGCAAGGTATTTTTGTAGCTGATGAAAGGCCTTTAATGACCATCCCATAGGGTTATTTTTCAAGGGCTTAGGGATAGCCGACGGGGAAACATAGCAGAGACCCGCAGCGAGCAGTTCACCCTCTTGGCAAATGTTGCTCTATGTCTACAAAAGGTAAGTAAGTCAGTTGACTGCTCCCATCACTCCAATAACCCAGCTTGCTTACGTGCTGTCTTGGTGTAATATAGGAAAAGGCAGGAGTGGCTAATCCTCCCTTTAACCGGGGCTATCAATTTAATGTAAGATCTACGAACCTTTCCGCTCCATATAAATAGGTTAAATGCCCTCTGTAAATTGAAAACCACCCTTTCAAGAGATGTACCAACATACCCAGGGATATAATAATCTTGGCAATATGCTCATTTAATAATACTCAACCTTCCCCAGAGTGAAAAAGAGCAGTCGCCACCTATCCATATCCCCATTATTGTTTTAACTAGACAACCCAGGTTATTCTTGATCATGAAGTTCAGTTCTGTACAGATATTTATTCCTAGGTACATAAGTGACTTTGCCTCCAACAAAGGCCAAGCGACATCAAATCCGACTTCATAACTTTGTTATTTAAGGGAAGGATCTTCGTCTTCACTCGATTTAACTTGTAGTAAGATATTTTAGAGAAGGAATCAATTTCCGCCAAGATAGCTGGAATTGAGACCTCAGGGTCTTCGATATGTAGCAATACATCATCTGCATATACCGAGTACATGTACCTGGCCTCCCCCACTTGTATACCCTTAATAAGAATATTCCCTGCCAATCTTTGCAATAATGGCTCTAAATATAAATTGAATAATGCTTGAGGATAAGGGACATCCCGCTAGTGCCTCGCTCAACTTTATTACGGTGACAATATCCCGTTGCACTTTACCCTGGCAGAAGGAAAGGAGTATAAAATTTGTACCCATCTCTGGAAAACATCAGGCAGGCCAAAGGTGGACAGGGTGGCAAATAGGTAATCCCAAGATACCCTATCAAATGCCTTTTTGGCATCCAATGACATGAATATTGCTGGGGTATTGGCATCCTTTGCGGTTGTAATGAGATGTAATAATTTCCTCATGTGATCTTGGGGTGACCTCCCCGTCATAAATCCCACTTGTTCCCGACTAACTAGATTACCCATAACTTTGGATAACCTATTTGCCAGGACTTTTGCTAGGATTTTAATATCTGTGTTCAATAGGGAGATAGGGCGGTAACTATCCATGCTAAGAGGATCCTTCCCTTGTTTTAGGATTAAAGAGATCGGCGCTTCTTGGAAGCTAGGATCTGATAGTCCATTATCGAACCAATACTGAAAGACCACTTTTAAAATTGGGGCTATTAACGAATGGCATACCTTTTAAAAGTTAATAGGGAACCCATCTGGTTCAGGAGACCTGTCTAAGGGCATTTGTTGAATGGCCTTCTGGATTTCTAGGATCGAAATTGGAGCACTCAGGAAGGCCGCTTCTCCCTCTGTTACTTTTGGCAGATCCACTGAACTAAGAAATAGATTAATGTCATCCACGGTGGGTTTTGTCTTTGGATCTACCGCATATGACACCTGGAAATAAGATCAAAGGCCTCGCCATTTCCCCGGATCCTGTAACATCCTGCTCACCCTGCCCTTGCCAATTCCAGCGATAAATTGGGTTGAGTCTAAGTGATGGATACGCATGGCGGTAACTACTCGCTCTCCCTGTGTCTAAGTATTGGAGCCTGGTCCTCAACAGGGCCAGTTCAGCTTTCTGTGATATCAGGCCTGAGTATTGGGCCTGCAACTGAGTGAAGTCTGGCCCAACTGCACTCGGTCGAGGCCGCGGATGAGTGCATTCTATACTCCTAATGGAAGCTAGCAAGGACTCTAATTGTACCTTTTGCATACGTTTCTTTTTAGAGGCCATCTTAATCAGTTCTCCCCTCAGGGAGCATTTCAAGGCAGCCCATATTAGATCCTTTTTAGCCACTGAGCCTTGATTGCCTTCCAGAAAATCCTTGATAAAATCTACTATGTGCCTCAGCGAAGATTCCTCTTTCAGCATCTGGCAATTTAATCTCCATTGCGGAGACCGCCTACACTCCACAGTTAGCCGAAATTTTAGACTGACCGGTGCATGATCAGATATTACTCTGGCAGATATATCTGCCTGTGTTACCCCTGACATTGCAAATGAACTAACTAACACATAGTCGATTCGTGAATAAGTCTTGTGTGCGGCGGAGAAAAAAGTGTATTGCCGTGCCGTTGGATTAATTACGCCAAACATCTATCAGGTGACCCTAATGTGAGATCCTTCAAGCTCTTTGTGCTGGCGATAGTCTCGCCTCTCCCTACATGATCTATCCAAGTCATTTGAAGTACTAGATTCCAGTCCCCACCTAATACCGTAAGCCTTTCAGGATTAGACACAACCATATTCAGTAATCTCATAAAAAAGGCTGGGGAATCGCAATTGGGGCCATATATTGACCCCAATAATATCAGGTGTGACTCTAGCAAGCCATGTATTATAATATATCGACCTTCCGGATCCCAGATTTCTTCCACCATTTTAAAAGGAGTGCTCCTTGCTATGAGGATGGCTACCCCCCCCCCATTCATGGATGTCCCTGCCCCAAAAACTTGCCTACCATGCCCTTCTGAGTAATGGATGTCACTTCTCTTTAGAATGCATCTCTTGCAGAAAGGCAAGTTGTACTCCCAATTGACGTAGGTGCCTTAATATAATTTGTCTCTTAACCCTATCCTTGGCTCCTTTAACATTCCAACTGACAAACTTATATAGGTTACTCATGTTGTCCAACCATTAATCTTAAACGCAAGTGTATAAGAGATATATCAGTGGGTTGTACCACAGTTCTATTAAAGTATTTACAGACCCCCTGACTTAAGATATCCTTGAAGAACCCTGACGATGTGCAGCCTTGGATCCCCCCACTCACTCCATGAGGCCCAACCTTCTCCTCCCGGCCCACAGCCCTCCAACCCCTCAGTTCTATTATCACCCAACTAAACCTCCCCTGCCCCAATACCCCAAACATACCCCAGTTCAAATAAACTGCACTCCTATTTACTTTATACCACGTGATTCACATCTAAGCAGCCCAAACTACTCAGCCCTCCCCCCCAGAGCCCCCCTTCCTCGCTAATAAACCATGCAAAGAACTACACTTTAACAACAACGAACCTAGTTAGCGGATCTTAACTCTAACAGTTATGTAGCTGCTCGCCCCAATAAGTTTGAGCTGACCATTACCAATAAGGTATTATAAATCTTCAACTAATAAGCTTTAATAAGCCAGCGCAGAGATCGATAGTCCCCACAGCAACCGTTGAGTCAAAAAAAAAAAAAAAATGGAGGAAATCCTTCGTAGTCAGATCCTGTATGCCAGTCTGATGCACATTGCATGACCCAATCCATAGACTCTATTTGATCAATCCAGGACAGACCCCCGAAATTCTCCATTCAGCATCCACCATCTTGATTAATCAGTCTCCTAGTGCCATCACTCATTCGACCAAAGAGGCCAGCGCACCCAGGATGTACCATCAACCGAGGAAAGGAGCAACTACAGCACGTTTCGTCATCATAAACAAGTCCTTCCTCAAAGAGCAGACAGGTCCATGCTATCAGGCCGTCAGCGAATCAAGTTTACCTCGTCACCCAGATACAAGTGACACAGGGCAAGGGGTCCTATTCAAATCGGAGTGTTAGAGTACATGTAAACTACTTTCCATGTGGAGATTAACTACTTTGATCAGCTCCGATCCACTCCGGGAGTCTCAATTACAAACAGCCCTGTCCCGTTCTGCATTACCTAAGACCACCAGCAGGGGTCTATTATCACTAAACGGCAAGTCACCGCAAAGAGTCAATATCAGTATTCTTCTGTTACTTCTCACCGAGAGATCTGCCCACACATCATGTATTACCCGCTGGACCCTCAGTTTACGCTATTGTTTCGCCGTTTACAGTGCCCCTGTCGAAGGCTCATCCTTCTGCTGATCATTTGTAGAGATCTGGAAAAATGATTTTCAGCTCCTGTATAGCTTGCGCAGGGGATTCAAATGCCAGCCATTTGTCCTCGTATTTTATCATCAATACGGCAGGGTACTTGACCCTGAATGGTTTAGAAGCCGCCACTAATTTAGATACAATCGGGTGCAACTCTTGCCTCCGTACCCTCACCGAGTGGGGCAAGTCCTGAGTAATAACGTATCTTCTTGCCTTCCATGTCAGCTGCTTACATCTCTTGAAGCACATGTTGTTTGTCCAGATAGTTCAAAAATTTAAAAATTATTGGTCTGGGTGGCTGGCCCTGGGTTGGTGGCGGGCGAGCTGTTCGGTGGGCTCTCTCAATAACATACTCCCCACCCCCTGGAGGAGCGCCAGCTATTTTGCAACAGAATTTCTGCAAGAAAGTTATTATAGCACTCCCTTCTTCCTTTTCTGGCAACCCGATTATTATCAAATTATTCCTTCTACTGAGACCTTCTAAATCCTCCAGCTTGTCTTCTAACTTCTTCATTCTGCGTTTCATGTTGGTTAACTCTGTCTCACTCCTCTCTTGTTTTCTCTCCAACGATGTGATCCTAGACTCCGAATCCCCGACCCTTCTAGACAGCACGTCCACTGCCCCTTTAATCTCCTGTAAATCCTCAGAAATTGAGTGATAGCCGTCTGGAGAGGTTGCATGATCTCCATAAATCTGCTTTCAGACAGGGCCGCTTCTGGCGTGGGCATCTTGGAGTGCGCTAGCGGCCTGCTGCTTAGCCAGCTACGGCCTTTTTCTTTCTGGTGTCTGTGGAGGAGGATTCGGGGCCTTCTTCATGTATACTTCCATTAACCCGCCGAATTCAAGTGCCGGAGGGAAATCCACACTTACTCAGCCTTAATGGAGCCGGTTTTTATATGAAAATACCGCTATATGAAGTTTAAATCGGGAGACTGAGAGCGGAGCTCCGGGAAGAAACTGTCTTCGCTCAGGCTGCCATCACGTGATCCACTAAAAGCAATCTTAAGGAATTTTTGGAGGTTTCTTGCACACCTTCCATTATTATTCCTCTTGTATATTCTACACTAGAAGACTCCATCTTTACTGCTTAGCATAGGCCCAGTAGCCTGCTTGCAGTTCCAAGGAAGGCTGATGGACAGTTCTCTGCTCCGTCTGTTAAGCCTTATTATGTTGCACAGCCTGAAACGGACTGCGTAGTCATTATGGCTGCTCATGATTGTTCTAGGGCCCCCAGACACATGAGTACTTTACCTCCAGATAAAGAATCTAGGCGGCTGGATGTAATGGGCAAATGTACTTGCGCCTCAACATCATTAGGCCTGTGGATTGCTAATTATTAGGTCCATATGATAACATATCAAAATCACCTATGGAAATCTGTACATACTGCAGTATAGGCTTTATCTGATGGTCCTGCCATGGCTGTCTTGCTTAAAACTGTGTCAGCTGGTTCTGAAGTTGACAGACATCTACAGCGTTTAACATGTGATGTGTTAGATGCCTCTGTCAGGGCCACAGCCTCTGGTATTTGCATTAGGTGTTATGCCTGGCTCAGAGTAGCTGACTTTGGTACTGATGTGCAACAGGTTGTTTTGCATTCTCCTTTTGGGGGCTCCAAACTGGTACTGATGTTGAAGATGCACTATGTCGCCTTCAGTCCTCCAGAATGACTTTAAGGTCATACACATACCTCTCAACCTTCTGTCCCCCAAATGTGGAACACTGCCTGGCAAAATGTGGAACACTCAATCAAATCTTTACCTAAGAAGCTCAGAACACTGTTAAAATGTTTGCGTTTATGTTCAGAAAGTCTGTTATTAATTGAATAATATATTTTTTGTATCATTTACTATAGATTTTTGCTTTAAAATGTTAACAGTGAATGTGGGACAAGTCCTCCAAATGTGGAACAGGGTGTTTTTGTGAAGTAAAATGAGGAACTGTTCCTCGTAATGTGGGACAGTTGCGAGGTATGGTCATACATTTTACAGACAAGTGGGTACTGAAATAATAGAAAAGGGGCATGCTCTGCAATTGATAGAAACTCCTCCAGATCATCCTCCGTCCCATTTCTCTTTACCCTCCAGGCCACTTGTCCCTTCTAAAAGAGATAGTCTAGATATGTTTCAAAATACATGCTGTTGAACCTGTTCCCCCACATGACAGGAACAAAGGGTTCTATTCCAGATACTTCTTTGTTCCAAAGTGTACAAGAGATCTCTGTCTTATGCTGTGGACCTCCTGGATCTCAGTTTATAGATCAAATACAAAAAGTTTTGAACGGTGTCTCTGCAGGCCCTGATTCGCCTCTTGCAAAAAAGGGGACTGGCTCTGTTCTCCAAACATGAAGGATGCATGTCTTCATATCATATCATATCTCATCTCATCTCATATATCTCACATATCTCATCATATAATATATCCTCACCTCTTTGCCTAAAAATCCCCATCTAAGATAAATGTCTAAACACAGCTAGTATAACCTAGCTCCTTTGTAAATAATCTGAACATTTGTATGCATATGTTTAAATATTGCCAGTATTTTAACATCCTGTATATAATGCATGTTCTCTGTGTATTTTGTTATTCTTCCTTTTCTGACATGGAGCCGTTGTAAAGGTTGTTCTCCAAGATAATTAATAAATAAATAAAGATCAGACAGTGCCACATACAGTGCCTCCACTTCATGCTGCAGGGCAGGCACTGTCTGTTCCAAGTGTTGCCCTTTGGCTTATTCTCAGCACCACAAGTGTTTGCCAAATACTTAGCAGTGATTGTGGCAGCCCTTCATAGGGAAGGGCTTTACATCTTCTATTATCTGGATGATTGGCTTCTTTTTATTTATTTATTTATTTATTTATTTTATTTTCTATTCTTTTTGCCCTGGTGAGCCCTTGCTGTTGGTTCTTCAGCCCTGGTCACGGCCCCTGGGACCTCCACCTGCCATCCATTGCCGCTGTCTCCCCAGTTACCCCCCAGAGGGCGGGGCCGCAGCACCGGACCCCCATATCTGAGCCATGGGCTAGTATCTGGTCAGAGAGTGCGGCGATGGCAGGCTAATCGAGGCCCCAGGGAGGGCTTCACTGAGACAGCAGGCTCACCCCTCCTGTTCCATTTTTCCTCTTTTTCTTGGAGGCGGGGATGTGCAATGATGCCAGCATCCGCCCCGCCTTCCCTGTATGTCGAGCGCCGGACACTATCCCACCCTGCCCCCTGGAGAAGGAGAGCTCTCCATGGGCGCTCCATCCTTCTCTGCGGCCGCCCTCCGACGGAACGATCTGCTGTAATCAGGGCTGGGTTGGATGATTGGCTTTGGTGCCAGTTCCAGGAAAGCTCTTCTTCACACCCTTTCCCAAATGATGCAACTGTTTGAGACACTAAGGATAATGGTGAATGTGCCAAAGTCAGTGGTGGCCCCATGCTAGTGCCTGCAGTACATTGGGGTGGTACTGGACAGAGATGAGCAATGTGCCTTCCTACAGGACAGTGGCACTCGAAGGAAGAAAGAAGATAGCAAGGAGCCTTAGCTTTATTAAATAAATAGGATTCTTTATTGTGAGGCCTTACATGAACAGCCAAACAGGAACAAAACCACCCCGGCGCTTCAACCACGTGTGTCTTCCTCAGAGAGCATGACCCCACCAGACAGACAGTCGCAGTGTTATAAAGGAAATCCTTAAATGTACTTACTGTAAATCACCCTCAATAGTGCAGAAGTGACATGAACAGTTAATAAGCAACATTTAAATATAGAAGGGGATTAGGGACAAGGGGCTAGTAATTTATATATTATACTAATATTAGTATTTATTTATGAGCCCATGATAGTTGAAAGATTACAAATAAATGCATAACTGACCCCTGTCTGGGCTCATGCTCCCTGAGGAAGACCCACGTGATCAAACCACCGGGGTAGTTCCTGTTCGACTGTTCATGTAAGGACTCACAATAAAGGATCCTATTTGTTTAACAAAGCTAAGGCTCCTTGCTATCTTCCTTGGAGTGCTGCTACTTGTTTTGTACATATAACTGTTTGGGCGGGTAGCCTTAGTCAGCACTGGCAGAGCATTCCTGTGCACCTGACTGCATCTCCGTTTCTACCTGCCACAGGACAGGGCAGACACCTTTATTGCTCAGGCACACTTGATACACAGGAGCCACTATGTATCTGCAAAGACAATGTTCTGTCTCCCGGGCCTGATGGCTGCTGCTATAGTAACACTGCCATTTGCTCGGCTCCATATGCAGATACCATAATGGACCTTCCTGGTACAATGGGATCAGGTGATGGACGTACTGGAAAAAATAATTCTCATCATGTCCCCACTTTGTGCCCATACGACTCACAGGGGAAACGCCAGACCTCGCCCAACAACCAACACACAGAAATCTGGCCAATGGAAAATCATGTACACAAATGCTTGCAGTCTGGAAAACAAGATCCCAGACCTGCAGGCAATAATGATTGAGGCTAAACTGGACATAGTATCCATTAGCGAGACATGGTTTACCAGTAACCACACTTGAGAGACTTCAGTACCTGGCTATGTACTGTTCAGAAGAGACCGAGGTGCAAAAAAGGGGGGGGGTTGAGTGTCCCTTTATGTCAATGAAAAGATCAAAGCTACAGAAATTCAGAATACACATAAGGAGCCAGAAGAACTGTGGGTCACCCTGGAAACAGGAAATGGGACAGCCATATGAACTGGGGTTGTGTACAGGCCTCCAGACCAGGGGGAGGACATAGACACATTACTGTTAGAAGATATACAAAACATGACAGCTAAAGGTGAGGTTCTGATAATGGGAGACTTCAACATGCCAGATTCAGATTGGTCAATACCAGCAGGAACACCTGCCAGAACTAGACATATGGTGGATTCCCGGCAGGGGGAGGGCCTCAAACAACTGGTACAACAACCCACAAGAGACAGCACTATCCTAGATCTAGTACTGACTAACAGGGAAAGGATGACAGATCTCCAGGTAGAAGGTCACCTGGGGGCCAGTGACCATCACATGGTGTGCTTCAATTTGGCCACTAGAACCGAATCATTCAATTCCAAGGCAAAATATGGGACTTCAGAGGAGCTGACTTTGACAAGATGGCCAACAGAGTTAAGCTAGCCCTGGCAAAAAGAAATACAAGTGAGGGGGTATAGGCAAAGTGGGCAAGCATTAAGGATGCAATACTTGAAGCAACATCCCATTGTGTTAGAGAGAAACGCAAGTGCAAAAGAAGAAGGAAACCACTTTGGTTTTCAAAAACAGTAGCAGAAAAGGTCAGAGCCAAAAGGCTGGCCTTTAGGAAATATAAGTGACTGCAGCAGGATGAAGATAGGGAGGCATACCAAACTTCCCTAAGGGAAGCAGGGAAGGCAGTAAGGCCGGCAAAGGCCCAAACCGAGGAAACACTAGCACAAACAGTAAAAGAAGGTGACAAGACTTTCTATAGATACATTAGTGAAAGGAGAAAGTCCAGAGGGGGTATTGCTAAGATCAGAGGGGATAAGGGTATGTGTGAGGAGGAGCATGTAAAAGCATCTATCCTAAATAGATACTTCTGATCAGTATTTACTGAAGAGAAGGTAGGACAGGGCCCACAGCTCAGCACCATGGACACAGGGGGGAGGGAGGTGTGCATTAGTCCCTTCACAAAAGAAAGGGTCCTACAAGAGCTCGATAAGCTCAGGGTGGACAAGGCAATGGGACCTGAAGGCATACATCCCAGGGTACTAAAGGAGCTAAGGGTGGAACTAGTAGAGTCATTATTCAGAACTGTTTAGTGAGTCTCGGAGCACAGGAGAGGTCCCAGAAGACTGGAGAAGGACTCGTGTGATCCCGCTCCACAAGACTGGTAGCAGGGAGGAGGCAGGGAACTACAGACCGGTCAGTCTTACCTCAGTAGTGGGCAAGATTATGGAGGCACTCCTTAAGGAAAGGATAGTGCAACACCAGGAATCCATAGGAGCACAGGATCCAAGACAGCATGGGTTTGCAAAAGGAAGGTCCTGTCAAACTAATCTCATACATTTCTTTGACTGGGTAACCAGAGTGGTGGACCAAGGGGGAGCAGTTGATGTCGCCTACCTTGACTTCAGCAAAGCTTTCGATACTGTTCCTCATACAAGATTGATTAATAAGCTGGGTAGGCTTGGGGTGGGTCAGAAGTTGGTCAACTGGGCAGCAAACTGGTGGACGGGCAGAAAATAGAGAGTGGTGGTAAACAGTATACAGTCAGAAGAGATGCAAGTCACAAGTAGAGTACCTCACGGATTAGTTCTGGGGCCAGTCCTCTTCAGTATCTTCATCAGTGACATTGCAGATGGACTGGAGGGTAAGGTTTGTCTGTTTGCAGATTACACTAAGATCTGCAACAGAGTAGATGATCCAGATGGGGTGGGTAGAATGAGAAGAGATCTGGATAAACTAGCAAAATGGTTGAAAGAGTGGCAACTGAGGTTTAATGCAAAGAAGTGGAAGATCATGCACATAGGGAAGAGAAACTCTGAACCCACCTATAGGCTGGGAGGGGAGTTGCTGGCAGTCACAAGGGAAGAAACAGACTTGGGCGTCATCAACACCGATGACCTGAAATCATCCAAGCAGACCACTAAAGCAGTAGGTAAGGCTAGGGGGATTTTGGGATATATTAGTAGGGGTATCGCAAGTCGGAAGAGGGAAGTAATAATCCCTTTTTACAAGACACTGGTTAGGCCCCATTTGAAGTACTGCATGCAGTACTGGAGGCCACACCTTCACAAGGACATTAACCAAATTGAGGTACTCCAGAGAAGGGCAACCAAAATGGTGCAGGGTCTGTATCAGAAGACATATGAGGACAGATTAACGGAGCTCAATATGTATACCCTAGAGCAAAGGAGGGAGAGAGGTGATATGATCGAAACATTCAAACACCTTAAGGGCATTAACAAGGTGAAAGAGTCTAACATGTTTCAATATAAGAAAAATAGCAGGACAAGAGGACACAGCATGAGATTGAGGAGGCCGATTAAGGGGTAATGTGAGGAAGTTCTTTTTCGCAGAAAAAGTGGTGGATGCATGGAACGGCCTACCTCAGGAAGTTGTGGATATGAATACAGTGCAGGGCTTCAAAGAGGCATGGGATAGGCATACGGGAGCAATACAGATGAGTATGAATAGATAGGCCATTGACAGATCAAAGGCCGATGGCACATTCATAAGGTAGAAAAAGAAATGGGCAGTCTGGATGGGCCTTTTTGTCCTTATCTGCCGTCAACTTTTATGTTTCTATGTTATGTTTGTCGAGCACTGC
This sequence comes from Neoceratodus forsteri, assembly GCA_016271365.2. NCBI lineage: Eukaryota > Metazoa > Chordata > Ceratodontiformes > Ceratodontidae > Neoceratodus > Neoceratodus forsteri. The sequence goes on from CM057453.1 coordinate 1,628,971,414, forward strand.
TATGGTGTATGGACCACAGCAACTTACTCAAGGGCTGCGATTCCTTGTACTAGATCCTGTACAGATACTCACCACGATGCCTCGGGCTCTGATTGGGGAAACTCATCTCGACTCCTTCCATACCCCTTCCATCGCACCTCACTTGGGCAACGTGCATTTCAAACAACATGAAGTCTTGCTGTATTCTGACAATTGCAGTGATTCCCAACCTTTGAACTGCCCCGGAGAACTAAGGGTTAACTTTCCATGCAGGGCATGGAACGCTGAGCTTCGAGCTCGGTTGAAGTCTCTGTCTGGAGTGTTTTGAACTCAAACCGTCAGATTCTTTACTCCCCTCACTGAGCAGTCGCTCGGAATTTCTCCTTCAGCTCGGTTCGAAAGTCGGTTGAGAGTTTTCAGTTTTTGTCGGTTTAAACGGAAAAAAAGTATCTGCATAGTCGGTTCAGTCTCTGTCTGTGGTGCCATGAGTACTAGATAGGAATTGTTCTATTTTTCTGTGTGGAACTTGTAAAAGTGCGGTCGGTTCAGCTGAACCGACCATTTGATCATGAATGTTGCTATATTTAGTGTGTGGTTACCAGTTCTTATCGGTTCTAAAAAAAAAAACGTGTTTTAACCGTGTTTTTCCAATACCTGTGACACAGTTAGGAACCGATAAGGGAGTCTTGCCTGGCGGTTGCCAAAAAAAGGGTAAGTTTGGTTAGGTTGGCCATGTCTGAGAAACCCAAGAAAAAAAATGGGCCCACTGGGTTTCAACACTGCAGTGTTTGTGGGGAGGTCTTTGCCAAGGCCGATCCCTTGTGTTTATTGTCTTTGGTTTGACCACCTCGATTCAGACTGCCAACTATATAAACATTTTCCCAAATTTACCCTTGAGAAGAGATTACTGTAGGTAGACTGAGGGAAAAGGAGGCTGAGAAGTCCGCTGACCCGGATGGCCAGCCCAGTTTGGTTTCGACCGAACCAGAAGGAGTGCCCTTTGACCAGGGCGATACTTCTTCAGGCAAAAGGAGAGCCGATTCTGAGGGATCAGTTCCGACAAAAAGAAAGCGCAAAGATAAATTGACCGGTTCAGATCCAGAGGTTCATGTTCCGACTGCCGAAGAGATAGCCAGGGCGATTCAGATTGTGGAATCGCTCCGTCCGGTTCCGACCGATCCGGCTCCTTCTGGCAGGGGTTCGGTTTGGTTGGTTCCCCCGGTTCAAGAGTATACCCTTGAAGATTTTTATGAACCGGAGTTTGAAGAGGAAGGGGAATTTGAGGATTATGATGTAAGTGAAGGTCTGGATGTGCCTGTGGAACCGGACATCTCCCAGACAGACCATCAGGTATTTCCCCTCCTAGGCTTTCTGAGTCCCCTTCCCACTTTATGTTTTACAGAAAGGTGGCTGAATCCCTCCAGCTTCCTATGGAGGAGGCTGTGGAAGATCAAGAAGAGCCTGATTATGTAGAGATGATGGATATCCCAGAGTCCAGGAGACTGTCTATTCCCCTCCATAAATCTTTTGGGAAACAGACACAAAAAATCTTAGTCTCCTAACACTATACCTCCTGTGGATAGAAGAATGGACAAGAGGTATACACTTTCAGGCTTAGATACGGAGTTCTTATATCAGCAATGCAGCCATGTTGGAGTAGTGCAGGCTGCTGCCTTTGACAAGGCAAATATTCCCTTGGCTTCACGCACCCCTGACAAGGACTCCAGGAAGATTGATGCCATGGCAAAGAAGCAGTACATGGCATCTTCTTTGGGACTCAGGCAGGCGAACTACATGGCCTATACAGCCAGGTACCAGAAGTCCAGGTGGGACACTGTACTGGCACTGGCTAAACAGGCCTCCCCCCAGCTAGCCAAGGAGCTGGAGGCGGTGGCTGCAGATGGGATTGAGGCATCTAAGGTTCAGTTTCATGCTGCTGTGGAGTCTAATAATGTCTCATCAGGGGTCATGGCTACATCTGTGGCTCTTCGGAGGATGGCTTGGCTCAGATGTTCTAGCCTCTCGCAGGACACCCAGGCTAAGGCTATGGATTTGCCTGTAGTGGGTAATTCTCTGTTTGGGGAGCAGACAGAGAATTACATGAAGAAAATGGGTGAGTACAGGACCACTTACAGGAGTGCTCAGGCCAAGGAAAGGCAGGCAACTCCTCAAAGGCAGCAGTCTAGGGGCAGGGGCAGGCCTTTTCAAAGGCCTTTTTACCAAGCACAGACCTCCTCTTCTTCATTTTCGCAGAGGGGGTTCTTCAGAGGGAGAGGCAGAAGGGGACTGAGCAGGCCTGCATCCACCCCTCAGCCTAAACAACCTGCCAAGCAGACACCCTGATGGGTCTGCCCGGGTCGACTCTCCTATTCCAGTAGGGGGCAGGCTGGCTTACTTTGTCCAGGACTGGATGTCTATTACATTAGAGAAGTGGGTCCTGGAAGTAGTAAGCCAGGGACTGGTTCTCAGCTTCAAAACATTTCCAAAGATGAGAGCCAGATCTTTTCCACCTGCAAATCTTTCAGAAACCCTTGCCCTAGAGGCAGAGGTTTCTTCTCTCCTAGCTTTAAGAGCTATAGAGAGAGTACTTACCCTACACTGGGGCAAAGGACTGTACTCCCGGTACTTCCTGACCCCCCAAAAAGACAGGGGAGTGGCGACCCATCCTGGACCTAAGATATCTGAACAAACATCTTTTAAAGCCAAAGTTCAAGATGATAACTCTGGGAATAATCCTCCCCTCTCTAAGGCCAGGGGACTGGCTAGCCTCCCTGGACCTCAAAGATACCTACTTTCACATTCCCATCAGGTGCTCCCACAGAAAGTACCTCAGGTTCGAGTTTCCCTTAGGCCACTATCAGTTCAGAGCAATGCCCTTTGGCCTAACCTCAGCCCCAAGGGTTTTCACAAAGTGCCTGGCAGTAGTAGTTGCCTTTCTAAGAAGGCAAAGAATTTCCATATTTCCTTATCTGGACGATTGGCTATTAGTGGGTCAGTCACCAGACCAAGTCAAGTCTCACCTGCAAGTGACCCAGCAAGTGCTCACTTCCCTAGGATTTCTTCTGAACCTTCCCAAGTCAGTTCTCGAACCAGTCCAGCTCCTTACCTTTATAGGGGCAGAACTGGACACACTCAGAGCAAGAGCCTTTCTTCCTCTAGAAAGGGCCAGGGCTCTTATGGAACTAGCTTCTTCCTTCAGCCTTCAGGTATCTCGACCAGCAAGGCATTTCCTCCAGCTCTTGGGCCACATGGCAGCTTCAACAGCAGTGGTCTGAGGGGCAAGATTCCAGATGAGGGATATTCAGTTCCACCTGAGAGCTTTCTGGTCTCAGAGAAAGAACTCCCTTACCAAACTGATTCCAGTGACTCTGACCTTGATCCAGGCCCTCCAGTGGTGGCAGGATCAGGACAATTTAGGGCAAGGTGTTCCTTTTGTTGCTCAGCCTTATTCAGTGGTCCTTCCCCACGAATGCTTCTCTTCTGGGCTGGGGAGCCCACCTGGTTTCCATTACTGCCCAGGGCCTGTGGTCACCCCAAGAATCCCTTCTCCGCATCAATCTTCTAGAGCTCATGGCAGTTTTTCTAGCTCTAAAAGTGTTCTCACAGTCAATTCAGAACAAGGTGGTTCAAGTCAGAACAGACAACACTACCACCATGTGGTACATCAACCAGCAGGGAGGCACTCGGTCCACGGCCTTGTGCACAGAAGCCATGAAGTTGTGGCCCCTGGCTTATTCCCTGCAAGCCTCTCTTGTAGCAGTTCACCTTCCAGTCAAGGATAATGTGCTAGCAGATGCACTGAGCAGGATTTCTCAGGGGCATCATGAATGGTCACTGGACCCTCAGGTGTTGAAAGTGATTTTTTCAAGGTGGGGCACTCCAGAGATAGATCTCTTTGCAGCCCCAGACAATCACCAACTCCCTCTCTTTTGTTGCAGACCTCCAGTCTTGGGCTCAGTCCCCCTGGACGCCCTGATTCTGAATTGGGAAGGGAAGTTTCTGTATGCCTTTCCCCCCTTCCCACTCCTGTTCAAAGTTTTAGTCAAAATAAGGTCTCAACCTTGCAAGGTGATTCTGGTTGCTCCAGATTGGGCCAGACAGCCCTGATACCCCCTGCTGCTGTCCCTAGCAGTCCATCTTCCCCTGTCTCTTCCCAGGAATTACAACCTGTTAACATCCTCTCAGGGGAGGATGCGGTACCCCAATCTTCAGTCTCTCAATCTCAAGGCATGGCTCTTGAAGAGTTAGAGTTTGCAGATCTGCATCTTTTCCAAGGGATTCTGGACATCCTCAAGGCTTCTCGAAAGCCCTCCATCAGAAAGACTTACAACTCCAAATGGAAAAGATTCAGCATTTGGTGTTCTAAGAAGAATATTTCTCCAGACACTGTTGAATTGCCTACGGTTCTGGATTATATGGTCCATCTTAATGGCCTAGGCCTCAGACCAGCTACTCTCAAGGTATACTCGTCAGTTGTTTCTGCATTTTTGTCTGTGGGGAAGCCTTCCTCACTATCTTCCCATCCTGTGTTCTGTAAATTTTTTAAAGGATTGTTTCACACCAATCTCCCTTTTAGAGACCCTGCCCCTGCCTGGGATTTGAATGTTTGCATTGCTCAGCTTATGCACCCCCCTTGAGCCTATGTCTTCAGCAGAGCTTAAGTACTTGACTTGGAAAACTGTATTCTTGGTAGCCATTACCTCTGCCAGGCGTATCAGTGAATTGCAAGCCCTGTCAATGGAACCTGATTTTATCTCCTTTCATAGGGATAAAGTGGTCCTTAGAACCAATAGAAGGTTCTTGCCCAAAGTGGTTTCAGACTTCCATTTAAACCAGTCTATGTCTCTCCCTGTTTTCTTCACTGATCATTCTTCCTCAGGAGAGAGGAGGCTACACAGTTTAGATGTCAAAAGAGCCCTTAGTTACTACATAGAGCGTACCAAGGGTCACAGGTTTGATTCCCTCCAGTTGTTCCTCACTTATGGAGAAGTGGGAAAGGGCAAACCTGCCACCAAAAGATCTATTGCCAGGTGGATTGTGTCTTGTATACAATTCTGCTATGAAAAACTGGGAAAAACTCCACCCTCAGGCCTGAGGGCTCATTCCACAAGAGGTACAGCTGCTTCCCTGGCTGCGGCCAGGGATATCCCTCTCCTAGAAATTTGTCAGGCAGCCACCTGGAAAACAGTCCATACCTTTACCAAGCATTACTCTCTGGATATCCAGGCTAGGAGTGATGCTCGGTTTGGCACAGCAGTACTTCAGAGCCTATTCCCAAAGTAGGTTCTGTCCCTTCTCCTTGGAGGTACCGCTTGGTGGTCTGCAATTGTCAGAATACAGCAAGACTTCATGTTGTTTGAAAAAAAAATTACTCACCTTAGTAATTGTGTTTCTTCTAATGGAGTTCTGCTGTATTCTGACCTCCCTTCCTGCCTCCCCTCTCAGAACCTGTTTTTGGGAAGTGGGTGGGCAGGTGCAATGTTGCACCCCAGGGGTGTATTTGCTTGCACCTCCTCCCTATTGTTTGGGTGCTTATTTATTATTGTTATTTTTGAGTACATTGGGTTTAGTTTTGGGTTTCCTGACTTGAATCTTCCTTGGGAATCAAACTTTTCAGCCAGTTGGTTAGTAGAATTTTAAAATTTCCACATAGAATTTTTAGTTTAGTTGGGCTCATAAGAATCTGACGGTTTGAGTTCAAAACACTCCAGACGGAGACTTCAACTGAGCTCGAGCTCAGCGTTCCATGCCCTGCATGGAAAGTTAACCCTTAGTTCTCTGGGGCAGTTCAAAGGTTGGGAATCACTGTAATTGTCAGAATACAGCAAGACTCCATTAGAAGAAATATAATTACTAAAGTGAGTAATTTATTCTTGCCTACTGGGCCCCCCTATGGATGTATGAACTTCCTGGGAACCTCTCGGCCACCAATTGTCTGGCACAATTCAAAACTGACCTCAAACAGCACCTAATAACACTCTCTAAGTGCACCTGCCCCTGAGTCAAGCCAACCTGCTCTCTCTGCCCCCCAGCAAGCACTAGGCAGGCCTCTGGTACCCCCTCTCTCTGTTCCGTCTCATGACTTGCCCCAGCAATCAGTTTGTATCATGCTCCTTCAGCATCTGCCACCCCATTCCCCAACTCACAGTCCCGTGAGTTTCCCAAACAGTCACTACTAATGCTGCCTGACCATGCCCCCTCACACCCCATCATTTTACTCTAGCATGTCCTCTCCGCTCAGTCTCCCCTTACCCTACCATTTCTCCCTATACCTTATTCCCCCACCCTCTCACCTCCGCCGAAGTACTTACCTCACTCTCTCGTACCTCTCTTCTTCACCCCTCTGCCAGCTATCTCTGTCCCTCTGAACTATTGACAAGACACTTTGTGGCTGCTTATCCCCGCCCCCCCAAAGTGTTTTTTTCTTGTTATTTAGCTTGTACCTATGTTTTGAGTTATTCTGTAAGTTCTGAATCCAAGCTGTATCGTTCATTGTAATATACCTTTGCTTTCTCCTACTGTTCTTTGTTTTGCAATCTGTGACGTGGAACCTTTGTAAAAGAGCTTGTGCTCAAAGGTTTTTTCTGAATAACTAAATAAATAAAATACGCAAAAGTCCTGGAAGAGAGTAGAGGCTGAACTATGCACATAAATCTCTTGGAAATGAGAACTATCCTATACAGCCTCCAGGCGTTTCAGAATCATCTCTGCCCCAGTCCTTTGTTAATCCACACAGATGATGTCGGTGCCATGCACTACGTAAACAAACAAGGGGACACTCGCTCCTGTCCCCCGTGCAGGAAAGCAATGAGAGTGTGGTACTGGGTGATGTCTCATGACTGTCTACTGTTGTCCGTCTTTCTTCCAGGTCTCCAAAACATCTTGGCAGACGGACTAAACAGGTCTCAGTCCAAGATTCACAAATGGGAACTACTGACCTCCATGGTAAATTACCTCTTTGCAAGATGGGGTCTTCCAGAGTTGGACCTTTTTGCATCCACACACAACGCAAAACTGCCATGTTTTTGTTTGTTCACTCCAGTGCCTTGAGGTTTTTGGTGAGAGGCATCGTCCCTCTCTTGGAAAAGAAAATTCATATATGCCTTTACCCCCCCCCCCCATTCCTCTAATACGGAGAGTTCTGCCCAAGCTAAGAGTGGAGTGTGCCACTCTCCTTCTCTCAACTCCTCTGTGGCTTTGCGAGATTTTACTTTGAGGGAGGCCCTTGCAGCAGGCCAACACCGGTGGGACTAAGCCACCAGGCACCATGACCACACAGAACACTTTCTAGCTAGCAGTCTACCACAGTGGCCCACCCACCCACTGCCAACATCACCTGCTGACGTTGGTCTATCCTATAAAAGTGGGCAGTCCACCACACCCTTCTCAGTTCTTTCCCGCCATCGACCTGTGCATGTCAGAACTTAGCAGATGCTACAGCTACAGTCAACCGCCATTACTCACGCTTGCCACGCTTTTTTATTTTCCTTCTTTCTACAGTATTTAAATAAATTTTTCAGCGTTACAGCCATCAAGTTTGTCTTCTACACCTGCCTTGTCATACAACAACTCCGCGAAGTGTTCCTGCGGCAGATTCCTGAAAAAGAAAGTTACTCTGCTTGAATCCTGTGTCGAGGCCCCAGTTACAACACCGAAGCCTGCAAAATTTGCCAGAAATTCAACCAGACCACTCGGAGACGTTGTCTCAAAATTCTGGAGAGCCATCTTATCAAGCAGAAGCTTGTTGCAATAGAAAAGGAGCTGCAGGCCCGGAGCTCTTCAGCTTCACCAGCCTGGTCTTCTGGGCTTCTTTCTCCTCCCAGTTCCGGGAAAAATCTAGCGGGAAGCACAAACATAAGCACCGGGACCAGTCTGCTTCCTGCTTGTGGTCTCCACACAAGCCTTCAACCGCGTTGGGGTCAGCTTCCCGTGAGGGGGTGGGGTTAGCACCTATGGCCCTGCCTGCCCTTACTTCTGCGGGGCTGCCAGTGGCCCCGCTGCCCGCCCTTATCTCTGACATGGGTGGCGGCTCTACGGGACAGGGGGCTCTGTCTCCTGCTCCTCAGCCCCTGACGCTCAGGCTCATTACATCCACGGGTTCTCAGCCAGCAGGCTCGGCCGGCATGGGTACGTCCTGTGTTGGGTCTTCTGCCGTTGCCCCTCCCGCCAACATGCTGCCTGCATCAGTCCCCTCTGCTGGTTCTGACGCCAGTCCCTCTTGGCAGCACTTGCAGCAGGCTACCGCCATTTCTTCTAGCCCGGCGTCACCGTTGCCTTCTCCTGGGAGGTCTCCTTCTCCCCAGGTGCCTCTTTCTTCTCTATCTGGGCTGGCAGATTCTCCTCCCAGGTGCCCGGCGCCTGCTGGGACACCAACCACACTGCCGCTGCCACAGCCTGCGTGGCCCAGCGCCAGTGCTTCCACTTTCACATCCAAGTGATACCGAGCCTCAGAAATGGAGTTGGTGCAGGTAAAGAGTAAAGCAGACCCAAAAGTTAAGCAAATAAAATTTACCACACTCAGGAGATGGCTTGGCTACTTCAGGAAATAAGGACACTACGTCCAGTATATTTAAACAAATGAAGGTTATTGGGCAACAGCAGCCAAATATAATGAAATCAAACAATATAAATCAGAGAGTTCCGCTGTGGCAGCAAACTCTCTGATTTACATTCTTTGATGATTCATCTTTCATGGATGTCATGAGGCAAATCCAGGCCACTCTAGGCTGGGAAATGGAGGAACAGGACCGGAGTGCCGTCATCTGGCTGTGTACTTGTGGAAGCCAGACACCCTCCCTGTGGTTGTTCCCTCCTTTATTGGCTCTTACAGAGATTTCACTAGGGCGGCTTGGAACCATCCCTCTACCACTCCGGTGGTGCCCAAGAAGGTGGACCGCCTCTGTCATGCCATGGTGGGTAAGCCCTTTTTAGTAGGCCAACCCAAGGCTGACTCTGTGATCATCAATGTGGTGCATGACCATACTAGGAAGCCCAAGCACCTCAGTGCTCTTCCTCCTGACAGGGAATCCTGGCAGCTGGACCACCTAGGCAGGTGTATTTTTGCTTCCACTACCCTGGCCATTAGGGCCATTAACTACCTCGCCCACATAGTTCGATACCAGAATGTCCTCCGGGACCAGGCTAGGGATTTTGTCCATGACTCCTTCAAAGCTCAGCTAGCACAGCTTCTTAAGGCAGGCTCTGATGTGGACAGCCATGTCCTTCGAGCCGTATGTAATGTGGTGAATGCCTCAGGCAGAGAAGCAGCCGCCGGTGTCTGCCTCCCATACCATTCCTGGCTTTGGGTGTTGGGCTTTGCCTCTGATGTGCAGTCCAGCAGTTTGGACTCCCTCTTACGGGGCACCATCTTTTTTGAAGGGGATGTCCAGGACCTGATTTCCTTCCTTCTGGAGTTGGGTCATGCCATCCATCCATTCTCTCGATGTACCATACCCAACCTAAGACTGGTCAGCGGCCTCCTTTTTGCTGCTGCTCAGGGCAAGTGCAAGGTGATGTCAGCCCCTCTGCAGCTGCCACCAGAGCCGCCCCTGGGCCCCTGCAATCCTACCTCCTGACTCCTTGGCCCCCACCTCCCCAAAAGGGTTTTGCTGGAGGCCGTTGGTGGTCAGTTCTCCCTTCACCTTGATGGGCAGCGAAGCATTACCTTGGAGAGCTGGGCCCTGCAGATCATAGAACACAGCCACATGCAAGAGCTTCTCGAGGGACCCCCAGAAATTCCTCTGGGAACTTCTGTCTACCCCTCCAGCTTATGTGTTTCTCGTCTGGGAGAAAATTCAGGCACTTCTGCAAAAAAGAGCTGTAGAGTCTGTCCCTCTGGCTCAGTGGGACAGAGGATTCTACTCCCACTTCTTTCTAGTCCCCAAAAAGACCAGGGATCTCCAGCCCATCTTGGGCCTGAGTCAGTTGAACTTCTACATAGAGTACAAACGTTTCCGGATGGTCATCCTTCAGGGGTTGTTGCCCCGCCTACACCAGGGGGACTGGCTCTGTTCTCTGGACATGCAGGATGCGTACCTGCATATCAGAATCTTTCCTACTCATTGGCACTTCCTCTGCTTCCATTTCCAGGGAGCCCATTTCCAATTCAAGGCTCTCTGCAGCCCCCAGGGTATTTACCAAGTGCCTGGCGGTGGTAGCGGCTGCCCTGCAGAGACAAGGTTTCTACATCTTCCCTTACCTAGATGATTGGCTGTTGCAGCCCCCTCCAGGGACTGTCTTGTCCAGACTCTGGAGTTCACCTTCTGCTTTTTCCAGGTCTTGGGTATCACCATCAACCAGCCGAAGTCCTGTCTGTCTCCTTGTCAGCCGCTCCAGTATATAGGGGCGGTGCTGGATACCACCCAGGGCATGGTCTTCTTGCCCATGGACAGGGCGGAATGCCTGATGGCTCAGGCCCACCTGGTCTCCAGTCACCAGGTCCCCGATAGGGTCTTCCTGCGACTCTTGGGTCACATGGCAGCAGCCATTGCCACACTTCCCCTCGCCCGCCTTCACATGTGGGGTTCCTCACTGGACATTGAGAGTTCAGTGGGATCAATGCATGGATGACCTAGACCAGATGGTCATGGTCTCTGACTCTGTCAAGAGAGTCCTGTTGTGGTGGCTAGAGCTGGCCAACCTGCTTCGGGGGGGTCTCTTTTCAAATCCTGACCCCTCGTCAGGGTCTTATGATGGACGCCTCGGGTCTGTGCTGGGGAGCTCATTTGGATGCTCACCAGACGCAAGGCACTTAGACAGAAATGGATCAGGTTCTCCATATCAATGTCCTGGGTGCTGTATGCTCTTCAGGCCTTCTAGACTCTTCTCCTCCTTGGTCCACTGCTGGTGGAGACAAACAACATGTGCATGGTGTATTACATCAACAAACAGGGAGACACTCACTCTTGCTCCCTCTCTGTGTCAGGATGCGATGAGGGTTTCATATTGGCCCACCAAGCACTTTCTGGAGCTCTCTGCTGTGCATGTTCCAGGTGTCCAGAACATCCTGGCGGACAGTCTCAGCTGCTCCCTGTCATGGGTTCACGAGTAGGAGCTTCTGACCCCAGAGATTGAAGATTTATTCGACAGATGGGATCGGCCAAGTTGAACCTTTTTGCATTGCCGCTCATTGCAACACTGCTGCTTTTTTGCTCGCTCCATCCCGGGCCTGGAGTTTTCTGGCAAGACACATTATTATTCTCCTGGAAGGGGAGGTTTCTGTATGCCTTTCCTCACTTCCTGCTCTTTCAGAGGGTACTACTCGCGCTCCAGTTGGCGGGGGCGGAGATGAGTCTCATAGCTCCCTTCTGGCCATATCAGATTCGGTTCCCCATGCTACAGCAGCTGATGGTGGAACCTCCAGTGCAAATGCCCCTGTGCACTGGCTTGCTCTCTCAGGACCAGGGCACCCTGGTCCATCCGGAACTGAAGTCTCTGCATTTCCATGCGTGGCTCGGGTGGACTTAGCCATCACCCGCTTTGGAGTTTCCCATAGGGTCACTGGTGTTCTGGTGGCTGCTAGAAAGCCTCCACCAGGGCCACTTACGCCTTGAAATCTCTGATGACCTCAAGGCAGGGAAACAGTGTGACAAGGCAGCAGGTAAAGCAAATAGGATGCTGGGATGCATAGGCAGGGGCATCACCAGCAGGAAAAGGGAGGTCATAATTCCACTATACAAGACACTAGTGAGGCCGCACCTGGGTACACTGTGCAGTTCTGGAGACCTTACCTACATAAGGACATAGACAGGGTAGAGAAGGTTCAGAGGGCAACAAAGATGGTGCATGGATTGCATCACAAGTCCTATGAGGGCAAGGTTGAAGGCACTGAACATGTACTCCCTGGAGGAGAGGAGGAGAGAGGGGATATGATAGAGACATACAAGTATCTTACAGGGAGGAACAGGGTGCAGGAATGCACTATTTTTAGCGAAAAGATGTTCCAGGACTAGAGGGCATGGGATGAAGTTGGAGGAGGACGATTCAGAGGAAACGTGAGGAAGAATTTCTTCACAGAACGGGTGGTGGACAAGTGGAACACCCTGCCAGAGGAAGTGGTGGGGGCTGAAACAATCACAGGATTTAAGAATGCATGGGATAGACATAAAGGAATTCTGGAGGTCAGGGGTAAGGGGCAACAGACTTCCTGGAAAACATAAACTGAACTTACAAACTTAAATGGGCAGACTGGGTGGGCCATAGGCCCTTATCTGCCGACACTGTCTATGTATCTATGAAATGAAAGCCCTTCACCCTTTGGGCTGCTTCGAGCCAGCTGGATCCTTTCACCTGTCTGGTGACTCAGGTGCTGGAGTTTGAGTTTGGGCTACTCCTCCTTCAAGGTGCATCTTTCAGCCATCTCTGTGTACCATGCACCTATCGAGTACAGGGCTATGGCTCAACTTGGGGTGTCTTGCACCTTTCTGCGAGGCATTTTGCATCTGAAACCTCCCAGTTCCTCCATGGGACCTTAATTTTATGTTGGAGAAACTCACATTACCTCCCTTTGAACCGGCTGCGAGTTGCGCTTTCTGTTGTGGAAAGCATTTTTTTTTTTTTTTAGTTGCTGTTCTGACATGGACAGCCAGTTCCGAGTGCTGTATGATCATTTTTTTGTATATAAAAATGTGTATGGACTGTGTCATCAGAGATGCTGAAAAATCTGGTGCTCTTGGAATGATCTCACTCCGTGCCCCCCCCCGGGTTTCGGCTATAAGATGAAAGCCATGAGAAAATGCTGAAACAGCATGTGAGATCATACACTCACAGGTTTTAGATACAAGATGTTACATGGCAGGCCAGAAGCTAATTGCAGACCAGGCCTTAATCAAGGATCTCCTGTTTGTCTGAGTTAATTATAGCTGTAGTTGCAAAAAGGGAAATCAATATCCCTTTTATGACGTTAGGAGAGGAAAACCATGTTTAGTAAACCGGTGCAAAATCATAAAGATGCTTTCATGTCCTGGAAGGGGGAAGCTTATCATGAGATCAAAGAAATGTCATTTGGAGTACATGAGTCATGTTGAGGGTTGCAGAATTTAATACTTGGAAAAGACATCCTGTTTTTACAGATATATGTTTTTTTATATATTCTGACAGGGAGGAGCTAGGTGATCTCATGCAAATAGGTGGGGGAAACCAGCTTTTTAATCATTATTCTGTTTTTCTTCAGAGTCACTTTTATCTAGACTCTGACAAAGAAACATCTGTGAGCACTTTTAAGCAGGCATTTAGAGACTAAGTACTGTAGTAAGAATTGCACTGTTTAAAACCTGTTCTTTTAATAGGTGTGTATGTCTTGTGATATAATAGTTCTGTATTGTATGTTTTACATATTATCTATTTTAGTAAAAACTATTTTTAGTGCTTACTTGGTCTGTTTTTGATTTTCGTTCGTTTGCAAGAAAAGTATATATGGTTATAGCAGACACTAGGCATAAGCTTGAATGGTGATACCAAACTGGAAAGCGAAGCGTTTTAAATCTGAGGTCTTTATTAAAGTTTTTAAGGGTTCATTTCTGTACACCTGGTTAGGTACCCATAGGCAAAGATATCTGGCCCCCCGAAGACAGAAATATCTGAGCCTGTATATTGGATACGCTAGCAAGAGGTTCACAGTTTGAATCCCTCCAAGACTGGAGACCAAAGGTTGATCTGAACTCAAAAAACAGACAAGAGAGTTACCTTGTTCTGTTAAACTGTTTGCAAGACTGTGCTTGGAGGTTCGCACTTTGGGAGTAGAGAACTGACCTGCTGAGTGGGTTTGTGACAGCTGTTACTTCTGCTCAATGGATTTCCGCGCTTCAGGCTCTTATGTGCAAGGAGCCGTATTTGTTTTTTCTCAAGGGCAGGGTGTCTTTTCATATTAATCCTATGTTTCTTCCAGGGATCGACAAATTTCAAAGTGGCATGCTAGTCCAGGACAGCTGGCCTCATCAAAAATGGTAGTCCCCAAGCTCAAAGTGATAGTCCAGTACATTTCAATGAAAATGTTACTTTCTCCCAGATAGGCCCACAAAACCCACAAAACACAAACAAGGAACATCCCTGGCTGTCCCTCCTTTACCTCACTGCTGGCTGGCTGGCTGGGTGGCATCAGTACTAGTTTATTTTATTATTTTAGGCACTAAATGTACTTTGCCTTTATTTCATTCACTTATTGTTTCTTTACCTCCTTCTTTTACCCCCCCCCCAAGAAAAGTCCCCCCAAAAAACAAACCCTCTCCTCTTCCTCCCTTGTACCAACTGGTCCGGAGAGAGAAAGACTGGTACTTTATTTTTTCCCATAGGCTTTTAGTGATACGACAAAGAATGCAGGTTGGTTTGGTTGCCATTTTATTTTGGTCACTTCTGTTCTTTTCCTTTTGTGAACCACAGTGGGACCAACAACAAAAAAAAAATTCCTCTTCCCCTCACTCAGTACTGGTCTTTGCTAGTTTTTTGTTTCCTTTAGGCACAGTGAATGCACTTCTCGCTTCAGTTCTCTTTTTTTATACTTTTTTTTTTTACTGACGGACCAAAAAAAAAAAACCCTCAGAACTGGATGACACATAGAAACATAGACTTTGACAGCAGATAGGGACCACTTGGCACACCCAGTCTGCCCATTTCCCTACCTACTGGATAAGCTGCAGAGTCTAGTTAACCAACAGCCTAATTCCTGCAACCCCCCACTATAATTGCCTTATGTCTGTCCCATGCATGTTTGAATTCCCCCACCATTTTAAACCCAACGACCTCCCCAGGAAGGTGGTTCCATGTATCCACCACTCTCTCCATGAAAAAATTTCCTCACATTACTCCTGGGCCGTCCCCCTCTATCTTTAAATTGTGCCCCCTTGTTCTTACACATCTCTTTTTCTGAAAGATGCTACCCTCCTGGACTTTGTTGATTCCCTTGAGGTACTTGAAAGTTTCTATCATGTCCCCCCGTCCCTCCTTTCATTAAGGGTATACATATTAAGCTCTCTCAGTCTCTCTTCATATGGTTTCTGATGCAGACCCTGCACTATTTTAGTTGCCCTCCTCTGGACTGTTTCCATCCTGTCTATGTCCTTGCGTAGATGAGGTCTCCAAAACTGCGCACAGTACTCCAGATGGGGTCTCACCAACTGTCTGTACAGAGGGAAACCACTTCCCTTTTTCTACTTGTGATGCCCCTTCCTATGCACCCATTATCCCCCTGGCTCTCCTTACCAACTTCTCACATTGCTTACCCACCTTTAGGTCATCTGATATGACTACCCCCAGTTCCCTTTCCATTTTTGTTGTTGTTAGTACCTCCCCTGGTATTGTGTACTCTTCTCCTGGGTTTTTGTTTCCCAGGTGCATTACTTTGCACTTCTTTGCATTGAATCTAAGTTGCCATATGTCTGATCCTTCCTCCAACCTTGCCAAGTCCCTTCTCATCTTTTCTACCTCCTCTGGTGTATCAACTCTGTTACAGATCTTTGTGTCATCTGCAAAGAGGCATACCTTTCCCTCCAGACCCTCTGCAATGTCACCTATAAAGATGTTATAGAGGACTGGACCCAGTACTGAGCCCTGAGGTACTCCACTAGTAACCCCCCTTTCTTCGGAATGTGTTCCATTCACTGTTACCTTCTGTGTCCTCTTGTGCAGCCAGTTTGCTACCCAGGCTACCAGGCTGGCTAACTTGATTATTAATCTTTTGTGCGGGACTGTGTCAAATGCCTTGCTAAAGTCTAGGTAGGCCATATCCACAGCCCCTCCCTGGTATATTTCTTTGGTCACCCAGTCAAAGAAATCAATTAGATTTGTCTGACATGACCTTCCTGCTGTAAATCCATGCTGCTTTGGGTCCTGTGCCCCACTGGCCTCTAGGTACTCAGCAGTTCTTTCTTTCAGAAGTGATTCCATAATTTTCCCTACCACTGAGTTCAAACTTACAGGACTGTAGTTTCCTGCTTCTGCCTTGCTCCCACTTTTGTGAAGGGGAATCACATCTGCCCTCCTCCAGTCCTTAGGTACCGCCCCATCCTGCCATGATTTGTTAAAAAGGGTGATCAGTGGTGTCACTAGGTCCTCCCTTAGTTCTTTTAAGATTCTGTGGTGAATCCCGTCAGGCCCTATTGCTTTGTCCACCTTGAGTTTTAGGAGTTATTTCAGGACTCTTTCTTCTGTGAATGGACTGGTGTCAACCCCCCTACCCAGAGTGCTTCTATTGTCTGGTTTAGGTAACTCCTCCTCATCTTCTTTTGTGAATACTGAGCAAAGTATTTATTCAGTATCTCTGTCTTTTCACTGTCTCCCTCTGCCCACCTCCCCTCTCCTTTATTAATCTTCACTATCCCTCCCTTAACCTTTCTATGCTCCCTAATGTACCTATAAAAGGTTTTATCCCCCTTCTTAACTGAGTTGGCTATTTTTTCCTCGGTTTGGGCCTTTGCTATTCTGACTGACTTCCACTTCTTTTTGCTTTAATTGATACAGTTCCCTGTCGTGCTCCATCTGTGATTCCTTATACTTTTTGAATGCAGCCTTTTTCTCCTTAACCTTCCCTGCCACCTCTTTTGAGAACCATAGTGGTTTTTACTCCGATTTGTTTTCTTTATTTGTTTCACACAAAGGCTTGTTGCCTCTATGATGGCAGTTTTGATTTTTCCCCATTGTTCTTCCACCCCTCCTTTTTGGCCATTTGCTAGTGCATTCTTCAGGTATTCACCCATTTTGCCAAAGTCAGCCCTTCTAAAGTCCAGTATCCTTGTTTTTGTATGGCTTATCTCCATGGTTGTGCTCATTGTGAAGCACACTGTGCAGTGGTCGCTTGTTACCAGATGTCTACTGACTTCTAAATTTGTGATCCTCTCTCCATTTGAGAGTACCAGGTCTAGTATTGCACCTCCTGAGTGGGTTCCAACACTAGCTGTCTAAGGCCTGCCCCCTGCAGGGCATCGAGAATGACCCTGCTCTTGGATGTGGCTGCAGTACATGTCATCCAGTTAACATCTGGCATATTCAGGTCCCCCATCAACAGTATCTCCCCTTTTTCAGCCATTTTGTGAATGTCCTCTATCATTTTCTTGTCCATTTCCTCCTCTTGAGACGGGGGTCTGTATACAACCCCTGTGCGGATTGTGATACCATTCCCTGTCTCCAAGGTAACCCAGAGTGCCTGTTGTCCTCCCCCCTTTACTTTTTAGTTCTGTAGCTTTGATCCCTTCCCTTATGTATAGAGCTACTCCACCTCCTCTTTTACCTTCCCTGTCCCTTCTGTGGACTGTGTACCCTGGTATGTTGACATCCCAGTCATTGTTCTCTGTGTACCATATTTCCGTGACTGCCACAATATCCAATTATTCATCTTCCATCAGGGCTACTAGCTCAGGAAGCTTGTTTCCCAGACTACGGGCATTGGTACTCATTGCCCTCCGTTTAATGTTGGCTTTATCCTTTTTTTCCACATCCCTGCTCTTATTGCCCTTGTCTCTGGTCTTTCTTGTCTGGTAGGTTTTTTTCCCCTTAGGCACAACATGCACTAAGTTCAGTTTGCCTTTTTGCTAACTTTACTTTTCTCAGGCAGAACTTGGAGGCAGGTGTCACAACAAAACCCCAACACCAACCCTTGCTTGCTCTTTCCCTTCTAACCTTCCCCTCTGTACTAGTACAGCAGTAGTCAGCTAGGTTTCTTTATTGGCACAGGCACAAAAAATTGCTGCTTTGCCAACTTGCCTTGTTCCTCTACTCTGCTTGCTCATTTGCCACTTTAGTGCTGTTACTTGCAGCCTGCAGCAAACTGTGCCCAACCAACAATCTGAATCAGTGCTGCTCACTGATTACTTTCCTTCCCTGGCCTCGTTTCTGCCTGGCTGCCTCAGTGTTTTCTTTTAGTATTTTTATTTCCCCCTTTATTTATTTCTCCTGTTTATTTTTTGAGGGAGCACAGAATTATCTCAATCAGACAGCAGGTCTTCTGCCTGCAGTGCCTGTCCTCGATCTCCCTGAGTGATCGCCGTCTGATCCTGCCTGCCTCAGGTCGCCTAAAACAGCACTTTTTTTATCCCTTAAGTTCCTCTGTCCATTTTCCTTTCCTTTTTTTATTTGTTTACAACAGGTCTCAATTTGCATTAACTGCGGCAGGTTACTCGTCGACTAGACAACCTTGCTGATCACCAAGGTCTCCTCCGTGGCTCTCGACTCCCTGCCCTTCCCCGGCTCAGCACCCCGCAGTCACCATCCTCCTCCTCCGCATTACTCTCTCAACTCACATTGGCCCCCTTTGAGTTTTTCCCCCAATATTTACTGCCAAATGTCACAACTCCACTACCTTTCAGTTGAAATTCTCTCTCCAATCGCTGGCTGCTTCTACAGCCCTACTTCACCACCATGCCGGCTAATAGGTTCCTTCCTTGCATTGTCAGCTCATACCATTGGCAGTATGACCTGACAATCATTCTGTTCTGCCAATCTGCTCCTCACGTACCTCAGAGGATTCCTCTCTCTCTCTGGCTGCTTTCTATGCTCGCTTTCGACCACAGCACCCAGCTTGCCAACCTGCTCGCCCTCTCCCGGCACATCGGCAAGCGCCGCTGCCTGGAAATGTCTGCCACAGTGCCACCTACTAATTCGGCAGCTGCCGGCGTTGAATGACTCACAGAGGGACATGGGACTGACTCAGTGCAGTAATCCCCCCTGCTGGTAAAACCACAAAACCGCAGCCAGGTACTTTTTTTTTTTTTTTCCACCCTCTTCAGGCAATACTTGTCCGGGACTATTGGGGGACATGAAAAATGGTTGTCCCTGCATAAAATTTGATAGTCCAGGACGTCGGGCTATTGGATTTGTCGAACCCTAGTTTCTTCCCAAGGTGATGTCGGAGTTTACTTTGAGCCAATCCATCCACCTACCCGTTTATTATCCTGAGTATTCCAGTCAGGGGGAGGCTTTGCTCCATACTTTGGATGTACATAGAATCGTACGATGCTATACACACCGAACTAAGACTTCAAGGAATTCTGACCAGTTGTTCATTTCATTCGTCCCAAAAAGTAAGGGTCATTGGATTGTAATCTCTGGAATACTACCAGTATTAAAGGGACATATTGAAAATAAAACAAGACAATTGAACGCATAAATACCAGACTGCAAAACAGATGTACCATAAATGAAATTACATTCATCAACTTATGGGGAACCTTCTTTAAAAAAAAAAAAAGTTATATGCCAAAGATGGTTTACACCTTAGCACAATAGGCTCCGAAACTCTGGCCTAACTCATAAACAAAGAATTACCCCTAGTGACTTTAAACTGAGAGCAGAGGGGGGTGGGTCACTGAAAAAAATCAAAACCAACAAAAAAAAAGGGCTAAACAAAATTACAGTGAAAACCATAATAAAATGCATTGCTACCTAAGCAATGCTAGGAGCCTAAATAACAGAATAGAGGAACTGCACACTATATTAAAACCGAATGGGAATGCGGACATGACATTCATAACAGACATGGTGGACAACTAATGATACCTGGGGAAACAGCAGTCCAGGATATCAGGTCTTAAGATGTGACAGGAAGGGGAAGAAAGGAGGGGAACAGCAGTATATATACCACACCAGGGGTGAATAAATTGGGTAAATAAGTCATGTTATTCTGGGATAAATATTTATTTTCACTTAGAACACCATTTATACAACTTAGAACATGTTATTTCCACTTAGAATCTGGAAATGGAACACAGAGAACAATGGGCCAGATAGGGAACTTACAATGGAAAGAAAGGCAGTTTTAAGCTAAAACAAAGTAAAACACCAGTAAAAACACTATAGATGGTGTGGTATGTATCAAATACATAATGGGCTGCAGTAGAACAACACATTTATCTCCACACATGAATGGTAAGACCTTTATAACTAACTTGTGGCTTCGCCACTCATGAGTTATGGGTCTTACCACTCACTAGTGGAGATAAATGTGTTATTCCACTGCAGTCCATTATGTTTTCCATATATATATACCAGAAATGGTAAGGGCAATAAATATTTCTGAAAAAATCAAACAGGCTGATAGTACTACTGAGACTTTATGGATAAAACTTATAACTAAGAGTGGGAAAAACATCATAATGGGCATATGCTACAGACCACTCAATGCTGCTGATGAGATTTCTAAGGCAACATGCAAGGAACTTGAGACAGCATGTGAGATGGAGGAAGTGATGATCTTACTTCGAGAGGGCTCTTGCAGTAGGTAATTACATATAGGACTGACGTCGGCAGGTGGCAGGACCCCACATAAAATTTTCTAGCTAGCAGTCTCTGGCGAGGGACCGCCCCCACGTCAGGTGACCGGCATCAGGAGACATCGGTATAAAGGGGCGGTCCCTCACGCCCACCTTCCAGTTCTTTCCTGCCGTTAGCTCATGCCATCGCCTTGTGGAAAAGTTCCCTGCTCGTCAGGTTCTTTCGTCGTTATTTTAACCGAGTATTTTCGATTTTTTTTCCTATAATCTGTCAGGTATTCATCAGTGTATGTTGTCCTCTACACCCTCAGAGTACAAAAACAAGTGCGACTCGTGCGGCGCCCAACTCCCGTACAAGGACATTCCCTGACCCTTTTTTGCCTAGGCCCCGACCATCCAGTAGAGAAGTGCCAACACTGCCTTAGTTTTAACGCAACCACCCGGAGAAGGCGGCAGCAGTCCCTGGAGGCCCATATTTTGAAAAAGAAAATGAGCTCCATGGAGAGAGAATTGAAAAAAGCTTTGGCAGGTGTCAACTTTCCCTGAAGGCCATCGCAAGAAAAAGGACAAAGAAAAGCACCGGGACAAGGGCTCCTCTCCCACCGTGACTTTCTTGGGAGTCGCCGTGCTAAAGGTAACTCCCCCCGGGGGACTGCTCCTACACGGCCGCCTTAGAGGCTTCTAAGCGGCGTCGGCCCACCCGTCTGGCTCGCGCTCGGGCCCTTCAGGCGCCTCCGGGCTTTTGGAGGCCTCTGCTCCCGGTAAAGCCGTGGTTTCGCGGCCTACTGGTGTGAGCGGCTCCGATAAGCCGGACGACGGCTCCTCTGACGCCTACACGGAGAAGGTCGGTAAGTCGCCCGACCCTTCGGGGCTGCACGCGGCCCCCATTCTGCCTGACCAGGCCGCCCCTCCATTGCGGCCTGTCTCTGGCGATGGGTCCGTTAAGTCGGATGCTGGCCCCTCCGGCGACTGCCCGGATCCCGCTGCTAAGCTGCATGTCGGTTCACCCGACGTCCGCACTGCGGATGAGCCGACGCCAGACCCACCCACATCCGTCGTTCCCAGCTCCTTGCAGCTTTCGCTGTCCTCCGGGGACCCTGAGTCTCCTCAGCCCAACCCCGAGGATCCCGCCCCCCCAATCCCTGGGCGATGCTGAGGTTCCTGTTCCACCTCTGTCAGACCATCCACCTGCTGGTCCCACTGATCTGACGTCGGCTCCCCAGACGCCGGCTCCAATGCCGGTGTTGCCAACTCGGGGCGACATTCCGCTCCCAGATTCTGCCCACCGGGCCTTCTGCTCCAGAACCGCCCCTGGGGCCTCCGTCCGGGCCGTCTTCTCCGGCAGCCCCCCTGGTTCCCGGGTACCCGACCCCGTCGTATCCGACGGCGTCATACCCGGGACTGCAGTATCCGATGCCTCAGTACCCGGCGCCGACCTATCCGACGTCGCAGTACCCGGCACCTCAGTACCAGATGCTGGGCTTCCTGCCGTCGGGTTATGGAGACGCACCTTATGGGTATAGTCCATACCCGTATCCCTCTCCTCCTCCTCCTCCACCGCCCCCCCAGCCGCCGGTGGACCTGCAGGAGACTCTGGCCTCCTGGTGGGCTGAGGCCAAGGCTCAGCTCACCAGAGAGGTGGAGAGTCATCTTCCGACGACGGTGTCGGTTCCCATATGTCCATGACGACAAACTTCCTCCCCACCTCCGGACACCAGGGCTAAACCCTCTGGGTCCAGAGAGGGGCAGGACACGCTTACCCGAGGGCTTCCCAAGGGGTCCATTTCTCCCCCTCGTCGGGAGAAGGAGTCTACCTCTTCTTCATCTTCTTCTTCGGACATCTCGGACGCTTCCGACGGTTGTTCTGAGCAAGACGACGAGCCACGCTTTCCGTCCAAGCCCCAGCCAAGGACTCCTCCGGAAGTCTCCTCTGGAGGATCAATCAATCAAAAATTTATTTATAGTGCGCTTTTCTGCATGTCAAAGCGCAATTACATATTAAAATATCAAACATAATAAATAACATTAAACAGTAAAAGTAGCAGTAAACTTATTCAAACGCTAGTTCAAACAAATAGCTTTTTAGGGACGCCTTAAATGACTCCGTGGACAGACAGTCTCTAATCTGATGAGGTCGAGAATTCCACAGGGTTGGGGCCATAAAAGGAAAGGCTCTGGCCCCAGATGACTGAAAACGAACCCTGGGAATCTCTAGCAATCCCTCGTCAGCGGAGCGGAGTGGGCGAAGAGGGCGATAAGGTCGAAGAAGATCTTGCAAGTAGCCCAGTCCCTGACCTTCACGGAAGGATCCTTCCTTCACGGAGTTGTTACGAAAGATCCAGGAAGTACATAAGTGGCAATCCTTGGAGCCAGACCCCCAGCGTAAAAAACTCACTGAGCATCTGGATCTGCCCGTGACAGCTCCCACTTTGGCGCCACCCTGGATCGAGCCTCATGCCGACCTTATTACCACTATATGGAAATAGCCATCGGCCTTAGCCCCACTTCCCAGGAAGTCGAACAGGCTATACCAGGCTCCTGAGTGTGTTGACTTTTTAGACTCCCACCCTCGAGCTGACTCGGTTGTGATTAGCGCCGCTCATGGCTGGTCAGCTCAACCCAAACACCTTAGCTCGTCTCCATCTGACAAGGAATCCTGCCTTCTGGACCAGTATGGCAAGAAGATTTTTGCTTCTTCCACTCTGGGTATTAGGGCCCTGAACTATGTCAGCCACATGGGGGATTACCAGAAGGCAATTCTCAGTGAGGTGGAATCTAAATTGGACTCCCTTCCGGACTCTCAGGTCAAGCAGGAAGTGTCTGACCGTGTCCGCTCTGCACGTTCGGCTAGTCGGCACATCCTTCGTGTGACCTACGATGCAGTGGACACTGCTGGTAGGAGCTCAGCTTTCGCCGTAGACCTATGGCGTCATGTTTGGCTCCGAGTGTCAGGGTTGGTCCCGGAAGTGCAGTCCGCCATCCAGGAAGCGCCCTTCCGGGGTTCGGTGCTGTGGGACATCATCACTGACCTGCAGGAGAAGGAGACGGCACTAAAGTCTGTGGACTCTGTGCATCATCCTCATCAATCACAGCGCTGTCCCTTTCGCAGACGGAATCGGCCCAAAGCGAGACCACAGGGAAAGAGGGCCACTAAACATGGGGCCCCCCAGCTGCCAAGCCCCCCCCACCCAAAAAAGCAGTGGGAGCTTCAGCTGCAGCACTGTCCCACACCACCTGACTCCTTCCCTCTCCCACAGCCTCCAGGCTTCCCAGAGGAACCAGTAGGAGGGAGGTTTTCCCTCCTCCTTCCGGGCTGGGAGAGGATAACATCAGATTCATGGGTGCTCCAGCTAATCGCAGAAGGACACTCAATAGAGTTTCTGCAGAAACCACCTTGTCACCCTCCCCCAAGGTCGTCATACTCTCGGGAACATCTTCTTCTGGTCCAGGAAGAAATTTTGGCACTTTTGCTAAAAGAGGCGATATATCCTGTCCCCCTTCCCCTGCAAGGAATGGGTTACTATTCCCATTTCTTCCTGGTCCCGAAGAAGACAGGAGATGTAAGACCTATTCTAGATCTCAGTTCCCTGAACAGTTTCATGGAGTACAAGAGGTTCAGGATGCTCTTACTGCAGAGCCTTCTGCCTCTCCTCCGCTCGGGCCAGTGGCTGTGCGCTCTGGATATGCAGGATGCTTACGTGCACTTATCTATCTGCCCATCTCACCGTAAATATCTCCGTTTTGCTTTCCAGGGGGGCCACTACCAGTTCAAGGCACTTCCATTTGGTCTCTCCTTGGCTTCCCGAGTATTTACCAAATACCGTGCGGTGGTGGTGGCCTACCTGCATACCCGGTGGGTACAGGTTTTCCCGTACCTGGATGATTGGCTCCTGGTGGCCTCGTCCAGGGAGGAACTCCTGCCCTGCCTCTCCCTCACCCAGCAGGTCTTTGCCTGTCTGGATATTACCATCAACCATTCCAAGTCTCACTTGATTCCATCCCAGAGGCTCCAGTTTTTTGGGGCGATGCTGGACATGACCCTAGGTAGGGCCTTCCTGCCACCGGACATGGTGGCCACACTCCAGACTCCGGTAAGCCTGTTGTCTGGCCACAGGCAGGTCAGTGCAAGGTCGGTTCTTTGCCTCCTCGGGCTTATGGCAGCTGCTATCCCAACAGTCCCTCGTTCTTGGCTCCACATGAGGGTCTCTCAGTGGATGCTTTGCTCTCAATAGGATCAGTTGGTAGATGACTTAGACCAGTTGGTCCTAGTCTCCTCTCCCATGATTCGAGACTTGCAGTGGTGGATGGTTCGAGAGAACCTTCTCTGTGGAGTTCCATTCTTCCTTCCTCCTCCCTCCCAGACTCTGACCACAGACACCTCGGGCGAAGGTTGGGGAGCCCATCTCGGTCCACATCGGACCCAGGTCTCTTGGTCCAAGCTCGAACAATCCCTGCACATCAATATGCTCGAGCTTCAGGCGGTGCTCTATGCTCTCCAGGCTCTCCACCTGCATCTTCTTCCAGGCCACCTAGTCATCCAGACAGACAATATGTGTGTGGTATGGTACATCAACATACAAGGCGGGACTCGGTCCTACCCTCTTTGCAGGGAAGCGATGAGAGTTTGGGATTAGGCAGCACAACACGACCTTCACCTCACGGCAATTCATGTTCCGGGGGTCGAGAACTCCTTAGCAGACAAACTAAGTCGCTCGTCTGCTCAAGCTGACGAGTGGGAACTGGATCAGGGGGTTCTGGATGATATCTTCCTACGTTGGGGAACACCTCAGGTGGACCTGTTCGCTTCACCTCTAAACGCAAAGCTTCCCGACTTCTGCTCGCTCATTCAAGAGCGAGGCATTTTATGGAGAGACGCTCTGTCTCTAGATTGGAAGGACCGATTTGTCTATGCCTTCCCCCCGATTCCTCTGATCTTGTGTGTCTTGCAGAAACTTGACTCAGAAGGAGCACGAATGATTCTGATCGCTCCTTTCTGGCCCAGGCAAGTTTGGTTCTCTCTTCTGCAACAATACTCAGAGGAACCTCCTCTTCCTCTTCCACTGTCATGAATTTTACTGACCCAGGATCAGGGTACCCTGGTCCATCCAGGTCTCAAGTCCCTTCAACTACATGCGTGACTCCTGCAGACATAGCTCAAGCCCGCTTTGGGGTTTCTCCCCAGGTGGCTGAGATATTGGTGGAGGCTAAGAAACCTTCCACTAGGTCTACTTATGCCATAAAGTGGAAACGGTTCTCATTCTGGGCCGCTTCAAAAGGCTTTGAGCCTTTCTCCTGCTCGGTTGGGCGACTGCTGGAATAACTGCGCCATATCTTCGACCTGGGTCTTAGTCCCTCGTCTCTGAAGGTACACATGGCAGCCATTTCGGCCTACCATGTTCCCATCTCAGACAGGACATTTGTTCAACTGGAAGTCTCTAGGACTTTCCTCATAGGGGTTCTTCACTTGAGACCCCCTGTCCGAGTTCCTGCCCCTCCTTGGGATTTAAACTTCGTTCTTGAGAAACTTACTTTGCCTCCTTTTGAACCAGCGGCCTCAGCAGACATGAAGTTCCTTTCATGGAAGACGCTCTTCCTAGTGGCCATTACCTCTGCTCGGAGGATTTCCGAGCTCCAGGCCCTGACGTGTAAAATCCCGTACTTGATTTTTCACAAGGAACGTGTGGCTCTGCGCACCAATCCTAAGTTTCTCCCCAAGGTGGTAGCGGAATCTACATTGAACCAGTCCATAGAGTTACCCGCTTTCTTTACGCAGTACTCCAATCAGGGGGAGTATCTGCTTCACACTATGGACGTTCACCAGATTCTGAGATATTACACTAACAGAACAAAGGATCTCAGAAAGACCGATCAACTGTTTGTCTGTTTTGCACCCAAAAGAGAAGGCAATGCTGTTTCCAAGCAATGCCTGTCTAAATGGTTGGCTCATTGCATCATTTTCTGTTACGACAAGTACAACAAGACTCTTCCGGGTCAAGTAAGAGGACACTCCACCAGAGGAATCACTGCCTCAGCGGCATGTTTCAAGAACGTGTCAGGGGCAGACATCTGTGCTGCCACCACTTGGACTTCTGTCCACACAGTTACAAAACACTACGATATTGCCTCTCACCATAGAGCAGGCTTTGGGGTTGCTGTTCTGCAAGGCCTCCTTTCTTAAGGCCTTCACAGCTAGAGGATCTACTTGAGTAGCTTTCCTCCTCCTGTGTGCTTCTTCTTGTTCCAGACTGCTTGGGACTCAGTCCTATATGTAATTACCTACTGCAAGAGCCCTCTCGAAGTAAATAGTACAGTTACGTAAGAACTTACCGTAACAGTAGATCTTCGAGTGAGGCTCTTGCAGTAGGTAATACCTTCCTGCCCTCCATCCCCCTAAACTTATTCAGCTCCTTTTCCAGTGAGGGAAATATCCGCTTCTCTCTCGTCCGGCCTCTTGTGGCCTGTGGCGGGAAAGAACTGGAAGGCGGGCATGAGGGACTGCCCCTTTATACCGTCTCCTGACGCCGGTCACCTGATGTGGGGACGGTCCCTCGCCAGAGACTGCTAGCTAGAAATTTTTCCGTGGGGTCCTGCCACCTGCCGACGTCAGTCCTATATGTAATTACCTATTGCAAGAGCCTCTCTCGAAGATCTACTGTTACAGTAAGTTCTTACGTAACTGTACTTTCCTAGGCAACCTAAATTTAAATATCAACTGGGTGTTAATGTCAGCCACTAAGCATCAGAGTAAAGAATTCCTACAGTTAACAGGACAACTAGGCCTTAAGCAACACATATATCTGCCCACTTGGGGAAAAACACTTTAAATATATTAAGCAGCAACGAAGTAAATATCACAGGCTGCGAAACTGATTAACCCCTTGGGAGGCAGTGATCATAAAAGTATCTACTTCTCATTCCAGGAATGTATACCAATAAATAAAGGATGTAAGGAAGTGTATAACTACAACTCTGCAGATCTGACTCAAATTAGAGAGGATCTATACATGTTACAGTGGGACACCCTTTTAGAAAATAAAGCAACTTAAGACATGTGGGACATTTTCAAAACACAAATACTGAAAATATGTGATAAACATATGAAAAAAGAGTAAGAAATATAGTAACAGGGGTATTAAGCCTAAATGGCTTATTAATAGCTTAAAAATGTTACTTAGAAAAAAGAAGAAAATGTACAATGCATATTCAAAAAACATGAATGAAGTTAATTTGTTAAAATACCTTAACATACAAAAGGAATGTAAACAAAAAATAAAGAAAAATAAACAGAAACTTGAACACAGCGAAACTAAATAACTAAAATAAGGATAATATGAGAGCATTCTATGCATACGTAAACTCTCAAAGAAACTCAAATAGTGGCCCATGTTCCATTACAGTAAAAAATCAGATAATTAATGATCTGAAGTATTTAATACATATTTTGCATCCATTTTTTTTCTAAGAAAGAACCATATATAGGAAAGATAGAAACTAACCATGAAGGTACATTAAGAATAATGGTAGAAGACATTAGTAATAAAATCAACCTGTTGAACAACACACATTCTGTAGGCCCTGATAATATATCTCCTAGATCAAAGGTCTGCAACGTGAGGCTCGGGAGCCGCATGTGGCTCTCTGCCTATGTTCATGTGGCTCAGCAGCTCCTGACAGCTGCTTACCCCTCAAAGGTCCAACATTTATGCTTTTCAGCAACACTACTACTGTGCTCCATAATAAAGGGGGTTGAAACACTGAGCACTGGCTTTTTGGCATTTTGTCTATGTTGGGATACCTTTTTAAGGTCATGTCAGACAACAACACATACATACTGATGTGCATGATTCTAGGACAGATTGAGGCAGTCAAACATGGTTACATAAGGGAGGCTATTATAAGTCTG
The DNA here is from genome assembly GCA_016271365.2 of Neoceratodus forsteri. Classification (NCBI taxonomy): domain Eukaryota; kingdom Metazoa; phylum Chordata; order Ceratodontiformes; family Ceratodontidae; genus Neoceratodus; species Neoceratodus forsteri. The sequence continues at coordinate 1,628,999,491 of CM057453.1, forward strand.
CATCAGTGTTACCGGCTGTGTTGTTCACCTTGGCCATTGGAAGGTTAGCCAGCAAACTTTTAAAAGCTTGCTGAAGGACTGGTTAATGACCTAACCTAGGTTAGTGCAAAAGCCCGGGCCATAGGGCATCAACTGGCAAAGTCAACAAGAATCAACTTTTAATGCCTCCAGTTTCTACACACACGCTTCCTGGTAACTCAAGGATTATGTTGGAAAGGATTATGTTGCCAGGCATGTGCAGTGCTGGAAATGTTGCCAGATGCCAGCAAGGCTTGTGGTGCCTGCCATTTGATGCAAAGGCACCTAGCATCTACAGTAGATATATTTACGTAAAGCAAGCTGGGTCTGGTTGATAGGTATGCCCAGCCACATTTTCCTGATTAAAACATTTGTGCTACAAGTCAGAGAGGGCAGAGTTGAAACAAAGGCAGGAAAACATGGCAGGATTGGCCAGTAAGATGAAGTCTTACCATCCACCACACAGGACTGTCCAGCCAATTATTTTGTTATTCTTCCCTCTCCCTTAACAGATGCTGAGCACTCTATATACTTAATTGGGATATCACAACATCAGGAGGGACCTAGCACCACATCAGTTGTCCCAGTGTTGTGTGTGTGTGTGTGTGTGGGGGGGGGGTTAAGGACAGCAGGGACAACCACAGTTACTTCAGAGTGTTGTATAGAGGTTGGAGTGCGATGAAGGCAGTGCTTCCTTTAGTGGGATAAGAGACTTGGAGATCAAAGGAGGACCGAGTCAAAACATACAAGGTCATACAACTGCAAGAAAGTGTTTTTATTTGTTATTTTAAAAAGTTTGTCCCATATTCTTAAAGTGGCACTGGTACCAGTGAATCAGCTGTACAGGTTATGATAAAATGGCACATCTGCAAAGAAGAGACAAATAGTAGATAACAACATAACATTTCTAGAAGACTGGGGTGCTTTTGATTTTATCAGTAGAGACAGGTGTATGTTTCATGTGATTCGAAGGGAACGTCTTTGCAAAAAATAAGGAGTTTAATCCCTGGGTCATATCAAAAATCACACATTCTACACTGCCAACAAATGTGAAAGAGAGGCATGGAAAAAGCCTTGTCTATAATTGAAAAGAACTGGGTCAGAGACAAATAAAGCAGTTTTCAAAATGGGCCTATACTTGCGTGCAGATTTCAAGGAACAGAGCAGAATTTTACTGTGTTCTAGATTTAGCACAGTCTCTTCTTTGCACAGTACCATTAAGGGTCATGCAAAGAACGTTTTGTGGAATATGGATTATTATCTGTGTTTATAATATTAGGTCAACTTACAATGGCTCACTTGTGCTTGATGAATCAATAGATAACAAGGGTACCATAAGCACAGCTGGCATTTGAGGTCCGTTCTACTGTATGAATGAACAGTATTAGAAATTAACGGTGTAACTAACCAGTTTCCATTGTAGGTACAGAATCAGGGCTAAAACTTTTTAATTTCTCTCGGAGAGGGTTAGGATAATGAGAAGCTATCCATGGATAAACATGTTAATGTACGCACACACAGTGCATCAAGCATGACAATCCATACCAAGTGAGGTAGAAGCTTGGTACTTACAGAACATGGTGTGGTACACTGGAATTTGTACATTGGAATACACTGTTAGTTAAAATGTGTGCACATTTGTATGTGATGATAAATGCACCACAGTTGGAAAAAAGTTGATAAATTGCATTTTTTTAGTGTTTTGCTTTGTGTAGTTAAGTGGCATGCATTTTATTCAAATAGCATTATGGATAATTTTAAGTAAAATTAGGCATTGGAAAAGGCATCTGCAGTGTGTGTGTTCATACGGCTCTCTGGTGATCCCATCTGTCATGGCAAGTGGGCATGTGGCTTCTGATTCTGAAAAGGTTGCAGACCCCTGTCCTAGATTATTAAAACTCCTCACACCACATGTATCCATACCTTTACAAAAGATATTTACTTCATCACTGCAAAATAGTGACATTCCATCAGATTAGCTAACTACTACGATGATTCCTATACACAACAAACTCTGGTCTATCTGATATGGCTGCTCAGAGCTGTCCAGTGCCGGTGCAGGGCCGGCAGAGCTGCGGCAGAGCTGAGCTTTTCTGTGCCAGGGAAGCCATAGCAGAGGTGTGGAGAGCAATGGTGGAAACACGGGTGATGGACTATGCAGTCCGCGAGATGGCGGCGACAACAGACCTGCGCATGCACAGATTGAGTCGTGCTGCCATCTTGCACGCCAGTTGTCACTTCCGCAGTTGCAGGGGAAAAAGAAAACAGATAAAGTAGTGTGCATGCGGGAGGGAGGGCAGCGCGGAGGGGAACTCCATCGGTGGAGGAACGAGGACATGGAGACAGCACTAGTGGACCGCAGACCACATCACTGTAGGAAAAGACAGGGATCGTTTCAGCTGATGGTCCTTTCTCTCCTACAGTGATTGCAAAACGCCTGCAGAGCTCCACCCACGTAGCCATAAAAAGGGTAGTAAGGCAAACTGCACAAATTACAGGCCAGTAAGTCTGACCTCTGTACCCAGGAAATTATCAAAATCTATAATAAAAGATATGACTGTGGCACACCAAAAAAAATATGGTTCTCATGACTCAGAGCAACATGGCTTCACCCAGAATAGATCCTGTGTAACAAACTTACTATGTTTTTATGAGAAGATTCAGTATCTGCATCGTTAGACAGGGGATTACCAGTCGATTACATATATCTGGATTTCTCAAAGGCTTTTGACACAGTACCACATGGGGTAATAATACAGAAGCTAATAAACCTAAATATAGACACTAGAATAGTACAGTGTACATGGAGCTGGCTTAGCAATAGGCTCCAGAAAGTATGCATAAGGGGATATAGCTCTGACCCTGGGGGGTGTTACTAGTGGGGTGCCGCAGGGCTCGGTCTTGGGACCTCTTCTATTTCACATATTCATTGCAGACATAGGAAAGTATGAGTCAAGTTGGATTAGCAGATATATGGATGACACTAAACTGGCTAGGGTGGTCAACACCAATGAGGACAAAATAGAGTTAAAGAACAGTTCATGGGTTCGGGAATGGACTCAGGTTGCCGGGGACTGGCAGGGGGAGGGAGGATCAAGCGTCCCAGCGGATGCTCTCCTTCCTCAGGGGTGGGATACGAGGGACGCAGTAGCGTCCGACACTCCCTTAGAGAGTGCCGGTGGAAGCACCGGCCCTTGAAGAGATTGGCGGCTCCGATATCCTGGAGTCTGGGATGTGGGACATTGTATGGCGCATGAGAGGATGACGTGAACTCGCACGTCGCCTCTCTGGACATAAGTCCTAAAGGCGCCAGCATCCTAAGGGGGCTGGGAACTAAGGGAGAAAATCGGGGAAAAATGTACAAACCCCGGCCCTACGGGCAAGATGAAGCTAAGGGGAAGGGATACCTTGGGGATTGCCCTGGTAGATGGAGTAGGAGAAGGTACGAGGCCTACCCTGAAAGCTGTGGGAGCTGGCAAGTATAAAAAAAAACAGTTCATACGAATTTGCCAGCAGATAAAGGCCTTATGGTCTATTGAGTCTGCTCAAGTGTGCAGCTAGCAACCCTTATACTGCAGCTGTCCTCCCTCCCTCCCCTGCAGCTGTCCCTCCCCCCTGACCCTCCCTCTTACTCTATCCCATCCCTTTTGAAGCAGTCCGCTGTTCTACAGGATACCACTTCCAGAGGCAACACGTTCCACCCAGACACCACTCTCTCCGTAAACAAGTGTCTTCTCATTTCCCTCCTGAACCTTCCCCCCTCCAATCTGAGATCGTGACCTCGAGTGTCCCTACCCTCCTTAACTTCAATAGTCCCTCCGTGCCTGTCTTGTTCATTCCCTTCATGTACTTGAAGGTTTCAGTTATATCCCCCATCTTTCCTCCAGTGAGTACATGTTCAACTCCCTCAGCCTGCTCACATAGGGTATATCCCCTAGTCCCTGGATCATCTTTGTGCCCTGCGCTGCACCCCCTCCAGTAACTTAATGTCCCTCTTCAGGTATGGGCGCCAGTACTGCACTCAGTACTGCAGGTGTGACATAACCAGTGACCTATACAATGGCAGGATCGCCTCCTCTCTCCTTGAAGATATACCCCTGGCAGTACAACCCAGCATTTTGTTGGCCTTTGCAGCTGCCTTCCTGCATTGTGCTGAGTTGTTAATTGATCCCGTTATCACCACCAGATTCTTCTCCTCCTCTGTCACGGCTAGCTGACACCTCCACCCCAAGCTGGTGGCTTCTTCTTGTATTTTTTGCCCTGAAATGTAGCACCTTGCACTTTTTGACAATGAACCCCAACTGCCAGGTCTCCAATTTTGACAGATCATTCTGCAACCCATGCCACCCTCCTAGGTCATCCACTACTGCTCCCATCTTGGTGTCATCTGCAAATAAACTGATCTTTCTCTTGATGCCCATTGAGATGTCTGATATGAACAACACCGGTCCCAGCACTGAGCCTTGTGGTACTCTGCTTGTCACTGCCTTCGGAGATGAGAGCTCCCCTTCCCACCACCACCCTCTGCTGCCTTCCCTGTAACTAGTTTACTACCCATCCCACCAGTTTTGCCCCTACACCTGTACCTGCCAGCTTACTATGTAGCCTCCCATGTGGCACCGAGTCGAATGCCTTATTGAAGTCCAGAAACAGGACATCCACTGCATGGCCCTTGCCCAACTGTCTAGTTACCCAGTCATAGTAATCCACCAGGTTGATCTGACAGGATCTGCCTGTGACAAACCCATGCTGCCTAACGTCCTTCAGCCCATTGGTCTCCAGAAGGGACACCAGCCTGTCCTTCAGGACTGTCTCCATCGTTTTTTCCACGATGGATGTGAGGCTTACCAGCCTGTAGTTTCCCGGTTCATCTTTGGGATCGCTCTGATGTAGGTGTACCATGTGAGCCATCCTCCAGTCCTGAGGTACACTTCCTGAGACAAGGGAGGCATTGAACAGGTCTGCCAAGGGCCCCGCCAGAATTTCTGCCAGCTGTCTCAGTACCCAGTTCAAGTAATATCCTAACATGGGCACAAACTTGGGGTATTTGTTTTAATCAAGACAAGTGTTGTGTCATTCACTTAGATAACCAGTCACAAAAAAACTATATATTTCCTTGACAGATCCCTCTCTAGAGAATCAATAGAGGAAAAGGACCTAGGAATAATGATAAATCAAAACTTCTCAAGCTCATCCCACTGTGAGGCACAAATAACTAAAGCTAAAAGAGTAATCTGGACAATTAAAAGAAACTTCAAGAGCATAAGTGAGGGAGTGGCGATGCCACTGTACAAGACATATGTTAGGCCAGTTTTGGATTATGGGAGCCTGTGTGGTGCCCCATCTTCATGGGAGCAGTTGACAGGATAGAGAGAGAGCAGAGACAGGCCACTAAAATGATATATAGCATGAAAACAACCCCCCATCATGATAGGGTAAGAGAACTGAATCTAATGTCCTTAGAGACTAGAAGAATATGTGACGATTTACTGCTATGCTGCAATATAATACAAGATGATTACGTGTTTAGTGAACTAAATCTGGAATTTAAAAATGATCAGAAAGGTACTAGAGGGCACCTGCTACAGCTAAGACCAAAATATTTTTGTACAAATAATAAGAAAGCATTCTATACACAAATACCATATACCATATGGTATATACCATAATATATACCATGTAATAATTTACCATAGGAGATCATAGCTAGCAGGGATAAAATCCAATTCAAAAATAGACTAGACTCTTATATATTGGATGGAAATGTTCTATCCTATTTTGGGTAATCGGACAGGAGCACTCATGGGTCAACCACCCCCTCAGCTCCTTACACCTCAGTATGAACCTCACTAAAGAGAGAGGGTGCAGCGGTTTCCAGACAGTGTTTAAGTGGTTAGCAAATTGCATTATTTATTGCTACTGTAAGTACAAGGACCTTCCGGGAGTGGTTAAGGGCCATTCCAACAGGGGTATGGCTGCCTCCACAGCTTGTTTCCAGAATGTTTCTGCTGCAGGCATTTGTGCAGCTGCCGCCTGGAGTTGTGTCCACATCTTCACCAAGCATTACAGTCTGGACATTGCTTCTCGGCACAGGGCCAGTTTCGGCCTCGCCATTCTGCAGGGCTTTCTCTCTTTGGCTGCTGTCTTACCTCTTCCCTATGCTGCTGCTTCCTTTACACTACCGGAACTGCTCGGGACTCAGTCCTACCAGTGCTGGCCTGCTGCAAGAGCCTCCCTCAAAGTAAGATAGTGCAGTTACATAAGAACTTACTGTAACAGTAGATCTTGGAGAGGAGCTCTTGCAGCAGGCCCTAATTTTCCCTCCCTTCACCTTCTTTTTCTCTGCTGTATTCCTCTTTTATTTGCATGGGTTTTCTGCTTCCTTTATTCTACTTGGCTCTCAGGAACCTCCTCGGTTCTTCTTTCGCTGCCTGTTCTGGGTCTCTGATGGGAGAACTGAGGAGGGTGTGGGGGACGGCTCGCCTTTATAGGATAAGCTGATGTCAGAGGGTGATGTCGGCAGTGGGTGGTCCCCCGTTCTAAACTGCTAGCTAGAAAGTTTTCTGTTTGGCCCTGGGACCTGGCGGCTTACTCCCACCGGTGTTGGCTTGCTGCAAGAGCTCCTCTCAAAATCTACTGTTATGGTAAGTTGTTATGTAACTGTACTAATGGTTTATGGTTTCCACTCCAACAACATCTGGCGATAGAGCATCCTCTTCTTCTGCACCTGTGTTGGTGTCTTGTCACATAACCTTGGGGGGGAGGGGGGTCTCTGGTCCATCCAGACCTAAAATCCCTGTATCTGCATGCGTGGCTTCTGAAAATGTAGCCATTGCGCATTGTGGGTTTTCACCTAAGGTCGCTGATGTCTTGCTTGTGACTAGAAAGCCTTCTACTAGACATACTTATTCCGTTTCACTTTCTGGTCTGCTCCCCAGAATATGGACCCTTTTACGTGTCCTGTGAATTCTGTTCTGAAATACTTGTTTTCATTGTATTACATTTCATTATTGTAATCGAAAACCCCATGTAGCTTATGTTCTCCATTGCATAATGCTCTGTTCTTGTATGCCTTACCTAAACTGGTATTCTATCAACTGTAATCGAAAACTCTATGTACCTAATGTCTTCAGTTGCATAATGTATGTCTTATTTAAATTGTTATTTTATAATCTTTGTACTCCGCCTTTCCCCTCTCCCCCGGGTAGCATCTAGAAACAAGCCTCAGCTCAGTGTGTTTCTCACGGTCATCAACTTTTATTTTTTTTCTATATACGTTGTATGCTCCTTGTTGCCTGAGTTGCCCCCTTCAGACCAACCCCCCCCAGCCCCATCACCCCAGCATCTCCAGGACATACCTTCCAGCCTACACCCATTGCCACAGGGCTGCAGCGGTGCCTGGGTGCGGTGCCTGTGGAGGGTACATCTTCACCCGCAGCCCAGGATGTTTTCTTTCATTTTTCTCCCCTGGTTCCCATTCCCGTTGCTGGGGTGCACATGCCCGACGTGCATATGTGGAGGTGTGTGCACGCCTGCAGAAGTCCCACAGCACCCTCCCTTCTCTGGCGCCCATTGGACCCGTACTGCCTTCGGGCCTCCGCCCGAGGGCAGTCATTTGGCGGGAGTGCCAGCCCTCCCTTCCCAGGACAGGAGAGCAATCCTCCAGACACTTGATCCTTTCCCTCCCCAGCTGACCCCTGGCGGCCCTCTTGCACTGCGAACATGGGCTGCCGGTGTGGCAGGAGGTAAGGCACGGATGCCTCAGCCCTCCACGCCAGTGGGCCGGCTTTCAGTCATCAACTTTTAAATAAATATATAAATTATCTGATTCAGGTCTGCATTATTCCTCTGTGAAGGTCTATTTCGCTGCCATATCAGCATTTGATGCCCCTGTTGATCGCCATAAAGTAGCACAAATAGAAGTGTCCCATACTTTCTGAGAGGTATCCTTCATATGAAACCTCCTATCCATAATCCAGTAGCCCCGTGGGGGTTATAGGAAGTATGGTAAGGAATTTCCTGGTGCTGTTCATCGTCATTCCACAAGGCATAGCCACTTCTGGCACTTGCCTTCAGAATGTCCCTGCTGCTCATATAGGTCTTACTGCCACATGGAGCACTGTACATACTTTCCCTATGCACTGCAATCTAGACATAGTCTCTCGCAGACATACTGGCTTAGTTCCTGCTGTACTGCAAGGCCTTCTGTCCTGATCATATACCAGGATATTCCATCCTCCCTTGGTGCTTTGTACTGTTAGAGAATCGTTCCAAATGTGTGGCCCAATGGAGGAGATATCCACAATGAAGATAGAACAGTTACATAAGTGGGTTAATGACAGAATTAAGCCCACAGCACTTGGTCATGGGCCTACCACCCGAAGAGATAAAGGGGAAAAGAGGGAAAGTATTTATGCGCAATACCGTTAATAGCGCCATTTAAAACCATCACAAAAAAATGGTTACAGGAGTCTATACCAAAAATAATGGACTGGGTAGTATTAGTAGATCAGATACAAATAATGGAAAGAATAACTTGTGGGGTTCTATGTAAAAAAAAGACCAATACAATACCAGACGGTCCAAATGGGAAATGTATAAGGAAACCATAACATAATAAGTATGTTGTATACAGCCAGTCCCATAATGAAATAGATAATAAACCTAATTCCCCCTTGTGTAAAGTGATCATGGGTCCCCAGTTTGCTTAGACTGAATTTTCGAACTAAGAAATAGCCTTATATACAAGGTATAAAGAAATAAGGAATATAAGGAAAGGATGTCTTGCACACAAAGCACTTTATTTTTAGCTGTATTCTCTGACTAACTGATATGCCTGCTGTTAATTCCTGTTGTTTTAACTGTTATTTATTGTTATCAGTTTTGTTTGGGGAAAACAGTTAATTAAGATATGGAAAAACTGGTGGTAAGAATGAAAAAGATGTGAACTGTTTTTTTTTTTTTTCTGGAATAAGAAAAATGGATGTATTGTATTACATTAAGAAAATTCAATAAACGTGTAAGTTTAAAAAAAAAAAAAAGAACAGTTACATAAGAACTTACCGTAACAGTGGGTCTTCAAGAGAATCTCTTCCATTGAGCCATAGCTACCCTCCCTTCTTCCCCCTTTTTCTTTTGAGGGATAATCCAGATGCTATACCTAAGGCATTATTCCATGCTTTCTGTTTCCAATCCCATGCCTCTCCTTGTTTGCCTGGTACTGTTTGGTTTCCTGGTTCCTCATGGGTAAGAGACACCCTGAGGCTTAACTCAGGCGGGGAACTGAAAAGTATTGGGGCCACCCATCTTATATAGGCAGTGATGCTGCACATCATTGTGTGCTGCCCCCCTGGCTAGGAAAAGTTTCCAAAGTGGTCCTGACACTGCTGGCTTACAGTTCTAAAGATGTGGCCTAATGGAGGAGATTCTCTTGAAAATATACTGTTACAGTATGTTTTTACGTACCTGTTCTTTCTTCCTTTTCATTAGGGGTTCAGATTTATTTGGTAATTCCACTGGTTCTTGTCTTTGTTTAGGTTTAGCTAGTGTGTTTTTTACCTGCGTTTCCTCTGGTCCATTGTCATTTCCTTATCAGAAGGTTGGGGGGAGGCATGCCACTGGTAATGTCTGATATGATGTGGACTGTAGCAATCCCCATCATGTCCTCCGTGTGTTCTGAAACAGTGTCCCTTTGGTCAGAAGGATGCTGATGTCCATATTGGTTGGTTTGGGATGTGAGGCCACAGCTGTGCAAGCTAATATAGTGTTCCTGGAAGACTGTAGAAAAGTGTCTGTCTTAGACATTGATGTTGAAGTCTAAGGGTGTACAAATGTGTCCGCGTTGGTCTGGGCTGGCTTCTCCACATTTGGAGATGGGGCAGAAGCAGATGTGGAGGTTGGAGTTGTGAAGCTTGTTTTCCATGTCTGGGCTAGCAGATCATCCTGATTGAGTTATTCCCTTCCATTGTGAGCTGCTCTTGGACATGCTTTATAGGCTGCACATAAGTTGCATCATGGAGCACATTGACAGCTGAGACTGTCATGGCCGAAAGCAGAACAGAGACAACATCTACGCTAGTTGCACTCTCCGCTGAGATGTGCATGGGAGCAGCACTAATAGCACGCTTTTGGTGGTTCCAGGTAGGAAAAAATGCCACGGTCCTTCACTGTACAAAAAAACCCCCAAAAAACGCAAAACTGCTTGGTAGATGTTGTACCCCCTGATCAATTTCTGTCATTTGGACTTTGAACCTCCAAATATGTTCTGAGTTACACATTGGCTCTAGTTTCCTTTGCACCATATGTTTTTGCTACAGCCAGAAAAGAATGACACACTTACACCTTCATTTCGGAAGGGGACTGTAATGGCTTTAAAGGTTGATCTGGGCAGGTGAATGACAGAAAAGGAAAACCGTAGGGGAGAGGTTTTGAAACATAGAAAGTGATGACAGAAGGAGACCGCTAGGTCTATCTAGTCTGTCCTTGATTTATTTTCTACCCCCTAATCGCCCTTGCGTGTGAGGTATCCCCTGTGTCTATCCTATGCTGTCTTTGCCCCCACCACCCCTGGGGGCAGGCTATTCCATGTATCTACCACTCTTTCTGTGAAGAACTTCCTGATATTTGTATTGAACCTCCCTTCCCTTAGCCTCAGATCATGTCCCCTAGTTTTACTACCCTCCTTGGAGTCAAAGAGGTCCTGTGCCTGTACTTTATTTATGCCTTTCATGTATTTGAAGGTTTCGATCATGTCTCCCCTTTCCCTTCTCTGCTCCAGGGAGTACATGTTCAGTTCTCATAATCTTTCTTCGTAAGACAATTGTTGCAACCCCTGTACCATACCTGTTATTTATTTATTTTTTTTTAATTTATTTTTTATTAAGTTTTTTTGTTTTTCCTTTACTATTACAAGTATATCAGGAGACATTTTACAAACAGAAAATTTTTCCTGTGATTACTTCAGGTTTGTTATTGTACAGGAGAGCAATGCATATATTTCTTTTACATTGGTAACACATTGAGATCAAAGCCAAACTTTCCTTAGCTGATATAGGATCAAGTTTGTCCAATCCCCCAACCCCTCCTCTCCATCCCTTCTCTAAAGGCAGAAATCGGGGTCAATTCTTGCCTGACTGACCGACCATCTCTGCCATAGGGCGGCAAACCCATCCATTTGATTGTTTAGTTTCGCTGTAATGTTTTCCATCTGATATATATCATACACAATTTGTCTCCAATCTTGTATACTTGGTATAACTTTCGTCATCCATTTCCTTGTCAACGATTTTTTCGCCGCCAATAACAGAATGGGGAGCAGAGTTTTTGTCCAAGGGGGGGGAGCGATCCGGATATACGGCCGTAAGCACCATCTCGGCTGTAAGCTCAACTTGTTCGTCTAGGCCCTCACTAATTTCATTTTGTATAGTTAGCCAGAAGGGCATTAAACATGGGCAAAGCCACATTATGTGTGCTAAGTCAGCTAATTCTGCTCCACACTCCTTCCAACAGGCCCCGTATTCTCTTGGAAGATATTTAGTCAGGGTCTCCGGTGACCTGAAAAATCTTGATCTGCACTTCCAGGAGTATTCCCTCCACACATGTGATTTAGTGATTTTGACCACTCTCAGAGACGAGGAGGACCAATCTTCGTTAGAAACTTCTAGGTCCAAATCCTACCTGTTATTTATTTTGTCTGCCAGTTTTGTATTGTAACCTCCCGGGTCGTGTCTGAAAATAGTCATATTTTGTGGCTACAACACCTTACCCGGTATACGAAAACTAAATAAATAAAATAACATTTTCATTGCCTTTTTCCTTTTTTTAAACTTTATTTATAAATTTTTTTTCAACATATATAACAAACAGCCATATATACATAATAGCTTGACATTTAATTGACAGGTAAAACTGAGATGTGCAGTAAGCTTATCATGTATTCTATCGATGCTCTTATCAGAACTAATTAGTTAATCTACAGTGTTCTATATCTTTATAGATCAGAGTCACTTAATCTTTGTGGCTATTCCTTCTAGGGGGACAGAGCCTTTCTGTTCAGATGTGATTTCCAGGGGGTTCCTTACATAGCTTGAAATCCAGGATGCACTCCTTAAGGTAGGAAATCTGGGTGGTTAGCTGCCATATAAAACACCCATCTCCGCCATACTAGTTCAACTTGATCTTGCTGTTTATTCAGCAGAGCAGTAATCCTCTCCATTTTATAAAATTCTATCATTAAGTCTTGCCATGTTTTTAGGGTAGGAAGGTTTTGTCCCAGACAATTCTTGGTTATAGCTTTCTTAATAGCCAATAGAGAGAGTTTTAAAAGTTTCTTGGACTGTCTATTCCTACACTCCTGTGGTTAGACCGAGAAGAAAAACAGCAGGGGGGAGAGAATAACTGAGGGATTCCACAGTTGTTTTAGTGCATCCTGTATCTCTAAAATAAAAGATTGAAGTTTTGGGCATTTCCAGAAAACATGAGCGTGGAATGCAGGGGAGTAACCACAGGCCCTCCAGCAATCTGCTCGTCTACCCTGTCCATACCTGGCCTGAGATGCTGGGGGTCTGAAGTACCGCACAGTGAGTTTCCATGAAAACTCTTTCCAAGTTTTAGATGTAGTATTCGACTGGAGGGTGTTAATATGTCTCTTCCAATGTTTGTCTGGGATCTGCATTCCTAAATCTTTCTCCCACGCTATTTTCACTGACTCCAATGAGTCTCCATCTATTTTTCTAAGTGCGCTATACAGTAGTGAGATCAAATATGAGAAGGGAACTCTTCCCTCCACCGCGGAGTATAAAATTCCTATTATTTGAGGAATTGGCTCCTCTCTCCAAAAGTTCCCCGGAAGAGATTTTATAAAATTTCTAATTTGAAAATACCTCATTCTGTCCCAAGGGGAAATCCCATATCGGTGTTCTAAATCTGTCTAGGTCAGCAGACATCCTTGATGTATAAATTGCTTGACTAGATGTAATCCCTGCCTTTCCCATCTAAGATATCCCATATCCATCCTAGGGGTGGAATCTATCCACGTAGGGTAAAGAGTACAGCAGTGGTCTCCATTTACTAAGCTCTTTAAGGGTCAAAATCTTTCACCATCATTGAATACTGGACCGGGTATACAGGTTAACTATATCCTCCAAGCTTATGCTGGGGGAGAGAGCGGGGACAGCCAACAACACCCTGTTAAGTTGTCAGAGATCTTCTCCCAGCGTTCTATTTTTTTCCATTTAGCTGTGTACCCCTGATATAGCCAATAAAGAACAGTTCTATTCTGTGCTGCTAAGTAGTAAAGTCTAAAATTAGGTAATGCAAGTTTGTTGCCTTTTTCTGTACTGTTTCTAACTGGTTGATATCCTTTTTGAGGTGTGGCCTCCAAAACACGACACAGTACTCCAGGTGTGGCCTGACCAGAGCTCTATACAGTGGCATGACCACCTCTCTCTTCCTGCTTGTGATTCCCCGTTCTATGCATCCCAGCATGCCACTGGCCACCTTTTTGCATTGTTTTCCCTTTAAGTCATCTGAAATCATGATTCCCAGATCACGCTCTTGGTTTGAGGCAGCCAGTCTTACCCCTCCTAAGTAATACACTGTTCTTGGGTTTCCTCTTCCCATGTGCACAACTTTGCATTTTTTGGCATTAAATCTCAGCTGCCATGCTCCAGACCACTCCTCAAGCTTCTTTAGGTCTGATTCCATCTTGCTCATTCCATCTAAGGAGTCCACCCTGTTACAGATCTTGGTGTCATCAGCAAATAGACACACCTTCCCCTCAAGCTCATCTGCGATGTCAGCTATGAAAATTTTGAAGAGTAGAGGCCCCAGCACCGAGCCCTGGGGTACACCACTGGTTATCCTACCCTCTGATGATACTTTACCTGGACCCTTTGTATTCTGCCTTGCAGCCAATTTTTTACCCATTTTACCACCTCCTGACTAACCCCTGTATAGTCTAACTTCTTTACCAGCCTTCTGTGTGGAACTGAGTTGAAGGTTTTGCTAAAGTCCAGGTAGACTGCGTCCACTGCTCCCCCGTTGTCCACAGTCCTGGTAACCCAGTCGAAAAAAATTCCACCAGATGTGTTTGGCATGACCTTACCGATGTGAAATCGTGATGTTTTGGTTCCAGCTGTCTGTTTGCTTCAAGGAATGCTATTATTCTCTTTGAGCAGTGACTTCATCATTTTTTCCACTATAGACATGAGACTAACTGGTCGGTAGTTTCCTGACTTTTCCTTACTGCCTGATTTATGGAGTGGGACTACTGTTGCCATTTTCCAGTACTCAGGTACCACTCCGCTCTCTAGGGTTCTGGTGAAGTTTTGCCAATGGAGCTGACAGTTCATTCCTCAGTTCCTTTAGGATTCTGGGATGTATCTCTTCTGGTCCCATGGCCTTGTCCACCTTCAGTTTATTTTGCGCCTTCAATACTTGCTCTTCTGTGAACAAGCTAGTGTTGACTCTTGGTCTGGGGGTGCTGTTTTTCATGAGCGCCGGGATGTTTCCCGGATCCTCCTCAGTAAACACTGAGCAGAAGTACCTATTTAGGATTTCTGCCTTCTCATGGTCTTCTTCTGCTAATTTTCCATCCCCTGTAGCAATCATTACTATCCCCCCCCCTTTGTTTTCCTTCTTTTCCTGATGTACCTAAAGAAGGATTTGTCACCTCTCTTGGACCCCACTACTATCTTGTCCTCCGTCTGAGTTTTGGCTTTTCTTATTTGTTTATTTGCTTCTTTCATTTTTGTCTTGATATGAAATCCCAGTCTCTGTCATTTTTAGAACTAGATAGATAAAATCTTTATTTTTATACAGGAAACATCATGTCTTTAAGGTTTTACAACCCTGTTTTCAAGACAGTCCCGTCTAGGCCTAAAAAGTTTCTATAAATACAAAACAAGAACAAAAACTACACACACACACACACACACACACACACACACACACACACACGTCACCTAGTTGACAACATACTACTAGTTTCCTGGTATGTCATGTATGCCTTCTTTCTTTTTCTTTGACTATGGTAGCCCCCTCCCTGGAGAACCAGAGAGGATTTCTTTTTCTTTTCACCTTGCTGACCCTCCTGGAGCATTGGTCCGTGGCACTCCTGATTGCTTGCTTTATTCTCTCCCACATGACTTCTACCTCTCCTTCTATCTCTTCAGTTAAGTTTTCCTTTAAACTGGCTCTAATTTTTCAGAAGTCTGCCTTCTTGAAATCTAGAACCCTAACCTTGAGTGACAGGAGTTTTCCACTATGTTTACTTGGAAACTGACCATACGGTGATCGCTGTTTCCCAAATTGCACCCTACATCAGTTTCTCTAACCCTCTCACTATTTGTGAGAATCAGATCAAGAACAGCATTTCCCCTTGTTGGGACTTTAACAAGCTGCTCCAGTCCAGCACCCTGTAGGGCCAATAAGTCTCTGCATTTTGTTGTTGCTGCTGTTTGTGTGCTCCAGTTTATATCTGGGAGGTTAAATTTTCCCCCACCAGTACTACATTGCCCCATCAGTCATTCTTCAGTATAGCTCTTCCAAAAACAGTCCAATAAATGTGGGGTCTTGAAACTCGCATCAAATATTGGCTCACCTGATACATGACTGAGTGCATATACGTCCTAGGCCACGAGTTTAAGAGGGTCCTTTAACATATTACATGCTACATGGACTCCATCTGGGACAGACTTAAGGCTTCCCCTGTATCTAAGGCACACCACGGTGTGGTGTTTGACTGACTCTGGTCTATTTTTGAATAAGTTGTCCTTTACAAATCAGGCCAAAGCTTCCCTGTCAGGTCAAGTGGAGGAATCCTCTTCTGAATGAGGAACACTAGGGTTATCATTTTCTGGAGAAACTGTGTTATTATCTTCAGTTGCAGGTGCCAGTGGATCCCCCATGTTACAAGGAGCCAAGATTGTCCCTGGTGAATGTGCAGTGTCAGTGTTTGCATCATATTTGGCAATAGGCCCAGAAATCACTTTGTTTGCAAGGATGACTGCAGGTGCTTCATTCCCTATGCCAGCTCCCATTTTCATGCACCGCATTACGTCCCTGTGCTGAAGCTTCCGGAGACAGTGTTCTCTGTGGGCAGAGAGGTGACATGCCCATCAACTTTTCGGGGGTCACTTATCCCTGAAACCACTAAAGTCTCTGTATTCAAAAGGGGATGCAGAAGTAATTCTTTCATGAGAGCTTACCTTGAGAATTTCAGTTCCACACCGCACACTTAATTCAGGCTCAGTACTCTGCATTAACTTAGTTCGGGAACACTTTGTAAGGGTTTTTGACAAGTCATTGCTTGTATGTGGTGCCAATAGCATGTCATCTGTAGCCACTCCCATTCCTTGCGCGGTCTGCAGTATCGGCTCAGGATACTGGACTGCACTCTCATGAGCAGACACATCCCGGGACTGAGACTCCAACTGACGCAGAACATTCATCTGGGCTTTTAATCTCTGTATATGTTGGGAACATTTCAGGGCTTGAACAGTTTTTGGAGCAGTTACCCTCTAATTTGTTTTTGAAACAGGATACGCCCTCTGTGCTGACTGCATTATGTCAGCAGTGCTTGGAACCTCTCCTGCTGACCACAAACCATCAGGGGCTTTCTGCCAGGCAGCTGGCAGAAGAATTTTGTGAGCCAACCAGTCTGAGGAGGGGTTCTGTTTAGCTGCAGATCTGTCCCTTTTCAGGTTCAGCTGTTGTTCCTTACTTTTGGGAGACAACTTTACAGGCGCTTCAATGGAAACGGTGCTAATTCCTGACATCTGTTTGTCTGGACGTCTCAGACGACACACCTTGATTGTTGTGCACAGCTGCCAGGGCTGCATCCTCCCCGGCTAGGAATTGAAGGAGCAGGGCTCTTCTTTCAGAAATCCCTTTTACCAAAACCTTCTTGGCGGAGCTGCTGTGGAGGATGTCACATATTCCAGGTCAGCATCCATTGTAAGCTGTGAATCAAAACTTTGCTGCTGTGTGAAAGGAGGTGCAACGCCCCCTTCCTCAATTTCCATATCCATGTTTATTCCTTTTCCCACCTCAGGCATGGTGGAAAAATCAAGGCTTCCACTGGCAATTTCCCCACAGGAAAGGTTTTAGGGATTGGATCAGCCAAGTTGTCAAAAGCATGTCCACCTTCTCCATTCTCCGGGTCTGCCATCTTGCATGCAACTAGATGACCAGAGATTCTCCCTACAGGGAAAGTAGGAGTATTTTTATTACAAGAAATATCAACTAAAAGTAAATACATGTGGGGGTCTCACCAATTACAATTTCCTACCCTTAAAGAGATGCTGACACGATCGGTGCTGCACGATATGTAAAGTGACATAGTGGGCTGCTGGTTTTTGATGCACTGTTAAAAATTGAAATTATTACCTAGTTTTCCTGTTATTTTGTCATTTGTTTCCATCTGTAGCCATCCTGCATTCCTGTAGTCACTCCTGTGACAGCCGCATGTTCCTGCTGCTCCTGCAGCATGATGACATGAACGGAGGAATGCCTGCTATCAGCAGTCACAGGGTACGAGTTTGACTACTCAGCTTTTAGGTGGCAAAGAGAAATCTTCTCACAGTGCTGTGGAAATAAATCTTTGTATAAGCCGGGCCAGTGGCGCCAAGGGTTGAGGCGCTGGACGCCACACCTCGCGTCACACCGGCGACCCAAGGTCGGGAATGATCTCAGGTTGCCGGGGAGGAGAGAACCGAGCATCTGAGGTCAGTTTTCCTCTCCTGGGGAGGGTGGGCCAGTGGTCCCACCGCAGCAGTGACTCCCGGTGGAGACTGGGGTGCCAAAGCCGGGATCGTGCATGCTAGGGGAGGAGGTGATGGCAGACACTCGTGAGATGAGTGCTGAAGCGTGACCGGCTTGTGCTGAGCATCACTGCATGGCCATGCCTCCGTAGGGGTCATGTTCATGCACAAGAATAAGGAAACACCCTGGCTCCTGAGGAGACGACAGTACGCCAGCTCCACGCACTGTTGGACCCTGCTTTCCCAGGTCCCGATGTCCTCTGGCCCACACCAGACCACCGAAAGGGATTGAAGGAGTGCCCAGGTAAGAGGAGGGCGACTCCACCCTGGGGGTGCAAGCCAGGGGCTATGGTGGTACATGGTGGTGGGTCGGGGTTCCGGGGGGACCTAGGGTAAGGGGAGTCTCAAGCTGGGCAGGACAAGCTGGGGTTGCCTGAGGGATGCCTCAGGACCAGTGACAGGAGGGATGAAGAAGTGAAAAAAAAAATCTTTGTATAATACTCAAGCACTGTTTGTCTTTGTTTCTATCCTTTAAATGGGGGGTTTACGATCGGCGCTATTGGCTCCATCAGGTGTCTGGTATGGTATTTATTGTGGTCTTACTTGGTCAAATCCTCAGCGAGCTACAAGACACACAGTAAGTATTGAGGGGCTTTGCAAATAATTATATTGTTGACTGCCTCGTCTTAGTCCTACTTATTATTTAAAGAAGTGTGCTGTTCTTATGTGTCATTTTTAACTGAGCAAGGAGTGATCAGCTAGATTAAAAGTGCTTGATTTTCACAAGCTGCACATTCTCTGAAATATGTGGACAAATACTGTATGTCCCGCAGTCTGCAGGCACATTGCCCACAACACCATAACAAGTCATTACATTTGGGGGGGTTAAGCTACTAATCTTGCTTTACTTCACTTGCTGATTTGCATGTCTAGTGATGCATGCACACTGACATGCATAGTACACACAGCCTCTGCCTCATCCCTTCCACACGCATCTTGTAGTCTATAGCCTTCCTGATCTTTGCCGTGGCCACTGCATCAACAATGCATCCAGCAGATCAAGAGGTACCTAATTTCATGCAGCACAGAGTATTCGAGGGCATAATAGCCTGGTGCCACACTGGACAATGAGATCCTTCAGTCCACATTCCCTCCCTTCCCTGCCTCATATGGCTTTGTGGCAGCTACATTTGGTTGTTAATTATTATTATCCTGATCTCCTTCACACACCTTCTACACCCCCCATCCCACTTGCATAATGCTACAGTGAAGCACCTTGTTCATAAATAAGAAAATGAAAGCGAGATGCAGTGGAAGGGGACTTGATTTGTAGAAGGTCTCAACGGTTACGACTCTTTTTTGTTGCTTAGCCAAACAACAATAAAACCAAGGCTTGGGAGCAAGATATTCAGTTTGGCCTCCAATGGACTTTCTCATCCCCCTCATTTTTTTTCCTGGTAGTTTCCTATTGTAGCCGTGGACACTGCGTCAGCCTGTGTGCTATAGCGTGTAAGCAAGGTCTCTCTTGCACACGTACTAACTCCTTCCCCGGTTTCAAAATGTTATTTTAATAAGTGACTAAGCTCTGCATGAACAAAAAAAGTGCTCTTTTTATTGCAATATGAATTCTATTTGCAATCATAGCAAAAAAACGATCCCTGTAATGTATTGCTGTATGTGGCATATGCACTGATAGCCCATGACATTAAGTGGTCATGCTGCAAATGGCATTCCTTACTAAATGTCACACTAATGTGCTAGCAGCAGTGCGACCACTTGAGAGACGTGGGGGGCACATGTTCATGATGTGCATAAAAATGGATTAAAACTAGTACACTGCAGCTTTTTTTGGCAAAATTAAATTGCGATTCATCTAGTTGGAGAGTGCCTGTACTGCCACAGAAACGATGGCAGGTAAGCTGCACTTAACGTTAATCAAGCAACAAAATCAACAAAGACCGTTATTACTAATAGTATTACTCAAACAAAGGGGAACAAAACAAAAAAAACACAGAATGGTGAGAGAAGCCCACCACCAAGAGTTCTTGAACCTCTGGCCCCTGTCTGTTAACCAGTGACCACTGTTCCAAAGATGATTGAAAATGTCTTGTGATAACAAATTGCATTCTCTTTCTCTAATAGCTGTAAGTTCATTCTTCCTTACCATGTTCACTATAATACAGTATGCAGAGGAACATCCTTCTTCTTCAAGACAAACTGACACTGTGCCTGCCATTTGCACTACTGCAGACAAGCAAATAACACGAGTGATGTACTTTGTGCCCATCTAGACCAAGTCCCATCTATGTCTCCCAGTATTAATCCAGTATATGTTATATCCTCAAACTGTGGAACTTTCCATGCTGAAGCTAGGAGGAGCCAAAACGGTTTTATATATGTGCAAGTGAAATGTAGATGTCCCAGCGTTTCTACTGCTTAGTTACAAGCTGGCCATATGCATCCCCACTGTTCTGTGTTTCGCAATAGCTTTTGACATTTATTTGTCCATGCACACATAAGAATACTATTTCCCACATTGTTAGGGATTCCTATTGTCAGAAAGCTACTTGGTTATTGCGATCTCAGAGACATTATATCTCAAGTCAAATATTGGATTAATGTGAAAATACGTTGACATGATATGTTTATACAGTTTTTTCCCCTGAGTTTTACCTCATTAGTATTAATGTCCCCAGTGTTTAGTTTTCGGGAAACAATGCTGATGGATGGTATATTTGTCAAGGCTGGACCTTTAATATTTAGTTTTTGATGTTCCCACACCTTTAGAAATGGTTTGCATGTTTTCTTAAACATTGCCAACCCATTAGTTATGTTGCTGACTAAAACTGGTCTCTGGTTGAAACTGAAAAAACACAGTAAAAGAAAATAATAGGGTATATCATGTTAACCCCTCAGTCTTCTGCTAGGTGTGCCCTTATTTTATTGGGTTCCGTCTACTGTCCCAAAGCAGCCTAAAGAAAACATATATCTTTGCTTCCATCCCTAATGGAGGAGGAAAAATGCAACTGATGTACAAAAAATAGGTATCAAAAACATTTTGATCAAAGAAAACCTTTTTTTTGTTTGAACATGGGCCAGTGACACCATCTTGTTAACTTGTCCTCAGCGATTGATATTTTCTGATCCTAGTTGTAGGTGGCCATGTCCAGAGTTTTGAACCGCAGACCCAGAATCTTGATAGGGCCATCAGTAACAATGATGCCTCCTATATTTTTTATTCTCTGACTGGGCTGTGTCACGCATGTTTAGGCCTGAACCTTTCCCTACATTTAATCGGGAGCCTGCTATGTACATGAATTTCTCAAACTGGGCTTATGCTTGGAGCACGGAGGTTTCATCCCATAACAGTAGGCAGATGTCCGCGTAAACAGCAGATTTCTGAGGCAACACAACTAATGTTGTTTCAATGCCTTTTATACTCTTTTCCAGCTCTGTTGTCTGTAGTATGGGGTCTAGTACAAATAGATAGAGTACTGGGCAAATGGGGCATCCTTGCCTTATCCCAGCTCGTAGAGCAGACTCCTTCTCTTAGACCCATTTCCCACTGGGAGGACAGTGCCTACTTCATAAACAATTTGAATCCAGTGAGTAAATTCAAGTGGTATACCATATCTGTGTAGTACAGCAAATAGATATGTATGTGTAACCCCCCTGCAAATGGGGGTTCCCAAAAGACTTCCAGGAGCTTGCTTGAATGCTCCAAGCCTGAATGGTGTTTGGCATTTAAGCCATTTATCAGTGAGTGTTTTTAGAGCCTCTGGTACTGTCTCTTTAAGAGCTGTCTGCTTGCAGACATAATTAGTTTGTATGGGGACTGTGTGCTTCTCTGAGTACCACTCGAGCTGCTGCCAATTCACTTCATTTTGCAGTCACTAGGAGTGCAAAGGGAACCTATCTGAAAGATGTAACTGTTTGCCAGAAATTATTTAGAGTAATAATGAAATTACAGTTTGTCTAACCTGCTTTCTTTGCAGCCAGAACTGTGTCTGCTAGTTCCCATTCTAGTTTTGAACTGCTGAACTGGACCAATCAGTGTGGGGTAAGCTAGCTCTAAAATGGTGCCTTGGACGAATCAGAACTTGGACTCATAATCTGAGCCAGCCACAAGAGGATTGTATGGGCAGTGACTCTGGGAGATGTAGTTTAGACTTCAGTGCCTTTTGGACCAACAGCAGCAGTCTATTGTGAGTGACAGCCAATCCAGTCAAGAACTGGGAGGAACTCAAAGGAAGTGCCGGTTTTGTCGGTTGAGCTTCAGTTGAGCTTTGGCAGTGAAGAAGGAAGGAGCCCTGTGCTTTTCAGTGTGCAGTTTTAGTCAAAACGTGTCTAAGGCCCAGAGTTCGGTCTGCAGCTTGTTAGGACTGAATCCGTCCTGTGAAAAGAATCAAAGGATCTCTGAAGAGTAGAAACCAGGCTCACCCTGTAGAAGACTGGAGAAATTGCTGAAAATTGCACTCGGTCTGTCAGGAACTGAATCTGCTGTGTGTTCTCCGGGTATTGTGCAGTAATTGCGATCGGGATACAGATGCAGCCTGCCTGGTATAGTGCTTTCTTTTATATGGATGTGTGAAGAGGTTTGTGTACCTCAAGTGAGCCCTGCTGACATTGAAGGACCCTATCTTATTTGGAGGTCGTGAGTACTAATTCAGGGTCGCTTCCCTGTTGAATTGCCACATTAAATCCAAATGGAATTACTGTACTGCTGACTGTTTAATTCTCCTTTTCTCTGTGTGAAAGGGCCCCTACCAGCTGCCACAGTTTGGACTAGCCACTAGGGCTTGGGTACCAGGGACAGTAACTGATAGGGATGAGCCTGTGCACAGAGCCATAGTAGATTATTAGGTGATAAGCTAATTAACCTGATTTCCCCTGTCCTTGTTATATCCCCTAAATAAATCAGAGCTGCTTGTTTCAGCAAAGTTATACTGCCTGAATTATTTGTCTATGTTAAAGTACCGTACTGTGATTGTTGCACTGTATCTCATTTCACAGGAGGTCCCAGTGCCGGAACCAGACCTGGGGGTAAGTGTATACTGTGAAGGTAATTCTGATATATTGTGTGGGCCACTAGTGGGAAGAAAGGGGGGTTGCAGTGTCCCAGAGGGCTGTGACCAAGTTAGTTTAACTATTGCAAACCCTGACCTCTGGGTGGAGGCACCCGCCATTGGATCCAGGCCCCTCAACCTGTTAGTGGCAAATCAGGCAGGGGTAGTAGCCCCTGGGATAGCGCCATCTAGGGGTTACATATGGTTTACATTATCGAAGGCCTTCACCTGGTCTAAGGCCAGTAGAAGGCCTGTAGAAGCACCCTTTTGGCCCTGCACCACTAATTCACAAATGAAACCAGGTTATCTTGCGTATTTCTACTATAGCATAAGGGTAGATGCTGCGTCTGCCAACCTTCTGCCTAGGGTTTTCTGAAGAATTTTCACGTCTGTATTTAATGCACTGAGAGGTCTTCAGTTCTGAGGGTCTGCCCTGTCCCCTTTTTTGTGCAGGAAAATCATAACACCCTGTAACTGGGAGTGTCCTGGAGTGCATTCTATTAATAGAACCTTAGACATTTTTACTAGTACATCAGACAACTCCTCTTGAAATATTTTGTCCACCTCACCCAGTAGTGAGTCGCTGCTTAGGGCCGTGTTATTACTAAGTGACTTAATAGCTTCCAATATTTCATTATTATGAATTTGTGCTACCATTTTATTCTGGAGGTCGGCAGGCTCCTCTGGTAGCTGTACTACTTAAGAGTTCCACCCAGCTTTCTGTTTTGTCTACTGAACTCCCAAAGATATTGTGTACATTGTCATCAGTAATCTTCTGTATGCCATTAGAGGTATCAGTTATGACCCCAGACTAATTTTTTAGCTATGAAATTACTCATTTTTGAAACCCGCTCTGAGCAGTTATCAAATGGATTAACCTGGGCATTCCAGCCTTGATTCCCAATTTTCTGCTGTTGTATGTGTGAATGTAACTACTGATATTGAAATGTACTCATTTCTT
The DNA here is from genome assembly GCA_016271365.2 of Neoceratodus forsteri. Taxonomy (NCBI): domain Eukaryota; kingdom Metazoa; phylum Chordata; order Ceratodontiformes; family Ceratodontidae; genus Neoceratodus; species Neoceratodus forsteri. The sequence goes on from CM057453.1 coordinate 1,629,023,298, forward strand.
GTTTGACTTGGTTAATTTGTTTCGTATAATCCTGTTTGGTTTTCATAGTTATAGACAGCAATTTTTTTTGTAAATGGAATAGTGAATTTAAGTATTTGAAATACTCTGTCCATTTTTAATTCCTTGATACTGACATGCGTATTTCTTTTTATCTCCCCTTTTACTGCTTCCCACCAGTCTACCATGTTTTCATACATATCTGTAAGGAATTATTTCACTTTGATTAAATCACTAATTCTATTCCTTACTCTATCATCAAGTGTGGAGCAATTTAGTCTCCCGCGGAGGGTGGGGGTAGATATGAAAAGTGAATTGGCACCACTTTGAACAGGCACTGCTTTGTTATCTGGTGTTTTGATCTGTATGGTTCTAAATTTAGGTACCTGCAACCATGGGGATATAAACCAGAAATCAGTTCTGGATGAAATGAGGTGGACCTATAAAAAGAAAAAAATTACTCACCGTAGTAATATTGTTTCTTCTAAGGTGTCTTCCAGTATGCTTCACAGGTGCAGTATGCCAGCTGGATTCAGCTGCCCCAGAGGTGGAGACAATGTAAATGAGCAGAGGACATTGACCAATCAAGAGAGAGAGAGAGAGAGGGAGAGAGGGAGGGAGAGAGAGAGGAGTGCTGCCTGCAGTCAGCCTGAAGGGCTTCAGAACTGTTTCAATGCTGAAAAAAGGGCAAAAACTATGCCCCAGTAAGAAAACACTGTTACAAAAGGAATAAAACTATTTAAAACTACCTATTACACTAGCAAAAAATGGAAACTACTAAGAGAAAGATTGAGGTGGAACTCAGAAACTACCTTGGGTAGAAATTTTCTGTTCATCCTGAGGACTACCTTGTACCTGTGGGAAATGATATATTAGGCTCAGTGCACAGGGCCTGTAACTCTGAAATCCTCCTTGCTGAGGTGATGGCAATAAGGAAGACAATCTTCCTGGTGGCATATTTCAGGTCAGCTGTAGTCATGAGCTGGAAGGGAGGCTCCTTGAGCTTGGTTATAGAGATGTTCAAGTCCCAGGGAGGGACAGGCTCCCTCAGAGGAGGTTGAAGGTGCAGAAGGCCTTTAAAAAAACCTTTTGAAAATGAGCTGAGAAATTATGGATTTCTCCGGTCCCTTGGAAATGTAAGCCGAAATGTCTGCTAAGTGCACCTAGAGGGAAGAGGCTTTGAGGCCTGCTGTTTGCATGTGTACCAGGTCGTCCAATAGGGTATGAGGCCTTCATAGGACCTATCTTCTTATCTTTACACCATAGAGACAACCTCTTCCTTTTAGAAGTATCGGTCTTCTTAGTGTTAGATGTTTTAGCCATTCGAAGGGTTTTCAGGACTTGCTCAGAGTACTGAGAAACAGGGAACTCTAACTCTTCAAGTACCAGGCTTTGAGGTGAAGAGACTGAATGTTGGGATAAGCTGTCCCCATCTGAGGAAGAGACCGGAGACTGTGGGTAGCTGGCAGTCTGATGGGCTTCCTGATCGACAGGATGAGAAGCAGGGAGTACCAAGGCTGCCTCGCCCAATCCAGCGCCACCAGAATCATGGTGACTGGCTGATTTCTAAGCTTGAGAAGTACTCTGTAAATCAGAGGGAAGGGAGGAAATGTATAAAGAAATTTCTCTGTCCCGTCCAGAGTGAGAGCATCTAATGGGATGTTTCTCAGTGCTGGGCGCCTTCACCAGTAGAGTGGGAGCTGGTGGTTGAGGTTGGACGTGAACAGATCCACCTCTGGCACCCCCATCTTCTGAACACTGTGGCAAGAACCTGCTTGTTTATGGTCCATTCGTGGTGACCCTGGCTGATGCGACTTAGAGTATCTGCCAGAGTGTTGTCCTTGCCTGGGAGATGGATGGCTGACAGAGTCATGTCCAGGGAGTAGGCTAAGGACCAAATTCTCATTGCCTCTGTGTAGAGTTTGGTGGACATTGTGCCCCACAGTTTGTTGATGTAGAACATGGCAGTATTGTTGTCTGTTCTTATTTGAATCCAATGACCCGCCAGTTGTGAGGCAAAGGCCTTTATGGCAGGCTACACTGCTCTGCGTTCCAATAGATTGATGTAGCATATGGATTCTCTTGGTGCCCATGTGCCACTTATGGACTGGTCATCCAGGTGAGCTCCCCAGCCTAGGAGGGAGGTGTCCATTGTCAGAACTTTTGAGAGCTGAAGAATCTGAATAGGTACCCCTTGTCTGAGGTTTTCTGCCTCCTTCCACCAATCCAGGCCTGGAGCAGAGTTCCTGTGACTGGCACTAGTTCTGAGAAGGAATCCTTTTTCTGGGACCAGTGAGACCTGTGGTGATACTGTATGTCCCTCATTTGGAACCTGGCACATGGAACCACAGCGGTCATTGAGGCCATGTGGCCCAGGAGCCTGAGGAAGTGCCTGACTGGCCTTGGGTGGCCTACGGTGAACGAGTTTGCCAGACTGAGGAAAGTCTGGAGTCTGGCCATAGGAAGGAAAGCCTTCCCTTTTACAGTGTTGAGTTCCAATCCTTTGAAGTCCAGAATCTGAGAAGGGTGGAAGTGAGACTTCTCTGGGCTGATGATGAAGCCCAGGGATTGCAGGTTGTTTCTTATTAGGTCCAGGGCTTCCGTGACTTCTTTTGGTGACTTGGCCACTATGAGCCAGTCATCCAGGTAGGGAAAAACACACATTCCCTGTCTTCTTAAATGAGGTGCCACCACTGCTAGGCACTTTGTGAACAGTCTGGGAACCGAAGTGAGTCCGAAAGGCACGGCTACAAATTGGTAGTGGTCTGATGGCAACCTGAACCTGAGAAATGTTCTGTGGGACTGCTGTATTAGGATATGGAAATAGGCATCCTTCAGGTCTAGGAGACTAGCCAGTCCCCTTGCTTCAGGGAATGGATAACCTGGTTTAAAATTACCACTTTGAACTTTGGTTTCAGCAGATGCTTGTTCAAGAATCTGAGGTCCAGGATAGGTCACCATGCCCCATTTTTCTTTAGAGTGAGAAAATACCTGGAGTTAGAGGCCTTTTCCCCACTGGGGGAAGGGGACTCTTTCCACTGCTTTGGCTGGTAAGAGGTTCTTCACCTCCAGCTCCAACAACAACTCTTCTGTTGGGGTTAGGGGTTTCGAGAGTTTGGAGCCCTGAAGAGAGGTAAACTTTATGAACTGCAGAGAGAGGCCCTGACCCACTAACTCCAGCACCCATTTGTCTTTGGTGATGAACTGTCAGTGTTGGAGGTAGTGGGAGAGCCTGCCCCCTACTGGGAGAGGGGAGGCGACGTGAATGCAGTCAGGAGGACTGCTGTTTAGCTTGGGCACTGGAAGCCGCAGTGGAGGAGGCCCTTCTTTGGCCCTTCCTTCTTCTGCCTCTGAAAAAAACTCATCTGTGAAAAATCCATGGGCATTGGCATAGGATAAAATGCCCTAGGGAAGTGACCTCTGCATCTACCTCCCCTGGCCTGGGGTCTTTGTGAAGTAGAGGGCTTTTCTTTGGCTGTATTACCCTTGTATGTGGTCTTGTACTCATCCATCTTTTTCATGTAGGCCTCAGTCTTATCCCCAAGTAGGGAATTACTTTCACAGGAAAAATCCATTGCCTTTGACTGGGTGTCCTGTGAAAGGTTAGTTGTCCTTAACCAAGCAAAGCGCCTAAGGGATATGGCCTATGCCATGGCCCTTGAAGCTGTGTCACTGTTGTCCACAGCCATGTGAAAGTGGTACTTAGTGGCTTCAATGGCTGACTTCACGGTTTCGGCAATATTCTGAACCATAGTATCTCCACCTTGTTGCACTGTGGCCAGAATAGACTTCAATATGGCTCTCTGGTAAAGGGCTGCATATGCCATGTAAGCGGACAGACATGGCAAAAGGGAGGCAGTTGTATAAGAATTTTTGCCTATAGAGTCCTTGTCAGGAGGCTGAGGAATAAGAGGCACATTAGCCTTGTCACAAGCAGCTGCCTGGGCCACTCCCTGGTGGTCTGGGAGCACATACAGAAAATCAGCATTTGCCCTGCCAAGCTGGTATTTCTTTTTAATTTTCCTGTCCACTCTGGTAGCTGAAGTGGGACACTGTAGTATTTTCATAGTTGCCCTTTTAAGGGCATTGTGGATGGGCAGTATCAATTTTTTGGAGGGGGACAGACCCATCATCTCTAGGTAGTCTTTGTCCTCCTCTTGCTCAGTGTCCTCCTGGAGAGGAAGGTCCAGGGTTTCCACCATTTGTTTTACAAAATTAAAATGAGATGAGACATCCTCCTGACCAGTTTGGGGAGGGGAAGGTGCAAAACCTTGGTCAGGGTAGCCATTGGGCTCTGGGAGCTCACCCTCTGCCAAATTTTTTTCCTCCACATAATAGAAACCCTGGCCACAGCCAGGATTTTGGAGAAGTGTCATAGACTCAGAAGGAACAGAAAAAAAATTGGCCATAGATTGTAAAGTCTTATATATATGCCAAGCTTTAGCCATTTCCTTTGCAGAGGGCATATCTTTTAAAGCCACCAGCATCTTCCCCTTGCTTTTCGGCGGGAGGGGCAGTGGTATGTTTTTCTTTCTTTGACCGATTTGCAGGGACTGAATCAGAACCCTGCCCGTTTTTTTAAGGCTTGGTCTGTATTTTTCGGCTTATCAAACTTACATTCAGTATTGTCCTTAGAGGACTTGTTATTTTTTAGTAAGGGTGGAAGACCCCTCATCAGAGCTTTTAGAGGAAGGGTTGGCAGACTGAGAGGCCATAGTAATATTAAGTTAGGCCTAAACAGCGCTTTTTTTTTTTTGTTTAACACAGGACTGGTCAGAACCTAGGGATTGTGGTTGTCTGCCTTTGCCACAGTTCAGAAAAAATTTAACTGGTCCAGAGCTCTATGAGGGTTAGCTGACCTGCCAATCTGTCAGAAAAAAATGCCAAAACAAAGTTTCTCCACAAGAAAAAAAGTATGGAGGTGGTTCCTAGCTGAAGAGAGCTGTGGAAAAAACGGTACTCAGTCACGGTAAAAACGAGTGAAAAAGCAGTAAAACCACAGAAAAGCGTTCCGCGGATAAAATAAATATTAAAATAAAACGCTGCAGATATTTTTACCACAACTGCGGTAACAAATTACCTCAGAAAAAAGGCAGACCGCAGAAAAGGTGGAAAAAATGTTAATAAAGTATGCGGATCCAGGAACCAAACAGGAACGATGAAAAAAGAAAGATAATGTGTTAAAAATACCTTAAAAACTGAAGGCAGCTCAGGAAAAAGAAGAATTAAGAGGAAAATGCTGGTCTCTAAAGAGAAGTGAAGAGAGAGCACTCCAGGGCAGTGTTGCTCAGTCAACGGAGAAGAAGTTCTGAAACCCTTCAGGCTGACTGCAGGCAGCACTCCCCTCTCCCTCTCCCCTCGCTCTCTCTCCCTCCCTCCCTCCCTCCCCCCCCTCTCTCTCTCTCGCTCTCTCTCTACTGATTGGCCAATGTCCTCTGCTCATTTACATTGTCTCCACCTCCGGGCAGCTGAACCCAGCTGGCATATGGTACCTGTGAAGCATACTAGAGACATCTAAGGTGAGAAAACATTTTTTTTTACTAGGTGTTTTTGATGACACTGCAGCATCTACCAGGAGTACAGAGGAAATCCGTGACCTAGAAAGTTAGAGCCACAGTAAGATTTCTTGTCACCATGCCTTTTTGTATTAGAAAAATATTTGCAATTAAAATCCCCTCCCAGTATAACCCCTGTGGTGGTGGTGTACAAAAATGGTCAAATGGCTATGCATAGCACTGCTCATTTCAGAATGCTATTTTTAAATGCACTATTTTGACCATGCTGAATTCACCGTGCTTACTTGTATGCGAGGATTTGACATGATACTGAATAGTTCTATTCTGGGTCTCTTGGTTTGACGACAGTAAATGTTGATCAAGCAGATTTCTAAACCCTTGAAGGTTCCATCTAATATTAATGCTCGGCCAGGTATCAGGACAGTTATTTTATGGACATGAACGGTATAAGAGGAGAAGAGTATACTCATCCTGGAGCATTTGTCCTCCCCCATGGACCAAAAAGAGGGACCACACAACCATGCTTTTTTCACCATGTTTACCTCTTGAACTGTATGCATCCGGGTATCCAGGAGGGAGACACTGTCGGCATATTCCCTGTAAAACAGAACATGTGGTGAATCTCTCTTCCATGTTATGAATACTGTTCACATTGGGGTGATGACAAGAAAGTATTGAGAAATACTACTGCTCTTGAGAGAAAGAAGAAGTACATATAGAAAACTGACCATTATTTTTATTTATTTGACATTTTTTGATCAGGAAAAGCACATAAAGCTATTATAGCTCGTTTCCAGGTGTGTCCTGGGTGGTGGGGTGCATGGACTTGTTTTATTGATGGGTGAATGTTGACCAGGACACCAGGGAAACTCCCTTGCTCTTCTTCGATAAGTGCCATGGGATCTTTTATTTCCACCTGGACAGTGACCAGAGGTGCGCAGAAGGGACCTCTGTTTAACATCTCATCCGAAGGACAGTACCTCACCAGTGCAACACCCCCCTCATACTGCAGTACAGTGTCATTTATGGTGTTACCCCAAGTACTGCGCCAGGTGTGGGTCTGGAACCCACAGCCTTCTGATCTTCTGGCCCCAGAGAGGTAAACAGAGAGAAGTGCCTATTGAGCCACTTGTTACTGCTTTGCTCCCCACTCCCCTTTCCTGCTCCAAGTTGATTTGATGCTTTTCCTCTTTTTAGATGTTCCAGGTTCTGGGCCTGGCTCTTCAGAATTAGAAGATGGATCTTGTTGTGAGGAGGGGATGGATGGTGCATCAGAGTCCTCAGTTGTCCCCCAGTCTTTAGTAGTTGCCAGAGCCTCATATTGATTTTCTAGATTCAAAGATAATTTTCTAGACATTTTCGTCTGTGGAGGACCCTGTCTTTTCCTCTGATGTGTCACTATCTTGTATTTCTTGGTTTCAGGGGTAGATGGGGGAGGCATTTTTTTGGTTGTGTGGCAGATACAAGAGGGATCTCAGCAGTTGGCTCTTGTGTTGTTTCCATGCAGCTCAGAGTGATGATACCGGGGCAAGAGAAGAGCCCAAGAACTCAGGGAAGTAACTGACATAAGTTACTTTCTCTGAGTCCTTGGGCTCTTCTCTTGCCCTGGTATCGTCATTCTGAGCTGCAGTTTTTTGGTTGTCAGTCTCCAAACGCTTTTTGACCCTTTGTGCAGTGCCCTCCTTCTCTTCGTCTGCTGTGGAGGTGGAGGGGTTCCCCATCCTGCATTGTTGCTTGATTTGTTTGATAAGCCCGATGATGATGATGATCTGTCACTCTAGATGTTGGAATAAAGGTGTCTTTCCTTTTGCTTGTTTTTTGAGCTGTATTAACAAACATCCTGTTCTCACCCCAGGAGTCCTTTAGCATCAGTAACAGTAGTAGTAAACCAGCTAGGTTGAGCTGCCTCGGAGATGGAGATTATGGTAATAAGTTAAATGAATTAGCTGATCAGAAGAGAGTTAGAGGGTGTGCTGAGAGGAGCTTGCCCAAAGGGCACCAGAATTTTTTCTCCTCCTGACTGAGCAACACTGCCTCTGAGGTGCTCTCTCACTCTTGGCTGAAGAGAATCTCTAATGACATTTTTTTCTATCTACCTTTACTTTTGTGCTGAGTTAGTGAGTATTTTTAAATTTTTTGCTATATTTAGTTTTTTGGCAGTTCCCTTTGGTTCAGTTCCCTTCAGTTCTAGGGAACCGTGTTCTCTCCCTATACCATGGTTCCCATCGCACTTCCCACTTGTTTTTCTGAGGTAACATTTTATCGTGTCTAGTAAAAACGCCGGTTCTTTATTTCTTGATATCTTAAAAGTTAGCAGTTCCCATTTTAGTGAGAACCGCATTTTCCCATACTTTTACATAGGTTTTTACCTTACTAGTTTGTAGTTCTTCACTGTGAAGGAACCAACCGCAAACTTTTCTTTTCCCTATTTGGAAACATAATTTTACAGATTTTTCTGACAAACTGGCATGTCAGAAAGAGCAAAGAAAAAGGCTGGACCTACAGGTTTTAAAAATTGTTTAAAGTGCTACAAAACAGTGGCTAAAGCAGGTGGCCACGATTTGTGTTTGAAGTGTTTGGGTCCAGATCACTGTTGTGAACTTCGCTCTAAATTTTGTTCAAAGACTGTTAAAAAGAGCCAAAAGATTGGAAACCATGGCTTCTCAGTTTGCTTCCCCTCTACAAAAACTACTGAAGAGGGGTCCTCTTCTCAGCCTAAACGTCCACATACTGTAAGTCCCCTAGGGACTCTACTGAAAATAAGTCTGATAAGAATAATAATGGTGACCAGCCAAAAAAGAGACATGGAGAGCAGGTTACTGATTCAGTTCCTGCAAAAAAGAAATATAAAGAAAAACATATCACTGCCCCTCCCGCGTTGAGGCAAAGGGAGATGACAGTGTCTCAGACAAAGAAAAAGAGAAACAAATAAACTTGGAAAAAGATTTTCCCTCTGCTGAGAAAATGGCTAAGGCTTGGCACCTTTATCAGACTGTTTAAAGCATGGGCACCATTTTCAATGGCTCTTCTACCCAGTTCTCCCTCACAGTCTTGCCCCTCCGTATGGGCCAGACTATTATTATGGTGATGGGGATGAAGATGAAGATGAGGCAGAGGACCAGCCCTTAGAACCTGATGTATCCTCTGACCAGGAGTTTGGTACTTCTGCTAATGGACAGGAGGATTTTTCTTCTCTTTTTACTTTTCTGCAACACATGGTGGCCACCCTGAACCTTCCCTCCCAGGAGACCACTGAGGAAGAGGAGGATGAAGATTATAGAAAAAGGATGGGTCTTCCCACTCCAAAAAAGATTGTTCTGCTTATCTACAAATCTCTGAGAAAGGGCACAATGAAACTGCTCTAGACCCCTACTTCCACCCCTGGAGTAGATAAAAAAGTTGACAGAAAATATCAGTTTGCCAGAACTGATGCTGAAGTCCTGTTTGTGCATCCTAGTCATGAAGGGGTGGTGCAGGCTGTGGCTTATGATAAAGCCAAAGTCCCACTTTCTTCACAGCCACCTGAAAAAGAGTCCAGAAATTGAACTGTATGGCTAAAAAATCATACACTACAGCCTCCTTGCTCCTCCACCTGTCCACTTATTATATGGCATATGCTGCCAAATACCAAAAAGCTCCCTGGAATTCAGTCCTTTCCATCCTCCGTCAGAATTCAGATATGATGGTGCTGGGCATAACAGAAACAGTAAAGACTGCCCTTGAGGCAACTAAGTATCAGTACCACATGGCTGTGGACAATAATGATATTACTGCCTCCAGAGCTGTGGCCCAGGCCATAACTTTGAGACGCTTTGCATGGCTGAGAACCACAAATCTTTCGCAGGACACTCGAACCAAAGCAATGGACTTTCTCTGTGAAAATAACTCTCTTTGGAGACAGGACAGAAGCTTACATGAAGAAGGTGGAGGAATATAAAACCACCTATCAGAGTAATGCTGCCAAGGCAAAGGCCTCTACTTCCCAAAAGCCCCAGTATAAGGGGAACAGAGGCAGAGGCTACCATCCAAGGCCATTTTTTTCCCATGCCAATGCCTATGGACTATTCCCAAATGAGAGGCTTGTACAGGGGAAGAATCCAGGAGAGGACAGAGAAAAGCTGCTACCACTCCTTCCCCTGCCACCCGGTCCAAACCTTGACTCCAGTAGCCAGGTCACCTCCCCTCTTCCAGTAAGGGGCAGGCTCTCCCATGTCCTCCAGCACTGGACTTACATCACCAGAGACAAGTGGATACTGGAGATAGTGGGTGAGGGCCTATCTTTGCAGTTCAGAACGTTCCCACTCCTTCGGGGTCCCACAACGTCAAAACCCCTTACTCAAATAGAAAAGCTGCTGCTGGAGTTGGAGGTCAAAACATTGTTGTCTGCAAAGGTTGTGGAGAGAGTTCTCTTTTTGCAGTGGGGAAAAGGCCTCTACTCCAGATACTTCCTCACATTAAAGAAAAACGGGGAGCGGCGACGTATCCTCAACCTCAGGCACTTACTGAAACCAAAATTCAGAATGGTCACTGTATCAACCGTGATTTACTTTCTGCAACAGGGAGACTGGCTAGCCTCCCTGGATCTCAAGGATGCCTACGTTCACATACCAATAAGGCAGTTCCACAGAAAGTCCCTGAGATTTAGACTGCCCTCAGGACACTACCAGCTTGCAGCCATGTCATTTGGCCTTACATAAGCCCCCAGAATATTCACCAAGTGCCTAGCAGTGGTAGCAGTTCATCTAAGGAAACCGGGCATTTCAATCTACCCATACTTGGACGACTGGCTCATGGTGGGCAAGAACTCTCATCAAGTCAGAGAGGCTCTCAGCTTCACAAGACAAACCCTGCACACCCTGGGGTTCCTTATTCAGAAAAAGAATTCCCAGCTGGAATCAACACAGCTCCTAAATTTCATAGGAGCAGAACTGAACACAGAGCAGGACAAGGCCTTTCTACCAGGAGACAGGATTCAGTTTCCTGTCAGTGGTGAACTCATTTGCCCAATGCCAGCCAAGGCCAACCAGACATTTCCTAAGGCTCTTAGGACACATGGCCTCCCTGACAGCCGTAGTACCAGGTGTGAGGTTCCAAATGAGGGACATTCAGTTCCATTTGCGAGCACATTGGTCCCAGAAAAGGCATTCCCTGTCAACTGGTACCAGTCACCAGGACACTGCTTCAAGCTTTGGACTGATGGAAGGAAGTGGACAACCTCTCGGTAGGGGTTCCCTTCCAGCACCCATGTCCCACAAAAATTCTCACTACAGATGCCTCCCTTCTGGATTGGGGAGCTCACCTGGACAACTACTCCATAAGTGGCACTTGGACTCCCAAGGAATCTGCAAGCCACATCAATGAACTCAGATCTGTGCACCTGGTCCTAAAGGCCTTTGCCCCACAGGTCAAAGGCCATACAGTACCGATCAGAACAGACAACACCACTGGCATGTTCTACATAAACAAACAGAGTGGCACAAGGTCCACAGTGCTCTGCACAGAGACAATGAGAATTTGGTCCCTGGCCTACTCACTGGACATAAGCCTCTCAGCCATACACCTTCCAGGCAAAGGCAACACCCTGGCAGATGCTTTGAGTCGTATCAGCCAAGGCCACAACAAATGGACTCTGAACAAGCAGGTCCTTGCCACAGTGGTCAGGATGTGGGGCACCTCAGAAATAAATCTGTTTGCATCCCACCTCAACCATCAGCTTCTTCTATATTGCTGCAGGCCCCCAGCACTGGGCACCCTGCCAGCAGATGCTCTAACTTTGGATTGGATAGAAAAGTTTCTCTGTGCCTTACCTCCCTTTCCTCTAATTCACAGAGTGCTACTGAAGCTGAGATACCATTCAGCAACGATGATCCTGGTGGCCCCAGATTGGCCAAGGCAACCTTAGTACCCTCTGTTGTTGCTAGCCTTGTCTCACAGGAAGCCCATTCAACTGCCCCTGAGTCACACTCTCCTGATTCTACCACAGGTAGGGGTTACTTATCCTGATCTGGAATCTCTTCACCTCAAGCCTGGTTCTTGAGTTAGAGTTCCCGGATACCCAATACTCGGAACAGGTTCTGAAAATCCTTCGTATGCCAAAAAAACAAGTACCAAGAAAACCTATGCAGCTAAGTGGAAGAGGTTTTCTGTCTGGTGCAAAGGAAAATGAATAAATCCCCTTAAGGCTTCACCTCCCAGCCTTTTGGATTACTTGGTACACCTACAGACCTCAGGCCTTCAGGCCTCATCCTTAAAGGTCCACCTGACTGCTATCTCAGCATAGCTTTCCACAGGAAAGGACAGGTCAGTTACTTCACAGCCAGTTTTCAAAAAGTTTTTCAAAGGCCTGCTCCATCTCCAACCCCCAATACGGGAGGAACCTATTACCCCTTGGGACCTTAATCTCTGCATTGCCAAGTACATGGAGCCTCCGTTTGAGCCCATGGCCACGGACCATTTGAAATATGTCACCTGGAAGACAGTTTTCTTAGTAGCCGTCACTTCTGCAAGAATAATTTCAGAACTTCAGGCACTTTGTGTAAAAGAGTAAACAGGGAGGAGAGGAGGCACTGTGGGTCACCTTGGAGACTGGAAAGGGCACCACAATCCACACAGGGATTGTGTACAGACCCCCATGTCAGGGGGAGGGAATGGACAAGGATATGATAGAAGGCATTCTTAGAATGGCAGAGAAAGGGGAGATACTGTTGATGGGAGACCTGAATATGCCAGATGTTAACTGGAGCACATTTGCTGCAGCCACATCCAAAACAGGGCCATTCTTGATGCCCTACAGGTGGCAGGCCTCAGACAGCTAGTTTCAGAACCCACTCATGAGAGCAATCTTAGACCTCATACTCTCAAGCAGGGGGCAGTGAGAGGATCTCAGATCTAGAAGTGGAGTTGCCATCTGGGAACAAGTGACCATCAAACAGTGTGGTTCACGTTAAACTCAGCTACAGAGTCAAGCCATACAAAAGTGAGGGTACTGGACTTTAGGAGGGCTGACTTTGGCAAGATGGGAAGTGCCTTAAAAAGCACTAGCAAACAGGCTAGAAGGAGGTGTGGAACAACAATGGGAATCATCAAAACTGCCATCACAGAGGCAACAAGTCTTTGTGTGAAGCAAATAAACAAATCAAACGAAAGAAAAAGCCACTATGGTTCTCAAAAGGGTGGCTGTGAAAGTCAGGAAGAAAAGATAGCATTCCGGAAGTATAAGGAAACACAGAAGGAGCAGGACAGAGAGCTGTACCAGTTAAGGCAGAAGGAAGCAGGGAGGGAAGTCAGAATAGCAAAGGCCCAAACTGAGGAAAAGATAGCCAACTCAGTTAAGAAGGGGATAAAACCTTTTATAGGTACATCAGTGAGCATAGAAAGACAAAGGGAGGGATAGTGAGGCTGAATAATAATAATAATAAAATTTATTTAATTAAGCGCCTTTCAAGTTTTCAAGGCGCTGTACAAAAATTCATAAAACCAGGCATCAAAATACAGTAAAACAGAACAACAGTTTCAACAAATAAAACCGATTACAATATAGATGGAAAAGCCTTATTCCATAAAAAGGACTTTAAAGCCCTTTTAAAAATATCTAGTGTTGTACTTTCTCGGAGCGGACGGGGTAGAGAATTCCAGAGGGATGGAGCCACAAAACCAAAACACGGGCTTCAGAAGACTTCAAATTAACCCTCGGAATCTCCAGCAACCCCTCGTCAGCCGAGCGAAGCTGTCTCAGAGGGGTGTAAGGCAACAAAAGCTCTTTCAAGTAGTCAGGACCGTACCCATGTAGGACTTTGTAGGTCAAAAGACCCACTATAAGGTGATCCGCCACTGTATAGGCAGCCAGTGCAGAGAGGCGCAACACTGGGGTAATATGAGATCTTCTTGAGACCCCGTCCAACAAAGCGTGCTGCATTCTGCACTAGCCTGCAGCGGATATCAACCCCAGCAAGCCCTAGGTACAGGGAGTTACAGTAATCCAAGCGAGATGTCACAAGGCATGGACCAAAACGGCAAATCACCAGGAGGAACCAGGTGCCTAATCCTGGAGATGTTTGAAGATGGAAAAATGCAGACCTGACAACAGCAGACACCTGGTAACGAAGGTCAACTCTGTGTCGAGCTCTACACCGATTCGCACCCGTTCAGAAATGGGGATCTGGTCCCCCAGAATTATTCGGAGGGACCCCACCCCAAACCCCAACCCTGCGGCAGGCCACAACCATAACCTCAGTCTTTCCGGATTCAGCTTTAAACGCTGGTATTCATCCAGTCTTGGATGTCTGCAAGCAATTATTCAACACCGAGACAGCACTAACCTGGTCAGGTGCAAAGACAGGTAGAGCTGGGTATCATCAGCATAGTAGTGAAACCTCAGCTCATACCGTCTTACAATTCTCCGAGGGTAGCATATATACTACGAATAACATGGGGGAAAGCACCGAACCCTGAGGTACCCCGCAGGGCAGAGAGAAAGCCCCGGAAGAATGTAATCCTGAGACCACTCTCTGCGTTCTCCCCTCGAGGTAAGATGAAAACCATCTGAGGACCATACCTGAAAGTCCACAGATGGACCTCAGGCGTTTGAGCAAAACCCCATGATCCACAGTATCAAAGGCTGGTGACAGATCAAGGAGAACCAGAATAGAATGGTGTCTCTGATCTCTCGCCATCAGGAGATCATTGAGCACCCGAACCAGAGCAGTCTCAGTGCTATGCCTTTTACGAAAACCAGACTGGAGAGGTTCGTATAGACTATGGATGGTCAAATGGTTGTCTAATTGAGCCGCCACAACTTTTTCAATAACCTTCCCTACAAAAGGGAGGTTAGAGATCGGGCGGTAGTTAGCTAGGTCATCCGGGTCCAAGGAAGTTTTCTTCAGAAGGGGGGTCACCACCCCTTCCTTCAGAGATCTAGGGAAAACTCCCGTCTCCAAGGAGCACCAGATAATCCGGGCGAGGACCGGGCTGATAAACTCACTACATCCCAAAATCAGGGAAGTAGGACCCGGGTCCAACCTACAGCACGTTGGGCACATCTCACAGACAATCCTCATAGTGTCTACCAAATCTGGCAGGTCAAAAGTACTCCAGGAAATTCCAGGCTCTGCGACAAAACACTGATCCACTGCAGCCACCTTAGAGTGAGGTCGGGGACACTGCCTCGGATGTCTTCCACCTTATTCACGAAGAACAGTGATCTCCTCACAGTCAGTCTGTGTAAAACTCGGCGGATCTCCTGACAGACTGGGTTGCACAGTCTGTCGACAGTTCTGAAGAGCTGAGCTGGTGATTCCGAGCAACAGAAATTTCCCTGGACAGGAATTCTGCCTTCTTACGGAAATTTCTGTTTGATAAACTTATAATGCTCTAACATAATAAGATAGTCGGCATCGAAGCAGTCTTCCTCCAACGGCGCTCAACCCTCGCCCCAACCTCCGCAGCCCTCTCAATACCCCATCAAACCAAGGAGGCGGCAGGACGGCGGCGCGGAAGAAGCGGGCTACGGGCAGGTGCAATCTGATCGAGGGCAGCCGAGATGGTCTCATTATAGGCCACCACTAGCCGCTCAGGATCAGAGCACAAATCATCAAACAACGAGAAGTCAAGGACCGCCATCAGGTCTTCAGGGAGAACATCCCGCAATGGGCGGTATTTGACCAACTCCACAGGGGCCGACCTACCCAGGGGGGCCTCAAAATTGAACCCAACTGAGTAATGATCAGACCAACCGACTGGTTCCAACACCAAATCGGATGCCTTGATCCCCAGGAGAAAAACAAGATCAAGAGAGTGACCACCTTTATGGGTTGCTGTGGAAACAACCTGTGTGAAGCCCAGTGATGTCATCACCTGGAGGAAATATTGCCCAAAAAGTGAAGATTCATCGTCGAACCACGCATTGAAATCGCCCAGTACCATCAATCTGGGCGATTCCAAGGCCATGTCAGTGGCAAAATCTGCTATTTCCTGCAGGAAAAGCTTCTCATCCCCTGGTGGACTGTAAATGAGAGCAATCCTGCACCCCACACCAGCTACCACAGTACACTCAAATGATCTTGCCTCCTCAACTGGAACACCAGTTAGGCCCAATCCGATCTTGAAACAGATAACCACCCCACACACGATCTAATCTCGGGCAATGTATAACCCGAGAACCCGGTAGGAACAGCGGCTTCTAAAAGCAGGGCATTCCGCATCCAACCAGGTCTCGGTAATGAAGCCAGATCTGCCCCTGCAACAAAGTCCATAATAAGACCCGTCTTATTACAGACAGATCTGGCATTGCACAACAACACCGGGTCAGGCGAGGTTGGCGAGTTGTCCCAACCACTTGCCCTCAATACTGGAGGTGCCCTTGGTATGGGAACCAAGCAGGGTTCTACACTCCAGAAACCATTTAAGCCCCAGGGCGTCTTCGAGGCCTAACCACCCCTACGGGAGAGCACCGCTCCCTCCGCTGTCCACGACCCTCCACACCCCCCCAATTCCTCTGTCCCCTATGCGCAGTCCCTAATGCCCGACACCGATGGTAAACATGGGCTGGCAAGGGGGACAAGAAAAAGGGTCGGAGGGCATGGAGAGCGGAGGCCGAGTAACAAACAGCAGATGAGGCTGGCCAGCACATCAGGCTGCCTTAACAAAATAAAACCAAAAATAAAATAAACTAAACAACACCACCACCCACCAAAAAGAAGAAATAAACTAATAATCTAATACAGCAAATAATATACTAAATTAAACTATTTTATATCCACAGGCCCTCTCACGGCCGGAGGATAATAAAATAACACAAAGCTAACACTAATAACAGTAAAAATAAATAAAAATACAAAGAGGGAATAATTTAAAGACCTACCTCCAGGACACTCTCACTGAACCAAGCAGGGTGGACTATAAGCTGGAAACAAGCACTCTCACTGCTAAATTATCCCTCAAAACAAATACAATTCAAATACAATAAATCATATGTGTCAACCACCTGGGCTGAGAAACAATTTCTTAAAACAGTAATATAATTTAAACAGTTAATATTTCCACAGTCACTTATCTTGCAGGCACTCTCCAATCACTTAATTGGGACACTGGAGAAATCGATGATACTGGCCCCAAATCCTATAGTATATCCAAAGACCAGACTTTCCAGATAGGATTCAGGGAACAAAAACTCCAAATTTTCAAAGGAAGCCACACATCAGTGCTTGAGTTCCACTAAGTCAGTTCAGCAGCAGCTACCAAGCTACAATGGTGATCAACACTACGACTCTAGGCCAGGTCAGGCCCCGACTGACTCCGCTGAGTGTCTAGGGAATAGGTCAAAGGCCAGCTCCAACAGGCCCCCACCCCTAACCCCTGTGCAAGTCACCAGAGCTAGAGCCAAAAATAGGAAACAAATCCCAGACTCCAAGAAAACAGGACCCTAAGTCGTAGTAGTCTCTGCTAACATGACAGTACCACTCAAAGCGGATCAGCGTAAATCCCAGTTAGTCACCACAATCTTGAAGATACAAATAGTGCCCAATAATCCTTAATAAACCTAATCACGGTGGAACCCGTCTTCTCCTGGTCTTCTCCAGGTCCCGCAAAAATAAACTCCTCCTGGAGGAATGAGAGGGAGACGTTAAGCAAGCAGGCACCACGCCAGAGTTAAAGACGCAGGTTGAAGCACAGCCGCCAAGCCGCCAAAGTCCCGAAAGGCAGTCCAATACCTGGAACACACTAGGACCCTGTACAACAACTGCGGATACCGAATCCGGACCATCCAGAGAGTTAGCTGCAAATACTAAAAATAATCGCTATGAGACGTCAAAAACGGCTTGAAAGCCAAAGTAGCTTCTCCACAGTCCAGGTCTGAAAGGAAACTTAAAACTTAAAAAATGTAAAAGCTTAAAGTAAAACATAAAACGCAATCAAACTATACTGCAGTCCGACGGCTAGCCCAGCGTGGCCGCCATCTTTAATAGAATAGAATGAACGGTGGGTGGGCAGGGGGGACAGTGAAAAAGCAGGGATACTGAACGAATATTTCTGCTCAGTATTCACAAAAGAGGAAGGGGAAGTGCCTAATCCAATTAACAAAGCACTCTTGATAGAAGTCGATCCCAGTCCTTTCACAGAAGAAAGGGTTCTGCAAGAACTCCTAAAACTGAAGGTGGACAAAGCAATGGGTCCTGATGGAATTCACCCCAGAATTCTAAAAGAATTAAGGGAGGAACTAGTGAAACCACTGGCTACTCATTTTAATAAATCATGGGAGGATGGTGTGGTACCCGAGGACTAGAGGATGGCGGATGTGATTCCCCTTCACAAAAGTGGGACCAAGACAGAGGCAGGAAACTACAGACCTGTCAGTCTGACCTCTGTGGTAGGGAAAGTGATGGAGTCACTTCTGAAGGAAAGAGTAGTTGAGTACCTAGAGGCCAGTGGGGCACAGGACCCAAGGCAGCATGGGTTCACAGCGGAAGGTCATGTCAGAGCTAGATCTAATAGATTTCTTTGACTGGGTGACCAAAGTAGTAGACCAGGGAGGGGCTGTGGACATGGCCTACCTAGACTTTAGCAAGGCATTTGACACAGTCTCACACTAAAGATTAATAGTCAAATTAACCAGCCTGGGAGTGGGTCCCAGGGTGGTAGCCCGGGTAAAACATTGGCTGCACAACAGGACACAGAAGGTAATTGCAAATGGAGTCCACTCTGAAGAATGAGGGGTACCGCAGGGTTCAGTATTGGGTCCAGTCCTTTTTAATGTCTTCATCAGTGACATTGCAGAGGGACTGGAAGGAAAAGTATCCCTTTTTGCAGATGACACAAAGATCTGCAACAGGGTTGATACACAAGGAGGCATGGAAAGGATGAGAAGGGACTTGGCAAGGTTGGAGGAATGGTTAGAAGTATGGCAGCTATTCAGTGCAAAGAAGTGCAAAATAATGCACCTGGGAAACAACAACCCAGGGAAGAATACACAATGGGGGGAGTGTAACAACAACAAAAAGGAAAGGGACCTGGGGGTAATCATATCAGATGACCTAAAGTTAGCAAGCAATGTGAGAAGGCAGTAGGGATGGCTGGGGTATACTGGGATGCATAGGGAGAGGCATCAGCAGCAGAAAACAGGAAGTTGTTATCCTCTGTACAGACAGTTGGTGAGACCCCATCTGAGTACTCAGTCCAGTTCTGGAGACCCCATCTCTGCAAGGACATAGACAGGATAGAGGCAGTCCAGAAGAGGGCAACTAAAATGGTGCAGGGTCTGCAAGAGAAGCCGTGATGAGGAGAGCTAAAGGAGCTTAATATGTATACCCTTGAGAAAGAAGGGAGGGGGACAGGATAGAAACTTTTAAGTACCTCAGTGGAATCAACAAAGTCCAAGAGGGTAGCATCTTTCAGAAAAAGGCGATGCAAGAACAAGGAACACAATTTAAAGATAGAAGAGGCGGTTCTGGGGCAATGTGAGGAAGTATTATTTCACAGAGAGGGTAGTGGATGCATGGAACAGCCTTCCTGAGGAGGTTGTGGGGTCTAAAACTGTGGGAGAATTCAAGAATGCATGGGACAGACATAAGGCAATTCTTGTGGGGGGTAGGAAGAAATAGGCTGTTGGTTAACTAGGATCTGCGACCTATCCTGTAGGTAGGGAAATGGGCAGACTAGATGGGCCAAGCGGTCCTTATCTGCCGTCAAAGTCTATGTTTCTATGTTTGTATTGAGCCAAACTACATCATCCCTCATATGGATAAAGTGGAGCTCAGAACAAACAGAATATTTCTCTCTAAAGTGATCTCTGCGTTCCAACTTAATCAGTCCATTACCCTTCCTGGGTTTTTCACTGACAAATCCACTATAGGGGAGCGCAAGCTTCATAGCTTGAATGTTAAAAGAGCCCTATCCTACTACCGGGACCACACCAACCAATTCAGGGACTCAACTACTCAATTTTTTCTCACCTGTGGTGACGTAGGTAGAGGAAAACCAGTCACCAAGAGAATTCTCTGTTGTTGGATAGTCTCATGTATTCAGTTGTGCTATGATAAGGCTGGTAAATAGCCTCCTTAAGGCCTTATGGCCCATTCCACTAGGGGCACTGCTGCCACAGTGGCAGCTGCAAGGGATATTCCCTTACTAGATGTCTGCAAAGCAGTCACCTGGAAGACTGTACACACATTCACAAAGCATTATTGTTTGGATGTACAGTCTAGATCAGATATCAAATTAGGCAGAGCTTCTTCCCTAAATAGGTTCTGTACCCCCCTTCCAACTGCACTGCTTTGTAGTCTGCTACTGTTACTGATGCTAAAGGACTCCTGGGGTGAGAAGAAAAAATTACTCACTGTAGTAATATTGTTTCTTCCAAGGTGTCCTTTAGCATCAATAACCTCCCACCCTTCCTCCCCAGTAACCTAACTGAAGAGGACTCTGCTTCCTGTGGTTTTGCCAAATTTGTTCTACTTTTGGATTGCATTTAAATCAAAGTTGTCTCTTTTTATTACTTGTCTGACTTTTTCATATTTTTACATAGTTTTTAAAGCCTGTTAGGGCAGACTTCATATGGGCGTGTTCCCATCGTAACGTCGAAAAAATTCTGGTGCCCTCTGGGCAAGCTTCACTCAGCATACCCTCTCTCTTCTGATTGGCTAATTCATTTAACTCGTTACCATAATCTCCACCTCTGAAGCAGCTCAACCTAGCCAGCTTACTGTTAATGATGCTAAAGGACACCTTAGAAGAAACAATATTACTACGGTAATTTTTTCTTCTGCTTGATCCATGTTGTCCCCTCTATTATATAATGCCCATGGACAGGAGTGATAGTAGTACCCCTCCTCATCACATAGATTACACCGCATCCTGTTAGAGCATTGGCTACTCAGGTGTACTAATTCTTTTCACAGTCCACATCTCACAGTATTACATGCACTGCTAAAATGAGTTTTAGCTCCACACCAGTAATGTGCTTTAGGCTGACCTATGTAAAAGAGCACCGCTCTGTCTCTCTCCAGGTAAAAACAATTTAGCAGATGTTGTATGCCCATGTTGTTATGCAGCAGTTTGACTTGAATGCACCATCCTCCAGTCCAGATATTCTCCGAGTTCATGATGGGGTCGGGGTGCTCATTACTGTACATTTTTGTGTCAGCCAGTGTAAGATGTCCAGAACACTAGCGCCTTCATGTCTGAAAAGAATTGTGATTGTTTTAACTGCATGCTTTGTTAATGGTATTATGGGTAATGGGGTTAGAAACATAGAAAGGTGATGGCAGAAGAAGACCACAGGTCCATCAAGTCTGCCCTTGAGATCCCAAGATCCTAGGTGATCCTGGGTCTTAGCTGGTAGATTTTCTTGTGGATTTGATTCTAGCGTACTCCTTATCCCAACCCCTTTTGAATGCTGATATGGTCCTAGCTTCTACCACCTCTGCAGGTAGTTTGATCCATGGCTGCACAATCCTTTCCGAGGAATAGTGCTTCCTAAGATCTCTCCTGAAGATCTTCCTGGACTAAGTCTCAATCACTCATTCACACTAGTGGGATAGCGCCAGGCGCTGGGGATAGCGAACCTAAATTTTCTGAAGGGCCAAGCGCCGAGACAGGACCGCAGCGTCGGCAGCAGATTCAGCTCACGCCTGTGTGAAGCTATCTCGGCGTTGACCCTCCAACCGCCTCAGTTCTTTTTCTCCCACTGTCGAGTGCGCTTGGATGTCGATGTCGCTCATCTGCCAGAGTCTAAGTTTTCGTCTATACAACAGTAGCTTTAATGTTTAAATTAATATTCTAAGTAGTAATTTTTTATTTTACGAACAAGAAAAGACGATTATGAAGAAGAAGAAAAAGAAATTCTTTCCTGCCATCAACGGAGTCGTCCTTAGATGGTAGCGGTGACGGTAGGAGGACTTCATTTGAAATTTTTTTATGGCAGAGGGGCTGTGTCCGGTCCGCCACCCTTAATTAACTGGGAAGGGGTCCAACTACGGACAGTCCTGTGCTCGGGGGGCAGTCCTCGAGCACAAATCTGGCGGTTCCGGGGATCCGGCTCTGCTTAACCTCGAGCTCTTCTTCCTCGTTGGAGGAAGAAGAATCGACTGACTTTCGAGGTTGTCCGTTGAGTACGTCTGCACGAGGATTGTTCGTCGGGAGGGGCGATGGGCCTGAACCGACTTTGGTGGGTTCCTCTTGGCCCCGTTACGAACGGCTGCATTCTCGACTCCAAGTTCCATCTTGTGAACGGTTCTGTCTGTGACCGAGTCATAGCTCCCATCGTTTTGGTATCATCTGTGCCAGTTGCCATTGTCCTTACTTATCACAGTACCAGGTCTGGTACTAAGCTGGTTTCCCCCAATATAGCTTGGACAACCAGTATATCCCACTGCTGACACCACTTTGTGAGCAGTGGGAAGTGATAAGCCAGACACAGGCATTCTTTAGAACACACAAGACTTTTGTGAAATTTATTTACAAAAAAACTCAAAATAAACTTTTGAAATTAACTGTAAAGAAAATAAAGCCAACAACATGAAAAATGGCTTTCTCTCAACTTGAGACTATCAGTACTTTTAACAGCTTGAGTACTGCCACAAGTAGATGAGCTTAAGCCCCAGCACATCTACTATCCTCTGTGCTCCTATACTATCTGCTCTCTTGCACAAATCTCCATCTTATATAGGTGAACACTCTGACATCATTGATCAGCTGATCCACCCCCTATTCTAATACATTTAATCTCTACCCTAATACATTAAGTAGGGGATCAGCCTGACCATAAAAAAATACATTGATTGGGCTTGATTATACCCAGAATGAACCACCTCTTAATTAGTTTCACAAAACAGAAACAAAGTGTAATTAAAACTCAAGGGTTTAACCCCTCCCTTCTGGTGCTGACTTGCCACACCTGTACCCTATAAATATATGTTAGGAGCTGCCACTGGCTCCTTAGAGTGCAGTACCTGCAGCAAGTGGACCAGGTAAGGGCTTCATTTCTTACATAAACACGCAAGGAAAATAACTATTTAACCTTATATTTCTTGTAAGATACCTCATTTTATTATTTAACTACAGCATGACTATATGCTGAGATGCTTGCTTGTTTTCGAACCTAATTGGGGTTGCTTATTTTATTACCATTCCTGTTTACAATGATAACCTTACATTTTAAAAACACAGGCACCACAGGGACAACAGAGAACATTAGAGGGGTAGAATAGAAGAGATACCATGATGGGAGGCCACCCCTTCATGGTAGAAATGTGAAATAAGACAAAGGACAGTGGAGAAATTACTACTGCAGTAGATTTGAGAGAATATAAGGGTAAAGAGGAGAGGAATGTCCTGTGGTGCTGGGGGGGGGGGGTTACAACTATCACACATCTCTGTCTTCGTTGGAGCTCTGGTGGGCAGTTTCACCTCTGAGCTGCTCCTATGGAGCAGGGGGTTTGACTTTCCAGTTTTTCCTGGCTCTGTTCCTGATTTCAGGACCTCCGGGCCTCGGGAGCCATTGGACCGGAGCTGGGTCAATTGGATCATGATGGGCGAGGTGCCCTCTTGGTGCCTTTGCCATCGTATCGACCCCTCATGCCTACCCCCCTCTCCCTTTTCCATGCAGGGGCCGGCACGGGCACCACCTTTTTCCTTCTTCCCTTCTCTGGATTCTATTGGCATTTTCCCTCAGTGCCTTGGTCGTTGCCGTGCCTTAGTCGTCGCTGTGGGTCGGTGCCATCGCTCTGTGAGGCGCCGTGGATGCTCTTTTTGCTGCCGTGGTTGTCGGCACCATCAGTGGTGCCATGGGTGTCTCAGTGGTATCGTGCACCCGTGGGTAGTGCCGTGGGTGGCACCCAGGGGTACCATGGGTGCCAGGGGTGGTGCCGGGAGCACCTGTGGGTGGTGCAGTGAGTGACTACGGGTGCCATGGGTGCCACGGGTTCCATGGGTGGCACCAGGGGGCACCCGTGGGTGCCACGGGTGGCACCACAGGTGCCGCTAATGCCCTCGGGTTCCATGGGTGCCCTCGGGTGCCATTCTTGCCATGGGTGCCATGGTACCATGGGTGTTGGGGTCCCCTCAGATGCCATTGCTACATGGGTGCAGGGGGTGCCTGCGGGTACTGCCGCGGGTGCCCTTGGGTATTGCCCAGGTTGGCATAACTACTGCTTGGTGCCCTCCTGTGCCACGAGTTATGCTGGTACCGCATGGGTGCTAGTGGGTGCTGTATGGCAGAATTAGTGACCTATTTTTCCCTTTCAGACTTCCTTTCCACAGAACTTGTGGCGGAATGTTTTCCGCAGAATGAACTCTTGTTCTACAGATTATTTTTTTCCACACATCTTAGTAAGTGGCGGTCTATGTGGGATCTTGTGTCATCCAGTGGTTTTCTGCTGATGGAACTCTGCTGTACTGCTCTGCCAGCGGAATCTCATTCTGCTCAGCACTTTCTCGGCTCCCTTCGTGGTACCAAGCCCCTCGACATCCTTCCTGCTGGCGGAGTCTCTAGTGGCCCTGACCTAGACCTCTCTTGCAGGTCCTTCTGGGGTAGAAGTTTATCTAGATGGGTCTTTCCCTGTCCTTCTGGTCAGTAATACTGCGGACGACTCATTTTATATACTGAAGGGCATGTCCTTTCTATCGTCCATGATGGAAAATCTTTTCAGTAGTTCCTCAGTAATGGGGTCCACTATAGTATTTCACACTGCGTCCGTAGACCATGCACTTCTGCGTCTAGACTTTTTCAATCATAAAGACAGTTGCACTCTGTGGAACATTCTAATTTAATGGTCAGGAACCGCTCTGGCTCTTCTGCTCCTTTGATAAGGGCATATAGCCCCCTTGTGATATTGCCCCTTCGGTGGCTTCTTCGGCACAGGTGGTTAACATCTCTCCAGCTGTGATTATTAGTCCAATCATGATTTCAGTATGGACGCTCAGGCTTCTTCTGCACTCAGATGGAGAACATCTTCGTTATTTTGTATCAAGACTATCCTTGCGAAATAGCAGCCCAAAAGCCTTGTTAGACTCAGACTAAAAAAAAAAAATTACCTGATAACACCCCTCTTTTGGATCTCGTCAGGTTCCGCCTCAGCCCCTGAGGCGTCGTCTCAAATGCATTAAAGTACCTGACTTCTTCTTCCCCTAGAGGAGTCAATCTGGCGCGGTATGGGTTATCTCTTTCTCTAAGAGAGATTTCTCTCATTCAGAGACATTTCCTGGACCTAGGCGACTGCCCAGTCTGTTAATTCCCCTTTCTTTTTATCAGGCTTCTTCTCTTGAGCAGAGCCTTGCAGCAGCAGAAGCGACTCTCTACCGATTCGGAACTGGGGTTCCTACTTCCTTGCTTGCTTAACTTAACAGGCGATTTTCTCCTTCTTGATGGAAGGTCAAGTAGGTCTTGTTTCTGAGGTAGCTTCTCAAATATTCACACCTTCGGTTCCTGTGCACTGGTCCATGCCAGTCGCTCAAGAAGCTATCCTCTTCAAGTGCGTGATGGAGTTGTGATGTTTGTTTTTCAGCAAACAAACTAGAATCTTTTACTGCTCCCTTCAGGGAGGCCAGAGTGGGTAATGCCTCACCGCATTGAGTCACTGCCTCTTTCAGTCACTTCAACAAATGGGTTAGTCCTAACTTGGTCCTGCTGTGTCCCTCCTCGACGCACTTCTGCCTCTATTTGCCTTAGAATCCAGCCCGTTTTCTGTCAGATGTTTGTCTCCCCCACCGCTGTGGACACGTCCTCCTGTACACTTTTCCTTTCTTCCCTGTGTTCAGAGACTGCTACTACAGTTGTACACACAGGGGCAGGATGATTCTTTTTGGAATATGCAGTGGGTAGGATCTGGTTCTACTAGACCACCACAGGAGGCTTGTAAGTCGTGCTTGGCCTTCCATCAGGAACGTTCCTGTGACTAAGTGGAGACCATTCTCCTTGATGGGCTAACCCCATCTGGACCCCCTTGCTCACCAAGTAAGGGGTTCAAGTGCTCCTGGACCTGTTGTTTACAGGTCAGCCATACTTGATAGTGGGGGTTTCCATCTGCACTTCCAGTCTACCCTAAACCAGTAGACTTTACCTCCGACTCTTTCAGTTCCTGAGGTCCCTTTACGTTACATTAGTACATGTCTTTGACACTATTAATTTTGGTCCTAGACCAAATTGTGAGGCCAGGTTCTTGCCACTCTCCTAGAGTGGTTGTGGCTTCCTGGCAGACTTTCGTTTTGTGCCCATTGCAGTTGTCTGCAAAGTGATGAGTTACAACTCGAGCGCTTATCTTGTAAGCACTATGTTCTAGATGCTCTTTACAAGACAGCACTTTTTATTAGCAGGACAGTCCTTGGCTGTCCTTTCTGAGTGAACCCTATCTCCTACCACCCTACTCAGGGTTGTTGGTTTTAGCTCGGTACTCTCCCACTAGTGTGAATGAGTGATGGAGACTTAGTCCAGGAAGATATAAAAATTACGTATTTACCGTAATTATGATCTTCCTGGACAGTCCTCACTATCTACATATCACCATCCTGGGTTCCTCATTTTCTTTCCAGTCTTCATGGTCCTATGGTTCAGACTGTGAGGACATTATTCTTGACCTTTCTTGCAAGGCCATCTGGGCCCTCTCAGGCCCAGAAACTCAGGATGAGTTATTCTCATTATTTATGCTGCACCTCCTCAGTCGAAAGAGAACTGAGGCGGTTGGAGGGTCGACGCCGAGATAGCCTACACAGGCGCGAGCTAGTCTCGTGGTGCCGCGCATGCGTGGTCCTGTCTCGGCGCCGACCCTTCAGAAATTTTAGGCTCCCGCTTGGTCCTAGCGCCTTCAGTGCTATCCCACTAGTGTGAATGAGTGATGGAGACTGTCCAGGAAGATCAATAATTATGGTAAGTATGTAATTTCCATTTCCCACCTCTCCGTTTCCATCCATGCCCTCTCGTGTTTGAGTTGGGAGCCTTGGTGAATAGTTCAGCGTAGGGTACTGAATTTAAACCCCTCATGTACTTAAAGGTTTCTGTCATATCCCCCCTTTCTCTCCTAGATTTAAGTGAGTACATGTTTAATGCCTCCAGCCACCCCTCGTACGGCAGCCCCTGAAGCCCCTGTATCATTTTGGTTGCCCTTCTCTGAATGGTCTCTATCCTGTCCTTATCCTTCTTAGGGTATGGTCTCCAAATCGGTACACAGTATTCCAAATGGGGTCTCACCATAGATCTGTACATTGGAAGTATCACCTCCCTGTGCCTACTGTCAAATCCTCTCCCTATGCATCCCACCATTTTGTTGGCCCTACTATATGCTGCATTGCATTGGCTGGTTTGTTTAAGGGTGTCGCTGATAATAATTCCTAGATCCCTATCCTCTTTTGAGTCACTGAGTTTGACCCCTTTTAGCTAATAGGTTGTTCTAGGGTTATTACTGCCAAAATGCATCACTTAACATTTCTTGGTGTTAAATTTCTGCTGCCCGATACTAGACCATTGTTTTAACCTATTCAAATCATTTTACGATTCTCACTCCTTCTTCGTTGTCCACCCTTCCCCCTGATTTATTGTCATCCACGACCAGTGCAGTCTTGCCCTAAATGCCTACTCCTGTGTCGCTAATGAACACATTAGACAGGATTGGGCCTAAGACTGAGCCCAGGGGGACCCTACTCTTCACTTCTTCCTCCTCTGACATCTCCCCATTGACCACCACCCTTTGCCTCCTTCCATCCAACCAGTTTCCTACCCATGTAATGATGCAGCTTGCTATGCCCAGATCCTGTAGCTTCTTCAGCAAGCATTTGTATGGTACAGAATCAAAGGCTTTGCTGAAGTCAAAATAGAGGAGGTCCACTAGCCGGCCACTATTCACTTCTATAGATACCCAATCAAAGAAAGTAATCAGATTTGTCTGACACAACCTGCCTGTAACAGAACCATATTGTTTGTCATCCTGTAGGCCATGCTCATCCAAGTAGTTTACTAGGTCTTGTTTAATCAGGGCCTCCATTTGTCTTCCTAGCACAGATGTGAGGCTGACCAGCCTGTAGTTGCTGGCCTATTCCCTGCTACCACCCTTATATTCATTAATGCTCCAGTTAGGGTAGAAGCCCAAGGCACACCACACACCTGCTCTTCTGCCTGGTTTGGGATGGTGGGGTGTTGGGGAAAGCCTAACATCTAATTTCCCAACTTTTGTTGCTTTTGAGCCTAACTGGAGCATTAATGAAGTTTTTTGCAACTTATTTCCTTATTTTTTGAAATTGTATAAAAGTGTCCTTATTTTACTGTGGGAACGCAGGGTCCAAAAGGACCCTGCGCTCCTATCCCTCCCTAGATGCGTATATGTATGTAGCTGTGGAAGCACAGGGCCTTCTGGGCCCTGCACTTAATATTTATAGGACTACAGTGACCAAATTGCCAGCATAGCCATCTTATTACCTCACCTCATGTACCTGGTACAGAAAATTTTCGAATCCCTGCCAAAACGAAATTCTCTGCAACTGCAATTCCATTCCGTGCCACAGGCGCGAAAACGCATTTCGACCAGGATTTCAAAAATGACAACTGTGACATATACTGTATAAGGTGGGGTAATAAGGCTGTGCTGAAAATCTGGGGTAAACATATTTAACATTTCCTAAGTTATGAGTGGGTTAGCGAAATTGCAACGAATGATCATAACTTTGGCATTTTTTTCATATTTTGACCTCAAATTTTCAACATAGTCTTCTTATGACCCCACCTCATAAACCCCATAGGTGAAAATTTTCAAATCTGTGTCAAAACACCATACTTGTTTCAGACAGGATGTGAAAAATGACAGCTGTAACGTTCATGAGTTGGTGTGAAAAATGGCTATGTTGAAAATTTGGAATCAAAATATTGAAAATTACCAAAATTATACACGTGCATAGAAAAATTTCAATGACTGTACATAACTCAGCCATTGTTAGGAATCTTTTCACCAAATTTTCAACATGGCCATTTTGGGACCCCACCTCATGAGCACTGGCAGTGAAGTTTTGTTATTCCGTCCCGAAAGGTGATTTCATGCAGCGATCATAAAATCACCTTTCAGGCTTGATTAACGACATGACAGTTGCAGTGTTCATGAGGTGGGGTCCCAACATGTTGAAAATTTTGTGAAAAAATTCCAAAAAATGGCAAAGTTATGAACATAAGTTCAAAGTGTAATTGAAATACATTATATGGCACTTCCCTTGATTTCTCAGTTCACGGTTCGGCTTTGAAGCATGCAGAGGTGTCTCGGTCCACAGAAGATGACAGCCTATGACCCTCGGTAGTAAGTATAGGGTAAGAGGGGGTGGGTGCTCAGTGAGAGGGTCAGGATGGGGGAGGGGGACAGCAGGGATGATGAGGGACTGTTTTTCAGGTAAAAAGAAAATAGAAAGATGTCAGGGGACTGTTTTCTTTTTGCAGGAGTAAAGTAAATAAATATTTTGAGACACTGGGGTGGACTCCCCAGTGTCCCACATTCCTGAGGGGGGCACTGTAAATGACGACACTGGGATTAGGCCCCCCATGTCAGCTAATTGATTAAAAAAAAAAAAAAAAGCTGCGGTGGGGGGTATCAGACACCAGGAGTGGGCATCCCAGTGTCGGATTATAAAACGTAATAAACAGTGGACATGGGGACGGCAGTCGGAGGGGGGGAATGCCACTAGACACCAAGGAATATATGGGGACAGTGATCGGGAAGTGAGGGGCGCCACCAGACACCAAGGAAAATGGGCTCACGCTGCAGCCAGCAGCAAGAGTTCAGCTGCGACTGCACAAGGAGATAGGAAAAAATATCACACTGTTCATGTTAAATTAAAATATGTTGGTTACTTACTATTCTGCAAGATACTGCTGTTCAATAAATAGTTTTGTGTATAACAACTTCTGGTTCTGTTTTTTTTTTTGAATCTGTCTTTTGTTCGGTTGCGAGCGCCAGCTCGGCAGTTTCAGTATTAGTTAGTGTGAGCCATCACTTTGTCACTGACGCGCATAACTCTGAACCCTGTCATCGATTTCCCGACTGCAATTGAAAGACCTGAAGAGTTTCAGGTGCATTAGCGTTTAATAAGTAATAATTATAGCGATCCTGATTCAGAAAGTGCTGAAAGTGGAAGGCTTTTCACCTTTCAGGCAACACAGCATGTTATATAGCCCTACATGTACGGACCACTCGCAGTGAATAGAAAACGTCCGGTACCAGCAGAGGACGAAGTAGATGACTTGATTCAAATGGGGAACAGCAGCCTGTCCAAGAAACTGTTTTGTTTTTTTATTTATCACTGTAAATTTGAATGACACTCATTTTATTTTCACTATCAACTGTGCACAGTTTAAAAATGATTTCTTTGACTTCTTACAATGTATTGTCACACAGCATGAACATGTACTGACAGATCTTTATTTTTGCCATTCCAGTTACTGCTTAGCCACATTGAAAGGGTGTTTTTACATATTTTGTTGATTTGCCTCTTTTTTTTTTTTTTCACACATTTTCTTAAAATTCTTTACACATCTTTCCATTATCTGGTGACGTCCAAATACCGTAAGACATAAAAGGCGGTTCCTGAACCTTGGTCACTGATGAAGTGAACAGTAGAGCTACTGGTCTGGCCTCAAAGTCTAAAGTTTTAATGAAAATGCCTTCCATAAATATGAAAGATTCTGTAAGTCAAATGTTGGGGGCAGTTTATTAAACGGAGGTGTGCTGCATCCTGCCAACTAAATTTGCTGCTGGCAACTGGAATGCCTCTGTAATGCTGTTGACATGTAGGTACTGGTCTTGGAGTTCTGCTGACAGATTAGTTAGAGTAGCATGATTCAAACAACATGAAGTCTTGCTATATTCTGACTATATGCAGTTAGCCCCAGAACTTGAACTGCCCTGGAGAGTAAAGGGTTAACGCTATGCAAAGGCATAGAACGTTGAGCCTGAGCTTGGTTTTCAAACCTCTGTCTGTGGTACTCTGAAGTGTAACTGTCAGATTTCTTACTTCGCCTAACTGTGAAGTTGCTCTGGAGATCTCTTCTGCACTTCAGTTCGGTAAAAGTTCGAATCGGTTGGTTCTGTCAACCCGTTTGGTAGAAAATCGGTATTCTTGCCTCTGTCTTGGTACCAGTAAGTGGTAGTATAGGTAGTGGTAGTTTTCAGAAAGAAATTGTTTTATTTTCGGTTCTTTGCCGGTTGGTCCGGTTTGGAACCGAAACCTATTCTGTTATTTCTGTATACTTTGTATTCGTGTGGTTTTTCCGGTATTTATCGGTTCCTAAAAAAATCCGGCTTTTAGGAATTTTTTAACTGACCTGTGACATGGTTGGAACCAATAAATTACAGGCGCCTGGCTTAACCGCTGTTTTGGGGTGACTTTATTTTGGAAGGCATGTCCGAGAAACACAAAAAGAAAACCGGACCCACTGGGTTTCAGCACTGTACTGAGTGTAAGGAGGCCTTTGCTAAGGCCGACCCTCACCTCGTATGTGTGTATTGTCTGGGGTTTGACCACCTCAAGGAAGACTGCCAAATATGTAAGAACTTTCCCAAAGCCACTCTGGAAAAACATTTGAGTAGGCTAAAGGAGAGGGAGGCCGAGAAGTCCGCTGACCCGGATGGCCAGCCCGGTTCGGTTGCGGCCGAACCTGAGGAGGTGCTCACTGACCTGGGCGATACTTTTCGGGCAAACGGAGAGCCGATTCTATGGAATCGGTTCTGAGTAAAAGAAAAAGAAAATCAGCCTGTTTGGATTCGGCTTCCCATGGTCCGACCGCTGATGAAATAGCGAAAGCGATTTCAATTGTCCGGTCGCTTTGCCTGGTTCCGACCAAACTGGTCTCAGTTCAGAGCCGATCGGTTCAGTCGGACGTACTTGTTTCAGAATTGGATCCTGAGGCATACTATGAGGGTGATTGGGAGAAGGATGAAGATTACGAAGAGTAACAATGTGAAGGCCTAGATGAGCCAGTAGAGCCTGACATCTCCCCAAACAGGCCTTCTCAGGCTTCTCCTCCCAGGCAGGACAATCAGGAGCTTAAAGGGCACAGAGGCAGAAAGTAAGTAGAGAGAGAGAAGAGAAAGAAAAAAAAAAACAGAGGAAAGAGTAAGGATTCCAAACAACAGTTAAGGGGCCAGAAATAAGACATGATGGGAGTGGTGCAGTGCAGTGGCTGTGGAGCAGCAGTCTTCCAGGAGACGTTCTGGAGGATGCGGTGTTGTCCCATCTGCAGGCACCTTCTCTGGGCTGAGGGAGGAGGTTGCTCATCTCCAGGCTGAGTTGGCCAGGATTTGTGGGACCTCCTCTTCCATCCAGGGACCACCAGTGCCACTGCCGTTGCCTCAGAGGTTGCCAAGAAGAGGAGGCGGTTGGACCACAGTGGGCTCAGGGAGGGTGAGGTGGTGGAACAGGCGCATCCCTCAGTTGTACCTCTCCACAATTCCTATGCCATTCTGGCAAAGTGTGGTTCCTCTATGGAGGCACCTGCAGTGGAGACCAAGGAGGATGCTGGGAACCTCCACAAAGGAGACCCACAGGAGGGTGGCATGGGACCCCACAGGGGAAGGAAACAACTCCTGGTGGGGACTCCATTGTTAGGAAGGTAGAACTGGGGAGGAAGGGGAGAGGGAGGTAAGGTGCCTGCCTGGTGCCATGGCTTGGAGGGACAGGGAGCGAATCCTCAGGATTGCCAAAGCAGCTGCACAGGGGAGAAGCTGGATGTCATTGTCCACCTAGGGACAAATGACCTGGCAAAAGGATCAGAGCAGTGCAGGAAGAGTTTGTGGAATTGGGAGGGACTTAGACAAAGTGTACACACGGTAACCTTCTCGGGGTGCTGCCCATCTATGGCGTAGGAGAGGCTAGGGTGTTCTGCACCATGGGATTCAATCAGTGGTTGAAAACTGGTGCAGAGGTCGAGGATTTGGCTTCATTGGGGACTGGGGTCCTCCTGGAGTGATGCAAGCCTATACTGGCATGATGGGCTGCATCTGTCCAGGAGGGAACCAGGATCCTAGGTGATAGGTTTAAATGCTTCATTGGCAAGCATTTAAATTAGCCAAGGGAGGCACTGGAAAGGGCAGGAAATCCTAGCCCCAAAAAAAAAATCACGGTAGTAGTACAGTGAAAACACCAACATGGGGTGGCGATAGGGAGGAGGCAGGGGTAAATGGAAATGACGAAGGCAAGAAGGACAGGGATGGGGCAAAGGAGTAAGACCATCAGAAATGGAGGTGTAGAGTACCAATGCCCGTAGTCTGGGCAACAAGCTCCCTGAGCTGGTGGCCTTGATGGAAGAGGATGCCTGGATATCGTAGCAGTCACAGAAACATGGTACACAGAACCATGACTGGGATGTTAACATACCAAGGGTACATAACCTACAGGAGAGACAGGCAGGAGAAGAGGGAGGAGTAGCTCTCTATGTAAGGAAGGGATAAAAACAACTGAACAAAAGAGTAAACAGGGAGAGGAGGCACTGTGGGTCACCTTGGAGACTGCAGAGGACACCACAATCCGCACAGGGTTGTGTACAGACCCCCATGTCAGGGGAGGAATGGACAAGGATATGATAGAAGGCATTCTTAGGATGGCAGAGAAAGGGAGATACTGTTGATGGAAGACCTGAATATGCCAGATGTTAAGTGGAGCACATTGCTGCAGCCACATCCAAGAGCAGGGCCATTCTCTGGTACCCTGCAGATGTAACCAGACAGCTAGTTTAGGAACCCACTCGTGAGGGAGCAATCTTGAACTTCGTGCTCTCAAATGGGGGAACGTGAGGATCTCAGATCTAGAAGTGGGTTGCCATCTGGGAACAAGTGACCATCAAACAGTGTAGTTCACGTTAAACTCAGCTACAGAGTCAAGCCACACAAAGTGAGGTACTGGATTTCAGGAGGCTGACTTTGGCAAGATGGAAGTGCCTCAGAAAAGCACTAGCAAACAGGCTAGAAGGAAATTGGAGCAACAATGGGAATCATCAAAACTGCCATCACAGAGGCAACAAACCTTTGTGTAAGCAAATAAACAAATCAAAATGAAAAAGCCACTATAGTTCTCCAAAGAGGTGGCTGGGAAAGTCAGGGAAAAAGATAGCATTCAGGAAGTATAATAGAAACACAGAAGGAGCAGGACAGAGAGCTGTACCAGTTAAGGCAGAAGGAAGCAGGAGGGAAGTCAGAATAGCAAGGCCCAAACTGAGGAAAGATAGCCAACTTGATTAAGAAGGGGATAAAACTTTTATAGGTACATCAGAGGCGTGAAAAGAAAACAAAGGAAGGGATAGTGAGGCTGAATAGAATGAATGGTGGGTGGGCAGGGGACAGTGAAAAGCAGGGATACTAAATGAATATTTCTGCTCAGTATTCACAAAGAGGAGGAGGAAGTGCCTAATCAATTACAGAAGCACTCTTGATGAAATTCGATCCAGCCCTTTCACAGAAGAAGGTTGCAAGAACTCCTAAAACTGAAGGTGGACAAAGCAATGGGTCCTGATGGAATTCACCCCAGAATTCTAAAAGAATTAAGGGTGGAACTAGTGAAACCACTGACTAGTCTTTTTAATAAATCATGGGAGGATGGTGTGGTACCCGAGGACTGGAGGAAGGCGGATGTGATTCCCCTTAACAAAAGTGGGACCAAGACAGAGGCAAGAAACTACAGACCTGTCAGTTTGACCTCTGTGGTAGGGAAAGTGATGGAGTCACTTCTGAAGGAAAGAATGTTTGAGTACCTAGAGGCCAGTGGGGCATAGGACCCAAGGCAGCATGGGTTCACAGTGGGAAGGTCATGTCAGACAAATCTAGTAGATTTCATTGACTGGGTGACCAAAGTAGTAGACCAGGGAGGGGCTCTGGACATGGCCTACCTAGACTTTAGCAAGGCATTTGACACAGTCCCACACAAAGATTAATAGTCAAATTAACCAGCCTGGGAGTAGGTCCCAGGATGGTAGCCTAGATAAAACATTGGCTGGACAACAGGACACAGAAGGTAATTGTAAATGGAGTCCATTCTGAAGAAGAGGGGTTACTAGTGGGGTACCGCAGAGTTCAGTACTGGGTCCAGTCCTTTTAATGTCTTTATAAGTGACATTGCAGAGGGACTGGAAGGAAAAGTATGCCTCTTGCAGATGACACAAGATCTGCAACAGGGTTGATACACAAGGAGGCATGGGAAGGATGAGAAGGGACTTGGCAAGGAGTTGGAGGAATGGTCAGAAGTATGGCAGCTAAGTTCAATGCAAAGTGCAAAATAATGCACCTGAAACAACAACCCAGGAGAAGATTACACAATGGAGAGTAGTAACAACAAAAAAAGGAAAGGGACCTGGGGGTAATCATATCAGATGACCTTAAGGTTAGCAAGCAATGTGAGAAGGCAGTAGGGAGGCCTGGGTATACTGGGATGCATGAGGAGGCATCAGCAGCAGAAAGCAGGAAGTTGTTATCCCTCTGTACAGATAGTTGGTGAGACCCCATCTGGAGTACTGCGTCCAGTTCTGGAGACCCCATCTCCTCAAGGACATAGACAGGATAGAGGCAGTCCAGAGGAGGGCAACTAAAATGGTGCAGGGTCTGCAAGAGAAGCTGTACGAGGAGAAACTAAAGGAGCTTAATATGTATACCCTTGAGGAAAGAAGGGAGTGGGGGGACATGATAGAAACTTTTAAGTACCTCAGTGGAATCAACAAAGTCAAAGAGGTAGCACCTTTCAGAAAAAGAGGCGTGCAAGAACAAGGGGACACAATTTAAAGATGGGGGGCAGTTCGGGGCAATGTGAGGAAGTATTTTTCTCACAGAGGGTAGTGGGTGCATGAACAGACTTCCTGAGAGGTTGTAGGGTCTAAAACGGTGGGAGAATTCAAGAATGCATGGGACAGACATAAGGCAGTTCTTGTGCGGGGTAGGAAGAAATAGGCTGTTGGTTAACTAGGATCTGCGGCCTATCCTGTAGGTAGGGAAATGGGCAGACTAGGTGGGCCAAGCGGTCCTTATCTGCCGTCAAAGTCTTATGTTTCTATGTTTCTGAGTTCCCTTCCCATTTCTTGTTTTAGAAGAAAGTGGCTGAGTCTGAGACTCTTCAGCTTCCTATGAAAGAGGCTGAACAGGATCAGGAAGAACCTGACTATCTGGAAATGATGGATGTCCCAGAGTCTAAGAGGGTGTCAATCCCTTTACACAAATCCTTGGGGAAACAGACACAGAAAATTCTACAATTTCCTACATCCATTCCTCCTGTGGAAAAAGAATGGACAGGAGGTATGCTCTGTCAGATCCTGGGACAGAATTCCTTTAATCTCATAGCAGCCATGTTGGGGTAGGGCAAGCTGCAGCCTGTGACAAGGCTAATATTCCTTTGGCATCTCACCCCTCAGATAAAGTTCCAGGAAGTAGGATGCCATGGCAAAAAAGCAGTGCCAGCATCATCACTGGGACTCCAGGCAATCTAATTACATGGCATACACTGCCAGGTACCAGAAATCTATGTGGAATACGGTTCTGGAACTGGTTAAGGGTGCCCCTCCCCAGCTGGCAAAGGAGCTGGAGCAGGTGGCTGCAAATGGTATAGAGGCATCTAAGGTGCAATTCCACGCTGCTGTTGATTCCAGTGATGTTCATTCCAGGGTCATGGCTACATCTATCTCCATGAGGAGATTTTCTTGGCTTAGGTTAGGTGTACCAACCTTTCTCAGGATACCCAGGCTAAGGCCATGGACTTTCCTGTAACTGGTAATTCTCTGTTTGGGGAGCAAACAGAGAATTACATGAAGAAAATGGACGAGTACAGGACCACCTATAGGAGTGCTGCAGCCAAAGAGAAGCAGACTACTCCTCAGAGGCAGCAGTTTAGGGGCAGGGGCAGGCCTTTTTACCAAGCTCAGGCCTCCTCCTCTTCTTTCCAGCAGAGGGGGTTCTTTAGGGGAAGAGGTAGATGTGGGGTGACCAGGACCCCATCAACTACTCAGTCCAAGCCCCCTGCCAAGCAGACACCATGAGGTGTCAGTCAGGGTCGCCTCCCTAATCCCAGTAGGGAGCAGGCTGGCTCACTAATCCCAGGCCTGGGAGTCTATTACTTCAGACAAATGGGTCCTGGAAGTAGTTTGCTAGGGACTTGCTCTCAGTTTCAAAAGGTTCCCCAAAATGAGAGCAAAGTCTTTCAGTCCTCCTTCTCCCTTGGAGACAAAGGCCCTAGAGGCAGAAGTCTCCTCTCTTCTGCTTCTGCAAGCAGTAGAGAAGGTAGCTGTTTGTCACAGAGGAAAAGGACTGTTGTATTCAAGATACTTCCTTACCCCCAAAAAGACAGGGAGTGGCGACCCATATTGGATTTAAGGTACCTGAACAAACATTTGACAAAACCAAAGTTCAAAATGGTGACCCTGGGAGTAATTCTTCCCTCTCTGAGACCAGGAGACTGGCTAGCTTCCCTGGATCTCAAAGATGCCTACTTCCACATTCCTATCAGACAATCCCACAGAAAGTACCTCAGGTTCGAGTTGCCATCAGGCCATTACAATTCAGGCCATGCCCTTGGTCTAATTATCTGCTCCAAGGGTGTTCACCAAGTGTCTCGCAGTGGTGGTGGTGGCATTCCTCAGGAGGCAGGGCATCCTTCTGTTCCCATATCTGGATGACTGGCTTCTAGTGGGCCAGTCCTCAGACCAAGTAAAGTCAGCTTTAGAAGTCACCCAAAGACTTCTAGAATCCTTGGGCTTCATTCTGAATTTAGAGAAGTCTGTTCTAGAGCCAGCCCAGCTTCTCACCTTCATATGAGTGGCAATAGATACAGTTCAAGCAAGAGCATTTCTTCCCCTCTCAAGGGTTCAGTCTCTGGTCACTCTGGCCTCCTCTTTTCGTCCACTGGTGTCTTGTCTAGCCAGACACTTTCTGCAGCTGCTGGGACACATGGCAGCTTCCACAGCAGTAGTTCAGGGAGCAAGATATCAAATGAGGGATATTCAGTTTCATCTCAGATCTTTCTGGTCTCAGAAAAAGGACCCTCTCTCCAAATTGGTTCCAGTCTCCAAAACCCTAGTCCAGGCTCTTCAGTGGTGGTTGGATGAGGACAATCTTCAGCAGGTGGTCTCCTTCATAAGTCAGGTCCCTTCTGTGATTCTCACTACAGACGCCTCTGTCTTGGGGTAGGGGGCCCACCTGGATCATCTCACAGCTCAGGGAACTTGGTCACACCAGGAGTCCCTTCTGCATATAAATCTTCTCGAGTTAAGAGCTGTCTTGTTGGCACTTCAGACATTCACAACAGTTGTCCAAGGGAAAGTGGTGCAGATCAGAACGGACAATACCACAACCATGTGGGTACATCAACAAACAGGGAGGCACTCGGTCCTTGGCCTTGAGCACAAAGGCCATGAAAATTTGGTCTCTAGCTTATTCCCTGCAGGCTTCCCTGTTGGCTGTGCACCTCCCAGGGAAGGACAACATTCTAGCAGATGCTCTCAGCAGGATTTCTCAGGGTCACCACGAATGGGCCCTGAATCCTGTCATTCTTCAAGTCATTTTCAGGAGATGGGGCACCCTAGAGATAGATCTCTTTGCAGCCCCAGACAATCATCAGCTCCCTCTGTATTGCTGCAGACCACCCCTTCTGGGTTCTGTTCCTCGGGATGCTCTTCTACTAGATTGGACGAACAGGTTTCTGTATGCATTTCCTCCTTTTCCTTTGATATTCTGGGTCCTGTTAAAGATCAGATTCTGGTGGCTTTAGACTGGGCCAGACAGCCTTGGTATCCTTTTCTGTTGTCACTGTCAGTAACACTGCCTTTGTGTCTTCCCACACAGTACAATCTCCTCACCTTCTCTCAGGGGAGGATTCTGTACCCCAACCTTCAGACTCTCAGGCTCAAGACCAGGCTCTTGAAGAGCTAGAATATGCTAGTTTGCATCTGTCCCAATCAGTCTTGGATATTTTAAAAGTTGGCAGGAAACCTGCCACTAGGAAGACATACAACTCCAAATGGAAGAGATTTGGTTTCTGGTGTTCCAGTAGGCATATTAAGCCAGAGCTGGCTGACATTGCCACTGTCCTGGACTATTTGGTGCATCTTAACAGTTTAGGCCTCCGGCCTGCTACCCTTAAAGTATACTTGGCAGCTGTGTCTGCTTTTCTTTCGGCTGGTAAGGCCACTTCCCTAGCTTCTCATCCAGTGTTCAAGAAGTTCTTCAAAGGCTTGGTCCATGTCAGTCCTCCCTTCTGGGAGCCTACTCCTTCTTGGGATCTGAACATCTGTAGTGCACAGCTTATACAGCCCCCTTTTGAAGCTTTATCTTCAACTGAGCTGAAATATTTGACTTGGAAAACTGTATTTCTGGTAGCCATTACCTCAGCTAGGAGGATCAGTGAACTACAGGCCTTATCGGTGGAACCTGATTTAATTTCCTTTCATAGGGATAAGGTGGTCCTTCGTACCAATAGAAAGTTCCTTCCTAAGGTGGTGTCAGACTTTCATCTGAACCAGTCTGTGTCCCTGCCTGTCTTTTTCACTGATCACTCTTCCTCTGGAGAGAGGAGGCTACACAGTCTAGATGTGAAAAGGGCTCTCAGTTACTATATTGAGCATACTAAAGCCCATAGGAAGAATTGTTCTCAATTATTTGTCACTTATGGTGAGGTGAGGAAGGGCAAGCCTGCTACCAAGAGGTCTCTTGCCAGGTGGATTGTCTCTTACATTTCATTCTGCTATTCTAAACTTGGGAAGGAGCCTCCCTCAGGCCTGAGGGCTCAGTCAACCAGAGGTACAGCTGCTTCTATCACAACAGCTAGATATATACCATTAGTGGAGATATGTAAGACAAAATTACTCACCTTAGTAATGTTGTTTCTTCTAATGGAGTCTTGCTGTATTCTGACCTATGCAGTTAGGTCCTGCCTTTCAACTGCCCTGGAGAACAAAGAGTTAAACTTTCCATGGCCAGCATGGAATGTTCACCACAAGGTCGGTTGAAATCCCTGTCTGCTGTTGTTTAAACTCCAACCGTCAGATCTTTACAAGCAAGACTCACTAGAAGTTCTGTGTGGAAACTGTAAAACTCAAAACTAGCCTACTGGCAACTATATCTATATAAAAGGGTTTTTTGGTTTCAAAAAGAAGACTCAAGTCGGGAAACCCAAAAAACAAAACACATCCAAAACACAATCACTCACCCAAATAAAAGAGGGTGAAAAAAGGACACCCCTAGGGTGCCAACACTGCTCCTGCCCACCCACATCCCAAAAAACTAGGTTCTGAGGGAGGTCAGAATACAGCAAGACTCCATTAGAAGAAACAACATTAGTAAGGTGAGTAATTTTTCTTCAAACAACATGAAGTCTTGCTGTATTCTGACTATTACGAACTACAAGCAGTACCTCCATGGAGGAGACAGAACCTACTTTGAAAGAGCAGAAGTACTGCTGTGCCAGACCAAGCATCACTCCTAGCCTGGATATCCAGAGAGTAATGCTTGGTGAATGTATGGACTGTTTTCCAAGTGGCTGCTTGACAAATTTCTAAGAGAGGAATCTCCCTGGCAGCAGCCAGGGAAGCAGCTGCACCTCTAGTGGAATGAGCCCTCAGGCCTGAGGGTGGAGTTCTATCCAGTTTCTCATAGCAGAATTTTATACAAGAAACAATCCACCTGGCAATAGATCTCTTAGTGGCAGGTTTGCCCTCACCAACCTCTCCATGCGTGAGGAACAACTGGAGGGATTCAAACCTGTGACCCTTGGTGTGCTCTATGTAGTAGCTCAGGGCCCTTTTAACATCTAAGCTGTGTAGCCTCCTCTCTCCCGAGGAGGAATGGTCAGTGAAGAAAACAGGGAGAGACATAGACTGGTTGAGGTGGAAATCTGAAACCACTTTAGGCAAAAACTTTCTGTTAGTTCTTAGGACCACTTTATCTCTATGGAAAGAGATGAAATCAGGTTCCACTGACAGGGCTTGCAATTCACTGATACGCCTGGCAGAGGTAATGGCCACCAAAAACACAGTTTTCCAAGTCAAGTACTTAAGCTCTGCAGAGGACAAAGGCTCAAAGGGTGGTTGCATAAGCTGACAATGCAAACATTAAGGTCCCAAGCAGGAGCAGGATCCCTAAAGCGGGGATTGGTGTGAAGTAATCCCTTGAAAAACTTACAAAACACAGGTTGGGATGTTAGAGGGGAAGGCTTGCCTACTGACAAGAAAGCAGAAACAGCTGCCAAATGTACTTTAATGGTAGCTGGCCTGAGGCCTAGGCCATTAAGATGGACCATATAGTCCAGAACCGTAGGCAACTCAGCAGAATCTGGAGAAATATTTTTCTTAGAACACCAAATGCTGAATCTTTTCCATTTGGAGTTGTAAGTCTTTCTGGTGGAAGGCTTTTGAGAATCCTTAAGGATATCCAGAACCCCTTGGGAAAGATGCAGATCAGCAAACTCTAACTCTACAAGAGCCATGCCTTGAGATTGAGAGACCAAAGATTCGGGTACCAAATCCTCCCCTGAGAGGATGTCAACAGGTTGCAATTCCTGGGAAGAGACAGGAGAAGGTGAATAGCTAGGGACAGCAACAGGGGATACCAGGGCTGTCTGGCCCAGTCTAGAGCAATCAGAATCTCTTTGCATGGTTGTGACCTTATCTTGACTAACACTTTGAACAGGAGAGGGAAGGGGGGAAAAGCATACAGAAATTTCCCTTCCCAATTCAGGATCAGAGCATCCAGGGGGACTGAGCCC
Organism: Neoceratodus forsteri; assembly: GCA_016271365.2. Taxonomy (NCBI): domain Eukaryota; kingdom Metazoa; phylum Chordata; order Ceratodontiformes; family Ceratodontidae; genus Neoceratodus; species Neoceratodus forsteri. The sequence continues at coordinate 1,629,064,493 of CM057453.1, forward strand.
AAGACTGGGGGTCTGCAACAAAAGAGAGGAAGTTGGTGATTGTCTGGGGCTGCAAAAAGATCCATCTCTGGAGTGCCCCATCTTGAGAAAATCACTTTCAAAACTAGATGATCTAGGGTCCATTCGTGATGGCCCTGGGATATTCTGCTCTGAGCATCTGCTAGGACATTTGTCCTTCCCTGGGAGGTGAACTGCTATCAGAGAGGTTTGCAGGGAATAGGCCAGTGACCACAACTTCATTGCTTATGTGCACAAGGCCATAGACCAAGTGCCTCCCTGCTTGTTGATGTACCACATGGTGGTGGTGTTCTGCACAGATTTGGAAAAAGCTTGCAGTGCCAAAAATACTGCTCTGAGTTCCAAGAGATTGATGTGAAGCAGAGATTCCTGAGGTGACCACAGTCCTTGGGTGGTAAGATCCCCCAGATGGGCTCCCCAGCCCAGCAGGGAAGCATCTGTGGTGAGTATCACTGAATGAGACTGAGTGACAAAAGGAACCCCTTGTCTCAAATTGTCCTGATCCTGCCACCATTGCAAGGCCTGGATCAGCGTTCGAGTCACTGGGATTAGTTTGGTAAGGGAATCCTTTCTTTGGGACCAGAAGGCTCTTAAGTGGAACTGAATGTCCCTCATCTGGAATCTTGCTCCTTGGACCACTGCTGTGGAAGCTGCCATATGGCCCAGAAGCTGAAGGAAATGCCTTGCTGGTCGAGACACCTGAAGGGTGAATGAAGAGGCCAGTTCCAAGAGGGTCCTTGCCCTTTCCAGGGGAAGGAAGGCTCTTGCCTTTACTGTATCCAGCTCTGCCCCTATGAAGGTGAGGAGCTGTACTGGTTCGAGAACTGACTTTGGAAGGTTGAGAAGGAATCCTAAGGAAGTGAGCACTTGCTGAGTCACTTGCAAATGTGACTTGACTTGGTCTGGAGACTGACCTACTATGAGCCAGTCGTCCAAGTATGGGAAGATGGAGATCTTTTTCTCCTTAGGAAAGCAACCACTACTGCCAGGCACTTTGTGAAAACCCTTGGGGCTGATGTTAGGCCAAGGGGCATTGCTCTGAATTGATAGTGGCCTGAGGGCAACTCGAACCTAAGGTACTTTCTGTGGGAGCACCTGATGGGAATGTGAAAATAGGCATCTTTGAGGTCCAGGGAGGATAGCCAGTCCCCTGGCCTTAGGGAGGGAAGGATTATTCCCAGAGTCACCATTTTGAACTTTGGCTTTAAAAAGTGTTTGTTCAGATATCTTAGGTCCAGGATGGGCCGCTATTCTTCTGTCTTTTTGGGGGTTAGGATGTACCTGGAGTACAATCCTTTGCGCTTGTGTAAGGTGAGAACCCTCTCTATAGCTCTGAGAGCTAGGAGGGAAGAAACCTCTGCCTCTAAGGCAAGGGTCTCTGATGGATTTGCAGGTGGAAAGGATCTGGTTCTAATCTTGGGAAATTTTTTGAAGCTGAGAACCAGCCCCTGGCTTACTACTTCCAGGACCCACTTGTCTGATGTTAGAGAGACTTCCAGTACTGGACAAAGTAAGCCAGCCTGCCCACTACTGGTATGGGAGAATCAGCCCGGGCAGACCCATCAGGGTGTCTGCTTGGCAGGGGCTTTAGGCTGAGGGGTGGATGCAGGCCTGCTGATCCCCTGTCTGACTCTCCCTCTAAAGAACCCCCTTTGAGAGCAAGAAGAGGAGGAGGCCTGAGCTTGGTAAAAAGGACTTTGGAAAGGCCTGCCCCTGCCCCTGGCCTGCTGCCTTTGAGGAGTTGCTAGCACTCCTGTAAGTGGTCCTGTACTCGTCCATCTTTTTCATGTAGTTCTCTGTCTCAAACAGAGAACTACCAATAACAGGGAAATCCTTGGCCTTAGCCTGGGTATCCTGTGATAGGCTAGTTTATCTGAGCCAAACCATCCTCCGAAGAGCCACAGATGTAGCCATGACTCTTGATGAAACATCATTGGAGTCTACAGCAGCATGAAATTGTACTTTAGATGCCTCAATCCCATCTGAAGCCACCTGCTCCAGCTCCTTGGCAAGCTGGTCAGGGGCCTGTTTAGCCAGAGCCAGCACAGTGTCCCACATGGACTTCTTGTGTCTAGCTGTGTAGGCCATATAGTTAGCCTGCCTGAGTCCCAAAGATGCTGCCATGTACCGTTTCTTTGCCATGGCATCAATCTTTCTGAAGTCCTTGTCTGGGGGGTGTGATGCCAAGGGGATATTTGCCTTATCACAGGCAGCAGCCTGCACTACCCCAACATGGCTGCATTGCTGGAAAAGGAACTCCGTGTCTGAGCCGTGGCTGTCACTCCACAGAGGGAAGAGTGACCAGTGGGGTACCACAAGGATCAGTGCTGGGACCGGTCCTATTCAACATCTTCATCAGTGACATTGCGCAGAACCTAGAAGGCAGAATTTCACTGTTCACTGCTGACACAAAGCTCTGTAACAGAGTAGACACACCAGAGGGTGTAGACAGAATGAGAAGGGACCTGCAGAAACTTGAAGAATGGTCAGGGGTTTGGCAGTTGAAATTCAATGCAAAGAAGTGCAAGATAATGCATATGGGGCACAAAAACCCTGGCACAATATATCAGTTGGCGGGTGAGGATATAGCATGCACCAAGTAGGAAAGGGATCTTGGGGCTATCATCTCTGATGACCTCAAGGTAGGGAAACAGTGTGACAAGGCAGCAGGTAAAGCAAATAGGATGCTGGGATGTATAGGCAGGGGCATCACCAGCAGGAAAGGGAGGTCATAATTCCGCTATACAAGACACTAGCGAGGCCCCACCTGGAGTACAGTGTACAGTTCTGGAGACCATACCTACGTAAGGACATAGACAGAGTAGAGAAGGTTCAGAGGAGGGCAACAAAGATGGTGCGTGGATTGCATCACAAGTCCTATGAAGACAGGTTGAAGGAACTGAACATGTACTCCCTGGAGGAGAGTAGGGAGAGAGGGGATATGATAGAGACATACAAGTATCTCACAGGGAGGAACAGGGTGCAGGAATACACTATTTTTAAGCGAAAAGATGTACCAGGACTAGAGGGCATGGGATGAAGTTGGAGGAGGACGATTCAGAGGAAACATGAGGAAGAATTTCTTCACAGAACGGGTGGTGGACAAGTGGAACACCCTGCCAGAGGAAGTGGTGGGGGCTGAAACAATCACGGGATTTAAGAATGCATGGGATAGACATAAAGGAATTCTGGAGGTCAGGGTAAGGGGCAACAGACTTCTAGGAAAACATAAACTGAACTTGCAAGCTCAAATGGGCAGACTGGGTGGGCCATAGGCCCTTATCTGCCGACACTGTCTATGTATCTGTGAGCCTGAAAGAGTATACCTCTTGTCCATTCATCTGTCCACAGGAGGTATGGAATTAGGAGACTTAAGAATTTTATGTGTCTGCTTCCCAAAGGATTTGTGGAGGGGAATAGACAGTCTCCTGGACTCTGGGATGTCCATCGTCTCAACAAAATCAGGCTCCTCCTGATCCTCTACTGCTTCCTCCACAGGAAGCTGAATTTTTTGCAAAACATATAGTGAGAAGGGGACTCAGAAAGCCTAGGAGGAGAAACTCCTGAAGGTCTGTCTGGGGAGATGGCCGGGTCAATAGGCACATCCAGACTTTCATAATTACCATCATCATCCTCATACTCTCCTCCTCCTCCTCCTCCTCCGGTTCATAAAAATCTTCCAAAGTGTAATCCAGAACCGAGGGAACCAACCGAACCCTTGCCAGATGGTGCCAGTTCTGTCGAAACCGAAGTAAGCGATTGCACTATTCTTATCGCCTTGGCTATCTCATTGGCGGTCGGAGTATGAATTTCTGGGTCCGAACCAGACGATTTATCTTTTCTTTTCCTTTTTACCGGAACCGACTCCTCAGAATCGGCTCTCCTTTTGCCCGAAGAAGTATCGCCCTGGTCAGCAGGCACTCCTTCTGGTTCGGTCGAAACCGAACCGGGCTGACCATCCGGGTCAGCGGACTTCTCGGCCTCCCTTTCCCTCAGTCTACCTAATCTCTTTTCCAGGGTAGATTTGGGAAAATTCTTAAAAATTTGACAGTCTGAATCGAGGTGGTCAAACCCCAGACAATAAACACAGGTGGTATGGGGATCAGCCTTGGCAAAGACTTCCCCACACACATTGCAGTGTTGAAACCCACTGGGCCTGGTTTTTTTCTTTGGTTTCTCAGACATGGCCAATCCTAACCAAAACTTACCCTTTTTCGCATTCCATGAGCAAAGACCCCCTATGGGTTCTGGCCGTGTCATAGTCTTGGAAAAAACATAATAAAAGTCTAGTTTTTAGAACCGATATGGACGGTTACCACACTCTAAATAAATCACAAACTTTTTTACCTGAAACTGATCGGTTCAGCGAACGATCCACAATTCTAAGTTCCACACAGAAACTACACAGAAAACCTGTCTAGTACTCACGGTACCACAGACAGAGACTTGAACCGACTGAGCGGTAATAGCAATTCGGTAGAAACCGAGTGAAAAAACGACACTTCAACCGACTTTTTTGAACCGAGCAAAGGAGAAATCTCCTGAGCGACTGTTCAGTGAGGCAGAGTAAAGAATCTGATGGTTGGAGTTTAAACAACAGCAGACAGGAGCTTCAACCGAGCTCGTGGTGAACATTCCATGCTGGCCATGGAAAGTTTAACTCTTTGTTCTTCAGGGCAGTTGAAAGGCAGGACCTAACTGCATAGGTCAGAATACAGCAGGACTTCATGTTGTTTGAAAGCAGCTACCTGGAAATCTGTTCACACCTTTAGCAAGCATTACTCTTTGGACATTCTGTCACGAAGTGATGCTAGGTTTGGAACGGCTGTGCTACAGACCCTGTTCCCAAAATAGGTTCTCTAACTCCTTCCTCCAAGGGGGTACTGCTTGGTAGTCTGCTTATAGTCAGAATACAGCAAGACTTCATGTTGTTTGAAGAAAAAATTACTCACCATAGTAATGTTGTTTCTTCTAACCGAGTCTTGCTGTATTCTGACCTCCCTCCCTTCCTCCCCTCCTGGAACCTAGTAGTTTTGGGATGTGGTGGGGCAGGCACAGTGCTGCACCCCAGAGGTGTACTGGTCATGCCTCCATCTCTTAGGGGGTTTCCTTTTGTTTTGTTATTAAGCATTTTGGTAAACCACTAACTGTTGTGTTCTTTTTGGGTGTTCTCGACTTGAGTCTTCTAACCCTAAAGGTTTGTTTTGCCATTTGGCACAAAATTTTGGAAACAATTTCTTCCTTTGAGTTAGTTTAGTGCTCGTAAGAATCTGACGGTTACACTTCAGAGTACCACAGACAGAGGTTTGAAGCTCGAGCTCAACGTTCTAGGCCGTTGCATAGAGTTAACCCTTTACTCTCTGGGGCAGTTCAAGTGCTGGGGCTAACTGCACATAGTCAGAATACAGCAAGACTCCATTAGAAGAAACAACATTACTATGGTGAGTAATTTTTTCTTTTTGCCCTCCTCAAATAGGACTAGTGAAAACTTGTCTATGAATATACCTTCCACACTTCAGTAGATTTTTTTTTTTATGTTTGTAAAACATGAAGATCTTTTCCTGTCTATGGTGCTCTAACGTTTTGGCCCCTTGATCAGCATTTAATGTCAAATGGAAGTCTCAACAAGTGACAAGTAAAGTTAACTTTCATACATTGCACCAGTTGCCCTTTCCTCTCTATATGAGAATTAAAAAAGGAAAAAAGATGAATCCTATCTTCTGGAGGCACAACTGTGTCTGCTTCTGTCCTGCATTACCTGTCTGTCTATCCTCTTGTTTACATCTTCCCCTTCCCTTGAGGGTCACATTTCATGTTGCAGCAGGGCGGTAAGCATCTTGCTGCTGGGCGGTAGGAGGAGCTAAGTCAGTCAGTATGGTATCATTAATGACAGGCTCAGTAGCAAATGAAGTGGTTTGGAAACGAGACTGATGTAAGCGTAAGTGCATGTCCTAGATAATGGGCATGGCTGCACCTCATTCCTTCACGGGCAGAGGAGGGGGTGGTGGTGTGCATAGGGAGTGTCAGGACTCAGCCAATGTAGGAGACACATATTGCTGTTTTTTCCCAGAAATGTATACTGATCTGGGACAAACGGGTGGAATAGAGGAGGGTGGGGTGGTAGGAAATGGAGAGTTACCTGGAAAAAAGCCCAGCTGAAAAGATGCAACATAATTTTGTGTGGAGTTCTGATTTTACCAATCTTACAAGCTACTGTTGGTGAACTAAAGCATAAAGCAGTTAGGGTGACTTGCTCTGTGTCACTCAGAGAATCAGTGGGTCTGGCGGTGTTCGAACCTTGTTCTTCTGGTTCCCAACACCACTGTGATTGGTGTGCATGAATTATACTTTTCATACTAAGTGCCACTGATATTCAAGTAAAATATGCCTAATTTGATAGATTGAAAATTGTAGTTTCACATTTCAGATTAAGTGTAACTGTCATTTTGATCTGAATGGTCTCAGAGTGATGCCACTCAACGTAATGAAATGTCTGTACATAACTGCTGTTTCCTTAGAAAGGAGACCAAACCTTACATGCAACTCGTATTGTGTTCATTATTTGTACATGTAAAAGCCGTTAATATGTCAGACATGATCAAGTTAATTAATGGGTATGAGCCGAAAGTCAGCCTAACTACAGCGAGAGTCAGGAGTCTGTAAAGGCAGTACTGGAAGCGTACAGCTGAGAGAGTAGAAAACAAACGGAGCTCCTGTTTTATGGACAACCTCAATCTCAACAGCTGCCTGTCAGATAAAAGAATACCTTGCATACCATCAAATGCAGGAAAAAAGATAGAAAGGACCATGTTGTGTTGACATATTTATTGCAATAAATGAAGAGCAGCAAAAAACATTTCCTATCTCATACAGATAATGTGGCAGAAGGCTCCTCTTGCTAAGCTGGGCACCTGGGATTTTGGGTGGCCAGAAAAAGTATTTCTTTTTTTTTTAAACTTTGTTTATTGAATTTACAATAGACATACAGTCGAAATATCCAGAGCCAGTACATGAGGATATAAAAACAGAATGCTCTAGATGAGGGCGCTGCCTCTCTTGATACACGCAGGTTAAAAATAGAGACATTCATACTGGTTCAATTAGATACATCTCTGGGGGGATAATTAGTAAATACAGCTAAATCGAAGAAGAAAATGTAGTTAGTCAATTGCTATTATTATGTGGGCCCATGAGCTGCATGATATTTAAAAAAAACATTAGTATGTCCATAAAATGAAAAACAATCTCTGTATCCCTTATAAGGGAAGTGAGTCAATCATGCTTATCTGATAGAGTAGGTACCCTTAAGTTAACATTCGTTAAATGGTCTAAGGTATTGTGTTTGTTTTATGTTCATGTACTTGGCGATATGGCAGTAAAGATTTACCTCTAAACTCTTAATTAAACAAACCTGGGGGGGGGGCGGTGTAATACAACCCACATCCCTACCCCTCTACAGTATAGTTGTCAAGTATTGAGCCTATTAAACTTGGAACAAGACAGGGATTTTAAACACTTTTCCTGCTAAAACCCATCAACAACACTGTTGCTCGAACAGGAAAGAGTATAAACGTGAACCCGTCCTGTTTTACATGTCCAGACAATAGTTATCTCAAGTGTTTGTTGCAGGTTCATTAAGGAGTAGCAAAACCTGGTACCTAACTTTTCTCCAGATAAGTCAAGTCTCCACCACATCTTCCTCCTCATGCTCGGACTGGTCCGATGTATCCCTCCTTCTCGGTGGTGGAACTTGCCGCTGGGCCCACTTCAAAGCTTCGGCCAGGTCTGAGAAAATATAGACCTTCCCCTTGTGGAGGATCCTGAGGTGAGCTGGAAAGAGCCTATTATTGGAGGTGTCTGCCTCCTGTAAAAGAGACCGGACCCCATCAAACCGCTTCTTTTTCTGCCTCGTTGAGTAACTCAGGTCTGGGTAAAGTCGGACCTGAGAGCCATCTTGAAGCAGGACTCGTTTCTGCAGTGCCAAAGCGAGGACAACATCTTTGGAACCAGCTCCGTCCAGGACTGCTACAATTGCTCTGGGTTCCCTGAGGTTGTCAGAATGCACCCTCAATGCCACACGATATGTTTTCTGGGTAGTAATATGACAGTCATAGTAATGGGACAGTCAGCGAAGGCTTGTCCCAACTGTTGCTCCAACCATTCTGCCACAAACAAGCTCAGTTGGTCCCCCTCACACCGTTCAGGCATATCCACAATTCTGAGATTCGAAGCCCGGGCCTGATTTTCCAGCATCTCAAGCCAGGACCTCAGGTGAGAGTTTTCTTTAACAAGCGAGGTAGTAGTACCCATGGTCACCTCTGAACATTTGAGAGTCTCTATTAGTTCCATTTTCATCGTGGCTACATCAGTTTCAAGAGAGTTGACTCTAGTTGTCAGAGTCAGATTTGTCAGCAAGCCCAGATACTGTAAAGATTAATTGATTGATTTTGATTCCTAAAGTCTGTAAAGTTTCTTCTCCGGTGTTGGTGTCTTCTGGCACGGAGCAACCCTGGGCAGACCTTGTGGCAGGGGGGTCCAGCAACATTTTTAGCGTTTGTTCCTTCTTGCTGCGCCTTATCCTTTTTAGGATTGCCCATTTTGATTCTGCCAGGTTCCGAAATGCCAAAGTTAGTGAATTTATCTGCCAAAGTACCAAGTAATATATTAAAAATAAACGTATTTAAGCTTCCAGATAGAGAGCTTAATCTTTAGACCGCCATCGTGCTCGGGCTCAACAGTGCCCCCAGAAAAAGTATTTCTGCCCCAACTGTGGAAAAAAAACCCCACCAGAATCTGGATAAATGGAGCCCATTTAGCTAGATTCTGGTGCTTGATTTGTAAAACGACAACATTTTAATGTATTTTCTACACTTTTTATTTCCTGGAAAAAAAATGATGGTGGCTCTCAAAAAAGGATTTTGCCCACACAAAAAAAGGATTTTTTCCTCGTGAAAAAGGAACAGATCTTGGGAGACCAAATCCTTTTTCGTAAGGTCAGTCCTTCGTCGAACTTTATCCCTGTAATGTGGACAGTGAACTTCCCATTGAAAACAATGGGAACTTAAAAAAATTAAATAACTTGGCAACAGAATAGTATTTTTTCACCAAACAAAGCATGGCAATTCTGTTACACAAGCTGGTTCTACCTTAAAAAAAAATCACACCAGAATTCCATACCATGTGGACTCAATGCGATGAGGAAAAAATTTCAAAAAATGGTGAGTTTTAAGGTTGTAGCACTGTCGGGATCTCAGAATCTATACATCTAACCAGAAAGAAGCATGCCACATCAAGAGATCTACCCCACGGGACAGCGCATACCAAACTTTTTGCAAATCTATTGATCGGTTGCAAGATTATTAAAGCGCAAAATTTGAGGTTGAACACTAAACAGGCTACTCAACCCTAACTATAGGGGCACAACTATGCCCCTGTAATATATCTTTGATCTGTCTGGTCCTCCATGCCTCTTCTGTATTTGATTCTTACTTCATTCCTCCTTTTTTGCTGTTTCAACATTAGGGTGGAAGCAGTCGGCATATCTGTGCTAGGTGGCTGATCTTGGGTTTGTAACCTTGGTTGTCTCCTGTCTTGGGAGTTCAGGATTAGTTAGTCTGTTTTGACTTTTCTGAGTACTCACTCTCTCTATTGATGGAGTAATTGCTGGAACCCCTCGAGTTTTCAGTAATAGCCACGAGTTCCTGGGACTGTATGGTCATCAGGTGGACCACCTCTCTTGCTAGTTCCAAGTCCTCGGCAATAATATTATCTTGCAGCTCCAGTTGACTCAGGTCGGGCCTGGTCACATTTGTTTGCGTGCATGGACTCTCTTGTGGGAGGGGGACTGCAAGGCCATTTGCTTTGTAGACCATCCCAGTTGGTCATTTTCCATTTGGGGGGGCCAGCATATATGGATGCGGCCCTACTTTCCTTTTTTCAAACAATTCAGGCTTATTTCCTCAGAGCTAGCTGGTATTTCTAGATCAGACTCATTTCATTTTGTTAGACTCTCTAACTGGAGCATCTTGTATGATTTCCCTCTGCCTGTGACTGCACATTCTCATTTGTATTGTTCACATTAATGTCCCTGATAAGGCTGTTATACATTTCTCTTTACCCATCACCTGACCCTGAGCATGGCTGACATGCAGCTGTGGGGCATTTCTTCCCATATCAGCTGCGCTGGTGGGACCTGACAACCTCCATGGACTTCCAGTGTTGTCTCTAATCTAGCCTGCATTTCTGAGCACTGTTTCCACTGGCCATTGAGATACATTGTTAGTGCTCTCAGGGGGTGACTGTTGCTGTTATGTAACTCGCATTCCTGTTTTCTATCAGCACGCTGTACGCAGCACTGTATTTCCTGTTTTGGGGGGGGGCAGGCCTTTGATGCTGATCTGCACAGCCATGCCCTTTCTCTTCCAAAGCAGCAGCTGTTTGTTCTGACGGCTGTCAGATGCTGCCATGTCAGCAGCATTTCCCGAGCAGTGTGCAGCTTCACAGTCAGTTTCTGTTGTACTGTGAAATTCAGAGCTGATTCCTTGGGCCCTGTTTCATGTGCCTTTTGCTGGGGAGTATCCAGAGATACAGACACATGTACAGGAACTTTCTCTACCGCAGCTGACCCATGTCCTTCCAACTGTGGGATTAATGCAACTTGTGTCTCCAGCGATGTTGATCTTTGGGCGCTAAACTTCTCCTCTTCGGCTAGAAGTAGTAGTAGATGGTGACTGTCTTTTCAGTAAGCAGCCTCTAGTGCTTTGTCAGCAATTACATATGCTGATGCCATACCAGTATGGCTATCTCTCTCAGGAGTGCAGTGCACTTCAGGGTTGTTATATTCTGAGGACTGTTGTACATTACTTGTAGGACTACTAACAGCAGCATTTGTATTTTCACAACTTGCATCCATCTGTAACCCCCCCCTTAAAATGGGGGTTCCTGAAAAGTCTTCCTTGAGCTTGTCTCCATGTTCACTGCCAGGCTGGTGTCCTGCGTTTTAGCAGTTTAAATGTATTGCCAGAGAGTGCCTGTACAGCCTCTGTGTACTGTCTCTTTAAGAGCTGCCTGGATTGCAGTGAAAATTAATCTGAGAGGGAGCTCTGTTAGAAGATGTACTTGTTTGCTGATCATTTGTTAGAGTAGTAATAATATTGCAGTTTGTTCTAACCTGCCTTCTTTGCAGCATGGACAGTTCTGTTTGTTTCCATCATCTTGGTCCTGGACTGTCAGAATGGACCAATCAGTACATTTGGGACTCTAAAATGGAGCCTGCCTACAGGGGCTTGGTGGGGCCAAAACTTGTAGGAATTGTAGTTTTGGGCTTTTGGCGCCTAAAATAACCTGGAGGGGGAGCCGTCGTGGTGACTGACAGGCAGATCAGCCAACCAAACCTTTTGAATCTTGGGGAAAGTCCCACACTGCTTGCAGTTTCAGTTAGATCTGAGTTAGGAAGTGAAGAAGTAACAGCTCGAGATAGTTTGAGCAGCAATCCATAGTGGATTCGTGTGGGAGAACTGTGGAAAGGCCTGAGTTTGGCCTGCATGCCTGCCTGCTGTCCCTGAGAGGGAACTTGTGCATTTTTCGGACTAAATCCGAATTTGGAGAGTGAATTAAGCCACTGAATTGTGACCAGGCTTTAACCTGAAGAAGGCTGAGGATTTGCTGAATGCGATCAGTCTGTCAGGACTTCAGCTACCTCTGAACTCCTGGATTGTGCAGAGACTCTGTACTTGAGACTGGAGAGCCATTTGCCTGGTACAAAGGAATTTCCTTACATGTGAATGTGCTGTGTGCTTATAGTGGGTCGTGATTTGGTTCCCCACTGTGTGTCTGAACTGTGTTTTGCTTGCTGGAGGCTGTATCCAGCTCCACGGACTGAATCTGTATCCATTTCTGTTTGCCTGGGCCCTGCTACACTGGCCCAGCCAGAATACATGCTACGCAGAGAAAGTCATCGACGAGAGACCAGCCCGGGGATCAGCCCCCTGCTTAATGCCTTGAACAGGAACGATGTCTCGGTGATTCGTGTGGGCCCCTGCTTCTCCAGGCACTCCAGCTCAACATCCTGCAGTCTCGATTTCGTCCTGCCTGTGTCCAGTATTGGGTATCATGAGTAAACATCAGGGTAGCTCCATGCAACAACAGCTAAATCTGAAATTGTTGTCATCTGATTGTCTTGTTGCCTTTTCTTTCACGAAATGAGCCCTCCGGCTCCAGATTACAACTAATGCGTGTTGTACATGTTGCTTTCTTCCATCACAGGGCCCCAACCAGCTGCAACATTCCTGGCTAGCCCACCATTTTCCTACCTGGGTACCCAGAGTGCGTGACTGTGTTGGGACTCTGAACTGCATGCATAACTGTCTGATTAATATTGCTTTTAAGCAAATTAACCTGATTACGCCCCTCCCTTGTTCAAGTCCCCTGAATAAATCAGATTTAACTTTGTTTGCATTTAACCTGACTGTGGTTCCAGTTTGTGCCAAAAGTATTGTACTGGCCGACCCGTCGGCGCAGCGGTTGGATTTCTGCTTGCGACGCCGGTGACCCGGGTTTGGGAACGGACCTGGGACACCGGAGGGCCGGCCGGTGGGAGAAGGATTGAGCATCCCTTGGACAGCTCTCCTTCTCCGGGGGGAGGGCAGAGCAGCACTCGGCGTACGAGCGGCTCCTAGCGGAGGCTGGGTAGCCGTGTCACATCGACGCTTAACAGCATGTCAGGATGGGGCGGACGCAGGTCGTCATTGCATGTCCCCATCCTGCTTAAAGGGGGGAGGGTCAAAAAATCCCGAACCTCGCCGTCTACATGGCGCTCTGCCCCCGTGGGCCTCAATTAGCCTCTGGAGCCGATCCCCCGACCAGATACTAGTACCGCAGCTCCGATAAAGGGGGGTCAGTGCCGCCGCCCTGCTCTCTGGGGGGAAAGCCAGGGATAACCGAGGGGATGCAGGCATATCTGGAGGTGGGGGCGATGGGGGTCCGTGACCAGAGCAGAAAATACTGACGGGAGTAGTAGGGGCAGAAAGAATAAATAAAAAAAATAATAAAAAAAAGTATTGTACTGTTGCTGTTTGCTGTACTTAACCTTGTTTTACAGGGGGTCCCCAGGGTCAAGCTAGAGGAACCAGCCCTGATGGTAAGTGCAAACAGAGTGGGTAATTGCCTGGTGAATAAGGGTCATTGTAAAAGTAATTATTGTATATTGTTCAGGCCACTAGAAGGGAAAGAGGGGGGTTACAGTGTCCTGGAGGCTGTGCCCAGGTTAGCTTGACCACTAACAACCCTGACCTCCAGGTGGAGGCACCCGTTACATTACCCAGGCTCCTTAACCTGCTACTAGCCAAGCAGGCAGGGGTAGTAGCCCTTGGGATAGCGCCACCTAGGGGTTACATCTTGGAGGCTCACTGCTGGGATTTTGTGCCTTCTCGTGGCCAAAAAATTACGAATTATTGTTAAAGATTAATGGCTACCCCAGTAGAAATGGCTGTACTCCAGTTGGTGGGGTGGTGTACTGGGCAGGAGATCGACCCCCAAAATGCTCTACTTATCCTGGATATTCCCCTGGGTACCAGTAAGGACACTGTAGAGGGAGCACTCTCCAAAGTTGAATGTTTAAAAAAACCCTGTGGGTGGTGGGTTGACAGGCAGATTTGATCGCCCAAACTTTCTTAACCTTGGTAGAGTGTAGTGACCTCGTGGACAGCTCTAAAGTGCCACAGACTATTGCCTCAGAAGGGGTCCTAGCCACCTGGAGAATGATAACAAAAGACAGTAGAGACCCTGGGGAGGATGAGCTCCCACCATTATCTGAGACTTTTGAGGAGAAATTTGCTAAGTTGTTGCTGGAGGAAGGGAAAACCGTAGAGGACTTTAAGAAACTATTCCTGCCACCTAGGGGTGTTCCTTTCCCAATACCCCCTCCCACTCCAGCACCTGTTATTGCCCCGCCTTCTGTGCCCATGCCAATGCGCCCTATATCTGTACCGCCATTAGTCACAGCTCTTACAAGGCTGAGAATCTTCTTGGGCACCCTCCCCACCCCCCAGGGGGAGGATGACTGGGAGACCTGTATCGACTACGTTGCCCCCTTGGTACCAGAGTGGCAGTGTGCGGAGGATGAGAAGTGGAAAAGAATCATAGAAAGTTTGAGGGGCCCTGCCCTTGAAACCATTAAATTTTTGGGGTCCACGAACCCTGATGCATCTGCTCAGAAGTACCTATCTGTACTTGAAGGCAATTTTGGGAGCATTGAGTCAGGGGAGACTTTGATGTGGAAATTCCAAGGTACCAAACAATGGAAGGAGGAAAGTTTGTCTGTGTATGTTACTCCTCTGCAGAAAGCTTACCGGAAAGGTGGAGTAGCCACCAGTGATTTGAACTGTGTGAGATTGGGGCACATACTGCAACATGCCAAGCATTCTAAACTGCAGATCATCCAGTTAAGGTTCTAGGATAGGAGAGGTAACCCACCTGACTACTGTGACTTGATAAAAGAACTCCGGGAGGTAGAAGGTGAAGAGGGAGATTGTAACTATGGGGTAAGTGCAGCCCAAGTGATCATGGCACCGGAAGGCCCTTACGAAATTGAGACCACTACGAGTGTCCTGCCGTGGGCTAAATGGAGGGAGGAGTTGCTGAAGGAAGTCAGAAATGTACAACTGGGTGCGTTCACTGAGGTATCCCCTGCTGAGAGAGACCCTGGCCCCTGTCAGGACGTGACTGTTACGGGGTGGGGGTGCACCCTCGGGCATCCTCTACTGAAGATGACTTCTTGGCTGAGCTCAAGGAATTGACTGCCACCCTAAAGGAACTTTAGAGACATGGTACACTACCAGCAGAAGTCAGATCACAATCTCCCATTGATGCTCCAGCATCCCCTGCTATGTTTTCCCCAAGGATGGCCCGAGAGCTTGACATGTGTCACAATTGCGGCAAGGGTGGCCATATAAAGCGGGAATACTGGTCTCAGAAGGACTTAGAGAAAGTGGTGAACCGGTTTCAAGGAGAGCTTCGGAAAACGAGTCAGTCGTCAAGGGGTGCACGAAATGACCGCAGTGAAGGCTTCAGCCATCCTAACTCAAACCCCTCTGTGGCTAAATCGTCTGTCCAGGCCCCTACTGTTGTCCCTCCAGACTGGTCCAAAATAATAGGCCCTTCAATGAAGACTACTGTGGCTGTGAATGATATTCCTACTCGGGCTGTGCTTGACAGTGGGTTGCAAGTGACCCTTGTATTTCAGGACTGGTATGACAAATACTTATTTGATGTGCCATTACAATCCCTGGAAGGCCTACACATGTGGGGACTGAGCGACAAATTTTATCCCTACCTAGGATATGTACGCCTCTGGTTGTCTTTTCCTGCAACTGTAACTGGTGTAGAGGAGCAAGTAGAGACACTGGCCCTAGTGTGTCCCCCCACCGGACTATATGATGTGGTTCCCCTGTTAATAGGAACAAACGCCCACATGTTTGGGAGACTAGCACAACTCTGCCATGAGAAACAAGGGCAACTGACTGGACGGGCCCTAAGAATTCCAGCCTTAGTAAAAAGGGCATATGACATACAACAGAAACCCAATGAAGAGGACCCAGATGAGCCAGTGGGGATAGTGTGGAAAAAGGAACCTGACTCCTTGGTATTGGCCCCCAATGCCCAGTGCACAATCCATGGAGAAGTCCGCCTAAAGACATACGTAAAGAACAAAATATTAATATTGGATGCACCAGGTGTTGGAAAGTTGCCAGAAGGATTATTGGTTAAGCTCAGCATCTTGCCTGCCCATGCCCATGCCTATGCATGATGAGTGATGGTCCAGATTTGAAATGTGTCAGATCGGGAGGTTCGGGTGAACAGAGGGTGCACTCTAGCTACAGCACACTGCGCAGACACTGCAGTATTACCCAATAACAAGTACTCTGGCCAAAAGGATAGAGTAACCCCGGACTTATTTGACTTTAGTGATTCCCTGCTGCCAGCTGAATAGAAGGCTAGGATTAGCAAGAAACTCGCCCAGAGAGACCAATTGTTTTCATTAAAGGAATGGGACGTGGGGTGTGTCCAGGGTGCGGAGCATCATATACGCCTGCATGATGACCGGCCATTTCAAGAGAGATCCCAATGCCTCACCCCAGCGGACATAGATGATGTGAGGAGACACCTGCAGGAAATGATCGCTGCTGGCGTGATACAGGAATCAAGGAGCCCATATGCCTCTCCCATTGTGGTTGTGCGTTAGAAGAATGGGTTGGTGAGGATGTGTGTTGATTATCGAACCCTGAACCGGCGGACCGTCCCAGATCAATACACCATGCCCCATATAGAAGATGCCCTAGATTGCTTGAATGGGAGCAAATGGTTCTCAGTATTGGATCTTCGTAGCAGATAGTACCAGATTCCGATGGCCCAGAAGGACCGTGAGAAAACAGCCTTCATCTGTTCTTTGGGGTTCTATGAATTCCTGAGAATGCCACAGGGGATTTCAGGCACCCCGGCCACCTTTCAGTGACTGATGGAATGTGTGGTGGGAGATATGAACTTTGCTGGAATGTCTAGTATAACTAGATGATGTCATTGTGTTCAGACGCACATTAGAAGAGCATGAGACCCGACTGTTTAAAGTGCTGGACCGATTGGAAGACTTTGACCTCAAGCTGTCCATCGACAAGTGCCAGTTTTTTCAAACCTTTGTGAAGTATGTGAGGCACATAGTATCTGGAGAAGAAATAGAGACCAATCCTAGTAAGATTGAGTCACTGACTACTTGGCCCCAGCCCCATAACTTGAAAGAACTATAACATTTTCTGGCGTTCTGTGGCTACTACTGCAGGTTCATAAAAGTCTATTCAAAGGTGATTCGCCTGCTCCTGAATTTTACCCAGGGTTACCCGCCTACCAACCATAAATACAAGAAAGGGTCTGTCAAAGAACCAGAGAAAGTGTACTTCCTCACAGGTGAACCTTTTGGGCCCCGCTGGACACCTGAGTGTGAAGCAGCCTTCCACAAAGTCATATACCAGTTCACCCATGCCCCCATCCTCGCCTGTGCTGACCCTACCAAGCCCTATGTGCTGTATATGGATGCTAGTCTGCAGGGCCTAGGAGCTGTGCTGTATCAAGACCATGAAGATGGTTTGAGACCGGTCGCTTTCGCCAGCAGGAGTCTGACCCCATCGGAGGAAAACTATCCTGTGCACAAGCTGGAGTTCCTTGCCCTAAAATGGGCCATCATTGATCAGTTTCATGAGTACCTCTATGGGGCAAAGATATTGGTGAAGACCGACAATAACCCATTGACCTATGTACAGACTTCAGCTAAGTTAGGCGCCACTGGGCACGGTGGCTCTCTGCTATCAACCTATGATTATGCTGTCGAATACAGACCGGGACTGAACCATATTGATGCTGATGCCCTGTCACGAAGGCCCGCTTCCAAGAGTGATTGGGTCAGGCTGTCTGAACCTGACATCCGAGCATTGTGCCAAAAGTTTGACAGAGATGAACAGATGTCTGCGGACACAGTGGACTGTCTAATAGATTGCTTGGGCCCTCCTGATACCTGCATACCGGCTGCCTATTGCCATTTCTCTGCTCTAGATATTAGTGCACTACCTCAACTTGACAATGACAGTATTCAGTGGGCTCAATCCCAAGATCCTATGATTCAACCAGCACTTGATGCCCTGCGTGCGGGAAAAGATGTGTCTAAGTTGCATTCCCCTGACTTGCGAACTGCCCTATTGTTTAAAGAAGACCCCAGGTTGAAGTTACTCAATCAGTTGTTATACAGAGAGACAGTAGATCATAGTGGTCAAGTAGACAAGCAATAATTGGTCCTGCCCACGGCCTTTAAACACTTGGTACTGAGGTCCTCCACAATCACATGGGGCACCTCGGTATTGACAGGACTCTCGACCTGGTACGATCTCAATTCTACTGGCCTAAGATGGGGGCCGATGTTGAGCATCATGTAAAGACTTGTAGTCATTGCCTCCTAAGAAAACCCTGCCTCAGAGGGCTGCCCCTTGTCAATATCACTACCAGTGCCCCCATGGAACTGGTCTGCATAGATTTTTTGTGTTTAGAACCTGATCAACAGAATATTGGCGATGTGTTAGTGGTTACGGATCATTTCACATGGTATGCACAAGCTTTTCCAACTAAAGATCAAAAAGCCTCTACCGTGGCCAAGGTGCTAGTGGAAAAATTCTTCGTCCCCTATGGTGCCCCCCAGCGGATCCACTCTGACCAAGCCAGATACTTTGAAAGTAGGCTAATCAAAGAAATGCTCTCTCTGTGGGGGTGAGAAAGTCAAGAACCACCCCATATCACCCGAAGGGGGACCCTCAACCAGAACGTTTTAACCGCACCCTTCTAGACATGCTGGGCACCCTCCATCCAAAAGACAAGCATAAGTGGAGCCAGCAGATTAGCACCTTGGTACATGCATACAATTGCACCAAAAATGATGCTACTGGATTCTCCCCCTACCACCTTATGTTCGGGAGGGAGGCCCAACTGCCAGTTGATGTCTGCTTTGGGGTCTCTCCAGATGGGGTCCGAGCCGAAAACTACCTGCAGTATGTACAGAAACTGAAAGCTCAATTGAACCATGCATATCAGCTGTCCCAGACAATGGCCGCCAAGAGAAGTCTTGCCAACAAAGAGAGGCGCGATAAGAAAGTAAAGGCTCAAGAGCTACGGCCCGGAGACCATATGTTGTTACGTAATTTGGGACTACATGGCAAGCACAAAATTGCTGATAGGCGGCACCATCTTCCTCATGTAGTAGTTGGAAAGTTGGATGATCTACCAGTGTACAAGGTACACCCAAAGAATAACTCCAAAGTTGTCAAGATCATGCGCCGTAACCACTTGCTTCCTGTCGGCCAAGTTATTATTGAAGCTGAGCCAGCAGATATTGCCTTCCCTGGGCCGGTGACTCGTGCTGCTGCAAAAAAGAGACAGAATCACCCTACCCCAGTAGTTACAGATTTAAGGTTCCCCCGCAGCAGGCCCAGAATGATAGTGACTGTCAGTCCACCTCTGATGAAAGTGACTATGGTAATGCCTACTATCCCTCCTATGAACTGAGTCAGTTGTTTCGTGGAAATCCTATGCAGAATCATGGGGATGAAGCTGGGCCTTCTGGACTGCCTAACCTCCCAGCTTCGTCTTTGGAGCCAGTGCTCCCTGAAAGTGAAGTGTAAAGTATCATGTCTGAGGCTGCGGACTCTCTGTGTTTAGTGGTACTGTGTGACTTGTCGGAAGAAGGGGCTGATGGTCTGAGTCTCTCTGGTGATAGACCAGAACTTGAACAACAATATGAGAGTGCTGACAGCCCTTCTTCAGTGCCACAAAGCCTAATTGTGCTAGAACCTTTTCTAAATGAGCACAGTGTTGTGGAAACAGAGCCTACAGAGCAAGGAGCTGACAGTGCTCCCAGTTTGGACATTCCCATCCGTGCAGAGGCACTCCTCCCGAGTGACGAGAGCTCCAAATTTAGTGCTGAAAGTACAGAGACTGTGGCTGTTCCCCCAAGAAAGACTGGCCGAGCTGTCAAGCCAGTATTGCGTTTCAGTTATGATTCTCCCGGGAAGCCAGTGATTTGCCTCTCAATGTGGTTCACAGAGGTGTTTCTATTTCTCAGAGCTCACTACCCAAACTGAGCTTAATGGCCAAGTCCAGGTTGATTGTTCTTCCTTCTCAGTATGGTGCCCCTGCCCCATCAAGCCCCGAGTTAGCTGATGGGGAAGGGCCCCCTCTTACATTGTTTAACGTACAGGAAGTTATTACCTGAAGCAGTACTGTGATGTTACTAATGTGTTAATCCTAGTGGAATCAGCATTACCTGTATGAAACATGCATAAGTATTGTCAATATGGATGTAGTAATACGAAGTATATTGAAAGGTATAGTGATGTAACAAGCTAATGATATATATGTCTCGTTTATATTGCATTTTTGATATTGTGATGGTACAGATTTGACGCGGACACCAAGTTATCTCCAGGCAGGGAAAGGTGTAACCCCCTACAAATGGGGGTCCCGATGAGTCTTCCTTGAGCTTGCCTAAATGCTCACTGCCAGGCTGGTGTCCTACGTTTTAGCAGTTTAAATGTATTGCCAGAGAGTGCCTGTATAGCCTCTGTGTACTGTCTCTTTAAGAGCTGCCTGGATTGCAGTGATAATTAATCTAAGAGGGAACTCTGTTAGAAGATATACTTGTTTGCTGATCATTTGTTAGAGTAGTAACAATATTGCAGTTTGTTCTAACCTGTCTTCTTTGCAGCATGGACAGTTCTGTTTGTTTCCATCATCTTGGTCCAGGACCGTCAGAATGGACCCATCAGTACATTTGGGACTCTAAAATGGAGCCTGCCTACAGGGGCTTGGTGGGGCCAAAACTTGTAGGAATTGTAGTTTTGGGCTTTTGGTGCCTAAAATGACCTGGAGGGGGAGCCGTTGTTGTGACTGACAGACAGATCAGCCAACCAAACCTTTTGAATCTTGGGGAAAGTCTCACACTGCTTGCAGTTTCAGTTAGATCTGAGTTGGGAAGTGAAGAAGTAACAGCTTGAAATAGTTTGAGCATCAATCAATAGTGGATTCGTGCGGGAGAACTGTGGAAAGGCCTGAGTTTGGCCCACATGCCTGCCTGCTCTCCCTGAGAGGGAACTTGTGCTTTTTTCGGACTGAATCTGAATTTGGAGAGTGAATTAAGCCACTGACTTGTGACTAGGCTTTAACCTGAAGAAGGCCGAGGAGTTGCTGAATGGGATCGGCCTGTCAGGACTTCCAGCTACCTCTGAACTCCCGGATTGTGCAGAGACTCTGTACTTCTGACCGGAGAGCCATTTGCCTGGTACAGAGGAATTTCCTTACATGTGAATGTGCTGTGTGCTTATAGTGGGTCGTGATCTGGTTCCCCACTGTGTGTCTGAACTGTGTTTTGCTTGCTGGAGGCTGTATCCAGCTCCACGGACTGAATCTGTATCCATTTCCGTTTGCCTGGGCCTTGCTACACTGGCCCAGCCAGAATACATGCTACGCAGAGAAAGTCATCGACGAGAGACCAGCCTGGGGATCAGCCCCCTGCTCAATGCCTTGAACAGGAACAATGCCTCAGTGATTTCGTGTGGGCCCTGCTTTTCCGGGCACTCCAGCTCAACAACCTGCAGACTCGATTTCATCCTGCCTGTGTCCAGTATTGGGTATCATGAGTAAACATCAGGGTAGCTCCCTACAACAACAGCTAAATCTAAAAGTGTTGTCATCTGATTTGTCTTGTTGCCTTTTCTTTCACGAACTGAGCCCTCCAGCTCTGGATTACAAATAGTGTGTGTTGTGCATGTTGCTTTCTTCCATCAAAGGGCCCCAACCAGCTGCAATGTTCCTGGCTAGCCCACCATTTTCCTACCTGGGTACCCAGAGTGTGTGACTGTGTAGGGATTCTGAACTGCATGCATAACTGTCTGATTAATATAGCTTTTAAGCAAATCAACCTGATTACGCCCCTCCCTTGTTCAAGTCCCCTGAATAAATCAGATTTAACTTTGTTTGCATTTAACCTGACTATAGTTCCAGTTTGTGCCAAAAGTATTGTACTGTTGCTATTTGCTGTGCTTAACCTTGTTTTACAGGGGGTCCCCAGGGTCAAGCTAGTGGAACCAGCCCTGGTGGTAAGTGCAAACAGTGTGGATAATTGCCTGGTGAATAAGGGTCATTGTGAAAGTAACTATTGTATATTGTTCAGGCCACTAGAAGGGAAAGAGGGGGGGTTACAGTGTCCAGGAGGGCTGTGGCCAGGTTAGCTTGATCACTAACAACCCTGACCTCCAGGTGGAGGCACTCGTTTTATTACACAGGCCCCTTAAGCTGCTACTAGCCAAGCAGGCAGGGGTAGTAGCCCTTGGGATAGCGCCACCTAGGGGTTACACATCAATACCCCCACTGTGGATTTCATGATGTTTGCCTCCTCAGTACTACGGGTGGGGAGGGAAGCAGTTATCTCCACCCAGGCAGCCATTCCTTCCACCTCTCCATACACCAGCCTCTCTGATAAGAAACTACCAACGCCCCCTACCAAAGAGTAGGGGATATTCCCTGGTGTTATGGTCAGCATTCCCATAAAAAATATAGGTCCATGTAAACCTTCCCTCCCCCCCCCACCCTACCCAGGATGTTCCTGGAAACAAGTTATTACAGCTTATTGTGCCTTTTGGTCAAAATGGCAAATAAATAAATACTGTATCACGCTTGCAAGACTTGCCCACAGATTTAACCAAGGCTTGCTCTTTTCTTCTTTTGCTCAGATGTTATTTAAAATTGTATCTTTACTGGCCCTTTAAGGCTGCTGTTCCTTGCAGCATAGCCCACCAGCAGTAAGCAGCATACATTTTCATTGGCAGAGGCTTGTTGAGGTTGCTTTGGAGGACACAGTAAGCATTTATAAAATGTGGTTGTAAATTAGCTCCCAAATTTATCTAGTGCCTTGCATTTGGCCTTGAAAAACGGAAATGTCATTCAAAAAGCCAAGTCAGACTGATGCCATCCCCCTCCCTTGCGTGTGTAATGTGCCATTGAATTTGTTTTGCAGATGGTTTCATCCTTAGTGACAGAACTTCAAGGAAGTGGGGTTAATGGAAGCAACATGCCAGTGAGGTAGGTGTTGGGTAAACATTTTACTGGGCTTTCAGCTGAAACTCGCCAGGTTAGGCAGGAGAATGGTTTTCTAAGCAAATATGTAGATGACTTAATAATACTAACTTTTAATTGTGGATGAAACTGCATTTTTTTTTTTTTTTAGTTAAGGGGCACAGGCAAACCTGGAGCGGACCTTTTTAGATTTCTCAAGCTGAAATAGAAGATTGATTTCCCATGTGGAACAGAATTTAGTGTTTTGTTCAGTTTTGGGAGCATGTTTTTGATTTTTTTTTAAATCAGGATTGAATGGGGTGTTGAGTGAATGAAGGTTGCTCAGTTTACTTCTATAGTGCACTGCCACTCCACTTCCACATGTCCAGCTTATTGCTGTGAGATAAAGGTATGCTGTTCCATTTGTTTTTGTTACATCGAAGAGGTCAATTTCCTGTAGCATTGCACAAATAAAGTGTGGCAGTTAGCAGTATTTCACATAGGTACAATTGTCAGCATGTAAACAGTTATTTTGGTTTAAATGAATGAAAAAATTAACAGAAAATTAAATCAGAATTTTAAAATAACATTATTACAATTCATTTCTTTCCTTGAAATAATTTTTACTGAAATTAACCAGTCTAACAACATGCATTACCTAGGGAATAAGGCATGACAGAGGGAGTAATGCTATGTTAATGTAACCAGTTTAACAAGTTTGCATTATATAAGGAATAAGTTATAAGAGAGGGGGCCTTATGCTGTGTTGATGTACCCAGTGGTTGGCTGAAGTCCTTGAAGTCCTGAGCCCGTAGGGCGAGGGTATTCAATCACCATGAGGTTCGTTGATATAGCATAATCTCCCGATGGAATTGTCTTATTGCACATACACAGTGTTAGTAATGTTAGTTTGTTGGCAGTGTAGTAGTGTTGTAATTTGGTGCTATGTCTTTAGACGGTTGCCTTTATGGTATTAACATAAATTATACATGGGCGTTTTAAATTTAGAGAAACCTGATTGGCTAACTAGGGTCTTTACCTGTGGGTAAATCCTACGATAATCCACAGATAAAGATCCAGTAGCCAGAGAAGCCTGTTTACAGAAAACATCCTTCCTCACTCTTCCCGATATTGTTTTCTGCTAAGTGCACGATAATGCGGGCCATAGTTGGACCGTGTCTATCTCCCCAGTCTGCCCCTTGTATCAGCAACCCCCTTCCGCAGTCCACTCCTGTGGACCCCGATACCAGCCCGATAAATGCAGCACACACAGATTACATATATTAAAAAAAAAATGTCCTACAACTGGTCGGACACTTGTTACAGCAAGTAGCAAATGAGAAAATGAGCTGTTATTAGTTCAGATGTCTTTCCTGGTGAAACTTTTAAAATAAATAAGTATGGCGATCACCCCTTCACTCAGTTACAGCACTGAGCAGCTGTTCACACCATGTACCACTCATCGGCAGCTCCACCCTTTATGGTGCTTCACAATAAAAGTAAATGATTTTCTTTGAGGATATCTCTTGAAGCAGATCACACTTCAGGAACCATAGCCATCAGGCACCAGGACCACACAGAAACATTTTTGCTAGCAGTATAACTGGGACTGCATGCGGCAAACTGCTGCTGGAAAACATGCATGACATGGCAGCAAAGGGGGAGGTACTGCTGATGGGAGACTTTAACATGCCGGAAATAGACTGGTCCATCCCAGCAGGGGCCTCAGCCAGGGCATGGGACTTTGTTGACCCTCTTGAAGGGGCTGGCCTTAGGCAACTGGTACAGGAACCTACCAGAGACTGGGCAATCCTGGATCTGGTACTGACCTATGGGGACAGGATAACAGGGCTTGAGGTGGAAGGTCAGCTAGGGTCCGGCTACCACCATATGGTGTGGTTCAAGGTGGAAACAGGGATTCAGTCAACCCATCTGAAGGCAAGAGTCTTAGACTTCAGAAGGACCGACTTTACCAGGATGAGACTTCAGCTTAGAGAAACCCTGAAAAAAGGGAGATGGGGGGACTTTAAGGAGAAATGGGCGCACATCAGGAAGGCCATAGCGGAGGTCACAAAACGGTGTGTTAGGTCGATAAACAAGGGAAGAAGGAGAAGAAAACCGCTTTGGTTCTCAAAGGGGATGGCTGAAAAGATAAGGGCCAAGAGGCTAGCCTTCAGGAAGTATAAGGAGACAGAAATAGAGGAGTACAGGGAAATGTACCAGAAGTGGCTGAGAGAGACAGGAAAAGCAGTGAGAAGCACTAAAGCGCAAACCAAGGAGCGAATAGCTCAGTCGGTTACAAAGGGAGACAAGACATTCTTCAGGTACATCAGCAACAGAAGGAAGGTAAAGGGGGGAGTAGCTAAGTTTCGAGGAGCCAAGGGACAGATAGTGGAGGGAGACTGAGAGAAAACAGCGATCCTGAACGAGTATTTCCCATTCCAAGGCAAAAATATGGGACTTCAGAGGAGCTGACTTTGATAAGATGGCCAACAGAGTTAAGCTAGCCCTGGCAAAAAGAAACACAGGTGAGGGGGTACAGGCAAAGTGGGCAAGCATTAAGGATGCAATACTTGAAGCAACATCCCATTGTGTTAGACAGAAAAGGAAGTGCAAAAGAAGAAGGAAACCACTTTGGTTCTCAAATACAGTAGCAGAAAAGGTCAGAGCCAAAGGCTGGCCTTCAGGAAATATAAGGAATACAGCGGGATGAAGATAGGGAGGCATACCAAACTGCCTAAGGGAAGCAGGGAGGCAGTAAGGCAGGCAAGTCCCAAACTGAGGAAACACTGCACGAACAATAAAGAAGGTGACAAGACTTTCTATAGATACATTAGTGAAAGGAGAAAGTCCAGAAGTGTGCTAAGGTTAATGGAGAAAAGGAGCATGTGAGGAGGAGGACCCTGTAAAGCATCTATCCTAAATAGATACTTTTGCTCAGTATTTACTGAAGAGAGATGAGGGGGCCACAGCTCAGCATCATGGACACAGGGGAGGAGGTGAGCACTACTCTCTTCACAAAGAAAAGAGTCCTACAGAGCTTGCTAAGCTCAGGGTGGGTAAGGCAATGGGACCTGATGGCATACATCCCAGGGTACTTAAGGAGCTAAAGGAGGAACTAGCAGAGCCATTAGCAGAATTGTTTAGTGAGTCTCTGAGCACAGGAGAGGTCCCAGAAGACTGGAGAAGGGCTCATGTGATCCCGCTCCACAAGAGTGGTAACAGGGAGGGCGGGGAACACAGACCCGGTCAGTCTTACCTCAGTAGTGGGCAAGATTATGGAGGCACTCCTTAAGGAAAGGATAGTGCAACACCTGGAATCCATGGGGCACAGGATCCAAGACAGCATGGGTTTACAAAGGAAGGTCCTGTCAAACTAATCTCATAGATTTCTTTGACTGGGTAACCAGAGTGGTGGACCAAGGGGGAGCAGTTGATGTCGCCTACCTTGACTTCAGCAAAGCTTTTGACACTGTTCCACATAGAAGATTGGTAAATAAGCTGGGTAGGCTCGGGGTGGGTCAGAGTTGTGGTCAACTGGGTGGCAAACTGGTTGTGGGCAGAAAACAGAGAGTGGTGGTAAATGGTATACAGTCAGAAGAGATGCAAGTCACAAGTGGGTACCTCAGGGATCAGTCCTGGGGCCAGTCCTCTTCAACATCTTCATTAGTGACCTTGCAGATGGACTAGAGGTAAGAGCTTGTCTGTTTCGGATGACACCAAGATCTGCAACAGAGTAGATGATCCAGATGGGGTGGCCAGAATAGAAGAGATCTGGATAAACTAGCAGAATGGTCAGAAGAGTGGCAACTGGGATTTAATGCAAAGAAGTGCAAAATCATGCACATGGGAAGAGAAACCACAGAAGCCACCTATAGGCTGGGAGGGAGTTGCTAGCAGTCACAAAGGAAGAAAGAGACTTGGACATCATCATCACTGATGACCTAAAATCATCAAACAGACCTCTAAAGCAGTAGGTAAGGCTAGGGGTGTTAGGGTGTATTAGTAGGGGTATCACAAGTCGTGAGAGGTAATAATCCCTCTCTACAAGACACAGGTTAGGCCCCATCTGAGTACTACGTGCAGTATTGGAGCCACACCTTCACAAGGACATTAACCAAATTGAGGCAGTCCAGAGAAGGGCAACCAAAATGGTGCAGGGACTGCATCAGAAGACATATGAGGACAGATTAACGGAGCTCAATATGTATACCCTTGAGCAAAGGAGGGAGAGAGGTGATATGATCGAGGCATTCAAACACCTTAAGGGCATAAACAAGGTGAAAGAGTCTAACATGTTTAAATATAAGAAAAATAGCAGGACAAGAGGACACAGCATGAGATTAGAGGGAGGCTGATTAAGGGGGAATGTGAGGAAATTCTTTTTCACAGAAAGGGTGGTGGATGCATGGAATGGCTTACCACAAGAAGTGGTGGCTATGAATACAGTGCAGGGCTTCAAACAGGCATGGGATAGGCATAAGGGAGCGATACAAATGACTATGAATAGATAGGCCACTGACAGAGCAAAGGCCGTTGGCACATTTATAAGGTAGAAAAAGAAATGGGCAGACTGGATGGGCCTTGCGGTCCTTATCTGCCGTCAACTTCTATGTTTCTATGAGTATTTCTGTTCAGTCTTCACTGTGGAAGCACATGGGCAGGGCCCACAGCTAGAATTTAAAGGAACGGAGGAAAAGGAGGTAAACACCAGTCTGTTCACAGAGGAGAGGTTCCTAGAAGAGCTTGCAAAGCTCAAGGTGGACAAAGTCATGGGTCCAGATGGCATACATCCCAGGGTCTTAAGGAAACTGAGAATTGAACTAGCAGCCCCTCTGGCAGCCTTGTTCAGTGAGTCCCTAGACACTGGAGTGGTCCCAGAGGACTGGAGAAGGGCAAATGTCCCTCTTCACAAGTGTGGGAGTAAAGAAGATGCAGGGAATTACAGACCAGTTAGTCTAACCTCTGCAGCAGGAAAGATAATGGAGCCACTCCTCAAGGAAAGAATAGTTGAGTACCTAGAAGTCATGGGGATGTTGGATCCCAGGCGACATAGGTTCACCGCAGGATGATCCTGTCAGACTAATCTAATAGATTTCTTTGATTGGGTGACAAAGGCAGTAGACTGGGGGAAGGGGGCACAGTAGACATTGCCTACCTAGATTTCAGCAAAGTCTTTGATACCGTCCCACATAGGAAACTGGTCAACAAGCTAGGAAGCCTGGGGATGGGACACAAGGTGGTAAACTGGACTGAAAATTGGTTAAAGGACCAAAAACTGAGGGCAGTGGTAAATGGAACACAATCAGAGGAATGGGAGGAGACCAGTGGGGTACCTCAAGGGTCAGTTCTGGGGCCAGTCCTCTTCACTGTCTTCATCAGTGACATTGCAGGTGGGCTGGAGGGAAAGGTTTGCCTGTTTGCAGATGACACCAAGATCTGCAACAAGGTGGACACCCCGGAGGGAGTGGAAAGGATGGGAAAGGACCTGGAAAGGTTGGAGAGATAGTTAGATGTGTGACAACTAAGGTTTAACGCAAAAAAAAGCAAAATCTTGCACGTGGGGAGCAGAAACCCTGGAGCAAGCTACAGGTGGAGGGGGGGAGCTGTTGGCACTTACTAAGGTAGAGAGGGACTTGGGGGTCATAATCACAGATGACCTGAAGGCCACAGGACAGACGGCCAAGGCAGTGGGGAAGACCACTGGACTGTTGGGGTGTATTGGAAGGGGAATCACGAGCCGAAGGAGGGAGATGATAGTTCCATTGTACAGGACCCTGGTGAGGCCTCACCTTGAGTACTGTGTCCAGTTCTGGAGACCACACCTTTGTAAGGACATTGACAAAATAGAGATGTGCAGAGGAGGGCAACCAAAATGATGAAGGGTCTGCATCACAAACCTTACGAGGAAAGAGTCGGAGACCTCAGTTTGTGCATGCTGGAGCAAAGGAGGGAGAGAGGTGACATGATAGAAATGTTCAAATACCTCAAGGGCATGAACAAGGTGGAAGGGGACAACATATTCCAGTTTAAAAGTACAGCCAGGACAAGAGGGCATGATATGAGACTGATGGATGGCCGCATAAGAGGTAATATCAAAAAGATCTTCCTGGACTAAGTCTCCATCACTCATTCACACTGGTGGGATAGCGCTGGAGGCACTAGGACCAAGCGGGAGCCAAAAATCTTCTGAATGGTTGGCGCCAAGGCAGGACTGCGCATGCGCGGCACCACGAGACTGACTCGCGCCTGTGTAGGCTATCTCAGCATTGACCCTCCAACCATCTAGTTCCTTTTCTCCCGCCATCGAGTGCGCTTGGATGTCGACATCACTCGTCTGCCGGAGTCAAAGTTTTCATCTATACGACAACAGCTTTTAGTGTTTAATTTAACTGTTTAATTTAACTATTTAGTAGTAATTTCTTATTTTACGAACAAGAAAAAAAGATTATGAAGAAAAATAAATTCTTTCCTGCCATCAACGGAGTCGTCCTTAGACGGTAGCGGTGACGGTAGGAAGACTTCGTCTGAAAGTTGTTATGGCAGAGGGGTTGTGCCCGGTCCGCCACCCTTAAGTAACAAGGGAGGGTCTGACTATGAACAGTCCTGTGCTCGGCGGAGGGAGGACAGTCCACCGAAGCACGAATCTGGCGGTGCCGGGGATCCGCTCCGGCTAGCCAGCTCTTCTTCCTCATTTGGGAAGAAGAATCAGTGCCTTCGAGGTTGCCCGTTGTACGCTCTGCGCAAGGATTATTCGTTGGAAGGCGATAGGCCTGAACCGACTTTCGTTAGTTCCCCTGGTCCACCGCCCTAGCGGCAGCGTTCTCGGACTCGGACTCCATCTGTGTCTCGTTGGAGTTCCGGTGAGCAGTTTCACCTCTGGGCGCTCCTGTGGAGCAGGGGTTTGACTTTCCTTTTTTCCTGGCTGTGTTCCTGTTTTCGGGGCCTCGGAGCCGTTGGACCGGAGCCAGGTCAATTGGATCAGAATGAGCGTGGTGCCCTCTTGGTGCCTTCGCCATCGTGTCGACCCCTCGTGCCTACCCCACTCTTCCTTTTCCATGCTGGGGCCGGCACGGGCACAACCTTTCTCCTTCTCCCCATCTTCTCTATTGGCTTTTCCATGGTGTTTTTCCTGGCACCTCACCTTGGTGGCACCGCAGGTCTGGCGCTGTGGCCACTGGTTTGGCATTGGTGCCGTAGGCGGCGTTGCTTGTGTTTGGGTCGGCATGGGTGCTGTTGTGGCCTTCGTTGCCAGCGCCGCTGTGGGTGTCTCTCATGCCACGGATGCCCGCGGGTGCTCGTGAGTGTTGCGGGCACCCGCAGGCATCCACGTGTGCCGCATATGGCTCTGGGCACCCACAGGTGCCGTGGGCGGTGCCGTGGACCCACGGGTGGTGCCGGGCATCCAAGGGTGACACCGGGCACCCACAGGTGTCCACCCAGACAGTGAGCTGACTTGGTGCTGCCTGGTACCGTGGGTCATCATGGGTGCCATGAGTACATGGGTGTCATTGCTGCCATGGGTTTCTTGGGTGCCATGGGTGTCGGGGGTGCCCTTGTGTGCCATTGCTGCTATTGGTGCCGAGGATACCTGTGGATTCCGCCGTGGGTGCCCTCGGGTGTCTCCCAGGTTGGCATAGGTACTGCTTGGTGCCCTCCTGTGCCATGAGTGACGCTGGTGCCGCAGTGGTGCCAGTTGGTGCTGTCCGACAGAACTAGGGAAAGATCTCTGTTTGCGGATCTCTTCTTCCGCGGGACTTGTGGCAGGATGTTTCCGCAGAATGAAGTCCTGTTCTGTGGATTATTTTTTCCACACATCTTAGTGGGTGGTGGTCTGCATTGGGTCTTGTGTCATCCAGTAGTTTTCCACTGATGGGACTCTTCTGTTCTGTTCTGCCAGCGGAATCTCTCATTCTGCTCAGCATTTTCTCAGCTCCCCACGCCAAGCTGCTTGACACCCTTCCTGGTGGCGGAGTCTCTAGTGGCTCTGACCTAGACCTCTCTTTGGGGTCCTTCTGTGGTGGAAGGGCATCTAGATGAGTCTCTCCCTGTCCTTCTTTTCAGTGATACAGCGGATGACTCATTTTATATTCTGAAGGACATGCCCTCTCTATCATCAGAGTCTGTGATAGAAGCTCTTTTCAGTAGTTCCTCATTAATGGGGTCCACCATAGTGTTCAGACTGTATCTGTGGACCATACCCCTCTGCATCTAGACTCTTTCAGTCGTCAAGACAATTACACTCTGTGGAACATTCTAATTCAATGGTCGGGAGCCGCACAGACTGTTCCACTCCTTTGATAGGGGTATACAGCCCCCTTTTGATGCTGACCCCTGGTGGCTGCTTCGGCACAGGTGGTTAACATCTGTCTAGCTATTATCATTAGTCCAGTTAAGAGTTCATTTATGGATCCTCAGGCTCCTCCTGCTCCTCAGAGGGATGACATCCTTGTCATTTCTTTATCAGGCAATCCTTGCGAAATAGCAGCCTGCAAACTTGTCAGGCTCGGACTAATGATTAAAAAAAAAAAGGGGGGGGGTTAGAATTGTCATAGCACAGGGCCTAGCTGGAATTTCCCGATACCACACTTTGGATCTGGTCAGGTTCCGCCTCAACTCTGAGGCGGTCATCTCTAAACTTCGGTAAAGAGTACCTGATTTCTTCTTCCCCTAGGGGCAGTCCGATCCAGCGGTGGTATAGCTCACCTCTTTTCTCTAGAGAGATTTCTCTTATTCTGAGATATTTCCAAAACCTAGGCGTCTAACCAGTCGGTTAGTCCCTCCTTTTTTTTTTTAATCAGGCTTTCTTCTGTTGATCAAAGCCTCGCAGCAACAGAAGTGACTCTTCAGCGAGTTGGAACTTAGATTCCTACTTCCATGCTTGCTTCAGCTTAACAGACGACATACTCCTTTCTTGACCGTAGGTCAAGTAGGTCTTTTTCTGAGATAGCTTCTCAAATATTCACACCTTCAGTTGCTGCACACTGGTTTCGTGCCAGTCGCACTCGAAGCTTTCCTCTCCGACTGCGTGACGGAGCTGTGATGTTTGTTTTTTTCAACAAAGCAAACTAGAGTCCTTCCTACTTCCTTCAGGGAGGCCGGAGTAAGTGGTGCCTCAACTCATTGAGCCACTTCTGCCGCTATTCTGTCACTTCAACGAATGGGTTAGCCCTAACTTGGTCCTGCTGTGTCCCTCCTCAACGCACATCTGCCTCTATTTGCCTTACAAATCCAGCCCCTGTTTTTTTTCTGTCTAAATGTTTTTTTCCACAGTGGACACGTCCTCCTGTTCACTTTTTCCTTTCTTCCATGAGTTCAGAGACTGCTACTACAGTTATACACACAGGGGCAGGATGATTCCTTTTTGGAATATGCAGTGACTAGGATTTGATTCTACTAGACCACCACAGGAGGCTTCTAAGTTGTGCTTCGCCTTCCATCAGGAAGGTTTCAGTGATTAAGTGAAAACCATTTTCCTTGATGGGCTAACCCCACTTGGACCTTCTTTTGCTCACCAAGTAAGGGGTTCAAGTGTTCCTGGACCTGTTGTTTGCAGGTCAATCATGCTTGGTAGTGAGGGGTTCCGTCTCCGCTGTTTGGTCTACTCTGAACCTGTAGACTTTACCTCTGGCTCTTGCAGTTCCTGAGGTCCTTTTACATTAGATTAGTACATGTCTTTGACACTATTAGTTTTGGTCCTATACCAAATTGTGAGTCCGGGGTTTTGCCACTCTCTGAGTGGTTGCGGCTTCCTGGCAGAGTTTCATTTTGTGCCCATTGCAGTTGTCTGCAAAGTGGTGAGTTAAAACTCGAGCACTTATCTTGTAAGCATCATGTTCTGGATGCTTTTTACAAGACTGCTCTTTTTATTAGCAGGGCAGTCCTTGGCTGTCCTTTCTGGGTGAACCCTATCTCCTACCACCCCTACTCAGGGTTGTGGGTTTTAGCGCGGTACTCTCCCACTAGTGTGAATGAGTGATGGAGACTTAGTCTAGGAAGATATGGAAATTACATATTACCATAATTATTGATCTTCTTGGACAGTCTCCATCACTCATTCACATGCCCACCCACCATCCCCTGGGTTCACTCGTTTTTCTTTCCTGGTCTTCATGGCCTGTGGTTCAGACTGTGAAGACATTGTTCTTTGACCTTGGCCCAGAAACTCAGAATGAGTTATTCTCATTAATTACGCTGCACCTCCTCGGTCGAAAAGGTACTGAGGCGATTGAAGGGTCGACACCGAGATAGCCTACACAGGCACGAGTCGGTCTTATGTTGCAGCATGTCTTGGTCTTGCCTCGGCTGACTCTTCAGAAGATTTTGGCTCCTGCTTGGTCCTGGCGCCTCCGGCGCTATCCCACTAGTGTGAATGAGTGATAGAGACCGTCCAAGAAGATCAATAATTACGGTAAGTATGTAATTTCCATTTCTTTTTTACAGAGAGGGTGGTGGATGCATGGAATAGCCTGCCCCAGGAAGTGGTGGCCACCCGTATGGTGGCAGGCTTCAAACATGCATGGGAGAGGAATAAAGGAATATTAGTGATGGGACGAAAAAGCTAAAGCCAGTGACCAGATAGGGTCACTGGCCGCTTTGTCAGGTAGTATAAATGGGCAGACTGGATGGGCCTGGCGGCCCTTATCTGCCAACAGTATCTATGTACCTATGTAACATCATCATCACATTGATGTCCTTCCTATTTAGTCGTGGGCGGCGGCCCCCCGCCCTCCTCAGTTCTTTTCCTGCCATTGACCATTGCACTTCGGACTCCACAGAGCACAGTTGCTTCAGTCAACCGCCATTTTTTTCCAGAACATTGCATTTTTATTTTCTCCCCCTAGTCCTTTAGTAATTTTATTTCCTTAAGTGATTCTCCCTTTTTTTTTTTTTCATTTATGCCCGGAACTGACAACCTTTTCCGTCGCTGCAGCTGCGGACAGAAGATTTACAATAAAGACTTCAACGAGGCCTGCATCTGCTGCCTCAGCATGGACCACGATGTCAAGTCCTGCAAGATCTGTCACGGCTTCAATCAAGCTACTAGACATCATCGCCAGAAAGAGCTAAAGTCCTTCCTTATGGAGCAGAAGGTCGCTGCATTGGAAAAGGAGCTTCAGGCTAGGGACTCCTCCATTTCCCCATCGCCATCCATGAGCTGTCATGCCACCAAGGCTCAGGACAAATCATCAGGGAAGATTTGCCACTGGGAGAAAGACAGATCCTCCTAGGAACGTTCATGGTCACCGCTTTCAGGGCCTATATTATGGGGTCGTCTACCAGGCCAGCGACGCCCCCCACTGCCGCCTGCACCCTCTCTCCTACAGAGTCAGCCTTGGCAGCCATTCCCACCGGAACTCCTCTGCCCAGCGTTGATTGATCCTCGGTGGGCCTTCACCGTCTCCTGCCAATGATCCCCACTGCCTCCCTCACTCTGTCTTCAACGTTGGGGGGACTCTGGCATTGTGGCCCGTTGTTTTCTCCTCCACTGGCACTGGTCCTGGCCCATCATCATCATCAGGATTTTCCTTACCCCTGGAAATGTGTCTGCCCCTGCTGAACGCCTCCCACCTCCTCAGGGGTCACAGTCAGTAAGCGATGCCAGCGATGATCATGTGTCTTTGGGCTTCAGGCCTCTTAAGTCAACACCTCTGACCGTTCCTGCGATGTCAGAGATTCAGGCCTCTCAGTTGGTCCATCAGCCTGCCCCCATCTTGTCGCTACTTCAGCCCTCTTCTTGCCTTTGCTGGGGCCTCAATGCCACCCCCCCTCCCGTCGCTGCCACAGGACTCCCTCTTGATGCCGGTGACCATGAACATCCAGACCCTGCTTTCCTCGGTCTGGGACTTAATGCAGAGAGTCTCCCTACTTCAGGGCTCATCGCAAGCGGGGCCTTCTTGGCCAGCATTGGCGCTGTCACACCATGCATTGTCGCAACCAGCCCCTTCACGGTCGACAGTGTTCTCCGTGCCTATCTCTGAGCCAGGGGATGACGGTGATTATCACCCTGACTTCTTGTTGTCTGATGATGAGGAGGATGAGAATGCCAGGGCTTGGACTCCTGTAGCACCTCCACTGTTTCCTCAGTGGGGGAGGACTACTCAAAACACACACTACAGTTTCCCCAGATGTCCCATCCTTCATAACAGTGATGCGGCAAATGTAGTCCACTATGGAGTTTGATGCTGCGAAGCAGGACATTACTCAATGGAATCTGTAGGATTACCTGGATCTGTCAGATCCCCCTACCCTCATCATTCCTCCTATAATCAATGCATGCAAGGATGCTACTGTGGCCGCTTGGTACAGGCCAAACTTGATTCCACCTGTGTCCACAAAGGCGGATAAGCTGTACCAGGCCCCCTCTGGGAAGCCAGGAAAGAGGAGAGGCTGGACCAGGGTGGGCTCAGGGAGGGAGAGGGTGGTGGATCAGAGTTGCATCCCTCCAGCTGTACCTCTCCAAAATTCATACGCTCTTCTGGTGTATAGTGGTTCCTCTATGGAGGCACCTGCAGTGGAGACCAAGGAGGATGCTGGTAACCTTCACAAAGGAGACCCACAGGAGGGTGGCATGGGACCCCACAGGGGATGGAAACAACTCCTGGTGGGGACTCAATCATTAGGGGGGTAGAAATGGGGGAGGAAGGGGAGAGGGAGGTAAGGTGCCTTCCTGGCACCACGGCTTGGAAAGATAGGAAGCGAATCCTCAGGATCGTGGGAGCAGCTGCAGAGGAGAGGCTGGATGTCATTGTCCACCTAGGGACAAATGACCTGGCTAGGAATGGGATCAGAGCAGTGCAAGAGGAGTTTGTAGAGTTGGGGAGGGGCTTAGACAAATGGCATGCAGGTAACCTTCTCGGAGGTGCTGCCTGTCTATGTCAATGGTGATGCTAGGGTACTCCTCACCAGGGAATTCAATGAATGGTTGAAAAACTGGTGTGGAACTCAGGGTTTTAGCTTCATTGGGGACTGGGGAGCCACCTGGAGGGATGCAGACCTATACTGGCGCGATAGTCTGCATCTGCCCAGGGGGGACCAGGATCCTAGGTGAGAGGTTTAAATGCTTCATTGGCAAGCATTTAAATTAGCCAAGGGGGGAGGCACTGAAAAGGAGCAGGGAAATCCCAGCCTCCCCCCCACAAAACACGGTAATTAGTGAGGTAAACACCAAGGTAGAGAAGTCATTAGGGAGCCGGACAGAGGGAAATGTAAAAAAAAAAAAAAAAAAATGGCAAAGGC
The DNA here is from genome assembly GCA_016271365.2 of Neoceratodus forsteri. Taxonomy (NCBI): domain Eukaryota; kingdom Metazoa; phylum Chordata; order Ceratodontiformes; family Ceratodontidae; genus Neoceratodus; species Neoceratodus forsteri. Next base: position 1,629,100,388 of record CM057453.1, read on the forward strand.
AGTAAGGACAGGAATGGGGCTAAAAGGGGTAAGGCCATCAAAAAGTGGAGGGTGATGAGTACCAATGCCCGTAGTCTGTGTAACAAGCTCCCTGAACTAGTGGCCTTGATGGAAGAGGGTTGCCTGGATATTGTGGCAGTCACAGAAACATGGTACACAGAGAACCATGACTGGGATGTCAACATACCAGGATACACAATCTACAGGAGGGACAGGGAGGGTAAAAGAGGAAGAGGAGTAGCTCTCTATGTAAAGGAAGGGATCAAAACAACAGAACTAAGAGTAAACAGGGAGCAGATGAGGCACTCTGGGTCACCCTGGAGACAGGAAATGGCACCACAGTCCACATGGGGGTTGTATACAGACCCCATCTCGAGGAGGAATGGATAAGAAATTAGAGAGACATCCTTAGGATGGCAGAAAAAGGAGAGATATTGTTGAGGGGACCTGAATATGCCAGGTGTTAACTGGAGCACCTTGCTGCAGGTACATCCAAGAAACAGGGTCATTCTTGATGCCCTACAGTGGGCATGCCTCAGACAGCATAGCGGAACCCACTCAGGAGGAGCAATCTTAGACCTGGTACTCTCGAGCGGGACGGAGAAAGAATCTCAGAATTAGAAGTGGGTAGCCATCTGGGAACAAGCGACCACCAAACAGTGTGGTTCTCGATAAACATAGCCATACAATCAAGCCATACAAAAGCAAGAGTATTGGACTTTAGGAGGGCTGACTTTGGGGAAAATGAGAGAGTGCCTCAGAAAAGCACTAGCAAACAGGCAAGAAGGAGGGGTGGAGAAACAGTGGGGAGTAATCAAAACAGCCATCACAGAGGCAACAAGCCTTTGTGTAAAGCAAATCAACAAAACACAACGAAGGAAAAAACTGCTATGGTTCTCCAAAGAGGTGGCAGGGAAGGTTAAGGAGAAAAGGATAGCATTCAGGAAATATAAGGAAACACAGAAGGAGCAGGACAGAGAACTTTATCAGTTAAAGCAGAAAGAGGCTGGGAAGGCAGTCAGAATAGCAAAGGCCCAAACTGAGGAAAGGATAGCCAACTCTGTTAAGAAGGGGGATAAGACCTTTTTTAGGTACATTAGGGAGCGAAGAGAGATCAAAGGAGGGATACTGAGGCTTAATAAAGGGGGAAGGAATGTAGGTAGAGGGTGACAGAAAAAGCAGGGATACTGAATGAATATTTCTGCTCAGTATTCACAAAGAAAGAGGAGGGGGAGGTACCTAAATCAAACAAGAGATGCACTCTGAAGATGGAGGTCGATACCAGTCCATTTACAGAAGAAAGTGTTCTGAAAGAACTAATAAAATAGAAGGTGGACAAAGCAATGGGGCCTGATGGGATTCACCCAAGAATTCTAAAAGAACTAAGGGTAGAACTAGTGACACCACTGACTACTCTCTTTAACAAATCATGGGAGGATGGGGTGGTACCTGAGGACTGGAGCAGGGTGGATGTGATTCCTCTTCACAAAAGTGGAAGCAGGACAGAGGCAGGAAACTACAGACCAGTTAGTTTGACCTCAGTGGTAGGGAAAATGATGGAATCACTTCTGAAGAAAAGCATTGTTGAGTACCTAGAGGCCAGTGGGGCACAGGACCCAAGGCAGCATGGATTCACAAAGGGAAGGTCGTGTCAGACGAATCTAATAGATTTCTTTGACTGGGTGACCAAAGTAGTAGACCAGGAGGGCTGTGGACATGGCCTACCTAGATTTTTAGCAAGGCATTTGATACAGTCCCACACAAGATTAATACACAGTTAGCCAGCCTTGGAGTGGGTCCCAAGATGGTAGCCTGGATAAAAATTGGCTAGACAACAGGGACGCAAAGGGTAGTAGTAAATGGAGTCCACAGTGAAGAAAGGAGGGTTACTAGCAGGGACCGCGAGGGTTCAGTACTGGGACCGGTCCTTTTAATGTCTTTGTAAGTGACATTGCAGAGGAACTGGAAGGAAAAGTATGTCTCTTTGCAGGCGACACAAGAATCTGCAACAGGGTTGATACACAAGATGGAGTGGAAAGGATGAGAAGGGACTTGGCAAGGTTGGAGGAATGGTCAAATGTATGGCAGCTCAGATTCAGTGCAAAGAAGTGCAAGGTAATGCACCTGGGAAACAAAAACCCAGGGGAAGAGTACACAGTGGGGGTGAGATACTGACAACAGTAAAAGCGGAAAGGGACCTGGGGGTAATTATATCAGATGACCTAAAGGTGGGCAACCAATGTGAGAAGGCAGTAAGGAAGGCTGGGGGGATACTGGGATGCATAAGAAGAGGCATCAATAGTAGAAAACAGGAAGTTGTTGTCCCTCTGTACAGACAGTTGGTGAGACCCCACCTGGAGTACTGTGTGCAGTTCTGGAGACCACATCTCCGCAAAGACATAGACAAGAGTGAAAGCTGTCCAGAGGAGGGCAACCAAAATGGGGCAGGGTCTGCATCAGAAGACATACGAAGAAAGACTAAAGGAGCTTAATATGTATAGCCTTGAGGAAAGAAGGGAGAGAGGGGACATGATAGAAACTTTCAAGTACCTCAAGGGAATCAACAAAGTCCAAGAGGGTAGCATCTTTCAGAAAAAGAGATGTGCAAGAACAAGGGGGCACAATTTGAAGATAGAGGGGGGACGGCTCAGAGGTAATGTAAGGAAGTATTTTTCACCAAGAGGGTTGTGGATGCATGGAACAGCCTCCCTGAGGAGGTCGTGGAGTCAAGAACAGTGGAGGAATTCAAGAATGCATGGGACAGACATAAGGCAGTCCTAGTGGGGGGGTAGGAGGAAGTAAGCTGTTGGTTAACTAGGATTTGCAGCTTATCTGTTAGGTAGGAAAATGGGCAGACTAGGTGGGCCAAGCGGTCCTTATCTGCCGTCAAATTCTATGTTTCTATGTTTCTAAGCCCTTTTTTGCAGGGCTCCTACAGGCAGAGTCCGTGGTTATTAATGCCGCCCATAACAGATCAAAGAGGCCCAGCACCTCAGCTCTCTCCCTCCGGACAAGGAGTCCAGGAAGTTGGACCTCATGGGCAAGAGGGTATTTGCCTCTTCCACTTTGGCTATAAGGATCATTAATTACTCTGGCCATATGCTCAGATTCCAGAATGACCTCTGGAAGGTGGCCAGGTCTGCAATCCAGTCCCTTCCAGAGGGCCCCCAAAACAGGAGATGCTCAGGACCCTCCATACGGGCGCGGATGTGGGCAAGCACCTCTCGTGGGCTGCCTACGATGCCCTAGATGCCTCTGCTAGAACCTCCGAGGTGGGAGTCTGCCTGAGGAGATACTCCTGGTTCAGGGTGTCCGTTTTGCTTCTGACATCCAACAGTCCATCCTGAATGCTTCCTTCAGGGGCTACAAGCTCTTTGGGGTGGATGTGCAGGATATCTACAATGACCTTCAGGCCTCAGGGAGATCCCTGCAGTCCATTCATGCCCTCTGCCATACCCACCAGAAGAGTGGGCAGAGGGTGCCCTTTCGACATGCCACCCATTATCCTAGGTCTGGCATCAGACAGCCCAGCAAGCGTAAAGCTGCAGTGGCCCTGCCTAACCCCTCCTCCACCACAGGGAAGTTCTCAAGGGGTGGAGGAGCAGCCCAAAGCCGTGGACTCAGCCTCATTCTGACTCCTTGCCCAACCCCCTCCATCTGGTTTCTCAGGATGTGGTGGTGTGGGGCCGCTTCTCCTTTCATCTGGACAGGTGGCGGGAGATTACAACTGAAGCCTGGGTGCTGCAACTCATACTGTAGAACAAGGATACACTCTAGAATTCGTGGAAATCCCTCCAGATCTCCCTCCAAGGCCTTCTGCTTAACCCCCAGACCACGTACCTGTGTTGCAGGAGGAGATCCAGATGTTGCTATGAAAAAGGGCCATAGAACCTGTCTCTGAGAATCAACGGAATGCAGGGTTCTACTCCCACCTCTTCCTCACTCCCATGTCCATAGGGGACTTGAGGCCCATCCTGGACTTACGGAACCTGAACTACTACATCCAGGTCAAAAAGTTTCAGAATGATCACCCTCCCAGGCCTGTTGCCCTTACTCCGAGAAGGAGACTGGATCTGCTCTGTAGATATGCAGGACACATACCTGTACATCAAGGTCCGCCTTCCCCACAGGAAGTATCTCAGGTTCTTGTTTCAAGGGGAGCACTACCAGTTCAGAGTCCTCCCTTTTGGCTTGTCTTTGGCACCTCGGGTCTTCACCAAGTGCCTAGCGGTAGTGGCAGCGGCCCTCAGGAGGGAAGGACTTTACGTCTTCCCCTATCTGGAAGACTGGTTGCTCAAAGTTCAGTCCAGAGAGCAACTGTCATTGACCCTGGTGCATACCCTGCAACTATTCGGCCAGTTGGGAATCACAGTCAACCTGTCCAAGTTGGTGTTGACTCTAAGCCAGCGTCTCCAGTATATAGGAGCTATACTGGACATGGTCCAGGGCTCCACCTTTTTGCCCTCGGACAGGGTAGAGCACTTGATCACACAGGCCTGGGAACTCTGTCACAGCTGGTATGTCACAGCCAGGACATATCTCAGACTGCTGCCTTGCTGGCTGCAGCCATTGCCACGGTTCCCCTGATGAGGTTGCACATGTGCATCACTCAGTGGACTTTGAGGGTACAGTTGGATCAGCAAACCAACGATCTGGAGCTGCTGGTTCTTGTCTGTTCGCTGGTAAAGAAGGTTCTCCTGTGGTGGATGGAACCCATCCATTTGCTCAAGGGGGTTCCTTTCCTCATAACCTCTCCTCACCAGATCCTCACCACGGATGCCTCGGGGATGAGCTGGGGTGCTCATCTGGGTAGTTACGAGACTCCGGGGACGTGGACTCCACTTGAGGCTTCGCTCCATGTCAGTGTTCTCGAGATGAGAGCTGTCCTGTACAGCCTGCAGGCCTTCCAGTGCCACCTGTCCCTTGACCATCTGCTAGTGCAGATGGACAATATTAGTTTGGTGCAGTACATCGACAACAAGGGGACATCCACTCTTACCCCTGTACCAGGAGGCGATAAGGGTTTGGTACTTGGCTCTGGAACACGGCCTTGAACTATCGGCCATCCATATTCCAGGTGTCCAAAACGTCTTGGCTGACAAGCTAAGCACATCTCAGTCCAGGATGCATGAATGGGATCTGCTCAACTCAGTGGTAGAAGACCTGTTCAACTGGTAGGGCCACCCAAAGGTGGACCTTTTTGTGTCCCCATTCAAAGCAAAACTGCCACTTTTCTGCTTGATCCAGGGCCTGGAGTTTTCTGTCGAGACGCATTCTGCCTCTCTTGGAAAGGGAGGTTCCTTTATGCCTATCCCCCTTTCTCTGATTCAGAGGATGCTAGTCAGGCTTCAGATGGAGGGCACCATCCTGATTCTGGTGGCCCCCTTTTGGCCTCGGCAGATTTGGTTTCCACTATTGCAGCAGTTGGCAGTGGAACCTCTGGTGCCCCTTCCTCTGTTCCTGGGCTTGCTGTCACAGGAGCAGGGAACCCTTGTCCATCTGAACCTCTGGTCCCTTCGCCTGCATGCCTGGCTCCTGAAGACGTAGCCATTGCCAGGTTTGGTGCCTCCCCTAAAGTTGCTGACATCCTGTTGGTCACCGCAGGTATTTTCTTTTGAGCCTGCTGTGACTTGCGAGCTATGCTTTCTGTCATGGAAAGCATTATTTTTAGTTGCTATTACGTCTGCTCATAGGATTTCTGAACTACAGGCACTTATGTGTGAGCAGCCTTATTTGATTGTCCACAAAGACAGGGTGTCTTTGCATACTAACCCTAAATTTTTGGTTACGGTGGTTTCTGAGTTTATTTTAAATCAGGCCATCCACCTACCTGTTTATTATCTGGAGCATGCCAATCCAGGGGAAGCATTGCTCTATACTTTAGATGTACACAGAATACTCAGATATTATGTTCATCGCACTTTGGACTGCAGGAAGTCCTCACAGCTTTTTTCTCTTTCACCCCTGGGAAAGAGGGTGTACCAGTTTCTAAACAGTGTTCGTACAAATGGTTGGCCAACTGTATTATTTTCTGTGATAGTAAGGGGATGTATTATGGAATGTCGACACTCACCGGCCCAACGCTCATAATCCCGATACCGGGTGCCCAAAACACGGGTGCCCAACATCGGGATTTGCCTACAACAAATTTTATTTAATGTTTTGGGGGCTTTGCCCTGCATTCTCCCAATGTGGGGCTCTGCCCTGCACCCCCGTACTTAATGATTCCAACTCCGCGGCGGGCAAAATCCCAATGTCGGGCAACCATGTTTCGGGCACCTGGTGTCAGGATTATGAGTGGTGAATTTCTGGATCTTGAATTCCTACCTAGCAAGGAACTTCCTGGGGCTCTCAAGGACTACTCTAGCAGAGGCATGGCTACTTCCTTGCCTGTTTCAGAGGGATTTCAGCGGCTGAGATCTGTGCTGCTGCCACTTTGGAGTACTGTCCACACTTTCACAAGGCACTACAGTCTAAACATTGCCTCTAGAAGGAGGGCAGGTTTGGGCCAAGCTGTTTTACAGGGTCTACTGTCACAGACTCCTGCCTTCCAACCACCCAGACTGTTCTCCTCTACAGTACTGCTGGAACTTGTTCCTAAGGTGTGACCTGCTGCAAGAGATATCCTCAAAGGAGATTGAACAGTTACGTAAGAACTTACCGTAACAGTAGATCGTTGAGAGACTCTCTTGTAGCAGGTCATGCTGTCCCACCCCCTTTCCCCCTTGGTTCTGAGTTCCTCCTTTCCTGTCCTCTTCTTTCCAGGATAGTAAGCCTTCTGCCTTCCATGCTCCTTCTGGCGGGTCTCTGTGGCTCCCCCTCGGTTCCCTCAGGAGCGTGTCCTCGGTGGATTGTCTCCAGTGGGGAACTTAGGAGGGCGTGGGGCCACTCAAAGCTATAATAATAAATAATAATAATACCTTTATTTATAAAGCGCCTTTCAGTTATCAATGCGCTGAACAGTAAGAATAAATAAAACAGTAAAATCCACAATTCAGATAAATAAATACAGAAGTAAAATCAATTTGGGTAAGCTTGGCGACATAGGTGAGTCTTTAGGGCCTTTTTAAAGCCCTCCACAGTTGTGCACTCCCATAACTGACGAGGTAGAGAATTCCACAGGGCTGGGGCCACATACATAAATGCACAGGCACACAATGTCTTCAAAGATACCTTGGGAATCTCCAGCAACCCATCGTCAGCTGAGCGGAGCGGTCGCCCAGGGCAGTAGGGGGACAGGAGCTCTTCAGATAGTCTGGGCCCTGTCCATGTAGGGCTTTATAGGTCAGAAGCCCGACCATGAAGGTGATCTGCCACTGACTGGGCAGCCAGTACAGTTCACTCAGCACTGGTATGATGTGACACGCCCGAGGGGTCCCCATCAACAACTGGGCTGCAGCGTGCTGCATTCGTTGCAAGTGGCGGATATCAATCCCCGGAAGCCCTAGGTACAGGGAGTTGCAGTAATCAAGGCGCAAGATCACAAAGGCGTGGATCAACATAGGAAGGTAGCCAGATGGAACTAGGTGCTTGACCCTGGCGATGTTCCTCAGATGGTAAAAAGAGGACTTGATGGCTGCTGACACCTGAGACCGCAGTGTCAGCACATTGTCAAGAATCACCCCCAGGTCCCGCATTCGTTCAGAGGAAAGAAGCTGGGAAACTCCGAGGCAAAGTCCGTAACGTTGACCAGCCCCCAACCCCTCTGTCCGCCGGCCCAGATCCACAAACATTACCTCAGTCTTTCCTGAGTTCAACTTCAACCAGCTGGAATTCATCCAGTCCTGGATTTCAGCGAGGCAGTTGTTAAATACCAAGTGCACACTATCCTGGTCGGGTGCAAAAGACAGGTAGAGCTGGGTATCATCAGCATAGCAGTGAAACCTCAGCCCATACTGTCTTACAATGTCTCCGAGGGGCAGCATGTACACCGCGAACAGTGTGGGGGACAACACTGAGCCCTGAGGGATCCCACATGGCAGAGAAAATGGGTCACAAAAAAAAAAAATCCCTGACACCACATGAGTTCTGCCAGCGAGGAAGGTCTTAAACCACCTGAGAACTGTACCAGACAGGCCACAGATGAACCTCAGGCGCTCGAGGAACACCCCATGGTCCACGGTGTCGAAAGCTGAGGAGAGATCGAGAAGTACCATGCGCTTCTGATCTCTCGCCATCAAGCGATCATTGAGCACCTCAACCAGAGTGGTTTCGGTACTATGCCTCTTATGAAAACTGGATTGGAGGGGTTCGTAAATGTCGTGAATGGTCAAATGGTTCTCCATTTGTAGCGCCATAACCTTCTCAATCACCGTCCCAACGAAGGGAAGGTTAGAAAGCTGTCTGTAGTTCGCAAGGCAACCTGGGTCCAGAGCAGCTTTCTTCAGGAGAGGTGTCACCACCGCCTCCTTCAGGGAGGACATCGGCATGATGACGTCAGTGTGGGTGGCCCCAGTTAGACTGCTAGCAAAAATGTTTCCATGTGGTCCTGGTGTCTGACGGCTATGGTTCCTAAAGTGTGACCTGCTGCAAGAAATTCTCTCAAAGATCTACTGTTACGGTAAGTACTTATGTAACTGTTCTTTCAAACAACATGAAGTCTTGCTGTATTCTGACTATCTGCAGTTAGCTCCAGCCTTTAAACTGCCCCGGAGAATAAAGGGTTAACTTTCTATGCAGTGCATAGAATGCTGAGCTCGAGCTCGGTTGAGGTCTCTGTCTGCAGCCCTTTGAAACCCAACCGTCTGATTCTTTACTCCGCCTCACTGAGCAGTCGCTCCGGAGATTTCTCCTTCAGCTTGGTTCAAAAGTTGGTAAAGTGTCAGTTAAAGTTGTCGGTTTTAAGCCGAATTTGTTCCGCATAGTCGGTTCACTCTCTGTCTGCGGTACCATGAGTACTAGATAGGTTTTGTCTGAATTCTGTGTGGAAATCGTAAACTTGTTTGATCGGTTTTGCTGAACCGATCACTTTTAGTGAATTTTGATATTTTACGTTAGCGTGTGGTTACTGGTCCTTATCAGTTCTTAAAAAAATGTGTTTTGAATGTTTTTTTTTACAATACCCGTGACACGGTTAGGAACCAAGTCACTCAGTCCCCGAGCATAAAGCACTGACCCCAAAACTACACCCCGAACTGCCGCAGTCTGTCAGCACTCCCAGCTACACTGTCTCATTTACACTGAATGACAGAGGCAATCACAACTTGCACCAGGCTCTTACTTAAAGAAAAAAATCATAACAATACCTTTGTGTGTATATATATATATATATATATATATGTGTGTGTGTGTGTGTGTGTGTGTGTGTGTGTGTGTGAGAGAGAGAGGGGTGTGCTGTGGGGGGAGGGGGGCAACAACTTTAGCAGTAATCCTCTTAGCAACAAGGTACAACCTAACAGGTGAGGAAGGATATTACTAAAAAATAAATAAAAACAAGCTTTAAAAACAGTAAATTAAATATTTTAAGAATGTTTTCATTGATTTTTTTTCTTACAGCTCATTGTATATCACAACAGTCCACTCCAGGGTGTGGGTTATGATGGAATTTACCCATTTCTTGTGTGGTTTGGTCACTCGGTCTGCAGCCTGGTGACCGAACCAGCAGCGATGGTAAAGTCATCATAACCCGCACCTAGTACCTGCTAACATACTAACATACTATTTTGCCAGCAGATTAGGCCTTACGGTCTATCGAGTCTGCTCGAACCTAGATCCTTAGTTGGGTGCCGAGATCCTCCCATCCCTTGTTCTCTAGAAACCCCTATCATCCATCCCCCCCCCGAAAATATTGTGCTCCTCCGCAGCACTGAACCCTGCACCCTCTCCCAGCAGAGCCAGTCACCCTAACCACCATGCCACACAGCCAACTCAAACAGCCACTAGTTTGCTATGGTTGCACTGCAAGGAGTGGGTTATGGTTACATGGTTATAGTTGGTCCTGTTGCTTTAAATAGGTGTTCCTGCACTTCCATGTGATCTGTGAGGCTAAGTTGGAAGCTTGAGCTGTACGTTCTGTACTTTCCATGTGAAACGAGTCGGCGTGGGAAGTTGATTAGATGGCATGTGACCACATTCAGGTGCAGTTCTGTGCAGTTGATAAGGTTCGGGCAGGGAGCTTAAGCTGTCCGGTGTTTGTTTTTGCTTGCCAAATAGGTAAGGGGATATTTTATTAGCTCTTGGAGCAGTGTTTGTAGAAGTTTTGTTGATGGTTTAGTGATGTATGTGTACTTGTTTCTGTTGTGTAGAATCACATTTTTGAAATATATGTTGCGTTTTTATTAGGTGTTTAAAATGCTTTTCTTTTGTGAGCAGCACTGAGGCTTTTGGGTTTGGATTTTTGTGTATGAAGTATGTTTTTTCAAAGTTGTTGGATGGATTTACTTTACAGTTTGTGATTCCTGAGTAATGTTGCTGTGTGACAGAGGTGTAGGTCATTTTGTTTTCTGTTTTCATTATTTCTTTTTGACGCTGTTGGGTTGTCTGATTTGCACTGTGACCTTTTTGTTGGGTTGGGTTGGGTTATTTGATTTGCACTGTGACCTTTTTGACCCTGAGGGTATATAATTAGCATTTTAACCTTTTTGATCCCCATTTGGTTGTACTCTCGATTAATGCACCCCATCATGTCTTCTGAGCAGGGATATGTGCTAGGTTGATGCAGTAAGATGGGACAGGATCCTGACCAATGAGGAGCCAGAAATGACCAGACCCCATTTTATAAAGTTCCATATACCCTAATAAACAATTCGGTACACTTAACACTCTGGTATTCTACAGTTAAATATTGAGTATTAGAACATTTCATATACAATAAAACTAAAGTAACTTGCTGAGCAAAGTAATATCTGATGGAGCTGATCAGACAAATAAGAACATACTAATATACATCAGAAATGAAAAAAGTCTTTTAAAGGCAGCAGTCCATGTTAGGGATTTCATGTTTCTAGGGACGTGGATATGTTGTTAAATCCACACTTACTGTCAGGATCCTTGCCGCTTTAAATCTTGTTGGAAGGTCTTCAAGCTGGCACCTCCCACCCACCTGGGTAGTAAAACTCTCGGCTCCGCCCCATGACTCCAGATCTTCCTTACTGCTTGGAAGCTCAGGTTCCCTCCTTAGCGCTCTGCGTTTTAGGCACTGGATCCAAACTCTTCGGTTAACCCGAAACTATCTTCCCTTGTGGCTGCGATGGACAAATTGGCTCCCGGATTTCATCAGTGCCCCTGTGGGCAGAAGATGTCCTGGACCGATCCGCACTCCACGTGCGTTTACTGCCTGGGGCTTGGCCCACGATTACATGAGCCTGCGACTTATGCAAGTCCTTTTCGGCTATGGTCTTGGAGGACGCTGCAGATTACAACTTGGGTGCCCGAAGCGTTATCCTCTGGTCAAGCTGAAGGAGGCCCTGCGTGGTGTCCGCGGCTGCGGGCTCGGCTGAACAGCTTGAACAGATGATGGCCCTCGAGGAAGAGGCGGTCCAGGCCACAGCATCATCATCCTCGGTCGCGGCATTTATCCCGCTCTCCTTGGGCTCCTCCTACACAAGCTTCTTTTAAGGAGCTTTGCCAATCCCTCTCCACCAAGGGAGAAGGGCCTTCGGGACATTCCTCTCAGTCCAAAAAGAAGGACTCCAAAGATAAGTCCCACCATCTGCGTTCGTGGGAGCGGGAAAGGTCCCCTTTCTCAGATAGTCGACACTCTACTTCAGTCGAGGTTGCGGCTAAGGCCGCTGGCTTCATGGTGTCCCCGTTAGGTCAGCCGGCTGAGACACCCGTCGATGCGGTTGAGATTTTTCTCGACCCGTCGGACAGTCTGTCGACTGGAGAAGCCAACAACCCTTCTTCACTGGTTCCCCCGGTGGAAACCGAGGACTTGCCTGTGCCTCTTGTGCCGGAGTCCCCGGTTAAGGTCCCTGAACCGAGGGAGGGGCGGGTTTCCCCCGCTCCCTCTCTGACCCACTCTCGGAACCCCCGAAGGTCTCAGTCTTGGACCTCTTCCTGGTTCAGCCGGTCCCGCCGACGTTGGCGGTCTCGGTCTCGGCACCATGGAAAGTGGTGGAGCTGCTCATCCTCGTCATCCTCTTCGGGGGATAGGCTCCGGCGCAAATTGCGTCAGCGCTATGAGGATCTAATGTGGCAGCAGCTCCTTTTGTCTGGGAATAAGCCGACACCATCGCCTTCCCCGGCCATTAAGTGGCTGTCACTTGAGCGGCCGAAACAACCCCTCGTGGTAGTCGAGGAGCAGAAGCTGGCACTGGTTGTTCGGCCGTAAAAAAACCTCGTGGTAGTCGAGGAGCCGCCCCTGGTGCCGGTTGTTCAGCTGAAACCGGCTGCTCCACCCATTGTGGTGAAACCCCCGCCTCCACAACCTAAAACTGGGGCCTCGACCAAGGATTCTCGGTCGAGTCAGGGCTTGCCCCATCGGTTGTCGGTCACCCTCACTCCCGATCGACCTCGGCAAGTGGAGGGTGGCTCAGGCGCTCGGCAGCTGTTCGCAGACTCCCTGGAGTCTGATGATGACGACACCTTGTTCTCCAGGCCGCTTGACCTAGAGTCCACTGGGGGTCAGTCGGTGGACGAGAGCCCATCCTCGTTCCTTGGAATGCTTCGACTCATCTCAGAGTCCACTGGGATGAAGCTCGAACCCGTTTCAAAATGGGCCAAGTATCCCCTCACAGAGATACTGGACCGAGGGGTTTCCCCTACAGAGGCCTTCCCAGTAGCTGAAGCCATTGTTGGCCCGGCCCTGGAGCTATGGCAGCGGCCAGCTTCTTGTCCAGCACCTTTGGCCAGGATGGCTCGAAGTATGCTTTTCCCACCGGTTCACTCTTTGGTTTCTCGGAGCACCCCTCTGTGGAGGGGCTAGTGACCGACAGCATTTTCCGGTGTTCCAGGAATGCTCAGGACGTGGACAAGCCTCCCGACAAGGAGTCCAAGAATTTGGACTACTCCGGGCGGAAAGTTTATGCTGCTTCCTCCCTAGGCCTTCATCAGGCCAGCTCGGCCGTCCTGATGGCACACTTTTCACACGCCCTTTTGGGCTCCCTGGATGAGGTGATTCCTCATCTCCCGGCTGAGCTCCAAACGACGGTCAAGCAGGTGAGGGATCAGGGAAAGGCGGTGGCCAAACAGCAGCTCCAGACTTCCATGGACATCGCTGACTCATGTGCCCGGTCAGTAGCGGCCGCAGTGGCAATGCGCCGCAGAGCCTGGCTGCGGATCTCCACCTTTATGGTGGATACCCAGCACAAGCTGGCAGACGTTCCCTTCTTGGGTACCGACTTGTTCGGTCCTGGGGTGGAGAGTCATCTGCAACAGATCGAGAAGTCCAACACCACCTTGGACTCTGTCACGTCTGCCCAGAAGGACAAAGGCCGCCAGCAGCAGCATAAGCCCTTTCGTCCTTCAGCCCCTGCAGCACGTCTGGCCCAGCAACACCAGCATCAGGGCCAGCAGGCTCGCACTTGGCACCCCAAAGCCAAGCCTGCTGCTTCCTCCAGCAGGAAGCCGGGAGGGGAAAGGTCCAGGCAGCTCCTCAGCCGGCCCTTCCTCCAAGCCTACCCAGTGACGGGTTGAGGGGTGACGTCCCCAACCTTGTCACTCCTCCCCGGGTTCCCCGCGTGGGGGGACGGCTCCGCCACTTCCTTTCCGCCTGGTCCGATATCACCACGGACCACTGGGTGTTGGTAGTAGTAGGCAGGGGTCTGCCTCTGGAATTCGAGCAGTCCCCACCCTATCGAGCCGTCGCCCCACGGGGGGCTACGGGGTCCGCAGCGTCTGTGTCGGCTTGTCGAACCAACATTGCCCTGCTCCTCCAGAAGGAGGTGATCAGGGAGGTGGCGGATCCTCCTCCAGACCCAGGGTTTGTGTCCAGGTACTTCCTAGTCCCAAAACGGATGGGGAGCTGGTGCCCCATTCTAGACCTACATGACCTGAACAAGTTCCTAAGGTCTCATACCTTCAGGATGGTCACTCTGGCTCAGATCATCCCATCCTTGGAAAGAGGCGTGTGGTTCTGTTCTCTGGACCTCCAGGACGCGTTCTTTCACATCCCAATCTGTCCATCTCACCAGCAATTCCTCCACTTCAGGGCAGAGGGATCCCTTTACGAGTTCTGGGCCATGCCCTTCGGTCTCTCTCCAGCTCCCAGGGTCTTCACCAAATGCATGGCAGTGGTGACAGCATTCCTGCAGCGCCGAAGGATCTGGGTGTACCCTTACCTGGACGACTGGCTGAGTGCAGCCCCCTTCAAGTTGAAGGTGGAGCGGTCCAGGGATCTGGCCCTCCAGGTCTGCTCTCAGATTGGCCTCCTCATCAATGAGGCCAAATAGGAACTCGTGCCAACGCAGGTGATTCAGTTCATTGGGGCAGAGCTCGACTCTCTTCGAGCCAGAGCACGGCTCCCGGCGGACAGGGCCGAGGTTCTTTCCTCCTTTGCCCAGTCATTTCTGGTTGGGCAATTGTGCCCTGCCCAGGACTTCCTGCGCCTCCTGGGCCTCATGGCGGGCTGCACCAGCGTGGTCTGTTGGGCCCGCTGGCACATGCATCCCCTGCAGTGGGGACTGGCCCGCCAATGGTCACAGCGCTCCGGTCCTCTGGACCAGCCAGTGATAGTGACCCAGGAGATGTGGAATGGTCTCCAGGGTTGGCTCATTCCAGCTCATCTGCAGGAGGGTATCCTGTTCGTCTGCCCAGAGCCGACGGTCACTCTGGTGACCGACGCCTCCCTGATGGGTTGGGGTGCCCATCTGGGGGAGCTCAGAGCGCACAGCCTCTGGTCCCCTCAGGAGTCTCGATGACACATCAACCTGCTGGAGCTTCAAATGGTCCGCCTACCTCACCACCTTCGCTCCGTTTGTACGGGGCCAAGTGGTTCAGGTCCAGACGGACAACACCACGACCATGTACTACCTAAACTGCCAGGGCGGGATGCACTCCTTGCCTCTGTGCAAGGAGGCTCTCCGCACTTGGTCTCTCTTGAACAGACTGGAGGCGGATCTCCTAGCCATCCATGTGGCAGGAGCCTCCAACACTCTGGCCGATGCCCTCAGCTGGATAGGCGCTGCATCTCATGAGTGGTCTCTCCTGCCGGAGGTAGTACAAGATCTGTTCTCCCACTGGGGCACACCTCAGGTGGACCTGTTTGCCTCCAGGGAGAATGCGAAGCTGAGGCTGTTTCATGTCCGCACCCCCTCAGCAGGACTCGCTGCAGGTGGATGCCTTCTCGAGGCCATGGACCCCGGGCCTCTTCTACGCCTTCCCTCCATTTCCCTTGATCCACAAGGTGCTTCTCAAGGCGAAGAGGAACAAGGCGCAGGTGATTCTGGTAGCCCTAGACTGGCCCCGCCAGTTCTGGTATCCAGATCTCCTCAGTCTCAGCTCCAGGCTCCCGAGGTGGCTTCCAGCCTGCCCGGACCTGATCTCAGTCAACAAGGGGAAGGTACTCCAACCGGACCTTCAATCCCTGCACTTGATGGCCTGGTTCCTGAGCGGCTAGAGTTCCAGGCCTTGGGTCTTTCTGACGAGGTCCTCAGCGTTGTTGAGGCATCCCGTAAGGAGTCAACCAGAAAATGCTATGCCTTCAAATGGAAGAGATTCTCCATTTGGTGTCAGGATAAGGGGTTAGACCCTTCCTCCTGTTCTTTGGCTAGCATTCTGGACTACCTGTGGTCCCTTTCTCAGCTAGGGCTTCGGTCGACGACCCTTAAACTGCACCTGGCAGCCATCTCTGCTTACCGGGCGCGGGACAGCAAGTAGTCGGTGGCGCAGGAGAGCGTGGTTGGGCACTTTTTCAAAGGCCTTGATCACATATCCCCTCCGGAGCGAGAACCTCCAACTCCGTGGGATCTACTGCTGGTACTGACTAAGCTCATGGGCAAGCCATTTGAACCAATGCGCAGGTGTGTTATCTCTCACCTGTCGTGGAAGACCACCTTCTTGGTGGCTATCACGTCAGCCAGAAGGATGGGAGAGCTCCAGGCACTTTCCATCGAGTCTCCTTTTCTGGTCTTCCACAGGGACAGGGTTGTCCTGCACCCCCACCTGAAATTCCTTCCGAAGGTGGTGTCGGAGTTTCACCTTAACCAGGTGTTGACTCTGCCGGTGTTCTACCCCAATCACACCTCAGAGGCCAAATATAAGCTCCATACTTTGGACCCTAGAAGAGCGCTTTCTTATTACAGGGAGCGGACGGCTGACGTTCAGGGAGAGGTTCACCAGCTGTTTGTCACCTACGCTGAAGCCGCACCTGGCAGACCTGCAGCCAAGCAGACGATAGGCAGGTGGGTCACCTCCTGCATAGATCTCTGCTATAGGTTGGTGGGCATGGAGCCTCCCAAAGGGATAAGAGCTCATTCTACCCGCCATACCGCTGCTTCGGTGGCTGCTTCCAGGGACGTCCCTATCCAGGAAATCTGCAGCGCTGCTACCTGGAAGTCAGCTCACACCTTCATTACCCACTACCACATCGACCTTGAATCACGCCGGGATGCTGGTTTTGGGACCTCGGTTCTCCAGTCCTTATTTCCTAAGTAGGGAGTGCGCGCCTTGCCTTCCTCCTCCCGGAGAACTGCTAGGAGTCTGCCAGACAGTGTGGATTGAACAATATATCCACGTCCCTAGAAATACAGGTTCAAACAACATGAAGTCTTACTGTATTCTGACTATTGCAGTTGGGTCCTGCCTTTCAACTGTCCCGGAGAACAAAGAGTTAACTTTCCATGGCCAGCATGAAACGTTCAGCGCGAACTCGGTTGAAGCCCCTGTCTGCTGTTGTTTAAACTCCAACTGTCAGATTCTTTACTCCGCCTCACTGAACAGTCGCTCCAGAGATTTCTCTTTTGCTCGGTTCAAAAAAAGTCGGCTAAAGTGTCGTTTTTCGCTTGGTTTCTACTGAATTTCTGCTACCGAATCTGTCGGTTAAAGTCTCTGTCTGTGGTACCGTGAGTACTAGATAGGTTTTACATTTAATTTCTGTGTGGAACTTGTAAATTTGGGATCGGTTCGGTTTGAACCGATCAGATTGGTCTTAAAAAGTTTTTAATTTATTTAGAGTGTGGTAACTGGTCTGTATCGGTTTTAAAAAAAACGGATTTAATTACGATTTTTTCCAAGACCCGTAACACGGTCAGGAACCGATAGGGGAGTCTTGCCTGGCGGATTGCCGAAAAAAGGGTAAGTTTTGGATAGGATTGGCCATGTCTGAGAAACCCAAGAAAACAACCGGGCCCACTGGATTTCAACACTGCAGTGTGTGTGGGGAAGCCTTTGCTAAGGCTGATCCCCACACCACCTGTGTTTGTCTGGGGTTTGACCACCTCGATTCAGACTGCCAAATTTGTAAAAGTTTTCCCAAAGCTACCCTGGATAAGAGAGTAGGTAGACTGAGGGAAAGGGAGGCCGAGAAGTCCGCTGACCCGGATGGTCAGCCCAGTTCAGTTCCGACCGAACCAGAAGGAGTGCCCTCTGACCAGGGCGAAACTTCTTCGGGCAAAAGGAGAGCCGATTCTGAGGAGTCGGTACCAATTAAAAGAAAGAGAAGAGAAAAATCGTCCGGTTCGGATCCACAAATTCTTTCTCAGACCGCTGATGAAATAGCCAAAGCGATAAGGATAGTGCAATCGCTAACTTCGGTTCCGGCCGAACCGGCACCATCTGGCAGGGGCTCTGTTCGGTTGGTTCCCCCGGTTCTGGATTATACTTTAGAAGAATTTTATGAACCGGAGGAGGAGGAGGTAGAGTATAATGATGGTGATGATGAAAGTCTGGATGTGCCTATCCCCAGACCGACCTTCAGGTGTTTCTCGTCCTAGGCTTTCTGAGTCCCCTTCCCACTTTATGTTTTACAAGAAAGTGGCTGAAACTCTCCAGCTTCCAATGGAAGAAGCAATAGAGGATCAGAAGGAGCCTGATTTTGTTGAAATGATGGACATCCCAGAGTCCAGGAGATTGTCTATTCCCCTCCATAAATCTTTTGGGAAACAGACATTTAAAATTCTAAAGACTCCTAACTCCATACCTCCTGTGGACAGATGAATGGACAAGAGGTATACCCTTTCAGGCTCGGACACGGAGTTCCTTTCTCAGCAATGTAGCCATGTTGGGGTAGTGCAGGCTGCTGCCTGTGATAGAGCAAATATTCCCTTGGCATCACACCCCCCAGATAAGGACTCCAGGAGGATCGATGCCATGGCAAAGAAGCAGTACATGGCAGCATCTTTGGGACTCAGGCAGGCTAACTATATGGCCTACACAGCTAGATACCAGAAGTCCAGGTGGGACACTGTGCTGGCTCTGGCTAAACAGGCCCCTGACCAGCTTGCCAAGGAGCTGGAGCAGGTGGCTGCAAATGGGATTGAGGCATCCAAGATGCAGTTTCATGCTGCTGTGGACTCCAGTGATGTTTCATCTAGAGTCATGGCTACATCTGTGGCCCTTCGGAGGATAGCTTGGCTCAGATGTACTAGCCTATCACAGGATACCCAGGCTAAGGCCATGGATTTCCCTGTCATTGGTAATTCTCTGTTTGGGGAGCAGACAGAGAACTACATGAAGAAGATGGATGAGTACAGGATCACCTGCAGGAGTGCTCAGGCCAAAGAAAGGCAAGCCACTCCTCAGAGACAGCACTACAGGGGCAGGGGCAGGCCCTTTCAAAAGCCTTTTTACCAAGCCCAGGCCTCCTCTTCTGCTTATGCTCAGAGGGGGTTCTTCAGAAGGAGAGGCAGACGGGGAATGAGCAGGCCTGCTTCCACCCCTCAGCCTAAAGCCCCTGCCAAGCAGACACCCTGATGGGTCTGCCCGGGGCGATTCTCCATACCTGTAGGGGCAGGCTGGCTTACTTTGTCCAGGACTGGAAGTCTCTGACATCAGACAAGTGGGTCCCGGAAGTAGTAAGCCAGGGACTGGTTCTCAGCTTCAAAAAATTTCCCAAGATGAGAACCAGATCCTTTCCACCTGCAAATACATCATAGACCCTTGCCCTAGAGGCAGAGGTTTCTTCCCTCCTGGCTCTCAGAGCCATAGAAAGGGTTCCTACCCTACACAAGGGCAAAGGATTGTACTCCAGGTACTTCCTAACCCCCCCAAAAAACAGGAGAATGGCGGCCCATCCTGGATCTGAGATATCTGAACAAGCACCTTTTAAAACCAAAGTTCAAAATGGTGACTCTGGGAATAATTCTGCCCTCTCTAAGGCAAGGGAACTGGCTAGCCTCCCTTGTCCTCAAAGTTGCCTACTTTCACATTCCCATCAGTTGCTCCCACAGAAAGTACCTAAGGTTCGAGTTGCCCTCAGGTCACTATCAATCCAGAGCAATGCCCTGTGGCCTAACATCAGCCCCAAGGGTGTTCACAAAGTGCCTGGCAGTAGTGGTTGCTTTCCTAAGGAGAAAGAAGATTCCATCTTTCCATATCTGGACGACTGGCTCATAGTGGGTCAGTCTCCAGACCAAGTCAAGTCACATCTGCAAGTAGCTCAGCAAGTGCTCACTTCCTTAGGATTCCTTCTCAACCTTCCAAAGTCAGTACTTGAGCCAGTACAGCTCCTCACCTTCATAGGGGCGGAATTGGATACAGTAAGGGCAAGAGCTTTCCTTCCCCTGGACAGGGCAAGGACCCTTATGGAACTGGCCTCTTCATTCACCCTACATGTGTCTCGACCAGCAAGGTATTTCCTTCAGCTTCTGGGCCACATGGCAGTTTCCACAGCAGTGGTCCAGGGAGCAAGATTCCAGATGAGGGACATTCAGTTCCACTTAAGAGCCTTCTGGTCCCAAAGAAAGGATTCCCTTACCAAACTAGTCCCAGTGACTCGAACCCTGATCCAGGCTTTGCAGTGGTTTCAGGATCAGGACAATTTGAGACAAGGAGTTCCTTTTGTCACTCAGTCTCATTCAGTGATACTCACCACAGATGCTTCCCTGCTGGGCCGGGGAGCCCACCTGGGGGATCTTACCACCCAGGGACTGTGGTCACCTCAAGAATCTCTGCTTCACATCAATCTCTTGGAACTCAGGGCAGTGTTTCTGGCACTGCGAGCCTTTTCCAAATCTCTTTTTTTTTATACTTAAATTTTATTCATTTTCTTTGCTTATATATTAACATTATTGTCAACCCAAGCAACTGTTTACAGGTAAAGCTCATAACACAATAGTTAGCCATTTTCACTTATCAGTTATACTATTATTTACTTCAATTAAGCACAAATAGAAAAGAAAGAAACAAAAGTTAAATAGTAAACTTAATGAAAAAATAAAAATTATTAAATTATTGAGAACCAGGGAGACAAGTTCATAAACAAGATGAAACGAATGCTGTCCATTGAATTAATTCTTGCTGCGGTAATCATGATCCAGTCATCCAAGGAGGGTACAACATTATTATTCAGAGGCAGCACACAATCCTCTCATTCATTCCTAATTAGAACCGGGAGTAATTTAGAGAAAATACATGGTTTAAGAAACAGAGGGGACCAGTAGGGAGAGAGAGAGGAGGCAGGGAGGGAGAAAAAAGGGGAGTGGGGGGGAGGGAAAGGAGGGAGGGCAAGGGAACTAGCCTACAACCATTTCATCCATATATAACTCCCATCTATTCCATCTGACATCATAGGCACTCCCACTTTGGTTTATACTATATGTTACTCTTTCCATTTGCCGAATCTGATTCACTATTCCTAACCAGTCCTGCAGAGTAGGTGGCAATTTCTGTAGCCATCTCCTGGTTATGGATTTTAACGAAGAGATTACCATAATGGACCAAAGGTATCGAGCATCCTTATCCCCGATTTCAACTGGGAAGAGGCCAAGCAAGCAATGCTCAGGACCTAATACCATTGTCAGACCGAACAAGGCAGCCAAATGTTTAGTTATATGTGACCAAAAGTCACGAATTCCCACGTAATACCAAAACATATGGGCTTGATCCGCTGTCGTTTCCCCACACCCACGCCAGCTCTCATTTTACTGAGCTTTTTCGGTTCATAAAAGTATCTGATCCTCACCTTCCAGGCATACTCCCTCCACCCTGGTGACGATGTTGTTTTCCAGGTGTTCTGGAATACTATGCCCCATATTCTAGAGCTCAACACCTTCCCCAGTTCTTCCTCCCATTTCCCCTGTATCTTATTTATATTATGTGCTATGTCTGCAATCCAGTTCCCGTATAGCATAGTGATTGCACCCTTCCCATGGTCTCCCTCCCATATTTTCTCAAATACGCTCTGGACTGGTCGCTCATCTAGCTATGACATGGTTTGTCTCAATTTTTTAGATATATAGTCCCGTAACTGAAAATAGAAAAAAAGATCCCCTGTTGGCCAGAGGTGTAGCTAGGCATTTCAGATTTGCACACCAACCTGCCACACTGCTGCCCCCCAATTACTTGAGTCCAAGGTTTCTGGTTCCAATCAGATGATTCCCACACTAGACCTGCTGTCTGTCTGTGCTACTAGTGTGGTGCTCGCTGCCTGCTGGTAAGTGCCACTGACTGCACCAGAAGTTCAAGACCACGGCAGAAATTTCTTCTGTCTCCCCTACAGGTAGGCAGATTTGATTCACTTGCCACTCCACATGAAGTCTTCATTCTTTTATCTGGCTCTGAGTCTGCTGCTCCTCAGTTCTTTTACTGCTTCTCTCACTCCCAGTACAATTGAACTAATAGTATAGCGTCTAACTTTTCTGGGTCATTTAAACTCACCACCCAAGACTTGCCTCGCCCCTACCAGATGCCACAGCCAATTACTATGCAGGAGGACCATGCGGACCTAATTGAGACCTTCAGCTGCAGTGTCCGCGGACCACTCTGCCACCCCCCCAAAACAAAGCTGAAAGAGAGAAGAAAAAGCCTGCAAAGTCAAACAAAGGAATTTAAATGTGATGGACTAGAGAGGACAGAGCAATGCTGGCCAGCTTGTTTGCTACCCCCTGCTACTAAACTTGGTATGCCATGGCTTACTTGGAGTATCAGTAGCTACGCCCTTGCTGTTGGCCAGCTATATTTAGCCTGCAAGGTTTCAAAAGGCAAAATATCTGCTCCTCTGAGGATCTGCCAAGCTGCAACGATCCCCACTACCATCTGCTCTTTATACCAGATATGCAAATTTGCTGGGGCATATTCTATGTCATAGTACCACCATCTGTATTTCCATAAGCTTTTGGCAGTACAACCCTGTCTTGTACCCTGGGTCCACCCCTGCAGTGTAACTTGTATTGTGTAACTTCTGAAAGAGGATATATCAATTTGTGCAGGTGGGTAAAATAAAATAGCTTGTAAGGGAGGGGATTCTGCCATGGAGAGCTCCATTTGTTGCCAGTGCGCCCTATATGAAGGATGGGACCACAGCAAGGCATTTTTCATTTGTGCTGCCTCCCAATATCCATATAGGTCCGGGCATGCCCTCCCTCCTTTCTGCTTAGGTAGTGTTAATATTTTTTTGGAGATCCTCGGATGAGACTTGGCCCAAAGGAATGCCATCATTCCCTTCTGCCACGCCCCTACTACCTTCTTTGGGATAGAACAAGGAACAGCCTGGAATAAATAGAGAAATCTGGGTATTATATTAGTCTTAATTGCTTGAAGTCTGGAGTAAAAGGGGAGTGGGAGAAGCGACCACCTTTCCATATCTGCCGACACTCTTTTCACTAAGGGAGGAAAGTTACCTTTAAAGAGATTTTTAGGGGACGATCCAATATGCACCCCCAAATATTTAATAGTCTGGCAGTCCCATTTCATGGGGTATTTAAGTTTAAATTCCTGGGGTACTTCTACGTTAATGGCCAGAACCTCTGTCTTTGCCCAATTAAGCCTGTAACCCGATAATTTAGAGTAAGTTTCAATTTGTTGAAATACCCTCTGCAGTGACTCCTCTGGCTGGGTCAGATAAAGCAAGATGTCGTCCGCATAAAGTGCGATTTTATGGACCGTGTTGTCCCACTTGAACCCCGCTATTCCTCCATTCAGTCTGATACTTTGAGCAAGTGGTTCTATATAAAGGGCGAAGAGGAGCGGCGACAATGGGCAGCCCTGGCGTGTGCCTCTAGTAAGGTTGAGGGGTTTCGAGATATACCCATTAGCTCTCACATAAGCCACTGGAGATGTGTACATCTTGGCTATTATATCCAGGAGAGTCCTCGGGAACCCGAAGCCGGCCAAGGAAGCCCACAGAAATTCCCATGATACTTGATCGAAGGCTTTTTTGGCATCTAGACTCATAATAATAGCTCATTTCTTTGTATTCTGTATTCTTTCTGTTATGTTAATTGTTCTACGGACGTTGTCCAGGGTCTATCGACCCGGGACAAAGCCTGCCTGGTCCAAATGAATCAGTTTCGGTAAGACCCTCTCTATTCTTTTAGCTAATATTCCCGCCATAATCTTATAGTCTACATTTAATATGGATATTGGGCGATAAGACCCACAGACAGTTATGTCCCTGGCCGGCTTCGGGATCACCGAGATAGTCGCCCTTGTCCACGAGGGGGGCATCGAGCCAATATCTCTAAAGACATAGTTGTGTGCCTTACATAGCAGAGGGGATACATGGTCCCTAAAGTGCTTATAAAATTCACTAGGAAGTCCGTCTGTACCAGAACATTTACTGGTCTTGATCCTCCCAATCTCAGATTTGATCTCAGCTTCCGAGAAAGGGCGGCTCAGCTCTTCCCCTTGGGTATGGGTTAATTTGGGCAAGCCAAGAGGAATCAAGAAGGAGGCAATCTCCTGTTCTGTTGGCTTCGGGCCCCCATTATACAGCTTTGCATAATATTTTCTAAATGCCTCAACTATATTTTCGGTCTTATACTGTAAACTTTGAGTCACAGGGTCTTTAATTTTGGAAATGGTTGCTCGACCCCTAAACTGGCGTAGCCGGCTAGTTAATAGTTTCTGGGCACGTGGGCCACCCTCGTAATACCTCTGTCTCAAGTAGATGAGACGCTGTTCTACCTGATAGTCCAGTATCTTAATATATTCCTCCTTTAATTTTTGTAATAGTTTACCTCTCTATTAATGTTCTGATATTGTAATTGCTCTAAGCTATGTATTTGTTCCTGTAGCTCATTGCGCCTTTTCTCCCTATTTCTCTTCAGCCTGGAAGCGATTTCTACCAGCGTCCCTCTGACGATGGCTTTAGTTGTGTCCCAGAGTATCCCAGGGGATATGTCAGGGTGTTGATTCATTCGTATGGCCTGTTCAATAGCTTGAATTATTTTCTCTTGCACTTCTTTCACCTGGAGGAGAGAGGTGTTAAGCCTCCAGAACTTTGAGCTTTTAAGGGAGCCTATATTCAATTTCATATATACTGGACTATGGTCTGACAGCGTGGAGACCCCAATCTCTGAGGATTTACATATTTCAAGGGATTCCCTGGTTGTAATGAAGTAATCCAATCTGGAAAACGTTTGAGATGGGGAGAAAAAGGTGTATTGTTTACACTTGCTGTTCAAAGTACGCCAAACATCCACTAAGCCAACCTCTTCCAAAAATTTGGCGACCTTCTGAGCTACTCCTTTTTCTTTTCTTGATAATTGGGCTGAGGAATCCAGTTTACAATTTAGTCTCAAATTGAGGTCTCCCCCCTATTACCATATGGCCCTCTGCCCATTCCATGATTTTAATAAAAAAGTCACGATAGAAAGGTATTCTGAGCTGGGAGGGGTGTATAATGACACCAGAGTTAACATTCCTCCCCCATGAATCCTTCCTTTAGCAGCTACATACCTGCCCTGTCTGTCTACCAACTTGTCCAATAGCTCAAAATGTGTGAAATTAGGAATAAGTATCGCAGCTCCCCTTCTACGGCCGCCAGCTTATTCGGCTGCCACTACCTCTTTATATCCAAACCTCATTAATTTGCTATGTTTGGTTTTGTTCATATGAGTTTCCTGGAGCAAAATAATATTCGCTCCGGTTTTCTTTAAAAACTAGATGACTCGGGATCTTTTGATAGGGTGTGCTAGCCCATTAACATTATATGTTAAAATTGTTAATTCTGAGTTAGCCATTTTGAAAGTTTGTTGTAAACCCAGTTAAAATTTCAATACTTAACGTATCAAGCCCCTCCCTGCCCCCTCCCCCCCACAACTGGTATCTTGACAGCACATGAATCTCCCCTGTAAAACAAGAAATTAACAACCATCTCAAAATCAACATATTTCCATGACCTTGAAACTTTGTACAGTTTAACTTCCACAGTGGAGGTCATACTTGCTCCAGGAAACCTCTGTGTGTTCAGCCTTTCCACCATGAAGAAGCGGGAATAACCGAACAAGGGAGATGGAGC
Organism: Neoceratodus forsteri; assembly: GCA_016271365.2. Classification (NCBI taxonomy): domain Eukaryota; kingdom Metazoa; phylum Chordata; order Ceratodontiformes; family Ceratodontidae; genus Neoceratodus; species Neoceratodus forsteri. The sequence continues at coordinate 1,629,125,664 of CM057453.1, forward strand.
AAACAGTACTTCTGACTGCTGAGCAGCAGTTCTCCCAAAGAGCCTAAGTTGGAAAAAATATGAAAGGCTCCTCTTTAGCTGTAAATCCGCCAGATTATGACTCGTACAGCTATAATGATGTCAATTTGCCTTTAGCAAGCCCTTACAGAGACGCTCCTTGCAGTATTTTAAGTGTCTGCATAAATGATCCCCCCAACCCCCGAGGCATCGCTTACACATTTTAAGTGTCCCCCAGCAGCCAGCCTACCATTTGAAACAGGATATTACAAAAACAGTACATTTTCTTCTTTCATTTGTAGGCATATGTCCTAAGGACTAAATCGAGGGGTTCTGCTGTGTCCAAGATCGCCAAGCCTGAGTGATTTCAAAGCAGTCCATTTCCCTCGTGTTGTAACTCAAAAGTCACTGCATGCAACCGCAAGGCATAGGGTAATGATGGGCGATTACTTCACTCCATACCCACCTCCTATCTCTGAGCCAAACGTCTCTCAGCATACCCTGGACATTTCGTGCTTCATTCCTAAGTTGGCTTTGTGTTGTTACTGCCTTGCGAGCATCGTGGGGCATCCTTATTTCCAGAAACTCTCAAGGCTGTCGCAGTGGATCCTCGTCCTCTTCTCCTTTTATTCTGCGCCCTCAGCCATTTAATAGGTGCCTTCAACAATGCGAGCTGCCTCTGCTCAACCGCCACCTCCGGCACTGCTTCCATCCAGCCCCTCTGCACTAGTGCTTTTCCCGCTTCCTCCGCCGAGTCATATGCTTTCGTTCCTTCAGACCAAAAGATGCGGATCCGAGCAGGGTATGGTGTATTAAACCTGATATTTTTTGCTCGCAGGATTTTCATAATAGGGCCATATTACAGTCTTTGCTTCTGAACTTCGACAGGATAATCGTGGTCAAAAAATAGGCGGCTGGAGAGATATTTAATCTTCTTCTGCTGCCAGGCTCTCCAGAGAATGTCCTCTTTTATTTTAAAACTGTTAAATTTAAGCATCACTGACCTGGGCCTTGCTTCTGGTGGAGGTTTCGTTTGAAGGGCTCTGTGTGCTCTTTCAATACCCAATTGGTACCCCACAGGCAGCTGCAGCACATCCATTATGAGGTCTGAAATAAAGTCAGTCATTGTCTGCCCCGCTTCAGCGCCTTCTGGAAGGCCATGTATTTGTATGTTCTCTCTTTTCGAATGGCCCTCAAGGTCAGTACATTTATTCTGGAGCTGTTCAGCTTGTTCCACGAGGGCTTGTAGTATTAGGCCTATTTTGGCGGTTTCATCCTCGGAGTTGCTTATCCGAGTCTCGGCTTCCTCCAGTCTCATCTCCAAGCCTTTTAAATGCTGGTTCAGCTGCTTAAACTCAGCCCTGTTCTCAGCCCTCGTTTCTTTAATCTCCGTAAATAGCTTCTCAAAACGTAATCTAGATAACTGATCTGTTTCCGCGTCTGTATCTGGAATATTCTCGGGGGAAGGGCTCCTGCTTTCGTCTCCGCGCTGAGATTTGAATCCTGCTACATCGGGGCGTTTAATCACTTCTTTTAATTTAGATCATCCTCTGGTGTCCTTAGCTTGTTTAATACTCGCCACTTCTGTTATTTTATGCTGGTTTCCGATATTTTGATAGCTTTTTTGGCCTCTGAAGGGGAGAGCTCTCTCTAACGGGCTGCCATCGGCTCCATGACGTCACCGGAAGTCCGGGCCTTTTCCAAATCTGTACAGAACAAGGTGGTCCAGATCAGAACAGACAACACCACCACCATGTGGTACGTCAACAAGCAAGGAGGCACTCGGTCTGCGGCCTTGTGCACAGAGGCAATGAAATTGTGGTCCCTGGCCTATTCCCTGCAGACCTCTCTAATAGCAGTTCACCTCCCAGGGAAGGACAATGTCCTAGCAGATGCTCTCAGCAGGATATCCCAGGGCCATCACGAATGGACCCTAGATCCCCTAGTTTTGAAGGTGATTTTCTCGAGATGGGGCACTCCACTGATAGATCTTTTTGCAGCCCCAGACAATCACCAACTTCCTCTCTTTTGTTGCAGACCCCCAGTCTTGGGCTCAGTCCCCCTGGATGCTCTGATTCTGAATTGGGAGGGGAAATTTCTGTATGCTCCCCCTCCTCTTCCCTCTCCTGTTCAAAGTGTTAGTCAAGATCAGGTCACAATCATGCAAAGTGATTCTGCTTGCTCTAGACTGGGCCAGACAGCCCTGGTACCCACTGTTGCTGTCCTTGGCAGTCCACCTTCCCCTGTCTCTTCCCAGGAATTACAACCTGTTGACATCCTCTCAGGGGAGGATTTGGTATCCAAACCTCAAGTCTCTCAATCTCAAGGCATGGCTCTTGAAGAGTTAAGAGTCTGCTGATCTGCACCCTTCTCAAGGGATTCTGGATATCCTTAGGGCTTCTCGAAAGCCTTCCACCAGAAAGACTTACAACTCCAAATGGAAAAGGTTCACTATTTGGTGCTCTAATAAGCATATTTCTCCAGAATCTGCTGGGTTACCTACAGTGCTGGATTATATGGTCCATCTTAATGGCTTAGGACTTAGGCCAGCTACACTTAAAGTGCATTTGGCAGCTGTTTCTGCCTTCTTGTCAGTAGGCAAACCCTCTCCTCTGTCAGCCCATCCTGTGTTTTGTAAGTTCTTCAAGGGATTGCTGCACACCAATCCCCCCTTTAGGGACCCTGCTCCTGCTTGGGACCTTAATGTTTGCATTGCTCAGCTTATGCAACCACCCTTTGAGCCTTTGTCCTCTGCAGAGCTTAAGTACTTGACTTGGAAAACTGTGTTTTTGGTAGCCATTACCTCTGCCAGGCGTATCAGTGAATTGCAAGCCCTGTCAGTGGAGCCTGATTCCATCTCTTTCCATAGAGATAAAGTGGTCCTAAGAACTAACAGGAAGTTTTTGCCTAAGGTGGTTTCAGATTTCCACCTTAATCAGTCTATGTCTCTCCCCTGTTTTCTCCACTAACCATTCCTCCTCTGGAGAGAGGAGGCTGCACAGCTTGGATGTTAAAAAGGCTCTCAGCTACTACATAGAGTGCACCAAGGGTCACAGGTTTGAGTCCCTCCAGTTGTTCCTCACATATGGAGAGGTTGGTAAGGGGAAACCTGCCACTAAGAGATCTAGTGCCAGGTGGATTGTCTCTTGTATACAATTCTGCTATGAAAAAACTGGGTAGAATCCCACCCTCAGGCCTGAAGGCTCACTCTACTAGAGGTATAGCTGGTTACCTGGCTGCTGCCAGGGATATTCCTATCTTAGAAATTTGTCAAGCAGCCACCTGGAAAACAGTCCATACATTTACCAAGCATTACTCCCTGGATATCCAGGCTAGGAGTGACGCTCGATTTGGCACAGCAGTACTTCAGAGTCTATTCCCAAAGTAAGTTCTGTCCTCCTCCATGGAGGTACTGCTTGGTAGTCTGCAATAGTCAGAATACAGCAAGACTTCATGTTGTTTGAAGAAAAATTACTCACCTTAATAATGTTGTTTCTTCTAATGGAGTCTTGCTGTATTCTGACCTCGCCTCCCCTCTCAGAACCTGGTTTTTGGGATGTGGGTGGGCAGGAGCCAGTGTTGGCACCCTAGGGGTGCCCCTTTTCACCCTCCTTTACTTTGGGTGTGTGTTGTGTTTTGTTTTTTGGGTTCCCTGACTTGAGTCTTTGCTTTGAAACCAAAAAACCCTTTTTAATAAATTTAGTTGCCAGTTGACTAGTGTGAGTTTTACAGTTTCCACACAGAACTTCTAGTGAGTGTTGCTTGTAAAGATCTGACAGTTGGAGTTTAAACAGCAGCAGACAGGGGCTTCAACCGAGCTCGCGCTGAACGTTCCATGCTGGCCATGGAAAGTTAACTCTTTGTTCTCCCGGGCAGTTGAAAGGCAGGACCTAACTGCAATAGTCAGAATACAGCAAGACTCCATTAGAAGAAACAACATTACTAAGGTGAGTAATTTTTTCTTAATCACCTGTAACAGGAGTTCTAGGAGTGGTATATGTTGTTCATCCACACGACCCACCCGACCTCGACACGCAACCTGGCTTCCAGCAGGCTAGATCGGGCGTCATGGGGCGGAGCTGAGAGTTTTACCACCCGGGTGGGTGGGAGGAGCCAGCTTGAAGACCTTCCGGCAAGATTTAAAGTGGCAAGGAACCTGCCAGTAAGTGTGGATGAACAACATATACCACTTCTAGAACTCCTGTTACAAGTGAGTTACCTGTATTTTTTAATTACTGGTACCTGGCTGAAAGACGCTCTCCTAGCTTAATCTATGCATTTTTGATTTTTTAAATGAAGTTTATTTTCCTTTCCATTTAGTTTAATATACTGTAGATTTCTGGAAACTTTTTTTTTTTTTTTTTCAAAATACATGTAGTACCCATTCTCGATTGCCAATATGTTAGGCTGTCCTGTGCACTAAGTTGCACTTAACAAACAAAAAATAAATACTGTACATTTGAAGCTGTTGTCTAGTAGTGAGGAAGCCTTCATTGCTTCCATAATTTTTGCACTGCCTGGTAGTTTAAACATTCTGATTTTACTTTTGAGGCTGTTTTTTGTTTGTTTTTTTACTGTTTTCTGATAGTTGTTTCTCTAGATTTGTAGTATATACCCTCCATTTCATTAATTTTCTTACTGGGTGTTACCAGATGTTTTTTTTTTTTTGTTGTTGTTGTTTTTGTATTTTTAACGCTATTAATTTTGCTGCGGCCTACATCCAGAGGCGCTAGCCCGTCTCCGACGTCTACCATCTGGCACTGACCCGGCCCAGGGCATACCCCACCTTGTGGGGTTCCCCAACACCCCACCAGAGATCGGATTCAAGGGGCCAGTGCCGTGGCTGGCCAGGAGCGGAGCCTGCGAGGCGCACTCTATCACAATGCTGCGGCTAGTGTTTTACCTTTTTTCATTCCCCTAGGGGTCGGGGCATGCAGTGACGCCTGCGGAGTGGAGTGTGTACGCGCTCCCCTTCAAGCTTCTGCCCCGACTCCTCCCTTGTCTGCAGTGTGGCAGCTGTGTCCCCCAGCCTCTGCTAGGGGGCAACCAGACGCCAACAGCTGAGGCCCCCCTCCCCGGAGAAGGAGAGCAGTCCATCGGATGCCCCTGCCGACCCCCGGCAGTCCGTGCTCATTCCCGAACATGGGTCGCCGGTGTTGCACGAGGTAAGGCAACCAGCGCCTCAGCCCTCAGCGCCACTGGGCTGGCTTGGGTGTTATCAGATGTTGAAACAAATAAGTCCTTACTTTCTGTTGTGTTTTATGCAAAAGGGTACCTCAGGGGTTAGTGCTTGAGCCAAACTCTTCAAAATCTACAGTATATGAATGATCAAGGCAGAAACATAGAGGCCGTCAGTTGTGCGTGCTATGGGGTGCTCTTCTCTAGGGATATGCTGTGGAGGAGGGGGCACTGCTCATCTGCAGGATGTTGGCAGAGCTCCAGATGCAGTTGGTGCTTTATATAGATTGAAGTCTTTCATGACATCAGAAACTAGAGTTGCTATCACTAAGCAATGTTTATGTCCAGTTGTTAATTATGCCTCCCTTATTACAGACAGTGCATCTATTTGTATTGCCTAGAAAAAATCTGCTTTATTGCAACTCTTGGGGAAATTTGCATTATCAGTTCCACGGAGAACACATCATTGCATAATTTTAAAAGATATGGATTGGCTACCAGTTGATTTAAATCTCAAATATTTACATGCTAAATTTTCATTTAGAGTAATCAGGGATGGAGTTCCTAAGAACTTATCTGGTCTTTTACAGAGACATGACCAGAAGTTCTGGTCCAGGGTTAGGGTAGATAATGAAACACTGACATTGCCATTAATGAAAACCACTTGTGGTCAGTGGTCTTTTATATATGTACCTCCTAAAATATGGAATGAGGTTCCAATTGAAATAAGAAATTTAACCACAAACAGATCCTTTTCTACTTTTCTTTATCTGCATTTCAAGATCTTATCAAAATGCCAATGTTTTAAATAATCTTATTTGCTTTTTTTTATAAGATGTGGAATTTGTATTCCTACTTTTTGTGTGAATAATTATGTATAAGTCTTATTGTATTGTTATGTATTGCATTATTTGTGGGTCGCACCTGAAAAGGGAACTTGTTTCCAGTGTGCTTCAACATGCCGGATACAGATTGGTCAATACCAGCAGGAACATCTGCCAGAACTAGACACATAGTGGATTCCCTGCAGGGGGAGGGCCTCAAACAACTGGTACAACAACCCACAAGAGACAGGGCTATCCTAGATCTAGTACTGACTAACAGGGAAGGGATCACAGATCTCCAGGTAGAAGGTCACCTGGGGGCCAGTGACCATCACACGGTATGGTTCAATTTGGCTACTACATCCAAATCATCCCATTCCAAGGCAAAAATATGGGACTTCAGAGGAGCTGATTTTGATAAGATGGCCAACAGAGTTAAGCTAGCCCTGGCAAAAAGAAACACAGGTGAGGGGTACACGGCAAAGTGGGCAAGCATTAAGGATGCAATATGAGCAACATCCCATTGTGTTAGACAGAAAAGGAAGTGCAAAAGAAGAAGGAAACCACTTTGGTTCTCAAATACAGTAGCAGAAAAGGTCAGAGCCAAAGGCTGGCCTTCAGGAAATATAAGGGAACACAGCGGGATGAAGATAGGGAGGCATACCAAACTGCCCTAAGGGAAGCAGGGAAGGCAGTAAGGCAGGCAAAGTCCCAAACTGAGGAAACACTATACGAACAGTAAAGAAAGTGACAAGACTTTCTATAGATACATTAGTGAAAGGAGAAAGTCCAGAGGGGTATTGCTAAGCTTAATGGAGAAGAAAGGAGCATGTGAGGAGGAGGACCATGTAAAAGCATCTATCCTAAATAGATACTTTTGCTCAGCATTTACTGAAGAGAAGGTAGGGCAGGGCCCTAGCTCAGCACCATGGACACAGGGGAGGGAGGTGAGCACCACTTCCTTCACAAAGAAAGGGTCCTACAAGAGCTTGCTAAGCTCAGGGTGGATAAGGCAATGGGACCTGATGGCATACATCTCAGGGTACTTAAGGAGCTAAAGGTGGAACTAGCAGAGCCATTAGCAGAACTGTTTAGTGAGTCTCTGAGCACAGGAGAGGTCCCAGAAGACTGGAGAAGGGCTCATGTGATCCCGCTCCACAAGAGTGGTAGCAGGGATGAGGCAGGGAACTACAAACCAGTCAGTCTTACCTCAGTAGTGGGCAAGATTATGGAGGCACTCCTTAAGGAAAGGATAGTGCAACACCTGGAATCCATAGGGCACAGGATCCAAGACAGCATGGGTTTACAAAGAAGGTCCTGTCAAACTAATCTCATAGATTTCTTTGACTGGGTAACCAGGTGGTGGACCAAGGGGGAGCAGTTGATGTCGCCTACCTTGACTTCAGCAAAGCTTTTGACACTGTTCCACATAGAAGATTGATAAATAAGCTGGGTAGGCTCGGGTGGGTCAGAAGTTGGTCAACTGGGTGGCAAACTGGTTGACAGGCAGAAAACAGAGAGTGGTGGTAAATGGTATACAGTCAGAAGAGATGCAAGTCACAAGTGGGGTACCTCAGGGATCAGTCCTGGGGCCAGTCCTCTTCAACACCTTCATTAGTGACCTTGCAGATGGACTAGAGGGTAAGGCTTGTCTGTTTGCAGATGACACCAAGATCTGCAACAGAGTAGATGATCCAGATGGGTGGGCAGAATGAGAAGAGATCTGGATAAACTAGCAAAATGGTCCGAAGAGTGGCAACTGGGATTTAATGCAAAGAAGTGCAAGATCATGCACATAGGGAAGAGAAACCCTGAAGCCACCTATAGGCTGGGAGGGGAGTTGCTAGCAGTCACAAAGGAAGAAAGAGACTTGGGCATCATCATCACTGATGACCTGAAATCATCCAAGCAGACCTCTAAAGCAGTAGGTAAGGCTAGGGGGGTGTTAGAGGTGTATTAGTAGGGGTATCACAAGTCGTAAGAGGGAGGTAATAATCCTCTTTCCAAGACACTGGTTAGGCCCCATCTGGAGTACTCGTGCAGCATTGGAGGCCACACCTTCACAAGGACATTAACCAAATTGAGGCAGTCCAGAGAAGGGCACCAAAATGGTGCAGGGACTGCATCAGAAGACATATGAGGACAGATTAACAGAGCTCAATATGTATACCCTTGAGCAAAGGAGGAGAGAGGTGATATGATCGAGGCATTCAAACACCTTAAGGGCATTAACAAGGTGAAAGAGTCTAACATGTTTAAATATAAGAAAATAGCAGGACAAGAGGACACAGCATGAGATTAGAGGGCGATTAAGGGGAATGTGGGAAATTCTTTTTCACAGAAAGGGTGGTGGATGTATGGAATGGCCTACCTCAAGAAGTGGTGGCTATGAATACAGTGCAGGGCTTCAAACAGGCATGGGATAGGCATAGGAGCAATACAAATGAGTATGAATAGATAGGCCACTGACAGAGCAAAGGCCCCGATGGCACATTTATAAGGTAGAAAAAGAAATGGGCAGACTGGATGGGCCATGCGGTCCTTATCTGCTGTCAGCTTCTATGTTTCTATGTTTCTGTGCTTACCCGTAAAGCAAATAAACAAACAAACAAGGGTAGAAATATCTCAGCTGCATGATCAGCCCAGCAGGAGCCCAACCCCCCCTTCCCCAGAGACCCACTGGTCCAAGGTGAGAGAGTGATGGAGAGGGGAAAGAGGAGGCAGGGTTACCCACAAGGAGGTTGCCCAGCCCTTCGCTATCCAGATAGCAAATCACTTCACACCCCTAGAGGGGATTTAGGCACCTGACTCTGCTGGGGGGTCTTCGAGACAGTTGATGGGAAAGGGCAAGGTAACATGTTGGCACTCAAGGGGAGCAAGTCTCCCAGGAGAGTCTTAATTGAGGGGGACTTGATGATTAGGGGTGTAGAGAGGGTGGTGGACAGGGATGGATGGGAGGGGAATGATCTGGTGCCTTCTGGGGCATCTGCGATCTGATATTTAGACAAGGTAGGGAGGATGGTGGAGAAGGAGCAAGGGGAGCTGGGGATGCTGGTACACCTGTGCGCCACTGATCTGGCAAACCAGTCAGTGGAGATGAAGAAGCAGATTTTCATTGTCTGGAAGGACAGATTGGCAGCATACTCTACCTCTCTGGCCTTTCCAAAAGTTCTCCCTGTGTGGGCAGGGCGGGGCAGCAGGATAGGATAAGGAGGGAGGTAGTAGAGGAGTTTAATGGCTGGCTTAAAGGATGATGTAAGGATAAGTGGTACCACTAATAGGGGGACTGAGGGGGACATCTGGGACAGGATGCTCTTCAAGGGTGATGGACTTCACCGGATGAGAGAGGGGGCTTGCACATTGGAGCAGAGGTTTGACGTCTGTATCAGGCATTGAAACTGACTGTGGGAGAGACAGGGTCTAGGGAAACCTCAGTGGCATGAGAGAGGAAGGGGATCCTAGGTAGTACTCCCCCACTGGGGTCTTGTAGCAGCATAGCAAGTACAAAGAAAGCTGTGGCTCATACTATACTAGTTGAAGGGACCTTGGAGAGGGGGAGCGCAAAAGGTGCAAGCACCAAGAAAAACAAGGGTTGAGAGGACATGCAAAGCAGAAGGGTGGTAGCAAAGCAGGATCAGGGATCAGATGGAATGAGATATGCCTTAATTCCAGGAGCCTAGGTAATAAAATCAGTGAGCTCCTGGTGCTGATGGCAGACTCTGAGGTGGACATTGTGGCCATAATGGAAACATGGGCTTTGGAAAATAATGACTGGGGACTGACAGTCCCTGGGTTCTCGATGTTCAAGAGGGATAGAGGAACAGGTGGGAGGGAAGGAGTAGCCCTTTATGTCAAGGAAAGTATTGAGGTGACGAAAGATGGGTGCATCAGGGGTTGTAATGGGGAGACTAAGTCGTTGTGGGTGTAACTCACTGCAGCCTCAGGCAAGAAACTGTTTTGGGGGTGATCTATAGACCATGAGGGCAAGGGGAGGAGAGGGACAGAGAGCTCAGTAATGAACTGGAAAGAGGGATAGCCAAAGGGGAAGTAGTGGTGGTAAGTGATCTGAACTTGCAGAACATCGATTGGGATGTTCCAGTGGCCAGGAGTGCCAGAAGCCAGGTCTTGCTGGATGCATTCCAGGACTGTCTGCTGGTACAATTAGGAAAGGAGCCCACCAGGAAGGCCACAATTCTCGATCTGGTTCTCACCAACTTGGAGGTAGTAGGAGCTCTGGGAGTAGTGGAGTCGTTGGGGAACAGTGACCATAACTCCGTTTGGTTCAAACTGGCTCTTGGGTCTGGTAAACTGCAATCAAGAGCTGAAGTCCTTGATTTTAGAAGGGCAGCCTTCAGTAGCCTGAAGGAGCTGGTCAGGGATAAGTTAGTAGGGGTGGGCAACACAGATAGTGTGGAGGAGAGATGGGGGGCAATTAAAGGTGCCATTCTCGGTGCACCTAAGGTATGCATGAAAACGCTAACTAAAAAGAACATTCAACAGACCACGGTGGTTCTCATCAAGGTTCAGGGAAGTTGTGAAGGACAAGAAAAAGACCTTCCACAAATTAAAAGAAAAACGGGGTAGAAGACTGAGAAGTGCATCCGCTCTGCCTCTTCCCTCTGCTTTCTCTCCTCTCTTCTCACTCCTCCAACTGCACCTGATCCCCCCTCTGTACCTCTTTTCCCTTCCACTCCCTTCACCTCTCCCACGTCTCATCTCCTTCCACCTCTAATCTCTAACTCCTCACCCTAGCTCCTGCTGCCAACCACCATTTCCCCCCTCTTCAAATAGACTCAATCAACTGGTTAGCTTCGCTACCGCCTGTCTGCACTTTGCACTTTAATTTGCATCATCTTGTTGTCCTCGGGTTGCATCCTGCTATATCCATGCCAGTGTACTTATTATGCTTAAATACCTTCGTTGTTGCTCGTTATATGATGTTATTTGATGCTTAGTTGTGTTTTTACTTGCTATGTAAATACTGTTCTAGGGACGTGGATATGATGATCTATCAACACTTTTCTGGCAGTGCCTTTCCCTTTTAAGACTGGCTAGAACATCTTCAAGCTGGCTTCTCCCACCCACCCATGTGGTAACTCCCTTGGTCCCGCCCTGTGATGCCAGATCTTCCTTTCTTCTGGAAGAAGAAGGTTCCCTCCTTACCACTGTCATGCAGAGAAGGTCATTTGCTTAAATCTTCGTATTGTCTTCAGGCTCTTTCTTCACGCCGACAGACATGGGCAGAAGATGTTCTGGATGGATCCACACACCTTGTGCATGTACTGCTTGGGCCACGAGCACAATCCCCGGGCCTGCGACACTTGCACTTTTCACCCGTTTATTCTAGAGAACTGCCATGCGCGCTTGTTCTTAGGGCATCCGAGTGATTGATACCCACCGGTCATAGAATTTGAATTTGACGGCAGATAAGGACCGCTTGGCCCACCCAGTCTGCCCATTTCCCTACCTAATGGATAAGCTGCAGATCCTAGTTAACCAGCAGCCTACTTCTTTCTAACCCCACCCCCTAGAATTGCCTTATGGCTGTCCCATGCATGCTTGAATTCAGCCACTGTTTTTGACTCCACAACCTCCTCCGGAAGGCCGCTCCATGCATCCACAACCCTCTCTTGAAAAAGACTTCCTTACATTACCTCTGAGCCCCCATCTTCAAATTGTGCCCCTTGTTCTTGCACACCTCTTTTTGAAAGATGCTACCCTCTTGACTTTGTTGATTCCCTTGAGGTACTTGAGCGTTTCTATCATGTCCCCTCTCCTCCTTTCCTCGTGGCTATACATATTAAGCTCCTTAGTCTCTCTTCCTTGTATATTCGGTGCAGACCCTGCACCATTTGAGTGCCCTCCTCTGGACAGCTTCCATCTTGTCTATGTCCTTGCGGAGACTGGGTCTCCAGAACTGCACAAAGTACTCAGATGGGGTCTCACCAGCTGTCTGTACAGAGGGATAACAACTTCCTGTTTTCTACTGGTGATGCCTCTCCCTATGCATCCCAGTATCCCCCAACCCTCCTTACTGCCCTCTCCACATTTGCTTGCCCACCTTTAAGTCATCTGATATGACTACCCCAGGTCCCTTTCCATTTTTTTTGTTAGTATCTCACCCCATTGTGTACTCTTCCCTGGGTTTTGTTTCCCAGGTGCATTACCTTGCACTTCTTAGCATTAAATCTAAGCTGCCATACATTTGACCATTCCTCTAACCTTGCCAAGTCCTTCTCATCCTTTCCACCCACTTGTGCATCAACTCTGTTGCAGATCTTTGTGTCATCTGCAAAGAGACATACTTTCTAGGACATGGATATGTTGTTCATCCACACTCATTGGCAGTATCCTTGCCGCTTTAAATCTTGCGGAAGGTCTTCAAGCTTGCTCCTCCCACCCACCGGGTGGTATAACTCTCGCTCCGCCCCATGACGCCAGATCTTCCTTACCGCTTGGAGGCTCAGGTTCCCTCATAGCGCTCTGCGTTGCGACTAGTTCCTATTTCTCCGTTTGCGGATTTAAAATAATATTTTGCAAAAGACTTCGAGTCTTGATCCTCATGACTGCGATGGACAAATCGACTCGGTTTGGAGATGCCCATGCGGGCTGAAGATGTCTCGGACGGATCCACACTCCACGTGTGTCTACTGCTTAGGCCTTGAGCACGACCCGCAGGCTTGCGACCTGTGCTCATCTTTCTCGCCTCAGTCCTCAAGACCGTGCTGCCCGATTGCAACTGGGCGTCCCGAGCGTTTCCCTCGGTGAAAGTCCAAGGAGGCCGGTTGGCGGTGTCCGCTGGCCCGGGTTTCGGCCGGATCGCTCGAGGATGAGTGCGCCCTCGAGAAGAGGCCGGCGGGCAGTATCTTCCTCGACGCGGCATTTATCCGCCTCTCTGGGTTCTTCCTACAGCTTCCTTTAAGGAGCTTTGTCTGTCCCTCTCCACTAAAGGAGAAGGGCCTGCGTCTGCTGGACCTTTTCTCGGTCCAAAAGAGGGACAAGGGTAGAGTCCCTCCGCGGCCGCTCTTGGGAGCGGGAAGGTCCCTCTCCCGGGCCGTCGACCGTCGGCTTGATCGACCGCTCGGCTCGGCCACTGGCCTCACGGTGTCCCCGTCAGGTCAGTTGACCGAGACTCCACTGATGAAGTCGAGATTTTCTCGACCCATTGAGACGAGCTTCGCCTTTAGCAGCGAGATTCCCTCTCCCGGTTCCCCGGGAGGAGTTGAGGATCCCGTGGGCTCGCCTGTGCCTCGGTTCCGGAGCCCTCGGATGGACCTTCCGAGCGAAGGGAGTGCGGTTCCGGCGACACCTCCCGCACCGACCCGGAAATTCCGGGACTCTCGGTCTCGGTCTCGGACCTCCCTGCGGTCAGCCGTTCCCACCGTCATAAGCGGTCTCGGTCTCGGCACCGCGGTAGCGGCGTTGCCGCTGCCCCTCGGCCCTCCTCCTCGGATGAGGGAGGCTTCGCGCAATTACGCCGACAGTGCGAGGACCTTATGTTGCAACAGCCCTCCTGGCCGGAATAAGCCGACTCCGGCGCCTCGCCATTAAGGCTGTCACCGGGCAGGCCGACACAACCCCTCGACTTGTCCGAGGCCTACACCCAGGCGGTTGTTCGGCCAAAACCAACTGCTCCACCGATTCGGTGGAACCTCCGCCTCCACAGCCACCAATTGGGGCTCCGACCAAGGATTCTCGGTCGGCTAAGGGTTTACCCATCGGCTGTCAGTTACCCTCACTCCCGACCGACCTCGGCAGGTGAAGGGTGGCTCAGGCCAGAGGCAGCTCTCGAGGACTCTTCCGAGTCCGAGGATTCCTCCTTCTTCTCAAGCGACTGGACTTGGAGTCTTCAGGAGAGTCAGCCAATGGGCGATAGCCGTCGTCCTTCCTAGGACTGCTTCGGCTCATCTCGGAGTCTACCGGGATGGAGCTCGAACCCGTTTCCAAGCGAGCCAGGTATCCCCTCACGGAGATTCTGGACCGAGGGGATTCTCCGACGGAGGCCTTTCCGGTGGCCGAGGCCATAGTGGGTCCGGCACTGGAACTTTGGCAGCGCCCTGCTTCCTGCCCTGCGCCTTCGGCCAGGATGGCCAGGAAGTATGCGGTCCCTACCGGTTCCTTGTCCAGTTTTTCGGAACACCCCTCTGCTGAGGGGTTGGTTACCGACAGCGTTTTCGGTAGCGGCAACGCCAGGATGTGGACAAACCTCCTGACAAGGAGTCCAAGAAATTGGACTATGTCGGGCGAAAAGTCTCGCTTCGTCCTCTCTCGCCTCCGTCCAGGCCAGTCTGCGCCTCATGGCACATTTTCTCATGCCCTGTTGGGCTCCTGGATGAGGTCATCCCTCATCTTCCCGCCGATCTGCAGACTACGGTTAAGCAGGTGCGGGACCAGGGCAAGGCAGTGGCCAAACAGCAGCTCCAGACTGCTTTGGATGTGAGGGACTCATGTGCCAGATCGGTGGCGCCGCAGTGGCTATGCGTCGTGGCTTAGCTGAGGATATCCACCTTTACTCGGATACCCAGCACAAGTTGGCGGATGTTCCCTTTGGGGACTGACCTCTTGACCCTGGGGTGGAAGGTCACCTGCAGAGGATCGAGAAGTCCAATGCCACCTTGGACTCGGTCTCTTCCGCTCAGAAGGACAAAGCGCAAACCACAGCCCTAAGCCCTTTCGTCCTTCTGTGCCCCCGGCGCGCCCGGCCCAGCAACGTCAGGGCCAGCAGGCTCGGCCTTGGCATCCCAAACCCAAGCCGCCGGCTTCCTCTAACAGGAGGCAGGGAGGAAAGGGCCCAGGAGGTCCCTCGGCCGGTCCCTCCTCCAAGCCTGCCCAGTGACGGGCTGAGGGGTGTCGCCCCCATCCCCGTCACCTTACCCCTGGGTCCCCCCGTGGGGGGACGGCTCCGGCACTTCCGTTCCGCTTGGTCCGATGTTACCACGGACAGGTGGGTCTTGGAGGTGGTGGGAAGAGGCCTGCCTCTGGAATTCGAGCAGGCTCCACCCTTCAGAGCCGTCGCCCCTCGGGGGGCCTCGGGATCCCCAGCCTCACTGGCGGCTCGTCGAGCCGACATCACTCTCCTCCTCCAGAAGGAGGTGGTAAGAGAGGTGGTGGACCCTCCTTCAGACCCAGGGTTTGTGTCCAGGTACTTCCTGGTTCCGAAACGGACGGGGGGCTGGCGCCCCATTCTCGACCTACACGACCTAAACAAGTTCCTAAGGTCTCGAACCTTCAGGATGGTCACTCTGGCTCAGATAATACCATCCTTGGAGCGGCGTGTGGTTCTGCTCTCTGGACTTGCAGGGCGCGTTTTTCACGTCCCTATCCGTCCGTCTCACCAGAGATTCCTTCGCTTCGGCGGAAGGATCTCTCTTGATTCAAGCCATGCCCTTGACTGTCTCCAGCTCCCAGGGTCTTCACCAAATGCATGGCAGTGGTGACAGCATTCCTCTGGCGCCGAGGGGTCGGGTGTACCCTTACCTGGACGACTGGCTGATAGCAGCTCCCTCCAGGAAAGGCGGAGTGGTCCAGAGATCTGGCCTCCAGGTCTGCTCTCAACTGGGCCTTCTTATCAGCGAGGCCAAGTGAACTCGAGCGAAGCAGGTGATTTTATTCATCGAGCGCAGCTCGACTCTCTCCGAGCCAGGCGCGGCTCCCCAGCGGACAGGGCAGAGGTTCTTTCCTCCTTTGCCCGATCATTTCTGGTTGGGCAATTGCGCCTGCCGGGACTTCCCTGCGCCTCCTGGGTCTCATGGCGGCCTGTACCAGCGTGGTCCGTTGGGCCCGCTGGAACATCCGCCCTTCAGTGAGGACTGGCCAGCCAGTGGTCTGGCAGCTGCGATCCCTTGGACCAGCTTGTATGCGGTGACACAGGGGATGTGGAATGCTCTCCAGTGGTGGACCGTTCCAGATCATTTGCAGGAGGGCATCCCGTTCGTCCGCCCGAGCGGCGGTCTCTCTGTCGACCGATGCCTCTCTGATGGGTTGGGGTGCCCATCTGGGGAACACGGGCTCATGGCCTCTGGTCCCGGGAGTCCGATGCCACATCAACCTGCTGGAGCTCGAGGCGGTCCGCCTAGCTCTCACCGCCTTTGCTCCGTTCCTCCGGGGTCAAGTGGTCCAGTCCAGGCGGACAATACCACGACCATGTACTATCTAAACCGCCAGGGCGGGCCGCTCCATGCTTCTATGCAGGAAGCTCTCCGCATTTGGTCACTCGTGCGCAGCCTGGAGGCGGATCTCCTAGCCATTCACGTGGCAGGAGCCTCCAACACCCTGGCCGATGCCCTGAGCGGATAGGGGCTGCATCCCACAGTGGTCTCTCCTGCCGGAGGTAGTACAGCATCTGTTCTCCTTTGGGGCACACCTCAGGTGGACCTGTTTGCCTCCATGGAGAGCGAAGCTGAGTCTGTTCCATGCCCGCCCCTCAGCAGGGCTTGCTGCAGGGGATGCCTTCTCGAGGCAATGGACCCCGGCCTCTTCGCCTTTCCCCATTTCCCTTGATCCACAAGGTGCTTCTCAAGGCGAGGAGGGACAAGGCGCAGGTGATTCTGATAGCCCCAGACTGGCCTCGCCAGTTCTGGTACCAGATCTCCTCAGTCTCAGCTCCAGGACTCAGGCAGCTTTCCAGCTCGCCGGACCTGCTCTCAGTCAGTCAG
Source organism: Neoceratodus forsteri (assembly GCA_016271365.2). Classification (NCBI taxonomy): domain Eukaryota; kingdom Metazoa; phylum Chordata; order Ceratodontiformes; family Ceratodontidae; genus Neoceratodus; species Neoceratodus forsteri. Next base: position 1,629,142,318 of record CM057453.1, read on the forward strand.
GGAAGGTGTTCCATCCGGACCTTCAATCCCTGCACCTGACGGCCTGGTTCCTAGCGGCTAGAGTTCCAGGCTTTGGGTCTTTCCGGCGAGGTCCTCAATGTAGTTGAGGCGTCCCTGAGAGTCGACCAGAAAATGCTATGCCTTCAAATGGAAAAGGTTTTCCATTTGGTGTCAGAACAAGGGCTTGGACCCTTCCTCCTGTTCCTTGGCAAGCATCTTGGACTATTTATGGTCCCTTTCTAGTCAAGGGCTTAGGTCGACGACCCTAAGGGTGCACCTGGCAGCCATCTCTGCTTGCGGGCGGGCCGGGAAGCAGTCGGTGGCGCAGGAGAAGTTGGTCTGGCGCTTTTTCAAAGGCCTTGATCACATTTCCCCTCCAGTGCGGGAACCCCCACCTCCGTGGGATCTACTGCTGGTACTGGCAAAGCTCATGGGCAAGCCATTCGAACCTATGCACAGGTGTGCTCTCTCTCACCTGTCGTGGAAGACCGCCTTCTTGGTGGCTATCACGTCAGCCAGAAGGATGGGAGAGCTCCAGGCGCTTTCCATCGAGTCTCCTTACCTGGTCTTCCACAGGGACAAGGTTGTCCTGCGCCCCACCGAAATTCCTTCCGAAGGTGGTGTCGGAGTTTCACCTTAACCAGGTGTTGACTCTGCGGTGTTCTACCCCAATCACACTCGAGGTCGAATATAGGCTCCATACTCTGGATCTAGAAGGCGTCCGCTTATTATAAGGCGCACGGCTGATATTCGGGAGAGGTTAGCCAGCTGTTTGTCACCTACGCTGAAGCCGCATCTGGCAGACCTGCAGCCAAGCGGACGATAAGCAGGTGGGTAACCTCCTGCATAGATCTCTGCTATAAGTTAGCGGGCATGGAGCCTCCCAGAGGGATAAGAGCTCATTCTACCCGCCATACTGCTGCGGTGGCTGCTTCCAGGGACGTCCCTATCCAGGAAATCTGCAGGGCTGCTACCTGGAAGTCAGCAAACACCTTCATTACCCACTACCACATCGACCTTGAGTCACGCCGGGATGCTGGTTTTGGGGCCTCGGTTCTCCAGTCTCTCTTTCCCAAGTAAGTATAGGGGGTGTGCGTCTTGCCTCCCTCCTCCCGGAGAACTGCTAGGAGTCTGCCAATGAGTGTGGATGAACAACATATCCATGTCCCTAGAAATACAGGTTACTCACCTGTAACAGGAGTTCTAGGAATGGTATATGTTGTTCATCCACACTCATTGGCAGGCACCCTTGCCGCTGACACGCACAACCTGAGCTTCCAGCGGCCAGATCTGAAGGCCATGGGGCGGAGCCGAGTTATACCACCCGGTGGGTGGGAGGAGCAAGCTTGAAGACCTTCCGGCAAGATTTAAAGCGGCAAGGATACTGCCAATGAGTGTGGATGAACAACATATACCATTCCTAGAACTCCTGTTACAGGTGAGTAACCTGTATTTTCCTTCCAGTCCCTCTGCAATGTCGCTTACAAAGACATTGAAGAGGACCGGTCCTAATACTGAACCCTGTGGCACCACACTAGTAACCCCCCTTTCTTCAGAGTGGACTCCATTTACTATTACCCTCTGTGTCCTATTCTCCAGCCAATTCTTTACCCAGGCTATCATCTTGGGACCCACTCCCAGGCTGGCTAACTTGTATATTAATCTTTTGTGTGGGAGTGAGTCAGATGCCTTGCTAAAGTCTAGGTAGGCCATGTCCACAGCCCCTCCCTGATCTACTACTTTGGTCACCCAGTCAAAGAAATCTATTAGATTCGTCTGGCATGACCTTCCTGCTGTGAATCCATGCTGCCTTGGGTCCTGTGCTCCTCTGGCCTCTAGGTACTCGACAGTTCTTTCCTTCAGAAGTGATTCCATCATTTTCCCTATCACTGAGGTTAAACTAAGTGGTCTGTAGTTTTCCGCTTCTGCCCAGCTCCCACTTTTGTGAAGGGGAATCACATCTGCCCTCCTCCAGTCCTCAGGTACCACCCCATCCTCCCATGATTTGTTAAAGAGGGTAGTCAGTGGTGTCACTAGTTCTACCCTTAGTTCTTTTAGAATTCTGGGATGAATCCCATCAGGCCCCATTGCCAGGACCATTTTACTGGTCTGCTTCTACAGAAGCGGAGAAGGTGTCGGCCTCTGCGACAAAAGCCAGGTGATGGCCAGGGATCAAATCTAAAGATGCCTGTCAGGTGGTCTCTACGGCTGTGGGGTCTGCCGAACAACTTGCAGCTTTCGAGGAGGCTGTGGCCCAGGCCGCGGCTCAGTCTTCCTCGGCTTCAACGTTTTTGCTGCTCTCTTTGGGCGCCTCCTTTACAGGGGCGTTTAAGGATTTGTGTGAGGATCTCCCTACCAATTGCCAGGGCCCTTCGTCGGGGCACAAGTCCAAATTTTAGAAAGAGACCAAAAAAATGGTCTCGCTGTCAATCGTGGGATCAGGAATGCTCTTGGGCTCCGATTTACGTGCTTCTCCGGAGGTTCCAACTCCGGTCGATTCCTCGGCCCAGACCGCTGGCTCCACGGTAACCCCATTGGGCCAGTTGGCTGAGACGGAAGTAGATCTTCCAGCCGAGATTTTTCTTGAGTCGGTTGACCCATTGTCACCCGAAGAGGCAGATACCTTCTTGTCTAGGACTCCAGCCCTAACTCGGACACAGGGAGGGATGGATCCAGACCCAGGGAGGGACGGATCAGTCCGCTGACCCACCATCTCTCGTTGACGACCCGGAACCACCCCATCTCTCCCTAGCCCCCTCTTCAGCCGGCTGGTGCTCCTCCGACGGTTGCGGTCGACGTCCGGGTCTCGATCCCGTGAGTCGAGTGACTCACGTTGATGTCAGCTCTCCCACTCTTGATGATCGGGTGAGCGGCACCGTCGATATTCTTCATCCTCATCCTCATCCTCCTCGGATGAGAAGAGACTTCGGTGCAAATTGCGTTGATGCTATGAGGATCTAATGTGGTAACAGCTGGTGTTCACTGGGATGAAGCCCGTACTGACTTCTTCCGCAGCCATCACCTGGCTTTTGCCGCAGAGGCCGACACCTTCTCTGCTTCTGTAGGAGCAGACCAGTAAAATGGTCCTGGCTTAGCCTCCTCCGGCCTCTCCACCGATTCCGGTGGAGCTGCCTCCGAAGCAGCTGACAACCGGCGCTCCAACCAAGGAGTCTTGGACAGCCTTGGGTCTTCCCCTTCGGCTGTTAGTCACTGTCACCTCAGACCGTCCGTGGAGGGTCTTCGATGACTCTTCGGAGTCAGAGGGTTCCTCCTTGCACTCTTGTCCAGTGGATACAGAGTTGTCAGGAGGTCTCTTGACGGACGAGGGCCCTACATCTTTTATGGGCCTTCTCCGCCTCATCTCAGAGTCCACAGGTCTCTAAATGGAACCTCTTTGGAAAAGGGTTCGGTAACCACTTAACAAGATTTTGAACCGGGGTGATTCCCCTGGGAAAGCCTTCCCGGTAGTAGAAACCAACCTCGGCTTTGCTTTGGAGCTATGGCAGTATCCCGCCTCCTGCCCTGTGCCGTCAGCTAGGATTGCCCGAAAGTATGCGGTTTCCAGTGGTTCCCTCTCAGGGTTCATGGAACATCCCTCAGCTGAGGGTTTGGTGGCTGATTCTGTGTTTTGGCGCTCCGGCAATGTGGGAGATGTTGACAAGCCACCTGACAAGGAGTTCAAGAAACTGGACCATTCGACCAAAAAGGTCTGTGCTGCCTCTTTCCCAGATGAGCTTGGCTCTCCTGATGGCCCAGTTTTCTCGTGCCTTGTTGGGCACTTTTGATGGGGTTCTCCCTCATGTCCCAGCAGACCTATAGACTGCGGTCAAGCAGGTCTGTGACAAGGGCCAGGTTGTCGCCACAACAGCTCCAGACAGCCATGAACATTGGCGACTTCTGCATCCGGGCCGTGGCGGCCGCAGTGGCCATGCACTGCAGGGCTTGGCTGAGGATCTTGACCTTCACAGCAGATACTCTGCACAAGCCGGCGGATGTTGCCTTCCTGGGCACTGATCTGTTCATGCCTGGGGTCAAGGGGCACCTCACCCGCACTGAGAAGTCCAGTGACACCTTGGACTCAGTGACATCTGCTCAGAGGGATCCAAAGGGCTCCAAACAACAGAAAAAGATGCCCTTTTGGTCCACCTCCACCCCTGTGGCCAAAACAGCTCAGTCCCAGGCTGGGTAGCAGGCTCAGTCCTGGCAACCTTGGCCAAAGTCAGTGGCCACAGCCGTCGGTAAGCCTGGAGGACAAGGCCCCCGATGGTTCCTCAGCTGGGCCGTCCTCTGCATCCAAGCCTGCCCAACGACAGGATGAGGGGTGCCTCTCTCATGCTCGTCATGCCTTCCCTGGGACCTCCTGTGGGGGCCGGCTCCACCACTTCCTTTCCACCTGGTCCACTGTCACTATGAACAGGTGAGTTCTCAAGGTGGTCAGTCAGGATCTGCCTCTAGAGTTCGAGGCGTACCCGCCTTGCCGAGCCCTCGCCCCACAGGAGGGCATAGTGTCCGTCAATATCCTGTCGGCACTTCAGGATGACATTGCCCAGCTCTTCCAAAAAGAGATCATGGCTCCTGTCTCGGACCCTCTGGAACACCCAGGGTTTGTCTCCAGATACTTCCTGGTGCCAAAACGGATGGGGGAGCTGGCGCCCCCATCTTAGATCTGCACGACTTGAACAAGTTCATCGGGTTGCGCACTTTCAGGATGGTAACTCTGTCTCAGATCATACCATCTCTCGAGCAGGACATGTGGTTCTACTCCCTGGATCTTCAGGATGCGTTCTTTCGTGTCCCAATCTTTCTGTTCCACCGCCAGTTCCTCCGATTCCAGGCAGAGGGGATTCTTTATGAATTCAAGGCAATGCAATTCAGCCTGTCCTTGGTCTCCAGGGTCTTCACTAAGTTCATTGCAGTGGTGGCAGTTTACCTGAGGCACCGAGGGGTCCGGGTTTACCTCTCCCTGGATGACTGGCTGATTGTTGGTCCTTCCAAGTAGGAGGTGGAGAGGTCCAGGGACCTGGCCCTCCAGATCTGCATCTCTCTTGGCCTCCTGGTCAGCAAGTCCAAGTCAGAACTCATGCCCTGGCAGGTGATCATTTTAACTGGGGCAGTGCTTGACTCTCACAGAGGCAGGTCTCCGCTCCTGGTGGACGGGGCCGGGGCTCCCTTCTCCTTTGCCGGATCATTTCAGATTGAGCAGTTGCGCCTGCCCTGGATTTCCTGCACTTTCTGGGGTACAAGGTGTCCTGCACCAGTGCGGTCCGTTGGGCCTGCCAAAGAATGCGTTCTCTGCAGTAGGAGCTGGCATGCCAATGGTCCCAGTGCAAGGGCCACTTTGACCAGCCGGTCACTGTGACCCAACAGATATGTGATGTTCATCCACATGGACCCACCTGACCTCCCTGGCAAGTAGCACACCGGTCTAGCTTCTAGCGGGCAAGATCTGAAATCATGGGTCGGGGCCAAGGGGGTTACCACCCGGGTGGGTAGGAGGAGCCAGCTTGAAGATGTTCTGGCCAGTCTTAAAGGGGGAAGGCACTGCCAGAAAGTGTGAATGAACATCATATACCACTCTTAGAACTATTGTTATATAAGAATAATAATGAAATGTATTTATAGGGCACCTTATGTGTAGCCAAGGCGCCTCCCAATTTAAAAACAGAACAAACATCAATAAAATTAACATTAAAATAACAATACACCAAAACAAAAAGGAAAAATCAATTACCAAATGCCTGGTGCCACAAATAAGTTTTTAGAGATTGCTTAACTCCGTCCACAGTTGTGTACTCCAGTAGCCGACTGGGTAGAGAATTCTAAAGGGTAGGGGCTGCATACATAAAAGCTCTTGCCCCAGATGCTTTTAAGCATACCTCTTGGAATCTCTAGCAACCCCTCGTCGGCCGAGCAGCGTGATCGTCCAGGGCAGTAAGGGACCAGGAGCTCTTTCAGGTAATCCGGGTCCAGTCCATGTAGGGCTTTAAAAGTCAGCAAGCCAACTTTGAAGGTGATCCGCCACTGTACAGGCAGCCAGTACAGTTCACGCAGCACCGATGAAATATGACAGGATCGAGCAGATCCTGTCAAAAGCTGAGCCGCCGCGTTCTGCACTAGCTGCAGGTGGCGGATTTCTACCCCAGGCAGCCCTAAATAAAGGGAGTTGCAATAATCTAAGTGCGAGGATACAAAGGCATGGACCAGAGTAGGGAGGTTGCCAGATGGAACCAAATGCCTAATCCTGGCGATATTCTTAAAATGGTAAAAGGCTGATTTGATGACAGCCGACACCTGCGCATGCAGGGTCAGCCCTTCATCAAAAATTACCCCCAGGTTACACTCCCGTTCAGAGGTCAGGAGTGAAACGCCATCGAGAAAAATTCCCGAGGGTGAACCAACCCTCAGCCCTCCTATCCGGTGCCCAGGGTTCACAACCAGCACCTCAGTCTATTCGGAGTTCAGCTTCAGCCAGCTGGAATCCATCTACTCCTGGATTTCCTTCAGCCAGTTATTAAAGACCGAGACAGCTCCAACCTGGTCAGGTGCAAAAGAAAGGTAGAGCTGGGTATCATCAGCATAGCAGTGAAACCTCAGCCCATACCTTCTTACAATGTCTCCGAGGGGTAGCATGTACACAGCGATCAACATGGGTGAGAGCACAGAGCCCTGAAACACCCCACATGACAGAGAAGTAGGGTCTGAAGAAAAAAACCCAGACACCACTCTCTGTGTTCTACCCGTGAGGAACGATGTAAACCACCTGAGGACTGTACCCAACAATCCACAGATGTGCCTCAGGTGACCCAGCGATACCCCATGGTCCACGGTGTCAAATGCTGAAGACAGATCCAGAAGAACCAAGATGGAACGGCTCTTCCGATCTCTAGCCATCAGGAGATCACTGAGCACTCGAACCAGCGCTGTCTCGGTACTATGTCTCTTTTGAAAACCAGACTGGAGCGGTTCATAGATGTCATGGATGGTCAAATGCTCCTCCAGTTGTGCTGCCACTACTTTCTCAGTCACCTTCCCTTAAAAGGGAAGGTTCGAGATGGGTCTGTAGTTTGCATGGCAGTCTGGGTCCAAGGTAGCTTTCTTCAAGAGAGGTGTCACCACTGCCTCTTTCAGGGAGCTAGGAAACTCCAGATTCCAAGGAGCACCAGACTATCTGCGCAAGGACTGGACCGATGACATCAACACAACCCAGAATTAGGCATGTTGGTCCAGGGTCCAAACTACAGCACGTAGGGCGCACATCCTGGATAATCCGCATGACATCCATTAACTTTGGTCGGCTGAAAGTACTCCAAGAAAATCGAGGTGTAGTGACCTCGAACTGATCAAAAGCAGCACCCATACAGTGTGCCAGCTGGAGTACCGCTCTGATGTCAGCCACCTTATTAGCAAAGAATCGAGCAAGTTCATCGCACTCTAATTGCGAAAAGGCTTTCCGGACCTGTAGACAGGCTGGGTTGCACAGACTGTCCACAGTACGGAAAAGATGAGCTGGTCAATTCTGAGCAGCCGCAATCTCCCCGGACAGGAACTCTGCCTTCTTACGGGTGATTGCAAATTGAAAGGCTTGATAATGGTCCATCAAACTAAGGTGGTCGGTATCAAGAGCGGACTTCCTCCAGCAACACTCTAACCTTTGTCCTAGTCTCCACATCTCCCTCAGAGTCGCATCAAACCAAGGGGATCGAGGGCAAAGGGAGAGAGGGCGAACATGGACGGGAGCCATGGAATCCAGAGCCGCCGAGACGGCCGAGTTATAGGCAGTCACGAGGGTCTCTGGGTCACTGCTTGCAAACGAAAGGGACGAGAGGTCAAGCACCGCTGATAGGCTATGAGAACTTATATCTCGTAAAGTGCGGTACTTAACCATCTCCACAGGGGTAGGTCTATGAAGTGGGGTGCTAAAACTGAACCCCACGGTGTAGTGATCAGACCACCAACTGGTTCCACCCCCAAGTCAGATGTTTCGATCCCTAGAAGGAAGACTAAGTCAAGGGAGTGTCCGTGTTTATGAGTAGGTGAGTAACCTGTTTTTCTATTTGTTATTTATGACCCTCCTCTACCCCTCCCCCAGGACGCATCTGGAAACGAGTTATTATCAGCTCAGCATGTCTTTTCTGGTGACACTTTTGAAATAAATAAATAAGTAAGAGTATTTGCTGAAAAATAGGGTGGCAGAAAGGGTGGTTAGGGAAGCAAAAGCAGACAGAAAGCTGCATGTTGTGGAGGGGGATCAAGAACAGAGAACAACAGTTCTTCAGGTATGTTAGTTGAAAAAGGAAGAAGGGGGGGGAAATTGTGAGGCTGTTGGGGGAGAATGAGGTGACTGAGGTGGATGGGCAAAAGACCACCATAGTTAACGATTACTTTGCTCAGTTTTTATTAGGGAGGACTGTGGGCCATTGCCAGAGAGTGGCATTAAAGTGGCCATTGAGGGAGTCCTGGAGATAAGGCAGCCAGCATTTACTAGAAAGGGTCCTGAAAGGGCTGGCAACCCTTAAGATTGATAATGCCCCAGGACCAGGTTGGCTGTATCTGAGGATACTCAGGGAGCTGGCAGCGGAACTGGCTGATCCCCATTAAAGGGGTCCTGGAGATAAGGCAGCCAGCATTTACTAGAAAGGGTCCTGAAAGGGCTGGCAACCCTTAAGATTGATAATGCCCCAGGACCAGGTAGGCTGTATCTGAGGATACTCAGGGAGCTGGCAGCGGAAGTGGCTGATCCCCTGGTACATCTGTTCTACAGCTCTCTAAGGACAGGGTGGTTCCCAATGATTGGAGGGTGGCAGACATAATTCCACTTTTTGGTGGGGCGGGGGTCTACAGACCTGTCAGTCTTAACCTCTATTGGAAGAAAACTGATGGAGTCACTGGTCAAAGAGGCTCTCATGAACTACTTGGAGAGCAATGGCCTCCAGGATAGTAAGCATCACAGATCCATGGCAGGGACATCTTGTCAGACTAACCTGATAGTTTTCTTTGACTTGGTGACAAGGGAATTGGAGAGGGGCCATGCTGTGGATTTGCTCTACTTTGACTTAAGCAAGGCTTTTGACTGGGTACCCCACAGATGCTTGCTAAAGAAGATGGAGGATCTAGGTACAGCTAAGTTTGTAATAACATTCCAAAACTAGCATGCTCTAACCTTTGCATTGCTCACAAAATATCATTCACATTTCTTCTGAGGGGTGCTACTGTTTTGTGGCATGTAACAGACAAACAGACATTACAGAGCTAGTGAGGTAGGGACCAAACCTTGGGGTCCCACCTTGACAGTTTGGTGGTTTGACTTAAATACATTGGAATTCCAATCTGAAAACTAAGAGGACCCCCCTTTTTCATAGAGTTTAAAGTAAGAAAAGCCAATTCAGGCAGTTAATTTTTTTAATTTCTTAGATTTGCCATGTTGTGTGTGTGTGTGTGTGTGGGGGCATTAGATCCTGTTTGTTTGTAAATTCGTAATAAACTGGGTAGTTAACTGGTCAAAGGGGAGGCAGTAGAAGGTAGTGATCATCGTGGTTAAATCAGAAAAGAGGGAGGTTACGAGCGGGGTTCCAGTGGGATCTCTCCTGGGTCCGGTCCTCTTCAACATGTTCAGCAGCGACATTGGTGAGGGGATCCAGGGCAGGCTATGTCTCTTCACAGATGACACTAAGCTCTGTGGGAGGGTGGATAGTGATGAGGGAATAAAGGAAATATGGAGAGACTTGCAAAAGCTGGAGGGGTGGTCAGGGGCTTGGCAGTTGGAATTCAATGCCAAAACATGCATATTGATGCACCTGGGGAACAGGAACCCCACGGTGGGGTATTGCATAGGAGATGTGAGACTCAATACTGTGGCTGAGTAATGAGACCTTGGAGTTATCGTCATCAACTCCCTAAAGCAATCAAGTCAGTGCAGCAAGGCTTATAGCAAGACAAATAGGATGCTGGGCTGTATCAGGATGGATATTGCTAGCAGAAAAAGGGAGGTAATACTTCCCCTGTATAGATCCTTGGTGAGGCCACACCTGGAGTACTGCACCCAGTTCTGGGGTCCTCACCTCAGGAAGGATAAGGATAGGCTTGAGGCGGTGCAGCGCAGGGTAACAAAAATGATTCAGTGCCAGCAGGGCATGTCCTATGAGGAGCGCCTCAAGGCACTGAATATGTACTTGCTGAAGCCCTGAAGAAAGAGGGGAGATATGAGAGAGACCTTCAAATTCTTAAAAGGAATTAACGGGGTGAACTGCAGGGTACTAATTGACATGAATACCAGCTCATGGTCACGTGGCCATGAGTGGAAGCTAACAGGAGGGATGTGAGAAATACTATTTTACAGATGGAGCCGTGGAATAGGCTGCTAGCCGAGGTGGTGGGTGCAAAAATCGTTAGTGGTTTTATGTATGGCTGGGACAGAATGAAGGGGATAGTGGTTGCTCAGGGCATCAGAATCAGGGAGGCGAATGGGGAGATGGGGAGGGCTGGGACCCTGGAGGAACAGTAGGTCCCAGGACTAAATAGGGAACTCTGGCATGTTGGATGGACCTTGGGCCTTTTTTGCCATTGTTGGCTATGTTCCTATGAGCCAAAGTACTTTTTTATGCAGTTGATAACAGCCCTGTATGTGGCTTGTCCTTCCACTGATATGTTTAAATCTGATGTGTAGGCTTCTTTTGACATCTTGCGAGTCAGTCTATTCAGAAATAACTAGAAATGTAGACGATGGCAGAAAGACTTAAAGTTCAATCTCCTCTAACTGCTTCCTGTTACTCCACGACCCACTGCCAAATAGTGTTCAACTCTTGGATCAACCCTTCAATTTCCCCATCTGCCCTCACCGTCTACTTTTTCCTGCCTTCCTTATCTCACATTTTGGTGCCTCTGGGCCCCCTGAGTCTGCCCCTTCTGGCCTTGAACCATTTATTGTCCCCGCCTCCACTAGCTTTTTTGACATTCTATTACTGTTCCACTACCCTCTTGGTGAAGAAGAACTTCCTAATATCCCACTGATACCCCGTCTTCCCCCACTATATTCCTTGTGTACCTTCTTGTCAGTGCATTTCCATTCCTCGTGAAGAGGTCATCTCTGTCAACTTTATCCCAAGCAAATGTTTGGGGGTGAGGATTGCTGCATATTCTCTCACAGAGTCACAGATACCATTCTCTGTTTGACTAAATAATTTATTTTGTGTTTTATCCCGTTTCCCACCTCCCTTGGACTTTTTCAGGGGGTTTTCACTTTTGTGTTCTAAAAAAATTATTATAAATAATATTCAGAAAAGTTATAAAGTCTTGTAAAATACAAGGCATTACATTTAAATAAATATAGCTTGGTACCTATACATTCCATTCACTGCCATACCGAAGGCTGACTTCCCTATATCAGGCACTGTGCAAGTGAGTTTCTTTGTCTTGTACATCATGACTTTGAAATCTGTGAAAAACACATGAAGAATGCCTTTGTTTACTTAAGCACTTTTTCTTTATTTTTCTTTATTATTCGGAAAGTACCTTTGAGCTGAAAGCTCGTGTACAAAGGTTCCACATCAAACATAGAGCTTGGACATAGGTACGGAATGTTAAGACAAGTACAGAGTTCAAGTAGCAAATCGGATCAAATTACAATAAACTATTAAAGGAAAGCAGCACAAAACAGTGGGGGCAATCACCAGGGCTGCAAAAACGCCCATTTAAAGCAACCTTAATGGTTTAAACTAAATTCAGCTAACCTTTCTCCAGATATTTAGCTTTTTAATCTTGCTCCTTGAGGCGCCATGTCAAAAGTGCCACCGCACCGGAAGACGGAGTGTGCCCCTGGCATCCTGTCCTGTCTCGGAAGGCTCGTTAAAATGACGAGTGAGGTGCATCTACCGGGTGAAAAGAAACATTGTGGCATGTAGAGGTATATTAACTAAACCTCTACATCCAATTCAGTAACGAGGAGATGTGTAATACTTTAAATCATTATGAAAGTTGCAGCTCAGAGTTGGGTCATGCGCAGTAGCACCGGTGCTACTGCGCATGACCGAACTCGGAGCTGCAACTTTCATAATGATTTAAAGTACATTACACGGCTCCGTTTTCACCGGGAATTGGATGTAGAGGTTTAGTTAACATACCTGTACACGCTACAATGTTTCTTTTTCACGCGGGTAGATGCACCTCGCTTGTCATTTTAACGAGCCTTCCAAGACAGGACAGGATGCCGGGGCACACTCCGTCTTCTGGAGCGGCCGCACTTTTGACATGGTGCCTCAAGGAGCAAGATTAAAAAGCTAAATATCTGGAGAAAGGTTAGCCGAATTTAGTTTAAACCATTAAGGTTGTTTTAAACTGGCGTTTTTGCAGCCCTGGTGATTGCCCCCACTGCTTTGTGCTGCCTTCCTTTAAACAATTCGGGAGTAAAGGGTAAAAATATAATAGTAATTGTGTACATGGCTGAACATCATAGTGCATCTGGAGCAGGTGGGAAACGGCTTTCTCACGTATGTTGCTATAGTTGGAGTTCCCTGGGAAGGTAGTGTAGGGAAAGGAGGTTGGGAGAACGTTAGAGGAGATGGAGGCGCATGAGGAGAATTGTTAAGGGTGAAAAAGGGGAGGGTATTGTGGCATAGGAGCAGGGGAAGGAGATGGTGGTGGTGGGGGCCGGGTAACTATAATAGGACAAGGAGGGCCTGGCTTAGTCAGTAGTAGAGTTAGAGGACTAGGAGGAGGACCCTGGATTGCTTTTTGTTAAAGTATTTTTCATAATCACAGTGTATTCTTTTACCCACCACCACCATGTTAAGTGCCTTTGTATTTGACAAGCACACAGTGTTTTCGCACTGATAGCACAACTGCATTTTCTTATGTTCATTGGTTGTGGCAGGAATTCCGTCTTTGATGCCTGTTGGCCTTTATACTGTTGAAAAAATGTTTTGGTTAATAGTCCTCTTTTGTATTAACTTTTAAAGCCATTCCTTTTAAGAACATTTTTTGGTTTAGAGCATGTTTTCACCTGATTTTGTGCCTGTCATTTCTGGTAATGGCGACATCTACAGTAGGGATGCCAGAACGAGTGGATCTCTCTTGAGCCTTCCCCTGCTCCAGATGCATATATGACATCATCACACCATACTGCGTGAGTGTATGATCTTCCCTGTGTCAGTCTTCACAGTTCATCACTGTCTGGGTGTCAGCTGAAGGCCCAGCACCCTGTGGGGGTTTTGTTTTGTTTTTTTTAAGGGGAAGGAGCAGGCGCCGTCCCTGAGGCCAACGTGCAATGTGGTGCTCGCAGGTTGGCCAGTAACGGCCATTGGCTCCTCCTCCACCCCAGTTCTGCTTCTCCTACCATCACGAGCACAGCACAGCACCTCACCTCAGCTCGGAAAATTTTACTGTGCACTGCGACTTAGCCCTGCAGCCTGGTTTGACGCGATGCCATACTCAACATCATATTTCGCCTTCGCTCCCTGTTCTCCCACCTGTCACTCAGTGGCATTTACTCTTGGATTCCGGTAAGACCTTTCCTTTTCTTATTTTAACAGCACCGAGTCTTATACTGTTTTAATATTTGGTTATCGCTACATCATGCCAGGTTCGGGGAACAAGAAGCGTTCATCCAAAGCGGGACAGCCTCCAATGCATCGGTGTCCCTGCGGCCGGCAAATTTCCCATGATGTTTTTCTAACCTGCCTTGGACCTCAGCATGACATGGACAACTGTGATGCCTGTTTCTCCATGGACTGCTGCGTTCTAGAGTACTGCGCATTTAAAGTTAGCAGGGGGAACAGCGTCTCTCAAGAGGCTCCAAGCATAGGTCTCTCCACCCTTCCTCTGGGTCCCCTCACTGTTCTATATGGAGTAGTGAGGAGGGGGCCTCCTCCTATTCTAGCCTTGCCAGGGAGGAGGCCTCTTCCACAGTGCCGGAGGGCCAGTCTGGCTCCTCTGGGAGTCGGGCCGGGAGCACCGGCTAGGCAGTCACCTCCTCGAAGGTACAGGCTCCCCCGGTGTCGTGGCCCATGGCTGCTGGGCCTGGCACAGGTTGCTCCTCAGCGCTGCCCGCTGGTGCTGTTCCAGATCCTGGGGCCTTTTGCGGCTCCGGTGATTGGGGCGGCACCGCGAGGGGTACTGGGCCTGCCCGCGGGAGAGTTCCCAGGGTCACCAGGCTGGAGGTCCTTTAGATCTCCTCTCCTCCCCTCTGGAGCCAGATGATCAGGGGGCTGATCCAGACTGGCAACCCGACTCCTTGGAGTTGGAGGGCTCTCCAGTGCTCAGTACCACTGCACCTTCCAGAGTGCTCCTCCCCTCTGCTGCAGTGGTAGCGTTCGGCACCGACTCCTGTGCCGAGGGTGGTGCCAGGAGCGGAGTGTCTGATAATGGCCCTTGGTCTGAGGGGGCAGTGGTTGGGGTCTTGGGGTGGGGATGGCTTCCATCCCTAGAGCTGCCCCAACCCCGAGACTGGAATGAGGACCTCCTCTTCTGCATCTCCCCTCAGGGAGCTTGTGGGATTGGTACGGTCCCCAGCACTGGGAGTGAGGAAAAGGTCTTTCTCGGAGTCTGCAATGTTCAGGGGACTGGGTGAGGGGCTGCGATCCTCCTCCTCTGGAGTCCTTCGGGGTTTGGAGAGGAGTCACAACGCCAAGCCCACGCTCTTCCGTTGTCTCCTTTCAGGGCATCCTTGTTGGGTGGGGTGGGGTTGGGGTTGGGGTCTGCCCTTCTGGTCACATGCAGCCTCAGTCTCCTCATAGGGGAGCTTCCCCTTCAGGGCTCAGTCCTGACCGCTTCGGGCTGGTTGAGCTGCCACTGACTGAACTGGCCTGCGGATCCCCTCATCATCTGGGATCGCCTGCTAGGTCTGCCAGCCTTGGCAGATGCGGCTCACTTAAAATGAAATGTGACTCCCCCCTGTCTCTGCGCCCAGCCTCTCTCCTCCCAGGCCATGTGGGTCCTTTGGGGCCCTTGACCTGGAAATAGTTCAGAGCTCAGGCTGCAGAGTTCCCCAGATATGTTAGGGCTATGGATGAGCAGGTCTTCCACCTGTCTCCCCCACTGCAGCCAGAGTCTGAATCCTTGGGTTCTTTGGTCTCCTCGTCTTTCTCCATTGAGGAAGAGGATGCTTCTGCCCAGCTGTCCTCCGACGCTAATCAAACGGAGTATCAGTTCTTCCTTGCGAGGTTGGTTGGGGACCTTCACCTGTCCCATATAGCAAGACGCAACACCAAGTGAACGACGCGCACCTTCCTGGACGAATACAGTAGAGATCACTTGGTGGTCCCTTCCTGGTCCATACCTTACCTGAAAGCATCGTACTGCACCTGGCAGATTCTGTCCACCCCAGTTCCAGCCCCTCTGGACTGCCAGCGCAGGTATTGAGCACCCCAGGGTTCTCTGTGACAGGGTGGAATAGGACCCTGTCCCATTTGTTATGGAGATGATGTTTAAATGCAAGGATCTCTCCTTTTTCTGTCTTTTCTCTGGTTGCACAACCCAATTTTCCTGGGAGACCTCCGACTTGAATCAACCTGAACAATCTCGCAATTCTTTGCTCCTCACTGTCTCTCAGTTTTCTCTTGCTGTCTGTTTTTTCTCCCTTGCATATTTATATCAGCTAATATAAAAATGTGTAAATGAATGTATGGAAATGTAACTGATATTGGGATCCCTATTGTTTAGAAAATATATAGTATTACTGTTGAAATATATATATTTATAATTTGAGATGATTGTAAACTCTAGAGGTTACTTGAGTGCAAATCTTCCAGCCTTTTGCAAAAGGGGGCCTCAGCTCTAAGCACAGTGTGTTCTAGCAGCTCCTGCCCTGAAACTTACAAGGACAGAATGTTTGCTAAGGATGGGGGTTGCAAAGACTTATGAAAGAGCTAAGCTTGAACTGCAAAAAGGAGATTAGAAGAAAAAGGACACCGAGACTGAAAGAAAAAACTTTTTATTTCTCCTCTGTACATAGTTATTCTGAACAAGTTTATTTTTTTAAGTTACTGCTACTGTAAATAAATAGTTTTGGTGAATTCTACAACTGCTCCTAGTTTTACCTATGCTTCCTGACCTGTGCCTCGATGACAGTCTCCAGGTATCTTGCCTCACCCCTCGGCAGGAGTGACAGTACTGGACACCCCTTCTAGGCATAGACGTCCAGCTCGCGACCAACCCCCAGACATGGACTCTGCGGAGTTCGACCGTGTGGGGCGGAGAGTGTTCTCCTCTGCGCGGGTCATGTTGTGCATTACTTCTCATCAGGCACACCATGCTGCCTACAACAGGCATCTGTGGGCAATGTTGGGTCAGCTGCTGTCATCGCTGCCTGATTCGGAGGCAACCAGGCAGGCCACCGCCCTGTTCGCTCACGGCCTAGAGCTAGCAAGGCACCAGGCAAGAGAGTCTTATGATGCCAGTGAGGTGGCTTCATGGCTAGCAGGGACTTCGATCAACATCAGGCGGACGGTGTGGCTTCGCCTATCAAGGTTATCACCCCTGACCTGGCGTAGGGTGCTTGCCTCTGCGTTTTGGGGGACCCGTCTTTTCTCCTACAGGGCAAGGTGGGATCTGCAGGGGCGACTTCCTTCCCCCAAGGAACAGGGGACCCCACCTCGCCCTGACCAGTCGCAGGCCTAACTGCCCAGGAGTGGGTCTCCTCCTCAAGTGGTCCTCCCCCCACGAGAGGCTGAGGGACTTCTGTCCCTCAGGGAGGTGCTGAACCCCCTTTGGGGGGCTCAGTACTCACCCAGACAGTGATGAATGGTGAAGATTGGCACAGGGAAGATATGAAAACTACGTACCTATTGTAATTCTTGATCTTCATGTGTTTCTTCACTGGCACCCTCCCACCTTCCCCTCAGAAGGCCTCAATTCCTGAGCGATGCCTCCTTTGTTTGCCCACCTCCTCTTCGAGGCCAATGGTGGGCGAGGTCCCTCTGTGGCATTTGGGCCCTCTGTTTCCTTTGTAAGACAGCGAAGAGCCCAACGGCAGGGGTAGTGGAAGTAGGGCTTCTTGTCCTAACCTTTGGGGGTGGGGGGACTTCCGGTGGGTCCATCTCCTCTCATCCTGGGGGATATCTCTGGGATCAGTCTGGATCCAGTGGTTTGGGGCTGACTCCAGGTGGTGTGGGTCTCCTAGGGGTGGGGGGAGGAAATGGGGCTGGCGGGGAACCCCCTCCCTTTTTTTGTCTCCTCCTTCATGACACTTTAGCCCTCTCCTCCATTGTGGAGATGGGTCTTTTCGATTGGACAGGATCCCCCAAACCCTGTGGGTTCTCGCTCTAACGACATAGTCAGAGGTGGGATCCTGCCCTGGGGTGGTTTTCCACCCAGGGTCAAAGAGGAGAAGGGGGAGGGACCTTCTCCGCACTTCAATTTAAGAAAGCATTCTGGGACTTGCCCCCCTTGCGAGTTGCAGTGGGGCCGAGATGCATGAATCCATGTTCCTCAGCTGCTTCAACCTACCTAGGTTGCACTGTTCTGCCTCTAGAAGGTTACATCTCCACCTGGAACCACTGAACTCCGGATTGCAGTACGGGGATGGTGGGCCCCTCTCTCCCTTCTCCCATCTTTCGTTCTTTCCTCTCTCTCACCTTTTGTCTTTCCTCTCCTCTCCTCTCCTGTCTTTTGAGTAGCCGTCCAGGGGCTCTCCTCCTCTTCTGTCCTCTGGACAGTTTATTCCTTTTTCAGTTTTATATCCATCCTTATCCTGTCCCTCAGGCTCCCTTGCCCCGCCCTTGGTTTTCTCTATCCCTCTTTTTTCCCCCCCCTCTCTCCGAATAGAACTGGGAGAAAGCTGATTCCCATTACTGGCCAACCCAAGCACCATGTTTCATGTCGGCATCGAGGTTGCGCGGCTCCTCCTTGAAGACAAAAAAAAAAAAAGCTCCCTCGGGGTGCTGCACCTCCGACTGACACCCAGCCAGTGAAGAATGGCAAAGATACGCAGGAAGATCAAGAATTACTACATTGTTACTCAAGAAGAACTAAGTGAACAGTGGCAGGGGTTTGTAGGCTCCGGTAGCACTTTTTCTGACAGGAAGTGCCATTCTATTCTGCAGGCAGTCAAGATTTTTCTGAAGCCGGTGAACTGGCATTTAATGGAGATCAAGGAATTGATCTGGTGCTCTTGGTCCTCACTCAGGAGAACGTGGCCCAGTCTGTACCCCCTACTAAGTTGCTTTGAGAGTGGCCTTCACCAGAGGTCATGCCTCTGAAGCCTATTGGGGCTTAACCTGCCAAAGCAGCTGGTTTACACTAACCCACCGGAGGACACCCATCGACGTCAACCCTCAGGTTTCTGGTCAATATGCCGGTCGCATCCTCGATCCTGATCAACAGGGAGGCATTGCTATCGATGCTCCTTGTCCTCTGGGAAGGAGAGACTTTGATGAAAGATGCTTCATCTCTATGAGAAGCTCCTATGGCAACATTGAACCATAGCTGGGAGGGGTAGGGCTCTGCCTTCTGGACCTGTGGTCTCTTGACCCTTGCCAGTTGTTCCCATGCTGGTCCATCCTTTTTACCAGTCTCCAGCATCTGCTTCTCCTCTACTTCAAGTGGAACCATCTCCACTGCAGTCCTTGTTTGGGGCCCCAACCAAACAGTCTCACTCCACTGCCAGTTTGCCAGGCTGGCTTTTGGTGGAGATCACCCAGGATGAGGATACCAGAGTAGTCCATAGTGGCAAATGGTCAAGAGCCGTCTTTGAGGAATCTTTTGACTCCTAAGGGGAGTCATCGAAAGCCTTGACCAGGACTCGTACCTTTGACCAGGAATCTGTTAAAGAGCTGACCACGGATGATGGGTCTGTGTTCTTTGGAGCTGTGGTCTGACTTATGGCAGAATCCATGAAAGTTCCCTTGGACCCAGTCCAGATACAGGCTAGGTACCCATTCACTGACATACTGGAAAGGGACATATCCCCAGGTGTTACCTTTCCCTTGCCTGAGGCCATCTTGGTATTGGCTGTGGAGCTTTGGCAGCATCCTGCCCTGCACCCTCCACCCATATGGTCCACAAGTATGTGGTCCAGTGGGCTCCCTTTTGGGGTTTTCTGACCACCCTCTTATGGAGGGTTTGGTTTCAGATTCTACCTACTCTAAATTGGGGAGGCAAGGGGATGTGGACAAGCCTCCAGACAGAGAGTCCAAGAAGACTGACCATGCACCTAAAAAGGTGTTCCTAGTTGCATCACTTGGATCTCTATTAGGCCAGTTACACTGTCATGATGGCAGCAGTTGGCTATTCCCTGTTTGGGGTCTTTGGGGAAGTCCTCCCTCATCTTCCAGCTAACAAACAGCTTCCAGTTAAGATAATCAGGGACCAGGGTAAATCACTGGCTAGACACTTGCTTCAGATGGCTTTGGACTTGGGTGAATCTTGTGCCGGTGCCATGGCAATGGCCACTGCCATGTATCATAGGGCCAGATTGAGGCATTCCACCTTCACTGTGGACACTTAGCATACACTGGCCAATGTTGCCTTCTTGGGCACTGACCTCTTGAACTCTGGCATGGAGAGACATCTCAGTTGGACTGAGAAGTCCATTGCTACCCTAGGTTCTGTGGCTTGGTCCCAGAAGGACAAAAGGCCCAAAAGCCTAAAAAGAAGGCCTTTGAGTTTAAGTCCTTTCAGCCACAATGACCTGAACAGCAGCCCCAGCAAGGGTCATTCCATAGCTAGTGTCCAAAACTGAAGTTCAGTGGCCAGGGGCCAAAAGAGGGGGATGAGGCAGAGGTGGTGGTGCCTTTTCTGGGCATTAGCCATCCAAGTCATAGAATAGAGAGGATAGCGGGGGGGAGGGGTGGCCTGGGAGTGCTGGTGCACTTGGGTACCAACTATTTGGCAAACTGGCCTGTGGTCCAAGTGAAGGGTAGCTTTCAGAGGCTGGGGGAATGATTGCAGCCACACTCGGCCTCCCTGGCCTTTTCCAAGGTCCTCCCTGAGTGTGGGGGGGGGCGAGGATAGAGTAAGGAGGGAAGACAGAGGAATTAAATGGGTGGTTAAAGGGATGGTGTCAGGAGAAAGGGTACCACGTTGTGGGGGATAGGGGGACTTCCTGGGGCGAGAGACTTTCTACAGGTGACGGTCTTCAACTGACGAGAGAGGGGACTGGCAGATGTTTGATGTCTACATTAGACAGTTAAATTGACTGTGTGGGGACACTGAGGCTAGGGGAACCACAGTTGAGTGAGTGGGGGAAGGGAACCTAGCTAGTGCTCCCCCAATACTGGAGAGTGGTAGCAGTAAGGTGGGTAAAATTAAGTTCGAAGTTCAAAATGAGAGAATGGAAGAGGCAAAAGGGGGAAGGCTTTCAGGGTCTGTAAGCAACAGGAAAAATAAGAAGGTAATGAGAATGGAAATGAATGCAGGTGTAGTATCACAAAATAGCAAAAGAGGATCTGCAGCTAGTTGGAAGGGGGTCTGCCTTAATGCCAGGAGTCTGGGTAATAAAATTAGTGAGCTCCAAACATTGATGGCAGACACTGAGGTGGACCTCATAGCCATAACAGGAACTTGGGCCACAGAAAATAATGACTGGGACTTGTCAGTCCCAGGTTATGCAATGTTTAAAAAGGTTAGAGGGAAAGGCAAAGGGGTGGAGGGGCATAGCCCTATATGTTAGGGAGGGCATGGAGGCTGTTGAGGACGGACACATCAGGGGAAGCAGAAGGGAAAGAGAGTCACTGTGAGTTCAGTTCATGGCTCCCTCGGGCAAGATTATACAGGTTGGGTGATCTATAGACCACCAAAACAAGGAGAAGAGAGAGAGAGAGAGAGAGAGAGAGATAGGGAGCTTGGGAAAGAGCCGACAAGGGGAGTGAAGAAGGGAGAAGTGAGTGGTGGTGGGTGATCTGAATCTACTGGATATTGACTGGGACATTGCAGAAGTTAGGCCCTGTTGGCTACATTGCAGTATGGCAGGCTGGTGCAGCTGGTTAACGAACCCGCTAGACAGGTGGCCATTCTTGATTTTGGTGCTCATCAACTCGAAGATGATGATTGGAGTGAGGGTAGGGGACACACTGGAGCCCAGCGACCATAATAACTCTGTTTGGTAAAACTGCAGTCCTACATTTCAGAAGAATAGACTTCTACCAGATGAGGGAGCTGATCCAAGATGAGTTGATCAGGTTAGACAACATCAGAGGCATAGAGGAAAAACGAGGGGCAATCAAGGGGACCATTCTCGAGGCAACAGAGTCGTGCACGAGAATTGTTACAAAATGAAACCATTCTCAAGGCAACAAAGCTGTGCACGAGAATTATTACAAAATGAAATAGATACAAGAGACCAGTATGGTTCTCAGGAAGGGTCAGAGAAGCAGTGTGGGTGAAGAAAAGAGAGCCAAGAAGAAGACTTTTACCAGGTACAAGGAAAAGCAGAGGGAGGAACAATGTGGAGACTACCAGATAAATAGCTGGGGAAGCAAAGAGGATGGTCAGAGAGACAAAGGCAGACACGGCGATGCGTATTGCAGAGGGGATCTAGGGTGAGGAAAAGCAATTCTTTAGCTAGATTAAGGGAAAAAGGAAACAGGTGGGGCCGGGGTATTGTTAGGCAAGACGGGGGCGTGGAAGAAGATGAAGATGGACAAAACAGCCATCCTTTTTTTTTTTTTTTTTTTTTTTTTTTAAAATCTTCTTTATTGATAGACCAAGACAGTTTCTTGTACATCATACCTTGTCGCAGTTAAAATCAGAACACATAGGTAGTAAATACAGGTGTTATTCATTGAGCAGTTCAGAGTTAAGATATGTTGCAGCTTCCCTCACACTTTCCTGCCTTTACACTATACCAGTGACTCTTTTTTGGAAAACTTAAGCCAATGTGGTTTATTATTCAGGAGTCTAACTTACGGTAAATGACAGCCCCCAAATCTTCTTAACCTTACAGTTATCTGAAAATTTCATGACAAAAGGAAAACTTCTCAGGCACCTGGACAATGCTGTTTGTGACTCAACAGGAGTCAACTTATCTGAGTAAAGAAGGCCACTTTCTTGTATTGTATTACACATTCTATTTGTAAAAATAGTTAGGGGGAGGGAATACTTTGTGAAAAGAGAAGGAAGAAAATAGGAGGAGCTCAGGGTAAAGTCAGGGATTCCGACGTCTCCAACTGGGGTCCATCCCTGTCGCACCTTATCCATCTGAGTCCCACAGGGTCACCCATCTCCTCCACTTGTCAAGATGTTTATCTAAGGAGAGCCTCAGTTTGGCAGTTGACTCCTCCATCCTCCTAATCCTATCTACCTGAAGTTTCCATGAATCAAAGGTAGGTGGGGGGCCTTTAGCCAGTTAACCATGATCTCTTTGTGACCTGCTAAACACAGTATGTGGAAAAGGCTTTGGTTATCTGAGCTACCCAGAGTAGGAATCCTAAAGCCAAACCCCGCCGTAAGATATGTAAGTGGGACTGTTGTCCCCCACATTCTATCCATTACTTATTGGATGCCTTTCCAGAAGTTCAAGATTCCCGGACAGGCCCAAAATATGTGGAAATGAGAGCCCATCCTTAATGATAACTTCTATTCTGTCTTCCCGGAGAATATAGTGGCCACTGCCAGAAAGTGGTATTAAGGAACATTTCTGAAATTAGTTAGCCAGTATTTACCAGAGAAAGGAGCCAGAAGGGGCTTGAAGCTCTAAAGGTAGATAAAGCCAGGCCCAGATGCAGTGCACTCAAGGATACTCAAGGAATTGGCTGTGGAACTGGTTGAACCTCTAGGAGGGCTATTCAGTAGCGCAATTCAGACAGGGATAGTTCTGAAAGACTGGAGGGTGGCGGATGTAGTCACACTACACAAAGGGGAGAGGGGAACAAGGAGCAACCTGGGAATTACAGACCTATCAACCGTACATCTGTGTAGTGGGAAAACTGATGGGGTCACTGATTAAAGTGGACCTTATGGACTGCCTAGAGATCAAGAGTGTACAAGCTAGTAAACAGCATGGGTTTGTGGCAGAGCGGTCTTGTCATAAGAACCTGATAGATTTGTTTTACTGGGTAACAAAATTAGTAGATAGGGGCCACACTGTAGATTTACTCTGCTTCAGTTTCAACAAGGCTTTAGACACTGTGCTATACAGAAAATTGCTGAAGAAGTTGAAAGACCTGGGCACGGCTAGGAACTTAGTTACATGAGTAGTAAACTCGTTTAAGGAGAGACAGCCAAGGGTGGTGGTAAATGAGATCAGATCAAAAGAAAGGAAAGTCACAGATGGAGTGCCACAGGGGATCTGTCCTGAATCCGGTCCTGTTCAATATGTTTATCAGTGACATTAGAGAGGGCATCCAGTGCAAGTTGTGCTTCTTGTTAGATGACATGAAGCTCTGCGCGGTAGGGGAGATAGTGACGAAGAGGTCAAGGAGATGCAGAGGGATCTACAAAGGCCAGAGAGGTGGTGTAAGGTTTGGCAATTGAAATTCAATGCCAAAAGATGCAAGGTTGTGCATCTAGGGTAAAAACACAGGAGAGCGTACTGGATGGGAGGGGTTAAACTGAGCACTACAGTACGTGAAAGGGACTTGGGAGCCATCATTAAGGACTCCCTTAAACAATCAAGCCAGTGTAACAAGACCTACAGTAAGGCTAACAGGACGCTGGGGTGTACTGACAGTAGTAAAAAGGAAGTACTATTACCTCCATACAGGTCACAAGTGAGATCCCATCTGGAATACTGTGGTCTGTTCTGGAGTCCTCACCTAAGGAGAGACAGGGGCGGGCAGGAGGTGGTGCAATGCAGGGTGACCACGATGATTCAGGGCCAGCAGCACAGATTTAATGAAGATTGTCTGAAGGCACTGAACATGTACTCACTGGAGACTAGGGGGTTGGGGGATATGATAGAACCCTTCAAGTTCCTGAAGTGAGTAACCAAGTTTAACTGAGGAGAACTGTTTAGCAGGAGTACAGAGTCAAGAATCTGAGGTCATGAGTGGAAACTGTTGGGGAGAAGGTTTAAGAGGGAAGTGAGGAAGTTCTATTTTATGGAAAGGGTGGTGGAACAGCCTGACAGTGGAGGTGGTGGATGCCAAGAACGTAAATGGTTTCAAGCATGGCTGGGACCGAGTGAAGGGTCTGGTGGCTACTCAGGTCGGTAGCAGTAGGGAGGGGAGTGTAGGAGGACTGGGAGGGATAAAACCCTGTATGAACAATAAATCCTGGGGCAGATGGGGAACTCTGGGCAGACTGGATGGACCTTTGATATTTTTCTGCTATCATGTCTTTGTTTCTGTGATCTTACTTCAAGAGGGCTCTTGCAGCAGGCATCACCAGTAGAACTGAACCTGACAGGCGCCAAGACCAAACAGAAAACTTCTAGCTAGCAGTCTATCACGGGTGACCGCCCCCGCCAACTTCAGCATGCTGACATATGCCTATCCTCTAAAGGGGGCGGTCCCCCAGACCTACCTCATTTCTTTTCCTACGGTCGACCTGCGCAAGTCGGACCTCCATTGATGCCTGCTTCAGTCGATCACCATTTTCTTCACGTCTACCTGTGATTTATTTTCTTCTTCTATTTAGTCTTACCATTGATTTTCGGTGTTTTTCTCCACCTCGTTTATGTCTTCTGCTCCAAACTCGTCTTCTGACTGGCCTACAAAGTGTTCCTGCGGCAAGCAGATACCCGCCAAAAGACGGTCGCACTTTCTGCCTGCTCTGCTTAGGCCCTAACCATGACACTGAGGCCTGCAAACACTGCCAGTACTTCAAACAGGCCACACGGAGATGCCGCTTGAAGACCCTCCAGAGTCACCTACTTCAGCACAATCTCACAGTGATGGAGAAGAAGCCTCAGTCTAAAAGCTCTTCCACTTACCCGGTCTCCGGGGCATCATCATCTTCCTCCTCTTCCCAGAAGGAGAAGAAGTCTAGCGGGAAGCACAAACACCGGGACATTCCTTGGTCAGCCTCTCGCTTGCGGTCGCCACATAGAATGGCTTCTGCCTCTGGGTCTTCCTCCTGCAGGGGAAAGGCCCCTCCTTCCTCGGCAGCCCTTACACCCTCCGGGTTGCTGGTGGTACAGCCACCCGCCCTCATTGCTATCACGGGCAGCGGTTCCTTGGGACAGTAGACTTAACTCCCTGCCCCTGAGGCTCAGGGCCTTAGTCTCCATGGGGCCTCAGCCAGGCGGCTCGACCAGGGTTAGAACCTCTGGTGGAGGGTCTTTGCCAGTCATCCCCCCCTCATGTCAACTCGTTACCTTCATTGGTCCCCGATTCCAGGGCTAGCGCTAGCCATTCCAGGTATCGCCCAGAACAAGTGCTCACCTCCTCCTTTGCACAAGCCATGCCTCTGTCAGGGGAATGCCCCCGTAGGTGCCAGCCTGTCTTCAAGAGCCCATGTCAGCTGTTCCTCCAGACCGATGCCAGCCTTCACTTACCAGGCCGGCCCTGCCAACGCCTACACTGAAAACTCCTCAACCCTTGTTGCCTCGACCACAGCCTGTGCCTCAACTGACGCCCGCTGGCCCTTTCAGGGATCCCCAGCCAGTGTCAGCTGGACCGATGCCAGGGTACCCTATGCCGGCCTCTCCACCGTCGTATCCATACCCTCCTCCCCCGTACCCTTATCCACCTTACAAACCACCTCCACTGGTGGATTATAACTCCTTATTCACGGCTTAGTGGACCTTTGTGAAGGACAAAGATGCACCCAGGCACCCTACTTCTCCTCTCCAGGATCCCCCTCCTTGAGTTGTGGATCGGGCAGGACCTAGCAACCCCCGCACCGCAGGGTCTTCTAGGGGTCACAAAGGGACTTCTGACCAGCATTGGGACAAACGTTGGCCTCAGATGCCAGTCCAGGACAGCAACCAGTTAGGGGACAATTCCTCCTCTTCCTCCTCGGAGCCGTCCGAGGACTCCAGACATTCCTCTGATGGGCAGGAGCCTCCCAAGGAGACCCCCAAGTCTCCTCCTGATGATCCCTCCTTTATGGATGTGATGCGCCACATACAGTCCCTTATGGGATGGGAGACAGAGGAGATCGACCCAGAGTGCCGCCGTCTGGTCATTTACCTCCAAAAGAAGGAGACCCTCCCTTTGGTGGTTCCCCCTTATAGATTGATATGATGATGTGACTAAGGCAACATGGAATCATCCCTCGACCACCCGGCCTTGGCCAGGAAGGCGGATCATTTCTACCTCGTGCCAGTGGCTAAAGACTCTTTTAGCGAACTCCTCATGGCTGACTCAGTAGTCATGAACATGGCTCATGACCGCACTAAGAAACCCAAGCACCTCAGCACCCACCCTCCAGACAAGGAATCCCGCCAGCTAATGCAGTATCAGAATTCCATTTAGGACCAGGCGAGGGATCTGGTTCAATGCCTCCCTGAAGATTCCATTAAAACGCAGTTAGCCCAACTTTTAAAATCCGGTTTGGATGTAGGCAACCATGTGCTGAGTGCAGCCTATGACACCGTAGATGCCTCTGGACACGGGGCTGCAGCAGGGATCTGCACTCGCCACCACTCATGGCTCAGGGTCTCTGGATTTATATCTGATGTTCAGGCCAAAGTCCTGGATACCCCCTTATGGGGTTCTGTTTTGTTTGGGGGAGATGCCCAGGATATCATCTCCCGGCTTCAGGAATCTGGCAAGGCCCAGAGGTCGGTACATTCCATGTGCTGGTCCCAACCAAGACCTTCCCAATAGCAGTCCTTTCGCCAGACCTCCAGACAACCCTCCAAGGGCCAGTAATCGAAAGGTCCTTTTAAACGCAAGACCCATATCCCGCCAGCTGGGGGATCCGGCCCCAGGGCCCTCAGAGCAACCTCAGCTACTCTGCCCACCCTAGGCTCCACTGCATGACTCTTTGCCCAACCTCCCCCCCCAGAAAAGGCCTTGGTGGAGGTAGTCAGGGGTCGATTCTCCCTATACCTGGACAGGTGGTGCACAATAACCTCAGACCAGTGGGTACTCCAGATAATCAAGAGGGGTAACACCCTTGAATTCCTGGACCCACCCCCTCCCAGAAGACCCTCCCTCGCCCTCCCGTTATCCTCAGGACTGCATCGCCCTCATCCGAGAAGAGATCCAGGCTCTCCTGTGCAAAAAGACCATAGAGCCCATCCCCCTCAGTCAAAGAAGAAAAGGGTTCTACTCCCACTTTTTCCTTATCCGAAGAAGACTGGGGACCTGAGACCCATCTTGGACCTCAGCCACCTGAACCTCTACATACAGTACAAGCGATTCAGGATGGTGACCCTTCAGGGACTGTTGCCCCTCCTTCACCAGGGAGACTGGCTCTGTTCCCTGGATATGCAGGATGCCTACCCCTACATCCAGGTTTTCCAAGCTCACTGGCGCTTCCTCCACTTCTGCTTCCAGGGGGAACCACTTTCAGTTCTAGGCTCTCCCTTTTGGCATTTCCTCGGTACCTTGGGTTTTCACCAACTGCCTTGCGGTGGTAGCAGCGGCTCTGAGGAGGCAAGGTTTTTATGTGTTCCTGAACCTGGATGACTGGCTGCTCACAGTCCCCTCCAGGGATCTCTTGCGACAGACCCTGGAAGGCACCTTTCAGCTCTTTCAAACCCTAGGGATCACTATCAACCTACTGAAGTCTTGTCTCTCTCTCTGTCTCTGTGCCAATGTCTCCAATATATTGGAGCAGTTCTGGACTCGTCTCAAGGCAGAGCCTTCCTGCTGGAGGACAGAGCAGAGTGCCTGATAGCACAGGCCCGGCTGGTATCCTCCAGTCATCAGGTACCAGCCAGAGTGTTTCTTCATCTGCTGGGACACATGGCTGCTATAGCCACAGTTCCCCTGGCTTGCCTCCATATGAGGATTCCCCAGTGAACCCTACGAACACAGTGGGACCAATGCTTCATCGACTTGGATCAGCTGGTGCTGGTTTCTGCTTCAGTGAAGAACACGTTGGAGTGGTGGTAGAGTGCAACCAATCTCATGACGGGGGTCCCCTCCGTGTTGCATCTCCTCAGCAGATTCTCCGCACGGATGCCTTGGGCCTGGGCTGGGGAGCTCATTTAGCCGACCGTCCGACCCAGGGCACTTGGTCTGAGATGGAGCAGCATCTCCACATCAATATGCTGGAGATGCAGGCAGTTCTGTATGCTGTGCAGGACTTTCAGACCAACATTATTCCCAGACCACTTCTTGTGCAGACAGACAGCATGTCAGTAGACTTCTACATCAACAAACTGGGGGGGGGCACTCATTCTTACCCCCTTTGTTGGGAAGCCATGAGTGTCTGTTTTTGGGCCATTGAGCATGACCTGGAATGTTCAGCCGTCCATGTTTCAGATGTCCAAAACGTCCTGGCCAACAGTTTAAGCCAGGTCAGGTTAAAGATGCACGAGTGGTAACTCGTGCCTTGGGTGGTCGAAGACCTCTTCGACAGGTGGGGTTGTCTAGAGTTGGACCTTTTTGTTTCCCCACTCAACGCATAACTGCCACTTTTCTGCTCGCTCGATCCAGGGCCTGGAGTTTTCTGGCATGATGCGTTGTCCCTTTCCTGGAAAGGGAGGTTTCTGTACGCCTTCCCTCCCTTCCCACTTCTGCAGAGAGTCCTCCTCAAACTTCAGTCAGAGGGGGCGGAGATGATCCTCATAGCTCCCTACTGGCAGCATCAGATTTGGTTCCCACTGCTACAGCAGCTAGCAGGGGAACCTCCTGTTCCTTTGCCCCTGTGCTCTGACTTACTCTCCTAGGAGCAGGGCACCGTGGTCCGTCCAAACCTGAGGTCTCTTATCTCCATGCATGGCTCCTACAAATTTAGCTATCGCTCACTTTGGAATTTCTTCCAGGGTTGCAAATGTCTTAGTGGCTGCCAGGAAACCTTCCACTAGAGCCACCTATGCCATGAAATGGAAGCGCTTCTCCATATGGGCCACTGTTCGTCACCTGGCTCCTTTCACCTGCCTGGTGAATCTGATTCTGGAGTACCTCCTATCCCTTTTGGACTCCGATCTGGGGTACTTATCACTTAAGGTGCACCTTTCCGCCATCTCTACATACCATGAACCTATTGATGGCAAGGCTGTTACCCAGCTAGAGGTATTCCGCACATTCTTGTGGGGTATCTTGCATCTGAAACCCCTCATTCGGGACCCCTTCCCTCCTTGGTACCTTCTTTTTATGGTGGAAATGCTCACTCTGCCTCCGTTTGAGTGAGCCGCAAGTTGCAAGCTACACTTTCTGTCATGGAAAGCGTTATTTTTTATTGCTGTTACTTTTACTCAAAGGATTTCCAAGCTTCCGACTCTGATGTGTAAAGAGCCTTACTTAGTTTTTCACAAAGGCAGGGTGTCTTTGAGAACTATTTCTAAGTTTTTGCCTAAAGTGGTGTCTCAATTCTTGCTCAACCAATCCATCCACTTGCCTGCTTATTTCCCTGAATATTCTAATCAGGGGGAGGCCTTACTGCACACTTTGGAGGTTCACAGTGTGCTGGGTTACTATACAACTCACACCCAACTGGTTCATAAAACTGATCAGTTGTTTATTTAATTTGCCCCCAAAAGGGAAGGGGCACCTGTTTCCAAACAGTGTTTATCCAAATGTTGGCAAATTGCATTGAGTACTGCTACCGTAAATACAATAAGTCCTTGCCTGGGGCAGTTAAGGGTCACTCCACTAGGGGTATGGCCACCTCCACTGCCTCTTTCAGAAATGTGTCTGCTGTGGGCATCTGTGCAGCTGCTACTTGGAGTTTGGTGCACACTTTTATATGCCATTACAGCCTGGACATCGCTTCCAGGTGTAGGGCCAAATTCAGACTAACTGTCCTTCAGAGCCTTCTTTCCTGAGCGGTCTGCTCTTGTTTTCAGCCTCCTCCCGGCAGACTCTTGGTCAGTTCTGGTACTGCTTGGGACTCCGTCCTACCTGTGTTGCCCTCTGCAAGAGCCCCCTTGAAGTAATATAGTATAGTTACATACGAACTTACCGTAACAGTAGATCTTCGAGAGGAGCTCTTGCAGCAGGTGCTGCTTTCCCTTCCTCCTTCCCTCTGATAGCTGCTTCTCCTTTGCATTTACTCTACTTTTCCTCGGCTCTGAGGAACTGCCTTGGTTCTTCTCCTTACGTTTTGTGCCAGGGTCTCTGGTGGGAGGGCTGAGGTAGGTCTTGGGAACTGCCCCCTTTTTAGGCTAGGCGGATGTCAATGCACTGACATCAGTGGAGGTGGTCCCCCATGATAGACTGCTAGCTAGAAGTTTTTCATGTGGTCCTGGCGCCTGGCAGCTTCAGTCCTACCAGTGATGCCTTCTGCAAGAGCTCCTTTCCAAGATCTACTTTTATGTAAGTTCTTATGTAAGTTTACTTTTCTAGCACTTGGGCATTCTGGACAGCTCCCTGTGGACCGGACTTTGGACCTTACCTCCTTTACCCAGTCATTTAAGGTTGGGTGCTCACGCCCTAACTGGGACTTGCTGCTGGTGCTGGGGTATATGGCAGCCTCCACTATTGTGATCTGTTGAGCCCGCTGGCGAATGCGCCACCTGGAGTGGGAGTTGAGCCAGCAGTGGTCCCAGCACCTAGGTTGCCTGATCCAGCCCGTCATAGTGACCCAGCCTATGTGGGATGCCATCCAGTGGTGGCTGGACCCAAAACATCTGGAGAAGGGAATCCCATTTGTCGACTCCAGACTGTCCATCATGCTCATGAATAACACATCTCAGCGGTGGTAGCACACCTAGGAGACCACAGAGCCCATGGGTTCTGGTCATGTCATGAGTCCCATCATTACATCACAGAATAGAGGAGAGTACTGGGGATAAAAAGCTTACAACTTAGTAGTCGGTGCTTCCATTGTGAGCCAAAAAGGAAGCTGACCCAAATGCCCTGGCGCTTTGACCACAGGGGTCCTCCTCAGGGGGCATGGTCAGTAAGAGGCCTAGTATGCATTTTAAATCTGTTCCTTAAAGGAACAGATCAGTATGTGCATCTACGTATATATCATTAAAGCCCAATAAATCATTATTTTGTCCACCATAATCAGGGTCACTTCCTTGACCTAGTCTTCCTGCTGGGGATTGAGACCTCCAACTTGGGGGTGGAACCAGCTTAATGGTCTGATCATTACACTGTGGGGTTTAGTTTTAGCGCCCCCCTTTATAGGCCAACCCCTGTAGAGATGATCCAGTACTGCCCTTTGCAAGATATAAATTCTCAAGGCCTAATGGCGGTCCTGGATCTCTCGTCCTTCTCAGAGGTAAACAGTTATCCAGAAACCCTCGTGGTGGCCTATAATTCAGCAATCACGTCGGCTCTGGATATCATTGCTCTAGTCCATGTTCGTCCACTCTCCCTTCGCCCTCGACCCCCATGGTTTGATGGGACTCTTGAGGGAGATGCGGCGACTTGGACAAAGGTTGAGCACTTTTGGAGGAAGTCCGCTCTTGATGCCGACTGCCTTAGATTGATAGATCATTATCAAGTCTATCAATCCAAAATCTCCTGTAAAAAGGCAGAATTCCTGTCCGGGGAGATTGCGACTGCTCAAAATCGACCAGCTCAGCTGTTCCAAACTGTGGACAGACTGTGCAACCCAGCCTGTCTACAAGTCCAGAAAGCCTTTTCGCAAGAAGAGTGCAATGAACTTGCTCGATTTTTTACAAATAAGGTGGCCGACATCAGGGCGGTTTTCCAGCAGGCACACTCTCTGGGCACTGCAGTGGACCATCGTGGGTCTGTATATCCTGGCCTTTCTTGGAGTACCTTTGGTCAGCTGGCTTTCATGGATGTCTTGTGGATTGTACAGAGTGTGAGCCCTACATGCTGTAGTTTGGATCCGGGACCTACTTCTCAAATTTTGGGTTGTAGTGATGTTATTGACCCGGTCCTAGCTCGAATAGTCTGGTGCGCCTTGGAGACAGGTGAGTTTCCAAGCTCCCTGAAAGAGGCGGTGGTAACACCACTCTTGAAGAAAGCTTCTCTGCACCCAGATTGCCTGGCTAACTACAGACCAATCTCTAACCTTCCCTTTGTGGGGAGGTGATTGAGAAGGTAGTGGCCACACAGCTGGAGGACCACTTGACCATCCATGCCATCTATGAACCCCTCCAGTCTGGATTTCGAAAGAAGCATAGTACTGAGACAGCGCTGGTTCAGGTGCTCAATGATCTCCTGATGGCTAGAGACGGGAGGAACCGTTCTATCTTGGTTCTCCTTGATCTCTCGTTAGCATCTGACACTGTGGACCATGGGGTACTGCTGGATCGCCTGAGGTTTACTTGTGGACTGTCGGGTACGGTCCTCAAGTGGTTTACATCATTTCTTACGGGGAGATCTCAGAGGGTGGTGTCCGGGGTTTTTTTCCCTGGCTCCGGTCCCTTTATCATGTGGAGTTCCCCAGGGTTCAGTGCTGTCCCCCATGTTGTTTGCAGTGTATATGCTACCTCTCGGAGACATTGTAAGAAGGTATGGGCTGAGGTTTCACTGCTATGCAGATGATACCCAGCTCTACCTTTCTTTTGGCCCCGACCAGGATAGAACTGTCTCGGTCTTTAATAACTGCCTTGTTGAAATCCAGGAGTGGATGAATACCAGCTGGTTAAAGTTGAACTCTGATAAGACCGAAGTATTGGTTGTGGATCCAGGCCGCCAGATAGAGAGGTTGGTTGGGGGTTCACCCTCGGGTATATACCTTGGGGGTGAGCCTCTACCTGCCTCTGAACTGGTGCGGAACCTGGGGGTAATTTTTGACAATGGTCTGACCCTGCATTATCAGGTGTCAGCTGTCGTCAAATCCTCTTTTTACCATCTGAGGAATATCGACACGATTAAACACCTTGTTCTGTCCGGCGACCTTCCTATTCTGATCCATGGCTTTGTGACCTCACGCTTGGACTATTGCAGCTCCCTTTACCTAGGGCTATCTGGGGTAGAAATCTGCAGCCTGCAGCTAGTGCAGAATGCTGCGGCACGGCTGTTGACGGGTACCTCACGGTCCTGCCATATTTCGCTGGTGCTGTGCGGACTGCACTGGCGGCCTGTTCAGTGGCAGATCACCTTTAAGGTTGGTCTTCTGACTTTTAAAGCCCTACATGGACTTGGCCCTGACTACCTGAAAGAGCTCCTGGTCCCCCACTGCCCTGGGCGATCGCTCCGCTCAGCCAATGAGGGGTTGCTAGAGATTCCAAGGGTACGTTTGAAATCTTCTGGGGCTAGGGCATTTATGTATGCTGCCCCCACCCTCTGGAATTCTCTACCCCATTGGTTACGTGAGCACATGATCGTGGATGGTTTTAAACAAGCACTTAAAACTTGGCTATGGAGTCAAGCATATGGTACTTGATGGAAATGGTATTTAATTGTGGGAAAGTTTTAAAATGTTATGTTTATCCATTTTAAAATGTCTGTTGACCATGATGTGGTGATATTTTATGATTATGTGACTGTTCTTTTGTTAGGCGCCTTGGTTTTGAAAGGCGCCATAAAAATAAAGAATATTATTATTATTATAAAAACATTTTGCTGATAAGTACTTTTGAGAAATTGTTTCAAATGGAAGTGGACAGAATTTTTGACAAAGAATTAATTAGTGTACATAGCAGTGTTCAACCAGAGGTAGTTGCAGCACTTAAAGAACTTTCCAATATGAATAATCTTACCATCAAAAGTGCTAACAAAGGTGGACAAGTTGTCATTTTAAATACATCTGACTATTTAAAAGAGACGATGTGACAACTAGATAACAATCACTACAGGGTATTGGACAACAATCTAGTGTTGATCTATAAACATAAAACTAATGAATTTTTTTCTCATTACAGGTCAAAACGTGTTATTTCTGAACAAGAATATCGTTTTTTTGTTTCACGAGCATCCAGTTATCCCTACATTGTACCTGTAACCCAAAATCCACAAGAATCCATTGATTTCCTCCAGGATGCCCTATTGTCTCCAGTATTGGCTCTTTGTCCGAAAATCTATCCAGATTCTTTGACACCTTTTTACAAAAAATGGTCATCCAACTACCTTCCTATCTGAGAGACACTATGGCAGTCCTGGAGGCAATTGAATCCCAAACCTTTGATGCTGGCTCTTTGTGGCTCACAATTGATGTGGAATCACTATACACCAGCATCAGACAGCATCTGGGAGTAAATGCAATCCAGTTCTTTGTGGATTGTTTTCAGACACATTCTTTGATTGATCTTGAGTTTGTTATTGATGCTTTGGAGCTTATTTTTACAAGTAATTTTTTTACTTTTAATTCCAAATTTTATTTACAGGTGTGTGGCACTACCATGGGGTTGGCGATGGCACCCTCCTACGCCAACCTGTTTTTGGGCTGTTGGGAGGAGGTTGCTGTTTATGACCCCCATGCCAACCCTCACCTCAATAAAATTCTTTATCGGGGTCACTTCATTGATGATGTGTTGTGTATCTGGGAGGGCAATGCTACAGAAGCAGCTGATTTTGCGGACCTGTTGAATCAGAATGATCTCAGTCTGCGTTTTACTTTTCATGTTGACCCTATGTTAACCACTTTCCTTGATCTCAAACTTCATGCCATCCTGAAGGCTCCATTATCACTGGAAACTATAGGAAGCCAACAGCGGGTAGCACCCTTCTTAGATCAGATAGTTGTCATCCACCACACCTTAAAAAAAGGGATTCCAAAGGGCCAATTCCTGTTCATTCACAGGAATTGTTCTGATATTTCATTGTATGATCCACACTCTGAGGAACTTAAACATAGGTTCCTAGACAGAGGCTACGAACAGTCGATCCTCACTGAAGCTGATACCTTTGCTCATGCTCTAGAGCTCACTAGGTTACTTACTCCTAAGAAAGAAGCAGTCCGCACCGACAACAGTATCAGCTTCATAACAGAGTGTAACTTTGTAGCCCCCAAAATAGCTGGCACATTGAAGAGGTTTTGGAATATCCTTCAGACAGACCCTGACCTCCAGGATAAAATAGGAGAATCACCAAGAGTGGTCTATAAAAAAAGGACGCAGTATTGGGGATAGTGGCAGTAGTACTTTTTCTACCACTACTACATCACCCCGCACTTTTATCCGTGGACACCGTGCTGGTTCACACCATTGTGGGAACTGCAACATCTGTCAGTACATGCTTCAAGGTAACCAATTCAACAGTTGCAGCAACGGCTTTCAATTTGAAGTCCAGGACTTCATTACTTGCGGAATTCCCTTCATAATTTACACTTTGTGGTGTGACTGTCCCACAATTTATGTGGGCATGACTACCCGCCCCTCAAGGATAGGATCCAAGAACACGTGCGATCCATCCTGAATCAACGTTGAGACACCCCTGTTGGCAGCCATTGGTGCGTCAAACATTGTGCTTCCACCAATAACTTCAAGTTTATGGGCATTGCCCATATTAAAGCCAACATTCGAGATGGTAACAGACGTGACAAACTTTGGAAACTAGAAAGTAGACTCATTTTCACCTTAGGTGCACTATACCCTCATGGACTGAATGATATTTAGGATATTGTGCCATATCTTTGTTTTTCTTTGCCTTTCTTGAGGTTTCCTACTGCGTGGTGATATATATTACCTTGTTTAACTTGTTGAATGTGCCCCTCTCTTGGTTACATTAATTTACACCATTATATACATTGATTTTTTTCTCTAGGTTTTCAGGCTCTACAACCTCTTTAAAACATCAAGGATTGCTGGAGTCCTTTATGCAGTTCTAATGTTGCGATTCCTTACATTTTTTTTTTAATTATTTCCAAAAAGTTATTTAAAGGGACACTGTCAGCTTTGTCCCTCCGTTTTTGATCATTTTTGAGCAGTGTTCCTCTAGGCACACACTAAACAAACTGTTAGTGCAAAGTGGCCCTGCATGTGCAAAAAGTAATATTTTTTACCTGCTTTCCACTATTTTGCTTTATTTTCTGTTGGAGCGGTCTGAATGTAATTCAGCTGACCACCGGGAGCACATCCATGCTGAGGACGTGCGTCTGTAACAGAGCGCAGTGACGATGTGCAATTTTTAACATGCCCTTTGAATGAAGCTGCTTAAGTGGTGCATTTCTACAGCCTAAATTGAACTGTGCCTCTTAACAAAAAACGAGCACTAATACAACTACAAGACATACTTGAAAAGTGGAGCCGAAATCCCGCACATGTGCAATAGCGGCTTGGAGCAGAGATCCCACGCAAGTGCAAGAGCATGCTGCTATTGAGCATGCATGGGATTCGACTTGCTTTTCAAGTGCATCTTGTGGTTGTATTAGTGCTCATTTTTGTTAAAAGAACACAGTTCGATTAGCAGCAAACCGCCAAGCAGCTCGCTCATAAACATGTTAAAGTGCACATCGTCGACTTTACGCTCTGTTACAGAATGCACATCATAACATTGATTCCTGCTCGTCAGTTGAATTATGTTTGAACGCTCCAACAAAAGCAAAATGTGACAGGTAAAATAATACTTTTGCACATCAGGGTCATTTGCATAACAGTTGTTTAAAGCCTAAGAACACTGCTCAAAATGATTAAAAATAGAGGGACAAAGCTGACAGTGTCCCTTTAACAAAATTATTAGGATCATGTAATACGAAAATTTCACTACAAGTAATGACAGTGTAAAAGTAATTGAATCAGCAACTGATTTATTTTGTGAATCAGTTTAAATTCACCATTATGCTCTAGCCAGCCTGTGTATGATCCAGCTCTAATTATTATATTTTTTTAATCAGCATACAAATATCATTTAGGAGGTATTGTTGAGTACTGATTGAAATTTGGATACTTTTTCACATGTTTTACGTCCTGATGTATGACGTCACATTGTGCTATACAAGCAGTGTCTGTGGTCTTATTTGGCCCTCCCTCTGACGAAGAGCCTGCATGAGGCTTGAAGTGCTGGGGCTTGTCCTGTCTGTTTAGTCCTTTTGTTGCACTTCATTAAACCTAGCACACAGCGTCTGCCTACTCGTCACGAGTTGTTATTTGTGCACCTTTTTGTTTTTGCTCAGACTACGTCTTTTGGGTGCTGCAGCTACTCCACAGAGCACCATTTGAAACCTTTTGTCTGTTTCAACATGTAATCCTCCTCTGGGTTTCTGCTCCCCAAGTGCATTATTTTCTTTGCATTGAATCTTAACTGCCACACTCTGGACCATTGCTCCAGTTTTGCTAGGTCCTTCCTCATTTTTTCCACCCCTTCCAGAGTATCCACCCTATTGCAGATCTTAGTGTCATTCGCAAAGAGGCATACTTTCCCCTCCAGCCCCACCGCAGTGTCCCTAATGAAGATATTAAACAGGACTGGCCCAAAAACTGATCCCTGTGGCACCCCGCTGGCCACCCTCCCCTCCTTGGATCTAGCTCTGCTTACCACCACCCTCTGTGTTCTATCCCTCAACCAATTTCCAACCTGGTTTGTCACCTTGTGTCCCAGTCCTAGGCTATCCAGCTTGTTCACAAGCCTCTTATGTGGAACGGTGTCGAACGCCCTGCTGAAGTCCAGGTAGGCCACATCTGCCGCTCTCTCTCTCCCCCCCCCGATCCACTTCCCTGGTCACCCAGTCAAAGAAGTCTATCTCAAACTGTTCATGTTTTCAAGCTATTGTCTTAAGCAACAATTTTTAGGGGTATCCACCCTGCTGCTTTTTATTATGAGTCTCTGGATTGGGGGGTGCCGTTTGTCTCCTATTATGCTTGTGAGTGGGATTATTGTTGGTATCTTTGCTTCAGCCTACTACTAAAGTAAAGATGTTTCCATTTGGGGGAGCGTTAAATGTTCCTTTTCTGAACTGTCTGGATGTTTGAGATGTTAATGGACCATATGGCTGGGTGTAGTGTGACGAAAGGATGCTAGGATGCATAGGGAGGGGTATCTCCAGCAAGAGGAGGGCAGTAGTGTTGCCACTGTATCGCTCGCTGGTGAGACCCCACCTGGAGTTCTGTGACTAGTTTTGGAGGCTGCATCTTCAGGAGGAGATGAGGTGAAGTCAGTCCAGAGGAGGGCAACAAAAATGTTGCAGGGGTTGCACAATAAGCCTTACGAGGAGCGACTGGGGGACCTCAACATCTGCTCTCTGGAAGAGAAGAGAGCAAGAGGTGACATGATAGAGACCTACAGGTACCTCACAGGAGTCTACAGGGTGCTGGAGTGGAGTCTCTTTCAAATGAGAATGAGCACCAGGACCAGACGGCATGAAGTGATGCTGGGGTGGGGGAGTTTAAAGAGAGATGTAAGTAAATGCTTCTTCGCTGAAAGGGTAGTAGATGCCTGGAACAGACTGCCAGCTGAGGAGGTGGAGGTGAGAACAGTGGGAGGGCTTCAAACATGCATGGGATAGACATGTATTAAAAACAGGGAGGGTTGCCTGAGACCAGGTAGGGTCTGTGAAGACAGATTAGGCAGGGAACATCTGGGTAGACTGGGGGAAGGGCATGCGGTCCTATTTTGCTGACAGATTCTGTGATCTTACTTCAAGGAAGGCTCTTGCAGCAGGCCACACTGGTAGAACTAAGTCATCAGGACTACACGGAAAACTTCCAGCTAGCAGTCTACCACGGGGGACCGCACACTGCTAACGTCAGCCAGCTGACATCAGCCTAGCTTATAAAGGTGGACAGCCCCCCACACCTACCTCAGTCCTTTTCCCACCCTTGATTCTTAGCAGACGCTGCAGCTCCAGTCGACCGCCATGACCCGTGTTTGACGTGCTGTTTTATTTTTCGTTCTAAGTTTGAAACATTGAATTTTCGATGTTTTCCTTGAGTTTATGTCTTTTCCACCAGCCTTGTCTTTTGACCACTTCTCAAAGTGTTCCTGCAGCAAACAGATCCCTGAAAAGGGTCTCTCATTTGCCTAGGCCCCAGCCACGACACCGAAGCCTGCCAGTTTTTGCTAAAAATTCAACCAGGCCACTTGGAGATGTCATCTAAAAACTCTGAAGGGCCACCTTTTGAAGCAGAAGTTGGTCGTGATGGAGAAGGAGCTGCAGGTCAGGAGCTCTTTGGCCTCACTGGCACAGTCCTCTGGGAGAAATACAGGAAGCATAAACACTGGGTTAAACACTGGGATCAGGACTGGTCTTCCTGCTTGCAGTCGCCCCACATACCGTCGACCACGACGGGTCATCCTCCCGAGTGGGGTTGGCTCCTTTAGTCCTGCCAGCCCTCTCTTCCTCCAGGCTGCAGGTGGCTCCACCGCACACCCTTATTGCTATCTCAGGTGGCAGCCCTTCGGGGCAGGGGACCTCGTCTCATGCTCCCCAGCCCCTGATGCTTAGGCCCATATCTTCCTTGGACACTCAGCCAGGTGCCTTGGCCAGTGTTGGTTCCTTGGGCATCAGTTCCATAACAGTCGTTCCCGGCCACGGTGCTGCCTTCATTGGTTCCCACTACTGGGGCTGACGTCAGTCCTCTTGGGCATCGCCTCTGCCTTTGCCTCAGGGGTCTCCTTCCCCTCAGGTGCCTGCTTCTCTGGCTAGGCCAGCACCGGCAAATCCTTCCCCCGGATGTTCCAGGCCAGTGCCTGCTGGGCTGCTGCCAATGTCACCGCCGCCCCAGCCTATGAGCCCAGCCCCATTGTTGTCCCTGCCACAACCTACAGTACCTCACAGCTGATGCCTGTTGGGTCAACACCGGATCCTCCACCGATGTTAGGTGGCCCTACGCCGGTTCCTTCGCTGTCATACCCATACCCGGTGCCCTCTTATCCTTTTCCACCGGTGTACAATGTACCACCCCTGGTGCATTATAATGCCCTCTTCTCAGTGTTGTGGTCCTTCATCCAGAGGCAGACCCCCCGCTCCTCAAGGGCCACCTCCTGCATCCTCCCTGAACCCCCAGCCCAGGCTGGGCCAAGCGATCCCCGCATATAGAGGTCCTCCAGTGCTCATCCCGACGTCAGCTCAGGCTGTCTCAGAGATGGGCGCTGGCCTCCGGCATCAGTCCCAGACAGCGAGTCTACTGAGAATGAATCTGATTCTTCAGGGTCTTCCTCCTCACTTGGGGAATCCTCGGGTGGGGACGACCCTACCAAGGAGGTACCAAAGTCCCCCCTGACGAACCAACCTTTGTGGATGTCATGCACCACATCCAGTCCATTATGGGCTGGGAGATGGAGGAGTAGGACCTGGAGAGATGCCACCTGGCCATTTATCTCTAGCAGCGGGATGCCGTCCCTGTGGTAGTGCTCCCTTTGAATGACTCTTGTGAGGACATCGCCAGGGCAGCATGGAATCATCCATCTACCACCCCTCCTCTGCCTAAGAAGGTGGACTGTCTTTATCATGCCACAGCTGGCAAACCATTTTTAGGGGGCTACACTAAGGTGGATTCTGTGGTAATTAATGTGGTGCATGACCATACTATGAAGCCCAAGCACCTTTGTACCCTTCCCCAGGACCAGGAGTCCAGGCAGCTGGATCACCTGGGCAAACATGTGTTCGCCTCTGCTACCCTGGCTGTCTGGGCCCTGAATTATCTGGCCCACATGATCCAATATCAAAATGTTCTTTGGGACCAAGCCAGAGACCTTGTGCAGACCTTGCCAGAGGGCCCCACCAAGATGCAGCTTGCCTAACTCATGAAATCGCACTTGGATGTTGGCAGTCATGTCCTCCGGGTTGCTTATGATGCTGTGAATGCCTCTGGGTGTGGGGAAGCTGTTGGGGTCTGTCTCTGATGCCATTCTTGGCTCTTGGTATCCAGCTTTGCCTTGGACATGGGGCCAGCATTTTGGGCACCCCTTTCTGGGGCTCAGTCCTTTTTGGAGGGGATGTTCAGGATATCATATCTACTCTGCAGGAGTCAGGGCAGGCCCTCAAGATGGCCCACTTGCCCTATCACACTCAGCCTAGAGCAGGCCAATGTCAGTCCTTCCACAGGTCCTCCCATAAGCAGTCTTGGAGCCAGCCTGCCAAGGGTCAGCACAAGTGTAAGGCCAGCGGCCCCTGCTGTTGGTGCAGCCAGAGCACCCAGGGCCCCCGC
The DNA here is from genome assembly GCA_016271365.2 of Neoceratodus forsteri. Lineage (NCBI taxonomy): Eukaryota > Metazoa > Chordata > Ceratodontiformes > Ceratodontidae > Neoceratodus > Neoceratodus forsteri. The sequence continues at coordinate 1,629,183,197 of CM057453.1, forward strand.
AGTCCCCCTGCCTGTGCCCACCCTCACCTCCTGACTCCTTAGCCACCCCCCCCCCAGCTGAGGCTCCAAGGGAGGTGGTCAGGGATCCGTTCTCTCTCCACTTAGAAGGGGGTGACCAAGGACAACTGGGTGCATCACATCGTAGAGCATGGTCACACTCTGAAATTTCTAAGGTGGTCTCCAGAAAATCCCCCGGTAAACTCCACTTATCACCCCCCTCCACACTTATCTCTGGTTTGAGAGGAAATTCAGGCTCTTCTTCAAAAAAGAGCCATAGAGCCCATCCCTCCAACTCAGTGGGAAGGAGGTTTTACTCTTACTTTTTCCTCATCCCCAGAAAGACTGGGGGATCTTCCGCCCATCCTGGACCCGAGCCATCTGAATCTGTTCATCAAGTACAAGGGCTTCTGGATGGTCAGTCTCCAGGGGTTGTTACCCCTTTGGCACAAGTGGGACTGGCTCTGCTCTCTGAACATGTAGGATGCATACCTGCACACCCAAATATTTCCTTCCCATCATCACTTCTTCCACTTCCGCTTTCAGGAAGCTCATTTTCAATTCTGGGCCCTCCTTTTTGGCCTTTCTTCAGCCCCCCGGGTATTTACCAAATGCTTGGCAGTAGTGGTGGCTGCATTGAGGAGGCAGGGCTTCTATGTATTCCCCTACTTGGACAATTGGCCGCTAGCAGCCCCCTCCAGAGATCAGCTGGTTCAGACTCTGGAATACTCGGTCCACCTTTTTCAGACCTTGGGGGTCACTGTCAATCTACTGAAGTCCTACCTCTCCCCTTGCCAGCACCTCCAATACAAATACATTGAGGCAGTCTGAACAGCAGCCTGGGCAAGGCCTTTTGCCGAGGCAGAAGTAGTGACTGATGGAGCAGGCCCATCTGATTCACTCCAGCCAGCAGGTCCCATCAGAGTGTTCTTGTGCTTTCTGGGCCACATGCCAGTGGCTATTGCTATGGTTCCCCTGCCCTGTCTGCATGTCACGGGTTCCTTAGTGGACCTTGAGGGTCCAGTGGGACCAATGTATGGATGACCTGGACTAGTTGGTCCTGGTCTCCGACCTGGTCAGAGAGTTCTGTCGTGGTGGTTGGGTCCGGCCAGCCTCCTTCGGGGGTGGGGTGGGGGTGGGGTTCTCCTTTCAGCTCTAGATCCACCATCAGATTCTCACGGCAGATGCCTCCAGCCTGGTCTGAGTTGCTCATCTGGCCAATCACTAGACCCAAGGTACCTGGATGGATGTAGAGCCTACCATATACCAGAGCCATATCAACGTCCTGGAGATGCTGGCGGTCTTTTATGCTCTGTTGGCCTTTCAGACTCATCTCCTCCCTAGTCCACTGCTGGTGCAGACGGACAACACGTATGGGGTATATGACATCAACAAGCAGGGGGGACCTGTTTTTAACCCCTGTGTCAGGAGGCGATGAGATTCTGATATTAGGCCATCGGGCACAGTCTGGAGCTCTCGGCCGTACATGTTCCAAGCATTCAGAATGCCTTGGCTGACAGTCTGAGCTGCTCCAGGTCGTGGGCTAATGAGTGGGAGCTTCTAACCTCAGTGATCAAAGATCTCTTTGACCGGTGGGGCCGTCCAAAGTTGTACCTCTTTGAGTCCCTACTCAACACAAAACTGCTGCATTTTCTGCTCACTTGATCCCAGTCCTGGAGTTTTTTGGCGAGACACATTATCCCTCTCTTGGAAGGGGAGGTTTCTGTATGCCTTTCCTTCCTTCCCGCTCCTATAGAGGGTTCTGCTTAAGCTCCAGTTAGAAGGGGCAGAGATGAATCTCACAGCTCCCTTCTGGCTGCGTCATATGTGGTTCAGCTTGCTGCAACAGCTGGTGGTGGAACCTCCTGTGCCCTTACCTCTGTTCACCAGCTTGCTTTCCCAGGACCAGGGCACCCTGGTCCATCTGGACCTAAAGTCCCTGCATCTTTATGCATGGCTCCTGTGGACCTAGCTATTGCCTGCTTCGGGGTGTCCTCTAGGATTGCAGACATCCTGGTGGCTGCTGGGAAACCCTTCACCAGAGCCACTTACCCTATTAAATGGAAGCATTTCACTTTTTGGGCTGCTGCTTGCCATTTGGATCCTTTCGCCTTGCTGGCGAATCAGGTGTTGGAGTACTTTCTTTCCCCTTTGTATTCAGGCTTGGGGTACTCCTCATTCAAGGTGCAGCTTTCTGCCATCTCTGTGTACCATGCACCTATTGAGGACAAAGCTGTTGTCCAGCTTGAAGTGTCCCGCACCCTCCTGCAGGACATTTTCCATCTGAAACCTCCCATTTGGGATCCAGGCCCTCCATGGGACTTCAACTTTATGTTGGAGAAACTAACTTTACCTCCCTTTGAACCAGCTGTGAGCTGTGCTTTCTGTCATGGAAAGCAATCTTTTTAGTTGCTGTTACTTCTGCTCAAAGGATTTCCGAGCTCCAGGCTCTTATGTGTAAGAAGCTGTATTTGGTTTTTCACAAAGACTGGGTGTCTTTGCCGACTAATCCTAAGTTTTTACCAAAGGTGGTGTTGGAGTTTACTATGAATCAATCCATCTACCTTCCAGTTTATTTTCCTGAGTATTCTAATCGCGGGAGGCCTTGCTCCATACTTTGGATGTACATAGGATTTTTCAGTACTACAGGAACTGCACAAAGCCTTTCAGAAAATGTAATCAGTTGTTTGTTTTGTCAACTTCAATAGAGAGGGTGCTCCTGTTTTCAGACTTTGTTTGTGTTAGGTGATTAGCAAATTGCATTGTTTATTGCTACCATAGATACAACAACCCCCTTCCAGGACTGGTCAAGGGCCATTCTATCAGCGGTATTGCCGCCTCAATGGCTTGTTTCAGAAATGTGTCTGCTGCGGACATCTGTGCAGCTGCCACCTGGAGTTCTGTCTACACCTTCACCAAGCATTACAGTTTAGATATCGCCTCTAGGCACAGGGCCACTTTCAGCCTGGCTGTTCTTCAGGGCCTTCTCTCCTGAGCTCTTGGCTGGTGATGTCTTCCTCCCTGTTGTACCCCGCACTGCTTGTGACTCAATCCTACCAGTGTGGCCTGCTGCAAGAGCCTTCCTTGAAGTAAGATAGCACAGTTACATAAGAATTTACCATAACAGTAGATCTTCGAGAGAAGTTTCTTGCAGCAGGCCCTGCTTTCCTTCCCCCTGCTGCTCTTTTTCTCTCACACTACTTCTGCCTTTCTTTTGGCTCTCGGGAAACCTCTGGTTCTCCATTAGCTGCCTGTATGAGGTCTCTGGTGAGAGAACTGAGGTAGATGTGGGGGACCGCCTGCTTATAGGCTAGAGCTAACGTCCAGCTGACGTGGCGTCGGCAGTGGGTGGTCCCCTGTGCTAGACTGCTAGCTAGAAGTTTTCCGTGTGGTCCTGGCACCTGATTGCTTAGTCCTACTGGTGTGGTCTACTGGAAGTTCTTGCGTAACTGTACTTTTTAGTGTAGACGCCTGTGAAATGATGTTTGCTTATTTCTACTGGTCCACCCCCTTGGGACAACCAGCAGTGCTGTGTATAACAGGGCAGACTAGATGGGCCTACCAGTCCTTTTCTGCAGACAAATTCCACATTTCTGTGTTTGGACCCACGAGTTTACTTCTGAATTTCACCGCCAGCATGATGTTCTACCTTGGGCTGATATACTTTGCACCCCATTTTAATATGGTTATATTTGACCAGTTGTATCAGCTACATATCTCTGTAAGGTTCTCTTATAAACTTAATAAAGAGATTTTACAAAAAAGTCTCCAGTTTGTTAGAACATAGCACTCTTCTCCACAGCAAGGACTAAGTTTGCCAATGAACTGCAGTTAGCTGTCATGACTGCTTTTTTTTTTTTTTCTTTACTTGTGTGAAAGTTAACTTTCCATAATGAAGTGGAGGGCTGCCATGGTGTACGAGCCTGAAATACTGTGCGTGACCTATAATGAGTGGCCATACAGAATCTCATTCACATTTAGCATGTAGCGGACTGTCTGGCTCATAGACAAGAAACTGACGCTTTGGAAGCAAGCATAGGATACTGACTGAAAGAATTCAGAGAAGGTAAAACAACAAAACAGGGCACACCCTTGGAAAAAAGCACTCACTGAGCTTTTTGTATGAAGCACTGTTACATATGGACGTGCAGATCAGGTGTAGAAACCAGCTACATAGAAACACAGAAAATGATGCATAAAAAGATCCAAGATCCATCCAGTCTGCCCAGTTTTCCTACTTATTCCCCATGACCTACTGGCAAATAAGATTCTTACCCTGAGATCTGACCCACAGTTTCCCCTAGCTGACCCCCCACACTTTCTATACTCTGAGATCTGACCCACAATTTCCCTCAGCTGACCCCTCCGCCACTTTCTACTCCTTCACTCCATACCCTCTACCTTTCAGTGCTACAGACTTTCTGTACAAGTCTCACCTGACCTTTAACCTATTTGTAGAACTGCCTGCACCACCTCCTTCTGCAATCTGTTCCATTATTCCACCACCCTTTCAGTGAAGAACTTCCTAACATCTCTCTTAAATACCCCCCCCGATTAGTCTCCACCCATGCCCTGTTGTCACTGTTTACTGGAGAAACACTAGAAGAAACTATTTTTTAAACTAGTAAGCTTCCACAATAAAAAAAACTACAAAAAAATACACAAATTATTTTTTTTTTAATCTAAATGTAAATGAGCCATTGTATAATAGGAATAATGCAGTCCAGGGTGTGTGTTGTGCTGGGATAACATCATGCCTCAGGTATTGGATGCACTCGGCCTGCGGCCTCATGTCCAACCACCCGAGGCATGACGTTATCCCAGTACGACACACACCCTGTGATGCATTATTCCTTTAGTACTGAACACTTTCTTCTTCAGTCCCTTTTATCAGTATTCCATAAGTGTGCTGCAGAAATGTACACTGGATGTATACAGCAGTATACTGCTGTCTGTTTTGTAAGCAACAACCCACGACAGAGAGTGCTGTTATTGGGGATTAACACACAGCCGGGTGTGTTGTGAGGCACAAGTCCGAAGGCCGAGTACCCTCACAGAAACCAGGTGTGCATTAATCTCTAATAACAGCACACCCTGGAATGGGTTAATGCACTTATAACACGGGGTATGCTGAAAACAAGAGAAATGGGTTTATTCTCTGTTTCAGTAACAAAAGAAAAAATTACTCACCTTAGTAATGTTGTTTCTTCTAATGGAGTCTTGCTGTATTCTGACCTATGCAGTGATATCCAACCCTTGAACTGCCCCGGACAGGAAGGAGTTAACTTTCCATGCAAGGCATGGAACGCTGAGCTCGAGCTCGGTTGAGCCTCTGTCTGTTGTTGTTTGAACCCAAACCGCCAGATCTTTACGAGCTATACTCACTGGGCGTCCTGTGTGGAAACTGTAAACTCACACTAGCCAACTGGCAACTAAATTTAATAAAAAGTTTTTTTGGTTCCAAGGCAAAGGCTGAAGTCAGGAAACCCAAAAAACAAAACACAACACACACACCCAAAAATAAGAGGGTGAGAAAAAGGGGGCACCTCTAGGGTGCCAACACTGTTCCTGCCCACCCGCATCCCAAAACCCAGGTTCTGAGAGGGGAGGCAGGGGGGGAGGTCAGAATACAGCAAGATTCCATTAGAAGAAACAACATTACTAAGGTGAGTAATTTTTTCTTCAAACAACATGAAGTCTTGCTGTATTCTGACTATATCCGGACTACCAAGCAGTACCTCCATGGAGGAGGGACAGAACCTACTTCGGGAACAGGCTCTGAAGCACTGCTGTGCCAAACCGAGCATCACTCCTAGCCTGGATATCCAGAGAGTAATGCTTGGTGAAAGTATGTATTGTTTTCCAAGTGGCTGCTTGACAAATCTCTAAGATAGGAATATCCCTGGCAGCAGCCGGGGAAGCAACTGTACCTCTAGTAGAGTGAGCCCTCAGGCCTGAGGGTGGGATTCTGCCTAATTTTTCATAGCAGAATTGTATACAAGAGACAATCCACCTGGCAATAGATCTCTTAGTGGCAGGTTTTCCCATACCAACCTCACCATAAGTGAGGAACAATTGGAGGAGTCAAACCTGTGACCTTGAGTGCTCTCTATGTAGTAGCTAAGGGCTCTTTTCACATCCAGGCTGTGTAGCCTCCTCTCCCCAGAGGAGGAATGGTCAGTGAAGAAAACAGGAAGAGACACAGACTGATTAAGGTGGAAATCTGAAACCACCTTAGGCAAAAACTTCCTATTAGTCCTGAGGACCACCTTATCTCTATGGAAGGAGATAAAATCAGACTCCACTGACAGGGCCTGTAACTCACTTTATGCATCTGGCAGAAGTAATGGCTACCAAGAACACAGTTTTCCAAGTCAAGTACTTAAGGTCTGCTGAAGACAAAGGCTCAAAAAGGGGTTGCATAAGCTGAGCAATGCAAACATTAAGGTCCCAAGCAGGGGCAGGGTCCCTGAAGGGAGGATTGGTATGCAGCAATCCTTTGAAGAACTTACAAATTACAGGATGAGCTGAAAGGGAAGAGGGCTTGCCTGCTGACAAGAAGGCAGAGACAGCTGCCAGATGCACTCTAAGTGTAGCTGTCTGAGGCCCAAGCTATTGAGATGAACCATATAGTCCAGGACTGTAGGCAACCCAGCAGACTCTGGAGAAATATGCTTCCCAGAGCACCAAATAGTAAACCTTTTCCATTTGGAGTTGTAAGTCTTTCTGGTGGAAGGCTTTAGAAGCCTTTAGAATATCCAGAACACCATGAGAGGTGCAAATCAGCAAACTCTAACTCCTCAAGAGCCAGGCCTTGAGATTGAGAGATTTGAGATTCGGGTACCAAACCCCCTTCCGAGAACATGTTACCAGGTTGTAATTCCTGGGAAGAGACAGGGGAAGGTGGACTGGTAAAGACAGCAAGAGAGGATACCAGGGCTGTCTGGCCCAGTCTGGAGCAATCAGAATCACTTTGCAGGGTTGAGACCTGATTTTGACTAGTACCTTGAACAGGAGAGGGAAGGGAGGGAAAGCATACAGGAATTTCCCTTCCCAATTGAGAACTAGAGCATCCAGGGGGACTGATCCCAACACTGGGGGTCTGCAGCAATAGAGAGGAAGTTGGCGATTGTCTGGGGCTGCAAAAAGATCTATCTGTGGAGTGCCCCATCTGGAGAAGATCACCTCCAAAATTAGGGGATCTAGGGGCCATTCGTGATGGCCCTGAGATATCCTGCTGAGAGCATCTGCCAGGACATTGTTCTTCCCTGGGAGGTGCACTGCTATCAGAGAGGTGTTCAGAGAATAGGCCAGAGACCACAACTTCATTGCTTCCGTGCACAAGGCCGTAGACCAAGTGCCCCCTTGCTTGTTGATGTACCACATTGTGGTGGTATTGTCTGTCCTGATCTGAACAACTTTGTTCTGAACAGACTTGGAAAAAACTTGAAGTGCTAGAAACACTGCTCTGAGTTCTAAGACATTGATGTGAAGCAGAGATTCTTGAGGTGACCACAACCCTTGGGTGGTCATATCCCCCAAGTGGGCTCCCCAGCCTAAGAGGGAGGCATCTGTGGTAAGGATTAGAGAATGAGATTGAGTGACAAAAAGGAACTCCTTGTCTTAGGTTGTCCTGATCCTGCCACCATTGCAAAGCCTGGATCAGGGTTCGAGTCACTGGGATTAGCTTGGTCAGAGAATCCTTTCTCTGAGACCAGAAGGCTCTTAAGTGGAGCTGAATGTCCCTCATCTGAAATCTTGCTCCTTGGACCACTGCCGTAGAGGCAGCCATGTGGCCCAGGAGCTGCAGAAAATGCCTTGCTGGTCGAGACACCTGAAGGGTGAATGAAGAGGCCATGTGCACAGGGTCCTTGCCCTGTCCAGGGAAGGAAGGCTCTTCCCTATTGTATCAGCTCCGCCTCTATGAAGGTGAGGGAGCTGCTCGGCCTAGAACTGACTTTGAGAGATTCAGGAGGAATCCTAGAAAGTGAGCAGTTGCTGAGTTATCTGTAGGTGTGACCTGACTTGGTCTGGAGACTGACCCACTATAAGCCAGTCGTCCAGGTATGGAAAGATGGAGATCTTTTTCTCCTTAGGAAAGCAACCACTACTGCCAGGTATTTTGTGAACACCCTTGGAGCTGATGTTAGGCCAAAGGGCATTGCTCTGAATTGATAGTGGCCTGAGGGCAACCTGAACCTGAGGTACTTTCTATGGGAGCATCTGATGAGAATGTGGAAATAGGCATCTTTGAGGTCCAGGGAGACTAGCCAGTCCCCTGGCCTTAGGGAGGGCAGAATTATTCCCAGAGTCACCATTTTGAACTTTGGCTTTAAAAGGTGCTTGTTTAAATATCTGAGATCCAGGATGGGCTGCCATTCTCCTGTCTTTTTGGGGGTTAGGAAGTACCTGGAGTACAATCCTTTTCTCTTGTGTAGGGGTGGAACCCTTTCTATGGCTCTGAGAGCCAAGAGGGAAGAGACCTCTGCCTCTAGGGCAAGGGCCTCTGAAGGATTTACAGGTGGAAAGGATCTGGTTCTCATCTTGGGAAATTGTTTGAAGCCGAGAACCAGTCCCTGGCTTACTACTTCCAGGACCCATTTGTCTGATGTTAAAGACATCCAGTCCTGGACAAAGTAAGCCAGCCTGCCCCTTACAGGTAGTGGAGAATCGGCCCGGGCCATCCCATCAGGGTGCCTGTTTGGCAGGGGCTTTAGGCTGAGGGGTGGAAGCAGGCCTGCTTATACCCCGTTTGCCTCTCCCTCTGAAGAACCCCCTCGGGGCAAAGGTGGAAGAGGAGGCCTGGACTTGGTAGAAAGGCCTATGAAAAGGCCTGCCTTTGCTTCTGGAATGCTGCCTCTGGGGAGTGGCTTGCCTTTCTTTGGCCTGAGCACTCCTATAGGTGGTCCTGTATTCATCCATTTTCTTCATGTAGTTCTCTGTCTGCTCCCCAAACAGAGAATTACCCATAACAGGAAAATCCATGGCCTTAGTCTGGGTATGCTGCGACAGGCTAGTACATCTGAGCCAAGTCATCCTACGAAGGGCCACAGATGTAGCCATGACTCTAGATGAAACATCATTGGAGTCTACTGCAGCATGAAATTGCACCTTGGATGCCTCAGTACCATCTGCAGCCACCTGCTCCAGCTCCTTGGCAAGCTGGCCAGGGACCTGTTTAGCTAGAGCCATCACAGTGTCCCATCTAGACCTCTGGTATCTAGCTGTGTAGGCCATATAATTAGCCTGCCTGAGTCCCAAAGATGCTGCCATGTACTGTTTCTTTGCCATGGCATCAATCCTCCTGGAGTCCTTATCTGGGGGGTGTGAAGCCAAGGGTATATTTGCCTTATCACAGGCAGCAGCCTGCACTACCCCAACATGGCTGCATTGCTGGGAAAGAGACTCCATATCTGAGCCTGAAGAGTATACCTCTTGTCCATTCTTCTGTCCACAGGAGGTATAGAATTAGGAGTCTTAAAATTTTAAATGTCTGTTTCCCAAAAGTCTTATGAAGGGAATAGACAGTCTCATCAGACTCTGGGATGTCCATCATCTCAACATAATCAGGCTCCTCCTGATCCTCTACTGCTTCCTCCATAGGAAGCTGGAGAGTTTCAGCCACTTTTTTGTAAAACACAAAGTGGGAAGGGGACTCAGAAAGCCTAGGAGGAGAAACGCCTGAAGGTCTGTCTGGGGAGATGTCCGGGTCAATGGGCACATCCAGACTTTCATAATCACCATCACTATCCTTATACTCCCCCTCCTCCTCCTCCTCCAGTTCATAAAAATCCTCTAAATTATAATCCGAACCCGGAGGAACCGACCGAACCGAGCCCCTAACGTTGGTGCGGTTCGGTCGAACAGAGTTAGCGATTGCACAATCCTTATCGCTTTGGCAATTTCATCAGTGGTCAGAGAAAGAACTTGTGGATCTGAACCGGCTGACTTATCCCTTCTTTTTCTTTTAACCGGAACCGACTCCTCCGAGTCGGTTCTCCTTTTGCACAAAGAAGTTTCGCCCTGGTCAGAGGGCACTCCTTCTGGTTCGGTTGGAACCGAACCGGGCTGGCCATCCGGGTTAGCGGACTTTTTGGCCTCCCTTTCCCTCAGCCTACCTACTGTCTTTTCCAGGGTAGCTGTAGGAAAACTTTTGCAAATCTGGCAGTCTGAATCGAGGTGGTCAAACCCCAGACAATAAACACAGGTGGTGTGGGGGTCAGCCTTAGCAAAGGCTTCCCCACACACACAACAGTGTTGAAACCCAGTGGGCCCGGTTTTTCTTTTGGGTTTCTCAGACATGGCCAGTCCTAACCAAACTTACCCTTTTTTCGGCAATCTGCCAGGCAATACACCCTTATCGGTTCCTGACTGTGTTACGGGTCATGGAAAAAAACGTAATGAAATCCATTTTTTTTTAGAACCGATAAGGACCAGCTACCACACTCTAAAAAGCAGAACAAACTTTTTTAACAAACCTGATCGGTTCAAACCGAACCGATCCGACGTTTACAAGTTCCACACAGAGCTAACAATAATAAACCTATCTAGTACTCACGGTACCACAGACAGAGACTGAACCGACAGGTTAGATGGATTAAATTCGGTTGAAACCGAGGGAAAAAACGACACTTTAACCGACTAAGTTGAACCGAGCAAAGGAGAAATCTCCGGAGCGACTGTTCAGTGAGGCGGAGTAATGAATCTGGCGGTTTCGGTTCAAGCAACAGACAGAGGCTCAACCGAGCTCGAGCTCAGTGTTCCATGCCTTGCATGGAAAGTTAACTCTTTCCTCTCTGGGGCAGTTCAAAGGTTGGATGTCACTGCATATGTCAGAATACAGCAAGACTTCATGTTGTTTGAAAGGTACTGTATCCTGCCACCTGAAAAAACAGTCCCCATGAAATACTCCAGGTGTCAGAGCTTTTATGCACATACAAATGTCAGAAATCCAGTAGTGACATGATTTCTGACATTTACTGGGCGTAAAATACTCTCTGCCACTGCAGACACATTCCCGAATCCCAGCTCACTCCCTACACCGGTTGCACACATGGAGATTGAAGAGAGACAGAGATACACAGGAGACTGCCGACATTCACAGTCACAGTCACAGACAGCTGCTTTTACAGATGGTGCGGCATGTCGCTGACTGTGAGTTGTTTGCAGAGTGACACAGAAGCACCAGAACAGGCTGCTGAGGTCTTCAGCACCACGCTGTCACTCTGCATCGCTGCCTCTCTGTGACACTGACGTCCGGTACCGACCTCACAAAGGAAATCTCTGCAGAGTTCTCTGTGCCGGTCTAGGGAGACTCTCTCTCTCTCATGCGTGGGTCCTGCTGTCCAGCACCAGATAACACAGAAATCGGACTGGAGGCTAATTACCAAGACTGCTGCTCTGCACAAACCACAGGGAGACTGATGTAGCGTACTGAAGAGACCCACAGCACAAATGGTTCAGGACAGAGGGAGGAGGAGATGAATAGCAGAACGGAGCCCTCAGAATGGGCTGCTGCGTTCACTAGCACTGCGCGGTCACTCTGAATTGCTGTCTGTTTGTGTGACAACGAAGTCCGGTACCGACTGCATAAAGGAAATCTCTGCACAGTTTGTGTTGGTCTCTGAACTTTCTCTCTCTCGTGTGTGGCACTCCAGCAGTCACCTAGCTGTCCTTCCTGCACCCAGTAACACAGAAATTGTACTGGAGGCTAATTACAAAAACTGCAGCTCTGCACAAACCACAGGGAGACTGATGTATTGTACTGAAGAAACCTGCAGCACAAATGGTTCAGGATAGAGAGAGATGGGAGTGAACAGCAGAATGGAGCCCACAGAATAGGCTGCTGCGGTCACTAACACCGTGCTGTCACTATTCATTGCTGTCTCTTTCTCTCTGTGACACCGACATCCAGTACCGACTGCACAGGAGAAATCTTTGCACAGTTCTCCATGTCGGTCTCTGGACTGTTACTCTCTTATGCGTGGGCCCTACTCTCCTGCACCCGATAGTACAGAAACCAGATCGGAGGCTAATTACGAAAACTGCTGCTCTGCACAAACCACAGGGAGACTGATGTAACATACTGGAGACAACCACAGCACAAATGGTTCAGGATAGAGAGAGACAAAAGTGAATAGCAGAACGGAGGCCCCAGAATGGGCTGCTGCAGTCACTGGCACCGCGGTGTCTCTCTGTGTGACACCGACATCCGGTGCCAACCGCACAAAGGAAATCTCTGCACAGTTCACCATGCCAGTCTCGGGACTCTCTCTCTCTCGCGTGGGTCCAGCTCTCCTGAACCTGATAACACAGAAACTGGACCGGAGGCTAATTACAAAAACTGCTGATCTCCACAAACCACAGGGAGACTGATGTAGCGTACTGGACAGACAAGCAGCACAAATGCTTCGGGATAGAGAGAGACGGAGGTGAACAGCAGAATGGAGCCCTGCAAGTTAGCAAGAGAATCCTGAATCATTGCTGCTGCATGTCTCTCCAGTACGCTACATCACTGTCCCTGTGGTTTGTGCGGAGCAGCACACTTTGTAGTTAGTCTTTAGCCTGGTACATTCACTACTCACACAGTCTGTTTTACTTTCTCCCTCCACCCCGGAGCTATGGTGGTCCCTTTCTCTCTCTCTCTCGCTCCCTCTCTCGCTCTCTGTTATCTGTAGTTATAGTTGGACAGACAGTGACACTGTCAGGAGAGTGCAGCAAGGCTCAAGGAGACTGTGGCACGATTACGTGAAATGTGCCAGGCACTGTGCGGACCGCTGTCAACTGCGCTGTCTCTCTCTACTGACCTGATTTCTCTATCTGTATCACACCCCTGCTGTTCTGTCTCTCTCCCTACTGTTGTGTCGGGGGTGGGGGGTGTCCGTCATTACTGTGCACAAACAAATACAGGGAGCTCACAGTCTGTTGCTGCCACTTTCTTGTGTCTCTCCCCAGCTCACACTGTGTGGTGTTTTATTTTGGGGGGGGGGGGTCATGAAGCAGTGGGGAAAGACTTACACAGTAATTCAACATTGGCTCACCTGGTACGTGGCGGGTGGGTAGGCATGTAGTGGTATGGAGAAAGCAGCTATATAGCCATGCGGGGAAAAGGAGGGTTCCACTATGTAATGCTCGCTAACCTGTCTCTCACAAATGGCTGACTTTGACGTTGATTTTGCAACGACGAAACAAGAGCTGTTCTGCCTAGTGATTCTGTATGATGGGGACCCCTTCACTCTAAGTGTGCCAGTATTGTGCATTAATGCACTGTCACCTGACAGCACTCCACCAGTCACCTAGCTCCCTGTCCCTACCCCATGTTATAAGCATGCTTAAGACCTCGAGAAGCTCTTTCAAAGCAGTTCTGCACTTCAGCATGCACTTTCCCAAACGTGATGCTTCGGTGCTACAATTTACTAGAGGCTATATTTTTAAATGTCTTATTTTCCTTTCCAGGGTTTATGACACACCTTGTAGTCTATCCAAGCAGTCCGTATAAGAAGCATTTGCATGTCCCCAACTGACCTGGTAAAGCCTTTGTTTATGACATGATAGTGCTCGCTATGACAATGACTGGGATGCTGCAAACTGCATGCGTGAGGTCAGTTGGGGACAGTCACATGCATTTTGAAAGTCTCTGTGAAATATGCAGTGCTTTATCTGAAATAATTAGCAGAGAGTAAAAAACACACACAAAAAAGAACTAGAAAACCCTAAAGTTAAACATAATTCGTATGAATCTAATAGATTGAAGCTTTTTATTTTAGTAGCATGGCAGTGCCAGAATGGCTCAGTTGAACTTTGCCCAGTTCATGCCATGTCTCATGGGAAGGCTTGTTGCTTTGACCACATGCCAGATGTTTCTGCACAAAGTAGAAGTAGTGTAACTGTTACCAAACATAGCTGTAGCCATTTGAATGTATGGATCTGTTTTGAAATAATTTTTTTTATATTTTTATTTCTTATTTTATTGATTTTCATTTTGTTTTGCATTGTGAGTTAGCTGCAGGTTGAAAATGCATTATGGCCACCAGTCAGCTCTGTTCACAGTGACTGAAGCATTTCTGTTATTCTTGAGAAATGCAGTTGAGAATTTCGACTGGTCTGGAGGGCTGTGAATCACTTGGAAGATGGGCTTATTGGAGGGGGAAGGGTGTAACAACTAATGACACACAATACGTATCGAAAAGGAACAACATGCCAGGGTGTCTAGCTGAGGTCAGATATATGGACACTAAAGTGTGTTGCTTCCACCACCAGACATGTCAGTAAAACTAAGCAGAACCAGACACACTGAACTGTTATTCCACTTACAAATAGATGTAGTATAATAAACAATCAATACATATAACAAAAGTGGCCAGAAATTCTGAGATTTGCATATATGCTGAGGTAGGCCAACACCATGTGACGGTTCTCAGTCTGTCTGCTGGATTTTGCCAATCCATTTTAAAATGTGTAGATACCCACAGTACGGGAGTATCTGTCACCTTTGGTTCAGGTCATTTGTTATCCCCCCAACAGTTTGTGGGTGTTTCTCTGTCACTGTATAACTGTTGATAAATATAGTTTGTATCGTGTGTTTAAAGGCTTCCATTGATTTGTTTCCACAGAGTTTCATCTGAACGGCTGAACAATCTGTCTGTTTTTTGCCTGCCTCTGATCTCAACACCTGAAGCGGTGCCACTGATTGAAGCCATTCTTAACTGTCATGAGACAGGATTTAAAGAAAGCCTCCAGGTTGCCTTTTTGGAAGCTGTCAATAATTCACTACTGCAGTAAGTCCCAAGATTATTTCCTGCTTCCATCTCTGTGTAGTTCGCTCCCATTACGAGCACAGTCCTTTGAGCAGCTAGTCCCCCTGACTGAACAGGCCAACAATCATTTGATGTCACGACCACATCTGAGTCAACCAGCAGGGAGTCTGATAATACAAGTGGCTGGTGCCCGTGTTCCCCCAGAGTTTAGCTGTAGAACCTCTACGACTGTGCTTGTGCTCTTGTGAAGCCCAGCTGAGAGCACTGGGATTAGGCTCGGACCTTCTTTAGAGAGCTGACATGGCAACATTCTGTCCTAGCCATGGGAGTCTCTGTCCCAGTTGCAGTATGTGTAAGACCTTTATGTTTCCCTTGTTTATGAATGTTTTTGTTCCCCTCCTCATTTCAAGGTGTACCATGACCACACTTATCCATCGTACTGCGAGCATTGGTAAGTGACTCTTTGCAGCAGATAACCGTGCCAGTCCATGGCTAGTCAGCAGTGAGGTCTGGCATGCTTGGTGACCTAAGGCTTATTGCCTCACCCAAGAGTATGCATGCCACCTTTGCATAATGCTCATCCTGCACTGGCCCATGACCCATGAGGAGACAGCCTGAACCCAGGTCTTCCAAGTAGCACTACCTCCTATAATATTCATATTTATACTATGCTAGTGAGAATACATTGTGCTAAATAACTAGTGTTATTTTGCTGATGATATCTACTATCAAGACAAAAAACGTTTATCTTGATAGCAGACATGTTATGAACAAAGTAACGTAGGCAAGTTAGTTTTCAAACAGAAAACATGTTTTTGTTGTTACAAGAACCACTAATTGAAAATGGTATGGGATTTTGGTTTAAGTTCATTCAGTTTAATAAATTATGCTGATTATACTCTTTCAACCCTAAGTTTTAAAGCCATTATGGTGTCACAAACATTTCTCTCTACCCCCTACCAACTCCTACACTTTGTTGCTTTTGCAGGGCTTTGCTTGTGAAAGCATTGGAAGATAAAATCACATTGACTTGTCAGCCCAGCCGTAGCAATACTGGTTGTAATGCTGATGACACCTGCATTCGGCAACAAGCCCAGGTCATTGTGTGGCCGGCCAGGGGAGAACAGTTAAGTATTCCAGAGTACACTCTTCTCTGGGGAGGAGGGTCACCGCCTCCATGGCTTCACTGCCACTGGGTGACCACAAGGGGCAGTGCAACAGAGGTGCTGCATGGAGGGGAGCATTTGGCCTGGCTGTGCAGTGCATAGACGCATTCATGTATATATTTTTTTTCCGTAGGCATTTTATCTGCCCGGAGCTGTGGCAGGCGGCTTTAGTCCTCCGCCCCCCTTCCCCGGAGACCCAATCCAGGAACCACTCCTGGGAGTTGCGGGACATCATCGAGTCTGCCAGACTTGATTTTTCCATTTTCGCCTATCCCCCCCTTCCTTTCGGTGTAAGGACATCGGCTTCTAGCCTCCCGACCCATTACTGCTCTCCAGCTACCACCAGAGGGCAGTCAGCGAGCAAGATGACTAATCTCCCTGCCCCCGAGACAGGAGAGCAGTCCACTGGGCGCTCAATCCTCTCTCTCTCTCCCGACTCCAGGCGGCCCAAGCCCGTTCCCGAACCTGGGTCGCGGGCATGGCATGAGGTGTAGTGACCAGTGCCCCAACCTCTAGCGCCACTGGGACAGCTGCACACATTCATTCATGTGTATGGTGCCCACAGCATGTTGGTGTTCCAGGGAACAGGAAGGAAACCAGAGGAGAAACCTCGGTGTATGCCGGATGGTCCTGAGGCACTCCGGCCCAGCCTCTTGCTACTGGCTATCCCTCCACCGGAGGTATCTGTCTCCTGGCTCTGCACTCAAGAAGGGGCAGGTGATGCTCCCTAGCCATGGTCAGGCCCCGCCATGGGGTAAGCCGTGGGGCTTGGAGGGGGTAAACACCAGAGATGTGAGAGGATGGGGCTGAGCCCAAGCAAGGGATGGTGCAACACCAGTGAAACAGGGGTATAAACAATAAATTAAAAAATAAATAAATAACATGGCATAGATATGTCATAATGTTGTACTTAACCAATTGGAGAGCAACTGAAACGACACTTCTAGGGACATGGATATGTTGTTCATCCACACTTATTGGCAGGTTCCTTGCCACTTTAAATCTTGCCGGCAGGTCTTCAAGCTGGCTCCTCCCACCCACCTGGGTGGTAAAACTCTCGGCTCCACCCCATGACGCCAGATATTCCTTACCGCTTGGAAGCTTAGGTTCCCTCCTTAGCGCTCTGTGTTTTCGACTGGTTCCTGAAATTTTGGTCTCTGAATTCAATTGGAAGTTTTCTGAAACTTCGATCTTTTTCTTCTTCGCTCACGGCGATGGCTCATTCGTTTTCCGGCTTCGGAGGCGCCGGCATATGCCTCCAGAAAGATCCGTGCTCCACGTCGTTTACTGCCTTGACGGATCATGATCCTCAACTGCGATTTTATTTGTGCCCTTCGTGGCGCTCTGGAGGATTCAGCGCGACCGTTTGGGGCTCGTGAAATTTTCCCGCTCGGAAAATTCCTTGAGACTCGTGGGCAGTGTTCAGCGACCTCGGCTGAACAGCTCGATTTTCCTCCCTCTGGGGAGGGGGCGGCCGCCTCTCCCTCTTCCTTGGATGCGGCACTTATCCCGCTCTCCTTGAGTTCTCCTCATGCAGCTTCATTCAAGGAGCTTTGCCAGTCCCTTTCCTCAAAGAAAGAGGGACCTTCGGGACCTGCCTCTCGGCCCAAGTCCAAGGAGTCGCAGGCTAAGTCCCTTCATCGGCACTGGAGGTAGTGGGAGAGTTCCCCCTTCCCTATCGGCCGATGTTCGACTTCGGTCGAGGATGCGGCTTCGGCCGCTGGCCTCACGGTGTCCCCGTCAGGTCAGCCGGCCAGGACTCCCATCAACGTTGTTGTGTCTCTCGACCCGTCATCTGGGCTGTCTTCTGCTGGAGCCGCCATCCCTTCGCCGGTTCCCCCGGCGGAGGCTGAGGTTCTGCCTGCACCTTCGGGTCGACAGACCTCTGCCCTTTCTTCCGAGCCGAAGGAGGAGCGGGCGCGCCCCTCTCCTTCCCAGGCCCGCCCTCGGTTCCCCCGAGGATTCTGGTCTCGGTCTCGGTCCTCCTCTCGGTCAAGCCGCTCACGCCGACTTCGGTGTTCTCGGTCGGGGCACCGAGTCAAGTGGCATGGCCGTTCTTCCTCGTCCCCCTCCTCGGATGAGGAGTGGCTTCAATGCCGTTGGCGTCGACGTTACGAGGAGCTTATGTGGCAGCAGCTGTTGTTGTCCGGGAATCAATCGACCCCGATTCATTCTCCGGCTAGTAAGCAGCTGCCACCCGGTCGGCCGACGCAACCGCTCGAGGTAGTCGAGGTGCCCTCTCCGGGGCCGGTTGCTCATCCGATCCCTGCTGCCCCACTGTCTTCGGTGGAACCCAGGCCGGGTCATGACCTGTCTCGCAGGTTATCTGTTCCCCTCATTCCCGCCCGGCCTCGGCTGACGAAGAGTGACTCAGGCCTGCGGCAGCTTTTTGCAGACCCCTCGGAGCCCGAAATCGACTCCTCTATGTTTCCTAACAGGGAGGGCCCAGGGTCTTCTCTGGAACATTCTGCGGACGACAACCCATCGTCCTTTATGGGTCTGCTCCAGCTCATCTAGGAATTCACCGGGATGCAGCTTGAGCCCGTTTTCAAACGGGCCCCTTATCCCCTTACGGAGATTCTAGACCAAAGGGGTTCACCCTCGGAGGCCTTCCCAGTGGCTGAGGCAATTGTGGGCCCAGCCTTGGAGCTCTGGTGGTGGCCTACCTCCTGCCCTGCGCTATCTGCCAGGATGGCCAGGAAGTACTCTGTCCCTGTCGGTTCTCTGCCCGGTTTCTCAGAACACCCCTCGGCTGAGGGGGTAGTTACCGACAATGTTTTCCAATGTTCTGGAAATGCTAGGGATGTGGATAGGCCCCCTGACAAGGAGTCCAAAAGGATGGACTATGTCGGGTGCAAGGTTTACGCCGCGTCCTCCCTAGGCCTCCGTCAGGCCAGCTCGGCGGCACTGATGGCACATTTCCCCCACGCCCTCTTGGGCTCCCTGGATGAGGTCCTCCCTCATCTCCCGGCCGATCTGCGGACCACGGTCCGGCGGGTGCGGGACCAGGGTAGGGAGGTGGCAATACAGCAGCTCCAGATGGCTCTGGATCTGGGCGACTCCTGTGCCAGATCAGTGGCGGCCGCGGTGGCCATGCACCGCAGGGCGTGGCTCAGGTTATCCTCCTTCTCTTTGGAAACCCAGCACGAGTTGGCGGACATTCCCTTCTTGGGGACTGACCTTTTCGGCTCTGGAGTGGAGGGACACCTCTAGGGGTCCGAGAAGTCCGATGCCACTCTGGACTCGGTCACTCCCGCCCAGAGGGACAAGGGCAGCCGACAGCCTTTGCGTACGCCCCTTTGCCCCCCGGTCCCTGCGGCTCGACTGGCCCAGCACGAGGGCCAGCAGGCATGCGCTGGGCGGCCTGACTCCAAACCAGCGTCTTCCTCCAAAAGGAAGCAGGGAGGTAAAGATCCGAGAGCTCCCTCGGCCTCTTCCTCCCCCAAGCCTGCTCAGTGACGGGCTAAGGGGCACTGTCCCCAGCCCTATCGCCCCTACCCGGGTTCCCCCGTGGGGGGACGGCTCCGCATCTCCTCCACTTGGTCCGCTTCCCAGACCTCCAGGGGTCGGAGGTGCTAAGGGTGAGACCTGTCTCGGGTTTGCAAGCAGTTTCCACCCTTCTGAGCCATTGCCCCACGGGGATCTTGGGGTCCACAGCCTCTTCGTCGGCCCGCTGAGCCGACTTGCCTGGCCCTCTAAATAGGGGTGATCAGGAAGGTTGCGGATCCTCCTTCTGACCCCGGGTTCGTGTCCAGGCATTCCTGGTCTCTAATGGATGGGGGGCTTCCGCCCCATTCCTCCGCACGCCTGGATGGTCTCTCTGACTTAGATATCCCATCCTCAGAAAGGGCGTGTGGCTTCGCTCCTGGGCCTCCAGGATGTACTTACTCCTCGTTCCGTCCATTTCCTGGGAGACTTCTCCCTTTCCTAGCGGGGGATCTCCTTACGAGTTCCAGACCAGGCCCTTCGGTCTTTGCCCAGCAGCTCTCTGCGGCATGGAGGGTCCCGGACATAACCCCACCCGGGTGGCGGCCTGACTACAGCCCTTCCAGGTGGAAGGGGTCGATCCAGAGTTCTGGATCTCAGGCTGGTCTCCTGTTATCGGAGCCACGTTGGAACTCATGCCTTAGCGGGTGATCCTTCTTCAGGACCAGGCTCGACTCTTGAGTCCGAGCTCGGCGCCTGGCGGACAGGGCTGGGGTTCTTCCTCCCGTACCTGGTCTGGTCTGACTGGGCAATTGCGCCCTGCCGGGACCACCTGCTTCTCCTGGACCTCGCGGCGTCCGGCTCCAGCGTGGTCTTTTGGACCCGCTGGTTCATGCATTCCCCTGGTGGGGATTGACCAGCCAGCGGTCACAGTGCTGCGTTCCTTCGGACCAGTTCGTGACTACAGCCCAGGAGTTAGGGAATGCTCTCCTTCGGACCGTTCCAGCTCTTGCAGGAGAACATCCTGTTCGTCCGCCCCGAGTCGACTGTCTGCTCCGACCGATGCTTCTCGAATGGGTTGGGGTGCCCAACTAGGGAATACAGAGTGCTCTGCCTCTGGTCCTCTTGGGAGTCCCGATGTCTTTCCTACCCGCTGGAGCTCCTGGCGGTCCGCTTTGCTTGCACCGCTCGCTCCGTTTGTGCGGGGTCTAGTGGTTTAAGTCCAGGTGGACAACACCACGACCATGTGCTACCTACCCCGCCAGGTTCGGACGAGCCCCTTGCATCTCGTAAGGAGGTTCTTCATATCGGGTCTTTCGCGCAGCTGGGAGGCGGTTTCCTAGCCATTCGATGGCTGGAGCCTCCAGCACCCTGGCTGATGCCCTAAGCCGGACATAGGCTGCGCCTCACGAGCGGTCTTCCCTGCCGGAGGTAACACAGTATCTTCTCCCTCCTTCCCTCCAGGGAGAATATGAGGCTGAGACTGTCTCATGCCTGCCCCCTCAGCAAGGTTTGCTGTAGGGGATGCCGTCGAGGTCGCAGACCCCGGGCCTCTTCTATGCCTCTCCCCCATTTCCCTTGACCTACGGGCAAGGCGAGGAGGGACTAGGCGCAGGCGATGCTGGTAGCCCCAGACTGGTTGGCTAGCTCTGGTATCCAGCTCTCCTCAGTCTCAGCCCCAGGCTTCCGAGGCGGCTTCCAGCCCGCCCGGTCCTGATCTGTGTTTTCAGGGGAAGGGTTTCCATCTGGACCTTCAGTCCCTGCACCTAAAGGTCTGGCCCCTGTGCGGCTAGGGGCCAGGCCTGGGGTCTTTCGGCAAGGTCCTCGACGTTTTCCAGGCGTCCTGCCGGGAGTCGGCCAAATATGCTCGCCTTCAAATGGTGGAGTTCTGCATTTGATGTTGGGACAGGGCCGGGGCCCCCCTCCTGTCCCTCGGAGAGCATTCCGGACAACCTGCGGTCCGTTCTTTTGAACCAGGGCTTCGGCCGACGACCCTCTGGGTGCTTCTGTTGGTCTCTCCTGTCTTCCAGGCGCGGGCCGGAAGGCAGTCGGTGGCGCAGAAAAGGTGGTCTGGAGCTTTCTAGGCCTCGATCGCACCTCCCCTTCGGGGAGAGTATCCCCATTCCGGGGATTGTCGCTGGTATGGGCTTAGCTCACTGGCAAGCCGTTCGAACCTTGCACAGGTGCGAGTTCCCCACCTGTTGTGGAAGAACACCTTCTTGGGGCTACTCTGCCATCCAGAAGGAGAGGAGAGTTCCAGGCGCTCCTTTGAATCTCCCTATCTGGTCTTCCACAGGGACATGGTTGTCCTGCGCCCCACAGTTCCTTCCGTTGGCGGTGGGATTTTTCCCTAGCTGGGTATTGCCTCTGCCAGGTTCATCCCCATTCACGCCTGAGGTCAGTAGTATAGGTTCCCTTGGGGACCCTATTTATACGCTCGCCTACCCAGGGAGCGTAGGGCTGCAGTTCGGGAGAGGTTCGCCAGCTGTTTGTCATCTACGCTGAAGCCGCACCTGGCAGACCTGCAGCCTAGCGGACGACGAGTGGGTGGGTCACCTCCTGCATAGGTCTCCGCTATAGATGGGCGGGCATGGAGCCTCCCAGAGGGATAAGTGCTCATTTTACCCACCTTTCCGCTGCATCGGTGGCTGCTTCCGAGGATACTCCGGTCCGGGATATCCGCAGGGCTTCTACCTGGAAGCAGGCTTACCGTTTTTCCCCTTCCACATCGACTCTGGGGTCACGCTGGGATGCTGGTCGGGGCCTCGGTTCTCCAGTCTTTCTACCTAAGTAGGGGGTGTGCGCCTTGCCTCCCTCCTCCCGGAGAACTGCTAGGAGTCTGCCAATAAGTGTGGATGAACATCATATCCATGTCCCTAGAAATACAGGTTACTTACCTGTAACAGGAGTTCTAGAAATGGTATATGTTTTTCATCCACACGACCCACCCGGCCTCCCCGGCTTCGACGTACAACCTGGCTTCCAGCGGGCTAGATCTGGCGTCATGGGGCGGAGCCGAGAGTTTTACCACCCGGGTGGGTGGGAGGAGCCAGCTTGAAGACCTTCCGGCAAGATTTAAAGCGGCAAGGAACCTGCCAATATGTGTGGATGAACAACATATACCATTCCTATAACTCCTGTTACAGGTGAGTAACCTGTATTTCTTGACATCACAATGGAGCTATGCAGCTTTTTAACCAGAGCGGTAAAGTCAAATAAACAGTTACAGCTTGACAGTCATAAATTAATGCATGCTAGAATCCATAATAACACAGACTGGACTCCAGTTTTTCAGTTTCAGCACAGTGATGTGGGTAACGGTCTGTGTTGCCGATGTCAAGGGAGCAAAGGATCACTAATTTATATAATGTTGGACTGTTGTAAAGTTAATGCTTTATGAACCCTACAAGAAGAGGAATTGAGCTTGTTAACTTTTTGAGTGCAGAATGGGTCTGAACACATTATACTCTTGCAGTCTTGTAAGGTAGGCCTGAGGAACTGTTTTACATCCAAGTCATGCCTGTTAGGTACAACTCCTAATAATATTTCCAGTACTAAAAAGCATCATCTTGTTCTGGTATCCATAATATTTAAAAAGTAATATTAAAAAACTGGTTTAACTAACAAATAATGTAATACAAGAAAGGGCATGAAACCATATTGCACGTACTGCATTTGAAATGTATATCGGTTAACATGCATAATAATCACGGATGCATTATTAAAAGATGGGGCTTATTCTATGAGATATTAACTAGTGAACCATGTGGGGAGTAGTTATAGTTGTAACATGGGAATTAATGAGTTGTGAAATGAAAGATAGTGATTTGTGGAAACGCAGCATGTGACAGAAATGGAGCGGGTATTAATCCAGTAGTAATGTCCACTCCTGCAGTATCTGTCACTGCCACTGTTAAGGAAGGGTCGCAATTCCCGCTTGGTGTACTACATAACAACAGTAGTTTAGAGCTGTACATAAAAAATCCCAGGGAGCAATGCCAGTGACCCCCCCCCCCGTGGCATTTACTGTATCGCGGTCCCACGTAGCCACCAATAGTGTAAGTGACAGCAGGCTTACTTCACAGTGTCCATAAACAGAACATTGACCGAGTCCTGCATGTTTTGCAAGTGTCTTCACAACTTCCCATGCATGAACGATCGGGCAGATACACACATGGTGACTAGGGCACGAAAATGTTGCGGGTGTGCTCCCTGTCCCCATGGCCCTGATTGCAACAGAACTGAAGCCGGGACACACAGATAGGTGATGGATGAAGTCGTGTGATGTGCGGTCCCGAAAATAAAGATTCGTTTCCACCTATCCACCCAATGGACATTGCTGAATGAACATGGATAGTGCAAGGCGCAGGAAAAGGTAGCAGCCACAGAGCCACCCAGCACCGGAAGAGCAACTATTTCCTGCTTATAGAAGGGAGATAAGTCAAATTTATAAGCAATAGAACAACACCATTTAATGCTTACATAGTAGTAGTAGTGTAGCACAGCAGAAATCTTTTAAGAAAAGCAAGATCAGTGAGTGATGCTAATTAGACCAGTGCAAATCTAAGATAGGCGACAGCATGAAGATATGCAAATGACGTAGGAATCCATCTCATTCGAAGTAGCGGACATCGAGTACAGCAGAGAACGGATAAAAAATATAAAGTTTTGTACATGTAGTTTTTGTTAAAAAAGCAAGGATCACAGTAATCATTGTCTGTGCGTTCCATTACAAATGTGTTATTGTGTTTAAAAAAACCACCACTATATGAATAAATGTGGTTGTGAGGAAAAAAAAGCACTACAGATTTTTGATGTAAAACCATATTTTGTGAAGGAATCAAAGTGTGAGTCTCTGTAATATATCACGAATAACAATATCACACAATTCACCTGCACATTGCCCCTTGTTACAAGTGCATTAATCCCTTCCAGTCTCGAGCTCTACTAGTGGATTAATGCCTCGTGGGTGGTTGGAAGCACTTGGCCTGCGGCCTCGTGCACCCCCTCCGCCCCACCCACACACACACACACTAGGCATTAATCCACTAGTAGAGCCCTCCTCTGTCAGGGATTAATGCTTACTTATCAACTCTGTTTTTAAAATCTGCCTGTGTCTTCTATATACTGTATTGTCAGTACGTTTTGTTTGCACAGCTGTGTTCATAATGCTGAAGTCTAATGCTTTATGTGTAAAACTACCAACAGTCCCTGTTTTCCCAGGACAGTCCCTATTTTAGGCAGCATGTCCCAGTGTCCCCACAAGTTTTGCAAAATGTCACTTTTGTCCTGGTTTTTGCTTACATGTCCCAGTTTTGTCCCTTTTTTTCCTTGCTGACTGCTAATCCGTGAGTGACAGTTATTTCAGCACCACTGTGGTGCTACTCGGGCTGGACAGCAGTTTGCAACTTCAGCCCTTGCACCTGTGTTGCACTGCAAGCATGTCAGTGGGAGCACAGTAAAGCATGTTCCTTCCTGTTAGATTAGACTGGGTAGTAGTACAAACAAGCGCATGTGGACATCTGCCTGCCAGTAGCTGAGAGGGACTCCAGACAGAGAAGAGACCGGCAGCAGTGAAGTAAGGTACCCAAACCTGATCAGCTGTAGGGAAGTGTATGAAAACAATTTGGTGTGGTGGTGAGAGTCACTGAAGTGAAGTTTGCTCAGCAAATGAGGTGAGTGTAAGCGGGTTGTATGGGACTGTCAAGAGGAGCAATACATGCAGCTCAAATGTCTTATCAAAATTTAACGTAGGTTTGCTTCTAATGAACTTTATATACATCAAGATTTGGAACTTGCTGCAGCAGAATGATGTATTGTTTTAATCTGAATGTTTGCTACTGGTGTTACTGTGGGGCAGCATGGCCAGAGCAAGCAGCAAAATGTAACTGATTGTGTGCAGCGCTGCCCGTGGGAGTGACATGGTTGGGGGGGTCATGGTCAGGATGGATTGTCCCAGTTTTAGGCCTCAGAAAGTTGGTAGCTTTATTTATATGGACACATTGTTACAGTGTATTTGTTAGGAATGTACAATTTGCTTTGTAAACATCTATCATTAACTTAGAGTAATTATCTGCTCCGTTCAGCTGACGAGGGGTTGCTGGAGATTCCGAGGGTAAATTTGAAGTCATCTGGTGCCTGTGCGTTTGGATTTGCTGCACCTACCCTCTGGAATTCTCTGCCCCGTCAGCTCCGGGAGTGTAGGACGGTGGGGAGCTTTAAGCAGGCACTAAAGACTTTTTTATGGGAGAAGGCATTTCCTTCTTTGTTCTAATTTTATATTGCAGTATTGTAATATATGTTTATATTTGTTTTATTTAATGTATTGAATATGTTTTATGTTTGCTCTTGATGTACAGCGCTTTGAAATTTTGAAAGGCGCTCAATTAAATAAATTTTATTATTATTATTAATGTATGTTTGTTGATGTTTTCTGTTCATTTTTAACAATAAAAATATTTGCTACAATAAACAGTTGCAGCTCCAAAGAAGAGCTAATTTAAAAGGTTTACATTAGAAAACATATGGTATAAACTGGGCACTCAGTGGCCTGACTCAGAAGATGTCATTTATTTTCATTTGTGATGGGGCAGGACATTCATAACTCGTTAGCGGCTCTGCCACTCGAGAGTTATGGTCCGGCCCCCTCACTCATGAATAAAAATGGCCCATTCTGAGTCATGCCATTGCGTATGCCCAACAAACAACAGGAATTCCGTCTCTCAGGCCACTTATTTTGTGGTGGCCTTCATGCTGCCGTGGCAACGGGGGATTTACCCCTTTAGCTGCCCCTTACCCACTTCACCCTGAGGATGCCGACACTAGGACATTACATCCAGTCTGTCAGCGTTCTGATGCACACTCCAGTCTGGCACTTAATTGCATTCTCCCTTTCCCTACACCACTGGACATACACATCTACAGATGGCAGTGACAGAGTGGTGTGATGGCCCTGCCTCCCTATAGAGCATGCCCTGGAACTCCTCCTCCTCCCCACCACCCAGCCCCTTGATGACCCGACCTAGTTCCTGAACTGGGTCGCCTGTGTCATGAGCGGTAGTGCTATTGCTGCGCCCACAAGCCAAGTGACCTTACACTAAGTTTGAATATTTTTTGAGCTATTTGTGACAGGGTAGACTAGGACCCTGTCCCATTTGCTTTTGAGAAAGCATTTAAATGTAAGGATCTGTCCTTCTTCTGTCTCTTCTCTATATGGTTGCGCAACCAAATTTTCCTGTGAGACCTCAGACTTGATTAACCCGAACAGTCTTGCAATATTTTGCCTCTCGCTGTCTCTCAGTTTTCTCTTGCTGTCTGTTTTTCTCCCTTGCATATCTATATCAGCTAATACAAAAATTATGTGCAAATCAACGTATGGAATGAAACTGATAATGGGATCACTTTTGTTCAGAAAATAGTGTTACTGTTGAAATGTATATTAATTGTAGAAAACTAGAGGTTACTTGAGTGCAAATGCTAAAAAGGCCCTCAGAAACATCCTGCCTGATATTTACGAGAACAGAACATTTTGCAAAAACAGCATGTTTGCTACAGGTGGGGGGTTGAAAAAGAATTATAAAAAGGCTAACCTGCTACTGCAATTAGAGAGATTACAAGAAAGATTTTATTTTGCTTCTGTACATAGTATGAACAAGTTTATATATTTTGTTCTATGTTTCTCCTACTATAAATAAAGATCTTACTTCGAGAGGGTTCCTTCAGTAGGTCATCACATATAGGACTGGCGCCACCTGGCATCGGGCCGCATGGCAGACTTTTCTAGCAATACCTGACGGGGGACTGCCCACCCGACGTCACGTGACTGACGTCAGCATGACTGTATATAGTGGGCGGTCCCCACGCAGCCCTCCAGTTCTTTCCCGCCGTCACCTCGTGTCAGTCACATCGCAGACTTCCAGTAGCGTTTGTCGAGAAAGTTCTTTCGCGTCGGGTTTTTTCCCTCACAATTCTCTTCAATAATTTTTCAACAACCTTTGACGTCTTCTCCGAAGAAAAAGTGCTTAGCTTGTGGCACGCAGATCCCGCACAAAGATGGTCACCAGAAGTGCGTTCTCTGCCTAGGCCCAAACCATCCTATCTCCTCCTACCCTGAGTGTCAGTCATTCAACCAGGCCACTGAAAAACGGAGACAGCAGGCATTGGAGGCCCACCTTCTTAAATCTCGTCTGGCCTCCTTGGAGAAAAAGATGGAGCGCCTTAAGGATTCGTCTGAAAAATCTTCCCCTTCAAAAAAGCACAAGGAGAAGACTAGGGAGTGGGCTCACTCCGCGGACGATGCCAGGCCATCCACAAGCAAGGCCCAATTACGGCCGATGAAGACAGACGGTAAGTCGGACAAGACTCCAGCGGGTAAGTCAGTCGCCGGAGGACCGCTCCTGCCAGAAAGTCGACCCCTGGCTCCTCTGGAGACCGTGCGGTGGCCGCTGAGTTGACTCCCCAGCTGAGGCAGTCGCCCGGCCATGGTCAATGAGCCCGGCCAGGGCTCCTCCCTGACCACCCAACTATGCCCGCTAAGGCGGCCATTTCCGATGACCGCAGGGCCTGGTCCGTCGGCCTAATGGCGCCTCATCCGATGCGGGGACCAAAGGGAAAAAGCCCTCTCCTTCTACTACTGCACCCACGTCCTTGTACTCCTCCTCGGACGCTTCCGGCGATAGTCTCGGAGACCCAATCGAGCCTCTCGACATAGTGAGTACTTCTCCGCATTCCCCCGTGGGGGTTCCAGATCAGCAGGCTCCTTCACGGCCGTCTGGCCTTCTTGTGGAGGCCCCTCCACCTTCGGACGGGACACTGGCGCCTCCCCCGATGCCAGTGATCCTGATGACCATCCCTCAGCCGGAACTGGCAGACAGGCCCTTGCCTCTGGCCCTGATGCTGGACCTGACCCCGTCGCCGGAGCTCCCTTGTCCGGTTCCGACGCTGGCCCCTCTTCCAGTGCCGGATCGGGCTGCACTGGTGCCGACGTCGGTCCCTCCGACGTGGGCTGTCCTGATGCCGGACCCTCCTCCCATTTACACAACGGCGGGTCCAACGTGGGTTCCCCCAATGCCTGATCCATCATCGGGAACCTATTCTAGACCCCGAACTGTCCCCCATTACCCCTTTGGGTATCCTGGGGATCCCTACCCCGGGGGTTCCACTCCTGATCGGAGCCATTTTGGGCAGTTCCACCATGGATACAACCCATATTCCCCTTATATGGGTTTCCAGTGGTCTTATCCCCCTCCGGTCGCCCTTCCTCCTCCTCTCCCCCAATCTCAACCAGACCCTGCTCCCCCTCCTCCGGTGGCCCCAGATTTCAAGACCTTAATTCAGTTTTGGTGGCAGGAGGCCAGGTCAGAGCTGGTTATTGATCTAGAAGCCAGACTCCCGCAGTGGCAGCTTCCTAGATCCTCTTCCCTGAGCAGTTCTGTTTCAACTGTCCTCATCTCGGGGAAGACTCAACAGAGCGTTTCCTTGTGGGATTTCCATTGTCGTCCTGTTGAGAAGGTGGAAGACAGTTCCGATGGGAGGGAGGACTCCGAGGAGGAAGAACCTGTGGAGGACCCTGAGGATACGAAAGGAAGATCCTCCCCCAAATCCCCTCCGGAGGATCCTTCCTTTTCAGACATCTTGAGGACCCTAAGAGATCATTTCGACTGGGAGTCGGAGGACCAGGATCCTATGCAGCAAAGACTCGCGGAACATCTTGATTTAGAGTCTCTTCCATCTATTCAAGTACCCCCATGGATGGGTCCTCACCAAGACCTCACCACCACCGTCTGGCAGATGCCTCATTCGATCCCGGCTGTCCCCAAGGGGGCGGACAGGCTCTACCGGGTGCCAAAGGATGCACCTTTTTTAAAGGCTCATCCTAAGGCAGACTCTGTGGTCATCTCGGCTGCTCATGACCGCTCCACAGCTCCCAAGCACATGAGCACGACACCTCCGGACAAAGAGTCGAGGCTGATGGACCAGTTCGGGAAGAAGGTCTACTCATCTGCCACGTGCGCCCTTCGCTTCCTTAGTTATGTGGCCCACATGGTATCTCACCAAAAACAGACTATGGCCAGGTTGGAGGCAAGGGTCCAGTCCGTGGATCCATCGCCCCTTAAGGAGGAACTTGCCAAGGATCTCCACCTCTCCAAGATCTCCTCTAGGCATGCTCTTCGAGCCAAGTACGACTCTGTCAATTTGGTGGCCCGTACCTCGGCAACTGCCATTGCCCTTAGGTGGCATTCCTGGCTTTGTCTCTCTGGGCTCGCTAACGAAGTCCAGTCGGCGATTCAGGACGCCCCCTTCAGGGGCTCAGTCCTTTTTGGAGGAGATACCAAGGACATCATAACGGATTTACAGGACAAAGGTGTGGCCCTTAACTCCGTTGGGTCCATGTACCGATTGGGCACTCAACAACAGCAGCAGCCATTTTGGAAAAGGACCAGGAGGCAGCGGAAGAAGTCTCAGGTGAGATGCCAAGGTAAGCGTAAGGCCACGGGTACCGCTACCCCACCTGCTCCCAAGAATCAGCGACGTTCGGGGGGACCTCCTCCCGAGCGTCCCGCCACTTCTTGACTCTCCGGTCCCACTGCACCCTCAGTCTTGCGACAGGGAGCAGGTGGGGGGAAGGTTCGCCTGCCACACGCAGGAGTGGAGGGCGATCACTTCAGATGAGTGGGTCCTGCAATTAGTGTCCATTGGACACACCATCGAGTTTCTGGAGATCCCTCCGGATACTCCTCCACGGAGGTCCTCGTTCGTGAGGAGGTCAGTGCACTCTTGCTCAAAGAAGCAATCGAGCCAGTTCGCTTCGGACAAAGGGGAAAAGGGTTTTACTCTCATTTCTTCCTGGTTCCAAAAAAGATCGGGGACTTCAGACCTATTCTGTACTTGAGTCAACTCAATCAGTATGTAGAGTACAAGGAAGTTCCGCATGCTGACGCTCCAGAGCCTTCTTCCTCTCCTGTTGGAGAATCATTGGCTCTGCACCCTGGACATGCAGGATGCCTACCTGCACATCTCTGTCTTCCCCAGCCACTGCTGTTTCCTGCGTTTTTGCTTCCAAGGAGAGCATTTCCGGTTCCGGGCGCTCCCCTTTGGTCTGTGTTCGGCACCTCGGGTTTTTACCAATGCCTGGCAGTGGTGGCGGCGTTTCTACGCTGCAAGGGTTTTGCGGTGTTCCCTTACCTGGATGACTGGTTGATCTCAGCTCCGTCCAGGGATTTTTTATTGGAAACTCTGTCTTTCACACTGTACCTCTTCAACCGACTGGGGATAATGGTCAAGTGTCCCCAAGTCGTCTCTAGTACCGTCCCAAAGACTACAGTCCATTGGGGCAGTTCTGGATACAGTTCAGTGCAGAGGCTTCCTTCCTCCAGACAGTGTGGAGACCTTAATCAGCCAGGCTCGCAAAGTAGCCTCTCTCAGGACCATTCCTGCCCGGGAGATCCTTCGTCTTTTGGGACTGATAGCAGCTTCCATCACGACTGTTCTCCTAGCAAGGCTGCACATGTGAATCACTCAGTGGTCATTAAGGGTGCAGTGGGATCAGCTCCTAGATGACCTGGACCTTCCGGTCTTGGTCTCTTCAGCGGTCCAGAGGGATTTACAGTGGTGGGAGGATCCCCACAATGTTTCCCTGGGACTTCCGTTCCGAAACCCTGCACTAGCAGCTACCTTCACCACGGATGCCTCGAATATGGGGTTGGGGGCCCATCTGGGGGATCATCAAGCTCAAGGCCTTTGGACAGGCCTGGAGACTTCTCTCCACATCAGTGTTCTGGAACTCAAGGGAACACTGCTGATCCAAACGGACAACATGTCGGTAGTTTGGTACATCAACAAACAAGGAGGAACCCGATCGTACTCTCTTTGTAGGGAAGCGACCCGGGTGTGGAACTGGGCAGTCCAGCACCTTCTGGTCCTGGTGGCCGTGCACGTCCCAGGCATTCTAAATGTCCTGGCGGATAGTCTCAGCAGAACTCGATCCCTTGTCCATGAGTGGGAATTGCATCAGGAAGTGGCAGACTCCATCTTCCAGAATTGGGGACGTCGAGGAAATCGACCTCTTAGCCTCCCAATCCAGCATAAATTTCCCGTTTATCATTCCAAATGGTGCTTCGGGAGTGATGCATTATCTCTATCATGGACAGGGGAATGTTTGTACGCGTTCCCTCCTTTTCCCATTCTACAGAGAGTTCTCCTCAAACTTCAAGCCGAGGGAGCAAGAATGATCCTTATTGCTCCTCTCTGGCCGAGACAAATTTCGTTCCCGCTGTTACAGCAGCTCTCCAGGGAACCACCTGACTCACAACCTCCTGGCTCAAGATCAGGGCAGGCTGGTTCATCTGGAGCTCAGGACCCTGCATCTTCATGTGTGGCTCCTTCAGACGTAGCGATTTCTCACTTTGGGGTCTCCTCTAGAGTGGCTCAGGTCCTCATTGAGGCCAGGAAACCGTCCACCGATTCCACTTATGCTATGAAGTGGAAGCAGTTTTCGATCTGGCTTTCCGCTCAGGGTTGGGACCCTTTCTCCTGTTCAGCCATGCAAGTCATGGAATACCTCCTTCATTTATCAGACTCTGATCTGTCTTATTCTTCTTTGACGGTCCATATCTCAGCCATTTCCGCGTACCACGAGCTAATGGATGGTAAACCTGTGGCTCAGTTGGAGGTCTGAAAGACCTTTCTGAAAGGCATCCTCCATCTGAAACCCGCCATCCGCAGCCCAACTCCACCTTGGGACTTGAACTTCGTCCTGGAAAAGCTCACCCTTTCTCCTTTCAAACCGGCCATGAGCTGTGATCTGCGCCTTCTTTCCTGGAAGACGCTTTTTCTGGTGGCTATCGCCTCTGCCCGAAGGATTTCGGAGCTTCACGCTTTAGTCTGCATGGAGCCCTGCTTGATTTTCCATAGGGACCGGGTGGTCCTTAGGACGCATCTGAGGTTCTCTCCCAGGGTGGTGTTGGAATCCACACTGAACCAATTAGTAGAGCTTCTGGTTTACTGCTCATCCCCTTCCAACAAGGGTGAGGCACTCCTTCACACGATGGATGTCCATCGGATCCTCCGGTGCTATACTCACCGGACTAAAGAGCTTCGCTCTTGTGATCAGTTATTCATTTCCTTTGCCCCCAGGTCGAGGGGCAAACTGGTTTCTAAGCAGGGCCTTTACAAATGGTTGGGAAACTGCATCCAGTACTATTACCAGAAGTACGATAAGCCTCTATCGGGCTCCATAAGAGGTCATTCTACTAGAGGCATGGCTGCCTCCGCGGCATTCCTTCAGAGCATTTCCACAGCGGACATCTGTGCCGCCGCTACTTGGAGTTCTGTCCACACCTTTACCAAACACTACAGTCTGGACATTGCTTCTAGGCGGAGGGCCGGCTTTGGATTAGCCATCCTGCAAGGCCTTTTGTCCTAGGCTGCGTCCATGCTGGACTTCAGTTGTTCTGTTGGAGCTAGCTTCCTTCTCCCTAGTTTCTCTCTGTCTCTCTCTGGAGGGACTGCTTGGGACTCTGTCCTATATGTGAAGACCTACTGAAGGAACCCTCTCGAAGTAAGATAGTACAGTTACGTAGGAACTTACCGTAACAGTAGATCTTTGAGAGAGGTTCCTTCAGTAGGTCATATTTTTCCCTCCCTCCTTCCCCTCATTTATTGTTTTACAGGAATTCCAATTCCTGTTCGCTCCTACTCCCGAGGACCTCACATTTTTCAGTGTGATGAAACAATTGTCCTCAGCCATGGGGTTCCATACAGAGGAAGAAGATGTCACCAGAAAAGATCTGGTGGATTTTCGGGAGATACCAGAGTCTCCTGTGTTGCCTGCCTTAAAGAATGCTGCTCCTGCAGCCTGGTACAGGCCAGACATGGTGCCAGCTATGCCCCGCAGGGTGGATAAGCTTTACCATGCCCCGAGGGGTTTCCCTACTATGCTGCCCAGCCAGAAACTGATTCGGTAGTCCTTAAGGCAGTTCATGACAGGTCTAAAGCGCTTAAGCACCTTAGCTCTCTTCCCCCTGACAAAGAGTCACACAGAATTGACCTTTTGGTCAATAGGATTTATGCCTCCTCTACCCATGGGCTGAGGATTGCCAGTTACCTGTCTCATATGGTAAAATACCAGAACTCCAACTAGAAGAAGGGCAAAGCTGCTGCTCAGGCCCTCCAAGATGGCACAGAGAAGCAGGAGGTTCTCAAGTGCTTGCAGACTGCTGAATATGTTAGCAAGCACCTCCTCAGGGCCCTCTATGATATCTCAGACACTATTGCCAGAGCTGCTGCCACTGGCATCTGCCTGTGTAGGCACTGTTGGCTAAGGGTCTCTGGCTGTGCTTCTACTGTTTAGCAGAAGGTGCTTAATGGCCCTTTCAATGGCATTAAGCTTTTTTGGCCTGATGTCCAGGACATCATTAATGATTTTCAGGCATCCGACAGGGTTATAAAATCTGTATACTCCCTCTACCAAACGCAGCTTAAGGGTAGACAGCGCCCTCCTTTTCGCAATGCATCCAATAGACCCAATGCAGCCTCGTGGCACCAAGGCAAACGAAGAGCCTCCACTGCCTTGCCCACTTTGTCCAATGCAGGAGCCATGGCCAGGTGTCCAAGAAGTGATGGGTCAGCCCCAGCAGCTGAATCCACCTCTGCTTGACTCCTTGCCAGACCCCCCCTCGTTCGGTCCCCGACCAAGAGGTGGTCATCAGAGGTTGGTTCTCCCTCCATCTCAGCCATAACCATAACTTCAGATGCCTGGATTCTGCACATCATAGAAAGAGGTCACACACTGGAGCTCCTCGAGCAGACCTCCAGAAAACCCTCCCCTGCTCTCCAATTACCCCCCCCCCCCGGCTCACTTGTCTGTTCTCCGGGAGGAGGTACAGTCCCTTCTGCGCAAACAGACTATCAAGCCAGTACCCAGATGCCAGAAGAACGGGTTCTGTTCTGGGTTCTTACTGGTCCCCAAAAAGAGCTGAGATCTGATGCCCATTCCGGATCTAAAGGACCTCAATCTCTATGTCCAGTACCAAAAGTTATGGATGGTGGCTTTGCCAGGCCTGATGCCCCTTCTCAAGGCAGGTGACTGGCTCTGTTCACTGGACATGCAGGATACCTACCTTACATCTCGGTCTTTCCTCCTCACAGGAGGTTTCTTCGTTTTCTGTTTCAGGGTGAGCATTACCAATTCGAGGTGCTACCCTTTGGCGTGTCCTCTGCTCTGCAGATGTTTACCAGGTGCTTAGCAGCAGTAGTTGCAGCTCTCAGAAGGGGTTTCTATGTCAACACATCGACAACGATGTTGTTGACATGCCCGACAGCGATGGGAACAATGCCTACTGTTGGCATTGTTCCCGTCGGGACAAACTGTTTTTTTGTGGGGGGCTTTGCCTCCCGCACCCCCATCTTAAATATCCAACTCCAAGTCGGAGTTGGTTCGGTGTAGGAGTGAAACACCGGGCATCGCGGTGCAATTGTACAGTGGACTACCACTGTGACCTAGCGAGATTTGTCGCTGTGGTGGACTTCGCTGTTAAATTTTCGTTGTGCTGATGGTACAACCTCAGAAGGGAGGGACTGTATGTTTTCCCTTACCTAGATGATTGGCTCCTAAAGGCCCTGTCCAGGGGGTAGCTTCTGCGAATTCTGGAGAGAATTCTCCAGCTGTTCCCCTCCCTGGGCATTACTGTCAACCTGCCCAAGTCGGTCCTGGTACCATCCCAAAGGCTGCAATACATAGGGGCAGTTCTAGACTCTGTACAGAGGAAGGCTTTTTCTGTCTCAAAACAGGGCGGAGTGCCTTATGGCCCAGGCTCAGGAGGTGGCCCAGAGCTGTTTAACTCATGCCAGGGTGTACCTGAGACTCTTGGGTCTGATGGCAGCTGACATTCCCACTGTTCTACTGGCCAGACTCAATATGCGCATTCTCTAGCGGAGTCTCTGAGTGCAATGGTACCAGCGCATAGATGAGTTAGATCAGTTGGTGCTGGTCTCCTCCCCAGTCCGCAGAGTGCTCCAGTGGTGGATGAACCCCTTGAACCTGCTGCAAGGGGTGCCATTCCAGATGTCTTCTCAGCAGATCCTCACCATGTATGCTTCAGGTTTGGTCTGGGGAGTTCACCTGGGTCCTTTTCAAACCCAGGGCTCTTGGTCTTAGGTCGAGAGCTCCCTACATATCAGTGTCCTGGAGATGCGGACAGTACTGTATGCCATGCAGACCTTTCAGAACCGCCTTGTTCTGGGTCAGCTGCTGATTCGGTCAGACAACCTCAATGTAGTGTACTACATCAACAAGCTGGAGAGGAGGGGGGGAGCCTTATTCGTACCCCCTATGCAGGGAGGTCATGAGGGTGTGGTATTGGGCATTAGATCACGGCATGACACTCTCAGTAGGCCACATCCCAGGTGTGCTAAACACTCTG
This sequence comes from Neoceratodus forsteri, assembly GCA_016271365.2. Lineage (NCBI taxonomy): Eukaryota > Metazoa > Chordata > Ceratodontiformes > Ceratodontidae > Neoceratodus > Neoceratodus forsteri. Next base: position 1,629,218,963 of record CM057453.1, read on the forward strand.
GTGGACAGCCTCAGCTGGACTCAGTCCAGCATGCACAAGTGGGAGCTCCTCTCATTCATCACAGAACATTTATTTGACACATGGGGTCGTCCACAGTTGGACCTTTTTGCATCCCCACTTAACACAAAACTGCCCAGTTTTTGCTCACTCGATCCAGAGCCTGGAGCCTTCTGAGGAGACGCATTGTCCCTCACCTGGAGCAGGAGGTTTCCTTATGCATTTCCTCCATTCCCTCTAATCCAGAGGATGCTAATCAAACTAAAAATGAAAGGAGCCAACATGTTTCTGATTGCTGTATTCTGGACCACCAGATATTTATTTATTTATTTGCTTTTGGTGACCGGGTGGGTGCACTAGGCATAGAGATGACTATTTTCAGGCACGACCCGGGAGAATACAAGTCAAATACAATATCAAACAACAACAACAATGTGACACAGCACATTGAATAGGAAGATACAAAGATATTCAGAAAAATACAAATAATCTGCTAGACTGTAAAAATACAGGGTTGAAAACAAAGTACATAATATAAGCAAATGTACCGAGATTTGAAAGATGATTGGTTTCCACTGCTGCAGCAGCTGGCAGAGGAACCTCCATTCCCTCTCCCCCTTTGCAGGAAACTGCTGACCCAGGTCCATCCCAACCTCAGGTCCCTTTATCTGCATGCTTGGCTCCTGAGGACATAGCCATCACCAGGTTTGGAGTCTCCAGTAGAGTGGTAGATGTCCTTATGGTTGCCTGGAAGCCTTCCTCTCAAGCCATGTTTGCCATGAAGTGGAAACAGTTTGCCATTTGGGCTGCCAAACATAATCTGGGTGCTTTCACCTGTCTGGTGAGCCAGATCCTGGACTACCTGATCTCTCTATCCGATTCAGGTCTCCAGTACTCCTCCTGCAAGGTGCACCTTTCAGCTGTTTCGACCTTTCATGAGCCCATGGGTGACCATAGAAACATAGTATTTGATGGCAGATAAGGACCGCTTGGCCCATCTAGTCTGCCCATTTCCCTACCTACAGGATAGGCCGCAGATCCTAGTTAACCAACAGCCTATTTCTTCCTACCCCCCACAAGAATTGCCTTATGTCTGTCCCATTCATTCTTGAATTCTCCCACAGTTTTAGACCCCACAACCTCCTCAGGAAGGCTGTTCCATGCATCCGCTACCTTCTCTGTGAAATAATACTTCCTCACATTGCCCCTGAACCGCTCCACCTCTATCTTTAAATTGTGTCCCCTTGTTCTTGCACATCTCTTTTTCTGAAAGATGCCACCCTCTTGGACTTTGTTGATTCCACTGAGGTACTTAAAAGTTTCTATCATGTCCCCCCTCTCCCTTCTTTCCTCAAGGGTATACATATTAAGCTCCTTTAGTCTCTCCTCATATGGCTTCACTTGCAGACCCTGCACCATTTTAGTTGCCCTCCTCTGGACTGCCTCTATCCTGTCTATGTTCTTGCGGAGATGGGGTCTCCAGAACTGGACACAGTACTCCAGATGGGGTTTCACCAACTGTCTGTACAGAGGGATAACAACTTCCTGTTTTCTGCTGCTGTTGCCTCTCCCTATGCATCCCAGTATACCCCAGCCCTCCCTACTGCCTTCTCACATTGCTTGCTAACCTTAAGGTCATCTAATATGATTACCCCCAGGTCCCTTTCCTTTTTTGTTGTTGTTACTACCTCCCTCCATTGTGTATTCTTCCCCTGGGTTCTTGTTTCCCAGGTGCATTATTTTGCACTTCTTTGCATTGAATCCTAGCTGCCATACTTCTGACCATTCCTCCAACCTTGCCAAGTCCCTTCTCATCCTTTCCACGCCTCCTTGTGTATCAACCCTGTTGCAGATCTTTGTGTCATCTGCAAAGAGGCATACTTTTCCTTCCAGTCCCTCTGCAATGTCATTTATGAAGACATTAAAAAGGACTGGACCCAATACTGAACCCTGTGGTACCCCACTAGTAACCCCTCTTTCTTCAGAGTGGACTCCATTTACAATTACCTTCTGTGTCCTGTTGTCCAGCCAATGTTTTACCCAGGCTACCACCCTGGGACCCACTCCCAGGCTGGTTAATTTGACTATTAATCTTTTGTGTGGGACTGTGTCAAATGCCTTGCTAAAGTCTAGGTAGGCCATGTCCACAGCCCCTCCCTGGTCTACTACTTTGGTCACCCAGTCAAAGAAATCTATTAGATTCGTCTGACATGACCTTCCCGCTGTGAACCCATGCTGCCTTGGGTCCTGTGCCCCACTGGCCTCTAGGTACTCAACTGTTCTTTCCTTCAGAAGTGACTCCATCACTTTCCCTACCACAGAGGTCAGACTGACAGGTCTGTAGTTTCCTGCTTCTGTCTTGGTCCCACTTTTGTGAAGGGGAAACACATCCGCCTTCCTCCAGTCCTCGGGTACCACACCATCCTCCCATGATTTATTAAAAAGAGTAGCCTGAGAGAGGGGAGGAGGGACAGACTCCGGTACTGCCTGAATCATGCTATGAGGCTAATATATGTCTGATACATAAGGGGGGGCAGGAGGAGTCGGAATGTTCAGCTTACCGACCAGTATCTCTTCTCAATGTGGATATGAAAATTCTAGCCAAAGTCCTTGCCGTGAGGCTGGAGAAGTTTTTGCCGGAGGTGGTCCACCCAGATCAGACCAGGTTCATTAAAGGGCGGCAGTCCTATCACAATGTACGTAGACTGTTAAATGTTATATGGCGGGCAGTTCAGGCTGGAGCCAGGATGGGGGTGTTTTCTTTGGATGCGGAAAAAGCATTCGATAGGGTAGAATGGGATTACCTCTTTGAGGTGATGAACCAGTTTGGTCTGGGAGACTCGTTTGTTGGGTGGGTCAGGGCCATGTACCTAAAACCTAGCACACAGGTGATGGTAAATTGGTGCCTATCTGGAAAATTTGAGCTGAAGAGGGGAATGAGGCAGGGGTGCCCGCTCTCGCCCTTACTATTTGCCCTGGCAATTGAACCTTTAGCGTCAGCGATACGTCAGCATGAGGGGGTTGTGGGAGTAAGTGATGGGGAAGGGAGAGAGCATAAAGTGGCATTCTATGCTGACGATATGCTCTTATTTTTAGGGGATATGAGTGGCTGTATGAGGCACCTGATGGATATTATTGAAAAGTTTGCAGGTTTCTCTGGGTATAAGATTAATGTCAAGAATTCTGAAGCCATGGGATTCCCAGACGTTAGCGTGGAGGTACGGCAGAAAGGTTTCAGGGTGGTTAAATCAGATTTTAAGTACTTAGGGGTATATATTGGACGGAGGTGGGTTGAGCTGTATAAGCTGAACTATCACCCCCTGATTAAATTGATATTGGCGGACCTGAAGAGATTGCTGCAATTGCCAATATCTTGGATTGGGAGGATAAATCTCATTAAAATGAACATTATCCCCCGTATATTATACCCGATGCAAATGCTGCAGATAAGATTAACGCAAGGGGACATGAAAAGGTTAGAGAAGGGGTTCGCGGACTTCATTTGGCAGGGGAAAAAGCCCAGAATAAGTCTAACAAGGCTTAAGGCAGATAGATCTAAGGGAGGGCTCAATTTCCCAGACCTGGGCACGTAATACAGATCGGTGCAACTCAGGTGTGTGACGGATTGGATTCATAGGCCCGGAGTAGCTAGCTGGGTAGGGTTGGAACAAGAAGGGGCCCCTGGGAGGCTCTCAGCATACCTCCATAGCAAGGGGTTACGAGCGTACAAAAGCCTGGGAAGTGGTAATCCACTAGTTCGGGAGACGTTGGAGGCCTGGGATCATTTATGGCAACGAAAGGGACTGGCCCAGAGGGAGACTGTCCTGCTCCCAATTGCGAGGAACCCCTTCTTTGTCCCGGGAATGAAAGATAAAGGGTTTCTGGTATGGGAAAAGGGAAGGGCGGTATATGTAGAGACTCTATTGGAGAAGGGGGAGCTAAGTGAGTTTAATAAGGTGAGAAGAGAGATAAAATTAGGGGCTTCACGCTTATTCCGGTATCTTCAGGTGAAAGCGTATGTAAGGAGGTTGGGCAAGGGGGGGGGGGGAGTGTTGGATTGCGCCCAAACAGAATAGAGCAGATGGTAAGTCAGGCTAGGAAAGACTCGAAAGGGTTTATTGGGAAATTGGTTAAGCAAGATAAGTTGAATCTGCCAGATCTGACGGGCCCCACAAAGGCCCTTTGGGAAAGAGACCTAGGCCAGAAAATTTCGGAGGGGAACTGGGAGTTGGTACTAGGAATGCCGGAGGGAATTATGATATGTAACAAATTTAAGGAGGCCTTCAGTAAATTCCTGCACAGTTCTTATTGGCCGTCAGCAGTGCACCAAGCATATCCGCTGGTATCACCGGTCTGTAAAAGATGTAGGGTCTGGGCACCTTATTCCACTGCTTCTGGACATGCCCGTTTTGGCTAGGTTTTGGGGAATGTAGTACAGGAGGTAAATAAGGGATAGGGGGTCGTTGGTCCGTGACCCTTAACTTGTCTATTCGTGGAAATCGTAGTGGGGGAAGAGGGGTGGCAACTATTACCTAGATGGGTAAGAGTATTGTTCGTGCTGGCAAGGCACTGCATTCAGAATACCTGGGTTACTGGAATTGCGCCCACACTAGCTGACTGGAGGAGGTTGGTTATGCGCTCATTAGCTTTGGAAAGGCTCACATGGGTAGCTAGAGACAGGGAGGAGAGGTTCCTGAGGGACTGGGCCCCTTTTCTGGTGACTCTGAGCATATCCGAAAACATAATGCTCCGCACGGGGTGGGATGTCTAGGCCTCAGGATGTTGAAGGAACTTAGGTGAGATGCCTCTTCTGGGTGGGAGCGTCTGAAATCATCATCTGGTTGTGGGGTTTATGGGTTTCTCTGTGACCCTGGCCTCCCCGAGCATTAAGAACAGTTGTGGATCTGGGAGACCACCCTCTGCACCCTGTATTATGAAGTACAAGAGAGTGGGGGTACTTGACAGTATATAGGGACCTGAGATATGTCTGCACACTCGACTGCATCACCGTAAATGGAATAAGTATGATGTATTAATGAAATAACCAGGTTTTTCTTCTTTGTCTGTCTGTATTTGCTTTTTGTCTGCTGCTATGTATAGTATGTATTGTGTTTTCTGTGATAGAAAATCTTAATAAACAGAATATTAAAAAAAAAAAAAGAGTAGCCAGTGGTTTCACTAGTTCCCCCCTTAATTCTTTTAGAATTCTGGGCTGAATTCCATCAGGCCCCATTGCTTTGTCCACCTTCAGTTTTAGGAGTTCTTGCAGAACCCTTTCTTCTGTGAAAGGACTGGGATCGACCCCCCCCCCCAATCAAGAGTGCTTCTGTTAATTGGATTAGGCACTTCCCCTCCTCTTTGTGAATACTGAGCAGAAATATTCGCTCAGTATCCCTGCTTTTCACTGTCCCCCTGCCCACCCACCATTCATTCTATTCAGCCTCACTATCCCTCCATGTGTCTTTTCACGTCGCTGATGTACCTATAAAAGGTTTTATCCCCTTCTTAACCGAGTTGGCTATCTTTTCCTCAGTTTGGGCCTTTGCTGTTCTGACTTCCTCCCTGCTTCCTTCTGCCTTAACTGGTACAGCTCTCTGTCCTGCTCCTTCTGTGTTTCCTTATACTCCGGAATGCTATCTTTTTCTTCCTGACTTTCACAGCCACCCTTTGAGAACCATAGTGGCTTTTTGTTCGTTTTTGATTTGTTTATTTGCTTCACGCAAGGCTTGTTGCCTGTGATGGCAGTTTTGATGATTCCCCATTGTTGCTCCACACCTCCTTCTAGCCTGTTTGCTAGTGCTTTTCTGAGGCACTCACTATCTTGCCAAAGTCAGCCCTCCTAAAGTCCAGTACCCTCACTTTTGTATGGCTTGACTCTGTAGCTGGAGTTTAACGTGAACCACACTGATGGTCACTTGTTCTCCAGACGGCAACCCACTTCTAGATCTGAGATCCTCTCACTGCCCCGCTTGAGAGCACGAGGTCTAAGATTGCTCCTCACGAGTGGGTTTCAAACTAGCTGTCTGAGGTCTGCCACCTGTGGGCATCAAGAATGGCCCTGCTCTTAGATGTGGCTGCAGCAAATGTGCTCCAGTTAACATCTGGCATATTCAGGTCTCCCATCAACAGTATCTCCCCTTTCTCTGCATTCTAAGAATGCATTCTATCATATCCTTGTCCATTCCCTTCCCCTGACATGGGGGTCTGTACACAACCCCTGTGTGGATTGTGGTGCCATTTCCAGTCTCCAAGATGACCCACAGTACCTCCTCTCCTCCCTGTTTACTCTTTTGTGCAGTTGCTTTTATCCCTTCCTTTACATAGAGAGCTACTCCTCCCCCCTTCTCCCCTGCCTTTCTCCTGTAGGTTATGTACCCTGGTATGTTAACATCCCAGTCATGGTTCTCTGTGTACCATGTTTCTGTGACTGCTATGATATCCAGGCATCCTTCTTCCATCAAGGCCACCAGCTCAGGGAGCTTGTTGCCCAGACTACGGGCATTGGTACTCATTACCTCCATTTCCTGATGGTCTTACTCCTTTTGCCCCATCCCTGTCCTTCTTGCCTTTGTCACTTTCTCCATTTACCCTGCCCTTCTTCCTATCGACACCTCTATGTTGGTGTTTACCGCTTACTACCATGATTTTTGGGGTGCTAGGATTTCCTGCTCCTTTCCAGTGCCTCCCTTGGCTAGTTTAAATGCTTGCCAGTGAAGCATTTAAACCTGTCACCAGATCCTGGTTCCTCCTTGACAGATGCAACCCATCATGCCAGTATAGGCTTGCATCACTCCAGATGGACCCCCAGTCCCCAGTGAAGCCAAATCCTGAGCTCCACACCAGTTTTTCAACCACTGATTGAATCCCATGGTGTGGAACACCCTAGCCTCCACGCCATAGATGGGCAGCACCTCCGAGAAGGTTACCATGTGTATACTTGTCTAAGGCCCCTCCCCAATTCCACAAACTCTTCCTGCACTTCTCTAATCCCTTTCTTAGCCAGGTCTTTTGTTCCTAGGTGGACAATGACATCCAGCTCCCTCCCCTGTGCAGCTGCTCTGGCAATCCTGAGGATTCACTCCCTGTCCCTCTAAACCATGGCGCCAAGCTGGCACCTTACCTCCCTCTCCCCTTCCTCCCCCATTTCTACCTTCCTAACAATGGAGTCCCCCACCAGGAGTTGTTTCCTTCCCCTGTGGGGTCTCCTGCCACCCTCCTGTGGGTCTCCTTTGTGGAGGTTCCCAGCATCCTCCTTGGTCTCCACTGCGGTGCCTCCATAGAGGAACCACACTTTGCCAGAATGGCATAGGAATTGTGGAGAGGTACAACTGGAGGGATGCGCTCTGTTCCACCACCCTTACTCTCCCTGAGCCCACTGTGGCCCAACCGCCTCCTCTTTCTTGGCAACCTCTGAGGCAACGGCAGTGGCACTGGTGGTCCCTGGATGGAAGAGGAGGTCCCACAATCTTGGCCTACTAGCCTGGAGATGAGCAACCTCCTCTCTCAGCCCAGAGAGGTGCCTGCAGATGGGACAACACCGCATCCTCCAGAACGTCTCCCGGAAGACTGCTGCTCCACAGCCACTGCACTGCACCACTCCAATCATGTCTTATTTCTGGCCCCTTAACTGTTTGCAATCCTTACTCTTTCCTCTGTTTTTTTTTTTTCTCTCTCTTACTTTCTGCCTGTGTGCCCTTTAAGCTCCTGATTGTCCTGTTCTGAGACAAGAATATCCTGTATTTCTCAGTAGGCCCCTTACTTGCTCAGAGGCAGACCTCCAGCAACTAGAGGGGGCCGGAGAGCTACTCTTGCCCTTCTAGGATGGTGGGTCTTTGGTGGCTCTGTGATCACTCACTTCCTGCTCCCAAACAGGAAGTTCCTGTTGTCAGTCATATTCTGTGCCTTTAAAAGTAGAACTAGCTTTGGAAGGGAGGGAAGGAGGGCAATATAGTCCCAGTAGAGAAGTCCAGTCACACAGCACTCCTTCCTCCTGGTGTCTTCTGCCAAGCTACTAGCAAAATCTTTCTAAGGCAGTCTTTAAATGTAGCTTCCTTCTAGCTAAGCCACTCCCCCTACTTACTAGATCTTTCTACAATAATTTCAACCTCACAGCTATCAACTCCTTTCAGTCACCTGAGATTTACACCTAGATAACTGTTCAGATAACCATTCAGTTCAGTTAACTCAGACAAACACACACTTTTTTTTTGTTAGTTTTTTTTTTTTTACCCTAAATTAAAGTTCCAAGTACAAGAGTTCTACTTCTTTAGTCCCAGTAGAGAAGTCGAGTCACACAGCAGTCCTTTCTCCTGGTGTCTTCTGCCAAGCTACTAGCAAAATCTGTACTATAGCTCAGTTGGATGTCTCCTGTACCTTTTTAAGGAGCATCCTGCATCTGAAACCTCCAATCCGTTCTCCTGTCCCGGCCTGGGATTTAAATTTTGTTCTGGCGAAGTTGACCCTGTCTCCTTTTGAGCCAGCCGCAACTTGCGAGCTACACTTTCTTGGAAAGCCTTATTTCTAGGGACGTGGATATGTTGTTCTATTCACACTTACTGGCAATGTCCTTTCCCTTTAAGATGTGCCGGAAAGTCTTCAAGCTGGCTCCTCCCACCCACCCGGGTGATATATCCCTCGGCTCTGCCGCATGACGCCAGATCTTCCTTTCTTTTTTTTAAATTGAATATACTTTATTCATTTTATACCACAGTGATACATCATAGCAGGCATACAACTGTCCAACAATAATTACATTAGCTACATGGCATGAGACATTAACAAAGTGTATATTACAATTTAAATGTTGTAATATAAAAAATTACAGGGAATAAACTTACCATAACCATGCCCCCCAGCCAGCGAACAACTACTCCCCCATACCTCTCCCTACCCCCTATCTACCCCCAACCCCCACCAGAGCCATATCTACCCACCCCTAATGTGCAATTCCCGCTACTAGGTAACTCTACTACCGCATTTTTCAATAGTAAAAGAATAGAGGGCCATCTGTAGTGGTGTCTCTAATTTAAGACTACGTAGGGCTCCATGTGCTATGCCCATATACCATGTTGTCTACACAACTACCTTTCCCCGCTTACCGGGTTTCCTGGGAAACAGGAGTCGGGGACCAAAGCGTATACAGCTTCTCCCATCTAGATTTGTACACGGGGAGCCTACCACAAAGACTCGCAATTGCTTTTTCTACTCTTAAGTTATATAGAAGTTCCTTCCCCCATTCAAGGTATGAGATCGCATGTTGGTCCTTCCAATAACGAAGTACAAGCCTCTTGACCGACAGGATATAATGGCCATATGATACCTCCTCTCCCTGACAGGGACAGTGGTATAATCTCCTATTATACAAACTTGTGAGAAATGCTCCTGCAGCCCCAGCAGTGGGTCAGCCCTTTCCCGGATGGTTCTCCACAGGCAGGCCACTCTGGGACAATCCCATAATATGTGAAGTAGTGTCCCTGGTTCCTGTTCACACCTAAAGCATGTTTGATTCTGTATCTTACCCATTCCATGCTATTTAGCAGGGTGTAATAAATGTTATGCAATATATAGAACTGTGTCAATCGTAAGTTATCGTTAGCGATGTATAGACAGACTCCTTCCCATATTTTATCCCATGGAAAATTATCCTGCGGAAAATTACGTGCCCAATAGCTAGAGTAACCCGATACATCAGGGTTAAGTTTCCCATATAGTAACGAAACCAACTGAGATACTGCGTGTGGTTGCTTCACACATGCAAGAAGCTCCTGAAGGGGAGCCACTTGCTGCATATTCCAGTCACCAGAGCCGAACCAGTTTATCAACATGTGCCTAATTTGAAACACAAAAAGGAGTATTTATTGGAAAGCTGAAAGTGTGCTAACAGCTCTGGCGTCCCTCCTAGTTTACCATTTACCACCAAATCACAGACGCGAGCTTGAGGGTCAGCACACTCCTTGGGGGCAACATTTTTTTGGTCTCCCAGTTTAAAATTGGGATTACCAAAAATGGGTTGCGATAGGTCCTGTTGGTTATTATATTTCAGGGACTTGCAAAACTGTAAATGGCCCTTTAATGAAATGTATATAACCGAACCACGTAGATTGCTAGGCAACTTACCTGGGGCTATGAATAAAAGGCTTTCCGAAGATAGCCCAGCTAACAAGTATTGGTCCACTTGAAGCCATATGGGAAGCTTGGAGAGATTTTCTGCATCTGAAGGGGCAACAACCCAGTGCATATATTTAGCCATGTGGCTAGCTAAATAATAATAATAAAAATTAGGGAGTTTGAGGCCCCCTAGCTGTCTTGGGGCACTTTAGCGGATATATGCCCTATGTGGGGGCTTATGTTGCCATATGAATTGAGAGATTACATTGTGGAGTCTACGGAACCAGGTTAGGGGAAGATGAATGTTTAACATATTGAGTGGATAGAATACCCTCGGCAAAACGTTCATTTTGATTACACTGACCCTTGCTTGGAGGGACAAGTACATAGAAGCCCATCTATTTGGATCTCATTGAATCCCCTTTACTAAATTATCTAAATTCAGCTTTTTCACCAAGGATACTGATGTAGATAATATTATTCCTAGGTATTTAAGACGGGTGGTCTAAGCCATGGATAGCGGGGTAATCCCTTTTCTAGAAAGCAAAGGGTTCAAGGGCATCACTTCTGATTCGCTAATATTAAGTTTATAGTTAGAGACCCTGCTAAACTTTTGGATTATCTGTAGAGCTGCTTAAATAGACTCACAGGGATTAGTAACGTGCAACAGGATTTCATCCGCGTAGACTGATAACTTTAAATGAAACGTCCCTATTCTAATACCTTGTAGTATTGGGGAGGCATTTAGCTGACGTAACAATGGTTCTAAATATAAATTAAATATTAGCAGAGAAAGTGGGCAGCCTTGCCTAGTACCTGATTTTAGGGGAAAAGCAGAGGAAAACACTCCATTGCAGTAGACTTTCGCTCTAGGTCCGGAATATAATGATTTAACCCAGGAAATAAAAGGGTGTGGAAAACCCATTACAGATAGGATATCAAATAGATAAGGCCAACCAACCCTGTCAAATGCCTTCTCCGCATCCAGGGAAACAAGGGCCATAGGTTTATGTGCCTCCCTTGATACGGAGAAGATATGCGCCAATTTACGGATATGATCTGATGAAGCTCTACCCTGTACAAATCCAATCTGCCCAGGACTCAGAAGCCCCTCCCAAACTTTGGACACCCTGGATGCTAGGATTTTGGCAAAAATTTTAATGTAATTCATCAATGAGATGGGACGAAAATTCGTGACCCTGTCCTTTGCCTTACCTGGTTTTGGCAGCACCACTATGATTGCCTCGAGGAGAGTCAAATCTGTAATCCCATTCTCACATATAAATTTAAAAAGATGAAGGAGAATGGGGCACAGATCCGCCTCAAAAACTTTATAAAAGTTGGATGGAAATCCATCCGGGCCCGGAGCTTTATCTTTGGCGAGAGACTTGATGGCTTCCCTAACCTCTTGCTGTGAAATAGGGCGTGCCCAAAATTCTTGCTGGGCTACGTCCAGCGAGGTAAAGTGTAGCCAACAAATAGTCCCGAATTACGTTGGGTGGAGGGTGGGTGGGTTCAGGGGACTATACAGCTGCGTATAGTATTGCTCAAACTCCTTGGCAATTTGCCTAGGGGTGGTTAAGATAACATTAGTAGATAGGGAGAGCACAGAGGGAACAAGACGAGACTCCTCTTGTCTCCTAAGCCTCATCGCCAGGAGATGACTGGATTTCTCCCCCTTTTCAATATATTTAGCATGGGTCTTAAAGAGAGCATATTCCACTCTCTCCCTCAGGATTTCTGCATACTCATTACGCAGCACTACCAAACGCAACATTTCCTCGTCTAGTGGGGGATTTGACAGTGAGGCTTCTAGGGCCCTAATCTCCTCCAAAAGGGCTTTAGATTTTATATCCAGTTTTCGCTTTTTAGTGGCCGAAATTCTAATAAAGTCCCCCCACAAAACACATTTCAATGTGCACCATATTTGGTCAAAATCTGGAATAGATCCTTCATTTTGTCCCATAAATTGCTTTACAAGGTCTTTAATCCAAATTACTATATCCTCCTGAGCAAGAAGCTGGGAATTTAGTTTCCATACAGTGTCTTTTTGAATATTTGGGGCTAAGTTAGTTTCCAACCAAATTGGGGAATGATCAGACAGCACTTTGGGAGTGATCCCGCATCCCAACAATCCTGCAGTTACTTTCTGGTTAACCAGAAAAAAATCAATCCGGGAGAGGGATCTATGCACAGGCGAATAAAAGGTGTAAGCCCTAGTGCCAGGATTCAGTGTGCGCCAGGGATCAATTAACCCATAGACCTCTATGAGATCTCGTAAGGATCTTTGGGCCGGGGAAAGGTTAGGTCCTACTAAGGAGGAGGATCTATCTGGAGAGGAGTCTGTAACTAAGTTCCAGTCCCCTTCTAGAATGATGGGTAAACCACTAAAGGGAGCTAGGTTTAAAGATAGGTTGACAAAAAATTTGGGGGAATCTTTATTCGACCATATATCATGCCAATGAGTACTTCCTTACTGTCTAGAATCCCCCTCAAGAAAATAAACCTACCCTGCGGGTCAGTCACCTTTTGTAGTTCTAGGAATTGAGTGCCCCTAGCCATCAGTATCGCTGCTCCACATTGTGTTGTGGAGGTCCTGGCCGTATACACTGTCCCAATAAAACCTCTTCTCAATAAATTGTTGTCTGTTTCCAGCATGTGCATTTCCTGCAGAAAAACGATATGGCATTTCAGTACCGCTAAATGCTTGAGTATTTGAAGCAGTGTGACCCGAGACCTAGCTCCTTTGACATTCCACGATATAATTTTCATATCAAAGATGTAATATTTGGGATATCTATTTGGGCATCAGTGTATGTTACTAGCACCATTAATAGTTGTGTTAGAGGTGGCTCTGGATCCCTCCCCACTACCCCCTCCCGCCTCCAGACCCAAACATAAACATTCTCAGCTATACCTCCTCCCCTTCCACCCCACTAAACCCCCATTTACAGACAACCCTAAACAATAATGCACCAACCTTATCCCCCAGTCCTAATGACTGTACTCCAACCTCTTTGCTTGGCATGATGACGACCATGCTGCCCGACAAGCTCTCCTACTCCCATTGCCCCCCCCCGACTCAAATCCTGTATGTAATAGCACCCACTATAAATCACTAAGATTACTAAATATGGCACCAGGAAGAGTGACTATGCCTTACTTAACATTCTATATTCCTTCTACCAAAACATCTATGAGGAACATCCATACTAACCTATCTAATTCAGAAGAAAGCTATCCAAATAACAAGATCCTATAACCCAGTTAGGGGTTTAAGCTATTACCATTACTAAAACATAGTTAACCTAACTAAACCCATGGTGCCATCCTAAGGTTTGATTATAAAAGTAGCCATAAGAGTAATGTTAACAAAACCATTTATATTAAATTCTTTCAACACATTAACACCAAGAATTAAACATGAAGAGATCCCCACCCCTTTATAATTTGGTATAACTGGAAGCCTTCTATCTTGCCCTGGGATTCACAAACCCATCCTGGCTTAATATTTGGCACTTAGGCAAGATCACATAGTACAATATATCTCCTTTTCCTACACAAACAAGGATGCAAAACTGTCCAGTTTAAATCTCCAACCGGGTACTTCTAATACCAACAGATAACCACTAGGTGTCACCACAGTCTCATTTGAAGAGATCAGGGAACATATGCTTGTAGGATTCAGCTGCAGTTTCCACCTTTTCAAACGAATGCCAGCGGCCCTCGTGGAGTATCTGCAAGGTTGCTGGGTACCTGACTCTGAATTTTATTCCAGCAGACATGAGTTTAGTGACCGCAGGATGGAGAGCAGACCTTTTTTGGCGCACTGTATATGGTAAGTCCTGCGCCACTCTTATCTTCTTCTCCTCCCATTTAATTTCTTGAAGATCCTTAAGTTTAGCAATGATATATTGCTTATCCAGAAAGTTGAGTAGTTTAAACAAAAAGGGCCTTGGAGGAGAGCCTGCAGGCGGCATAGGCCGTAAAGAGCGATGTGCCCGCTTAATAATGTATGCGGGCCCATTAGGAGAGGGCCCCACCAGTTTTTCACACAACTTCTGGGCAAACACTATGGGTAGGGAACCCTGCTCCCCCTCAGATAACCCCAGCACAACAATATTGTTTCGCCTCGATCACCCTTCGCGGCCTTCTAGCTTATCTTTGGCTTTCTTAAGCCTTTGCCTCATGTATACCATCTCTGGTTCCAGACGCTGCCTCCAATCATCCAACAACGATATGCGGGCCTCATTATCCGAGGTCTGAGTAGTGAGCTGGTCAATTGATGTCCTCATATTTAGCAGTTCCGAGGCCAACACCAACAAGGTGTCTTTCATAGGTGTTAGTTCCTTGAGGAATCATTTTTCAGTAAGTGCCTCTTGTTGTTGAGTATGAGAAGTCTTGTTGTCTGCCTGCACTTTGGCCCACTTAGACGTCTTCTCCTTGCTCGTTGAGGACGGCGGGGTATGCCTCAGCGCAGCTTTCTTCATTTCGGCATCCATTCTGCTTTGGGTTTCGTTTTTTCCCCCAAATAAGCAACGCAGATTTGATTCCGACCCTATTCCCGGTCTACCTTCGTCGGTAAAACGGAGAAATCTGTCGAGATACGCGATTTGAGTGGGGTTGGCACGGGAGCTATCAGCTAGAGCACCCTATCAGGCAGCCATCACGCCGGAAGTCCCAGATCTTCCTTTCTGCTGGAAGAAGTATGTTGCCTTCTTACCGCTCCCGCGCTGGGTAGGCCCTGGTGCTCAAATCTTCGGATTTACTTCCTAAACTTAAACTTGTCAGAGTTTTGTCTTCAGTACGATCTTTGATTATGACCGCGATGGAGGAAAAGTCCTTGCCCGGATTTCGCCGGTGCCCATGCGGGCAGAAGATGTTGCATACCGACCCCCATGCCACATGGGTTTACTGCCTGAGTCACAAGCATGATCCCCAGGCCTGTGACTTTTGCTAGTCATTTCATGTTGGTCATCGAGGATCGCCTTGCTCACGTTAAGTTGGGCCGTCCGGAAAAACAACATCGCCATTCAGATCCAAGGAAGCCCATTGGGTGGTCTCCGCGGTTGCGGGGTCCGCCGGACAGTTGGAACAGCTGAAGGTCTTCAAGGAGGAGGTGGCTCATGCTGCCGAGCAGTCCTCTTTGGCGTCAACTTTTGTTCCGCTCAAGTTGGCCTCCACTTATTCAGGCTCCTTCAAGGAGATGTGCCAGTCTCTCCTGACTAAAGGAGAGGGCCCTTCAGGTTTGCACAGCTCCCACTCCTGCAAGAAGGAGTCGAAGCAAGAAAAGAAGACTCACCAACGTTCTTGGGACCAGTAACAATCTCGGTCTCAGGAATCCCAGGTTTTAACTGGTCGAGATCGTGGACTTGGCTGCTGGCTTCACAGAGACCCCATCAGGCCAATTGTCAGGATACCGGCGGACGAGCGACCAAGCTTTTTCTCGACCCAGTCGACCGGTTGTCATCTGAAGAGGCCGACAACACCTTGTTCAGGACTCCGGTCCTGCTAGTGACCACTGAAGAGTCAGTTTGGCCCACTGAACTGGACCCTCCGATCACCGACCTAGACCAGGAGGAGTCGCGGCACTCCCGGCTCCCTCTGAGATCCTCCCTCGGCACCCCCACTGGCCGAGGTTGAGGTCTAGATCATCCTCATCCTCTGGGTCAAGCAGGTCTCACCGGCATCGGTGGTCTCACTCTTGGCACCATGGGAGGTGGTGCCACCACTACTCGTCTTCATCCTCCTCAGTGAGGAGAGGCTTTGGCGCAAGTTGCATCAACACTATGAAGACCTCATGTGGCAACAGTTGGTGTTGTCGGGGCCGAAGCCGACTCCGGCTCCCACACCAGCCATCACATGGCTGTCACACAACAGGCCAATGCCAACACCTGCTGCAGGTCCAGTTGACACCGAGCCTCTATTAATGGAGCCAGTACGGACCTTTTCGGCTTGGTCGAAGCTGGCCTCTCCCTGCTGATTGTGGTGGAACCACCGCCCAAACAGCCACCAACCGGGGCTCTGACAAAGGATTCTCGGCCGGCTCAGGAGCTTTCCCATAGGCTGTTGGTCACTCTTACACTGGACCGCCCTCGGTGGGTTCCTCTGCTTCCGAGCCAAGGGAACCCTCTATGAGTTCCAGGGCATGCCTTTTGGCCTCTCTTCCACACCCAGGGTCTTCACCAAATGCATAGCAGTGGTGGCAGCTTACCTGAGGCGCTGAGGGATCCGGGTATCAATCAATCAATCAAAGTCTTTATTTAACCAGGGGATCACCGTTGAGCAAGCTCATTTTCGAGTTGGTATGTCGCTACATGGATGACTGGCTGATAGCAGGTCCCTCCAGACAGTAGGTGGAGCGGTCCAGGGATCTAGCCCTCCAGACTTGCATCGACCTTTGCCTCGTAGTCAGCAAGGCTAAGTCGGAATTTGTGCCTTCGCAGGTGATCAGCTTTATCGGGGCAGAGCTCAACACCTGCTGAGCCAGAGCCCGACTCCTGGCGGACAGAGCGGAGGTTCTCTACTCCTTTGCCCAATCATTTCTGGCTGGGCACTTGTGCCCTGCCCGGGATTTCTAGCGCCTTCTGGGTTACATGACAGCCTGCACCAGTGTGGTCCAGTGGGCCCGTTGGCATATGCGCTTCCTCCAATGGGAGCTGGCCAGCCAGTGGTCTCAACACTTGGGTCACTTTGACCAGCTGGTCACTGTGACCCAGAAGATGTGGGACACCCTCCAGTGGTGGCTAGTCCCAGAACATCTGCAGGAAGGGATCCTGTTTGTCCACCCTGAGCCAACAGTCATCCTGATGACTGATGCCTCTCTCGCGAGCTGGGGTGCCCATCTGGGGGAACACAGAGTCCAGGGGCTCTGGACAACAAGGAGTCCCGATGCTACATCAGCCTGTTGGAGCTCCGAGCGGTTTGGCTGGTGCTGACCACATTCGCTCTGTTTGTTCAGGGTCAAGTGGTTCCAGTCCAGACGGACAACACCATGACCATGTACTACCTCAACAAGCAAGGTGGGACTTGCTCCCTGCCCCTGTGCAGGGAAGCTGTCTGTCTACGGACAACACCATGACCATATACTACCTTAACAAGCAAGGCGGGATGCATTCCCTGCCCCTGTGCAGGGAAGCTCTCTGCATCTTGACCCTCATGTGCAGCCTGGAGGCAGATCTCCTAGCCATTCATGTGGCAGGAGCATCCAGTCAGCTTGTGGATGCCCTCAACCAGGTGTGTGAGATGTCTCACAAGTGGTCCCTCCATCCAGAGGTAGTTCACAGCCTGTTCTCTCAGTGGGGCACCCCTCAGGTGGATCTGTTTGCCTCCAGGGAGAACGCAAAGCTGAGGCTGTTTTGTGCCCGCCCCCCCCAAGCAGGACTCGCTGCAGGGGGATGCCTTCTCAAGGCTGTGGACCCCAGGCCTCTTCTATGCCTAATCTCCACTTCCCTTGATCCACAAGGTGCTTCTGAAGGTTAGGAGGGACAAGGCACAGGTGATCTTGGTGGCTCTGGACTGGTCTCACCAGTTTGGGTACTCCAATCTCCTCAGCCTCAGCAACAGGCTCCCGAGGCGTCTTCCAGCATTCCCGGACCTGCTCTCCATCAATCAGGGTAAGGTACTCCACCCAGACTTTTAATCCCTGCGCCTGCAAGCCTGGTTCCTGAGTGGCTAGAGTTCCAGGCTTTGGGTCTCTCCAAAGATGTCCTCCATGTTGTGGAGGCATCTAGAAACTAATCAACCAGAAAATGCTGTGCTTTCAAATGGAAGAGATTCTCCGTTTGGTGTCAGGGCAAGGGGCTTGACCCTTTGTCCTGTTCAGTGGCTAGCATTTTGGACTACCTGTGGTCTCACTTCAAAGGGGGACTTTGGTTGACAACTCTTAAGGTGTACCTGGCAGCCATCTCTGCTTACCGGGCGCGGGCCAGTCAGCAGTCGGTGGCGCAGGAGAAGGTGGTCTGGTGCTTTTTCAAGGGCCTAGATCACATTTCCCCTCCGGTGCGTGAACCACCACCACCATGGGACTTGTTGCTGGTTTTGGCAAAGCTCGTGGGCAAGCCATTCGAACTGATGCACAGGTGTGACATGTCTCACCTGTCATGGAAGACCGCCTTCCTGGTGGCTATCACGTCAGCCAGAAGGATCAGTGAGCTCCAGGCTCTCGGTAGAGTCTCCTTACCTGGTCTTCTACAGGAACAAGGTTGTCCTGTGCCCCAACCTGAAGTTCCTCCCGAAGGTTGTGTCAGAGTTTCACCTGAACCAGGTGATGACTCTTCTGGTGTTTTTCCCGAATCACACCCCCCGAGGCTGAACACAGGCTCCATACTTTGGACCTGAGGTGAGCGCTCACTTATTATAAAAGAGCACATGGCTGGAGTTCAGGAAGAGGTTTGCCAGCTGTTTGTCTCCTACGCTGAAGCTGCGCCTGGCAGACCTGCAGCCAAGCGGACGATCGGCATTTGAATCACTTCCTGCATTGATCTCTGCTATCGGTTGGTGGGTAGGGAGCTACCTGAAGGGCTAAGGACTCATTTCCACCTGCCATACCGCTGCAACAGTGGCTGCTTCTAGGGATGTCCCTATCCAGGAAGTCTGCAGGACTGCTACCTGGAAGTCAGCACACATCTTCATTTCCCATTACCACACTGACTTAGAGTCACACCAGGATGCTGGTTTTGGGGCTTCAGTTCTCCAGTCCTTATTTCCTAAGTAGTGGGTATGTGCCTTGCCTCCCTCCTCCTGGAGAACTGCTAGTAGTCTGCCAGTAAGTGTGGATAGAACAACATATACCACTCCTAGAATTACTATTACAGGTGAGTAACCTGTATTTTTAGTTGCTATTACTTTTACTCGAAGAATTTCAGAGCTTCAGGCCCTCTGGTGTGAGGAGCCTTATTTAATTTTTCACAAAGACAGGGTGTCTTTGCACACAAATCCTAAATTTCTCCCTAAAATGGTCTCTGAATTTACACTCAACCAATCTATCCACCTTTCTGTGATCTTCCCAAGCGTGTCAATCTAGGGGAAGCCCTGCTCCGTACGTTAGATGTGCGCAGAACTTTGAAGTAACACCTACTTCGCACCAAGGAAAGTTGAAAGTCGAAGCAATTGTTTGTTTCCTTCGCCCCAAGTAGAGAGTGCGTTTCAGTTCTAAGCAATAATTGTGTTGCATTGTGTTCTGCTACAGAAACAGCAAAGATTTGCCTGTAACAGTTAAAGCTCATCCCACAAGGGGAATGGCTACCTCTGTAGCTCGTTTCCAAAGGATCTCAGTCAGTGACATCTGTGCAGCCACTAACTGGCGTACCATCCATCCTTTCGCCAAGTACTACAAGTATTACAATCTGGACATTGGCTCTAGAGCCTGTGCAAGATTTGGCAGAGTTATGCTGCAGGGCCTCCTGTCTTGTTACGGTTGGCCTTCCTCCCAGACTATCTGTTTGCACCTGTAACTACTTGGGACCCGTTCCTACAGTGCGACCAGATGACTGAGATACCCCTGAAGAAGATAGAACAGTTACATATGAACTTACCATAACAGTAGATATTTGAGGAGGATCTCAGTCATGAAGTCTGTTTTCCCTCCCACCATCTCCTTTCTTGGGGCTCCTTACTGGAACTGGCTCTCTGGTGTAGTGTATCCAGCCTTTCTTATAGGCCTGGGTACCCCTTCCTCTCTCTCCCCTCAGTCTCCCATGGCTAGAGCTGTGCTCCTTTGTCTCTGGGGGAAGGAACAGGGAGGAAGCGGTCGCCTACACCTTTATAGGGTTGATGATGTCGACGGCGTGGGCGGCCCTAGTTGTAGTGCTGAAAATCTTCCGTGTGGATCTTGCTTCACCGACGGTGAAGTTCCTATGGTGTGACTTGATGACTGAGCCCCCCTCGAAGATCTACTGTTACAGTAAGTTCTTATGTAATTGTTCTTTCTTCATCCCTCCCTGTTCCTTGTAATTACTTCCAGACTGTCCACATCCTTATTAAATGGCGAGAAGTATTTGTTAAAAATCTGAACCATGTTTTTCTCATCTGTAACTAAGGTGCCATCCATATCCTCAAGTGGGCCAACCTGTACACGTCCCCCCACACGATTCACATACCCATGAGATGCCTTATAGTTATATTTAACTTTCATTGCCAGTCTCATTTCATTAGTCATTTTGATGGTTTTGATTCTGTTTTTACATGCCGTATTTAATTATTATTATATTTGAGCCACATCTCTGGAGAGTTAGTCACTCTCGCTTTCTTATATGCTTTCTTTTTTTCTCCTAATGTAGGTTCTAACCCTATTGTCGAACCAGCTAGGTACCCTGCCACCCCTGTTATACCTTATTTTTTCAGGCACATATTTATATATCAAATGAGAAAGTTTCTTCAACAGCACGTCATAGATTTTGTCCTGATCCAGGCTCTTAAACTCTGCCTCCCAGTCCCAGGCTCTAAGTTCTCTCTGCATACTCTTAAAATTGGCCCTCTCAAAACATCTGATTATGGTGACCCCAGTTATTTTCCTTTGGACTTTTATTATATTAAAACTGACCATATTGTAGTTGCTGTTGCCAAGGGGTTCAGTTGTGCATTAGTCTGGAATTTGATCATACATATTACTCAGGACAAGGTCCAAAATATTGTCACCCAGTACTGCAAGAGACTTTGGTTTTAACAACAAAAAAACAAATAACTTGCAGTATTAAGTATCAAAACACCAAAGTCATCTTAGTGAGCTCAGAACGTAGTAAAGACAGTACCACCATAGCTGCAACTCAGTCCCCATCAGCTGAGTCTCCATCCTGACCATCAGCTGCAAGCTCCATTTCAAACTGCGTTATTAACTTCAGTCAATCAATCAATCAGAATCTTTATTTCACTAGGTGAACACCGTTGAGCAATGCTCATTTTCAAGATGGACCTGGACAGTATATATACTCATAATTTAACACAATGTTTACAATAGTAAGAAAAAAAGTTTAGAACCATAACAGTTACAGTGAGAAAATATTAAAAACAGCGAGGCTTAAACAAAAAAATGTCTACAGAAAATATAAAAGTTTCAGTGAATGATGTATAAAAGTATAACCCAACACAATTGCCTGAAAGTACCAGGGGAGGGAAGAGAAATAGAGATCCAGAGAAGAGTAAAATGGATTAAAAATTGGGGAGTCAGATAGTGAATGAAGTAAGGGGAGGGAGGGAGGGTAGGCTGCTAAACCGAGGTAACAGAATACAGGAGCCAGAATGAGAGCTTGAGGGGGTCTGTATCCACTAACAGATAAAACCGAGAGATATGGTTACAATACCCTGTGACAGGACAGAAATGTAGTGGGAGTAGGGGAAATAAAAGGATAAGGCTGGAGGAAGTATAAGCTGTTGGTCATGGTTGCAAACACAATCACAGGAAGAACCGAGATATTTGAGATAAAGGAACAAGGGAACAGTGAATGGGGTTGGGGGAGGATGAGGAGAGAGGGGCCGGGAACAGCCTGAACAAGCATGGGTCCTTGTTAAAAGATAAGCCAGGATTAAGGGAAGCAGTTGCAACGTTCAGTAAAGGAACTGGCATACAGTGATTTGAAAGCTGCCAGCGTAATAGGGAGGACCACTTTCAATGTTTTTTGCAGCTTATTCCACAATAGAGGTAGCTTATAACTTATTGAGGCCCTACCAAAACATGATTTGACCTTGGGTACAGAAAATGTAATATAGGAAACACTTCTCAATACGTACTTGCCTATCATGCATAGTGGCATGCAATCAGAAATATATTGGGGCAGTTTCTTAGTGATGGCTCTAACTATCCAAAGTGCCACATTTCTCTGACGCCTATGCATAAGAGATGACCATCCCACTGCTGAGTATAAGGAGCAGTGATGTGTTGAGTAGGGGAATCCTGTAATAAACCATAGGGCTCTATGGTAGAGCGTGTCCAACTTCGAAAGTGCAGTGGCTGGGCCCTGACTATAGAGAAAGTCTGCATAGTCTAGTACGGACAGGAAGGTGGTTTGGACCAGCCTCATTTTGGCCTCCCTTGAGAGGAAGTGGTTGATTCTATAAAAGAGACCAAGTCTCTGCCTAAGCCTTTTTATCACCTCATCTATGTTGTCTATAAAGGACAGTCTGTGGTCAATCCAGACCCCCAAATATTTGAACTTTACTACAAATTCCAGGGGTTTGCCCAGAAGTGTAACAATTGGAGGTGCCGTTATGGGATCCGCCACATGAACACAAGGAGAAAATATCATTGCCTTAGTTTTTTTTGGCATTTAAAAGTAGTTTGTGGTTTAGGAGTTGATGCTGGAGCTGGTTGAAGTCAGGTTGAAGGTTGCTACATGCAGATTCAAGGGATGGTCTACGGGCATAGAGCACCGTGACGTCAGCGAAAAGATGAATGTTAGCAGCTTCGATACTGACATCGATGCTATTAATATAGATCGTGAAGAGTAATGGTCCTAAAATAGAGCCCTGTGGTACGCCTCTCACTAAGGGTTTTAATGGTGAAAATTCCCCTTCTGCCTTAACCTGCTGGAGCCGATCCGCAAGATAATTAGAAAACCATCTCAAAGATGATGAGTTTAGACCAATGTTCTTGAGGGATGTAAGGAGCAGGTCATGGTCAACAGTATCAAAAGCCTTGTTCAGGTCTAAAAATACTGCGCAGACAAAATTCTTATCATCCAATTCATGCTGCCAGTCATTAGTTACTTTATCGAGAGCTGAGATGGTACTATGTCGAGATCTAAAGCCTAATTGTAGGGGATTAAGCAGGTTCTCAGCTTCTAGGTAGTTTCTGAGTTGATTGCTTACAACTTTTTCCAACAGTTTGGATAGAATAGGTAGTAGTGAGATTGGCCTATAGTTATCAAGCCCAGTAGGGTGTCCAGATTTGAACAGGGGAATTACATGGGCCTTTTCCATAAAGGAGGGAGGACACCTTGAGTGAGAAATAAGTTAAAAAGGTGTGTAAGTGGCACAGCCAAGACCTGATAACCAATTTTTAGGTAGAGAGAATCCAGGAAGTCCACTCCTGCGCTCTTCCTTGTGTCCAGCTGTAAAAGAAGGTCCTCGACCTCCTTCAGGGATACAGGCTGCAGGCAGAACGTAGAGTCAGGAACAGGTACTCCTTGATCAAGGATGCCAAGTTGAGAGTGGAGATTGCTGGCTGGAGAGGTATCAAAAGCTAGACCAGCAGTGACAAAGTGGTTGTTGAGATGCTCAAGGATGGCAGACCTGTCTATGACCGGGGTGCCACCAACTATAATTTTTGCTGGTGGGGAATTACCAGGGGAATGGCCTTCTATATCTTTTATGGTTTTCCAAAATTTGGAGGGACACTGTGAGGATGATTCAAGCTCCATGCCGTAAAAATTAGCCTTTGCCTCTCTGACCAACTAGGTGCAAAGGTTTGTAGCCCTCCTAAACATAATCTGATCGGCAGGCAGCTTAGATCTCCGGGCAGCTTACCATAACATGTCCCTATTTTGAAGTATGGACTTTAACTCAGCTGTAAACCATCGGCATGATTTAATCCTGGTACGGACTTTGACCAATGGAGCGTGCTTATCCAGGGCCCCAGTACAATTTCATGGAAGATGTCATATGCAGTATTTACTGATTCTGATAGGTAGAAATCTTGCCAATGCAAGGAGTTTTTTTTTATCTCTCCAACAAACTCACAAACGTGTCTGCTTCTTTAAGTTCAGAAAAAAGAGAGGATTGTCCATTCCAGACCATATGGAGCTTCACGGGCAGCAGAAGTAGATGCTGTAGTTTGAGTGCCCTCAGTCTGCTTTGTGCACTATCAAAGGCCTTACATAATAGCCTGCTGTAGGAGAAATCTGGAAATAATTGAATATCAGTGTCCCCATACTGTAGCTGTTGTCTCCTCTTGGTGATGGCAAGAGCTCTATCTCTGTCCCCTAATCCAATAAGGACAATAAGAAATTTACGAGGGGTATCAAAGTTAGTTGGGGCTCTCGACGGGAAATCCGATAGGCCTTTTCAAACAAAAAATTGTTGTCTTCCTCCAACAGGCCCAGCACCTGTGGCAGGAACATCTTGGTGAATCCTAAGGGGTCTTCTCTCTCCGCCCCCTCCAGTAAGCAAGCCACGCGAACATTCCACTCTCAAGCTTGGTTTTCAACAATTTTAGGGTGCTGGCAAAGAATTTTCCTTCAGGAACTTCGCTGTGGTGCCCACTGTCCGCAACATGGACGCCTTGGACCATGCTGAAGTTTGTTCACAGATATTCATTCTGGCTTCAAGTGTGGACACCCATGGAGTGAGGGAGTCAAACTTTCTGTCCAAGTCTTGCACCGTTCCAATCAGTTGGCCCAGAGTGGTATTGACAGTAGCCAAAGTGACTCACTAGTTGGGGCGGAGAGGAGGTAAAGGCCTGCTGATGTGATTTCTCGTCATGCTGCTGTCCCTTCAGCTTGAAACGGTCCATGCTAGCAGCCGCAGGATTTTTTTTGATTTGCCCATTTTGTGATAGATGGGTTAACAAGCATCCAAGATGTATGAAATTCTGCAGAAAAAATATTAATTTGTATGTTTAAGTAATTAAAATAATTTCTCTCTGGGGAGCTCAAGGAAAACACATCTTCCCTTGTAGGCTGCTCAGCAGCACCCCCCCCCCCTTAAAGTTTATTTACAATAAAATGTATGATCGTTGGGAAAGAGCTATGCCAAATTTCTTAAGAGTTTGAAAACATTTTGAGTGATATGTTGGTGAAAAGGAAATCTGGCTTGTCTACATTAATTATAAAATACCTTACATCCAACAAGTCAGAAGGTTGTATGAAACTCAGAAATAAATGGAAGCAAGACTTAAAAGAAGAAATTATTGACAGATGTTGGGAGGAATTTTTAACATCTATAGACAAAACATAAAAGCTCTAGACATAACTCCATCCAATATAACATTTTAAATAGTCCATATTTGACGTCCTCACGTTTATTAAAAACGGGAATAATGAATTCAAAATGTTAGCATTGTAAATCAAATGATGCAGATCTTTATCATACTTTCTGGCAGTGTGTAATGGTTCAAGAGTGGTGGAAACAAACTCAAAGCATCATTAGTCGGGTTTCGGGGAAGAAGGTCTTGCTGTCATGTACAGTAAGTCGGCCTTGTTCTTAGTTTTTGATGATTTAAGTAATAAGTGGATAAAAAAGGAATTTATTCTTGTGGTAATAGCATTAATGGCTACAAAGAGGCTCATTCTGACGAATTGGAAAAATGAGAATGAAGCTTTAATATTTCCCATGAATGAATGGAAGAAAATGTTTTTAGACACATTGTATTAAGAAAATTGCATTGGCTACCAAGACTTAATAGCTCTTACTTCGAGGGTACATAGGATAGCTGCTGCAGCAGGCCATCACCGGTAGGCCTATAGCCTCCAGGCACCAGGAGCACACAGAAACTTTGTAACTAGCAGTCTACCAGAGGGGGCTACCCACCTCCGACGTCAGCCCCTGATGTCAGCCAATCCTATAAAGGTGGGCGACCCCCATATCCTCCCTAGTCCTTTTGTGTCGTCAACCAACACATGTCGGACCACTGAAACCACTGCAGCTACAGTCAACTGCCATTTTCCCCACATTTACCGCACTTTATTTTTCAGTTTTAATACTAGGGGCAGGGCTACACTGGATTTAATACTGACAAATGGGGACAGTGTAGAGGAGGTCTCAGTGGGGGACAATCTGGGGCAAATGACCACAGAGCAGTTAGATTTAGGTTTAGGATGGGGATGGAAGGGTGTTGAACCACTACTAGGGTACTGGACTTCCGGCGGGCAGATTTCAATAGATTGAGAGAGATTTTCTGGGTAGAGATGGAAGGCAAGGAAAAGCTGGGGGATGTGGAAGAACTGTGGGGGACAATAAAGGGAGGAATTTTGAGTGCCACTGATCAGTGCATTAGGAAGGTAGGCAAGAACAAACAAGGAAGGAGGCCACTTTGGTTCTCTAGAGAGGTGGCAAGGGCAATAGGGGAGAAAAAGAGGGCTTTCAGAGCATATAAAAGAACACAGGGAAAGGAGGATATGGA
Organism: Neoceratodus forsteri; assembly: GCA_016271365.2. Classification (NCBI taxonomy): domain Eukaryota; kingdom Metazoa; phylum Chordata; order Ceratodontiformes; family Ceratodontidae; genus Neoceratodus; species Neoceratodus forsteri. The sequence goes on from CM057453.1 coordinate 1,629,245,121, forward strand.
GATATACAGGGAAAAGCTAAGGGTTGCAGGGTAGACAATCAGGAGGGCAAAGGCAGATATAGAGGATAGGTTAGCGAGAGAGGCCAGCAGGGGAGACAAAAAGTTTTTCAGATACATCAGTGAGAGAAGAAAGAACAAACAGGGTATAATTAGACTTTAAGGGGAGAAGGGAACTATGATGGAGAGGGACTTGGAAAAAGCAGACTTGCTAAACGAGTATTTCTGCTCAGTTTTCATGGTTGAAAGGGACCGGAGTTGCGGGGGAAGGGACCAGAGGCTAGGGAGGTGGACACTAACTGTTTAAAGAGAGCGAGATTTTGGAGGAACTGGATAAGTTAAGGGTGGACAAGGCAAATGGTCTGGATGCCCTACATCCCAGGGTGCTCTGGGAGCTTAGGGAAGAACTGGTAGCATCACTAATGAGGCTGTTTAACCTATCATTGGACACAGGAAGAGTTCCAGGGGACTGGAAAAAGGAGGGTGTAGTACCATTGCATAAGAGCAGAGGCAAGGAAGAGCTGAGTAACTATCATCCAGTCATTCTTACCTCAGAGGTAGGTAAGATTATGGAGGCCTTCTTAAACGAAAGGATAGTTAAATACCTTGCAGATAGTGGTCTATTCGATGACAAACAACATGGGTTCACGGAAGGAAGGTCATGCCAGACGAACATGATTGAATTCTTCGATTGGGTGACCAGGGTGAGCGATCAGGGAAGGGCGGTGTACATGGCCTATCTGGACTTCAGCAAAGCCTTTGACACTGTCCCTCACAGGAGACTGGTGAGCAAATTGGGCAGTTTAGGAGTTGGGAAGAAAATAAATTGGATGGAAAATTGGCTTGGGGACAGATGTCAAAAGGTGGTTGTAAATGGGGTTCCACAGGGATCAGTATTGGGGCCAATACTATTTAACATATACATTGGGGATATTGCGGAGGGACTAAATGGGAAGGTGTGCCTATTTGCGGATGATACAAAGATCTGCAATAGGGTGGACACACCGGGGGGGGGTGGAGCAAATGAGAGGACCTGAGAAAGTGGGAGGGGTGGTTAGAGAGTTGGCAATTGAGATTTAATGCAAAGAAGTGCAGAATAATGCACATAGGGCACAAGAACCCGAAGGCCATATACACACTAGGAGGAGAAGAGGTTTTGGTAACTGAGCTGGAGAGGGATCTGGGGATTATAATTTCGGACAACCTAAAGGAGGCAAACCAGTACAACAAGGTGGTTGTAAAAGCAAACAGAATGCTGGCATGCGTAGGGAGAGGTATTGCAGGTATGAGAAGGGAAGCAATAATGCCCCTGTACAGGTCTGTGGTTCATCCCCACCTGGAGTATGACGTACAGTTCTGGAGGCCTTCCCTACAAAGGGATGTAGATAGGGTGGAGAGAGTCCAGAGAAAGGTGACCAAAATGGTGCATGGCATGCATCAGTGGACATATGAAGAGAGGATGGAGGAGCTCAACCTATACCTACTGGAAACAAGGAGGGAGAGGGGGGATAGGATAGAAACTTTTAAATACCTTAAGGGAATAAACAAGGTGAGGGAAGGGAGCATCTTCAAGATGAAAGAAAATCCAAAAACTATGGGGCACAACTTAAAGCTGGAGGGTGGAAAATTCAGAGGTAATTGGAGAGGACACTACTTTACAGAGAGGGTGGTGGGCCCCTGGAATAGGCTACTAGAGAGAGTGGTGGAGGCAAAAACAGTGGGGAAGTTCGAGGGCATGGGATGACTACATGGGTTTAAACAAGAAATGGAAGGATAAGTTCTCTGAATGAAAAAAGTAGGCAGGAATTCAGGATAGGAGGGAGGGACTCAGGGGTGGGATGTGAGGTGGGGAGGTCAAGGCTACCTATGGGGAGGGGAGAGGGGCAGACTGGATGGGCCGTTGGGGGTCCTTGTTGGTGTTCACACCTGACAGTTTGTCTTCTCAGCCTTCATCTTCCAACTGCTCTACCAAGTATGCTTGTAGCAAACATCCTGGACAAGGACGGCCATTCTGCCTGCATCTTGTGCCTAGGCCCAGACCATGACATCCAAGCTTGTGATGCCTGCCAGAAGTTCAACCAGGCCACCCGCAGACGTTGCCAGAAGATCCCAGAGAACTGCCTCATTAAGCAGAATGTCACCTCGATGGAATGGGAGCTGCAGGCCAGGAGCGCCTCCATTTTCCTGGCTCAGTCCTCAGGGTCTTAATCATCAAAATCCTGGGATAAGACCTCCAAGAAACAAGCACCGGGATAAGGACTAGGACCGACCCCGGTCCGCCTCCCACTCACAGTCTCCTCACAAGAAGTCTTCAGCCACGCACAGGTCTTCCTCCTTCAGGGGTCGACCTTCTCTGCCCCGCACACTCTTACTCCCACAGGCCTACCGGTGGTCCAACTGCCCACCTGGGTGTCCCTTGCAGACGGTGGCTTCTCGAGTCAGGGTACTTTGTATCCTGCTCCCCAGCCCCTGCTCTTTCAGCCCTTATTCTCGGTGGGCACACAGTCAGGCGGCTCGGCTGGAGTCTCTTCGGCCGGCCCGGGTGCAGCAGAGGCCAGTCTACCAGTGGCCAACCCTCTGACACCCACTCCCTATGATGACGGTCTTGTCCTCTGGGACCACCGCCGGTTCTGCTCCTCCTTCTCAGGGGCATATGCTGCAGGACACCGGCGCCTCCCTAAGCCCGGTCTCTCATCAGCCTTTGACCGGGGGGGGGGTCACCCTCCACTCCGGCTCCCAGCTCCAAATGACTGGCACCAATGGGTCCTCCATCAGCACCTACCGGCTAATGCCTGCTGGGCCTGCACCTGTTCTCCCACCACTGCTGGTAGTGGGACCTGTGCCGACCCTGTCTGTCCCTCCTGTTAGGCCTGCACCTGGCCTTCCCCAGTCAGCGTCCGTCGGGCCTGCACCCGTCCTGCTGCTACCTGCTCCTGCAGGACCAGCACCCAGACTGCCGTAATCTGCGCCTGCAGAACCGCAGCCTGGGTACCCTACACCAGCACAAAACCAGGAGACCAAGTGCATACCTTCTTTGGTTACAAAATCAGCATGCTGGAAAACTAAAAGGCTTCAGCAAAAATGCTTTAATTTAAGCGTACATAAATCCAAATTCGAACAACATACATGAGTCGCCCGAGCACTTCGGGTCCAAGCCCTTTGTCAGGAGGTGTGGCTTAACTGGGAGACACACAATCAATTTATCCCATCACCTTGATTGTTCTATGAATAGCCACAGCTGTTATAAGTTAATTACTCGTGTCCTACACCAGTGCCTGCAGGTTTGGCGCCTTCATTTCCCGATCCTGCGCTGGGTTATCCATACCCGATGCCTCCAGGACCTGCGGCGGTCTACCCCTACCCAGTGCCTGGGGGACCGTCGATTACCATGGCCTGATCTCCGCCTTATGGTCCTTCATGCAGACGCAGGCTCCCATCCCGAGAGGACCAGCTCCAGGCCCCCCAAGGGCCTCCTCCGACCCTCTTCTCCCGGCCCCTGTTAGGCCGGGCCATAGTGTTCCTCACATCCTTTGGGGTAGGCCTGATGCTGGGTCAGCCAGCCGCTTTGATGGTCATCGGCCTGAGGACAGCGACGACCTGGATGATTGGGAGGAGAGCATTAGCAGTGAGCCTTCCTCTCTCCCCAGGACTCTTTGGAAGTGGAAGAGGCCCCAAGTAATGTTCCAAAATTCTGCCCCCCCCCCCGATGACCTTACCTTTATGGCCATTATGAGGCACATTTAGGCCACTTTGGGATGGGAGATAGAGAAGCAGGGCCCTGAGAGGTGTCGGTTGGCTGTCTTCCTTTGTCAGCCCGACGCCCCTCCCTTAGTGGTCTTCCCAGTCATTGACTTCTATGAGGATGTCACCAGGCTGCCTGGAACCACCCCAACATGGTCCCGGTAGTATCCAAGAAGGTCGACAGGCTTTACCACACCCCGACTGGCAAGCTATATTTTGGGAAACAACCCAAGGCTGATTCAGTCATCATCAACGTTGCGAACGACCACACCAAGAAGACAAAACACGTAAGCTCCCTTCCCCGGAGAGGGAGTCTCCAAGCGCCAGATGGGTAAGCTTGCCTTCGCCTCTGCCACTCTGGCCATTTTGGCCATCAGTTACTTGGCCCATATGGTGCAGTTTCAGAATCTACTATGGGACCAGGCTAGGGAGGCGGTCCTAGCCATGCCGGATGACCCTTCCAAGCAGCAGACCCTCTAGGTCCTCAAAATGGGCTTGGACGTCTGTACGCATGTCCTTAGGGCTGCCAGTGATGCAGTGCATGCCTTGGGCGGGGTAGCGGCTGCGGGCATCTGTATGAGGCGCCGCTACTGGTCTTGGGCTTTGCCCCAGATGTCCAGTCCAGCATAATGGATGCCCCTTTCAGGGGTCTCAAACTTTTTTGGGGGGATGACCAGGATCTCACCTCTGAACTGCAGACCTCGTGACAGGCTCTCTGATCCATCCACTCCATGTATCATAGCCAAGCTAAGTTGGGACAGAGGGCTCCCTTTTGTTGCTCTTCCCGTAGGAAGTCCCAACACCATCCCAAAACAGGGTTTTAAATAAGCTGAAAAAACACTGATTAGCAGTTTGACGCATGAAATGCTAATCAGTTGTGAAAATGCATAACACTTGGCACAGACTGATTAGCAAAATTCTTAAAAATGATATTGTTTTAGTAATGTTGTGTACTGTGCCATGTACTAAAAAATGGTTAGCAGTCTAATGCTAAGCATTTCTGAAAATGGTTAGCATTACCCCCTGCTTTGCCTAGCGTTTTGCTATGCTATGCCAGCTATTTAAAACAATGCAAAGCTTAGGGCAAGTGCAAGGTGGGGGTGGCTCGCCCCACCCCTCTTCCGACACCACCTGCAGTACCCCGAGGGGCAGCAGCAGCCTCAACAGCTGCTGCTCCCACCTCCAGACTCCTTGCCAGACCCTCCCCCCTGCCATACACCTTCAGGAGGCAGTTATAGAGGGTTGCTCCTCCCTTCACCGGGACAGGTGGAGGGAGATAACCACAGACAACTGGGTGCTGAAGCTCAATGAGCATGGCCACACGCTAGAATTCATAGAGTGGCCTCCAGAAAACCCTCCGGGCCAGGCCTTATACCAGCCTGGTCACGTTCCCCTCATCTGGGAGGAAATTCAGGCCTTACTTTGAAAACAAACCATAGAACCAGTCCTGCAGCGTCAGCAGGGTAGGGGATTCCACTCCCACTTCTTCCTGGTCCCCAAGCGGATGGGAGATCTTTGACTCATCCTGGATCTGAGCCAGCTAAACCTGTTTATATAGTGCAAATGGTTCAGGATGGTTACCCTTCAGGGTTTGCTGCCCCTGCTACATCAGGGGGACTGTCTCTGCTCTCTGGATATGGAGGATACCTGCCTGCATATCAAGTTTTTTGCGCCCCATCGGTGCTGCCTCTATTTCCACTTTCAGTGAGTGCACTACCAGTTCAGGGCTCTGCCTTTCAGTTTGTCCTCAGCACCCAGGATATTCACCAAATGCCTGGCGGTGGTGGCAGCTGCCTTGAGATGGCAGGGTTATTACGTCTTCCCATACCTGGACGATTGGCTCTTGGCGGCCCCATCCAGGGAGCATCTCCTGCTAACCCTGGTGTAGACCCACAGTCTGTTCCAAGCTTTGGGCATCATTATCAACATGCCAAAATCCTTTCTTACCCCCTGCCAACATCTCCAGTATTATAGTATATATGGTCAGTGCTGGACGCAGTTCAGGGAATAGCCTTCCTGCCCTCAGACAGAGCAGGGCATCTGATGAAGCAGGCCTGTCTCCTTTACTCCAGCTGTTATGTTCCAATGAGGGTTTTTCTGCGACTTCTAGGCCTCTTGGCCACCGCTATTGCCACAGTTCCCTTGGCCCGGTTGCACATGACAGTCCCTCAGTGGACACTGCTGGTCCAGTAGGACCAATGCACAGATGCCCTGGATCAACCAGTTATGGTCTCTGATCCAGTCAGGAGGGTACTGTTGTGGTGGCTGGAGCCCTGCAACCTGCTTCAGTGGATTCCTTTCTGTATTCCTCCCCCTCAGCAGGTACTGATGACAGATGCCACAAATCTCAGCTGGGGGGCTCACCTGGGGGTCCACCAAGCTCTGGGCATATGGACTGAGGTGGAAAGCATACTTCACATTAATATCCTGGAGATGCGAGCAGTCTTGTATGCCCTGCAGGCCTTTCAGACTCTGCTATCCCTGGGTCCACTCTTGATCCAGATGGACAACATGTGTGTGGTTTATTACATTAACAAGCAGGGGGAGGACTCTTTCCTATCCCCTGTGCAGGAAGTGATGAGAGTCTGGTACTGGGCCATAGAACATGGGCTGGAGCTCTCAGCTGTCCATGTTTCCAGTGACCAAAACGTCCTGGCGGACAGCCTAAGCCAGTCTCAATGCAGAGCCCACGAGTGGCAGCTTCTGACCTCGGTGGTCGAAGATATGTTCGACAGATAGGGTTATCCCAGGTTGGACCTTTTTGCGTCCCCACACAATGCAGAACTGTCGCTTTTCTGCTCACTAGATCCAGGGCCTGGAGTTTTCTGGCAAGATGCGTTGTCTCTCTCTCTCAGAAAGGGAGGTTTCTCTACGCCTTCCCTCCCTTCCCACGCCTTCAGAGGGTTCTGATCAAATTTCAGTAGAAAGGGGCCACCATGATCCTGCTCGTCCCCTTTTGGGCTTGTCAAATCTGGTTCCTCTTGCTTCAGCAGCTGGCCGTGGAACCTCTGGTCTCCTCCCTGTCCCTCTGCACAGACTTGCTCTCCCAGGAGCAGGGCACCCTTGTCCATCTGGACTTCAGATCTCTCCATCTTCAAGCATGGCTCCTGAGGATGTAGCCATCGCCCAGTTTGGGGTGTCTCCTAGTGTGGTGGATGTCCTTGTGGCAGCCAGGAAGCCCTCCACCAAGGCCACTTAGTCTATGAAATGGCAGTATTTTGCCCTTTGGGCCGCATTACACAGTTTTGATCCCTTTGCCTATCCAGTGGATCAGGTGCTGGAGAACCTTCTGTCCCTTTCAGACTTGGGTCTGTGGTACTCCTAAGTTAAGGTCAATCTTTCTGCCATCTCTGCATACCATGTACCTGTTGAGGGTCGTTCAGTGGCGCAACTTGATGTGTCTTGCACCTTCTTGCCCCATTCTGCATTTGAAGCCTCCCATCATGATCCTATCCCAACTTGGGATCTCAGTTTTGTGTTGTAAAAGCGAGACTATGGTTAACATCACAGGTCCCGTATATCCCTTGAGTCCTGAAGAAATGGGTGGCTGCTATACACCGTGGGCAAAGACTGGACTATGGTTCCAGAGACGTGAAATGCCTTAGTTCCCTGACTGTGACTCCTTAGCTTAACTCCCTTCTATATGAAGATACCTCACTCCTACCTAATCCACCTGCACGTTAAACTGGCAACCACAGGCATCAGAGTGCAAATGAGTGCATAAGGGCTGTCATGTCCCCCACTCCTCCCTGGAAAGGGCCACCCGCTTCCCCTGACCCGCACAACTCCTGAGCTCAGAGGGGCCACACACACTAATATTAAAGTTCCCAACTTTTGTACCTAATGGGCCTTCCCTCGAGCTGTACCATAGGGGAGGCCTTTCAGAAATGGTTATGGATGTGCCATTTGAGGTCACGCAGTGCTGAACTGACTATGTACTGTATAACTGTTCTGATATATTGATTCCTCTTTAACTCATTGTATGTAAAGCACTTATAATTTGTTATCCTGTTAAGTTTCTTCATGTCTGTACTCTCCTGGGTCTGCATGTCTGTACTCTCCCGGGTCGTGCCTGAAAATAGTCATTTTATGGCTAGTGCACTTACCTGGTTAACAAAAGCTAAATAAAAAATAAATAAAAAAATCTACCTATTAATATTCCCTTATTCAAACCCCAGGAATCACTCAGTAGTATTAGACATATGCAGTCAGCTCAGACTCTCTGACTTCTCCCAGAGCTGTGATGTAATGTGGAATGTATGCAAATCATGGAACTTAGAATGCTACATTCAAACTGCTGCCTCTAGGTGAACTGTGTTCTATCTAACTGCCAAATTCATTTTCTCCATTCAGACAACTAGATGCCTTCAGAAACAATTAGAGGAGGTGGCTTCTGCTCCCACCTCAGTGTCACCAAAGCAAACCGATGAGGGCTCTTCTTCTTCCCCCTCAGAATCAAAGGAGAGATCATCTAAAGGCACTTTTACACACAGGTTTTTAAAACGAAATGAGCGTTACCTGTGGCGCCGTTGTACTCTGTTGCGTTTTTAGGATCCCGCCTACACTCCGTGAGTTTTCCGGCAGCTCCCACCTCCATTTGTGTTTCGGCACCCCCACAGAGCTTGCTGCTCTATTGCTGTTTGTGCACCACTTCAGAATGGCTGTTTCACACAGCCCAATGAAACGGAACACAACGGTGCAAACCACGAAAAGCCGAGATTGCGGTTTGGACGAACGTTCTCCTATGGAACGAAACAGATGCACTTTACACACAAGGGATGTAATGGAATACTGTTTCCGTAACAATTATTCTGTTACATAAACCTGTGTGTAAAAGCGCCTTAAAGATCATTCAGACCCAAAAATTACTGAAAAGGGGTCTGAACATATTAAACACAAAAGAACCATTGAACAGGCTCCTGAGTCTGTGCCTGCCAAAAAGAAACAAAGAAAAACACTTTGCTGCGCCTCCTGCTGAGAAAGTAAGGGAGCTCCCGGCAGATAAAGATAAAATGCCCTCTGTGGGGGATAATGCCAAAGCCCTGCAAGACATTCAGGCATTACAAACTGCAGATACCATACTGGGTTCACCGGTTTAAGTCCCACCACCAGTTCCCATAGAACAGGGACAAGAGGTATACATTGAGGAGGAGGATCCGGATCTAGGGGAACCCATTGAACCAGAGGTATTCCAAGATCAGGAGTTTGGTACCCCTCCTCATGGGCATGATGATTTCTCATCCCACTTTTCCATCATCAAACAGATGGCTGTCACTTTGGGCCTCCCCTCACAGGAAGCTATGAAAGATGATTATAGGCTCTTACGAGGTCTATGTGCGTTTCTTGCGGCCAGACACTGTTTTTGTGCAAATACTTTTAACTAGCACTAGAGTGTGCTTTGGAGTCCTGTTTCTGTTGCCATCTGGAAACAGGAAGAGGGGTGTGGAGTCCTGTTTAGCTATGGATTACCACCTGTTTGTTTAATACATTTTGAAAGTTTTATTTTTGCTAAACAAAGCGCACCTGGTGTGCCAGGTTCACACATGAGTAGACTTCGCTCGCTATAATTGCAGTAGAAACTATATTTTACATTGTGCAGTAGTTTGTAGTCCTGACCCTAAGTTCTACTTCCTGGGGTCATTCAAAACCTAGAAAGGACACCCATAGGCGGGTTTATTATAGACACAGACGGATACTGATATTGTAGGAGCCAGTAGATTATGGGCTCTTATGATGTCTATATGCGTTTCTTGTGGCCAAACACTGTTTTTGTGCAAATACTTTTTTTTTTTTGCATCATATGTTTATTCAATTTTGTAACAAGATTACAAACAATACAAATAAACCAAAAACAAGACAATAACAAACAACTTTAAAACATAGTATATATAGTCAGATCCAAGTCCATCCTTATTATATTTAGATATATTATACCAAATCATCATTTCACTTATACAGATTTAGATTTACCTAAAACAAACCATTAGTCTCATTTTATCAATCAATCAGTTATGCAGCATTAGTCCCTGAGAGAGAGAGAGAGAGAGAAAGAAAAGAAAAAACACAGTTCAAAGTCCATGCAAATTAATTCCTTTCTGCCCTATCCCACCCATCCTTCTCCCAGTGTCAGGGCCTCCGCAGGTGGCAAAGCAGCTAGATACGGTTGCCAGGCATTATAAAATTGTTCCCCTCTCTCCCGTATTACATATGTTAATCTTTCTATGGCAAGGGCCTATAATATCAACGTCTTCCATTGCTGGCCGGTAGGTTTAAGTGCAGAGACCCATGTACTGAGAATGCAATGCCTAGCCATGATTAACAAGACTCTAAGCCATCACGGTAAAGGAACCCACTCATCTTCTTCTGCATCCTCTATCCTGAACAACATTACCATTGGTATCAGCGGTATCGGCCTGCCTGCAATTGTCTCACCTCCTTCCAAAACTCCTGTAAAACAGGACAAGTCCAGAAATAGTGATAGTATGATGCTATACCACTCATACACCTGGGGCATACCGGGGAGACTTCAGGATTAAATTTACTAACTATTAGTGGGGGATAGTATAGCCTCTGGCAAAACTTATAGAAGGACTCCTTATGTTTATTGCACACTAAGATACCCTGGTGTAGTCGGGACATGACCTTCCATGTGTCTTCTGTAATAGAGATTCCCATATCTCTCACCCATAACTGCCTAGTTTTCTGCGACACTTCTGGAAGTAGCTGCCTACCCATCTTGGCTACCCGGCTTATGGTACCTTTAGGGTTTTTCCAGCCATCTTGTATCATTTGCTCTATCTGACCCATTAAGGATTTTGTTTCTAGGGTTCTCACTAGTGTTTTGCAATATGTCCTTACTTGTAGGTAGTGGAAAAAATTTTGCTGCCCCACACCTGTCTTAATCCTGAGGTCCTCAAAAGTGATCATCCCCTCTCTGTTGTATATGTCTCTCAAGCATCTTATACCTTCAGCCTCCCATTCTTTAAAGCCGAAATCATCTATGCCTGGGATAAAGAAAGGATTACCCGCCTCTTGCAGAAGCAGGGTCTCTTCCTGCTCTTTTCCCGTCCGACACATCATTCGCCCTCAGGAGTCGAAGACCGACCTAACCAGTGGGTTTGGTTTAGGTATTCCTGTGTAGGCTCTCCGCCCTCTCACCGACAAATATGCAGATTCCTGCCTCCTGTGGCCTACCCACCCAGTCCTGTAAATGGCGACATTGTATGGCCATATGATAAACCCCTAAATCAGGAAATTGGAGTCCGCCCCCTTCGGCCATAGCCTTTAGACGAGTAAGACTCACCCTAGGCCACAAAAAGTGTGAGAAGAATTTTTCTAAAAGTTTGATATCCCCTCTCATCAATCCCAGGTGTATCATTTGCATTACATACAAAACTCTGGGAAGGATATTCATTTTAGCAGGTTTATATGACCCAGCCACGTTACAGGCAGCCTCCCCCATCTATCCAAGTCCGCCCTGATTTTCTGCACTAGGGGCGTATAGTTCAGGTCGTATAAAGCTCCAACTGATCCTCCAATTCTGATTCCCAGGTATACAAAAGAGTGCCGCACTCTCTGCAAACCCCAGTCCTGTATTAGATCCCTCCTTCCTAGATCCCCCAGGCTCATCTCTTCTGACTTGTTTAAATTAATCTGTAGTCCGAAAATCGGAAAAATGCTCAATCAGTCTCAGCAGTGGGGGCATGGACTCTTCCGGCTTGGTTACATATTTATTTATTTATTTGTAAATCGGTTTACAACCTTTGAGCCAGAGGCTCATTTCCAAAGGTACCTCGTCACATTGAGGACAAACATAACAAATTTAGGTTACAAAATACAAGTAACTGAAATTAGAGTTACACATATTGATTTCATACATTATACAATTTAGTACAATTACATTGATACAGCTAGCACAAGCTGGTTATAACAGAGGTAAGATGCACAGGGGGAGAAGGTGGTGGTGGGGGGGGTGAGGTGGAGTGCTGCCCTGTGGACGTTGTCAAGTGTGGAGAGATTGAGGCCACATTTAGAGACAGGAGCAGCTGCGAGTGTTACATATAGTAACATGTCATCCACATAGAGGGAGAGTTTATGCACTCTGCCTGATTGACCTATGACCCCTGCTATGTCCGGATGTTTCCTGATTGCCACTGCCAAAGGCTCCAGCACTAAGGCGAATAGCAGGGGCGACAGTGGGCACCCCTACCTAGTCCCCCTCTCAAGTGCAAAGCTGTCCGTGGATGTGCCATTAACCAACACTCGTGCTGTGGGGGCCGTATACATTAACCTCACCAACCCAATGAATTCGTCACCCAGACCAAACCGGGTCAGCACCTCCAACAAGTACTGCCACTCAGCCTGATCAAATGCTTTTTCTGCATCCATTGATAAAATGTGCACGGGTTCATACCCATTAGAGGCCCCCCAGATCACATTCAGAAGAGTCCACATGTTATGATACGAGTATCTGTTCCAGATAAACCCGGTCTGGTCTGGGTGAATCAATTCTGGTAAAAGTCTGTCTAGTCGGTTAGCCAGTGCCTTAGCCAGTATTTTAGCATCGCAGTTGAGAAGAGAAATGGGCCTGAAGGATGCACATTCGAGCAAGTCCTTACCCTCCTTAAGTATCAGACAAATCAGTGCCTCCCTCCACGTCTGTGGCAATGTCTCCCCCTCCTCCCTCGCAGCATTAAGCACTGCCTCTAAGTGCTCTACTATGTAGGGTTTCATGGCTTTCTAATATTCTGCCGTAGTGCCGCCATGGGGCCACTAGTTTTCCTCTTCAAACCCATAACAGCTTTGGCTGTCTCTCTCTTGTCAGCTTGGTTCCCAGCCAATCTCTCTGATGCTGAGATAGTTTAGGGAGATCTCACCCTTCCAGGAATTCCCGCATTGCAACTTGTACATCCCCACATTGTGTTTTGTACAATTCTTGATAAAATTCTCTAAATATTTCCCTTATGTGGCTTTCAGCCCTCTGAGTCTCTAACTGCCGAGATCAGGTGTGGGCTCTTCCCCCCTCATATTAAGCATGCCAGCATGGTACTAGGTTTGTTTCCCCATTCATAAAATTGTTTCCTAACAAACAGACATGTCTTCCTAGCTTCCCCTAGCAACAAGCTGTTGAGTGCCTCTCTAGTCACCGTGAGAAGCTAATGGACAGCTTCTCCTCCCTCCCCTCTTGCTATCCATCTTTCCAGTATTTTGAGACGATTTTCTAAATTAATTTTCCTCTCTTGATCCTTCTTCTTATGATGACACGTAGCCAGTAATGGAGCCCCTCATGACTGCCTTTCCCGCATCCCAAAATACAGCCTTTGAAGAGGCTGTTTCCTGATTAGCCTGCACATATTGTTTCCACTGCTCCTGCAAGAACTTTCTAAATTCCTTGTTTACCAGTAAGAAATTTCCAGGTGCGAGGGGTCTTGTTAGCTTTTCCTATTGACACCGTTAGTAGTACCATCGCATGATCAGATATCTGTATTGTACTATGCTTGATCTGTGTCACACGTGGGTACCACGAGTGGAGAATATACACATAGTCCAATCTGGACCAAGTTCTATGTGGATGGGAGAAAAAAGTATACTCTCTAGAGGTAGGATTTGCTGCCCTCCAACTATCTATTAGGTCCAGGTTGACCATCCCAGCCTGCCAGCTACGAATGGCCTCTTTGACAGTGTCCCTACCTCCTGAGTGGTCTATTGCTGGATCCATCAGGCAATTCAGGTCGCCCCCAAACACTAACCCTGGAAACTGTTCCTCCATTAAGAGTGCAAGGAGGGATTTATAAAAGCATGGTCTGCGTACATACACACACTTCCAAAGGTTATCCTCTCCCCAAGATGTCACCCACCACAAAACATAGTGGCCATTAATTGGGTCCGCTACCACTCTTTCAACCGTGAAGGTAGCCTCTTGTGCAGGAGTACTGCCACCCCTCTCTTATGGAGTCATATGGCCTACATAACACTCCCCACCCACCCTTTTTTAATTTGGGATGCCTCTTCAGTAAGATGGGTCTCCGTAATAAGGCAAACGTTGCAGATTGTCATTTGAGGGCAGTCAGTAGCATGGTCCTCTTGACTGGGTTGGATATCCCTCTAACGTTCCACGAAGCTACCACCAAACCCACTGGGCTAGCCATATTCCTTGCCCCATTGTTCTCTCAGGACCCTATATTCCCAGGCCCCCCTTGTTTTCAACATCCAGTGCTGCATAGAAACTAATTTCCTGATATGACTGGATCTGTGATGCAATAGTATGAGAATCAACAAACAATGAACATTAACTATATACATGTCCCATCCCTCCCTCCCTCCCCACATTTCCTCACTTTAATACCTGGTGTAAATGTCCCTTTCCTTTGTAACAAGAATTGCGTACAGCAAACATTTTACAATCCCACTCCCAAATTCAGCAAGAACGCACCCCCCGCCCCACCACAAACTTCTAGATGTGTTTAGTTTTCTCGCACCAACCTCCCACCACTGAGAAAGCTCTCTGTATTTTGGATATTGTCCTTACGTTTCCCATCCTAATATACATCAAGTCTGCATAAGGAAACCTAAAATTGGTGCCCTGTGATTATTTATATAGCCAAGATAATACCCCTTGTTTAGAGTAGCTGATATCCAGGAACCAAAAGAAGAGAGGAGGAAAAAGAAAAAAAAAAAAATTTTGATGGCCGTTTCAATTGTTCATACGTCACAGATAGTTCCTTCTCCACTAGTGGCATCCACGTGTGGCCAGTCTCACAAGTTAGCGAGTTTTAGTCACTCACAGGTCCAAAAAAAAAGAAGTAGAATTAAGCAGTGTTTTGACCCAAACTGGCACAAACTATAACCCCCATGCATATAAAATATCTTCGTATATTCCCCCCCAGTGCTTAATCCAGTATAACCTTGTAACAGTACCTCTTTGCACGTAACACATTAGCGTGGTAGAGAAAGCCCAAGTTACCAGCATGGGAGCTCCTTACCCCACTTTCTTTTTAAGATCCTTCACAAAGTTTTCCGCTTTCAACACATCCCAGAAGAGGTACGTGGCACCCTCATACTTAATTTTAAGTGTGGCTGGATAGATCATGAAGCATTCAACTTGGGCTTCTCTTAACTGTGCCATCACTGAGTTGAATGCATGACGTTTCTTAAGCAGTTGAGCAGAGTAGTCCTGGGAAAGATATAATCTGTGGCCTTCATACTGCATAGAGGGTGTGTTGCGTTACGCCTTTAAAATCAATTCTCTGTCCTGAAAACTATGAAAACGCAGCACTATCTGCCGTGGTAGCTGCTCCGGTGGTAGTCTCGGCATCACTGCCCTGTGTGCACGCTCAAGTTTAACTCGACCATTTTTAGGTGTAATACCCAGAATTTCTGGTAAAGTTTTTGCATAGAAATCCATAACACTGGGGCCTTCCAACCCCTCTGGTAACCCCCGAAGCCTGAGGTTCAGACGTCGCTGATAGTTTTCTTGGTAGTCAAACTGATCTTTAAAGTCTTCCAACTCTTTCTGTAAGGCAGTTATCTGGTCGGGGACTGTCGCAGTGACATCCTCAACATCAGAGATCCTCTGCTCCATTTCAGTGAGTCTTGTGGCTTGGGTAGCATGCAGATCTACTAGCTCCTGTAATTTGTTATCGAAGTTAGATGCCAGACTAGTTAGCTGAGGTTCAAGGGCCACCAATACTTGATGCGTGACCTCGTGACCTAAGGCGCTAATTTCGGCTGCCGAGAGTGAGACAGGCCTTCTGCTTTCCACCTGCGAGGCCGGGGGCTGCTTTCTTTGATTTTTAGCCACTGCCCGAGAGCCCTTTGTTGAACCGGACGCCAGGTACTCATCCATAGTGCTGTTAGGTATCCGAAGGTTAGCTTTAGCAGGCAGATTGGTGAGAAAAAAATATTATAAATTCCATAGGTTTGTAGTAGTTTGCGGAGCAAGACAGAAACATGTCCTCACACTTGTGTGCTCATTAGCGCCTAGCGTGCAAATACTTTTAACTAGCACTAGAGTGTGCTTTGGAGCCCTGTTTCTGTTGCCATCCGGAAACAGGAAGAGGGATGTGGAGTCCTGTTTAGCTGTGGATTACCACCCGTTTAATACATTTTTAAAGTTTTATTTTTGCTAAACAAAGCGCATCTGGTGTGCCAGGTTCATGCATGAGTTGACTTCGCTCGCTATAAGTTGGGGCTGGCAGTATAGCCTAGAGGTTAGAGTAATGAGCTTGGTACATCCAGCAGACCTGGGTTTGATTCCCACAACCTCCACTTGTGTATGGTGTGACTCTGAGCAAGTCACTTAACCCCCCAGTGCTCCCAGGTCACCCCTGAAAACAGGCACTTGTGTCTAGTTGGCCTTACCCAGCTACCAAAGACTAAAATAAGAAAAAGAAAAAAAAAAAAAAGAAAAGAAAAATAATTGCAGTAGAAACTGTATTTTACATTTTGCAGTAGTTTGTAGTCCTGACCCCTAGGATTCTACTTACTGGGGTCATTCAAGCCGAGAAAAGAATGTCCTGCTGCGAGCAGGGTGAGCGTGGCAATGCACGCAAAGATGCGTGTCTGTGCGCGTGTCTGGTGAGACTTACGAGACCACCTCAAAATAGAAGTCAGGTAAACAGCCGGATAACGAGTGCCCTGAAAGAGGTCATTGTTACCTGTATACTGCTAAACTATTAAATACTAGTTGCATAAAGGAACACACGTCTGACACAGGTTGCCCAAGTAATAAGTCTTAACAGTATATCAAGCATAAGGAAAAGGGGCATATATAGCTAAGAGATCTTCTAACTTGTAGCTACTTAACCAGGGAAAGATGCCAGTATTTACTACAACTAAGGGTGAGCTTCAGTTGGCTGGATGTACCTCATGTCATCTGTACAAAGTACTTGAACAAGAAGACACTACTTCTACCTTTACATGTAATGAATGTCTTCAAAATACTGAACTGTCCTCTGATGTAGAAGATTTTAATAAGAGGTTACAAGCAATAGAAATTAGTCAGAAACAAATGGCTCACAGGTTTCAAACTACTTTTGGTAACAGTGCTAATATTAGCACAAATACAGGAGAGAGAACAAAAAAAAACAGACATAAAATTAAATGATAATGCTTCTAATTTAATACTGTTTGAACAACCATCTACATCCAAAGAAGGACAAGGTATCCTTACCCCAAATAATACAGTAAATGGAAAAAGAAACAGGGAGGTTGAAACAAATGAGGACTCTGAGGAAGACTGGTGTAGAATTCAAACCTCCAAATCATCCCAAAGAGGGCGTAGAGCTACACATTTTCAAATCCCATTACCAAATCATTTTGATCCATTACTGTCTCTAGTTGAAAACCATCCTTGTCTACTTTCAGATGTAGCTCCTGCCCAAAATCACGACTCAACTAATACTGGTGAGGTGGCAGGTACAAATGATCCAAATACACAGGATGCCATGACCCATAGCACCACAACTATGAATTTAAGTCATCCCTTAATACAATTTGAGATGGAATCTCCAGGCAACACAATGGAAATTGATAGAGAAAACCCAGGAAAAGAAATACTAGTCCTGGGAGACTCCATGATTAAACATCTATACAGAACTATATGTGAACCAAATAAAGCTTCTAGGACTTTGTCAAGTTTTGGAGGGGCCAGAATTGCTGACATCACTAAGATGCTGGGTGCTATTTGAAACAATACTGACGTGAACCCATTAGTTATAATACATGTGGGTGCCAGCAACATCTTTCATGAGCCAATACAAAAAATAAAAACAAGATTATGTATCCCTTACAAATAAATTAATTGAGCATGGATGTGAGCCTGTAATATCCGAAATACTCCCTATTCCCAAAGCTACATACAGTCAACAAATGAAAATGAAAACAATGAACAACTGGTTAAGGACATGGTGTTTACATCAAGACATCGACGGCACAATTCACTGGGAGAAGTTTGAAAACAGGCCAGGACTATACTGCTGGGATGGTCTGCATCTCAGCAGGAGGGGAAACACACTTCTAGGGAAACGTATTTCATCCTGTATACAGAAGAATTTAAACTAATAAACCGGGGGAGGAGAAAAGTATCATACCCTCTCTGAATATTGGTCATTATCTAACAGCTAACAACAACAAAGACAAATTACTCTATCACTAACAATCTAACTCGTCTCAACAAGAATATACTATATTCACAAAAAATGGTCTGAAAATATTGCTTCTAAATGCTAGAAGCCTACGAACAAAAATTGACAAATTAAATTATACTCTAAAGGAATACAACACTGACATCTGTAGGGTAACCGAGACATAGTTCAGAGATGGAGATTGGAATACCAAAATTCCTGGGTATTGTAAAATATACAAAAATCACACTGTGAAAAGAGGTGGTGGTATTGCCCTATATATAAAAGACTCAAAGTGCTCGAAATGAAGGAAAACCCCAAATCAGAAAATGAAATTATCTGGGTTCAAATAAAAATATCCACCAGAATTCTAACTCTAGGCTTAGTTTATCGCTCCCCAAACCTGGATATTCTAGACAACAATAAACTACTGGTAGAACTTGAAAACAGAAATATATATATATATATTTTTTCCACAATTTATCCCCACCTACTGCCCACTGGACCCGCATCATCAGGAGTCGCCCATTAAGCCTGGTCTCTGCTGGAGCCTTACCTGTCGGTCCCAGGTCCCTCCATTCTGCCGCGGATACCCCCCAGGCGGGGTCAGGGTGGGGACAATCCCCCGAATCTAGCAAGTGTCAAGGTCCACGGGGCTGCAGGCTTGGCTCTGGCACATAGAGGCCCCGGCTCGGTGCTCCATCTTCTCAGCTCCAGTGGGGGTATTTCCAATTTTCTCACTGCGGGACATCACGGGCCCTGTACGCCAAGGTGCGAACGCCCGACATCTGCAACGTCCTCCCCTCCCTGTAGTCCTGAGGCTGATCGTTGCTGATCTATGTCCTCAACCAATCCATCTCTAGGACCCTGACTTGCCTTGCGCCCCAGCCTCCGCCAGAAAGTGGCAGTTGCCGGGATAGAACCCTCCTCCCCTGGAGAAGGCGAGCATCATCGGATGCTCCAGCCTATCTCCACCCGGCGGCCCGAGCTCGCTTCCGAACCCGGGTTGCCAGAGTGGAGCGAGGTGTGGCATCCAGCGCCTCAACCCTCAGCGCCACCGGGCTGGCCCCTAAAACAGAAATATTTTAGGTGATCACATTCTCATGGGGGATCTCAATTTTCCCAAAATAAACTGGAAAATACATAAATGAACAAATCAGGTTGAAAATAGATTTATTGATATTATGACACTTCATAATTTTGACCAACTAATTACACAAGCAACTAGAGGGAATGATACACTTGATTTAATTTTTACCAATGCTCTTGATACTGTAGACAATATTAAAATACTGCCCCCCCTCCCCCCGGTGACAGTAATTACAACATGATCCATTTTGAATATAAAATTAGTTATAACATAACGAAAGGAAAGACTAAAATAAAAGATTATAGCAAGGCAGACTGCTATAGCATGAGAACACACTTAAACAAATGGAACTGGAGAGAAGAGCTTAAAGGGACACTGTCAACCTGTTTTACATCATATTATTTCCAGATAAAAACCTACATTGATTGCTTACCTTCTATAACATTCATTGATGTGACAATTTGTTTCGTCTGTCTCCTTGTTTAGTAGAACTGAAATGCATGCCAATGTATATTTATAAACAACTTTGTTTTGTTTACACTCCTGGATCTGTTTTTACTGCATACTTCTTGAGCATTAGAGACACCCGCAAACAGTACAGTTACTCATGATGCAATAGCCTCCTAATCTCCCACTGCATCATGAGGGGCTAGATTGTGTTGTGGGTGTTCCCAAGTCCAGGAAAGATGCAGCTGGAACTGATCAAGGAATGTAAACAAACCTGTGTTTGTGTGGTAACACCAGTATGGTGGGTAGTATATTTTTCACTTTTTTAAAGAAAAAAAAGAGTCCGAGTTGAACTACCAGCAACATCAGCAATTGTTACAGAATGTTGGCAATCATAAAATGTGTTTTTTAAACTAGGGACACTTCGAGACCTAAGGGGGTTGACGGTGTCCCTTTAAGGGACAAAATCTGGAGAATGTATGGAGCAAAATTCCTAAACATATTACACACTGCATCAACAATTGGGTTCCTACAAGGAAATGAATACTTCAATTCCAAACGGATTCCACCATGGTGGACAAGAAAAAATTACTCACCTTAGTAATGTTGTTTCTTCTAATGGAGTCTTGCTGTATTCTGACATATGCAGTTAGGTCCCTCTTTTCAACTGCCCCGGAGAACAAAGAGTTAAACTTTCTATGACTAGCATAGAATGTTCATCACGAGCTCGGCTGAAGCCACTGTCTGCTGTTGTTTAAACTGCAACCGTCAGATCTTTACGGGCAAAGACTCACTAGGTGTTCTGTGTGGAAACTGTAAAATTCTTACTAGCCAACTGGCAAATATATAAAAAGTTTTTTGGCTTCAAAGGAAGACTCAAGTCAGGAAACCCAAAAACAAAAACACATCCAAAACACAACCTCTCACCCAAACAAAAAAGAGGGTGTAAAAAGGACACCCCTAGGGTGTCAACACTGCTTCTGCCCACCCACATCCCAAAAATCTAGGTTCTGAGAGGGGAGGCGGGGTGGAGGGGAGGTCAGAATACAGCAAGACTCCATTAGAAGAAACATTACTAAGGTGAGTAATTTTTTCTTCAAACAACATGAAATCTTGCTGTATTCTGACATATGCAGACTACCAAGCAGTACCTCCATGGAGGAGGGACGTAACCTCCTTTGGGAACAGGCTCTGAAGTACTGCTGTGCCAAACCGAGCATCACTCCTAGCCTGGATATCCAGAGAGTAATGCTTGGTGAAAGTATGGACTGTTTTCCAGGTGGCTGCTTGACAAATTTCTAAGAGAGGAATATCCCTGGCAGTAGCCAGGGAAGCAGCTGTACCTCTTGTGGAATGAGCCCTCAGGCCTGAGGGTGGAGTTCTACCCAGTTTTTCATAGCAGAACTGCATACAAGAAACAATCCACCTGGCAAAAGATCTCTTAGTGGCAGGTTTGCCTTCACCAACTTCTCTGTAAGTAAGGAACAACTGGAGGGATTCAAACCTGTGACCCTCAGTATGCTCTATGTAGTAGCTAAGGGCTCTTTTAACATCCAAGCTGTGTAGCCTCCTGTCTCCCGAGGAGGAATGGTCAGTGAAGAAAACAGGGAGAGATATAGACTGGTTGAGGTGGAAATCTGAAACCACTTTAGGTAAGAACTTTCTGTTAGTTCTAAGGTCCACTTCATCTCTGTGAAAAAGAGATGAAATCAGATTCCACTGACAGGGCTTGCAATTTACTGATACATCTGGCAGACATAATGGCTACCAAAAACATAGTTTTCCAAGTCAAGTACTTAAGCTCTGCTGAGGCCAAAGGCTCAAAGGGGGGTTCCATAAGCTGAGCAATGCAAACATTAAGGTCCCAAGCAGGAGCAGGATCCCTAAAGGAGGGATTGGTGTGAAGCAATCTCTTGAAAAACTTACAGAATACAGGATGGGATGACAGAGAGGAAGACTTGCCTACTGACAGGAAAGCAGAAACAGCTGCCAAGTGTACTTTAAGGGTAGCTGGTCTGAGGCCTAGGCCATTAAGATGGACCATATAATCCAGAACCGTAGGCAATTCAGCAGAGTCTGGAGAAATATTCTTTTTAGAACACCAAATGCTGAATCTTTTCCATTTGGAGTTGTAAGTCTTCCTGGTGGAAGGCTTTCGAGAAGCCTTAAGGATATCCAGAACCCCTTGGGAAAGATGCAGATCTGCAAACTCTAACTCTTCAAGAGCCAATCCTTGAGATTGAGAGACTGAAGATTCGGGTATCAAATCCTCCCCTGAGAGGATGTTAACGGGTTGTAATTCCTGGGAAGAGACAGGGGAAGGTGAATTGTTAGGGACAGCAACAAGGGATACAATGGCTGTCTGGCCCAGTCTGGAGCAATCAGAATCACCTTGCATGGTTGTGACCTTATCTTGACTAGCACCCTGAACAGGAGAGGGAAAGGGGAGGAAAGCATACAGAAATTTCCCTTCCCAGTTCAGAATCAGAGCATCCAGGGGGACTGAGCCCAAGACTGGGGGCCTGCAACAAAAGAGAGGAAGTTGGTGATTGTCTGGGGCTGCAAAAAGATCTATCTCTGGAGTGCCCCATCTCGAGAAAATCACTTTCAAAACTATAGAATCCATGGCCCATTCGTGATGGCCCTGGGATATTCTGCTCAGTGCATCTGCTAGGACATTGTCCTTCCCTGGGAGGTGAATTGCTGTCAGAGAGGTTTGCAGGGAATAGGCCAGGGACCACAACCGCTTTGCTTCTGTGCACAAGGCCGTAGACCGAGTGCCTCCTTGCTTGTGGATGTACCACATGGTGGTGGTGGTGTTGTCTGTTCTGACCTGAACCACCTTGTCCTGTACAGATTTGGAAAAAGCTTGCAGTGCCAGAAACACTGCTCTGAGTTCCAAGAGATTGATGTGAAGCAGAGATTCCTGAGGTGACCACAGTCCTTGGGTGGTAAGATCCCCCAAATGGGCTCCCTAGCCCAGCAGGGAAGCATCTGTGGTGAGTATCAATGAATGAGACTGAGTGACAAATGGAACCCCTTGTCTCAAATTGTCCTGATCCTGCCACCATTGCAAGGCTTGGATCAGGGCTCGAGTCACTGGGCTTAGTTTGGTAAGGGAGTGCTTTCTTTGGGACCAAAAGGCTCTTAAATCGAACTGAATGTCCCTCATTTGGAATCTTGCTCCCTGGACCACTGCTGTGGAAGCTGCCATGTGGCCCAGTAGCTAAAGGAAATGCCTTGCTGGTCGAGACACCTGAAGGGTGAATGAAGAGGCCAGTTCCATTCCAGGGGAAGGAAGGCTCTTGCCTTTACTGTATCCAGTTCTGCACCTATGAAGGTGAGCTGTACTGGTTCGAGAACTGACTTTGGTAGGTTGAGAAGGAATCCTAAGGAAGTGAGCACTTGCTGGGTCACTTGCAGATGTGATTTGACTTGGTCTGGAGACTGACCTACTATGAGCCAGTCGTCCAAGTATGGGAAGATGGAAATGTTTTGTCTTCTTAGGAAGGCAACAACTACTGCCAGGCACTTTGTGAAAACCCTTGGGGCTGATGTTAGGCCAAAGGGCATTGCTCTGAATTGATAGTGGCCTGAGGGCAACTCTAACCTGAGGTTCTTTCTGTGGGAGCACCTGATGGGAATGTGAAAGTAGGCATCTTTGAGGTCCAGGGAGGCTAGCCAGTCCCCTGGCCTTAGAGAGGGAAGGATAATTCCCAGAGTTACCATTTTGAACTTTGGCTTCAAAAGATGTTTGTTCAGATATCTTAGGTCCAGGATGGGCCGCCATTCTCCTATCTTTTTGGGGGTTAGGAAGTACCTGGAGTACAATCCTTTGCCCCTGTATAGGGTGAGAACTCTCTCTATAGCTCTGAGAGCTAGGAGAGAAGAAACCTCTGCCTCTAGGGCAAGGGTCTCTGAGAGATTTTCAGGTGGAAAAGATCTGGCTCTCATCTTGGGAAATTTTTTGAAGCTGAGAACCAGTCCCTGCCTTACTTCTTCCAGGACCCACTTGTCTGATGTAAGGGACTTCCAGTCCTGGACAAAGTAAACCAGCCTGCCCCCTACTGGTATGGGAGAATTGATCCGGGCAGACCCATCAGGGTGTCTGCTTGGCAGGGGCTTTAGGCTGAGGGGTGGATGCAGGCCTGCTCATCCCCCTTCTGCCTCTCCCTCTAAAGAACCCCCTCTGTGAAAAGGAAGAAGAGGAGGCCTGAGCTTGGTAAAAAGGCCTTTGGAAAGGCCTGCCCCTGCCCCTGGACTGCTGCCTTTGAGGAGTTGCTTGCCTTTCTTTGGCCTGAGCACTCCTGTAAGTGGTCATGTATGGCCTTAGCCTGGGTATCCAGTGAGAGGTTAGTATATCTGAGCCAAGCCATCCTCCGAAGAGCCACAGATGTAGCCATGACTCTTGATGATACATCATTGGAGTCTACAACAGCATGAAACTGTACTTTCGATGCCTCAATCCCATCTGCAGCCACCTGCTCCAACTCCTTGGCAAGCTGGACGAGGGCCTGTTTAGCCAGAGCCAGCACAGTGTCCCACCTGGACTTCTGGTACTTGGCTGTATAGGCCATATAGTTAGCCTGCCTGAGTCCCAAAGATGCTGCCATGTATTGTTTCTTTGCCATGGCATCAATCTTCCTGGAGTCCTTATCTGGGGGGTGTGATGCCAAGATAATGTTTGCCTTATCACAGGCAGCAGTCTGCACAACCCCAACATGGCTGCATTGCTGAAAAAGGAACTCCATGTCTGAGCCTGAGAGAGTGTACCTCTTGTCCGTTTGTCTGTCCACAGGAGGTATAGAATTAGGAGACTTAAGAATTTTTTGTGTCTGTTTCCCAAAGGATTTGTGGAGGGGAATAGACAGTCTCCTGGACTCTGGGATGTCCATCATCTCAACATAATCAGGCTCTTCCTGATCCTCTACTGCTTCCTCCACAGAAAGCTGGAGGGTATCAGCCACTTTTTTGTAAAACATATAGTGTGAAGGGGACTCAGAAAGCCTAGGAGGAGAAACACCTGAAGGTCTGTGTGGGGAGATGTCCAGCTCAATAGGCACATCCAGACTTTCACCATCACCATAATCATCCTCATAGTCTCCCTCCTCCTCCAGTTCATAAAATTCTTCCAAAGTATAATCCGGAACTGGGGAAACCGACCGAACCAAGTCCCTGCCAGATGGTGCCGGTTCGGTCAGAACTGAACTAAGCGATTGCATAATCCTTGTTGCCTTGGCTATCTCATTGACGGTCGGAGTATGAAATTCTGGGTCCGAACCGGTCGATTTGTCCCTTCTTTTTCTTTTTATCAGAACCGATTCCTCGGAATCGGCTCTCCTTTTGCCCGAAGAAGTATCGCCCTGGTCAGAAGGCACTCCTTCTGGTTCGGTTGGAACCGAACCGGGCTGGCCATCCGGGTCAGTGGACTTCTCTGCCTCCCTTTCCCTCAGTCTACGTAATCTCTTTTCCAGGGTAGATTTGGGAAAATTCTTGCATATTTGGCAGTCTGAATCGAGGTGGTCAAACTCCAGACAATAAACACAGGTGGTGTGGGGATCAGCCTTGGCAAAGACTTCCCCACACACACTGCAGTGTTGAAACCCAGTGGGCCTGTTTTTTTACTTGGGTTTCTCAGACATGGCCAATCCTAACCAAAAACTTACCCTTTTTTCGGCAATCCGCCAGGCAAGACTCCCCTATTGGTTCCTGACCGTGTCATGGGTCTTGGAAATAAATGTAATTAAATCCGTTTTTTTTTTTTTTTTAGAACCGATATGGACTGGTTACCACACACTAAAGTACCACAAGTTTTTTTACCTCAAACTAATCGGTTCAGACGAACCGATCCACAATTTACAAGTTACACACAGAAACAGAACAAAAACCTATCTAGTACTCACGGTACCACAGACAGAGACTTGAACCGACTAAGCGGAAACAGCAATTTGGCAGAAACCGACCGAAAACTGACACTTCAACCGACTTTTTGAACTGAGCGGCAGGAGAAATCTCTGGAGCGACTGTTCAGTGAGGCGGAGTAAAGAATCTGATGGTTGCAGTTTAAACAACAGCAGACAGGGGCTTCAGCCGACCTCGTGATGAACATTCTATGCTAGTCATAGAAAGTTTAACTCTTTGTTCTCCGGGGCAGTTGAAAGACAGGACCTAACTGCATATGTCAGAATACAGAAAGACTTCATGTTGTTTGAAACAATATTGCTAAACTTATAAAAAAATATATATATCATAAATACAAAAAGAACCCATCTACCAGCAATTGGCAAAAATGTAAGCATAATGCAAATAAAACTAAACAGATTATAAAAAGGGCCAAAACAAGAGTAGAACTGAAATTAGTAACCCGTGTCAAGGATAACAAAAAACAATTCTATAATTACATGAGCTTTGTGATAGGGTCAGTAGGAGCCCCCCTTTCAGTGTTGGCAACTTAAACGTTTTTCTTCCCTCTGTAAGACTACTGCAGTAGCACTCCTTTACTTGCCTTCTTTGTCTATACTGTAATTCATTTTCTACTCGTGTGGATTTGGCCACCCACTCGAGTACCTCTTTCCCTCTGCACTGTCCCCACTTTTTTTTTTTTCTGTTTACTTCCCCGCCTAGTTGCCGAAACACTCTGTGGCACCTGCCTGTGCCTTCCCTTATGTGCAGCTTCAGCGCATCTACTAGTGGCAGTTCCAGTTAACAAAAGCATTTATGGACAGTGCTGTTGAAAGAATAAAAGAAAGGGGTATGTCCTCTTCCGCCTGTTTAAAGCAGAAAGGTTAATTTACCTTGCTGTGCACTCTCCGAGTGGATCCGCTTTGTATCCCTGAGCTCTCCAGCACGAATGTGCGAGGTGAATGGACAGCTCTCCCGTACGAACATGCGAGGTGTAAAAACAGCCCCCCTGCACGAATGTGCGAGAGTCTCCTGTACAAACCTGCGTGTCAGGTCGACTAAAACTTCTCTGTCTGAAGTTTTCTACCACCTGCACAACGACCGTGTTCTTCTAAGAGCCTTTGAGTTGTTTTGGGTCTCTCAAAAGTCGGTCCCAGTGCAACTTCCGTTAGTGCCAAAACACAACCTGAGAAAAGTTTTGTTACACAGTTTAGGGGAGGCAGTTGGGACAGCTGGTTCACAAACGCCCCTTCTGGGTTAAAGGGAAAATAAAAAAGGCATAAAATAAAGATAAGGAGGTTTAACAGTCTGCATTGTAAAATGTTGTTGTGATATGGTCTGCAGTGTTTATCACCATAAAGAATAAATAACGAAAGATAAAAGCAGTGTTTTTCATCATAAAAAAATAGATAATGAAAGGTAAAAACATCTGGAAATGAAATATAAAAGAAGGAGAAACTAATGTAAGGGTGCAACAGTTCTGGATAGCTGTCTTTCTTTCTATCTTTCTCTCTCTGCCTACCTGGGAGTGGACATGTTCAGACCTGCAGGCCTCGCTGTGGGAAATGATCCTGTGGGACTGCCTCCTAGGGAGCCAGCGGCCCCAGCCTGAGGCTGCTTAAGGTGTGACATATGTCCATCACCAGGAGGTGGGAGGAGCTATGTACTCAAACAATATTTTCTTCTTTATCTTTGAATAAAAAAACAGAAAGGTGACAAACTAATATTCACAAAGCTGTTTATAATGTTCTGGCATATTGATCCCCCAATTTTGTTTGTATTAGAGTAGAATTTATTTTTGTATTCGATTAGGAGCAGATCATGTGACCTATTTGCCCTATAAAACGGGACCTTTTCTTCCATTGATTTCAGTTCAGCTTGGGAGACTACCTGAAGCATCTGTAACAGACACAGAGCATAGTGGAAAGCTGAGCAAGTGTAGTATTCCACTCTGTGACTATTGTTTAATCGTTTTTTTTTATTTTATTTTAGCAATAAATTATACACACTTTGGTGTGTTTTTAAACCTTGTATCGGTATCTGAGTTGTCCATTCCCACACCTTATCATACGAACATACGAAATTTGCCAGCAGATAAAGGCCTAGAGGTCTATCAAGTCTGCTGGAATGTGCAGCTAGCACCCCTTATTCTGCAGCTGCCCCTTCCTTCCACCCTTCCCACCTTCCACCCTATCACAGGCTCTTTAAAAGGTAAACACACTTTAGGACCCCTACAAACTAATGATGGCATTATCACAGATGAAATAGAATTGCAACAGAATTAAATGATTACTTTCTGAGTGTGTATGATCCTAAAGAAAACCACACCAAGCAGATGCCAGTAACAACAAATGATTGTCCAGTATTCATAATAACTGAGGTATAAAACACCATTAAAAACCGAACAGCTCGCCAGGACCAGACGGTATAACTCCAGTTTTCCTAAAGGAACTAGTAAACAAATTAGTGGGTCCTCTTACATTAATGTTTATTGCCTCTATTCAGGAAGGTAACACACTGAGAGAATGGTGAGAGGCCCTAGTAACACCACTTTATAAAAAGCAGAACAGGGCAGATGGAGGCAACTATAGGCCCATCAGCCTCACACCAGTTGTTGGTAAATTAATGAAAAGACTACTTCAACAACATATAGTCGAACATTTACAGAAAACCAGTATCGCTGATACTTCACAACATGGCTTTATTTCAGGAAGATTTTGTTTGTCCAACTTAATCCAGTTCTTCGAACCAGTCAGTGCAGCCCTTGACAAAAATATCCCCGTAGATGTTATATTTCTAGATTACTCCAAAGCCTTTGATAAAGTATCACACTTTACATTGTTAGAACAACTTAAAATCAGACTCCATGCTGATATCATTATATGGATAAAATCATGGCTAGATCACAGAATACAAAGAGTCACGATTAAAGGACATTTATCCAACTGGGGACAGGTAACTAGCGGAGTCCCCCAAGGATCAGTGCTGGGACCAACTCTGTTTAACATCATGGTCTCCACCCTTCAAATGTCAGGGAATGTCTGGATCTGCAAATATGTAGATGACTGTAAACTTTGGGGACTGGTATAATCTATGGCAGATGCAAAATCAATGCAGAATACTCTAGACAATCTCACCCTATGGACTGAGGATAACAAAATGAAGTTTAATGTAGACAAGTATAAACGTAGAAACATGGACTTTGACAGCAGATAAGGACCGCTTGGCCCACCTAGTCTGACCATTTCCCTACCTAGAGGATAAGCTGCAGATCCTATTTAACCAACAGCCTATTTCTTCCTACCCCCCCCCCACAAAAATTGCCTTATGTCTGTCCCATGCATTCTTGAATTCTCAAATTCTCCCACAGTTTTAGACCCCACAACTTCCTCAGGAAGGCTGTTCCATGCGTCCACCACCCTCTCTGTGAAAAAATACTTCCTCACATTGCCCCTGAGCCGTCCCCCCTCTATCTTCAAATTGTATCCCCTTGTTCTTGCACATCTCTTTTTCTGAAAGATGCTACCCTCTTGGACTTTGTTGATTTCACTGAGGTACTTAAACGTTTCTATCATGTCCCCCATCTCCCTCCTTAAGTTATGCACAGGGCCAAAAATAACCTTTTGTATCAATATTATTTTTATTTATTTTTTATTTATTTCTGTTATGGAACTACAACCTTTGAGCCAGAGGCTCTTTTACAAAGGCTTCAAGTTGAAGAACTGATACAGTACAGAAGACATACAGTTAGAATATTCAACAGAATGACATTATTACAACTAAGAGTGGGAGATGTTGTGCAGTACAAACTGATACAAGATACACAATATGCTACAGAAAGGAACTCATAATAAGCAGATAGCCATATATCAGTAGTTTGCAGTAGTTAAATTGTTACGTTGCTACGTGCAGTTGTAGAGGAAGTAGCAGCCGTCAGTGGCATTGTCAGGGGGAGGTGGGAAGGGGTAAGTGGAGTTAGTTTTGGGGAGGTAGCAGCCAGAGGTAGTGTTGTCATTGAATAGTGCAATTGGTAAGGGGTGGAGGGTGGGAGAGTTATTGTGATCTGACTGAGGGGAATCCAGATGGGCATAGCAAGAGGGAAGGGAGTGGGGGTGGAGTGGGAAGGATTGGTGCAGGGTCATAAAGTGGAGAAGGGGGAAGGGGAGGAAGACAGTGGTAGTACGCCAAGTGCACAGGAGGTGTGACCAGTGAATTAAGTGATGCAGTCTCAGTGATTGGCTCAATATAATTTAAATAACACAATACTGAAAGATACAAATGAGGAGGAAGACTTAGGAGTTCTTATTTCCAATGACTTATCATTTGACAGACATACTAACGAAACTGTGAAAAAGTGTCAAAGAATTATAGGTTGTATATTAAACAACATTAAAAGCAGAGACAGTAAGGTCATCATCCCCCTTTACACCAGTCTGGTGCGGCCACATTTAGAATATTGTGCTCAGTTGTGTGCACCACAGAATATAAGATCCCAAAAACTAGTGGAGAGAGTTCAAAGAAGGATAACCAAGAAAATACATTCACCACAACATATGGGATATAAAAAAAGACTCAGTAACCTTAACCTGTATTCAACAGAATATAGACGAGATAGGGGAGACCTTTGTCTTATCTTTAAACCCATAGGTGATGGAAACCCTTGGACTAAAGAAACATATGGGTAATGAATCAACCAGGTCACATACACATAAACTATTAGGTGAAGATAATCTAACAGTCAAGAGAAGTACATTTTTCACACAAAGAGTAATAACAAAATGGAATATACTTCCAAAAGAGATAGTAGAGAGCAACAGTATAACAATATTTAAACAAAGGCTGGATAACTATATGGGAGAAAAGAAGTATGCATTCCACCCATGAACCAGGTGACGAGTTCACTAAAGGGCCTTCAGCTCACTGAACTTGTACCAATCCTATGAACCTATGAGGAGGAGGAGGTAGAGTTTTTGGATATGATGGGGCTAGTCCCCACAAAAAAGGTGGTCCTCCCATGCCATAACTCTCTTAAAAGGCCACTTTAAAGATCTTACAGACACCTTCCTCTGTCCCTGGGGTGGATAAGAAGGTGGAGAAAAAGTATCAGCTGGATAGGGCTACTGCTGATTATTTGTGCCCCGATCCAGATCATGAGGGTGTGATACAGGCTGCTGCCTGCGATCAGGCTAAAGTACCCCGGAATCTCATCCTCCAGATAAGGATTCCATAAAAAATTTACGCTGTGGAGAAGAAGGGTTATTTAGCATCCTCCCTTCTTCTCAGACAGGCAGCTCATATGGCATATGCTGCTCAATACCAGAAAGCCTTGTGGAAGTCCATGCTGGCTTTAGCTGATAGAATCCCAGAAGATGTGGCATACAATATGGTAGATATCGCCAGAACAGCTTTGGATGCCACAAAGTATCAGTTTTACATGACTGTGGATGTAAATGATACTGCATCCAGACTACTGGCCCTGTCAGTGTCACTGAGAAGGTTTGCCTGGCTCAGAGCAACCAGTCTTGCCCCTGACACTCACGTTAAAAGCTATGGATTTTCCTTGTGAAAACAATTCCCTTTTTAGTGACAAGACTGAGGTGTACATGAAAAAGATGGAAGAATATAAAACCACCTACAGGAGTAACTCCACTAGAGAGAGAGCCTCCACTTATTTTAGAGCCATAGGAGGGGGAAGTAGGGGTAGGGGGTACTACCTCAGGTCTTATAACCCATACTCTATACCTGTAGAGTATACACAGGTCAGGTGTTACTACAGGGGAGGGGGTAGGAGGTCTTTTAGGCGAGCCAGTCCAGCTCCTGCTCCTAGACCTCAGTCTGGACAGAACCCCTGACGGCACAAAACAGGCCACCACCCCTCTTCCAGTAGGGGGCAGGCTATCTCACTACTTCCAGTTCTAGGAAAACATCACCACCGACAGATGGGTTCTGGAGGTGGTGAGTCAGGGTCTCTGTCTAAACTTCAGACAGTTTGCAAAACTCCAGGGCCACGGTTTTTTCCGGCCTTCAACACCTGCAGAGATTATTCTGCTGGAGTTGGAGGTAAAAAAGCTCCTGCAAGCCAGGGCAGTAGAGCCAGTCCCTCTTACCCAAAGGGGAAAGGGCATGTACTCAATATACTTTTTTTTTTGTTTTTAAACTTTATGTTTATTATATTAAAAACAAACATACAGTTTTGACACAAGCATCGAATTACAATAAAAGTACATATATTCTATGAGGGCGCCACCCCTCTCAGTATACACAATCAATTCCTTCAGCTGCTTTAAGATACATCTTTTGGGGGACAATATATTTAGGAAGTCCAATACTCACGTTGCTGCAAATTGAGTCCATGAGCTGCATGGTTAAAATTCAAATAGTTGATGGAGATAATCCCCAAAGCCCTCCTCCACCACTTCCTTTCAGACTCACTTCTGGCCCACGGGTATTCACAAAGTCTCTGTCAGTGGTGGCAGCTTACCTCAGAAGGCAGGGAATCATTGTATTTCCCTACCTGGACGACTGGCTAGTCGTAGGGGACTCATATTGTCCCCTGTTGTGGACTGGTTCTGTAGCTACCTGTCAAACAGGTCGTAAGCTGTCAAATTTAACTCTTCCCTGTCCAACACGTCTACTATTAACCTTGGGGTCCCCCAGGGCTCTATCCTTGGGCCCCTTCTGTTCTCAATTTTTATCAACAATGCAGCTGAGGTCCTGGAATCCTGCTCAGCTATCCTCTACGCTGATGACCTGATCATCTACACTAGTTCTTCTAGTATTGCCTGCATAAACACATCACTTACTTCAGACTTCAGTAAGGTCTTAGACTGGCTACTAGACCATAGCTTGTACTAAATGAAAAGAAAACAGCCATGCTCCTAGGTTCTGCACGAAGATTAAGACCTGTTCTAGTTTGCTGGAGTTCTTCACCCAGGAGGATTTCCACTTGAAAATGTTACTTCCTTCAAGTACCTTGGATCCTCCTGGACCAGTCCCTAGATTTAATCTTCACATTCAGTCCTCGTGGCAAAGCTGAAACTCTAAACTAGGAGTAGCTTACAAAACGAGCTACATGCTTACACCCTCGGCCAAATTAGCAATTGCCCGAGGTATTCTGCTCCCAACCCTTACCTATGGTGCCTCTATTCTTACCTCTGCCCATAAAACCTCCCTACTAAAATGGGACGTAACTTATAATAATATATGCCGATTTGCCTCTTTGTCACCTCGACTCAAACATCACTGCCTTCTTTATAAGGATCTGAATTGGCTCTCACCCTCTGCCAGTAGACAATACTACCTTGGATCACTAATGGACTCGATCATCCGGAAAAAACCCGTCCCAGCTGGCGGCGTTGCTGGTCCCTCAACCATCCTCCATGGCCTGCGATCAGCCGACAAATCCTTCTCTATGTTCCGAGATGCGGACGACTAAAGGCACAGGGGCCTTCAATTCTCTGCTCCCAGGCTATGGAATGCTCTTCCACTCAACCTCCGGCTGTATCAGTCTCACTTTGGATTTAAAAGTGAATATAAATGCGGTATCTATCCTTAGCTGATGCTTGTACATGCTTTGACCCAACCTAAGCTCCTGAGACTTACCAGTAATGTCACCCCTGCTCTAATCCAGCTCAAAGACTGTCTCCTCTTCCGCCCCATATTTTTCCTTCTCTTTGTAAATAACTTCTTGACTACTAGCTCTCTTCCTTGAACCTTGTTGCTGACCATCCACTGTTGTTTTTGCCAATTACACCCCTGACCTTCCTTCTGTCAGTCTTTCTTGTTATACTTGAACATTCCTCCATTTCTCTCTATATAACCTTACTATCTTATTAACCTTTCCTCCACAGGTCGGGTCCATGGTTTCTGCACTTATTATATATCTTACTGCCATTATCTGTATAATGCTTGCCATTATTTTTGTTGTTTCTACCCATTGTATTTTTGTAGCACTGCTATACTGTTCCTCTATTTGTACTATTGTACCCATGTTGCTGTTGTTCAACTGTTCTCCTTTTGTTGTACTCTCCCAGGTCGTGCCTGAAAATAGTCATTTTATGGCTAGTGCACCTACCCGGTTAACAAAAACTAAATAAATAAATAAATAAAATATCAGCAGGTAAAGTATTCTATCAGGGTGACTCAAAGTACTCTGGAATCACTGGGTTTCCTTATCAGTCCTCAGAGGTCTCAGGTGGAGCCTGTTTAGTCACTGGAATTCATTGGAGCAGAACTGGATACCGTCCAGGGAAAAGTTTTTCTCCCACAGAAGAGGGTGACAAATCTATTGACCATAGCAAATTCCTTTGTCTTGGGTCCGACCAGGACTATAAGACAGTTCTTAGCATTACCAGGACACATGGCCTCAACTACCGCAGTAGTATCAGGCTCCAGGTTTCATATGAGGGATGTTCATTATCATCTGAGATCCCATTGGTCCCAAAGAAGCTTGTGCCAGTTACAAGAACTCTGTTACTGGCTCTGCAGTGGCGGAAAGAAAGGGATAACCTTAGGCAGGGCATCCATTTTCAGCAACAGCACCACTCGGTGGTCCTAACAACAGATGCCTCCCTCCTAGGGTGGGG
The DNA here is from genome assembly GCA_016271365.2 of Neoceratodus forsteri. NCBI lineage: Eukaryota > Metazoa > Chordata > Ceratodontiformes > Ceratodontidae > Neoceratodus > Neoceratodus forsteri. Next base: position 1,629,279,005 of record CM057453.1, read on the forward strand.
GGCACACATAGGCAACCTCAAAATCAGTGGAACTTGGTCACCTCAGGAGTCCAAGCTGCACATCAACCTTTCAGAGTTGAGAACAGTTCTCCGTGCCCTAAAGGCCTTTGCTCCTCAGTTGAGGGGTCAGTCAGTCCAAGTTAGGACAGACAACACAACTACCATGTGCTGTATCAACAAGCAAGGGGGTACAAGATCCTCAAGGCTGTGCACAGAGGCGATGAAAAGTTGGTACCTAGCATATTCCCTGGAGGTGCAGCTGTCTGCTATTCATTTCCCAGGGAAGGACAATACAGTGGCAGAATCAGTCAGGATCATCATGAATGGGCTTTAAACAAGCAAGTGCTGGACAGTTTTCAGATGGTGGGGCATTCCAGACATAGATCTGTTTGCCTCAAAAGAAAACCACCAGCTTCCTCTGTAGTGCTGCAGGCCTCCCTCCTTGTACACAGTGCCCATGGAGGTGTTAGCCCTGGATTGGACAGGAAAATTCCTGTAGGCTTTTCCTCCATTTCCACCAGTATTGAGAGTCCTTCACGAACTGAGTAGCCAGTCTGCAACCATGATACTGGTTGCCCCAGGCTAGGCCAGGCAGCCATGACACCCTCTGTTGCTCACCCTGTCCACCAAGTAGCACATTTGTCTGCCCCAGAGATACAATCTCCTAACAGCTGTTCAGGATCGGATAGTTTTTTCAAACTTCAAGAGGCTTCACCTGAAGGCCTGGTCCTTTAGGAGTTAGAATTTTCTGAATTTAACTTGTCAGAAGAGGTACTTAAAGTACTGAAAGTTTCTAGGAAAACTTCCACAAGAAAGGCTTATGCTTCAAAATGGAAAAGATTTTCCATCTGGTGCAAGACTAAGCAAATCAATCCCCTTAAGGTAAGCTTATCTACATTGCTTGATTATCTGGTGCACTTGCAGGCTCTAGGCCTCAGGCCTGCAACCCTTAAGGTTCACCTAGCAACAGTATTTGCTTTCTTGTCTGCAGGTGCTCAGAGAACAATAGCTTCACACCCTATTTTTAGAACATTTTTCAAAGACTTGGCACATATTTTACCTCCCGTTAGGGAACCAGTCCCCCCTTGGGAACTAAATTTGTGCATAGCCAAACTCATGGAACCTCCCTTTGAGCCAATGGCTATGGCTCACCTAAAGTATGTCACATGAAACTGTTTTCCTGGTGGCAATCACTTCAGCAAGAAGAGTGTGCGAGCTCCAAGCTCTTTGCACAGATCCTAATTACATTATCTTCCATAAGGACAAGGTGGTCCTTAGGACTAACAAGAAATCCCTTCCAAAGGTGGTATCTGTGTTTCACTTGAACCAGTCCATCATCCTTCTTGTATTTTTCACAGCCAATTCCAATTCAGGGAATTGAAACTTCATAGCTTGGATGTAACAAGGTCTCTCAGCTATTACATCACCTGTACTATGGACCTCAGGGATTCCCGCTCAAAACTTTTAACTGAAGTGGGAAAGGGCAGGCCTGCCTCAAAGAGGTCACTTGCACGTTGGATAGTATCTTGCATCCAATTCTGCTACAGTAAGGCTGAGAAAGAGTGACCACAGGGCCTCGGGGCCTGTTCCTCTCATTGAACTGCTGCCTCTGTGGCAGCTGCAAGGGACATTTCCTTGCTGGAAATCTGTAAAGCAGCTACCTGGAGTACAGTCCAAACCTTCACAAAGCACTATTGCCTGGACATCCAGTCCGGGAGTGATGCTAGGTTTGGCACTGCAGTATTGTAGAACCTTTTCCCTAAATAGGTTCTGTACCCACCTCCCAAGGCACTGTTTGGTAATCTGTGTATGTGTAATACTACTGGGAGATTCTTGGGGTTTGAACAAAAAATTACATATCATAGTAATTTTGTTTCTAGGGACGTGGATATGTTGTTCAAGCCACACTTTGTGGCAGGTTCTTTGCCGCTTTAAACCTTGCCGGAAGGTCTTCAAGCTGGCTCCTCCCACCCACCCGGATGGTAAAACCCTCGGCTCCGCCCCATGACACCAGATCTTCCTTACCGCTTGGAGGCTTAGGTTGCCTCCTTAGCACTCTGCGTTTTAGGCCTGGATCCACACTCTTCGGATTTCCCAAAACTAATTTTAAAATTTACAAGACTAAGGTCTTCGTCTTCCCTCGCGGCTGCGATGGACAAATTGACTCCTGGCTTCCGTCGATGCCCTTGTGGGCAGAAGATGTCCCAGACCGATCTGCACTCAACGTGCGTCTACTGCCTGGGGCTTGCCCACGATTCGCAGGCCTGCGAATTGTGCAAGTCTTTCTCGGCTTCGGTCTTAGAGGACCACGCTGCCAGACTACTTCTTGGGCGCCCTGAAAAATGGTACCCGCTGGTCAAGTCTAAGGAGGCCCGTTGGGCAGTGTCCGGCGGCGGGCTCCATGGAGCAGTTGGAGCAGATAATCGCCCTCGAGAAGGAGGCGGCCCAGGCCGCTTCTTCTTCCTCCTTGGCCGCAGCATTTATCCCGCTTTCCTTGGGCTTTTCCTACACTGCTTACATACTAACATATGAAAATGCCAGCAGAATAGGCCTAACGGTCTTTCGCGTCTGCTCGTTTGGTCAGCCCCCACCCTGGGAGCTGACCTAGCTTCCCCCCTTGCCTTCTCTGGCTTCTCCCTTCCCAGTTCCGGATATTCTCGCTGCATTGGATTTTGCTTCCAGAACCCTTCCCCTGTACCTGTCCCACCCCCTCTTGAACCCCTCCACTGTCTCTGCCTCCACCAGCCCCCTAGGCAGTGCATTCCATGGCTCCACCACCCTCTCAGTGAAGTAGCACCTCCTCCTTTCTACCCTGAATCTTCCCCCCCTCCAGCTTCCACCCTTAAGGAGCTTTGTCAGTCCCTCTCCACTAAGGGAGAAAGGCCATTGGGACATGCGAGTCAGTCCAGAAAAAAGGACTCTAAAGGTAAGTCCCACTGTCGATGTTCGTGGGAGCAGGAGAGATCCCCTTCACCGGACCGTCAACTCTCGACTTCTGTCAAGGTTGCGGCTGCAGCCGCTGGCTTCACGGTGTCCCGTCAGGTCAGCTGGCGAGACATCCGTTGGCCTTGAGTCGAGATTTTCTCAACCCGTCAGACAGTTTGTGCGACTGGAGAAGCCGACAACCCTTCTTCACCGGTTCCCCGGTGGTTACCAGAGACTTGCCTGTGCTCCTGTGCGAAGTCCCGGTTAGGGTCCCTGCACCGAGGGAGGGCAGGTTTCCCTGTTCCTCTCTCGACCCCTCGGGATCCCGAAGGCTCGGTCCTCTTCCAGGTCCAGCCAGTCCCACCGGCATCGGCGGTCTCGGTCTCAGCACCATGGAAAGTGGTGTCGCCGCTTGTCCTCTTCGAAAGATAGGCTCGGACGCAAGTTGCGTTGGCGCTACGAGGACTTGATGTGGCAGCAACTTTTACTGACCGGTAACAAGCCGACTCCGTCGTCTTCTCTGGCCATTAAGTGGCTGTCACCGGAGTGGCTACTGGGATGCAGCTCGAACCCGTTCAAAAACAGGCCAAGTATCCCCTTACGGAGATACTGGACCAAGGGGATTCCCCTATGGAAGCCTTTCTGGTGGCTGAAGCCATTGTTGGCCCGGCCCTGGAGTTGTGGCAGCGGCCAGCATCTTGTCCCGCACCTTTGGCCGGGATGGCTCGCAATTACGTGGTCCCCACTGGTTCACTCTCCGGTTTCTCGGAACACCCCTCTGCGGAGGGGTTAGTGACCGATAGCGTTTTCCGGCGTTCTGGGAATGCTCGGGACATGGACAAGCCGCCCGATAAGGAATCCAAAAAGTTGGATTACTCAGGGCGGAAGGTTTATGTTGCTTCCTCCCTAGGCCTTCATCAGGCTAGCTCGGCCGTTCTGATGGCACATTTTTCACACGCCCTTATGGGCTCCCTGGATGAGGTGATTCGTCATCTCCTGGCTGACCTTCAGATGACGGTCAAGCAGGTGCAGGATCAGGGAAGGGTGGTGGCGGCTAAACAACAGTTCCAAACTTCATTGGACATTGGTGACTCTTGTACCCGTTCAGTAGCAGCCGCAGTGGCCATGCGCCGCAGAACTTGGGTGCGGTTCTCCACCTTCGTGGCGGACACCCAGCACAAGCTGGCAGACGTTCCCTTCCTGGGCACCAACTTGTTCGGCCCGGGGTGGAAGGCCATCTTCAGAGGATCGAGAAGTCCAACGCCACCTTGGACTCGGTCATGTCTGCCCAGAAAGACAAAGGCCGCCAGCAGCAGTGTAAGCCCTTTCGCCCTTCCGATCCTGCAGCACGTCTGGCCCAGCAACACCAGCATCAGGGCCAGCAGGCTCACACTTGGCACCCTAAGACCAAGTCTGCCACTTCCTCTAGTAGGAAGCCTGGAGGCAAGGGTCCAGGAGGTCCCTCAGTGGGCCCTTCCTCCAAGCCTGCCCAGTGGTGGGTTGAGGGGTGTCGCCCCAACCTCATCACTCCTCCCCGGGTTCCCCCATGGGGGGACAGCTCCGCCACTTGTTTTCTGCCTGGTCCGCTATCACCATGGACCGCTGGGTGTTAGAAGTGGTCGGCAGTGGTCTGCCATTGGAATTCGAGCAGTTTCCTCCCTGTCGAGCCATCGCCCCATGGGGGGCTACGAGTCCGCAGCCTCTCTGTTGGCTCGTCAAGCCGACATTGCCTTGCTCCTCCAGAAGGAGGTGCTCAGCGAGGTGGCGGACCCCCCCCAGACCTTGTGTCCAGGTACTTCCTCGTCCCAAAATGGATGGTGAGCTAGCACCCCATTCTTGATCTGCACGACCTGAAGAAGTTCCTAAGGCCTCACACCTTCAGGATGGTCACTCTGGCTCAGATCATTCCATCCTTGGAACCAGGCATGTGGTTCTGTTCTCTGGACCTTCAGGACGCATTCTTTCTCGTCCCAATCCGTCTGTCTCATCAGCGATTCCTCCACTTCAGAGCAGAGAGATCTCTTTACGAGTTCCGGGCCATGCCCTTCAGCCTCTCTCCAGCTCCCAGGGTCTTCACCAAATGCATGGCAGTGGTGACAGCTTTCCTGCGGTGCCAAGGGGTCCGGGTGTACCCTTACCTGGACGACTGGCTGATTGCAGCCCCCTCCAGGTTGGAGGTGGAGCGGTCCAGGGTTCTGGCACTCCAGGTCTGCTCTCAGATTGGCCTCCTCATCAACGAGGCCAAATCGGAACTCGTGCCATCACTGCGATTCAGTTCATCGGGGCAAAGCTCGACTCTCTTCGAGCCAGAGCCCGGCTCCCAGTGGACAGGGCCGAGGTCCTTTCCTCCTTTGCCCAATCATTTCTGGTTGGGCAGTTGCGCCCTGCCGGGACTTCCTGTGCCTCCTGGGCTTCAAGGCGGCCTGCACCAGCGTGGTCCGTTGGGCCCGCTGGCATATGCGTCCCCTGCAATGGGGACTGGCCAGCCAGTGGTCACAGCGATCCGGTCCTGTGGACCAGCCGGTGACAGTAACCCAGGAGATGTGGGATGGCCTACAGTGGTGGCTTGTCCCAGCTCATCTGCAGGAGGGTATCCCATTCGTCCGCCCCGAGCCAACAGTCACTCTAACGACTGATGCCTCTCTGGTGGGTTGGGGTGCCCATCTGGGGGAGCTCAGAGCCCACGGCCTCTGGTCCCCGCAGGAGTCTCGATGCCACATCAAGCTGCTGGAGCTTCGAGCTGTTCAACTAGCCCTCACCGCCTTTGCTCCGTTTATATAGGGTCAGGTGGTTCAGGTCCAGACAGACAACACCACGACCATGTACTACCTCAACCGTCAGGGCGGGACGCACTCCTTGCCTCTGTGCAAGGAAGCTCTCTGTATCTGGTCTCTTGTGATCAGCCTGGAGGCGGATCTCCTAGCCATCCATGTGGCAGGAGCCTCCAACAGTCTGGCCGATGCCCTCAGCCGGATGGGCGCTGCATCTCACGAGTGGTCTCCCCTGCCGGAGGTAGTACAAGATCTGTTCTCCCATTGGGGCTACCCTCAGGTGGACCTGTTCACCTCCAGAGAGAATGCGAAGCTGAGGCTGTTTCACGCCCACCCCGGAGGCTCGCTGCAGGGGATGCCTTCTCGAGGCCGTGGACCCCGGGCCTCTTCTATGCCTTCCCTCCATTTCCCTTGATCCACAAGGTGCTTCTCAAGGCGAAGAGGAACAAGGCACAGGTGATTCTGTTAGCCCCAGACTGGCCCCACCAGTTCTGGTACCCAGATCTCCTCAGCCTAAGCTCCAGGCTCCAGAGGCGACTTCCAGCCCGCCCGGACCTGCTCTCAGTCGACAAGGGGAAGGTTCTCCATCCGGACCATCACTCCCTGCACCTGATGGCCTGGTTCCTGAGCGGCTAGAGTTCCAGGCCTTGGGTCTTTCTGACGAGGTTCTGAGCGTCGTTGAGGCATCCCGTAAGGAGTCGACCAAAAAATGCTATGCCTTCAAATGGAAGAGATTCTCCATTTGGTGTCAGGCCAATGGGTTGGACCCTTCCTCCTGTTCCTTGTCTAGCATTCTGGACTACCTGTGGTCCCTTTCTCAGCTAGGGCTTCGGTCGCCGACCCTTAAGGTGCACCTGGCAGCCATATCTGCTTACCGGGCGCAGGCCAGCAAGCAGTCGGTGGTGCAGGAGAAGGTGGTCGGGCGCTTTTTCAAAGGCCTTGATCACATATCCCCCTCCGGTGCGAGAACCTCCACCTCCATGGGATCTACTGCTGGTATTGGCTGAGCTCATGGACAAGCCATTCGAATCAATGCACAGGTGTGACATCTCTCACCTGTCGTGGAAGACTGCCTTCTTGGTGGCTGTCACGTCAGCCAGAAGTTTGGGAGAGCTTCAGGCGCTTTCCATTGAGTCTCCTTATCTGGTCTTCCACAGGGACAGGGTTGTCCTTCTCCCCCACCCGAAATTCCTTCCGAAGGTGGTGTTGGAGTTTCACCTTAACCATGTGTTGACTCTGCCGGTGTTCTACCCCAGTCACACCTCAGAGGCCGAATATAGGCTCCATACTTTGGACCCTAGAAGAGCGCTCTCTTATTATAAGGAGTGAATGGCTAAAGTTCTGGGAGAGGTTCACCAGCTGTTTGTCAGCTACGCTGAAGCCGCACCTGGCAGACCTGCAGCCAAGCGGACGATAGGCAGGTGGGTCACCTCCTGCATAGATCTCTGCTGTAGGTTGGCGGGCATGGAGCTTCCCAAAGGGATAAGAGCTCATTCTATCCGCCATACCGCTACTTTGGTGGCTGCTTCTAGGGACGTCCCTCTCCGGGAAATCTGCAGGGCTGCTACCTGGAAGTCAGCACACCCCTTCATTTCCCATTGCCACATTGACGTAGAGTCACGCCAGGATGCTGGTTTTGGGACCTCGGTTCTCCAGTCCTTATTCCCTAAGTAGGGGGTGTGCGCGTTGCCTCCCTCTTCCTGAAGAACTGCTAGGAGTCTGCCACAAAGTGTGGATTGAACAACATATCCACGTCTCTAGAAATACAGGTTACTCACCTGTAACAGGAGTTCTAGGAGTGGTATATGTTGTTCATCCACTACCTACCTACCTGACCTCCCGGCTTCGATGCGCAGTGTGGCTTCCAGCGGACTAGATCTGGCGTCATGGGGCGGAGCAGAGGGTTTTACCACCCGGGTGGGTGGGAGGAACCAGCTTGAAGATCTTCCGGCAAGATTTAAAGTGGCAAGGAACCTGCCACAAAGTGTGGATGAACAACATATACCACTCCTAGAACTCCTGTTACAGGTGAGTAACCTGTATTTCTTCCAAGGGATCTCCCCAGTAGGATTAGCCCTCCCATCCGTACCTTCCCCTTACATAACCTGAATCGGGTTCAGCAATACTGTTGGGGAGGGGGGTTGATGTTGCCATTAATCATTGACTTAACTTAATATTTTGATGCACACAAATATGACTTGTACATCTAGCTCTCCTTTTTGTGTTTGTTCTTTTTCCGGTTGGGAACCTGTCCTCTTTACCAAGGGGAGGGTATTATTGTTATGGTTGTTAAGTTACAGTTATTTAATTTGGAAAGTCTAGTGTTTTTTTCATCTGCAAAAATGAATCTGGCAGTTAGATGGAATACAGTCCACCTAGAAGCAGCAGTCTGAATATAGCATCTAAGTTCCATGATTTGCATACATTCCACATTACATCAAAGCTCCAAGGGCAGTCAGAGATTCTGAGCTGACTGCATATGTCTAATCCTACTGGGAGATCCCTTGGAAGAAATAATATTACTATGGTAAGTAATTTTTTCTTGTATACCTACTACTTGTAATAAATGTTGCAGGCCTCTGTAAACGTTTTATTAAAAACTATAATAATAAAAAAGGAATGGAGAAGGGGCCATCTGATGGTATGACTTCTCACAAGCAGCAGTTAAAAACAAAAGCTGCAAAGCGATTTACCAGTGGAAAAAAGGGAGACCCCTAGACAATGAGTGATTTTGAGAGTTTCTCGGAGGAGGGGTGCACTAGACTACCAGGTATTTTGACATTCTCCCGGGTGACAGTGCACCATTGTGTATTTTGATAAGGGTGGGGTTTTAGAAATGCTAAATGGTGCTGCCACAGCAGCCCTTTGCCACTTCCAAAATCCTCTGTATATACCACTGTGCTCATTATGACAGTGAGTGCCTTCCTTTGCATTGTAGTAGTCGTGTGTTCAGCATAATCGCACTATGCTGTATTGATATCATCGGTCCAGTCCTGGTGCAAATAGTCTGGAGCTCCTTGGAGTCAGGTGAGTTTCCTAGCTCCCTGAAAGAGGCGGTAGTGACACCTCTCTTGAAGAAAACTACCTTGGACCCAGACTGTTTCTCAAACTACAGACCCATCTCTGACCTTCCCTTTATTGGGAAGGTTATTGAGAAGGTAGTGGCTGCCCAATTGGAAGACCATTTAACCATCCACAATATCTACGAATCCTTCCAATCCGGTTTTCGTAAAAGACATAGCACCGAGACTGCGATGGTTCGGGTGCTTAAGGATCTTCTGAGGGCGAAAGATCAGAAGAGACATTCCATTCTGGTTCTCCTTGATCTCTCGTCAGCCTTTGACACTGTGGATCACTCGGTGTTGATAGCACACCTGAGGCTAATTTGTGGAATATCAGGAACTGTTTTACAATGATTCACCTCATTCCTCACTGGGAGATTACAAAGAGTTGTGTCGGGAGTCTTTTCTTCTGGCCCAACTCTTTTGTTGTGTGGGGTGCCTCAGGGTTCTGTGCTGTCACCCATGTTATTCGCAGTGTATATGCTGCCCCTCAGAGACCTTATTAGACGGTATGGGCTGAGGTTTCACTGCTATGCAGATGATACCCAGCTATACCTGTCTTTTGCACCCGACCAGGATGGAGCTCTCGTGATGTTTAATAACTGTCTTGAGAAAGTCCAGGGTTAGATGGATTCTAGTTGGTTAAAGTTGAACTCTGAGAAGACAGAGGTTCTGGTTATGGACCCGGGAGGTCAGATAGAGAGGTCACGTGGTAGCACGCCTTCTGGAATATATCTTGGTGGCGTGTCACTTCCGTCCTCTGAATGGTTGCGTAGCCTTGGGATTGTCCTAGATGACAAGCTGACATTACAGTCTCAGGTGTCAGCTGTTGTCAGGACTTCCTTTTACCATCTTAGGAGTATCGCCAGGGTTAGGCACCTTGTTCCGTCTGACTCTTTACCAACATTGGTCCACGCCTTTGTGTCCTCTCGTTTGGACTATTGCAACGCCCTTTACTTTGGGCTTTCTGGGGTTGAAATTCGCCGCCTTCAGCTGGTGCAGAACGCTGCAGCCCGGGTTTTGACGGGGACAAGTATGTCGTCCCTTATTACCCCAGTGCTGCGCGAACTCCACTGGCTGCCTGTATGGTGGCAGATCACCTTTAAAGTCATTTTATTGACTTTCAAAGCCCTTCACGATCAGGGTCCGGTCTATTTGAAAGAACTTCTGGTGTCTTACTACCCTGGCCGATCGCTCCGCTCAGCCGATGGGGGGTTGCTAGAGGTTCCGAGAGTGAGTTTAAAATCTTCTGGCAGTAGAGCTTTTCATGTGCTAGCCTCCTCTCTGAATTCTCTACACGCCGGTTACGGGAGTGCACCTCCGTGGAGGAATTCAAGAAAAACTTGAAAACTCATTTGTGGCAAATGGCATTTTTGGATGCTTGACCATTTTGGATGTTTAAGTAATTTATTCTGTTGAAATTTTTATTCGTATTTATTAATTGATTTTAATAATGGTTGTTAATATGATATGAATTTATTTATATGTGTTATTGGTTTGTGTTTGATGTGGTTTGATGTGTTCAGCGCCTTGGTATACTGAAAGGTGCTATATAAATAAACATTATTATTATTTATCCAATGAGCAGCATACACTGAGGCCCATTGAATATGTCCGCTGTCCTGTTCAAATGTGCTGTGCCTGGTTAGTACAGTACTGTTTATGCTAAGGCAGTGCTAACTTTCTGAAAACGGGAGCCAGAGTTTTTTGTTCAAGGCAAAAATCTTTTCTGAGTAAGAAAAAAAAAAAATTATTATTAGAACAGTTTTTCATTTTCAGCTATAGAACTAGATAATTGTTTTCAGACAACATGAAGTCTTGCTGTATTCTGACATATGCAGTTAGGTCCTGCCTTCCAACTGCCCTGGAGAACAAAGAGTTAACTTTTCTGTGCTTTGCATAGAATGTTCATCACGAGCTCGTTTGAAGCCCATGTCTGCTGTTGTTTAAACTGCAACTGTCAGATTCTTTACTCTGCCTCTCTGAGCAGTCGCTCCAGAGATTTCTCCTGCTGCTCGGTTCAAAAAGTCGGTTGAAGTGTCTGTTTTCGGTCGGTTTCTACCGAATTGCTGTTTCCGGATAGTCGGTTCAAGTCTCTGTCTGTGGTACTGTGAGTACTAGATAGGTTTTTGTTCTGTTTTCTGTGAGGAACTTGTAAACTGTGGGTCGGTTCAGCTGAACCAATCAATTTGAGGTAAAAAACTTGTGCTTTACTTTAGAGTGTGGTTACCAGTCTGTATTGGTTCTAAAAAAAACGGATTTAATTACGTCTTTTTCCAAGACCCGTGACACAATCAGGAACCAATAGGGGAGTCTTGCCTGCGTGATTGTCAAAAAGGGTAAGTTTGGTTAGGATTGGCTATGTCTGGAGAAACCCAAGAAAAAACAGGCCCACTGGGTTTCAGCACTGCAGTGTGTGTGGGGAGGTCTTTGCCAAGGCTGATCCCCACACCACCTGTGTTTATTGTCTGGGGTTTGACTATCTCGATTCAGACTGCCAAATTTGAAAGAATTTTCCCAAATATACCCTGGAAAAGAGATTAGGTAGACTGAGGGAAAGGGAGGCCGAGAAGTCCGTTGACCTGATTGGCCAGCCTGGTTTGGTTCCGACCAAACCAGAAGGAGTGCCCTCTGACCAGGGCGATACTCCTTTGGGCAAAAGGAGAGCCAATTCCGAGGAATCGGTTCCGACAAAAAGAAAAAGAAAAGACAAATTGACCAGTTCGGACCCAGAATTTCATACTCCGACCACCCGATGAGATAGCCAAGGCGATTAGGGATTGTGCAATCGCTAGTTCGATTCCAGCCGAACCGGCACCATCTGGCAGGGGCTCGGTTCGGTCAGTTCCCCCCGGTTCTGGATTATACTTTGGAAGAATTTTATGAACCGGAGGAGGAGGAGGAGGGAGAGTATGAGGATGATTATGGTGATTATGAAAGTCTGGATGTGCCTATTGACCTGAACATCTCCCCACACAGACCTTCGGGTGTTTCTCCTCCTAGGTTTTCTGAGTCCCCTTCACACCACATGTTCTACAAAAGTGGCTGATACCCTCCAGCTTCCTGTGGAGGAAGCAGTAGAGGATCAGGAAGAGCCTGATTATGTTGAGATGATGGACATCCCAGAGTCCAGGAGACTGTCTATTCCCCTCCACAAATCCTTTGGGAAACAGACACAAAAAATTCTTAAGTCTACTAATTCTATACCTCCTGTGGACAGACGAATGGACAAGAGGTACACTCTCTCAGGCTCAGACACAGAGTTCCTTTTTCAGCAATGCAGCCATGTTGGGGTTGTGCAGGTTGCTGCCTGTGATAAGACAAACATTCCCTTGGCATCACACCCCCCAGACAAGGACTCCAGGAAGATTGATGCCATGGCAAAGAAACAATACATGGCAGCATCTTTGGGACTCAGGCAGGCTAACTATATAGCCTATACAGCCAGGTACCAGAAGTCCAGGTGGGACACTGTACTGACTCTGGCTAAACATGCTCCCGGCCAGCTTGCCAAGGAGCTGGAGCAGGTGGCTGCAGATGGGACTGAGGCATCGAAAGTACAGTTTCATGCTGCTGCTGTGGACTCCAGTGATGTATCATCAAGAGTCATGGCTACATCTGCGGCTCTTCGGAGGATGGCTTGGCTCAGATGTACTAGCCTCTCACAGGATACCCAGGCTAAGGCCATGGATTTTCTTGTAATTGGTAATTCTCTGTTTGGGGAGCAGACAGAGAGTTACATGAAGAAGATGGACGAGTACAGGACCATTTACAGGACTGCTCAGGCCAAAGAAAGGCAAGCAGCTCCTCAAAGGCAGCAGTCCAGGGGTAGGGGCAGGCCTTTCCAAAAGCCTTTTTACCAAGCTCAGGCCTCCTCTTCTTCCTTTTCGCAGAGGGGGTTCTTTAGAGGGAGAGTCAGAAGGGGGATGAGCAGGGCTGCATCCAGCCCTCAGCCTAAAGCCCCTGCCAAGCAGACACCCTGATGGGTCTGCCCAGGTTGATTCTGCCTATACCAGTAGCAGGCTGGCTTACTTTGTCCAGGACTGGATGTCTCTTACATCAGACAAGTGGGTCCTGGAAGAAGTAAGCCAGGGACTGGTCTCAGCTTCAAAAATTTCCCAAGATGAGAGCCAGATCTTTTCCACCTGCAAATTCTCTGAGACCCTTGCCCTAGAGGCAGAGGTTTCTTCTCCTAGCTCTCAAGATAGAGAGAGTTCCCACTCCACACAGGGGCAAAGGATTGTACTCCAGTACTTCCTAACCCCCAAAAAAACAGGAGAGTGACGACCCATCCTGGACCTAAGATATGTGAACAAACATCTTTAAAGCCAAAGTTCAAAATGGTAACTCTGGGAATTATCCTTCCTCTCTAAGGCCAGGGACTGGCTAGCCTCCCTGGACCTCAAAGATGCCTACTTTCACATTCCCATCAGGTGCTCCAACAGAAAGTACCTCAGGTTCAAGTTGCCCTCAGGCCACTATCAGTTCAGAGCAATGCCCTTTGGCCTAACATCAGCCCCAAGGGTTTTCACAAAGTGCCTGGCAGTAGTTGTTGCCTTCCTAAGAAGATAAAAGATTTCCATCTTCCCATACTTGGACGACTGGCTCATAGTAGCTCAGTCTTCAGACCAAGTCAAGTCACATTTGCAAGTGACCCAGCAAGTTCTCACTTCCTTAGGATTCTTTCTCAACCTACCAAAGTCAGATCTCGAACCAGTGCAGCTCCTCACCTTCATAGGTGCAGAACTGGATACAGTAAAGGCAAGAGCCTTCCTTCCCCTGGAAAGGACAAGGACCCCTATGGAACTGGCCTCTTCATTCACCCTTCAGGTGTCTCAACCAGCAAGGCATTTCCTTCGGCTACTGGGCCACATGGCAGCTTCTGCAAGAGTGGTCCAGGGAGCAAGATTCCAAATGAGGGACATTCAGTTCCACTTAAGAGCCTTTTGGTCCCAAAGAAAGGATTCCCTTTCCAAACTAATCCCAGTGACTCGAACCCTGATCCAAGCCTTGCAGTGGTGGCAGGATCAGGACAATTTGAGACAAGGGGTTCCATTTGTCACTCAGTCTCATTCATTGATACTCACCACAGATGCTTCCCTGCTGGGCTGGGGGCCCATTTGGGATCTTACCACCCAAGGACTGTGGTCACCTCAGGAATCTCTGCTTCACATCAGTCTCTTGGAACTCAGAGCAGTGTTTCTGGCACTACAAGCTTTTTCCAAATCTGTACAGAACAAGGTGATTCAGGTCAGAACAGACAACACCACCACCATGTGGTACATCAACAAGCAAGGAGGCACTCGGTCTACGGCCTTGTGCACAGAAGCAATGAAGTTGTGGTCCCTGGACTGTTCCCTGCAAGCCTCTCTGATAGCACTTCACCTCCCAGGGAAGGACAATGTCCTAGCAGATGCACTGAGCAGAATATCCCAGGGCCATCACGAATGGTTTTGAAAGTGATTTTCTCGAGACGGGGGACTCCAGAGATAGATCTTTTTTCAGCCCCAGACAATCACCAACTTCCTCTCTTTTGTTGCAGACCCCCAGTCTTGGGCTCAGTCCCCCTGGATGCTCTGATTCTGAACTGGAAAGGGAAATTTCTGTATGCTTTTCCCCCCTTCCCTCTCCTGTTCAGGGTGCTAGTCAAGATAAGGTCACAACCATGCAAGGTGATTCTGATTGCTCCAGACTGGACCAGACAGCCATGGTATTCCTTGTTGCTGTCCCTAACAGTCCACCTTCCCCTGTCTCTTCCCAGGAATTACAACCTGTTAACATCCTCTCAGGGGAGGATTTGGTACCTGAATCTTCAGTCTCTCAATCTCAAGGATTGGCTCTTGAAGAGTTAGAGTTTGCAGATCTGCATCTTTCCCAAGGGGTTCTGGATATCCTTAAGGCTTCTCGAAAGCCTTCTACCAGGATGTTCTAAGAAGAATATTTCTCCATACTCTGCTGAATTGCCTACGGTTCTGGATTATATGGTCCATCTTAATGGCCTAGGCCTTAGACCAGCTACCCTCAAAGTACACTTGGCAGCTGTTTCTGCTTTCCTGTCAGTAGGCAAGTCTCCCTCTCTGTCATCCCATCCTGTATTCTGCAAGTTTTTCAAGGGATTGCTTCACACCAATCCCCCCTTTAGGGATCCTGCTCCTGCTTGGGACCTTAATGTTTGCATTGTTCAGCTTATGCTACCCCCGTTTGAGCCTTTGTCCTCAGCAGAGCTTAAGTACTTGACTTGGAAAACTGTGTTTTTGGTAGCCATTACTTCTGCCAGACGTATCAGTGAATTGCAAGCCCTGTCAGTGGAATCTGATTTTATCTCTTTTCACAGAGATAAAGTGGTCCTTTGAACTAACAGAAAGTTCTTACCTAAAGTGGTTTCAGATTTCCACCTCAACCAGTCTATATCTCTCCCTGTTTTCTTCACTGACCATTCCTGCTCGGGAGACAGGAGGCTACACAGCTTAGATGTTAAAAGAGCCCTTAGCTACTACATAGAGCATACCAAGGGTCACAGGTTTGAATCCCTCCAGTTGTTCCTTACTTACGGAGAAGTTGGTGAAGGCAAACCTGCCACTAAGAGATCTTTTTCCAGGTGCATTGTTTCTTGTATGCAATTCTGCTATGAAAAACTGGGTAGAACTCCACCCTCAGGCCTGAGGGCTCATTCCACAAGAGGTACAGCTGCTTCCCTGGCTGCTGCCAGGGATATTCCTCTCTTAGAAATTTGTCAAGCCCCACCTGGAAAACAGTCGCATTTCACCAAGCATTACTCTCTGGATATCCAGGCTAGGAGTGATGCTTGTTCTGGTACAGCAGTACTTCAGAGCCTGTTTCCAAAGTAGGTTCTGTCCCTCCTCCATGGAGGTACTGCTTGGTAGTTTCAGATATGTCAGAATACAGCAAGACTTCATGTTGTTTGAAGAAAAAATTACTCACCTTAGTAATGTTGTTTCTTCTAATGGAGTCTTGCTGTATTCTGACTCCCCTGCCTCCCCTCTCAGAACCTAGTTTTTGGGATGTGGGTGGGCAGGAGCAGTGTTGGCACCCTAGGGGTGTCCTTTTTACACCCTCTCTTTTGTTTGGGTGGGATGTTGTGTTTTGGATGTGTTTTTGGTTTTGGGTTTCCTGACTTGAGTCTTCCTTTGAAACCAAAAAACATTTTATATATTTGCCAGTTGGCTAGTAAGAATTTTAGTTTCCATACAGAACACCTAGTGAGTCTTTGCTCGTAAAGATATGACGGTTGCAGTTTAAACAACAGCAGACATGGGCTTCAACAGAGCTTGTGATGAACATTCTATGAAAAGCATAGAAAAGTTAACTCTTTGTTCTCCGGGGCAGTTGAAAGGCAGGACCTAACTGCATATGTCAGAATACAGCAAGACTCCATTAGAAGAAACAACATTACTAAGGTGAGTAATTTTTTTCTTCTGCCCCAGCTCCTGCTTTATCAGCTGAAGATCTGCCATTGGGAAGCACCACTTTGAGTTCCAAGTCATTTGTAAGGCACAAGATTACTGCTGTCACAGTAGTAAGAATCTGCATCGCATCCCTTAGAAGGAAATATAGCTATAAAGATGAGCAACTATTTTGTATGATATAAAAATATACTTTCTGTGGCAATACATTTTTGATGTTGCCAATGTAGGATGGGGCTCTGTAAGGTCTCAGACAAGAGACAAAGAGCGAAGAGTTTACACAGCGGTATTAAAAAGCAGTAGGGTGACACAGACATGAAAAAAAGGACCTTAAAGAGCTAGCATACTGCTAGAAAATGATATTAACTTTTAAAATGAGTCAGCCAATATTTTCTGTATCTGAAGTATGATTTCTTTCCCCTTGTGCTAATTAGAGGATGTTCAACATGAAAATACTTGGTTTGATATGTGGAATTGTGCCCTACCTGAAGGGTGACATGCTTAGTTCTGTTTTCTTTCATGCCTCTTTATAAAATGGATTTAAAACCCCTGAAAGCGGATTGGTCTATTTTTTTATTTTTTATCTGGCAGCTTGTTTACTCAGGATAGCCCAGTTGAGATGCAGCATCTTGTTTCCAGTGGGATCCTGCTCTTTACTTATTTCCACAGGTCGGTGGACTGGAACACAGAAAGTGTCTTGCTCAAAGTCACACAGTGAGTATTTGGCTCTGGTGAGGTTTGAATCTGATCTTCTGCTGCTCTAACCACTAGCCCACATTGTTTGTGGTCTAGAGGCAGTTTCAGCTGTGATATTATCCGAGTACAAAATTGGTCAAAAACTTATCTAAACAAACACATACATAAAAAGCCTTTGTTTAAGTTCTACAGGACCTATTTTATAGCCCCCCCAAAAGTACTTCAAGTCATGTGTTATACTGATAAACATCACTGTGTTAATGCTGCTGGCTCTTTAAATGTAAGTTCTGCAATATCTTGGATGAGCTCTGTATTGGTGACTTATTTCCTTCTACAGCTGGCAGGCCTCCTCGTTCCAGAGTTAATGTGCTGGTGCGTAGAATGAACTATAAACTCAGGGAAAAGCAAAGTGCTAATATAAATATGTGCCAGGAAGATGGATTGCTTGATAATGCCCATTAAAATCAGCAAGTTTCAGCAATAAGATTCATGTTTCTGTAAGTCTTTTGTATACATTGTCAACTTAGTCCCTGAGCTGCCATGAATGTGTCCCCGGTACACCAAAGGCCAGGGCTAGGAATTCACTTTGTTAGACCCTTATCCAGCTATATCAACTGGAGGCGAAAGTGCTGATGAGCCGTGCATGCTTCTACTCACTCACCAGTTGGTTAAACGGCCGGCGCATTAGAAGGCATACATTCACATTGTACTTGTTAACATTGAGCCTGAATATGAAAACGAGCTCTTGATGTCTCGGAGTCTGATTTTAAGCCCTTGTCAGTACACTATGTCCATGTGCAGATACACATGTGTATTTGCACAGTGTAGGTGAGAGTCAAGCTTTACAGATAAATTATTTATTTTGGCCAATGAAGCATTCTAAATGAAGATACAGGATGTACAATGACCTGACTCCAGATATGTAGTTTATTTCCATGAGTGGGGAATGGAACCATAAATGAGTTCTGAAAGTCCAGCTCCCCTTACAGATGTTTGTTTGGGTCACAATTTTTTGCCAGAAGTTGCAGTGTCCCTGGACATTAATCTGTACAGTACCAGTGTACAAATCTGCCCAACACTGACGGCACGGCCCTTTAGCTGGCTACCCCTTAACCAATGCACATGTACTCTTTTTACATTATTTTTGCCTTTCTCTGAAATTCATTACGTGTACTGTGAGTTTATTGTACATGTTTATGCACCTGTTGTTGTCGCTGTTATTGCTGTGTCACCCCCTGTTGAATCCCCTCCCCAGGTTCATACCTGGAAATGAGCCCTGGCCCTGTGTGCCTGCCCTGGTCACTAAATGTTAAATATATTACTCTGGAGGTCCAGAAGTGGTGTACGTTTCTGATTACCCTGGCTGTTCTTGGCCCAGTCTCAGTGTTTGGCAGTACCTGACTTCGTGCCACCCTCCTGCATCGTATGGACCACAGGCACACTTTTCCTTTGAGAGGGTTGTCTGGGTTCTCAGAACACCCATCCCATAGGGGCTTGTGGCAGACATTGTCTTCCTCAAGGCCAAGGCATAGGGTGAGTTGGACAAGCTGCCAGATAGTGAGTCCAAGAAACAGGACTTTCTTGGCTGCAAAGTTTATTTGGCTGCTTTCCTAGGCATTCACAAGGCCAGCTATGTGGCTTTGATGTCCAGGATTAGCTGTGAGCTCTTTGGCGGGGCTATCCAACTTCATCTCTCTGCTCCCTGCAGATAGCCATTCTCAGGTGTGGGATCTTCATGAACTGGACTTGGCTTTATCCAAGCACCATTTGGAGGTGGTACTGGACTTGGACAGTGTCTTGATTTGTGCTGTAGCAGCAGTGGTGTCCATCCACAGGCAGGCCTTGTTGCTGGTCTTGCCTTTCAACCTGTAGACCCAGTTTAAGTTGGCAGATCTTTCTTTTTTGTGCTGGGGTTAGAGGACTGCCTCACATGGATATGAATTCCAGTGTCACCCTAGATTCTGTGACTTTGATCTAAGCAGCAGTCCAAGCTTAAGTAGCAGGGCTCCTCTTTGGGTTTTCTTTCAAGGAACGGGATAGCAGCCGCAACGGCAACCTCAGCACCAGCAGAGCGAGCAGTAACACCCAGCCAAGTCCTCTGGCAAGGCTGGTGGGCAGGATCATCAAAAAGAGGGATGAGGTGCTTCTGGCAGCCAGTCCTCCGAACCTCCTCCATGGGTAAAAACTGACAGGCTGAGTAGTGTTATCATGATCCCTGCTGCAGCTCATGGTTAGGGGCTGACTGTTTCACTTTCTGTCACCTCGGACAAGTGGATCCTGGAAGTGGTGGGATCAGGGTTGTCTCTGGAGTTGGAGACTTTACCTTCTTGTCAGTCCTGAGCACTGTAGGAGACTGGTGTCTGTGGACACCGCACTGTAGAGGGAAGTTACTCAGCTCATAGAGTTCCATGCAGTTGAGCCTGTTCTGGACACTCAGGCACTGCAGTGGTTTGTATCTCATTACTTTTTGGTACTGAAGCAGACAGATGGCTGGAACCCTGTTGTCAACCTGCAGGATCTGAACAAATTCCTTTACAGGCAAAAATGTTTTATTGTCACTTAATCAGATGATCCCGCCCTTGGAGCTTGGGGCCTTGTTCTATTCCTTTAACCTCCAGGGCGTGTATTTCCACATCCCAGTCCATTTGTCTCATCTCCGGTTCCTCCACTTCTGCGTGAACTGCACCCTCTACCAGTTCAGGGTGATGTCTTTTGGACTGTCATCAACAGCCAGGGTGTCCACAAAGTGCCTGTTAGTCCTAGCGGCCTTTGTCAGGTGCAGGGGCATCAAGGCATTCCCTTAACCATGCCATGATGGATATGGAGCTGTCTAGTGATCTCTCCATTAAGATGTTCTGGTACTTGAGGTGAAGATCAGTCTGGATGAGTCTGATCTGGTACTGAAGCTGATCCTCTGTTCATTAAGGCATAGCTGGACTCCCTTCAGGCCAATTCCTGCTTGCCTGCAGACCAGATTTATTTATTTATTGATTGGAATCTCGGATAACACCTTTGAGCTAAAAGCTGGTTTACAAAGGTTCCACTTTGTAGGGCAACAGGCAAAGTACGTAGACATTACAAAACAGATAAGGGTATATACAGCAGGCAAGTACTTTGTGGTACATACAGATACAGATTCAAGCAAGTACAGTTAAAATACAGCAGGTAGGAGAGGTCAAATTTATTGCAACAGTACTAAGAACATACCTAAGTTGGGCTAGCAGTTTATAGTGGTAGCTGACCTTTAGAGCGTGTAGGTAGAGTTATGGAGGGTCTGATGTTGTGGTGACCAAAGGAGGGGGAGGATAGAATAGATGAGAGCAGGGGGAGGGTGGGGGCAGAGACAAAGTGGGTGACAGAATAAGGGGCTGAGTAGTCAGAGTGGTGGGATTGGATAGGAATTCCACCCAGGGTTACGAAATAGGTGATAGGTAGGGCTGGCAATGTGGGGAGAGAGGATATGGGAAAAGGTTTTAAAGTGGGGGAGTGAGGTGAGGGGGAAACCGAGAGGGAGGGGTGAGAATTGGGGGGGATTAACATTCGTGAAGAGAAAGCAGGATGGGGGGGTAAAGAAGGGACATGGGAGTAAGTGCTCAGTGGGGTCACACCAGGCAGGGGAGGAAGTGGGGGAGATGGGTGCTATGCAGGACACATAAGCTATCAATAACAGTAGGATTATGCACAGGTGACGCAGTCACAGTTACTAAGAGTGGCCAGGTACTGCAGCAGCTGGGCCTTAAATGGGCGTAGTTTTGTTTCCTCAATCACCTCAGAGTTAAGGGAATTTAGCCAGCAGGAGGCCCTGTATTCGAAGGACTGCTGCCCTAGTGAGGTCTGGCGGAATGGGATAATGAAGGCAGCTTTACTCGACCCCCTGGTTAGTCTGGAGGAAGTGGAGATCTTACTTCGAGAGGGCTCTTGCAGTAGGTAATTACATATAGGACTGAAGCCGGCAGGCGTCAGGACCCCACAGAAAAATTTCTAGCTAGCAGTCTCTGGCGGGGGACCGCCCCCACGTCAGGTGACCGGCGTCAGGTGACGTCGGTATAAAGGGGTGGTCCCCCACGCCCGCCTTCCAGGTCTTTCCCGCCGTTTGCTTTCAACAGCGCCTCGTGGTTAATTTCCACGGCTCGTCAGTCCGTCTCCAGTAGTTATACCGCCGTGTTTTTTTTTTTTTTTTTCCAAGATATTCATCAGGATTCTTTTACCTGCCGTGTGTGTCGTCCCCTACCACGTCTGAGCACAAAAACAAGTGTGACTCATGCGGCGCCCAACTTCCGCACAAAGACAGCCATTCTCGGTGTCTTATCTGCCTAGGCCTCGACCACCCCATGGATTCCTGTCAGCACTGCCTGAGGTTCAACGTGGATACCCGCAGAAGAAGGCAGCAGTCCCTGGAGGCCCACATCCTGAAGAAGAAGATGTCCTCCATGGAAAAGGAGCTGAAAAGTTCCAGGCTTCCACCTCTCAGGGGCCTTAAGAAGAAGAAGAAAGAGAAGCACCGGACCAGGACTCTCATCCGCAGCTGCGGTGGGATTGGGTAGGACGCCTTCCAGGTAACGCCCGCCCAGGGGACCGCCTCGACGGCTGTCTTGGTGGTGTCTGAGACGGCATCAGTCCCCAGCTGGTTCAAGCCGGGCCAGTCGGGAGCCTCCGGGACAAAGGAGGCATCCGTCTCAGTAAGGCCGCTCGCGCGCCTTCTGTTTCGAGCCTCTGGGAAGTCGGGTGTTGGCCTCCAACATCCGCCCGAGCCGCCGCTAAGCCGCTGACCTTCGCGCAGCGCGACAGTCAAGCCGCCCATCAAGGTCGCCTCCCGCGTGGCCTTCTTCGGATGCTGGGTCCGATCAGTTGGACGCCGGGCCTCCGACGCCGCCCGATCCTGCCGGTCAGACGCCTGCCAGCCTGTCCGGCGGTCGCTCAGTGATGGAGCCTACGCCAGATCCCTTGGATTTATCTGGAGCTGCTGGTTCCCCGCAGCCTTCTCCACTGCCATCCGAGGCCCCTGCGTCTCCCCAGCTGGACCTGGAGGATCCCTCCGGCCCTCCCCCGGACACCGTTGGGGACTCTTTGGTGCCTCCGTCAGGCCTTCCAGTCCGTACGGCTGACGCTGACGCCGGACCTCGGACGCCAGCCTGGCGCCAGCTGACGCCCACTTACTGGACGTCACCCCAGTGCCGGACCCGACGCCCGCCGGGCCATCTGTCCCTGTCCTGCCTGCAGGGCCTCTTCCAGGGCCTTCTACCCCGGTAGAGCCCCTGGTGCTGGATCTTACACTGTCTTATCCAACACTGACTTGTCCGGCTCCACAGTATCCGGCACCGCAGTATCTGACGCCACAGTACCCGGTGCCGGGCTTCCCGCCTTCGGGCTACGGATACTTGCCCTACGGAAACCCCCAGTATCCGTATCCCCTCTTCCTCTCTCCACCACCCCTCAGCCGTGAATCTGAGGGATACTCTGGCTTTGGTGGGCTGAGGCCAAGGCTCTGCTCGCCAGGAGGTGGAGAGCCGCCTCCCACGACAGATTCGGTCCCAGACCTCTGCGCCGGGTGAGAGACTTCAACCCCATAGAGCAATCACATGGGAGCCCAAGGCTGGGTGGCACCTGCCCCTAGGGGCAATGTTCCTCCCCCAGTGCAGAGGGGCTCCCGCCTTCTTCTTTAGACGCATCAGAGGACTCGATGACAGCTCCGATCCGGATGAGCCTCGCACTCCGACAAGCCCAGGCCCAGGACCTCCGAAGTCCCCTCTGGAGGATCCCTCGTCTACGGAGTTGCTAAGCAAAATCCAGGCTCTTCATCAGTGGAAATCTCTGGAGCCGGATCCACAGAGGCAGAAGCTAGCTGCCCATTTGGATTTGCCCATGGTCGCTCCCATGTTAGTTCCGTCCTGGATCGAGCCTCACGTCGACCTCGTTTCCACTATCTAGAAACAACTGTTTAGCATCCTTTCCTTGGAAGGCAGACAGGCTGTATCAGGTTCCCGAGGGGGTTTACTTTTTCACATCACACCCCAAGGCTGATTTGGTCGTGATCAGCACCGCCCACTGCCGACTGGCTAACCCGAAACACCTGAGCTCACCCCACCCGATAAGGAATCCTGTCTTCTGGATCAGAATGGCAAGAAGGTCTATTCTTCTTCCACTCTGGGCATCAGAGCCTTGAACTATGTGGCTCACATGGGGGATTACCAGAAGGCTATCCTTAGCGAGGTGGAGGCCAAGTTGGACTCCCTTTCTCAGTCACAGACTTAACAGGAAGTGACGGACCTGGTCCGCTCCGCATGTTCGGTCAGTAGGCACATCCTGCGTGCTACTTACGATGCGGTGGACACTTCCGGACGAAGCTCTATGCTTGCCGTGAGCCTGCGGCAACATGCCTAGCTTCGGGTGTCAGGTTTAGCCTCTGAAGTGCAATCCACCATCCAGAACGCCCCCTTCCGAGGTTCGGTGTTGTTCTGTGGTGATGTCAAGGACATCATTACCGGACTGTGAGAGAAGGGCACTGCTCTCAAGGAGGTTGACTCCATGTACAAAGTCCCTCAAGCGCAGCGCCATTCCTTTCGCCGTCTGCACGGCCTAAGGCGAAACCACAAGGAAAGCGGGACAACAAATGCTGGTCCCCCTCCGGCTGCGAGACCCCTTCCCCCACCCAAACGGGCTGCGGGACCTCCAGCCGCGGCGCTGCCTCACATCTCCTGACTCCCTACCTCTCCCACAGCCTCTGGTCGATCCAGAGGAACCGGTAGGCGGGAGATTCTCCCTACATCTTCTGGGTTGGGAGAGGATCACTTCCGACCCTTGGATCCTCCAGCTAATAGCAGAGGGCCACACCATAGAGTTTCTTCAGAAACCCCCCCCCTCCACCAGTCGTCTTACTCCCCAGAACACCTTCTCAGGGTTCAGGAAGAAATCTCCTCCCTTCTGTTGAAGCAGGCAATAGAACCCGTCCCTCCCCCTCTTCGGGGGATGGGTTTCTACTCCCATTTCTTCCTGGTCCCAAGAAGACAGGAGACGTGAGGCCCATTCTAGACCTCAGCTACCTGAATCGGTTCGTGGAGTACAAAAGATTCAGGATGCTCTCCCTGCAGAGTCTTCTGCCCCTCCTTCGGCCGGGACAGTGGCTGTGTGCTCTGGACATGCAGGACATGTACCTGCATATCTTTATCTGCCCTTCCCACCGCAGATACCTCTGGTTTGCTTTCCAGGAGGACCACTACCAGTTCAAGGCCCTCCCATTTGGTCTTTCCTCAACCCCCCGAGTATTCACCAAATGCCTGTCTGTGGTGGCAGCCCACGTGCATACTCAGGGAGTTCAGGTTTTACCGTACCTGGACGATTGGCTCCTGGCGTCCCTGTCCAGGGAGGAACTCCTGCATTCCCTTTGTCTTACCAGGCAGGTTTTTACCAGCCTGGGTATTACCATCAACCAGGCAAAATCCCATTTAATCCCATCGCAATGCCTCCAGTTTATCGGGGTGATTCTGGACACGACCACTGGTATGGCCTTTCTGCCCCCAGACAGGGTGGCCACCCTCCAGGTTCAGGCAAGCAACTTGGCCTCGCACAGGCGGGTTTCCGCCAGGTCGGTCCTTTGCCTCCTGGGGCTCTTGGCGGCTGCAATTCTGACAATTCTGCACGCGTGGCTCCACATGAGAATCTCTCAGTGGACCCTTCGGTCTCAGTGGGATCAATTGGTCGATGACCTGGACCAAGAGGTGCTAGTCTCGACCCTGATGCTTCGGGATTTGCACTGGTATTTGGTTCAGGAGAACCTTGGTCGGGGGTTCCCTTCTGTCTTCCTCCTCCCTCCCAAACGCTGACTATGGATGCCTTGGGCGAAGGTTGGGGGGCCCATTTGGGATCCCAGTGGACCCAGGGCTCTTGATCCAAACTCGAGCAGACGCTTCACATCAACGTGCTCGAGCTCCGAGCGGTGTTATATGCTCTTCAAGCACTGCACCCTTTTCTGCTTCCCAGTCATCTGGCCGTCTAGACCGACAACATGAGTGTAGTCTGGTATCTCAACAAATGGGGGGACCCATTCCTACCCTCTTTGTCGGGAAGCGATGTGGGTCTGGGAATGTGCGACCGTTCACAACTTTCACCTCACGGCAGTCCACGTCCCGGGGTAAAGAATTCGTTCGCAGATCACTTGAGCTGATCCTCAGCACAACCTCATGAGTGGGAATTGGATCAGGAAATAGCAGATGACATTTTCCTACGTTGGGGAACCCCTCAGGTCGACCTGTTCGCGTCCCCTCTAAACGCAAAACTGTTCACCTTTTGCTCGCTCATTCCAGGGTGCGGGCGACTCTGGAGAGAAGCTCTGTCTGTAGACTGGAAGGGCAGATTCAGCTATGCTTTTCCCCCAATTCCGTTGATTCCGAGGATCCTGCACAAGCTCAGCTCAGAGGGGGCCTGTATGATTCTCATTGCTCCCTTCTGGCACAGGCAAGTTTGATTCTGTCTTCTGCAATAGTACTCAGAGGAACCTCCGATTCCTCTTCCACTTTCACGACTACTGTTGACCCAGGATCGGGGATCCCTGGACCATCCCGGCCTCAAGTCCCTTCAGCTGCATGCTTAGCTCCTACAGACATAGCACAAGCCCGCTTTGGAGTTTCCCCACAAGTGGCAGAGATCTTGGTGGAAGCCAGGAAGCCATCCACTCATTCCACTTATGCCATGAAATGGAAACGGTTCTCCATTTAGGCTTCGTCCAAAGACCTGGATCCTTTCTCCTGTTCTGTCGGGTGACTACTGGACTACATGCGTTATCTCTTCGACCTGGGTCTCGGTCATTCTCTTTGAAGTTCACATGCTGCTCTGGTCATTATCATATTCCCTTTGGGGACAGAACTACCAGCTGGAGGTTGCGAGACCTTCCCTGCGAGGGGTTCTCCATCTGAGACCCCCCATTCGGGTTCATGCTCCCCCTTGGGATTTGAATTTCATTCTCAAGAAGCTTACACTGCCTCCCTTTGAGCTGGCAGCCTCAGCAGACCTTAAGTTCCTTTCGTGGAAGACTCTCTTTCTAGTGGCCATTACTTCCGCTGGAAGAATTTCCGAGCTTCAGGCCTTGATGTGCAAAATTCCATATTTGATTTTCCATAAGGAACGTATGACTCTCCGCACCAATCCTAAGTTTCTCCCTAAAGTGGTAGCGGAATCTACGTTGAATCAGTCCATTGAACTGCCTGCGTTTTTTCACACAGCACTCCAATCATGGGGAGTATCTTTTACATACTCTGGACGTTCATCGGATTCTGAGATACTACGCCAACAGGACGAAGGATCTCAGAAAGACCGACCAACTATTTGTTTCTTTTCCCAGCAAAAGAGAGGGCAATGCTGTTTCCAAACAATGTTTGTCCAAATGGTTGGCTCATTGGATCACTTTCTGTTACGACAAGTATCACAAGACCTTGCCAGGTCAGGTTAGGGGTCACTCCAACAGGGGTGTCGCGGCCTCTGCTGCTTTTTTCAAGAATGTGTCAGCGGCCGACATTTGCGCAGCCGCAACTTGGGCTTCTATCCATACCTTTATGAAACACTACAGTTTGGACATTGCCTCTCGCTGTAGAGCCAGCTTCAGGTTGGCTGTTCTGCAAGGGCTTCTTTCTTAAGTCCTCTTCAGCCAGAGGATCTCTGTATGAGTGGTTTCCTCCTCCCGTGTGCTTCTCTGTGTTCCAGACTGCTTGGGACTCAGTCCCATATGTAATTACCTACTGCAAGAGCCCTCTCGAAGTAAGATAGTACAGTTACGTAAGAACTTACCATAACAGTAGATCTTCAAGAGAGGCTCTTGCAGTAGGTAATACCTTCCCGGCCTCCATCCCCCTTAGTTTTTTCAGCTCCTTTTCCAGGAAGTGAAATATCTGCTTCTCTCTTGTCTCGCCTTTTGGCCTTTGGTGGGAAAGAACTGGAAGGCGGGCGTGGGGGACTGCCCCTTTATACCAACATCGCCTGTCACCTGACGTTGGGGCAGTCCCCCGCCAAGATTGCTAGCTATAAATTTTTCCGTGGGGTCCTGACGCCTGCTGGCTTCAGTCCTATGTGTAATTACCTACTGCAAGAGCCTCTCTCGAAGATCTACTGTTACGGTAAGTTCTTACATAACTGCTTTTCTTAGCAGTTGCCTCACTCCAGGAGGAGCAAGACCTAGGGTGGATTTTTTAGCTAATAGACAGACTTGGTACTGAATTCTGCTAATCAGGTTTAACCAACCAGTGCTTGAGTATAGTTCACAAGTGTTAAGTTAAACGGTCCACACCCAGGACTAGTCTGCAGGCTTTGTTTAAGACAATCTTGATTCACCTAAGTGCTGTATCAGTACCGGCTCCGTAGACTACCAGTCCATAATCTATGATAGAGAGCACGGAGCTGTTAACTACAAGCTTGATGGCACTTTCGGTGAGGCACTTCCTGTGCTGGTAGAGTTGACATAGTCTAGCACTAGCTGCCTTGGCAACATGGTCTATGTGCTGGCTATAGGAGAGAGAGAGAGAGAGAGAGAGAGCTGTCAAGGTAGACACCAAGGTACTTAAAGGTGGTGACCATTTCGAGTGTATCAAACTTGTTGTTGTAGATATTGAGGTGATGTGACTTATGACGGTTTTGATGGGAGGCAAACAACATTGTTTTAGTCTTAGTGTAGTTGAGCAAGAGCTTAGACTGAAGGAACCATTTTTCCATAGCAGTAAAGTTATTTTGCATGCCTTTTTCCAGATCTTCTGGAGTAGAGTGACACGTGTAGAGAACAGCATCATCAGCATATAGAAGGATCTTATTCTAGCAGACTTTGGGGAGTTCATTTAGAAACAGGCTGAACAGCAGGGGGCCCAAAATGGAACCTTGGGGCACCCCTGTGTTGGCATGCTGATGGTCGGATCGAACATCAAGAATCTTGACCTGCTGGGTCCTTTTAGAGAGGTAACTCTGGAACCAGCCTAGAGAGACAGAGGATATACCAGTATTAGAGAGTTGTGTGAGAAGTAAGTCATGGTTGACTGTGTCGAAGGCCTTGGTGAGGTCAATGAAAGTGGCCCCCACCAAGAGCCCTCGGTCAAGTGCTTCATGGATATGACCAATAAACTCAACCAATGCTGTTGAAGTACTATGTACCTTCCGAAAGCCATGCTGTTCCTGGCATTGAAGGTTGTACTTATCAAGGTACGTGCCTAACTGATCATATACTATCCTCTCTAGTGCCTTGGAGAGAGGGGGTTGAATTGAGATTGGTCTGTAGTTCACCAGGCAGGTTCTGTCTCAGCTTTTAAAGACCGGGGTGACCACTGCAGCTTTCCAGCAGTGAGGGAAAATGCCAGTGGTTAGTGAGAGATTTAGAATCCAGGTTAGAGGGGAGAGTAACACATCCAGGGTGAGAGCCACAATCTTTAGGTCAAGCGAGTCCTGCTGGATCTAGTGTTCCCGAGAACTTTGTTCAAGTATTTTTTTGCCTCAGTTGTAGAGATTACCTTCAGGTAGAAGGGAGGTGGTGTGTGTTGTAGGGATGTCGGTACAGCTTATGGCGGAGCTAGGCACAGGTCGGAGATAGTCTGGAGGAAGGACCCCACTAAGGTCTGTGAAGGCCTTGTTGAAGCCATCTGTGATAGTTTTGGGATCTTGGGTAACGCACCCTCAAAGTTTATTTGCAGTGGTGGTGATTTACTTGCTCTGCCTGTTAGGGTTTTTACATTGTCCCAGAATCTGCGGCTGTCGCGCTAAGAATTGTCCAGTTCACTTTTAAAGTGAGATCTTTTTGCAAGGCAGATGGTTTGAGTGCACTTATTACGTACTGCTTTGTATTTCTGTATGTCAGAGAGGGACCCAGTGCTCTTAACCCTATGCCACAGGTTATCCCTGACCCCCATGAGCTCAAGGAGCTGTGGTGTGATCCATGATTTGCTGGTTCCTTTGATTTTCCTCGTTTTTAGAGGGGCAAAGATGTTGCAGACCGAGTTAAACTTGTCGATAAAGCACTCAAGAGCAACATTCATGTCGGCTTCAGCGTAGACTCCCTCCCAGTCTAGCTGCCAGAGGTAGGATTTTAGTGAGGCAAGATGTCCAGATTTTATAATTCTGGAGGTTATTGTTTTCTGGGGGTGTTTCAGGGTCTTGTTTGTCCAGGAGCATAAGACTGGCGAGTGGTCACTGATAGAGTCGGCTAGCACAGTGGTTCTAGTTATTCTTTGTGGCCAGTTGGTTAGTACCCAGTCTATGAGAGTACTTGAACCGGTGCGATAGTTTACACGAGTGGGGGATTGAATGAGTTGGACCATGTCTGTGGCTGCTATTGCATCCTGGTAAGGTGCAGCATCTGGGGATAACCAATTTATATTAAAGTCCCCTAACATTATGATTTTAGATTGATGGCGATTACTAGATAAATAATCAAGTGCTAGTTTGAAACCAGCCTCTTGGTCTTTAGGGGGCATGTACACCGAGATTATAGTTAAACACTTTCCCTGGGATCCAGGTTGAACCTGGACGGAGAGAATTTGTGATCTTCCACCGTGGGGTGGGATGGGGAGTGCCCTGCACTGAGTCAAGTCATTAACATAAATGACACATCCTCCCCCTCTTTCCCTCGCCTGTCCACCCTGAAAGTTGTGTAGCCCTCAAGCCGGATAGCAGAGTCAGGGGTTCTAGGAGTGAGCCAGGTCTCCATGACTGAGATGACATCTGGTTTATGTTGGGCCATCCATACCTGGAGAGCATCAAATTTTGCTAGCAGGCTGCATATGTTAAGAGATGTAATAGTTATTGCACCAGCCTTGCGGTCTGTTGGTGGTATTGAGGCACTAGTACTAGGTCCAGGATTTGGGTGAACGTTCCCCGAGAGTAGAAGGAGCAGCCAGGCAATAGTAAGAGCTTATAGCTTTAAATGTTTCATTAGATAGGACTTGCTGTGGGAGTTGGCTATTTTCTTCTTCACTTTCGTGGTAACTATCAGCATATTTAGCTGAGCCGGCAGGATAGCGGACATATGTTTATCTGCGTCCCCTGCTCTTGTAGGATGACAGAGGGATGGCATAGTGGGATTGCCAGAGGTGGTCTCAGAGTACCTTGTAGTTGGGACCGGAAGTTGGATTGCATTCCACATTGTTTTGAAGAAGGGCAAGTCAAGTGTATGATCCTGACCATTGCTTAGGAAGGCTTTGTTTGGTTGTTTGCCTTGGGCACTATCAAGGACAGCGGAAGTTGATTAGAGCAGATAATACTACCCTAGCAGAGAGGGTAAGGGGGGGGGTCTGCTTAGAGAATGTTGGGCAGCAGGAGGTGTTAAGGGTTGGAAATCTGTCAGGATTGCTGCCTTTTAAGGGAGTTAACTGGGCCATAGACACCGATGGGCTTATTTCTAGTCCTATAGGAGTATTCAGGCAGGATGAGTCTTTCCTGTGGTCCAAAATTGGCTCCACTGTCAGAAGGAGGATGTAGCCAATGAGGAGAAGGGGGGCTGTGGAAGCCATGTCTAGGATTTATTACAATAGCTAACGAAACAGTACTGTCTACAGCTGTAAAACCACAGCCAGGGAAACAGAGAGCAGGGCTTTAAGGAGAAAGTGTCTTATAGTGAAGATGCCTTTAAGAGGAGGGCAGGATCAACAAAGGGGGTTGGGAGACAGAAAGCTTTAAGCTCAGAGCACTAGTACTGGGAGCCAGTGGGGCAGGATGGGGTAGAGGAGGGAGGCTTATGTATTTAAGAGTGGCCTGGGGGTGGGATGAAATTTAAGCAATAGAGCAGTAGACAGCGAGGCTGGAGCTGTGTATAGGCCGCACTGATGCTTGATTCCAGGGAGCTGGTGGCAGCAGGCTCCTTGGCGCTGAGAGAGGCTCAGAGTGGTGTCCAGCCATGCAGGAGGCGAACCACAGGTGCGGTAGGTAGCCGAGTGGACTACAAGGACGCCTGTTGGAAAAGGGACAGAACAGGGATTTATAGCCCTGCAAAGGGGTTGGAATGAAACTAAGATTAGCACCGAGACAAAAGAGCTGCAATTTACTAAAAGAGGGACAAGTAATGGGTCAAGAAGCAGGCAGATAGCCACCAGCTCTGTAATTGAGATTTGTAAAACAGTTGGGGAAGGGGGGCAACTAAGGGAGAAATTAAAATGGTAGCTGCACTGGATTAAAATACAACAATTCAGTATGCTACGTAGACTTTCAGCTAAGAAATCTTAAACTCTGAATCATGACTCAAAATTCTGTACATTAGTAAACATAGACACAGCAACTGAGTTGACAGGTTAAATACAATACAAAAAAAGACTGCCGGTAGCAGCACAGTGAAAAATCAGTAGAGGGGAAGCTGTAAAGCACAGCTTGGCGTACTGAAACTGAGGACTGCACTTGCAGGGATACAGGAACCCTGTAAGTGCAGGGTTTCAGCTGCAAGAGGGAGAGAAAAACAGATTCATTTCTTTACTAGTTCCAGAGTGTTTGAACAGAGGCAGCCCAAATTAATTAACTGGCTTAATATCTAACAGCTGAGTCCGGTACTGGGAGAGGAAAAAGCCAGTCCATTGGGCAGACAGTCAGAATGCTCCTGCTCAGGAGCAGCCAATGAGAACTTTCCAGGGAAAGGTGCTGGTTTTCGAAAAATTTGGCAGCCGGAGCAGCAGCCAGCGAGGCTGGAGCTGTGTATAAGCCATACCTGATGCTTGAATCCAGGGGGCTGGTGGCAGCAGGCTCCTTGGCGCTGAGAGATGCACAGAGTGGTGTCCAGGTGTGCAGGAGGCGAACCGCAGGTGCAGTAGGTAGCCGAGTGGGCTACAAGGATGCCTGATGCTTGATTCCAGGGGACTGGTGGCAGCAGGCTCATTGGCACTGAGAGAGGCACAGAGTGGTGTCCAGGCGTACAGGAGGCGAACCACGGGTGCGGTAGGTAGCTGAGTGGGCTATAAGGATGGATGGAGGATCTGTTTCAAGTTGGGCAGTTGTGCCTGGATTTCCTTTGGCTTTATGGGGTCCCTAGTCTTTGCAGTGGCAGAGGTCTGCTGCATCCACTTGCAAATGCACCCATTCACTGAGAATTGGGGTGCCAGTGTTTCCAGTTCCAAACCAACATGAACCAGCCAGTTTGGGTGACCCAGCCAATGCAGGATGCCATCAGTTGGTGGCTTTCTCCCCTGCACCTCTTGGAGGCATCCCGTTTATCTAGGTGGAACTGTCCATTATATTAATGACAGACTCTGGTGGGGTGGTGTGCTTATTTGCTGAATCACAGAATGCACAGGTTGTGGTCACCAGGTGGGGTCTAGACACGCATCAACTTGTTGGAGCTCTGTGCAGTCCATCTAGTGCAGATGGAGTTCGCTTTTCTGATTAGCGGTTAGGTCATGCAGGTCAGTACAGACAAAACAAACACCAAGTTCTACCTGAACAAGCAGAGCAAGACACACTTCCTTCTGTTGTGTTGAGAAGTTCTCCAGACCTGGTCCCAGGTGCAGGCCCTAAAGGCAGATTTCTTGCAGTCCACGTTGCAGGTCTAGACAACCACCTGGCAGACACTTATAGCTGTGTGTGTGTGTGTGTGTGTGTGTGTGTGTGTGTGTAGATGTTGCATGAATGGCCACCCACCAGGTTGTGGTGTCCCATCTGTTTGCCTAATGGGGCATTCCACTGGTGCATCTGTTTGCCACCTCGAACACAGAATACTGAGTCCATTCTGTGCCTGACATTCTTAGATTGGAACGCTAATGGGAGATGCCTTGTCCCGGCTGTGGACCCCTGGCCTTCTGCATGCCTTCCCTCCATTTCCCTTAATCCACGAGGTTGTTCTTGAGGCGTGCAGGGCATCTCTGATCTGATAGCCCTGGATTGGGCATGCCAGTTCTGGTACCAGGATCTCCTCAATTTCAGAAGTAGGCCCAATGGCACAGAGGGCTGAGGTACTGAGGCATTTAATTTCTCACCACACTGACGACTGCCATGCCAGCGACCAAGTTCGGGAACTATCATGGTTTGCTGGGGGTTGGGGTAAGAGGGCTGGGAGTGGATAAGTGCACCATCTGGCAGCTCTCCTCTTCCGGACTGGGTGGTGAGCTGTCCTGGCTCTTGGCCGTCACCAGCTCGAGCCCTGGTGGTAGTGCCTATCACGCGCCCCTGGTCCCCTAACCTCGGGCAGCTTGGAAGGCCCTCCTGTTTGCGGAGAGGATTCCCCTATTCAGGAGCTCATGAGCAGGAGTAAGGGTTCAGGAAGACTTCCCAACTTTTCTTTTCCTATGGGAGGGTGGATTCTGTAGTTTCGAGTTCCCTTGCCTCTGCATTACTTTCAGTATTTGAATTCCACCATGGCTCCTGGCTACATCTTGCCTAGGTAATTTTATATGATAGCCGAGCAGAGTCTATCTTTTTAGGCACACAGTCTTTTCCAGACCCTTCTGTTTAAATGTTAAATCACACAACCAGACCCCAGGCAAAGCTGATAAGAAAATCATAAATGTTTACTTGACATAAAAACAATACAGAAAAGTCTACAGTTTGGAAGAACTTTGAAATGCAGACAATAACAAAAGTAAAACTGGATGGTTTACAGAAAACACTAGATACTGTGTTGTAAATTATACCTTGTTTCGATGTTAAAGTTCAGACAAGATTTCAAATGTCCTGGTAGAGATGACAGTTCATTGGGCAATAGCATTTTTGTAGCAAGTCCTTGATCCAAGTCTCTGGATGTCCTTTTAAAGACTACAGGTGCTGTCATTGTTGAAAAGGCTTGGTTTCCAAAATTCTGACTTAAAATCAGAATTTTCTGTTCAGTATGTGAAGAGTCTAATTCCCATACACTGAGGTCTGGTTTTAAAGAGTTTTCCAGGCCTTCACTTATACTTTCTGGTGTAAAAGTATAAGACAGTTGGACAGACTATTCTGCCTTCCAACTTAAACACTATTCAACTGCACTGCATTCGAAGTGTGTGTGATTATATACATGGTCATTTTTTTTGGACACACCCACCTTATTTTTCCTTCTGGGGTGGGGTTAATGATTCCAGGACAATATAGATATTAGGGTGCAACAGTTCACCTTTCCCTGTAGGTGTCACTGTGGTTCCATGTCAATCCCAGTGACATCTGGTCCATGCATTTGGCTTAACCTCTGACCGCTAGGTCATTACATTACCCCTTCCCTGTCATGGAAAGCCACAGTGGGATGTTTTATGCCTTCCTGGGGCAATATACCTGGCTCCCTTAATTTGAAATATAACTGGTCCACACTAGCCTTTATAGAAATAAGTTATTTTGTAGTTACCTGTTAAAGAGACAGTGCCTTAATTCTAAAGTACATTACATCATATACAACAAGAACCCACATAAATGGATATCAGCCTATCATGCGTCAGCGCCAATGTGAGGGAGGCAGACTTACATCAGATGGGTGGAAGGGGCTGGCGGTTCCGGAGTGCATGCACGCCTCCAGACGTGTGTGTTATATGAGCTTGCCATAACGCTGGGAGAAAACAATGATGGCAATGGAGGGGATCAGCTTAATGAAGCCCTGCCCAAGTTGTCATGGCCCACCCTGCCACCACCGAAGGGGAAGTGGGAAATCTGGATTTGAGCCTTGGGGGCAGGGGAGATGCCCCCCCCCCGCGCTGTTGTTGGTGGGGGGAAGGGGGATTGAGGCAGCAGGTGGGTCAGTGACACCCGGGCACAGGGCTGCTTGGTCTGCCCAGGAAGATAGAAACCATGATGGAAAAAAACCAAAAAACAGAAGCAGGCCCCCCTGGCAGCTTCCACTCCATCCAGACCTGCACACAAGATCAGGGTGGGGGGATGATCAGACATCTAGACCTGAAGTCCCTTCACCTGACAGCCTGGTTCCTGAATGGCTAGAGTTCCAGGCCCTGAGACTCTCTGAGGATATCCTCCAGGTATTGGAGGCCTCCCAGAAGGAGCTGACCTCTAAGACTTACTCCTGTAAGTGGATGTGAGTATCACGCCGGTGCGTAGGACAGGTAGATCCCCTGACCTTTCCCATAGTGCATCTTAGACAACTTCTGGTTCCTGTCTTAGTTGGGATTATAAGACACATCCCTAACGGAGTGACTGTAAGGGTGTCATGATTATTTCAAACTGGTTGTTCCTTTTTTTATAGCAGCAAGTTATTAGACTGAATACATCATGGATTGCTAGCAGTTTAGTGATGTATCCATTCGGTGACTATGCAGACCATGCCTTAGTTCTTAGCAAACACTGTAAAGCTCCAGTTGTGCATAGAGAAAAACTGCCATGTTGCTCTACAAGCTATAAAAAGTATACTTTTGTTTCTGTTTGAGATCAGGCTCTCTTGGTTCTGTAAATGAACAGTCAGTCTAAAACATATGCTTTTTCAGTCGTGCCTGGAACAGACCGTTCCAAAGTAAACTAACACAGTTGAAAGCATTTCTTTCTCTCTTGATTTACAAAACAAGGATAAGAGAGATAATAAAACTCAGTTGACTTCTAGTTAGTAAATGGGTCTTAGCAACTCACAGTTAAAAGTAGGTCTGCCAAAGTCAGAGCACAAAGCAATAACCAAAACCCTTGGCCTCTCTATACATTACACCTCTCTCCCTGCTGTACAACTGGGAGAAAAGCAGGGTCCCACTGCAAATAAAGTGTTTCATCTTTTGAGTGACCCTCGGTGTATATACTGTAATATGTATAAAGACGGGGGAAAAAAACAAAACCTTGTCTATATTTAGCCATCCAAGTAATTCTCCAGGGACATCAATCAAACTGACTGCTGAGAACT
Source organism: Neoceratodus forsteri (assembly GCA_016271365.2). NCBI lineage: Eukaryota > Metazoa > Chordata > Ceratodontiformes > Ceratodontidae > Neoceratodus > Neoceratodus forsteri. The sequence goes on from CM057453.1 coordinate 1,629,314,619, forward strand.
AAGAATGGAAGTTTTCCTGGCTCACAGTCTTTTCATGTAACCACCACACCACACTGACAGAGCACTGGTATTAGAACCATAATCTTGTGGCTCACAGTTTCTAACCATTAGGCCACAGTAGCAGGGAGCTGGTATTTGACCCCTAACCTTGTGGCTCACAGTCATTTCCGTTGACCATTAGGCCACAGTGGCTGGGAGCTGAGATTGGTACCAGTCCTCGTTAACTGTCCTTTGCTCTAACCTTTAGACACCACAGTGTCTTGGAGCTTTGTCTGGAACATTTTCTAGTTCTCCAGGAATGGATGCTTTCCTGGATTACAGTCCTTTCTTCATACCATCATTAGACCACACTGGCAGGGACCTGGAATTGGAACCAGAATCTTATGACTCACAGTCCTTTCCTCACATAGGAGCCCTGCTAGCATGTTGGGTTTTGCTAGCTGCTTCTTGTATGCTGCAGTTAGGGTACCCAAGGAAGGAACAGATCAGATAGCTGACACTGCCCACGTGCTTTACCCCTACCTCCCAAGCCTTCCTGACTCGTGACTCCCTATCTCTAAGGAGGCTCGAAACCACATTCAAATGTCACTCCCTAAGCCTCCATTCCCACTTTCTTTGTCCACCCCCCCACACACTGACGTTAGCCAACTATGTTGACTTTTTGGTAGGCATGTAATGGATGTAGGCGCCTTGTTATGAACCATGCCTTTATTTTTTTTCCCCCACATATACAGTTTTCCCTCCCACTTCCTGAGGGGCAGTTCTTCAGCCCAGTCTCCAGTCCCCCTTGTTGCCCCCACGCTTCCCTCAGCCACCTATATGGTTATTAGGATTTCCTTAAAGCTTCTCCCTCGTGGCAGGGCCAGAATGGAAGAGCCATCCTCCCCCACCCATACAATATATCCATGATGGACCCAGTGGTGACTGAGCGGTGGTGCAGGCACGGGATTGGCCGCACTGGACTTCATTAAGCCCTCCGACACCATTTTAATGGTTTTCTCCCTGCCCCACTGTGGAGCGTTGTACTCGTGTGTGGAGGCACACCTGTCCAATGTTCCTCACAGTTCCCTCCCGCACATGCTGCCTTGGCACTGCTGTGCCTCCAGGCCTCCACTTGGGGACGGCCTAGGCCAGGCAAACTTGCTTCCCCACTCTGGGAGAGGAGAGGAGAGTATTCCATCGGATGCTCGATCCTCTCCCTCCCCGACCCGGGTCCACTCCCAAACCTGGGTCCTCGGCATGGGAAAAGGTAATGTGAAAGATGCCTCAGCCCTCTTCGCCACCAGACCGGCTTGTGCCTTTATTTCTTCTTTGTTTTTCTAACCCCTCTCACAATTAAACCAAATGTTGGTACTTATCAGTACAGGTGAGGGATCTTTTGTGTAGATCCATATCCTTAAAGGAGGAAGTTACTGGAAAAAAAAAAAAAAAAAAATAATGGAATGAAAGGGTCACAAAGGAACCACAGCTCTTATAAAGGTAGACTGAAGATACTGTAGCTAGAAATAAAGTAATGTTTATCTGCTAGTCAGGGGTTGATGTCCAGTCACATCTGTAAAGTAAAACTAAACATAGGTTGTATAGTATAATATAGTATAGTATAAAAGACAAGCATTTGTCAATGCCGAATGTTTGCTTGCTGGCATTGGCATTGGTAGTGTAGGAGTTACAGAGCTGCATAATAAGAATGGCAGTGAAGTATTGAACTGAAGCCAACCCCAACACCACTCTGCAGATACTGACAGGCATTGGGGTGTGCCTTTGGGTCGTCAGGCATAACGGCCACACCATTTCACCACACCTTACCCTGCAGACATCGACAAGTGTCATGGTGCGCCTTGGGGACTTTGGCCCTTGTGTTCACCCCATTCCATCAGGAAATACAGTGAGATGGGTGCTGTATAGGAGAATGGGGTGAACTTTGGGTCCGAAGAGTCCAAGGCACACCTCGATGCCTCTCACTGGCTGCAGGGTGTGGGTGAGGGTGGAATGATATAAGCATTACAGGCGACAATCCCAAGTTACACCCCTGATGCCTGTCATTCTCTACAGGGTGGGGCGTTATGGTCGGAAACCCTAACGCCTTAGTCGTTCGTTGGTATTTTCACTCCAAATTTTCAACATGTTTTTTTTTTTTGTGACCTCCACCTCATGAACAGTGGCAACATCAGTTTGTTAGCTGAAAGCTGCTTTTGCACAGCGACTACGCCATTTGGCACCACAGGTGTGAAAACACATTTCGAACAGGATGTGAAAAATTACAGCTGTACTGTTCATGGGGAGGTGTAAAAAATGGCAATGTTGAAAATCTGCAGTGAAAATATTAAAAAAAAAATGGTGAAGTCACGAGCATGTGTAGAAACTGCAACGCACACCCGTGATGTAATTAGTTTTGGGATTTTTTTACAGCAGATTGTCAACACAGGCATTTTGGGACCTCCGCTCATAAACAGTGTCACTGTGATTTTTTTTTAATCTGTCCTGAACAGTGATTTCCCACAGCGAGCTCGCATTTCTGTGCTGGAAGTGCAAAAATGCATTTCAGCCATGGTGTGAAAAATGACTGCTGTACTGTTCATAAGAAAGTGTGGAAAAATGCCAGTGGTGAAAATCTGGACTGAAAATATTACAAATTCATGAACTTTCGAGTGCGTGGAAACTGTGCAATGCTCGCTCGTAACACAGTCATTTTATGGACTTTTGTCACCAAATTTTTAACATAGCCATTTTAAGATCTCTGCTCATGAACAGTGTCACTGTGATTTTCTTAATCTGTCCCGAACATTGATTTTGCACACCAACTGCGCCATTGTGTGCTACATGCATGGAAACACATTTTGGGCGAGATGTGAAAAATGACAGCTGTACTGCTCATAAGGAGGTGTGATAAAATGGCAATGTTGAAAATCTGGAGTGAAAATATAAAAAAAAAATCACAAATTTATGAGCGTGCGTAGGAACTGCACAATGCACGCTCATAAATCAGTCATTTTTGAGAATTTTTTCACCAGATTTTCAACATAGGATTTTTGGGGGCCTACCTCTTGAACTATGGCACTGTCATTTCGTAAATCGGTCCCGAAAGGTGGTTCCACACAGTAACCACGAAATCACCTTTTGGGGCCGATTAATGCCATGACAGTGTCAGAATTCTTGAGGAGGGGTCCCAGAAACCGCATGTTGAAAATTTGGTGCCAAAATTCAAAAAAATGCCTGAGATATGCATCAAAGTTGAAAAAACCCTATTTATTCCATTATACAGCTTACCGGCATGTCTTCAGTTTGCGGTTCACTTTGAAGAGTGCAGACGTGTTCCCAGTCCACGCAAGATCGTCTCGCCAGCTCCAAGGTAAGTATGGGGTGAGGTGGGGTGTGGGGAGGTGGATGCGCAGAGGGTGTGACGGGTTGGGGACAAGACAATCAATGAGGACCATTTTTCTTTTCAGGTGTTTGTTTTCTTTATAGGAGGATGACGCTGGACTTGTGCCATGCTGGGGTGGGCTCCCAGCATAGCAACTTCTTTAATTTTTGGGAGAGCAGTGGAGCAGGCGGAGTTACAGGGCACCCCGTTGGCCATACAGGCGTGTGCCACGCTGGGGTGGAATCAGCGTGGCAACTGAAATCTTTTTCTTTTGGGGGGGGGTAATTGAGCTGATGGGGGACTGGGCACCCCTGTCGCCTCCTCCCAGAAAGATAGTCCTAGGAAAAGTTCACTTCAAACTGAATTTATGTTCCAGGAAGAGAAAGCAGAGACGTATACAAGCAGGATTGCTGGCAATATACTAATCAGTACTATCTTATTGCTGCTCACTGAAGCGGAGCTCTCCCTTTCAACTGTACGACACTGTATTTTCAACTGCTGTCATAGACAGCTGCAGCATTCATTGGTGAACTGTGGCCGCGCCTGCAAACACACTGACTGAATTGGAAGACAGGGTGCCACACCTACAAAACTCGGATGATGGCACTATGTTTCAAACAACATGAAATCTTGCTGTATTCTGACAATCTGCAGTTAGCTCCAGCCTTTAAACTGCCCCGGAGAGTAGAGGGTTAATTTTCTATGCAGTTCATAGAATGTTGAGCTCGAGCTCGGTGGAGGTCTCTGTCTGCAGCACTTTGAAACCCAACCGTCAGATTCTTTACTCCGCCTCACTGAACAGTCGCTCTGGAGATTTCTCCTTCTGCTCGGTTCAAAGTCAGTTAAAGTTGTCGGTTTCATTCCGTATTTATTTCCACATCGTCGGTTCAGGCTCTGTCTGCGGTACCGTGAGTACTTTAGATAGTTTCTCTGGTATTTTGTGGAAATTGTAAAACTTGTATTCTCGATCGGTTCGGCTGAACTGCTCCAACGTATTTGAACTCTGTGTGTTTTTCCTTAGTGTGTGGTTACCGGTCCTTATCGGTTAAAAAAAAAACGTGTTTCAACGTTTTTTTCCAATACCCATAACACGGTTAGAAACCGATAAGGGAGTCTTGCCTGGCGGTTGCCGAAAAAAGGGTAAGTTTGGTTAAGTTGACCATGTCTGAGAAACCCAAGAAAAAAAATGGGCCCACTGGGTTTCAACACTGCAGTGAGTGTGGGGAGGTCTTTGCTAAGGCCGATCCCCACACCACCTGTGTTTGACTGTGGTTTGACCACCTCGATACAGACTGCCAAATATGTAAAAACTTTCCTAAGTCTACCCTGGAAAAAAGATTAGGTAGACTTAAGGAAAAGGAGGCTGAGAAGTCCACTGACCCGGATGGCCAGCCTGGTTCGGTTCCGACCGAACCAGAAGGAGTGCCCTCTGACCAGGGCGCTACTTCTTCAGGCAAGAGGAGAGCCCATCCTGAGGGGTCGGTTCCTACAAAAAGGAAACACAAAGAGAAATCGACCGGTTCGGATCCAGAGGTTCATGTTCCGACCGCCGAAGAAATAGGCAGAGCGATTCGGATTGTTAGATAAGTTCGTCTGGTTCCGACTGATCCGGTGCCTTTTGGCAGGGGTTCGGTCATTTCCCCTGGTTCAAGATTATACCCCTGAAGACTTTTATGAACCGGAGTTTGAAGAGGAAGGGGAATTTGAAGATGATGGTGATGATGGTGAAAGTCTGGATGTGCCTGTGGAACCGGACATCTTCCCAGACAGACCTTCTGGTGTTTCCCCTTCCCACTATCTGTTTTACAGAAAAGTAGCTGAAGCCCTCCAGCTTCCTATGGAGGAGGCTGTGGAGGATCAAGAGGAGCCTGATTTTGTTGAAATGATGGACATCCCAGAGTCCAGGAGACTGTCTATTCCCCTTCATAAGTCCTTTGTGAAGCAGACACAAAAAATCCTAAAGTCTCCTAATTCTGTACCTCCTGTCCACAGAAGGATGGACAAGAGATATACTTTATCAGGCTCAGATACAGAGTTTTCTACCAGCAATGCAGCAATGTTGACGTAGTGCAGGCTGCAGCCTGTGACAAGGCAAATATTCCCTTGGCTTCACCCCCCCCCAACAAAGACTCCAGGAAGATGGATGCCATGGCAAAGAAGCAGTACATGGCATCCTCCTTGGGACTCAGGTAGGCTAACTATATGGCCTGTACAGCCAGGTACCAGAAGTCCAGGTGGGACACTGTACTGGCACTGGCTAAGCAGGCCTCCCCCCAACTGGCCAAGTAGCTGGAGGAGGTAGCTGCTGGTGGGATTGAGGCATTAAAGGTACAATTTCATGCTGCTGCTGTGGGCTCCAATGATGTGTCATCAAGAGTCATGGCTACATCTGTGGCTCTTCGGAGCATGGCTTGGCTCTAGATGTATTAGCCTCTCACAGGACACCCAGGCTAAGGCCATGGATTTCCCTGTGGTGGGTAATTGTTTGTTTCGGGAGCAGACAGAGAATTACATGAAGAAAATGGATGAGTGCAGGACCATTTATAGGAGTGCTCAGGCCAAGGAGAGGCAGGCAACTCCTCAAAGGCAGCAATCTAGGGGCGGGGCAGGCCTTTTCATAGGCCTTTCTACCAAGCACAGGCCTCTTCTCCCTTTTTACAGAGGGGGTTCTTCAGAGGGAGAGGCAGAAGGGGGATGAGCAGGGCTACATCCACTCCTCAGCCTAAGGCCCCTGCCAAGCAGACACCCTGATGGGTCTGCCCGGGTCAACTCTCCTATCCCTGTAGGGGGCAGGCTGGCTTACTTCATCCAGGACTGGATGTCTGTTACTTCAGACAAGTGGGTCCTGGAAGTAGTAAGCCAGGGACTGGTTCTCAGCTTCAAAAAATTTCCGAAGATGAGAGCCAGATCTTTTCTATCTGCAAGTCTCTCCGAAACCCTTGCCCTAGAGACAGAGATTTCATCTCTTCTGGCCTTAAGAGCCATAGAGAGAGTTTCTACCCTACATCAGGGCAAAGGTCTGTACTCCAGGTACTTCCTTACCCCAAAAAAGACAGGGGAGTGGTGACCCATCCTAGATCTAAGATACCTGAACAAACATCTTTTAAAACCAAGGTTCAAGTTGGTGACTCTGGGAATAATTCTTCCCTCCTTAAGGCCAGAGGACTGGCTAGCCTCCCTGGACCTCAAAGATGCCTTCTTTCACATCCCCATCAGGTGCTCCCACAGAAAGTACCTCAGGTTCCAGTTGCCCTCAGGCCATTATCAGTTCAAAGCAATGCCCTTTGGTCTAACATCAGCTCCAAGGATTTTCACAAAGCGCTTGGCAGTGGTAGTTGCCTTTCTAAGAAGGCAAAATATTTCCATTTTTCCATATCTGGACGACTGGCTCATAGTGGGTCAGTCTCCAGACCAAGTCAAGTCAGATCTGCAAGTGACTCAGCAAGTGCTCACTTCCCTGGGATTTCTACTCAACCTTCCCAAGTCGGTTCTCGAACCCGTGCAGTTTCTTACCTTTATAGGGGCAGAGCTAGATACTGTCAAAGCAAGAGCCTTTCTTCCCCTGGAAAGGGCAAGAGTTCTTATAGAACTGGCTTCTTCCTTCAGCCTTCAGGTGTCCCGACCAGCAAGGCACTTCCTTCAGCTCTTGGGCCACATGGCAGCTTCTACAGCAGTGGTCCAAGGGGCAAGATTCCAGATGAGGGATATTCAGTTCCATCTGAGGGTCTTTTGGTCACAAAGGAGGGATCCTCTTACCAAATTGATTCCAGTGACTCGGACACTGATCCAAGCTCTTCAGTGGTGGCAGGATCAGGGCAATTTAAGGCAAGGGGTCCCATTTGTTACTCAGTCTCATTTGGTGGTTCTTACCACGGATGCTTCCCTTTTGTGGTGGGGAGCCCATCTGGGGGCTCTCACAGCCCAGGGACTGTGGTCCCCTCAGGAATCCCTTCTTCATGTCAATCTACTGGAACTCAGGGCAGTTTCTCTGGCCCTGCAGGCTTTCTCTCACTCAGTGCAAAACAAGGTGGTGCAGGTCAGAATAGAGAACACCACCACCATGTGGTACATCAACAAGCAGTAAGGCACTCAGTCCACGGCCTTGTGCACGGAAGCCATGAAATTGTGGTCCCTGGCTTATTCTCTGCAGACCTCTCTGATAGCAGTCCACCTTCCAGGGAAGGACAGTATGCTAGCAGATGCACTGAGCAGGATCTCCCTGGACCCTCTGGTGTTAAGTGATTTTTTTCAAGGTGGGGCACTCCAGAGATAGATCTCTTTGCAGCCCCAGACAATCACCAACTTCCTCTGTTTTGTTGCAGACCCCCAGTCTTGGACTCTGTCCCTCTGGATGCTCTGATGTTGAACTGGGAAGGGAAATTTCTCTGTGCCTTCCCTCCCTTTCCTCTACTGTTCAAGGTTCTGGTCAAGGTGAGGTCACAACCCTGCAAAGTGATTCTGATTGCTCCAGATTGGCCAGGCAGCCCTGGTACCCCCTCTTAATGTCCCTGGCAGTCCATCTTCCCCTGTCTCTTCCCAGGAATTACAACCTGTTAATCTCCTCTCAGGGGAGGATTTGGCACCCCAGTCTTCAGTCCCTCAATCTCAAGGCATGGCTCTTGAAGAGTTAGACTATGCAGATTTGCATCTGTCCCAAGGGGTTCTGGATATTCTCAAAGCCTCTCGAAAGCCTGCCACCAGAAAAACTTATGACTCCAAATGGAAAAGATTCAGCATTTGGTGTTCCAAGAAGCAATTATCTCCAGACACCACTGGATTGCCTACAGTTCTGGATTATATGGTCCATCTTAATGGCCTAGGCCTCAGACCAGCTACTCTCAAGTTGCACTTGTCAGCTGTTTCTGCTTTTCTGTCAGTGGGAAAGCCTTCCTCACCGTCATCTCACCCTGTACTCTGTAACATTTTCAAGGGATTGCTTCATACCAATCCTCCCTTTAGGGATCCTGCCCCTGCCTGGGACTTAAATGTTTGCATTGCTCAACTTATGCAACCCCCATTTGAGCCTATGTCCTCAGCAGAGCTTAAGTACTTGACTTGGAAAACTGTGTTTTTGGTAGCCATTACCTCTGCCAGGCGTATCAGTGAATTGCAAGCCCTGTCAGTGGAACCTGATTTTATCTGCTTTCATAGAGATAAAGTGGTCCTTAGAACTAACTGGAGGTTTTTACCTAAAGTGGTTTCAGTTTTTCATCTGAACCAATCTTTGTCTCTCCCTGTGTGCTTCACTGATCATTATTCTTCAGGAGAAAGAAGTTTACACAGTTTGGATGTTAAAAGAGCCCTTAGCTACTACATAGAGTGTACCAAGGGTCACAGGTTTGATTCCCTCCAGTTGTTCCTCACTTATGAGGAAGTGGGAAAGGGCAAACCTGCCACCAAGAGAACTATTGCCAGGTGGATTGTTTCTTGTATACAATTCTGCTATGAGAAACTGGGAAAAATTCCACCCTCAGGCCTGAGGGCTCATTCCACAAGAGGTACAGCTGTTTCCCTGGCTGCTGCCAGGTATATCCCTCTGTTGGAAATTTGTCAAGCAGCCACCTGGAAAACAGTCCATACGTTTACCAAGCATTGCTCTCTGGATATCCAGGCTAGGAGTGATGCTTGGTTTGGCACCGCAGTACTTCAGAGTCTATTCCCAAAGTAGGTTCTGCCCCCCTTCATGGAGGTACTGCTTGGTAGTCTGCAGATTGTCAGAATACAGCAAGACTTCATGTTGTTTGAAGAAAAAATTACTCACCTTAGTAATTGTGTTTCTTCTAATGGAGTCTTACTGTATTCTGACCTCCCTCCCTGCCTCCCCTCTCAGAACCTGTTTTTGGGAAGTGGGTGGGCAGGTGCAGTGTTGCACCCCATGGGGTGTTTTCAGCACACCCTCCATTTTACCTCGGTGCTTGTATTATAATCTTTATTTTTGGATAGGTTTTGGTTTTGGATTTCCTGACTTGAGTCTTTCTTTGGGAATCCAAAACTTTCTGTTGCCAGTTGGCTAGTTAAACATTTTTTTACAATTTCCACATAGTCAGTCAGTGAGTGTTTGCTCGTAAGAATCTGATGGTTGGGTTTCAGAGTGCTGCAGACAGAGACCTCAACTGAGCTCGAGCTCAACGTTCTATGCACTGCATAGAAAATTAACCCTCTACTCTCCGGGGCAGTTTAAAGGCTGGAGCTAACTGCAGATTGTCAGAATACAGCAAGACGCCATTAGAAGAAACACAATTACTAAAGTGAGTATTTTTTTCCTTTTGCGCATGCGTGCAAGCAAACATAAAAATATAACCATAGTGGGAGTAGTGACAGAATAGTATAGAGGGATAAAAGCACAGAGGACCCAAAAAATTGAGTTGAAGATATAATAAGGAAAATATATGACTTAAAAGAAAGAAGAACTTTCTTCATATTTTACTGTAATTTCCTCTTCTGTTAGCTCCACATTGTCAATGGGATTCATCATAAATCGGTGATGCACACCCATACTAGGGGAAATGGCACTGTCCAAGGCTGTAATCAGCATAGAATCATGAGCACATGAACATTCCGGACAGCAGCAACTCTCCAGTCACTTGTGTCCATGCAGTGTCTCTAAGTATGTGAAAATAGATCCTTATAGATTATACTGTTCATCTTGTAACAAAGCAACTCCTATAAGCTGCCTACATAGATAGAACTTTTACCAGAATAAGATACAGTAAGCAGTTCCCTACCTCATCAGGCGAGTGGAGGGACGGAACAGTGCTCCAATTCTCTAATGATGTGGAAATTCCTTGCAGTTCTGAGCCAGCTAGAAGAGATTTGTCAAAGTAAATAATGCAAACAGGTAGCACTGGAAAAAAGACTACAAACAGTGTTAGCACTCACTCATAACAAAGGAGGCACCCTTATGTATCATCGGAATTGAACCTGTTTATTCTGCATGCCAGTAAGCAATATTTGAATGTGGAACTACTCCTTTTTTTTTGTTTTGCATTATAATGGTGCAGTAAGTTAGGGTTGAGCAGTGGTTTCCATGTTAAGCCTGAAATTTTGCACTTTAATATCTTTGCAGCCGTTCAACGGATTTGCACGAAATTTGCATGCATGGTCTCCTGAGGTAGCTCTCTTGATGTGCCAAGTTTCGTTCTGGTCAGATATGAGGATTCTGAGATACTGATATGAACAAAAGTTTTTTAAAAATCACACTTTTTGGGGGGGGTCATCACCTTGCACCTAGATTGTTTGGAATTTTGTTCTGAAATTTTCACGATGGAAGGGCTTGGCCCACGTAAGTGCCTTTTGCTGGTTTGGTGAAAACATATTAATCTGTTCCAAAGTTATTACATTTAAAAAATGTGGGTTCTGAGCATGCTTAGCACTTAAAATAGCTGTATGAAATTTTCGTATCTAATCCTTTTTTTTTTTTTTTTTTTAATTTGGTTTTTCGTATGCCATCATCTTGTTTTCCCTTTTTCCCTAAAAATTCAAATTTGGAAAACCACAAAAATGACATTATGGAGAGCGACCAGCACATGCAGTTTGCTTATCTGGACCTCCTTAACTGGATTCTGCACTTAACTGTTGGAGAAGTACCCTTGATATGTTGTTTTCTAAATATTATAAATCTTTTTTCATGACTTGTGATGTGAAAAAAGATTATTTTTTTCTTATGACGAATCATGAAAAAAGATCCTTTTTCTTGAAGGGAAGTCCTTTTTTTTTCTTTTTTTGGCTGGCATCCTTTCCCTGTTGTCTAGTGGCAGCCCCCCACTCTGCGATTGCTGTCCCCGTAAGAGTATTTTCCCTGGTGTCTAGTGGTGCTCTCCCCCAGTTGCCCTTGCTGTATTTTTTTGTAATGTTATATTTATTTATATTTCTCCCTCTTCCTGGTGTCTAATGGCTCCCCACCACCATCTGATCGCCGCCCCCCCCGTAGTTATTTTATTTACTTCCGTGGTGTCTAGTGGCGCCCCCTCCTTGCCATTGCCATCCCAGTAAGATTTAATGTTTCATCCCTGGTGTTCAGTGGCACCCCCACGCTTTGATCGCCATTCCTGTAATATGGTGTCTTATCCTTGGTGTCCAGTACCACCGCCCTACCCACTGAGCCCCTCTCTTGTTCTAGCTGAAATAAAGAAAATCATCCATCGATGTCTTTTTTTAACCTATTAAAAAAAAAAAAGGTTCCTCGCCAATCAGCCCCACCTCCCACTGAGCACCCACCACCCTGCACCCCACACACACCCTCACTCACTTGAGCAGGTCCCATGGTGAAGATTCACTCTCTGATCCAAGACACCTCTTGCTGCTGGAACAACCGACTGCAATATGAGAAACTAAGTTAAATGCAGTTCAGTGTATTTCAGTATGGTTTTCAACTTTGATTCATAACTTGGGCCATTTTTGCATATTTTGACACTAAATTTTCAGCATGGCCTTTTTGGGACCCCACCTCATGAACAATGTCAGTGGAATTCCACAAATCTGGCCCAAAAGGCGATTTTGCGGTCACTTGGCAAAATCACCTTTCAGGTGGGATTTGAAAAATTTCACTGCCCTTGTTGATGACATAGGGTCATAATAAGGGTACGCTGAAAATTTGGAGTTAAAATATGTAAAAATGGCAGAGTTATGTGCATGCATTGAAATCTTCCTATGCTTGCTCTTAACTCTGGTAATTGTAAATATTTTGACACCAAATTTTCAGCATAGACATACTGTTATACCACCTCATGAATGTGACAGCTGTCATTTTTCAAATCCTGGACAAACTGTGTTTTCACGCCTGTGGTGTGGAATGACAGTGCAGTGGCACGGAATAAGATTTTGGCAAGAATTTGGAAATTTTCAGTACTGGATTCATGAGGTGGGGGTAATAAGAAGTCTGTGGTGACAGTTTGGTTGTGGTTTTGCTAAAACTGGAAGTGCAGGACTCTGAGGGCCCTGTGGTTCCACAACATACATACACTCATCTATGGAGGGATGGGGAGCACTGCACTCCCACAGGCAAATAAGGATACAATTACACTATCGTGTGACAGGGTTGAATAGGTCCCTGTCCCAGTTATTATGGAGAATTTGAATGCAGGGATCTGTTCTGTCCTTTTCTTTTCTGTCTCTTGTCCGTCTGGCTGTGCAACCAAATTTTCCTGTGAGACCTAGGATTTGATCACCCCGACAGTCTCACTGTCTCTGTCTTCCCTTGCTGTTTGTTTTTTCCTCTCTTGCATATGATACTCAGCTGCATATGTCCTTTCTGCCTGGACAGAATGATGCATTATCCGTGCTAAATAATTGCCTTTCTGAGATCAGTGCTTGTATGAGTTCAAGCTGGCTAAGACTGAATCCAGACAAGACTGAAGTGCTGGTAGTGGACCCAAGTCATTTGGGGGCGGGATTGGGGCTGGACAGCGATCTGGCTTGCTGCTTGATGGTATACCGCTACTACCTCAGACCGGGTGCGTAACCTGGGTGTTATTTTTGATGATGGTTTTACCTTAAAATCTCAGGTGTCAGCTGTCATCAAATCCTCTTTCTACCATCTGAGGAATATCGCCTGGGTGAAACATCTGGTTCCCACAGATGATCTTCCAGCACTGGTCCATGCCTTTGTCACTAACCGTCTTGATTACTGCAATTCCCTATACCTGGGGCTATCAAGGATTGATATCCGCCACTTGCAGCTGGTGCAGAATGCAGTGGACAGGCTTTTGTCTGGGACCGCTAGGACCAGTCATATTACGCTTGTGCTCCGCGGGCTGCACTGGCTGCCTGTTCAGTGGTGGATCACCTTAAGGTTGGTTTGCTAACCTTTAAAGCCCTACACAAATGGACCCAGTTACCTGCAAGATCTTATGGTACGCTACCTCCTCCTCCGTCCTCTCCGATCTGCCGACAAGGGATTGCTGGAGATTCCCAGGGTACGCTTGAAGACATCTGGTTCTCGTGCCTTCTCTTTTTCAGCTCCGACCCTGTGGAATTCTCTACCTTGTCAGATGAGACAATGCCTGAACGTTGATCATTTTAAAGTTGAGTTAAAGACTTATTTATTTGATTTAGCCTTCCCAAAATATGGATGTTCCATTTTTATTGTGCTTTCTTTAGTTTTTATTTGATGTAATTGGTTTTATGTACAGCGCCATGGTTTTGAAAGGTGCTATAAAAATAAAGATGATTTGATTTTATCCTACAGACAGCAACAGGCGTGGGGTGTGTCTTGGGGATGTAAACCGTAACACTTACCCCATTCTCGTATACTGTACCCATCTCAGCTTATTTACTCATGGACTGGGGTGAGCATTAGTGTTGACATCCTCAAGGCACACCCCATGCCTATTGCTGCCTGTAGGGTAGGGGTGGGGTGGTAGGGTTAGAAATATATATATATATATTATATTATAGGGGAGTGATCATGCCCCTATAGTTAGGGTTAAATTTTCACTTCTATGTTAAACTCAAAATTTTGCACTTTAATATCTTCACAACCATTCAACCGATTTTGGCATGCGCCATCAGGGATCAAAGATCTCTTGATGTGCCAGGTTTCATTCTCGTCGGATGTGTGAGTGAGGAAATGCGGAGTGTCATAAAATGTGAAAATTACTGTTTTTTAAAAATTGTCAAGCCACTGCGCAAATTTGGCTTGGGATTTTGGCCTGAAAATTTTAGGGTAGACGGGTCTTGGGTCACAGATATGCCTTTTGAAGATTTGGTGAAAAAATTTTAATCAGTTCAAAAGCTATTACATTTTAAAATTTCCCATTATTTTCAATAGGGAAAAGTTAGCTGTGAGCCTCAGAACAGGATTCTGTCTCGAAAATGGGCAATCCTGTATCACAAATGAGTAATCCTTTGTTGCAAATGAAAAATCTTTTTTCGTGCTGCTACCATCTTGTTTTTTTTCTTAGCGAGGCAAACGATGTTAAAAAACAGAAACAAATTATGTTTTTTGAAGTAACCAACACATGTGTTCTGCTAATCGGGACCCGGGCTATCGGATTCTGGTATTCGTTTTTTCATGAATCACCGGGAAATGTGTTGTTTTTTAACATGCTGAAATCCTTTTTCGCAAATTTGTGAAAAAAGAATCCCGAAACAAGATCCTGTTTCATAATTTGTGGAAAAGGATTTTTCTTTTTTTGCAAATTGTAAAAAAAAGAATGCAAAACAGGATTCTGTTTCACAGTTTGTGAAAAAGGATTTTTCCTTTTCTCAAACTGCGAAAAAAAATTGAAATGATCCTTTTTCGCAATTTGCAAAAACATTATTTTTATACTGTTGTTTTTTTGTTAGTTCACAATGAAGAAATGGTTTGGAATTTTGGTCTGAAATTTTCAGGGTACAGAGGGGTTGTACAGATCTGCCTTTTGCTGGTTTGTTGAAAGCAGATTACTTTGCTCTGGAGTTCTGGGGGTTTAAATGTTCCTTAGTTTCCCATAGGATAACATTGTAATGTGAGGTCTACGCAGTCGTTTCTTTGTTACTCCGTTGTGAAGACATGGCTTCCAATTTTTGTATGACATTTTCAGGGTGCAAAGTGCTTTTCCAACAGATGTGCCTTTTGCTTGTTCGGTGAAAAGATATTCATTTGGTATGGAGTTATACAGGTTTCAAATGTTCCTGTGATTCCCATATGATAACATTGCAATGTGAGGTCTTTCTTTGGTGCTGCGCAGCACAGGATGTGAGATGACTACATTATCTTTAAAATTATGGATGGATGGGTGCGCAGGGCCCTACGCTCCCACATGCAAATATGGATATTATAATGGACTGATTGGAGCGCAAGGCTTGGAGGTCCCACAGGGAAATAAGGATATGATTACAATATCTCAAAAATTATGAATGGATACTAGCGCAGGGCCCAGAGAGTCCTGCACTACCACACTCAAATATGGATACCATTATGGACTGATGCACGCGCAGGACCCGCAGGGCCCTGCGCTCCCACAGGCAAACAAGGATATGATTATGCTATCTCAAAAAGTAAGGAAATTCTTTGCAAAAAACTTAGTTAATGCATTCTCCTTGTCTCCTTTTTTAATGAATGTATCTGGAATAATTATATTCCAGACTCCTGGGCTGGTGCAATTATTGTGCCAATACATAAAAAGGGCTGAAAATATATCCCTCAATGTACTGTCCTATAAGCCTCCTGGACATCTTAGGCAAAATCTTTGTGAAAATCATATTGGCAAGACACAAGGAAGAAATAGAAGCGCTGGGGGGGGTGCTTAGCTCCAGCTCAAGCTGGCTTTCGCGAACACCTCTCTAAATTAGATATTTGTTTTATACCTTCCATTTAATTGAGAAATATTTTGTAGTCAGAAAACAAAAATTATATCTTGTCTTTGTCGACTACAGTTCCGCATTTGACACAATAAATAGGTCAACCTTATGGGATATAATGCTAAATCGTGGTATCTCCCCAGCTCTTGTCAATGGTATCAGTATATTCAAACACAAGGGCCCAGATTCAAACTGGAAATATTTTATCAAGTAAGCTAATCACCAACAAAGGTGTAAGACAGGGCTGTATATTGGCACATGTGTTATTTTCCATCTACTTGGATCCTCTACTAATTGAATTACAGGCTCTGAAATCGGACTCTCCCAAAATTGCCAGACATATCTGCTCCTCCCTTGCTAATGCTGACGATTTGGTATTTTGTTCCCTTACTGTTTCAGGTCTCCAAAAAAAATTCGATTTCTTAACAAAATTTTCTGATTCTTTGAAAATAAATTTGAATAAGACAAAAGTTATGGTCATTGGTGCTAGAAATACCAAGTATCAGTGGAAACTGTATGATGATTATTTGGAGACAGTTCCTAGTTACTCATATTTGGGTGTCTAGTATTCACATAACGGTTCTTGGAATCGACACTATGATCACCTACATACTAAAACAAATAGAACTATGGGGCTCTGGCAAGATTTAATTGTGTTTATGGTGGTCATTCTCTTAGACTACTGTTGTATGCCTTGCAAGCAAAATTCAATGCCCAAACCCTTTATGGAATAGAAATTTGGGGACTTCATTCCATAGATCATTTAGAAAAACCAGCTACTAAACTTTTAAGGAATGTAGTGGGTTGTCAAAAATCAACCCAGTTCTATTGTAAGGGCAGAACTGGATATCCATTAATATTTTGTTCTTAACATCCTTCTTGATACGGACTTCTCCTTGTAGAACACATTGGGCATTTGGTGCTAACAGCAAAGATTCCGGGTCCTTCTTCCAGATGACCCCCACCGGTTCCTCGGGTTCCATCCTATCAGCATTTCTCTGTGCTTTATAGTCCCTTTTAATTAAAGCCTTGGATTCTTAGGGCTGTGCCAGTCCTGGTCCTTTGTTTTTCAGAACACAACTGCGCCAGTCGCCCTAGCATTGGTTCCAATCAACAGCAGGACCCCATCATATAGTCCAGTAGGGGGACACACTAAGGCCAGGGTCTCAGCTTGCTCTGCCACTCCAGTCACAGAAGTAGGAAAAGACAACCAAATTCGGATATAACCAGAGTAGGGGTAGGCTTTCTCACTCAGACCCCACACATGTAGCCCCTCTAGGGGTTGCAGGGGCACATCAGACAAATGCTTCTGATGCCAGTCCTGAAACATGATTGTCACTTGGGAGCCACTGTTTAGTACAGCTCTGGTGGATACCCAGTTCACTATCACTGTAGTCTCCATGGAGGGACCCACTACTTCAGACCATTCGGGGGCATTACTTGAGAGGTCACTCGGGCATTGGCCCTGGTGGCAAAACTTTTCTGGTTGGCCCCTCCTGGTGACCGGGCACAGGTTTTGCAATGCCAGGCCACTAACCTGCTGGTAAATTTCTTCAAGTTCTCTGGCAGCCGACACTCAGTCTGAAAGTGTCCATCTTCCCCACAGCGGTAACAGAACTTAGTATCTCAGTTGTCTTTGGGGGGGGGGTCTCTTATCTGGCGGGGCACCTCAGGGGCTCTACATAGCTCTTCTTGAATTGGATGCTTACCCCGGTGTGTCTCTGGTTCCCCATTTCTATTGGGGGTGATAGCAGCCTGTTGCAGCTCCCTCACCATTTCCCGTAGGTCTCTAATTTCTGCTCTCAAGTTACTCTCAATCTGGGGGTCAGAGGAAACAACATGCACTTCCACTCCACTTTTGGGCTCGGGAGGAGCTTGATACAGATCCGGCCCCTGATAGGTCTCTGTCAACCCTCTCAACTGTTGAGTCTCGTCTGGCTCACTCTGCTCGGGGGTCTGGCACGGATTCACGGCCCCAGCATAGGGCTCCCACCCCTCTTCATCGGTTTCAATTTCACGAATCTCTCTCATCAATTGGCAGTATTCAGGAGGATCGGCCCTCCGGTCCTGCAATTTGAGTTTCAGCAGTATTACACTTGAAAATCTGGCTGACTTCAATATATGGTCTAATCGGACCTGGTTTAGCGTTTGGGCAGTCACTCCCCCTTTTCGGTGGGCCTTTTGCAAAGCCCTGTCCATTCTAGTAACACATGTAGACAATTTCTCATTTCTCCACTGTTTTGGTGACTTGAACTTCCATAACAGATCCTCTCCTGTTTCAGTGCTGCCAGACACCCCCTCTAAGGTGGAAACATATTCTGCTGCAGTTGCCTCTGGACTAGTGGCCCGTAGGAACCGAATGGTTTCCAGTGCGGGACCCCTCAAGCTTTCCATCAGCCTTTTCCTCTTCTTCCCCTCAGAGCACTGCCACTCTTGCAGTAAAGGCGTAGCATAGTCCATCCAGGTCTCCAGATCATCTTCCCCTGAAGGCACAGGCACAGTACCAGAGAAGAGTCTCAATCTCCGATAGGAGTCTAATTGTATCGGAGGAATGACCATGGGAGTGAGGCTAGTATGGAGCTCTTAGATGACCCAGGAGATGCACCTGGGGACTGCAGGGGAGTGTGGTCACCCGAGATTTCTAATACCTTTACCAATTCCTGAGCAGTTCTCCCTTCTGCGGCTAACAGTTTGAGCAGTTTGTCCTTGAAACTATTGGTCTAAGGGGACCCACCCAGGGTGGCCAAACCACTATGTGTGTGAATAACCCTCCATCCCTTCTGGGCACCATCGGGGAAAATCACTGGGGGTACCCTCTCAGGGCCTATCGTAATACTGCATGAAAGCAGCACTTGCAGGGTCTGTTCGAGCAAGTCAGCATATCGCCCTTTTACTTCCACCTTGCCCAGACATTTAACACGCTCGACAGTAGAGACAGTGTCAGTGCTTTTAATCCCCAAGGGGACATACAACAGTAATACAGCCTTTTGGGAGTCCAACTCCTCAGCTTTGCTCCACTCTATCAATTTGTCCACCATCATCTTAAGGAGATAGAGTTGTAACTTGGGCATGGTATCCCCCTCCATCTTTTCCTTTAAATTAGACATAATGGGGTACTTCATTCACTCAGCCTCTAGAGGATGCTAATCCCAGCAGTGCCTCCAAGATGTAACCCCCAGGTGGCGCTATCCCAAGGGCTACTACCGCTGCTTGCCTAACTGCTAACAGGTTGAGGGGCCTAGGTTCTATGATGGTTGCCTCCACCCAGAGGTCAGGGTTTACAGTATTTCGACTAACGTGGTCACAGCCCTCTGGGACACTGAGACCCCCTTTTACGCCTACTAGTGACCCACACAATGCACCAAGAGTACCTTCACCAGTTACACTTATCCCCAGGACTGATTTGGTCAGCTTGACTCTGGGGACCCCCTGTAAAACAAGATGATGTAATACGATGGCCACTGTACAATACTTTAACATAAACACATACCTTAGTCAGTGTAACTTTTGCTGAAACAAACAGATCTGATTTATTTAAGGGGTGGCAACAAGGACAGGGGGAAATCAGGTTAATTAGATCAATCACATTAATATTAACAGTACTGTGCGCAGTTTCAGAGTACCTAAATGTCACTTTCACTGGGTACCCAGGATGGGGGGGGGGGCTAGCCAGGATCGGTGCAGCTGGTTGGGGTCCTGTGATGGAAAAACACTTGCACGCTACCCAGCTGTAATCCGGAGCCGGTTGGCTCAGTTCATGTAGCAAGAAAGAGAGAAAATCAGATGAAACACTTGCAATTAAAGGTACAGATGGCAGGGAGCTACCCTGATTTGCACTCACTAACTTAATGCTGGACGCTGTCCCCGAGGGTGTTGTGGATTTCTGGACGCCCTTCGCACAGCAGGGGGACAAGGTTCTGCAAGCAGGACACAGCTTCAGGAAGCAACGGATTCAGTCCACCTGCAAGCGATTGCCTTCCCGTCAAATCACATGGGACCAGAGGACTTGCTAAGCTGTCCTCCCCAAGCACCCCACACATTTATATGTAAAAGAGATTACTATACCAGGCAGCTGTTCTCAGGTCCCGATTGCACTTACTGTCAACCCGGGAGTTCACAATGCAGCTTCACTTTCCTGACAGACCGAGCGTGACGAAGCACTTTCTCCAGTCCTCTACAGGGTGAGCCTGGTTCTTAAGTGTTCAGCCTCTCCTTTCCTCAGTATCAGCGGATTCAGTCCGAATTGCCACGGCAAACGCACCGCCCAACTTTAGGCCTCCACACGCGCTTCCCGCGTGAAAAACTCTGCAGCGCAGGAGCCCGGAGCTCCTTCCCCAGTCACGGTCTCAATGGATCTGCCTTCCCAGACACCAGGCAAGGAATTACAGTTGAGCTCCACCTGGCCCAATTGGTGGGCCTAGTTGCCAATCACTCAACACTCCCCGTATTGGTGCGAAAAGGTGCCACGGTCTAGAACTTCACTTCCCAGAATTACTGGCTATATCCCTTATGGCCAGCCGACTCCCGAGAGAGTCCTGATCCTGGTCGGTCTGATTAAACTCCATTTTAGGTGCTCCATCTACCTGATTGGATCTATTCTGCAGTTCAGATCCAAAATGAAGGGGCAAAGCACACAAAGGCCCATCTGCAAGAAAGGCAGGTTAGACAAATTACATTTCCACTAACACTCTAAATGATTTCTAGCAAACAGTTACATCTTTGAAAAGTGCTCACTCTGCCCGCTTAGTGACGACAGAAATGGAGCGTTTTGTCAGCAGCTCGAGCGGGACTCGAGCAGGGATCCACACAGTCCCCCCATGTAACTAATCCTGCCTGCAAGCAGACAGCTCTTAAAGAGACAGTACCAGAGGCTCTAAAAACACTCACAAATAAATGGCTTAAGTGCCTAACACCATCCAGGCTGGGAGCATTTAGGCAGGGTCCTAGGAGACTTTTGAGAACCCCCATTTGCAGGGGGGTTGCATATAATTTAGTTATCCCAGTTCTGCAGAGAAGATTGAAGGGGTGATTCTTTCCCAGGATTCTATAATTCTGAGTTAAAGCATGCTTTCTGACCTGTCATCAATCCTGACCACCTCAGCATTCAGTGCAGGCCCCAGTTTCACTGAAGTTCATTCGATGTTGGTATTGGAGTAGTTCAGGTACATTTCCGGGGGACATAAGGAGGGAGGGGAAGGCCTTGGCAGCGTTTCCCAGTCCCAGCCCCAGAGGGGAGGGGAGGGATAAAGTGGGTAAGGGATGTGCTGGACCTGGGAAAACATGGGGAGGATAGGCAGACCAGTTGGGCTGGATAAGAAATTGGTGATTTCCTGTTGCCTGCTCCTTTCCATAAATCCCCAGACTAGGGGCTATGGGATAAAGGATTCGTCTTGCAGTATGTGCTGTAGTACGGCTGCCATCAGGTCCATCTGGAGCTAAACTTGTCTTTTTGATCATTAAGGTTGTGGGTTATCTTTTCCATGTGGTATATTTGTTTAGTGATACACCACCAGTCCTGAATAGTTGGGAGATTAGAAGTCAGCCATTTCTTTGTAATTGCCTTCTTAGCGGCTGTAAGGAGGTGGTGAAGGAGGTATCTGATAGTGGGATTTCTAAACTCTCTCGGGATTAGTAGTAAAAGGAACATATCCCCAGTAAGTTGTAACTGCGGACCAAAAAGCTCTTGAAGGTTAGTTTGGAGGGCTAATATGTAGGGTTGGAGCTTAGAGTAGGACCACATAATATGTGTGTGGTCAGTTTTGGTCTCTCCGCAGAAACGCCAGCATGCTGTAGAATTAGTAGGAGAGTAATGACTTGTGATTATAGGGGTTCTGAAGTATCTAATAAGGTTTTTCCATGCATATTCATGCCACTAGTGGGAGCTAGCTGTTCTGGAAGTATATCGACATGCTTTTTGCCATTCCTCGGGGGTGATGGGTTGGGCTAGTTCCTCCTGCCGTTGTAGTCTTATGTTATCTGTGATGGGGGATTGTTGTGTTTTCTGAGCCTGATAGTACCTTGAGAATAGGTGCCTCTGATCTTGGGAGGTATTTAATTGCAATTGGAGGTTGATCAGGAGAGGGAGTTGAGCAGGTGTTCTGGTAAGGGGGGGAGGCTCTCATAGTAATGACGTAGTTGTAGGTATTGGTAGAAAGTCTCTATGGGGTAAGTTATATTGGGTTTGAATTTCATTAAAAGACCCCAGTATTGCAGGCCTAGTTTTTCCCGAATTAGGAAACCATGATCCATTTTATTAGGGGGAAGCTTGGGAAGGTTTATAATGGGGCAAATAAGTGGAAGAAATGGACCCAAATGCTGTGATTTTCTTATCACTCCAGACATTCAAATAATGAATTATCCAGGTGTCAGTGAGGTAGGGAAGGTGGGGTTCATTGTGATGGCTATATATATTTTCCAAGTAATCCCTGTCATTAATGAGGAACTTTTCAGTTTCCGCCCAATGGGGATCAGTTATGGTATTCTGTCTGGCCATCAAGTGAGTAAGGAAGGCAGAGTTATAGTAGAGTCGAAGGTCTGGGAGGGACAGGCCACCCTCTGATTTTGGGAGGGTGAGTATCTTCAGGCGTACTCTAGGCCTTTGCCCTGCCCAAATAAACCTGGAGATGGAGCGTTTTCCCCGCTATTGGGATGGGGATATTTTGGAATAAGTAGAGGGTTCTGAGTAGAATGACCATTCTAACTAACTCTATTCTTCTTGTTAGACTTAATTGTAGTGTGTTCCAGGAAGCCAAATCTGCTATAAGTTGAGCAGTAAAGGGGGTATAGTTATTTTTGTGAAAATCCATTGGGGATTGAGACAGTTGTATCCCAAGATATTTCAGCTTCGTCAGAGCCCAGTTGCAGGGGAATAGATTTTGTATGTAACAAGAAGGGACACAGTGGTAAGTAAGTATCTCAGTCTTGGAAAGATTAAGCTTATATCAGGATACCAGGCCAAACTCTGTTAGGAGTTGCTTTGCTATGGGAAGAGACTTTTCTGGGTCCTGGAGGTAAAGCAGCACGTCGTTGGCATATAGTGCAACTCGGTGCTCCATACCTCCCAGTGTTACTCCAGATAAGTCCTGGGAGTCATGTACACTTTATGCTAGGGGTTCTATAAATATTGCAGAAAGGAGTGGGGAGAGGGGGCACCCCTGCCTTGTCCCCCGCAATAGCTGGATGTATTTAGAGTGATGCCCATCTATCATCACACATACCTTTGGTGTCGAATATATGTCCTGAATAACCCTGATCAGAGTACGTGGGATTCCAATTTTGTATAGGACTTGATATAGGAATGGCCAAGCCACCCTATCAAACACTTTCTCTGCCTCAAGACTGATTAAAATTCAGGGGGAGTTAGTTGAATACATTTTATGGGAGACATGAAGGGTGCGTTTATTGTCTGTGGTGGATCGAGTTCTAACAAAGCTGGTTTGGTCCCTATCTATGAGTTGAGGAAGGTATGTATCTAGACGGTGAGCAAGAATACTAATAAAAAGTTTGTAGTCAACATTAAGAACTGAGATCGGCCTATATGAGCTACACAGCTGGGAATTTTTCCCTGGCTAAGGAATGACTGATATGGTCGCGTAGGACCAAGAGGGTGGGGGAGTGTCTCCCTCCAGGATAGAGTTAAAAAGCCTGAGGACTTTAAGAAGAATCTGAGGTCCAGTGACCTTATAGAACTCTACTTCGTACCCGTCAGGGCCCGGGGCTTTAAGGGTTTTTGCTCTGGCTAATACCGATGCGAGTTCCATTTCTGTTTTCTCGGGGTAGTTAAGGACTCACCTTGGTTCTCTGAAAGTTTGGGCATGTTGATTGGATGGAGGTAGTCAGCTATCTGTTGGGCTGTGGAGGGTTGTTCTGGGGTGTAAAGAGATGAGTAATAAGTGGTAAAGGTGACCGTGATGTCGTGCAGTTTGGTTAAGGGGTGACCATGGGTAGGATGTCTGATGGTGGTTATAACCGAGGCCTTCTTTTGTTTTCGTACCTGGTAGGCTAACAACCTTGTTGCTCTAGGTCCCACTTCGTAGTACCTTTGTCTCAAATATTTTAGGGCAATTTCTGGTTGTTGTAGGGCTAAGTAATCAAGGTCTGATGTAGTTTGCTGTAACAAGGGGAAGACCGACGTGTCTCCCTGTTTATGGGCCATTTGTAGAAAATGTAAGGTGTCCTCCAGTTTGCTTTTCTGCTCCCTCCCTTGCTTGGCTAATTCAGCTGTATGCTGAATTATATGTCCATGTAGGACAGATTTTATTGTGTTCCAGTGTATTGCTGGGGTTGTTTCTTCTGGGGGGGTTGTCCCCCACTATTTCTACAGTTTTCTCTGTGATGTATTCCTGAAATTGCTGAGAACGGAGATAGTAAGGGTTAAGCTTCCAACGAGTATTTTTAGGTTGGAGCCCCATGTCCCAGGTGGTAATTACGGGAGCATATCTGACAGGACTATGTCACCTATGTGGGCCTCTTGTAGGGTGCTCAAGTTTTCCGATTGAGTATAGGTCTGGTCAATGCATGAGTAAGTGCGATGCACCATGGAATAATGTGTGCAATTTCGGGAACGGGGATGTATATGCCGCCTAACGTCACTCCAGCCCACTTCCTGTGTAAATTTCCTAAAGAATTTCTGAGCTGTGGTTTGTCTTGGTTCCCCCCCACTTTCCAGCCTGCCACCCCCGACCCTTCAGGAGAGACATTAGCCATCCCACTGCCTGTAACCCTACCCGAACAGACCCTCAAGCCCCTTGGAGCCGTGGATTACCCCTGAGGCGGGGCCGCAGACACCCCATAACTTACACGTCGTTGGTCTGAGGTCCGTCGGGCAGGCACAGGCAGATCGTGGGCACGGCTTGGTCTCCCCATCTTCCCGGCAGTGGCAGGCTCTTTTCACATTTTTCCTCCCTCCCCATACAGAGTGCGACTTTTCCCGATGTCATGGCGCTAGGCGCCGATGTCCAGTCCGTACAGTGACCACATCCCTACCCTGCAGTACCCCGAGCCTCTGCTCGGAGTCATGCAAGTGTTGGGCATTAGCCAAATCCCTCCCCGGAGAAGGCGAGCTGTCATAGGACGCTCCAACCTGTCTCCCCCCGGCCAACCCGCTGGTGACCTGAGTCCGCTCCCGAACCAGGGTCGCGGCGTGAGGGGTTGGAGGAATCTACCTTAGGGTCTAGAAGGAGATTAAAGTCTCCTGCCAACAGGAGAGTTCCCACTATCATCTGCACTATTTTGTCCAGGAGTCTCTTCAGTTGAGGGACAGGGAGCCCGGGGGGAAATACGCATTTGCCAAGGTGATTTGCTTATTGTTAATGACACCCTGTACTATAACTAATCTGCCTTATGGATCAGCCCAGTGCGGTCCTAGTTGAAATGGGGTCTGCAAGGGTATTATAATTGCCACTCCTCTGTCCCCGCCTCTACTGCTAGCTGAGTAAAATACCTCCCCTCGACTGAGTCGAGTTCGTTTCTCATGCTCAGAGACATTTAAGTGGGTTTCTTGCAAGTAAATCAGATCAGGTTTACTTTTCTTCAGGTGTGCCAACACCCTAGATCTTTTGATCGGTGAAGACAGGCCGTTTATATTTTGGGATAGAAGTTTCAGGTGTGGAGTAGTCATGAATAGGCCTGAGTTGGGGTGCTGCCAGGGGCTCCGCTCCCTCCCCTCTGGTGGACATTTTGTCAGCTACAGTCATTGTCCAGGGTTCTGCAGATCCCAGTTCCTGCTGTCTGTCGACTGTATTACTAAAACAATGACAGTACAAATACAAACATAAATGCAAACTTTCATCAACATGTACTTTAGAGCAAACTTGTAACAAGGTCTGACATGGGGCTAACTGCGACCCCGACAGTTGAATAAGAACTGGTGCTTCCAAGATGTAGGGTCATCATTAGACCCTATAGTAAGGATAAATCCTTACTGGGAGGTAACTTCCCTAGTGAGGGTGGTCCTCCTGACACCTACAGTGTCTTTATGGGAATCGGGGGAATGTGGTATGGGACGCCATTTAAGACAACCGAGATCAACACTAGGGAAGTTGTACTAGAGAGGGTTAGCTTTAAGCAAGGGTGTAGTTCTAGGGTCCACTGCCGGATGGTGGGGGGGGGGAGGGAAAGGGCACCCCTCCATCCCCAGCCAACCCCTGGAGAGGGGCAAAAGTGGAGGAGTCCCTCTGTCATTAGTTCCTGGGGGTAGAAGTGGCATGGATACGTGCCTCAGGCAGTTGGGTAGCACCAGGCATCAGCAGTATATCACATCAACCCGACTTTGGAGGCGGCAGGCATTGCGGGAGGATGGTGGAGAGGGACCCGAAGCCAGCCACTCAATCCCAACCAAGCCAACCACGCGAGGGCAGTGCCCATGTCCCCACCTCCTGCCCCTAAGCAGTATCTAACATTCGCCAAAAACCTTTCTTATATGCGTTACTGTTTCTGAATAATATTACTGTTCCATTATTGGGGTGCAAATAGTATTTTTCTAGGACCATAGGGGCCTTGCATCTCTCAGGGGGGTAGGGCAGAGCACCCTTCCGGGCTCAAGTTCCATTATTCCGTCCCCCTCAGCACGAATCAGTCATCCAAGCTGATAATTAAACAGTGGTTTGGAGGTTAATCACATCTGCCCAGATATCGAAAGCCCAAGGAAGGCTCCTCTGTTTAGTAATCTAAGGGTAGAACCCTTTTTGTTATGGGTAGAGGACTGAGCTCAAGTATACCCCCATGAAAAAACAACCCCAGAGAACCCTGGCGTAAGTAGGGGAATTTATAGGAGGAATGAGCATATAGAATGCCACGAGAGCCCTCAATCTAAATTTCCAACCCCAATGACTTGAGAAACCACGATCGCTCCCCACGGCGTCTAGGGCTGAAGTTGCCCAGCACACGTCACTGTAATCGCATTGGAGCGCACCAACACAGGGGAGCGGACTCCAGTGGGAGAAGCATAGAGTGCTCAATGGGACAGGAGGGCTCACATCAGCCATCGGATCCTCCCCTCGCCTCGGCAGGCAACACAACATAACAGCCCCCAAAAAACACTCCAGAATATGTGCCTATCCGCTCCATCATCAGTGAGCCGTTCCTGAGTCGCTCTGGGCTAGGTGACAACCGGGGGAACGAGGCTAAGGGGAAAGGCCCGAATTAATGCTAGGGTTTCTACGAGGAGACACTGCCCCAAGCAGCACAACGGCACCAGGGGAGAGAGAAGGAGAGGACACCACCGGTGCACAACCCATCTCACAGGAGTGTCCCCCAGAAAGGAGGAAAAAGAGGGGAGAGCGCCCATGGACCGGCGACGCCAGTCCTCAGAGTGAGCGTAGTAGAATGGGGAAAGGAGGGGGGGCACAGCCATCACAGAAATAGACTCTAGTTGCCCATCGCACAGTCCCACTTTATCGGAATAACTCAAAACCTAAAAAATAAAAATCAACTGTTATACCAGAAGTGGACTATGCCAGAGGGAGATCCAAAGTTACAACACATTAACATGGCAGTTAGTTTTATCTGATAAGCTGCAAATGCCTATGTTGTGAAAATACTTGCTGTTCTGCTCAGAGGTTCTCCATCTCATCCCGGGTTGCCTGAGGTCTCCATATGCTTGGGTGTGGGAGAGGACTACCGGGCCCTCAGGGCACTCACAATGTTCTGAATTGCTTCTGCTCCCTGGTGACGCCTTGTCTCCCACTGGCCGCCACTCCACATCTTCTGGGAAAGCTTGGAGGTGATCGAGGGTCCAGGTGTGTCGAGGTTGGTCTTCTGCTGTGAGACGTCAATTTTCCTAGCCTGCACTTCTGTCATGGCTGCAGTCGCCGAGTCAAAGGTGAGGGTGCCTTCTTTAAAGTGGATTGTTATCTTCACTGGGTAGGGCGTTATGAACTGAATGCCTTTGGACTCGAGCACCCTCATAACGGGAATGTATGCCCTCCATCTCGAAATTACCTCCGGGGCATAATCGCTTTCTAAATATAAACACTGATTTTTGAGAAGTACTGTCTCCTTTTTCTATGCTGCATGCAGAACACTTTCCTTCTCTTGGAGCGTAAGAATCTGACCAGTACCACTCACGGATGGGCTCCGGGGGCTGGCTTCGGGCCTAGAATGCGGTGGGCCCACTCAAATTCCAATGTATAATGAGGCAGGAGGGCTAGAACCTCACGAAGGGTGTTCTGTAGGTATTGTATTATATCAGAGCCCTCGGCCCCTTCCAGGATGCAAGCGATCCTGATGTTATTTCACCAATTCCTGCTCTCCACATCCTCAGCTTTGTCTTGGAGTTATTTTACATTCTGGTGCAGCTGAACTATGGCTCTCTCAGCACAATCCACCCTGCCATCCGTATCTGTAGCCTGGGTCTCCGCGATCTCCTGTCGCTTCTCTAATTTATTAATATCAGTGCGGAGAGTGGTAACAGTAGAACGGATCTCTTTCCGAAAATCGCGGAGCTCTGCCAGCATCTGAGCCATTTGCCGTTGGAGGGTATCTACTGGGATGTGGGCACAGGCGGTAGCGCTTCGGCATGAGGCCTGGGAGCCCTCACTCTCCAAGCCGCCCTCCGACAATCTGTCTTCATCCGTCGGTATTGGCGGCTTCATTTTAGTACGATCCCTTGCTCTCGGCATACTGAGTCCTCCTCTGCAATTATTTAACCAAAATTCTGTAGTTAGCACTGTTATTTGGAGGATTTGTATTTAAACTTGGCAGGAGCTCTCGACTTAGGTTGTACTCTCATGTACCGGAAGTTCATTGCACTTTATTGCTAATGTCTGGTGCCCCTTGGTTTAAGATGAAGTGTAGCACCTGTTTCTGGAGCGCTGAGCTCCGGAACTACTGCTGCTGAGTGCAGCTCCTTTGACGTATGCGGCTCTGGGGTGAGAGACAGCGCTGGCCACCGAGTGCGACCGAGCAATTATTTTTTTGGGGAGTGATTTGCTCCATGTTGGTGTAGCCACATATATCAACTGAATGTACTCTCCTTGTTTGGAGCAAGTAAAAGAATGATTGCTTCGGAGCAAAGGCATGATCCAAAGAAAAAGCTGACTGCCACGCTAGCGGCAAGATTAAAGTCACTTGAATACTTGACTGCCGGCTAGTGAGACACTACCAGCAAGGATAACTGTAAGCCCCGTAGTGTCTAGAATAATGTGTACCCTGTACAGATGCAGCCGCAGAGATGATATGATTAAGAGCTGCATATGAAATGGAATAATGAAGCCTGTGATGTCACGGCCTATGGATACTCCCCAATTATGTAATGCCACAGCCTATAGAAACTCCCCAATTATGTAATGTCACAGCCTATAGAAACTCCCCAATTATGTAATGTCACAGCCTATAGAAACTCCCCAATTATGTAATGTCACAGCCTATGGAAACTCCCCAATAATGTGATATAATCACAAGGAGCTATAAAAAGGGCTCACCACTAGGGGAATGTTAGATAGTCGAGTCAGTCTAGCGCTGACAGTGAGCAGGGTAAGACCTACAGTTGGTGTGTGTGTCTGTGTGTGGATTTCACACAGGTTACTTGAAAAAAGTATTCATTGGACTATCTGGGCTGAAGCAATGCTGCAGACTCTGCTGAAGGAAGCAGAGTTCTGAATTTCTTTCTGCAGGACTAATTTGACTTTTTTTTTTTCATTTCTGTAAATAAGTGTATTTTTTCTAAAAAAAAAAAAATGGTTGCACACTTTTGTGTGTTTTTTATGCACTTGATCCCTGCTTTGTTGTGTCAGTTATTATCCCACACATTCACAAACTATACAGGTTTTCCTCTCTACTGAGGATCCCCTCATCATATATATTGTGGGGAAACTTGCATATCTTACTAGAAAAGTAAGGAGAAAGAAAAGTTCTCTGAACCTAAATTCAGTTTTGCACTAGCCTTAGGCAGTTATGTAACTCTTGTTATGTTGTATTATTCAAACAACTTGAAGTCTTGCTGTATTCTGACAAGTGCAGTTAGCCCCAGCCTTTAAACTGCCCCGGAGAACAAAGAGTTAACATTTCTATGCAGAGCATAGAATGCTGAGCTCGAGCTCGGTTGATGTCTCTGTCTGCTTCCCTTTGAAGGCAAAATCAGATTTCTTTACTCCGCCCTCACTGAACAGTCGCTCCGGAGATTTCTCCTGCAGCTCGGTTTGAAAGTCGGTTTAAGTGTCGTTTTTTCGTCGGTTTCTAACCGAAAAAGTTTCCCGCTTAGTCAGTTCAGTCTCTGTCTGTGGTACCGTGAGTACTAGATAGGTTTTGTACTGTGTTTCTGTGTGGAACTTGTAAAAAGTGTGGATCGGTTCGGCTGAACCGATCATTTGTTTAATTCTTTGTAATTTTAGTGTGCCGTTACCGGTTCTTGTCGGTTCTAAAAAACACGTGTTTTGAAACATTTTTTTCCCAAGACCCGTGACACAGTTAGGAACCGATAAGGGAGTCTTGCCTGGCGGTTGCCGAAAAAAGGATAAGTTTGGTTAGGTTGGCCATGTCTGAGAAACCCAAGAAAAAAACCGGGCCCACTGGGTTTCAACACTGCAGTGAGTGTGGGGAGGTCTTTGCTAAGGCCGATCCCCACACCACGTGTGTTTATTGTCTGGGGTTTGACCGCCTTGATTCAGACTGCCAAATTTGGAAAAATGTTCCCAAATCTACCCTGGAAAAGAGATTAGGTAGACTGAGGGAAAAGAAAGCCAAGAAGTCCGCTGACCCAGATGGCCAGCCCGGTTTGGTTCCGACCGAACCAGCAGGAATGCCCTCTGACCAGGGCGATACTTCTTCGGGCAAAAGGAGAGCCGATTCCGAGGGGTCAGTTCCGACTAAAAGAAAGCGCAAAGAAAAATCATCCGGTTCGGATCCAGAAGTCCATGTTCCGACCGCCGAAGAAATAGCCAGAGCGATTCGGATTGTGGAATCGCTTCGTCTGGTTCCGACCGATCCGGCACCTTTTGGCAGGGGCTCGGTTTGATCGGTTCCCTGCTCAACGATTATACTTTTGGAAGAATTTTATGAACTGGAGTTTGAGGAGGAAGGGAGTTTGAAGATGATGATGGTGATGATGAAAGTCTAGATGTGCCTGTGGAACTGGACATCTCCCCAGACAGACCTTCAGGTGTATCCCCTCCTAGGCTTTCTGAATCCCCTTCACACTACATGTTCTACAGAAAGGTGGCTGAGACCCTCCAGCTTCCTATGGAAGAGGCAATGGAGGATCAGGAGGAGCCTGATTATGTAGAAATGATAGACATCCCAGAGTCCAGGAGACTGTCTGTTCCCCTTCACAAATCTTTTGGGAAACAGACACAAAAAATTCTGAAGTCTCCCAATTCTATACCTCCTGTGGACAGAAGAATGGACAAGAGGTATACACTCTCAGGCTCAGAAACAGAGTTTTTATATCACCAATGCAGCCATGTTGGGGTTGTGCAGGCTGCTGCCTGTGATAAGGCAAGCATTCCCTTGGCTTCACACCCCCAGACAGAAACTCTAGGAAGGTTGCTGCCATGGCAAAAAAGCTGTGCATGGCATCTTCCCTGGGACTCAGACAGGCGAATTATATGGCCTATACAGCTAGGTACCAGAAGTCCAGGTGGGACAATGTACTGGCACTGGCTAAACAGGCCTCCCCCCAGCTAGCCAAGGAGCTGGAGGCGGTGGCTGCAGATGGGATTGAGGCATCTAAAGTTCAGTTTCATGCTGCTGTGGACTCTACTGATGTGTCATCAAGAGTCATGGCTACATCTGTGACTCTTCGGAGAATGGCTTGGCTCGGATGTACTAGCCTCTCGCAGAACACCCAGGCTAAGGCCATGGATTTTCCTGTAGTGAGTAATTCTCTGTTTGGGGAGCAGACAGAGAATTACATGAAGAAAATGGATGAATACAGGACCACTTACAGGAGTGCTCAGGCCAAGGAGAGGCAGGCAACTCCTCAAAGGCAGCAATCTAGGGGCAGGGGTAGGCCTTTTCAAAGGCCCTTTTACCAAGCACAGGCCTCTTCTTTCTTTTCATAGAGGAGGTTCTTCAGAGGGAGAGGCAGAAGGGGGATGAGCAGGGCTGCATCCACTCCTCAGCCTAAGGCCCCTGCCAAGCAGACACCCTGATGGGCCTGCCCGGGTCGACTCTCCTATCCCAGTTGGGGGCAGGCTGGTTTACTTTGTCCAGGACTGGATGTCTGTTACATCAGACAAGTGGGTCCTGGAAGTAGTAAGCCAGGGACTGGTTCTCAGCTTCAGAAAATTTCCAAAGATGAGAGCCAGATCTTTTCCACCAGCAAATCTTTCGGAAACCCTTGCCGTAGAGGCAGAGGTTTCTTCTCTTCTAGCCTTAAGAGCCATAGAGAGAGTACCTACCCTACACTGGGGCAAAGGACCGTAGTCCAGGTACTTTCTGACCCCAAAAAAGACAGGGGAGTAGCGACCCATCCTAGACCTAAGATATCTAAACAAACATCTTTTAAAACCAAAGTTCAAGATGGTAACTCTGGGAATAATCCTTCCCTGTCTAAGGCCAGTGGACTGGTTAGCCTCCCTGGACCTCAAAGATGCATACTTTCACATTCCCCATCAGGTGCTCCCACAGAAAGTACCTCAGGTTCGAGTTGCCCTCAGGCCACTATCAGTTCAGAGCAATGCCCTTTGGCCTAACCTCAGCCCCAAGGGTTTTCACAAAGTGCCTGGCAGTAGTAGTTGCCTTTCTAAGAAGGCAAAAGATTTCCATTTTTCCATCTCTGGACGATTGGCTAATAGTGGGCCAGTCTCCAGACCAAGTGAAGTTTCACCTGCAAGTGACCCAGCAAGTGCTCACTTCTCTAGGATTTCTTCTCAACCTTCCCAAGTGAGTTCTCAAACCAGTGCAGCTTCTTACCTTTATAGGGGCAGAACTGGACACACTCAGAGCAAGAGCCTTTCTTTCTCTAGAAAGGGCAAGGGTTCTTATGGAACTAGCCTCTTCCTTCAGCCGTCGGGTATCTCGACCAGCGAGGCATTTCCTCCAGCTCTTGGCCACATGGCAGCTTCAACAGCAGTGGTCCAAGGGGCAAGATTCCAGATGAGGGATATTCAGTTCCACCTTAGAGCTTTTTGGTCTCCGAGGAAGGATTCCCTTACCAAACTGATCCCAGTGACTCTGACCTTGATCCAAGCCTCCAATGGTGGCAGGATCAGGACAATTTAAGACAAGGTGTTCCTTTTGCTACTCAGCCTTGTTCAGTGGTCCTTACCACGGACGCTTCTCTTCTGGGCTGGGGAGCCCATGTGGGGTCCCTCACTGCCCAGGGGCTGTGGTCCCCCCAAGAATCCCTTCGCCATATTAATCTCCTAGAGCTCAGGGCAATATTTCTGGCCCTAAAAGCTTTCTCTCAGTCAGTACAGAACAAGGTGGTTCAGGTCAGAACGGACACCACCACCACCATGTGGTACATCAACCAGCAGGGAGGCACTCGGTCCACGGCCTTGTGCACGGAAGCCATGAAGTTGTGGTCCCTGGCTTATTCCCTGCAAACCTCTCTGGTAGCAGTTCACCTTCCAGGGAAGGACAATGTGCTAGCAGATGCACTGAGCAGGATCTCTCAGGGCCATCACGAATGGTCCTTGGACCCTCATGTTTTGAAAGTGATTTTTTCAAGGTGGGACACTCCAGAGATAGATCTCTTTGCAGCCCCAGACAATCACCAACTCCCTCTCTTTTGTTGCAGACCTCCAGTCTTGGGCTCAGTCCCCCTGGATGCCCTGATTCTGAATTGGGAAGGGAAGTTTCTGTATGCCTTCCCTCCCTTCCCACTCCTGTTCAAAGTTTTAGTTAAAATAAGGTCTGAACCTTGTAAAGTGATTCTGATTGCTCCAGATTGGGCCAGACAGCCCTGGTACCCCCTGTTGCTGTCCCTAGCAGTCCATCTTCCCCTGTCTCTTCCCAGGAATTACAACCTGTTAACATCCTCTCGGGGAGGATTTGGTACCCCAGTCTTCAGTCTCTCAATCTCAAGGCATGGCTCTTGAAGAGTTAGAGTTTGCAGATCTGCATCTTTCCCAAGGGGTTCTGGATATTCTCAAAGCTTCTCAAAAGCCCTACACCAGTACACCAGAAAGACTTATAACTCCAAATGGAAGAGATTCAGCATTTGGTTTTCTAAGAAGCATATTTCTCCAGATACTGCTGGATTGCCTACGGTTCTGGATTATATGATCCATCTTAATGGCCTAGACCTCAGACCAGCTACTCTCAAGGTACACTTGTCAGCTGTTTCTGCGTTTTTGTCTGTGGGGAAGTCTTCCTCACTATCTTTTCATACTGTGTTCTGTAAATTTTTTAAAGGATTGCTTCACACTAGTCCTCCTTTTAGAGACCCTTCCCCTGCCTGGGATTTGAATGTTTGCATTGCTCAATTTATGCCACCCCCTTTTGAGCATATGTCTTCAGCAGAGCTTAAGTACTTGACTTGGAAAACTGTGTTCTTGGTAGCCATTACCTCTGCCAGGCGTATCAGTGAATTGCAAGACCTGTCAGTGGAACCTGATTTTATCTCCTTTCACAGGGATAAAGTGGTCCTTAGAACCAATAGAAGGTTCTTGCCCAAAGTGGTTTCAGACTTCCATTTAAACCAGTCTATGTCTCTTCCTGTCTTCTTCACTGATCATTCTTCCTCAGGAGATAGGGGGCTACACAGTTTAGATGTTAAAAGAGCCCTTAGTTACTACATCGAGCGTACCAAGGGTCACAGGTTTGACTCCCTCCAGTTGTTCCTCACTTATGGAGAAGTGGGAAAGGGCAAACCTGCCACCAAGAGATCTGTTGCCAGGTGGATTGTGTCTTGTATACAGTTCTGCTATGAAAAACTGGGAAAAACTCCACCTTCAGGCCTGAGGGCTCATTCCACGAAAGGTACAGCTGCTTCCCTGGCTGCTGTCAGGGATATCCCTCTCTTAGAAATTTGTCAAGCAGCCACCTGGAAAACAGTCCATATCTTTACCAAGCATTACTCTCTGGATATCCAGGCTAGGAGTGATGCTCACTTTGGCACAGCAGTACTTCAAATCCTATTCCCAAAGTAGGTTCTGTCCCTCCTCCATGGAGGTACTGCTTGGTAGTCTGCACTTGTCAGAATACAGCAAGACTTCAAGTTGTTTGAAGAAAAAATTACTCACCTTAGTAATTATGTTTCTTCTATTGGAGTCTTGCTGTATTCTGACCTCCCTCCCTGCCTCCCCTCTCAGAACCTGTTTTTGGGAAGTGGGTGGGCAGGTGCAGTGTTGCACCTCAGGGGTGCTTTTTTTACACCCTCTTCTTGTATGGGTGTTTATTTTGTTATATTCCTGTTTGGTTTGGGTTTTGAGTTTTGGGTTTCCTGACTTGAGTTTTCTTTTGGTAGTCCAAAACTTTTTGTTGCCAGTTGGCTATTAAAAATGTTCTATATTTTCCACATAGAATACTATTAGAGTGTTGCTCGTAAGAATCTGACGGTTAGCGTTCAAAGGGAAACAGTCAGAGACATCAGCCGAGCTCGAGCTCAGCATTCTATGCTCTGCATAGAAATGTTAACCCTTTGTTCTCTGGGGCAGTTTAAAGGCTGGGGCTAATTGCACTTGTCAGAATACAGCAAGACTCCAATAGAAGAAACATAATTACTAAGATGAGTATTTTTTTCTTATCTGCTTAGCCTTGCACAATACTGTCTGTAATTCTTGTCTTGTGTATCTTTAATGTGTTGTCATTATTTATGTCTTTTTGTATTTTGTGAAAATCATTTTTTAAAGATTGAATAAATTAACTGCTATTTAGTTAATGCACTAGTTAGGGTTCCAGTGTCAAAAGTAGGGAAATGTCGTGTTAGGGTTTCCAACCTTAACACCCTACCCCTACCCTGCAGGCAGCAACAGGCGTGGGATATGCCTTGGGGTTGTCAACCCTAATGGCCACCCCATTCTCTTATGATGTACCCATCTCCACTTATTTACTCATAGAATAGAGTGAGCATTAAGGTTGACAACTCCAAGGCACACCCCACACCTGTTGCTGCCTGCAGGGTAGGGGTGGAGTGTTAGGGTTAGAAACCGTAACTTGACATTTCCCTACTTTTGATGCTGGAACCCTAACTAGTGCATTAACGAAGTTTTTTGCAAAGAAAAAAATTATATCTGCGCAGTATATAAATTATAGAAGGATGTGCAGACAGACTTACAGCCATAAATTTATTATAAAATAACGAACATCCCAGTACTGGCACACTGGACAATATTCTCTCGCAGGAGCAAGCTCCTGGTGGGGCCCCATTGACAATGTTGGAGCTAACAGAAATGGAAGTTACGATAAGTATGAAGAAATCTCTTCTTTCTGTAGGGCTCCACATTGTCAATTGGATTCATCACAAATGGGTTCTAAGAAATAGTACCCATTAAAAAAATATGTGGGGGAGAATATTGTCTCATACATCAGCTGCAAAAAGGGAAAAGGAATTTACCTGTTACCTGCTGCTTGCAAAACTCTGTGACCAAAGGCTGCATCAGCGGAACTTTGAACATCCAATCTGTAGTGCTTGGTGAATGTGTGGATGGAGGGCCACATAGCTGCCTTGCACAATTCTAAGACAGATACCTCACCTTTGTCCATCCAGGAGGTGGCCATAGCTCTTGTTGATTGAGCTTTGATGAGAGCCGGAGCCCTCTTCTTTACTGCAACATAAGCCTTGGCAATACGTGCCCTCACCTATCTTGTCAGGGTGGCCTTGAATGCTTTTTTCTTCTTCTTGGCTGTTCTGAAAAGTATGAACAACTATCCAATTTCTGGAACTCTGCAGTCCGTTTAAGGTATTTCCTTAACTGCCCATTGCAAATCCCTCTTGTGCAGTTCTGTCTCTTTTGGGTGAGTTGGTGACGGACAGAAGTACGGGAGATAGATTTCCTGGTTCACATGAAAGGCCATAGGGACCTTTGGAATGAAAGATGGAACCAGTCTTCTTCAAGGATATCTCTTTCATTAGGCCACACCTATGGAACTATAGCCGTCAGGCGCTAGGACCACACACAAACTTTTTTGCATGCAGTCCACTAGGGGCCACCCACAATGATGTCTTATGTCAACACCCTGTATATGAAAGACGGCAGCCCCTCACCTTCCTCAGTTCTTTTCCCCCTGTCGACCATATTCTCTGGACTCCATGGAGCCACCACCGCTACAGTCGACTATTTCTTTATCTCCTCACCCTAGTTCTTATCACTTTTATTTTAAAAGTGATTGCTGTCATTGTGTATGTCATCAGAAGATGCCGCTAAACTCTTCTGGTACTGTAAGTGCGGTGGAAAGATTTATTCTGGTGACCATCAGAACGTCTGCGTGTGCTGTCTCAGTGAAGCCCATGACATTAAGGACTGCAAAATCTGCCTGAAGTTCAGCACTGCTACCCAGTGATGCCGTCAACAAGTCCTGCACGCTTTCCTCCTGGAACAGCAGGTAGCCAGAATGAAGAA
This sequence comes from Neoceratodus forsteri, assembly GCA_016271365.2. NCBI lineage: Eukaryota > Metazoa > Chordata > Ceratodontiformes > Ceratodontidae > Neoceratodus > Neoceratodus forsteri. The sequence goes on from CM057453.1 coordinate 1,629,351,708, forward strand.
AGAGTTCCAGGCGAAGAGCTCCACCACGTTGCTGGACCACACATTGGCCTCACAGTCTTCCAGCCACCCCCCCCCCCGTGTGCTCCTAGTTACCACTTATATAGAAACATAGACTTTGACGGCAGATAAGGACCACTTGGCCCACCCAGTCTGCTCATTTCCCTACCTACTGGATAAGCTGCAGATTCTAGTTAACCAACAGCCTACTTCCTGCAACCCCCCTACTATAATTGCCTTATGTCTGTCCCATGCATGTTTTAATTCCCCCACTGTTTTAGACCCAACGACCTCCTCAGGAAGGCGGTTCCGTGTATCCACCACTCTCTCCGTGAAAAAAAATTTCCTCACGTTACCCCTGAGCCGTCCCCCCTCTATCTTTAAATTGTGCCCCCTTGTTCATACACATCTCTTTTTCTGAAAGATGCTACTCTCCTGGACTTTGTTGATTCCCTTGAGGTACTTGAAGTTTCTATCATGCCCCCCGTCCCTCCTTTCATCAAGAGTATACATATTAAGCTCTCTCAGTCTCTCTTCATATGGTTTCTGCTGCAGACCCTGCACCATTTTAGTTGCCCTCCTCTGGACTGCTTCCATCCTGTCTATGTCCTTGCGTAGATGAGGTCTCCAAAACTGCACACAGTACTCCAGATGGGGTCTCACCAACTGTCTGTATAGAGGGATAACCACTTCCCTTTTTCTACTTGTGATGCCCCTTCCTATGCATCCCAGTATCCCCCTGGCTCTCCTTACCGACTTTTCACATTGCTTACTCACCTTTAGGTCATCTGATATGACTACCCCCAGGTCCCTTTCCATTTTTGTTGTTGTTAGTACCGCCCCTGCTATTGTGTACTCTTCTCCTGGATTTTTGTTTCCCAGGTGCATTACTTTGCACTTCTTTGCATTGAATCTAAGTTGCCATATGTCTGACCATTCCTCCAGCCTTGCCAACTCCCTTCTCATCTTTTCTACCCCCTCTTGTGTATCAACTCTGTTACAGATCTTTGTGTCATCTGCAAAGAGGCATACCTTTCCCTCCAGACCCTCTGCAATGTCACCTATAAAGATGTTAAAGAGGACTGGACCCAGTACTGAGCCCTGACGTACTCCACTAGTCAGCACCACTTAACTTGGTGCTGACCGCTGCAGCGTCATCAACTGCTTTGGGGGCAATACCTCCTGCTGTTCAGACCTCAGAACCCACAAGGTCAGCTCAGGCAAGTTGTTCTACCAGGCCTGTCAATGTCAGGGCTTCAGACACCCCTTTCGATGTTGCAAGGCACCTCTTCAGTGCAGGCCACCATCCACTTTCAGACAGTGCTCTCCTCCTTTGCAGAAATATTACAGTGCCTTATGCCTTCTCCTCCTACATTAGGCACGATAACGACAGGGCCTATCAGGCAAGCCCCTGTGCCAACGCCTGCTAGGTCGATGCGCCTGACACACTCCAGGGTATTGACATCCTCTCTTCCCTACCTGCAGTTTTCAGGGCCCATTGACAAGGATCAGGAATACAAACCTGACCTCCTGCTACGAAAGGAAGAAGAGAAGGAGGAAGATTTGGATGGGCCTGTCCTAAGAGATCTGGCCCCACAATTTCCACCGGGAGTGAGGACTCCACCTTATATACTCCGAGGTCCCTTCCTGAAGACCCCTCCTTCATCTTTCTGATGAAGCAACTCCAAGCTACAGTGGGATGTGATGCTGAGGAGCAAGACATCACTAGAAGGAGTTTGGTGGAGTCCCTAGAATTGCCAGATTCTCCACCCCTTATCATTCCTCCTCTATTGGCTACACTAGAGAATGTCACCCTGGCCACCTGGCACAGACCAAGCATGATTCCTGCCATGCCCACAAAGGCTGACAAGCTGTACAGGGTCCCCTCAGGAAAGCTCCTTTTTGCACGCCAACCTGAGGCTGATTCAGTTGTGATAAATGTAGCTCATGATAGGTCTAAAGTGCCTAAGCATCTCAGCTCTCTTCCCCCCCCCCAAATTAGGAGTTGAGAAAGCTTGACATCCTGGGAAAGAGAACCTTTGCCTCTGCCACACTGGGCCTCAGAATAGCAAATTATCAGGCCCATATGGTCAAATACCAAAATACCCTCTGGCAAAAAGGCTAAAGCAGCCGCCCTGTCCCTCCCAGAGGGTACCCCGACTCAGGAGATGCTCAAGGCCATACATACTGGGGCTGATATGGGTAAACACCTTAAAGGTCTACCTGTGACATTTCTGATGCCTCAGCCGGTGCAGCTGCAGCTGGCATCTACCAAAGAAGACATTCTTGGCTGAGGGTGTCAGGATTTGCTAGTGATGTCCAACAATCAATCATGAATGCTCCTTCCAGAGAATACAACCTCTTTGAAGCAGATATGTAGGATATCCTCTCCGACTTGCAAACTTCTGGAAGAACTCTGTGGTCAGTACATTTCCTTTATTACACACAACCGAGAAGTAGGCAGAGGGTCCCTTTCGCAGGGCTACCAACAAGACCTGTGTCAGGGGCCAGACAACAGAGCAAAAGCAGAGCAGGGTCAGCTTTGCTGGTCCCAACCTTCTCCACAGGTACACACTCAAAAGCCCCTAGAAGAGGTGGTGCAGCTGCCGGATCTACTTCAGCATGACTCCTTCTTAGGCACTCCACCCTCTGGTACTAAATCTGGAGATGGTGGTAGGGGGTTGCCTTTGGAACAGTGGAGGGAGGTTACAGCAGATGCCTGGGTCCTGTAGTTAGTCAACAGAGTCACGCTCTAGAATTTCTGGAGTTGCCTCCAGACCTTCAACCAATTCCCTCAACTTATCCTCCAGGCCACATACCAGTGCTGCTAGAGGAAGTACATACACTGCTTCAGAAGAGAGCCATAGAACCAGTTCCCTGGGAACAAATGAACAGGGGTTCTATTCTTATTTCTTTCTAGTTCCCAAGTCTACAGGGGACTTGAGGCCCATCCAGGATTTGAGATATCTGAACTTCTGTATTCAGTGCAAGAAGTTTAGGATGCTCACTCTGCAATGCCTGCTGCCCCTCCTGCAGAAAGGGGACTGGATATGCTCCCTGGACATGCAGGATGCTTACCTTCATGTCAAGATTTGTGTCCCCCCTCTTCCCAGGAGGTACCTCAAGTTCCTGTTTCAGGGAGCAGCACTACCAGTTCAGAGTATTGCTCTTTGCTTGTCCTCTGCGCCAAGGATATTTACCAAATGCTTGGCAGTTGTGGCAGCAGCTCTCAGGAGAGAGAGACTGTATGTCTTCCTCTGTCTAGATGACTGGTTGCTCAAAGCTCAGTCCAATGAGCAACTATCTTGGACCCTAGCACATACCAGGCAGCTGTTTAATGCACCAGGGATCACGGTCAATTTGCCCAAGTCAGTCTTGACCCCTTGTCAACATCTACAGTACATGGGGTAGTTCTGGACACTGCCCAAGGCTTAGCCTTCCTGCCCCAGGAGAGGGTGGATCACCTAATGGCACAAGCTTGGCTGGTTTACAACAGGTATGTCAGGGCCCGGATATTCTTGAGACTGCTGGGCCTGATGACAGCAGCCAGTGTCATGTGCCCCTGGCCAGGCTGCACATGAGGATCCCTCAATTGACATTGAGTCCAGTGGGAGCAGCACGTCGATGATCTAGAACAAATAGGTTCACTGGCCCAGTAGCATGGAGGGCTAAGGCATCCGTGCCTTACCTCCTCCCACCCCGGTGACCCGTACGAGTGGGTCGTCGGGGGTCGGCTGGAGAGGGAGAGGATTGAGCGTCCAGAAGACCGCTCTCCTCTCCTCTCCTAGGGAGGGAGACTAGGCTGCCTCGCCGCATGACTGCCCCTAGGTGGAGGCCTGAGGGTAAGATGGAACAGGGGGCACCAATGGAAGGGTGGGTGCTGTGGGATGCCGCAGCGTGCATTACCTCCACACACACACATCTTGCACCTCTTCAATGGGGAGGAAAGGGGAAAACGGAAAACACCTTGCAGTGGCAGGATGAGGATCGACCCTCTGCAGGCTCTGCACCGGTGGCTGGGCAGCCAATCCTGTGGCCAGGATGGCTCAAGGTAAGATCCCAGAGGAGCTGTGTAACGGGCGGGGCGGGTTGATCGGATAGGGGCCGCTGTGGGGAGAACAAGACGCAGAAAGTACAAATAAAAAAAATGAAAAAATAGGTTCTAGTAATCTCGCCTGTCTGAAAAGTGCTACAGTGGTGGCTGGAATCCACCAATTTGCTAAAAGGAGTTCCCTTTCTTATCCCCTTCCTTCAGCAGATTCTTACCACAGACGCTTTGGGACTGGGCTGGGGGGTACATCTGGGACCTCACCAGACACAAGGAACATGGACCAGAGTGGAGACATCTCTCCACATAAACAACCTAGAGATGAAGGCCGTTCTGTGTGGCCTGCAAGCCTTCCAGAACTATCTGTCCCTGGAGCATCTGCTGGTGCAGATGAACAATATCAGTGTAGAGCACTACATAAACAAGCAAGGGGGGACCATTCTTACCCCCTGTGCAGAAAAGAGATGAGGGTTTGGTACTGGTCTCTGGAACATGATCTAGAACTGTTGGCTATTCATGTTCCAGAGTTGGACCTTTTTGCGTTCCCACTCAATGCAAAACTGACGTTTTTTTGCCTGCTCGCTTCAGGTCCTGGAGTTTTCTGGTGAGGCGTGTTGTCCCTCTCTTGGAAAAGGAGGTTCCTTTACGCATTCCCTCCCTTTCCTCTGATTCAGAGGGTGCTAATCAAGCTTCAAATGGTGGGAGCTACTCTGATTCTTGTGGCTCCCTTGTGGCCTCATCAGATATGGTTTCCCTGGCTGCAACAGTTAGCAGTGGAACCCCCAGTACCCCTGCCTCTGTGCAAGGGTTTGCTATCACTGGAACAGGGAACCCTGATCCATCTGGACCATAAGTCACTCCATCTCCATGCCTGGCTGCTAAAGACATAACCATTGCAAGATATGGAGTGTCCCTAAAGGTGGCCGATGTCCTGGTGGCTGCCAGAAAGCCTTCTACCAGGGCCACTTACTCCATGAAGTGGAAGCGGTTTCCTGCCCAATGAATCAGATTCTAGAGTATTTGTTGTCCTTGTCAGATGCAGGACTGTAATACTCTTCTATCAAAGTCCACTTGGCTGCTATTTCAACTTTCATGTCCCTGTTGATGGCCGTACAGTGGCAGAGCTAGAGGTGGCTCATACGTTCTTGAGAGGCATCTTGCACTTGAAGCCTCCCATTCGCAATCAAGTCTCGGCTTGGGACCTGAATTTTGTCCTAGAGAAAGTCACATTTGCTCCTTTTGAGCCAGCTGCGACTTGTGGCTTATGCTTCCTTTCTTGGAAAATGTTACTTTTAGTTGCTATTACTACTGCGCAAAAGATTTCAGAGCTACAGGTTCTAATGTGTGAGCCTCCTTATTTGATTTTTCACAAAGATAAGGTGGCTTTGCATACCAACCCTAAGTTTCTGCCAAAGGTGGTGTCTGAGTTTACTTTAAATCAAACTATCCACCTGCCAGTTTATTTTACTGAGCATGCCAACCTAGGGGAAGCATTGCTGCATACCACAGATGTACACTGAATACTCAGACAGTATGTTCACCATACAAGGAACTGCAGTAAGTGCTCACAGCTTTTTGTTTGCTTCACCCCTGGGAAGGAGGGCATACCAGATCTTACTTCGAGAGGGTTCCTGCAGTGGGTCTTCACATATAGGACTGTGCCCCCTGGCATCAGGTCTGCACGGCAAACTTGTAGCTAGCAGTCATCAGCGGGGACCACCACCTGATGTCAGGTGACGTGATATCAGCTCGACTATAAAAGGGGCAGTCCCACGCCCGCCCTCCAGTTCTTTCCCGTCGTCATGCCAGTTCGTCCGACAGACGCAGTAGAACAGCGATCTGTTGCCCGCCTTAATTCAACATTTTGTCTTTTTCTGCTGTTAATATCTTCTCCGTCACCTGCGGTGTATGTCGTCTTGTTTAAAGGAAAAGTGCACCAAGTGCAGCGCCTAAATCCCGCATGGGGACGAGCACTCCCACTGCCTCCTCTGCCTGGGGCCCAAGCACAAGTCGGCTGAGTGTGCTATTTGTCAGGGCTTTAAACAGGCCACCCAGACTCATCACAAGCGGACCCTCGAGGCCCACCTTCTTACTCAGTGACTAGATTCGATGGAAAAGGAGCTTGAGGAGCTTAGGGAGAGGTCGTCATCACCAGCCCCAGAAAAGAAGAAAAAGAAGAAGGACAAGGATAAGCACCAGGAGAGAGAAGCCCGTCTCCTCGGGGTGAAACCAGCCTTCCTTCGGTCGATGACCAGAGTGCGTCCTCCTTCTCTAAAACTGTGAGTACCACTCTTCCTGAGCCTTTGTCCACTCTGGTGGGTCGGATGCCCTCTCCCCCTCCTGCTGAGGTGAGTAGGCAGCCAGGGGTTACCTTTTAGAGGTCCTTGTGCATTCTCCCTCTAGCAGCACCGCCGATAAGCTGCCCCCCGACTCTGTCGCCGGGCACCCGGCCCTGACCGATCAGCCTGACTGCGGTCTTCCTACTGCCACCAGCCCGGTCGCGACCGATAAGTTGTCCGGTACCCCCGTTGACTGCACAGCCGCTACTACTCTCCTGTCAAGCTCCCTCATGGACCCCGACTCCGGGAACAGTGTGCTCGTGGAGGAACCCTCATCCCTGCCGGTTTCCATCCCCAGAGATTCGCCACCCATTCCCGACCTTTCTCTTCCTTTGGGAACACTTCTAGACCCGTCGTTAATGGTCCTCCCGGAGCTCCTACCTTCGCCAGGCTCTATCCCACCACTGGATCCCCTCCTTCCCAGGGACTTACAGGCATGGACCCTCCTCTTTCGGGACCCTCGGGCCCTTCGTCTGATCCTTTACTGCTGCCCAGCGGCCCTTCAGCGCCTCCCCCAGCTGGGTCTTCAGCTCCTCCTGCTGGCCTCTCTGGCGGTTTCCCAGGGCCTGAACCCTACTTTCCACCGCCGGACCCGTCTCCTCTGATGCTAGGCCTTGTGCCATGGACGCCGGGTTACCCGCATACTCCAGATTACCTGCCAGCTCCAGGCTACCCTATACCGGGCTACCTGGATACCCTTCGCCGGGGTTCTCAGGGTACCAGTACCCATACTGGCATCCCCCCAACTATCCATCATACCCTGGGTGTCCTGGGTTTCAGCCTCCTCCACCACCTCCTCCGCCAACTGACCATGATGCCAGACCGACGTGGTGGCAGGATGCAACTCCTGACTGAGCTAAAACAGTCCCCGCTTCAAGGGAACACTCCCCTTCTTGAGCCCTGCCCCCCAGGCCAGTGCCCTCCGGCCACACCTTGGGCTCACTCCCAGTGGGTGACATTGGAGTAGATCCCTCTCTGCCCAGCAGACTGGAATCCTCCGAGTCAGACGAGGATTCAGACGGTGATCAGTCAGAACCCCATTCTCCCGCTGAGCCTCAACCTAAATCCCCCACAGAGGACCCTTCTTTTGGGGAGCTCTTACAGACTATTCAGAAGGCTTCGGGCTGGCCGTCTAAAGAACTAGGTCCTCAACGTAAAAGACTAGCTGAGCATTTAGACCTTGCCAATGTGGACCCTCTCCCTATTCCTCCGTGGATGGGTCCACATGAGGATCTTGCATCCACTATATGGCAGCAGCCGTCTTCTATCCCTGCAGTATCAAGAAAAGTGGATAGATCATACTTTCCCCAGGAAGGGATCTCCCACCTTACTTCGCAAGCAAAAGCTGACTCCATGGTCATCACAGCTGCCCATGACTGCTCAGCCCAACCAAAACACCTCAGCTTCTCTCCTCCGGATAAGGACTCGAAACAGCTGGACCAATATGCTCCGTTTCTCCTAGGTTTTCAAAATTATTAGCCACTGTGGCTAAACAGACCCAATATTTTTTAGCTACCACAAGAGGTCTTTAGCCACACGTGGCAAGTAATGCTAAAATGTATACGGAGTTGTATTAACATTGTTTTTAAATACCATTATGGACAAGATTTACTTTTGTAGTGGTAGGCACAATATATTCACAGTTTGAGCCAAATTGTTTGAAATTATTTTATATTAAGTAGATGTGCAAGTATGTGTACAGCAATAACATACATACTAAAGCTTAAGATGTGGTCAGCCCAGTTTTGACCCCCCCCAAAAAGTACAGCATAACTATTAGAAACTGTGCACATTGCTTTATTAGGCAAGCAGGAGACAAATAATGCTAAAGGCCAGGCAGATTCAGGCAGGAAAATTAAACAATAACACTACAGTGCTCTTAACATTTTGATGGCATATTAAATATGTGACACCAGTCAGATGTCAGTTATTTTGTGAAAATGACTGAGCACCTGGCAGTCGTGCCTAGAAGAAATTTTGAATCTCTGCCCCTGCCCCCTCCCCCAGCCCATTACTGCAATAAAATGCCGGTCAGGCTCACTAAAGCCTGTACGTGAACAAGCAGTCCAGTTTAAACAAGCATTTGTCAATGCCGAATGTTTGCTTGCTGGCATTGGCAGTGGTAGTGTAGAAGTTACAGAGCTGCGTAATAGGAATGTCAGTGAAGTATTGAACTGAAGCCAACCCCACCACCACCCTGCAGAGAGTGACAGGCATTGGGGTGTGCGTTTGGGTCGTCAGGCATAACAGCCACGCATTTCACCACACCCCACTCTGCAGAGACTGACAAGTGTCACGTGTTCCTTGGGGTCTTTGTCTATGCGCACTTACTTCATTAGGAAATACGGTGAGATGGGTGCATATAGAGAATGGGGTGAGTTGGAGTCAAGAGTCCAAGGCATACCTCGATGCCTCTCAGTGACTGCAGGGTGTGAATGGTATGAGCATCACAGGCAAGAATCCCAAGTCACACCCTGATTCCTGTCATTCTCTATAGGGTTGGGCGATTTAGTTGAAAAGCCTAATACCTCAGGCATTCGTTGGTATGTTAACTCAAATGTTCAACATGTTTGTTTTGTGACCCCACCTCATGAACAGGGGAATATCAGTTTGTAGCCAAAAGCTGCTTATGCACAGTGACTCATGGCATTTAGCACTACAGGTGCAAAATATTCGAACAGGATGTAAAAATGACAGCTGTACTCTTTCTTTGGGAGGTGTAAAAATGGCTATGTTGCAAATGTGTAGTAAAAATATTTAAAAAAATGGTGAAGTCACGAGCGTACATAGAAACTGTGCAACGCACACCCTTTATATAATTAGGTTGGGGAATTTTTTATAGCAGACTGTCAACTCGGGCATTTTGGTGCCTCTGATCATGAACAGTGCCACTGTGATTTTCTTTATCTGTGCCGAACAATGATTTCCCACAGCGACCACGCATCTCTGCACTGAAAGTGTGAAAGCACACTTCAGCCATGTTGTGAAAAATGGCAGCTGTACTGTTCATAAGGAAGTGTTGAAAAATGCCACTAGTGAATATCTGGACTGAAAATATTACAAAGTCATGAACTAACGAGGATGCGTGGAAACTGCACAATGTTCACTCGTAACACAGTCGTTTTATGGACTTTTGTCACAAATTTTCAACATAGCCATTTTAAGACCTCTGCTCATGAACAGTGTAACTGTGATTTTCTTAATCTGTCCTAAACATTGCTTTCGCACACCAACAGCACCATTATGCGCTACATGGGCGGAAACACGCTTTGGGTAGGATGTGAAAATGACAGCTGTACTGCTCATAAGGAGGTGTGGAAAAATGGCAATGTTGGAAATCTGGAGTGGAAATATTGAAAATTCGCAAACCTACGAGCGTGCGTGGGAACTGTGCAACGCACACTCGTAAAACAGTCATTTTTAGGAATTCTGTCACCAAATTTTAAACATTGCCATTTTAAGATCTCTGCTCATGAACAGTGACACTGTGATTTTCTTAATGTGTCCCATACACTGAGTTCGCACAACGACTGCCCCATTGTGCGCTACATGGGCGGAAACACGTTTTGGGTGAGATGTGAAAAATGACAGCTGTACTACTCATAAGAAGGTGTGGAAAAATGGCAATGTTGAAAATCTGGAGTGGAAATATTGAAAATTCGCAAACCTATGAGCGTGCGTAGGAACTGCGCAACACACGCTCGTAAAACAGTCATTTTAGGATTTTCACCAAATTTTCAACATAGCCATTTCAAGACCTCTGCTCATGAACAGTGTCACTGTAATTTTCTTAATTTGTCCTGGTATATTGATTTCAGACACTGACTGCGCCATTCTGCGCCATATGGCGGAAACACATTTTGGTGAGATGAAAATGACAGCTGTACTACTCATAAGAAGGTGTGGTGAAATGACAATGTTGAAAATCTAGAGTGAAAATATTGAAATTTTGCGAACTTACAAGCTCTGCGAGGAACTGCGCAAGGCACGCTCGTTAAACAGTCATTTTTTTGAATTTTGACACCAAATTTTCAACATGGGGGTTTTGGGCCCCCTTTTCATGAATGATGTCACTGTCATGGCGGTATTCATGCCCAAAGGGTGATTTCGCAGTCACTGCGCGAAATCACCCTTCGGGCCCGAATAACGCCATGACAGTGACATCATTCATGAGAAAGGGTCCCAAAAATCCCATGTTGAAAATTTGGTGCCAAAATTCCCAAAAATGGCTGAGATATGCAATAAAGTTGAAACCCCCCTATCTAGCCCATTATACAGCTTACCGGCATTTCCTCAGTTCGCGGTCGGCTTTGAAGAGTGCAGACGTGTTCCCGGTCCACCGAAGATCGTCGCGCCGGAGTCCGGAGGTAAGTATGGGGTGGCGGGGGGTGTGGGGAGGCTGGGTGCGCAGTGGGTGGGTGCGGGTTGTGGGAGGGGGATCGGAGACGCACTGCTGGACCGTTTTTCCTTACAGGTAAAAAAAAAAAAAAAGACGTTGGACTTGTTGCCACGCTGGGGTGGGCCTCAGCGTGGCACAAGGACTTTTGGGATTGGCACCCCGCCGCAACATGACTGATTGCCACGCTGGGTGGGCTCCCAGCTTCATCAACTACTGGGGGAGAGGAGAGTGATGCAGCTCAGCCGACGGGGATTGGGCACCCGTCGGTTATACACTGCGTGCAGGGGCGGCGCATGCCTGCAGCTGGGGGACTGCGCGTGAGCAGCTTCTTATCGCTGCTCACTCAAGCGTAGCTCCCCCTTTCAACTGTATGCCACTGTATTTTGGAGCATGTCATAGACAGCTCCAAAATGCATTGGCTTACAGGGGCCGCGCCTGCCAGCTCGCTGCCTGAATTGGAGGAGGAGGTGACACACCTCTGAAATCTCCGATGATGGCACCATGTTTCTTGCACATGCGTGCAAGCAAACATAAAAACTATTAAAATAACATTGTGTGAAGACTTGAGGAATCTGTGTCATGCCCCATTACACAAATGTGAATAAAGGCAAGCCAGGCATCCATCAGACATTTAACAAGCAGAAAAAAACAGTAAAAGTAACAGTTAACACACTGCTCCTGTCTCTCAGCCCAGATCAGTGTCAGGCCTGGTTCGTAAGCAAGGCAGTAAAATTATATTTTAATGCCTGTAACTATTGTTATTTAAACTAGATGTGAAAAATGTTTTGTTTGAAAAGATTATAAGCTAGTAAACTGTCATGGCATTAAATAAGAATTGCTGCCAACAAGGCAACAGCAGTCATTTTTTTTTTCTGTGTGTCTGAGCTTCGTGAAGACTGCACAAGAGTCAAGCGGAGAACATGGCAACAATTACCACATTTTGCTGTAGCAGTAGGTACAAATTACAGTACAACAAAATAAATATCATAAGAAGAAGCACAGCCAGCGGTTTATTTTTCTTCTGCTAGGTCTATGCAGTAGTGCTGCTGCAGGTTTTCTCGAGAAGAACTTGGAGGTGCATCTTCATTTGTCTTGACAGTTTGAAGGAACCCACGCTTATCTTTTTCCGACGCCCAGATGTCAAATGCAGTTTCAAAATCAAACTTTCCCATGTCATCAGGAGCCTCAACCAGAAGAGTCATTAGATAGTGTACATTCCAGACTTTAAGGCGATTCCTTTCGGCAGTCTTACTGTTGTTATATGCACTAAACCCACGTTCACACTCCACTGAAGTTGATGGGGTTGCCAGACATACTGAATATAGTTTGGACATGTTTGGCCAAGATTCCTTGTTTGGGACTACCACTTTGACATTGAATTCTTCAATAGTGGACTCTTTGTGTGCCGAGAATAATCTACGTAATAATGACCATTCCAGTTTGGTTTCATCTTGGTTAACTGGCATGATGTTAGTACAGAGTCCTTTTTTAATGACACCATAGAGAGCAATAAGATTCTCAGTCTCCTGTTCTCCATAGCTCTCAATATGATCAGGTGCATTGCGTGGGTCTAATACCAACCAGTTGTCCAACAATGTGCCTTCTGGAAAGTAAAGTTGTTCAGCTGTGGACTGTATACAAGATGTTTGCAAATTCTTGAACTCTTCTCTTTGCTGCCATGTATCTAGCAGTGTATGTGTTCTAAATATAGATTGTCCCTCTTCTGATGGTTCACTTGGCATCTCTGACAAAAAAACTTTTAAGTGTGGGCCTGGATTTTCAGGCAATACACGAAGTACATCAGTGGTGCTAACAAGCTGCTGCCTTGCCTCTGAGAAGATGACAGACCGTTTTTGGAAAAGTTTCGAGAGAATTGCAAGAAGACCTACTGCATCCGCCAGAAAGAAAGCAGTGGCAACAAATTTGAAAGTCCCCATTTTTTTAAGGCACCGATAGCAAGGTTTCGCTGATAGTTATCCTCTGCCATTTGTGACAAAGCAGACATAAGTGAGGCTATGCATGCTTGTAATGCCTTTACAGAATCAGAAAATGAAAGCCATCTAGTGAAACAATCTGTTTTAGTTTCACAGCATGCTCCTGGTGTATGTCTTCGCTCTGATCGAGTATTCGACAAAATTTGGGCGAGTACTTTATCAGTTTCCCAAGCTGATTCACTGTAGACATATAACTGACCAGATACTGGTGTTGGTTGGCTGCTTTCTGTGATGCTAAGGCGAGTCTATGTGCGAGACAGTGAGTGGCAACTAAATATGGGTGATCTATTTTGGCTAGAGTGGTCACACCTTTTTTGCATCCTGTCATTACAGAGGCCCCATCAGTTGCAAGTCCTATCAGCTCTTTATCTCCTAAATTTTTATCAGAGATCATGTACTTCACGGCATTGTATACTGCTTCTGAATTGCATTCTGCAAGCTCAGTCACACCTAAAAATTTAGACTGAACATAGCCCTTGCAGTCAATGAATCTGATGTATACCATCAGTGTACTCTTGTTGGCTGCATCTGTTCCCTCATCAATTTGTAAGGAAAACATCTTAGATGGAGAATCCTCCAATTCCTTTAAAAAAGCATCCTGCACTGCCTTAGAAATTGCTTTGCAAAAGTCATTGATGGACTCAGAATGTGTGTAGATGCCTGTGCCTTGGAGGACTGATTGCTTTATAGGTGCTAGCAGAGTGGATTCCTGTGCAGAAAAAAGGAATAGACTGTCAGTTATTTGGAGCCATGCCCCCCCCCCAATGTGACTTGTAGCGTGTCTCTGCTGCAGCACTGCTAATGTTTTTTATTCGAATTCAGAAACGACAATACAGTAAGTGCTATTATTTATGTTGGGCCTGCAGTTTCGTGACATATGATCTGCAACCCTGAGGCAGTGCCCCCCCCCACCCCATTTAATATACATGAAGCTAGACTTTGATGTTCGAGATATTGGCGAGTAAAAATACTTACATTGTGCACCTGCAGTTCCAAAAGTTTCTGTATGTTATGATTTGCAGTCAGAGTTTTGCCCACGTAATAAACACTTCGCATCTCTGCTATGATGGCACTTTTCACTGATGAATAAGCTGTGCTCACAGCCTTTGTCATTCCCTTTTTCCCAGTTTCTGCCTCGACTGCAAGCCTTATTAAATTAAGAGAAGCACATATTTAACCATGACAATTAACAACAGATTCAGAAGACAAGAAGAATTGCAAACTGTTGGGGCATCCGTAATAAGACTCACTTGTGATCTTTGGAAATCTGATGTTTATTTAAATTGTCAGCCTTTGGCTTATTGGTTGGTTTCCTTTCTGTAAAAATATTTCTTCGGCCAGTTTCTTTGCAAATTCTGCAGTAGAATACTGCAGCTTCTTTGTCATGAATGAGCCATGGGTAGGTTTTAAACCAGGAATCCTTAATTTCCCTATGACTGTCTCTGTCATATAAAACTCTGTTTTTTTTGCTTGCAGTTTTTGAATAGCTGCTCTCCATTGCTACAGAGACGCTGCCACATGATTCTGGCTCAGTTTCAGGGACAGGACTTGCTGATCTGGGCCTTTTGAAAATATCTGTTATCTTGCTTTGTTTTACTGTGGCCACCCGGCTGCTCTGTTTAGCAGTTTCAGGATTTGCAGCTTGTTCTGACATTTTTATTTAGGTAGATGGTACAAGAATATATGTGACACAGACTAGAATATGACAGTATGTGACACTGACTGGATATGTGAGAATATATGTGACACAGACTGGATATTTGTACAAAAATTTGTATGTGACACCAACTGGTCAGTGCACAAGAATATATATGACACAGACTGGATGTTTTCACAAATATTTGTGACACAGACTGGTTTGCACAAGAATATATGTGACACCGACTGGGTATTTGTACAAGAATATGAGACTGGATATTTGCACAAGAATATATGTGACACCGACTGGATATTATTTGCACAAGAATATGAGACTGGATATTTGCACAGGAATATATGTAACACCGACTGGATATTATTTGCACAAGAATATGAGACTGAATATTTGCACAAGAATATATGTGACACCGACTGGCTATTTGCACTAGAATATATGACGGACTCGGATGTCTTTTGAATTGTGTGACTAATAAAGTTCTTTAATGAAGCAGTTGGGTCTCAGAGTTTCATTTCTTCACACACACATTGTGTGGCCAACAGTAATGGGGTGGGGGGTTACAGGACCGGATATGCTTCAGCACTTAGTACAGTTTCATTTCTTCAAAAAGATTACACAGCATGCTGCCAGTGTGGTTGATTGTTTTCTGAACACACACATACCACACACACTGTACTGCAGCAGTAAGGCACACAACAGTCAGTGAGCAGTTTAAAATAATTATTTTGCCTTGGCAAGTTTGTTTATTTATGTATCCTCCTCTCAGCTTGTGTTTCTTGATCACTTTTCTTTCTACTGATGTGCTTTTTCTTAATCACAACTTGTTGCTTCACTTAATCTTTAAGTGTATCTGCATACACACTTATTGTCCCCCACCACCCCACACATTATTATTTATTCAATACTTCAGTAGTTCCGTATAGTAGGTACTGTCTGTGCCTTAATACTCCATAAGCCTTTCTGTTTTGTTTTAATATCTTTTTCAACCTCATTCAGTATTGCAGTAAATATGCACAAACAATTCAACACTGCCTTTCAATCCAAGAATTTATTTTTAATCTCCTCTTGTCTGCCCTTGTCTACATTCTATTTTCCTGCCTGCTTTTTTCTATCTCTGGACTGTAAAGCACTGTGCCTTTAGTTCCCCTGCTTCTTTCAACTCCATACACATTCGGTTTATACTTCCAAATGCTTTTTTTTTTTGTCTCCTGCTATTCCCCCATCAAACTGCACCGAACGCTCTTATTTCATTAACTTGTCAGCTTTCTATCTGTAGTACTGAGCAAACAAAGCTCAAAAAATGCAATTTTCCCTGTCTGTTTTTTTTTTTAATATGCGTCACACTGCTTGCACTCGAATTTTTAGCTCTGTCTCCTGTTTTTTTCCAAGTTCCCCCATTTATTTCTTCTCTCCTCACCTTCTCTGGTACCCTCCCTACCTACCCACAACCTAAATATGCCAGCAAAATAAATATTTTAGCAAAATCAGCGATCGCCGAGGAGGCTACAGGAAAGCACTCACTCCCTTTCACCACCGCCGCCCGAGTGACTTGCTTCACAGCGAGAGCCCGTCCCCAGAACACAGAAATTCCACTGATTGGCCGGAGGAGACATGTCTATGTAATCTCCCCAATCAGACACAGTCTCCTCCGTGACAACAATTAAGTCATGTGGTTTTCTTTGGCTCCTAATGCGGTCAGATGGTTACCAGTGACCCGAGCATGTGCATTACAGCATTACTGCGCTCCTGAAGGTCACCGACAGGGTACTGCTGCACCTTGTAGTTTTTCGGCCACTCTCTCAGTAGTTCTTATGTCCGTGGTGAGAGAGTAGCGAAAGCAGGTTGCAGGCTGGCTCCTTTCGCCTCCGTGGCACGGCAGGGATATAAAATCTTAGCCACAGGGCTTGTGGATTCGCCATTGGCGACGTGGCGAGCTGCCAGCGGAAACGTAGATATGGCAGAAAGATTTATGCCTCGACCACCTGTGCTGTTCAGTCACTTAATTATTTCTCGCACATGGAGGCATTCCAGAAGTCTTCGCTGTCAGAGTTAGAGAAGAATCTTCAGGACGTCCCTGACGAGCAACTCAGGGCCAAGTTACTGGAGAAAGTGAGGATGAATGAGTCATCCTGCCGGCACGCACTTCGAGCCACATATGATTCAGTGGACTCTGTGGCTCGGGCTGCAGCCTCTGGGATCTACGTTAGGTGTCTAGCCTAGCTGTGCCTGGCAGATCTGGCACAGGACGTACAGTCCACTCTTTTGGACGTGCCTTTTAAGGGTCCTGTTCTCTTTGGCGGCAACGCGAAATATATCATTACTGGGCTGCAGGAGAGTGGAAGGTCCTTAAGAGACGTATGCTCCATGTACTGTTCAGGTCGGAAGAAGCAGCCTTTTCATTGCAAAACAAACTGGAAAAAAATTAGAACCAGGGCAAACGTCAAGCAAAACGTTCTGCCGCTGGCGCAGGAGCACAACCTCCTCAGGCCAAACTTGCCAAGGTGGCCTCAGAAGCTAAGGCACCCCTTCCCTCAGCATCATGACTTGCTTCCCCTCCTCCCGTCCCCCATGGAGGAACCAGTAGGAGGGAGGTTCGGCCTTCACCTGGCAGCGTAGAAAGCCGTCACCGCAGATGTATGGGTGTTACAGCTCATACAAAGAGGTCACTTCATCGCGTTCCTGGAGATTCCTCCAGCAAATCCTCCGGGAAGGTCTTTCTACCCATCGGGTCAGATCCCCATCGTCCATCAGGAGATTCCGGCTCTACTCCTAAATGCTGCCATAGAACCCATTCCCCCAGATCAAATAGGAAGGGGATTTTACTCCCACTTCTTCCTAGTTCCAAAAAAGACTGGGGACCTGAGACCGATCCTAGACCTCAGCATGCTAAACCACTTCGTGGAGTACAAGCGGTTTCGCATGCTGACTCTCCAGGGACTCCTGTCCCTGCTCCTATGAAACACCTGGCTGTGCTCCCTGGATATGCAGGATACCTACCTTCATATCCCTATCCTTCCAGCCCACTGCCACATTCTCCGGTTCTCCTTTCTGGAGAACCATTTCCAATTCAGGGCACTCCCATTTGGCCTGTCCTCAGCCCCCCCCCACCGGATTTTTCACCAAGTGCCTAGTGGTGGTAGCGGCGTTCCTCCACCGCAGGGGCATATACGTGTTCCCATACCTGGATGACTGGCTCTTTTCAGCCCCATCCCCGGACAGCCTAAAGGAGTCTCTCTCTTTCACACTGGATCTATTTTCCCACCTGGGAATTTCGGTCAACCTACCGAAATCCCAGTTAGTATCCTCCCAGTGCCTCCAATTTATTGGAGCAGTGCTGGACACAGTCCAGAGCAAAGCCTTCCTACCACTAGACTGAGCAGAGACCCTGGTTTCACAGGCTACCTTGGTGGCCAAGTCTCAGTGGACCCCAGCTTGCTCTGTGCTTTGTCTCTTGGGTCTTATGGCAGCTGCCATTCCAACTGTTCCCCTGGCCAAGCTGCACATGAGGGTCACCCAGTGGTCTCTTTGGGTCCAGTGGGATCAACGGTTGGACGACATAGACCATGGACCATCATGGTCATGATCTCCAACAGCCTACAGAAAGATCTTCTTTGGTGGCAGGATCTCACCAACTTGTTGGTGGGGGCCCCCCTTCCACTTCCAGGCTCCTTTCCAAACCCTTACTTCAGATGCTTCCAGTACTGGTTGGGGAACTCATCTGGGGAATCACAAAACACAAGGTTCTTGGTCTCCAGCGGAGGAGAGTCTTCACATCAACATCCTGGAGAACAGAACAGTGCTCTGTGCTCTCCAGGCCTTCCATTGCTTCATCAGTCTGACGGAACAGTTGGTATCTGATCATACCTCTGTCTGTCATTGAGAAGCAGTGAGAGTATGGTATTGGGCGATTCAACACGGTCTGACCTTGACAGCAGTCCACGTGCCGGGAGTTCACAATACCCTGGCGGATAGTCTCAGCCGATCAGTAGCTAGGGCTCATGAGTGGGAACTAAAGCAGGAAGTAGTAGAAGACTTGTTTCTTCTATGGGGCTGACCAGACCTAGACTTGTCCACCTCCCCATCCAGCGCAAAACTACCCAGCTTTTGCTTGCTCATTCCCGGGCATGGTGCTTTTTGGCGAGACACACTGTCTCTCTCCTGGACAGGGAGGTTTCTGTACGCATTTCCTCTCATTCGGAAGGTTCTTTTGAAACTTCAGGCAGAGGGGGCTCACATGATCCTGATCGCTCCTCTGTGGCCCTGGCAGATTTGGTTCCCGCTGTTGCAACAACTAGTTCTAGAACCACCGGTTCTTCTGTCGCTTTCTCATGACCTTCTGTCACAGGAGCAGTGCACCCTGGTACTTCCGAGTCTCAAGGCTCTTCGTCTCCATGCGTGGCACTTGTGGACATAGCGATTTCTCGCTATGGAGTGTCCTCCCAGGTTGCTCAGGTCTTGGTGGAGGCCAGAAGACCCTCTACCAGATCCACTTATGCCCTGAAATGGAAGAGATTTTCTATTTGAGCCACAGCCAAGCACTTGGACCCCTTTTCTTGCTCGGCCTCCCAGGTGTTAGAGTACCTCTTACATTTTTCAGAGTTGGGCCTTAGTTACTCCTCTCTTAAGGTCCATCTCTCTGCGGTGTCAGCCTACCACCGTATGGTGGAAGATAAAACCCTAGCACAGCTAGAGGTTTCCAAGACTTTCTTGAAGGGAATCCTTCATCTCAAACCTCCAGTTTGGAACCCTTGTCCTCCCTGGGATCTTCATTTTATGTTGGAAAAACTTACTTTGCTCCCTTTTGAACCAGCAGCAAGTTGCGAAATGTGCTTCCTGGCTTGGAAGACGCTGTTTTTGGTCACAATTACTTCAGCTCGAAGGGTCTCAGAGCTTCAGGCCTTCGCTTGCAGAGAGCCTTATTTGATTTTTCGCAAGGACCGGGTGGTCCTGCAGACTATCCTTCTTTTCTTCTGAAGGTTGTTTTGGAGATGACTTTCAATCAGAGTGTTGAACTGCTGGTTTATTTTCTTCAGCATTCCAACAGGGGGGATTATCTTTTGCACACCCTCAATTTGCACAGGATTTTGAGGTACTATACCTCCTGGACTAAGGAGGTTCGAAAGTCGAACCAACTCTTTGTTGCCTTTGCCTCCCAGTGCCAGGGCAAGGCTATCACTAAACAGACTTTTTCCAGGTGGTTGGCTAGCTGTATCCATTACACTTACCAGAAATACGGGAAAACCCTGCCAGGGGCGTCAAAGGCCACTCCACCAGAAGTGTGGCCTCTTCTACTGCCTTTTTCAGGAATGTGTCCACTGCAGATATCTGTGCAACGGCCACTTGGTCTTCCGTCCACACTTTCACTAAACACTACAGTCTGGACAGTGCCTCCAGGCATCGAGCTGGTTTCGGCCTTGCAGTTTTGCAAGGTCTTCTGTCTTAAGGCAGACCCTTAGTTGGCAGACATCTTCCTCCTCCTGGAATCTTGTCTCTGGCTCCTTCTTTTTTAGACTGCTTAGAATTCAGTCCTATATGTGAAGACCTACTGCAGGAACCCTCTCGAAGTAAGATACAGCAGCTATGTAAGAACTTACCGTCACAGTAGATCTTCAAGAGAGGTTCCTGTAGTAGGTCTAGTTTCCCACCTATCCCCCAGCTCCTGGAGTCATTTCCTTTCTCCTGTCTAGTCCTCTGTTTCAACCAGGGCACAGGGGCCCAAGAGTTGTTACTTCTTTTTCTTCTTCCTGTTTCTAGGTCTCCGGTGGAAAAGAACTGGAGGGCGGGCACGAGACCACCCCCTTTTATAGTCAAGCTGATGTTGTGTCACCTGACGTTGGGGGCGGTCCCCGCTGATGATTGCTAGCTACAAGTTTGCCATGTGGACCTGACACCAGGGGGTGCAGTCCTGTATGTGAAGACTTACTGCAGGAACCTCTCCCGAAGATCTACTGTTACAGTAAGTTCTTATGTAACTGCTTGCAGAAAAAGGATTGGGTCATCCCGCTCCACTCCCTCGGGGAACCCCAGTACCTGGAGATCATTTCGCCTGTTGCGGGCCTCAGCGTCCTCTGCCTGTTGCTGTAGTTCACTGACAGTCTGGTGGAGCTGCACCACAGCCCTTTCCACCAAATCCACTCTAGAGTCCAGTTCAGTGTGTTGGTCTTTATAGCTGTCCAGTCTCTTCTCCACCTTCCCGATGTCTGTCCAGAGGGTTACAGTTGTAAGCCGGCTTTCTTAGCGAAAGTCCTGTAGCTCCGACAAAATCAGTGCCATCTGTTTCTGAATGGATTTTGCACCAGAGGCCCCTGTCCTGGGCCTGCCAGGATGCATGGAGAGCAGCGACTCGTCTTTATCAGAGGCCAATGCTTCACCAATCGGTGACTCTTCTGGAGATGGAGACTGACTATTTCTCCCTCTGGGCACGTTTTAAATGCTGTGTTGATTATTTTCCCAAATAGCTGGATTGTTTCGTGTAGTTGTCCCAGTGGAATTGGAGTGCTGAAATTAAGCAGGCGCCATAGGTATGACATCACTGGAATGTATTATTGAACTCTACTGTTCGAAATCTTTTCAAATTGAACAGTAAAGTTCAAACTGTTACAAGGTTCGAATGGCTATTTATCATTCAGGCTATCCTTACATCAGTGAGTGACGGGTGAAATGAATCTCCCCATAAAAACATTTGCCCTGTACATTTCAGCATAAGACAAAGAAAATGTAAGAGAGACCTAAATACAGGTCTTTTTCGTTAATTGCCAAGCAGTGCTTACGTGGAAAAGCATTTTTTTTTTTTTTTTTCCCCCCCCATTCCGGGTCGGCCTCTCCTTCGGGCCTTCCTGTGTCCCTCACTGCCCCGATGCAGCCACCTGCCACCCCACATTGCAGCCCTCTGGGTAACCCAGTGTAACCCTTTGCCGGATGGGTCCCCCTCCTCCAAGGAGGAAGGCGATGGTGGGGCAGGCCAGTGCACTCATTCTTGGCCCGGGTTCTGCTGAGGTGGTCTGTGGACCACTCAGGGTCTCGCGGGAGCTGGCGACCATCATCCAGTCAACCACGGAGCTTTTTTCTTAGTTGCTTCCTGGGGGCATGGCGTGCCACTAATGTCGAGGCGTATGCCAACATTCACCACGTCCCATTAGTTAGCGGGACCCAGCGCATTGCCATACCCCCAGCCTCCGCAAGGAGTCAGCAAGCGCCAGGTCACCTCCCTGCCCTCCTGCTGAGAGAAGGTGAGCAGTCATCCGGCGCTCGAGCCCTCTCTCCCCAGCCAGCCCTCCAACATCTCTTGGTCCATTCCCGAACCCGGGTCAATGGTGTCGCAAGGGGAAATCCAACAGATGGGCCGGATGGAAAAGCAGTTTTAAAACTGAGAAAAAAAAAAACAATATGGATGACAGCATGAACAGTATTTCTCTGAGCAAATCCTTCAGTGATAACAGTTCGAACGGTTTTCATTTACCTACCTGACTAGCCGCTATCACAAAACCCGTTAAAATCTAAAAATGATGAGATATCTTTTCACCAGACTATCCAAAGGCATAGCCTTAGCACAGACCCCCATCATCCCTGAAAATTTCATGAACATTTTTTATTTAATCTGGGCTGCAGATGAGAGCAAAAAATCCCATGTTAAGTATAGAGTAAAAAAGTGTCAACTTTGCACTTTTTTGCCACTCCATATCTCAAAAACCATACAAGATGCCATTACGAAACTTTCCACATTTTGAGACACTGGCAGAATGGCCACATATGCCAAATTGTGAGCTATTTCGTCAAAGAATGCCAAAGTTATTAAGGTGCAAAAATTAGAGTTTAACATAGAAGTGCCGGTACAATCCTAACTATAGGGGCTTTACCGTTCCCTACGTATATATATATATACATACATACATACATATAGACCTCACCCCTATAGTTAGTGTTCACTAGGCACTTCAATGTTAAACTAAAAAATTTGCACTTTAATAACTTTGTAACAATTCAACTGATTTGCATGAAAATTGGCATGCACTGTCAGCCATGGTATATCTCTGGATGTGGCAAGTTAGGTTCTGGTCGGATGTGTGTTTTCCAAGTTCTGGATAGGTGAAAAATTTTGTCACTCACTGACTTTGCTGGGATTTTTCTTTGAACTTGACTGCAGACGGTTTGAAATCTTGGTCTGAAATTTTCAGGGCAGAAAGGGACTAGCCCACAGATGTGCCTTTTGTTAGCCTTGTGAAAAAATAATAAGCTAGCCGGCCCAGTGGTGCTGAGGGTTGAGGTGCTGGACGCCACACCTCACACTACGCTGGCGATCCGGGTTCAAGAATGACCTCGGGTCGCCGGGGTGCCGGCATGGGGGGAGGGTAGGAACAGGATTGAGCGTTGGCTCTCCTCTCCCAGGTGTGGGGTGGGGTTGCCCGTCCATGGTCCCGCCATCACTGAATGAAGGTTTGATGCTGGCGCAGGTGGTCAACGGCACGACTGGAAGGGAGGGGTGTCCCGAAAGGCGTGCACACGTGTGCCTTCACAAGCACATGCTAAGCCGGGGACGTGTGGGTGTAGGGACTGGGAGAAAACGCACAAAAATCCAGAAATTACATATGAAAAAATACATAAATAATAAGCTGTTTTTAAGTTATTGCATTTTAAAATTTTGAAAAATCATTTCTGAGCAGGCTCAGTAAGCACTAAAATATAGCAGTATGAAACAAAAAAGGAATCATGTTTTGTATGGGAAAATTCCTTTTTCATATGGCCACCATTTTGTTTTCAGTTTTGCCTGAGAAATTCAAATTTGGAAACTCCCAAAAATTATATTCTGGGGATGAACCAACACATGTAGCTTTCTTATTGGGACACCCTTATGTGCATTCTGCACTTTACTGCTTGAGAAATGCTTTTCAAATGAGTTCTATTTAACATTGAAATTCTTTTTTATATCACGTCATGCAAAAAAAGAGCTTGTTTCATATGATGACTCACAAAAAAAGATCTTTTTTGTATGGGAAATCTATGTATTTCAACAGGATTTTCAACTTCGGTGCATAATTTTGCCATTTTTGCATATTTTGACACCAAATTTCAACATGGTCTTTTGAGAACCCCACCTCATGGACAACATGACTGTTGTTAAGCAACTCCCGCCCGAAAGGTGATTTCGCAGCTAATTGATGAATTTACCTTTTGGGCAGGATTTGCATAATGATAGTCATTTTGTTAATGAGGTGGGGTCATAAGAAGGCTATGTTGAAAATGTGGGTGAAAAAATGTAAAAATTGCACAGTTATGACCATTCGTTGCAATTTTGCTATGCACACTCATAACTTTAGAAATTTTAAAGACTTTGACCCCAAATTTTCAACATACACTTCTTATTACCCCACCTCATGTATGTCATAGCTGTCATTTTTCAAATCCTGGACCAAATGTGTTTTTGCACCTGTGGCGCGGAATAGCGTTGTAGTTGCGTGGAATTATGTTTTGGAGGGGATTTGAAAATTTTCTGTACCAGGCAGATGAGATGGGGTAATAAGATGGCTATGCTGGCAATTTGGTCATTGTTGTCCTGTAAATTGGAAAGCAGGGCCCTTCCACAGCGACACACACATACGCATCTATGGAGGGGTAGGAGTGCAGGGCCCTAAGGGCACTGCGTTCCCACAGGCAAATAAAGTTACGATTACACTATCTCCAGTAAGGAAATTCTTTGCAAAAAACTATGTTATTGCATCAGTTAGGGTTGATATCAAACTGTAAAAAGGAGGGAAATTTGATGTTGGGGTTTCCAACCCTAACACCCCACTCCCACCCTGCGCACACTAACAGGCATCGGGGTGTGCCTTGGTTAACCCCAGCAGCAATTTCCCGTGACAGGACCTCTGCCTTTCTTAGACTGATTGCCCTCTGATACTTCTTATAATCAGCTCTCAGGGAGAGTTTATCCTCCAGCGATCCTGATCTGTACCAGGAACGCTCCAGTCTTCGCCCTTTGACCTTCAACCACCTGAGCTCCTCACCAAGCCTGGGGAGCTGTGTCAAGAGACTTTCAGGCATACACAAAATGATGCGAGCTAGTGAAGAGCTGCCACGATAGCCATATTATCAGCTTCCACAACACTCTCACCTCCATCAGCACACACCTACAGCAGGCTTGAGCAGCCCAGTATCAACAGAAACCTACAAGAGTCCACATTTCATGAAGCTCAGGACCAAACTAACTCCACTGAGGGGTTAACATATCTTTTGGGGGCCTGATCTGAAAACTCACAGCATGATTGATTCAGCCAGCTGATTGGATCCAACATAACAGTAAAAAGATTGAACCTCTGGGGGGAAAACCAGGTCAAAGGTGTGACCAAATTGGTGAGTGGCAGAGGTAACAGCCTGTGTGTAGCTCAGCAGTTCCATCTGTCAAATGAACTGCTGACTGGGCAAAAGAGATTTATTGTCAACTCAAATACTGAAGTCACCCAGCACTAGCCACCTGGGGTACTCCAGTGTCAGACCAACAACAAGTTCCCCAAATTCCTGCTGGAATCCACTCCAGCAACCAGGAGGACAGTAAACAAGAAGGGTCCTGCCTCCCACCCCTGCATCACCCTTAGCAGTGATGCATTCAAACATTCTGGTTTAACCCACTTGATAGGCTGCAAGTCTCAGACCAGATCCAAAACAGATGGCCACACCCCTGCACTCCTGCCTAAGGCAGTGCAGCACCGTATGACCCTGCAGAATGGCCACCTCTACTGCAGGGACAAAGTCATCCCCCAGCCAGTTCTCGGTGATGCCCACCAGGTCCACCAAGGAATCAATGTCAAAATCTGCTATTTTTGTGGTTTCATTCCCGATGGAGAGAATTGCTCTAAGGGGAGGAACCATGCCAATGGCCTCAGTTACCACATCCAGTGACATTTCAGGAGCCCTTGAGAAAGGAACCAGGCAGAGAGTGCCCCTTTCCCAGTTCCATTTTAACCTGGGGGGGGAGGGGCTCCTTCTCAACTCCTGATCCTGTCTGCTCTGTCTCCCAGTCCGGAAGCAAAACTGCGTTGTACTGTTATTGTTGGTAGTTCTGTCTGCGACAGATTTTTAGGCTTCTTCATATTCCAAAATGCTTAAACTTGCTGCATTACTTCTGGGTGGCTAGTGTGACACTTGGACAGCTGGTTCTGGTTGCAGTATGATTTTTGTAATATAAAAATGTGTTATGGACTGTCTCTCATGAGACATGCTGTTTAGCTAAAAGATAACAGCCAGGAGATAATTACAGGCTAGAAGAGACTAAATTAAGCATCTCCTGTTTATCTAGCTTATTTGTAGCTTGCCAGCTGCTAGGATGGGAAATCATAAACTTTCATAATGTTTAGAGGAAGAGAACAGGTTATGACGCTTTAGTGCGAAGTCATAAAAGATTCTTTGATGTGTCCTGGGAAGAAGAGCTACTTGAGATCAAAGAGGGGATATTATCTAAAGAAAGTCATGAGAGGACATGAGTTTTGGTGAGGTCCCTTTTATTAATTTACCTCCTGCTGGATAGACATCCTGATTGTATAATTTTTAATAAACAGAGGAGGAGCTGGGTGACATCATGGAGAAGGCAGGCTTAAGACAGTGTTTTAATTATGCTGTGAGTGACCTGTAAAGACACACATGTTTGGACTCTCTTGACAACAAAACATCTGTCTATCAGCACTATTAGAAGAGATACATTAGATATCCCAGAGGGAAGTGAAGTGTTCAAATAGTCACTATATGGTGTTATTTCAGTGCTGCAGTAGCAGTGTACACTTCCTGCACACTTCATTTCATAATGCAGTCCATCAGTGTTTAATTAGTGCATTTTCAGGTCTCTCTTGGTGTACATGCAGTGCTGATACAGTGTGTGCGGATTATGTTAATTAGCACTGTAATCACACTGCAAAAGTACTGCAATTAGCAGTGTTTTGTCATCAACACTGCCTGAAGCAGTGTTGGTGTAGCAATACTGGCCGAAGCAGTGTTGTGTCAGCAACACTGCCTAAAGCAGTGTTGCATTGCTTTTTCAGTGTGTGCGAATTATGTTAATTAGCACTGCATCAACACCTGTAGTGCACTTCAGTGTGCAGTGTGATTTTAGTAGCACTCCTGTCAGCAGTGTTGTAGTTCTGTTTCAGTGTATTAGGATGCATTAAGGATGGCGTCGCATAAAATTCAGCAAAAACAAAACAGTATTCATCTGCAAGTATGTGTAACCTCAGCAGAGGAAGCCTTGCTTAAAGGTTCCTGAGTGAGAAAGTCGTCTGTGAATTCCAAAGAAGATAGAGATCTTGGGGGCTATGTCTATAGGAGGTACTAAAGTCTGTTACCCCATGTTTGACTCAAAGTCACAAGGAAGGGGGTGGACATTTAGTTAAAGGAATGACCAACAATTGTTCTGGTTTGCAGAAAATGGTATGGGAGCCTCCCTGATATGCAGATCCTCACCAGTATTTCCAGGTTTATCTTCAAAAGGAGAAGAGAGCCTCTTCGGACTGGCAGCACGGAGCACATGCACGGTGTGGAAAATTATTTTTGGTATCAAGGGGCTGTTTGCATTGGACAAACACCATTAGATGACTGTGCGTATATCGGAGTGCAACCACACACCTGCACTTTTACTCCCCTCCAAAACAATTTTGCCATTTTATAAGATAAATAACCCACTGTGTGGTGTGCGGAAGCGCGGTGATACATACACGGCTTGGGTGGTTGGTGCACTCAGCTTGCAGCCTGATGTGTAACAACACACACCAAGGTGTGCGTATATCAGAGCGTGACTGCACACTCTACAGTGGGTTATCTATTACACATACACACACACACACACATATGAGACAGTACTTGTTGCAAAACAAAAACACTACATTAATGCAGGCATTAGAATGCAAAGCACACAAAGCAAGAAAACGAAAAACAGGGTTTGAGCCTCACGAGTCTTGGCAAATTGGTTGTGTGGTGTTCCCTAACGTTCCCAACCTTGATGCCCATCCTATACCCCCCAGCCCATAGCCTCCTTTCTAAAGCACAAGGTACAGCTCCAACCCAGTGCCTCCCATAGCAGCCATTCTTACCTGTAAAACAAGAACAGCAATGGGCTCACAAAGGATCTGCAGCTCTTATGAACTATTATATGACAAACAATATAGGGTAAAAAAAACAATACTTATCTGATACATATGGTCCGTGTCCTCCTACTCCCAGTCAATGTCCTGTCAGACCTGTAGATATAAAAGGGAAAATGGGTCAGTATGAAAAATAAAAATACTGGTCAGCTGGGTCAGTTGGGAAGGCTCTGTAGAGGTTAAAATAAAAAGGTGGGTTGGGGGGGAAATACCAGACCTGTACCACACCATCAACCTGGCTTTTAGAATGGACTCAGTCACTCAGGGGATGTCATGGTTGGGGGAAGGAGGAAGACTCCTTGCCCCTGTGCCCCTAGAACTAATCTTTTTTGGGGGTAGGCGATCATGTTGCTCCACACATCAACCAACATAGGGCAGGATAAAGACACCAAGGGACAGATATTCAAGGCACAATGAATGCTTCCCTGGTGGTGTAGTGGATCCCCCCCTCCCTTTTCCCAATCTGCCTGTAGAATACATAGGAACACAGGTATGTGACGGCAGAAAGGGACCGCAAGCCCACCTAGTCTGCCCAGTTTGCCTAGATATCCACTAGGCCTTTTCTGTAGTCCCCCATGCCAGTTGCCCTCTGTGCTTATTCCATGCCCTTGAGAACCCTCCCACCATTTCCCTCAGCAGCCCATTCCAGTTGTCCACCACCCTCTCAGTGAAGAAGTACTTCCTAATCCTTCCTCTAAGTCCCCCCCAACTGATTTGGAATTTCCAACTACCATCCATTGCAGTATAGCACACCACAGCAGGCTAGCTGTGACCATCTCTAGGCAGATATACACAGACACAACCAGTCCCAGAACTCTCTGCAGCTGGCAACAGGCAATAGAAGTTCCAATAGCCTGCAGTGCACATTTGAGCATACACAATCTCTTATCAGATGTTTTCCACTTCTGCTCTTCTCCAGGGGATAAGTCAGTCCGTGACAGAACTTAGCCCAGGGAGTTCAGTGGGGCCAGTAAACCAAAGATGAGAGCCTATATAAACTCTTAACATGCACTCTAGGACAATCTCCCACCGCAAAGGACTCCAGGATCTGCTGCAAATGAAGCTGTCAGTGCAGAATCCAGCAAAACCAGTTCATCATAATCCACTACACTACAGCACTCAGCAGGCAAACCAAAATGGTTCCACATGCAAACTGCACATTAGCACCAGACCCACACTAATGTGGGACCCTTGACACAAGCCAGCCAGTGGGTATTGTGGTAAGGAGGGACAAAACCTTTTACATGCAGGTACATCAGGGAGAAAAGGAAGGCAAGGGGAGATACTGAGTGTCTGAAAAGGGTGGATGGAGGGAGGGTAAAAGATAACCACCAAAAAGCAGAAATACTGAACAAATACTTCTGTTCGGTTTTTACAAAGGAGTGGGCAGGAAATGGGCTGGCATTAATAAGGATGGAGAGAGCACAGAAAAGGACACAGCTCCCTTTGCAAAAGAAAGGATCCTCATGGAACTGGCAGCAATAAGGCTATGGGCCAGATAGATGCACCCCTGGACACTGAAGGAGCTAAGGGAGGTGTTAGTAGGGCCTCCGACTACCTTGTTCACTCTGTCTTTGTAAACTGGTGACATGCCCAGGGATTGGAGAAGGGCTGATGTGGTCCCACTATGCAAAAGTGTTAACAGGGAGGATGCAGGAACTACATACTGGTCAGTCTGACCACAACAGTGGGAAAAGTAATGGAAATACTGCTGAAGGAAAGAATAGTGGAGCACCTGGTTGTCAGTGGTCTACAGGGGAAGTGGGGGAATGGAATGGAACATTTGTTTAACCAGGAGTAGAACACTAAGCTGAAGCTTGTTTCCAGATGCAACCTGGAGCACAAGGAAGTTAAGTAACTTGCTCAGAATCACACAGTATGCACTTAGACGGCTGTTGGATTCAAACCCAGGTCTCCAGATCTGTAGCTCAAAGTCTTTACCCAATGTGCTATACTGCCTCCAGGACCCAAGGCAGTTTGGTTTTATGGGAGGGAGGTTGTGCCCGACAAACTTAACTGAGTTTTTTGACTGGGTAACAAGGAAGGTGGATGGAGGAGGATGTGGCCTACCCAGATTTCAGCAATGCCTTTGACACTTTGCCACATAGAAGGCTGGTAAATGAGCTGGAAGGCTTAGGGGTGGAACAGAAAATAACAAGGTGGGTGGAGAACTGGTTCAAAGACTGAAACCAGAGGGTGGTGGTAAGGCAAATGGGGTGCATTACAGGGTGGCAGTGGTGTGCCCCAGGGGTCGGTGCTGGGACCCATCCTTTTTTAATATCTATAGCAACGATTAGCCCAGTTCCAATCAGGGGAGGAGAGCTGTTGTTTCCAGACCAGGGCTTGTCACTGGAAGGGGTCTGGGCAGGCATTTTGGGGCTGCATCGGCAGTGGGAGAGGATGGGATCACATTGGTGATCGACAAGGAAGCTCTTGTTGGCGGGGGACAGGCCATGCATACTGGGGCCACGTCGGCCACAACTTTGCAAGCCGGCGACTCAGGAAGGAGCGGCCAATCAGTGAATAGGGCGCGAACCTTTGACTGTGTGACTGGGGCATAAAAGGCAAATAGTCCAGTCGCAATCAGAGGAGGAGAGCTGTTCTTTGTTCCACACCACCCACCCTGGCCCCAACCTCTATTAAATGGTCGGTGAGGGTGGAGCCTTGGAGGAGGACAAGTCTAGATTGGGTGAACTGGAACACTAGGAAGCTGGACTGTTACTGACTGGAGGAAAAGGGTCCTGTACACTGTGCTACTTGGGCAACACTGACTACTACCAGGAAGGGGCATAATGAAGCAGACTGTATAAATGACTGTGTATGCCAACTACATCTGAGGGAGTAGCAAACTGTGTGTGAATCGATTACTGCTAGGGCCTTTGAGCTGGCTAGTGTTGTGTTGGGCTAATTTTGCTTGTGAACTGTCTACTGCTAGGGCTAGAAAACTGGCTACTGTCAAGAAAGAGGGAAAATTGCTGTAATTGGAGGGGGCAAACTGCTTGGGTTTTAGTGCAACACTGACTGAATTATTTCTGTTAGAGGGCCGCATTGCTCACCTAAAATGAAGGTAGACTTGGGGGTGGCCAAAGCGGGCACCTTCAGTAGAGTGATTGGGTGTACAGGGTGCGGGGCAGTAATAATATTAAATTGGGCAAGGAGGTTCAGAGGGTGCCCAGTGTGTTTTCAGTTGGCAGGTCTTAGGGAGGAAGTAGAGGGGATCAGAAGGCAGCTGGAAGGTGGGCGGGGTGGGGTGGAAAGGTGTGGAAAGGACCTCATGAGAGTACACAATGCCAATATGGAATAACCCAGGGAACTGGTAGACAAGGATCATATGGTTACTCTGGAGGCGTGGGGCACAAAACCAGCAATGTACGGAAATCACTTCGTAGGGAGGTGGCTGACCAGAAGGAGGGGGGACAGGAGAGAGCAAGTGGGGGCAAGCATCACACTTACTAATCTATTCGCCCTGCTATATCCGGGAGATGAGATGGAGAGGCTGGCGGGAGGAGGAGAGCAGGCAGACAGAGAGGATTTGGTCAGTAAGCTGGGGGAGACGGGGCAGGAGAGAGAGCCAGATCCACGGGGGGGGGGAAGAGACATTAGCCTAGGTGGGAGGGAGGTAGGGAGGATGGGGGAGTGCAGAGTGAAGCCAGGGTGGGAGGAGGGAGGACTAGGGTCGGGCAAGCATCCAGGTTAGGGAAGTCAACCAAGGATAAGGAATACTCTAGATAGGCCAGCTTCGGGGTGGGAGAAATCAGATGAGGTGGGGGGAGATGGGGGTAGGAGAAACATAGCAGATGGGGTGAAGGATGCAGAACTTCAGGGGGGAGACAAGGAGGGAAGCAGTAGAAGGGAGCCTGGGTGGGGAATCTGAGGATACCAGCCCAGAAAGAGAGTCCAGGGAGATCTGGGTGGGGGGCAATCTGTGCCACCCAGGAGGTTGGGGGGGCAAGGAGCAAGCTGGGAACTACAGGTAGAAGAATGAGCATGGTAGGGCAAGCACAGGCTTGTGATCCCCAGGCTGAGGGGGGCAAGAGAAGTAAGCTGGGGTTGATGACAGAAGAAGAGCCTGGATGGAATCTAACGGGCCAGTAAATGGGAGATGATCCTGTCTGGGTGACTCCATGACCTGGGGCATCTAGTGGAGGTGGGGGAGGGAAAGCAGCCCAATCAAGGCTAAATGTATCCCAGGTCTATCCGTACACAAGGCCAAATTCCAGCTATACTCGATAGCATTGGAATGCGGGGAATCCCCACGCTTCCTAAAACATCTGGGAACAAATGACTTAGAGGGGAACAGTGAACTAGAAATCCAGGCAAGATTCCGGGAACTGGCCAGGGTTTACCACTCTAAAGAAGCGTAATCTCCTTCTTTGAGATTCTGCCAGTACCTAGGGCATCCAGGGAGACCAAGCATAAACTTAGAGGGGTGAACCAATGGCTCAGGGACTGGTGCAGAGCAGAAGGGTATGGGCTGGTGGGGGACTGGGGGATACATGGGAGGACAAGGGGTTATATGCTAGGGATAGGCTACACCTCAACTTGGAGGGGAGGGAGATCTTGAAACTAAATCTTGCTGGATTCATAGTCGAGAGGTGGAGTTTAAATTTGTAAAGGGGGGGTTAAGTAAAAGAGTGGCTCCAGGAGGGCTGCCCGAGGGTCCAGGCCCAGGGCATGAAAAGAAGGCAGGTAACTGCAATCCAAATCCATCCAGAGCTGTGCAAGAAAGGGCATCTAGGGACTGCTCAGGGCCGATATGACTGGAGAAGGGAGAGGGGTCAGGGTGGAGGATGGCCCTGATCAATGCTAGGAGCATGGGCAACAAAATGCCCAAGCTCCAGGCGATGCTGGTTGAGGGATCAGTGGATGTGGCAGCAATTATTGAGACATGGGCCACTCAGAAAAATAATTGGGACCTAAATTTGGTGGGCTACAAAATATTCAGGAAGGACAGAGGAAAGGGTATAGCGCTGATAGTCAAAAATGATATAGTGGTTAGTAGAGTGGAAGAGGCTGTGGGGGGGGTGGAGGAGATCTGGGTAACCCTACAAATGAGGGGAGGTAAAAGATTGAAAATAGGGGCTGTGTACAGACTCCCCAACGATGGATGAGGCCCTGGAGGACAAACTAGTTGAGAACATCAAGGGGCACTGTGACCGTGGAAAGGGTATGGTGGTGATCATGGGTGACCTTAATATGCTGGGGACAGACTGGGACACTATGGCATCCTCTGTGGCCAGGGAACAGAGACTGATGGATGTGTTCCAATATGCCTTCCTGGTCCAGCAGGTGGGGGTACCTACTAGGGAGGAGCGGATACCGGATGTTGTCCTAGCAGACAGTGACCAGATAAAGGGCCTGGAGGTGTGCAGCTCACTGGCAGGTGGTGATCACACTACAGTCTGGTTTCTGCTGTATCTGGGAGGGGAGGATTACCATTCTAATACAGCAGTAGTGGACTTCAGGGGGTGGACTTCGTGGACATGGGCAGGATTCTACAGGGGAGCTTGGACAAGATTAGGCTGGACATGGATGCTAGCCGCTTGTGGGAGGCCATTAAGAAGGGGGGTGCAGGAAACTGCTAACTCCTGTACAAAGGTAAGGCGTAAGCATGGTACAACCAACAAGCCGTGTTGGTGGACCAGGGAGGTGCAGGAGGCGGTGAGGGAAAAAAAGGCTGCCTATGCATGTTTTAAGCGCTCTGGGTGGGATAGGGAGAGGGGTATGAGTTGATGGCTAGAAGGGTCACCACAGTGGTGAGGGGAGCCAAGGTGAGGAGGGAGCAAAACCTGGCTAGGGATATCTGAAGGGGGGAAAGGGATTCTATAGATACTCAAGGGAGAAGAGAAAAGGGAGGGCACAGATCAGCATGATTAGGACAGAGGAGGGATGGACTCAGGAGGCAGGGGAATCAGGCAGAGGTGCTAAATGAGTACTTTGCCTTGATATTTACGGAGGGAGGCAGGGGATCCCTCCAGCCCAATGGGAGGGAAGGTGAGCCAGCAGAGTCGAGAGGTCAGATGGAGTCGAGAGGACTGAAAGAAGTTGGGGTACAGGCTGGGCCAAGTCTAGAAGGGGATGGATGGTTAAATGAGGAGGTGGGCTGGGAGAGAGGGAGAAATCACAGTGGAAAGGGTGAAGGAGGTCCTTCAGACACTAAAAACTGATAAGGCACCGGGGCCAGATCGGCTGCATCTGAGGGTTATGAAGGAATTGGCTGATGAGCTGGCAGCACTCTAACACCTCTCTGCTGACAAGATGGGTGCTTCAAGACTGAAGGGTGGCTCATGTGGTGCCTATCCACAAATTGGGGGGTATAGAGAGGAGATGGGGAATTATAGGCCTGCCAGCCTAACGTCTGTAGTGGGCAAAGTAATGGAGGGCATTATCAAGGATAGGCTAAGGAGGCAGCTGGAAAGGCTGGGGCAAATGGATGACAAACAGTATGGTTTCATCCCAGAGAGATCGTGTTAGACCAACCCATAGATTTTTATGACTGGGACCCTGGACCGGCATAGACCGGAGGACGTCCTATACCTGGATTTCAGTAAGGCATGTGATTCAGTACCCCAAAATGGGCTGCTAATAAAGCTGGGGGTGGGAGGACAGTTGCTCAGATGGGTAGAAAATTGGCTAACAGGGCGAATACAGAGGGTAGTGGTAGGTAGTATCCTCCCCCACGAAGGTCACGAGTGGGGTCCCCCAAGGTTTGGTACTGGGGCCACTCCTGTTCAGTGCCTATGTCTTGGATATGGGGAGGGTGGTTAAGAGTAGGATGAGTCTCTTAGCGGATTACTTAAAACTGGGAGCATTGGCGGACGGGGATGAAGTGAGAGAGACAATCCAGAGGGACCTGGATACCCTGGAGGAGTGGTCAAGGAGGTGGGGACTGAGGTTTAATGCAGGGAAATGTTGGGTGCTGCATCCGAGGGTCAGAAACCAGGGCCATGTATACACCCGGGGGTCATACTTCAAGCCACAATGCGTGAGAGGGATCTAGGGGTGGTGGTAGACATCAAAATGAATAACACTAAAACTTGCAGAAGAACTGCGGCCAAAGTAAACCACATACTGCATAGCCAGAGGGATTACGTCCAGGAAGAGGCTGGTGATCCTCCCTCTGTATAATGCCTTGGTCAGACCACATCTCGAGTACTGCATGCAGTTCTGGAGACCTCACCTCAAGGATGACGCAACACTGCTGGAGAGTGTCCAGAGGAGGGCAACCAGGATGCTTCAGAGCATGGGAGGAAGGCCCTATGAGGAAAGGCTGGAAGAGCTTGGGCTGTACTCGCTGGAGGAGAGGAGAGACAGGGGGACATGACAGGGGTCTTCAAATATGTAAAAGGAGTAAACAGGGGTGGTGCCAAAGAGATGTTCAGACTAAAGAAGGTGGGAAACAACCAGGTGACATGAGTGGAAGCTAGAGGAGGGAAATTACCGGGGGGGGGGATGCAGGAGACCTTACTTCATTGAGAGGGTGGTGGAGCCCTGGAATGCACTGTCCAGGAGTCTGGTGGAGGAGGGCACAGTGGAGGGCTTCAAGAGGGAGTGGGACAGGTTCGAGGGTAAACTGAAGAAGAGGACGACCCTCTCTGGGGCTGGGTGGGAAAGAAAGAACCCATTAGGAGGCTGGCTATTGAGCAGACATAACAGACCATCTGGCCTATTCTGCTGGCTTTTAGTATGTTAGATACAGCGGAGGAACTGCAGGGGAAGGTGTGCCTATTTGTAGACGATACGATCCCCTTCTAGCTGGCCTGCCCTCGAGGACACACAGACCGGAGGGTCTCGACATTAGCGAGCGGGCGGCCACCGCACAGCCGAGAAGGGAACCAGGAGGCCGGGGGAGAAAGCCAGAAAGCCGGCCTGCCCTCGAGGACACACAGACCGGAGGGGCTCCGAGCCGCCAGCGGGCGGGCAGCCACCGCACAGCCGAGAAGGGAACCAGGAGGCCGGGGGAGAAAGCCAGAAAGCCGGCCTGCCCTCGAGGACACACAGACCGGAGGGGCTCCGAGCCGCCAGCTGGGCGGGCGGCCACCGACAGCCGAGAAGGGAACCAGGAGCCGGGGAGAAAGCCAGAAGCCGTGCCTGCCCCGAGGACACACAGACCGGAGGGGCTTCGAGCCACTGTGCGATGGGCGGCCACCGCACAGCCGAGAAGGGAACCAGGAGGGCGGGAGAAAGCCAAAGGTACGGGATAGCTGCACAGCCAATCGAAGGCTACACCACTTTGCCAGCCTCTGATTGCGCGCCTTTTCTCCCATTGACTTTTGCTGTATCTTTTGCACCACCAAAACTGGTCGAGATTACTTGTCTTTATTGAAAAGTTTAATTTCTAAAAACAGCTGTTTTTGTTGTTTATTTGTGTACTCCTGTGAAATGCCTACTTACCTGTTTAACTAGTGATTACAGTCTTTTGGGTCGATTCTTGTGTTGGGCTAGACGCTCAGGCGCTCCCACCCTCCTCCCAGTCTTTGTTGTGCAAATTTTAGCATTTAGCACCCTTGCAAGCCACTGCCTGCAAGTGTTACTTGATTGCCCTCTCCTCTGTCCCTCCCTTCTAGCCGGCCTGCCCTCGAGGACACACAGACGGAGGGGCTCCGAGCTGCCAGCGGGCGGGCGGCCACCGCGACAGCCGAGAAGGGAAACCAGGAGGCCGGGGAGAAAGCCAGAAAGGTATAGGATAGCTGCACAGCCAATCGGAAAGGCGACCGCCGCCTTTGCCAGCCTCTGATTGGTGCGCCTTTCTCCCATTGACTTTTGCTGTATCTTTGCACCACCAAAACTGGCTTTAGATTACTTGTCTTTTATTGAAAAGTTTAATTTTCTAAAAAGAGCTGTTTTTGCTGTTTTATTTGTGTACTTCTGTGAAATGCCTACTTACCTGTTTAACTAGTGATTACAGTCTTTTGGGTCAATTTTGTGTTGGGCTAGACGCTCCAGGTGCCTAACCCCCACCCCTCCCAGTCTTGTTGTGCAAATTTTACACTTAGCACCTCTTGCAAGCCACTGCCTGCAAGTGTTACTTGATTGCCCTCCTCTGTCCCTCCTTTCTAGCCGCCTGCCCTCGAGGACCCACAGACCGGAGGGGCTCCAGCCGCCAGCGGGCGGGCGGCCACCGCACAGCCGAGAAGGGAACCAGGAGGCCGGGGAGAAAGCCAGAAAGGTACGGGATAGCTGCACAGCCAATCGGAAGGCGCATCGCCGACTTTGCTAGCCTCTGATTGGTGCGCTTTCTTCTCCTATTGACTTTTGCTGTATCTTTGCACCACCAAAACTGGTCGAGATTACTTGTCTTTTATTGAAAAGTTTAATTTCTCTAAAAAGAGCTGTTTTTGCTGTTTTATTTGTGTACTTCTGTGAAATGCCTACTTACCTGTTTAACTAGTGATTACAGTCTTTTGGGTCAATTTTGTGTTGGGCTAGATGCTCAAGCGCCTAATCCCCCCCCCCTCCCAGTCTTTGTTGTGCAAATTTTACATCTAGCACCTCTGCAAGCCACTGCCTGCAAGTGCTACTTCTGATTGCCCTCCTCTGTCCCTCCCTTCTAGCCGGCCTGCCCTCGAGGACACACAGACCGGAGGGGCTCCGAGCCGCCAGCGGGCGGGCGGCCACCGCACAGCCGAGAAGGGAACCAGGAGGCCGGGGGAGAAAGCCAGAAAGGTACGGGAAAGCCGCAAAATTTTTGCCCGCCCCCTACCCCCCTTCAGGGTGTTTCTTTTATACACACCTTCCCGCCAAATCTCATCCCCGCATAGCTATTCTCCTCAGCCAATTCCCGAGCTCATTTCTTCACATCTCCTTAGTTTCTTTAACCCTTCCTACCTCCACCATGCTACTGCGCCTAATACTGCTGTTTTCTTCTCACCTTCATTGGATCCAGAAGAGATAACTGTTGAACCCATAACTGAGGTGCTTAGAGCGACCACTCAACACTGTCCCCCTACTGTCCCCTGTGGTTGCCCCTAAACTCTACATACATATAGTACCGCTTTGCATACTAATCCTTGGGGAATCCCCAAAAGGCTCACAACCAGTTTGGAACCCTCTATCCCTTGCTACCATACTGGCATTACAATTACTCCTCACGCCTGTCCATTAAGCTTGGTAATCTATGATAAAATCGATAGCCATGCAGCAGGATCATCACCCACTATATATTGGATCCCAAGAAAGAAGAAAAAACTGCCTGACTGCTCACTACTCCTATCGCTTGGTGCCCTCATCAAGCTAATCTTCTTTCTGCTGGTCTGTGTTGGCACTGTGGAAATCAACCCTGGCCCCACTGAAAGCTCGATCTCTCCAACTGACCTAACCTCCATAAATGGATTGAGTTTTCTTCACATCAATGCCTGCAGCCTCCTAAAAAAGTTCTCATCAATACAGGCCTGGGTTGCACACACCCTACCTGACTTTCTGGTTATATCTGAAACATGGCTCAAATCAGCAACAAAAGATAGTGAAATAAACCTTCCCAACTACCAGCTCTTCAGATCTGACCGCTCTATCCGGGCGGTGGGGTAGCCATCTATGTCAAAGCAAACATCTCTGCATCCTGCCCTCAATTCTACATCACAACCAAAGGAATTGAATGCTTGTCAATTAAAATAACCCTTCCCAACACATCATCCTTTCAACTGATTGGTTGCTATAGGCCCCCTCTGCAGGCCTCAAACTCCTATCCCACCTAGGATCTATACTAATCTGGGGCCCTGAAGACACCCATCATCTTAGGAGACATGAACTTGAATTGGCTGACTAATGCATCTGCACCCCTGGTAACCTTCTGTGACACCTATGGTTTCTCTCAATTAATCAAAGAACCAACAAGGATCAACCCAAAGAATATTCTCAACAGCACACTCCTGATATTATATTGGTAAATAAACTCATCATTATCCCTGTGCAGGAGTATATATTCAGTGACATAAGTGACCACTGTCCCATAGCTGCCATTAGATCAACAATCAAGCCACCCATCCTGCAAAATTCCTCCCACAAGGTCAAAAAGAACTTTATTTCAGGATATCTCCATGATCTGTGCTACACTACATGTTGGCAAGAATTCTATCTCACAGCCTCAATAGACAGCCTTCTTCAAACTTAAATGATATAATCTACAAGTGCCCTCAATTCATGCACCTTCAATTAGTGTCAGAACCAAACTCAAATCCTGTCGCTGGTTCTCTGCCGACTTTAAATCAAGACTGCTTGCCAGAGACAAACTCTTGAAAAGGGCAAGAAAGACAAAGGACCCAAATTATCTGGCTTCAATTCAGAAAAGCCAGAAACTCCTGCACAAAACAAGTAAGAAAAGCCAAGGCAGCCTTCACACAGCTGAACTAGATGCCTCCCATAACAACCCTTCCAGGTTCTGGGGACCTACAAAGGGCAACCTAGTCAAACTTCTACCCTGTCTTACCACCCAAAATTCAATTAAATAGTATTGAAATCACCGATAAGCAAAATATCTTGAATGCCTTTTAACGATCATTTCCCACACAGCTGGCCTGGCTTTCACCTCTTGCAAACCTATTAAGATCATCTCTAAACCTACAATCTACTGAGGTCAAATGGTTGCTTCCACATTCTCATTCAAACCAATATTCTTCAAAGAAGTAGAAGACCTTCTACTCCAGCTAGATACCACCAAAAGTGCAGGTGCAGACTCCTGACCCCTACTTTCTAAAAGTAGCTCTGCATGCCTTAACGCCTCCCTCACCCTCTCTTCAATCTATCACTTGCCACTGGTTCTATCCTCAATATGGAAAACAGCTCAAGTGTTTCCATTACTTAAGGCAGGTGATCCCATTGACCTCAATAATTATAGGCCCATCTCCATCTTACCAGTACTATCCAAGATGCTTGAGAAGTTGGTAAACTCTCAGTTAACTACCTACCTTGATACCAACAATCTCCTAATCCAGCTCAATCTGGGTTCAGATCTATGCATAGCACCATCTCTGCACTAGCAAAGTCACAAATGACTGGCAGACTGTCCCTAGACAAAAGAATAATACCTGTGCTGTGTTTCTGGATCTAAGCAAAGCTTTGACACTGTGGATCATGATCTTCTAATCTCTCTCTGAACTCATAGGCCTTGACTCACTCTTCTTAAATGGTTCAGATGCTATTCTCCGGAAGATTACAACTGATAAAAATGAAGGTGATCTATCTACCTCTAAATCACTCCTAAGAGGTGTACCTCAAGGCTCCATCCTGGGTCCCATCCTTTTCGCCATTTATATCAACAATATTGATTCCAACTTCACTTTCTAATATCCACCTTTGCAGATGACACTGTACTATATGTGAGCAATCCTCACCATCAAAAGCCTGTGAGCTCCTACAGTCTGAATTCTCCCTCCTTCAGCACAACCTATTAGAAAAGAAATTATTACTAAATGCCAAGAAAACCAAAGCTATGTTTTTGCCACCAAGAACTGTTCTTCCACCATCCCATCATTCACCCTCCCACAACTCTCTACCATCCTTGGTGAAAATCTGGAATATGTTGACAACTAAATACCTAGGAGTGTGGATAGACAATAAACTAGACTATACTACCCACGTTGAAGAGCTCCTAAAAAGCTAAGACAAGACTTGGTCATTCTATAGGATCAAACACTACCTGACCAAAGATTCCAAACAAAGATTATCCTAGCATCATTCCTGTCCTCATTGATTATGCTGACTTTCTCTATGGTCATTGCCCTCTCCATCTAAACAAATTAGACACCCTGTATCATAGAGCTATTAGATTAATTACTGACCTTCCTCTAGCACCCATCATTGTTTCTACAATGCAGTCAGTTGGACATCCTGCAACATAGAAGAAAAAATGCTGCTATCTGGATCTACAAAGCTCTGACAAACAAACTCCCTTCCTACATCTCAGACTGCTTCAACCGGATCACATCCAGGCCCTACACCTGAGGATCAACAAACTGATCCTGCTGAAGATTCCTATCACCTGCACCGGTATGGAAGAGCTGCAATCAGTTATTCCCTGGCACTTATCTCGGAATTCTATCCAAAGTCATTGAAATGGATACACTGATTCCTCTTACATCCTTCAAAAACTGTATACCAGCCTAATCCCAGATCCTGCACTGCTTCCACAAGGCCTAGTCCTCCCACACCCCACACTCTCCACACCCCTCCTCCACCACCCCCTTTTTAAAAGCTCCTTCCTATTCTTCTATCATTCATCTGGTCCTTTCCCATCAAACCTCACATATATGCCCACCCATGTACCATTATCCATGCCTATCCCTACTAGACTGTTTGTTTTTCTCCTTATTAGGTTTTAGGTTTATTGTCCTTGCCTTGTATATGTAAATATTTGTACATCTATCTCACTCATAAATGGTTGTATTTGTGCTATTCAATATCATGTTTTGTATACAATCTGTAACCTTTTGTTATGACCACTCAGGTCCATCTTGTAAATGAGCTATGCTCAATGATGTTCGCCTGAATAAATAAAGATTTTGATTGATTGATTGATTGATTGATACGAAGATCTGCAATAGGGTAGACACCCTGGTAGGAGAGGTGGAGGCAGTGAGGGAAGGCCTAAAGATTCTGGAGAGGTGGTCGGAAACTTGGCAGCTGAAATTTAATGCCAAAAAGTGCACAGCAATGCACATGGGTGTAATAACCCACAAACCATTTACACACGGGGGTAAGGAAACTCAGCAGGAGAGAGACCTGGGGATTATAATTAGATAACCTTAAGGCGAGAACCAGTCAGCACAGTGGTTGGCAAAGTGATAGGAATGCAGTGAAAGGGAGGAGTATAAACAGAAAGAGGGAGGTGCTGATGCGCCTTTATAAATCCATGGTGAGGTCACCTGGAGTATGGGGTTTAGTTCTGGAGGCCTCACTCTACACAAGGATATATAAGACAGGATTGAAAGGGGTTCAGACAAGGGCAACCAAGATGGTGCACGCCATGCATAGGAAGCCCTATGAGGAGAGGTGGAGGAATCTGATCTGTACCCGCTGGAGACTAGTAAGGTGAGAGGGAAGTTTATTTGCAAGGAAAATAGTGCTAGAACTAGGATCATAAACTAAGATTAGAAGAAGGAGGGTTTAGGGGCAATGTGAGGGGGCATTACATCACCAGAAGGTGGTGGGAGTCCTGAACCGACTACCAGAAGAGGTGGTGGTAAAGAAAATGGTGAAAAGGATCTCAAGGGTATGGGACAGACACCAGGAGCTGACCAGTGGGCAGAGTGGGGTGTCTCTTGACAAAGATGATGATTGGGGGTATGGGTAGACTCGACTGGCCAAAATTGTT
The DNA here is from genome assembly GCA_016271365.2 of Neoceratodus forsteri. Taxonomy (NCBI): domain Eukaryota; kingdom Metazoa; phylum Chordata; order Ceratodontiformes; family Ceratodontidae; genus Neoceratodus; species Neoceratodus forsteri. Next base: position 1,629,393,571 of record CM057453.1, read on the forward strand.
CAGATTTCTATGATTTCTAAGGCAGTTAAGTAATTAGGACTTACCTGTTCCTTCAGAGTAGGGGTGTCCTTGGTTTGGGGTATTCTGGTAGGACCTGAAAGGGAAGAACAGAGAAGGCTGAAGGGACACAAAGGGTCGGAGGTGCTAAAGGAGATATTAGAGTGTTAGAACTAAACAAAGATACTTATCTGATTGGTATGTTTGGCCAGACCTGTAGAAATAAAGGGAAAAATAGATCAGTATGGGGAAGATATAGTAGCAAGAGTAGAGAGATACAAAAATGGTATATAGCACAGGAGTAAAGGAAGAGAAGTTTTAGAGGAAAAGACAAACTAGGTCAAAGTAAGGAAACTAGAGATGGAATAAAAAATGCAGACAGCTAAGAACAGAGAATAAAGTGGTGTTTGGGACTGCAACCCCCTCATAGTGCCCCTAGGTGACCTGCAGGTAGCCAATAAATTTAAGTGAAGGTCAGATGACAGGTGGGAATGCATTTGGGCTAGTGGCCCCTATATTGTTTAAAAGGGGACACTGTGGTGGTTCAGGAGTCTTGAGTTGTCCCAGGAGGCCAGAGTGGTTTGAAAGGTATAGCTCATGGTGATATAATGGGTCACCCTCATGGACAAGTGGCAGTTTTTTTTTTTTTTTATATATCTTTCCCTGGAACCTGTGTGTGGGGTTGATGTCCTTGGGCTCAGACTGGCTATGGCTGGCAGGAGGCTGTTCAGAAAACTGCTGACCAGAAATGCTAAGCGGCTGTTGCTAAGCAGCCAGTTTAGTGCTACTGAACCATAGTGACAGTAATGGCAGGCACTTCAACTGCCAGTCCAGAGGAGGGCAACTAAAATAGCGTATGTGGTCTGCACCAGAAGTCATACAAAGAGAGACAAGCCGATAGTATGCCCTTGAGGGAAAGGGGCGGGGTTGGGACAGAAAATTTCAAACACCTCAAGGGGAATCAACAAAGTCCAGAGAGTAGCATCTTTCAGAAAAAGAGATGCGTAAGAACAAGGGGCAGAATTTGAAGATAGAGGGGATGGCTCAGGGGCAACATGAGGAAGTATTTTTTCACAGAGAGGGTGGTGAACACATGGAATGGCCTTCCTAAGGAGGTTGTGGGGTCAAAAATAGCGGGGGACTTCAAGAATACATGGGACAGACATGAACCATTTCTATTGGTGGGTAGGAGGAAGTCTGCTGTTGGATAACTAGGATCTGCAGCTTATCCACTAGTAGTGAAATGGGCCATCTGAGTGGGCCAAGCAGTCCTTATCTGCCGTCAAGGTCTATGTGTCTATGATTCAGCCACAGAGCTCCAGGCTGTAACCTGCTCCATGTGTGGGAATGAAGATGGGATAGTTTTGGGAGGGGGAGAGACTAGAGCAAATATGCCTCCCTCTACCCATTAGCCAAGCAAAGTGGCATGTGAAAAGCCCCACGCAGGCAGGTTAAGAGGCTGGAGGGTGAGCAGCAGTAGGTGGCAGGAATCTTAGCTGCATTGGCATGGTAGACTGTAGGTGCCCCAGGGGCCTGGTAGAAAGGACTGGGAGAGCAAAAGCACAAGATAAGGGCCACAAAGGAAAATCCACAGTGCAGCTGAAGGGCAATGCCTGAACTTGACTTGACAGTAGCTGTGGGTGGGAGGCAAACGGAATCTGTGGGCTTTCTGATGGGATCTAAGGAAAGCAGCAAGGACTGCATACAATTAGAGTTGCACAGCAGCTAATGTCAGCACTAGGGCTAACAAAAGGATTTGGGGGAGGAAAAAGTGAACAGCATAAGGTCCAGGACAGCTCACAATTAAAACAGTTAGAGCACTAAAGAGAAAGAGCCCTGATGGGTTATAAATATTAAGTAAATTTATGCAATAGGAGTGGACATAAATGAAGTGTGATAAATCCATTTTATCCGAGCATGTACGTGTATACATGCGGAATCTTACATTTACACATATAGTTATTACGTCATCCTCGGTTAATGTGCATGGTGGACTGCGTCACACATCCCCATCCCTCACCCCCGTTGTTTGACACTGCTTACTGGTATCTTGCTTTTAGTTTTGTCTCTTCCAGGTTGACCGTCCCTCAGCCACGCCACCTGCCATTTAGTCATACTTCTCCCCATTCTTCCCACTATCATACAGGGATCAGTTTCTGTTTAACAGTTTTTTTGTTTTTTTTTTTGCTTTCTACCAAACTTTTTTCAACTGGCTGCTCCAAGCTGCGCTCCAGCTGTCTCACTCCTCTGCATTCTGCTGCCGTGTCCTCGCCACACCTCTCGATATAAAAACCAGACTTTTTTTTTTTTTTTTTTTTTTTTTACTGCTTCCTCAAAAACTGATAAGCCCTCACTCTTACTTTTCCACTTTGGTTTCCCAACCTCGCTACAACTGCCACCAGAGCTCCCCCAGCACACAGAAACTGTCAGATTTTTTCCTTAAACTGCATGCCTGCAAACCCCACTGTTGATGAGCCCTCATCGAGGTCACATCGCCTAGTTTCAGACTCGCCACAACTGCAAACCATAGGCTCCTGTGAAGTCCTTTCTGCAAACTCTAAATGGTCTCTTATGGCCAGGGCCTCCCTTCCCTGCTTATTCACTGAGATTTCTCATGTCTATATATACACACATGTTTTGCTTCCCATCCTTTTCACCCTGACCTCCAACACTATTATGCTGTCAGTCTGTTCCATGTCTACTACCCTATCAGTGAAGTAGTAATTCTCACATCCATCTTACCCTCACCATAAGCTTCCATCATGTCCCATGGTCCTTTCCTGTTTGAAGGAGTCTCTCCTCAGCACCCTGTTCATCCTTAAGGTACTTGTGGTTCCATATGTTCCCCTTCAGGGTTTATATGTTGAGATCCCAGTCCCTCACAGGGCTTTTTGCCACGGCTCATGTACAGTTTTATTTGCATTTTACTGCCCACTCTGTGGCCTTTCTGCGGTGCAGCCTCCAAACCTGGACAGTACTTAGGCCCTGTCCACACTACTCTCTGTAATGTTACAGAGTGCCCAAACCGCTACCATAACGGTTCGTGAGCACCTGTAATTACAGGAGGTATTTGAATTGTTGAAACCATGAGGTGGTTTCAACGGGTTATGAAACCGTTATGCTCTCGTAACGCTATTGGGTGTGTGGATGCGGCACTGTCTCCTGAGCGCCAGCTGCATTGTGGGATCAGGTACAGTACTGGTGCCTGGCTCTTGCGTGGAGTACGGCGGTCCCGAATGGACACCAGTGGGACATACTATACCATTCCACGGTTATACCGGTTTCATCTGTTACGGGTCTGAGAGGCAGTGTGGATGGCTTTTAGTTGGTCTCACCACAGGGATTACTTGCAACACCACCACCTTCCTCCTCCTGCTGAAGATACCTCCCTATGCAGCCCCAGCATCCTTCTAGCCCTACCCACTGCTTTGTCATACAGTTTAGTATTTTAAAGAGACCAAGGTAACTGGAGTCGCCCTTCACCATATCCATTGGTGCCTTTGCCAGAGGACCCTACTGAAGACATGTCCTCAATTTTGGGTTAAGAATAGTTCTGTCCCTTTTAAAAATATAAACCAGTCCCAAGAACTTCCAGTTGTTTGTGCATCCCAGTTCATCTTTCATTTGCGATGACGAGATGCAGTGATAGCACGGGTTGTTTCGCCTTTATCTGTGCTGGGCGGCAGTTTTCACTGATTTAAATGATCTAGTGACCACCTGGCAATGAAACGTGCGGTCGGCAACAAGGCCTTGTTAGTTGAACAGTGCCTGCATTTTATTGCCAGGTAGGTACTATATAGTTTAAAGTCATAGAAATGCTGCCGCCTATTACATATAATGGAGTGCGCCTCACACCTTACTGGCATCTGCCATCCTGCTAGTGAGCATGGGGAGGAGCGCAGCAGAAAAAATAAGAAGTCCTTGGGACCCAGTTTTATTTTTTATGAGGGCCAGAACTTTTAATGGCTTATAAATTTAGGCATATTAACTCCTGGGTTCAGGCTGCAAGGCACCTATGGTATGGTGGGCAGTATTCACAGTCTCTTTAAGATCATAACAACCCAAGGTCTCCCCTGCTTAGTGACTGACTAACCCTATAAAGCAGCTCCTGGTTTCTATGCCCCAGGTGCACCCTGCACTTTGTCATTGAACTCAAATCTGCCCCAATCTGACCACTTTTGAGTTTCTCCAAGAGCATGTGCATGCTCTTCTCCTTAGTGCCCACCACAAATTTTGGTATTGTCTGCAAAAGGCATTCCTCTCTTTGCCAGTTTTTCTGCAATGTCACTTGTGAAGACATTGAAGAGGATCTGCGCCTAGTACTGAACTGAGCTGTTCACTGTCCCGCACTGTAATATGCCATTAACAATCACCCTCTGACACCTTAACCTCCCCCTAACTACTAATTGCTTTCCAACCTACATTTCTGGTCGCCTTCTGTTGGGCTACCACACCAAAATTAAAGTAATTAACGAATGGCTTAGGAAATGGTGTCTGCAACAGAATTTGATATGTTTAACTCATTGGAAAGAATTAAACATTATCCCAAACTGTACTGCTTTGATGGTTTACATTTAAGTAGACGGGTAATGCCATCCTGGCAAAACAGTTTTGACATCTGTTAACAATCTTTAAACTGAATTCAGGGGTGAGATGATGGGCAGGTCACCATCTCTAAAATCTTCAGCTAGCAACTCTATGAAATGTCAATATTTGCATTGCTTAAGCTTTAATGCCAGGTGTCTCAATTATAAACTGGATGAATTAAAATGCAGAATTAGTCTAGATGATGTTGATATCATCTCAATCAGTGAAACCTGGGGTGATGACAATTCATCTTGGGAGACAATTATTCCAGGTTACACCTCGTATATACATAATAGCAATAATAGGAAGGGAAGGGGAGTCACGTTATTTGTGAAAAACCAACTAAACTCAATTAACATTACTAAGAACATCAAAAACATGACAAACAAACTGAGACTATTTAGGTCAAGTTAAGTTTGTCTACATCAGATGTTCTTATTTTGCTATCATCCTCCCAATTCTCCAGTTGACATTTTAGATGCTATTCTATGTGAATTTGAACAGGCTAAAGTGATAGGCAATATTGTAGTCTCTGGCGATTTCAACCTAGGTGAAATAGATTGGTAGAATTTAAGTACTAATACCAGTCAGAGGAATAGGCTATTGAGTACATGCACTCAGTTGGGTCTTAAGCAGAATATACTTACCCCAACTAGAGGAAATAATATTCTGGACCTCGTACTTTGTGATGATGACCTAATAGTAGATAATATTCTGGTCAGCTACCCTATAGGGAATAGTGACCATAACACCATCACATTTAATATTACACAAACCTATGTCTACAACTCCAATCCTACCAAAATATATTTGTATGAAAAAGCAGATTTGGCGACGATGAAGCATATTATTGGGAATATTAATTGGGGTTTTTATTGGTAGGCTTTACTCCTGCACATTGTTGGGAAAGCTTCAAGAATATCATCTGCCATCTAAGAGAATTATACATTCCATCTAAGATTACAAATGCTAACCAAAATAAAGTTCCCAAATGGATGAACCAGTCAATCAAAAAATTTATTAGATTAAAGCGCAAAAGGTACATCAGATAGCAAAAAACTAAATCATCCTCCAATTGGGCTTCATATATTCAAACACAAAGAAAATGTAAGACTATGATCAAAGGGCTAAATCTAAGTGAGAACATAATTTAAGCGCAATCACAACAAATTAAACAGCAAGCATTTTTACCTTATATTAACTCTTTGAGGAAACCCACATGTCAAGTTGGTCCATTACTTGACAGTAGCGTTTGATTCATGATCCCACAAATATGGCTGAATTGTTTAATAATAACTTTGTAAAATTTTCACTGGTACTGTTAAACAAACTTATGGTGTTGCTTTGCTTGAAACTGTTGATGTTCCACCTGTCAGATTCTCTACAGATATCATTAAGAAAAGATATTAACATTCAAAGGAAAATACAGCCCTGGCCCAGACAGTATAGCTGGTCACTTACTATTTTGTTAGCAGATGTTATTTCTACCCTTAAAAATAATGTTTGAGTATTTTTGGCCAAAATTTTGTTCCACAGGATTGAAGAGAGGCAGATGTTATCCCAATTCATAAAAAAGGTCTAAAAAATAATTGGGAAAATTATCGGCCGGTAAGTTTAACTCCCTTGATCTGTAAACTATTAGAAAGTGTAATTAAAGATGCAATATCTCCTGTCCTTGATTCTCATGATGTAGAGCAACATGGTTTCAAAAAGGTAGAAGCTGGCTAACCAATTTAATATGCTTTCTACGAACATATTAGTTCTTCCTTGATAAGAACTTGCCTTGTCATGTCATTTTATTGACTTCAGCAAGGCTTTTGACATCATGCCACATTGGCTCTAACTATTAAACTTTGTAAGTTAAATATAAACAGTTTCTTCATGAATTGGATAAATAACTGGCTTCAAAATCACTCTCAGCAAGTAGTGATCAACGGGAAAAAATCAGCTAAGGGTATTGTGACAAGTGGGGTGCCACAGGGCTCAGTCTTGGGCCCCTGTCTTTTTCAAGCATTTATTGCTGATCTTACCTTAGGTTGTTCTTCTTTTACTACTAAATATGCAGACGACATTTAAATAGGTGGCCCTTGTGCCTCTGTCCCCCAGGCTAACATCCAAAAAGATCTTGATTATATTACTTCATGGGTTACGAACTAGGGCATGACTTTGAATATCTCGAAATGTAAAGTAATGCATTTGGGTACCAGAAATTTGCATATCCCTTACTCAGTGGATGGTTTACCACTTGAGATAACATCAGATGAAAGAGATTTAGGCATTATAATTTCAGATGATTTATCTTACAACAGACACGTACACAGCATTATCAACAAAACCAATAGAGCAGTATGGTCTATCTTACATAACATCAGATCAAGGGAGCGTGAGGTGTTGTTACCATTGTATCGAGCATACTGTATACTAGACCACATTTAGAATACGCTTCCCAGCTCTGGTGTCTGTATAAAAAATCTGAAGGCCTTTTATTAGAAACAGTTCAGAGGAAATTTACAAAAAAAATTTCTGGACTATACAATGTCTCATATGAGGGAAGGTTAGACACTTTAAAAGCGTATGCCCTTATCCACACTTCGTCTTGAGGTGATCTTATGTTATTATACGACATTGTTCATGACCCTATCTTTTATGTGAACTAGGTTTAGAATTCAAAATTATGATCATAATACTAGGGGCATCCTTTGCAACTAGTCAGAAAACCATTCTTGAGGTCTAGTCGAAAATATTTTTCACTCTTAGAGTTGTTGGTCCATGGAATAGATTGCCACTTCAAGTTGTTATTAGTGAAACTAAAAGCATTTTTAAAAATAGTTTAGATGGTTTGATAGGCAGTGGATATGATCTTTCCTATTATATAATGGATTAGCATAAGAGCATTGTGGGCCTTAGCCTTCTAGCTCTTGCACTTACCTTAAGTATGAACCTTAGTATGAACTGCAACATTCCAGTGTGGCTTATGCAGCTGTGACAGCTCTAAAATGATGTCATCCCTCAGTCTCAGCTGAGACTGAGAACAGAGTGAGACAGTGTAAAATCCATTTAACTGGAGTTTCACAAGCTGCCTTCCCTGCCTACCACTAGGTTTTACTGGGATTCTTGTAACCCCGGGTAACAGGGGGGGTTACACTGGTAAGGACCATGTTTGGAAACCTTCTACAGTAAAGACATTGGGTGTACGTTCAGATCCCATGTTTCTTGGAATAATATTATGTCAAATAGAACTAAGTTTCCTGTCTACTTATTATTTTCTAATTTAGCGATAATTCCTGCTACATTCCAGCACAGAGTGTCTATATGGTTTTTCTTTAAGGGATTTCTGTGAGCTGCTGTGCTAAGTCAATTTGAAGAGGATATGGTATTTATGAATAAATTTGATGATTTGCTCATGAGCTGTGAGTAAACTCCACCGGCATCCTCTTTGAGGTCACTGTTGTAGTTATCGATCACCTCTGAGAGAATGATGTTAGAAATAATCCTTGGGTTTCTCTGTTTCCTGCCTCTAATAAATTGATGATCACTATTCTCATCGTCCTCTGCCAGCAGTATATGTTCTTGTTCAATTGGTTATAAGAATTTCATTATTCATTATTGCCTATGATGGCTAGTCCCAAGGGCTTTTTTCAGGTTTTAAAATTCCTTGTTTCATCATCGTTTTCTGCTACCCTGATAGTTGTGTCTAATGTTATGCCAAATTCATTGAATGCATTTCTAATACCTAGTGTTGTCTTAATTTAGTAGAGTTAAGGACTACACATATCCACCCTTTGCATGAAGGGCATTTGTACCTATAAACAGAGGCCAAACTAGCCCAGGAAAATTTCTACCAATCACCCCTTTTAGTGTATTTTATACGAAGAGCTTTAATGTAAAGCTATTTTCTTTCTTTGATTTGGGAATTCCCTAAATAGATAGGGAAAGTAGGGTTTCCCTTTTTTAATGCCTTCCTTTCTCAGATCTACTAAGTTGTTAAATTTGCTTTGTTTACTGTCTGTCGACTTCATTCCTGTATTGTTGCCCTTTCCTTGTGCATATTACATTGGGTTCCTCAAACTGAACATTTTTTCTGGTAGGGTTTTTTCTATTTTCTACAGTTTGGCTTTCATTGTCAGTAATGGCCACTTTGTTAGGGACACTCAAAGAGTGTTGTTGTTTTTTCACTATTTTTCTATTGTTGTTGCAGGACCTTTTCTCCTGCAGTTTTTCCCTGCCTGGAATTTTTGGTTTTATTTTGACTGTGCCTTTCTTTCCCTAAGGTCCTGTACTACAGTGTTAATTTCCCTAATTTCATGCTTGCCTACCTTCTTGGTGATGACAGCAATACTTTCCTCAGGAGACTTAATAGGTCCCTTTGTATTTTTTTTGTATTAATTATTTCCACATTTACATCTAACGGATATCTATTATACTGTTGAATTGTATTTTTCTGTTGACTTGTGTTTTCTTCCATCATTTTTCTGGCAGATAGTACTTGAAGGACTTCTTTTAACATGGAATTACTCATTTGAATCTCCTTTTGTAGGTCTAACAAAAGGGATAGGTAATAGTCTATGTTTTGTCCATTTATTTTATAAGCATGAGCATTAGATATATTTTATTGTTAAAAGCATTTTCTTTTCCTAGTGTCTCTGCAGTGTTTGGCAAAATATATGAGGTATGTTGGGGAAGTTTTGGGGAAGAACTAGGCTTACTTTATTAATATATGGAGAAAGAAATTCCTCAAATTCTGCTAAAAATGTTGCCCTACTACCTGGCTTATTTGTCTCATGTGCTTTTTTCCACTTCATCTTTTGATAAAGTATTCTCAATCAGGGAGGTCCGTAAGATCTTCCATACAAAGGCCTGGGCCATCATCATCTGTGCTATGAACCAAATGGATATGTACAAGTCCATTGGGGCATCCTGGACAATTATATTGTTACATCCAAGTTCTTCTAATACCCTGATTTCCAGCATTAGGAGGATTTTCCTCCATGGCCTTACTGATGCCTTACTGAGGAAGTTTTAATTGGAAATGTGTTAGGTTTGTGTATTATTTGTTTTCCCTGAGAGCCATATGGTTCTCTATTGACTTCGGGAATGGGTTATTGTATTTACCTCTTTGTTTGCCTTTGTTAATTCCATTATCCCTTACTATCATTCTTTTACCCTTTTCCTTTTCTTGTTTTTTTCCTGGGCATTTTCTTTTTTGGTTTTATTCATTTTGCAATTATGAATTATGAAGACTTGACTCTAGAAAAGTAGAGTTTACACAGAAATTATCCATTTTCGGTGAAGATTAAACAAGGGGAGCTTTATACAGCTTTATGCTGCTATCAGGAGGGAAGCAGAAATGTGTTTTAAATTGAAGCTATAGAGTCTTAATCCTTATAATTTAAAATGATGAACAAACTCCTACCACTGGGGAGAGAATTATCTCAAAACAATGTCCAAAACTTTAGAAGCAAAGAATAGATTAAATCTAAAATCTTCCAAGTGCGAGAATGTGATCAATGCATATGAATTAGTGATAAATGTTGCGTCCCGTATAACATATGAATCAGCAATAAACAATAAGCAAAGTGTCTCATATAATGATAAATAATTACTCAGTAATATTTGTTCAGCCTACTCATTACCATTGATCTTTAATTAATCTCAGTATACTCAGTATTCTCAGAACCTGAAGTTAAGTTTGTGCTAGTATTCTGATGTACCTTAGATACAATACTAAATGGCATTTGCAAATAGAAACATGACAGCACCTGCGCAGTGACACTATATGGGGCCTGAGACCTCCCGGGATCATGTGATTTGTGGCACAGAAAATTAAAACAGAATTAAAACTGATATGAATGATATAAATAATATAAAACAACAGAGTTATAACAGAGATATAGTAGAATTATAAATTGTTTAAAGATTTAAACAGAATTATAAATCCCTGGCAAAATTATAAATCATGAGAGCGTTATAAATAATAAAAGTTCACTGTAAAAAGTTCACCTCCTTCCTTCTCCAATGCTGAGTGTTTTGCTGAGTGTCTCAGTAGTTTTTATGTCACTTACACCCGTGTCCCCTGTGAAACCTGCAACCCGAACAAACCAGGGACTAAGGGGCAGAGGACTGAGACTAAGGGAGGACCAGTTCAAGGCTCAGCATTGTTCAGTGACTTTAACTTTTCCTAATTTAATGTCTGTTAATGTCCATTGACTTGTGTAATTATGCCTCATAACTATAACTACTAGCCAGTAGACAGAGGGACAAACTTAACAGTTTAATAGCAGTCGGGTTCCCTGACTCTGTGACTCTGACCATGACCAGTTGTCAGAATATCAGATATCTTAATAATTAAGTCATATTAAAAGTAAATAAAATAAGTGTTGATATAAAATCTTGCCTTGATATAAAATCGCTCCTTGCTGGAGTAAAAGAGCCTTCACGTTATCTTGACAGATGGGAGAAAAAAAGTCTGATTGGACTGCTGGTCTGCTCACAACCTGTCTGAAAGGTACCCTGCTCCTTTTCTCATTCCCTGCACTCCGGCTCCACGACTGCTCTTCTTTTCTCCATGGACGGCCTTCCTCCTGAAGGGAACAGAACACAAAACAGCAGAATCACACCACCAGACACCCCACAGGATTTACTGGAAAGGTTATAGAATATTAAAACACATGAGTAATCGTAGCATACCTGTTGTAAATTAACAAAAACCTTTCTTCAACCCTGCTTCTGTGACTACTCCACAGCCCCACAGCATGCAATGAATTGTCAGGCTCCTCCCACAATGTGTGGTCCTGATTAAGGATGCTCAGATTCTCTGAAAGCCATTCCATCAGCATCCATTTGGATTGTTGGCAGTTCTGAGTCCAGTTCATTCCAATTCCGAATGCAGGAGTGGAATCCGAGATGGAATCAGAATTCCAATTCTGCCTTGAAATACACATGTACTGTATAGTCACTCAAGCCTTCTCCCAGTGCACAGTTAAAAAGACTCTGCCTGACTGCCACTTCCTATTCCTCCACCACATACCACCACAGTCTGGTCTCACTCTTCTCCACAATATCCAGTGATCCAGTCCTACCTTACTGCTGTAAAGAAGCTAGAAGGTCTCTCTCTCTGCTATTTCTTCTTCTTCTTCCTCTTCCTCCTCGTCCTCCTCATCCTTCTCCTTCTTCTTTCTCTTTCTCTCTCTCTCTCTCTCTCTCTCTCTCTCATATCATCTAGTCTGTGCTGTGTGGTTCCAGCCTAGTCGGCCAGTCCAGCACTCTGCTCCACTTTCCCAGTCCATTCATTTGACTTTCAGTTAGGCCCCAGTTCACTCCTCCTGTTCCATACCATCGGTGGTGGTGGAAATTTATAATCCTACACCCAGCCCCTCCTATTCCAAGCCCCTTCACAACTGCCTAGGGATGCTTGGTGTCACAGTCCTCCCAGTGTCTGCACTTGCCCAACCCCACTCGTCACAAAAAAAATTAACAGAAGAATGGAAGCAATAACTTAAGGCAGATGAAGGCAAAGTTCCTGCATTACACTAAGTTGGCAGTCATCCAAGATTGAGACTGGCCACAGAGAGTTGAGTAATGGCTACTGTGGCGATGTCCTATCACAAAACCCTAGGACCTTTAGACTGCAGTCATTGAGAGAGAAAAGATGTCTTATTACCCAGAGTTTTGAGCTGGTAAGTCAGCTCTCTCCCTAGACTCCTGTCCTATCATGCCTTTCAATGACAACTCATGGCACGTTTCCAGAGGATAGAATATTATGACTATCAATTGTGTACGACTATAAAGAGAAGCACAGTTAACTTGATGCTGTGGTGAGGTGGTCATGACAAGTTTGGTTCCATTGCACTTGCTTTGGGGAGGGGTCACATGAGTGAACTGGGCACTGCAGTCAGGACTAGACTTGTTGAGTCGACTAGTGGACTTCTTCAGAGGACTACCAGCCACATCAGTCACACCCACTGCCAGTTAATTTAGGCATACTTTGTGTGGAGAAGGATAACCAACCATGCCTGCATGCCACTGTGCAGCAGTTGAGTGGAGGTCACAGTCGGGCAGGGTTATGTTATGGAAGGAGAGGGAGTGGTCTGTCTGCTACATCTCTGTCTGGACTGGACTGCACCCTGTTAGTCTAGCAGTAGAGTGTCTGTGTGTGCAGGGTGGGGCATTTACTGCTGATAAAATGGATGCAGAATCGGATTCCGCATCCAATTTCAACCTTTTTCTGAATTCAGATTTTTGGCCCTTAATACTGAAATTCTGAATTCTGAAAAAATGGCCACTCTTTTTGGATGGATTCCAAGCAATCCTAATCCTGATTTTGTTTCACTGGTAATTTCCATTGGAATTTTAAAGTAAACTGGACCCAGAACCTCCACTTTAGTACCATTCAGCCGAGCTGGTGACTGAGCTCTGAAATTGTTTACATACACCAGTTCACCCACCTGGAAGGTGTGACCCCTGGTGTGCAAACTGTGGTATTGTTCCTATTGCTTTTAGTGATTTTTCACCTATCCATTGTCCTGTGGTAAATCAAATCCAGTCTTGATTTCAGTGCCCCCGTAAGAAGTTCTGCCAGCATTAAGCCTGTGGTGGCATGTAGAGGCGCCTGTATTTAAACAAGAATTTGCAAGTTTTAACTCTAGGTTCCTCTATTTAGATTCCTTGTTCCATTCTTTATTGTAAATGTTTGTGCTGCCTGCTCAGCCAGTCCATTTGAAGCAGGGCGATATGGTAACACTTATGTGCTTAATGCCATTTCTTTCACAGCATGAATTTAAACACTTCAAAAGTGAAACTGGGCATTTACTTCATTATTGTAACTATAGCAGTAGTGAACAGAACTAGAATTACTTCCAGCCACTTGTTATGGACATCCAACACCACTAAGAATATTTTCCCATGAGTGGGCCTGCATAGTCCAATATGTATCCCTAGCATGGCCCTCTGGCATTCCCAGCTATGTAAGGGAGCCCTTGGGAGAATATCTCATCTGCTGACATGCACTGTATTACTTTACCTTTGTTTCAACATCCACGTCCAGCATAGGTCTCAGGACAAAACTTTGGGAAACTGTTTTCATGTGAGTTATTCCAGTGTCTTTAATGTAAGTCATTGAGAACCGTCTCTTGCAATGCCAAGGGAACTACCACTCTGCTTCCCCACAACAGGCACCCATCTTCAGTGCTGCATTCTCAGTTTTCTAGTGAAATAGGGTCTCAGTGCCTCATTTTCTGAGTCCTGGGCAGCCATTTCACACATACTGTATGTTTCAACCTGTAGGTTGCGGGGGGGGGCACTGAAATCAAGACTAGATTGAAATTACATAAAGACAGTGGTAATTGACTTTAGGGGTGTGGATTTCAAGGGATGGGAAGGATTCTTAAGGGTAATTTGGATGGGATTAGGACGGGCATGGGCTGACAGCAGGTGGGAGATCATTAAGGGGGATACAGGAGGCTACCAAGTCCTGTGCAAGGTGAGACACAAGTCTGGCAGGGTTAGAAAACTGAGTTGGTGGATTAGGGAGGTTCAGGAGGTGGTGAGGGAAAAGAAGGATGCTTATAGGTGGTGCAGGCATTCACGGGAGATAGGGATAAGGAGAGTATGAAATGATGTCCAGAAAGGTAACCAAGGTGGTGAGATTGGCCAAGGCAAGGATGGAGCAGAAGTTGGCTGGGGGCATCAGAAGAGAGGGAAAAGGGTTATTTAGATATATTGGGGAAAGAAGGAAAGTGAGGGGCGGATTAGCAGGATAAGGGTGGGGAGCAGGCTGAGGTACTAAATGAATACTTTGCATCAGTCTTCACCGGGGAGAATGGTGGGGTGGCACTTGATGGGGGGAGAAGTAGAGGACCTGCAGGAGAGAAGGGGCTCATGGATGCTGGTATCCCTACTGGGACCAGGGGAGTAGTGAATCGGCACCAACTGGAGGGGGCAGACAGGACAGGTGGAGAAGATGGAGGCCAGGGAAGTTGAAATTCTGGTTGGTAGAGTGAGGGAGATCCTCAAGTCCCTAAAAATGGAGAAAGCTCTGGGGCCAGATGAAATTCATCCCAGGGTGCTGAAAGAATTGGCTGATGTACTGACGGCCCCTCTGGCGGAGCTTTTCAACATCTCCCTTCAGATGGTATGAGTGCCCTGTGACTGGAGGGTGGCCCATATTGAACCTGTTCACAAGGGTGGCTCAAGAGAGGAGCTGGGTAACTAAAGGCCTGTCAGCCTGATGTTGGTGGTGGTGGGCAAAGTGATGGAGGACATTATCAAGGAAAGTCTAGGTGGGGTACTGGAGAAAATGGGTTATCTGGATGATAGACAGCATGGCTTTGTCCCAGGCAGATCATGTCAGACAGATCTTGTGGAGTTCTACGATTGGGTGACAAAGGCGCTGGACCAGGGTAGGCCAGTGGTTGTCCTCTTTCTAGACTTCAGCAAGGCATTTGATTCGATACCTCACAGTGGGCTGCTAACTAAGCTGGGGGAAATGGGGTGGGGAAGCATATGATCAGATGGATTGGGAATTGGCTGTCGGGGCGTACTCAGAGAGTGGTGGTTGGGGGGAAGTCTCATCTCCCAGGAGGGTCATTAGTAGGGTCCCCAAGGGATCAGTTCTGGGGCCACTCCTGTTTAATGCCTACGTCTCAGACATCAGGAAGGATATCAGGAGTGAAGTGAGTCTCTTTGCGGATGACTCAAAGCTGGGGGTGGTGGTGGAAGGGGAGGAGGGAAGGGTAGCCTTGCAGGAGGACCTGGAGCCTCTGGAGAAGTGGTCACATACCTGGAAACTGAAATTTAATGTGGGAAGCACAGGGTGCTTCACCTGGGCTAGAAACCCAGGCCACAGGACACCCTGGGAGGATACACTGCAAGTCTCAAATGGTGAGAGGGACCTGGGGATGGTGGTGGATATCAAAATGAACAACTCTGAGAACTGTAGGAGGGCAGTGGCCAAGGCCAATAGGATGCTCGGTGCATCGCTGGGGAATAACCTCAAGAAGAGGAAGTGATTCTCCTGATGTATAACTGCCTGGTTAGGCCACACCTTGAATACTGCATGCAGTGCTGGTGGCCGCACTAAAAGGACATTGCACTCCTGGAAAGGGTCCAGAGGAGGCAACCAAGATGATTAGAGGTATGGGGGAGAGGCTTGAGGAGCTCAATCTGTACTCTCTGGAGGAGAGGAGGGACAGGGGTGACATGATGGAGGTCTTCAAGTACATAAAGGGGATAAATAAGGTGGCTTAGATGGGGTGTTCCAACAGAAAGGGGGGGCAACCAGGGGACACGGGCATAGGCGCCGGGTTGTATGGGCCCGTGGGACATGGGCCCCAGCAATATTACGATCTGGGCTGAGCCCCAGCAATATTTGCCACAAGCTGCCTTTTTTAAGGCATTTTTCCCCTGATTTTCTGTGCATGCCTCTGCTGCTGACTGTGATGCATGTGATGCCTGCACCCCTCCGGCACTACAGCTGTTTAATTAGGTGGGCCGCGGCTGACATTATTTAAAACTGGCGCATTGCCTACTACCTCTCTCCCTTAGCTGCTTTGTGCTCTCCCTGAGAAAATCATTAGGGTTCAATCTGTCAGAATGCCGCACTGTGATTGGCCAGGGGAGGCTCATATTAGGCTGTGAATATGTGTGCATGCGTTGGGGCAGTTCTGTGTGTGTGTGGGTATGGGTGATGGTTTCTGTTGTGTGGTGTGGACACAGTGGTGGGCTGACCTGGAAGAAGAGAGGTGGACGGTGGTTCAGGCATCCAGCCAGAAGAGAGAGCTGGAAAGAGCAGCAGCCAAAGACTGGTGGTGGTGCAGAAGGAGTCGGCAGTCGAGCGGAGTCCAGGTATATCCTGCCCTCTGGGTATTCTGAAAATCCCTAGTCAGTTTAACTCACTAGGCACAGCATTTCATTAACTCAACAAGCCAAACCATTCTGGCATGTCCACTTATCCATAGAAATCCAGAGCCCAGTGGATTATCCAGCCCCTCTGTTAATTTGTATAATAAAGAACTGGAATTCCTTGCAGCCTGTGTAGGCTGGTCCCAGAGTCCCGGCGCCCCCCATTTGACACCCTAAGTGATCAGAGCTGGCACTGACTCCAAGAAGCAGTATAACAATGCACACTTTTAAGTCTCACAGCGGAAGACTACTGGGACAAGTTTTCCACCCAATACTAACGATAAGAAAAACCTATGGGGGAAAACACAAAAGGATCGACAGTATTTTTTTTTAAAATACCACCTTTTCCTCAGCCATTTAATATAGATCATAAGCAAACAGCATGCCTCTGTGTTATATCCGTTCATACAAAAAGGTGAATTTAAAACCTTTTCTTTAATATGTAACACAACCAACGGGTGATGGACTGCGATCTTACGGTACTGTACCGTTACTGAACGTCTTAAATAATAGAATACACTTCACTGCCTGCTTTTTGTAAATTACATGACTAGGCACTTTGCAAACTATAGGCACTGCAAAAATGCTAGGAACCAGAACATGTAATCCTTCCAGTCCATGAAAAATATAAAGTGCCCCAGTAGTGCAATTGCTACAGGTCAGTTGTGCCTATTAAGTCTCAGGAAAATCTAGTACACTTGTTTGTGGTAACTGTGGTAAAAAAAAAAATCTCCAGTTGGTCAGGTCTTATAAAAGGTATTACCACAAAAAAGTGTACTAGTGCAACTGTATGATTCTACAAATCTGACCCCCTTAAAAATACAATTCAACTTCAGGTACAATGTCGGATAACTATAGTAGAGGAGCATACTTTCGTTAAGATTTGCAAAGCTATTCTTCATAAATTCAATAACATCGATGAATATTTCAAGACATAATTGTATTCAGAGATTTAATACTGCAAAGCTTAGACTCTATCAGACAGGCTGTCTCATTACAATGGGACTTCGGTACCCCAGTGGTAACGAAGATACTCAGCGGAATTTCCATGGAGCGGAAAGAAATACCCAACATTTTAAAGGTCAGTTCACAAAAAAAGTTATGTTACATAAAAATCTAATGCATTTTCTTAAAGTTTCAGAAACATTCTTCACGTAACTTAGCTGCACTGACTATGTGTGATGTGACTGTAATAAAATAACGGTTACTGACATCCGTCACATCTCAGAAAAAATTAAACTAACCCAATCCAAGATGGAACCATATGGCTAAAAATAATAAACAATACCCCAGTATTAAAACCCTTGGCTTATGCTATAGACATCCTCATGCTGTGATGCTGACAAGTTCATAAATGAAACTATCAACACAGAACTAGAGCGAGCATGTGATAATGGTGATGTAATATTTCTGGGTGATCTCAGCTTTGGCGACATCAAATGGGCATCTAATTCTACCATGTCTAGACCCGGTAAAGATATTTTAGAAACATGTAACTGAGTTAACTTGGTGCAGCATGTCAAGCAGCCCACTCGAGGTTCCAGGATACTAGATACTGTACTCAGCTCTGAGAATGTCAACATCTCAGAATGAAATGCCACTGATGGAAAGTGATCACAACAACAATAGATTCAATGTGAAGCTTAAATTCACACCAATTATGGGCAGCAGAGAAGTTTATTTATACAACACAGAAAACATAGCTAGTGTCATAAATGCCATCGATAACATTAACTGGGAAGTACCCTAGAAAACAAACCGGTTGAAGACATGTGGAAGGAAATAAAAAACATTATAATTTCACAATGTGACAAGTAGATTCAAAAAGTATAAAAGTGGCCGGCCCAGTACCGCTGAGGATTGAGGTGCTGGACACACACTGCTCTGCACCTCTGACCCGGGTTCGGGAATGAGCCTGGGTCATTGAGAGTTGGCTGGGGGGAGGGTGGGAGTTGGACTGACTGGCTGCAAGGCAGCTCTCCTCTCCCGGGAGGTATCTAGTCGCTCGTGACACACAGCTGCCCCCAGGTGGAGGCCCGAGAGTAGTGCAGGCAGAGAGAGGCAAGAATAGGGACGGTGCTATGGATTACTGCATGCACGTGCCTCCACATGCTCATGAGTGACTGCAGCAGGGAAGGGGAGAAAAAAACAGAGCTGGCAGGCTCCATGATGGTGTTGGTGACGTTCCCAGTGATAGGATCACCAACCGGAAGTCAGAAATGAACCCCCTGAAGGGAGGGGCCAGAGCCAGCCACCTGCCAGCTCCCAGAAATACCAGGGGCATAAAATGTAGATTGAAAAAAGTATAAAAGTATAACAGCAAAGGTATCATTCCTAAATGCTCAATAAAGGAATTAAAAAATAAAATAAATTAAAAAGAAACAAATGGCTAGGATATTGGTTAATGGAACCCTTTTGGAGGAATTTAGCTAACACAAAGGTACAATATCCACAAAAATAGATGATGATACCTTGTATTGTACCAACAGAGATGTTAAAAAAGAAAAAAAGGTGCTTTGAGCTTTCAAACTACACAGGGTTCTTCATCAGAAAACAATGATGGTTGTTTTGGAAGAAAACACTTTCTTAAACCCAGATCAGACATAAAAAAACAGTTAAAAAATTGTTAAGAATCCCATTGGCCTAAACTTACATTTAAAAATCAACATAGAAACAGACAGAGACATTAGAGTACCATCAAAGGAAAGGCAAAGGTACAAGGTAGGGATCCATCTTCTTCCAAGTTGTGTAACAGGGTGTGCTTTGAAACAACTGAGAAGCTGCATGGGATATACTATATTGGACTAGATATCTGCAACAAATCTCTCTCTTGCTTACATCTGAGGGAAGTTTTCCTTACTTTACAGTCTTACATTGGTATTACTTTGTGTTTAATTATTTTAGTTTTTAATTCAGGAAGGGGGGTTTCAAAACTGCTTATCTTGTGAGCATCTTCAGAAGGGTTGAAATAACTGCATATTTGATTTTCCTTTGTGGCTAACAACTGTCTACTAGTATTCTGTGACAGTTTGCATCAAATTACTTTTAAACAGTTTATAAATCAGTTATTGGACGTTAGTTGAATTACTATAAAGGGCAGTACTCACCAGGGTGGTGGAGCAGTGGTGTATCTGATTGTCTCTATCAGTCACCAGTGGTTGTGGACTACCCACACCCTCCCCACCCCCACCCCCAGGCATGACGCTTTCCTTTATAGCCAATGTTCTGACATCACTTCCTCAACAGGTCTTGGGGCAGAACTGTCATATTCTTAATAACCCAGGACAGTGCATAAAGGGTAAGTACACACCACAAAAAAGAAGAAAAAAAAAGAAAAAAAACAATAAATATATATATATTACATATTGTATATTATAAGGGAGAGGGACATGTGGGGAGTGGTGCAATGCACTGGCTGTGGGGCAGCAGTTTTCCGGGAGACATTCTGGAAACTGCGTTGCTGTCCTATTTGCAGACAACTGTCAGCTCTGAGGGAGGAGGTTACCCACCTCCAGGCTGAACTGGCAAGGACTAAGGAGGCCTCCCCCACCCAAAGAGCACCACTGCCACAACCACTACCTCAGAGGTTGCCAAGCAAGAAGAGCCATTGGACCACAGTGGGTTCTGGGAGGTGTGGGTGGTAGAACAGAGGCGAAGCCCCCTAGTTGTACCTCTACACAAACCATACGCCAGTCTGGCAGAGCAAGGTTCCTCTATGATGGCACCCTCAGTGGAGACCAAGAAGAATGCTGAGGACATCCACAAGGGAGACCCACAGAAGGGTGACAAGGGACCCTGCAGGGGAAGGAAACAGCTTCTGATAGGGGACTCCATTGTTAGAGGGGTATACCTGGGGAAGGGAGAGGAGAGGGAAGTAAGGTGCCTGCCTGGTGCCATGGCTTGGAGGGACAAGAAGCGAATCCTCAGGATTGCAGAAGCAGCATCACAGGAGAGGGAACTAGATATCATTGTCCACCTTGGGACAAATGACCTAGCTAGACATGGGATCAGTGCAGTACAGGATGAAATTGTGGAGTTGGGAAGGGGCCTCAAACAGGTAGCAAGCACGGTTACCTTCTCAGAGGTGCTGCCAGTCCATGGCAGGGGTGAGGCTAGGGTACTACACACCATGCAGTTTAATGAATGGTTTCAAAACTGGTGCAGAGCACAGGGCTTTGGCTTCATTGGGGACTGGGGGTACACCTGGAGAAATGAAGGTCTATACTGGCATGATGGTCTGCATCTGTCCAAAGGAACCAAGATTCTAGTGACAGGTTTAAATGCTTCCTTGGCAAGCTTTTAAACTAGTCATGGGGGGAGGTGCTAATAAGAGGCAGGAAATGTCAAGCCTCCCCCCACAAAACATGACAGGTAGTAAGGTAAACACTGAGGTACAGTGCTCAACAGAGGGCAGGACAGGTGTAAATGGAAAAATAGACAAGGGCAAAAAGAGCAGAGATGGGGGAAAAAAGGATAAAGCCAACATTAAATGGAGGGCAATGAGTACCAATGCCTGTAGTCTGGGAAACAAGCTTCCTGAGCTAGTAGCTTTGATGGAAGATGAACAATTGGTTATTGTGGCAGTCACAGAAACATGGTACACGGAGAACCATGACTGAGATGTCAACATACCAGGTACACAGTCTACAGAAGGGACAGGAAGGGGAAAAGAGGAGGTGGAGCAGCTCTATACATAAGGGAAGGGATCAAAGCTACAGAACTAAAAAGTAAAGGGGGAGGACAAGAGGCACTCTGGGTCACCTTGGAGACAGGGAACGGCATCACAATCCACACAGTGGTTGTATACAGACCCCCATCTCAAGGGGAGGAAATGGACAAGAAAATGATAGAGGACATTCTCAAAATGTCTGAAAAAGGGGAGATACTGTTGATGGGGGACCTGAATATGCCAGATGATAACTGGATGACCTGTACTGCAGTCACATCCAAGAGCAGGGTCATTCTCGATACTCTGCAGGGGGCAGGCCTTAGACAGCTAGTGTTGAAACCCACTCGGGAGGGAGCAATACTAGACCTGGTCCTCTCAAATGGAGAGAGGATCACAAATTTAGAAGTCAGTAGACATCTGGGAATAAGTGACCACTGCACAGTGTGCTTCACAATAAGCACAACCATGGAGACGAGCCATACAAAAACAAGCATACTGGACTTTAGAAGGGCTGACTTTGGCAAAATGGGTGAATACCTGAGGAATACACTAGCAAATGGCCAAAAGGAGGGTGGAAGAACAATGGAGAAAATCAAAACTGCCATCATAGAGGCAACAAGCCTTTGTGTGAAACAGATAAAGAAAACAAAGCGGAGTAAAAACCACTATGGTTCTTAAAGAGTTGGCAGGGAAGGTTAAGAGAAAAAGGCTGCATTCAGAAAGTATAAGGAATCACAGAAGGAGCACGACAGGGAACTGTATCAATTAAAGCAGAAAGAAGTGGGGAAGGCAGTCAGAATAGCAAAAGCCCAAACTGAGTTAAAAATAGATAATTCAGTTAAGAAGGGGGATAAAACCTTTTATAGGTACATTAGGGAGCATAGAAAGGTTAAGGGAGGAATAGCGAAGATTTATAAGGGAGAGGGGAGGTGGGCAGAGGGAGACAGTGAAAAGGCAGAGTTACTGAATGAATACTTTTGCTCAGTATTCACAAAAGAAGATGAGAAGGAGTTACCTAAACCAGACAATAGAAGCACTCTGGGTAGGGGGTTGACACCAGTCCATTTACAGACGAAAGAGTCCTGAAAGAACTCCTAAAACCTCAAGGTGGACAAAGCTAATGGGGCCTGACAGGATTCACCCAGAATCCTAAAAGAACTAAGGGAGGACCTAGTGACACCACTGACCACACTTTTTAACAAATCATGGGAGGGTGGGGTGGTACCTGAGGACTGGAGGAGGGCAGATGTGATTCCCCTTCACAAAAGTGGGAGCAAGGCAGAAGCAGGAAACTACAGACCTGTAAGTTTGACATCAGTGGTAGGGAAAATCATGGAATCACTTCTGAAAGAAAGAACTGTTGAGCACCTAGAGGCCAGCAGGGCACAGGACCCAAAGCAGCATGGATTTACAGCAGGAAGGTCACGTCAGACGAATCTAATAGATTTCTTTGACTGGGTGACCAAAGTAATAGACCAGGGAGGGGCTGTGGATATGGCCTACCTAGACTTTAGCAAGGCATTTGACACAGTCCCGCACAAAAGATTGATAATCAAGTTAGCCAGCCTGGGAGTGGGTCCCAGGGTGGTAGCCTGGGTAGCAAACTGGCTGTACAACAGGACACAGAAGGTAATAGTGAATGGAACACATTCCGAAGAAAGGGGGGTCACTAGTGGAGTACCTCAAGGCTCAGTGCTGGGTCCAGTCCTCTTTATCATCTTTATAGGTGACATTGCAGAGGGTCTGGAAGGAAAGGTATGCCTCTTTGCAGATGACACAAAGATCTGTAACAGAGTTAATACACAAGGCGGGTAGAAAGGATGAGAAGGGACTTGCAAGGTTGGAGGAATGGTCAGACATATGGCAACTTAGATTCAATGCAAAGAAGTGCAAAGTAATGCACCTGGGAAACAAAAACCCAGGAGAAGACTACACAATAGCAGGGGAGGTACTAACAACAACAAAAATGGAAAGGGACCTGGGGGTAGCCATATCAGATGATCTAAAGGTGGGTAAGCAATGTGAGAAGTCAGTAAGAAGAGCCAGGGGGATACTGGGATGCATAGGAAGGGGCATCACAAGTAGAAAAAGGGAAGTGGTTATCCCTCTGTACAGACAGTTGGTGAGACCCCATCTGAGTACTGTGTGCAGTTTGGAGACCTCATCTACGCAAGGACATAGACAGGATGGAAGCAGTCCAGAGGAGGGCAACTAAAATGGTGCAGGGTCTGCATCAGAAACCATATGAAGAGAGACTGAGAGAGCTTAATATGTATACCCTTGATGAAAGGAGGGACAGGGGGACATGATAGAAACGTTCAAGTACCTCAAGGGAATCAACAAAGTCCAGGAGGGTAGCATCTTTCAGAAAAAGAGATGTGTAAGAACAAGGGGCACAATTTAAAGATAGAGGGGGGATGGTTCAGGGGTAATGTGAGGAAAATTTTTCACGTAAGAGAGTGGTGGACGCATGGAACCACCTTCCTGGAGAGGCTGTGGGGTCTAAAACAGTGGAGGAATTCAAACATGCATGAGACAGACATAAGGCAATTATAGTGGGGTGGCAGGAAGTAGGCTGTTGGTTAACTAAAATCTGCAGCTTATTCAGTAGGAGGAAATGGGCAGACTGGGTGGGCCAAGTGGTCCTTATCTGCGTCAAAGTCTATGTTTCTATGTTTCTGTGTTTCTATGGATGCTCCTCTCCCCACTTTTGTTTGCCTTGGCAATCAGGGAAACAGAGGAGATAAAGGGATTCACAGCCATATAGGTAGGCAGCATAAACTAACTTTATATGCTGATGATCTGCTCCATTTATTATGGACCCAACACTCTATGTCCCATTTGTTACAGATACTTACATAGTTTATGGAGTTTTCTGGGTCCCCTTTAATTTGCATAAATCAGAACTGATGAGCCTAGGTCCGATCCGCCAGAATGCTTGAGAGCACAATGGGGTCTCAAAACAATTGCATGGCCCTTACTTATTTGGGAGTGAAGGTAGGTAGAAATTAAGTTGGAGGGGGGAGAGTTGTATGCCCTAAATTACAAGCTGCTGTATAGCACAATTCTGGCAGAACTTGAGTAATGGAGGGTGTTACCTTATCTTGGATAGGTTGCATAAATTTACTAAAGATGAGCACCCCACTACACATTCTCTATGTCATGCAGATGTTACCAATGGAGCCCACTAAACAGGATCTTAAGAAGCTCAAGAAAGGTTTTTTCAGTCTTTATTTGGCAAAATAAGAGGCCTAGAATGAGCCTGCAGCGGCTTAGAGTGGGTGGGAGCAGGGAGTGGGTTTTCCTGAGCTTCAGGGATTTTTGTGTTGCCACACAAAAAGATATGTACAAGACTGGGTCACCAATGGGGAGGAGGCAAGGTGGGTGAATTCTGAAGGAGAAGATGTGAGAGTCCGGTTGTCAGTTTATCTGGGCCCAGATGGAAAGCATGCTTATAAGGTGGTGGAGGACTAATCCCCTGGTTCTGCACACTCTAGACATGTGGGAGGACTCGGACAACACCATACCAGCAGCAGCCAGGCAGTGCAACAGGCAAGTTGTAGTCTGAGGAGTCAGGCCGGCGATGAGGGACAGGGAGGAGGACCCATGGCCGGGCAGCCACGGAGTGGAACCAGGCGCGCTGCGGATGTGGTCTCTGGTGGGCAGCAGCAACAAGCACAAGTAGGCTGAGCAGCAGACTAGTGCTGCAGAGGGGAGTAGAGTGAGTGGGTGACCTGAGCATGCCGGTTAGGGAGGTTATTGGAAAGGTGGCAGACCTACAAGTGGCCAGGTGGGGTCTTTCGGTCCGGGCGGCAGGTGGCAGCACAGAGCAAGCCATCTCGAGGAACAGCAGAGGAGGAGAGCGTCAGCCAGCAAGCAAAGGTAGGCCAGCAGCAGCAGAACTGTTCCATGGGGTGCACATTCAATCACAGTAGAGTGTCTCCTGGCAGTTAGGCTAGGAAACCAGTCCTTAGCTACTCCTCAGGCACTTCAGCTCATGGTATACCGTGGGTTGCTTAACTCATGCTGGAGGAGGGGCTGGCACATTTACACTTATTTTATGGGAGGGATGTTGATGTTTCCTCTGTGGGGATGGATGGGAGGGATGCTGATGTTGCCTCTGTGGGAATGGATGGAGAGGATGCTGATGCTGTGAGGATGGATGGGAGGGATGCTGATGCTGTGGGGATGGATGGGAGGATGCTGATGTTGCCTCTGTGGGGATGGGAGGGATACTGATGTTGCCTCTGTGGGGATGGATGGGAGGGATGCTGATGTTGCCTCTGTGGGGATGGGAGGGATACTGATGTTGCCTCTGTGGGGATGGATGGGAGGGATGTTGAGTTCAGTGACTGAAGTGAACCTGGTGGTCTGTCTCTGGCAGCAGTGTGTGACTACTCTGATGGGCATGGGGGTGAACTCTGTCTCTGGCAGCTCTGCAATGTATGATGCATGGGGGGAACAGCCTGGGGAGCTTCAGGATGGGAACACAGACCTGGCCTACTGACTAGCTTGCTAACTTGCTTGCTGACTTGCTGAAGCCTTCAGCAAGCAAATGAGTAAGGTAGCCAGTATGCTAGGTCTCTGTTTCCATCCTAAAGGCCTTGTTATGGGGTAAGCAGCAACACAGCTGGGGCATATTTATTATCTCCTGGAAATACAAGAATAAAGTTATGTAGTACTAGTAGTTAGTTTCTGAAATATGAGCATCCTTTACTTTCCTGCCAGTGCAGTCACAGTCCTAATCAGATCATTGTTTTGCATCTGCCTGTTCTCATATTCAGCTAACAAATTATTCCCACCACTACTGTGATTAATAAGTATTTGCTTATCAGTTTCTTGAAAATACCACAGGGGAAAAGAAAAAATGCTTATTAGCAATAAAGAATGAAGATTATTTTTTGAAGGTGTCAGACTCAAGGGGCAGAAAACAAACAGTAAAATTCTAATTAATTGCAGGCTTATATGTTACATGTGAAGTATGCATGCCCTGACAAAATAGTCTTTCCCATTTTTCAGATTGTGATTGACAAAAAGTTTGGGAATCCACTTAAAGATACAATCGAACATCACAGACTTGCTCCCAGTGGAATATGTGCTAGTGAGATGAAATAAACCCCAGTTCAGTGATATTTCTGTTGGGCTGATAACTGTATGATGAAAAAATTGTTTGCTAAAGCATTTGTCAACATTAATTGACAGAGATTTGGGGGGTCCAATTGTTTAAACAGGAGTAGCACACAAAGCTGAAAGCTTGTTTACAGGTGCAACCTGGGAGCACAGGGAAGTTGTGACTTGCTCAGGATCACACAGTATGCAAGAGGGGGCTATGGAATCAAACCCAGATCTCCAGATTTGCAGCTCAGAGCCTTAACCACTGCACTATACTGCCTCTCCCCCAAGTTATGTAACGTGGGAGAAGAAAGTGGTGTGATGAGATGGGGGCACAGGTGTGACTTGAGAGGGGTCAGAAAACCCAGTTGGAGAGTGTGGCCATTGTAGCATAATGAGAAAGTAATATAAAAAAAAAATAAAAAGGCAGCTGCATTCCTCATTAAACTGCACAGCCAAGCATTAAAAGCAATAGCTGCCAGCTATCTTGAATTATTTCTAGGGCTCTTACTTCTTCACTGTTGCTATGTGGACCTGTGGCTACTGAAAAGCAGGTTTACTGTACATAATGGCTCTTAGTTGCTAGGGCACAACTGTGCCATTGAAATTTTTTTTATTTTTTTATTTTAGTCTTTGGTAACCAGGTAGGCCCACTAGGCACAAGTGCCTGTTATTTGGACATAGCTGGCCATGGGCACATAGAGTCTCTGACACTTTGTAACCTACCACCTGATAATGGCATATCTGGGTATGCAGTGAAATGCAGTACTGACTCCATTTATGCCACACTGTGTCTCTCCGTCCTCTGCTAAACACATAGAGCAGCCCGGAAGGGATGCACTGTGCTAGAAAGTTGTGAGTGACTTGATGTGGGGAGCTTGGAGGGTTGGGGGTGAGGATTCTTTCATGACTATTTGCTCCTCTACTAGCCTATAGATATCAAAACCTGGTGTATCCTGCTCTGTTTTGGACTTTGTTCAGTGCAGGGGGCGTGGCCTTGACCCCTGGGCCGGGGGCGTGGCCTTGACCCCTGGGTCAGGGGTGGGGCTTGACCCCTGACCCCTGGGCCCCACCAAAAATTTTACAAACCTGACTTCTGTGGACACGGGTGGAAGCTGGGGGGGGGGACTCAGGGGGAGAGGAGAAGGCGTTACTTCACTGAGAGGGTGGTGGAACCTTGGAATGCACTGCCTGAGAAGCTGGTGGAGGAAGGTACTGTGGAGGGGTTCAAGGGGGGATGGGACAGGTATAGGGAAGGGTGAAGCTGAGTAATGTCAACACGGAGGGAATAACTAGGACAGAGGGAGGGAGGGAGGGATAGCAGAAATGGCACCCATTATGGGTGCTGACTCTTGAGCAGACTCAAAAGACCATGAGGTCTATTCTGCTGGCATTTTTAGTAGTAAGATAACTGTCCTTTTCACTATGAGCTCTGATATGTTCAGCGGTGACAGGAAGTCCATTGCAAACAAAATTCAGTAACTTGACTGTCCCTGCTATTAGTACCTCTTGTGTCTCAAGCCCATCTGCAAGAGCTCTACCTTGTCCGTATTGAAGTGTGTAATGATAGGCTGCTAACTTTAGAGACCACCCTTGAATCCATGCTAATGCCATACTTGGTGAAGCTTTCTCTGAGCTGAAAATACTGACTAATGGTTTGCAATCTGTCATAATGGTGAATGGCCTGCCATACACATACTGATGAAATCTCTGTAAACCAAAGATATTGCATAAGGCGTTGTTATCAAGTAGTTAAGCAGTAAGACACAACTGGGCATTGGTGATACTAGGTTTACCCCACGGTCGGGATGTAGTGAGGCACAAGACAAAGTTGAGTGCCTTCAGCCCCTGACCGTGGGGTAAACCTAGTACCGCCAACACCCCCGGAGTGCCTTATTGCTTATATAAAATGGGTCCATAGGCAATTTTTAAAAAACAAACACTAAAAGTTTTCAAAGCCACAAAAAAAATAATAAAATGTTGCCAAATAATGTAAAATAGTCCCTCCACAGATGTTTTTCATCTGTCAGTCATCCATCTTTCTTCACATTCAATACATTGTGTGATTGCTTACCATGGAATAGAAAAATTCAAAGCTCTGCATTATTCCACCAGTAGAATGCTTCCACCACCCCACCACCCCACTGGAATGGTAACATAGAATACATGAATTCAAAATTCTTCATCGTTCCACTGGCACACACACATACACACACACACACACATACGCACCTCAAGTAGAGCCAGAATCTAATTGTATCTGTTGCCAGGTAAGGGGCAGGGAGTTCTCTGGCAAACTGGTAGGGACAAGAGGGGATTTGTCATGTCATACCAAAGAAACAACGGCAATGGAAACTGAATCGTACTTGATTTTTTAAATTTATATATGTGTGTAGAAGGGCTCGTGAGTGCAAATAACATTAAATTATTTACTTACTTAATTTAATTTAAGGGACTTTTATTTTTAGGGTCTAGTTGAAGTTTTTATATATGAGTAAAGGTTGCAGCCATGTTTGTTATGGAAATTAGGAAGTAAGTGGCTTATGAATTTTGTGAGTTGCCCTGGTTGTGCAGGCACTTGTTTTTAGCCTTTGGTGGTGCTCTCTTACTGCCATGGCTAGAACCAAGTCTCAGCCAATCAGTACACACAGGGATTTCCTTGCAAATTTTATATGGAATAATTCTTCTCTGCTGCATTTAAGCTCTAGACTGTGATGCACGTGCACTTGACATATTTGTACCGTCCAAGTTCTTGTGTGATAGAACTGTTCCTGTACCATATGGTGATGCATCACAAGTCACAAAAGTTCTCTTTCTGGATCATAATGGACCAACAACCTTAATGATCGAAGGGGCCTCTTTGATTCCTCATATGCTTACTGTTGGTCCATTCCACATTTGCACTTGATGTGCTTCGCTAACAACTGGTGCAGAGATGCTAGCACTGTTAACAAGTTTGACATAAAGGATTTAGGTTCGCTGGCAGTCTTTGGCTTTAGTTCCTCCACTATGGCTTGGACCGTTACTGGTACTGCATGCAAACCTGTTGCATCAGTTATATGATCCGGATGAACTAGAGATGAGACCCCACATTTATATTTCTCTTTCCTCAGATGAAGACCAGCAAATGCAAATCTTTTCAGCACCTCCTGCAGATTCCTGATATGCTCCACTTCTAAATCACCAGATTTTTCAGGAATCAATCTTCATCATTGGGTCACACTAGTGGTTCCGAGCTGGAGGTGCCAGGAAACTGTGTGAGCCAAAACTTTTCAGGTGGGCCGGCATAGAGATAAGTCATGCATATGCGCAGCACTGCGAGACTGAGCTTGCGAGCACAGGCTTACTTTGGCACCGGCCCTCAACTGCCTCAGTTCCTTTTTTCCCACCGTCGTGTGTGCATCAATGATGGCTCACCCACCGGGAGTGAGAACTTCATGTCTATATGACAACAGTATTCAGTTCTTCTCAGTTTTAATGTTTACAACAAGAGTTTGTTATTTTTGTGTCAGTGTAGTGAATTTACAAAAAGTAATTTCCTGTCAGTCTCTCTCAAGCCCTACCAAGCGTCAATGGTCGAAGGCCACTGAGGATGTTAGGGAGCATTCTCAGGCAAGCTGCTTCAGCAGCAGGTCCATACCTAGTCCATTTTTCCCATCAAGGAAGGGTTCTGACTATGGGTGGTCCAGTGCCTGGGGGGGGAAGGACAGTCTCCCCAGAAGCACAAAAAGAAGTGGGGCCGATCCCAGATCCTGGTTGGGGTCCTGGAACAGCTTGGCCTCAACTTCTTCCTATTTCTGCCAGAAGGGGAAGAAATGGCACCAGTCGAGGTCATCCTCTATGAGGTCTGCCATGGGATCTCTGGTCTCTCTGAGTTGGGGGCATTCACGTCACCTTTGATAACATTTTTATTTATTTATTTATTCAAAATTTCGAAATTACAATCCTTTGAGTCAATGACTCCTTTGCAAAGGCTCCACATCAGTACATACATACATACATAGCTTACAGACAATTAGTACATTCCGTACGAGGCAGACATTACATTAGGGCAAAATTAAAGTCAGATTGTACTTTGCTTACTATGCAAATATTGCATAATGTCAAATTATTCCTGTTACTCTATACAAGATTTTTACATTGCTTTGTTAGTTCTCTAGGTTGTTTATGGACCCTGGGTCTTTGCAGTGGAGAGGGGCAGTGTCCCCAGCTGGAGGCTAAGTCTAGTACGGGGTTATGGGATGTTTGGTGACATTAGGTTAGTTGTTGGCCTTGGTTTGAGTTAAGGAACGCTAGCTTACCATCCCTACCGTGTTTGTGAGGACTGGTTGTTACAGCCACAGGTCTCCGAATCAATGAGAAATCTCTTGATTCCAATTTTGAATAGGCCAAGGCTAGGGGCCTGGGAGATGGTAGAGGAAGTTTATTTAGCCAGAGTGGAGCACGATACCGGAAGGATCTTTGTCCTATGGTAGTCCTGCAGTGGGGACTAGGGCGGGTGTTGGTCTGGTGCCTAGGGGTGCTCCTGTGTGGGGTAGGTTGGATGACGGGGTGGAGGCCCTTAGGAGCAAGATTCATTGGGATCTTTTTTGCAAGGAGGCAAGTGTGATACATTAGTCTGCTTTCAAAGGTCAGCCAGTCTGCTCGTTTATAGAGCTCACACGTATGGGTTAGTCTATCACTGCCTGCAACCAGTCTACAAGCTTTATTCAGAGCCATTTTGATGCCGTTTAGAGCTGTGTTTTCAGCCGTACCTTATAATATTATGCCATAATCTATTAAGGAGAGGACTGAGCTGGTGACCGCCAGCCTTAGTGTCTGGGGTGGGAGGCAGTGTTTGTCTCTATATAGTATTCCAAGTCGAATGATCACAGAGGTGGAAAGGTGCTTAATGTGTAAGTGGTAATTTAGTGATGTATCCAAAGTGATGCCCAGATATTTGAAGTTAGGGACTTGTTCTATGTGTGTGCCCTGGGAAGTTGAGATTGATAGTGAAGCATTACTGTTAGGGTTTTGACGGTGTGCAAAGATCATAATTTTAGTCTTGTTGTAGTTAAGTATTAATCTATGATCAGAGAACCAGAATTCTAGTTCTTTAAAACTGCCTTGCAGTAAATTTTGTAGGGAGTTGGAATTGGGGTGTTTTCAGTATACTACTGCATCGTCTGCATAGAGCAATAGTTTACCACTGCAGGCCAGCAGGAGGGAGTTTAGATAGAGAGTGAAAAGAACAGGGCCTAATATCAACCCCTGTGGGACTCCTGCTTGAATGGGTTGTATAGTTGAGAGGGTAGTGTTGATTTTGACTTGTTGCATCTGGTTAGTAAGATAGTTTTGAACCAGGAGATTGTTTCTCGGGTGAGATGTAGGGAGGGAGAGAGTGGATAAGGACTGTGTGGCTGATGGTATCAAAGCTTTGGTCAAATCCACAAAGATTGCACCAGCTACTGATCCCTCCTCCAGCACTTCATGAATGTAAGAGGTGAGCTGGAGCAGGGCAGTGGTAGTGCTGTGTCCTGCCCTGAAACCGTGCTGTTCTTGACATAGCAGGTTGTGTTTGTTCAGGTATTCGGTGAGCTGGTCAGATACAATTTTTTTGAGTGCTTTAGAGAGGGGGGTGAAGGATTGTTATGGGCCTATAGTTGCCAGGGTCTGTTTGATCACCCTCTTTTAGGATAGGTGTGATGAGTCCTCTTTTCCAGAGGGATGGGAATTGTCCTAGGCACAGGGAGCAGTTTAGGATTTTGGTGAGGAGAGGGAGGGTAACGTCAAGAGTGAGTCTAAGTATTTTAAGGTCAAGGGAGTCACTACTGAAACGAGAGTTTCGGAGGGCTATGGACAGATAGTGTTTAGCCTTGTTGCAGGAGATGGTTCTTAGCCGGAACGGAGGAGAGTACTAGGGTGGAGGTGATTGGATGGTCACTATGGATGAGTTCAAAGAAGTTTTGGGTCGGATGTGGCTAAGATCGAGAAGGAGTTGTTTAGGACATTAGCTATGGTGGCTGGGTCCTGTGAGAGTGAGTCTTGGTGAAGAATTTACGAGGGGGTAGGGGAAACGGGATTCCCGCAGAGTTCCTTTATATTGCTCCAAAATTTATTCCCAGATCCCCATGAGGAGGTGAGCGCTTGGTTATAGTAGGTTGACTTTGCTAGCCAAATGGCCCAGGTGCACTTGTTTCTTGCCTCTCTGTAGAGTTGCCTGTCGTGGGGAAGTTGGGAGTTTAGTGCCCTATGCCAGAGGTTATCTCTGTTGCGCATCTGTTCGAGGATGGCCTTTGAGATCCAAGGAGTATCTCTATTTTTAGTAACCTGTTTTTGAGGGGGGCAAATATGTCACAGGCAGTGTTAAAGATTTTGATAAAGGAGGTGAGGGCAGCATCAACGGACTTGGCCGTGTGAATTGGTGACCAGTCGCATGAGGAGAGATAGTGTTTAAGGCATGAGAGGGAGCCTTTTTTGAGGTGCCTCCAGATGAAAATTTTAGGTTGGTTGGTAGAGATTTTATTTGACCAGCAGCAGGAGACGGGTGAGTGGTCACTTAGTACATCAGGGAGCACTGTGACTTTTGAGAGATGGGTGAGTAGATTAGCGAAAATGAGGTCAATAAGGGAGGAGGTTCCTCTCCTTGGATCCTGTCTGGTGGGAGACTGAACATCCTGGGAAAGGTCATAGGTCAGGGCTGCATCTTTGAATGTGGCAGCTGCTGTGGATAGCCAATTTATATTGAAGTCCCCCATTATAATCAATTCACTCCTTGGGGGGAGATGGGTGATAGTGGCCAAGACAGAGTCAAAAGCTTACTTCTGATTAGAGGGGGGAATGTAGACTGACATTATGTACAGCGGTTTCCCTGGGATACCTAGGATGGTCTTGATTGTAATGGCTTGGGCACCATGCATTGGTGAGGGCAGCGGTACAGAGAGGGGCTGAAGCGTGGTTTTAGTGTAAATGGCACACCCTCCACCTCTCTTACCTGTTCTGTCTGCCCTGAAAATGGAGACGTCATCAAGGGAGATTGAAGCGTCTGGGATTTTGTTGGAGCCAAGTCTCAGACAAGGCTAGGATGTCAGGGGAGTGTTGGGCGATCCATGCTTGTAGCTGTGTGAATTTCCTAGGCAGGCTACAGATGTTGAGGGATGCAAGTAGTAAACCTTTCCGCCCGTGTTCCCTAGGAACATTAGGTGCTGCTGGTCCAGGATTTGGGTGTACGTTGCCAGAAATTAATAGTAGGAGGAGGAGAGCATGCCGGAGGGCAGTTCTCCAGATCTTTTTGGGGAGAGAGGTTCAGGGAAATGTGGCGCAAGTGCTAATCCCAGTTGGTATGGGAATGGAGCGGACTAGTTGGGCCAATTGGGCTTGGGATAGGGCATGTTTGGGGCTGTGCAGTGTGAGCATGTGTGAGGGGGCTGTGCTTGCACCTTTAAGGACTTGTTGATGGTGCAGCTTACACTGGAGGTGAGGTTAGTGTATAGTAGAGCAGTGAAGTTTGGGTTTGGGTGATAAGAAGGGATTACTTGCCTGAGAGAAAATCTGGTTGGGCAGCTATAATTGTTCATGGAATGGGTTTTTCCTATAGGGAGAGTGAGGTTGTAGTTAGCATAGAGTGTTAGGATTATTGTGGTTTTGAATAGGGTGCAGAGGTTGTAATTCATGCTGTTAGTGTAGGGAGATTCAGCTTTAGGTAAAAAAAAAAAGAAAAAGGAAGTGAGCCCTCTAGTGTTCAACTGGTATAAGCTGCAAATGGCAAAGTTGGCTGATTGGTTTCACGCATCATGTGATAATAGCTATAAAGCCAGATGTCGACCAAGGGGTGGTGGGGCGGTGGGAAGCTGGTGCGGCAGCGGAGGGATCACAAAGCGCAGCAGGCAGTAACTACAGGTGGGGATCCACAGTCTCCGATCATACCTTGTGTTATTTTCGCAACGTGGGACGTGGGAGGGTTGCAGGACACCCTCACAACCTACAAAGAACAGGGACAGGGAATTAATTATTTATAGCCCTGGCTACCTGGGAATCATTAAAAACAAATTAATGCTTCCAACTGCCATGAAGCGGGCTCCGATATCAAACAGTTCGGTTAAAGCCCGTCGTTGCCTATGCAGCCTGACCGAGGTTTACAGGGTGAGCATTCAGTGTTCTTTAAGGCAGCAGTTTTTAAGGCAGCAGATCTAAAAGTATTTACAGCAGTTACTTGGTAGGCAGAGGAGTAAACTCCACGTATGCACAACAGTTGCTTTACTGGAAGGGACCCTTTGTTTTTTGAATTTGGGGAAATTGGTGCCCAAAAACCCAGACAAAGAAAGGGAGCAGTTTCAGTTACAAATTGAGGTTACGGTCTAAGAAATAAACAAGGAAGGAGTTTCAGTTACAAATTAAGGTTACGGTCTAAGAAATAAACTATCTCCACTTGTGTGGGGACAAAAAGTGACTTTTGGTAAGCACTCGCATTAAGGGATCCACAGTCTCCGATCGTACCTTGTGTTATTTTTGGCTCCAACGTGGGATGTGGGAGGATTGCAGGACACCCTCATGACCTACAAGGAACAGGGACAGGGAACTAATTATTTATAGCCCCTGGCTATCTGGGACATCACTAAAAACAAATTAATGCTTCCAACTGCCATGAAGCGGGGTCCGATATCAAACAGTTCGGTTAAAGCCCATCGTTGCCTATGCAGCCCGACCGAGGTTTACAAGGTGAGCATTCAGTGTTCTTTAAGGCAGCAGGTCTAAAAGTATTTACAGCAATTACTTGGTAGGCAGAGGAGTAAACTCCACGTATGCACAACAATTGCTTTACTGGAAGGAACCCTTTGTTTTTTGAATTTGGGGAAATTGGCGCCAAAAAACCCGGACAAAGAAAGGGAGCAGTTTCAGTTACAAATTGAGGTTACAGTCTAAGAAATAAACAAGGGAGCAGTTTCAGTTACAAGTTAAGGTTACGGTCTAAGAAATAAACCATCTCCACTTGTGTGGGGACAAAAAGTGACTTTTGGTAAGCACTCACATTAAATTCAATTAAAGTAAGCAGGCAGTAACTACAGCTGGGGATCCATAGTCTCCGATCGTACCTTGCATTATTTTCGGCTCCAACATGGGACGTGGGAGGGTTGCAGGACACCCTCACGACCTTGTGTTATTTTCGGCTCCGACGTGGGACGTGGGAGGGTTGCAGGACACCCTCACGACCTTGTGTTATTTTCGGCTCCGATGTGGGATGTGGGAGGGTTGCAGGACACCCTCATGACCTTGTGTTATTTTCAGCTCCGACATGGGACGTGGGAGGGTTGCAGGATACCCTCACGACCATTGAGGGCCTTTAGATCCAAGAGGCCAGAACCTCGGGCCCAGAGTCCCTCTCTGTCTGTAAGTGGGGACTCCAGTGGGCAGTTCCACCACTGGGCAACTTTTATTGAGCAGTGGGTACAACATCTGGCCTATGTGCCTCTGCCTCCAGAACTGGTCCCTGGTTCCTAGGGGCCAGTGGAACTGGAACCGCTAGTGGGGCCCTCAGGCTGGGTAGAGGGTTTGGCTCTGGCAATAACCCTTGAGTCCTTACCAGTGACTGTGTCGCTGATTCCTGTCCCACTGGCCACTCCCCCATCCCAGTTGGGATGGGACTGGCCACGGCGCC
Organism: Neoceratodus forsteri; assembly: GCA_016271365.2. NCBI lineage: Eukaryota > Metazoa > Chordata > Ceratodontiformes > Ceratodontidae > Neoceratodus > Neoceratodus forsteri. Next base: position 1,629,429,468 of record CM057453.1, read on the forward strand.
ATTGGCAGTCACTTCAGTGCCAGTATGGTCATTGACGCTGGTTCTGGTTCTGGTGCTGGCATTGGGCTTGGGCATTTTAGGGCCTGGCCAGGGGCAGTTTCTGGTGCCATATTAAGTTTCAGCTCTAGTGCCTCTTCTGGTGCCAGACCCTCATCCTTTGGGGCCGATGTCCCCAATGGTGCTGCAGTTGCATTCTTGATTAGGGGGCCTGTGACCCAAACCCCTCTATGACTCCTCTTATGGGGGGGGGTGTTGGAGGGGTACGAGTCTGTCTCTGACCTCATTATTTCTGAGGGTGGCTACAATGACTCTTTTTTTTAGGTTTGACAACTTCAGATCCAGGTCCAATATCTGTGCCTCAGCAGGATCTTACTAAACAGACTTTGCTCAGAAATATTGTATGCACTCTGTTCTTAATCCTGAGCCTACTGCCATTGATCAGGGTAAACGTCTCCATCTAGAGTGGCTAAACGTTTCTACTATTGTGGTCAGTTTAGTTCCTCCTATTCCTCCTGCATTTGAAATCCTGTCTGATGTGGTCTGGAAAAAAACACAGATGTGCTAGCACTCTTGCCAAAAAATGAACAAACATTAAATGACACAAGTGGACAAGACGCCATAGCACACTGCACCAGCACTTCATGTCCTCTCCAGGACACTTCATCAGGAGGCCTGGGGTAGTGTGCCGTGAGTTCTTACTCGCATGTGTAATTTGGTGTTTGTTCATTTTTTGGCAAGAGTGCTAGCATATCTCTGTTTTTTTTTTATTTTGTGCCTTTATCCTGCAGCACCCGCTCTGTCTGTGGCACGCAACAGCACTTGTGTGTTTTTTGATGTGGTCTGGATTAGGCCTGCTACAGTAGCATCTGTTTGCAAGCAGGCTGACAAAAAAATACACTGTTCCTAAGGATAGGCCCATGTATGTCTCTCAGCATATAGCTGATGCTATTGTCATCCTCACTGAGAATGACAAGTCCAGTTTGCCCCAGGAGGCCACTGTGCACCTTATTAACAAGGAGTCACTCAAGAGTGACACTATGGGCAAACATGCATATGCTTCAGCTACTATAGGCATGAGGATTTTCAGCTACCAAGGGCATTTTTCTAAGTACGAATATACCCTTTAGAGCAAGCTTAAGTCCCTGGCAGGGTCCCTGCCACATTCAGAGGCTAAACAAGAGATTCTGCTAACTATCAAACAAGGTATTGAGTCCAACAGTCACCAGCTCAAAGCCTCTATGGATGCCTTTGATGCTGCCTCCTGCTCTGCTGCTGCAGGCATTTGCATCAAAAGGTGTTCCTGGCTGCAAACTTCGGGGTTTTCACAAGATGTTCAGCAATGGGTTGCATGCGTTCCATTTGATGGTACTTACCTCTTTGGACAGCAAGCAGAGAAGTTTCTTAAGGTGTCTCATAAAACTAGGACTACCCTTAAGACTTCCAGGCTAGCCCCTGCTAACTCTCAGAAGGGCAAATGATGCAGTTTCTTTCAGGATAAGCAGGTCTTCCAGGGAAAAGACAGGAGAGCTCAAAATAAAACTCAGCCTCCATTGTCTCAGAAAAAGTTGCAGCTGAAGGCACAGGCACCAAACGCTCCTAATGCCACCCTCTGAAGCTCCGGCCCCAGTCTTGACTCAGCTGCCTGAGGCAGGCCTTTCCTCCCCAGTGAGAGGGCAACTAACCCAGTTTTACCATCACTGGGAGTCCATTATGATGGACAAGTGTTTCCTCAGGATGATCCAGGAGGGATACTGTGGACTTCACAGAAATCCCTTCAGACTATCCACCCAGAAGGCAGCCCCTCTTATCAGCTCATGTGTCAGAGCTTCTGGCGTTGGAGATTGTTGGACCTTCTGAGCAACAGGTCAGTGGAAATAGAGCCAGAGTCAGAGTGAAACACAAGATTCTACTCCCACTACTTCTTAGTACCAAAGAAATCAGAGGGCATGCGCCCCATTCTTGACCTTGTAAATCTGAACAACTTCATGGATGAAGAAAAATTCAGAGTAATGTCCTTTGGATCTCTGCTTCCTTCCTGAAATGTCAGGACTGGTTAGCTTCTCTAGATATGAAGGATGCATACCAGCACACACTGGTACACCCCAGCCACCAGAGATTCCTCTGCTTTGTTGAGCTGGGTTAGCATTACCAATTCAGAGTCTTGCCCTTTGGGCTATCCTCAGTGCATTGAGTTTTTACAAAGTGCTTTGCAGTACTCGCAATGCATGTGAGAAGGTTGGGACTCCAAGTCTAGCCATACCTGGATGACTGGCTGATTGCCAGTCAATCTAGGCAGGAGACAGAACAGGTAGTAGCCAATGCCTCTCTGTTTCTCACCTCAAGGGGGTTCTGCTGAATCTAGAAAAGCCTCAGCTCCAACTCTCACAGCAGCTTCTGTTCATAGGAGCTCTTCTGGATATGACCAAGGCCCAAGCCTTATTTCCAGAGAGCAGGCTGCAGGCAGTCCTGCAGATGGCGTAATACATCATAGAGCGCAAAACTGTGCAGGTCCACGCCATGCAACATATGTTGGGTCTAATAGCCTCCCTAGTGTTCACAGTACCCCTGGCACGGCTGCACATGAGAATAACTCAGTGGACACTCAGTGCATAGTGGTCACATGCTTCACATCCTCAGACATGCACCTTTCAGGTGACCAAGCCCCTGATCTAGTTACTCACATGGTTGTCAGTGAAGGACAATCTCTTCTAGGGCTTTCCCTTCTCTCAACCAGTCTCAGGTGACTCTCACCATGGATACCTCCCTGTTGGGGTGGGGAGCCCACTGTCAGGGCCTCCAAACACAAGGTGTCTGGGACCCTTCAGAGGCTCATCTCCACATCAATGTGTTGGAGATGCGAGCTGCTTTGTACAGCCTGAGATCCCTACTGGACCTTGTCAGCCACAAAACAGTCCTTTTCTAGATGGACAAGTCTATCATGTTCTACATCAACAAGTGAGAGGAGTACACTCTTACTCTCTCTGCAGAGAGGCAGTGAGACCATGGGAATGGACCTGGAGCAGGGGATCCTGCTCCAAACAATTTATCTGCCAGGTGTCCAAAACACTGTAGAAGACAAGCTCAACCAAACAGGGGCCGGTCCTCTCGAGTGGTCACTAGCTCCAGATTTTGTGAGATTGCTGTTTGATGAGTGGGACACCCAAGATGTGGATCTTGTTGTGTCCCCACTCAACACCAAACTGCCTCAATTCTGCTCTAGAAGTCCAGGACATGGCGTTTCCTGTCAAGATGCATTCTGACTGCAATGGCAAAATCTATTTCTGTGCGCGTTCCCACCAATACCTCTAGTGCAGAGGGTATTGCTCAAACTGGAGGCACACAGTGGGCAAGATGATGTTGGTCACCCTCTGCTGGCCTTGACATATATGGTTTCCTTTGTTGAACAGACTATCAGTCAGTAAACTGAGGATTCTTCCACCCAGGGTGGACTTGCTGACTTAGGGTCACCAGGTCTATCCCAACCTGCACTCTCTTCATCTTCAGGTCTGGCTCCTTAAGAGATAGACATGAAAAGGTACAAGGTATCACAGAGGGTTTCTGAAATACTTTTGGCTGCTTGTAAGACTTCCACTAGGAAAACTTACACAGCCAAGTGGAAAAGAGTTTCCATCTGGTGCTCGAAAACCCTCATGGACCCCTTTGGGTGCCCACCTTTCTGATGCTGGTCTACAGTATTCTACAGTAAAGGTCCACCTATGTGTTATATCTGCATTCCACAACCCCTACAGCACCCTCTACCTGGCACAGCTGCAACTGTTTAAAAGGCTCCTTAAGGGCATTTTGCACACATGGCCTCCAGTCAGGGAGTGAGTGGTTGCCTGAGATGTCAACCTTGTGCTGGACATGCTCACCTGCAAACCTTTCCAACTCCTTGTGACCTACAGCATGAGCTGAAGTTTTTAACTTGAAAAGCAGCATTTCTAGTGGCCATTACCTCTGCTCACAGAGTGTCTGAAATCCACGCCTTGGCCACAGATCTTCTGTATACTGTCTCCCATAAGAACAAGGTAGTTCTTCACACACACACACCAGTTTCTATTGAAATTGGTGTTGGAATTCCATCTTAACTAGCCACTAGCGTTGCCTACCTACCTACTTTGCCAACTCTCAAAATGAAGGAGAATGTACTCTCTATTCTCTGGATGTTAAAAGGGTCCTTAAGTTTTACCTGGACAGAACTAAGGTCTTTAGGAAATCCAAACAGCTCTTTGGTTCCTTCAAATTGATCTCTTTCAGGTCTGGGTACTCCAACAGAAACCCAGCATCTTAGCAGTGGTTGAGACATGGCTCTCCCCCAAGGTGCCTGATGGTGTCATCTAGCTTTCTGGCTACTCCCTCTTTAGACTGGACAGTGTTGGGAAAGAGGTGGGGGCTGTACTATCTACATAAACCCCCCCTACAGGGACATGCCCTACATGCCATTGTCACTGGGAACCCCACCCATGCTCTAGCAGTTAAGCTGCTCATTGGGCAAAATGGCAAAACCCTCACCATTGTATGCAGCTATGTTCTGCCTCGCGACCACTCCAAAGGCTTCAATGCAATTATTGACCATCTCTCCCCCCTCGCCCCTCGGCTGACATTATGCTTCTGGGTGACTTCAATGTGAATTGGTTGGCACCCAAATCTAACATCTACAAAGATGCAACCACTGCAATTGACTTGATCCAGGTCGTGACCCCGCCCACCAGACGGAATCATAGGACTGGTACAGCCACCTTACTTGACCTCATCTTTACTAACAGGCCTGACAAAATTACAGATATCAATGTCCTATCCAACTCTCTTAGTGACCACTCCCCTGTCAACTGCCGCTGGTCCACTAAATCGCCCCTGACCCACACAAAAGAAAAATCCACCGTTCACTGTGTTCTCAAGAAGGGACAACTCCACCAGTTAATAGCCCATCTGCACAACCAGGATTGGTCAGTGCTGAATGCTGCAACCTGTCTTGACCATGCCCTGAACCACTTTATATACACATTTAACACTGCTTGTGATATTTTCGCCCCCAAGTAAAAGGTAAAGAAAAATACAGCTTTTAACCTGTGGATCACTCCCTCCCTTCTTACCCTGATGGCTGATAGAGATCACCTGTGGAATATAGCATGAGCCACTGGCAACCCTGCACACTGGCAAAATTACAGGCCAGCCAGAAACTCCTGCACCCTAGCCATCAGGCAGGCCAAAAAAAACTATTACAAGGAAGCACTCTCTAACTCATGGGGTGACAGTAGAAAAGTTTGAGACAACCTAAAAGAACTCAATGGGAAGCTCAGCAAATCCCCTCCTTCCATGCTATATGTGGAAGGACCTATCACCCAAGATCCCATGATCATAGCTAACACACTCAACACTTCCTTCACCAATCTAAGTGGTGTACTCCCCCAGACCTCTTTGACCCCTCCTTCTTCACCTGGACTTTCCAGTACAGACATACCCCCAGCTCGCCCCCCTTTCTATCTCAAAACAATATCCCCGGGTATTGCCAAGAAATATCTGTCCAAAGTCTTAGGTAAATTGTACTACAGCAGTGACTCGCTTGATTTGAAACTGCTAAGCATAATGTTGGATGCGGTTATATTGCCCCTTACCATAATCTTGAACAAATCACTCTGCCTAGGGCAATTCCCCTCTCAGTGGAAAGCTGCTATAGTTACCCCAGTATATAAGAGTGGTGACCGTACTCAGTATTCTAATTACCACCCCATCTCCATCCTCCCTCCTCTCTGAAAAGCATTGGAGAGAATTGTAGCTGACCAGCTAACAGAGTTCTTTGCAAAGTACAATATTCAATGCCCTGAACAGCATGGGTTCAGGAAAACTCATAGCACCACATCTGCCCTTCTTCAATACACCGACTTTATCCACCATGCTCTTGATCAGAAGCACTTAGTTTGATCAGTATACATTGATCTCACTAAGGCTTTGAATATTGTCAACCACACCCTGCTTCATGACTGCCTCGTCACCATCGGTGCCTCCTTTGGAGCTGCGTCCTGGTTTAAAAGTTACCTTGAAGGCAGATCCCAGCAGGTAAAAATCAGTGACAAACTGTCCGTCAGTAAACCTGTCCAGTCAGGGGTCCCTCAAGGATCTAGAAACATAGAAACATAGAATTTGACGGCAGATAAGGACCGCTTGGCCCACCCAGTCTGCCCATTTCCCTACCTAATGGATAAGCTGCAGATCCTAGTTAACCAGCAGCCTACTTCTTCCTACCCCACCCTAGAATTGCCTTATGACTGTCCCATGCATGCTTGAATTCCCCACTGTTTTGACTCACAACCTCCTCCGGAGGCTGTTCCATGCATCCACAGCCCTCTCTGTGAAAAATACTTCCTTAAATTACCTCTGAGCCACCCCTTCTATCTTCAAATTGTGCTCCTTGTTCTTGCACACCTCTTTTTTTGAAAGATGCTACCCTCTTGGACTTTGTTGATTCCCTTGCGGTACTTGAAAGTTTCTATCATGTCCCCCCTCTCCCTCCTTTCCACGAGGCTATGCATATTAAACTCCTTAAGTCTCTCTTCATATGTCTTCCGGTGCAGACCTGCACCATTTTAGTGCCCTCCTCTGGACAGCTTCCATCCTGTCTATGTCTTTGCAGAGACTGGGTCTCAGAACTGCATGCAGTACTCAGATGGGGTCTCACCAGCTGTCTGTACAGAGGATAATAACTTCCTGTTTTCTACTGGTGATGCCTCTCCCTATGCATCCCAGTATTCCCCCAGCCCTCCTTGCTGCCCTCTCACATTGCTTGCCCACCTTTAGGTCATCTGATATGACTACCTCCAGGTCCCTTTCAATTTTTGCTGTTCTTAGTATCTCACCCCTCCATTGTGTACTCTTCCCCTGGGTTTTTGTTTCCCAGGTGCATTACCTTGCACTTCTTAGCATTGAATCTAAGCTGCCATACGTTTGACCATTTCTCTAACCTTGCCAAGTCCCTTCTCATCCTTTCCACCCCACCTTGTGCATCAACTCTGTTGCAGATCTTTGTGTCATCTGCAAAGAGACATACTTTTCCTTCCAGTCCCTCTGCAATGTCACTTATAAAGACATGGAAGGGACCAGTCCTAATACTGAACCCCGCGGTACCCACTAGTAACCCCCTTTCTTCAGAGTGGGCTCCATTTACTATTACCCTCTGTGTCCTATTCTCCAGCCAATTCTTTACCCAGGCTGTCATCTTGGGACCCACTTCCAGGCTGGCTAACATATATTAATCTTTTGTGAGGACTGTGTCAAATGCCTTGCTAAAAGTCTAGGTAGGCCATGTCACAGCCCCTCCTGATCTACTACTTTGGTCACCCAGTCAAAGAAATCTATCAGATTCGTCTGGCATGATCTTCCTGCTGTGAATCCATGCTGCCTTGGGTCCTGCCCTCTGGCCTCTAGATACTCGACAGTTCTTTCCTTCAGAAGTGATTCCATCATTTTCCCTATCACTGAGGTTAAACTAACAGGTCTGTAGTTTTCTGCTTCTGCCTTGCTCCCACTTTTGTGAAGGGGAATCACATCTGCCCTCCTCCAGTCCTCGGGTACCACCCCATCCCATGATTTGTTAAAGAGGGTAGTCAGTGGTGTCACTAGTTCTACCCTTAGTTCTTTTAGAATTCTGGGATGAATCCCATCAGGCCCCATTGCTTTGTCCACCTTCAGTTTTAAGAGTTCTTTCAGAACCCTTTCTTCTATAAATGGGCTGGTATCAACTTGTATCCAGAGTGTTTCTACTGTTTGTTTTAGGTACCTCCCTCTTCATTTGTAAATACTGAGCAAAAATATTTGTTTAGTATCTCTGCCTTTCTGAGTCACCCTCTGCCCACCCTCTCCCCTTTATTAAGCCTCACTATCCCTCCTTGGTCTTCCTTAGGCTCCTGATGTACCTATAAAGGTTTTATCCCCTTCTTAACTGGGTTGGCTATCTTTTTCGGTTTGGGCCTTTGCTGCTCTGACTGCCTTCCAGCTTCCTTTTGCTTTAACTGATACAGTTCTCTGTCCTCCTTCTGTGATTCCTTGTACCTTCCTGAATGCTTTCTTTTCTCTTGAACCTTCCTGCCACTCCTTTGAGAACCATAGTGGTTTCTTACATCGTTTAGTTTTGTTTATTTGCTAACACAAAAGCTTGTTACCTCTGTGATGGCAGTTTTATTATTCCCATTGTTCTTCCACCTCCTTCCTGCCCATTTGCTAGTACATTCCTTGGGCACTCACCCATTTGGAAAAGTCAGCCCTCCTAAAGTCAGTACTTTTGCCTTTGTATGGCTTGACTCTATTGCTGTGTTAGTATGAATATACTGTTCAATGGTCGCTACTTCCCAGATGGCTACCCACTTCTACATCTGTGATCCTCCATCTCCATTTCAGAGAACCAGGTCTAGTTGCTCCCTCTCAAGTGGGCTCCAATACTAGTTGTCCAAGGCATGCCCCCTGTAAGGCATCTAGAATAACCTTACTCTTGAGTGGCTGCTGCAACTGCACTCCAGTTAACATCTGGCATATTCAGATAACCCATCAGCAATATCTCTCCTTTTTCTGCCATTCTAAGTATACTTTCTATCATTTCCTTGTCCATTTCCTCCCCTAGGAGGGTCTCTCTACAACCCACATGTGCGATTGTGGTGCCATTGCCGTCTCCAAATTACCCACAGTGCTTCTTCTCCTCCCTGTTTACCCTTTTGTTCTGTTGCTTTGATTCCTTCCCTTATGTAAAGGCTTCCTCCTCCTCCTCTTTTACCTCCCTATCCCTCCTGTAGATAGTGTATCCTGGTATGTTTACATCCAGTCATGGTTTATTATTATACCATGTTTCTGTGACTGCCACGATATCCAGATGTTCCTCCTCCATCAACACCACTAATTCAGGAAGCTTGTTACTCAGACTATGAGCATTGGTACTCATTAGTCTCCATTTTTCGATGGCTTTACCTTCTGTTGCAGCATCCCCCACTGACCTTTCTACCTCGGTCTTTCTCATTTAGTACCCTGTTTTTGTAGGAGAGGCTGGGATTTTCTGGTGTTATCAGTGCCTCCCCTTGACTAGTTTAAAAGCTTGCCAATGAAGCATTTAAACCAATTGCTCAAAGACTTGTTCCTTCCTGGACAGATGCAGACCATCCTGCCAGTATAGGCTGGTGTCCTCAGGTGGCACCCCAGTCCCCAATAGATAAACCTGGTGTTCCACCATTTTAAACCATTCATTAAACTGCATGGTTTAAAGTACCCTCGCCTCACCATACCATTGACAAAACAACACCTCTGAGAAGGATACTGTGTGTGCTGCCTTCTTAGGCCCCTCCCCAACTATACAAAGTCCTCCTGCACTGCTCTAATCTCATGATGAGCCAAGTCATTTGTCCCTAGGTGGACAATGACGTCCAGCTCAGACTCTTGTGCAGCTGTTCTTGTGATCCTGAGGATGCTTCCTGTCCTCAAGCCATGGCGCCAGGCAGGCTGCCTTCAGACATTTCCCTGCTCCCCCCAGTTCTATCCCCTAATAATTGGGTCCCCCACAGGAGCTGCTTCCTTTTCCCTGTGGTGTCCTCTGCCTCCCTTCCTGTGGGCCTCCCTTGTGACAGTTGTCCTCAGCCTCCTAAGGCTCCTCTGTGGGGTGCATCCAGAGGAGCTATGCTCCCAGAATGGTGTATGGATTGTGGGTGGAACAACTGACTGGATATGCCTCTGTTCCCATCCTCACCCTCCCTGAGGCCACTGTGGTCAACTGCTGTGCTTTCTTACGTAACCTCTGAGGTAGTGGTGGTGGCTCAGATGTGCTCTCTGGATGGGAGGTTCCCTTCCTGCTGTCCAGTGTGGCCTGGGGAAGGTTCCCTTACTACTGTCCAGTGTGACTTGAAGATGGGCAGCTTCTTCCCTCAGTCAGAGAGTTGTCTGCAAATAGGGCAGCATCTCAGCCTCCAGAAAGACTCCCGGAAGACTTCTGCCCCAGCCATTACATTTTGCACTACTCCCCACATGTTTATCTACTTTTTGTGTATGTGTGTGTGTGATTGGTTTGTTATATAGAAATATATATATTATACAATGTATGTATATTGTCAGTGCAGTGTGCTAGAGAGGATATGACAGTGATATGCACGCACACTCTTGAGAAATGATGTCAGAAACCTAGGTATAAAGAACTATTTCAGGGGCTGAATTGGGGTGAGGGTGGGCGAGGGGTTGAGCCTAAACTGGCGCCCTCACTGAAACAATCAGCTAAAAGCTCTGACCCACGCTCACGATGAGTGCCTTCCTGTCAAACAAGATGCCCTACACAACAATTTGACAGAAAATACCCTGCTAATCAAACAAGAAAAATCAGACATCCAAGTCAGACACAGGTAAACCTGCCCAGCCCCAAAACAACCTGGTGGTTTGTGCTCTGAAAGCAGTCAGCCCCAAAGACGATCAGCTGTGCTAAACTCTTCCTGCACTGAAAATACCCAGAAATGGAACAAAGTAAAGCTAGATCCACCTCCATCTGTTGCTTGAAGACTGTATCTTCCTGATAATTCTAAGTTCCTTATTTCACCTTTCAGTTAGAAGTAGCCTCACCTGCAGAATATCTGCTACAAACCAAAGACAATTGTAAGTTCACCTCCCTCTGTTGTGAGCACAACTTGCTTTCTTGCAAAATCCTATAGTTCAGTATTGCAGCTTCCAGCCAGAAAGTATCACCTGAAGAATAGCTGTTCTGATGAGTTTGCTATAAAACACTTGTAACCCCCTGCAAATAGGAGTTCCCAAAAAGAACTTGGGAGCTTGCTTGAATGCTCCAAGCCTACAATGGTGTTGCATGCTTAAGCCATTTATCAGTGAGTGTGTTTAGAACCTCTGGTACTGTCTCTTTAAGAGCTGTCTGCTTGCAGACATAATAGTTAATATGGGGGGACACATGTGTGTTTCTTTGATTGAGTACCACTCAAGCTGCTGCCAATTCACCCCATTTTTGCAGTCACTAGGGTGCAAAGGAACCTGTCAAAGATGTAACTGATTGCCAGAAATCATTTACAGTAATAATAAAATTACAGTTTGTCTAACCTGCTTTCTTTGCAGTCAGAACTGTCTGCCTAGTTCCCCATTCTGGTTTGAACTGCTGAACTGGACCAATCAGTGTGGGGTAAACTAACTCTAAAATGATGCCTTGATGAATCAGAACTTGGGACTCATAATCTGAGCCATACACAAGAGGATTGTATGAGCAGTGACTCTGGGAGATGTAGTTTAGACTTGATTGCCTTTTGGACCAACAGCAGCAGTCTATTGTGGTGACAGCCAATCCAGTCAAGAACTGGGAGGGAACTCAAAGGAAGTGCCGGTTTTGTCTGTTGGGAGTTTCAGTTTGAGATCTTGAAAGTGAAGGGAAAGAAACCCTGGTATCCTTCAGTGCACAGTTTCAGTCAAAAAACGATAGTACAAGGCCCAGAGTTCGGTCACCACAACATGTTAACAACTGCTTGTTAGGACTGAATCAAGTCCTGTGAAAAGAATCAAAGGATCTCTGAAGAGTAGAAACCAGGCTCACCCTGTAGAAGACTGAAGAAATTGTTGAATTACACTCGGTCTGTCAGGAACTGAATCTGCTGTGTGTTCTCCCGGTATGTGCAGTAAGTGCGATCGGGATACAGATGCAGCCTGCCTGGTATAGTACTTTCTTTATATGGATGTGTGAAGAGGTTTGTGTACCTCAAGTGAGCCCTACTGACATTGAAGGACCCTATCTTATTTGGAGGTCGTGAGTACCTAATTCAGGGTTGCTCCCTGTTGAATGCCACACATTAAATCCAAATGGAATTACTATGCTGCTGACTGTTTAATTCTCCTTTTCTCTGTGTGAAAGGGCCCTACCAGCTACGGTTTGGACTAGCCACTAAGGCTTGGGTACCCAGGGACAGTAACTGATAGGGATGAGGCCTGTGCACAGAGCCATAGGTAGATTATTAGAGTGATAAGCTAATTAACCTGATTTCCCCTGTCCTTGTTATATCCCCTAAATAAATCAGAGCTGCTTGTTTCAGTGAAGTTATACTGCCTGGTGTATGTCTATGTTAAAGTACTGTGCTGTGATTGTTGCACTGCATTCATTTCACAGGAGGTCCCAGTGTCGGAACCAGACCTGGGAGTAAGTGTATACTGTGAAGCTGATTCTGATATATTGTGTGGGCCACTAGTGGGAAGAAAGGGGTTGCAGTGTCCCAGAGGGCTGTGACCAAGTTAGTTTAACTATTGCAAACCCTGACCTCTGGGTGGGAGGCACCCGCCATTGGATCCAGGCCCTCAACCTGTTAGTGGCAAATCAGGCAGGGGTGTAGCCCCTGGGACCAAGCGCATCCTGGGGTTACATCTTGGAGGCTACCGCTGGGATTGTGTGTCTCTAGTGGCCATATTCATGAACCACTGTTAAGAAAAAATGGTACCCGACAGAAGTGGCTGTGCAACGGCTGGTGGAGTGGTGTACTGGGGAGGAGATCGACCCCCAAATGCTATGCTTATCCTGGACATCCCCTGGGTATCAATAACGGACACTGTGCAGGGAGTACTTTCCAGTGGAAGGTTTACAAAACCCTGTGGTGGTGGGTCGGCATGCTAATCTGCTCACTCACACTTTCCTGGCCCTAGTAGAGTTTAAGGATCCCATAGATAGCTCCAAAGTGCCACAGACCATTACCCCAGAGGAGCCCTCACTGCTTGAGAGTGATAACTAAGGACAGAAGACCGGGAGAATCAGCCCCACCACTATCTGAAACTTTTGAGAGAATTTGCTGAATGGTTGCTGGGAGAGGAAAACTGTGGAGGACTTGAAGAAACTATTCTTGCCACCTGAAGTGTTCCTCCCCAACACCCTCTCTGCTCAGTGCCCGTAATGGTGGCTGAACCAATACCCAGACTCTATTTCTCCTGCACATTAGTCACGACTCCTACCGAGGTTGAGGATCTTCTCTGGCACCCTCCCACCCCAAGGGAGGATGACTGGGAAGACCTGGATAGACTATATTGCCCCCAAGTGCTAGAATGGCAATACTCGGAAGGCGGTAAAAGAGGGTTAGTGGAGAGCCTCCGGAGGTCCTGCCCTGGCTACCATCCGTGCTAAACGGGCCAGTAACCCTGAGCGACTGCACAGGCCTATCTTGAGGCCTTGGAGAATGTGTGTGGGAGCCCAGATTCTGATGAGGACCTATGGTGGAGAGTAAGAAATGCACAACAGTACCAAGGGAGTTGTTGTCTGTGTATGTATCTCGGCTGGAAAAATTGTTGCAGAATGCCTCAGAAAGGGTAGTTTGCCAGCGATTGAACTAGACCGAACCAGACTGGAAAAGAATCCTTAAGTCTTCTCAGGAACTGCTGTTGCTTCCAGTTCGCCTGGCAAATCGACTACGTCCCACCCTCCTATGATGAGTTAATGAGAAAATCGAGGAGTTGAGAAAAGGCGACCTCAGGAGGTACCTGCACCAACAGCTGGCAGCTTGACCCAGGTGACTGAGTGACCCATCAAGTGAAGTTCAGGGGCAGGGTTGACAGTCAATGAGTGCTCTGACGAGGAAAAGATGCCACAATGCGGTGAACTGGCCCAGGAGAGATCAGGAATTCAAAAACAGTCCTTGCAGAGCCACGCCTGCGATACAGGAGGCCCTGACCTATATCCGACTGCATCTGCTATGGGGTTGGGTACCCACCCATGTATCTCCTGCTGATAACAGCTCCAAACTCAATTCCTTGACCATGGAGGTGCAGAAGCTGACGAGATGTCTCCAAATGCTTATCACACGCAGACAGAGATGGCACCCAGGTTTCCAGTTAATAATACGCCCTGGCTCCCAGTGTGGCGCTCGGCCAGCTCAAACTCCAGAAAGTATGTTTTGCTATAATTGTGGGAAAGATGGCACATGAAAGGGAATCCCAGTCCCAAAAGACACTGACAAAGTTGCATATAGGCTACAAGGAGAGCTTGGAGAAGAAATCAGTGGTTAAGAGGTGCTGACATGATCCCAGTGAGGGCACCAAAATGCTAATTCACGTCCCTTTGTGGCAAGGTCAGTTGCCCAGGCCCCCACTACCGCCTCTCAGACTGGTCCAGAATAGTGGGTCCCTCCATGGAGACCACTGTAAAGGTGAATCGGGTGTCTACAAGAGCTGTATTAGACAGTGGCTCCCAAGTGACAATTATGTTCCAGGATTGTGCATGAAGCATTTGTCAAAGTACCCTTACAACCATTAGAAAGGACTGCATGTAGAGGGGGTTAATGAGAAGGCTACCTCTATTCCGGTATATCCTGAATTTGGCTGTCTTTCCCACCTCCGCGGCTGGAGTGGCGAACAAGAGAGACCCTAGCCTTAGTGTGTCCCCCACTGGACTGTATGATGGTGTCCCTTTGTTGATTGGAACAAATGCTCATATGTTCGGAAGGCTGGCACAGTTGTGTTATGAAAACAGGGTCAAGACTAGTAGAGCTTTAAGAGTTCGGCTTTAATTAAGAAGGCCTATGAGGCACAGAGATGCTGAAAAACAGAACCAGAGAACCCGGTCGAATTGTATGGAAGAAGGATCCTGAGTCTCTGATCCTGGCGCTAAATGCCCAGTGTACCTTACAGGGAGAGGTCCGTATCAGAAAGGATGTTAAGTAAAAAAATATTAATGTTGGATGCACCAGGCGATGGAAAATTGCCAGAGGGACTGCCTCGGTCAAGCCTAGTATTTTGCCACTAGAGCCCATGCTTATGCCAGAAGGTAATGGTCCAAGTTCATAATGTGTCGAAAGAGACATTCGAGTAAACAGAGGTTGCATCCTGGCTAATGTGCATTGTGCAGACACTGCAGTGCTACCCAGCAAAGAGTTCAAGGAAGAATGACAGAGTAGCACGACTTGTTTGATTTCGCGACTCCCGCTGCCAGCTGAATGGAAAGTGAGGATCAGTGAGAAGCTTGCCCAGAGAGACCAGGTGTTTTCTTTAAAGGAATGGGATGTAGGATCGTGCAGGAGCTGAGGCACAATATCCGGCTGCCCAGCGAAAACTATTCGCTTGAGAGGTCTCAAGCGCCAGCACCTGCACGACATAGATGATGGCAAGGCCGCATCTGCAAGAGATGTTAGCTGCTGGTGTAATTCACAAGAATCTAGAAGCTTCTTATGTTTCCCCATTGTAGTGAGAAAAGAATGGAACAGTAGATGTGTGTGGATTACGCACCTTAAACCGGGCGGACTATCCCTGATCAGTACACAATGCCCCGCATTCAGGATGCTTTGAACTGCCTAAACGGGAGCAAGTGGTTCTCTGCTGGATCTCCGCAGTGGGTACTAACAGATCCCGATGGCCCCAGAGGACCGTGAGAAGACGGCCTTTATCTGTCCGGCTTGGCTTCTATGAATTCATGAGGATGCCTCAAGGGTTTCAGGTGCCCCAGCCACTTTTCAACGATTGATGGAGCGTGCAGTGGGGGACATGAACTTACTAGAGTGCCTGGTATACCTAGATGATGTTATTGTGTTTGGCAGTCACTGGAGGAACATGAGAGCAGATTATTTAAGGTATTGACCGACTGGAGGACTTTGGCCTTAAACTGTCCATTGATAAGTGTCAATTCTTTCAAACATCAGTAAAGTATAATGGGACACATAGTATCCACCGAGGGAATAGAGACCCACCCAAGTAAAGTTGAGGCCTTGACCACCGCACAGCCCAAAAATCTAAAGAACTGCAAAGATTCCGGACTCGTGGTTATTATCGGCGCTTCATCAAGGACTATTCAAGAGTGATCCGCCCTTTACTTAACCTTACTTCAAGGGTATCCCCCAACCCACAAAATACCAAAAGTCAGCGCCCCTCAAGACTGAAAGAGTGTATTTTCATCCGAGTGAAGTATTTGGGGCCCGCTGGACTCCTGATTGTGAGACTGCTTTCATGAGATCATATATCAACTTACCCATGCTCCAGTGCTGGCCTATGCCGATCCAAGAAAACCTTTTACGTCCTGCACACTGATGCTAGCTTGCAAGGGTTGGGGCTGTGTTGTACCAAGAGCAATAGAATGGCCTGAGACCAGTGGCCTTTGCCAGTAGAAGCCTGACCCCATCCGAAAAGAACTATCCTGTACATAAGTTAGAGTTCCTAGCTTTGAAGTGGGCTAATGTGACTAATCCATGAGTACTTGTATGGGGCTAAAATACTAGTAAAACTGACAATAATCCTTTGACCTATGTGCAGACCTCAGCTAAGTTGGATGCCACTGGCCATAGGTGGCTTTCTGCATTATCTACATATGACTATGCTCGAATACCGAGCAGGTCTGAACACACATAGATGCTGATGCTCTCTCTCCGGAGGCCTGTTCCCAGAATGATTGGGTCCGATTGACAGAACCTGACATTCGGGCACTCTGCCCGAAGTTTGACAGGGAGGAACAAATGTCACGGACGCAGTGGACTGCATGGTGGATTGCTTGGGAGCCTGAGAATTGCATACCTGCTGCTTATTGCCACTTTTCTGCAATAGAGCATTGGTGCACTGCCTCAGCTGGA
Source organism: Neoceratodus forsteri (assembly GCA_016271365.2). Taxonomy (NCBI): domain Eukaryota; kingdom Metazoa; phylum Chordata; order Ceratodontiformes; family Ceratodontidae; genus Neoceratodus; species Neoceratodus forsteri. Next base: position 1,629,446,006 of record CM057453.1, read on the forward strand.
CAATGACAGTATTCGGCGGCTCTAACTTCGCTGATCCCATGATCAAAGCAGCTTTTGAAGCCCTCTCTATGCAGGAAAAGATGTGTCCAAATTACGCCCACTGATTTGAGAACTGCACTGTTATACAAAGAAGGTCCTAAGTTGAAACTGATCAATAAACTGTTATACAGAGAAACAGTAGACAGAGGGGACAAGTAGACAAACAACAACTAGTGCTGCCCACTGCTTTCGAGACTCAGTACTGAGGTCCTTGCACAACCACATGGGGCACCTTGGTATAGACAGAACACTTGACTTGGTGAGATCCAGATTCTATTGGCCTAAGATGGGGGCTGATGTGGAGCAACACATTCGAACTGTAGTCGCTACTACAGAGGAAAGCTTTGCCCCAGAGGGCTGCCCCCTTGTTAACATCACCACCAGTGCACCCATGGAGCTGGTCTGTATTGATTTTCTGAGTTTGGAGTCAGATCAAAGAAATATCAGTAATGTGCTGGTGGTCACTGACCATTCACGAGATATGCCCAAGCTTTCCCCACGAAGACCAGAAAGCATCCACTGTGGCCAAAGTACTTGTAGAAAACTTTTTGTTCACTATGAGGGCTCCACAAAGAATCCATTCTGATCAAGGGAGAGACTTTGAGAGTCGTCTGATCAAAGAGATGCTTTCTCTGTGGGGAGTGCGAAAGTCCAGAACCACTCCTTACCACCCCAGGGGACCCCAGCCTGAACGTTTCAAACCGCACTTTGTAGATATGCTGGGCACCCTGCACCAAAGGACAAGCCTAGATGGAGCCAACAAATTAGCACCCTGGTACATGCTTATAACTGCACCAAAGTGATGCCACTGGATTCTCCCCTACGCCTGATGTTTGGAAGAGAAGCTCGACTACCAGTAGATGTGTGTTTTGGGGTCTCTCCTGATGGGGTTCAGGCTGACAACTATTACAGTATGTGCAAAAGTTAAAGGCCCAGCTAACTCATGCGTACCAACTGGCTCAAACCATGGCTGCCAAAAGAAATCTGGCCAACAAAGAAAGGTATGATAAAAGGTGAAAGCACAGGAACTCCAGGAGGGAGATCGGGTATTGCTAAGAAATCTGGGATTGCATGGCAAGCACAAGATTGCTGACAGATGGCACCATCTCCCTCACATTGTAGTGGGCAAACTAGATGATCTGCCAGTGTACAAAGTAAGGCCTGAGAATAATTCAAAAGATGTAAAACAATGCATAGAAATCATTTACTGCCCATTGGGCAACTCTTAATTGAGTCTGAGCCCTAGAAGATGCCCCTCTGGACCAGTGACTAGAGCTGCTGCTAAGAAAAGATCAAGAAAGTCTGCACCTACAGAAGCAAAGTTAAAGTGTTCCCCTCCACAAGTCCCAGTTGAGCATGACTGTCAGTCCATATCGGAAGAAAGTGAGAGTGACTTTGAATACTATCCTTCTTACGAACTGAGTCAATTGTTGGGCAATCCCTAGTCAATACTGGAGACAAAGCTGGGCCTTCTGGACTGTTTAAGCCCCAGCTTCATCCCTGGAGCCAATGCTCCCAGAAAGTGAAGTGCAAAGCATCAGATCAGATGAAATGGAATCATTGTGCATGGTTGAACTGTTTGAGCTTTCAGGGAGGAAATGATAGATTGGGGCAGACTGGTGATACAACCGAACAAGAAGAGTATTTTGAGTGCCCTGACAGTCCACTGCCAGTGTCTGAAGCTCTCCATGCGAGCCAAATGTTGTGGACTCAGAAACTGTAACTCCTGGAGCTGAAAGTGCCCCAAGTTCTAGCCTCTCTACCCCCATGGAGACTCCCTGACAAGTGAGAACAATGCTGAAAATGAGGCTCAGAGTGCAGAGACTGTAACAGCTCCTCTAGAAAGACTGGTCGAGCTGTAAAGCCTGTGGTGCACCTCAGTTATGATTCCCTGGGCGGCCAGTGGACCTGCCTCTCAATGTTGTCCATAAAAGGGTGTTGTCCCCGAGCTCATTGCCCAAACTGAGCGTTAGTGCTAACTCCAAGTTACTTGTGTTGCCCTCTAAGTATGGTGCCCTTGCCCCGTCCAGCCCCAAGGTAACTGATAGGGAAGGGTCCCCTCTCTTCAGGTTTCATGTACAAGAGGTAATAACTTGAGTTATGGTACAATGTGTGTGTTATACTGTGTAAAGAGTGACGTACTGCAATGTTTCAGAAATGGTTCTTGGTAAAATGATGTATTGACTGATGATTACATGTGTGAGCCTAATGCAAATGTATATGGTTGCAGTTGAAACTTATGAGTACTTGCTTGAGCGGACGTCAAGCTTTTCCCAAGCCAGGAAGGTGTAACCCCCTGCAAATGGGGTTCCAAAAGACTTCCAGGAGCTTGCTTGAATGCTCCAAGCCTGAATGGTGTTTGGCGTTTATAGCCATTTATCAGTGAGTGTTTTTAGAACCTCTGGTACTGTCTCTTAAGAGCTGTCTGCTTGCAGACATAATTAGTTTGTATGGGGGACTGTGTGTTTCTTTGATTGAGTACCACTCAAGCTGCTGCCAATTCACCCCATTTTGCAGTCACTAGGAGTGCAAAGGGAACCTGTCTGAAAGATGTAACTGATTGCTAGAAATCATTTACAGTAATAATAAAATTACAGTTTGTCTAACCTGCTTTCTTTGCAGTCAGAACTGTCTGCCTAGTTCCCCATTCTGGTTTTGAACTGCTGAACTGGACCAATCAGTGTGGGGTAAACTAGCTCTAAAATGATGCCTTGGATGAATCAGAACTTGGGACTCATAATCTGAGCCAGCCACAAGAGGATTGTATGGGCAGTGACTCTGGGAGATGAGTTTAGACTTCGGTGCCTTTTTGGACCAACAGCAGCAGTCTATTGTGAGTGACAGCCAATCCAGTCAAGAACTGGGAGGAACTCAAAGGAAGTGCCGGTTTTGTCTGTTGGGAGTTTCAGTTTGAGATCTGAAAGTGAAGGAAAGAAACCCTGTGCTCCTTCAGTGCACAGTTTCAGTCAAAAAGCGTGTAAGGCCCAGAGTTCGTCTACAACTTGTGTAACTGCTTGTTAGGACTGAATCCGTCCTGTGAAAAGAATCAAAGGATCTCTGAAGAGTAGAAACCAGGCTCACCCTGTAGAAGACTGAAGAAATTGTTGAATTACACTCGGTCTGTCAGGAACTGAATCTGCTGTGTGTTCTCCGGTATTGTGCAGTAATTGCGATCGGGATACAGATGCAGCCTGCCTGGTATAGTACTTTCTTTATATGGATGTGTGAAGAGGTTTGTGTACCTCAAGTGAGCCCTACTGACATTGAAGGACCCTATCTTATTTGGAGGTCGTGAGTACTAATTCAGGGTTGCTCCCTGTTGAATTGCCACACATTAAATCCAAATGGAATTACTGTACTGCTGACTGTTTAATTCTCCTTTTCTCTGTGTGAAAGGGCCTACCAGCTGCCACGGTTTGGACTAGCCACTAGGGCTTGGGTACCTAGGGACAGTAACTGATAGGGATAGGCCTGTAGCACAGAGCCATAAGGTAGATTATTAGAGTGATAAGCTAATTAACCTGATTTCCCTGTCCTTGTTATATCCCTAAATAAATCAGAGCTGCTTGTTTCAGTGAAGTTATACTGCCTGAGGTATTTGTCTATGTTAAAGTACTGTACTGTGATTGTTGCTGATCTCATTTCACAGGAGGTCCCAGTGCCGGAACCAGACCTGGGGTAAGTGTATACTGTGAAGGTAATTCTGATATATTGTGTGGGCCACTAGTGGGAAGAAAGGGGGTTGCAGTGTCCCAGAGGGCTGTGACCAAGTTAGTTTAACTATTGCAAACCCTGACCTCTGGGTGGAGGCACCCGCCATTGGATCCAGGCCCCTCAACCTGTTAGTGGCAAATCAGGCAGGGGTAGTAGCCCCTGGGATAGCGCCATCTAGGGGTTACACTTGCTTATAATACTATTGTTCTCAGGTCTGTAAGACTCTTCCAAAGCTATCGGCTGATAAGTAGCTATGATGTAAGCACTTCCTGATACAGTCTGGTCTGGCCTTTTAAGGCACACACAGATAATCTATCCTAGATCCATTATTGTTCAGCCTCTTTCTCAACTCTCTACCTCTTGCATGTCCTGGTGACCTTCTCCTATATGCGGATGATCCAGTATTATTCACCAGCCACCAGGACCCCCAGGCATTAACCATTAGTCTACAAGATAAATTCTCTGCAGTTGAAAACTGGTTCTTTCGTCACAAACTGGTCCTGAACTATAAAAAAAACAAAGACCATGCTCTTCACAAACCCTCACAACAGACATAGTACAGCCTCACTTGATATTAGGAACAATCTCCAGCACCCCACTAGAACAAGTGCAGACCATGAAGTACCTTGGTGTCACCCTTGACAGTGCCTTGTCCTTTTCAGGATACATCAACATGGTCATCAAAACAGTCAACAGTAGGCTAGGGATGTTATATAGACATAAACACTGTATGCCAAAGAGTGTCTCAGAATGGCAGTCACATGCTCCATCCTCTTAATAACGGATTATGGTCTTATCATATATGGTGCTGCTACTGACACTGCGCTACAAAGAATTCACTTAGCTCTAAATAAAGCCTGCAGGCTGGTCTCAGGTGTGCACAGTAGGATGCATACATGTGACCTCTACAGCATGACTCAGTTGCTCAACCTTAGTGACAGGATAAAGTACCACACTTGCCTATATGGGAAAAAGATTAGCCTAGGCCTTACCCCCCCAACTCCCAGCACTTGCTAACCCAGTTTGCCTGCTCTCATACCACAAGAAATGGACCAAACCTTGCATACCAGGTCCCCTTTTGTTGCACAAGTCAGGCCCAATGGCCCTTTAATTATAGGGCTCCCAGTTGGCTGAATGGTCTTCCAGCAGGTATAGTTGACTCACCCACATTGTGCCCCTTTAAACAACTCTTGAGATTGCACCTCATCTTCCACAGCCTCTGTGACTGCCCCCAGCCCCTTATATCCTCTAACTCTCCCCAACCCCTTTATGATAGCTCCACCCCTCCACACCTCATGAACAGAAGCCTATTTTTAGATGGACTATCTCACACCATTGGAGCCATTTCTGTCTGCCTCCAGCTGTTTGCCGTTTCTGTATGAGGCAACATTATATTTTAAACATTATGTGCAATTTATGTTTTCTGTTTGTCAGTTTACTCAAGTAGCCTTTGCTCTGTATGACTATGATACACTAATTTGTCTACTGAAATTGTATTTATCCATATGATGGTGTTTTAGTAATCTGTTTATCTGTATTGTTACTTGTCATTGTATGATGTGGAACCTATGAAGAGGTCTTCTGACTCATAGGTAATTGTAATTCAAGAATTAAATACATAAATAAAAATGATGAGAAAATCCTAACCTAATTGGAAGGAACAGCCTGTTACAACCAAGTGTATTTCTGCTGGGATTGTGAGCTGCCTATGCCACTGCTATGCCATGGCTTAGGTCAAGCTGGAAGGCTAGGTATGTGCCCACTCTACCAGAGCAGTTGCCACATCCCTGATGGAGATTCGCTCTGTGCACATCAGCGACATTTGCAGAACTGCAACTTGGAGCACAGGGCACACGTTCATTAAGCACTGTGCTCTGGATGTCCATGCCAGGCAGCATGCCACCTTCAGCAGGACAGTCTTGAATGGATTACTTTCCTGAGTGAGCCCTTAGCTCCTACCACGCTAGTCTGGGGGATTTTATCTGAGTTTGGTACTGTGACCCACTAGTGTGAATCAATGGTGAAGGCTGATTCCTGGAAGATATGAAAATTACATATTCACCATAATTCTTGATCTTCTAGGAATATCTTCACCCTTAATTTACATGCCAGCCCACCATCTCTTGGGCTCACTCCAGTACGTTTTATTGGTCTCCCTCCCCTTGTGCTTGGTTTGGGTTGTGAATGCACTGTGTTACTGGTTTGTTCTTACATGGGTCACCAGGGCTATCTTATGCCTTAGGTTAAGTGCACAAGTACTTCTTAGGCTATGTTGTACCTCATTGGTAAAAAAGGTACAGAGGTAGTTGAGGGCCAGTGCCAAGGTAAACCGCCCACAAGCTCAGCCTTGTAGAGGCACACATGCACATTGCATACCTCGGTGCCAGCACTCCTGAAAAGTTTTAGCTTCCATCGGGTCCTGGTGCCTCCAGCTCAGACCTATTAGTATGAATCAATGGTGAAGATATTCCTAGAAGGTGAAGAATTACGGTGAGTACGTAATTTTCATTTCTCAGATTATCTTCCAAGTACCTACAGTTTTAGGTTATGCCCTGCATTATGCTGTCCACACTACGCTGAAAATTTGCTGTGGTTGATGCACCTTATGGAGGCAACTGTACTGAAATATTCGTCTTTGTGTATTTCAAGTCATAATTTTACTGGACTCTTCATCAAGTTCTGTTTGAGCATATGTCTAAGAAAGATCCAATTTAGTGAAATATTTATCTCCTGACAATGCTGTAAACTGTTCTTCCTCTCTTGGGATGTGGTATCTATCTAGTCTAGCTGGTTGGTTGACTGTGAAAGAAAATAACAGCAATTCCAGTTCCAATGACCAGAGGTGCAGTATCAAAAATGAACAAAATCCAGCAAAAGACCGCACACTCCACTGCTTTCACCGAAAGCTTTTTATTGAATCTAAACAAAGATATAAAACTGATTTAAAATTGGTAATCAGGAAAGGCACATTGAGATGGAGCTTGCTTCCAGGTGTGGCACAGGGGAGAGGGAAAAGGAGTACAGAATACAAAATTCATCAAACCATAAGAAATGTGGTTGCACTGATAAGTTACAATGTGCAATAGTAGAATAATGAACAAGCAGTTGAGTGATGCTATGACAATTGGAGCATAAAAGTGGCTTGCTGGGTGGCATACACAGAAGACAAGAGCTAAGTTCGTGCATAGTGGCTGAATGCCTATAAAAAAAGTGACAGTGCAATGGCAGTACAGGCGAGTAAATCAGGCTTATTGGAAACCCAGGAGGAGGCCTAACAACAGGGATGGTAAGGGAGACAGAGGAACGGTAAGAGGCAGGGACCCAAAGTAAATTGAGCAGTGTTGAATAAAGTGTACAGTAAGAAGTGGATTGACAAAATATTATTATGATACCCTAATACAATTGATGCAAAAGACCAATAGCTATCAAATAAAATGTTCTATTTCAGTGAAAACATTTAACAAGAAAAATGTATTTATTTATTTGAACATTGTTAACTGGGAAAGACACATTGAGCAAAGGTTCATTTCCAGGTGCAACCCGGGGAAAGGGAATGGGAAATACAGTAATAAAAGCGCACACAGTATTAATGTTTGGTACAAAGTAAAATGCAAACAGTACAATTTAACATGGTACAAGTATAAATCAAAGCAAAAGGAGCTAAGGCAAATATACAATGAGCTGCTTTGATGTGCAAATAAAGAGAATAAAGAAAGCAGGATGAATGGCAGTGCAGATGTAGAAAAGGAAAGAGCTTGATACAGGCAGAGGTAGAAATCCAGAAGGAGGCCCAACAAGTGGGATGGTAAGGGCTCCAACAGAGAAGGATCAGGGATTGGGATGACAAGAACAGGTGGGGGAAGGGATGAGTTTTATCTGGTGTCAAAGGGAGACCCAGGAGGAGGAGGAGGAGGAGGAGAAATGGAAGAAATGTAAGAGGGCAGGGACCCAAACCAGTATTTGGAGATGAAGGAGGTGCAGGGGAACTGGTGACATGAGGTAAGGGGAGGATGAATAGGGAAGAGTAGAGGGAGCAGTGGTAAGTATTGGGAGTGTTAGTAGCAAAGCAACAAAAGGCATTGCAGAGGGTGTCCCATCTGGCAAAGAAAGAAGAGGGGGGTGGTGCCATATACATATTTGCATAGTCAAAGATCGGGAACACCATTTTGGTAATAACCTCTTAGTGGACCTAAGGAGATAAACAGTCTTTGTTGCAGTACAAGGCACCAAGTTTGGGGTGGAGCTTGGAATGGATATGGCATCAGCATGGACAGAGAAGTCAAGCTTACTCTCTAGCCACACATAGAGAATAAAGAAACCACTTTGAGGGGGATGCCATCAAGGGTGGAGAAGACAGGGAGGGATGAGAGCCTAGCCAATTTCTGGGTGGTGCCAAAGATCATGGACACTGTTTTTTTTTTAATGTTGACCCAGAGTTGGTTGGAGTGGAATGAGTGGAGGGTGTTGTGGAAGTCTTGCTGGAGAAAGTCTTCCACCACTGTGGTCGAGGAGACGGCTGTGTAGATCACTGTGTCATCTACATAAATAAGAATGTGTAAGGTGGCACAGGTGGAAGGAAGTCATTCAGGAAAATGGACAAGAGGATGGGACCTAGGATGGAGCTCTGTGGACCCCAGCCTGGATGGGCAGGGAGGTGACAGGTTGCCTCCTACCTGAACCATTCAACAGTGGTAATTGAGAGGCAGCAGAGCTCAGCTTATCCAGGGGAGTGGACGGGTCACTGAGTCAAATGATTTGGCAAGATTGATGAAATGGCTACCATATGTACCCTTGATCCATTCCATTGAGGATGGAGTCAGTAAAATGCAGCAGGAAGAGACAGTGGAGTGGTGCTTCTAGAAACTAAATTGGAAAGGGAGAGGAAGTTGGATGATTGAGAAGTCATCAAGCCTAGAGTAGACAAGTTTATCCTGCAGCTTTACAAGAGAAAGGAGGAGAGAGCTAGGACAGAAGTTGTCAGGGAGGAGTGGGTTACCTCTTTAATGAAGGGGAGAACTCTGGCAATCTTCCTTGACTGAGAACAGTGCAGAGGAGAAGGAGAGGTTGAGGAGTTGAGTTAGGAGGGAGACAAAGCAGGAACTGCAAGATGGAGACATTTCCCAAAATCAGAATCCCTAAAGAAGGCACAGTTAAGAATAAAGGTCTAGCTCATCCCCTAAGTACATTCTCAGGTCTACGATCTTGCTGTTAATAATCTCTGACTCAGGGCCCTGCAAATGACCCTCCATATCCGAGGCCAGACTTGTCTCACAACTATGACACAGGGTCTTCTCTTGCCCTTGAGGCGGTAACTAATAGGTAATGTCAAAAAAAAAATAAATACTGTACTGTGTAACCAATGTAAAACTGTCATTAAATGTAATGTTTGTGCTTTTCTGTACTGACGTGGAGCCTTTGCAAAGGAGTCTATGACTCAAAGGATTGTAATTCGATTTCTCTAGTAAATAAATACAATTTACAGTCCAGCTTTCCAGGGCTAGATTTAGACAGGTTGAGACTAGCAAGAGCTAACAAGGCTTCTAGGTAGAAACAGTGGGGAAATGAAAACTCAGGGGGGTGGAGAAGAGGGTGGAGCAGGAGGGAGAGCAGAGGAGCAAGGGGTTGGGGGAGAAGGAGAGCACAACTGGTGAAGAATTTGTTTAAGTGAGCAGCTACACAGTCCACTAAAGTTTAACTGAAAATGAAAGAGTTTTAGAATTATCATTATTTAATGTTTATTATTTATTATGTGTTTAAATTACTGACCCTGTTTTAAACTGCTTTAAATGATTTGCTAAATTGTCCCATCTCTTTGTAAGTGCCCAGTGCCTCAGGGATTGGGCGCAAGAATAAATATTGACTTGACTTGAAGGTCAGAGATCGATGAACCATTAACCATGGACCAGGGTGTTGGCGTGGCTCAGTTGGTAGTACATCCACCTCTGGACCAGGGGTCATGGGTTCTCATCCCACACCGAGTTGGACTTGTACCTAAAGTGCTGGCACCCGAGTGCAGTATAGGCGGGTGCTGTACTGCTGGGGTGCCATCCTTTGGATGAGATGTTAAACTGAGGTCCCTTCTACCCATTCTGGTGCTGTCCTGGTGGGTGTCCAGGTGGAAGTAAAAGAACAAGGCACTCTTCACAAAGAGCAGGGGACATTCCCAGTGTCTTGTCCAATATTCCCCTTCCGATAAAACCGGTTCATGCAATGGTCCAGGCTGTGTGTGGGTGTTGATGTGCGATATGGCTGCCACTACACACATTCAGTCACTTCACTACCAGTCTATCATTTCTTTTAAGTGCTTTGGGATACATTGTGTATGAAAAGCTATATAAATACTGATTATTCTTCTTCATGACTGGGGAGCAGAATAAGCAGAGTAGTCAAAAAGAGAGTGACTCGCCTTCCAGAATTTGGTAGTGGACTTAAGGTTGCTCTGGGTTTGGTCTTAAAATAATGGGATTTGGCAGCATGGACTGCCTTCATATATATGTAACCCCCTTGTTCCCCGGGGTTACTAGAATCCCACTTAGAACCAATGGCAGGAAGGAAAAAAAGCTTGTGAGATACCAGCTGAGCTGGAGGGATTACATCACCATAGAATTCTTGCAGCAGCATAAGCCACATTGGAATGCAACAGCAGGGGTTAGCTATAGAACGTTGGGGAATTCAAGTGAGTCTTCTGGAAGGAGCAGTCAGAGAAAGAGGTGTGCTGCATCTGGCAGCCCCTGAGAGCCTAGCTCTGCTTTAGAGCTACATCAGAAAGTGGGTTGTGTGTTCTCACCCTAGAGAGGAACACAGAAGGGACCAGAAGGAAGTGGTAGAGACCGTTCCAAGTGTTGTTCCAGTGCCCCATCCCTAGAGGGATGGGAGAATTCCAGCATTTCAGGGGCAATCCCTGGCCCTGCCGGAAAGGAAAAGCTGCCTGAAAGTGAATTTGTACCTGAGAATGCCAGATAATTTGTTGTTTCCTTTGAAAGAAGCCCTGTGGGCACCTGCATACCACGTGAGTCTGCTCTGATATAGAGCCTATGTTCTACCAAGACAGAGAGTTGTGTAAAAGTATCTGTCTACTGTGGGGTCAGGAAAAGACTTGCCAAGTACAGTGCTTTTAATTTGTGTTTGGCTTGGAAGCATCTGAAACAGTGGGGGTCTAAGGAATGGACATAGCCCCTTACAGAACTTTTTTAAGTCAGGACACCACCTGAATACAGTGTAGAATGTGAAATGTGGCAAACATTTCGAGATAGCATCTACAACCAGTAGTTTGAAGAAAAGTGTTGTTCAAAATGAATGGCCGGGTATAGATTTGGGAGCAAGAGGTGGGAGACCCCCATCTGGTCTAACCAGGTTTACCTCTACGGGTTCAGTCTGGGCACCTATAGCTTTCTCCCAGGCATTTGGCCAGTGTCTGCAGAAAGTACCCAGATGTGGGATTAAGGATAGTTTCTCCCTTTATAGCTAGAAAGTGCTCATGGGTGGTTTAGGGAGCCACCATCAAACTCCATGCTATATGGAAAAGTGTCCAAGTAATGGCCAGGGTGCCATGTCAAGGAATCAAAGTAGAAGAGTACCAGTTCGGGCCGTGAGCCCAGAGTAGTTCAGAAGCTGAGGTTTTCATGTAGTGAAGAAGATGTGCTCTGACCTCTGTAATCTGCATTACCAGCAAGTGTAGCCCAGTGGGGGTCCATCTTTGCTTTGTTATTCCTGTGTTGATGCGAATAAAAGCCACACTCTAGAATCCCATTCTTGTTTTGGACATATCAGTTATTGCTTCCTGTGTCTAGAGTTACTTGGGCACCACTGCCAGAGGTACAAACCTAGCATAATGCTGAGCAAATAGATTTTCTCCCTGAACCTAGGGGTTACACATAAATTTCTAAGCACCCTGTAAGAGAGGAGGTCAGGCAGGGAGCAGGAGAATTTGTAACAGTCCGAAGCATGATCACAGGGCTTACACTGATCAATGAGTTCAGAAGTAATTCAGGGGTGGTGGGAAGATTTAACCCAGGACTTTCTGGGGGAGGGAGTTGCTTGTCCCAGACAAGGGAAATTTAGAATGGAACAGGGAGAAGGCCACATCCATATCTAGGTGGAGAGGAAGGCTGACCAGTCAACTGCAGCAAGGTTGCTCAGGAGAACACTGACATTAAGCGACCAGAGGGACCTAGACCAGATGTATTTTGGGGAGGAGGGCATGCGCTGCACTTTTCTGACACAGAATATTATACAGTAGTCACCGAAGGCATATGGAAGAATACAACTGCAACAATGCGGTGGGGCTGGGAGGAGAGAATCTAATCCAGAAGGGTGTGATTAGGGTAGTGGGGACAGAAATGGGTGAGACTGGTAATGAGCTGGGAGGGAGGGATTAATGGACTCAATCCTAAGGGAGGTTGGCCCAGAGGCCAGGGAGAGTCAATTAATGTTGACGTCCCCAAGGAGGAAGAGTTCACCTTAGGAGGAGTGTGAGGTAGTGACAAAGAGAGACAGTCAACAAGAGAGGAGGGTGAGAGTTTAGGTGAAGCATAAAAAGCCCAATTGAAGATGGGTACGGTGGAGGGAAAGGAAAGACTGGCAAGAAACTCATGGGAGGAGGGTACAGATTCCCTAAGAGCAAAAGTACAGAAGAGGCACTGGCAGACATACAGGGTCCACTGCTGCCATGTTGCCTGAACCTACCTGAAGAATTGGAAATCAGGAAGGACAAGATAGAGCCAGGAGTCCTGGAGGAGAGCCAAGATTCAGAAATGCAGAGGATGTCAGGAGAGTGTTGTGAAACCCAGACATTAAGGAGGTTAAGAGAGACAAAAGACGCAAGACCTTTGGGAACTTAGGTGGAAGGATGAGGAGGAGGGATCAGGGTTAGTTTCACATCACCAGATAGGAGGATGAGCAAAAAAAAGAAGCAGAAGGATGGAGCATGACTTATGTCCCTTGAACTGGGAAGGAGAGCTGGGGGGACTGGGAAGTGACAAGAGGGCTCAGTAGTAAAACTCACGTTCAGGGAGGGAGGAGGAGAAGAGACCAGGGTGAACAGAAGGGAGGGTGGGAGGTGAGGGACAGACAGGTGGAGGGAGGGAGGGAGAGGCTTGATAGAGGGATTGGGGGAAGGAAAGAGTGGTGTCAAGAGTAGGAGGGTATAAAAAAAAGGCAGAGGAAGGCAAGGTGCATAGTGGCCAGGAGGTGAGATGTAATAACCATCAATTAATTTGCAGAATCAATGGTAATGACCAGCTAGAAAGCAAGGTAGCAAGGCTATGAGACTCAGCACAACAGGCCTAGGGCAGAATATTAAAACACTGTATAACAGGGTAGACCTAAGTAAGATAACTGGACAAACCTAAGATCTTAATTATACAAGTGTAAATAATACTTGCTGATAGGCAAACACTGTTAAATAATAATTGAGATGTGGAGAACACAACAGTTAAATAAGCTGAATTGCAGATAAGGTTTTACCGAGAGGGTGGCTAGGATACCTAGAAATTAGGCAATTTAACAAACCTAGTAGACTAAACAGGCGGACTAGTAGAGTAGATGCAAACCAAAATGTCCCGATAGCAGGTGAGGGGCTCACACATACCTTCTAACTGTCCCTGATTACAAGGACATCTCTCATTTTATCTCTCAGAATTGCTCTGTCCTCCTTCATCCATCCCTCATGGAAAAGGTGCTGTCCACACAGAGCATATGTTGTAAATTCAGACTTTAAAGCAGAAATTCATAATATTCTAAGATTCCATATCAAATGTAACTTTGTACAAGTAAACACAATGGTTTCCACAGTGTTCTAAACTTGTATTCTATCTTTGAGATGAGTCCCTTATTAGGAAGGTCATCATCTCTCATTTTGAATGGCCATGTCCCTCATTTCAATGACAAAAAATTGAGAAGTATGGGCTCACAAGAACTCAGTATGCAAGAGTAGAAAAAAAAGGAGCACACTTACAATTCTGGAGTAGACAGGAGGGAGGCTTGTGGGTGAATGTCTCAGTGGGCAGCATACCCAGGCACCAGCAGACTCATTGCTAACTCCAGGCAAACTTGTAACATGCCCTTTAGCTATGGCCCTTCATCTTAAGGACCGCAGTGCAGGACTGCTAGGAAGTGACCAGAAATAGCAAGCTAAGCCTTGCCTACATCCCCAGGCACCTCTGATTAGAAGAAGTACTAGAGCTTACACTGGGACAGTCCAGGAAAGGGCACCCACAGTATAAAGATTAAATCCTGAGCCTGAATGACTCAATCAGTAAAAGTAGCCCTGCAGTCCCCAAACTCCAACTGGATCAGTTGACAGCACTAGTGGGTGTTCAAACAACACTGTTCCAGTAGTTAAGCCCTTCCCACAACTCCAAGCATCTCCCAATTGATGGAAGTACTAGGGCTGATGCTGGAATCATCCAGGCAATTGCACCAGCAGTATAAAGTTTAAATCCTGAGCCCAAATGACCCTCAATGACCTTCCTGCTGTCTGCTTCACCTCTATTTGCACATATGCGGACAACACCATTCTGTACACTTCTGGTCCCTACCCTACTGATGTGGCATCCAGACTTCAGCATGATTTTGACAAGGATCAGCTCTGGCTACACTCAAATCAACTGTTCCTGAACATGAAGAAGACCATCTGCATGAACTTTTGTACAAGGCAGAGACTCTCTCAGCTCCCTCCTCCCTCCCTCCCGCCTTCCACACCTTGATGGGACTATGTTGGAGGCGCTACCTCCTTTAGGTATCTCTGGGTTTGGCTTGACCAAATCTCGACTTTTCTGGACACTTGGATGCCATCCTCAACTGCACCCCAATCTAGGTGCCCTGTATAGAACCATGGATGTATTCCATTGCCAGCCCACTGCACACTTCTCCAAAAATTATTCTCTCAGTTTTCTACTATGGTGATGTAGTCTACAGTGCTGCTCCCAAAATTTCCCTCATCAGACTGGACACTCTTTTCCATTCCATTTGTTGTTTCACCCTAGACTCCTCCTCCTCTACCCACCATTATGACTTCTATCAATCTCTGTTTCCCTTCTCTTGAAGACAGGCACCGTTCCCACTGTGCTAACTTCTCAACTAAATTCTGGTTCAGCTCTCTCCCCCCTTACCTTTCTTCCTTTCTCTCACTCCTGCCCCCTCCTCCCATTCCCTTAGAAATCTCAACTTTCATACCATGGCTGTCTCCTCCAAATCCTTCTCTGCTGGTCAGGCAGCATTTTCCCACTGCTTCCTGAGGCTATGGAATACCCTTCCCCTTTCTATCCAACACATCACCTCCCCTTATGCCCTCTCCTCCCTCTCTCCTACGAGACTTCTCCCCTTCATGCAGCTGTTCCCAATCCCTCCCCATCTGTATTTCCCTCCCACCCCCCACCTTCTTTTGCTCCACATCTTACCCTCTACTTTGGCTCCCTCCACTCCCAATTTCTGTTCCCACTCACTCAGCCTTGCCCACCTCTCTAATCTCTACCTCGACCTATCTTCTTGCACTTAGTTTTTACCTGTTGCATAGCCTTTTGTCTCTGGATCTACCAAGACCACTGTATATATACACACTGTTCAGCTTGTCTTATGCTAAAACCTATTGTGTAGCTGCCAGTCTGTCTAGCAAATTGCACTTAATATGGTAAATGCTATATCTATTACTCTCTAGCATAGAATGGTTAACTATATTGAATGCTGGTATTGCTTGCTTGTTACCCCCTTCTCCACTCCCCCAGGACACATCTGGAAATGAACAACGCTGCTCAGTATGCCTTTCCTGGTGAAACTTTTAAAATAAATGGCTCAATCAGTGAAAATGTCAAAAGATGCCAGTTTGTTCTGTTTTATATTATGAGTATTATTTTATTATTATTATTATTATGTGTATTCTCCCACTTGAGGGATGGCAAATGAGTCCTCTATGCCCCCTATCCTCCAATCCATCCTGATCCACTGGCTATCCATGGCTTAACCATACTCCCTTCCCCCATGGTGGGGCCATCAACCTCAGCCCCTGAAAGGCATGTTCAACTACATAGAAGTTCCCTGGGTAAGGTGATGTCTGAAGGCTGGGTTGGTGGCATTGTGCAGGTGCCCTCAGATGCAGGAACCATATTTATGTGACACAAGTACATGTATCCAGCTCCAATGTGCACACTCATCATCCCTCACACTTTCCTGTGCTGCTTCATTCTTAGCTCCTGGCAACCTACTGGGCAGAGCACTGTCATGTAAGGTGTTGGAGGCAGTTCTTAGCCCATCCATAGGGATCACAGCTGGAGCAGGATGATAGACTCCTGTTTCTAGGGAGAGAGCTCTGCTGTGAGGCAGCACCTCCTTCATGGCCACCAGAGTGCAGGGATTCAGAACTTTGGAGCATGAGCCCAGATTCCACCATGCCCCCAATGCCACCTAGTCTTCAGCCCATCCTGATCCAGTGGCTGTCCATGGCTTAACCAACCCCCCCCTCCCCCATGGTGGGGCCACCAACCTCAGCCGCTGAAAGGCAGGTAGAGCTACATAGAAGTTCCTTGGTTAAGGTGGTGTTTGAAGGCTGGGTGGGAGGCATTAGGGAGAGGTGCTTCCAGCACAGGAGCCCTTTTTCTGTTTTTCTATGTCCCTCCTGCCAGTTTTTTTTATTTGATGCTAGTTCATGCATCAAGCCACTGATACTCATACTAAAGTGCTTGCTCTCTCATCATCCCGCCACTGTACTTGTTCCTCTGCATTTTTATTTCCTGGCATAATACAGTCAAGCATTGACATACAGTGTATCAGCAGTGGTTCTTGGCCCATCCATAGGAGTCCCAACTGAAACAGGACAAGAAACTCCCTGTTCCCAATGAGAGAGCTCTGCCACAGACAGCACCCCCTCGTGGCCACCTTAGGGCGGGGACCTAAAGTTGGAGTGCGAACCCATGTTGCCTGCATGGTATCATGGTGTGTTTCCCCTGGGCTATCCAACATCCCTCAGCTTCTTTTTATTTTTGTTTAATATCTGGTAACTGGATAAAACCCAAAAGCATCAGATGCCCATTTTCATGGGTGACCCATTTAATTCTTGTAAAACAAAGGCAAATATTCTTACACTAAAAGTTATAGATCCGTAGAAAAATACAGGGTCAGCCAGTCAGTCGGCACAGTGGTACTGCTCTCACCACCCACAACACAAGTTTAGAAGCAAGTTTGAGTCATTGGGTGCTAGCTGGGGAAAGGAAGATTGAGCCTCCCAGAGATGCACCCCCACTACTATGCCACCTGGTGAGCACAGGTCACAGTACAGCAAGGATACATATGGGTGGGAGGATGTTGGCCAGGCTCTGCACAGCATGCTTGCCTGCATGTGTTTGGGGCTCCTTGTCTGCCGATGTCCTGAGGGAGTGGGAAAAGACTGAAACATGGATAAACCCTGGAGCAAGCGCGATGTTCCAGACACATTTGGGCCCAGCCCCCCTCCCCCATGACTAGTAAGCACCCTGTCCACCCAAGGTTCTCCTGCATTTATCTCCATGCCCCATTCTTAAGGCAGGAGGTGTGTTTTTGGCTTGACTGGACCCCGCCACAAGAGGCAAGATCATGTGGTTGAAAAGCAGAGGGGTAAGTGCAAGGAACATCGGGGTACAGATGGCCCAGCCAAGGGGATAGGACCCATACCTGTGAGGAGTATAAAATGTAAGTAAATAAAAATAATAAAGGATTAAGACAAGTAGTGTAATTTCACCAAAACAATAGAGGCTGCAAAATTCCTTCCCCTCCCCAAACTTTGTATATGTATGATCAATTTCTGGTCTTATAGAGGTTGCAATTACCATCATAAGGATGCATTTGAAAATGCTAGCATCGCGGTCACATCCTAAATAACACCTCTGGTAAAGACCAAACATGAGGGAAAATGAGCCCATTTCTCAAATTTAAACATTAGTGAGCCCTGGCATAGTTAACACTCTCATCTGCACAAGTTATGCATGCTCATGCTTCAGATACTGAATTATTCAGTGTGGTATTTTCAGTTAACAATAGATGCCCACTACAGTACAGGATGCTAAATCATGAAAGTAGCTCCTTAATCTGGTTCAGGGGATTTCTGTGTAAAATGAAACAATGTTCAGTACAGATCACTTGATTTACCCTCTTAGCAAATGTGTGAGCATACAACACAAATCCTTCCTGAGACTACATTCATGCTTTTTTGCTATTAAATACTGACAGCTGCATCATAACTCAGAAATGAATTGCCTTTTGCTGACAGCCAGGGCTCCACGTGCAAGGCGAACTCACTAAAGGCTCCAACATACGTTTTAGGGTAGTTTTCATAATTCAGTCTCAAGATTTCTGGCAGCACAAAAACAGCTCGTTGACAAATTACTCAGTCACAGTCTTCCTTTCAGAAAGCAGACTGTAATTTCTTTTTAACAAAAGTTAGCCAGGCCCTGCTTTAGAAACATATGCAGGACTCCTGCCCTGATTTACAGTTATCACTAAAAAAAAAAAAAAAGGCGGAATCCTGGAATATAACTTTCTGCACCCCAGTAAATACCAGAGAATTTCACAGAATTGTGCTCTTTGCACCAGAGCAGTGAATCTGCATTACATGCATTTAGCCACAAATTATGTTTTCATTATGTTTGATTTTATTTGTTGCACATTTAGCTTTCTTTCTTCCTGAATATTTATACACAGAATTAAAGTGAGACTGCTAACCCTTCTTTCCATTCATTGATGTTGCTGGTTGTTTTATGTGCCTTTCTTAATAGAACTGAATTGCATGTAAATGGTATGGTTGTACCCAACCTTGTTTTGTTTCAGATCCTTGCTGTACACTTTTTGCATACTTCCTGAAAAGTAGGAACACCCCCAAAGAGTGCAGACACTCATGATGGATTGTATCCTCTCCTCTTACTGCATAATGAGTGGCTAGACTGTGAGGGCGCACTCCCAAATCCAGGAAAGATGCAGTGGTAGCTGATCAAGGAATCTAAACAAAGATGTTTTTGTGTGGTAACACCTGGTATGGTGGACAGTCTGTTTTCCACTTTTCTAAATGAAAAAGGTATCAGAATCAAACTCCTAGCTATATACGCAGTCTTTACAGAATGTGAACAATCATAACACATGATTTTTAAACTAGGGACACTTTGAGGCCTAAGGTGGTTGACAGTGTCCCTTTAAAGCTAGACAGTAGAATCAAGGAAAAATCTGTTGTTTTTTTTTTTTTTTTATTTCTTGGTGACCAGATAAAGCCCAATAGGCATAAGGCCTGTTTTCAGGGGCAACCTGAAAGCACTGAGGTGTTTAAAGAGCTGCTGATGCCGCACGAAAAACTTTGAAAATCATAATAATTAGGTACAATTCAGCTTGCATTCCCTATATATTCTCTAGATTTCTGCTTCCCATTATTTATTACTGGGAAATTTGCATGAATGCATTATCCTTACCCTTACAGTTTATCTGCCCCATTACTCCTACCTCAAGTCATAATCCCCTGTTGTGACATCACAATCTGTTGCCATGGGAGTAACTGTGATGTCACAAGCAGTGCATTATGATCTCAGGTAGGGAGAAAGCAACAGGGACAGATAAAACTCTTCAGGAGTAAAGATGCTGTTTTCATGTAAATGACCTCAGTGATAAATAATGGGAGGAGAAATACAGAACCAATGTGACATACAAGCTGGACTGTATCTAAATATTCTATTTTATTAAAGTTCTCCTGAAGGCATCAGCTGCTCTTTAAGTGACTAGGTCAGTGTCACACAGAGTATGCAAGTGGAGTTTGTGGGAATCAAACCCAGGTATACTGGATGTATTAAGTTCATTCACAGCTTGTTACTTTAACTTCTATGCTATACTGCCACTAATCTGGAAATTAGACAACCAATTACCGGTACAAACCCAGAATTCCAAATCTTGAAAAAAAAAACTGATTTCTTCATTCACATTAAATCAGTAGTATCTGCTTTTGAAAAGAATTATCATATAGTTTTTTTTTAGTAATAACATATGTCTGGAAAAAATAACTATATCTCCAATTTTCTTTTCATTTAATTTCATTTCTGAATTGAGAAATGTGGTTTGGAACTTTTTTAAATGTTATGCTCATTTGCCACAGCCACCGTGAATAAATGAAACAACTTAGTGTGATGTTGTGTTGTTTAACAAAAAAGGCAAAATCTATAGCTATGCCACCACATAGAGACTGGTGGTGCCACCAAGAAAGACAATCATATGCAAAACAAATCTGGTGCGCCCACCTCCCCCGTAATTATGTGCACTGATACTACAACCTATCTGCAGCCACGCTGGTGCCCCTCTCACACAGGCTTGTCACAGACCTCTACCTTAGTTTGTCCCTTCCTGTGTCCTGTGCCCATACTCATCCCTTGGCATAGCTGAAATGCCTCAGATGCCTGCACCTGTGAGCCCAGTCACCCATACCCCTGGATCAGGTTAGGGCCAACTACGTGAACCTTGGGTGGTCTTGTGTTCCACTCTTGACGATATTACTTCCCAGTACTAAGAAGAATTATTTAGATCAGCTTGGTTTCTCTTCATTAGGATGGATACCTCAGAAAACTGCAAGGTTGTCCATGTGCATTGCACAACCAGTCACTTATAGCTTAGTAGTTATTGTTCATCTACAAGAAATAATCTAAAGTAAACAAGGCTAAACCATGTGATCAAGAAAAACATATTAAAATAATGGTTTTAAACAATGAACACAAGCGCCTAAATGTAGACGGATTTGGGCTAAAACCTGTAGTTAGAAGTGTTACATTTGCAAAGACGAAATAGGTGATCGTTTGCCACCAAAAGATTCCTTCTCGCTGTTTACCAGTCGCCACAAGACAGCTTGATAGCTCTGGGCTGCTTCCCTCCTACTCTGTTCTCTTACCCTTTCCAGTGAGTGGGCCAATGCCTCTTTGATCCATTACCTTCTATTTCTTCTTTTCCCTGACCCATATTATCCACAAAGAAGAAATGGGTCCCTCAGCGTTATGACAGCCTTTGAAGCTAGTTGAGGTGCCATCAGGCTTCCTCTCGAGGGGGGGGGGGCTGGTGAGGTGAAGAATCCTTTGACCTGAGATTCCTGTTGCCTTGCAGTTACAGGAACTACAGAACAGTCTTCAAAATCTAATGAATTTCATACTCAGATGCATTCCCCAAGTTGGCTTGTACTGTACCTCTAAAGTTAAATAATACAGTTAAGGACATATCCATAGCTTAAACCTATTTTTGTTCCAGAAATGTACTCATGTATATCACAACTTGAGCAAATCATTTAAACTCTCAGTCCAGCTACAGAAATGGGTAGAAGCAGGACCCCACTAAGAATAAGTATTGCATCTGAAGAGCTACCCTGAGCAAATATCTTGTAAAAAAAAAAAAAAAAAAAAAACAGCAGTTTATCAAGTCCCACAGTTCAAAAGTTAAGTAATAGGGAGCAGGATCTGGTTTCTCTCCTCCCTTCCATTAGGTAGCTGCAGACTGCAAACCATAAAGCTCCACCAGGGTGAGTGTAAACAACAGTGAATTTCCCACATTTCAGCCCAATGTCTGCTCGTGAACCTGACACACTTCTCACGGTAAACAACTGTCTTGGACTCTGAAGAAAAGAAGTTCTACAACACAGCCTCCTTAATCTTCATTAGAATACACCAGTCCAGTACTCCTTGATGGCATCCATTATTCACTCCAACACATAATAGCAGTTATTCCGCTCAGGTCATGTACACCATCTTGGCTAATTGGAAGACCTCCCAGCTGGTCTTTCCACCTCCTTCTGGTATGGTCATCCAGATAACCCCAATTTTGTGGCTCTGGTTCCTTTCTAGTTAGTTCTTTTGTCAGTTTTTCTCGCACAGTGTCAGCTTTCTCTTGCCCAGTGTCTCAGGCATCAGAATCCCAGGATGTTGCCTCTGCCCAGTCTGCTACAGTTCATTTAAAGGGCTCCCCCTCATGCAAGTCCACGGCAGCTCCAGGCAGCTCGCCACTCTGGCTGTCAGGCTCCCAGTCATCCTCCTCTTCTTGATCCAGTTTCACTTCAGCCATGAGCAAAGGTGGAACTTGGGGGTTGGATATTGGCAGTGTACTCCAAGGATAGCTGGAAAACCCACTCTCCCACTTGAGGACAAGCAAGTCTTTAACATTTCTTCAATTCATGGTATGGGACAACCTTGAGCACTTTGGGGAGCACTGCCCATCACCCTTCCTCTGGCAACATGGGGTGGGCTCCCCAACATCACAGGCCAATCTTGCTGGCTCTAGAGTCCCTAGATGTTGGAGCTTCCCCATTCAGCACATCCTCAGTGGGAGACCTGTCATAAACATTTACATCTCTTTTCTGCACTGTGTCCCTGTCTCCCACAGCTATGAAGCTGCCCAGTTTGTAGCCAAGGACATCAGTGAGGCCCAGCTCCAGAGCTAATTGCACTCTGTGCGACCACTGTGTCCAGCTGGTTCACCCTTTTTTAGAGCTCACTCTCAGTAGTGTTCACGCTGTCCATTGTCTGCACCCTCCAGACAGCCAGAGTAGCTATGATGTTAGCCCACAAGTGTTTAGCCCAGCTTGCTTCTATTACTTTGTTTCTCAGACAGGGTAGTCTGCAGGTGGCACACAAATCATCTGGCTGGAGGTGACAGCTGATGCCAAAACACAAGCTGCGCAAATACTTCTAGATTGGTAATCACTGCCCTGGTCCACCAACCAAATCTCTACATGAGAACAGTAGTCATTTGCCCATGCAAGCCTGGATTCTGCCATGCTGTGATTTTTGCAAACTGATGAAAACCTTTACTCAGTTCTGTTGTTTCCCAGTTCCTGCAGTCTCCTTCGGCACTCTGCTGCGCTGTGTGTGTCACATCTCTATCCCCAATCCATGTATGTGTTGTTTACCAAAAAAGGAGTCAACCACAGCCTCCGTAGCAGTTCTGCCTAGACCCTTGGTCATGCAGTCCCCTTGTGCTGCATATGCACTACACACCTGAAGGCCAGGCCTCATTTCTTGCTGCACCACATTCTCTTTCTCTACAGGGGTCTTGATGGCACAGTGTCTGTAGCAAACATTGCAAAACTTAAAACAAGAAAGACACCAACAATGTTCTTCATCTTCATACTCAAGTGTCCCTGTCTGTGTGCCATTTTGTAACCTGGCCCTCAGCAGACCTGACCATAGAATGAGGGGAGACTGGCCATGGTTATTATTGCTGAAAACATGGTGGGAAAAAGCAACAGAAAGACTTAAGCATCAGAGGGCCTTCTTTTATAAACACACACAGGCACATGTACACACACACACAAACACACACATCTACACACACACACCTTCTTGCTCCCTTTTCCTGCATGTGCAAGATATCTGAAAGTTTGAAATGTACTTGTGTTTCATGAGTCCCAAGGCAGTCACTATTGCAGGAATAAAGCATGATGGGGCTGCCTGCCCTGATGCTACACACCTGGGCCTTGCAGGGGGCCCTTGGAGTCTGTCACATGGCAAGGGAGCAATAGGTAAACCACTAGACCAGGTATGTCCTTCCCTAGGAACTGTCCACCCCCACCCCACCATACACAGTTGCAGTGGAAAACACTGGAAAGACGCCCATTCTGCTTCTTCCACACTCAGTACAGAATTCCAAACTTCCTCCTACCCCTGGGTGCCTTCCATATATGCCCTTACTAGGAGTATACCACTCCTTCATACCACTCCCCCAACCAAGGTAGCACTGGACATACTCAACCCAGTGCCTCCAAAAGGGGGCTGGATTGCACACATCTAATAGTTTCACCTTGGTGACAATGCACCTTATCTTCTTGCTGTGCTTTATGCTTTGTTTGCACCCTGTCCAGAGGTCCAAATCCATTCCTTAATCAAGGTTTCCTGGGTTGCAGCACAGAACACTACTACTGTCATATGTCCAGGATCACTGGTTTAAAGCAGCAGTAATTTTTGTAGGCAAAAAATGTCATTATATGTTTTTGTCAGCAAAAATATTTTTTTCTGACAGTCTCCCTTAGATTTATCATCAGTGAATTTTTAATTTAATCAAATATGTTTAGAACAACTTTTATTGGTATTTTGTAGCTAATGATAAAGTCAATAAAATGGCAAACAAATGTCAATTGAAAAAATCTCTTTGATTGAGGTTACACCTTTAGACTGTACAAACTATTAGGATGGGCCAGGGTGAAACGTTAGTTCTGATGCATCGTGTACTGGCACAGCTCTTGCGTTGGACTGTTGTAGCATAAGACAAGTAGTCTCCATTTTTGTACATGTCAATAATGAGACTTGAATGTTTTACTCACTCTCAAATGACAATAAATATAGACTTCTGGGGCCAGATATTAAAAACTTTGCCCAATGGATAAAGTGATTGCACCCCATTTGCCCAGGGTTTGTCCCAATGTGAAATATTCAAAGGGGGCTCTTGCACATGCTAACAGGGTTGGCACATGCAAAAAAAAAATCATGTTAGCAAAGGAAGAGGTGGGGAAACGAATACCAGTGCAGCATGATATTCAGCGCATTGGTGGTGTGCAAAGGGGATAGCGAAGGCCACTTTGCGCAGTGCAGATACTGCTAATCAAAACCCTGACTTACTCCAGGCAACCCTGGTGGCCACCAGAGCCACTGCAGCCAACAACCAAGTTGGCAGTTTGGGGAGCATACCCACCCTCTGGCATCTAGTGGCACCCCCATCCACTGATCGCCATCCCCAATCAATCAAAAAATGTTGCTGGTGTCCAGTGGTGTCCTCCACCCTCTGATTGCTAGTCTTGTAAGTAACTGTGACACCCTTGGTGCCTAGTGGTCCCCTCCCACCCTCCAGTCACAAATCCCGGTATCGTACAGTAACTCCCCCACCCATCAATCACCATCCCTATATGCTATCACAGAGTCACTGGCATCTAGTGCCCCCCTCCACCACAGGCACTGACCACCCAGCTTGCCAACCCCCACCTTACTTGCTTCACTGGTGCCATGGAAGACCATGCTGTGAATGGCACAGCCCTCCTCTCACCTCAGCCACCATATGGAAAGACAAGGTGTATGCATCCAATATACAGTACAGGGTGTGTATCCTCTGTATTGTACAGGGAGTATGACCCATGTACTGTACAGGGAGTGTGTGTCCTGTGTACTGTGAGGCTGTGCACTCCCTGTACAGTACATGGGTCATGTTCCCTGTATAATACATAGGATACACACCCTGTACTGTACATGGATATATACTCCTTGTCTTTCCATAAAGCACATGGTCAAGGAGGTGAGGAAAGGGCAGTTCCATTCATTGTATGGTCTCCCATGGCACTAGCAAGGCAGGTAAGTGGGGGGTTGACAGGATGGGTGATCGGTGACCCTAGTGGTGCCAGGGACTCTGTGATAGCATATGGGGAGGGAGATCAGTGAGTGAGGGGGTGCCACTAGATTCCAGGACTTGTGATCAGAGGGTGGGGGGACCACTAGGCACCAGGGATGGCACAGTTACTTACAGAACTAGCAATTGAGGGGTGGGGGACTACTAGGCACCAGGGATGCCAGCAGTTACTAATGGGGCTGGTGATTGGAAGGTGGAGGGACTATTAAGCAACAGGGATGACACAGTTACTAATGGAGCTGGTGATCAGAGGGTGGGGGACTACTAGACACCTGGGATGTCACAGTTACTAACAGGGCTGGTGATCAGAGGGTGGGGGACCACTAGGCACCAGGGATGTCACAGTTACTAACAGGACTGGCAATCAGAGGGTGGGGGTGACCACTAGGCACCGGGGATATCACAGTTACTGATGGAGCTGGTGATCAGAGGGCAGGGGAGCACTAGGCCCCAGGTATGTCACAGTTACTAATGGAGCTGGTGATCAGGAGGCGGGGGAGCACTAGGCACCAGGGATGTCACAGTTATTAATGGAGCTGGTGTTTTGCAGGTGGTGGGACCACTAGGCACCAGGAGTTACTTGATCTTCCAGGACTGGGAAATTGGGGTTGGGGCAGAGCTGGTCACAAAGGTGTAAACCTGCCACCACTTCCCATGCAAGGTGTGCCCATAATGGGCATGCAAATGGCTCTTAGCATCTTTCATACCCAATGGGCTCATTTGCATGGGGCCATCTGAATATCTTGCTGGGAGTTACCAGCACCATTGGGTTTGAGTCACTGTTCCCTGCACTGCTGGGATCTATGTTGGGACAGCACTACTTGGCTTAGTGCTGTGCCAGTCAGATAGCACCAGTGCATAAACCTGCTAGGTTGCATATTGGGCCTGTAGTCCATGAAATCCCCTTGATTGTAGTTTCCTGGGGGTTATCATTCCTGCATGCAACCAGTGCATGGCAAGGGAATGCCACCAGGTGGAGGTACTGCACCAAGGATCCTTGTCTTAAGGTATATCCATTCACTAGAACCAGGCTGACCCCCTCTGTTTAAAGGGTCCTGGTAGGGCACCACATTACATAGCAGACCATTACAAGGGGATAAATGTCACCTCAGCATGTGTTACACTGGCAGCAGCACACAGAGGGTAGTCATCCTCTGTGTGCCTTTTTCTCCTTCCACTGGGCACATGGGTTTCAACAAGGGTACTGAGTGTTTTGGGGGAGGTGATTAACCGAGCCCCCTTTTGAGGGGCATTGGTTTGGGTATGCCTGGTGCTCTCCCAGCTGGAATGTGGCATGAAAGAGTTGTATGCTCCCAGAAACAGCATAAAGGGGAGACACCTGGGGAAGTAGGTGGTTTGGAGTTCTGTACTCTGTGTAGAAGAAGCAGTAGGGCTGGCCAGGGGTACTTCAGTATGACTGTGTGTGGCCAGGAAAGGGTTGTCAAAGCTACTGCCCTGGGAAAGACCCATGGCTGTGGTGGCTTACCCATGGTTGCCCTGCTGTGCCTCAGTCTCAGAGGGCCCCAAGCTAGCCCAGGTGTGTAGCTCCAGAGCAGGCAGCCCCAACAACAACTGAAGTCTTGCCAGAATGACAGTTCCAGGTCTTGTCCAGGGGAACCCATTCACCATATCCCCCAAAGGAAGGTTGTCAAGCATGCTTCTTATCCGAACATGTGGAATAATCAAGGAAGGGATGTATCAGTACACACAGTAGAGTCTAGCTGTCAACTCTGAATGGGTTTTTGTTTAAAAACCAATGCCTGAGAAGGACACGGGATGGAATCTGCAAGGATCTCCTTTTCTCCCTGATGACTGTTGGAAAAAGGGATAGCCAAGGCTCGAACCCTCTGCCCATTTGTAACTGTATCCTTTTCCACAGTCACCCTGCCCTGTTTGTTTCTGAACTTTGTTGCCATTGTAATTAATGCTTCGTGTTATCAACATGTGTCATATCCAGGGCACGAACAAAAAAAGGGTGTAAGGGTTTGCTCATTTATTTCAGGTTGGACCTGATGGTACTGAGGCACCATAAAAATGCATTGTTTTATTCCTGCAGTAGCAAGCAGCTTGGGGCTTGTGGAGTGACAGTGAATTTTGAACTATTTAAAACCTCACTGACTTGGGAGAAGGGAGTTCGAACGGATTGTAATTAAATTGTGTGTGTTTATTTCTTTAATTTTTCTTGACCAGGAAAGGAAGGCTAGACAATTCTGCCTATTTTCAGCCTTGTCACTGGGGGATACAGATGGGAACCAACTAAAATTGAACCAGATTAAGCTGACGGCAGTATTTTTAGTGAATGAGGGAAATTTGGCCAGGACAGTTTATAACAGTGGTCCCCCAACACCTAAGTCCTCTCCTCACTTTTTCCCCCTGAGGTTTCAGCAATATCAACCCTGACTAGTTTACCATCTTTCTATGGGGTTTACCCCCAAAGGCCCAGTTACATGTGTTACTCTCCTGCCTTACAAAGTCATTTTGCCATACAGGACCATAGCTACAGGGGGCTGCCCAAGCTGTTTAGCTTGCCCCTCCCACCAACTGTCAACCTACCTTTCATAATGTATCAGATGCCTGCTCCCTCATTGCCAGTTTGTATTGCAGGATCATTGATCTAGCTCACTTGTCATAGTATAACTTCCTCTGCTGCTGGTGTTGGGGCTGCAATTCTCCACATAACTTTGATAGAAAGTTGGTAGTGTGTTGGTGTGTCAGGGGTGGGTAAGACCCTGTCCTATTTGCTATGCAGAGAGAGTTAAATCAAGGATGTACAGTATTTTTTCCATTTCTATTCTGTCACTTGTCTATTCCTTGCCTGTCTGATTGTGCAGTCAAATTTTCTTATGGCACCTATAAATTGGCACTCCAATGGTTCCCT
The DNA here is from genome assembly GCA_016271365.2 of Neoceratodus forsteri. Lineage (NCBI taxonomy): Eukaryota > Metazoa > Chordata > Ceratodontiformes > Ceratodontidae > Neoceratodus > Neoceratodus forsteri. The sequence goes on from CM057453.1 coordinate 1,629,474,000, forward strand.
GTTATCTCCCTTCCTTCACTTGCTATTTCTATTCTTCTTTCTCTGGTTGTTTCTCTGTGGTTAAAATATCTGTGAATCTTTATATGAAAGTAGGATCCATTAATGTGCCAATATATATAATTATATTGTTGAAACGATTGCAGAAAGCTATTCGGTTTTAAAAAATAACATTCTGTAATACAGGAGGTTGACCCTGAGATGTATTTTGACCTCCAGAAGCTTGTTTATAGAATTGTCAACAGTAGACCAGCTCTGGGACAGAATGTTCTATTTTGTTACACCTCTTAAGACTAGATTTACTCTTCAGGCTAGTCAGAGGAAAGAAATTGACAAAGTTCTGAGACATTTTGTGAGAAACAGGGATTAGTTTACATCAACAGGATGAGTTTAAACTGCCAGGAAAAGGCATCTTATAAAAAGAAAGCAATGCTTTGTTTAGATACAGTGAGAGACAGAATTTAAAATGAGACAGAGTCTCAGATGTGTAGGACTATGTTTGACATGCCTGTATGAAGAGCTATCCGGTATAATTTTATTATTTTTATTTTATTGTTATTGATAATAAAATGCTACTTGTGAAAACTTCTGGTTTGCCTTTACTTCTTGACCTATGCCTCTATGACAGTTGACATCAGACAAAGTGGAATTTATGCTGTGTATACTCTAAGCCAGGAGTTTTGTGCATGGGCACTAGACCTGGTATCAGGGAAGCATAGAAGAAATGTATGGATTTTGCAACAGCAAGCCCAGGAGTGATTACCAGAAGAATGGCAGCCAAATTAGAAGCAGAAGCAAAAGTCCAAACTGAGACTGAACAGCCGGCACCACTGATCAAAGAGGAAGTACAGGCATGGACAGAACCTGAAAGCACGTCTACCTTCTTCAAACAGTGGGCTATACAGCAAAGAGAGACTGACAAACAGAGAAGAGTAGAGATGTAGCAACAGGAGCATCAGTCACCGGATGCCTTGCAAGCTGTCAAAGCTAGAGGATCTGGTACAGGTCCAGCAAACCAACAGAACACAAATAACTTAAAAGACATTCAACTTACAAATTTGTGTCCGTTGGATGATATCAAGCAACTTTGAAAAGGGTTGCCAGAGCATACCAGTGGCCAAAAGCAATCAGACCTGTACCTTACCTGACAGGTAAAGCCAACTTGCCTACAACAATATAGACATGGCACAGTCAGAAATCTATGACCTTGTGAAAAGAAAATCCTTAAAAGATATGACATCTCAGAAGAGCCCTATGGGCAGAAATTCTAGTCCCTAGTATGACTCAATGAACAGTCCTCAAGAAGCCTTCACCCAGCTCAGATAGCTCCTCATTAAATGGTGACAACCAGAGGGCAAAACCATAGACATATCTGCAATGGAGCAATTCAACAGCATCCTTCCTACAGATGTGCAGCTTTGGTAAAGAAGATCAACCAGAAAGTGGGAAAAGGCTGTTTCTGTTGCTGAGGACTATCAGATGGCCAGACAGACACTGCAGCAGCAAAGTAATAGCCAAGGAATGGTAAGACCCTCTTTTCCCCAATTTAACTCCAGATCAGATAAGAATTGTGTTGGGAATAGCAAATCGGAATCCAAAGTTTTTATTTGCTATAATTGTAATAAGTCAGGCCATACTGCAACAAACTGCCATAAAACTAAGGAAGGTAACACTGGAGCACATTTGACCTTAGCAAATTGGGAAAGTATTCAACAGACATCAAAGTGGGAGATAAGACTGTGAAGGGGCTTACAGATTCAGGAAGCAGACAGACCCTGGTGCATGTTGAAGTTCAGGAAAAAGACTATACAGAAGCACCAGGTACGGGGATCATCTGCATTCACAGGGACACTGGATAATATGCCACCTCCCAAGTGACTCTGAACATTCATGTGGTGTCACATCAAATGAAAGTGGGACTAATACCAAAGTTATCTGTGCCTATGATTTTTGGAAATTACTTTCCAGGATTTGTTTAGTTAATTACAGAAGGAGTAAACCCTACTGTTTCAGCAGCTGTTGTAACAAGAGCAAAGGCAAAGAAAATGTCAGATGTGAGGGATGCTTTTCCTTTTGGTGACTTTGATTTAAACTTGTTTGAGCCCCTCTCCAAGATGCAGAAGTCCATTAAAGGAAAAAAAACACCTGAAAAAACAGTGGTAAGAAAAGACTGAGGGACATAAGGGGTTGCTGTATGAAAATACTGAAGCTAAACTGATACCTGATTGTAATTTTGTTTCTGAGCAAACTAACCATATTTCTCTCCATAATTATTTTAAGCAGCTGGGAGTGAAACAGAAACAGAGTAGACCAGTGTTTGAAAAATGTGATGGGCTACTGTACAGAGTTTGGGTTACTCCTCAGACTTAGGAACAGATTGAACAGTTGGTCATGCAAAAGAAGTATATAGTTGAGTTGTTACAGATAGTACATGATAGTCCTAGGGCTAGTCACTTGGGGAAGGACTGCATGCTTACCAGATTATTGTACATATTTTACTGGCCTGGAATTCATGAGGATGTTGCTACCGATTGCAGTTCTTGTACTGAGTGTCAGAAAGTAGTCCCAGTGACTAAGAAGGGCAAAGTGCCCCTAGTGCCTCTATCCCTTATAGATGTGCATTTTGAGAGAATTGCAATGGATGTAATTGGCCCCTTAGATAAAAGTAAAAGGGACAATCAATTTATTTCAGTAGTATGTGACTATGCTACTTAATACCCAGAGGCAATTCCAATGTGTACTGTCAGAGTCCTAAAAGTGGCAGCAAAGATTGCCAACATTTTCAGCAGAGTGGGCATACCTAAAGAGATTATTACTGACCGGGGTAGTAATTATGGTGCTGCATTGATGAAGGAGCTGTACCAAGTGTTAGGTATTACTGCCATAAGAACCTCCTCATATCACCTTCAGACAGACGGTCTTTGTTGAGCATTTTAATCAAACCCTAAAACACATGTTAAAAAGGTTTGTGAATCCTCTCTATCTCCTTTTCTTCTTCCCTTTCCTTCTTCATTCTTGTTCACTTTCTTGGATGTTTTTCTCTTTTTTGTTCTTCCTTTATACAGTCTTACACATACTTGTATTAAATTATAGCATAATAGAAGTACAATCACAACTACTCATATTTCTTGTTTGTATCTACTCCTTTTACCCCTTGAATCATAAATTGCCATATGTTCTCTCTATCATACAGATTGTACTGCTACATATTGTTTTCTCAACATTTGTTTTCCCCCTTTAATATCATTGTATAATACTTCAGACAACATGTTTTTTCCTTCTCCCATTAAGAATTTATGTAAGTGTATATTGGAGAATGTAGTGCATTTGTATGTATAATCAGAATAACTGCAATAAAAAGATTAACTGCAAAAAAACAGGTTTGTGAAAGGTAAAGAATGGGACCAATACTTACCTTACCTGACTTTTGCTTACAGAGAACTGCCACAAGCATCAACATGTTTTCCACCCTTTGAAGTGTTGTATGGTAGACAACCTAGAAGGCCACTAGATGTAATAAAAGAAATATGGAAAGATAACCCCACTCAGAAAAAATCTATCATATCTTATATGTTGCACTGAGAAAGAAACTAGTAAAATATTTTGAGATTGCCCACAGGAATCAGGAAGAAGCCCAAAACAGCAGAAGGTGTATTATGATCATAGGGTAAAAGAAAATGTTTTGAGCCGTGAAAAGGATGTGTCACTGTTATCCACTACAGAAAACAAACTGTTAATGAGGTGGCAAAGGGCCTTATAAAGTGATTAGATGTACTGGTAGATTTAGCAATGAGATTAAAACACCTGATAGGAAAAATCCTACCTAGATATACCATGCTAACCTCCTGAAGAAATGGGCTGAAAAAAACATCAAAGTTTGCTTTGTTAGTATTACCAGAAACTGATAAAAAAGATACTGATGTAGCTTATGGCAGACTGGAACAGACTATAACTTCTGATGCTGTAAAGGTGTATGTTTCCTTAACCACAGAACAAACCACAGAAATTCATAACCTGGTAAATACATTTAAAAGTACTGTTACCACAGTTCCAGGCTGAGCAAAATGGATCAAGCACACAACAGTGACAGAAGGCTTGCACTATCAGACAAAAGACATACAGATTGCCAGAGTGGATAAGAGCAGACATGGTTAAGAAAATACAAAAATGAAAGAGTTGGGTATTATTGACGCTTAGATAATGCTGAAAATAAAACTCACTTCCTGATTAGCTCAAACACCTCCCACCCAGGCCGTTATTTCTTAACAACGCCCGCTCAGAAAAAGTGCCAGCTCGATCATTCGGAACCAAAACTTACCACCTGCCATTTTATTATCCACCTACTGAGACGGCAGTCGCAACCCGAACACCACCATACTCCTAAACTAAAATGCCACCGACAGCCCGATACGGCCTCCAAAACTCACTTTCTTCCTCAACACCACTGGAAAAAAAAACCATTCATTTTTAAATAATTACATTCCCAGCTCACTCCACCTCTCATAATATAAACCTCCCACTCTCCCATGTTCTGTTTCCCTTCACTGTCATGCTCCCTGTGAAATGTTTCCTCACTGTTAAACCCATCTATATACTTCTGCCACACTTCTAAAGCATATCACATAAAACTGAAGTACCTGTCACGAAAAATCACCAGTATACATTTCTCCCATTCTGACGTTTTCAATCGGGATATGTGTGTGTGTGTGTGTGTGTGTGAGAGACACGAAGCAGGAGGAAAGCTAATTGAAACAGCATAAAAAAATACACAGTAGCGACCTCCTGTGGTGATTCCAGCACTTCACACTATAAGAACTACTTTATATCAAATATTACTTCTACTTGATTTTACTTATTTTTATATATATAATTTTTTTTCTTATATATTCTTCCAAAAATACCATCTCTAACCCATTATCTAAGTGTAATAATACCCTCTAGGGTGGGTGTTATGGGATACAATGGACCTTCGGCCACCTGCGGCGTCGGGTCTCATTACGCCCCTGGGTGGTCCGTTATATCCCAATAATGCCCACCCTGTCGGGTATTATTACTTACATCAGTAAGTGCTTGGTCATCACCAACGGTGACTGTAAATACAAAATCAAGTGTCCATATTTGACAGCTATCCCATGCCCAGGATAAATGATTTGGTGGACAGATTGGGAAGTGCCAAATACATTGGTACCCTCAAGTCTCTCCAACGGTTATTGTCAAATTCCCCTAGCTAAAGAATACAAAGACAAAACTGCATTTGCCACTCCAGTTGAGTCTATTAGTTCACCACCATGTCGTTTGGTTTACATGGCACACCTGCTACATTCCAGCAGTACATGAATGAATTCTAACCCTCACATTGGTTAGTCCTACCAAGTGTGCGTTAGGCAGGTAGGAAGCCAGATATTCGGGTTATATTTGGGGAAATGGAGAAGTAAAGCCAAACATTTCAAGATAGAAGCTGTAGTTAACAGTCCCGTCCCTAAAACAAAAGAAACATGTCGGGTCATTTTAGGTCTGGCTGGTTACTACAAGAGATTTGTTCCAAACTTTGCCCAGTTAGCTACTCCACTCACTGAACACATAAAAAACCAGCACCCAAATAATGTGAAATGGTTACCAGAGTCTGGTGAGGCTTTTCAGGCCATCAAGACTGCATTATGTTCAGATTCTGTTTTAAGAAGTCCAGACTTTGAGAAGCAATTTCTGTTATAAACAGATGAATCAGAGTGAGCCTCACTGCATTCCTGTGCCAGAATATAGATGGGAAGGCATATCTATATATCAGTGGAAATTTCACAACAGAGAAAAAGCACTCCACTATTGAAAAGAATGCCTTGCTGCAATATAGGAAATGGAGTCCTTTAATTTTTATCTGCTAGGAGATGACTTTGTACTGATAACAGACCACAATCCTCTCTGTTGGCTTAATCAAATAAAGTTAAAGCCCAGAATCACAAACTGATACCTGGTGGTACTACAGCCATTTAAATTCAAAGTGATGCACAAATCCAGAAGCGAGAATGTCAGAACTGATTTTCAGTCATGATATGGTCCAGAAAGTGAGAATTAGGAGCAGCGAAAAATATTTGCTGTAAAGGTGTCTGAAAAAAAGGATACTGCTAATGCAAAGAACTACACGTTTTATAAGATAATGTTAAAAGAGAAATAAAAGAAGGTTTTGGAAACCTGTTTTTTGTAAGAAAAAAACAGGTTCCATCATAAAGAGGGGTGTGTGTGTGAGGGGATTAGGTAAGACCCTGTCTCATTTGTTATGCAGAGAGAGAGAGAGAGACAGAGAGAGAGAGTTAAAAGCAAGTATCTATTTTTCCTCCCCTATTCTGTCACTTGCCTGTCTGATGGCACAATCAAATTTTCTTGTGGCACCTAAGAATTGGCCACTGCAATGGTCCCTCAATTTTCCTCATTATCGCCTTTTCTTCACTTGCTATTTCTATTCTTTCTTTCTCCCTTTGTTGCTCTGTAGTTGAAAAAAATATCTATGAATCCTTATATGAAACTGGGGTCCCTTGGTTTGCAAATGTGTATAAATATATTGTTGAAATGATTGCTGAAAGCTATTGGGGTTTCTGAGAAAAAATAAACTGTAGTACAGGAGGCTGACCTTGAGATGTACAGTATTTTGACCTCCATAAGCTTATTTATAGAATTGTCAACAAGGCTCCACCTCTGGGCAAAGTGTTCTATTTTGTTCTATTTTGTTGTACCTGTTAACACTAGATGTACTCTTTAGGCAGGTCATGGGTAAGAAACTGACAATGTTCTGAGACATTTTGTGAGAAACAGGAGACTCAGTTACACCAACAGGATGCAGAGTTTAAACTGGCAGGAAAATCATCTTACAGAAAGAGTGCAATGTTTGAGCTGGCCCACTGGCACAGGGCAGAGTGCTGACCTGTGGCACTGGAGGGCCAGCCATGGAAGAAGGATTGAGCATCCATAACTGCTCTCCTTCTCCAGGGGAGGTGGGTAGTGTGATCGGTGAACTATGGACACCTGGCAGAGGCTGGGTGCACCACAGCATCAATGCCAGCATGTCAGGGGGTGGGGCAGACGCTGGTTGTCATAGGACGTCCTCATCCCCATACAGGGGGGGGAATCTACGCAGCTGGCCACCTCCGTGAAGCCTGCCTCCTGCCTCAATTAGCCTCCTGGCCAGCTTTCCCAGTTATTTACCAGGATCGTGGCACTATATGTGGCCCGTGCCGCAACCCCACCACCTGAGGGTAAGCCAGGGGTTTCAGGGAAGAGCGTAAGCAAAAATGGAGGCGAGAGCAAGGAGGTCCATGACTGGGTGGATGATCAGCAGCCAGCTGTGGTGAAAAAGCACAGTAAATTAAAAAAAAAGAGGGAGCAAGAGCAATGTTTTGTTAACTACAGAGAGAGAGATGGAGATTTAAACTGACAGTCTCAGATGTAAGACTTTATTTGTTTGAACTGCCTGTATGAAGAGCTATCCTGTACAATTTTATTCTTTTTATTTTATTTTTATTGATAATAATAAAATGCTACTTGTGAATTTTATAACTCCTTCTGGTTTACCTATGCTTCCTGATCTATGCCTATACGACAGTTGGTGGCAGAATTAGTGGGAGTTCCCTAATGCACACATCCTGAAACATACACAGATGTTCTCATCTATATCTCTAAATCCGCATCCATCATCATGGTTCAGCACCTCTGTAACCATGGATGCACATGCATATTTGCACACCACCCGGGAAGTTCGGTAAAAAATTCCCATAGGATCACATTATAAATTGTAAATAAGGAATAACACATGACAGGGTGTGCAGTTATACTAAATTACCGCACTCCCGGTGGGTTGTGAGGCATAGGTGCAACCAGTGTCTTCAGCCACCTGGAAAGTGCAGCACATGAAAGCAATAACACATGGCAGGGTAAAACAATGCTAAATTGCTACATGCCCCAGGTGGGTTGTGAGGCATGAGGTGCAGCCGGGTGTCTTCAGCTACCTAGGAAGTGCAGTATGTAATTCACAAAGAATCACATTATGAATTTTAAGTTAGCAATACTGCATGGGGGTATGCAGCAATGCTAAATTGCTGCATGGCCCAGGTGGGATGTGAAGCATGAGGTGCAGCTGAGCATCTTCAACCACCTGAGAAGTGCAATATAAAATTCTCATAGGATCTCATTGTAAACTGTAAGTAAGCAATAACAAACAACAGACTCAGTCAACTTATTATGGAAGCTACTCATCTGAACATCAAAACTTGGAATGAAGTACCCTGCTGGACTTAGTACTTGTGAATAAGCCTCACCTTTATGCTCATTCCAGCATTTTCTTTAATGATCTCAGTGATCACTGCCTTATCGCCTGTGACAGGTCACTCCTAAAATCTTCTTGCTTCGGGTTTGTCTACAAAAGCCGCAGGAGCATCAGCCCAGTGGCGCTGAGGGTTGAGGCGCTGGATGCCACACCGCCACCACGCCAGTGACCCGGTTCATGCGAATGAGCCCAGGCCATCGGGGTCGGCAAGGGAGGACTGGGATTGAGCTTCCGTAGACTGTTCTCCCAGGCCTGGGGTGGGTTTGGGGAGTCTCACTGCACTGTATTGGATCCTGGGGATGCTCGGGGGCATTACAAGTGCTGGTGATCTGGAGGGGGAATGCAGCAGACGTCAGCACGCTGTGCCCGAACATCATTGCACATCTGCGTTCCAGGGGACCAATTGGAGGAAAATGGCTGGGCGTGACTGTTCCAGCTTGATGGTCGTGCTCCGAGCCGCCTGGAGGACTTTGGTGGAATCCTGTCAGGGAGGGTCTGGGGCTGTCCTGGCTGGCTGAGGCAGTGGGGAGCCCTCAGTGGGATGGGAAGACGGCCGTCCCTGATCCTCCCTGGGTGCAGTCTGGCTACCCAGTTGTCCGGGTGGGCAGAGCCAGCAGCTGGATGCCCCAAGCCAGTAGTGTGCCGCAGCAAGTGGCAAAAAACATTACATAAAAAAAAAAAAAAGAAACGAAGCCACAGGAACTTTAATGCCACCGCCTTTCTTTTTGACCTACAGAATGCTAACTGGCAAAACTTCTACTTGGCCGCTACAGCCGATGAAGCCTATGAGTTGTTCCACAGCACCCTGCTTGACACTATCAACAAGCATGCACCACTGATTAAAACCCATACAAAGAAGAGGTCCTTCCCATGGTTCACTTCCAAGTTGAAAGAAGCCTTACTAAATAGAGATGCTTTATGGAAAAAGCAAGAAAACTAAGACCCCAGTGGACTGCCACTTTCAGAGCTGCCAGAAATCTCTGCACCAAACTAATCAGAACCAAAAAGGCTAGCTACTTCCAATGTCAATTAAAAACTTCTTCCCCTCAAAATTTTGGAGAACTCTCAAGGAACTGGAAGGTCACAACCCAACAAACTCACTCCCATCTAAAATTTGCTCAGAGGGGGTTAAATTTACTGAAAAACAACATACTTGAGCTGCTCAACAGTCACTTCACAACAGCAGAGCTGGCCTTCGACACGTCACCAGCCAGTGTCCTCCAGGACCAATCTCAGAACTTGAAGCTGCCTTGCTCTACCCCATCATCAGCTTTACACCCTGATGCCCCTTTCAGCTCCATTTTCCTTCAGCCAGGTGTTGCTAAAAGGATGTGGAAGACCTCATCCTGGAATTGGATGTGAGAAAAAGTGCAGGAGCAGATCTTACATAACCTTACTACCTAGAACTCAGCTATTATGTACTGTCTCCCCACATCACCCATCTATTCAACCTATCCCTATTTCCAGGGTGCCCTACCTTCCAACTGGAAGATGGCGCATGTCATACCCTTGTTTAAATCTGGTTGCAGAAAGCGACTTAATAATTATAGCCCTATTTCACTCTTCTTGTACTATCCAAACTATTGGAAAAACTGGTCAATACTCAGATTAGGAATTTCCTAGAATCAAACAATCTTCCTAAGCCAATCCAGTCTGGATTCAGGCCTAAACACAGTACCATCTCAGCACTGGCCAAAGTCTCAAATGACTGATTAACATCCCTGGATGCGAAAATGCATGTCTGTGCTCTGTTTCTTGACCTGAGCAAAGCATTTGACACCGTTAACCATGGTCTGCTCCTTGCCACTCTTGAGAACCTTGGTCTCGACAGATCGGCATTGTCTTGAGTTCAAGCTATCTCTTGAATTGACAGCAATGAGTTAAGGTGGGAGGGACTTCTCCTCAAAAAGCCTATTAAGGGGCATACGCGAGGTCAATCCTAGGACCCTTGCTATTCTCATCTATATAAATAACATCGATGTTGGGATCAAATCGGCAAACATACATCTCTTGACACGGTTCTTTACCTAGAAAGGCCCACCTCCGAATTAGCATGCATGGACTTGCAGACTGACTTCAACACCTTACAATTCAACCTCCTGTCCTCAAAGTTGCTGTTGAATGCAAAGAAAACCAAAGTAATCATATTTTTGCTTCCAGCAAGTGCATCAAAAGCGTACACCAATCTAATGGTCCTGCAGATCCTCCCTTTACTAGGGGAATCCTTGGAGTTCATGACAAAATTTAAGTACTTGGGCTTGTGACTTGACCAAAAACTCTCCTTCAGGGAGCATGTGGATGTACTGGCTAAGAAACTGAATATGAGACTTGGGCTATTCTTTAGAATAAAGAACTTACTCGCATGAAGCAAGGGTTAGGCTATTCTATCAATGTTCTTACCCTTATTGGACTATGCTGACCTCATTTATGGGCAGTGTACTCCCTCCACTTTATCCAAATTGGATGTACTGTATCACTAGGTGCTCAGATTCATCACAGGAGCACCTTACTGCACTCACCACTGCACTCTATACCATGATGGGGTGGCCTCTCTTGGCCTTAGGCGATGCATGAATGCAGTGCTCTGGACATATAGAGCTATCACCAACAAGCTCTCCCAATATATATCTAATTGCCTGCCTATATCCCCAGTGAGCAACTATGCACTGAGGTCTCTCCTACATTTCCTTGGTAATCCCAAGGTCAGGACACACCTGGGGCTGCTGCGGTAAGTCATTCTCTCCTGTAATCTGGAATAACATTCAAAAGGCGATAAAACTTGCATCACTGGTCAGCATGATGCTATTCAAGGCATTACTCAATGTAATCTCTCTGGAAACATGCAGATGCCAAATTTAAAGTGCAAACCATCTTCAATCCTAGCTACCGGTAGTATTGCATGGAGGTGTTCCTTCACTCCATAGCCCTTCCTTCCTTCCTTCACAGAGTTCTTCTAGGCTCCCCCCTCTCATACCCTTCCTTTGGCTTAGGTCACTACCCTCCCCTATCCTTCTTATCACTGCACCCTAGGTCTCTTCCCCAGAATTCCCTAATTCCTCATCACTCCCTACCTCTGTTTCTTACTGCGCATCCAGTGCATAGTATGGGAATTGCACCTACTTCTGCCTTATACTAACTTGCTACTCTTCCCTTTGCACACTGTTATGATTAAGTAGATACCCAAGTTTTTGTTCACTATGCTAATATATTTTACTTTATTTGTTCTTGCCAGTGATCTCTGATCTTGCACATACTGTTATTCGATTTTATGCTCATATTGTATGTACCAATGATTACCGTATCTGTTCATGCTGTTATTTTATTTGTGCTATATTATTCATCTCTATGCAATTATTTTGTGTGTTGTTTTTGCCCTGTTGACCGTCCCAGGTCCACCTTGCAAATCAGCTTGTCTCAGCGATGTCTTGCCTGGTAAAATAAAGATGATTTATTGATTGATTGATTGATTGACAGGGTATGTGGTAATGTTAAATTACCGCATGCTCCAGGTGAGTTGTAAGGCACGAGGCACAGCCGAGTGCCATCGACCACCTGGGAAGTGCAGATGTCTTTACTCAGGTGCTGAACAGGCCCTGCACTTCTGTAGCTACATGGATGATTGCATGCACATGCTGAGTACCTTCAACCACCTGTTGCATGTATCCATGGCTACAGAAGTGCTGGACCATGATGATGATGGATGTCTCTTGTGTCATGTGGAAAGAGCTGTATGTTGTTTTTCTTACCTGATGATGGATGTCTGTGGTTGCTTGTGTTGCCTTTCCCCCTTTAGCTGCTTGGGGGAATGCAGTGTTAGGTTTGAAAACCCTAATATCGCGTTTCCACACTTTTTTGCTTTAATGTAACCCTAATTGATGCATTATTGGAGATGTTTGTAAAGAATTTCCTTACTTTTTGAGATAGTATAATTGCATCCTCATTTGCCTGTTGGAGGGCCCTGCACTCCCATCCCTTCATAGATGCGGATCCTCATTTCCCTGTCGGAGCATGGGGCTCTGCGCTCCCATCCCTCCATAGATGCAGACATGTATTTTACTGTGGAAGCGCAGGACCCAGAGGGCCATGTGCTTGCATTTGTAGCAGAATAGCACCCACACTGTCAGCATAGCCTTCTTATTACCCCACCTCATGAGCCTGGTGCTGAAAATGTTAAAATCCTCAGTGAAACATTATTCCTGCTACCGGAATATCATTCCACGCCACAGGTCCAAAAACACAGTTTGGGCAGGATTTGAAAAATAACAGCTGTCACATAAATGAGGTGCTGTAAAAAACTGCTATGCTGAAAATTTGGGGACAAAATACTTTAAATTACCAAAGTTATGAGTGAGCACAGGAAAATTCCAACAGATGTGCATAACTTTGCAATTTTTCATATTTTGATCCCAAATTTTCAACATAGCCTTCTTATGACCCCACCTCTTGAACAAGAGTGGTGAAAATTTTCAAATCCTGCCAGAAAGCTTGTTCATGAGGTGGGGTCTCAAAATGGCCATGTTTAAAATTTGGTGTACAGATATGAAATAATGGCAAAGTTATGTACCAGACTTGAAACCCCCATTGAAATACATTGAACTGCACTTACCTTGCTTTCTCAAATAGCAGTCAGTGTTTCCAGCACCAAGACATGTATGTGATCAGAGAGTGGATCTTTAACCTGGGACCTGTTCAGGAGAGGGGGTGTGGGGGTGTGGGGTGTGGGGTGCTGAGTGGGAGGTTGGGGTGGGATGTGGATCTGTGAGGGACTTTTTTTTCCAGGTTGAAAAACAAAAACACATTTGAGTAACTGTTTTCTTTATTACAGCCTATTTGAAACAGGGACTGCAATCAGGGTGGTGGGCCACTGACACCAGGGCAGTATCAATTTATTACAGGGATGGATCAGAGGGTGGGGGTGCTACTAGACACCAGGGCAATATATTGTTATTACAGGGACAGCAATCACAGGGTGGCAGTGCCACTAAATACCAGGGAAATTTATTATAATTATGGGGACAGTGATTGGAGGGTGGGGGGTGCCACAAGACACCAGAGAAACAGAGCCAAATTAAGGCAACCTGGGGCCCGAGACTCAAGAAAAATCTTGGTCCCCCCCTTTCCTGCAATCACGCCCCTTTGCCATAATGTATCAGTTAATTTCTGTCATACCGCTGTATTTAATTTGTTTCAAATGAAGGAAGGATATAGAAAAATTCCTTCTGGAAAGCTTTATTCATAATTACCTGACTTTTTATAAGATGGTTCACACTACATCTTCACTATACAGGTTGTTGAGAGACCAGGAGGGAGACATCCCAATGAGATAAAGAAACTTGGCAACCTGGTGGTGGGGAAGAAGGTGGTGTGTTGGGTACTAATCTGGTTTACAGATAGGAGGCAGAGGGTGGTGGTAAACGGCAGTCACTTGGAGGATGGGAGAGTAACCAGTGGAGTACCACAGGGATTTATACTGGGCCCTGTCTTCCTCAATGTCTTCATGAGTGACATTGTTGAGGAACTGGAAGAAGGTGTGTCTCTTTGCAGATTAAACAAAATCTGCAACAGAGTGGACACCTAGGAGGAGGTGGAGTGAATGCAAAGGGACCTGGAAACTAGAAAGTGGTCTAGGGAGTGGCAGTTGGCTTTCAATGCCAAGAGTGCAGTCTGGCACCTGTGGCAGGGTAACCCTGGGACTGTGTATAAAGATGGGTAGAGGTGCTTACAGTTATCAAGCAAGAAAGGGACCTTGGGGTGATCACACCCGATGATCTCAACGTGGCAGGGCAAGCAGGATGCTGGTATGCATATGGATGGGATCACTAGCAGGAGGAGGAAGGTAGTGTTGCCTCTGTATTGTTCACTGGTGAGACCCCACCTGGAATACTGCATCCAGTTCTGGAGTCTGCGCCTCTGCAAGGACATCAACAAGGTGGAGGTGATCTAAGGGAGGGCTACTAAAATAGTGTAGGGTTTGCATGAGAAGCTATATGAGAAGAGACTGTGGGAGCACAGTATGAACTTCCTTGAAGAGAGGAGAGTGAGAGGGGACATGATTGAGACTTGTAAGTACTTCACGGTGATGAGCAAAGTGCGGGGGGGTGCCTCTTTCAAAGGATGAGGAGCACCAGTACACAGTGCATACTATGAAACTTGAGGGAAGGGGAATTTAAGAGAGATGTGAGGAAATACTTCCTCACAAAAAGCATGATAGCCTCCTGGAACAGCCTGCCAGATTAGGTGGTAGGGGCTAAGACAGTGGGGAGTGACAAGCATGCATGGGATAGGCACACGTGTATTATAAGTTGAGATAAAGGAGAAAGGAAGGACACCTGTTACCAAGTAGGGTCCATGGTCTAGAGTTAGACATGGAAAACACAGCAGACTAGTTGGGTCTACCTGTCCTTTTCTGCTGACACCTTCTATGCTGCTATATAGCTTTAAGAATAAGTGGGAAAACACATGCAGATGGGCAGGGGTTGAACAGGAATGATTAGTGATCTAGGAGACAGCACAAAGTACCACCCAGTCATTGAAATGGAAGGAATGCCACTGGAAAGATTTGCTGTGCCAATTGTGCATGTATTGCAGCTAAACAAGTTATTCTCAGACATTGGCATTTCCCTGAGCCACCCTCCTACAATGAGTGGTTCCATCTGCTGTCACTGATAGCCAGATATGATAGAACCTCCCACCAATTGTTGGGCAAGCTACGCCTCTTTGAGAAAATCTGCCAACCCTTCCTCACCAAATTTCCCAGGCCTGATTTTGTGAGGCAGCTTAATGGCTGACTCAATTTTATTTTCCCTTCAAATTAGCTTACCCCCCCCCCCACTGTGAGAGTGGTTTACCGCTAACCCCATGAGTTTGGCATTTCGCCAAACACTTTTCACTCTTGCCCATACTCTCTACATGTATATTTCCCTATCCTCCCCTTTTTGGCAGAGTAGATGTATGTAAGCTTTTTGCCATTCTGGTCCCACATTATATATTCATTATCCATCCATTATCTTTATATTATATCATTGCTATCCTGCTGTATTTTGACTCACCACTGCATTATCTATATCTTAGGTTGTTGTGACACCTGTGTATATTAGTTATGAGTTCAGCTGTACCCCTTTTTGTTTCCACTTCATTGATGGATTATGCAAGCAATAATACCCGACAGGGTGGGCGGTGATAAGCAATACCAGACTGCCCAGGGGCGTAATGAGCCTGGCGCCACAGGTGGGGCCTTACTAGCCCCTGGGAGGTCTGGTATTGCCCATACCGCCTACCCTGGAGGGATTATAGAGCTTAGAAAATGGGCTACATGAGTAACTTTTTGATAGCATTAGAAAAGAAAATTCTATAAAAATGACTACAAATGTATTTTTGTCCTTTTATTTGATAAAGTAGTCCCTGATATACTGTATTAGCCAGTAGAGGATGTGTAGTGATTGCTGCATATTTTCTGGTCGTACCCCCACACACACACATACACACTTTTAGATCATGATCTGTTCACAAGTAAGGAAGTGAGAAGTGGCAATGTTTCTTTTATATTTTCTTTTGGGGGTTTAAAGGCAGAGATTTATGTTGGCGCATTCTGTTCTGGACTCTGACAGCGTTGTTGCACTTGGTTGAAGTATCGGCATGTAAGTGTGTCTGCCGCTGCAGCGAGAGGTTAGAGTGATGCACTTACTGTCAAAGATTTTTAATCTCCAACAGCCAGACTATGACAGAGTTAGGGGACAGCTGGGGAAATGATTTTAGAAGGGTAGAGATTGCTACAGAGCGTGACAGCGCAGTCGGGAGAGTGCTATCTGTGTAAATGACTGCTGCTCAGCTGTGAGACGTGATTAATTGTTTTTAAAGTCAGAGGCAGAGATTTATGTTGAGTAGCT
Organism: Neoceratodus forsteri; assembly: GCA_016271365.2. Taxonomy (NCBI): domain Eukaryota; kingdom Metazoa; phylum Chordata; order Ceratodontiformes; family Ceratodontidae; genus Neoceratodus; species Neoceratodus forsteri. Next base: position 1,629,490,194 of record CM057453.1, read on the forward strand.
GCAGTTTGAAACATCAGTAATAATTAGTTTTTTTGTTTAAATCTCCAAGTTACAGCTGGACAATGACAGTGTTAGGGAACAGTAGGGAAACCGTTTTAGAAGTGAAGAGATTGGTACACAGCGGCGAGGCATGATCGGAGAAGTGCTGCCGTCCTTGTAAATGACTACGGCTGTGAGAAATTAAAATGTCTCTCTCTAAATGTAAAAATACATTCTGGATTGTGTTTCTTTATTTCTTTTTACAGGATTAACAGCCAGTTTTGAGAGGACAGGGTAGAAAGTGGGTGTACCAGGTCGCTAAGTGGAGAGACAACAACGTGCGGCAGCTAGTACTTTAAACTGTATGGGCACAAGGAATCAGGATGTCGGACTGGGAAAGTGGTGGGTCATGGGAGGGAGAGTGATGTAAATAGAAAAAAATGACTGAAAAATGTAAAAAATAAGCACAACAGAGGATAATGTGCAGTTTGCCAGGCAGTTGGGACTGAACTACAGAGATTTGGGGAGACCCTATCTCTTGCTAAGCAAGCCAAAAAATAGGTGATTTTAAATTGAAATTACCTGGTTTTAGCCAATTAGGAAGCAGGGTGGGCACTAGGATACTTTAGTGGGTGAGGGGCACTATAGGCTGGTACTTTTTATTTCCTGGGCATCTATTGAAAGTTAATATACCCCTGGCAGAGAACTAGCCAATTAGATGCCAGGAAATAAAAAGCCCATATTCTAAGGTTTAATTGTGCATAACCATTTATCATTTCAAAGCTGTTCTTTGTATCTGTTTACCTTTACTTTTGCATGTTACTCTGTAACAGTGTTATCCTTAAACCGCAATAAAAATCTTTATGGCAAAAGGATTGCCTCTGGAACAGGTTTTCAGAGTCCTGAATACCACAAGCCGTTTTAGCTCTGCACACTCAGTTCAGTCGTGGAGAGACTGAGAGTAGCAAGGATTATTTCCATATTTTTAGAGCTACCCAGTCATACATGCATTCTGGGAAGGGTGGGTTCTACCAGTGGGCAGATATTGGGAGCATCTCTACCAAATTCATTTTGTCTCTTTTCCTGGGAATTCCTCCTGTGGGATGTGAATCAGGGAAAAGCTACATTATTCAAGATTTTATTGGCAGCATTAAAATGAATACAAGAAGCAGGCTGTCTAGGAATACCCCACCCCATTGAGGATTGGATAGAATTGGTGAGAGAAATTATACTTAAGGAGGATATGGCTAATAAACTGCACCCCATATCAATGAAACATTCAGAAATTACTCTTTTTGAGGTCTATATTGAGGACAGATGTTCCTAACATGATCTGTAAAGTTAGAAGGTGGTTAATTAATCTTGTGAGGTGACCACAATGATTGTGATTAATAAAGTTTATTGTGTTGGCAAATGTACTCATGCACTGACCAGAACTGTACTGTAGACATGCAAATAGTTGTATCTCTGGACTATGTTAAAACTTCAGCGGTCTATAATTAACTGAATGATGCTGCTGGATGTATGATGTTTTACAGACTGAAAAAAATATAAATTAGCAAAAGCAGCAGGAACTGGTTACAAAGATAGACCATGTATATTACTTAGCAAATCCAAACTGTACTTCTCACCCTCAACCTCCTTCATGAGCTGGTGCCCAGGCTACTTATCTGTCCTTGTCTTAGTCTTCTCCATCCCATAATTCCCTCTCTTTCTCTGACTGCTACCTTCGAAAGGCCCCCCTTTCTCAACCTTACTCTGATTGGTGGCTGAGCACACTCCTGTACTGAACCCTAAATCTGGAATGGTCTTCATTATTTTTCTAAGAACTATCTGTTCACTCCTCCAGTTCACATTCTATCTCAAAACATGTCATCTTCTTTATTATTTATCATTTATGACTGCCATTCTCCACCCAGTGCTATAGCTGTTATTGACAGTGTCAGCTGATACTCCTCACCGATTGCTGCTTTCTGTTTATTATGTTAGCCCTGTTTTATTTGCAGTGTGTCAAACATCCATATTGCCAGTTCACTGTAAGGTGTTTTGGAATACAGTCTGGGCAAAAGGCACTTCATTATATAAAATTAAAGATGTACTGAATTGTTTTGTGACATGTTTTGTATTTTACTTCTTTTTCCACTACTTAAAATTGTTATACAGTTTAAGTAAGCAATACAAAACATAGGTATCTTACTATAAATTAATGTCACCATAAGCTTCAAGTACATCAACATATAACAATATAACCAGATCTAACTAATGTATTCCCTGGCCTACCCCCAGATCAATTTGTTCTACCATAGTGCGTCCTTGTCAGTTTATATTCTGGAGCCATTCTTTTATAGAAACCTGAAACGCAGAAATGTACAAACAAACAAATTCCTCAGTTCAGTCTAAAAAGAGAAGCACTTCTTTCTCACTGCGTAACTCAAAGCAACTTGGGGTCCATTGTGTATGTTCATTATAATGTGGAAGGACTATACCTATTATTTAGTAACCGAGTTGCAAGAACACCAGAAGTCTACACCCATGTATTATTTCTAAAACTATATGGGCAAGTCTCTCCACTTGTTAAGCCTGGTTGTACAATACCCATATGACCAGTATTTTAAGATGAATAATGAAGAGCTACTGATGTCTCAGGAAACCGTTTGCATTTAAACACAATTCAGCTTTAGTTTTCTATGTGCATTACCCCTTCTTTGGAAGATGTGAGGACGTACTTCTTCAGAGAAAGAGTGGTGGATCACTGGAATAGCCTTCCAGTGGAGGTGATGGGGGCCAAAAAAGTGGTGAGGTTTAAGAATGTAGGGGACAGGCATAAGGGAATCTTGCAGAAAAGAAAGAGGGAGAGAGAGAGAGAGAGAGAATGGATTGGAGCTCAAGCAGGGTCTGCAGTGATACTGTACTGTAGGTGGGGAAAATAGGCAGACTGGGTGGGCCACATGGTCCTTATCTGCCATCAAATTATATGTTTCTATGTTTGTAAATTGTGTCATGAAAATCATGTATCCTCTTTGGTCAGCATGTCACGTGACCATTGATGATTAATGACAACCAACCTTAGCTGAACTGTATTTTTAACAAATAAAAGTAGTTTGTTAATGGTATGATACACTCCAAGGTTCTTATGGGAAATAATGCATTATGCCTCATGCCCAACAACCAACAGAGGCATGCACTAAACCCTTATAACTGATAACCCTGTGATGTTTTATCCCTATATTCACCAAGGGCATTTGCCTGTCCCTGGACCCCATTTATTGTTACCACAGGTCACCTTGTGACATCATAAGCCTTCACGTTTGATACTGCAATGGTTTCCACAGCAACTGACTGATATCATAAAGAGAGGATTATGACATATTATCTTTCTTAGGTAAAGGTTAACAATTGAAGGTGAACTCTCATTAAACATTGTCATGTAACAATGCTATTCCAATAGAACATTTGCATATACAGTTGGACAGAATACCCTTTTAGCAGAAGTGTGGCTAGGAAAATAAAGTTTGTGCACAAGTTTGTACACAATGACCTTGTTTGGTGTCCCCTGCCCTGTATGTTTCATCCAATTCTACTCTGTTTGTTGCTTTGCTATGTGTGTATTCCGATGCCGTGTTAAACATGAGACAAAACTAAAGCAGCTCACTGATTTATGTATTTTGCACCTTGTCTTGCTTTCCTCAAATACTAAATCATACTATAACATTTGAAGGTGGGGAAAATGGCATCCTTGTGGCACAGCAAAATGTTGCCCATGAAAAGTAAATCTGTACCATGGCTTATATGGTGTATGCCTTCCTACTGCATTGCTAGTAAGGTACAGTAAGACATTATGGTACAGTAGTTAGTCCTTATATCAGGTGTAGACAGCCAGCAAAAGTACATGAAGTGCTAATGACACACTTACCTAATGTATAGACAAAGGTATTATTAATACCTAAAGAATGTAAAAATATAGTAGTTATATGAAACAGGAGCTGAATGAATTCCCAGTTGTTGTTTTTTTCTGAACACATACAGTAGGTAGCTCTTTAATGTAATAACTACATAAATTGCAACTACCCACTTGTTTGTGCCCCTTGAACTTGGGACACTCATGGTAGTTTCACCCACAGAAGGCAATTCCATAAGGCTTCAATAAAAATAAATATTGACAGTTCGTGGCAATTTTGATACTAAGGTATTCCACTGGGTTTGTACTTGTACTGAGCAGCAAGGGCTGGCAATTCTGAATGGCAACTAGATGGCAGGTCTCAAAATATTTTAAAATCTTAAATGATCTCCTTTCTTGCTCCTAGCCAAACAAGAAATAAATAGCAAGCTTATACTGCATGATGCATGCAATGCATTCAAAACATAATGCTGTATGCTGCTGAAAGGCTTTGTACAAACTTACGTTGCTCCACTTCACAGAAGTGGTGGACCTAGGAACTGTCAATACAAAATGCAATCTTTATTTCTCCAAGGTGCTTTAAAAAAGTACTTCTGAACATCATTCACATCAGAAAACTCACAACTAAATATATATGGCACCGTCATAAGAAAAGCATGAAAGTCCGTTCACTAAACAAAAAAAAAAAACCACTGGCGAATGGACTTCATGGACTTTCATGATTTTCTCTTATGAAATGTGCCATGTATATTTAATTGTGAGTGCTCGATGCACATGATGGTCAGAAGCACCTTTTTTTAAAGCACCTTGGAGAAATAAAGATTGCATTTTGCATTGACAATTCCTGGGGCTACCGTTTCTGTGAAGTGGAGTAACGTACGTTTGTAAGAAGCCTTTCTGTAAGTGCTGGTCCCCTTGTGATTCTTGTGTGAGTGTTTTGACTGGGGCACTACTTTTCCTGGATGCTTTCCTAATTTTTTATGCAGTATATTATGTAGCCACAGTTAGAAAGAAGAAATGTGGGTGAGCTGTAGTGGAATTGCTGAATCTGCAGAAACAGCACACAGATTTACACATGTGCATGGGTACAGCTTGAATAAGCATCTTATACTCATTGCATGAACATCTTAATAAAATAGGGTGTGAGGATTGTAAAAAACATATTTAATATCTCTTCAAAGATGGACGAAAAACATACATTATAGGTCAAAGAATATACAAACAAAAAAACTTCACTGTAGGCTTCAGTAGTCTACAGTACAGGAACACATTTTAAATCCTTTCTCTTTAAGTTAAAGAAATATATATAAGATAACTACACACCTGGGTCACATCTCCAGTGCAGCAAAACCCAAGAAGGAGAGCGCAATAGATTTCATGGATCACCATAAGTTCCATCCTGCAGATCTCACTTTTGTTCACATCCTTCTACTGTGCTGCAACAATATTTCATCCTCCCCACACCCCAGGCTCCAATAACAGTAGAAAGAGATCCTCACAATCCTAAATCTGTATTCTGTTTCCAATTCAGTCAGTTAAAAAACATGACTGGACTGTACCTGGTGGTAGCAGAATGCATGGTCAATACTCTTGTCTTCCTCCTGCTTCCTAAATTTTACACTGGGTTTGATGCTTCTCACTAACTGTCCCCAATGGTGAACAAGTTTGATCGATGCAGAGCCAATGTGTGGAAAAGCAGTGGTGCTGTGCAAACAAATGTGGTTGGGACTTGGATCAAATCAAACTGTGTAATAATTTAAATTTTAAAAAGTCTCCAAGTGCCTGCCAACTCTGTAGTCTGTTCTGTTGGTTCCAACTCTGATCAGATCTTCCTCTGTCTCCATGGGTCAGTCTTGAAACTTTTGACTCTGGTGGAGGGGTGCCACTAGACACCAGGAAAGTATATTATTACTATGGGTATGACAATTGGAGGTGGGGGCTGCCACTGGACACCAGAAAATAATGGCAGCAAAGCAAAAGGATTTTCCTCTCATGGAAAGGGTCTTTTTGTGACTTGTGATACAAAAAGAGAATCTTTCTTATCACAACTGATGAAGAAAGATTTATAATCTTAGCAAAACAGCATTTCAAGGGGCATTTCTGCAACAGCTAACTGCAGAATGAATCCAGCTAAACCAGGTCCCAATAAGCAACCTACATGTGTTGGTCTCTCTCAGAATGTCATTCATGTAGGTTTTGAATTTTTTAAATGAAGACAAGGTGGCAGCAAAAAATTAATTTGTGAAAAAATTATTTATTTTCCATTTCCTCCTGCCACCAGGCGCCAAACCTGCTAAGCCCTCAGTGTATTTCACAGCATATGCAATGCTCAAATAGCCATCATCATGTTCCTAGATGCTAGACCACCCAGGAACAATGCTCATTTGCCTACAGAGCCTTATTGCCTTATTGGTTTAATACTCTTCATAGTGCTATAACTACCCTACCTAAATTATAACTATTCAAATTGAAGTTATGCCAACATCTCACGACCAACAGTACTTGTGACCGCTTCATCTGAGACTCCATCTACTAGCATTCAATCTTCTCCTCACAGCTCGATAACCCTGTCTCCGCTGTTACCTCAATAATTATTAGGCTACCCATTCTTGCACTTTCAGGGTCCCTGGCTACCCCCATCCACCTCACCCCCAGCCACTCGCCTCCCACCAACTTGACAAGGCCTATGGCTGTCACTTCCTGCCTTTCTTACCCACCCAGCCCACCTCACCCCTACCACCCCACACCAGCTTGACAAGGCCTATGGCTGCCACTTCCTAAATTTCTTTCTCTCTCGCATCTTTATGTTTCTCCCTGTCATCTCTGCTTTCTTCCTAGCAGAATGATAAAACTGCATAAATATACATATATATATATATATATATATATATATATATATATAGTTGCTCACTTTATTTTGCTGGTTTTGGAAACATTGTATTTTTCCTCCTTTGTATGTTTTGTCTCCCCTCCCTACTGACATGGACTCTTTGTAAATGAGCTGCCTGTGCTCAGAGGTATTGTAATCCAAGAATGAATAAATAAATAAATAAAAGTTTCATACAGCTGTCTTGAAGTGCTTACTGAGCATACTCAGAATAGAAATTTTAAAATTAAATAAATTAAATAACTGAAAAAGATTTAATATTTTTTTATCAAACCAGCAAAAGGCACATTTGTGGCCCAGCCTCTGTCTACCCTGAAGATTTCAGACCAAAATTCCAAACCTTCAGAGCTGTAGAGTAGTTCAAAGAAAAACTGCTTAGAAAGTGAAAAAAAATACCCGAAAAATCACTTTTTGCATTCTGCAGCATTCAGAATCTACACATTCGACCGGAACAAAACTTGCCAAATCCAGAGATCTACCCTGTAGTTAGGGTTGAGTAGCCTGTTTAACGTTAAACCTCAGATTTTGTACTTTAATAACTTTGCAACCGTTCAATGGATTTGCGCAAAATTTGGTTTGTGCTGTCCTGTGGGGTGGACCTCTTGATGTGGCACGTCTCATTCTAGTTAGATGTGCAGGTTCTGAGATCTGGATAATGTTAAAAGTGAAAAGCCACCACTTTTTGCAGTTTTTCCTCATCGCCTTGTGCCCAGACAGTGTGGAATTGTGACGTGTTTTTTTTTTTTGTTATGGTAGAAATAAGTTTGGTAACAGAACTGCCTTGTTTTATTTGGTTCAAACATATTAACCTATTGCAAAGTTATTCAGTTTTCAAGTTCCCATTATTTCCTGTGGGAGGTTTTTCAGGATAGAGGTAAAAAGTTCAACAAAGGATTTGATCTCGCAAAAAAGGATTCATTCTCATGAGATCTGTTCCTTTTTTATAAGGATGAAATCTTTTTCATGAGGAAAAAAATCATGTTTTGTGAGCCACCATCTTGGCTTTTTTTCACCAACAAAAAAACTAGGAAAATACATAAAAATGCTGTCATTTTACAAAACAAACACCAGAACCCAGCTAAATGGACCCTGTTTAGCAAGATTCTGGTGTTTTTGCTTTTCACAGTTAGGGCTAGAAATACTTTGAATGCTAGAAATTCTGGGCACCTGAAATCCTGGGTGCCAAGCTTAGCAAGAAGAGCCTTCCACCACATTCTCTGTATCAGAACTGTGGATTTGGTTTAGTTCTGCTGCTATTTCTTCCTGACAGAGAATAGTCTCCTGAACATTTCCACTAAGTTTGAGGCATATTAGTAGAAAAAACAGCTTGGCAGCAATATCTCAAAGTGAGCACTAAATCTGTTATATTTTTCCTGTCAGTAGTTGCAGTTTCTTGGAGCCTCCTATTAAACTGCTCCAATTTTGTCTATTTACCTTTTCTTGTCCCAAAATATTTGCTCATTTGCAGGTCTCCTTCACCTGTATGGCTTTATTATGTGTACAAAAAACTTTATTTACATGTGTGTGTATTTTGTATTTGCAGATTTGTCATATGCTCATTTTATACTCTTCACAACTGAGCCAAGGAGCTCTTTTTTATTTACTTTTACCTGGGACCTACTAGCCCCTTCTCTCAATTATTTACACTTTAGCTCGCATTTCTATTGCCACTGGTGAGCTAACTAGACCTCTCCCTCAAAGGCACAAGTTGCTTGCCACATAGGAAAATGCTATTTGGTTGATCCTGCCTGTGAGATCGTTTTCCCTTACCCCTCTCACATTTCGCAAAGAGTGCAGGCCGCAGCCTGCCTTTCTGACCAACGGTCCAGTGAAGAGTGGCTGCCATAACAGCATAGGGATTAGGACAAGCTCTGGGGCCACTGTGGAGCTGATGTTCAGCTGCTCACACTCCCCTCTCTACACAGCTGTGCCTCGGCCTAAACAACTACTCCCATTTTCTTACTCAGGAGCAGCAGCAAAGTCTTGTTGTCTCCAAACTCAAAAAATGCTATCTTTTTTAATCAAGACCTTGCTTACTTAATAAACAAGTACTCTGTCAATCAATTACGACCACTGGACGACCAGGGTTTGTGTGAAAAATAGCCAGGGCAATAAGTTACATGACCACTGGCCACCAATATAGTTGGATTGCAGTTTATAAATCTCTAAATATTTTTAATACAAACAATCACCAATTAAATATAAAAAGGGGGAAAAACTGCATGGGTGTAAGAAGCCAGAGGCAAGATCAGGTTGTCCTTTCCATCCCCTCCCCCACTCTATGTCCCCCTATAGCCACTACTAATATGCTCACTAAACCCATCTGTTTTACTTCTAAGTACTTATTTTATTATTTCTCTATTTATTTGACTGCTATCTAAGTCTATCTACTGGAAGACTATTTTTTCTGTTTACCTAGGATTCCTGCCTAGTCCTGAATTCAAACCTGTGTCCTTGGCAAGATATCTCAAAATTAGCACTAAAATCTGTCATACTTTTCCTGTCAGTAGTTGCAATTTCAGTGGAGCCTCCTCTTAAACTGTTTCAATTTTGTCTATGTGCATTTTTCTTGTCCCAAAATAAATACTTGCCCATTTCCAGGTCTCTCTTCTCCTGTATGGCTTTATTCTGTGTGCAAAAAACTTTATTTACAACATCAATTGGACAATTACTCAGACTTTAACCCATGATGTCCCCCAGCCCACATCTATCCCCCTTCCTCATTACTTTCCTCTGTCCTCCTTTATATTTATTTATTTATTGAATTTTGTTGACCGGGTAGGCCCACTGGGCCCCGGAGGTCCATTTTTCAGGGGCGACCCGGGGGTAAAAAATAACATACAGGTAAACAGACAGTAAAAGCAGGTAAGCAGAGCTGTAAAAATAACATACAGGTAAACAGACAGTACAAGCAGGTAAGCAGAGCTATAAACTTGCGTAAATACCAAATGGTTTAACAGTGATAACACACATAAGGCAAATTCCATACTGTATAACTGTGAAAGACTTAATGGCATTTATCTGAAGGTGAAGATGGAGGAGGGCCGTGGCATAAGGTCAGTTCTTATGCATTGGCAAGTGCTCCTGGCAAGCAGGTGTGCTTTGAGCTTAGACCGAAGCAGGGCTCGACCCTGCCTCCCGCATTCTCCAGTGGGAGTTTGTATATCATGATGCCCTTAAGCAAATATATATGTTATTTCAGTTAGGCTGATAATCCTTCTATTTCTCCAGGATAAATAATGGCAGCGACACAATAGCCACAAATGTTTTTTTCTATATACTCTTTTCTGTCAGTATACATTGTCCAGTGAACAGTTTTTGTAATCTCAGCTACAGTCTTACAACTCAAGGTATTGTACACAGTTTCACTGTCTTCTTCATTCTGTATTACATCTTTGAAAAAATCCAATAAATGGCATTACGTTGAATGCCATGAGTTGTTTTTAGGAGACTCTGCTGGAAAGAGGTAGTGTGCACAGAGGGACCTATTAGTTGAGTGGTGGCTTTCATTTTTACTAAAAGGTACTTTAAAGTTATATTAAATTTTTCAGAAAATCAGCCCCATAGAGTTGTACAGGGTGTGTCACCATGCTTTCCCTGGTACCACATCACAAAACGGGGAAGTGCGGGGCGGAGCAGGCTGACAAGCAGGTGGGAAGGGATCAGCTGGCTGGCAGTTCTGCCAGCATTACAGTCCCTCCCCAAACCGTATAGGCTGCAGTAAAAATTGTAATTTTAGCACAAAGGGACTATCGCCGCCCCAAGGTAGCGGACTATGAAGCCCAAACCGTTTTTTAATTACATTACACATTTACTTTAACCTAGAAATAACAAGGGAAACTAAAAGGATGGTAGTGGTTATGAGGGGACAAAAAGCAAATGTTATTGACCAAGATGCGAACGTGGAACCACTTCTACCTATCTAGGGTGAAACTTTGGGCAAATCAACTAAAAATATACTGGATACTTTGTAAATGCAGGAAGAATTCAAATATACAAAATCCCCCTACTGTCAGGAATCTTCTCAACAAATTAATACTGGCAGATGCCAAATCAACTTACACAAGGAAGTACAAAATAGAACTAAATAAATGTTAATAGATTTTTATGTACATATACACCTCAGCTTCATACAGAACTGACTGACTCTATTCAGGTTATTCCAACACCTACTGACCGGGGGGTGGGGGGTTATTTATTAGCTCCATCTAGGGAATCAAAGACAGTTTTTAGAAATAGCTCTTTGCCAGCAGTGTTTCACATGCGAAACAAAGGTTACTGACAGCAGTCAAAATCAGAATGTACAGACTAAATCACTATCAAATGAAGTGAATAGGACAGTAAAAGATAAACTCCCCACACCCACTGAATTTGAATGGGAGCCTTTCCCTGCATCTACCACTAGATTGGATCACTCAGTCTCTCACCAATTCTAAATCAAGAAAATTCTTTTGTGAATTATAGTGGTGTGATAGCATCACTGTAGTTAGGGTTGAGTAGACATTTTAATGTTAAACAGAGATTGTCAGGGATCTACACATGCTTTTGCAGTCCACAAATACAGAAGAAAAAAATGCTGAATTTTCAGCAGAGAAGAACACTGTTTTGTGTATATATAAACAAAACAAAAAAAGGATATTTATGCAATAGTATACTGTAATATTATTTAAAATATGAATCAGGGTTTCATCCAAGCATAAATCAAGGTTTCCTACAATGGGACATCATCACAGACCAAAGGCTGGTCCTGTGCTTAAAGAGGCAGCATGGCTTTGGGGGGAGGGATTACACAGAGCATCTTCTGCCGTTGAAGATGGACTGGCCTCTAACTACATAATCTAACCATCTGTTATGGCCCCTACGGAAAGTGTTAAATCAGGGGCCTTGCTACTATCTTTCAGTCCCCTCCACTTCCCTTTATATAATATATATAATATGAAACATTATGATTAATATTAATGTATAATAGTTATAATATTTTATAACCCCCTATTGGTGTTTAGTGGCACCCCCACCCTCCCATGAAATTCTACTTTATTCCTAGTGTCTAGTGGCACCCACCACCCACCAATCACCGTTCCCCATTGTAAATTATGTTCACAGGTGCCTAGTGGCACACCCCACCCACCGATCGCTGCCCCTTTGCAAATTGTGCTACTCCTGGTGTCTAGCAGCACCCTCCACCCTCCCATTGAAGCAGAAACCTGAAATAAAGAAACAGTCCTCGTTATGTTTTTGTCTTTTTAAACATGTAAAAAGACCTGTCCCTTGTCAATCCAGCCCCTAACCCCCACCACCCACACCCCCACACACCCTCTCTCACCTGAACAGGTCCCAGTTTCAACACCCACTTTCCGATCAAAGGCACGTCTTGCTGCTGGAATTGGCAACTGCAATATGAGACCCTAAGGTAAATGTGGTTCAGTGTATTTCAATGAGGGTTTCAACTTTTATGCATAACTTAGCCATTTTTTGAGATTTTGACCCAAAATTTTCAACATATCCTCTTGGGTACCCCACCTCATGAACAATATGACTGTCATTCACTAACCTGCCTAAAAGGTGATTTCACTACTGGTTGGTGAAATCACCTTTCAAGCAGGATTTAACGATTTTTCCTGACCTTTTTCATGTGGTCAGGTCATAAGGAGACTATGTTGATTGTTGTTACTATAGCAACACTCGCTCACGCCTACTTTCACTTCTCTGAAACTGCCAACATGCCGAGTTGCTCACTCTCTGTTCGGTTTTAACTGCAGCCAGTTTCTTACTTAGCAAGCCCAGGACAATTAACATAAAAGGACTTCATTTGTACAATTTTGAAGAGACAGTGCTTTGTTTTAGATGGGTGTGAGGTACTCACTGTAACATACCGAAGCCGCTCCATCACACTACAAATCAAGGACATCAAGAATTAAACTGTTTCGGTGACACAGGGAGAAATGGTAGGATCAACCAGATAACGTTTTCAACAACTTAATAATTTTCTAAAAGCCACATAGCTTTTTCTCAATTTACAAGGAGAATGTTTTCTTTAAATGTCTGCCCACTCCTCACTGAAAACCCTTTAGTCAAGCTACAGATTTATACTACAACTCCTCAGTGAGACCAGAAGGATACAATCAACCAAATAATTTATTTTTAATAATGATATCTTTACCAATTATGACAGGACCAATGCAGGGGAGGCCGGTGGCACTCCTATTCCTGTCTCATAACTTATGTGGAGTATTGTTGTAAGTGTCCGATGTGGTGGGTTCTGCAGGAAGTGGGGGCAAAACATATCTGGGGGTCATGTTCAGGGATCAGCACATAAGTTCTAAAAACAGAACATGACATGGCCTGACTGAAGATATATTTATCTTCACTTTCGAGGCCAATGACATCAAGATATCTCACTTGTGGCTTTGCCACTCTTCAGATATCATGATATCATTGGCCTCTGTGAAAGATAATAAGATATCTTCAGTCAGACCATGTCATATCTATATATATATATATATATATATATATATATATATAAATGGCGCAGTAGTGCCACTATAAGTTAGGTGGAGCACCCCATTTAAGGTTAAATGGTGAACTTTTGCACCTTAATAACTTTGACACCATTTGACAGATTTGCCTGACATTTGGCAGACATGAAGAGTTATCATATATCTTGCAATTTGCCACGTTTTATACTGGTCAGATATACGGTTGCAGAGTTATTAAGTGACATTCCAGAGCACATTTACTCTTTTTTGTGCATTCTTTGCTCGCACCTACAGGTTGCACGGTTTGCACAACTGGTCCAAAAACTTCAGGAAACATATGGCCAGGGTCCCCAATGTGCTTTTTGAAAATTTCATGAAAAAATATTGAACGGTTCAAAAGTTATTCAAAAAACAAGTTTCCCATTAAAGTGAATGGGAAAGTTAACAAAAAGTTTGACAGTGTCGCAAATGCAGTTTTTAGAGTCGCAAATGACCACTGTAGTGTTGTGAATCAGCCTTTTTTTTGTTCAGGTACTGATCACAGAAATGCTTGGCATTTAAAATTTGAACCCTCTAGGGACACAATTCTTTTTGTGTTTACCTAGTCAAGCCCTGAGGATGCTAGCCATATCTTTATTTTGGGGCTAAACACCCCAGAAATATGTTTTTGAAATTTTGGGAAAAGTAGTGTCGCAAAGTAGTGTCGCACCTCCGACACTTTCGTGATTTTTTTTGCAAAAGTGTCGCACATCACTGAACATTACTTTTGCAACACTATGGCCAAAATAACAGAACTGTTTGCCACCCTGCTGCAAAAGAACGGTTTGGTCTTTTGGGCTGAAATTTAGAGAGAAGAAAGCCAACATCCCACAGATGCACTTTTGTTGTTTGGTGACAAAATATTGCAGGGATGCAAAGTTACAATACTCTCAAGTTGATGCATTTGCCATAGACTAACATTGCGGCGTTCGCCGCCCTTTCAAGGCCCGATATCTCGAAATGGTGCGAGATACGGAACTTTCATCTGTGTAGCCCCTTTGGGAGTTAAGTGTTAAATGCAAACCTAGCCAGGAAAGTAATGAATCATATGAAATTTTAATTTTTTTCCTACGTCGTACGGTTCCTGAGATATAAGCAATTTAGTATTCCAAAAGCTCATTTTATAGTCCAAAGCCCATTACAATGCATACATTCTTTGTAGCCACTGTGTTTATCTATGCAGCTGTTGGGGAAAACCAGGGTGTGCGCTTCCGTTACTGTTACAGTTAGCGTTACCACTTGCGTTTCCGTACCCGTTTGCATTAGCGTTCCCGTGTACGCCACCATGTGTGTGTTTTGCTTTGTGTTTTTGTTTGCACTTACATTTGCATTACTGTTACTATTTGCATATCCACTGCTGTTTGTGTTTGTATTTTGGTTTGCATCACCATGTGCATTACCATTTGCGTTTGTGGCTGCCCTTCTATTTGCATTTGTTTTTGCGTTTCTCATTCATTTTGCATCATCGCTGCCGTTACCGTTACCATTTGCATTTCCAATTGCGTTACCATGACCATATGCATTACGGTTTGCATTTCTGTACAGGCTTGCATTTGTGTTTCTGTTTCATTTGGCATTTTGTTGCTGTTACCGTTACCATTTGCATTTACAATTTGCGGTGTCGTGACCGTATGCGTTACGGTTTGCATTTCCATACGCGCTTGCGTTTGCATTTCTGTTTCCTTTGGTGTTATTGTTGCTGTTACTGTTACCATTTGCATTTACAATTACAGTACTGTGACCGTGCGCGTTACGGTTTGCGTTTCTGTTTGCGCTTGCGTTTGCGTTTCTGTTTCCTTTGGCATTATTGTTGCTGTTACTGTTACCATTTGCATTTACAGTTGCAGTCCCATGACCGTGCACATTACGGTTTGTGTTTCCATATGCAATTGCTTTTGCATCTCCGTTTATATTACTGTTCACTTTGGCATCACTTTACGCTTGCGTTTCTGTTACCATTTGCATTACCATTTATGTTTTCATCACTATGTGCGTTACCATTTGCACTTGCATTTCCGTTGTGGTTACCATTACTATTTGAGTAAAAATCATGTGGTGGGAGCACGGGGCCCACTATTTATAGTCCTCATTCTCAAAAAGAAGGGAAATTTATGGCATAAAACTCCATTTAATGCATCAATTAGGGTTGTTCCACAGTGACAAAAATGAGAATTCGATGTTAGGCTTGAAACCCCGGACCCCCCAGCCGGTATTGGGGTGTGCGTTGGGGTCATCAGTTCTAACTCTCACCCCATTCTCCTATAGTTCACCCCATCAGCTTCTTTACACATGTGATGGGGTGAGATTAGAGATGATGACTAGCACACCCGATGCTGGCTGGGGGCGGGTTGAGGTTAGGTCAAGAGGGGTTTCAACCCTAACATCAATTTCATCACTTTTGTCACTGTGTAACAACCTAATTGATGCATTAAATGGATTTTTTTATGATGAATATATTGCACGGTAGTGCCACTATAGTTAGGGTTGAGTACCCCATTTAAGGTTAAAGTGTGAAATGTTGCAGCTTAATAATTTTGCCACTGTATGATGAATTTGCCTGAAGTTTGGCATACATGGAGTAGTAACATAGATCTCTGGATCTGCCACATTTTATACCAGTCAGATATATGGTTGTGGAGCTATAAAGCACAACAGAAAGTCATATTTACGCTTTTTTGGCGCATTCTTTGCTCGCGCCTACAGGTCGCACAATTTGTCCGACTGGTCTGAAAACTTCAGGGAACATGCAGCCGGGGTGTCTAATGTGCCTTTCAAAGATTTTGTGAAAAAATATTACGGTTCAAAGGTTATTCAAAAAATTAGTTTCCCACTATAGTCAATGGGAAAAGTTAACAAAAAGTTCGACAGTGTCGCAAATGCAGTTTTTGGTGTCGCAAATTACCCCTGTAGTGTCGTGAATCAGCCATTTATTTTTCAGTTACTGGTCACAGAAATGCTTGGCATTTAAATTTGGGACCCTCTGGGGACATAACTCTTTTTGTGTTCACCTAGTCGAGCCCTGCAGATGCTAGCCATGTCTTTTTTGGGAGGGTCAAACACCCCAGAAATATGTTTTTCAAATTTTTGTAAACTGTGGTGTCACAAAGTAGTGTCACACTTGTGACACTTTCATGATTTTGTTTGCGAAAGTGTCATGATTTGCGTCACTACTTTGCGACACTATGCCCAAAAGAATAGGAAATCTTTGCCACCCTGCTGCAAAAGAATGGTTTGGTCTTTGGGCATGAAATGTGTAAGAAAGCCAAGACTCCACAGATGTGCCTTTTGTTTGTTTGGTGACAAAATAATAGAGGGCTGCAAAGTTACAATACTCTGAAGTTGACTATTTTCCCATAGACTAACATTACGGCGTCCATCACGCCTTTCAGGGCCCGTATCTCGGAAACGCTTCAAGATACAGACTTTTCATCAGAAAAATGTTTAGCCCCCAGGTCTAAGTTCAAAACTAGCCAGGAAAGTCATAAATTATATGAAGTTTTAATTTTTCTTTTACGTTGTTCGGTTCCTGAGTTATAAGCAATTTAGTATTCCAAGTGCTCATTTACTGCTCTGAGGCCCATTATTATACATATATTCTTTGTATTCACTGTGTTTCTCATTGCAGATTTTGGAGAAAAAAAGGCTGTGCATTTTCGTTACTGTTACACTTAGCGTTTCCACTTGCGTTTCCGTTACTGTTTGCGTTAGCATTTCTGTCTACACCACTATGTGCATTACCCTTTGCGGTTTCGTTTGTGCTTGCATTTGCGTTACTGTTAACATTTGCATTTCCATTACTGTTTCTGTTTGAGTTTCCTTTTGCATCACCATGTGCATTTCCATTTGCGTTTGCATACACGTTTACGTTTCTGTTTGTGTTTCCTTTGGCGTCATCGTTGCTGTTACCATGAGTGTCTGCATTTCCAATTGCATTACCATGACCATACGCATTACGGTTTGCGTTTCCGTATGCGCTTGCATTTGCGTTTCTGTTTTCATTAATGTTTGCACTTGTGTTTCTATTACCATTTGCGTTATCATTTACATTTGCGTCACCATGTGTGTTAGCATTTGTGCTTGTGTTTGCATAGATGTTACTTCACTATTTATAGTGTACATTCTGAAAAAGAAAGGAAATTCATGGCAAAAAAGCTCCATTTAATGCATCAGTTAGGGTTGTTCCACAGTGACAACAGCGAGGAAATTCGATGTTAAGGTTCCCACCCCCTTGCACCCCGCCCCACCAGCAGGCATCGGGGTGTGTGTGTTGGGATCATTGGTCCTAACTCTCACCCCATTCTCCTATACTGCACCACCTCAGCTTGTTTACACATGGGATGGGGTGAGAGTTAGGACCGATGACCCCAACGCACACCCCAGTACCTGTTGGTGGGGTGGGGTGGGTGGGTGCAGGTGGAACCCAATATCGAATTTCCTACTTTTGTCATTGAGTTAACTCTAACTGATGCATTAAACAGAGTTTGCCATGAATATATATATATACTGTATATATTGTGTGTATATATATATATATATATATATATATATATATATATATATATATATATAATTGTAAAATACTTTATTTATTGCATCAGTTAGGGTTAAAGCAGCAAAAGTGGGGAAATGAGACATTAGGATTGTGCCTCTAACCCAAACTCCAAACCCCACCCCAACCCCCACCCTTCACAGACCAACAGATGCTGGGGTGTGCCATGGGGTCAGGAGGCCCAAGTCTCACCCCATTCCATGTATAAACAGGTTGACATGCCACAGTAAAGGAGAATGGGGTTAGAGTAAGGCCTCACAACCCCATGGCACACCCCAGCGTCTGGTCATATCTAGCATCGTTTGTGAGCTATGAGCACTGGAAAGGGACTCTTTGAACCCTTGTGATACTAATTTAGCAATATCTCAGTAACCATGCAACCTAGGAAAAAAATTCCACTACGGGTGTAATCTTTGATTTACAAATGTGTTTCTACAGCTTAGGTCACACTACAGGTAGCGAAAAGTCCATATCTCACTTTGTTTCCAAGATACAGATGCCAAAAGTCACAATGGGTCCACAATGTTATCGTATGGGGAAAATCTCAACATCATGATGGCACATCTATGGAACTGCTTAAGTTTCCAACATCTAAATATCATAATTCACATCTGTAGGGCATCCCCTTAATACCCTGAAAATTGCAAGTCAAAATCCCAAAACATTAATTCACAATGCAGTGGGAAAGTTTTTAAAAGTTAAAAAATTTCCTAGTTCATGAGGTAGCAAAATCCCTGCCCATCAGATCAGTCCCCATTCATGAGCAGTCAAAATTGACATCTGTGAGAAATCCTTGACCATCAGATTTTGGTCATCTGGTCCCTAAATGACGGTCAAGAATTTTGCTACCTCACAAAAGTGGATCGGGTGGTGGACGAGGATTTTAACAGTTAGAGTTAGAACTGATAACCCCATGGCACACCCCAACATCTTTTCGTGTGTGGAGACGGGGTGTGGAGGTAGGTTAGTGAGTTGGTAACCCTAACGTTGAATGTTCACACTTTTGTCACTGTGGAAACAACCCTAACTGATGCATTAATGACGTTTTTGCAAAAATATATATATATATATATATATATATATATATATATATATATATATATATATATATATATATAATAAGAGGCGGTCATGCCCCTAGTTAGGATTCAGTAGGCACTTCAATGTTAGTGTACATATATATATATATGGCGAAAACTCCATTTAATGCATCAGTTAGGGTTGTTCCACAGTGACAAAAGCAAGGAAATTTGGTGTTAGGGTTGCAAGTCCCCCTTGCACTCCCCCAGCCCGCCACCCCAACCACCAATTTGGTGTGCATTGAGGTCAATGGCCCTAACTCTCACCCCATCACATGTGTAAACAAGCTGAGGTATAGGAGAATGGGGTAAGAGTTAGGACCAATGACCCCAATGCACACCCCATTGGCGGTTGGGGTGTCGGGCTGGGGTGCAAGGGGGGCTTGCAACCCTAACACTAAATTTCCTTGCTTTTGTCCCTCTTGGAACAAGCCTAACTGATGCATTAAATGGATTTTTTTGTCTCTAATTTCCCTTCTTTTTCAGAATGTGCAGTAGAAACAGTAACTGGAATGTGGTAGTGGGAGCGCGGGGCCATACCACATGACTGTTTTGTGACATAGTAATGATAACATAGAAACATAGAATTTGACGGCAGATAAGGACCACTTGGCCTATCTAGTCTGCCCATTTTCCTACCTAACTGATAAGCTGCAGATCCTAGTTAACAAACAGCTTACTTCCTCTTACCCGCCCCTAGGACTGCCTTATGCCTGTCCCATGCATTCTTGAAGTCCCCACTGTTCTTGACTCCACGACCTCCTCAGGGAGGCTGTTCCATGCATTACACAACCCTCTCTATGAAAAAATACTTCCTCATATTACCCCTGAGCCGTCCCTCCTCTATCTTCAAATTGTGCCCCCTTGTTCTTGCACATCTCTTTTTCTGGAATATGCTACCCTCTTGGACTTTGTTAATTCCCTTGAGGTACTTGAAAGTTTCTATCATGTCCCCTCTCTCCCTTCTTTCCTCAAGAGTATACATATTAAGCTCCTTTAGTCTTTCTTCAGATGTCTTTTGGTGCAGACCCTGCACCATTTTGCTGCCCTCCTCTGGACAGCCTCCACTCTATCTGTGTCTTTATGGAGATGAGGTCTCCAGAACTGCACACAGTACTCCAGATGGGGTCTCACCAACTGTCTGTACAGAGGGATAACAACTTCCTGTTTTCTACTATTGATGCCTCTTCCTATGCATCCCAGTATCCCCCCAGCCTTCCTTACTGCCTTCTCACATTGCTTGCCCACCTTTAGGTCATCTGATATAATTACCCCCAGGTCCCTTTCTATTTTTACTGTTGTCGGTATCTCACCCCCCATTGTGTACGCTTCCCTTGGGTTTTTGTTTCGTGTGCATTACCTTGCACTTCTTTGCATTGAATCTGAGCTGTCATACATTTGACCATTCCTCCAACCTTGCCAAGTCCCTTCTCATCATTTCCACTCCATCTTGTGTATCAACATTGTTGCAGATCTTTGTGTCATCTGCAAAGAGACATACTTTTCCTTCCAGTTCCTCTGCAATGTCACTTATAAAGACATTAAAAAGGACCGGACCCAGTAATGAACCCTGCGGTACCCCACTAGTACCCCTCCTTTCTTCACTGTGTACTTCATTTTTACTACTACCCTTTGTATCCTGTTGTCTAGCCAATTTTTTATCCAGGCTGCCACCTGGGACCCATTCCAAGGCTGGCTATCTGTGTATTAATCTTTGTGTGGGACTGTATCAAATGCCTTGCTAAAATCTAGGTAGGCCATGTCCACAGCCCTCCCTGGTCTACTACTTTGGTCACCCAGTCAAAGAAATCTATTAGATTCATCTGGCATGAGCTTCCCATCGTGAATCCATGCTGCCTTGGGTCCTGTGCCCCACTGGCCTCTAGGTACTCAACAATTCTTTCCTTCAGAAGTGATTCCATCATTTTCCCTACCACTGAGGTCAAACTAACTGGTCTGTAGTTTCCTGCCTCTGTCCTGCTCCCACTTTTGTGAAGAGAAATCACATCTGCCCTCCTCCAGTCCTCGGGTACCACCCCATCCTCCCATGATTTGTTAAAGAGAGTAGTCAGCAATGTCACTAGTTCTACCCTTAGTTCTTTTCAGAATTCTTGGGTGAATCCCATCAGGCCCCATTGCTTTGTCCACCTTCAATTTTATTAGCTCTTTCAGAACCCTTTCTTCTGTAAATGGACTGGTATCAACCCCGCCTTCAGAGTGTTTCACTTGTTTGGTTTAGGTAACCTCTCTCCTCTTCCTTTGTGAATACTGAGCAGAAATATTCATTCAGTATCCCTTCTTTTTCACTGTCACCTCTACCCACATTCCTCCTTTATTAAGCTTCAGTATCCTCCTTTGGTCTTTCTTCACTCCTAATGTACCTATAAAAGATCTTATCCCCTTCTAAACAGAATTGGCTATCCTTTCCTCGGTTTGGGCCTTTGCTATTCTGACTGCCTTCCCAGCCTCTTTCTGCTTTAACTGATAAAGTTCTATGTCCTGCTCCTTCTGTGTTTGCTTATATTTCCTGAATGCTGTCCTTTTCTCCTTAACCTTCCCTGCCACCTCTTTTGTGAACCATAGTGGCTTTTTCCTTCATTGTGTTTTATTGATTTGCTTTACACAAAGGCTTGTTGCCTCTGTGATGGCTGTTTTGATCACTCCCCATTGTTCCTCCACCCCTCCTTCTTGCCTGTTTGCTAGTGCTTTTCTGAGGCACTCTCTCATTTTCCCAAAGTCATCCCTCCTAAAGTCTAGTACTCTTGCTTTTGTATGGCTTGATTGTATGGCTGTGTTTATCGTGAACCACACTGTTTGGTGGTTGCTTGTTCCTAGATGGCTACCCACTTCTAAATCTGAGATTCTTTCTCCATCCTCATTTGAAAGTACCAAGTCTAAGATTGCTCCCTCCTGACTGGGTTCCGATACTAGCTGTCTGAGGCATGCCCCCTGTAGGGCATCAAGAATGACCCTGCTCTTGGATGTGCCTGCAGCAAAGGTGCTCCAGTTAACATCTGGCATATTCAGGTCCCCCATCAACAATATCTCCCCTTTTTCTGCCATTCTAAGAAAGCCTTCTATCATTTCCTTGTCCATTCCCTCCCCTGAGATGGGGGTCTGTATACAACCCCCATGCGGATTGTGGTGCCATTTCCTGTCTCCAGGGTGACCCAAAGTGCCTCATCTACTCCCTGTTTACTCTTTAGTTCTGTTGCTTTGATCCCTTCCTTTACATGAGAGCTACTCCTCCTCCTCCTCTTTTACCCTCCCTGTCCCTCCTGTAGATTGTGTATCCTGGTATGTTGACATCCAGTCATGGTTCTCTGTGTACCATGTTTCTGTGATTGCCACAATATCCAGGCAACCCTCTTCCATCAAGGCCACTAGTTCAGGAGCTTGTTACACAGACTATGGGCATTGGTACTCATCACCCTCCACTTTTTGATAGCCTTACCCTTTAGCCCCATTTCTGTCCTTACTGCGTTGCCTTTTTTTTACATTTAAATCTGTTCTGCTCTAATAACTTCTGTACCTTGGTGTTTGCCTCACTAATCACCATGTTTTGTGGGGGGAGGCTCAGATTCCCTGCTTCTTTCAGTGCCTCCCCTTGGCTAGTTTAAATGCTTGCCAATGAAGTATTTAAACCTCTCACCTAGGATCCTGGTTCCCCCTGGACAGATGCAGACCATTGCACCAGTATAGGTCTGTATCCTCAGGTGGCTCCCCAGTCCCCAATGAAGCCAAAACCCTGAGCTCCACACCAGTTTTTCAACCACTCATTGAATTCCCTGGTGAGAAGTGCCCTAGCATCTCCCTTGCCATAGACAGACAGCACCTCCGAGAAGGTTACCGTATGCTCTACTTGTCTAAGGCCCCTTCCCAACTCTACAAACTCCTCTTGCACTGCTATGATCCCATTTCTAGCCAGGTCATTTATCCCTAGGTGGTCAATGACATCCAGCATAAGTGCAAGGGAAATTCAACCGCTAACAGTTGCGCACATGGTGACTGAAACATAAATGGAAAAGTAAACGTTAGTAGAAACACAAGTGCAAAATGATGCCAAAGCGAACAGTGATGCAAAAGGAGATGCAGGCACATAAGGAAATGCAAACCGTCATGCACACGGTGATGGTACCGCAATTGGAAACACAAATGGTAATGTTAACAGTAGAAATAACACCAAAGAAAACAGAAATGGAAACGTGAACACAAGCACATATGCAAACGGGAACGCAAACAGTAACGCATATGGTGGAGTACATCGGAACGGTAATGCAAACGGTCACAGAAACGCAAGTGGAAATGGTAAATGTAATAGTAACAGAAGCACCCTATTTTTTGCCCAACAGCTGCATAGAGAAACACAGTGTGTACAAAGAATGTATGCACAATAATGGGCCTCGAGCAGAAAATGAGCTGTTGAATACTAAATTGCTTATATCTCAGGAACTGTGCAATGTAGAAAACATTTTTAATTCCGTATCTTGCACTGTTTCCAAGATTCGAGACCGACGCTTGGACACCACTATGTTAGTCTATGGGAAAAATGTCAACTTTGGAGTACCATAACTTTGCATCTGTGCAATATTTTGACACTAAACCACCAAAAGGCACATCTGTGAGATGTTGGCTGCCTTCCTCAAATTTCAGCCCAAAAGACCAAACTGTTCTTTTGCAGCAGGGTGGAAAGAATTCCTGTCATTTTGCCATAGCCTGGAAAAGTAGTGTCGCAATTTGCGAAAGCTTTCACAAAAATTTGCCAAAGGATCACAGGTGCGACACTACTTTGCTACACTACTTTTTCCAGAAACAAGAAAAACATATTTCTGGGGTGTTTAACCCCAAAATAAAGACATGGCTAGCATCCTCAGGGCTCAAATAGGTAATCACAAAAAGAATTGTGTCCCTAGATGGTCCCAATTTTAAATGCCAAGCATTTCTGTGATCAGTAACTGAAAACAAGATGGTGGATTTGCGACACTACTAGGGCCATTTGCAACATTAAAAACTGCATTTGCGAAAGTGTTGACCTTTTTATTAACTTTTTCCATTGACTTATAATGGGAACTTGTTTTTTGAATAACTTTTGAACCGTTTAATATTTTTTCACTGAATCTTCAAAAGGCACATCGGGAACCCCGGCCACACGTTCCCTGAAGTTTTTGGACCGGTGGCACAAACCGTGCAACCTGTATGTGTGAGCAAAGAATTCACAAAAAATTTAACTGCACACACGGATGTCACTTAATAACTCCATAGCCGTATATCCGACTGGTACGAAAGTTGGCAGATCCCAAGATCTATGGTGCCCCCCCCCCCCGTGCCTGCCAAATTTCCAGGCAAATCCGTTGAACGGTGGCAAAGTTATTAAGGTGCAAAGTTTCACCCTGTAACCTTAAAAGTGCTACTCAACCCTAACTATAGTAGCACTACCGTGCTACCATAATATATATACACACACACAATATATCTGTGTGTATGTGTGTGTGTGTGTGTGTGTGTATATATATATATATATATATATATATATATTCTTTGCAAACATTTTCCATGATGTACTAGTTAGGGTTCCAGCAACAAAAGCAGGAAATGTGGTGTTAGGGTTTCACCCACCTAAACCTAACACCTCACCCCTCACCCTGACAGCAGGAACAGGCATGGGGTGTGCTGTGGGGTTGCTAACCCTAATGCTCACCCCATTCCATGTTTAAGTCAGCTCAGATGAGTGCTGTATATGAGAATGGGATGAGGGTTGGGTTGTCAACCCACAGCTCACCCCATACCTGTTCCTGCCTGCAGTGTGGGGGTGGGGTGTTAGGTTTAGAGTGGGGTTGGGGTGTTAAGGTTGGAAACCCTAACACCACATTTCCCTACTTTTGTCACTGGAACCCAAACTAATGCATTAATCAAGTTTTTTGCAAAGAATTTCCTTACTTTTTGAGACAGTATAATCGTATACATGTTGTGCCTAGTCTCTCTTCCCAGGGAACCCTCCGGACTGAGAGGGCAGGCAGCTGAGGGACCAGCCTCTGCATTTTGTTTTCTTCAGGTGGTGTTGTAGAATGCCAGGTTGATGGCAAACAAGACCACCATAATGGCTGGACTGGTGGCATCAGTCAACCTGGCATGCATCATGAAGACCTGACTGTGGGATGCTTCCAGCCCTGTGTTGGATGCATCAGTCCTGGATGGTTTCTCTGTGGTTTACTGCCCGATGAAGGAACACGGGGGGGAGTGGCCATTTGTTTTAGGTCAGAGCTGGGCCTGATGATGCACCCATTGGGAGGCACCTGCTCTTTTGAGTGCGTGGCGGGTGTGTGGTGATCCCAGAGTGGATTTCAGGGTTCTTCTTGTCTACTGTCCACCTGGTTGGGACAGGAGTTTCCTGCAAGAGGTGATGGCCTTTGTCACCGAGAGGGTGTTGGAGTTGCTGCCATGTTTTATTCTTGGTGATTTCAACACCTAGGTGGAAGACGAGGCTTTGTCTAGTGCCTGGGACATCATGGTTAACATAGAGGTCCTTGGCCTAACTCTTGAAACCACAGCCAGGACTCACCTCTCCAGGCACACACTTGACTTGGTGTTCTCCATGGGGCTTGAGATTAACACCCTTAAGATTGATCTGGTCATTTGGTTGGATCACTGTGCCATCAGGTTTAGCTTCAGAGCACCCAATGTCCCTTCCCCTGTGGAAGTGGTGCAGTTCCGCTGTTTAAAGGGCTATAGCTGGAGGGACTATTAGCAGAACTGGACACTTCATCAGTGCTGGAGGCATGTGTGGAGAATCCAGAGAAGGCCATGGTGGCCTATAATAGGGCCATTGCAGGGGGCCTTGGATCATCTGGTGCCATCCCATGTATGTCCACTGGTTTAGCATCTTGGCTCACCTTGGTTTGATGATGAGCTGAGAACGCTGAAAACCAGTGGGTGGAGGTTAGAGAGGCTTTGGAGGAACACCAGGACCCAGGAGAACAGGTTGGTTCTGATAGCTCATTATGAAGAGTATCAGAATGCAATCACCCATAAAAAGGCAGCCTTTATGAGTAGGATGATTGCAGCTGGGTAGAACCGACCAGCTCAGCTCTTTCAGGTTACATAGAAACATAGAAACATTGACTTTGACGGCAGATAAGGACCGCTTGCCCACCTAGTCTGCCCATTTTCCTACCTAGAGGATAAGCTGCAGATCCTATTTAACCAACAGCCTATTTCCTCCTATCCCCCACAAAAATTGCCTTATGTCTGTCCCATGCATTCTTGAATTCTCCCACAGTTTTAGACCCCACAACCTCCTCAGGAAGGCTGTTCCATGCGTCCTGTGAAAACATACTTCCTCACATTTCCCCTGAGCCGTCCCCCCTCTATCTTCAAATTGTGTCCCCTTGTTCTTGCACATCTCTATTTCTGAAAGATGCTACCCTCTTGGACTTTGTTGATTCCACTGAGGTACTTAAACGTTTCTATCATGCCCCTCCTTTCCTCAAGGGTATACATATTAAGCTCCTTTAGTATCTCCTTGTATGGCTTCTCTTGCAGACACTGCACCATTTTAGTTGCCCTCCTCTGAACTGCCTCCATCCTGTCTATGTCCTTGCAGAGATGGGGTCTCCAGAACTGGATGCAGTACTCCAGATGGGGTCTCACCAACTGTCTGTACAGGGGATAACAACTTCCTGTTTTCTGCTGGTGATACCTCTCCCTATACATCCCAGTATCCCCCCAGCCCTCCCTACTGCCTTCTCACATTGCTTGCCAACCTTAAGGTCATCTGATATGATTACTCCAGGTCCCTTTCCATTTTTGTTGTTGTTACTACCTCCCCATTGTGTAATCTTCCCCTGGGTTTTTGTTTCCCAGGTGCATTACTTTGCACTTCTTTGCATTGAATCCAAGCTGCCATACTTCTGACCATTCCTCCAACCTTTCCAAATCCCTTCTCATCCTTTCCACGCCTCCTTGTGTATCAACCCTGTTGCAGATCTTTGTGTCATCTGCAAAGAGGCATACTTTTCCTTCCAGTCCCTCTGCAATGTCACTTATAAAGACATTAAAAAGGACTGGACCCAGTACTGAACCCGTGGTACCCACTAGTAACCCCTCTTTCTTCAGAGTGGACTCCATTTACAATTACCTTCTGTGTCCTGTTGTTCAGCCAATGTTTTACCCAGGCTATCACCCTGGGACCCTCCCAGGCCTGTTAATTTGACTACTAATCTTTTGTGTGGGACTGTGTCAAATGCCTTGCTAAAGTCTAGGTAGGCCATGTCCACAGCCCCTCCCTGGTCTACTACTTTGGTCACCCAGTCAAAGAAATCAATTAGATTCATCTGACATGACCTTCTCGCTGTGAACCCATGGTGCCTTGGATCCTGTGCCCCACTGGCCTCTAGGTACTCAACAATTCTTTCCTTCAGAAGTTATTCCATCACTTTCCCAACCACAGAGGTCAAACTGACAGGTCTGTAGTTTCCTGCCTCTGTCTTGCTCCCACTTTTGTGAAGGGGAATCACATCAGCCTTCTTCCAGTCCTCAGGTACCACACCATCCTCCTATGATTTGTTAAAAAGGGTAGTCAGGGGTGTCACTAGTTCTCTGCTTAATTCTTTTAGAATTCTGGGGTGAATTCCATCTGGTCCCATTGCTTTGGCCACCTTCAGTTTTAGGAGTTCTTTCAGAACCCCTTCTTTTGTGAAAGGACTGGGATTGACCCCCCTCTCCAGAGTGTTTCTGTTAATTGGATTAGGCACCTCCCCCACTTCCTCTTTTGTGAATTCAGCATCCCTGCTTTTTCACTGTCACTCTCTTCCCACCCACCATCCATTCTATTCAGCCTCACTATCCCTCCCTTTGTCTTTCTACACTCCCTGATACACCTATAAAAGGTTTTATCCCCCTTTTTAACAGAGTTGGCTATCTTTTCCTCAGTTTGTGCCTTTGCTATTCTGACTACCCTCCCTGCTTCCTTCTGCCTTAACTGGTACAGTTCTCTGTCCTGCTCCTTCTGTGTTTCCTTATACTTCTTAAATGCTATCTTTTTCTCCCTAACCTTCACCGCCACCTCTTTTGAGAACCATAGTGGCTTTTTCTTTCATTTTGATTTGTTTATTTGCTTCACACAAAGGCTTGTTGCCTCTGTGATGGCAGTTTTGATATTTCCCCATTGTTGCTCCACCCCTCCTTCTAGCCTGTTTGCTAGTGCTTTTCTAAGGCACTCTCCCATCTTGCCAAAGTCAGCCCTCCTGAAGTCCAGAACCCTCACATTTGTATGGCTTGACTCTGTAGCTGAGTTTATCATGAACCACACTGTTTGGTGGTCACTTGTTCCCAAATGGCTACCCACTTCTAGATCTGAGATCCTCTCACTGTCCCCATTTGAGAGTATGAGGTCTAAGAATGCTCCTTCATGAGTAGGTTCCAAAGTAGCTGTCTGAGGCATGCTATCTGAAGGGCATCAAGACTGGACTGCTTTTGGATGTGGCTGCAGCAAAAGGTGCTCCAGTTAACATCTGGCATATAAGGTCCCCATCAGCAGTACCTCCCTTTCTCTGCCATCCTAAGTATACCTTCTATCATATCTTTGTCCATTCCTTCCCCCTGACACGGGGGGTTTGTTTACAACCCCTGTGCAGATTGTGGTGCCATTTCCAGTCTCTAAGGTGACCCACAGTGCCTCCTCTCCTCCCTGTTTACTCTTTTGTTCAGTTGCTTTTTTCCCTTCCCTTACATAGAGAGCTACCCCACTTCTGCCCTCCCTGTCTCTCCTGTAGGTTGTGTACCCTGGTATGTTAACATCCCAGTCATGGTTCTCTGTGTACCATGTTTCTGTGACTGGTACAATATCCAGGCATCCCTCTTCCATCAAGGCCACCAGTTCAGGGAGCTTGTTGCCCAGACTATGGGCATTGGTACTCATTACCCTGCATTTCTTGATGGCTTTACCCCTTTTTGCCCCATCCCTGTCCTTATTGCATTTGTCACTTTCTCCATTTACCCCTGCACTTCTCCCTATCAACATCTCTGTGTTGGTGTCTACCTCACTTAGTATCCTGATTTTTTTGGGGTGGCTAGGATTTCCCTGTTCCTTTCCAGTGCCTCCCCCCTTGGCTAGTTTAAATGCTTGCCAATGAAGTATTTAAACCTATCACCTAGGATCCTGATTCCCCTCCTGGACAGATGCAGACCATCACGCCAGTATAGGCCTGCATCCCTCCAGGTGGACCCCTAATCCCCAGTGAAGCCAAATCCCTGAGCTCTGCACCAGTTTTTCAACCACTGATTGAATCCCAGGTTGTGGACAGGCTTTTACATCCGGCCTATCTGGAACCCATTAGAGCATTTTCAGCTCAAAAATATGAGGAGTTTGCTTGGTTCTTCTCAGACAGTGTCCTCTGTTAGGGCTGGGATTTCTCCAGTCAGAATGTCATCATCCAACAGGGCTGTGCCTCAAGGAGATGGACACATTTGGTCTCCCTGGGGAGAGTTCTGATTGAGGACGATGACTGAGGTCTGTGGGGTGATTTCAAGGCTGAAACCAACCTTCTACAGCCTGGATCCAGGCACAATGCAGTTACTCATTGACTACATTGGACTTCTGGGCCTGAGTTGTGATGAGATTGTCAGGGTTCCCTGGTGACTGGGGTTTTCCTGAGCCCCTAAACTGACTCTGGTGAAGCCCTGTTGAAAAAAAGTCCTTAGACCCTGACATCTTAGCAAACTACTGACCTATCTTGAACCCTCCCTTTCTAGGGATAGATCTTGAGAAGGTGGTTGTGAAGCAGCTCAAGAATCGCCTCTCAGACTTACAGATTTATGAACCATTCAGTCCAGGGTTAGGGCTATGCACAGCACAGAAACCACATTAGTATGGGTGCTGAATGACCTGCTCAGGGTGAGGGATGGGGAAAGTGATCAATTCTCATTCTCCTTGATCTCTCATCAGTGTTTGACAGTGTGGATTATGGGGTGTTGTTGAACAGGCTGAGAGAGTATGTTGGACTCACTGGCAAGGTCATCAGCTGGTTTGAGTCTTTTCTCTGGGACAGGTCCCAGAGAGTGGTTATGGGAAATTATTCCTCAAGCCCATTGGTCCTGTCCTGTGGAGTGCCTGAAAGGTTCTGTCCTTGCACCCACATTATTCGCAGTGTGTACGCTGCCCCGGGTTAGGTCATAAGATGGTATGGGCTGGGATTTCATTGCTATACCAATGATACCCAGCTTTACCTGTCTTTCACACTGGGAAGATCCAATGCATTCATTGTGCTGAATAAGTTCTCATTCAAGATGTGGGCATGGATGTTGTTGAACTGGTTGGGGCTCAGCTTAGGGAAGACTGACGTACTGGTGGTTGAGCCAGGTCAAAAGGGAATGGAGGCCCCAGGAGAGGATTTAGGGATTTTCATTGGCCCGACTGAACTGGGGGCCTCCACTAAAGTGAGGAATTTGGGCATTGTTCTGGACAGTGAGCTGACACTTGATGCTCAGGTGTCAGCTGCTGTCTGGCATGTTTTTTACCATCTGTGTAATATCACCCAAATTAAATCCCTTATCCCTCCTGATGATCTGGCCACACTGGTGCACATGTTTGTTACCTCAAGACTCAACTATTGTAATGCACTTTACCTCAGGGTCAAAGGGAGTGCAATGTGTCATCTGCAGCTGCTGCAGAATGCTTCAGCTTTGCTATTGATGGGCCTTTCAAGATCCTGTCATATTATGCCAGTGTTACATGAACTGCACTGACTGCGGTGCACATCTCCTTTAAAATAGGTTTGTTGACCTATAAGGCCCTGCATGGGCTGGGTCTGAGTTACCTGAAGAGGCTTCTGTATCCCTACGCCCTGGGTTGTGCTCTCCAATCCATGGGAGAGGCCCTCCTGGAGTTCCCCAGAGCAAGGTTAACATTTTCCAGGCATCAGGCTTTTGAAGTGGCTGCCCCGATCCTGTGGAATTCCTTGCCAGGGTCTCTGCAGGAGGCACCCCCTTTAGAGATATTTAAACATAATTTAAAAATGTTCTTCTTTCAGCAAGCCTTTGGGGTCTAAGAAATTGACTGTGACAAAAGCAGTTTTGTGTATGAACCGATTAGAATTAGTGATATAGTAGTAGATTCTATTTATTGCTTTTTATTGGTATGTTTTTTCTTTTATATACTTATATGCTGTTTGTCAGTGTCATAGTTTGTAAGGGTGCCCTGAGCCTTTGGGGAAAAGCACCCAAAAGAAATAAAATCGACTTTCTTATTTCCTGTGGGCTCTGCACTCCCATCCATGCATAATTATTGAGATATTGCAATTATATCATTATTTCCTTGTGGGACCACAGAGCCCTCCAGGCTCTGCGTTAGCATCCATCCATAATTTTTGAGATTTCGTAATCATGTTATTTCCCTGTGAGAGCACAGGGCCATCCAGGCCCTGCATTCTACTCAGTCCCCAATAGTACCCATATTTGTGTGTGGGGCGCTGGGCCCCATCCATCCACAATTTTAAAGATACTGTACTTGTCTGCAATCCCATGGTGCACAGCAGCAAAGTAACACCTCACATTACAATGTTATCCTATGGGAAGCACAGTAAAATTTGAAAGCTGTATAACTCCACACCAAATGAATATGTTTTCACCAAACCAGCAAAGGAACATATATGGGGCATGCCCTTTGTACCCTGAAATTGTCAGACAATTCAAGCCATGTCTTCACAGCAGAGTGACAAAGAAACAACTGTGTATACTTCACATTACAGTGTTATCCTATGTGAAACTAAGGAAACTTTAAACCCCCACAACTCAAGATGAAAGTAATCTGCTTTCTCCAAACCAGCAAAAAGCAGATCTATGGACCAAGGCCTGTGTAGCCTGAAAATTTCAGATCAAAATTTCAAATTGTTTCTTTACTGTGAAGTGACACAAAAAAAACAGCTATATAATAACCGTTTTCCCCTTTTTCCCATAGGGAAACTGTGGTGTAATTTGCTGTTATAAAGGAGTGTTTATAATGGCAAACACACGCACAGTTTCCCTTGCTGTGTGCATGCTCACGCAGCAGTGCCACCACTCAAGACCGCTCATCATTTCCATCTCTTCCGAAACAGCACTGCCAGAAGAACTCAGCGGTAAGTTCTTTTATTTTTCCCCCATACATAGTGAAACCCTCAAAACCTCACAAACCAGGACAAAAAATTAACGTTTTAAAA
This sequence comes from Neoceratodus forsteri, assembly GCA_016271365.2. Lineage (NCBI taxonomy): Eukaryota > Metazoa > Chordata > Ceratodontiformes > Ceratodontidae > Neoceratodus > Neoceratodus forsteri. Next base: position 1,629,522,294 of record CM057453.1, read on the forward strand.
TATGCCAATTCAAATCAGTATCAGACAAAAACGAAGCCACACAGCGGATGCACAGAAACTCTTTTATTTTATATAATTGCTGAGGTGAAAAAAGGTAACTCCAGCAATTATATAAAATAAAAATAGGTCGGGTGTGTGTCAAACTTGATTTGACACACACCCTCGTTGTGGGATGTTCTTCACAAACCCTTCAGGCTTTGCCCTCGGGGTTTATGTAGCATCCCATGACTCTGGTGTGTGTAAAATCTCATTACACACCCCAACCCATGATTTATTCTCTATATAACAATACTTTTTTGCAAATTGCAAAACAGGATCCTGTTTCGTGATTCTTTTCTCACAGATTTGCAAAAAAGGGTTTCAGCATGTTCAAAAAACACATTTCCAAGTCATTTATGAAAAAGGTAACCCCAGAATCTGATAGAATGGATCTCAATTAAGAGAACACATGTGTTGGTTACTTCCAAAAAGATCACATTTTTCTGCATTTTAAGTTTGTTTCCATCACTAAGAAAAAAACAAGATGGCAGCTGCATGAAAAAAATATTCCCCATTTGCGACAAAGGATTACCCATTTGTGATACAGGATTGCCCATCTGCAACACAGAATCCTGTTTCAAGACTCACATCTAACTTTTTTTCCAATCAAAAATAATGGAACATTTTAAAATTTAATAACTTTTGAACAGAGTAATTTTTTTTCACCAAATCTTCAAATGGCATATCTGTGACCCAGACCTTTCTACCCTGCAAATTGCAGATCAAAATTCTCGGTAATTTTGCACAACAGTGGTACAAAGCATTTTATGAAATCTACTAGTTTTCACATTTTTGACACTCCGTGTCTCACGCCCACACACCCAACCAGAACAAGACTTGGCACAACAAGAGATCTATGTTCCCTGGTGGTGCAGGTACAATTTTGTGCAAATTGGTTAAATGGTTGCAAAGTTATTAAAGTGCAAACGTTTGATTTTAACATAGAAGTGAAGATTTAACCCTAACTATAGGGTGTGGGCTCTCCCCTGTAATAGATATAGATATACATTTACTTGATTTCTGCTTTAAATTCTGAGTTTACAATGTCAGAATGTGACTTCTCTATGTAGGAAAATAACTTTTTATTTGGGATGGAGCAGTTAGGGTTTGTAAAATGAGGACAACTCCTTCAAATGCTGGACAATTAAAAGGTGTGATTGGGATGACACCAAGGCATAAAACCATCAGGGACAAATTATCAAAACCAAGGACACCATCTTAATGAATGAAAATACCAGCTTGAGAAACAGGTATTAGAATAAGTGGCTCAGTATAAAGCAATATTTCCCAAAGTGGAGCAGGCATTTGCCTCATGGCAGCAGTGCAAGTGGTGCACAAAAGTTGCACTGTTGCCGATCCTTAAGACTGGACATGCTCAGAGTTAGAATTAAACATTATGAGGTAGAAGTGGAAAGCATTACTGAGAAAAAGGACTTGGAGGCAATAATTTCATGCAGTCTGAAGAAAACTATACAATGCCATAGATGGTAGGAAGGACACATAAGATGCTGGGGTTGCATAGGGAGGGGAATTGACAGCAGGAGATGGGAGGTGCTGCTACCACTGTACAAGTCACTGGTTCATTCTCACCTGGAATATCATGCACTATTTTTGAGGCCACATTTAAAGAAGGACAGGGACAGAGTGAGGAAATACAGTGGATGGTAACCAGGATGATCCAGGGACAGCAGGAAAGGACTTACTAAATGAGGTTGGCAGATTTCAACACATACACACTTAAGGCAGGAAGGAAGAGGAGGGCATGATTAAAACATACAAATACCTCCACAGGGTACACGAAGTACATGGCAGTAAGCTGTTCAAATTGAGAGGAACATAAATTACTTCATAAAGCTTGTGGGGGCAAATAAAGAGAAATACCAGGAAATATTTTTTCACGGAAAGGGTGGTGGAGGGTAGAATGGGTTGTCAAAAGAGGTGGCCTGTACAAAATTAGTGAGGGGTTCAAAGCTGGGTGGAACAGACCCAAGGACTTGTAAAAGATGATACCAAAGGGGGAGGGGTGAAGCAACTAGGGCTCTCACATTCCCCAATAGTTAGGTAAGACTAGGGCAAACAAGATGGTCCAGAAGGCCTTTCCTGCCAACAAATTCTGTTTCTGTGAGCTTTTGGCTATGGAGGCCCAAGAGGATCCTATCTGTAAACTAATACTTCCTTCCCATTTTAAGTTCATAGCAGTGATGTGTGAGCTACCAGGGCTCACTTCAGAGATGCCCTGTAATTCAACATTGGACATGCCTGGAATCAATCTGATTTGTCTCTGATGGGATGTTGTGGTGGTGGCTTCCTGATTTTAAATTTTATTTGTTCAGTCGATAGACCTTTTCAAGCATTTAAAAGATACTTATATAAACAAACACACATACAATTTACATTTCCATGACATACAAAATACAAATACAAGATAAATATAAAAGTCTATCCCTTAAAGTGCAGAAACAAAGTGCATTGCATTAATTTCATTCTTTGCATTTTTAGTCAAATTTTAAGCATATTTTTGCAATTGCTGTAAAATATTTAGCTACCTTTTTTTATAATATGCTCACCCTCTGATGTAAGCATAATATTTAAGAGCATACCCTTATCTTTTAAAGCTATTTCAGACCATAGAGGCTCTAACCAGAGAGATCTTTGTTTAGTATATAGACTACAGGTAAACATAATATGGCTCAGTTTTTCTGATTCTGATTTATCACAGTTACATAATTTTGCATCAGGATCCACTGATTTAACATATCTTGCTTTCAAAATATTACTTGAGAATTGTTCCACCCTAAATTTTGTATAATGTTTCCTCAAGGACTCCTCTGTAAGTACATCTAAATAATATCTGTAACAATGAACGTTGTCATTTATAGATGACCACAGATTTGTTTTTAATTTGGTTATCTTTTTTAAGTCTTCAACTTTATTGTAATTTATTATTTTCCTTGTACAATAGGCTTTATACTTTAAACTAATTTTTATATTCTTTTCCACATAGCCTCTTAAATATCTCAGGTCATATTTGTCCAAGACCATATTCAAATTATTGCACCAATCTGAAGTCTTACATTTAATATGTTGCTATTTATTTTTTTCCATTAGACATTTATATGGTAATCAATCAGGATTCATTCCAGTGACTTTTATCCAGTAATTTAGCAGTCTAATGTCTGCTAAGGCCCCTAGGCTCATGGATCCTATTTCTGCTCTTAGTAGAACAGCGGGAGTTGATTTTCTTACTCCTATAGCAGTATAATATAATTTACTCAGAGGTACCTCTAATTAATTAATTTTGCCAAAACCCCATGTCTCCACTTGATACAATGCTTGTGGATATTTTGCCTCAGCTGCTTTAATTAACGGGGCAATGGTATTACCACCATACTGGTAATTAAATCTATTTAGGGATCCAGCCATCTGTTTTAAGTTAATTAGCTGCATTTTAATATGACTATTCCACTTTCCATTATTAGATAACATTAAACCTAAATAAATATAAGATTGTACTGACTTAAATTTTTTTTCCCACTTTCCATGTTTTGTTAATTTTATTTGACCCAAATGTTATTACCTGACTCTTGCTTTCATTTATCTTTAAGTTGTAAGCATTTGCATAGTTTTTCAAAGTATCTAGCTTTTTTGGTAGTCCAGATTGTGTTAAAGAGATAAGAGCCAAATCATCGGCATAAGCCAATGCCGGGCAAATTTGTGTACCTATAATAGGAGAAGCAGAAATAGTATGTATTAATTGAGTTAAGAGTTGGTCAATATGAATGCAAAATAGTACAGGTGCAATCACACAACCCTGCCTGACTCCTTTATTGATATGTATTTTATTAGTTAATTGTCCTGAGGCTCCCATTCTAATTTGTGCCCAAGTATTACTGTATAATTCCTTATAATGCTTACCAATGATGGCTGAATTCCTTTTCAAGCATTAATAGACACAATTTGGATCTTGAAATGTTATCAAAGCGGCACTGAAGTCAATGAGCATGCATGTATAACTTTTGCCTTCTTAGTACAACATACTTTTCAATTAAATGTGTCAGAATATAACAGTTATCTGTAGTAATATTCTGATCGAACTCCACTTGATATTCAGAAATATTACCACATCTAATCAATTTCTTTAAAAGTCTACTCAAAATTACTTTAGAAAATGTTCCCTACTATGTCTAATAGAAATTGGTCTATATATTTGAGGATTACTTTTATCTCCCTTTTAAATGTAGATACAATAGTGGCACCTTTCCATGCCTCAGGAATCTCATTTTTTTAATACAGATATTAAAATAGAGGACAAATATTTTAGCGCACACTTGGGGTAATATAAGATATATATCAGATGGAATCTGATCTGGTACAGGTGCTTTTTTTCCTCTTTAGGGAACTAATAGAGAAGTAAATTTCAGCATGTGTTATAGGTTCAAAAATATCTCTATTTATTTCATGATCCCAGTCTGCCTCACCATCAGCCAGTAGGATCATAAAACAACTTTGTGTAGTAGTTGATCCACTGTTCCATTGTACCTTATGTGTTCAATTGATATTTACTGTTTTTAGTACCTTTGGCCACCAAGTGCCAAATGTTTTGTTGATAATTTCTAAATATTATTTCCATCATAGTCTCCTACAATTTACCCTGATATTCTTTCCTTTTTAAATTGAGGAAACTTATATATATATATATATATATATATATATATATATATATAGATGTATATATATATTTGCCTTATTCAACAGTTTCAGCAGATCCTTGGTCTTATGTGGTTTCGTGATTCTAACCAATTGTGTTAGTAATCTTTTTTGCTTACAGCATTCTTTATCAACCCATGTTTCAAGATCTCTCTGCTTTTGACCTACTGTATAGGTACTGAATGACTTATAAGTTCCCTAATATTGTTACAACATTCTATAAGGATGCCATGTAACATTGTGCAAGTGGGTTCACCTGATAAGAGAATAATCATTTGTTCGTATACTTTATGTAAAATATAAGAATTGCATTTACATTCTTTGTTTCTCACTTAATTTTAGTACAATTTCTTACTTCAAACCCCGTTAAGTAATTTTAGTTAGACACTAAACTATGCCCCCATTTTAGTAAAAGCGGGCAGTTATCACTTTTGGCTCTGACAAGGATTTCCAAGGATGTCCATACCTGACCAAAAGTAAAAATCCAGAATAGATGCATATGTTGCATTATAATAAGTCAGGTTACCCTCTTATTCCCTTCTATGCATCCATTAATTGGAGTTAGTTTGGAGGTAGTTAACACTTCCATCAATTTTTTACCTAAAGAGTTCATTTTAGGATCCAATGTTGACCTCATGTAGTTATTTAAATCCTGCTCAGAACAATTTGAATCATACAATCAGCCCTACTATTATAGTAACAAATTCTTGCCTTTAAATCTCCACACATTAGTATCTCATTACTGAATGACCACTGCCAACTATTAAAGATAAATGTTTCTACCTCCTCCCATATATTTGTTTTGCAATATTTAGAATTCATTGGGGGGGGTATACATATTTATCTAATGGTACTTCAAGCTGGCAGTTTTAATTTCAAATGCCTGGGCAAATGTAGTGTTAGAAATTTCTTGTACTGTGAGACCTTCTACTATTTTTACACATGTTATTAAGCTCCCAGAGGGTCTACCTGTTTCAGTTATTTTATTTCCTAGTACATGAAAGCAGGTACATCCGTTCAGTGAGATTTCTGAATCTACTTGGTGCCATGTCTCCTGCAGGCAGACAATATGATGCCTTTGAACAAATTTATTCCATTCAGAGTCAACAAATCTTGTGCTCATACCTGCTATATTCCAGGAAAGTATTTGCCATGTGTTTTCTATAATCATGGTAGACTCATCCTCTTCTTTACTGTTATCCTCATGTCAGACTGTCTGGTCAGCAAGCCTGAAAATCTGTTTCTACTGTAAAATTACATATTACACTACTGTTTTGGTTATTAATATTAGCTGACATATTTATATTGCCCCTAGTTATCTCATTTTCAGGATGCAAGACATTCACAGAATCTGCAGACTTTTCCAATTTTCCTTTCTCAACTATATGCAGTCCCAGACTATCTAGTAAGTTTATATTCTGCATTACATTTTTGTAGATTTATAAAGATTTTACAGTTAGTAGGATCTTACTAATTGTTTTACTTAGGGAGGGATCATGGTATCTTGTTTTATCCAGGCTAACCTCACTCCTGCTATAGATGTGGATCATTGTCCCATCTTAGCTCTGATTGTGATCAGCTGAAGTGTGCATCCTGTGGGGTATTAGGACACTAAGTATTGTCTTGTACTGTCCCTCCTACTTACAACCTGTGTGGTGAGGATACTCATGTTTTTGCAGCCTGTCTGTGGGTGGCTCACAATACCACTGATTATGTGGAACATGATTTTTACATCGACAAATCTGTTTCATCCACTAAGCCCCTCCCCAGACCGGTTTGTATCTCTGTGCTTTTGACCCATCCTTCAACAGTTTCAGCTGGTGACCCTGTTCCCTCATGGTGGCAGGATACCCCCTGTTATTCCTCCCTCCCGAGTCCCTCCTCCACCTGTTACTTCTGTTCTTCCTCTATCCCATCCCCTTTACTGGAGGATGTGGCTCTGGGGAAGAGGTGGTTTTGAGACTTCACCCTGTTGGTAGGCGACTTCATTCCACCAAGCTGGTGGAGGATGTGCCACAGTTTTCCATTTCAGTAGATAACCCCTATGAACCCTTACAGAGTTGGGGAGACGTTATGGAAGGGGATGATTTAGCTGAGTCTCTTCCTTCGTCCTCTCACCCTGAGGCTCCTTCTGTGCCTCTCCCCTTAGTTGACACTCCTGGGACTAGTCTGAAAAAGAGATCTACTAGAACTAGGAAAAAGAAATGAATTGGTCTCTTTTCTGGGGGTTTCTTTTTGCCAATTGTTATGTCTCTAGTATCACCTACCATTCAGTTAGCTAGTCTGAATGTTAATAGTATTAGGTCACAGTATAAACGTACTGCTACATTTGCGGCCTTTCACTCCTTACTGTATGAAGTTTATTTTTTACAGGATGTTTGGCTTTATACTACCATGGAGGTTGATAGGGCCACTAGGGATTGGGGGTTTGGGCCTTCTTATTGGTCCCTTGGTCAGGACCTCTGTTCTGGTATTGGGTTTTGTTTTTCTACTTCGGGGTTTCTTTTTCAAAAATGGGTAGATTTGGTTCCTGGCAGGGTATTGCTTTTGGATGGCTTGTGGCATGATCTGCCTTATTGGTTTATCAATATTTATGCCCCTCAACAAAAGGCCGCTAGGGTACAGCTTTTTCGGTTAATTAAGCCTTATTCGTTTACCAATCGGATAGTCCTATGGGGTGGGGATTTTAACTCCAGTTTAGACATCCCCCCTACCAGGAAAGTATATTGTGATACCCATGCATTACGTACTATTATTATAGATTTAGATTTGGTTGATGTGTTTGCCCACAATCCATTACATACCTGTTCAAAAGGTAGCCTGACCACAAGGATAGATTTTTGGCTTTGTTCGTGGAATATCGGGGATTTTAAGGGTGTAGTTTTAGCAATGGCGACTTCAGATCATAATTTGTTGGGGCTACAAATCCATTTGGGAGACGTGACTGCTCATGGGCCTGGGGCTTGGAGGGTGAATACAACTTTATTGTTAAATCCAGAGTTTTATAAGGGGTATTTGGATTTGCTTTCGGATCGAACTTCTGTGATTTTTCTTTATGATTCTAAGATTGATTGGTTGGTGGGTAGATACTAAGACATGTTTAGTGGCCCTTTTTAAATTTCACTCTAGATTTTTAGCTGATAGTAGGCACCACCACTCGGCTCCTTCGGGCTGAACTGTATGAGCTGTTTTCTGCATCCTATTTGTCACAGTCTGATTATGGAACTCATTATAAGGGATGTCAAAGAGGCTCTGACACAAGCACAGTATAATAGACAGAAGTCTTTAGATTTTGAGCAATGATTTGGACCTCTGGGAAACAGAGTCAATTTAACCCTATATGATACCAGTAGGGAAAGGTTTTTGATAGGCAGATGTTTCAGCTCATTGATAGCCAAAGTCACCCTGTTAAAGGGAAGTCAAACCTTTACAGTATGTTACAGATTTTGTAAAAGTACACCTTTGAATCTCCAATCACTCGAATCGCCCGAAATGTATGTATTATAAAGCCTCAGATGTATCTACCTTGACATTGTCTCAACAGCAGGCAGTTTTGCCCTTTTCATTGGCAGAAGTGAAGGCTACTCAGTCCCTAAGGGATATGGTGGCACGGGCTCAGATGGGTTGTCCCTCTGAAATTTATAAATCTTTATGGGGTGTTATACCTACTCAGTTATTGACTATTATTTAATGCTTTTTGTCTGAGGACCGTCTTTCAGACCAAATGTATGAGGGTTTGATGTTTTTTCTTTTTAAAAAGGGTGATAGATCCGATTTGGGGAATTGGCATCCAGTTACACTGTTGAATACAGATTTTAAAATTTTTGCAAAATTGTTGGGTAACAGGATTTCAAAATTATTGCCCTTTTTGATCTCTCCCTTTCAGTATTGTTCCATTCCGGGTAGGTCCATCTGAGAAGCTTTGATTTTGGTCAGGGAATTGTTTTCTCAGGTTATTTGTTTAATTTTGACTTATCGAAGGCTTTCGATGGTGTGTCCCAGGAATTTGTTGGTTGACCCTTTGAAGCTTATGGTTCCCCAGATTTTTGTTAATTGGCTTAGTTTATGTTATTCTTTGGCTTATATCAGACCTTATGTGAATGGGTGGATTAGTTGCCCTGTTACATTCATCGGGTGTACTGGTCAGGGCTGTCCCCTGAGCCCACTTCTGTTTGTTATGGCTTTAGACCCTATCATTCATTTACTCCACCGAACTCCTGGACTTCGGGTCTTTCAGGTTTGGGTTTATGTAATCAGAAAATTATATGTTGTGCTGATGATTTATTTGTCTTGGTACCAACCTTACAGGTGGGACGTTTATTATGTCATGTCCTTCCGGTCTTTTTACATTATATTGCTTCTAGTTTAAATTTTTGGAAGAGTGTTTGTTTTAATTTAGTGGGACCCTCTGTTGGGATTTCTCATCTTGGTAGTATATGTTTGGTGGATTCTCCACAAAAGCTTTTGGGTATTTTTTTTGGTATGTCCGATATGGCACAGTATAATTGGGAATTACATTTGAACATTGGAAGGAACAAGGTTTGTAAATGGAACAAATAGTTTATGGGGAAGAAGAAGAGGGTCTTCTTGATTAGAACTTGTTTATTGCCTTTATTTTTGTATGTTGCTCATACTTTTCCCTTACCCTAAACATTTTTTTTGTGCCGCTTATGGGTCTCTTTTTCCTCTTGTTTTGGGGTAGCCAACTCAACCCAGATAAAGGAATATCTTATTAACCGACTATCATCGGAGTAAAATATGGTTCACCCGATTGTATTTTTTATTCCATTTTTTTCCACTAATTTAAAACCTTTGGTCTCCAGCTCATCACAGCTTTGGGTTCCTTTGGTCAGTGCTTCTCTTTCAGAGATTTTACAGGAATGGTTTATGGCAAGTTTTGTACCACGAAAATAAATGGAAATATGTTTTGTCCTTGGATTGGGTAGTGGCATTTGACATTCTTAAGACATGGCGTATCACGACATCCATGATAAATGGGTTTTCTCACAGACATTTGTATATGGTTATAGTGGATTCTTGGTTTTCGGAGGAAGTTTTTCCGGAATTTACGGTATCAGAAAAGGCAAAGATTGGTAGTCATCTTACTGATACTAGAATTCCTTTGGCTATGTGGGATATATCATGGTTGGGTGTGCATGGCAAAATAAATGTATGGGGGAATCATAAACATAAACAGTTATTGGATAGTTATTGTTTCAGGACTTCTTGTTCTGAGACGACTGAGACTATGGTTCATTTATATTTCTCTTGCCCCTTTATTATACAATTTTGGTTTTTGTGGCACCGTCAATATTGGAACAGGGTATGGCACACGTGGTACCCGAGATCCTTGTTTTTTGGTTTATTTCCGGCCTCTTGGGATAATTGTAACCCTAGTACTTTTAATTTAATAGCTGTTGTTATACTGTATTGGGTTTGGCAAGTACAGTGTTGCTTTTTGTTTCAATAGCATTCTCCATCCCCTGCGGATTTGTTTCACAAAGTTGTGAATCACTTTGATCGTATTAGGGAGGTGGAAGGAAACTTCTCAAACTGAATATTTGGGAAAGATATTGGAGTTTCTGGTAATCTTGTTATTTACTGTACAGATTTTTTTTCCCTCTATTTTTTCATTATTTTTGCTGCTTACAGATGGGACTTTGGTCACGTTGAGTATATTCTTGTTTGTTTCTATATCTTGTAATATGTTTTATGGGGGGGGCTTCTCGGGGTTTTCATTTAGCTTGTTCTGATGTATTGTCTTCTGTATTAGTTTCTGATTTACCTGTTCTTTTTGTATATTATTTTTGTTATGATTGTTATGGTTTTAATAAACATGTCCCTACTCTGCCTACAGGGGTGCTGCCACTTCCTGTGGCCAGGATGGAGGGACCCAGTTTGCAGCTGGACACAGAAGGAGGAGAAGCAATGATGTGGCAGGGGAGCAGGTTGTGCTGCAAGGATCCCAAAATGGTGAAGGAGGTGGTGGAGGTGCTGCTCCTGCTTCTAGCTCTGGATATCTACCAAAAACAATGAAGGAACTCATTAATATTGGTTCTAATGTCCTACAAGTGACCACAGAAGGGATTGAGCAACCTGGTCTTTCTCAAGATTCACAAGCTGAAAACACAGGACTTCCTGCCTTTAAGACAGTCATGGAACCTCAGGTGTGTACTGACCAAAAATAATTCTCTGAATTACAATTGAATCAAATGTTCCAACAACATAAACATTTTTGTGTTAAAACTCATGCAAGAGGAGGAAAACACACATGAATCTATTCCTGAGGCTGACTACTCAGCGATAAACATAGAACAAAACCTGATTGGAGAAAATAACATTGCCACAGCATCATTACCTATGTCTCAGCGGCATTTGCGACCATCTGACAGAACCTCAGAGGAACCTGAAGGTGTTTGGTCTCTGGACACTGCTCTTGGTGAAGACTGTTTGGTCTCCAGACACTGCTCTTGGGCTGCAGGATGGCAGCAAACTAAAGGAACTCTGGATGGACCTCTCCAAGCCCCAGTCGTGCAGCAGACATAATTTCTACAGATAAAGGATCTGCATCACAGGCTTTTCAATGAACTCACAGGGCTCTTACTCTTCTAGTAAAACCCGACTTTTGCTAACTCCCAGCCAGCCACTGACCAGGATACTAGTAGGCAGGCTGGAACATCAAATAGCAAGTTATGGGCCCCAATGAGTCGACCTTTAACCATGGTGAAAACAGTGGAACTTTACCTAATGTACAGGACAGAAATGATATTAACTTTAAAATGGGTGATTTGTTTAAAACTGTAGGGAACCCACTCAAAGAGAAATGCAGTTCGCCTTAAATACTAGGAGAACGGCTTCAGCCCCTGCACGAAGAACTGTACTGCACAACATGTTAAAAGACTCACTGGGGATTAGCCCCACAGAACTGTTTGTATTTATGCATATAAAAGGTGAAACAGTTTATGATCTCAGTTTTAAAACTGTTGGTACTCTGGAGAGACTCTGGGTGCAATATGAACAAGTGAAACTTCCCCACTGTGGAGTCCATTTTTGTTGATTCCCCTCACTACAGTAAGCCACTGGTTAAGCTCATTATGTTGCTTTTTAGGAGTGAGGGGGTCAACATAAATGATATTCAGTATTGGTTAAAGCAGAGATGTGAATTATTAGACACTCCACATCCTATATTAGATGAGGACCTGGTCTGGATGGGTGGGTGGAAAATCAAGGTGCAGTTAAGACAAACAGAACAGGGGATAATACACCTGCCAGGCAGTTTTTACACAGGTTGAGACAGAGGGATTTGCTTTTACCCAGGGCAACCACGAACATGCTATAAATGTGGTTCCTGGACTCACCTGAGTTATGCATGCAACAAACCAGGATGCACACTATGCCTTAGATATGGGCATGTTAGTTTAGGATGCCCGAACCCTCGGATGTGCAACCTATGTGATGAACATTAGCATACCTATCCACAGTATCCCTGAGCTGAGCATAACAGGGTGGACTGGGTTCCCCAAGACTTATACCAGACTTATTATAGAGATGCAGGCTCAAGCACTTGCCAAACTAGAGGAGGTGTCACTTGAGTTGGTAACTCATTAGTTTCCACAGCCCAGACTGATACTTCAGCTGTAGAGTTCCTGTAAACCCAGTATTACATCCCTCAAACTGCAATCTGCAAAGTGAACTACCAGGCACTTCAGGTGCTCCTTAGACCAGAGGCTCCCCACCAAGGACAGGGTACAGTAACACAAGGCAGCATGCCCCCAAGATTGAGAACCCTTCACCCCTGTCCCAACACCTAAATGAGGAAGAGGAAGGGAAATCAGATTCCGCACTCCCACTAAACAGATTCTCACAAGGAACAAGTTTCAGGCCTTAAGCGAAGAGAAGGCAGTGGGGGGATACTGAAGGGGAAGATGCAGATTCTGACTCTTCTGCTACTTCTTCCTCTAAAGTGGAATTTTCCTCTGAATCAAGTAATGGAAAGAACTCAGGGGGACACCACCAAGTGATACAGCACCCAAATGGATGAATTTTATAGCAACTACGAGGGTCCCATTTTGATAAAAGAGGTAAAAAAGGTCCATCCACTATTTTAATTAAGTAAAATGACTAATCTGTTTCAGTTAAGATGCTGCAGGCTGAATGTGTGCAGCACCAAAACATTTAGGAAACAACTCATTATTGTTACCTTTCTGCAATCCGTGCAACATGACTTTTATTTTTTACAGGACACTAGAATAAATACAGGAGCTGAGTTAGCTCAAGTAAAGAATAAATGGAGATCTAGGCCTTCCTTCTGCATCAAAGGTGAAGACACATGTGATGAGGTAGAATTCTCTTTCCAGGTTTTACTTATAAAATCTCAGAGTTATAGATATTTCTACCTGGGAGGCATTAAAGGTGGATGGCACTTATGGGTCTCTTAAATTCTGAATTAATTAATATATATGCTCCTCAGAGCACTGCAGCAAGATCTTCACTTTTTCTTAAAATTCAGCCATTCTTATTCACTACTAGGTATGCCTATTTTGGTGGAGATTTTAACTGTGGACTTACTCCTGACTGACAGGGGAGTAATGCTCCACAAAACATTTAGGGGATACGACTACCATACTAAAACTAATTCAGTCAGCCAAAGCTGGTGGATAGTACCAAACCATACATCCTTTAGAATGCTAAGACTTATTGCAGGGTCATTTCACTACCACACACATAGACTATGTGTTTATTTTAAAAATGTAACAGTTTAAAGCGGCTGATGATGCCCTCGAGAAGCATCTGACCATTTAGCAATATCCATAGTATGCGCACCGGGGGGGGGGGCCTTTCTGTACATTCCTAAATCTAGATGGAAGCTAAACAGCTCACTCCAACTAGACAATATAATCTCAGGGAGATGTGTGAATTTATTGCAGGCAAGGGTCTCCATTTTTGATGCCTTGCACTCTCCCATTGCTTGGTGGGAGGACACCAAAACGGAACTACAGGGTTTCTTTATAAGGATTGATAAACATAGGTCACTGTCTGCTTATTTCAAATATACCCAATTAAGACAACAGCTGTTGAACACACTGTCATTGGCATATGAGACTAAAACAAATTGCTCTCAACAAATAGGGAAGCTTAAATCTGAGAAATGCACACCAATATAATCAAGCATTTTCACTGAAACTAGAGGTGCAGACCAGAACACCAAATGACAAAATCATCTTTAGATGATTTTTAAAAACTGTTCAGAGTTTTGACCAAATTTATTGAGCAGATAAAAGACCCAGACACTGGTAAGAATATTCCTTCCTCAAACATATAAAAGCAGGTCAGTCGACAATCCCATCTGGAAGGAATGTTTGGCTCTGCACCCACAAGTCAGCATGTTTTTCACTATCTTGCTGGATTAGGTATCCCTAGCATCCCAGAAGATCAACTGCAGACTCTTACCTTCCCAGAACAATGAGAAGAAACAGCTTGGGCTATTAAAAAAACAGAGAAAAAGCACCTTTCCAGGTGCTGATTTTCTGACTGCTGAATTATATTTAATGTTTATAAATATTTTTTGCCCAATTCTGACTTCTGTTTTCAATAATATAGTAGACACCTGCTCTAGTCCTAAGAAATTCTCAGATGCCATAATGATACTTCTATTTAAAAAATGAGACAGGTCTGATGCAAAAAAAATGGAGGCCACTCAGCCTTTTGAATGTGGATTATAAAATATTTGCCACAATTTTATTAAATAGGATTCTACCTTTTGCAGCCCAAGTAATCTCTATAGAGCAGACCTGTGCCATCCCACATAGGTCAATGATACACACCTTTTCTCTGTTTCGAGATATAATACACTATTGCTCTCCAGAAACTCAAGTGCTTTTTCTCTCTCTAGATCAGGAAACAGCGTTTTACCAGGTGTTCTAGTCTTATTTATTTCAAGTGCTACGGCATTATCACATACCAAAAAATGTATTTCATGGGTAGAACTTATATATAGCATAGCCTGGATTACTCCTTTTATTGATAATTTCCCAGAGATGTCTTTCTAGGGAAGAAAGGGGTTAGGCAGGGATGCCCTCCAAGCACCCTTCTGTATGCCTTTCAAATTGACCCCCTCTTATGAAGACTTTCACACCACCCTCACATCCCAAGACTGATGCTGAAAGGGTTTCCCGTTCCTATTGTTTTGGCTTAGACAGATGACTTATGTATCTGCACCACCCCTCTACTAAACCCTTCAGAAGTTATTTCTGCAATCACAAACTTTGAGAAATATTCAGTATCTAAACTGAATTATCATAAAAGCACAGCAAAATATGTCCCTAACCTAACTAGTTCCCAGGCGCCTATCTCTACAGCCAACATTCCAGTTATGTTGGATCCAATTAAAATATTGGGTATTTATTTTGCCAGCTCAGATAATGCAGAATTCAATTGGGCTTTGTCTCTGGATAAAGCAGACAAGGTGGTGGCATTATGAAAAGGATGAACCATAGCTAAGAGGAAACGGATTTTGCTACTGAAAACCTTAATACTCCCTCTGTTTGTACACACAGCTTCAGTATACCCTTTACCAGATAAATTAGAAGCCAGACTGAATAATGTATTCTTCCAGGGATTCTGGGGAAGCCGGTTGAACCCAGTAAAACGTATGTACATGTATCACGACTACTGCTTTGGAGGAGTGTGGATGATTCACCCCATACTGTTTTTTCATAGTCTTTTTCTTAAGCTTTGCATTGCATTTTTATTACATCCCCCTCCCGATAGATCACTTTATTAGTGGCTCTGCTGTCTCCTTCAGATAAGGAATGGCTTAGAACCCTGATAAAATGCCAAGAAATTTTTTTGATAATATGAGCCACCAAAATTTCTGGTCCTCACTATGCTTAAATGAGGCAATGGAAACTGGATAGTAGCACCATTCAGACACAACCACGTGGGCAGTTTTATTTTTCTATTCTCCAGAACAACTATTCAGAACCACCAATTTTGTTGGACACTCAAGGCTTGGCCATAGACAACACAAGGGTATTCACACAACTCATTGACACTAGGCTCCCCAAAAAACTTTGGGACACTACTTGGTTGTCCTGTTATGGAAGGCTTGGAGTACAGAGCAATTTTAAACATAAATCTATGGAGGAAAGTAATTGTTTTAGGAAGCGTGGCCTGACCAGGAAGAAGATGGCAGCATAGTTCAGAATCTCTGCAGGAATGACTGCAATCTAACCTCATCCAACCTTCACCAGACCTTTCTTTGGTACCAGCTCCTGTGACCATCCTGTAATCTTACTGCCTGACACAGTTTGTAAGTCATTTTTGATCCATCATCTACTTATATTCAATTATTCTACACTGTACTGCAGCATACTAGGCCTCATCCTTCAGCATAATGGCAGATCTCCAAGTACAGCAAAGCTCACTTGCTAGAGTGGAAGTAATGTTTTCTAAATTGATGGCTGAGATTAATGATCTAAAAACCTCCACCCAACAGAATGTGACCACTCTTGAAACTTTTAGCTAGAAAATTGCATTTAATGAGAAAGCAATGGCCTGTAACACCACTACTATGCATGGCCTCCAGGCTACTGTCCACAATCAAGATCAAACTATTAAATCCCTATAAGCCAAAATTGACGATACTGAAAATCGTAATAATCGCAACAATTTACAATTTTTTTGCTTCCCTGAAGGTGTAGAATTAGGAGACACTACTGCGCTTTTGTTACATGTGCTGCCTGCAATGCTTAAACTGCCTCCTGACCTAACGTTAATCATTGAGCGGTCTCACTGCACTCTGGGTCCCAGGCCAACATCAGACCAGTGACCAAGGCCTGTCATTGCTCGCTTCTTGAACTATTCCCACACAGAATTAATACTGAAATGAGCCAGGGAAATGGGGAAAATTCAGTGGCAAGAGTTTAATATTTCCATCTACAGAGACTTTTCAAAAGATTTAACCTTCGGAAGGAAGGCTTACAATCCACTTAAACAAATTCTTCACCAAAGAAGTATTAAATTTGCTCTACGTTACCCCGCGACACTACACCTTTTCTCGGGCTCTTCCTTCAAGGATTTTGAAACCCCTGATGCCTTAGCCAACTATCTGGAGGTCTCTCTCTGCAATCTTACCCTGGGAGGTTCAGCGGCAATTGGCAACCCGAATACAGCTTTGGTATCCGCACGGAGGGTGGACAACGAGGTACAGGAACATGGGGAAAGTATTGCAGCACTCGCAGCCCCAAGCAGCAACGCCGAAACTGATTTGACCCCAAGGCAATCAATATGGCGGCAAGAGAAGCTTCTGTTGGGGCATTATTCTTCAAGACTTTCATGCTGTTCTAGTGAGGTTTCACCAAAAACACCCCAAGCTGTAGCCTCTCACCTTCAAATCAACCCCTTCTATTCCCTTGAGCAATAAGTTTGCTCTCTTGGAGGATGACATGCACTCCTCGCAGGAGGATCTTTCCCAGCAAATTTCAGATGAACATCCTTCTAATTTGGGCCCTGTGCCTTAGGGATGTATTTCTGCCAATACTTCATGGGCAGAAGTTGTTGCAAGTTCCCCACTCAAATCTTTAGAGCTGCCCAAAAAGAAACGTAGGGCAAAGACCAAAAGCAAGAACATCAATAGTCACAATCCTGCTAATAAATGGTCACAGTTGCTTTATCTTGGTAGGATTTGCTTCCAGGATACTTAAAGGGAGTGCCAGTACACTTTTTCTGCCTAGCCGCCCACTCTACAGTCTATGCTACCTGGTTGCTTTAGCTCCCAGCAGGTGCAGAAAGCAAAGGCTGTACATCGTGGCGTAATCAATTTACTTTTTGTTGCAGTGTTTAATTGAGCAGCTTCAAGGTCTTCAAGGGAACTTTGGTATATCAGCAATGCTTTTCTAACCCATTATTTTAGTGTTAGATCTTATACATTACCTCACTAAACAGGCTCTCTATCTAGCCTTTTACTCTCCAATTTAGCAGTGCATCAGGTTTATAGTTCTTCTGTTCAGTTGCATATCTTCAACCAGTATGCATCCTGATTATTGCCTTTTCTTTTTTCGTATGTGAATTATTATGTATTACAAGGCAACTTACCCTTTCCTTTCCTGAAGACAGGTTCTTCAGTATTATTGGCAACTACATTTAATCTATCTCCTTCACTATGCTCCATTATTCTTACTACCTCCTGTTTACAATATGGAACTATCATTAGCACTCAAAGAGGTGGGCTATGTTTGGTGTACTGTTGCAAAGGATTGTCAATCTACATCTTCCTTATGCTCCTACTTTACTCAAGCCAACAGATATTATAGAAATCCACTGCTGTGTGGTCCCTCCTGTTTTGGGGCTCACTGGGCCTAGTCTTCTAGACCTAGTCACCCCATATAACACCTATTTAGGTGATTTTCGAGTAATCGGAGCTGATCTTTACTATGACTGTCTCTTCTGTCTACAGTTATCACCGAAGTCTATACCTCTCCACATAATCCCAATTTGCATTTGGCTTGGCTCAGGGCGTAAGGGCTTAAATTGATCTCCCCTTTCTTCTTTCCCCCTCAATATTGTATTTATTATGTACTTACTCTGTTGCACTGCAAAGTATACTCAGAGTCACTTTAATGTGGTAATGATCTACTTTTCCTTTTATATTTGTTCATTTGCATTCCACCTGGCTCCCTGAATTCCTTGCTCTATGTCTAGGCTATACTGGCATCTCGTATACGGTTCTTTAATTTACTGTTATTTCGAGTTGGTATATCTTGTACTATTACTACTAATGTTTATTAATAAGTTCTGGCATTTAGCTTTATCCTTATGCCTTGTCCTGTTAGCTTAGAATTAAGCTGAGGTTATTACAGTCCCCAGCCTTTCTTGGTATTATTCACTTTCAGGTTAGCTTATCAGAAATACTTACTTTATTATATTACTAGGATCAGACTTAGGTTTGGGCCGATATTTATAACCAGTCCTCCCTAGTCTCCTCCCTACCCCTACATCAATGCCCCAGAGTGTGGTGAGAGAGTCTCTTAGCCAGTTGGCTGACTCATATCTCCTCACACCCATAAAATGTTTTCTTTGTTATTTAGCTTACTAGTGTTGTTGTTGTTGTTAATGACTTTTCTCCTTCCCCCATCTCTATTCTAACTTTAATAAGATATCTGTGCTACTCATGTATCGTATATCTCACTTTTTCTGGCTTGAATGTTCCTGCCACTCTCTGCATATACGTAAGCTCTCTATATTGTATTCTATTCATCCTCTTCCTCATTTATTTGTCCCTTCACACTCCAGCGATTATTCCCTTTCTTTAACACTAACAATATGAGTGACATACTTTTATATACATGGAATGTGAAGGGACTTAATTCTCCTTGTAAGTGGAAGCAAATTCTTTCCCATCTCAAAAAACATAAAACACAAATTGCTTTCCTTCAAGAAACAAAATTATTAGCAGAGGATGTTCATAGACTTAAAAAAGATTGGGTCGGTCAGATCTACGAATCATCCTATACCTAAAAAAAAAGAGGAGTTGCTATTCTTATTCATAAGAGTCTCAAAATGGTCCCTTCTAAACTCTGTTTCTGATACTGACGGCAGATGGGTGATGGTCAAACTGAATACCAACTCTGGTCCTCTTCTGCTTGTTAATGTCTATGCACCCAACTCTGATTCCCCGGAGTTTTTTGATAATTTAGCTCAACAGATGCTATCCTTTAACACTGATAATATACCAGTTATTCTTGGAGTGGATCTTAGCTTAGCTTTAGAAGCTGGCATTGACAGAAGTAGCCCCACTACAGAGGCCCACCCTAGAAGTATTAAAGCCCTCTCATTACTAATGCAAGATGTTGGATTAGCTGATATATGGCACCTCCTTCACCCCCGTGATCGAGGATTTACTTTTTACTCCTCTCTACAAAATACATACAGTAGAATTGACTACTGGTTAGCCTCTCCTGTTATAATGGAAAAAACTATTGACTCATCCATCTCTCCCATCATAAACTCAGACCATTCCCCTGTCAAATTGCAACTTTGTGGGGCCCATTAGCACCTAAATCTTCTTACTGGTGGCTGGACCCTCTCCTTCTCAAGGATCCCAATTTCTTACCCATGATCAAAGCACAAATTCAGGACTTTCTCTTTCACAATACCCCAAATGAATCTTCTATGTCGTCTGTATGGGATGCTCTTAAAACTACGATTCGGGAAAATTATCAATTATGCTGCACATAGGAAAAAGTAAGGAACAACAGCTGGTTGACTTGGAAAAATCTCTAAGGCTAAAGAGACTTTTCTTCTAATAAGCACCGTCCTGATTCTCATCTTCTTCTTGAAGTTCTTCAACTTAGAGTTAAAATTAACAAATTAATTTCTCGTAGAAACCAAACTGCCCTTGTTTAAACTTAAATATAAGTTTTGGGACACACGTGATAAAAATGGAAACTCCTCTCTTACCAGCTCAAAGCACAACAAATGGAATGACACATCCTAAGCCTAAAAGATGAACAGGGTACGATTCACTCCGACAACCCCTCTATAAACCGTATCATGAAAACCTTTCATCAAAAACTATACTCTAACACAAATCCTCCATCTACTTTACAAATTCAGCAGTTCCTTAAATCATTACATCTTCTTCATCTTTCTACTCTTGAAACAAATTCTTTAGATGAACCTTTCTCATGTCAGGAAATCCAGAAAGCTTTGTCTTTCTTGAAATCCAGCAAATGGGGGTGACAGATTCCCTGTCGATTTCTATAAAATGTTTTCCGACACCTTATGTCCCCTTCTTCTTAATGTTTCTCAATAAGCTTACAATACTGGCAAGCTTACCCCATCTTGCACCAAAGCAATCATAACCCTAATCCCTAAGAAAGAAAAATACCCTTCTCACCCCACAAGTTACAGGCCCATCTCTTTATTAAACATGGGTGGAAGATATTTGCTAAACTTACTAACTTAACTTGAATCCTTGATTCCCAAGCTAACTCATTGTTCACAAGCTGGTTTTATTAAACATAGATCTGGTTCTGAACACCTACGTTCCTTATTTAATTTAATTCACAAAGCCAAATCTCTCAAGACACCAGCTGCAGCCATAGCTATTGATTTCAAATGGCCTTTGATTCCTTAAACTGGGACTACCTTCATCAAGTTTTATCTTATTTTGGTCTTTCTCATACCTTTTGCTCCTGGATCAAGCTGTTATATAACACCACTGTTGCTAAAGTACTTACTAATTCCTCCCTTTCCTCTTACTTTCATCTAGCAAGGGGAAACTAGACAAGGTTGCCCCCTGTCACCTTCCCTGTTTATTTTAGCCATGGAACCCCTGACTGCTTGTTTACATCAATCTTCTGGCATTATGGGCATACCTGTGAGCAATTCAAGATATGTTTCTCTCGCCTACGCTGATGACCTCTTAATCTTACTTGAAAACCTGAATGAGGCTTGGCCCCTGTTGGGTGATTTGCTTAATAATTTTACTAAAATTTCTGGCCTTGTTTTGAATTATGGCAAATCACAAACTATGCCCCTTAATGACCACTGTAATGCCTTTATGAACATACCTCTTGGATTCCGCTGGTCACCACAGGGTATAACATATCTAGGAATCAAAATTACTAGTAACTTAGGGAAGATATGGGACATTAACTTTAACCCCTTATTTGATAACATCAAAAGAATTCTGGACAGATGGAAGCTTCTTAATCTCTCTTTCATGGGGAAAATTGCAGCCATTAAGATGTCCATTTCTCCCAAGATTCTTACCTCTTTGCCAATATTCCTTTAGTCTTACCATCCTCTTTTTTGCTAAAATTGATAAATGAATAGGTAATTTTATCTGGGATGGGAAACCACCGAGATTTAACCGCAACAAACTTCGATCACATTGGAAAAAAGAGTGATTCGGACTCCCCTGGTTCAAAGGCTACCTCTGGGCTTTCCAAATGGCCCAAATCATTAAATGGTTTCAGAAACCCTCCCCTCACTTACCACTATGGGGTGCAATGGAATCCGCATTGTGCCCGGGAGGAGTTCCCACTTCCTTCATTTTTATTCCCATTTCCTCTAAACTAAAATCTCACCCGACTATATCATCCTCTGTTCTTTTTTGGAAACTAACCCACAAATTCCTGAAATCCAATCCAACACCCTGGTTTTATGCCCCCTTATGGGGCAATCCACTGCTCACTCTAGAAGATCACCCAATTTTCTGTTGTACATGGAGGAATAAAGGCATTTTCTTTCTCGGAGATATCTTGGACCAGAATTCACTCACTCTTAGAGCATTCCCAGACTTGCAGGTCACATGGAAACTTCATAAACAGGACTTCTGGAAGTTTTTACAAATTTGGGCAACTTATAATTCTCTCTCTAGTTTAGTGTATAGGCATACTCTTCTAAACCCATACATCTCACACTGGACTAATTTATCAGTAAAATTAAATAGCTCCATTTACAAAGACATTATTGATAATCTACCTGATCAGGCTATACAGTCCAAAAATAAATGGAGTACTCTTCTTAAGTATAATATTTCAGGCCTTCACAATGGAGTAATTGTTGGTCTATTGCACATAATACCGTTAAAGATGCCTGTAGTTCTTTAATACAAACTAAAATCCTACATCTTTGGTATTGAACCTCCTCTGTGCTTCCAAGAATGGGTCTATTAAATAATAATAATTGCTGGTGCTGCAATTTGGTCAGAGGGATCTACTTCATATCTTGTGGTCTTGCGCTCCCACTAATAAGCTCTGGCATAAAGTCTGTTTACTTGCCTCCAGAGTAACAGGACAAAACTACCTTTTGACCCCAAGCTATTCCTTCTAGCATCCTTATCCCCAATATCTCTCCCTCTCACATGCACATTTTAGACGGCTAAACATACTTTCTCTTCTGGTTCAACATCTGATTCTTATGAAATGTAAATTAACTCTGGTGCCTTCTCTTTCAGATGTTCTTCAAAGCCTCTCTCAGTATGCCTCTCTAGACCGATTATCTCATGTTACTCATAACTGACTCACTGTATATGATAGATGTCGGCAGGATTTCTTCAAGTACATGAACCTAGTTCTTCTAGACCCTAATTCTTAGGGATATTTAGCCCTCCTTCTTACTTTGCTTTCAGATTAGGTTTTCTTGAAACTTTTGTGCACAGATTTCTCCTCTTTTTTCCCCTCTTCCCTGTTTTCTGTCTCTCTCCTTCACTTCTTCCTTGCTTTTTTCTCTCTTCTTTCTTTCCTTGCACACTCTTCTCTTATCTTCACCTCTCCATTACTGAACATTGTTCATATTACCACATTTATCACTTTTTGCAATTTACTGAATGCCTTGCCATAGCCTGCCCTAGCATGTATTTTGTACATGGATGCTATTTCTGATCCAATAATACCCTATCGATTACAACCCTTCTGCTCTCCACTTACATCCTGTCTAGGTTTGTGTTTTATTATCAATACATGTATATAAGGCTTCTCCAATATGTTTACCCTAAATGCTGTTTTGTTAAGTGATATTTTATACCTTACATGGAGGATAGTCTTCTATTGCATAAGATGTGTGCTTTCTTATATACTCAAATTTCAATAAAGATAAAGTGAAAAAAAAGAAATTGTTTTAGGGAGACCTGCACAGATCAGTTGGAACCATGCAGCATTTTATCTTGGAATGTCCGTACAGTGCAGAGTTTTGGACCATGTTCCTCCATAAATGGAAAGACAAACAGTTCACCTCTGTCTCTTATGCGACTTTAGTTTATGGTATTTTTCCACCTACATTGTCTCAATACCATGATAGCACTTTGAGGCTTATATTTGCACTCTGCAGATATTATCTATGGCAAGCTAAATGCCCCCGTCTACTGCAACAAAACGTATTTACTGGGGCACATGTGATTAAGTAAAGCCTATTAGAACTAAAGTCTACCCATACTGCTGAACTGGGGAGTTTGCCAAGAACACAATTCAATAAATACTGGGCCTCATGTGCATGGATCTGAGAGGATTAAACTACAGGGTCTCAAAATGATTTCAAGGATGGGGGTTACACAAATGTATGACTGAAATACTTCTTTAATTTTGTTATGATTTGAATACTTTATGAATGATTTAATCATGTTTTTTATTTATGTTTTTTTTTTTGCCTTATAGTTTGTACTTAGCTTTTGTGTGATTTAACACTGTGCCTTATTATTTGTATTTGCTTTTGATGATTATTACAATAAAAAAAATTCCCCTGCTGTTGGCAAGGGGCGCTGTTGGCCCACTATCCAAGATGGAGGAACCTGAAGTGGAGTAGATGGAGGAGGCTGTACTGCTGACTGGGTCTCTGTCATTGTCCCCAGTCGGTAATCTGCAAGAGGATGATTTTTTTCCTGAAAAACACACTGAAAATGTTATGAAGGTGGATACTGTCCAGGAGGATTATGTTGCTGGCAGAGAAGCGGCTCCCACTTGAGAGGCTGGTATGGCAGCTTTGGACCAAAATAAAATGGAGCTGAATATTATGGATGGCACCTTCAGATAAAAGATGGGAAAAAACATTTAGTGAAACCAGCAGTATTGGAGGAGTCCATTTTGAAGGTTGCAGTTGCTAAGTTCAACACTGCAGGAATGGTGCCAAATGAATCAGCTGTTACTGACAATCAGCTGAGCAAGCCTGACATTTGGCAGAATCACGCTGGGAAATCTATCCAAGCATGAAAACATTAAAAAAAACATTTTCTCTGTCTGATTCTGGCTCATCGTAGGATTTTTCTGAAGATTTGACACTGGACATGGCTCTACAGGTGGCTGGCTGGATGCGGATGGAAGACGGAAGGTACAGTAGGTTACTGACCCAGCATGGAATACAGTACCTTCACACCAGATGAGGATTCATATGTTTTGGAGAATGCTACACAAGTGATAAGAGATGAGCCAGTAAAACAACCACAGGGTCAAGAATCAGAACCTCAATTAGTGCTGGACCTGTTAAAAAGGAATCCACAGGATACGGAGACGAAACAGCAGTCTCATTCATCAGGTACTGTAACTAAAAAGGTACTGTCTACTCCTAATGTTTTTTTCTGCTGTTTCTGCTACTGCAACAAAAATGTATTTTATCTAAGACCTCTCAGAAAAGATTTCACCAAATGTACATGTACAGTAGTACAGGCTGTAGACAATCAGTTACCTGGGACTTCCTTGGCACCCTTATCATTAAATGAAAATTAATCTGTTCTAAGAGACACTGGAGCAGGGTTTAGAACCATTGACAACATGTCTGCAAGCTCTCTGAATTCTTTTTTTTTATTATTATTATGGCCAGAGACTTACTTGCAGCAAACAGGAAGTTACTCTAATGATGGGACTACACCCAAGATTTTAGTCCCTATCCCACCCAGTTCTTCTAGAATTACCCAAGGTCCCACCTTTTCAGATTTGTTTAAGAAGAAACTGGAACAAGCCCCATGGAAGAATGCAATCTGCCTAAAATGTAGAGGAGGATTACCAGAACACTCTGACTGTGTATATGTTGCACAAAACTGCTAAATGACTCCATGCAGTTTCAGGCCTCAGACATTTATGCTTTAGTTCATGTGTCTGGGGAAGATACCTTCGACATTAGTTTCAAGGTACCCCTAGTTTGGACAGATTGTGGACCAAATATAATATGCTGAATTCTTCACCAATGTGGATTCTGTTTTATGCAATTCCTCACAAAACCCCTTATTAAGAATAATAGTATCATGCCTCATAATGAAGAGGTGAATGTCAGTGATATTTATTTCTGGTTGCAAAATGTTGTGATATAGTGGAACCACCAGATGCTATTATGGATTCAGATAGTTTATGGAGGGAGTGGCACTTTAAAGTGAAGTTATTTCAAAATAACTCTGAAATACAACATTTCCCAATAGCTTTTCCTGGGGAGGGATAGAGGGTATGTTTTATGCCGGCCAACCAAAGGCCTGCTACAAATGTGGGTTCCAAACTCATCTAGTAGTTCCTGTGATCATCCAAAGTGTGCACTTTGTAGTGAATTTGAGCATGTTAGCATAGTATGTAAAAATATTTGTTAAGTGTAACTTATGTGATGAATCAGGGAATGCATACCATCAGTGCCCTTGGGCAGGAAGAAATAGGGATGATGGCTTGGTTCAAGATAATATTTAGTTCAGAAAGCACAGGCTAGCTGCAGACCCCATGTTTCACCCCCTGTTTCTAACCTGGTACAAAACAAAGTCAGACAGGAGAGCTGAGTCCCTGAAGGCCCTGAAATTTCAGCTCAAATGCCTCAGCAATCACAAACTGCTTCTATAGATAGAAATTCTGCAAATCCAGATACTACCCTACCAAATGTAATTTCAGGGACTACATCTAATCCAGAGGCCTACCAGGAGTTACAGATAGAGCACAGTCTAAAATTTCCCAGAAGGAGGTTATGCCACCCAGTGGAAAACCAAGCACCAAGCTCTAGAAGGATCACTAGAGACACTGCTAAACAGTCCAAACAGCCCTTTGTACTCCCACTGCAAAATTCTCATCAACTTTTGCAAGGAAACAAACAATGGGGGGATTCAGATCTTGTTTGATGTTTCCTTAAAATCAGGAGCTATTTCTGAAATAGAAGAAGAAGAGGGTAGGATGGTTATTGAAAATAAAAAGAAAAAAGGCAGAAAGAGAAAGGTGTCCCCTCAAAAGAAGGCATCAGGAAGACCTTAATAACTCCTTTTTCTTAGGATGGCATCCCTATGCATAGCTTCTTTTAATGTCTGCAGCATAAAAAATTATAAGAAAAGGGTTTCCATAATGCCATTTTTTCAACATTCCCAGCATTGCATTATTTTCTTTCAAGAAACCAGATTAAAATACTTTTTCGACACTGAACAATTGTAAAGAAGCTGGATGTAGAGACCTTCCAATTGGGCCTTCAGAATAGATGTGGTGGATGGTCTAGGCATCCTTTTTAGAGGGCCGCATTTCTCAGTAATTAAAGTACTGGATAACTTGCCTGGGAGGGCATTACTTTTAGATTGTGACTTCCAAGGACTCCCATTAAGGCATATTAATACTTACGCCCCACAATCAAAGACAGCTAGAATTGACCTGTTTGAAAAAATTAGACCTTATCTGTACACAACTAGGCATATAATATGGGGGGGGGGAGACACGAACTGTAGTCTGAATGTGAAAACACAAGGTTCTGTATAACATTACAGAAGGTATATTGTGATTCCCATGTATTGCAATACATATTTTCTGATGCAAACTTAGTCAACACCTTTAGGCATTTATGAAAAGACCCAGGATACACCTATTTCAGGCATACCTTTGCTACAAGAATTGATTATTTCTTTATTTCTTATTACTTAATTCCAATAACCTTTGATTTCTGTCCATTGGAGTTTTCAGATCATGTCATCTTGAATAGTTCCTTTAGTTTGGCAGCAGTTCCTCCCCGCCCTAATTTCTACAAGCAGGCACTGGAGGCTAAATGCTTCTGTCCTAAATTTGGAATGCATAAAACAAGGCACTACACAATTATTGGCTGCTAGACATTCAGTATATTCTATGTATTGTGATTCATGGTCATGGTGGGAAGACACAAAATCTGATATAAAATATTTTTTTCATAAGATACAGATGGGGGAAAGCAAACTGTCTCTATCCCCAACTGAACAGGTACACTGTGAATCACAGATGGATCAACTAAAATCACAGGTGTTTAAATATCAGTATGATAGAGAGGCTTCCTTGGCAGCAGAAATAAAGTTTGGAACAGAAAAGCAACCTTTTTTCTGATCCATTTATGGACTGTAAACAAAGGCTGGATGCCACCCTTACAGTATGAGGGCCCAGGCCTGAAATTTCTGGCGACATAGCACCCCCATACAAAAAGCAACAACTGTGTTATTCTGATAGAAGTGTCCCTTAGGTACTTATAATGTATGGGAGTGCCTTATTATTGTCCAAATTTTACAACTTTATCTGGTTGTTATGGTATTGCTGTGACATCAGCATCTTGTTAACCGTGCCTCAGTACATCACAGCAGTACCATAACAACTTAGAATGCTGTTCCCAACAAAGGGCTGTAATTTGTACTGTGACCGCTACCGTCTTTGTGCCATTTCAAACTGCTCAGTTTAAATTTGTCAGCTGTTACTAGCAGACAGCAGTGATCATGATGGAGCCCAACATTTATTCACTCAGCAGCACAAGCTATTGGCTTTCTTTCATGAAATGCATGACCGATCAGGGGAAATATGCAGACAACAAAAAAACTACTTACTTAGTAGAAAACCAGCCTGTGTGCCATTTTTCCACATAGGCTAAGACCACATTCAGGTATCAAACCGATGATTCCAGCACTGTTATTTTTTTTGATTAGTGGGTGTCAGTAGCTTTTACAGTATAATTTGCCTCATCCACTATAAAGGATAATGAATGGGAGGCAGACAATAACCGTGTTGAAATCATGGTTTCTATAATAACAGCAAACCTCTCAAGCTGCGCTTTCGAGGTTTACATAGTTGTCATAGAAACCACGCGATGTGATTACAGCACAGTTACTGCCTGTCTCCCATCCTTAATCTTCTATATCTAGGGTGGATGTGGTCTTGTAAAGTGGTAGCAAGGTATGCCAATGCAAGATTTTTGTACCCATGTTAAAACAACATTTTGTGCAAGTGACAAGGCCACAAAAATGTATTAAAATTGTAAAGACAAGTTTGAAAGTAAAAATGACCAATAAAATGGGATTTAAATAATTTTTTTTAAAAGACAAAAACACATTTTAGTCATACAAAAAGTTTCTTTGACACAAAATTATTAATAAGCCTCATTACTTAAATAATGTTGGCCTTATGGTTTGTATTGCTAAATGCACAGATTATTGATTGACACAAAAGTTTTAAATATTGTATTCATTACAATAGAAGCCAGGTATACTACTGCACACTATGGTGCTAGCAAAACACTAATATTCAATGGACTCCCTCTCAGCAATGGGCAATATGACAGTATATATGTGTGTCTAGCCTTTTTCAATATATTTGTCATACACTACATGTTGAAGTCTGAATCATCTGTAGTATCAGACACATCTGGATCCACATTGGTAACTTTATGAGGATTTTAACAGTCTTCACCACCAATACACAAACAAGCCTGTGTGCATGCCATGCTTTGCCTGGAACAACTGTAGTTGTGCTCCCACTTGACTTTTTTACACCCATGTGTAATGAGTTCCAGGAGTGCTTCAGAGGGAGGTGTCTATGTCATTAGTGTTGGAGAAATGTGTCCATCCTTGTCGTGTTGCCAGCCATTTCCAGTTGGAGATGGGATGTCAGGCTGAGCTTCCAGGGCATGGTTCCAGATAAGGGTCTGGTAATTTGCACGCTTGGTATGTTGTAGAAGACTATCAGAAGTTGGGGGGAGGGCTTCATTCCAGGCCTGTTTGCAACAGAAAAGCTTATATTGCACACTACTTACATCTGCTGAGTTAGCTGTTGGGTCATAGAGAGAAAGGTTATCAGAAGTCCTACTGATTTCAATTGTGCAGAAGGTATATGCACCATAGTGCCAAACTTGGTAAGACTTCTAAATTTGCATTGATTCTTCCTGACAGGCTTCGATGGCTTTAGTTTGCCAACCCTTGCAAGACTGCTGGTTGAATCACACCCAGTCAGTGTGTACATTGCTGGCAACATTCTACATAGTTGTTGGCCAAGTTCAGCTGCTATGGTGTGGGTTGAGCTCATGAGTTGCTTCCAACTTGTGAATTAAATGTACACAGAGAACTGAAAGTTGCTTTTCCAAAATTGTGGAATCTGTGCAATGCATCCTGTACATTCTTGAGGGCATCACTGAGCTGGGAAAGTGTTGCTGTTAGGCTTGTTGTATCATTGTTTGATACCACATTTTGACATTCCTGGAGCTTGCTGTTGAAGAAGTCTACATCACAATTAATCTTAAAGCAGGACATTCTATACACACCACAGGGACACAAAAAACTCTCCACATAAGGGAAATAATAGTAATACTTATTTTTACTTGTGTATTTCAAAAAACAGTGGCAACAGACGAGTACAGAATACAAAGACAGAAAGTATAAGTGCAGACACAGAAAAAAGTCCTCACGCACATTTCACCCAAATACGGGCTTTGTCAAAGGTGATAACCACCTAGTGATACTGTAGGTAAATTAAATAGCACCCATTTCCAGTCACGTGACCTTTCTTAAAGTGTAAGTGCTTCATTTATCTACCATATATACTAACAACTTATACACATACATTACATCTTGTGGTTTAAATTAAAATGAGAAAGACCAGACAATATGTCTATAGTCATATTTCATCATACTATCCATATACATTAATATTAGATAATTAAATAAATTTAACTCTAATTTCACTGACCCCCCGTTCCTTTATGGAATTTATGAATTATGGGATAGTATTGCTGCATCACTTACAGGGAGGAACAGGGTACAAGAATACACTATTTTTAAGTCAAAAAGATGTTCGAGGACTAGGGGACATGGGATGAAGTTGGAGGGAGGACGATTCAGAGGAAATGTGAGTAAGAATTTCTTCACAGAACAGGTGGTGGACAAGTGGAACACTCTGCCTGAGGAAGTGGTGGGGGCTGAAACAATCACAGGATTTAAGAATGCATGGGATAGACATAAAGGAATTCTGGAGGTCAGGGGTAAGGGGCAACAGAGTTCTAGGAAAACATAAACTGAAGTTACAAACTCAAATGGGCAGACTAGGTGGGCCATAGGCCCTTATCTGCTGACACTGTCTATGTATCTATGTATTTGACACTTTTTTTACCGTACTTTTGCTGTGAGCAATTAGGTTGTAAGAATAAGAAAATTGTGTGAGATAAATATGTAAATGTATAGGGGTCCGCTTCTGGGTATAAAGGGATTTAGGGAGATGTTTACTCTCATTTCAAGGTATACAAGTGTAATGAGCATCTAGCTTTTTACTGACCACATATTTGTGTCTAATAGTCAGTGAAATTAGAGTTAAATTTATTTAATTATCTAATATTAATGTATAATGGATAGTATGATGAAATATGACTACAGACATATTGTATGGTCTTTCTCATTTTAATTTAAACCACTAGATGTGATGTATGTCTATAAGTTGTTAGTATATGTTTTTATTTATTTATTTATTTATTAAATCTAGGATTACAAATACCTTTGAGCTGAGGCTCTTTTACAAAGGTTCCACGTTAGAAAATGGTACATACATAAAAATAAGCAGAACTGCAGCAAATTACAGAAATCAAAAACATAAATCAGCAATCACAAAGATGCCACAACTAGGAGGAATAGCAGGGGGTAGACCAGAGAGGGCAGCTAGGGGAAAGGAGGATAGATGAGAGAAATGACGGGGACACACACACACAGAAAGAGACTAACGCAGCACAATGGCATTGTCAAAGGACTACAGGGAGAGGTGCTAGCAGTTTGGACCAGTTAGGGGTGGCAGTCACAGGAGCTGGAGGCAGCAAGATGGAGGCATAGTCTGGTTTTGAACATACCCAGAGTGGTGGTAGGGGGAATGTCAGAACTAATGGCATTCATCCAGCTAGGAGCTCGGTGAGCAAAGGATCATTGGCCCTGCGTGGTGCGACAATGGGGAACCTGAAATAGCTGATGTTCAGCCCCTCTGATGTTGTGTGGATTTATACTAGGGTGCAGGAGAGCTCGGACACCAGGGGAGCAAGGCCTAAAGTAATTTTTTCATCATCAGGCAGGTCTGATACTTTATGCAGTTGGCAAGTTGTAGCCACACCATTTGGGCATATAGGTCACAAGTATCCTTGAGTAGGTGGGCTCCAGTAATGAGCCGACAAGCCTTGTTTAAGGAGGTCATGATACATTTGAGAGCAGTAGCAGGTGCAGAGCATATATAATGAGGCTGTAGTCAATGATGGAGATAATTGAGCTAAGTACAGCAACCTAAAGGGCATCCAGGGTGAGGTGTTGTCTATTCCGGTAGAGTAAACCAATGCATGAGTTGGCAGCTCTGGCAACATTATCAATGTGTGCCCCATAGGATAGGATAGGTTAGGGTCAAGTGAGATTCCAAGGTATTTAAAGGATGCCACCTTTTCCAGGGTAGTCCCAAAGCTTGTAGTAATGACCAGGGGGTGAAACCTATGCTTGTTTTGGGAGCTGCAAAAGAGCATCAACTCATTTTTTTTAGTGGTTTAGGACCAGTTTGTGGTCAGCAAACCAATTCTCGACTGCAGTGAATCCTAGCTGTAAGTTGTATTGAAGGGTTTGTGGCTCTTTGTGGGAGGTGAGGAGCACAGTGTCATCAGCATAGAGGATGATTTGTTCAGGGCAGGAAAGTGGAAGGGAGTTCCGAAAAAGGATGAAAAGTAGAGGGCCCAGGATAGATCCTTGGGAGACACCAGAGAGGACTGGTTTAGAGTCAGAGATCAAACCAACCAGTGATTTTACTCTTTGAAAGTGATTTTCAAGGTATCTTTTGAACCAGGAAGTAGAATCATGGGACAGACCTGCAAGTAGCAGCTGTTTCGTTAACAGGCCATGGTGAACTGTATCAAAAGCCTTGGTCAAGTGAGTAAAAGCTGCTCCTTTTATGTGTGGCCAAGTATCCTAGACATCATGCAGATGTTCTTCATTACAATGAAAACTGTACTCCATTCAGTAGGTGACGCTGGCAGCATTGGACAATACCCAATAGATGTTACTGTTGGTATGGTAGATGAAATCATCACATTAAAAGCTGTCCATTCTGGTACTTGCTGAGCATATGTGGTAGATAAATGAAGCACTTACACTTTAAGAAAGGTCACATGACAGGAAATGGGTGCTATTTAATTTACCTACAGTATCACTAGGTGGTTATTACCTTTGACAAAGCCTGTGTTTGGGTGAAACGTGCATGAGGATTTTTTCTGTGTCTGCACTTGCACTTGTGTCTTTTGTATTCTGTACTTGCCTGTTGCCCTTGTTTTTGAAATACACACGTAAAATAAGTATTACTATTATTTCCCTCATGTGGAGAGTTTTTGTGTCCCTGTGGTGTGTCAAGACTGTCTTGCTTTGATATTGCTTTGTCTTAGAGCACCCATCCTCTATGCGGCTCTACTCAGCTATTTATCACAATCAATCTCATTGTCTTGTACCTAGTTACAAAATTCCTGCCACCTCAGTCTGGACAGAGCCTCCATTACAAGCTTGTGGGCCCTCATGCCATGGTTGCATGATTTGCCTTTAAGTAGATTGCTTGTTGTGTTGCTACCATACACCTGCGATTCTATGAGGATGTCTTCCAGACCGCTCTCTTCATACTTCTTTCCAATTACACCCAGAAATGTCTGTGCTATGTGGAAACCATCCATTCTCAAGACTGTTTTCTGAAATTCCTCCAGGCGGCTCCACTGAATCTCTTTGTCCTTACAATATATATAGCCTCATCAAATGTCAAGATACTGTAATCTTGGCCAAGTGTCCTAGACATCATGCAGATGTTCTTCATTACAGTGAAAACTACTCCATTCAGTAGGTGATGCTGGCAGCATTGGACAATACCCGATAGATGTTACTGTTGGTATAGTAGATGAAATCAGCACATTAAAAGCTGTCCATCCTGGTACTTGCTGAGCATTTACCTTTTCAAACTCAACCTCAAATACAGTAGCTTGGTTTGGCAGCATCTTAGAATTAGTCATTGCCAATCAAGGTTGGTGGCTTGTCAGCAAGCCTCAACATCAGTACACCAGTTACTTTTACTTTTCCCACAAGATTTGGTGTAGGTGTCTGATGAGGATTGTACTCAAATGGCTTGGCACATTGCAGGAGTTTCAAGTGATTGTGTTCATGGTGCTATTTTCTTTGTTTGAACCTGAGCTACCACTGTGCCAATGTTGCCTTCTGGAATTATGGGAATCTGACACTGATATACTACAACAGTTGTGGCATGGGTTGTGCACCTTCCATCTAAAGTTTCCTCATTTATATCATTATTGTCAGCAGCAAACTGAACAAACTCCCCATGCTGTATGTTTGATGTAATTATGATATTGTCCCTGGCAGCTTTTTCATGCTGATCCATTGCAACAGCTGTGTCAATTGTCTCTAAGGCTTCAAAACTGACACAGTGTGATAGCTTGTGCACCATTGTTACTATCTGTTTAGAGTCTGTCATATGGTGTATGGACATTGTAAGCCCAACATGTTTAGGTGTACACTTTGTACCTCTGGATAGTATATGAATGAAGTCCTGACCAACTGATAATATCTGTCTGTGGAGGGTCTTGTTAGTGGCTGTTACTAAGGACCACTATCTTTTAGGTTCATCACCAGCATCTCCTTGGAATACCATTTCAGGAACCTATGCACATAAGAATCATGTCTAATTCTTGTTCTAAATTGACAGTGGAATTGTTTATTGGATTGATATCCAGTCCCTTACACAGTTTGAGTTCACTACAGAGGACCTGTGCTGCATGAAACAGTGTAAATATGGTTAAATACTTATCTTTATTTTCAGAAGTAGGTAGAGGGTTTTCCTCTTCATACTGTTGCTTTGAATGCAACCAGTAAGCTATGTTGATGACATATTCCAAAGACACAGCACTGCTATACACAAGCTCTGGTTTACTTGGTTCATGCTGTGTTTGAAAAATGATTTGGTCACCAAAATAGTTTGTTAGTTCCTTCTTTAGCTTCAGTAACTATCATTGCTAGAAACTTTGCCTTTCAGAATATTCCAGTATCTTTGTAACAGGCAAGACATGGACAAGACTTTTCTGCTGATAACAAGGTCATTCTCAATATCAGAAATCAGTTCACTGAAACATGCCTTATATACAGACTCATCTTCCTTGTCACTGGATAGTGAAAATTTTGTCTGTATCTTCTTTTGCTAGTGAAAGTACTATGGCAGTCTTTGTGGCACTTTGCTTCAAATGCAATTATGTCCAGTCCAGCTATTCGCTTTAAGACTGTGTCATCATCTCTGGCTTCAGCTGCATCAAGCAGAGATTCTTGTCCTCTGAAGGTTACAATCTGTCATAGATTTTTGACTTCTTTGTGCTACACCTTCTGGCATATTATAGACTAATTCCAGTTAGGCTTGTGAGATGATCCCCTTACTCTGTGAGCTTGAACACTGACCAGTATCAATAGAAAGTCAGGACTTGAGCCTTTTCCTTGACCTTCAGAATGGTTCAGGTTTGTTTTGCTGATGTAGGACTGATGACATCGTGCATCATACTGTACTACAGGCAAAGCTGCTAATGTGTCAATGTCTAATGGCTGCAATCGCTGATAAACATGGTCTTTTCTAACAAGGCATGCATTATAAAATGCCTTTAGTCCTCCAGGGATTGCAGTTCTCAGGTGTTCCTGTGTTATCATTTGGCAGATGATACACTTGGACAAGTCACTAGTCAGGCAGGTTTTTTGGTAAGGAGGATCAAAGTCTCAGCAGGGTCTTCAGCCATTCTGTTGCTTTTCAGTTGTTGTTATTATCTGAAAAAAATGCAATGCTGTCAGAAATATTTTCATTAGTACATTTTTCATCGAAGTTATAAAAAGGAAATACCCTTTGTCTGTGTTTTATAGCTGTAAAAAGTTATGTTGAAATAAGCTACTTTTTTATAAATTATATAGTGTAAGCAGTTCATAAATTACACATATAGACAAAACAACAAGCAGAGAACATATTTAACGTAAATTTGCCATAATGAAATCAATATAGGATGAAAACATTGTAAAATTATACACATGTTAAAGGAGAGTCATTATTTTGACTTTTTCGAAGAAATCCGTGAAGGCAATTTGACACGATTTAGAAAAGCATCCATATTTCTCAAAGTCACCACTGCATTATACCACATTCCTCTAAAATCACTCTTGGGGGTTCATCCATTCATAAAAAAAGTGTTAAACCTTTTCTGTAGTGGGGGTGCTACCAATTTCAAATTTAGGCAAGGTTTCCCATTTGGGCCCCCAGACTATTATGACTAGCTTATTTAATGATGTTGGTGAGTTGAAAACAAAAGAAACAGATATGTCAAAAGTTGAGCAGAAATTGTTACATCTGTTTTTTTTTTTCAGTCAAGAACATCAGGGTACATAATCCACTTTCTAGTTTTTTGCAAGCTTCACTTCTGGGTTTAAAAGACTTACATGAAAGCATTTTAGAGGCTCCCATATTTTCAGAAGAGATTGCTAAAATTATTTCTTACATTAAAACATGGCACTTCACCTGGCATAGATGGCATTACAAATTAATTTTATAAAACCTTCTCCCAGGAAATCAGTGAAATACTGAAAGTAGTGCACAATTATATATTAACATCCCCAGGTTCATTTCCAGAGTTTGGGAAAGCTGTCATAACTTTTATATACAAAAAAAGGGACAAGCGCAATATTCAAAACTGGAGGCCTATCAGCCTCCTAAATACCAATTATAAAATTTTATCTAAATTAATTTGTCTGAGAGTACAGAAGGTGGCAGAATTTTAACAAACCCCACACAGACTGTTCCAGTCCAAACAGGAATATACATCATAATTTAAGTTTATTATGTGCACTATTTGAGTTTAGCAGGCAGTGGAAAGTTACTGAGATAGTTTTATCTTTAGATTAGGCCAAGGCCTTTGACAAAGTCTCTCATACTTTTCTTTTTCAAGTTTTTAAAGCTTATGGCACTGACATTGTCCTGGATAAAATGCCTTTGCAGAGATGTTATTATTGCACCTGCTATAAATGGACAATTAGGGGAGATTCTACCTTTAAAAACTGGAGTTCGCCAACGATGTCCATTGAGTCCATTATTGTATATCTTTGTTTTGGACCCTTTACTTAGGCAAATAAATTGGAACAGAAGCATTATAGGTATATCACCAGATATTGGGATTAGGCCCCAAAAGATCTCTGCTATGCAGATGATGTGTGCCTTTTTGTAAAAGATTGCAAATCAGGTGAAGTTGCAATTCTAGTGGTACAGGAGTATTCTGCAATTTCAGGAGCCCAATTAAATATTGATAAGAGTTTAGGTTTAAGCCTAGGATCTTCCATAGTGATACTCCAGCATATAGAACATATCAATATCTCCACTTCTCTTGTGAAAATACTAGAGGTTTTCTTTGGACAGGGTAACTAACCAGTCATGAACTTGGAACATGAACTAGAAATTTGTGAAAAGAAGGTTAAATCATGGCAATCATGGAAATGTTGAAAAGAAAAAAAGGTCCTAACAATAAAAAGTTTTTGTTGCCTATTTTCACATATTTAAGCTTCATTTGCCCCCCCCCCATGAATCTGGAAACATGACTGTATAGTAATGTCTTTCAAATGTTATGGGGCAGTCACCTCAACCCTTTTAAAAGGGCTTATATGTATTTACCTTACAAAGTGAGAGGACTAAATATGACAAATTCACTATTTTTCTTATTCTTTTTTTTCTTTTCTCAACTATTGAGTGGGGCTGTTGGTCCATCATGAAGGAAGGAATACTGGTTGCCACGGATGAGTGCATTAGGCTCAGGGGAAAGAACACAAGGGCCAAAGCGCTCAGCTGGTTCAGTTCTGGGGTTGCCCAGGCAGTAAGGGAAAAGAGGTTGGCCTATAGAAAATTCAGGAAGACCAAGAGAGAGGTGGATAGGGAAAATTACCTAAGGTTGGCTATTGAGGCAAGTAAGGAAGTCCAGTGAGCAAAGACACAGAAGGAGCTGCAGATAGCTGAAGGAATTAAGAAGGGAGCAAATGGCTTTCTTTCACTATATAAGTGAGAAAAGGGACAAGAAGGAAGGGATTTTTAGGCTTAAAAAGGAAAGGAGAGGGTGGAGGATAATGGGGAAAAGCAGAGATACTAAATGATTACTACTGTTCTGTCTTCACAAGGGAGAAGGATAGACCAGTGCCTTCAGGAGGTAAAAGGAGGGGAGGGGAACACAGATGTAGTGATAGAAGAGGATAGAGTAAATGAGAGGCTGCTGGCATTGAAGGTGGACAAATCACCAGGCCCGGACAGAGTACATCCAAGGGTACTAAAGGAACTGGCTGAGGAGCTGGCAGGGCCACTGGCAGACCAGTTCACCAGAGTCAAGGTGGTACTTCAGGACTGGAGAACAGCACATGTAGTGCCCCTCCATAAAAGCGGTCCCAAGGATGACCCAGGGAATTACAGACCAGTCAGTCTGACCTCCATTGTGGGCAAGCTCATGGAGACCATACTAAAGGAAAGGTTGGTGGAATATC
Organism: Neoceratodus forsteri; assembly: GCA_016271365.2. Lineage (NCBI taxonomy): Eukaryota > Metazoa > Chordata > Ceratodontiformes > Ceratodontidae > Neoceratodus > Neoceratodus forsteri. Next base: position 1,629,560,305 of record CM057453.1, read on the forward strand.
TAGAGGAGCATGTTCTCCAGGATGCGAGGCAGCATGGGTTCATGGGGGGGGGGAGATCATGTCAAACGAATCTGATTGACTTCTTTGACTCTGTCACTAAGACAGTAGACAGGAGCCAAGTGGTAGACATCCTCTATTTTGATTTCAGCAAGGCCTTGGACTCTCTGGCCCATAAAAGGTTGACCAGGAAGTTGGTAAATCTCTGGGTTGGGGAAAAGATGGCCAGATGTGTGGAAAACTGGCTGAGGGACAGAACCCAAAGGGTGGTTGTGGGGGGAGAGTTATCTGGCACCAGAGAGGTAACCAGTGGGGTCCCACAGGGCTCAGTACTGGGGCCATTGTTGTTCAGTTCATAGGGGGGTTCATAGGGGAATTACAAGTCTTGTGGCTAGAAAGTCATAAATGACTTGCCACTAACAGTGGATGTATACTAACTTCTTATCCCCCATACTTATATCCAACTGTAACTTAAATGCATTGACATTCAGTGCTGATACTACCCAATCTGGCAATGCATTCCATGAGTCCACCACTCTTCGATTAAACCAACTCCCTCTTTTCGATGTTCTATATATTTCCCCCTTTAACTGATAGGGGTGTCTACATAAAATTCTATATGACACATCCTTTTTGACAAGCCCTGATGTTACCCATGTTAATTCATCCTTAAATGCCTTATAAACATAGATTAGATCACCCCTTAATTTCCGGTACTCCATGGAACATAGGTTCAGTGTATCTAACCTATCTTCATATGGGAGCCCTTTTAAGCCTTTAACTTTTTTTGTGAATTTCCATTGTACTCTCTCCATCGCTATTGAACATTTTGTATCCTTTTGTATCCTGTGGAGTGCTAACTGAGGCATCGTATTCTAACATGGGTCTCACCAGAGAACAAACAAAGGCCTAAAACCTTATCCCTCTACTCCTTATATTTCTCTAGATAGTCCCTATGAGTCTATTGGCTTTTTTTACACTCTCTTAATTATGTTTACTAAAGCTCAGGGAGACTGTTATCCATACCCCCTGGTCTTTGTGTTATGAAATGTATAGACTGCTCTTGTGTTATTAAACCCAAGGTGCATCACTTTACACTTCTCACCATTAAACAATGACTTGTTTTCTGCTACCCACTCTTCAATCTCTTGTAACTATAACTGCAAATTCCTTATGGAGACTTCATCGTTTACTATAGTTCCTATTTTAACATCATGCACATATTTACTCAACCAAGCTTCATTTAGTACCTGCATTGATAAGACAAAAATTCTGAACAGGACTGGACCCATGACTGATCCCTGGGGCATCCCCCTACCCACATTCACCCAATTTGACCAGTAACCTTGTATTCCCACTCTCTGGCTTCTTCCAGTTAGCCAGGCAGTAGTCCAGTTTACTAGTCTGGGATCCATCCCTATTTCCTTCATCATGTTAATTAGTGTTCTGTGATCCACAGAATCGAAGGCCTTTGAGAGTCAAGGTAGACCACATTCACAGGTAATCCATTATTAAGGGCATGACTCACTGGTTCAAGAAAGTGAGCAAATTCGTCATACATGATCTTCCTTCCATAAACCCATGCTAGTAACATCTAAATGCCCCAGTTCTTGTAAATTTATGTCTATTTGTTCCTTAACAAATCTCCATCAATTTACCCATCACTGATGTAATACAAATGGGTCTATAATTTTGTACGTCTGTCTTATCTCCTTTTTAATATAGGTGTTATATTAGCCTGTTTCCATGTATCCAGGACTTCCCCTGTAGCTAGGGACATATTAAAAAGTACTGTCATGGGCACTGCCAACTCCTCTGCCATTTCATTTAGGAAATAGGGATGGATCCCATCCAGCCCACAGGACTTGTGTTTATTTATTTTCCTTAATTTATCATACACCTCTTTTATACTAATTCCCTTCCATTGGTTGGGCTCTATAGTATATTGTATGTCATCTCTTGTAAGCTGGTTACCACTAGTACTTGGGAGCAATTTAGCAAAATATTGATTGAAACTGTTTGCCATTGTCTGTGGGTCATCTATTAGGTTACCATCCTCCACTAGCTTTATAATATGCTTATTTCCAGTTCTCAAACTGCCAACATGGTTAAAAAACTGTTTATAGTTGTCCTTACTGGTCGTTGCCAATTTCAATTCTGCATCAGTCCTTGCCCTCTTTATTAGTTTTTAACTTATTTTTTATTTATTTGCATAATTTCTCTTATTTTTATTTGATGGATGCCTCCTAAGTTTTTTATATGCCTTGTTTTTCTTTTTTATGGCTTTACGTACTTCATTATTCATGCATCCAGGGACTCTTCCTGTTTTGTTATATTTGTCAGCCTCAGGGACAAACATATTTATATAGTTATTTATTTTATTTACTAATAAATTTCCTACTTCTTTTGTTGTTTTATTTTCAAACTCTACCTTCCAATTCCAAGCCTTTAACTCTTTCCTTATATCCATTTTATCTGCTTTTTTATATAATATATATCTCCTCATAAATGACACTGGGGGCGGCATTAAGGGCAAATGTGCCTATTCACAGATGACACCAAACTCATGGACAGTGGACTCAGCTGAAGGGATACAGAACCTACAGGATGATATGGAAATGCTGGGCAGGTGGTCCCTGATCTGGCAGCTTGGCTTCAATGCCAAGAAATGCAAAGCTATGCATATTGGAGCCAAGAATCCCAGAACAGAGTACTACCTGGGTGGAGTCCGAATATCTGCATCAGAGGAGGAGAAGGACCTGGGAGTGATGATCACTAGTGACCTGAAGCACTCCACACAGTGCAAGAAAGCAGCTGCAAAGGCAAACAAGATACTGGGATGCATATCTAGAGGGCTCGGTAGTAGGAGAAAGGAGGTTATACTGCTGTTGTACAGATCCCTGGTGAGGTCTCATCTAGAGTATGGGATTCAGTACTGGTGCCCATACCTCAAAAAGGACATTAACCTGCTGGAGAATGTCCAGAGGAGGGCTACAAAGATGACAGCGGGTCAGCAGGGTAAGTCATATGAGGAGAGGTTGAGGGCACTGAACATGTACTCCCTGGAAGACAGGAGAGAGAGAGGGGGGACATGATTGGGACCTTCAAGTACTTGAAAAGGATGAATAAGGTGGATAAGAAGAGCCTCTTTAAGCTGAGTGGCAACCATAAAATGAGGGGGAACAGTCTTAAACTGGAGGGTGGGAGGTTTAGGACGGAGGTCAAGAAGCACTTCTTCACAGGGAGGGTGGTGGACACTTGGAATGCACTGCTGGAAGAGGTGATCTCATTGAAGACAGTGGCAGCTTTAAGAGAGGCTGGGATAGGCATAGGGAAAGGTAAGGATCATGGATAGGGAGGATGGGAGATGTGGGAGGGAGGGCAGGGACAGTAGCTCAAGCTGTGTACCCTGCAATACGAGCAGACTAGATAGACAAATGGCCTTCTTCTGCTGTCTTCTTTGTATGTTTATATGGTGTAATGTAACACATCCCTAGCAACACTGGATAACATTTTCATTGGCTTCTGATATTTCTAAATGGGATCAGGAACCACCGAAATTACTTACTTCTTATAATATACCAGTGCATGCAGTCCCAACTTTGCAAAAAGTTAAACAATGGAATCTTTCTAAAACAGTAATCACTAGTTCATCTTGAAAACATCACTCATATCACTTCTCTCCTCCACCGTTCCGACAGCTACTATGCACTAAGGAAATACTCATACATCTCACTGGAGGTACTCAAAATTCGCACTCATTTTGGTAAGTCAACCATGAACTATGTTCTTCCCACAGTCTAGAACAAACTTCAATCAATGCTCAAATTAAAAAAACTTGATCACCCTGAGCGCATTAAAATTACTTGTTGATAAAATTACTCCCGACATTTGTCATTGTTATTAGCCTTCTCTCCCTATCCTTATCCTAGCTCTGTTGTTATCCATACTCTGATTTCACCTTCTCTTCCCCTTTTTCTATGGTAATAAAAAAAATAAATGTAAATCACACTTATCCATTCTGCACTTTAGGATGTACTCGGCCATGGCAGATATTTGTTCTGCTAATGTTTAGTTGTTGGTTGTTAAATATACGTACTACAATTGTGTTATGTGCCCTAACCTTGTAACCATTTATGTGTTATTCTGTAATTGTTGATGTTATGGTTTATGTACAGGGACCACCTTGTAAATTAACTTGTTCAATGGTTGTTATCCTTCAAAAATAAACTGAACTAAACTGAAAACATCTATATTCTTTTCTTTTCAACTCATCTTTATTCAAAAGTTTGGAGTACATCTCATTTAAAATCCACAGGTTTAGCATACATGACCATGACAAGTGCATACAAATATATAAAACAGATCTTGGATTACATACTATTATTTTACTTTGTAATCATTTGTCAAAGATCAGGTTCTTAATTTCACCAGGTTTCTATCTCCATTTGGATTTAATCCTGTAGTACTCTAACATTAATCAACATACCTTAATTAATAAACTCATTACAATCTAACTTTGTATCTTATCAATATTTTTTAATAAAAAAAGGGACGAAACCAATAACAACAAGAGTATTTTCCATTATGCTTAGATTTTAAAAAAAGGGGACAGGTGGAGTGAGTGGATACATAAATATAATTAGAAAATGTGCTTTTTATTTGGAGGCCTCTGATTAGCTGGTACCCCTTCCAGAGGGGTACATTAACTTTCAATAGATGCCCACCAAATAAAAATTCCCAGCCCAAACCCGCCTCATGCCCAGCCAAGCATCCTTATGCACAGCCTGCTTCATCATTGGCTGAAGCACTAGGCACACAATTTCAAATTGCCACCATTTTTTTTTCCACAGCTTAGCGAGAGAGTGAGAGCCCCCCCACACACACATACACACTCACTTATTAGACAATACAGCAGCCAGCACCAAAACAAATGTGTACCTCTATTTTTAAAACAGTCTATTTTTCTTTTTTTGTCTTGGAAGGAAACCCCCTGCTGCCACTGCTCCCTCAGTCTTGCATGTTGGTGAACACGGAACCAGACCCACACTCAAATCCCATAAATGGGACACATTAGAATTGTCTACAAAATTAAATTACCTTTTTCTCCTCTTGAAGTTCCTCTCCCGACTCTAGTCTTCCTGTCCAATCTAGCTGCCAGTTCCCCATCATCCCACACTATCCCTAGTACCATCAGCACCCCCACTGCCTAAAGCACCGTATGCCACTTTTTTTCTTGTAAAGGACATACTCCAGGAACAGCAGCAGATGTTACAACCCCTCCCCCCCCACCACTCGGCTGTGCTCTGCTCTGCTCTGGTGCAATTTTCAACCCTCCCTATCCATGACAGACAGATCACACCCACAATGACTTCCATATTTTCACTACAAAATCAGAGCAGTACCTTCTTTTATTTTTGCCGACTTCCGAGTCCTTGCCAGCTGCATGTTTCACTCCATGCAACTTCCCGACACACACTCATGACATACTGTATATGCCGGTTCTGCTCCCAGTGGCACACTCAAAATGTTTTCTCTGCTGGGGGGGGTGCACAATACAATCCTGCAAAGACCTGCTGAGTTGAAATAATAAGTAGCCACACATTAAAAAAAAAAGCAAATGAAAAAAGAAAAACAAAGCCGTCATTCAGCTCAGCTTCACCTAACTGGCAGTGGGCAGCGCGCATCTCTCCATGGCAACTACACTCACAAGTACTGTTGCCCATGCTACTTGTCATACACTGGCAATCTTCAACAAAGAAACACAAAACAGAAAGTCATCATCTTTTCACAACTTACTGCGATCGGCGATTGGGTGCTGCAGACAAGGAAATCAGGAGAGTTTCTGTCATACAGTACATACTGTATAGAAGCAGTACCAGAGATTTCTTCTTGTAAATTAAAGTAAGCTATGTCTTCTAAAGTGAAAAATAAAACACTATTTTCTGCTGCTCCCAAAAGCCGTGTGTGTGTGTGTGTTGGGGGACAAGTACTAGGATGAAAAGCCACAACTACAGAGAATCTAGAAGAACAAAGCCCTAGATAAAAATCCATATATTATAATACAGGTGGAGGGACTATTTTATTTCAAAACTTATTTTAAACTTATTTTTAGTCATGTTTTTATTAAACTTATTTACTTTCACAGTGCCCGTTTGTAAGCACAATAATACCTCTAGGGTAGGCAGTATGGCTATACCAGACCCTTCCTGGGCTATATAGTGCCCTCCGCCTGCAGCATCGGGCCTCGCCGACGCCTCAGCGGTCCGGTATAGCCCAATACCGCCCATCCTATTGGGTATTATTGCTTACATATTTCATTTACAGATCTTGTTCAGATATTCAGAGGGTGATGGAGGGGTATGAAGGGCAGAGGTCGGGCCAAAACAAGAAGGGGGAAAGAAAAAACAGATATCTGTCTGTACTATTTAATAGGGGTCATTCCTCTATCCTTTAATCCTTTAATATGTCTCTTCTCTGTTTATTCCAGCAATTTGATAAGATTGGTCTGTTCTAATCCTCCCTCTCTCTTTCAGGTGGGCGTCTCCTTCTACTGGCTAGGATCTGAAATCCACAGCAACCAGGGGTTCCATAGGTCTCAAATTTCTCTTCCTGTGGCCAATTCACTGTTAGATGTTCCATTTCACAGATGGAGTCTACTCTACTTCAACATTCTGATATTGTGGGGACTCTCCTTTAAGTCAATGGGCTGTAAGACATGAGACTACCATAAAAAATTTGGGCTAGTTTTCTCGGGGGCTGGAAAGTGTAGGACTGTGGGTAAGCCCAGCACCCATTCTGTCATATCTCCAGGGATATTCACCATCAATAGTGCATTAATGGTGGTCCTTACCTCCTCCCAGAACCCTTGTATAACTATGCAATCCCAAAAGATATGTAGGTGGGATCCTACTGAGCCACAGTTTCTCCAGCATTTATCTGAATTAGTTCTATGAAAATGTTTTGTTATTTTTGGGGTATAGAAGAACCTAATCAGGACTTTCCAATAAAATTCTTGCCAATTAGGCAAAGAGGTCACTCTCAACCTATAAGTATTCTCTTTGCCCAGGCATCCTCTGTTATTGCTTTACCCCTCCTTATGTCCGGCTTCTTTAATATTACTTAGTGGGATGGCCTCTACTTGGGATCATCCTGGCTTAAAGGTCTGAGATATATCTCCTTTAAAATTTATTCTTACCATGTTGTAAATAAAATCTTCCCATTAATTCTTTTGTCTACCTACCAGGACAGTGACCAGGTGTGTTCAAATAATGTCTTATCTGCAAATATCTGAAAATTCTGACCAAGGTAGTTTGAATTTAACCTGTACCAGCTGAAAGTACATGAGGGTCCCCTTTTCTACCAACTGTGCAAATCTTGTGATTTTAATTCTTTCCCACCTTTCATAACCTGAATCTGTCCCTGGAGGTACGAAATCAGGGGTATATCTAATTAATGACAATGGGCCTTAAATACCCCCCATTGTCTGCATGGCTGTCTCGAGGATACCCATAGAATGTCGCATCCATGGGTTCTTAATTTGATTTATGAACTTTCCAGGGAGGCCAAGCAAGGCAGAGCAAACAGGAAACAGGGCAATCCCACCATTCTCTATTTCATACCACCCAGAGTCCAGGTGTTGTTTAGCCCAAGTATTCACCACCCCATTTGGGCAGCCAAGTAATAGCCCTCAAGTTAGGGAGACCAAGGCCTCCTTGCAACTTGGGTTTTTAAGTACAGAATGTCTAAACCTGGGTCTATGCCTCCACAGATATATTTGTAATACCTGACTCTATTTTGTGCCAAAATCCTTAGGGATTGGGATTGGTAAGGTAGAAAAAGGAATAAAATCTTGGCAGCAGGTTCATCTTTACTGAATCTACCCTGCATGCCAAAGTTAAAGGGAGCAATGATCACCTAGCCATATCCCTCTGCATATCATTCCATAATTTGTTATAATTAATATTGAACAGCCTAGACAAAACTGTAGTAACCTGCACTCCAAGATATCTCATCTGATTATTTTTCTCCCATGTGAATGAGAAATTTCTCCTGAACTCTGTAGGGCAAATTCCACTCAAGATCAGGGCTTCCGATTTATTATAATTAATTCTATATCCTGAAACTGCTCCAAAGATTCAAGACCCAGAGCAAGTGTGGCAATGAGCGCTCTGGGCTTCTCAAAATAATATGGAGTCATCAGCGAAGTGCATTCTATGTTCTATGGACCCTGTTAATACCCCCTCTATGTCCTTTATCTGGCAGATCACTACTGCAAAAGGTTCAAGAAAAATAGCTAACAGCACTAGAAAGAGTGGGCATCCCTGCTGAATGCCCCTATGAATGGGAAACCTTCCCGAATTAACCCCGTTCACTCTGACTTGCGCTTGGGGATCCCTATACAGATTTTCAATTATCCCTAAAAATTTGGGGCCAAATCGCATTTTTTTCATTGTTTTGTATAAAAATCTCCAATTTACCCTGTCAAGCGCCTTTTCAGCATCCATCGATATTGCCAATTGAAAATTATTTTGATTTTTCTGGGCCAAGATAATATTTAATAGCTGTCTAATACTATCTGTTAAGTATTCCCTGTTATAAAGCCGGTTTGATTCGGTGAACCAGTTTTAGGGCCACCTTCTGTAGTCGATCTGCCAGAATCCCATGAACAGTTTGAGATCCATGTTTAACAAAAATATGGTGGTAGGTTACACTGCTCTGGGTCCCTACCTTCCTTATGGATCACCGAAATCTGGGCATATCTCCATGAATCAGGCACCTCCCTCCCTCCCCTGTATATGATGGAAGCATGCCAGAAGAGGAGTCACTAAGTCCTTTTTCAGGGCTTTATAAAACTCTGATGGAAGTCCATCTAAACCTGGGGATTTACCATTTTTAAGTTTTTAATTTTTGCAACAGCTCTGCCTAGTAATCAGAGCCTCTAGACCTCTCTTTCACCTATCTCTAAATTATTCAGGGCAGGGTTCCAAAAACTGGTCCACTCCTGTCAGGTGGAATACCCAACTTCAGACCTATATAGGTTTTGTAAAAGTCAGAGAAAGTCTCAGTGACTTTCACAGGATCCTCTATCAGAGCATTCCCATCCTCCTGATTTCTGATCCTATCTACTGTTCTATTTACCATCTGCTTTCTCGTGGCAGCCACTAGAACCCTCCCACTACCCTCCACATAATATTTTGGTTAACTCTTGAAGCATTCCCTTCTCCTGCCTAGCCAAAGATTCATAAGATCTGTTTTCTTCTTAAACCAGTCTCTTTTACCACTAGGGTCGAGTGTTAACTTATGTCTAAACTCCACTTCCTGTAGGTCTTGATCTAGCTTCTTCTGGTACTGTTCTCTTTTACACTTTTCTCTCAAGCTGTAAGATATAATCTGCACTCTCAAATAGGCCTTAAGGGTGTTCCAGACCACCGATGGAGAAGGAGCTCCTCTCCCATTAGTCTCCAGGAACATCTCAACCTGTTTCGAAATCTCTCTTTAAAATCTTTTGAGTTCAAGAGTCCAATATTTAATCGCCAATTTGAATTTCTGGCAGTCGGGGCTATTTGCAAGGTCAGCTGGCAGAGGTGCATGGTCAGACCATGTCATGGTAAAATATTGGAGGCTTGAATACAAGATAAGCTCTCCCAGATAATAAGAACATATCTATATGTGGGTAGCTCTGGTGTCTAGAGGAGTAGAAAGAAGTTCTCTCCTTCGGGTGTCGGTGTCTCCAGGCATCCTCAACCCCACTCACCCATCAGGTGCCTGAGATATTCTCCTCTCTCTCTACTTGTGCCATATGACCTCTCTTATCCCATTTAGCAGAAATTACCCTATTAAAATCCCCACCAATAATATGTAAGGCTTCTGGCTCCTCCAGAGTCCTCAGTAATTCTTTTTTGAGGAACAATTTGTTTTCCTGAGAGTCATTTGGGGCATACAGGTTCAAAAGGACACAGCACACTCCATATATTGTTACCTGCAACCTGACTTAATGACCCACTGGGTCAACCTCTACACAACTCACTTTGATTGAGTATTGCTCCTAGGCAGTATTACCTGCATCCTCCTATGTGGATGTTATGCCATGGTGCACTGTAAATCTCCCCACCCACATTTTGCAGAGCTTAGAATGTTCCAAATCATTGAGATGAGACTCCTGTATGACTGCCACATCCTCCTGATACCTGCCTAGTTCCTGTAAGATCCTAGCCTCTTGATTGGGCTATTAAGGCCCTAATGTTGTATGAAATAAATGTTAATGCCATCATATGTCACTAAATAAGTTGTCTGTATGTTTCCTGAACCCATCCACAAGGACCTCCTGCTTCTCTCATTCCACACCCCGCATCCCTTCTTCCCCTTTATCCCATTCAAAATCTGTCTAGGTATTTTCAAACACTAACTTCAACAATTGAACTATATTAAAACAAAGAGGAGAATAAACCTCTTAAACTAAAGTAACTTTAATTCATGGCTTCCAAACATGATTATAATCCCCACCCTGCTGATGTCGAATGGATAGGGTGGTTCAACACCTTCGTTACACTCCAGCCCAAGCCCAAATGGGCTAAGGGACATTAAGCCCTGTCAGCACTTGGCTGAAACCAATACCACATCCTCCGCTCCCTTGTGAAGTCCCCCATCTGTCCCATCACAGTATACATCTAGATTTTATAGCAGATATTAAGTTTATAGCAAGATGGTCTGTCTTTTCTGAAATTGGGAGTTCCAAAGATAATAATGCAACTTATTGAGACCTGTTAAAAAGAAATAATGATACCTTTCCCCTGCCCATCCTTTTCATAATTTTTCATGTTATCCATCCCATAGATATGGCATTTATTACTATTTTGACAGGAGAAAATATATATATGCGAATTTATGCGATTTTATGCACTCCCCATAATCGACATATCCATTTGAATAAGGCCTCCCCAACCTCCTTTCCCATTTCCTCATCTGTCTCCGTATGCATAGTCCTGGTAAAACCTTGAGAGCCAAAACCTTTATTTCTCATATTTCAGGCCCTGTACTCACAAATCTACCATAAGTCCATCAGGCCTCTTTAACATCCACAGCCTTCTTCACACTGTTTCCTCTCGAGGATTTTTCTGCATGGCCCTCTGTTTCCCCCCTTTATTTTGTTTAGCACTTCTGCCTGAGCGTTGTGGTAGGGAAGAGACCCATGGGGAAGTTGGAGCTCTCGATCCCTCGAGCTGGTCTAGAGGGAGAGTAGCCAAGTGGTTATATGCAGTCATTCATGCCATTTTTCCTCTCGGTCCTACCATTGTGTACCATCACCACCCCTCCAGTTCTCTGATCATCTCCGGGTCGAGCAAGGAGGTCACTGAAATATCTCACTGCTTCAGAAACTCTGTTGCCTCTGAGATTATAGGTACATTAGGGAGCGAAGAAAGACCAAAGGAGGGATACTGAGGCTTAATAAAGGGAGGAATGGGGTAGAGGGTGACAGTAAAAAGCAGGGATACTGAATGAATATTTCAGCTCAGTATTCACAAAGGAAGAGGAGGGGTGGTACCTAAACCAAACAAGAGAAACACTCTGAAGACAGGGGTCGATACCAGTCCATTTACAGAAGAAAAGGTTCTGAAAGAACTAATAAAATTGAAGGTGGACAAAGCAATGGGGCCTGATGGGATTCATCCAAGAATTCTAAAGGAACTAAGAGTAGAACTAGTGACACCGCTGACTACTCTCTTTAACAAATCATGGGAGGATGGGGTGGTACCTGAGGACTGGAGGAGGGCGGATGTGATTACTTCACAAAAGTGGGAGCAGGACAGAGGCAGAAAACTACAGACCAGTTAGTTTGACCTCAGTGGTAGGGAAAATGATGGAATCACTTCGAAGGAAAGAATTGTTGAGTACCTAGAGGCCAGTGGGGCACAGGACCCAAGGCATCATGGATTCACGATGGAAGGTCGGTCAGATGAATCTAATAGATTTTGACTCAGTGACCAAAGTAGTAGACCAGGGAGGGGCTCTGGACATGGCCTACCTAGATTTTAGCAAGGCATTTGATACAGTCCCACACAAAAGATTAATACACAAGTTAGCCAGCCTTGGAGTGGGTCCCAAGGTGGTAGCCTGAATAAAAAATTGGCTATACAACAGGACGCAAAGGGTAGTAGTAAATGGAGTCCACAGTGAAGAAAGGAGGGTTACTAGCGGGGTACAGCAGGGTTCAGTACTAGGACCGGTCCTTTTTAATGTCTTTATAAGTGACATTGCAGAGGAACTGGAAGGAAAAGTATGTCTCTTTGCAGATGACACAAAGATCTGCAACAGGGTTGATACACAAGATGGAAGGTGTGCATACCCTGATGGAGATCTCTCCTTCCATTCAGATTGTGGGGAAAGACATAGGGAAGAGAGAAAAGAAAGTGGTTCCACTTGAATCTATTCCTCTGGAGAACAAGTATGAAACGTTACAGTGGAGTGATACTGAGATGGGTGAGGACTCTGATGAATCCTCGGTCCGCTTTTGTAGTGAGATATTTCATATGACATTGAGGAGCTTTCTTTGCTACCTCCTGGCCTCTGAGAAAGAAGTGGGTACAAGATCAGAAATGAGAGTTTTGAACAGGATATGATTTTCCCTTAATTCCTTATGGTTGATATTCCACTCTTCTCTCTCCTCATTGAACGTCAACAGCATGAAATCTGTAATGCCTCTTTTCTATTCATGCATGTTTACAGTATGATGTCTTTTTTAAGATACGTGGCTTAGCTCTGTTTCTGAAATACAGTCTGCTGAGACGGCTTTGCTGGGAGAAGTCTTAATGGTCTATGACAATAGATGTGCGTAGTGGGGTGGGTGGTGGTGTGAGTATCTGTTTTACCCTGATATTCTGGTTCACTGGATGGTTGCCATACACCCCAGTCATGCCCTATTAGTGGATATCTCCTTTAATGGCCAACAGTTTTGATTGATTAATGTGTATGCCCCACAGACTAAGGCTTCTAGGATTGCACTATTGCAGAAAATACAACCATTTTTGTTCACCACAACCCCTGTCTTGTCTGGGGGTTTATTAATTGCAGCTTGTTGTCTTCTGATAAGGGTGTAAAAATGCAGAAGACATTTTGTGATACTGCTTTTCTTAATTCTTTGCTTTCGAGGGTTGGTCTTGTTGACGCTATGGAGCATATGACAGTTCTGAAACACAGATCTATGACACTGGTTCAATAGCAATTTTGTCAAACAACATTACATCGATGGCTTTATGTTAACCTCAATTGCGCCAGCATAAAGCCATCTAGCAAAAGTTTGTTTTCTTTGGATGGCTTTGCCCACTGAACCCCCAAGCAGGGGACTCTGCCCTGCACCCCCCAATTTAGGATTATCAACTTTGAGTCAGAGTTGATTTGGGGAGGGGTGCAAGACCCAGAGAAAGCAGTGCCAGGGTCCCACTGGTACATTACAGTGGCAACATCGAATTGCGTCTGTAATGTCATTCAATGTCAAAATGTCGCTGTTTGATCAGCATACCCCAAAACACACGTACTTTTGTGGACCTTTGTCCACTAGAATTGACTTTTGGCTTCTGTCTGCACTTCTCCCTATCAATATGATTGAAGTTCTCCTGGTGGAAACTTCAGATCACAGGCTCACTGGCATTCAGCTGTCTTATTTCCTGGATGAGCTTGTAGGTAAGGGAACCTCGTGTCTGAATGCCAGTTTGCTTGGGAATCAGTGAGTCATGACAGAGCTCATGTGTCTTATTGCAGCAGAAAGTTTATGATGTGCTTTTTCACTCCCCATTCAATGGTGGGAGAACTGTAAGTTGGATTTTCCGCTTTTTTTCTTGCAGCAATCGAGGCAGCTTCATAACTCCAAATATTGTAAACATTTGGAGCTGAGAATTGCCTTGTATAATCTTGCTTCACTGCAAAATGAAGGCTTACAGGATTTTATTGGCCAAATTTCAGCTCTTGAGAGAGAGATGGTATGGTTTCTGTACGATCGAATGAAGTCTTTGGAAATGGAACAATGATTTGGCACCCAAGGCAGGGGCTTTCTGGTGAATCACTTCGAAAACTGCAAACACTAAGTTGCCCTACAAAATTGTTCATCAGCTTCAGAATACAGAGGGTGATTTAGGATCTGATAAATTCAATATGTTAAAGGTTCTGGAAGATATTGAACGACGTTTGAGAATCCTTTTCCCAGCAATACTAATATAGATTTCATTTACAAGCTTGTGGCATCCGCAGATTTCGGATCAGCTGGTTCCTGACATGACTGCACTGATTCCCTTTTCTGAATTGGAGGGAGCAATACAGAGTTTGAATTTGAACACTGCCCCTTGACCAGATGGTTTACCAGGACAGCTTTATACAGTAAATGGCTTTGGCAGCATATGGCTGTCCAGTTAGTGGAACTATACAATTCTTTGCTTAGTCTCAATGCCTTGCCCTGGGATATGTATGAGGGATTGTTTATTTTTTTATATAAAAAGTGGGATAAATCTTTACTTACCAATTCGAGATCCATTACCTTGTTAAATACAGATTTTAAAGTTTTTATGAAATTATTAAGCAAATGTTTGGTCAAGGTTATAGTTCAGCTGATTCATCAGCACAATTGTGTGCCTTACCTGGGATGAAGATTTTGGATGTTTTAATTATGTTGAGAAAAATGGTGGACAGTGGGACTGTGGGAAACTCTGCAGGTTTTTTGCTTAGCTTGGATCAATCAAAAGTGTTTGATAAAGTGTCTCATGACTACCTGTGGAAATGCTTGAGCTCATACGGACTTCCCTCCTAGTTTATTTCCTGGATCAAACTGTGTTACAGGTTGGCAATGGGGGTGCCATGTATAAATGGCTGGCTTGGTAGGAAATGTCCCATACGATGAGGGGGTTCAGCAAGGCTGTCAGCTCAGCCCTCTTTTGTATATTATTTCATTAGATCCCTTAATGAGACTTAACCTATCTCTGACAGTTGCTGGCATTCCTTTAACTGCTGGGGCCCATGAATTGAAAACCCTAGCTTATGCAGATGACTTGTGTCTGACTTTAACAGATAGTCCTGCTGGAGAGGTTGCTAAAGCAGTGCTGGACACTTTTTCAACCACAACTGGATCTGTCATAAACTATTTAAAGAGTTCCTGTATACCTATTGAGCAGAATTGCTCCTGCTCCACTGCCATTGCAGGGATTCAGGTAACAGATGGCCCATATAAAATGTTAGGAGTTTTTTTTTGGTACCGGGACATGGCTAGTTACAAGGGCATATCATCTAGACATTGGGATGAAAAAGTGGCTCATTGGAAACAATGAGAAATGAGTAAGAGAAAAGTATTTTTATCATTAAGTCATATCTACTCCCTGTTTTTTTTTTTGTATTTGAGTTATGTTTACCCTCCTCCAAAACATTTGAAGTCACCTTATATAGTTGTTTTTTTCAGTGCCTGTGGGTGAGCAGATTAAACCTGATAAAGTGAGGAGTTGCTTATTTGAGTAGTAAGTTTGGTGATCTATCCGGTATGCCACCCCTAACAGCGACATTTCTATGGTGACATGCATCAATCTAGACAACAGCGCCATGCCACCATAGAAGTGCCACTGGAAGGGCAACCACTTCCCAACCTGCACCCTCCCTGAACTAACTCTGACCTGGAGTTAGAATTTTTTAGTCTGCGGGTGTGGGGGTTCAGGGATGAAGCCCTCAATGTGAAGAATAGAGCTAAACTCAGTAGCTCCATGCCGACTTGCAACTTGCAGTCAACTTGGAGCCCATCGCTTAATGCCAGTCGCAATCTTTTTTGTCACGCCAGCATGGTAGAGCTGATAAATTCTATTATTTTCTTTTATAGTATTTTTCTTTGTGCAAATTTGAAGCCTATACTGTTGAATTTTTCTCAGGGATGGATTCCATGGGTAGCTATATTATTTTGATACTTGTTTCAATAAAATTAAACAATGGGGCATCCAATGTCCTGATTTTCTCTCCTCTCCTCAGAAATTGCTGTATGCAGGCACTGTGACACTGAAGCCTGGGATATGCCCACAGTGTCTCAACTGGGTGTATGGAATGCACCACTGGCCAAGATGCAGAATGCTGCACTGACCTTCACCTCTATTGGTAGCACTCCTCTCTGCATGTCCAGGTCTGCAGTTCCTCTCTAGGTCCTGGCACAGCTCTGTTATAGCTGCCTTGCCCAGGTGGTATCGGGCAATACATTGGTCCTTGGACAGGTTGAGGTATGTTGCGCTGTGATATACATGCCTTGTGTGTCTCCTGCATCTGGCATGTGGCTGCCCTGCATTCCTCTGGTCAGTACCCCCTGTTGTTGGGACATCTCTGTCTCTGTGCTATGATGGCTAGTCTCATGGCAATCAGCACAATTGTTCTCACATCGCTCTTTCTCTTGCTACTACTGCTGCAGTATTGCCTCACCAGGATGCAACTCAGACTGACTGCTGTGCACCCTCGTTTATGCTCTAAGTTTCCTTAGAACATGTGTGGCTGGTCTAGCAGGTGTTTGAAATTTGCTGCACATTACAGAGTTGATAATACAAGATTATGGGGTGGTGCGGTCTTTGGCTGGCACACACTGTGTTGTGCCAGGTCGCAGCCCTACTGCCAGCACAGGAGGTGGCACATTGTGCTTTAGCAAGCACCCCCACGTTTGGTGCAGGGTGAATTTGAGAATCGCTTTTGGTGCAACTTTTTAGCTACGGCACCTTTGTGCCATTCTGTTTGAGGCAAGCCTCTTGTGTTCTTTGGGCTGTTTTGTGAATCAAGCCCAACATTTCCAGCCATGCTAAATATATGCTCACAGTATACACTAGTGGAGGGCAACTAATAGCTTGATAGTAAAGGCAGATAGTGCAGGCAGATCTTTTCTTTTCCAGCCAGTTCTCAAAAGGGCATTGCCATATATTTCAACCTCCTGCATTGCAAATGACGGACAAGGCTTTGAAAATCAGGAACAAGTGACCAAAATAAGAGACACATCTTAAGAAATTATATTAGTTCAACAATTCTACCATAATGTTTGGCTTAGTATAAAAGGCATTGTCTGCAGGAGAACTAGATTGTAACTTTTGTTACAGAAAGCCCCAGTTTACGAGGGATGCTGAAAAATGTTTTGCCAAAATCAGGGATGTCCCTAAAAATCCGGGACAGTTGACAGGTATGCTCCAGCCAATCAGTTCACTCCCAGTTCTCTCCATCAAAGAACATGAAGGCAGATCATCTCCCACCTCCCCTGTTTGGAGCACCTTTAGGCTAGCCCTCCCCTGGTTGGGACATGTCTACTTTAGCTGCAATGCAAAATAACAAAATTTCACACAGTAACAGTTTCTCTTTTACCCGGCAAATTTGTTTGCAGTGAATCTCAATGCTACCATCAGTCTGTGAGGGACCCTGTGGCAAAGTGAGCCTGTGCTGTGCACATGAGGCTGCCATCACTTTTGGTAAACTGGTGCAGTCTGGTAAATTACAGTTCAGGGGTGAGTGCTATAGACACTCCAGTCAACTGAGCCACAAGGGCTTTAGATCTTGGTGGGTTGGTAAGGGAACCACTTATTTGTCTACCATATGGTGAATCAGTAACCAGCCCAAGTTTAACAGAATAATACAGCTTTATTCACAACCAAACACCTGCAAGAAAGAGGGTTAGTGCAAATATTAACTTTAGACATGGCATTCTTAGGTGCCATCATGGGCAGGCAAGGTTAATCTCTTCCTACATTTTACCAGGTTTTAAACAGAACCAAAAGGTAGCTCCTTTTGCTCAGTCCCTGTGTACTGCAGGTGTTGAATCACTGCTGGTCTGTAGATGTTGCTGCAGGTTGGCCAGCATTCGTGCACTTTAAACAGAGCAACATGCTCAATTCCACAAATACCACAGCCATGCAGTTGCTTAAATGGCAGAAAACCCCTCAGAATGGGGTTTTAGAAACCAAATTTGAAACACTGTGAACCAACAGGTGCTGACCATTGAAACAATGCCATACTGCAGTGTATTCACCATTCCCAAAGCCTGTGACTTCTTCTGATGCACTAGACCACTGGATCTCTTCTCCCCAGGGTGTCGATGATGCAGGCAGGCTTCCTCCTCTGCTCCGTGCTGAAGAAACTACCTTGGGCACTGGCTGTGGGCTCGTCCAACATGCTTCAACATGTTTCAGACTGCTGAGGCCACGATCTGACCATC
This sequence comes from Neoceratodus forsteri, assembly GCA_016271365.2. NCBI lineage: Eukaryota > Metazoa > Chordata > Ceratodontiformes > Ceratodontidae > Neoceratodus > Neoceratodus forsteri. The sequence goes on from CM057453.1 coordinate 1,629,578,498, forward strand.
ACACATCCTGGTTTTCATACCCATAGGTTAAAGGCAGCCCTGCACCATGCTGTAATGCCTGCTAAAGGACCTAGATCAGCAGCCCTTGGTCTTTTTCTCCCAGCTGGATCTTTAGCATCACCCACACGCTGGCTTGCACACAGTTGCCACTATCTCCCTCTCCAGAACTCAACTCTGTTCACAGTTTACTTTCTGCTTTTCAGGCCTGAGATGACACAGCTTGCACCCACTTCTAGCACTAGAGACATTTACACCTTGAGATTTCCACCAGATCTGCACTCCACCAGCACAGTCCTGCCTTTATATGCCCTGCTCATAGTCTTACTCAATATATTCCTGGGGCCATTACTTGACAAACTTGACAGTCCATAGAACACAGAAAAGGTACTAGAATCTGATGCCCGTCTTTTCCCCAGAAACCTCCCAGAGCCCCTTCCTCTGAGAGGTTTCTGAGCATGGGGACGGAACCACCTAAGCAGGTCCATTACAACAAATTAAAGGAGTACTCCTGCCCAGAGTACTCTTTTCTCATGTGTAAAGCACATTTACTCTGTAAAGAATTTCCTTGTGAAGGTACCCTAGAAACAGGCTAATTTTGGGGTTGGTTTTAACATTTTTAATATATCATTGAGCAACCACAATCAATAATATAGTAATAATGCCATGAATATCTGTAATAGTGGCCTTGCTTACATACTTAGGGTATCAGAACCCTTCCCCTATGATTCACAGGTCTCATACTCTAAGAACACTTGCATTAACACAGAAACAAATGAAGTGAAATGAATAAAATGAAGAGAATAAACATTTGGAAATCTGTCGACTGTCTACCTCTTAACTTTTAGTTTCACTTTCCACTCACATAGCAGCACTGCTTGTTCTTGGTGGAAGGGGACCATAAAAAGTGACAGCAACACTTACCAAACCTATCAAGGAGTGACAGCAACACTTACCAAACCTTTCAAGGAGCCTGTTTGGGAACGATATTACTGCATTTGCTACTAACCTAAAAACTTCCTTCTTATCAACATCAGTGAAAATCCTCTTTCATATGTAGTCAGATTCAAGCCATTCTTGTTTTTACGGCTGCAGTGGCCCCTGCAGACCTCTTGCTATCAAAAAGGACTCAGCGAGTCATTCCAGTGGTGCTGAGGCACTGGATGCCACACCTCATGCCACAATGGCTACCCACGTTTGAGGTGAAAGCGGGTCACCGGGGGTCAGCTGGGGAGGAGGAGAAGGATTGAGCATCCCCAGGACAGCTCTCCTCCTCCAGGGAGGGGGGTTGCAGCAGTCGGTGCTAGCCTCGCCCCAAGCGGAGGCTATGGGTTGGCACACTGATGCTGATAGAAAAGGGGCAAAGGTGGGGCAGATCAGGGTGAGCATACGGAGCATGCACGGCACTGCCATTGAGTATTTGCATGCCCCTCTGCAGGGGAGAAAAGGAAAACTGCCGGCGGTTGGATGATGGTGGCACTCACAGGTCCCACCTCTGCTAGTCAAACAGCGGACGGGATCCATGCCTGAAGCGGGTGAGTGCTCCCCTGCCAGTCCCACTTGGGGTAAGCCCTGGTGCGAATATCTGGTGCCAGTGAATGTTGGGGGATGGGTCTGGAGTGCCACCTGAACTAGGGCCGCTGGGGAGAAGAAACAGTCTCAAACAAAAATGGACTTGGCACATTCCTTCTGACCTAACAACATGTTGGAGTTGCACCACAGTCACCTCTGCATCTGTGAAGCACTATGCTATCTGCATCTTAAAATATTTTTCCAACCACCCACCTGACCCTCCCTCTCAGCATCCCCCCCAGAAACATAATAGTGACACTGGGGTGGCCAACCTCCAGTTCTGTGATAAGGAATCCTCTGTCTTTTAGTCTTTTTTCTTAGTGCCCCACCATCAACTACTGTATATGCGAGGTTCTTTTTTTATACATATGTATTTATTTTCCTCCTGCCCACCGACCCTCCTCCTTAGCACCCACCAGCCCACACGCCTCCCCCTAGAAACATAACAGTGAGAGCAGAAGTTAAGGTCTGCACCAGGGTCCTGTGTTCAGCATTAAGCAGATGTAGATAAACGAAAATTAGTTTGCCAGCACCAGGTAAAACTAACAGAGTGCTTTGTCCAAGCCTGCCAAATAAGGTTGTATGCTTACTGCCAAGTGAGATTATGTGCTAAAGTGTGCACCGAAGGGAATCCACACCATGCCACATGTGCTTTCAAATCCAGCATTATTTTTTCACACAACATATGAGGTACATGTGCTCCCACTCTTCACAGGCTCCTTACAAACTGCAGGCTTACAGGCTGCCAACCTCCTCCATTACTCCACACACAGTGTCCTAATGCGTTTCACACCACCTGGTGCTTAATCATAGGAATGAAACTTACAAAGATAATTCCCATTAAATAGTATTGCATTTAAAGTGACAGTGCACCAAATTGAAAAGACTACCTAAAAATTCAACTTGAATTTTTTGACTTTTAAACCCATTATGAAATGGATTATCGCTCACTACTTTTACCACTATTACACCAGTGTCCACCATTGCTCTTCGCCATTGAGAGACATAGGAATCCACTGAGTATTATAGGTTGTGGTACCTAAAAGAAAAAAAGTTAAATTAAAATCTGGCACTGACTACATTCAACTACATAACAGCTCATGATACATAGGCATAAACAACCCTGCACTTCTTATTTCTGTAAAAAAGGTTTTATATCAATCCTCTCATTAAGGCCAGGTTTTTCTGACCCTCCTAATGCAAAGATCCAGTATTGTTCTCTTTTAAGTAATACATTGTCATGATTCCCTCCTCTGGGGCTTCTCATTGGTTTTTCTATACCTAGAAATGACCAACTATGTTCCTTTACATTTTTCACTTTGAACATATGCGCTGCTAGAGCATTTTTCTGGTCCCCATAATTGATAGCCCTCAAGTGTTCACCCATTCTTTCTTTTAATTTCCTTTTTGTTTTACCAATATAGAAGCTTCCACATGTACAAGATGCCATATAGATTACCCCTTCAGTTGCACAGGTTATAAATCCTCTCACTTTGGTTTCCTATGTGTTTTAGGATTTGTAAAACTTTTTGTTTCAAAAAACTACAGAATTTACAATTACCACATTTGTAGTAACCATCTTGTTGTTTTGGTAACCACATTCTGCCTTGTATTTGTCCCGGTTGTATTGAATGAACTAAAGTGTCTTTTAAACTTTTTCCCTTCCTATGTACTATCCTGGGCTTAATTTCACTGAGGTCCCTCAGGCCTGGGTCTAGACTCACTAAATGCCAGTTCTTTTTGACAATGTTACTAATTTCATTAGACTGTGCATTGTAAGTACTAACAAAATTTATTCTCTGATCTTTTATTTTTCCAGATATTTCTTTTTCTTTTGTTATGACATTTGACCTTTCCATTTGGCTAACCTCTTTCCTAGCTTGCACCACTAAACTTGTCGGATATTTCCTTTCTTTAAGTCTTGTCTCTAGTTCATTTGCTCTTCTTTCAAATGTAGAATCAGAACTACAATTTATTTTTAGTCTCATAAATTGTCCCTTATACCCGTTATGGTATGGTATGGATGACTGCTATCAGCTTGTAACAGTGTATTCCTATCGGTACTCTTTCTGTACAAATCTGTCTCAATTCCCCCTTTACCATCTTTCTGAACAATTAGATCTAAAAAATTAATTTGTTTGGTACTGAAAGTTAGGGAAAACCGCAAGTTGGAATCACTTATATCAAGATATATAATGAAATCAAAGAGTTCGTCCTCAGTTCCTGCCCAGATGATGAATATATCATCTATAAAGCATTTATACAGGTCTATTCTATCCCTATATAGATTTTGTCACTATCCCTGATGGACTCTCTTCCCATTTTCCCAGGTACAGATTAGCAAGTTAGAGCTAAAGCGCCCCCATCGCAGTTCCTTTTTTCTGTATATATTGACCATCTGAAAAGAAAAAGGTGTTACACTCTAATACAAACTTGGCAAACTGAGTCAACATTTCTGTGGGTGGGTCTTGTATTTCTCTGCCGTAAGACAGTATTCCAGGGCACCCAACCCACCTTCATCTGTGTATGTTTGAATACAAGGCTTCCACACATCTAAAGTAACCAGCAAACTCGCTTCTTCAATGGCTACATTTTCTAATAGGTTAATCATGTCACCAGTATCTTTATATATGAGGGTACTGCTTGAGCTAAAGGTTTTATATAGTGATCAATATACTGTGACAATGGTTCAGTTAAACTACCATTCCCTGAAACAATAGGCCGGCCTGGTGGATCTGGGAGACATTTGTGTATTTTAGAAAGGACGTAGAACCAAGCTTTCATGGGATACTGTACAGTTAAAAATAAAAAAGTATCTTTACTGATCCAACCTTTCTCTTTTACATCTACAAGGTATTTATCTATTTTGGCCTTAAATAGTGTGGTGGGGTCTGTGGACACCCTTTTATAGTAATCTTCATTACTCAATTGTCTATTCACCTCCAAAACATATTTAATTGTGTCCATGACTACAACTGAACCTCCTTTGTCTGCTTTTTTTATTGTTATATTTTTATCATGACTTAATGTATCTAAAGCGGATTTTTCTACCCTACTTAGATTACTCCTAAGGGGTATATTTGTCTTTCCATACTGATTTTTATCTAGGTTCAGTAAGTCTCTTTCAGCTTTTACAAAAGTCTGTAATGCTGGAGTTAGAGGAGGACAAAGGTGGATGGGGTTTGAATTTTGAATAATTACATCTGTATTTCCAGTCTCTAGGCCTTCACTTACCCCCATTTATATGGGTCCGATGTTCTCTTCTTCTTCTATTAAAAAGGACTCAAACTCAAATTCCTGGTAAATTTGTGCAGTCAATTATTGTTTCAAACAGATTAAATCTATGTTGTGGAACAAACGACAAGCCTTTACTTAAAACACTGATTTCTGTTTCAGACAGCTCTCTGTTCGAGATGTTAATCACATTGTTCACTAATAACCTCCTCTCATGTTCCCTCTCGCTTCCAGCCCTTCTACCTCTGTTCCAGTGATAGCCACTCTCTTTTCTCTGCCCCCCACCTGATCCATTTTGGGGCTCAGTGCTGTTGATGCATTGGCTACGCCCGGCCCTCTGGTTTCTTGTCCTGTCTAATCTCTTCTTCACATCCAGAGAATGTCTCTTCTCCCAAATAAGTTTCTCTCCACTGCTGAAATCTTCATTCGATCTCCTATCTTGTGGTTTCTCAGGTATTCTCAAAATCGGTTTAATAGGTGTGCTACCTGCGTTTAAAACTGACTTTCTTGCCCCATTCATACACTGTACCATGTAGGTAATCATTAGGGTCTCTCATCAATTTGGTTTGTTTTATACCTTGTATCTTCCTGTTGTATTTTATCAGATTATATTTAAAATTTTCACACAGTTCATCATATAGTGGATGCTCACTGTATTGCTGCAACAATTTTTCTTTACTTTAATTTCTTCTCAGTTTCTAGCTGTATAATAGCATTCTCCTTTAAAATTAATTCCATATGCTGCTTACTTGCCTCATGGCTAATTTGTTGCCAGTTCTGCAAAAGCCTTCTCTTTGTAGACCAAATGATGTTTTTTCAAAATTCTCAGACCACGTGGTATATGGTCTACTTCTAGATATGCCTTTAAGGAAACCCTTTCCCAATATAGCCTTTTGCGCTAAAAGCAGCACGTTCAAATTGATAAAAACTTGTTCTATATTCAAAGGTCTCGCTTCACTGTTTGCTTTCTCAATAATTCAGTGAATGTATTTATACCTGTTTCAATATCACTGAAAATCAGGTCTCTAAAGGAGGAGTCCTTGTATGTCATCGTGAGTGTTAACTTTAGCTTATCGGCATCTAAATTAATGCTTTTGCCATTACACTTGCTTACCTCTCTTTACTCCACACTGCTTCTTTGAAAGGACTCTTTTAAACCTTCAGCACACTGTTAACATGCTCTTTTCCAATCCATTATCATGTGGGGCTCGTGGAAGGTGGAGAGTGGAGGGTTGTGTGTGCTTATCTGTGTCTGTAGGTTAGTTTTTGTTAATATACATGTTTTTCTGCTTGGAATACCTGCGCCATTCTTACACACAGCATCTGTGAAAGTCTCCTGGACTGAATTTCTGCAAAACATCATCACCAGGTACCAGCTTTTTCATTTTAAATCAACTTTCTTGAAGCCTTCCCAAGGAGGTATATGTCTTGCAACTAGTCTGAAAAACGTGGTGATGCTGGGTCCTACAACTGAATCAACATTTTCGTCTGACCACTCCTAAAGCAGCTGTATTTGTGGACTTTAAAGATCAAAGGAAACATACAGACAAAAGGATTTCACATCTTGCATGCTCAGGCTGCAGTTTATTCACCTTTCAGGAATTTTAACACATTTTGTGACTGAATCAACATTTTTGTCTGACCTGCTACCAAAGGTATTGTACTTGTCTCTGAGGACTTTAAAGATCAAAGGAAACATACAGACAAAAGGATTTCACACTTTGCATATGCCTAGGCCACAGTTTATCACCTTTCAGAAATCTTAACATATTATGTGACCCTGGATCCCAACAGTTCATCATTTCCCCTGGATGTAATTGACTGTCAGCATTTTCCTTTTAAATCAACTTTACATGTACCTTGTCATTTTCTCTGCTCTCTAATCCTGCTGCTCCTGCTACTATCAGGGAATATTTCACCCAAACTCTGGACCCTCTCACTCTAAAATGACTAAGTTTAAAGGTCAACTTATTATGGTATCATTAAATATTAGCAGTCTCCTTGCCAAGTTTGAACAATTCCAGGCATGGGTACAAGTGATCAACCCATACAATATAGCACTCACTGAAACCTGGCTTTCCTCCAAGACACTGGATGCATCTATCTCACTTGATGGCTGCAACTCATTCCGACAAGATAGGATTGCTAAATGTGGGGGTGGGCACCTAGTATATGTCAGCTCTGGAATAAAGGTGCAGGCCCTTGATAACAGTCTTAATACAAAAGAGGCCCAAATTCTGAACCTCATATTAAACATAGGGACACAGAATAAAGTCCTGCAGGTCTCCACAGTATACATACCTCTTGGGCACCAACCTGCTGGGCTAAACCATGTCATCGCAAGCCAAGAGCAACTAGGCAACCACTGGGAGAAGATAATTGTAGGTGACTTCAACATTAACTGGCGCTCACAGAAGGATACCAAACTCAAGAATTTAATAACCAGCCTTTTCCTAACACAGTTGGTTACTACTGACACCAAGATGAACTACAAAACAGGGAGCAGTTCTATCATAGACTGGCTCCTGACCACTCATCTGAAGCATATATCCAATGTTGCAGTCCTGCCTGACAGCCTCAGTGACCACTCCCCTGTGAAGTGTACCTGGTCAAACAACTTCACAAAAAGTCCAGCCAAGGTATGGAAAAATCACTGTTTGAGGCCAGGGCTGCTCGAGCACTTTAAACTGTATGAGACACGTATGGATTGGTCTCCACTGGCAGGCGATATCGATGGCATTGAGGCTCTTAACTACTTCATAATGTTCTTCAATCGAGCTTGCAATATTTTTGCACCGTATAGAATTAAAACAATTAGGGGAACCACCAATCCTTGGCTTTCCAAAGCCCTAATTGGACTCACGTGGAACAAAGACAATCTTTGGCATATAGCAAAGGCAACTGGAACAACTGCTGCAATAAACACCTACATAGCAGCCAGAAATGCTTTCACCAAACTCATATGACAGGCCAAAGCCTCCTACTACAAGGATCTACTTAACAAAATATGGGGCTCTGACAGAGACTTTTGGGGGACCTTGAAATCCCTGATGGGCAAGGCTACTAAGGCTCCCCTTGACCTTCTTGTTACCACAAAGAAGCCCTTGCAGGAACCCATCAATATTGCCAATGAGCTCAACAATGCCTTCACAGACCTTTCAAGTGTACTCCGCAGTGACTGTCTCATGGATACACAAGCACAACAATGACAAACTGCCCCTCACAACCCATTAAGAAAAGAGGTACCACCATTTCACTTTAAATGTGTCACCAAGGCCGAAACAATTAAACACACTAAAGGGCCCTTGGCAAGACCAGAATGATAGTGGATATGCTTGACATGAAGCTGGTTGGTCTTCTCAATGAACTCTCTGGTCCTCTTACCATGGTTTTCAATGCCTTTCTTAAATCGGGAGAGTTCCCAGATTTATGGAAGTCAGCAAACATTACACCTGTCTTTAAAGCAGGAGACAAGACACAAACATCCAACTACAGACCCATCTCCATCCTCCCTCCCTCCCCTATCTAAAGTACTCAAAAGAATGGTCTCAGAGCAACTTACGGAATACCTAGATAAACATACTCTACTCTGCACACAGCAGCATGGCTTCCGAAAAAGGCACTCCCCACTCACTGCACTAGTGGACTACTCATCCCACTTACACAACGCATTGGACAATGGGCATGCAGTTGGTTCGGTCTTCATCAACTTGAAGGCCTTTGACTATAAATCACAACTTCCTCCTAAGCTGCCTTCTATCCACAGATCTATACCCTGAGATGATAAATTGGTTTGGCAGCTACCTAACCAACAGGACACAATGAGTCAAAATAAGTGATACCCTATCTGCAGCTAATGAGGTGACCCTTGGGGTCCCACAGGGGTCAATCCTTGGTCCTCTACTCTTTAGCATTTTCATCAACTCCGCCTCTACAGCATGCTCAGCAAGCACAGTTCTCTATGCTGATGACACAGTAATATCAGTCGGTGGCAAAGACTTCCACTCCATCACAACAGATCTCCAAAGCAGCTTCCTTAAACTCGAATTGGGGTTCACTGAAAACAAACTTCTGTTAAATGTCAAAAAAACTAACAGTATGGTCTTCACCACCTCTCAAAGCAAAAAGAAATATCTGCCACTGCTGATACATAACCAAAAGGGTGAGTTTCTAGATCAAGTCACCAAGTTCAAATATCTCAGCATCATGTTTGATGACACCTTCACCTTGTCAAGCCACATAGACTCAGTTATCAAGACCACAAATGCAAAGCTGGGCATGCTTTACCATCATAGACACTCAATGACTCCTGATACTCTCAAACTAGCCACTAGTAGTTCAATACTGTCTACCATAGACTATGGCTTGCCTATTTATGAGGCGGGCACAAAAACAGCCCTAAACAGGATCAGCACACTCCTCAATAAAGCCTGCCGCTTGACTCTGGGGGCTGCCATTGACACCCATACCTTCATGCTCTACAAAAACACTGGGTGACTCCCACTCAACCTTCGAGGGCAATATCAAACATTCCTGCTTCTAAAAAAGGTGCTGCTTTGTCTGTCGTCTTCCACATTGGGAGGCCAGTTTAGGCTGGCTGTCCCTACGAAATCAACCCGAAGTACAGCCACTGACAGGATGATGATTCCCTTCAAAAGGATGAAACTTGCCCAAAACTCCATCCTGTATCAGGGACCAAAGCGGTACAATGAACTACCCACTGATCTCTCTGAGACACCCAAGATTAGTACTTTCAAAACTGGGCTCAGAACCTTCCTTGGCTCAAAAATGACCTGTACCTGCCGGTGCTAATGCGGTACAAAAACTCAGCCGACAGTCTCCCAGTACCTACCCCTTTCCTCAATTATCACTCCACTGAATATCACCTTCCCCGGGACCCCCTTTACCCTATCCCTTTGTAACTAACGATGTCTCCTCATGGCTAAACACTCCTCTCCCCCTCCTCCACTGATGATGCCACCTTTTGGCTGACCCCCTCAACCCCCTTCTCTTTCTTTGAATCAAGCTTGTGTAATTAAGTACTAAATTGATGTCTAAAACCTCAGACTTGTTATATTACTGGTTGTGTATATGATTCAATGTTCATTTTACTGTTAACTCTGTATTTTATACTGCTATGTCTGTTTTCAATAATTGACATGGAACCTTTGAAAACGAGTCCTTGACTCAAACGTATTCATCCCAAACTGAAATAAATACATAAATAAATAAATAAATATATATGTATATATATATATATATATATATATATATATTTACATTTTCCTCCTGCCCACCCAATCCTCCTTCTCAGCACCCACCACCCCAACCCCCTCACAGACACATAACAGTGACACTGGGGCTGCCCAATCCCCAGTGTCCAATCACAGATCCTTGGTCCTTTTTTTATTCCTGTAAGAAAACATCTATCAATGTCCTTTGCTGCTGTTTCTGTCCCCCCACCTGACCCTCCCACTCAGCACCCACCACAACGTACCCACCCCCCAAGCTCTTACTTACCCATCGGTGGTCCAATGCCGTAATCCTCTCCAGAATGCAGACACATCTTCAGTCTTCAAAGCCGGACTGCGAACTGAAGAAACAGGTATGTGGTTCAATGTATTTCAGTGGTGTTTTGAACTTAGTGGCATAACTTGTTTACAGTGGAATGAATAAAAAAATATCTAATATACTGGTTGACCAAAAGTAGAGTAATGACCAATAGATCATGTACTAAAATGGTGGCATAGAAGGTTGTTTTCTCTAGAAGGATGAGTAACGTCTTCTATCAAAGTTTATATATTAATAGATGAGAAATTTCTTATTGCATACAAGTAAAGCACAATGGAAAGGGAAACACATAAGTAGATAATGTTCCTTCCCCCACCCTCCTTTTTATACCAGATTTAATCTGATTACAATCTAATTAATATCCATCAGATTTTAAACTGGATGGCATAACACAGCACCCTCTACACAGTTTTCTTCTAGCAGGTTTCTAAGTGTATAGAGATAAGACCAAACAGGACCCTCCCATGCCAGTGACTCATATCTCCTTTCTTGGACCAACTGCATTTTCCTCTTACACACTAGGCAGCACTCCCCAGGCAAAATGTCTCATCTCAGGCAGCTGGTACCTGCTTTACATGTTTCTTCCATAGCCTCAGTCAAGAGGCAAGCACTGGGCAGAAGGGCCACTTAGGCAATGACCCCATGATGTGTCCTCCTCATGACAGCTAGCCACTCCCTGAGGGAGTTTAAACTGCATAAAAGGGCAATAATATTAGCAGTGCAAATGCTACTACTACTTTGGGCTGAGTAGTCAGCATGCATTTAAAACATATGCGACCCTGGCAGCAGGTAAGAAAGCTTTTAATTGATACAGTGACCAGAAAAAATGGCAAAATAACAAACCTAGGTGGTCGCAAGCACAGCTCATTCATTTTCTAAACTGTTTGGCAAAACAAGTAAAGGGCAGTCTATCATGGCGTCCGATAATTGCTGCAGAATTTTACAGAAACAAAGCAAGTAATAAACATTTCTGGCGTAAACACCATATAATATCAGTTACACATCAGAGCTAATAGAGAAACCAGGAGTATTCTCAGAGAGTTTCTTGGATTACATTTTAAGAGAAAATATAATGTAAACAAACGAGGAAGTTAGTAACAGTCTATGAACACACCTATAACTGCTAGTGACACTAATGAAACTCAGTAACAAAAAGATAAAAAATGTTTAGGCTCCAAGTCATAATGGCAAGTCAAACAAAAAGAGATGTAGAAGTTAAACAAACTCTAGCAAGAGCCAACATGGTTGCAGCCAAGGTTCAACGGAACATAGCACTGCCTGCCATGTCCAAGATGGCCACCGGAGTTCCCTGTGCATGCACAACAACTCGCGTATGCGCACTGGGCTTCAGTGGACATCTTGAACATGGCAGACTGTGTAGCCATGCTGCCAGAGTTCAGTGCGCATGCGCAGAGAACTCCACTAGCCATCTTGGACATGGCGGCCAATGTCCTGTTCCAGCAGCAACTGGCAGACGAAACAGTGCGGTAAACTCGCAGTGACTGCTGTTCATCTCCACTATTTACAAGTCAGTCCGGTATCCAGTAAGCTCCTTTTACAAACTGCAGCCCCCTTCCCCAGTTGATATGTTCATATGTCCCACTGAGACCCTTAGGTTTTTCAGTCTTTCTATAAAAACACAGAGCCATTCCATTCTGTAATCGGACCAAAAGTTTCTGGTACTGCTCAGCTGCAGATTTTTCAAAGTGACTATTACCATTTTTTAGTTGGTAAAACTGGCAAACAATCTACCCCTTCCCTTCCCGCAAGAGTCACAGGTCACTCAGTACTCTCACAGTCCCCCCTCCCCCCCCGCAACTCAGTTTGTTAATATATTCTTTATTAGAAAAAATGTTTTGTCAGTGCAGTACACTTACATGTCTTACATGTTATATTTAAAGGCTTCTTTACAGTGGGCATCTGTGTTTACATTATTCATGCAGATGTTAATGTACAACACATTTTGAAGGACCTCTCTACCCCTTATGGGACAACTCTGAGGGAAGAGGACATTGTTTTTTGTTAAAAGCTGTCACAGGTTTGCCTGATATAACTGCTTAATATAGGCTTTATTTGTGGTTTACACATTGCCCAGAGGTGTGGGGCTATGGTGGGGCAGGGCGGGGCCACAGGGGTTCCATGACTTGTGTTCAAAGCTACAAAGTAAGAAGATCAGGTCTAAGAAGTCAGGTTGGTTGAGCAGGGAGGTGTTACAGAGGGTTAAGGAAAGAAGGGCTACCTTCAGAAAATACGAGATCCAAAAAGAGTATGATAGAGAGGAGTACAAGAAAAAAATCAAGAGAGGTGAGCAGATCAGTTAGGGTGGCCATGGCATCAACAGAGCTTAGGCTGGCTCAGGGTATCAGAGAAAGGGAAAAGGATTTTATCATGCACATATGGGAAAGAAGAAGTTGTAAGGATCAGATTGTTAGGATCAAGGTAGATGGGAGGTGGGTCAAGAAGGGGTGGAGCAGGCAGAGGCCCTCAATGACTACTTCTGTTCTGTGTTTACCAGGGAGAAGTAGGCTGTCACCACAGGGCAAGGGAGGGGTGGGGACGGGGGCAGAGTTAACAGAAGGGGTAGTCTCAGTGAGCAGAGTGCTGGAAGGCCTTGGGGCCTCGAGAGTGACGAGGCACCAGGACAAGATAGCATACACCCCAGGGTCCTCAGGGAAATGGCAGAGGTCCTGGCAGAACCGCTAGCAGACTTGTTTAACACCTCTCTGGAGACTGATTGTGTGCCCCAGGACTGGAGGATGGCACATGTAGTGCCCATCCATAAAAGTGGGCCCAAGGATGAGCCAGGGAACTATAGGCCAGTCAGCCTAACCTCCATTGTAGAGATGCTTATGGAAACCATCCTCAAGGAGAGGCTGGTAGCCTTTCTGGAGGAGAATGGTCTCCAGGATACCAGGTTGCATGGGTTTTTCTCAGGTAGATCCAGCCAGACAAATATGGTTGACATCTATGACTGAGTAACTAGGGCAATTGATGGGCCAGGCAGTGGATGTCCTATACTTGGACTTCAGCAAGACCTTTCGTTCGGTGCCACATGGAAGGCTGAGTAGCAAACTGGGTTACCTGGGGGCAGAGAAAAAGCTGGTGGAGTGGGTCAAAACTGGCTATGGGACAGGTGGCAGAGAGTAGTTGTAGGGGAGAACTCTCAACTACAAGAGTTGCAACAAGTAGGGTTCCACAGGGATCAGTACTGGGTCCAGTGTTGTTTGGCATCTTTATTACAGACACTGCAGATGGGGTTAAAAATAAAATCAGCCTATTTGTAGATGACACAAAGATCGGTGCAGTGATGGACAACACACAGGCAAGACTGGGACTACAGGAGGATCTGGATAAACTCGAGTGCTGGTTGGTCACATGGTAGCTGGGTTTTAATGTGAAGACGTGCAAAGTCATGCACTTGGGCCAGAAACTAAAGGTTTTCCTTCAGGCTGGGTTCTCTTAGATCTCTCCTCAGCTTTTGACACCGTGGATCACCTGGTACTGTTAGCACACCTGAGGCATTTATGTGGAATATCGGAACCGTCTTTCGATGGTTCACCTCATTCTTCACGGGAGATCACAGAGAGTTGTGTCCTGGGTTTTTCCTTGAGCCCAACGACTTTGTTGTGTGGGTGCCTCAAGGTTCTGTGCTATCACCCATGTTATTCGTAGGTGTATATGCTACCCTCAGAGACATTGTAAGAAGGTACGGCTGAGGTTTCACTGTTATGCAGATGATACCCAGCTTTACCTATTTTGCACCTGACCAGGATGGAGCTCTCTCAGTCTTTAACAACTGTCTGAAAGAAATCCAGGAGTGGATGGATGCTAGCTGGTTGAAGTTGAACTCTGAAAAGACAGAGGTATTGATTGTGGACCCTGGTCGACAGACAGAGGGGTTGGTGTTGTGTGCCTTCTGGAATTTTCTTGGAGGCATTTCTCCCAACCTCTGAACGGTGCGTAACCTGGGGTGGTCTTAGATGACAGACTGACTTTATAGTCGCAGGTGTCGGCTGTCGTCAAGACCTCCTTTACCATCTTAGGAATATCGCCAGAGTTAAACACCTGGTTTCATCTGACAGCCTTCCAACATTGGTCCACGCCTTTGTGTCCTCGCCTTAGACTACTGCAATTCCCTTTACTTTGGGCTTTCAGGGGTTGAAATTCACCGCCTGCAGCTGGTGCAGAATGCAGCAGCCGGGTTTCAGCCAGTACTAGTAAATCCAGTCATGTTACCCGGTGTTGTGCGAACTGCACTGGCTGCCTATGCGGTGGCAATCACCTTAAAGTTGGTTTACTGGCTTTCAAAACCCTTCACTAGCAGGGTCCAGACTATCTGAAAGAACTCCTGGTTCCTTACTCCCTGGTCGATCACTCTGCTCACTGACTAGGGATTGCTAGAGATTCCCAGTGTGAATTTTAAATCTTCTGGCTCTAGAGCATTTTCATATGCTGCGCCAACCCTTTGAATTCTCTACCCCATCGGTTACAGGAGTGCACCTCTGTGGAGGAATTTAAGAGGATTAAAAACCTTCCTCTAGAAATCGGCCTTTTAGAAAGCTGAATTGTATTTTGATCTGGATTTATTTATGTGAGATGTGGATTTTAACATTTATTTCAAGCTGTTTATTTTATAAAGTGCTTTGGAACTAGAAAAGTGCGGTATAAATAAAATATTATTATTATTATAATCAGCACAATGGGTAAATCCAAAGGTACAGCGGCTGCAGCAGGGACTTTTGCTCCTAAACAACAGAACCGGGAGGAGAGGCCTGGGCAGTGTGGGCGACATCAGACTCTGTTCCCTCTCAAGCGGAGGATGCCTCACTGAATAATATTCTGTCCATGTTACACCAACTGGTTAAAACAGTGCAGGATCTGGATAAGAAGTTTGACACCCTACCAAGGAGTCACCTCTTGAAATGAGAATGGATCAGTGCAAAGCAACAATGCAGAGATCGGAAGCATCTGTTCTGAAGTCCGCTGATGCAACTACAAAACTGATTAAAGAAAATTCGCTTCTCCAGCAATGTCTAGAGACAGTGGAGAATCAGTCCAGAAAGAAAAACCTTAGAGTGATTGAGCTATCGGAGGGGCTGAGGGGGATGATAGCCTGGCTTTTGCAAGAACCTTTCTACCTGTTATCTTGGGCCTGGATGAATCTGATTCCCCCATCAATAGAGAAGATGTACCGTATAACACCATGCTGCGGTTGTGGATAATTCAGCTGCACGGACCTTCCTGATCATCTGCACAGGTATAGGAGACAGAGACTGGATGTTATCAGTAGCCAGAAGACGAGAACATTAAAATATGGGAAGACACCTTGCTGTTGTTTCCAGACCGGTCTACAACACGTGACAGTGTCACAAGGCATTCGATGGGCTCGGAGGCAGGCTCGAGGCGAAAACACAGCACCAGTTGTTATTGCCAGTGAAGCTTGCCATTGTTTGGAAGGCCTAGTAGTATCTTTTTAATGAGGCACGGGAAGCCGAAAACTAGTGAGCCGGATGGAATCGGAGGTGATGGGCACAGACAGAGGATCTTCTGAGGATGAGGGCTGACTCGAAAAGGAGCAATTAGCTGAAGACGATGGTTGTGATGGGGACTGGTAATGTATAGTAGGCCCAGAGAGGCCATTGAACATGCCTCGTTGTTTACTGTTTCTGTAGACTCTTTAATCTGAGCCAGGGCAAAACCTATGCAGTCCCCAGTAAAGTTCTTGATTGAGACTTTTGGACTTTAACTTGAACTGTTTTTCTTTACATTTTACTTATTCATTCAATGTCCTGACTTATGGACTGTCCTCATCCTTAGTGGACTTTAGTAGGATGCTGTCTGCTGGGAGCGGAAGGCTTCATAATTAATTGTAGACCTTTCTAATTTTAAGACAAAATGGGCAGTGGCTGTTTTCTTTCTTTAGTTTGCGCTATCTTAACATTTTAATTGGGCTCTTGCTAACTTAGTTGTTTTACCAGTTAATGGTAATTCTGGGAACAGATTGGGAAACATTATTTATTCCTGGGGGTTTGGGAATTATATATGTTTAATGCTGAATATCCTGGTAGCACTGGGAAATCTTTTAGACTATATATTAGTCACAAGGATAATAGGTTGTTATTCTTCACCATCCTTATTTGGATTCCTCGTTGGCCTTCCTGGCTGCATGCATTACTTTAGCGGTTTGTTTGTCACTGACCATTGTGTAAATTCCTCCATGATGTACCACTAGAGGGGGGTCTTTCAACAGTTCTTTATAAGAGAATATTAAGGCTTGACAATGTTTACTGCTATCCTCTTGTGTAATATGGTGATGTAAGTTTTGCTTTCAAATCAATAAATAAAAGTACAAAAAAAGATTAGAAGCAGCCCTAATTTTTCATTAACATAGTTTTGCAGGAAAGTGGAATAATAGCTAACTTTGTGCAGGGTCTCTGCAGGTCCTGCAAGAAGCAGGATTCACAGGGACTTGTGGGTACTGTGCATGAGCCCTAACATCCTTGCACAGATAAGACATCATTTTCTTACTATTTTCATTCCTATATGACTTTAATTGTAGTACAAAGTACACACAGTGTTTGCTTTTTATTGTGTTCTCGACCATTTTCTGGCCATCCTTGACTCTCTATAAGGGCTTTTTCTCAGACAGCAACTCAAAGACCCCACTAGGAATAGGGCAGTGCTGGATCTGGTGCTTACAAACAGGGATAGCACTGTAAATGTCACAGTGGGCCAGTCCTCTGGGTACTAGTGATTACCGTGACAGGGTGGTTTCACATAAAGACAGCAACCGAAGTATACCACACAAAGACGAGAATCCTTGACTATAGGAAGGTGAATTTTAAAGAAATGGGAAACTACCTCATGGGGAAGATTACCAGGGAGGGTAGAGACACAGTGGGGAAAACAAGGAGGGCATTACTAAAGCAACCAACCTCTGAGTTTGTTTACAAGTATGGGGCCCCTGGAGGAAAAGAAAGGACTGGAGGTGCTGCAGGTCATCCTAGAGGCAGGCGCTGGGCTGCTGCCCATACGGGTGGTATGCAGACCTCCAGTAGAGAGAGAGAGAGAGAGAGAGAGAGAGATAGGATAAGGCACTTGGGGAAGCCAGCATCAGGATGGCAAATTAAAGGCAAGGTACTGCTAGTTGGTGACTTCAGTCTGCCAGTGTGGATAGGAGACTTCCACCTGCAAAGTACTGTTTTTTTTCCGAGCCCAACGACTTTGTTGTGTGGGTGCCTCAGGGTTCTGTGCTGTCACCCATGTTATTCGGAGTGTATATGCTACCCCTCAGAGACATTGTAAGAGGTACGGGCTGAGGTTTCACTGTTATGCAGATGATACCCAGCTTTGCCTATCTTTTGCACCTGACCAGGATGGAGCTCTCTCAGTCTTTAACAACTGTCTGAAAGAAATCCAGGAGTGGATGGATGCTAGCTGGTTGAAGTTGAACTCTGAAAAGACAGAGGTATTGATTGTGGACCCTGGTCGACAGACAGAGGGGTTGGGTGTTGTGTGCCTTCTGGAATTTTCTTGGAGGCATTTTCCCAACCTCTGAACGGTATAAGCAATCGGGTGTATCTAGATGACAGACTGACTTTTATAGTCGCGAGGTGTCGCCTGTCGCCAAGACCTCCTTTTACCATCTTAGGAATATCGCCAGAGTTAAACACCTGGTTCCATCTGACAACCTTCCAACATTGGTCCACGCCTTTGTGTCCTCGCGCTAGACTACTGCAATTCCCTTTACTTTGGGCTTTCAGGGGTTGAAATTCACCGCCTGCAGCTGGTGCAGAATGCAGCAGCCGGGTTTCAGCCAGTGCTAGTAAATCCAGTCATGTTACCCGGTGTTGTCGAACTGCACTGGCTGCCTATCTTGATGGCGAATCACTCTAAAGTTGGTTTACTGGCTTTCAAAACCCTTTACTAGCAGGGTCCAGACTATCTGAAAGAACTCCTGGTTCCTTACTCCCTGGTCGATCACTCTGCTCACTGACGAGGGATTGCTAGAGATTCCCAGTGTGAATTTTAAATCTTCTGGCTCTAGAGCATTTTCATATGCTGCGCTAACCCTTTGAATTCTCTGCCCCATCGGTTACAGGAGTGCACCTCTGTGGAGGAATTTAAGAGAGGATTAAAACCTTCCTCTGAAATCGGCCTTTTAGAAAGCTGAATTGTATTTTTGATCTGGATTTATTTATGTGGAGATGTTGGATTTTAACATTTATTTCAAGCTGTTTATTTTATAAAGTGCTTTGAACTAGAAAAGTGCGGTATAAATAAAATTATTATTATTATTATAATCAGCACAATGGGTAAATCCAAAGGTACAGCGGCTGCAGCAGGGACTTTTTGCTCCTAAACAACAGAACCGGAGGAGAGGCCTGGGCAGTGTGGAGCGACATCAGACTCTGTTCCCCTCAAACGGAGGATGCCTCACTGAATAATATTCTGTCCATGTTACACCAACTGGTTAAAACAGTGCAGGATCTGGATAAGAAGTTTGACACCCTTACACCAAGGGAGTCACCTCTTGAAATGAGAATGGATCAGTGCAAAGCAACAATGCAGAGATCTGGAAGCATCTGTTCTGAAGTCCGCTGATGCAACTACAAAACTGATTAAAGAAAATTCGCTTCTCCAGCAATGTCTAGAGACAGTGGAGAATCAGTCCAGAGAGAAAAACCTTAGAATGATTGAGCTATCAGAGGGGCTGAGGGGATGATAGCCGGCTTTTGCAAGAACATTTCTACCTGTTATCTTGGGCCTGGATGAATCTGATTCCCCTATCAATAGAGAAGACGTATCAGATAACAATTATGCTGCGCGGTTGTGATAATTCAGCTGCACGGACCTTCCTGATCATCTGCACAGGTATAGGAGACAGAGACTGGATGTTATCAGTAGCCAGAAGACGCAGAACATTAAAATATGGGAAGACACCTTGCTGTTGTTTCCAGACCGGTCCTACAGCACGTGACAGTGTCACAAGGCATTCGATGGGCTCGAGGCAGGCTCGAGGCGATGAAAACACAGCACCAGTTGTTATTGCCAGTGAAGCTTCACATTGTTTGGAAGGGCCAACAGTATCTTTTTAATGAGGCACGGGAAGCTGAAAACTAGTGAGCCGCATGGAATCGGAGGTGATGGGCACAGACAGAGGATCTTCTGAGGATGAGGGCTGACTCGAAAAGGAGCAATTAGCTGAAGGCGATGGTTGTGATGGGGACTGGTAATGTACAGTAGGCCCAGAGGCCATTCGAACATGCCTCGTGTTTACTGTTTCATGCGAGACTCTTTAATCTGAGCCAGGGCAAAACCTATGCAGTCCCCAGTAAAGTTCTTGATTGAGACTTTTGGACTTTAACTTGAACTGTTTTTCTTTACATTTTACTTATTCATTCAATGTCCTGACTTATGGACTGTCCTCATCCTTAGTGGACTTTAGTAGGATGCTGTCTGCTGGGAACGGAAGCTTCATAATTAATTGTAGACCTTTCTAATTTTAAGACAAAATGGGCAGTGGCTGTTTTCTTTCTTTAGTTTGCGCTATCTTAACATTTTAATTGGGCTCTTGCTAACTTAGTTGTTTTACCAGTTAATGGTAATTCTGGGAACAGATTAGGAAACATTATTTATTCCTGGGGTTTGGGAATTATATATGTTTAATGCTGAATATCCTGGTAGCACTGGGAAATCTTTTAGACTATATATTAGTCACAAGGATAATAGGTTGTTATTCTTCACCCATCCTTATTTGGATTCCTCGTTGGCCTTCCTGGCTGCATGCATTACTTTAAGCGGTTTGTTTGTCACTGACCATTGTGTAAATTCCTCCATGATGTACCACTAGAGGGGTGTCTTTCAACAGTTCTTTATAAGAGAATATTCTTGACAATGTTTACTGCTATCCTCTTGTGTAATATGGTGATGTAAGTTTTTGCTTTCAAAATCAATAAATAAAAGTACAAAAAAGATTAGAAGCAGCCCTAACTTTTCATTAACATAGTTTTGCAGGAAAGTGGAATAATAGCTAACTTTGTGCAGGGCCTCTGCAGGTCCTGCAAGAAGCAGGATTCACAGGGACTTGTGGGTACTGTGCATGAGCCCTAACATCCTTGCACAGATAAGACATCATTTTCTTACTATTTTCATTCCTATATGACTTTAATTGTAGTACAAAGTACACACAGTGTTTGCTTTTTATTGTGTTCTCGACCATTTTCTGGCCATCCTTGACTCTCTATAGGGGCTTTTCTCAGACAGCAACTCAAAGACCCCACTAGGAATAGGGCAGTGCTGGATCTGGTGCTTACAACAGGGATAGCACTGTAAATGTCTGATGGGCAGTCCTCTGGGTACTAGTGATTACCGTACAGGTGGTTTCACATAAAGACAGCAACCGAAGTATACCACACAAAGACGAGAATCCTTGACTATAGGAAGGTGAATTTTAAAGAAATGGGAACTACCTCATGGGGAAGATTACCAGGGAGGGTAGAGACAGGGAAAACAAGGAGGGCATTACTAAAGCAACCAACCTCTGAGTTTGTTTACAGAAGTATGGGCCCCTGGAGGAAAAGAAAGGACTGGAGGTGCTGCAGGTCATCCTAGAGGCAGGCGCTGGGGCTGCTGCCCATACGGGTGGTATGCAGACCTCAGTAGAGAGAGAGAGAGAGAGAGAGAGAGAGAAATAGGATAAGGCACTTGAAGCCAGCATCAGGATGGCAAATTAAAGGCAAGGTACTGCTAGTTGGTGACTTCAGTCTGCCAGTGTGGATAGGAGACTTCCACCTGCAAGTACTGTTTTTTTCCTCGAGCCCAACGACTTTGTTGTGTGGGTGCCTCAGGGTTCTGTGCTGTCACCCATGTTATTCGCAGTGTATATGCTACCCCTCAGAGACATTGTAAGACGGTAAGGGCTGAGGTTTCACTGTTATGCAGATGATACCCAGCTTGCCTATCTTTGCACCTGACCAGGATGGAGCTCTCTCAGTCTTTAACAACTGTCTGAAAGAAATCCAGGAGTGGATGGATGCTAGCTGGTTGAAGTTGAACTCTGAAAAGACAGAGGTATTGATTGTGGACCTGGTCGACAGACAGAGGGGTTGGGTGTTGGTGTGCCTTCTGGAATTTTTCTTGGGCATTTCTCTCCCAACCTCTGAGCAGGTGCGTAACCTGGGGTGGTCTTAGATGACAGACTGACTTTATAGTCGCAGGTGTCGTCTGTCGTCAAGACCTCCTTTTACCATCTTAGGAATATCGCCAGAGTTAAACACCTGGTTCCATCTGACAACCTTCCAACATTGGTCCACGCTTTGTGTCCTCGCACTTAGACTACTGCAATTCCTTTTACTTTGGGCTTTCAGGGTTGAAATTCACCGCCTGCAGCTGGTGCAGAATGCAGCAGCCCGGTTTTGACGGGTACTAGTAAATCCAGTCATGTTACCCGGTGTTGTGCGAACTGCACTGGCTGCCTATGCGGTGGCGAATCACCTTTAAAGTTGGTTTACTGGCTTTCAAAACCCTTTACTAGCAGGGTCCAGACTATCTGAAAGAACTCCTGGTTCCTTACTCCCCTGGTTGATCACTCTGCTCACTGACGAGGATTGCTAGAGATTCCCAGTGTGAATTTTAAATCTTCTGGCTCTAGAGCATTTTCATATGCTGCGCCAACCCTTTGAATTCTCTGCCCCATCGGTTACAGGAGTGCACCTCTGTGGAGGAATTTAAGAGGATTAAAACCTTCCTCTGAAATGGCCTTTTTAGAAAGCTGAATTGTATTTTGGATCTGGATTTATTTATGTGGAGATGTTGGATTTAACATTTATTTCAAGCTGTTTATTTTATAAAGTGCTTTGGAACTAGAAAAGTGCGGTATAAATAAAATTATTATTATTATTATAATCAGCACAATGGGTAAATCCAAAGGTACAGCGGCTGCAGCAGGGACTTTTTGCTCCTAAACAACAGAACCGGAGGAAAGGCCTGGGCAGTGTGGAGCGACATCAGACTCTGTTCCCTCAAACGGAGGATGCCTCACTGAATAATATTCTGTCCATGTTACACCAACTGGTTAAAACAGTGCAGGATCTGGATAAGAAGTTTGACACCCTTACACCAAGGGAGTCACCTCTTGAAATGAGAATGGATCAGTGCAAAGCAACAATGCAGAGATCGGAAGCATCTGTTCTGAAGTCCGTTGATGCAACTACAAAACTGATTAAAGAAAATTCGCTTCTCCAGCAATGTCTAGAGACAGTGGAGAATCAGTCCAGAGAGAAAAACCTAGAATGATTGAGCTATCAGAGGGGCTGAGGGGATGATAGCCCGCTTTGCAAGAACATTTCTACCTGTTATCTTGGGCCTGGATGAATCTGATTCCCCTATCAATAGAGAAGACGTACCGTGATAACAATTACGCTGCGCGGTTGTGATAATTCAGCTGCACGGACCTTCCTGATCATCTGCACAGGTATAGGAGACAGAGACTGGATGTTATCAGTAGCCAGAAGACGCAGAACATTAAAATATGGGAAGACACCTTGCTGTTGTTTCCAGACCGGTCCTACAGCACGTGACAGTGTCACAAGGCATTCGATGGGCTCGGAGGCAGGCTCGGGCGATGAAAACACAGCACCAGTTGTTATTGCCAGTGAAGCTTCAATTGTTTGGAAGGGCAACACAGTATCTTTTTAATGAGGCACGGAAGTCAAAACTAGTGAGCCTCATGGAATCGGAGGTGATGGGCACAGACAGAGGATCTTCTGAGGATGAGGGCTGACTCGAAAGGAGCAATTAGCTGAAGACGATGGTTGTGATGGGGACTGGTAATGTACAGTAGGCCCAGAGAGGCCATTCGAACATGCCTCGTTGTTTACTGTTTCTATGTAGACTTTAATCTGAGCCAGGGGCAAAACCTATGCAGTCCCCAGTAAAGTTCTTGATTGAGACTTTTGGACTTTAACTTGAACTGTTTTTCTTTACATTTTACTTATTCATTCAATGTCCTGACTTATGGACTGTCCTCATCCTTAGTGGACTTTAGTAGGATGCTGTCTGCTGGGAGCGGAAGGCTTCATAATTAATTGTAGACCTTTCTAATTTTAAGACAAAATGGGCAGTGACTGTTTTCTTTCTTTAGTTTGCGCTATCTTAACATTTTAATTGGGCTCTTGCTAACTTAGTTGTTTTACCAGTTAATGGTAATTCTGGGAACAGATTGGGAAACATTATTTATTCCTGGGGGTTTGGGAATTATATATGTTTAATGCTGAATATCCTGGTAGCACTGGGAAATCTTTTAGACTATATATTAGTCACAAGGATAATAGGGTTGTTATTCTTCACCCATCCTTATTTGGATTCCTCGTTGGCCTTCCTGGCTGCATGCATTACTTAAGCGGTTTGTTTGTCACTGACCATTGTGTAAATTCCTCCATGATGTACCACTAGAGGGTGTCTTTCAACAGTTCTTTATAAGAGAATATTAAGGCTTGACAATGTTTACTGCTATCCTCTTGTGTAATATGGTGATGTAAGTTTTGCTTTCAAAATCAATAAATAAAAGTACAAAAAAAAGATTAGAAGCAGCCCTAACTTTTTCATTAACATAGTTTTGCAGGAAAGTGGAATAATAGCTAACTTTGTGCAGGGCTCTGCAGGTCCTGCAAGAAGCAGGATTCACAGGGACTTGTGGGTACTGTGCATGAGCCCTAACATCCTTGCACAGATAAGACATCATTTTCTTACTATTTTCATTACTATATGACTTTAATTGTAGTACAAAGTACACACAGTGTTTGCTTTTTATTGTGTTCTCGACCATTTTCTGGCCATCCTTGACTCTCTTAAGGGGCTTTTCTCAGACAGCAACTCAAAGACCCCACTAGGAATAGGGCAGTGTGGATCTGGTGCTTACAAACAGGGATAGCACTGTAAATGTCACAGTGGGCAGTCCTCTGGGTACTAGTGATTACCGTACAGGGTGGTTTCACATAAAGACAGCAACCGAAGTATACCACACAAAGACGAGAATCCTTGACTATAGGAAGGTGAATTTTAAAGAAATGGGAAACTACCTCATGGGGAAGATTACCAGGGAGGGTAGAGACACAGTGGGGAAAAACAAGGAGGGCATAACTAAAGCAACAAACCTCTGAGTTTGTTTACAGGTATAGGGCCCCTGGAGGAAAAGAAAGGACTGGAGGTGCTGAGGTCATCCTAGAGGCAGGCGCTGGGCTGCTGCCATACATGGGTGGTATACAGACCTCAGTAGAGAGAGAGAGAGAGAGAAATAGGATAAGGCACTTGGGGAAGCCAGCATCAGGATGGCAAATTAAAGGCAAGGTACTGCTAGTTGGTGACTTCAGTCTGCCAGTGTGGATAGGAGACTTCCACCTGCAGCTTGAGCAAGGAGCAGCGCCATCCTGACACCTTACAGGGGACTTTTCTCAGGTAGCTAGTCAGTGAACCCACTAGGGATGGGGTATGCTGGACCTGGTGCTAACAAGCAGGGACAGCATCACAGTAACACAGCAGGGAAGGCCCTAGGCACCAGTGATCCCTACAGTGTGGTTTAACATTGAGACAGGAGCCGCGCAAATCACATGAGGATGATGGGCCTGGACTTTAGAGGTTGATTTAAAAAATGGAAGATTATCTCAGTAACTGCTTGTAGGGTGGGATTGCTAGGGAGAGGTGGAAGAACACTGGAAGAAATAAGAGGGATAATTAAGATGACTAGCCTCTGTGAGAAGGAAGTGTAAAAGCAGAAGGAAAAAGCAACTGTTATTGTACTCTAGGGAAGTGGCAACAGTGGTGAAGGGAAATTGGTGAACTTCACACAATAAAGTCCATTCCTCTCTGTTTATTCATTCAAAACATATAATCAATCTGTGGGTGACTTTTCATGGCACCACCTTTTCAGCAGGCCCAGCTGTGTTGTTATTCTTCTTCATTCATAAAATTAAGTCTCTGAGTGTATCTAGCAGTGTTTTTTTCTTTGTTTTTGCTCACTTTGGCAAAAAATGGCAACTGGCCCTTGTAAGAATCCTTTCTTAGTGTCAAAAAGTAACCTGGAGTATATGCTCCTAAAGTGGTTCTTAGGTGTCAGGGAGCTCATATCGCCATTCAGCCGTGGGACTAAGAAAAGCTGCCATCCTGAACAGTTACTTCTGCTCAGCCTTCACAGTGGCGTGATGGGGTACAGACCACCAGGGACTAGCTGGAACAGAGGGTGGGGGGGGTAGATGAATACAAGTCCATTTTCAGAGTAAAGAGTCCTGAAAGGACTTGTAACTCTGAAGGTGGACAAGGCTATTGGACCAGATGTGATACACCTAAGGGTACTGAAAGAATGGGGGAGCTGCTAGCTTCACCATATTGACAGCCTTGTTCAACAGCTCACTGGAAACAAGTGGGTTCTGGAGGACTGAAAAGAGCTGATGTGGTCCCCCACATAAGAGCGGCAGCACGGAGGAGGCTAGAAACTATAGACCAGTCAATCTCACCCTCAGTGATGGGGAAATTAATGGAAACCTGGCAGTGAAAGGCTGGTAGAGTATCTTGAATCCAGTGGGCTGCAAGACCACAGTCAGCATGGATTTACACATTGGGGGGTAGAGGAGAGGTCATGCCTAAAGAATTTAATACATTTCTTTGACTGGGTGACCAGGAAAATAGATCAGGAGAAAGCAGTGGACATGGTCTATCTGAACTTTAGCAAGGCCTTCACACTGTGCCACACAAAAGGCTGATAAGGAAACTGAACAGCCTAGAGGTGAGCTGCAAAGTGGTGAATTGGGTTAGAAGCTGGTTAATGGGTATGAGACAGAGGATAGTAGTTCACAGCACTCATTCTAGTGATGGGAGAGTGACATTGGGGTGCCACAGGGTTCAGTACTGTGACGGTCCTCTTCAGTGTCTTTATAAGTGACATTGCAGATGAGCTGGAAGGAAGGTATGCATTTTGCATATGATACCAAAATCTGCAATCAGGTGGACACTCAAGAGGGGTGGAAAAGAAACAGGGATCTTGAAAAAATACAGGAGTGATCAAGGTCATGGCAGTTTGGCTTCAATGCCAAAAAGTGCAAAATCATGCACCTAGGTCATAGGAACCCGGGAATGAAGTATAGGATGGGAGGAGGTAATTACAGTCACTACACAGAAAAGGGACCTTGAGGTTATCATATCTGATTACCACAATGTGGCAGGACAGTGTGACAAAAGCAGTGGATGGCTAGTGGAATGCTGGGGTGTAATAGGGAGGGATAGCTCCAGCAGAAGGAAGGAGGTGGTGTTGCCATTGTATCACTCTGGTGAGAACCCCACCTGCAGTACTGTACAGTTTTGGAGGACGCACATCATAGAGGCCATAGACAGTGGGAGCAGTTCAGAGGAGGCCAATAAAATGGTGCAGGGGTTGCATGAGAAGCCCTATGATGAGAGACTGAGGAATCTCAACTTGTACACCCTGGAAGAGAGAGGAGAGGGAGAGTGAGAGGGGACTTAGAAAGAGACCTGCAGTACCTCACAGGCGAACAGGGTTGCAAGTTGAGTCTTTTTCAAATGAGTAAGTGTACAAGAACCAGGGGCATGTTATGAAGCTGGAGGGGGGACGTTTAAGGCAGATGTGAGGAAATACTTCTTCCCTGAAAAGATGAGGGATGCCTGGAACAGACTGCCAGTGGAAGCTGGTGGAGGTAGAAATGGCGGGCAGCGTCATGCATGCATGGGATAAGCGTGGGGTATATTAGGAAACAGGCAGGGAGGAGGGAAGGTTGCAGATACTAGTTGGGTCTGCAGAGACAGATTAGGCAGGGAACATATGGGTAGACTGGGTGGGCCAAGCAGTCCTTTTCTGCTCACAAATTCTATGGTTCTGTGTTTCTTGATTTTATATATTTTGTTTTGTATAGGACTTAGAAAATATTATCAAAATATTTGGTAGTCCATAGATTTTCAAAGCCTTTATGCAGGATTTATTTTCAAAACTTTTATGTTTAATGAAAAATATCTACATAATCATTTTAAAAATTGTATATCATTTTACCCCTTTACAAGCTCTAAAGTATCCTATTATATTACATTAAAGTTTTCTTTGTGTGGAATTTAAACACTAAGAAGAAAACCTTTACATAGCTTATAGCTTTTGAAAATTGTCATGAAAGTACTTAGTACGTGGGGGGGCCAGCAGCAGAGCTTACAGCAGCTACTCAGAAGAACTCTACACCAACAGCATAAAACTATTAATTTAGAAGCTTTATGTTGTAATGAAAGAAACAAATTAAAAATCTGAAACCGGACATTCCTTTGAATCTGACGATCTAAGTTTCAGCACGATCCTAGCTGAATTTCGGGAGAAATGGCAGAACTTATAAAGTGGGCCACGAGTGGGAAGGCAACGAGTAAAAGATCCAAAGTCGGTGCCAATAAGGATCCAAGCACGGGACTGAAGAGGAGCCCTCTTTACAACCATCCAACATGGTGCTTTTAAAAGCAATCCAGAAACTTGACCAGAAAATGGAAGACTTCACTACTCAATTCAAAATGCTGGATGCTAAAGCTAAGAGACTAAAACAGCAGGGAAATCGGCTACTGTGGCACTTACAATTACGGCTGGATTGACAAAAAGAAAATACAGTTCTGAGACGGAGACTGGAAAATTTAGAGAACTTAGCAAGAGCTGACCCATATGAGGATACTGGGATTGCCAGAAGGGTGAATCAGAGGACTGTGTAGGCTTTTTGGACAAGTTCTTTTCAGAGACCATGCAGATTCAAGAGACAATCTCAGTGATTAAAGCCTACAGAATTATGCCTCATGGTGCAAGAAGTCCTACAGCTACAAACCAACTCCCGCCTCGTTCCCTTTTAGTGGTATTTGGGTCAGTAAAGGATAAAGATATAGTAATTGTTCAGGCTAAGAGGTGATGGAAAGGGAAGAACAGAGCGTGCACATTTTTCCTGATTTATGCTACACCACCAGATAGCGTAAAAAAAGTTTTGATGGCATCTGAGCTAGATTAAGGTAATTGGGAGTTCAGCATGAGCTACTAGTTCCTGCAAGCTTAAGGATTTTTATGGAGGGAAATCTTATCAATTTACCAGCCCTCAAGAGGCCAGCAAGCTGTTGAAATGTGTTGAAAAAATTTCAAGCAAAGGAAGTTTAACTACTCTGTATGTGCAGCTGTTAGAATTATTTATAAATATACTTTTTAACTGATATTGTACTGTATTTGAAGTGCTGGGATTTGAGGTCTGCATTTCGACTTCCGGGAACTCTTTGGCTATTTATAGCCTGCTCTGCTCTTGACGCACACTAGTTTAACTACTCTGTATGTGCAGCTGATATACCTTCACAGACCACGTTTGTGAATTTTAAAAAGTTTTACTTGAAAAGCCAACTTGCTACCAGGCCCTAGCCATCTCTTAGCTAGGAGGAGGTTGTACTATGAGGTTCCTCAGTACAGCTCAGTTTATGACAAACTTTATTTTTTAAGTGATGAAACATCAGTGTCTGTTAGAATTATTTATAAATATACTTTTTAACTGATATTGTACTGTATTTGAAGTGCTGGGATTCTGAGTCTAGCATTTCGACTTCCAGGTACTCTTTGGCTATTTATAGCCTGCTCTCACTCTGTATACACTAGTTTAACTACCCTGTATGTGCAGCTGATATACCTTTCTGAGACCACGTTTGTGAATTTTAAAAGTTTTACTTGAAAAGCCAACTTGCTACCAGGAGCCCTAGCCATCTCTTAGCTAGGAGGAGGGGTTGTACTATGAGGTTCCCTCAGTACAGCTCAGTTTATGACAAACTTTATTTTTTTTAAGTGATGAAACATCAGTGTCTGTTAGAATTATTTATAAATATACTTTTTAACTGATATTGTACTGTATTTGAAGTGCTGGGATTACGAGTCTAGCATTTTAGACTTCGGGTACTCTTTGGCTTTTATAGCCTGCCCTGCTCTGGCGTGCGAGCACAGGCGGAGGTGTCTGGCGTGCACGTGTGAAGAGTACTAACACGCAGCGTCTTATGCGTGTTTGTGTGTGGGCAATTTGTGGAGTTTGTAGTCTGTTCTGAGTATATGACAATATTGGGTAAGTCATTTAATTATAATTCCCATTTAATATGGTAACATTATCACTACAGATGGAAGGTGGAGCGCATAATGCATTCTTTGCTATATGTATGAACTAGAAATAGGAGCCGAAAAAATTACGGCGTTTATTTGCAATAAATGCATTAGAATTAAAGAATTGGAGAATGAAATCACACAGTTTGACATAAGATTAAGCAGTTTAGAAAATAGTCAACAAGAAACAGCTAAAGAATGTATACCATTGAGAACCAACCCTGTTTAGAAACTCCTGTTATAAATGTGAACTATGATTCTGACTATACTCATAATAACAAGGCTAAAGTTCACAATATACTGATGATCATCCTAGCCCCAGCTTATCTGGAACAAATGTGACTAATGAGTTTAAACAAGTTGAGAGTGTTACAAAAAAAGGCCTAGAATGGATGAAGCCGTTGACTCTGACAGTGATTGGTTTACAATCCAGCACAGTAAAACTTTTAAAGGGGACGAAAAGCAGATACATTTGTGATACCAACTCATAATAAATATTACCCCTTAACAAATTCTTTAAATGATGTCATAGAAAATGATATAATTCCAGCACCCTGTACCCTTGATAAGCTACCTAATAATACTATACAAGCTAGCACCATAAATAATATGTCCCAAGGTGATTTGATTAATTTTTCAGAAAACCGTGATGACATGGGTATTACTGAGGAAAGTATGGACATAGAACTTCAAATTATGAAGTTAATCGTACACCATAAATTTTTGTATTAGGTGATTCCTTCTATCTAATTTAGATAGAATTGTTTGTGATCCAGATAAAAGCTACCCAGACATTGTCTTGTTTTCTTAGTGCCAAAATAAGAGATATTGCAAAATGAGTCCTAAAATATTAAAAGGATGTAATGAGAAAGATTTAGTTATTATTCATATTGGAGTGAACAATATTTGGTATCAGCCAACCCAAGAGATTAAAGAAGCATATGTTGGACTGACAAATATTTTTGGCTGAGATTGGTGTACATACCGTGTTCTCTGAGATCCTCCCTGTTCCTAGGGCTAATGCTAATTTGATTAATAAAATTAAACATATTAATTCCTGGCTTAGAGCTTGGTGTCTTAAACAAGACATCAAATGTCTCACTCACTAGGAACAGTTTGCTGACAATAAAAGCTTATTATGCAAGGATGGATTACATCTAAATTGGCTGGGTAAAGAGGCTTTAGGTTTCAAAATCAACACATATCGATGTTTTTATGCAACACTTGGGTAGAAACTGTTAGGCTATTGCCAGGTATTGATTCTACAGGTTTGGAATCCGTTAATTCCTTACATAGTAAGGAAGTAATTTTAAATTACTTTTATTGAATGCTAGGAGTTTGAATAATAAAATAAGTGAACTTCAAGTAATACTACATAATGAAAATATAGACATTTTGTGGTATAACAGAAACCTGGTTCAGAGAGGCCACTGGGGTCAGAATATAGATGGATATTCCTTATTTAACAAAAACCGACTATATTCCAAGGGTGGTGGTGTAGCTATTTACGTTAGAGATAATATTACATGTTGGAGGTTGATTTTTAACTAGAGCCTCCTGTTGGCTTGGAAATTATTTGGATTAAAATCGATAATAAACAACTCCGGTAACATTAGGTTTATGCTATAGACCACCATCCATGGATACAGCCAATAACGATAAGATGTGTGATTATTTGGAGAATATTAAATTTAAAACTGATATTATTCTAATGGGGACTTTAATTTTCCTGATATAAACTGGTCCAATGGTACTGGTTTTAGTAAACAGGAAAAAAGATTTATTAGTACCATATAGCATTTGGGACTTGATCAGTATGTTGAATCACCTACTAGAAATAACCATATGCTGGACTTGATATTCTCAAATATTAAAACATCAGTGAGATGGCTAGTACTATGGCCCTTTAGGTAATAGTGATCATCTAGTCATTAAATGGTCATTTAATCTTCCAATTAAAAAATTCTGTGGGAAAACTGAATTTAAAATTTTAATAAAGCAAATTATAAGGCAATTAAGGATAATCTATTTAGGTGGAACTGGCAATATGAATTGTCTGGATTATCGAGTAGAGAATATTTGGGATAGAATAAAAAGGAAATCACATTTTGTATTACTGAATAGGTACCAACTAGAGTAAAATATACTGGACAGAAGAGGTCTCCACCTTGGTTTACGTCAAATTAAAAGGTTAGTTTAAAAAAAAAAACTTACAATAAATATAGGAAACATACCACAGAACAGAACTGGTCTAAATTTATGAATAAAGCTAAAAAGGTAAAAATCTCTATTAGGAGGGCTAAGCAGGAAGTGGAAAGTAATCTAATTAATTTACACCATGACAATAGGAAAAGGTTTTCAATTATATTGGTTCCTTTAAAACTTCTCCTACCTTAGTTGGACCACTAAAATCAATAATGTTGACATCAGTGATGAACAAACCATGGCTGATGAGTTTAACAGTTATTTTTCAAGCATATTTAAAAAAAGGGTAAATTTCTATGTATAAAACCATTTAACTCTGATTCTGTAATTCAATTTAATATAGCTGAAACTTTTTATATTATAGATTCTTTAAAATCTTCCACATCCATTGGCCTGATGGAATTCCAGCCATTTTTATGAAAAACCTCTCATATGAACTGGCGGGTATATTAACCTATTTATTTAATGAATCACTACACAAGGGTATTGTGGTTAAAGATTGGTGTGATGCAATTGTCATTCCTATTTATAAATCTGGATCCAAAAAGTAATAAATAATTATAGACCTATTAGTCTTACCTCTACCATATGTAAAATCATGGAGAGGTTAATTTTAGGAAAAATTAACATCCATATTATGGATAAAGGTTTGACTGATATATACCAACATGGTTTTCAACCAGTAGATCTTGTCAGACCAATCTGATAGATTTTTTGATCCCGTGAGTGAAGCATTGGACCATGGCCTGCCAGTGGATGTCATTTATCTGGACTTGAAAAGGCCTTGATTCTGTGTCTTATGACATACTTTTCAACTGCTTAGTTAAACTAGATCTTGATAAATATCTGACTCAATGGATAATGAAATGGTTATCCAATAGAGCGACAGCGATGTCGTTCTAAGAGGTTTTTATTCTCCATGGACCACTGTTACTAGGAGTCCCACAGGGTTCTGTTTTGGGGCCTGTGCTATTCAATATCCTGATTGCTGGTATGGATACTAAGTGTGGCAATTGGATTAGTAAATATGCTGATGATGCCAAACTGGGTGGGATTGTTAACAATCCGAGTCTATATCTTATTTACAAGATAATTTAAATTATATATCTGATTGGTTAACTGTCACAAATTGAAATTTAATATCAGTAAATGTAAGGTTATGCATTTTGGAAGAAACAATATATGTAGCAAACTACTACATTGAGAACCATACCCTGAAGGCTATTACAACTAGAGAGATCTGGGTGTCATTATTAATAATAATTTAAAGTTTACTGAACACTTGAACTTTAACATTAAGAAGCGTTCAAGATTGAGTAATTGTATATTTAGAAATATTAAAAGTAGAGACCATCAATAATGATTCCTTTATACTCTAGCATTATAAGAGCTAATTTTGATTATTGTTCCTCATTTTGTGCTCCAACACAGATGGGTGACAAAATATCCAGGAGAAAGGTTCAAAAAGGTTTGTTAAGAATATAAAGGGTATGGGAGTTTGTCTTATGAAGAAAGACTCAGGACAGCTCAATTTGTATAGTATGGAATATAGATCTATTGCAGGGACCTTTGTTTGCTTTATAAAGCAACCAGAGATGATTATTTGTTTGAAACATTGCATTTGAAATGGAATAATGCAATTGTTCAAACTCGTTTACCTAATTAAAACTATTCTTATCTATCAATCGAGACCATGAAAAGAACCAATTTTTACCAAGAGTAATTCCAATTTGGAATTCACTGCCTTATGATATAGTAAATTGTGTAAATTTGACCCAATTTAAAGTTCAGCTTGATATATATATGAAGGAATCAAGTTTGTAACCCACTTAGCTTAAGTGGCATGATCATAATGGGCTTGTCCTGATCGTGTAAACCACCAATGAACCTAGGAAGATCAGTGGTGACTCAGGAGATAGTGAGTAAATGCCTCATTACGGCGTTTCACTGCAATTAGACTCTCGATCAAGACTTAAGGAGCTTAATATGTATAGCCTCGAGGAAAGGAGGCAGAGGGGACATGATAGAAACTTTCAAGTACCTCAAGGGAATCAACAAAGTCCAAGAGGGTAGCATCTTTCAAAAAGAGGTGTGCAAGAACAAGGGAGAACAATTTGAAGATGGGGAGGGCTCAGAGGTAATTTAAGGAAGTATTTTTTCACAGAGAGGGTTGTGGATGCATGGAACGGCCTTCCGGAGGAGGTTGTGGAGTCAAAAACAGTGGTGGAATTCAAGCATGCATGGGACAGTCATAAGGCAGTTCTAGGGGGGTGGGGGTAGAAAGAAGTAGGCTGCTGGTTAACTAGGATCTGCAGCTTATCCAGTAGGCAGGGAAATGGGCAGACTGGGTGGGCCAAGCGGTCCTTATCTGCCATCAAATTCTATGTTTCTGTGTTTCTATAGTACACCATCACTAAACATTAGTCTTTTTTTTTTTTTTTTTAACTCTGTTTATCTCCATTCCTGAGAACTCCTTCCAGCATCCTCAGGTACCCAGCCTCTACCTTCCCTCGTGACTAGTCCTTCTCCCTCGTGCCACCGAGCACCACCTTGGGGTCTGAACCCTCCAGAGGTAGGGCTGCCCTATCTGACCAGGGTGCTCTATCTTATAGGGCAAAGTGCCCGGCACATGAGTGGCCCTGTGGAGAGGAGATAGCCCGGTATTGGAAGTGTGGGCTATTGGGCAGACGAGGTGCCTTCATCTATCCCCAGGAATAGGATTTTTCTCTTCTTTTTCCGTGTTTCCTGACCCCTGCATGGAGTAGGCTTATCAAGGCAACGTAATGCATAACTCCGCCCCAGCATTGCAACATCACTATCAGGCACCCCGACAGCCACCAGAGGACCCTCCGTGGCGATCACATCCCAAACCCTCCCGGGGAAGAAAGTAGTCCTATGGATGCTAGTCTCTTCCCCATACGACCAGCAGCCCGGGCTCGTTCCGGTCGATCGCCCGGTGCACGCCAGTGTGGCGTCCAGCGCCTCAACCTCAGCACCACTGGCCTCTAAACATTAGTCTTGACATTGCTTTGAGGAAAAAGGCAAGCTTCAGCCTAACTGTGATTCAGGGCCTCCTGTCTTAGACCAAGGGTGTAGGCAGGCATACTCACAGTACATATTTGTGTACAGTTTTGTTGAGTGCCTGTCACAAGCCATATGCCTTTCTGTTACCATTTTCACTCAAACCTGTAGCATTTGGGTTAGTGTAGGCCACTGAGGAGTGCTTCTGTTCAAACATCCGTTGTTTAGGAAATGGATACATGTTTAACCTTTTTAGAGATTAGAAGATTTATCTAACAACAGTCTGACTTGTTTGGACAGGGGTACCATTTGGAGAATATGTTTAAATTTTTTATTGGGGTGTAACTGTTGGAGACTGTGTACAAGCAGAAATTTCTGGCTGCACCCCTGACCTACAGCCACCAGACACACTGACTGTCCATTCTAACTGGGACTCATTCCAGGTGTAACCTGATGCAAGAGACACCAGATAGAAAGATGAAGATGAAGGATGGACCAGTGCCTTCAGAAGGGAAAAGAGGAGCAGGGGGGAAGGGAACACAGATGTAGTGATAGTGGAGGATAGAGTGAGGGAGGGGCTGCTGATAGAGAAGATGGACAAATCACCAGGCCCGGACAGAATACATCCAAGGGTACTAAAGGAACTGGCTGAGGAGCTGGCAGGGCCACTGGCAGACCTATTTAATAGTTCACTAAAGTCAGGCATGGTACCGCAAAACTGGAGAACAGCACATGTAGTGCCCCTCCACAAAAGTGGTTCCAAGGATGACCCAGAGAATTACAGACCAGTCAGTCTGACTTCCATTGTGGGCAAGCTCATGGAGACCATACTAAAGGAAGGGTTGGTGGAATATCTAGAGGAGCATGGTCTCCAGGATGTGAGGCAGCATGGGTTCATGGGGGGGAGATCGTGTCAAACTAATCTGATTGACTTCTTTGATTGTGTCACTAAGACAGGGGCCAAGCGGTAGACATTCTCTATCTTGATTTCAGCAAGGCCTTTGGCTCTGTGCCTCACAAAGGTTGATCAGGAAGTTGGTGGATCTCAGGGTTGGGAAAAGATGGCCACGTGAGTGGAAAACTGGCTGAGGGACAGAACCCAGAGGGTGGTTGTGGGGGGAGAGTTATCTGGCACCAGAGAGGTAACCAGTGGGGTCCCGCAGGGCTCGATGCTGAGGCCGGTGTTATTCAGTGTCTTCATCAGTGACATTGGGGATGGCATTAAGGACAAAACGTGCTTATCTGTGGATAACACCAAGCTCTGTTGACGAGCAGGCACAGCTAAAGGGATACAGGACCCACAGGAAGATCTGGAAAAGCTGAGGAGGTGATCCAGGATCTGGCAGCTTGGCTTCAGTGCCAAGAAATGCAAAGTTATGCACATTGGAGCCAAGAATCCCAGGACAGAATACTACCTGGGTGGAGTCTGAGTATCTGCATCAGAGGAAGAGAAGGACCTGGAGTGATGATCAGTAGTGACCTGAAGCACTCCACGTAGTGCAAAAAAGCAGCAGCAAAGGCAAACAAGATGCTGAGATGCATATCTAGGGGGATCAGTAGTAGAAGAGAGGAGGTTATACTGCCCTTGTACAGGTCACTGGTAAGGCTGCATCTAGAGTATGGAGTTCAGTACTGGTGCCCACACCTCAAAAAGAACATTACCCTGCTGGAGAAGGTCCAGAGGAGGGCTACAAAGATGATAGCAGGTCAGCAGGGTAAGGCATACAAAGAGAAGTTGAGGGCACTGAACATGTACTCCCTGGAAGACAAGAGAGAGAGGAGACATGATTGGGACCTTCAAGTACTTGAAAGGATAAATAAATCATCATGTGTATTTTATTTTATGAAACTGAAATTGTATTACTTATATCGAACCCCATTGAAAATGAGTCTAATCACCCAAAGGTTATCCTTTTCTTAATTTATAAGGAATAAACTTTTACAACAATTGATAAGGAGAATCTCTTTAAGCTGAGTGGTAACCATAATATTAGAGAGAGAGGTCAGGAAGCACTTCTTCACAGAGAGGGTGGTGGACACTTGGAATGCGCTGCTGGAAGAGGTCATCTCATTGAAGACAGTGGGCAGCTTTAAGCGAGGCTGGGATAGGCATAGGGGGAAGGTAAGGATCATGAATAGTTAGGATGGGAGGAGTAGGGAGGGAGGGCAGGGTTATTAGCTCAAGCTGTGGACCGTGCAATATGAGCAGACTTTATAGACCAAATAGCCTTCTTCTGCTGGCTTCTTCGTATGTTCATATGTATGTATAGTTACATAAGAGTGTACTGTAACAGTAGATCTTCGAGAGGATTTCATGCATCAGGCCATGCCATCATCTCTCCATCCCCTTAGCTTTCAAGCTTTTCTGTGTCTGTCTCTCTTTCTCCAGGATGATTCACCTTCTGTTTCCTCTCCTTCTGGTGGAAACTTCTGGCCCCTTAGTGATCCTCTGTAGGGGGTCTCAAATGGAAAAGAACTGAGGAGGTTGCGGGGCTACCCTGTTTATAAGGGAGGGATGTCACTGCATCTGACATCGCCATGGGTGGCCCCTGTAGACTGCGTAGCTAGAAAGTTGCTGTGTGGTCCTAGTGCTCTGGTTATAAGTTCCATAGGTGTGGCCTGATGCAAGAGCTCCTCTTGAAGATCTACTATTAAGGTAAGCTCTTACATAACTGTACTGTCTTCATGAGGACTCACAAAAAGAAGTGAGCTATATCAACAAGACGAAGCTTACGAGCAAAGCGCCAGGGCTTTTTGTCAACACTGTCTGACACTGCGGTTTTCTTTTGCACTAATTAGCCTGTTAATGTTGGTCTTGCATGGCTAAATAAAGCCTTGATCTTACATAGAAACATAGAAGGTGATGGCAGATAAGGACCGTGTGGCCCATATAATCTGCCCCTTTTCCCCTGCCTAATGCAACACCACAGACCCTAGTTGATCTGTGGCTTACCCTCTCTTCCCTATTGCAAGAGTACTCTTGTCTATCCCATGCATTCTTGAATTCCTCTACCATTTTTGCCCTCACCACCTCTGCATGGGAGGCTGTTCCAAGCATCCACTACTCTTTCTGCCAAAAAGTACTTCCTCACATTGCCCCTGAGCCTCATATCATGCCCCCTGTTCTTGTACACTTTCTTTTCTGAAAGATGCTACCCTCCTGTACCTTGTTTTAACCCCGGGATACTTTAATGTCTCTTATATATCCCCTCTCTCTCCTCCAGAGAATACATATTGAGGTACTCTAGTCTTTCCTCATATGACTTTTGGTGCAGTCCTTGCACCATTTTTGTTGCTCTTTGCTGGACTGCCTCTTATTTTGTCTATGTCCTTCTGGAGATGCAGCCTCCCAGAACTGGACACAGTACTCCAGATGAGGTCTCACTAGTGATCTGTACAGTGGCATAATCACCTTCTTTCTGCCGGTGATACCTCTCCCTGTGCATCCTAGCATCCCACTGGCTCTCCCCTCAGCCTTCTCTCATTGTTTGGTTACATTTAGGTCATCAGATGTGATCACCCCCAGGTACCATTTTTAATTGGTGGCTGTCAGTACCTCTCCCCCTATCATGTATTCCTCCCTTGGATTTCTGTGCCCCAAATGCATAATTTTGCACTTTGCATTGAATCTTAGCTGCTACACTCTCAACTACTCCTCAAGCATGTTTAGGTCCTTTCTCATTTTTTTCCATCTGCCCTGCAGTGTCCACCCTGTTTGCAGAGCTTAGTATAATCTGCAAAGTGGCATACCTTCCGCTCCAGCCCCTCTGGTCCCAGCATGGATCCCTGCCAGTCAAACTTTATTTAACCAGGCATTTACATCATTGAGCAAGCTCATATGCAAGATGGTCCTGGACACACAGTACAAATTCATTACAATAAACCATGTCAAACCATAACATAACATACAGGGAACAGACAAGTTTTTAAATTACAGTTGCAACTAATATCTAGACATTGTTGATTACTGACTGTTTACGTGCACAGTCAGGCTCTTGCAGTAGGTTTGGGGACTATTGAGAGGAGGAGAGGAAGTTGTAGGAGGGAGGGAGAGAGGAGAGGAAGGCAAAGAGACAATGGAGACAGTAGGATGGCAGACACATGAGGGGACGGGGGGCAATCCTGCTATGGAATGTGCCCCCTGTGGGATTTCCGCTGGGGGAAAAGGGAGCCAGGGAGGAAGGTAGTTATACTAAGAGGAAGTCGGCCGCAGGGGGATTAGGCTGCCAACAGGGTCCAAGAGCTGGGTGAATTCCATCTGTATGTCCATGGTTACCTGAAGCAATCACACACAGTATTCAGGCACTGATAAATCAGCTGTCTGAATACATGGGGAACTAGGTAGGAGGGAGCATTTAAGTACTTTCTGAGTGTTGTTCTAGAGTGATGGGAGGAAAGAGCTGACGGCAGTAGAGCCAAGGCATGTCCTCATCCTCGGTAGGTTGAGGAGGACAAGGGTGAAGTTCCATAGGCCATAAGTACCAACTGACCGTTCAAACAGATTACCGATGTAAGGTGGGAGTTTATTTGAGAGTGCCCTGAAGAGCCACATGAGGGCATTTCTTTGCTTCCTCGTGGAGAGGGACGGCCAATCAAGTGCCTGGTAAAGCAGGCAGTGATGAGTCCGCAAGGGCATGTCAAGTATGAATCTCAAGGCACGATGGTAGAGTGTATCAAGCTTTTGCAGCGCATACTGGGGGCAGTGGCTGTATAGAAAGTCAATGTAGTCAAGCAAGGGCAGAAAGGTTGTTTGGACCAGTTGTTTCCTAGCTTCAAGAGTGAGAAGACGTCTTATGCGGTAGAATATGCCAAGTCGCTGTCTTAGTTTTTTTGATAGTTCGTTTAGGTGAACACTAAAAGTAAGCTTGTTATCCAACCAGACTCCCAGATATTTGAATTTATCGACTATTTCCAGAGATTCACCAAGGAAGGTGATAATCTGGCAGATACCTGGTGTCCCCAAATTGAATGGGGGATGCGGGGAGATGATCATGGTTTTTAATTTTTTGGTATTGAGCAAGAGCTTAAGGCTCAGAAGGTTATGCTGGAGCGCGAAAAAGTCCTACTGTAATTCCTTGTGTGCAAGATCTAGAGATGGGTTGGTTGTGTAAAGGAACTGTATCATCTGCGAAGAGATGAACATTTCCAGCAAGAAGACCAGAGTCAGTGCTATTAATATTGATAGCAAAAAGGATAGGCCCCACGATGGATCCTTGCGGTACATGTCGGGAAGGGCTTTAATGGGGACAGTTCCCCTGTGCTTTAATTTGTTGTCTTCGATTTGTGAGGTAACAGTGAAACCATTTAACTGCAGCATGGGTTAAGCCTGTGGCATCCCACTGGTAACCCCCCTCCTCGAATTGAACACCATTTACTACCACCCTCTATGTCCTGTCACTAAACCAGTTTCTGAGCCAGTTTACTACATTGGGACCCACTCTCTTGCTGCCTAATTTACATACGAACCTCCTATGTGAGACGGTGTCAAAGGCCTTCCTGAAATCTAGGTAGGCCACATCCACCGCCCCTCCCTGATCTACTTCCCTGGTCACCCAGTCAAAGAAATCTAGCAGATTTGTTTGACATGACCTTCCCGCTGTGAATCCATGCTTCCTCAGATCCTGTGCACCACTGGATTCAAGAAATATCACAATCCTTTCCTTTAGCAGTGACTCCATTAATTTAAACACCACCGAGGTCAGGCTGACTGGCCTGTAGTTGCCAGCCTCCTCCCAGTTTCCACTTTTGTGAAAAGGGACTACATTCACCCTCCTCCAGTCCCCTGGAACCACCCCGTCTCTATCGATTTGTTGAATAGAACTGTTAATGGTGCTGCCAACACCTAAGTTCTTATAATATTCTGTGATGTGTCCAATCCGGCCACACAGCCTTGTTTGTCCCCTTTCAGATTCTCAAGTTCCTTTAGGACTCTTTCCTCCGTAAATGGGCTGGTGTCCACCTCTCTCCCATTGGTGCGCCTATCGCCCAATAGTGGTTTTTCTTCTTCCCCTTCTTCTGTGAATACCGAACAAAAATATTTGTTTAGGATTGTTGCTTTTTCTAGGTGCCCCTCTGCACCGCCCTCCTCCCTTTTTAACCTCACAATCCCAACCCTGTGTCTCCTTCCTTTCATTAATGTAGTTAAAAGGTCTTGTCACCTTTCTTAATTGCCTGGACTTTCCCTCCGTTTGCCTTTGTGCTCCTGACTGCTATCCCTGCCTCCCTCTGCTTTTCCACATACAGTTCCCTGTCTTTCCCCTGTGTTTTCTTGTACCTCCTGAAAGCTAACTTCTTCTCACTTACCTTCCTGGCTACATCCTTTGAGAACCATAGTGTTTTTCTTTCTTTGTTTTGCTTAGTCCTTAACACAAAGGCTTGTTGCCTCAGCTATGATTCCTTAGTAGCCCATTGTTTCTCTACATCTGCCCCTTCTTCCCCTACCAGGGCTTCCTTGAAACATTCTCCCATTTTTTGCAGAGTTGACCAGTCTTAAATCCAGGACCCTTGCTTTCATGTGGTTTGACTTCCCCAGTGTTCTCACATTGAACCACACCTTATGATGATCACTGGACCCCAAGTGGCTACCCACCAGTACATTGGTGACTCTGTCGCCATTGGTGAGTACTAGGTCCAATATTGCTCTTTCTTTGGTGGGTTCTGCCACAAGCTGTTTGAGGCACACCCTGCAGGGCATCCAGCATTTACTACTTGCGTTGGCTAATTTTGTGCACATGGCCAAGTGGGGTACTTTTGAACTGTGTTGTGACCAGAGAATCTCCTCCATTGAGCCACAGGTCTCTCTCCTTCTTCGGATGGTAGGTAGCATCCTGCCTGTACTCTCATGCAGGTTCTCTTCTTATGCCCAATTTTTGATATTATATTACTCAGGTTTCCATATCCTCTCCTGTGTTCCTGTTTTGGTCCCAGTTGCTTTAGTCCACCTGGAGCTTAAGTATTAAGTTTCCTGATGGTGCTGACACCAGAGGTTTACAGTTCCATGATGTGGCTCAATAGGAGAGTCCCTCAAAGATCATCTGTTATGGTAAGTGTTCTTTCTGAAGTTGAGTAAATTTGGAATTGCAGGAAACATTGCACAATGCATAGAGAGATGCTTAAGCAATAATGTAGACCACAGTGAGTAGTGGTGCTTGTGACTTCAGATTGGAAGGAAGTCACCATACTACTGGAGTTCCCCAGGGGTTAGTACTGGGACACATACAGTTCAGCATTTTTGTTGATGACCTGGAGTTGGGAGTCTCAAGTAAGGTCATTAAATGTATGGATAATATCCATCTGTATGCCTGCCTTCACTCTGGAACTTTCCCCACCCTCTGTTCATCTTTCCACCTCTGTCTCTCTCAGACCATAGCTACAGTCTCATTTTATACTCTGTTTTCCCTACCCTCAGCTGCTGTTGCTGTTCCCTGATGTTATTAACCTCTACTCATTTTTTTTCTCCCAGTGCAGTCCTCATTTGCTGTGTTTACTTTTTTTTTATCTTTTATAATTTATTGTGCTCAACTGTGTGCGTGTCTATTTACTGCTTTACCTCTTCAGGGGGGAATACCATGTTGTTAAAATTGTTGTGCCAGAGCTGAAGCCTCTATTACAGTATTTAGTCGTAGACTTTTCTGCAACTATGCTTGGTTGTATTTGTCATTATCCGTGCTCAAAATGTCATCCTAACCTGAACCCTCACTTCAAGTCCGCCTGGAAACGAGCCTTGGCTGAGTGCACCTTTGCCAGTTACAAGTTTTCAAATGAATGACTAAACGTAAGCATGGTAGATGCCAGGGAGAACAAAGATGGTCTGCAAAGAAACTTACATGTACAGGGAGTAGGCTGACAAGGCCAAATTAAATTTAGTGTGAATAAGCCTAAGGACCTCCACTTGATGCCCAAAAATTCAGGTTGCACATACTTTTAAACGGAAAACAACTAGCAGTCATTTATTATAAAAAGCCCTGTGGATTATCACCGCCAATGAGAACCAGTAGTTGTCATTGCTTTGTGCAGTGACAGTGGGTAAGGCAAATCAAATGCTGGGCTGCATAAAAAGGTATAATTTCATAAATGTGATATGATTCCACCTTTTGTAGGGCAGTGGTAGAGCTGCACTCGGAGTGCATTGTGCAGATTTGGTTCCTTCAGTATAAAAAGGATACTGAAGCAATCGAAAGGGGGTTTAGGGACAGGATGAGGTTGATCAGGGTAAATTTTTCAGTTTTTGCAGGCCAGTGCAGTTGGACTAGAGGATATATCTTATGCTTAAAGGGGGATATAATTAGGGGGTAATATAAGGAAGCATTTAATGACTCAGAGTGGTTATCCAATTGAACAAGTTCCAAAAGGAGGCACTGAAAGTGGAGAGTGTTGAAACTTTCAAAACCCAAGTTGGTTTAGTTCCTCATCGAGAATAACATTATGGACTATTGGTTTTAATTCATTGAGCATGGGAGGGGCATACCTTACATCAGAATTAGCGTGCCCCAGAGGAACCTGCAGATCACTTGGCCTTTGCCTCCCCGAAGTTTCTGCCACTGGCAGTTTTTCTTTCCACAGTACCAGGCTCCATAAAATGTACTGGTGGTACTTCTTGTGAAACAGTCGCTGCAGATGTTTCATAGAATAGTGAATGCTGCAGCTAGATGCCAGGAGAGGACTGCATAGAGTCTTGGTCCTTTTTCAATTTAGTACTTGGTTCCCT
The DNA here is from genome assembly GCA_016271365.2 of Neoceratodus forsteri. Taxonomy (NCBI): domain Eukaryota; kingdom Metazoa; phylum Chordata; order Ceratodontiformes; family Ceratodontidae; genus Neoceratodus; species Neoceratodus forsteri. Next base: position 1,629,621,952 of record CM057453.1, read on the forward strand.
TTTGCTTTAATACACACTTTAATTCAAGAAAAAGCTGTTCTGAGCACACATGCTAACTACATAATTTTTCACATCTCCTAACTGTGCTAAGGGACCTTGTATGCAGTTATAAGAGTCATATTCTGAGAAACAAAAAACTGAACATCAAACACATTGAATTGGGGCATGTACTTCGTAATCACACAGCAACTAAAAAAAAAAAGCTGCTGGAGCTAACCAACATGAACCCTCAATTCTAGGGACATGAATATAGCTCACTAGCCACACTCTGGCAGTTCTTCTAGAGCAGTCTGATTTGCTGGGTCTTTAAGCTGAGCTCCTCCCACCACCCAGTTGGTATATCCCTGACTCCACCCCGTAACTTCAGATCTTTCTTTCCACTGGAAAAACAGGTCACCTTCTTTGCGGCTTTCATGTAAGCATTAGTACAACATAGGCAAACTTTGTTTTTGAAGTTTTTCATGTTCTTCGGCTTTATTTCCTTGGTTCCTTTGACTCCGCCTCGCAGATCATCGATGGAACAACAGAAACCGGGCTTCAAATTCTGCGTTCAGTGCTGGCAGAAGATGTCAGCCAGTGACTGGCATGCTTCCTGAGTCCTTTGAGTATAGGAAGCTCTGACTCTCGCTGTGTAGGCCTTCTGAACAAGTTCCTAAGGACTACCTTAAGGGCTGCAAGAAGGCCTTGGCTGCAACCGGGTCTACTCAGCAGCTTGCAGCCCTTGCAGCGAAAGTGGCTGATGCTGTGGTGGGCACCTCCTTAGTCTCGGTGCTGTTCCTGGGTGGGGCCAGCATTGGAGGGTGATTCACTGGAGGCTTCTGGGACATGTTTTTGGCCCTTTAGACCCTGTGGGAGAGCCCTGCCCACCGTGGTTCCAAGTACGAGCACTGCTGGCACTGGACGTGGGACCAGAAGAGATCAAGGTCCTTCTGGTTCCTTGGCTCACCTGACTGCTCGATGGTGGTTGAGTGCCCTTCAGTCAAGGGGCAGGTTAGGTAGGTTGAGGGCTCTTCTGTACCCCCATCCAGTCAGTCAACTTCTACTCTGGTTGAGCAGGCCATGGAGATTTTTCTCAAGCTTGTCAGCTGGCTGTTAGACAAGGTTGTGGAATTGATCTCACAGATCCCGATGCTCCTGGTCCACATTCAGGAGGATGTGGCTCTGCTGGAATTCCTAACTGGCCCACCGCAGGAGGGGCCTCCACTAGCGATCGAGCCTTCCATGCCTGTGCTGGTCAGCATAGTTCAGCATGTGGTATACCACAACCAGCCGGAAGGCTCACCTCAGCATTGATTGTCTGGTTGAATGTTGAGATTGTGATCGAGATCTCGGTCGAGGGTTCCAACTCTCAATCCAACTCGACCGAGAGGCATATGTCGACACTTCTCATCCTCGGTAAAGGGCACCACTAAAAGCTGTGCAGGTGCTGCAAGGTGTTCCTCTGGCAATAGTGGGCCATTGTGGGGCAGGGTAGGGTTCCACCCTCTGGACTACCAGTTACATGGCAGCCATCACTGGTGCCCCTGCCAGTCCACGCTATGCAAGTGCTGCCCAAGCTGCTTCTTCACCACTTCGGGTGGAGCCACCACCAGTGCAGCCAAAGATGGGTGCTCTGACCAAATGCAGATCACCCTGTGAGAGGATACCCGGATGGTCCATGATGCGAAATGGTCAAGGGCCATTTTCAAGGAGTCCTTGGATAACTCAGACTACAAGGGCATGGCCTCCTCAGGAACTCTCTTCCTGGACTAGGGATCGGTCAAAGAGTTCTCCACCGAGCAAGTCCTGGTGTCTTTTGTTGGCGCTTCTCTGATATATTTCGAGTTCATGTCCATCCTATTAGAGCCAGTTGAAGCAAACAAAGTATCCCTTTACTGGCATTCTGGAACAGGACAAATCTCCAGGGGTTGCCTTTCCCTTGGCTAAAACTATTTTGGGACTGGCCCTCACCTCCAGCATCCTGCCTGGCATCCTCTACCTGTATGATCCACAAGTATATGGTCCCAAGAGGTTCCCTTTTGGGGTTCTCTGACCACCCCTGTGTAGAGGGGCTTGTTACAGACTCGGTTTTCTGTACGCTGGGAAAACAGGGGGACATGGAGAAACCTTCAGGCAAGGTGTCCCGTAAGATTGACTGCACCCCTAAAAAGGTGTACACTACAGTGTCCTTGGGTCCCTGTCAGACCAGTTATGCCATGGTGATGGCCAGTTTCAGTCACTTCCTGATGGGAGTGTTTGATTACATCCTCCCTCACCTTCTAGCTGAGGAGCAGTTGTTGGTTATGGTCATCAGAGACCAGAGTCAATTGCTGGCTAAACACCAGCTTCAGACAGCCTTGGACTTGGGTGATTCATGTGCCCGTACCATGATGACAACTATCTCCATGCGTCACAGGGCCTGGCAGTATCTATCCATCTGCATGGCAAACACTGAGTATAAGCTGGCTGATGTCCCTTTCTTGGGTATTAACATATTTAGCCCTGGGGTGGAAGGACATCTCACCAGTAATAGGAAGTCCATTGCCATACTGGATTCTGTGGCATCATTCCAGAAGAACCCAAAAAAGAAGCCTAAGAAACAGACTTTCCATACTGGTCCTTTCAGCTGCAGCCTACACGGCAGCAGCTCCAGTAGAGGCAATGCCAGGCCTGGCACCCCAAGCTCAAGTCCAGGAGCCAGGGTCCTAAGAAAAGCGGGGGCCGGGGTGGTGCCCTCCAGGTGCAGCCGCCGGTGCCCCCACAGAAGCTGCCCAGTGATGGTTGGGAGTTGTCTTCCTTCTCCCCATCCTGTCCCTGTCTGCACTCTCCGTTGGAGGTCAGCTACATCACTTCTTGATGTATTGGTCTGCTATCATGATGGACAAGTGGATGTGGGTGTCTCTGTGCACCTTGGGAATCCACGGTGTCACAGGATATGCTATCTGGCCTTTGGGAGGACATTGCTTAGCTCCTTGCAAAAGGGGCAATAGCCTGTGTCCCAGATGTCCTGGCCAGAAAGGTCATGTGTCCAGGGATGTCCTAATCCTGAAATGGGGGGAGGGGTTGGTGCCCCATACTGGATCTGCCGATCTGAACCAGTTCATGCAGAACTGCAGGTTATGGATGGTGATGCTGAATCAGATCATTCCATTGCTGGAGCAGAACATGTATTTTTGCACCCTGGACCTCCAGGATGCATTCTTTCATATCCTAGTCTGTCTGTCCCACTGGTTCTGAGTGGAAGGGGTCCTGTACCAGTTCCATGTCATGCCCCTCGGCCTCTCCTCAGTGCCCAAGGTCTTCACAGCAAGTGCATAGCAGTGGTGGCAGCCTACCTGAGGCCCCTAGGTGCCAGAGTGTATACCTGCCTAGACAAGTTGTCGCTAGCTGGGTCATCCGAAGAGGCTGTAGAGAGGTCTAGAGATCTGGCTTTCCAGACTTGCCAAGACCTGGGCCTGCTGGTCAGCCCAATCAAGTCCGAACTGGTACCATGCAGGTGATCAAGTTCATCAGGGCAGAACTAGACTCACAGTGGGTCAAAGTCCATCTGCCTGTGGACGGGCACTGGATCTTACCCTTACCTGATCATTTCAGATTGAGCCTCACATCCTCCTGGGATTTCCTGCAGCTGCTGGAGTACATGGCGTCCCACACCATTGTGGTCTGTTGGGGATGCTGACAGATGTGCTACCTCCAGTGGAGTTGGGCCATCAGTGGTCCCAGCACCTAGGGCACTTGAACAAGCAGGTCATGGTGACCCAGCCAGTGTGGATGCCATCCACTGGTGGCTAGTGATTAAATACCTAGAGGAAGGAATCCCTTTTTTCTGCCCAGAACCGACCGTCACACTCGTGACAGATGCATCTCTGGTGGGGTGGGGAGTGCACCTGGGAGACCACTGAACCCGCGGGTTCTGGTCACCCTGGGGGGCCTGTCACCACATAACCCTGCTGGAGCTCTCGGCAATGCAGCTGTCTCTCATGGAATTCGCTCTTTCAGTCAGGAGTAAGGTGATTTTGGTCCAGATGGACAACACCACGAGCACGTTCTACCTGAACAGGCAGGGCAGAACTTACTTTCTTCCCTTGTGCCAGGAGGCCCTCCACACCTGGACCCACATGTGAAGCCTTGGTGCTGATCTCCTGGTGATCTGTTTTGCATGTGAGTCCAATCAGCTGGCATGCTCTCATCTGGGTAGGACAGACGTCACATGAGTGGTCCCTGAATGAGGAGGTGGTGAACCCCCTGTTCTTCCTGTGGGATACTCCTCTGGTGGATCTGTTTGCCTCCTAGGATATTGCCAAACTGGGGCTGTTATTTGCCCCGCCCCCCATATGACACAGTTGGGGATGCCTTCATGAGACCCTGGACATCAAGCCTCGTGTACGCCTTCCTCCTTCCCTTTTTCCACAAGGTGGTTAAGGCCTGAAAGGACAAGGCACAGATGATCCTTATAGCTCCAGACAGGCCTCAGCAGTTCTGATACCTGGATCCCCTCATCCTCTGCAGCAGACCTCCATGGCAGCTCCGTTTCTGCCCGGATCTGCTGACCAGACAACAGGGGATGTTCCTGCACCCAGGCTTGTAGTTCCTGCACCTCATGGCCTGGTTCCTGAGCAGCTAGAGTTCCAGGCTTTGGGTGTTTCAGATGAAGTGCTCCACATTGCCGAGGCCTCATGTAAAGAGTCAACTTGCCAGTGTTATGCCTTTAAATGGAAGAGGGTCTCCATTTGGTGCCAGGGCAAGGAGCTTGATCCCCCTTGCTGCCCTCTGGCAAGCATCTTGGACTGTCTGTAATCCATTTCTCAGCTGGGACTGCAAGTGACGACCCTTAAGGTGCACTTGGCGGCCATCTGTGCTTATTGGGCGTGGGCTGGTAAGCCAACAGTTGCCCTGGAGAGGGTGGTTGGGTGCTTTTTCAAGGGCTTGGATCACGTGTCACCTGCAGTGCATGAACCACCTCCAATCTTCAGTCAATCAATCTTTATTGTACCTGGCAAAACACCATTGCGAGAACTTGTTTACAAGGTGGTCCTGGGAGGAAAATACATGAGCTATAGCACAACTGAAGAATTGCTGTTACAATAGGACATTTTACAATAGAGTGAACAGTACAGATCATCATAGCATGGGTTACATTTCAAATCTTAAAACAAGTAAGGAACATATACAATAGTAGGGCACACTGCAGTAAGGTAGGGAAAGGATTGCAGAGAAGGGAGAGAGGAAAGAGGATGAACAAGGAGGAAAGGGGGTGGAATGAGCATCACAGCAATACCACCGTACATTCCGGTATTGACAGCGATTAACAAGGCGCATGTAGCAAGTGCTATAGGCTAGTGCATCAGTTCGGGGCTCCTCAGACATAGGTATTGGATTATGAATAGCAATTGCAAGTATCCTTTAGCAAGTGTCTAAGTGAAGTTTTAAAGGTAGCCATACTAATAATTTTAGTAAAGTTTTAAGGATTTTGTAGATTGTTCCAAAGCGAGGGAGAGCATGTCTTAAGGAGGATGCGTCATAGTGTGTTCTGATTCTAGGAAGATCAAGCACAATATAGGAGTGCCTTCTGAGTGAGTATGTTTCAGGGATACATTTTAAAAGACCAAAGATGTTTTGGGGAAGCCTGTTGGTGAGGGCTGTGTAAGTCCAAATGGCCGCATTTTTCAGTCTCCTAGTTTTTAGTGAATGCCAGTCAGTCTGCACGTAAAGGGAGCAGTGGTGGGTATTATAATGAGTGCTAGTGATAAATCTTAGTGCTCTATGGTATAGTGTGTCCAGCTTGGTTAGAGCAGCAGTAGAGCAATGAATATAGAGAAAGTAAGCGTAATCCAAGAGAGGGAGAAATGTAGTTTGAACCAGTCTTATTTTGGGCTTCATAGGTAGGTGCTTGATTAGAAAGAAGAGACCTAGTCTTTGTTTTAACCTTTTTTGACAGTTACTCTATGTGTATAGTGAAGGAGAACTTGCAGTTGATCCCAAAACCCAAGTATTTAAACTTGTACAGTACCTCTAATGGTTCACCCAAGAGGGTCGTGATCTGTGGCTTGACTGCCAAAGGGTGCTTGCTTACCGAATTGACTTGTAGAGAGAGGTAAATAGCTTTAGTCTTGCATTAAGCAATACTTTTAGGTGCAGGAGATTTTGTTGTAACAGGTTGAATTCTTGTTGCAAACTCCAAACAAGCAAGATCAAGGGAGAGCTTAGCAATGTAAATTACAGTATCATCCACAAAGAGATGGACATTTGCTGTGCCAATTCCAGTGTTCATATCATTAATATAGATCATGAATAGTAAAGGCCCTAGGATTGACCCATGCGGAACTCCTCTCTGCGAGGTTTTAAGAGGAGAGAAGTCACCTTCGCTTTTACCTGAAGTCTGCCTATAAGGTAACGTGAACCATTTTAAGGCAGTGTCATTGAGGGCAGTATTCCTCAGCATAGTCAGTAGAAGATTGTGGTCTATGGTATTGAATGCCTTGCTCATGTCTAGAAATAATGCGCTTACATGATTTTTGGAGTCGAGCCATCTGCCAGTCGTTCATTACTCGGCCAAGGCAGTGACCGTGATGTGTTTAGGTCTGAAACCAGACTGTAAGGGGTTGAGCATGTTGTGTGTTTCTAGGTATGATATTATTTGAGAGTTAACTAGCTTTTCAAGAAGTTTTGATAGGGTAGGTAATAGAGATATAGGCCAGTAATTATTGGGGTTACTCGGATTGCCGTACTTGAAAAGCAGGATGATATGTGCTGTTTTCCATACAGAAAGAAGAGCCCCTTGAGCAAGAGACATATTGAAAAGGTGGGTAATGGGGCACAGTCAGCACATGATAACCTAGTTTTAGGAAGTAGGGTTCGAGCTGGTCGGATCAGGCACTTTTTGTGGTATCCAAGGTCAGTAAGAGATCTTTAACCTGCTTAAAAGAGATTGGGCTGAAGCTGAACTTGGCTGCATGGTTGGGGGCCTTTATATGGGGACATGTTGTGACAGAGTTGCAGAGCGGTGAGAATAATTTGCTTGCAGGGGAGGTGTCGAAGGCTAAACCTGCCGTGGCAAAGTGGTTGTTTAACAGATCAAGGATGCACTGTTTGCTTGTGGCGTGATACTGCCAGAAATGATCTTAGCAGACAGAGATGTAGAGGGACTATGTCCTTCTATTTCCCTTACAGTTTGCCAGAATTTGGCGAATTATTATTGGTAGAATCCAATGCTAATTGAAAATATTTAGCTTTCTCTGCCCTTGTAAGTTTAGTGCAGTGGTTTCATGAAGTTCTGAAAGCCACCTAATCTGCTGGTAGTTTGGTTGTTCGTACTCTTTTCTATAGGACATCTCTGTTATGTAGGGCTGTTTCTAGTGTACCATTAAACCACGGGCATGATCTCTTCCTAGTTCTGATTTTAACTAGTGGTGCATGTTTGTTAATCACCTTTAGCACAAAGTTTTGGAACAGGTTGTGGGCTTCTGGCACTGTGGTTGCACAGTAAAAGTCTTGCCATCTGATATTGATTAAGTCCATCAGGAACTCGGTGCAACTGAAGTTATGATGATTCCTTTTGAAATATGTAGCTGGTAGTGGAAATAGGCTTCGGTGTGATCCACACATAGGCCTCCACCGTGGGACTTACTGCTGGTGTTTGCTGTGCTCATGGACAAGCCTTTTGAGCATGTGCACAGGTGTCACGCCTGTTGTGGACGACAGCCTTCCTGGTAGCCATTACATCATCCAGCAGGCTTGGGGAACTCCAGGTGCTCTCAGTGGAGTCTCCCTGCCTGGTCTTCCACAGGGACAAAGTCATCCTTCACCCCAACCCGAAGGTCCTCCCAAAGGTTTGGAGTTTCACCTTAACTAGGCAGTTAACTTACTGATATACTTTACCAACCCATCTTTTGAGGACAACTGTAGGCTCCATACCCTGGACCTGCAGAGGGAGTTCTTTTGTAGAGTGGATGGTTGGAGTTCAGGAGGCTCACCACCTGTTTGTCATTTACACTGAAGCTGCGCCTGGCAGACTGGTGGCAAAGTGAATGAATGGCAGGTGGATCCATCCTGCATCGGTGTCTGCTATAGGTTAGCTGGCAGGGAGCCTCCTGTAGGGTTTAGACCTCGTTCTACCAGACATTTTGCTGCCTCAGTTGCTGCTTCTAGGATGTCCCTACACTGGAGCTGTGCAGTGCTGCTATCTAGAAGTCAACACACACCTTTATTTCCACCACCGCATCAATCTTGAGTCACGCCAGGGTGCTGGTTTGGGATACTAGTTCTCTAGTCTTTGTTCACTGGGTCTGCAGAGTGTGGATAGCAGGCTAGATCCACCCATAGAAAAGCAGGTTACTCACCTGTAACCATAGTTCTAGGAGAGTATATAGTTCTCATCCACTAAACCTACTCAATGTCCCTGGCAAAGTGGCACATGGATTCCTGCTTCCAGAGTGCAAGATCTAACATCACAGATCAGATTTGGGGGATATACCGCCTGGGTGGTGGGAGGAGCTTAGCTTAAAAATAACTGGCGAATCAGACTGATCCAGTGGAACTGCCGGAGTGTGAATGTGATATATATATTACTTATAGAACTGTGGTTACAGGTGAGAAACCTATTTTTTCATGCCCTGCTAGTGGTATTCCAGTAGGAGCTTGACATATCCAACTAGTGCTATATTCTTTCCATGGGAGAGGCTGTGAATATTAAAAGACACTCTCCCCCCCCCCCCCAACGTGATAGATAACATAATATGTAAGTGTTGCAGAACCTGAAAGATTTTGTTTTCATTTCTTTGCATACCACCTGTGACATTGTGGAGTACTAGAAATCCTTCCTCATTCTACATCATGTTAAACCCTGTAGGAACAAACTACAGGTATCTTAAAGGAATACTTAACACCCAGCCGACTGGATTGCTGTTGTGGAGTTGTGTAAGCAATAAGACATGATAGGGTGTGTAATTAAGGTCATTAATCATATGCTTCAGGTATGCCTCCGTAACTTTTAAACAAGACAAAGAAGTGCGATTATTGACATAGCTACACGTCTTATTCCACTTATAGGCAAATGAAAGCCAAGGAAAATGGTATTTAAAGGATTTGTTGGTTAGGTGTTGAAAGTTATTACGATAGATTGTGGTCGCTTTCAGTGTATCATCAATATTAATATTTCGATCGCCGCAATTTATTGTAGTATCCGCATATGAGAACCGGCGATGCCCAGATCGCTGTTATACCACGACATTACGACAGCTTGTTCTTCCTCTGCTGTTTCGCGCGGTTTATTATTGTGTCTCTGCTTAATATGCTGGCAGTGTTATTTTTGTTAAAGGTACATATATGCCATGTGGTGATGCACCCACTTGCATACATGCACCTTTTGTAAAAATAATAATCATATTATAAAATGGAGATTTTAATATCTCACGTATGGGTAATAGAGAGGAAGAGGAAACCACGCCATCACTTCGCGTTGTTTGCAGCGCAGTCTCCCAGGGGCATCGCTCAGTTCTCATATGCCGACTGCACCCCTGAAAATTAAATTTTACGAAGCGATCAGGTATTAATATTATTAATTACATACTGGGACTGGGGATCGAGCCACACCTATGCACCGTGGCTCAAGCACCCTGGCCAGTGGGTCTCTTTTAAAAGTGCACCTTTATAATTATGGTGAAGTTACATGGTCATGAGCAGCGCTTTCAGCCAATCAAATAACTTTATTAATGCCATTTTATAACTTTTCATAAACTATGGTCCTGAAGATTGAGTGGTTTATATCTAGCACCACAACCGAGATAGCATTACATCTTTATTTACTTGGGCCAGTGAGAGGCAATGTCATAGGGTCTTCTTTTCCTGTATTGATGCAAAAAGCCAGTCGGGGGTGGATTTCTAAAGCTTCTGTCCCTTGTAATTTTTTTTCCTCACCATCAATCCCAGCACACACATGCCAAGAATTTTTTTTGGGGGATTCTTAAAGCTTCCTACCCTTGTGATTTTTTCCTCACTCATCCATCCCAGCACACATGCTGTGAGAAATGTTTTTTTTTTGGGGGATTTAAGCTAATTTATCCAGGCCCAACATACAAGTATGTTGCTTGTCACTTTAACATGTTTAATGTATATACTGGATTTGTTTTGGCTTGGGCTTCACATCCACTGCTCCATTGGTCCAGACACGCTCCATCCCACACACCCACCCTGGACTGACCCACTCCTGAACACCCCTGCTTACCCTCAGGGAAGGGGCCATGGGGTACCCTTCCCTGACCGGAGACTGGTTGGTAGCATGGGCCCGCTATATGGGGGCGGACGCCAGGCAGATCCTACGAGTCTCTGTATTTTTCCTCTGGAAGGCATGTCGCAGCAGTGACGGAAGAGCATTAGCATCACTCCGAACATCTGACCCTCCCGATACAGTCCTGCCAAGTGGACTCCTAAGGTATCGCGACGGGATCACCCAGGCACTGGTGACCCCCTGAAAGAGAACAGTCCATAGGATGCTTGATTCTCCTCCCCAGCTGGCCCTCCCAACTGCTCGAGCTCGCTCCTCTACTTAGCCCATCAACATCGTGAGTGGTAGCACTTCTGCTGGGCGGCAGGCTGGCCTTGTATATACTGCATTTTTTGTTGTAACTGTTTACCAAGTTGGATTGTTTTTTGAGTTGTGTTGTTTGTGTTATTCACTACTGAGATAGTGTTATAATTTTTGTATACCTTCATGTGGAATACCATTGAAAATTAGCCTTGGTTCCATGGTTATTTTCCTGAATAAAACATGTATTGTACTACTACTGCTACATGCTGCCACTGTGGATCATGGCTGTGATGTAAGCCATGCACTTTTACAAGTCTATAAACGCTTTATGCTTACATCATTGTTAGTTATGTAGTATGCTGAGTTCTGACATCAAACAGTTATAATTGCATCCTATAAATATATATAGGTGTTATGTTTGGCCACCCAAGTGGAATAATGATAAAGAAAGAAATGTCAGCATATTACTGTGAAAAAGGCCGTTAGGAACTTTCTTCAACTGGTATTGTACATGCTGTTTTACAGTATGAGGGTTTCTTTTTTCTTGAATATAGTAAGCAGGCCTTAGAAAATTGTGTAAGGTAAGCAAGTGAAGTGAACTGAGACTTTGTTTTTGTGATCCACGCAAAGGGCCTTCAGAGTCAAATTGACCATGAAGTGAGTTTATGACTTAAAATTCTTTTCTCCCTTTAGACAGCAGACAGAGAAAGAGAGCGCAGCCCATAAATCCTTTCTTTTGGATCTATAGGGATGCTTTCTCATCTGGTTTAATGAGAGTGCTCTGTCTGAAGGGTAACAGCTTAATACCAACACTGCCTATTTAGTTGGGAGGAGGGTGTGTTGGGGGATGGATACCAGCTGACTTTGGAAAACTTTGAGAAAAAACATAAAAGGACATTTTAAGTATTTTTGGGGTTGCCTTTAACCAAGGCAGCTTCACTTGGTTGTATTGTGGTACTGCATTTAAGTGTTGTGTGTGAGTGAGGGATTTGCAAAAGTCAGCTTGCCTTAATTCTGTTTAGACCTTGTTTGTGTTGAAAGGCAGCCAGCGCTCTCCTGCATTCAGTAGAATTTTTGCTACTTTTTTTGACACGCTATATAAACAGTTTCTGCTGTGGTAATGTAGACAAATATAGCAGGAACCCGTTTTTGGTAGAAGAGGCTCCCCAAGCATTTCTTAACCTTTTTGGGAAGAATCAGATCTATCTGGAGTGTGAGAAACAGCGATGTAGTAGCTGTAAATTGAAGTGACATCACATGTATTGCTCGCTCCCATTGATCCACTTTTAAACTCCATCTAGGATAAAAGGAAATGGCATCAGGGAGGAAGTATGCATCATTTAGGCACAGATCCCAATGTGATAATGGAGTAATAATAGAAATCACGCCACTGTCAATCGGCTGCTGCATTAGTCCAAGGCACATTTCCCCTCTGAGGAGGCTTTCAATGACTTCATTTAAGTGCAGGCTGGAGCAGACGAGATGTTCAGCATACCAGCAGTCTTACTTTAGTGATTTGTGACTGGCTAAGGGGGGGTGCAGCACAGGCAGTGCAGTTGTGGATGCTCCAGTATGTGTGTGTGCGTGCAGATCTGTGTCACGTTTCATGGCAGCAAAAGGTCAGTAGAGATGTTTTAGTGACTTTTTTTCCTTGTGTAAATGGTGAACCTGGCATTTACTGCTCTGTGCTAATGTGAGCATTGACAAATGGTCTGTTAGCTGTGTGTGTGGTCTTTGGAGCGATATAAAGCAGATATTTATAAAGACAAAACTGACCTTGCCCATTCACCAAAAGCTTCAGTGAGGGTTTAATTTGTCTGGATTTCTTTTCAGATTCGTTTATAAAATATAGTGTCCTTTTACAATTATGTCATCTTTAGGAACAGTCTGGTATCTCTCGCTAGATCTTAGCTTCCTCTGAACCTTCAACCACAGCTTGGCAACACTGCGAGGTATTCAAATGATTTGTGCATAAAGAAAACGAAAAACCAAAAATCTAGAAAAAGCATTGTGAACCATTCTTGCTAAAATTATTTGAAAAATCAACAGTTTTTCAGTGTTTTCAATAACTAAGTCTTTCATGTTCGAAATGTATCATGGGAGCTAAAGATGTTCTCAATTAAAAACAAATGGATTTTGCTCATTTGCCATTTAATAACTTGTTACTGTGGGACTATTTTAACACAGTCTTGATAAATAATAGTAGTGGAGTCATATGAATCAGAATGGCATTTTAGGAAGTTATTGCATGGTAATGTGGTATTTTACTTTCGGACGAGGTATAACTGTCACGCTCCCAAATTTGGTAGTTGCTTTGCTTCCATTTAAGGCTCTGTGGTCCGACTTCCAAAATGATGGTTAGCCCTAGGGGAAACTGAAACTTGTTTCAAAAACTGGGTGTCTCACACAGAAAGTCTCTGACAAAAAAAAAACAAGCATTTGGTTTACTCAATTGCTGCCATTTGAATACACAAAAGAAGTGTATTACTTCATGCCTCAATAATGTTTATAGCCCTCAAAGTTTACTATTAGATTTGCCGTTCCCGTGCTTTGTGAGTAAAGAGAGCCTGTGAACCCAAAAGAAAATGGTGATTTGGAAATGAACATTCCTGTTTATGTTAACAGTTGTAAAACATTTATCGGATCTAGGTGTATGCTATATAAGGGACAGACTATTCTAGACCAGTTAACATACCATACGTAACAACTGGCTAAGAGAAGATGCAAAGCAAAAATGTTCTCTTGAATTAGTTAGCCCTGTTTGTAGAAGTCTAGCATTCTGAGGGTTATGCTTTATTACACGTCTACAGGCAGGCCAGCCATTAAGGCAGCATTTAATGTTTTAAATTTGTTTAATTTAGTCATGGTGTAATAGTAGTACACATAATGTTTTAATGACAATATCAAATTTGAAGTAGGGTCAGCTGTGTTGCAGTTTATTATAACTGTAAAAAACACCTCATCATTGCTCTGCCAGTTGGGCATTACTGTACTTATAATAAATAGGTTCCCCTTTTTCCCATAGGGAAGCTGTGGCGTAATTTGCGTTATAAAGAGCATTTATAATGGCAAACACTTTACCTGTTTTCCCTCAGTCTGCCCTCCATCGCCACAGTCCACCACTTCCCGACCGCTCCGCTTGCTCTCTCGATGAAAAGTCAACTGCCGCCTGCCACAGTAACTCGGTGGTAAGTTATATAATTTTTTTAAGAATTCTGATCAAATTCCACAGTAACTGGGACAAATAGACATTTTTAAAGATTTTAAAACTACATGCACGGTCACTGAAGGAAAACAGAGAAAACGGAGAGCGGCGCCCCTTAGCCAGAACCTCTGTTAATTTATATAATTGCTGTGGTGAAAAAGGGAAACCCAGCAATTATATAAAATAAAATATCGGGTGATGTGTGTAAACTCGGAGTTCACACACACCCTCGGGGTTAGACGCTTGCACAGACCCCTCGAGCTTTGCTCTGGGGTTTATGTAGCATCTAACCCCTCAGCTATGTGTAAACTTCTCATTACACACATCACTCCATACTTTATTCTTTATTTTATACATGAGCCCAGTCTCCTAAGTTTCTTCCATTTTTGTGACTGTGGCAAAATCCTTTGAAAATAGGAGCCATCAGGTAGCATAAAAAGTGTAGTGATAGTACAGTTTATTGATTAAATTGGCAAAATGAAGTTAATTTTATAATCTTGCTCATCTTCCTCCTCTTCTTTTACACATTGTAAGTGTAATTCTAGTTAACCAGAACCTTTTATATGTAGCTGATGAGAACATCGGTGTGAATTTTTAGATCCAATCTAAAGAGGCATTTTTGATCTTAGTTATAACTATCAGGTCAATAAGCAGGGTGTAACATACTGTATGACAGAATGTGTGGATATAAGAGAATAATGCAGTCCTTGTCTGGTTGTTAGGCATGAGGCATGGTCAAGGGCCACAGCCACTGGAGAAGTGCATTATTCCCTTATGACTGCACGCACTGGGGTGTGCTGTCCCATTTATAAAATGGGCATTTGTTTAAAAAAAATAGGCAATTCAGGGGAGGTGTGTGGTTGTCAGAAAATAATCAATGGTCATGTGATATGTTGTGACCAATGAGGTTGCAGGATTTTCATGGCTCATATAATTATTTCTGTTTTTATTTAGAGGTGGTTAGCTAGCCAGACCAGTAACCAGTCTTAATTATTGTGTTCAGTTTGTTCCAGATCATTTTCTTAATGTTTCCATTAAAAGGACACTGTCAACCCCCCTTAGGTCTCAGACTGTACCTAAATTAAAAAATACATGTTACATGTTATGATTGCTCACATTCTGTACAGGTTGCAGATGTAGTTGGTACTTTGATTCTAATTCCTTTTTTCTTTTTAAAAGAAAAAGAGATTGCCACCATACTGGTGTTACCACACTGTTTGTTTACTTCCTTTAATCAACTTTTGCTGCACCTTTCCTGGACTACAGAACACCCCCTGACACAATCTAGCCACTTGTGATGTGGGAGGGAAAGAGACTGTTGCATCGGGGAGTGGCTGCACTGTTTCGTGGTATTCCTAATGTTCAGGATGCATGCAGTAAGAGTAGATCAAGGATTTGAAGCAAAACAGTGTCGGGTATAAGCACCATTCCCATGCATGTCAGTCCTAGTCAGAAAGAAAGTAGATCAAAAAGGCAGTAACTTCAGTGAGTTTTAGAGAAGGTAAGCAATCATCAAGTGTGTTTTCAGCGAGAAATTATATGATGCAAAAAGGGTTGACTGTGTCTATCAGAATTTGATACAGTTATTAACTCTACTTGAAATTCACTTGACTTGGGGCTGGCAGTATAGCCTAAAGGTTAGAGTAATGAGTTTGGTACATCCAGCAGACCTGGGTTTGATTTCCACAACCTCCACTTGCATATTGTGTGACTCTGAGCAAGTCACTTAACCTCCCCAGTGCTCCTAATTTGCTCCTGAAAACATGTATTTGTGCCTAGCGGGCCTTACCAGTTACCAAAGAGTTAATAAATAAATAAGTCATGGTAAAGTGAATTCCTGAAGGTAAGATTTTTAAAGTGTACTGGGCCCTTGGTCTGACCAGGCATCTCTCAAGTCTGTCAATGGTCAGAGATATAGTACAGTGGATTTATAGTGTAATCCATAGGTAGGAAAGGGGTCTAGAGAGCTCAGTTGATCAAGCATGTGTACTGTAGTAGACTTTGTTAGGAATTTGCAAGGGAGAGAGGCCATTGGGAAGCTTTTTCAACTAGTTTAGGATTGTGGAACAAAGGTGCACAAAGCAGGGATGCAAGGTGGGTAGAATATGGGGAGCATCAGGAAATATTTTCTTTCACTTCAAGGCAGGGGACAGAATTAAGTTCCAGAGGCACTCGTGATTGATGCTGATTGTCCAGCACAGTCTCCGTCATTTGCACATCAGCGAAGTGGCACCAACCACGAGTGTCATTTGGACTTGTAGACAGTGGCTGTGGCACTTGCACTTGATTGTTGTGGGACTGGGCATGGGGCCATGACCCTACTTTTTTGTTTGTGGGAGCGAGCAAGGTAGGGAGAGAAGTTTATCAAAAAATCAAACTAAGATTCTGATGAGGACTAGGCAGGTTAGCACTGGAAGGCCTGTTACTGCTCTTGGGCCCCTGAATTTGCACTTCCTTCTGCCAATATCAGTAAGTACAGTGAATTTTAAGTCATTAAGTGATGCCGGAAAATGGCACAGTTATATTGTAGTTGGGGAGAGGTCAACTTATAAATGATAAATGTATTCTTACATAAGTTTTCTTGGCGAAAGGGGATCGATTTATATGTGGGGTTGACTTATATGCAAATATATATGGTGCTTTAATTGTTTAAATTACTGTTACAACGGACTATCCTTGGATACAAGATTTGTCCCAGTGAGGGAAAGCACACTTAGCCAATTTTGAAATGTCATGACTACGCCTGCAGTGAGGGCAGGGGACAAACTGGGTGGGAACACTGGTTTTGTCTGGAAGATCCTGTGATCATAGCGGTACAGTTCTGCCTGGGCGTGGGTCAATGGGTGTAACTGTGGGGCTGGATTTTCTAAAGCCCTCTCACTGGTTTGAAAATGAGGCAGTCTCAAGAGTGGATGAAAGCTGCAGTGGTTGTGGCTTAGAAATTCAGCTTGCCAGTAATATTGTTGAGGCGGTAAATTGTTCAGTACCTAGAGGCCAGCGGGGCACAGGACCCAAAGCAGCACGGATTCACAGCAGGAAGGTCATGTCAGACTAATCTAATTGATTTCTTTGACTGGGTGACCAAAGTAATAGACCAGGAAGGGGCTGTGGATATGGCCTGCCTAGACTTTAGCAAGGCATTTGACACAGTCCCGCACAAAAGATTAATAATCAAGTTAGCCAGCCTGGGAGTGGGTCCCAGGGTGGTAGCCTGGTAGCAAACTGGCTGCACAACAGGACACAGAAGGTAATAGTGAATGGAACACATTCTGAAGAAAGGGGGGTTACTAGTGGAGTACCTTAGGGCTCAGTACTGGGTCCAGTCCTCTTTAACGTCTTTATAGGTGACATTGCAGAGGGTCTGGAAGGAAAGGTATGCCTCTTTGCAGATGACACAAAGATCTGTAACAGAGTTGATACACAAGGTGGGTTAGAAAGGATGAGAAGGGACTTGGCAAGGTTGGAGGAATGGTCAGACATATGGCAACTTAGATTCAGTGCAAAGTAATGCACCTGGGAAATAAAAATCCAGGAGAAGAGTACGCAATAGCAGGAGAGGTATTAACGACAACAATAATGTTAAGGGATCTGGGTGTAGTCATATGAGATGACCTAAAGGTGGGTAAGCAATGTGAGAAGTCAGTAAGGAGAGCCAGGGGGACACTGGGATGCATAGGAGGGCCCTCACAAGTTGAAAAAGGGAAGTGGTTATCCCTCTATACAGACAGTTGGTGAGACCCCATCTGGAGTACTGCATGTCGGTTTTGGAGACCCCATCTATGCAAGGACATAGACAGGATGAAAGCAGTCCAGAGGAGGGCAACTAAAATGGTGCAGGTTCTACATCAGAAACCATGTGAAGAGAGACTGAGAGAGCTTAATATGTATACCCTTGATGAAAGGAGGGACGGGGGACATGATAGAAACTTTTAAGTACCTCAAGGGAATCAGCAAAGTCCAGGAGGGTAGCATCTTTCAGAAAAAGAGATGTGTAAGAACAAGGGGGCACAATTTAAAGTTAGAGGGGGGACGGCTCAGGGGTAATGTGAGGAAATTCTTTTTCACGGAGAGAGTGGTGGACACATGGAACCGCCTTCCTGGAGAGGTTGTGGGGTCTAAAACAGTGGGGAATTCAAACATGCATGGGACAGACATAAAGGCAATTATAGTGGGGGTTGCAGGAAGGAGGCTGTTGGTTAACTAGAATCTGCAGCTTATCCAATAGGTAGGAAGTGGGCAGACTGGGTGGGCCAAGTGGTCCTTATCTGCCGTCAAGTCCATGTTTCTGTGTAGGTGATTTGGGCCAAATGTGACTGTACTGGGCTACAGTGACTTAAAACAGTTTTCAGACAGAGCAGATAAACCATGTCTGACATTTTACAAATAAAAGAACTTTTCAAAATGGTGGTGGTGGGGGGTTTTAAACAGTGTTTTAAGTTGGTACTGCTGTATGTTAGGCATGCTTAGATCACATCTGTAATCTGTGACACATACTGTAAATGCTGGAGCCAGCACCACTTATGTTGTGGGTGTGCGCACCCCCAGCCCCAAAACATCTGGTTCTCACATGGTTCGAGTGCTAACCAAAGACCAAGAAGTGTGAGTTTCAGGAGGAGATACTCTAGAAGATCGGGAGCAGCAGTAAATAACTTTACTTTCTGCATTAACACCCTGAATCTCTCTCCTTGGTGGTGTCAGAGTTTCACATTGACCAATCCTTGGTACTCCCAGTATTCTTTCTAAATCTGAGAACCCTGTGGAAGTGTAGCAACTGTACATTCTCTCTCCACTCAGCAGAATCCTCCGCTTCTACAGTTGTGGCCAGCAGTGTGTTTTCCGCTGTGGGGCTGCTTCATGTCATCAATTAAAATAACAAATGGAAACAAAAGCTCCTTTGTTCTTTTAATTGCACCCCACCACCATAGTGACCGTGCAGTGAAAAGCAACACACTGCTGGCCCCAACTGTACATCAACGGAGCAGGGACAGTCAACTCAGCTGTTTGTCTGCCTTGATCAAAATCATAAAGGAGTGCTAGTTTCCAGACACTGACTGTCAAACTGAGTTGTCAGTTGCTTTCAAAGCTGCTTCTTCCTGTCAGGAAAACAGTTGAAAGGTTCTGTTAGAGCTCATTCCACTAGAACAGTGGTCACATTGGTAGCTTTTCAGATTAGACCCTATCTCAAAAATATATATAGGGCTGTAACGTGAAGTAGTGTTCGTACCTTTAATAGAAATTACATCTAAAACGTCCAGTTTAAGGAGACCCATAAATAAGGTTTGGGTTTTGCTGCACATTAGGGCTTGCTTTCTTTGTGAATCCTGTTGTCTTTAATCTCCCTAGTCTGGGGATCCGTACTGCTGGTCACTCAACCCAAGGAGTGTGGCTCTATAGAGGAGGATGACTGAAGAAAGATAAGAAAGTTACCATAACCGTTGATATTGGTGTCTCCTCCATAAAGCTACACTCTCCCACTTGCCATCCCCTCTCCCCAACACACACTGATCTTACTATGTGTGTGTTTGCTTTCTTCCTCCCAGAAAGTTCCTTAAAGAAATTAACAGAGGGAACTGCAGGAAGCTATTTAGCCTGAATACCAATTCACAGTCACGTGGACACGAATGGAAATTAACAGGAGGTAGGTTCTGGAGAGATGTGAGGAAGTACTGCTTTACGGAAAGGTCGGTGGAAGCTTGGAACAATCTGTTGGCTGAATTGGTAGGCACAAAATTAGTCAGAGGATTCAAGCAGGGCTGGGACATAATGTAGGGAACAGTGGTTACTAAGGTTGACAGGACCAAGGAAGAGAATAGAGAGGATGGGAGGTTAGTACCTCTGGAGGAACAGTAGGTTCTAGGGGTTATAGGGAACTTGGGCAGACTGGATGGACCTTTGGTCTTTTCTGCCATCATTGTCTTTGTTTTTTGTTTCTATGTGTATGGACTGTGAAGAGAAGTTGTTTATTTTATCCCTTCTTACAGGGACGTAGGCTTCAACGCCTTTACGGTCATAAAAAAGACATACTAGGGAAGGTAATATTGTGGGCCTTGTCCTGGCCAGCAGAGAGGAGTGCATAGTAAACCAGCTGAAGAACTGCACGGTACTAAAGATCATTTTACTGTATGATTTGAGTTGCAGTAGGAGTACATAGGCTTGACACTAGAACATTGTTGTTAAACTTTCCACAGAGCATATTTCAGGAAGATGGAGCAGGAGCTTTGAGCAAGTCCTGTAGGATATTTATTTAGTCAGTCAGTTATTGTTGACCAGGAAAGGAGGACTACACAGTTCTGCCTATTTTCAGCCTCGGGGATACAGATGGATCCAGCTGACAGTGAACTAGATTAAACTGTTAGTGGTATTTTTAGTGACTATTATCAGTCAGTGTCTGTGGAGGAGAAATAGGAGTTAATAAGAATAAGATCCTTGAGAACCTGGGGTCGCCCCGATCAATCCTAGAATTGATTCCAGTACAATGCAGAAATCGCAAAACTAGATTTCAGGAATCAACTTGAAATTCCTTTTCATAGAACTTTATTTTGGTGAAACAGTTTTTGACTTTGTTGGGCCAAGTGTTTATAATTGGCTACCAGAATCAGCTAGCAGATCAGTGCCTGTCTTTAAGAAACAATTGTTTAGCATTTTAGACAGTTAGCTTTCTTGTTGTAAATAACTGTATCGTCTTTATGTGTTTTATTTTTTTGTACTTGTAATTTGTAAATGCTGGTCGCACTTGAAAAAGGGCAAATTTGCTCAATGTAGGCCGGCCCGCCAGCGCAGCGGTTGGATTTCTGCTTGCGACGCCAATGACCCAAGTTCGGGAGCGGACCCAGGAACTCAGAGGGCTGGTTGGGGGAGAAGGATTGAGCATCCTATGGACTGCTGTCCTTCTCCAGGGGGAGGGAGGGGTAGAGCATCCTGTGCCTGATGGACCCCTGGCGAGGCTGGAGGAACCACAGGTGACTGGTGCCAGTATGCTAAGGCGGGGGGGGCAGATGCTGGATGTCATTGCAAGGCCCCGCCCCCCAGGAGCAGCTTAGAAAAATCACTGGCCATCATGGATGAAGCCTGGCCGGCACTTGGCCTCTATAGCTCCCTGCCTACCAATTGTGGCTCTGCAGCGCCCCCAGACCCTGCCCTGAAGGGGAAGCCAGAATAGGCAATGTCGGTCCGCCGACACCTTCTCCCATCATAGATGGACCTTCTGGGTGCCGCAGGCTCACCCTGGTGGGTAAGCCAGGGGGTTTCTGAGGGGGTGAGGTGATTATGGAGCGAGGCAGGTGCTCTGGGGGTGGCATGGAATGCAGGAGCAGCCGGCAGCAAAAAGCATACTAAATAAAAAAAAAAAAAAAAAAAAAAAAATTGCTCAGTGTGCTTTTCCAGGGTAAACACTGAAATACGATATCAGATGTAACAAAAGGGTGTCTCAGGCAGGTTAGAAAGAACAGGAGTGAAAAAAGCATTCTTGGTGTACCAAAGAAGTGTGGGATGCTGCAAGGGAAATAAAATCTATATTCAAGGAGTATAAGGTGTCTCAGTCAGAAGATAGTAGAGAGACTTACCTTGGTTGTGCCAGAGAGACTAGCAAGACTGTGAAAAAGGCAAAAATGAATGAGGAACTTAGGGTAGCGGAAGGAATGAGGGATAATACAGCTTTTCTCAGTAATATTTGGGAAAGAAGGAAAAGTAAAACTGGGATAGAGAGCCTGAAAAAGGGAACATATTTGGGTAGAGGGTGATGAGCAAATGGGAGAGATTCTTAATGAGTAGGTTTGCACTGTTCTTACAGTTGAGAAGGGAGGTTCACTCCTGGATAGTAGTATCCAGGCTAAGGGGAACTAATCTTTGACAAAGGGATCCATCTCAGATGAAAAGGTTCTCAGGGTTTACTGGGGCTAAAGGTTGAAAAATCACCAGGTCCCAGTGTTTCACATCCTCGTATGCTGAGGGGTTGACAGAGGTGTTGGCTGAGCCTCAGCTGACCTATTTAACTCTTGTTGTGCCACGGACTGATATATCAGTCCAGAATTCCTCGTTCTAATTCTGTCAGCAGCCTAGGGTTAATTGCCTTTAGACACTGGTGAGTTCCCTAATGATTGGAGGGTGAAAGATGTCACAGCATTACACAAGAGCAAAGATGGGGGTGACCCTGGTAATTATAGGTCACTTAGCCTGGCGTCCATGCTGGTTCTAGAGACTGTTGTGAGGGAAGACTGGTGGACTTTCTGCAGCTGCATGGACTCCAGGATAGTAAGCAGCACATAGTTGTTAAGGTAGGTCTTGTCTGGCGAGACTAGAGAATTCTTCAATGGGGTTTCACCAAGATTTAGACATGGGTAATGCTCTGGATGTGCTGCATTTGGTCCTTAGAAAGGCATTTGACTCTGTACCCCATGATAGGCTGGTGAAAAAAAAACAACTGAGTGATATAGGGTTGAGGGTGGAGTTGATGCGCTGGCTGGGAAACTGGCTTTAGAACAGAACTCAGAAGGTGGTCATTAATGGAGCAAAATCTGTGTTGCAAAGGGGGGATAAGTGGTGTACATCAGGGGTCAGTTCTCATCTAGTTCTGTTTCAGATGTTTGTGACATTGAAGAAGGTATAAATGGTAGGACGTCTGTGTGTGCAGATGATGCAAAGATTTGTGGTAAGGTGAATTGTGAAGAAGGAGTAAGATAGCTACAGGAGGACCTGGCAAAACTGGATAAGTGGTCTGGTGTCTGGCAATTAAAATTCAGTGCCAGGAAATGTAAGGTTATGCACTTGGGTGAGAAAAATCCAAAATCTGACTACTTTGTAGCAAGAGTTGGAGTAGCTCAAACAGTTGAAGAGAGGATCTTAGGAGTAGTAATTAGTGACATTCTTAAGACTTCAGCACAATGTGATAAGGCATACAAAAAGGCTTATAGGATGCTAGGAAGGCAGATAGAATCATAGGATCCATTGAGTGGGCTTTCTCAATCAGGAGAAAAGAGGTGCTGTTCCTTCTGTATAGATCATTGGTTTGACCACACCTGGAGTATTCTGTCCGGTTCTGGAGCCCACACATTAAAAAATAAATAAATGGGTATCGCCTGGAAGCAGTACAGAGAAGGGTGACCAAGAATGATCCAGGCACAACAAGAGAGTTCTGAAGAAAGATTGGATGACATGGACATGTATTCATTAGAAACAAGAAGGGAGAGGGGTGGTGAGATTGAGATGTTTAAATATCTAAATGGTATCAATAGGTAGGCAGCCATGGGCTGTTTACACTTAGTGAGAGCAATATTACAGGGAGCATAAGAAGAAGTTAGTGGGTGGTAAGTTCAAGAGGGATATTAGGAAGCACTCTTTTTATTGAAAGAGTGGTGGATAAGTGGAACCACCTCCCTCAAGAACTTGTTAATGTTCAAACAGTAAATGCTTTTAAGTATGGGTGGGATAGATTAGTGGGATTAGGGGTACGTATTCGAACAATGGTTGATCTGCTTTGATATCTCATCCATCAGGCCACACCTTTGGAACTACCTATATAAGCCGTAAGTGTTAGGACCCCACAGAAACTTTTGCTTTCCAGGTGCTGCCCACAGTGGCGTGCATCATTGACGTGCACATAAACGTCGGTGGCCCCATCACTTCTCAGTTCTTTTCTTTTTCATTTTTTATTAAAATTTCTGTTGATTTTCTAAAAAGTGAATGTACAAATAACCTCCATTCTTCCTCGCCATCAGTCATCCTCATCGGACGTGCTGAAGGAAATGCCATTAACTTCGCCGTTGCTGTTTGCTCTTTTACTTTTATTAGTGTTGTAGCACCTATTAGTGTTCTCCTATCTTTGTATGCCTCTGAAGTCAAAAGAGCCTGTATTTTGGTATTGTATGTGTGGAGGTAAGATTTACAAAGAGTACACACATGCAGTTTGTATGTGCTGTTGGGGCCTGTCTCACAGTGTGAGGACTTGTGAGATTTGCCAGAGCTTAAACCAGGCTATGAGGTGATGCAGTAAGAAAGCTCTAGAAAATCTCTATCTGTTAAACACATTGAAAGAGAGAAAGACAGAAACTCCAGCATCAACCACTGCTACAAAGATCAAGCTTACCAAACGAGGGGTGAATAAAAATATTTTATTGTTCATTCCAACAGCAAGCAGACAAAGCCTGTCAATGGGAGCAGGGGGACGACCCACACCCCCTACCGGTTTCACCAAGGGTGTCTCAGGGGTGGCAACCACACACATGTGAATCAAATTTAAATGCAGCGTTTAAAGATAGTCATAACTCAGTGTGTGTGTGTGTGTGTGTGTGTGTATATCTGTGTGTGTGTGTGTGTGTGTATATATATATATATATATATATATATATATATATAATAAATGCATTCATCAACGCTTATAGATAATTCTCATTATAATACATTCATTGGATATACTGCGAATGACTGAATGCAAAGCCAGTGTCGAAGCCCAAAACTGATTGCCCGACACTGGAATTGCCCACGCAGAGGTTTTTTTTCATGTTTTGGGTTTTTTTCCCGCAGATCCCCCAGTGTGGGGGCTTTGACCCTGCACCCTCTTTATTTTCGATTGGAAAACTCTGCCAATGGCAAATCCTGAGTGTCGGGCAAGTAGTTTCGACCCTGGCACTTGGCTTTTGCATTTTAGTCATTCATAACACCCCCATTCATTATCATGCAAAAATGCAGAATAAATAAATGTTATTAAAATTTAGCCACCCCGGATAAATAAATAACTGCAACAATGATACAGAAAACCTTAGAAAAACCTAATGGTGAATAAAAGGTGTAGTCACAAAATGTAAATACTAAATACAGTGAAACCAAACATCCCACATATGTTGAAACCTGTAATATATAGAAATTTAGATACATACATAAAAACGAATGTATCAAACATAAAACAAAAGTCAAACAAGATAGAGTAGGGACAGTGCCTAAAACTAATACATATTTTAAAGATTTTTAAAGAATCTCAATATTATGATATACAGTTAATGCATGGTCTCAATAAATTTGAAGGTTAATTTATAATTATATGTAAAATGGGATATTGCAATATATTATAAAATACAGCATATATTAGCATGAATATATCCCAAACAAACATATAAAACCCAATAATTAAAAAATATTTTTAACTGGAATATTGATATGCAAGACCATAAATAACCTTACCCACACATGTGCCCTGTATGAGCAAACCATATGGCTTAATTTGAATAACAGGATAAAGTACCAGATATGCCTTCTCAGGGAACAAAGTGCTAGGCCAAACACTCCCTACATCCAAAATATCCTCCAAGCAGCTCACTCCCTTTACGACACAAGGGGCAAAGCTCAAAATTCTCTAAGTATTCCTTTCAGAAGGACATGTGTTGGCCAATGCTGTTTTGCATATAGAGCCCCTCACTGGCTAAATGAGATCCTAGCTGAAATAAATAATAATGTGAAGCTTCCAGCCTTCAAGCTTGAAATAATCAATACCTAGGCAAAGCCAGAGCTTGCACTTGCATGATATGAATATGACCACCCCCCATTACTGCTCTTATCTCTCCCCTACACCCCAACTAATCCCTAGTGTTGGTTGAAAAACCTTTATCCTCTAGTACTCCTTCTCGTCTGTATTCATCTTTCTGCTTATGCACATAAACTCATTAATACCTCCCTTTCTAGTTGCTGTCTCACCCTTAATTCCTCTCACCTCCTAATGTCTAACCTCATACACTCTGCTCTCTGTCCTGATCTAACCCCGTAGCTTTCTCCCTTCAGTAATCTGCCTCCCCCAAAGCCTGGTAATCCACAATCCTCCCTACACTGGGCTCCACTCTGAACCAACCCTCTATCCATATGTTTCTCATTGTTTACTTAAGTCAACTGAAACTGAATTCAGTTTTGACAAATGCCAGTACGCCTGGCTGCTGATATTCCGATTCAGTGTCTAAATTTCTGGTAATCTTTTTGTAATCAATACTGTACATAATATGTATGGTTGCTGTTGTCTGTGTACCTTAAGTATTTATCTAAATGATTTGTAACATCTGTAATGTCTTGCACCTTGCTGAAAGGTTATTTCCAAAGTTTTAAATAAATAAATATACCACATGCAAGTTTTTTTTTTCTGAAGAAAGACTGAGAGATCTATACCATCATTAAGACCAGGGTCTCATGCCTCCTAGTGTGTAGATCCAAAAGCTTCTCATTCTTTTATTCTGTCATCAAGGTCCCCAACCTTTGGCCCAATGCTCTCTTTCAGTGCCAAGAAATGTAAAACTGTGTGTGCCTCTGTTAGTTTTTGTAAATGATTGTATAGGGCATTGATTGTATCTTTGTTCCTAATATAACCTAAGTGTTCTCCAGCTAATCTTAAACATACGTTTCGTCTTGCCAATGTAAAATGCAGAGCAGCTGCACAAAGCTAGATAAACCATGACAACAGTGCTACAGTTAATAAACAGTTTGGTAAAACGCCTTCTGATTGTTAAATGTAGTAAACGTTTTGCCTTTCTCTATATGTTGGCAGTGCACACACCTACTGCATGTAAAAGTGCCTGTAGGTTCGGGTAACCATGTTTGTCTAGGTGTACCTTTGTTTGGAAGAAAACTGTGAACAAGCATATCTTTCAAGTAGGGCCTCTTCTGTAAATAATCTGTGATGGTGCACTTGCCAGTTCTGCCAAAGATGGTTCATTGCCCAAAATATGCCAACATTTATTCAGGCTGTCTCTAATAACATGGCTGTTAGCACTAAAATCTGTAATCAAGGCAGTTGTTTCCCATTTTTTTGACCCTTTAGGTTTGCATTGTAGCAGCTGGTCTCGAGA
Organism: Neoceratodus forsteri; assembly: GCA_016271365.2. Classification (NCBI taxonomy): domain Eukaryota; kingdom Metazoa; phylum Chordata; order Ceratodontiformes; family Ceratodontidae; genus Neoceratodus; species Neoceratodus forsteri. The sequence goes on from CM057453.1 coordinate 1,629,648,479, forward strand.
CATGTGGTCAGTTTTCTTGGTGAATTCATTGAAAGCCACGGAGAAGGAAAAAGGTTCAAAAGCTGCTTCTCACTCACTGTTGGCTGAAAGGCGGTCATTGAAGTCTAAGAGGAGGGACAAGGAACTGTCATTATCGTGACCCTCCATGTTGTTCACCTATAGGCACCAACACAGAGAAGAAGAGAAGAGGTCCTGGTCACCACTTAGACAAGTTAACCCTCATCAGTGCCCACTCCACCGGCACTGACTACAACCATTGCTGAGACACCAAGGTGGGAGCTCGGCTTAGACACTGCCATACCTACTATGGATGGTATGACATCATTGGGCACTCTCCTCTGAGGCCGGGAGATCAGAGGGCTGTGGGTTCAGTTCCCACATCTGGCACTTGGGTTAATATCCCAGTACTGACACTGTAGTGCAGCATGAGAGGGGTGCTGCACTTCTGAGGTGCCGTCTTTCGGATGAGACGTTAAACCGAGGTCCCATCTGCCTAGATTGGTGGTAGTTCAGGTGGATGTTAAAGATCCCATGGCTCTTATCGAAAAGAGTAGGGGAATTTCCCCGGTGTCCTGGCCAAATTTCCCTCATTCACTAAAAATACCACCAACAGCTTAATCTGGTTCAAGGTCAGTTGGCATTCATCTGTATCCCCCTCCCCCGGGTCATGCCTGAAAATAGGCAGGATTTGTCTAGTGCACTTACCCGGTCAACAAAAACTAAATAAATAAATAAAAAGGCCAGTTGACGCAGGTAGTCCTGGCCCCTTTGTAGGATGCTGTCAACTCCTAGGTTGTGTTAGCATCATTTTCTAAAGGATTGCTAATCCAGGCACTTATTACACCGATGAGGCCTTCTAGTATTCCGCTCCTGTCGATGGGTTCCAGTAGCATGCCGCAGATGCCTGCCTCTCAGCTGTTACTGGTCTATTCTACAGCTTTATCATTGATTCTGCTAACAATGTCAAAATGGAATATAATCCTGACCTCATACATTTCGAAGAGGATTTGGAGGAGGAGGAATATGAGGTGAACAATTTCAGGAGGGTCCCCCGTTGCTCTACTGGCTCATTCTGTAGTAAGGACTTGGTAGTCTGTACTATGTGATCTCCTTCTGAGGACTTGTTTTTCAAGCCATGATGCAGCAGATGCAGTCTTCCATGGGATTTGAGGTGGAAGAAAACAATTTCACTAAAAGGGAATCTCTTGGAATTTTTGGTGGTGTCCTGGTCCCCTTCCATAATAATTACACCTGTATACCCTGCATCAGAGGATGTTACTTTGGTTGCATGGTACTGACCAAACTCGTTGCCTGCAGTTCCTAGAAAGGCTGATAAGCAGTATTCTGCTCCATCTGCTAAGCCTTATTATGCTAACAAAACACCACACAATGGGGTGCTCAGGGAAGCTGTGATGGTGTCCACTTAGGATCCGCTGATCCCAAACATTTCAAGTTAACAGGCAAAAAGACATTCAAAACATACATAATACAAAAATCATGTTGGTATCATACTATAAAAATTGTTACATCTGTCAAAATACAGTTAAATATACTGCTAACCAGCTGGAAACTCTCATCATCCTGGCTGCTCATGATGGGTTTAGAGCCCCTAGACATATGAGTACTCTGTCCTACTGATAAGGAGTCTAGGAGCCTAGATGTGAGGGCAAATGTACTTGTGCCTCAGCATCCTTGAGCCTTAGGATTGCAAGCTTCCAGGCCCACATGATCAAATATCAGAACATCCTGTGGAAAGCGACTCATATTGCTGCTCAGGCTTTGCCTGATGACTGCATCCAAAATGGTCTGCAAATAACATTGTCTGCTGGTACTGAGGCTGGCAAACATTTGCTGTGCTCAGCTTATGATGTATGTAATGCTTCTGCCAGGGCTGTAGCTTCTGGCATTTGCATGAGGGGATATTCTTTGCTTGGAGTCGCTGGCTTTGCCAACAGTGTACAAAAGACGGTTTTGAATGCTCCCTTTAAAGGGGCAACACTATGTTGCTGTGATGCTGAGGAGACTCTACATGGCCTTCAAGGTCTGTGTCCCTGTATCACACTCCTGCTAGAGGTAATAGTCGGGATTCCTTTCATCCACCTGCTGCCCGAGGTGGTTGTGCCTACTATCAGCAAGGCTGTGTCAGAGGAGGTGGCCTCCTGCCGGGTCCCCTTCCCGCTGGTGCCTACACAAAAGCACCCAAAGGAGTCTGTTCCGGTGCCTCTGCCACCCCAGTTCTGCCTGACTCTTTCATCTCTCTCCCTTCCCACCTCAGTTGATACCTGTAGGTGAGTGTGGGGACAGGATCTCCTGTATCTGAAACAGTGTCGGACTATCACTATGAATGAGTGGGTTCTGGAGATCTGTTCTGTACATTGTATTACATTCTGTTATAGGAAGTACAGTAAGGAACTTCCTGGTGCTCTTCGTGGGCACTCACAAGGTTATGGCCGCTTCTGCTGCTTATTTAAAAATGTCCTTGCTGCAGTTACACGGAGCACTCTTCATACTTTCCTGAACATCACAGCCTGGACATCGCCTCTTACAGATGTGAGGGGTTTGGGCTTGCTTTACTGCAAGGCCTGTTGCTCTGATTACATACCAGGCTGTGCCATCTTTCCAGTTTACTTTGTACTGCTTGGGAATCATTCCAAATGTGTGGCCTAATGGAGGAGATATCCTTAAAGAAGATAGAAACTTTACGTAAGCACTTACTATAAACAGTAGGTCTTTGAGAGACTTTCCTCCATTAAGCCATGCGGTCCCTCCCTCCTTCCCCCTTTTTGCTTTCCAGTGAGGGACATATCAGATGATGTGCCTAAACCTACTGTACGTGTCCTGTATCCCGCTCCATGCCTCTCCTTGTCTGCCTGATGCTGGTCTCATCTCCTGGTTTCCCAAAGTTTGAGATCCTCCCGAGGCTAATCTCCGGCATGGAACTGAGGAGTGATGGTGCTGCCCATGCTTATGTACGCTTAGATGCTGCACATCATTGTGGCGACCCCTGGCTGGCAAAAGTTACCATGTGGTCCTAATGCTAATAGCTTATAGTTCCAAAGGTGTGGCCTAATGGAAGAGATTCTCCCAAAGATCTACTGTTACAGCAAGTTCTTAAGTAACTGTTCTTTGTAGGGGAAGCGTGTGTTAAGTTAAGCGTTGTGGTCTCTCACTAATGTTAGACTAGTATGAGGACCAAGATAGGGACCAGACAGAATGGATGGACCTCTGGTGTTTATCTGCCTGTAAAATTCTGCGTTTCTAAATCTTTTAACTGACAGTGTTTTGCTCTCCTCCTTGGTAGAAAAGGTACTGAGGTGGTTGGAGCCAGTGGCATTTTATATTTTGCAGTCCTACACATAAATATGTACCAGTTCAAGGATACCTCAACCACTAGTAGAAAAGAAAAGGAAAACAATGACAGTTTTTCCATTTTTGGTCGTTTTTTCATTTCTTATTCTTTCATATCTTTGGTATCTTTTTTTCTTTTATCTTGCTCCTATATTTTGTTAACGTATGTATGAGGACCACACTGTCTCTTCATCAGAACATTTGAGGCTGCAAATTTAAACAAACAATACATTTCCATTAGCATCAATAAGCATAGATTTTTAGCTTTTTCTATACAATGCAAAAAATATAAGTCAAACTTGTACAATGCAGGGGGGAGCATATCTGCTTAATTTTTTATAAATTAATCACAGTCATCTCTTATCACTGGAGTTCCAGTATGTAAAGGGAGGGCTGTAAGTCTGAGATGTGTAAGCCAAGGGAAAAGAAAGGGGAGGGGGGGTTGAGAAAACCTCAAAAGTTTCAGTTTGTTTCTTAAACCATTTTATCTTATTTTTCAGTATTCAGGTTTTGTTATCTGTTATAATTCTTTACTCGCCCTCTTTGGAGGATAGTATAATTTAAGATTCAGCTGTCACTTTCCTGAAATAAAATGTCCTAAACACAAAGAGAAAGATCAACCCTGTTTATTAATCATGCGTACTTCAATTTGTTGCTCAAAATGCCATTGTATGTGCTTTTGTTGAAAAATTTATGTTTTACCTTTATATTTATCTTTTATTTTATTTATTTATTTGATATATCGGTTTACAACCTTTGGGTTCAATATGTTTGTTTCCTTTCGACTAAAAGTTCTCTCTTGTCCCAAACAGAAAAATCTTACTTTGTTATATTCTGTAAATTCTGTGTTCACGGTATAGATTATTCTGTCTGTGGAAACACCAAAAAGAAACTTTGTACCCCACCTTTTACTCTTCATTTTTATCTCATGTCTGTTCTCCAGTTCTCCTCAATGCAGTCCTCCTACACATGGCACCATGTGCCAGCACTGTCACTGGTGCCACCTGCCCCAAAACTTGATTCCAGGGGTCTGGTGGGGTGTCCTAGTACCTTCGGGCCCTAAGACTTGAGGGTGTGGCTCTGTGAAGGAGATACTCTAGCAGAGCAAGTTTCCTGTGACTCTCTGTTATGGAAGAGTATTTCTAACTACAAATTAACTCCATAAAAATTCACAGAATACGATTTAGGCTGATGTTTACATTTATGGTAAAACTGCATTTGTTTAATTAACCCTGCATGTTGGCAGCCATTTTGGGAACCAGACAGTGGCCTTTTTAAAATGGGAGTGCTTTTGTTCTACATTTTAAAATACCATGAAAGCAATTTTAGCATTGCTGTAAACAACCTCTCCTATATAAGGCTATGAAGCCATTATATGAAACTTGTTTCACAAATTAAGTGGTTTAGGGCTGCTGTGTACAGTGCTTGTGTCAGATTTTCTGCTACCCATTTTACAACCATTGTTAACAAGTCTCGTGTAAAATTAACATTTTAACTCGATCTTAAAGACCGCAGTCATCTGGAATAAAAAAAACTACTTATGACTCAAAGTAGTCTAATATAATCTCGTTAAACATCTCCCTCTATTTGTCACTGTGCTTGTTACCTACATCTTTTATGCTTGAATAAAGCAGAGTCGAAGAAATAATGACTAGGTCCTGAGAACAGTATTAAAGGAAACGTTTTTCTATTGATTTTTACCAAAGCTTGACAAGTTCATTTTTTAATCAAAAATCTTTAACTGCCCCACAAAGGGAAACCTGTCACTGTTTCTTCTGGATACTAAACATTGTGATTGAAATAAAAGATGAAATGAGGAATTCTGTAATATTGGTATTCTCTTTGGTGGGGGGAAGGCATGGGAGTAGAGAGCCCTTCATTGGCAGGCCCAGTTTATATATGAAGTGGCTTGCCCAAATTGCAAAAGCAGTCATCCTTGGGTGCAGCGTCTGTAGTAGGAGAGTGTTATTATGGCTCATTCCACTCTAAAAAATAAAATAAAAGTATCCTAATGCAGACTGAGAACTTGAGGAGCTTCTAAGAAGCAGAAAAGTGTGTGTGTGTGTGTGTGTGGTGGCATTTATTTGGGGGGGAGGGGGGCTCTATAGTGTCTTCTTTAGAACCTACATCGTTTGTGTCTAGACAGTTAATTGAGTCAAGATCTTCGGTATTTAACTTGGCAAAAGGAAGCATTTGACAGGAGTGGGAAACTGGTTTTGAGAATGTGTATCAAGCCAATAGTAAGAATGAATGAATTAAAACCTAATAAGCTGCAATGATGATAATGCCTGACCGAATTACTTGCTTCTTATCTGTTCAGAATTTTCTGAGGGTATTTTGTTGTAGTAATAAAAAACAAAAAAAATCCTGAGCAACAGAGCACCTCAGTGCTGTTTTTACTTTATCTTCATTATATTTTCTTTTGCCTGTGTGTCTTACCGCTAAGATATTGGGGAAGATTTTAAAACTAATCATGGAAAGAATGCAGCTAGTTTGGTTGGTACATCGTGATCATATTGCAGCTGGGGGCAGTTTGGTCTGGTAATTCTGAGAGTAGAGCTGTGAATCCCACAACCCACACTTTCTCGCTGGGCGACCCTGAGCAAGTCCCTTAACCTCTCTGCTTAATCTACTGTATCTCTGATCTTTGAATCTGCTTGTGCACTTGAAATGGCAGCAATAGTATCTTCCCTCCCACTCCTGGAGTGTAAAGTACTTTGGGATACAGTTTGTATCATCATCAGGTGGTGACTTTGTTCCCAGAACCTCATGGTTGGAATTTTCTTGTCCAGTAATTGTTTTGTGGAAGCATGAGAATAGGGACAACTAGCATGCAGTTCTAGCAGAGAGGAGTTATGCCAGGAATCATGAACAAAATCATGTTCAAATTGGGCATTCTGTAAAACTAGCCAAATTGTTTTCCTCTTCTGTAGTCTTGAATTTATACGCAACATTATAACTGCCCCTGAAGCAATTTGAAGACACCTACCTCTCGTCAAAAACTACATGGAAACACTCAGCAACTGGGTGGCCTGCAGAAACAGTGCATGTCACACTGATTTAATTTTGTTTGTTTTTCATTGTAAATTCCACGACTGGTTTGCATATGTATTCTCCCAAGATCTGCACCTAATAAATCCATGATACTGTTTCGCCAAGGTAAACGGTGTGTTTTTTTCTTCTAAAATATAAAAAAATAATGAAATGAAAGGCTGTGGAAAAAAGTCTTCATGAAGCCTCAGGATTAGTTTTTTTCCCAGAATGTAGGCAACATAATCTCTGAGGTTTGGTAGAAGTCAGCTACAAAGTATTCACATATTGCTGAAATGCATGCCATACTTAAATCATGTAGCCTAGACTTCGCCTCTTTGCTACGTTTAATTACTTGGTAAGTATCACTTTAGTCTCATGATAGATTTGCTTTGTTTTCAGCTTCTTCCTGACCAGCTGGTCCTTCTTCTTGAGTTGTTGCTGGAGGAGAAGACACTGTGTCACACGATCCTGCGGAGGTTAGAGAAGAGATACCACCTTCTGGAGCAGGATGCAGAGGTAAGTCATTAACCAGCTAGCGGAGGTGTTTACGCAGCTCAGACTGCCGCTCAAGTCTCTTTCCAAAGTCAGAAGTAGAGGCTTTCTATTTAGGGAGCGTTGGACAAACATAAGAAGCACCTACAAGTTATTTTTTGAAGCTGTAATGTAACATATCAACTTATAGTGCAGGTTACAGTTTGAAGAAACTCTGCATGTATACATGTGGGAACAAAAAATACTGAGATCATTTCTTTTTGTGGATCAGGCAAGGCACGGAGACAATGAAACAGATACTTACTAAGATGAAAGTGTAGTGACAGAAAAAGTGTACCTTTTAATTGACATTTTAATTTACTAAAGTCTACTGTGAAAAATCACAAGAATTCAATCTGCTTTTATTACTAGAACTGTTATTTTATTTATTGACAGTCACTTCAGATATACACTAGATGTACTGCTGTTACTATAATGCTTGTCTGCTAAATCCGTTTTATCAGTGCATTTAGAAGCACTGGTTTGAAGAACCAGTGTTTTTTCCAAACGTTAGCTAGGTTTTGCAAACAGAAAAGTTGTCATTAAAGAGTATTTCGGTTTTTGTTCAGACACGTTTTCAGGGGTCATAAGGTTAAGGTTGGGGTGACATGATTGAAACCTTTAAGTACATGAAAGGAATAAACAAGACAGGTACAGAGGAGCTGTTCAAAGTAAGGGAGGGGAGGGACACCAGGGGCCATGATATGAGACTGGAGCGAGGAAGGTTCAGGAGGGAGATGAGGAGACACTTTTTAACAGAGAGGGTGGTGGCTGGGTGAAATGCGTTACCTGCTGAAGTGGTATGCAGTAGAACAGTGGACTGCTTCAAACGAGGATGGGACAGGACAAGGGGGAGGGTTAATGAAGGGGAAGGGTGGAAGGGGCAGCTGCAGAATAAGGGGTGCTAGCTGCACATTCGAGCAGACTTGATAGACCTCTAGGCCTTTATCTGCTGGCAAATTTCGTATGTTCGTATAACAAATATCTGTTTACTGTATAAACGTTGTTATGTATTGTAATCTCTGTAAAATTGCAGTAAAATGTCAGATGTTAAAAATAGGGTTACAGAATCAAAGCGTTGGTTCCAGTGTTGGTATTTGGTGGCAGTAATATTGGCTACCAAGTTCCGTGTTGACTGACTAGATATAAATTCATTTGGCATGTGTCCTTACAAGTTCTATTTTAGCAAACCGAGGATGCTCATTGAATATCACCAGTTCACAAAATGTCACAGGAGAGTTAATGACTATTAGGTCCTAATGAATTATTCCTTTTTATGCATTGACCTGTTTTCATTTGCAGCTTTAATTCTAAACCGGAACCATAAATTCAGCTTGAAATTCAGATTTTAATAAAAGCCAGCGATATCACCTCCTGTGACCTGGTGGGGTTGTACTGTAAAATGTTTTGCTTGATTTAGCCTGGGCAAACATCATAGCCTAAACATCTTGTTGTAGGCCGAAGCAAACATAACTGCTTTTTGACTTTGTTTAGTTTGTTATTGCCAGTGTGTGTGTGTAGCTATATCTATATATTGATATATAGATACAGCTGTATATGTGTATATATGTGTGTGTGTGTAGCTATATCTATATATTGATATATAGATACAGCTGTATATGTATATATATGTGTGTGTGTGTAGCTATATCTATGTATTGATATATAGATACAGCTGTGTGTGTGTGTGTGTGTGTGTGTGTGTGGCTATATCTATATATTGATATATAGATACAGCTGTATGTGTGTGTGTGTGTGTGTATATATATATATATATATATATATATATATATATATATATATATAATATGTCTATATAACTACACACACATACACAAAAAAAATTCTTACTCAACATTGTTTTTGTTCAGCAACATATTTAATCCTATGATTTTTTTTAACAAAAATGTATTTCTGACATCCTTAGACATCTAATCAGTACCTTTTTAATTTCCTCATATATTTTAAAGACAATTTTTATAAGTACTTTTGTAATTAAGGACTCGAGTCTTCAAAGGACAGGTTCTTATTAAAAAGATGCCCCCCCCCCAACACATACAGTAACACATTTTCAGAAAACCATTGTGCCACATTGTTTTAATTATTTCCAGTGATATTTTCCAGTACTGAGTTTCACCAATTCTGGCCACCACTTGACTAACATTAGTCAAGCGGTGGCGGAATTAATAAACTCAGTACCAGAAAGTTAAAACAACAAAGGTTAAACACTGTGCCATTATAGTCTATGGAGCGCGACCCCACTCTTGTCCTTTACCTTCGTCATAAACGTGGTAGCATGGGGGGGTCTCTGACTAAGGAAGTCAGGTCGTTTTGGCTGTTAGGCTGAAATAGTAAAATTACAAGCTTTTTTTTTTTTCACAAAGATCACTGGAAATAATTAAAACAATGTAGCACGGTGGCTTTCTGAAAGGTAAGCTGTCGTATGTGTTGGGGGCTATATCTTTAATAAGAAGCTGCTCTTTAAAGATGGACACCACTCACAGTATTTAATAACCCTTTAAATCAAATTCTCTGTTTCTGTTTTCTTCGTGGAGGGTACCTTTTGGCTGTAAATAGGGTTTTGTACTGTGGATGTATTTACAGTCAGGGTCATGTATTACATAGTCAGAGCACATGTTTCTACAATGAACGTATGACAGAGCCAGCAGAATAAGGCCTTTATTTCTGAGTTTGCTGATACTGCAGGGTCCTCAGCATCGGCTACTAACCTTGCTTTTTTTATTTTTACTGGTAAATAGCACTGCACACAGCATTTCTTATGGTGGGCATTTCAAGGAGCAAGAACTAATTAAAACTTCAAAAGTACACATTTCAGATCAGGAATAAAAGAAAAAAAATTGGTATAGTGATGTTTTTGCCAGACATGAATTATTATGAAAACAGGTAAATTGACGACTAGCAAATACTGCTGCTGAACTCATTTTTGTTAGCTTATATTGAATATTTATTGAACATTCATAAATAAATTGGGGTAGGCATAAACTCTGATAGGAAATCATGAGAAATTCTAATGCAAACAAGGTGGTGCACCTTAATTGCAACATCCCAGTCAGGAGGTAATGTCCTTCATACTGCCAGTGGTGGAGATACTGTATATATTAACCCGGGGGACATCAGCTCTAGGACTGAAATTAAAGGACATCTCAACATATGTGACTTGTTGATATTCTAAAATCTGGCTTCAGGAAAGGCTGCTGTTTACATGATTGCTGAAACTCCATTTGTTTAATTAAGGTAAATGTAGTTTTGTAGTATTTAAAAAATGTAAACAGCCTTTCCCAGTTCAAACCTCCCTCTTTTGGTTTCCCTAAAATGGCTGCAGACCTACAGCTTGATGACGCCAAGAGCCCAATCAGCATGAGCAGTGCTATAAAGCAGCCTGCTTCTCTAGTGATTTTACTACTAGTTTATTTAAAGGCGAAACTCATCCTTATTTTCTTGAGTTTGTAAACTGTACATCTTGAAACATGCAGTGGTTTTACACCAAAATCTCTAGCCTCCTCTAGAAGCCACGTAGCATATGTCCAGCTTCCTGTACCTATTTTCTTTTTATAATTCCTGGCGATCTAGTGGGAGAACCAAGACAGCCTCAATGATCCATGTCCCACAAAGATTTCTGCTCTGATTCTGCCACCACGATTAGAGTTAACACCGGCCTACGCCAGCTGCATCAATCTTTAGCATCACACTACTTCATCTCCACCTACTTGATTCCCCTGCCATGTCAATGATTTTAGTACATTTATAAAATCACCTGGTGGCATAGTGAGAGAAGCAGACAGCCCTGATTTGTCCCACGATGTGTTGTCCTGCCAGAAGTGGAGCAGTCACTGCCGCCTCCTGTCATTTTAGTAATCAAGGTAACATCCTTCTGTTGGAAGTAGTCACCAGTTCCTCATGCAGTGTCCCTGTTTCTCTGGTTGGAAAAAAAAAACCTGTTGAACTATTGGGAGAAACAGAGAGCCAAACAACACGGTCCCACGAAGATCTTTTAATGCTGCTGCTGTGTCAATGGCACAGCTGGAGCTCACAGACCCTACCCCTCCCTGCCACAAACTTTTTGGAGAAAGGTATGTTTTTAACAGTTCTGCTTGGAACAGCTTTTTTTCTGAAATGGATCTTCCTAAAGTCGTCCTTCTGCATTAGTGCACAGCAGCTTCCTAGGTTTGTGACATCAGAGAGATCCCCACCCCAGGGAAGTGGCCTGGCTCTGCAGTAGTTCGTACCAGCTTAGTGCCACTCACTGAGAGCCTATGGCCCTGTCTACACTACCCTTGAGAACTCCTCTGTAACATTACAGAGTGCCCAAACTGTTACTGTAACGGTTTGTGTTTACACTGGTAAGCATACATGCTTAAAACTGCTACAGAAACCTGTTGTGAGGTGGTTTCAACAAGGTTTCTGTAATGGTTTCCATTTCTGTAATGTTGCAGAGCTCCATCTAAACATGCAACCATTTAGGCCCTGTACACATCAGGCTAGTTAGAATGTTTTAAGGTGCTTAAACGTAACCAGCTGAAAAAGGAGCTGTAGTCGCTTTTGTTTTCGGAAGTGTGGAGCGGAGATCTCCTGGCTCAGACGGAGGAGGGGCCAGGGCTGCAGGAAGAGAGTGCAATGGGGGACAGAGGAGCCAGTGCTGTGAAGCAGGAGCAGGGTGAGTGGGAGTTCCTGGTGGCTGCAGTTGGCGACAGACCAGAGTAAAGGAAAGTGGCCTATCAGGAGAGAGGGCGCGAAGTTGTGAATCGCGGCAGGGGATATAAGGAAGGCCCAGCCGCTCACACAATCAGATGCTGAGAAGGAGCTGTATTTTCTTCCCACGCCACCCACCCCGGCCCCAACCTCTATTAAATAGGCAGTGGAGTTGGAGCCTAGGAGGAGGAGTGGCTTGACTTTAGTGGTTGTAAAGAACATGGAGAGGTGTTTTTTAACCTGACTTTGAGGTGTACCTGATTTGGGTTATTGGACCTGACTTTAGTGGATTTTATTTCTTTTAAGTAACATTGATAGAGGTTTTTATATTCAAAGGAAGTTAGAGTGGTGGCTTCATTGCAGGACATTGGAGCACAGTGCATTTGGGAACTTGATGTGGGTTGTCTGTAAAGGCTAGGAGAAAGGGAACACCATTGTAGGTGTAAAAGTGCTAGTACAGTATTATTAAAAGGAGAGTGACTAATGACGAAGACAGAATAGGAAATGTAGCCTCAAGTTGCTAGAGCTGGCATCTTTGGGAAGGTGGTTGATGCACGGGTGTGGAGCAGCCATGGTACTAGACTGGGCTTGAAATTTGGAGGTTGCCCAGTATGCCACCAGCTGGCAAAGCTCAGGGAGGAAGTGAAGGAGTTCGGAGACAGCTGATAGAGTGGAAAAGGAAAGGGCATGGGGTGGCCTGCAAACACATACAGGGGGTTGAAAACTCAAGCACAAGGAGAGGAACTGAGGTGGGCTGGGGAAACAGGGCAGCCTGGCAGGAGGAGCCCAGAATGTGGGAGTGTCCGAACACCAAGCAAGGGAGGGGGGTCACAGGAGACCAGAGAGAGAGGTAGTATTGGAAGAGGGCAGGGGTAGCAGGGGAATGGGGACCCAGGATTAGCAGCAAGGGGACCAGGGAGTGAGGAGCATGAACAGATAAAGGGAAAGGAGGAAGTGGGTGAATAAAACCAGGCAGGAAGCGGAAAGGGGTTTGCAGGAAGGAAGTGGAGCAGCCCAGCAATAAAGGTCGGGTACAAGGAAAGAGAGAAAGGCATGGGGGATCAAAGGGAGCAATGCACAAGAAAGGGTAGTACAATAGAAGTGCCAGAAAACCAAGATTTGGGGGAGGGAGAAGAGCAGGCTTGAGAAAGACAGGATCAAGAGCTTCAGAGGAGGGTAAGGGCGTACCTAAGAAACCAGAACCAGGAAGGGGCCCAGGAAGGGTACAGATGGAGGATGAGGGAGAAAGGCTCAGGTAGATTTGGGGGGACCAAGGGGATGAAGGAGAAGAAATTTGAAAAAAGGAAGAGAATGGCAACAGAGAGGGGTGTCCAGGAGGAAAAAGGGGATATAGTCTTAATAGTGAGGGACTCTATTATAAAAGGAGTTACATGGGGGAGAAGGGAAGAGAGAGGGAAAAAATATGGGTGGAGTGCCTGCCAGGTATGACGGCTGCCAACGTTATCCAGTGGATCCCCTTGAGGAGGAGGGAAATGGATAAGAAAATGCATCTGATCTTCCACCTAGGCACAAATGACCTAGCAAAGAGCAGCGTGATGGAGGTGCAGGCCAGGTTTATGGCGCTGGCCAGGTTCTGCAGCAATTCGGACTTCAAATCCCTGTCCTTCTCGGAGGTGCTACCTATACCATGGGGCAGCATGGAAGCAAGGCAAAATGTTGAGAATTCAATGATTGGCTTGTAAGTTGGTGTGCCAGAAGGGTATGGTGTGATAGGGAGATTGGGGGTCAACATAGGAGGACACGAGCCTATATGCTCGGATAGGCTGCACCTAAACGGGAGGGAAAGCAGTGCCTGAGATGTAAACTGGATGATTATGTGGACAGAAGCTACCATTTAAACTAAATGGGGGGGGCAGGGAAAAGCCCGGCTGTTGAGGCGGGGGGGGGGGCCAAAAGCCCTACATACACAGCAAAAGGGTAAAGGAGACAAACATATAGGGAAGGAGGAGAGAGAGGGGCATGGAGGGTTATGTGCACGAATGTCAGAAGTCTGGGTAGAAAGATCCCTCTTCTAATGGCAAAAATGGCAGCGGAGGGCCTTGACATAGTGGTGGTAACAGAAACGTGGTGCCACCAGGAGCAGGGATGGGAAATGGAGATACCAGAGTACAGATTGTTCAGGAAGGACAGGGAGGGAAAGGGGGGGGATGTTGCACTCTTTGTAAAGGAGGTTATCCGGGCATCAGAATTGCAGAGTAAGTGGGGAGAGGCAGAAGGACTCTGGGTCTCATTGGTAGTGGGGAAAGGGGAGTCAGTGTGTATGGGGGGTGGTGTATAGACCCCTAGCACAGCACAAATCTGTGGATAGAAGTATGGCTGCCGAGTTCGTGAGAATGGCGACAAGGGGGGAGATGGTGCTGATGGGGGACCTAAATCTACCAGTCGTAGACTGGAACACCCTTTCGGCTGCTTCAGCCAACAGCAGGGAAATATTGGACTCCCTGTAGTTGGCCCTCCTAAATCAACTGGTCAGGGAGCCAACCAGGGCAGGAGCTACTCTTGATCTGGTCATGACGAATGGGGAAAGGTTGGAAGAGGTATCAGTGGGGGAACATCTCGGTACAAGTGACCACAACATGGTCAGGTTTAAAATGAGAAACACTGCGGAGGTTCACCAGTCTAGATTAAAGGTCCTGGATTTCAGGAAGATGGACTTCAGGAGAATGGGGGAAATAATGGAGAGGGCATTGCAGGGGGTGGGGAAGTTGATGGAGGTGTAGGCAAAGTGGGGGAAGATCAAGGAAGCTATTGTAGGGGCCACTTACGTATGTGCCGAGAGAGAGTAAAAATAAGAGGAGGAGGAGGAGAAAACCTGTGGTATACAAGGGTAGTAGCAAAAAGGTAAGGACAAAAGGAAAGCCTTTGGGAGGAGGTTCAAGACAACTCAGGCGGAAGCAAACTGGGTAAAATACCAGGTGAGCCAGAGAGAAGCAGGGTAGAGGTAAGGAGGACAAAGGCACAGACAAAGAAGCGAATAGCGAGGTGGTCAAAAGGAGATTCTCCAGTGAAGAACAAAAGAGGGGTGGCGCTACATGGAGACAGAGAAAAGGCAGACCTACTAAACACCTACTTTTATCAGTGTTCAAGAGGACGGAGAAGGAGAAGAGGTAGCAGAGCAGGTAATGAAATGGCTGGGGAAGGGGGTGGAGATGAGGCCATTTCTCGTGGAGAAATATTGGAAGAACTGGGCTGCATGAAGGTGGACAGGGCAATGGGGCCAGGCAGGGGTGCACCCAAGGGTGTTAAGGGAGCTAAAGGAGGTATTGGCAGGACCCTTGACTGCACTCTTCAATCGGTTCCTGAAAACAGGGGGTGGTGCCGGAGGACTGGAGGCAGGCAAATGTGGTCCCTCTGCGTGGGGAGGGAGGAAGTGGGAAGTTACAGGCCCATGAGCTTGACATCAGTGGTAGGCAAGCTCATGGAGAAGCTAGTAAAAGGCAGGATCACCAGCTACCTGGAGACAAACGGCCTGATGAATCCAAGACAACATAGTTTTAATAGGGGCAGATCCTGTCAAACAAATTTGATAGAGTTTTTTGACGGGGTCACCAAGGAAATAGATCAAGGTAGAGCGGTAGATATAGCTTATTTGGATTTCAGAAAGGCATTTGACTCAGTACATCATTGGGAGCTGCTGTGTAAAATGGCAGGACTGGGGATGGGGCAGAGGGTAGTCAAATGGGTGGGAAACTGGCTGGGAAAAAGGAGGCAGAGGGTCATATTAAATGGGGTGGCATCCAGGGAAGGCAAGGTCACGAGCTGGGTCCCCCAAGGATCAGTGCTGGGGCCCCTACTGTTCAATATATTCATAGGAGACATTGTGGAGGGCCTTGAGGGGGGTGTGAGTATGTTTGCGGACGATATCAAAATCTACAATAGGGTGGACACAGAGGAAGGGGTGGCACAAATGCAGAGAGATTTGGGGAGACTTGAGGCATGGTCAAAAAGGTGGCAGCTTCAATTCAATGCAGAAAAATGTAAAATCATGCATCTAGGCTACAGAAATCAAAAGGCAGGATACCATATGGGGCAGGGAGCTGGAGGAGGCGGAGCAAGAAAGGACCTAGGCATCATTATATCCGGGGACCTGAAGGCGGGAGGGCAGTGGCCAGGAGGAGTGGAATACTGGGATGCATCAGAAGGGGGATCACCAGTAGAAATAGGGGGGTCATAGTACCCTTGTACACCCATTTGGTTAGACCACACTTGGGAGTACGGAGTCCAGTTCTGGAGGCCATACCACAGGAAGGATGTGGGGAGGATAGAGAGGGTTCAGAGGAGAGCAACAAAAATGATAAAAGGGTTAAGCCACCTCTCCTATGAAGAAAGGCTGAGAGATTTCAACATGTACTCCCTGGAGCAGAGGAGGGAGAGGGGGGACATGATCGAGACCTTCAAGTACCTTAATGGTATAAACAGCGGTCGGGGAGCATCTTGAAGATGAAAGGAAGTCAGAGGACGAGGGGGCATGGGCCGCAGGTGGAGGAGGACAGTTCATGGTAACATTAGAAAATACTATTACTCCGAGAGAGTCGAGAAAAGTGGAACAGACTCCCAGAAGTAGTCGTTGGAGAGGAAACAGTGGAGGGATTCAAAAGGGCATGGGACAACCACATGGGAGTGTTAAAGGGGGGAGGCACAGGTTCAAGCAGATAGCTGGGCAAATGGGCAGACTTGGTAGGCCTAGTTCGGTCCTTTTCTGCCGTCACACTTCTATGAATCTATGAAACACGGCTCCCGTCCGCATTAAAACACGGTTTCATACCTTGTTAACAAACCGTGCTAAATCCCTGAAGGAAGCTAGTCTTAAACCCATTTTTAAAAACGGTATAGAAAATGAAAGCATGTTACCTGTCAGTACAGATGGGCATCTGCATCTTGCTCCATTAGGAAGCGTGTTAACAGTCGTGGGGAACTGGTTTTAAAAATGTTACTGGATGGAGATGCGGATGGGAGTCTGCTGTGGGATAACTGAGTTAAAACTCGGTTGAAGACTAATGTGGATAGGCTGCTGTGGTGAGTTCAAAAACGTTTCTAAAATGTTTTTAAAAATGGACCGCATCTCACTTGCTAATGTGTACAGGGCCTTAGCCTCCAGTGTTCTCTAGTCTGCCAGTATACCCTAGTGCTTTGTGGGGGCTGAGCGATGCATCCTGGGAGGTCCTGGGATGCATCCTCCCTTCCTGAGCTGTCTCACTTGGGGCCTCCACTTTATTAGGCTGCCCTTCTCCCTCTCCTTCTTGTGTCCTGTTTACTACCTTTTCCTCTGCCCTGCACTGTGTCTCCCACCCCCTCCTCCCTCAATCTAATGAATTCAACTAGCATACGTTGAATTGTTGTCTATTTACTTGTTACACACAAGCCTTGTGCTCATGCTTACTGTCCTTGTAGTGTTATTATTTCCTGTATTACTGTCTAGTGTACCATGAACTGTTATGTTATTGTGAATGAATTTGTCCTATGTGTCCAGGACCATCTTGAAAATGAGCTTGCTCAACGATGTAACTTGCTTGGTTAAATAAAGTTTGATTGATTGATTGAAATGCAGGGAAACCAGGAAGTGAGTAGCAACGTGGATCGCGATCAGCATTTTCAAGTTTGTGGCAAAGGAGCAGCATCAACAAGTGCAGTTTTGGCCCCATACAACATAAGGAAACCAGACTGTTTACTGCCAGCACTTTTAAAACTTCTGTGCCGCAGTAGATGTCCTGTGGCAGCATATTGTGGTGCCAGAAGCTAGGGAGCAGTGGCCATAGCACCCTACAGAACATCAGTGCTGCAAATGTTCCCATAGCACCCTATAGAACATCAGAGCTGTAAATGTTTCTATAGGACATCAGAGCTGCAAATATTCCCATAGCACCCTACAGAACATCAGTGCTGTAAATGTTCCCATAGCACCCTATAGAATATCAGAGCTGTAAATGTTCCCATAGCACTCTGTAGAACATCAGAGCTGTAAATGTTCCTATAGAACATCAGAGCTGCAAATATTCCCGTAGCATCCTAGAGAACATCAGTGCTGTAAATGTTCCCATAGCACCCTATAG
Organism: Neoceratodus forsteri; assembly: GCA_016271365.2. Lineage (NCBI taxonomy): Eukaryota > Metazoa > Chordata > Ceratodontiformes > Ceratodontidae > Neoceratodus > Neoceratodus forsteri. The sequence goes on from CM057453.1 coordinate 1,629,666,172, forward strand.
AATATCAGAGCTGTAAATGTTCCCATAGCACCCTATAGAACATCAGAGCTGTAAATGTTCCCATAGCACCCTATAGAACATCAGAGCTGTAAATGTTCCCATAGCACCCTACAGAACATCAGTGCTGCAAATGTTCCCATAGCGCCCTACAGAACATCAGAGCTGTAAATGTTCCCATAGCACCCTATAGAACATCAGAGCTGTAAATGTTCCCATAGCACCCTACAGAACGTCAGTGCTGTAAATGTTCCCATAGCACCATATAGCACATCAGAGCTGTAAATGTTCCCATAGCACCCTATAGAACATCAGAGCTGTAAATGTTCTGCTGGCAAGGATTATATAACTGCTGCAGCTGCACCCAAAGTTCACTCTAGCAAGTTGTTAACACTTTCTGTAGCACCCTTCTGTGTGCTCCCTACAGCAACTGTCCAGAATACTGTCTCTGAAAACTGCAAACATCCATGGTGCTACTTGGTCAGACGAGGCATCATAACTGCATCATGGGATGTGCCCAGCTTTACACAGGCTGGAAACAGTTTCACTGTCTTTATAATATGGCTATACAAAATCCAGTAATCTGATTGGCTGAGGAGCTCGGAACCAAGTGCTGATATCCCATGACGACAGTACTGGAAGAAGGTCCAGTAGCCTCTTCACAATAAAATCAATAGTACCAGCCATTCCTGACTGCTATCACAAATGTGGCTGTCACCGTTACTCACTAAAAACCTTCAACTAGGCCCTAAAAATTCTTACATTTATAAACATTGGAATTAAATGTTATTTGTCCTCATAATGCTCTTGTTACACACACACACACACACACACACACACACAACTTAAAAAATGAAGTACTACAGTACTTCAGATTGTAATTTATGGTGTTACTTTGCTGACCATGAAAAATCCCCCTCCTGTCCTCACTAGGGAAATCTGTGTTGTTTAAGCTGTTAAAGATAAAACAAAGGCCCTGGTTCCATCTGAGGCCTTTTGTTGTGTGCTAGTGGAAGTAAACATTCTGTCAGCAGAACTAAACAGAGGTGTGAATTCTTGCATTCTGTCTGTAGTAAACATTCCATCTCTTGAATGTTGCCAAAACAAAAAATAAGACAGAGAGAAGGGAGGGAATATTATAAAGAAGGGTGGGGTGGAAAGGATGAGAAGGGACTTGGCAAGGTTAGAGGAATGGTCAAATGTATGGCAGCTTAGATTCAATGCTAAGAAGTGCAAGGTAATGCACCTGGGAAACAAAAACCCAGGGGAAGAGTACACAATGGGAGGTGAGATACTAACAACAACAAAAATGGAAAGGGACCTGGGGGTAGTCATATCAGATGACCTAAAGGTGGGCAAGCAATGTGAGAGGGCAGCAAGGAGGGCTGGGGGATACTGGGATGCATAGGGAGAGGCATCACCAGTAGAAAACAGGAAGTTATTATCCCTCTGTACAGACAGCTGGTGAGACCCCATCTGAGTACTGTGTGCAGTTCTGGAGACCCAATCTCCCACAAAGACATAGACAGGATGGAAGCTGTCCAGAGATGGGCAACTAAAATGGTGCAGGGTCTGCACCGGAGGACATATGAGAGAGACTTAGGGAGCTTAATATGTATAGCCTCGAGGAAAGGAGGGAGAGGGGACATGATAGAAACTTTCAAGTACCTCAAGGAATCAACAAAGTCCAAGAGGTAGCATCTTTCAAAAGAAGAGGTGCAAGAACAAGAGGGCACAATTTGAAGATGGGGCGGCTCAGAGGTAATTTAAGGAAGTATTTTTTCACAGAGAGGGTTGTGGATGCATGGAATGGCCTTCGGAGAAGGTTGTGGAGTCAAAATGGTGGAATTCAAGCATGCATGGGATAGTCATAAAGGCAATTCTCGGGGGTTGGGGTAGGAAGAAGTAGGCTGCTGATTAACTAGGATCTGCAGCTTATCCAGTAGGTAGGGAAATGGGCAGACTGGGTGGGCCAAGCGGTCCTTATCTGCCGTCACATTCTATGTTTCTATGTAAGAAAGAAAGGTGAGGGAAATGAGCAAAACAGGATGGGTTGGTGGAAACTAGAGGGTTTAAGAGCTAAATAAAAATACATGAATTTTGCTGTACAATAATATTTAAACCTGAGATGGCGTGTCAGTGCTGGGATGTGCTGGGACTGTTTTAAAAAAGTCATAAAATATATATTTTTTATTTGGTGCATTTCTTTGCACCCCCCACACACACACACGCAAATATCTTGTACCCATTTTATCATCACAGTAAGACACTCCAAGATGTACATTGTGGTGGGGTAACTGCGCTTCTTGGGTGGTTGCATGAAGGCACTCTGTGATGCCTCATGCCACACCCAAGGTGTGCCACTATCCAACCACAACGCATACCCTGTCATGCCTTATTGCTTAATTGTTTTTTTCTGTTTGTTCGGACAGTCTTCACTCCTGTTTAAAAAAAAAAAAAAATAACCATATGGATGCCTCTAATCACACGATTGATCTCTATAGAGACACAAAATGGGACTGTCAATATTAATGTGTTCAATTCTGCAAAGTGAAGATGGGAAAAAGCAGGTGTATAAAAATATTGCTATGCTCAAAGTAATAAAATAAGCTATAAAAAAAAAGGCGGTGTAAGCAATAGGAGGGATGCAATAAAGCTCTTGAAGGAACTATTTTATCTCTATTTTATGTCTAAATTAATTATACTAAAGTTATATCTTCTGGTTTGTTTCTTATGTTTATCGCTTAATCATCAAAGTCTTGTCGGATTTTTTTATAGCCATATTATAAATGCAATAAGGCACTCCAGGGTGTGTGTCGTCCCTGAATAACATAACACCTAGGGTGGCAGAAGCACTTGGCCATGACGACGCACACCATGTCATGCCTTATTGCATAATTAGCAGTGTGGACAGGCTGTAACGTTTTGGTAACATTTTCAAAACTGTTTCAGTTGTAGTGTGGATGCACTGTATCGCTTTTCATTCTGCAACATTTTCAAAACATTACCGATTTTTCTGGTGCAGTGTATCAGGGCCTGTAACTCATGGAATGCTATGGAGCTATATGTACTCTGGATATATTGGTGTAGGAAGCATAGCGGGGGGTTGGTAAACCCCTTATTTCTTAACAGAAAGGGCCTTGTGAGCCTCTTAAAGTTCAGTTCCTTAAACATGTGGCCGTCTAGTTTTAAACTACATGTGTCCTTTAGACTTCACCTCCTCCCAGCTATGGAGAAGTCTCAACACCCCTGTTCTGGTTAGGATTTGAATGTGACGACTGGTCTAGTCAATGATGTACTAGTATGGTGAGCCCCTAAGCTGGCCTGATACAGATGCCTTATGTCAGTCGAACTATATTTAAATGAGTACAGAAAATCACGTGAATTTCAGCCCGACTTGAGAAGAACCAGCAGTCTTAAGTCTGTTACATGTCTGCTGGATTTCCAGTTTTCTTTTTATGTTACTGAAGCAAGAAATAACATTTGTCACAATCTAGAACTGACGCTGGTAGTTCTTTGTTTAATTTTAACATAGCAGTAAACCAGTCAGGAACGGACATTGATGACTCAGATAATGGACCTTGATTCCATTAAGCCCCTTTACCTCTGTCTTGAGCTCTCTATGTTGCTTTGGCCAGCATCCGAGCATTGTATGACTGCTTTTGTTCAGGCTTTGTTGATTACGAAATATTTAAATGGCATCCGGTAAAGATGGAGTCTTGATATCAGATACTTCCAAGGTTGTGTAATGCATAATTAACTTTAGAAGTATTTGAAATGAAAGCTTCTTTTTGCTAGTACCCCAGTTTTTTCCTTGTTACCAGTCTTGGATGTAAGGCTGCAATCTCAGCGCAATATCTTTTTCTTTGGTCTTTTAAGTTTCCTTCCCTACTATTCATTCTTTGCCTAAGGGGTGAATATTAGGAAGCTTGTTAGTGGTTAATTGGTTCTTGCCATCTGTCCTAACCTTTGGTTCATTCTGTTGTACTATAGCTGTAAACTTAAATATATTCCCTCCAGCTACACAAGATAAATGTTTTAAACTATTTTATTTTCTTGACAACCCTTTGATGCATTCCTTGATTTGGGTAACTTCAAGTAAGTCTGAAGGGAACAAGGCATGTAAACCAGGAAGTGTTAACAAGCATAATGAATATCATCCCGTTTTGTTCTCCAAAGTTTGGTTGTTAATACAGGTTTTGTATGCACAGTATGTGATTTATATCCTGCAACTAGACTCTGACATTCCTTGAGTAGGAAGTGTCACAGGACTCCTTTACTACAGCTTCTTCAACTAATACAAAGGGCTTTCGTGGACAACCCCTGAACAGAAGAGATTTCTTTAACAAAACAACAATGATCTGGTTTTTACATCACTATTATAGTGCAGTTATTTGGAAAACAAAACATATTTGAAAAACAAAAACTTGCGTCTCTCTAAATGATTTAGTGGTTGAAACTGTTGTAAATTATGTTTGGCATGCTGTTTCTAAACAAAATCATGTCAGTTTTTATGTCTTAAGTAATGATGGCAGGACATGTTAAATTGGATATAATGTCACCTAAGGGTATCGGGTTCCACAGATTTGTAGAGCTGCACGTAATTCTGCTTTGCCATTTAATTTCATCAATGTGTGTTTATGATGGTATGTGTGTGCTTGTGTGGGGTATGCTTACAGCTCCTAGAGGTACAGATTTTGTAGAAAGGAAACCTCAGCATTATGGGGACTTGGAATTAGTGCAATCTAGGGTTTAGAGCACTGACTTGGGAAGCAAGAGATCACAAGTTCAGTCCCCACTATAGCCAAATACCCACAGTGTGACCTTGGGCAAGTCCCTTAATCTCATAGTGCTCCTGTCCGCCCAGCTGCGGGAGTGTATAGAAGAAAGACCCCAGTGAAAACACGATGTTGCATTTCAACTTGGCTATTCTGGGTTAATAATTTGTAAAATAAAAAATAAATAAAAAGTGTCCTGATTAATGTCTGAGCAATTTATTTTTATTGTTAGTAAAGAAACTTAGTCCGTGTTCGCTAAACACAGTTATTTTATTATACCTATAGTCAACAGAATTGCTTAAAGAGAACTGCATGTTTAGACATAGTTGCTTTCTTTGACATTCTCTAACTGGAGACAGCTGTTTTGTGGCTGCAAAAAGACAAGTACAGGGACCAGGACAGGATAAAGGATATGAATTCTAATGGTATTTTAAGAGTTCATTAAGATGGCGAGAACGGGGGCAGAACCTAGCAGCCCAGCAAGCAAGCTACGTTTTTGCAGAGGTCCTCAGCCATGGGCAGTTAATCTTGATTAAAACCTATGTTTTGGCACTTGCTTGAGCAACATTAACGTAAAGATAATGGCACACTTGATATCTGTGCAACATTCGGTGATTATGGGGCTTACAGAAGCTGCAAAAAATGATGGTGCAGCACTAGGTGCCGTCCAGGAAGGGAGACTAGCCATTGCAGCCCTTCCCACCAGATGGAGGCCAGCGTGCTACTCCTGACTCGCTACAGAAAGCTGTTGCCACCCTAACTCTATCAAACAATAGAACAAAGGAAAAACTGGACTCTTACAGAATGCGGCTGGTGATAGTTGAAAACACAATTGAAGGCATGGCTGGAAACGTGGCTGAATTGACAACTACAGCCAGGAAGGCACTGGCTGTGGCAGCTTCATGGGTAAAAGAACAGGGACTCATTAAAATACGATTAGAGCAACTCGAGAATACTATCCGGGCCCTGAGTATCAAGATTTTTGGGATCTCAGAAGATGAGGATACAGTCAATGTTCTTGAGAGATGGCTGTTGGAGACTTTAGGTTTGGGTCATGCTCTTCACATTGTGAAAGCAAACTGGCTCAACCGCATATGGAAAGATCACACCCTATCATAATGGTGACCGGCTCCATGGGGGAATGAGCTCAGTTACTTCAAGTGGCCAGAGACCACACTCCAGCCCTAAGTGACCACAAAATCCTTTATTCCCCCTGACTGTTTGGCTCCATGTGATATCTAATGTGTAATTATACTCTTATTTGCAGGGTTCTCTGCATCCTGAACGGGTATAGATTGTCTCTCTCTTTCCCCCCACTTTCAAATCCATCACCCGCCTACCTCCCTACTTCCATATCCCTCTCCTCCCCTCCCCTCCTGTTTCTCTACCCTCTCTTCTCTACCTTCCTGCTCCCTTTCTCTCCCCCCCCCTTACTTTTTGCCTGGTCCTGTCCCCCTTGCGGGATTCACAGCATCCAGAAGGGGTTAGATCTTGAGCGTCCCTCTCTCTCGCGCTCTCTCTCTCTCCCCCTTCCATCCCCTACCTTCTACCCCTCGTCTGTCCACTTCCCCACTTGTCTTATTACAGCCCTCCCCTTGGGTATACAGTCGCACTTTGAATGGTGTGCTCAGCCTACTTCTTCTAGCACTTCAAATGTGTTATCCAGCCAATAACCTTTACCCTACTGGATCACCTGCTCTTGGATTGTTGCAGTGTACGTTATATCCAAACATGGTTTTGTTTACCCTGGTTGGTTAGTCTGGGTTATTTCTGCTCTGTAATTGTATAACACTGTTTTGTTTTAGTAATTGTACTTGTATTGCTCTGTTATTGCTATGTGTTTGCCTGTTCTCCCAGTTCTTGTACCCTCCCACTCCCCACCCACCCAGGATGCTTCTGGAAACTAGCTACTTACAGCTCATGTTGTCTTTCCTGGTGAAATATTTTGAAAATAAATAATAAATAAGATATGCTGAATAATAAAGAACAGAGAGGAGAGAACTAAAGAAGATACATGAACTATATATTTGATATATGTGTATATATATATATATATATATATACACACACACACATATACATATACTGCATAAACCTATATATTTACCAAAGAAAAGTCACATTACATGATATATTTAAACATCAGTTAAATTACATACTCACCACGTTTAAAGATGCTCATTGGTGATTCAGAATCTTTTTTTTTTTTCTGATACACTTGAGAACGTGTTCCAGGCTTTTTATTGGGAAAGTACATTTTTAAATGTAAGAAACCCATTACTAGCTTAATGACAGACTGAGACAAAGCTCGTTTCTGGGTGTGACCTGGGGAAAGGGAGAGGGGATACAATAAGTCATACACAGTAGTGTAGAATCATTCCTCAAAGTAAAGTGCAAACAGTGAACAGTGCAGCATGGTACAAGTGCAAATAATAGTGACAATAACTGGCGGCAGAGGTTGATGCTAGGAGCAATTACCACAGCCCAGTGTAATTTGTTTTCAACTTTATTCATAGATTTATGTAAATGACAATCCGGTACATAAAACAAAGTCATTGAAAAAGACTTAGACCAAAGTTGTACAGAATTGAACATGAATTATAAAAAGAGCAATAAACTTGGCTTTACTGTTATTCTCTTGAGGTGAGAGTGTGAGATCCTACGGTCCTAGCCCAGTGTAACTGGCAAAATAAGTTGAACAATTCAGTGCAACAAAACTTAGGATGTAAGCTGTTCTGGGGGGGGGGGGTCATTAGGGACAGGTTAGGGAAAGGGCTGACAGAAGCAGGAGGGAGGCGGCAGACGTTTAAGCTGGTGTCTAAGGGAAGCAAGGGAGGGTGAGAGACGGCAAGAGGATGGGAGCAGGTTCCAGGGGGTGGGAAGGTGATAGGAGAAGGCTGATTGCGCAGCAGAGGAGTAAGGGTGGGGGAGAGGGAAGGTATGTGGCTCCCTGGAGCGGAGGGAGTAGGAGGCAGAGGTAGTGGATGAGATGAGGGGAGCTGGGAGGGAGGATTAGAAGGAGCAGTAGTGAGTACAAGGGAGGGAGCTAGCAGCGAAATGATAGAAGGTGTTATAGAGGGTATCCTGTCTGGCAAGTGAAGAGGAGAGGGCAGTACCATAGACCACATCTTCATAGTTGAAGACTGGAGTACCATTTTTGTAACCAGCTCCTGGCAGACCTATGAATGGATGCAGACAGTCTTTGTCACGGTAAAGGGCACTAAGCTTGGAGTGGAGCTTGGCACGGATGACACAGATGTGGGCAGAGAATTCAAGCCTGTTGTCAAGCCACACACCGGGATACTTGAAGGAGTGAACCACTTTAAGGGAGGATTCAGGAATCATCTAGAGCGGAAAATGAAGGGAGGGGGACAAGCCTGGCCAATTTCTTACTGGTTCCAAAGGCCTTATTTTTGTGTGTGTGTGTGTGTTGACCTAGAGTTGCTTGTATTGAAACCAGCACAGGACATTGTGAAAATCTTGCTGAAATGAAACTTCCACAGCTGCGGTTGAGGTGCCTTAGGTGTAGCGAACTGTCATCTGCATACATGTGAATATGCGAGTTAACACAGGCAGAGAAGAGGCTGCTGTGGAAAATGGAAAAGAGGATGGAACTCTCAGTAGAGCCCTATGAGGCCTCCATCTGGTTTGGGAGTGGTGGTGACAGGACGCCACCTACCTGTACCAACTGCTGATGGCCCAAGAGGTAGGAATGGAACCAGTCAACAGTAGGGGCTGAGAGGCCAACAAAAATCAGTTTGTCCAGGAGGAGCAGATGAGCCACTGAATCAGAGGCTTTGGCTAGATTGATGAGAATGGCCACTGTGATGTGCTCCTGATCCATCCTAGCAAGGATGGAGGCAGTGCAGTGTACTTTTGAAAACCAGAGTGGAAGGTCGAGAGAAGAGTGGAGGAAGTCAGCAAGCCTGGAGTAGACCAGTTTATCTTGCAGCAGAGGAGGGAGATAGATTGCCAGAGGTGGAGGGGTCTCCACTTTATGTAAGGGAGAACTTTGGCAGCCTTCCAGGACAGAGGTGTGGCATAGAGGGTGAAGGAGAGGTTGAGGAGTTGAGTAAGAGAGGAGGGGACGGCAGGAGCTGAGAGATTAAGTTTGAGGTTCTGGCCTTTCAGGCTAGATTTGGGCAGGTTGGGAGAGAAAAGGGGAAGCAGGTATTTTTGGGTAGTGACAATGGGGAAATGAAACCGGTGTGGGGGGGTGGCGTAAATGTCCAGATAAAGATTACAATAGGATGGAAGTGAGGAAATAAGCTCCTGCAACAGTAGCCAGTTACATCTTTAAAGACACTCTGTGTTTACATCTTGGTCTCATGTAGCTTTATTTCTTTTACATTAAAGAGGAACAGTCCACACTAAGAACCCCTGGGGTTGGTCCCAATTTGCTCTGTGAGTGAAAAACATTTTTTTATTTAATGTGTGCTGCAGTAAAGTAGATTGTATCCGGTTGATTCTATGAACTTGCAAACCTCCTTCGCCTCCTCCCCCGAGGCAGATCCTAACCACGGATGCCTCAGGTCTGGGCTGGGGAGTCCACCTGGGTCCCTTCCAAACTCAGGGATCCTGGTCACAGTGGAAAGCTGCCCTGCATATCAGTGTTCTGGAGATGAGAGCGGTGCTCTATGCCCTGCAGGCCTTCCAGGATCATCTGGCCCCAGGCCAGCTGTTGGTGCAGTCAGACAATCTGAGTGTTGTTTACTATATCATCAAGCAGGGCAGGACTCACTCATACCCCCATTGTAGAGAGGCAGTGCGAGTGTGGTATTGGGCACTGGACCACAATCTGACACTATCTGCTTTTCACGTGCCAGGCATTCTAAACACCCTGGCAGACAGCCTCAGCAGGACTTGGTCCAGCATGCACGAATGGGAGCTTCTCTCATCCGTAGCAGAAGATCTGTTTGACAGATGGGGTCATCCAGAGTTTGACCTTTTTGCGTCCCCACACAACACAGAACTGCCCAGTTTTTGCTCGCTAGATCCAGGGCCTGGAGTTTTCTGGCAAGATGCATTGTCCCTCTCTTGGGAGTATTTATTTATTTATTTATTGAGGTCTTGGATTACACCAGTGAGCAGATGCTCATTTATAGGTTCCATGTCAGTTACATGGACAATACAATACAGATGATGGGGGTGCATATGGTACAGGTAAGTTACAGGGTGCAATAGCATTAAATGGCCTAGACAATATAGCAGCTAGCCGGATTCAGAGGTTAATACCCTACTTGGAAGCTCTCCAAGGTGAGAAGAAGGAGGGGTTGCAAACATGGGTGGAAGGAGTAATGTAGTTGGGAGCATCTGAGGGGGTAGGGATGTGGAACAATGTCATGATGAAGGGGGTAGGTGTAACCTAAAGTGGTGTGATTGGGGTTCCTGTGGAGTGGTAGATTTCTGTATGCGTTCCCTCTGTTCCCACTAATACAGAGGGTGCTGATCAAATTGCAGATGGAAGGGGCCAGCATGATCTTGGTGACTCCATTCTGGCCTTGCCAGATGTGGTTCCCTGTGCTCAGCAGCTGGCAGAGGAGCCTCCGGTCCCTCTGCCCCTTGCAGGAATCTGTTGACCATGATCGGGGGACCATGGTCCATCCCAGTCTGAGGTCCCTCCATCTGCATGCATGGCTCCTGAGGACGTAGCCATCATCAGGTTTGGCGTCTCCAGCAGGGTGGCGGATGTCCTAGTGGCTGCTCGCAAGCCCTCCACTCGTACCACTTAAGCCATGAAGTGGAAATGGTTTGCCATGTGGGCTGCCAGATGTTCCCTTGACCCCTTCACCTTCCCAGTGAAGCATGTCCTGGACTACCTGATCTCTTTGTTTGACTCAGGCTTCCAGTATTTCTTGCTCAAGGTCCACCTTTCAGCTATTTCTGCCTTTCACGAGCCCATGGCTGACCGCACTGTTGCACAACTGGATGTCTCCTGTACCTTTCTCCGGAGCATCCTACATCTGAAACCCATAATCTGTTCTTCTGTCACAGCTTGGGAGTTGAATTTTATTTTAGAAAAGTTGACCGTGTCTCCTTTTATGCAAATCGCGACTTCCAATTTGAGCTTTCTTTCTTGGAAAGCGCGCTTTTTAGTTGCAATTACTTCTGCTTGAAGAATTTCAAAGCTTGCAGGCCCTCTGGTGCGAGGAGCCTTATTTGATTTTTCACAAAGACAGGGTATCTTTGTCACAAATCCTAAGTTTCTTCCTAAGGTGGTTTCTGAGTTTACACTCAGTCAGTCCACCTTCCTGTAATTTTCCGAGCTGCCAATACAGGGAAGCACTGCTCCATATGTTAGAGTATGCAGAACTTTGAAGTATTACCTGTTCAGGACCAAGGAGTCCAGAAAGTCTAAGCAGTTGTTTGTTTCTTTCGCCCCAGGTAGTGAGGGCACTTCAGTTTCTAAGCAGTGTTTACCCAAATGGTTGGCAAATTGCATTGTGTTCTGCTATAATAAGTATGGCAAATAATTGCCTGGTGCTGTCAAAGCTCACTCCACCAGAGGCATGGCTACCTCTGTAACTTTTTTTTTTTTTTTGCTCCCCTCCTCCTCGCAGCCCCCATCTCTTCAGGAGTCACCTACGGCCTTTTCAGCCCTCGCTCACCTACCTGGTGACCAGTGCAGTCCATCCCCATGGAGCTGTGGTTACCCCCCAGGCGAGAATGCAGGGTGCAGGCCCATTCACCCCGATGCATCCTATCTTTCGTCGGGATGCTGTCTCTGGGCAGGTAGGGGCATTGAGGTCAGGGCCTGGTGCTCACGTCTACTAGGAGGCCGTGGGGAGTTTTCCGGTGTTCTCGCGATGTACACGTGTCCCTGGCGTCAAGGCCTTGAGCTGCTGATGTCTGGCACACGCCTCTGTTAGGCATCAGGCTTGTTGTACCTGGTCTCCACCCAGGGCCAGACAAGAGCCGAGCTCTGGTTCCCCTCCCGGAGAGGACCAAGCAGTCCCTGGAACACTCAAGCCCTCCCCCGGCCAGCCCTCCAGCTTCCTGGGCTCGTTCCCGAACCCGGGTTGCTGGTGTCGCAAGCAGAAATCCAACCGCTGCGCCGGCGGGTCGGCACTACCTCTGTAACTTGTTTCAAAGGGGTCTCAGCCGCAGACATTTGCGCTGCTGCCACCTGGAGTATAGTCCACACCTCCACCAAGCATTACAGTCTAGACATCGCTTCTAGAGCCTGTGCAGGATTTGGCAGAGCTGTTCTGCAAGGACTCCTGTCTTAAGTTTATGGCATTCCTTGATCGGTTCAGTTTTCAAGGTCTTCTGTCTTAAGTTTAGGAAGATCCTTGACTGGGTAGGTTGTTCTGCCTCTCCTGTTTTGAGTTTATGGAGATCCTGCCTCCCAGACTGTCCATTACTCTTGTCACTGCTTGGGACTCATTCCTACAGTGTAACCTGATGACTGAGATACCCCCAAAGAAGATAGAACAGTTACATAAGAACTTACCGTAACTGTAGATCTTTGAGGGGATCTCAGTCATCAGGTCTTTTCCCTCCCACCATCCCCCTTTTTGGGGCCCCTGTTAAGGACATGGCTGTCTGCTGATTCCATAATTTCTCTTAAGAGCCAGGTCTCTCACTCTACTAGGGTCCCCAGGGCATCAGTCAGCCTTATTTCCTTCATCTCCAGAGGAAAAGAACTGTGGAGGGCATGGGCCCACCTGCGCCTTTATAGGGTTGGTGATATAGGCTGATGTCGGGGGCGGCGGGCCCAGTTGTACTGCTGAAAATCTTCCTTGTGGATTCTCCATTCACTGACAGTGAAGTTCCTATGGTGTAACCTGATGACTGAGAGCCCTTCGAAGGTCTACTGTTACGGTACGTTCTTATGCAGCTGTTCTTTTTATTACTGGTGTCGCTTCTACAGTCACACAAGCCTGCCCCGGGTGCCAGCCCTGATCAGTTACCTTTTGGTATGGACTCATGTCTCCTGTTTGAATATCTTAGGCACTGAGGGGTGAGGACGCAAGGTATAGGGGAGGATCTTGAGCTGTAGCCAGTGGGTTTTCCAGGACTTTCCGCATGCTCAGTATACTACATAACTGAGACTATAAAAGGAATACCAGTAAAAAAAATTGTTGTCAGTAACTTCATGTTCTAGGGACATGGATATGTTGTTCATCCACACTTATTGGCAGGTTCCTTGCCGCTTCAAATCTTGCCGGAAGGTCTTCAAGCTGGCTCCTCCCACCCACCCGGGTGGTAAAACTCTCGGCTCCACCCCATGACACCAGATCTTCCTTACTGCTTGGAGCTCAGGTTCCCTCCTTAACGCTATGCATTAAGACTGGTTCCTAATTCTTCAAAAGTTCGAAATTAAAAGTTTTTGCTAAAGACTTGGGTCTTCTTCTCCTCATGACTGCGATGGACAACTCGACTCCCGGTTTCTGGGGTGCCCTTGCGGGCAGAAGATGTCTAGGACGGATCCGCACTCCACGCAAGGCCTACTGCCTGGGCCTTGAGCACGACCCGCAGGCTCGCGACTTGTGCTCTTCCTTCGCCCACGCCCTGAAGACCGTGGCTGTCTGACAAACTGGGCGCCCGAGAAAGAATTCCAACGTGAAATCTAAAGAGGCCTGATTGCGGTGTCCGCGGTGGCGGGCTCGGCAGATCAGCTAGAGCAGATGATCGCCCTCGAAGAGGAGTGCGGCACCGGCCGCTTCTACCTGGCTGCATTTGTCCCGCCTTTCTCTCTCGGGTGCCTCGCATCGCTTCTTTAAGAGCTTTGTTCCGACCCTCTCAACCAAAGGTGAGGGTCCAACCTTCGGACCTTTTTCCAGGTCCAAAAGAGCAAAGTAAGTCTCCGCCGACGCTCTTGGGAGGCGGGAAAGATCCCCATCCCCTGTCGACAATCAACTTCGGGTCGCACCCTCAGCTTCGGCCACTGGCTTCACGCGTGTCCCTGGCCAGGCCAGTTGGACCGAGACTCCTGTCGACGCTGTTGAGATTTTCTGACCCGTTAGACGGTTGTCGGCTGGAGAAGCTGAGAATCCTCTCCTGGTTCCCCGTGGAGTTGAGGATCCCGCCGGCTGCCTGTGCCTCCAGTTCCGATCCTTCGTGGATCGTCCGAGCCGAGGGAGTGCCGATTTCTGACACTTCTCCTCGCCTCCCTTGGCCTAGTCAGTCTAGGACTCTCAGTCTGACATCCTCGCGGTCCAACTGATCCCGCCGCTTCAGCGCCCTCGGTCTCGCACCCAGCAAGTGCGGCTACCGCCTTCTTCCTTGACGAGGGAGGCTTCAGCACAAGTTGCATTGAGGTACGAGAACTTATGTGGCAACAGCTCTTTTGACCGGGAATAAGCCACCCAGTTGTCTTCCCTGCCATTAAGTGGTTGTCACTCGAGCAGCCGAACAACCCCTCGCCAAGTCGAGAGCCTGTTCTCAGGCCGGCTGTTCGGCCACCCAGCTGCCCCACCGATTCTGGTGGAACCTCCGCCCACAGCCATTAGTTGGGGTCTAACTAAAAATTCTCGGGTCGGCTTTGGCTCTGCTCTCATAGGCTGTCCTGTCACCCTCACTCCCGATAAACCCTCGCAGGTGGAGGGTGGCTCAAGGCCGAGGCAGGTTTTGAGGACTCTTCTGAGTCCCGATGATGGTTCCTCCTCTTCTCCAAGCGCATGGACTTGAGTCCTCGAGGGCAGTCAATGGACGATAGCCCTTCGTCCTTCTTGGGGTTGCTTCGACCATCTCGGAGTCCACCGGATGAAGTCTAACTCTGTTTCTAAACGGGCCAGGTACTCCTCACGGAGATTCTGGACCGAGGATTCTTACACGGAGGCCTTTTTCGTGGCCAAAGCTATAGTGGGTCCAGCTTGGAACTTTGGCAGCGCCCTGCTTCCTGCCCCAGTGCCTTCGCCAGGAAGTATGCGGTCCTTACCGGTTCCTGTCCTGTTTTGAACACCCTCGGGCTGAGGGGTTTTACCGACAGCTTTCTCGGCGCCGGGAACGCCAGGGATTGGGACAAACCTCCCGGCCAAGGAATCCAAGAAATTGGATTATGCCGGGCTTAAAGTCCATGCTGCGCCTCTCTCGCGTTCATCAGGCCAGTTCGCCGCCCTCATGGCACATTTTTCTCACACCCTGTTGGGCTCCCTGGATGAGGTTGTCCTCATCTTCCCGCAGATCTGCAGACTACGGTCAGGCAGGTGCGGACCAGGGCAGGGCAGTGGCTAAACAGCAGCTCCAGACTGCGTAGACATCGGGACTCATGTGCCAGGTTCGTGGCGGCCGCAGTGGCTATGCGGCCGGTGGCTTGGCTGAGGATATCCACCACCGGATACCCAGCACAAGTTGGCGGATGTTCCTTTGGGACTGACCCTCGCCCTGGGCTGGAAGGTCACCTGCAGAGGATCGAGAAGTCCAATGCTACCTTGGACTCGGTCCTTCCACCAGAAGGACAAAGGCCGCAAGCCACAGCCTAAGCCTTTCGCCCTTCTGCGCTCAAGGGCACTCCGCCCAGCAACGCTAGGCTAGCAGGCTCACCTTGGTATCCCAAGCCCAAGCCGCCGGGCTTCTCCAACAGGAAGCAGGGAGGTAAAGGCCCAGGAGGTCCCTCCTCCAAACCTGCCCAGTGACGGGCTGAGGGGTGTCGCCCCCATCCCTGTCACCTCACCCCTGGTTCCCCCCGTGGGGGGACGGCTCAGACACTTCCTTTCCGCCTGGTCCGCTGTTACCACGGACAGGTGGGTACTGGAGGTGGTGGGAAAAGGCCTACCTCTGGAATTCGAGCAGGCCCCGCCCTTCAGAGCCGTCGCACCTCGTGGGGCCTCGGGGTCCGCAGTCTCACTGGCGGCTCGCGAGCCGACATCGCTCTCCTCCTCCAAAAGGAGGTGATCACGGAGGTAGAGGACCCCTTCAGACCCGGGTTCATGTCCAGGCATTTCCTGGTTCCAACGCATAGGGGCTGGGCCCCATTCTCGACTCTACACGATCGAACAAGTTCCAAGGTCTTGAACCTTCAGGATGGTCACTCTGGCACAGATAATACCATCTCTGGAACACGCGCAGTGGTTCTGCTCTCTGACCTACAGGGCGCCAGTTTCTTTCACGTCCCCTATCTGTCCGGTCACATCGAGATTCCTCCGCTGAAAGGAGGGATCCCTCTTCGAGTTCCGAGCCATGCCCTTCGGCTTATCTCCAGCTCCCAGGGTCTTCACCAAATGCATGGCAGTGGTGACAGCATTCCTGCGTCGCCGAGGGGTCCGGGTGTACCCTTACCTGGACCATTGGCTGATAGCAGCCCCCTCCAGACGGGAGGTGGAGCGGTCCAGAGATCTGGCCCTCCAGGTTTGCTCTCAAGTCGGCCTTCTCATCAACAAGGCCAAGTCGGAACTCGAGCCGAAGCAGGTGATCCTGTTCATCGGGGCAGAGCTCATCTCTCTTCGAGCCAGAGCACGGCTCCCAGCGGACAGGGCCGAGATTCTTACGTCCTTTGCCCAATCATTTCTGGTTGGGCAACGCGCCTGCCCGGGACTTCTGCGCTTCTGTCTCATGGCGCCTGTACCAGCGTGGTCCGCTGGGGCCGCTGGCACATGCGCCTCTTCAGTGGGGACTGGCTAGCCAGTGGTCACAACGCTGCGCATCCTTTGGACCAGCTAGTGATAGTGACCGAGATGTGGAACGCCTCCAGTGGTGGACCGCTCAATTTCATCTGCAGGAGGGCATCCTGCTTGTCCGCCCTTAGCCGACGGTCTCTCTATCGACCGACACCTCTCTGATGGGTTGGGGTGCCCATCTGGGGGAACACCGAGTGCACGGCCTGTGGTCCCCGCGGGAGTCCCGATGCCACATCAACCTGCTGGAGCTTCGAGCGGTCCGCCTAGCTCTCACCGCCTTTGCTCCGTTTCTCCGGGGTCAAGTGGTCTGAGTCCAGACGGACAATACCATGACCATGTACTACCTGAACCACCAGGGGGGACGCTGCCCATGCTTCTATGCAAGGAAGCTCTCCAGATGGTCACTGGCGCAGCCTGGAGGCGGATCTCCTAGCCATTCATGTGGCAGGAGCCTCCAACACCCTGGCCGATGCCCTGAGCCGGATAGGGGCTGCATCTCACGAGTGGTCTCTCCTGCCGGTGGTAGTGCAAGATCTGTTCTCCCACTGGGGCACACCTCAGGTGGACCTTTTGCCTCCAGGGAGAACACGAAGCTGAGGCTGTTTCATGCCTGCCCCCCTCAGCAGGGCTCGCTGCAGGGGGATGCCTTCTCGAGGCTGTGGACCCCGGGCCTCTTCTACGCCTTTTCCCCCATTTCCCTTGATTCACAAGGTGCTTCTCAAAGCAAGGAGGGACAAGGCGCAGGTGATCCTGATAGCCCCAGACTGGCCCCGCCAGTTCTGGTACCCAGATCTCCTCAGCCTCAGCTCCAGGCTCCCGAGGCAGCTTCCAGCTCGCCTGGACCTGCTTTCAGTCAATCAGGGGAAGGTGTTCCATCTGGACCTTCAATCCCTGCACCTGACGGCCTGGTTCCTGAGTGGCTAGAGTTCCAGGCCTTGGGTCTTTCCGACAAGGTCCCCAGTGTGGTTGAGGCGTCCCTGCAGGAGTCGACCAGAAAATGCTACGCCTTCAAATGGAAGAGATTCTCCATTTGGTGTCAGGGCAAGGGCCTGGACCCTTCCTCCTGTTCTGTGGCAAGCATTTTGGACTATTTATGGTCCCTTTCTAGTCAAGGGCTTAGGTCGACGACTTAAAGGTGACCTGGCAGCCATCTCTGCTTACCGGCGAGGCCAGGAAGCAGTCGGGCGAGGAAAGGTGGTCGGGCGCTTTTCAAAGGCCTTGATCACATTTCCTCCGTGCGAGAACCTCCACCCGTGGAATCTACTGCTGGTACTGGCAAAGCTCATGGGCAAGCTTTATCTGAACCAATGCACAGGTGTGAACTCTCTCACCTGTCGTGGAAGACCGCCTCTGGTGGCTATCACGCCAGCCAGAAGGATGGAGAGCTCCAGGCGCTTTGCATCAAGTCTCCTTCATGGTCTTCCATAGGGACAGTTGTCCTGCGCCCCCACCCAAATTCCTTCCAAGGTGGTGTCGGAGTTTCACCTAACCAGGTGCTGATTCTGCCGTGTTCTACCCCAATCACACCTTGGAGGCCTAATATAGGCTTCATACTCTGGACTCCTAGAAGGGCGCCGCTATTATAAGGAGCGCACGGCTGAAATTTGGGGAGAGGTTCGCCAGCTGTTTGTCACCTATGCTGAAGCCGCATCTGGCAGACCTGCAGCCTAGCGGATGATAGGCAGGTGGGTCACCTCCTGCATAGATCGCTGCTATAAGTTGGCGGGCATGGAGCCTCCCAGAGGGATAAGAGCTCATTCTACCCGTCATACTGCTGCATCGGTGGCTGCTTCCAGGGACGCCTATCCAGGAAATCTGCAGGGCTGCTACCTGGAAGTCAGCACACACCTTATTACCCATTACCACATCGACCTTGAGTCACGCTGGATGCTGGTTTTGGGGCCTCGTTCTCCAGTCCTTATTTCCTAAGTAAGTATTGGGGTGTGCGCTTTGCCTCCCTCCTCCCGGAGAACTGCTAGGGTCTGCCAATAAGTGTGGATGAACAATATATCCATGTCCTTAGAATATATGTTACAAAGAAGTTTTAGGGATGGCGCGTTGTTCATCCACACGACTCACCCGACCTCCCGGCTCGACAAGACAACCTGAGCTTCCAGCGGCCAGATCTGGCGCCATGGGGCGGAGCCGAGAGTTTTACCACCCGGGTGGGTGGGAGGAGCCAGCTTGAAGACTTTCCGGCAAGATTTAAAGCGGCAAGGAACCTGCCAATAAGTGTGGATGAACAACATATACCATTCCTAGAACTCCTGTTACAGGTGAGTAACCTGTATTTGTTTACCATCTGAAGACATGGCTGAGCTTTTTTGAATGCATTTTTTGGTGAAAAACAAGTGCCGAAGATATGCCTTGCATAACAAATGGGGCATTCATAATCCAACCCTATGTAGTCTCTCACTCTCCCTCCCACCTTCTCTTTTTTTTTTTCCTCAGCTCAGTTAGTGACTCAGAGAATTGTTATGGGAAACTGCAGTGCAGTTAGGACTGTGAGATACCATGTTTGTATTAAAGCAGTCTGGTTTGCTTTGGTCATTTTTATACTGCAATTTAATTAGTACTCAAGGTTTGTTTGGTTTTTACTTATTTGTATTATGCACTTTAGCTGTAAATTTTTTTTGTAACTTTCTATTTATGCTCCCCCTTGCCCCCTGTGCTCTGCCCCATCGGGAGTCGCTAAGGCAACTGTCCCCATTCCCTCTTAGCTGGAGCCCGCAGAGGTGGTCCTCCATATAGCCTTGGTTATTCCCCCCAGGCAAGGACAAGGTGGGGCCTGTACACCCTGAACTTCTGTTTTCATCGGGACACCAAGTCGGGACAGGCAGGGGAGTTGAGGATGTGTGCCAGGCGCTTCATCTTCCCAGCATGCAGGGAGCCATGTTCCTCTGTTTTTGAGGGCGTGACATACACCATGATATCAAAGAACATTTGTGGATGTCCATCACGTCTCCTCCCCTCAGCATGGCTTGGTGCTTGCTGTACCTCCGGCCTCCACCAGAGGCCAGCTAAGCACCGAGCCTCCTCCCCCCTCTCTCCGCGGAGAAGGCGAGTGGTCCACGGACGCTTGGGCCTCCTTCTCCCGGCAGGCCCTCCAACTCCCTGGGCACGTTCCCGAACCTGGGTTGCTGGCATCATAAATGCCAGTGCTACTGCTGTGCCGGCGGGCCGTCCCTAGCTGAGAAATTGTATTTATTTATCTATTCGGAGTGCGTCACTTTGCAGTGTAATATATTTATAATCCATCGTGTTCTAGATCACCTCATATAAGTTCCAGAGCCACCTCTAGTGCACAAAAGGTTCTAGAACCCTCACTATTGGTCCATGCATGGTTCTAGAACACTTTTTTGAGGTATGTACTCAACTGCAACTTTTTAGAAGAATACAGATGAAAGCAATTTCTTACTAGAAATCGTATAGTTTAATAATAGTAGGACAGTTCTGTGGGGGTGTGGTTGTTGCAAGAGAATTACACCCCTGAGGCTTATACGTGTTTTACTGTGCCTCATGTCTTGTGATGTTCCAGGTATGTTATCTTCTGATAACCACACCCTTGTGTATTAAATATGCTGAGCTATGCAGTCTTAAAGCAGCAATTCATGTTGTCTGTTGAAGAAAATGGCAATACTTTTTCATTTAGTAAGAGAACTTTTAGGCTCCCTTACTGAATCAGGCTCCTGTAAGGTAACAGTACCTTTACAGTGTATGGTGGAACGTTGTTCTAGGTAGAAATTCATCCCTAAAACATAGAGAATACTGGATGTGCAACTCCACATAATTAGTGTGTTCTGTCATTAGTTCTGATTCCTCTGACCCACAGCAAGCTCGAGAGGTCCGGTGGAATCAGAACCCTGTGTGGCAGAACACACTGGTTATGCATAAAGTTGCCCATCCTGTATTTTCTATAGCGTATAGTATTATGTGAAATGTGTGCATTGTGTTTTTTTTTCTTTCACAGTGAAACTGACTTGTGCAGTCTCTAGAGGTTTTAGAATGCTGGTCTACCACAAAAGGGTACAGTCACATTCCATGATCTTTGAACCGTGGTACAACAGTATTTTGAAAAGGATGGATTTATATAAAGAACAGTGCTCTACTATACACAAAATAATGTTGTTGTGCTGCAGTAGCTACGTCATTTTGCTGTTGTGCTGCACTAGCTACATAGCTACTACAGCATGGCAACATTGAACATCTTCACACAGGCACGATGAAGCAGTCATGGCGGTGATGAAGTGAACGTCGCTGGAAAGAACCGTGACACAGTAAGGTATTTTTTAGTATGGGGGACCTTTTTTGGACTAAGGACTGTAATTATAGTTGCCCATACACTATGAAAGATTGTGCATGAGCAACCATACACATACATGGCTATTTTTTAATCTCGAGGTTTCCATGTTAACCACTTGTTACCGCAAAGACCTCTCAATTGAAAAACAGCCTTGTTATACATGTTTGCTCATATACAATCCTCTATATGAAAATAGTTTATTTTCACTTTCTTGAATCATTCTGGATCCAAAGATGATTCCCTTTTGGCTGTCCCCACTGTTGCTAGACCATTAATGACAGACATCCAAATTGATGTAAGAGGGGCAGGCCACAGGGGGAGTTTTATTTCATTAATAACCAAAGGGAGTGCAGTTTTTTATGGCTAATATAAATGAGCTGCTGCTATAAAGGAGAACTGCACTGAGCCAGTTCGTTTTTCCCATAGAAGCTGTTTTCCATATGTTGATCACATTCTGCTGCTGTTCAGTCTTTACTCACCTTTTTGTAAACGCAGTGGGTGTTTATTATTTACACACTGATGAAAAGTACCATTTTAGGACTGCGTGGCATAGTTTATGCCCCTCTGAACTACAGAGTTCCATACTAGAACAAGAATATATGTCATAACGCAAGTTCTTAACAAGGCCATAAACTTCGTCATACAGTTCTAAAATGATACTACCCAACAGCGTAAATCAGAAACACCCACTGAGTTTATTAAAAGGCCAGTAGAGATGAAACAGTCTCAAATGTGAACATGAACCTGAAACGCAGTGTTTACAGAGACCGCAGGTGTGCTGATTCTGGACACTTCCCTTTAAAAAGTGAGCTGTTTTTAGTCTTCTCATTGTGGAGGGGGAAAGGCACGTCATGCATCTCTGTATGACACAGGCACATGCTGGCAATTGCCACACAACCCATACAGGAAGCAGGCAAACAAATAGTGTCCTTTCTTTGGCAGACTGGCCCCATTAAAAGCACATTTGCCTGAAGGGTTTTTCTCTTTCATTTATGTTTCTAGTCTCTTGTGATTAGCGCAGACTTCCATGTTAGGAAGTGCCCTATCTGCTGAGGAGCAAGTAAATACAGGTTTAGCAGTAGCGTGATACCCTGGAGAGAGTGCAAGAAGGAGCAGTTAAACTTATCGCTCTAAATCTCAAGTGCTGAAATGAGCTGGGATATAACCTTCAGAATGCTGCAGTCATAGACACATGCTTGAGAAGCTGCCAGCATGTCTGGTAGTCTGTGACATTGCCATGAGGTTCCCAGTAGACCCCTGCCAACTCAAGCTAAGGTTCCACAGGATTGGGACATCCTCCCAGTGCTGTTATTGCTCCTACATCCTCCTGTTTTTCTTTACACTTCCACTCTGGGGGATCCTCCGAAAGGGCAATGCGTTCTGCTTACAAAACCAGACTAGTCAGTTCATTTAAGTGTTGTAGTTTTACTAGTTTCTGATCTCAACACAGTTGGCATTATCAGTCCAGAATTCAAATTCAGAGGACGGAAGGAAGTGAGGAAAGATTTCCATGTGCCTGGTTACTCTTCTCCTCCACTAGTACTGGTATCTTATTATCTGTAGTAACCTGATTGTATTCTCTAGAGATGCAGGTGAAGTGCCTTTATCATGCTGCTGTTAGAAAGTTTGTAAACATGACTCTGAAGTCTCTGAGGTTGCGGACAGTATGCTTTGTTTAAAATGATAAGAAACTACTGACAACCTTGTGTCTTTGGAAGTCCCCAGGAAGGTTAGTTATGGGACTCCACTACCTATTTGGACTTTAAGCCTCTGATCAGTTAGGCTGTCCTCTGCCAGGTAACTTCATGTCACTTTTTCTTTTCATTAGGCTTTTATACTCTCTCCCCCCTTGCCATCATTTCAGAGATATACTTGCTAACAGGGGATATACCGTGTTCAGGCAGATTTGCCGTTATTCAGATAACAGTTTTATTTTTAACTTCCTGTGTTCTCCCTTTGATCCCTACCTCCACCCATGGCATGAGGCGCTGCCTCTGTCGACCTGGTACAAAACAAGTGCTCTTGGAGCGAGAGCTTTTAATTTATTAACTTTGTGCTGTACCTGAAGTTTAAATTAAGTTCTTACAAGTAATTTGATTTATCAGTGCTGCCCGACTCACACTGCTGCTAGGCTCAAATAGGGAGGGCTTAGCTAGCCCAACCACGATCTGCTCTTCCCGCAGCCGCTGTGTGGCTGCTCCCTCCCACCACCACTCCCACCCTTTTCCGGCAGTAGATTTATAGAGGCCAGCAGTCATGTGACTTAACTCCTCACTTTCCCATCTGCAGCTTATAATAGGTCACCTATAGAGGGCATCTATTTTTTGGGGGGTTTTTTTTGCACAGAATGCACCTTGTTCAGCTAAAGGTTTTTTAACACCATTAAAAACTAAGGGAGCAAGGGACCTAGCAAGAAATCGGAACAGAAGGCCTCATCACAGCACATGTGGGTAGTCTAGGTGTGGTTCCTTGGAATAAAAAGCACCATGGTATCAAAAAAATTTTAGGGAAATAACACCATGTTGTCTTATGGCTATTAAATTGTTATTCCTATCGATCCTATGTGATGTGACCAGCTGTCTCCTTGTTAAAGACTGCTCACCATATAACAATCACTCCCTCAAAGGACACAGTAGTACTCGGACTCAGCCACTGCTTCTGAAGCACCCTACCACAGCAATAGCATGCCTCGGAGGTAAGGCAAGTCACATACTAGGCGTTCTATTGATTGCCCCACCAGCCGCAGCAATGGGCATGCTGGGTGGGGACAGGTTCTATCCATTACTCCGTGGCCTCCTGCTCCTAAGATGTGAGGACATGGAGAGGAAACCCTGGCCCCCTGCACTCCTTTTCACAGTGGTCCTTCACACGTGACATCGGATTATCCCACATTAATATCAGAAGCATTATACCAAAGATTCAGGAACTGGAAGCCTGGGTGGTGCTACACAAACCCGATGTTCTTGCTGTCAGCGAAACTTGGCTGAAACCTGCTTCCCCTGACACTCTATGCCACATACAGTGCTATAACATTTTTTAGAAATGATAGACCAGGCCGTAAGAGAGGGGGTGGGGTTATGATCTACCTGACAGATCACATAACTGGGACCATCACTGCCGCCAGCTTAGTCCAAGAGGCAACCCCGGGATGGCTGTTAATTGATATTACCGTTGGCGCAGTGCTCAAACTATACTTGGGCTGTGTATATAACCCTCAGCTGGGAGGGATCGATGGACTAAGAAAAATTATTACTGAAGTTGCCAGTCTCTCACCAGCAAGGGACACCATCATCTTAGGCGACTTCAGTCTGAATTGGCTAGACAACAAGCAACACAGTTATGCTGAACTGTTCAAGGAAACAAGCCTAACACAGATCATTGAATCACCCATGTGACAAAACTCCAGAACAGGCAATCACACAGCACTTGATTGGATCCTGACAAACCGTGCAGATAGGGTCAGTACTGCTGGAGTCTTGTCAGACTTCATCAGCGACCACTCCCCCACTTTCTGTATGTGGTCATGCCGAAGAAACAGGCCCCCCTCTAAGATCATCTCTTTCAGGAACTTTGCTAAGGCAGACACAGACATGCTGAATAGAGATCTGGGTGGCATAGACTGGCCTGCCTTCTGCTCATTGAAGAATGTGGACACAGCACTCGGATTCCTCACTGCTGCCTTAACCTCGGTACAAGACAAACACTGCCCTATGACTACTCGGTGCATAAGGAGGAAACACTAGATGGGTCACCAGGGAACTAGTTGCCCTGATGAAAGAGCAGGACAAGGCATGGGTATCTCACAAGGTTGCACCCACCCCAGGAAACGGGGGTGTATACAGGCAACTGCGAAACCATTTTAGGCGTGACACCAAATCCTTAAAAGCCTCATATTTCAAGGCCCAACAAACACCCACCCTTAGTGATCCCTGTAGCTTCTGGGTGGCAGTGAACTCTGTCCTTAAACCAACCAAACAAAAAGGAACTATCTCCCTATTGAGTGACATAGGCCTCCAAATGGATCCTGAGACTGTGGCAAACCTCATGAATAGCAAATTCTTGAACCTAGTCTCTGACATAGCCCGGCTTCCCACTGCGTCTCAGAGCACTGTCAAGCAGGGTAAAACAACCGTCACTGCACCATTCTATTTCAAAGTAACATCTCAGTCGGAGATATATCGCCTCCTAAAGTCTCTACCCAAAACGGGCAGCGCGGCGGGAAGTGATGGGATCACACCACAATTCCTCCAGCTGGCATCGGCAGCTGTAGCGAAACCACTCTTGCGCATAATCGACCTTTCCTTGATTACCTCCAAATTGCCAGCACTCTGGAAAGAAGCCAGAGTAGTATCCATTTTCAAGGCTGGTGACCCGTACCTTCCTGATAACTATAGACCCGTATCTATACTGTCCCACAGGGGAAAAATACTTGAAAAGGTGGTCCACTGTCAGCAATCGGAGCACATTGATAAAAACAGCCTGCTATCCATGGACCAACACGGTTTCCATAGAGGCTTCAGCACCACCACTGCAATCACCAAATTCTCGGATCATGTGCTCAGCGAAAAGCAGACAAAGGTAGCCTCATGGGAGCTATATTTATTGACCTATCAAAAGCCTTTGATATGGTTGACCATTCAGTACTACTAAACATTCTGTCTTCCCTGGGCTTCCCCAACATCGCGAAATGGGTACATAGCTACCTAGCCGGCAGAACCCAGCTGGTGAAAATAGGGCCTGCCCTATCAACCCCACTCCAAGTGCAGACTGGTGTTCCACAGGGTTCCATCTTAGGTCCCTTACTTTTCTCTCTTTTCGTTAACCTCTTACTCATTGAATTATTAAACTGTAAAAGAATAATGTACGTGGATGACCTCATTCTCTTCAAAAGTGGAAACAGCCTCCCTGGGTTAAACCTCAACCTAAATGCAGTCTTCACTGCAACAGTACGCTGGTTCACACAGCTAGACGTCTCGAAAACACCAAGAAAACAAAGTGTATGTTGTTTGGCTCTAAGCCTAGGCTCGCAAAGTGCACCCTCGATAACACCAAAGCCCTCAACATACTCACCCCAATGGCTTAACCCTCGAGCAGGTAAGAGACTTCAAATACCTGGGGGTCTCGCTGACCCGACTCTAATGTTTGAATACCACATCAGCTCAGCAATAAAGAGGGTAAACCAGCGTATAGGAATGTGTTATAGAATTAAGCACCTCCTGTCCCCTGAGGCTAGCTTAGCGATTGGGAGGGGTCACCTCCTCCCCATACTTGAATACTGCTCTCCAGTAATAGCCCCTGCACCCCTTTCTCATCTCAAGTGCATGGATATAGCCTACAACAACATATGCAGATTCATCACCCAAGCCCCATACTGTACTCATCATTGTCACCTCTACCAATCTCTGGGATGGCTCCCCCCCTCTGAGTGGAGAGACCTCATACTCGGAGTGTTCATATCTAAAACCTTGCAAGTAGGGGCAGGATCACCTCTGGTGGGGCTGCTAATGCTAAAAAATAACAGACATGAACTGAGGTCCTCTGGCTGCCAGCTGCTGGAATACCCCAGGCGAAACACTGATCTGGGAAGGAAAGCCTTCTCCTATGCAGCACCCAAGCCATGGAACTCCCTCCCAAATGAACTGCAGTCTCCGGTCTCACCTCACACATTTAAACGAAACCTTCAGGAATTAATAATAGCAGATTCTTACTCACATGCAATTCTGAGTGATGGTAAAAGGCCTGCTGAACATCCCTTTTATAGTATATGACTAGTCCAGTAACACAGATGCACTTATTGCTATTAGCTGGATTCTTGTTCAGCAAAATGACCTGGGAACAGGGATCAATTGACTGTTGAATGTTTGCTATACTGCTGTTGTATCGTCATAATTTGTACTGTACCTGGCAATGTTTTTCTTTTTTTTTTTTTTTCCCTCCTCTACACTGTACCTGTAAAGTAACTGTGAGTTGTACTTGTTGTGCTATCTGAGCGACCTGGGTCGTGCCCGAAAATGGTCCCTGGGATCAGCGCACCTACTCAGTTAACAAACAAATAAATAAATGAGACTTGCTGGTCCAGCTGCAGGGATCGCTGCAGTGCCGGAACTCGCAGCCATCCCTCCCTGGGTGAGGCCCACTGTTGCTCGGCGGCTACCCCGGCCTGGCCAACCTCCTGGGTAGCAGCCTAAGCTCATTCCTGAACTCGGGTCATCTGCATGGCAGCCATAACCTCATGGCACTTTTATTCCTCTCACTGAAGAATGGCCCCCTTCACAATTGCCACGTGTCGGGTAGTTGTGCATAATATTTATTACTGATCTGAGTCTTCCCACTGGTTCTGCTGAACTTGGATTTTGTGTAATTTGCCTCAGTATCTTTTTGTGAATTTGCCAAGTAATAACCTATTTCATCACTGCTGTCATTGAATTGCCTTGTAACTGCCTTGATGTTTTCTGTGAAATTGACATGCAGCCAGATATGCCATCTCTGTTCTTAAATCTGTTTTCAGTTATTTCTGTATCTTTTAGTTTTTAACCAGAATGTCCCTGTAAATGAGCATTGCTCCATGGAGCTTTTCCTCCGCTAAAACAAACATAACACAAATACAGTGTTGTTTCAGAAGTCCCGTCCAGCTCAGGGATGCTGCTTGTGTGCTGTTTCAGCAGAGCCCAGTAAGAAATAACTAGTTTAAAAACATTAACATCTCAACAATGAATGACCTGCACTGGGTCAGGGCTAGGGGCCCCCTCTGAATAGGTGACCTCCTGTGGCCGCTGGGGCTGATGGCGCCCAAGGCCAGTTCTGTTAGTGGCCAGAGTGAACGCATTGGCATTTCCGGAGGTCTGGAGTATAAAAACTTAAAGGGAGGGATTAGCTGTGTCCATATAACAGTCTTTCCTTTTTATTAACTAAAATATCACCTAATGAAAATTAGAAACTGTGTAGAAAAAATGCTTTTGGAGTTTTGGCTTTGTTTTGTCCGGAAAAGAAACGAGAAGAGCTACTTTGTACTTTTTTTGGTGCTGTCTTTTACATTATGTACGCTCTGTTTATTACTTACAGAACAACAAGTTTGAGAAGTGAACTTCAAAAAAAGTATTATTGTTAATGCTTCTTCACATTGCCTGCTGTCTTTTAGTGCGATGGTGATATGGAACTACTCACACTTTGGCATGCCGTCTACACCAGCGGTTAATGAACTGTTTTACCAGTGCATATATTTTATTTGTTGGTGAGCCAGAAGTTGCTGCCATGTGGAAAACGTTTATTTAGGAAAAGTGTTGCTAGCATACATCCTCATATTACTACAACCAGTCCTTTCTTCCATCTGGAAAACTTCTCATCCATGTAGCATTTAAAATATAGTACATAATCATATCTACATTTAGCCTTCATTATATGTGGCAAAACTTGCCCTTGCTTAATCTGTGCTTTGCAGAATGAAAGTGGCAGTTCCTGTAAACTGGTCCATTCATATAGTGAAAAGAGTGTACTGCTCTCGACTGCAGGTTGTCAGCAAAATATTATGATTATGATGGTGACAGCAGGGGTTACTTTGCATAGCTTGGTACCTTCTTTCTTTAAAGCCAAATAAATCACCTGTGTACTGTAGGCAGGCAGTGTTGTAAGGCCATTTAATGGAGAAAGTGTGAGTTACCGTGTATAGATGTGGCTTATGGCAGGATCTGAAAACTTGTTGCTGAGATAAGACTGGTAGAGAGGGCTGATGTAGCAAACATTCTTGTTGAGGCTGTCTCTGTTCGATGTTCTGTGACACCTGACAAAGGGACCTGTGTGACCCTGGAAGCCCGTGTACTGCAATCTCTTTGTACA
Source organism: Neoceratodus forsteri (assembly GCA_016271365.2). Taxonomy (NCBI): domain Eukaryota; kingdom Metazoa; phylum Chordata; order Ceratodontiformes; family Ceratodontidae; genus Neoceratodus; species Neoceratodus forsteri. Next base: position 1,629,694,644 of record CM057453.1, read on the forward strand.
ATCTGTTGGCATACCTCTCAACTGTCCCTGATTTTCAGGGATGTCCCTGATTTTGCCTCAACATTTTACTCTGTCCCTCCTAAAAATCATGTTTCCGTGACCAAACAGTGGGGGTTGTAAGCACAAAATAATGTCAAACATTAAAATTACAGACTTGTTCTTCCTTAGAAAATGCATTTTACACAAAACCCCTTATTCTACCTGCTTCCTGAGTGGATACCACCAATTTTGAAGATGTGTCCCTGATTTTAGTCCTTTGTCCCTGATTTTGTTAAGCCTTGTCCCTGATTTTTGAGACAGGAGGTTGAGAGGTATGTCTGTTGGTTCAGTAAAAGGTATCAAACTATGGTGACTGATTTTTCAGGCACCAACAGGGCTTTCTATCCTGAGGCTGCTTATCCTGTGTGATGCTGAGAAATGTAGGTATAATTCTTAACCATCCACTGTTATTAAAGACACACTTGTGCTTTAATATTACTTTGAAAAATACCTGGACGTTATTGGAAGTAAGGAAACAACAGCAGAAGAATCTCTGTTATCCATTTGTAAAGCACCAACATATTATATTTTTGGACATCTGCACTCTATAGTAGAGAAATGACATATCCTTTGTATTAAAGATAGATGTGTTAAATCCTTGTATTACAGCAGTGCCTGAAGTCACTAGGGATCTCCGTGAGGCATTGTACAGTGTGGAAACAGTTGGTGCGCCTTCCTGGATCTTTCCAAAGCATTTGGTCTGGTGCATTGCAGTCGCTTGCTTACCAAACTTCAGGCCCTTGGTCTATCTGTATCTGCAGTGTCCTGTTTCCAGAATTACTTTTCTGACAGATTTCAGTCAGTCTCTTTGAATTTTTTTCTTCTCCATTTATCAAAATCACTACTGGAGTATCGCAGGGATCAGTGCTAGGGCCTGTTTTGTTCAGTGTTTTCTTGAACGATCTAGCTGATATTTTGCATGGCTCTGAATCCCGTATTATCATGTATGTGGATGATGTTGCTTTATACAGAAGGATATCTAACGCCAGTGACACAAGCAGATATTTGCAGCCTGACTTTGAATTGATACAAAATGTTTATTAATTTTCAGCCCATAGCGTAAATATGAGTCTCTAAAGGTTCTATGCTTAACCTTACTCAAAATGGCCACCTGTGGCTGAATGAGAATAAAGGTCTTCTACTGAATGTTGGTGTAACCCCTAGGAGGCGCTACTTCTAGAGTTACACCCCTGCCTTGCCTGGTCTAAACAAAGTTGAGGGGCCTGGGTTCCTAGAACTTACTTTAGACTGGTTCTTTTTCATTAAGTTTCATAATGCACAGTGCCACCACCCACAGTATAGCTTTTAAGTGGGCTAGCTGTTACCTGGTATAGCCCTCTGGGATGTCATACCACCCACTATTACCATTTGCCACCCCAACACATGATCCAATAGACCACTCCCTACGTTTCAGACATTTTGTAATTAAAGACTTTCTAATAATATGCTCACGACACCATAAGTAGCAAACACAATAACAATATTTAGGGGTATGGGGTTAGGAATGGGGAAACACAAGGAATAGAGGTTATGCACTGATGATATTTACAAAATATTCAATAGATTGGTATTTGGAATTGCTGAGAAACTCTCCAGCTGGGTAGATTGGCAGATACCAGTTATCAGCAGAAAAGAATCGTGAAAACACCAACAGAATGAAACCCAGAGCCCTGGCTCTCTAGCAGCATACTGCTAATCTGATGCTACACATGGCATTAACCCCACCACTGGTACCAGTTCCCTGACTTGCATGAAACCCTGCAGTGTCACACTTACCCTGGTACCTAGTTACCAAAGTCCTCATGGTTGCAGGCCTTAGACATTGCAGCTGTATGCGTGGGCCAACATTGATTTGGAAGAGGAAAGTATTTTTTAACTTTAAGACATTTTAACAGACAACTTCAAACTGTTAGCAGAAGTACAGGGGTTGCCCTGTGGTTAGCAGTAGAGCAGGGGTTGCCCTGCATGTAGCAGACTGAACAATTCAGGTGGAGGTAACCAGCTGGTTACGTTGGTTGAAACTTGGATTGGCAATCCTGAATACTCAGCACATTTATATGTTTGTCATATCCAGTACATTTATATTTCGTGACATAATCAGGTACAGTCACAGAAAGTGGAACGCTCCACCAGGGCCAGGAGGGCCACCCTGGTTACATTGAACTAGGTGGAAAGCTGTTGTATCCAGGTTATATAGACAGTCCGAGTTAACTCGGGTCTCAGTCTGTTAATGTGGAAGCGCGGCTAAGTGCTGGCAGCATCACGGGACAACTCAACCAGATGATTAGCACAAGTACATATCAGCACATTTACTAGTCTCTCCTGGGCTCACAGTGGGTTCCTCAAAACAGACATGAACAGCAACAGTTTTAATATGGGGTCCACGCTGGGCTAAGGTTATATGCAGCGTAGGGTGCTGACCTAATGGACAGTCACAAATTAGCAGAAACAATTCAGTAGAGGTCCACCCACTCTGGGCTAAGGTAATACGCAGCTGCAGGGTGCAAACCAAAGAATGATCTTCAGTTGAACAGTTACTTGGGCAATGCTGTTCCAATTTGGCAAGATTTCTTTCTTTCTTTCTTTCTTGCACCGTGGGGTACAAGAGTACTCACTCAGGTGCCTCACGGTCAGTCTTCTGCAATGAAGGCTCCCGAGTGCTTCAGTTCTCTCACAACTGAGGATTTTCAGCTCTCTCACAGTTGCTTGATATCATCTGGGTTCAGGTCCACATCTTCACCCGACGTGAAGGAGGGGCTAGTACCTGGGGACCTTTTGCAACCCCCAGGCTAGCACAACTACAAAACTAAATAACTTTAACTCTAAACTACTAAAGAAGGCAAACCCCACCTGGATGGAATGGATTTAGCTGGATCTCCAGGCTTGGCTGCATGGCTGGGGCCAGAGCCCCCACCTCATGGGGTTCCCTCACTGAATCTCCCTCTCGATCTAGCAAAATGCTGGAAAACACAGTCTTCTATAGGGTTCTCCTGAGGCTCCTGATTGGCTGAAGCTTGTTGAAATGGCCTCCGATTGGCTGGAGGGCCTGTCAATCAAGAAAATGAATTATGCATGAACCTCACTCAGTGCACTGCTGGTTTGTTGTTTTGGCACCTGAAATGAGGTCCCTGCAGTTCCCCATGAGTACTTGGTATTTTCCCATGAGCTTTGGCTAATGTCCCATAAGTCCTGGCTTTGTTATCCTGGCTTTTCGATTGGCTGTGGCTGCTTGCAATGGCTGCTTAAGCCACTGTCCTTTAACCAGATTAGGTACAGTCTCAAACAAAGTCCTGGTGGAGCCAGAAGGAAGAAAATATTTGCCCCAGTGCCCTACAGTCCATTAGCCCTGATCGTGTACTTGCTGTCGCTGTACAGGTTAGTTAAATTGCTCAGTCCATTTTCCTGTCACTGCTGACGATATTTTAGCTGCCTGACATGCAGCAGCAGACAGGCTGTTTTATCTGAGTACCATAGGTTAGTCTGGTGCAGCCAGGGTAGAGCATTTTATTTCATTTAATACACCTTCCCTTGCAACACATTTCACCCCAAACATACTTTGCAGTTGCACTATTTAAAACATTTTCTCCCCTATCGACTTGGCCGAGGACAAGCTTCCACAAGGGCAGAACATGACTCTCATACATATTATGAGATTGGGGCTCTAGCTTATTAATATTCATGAGCCCCAACCGAAAACACTTTGCAGATCTCAGGTCCTCTGTGGTCACCGGGTCCCACTTACACATGGGATCCCGGGACCGCCGGAACACTCTCCTGCTTTCAAACCACAATTGCTGGCAGTCACATCAAAGGCGCCAGGTGCCTGCGCGATCCCTGCTGCACCAAAGTTCATGGCTGAGCAGGCGATCGAGTTCGAATCCTTAGAAAGCCCCACAGGGCTGTATTTACACTGTAGGCTGGCACAGGGCACCAGGGACAGAGAAGATTGGGCCCGGACCAAGGAACAAAAAAATGCAGGTTATTCCTAGAAACGCTCATGAAGAGCAGGCTGAGACAGGAGCTAAAAGGAGGCAGGTAAGCCCCTGATTTGGCACGGGGGTTACATTGGTAAAACCAAGTGTATACACTTTAGAACAAATAAAACATTAAAAGCCGGCCAGTTGGCGCTGTGGTAGCACTACACTGGCAAGCCAGGTTCAGAAATGAGCTCAGGTTATTGTTAGCTGGCTGTAGGGAGGAGGCTCGAGTGTCCCAGGGGATGCTTTCTTCCTCTGGGAAGGAAGGGAGGGTTCCATCCTCTGCCCGATACTGCCACCTTGGTGACCCCAGGCAGTAGTGTGGCTGGGAGGACCGAGGAGGATGGGAACATCACTGACATCAGCATGTTGACATTCGCACAGGTGTGGGAGCATACCTTGATGTCGCAGCATGTGATGTCCTCAGGAGATGGGAGGAAGCATGGAGGACCCCCGCCAATAAAACTTTGATGAAGTTCAGGGTACAACTCTGTCCCGATCTGGGGTACATCTAAGGCTTCATGGAGGTTGAGGCCATGGCAGGGTGATTGACGATGCCTGGAATTCCTGAGAGTTAGAGGGCTGAGAGAAGGGTCATAAACAGAAATAAAAAATTGAAGGCTTTACCTTCCCTGACTTGATTAAAGATTACAGCGCACCTTTGTTGAGAGAGTGGAGACTATTATGTATCTTGGTTTTACTATAGACCAGACTCTCTTGTTTAAAGTACATATCTCTTCACTGGTTGTCAGTACACCCTGTACACGCTCACCATGGTCTGCTTTGTAGGCTAAAAATTGTTTGTTCACTCACTCTAAGATAGTTTTAGCTCAGTCCCTATTTCTGCCATTAGTGGACTAGGGGCTTCCAGTCTGCACCATTACGAATGCCACTGACGCATTTAGGAGTTGAAGTTCTGTACAATTTCATATGCAGATTTGCTGCCTCCAGCCCCAGATTTTCTCATCACTGCACTCTTACACATTGGCTGGCCTTCTTTTGACTCGAGCATTACTTATTTTACTCTCATCAGTCTTAGACATTTCCAAAAACCCTGATTAGATTTTGTTTGTGGTCGATACTAGCCCCTAACTCTGGCTCCCCTGAAAACTAGATCTGCTCATACTCATAAGATCCCCTTTTCCATTCTTCCCTGGACCAGCATTCATTTATTTATAAAGCCATTACATTCAGGAATAATTCACCTGCTTCATTACACTCGTGTCGATTCACAGAATATGTTTAAAATGGTGTTAAAAAATGCTGTTTGGACTTGTCTGTGTGCAAGTGTAATGTCACCTAATTACTGTGTACATGGATGTATTGCATACTTATTCTGTATCGTTTCTAGTGTTTACATCTCTACTTCCACCTTGCAAATGAGCATCTAGTGCTTTTGGGTTCTACCTGGTTAACAAATTACAAATAAAAAAAAAACTAAAAAATATATATATGCGTATGTGTTAAACTTTGTATTATACATGTATGTGTTAAAGTACAGTAGGATATCAAATTCTTGAACAGTGGATTTTCACTACAGTACCAGTGGTACTCTGAAAGTCATAATTTTAATGTCATTATTCTATTTTTGCTTTCCTGTTGCTGCCTACCTTGAACTCGTGTACTTGCTACCGACTTCCTCCGGTAAAATCATTGCTTTAGCTTGTCCCTTGAGGTGGTACTTCCAGCTGGGCCAATGCCTATTTCAGGTAGTAATAGATCAGAGGCATGGAGTCGGGGAGGGGAGAGGTCATGTGGTTGACTGGCCCATTAAGTATGGGAATCGATTGGCTGACTCTGTCACCGCAGCCAGTGGGTATTTTATACTTTGTGTACTGCTGCGCACCCCTGCTTTTATTGAGTACACTTGCAATGTACCCTATGGGTGACCAGGTACTGCCTGACACGCCCAAAGTTGAGTTGTTGAAAGTGCTACTTGTGATGCAGACAGCCAGTTCTGAGTGCTGTATCATTTTTAATTTGAGATGTATTACTGACTGTCACTGCTGAAAATCTGATGCTCTTAGAATTACCTCACCCCCAGGTTTCAGCTGAAAGATGCAAGCCTGAGAAAATACTGACACAGCATGCATCTCGCACACACTCAGGTTTTAGAGACAATGTGTTACATGTAAGGCTTTAATCAAGGATCCTGTTTGTCTGAGTTAATTACAACCGTAGTTGCTATAACATATCCATTTTATGACGTTGGAAGGAAAACCCAGGTTATTATATAGAAGTGCGAAAATCATAAAGATGCTTTCATGTCTTGGAAGGAGGAAGCTTATTATGAGATCAAAAGAAGTGTCATTTGAAGGACACGAATTATGCTGAAGTTGCAAATGTAATACTTTCAAAAAGACATCCTGTTTTTGTATGAGATATATATTTTCTTATATATAATCTGACAGAGGAGGAGCTAGCTGACCTCACACAAAAAAAGGGTTGGCCAATACAGTTGTTAAGGAATATTCTGTTTTACGAGACACACTTTTACCTAGACTCTGACTAAGAAAACATCTTTGGAGCACTTGTAAACAGGTAGTTAGAAAGAGAGTCAAATCTTAGTATTGTAAGTAGGAATTTGCACTGTTTAAACCTTGTTCTTCTAAAAGATTTGTATGTCTTGTGATATAAGAGTTCAGTATTTTGTGTTTATATATTTTAACTATTTTAGCAAAATTCTTTTAGAACTTACTTGGTCTGTCTTTGACTTCTTTTTAGTTGTAAGAAAAGTATATGGTTATTGCAGATACTAAACATAAGCTTGAATGGTGGTACCAAACTGGAATGAGAAGCGTTTTAAATCTGAGGTCTTTATTAACGTTTTTAAGGGTTCATCTCTGTATACCTGGTTAGGTGCCCCTAGGCAAAGATATCTGGCCCCCCGAAGACAGAAATATCTGAGCCTATACATTGGGTACGCTAGCAATAGGTTAACAGTCTGAATCTCTCCAAGACTTGAGACCAAAGGTTGATCTGAACTCACAAAACAGACAAGAGGGTTACCTTTTCTGTTAAACTGTTGACAAGACTGCGCCGGAGGTTGGCACTTTGGGAGTAGAGGGCCTGACCTGCTGAGTGGGTTTGTGACACTACTCACTTACTTTTCACTTAGTGAAGTGCTTTCACTTCGCAAAGTCTACATGTAGTGGCACTCTTCGTGAAGAACTATGTGAAGTGTGCACTTAGTTTTAAGTCCTCCTTTTAATACTCGAATCTGCCCTTCCTCACTGTGCATATTTCATCCACCTCCCAAATCATTCTAGACATCTCTCCACCCAGCCCCTGCTAAAACCTGGCTCCTCACCACAGTCCTGGTGAATCAGATGTATTAGTAGTAAATCTTTTTATTCATCAGAATAAGGAAAAACATTCAATTGAGCATAGCTTATTTTCAATTAAGTCCTAATGTATTAGAGCAACAGGCATCAGTTACAGTACAAAATACAAATATCAAAACACTATAAATAGGACAGTACAAAATATCAAACATACAGAATAGTTGAAATTCAACAAGCATCACATTCACTACAGTGAGAGAGACTACTAGACCAATTCAGGCACCACTTATTCAATTGTGAGAAGTAAATCAATTGACCAGTTTCACGTACATTTGGTGGAATTTTGTTCCTCAGGGCAGCCCTCTGTAAGAACCAGAAGACTTGCCCAGTTACATTTGACAGTGGAGTATTGTACACCCCAGGCTGATTAATTTAATGCAACCATCATTGCCGCATAAAATCCCATCCCACCTACCCACTCCAAACAAGTGACCACCCCCACCATGTCCCATCACCCCCATAATTCAGTCTGCCCAACCCACCCACTTCCTTCCTTCCGAGTTCCCAAAGTTAAAAGGATATATGGGGTGCTGGTCAAAATGAAATGCATACCCTCGTTGGAGCTGTCAGTCTCTGCACTATACAATTCAGAATTATGAATGAATTATGGTGCACCTAAGCATTTAATCAGTTAATGAGGGCTGAAATGAAAATAATTGTACCCTTCCATGTAGGCAATAATACTTGATAACTCAACTCTGTGTACTTGAAGGTTGTAAATACTGCATAAAGGTTATGATTCTCATGTAGGAGCTCTGTGAACAATTGGAATGTATATATTGCATCTAACATGTTTGCTGTATGATTGTTTTGTATCCTGATTCTCACCTTGTAGCCTGTGTTTTACTGTGACGTATGTATGTATGTATACTTGTACTTGACCACAGCAGGTCCAATTTTGTAAATGAGCTTGCTCAATGGTGATCGCCTGGATAAATAAAGATTTGATTGATTGATTGATTGATGGTGTCCTGCTGAGTAGTTTTACCCAATTGGCTGAAATTAAGGTTAAAAACTTTCTCCAAGCAAAATTGAGGCAAAGCTTGAGACTAGTAGCCTGAAGATCCCGTCTTGCATCAATTTCACTGGCAAGGTTTTTGCAGTAAATCTATTTTTCTCCCCTGAATGAGTCCCCAGGTCGGCCAGTCGCCCTCAGCCCCATTACTCTGGCTTTCCTCTGGGACTTACGCCATGTTTCTGCTGCCTGGCCTAGATGTTCTCTGGGCACAGGGTCTGAAGTGGCTGGAAATGGCCATCTTGACTGGGAACAGCATTTCCTCCTCTGTTTTTTTTTTTCCCCAGGGACCAGGTATGCAGTGTTGCCTAAGATGGCCCTGTGCACGCTCCTGTGCACAGGACTTCAGCGGTCGCCAGTCGCGTGTCCCCTGTGCAGTGGGCCTTGGCTGCCTTGGACCCCAGCTGTCACTAGGAGCCTAGCTTGCATTGGTACCATGTCCCTCCTCCCCGAGAGAGCAGAGCTCTTCCCTGGATACTCGGTCCTCTTACTTGCTGGCCAACTCTTGGCAATCCTAGTCCACTCCCAAATTCAGGTTGCTGGTGTGGCATCCAGCACCTCAATCCTCCATGCTATTGGGCCAGCCACCAGCAGAGTTTTAATATGCTGCTTCTCTACTCCAGAATCTGTGTCTAGGCATTGATATAGGAGCGTACACCAAGTACATGCCCTCCATTATGAGAGACTTCCTTCCAGCCATCATTTATGTATGCTGTTCCAGGATTTGGTTGTAGAACCAGGGTCACCAGCATGACATGTAGTCTCATGCTGCCCTGCAGCATGGGCAGGTATATGTGTGTGTGTGTGTGTGTGTGTTTTATTTTTTTTTAACTTGCTTGTGTGACAGGTGGCGTGTTCTGCTCTATTTTATGTTCTGGGTAAAATTTGTGAATCTGGCAGTTGTTGGTCATGCCTTTTCCTACATACCAACCATATGAAATATTATATATATATATATATATATATATATATAAATTTGTTAATGCATCAGTTAGGGTTCCACCCCAAAGGTGGGAAATGTGATATGTTTCCAACCCTAACACCCCACCCACTGTGCAGGTAGCAACAGGTGTGGGGGCTGTGCCTTGGGGTTGTCAACCCTAATGCTCGCCCCATTCCATGTGTAAGTATGCTGGGATGGTTACAGTATAGAAGAATGGAGTGAGCATTAGGGTTGACAACCCCAAGGCACACCCCTCACGCCTGTTTCTTTTTTTATTTTTATTTTTGTATTTTTACATAATACAGAACCATACATTATATAGTACAGGGAAGTACATCTTATACATCTAATACATGGTATGGTTAATATTAATAATATCAAGAACTTGTCATCCTTAAGAGAGGAAGCAGTTCCTTTACCTTCCAGTATTGTCAAATTTATCATCTGTACCCCGTATACGTCAAAAAGACACCACTTACCCTGTTCACTCAGAATTATTTCTGTTGAGACTCGGGACCTCTTCCTACACATAACAGTATCTAACAGAAGGGTTTGTCTCATGTTATGGGGCAGTGAATTATTTTGGAAACTTAGCTCCCTCATGGAACAAATTCCGGGTAATGTTCCAATAGATAAGAGGGTTCACAACCTCCATTTATTGTCAACATTTTTCTATTCAACCTGGCTGAAGTGCGCTCTAAGTTATATACCTCATAAGTCAGATCTTTCCAAGCCTCTTTAGTAGGAATTCTGTCAGAGAGCCAGAGTCTAGTAAGTACATTCTTGGTGATTAAAACCAAAAGGGTAACCACTTTATATTGCTTCCAATTTATTTTAATTCCAGATGGGGAGTGTCAGTTAAGATGAAGGCTGGTGTACACCATTCTAATATGCCAAATATGTCTGACAGTTCCGCAATAGTTTCATTCCAGTATCCCTTAAGCTGAGGACAGTACCAAAATATGTGTGCATTACTTGCTCTCAGGCACCTGCATTTTCTCCAACAGGATCCCTGCTCTGGTCCCTGGATCTTAGCAATGATATCTAGAGTCTTAAAAAGTGTATCTTATCTTCCACGCAAACTCCTCTAGTATGTTGTGGGGTAATTTTAGAATAAGTGAGGGTCGCTTGTTGCCACCTCTCTACATCAATTGTGGAGTCTAAACCTTAGTCTATCTCTGTCTGACCACCTCTAAATCATCTCTTTTATATTGCTGTAGTGCTTTATAAAGGCTACTGAAAATATGTTCTGAAGTTTCCCCTCTTAAGTGTAGGGTAATAAGCGACACCAATCTCGAGGGGGATTTCCCTATTCCAACTAACGCATCTTCCAAAGGAGAAAGCTTTTCCTTAAGTACTAAATAAATCGAGTAATATTTTGAAGGTAACTTATATATAGACTGTAAATAGGAATAGGAGTAAATTCCCGAGGGACCCACCATCTGAAAGACAAAGCATAGGGAGTATTGTTTCCATTCTCTTAGTGAATTTTTTAATTGAGGAGTGCTAAGGTTTGAATCATAAGCCATAGCTGTTACATAATATCTCTCAGATATGGATAAAATATATCTGGTTAAGTACATCGAGGACTTGAAAAATTCTCCTGTAATTTTTAGAAAGTGTGTTATGGGTACACATCTTGGGTGGTGGTGGGGGGGTTCCCATCAGGTATGGATAAAATGGCTACAATCCATTAATAATCACCTCTATATCTTTCCAATATGCCATGTAAGAGATAGATGCATGTAAGAGGGCTATGCGTGTTTGTGCGGCAAGTGCATAATCTTTCAATTAGAATGCCCAGGGCCCCCTGTGCCCTAGGATGTTGTAGTAAAGTAATTTCACTTGTGGTGTCCCACCCCCCAAATAAATCTGGAGATAAGCTTATCCCAGGATCTGAAGTAAATCTCAGAAGGAGTAATTGAAGGGTTTGCAAGAAGAAAAGCAGCCGTGGTAGAATATTTTGTTGTATAGTTTCTGCACAATTAAAAATTCCTAGGTATAATTGTGACCACTTGGACAAGTCTGCCGTGATCTGTTGGGATATTGGGTCGAAATTCACCAGCTCCAGATGCTTCATATTATAGGGAATTTTTATACCCAGATACCTTATCTCTACTCTGTGCCAACGAAATGGGAATGCTTTTTTTAGACTGCGTGAAGGGGCGAAGGCGAAGTTAAGCACTTCTGTCTTAGAATTATTTATTTGATATCCTGAAACTTTACCAAACAAATCCAGTTGATTCCAAACCGCTGCACAGAGGTTTCAGGCGAGTTAGAGAAAGCAGGATGTCTGCAAAGGGTGAGTTTATATTGTCTTCATCTCCACGGGATCCCCTCTATGTTAGTGTGTTTTCTAATATTAGCAGCTAGGGGTTCCAGATATAGTGCAAAAAGTAGAGGGGATAATGAGCAGCCTTGTCTGATCCCTCTAAAAAGCGGAAAACGGGGGGGGGGGCGTCTAATTTAAGATATGTTACAGGGGAGGAATACATGGCCTGGATCTGGGAAATAAATCTCTCCGGAAAAGCAAGTTTCCTTAGTGTGGCCCAAAAAAAGAGCCACAACACCCTATCAAAAGCCTTTTTTTTTTTTTCCAATTATTTAACCAGGTGAGACACACTAAGCTGAAAGCTTGTTTACAGGTGCAACCTGGGAGCACGAGGAAGTTAAGTGACTTGCTCAGGGTCACACAGTATGCAAGTGGGGGCTGTGGGATTCAAACCCAGGTCTCCAGATTTGCAGCTCGGAGCCTTAAACCACTGCGCCATACTGCCTTCTCGGCATCAAGGCCAAGAAGGACTAAAGGTATTTCTTTTTATCGTATATTCAGTGAGCAGTAGTACTTCAGTACTGCATCGTGTGCTTGATGTCTCAATAAATCCTACCTGATCTGGGTCAACGAGCTGGGGTAGAAAATTGTCTATTCTATGGGCTAAAATTGACATAAAATTTTGTAGTCACAGTTTAGTTTTGAAATCGAGATGTAAGAGGACATCAAAGTACTATATTTTCCAGGCTTTGGGATTGCCACAATTTCAGCATATCTCCAAGAAGAGGGGTGGTGTTCTTCTTGTATCTCTATAGGCTGACAGCATTACAGGATAAGCACGCTTTTGGAATCTGTTATAAAAGTCGCTTGGGTAGCCATTGGGACCCAGGGCTTTTTGAGATTTAGTTAACTTAGGATAGCTTTTATTTCCTCTCCTGTAATGGTCCGAAGGAGGGATTCTGCTTGCTGGGTGGAGAGCCGTGGTAGTGGAGAGGCTTGTAGACATTCGGCTATCTGTTGGGGAGGGGGAGTTTCTTCCGAGTATAAGTGTGATAAAGTCAGCCATAGCCTGCCTAATCTCTCTAGGCTGCAGCAATAACCATTTAGTCTTATGGTCATATATTTTGGTGACTATTACCTCTGTCTGGCACCTCTCAGTCGCCTAGCCAAATGTCTGGCTCCCCTGGGGCCTCCTTCTTGTTGAATGGGTTTTAAATGGTATAGTTGCTGTTCAATTTTTTGATCAGCTAACCTCTGAAGTTTTTGTTTCATAGCCAGTGTTGAGGTTTGACTGATAAGTCTCCTAGATAAAGTTGCTTTTGTAGTTTAGCTAGAGTATCCTCTCATTCTTTCCTAAGATTCCTCTTCTTTTTGATGGGCGAGTATTTTATAATTTCCCTTAGTACAGATTTAAGTGTATCCCACTCCATAGACGCTGATGTGTAAGAAGGGGTATTTTCCTATTATAAGTGGGATCTGCTTTTAATCATTAGTAGGAACTCTGTATCTTGAAGTAAATTCAATCTCCAAAATGCCTGTTTTTTGGTCTAGTAACCTCAATTTTAAAAATAGAGGGAATGGTCCAACAAAATCGAGGTCTCTATGGAAGTATCCTTAATTGATTCCAAATGCTCCACAGATGACAAAAATAGTCCAATTGTGCTGATGTATTTGTTTTTGAGGCATAATGCTATAAGCTCTAATAGAGGGGAAAAATGTCTCCAAATGTCAATCAATCAATCAATCACTTTATTTAACCAGGCATAAACACCATTGAGCAAGCTCATTTTAAGGTGGTTCTAGGTCTGTCAGACCTAGGGTAGGGAGAGTACGCCACAAATACTTTTGAAGCGCTGAGGCCCTGTATCTAGAGGGAGTGGAAGTGTCTAGATTCATATTTAATGTTACATTGAGATCCCCTCCAATTATACAGTGACCCTCAGCCATCATTAGGAATTAATCAAAGAATCTTTGCACCCTTTGAGGTGTGCTGGCTGGAGGGAAATACACTGATGCAACAGTAACCTGCACCGAATAAAGTTGGCCACCAGTATTGCATAGTTCCTCCTTATCCGTGAGTTGCTTCTAGATCTGAAAAGTACCCTATGCGGTACCAAGATTGCAGTACCTCTTCTCCCTGATGTATGCGAGGAGGCAGTAACCTCTTGGAACCCCAGTGACCCAAATTTAGAATGTTCAGTATGTGATAAGTGCATCTCCTGAAGCAGGATGATGCCTGCTTTAGTTTTCTTAAAATAGTTCAATAATGGCTTATGCTTTATCGGGTTGTGCACACCATTAACAGTAAATGATAAAATACATGCAGTATCAGCCATTATCAATATCAAGAATTGTACATCTCCGCAGATAATCACCACTCTCCTCTCCTTCCCTCTTTCCCCACTGCTTCATATCCAAAAAATTAGGTGAATCATAGCTCAGCAGATGAGTTCTATCATGACACTTCTGCTTCCATATCTCTTTTTGAATGTTATAACATAATGTTTCCCTGTCACTATTAACTATTTCATATAGAAAGTGTTGAACTAGTATGGCATATAAAAAGTTGCATAAGCGTAGCTGCCTTGTCAACAGAGCTAGGCATAGGTTAAGGAAGTAAACAAAACATTGAAAAAAACTTTTAAACATGTTGCTCTTTCGAGCAATAGTAACATTTGAACCAAAACTGAAAATCACTTCCAAGGTAGGGGAAATTGGTTTCCATTTCCCTATGCAAGCTGAGAAAGCTTCGGTGCAGTTGAGCTTCATCTCAGATCGGGGGTTAGGTCCAAGGTAACGAGTTCCCCGGGTCCCCTCCGAGCCTATTAGGCTCCAAAATAAATCAGTAAGGTTAAGGAAAAAACTCAAAAGGGTCACCTGGGTGAAAAACACCCTGTAGTAGAAAATGGTGGTCAGAGAGCTCATTAGTCCACATCCTCTAACCCCCTCATCTTTATTAATCATTTAGTTCGATTAAACCACATATGAGCTGAAATATAGCTAAATAAGTGGCTAAAACAGCATACCGTTAAAATATGAGATTGACCATTCGAGTGCAGCACGCCTCAAGAAAGTCACATCTGAACAAACCACGTGTGCTTGTACCCATATGTATTCTGAGAGATAGAGGGAAAACAAAACAAAAAAAAACCCACAGAAGTCCTGTAACGTTCCTCAGTTTATGCTGTTCAAATCGAGGAAAGCCCAAATCTCTGTGTCCAGCAGATGCCTTGTACTCCGTAGTGCAGAACCTTGAGACATGGATCAGTATTCAGGTTAGGGGGTATGGGGTGATCCAGAAGCTAGATGTCTCTTGAAAAGGCAACAAGCGACCACAGGTCTCCCCAAAAACAAGAGGGGTAAGTGTGTGATACTTACTCGGACTAGGGTCGGGATGTCTAGAAGAAACAGAGTCATCCTTGTTCTCCTGCCCCCCCCCTCCCCAAGTATACCCTTGGTTCGTTACCTCAGTCTTAGTGTGTTTGAAATTGTAGATGACCCTCGTTGTTCAGGTGTTTTTCAGGTCGCAGTCTCCTTCTAAATTCAGCCAGACCGCGTGGGGTCTGCAGCGTGGGTTTATTCTCTCTCGCTCACTTGATCGCCGCTTGTCTGTGGGTGTTCTGCCATCTCAGTGGTTGCGGAGGGAAAGTACGGTTCTGTCTGGAAAGACGAAACTTTGGTCGACAGCGCCTCTCCGCTTCAGCAGCCGAAGAATATTCTTGTTTCCCCCCGACAGAAAGACCACCAGCTTAGCTGGATAGGGCGTGGTGAACCTTATTCCTTGAGCTTTCAGCGTAGGTAGTAAGGGAAGGTAAGCTCTGCGCAGTTTCATGGTCTGGGGTGCATAGTCGTGCTCCATATAATATCTGGTTTGGCCGCAATAGATTTCTTGCTTTCGCCATGCGGTCAGCAACACTTGCTCCTTAAGTGCATAATTGTTGAAGTGGACAATAATTGAGCGTGGGCTGGCATTTGGCGAAGTGGGCTTAGGTGCAAGAGCCTGGGAACACGCTCAATATCTAAAGGCATGGTATCCGGGAGATCAAGGTTTTTGGAGCAAATTTATGGTGAACTCTTTTATTTTTCCTCCTTCTACTCCCTCTGGTATGCAGTAAAGGTGTATGTTTTTACGCCACGCTCGGTTCTCCGCATCTTCCTGGTGTGCAGCTGGTATTTCTTGCTGATCCTGTAATTGTTTAATTAAAGTCTCCATGTCGTCCACTCTGTTTCCATTAGCAGTCAATTGGCGTTCGGTATCGTTGGCTCGTTGCTCCAAAGAGGTAATATCCTTCCTCATTTCGCCGTATAGACTTTTTATATCTGCTCGAAACGCACATAGTTCATGGTAAATCGTATCTAATAGTATTTTTTTGTTGGGTTTGCCCTTAGGTGTGTGTGAGGCAGTAGTTTTAACTGGGGTCTGGGCCTGCTGTACCAACGTAGAATCTGACTTATAGGCCTCACAATTGGATCTTTCAGCATCCAGTATGAAGTTGTCCATCTTCGGGTCTTCAGTGGTTCCGATCCTTTAGTCCCCTCTTATTCATTTTTTTAGCTTTCTGATAGTTTTGAATTATAATATTAGAGGGGATTAGATGAGGTGATTGAGTCAGCAAGCTCCCTAGCCAGCCATTCCAATCGGGGCAAACCGAAGTCCCTCGCGCCTGTTTCTGTCTGCACAATGGTGGTGGCTTTAGTGGTCCAGATCATTTTTAGGACTCAGAAGTATTTACTACTACCTTCTTACACCTGGTAGTATTTTCATCCAAATGGTATTACTGTCATCCACTGACCCATCCCTACTCCCATGTCTAAACCAAGTTTAAATCCCACTGGATGCCTGCAATAACTGACTGTCTAATACTGCTGTGGAGTCATAATGTGACCTTTATTTTAACACTGTCATGTTGCAACAGTCCATCTAACCAGCCAGGGAGCAATTCCTGTCCCCTCCAGTGTAGTGCCATGGCTGCTAGCATCGCATGGTACTGCCAACTTCGTACGTATGTATCTGTAACCCCAAGGAGGCGCTAACCCAAGGGATACTACCCCTGCCAGCGTGACTAGGCGCAGGTTGAGGGGCCTGAGTTCTGTGAACAGGTGCCTCCACCTAGAGGACAGGGTTAGTGGTAGCATAGTTGCCCTGGGTACAGCCCACCGGGACATTGATAACCCCCTCTATCCCCTCTAGTGGCCTATATTGGTCAGCAAAAACACAGTCACAATTAACACCAGAATGCAATGTTAACCCCACAGTTGGTGCACTTACTACCATGGCTGGATCAGCTGCACTGACCCTATAAAATAAGACCTGCAATGGAGAAGGGCAATAGCAACATAGTATCCCCACCACAAAGGTACACCACAGACAGTTTAAATGCCAACAGATTTAGATCTGATTAATTGGGGGTCATGAACAAGGGAGGAGCAGTAATGTGGTGTTTGATTTTGGTTCTGATTTAATCAGGCTAAGCATGCATGCCTCTAAGAGTCCCTCTAGCACAGTCGCACACACTCTTGGTACTCAGTTGGTCTGCAGGCTAGCCTGAAGCATTGCCTGGGGTAAGCCAGCATTGCAGCTGTTGTTGGGGCCCTTAGGAAGGAAAAACACAACATGCACTTTAACCCACAATTTGTATTCCAGAGCCGGAGGGCTCAGTTCATAAGGATCAATCAGAACAATTAAAACAGGTGAGACACTTTGATTTGAGCTTTGTTGCCAGGAGAAGCAGGGCCCACACAATGCACCGTGGTGTCGTTTCTGTTTGTTGGTGTTGAGCAGAGAGCCAAATCCCCAGACAGGTCTCTTGTCGGGTATAACTCTGCAGTGTGAGCGGCAATCTAGGTGAAGATGATGAGGCCCAGACCAGGTGAATGAATTGGATACAGTCCAGTAAAGTAGCTGGATACAGCTTCCAGCTAGCATGACACATTCAAGCAATGTGGGGAACCAAATCGCAACCCACACTGCCCATTCAGCATAATTATAGTAAAGGATAGGCAAATACCACAGTTCGGATGACTGTCCAGTTGCAATTGACAGTATCTCTGCGCAAACCATACGCTCTGCGGTTATCTCAAGTCCCGACAGGCCGATCGCATCAAGGCAAATCTTCGGTCCACACCAGGCGAAATTCACTTTGTCACAATTCAGGTTATGATCGCAAAAGCTGCTATTTTGGATAAAGTCTGATTTCAAACTCAAGGTCTCTTCCCTTGGGAAGATAGTAGCAGGCAGGCCAGACACAGCCTTCCCGCTGATGTCCCCTGTGCACCACGCAGGAGCAGCTGCCCGAATTACTTGAGCTGTTCACTCTCTCAACTCCAGCTACACACTGACTCACTGCTGCAGGCAGCTCTGGGACTTCCCAGTGATCCAAAAGGTTTGGTTGGTTGATCCATCTGTCTGTCTGTCACAACAAGGGCTCCCCCTCCAGGTCTATTTAGGCACCAAACAGTAAAAACTGTATTTCCTACAGAAATTCACTCCCACAAGACCTCTGGGGACAGGCTCCATTTTAGGGTCCCCAAAGGTACTGATTGGTCCAAACTGGCAGTAAAGAACCAAGATGGTGGTGACTAACAGAAAGTCCATGCCGCAAAGGAAGGCAGGTTAGACAAACTACAATATTATTATTATTATTACTAAAGTAGATAAGCAGTAAATAATCACAGGTCTTATTAAAGCTTCCCTAAGCAATTAGCAATGGCAGATGAATAAATGTCTTTTTATTGGCCGGGACTCGAGCCTAGAAACTATTTCGCCACCCAGATTAATTATAACCCATGAAAATTATGCCTCTTAAAAAGACAGGCACGGAGGCTAACAGGGCACTTGCATGCAAACACTTTTAAAGCTGTTAGAACACAGATCACCTGCCTGGCAGCAGGTATTTAGGCAAGCCCAGGAAGACAATTTAGGAACCCCCATTTGTAGGGGGGTTACATATCGCATATTGTAAATTTGCAGGGTGGGAAACAAATTCCTAAAATCCAAAAGTGGGAGTATTTCAGTCAAAAATGGTAGTAAAATACTCCTTTACTCCCCTTATTTGTTCCCCTTGGTGGGCTGTTAGGGTTGGAAACCCTAATACCACATTTTCCAACTTTTGTCGGTGGAACCCTAACTGATGCATTAATGAAGTTTTTTGCAACTAATTTCCTTTCTTTTTGAGATAGAATAATCATTGCCTTATTTACTTGTGAAAGCACAGGGCCCCCATGCATCCATAATTTTGAGAGATTGTAATTGTATCCTTATTTCCCTGTGGGAGCGCAGTTCCTCTGCGCCCTGCACTACCATCACTCCATAATGCTATGATTATTTGGGTATGGGAGGGCAGGACCATGCATCCATAAGGCCTGTGCTCCCATCACTCCATAATGGTATTCATATTTGCATGTGGTAGCACACGTTGCCATCCATCCATAATTTTTGAGATACTATAATCATATCTCTTGTTCCCTGTGGGAGCGCAGGGCTCTCAGTGCCCTGTGCTCCCACCCATGCATAAATTTTGAGATAGTGTAGTGGTATCCTTAATTTGTGTGTGGGAGCACACGGCCCTCTGGACCCTGCACTTCCATTCCCGTAGTGTGCAGCACCAAAGAAACACCTAACATTGCAATGTTATTATATAGAAAACACAGTGAAATGTGAAACCTGTGTAACTTGACACCAAATTAATATAATTTCATGAAACTAGCAAAAGGCACAGCAGTGGGGCAAGCCCTTTGTACCCTGAAAATTTCAGAGCAAAATTGCAAACCGTTTCTTCACGACAGAGTAACAAAAAATGTGTGTCCTCCTCACATTAAAATGTTATCCTATGGGAAAACAAGAAAATGTAACCCCACAACTCCCGAGCAAGGTAATATTTTTTTCATGAAATCAGCAAAAGGCACATTAGTACAGCATCCCCTTTTCACCTTGAAAGTTTCAGAGCAAAATTGCAAACCACTTCTTCACAGCAGAGTGACAAAAAAACAGTTGTGTACACCTCACATTACAATGTTATCCTATGGGAAAAGAAACAAGATTTACCCCCCCACACCCCCAACTGCAGAGCAACATAATATTTTTTCACCAAACCATCAAAAGGCACATCTGTGTGGCAAGCCCTTTGTACTCTGAAATTTCAGACCAAAATCAAAAACTGTTCAGGAACTTTGGAGTGACAAGAGGTAGTGCCATTAAATTCAATGGGATTAGCATGAAATAGGATCATGTTTAACAAAAAAGGATCATTTCTCATGCTTTCCCATTAACTACAATGGGATTAGTCTGATTTAGAATTCTGTTTCTGTGAAAAATGATCCTTTACCGTGCTTTCTCAATGGGAAAGCACGGTAAAGGATCCTTTTTTGCGAAACACGAGGAGACAAGATGGCCACTAGGCTGAGCGTGCTGCGTGCTGCTGCTATGCTGCGTTGTTTTTAAGTTATAACCTAACGGTAATTATTGTCTTATCGTTTATTTTCTTTTATTTTTTGTCCGCTGTTATTTTGCATCTTTCGTGTTACGAGTGGAGGCTTGGTGGAGTCGGAATTGGAGTCTGGTGTAATCGGGGGGAACATGTACCCTAGGGAGCCTAGACATAAGGAGGTTCTGGTTTGTTTTTCCTCCATTCCATCATATTTTGGACGTGTTTTTGAAGAAATTACAACTGGAGTTCGGTCTTTTACCCCCCACCTAGTATAGGGGTTTGGTGGTCAAGGGAGTATTTGCTTCGTTAAATCAGCTGCCGAACTTTAATCTGAATGGAAAGCAGACTGTGAAGCGGTGGGATTAACAATGAATGGCATGTGGAGTAGTCACGAATCAGTGAGGGTTTTATGACTGTTTTCAAAATTCTTACCTCTGTCCTTAGATTCTGTGGATTAGAGGAAGATGTTTTTGGTATCTGATGCACTGGAATGCCTTTTCATCAGTTTTGAGTGAGCGAATAATGTGGGATCTGCCGTTTATGGCTGAAACATTATAGGATCCTACTTGTACGAGATTCTCCTGGATTTTGGATCTGTTAGCGGTTACTCTGTTTGCGCTTTATCTGGGCTGCTCAGGATTTGTATCCTGCTTCTGCTACCATTTATTTTGGACTTTTTGACTTTCTGACTCTGACTTGGTTTGAGTCTTCCTGACCGCTGGGTCTCTACTTGATTTGCAGTCTGAAGAGGGCATTGGAATTTGTTGCCAAGGGTTGGCTACTGTCCTATGCCCTCGTGACTCCAGGCTGGACTACTGGTATGGCATGCCCAGGGGTGCTTTATTGGGCCTCATCATATCTTGTGGTGTGTCCAGTAGGGGAGGTTTCTTTCTTTGGTCATGAGATAGATTTGTCTGCCCTGAGCCCTGATGTTTCTGATTTTCATGGATTATTTGCTTTTTATATGGATTCTCGCCTGTGAACAAATTTGATTCCTTCCCAGTGGATTGAAGACTTTTATTTTCTTTGTCTTTTTTTTCTTTTCTGAGCTGGACAGCGAGGTGGGAGAGAGACCTGAGTCCATTCATTTTATTTACTTTATTGTTTTCCTCCATTCCTTGGTTGTGAGAGGACTGGTGGTGGGGGAAGGGTATGTTATTTTATATTTTAAGTGGGAATTGTTTATTTTGAAATATTCCGCACTGAGAGTGCTGAACTATTTGTTCTGAAATATTTTGTTTTAATATTTTGCAGTGAGAGTGCTGAAATATTGTCTTTTCTTTCAAAGAGCCCTCCGGTGATGAGAGAGCTGGGGGTGGTGATTTTATTTTATTTTATTGTTTTCTCTACTCCTGGTCGTCAGAGGACTGGGGGAGGGGAAGGATGTTATTGTATATTTTAGTTTGAATTGTCTGATTTGATTTTATTTACATTCATTTTATTTTCTTCTTGCTGGGATTGACTTGATTTTCTTCAAGGTGGGGTTGGAAAGTTATTGGTTTAGTTTAGATTATTTATTTAATTAGATTTGTTTTGGGGTTTATTTGAATATTTTAGTGTTATTGTGTTGTTTTTAGTAGTCTTGTAGTGGCATGTGCCGGCCTGCTACCCTCACGGTGGTGCACTATTCATCCTCCTTTCTTCATGCCCTCCGCCCTTTTTATCCTCCCCTCTCCATTATGATATATACCAACGCCAAGCCCTCCAGTGGTGGCAGGATCAGGACAATTTAAGACAAGGTGTTCCTTTTGTTGCTCAGTGGTCCTTACCACGGATGCTTCTCTCCTGGGCTGGGGAGCCCACCTGGGGTCCCTTACTTCCCAGGGGCTGTGGTCCCCAAGAATCCTTCTCCACATCAGTCTTCTAGAGCTCAGGGCAGTTTTTCTGGCTTTAAAAGCGTTCTCAGAATCGGTACAGAACAAGACGGTTCAAGTCAGAACAGAGAACACCACCACCATGTGGTACATCAACAAACGAGGAGGCCACGATCCACGGCCTTGTGCACGGAAGCCATGAAGTTGTGGTCCCTGGCTTATTCCTGCAAACCTCTCTGTGGCAGTTCACCTCCAGAAGGACAATGTGCTAACAGATGCACTGAGCAGGATTCTCAGGGCCATCATGAATGGTCCCTGGACCCTCAGGTGTTGAAGTGAATTTTTCAAGGTGGGGCACTCCAGAGATAGATTTCTTTGCAGCCCCAGACAATCACCAACTCCCTCTCTTGTTGCAGACCTCCAGTCGTGGGCTCAGTCCCTCTGGACGCCCTGATCCTGAATTGGGAGGGGAAGTTTCTGTATGCCTTTCCCCCTTCCCACTCCTTTTCAAAGTTTTGGTAAAAATAAGGTCTCAGCCATGCAAGGTGATTCTGATTGCTCCAGATTGGGCCAGACAGCCCTGGTACCCCCTGTTGCTGTCGCTAGCAGTCCATCTTCCTTTGTCTCTTCCCAGGAATTACAACCTGTTGACATCCTATCAGGGAAGGATTTGGTACCCCAGTCTTCAGTCTTTCAGCCTCAGAGCATGGCTCTTGAAGAGTTAGAGTTTGCAGATCTGCATCTTTCCCAAGGGGTTCTGGATATCCTCAAGGCTTCTCGAAAGCCCTCCACCAGAAAGACTTACAACTCCAAAAGGAGAAGGTTCAGCATTTGGTGTTCTGAGAAGCATATTTCTCTAGACACTGCTGAATTGCCTATGGTTCTGGATTATATGGTCCATCTTAATGGCCTAGGCCTCAGACCAGCTACTCTCAAGTCACACTTGTCAGCTGTTTCTGCATTTTTGTCTGTGGGAAAGCCTTCCTCACTATCTTGCCATCCTGTGTTCTTTACATTTTTTAAAGGATTGCTTCACACCAATCCTCCTTTTAGAGACCCTGCCCTGCCTGGGATTTGAATGTTTGCATTGGTCAACTTATGCAACCCCAGCCTATGTCTTCAGCAGAGCTTAAGTACTTGACTTGGAAAACTGTGTTCTTGGTAGCTATCACCTCTGCCAGGCGTATCAGTGAATTGCAAGCCCTGTCAGTGGAACCTGATTTTATCTCATTTCACAGGGATAAAGTGGTCCTTAGAACCAATAGAAGGTTCTTGCCCAAAGTGGTTTCAGACTTCCATTTAAACCAGTCTGTGTCTCTCCCTGTTTTCTTCACTGATCATTCTTTCTCAGGAGAGAGGAGGCTACACAGTTTAGATGTCAAAAGAGCCCTTAGTTACTACATAGAGCGTACCAAGGGTCACAGGTTTGACTCCCTCCAGTTGTTCCTCACTTATGGAGAAATGGGAAAGGGCAAACCTGCCACCAAAAGATCTCTTGCCAGGTGGATTGTGTCTTGTATACAGTTCTGCTATGAAAAACTGGGAAAAACTCCACCCTCAGGCCTGAGGACTCATTCCACAAGAGGTACAGCTGCTTCCCTGGCTGCTGCCAGGGATATCCTCTCTTAGAAATTTGTCAAGCAGCCACCTGGAAAACAGCCCATACCTTACCAAGCATTACTCTCTGGATATCCAGGCTAGGAGTGATGCTCGGTTTAACACAGCAGTACTTCAGAGCCTATTCCCAAAGTGAGTGCTGTCCTCACTTGGGTACCTTGCTAGTCTGGTGTCAGAATACAGCAAGACTTCATGTTGTTTGAAGAAAAAATTACTCACCTTAGTAATTATATTTCTTCTAATGGAGTCTTGCTGTATTCTGACCTCTCCCTGCCTCCCCTCTCAGAACCTGTTTTTGGGAAGTGGGTGGGCAGGTGCAGTGTTGCACCCCAGGGGTGTTTTTTGCTTGCACCTTCCTCCCTTTTTATTTGGGTGCTTATTTATTATTGTTATCTTAGTTCATTGGGTTTTGTTTTTGGGTTTCCTGGCTTGAGTCTTCCTTGGGAACCCAAAACTTTTTTCAGCCAGTTGGCTAGTAGAATTTTTACAATTTCCACATAGAATTTTTAGTTTAGTTGGGCTCGTAAGAATCTGACAGTTTAAGTTCAAAACACTCCAGACAGAGACTTCAACTGAGCTCGAGCTCAGCGTTCCATACCCTGCATGGAAAGTTAACTCTTAGTTCTCCGGGGCAGTTCAAAGGTTGGGAATCACTGCAATTGTCAGACTACAGCAAGACTCCATTAGAAAAATGTAATTACTAAGGTGAGTAATTTTTCTTTTGTTTCTTTCCTGATTTTTTTATGCTTTCATGTGCCATATTACTATTTGGTTGTATCATGCTTTTATATTTTGTCAATAAAATAATTTCCCTACTCTTTTAGTGGGGGGGGGGGGTGTTGTCTGTCTTGGGATTACATTTCAGTTCTACTTCTGTATTAGACAGCTTGTTTGGATGTGTATGACTGTAATACTTGCTTGCTTTTGTTATGATTTATACTTTTCTTTTGTGTGAGGTAACACTGTTTTGTATTGTTTGGGTTTTGTTATTCTAATAAAAAATTCCCCTACTTTGTGGGGAGGAAATGTGAGGGAAAGGCTGTTTCCAGAAGGGATGAATAGACTGAATGAGCCTGCCAAAAGATGAAACGCTGTGCGTTTGAAATTCAAAGGAATGGCGGCAGATGCTCCTAATAGGCTAATTGTGGGACGGCAGCTGATTAAAAATAGTATGAGATTTTATGACTATGAGATCTATGCGCTAATCCACATTCCAGGTGATCTAATGTACAACATCAGTTTTAAGCATCCAACTGACTTAGAAAGGTTTTGGAAGTTGTACCACCAGTTAAAAAACACTACCCTGTGGAAGAACTTTGCAGCAATCCCTCTGACAAAACCAGCATTTAAAGTAGTAACTGTTTTGTTTAGAAGTGGGGTAAATATTGCAGATATTTCCTTCTGGTTGAGACAAAAATGCGAACTAAAAGGGCCCCCAGAGCCAATTCTGGAAGAAGAGAACTTATGGACTGGAGGCTGGAGGTTTAAAGTGGTCTGGAGACAACAAAATGGGAGACTTTTTTCATTTACCCAATTTTTTTTTTTTTTTTTAGGAAGGGACAGAGGGGTTGTATTTTTTGCAGGTCAACCTAGGCCGTGTTATAGGTGTGGGGATAGGAGACACCTTAGTAATGCCTGTGAGAAAATTAAGTGTGGCCTGTGTGGTCAGCTAGGTCATTATGGAGCGGCATGTAAGAATGACATAAGATGCAGTTTATGTGAGGAATCTGGTCACTCCTTCCATAATTGACCCTAGGCAACCCATAACAGTCCCGACCCTGGGTAACAAGGGGAACAAGATGTGTATTTAGCCTTAGCAAAGAAAGAGAAAGTGGGGCAAGAAAAGCTGGTGGAGGAGGCAAAAAAAAAAAGAGATGAAGAAGAAAGAGACATAGATAAGGAGATCCCCAGCCAAGAACCTGCAACGAGTGAATTCAGAGTAGATCAAACTGAAGCAAGTACAGTGAGAGTGGAAGGAAGCAAATTGCAAACTGTGGAAGGAAGGGCAGAAATAGTGGAGGGGAAAAAAAAGAAGAATTTACCATGGTTACAAGATCTGGGACCAAAGGGCCAAAACAACCAGGGAAAGAAAAGATGGACTTTCAGGGGAAAGAAACTGTTACATTAAAAAATGAGTTTGAGGCTGTTCAAGGGAAGGGGTGGGTGGGCAGGAGCTGAATGGAGTGATTCTCTATCAGAATGGGGAAGGGGGGGAGGAGGATGACCTCTCCTACTGTGACTCAGTGGATACTCAAGCTTCCAAAAAAAGGAAGAAAGATAAGATAGGGTGATAATGGGTATAAATAATCTTTAATGGCACAAATAAACTGTACTTCTTGTAATGTTAATAGCATTAGGAATAAAAGTAGGAGGTTAGTGACTTTTGAAATTTAGGTGGGCTAAAAGGAAATGTGGTACTATTGCAAGATACTTGTTTATATACAATTGGGGACATAGAAGCTGCTAAAAAAAATTGGAGATGTGGGTCCTCTGTTTGGTCAATAGGGTTAGAGAGGTGTTCTGGTTTGGGAATAGGATTTAATACACATGAAGTCCGAGTTCTAAAAATGACGGATATTTCACCAGGGAAAGCATTAATGGTAGATGTAATTATTAGAGGGAAAGAAATAAGAATAATAAATATTTATAATCCTCAGATGAAAATGCAAAGAATCTCTCTTATGAAGCAGATAGAACCCTTTTTACATACAGCTAAATTAGTTCTTTGCAGGGGGGTGGTAATTGTGGAACTAGTAGTGCAGATTGGGAGGAAAACAAAAACAAAAATTTTGTGACTCCCAGAACTTAAAAAATATCCTAAAAAAAGCCAGATTATGTGTATACGATTGTAGGGAAGAAGGTAGAACATACCTTTTTTAAAGGTAGAATATCCTATAGCTTAAATTTTTGGTTTTTTCCCTCAAAATACTGCAGTTGCTAGTGCATACATGACACCGATGGAAACTTCAGACCATGCAGCAGTAAGCATACAGATAAACGTAAGAGCTACTATGACATGTGGGAAAGGGTATTGAAAATAAATGTGGAACTGCTAGAAGAAGAAGAAATTCAGAATGAGCTTATAGATAGTTTAGCAGCAAGGGAACTGTGTGGATTTATATGACAATTTAATGGAATGGTGGGCTCACAGTAAAAAGATATTAAAGAGGTTATGATAAAAGCAGCTCGAAAAAAGAAAAGACTAAGTATCACAAATATTTAGGGTACAGAGTAAAATTATGTAAAGATTTAACACAGCAGCATAGTGATGGAAAGGATCATGGGGAAAGAATAGAGGAGTTGAGACAACTAATGTGGAGATACCAGTATGACAGAACTAGATGATTGGTAATGGAACAGAAATGTGGGACTAAGGGCACAAAAGCTCAGACAGATCCCTTGGATGACAATAGAGACAGAATAGACAAGAGGGTAATGTATAACTTAGCTGATAAGAAGAAAATGGCTAATATAGGTAATACGATGGTGATAGTACAAGAGCACTTAAAAGAGAAATTCCAAACCCCTAAAGAAAGAGGAAGGAGCACATCCTTTTTAGAAACAATAAAACCGCCACAAATTTCAGATTTGGACAGACAACAGATAAAAGAACCTATTACAGAAAGAGAAGTTAAAGAAGCAATACCTACTTTAACAAATAATATAGCCCCAGGTTTGGATGGCATTCCTAATTCCTTCTACAAAAAGTTTGAAAAGGAAATAACCCCAATTGTAACATTACTGTATAATAATATAATGAGTACTGGTGTAATATCAAAAACAAGGTGCAACGGTCTTTATTTATAAAAAAGGAGAAAAAAGTAAGATAGGGTACTGGATCTCAATTAGTTTAACAGCAGATTATAAAATTTTAGCAAAAATCATCCATAGAAGAATGACAGAATATGCAGCAGTATTAATAATGGAATCTCAGACATGTGCGGTGAGGGGAAGGAATATTAGGCAAAACTTAATTTTCTTAATAGAAATAATAGAGAAAGGGAGAAGAGGGGAGATAGAAGGTATTTTGTATATATTGGATCAGCAGACAGCTTTTGATTCCATCAAGCATGAATATATGTGGGAGGTATTAAACAAGTATAACATGGCAGAAGAATTTTTGAAATTAATGAAGACTTTATATTTTGAAGCGCAGACATGTCCATTGGTGAATGGGCACCTAGGTATACCTATGTATGTACACACTGGGGTAAGGCAGGGATGCCCATTGAGCCCTCTACTTTATGTAATGTGTCGGACCCTTATTAAGACAAATAGAAGCAGAGCAGATAGGCCGATTAAGTGGGGAAAGCAGTGTATTCCCAAAACATGTGCCTATGCTGATGACTGTGTAATTTTAGTGAAGAATCAGGTAGAAGGAGAAAAAGTAGTACAGATGTTAGATAAACAAAAAACATATACGGGTATTGGAATTAATCAAGAAAAGAGTAGGATATGTCCTCTAAGGGTAGGAAGGAGTAAACAGCAAAGTAGCATTATGTTAATAGAAGGGAAAGTGGATATTTTAGGAATTATGTTTGGTGGGGAGAGTCCTATGAGAGAAAACTGGATGCGGAAATTTCAAATTGCAGAAAAGAAAGTACATAAATGGAAAGGTTGGATTATGACAAAAGAGAAAATAATTTATATGATTAAAACTTCTGTAATACCAGTTTTGTTACATATTGCCTATGTGTTCCCAATACCGGGGTAGCAGGTTAAATCCTGTCAAGAGAGCACATACTTATAGGCCAGTGAAGGACGGGGGAGCATGAACATGCTAAACCCAGTTTTGTTTTATGTTAATATTTATATATGCAAATATAAGGCCTATATTGCAAGCAGAACAAAGCCTATGGCATTTTCTAACAGAAGATTGGGTAGAAGTTTTCATGCATAATGGGATAAAAAGGGAAAGGCAGGTGAACAAGATAAGCTCCCAGGATATATGAATGTGTGTAGGAAATGTTTAGCACAATGGGAGGTGTCAAAAGAGGAAATACAGATAAAGAAAAGGAAAGGTATCTATAAGATAATTATGGAAAGGAAATATTTTGAAAAACCTGTATTTAAGGTTGTGGAGAATGTAAAGCTTGATAAAGTATTAGAATCTATGCTGGAAAATAGAATACCAAAAAAAATGAAAGAGGTGATTTGGCTATTTAGTCATGGGAAAATAAATGTCAAAGGGAATTTGAAACACAAAAGGTTTGAGGAAGGACCTTGTCTAGGAAATAATTGCCCGGGCTTAGAGGAAACAATTAGTCACATGTTGTTTGAGTGTGAATTTATAAACTCATTTCGGGATCTTATAGCCAGGGTATGGGAGTGTTTAAAAACATGACGTATGAAATTCTGGTTTATGGACAGCTAACAGAAGAATGGGGGAGCTTGGCAAGCAGTACAGTGTATGTAGTGTTGGCCATAATTAAATGGACAATATAGCACGTAAGGTGTCAGAGATTTTTGCAAACTCAAGATGTAACAATTAATGATTTACTGTTTAAAATAAAAAAGTGGAAGTGGATAGATGTTTCCAAAATGAATGTATTAAATATGGGGAAGTCAAAGGGAAGCAGTTGTGGAAGAATTTTAAATGTGTGGGATAAAAACATAATAGAAGTGCTGTTGAGAATATAAGCTATTTAGTTGGGGGGGGGGCAATAGGGAATTATGGAAGATAAGGATGTTAGATTAAAACTAGAAGAAAAAGTATTGTGTACATAGAGAAAGGGGAGATTATATACTTGAAGGGAAAGAAGAGTAAACTGAATTAGGAAGTATGTGGAGGCAGGGTAAAGGATGAACTGTAGAAGAAAAGATTATCTATGTCTTTGAAATAGTATATATGTTGGTTTTTGGTCTTGAATAAAAACTTCCCCTACTGTTTTTGGTAAGTGCCATGTGATCTTTAACATCCATCTGAAATACCATCAATCCAGGCAGATGGGACCTCAGTTTAACATCTCGTCTGAAAGACTGCACCTCAGAAGTGCAGCACCTCCCCCTATGCTGCACTACAGTGTCAGTATTGGGATATTAACCCAAGTGCCAGGTGTGGGAATTAAACTCACTGCCCTCTGATCTCCCGGCCTTAGAAGCGAGTATGCTACCTACTGAGCCACTGACACTGACCTGTCCATAGGCAAAGACAAGTCAATCATTTCGTTACCTGTTTTCAAAAAAATCTTTAAAGGCCTCCTTCACCTTCAGCCCTCACTTAGGGAACTTGTTCCCTTTGGATCTCAACCTCTACATTGCTAAGCTTGGAAGCCACCCTTTGAGCCATGGCTAAGGCACATTTGAACCCTATCATGTGGGAGACAGTCTTTCTAGTTGCCATCACTTCTGCAAGAAGAATTTCATAGTTGCAGGCACTCTGTACTGAGCCAAACTACATAATCCCTCACAAGGACAAGGTAGAGCTCAGAACGAACAGGAAATTTCTGCCCAAGGTGGTTTCTGACTTCCACTTGAACCAGTCGTTACCCTTCCTATATTCTTCACTGAAAAATCCACTCCTGGAGAACAGAGACTCCATAGTTTGGATGTGAAAAGATACTGTTCTTACTACCTGAAACACACTAGGCAGTTTAGGGGCTAGGCTACTTAGCTCTTCCTCACCTATGGGGAGGTAGATAGAGGAAGGCCAGTGACTAAGAGAACTGTTTCTCACTGGATAGTCTCTTGTATTCAGTTTTGTTATGACAAGGCTGGTAAACAACCCCTGAAGGCCTCAGGGCCCTTTCTACCAGGGGCATCGCTGCCACAGTGGCAGCTGCAAGAATATTTCCTCACCTGATGTCTGCAAAGCAGCCACGTGGAAGACTGTACACACATTCACAAAGCTATATTACCTGGCTGTACAGTCCAGATCTGATGTTAAATTTGGAGGTGGTGGTCCTGCAGAACCTCTTC
The DNA here is from genome assembly GCA_016271365.2 of Neoceratodus forsteri. Classification (NCBI taxonomy): domain Eukaryota; kingdom Metazoa; phylum Chordata; order Ceratodontiformes; family Ceratodontidae; genus Neoceratodus; species Neoceratodus forsteri. The sequence goes on from CM057453.1 coordinate 1,629,725,009, forward strand.
CCTAAATAGGTTCTTTACCCACCTGCCAACTACACTGCTTTGTAGTCTGCATATTGTTACTGATACTAAAGGACCTGTGGTGAGAACAGTAAATTACTCACCAAAGTAATCTTGTTTCTCCCAAGGTGTTCTTTAGCATCAGCAAGTTCACATCTTTCTTCTCCAAGTAACCTGACTGAACAGGACTCTGCCTCCTCGTTATTCTCAGATTTGTTCATGAACTTTTGAACTGCATTTAAAGCAAAGTTTACATGTTTTTCTGTTGTTCATTGTTCATACTATTGCATGATTTTTAAATCCTGTTGGTTCACATTTACCATGGGCATATTCCCATTCTAGCTTCGAAAAATTCTAGTGCCCTCTGGGCAAGCTCCACTCAGCACACCCTCTAACTCTCTTCTGATTGGCTAATTCATTTTATTCATTATCATAAACTCACCACTGAGGCAGCTCAACCTAGCCAGCTTACAGCATATTGTTACTGATGCTAAAGGACACCTTGGAAGAAAAAGGATTACTACAGTGAGTAATTTTTTCTTCTCTCCCACCGACCTGTTTAATAGAAGTCCTCTCCCTAACCTCACTACCAAAGGGAAAGGAAAGTATAGTATTTATTTTACAGCACTTTTTATAGCCACCATATCCTGAAGCGCTTTACAAAGCAGTGAGAAAAACATTGGTAGTGCAGAGACTGTTGAATGAAATACATTTTAGTGTTATGTAGTTGCGATATGGTATCGAACTGAGTGACTTGTAGGGAACACTCTCAAAAAGAACACTCCAGACACCAATTTAAATAAAATGACATATGTTTTACTTTCATTAACAGTAAAAAGAAACAACAGCATGTATTCAGTTTAACAGAAACTTCTTGTAGTTCAGTCTCTTGCTGTCTCCACTTGCATCTCACTGAAACAGAAACCTCCTTCTGCTTGTTCACCTTTCTCCCTTTATTGGACTTATGTGTTGCTTGTTAACACTCCCCTTCCCCTTGAAAGATAGCCAGCAGGTTGGACATCCAGTGCAGTGAGGCCTTAAAGGGCCAACTGTAAAACAAAAGGGGTTTGGTAGAAAACCCACCACAGCCCCTGTCACACTCTGTGTTGCAGGGTTGTGAAGCAGTTTTTGGGTGAAAGGAGCATGACAGTAAGACTCCTCATCACAGACCCTCCCTCTTAGAGTCGTGCCCATGGCACACTCAGTATGGGCCATCAGAGACCCACCCTTCCAATAGAAAAAGTCTGCATTACCTTGCTGGGTACCTAGCTAGTGGTGCACATCAAACAAGAAAAGCTGCAGCACCAAATACCATCTGGTGACATGGGCATTGGTATGTGTAACCACTTGGGGGGGGGCATGGTCAGTGATGATGGTGAACTTCCGTCACAACAGCAAGTAGTGTAGGGTGACCACTGCCAACTTACTGCTAAACACTCTTTTTTTCAGTGTGGCATAGCACTGCTCCCGGAAAAATGTTTCAGGAGAGATAAAGGATGGGTGAATCCATCCTCAAGTCTTAGATAACATCCCAGCCCGACCTCAGAGGCATTTGTGTACAAAATGAAGGGATGGTTGAAATCTGGACTCCATATTACAGGCCCCTCACACAGCACATATTTGATGGCCTGAAATGCGGTCTGATGCTCAGGTGACCAGTGGACCATATTTGGGGCAGTTTTCTTAGTCAGGTCAGTCAGTGGGGTAGCAAAGGGTTGAGAATTCCAGACTAAACCAGTGGTAATACCTTACAAGTTCAAGAAAGGCACTAATCTGCTTCTTAGTTGTTGGGATGGGGCGGCCAGCTAGGCCTTTACTTTGTCGATAACTGAGTGTACGTGGCTGTTCCCAAACCATATACCCCAAGTGTTTAGTCTCCTGCTGCCCTAGAGCACATTTTGCGGCATTGACCATGAGACCTTCCTCCCTGAGCGATTGAAGTACTGGCGCCACATTCTGCAGGTGGCTGTCCCAATCAGGGCTAAATATGACAACATTGTCCAGTGCGCTGCTACATACAGCCCGTGGAGTCGGAAGATCGATCCATCATTCTCCGAAATGTGTCTGGGACACCTTGGAGTCCAAAGGGAATTACAGTAAATTGATATAGGCCAAATGGGGTAGCAATGGCTGTTTCTCACAGGACTCTGGAGCTATCGGGATTTGCCAGTAGTTGGTCAGGTCCAGGGCACAAGTGTAAGAGCCTTCCCCAGTCAATCCAAAGTTCATCTACCCTTGGCATAGGGTATGCTCAGAACTTGGATGCAGCATTAACTTTCTGGAAGTCTATACTAAACCAAGTGGTCCTGTCTAGTTTTGGGGCTTGCACAGTAGGGCTAAACCATTCATTCTGGGATTCCATAGTGACTTCTGACTCCAACATAGACTGGATTTCCACCTGTGCTGTCTCTTGGATTCTTTCTGGTCATCTGTACGGTTGTTGGCAGATCTGTACTCCTTGGTCTGTGTCTGTGTGATGCTTTATCACGTGGGTTTGCCTTTGTTTTGGGGCGAACACATCCCAGAAATTCTCTGCCAACCTCTGGGTTTCTTGCTTGTGGGTCTGGTTGAGCGGGTTGTCCAGTGCGACAGCGCTCTGTTCCTTTTCAAGTTTAGATCCCAAGTCCAGAAATCTATTATCAATGTCCTTGTCCATCACCAAACATGGGGCTCCTTTAGGATCTTCCAAGTCAATGAGCAATACCTCCCTGTCTTTCCAGAGTTTCAACAAATTAACATAGTAATTTTTTTCTTTTTCTGTCTGGTTGTAAGACTTTGTAATAAACTGGCCTTGCCTTCCTGAGGACCTCATATGGTCCCTGCCATTTAGTTAGTAGTTTACTATCAGAGCTAGGCAAGAGAAAGAGTACTCTGTCACCAGACTTGAATTCCTGTAGACTGGCTTTTTTGGTTATAGTGCCCTGCCTGGGTTTGCTGTGCTTTTATTACATTTTATTAAGGTTTATTTGGCAAATCTGCCAACTGTATCCAGTCTTTGTCTCATTTATAGTACGTATTGGAGCATGTTAGATGGACTATCTGCCTGTTCATCTTACATCTCTTGTATGAGATCCAGCATCCCTCTAGATTGTTACTCATACACCAGTTCAAAGGGCGAGAACCCAGTGGATGAATGTGGCACCTCCAGAATGGCAAACATTAAATAGCGTAGCAATTCATTCCAGTTTTTTACCTCAGTTGACACGAATTTAGACAGCATACCATTTTAATAATTTATTAAAGTGTTCCATTAAGCCTTCGGTCTGTGGGTGATACACTGCTGTCCGGATAGTAAAGCACACACCTCCCTCATAAGTGCTGACATAATGTTGGTGCCTTGATCACTTAGGATCTCCTTCGGTAGCCCAACTCAAGAAAACACATCTGTTCTTTTGCCACGGATCGGGCTACAGTGGAACGCAGGAAAGTAGCCTTGGTGTAGCAGGTGGCGTAATCCAATACATTACATGGGTGGGAAGTTTTCCCTATAGAAAAGGCCATCATTTATTTCCCTGCAAACCTGTGACTAATCTATCAATTAATAGTATATACCTGCATTAATTAAACAATTACAGCTATATACCTGCACTAATCCTCCTACCTCATCTTGGTGTACTCCACTCATTACCATGGTCACCAGGCCCCTACCCTTCTGAGCAAGGTGGCTATTGACCCTTATTCGCCCTTGCACCTAAGCACTTACCGTTCTTAAAATGGGGAAATTACACCACGTTCCACCTTAATGCTCTTGCATTCTTCCATGAAATGTGCATTACTCTTTACTGTTTGATAGTCTTTACCTTTATGCATATGCTTATTGTTCATTATGCACATCTTTATTTGTTCACACTGTTCACTGCCTGTACATTACTTATTTATTTATTTTTTTTATTAAATAATCGGAATTAAAAACCTTTGAGCTAAGAACTCATTTACAGAGCGTTCTCGTCAATCAAAGGAGGGGAGCAATTATATTTGTTGGGAGTAGCAAATGCAGCTAACAGGCATTGTCATAAACATATTAGTAACGCATTAACAAACTAAGGCCCTGTCCACACGCACTGAAACTCTGTAAAGTTTTGAAAGCATCACAGACTGAAAATGTTACAGTGCATCCACACTGCTACTGAAAGCGTTACAGGATTTTACTGGTGTAGTGTAGACAGGGCCAAACAGTGTTTTGAAACCGTTACAGAAACCGTTGTTGAAAACGCGTAATATCAATTTTCAACAACAGTTTTGAAAACACTTTCTGTAACGTTACCAGTTTAAACGCAAACTGTTATGGTAACAGTTTGGACGCTCTGTAGCGTTACAGAGGGATTTTTCTGGTGTGGTGTGGACAGGGCCTAATATAATACAAGAAACTGAGTATTAAAGACAGAGGCAAATTGTAAAGTACAATCTTAACACAGGGTACATAAGGAACAAAACACTGGCAGTATAAATAAGGTGCTAACAGTCCAGTTAGGTACTCACAAATAACAGCTAAAAAGCCTTGTCGTATGCAAGAGGATGCCAAGGTAGAAACATTTCAGTGAATGTATAGCAGGCAATAGTTAAGAGAGTGGGGTGGCCGATTCAGTGGGGTATGTATGGATATAGTCTAGTAGGATATCTACTAAACTTCTTTGTGATATTGTCATACTGTTTGTAATCTTACCCTTGTAATCTCCTGGGTAGCACCTGAAAATAGGCATTCCTTGTCTAGTGTGCTTACCCAGTAAACAAAAGCTAATAAATAAATAATCAAACAATTACAGCTATATACCTACACTAATTAAAGCCTGTATACCTACTTACTTGGGGACTTGAGTCTAATCTGGTGGTGTGACCACGGCGGTTGGGGAGAGGAGCGTGGAAGCAGGATTTCGGCCGCATTCGGCGGTGGGAGGACCGACTTGCAGTTTGGGGCCAGGCGACGACCAGCTTGCAGTTTGGGGTCAGGTGACTGCATCACCAGGCACCAAAGGGAGCGGGGACGCAAATTTTTGCAGTCGCATTTGGCGACCAGGTGGAGCAGCAGCGTCGGCACCAGAGGGCCTGTCAAAAGGCCAGGCACAGAATTTAAATTGTACTTTCAAGCGACTGGGCATATAAGAGCACACCCAACCGCGTCTTCAAGGGATTTGAGTCTAATCTGGTGGTGCGACTGAGTTGGTGGTTGGGGAAAAGAGCGGGGAAGCAGGATTTCAGCTGCATTCTGTGGTGGGAGGACCAGCTTGCAGTTTGGGGCCAGATGACAACTGGCTTGCAGTTTGGGGTCGGGTGACCGCATTGGCGGGTGCTAGAGGGAGCTGGGAGGCAAATCTTTGCGGTTACATTCGGCGACCAGGTGGAGTAGCAGCATCAGCGCCAGGGGGCCTATCAAAAGGCCAGGCACAAAATTTAAATTGTACTATCAAAGGGACTTGAGACTAATCTGTTCTGTAAGGGAGTTTAAGGGATTAGACTGATCGAAAGAAGTGGAGTTTTGTCCTTCCCGCCCACCTCGGCCCTGACCTCTATTAAATGGGCTGAGGGTGTGTGTCCTAGTGGGTTATATGGGCACCGATTGGTGAATGATCACATGGTTTGAAGTTCTAATGAAAGCTGGCGGTGTTGCTATCTCCCTCAATGTTAGCAAAGTCTATTCTGTTAGATCGGTTAGAGGCTGAGTGTCTATTTAATGTCTGTTTATCAATGTTAGCTAAGTCTAATCTGTAAGATCAGTCTGTTTATCAATGTTAGTTAAGTCTAATCTGTAAGATCAGGCTATTTAATGTCGGTTTAGCAGTGTTAGCTAAGTCTAAACTGTAAGATCAGTTAGAGGGTAAGTGTCTATTAAGAGCAGGGCTGTCCCTTTCTACGCCAGAAGTCTACTGCAACAACAGCCCAACTAGTCTTGCATGATTATTGACCGGGGGTCTGCTAAGTTGTTTGGCGTGAATAGGACTGATCTTTTACAATCCAGTATGGCCACTTGGAGCGGGGGGAGGGGTAGTATCCCTAGGGAAAAGGTCCAGGAAAAAGGGGATGATCCCTATAGGACTAGAGAGGGAGGGACAGGGAGGCCTCAAGCCACCACGGTAGGCATCTTCGGAAGGATTGTAGTCTATACAGACTGTGGGGTGGCAATAACTCTCAACTGGGCCTGGAGAGAGGGAGGCTGTCCACTGTGCAAGCAGTTAGGACAGATCAGAAGTGAGGTATATTGGTTAAAGAGTAAGCTGGGGGAGTTGGGGGTGGTGCGTCAAGCGAAGGGGAGTGGGTATGGGTGGCAGATGGGAGGGGTTGGGGTGAGGATGGGGCAAGGCTCAGCAGCTAGAGGGATTCAGGTGATGAAGGGGCATGGCTCATCTAGAGAGGGCTATGTTTCATCAAGCAGGAGGGGGGATGTTGGGGAACGGGGACATTTGGACAGGGATGCTGAAGGGATGAGGAAAGCTTATGGGGTAAATGGTCCAATTAAAAAGAGTGTGGGGAGGGGGTCAGGTCAGGAGGGACTGTTATGTGGAAACCTAGAAGAGCAGACAGTGGGAAGGCAGATCTAAAGGAGGATAGGGTAGATGGGGGAAATGGGCAGCCTTCAGGGGCAGTCTGGAGGAAACTCAGGCCATATGAAGGAGGCTGGCATAGAGTGTTACAATAAATTTGAGCTACTAAGAAACCTTGAAGTGGAGGATGGGGTTGGAGAAATTGAAGGAACTGATATTGAGGTTGGAGGGATGGATTCGGATACCTTGAGGGGAACAATGACCGGGAATTGAAAGGCTGGAACTAGTTCCAGAGGGAGGAGAGGAACTTAAATGTTAAGCAGAAGGGGGAGAGTCAACATATAGAAGGCATGGGGGTTGAGGGCACAACTGGAGAGAAGCTGGATGAAAAGGAGGTGAGGAAGGGACCCCGTGAGGAGGATGGATAATACCATGGAAGGGGCCTAGGTAAAGGGGACCCACAGGGACCACTGGAGAACAAGGTGCTATTATAGTAAAAGGAGATCCAGGGGCTACTGTAGGTAGGGGTATAATTATGAGGGAAGGAGGATGACAGGAGGGTGCAGGGGAAAGGAACAGGGTCAGGATAAGAGGCTCGAATAAGAGAGGGTTTAAGGGTTACCCAAATGGGGGTCCGAGGGGTGGGCTTAATAAGGGAGGCAGGAAGGGAGGTTGAGCAAGGGTCTCGCCAGAAGACAGGAGGACTTCCTGGAGTGAGATTATGGATGGGGGTCGAGAGTACAAAATGGAGGAAACCAGAAGGATGAAGGGATGTTAAGGTTCTGCTACTGGGATTCAGTGATAAGTGGTGTACACTGGGAGGGACAGGGTGGGGGATACCACAGTCAGGTTAAGGTAGTGAGCATCTCTGGTCTGACAGTGCACAGGGCAAAGTTCTTGGTGTACGAATTGGTTAGAGATAGTGGAGGGAAACCTGGTGCATATGGGGACTAACGATATAGAGGGAAATAGCTGACTGGAAATCCAAGCAATGTTCCAGGAACTGGCCAGGGTCTGTTGGGACAATGGATGCAATATTTCCTTTTTGGAAATATTGCCAGTGCCAAAGGCCTTGGTGGAGAACAAAATGAAAATCGTGGCGGTTAATGGCTCAGGAAGTGGGGTGTAGAAAGTGGGTCGGGGGTGTTAGTGAACTGGGGAGGTGTTTGGGAGGATAAGGGACTGTATGCCAGGGATAGGCTTCATCTTAAACCGATAGGGAAGGATGTTCTTAAAGCGGGAGTGCGGTTTTATTCAGGATGGGGGTTTAAACTTGTGAGTGGGGGTTAAGGGAGGGCCGACCAGAAGTCCTCACCTCTCGATGAAGGACCTAGCCTTCAGCCCCAAGGGAGGGGCATTAGACTTGAGAGGAGGCATATTGGAGGGGCAGAAGGAGGATGGAAGCACATGGTACCGGGTGGGGTATGACAAGGGAACAGGGACAAGGGTTGGGGGTGGTGTTAATCCTAGGAGCTTAGAAATAAGTTACTGCAGTTCCAGGCCATGCTGGTCGGGGAGGTGAAGGTGGCAGCGTCTCATGGCGTGATGCAACACAAACCAGGACTGGGACCTAAATGTAAGGGGTACACTATGCTGGAAGGGCAGAAAGGAGGGCAGAGGGGGAGAAGTGGCTATGTTCATTAGAAATGGTATAGAAATTGCTAGGATAGAAGAGGCAGAGGGAAATGTGGAGGCCTTATGGATCACCTTGTGAACCCCTGCAGGAGGAAAGATTAAAGTGGGAGTAGTATGTAGGCCCCCTGTCCTGTGGGGATGTTCTGGAGGATGGTGTGCTGGACAACATTATTGCCCAGTGCAGACCAAAAGGGAAGGAAGTGGTGTTGATGGGGGACCTTAATATGCCAGGTACAGATTGGGGAACTATGTCCTGTATGGTGGCCAAGGAGCAGAAACTGCTCGACAGCTTTCAGGATGTGTTCTTCTTGCAGCATGTGATGGAGTCTACGAGGGATGGGCATGTCCTGGACATGGTTCTGGCGGATGGGGACCTGGTAAGGGATCTGGTAGTGGAGGATCCCCCGGCTGGGAGTGACCACGACACTGTCTGGTTTCAGATAAACATGGGGGGAGAGGGGGAGAGCTCTAGGACATTGGCTGTGGATTTCAGGGGAGCAGACTTTGGGGGCATGGGGTACATTATCAAGGATCATTTGAAGGGGATTACATCAAAGACAGATGTTGAAGGGAGATGGGAGGTTATCAAACGGGGAATACGTGAGGCAGTTATGGCCTGTGCTACGATGAAGCGTAAAGGAGTAAGGTCACGGAAACCTTGCTGGTGGTCCAGGGAGGTTCAGGAGGTGGTCAGGGAAAAGAAGATACAAAATCACATGCCCCACAATGCAAAGCATCATGGGCTGCATATGCAAATCACCACAGAATGTTATGCTGGTCCAACTTTAAGCAGAATTGCATGGTGCCGAAAGGCCTCTCACACAGCTTGCAAAGGCGCTAACAGAAGACATGAGACACGTGCTTGATCCCACCAGGACTCATCAGTATGCCTCGTCCTGTTTGACACCCCAGTGGACTGGACCAGCTACCCTAGAGGCAGTGTGCCTTGGATATATTGTGGTGAACCCATTAAAATAAAAACTATTTAAAGACAAAGAACCTCTGTGCGCAAACACTGAGGCAAGGGTTACCCCTAAAGGGCATTTGGCTGGGAAGCCAAGTTTCAAGAAAATATAAATCACACATGCCCCCACAATGCAAAGCATCATGGGCTGCATATGCAAATCACCACAGAATGTTATGCTGGTCCAACTTTAAGCAGAATTGCATGGTGCCGAAAGGCCTCTCACACAGCTTGCAAAGGGCGCTAACAGAAGACATAGACACGTGCTTCGTCCCACCAGGACTCATCAGTATGCCTCGTCTGTTTGACACCCCAGGGAAAAGAAGGCTGCCTACAAAAAATACAAAACAAAGAGAGGGGAAAGGGAAAAGGAAACGTACAGTCTTGCTTCCAAAAAAGTCACCCGGATGGTGAGGGGGGGCAAAGGCCAGTACAGAGCAGCATAGGGGATATGGGGGGAGGGTTCTTCAAGTATATTGGGGTGGAGAAAAACCAAGGGCCAGCTAGGCAAAGCAGGATAGGAAGGAGATAAAAGGGGGTAGTGGTGGGGGTATGGGAGAAACAGGACTGGAACAGGCGGGAGGGAGAGGTACCCACAGGGTGTCATAACAAGATAAATTGACTATAAAGGGGGTGGATGGATGGGCTATACCCACTGAATGGGTATGGGAAGCCTTAAGGCCCTAAAAGGAAAAATCTCCAGGGCGGATGGCATCCATCTGAGTACTGTGGGAATTGGCAGGCGTACTGGCTGCTCCCTAGTGGATCTCTTTAAGAGGTCGCTCGATAGGAGGGTACCTAAGGATTGGAGAGAGGCATGTGGTGCCAATCCATAAGGGTGGGTCGAGGGAAGAACCAGGTAACTATAGGCTTGTCAGTTTGACATCCGTGGTGGGGAAAATAATGAAGAGTATACTGAAGGAGCGTGTGGGAGTGTTCTTGGAGGTGGGAGGCCTGGATAATCGGCAGCATGGGTTTGTGCCAGGTAGATCGTGTCCAACTAACCTTCTGGAGTTCTGAATGGGTAACATGGGAACTGGATGAGAGCAGCCTGTGGATGTACTGTTCCTAGACTTCAGCAAAGCGTTTGACCTCGGTCCCCACAATGGCCTGGTGGAGAAAACTGGCGAGGGGTTGGGTGTGGGCCCATTGATGGTCAGATGGATGAGGAAATTGGCTAGATTGTTTGCATGAGAGAGTGGTTGGAGGAGCTCTCAAACCCTAGAGGGGTCAGTAGTGGGGTACCACAAGGCTCAGTCCTGGGGCCGATCCTGTTTAACGAATACATATCGGATATCAGGGAGGGCATAGGGTGTGAAATGAGTCTCTTCGCTGATGACTTAAAGTTGGGAACAGTTGTTGAGGGGGAGAAGGGGTGGTTGGCCCTTCAAGGGGACTTGGAGACCCTGGTTAAATGGACTCGCACCTGGAAATTAAATTTCAATTCCTCTAAGTTCAAGGTGTTACATCTTGGGAGGCGGAACCCTAAACACAAATGCGCCCTGGGAGGAAGTGTTGGAAGCCACTGACGGGGAGAAAAGGACCTAGTGGTCCCAGTGAATAACTCTGAGCAGTGCAGGAGGCGGCTGTCAAAGCAAACAGGATGTTGGGATGCATCGCAAGGTGGAATCACCTCAAGGTGCAGGGAAGTGATTGTGCCACTGTACAATGGACTGGTTAGACCACACCTCAAGTACTGTGTGCAGTATTGGAGACCAAACTTGAAGAGGGGCAGCTCCTTGAGAGGGTTCAGAGGAGAGCAACCAAAATGATAAATGGACTAGGGGATTTGACGTACGAGGAGAAACTTGAGGAGCTCGGATTGTTCTCATTGGAGGAGAGATGGGGGGCACATGATCGAGGTCTTCAAGTACCTCAAGGGAATAAATAGGGTAAACAAGGAGGGGATCTTTAGACTAAAGGAGGGAGGTATTACCAGAGGGCATGGTTTGAAGTTGGAAGGTGGTAGGATGAGGGAGGGAAGAGGAGGAGGTTTTTCACCGAGAGGGTGGTGGAACCTTGGAATGCGCTGCCTGGTGAGATTGTTCAAACTTCAACGGTTGAGGGTTTTAAGAGGGGATGGGACAGGTACAAAAGGGGAAAAAGCAGGGGATGGCCCGGTACAGGGGGGCGGAGATGGAATATAGGGGGTACAGAAATACAACAGGGGGGGAAGGCCTCGGCACCCAACTGGGGATCTGAGGCATGAGCAGACTCGATAGACTGCTAGGTCTAATCTGCTGGCAATTACTATGTTAGTCAAACAATTAATGGGACAATACTGATAACACATTTAACACATCATTAGGAAGCTAGCCATAGCAATTAACAAGCTGCAAAAGAACCTGGAAAAAAGATGCACAAAACCTTCCCAAACCCAGAAACCCCCCAAACTCCTACCTGCATTCAGATCATACCATCCCCTCAAGTGCAAATGTGATCTCCTTAACAATAACCATCCTAATGTATTATATTCAACAAACAATAGGTAAGGGTGGAACAATAAAAGTTTCAGGTCTGGGGCTGGGTGCCTTGTTTTGGTTCTCCTCCTATTTGGCTTCCAGATTGCAGTGTGATCTCTGTAAACACAAACATTTTTCTGTATGCTAACACCACCATTTATATACTCAAAATAAGGACTTTAAAGCAGCCATAAATACTCTATAGAAAGATTTTGATAATCTTCAGCACATTAGTTAACTTACGTTTATTATTAAATGTTGAAAACACCCAGTGGGTTTTGTGTTCTGGAAGAAGCGAAGGAGGAGGAGAACCTTAACCTTAACTTTAGTATAAAGGCTTTGGATGGGACAGAATTGAGTAAGGCATGCTCATATAAGTATCTGGGCATCTTACTAGATGAATCCTTGAAATTTGATCTACATATTCAAATGCTGTCCAACAAACTTAAAAGTTATTTTTTATCGAAATAGAGCCTGTTTTAGTTTTACTATTAGTAAACAGTTGGTAAATTCCTTAGTTTTGTCCCACTTTGATTTGGGGACTGCATTTACATGAATACAACAGATACTGTTTTGAAATTGATTTATCCCTGTACCATAGTGCTTTGAGATTTATCTTGGGCCTTCCATGGAGAACCTACCACTGTAACTTATATTCGGTGGTTGGATGGCAATCCTTGGCTGACCAGAGACAAACATACTGGTTAACTTATGTTTATAAATTTGTGTTCAAAATTCTCCCATCATATTTGCTAACATTGCTGCTTCCTAAACAACAGAATAAGTATACATTAAGATCTTCTGATCTCCCTCAGTTTACCATGCCTAGACTTAGGACAAAGAATGGTAATTTAAGCAATAAGGCACGACAGGGTGTGGGTTATTGGGGGATTTACCCACGCCTTGTGTAGTGCGTCACGAGGTGCAGCCAAGTGACTCAACCACACAAGAAGTGGGTAAATCCCCCAATAACCCACACCCTGGAGTGCCTTATTGCGATGAGACAATGGACCCATGTGTAAAATAAATGTTAAATGTGTTTAAGTATGTTTTTTATAAATGCAATTTCTCACCCCAGGAATTCTTCAGCATCTATTGACAGATGCAGTATGCCATCTGGGTTCAGCTGCCCCAGAGAGGAGGAGTCAATGCAAATGAGAAAGGCATTGGCCAATCAGGATAGAGACAGAGTGCTACCTGCAATCAGCCTGTGGGATCTCAGAACTTTTTCTCCACTGAACTGACAGCACTGCCCCAGAGCTCTCCTCTTCAGAGACCTTCCTGTGCCATTTTCTTCCTTTTTGAGTGCTGCTTTCAAGGTATTTTGTATATATTTCTCATTTTACCTATTTTTACCGCAACTGCGCTAGGTTTTGCGAAGTCATGTTTTTTTTCGTATTTTTTCCGCTTTGGCGTTTTCTGAGATAAAAGTCACCCAAATGCCACGATAAATTAGATCGTTTTATTTAAATCATTAGTTTTCAGTATTTTGTGGTGTTTTTTACTGCTTTTAGTTCAAATAATCAAATTGGTTTTACAAGTCGCTAATTTCCATTATGCACCTTCATGAATTTCTGGAACCCTCTTTTTCTTCCTTATGTAAGTTTTATATATATTTGAAGGGTATCCCCCCTTTTTCTGGGGAGATACCTTTTGTGTGACTGTGCAGTGGGCTTCTGTTGACAAGAGGTGTGGAGGTGGTTTCTGTTTTTTTCCACTGTTGTGAAAAAAAATAAAATAAATCCTTTACCTCTAGTAAGGTTAATTTTGGTTTGGTTAGCTTTGGCCTGTCCCTTTACCATGGCTTCTCAGTCTACCTCCTCCTCCTGTAAAAGCGCTGAGGAGGGTACCTCAAGTCAACACAAAATTAATGACAAGTCCTCTAGGGACTCCAGTGAAACTAAGTCTGGTAGAAGTAAAAATTCTAGCTAAGCCTCTAAAAGAGCTTCAGAGCAGGTTTCTGAGCCTGCCTGTACAAAAAAGTCTAAGACAGATAACAACACTACTGTCCCTCCTCCCGAAAGGCATTCAGAGACAACAGTAGCTGATAAAAATGTGCCCTCTGCAGATGATTTAGCAAAAGTTTGGCATTTATATCAGACTTTACAATCTATGGGCGATATTTTCTGGCTCTGTGGGACCGATGATTCTCTCCTTGAGGACCCCTACGCCCGGGGTTTTATTTTGATGAAGGAGAGGATCATGGTGGTGAATCGCCTCACGGGTACCCTCTTATTCCTGATGGCCACCTTGGGGTTGGTGTTAATGATGATACTGATACAAGTGAAGAAGTCTCTTCCTTTTCTACATTTTTAAAACAGATGGTGGACACCCCGGACCTGCCTCTCCAGGATGACACCGATCAGGAGATGGAAGACGACTATGTAGAGATGATGGGCATTTCTCCTCCTAAGAGGCTCATCCTCCCTATCCACAACACTTTGAAGTACGTTTAGGTTCTGGAAACCCCTCAACTTCTACCGGGGTGGCGGAAGGATTGAGAGAAAATACCAGCTCAGTGTAAGTCTACTGCTGATTTTCTTTGTACACATCCAGATCACAGAGGGGTAGTTCAGACAGCGGCCTGTGACAAAGCTAATGTGTCGCTATCTGTGCTTCCACCAGAAAAAGACTCTAGAAAAATAGATCTTATGGGTAAGAAATCTTATGCTACCACCTCTCTCTTGCTGCGCATGTCTTCTTTCATGGCATACACAGCTAGATATCAGAGGGCTCTGTTTAAAAACTGTACCAGCCATACTGCAACATGGGGGGGGACACTATGCTCGGGATGTTTCTGAAACTTAAACGACCCGTGGAAGCCACAAAGTACTAGTTTCACATGGCCGTAGATAATAATGAGGGTCATGGCTCAGGCTATTTCTCTCAGACGTTTTGCTTGGTTGAGAACTACTAGTCTTACCCAGGATGTCCAAGCCCAGGCATTAGACTCCCCCTTTGAGAATAACTCTCTCTTTGGGGATCATACTGAAGTCTATATGAAAAGAATGGACGAGTTCAAACACACATACAAGAGTAATTCAGTGAAAGAAAAGCCCCTTCCCTCTCAGAAAGCTCACCATAGAGGGTGTAGGGGCAGGGGTTATTTCCCTAGGACATTCTTCCCCATGCCATATAACATGGATTTCTCTCAGATGAAAGTTTTTTTCAGAGGGAGGGCAGGAGGGTCAAAGAAGAGCTAACCCCACTCCTGTCACTTCTACTCAGTGTAGACAGCAGTCTTCCTGACTTCTTGCTGAGTACGCCTCCCTCCCCTCTCCCCATGGGGGGGAAGGCTCTCGCACTACCTCCATTGTTGGCGTCAGATCACTTTAGACAAGTGGGTTTTGGAGGTAGTGGAGCAGGGCCTATCCCTTCAGTTCGAAAATGTCCCCCTTCTCCATGGGCCCTTACAACCAAGACCTTCCTCCCCTGCAGAACGATTACTGCTGGAGGTGGAAGTCAAGAATCTCATGAGGGCCAAGGCCGTGGAACGAGTTCCGCTTTCCCAATGGGGAAAGGGTCTTTATTCCAGATATTTCCTGACCCTAAAGAAAACGGGGGACTGGTGACCTATTCTGGACCTAAGGTACCTGAACAAGCACCTGTCGAAACCAAAGTTCAAAATGGTTACTTTGACCCAGGTCGGACACTCACTAAAGCAGGGGGACTGTCTAGTCTCCTTGGATCTGAAGGATGCCTACTTTCATGTGCCAATAAGGCAATTCCACAGAAAGTTCCTCAGATTCCGTCTGCTCTCTGAGCATTATCAATTCACAGCCATGTCTTTCGGGCTCACTTCCACTCCCAGAGTATTCACCAAGTGCCTGGCAGTGGTTGCTGCTCATCTCAGAAGACAGGGAATCTCAGTCTATCCCTGTCTGGACGATTGGCTGATTGTGGCCAACTCTTCCCAGTCTGTTTCGGAGGCCCTACTTCAGACAAGGTGTATCCTAGAGTCCCTGGGCTTTCTTATCAATGAAAAAAGTCACATTTTCAGCCTGCCCAAATTCTACATTTCATAGGGGCAGAGCTCAACATCCTGCAAGGCAAGACCTTCCTCCCTTCAGACAGGGTCAACTCTCCTTTCTCTGGTAAACTCATTCAGTCCAGGCCAACCAAGACCAGCCAGTCATTTCCTCAAACTTCTGGTCATATGGCCTCAATGACGCATGTAGTGCCAGGGCCAGATTCCAGATGAGGGACATTCAGTTTTCCTCAGGTCTTATTGGTCCCAGAGAAGAGACCCTTTACAAAGCTCATCCCAGTCACAGAGGCGTTTCTTCAATCCATGGACTGGTGGAAAGACATAGACAATCTCAGGGTCGGGGTATCTTTTTAACTCCCCAACCTTCCCAAATTTTGACTACCGATGCTTCCCTCCTTGGATGGGGGCCATCTGGGGACTTGTCCATAAGCGGGACTTGGACATCAAGAGAATCCTCCTTCACATCAGTCTTCTGGAACTCAGAGCTGTGCTCCATAGCCATCAAGGCCTTGCTCTCAGCTCAGGGGTCAGTCTGTGAAAGTAAGGACAGACAACACGACGGCCATGTTCTACATCAACAAACAGGGAGGACTTGCAACCAAACTCTGCACGGAAGCCATGAGGATTTGGTCCCTTGCCTATTCCCTGGACATGTCTCTGTTCAGCCATCCATCTCCCGGGCAAGGACAACATTTTGGCAGATGCACTAAGCCGCATCAGTCAGGGCAGCCACGAGTGGACCCTCAACAAGCAAGTCCTTCACATGGTGTTCAGAAGATGGGGCGTCCCAGATCTGGATCTGTTCGCATCCAGTCTGAACCATCAGTTACCCCAGTACTGTTGCAGGCCCCAGTTCGGGGACTATCCCCACAGATGCGTTGACCCTAGATTGGACGGGGAAGTTCCTTTATGCATTCCCCCCCTTTCCTCTTCTGTACAGAGTACTTCTCAAGTTAAGGGAACAACCGGCCACCATGATCTCGGTGGCCCCCGATTCGGCGAGACAGCCATGGTATTCCCTGCTCCTCTCCTTGTCGGTCAAGAAACCCATCAGACTTCCTTCGTGTCTCAGCCTTCTGACTCTTCCTCAGACCGGAGTGGTATTCTCCAACATTCGGCCTCTTCACCTCAAAGCCTGGTTCTTGAGGAGTTAGAATTCCCAGACTCTTTGTATTCAGGGCAAGTACTGAATGTTTTACGGATGGCCAAAAAACCTAGCTTAAGGAAAACTTACGCCTCCAAGTGGAGACGTTTTTCTTTCTGGTGTAGGGATAAGGGCTTAGACCCTTTATGGGCCTCTTCTCCTTCCTTATTGGATTACTTGGTTCATCTTCAGGCAGGAGGTCTAAAGGCATCTTCCTTAAGAGTTCACTTAGCGGCCATTTCGGCCTACCTTTCTGCAGGTAAAGAGAAAGCACTTATTTCTCAACCCATTTTCAGGAAGTTTTTCAAAGGACTTCTCCACTTGCAGCCCCCTTGTAAGGGAACCGGTTCCCCCATGGGACCTTAACCTCAGTATAGCCAAGCTCATGGAGCCTCCTTTTGAACCTACGGCTACAGCTGACTTGAAATACGTTACCTGGAAGACTGTCTTCCTAGTGGCCATTACCTCTGCCAGATGGACTTCAGAGTTGCAGGCCCTGTGTACAGATCCTAACTACATTATTCCCCGTAAGGACAAGGTTGTCCTGAGGACGAATAGGAAGTTCCTTCCCAAGGTGGTCTCGGAGTTCCACCTTAATTAGTCAGTCTGTCTGCCGGTGTTCTCAAGATAAGTCCTCCCCAGGTGAGTGCAAATTGCACAGCCTGGATGAAGAGAGACCTTTCTTTCTACTTGGAGCAAACTAAGCAGTTCGAGAGGACAATCCCAGCTTTCTCACCTTCGGTGAAGGTGGGCGAGGAAAACTGGCGACAAGAGAACCATTTCCGTTGGATCATTTCTTGTATTCAATTCTGTTACAACAAGGCGGGCAGACAGCCCCCTCTTGGGCTCAGAGCTCACTCTACCAGAGGAACAGCTGCTTCAGTGACAGCTTCCAGGGATATCCCGTTGCTGGAAGTTTGTAGAGCAGCTGCTTGGAAATCGGTCCACTCTTTCACCAAGCATTATTGCTCGGATGCGCAGTCCCGTTCAGATGCGAAGTTCGGCAGGGCGGTGCTGAGCCTTTTTCTAAACAGGTTTCTGTGCCTCCTCCCAACTGCACTGCTTTGAAGTCTGCATTTGTCAGTAGATGCTAAAAATTCCTGGGGTGAGAAGAAACAATTACTCACCGAGTAATATTACTTCTTCCAGGGTATTCTTTAGCATTATTGACACTCCACCCTTCCTCCTCTGGAAACCTTGTCTGAGGGCTCTGTTGGGGATTTAGCCAAACTTGCTAACTGGTATTGATCTGAGCGATAAAATGCTTTCACAATAGTGGACTAGAATAGATAGTCTGTGTGTTGTTGACAGTTTTTTGCCCCTGTTGGGCACAGTTTTTGCTCTTTTTCAGCTCCGAAATTCGTTCTGAGGTCCGTCAGGCTGATTGCAGGCAGCACTCTACTCTATCTCTATCCTGATTGGCCAGTGCCTTTCTCATTTGCATTGACTCCTCCTCTCTGGGGCAGCTGAACCCAGCTGGCATACTGCATCTATCAATAATGCTAAAGAATACCCTGGAAGAAGTAATATTACTTAGGTGAGTAATTGTTTCTTCTCAGCCGTGGGTTATTACGGGATATACCACGGTCATGTGATGTGTTTTGACCAATGAGGTTACAGGATTTTCATACCCCATTGTATAATATAGGTTAACTGTTGCTGTGCCTCGTACATGGACTACCATGCAGAAGAAACTTAAACTGCTGTCATTGATACCTATTTCTAGTTTTAAGTAGTGTATCTCTAGTCTAATGACACATGAATGCAAATGTTATTAATGACTTGTACATATAATTCTTGTTTTTTTTTTTTCCTGTTACAACCTGTGTTTTTGTATTTACGCTTTTTTAACGTTGAATGTTGGATGCAATTGTGAAAGAGAGTTTACTCTCAATTTGTTCTCCAATAAATGAATTTAAATTGAAATCTCAGGGGCTATTTAAGGCAATAAAGCCATTCGCCCTTCAGGCTTGTGGCCTTATAGCTAAAATAAGCCCCCTTGATGGGTATACAATTTTGTATACCACCCTTACCCATTATTTATTCTATATATAACCAATATATACTTCTATCCAGATGTACTTTTATCATGGTCTGACAAATCAACACCAGTTCTTTCAAACTGGGTTTATATTATGGGCATAGGGATCAAAGGGGCCCTTTTTATTCTTCTTGGGGCCACCAGCTGACAGTCAGGTTAGGAAGCACAAAAGTCTGTTACTTCCTTCCATATATCTGGCTAGAAGCACTGGGAAAATATCGTGCCTTGGTTTTCTTCCTGCCCAAATGACCTACAACTTGTACAGTATGGGCCAGCCTCAGTACCTCCCTTCTTACAGACCTGGGAACCACTAACTGGTAACGTAAAGTCGTAGTCTGTTTCTCGGGTTCTGCCTGGTACAAAATATCATCTTTCAGTTCAAACCTTGGAAAACATTGTGCTTTTTGTTCATTTGTGGTACCATTTTACCATTTACCAGATTACCACAGCTAAATTCTGGTAGGCATTCCTGAGACCCTCATCAGCCCTTTGTTCTGAAATTATGTTGCCTGGGTTTTGAAAAAGGTCTGGTCTGACCTCCAGAAGGATCTCATGATCTTCTGTAGATGTGGATGCCGTGTCCTTATCTAAATCCCCTTGGACCTTCCTTGAACCTGAGCTCTTGTGGTCCCCAACCACTACAACCTCAGATAGAGGGGCCCCTACCTTTCTCTCCCTCCCTTACTGACCCAGGGACTTCTAAGGCTTCCCTTCTGGACCATATAGTTCAGAGTTAGAAAAGGGAAATACATGTTTGAGTCCCTGTGTGTGTTTGGACTTCTGTGGGCACGAACTTTCAGTATTGCTCTGCAGGATGGTATGAAACCCTTCCCAGTCTCAGCCCAAGGCTACTGACCAGGATAAGTTTAGGTTAGTTTATTGTTCTAGGAATTATTACCTTTGAGCCATGGCTCTTTTACAAAGGTTCCACGTCGATTATGTACAGACAAGTCAAGTTACATAGAATGGTCAACAAGTTATGAAGTGGCAATAAGCCAGTATAATACAGTACATTAATGTCAGAACTTCAGCCAAAAAGAGGGGAGAGAAAGAAAAATAATACTTAGTATACACAGAACAAGCTGTTTCGAGGAAAGAACTTTGGAGAAATGGACAAAGTGGAAAGGGTAGGAGGAGAATAGGGGGGCAGGAACAGACATAGAGGGATTAGAGATACTCAGATGCCTTTGTCAAGAAATGAGCAGAGGAGGAAGATGAAAACAGTAAAACAGCCAGGAGGGAAAATCTTTAATCGAGGCAGTCATAGGAGCTAGAGGCTGTAAGGTGAGAGTATAGCATAGATTTGAAAGCTCCTATGGAGGTGGAGGATGTAATGAGCGTGCTGAAGACATTGAACCAGCATAAGGTTTAGAAATTCCCACCTTTATTTGTTCCCGCCCAGTTGCCAACTTTTAAACATACTGGGGCCATAGGGTATTTACGGGTGCCTCCATGGACGCATGCAGTATTTATGGTCTGTCTCCACTGACCTATGTTGGGTCCTACCACAGATTCTTTAATCAATGTGTGCCCACAGCCTAAATCCACCAGAGCTGTAACTGCTTTGTTCCCCATTTGTATTTTACAACTTGACCAGATCTGACTTCGAGGGTGTCTCTTGCAGCAGGCCTCACCTATGGAACTATAGCCACCAGGCACTAGGACCACATGGAAACTTTTCTAGCTTGCAGTCTACCAGGGGGCCACCTCAACATCAGGCGCCGACGTCACCACACACTATGAGTGGGCAGCCCCACGCCCTCCTCAGTTCTTTTCCCGCCATCGACCAGTGCACGTCAGACCTTCTGGAATGCTGTAGCTTCAGTCAACCGCCATTCTTTCAAAAACTTTGTTTTTTTGTTTTCTCACCTCAGTTTTCAGTTTTACATTTTTCTTTTACGTCTTCTCAGCTTCCTTTGCCTTCTGACTGTTTGGCCAAGTGTGCCTGCGGAAAGCAACTCTGAAGAAAGACGGCCACTCTGCCTGTGTTCTCTGCTTAGTAGGCCAAGACCACAATGTCAACACCTGCTCCATCTGCCACAGCTTCAAACAGGCAACCCACTGCCATTGCCAGCAGACCTTGGAAAATGTTCTGCTCCAGCAAAGAGTCACCAGCATGGAGAAGAGGTTGCAGGTCAGGGGTTCCTCGGTCCCCCAGTTTCATCTTAGGGCTCTCATACATCGAAATCCCAGGATAAATCCAAAACCCGGTCCCTTCCTTCCCGTTCCCAGCCCCCGCATTGTCAGACCACAACGGGGCCGTCCCCCGCTTCATTGGCGGTGACATCTGCCTCGCACACCCTATCTTCTACAGGGCTACCATTGGCAGTGCCTCTGGCCAACCCTACTTTGGCAGGTGGAGGTTCTTTGGGGCTGGGCACCATCCCAGCCCCTACGGTTCCAGCCCTTATTTTTGATGGGCTCGCAGTCAAGATGCTCTGCTGGTCTGTCTTCGACTGGTGCGGGCTTAGCGGCCTCAGGGTCTTCTGCGAGTACCTGACCATCGTCTGCTACCGCGACGTCAGCCCATCCGGCCTTGGAACCACCGCCCTCCGTGACATTACCTCAGGCCATCTCCCAGCCTTCTTCATGATCCCATAGAGGAACTCAAGCTGGGAACTGCTCCTCAGGGTCTAGACCTCTCCATCCTCCGTTGCCAGCCCCACTTCCAATGCCTATGCTGGTCCCTCCTTTACGTGGTGCCACCTGGCTATCCAACACCAGTTACGGTGGACTTTACTTCACTATTCTCTTCCCTGTGGGGTTTCATGCAGGCCCACCTGGCTCCCCTGTGGCACCCTTCCCCTGGGGAACCCCCAACGTCGGTCCCTGCACCCACCCTTCCAGCCGTCCCCACGCAGCCTGACCCCCACTCTCCCTCTAGACATCTGGGAGAAGGGAATGAATACCACCCAGATCTTCAACTCCCCAGTGAGGATGAGGATGAAGACAATAGGGGGTGGCTTCCCCGTCACTCTACCTCCACAGTCTCGTCAGATGGGGAGGCCACCCTGAAATGTATTCCATGGTCCCCCCCACCACCACCACCGGCGATCCTTCATTTGTGGGAGTTCTCTGCCAGATGCAGCATACCTTCGCTTGGCATAAGCCCCCGGAGGTTCCTCCTCTGTTTGAACTCTTTGAGGACACCACCATGGCAGCCTGGCATTCCCCTGACTTGGTCCCTGCTACACCTAGGAGGACAGACTAATTTTACCATGCCCCAACAGGGAAGCCATTCTTTGCTGAGCAGGCGCAGTCCCACTCGGTAGTCATTAATGTGGCCCACGACCTCACCAAGAGGCCAAAACATTTAAGGTCTTACGGGACTTAAAGTCTTCACCGTTCATTCATACTTTTGTGTTCAAGCCGGAGGTGCTAGGACCCTGCAGGAGCCAAAAATCTTCAGGTGGGCCGGCACCGTGGTAGGACCATGCATGCGTGGCACCACAAGATTAGCTCATGCCTGTATAGGCTACCTCAGCGTCGACCCTCCAATCACCTCAGTTCCTTTTTTCCCGCCATCGAGTGTGCTTCAATGATGATGACGCTCACCCGCCTGGAGTCAAACTTCTCGTCTAAACGACAGCAGCTTTTAGTCATTCAGTTCGTTAATTCTAAATGCTTTTCTTGTTTATTGTTTGCAAAAAAAAAAAAACAAAGATGAAGAAAGAAGATTTCTCTCAGCTCTGCCCATCGACAGAGTTGGCCTTGGACGGTCTTGGTGATGGTAAGGATTCTTCTTCAGAACGCTGCTCCAGCAGTGGGGCTGTATCCGGTCCGCTGCCCTCTCCAGAGGGGGTGTCCGAACACAGACAGTCCAGTGTCTGGGAGACAGGACAGTCCAACCATAGATGCAGAGAAGCAGGGCCGTTCTTGATCCAGATCGGGAATCCAGCACCGCTTGACCTCGAGCTCTTCCTCTTATCATCGGAAGAGGAAGAAATGGTACCCCTCAAGGTCACCCTCTGGTATGTCTGTCAGGGAGTCTCCGGTAGTTGAGAGCCCTCCAGGTTTCCCGGTGGCTTCTGCTCTTGACGGCCGGTACTCTTGTCACTGGGGCCCTTCTCTGTCCCTTGGGGGGGGTTCCGGTGGACAGTTTCATATTTGAGCAGCTCTTTAGAGCAGTGGGTTCAGCGTTGGCTCATTTGCCCTTGTTGGTGGTTGCGGTGCTGAGGCCTTAGGCCTTGGCGCCGCTGGTCCATGGCCGAGGTTTTTGGTCTGGGATCTGTGTTCGGTTCCTTCTCCGGTGCTGACACTGTCTACGCTGATCCCATGTGCCTACCCCCCTCACTCTTCTCTGCAGGGGCTGGCACAGGTACCACTCCTCCACCTCCTTCCAGGGATGGCCGTTCTCCAGGCCCCTTGGCTTCGGTGCCATGTGCGGTGCCGTCGGCTTCGGTGCTGCATGTGGCGCCGTCTTCTTGGTGCCACATGTGGCGTCAGGGTCTTTGGGGACTGGCACGCTTCCAGACCCAGGTGCTCTCCAGTCTATCCCTTGCCCAGGTTGGTCTTACGGAACATTTCTGTTTCTGTGGGGTGGATGTGGAGCATGACGAGTCTGATCTGGACCTCACCATTCTGACAGTGGTAAGATGACTTGTTTTACAGCCTGGATGTGAACTCCTCGTCCCAACTGAACCCTGGTTGAAGCTGTGTCTTTTAGTCTCTCCTTAGGACATGGCTTCTGACCTGCCACTGCAGACCTCCGATGTAGACCGGGGGGGGGGGCCTTTGCGTCTCGAGTTCCCCATGTTCAAGAACATTGCACCCTCTGCCCACCCTCCTTGACATTTTGTTGCTCGCTGTGTGTGGAAGGCCAGCTCTGATTCCTTCGATGCCCCTCCGAAGGAGGGACACTATTTAGCTCACAATCCTCTGCAGATACTATGGTTGTCAAAGCAGAGAATGACAATTTCCCTCAGGGGTCCACAGCTCATCCTATCAATAGGGAATTTTGCTAGATTGACACCTTAAGGAAATGAGCAGTCGCTGTTGCAAAAGCTCTGTGGAGACCTACGACTCTGCCTCCAGGACAACTACTGCTGGGATCTGTGTCAGGCGACTCTCCTGACTTAGAACATCAGGATTTTCTAATGATTCTCACGTGTTCTGCACTCAAGTAGCTGCCTTCAGAACAGCTGGACCAGCTCCTTCCACCCCTCAAGGGGGCTGGAACCCATCGTCAGTTTTGCAACAAGCAGTCCTGCGAGGTGGGGACTGAGGGGTCTTTTCAGAGTTCAACCCCATCAGCCACGAAGAAAACTCAACTCAAGACACAGGGCCCAAAAGCACCAAGTGCCACTCTCTGAGACATTAGTCCGGGTTCCATCTCATCTGCCTGAGGTGGAACTTCACCATGCAGTGAGAGATTGTCTGACTCAGTTTCAGCCTGTGGCAGTCTATAACAATAGAAAAGTGTGTCCCCTGGATTTTCTGGAAGGGGTACTACCTCTACTATTGGAGACTCCTCGACACTGTCCCCCAAGCGGCAGCACAGTCTCCCCACTTCACAGTCAGACCTTCTCAGCTCAGAGATTCAGGGTCTTCTTCATAGTCTTCTGGTCCCTAAAAGAACAGGCGGCATGTGCCCTATTCTTGACCTTAGAAACAAAATAGGTCTTTGTTCAGGGCAGGATGGTCTCCGTAGGAACTCTTCTACCATCTCTCTAGCGGCATGACTGGTTTACATCTCTGCACATACGGGATGCTTCCATGAAGGTACTGCCGGCCATGCAAAAGTAACAGTTTGAAGCCTGTCTTCATAGGGGCCCGCCCCGGCCGCCTCCTACTGAGGACCTTCCTCCTGGGGGTCGGGGGGACCCAATTTGTCCGGATGGCTCTTTTCCTCACAGAGAGTAACCTTGTATGAGCTCAATCCATGTAGCAGATGCTGGGCTTCAGGGCCTCTGCTGCTTTCATAAGTGCCTCTGGCCAGTTCCACATGAGGACCATACAGTGGATGGTCAGCACATGGTGGTCTCCGACCACACACCAACAGTCCTTCCACATAAAGGTGGCGGAGCCCCTGACAAGATCATTTGCATGGTGGACATAGGAAGACCGGCTTCTATAAGGTCTCCCCTTTGCCCCACTGGCATCTCAGATCACCATCGCCACAAATGCGTCTGTGATCGGTGGGGGAGCTCACTGTCAAGACCTCCACATTCAGAGTATGTGGAGCCAGGAGGAGTCTCATCTTCACATAAATGTCTTAGAGATGAGAGCTGTCCTATATGCTTCAGAGTCCTGAAGGATGTCCTCTACCACAAGGTATTCTCCTTCAGATGGAGAATAAGGCCGTGATGTATTACATCAATGGGCAGGGTAGAGCGCGCCCCTACCCTCTGTGCAGGGAGGCCATGAAGGGGTGGGAGTAATGTCTCGAGCACAATACCCTAATTTAGGCAGTCTACTTGCCAGGAATTCAGAATGACCTAGTGGATCAAATCAGTAGGTTGGAGATGGGTTCCCATGAATAATGGCTGCCCCAGCAGCGTGCAATCGCTGTTCAATGAGCGGGACAGTCCAGACCTGGACCTTTTTAGCGTCCCCATTCAACACAAAACCACCTCTATTCTGCTTCTGAAATACAGAACCTGAAATTTTCTGTCAGGATGCATTCAGGCTGCGGTGGGCACAAGATGCTTTCTGTTCGTATTTTCTCCCCTTCCTTTAGTTCAGAGGGTGCTGCTCAAGCTGAAGGCACGGGGGGCAGGATGATCCTCATCACCCCCACTGGCCTCGTCAGATATGGCTTCCACTAATCAACAGGGAGCACAAGTCCCCCCCAGGGAAGCTCCTCTTCGGATGGACTTCCAGATATAGGGACCCTTGTCCATCCCAACCTGTGCTCCCTTTATCTCCATGCCTGGTTATGTGAGGAGATAGAAGTGGGTAGGTCTGCGGTCTCAAAGGATCTCGGCAATCCCTTAATTCAAGCCTTCCACTTGGAAACTTGCACGACTACATGGAAGCTATTTTCCATTTGGTGTGCAAAAAAAGTCCATGCTGGACACATTTTGTTGCCCACTGAATAAAGTGTTGGAGTACCTCTTAGACTTTTCAAATGCAGGACTGCAATGCTCGACAGTGAAGGTACACCGCTACGTGATTTCCACCTACCATGAGCCAGTGCAGAACATGTTACTGCTAGTCAACAGACTCCTCAAGGGTATCCTACACACTAGACCCTCAGTCAGGAAACTGGTGGCAGTGGGATATCAACTTCATGCAAGATATGCTCACTCGTAAACCTTTGAGCCTCTAGCCACCTGTGACTTGAAGTTTCTGAGCTGGAAGAATACCTTCTTAGTGGAAATTACTTATGTTTGCAGAGTTTCTGAAATTCGTGCCTTGGTCACAGACCCTCAACTCCATGGGGGTTCTGCTGAACCTGGAAAAGTCACAACTTCAAGCCTCTCAGCAGCTCCTCCTCATTGGGGCCCTCCTAGACACCTCCAAGGTGAGGGTGTTTCTCCCGGAGGACAGGAGGAACGACATTCTCCAGATGGCTCACTGCATCAAGGAGAACACTTTGGCATGAGCTAATTTGATGCAATGGATGTTTATTTATTAGATCATCGGTTTACAGACCTTTGAGTCAAAGACTTATTAACAAAGGCACCTTATCAAGAGAGCAGTACATCACAGCAAACAAAACAGTACAGTACATAACGCTTAGATTAAAAAAGCAACCAGTGTTACAGAAATTCACTGGTGGTACAAGCTTGGTAATAGGTAGATCACAGTAGTCGTAATATAGGTACACAAGTACCATGTCTGGTAGCAACCAGAGATATTTTATTACATTAGTCAGCAGATGTTGCCTGAGACCTCAGGCATATACAGCAAAAGTAGACAGGGCAAACCCAGCCTAGGGGTGAGGGTAAGGGGCAGGTGGGGGATTATGTGCAGTTGCAGAAGCAAGTGCTTGTCAGATGGCTTCTGAGGGAGACCTTGAAAGGACCAAGCTTAGTGGAGTCAGCTGTGGTGACTGGGAGGGAATTGAGCCAGGAGGGAGCCCGATGGCGAAAGGATCTCTGGGCCATAGAGGTCCTTACCCTGGGGAGACAATAAGGGAAGTTTTGACAGTGTTGCGGGTGGAGACTGAGGGGGAGACACGCTGCAGGGAGGTGGTGACCCCAGTGGGGGAGAGCCCTAGTAGGGTCTTTTTTACAAGAAGGCAGGTTTGGAAGTGGAGTCTTTCTTCAAGGTTGAACAAGTTGGTGGTGGAGTATAGCAGGCACGTATGGGTGCGCCTAGGGGCTCCCAGCATTAGCCTGCAGGCCTTGTTTATAGAGAGCTGGATTCTTGCAAGCCCAGTGTTGTTGGTTGCAGCATAGATGGGCAGCTCATAGTTGATTAGCGACAGGACAGAGGAGGTGATTTCCAATCTAAGGGCTTCTTGTGGTAGGCAGTCCCTATGGCGGTATAACTTTCTAATCGTGACATTGGTGGCAGCAGAAAGGGCATTGATATGGGAATGGAAGGAGAGTCTCATGGCCTCATCTGTATTACGGTACCTCACTACCTCTAGCTCAGCTACGATGAGAACCACTCAGTGGATGCTCAGCACACAGTGGTCTCCAATTGCACATCGACAGTCTTACCCCATCAAGGTGACAGAACCTCTAAGGATGTCACTTGCATGGCGGATTCAGGAGGAAAACCTTCAAGGTCTCCCCTTTGCCCTACCAGAGTCTCAGAGTGCCATCACCATGGATGCATCTCTGCTCTGCTGTGGGGCTCACTGCCAAGATTTCCACACTCAAGCAGTGTGGATCCAGGAGGAGTCTCATTTACATATCAATGTTCTGGAGTTGAGAGTGGTCCTGTACGCTGTTCGAGCCCTAGAGGAAGTCCTCTGTCACAAAGTAATTCTTCAGACAAATAACAAGTCTGTGATGTACTACATCAATAAACAGGGTGGAGCCCACTTCTACCCCTAGTGCAAGGAAGCCATGAGGGTGTGGGAATGGTGCCATGAACACAACACTCTGATTCAGGCAGTCTGTCTGCCAGGAATGCAGAACAATCTGGCAGCTCACCTCAGCTGGACAGAAGTAGACCCTCACGAATGGTCGCTTGTACTAGACGTCGTGCAGTCGCTCTTCAGCGAGTGGGGCAGTCCGGATGTGGACCTTCAAACAACATGAAGTCTTGCTATATTATGACATATGCAGTGAGTCCCAACCTTCGAACTGCTCCGGAGGTGAAAGAGTTAACTTTCCATGCCAGGCATGGAACGCTGAGCTTGAGCTCGGTTGAAACTCTGTCTGTTGTTCTTCAAACTCAAACCGTCAGATTCTTTACTCCGCCTCACTGAACAGTCGCTCCGGAGATTTCTCCTTCTGCTCGGTTCATTTTGTCGGTTAAAGTGTTGTTTTTCTTGGTTTTCGACAGAATTTAAACCGCAACCGGTCGGTTCAAGCTCTGTCTGTGGTATTGTGAGTACTAGATAGGTTTACATTTTTCTATTCTGTGTGGAACTTCTAAACGGTTTATCGGTTCGGTTTGAACCAATCAGGTTGTTTAAAATATCTTAATCTGTGGTTCAGAGCGTGGTTACCGGTTCTTATCGGTTCTAAAAAACGGATTTTATTACGGTTTTTTCCACGACCCGTGACACGGTTGGGAACCGATGAGAGGGTCTTACCTGGCAGATTGCCATAAACGGGTAAGTTTGGTTAGGACTGGCACTATGTCTGAGAAACCCAAAAGAAAAACCGGGCCCACTGGGTTTCAACACTGCAGTGTGTGTGGGGAAGTCTTTGCCAAGGCTGACCCCCACACCACCTGTGTTGATTGTCTGGGGTTTGACCACCTCAATGCAGACTGCCAGATTTGTAAAAATTTTCCTGCAGCTACCCAGGAAAAGAGAGTTGGTAGGCTCAGGGAAAGGGAGGCCAAAAAGTCAGCTGAACGGATGGCCAACCCGGTTTGGTTCCAACCGAACCAGAGGAGTGCCCTCTGACCAGGGCGAGACTTCCTCAGGCAAAAGGAGAACCGACTCTGAGGAGTCGGTTCCAGCAAAAAGTGACTAGGAAATCAGCTGGTGTGGAGCCAAAACTTTCCTCTACAACCGCTGAAGAAATAGCCAAAGCGATGAAAATTGTCCCTCGCTTTCCCTGGTTCCGACCGAACCGGCACCTTCAGGTAAGCGCCCGGTTCGGCCGGTTCCACCAGTTCAAGATTATGATTTAGAGGAATATTATGAACCGGAAGAGGGGGAAGAGGAGTATGAGGAGAGTGAATGTGGATTTGAAAGTCTGGATGTGCCCATTGAACCGGACATCTCCCCAGACAGACCTTCAGGAGTGTCTCCTCCTAGGCTTTCTGAGTCCCCTTCTCATTTTATATTTTATAAAAAAGTGGCTGAAACCCTCCAGCTCCCTATGGAGGAAGCTGTGGATGATCAAGAGGAGCCTGACTATGTGGAAATGATGGATATCCCAGAGTCTAGGAGACTGTCTATTCCCTTGCATAAATCTTTTGGGAAACAGACATTTAAAATTCTAAAAACTCCTCACACTATACCTCCTATGGATAAGAGAATGGACAAGAGGTACACATTGTCAGGCTCTGATACGGAGTTCCTTAAACAACAATGCAGCCATGTTGGGGTAGTGCAGGCTGCAGCCTGTGACAAGGCAAATATTCCCTTGGCTTCACACACCCCGGACAAGGACTCCAGGAGGACTGATGCCATGGCAAAGGAACAGTACATGGCAGCATCCTTGGGACTCAGACAGGCAAATTATATGGCTTATGTTGCTAGATATCAGAAATCCAGATGGGATACTGTTATGGCTCTAGCAAAACAGGTCCCTGGCCAGCTTGCCAAGGAGCTGGAGCAGGTGGCTGCTGATGGTATTGAGGCATCCAAGGTGCAGTTCCATGCTGCAGTGGACTCAAATGATGTGTCATCAAGAGTCATGGCTACATCTGTGGCGCCAGCAGAATGGCTTGGCTCAGATGTACTAGCCTGTCTGGGATACCCAGACTAAAGCCATGGATTTTTCCTGTTGTGGGTAATTCTCTGTTTGGGGAGCAGACAGAGAATTACATGAAGAAAATGGATGAGTATAGGACCACCTATAGGAGTGCATAGGCCAAGGAAAGGCAGGCCACTCCTCAAAGGCAGCTTCCAGGGGCAGGGGCAGGCCTTTTCATAGGCCTTTTTACCAAGCCCAGGCCTCCTCTTCTGCTTATGCCCAGAGGGGGTTCTTTAGAGGGAGAGGCAGATGGGGTACAAGCAGGCCTGCTTCCATCCCTCAGCCCAAAGCCCCTGCCAAGTAGGCACCCTAATGGGGTTGCCAGGGCCGATTCTCCACTACCTATAGGGGGCAGGCTGGCTTACTTTGTCCAGGACTGGGAGTCTCTGACATCAGACAAGTGGGTCCTGGAAGTAGTAAGCCAGGGACTGGTTCTTAGCTTCAAAAAGTTTCCAAAGATGAGAACCAGATCCTTTCCACCTGCAAATCCACCAGAGGCACTTGCTCTAGAGGCAGAGGTCTCTTCCCTCCTGGCTCTCAGAGCTGTGGAAAGGGTTCCACCCCTACACCAGGGCAAAGGGTTGTACTACAGGTACTTCCTTACCCCAAAAAAGACAGGAGAATGGCGGCCCATCCTGGATCTCAGATACTTAAACAAGCACCTTTTAAAATGAAAATTCAAAATGGTGACTCTGGGAATTATTCTACCCTCTCTAAGGCCAGGGGACTGGCTAGCATCCCTGGACCTCAAGGATGCCTACTTCCATATTCTCATCAGAAGCTCCCATCGAAAGTACCTCAGGTTTGAGCTGCCCTCGGGCCATTACCAGTTCAGGAGCAATGCCCTTCGGCCTCACCTCTGCTCCAAGGGTATTCACAAAATGCCTGGCAGTAGCAGTTGCTTCCCTAAGAAAGCAAAAAATTGCCATCTTCCCCTTACCTGGATGATTGGCTCATAGTAGGCCAGTTCCCAGACCAGGTCAGGTTACACCTACAGATAACTCAGCAACTGCTCACCTCTCTAGGTTTCCTTCTGAATCTTTCAAAGTCAGTTCTAGAGCCTGTACAGCTCCTCACCTTCATAGGCGCAGAGCTGAACACAGAGAAAGCCAGAGTCTTCCTTCCTTTGGACAGGGCAAGGACCCTGGTCTCTCTGGCCTCCTCATTCACCCTGCAGGTCTCTCGACTAGCAAGGCATTTTCTACAGCTCCTGGAGCACATGGCTGCCTCTACAGCAGTAGTGCAGGGAGCAAGATTTCAGATGAGGGACATCCAGTTCCATTTGAGAGCCTTTTGGTCTCAAAGGAAAGACCCTCTAACCAAATTGATCCCAGTGACTCGAACCCTGATCCAGGCCCTACAGTGGTGGCAGAATCAGAGCAATCTGAGACAAGGGGTTCCTTTTGTCACTCAGTCTCACTCCTTAATCCTTACTACAGATGCATCCCTCTTGGGGTGGGGAGCTCACATGGGAGCCTCACCACCCAGGGTTGTGGTCCCCTCAGGAATCTCTGCTCCACATCAATCTGTTGGAACTCAGAGCAGTTTTCTAGCACTTCAAGCTTTTTCCAAATCTGTTCAGAACAAAGTTGTACAGGTCAGAACAGACAACACCACCACAATGTGGTACATCAACAAGCAAGGGGCACTCGGTCTCTGACCTTGTGCACTGAAACAATGAAGTTTGGTCTCTGGCTTACCCCTGAACACCTCCTTCGACAGTTCACCTCCCAGGCAAGGACAATGTCCTGGCAGATGCTCTCAGCAGGATTTCCCAGGGCCATCATGAATGGTCACTGGACCCCTGGTTTTGGAGGTGATCTTTGCCAGATGGGGCACCCATGAGATAGATCTTTTGCAGCCCCAGACAATCATCAACTTCCCCTTTTTTACTGCAGGCCCCCAGTGTTGGGCTCAGTCCCTCTGGATGCCTTAGTCCTCAATTGGGAAGGGAAGTTTCTCTATGCTTTTCCTCCCTTCCCTCTACTGTTCAAAGTGCTAGTCAAAATCAGATCTCAGCCCTGCAAGATGATCCTGATTGCTCCAGATTGGGCCAGACAACCCTGGTATCCACTCCTACTGTCCTTAGCAGTCCATCTTCCCCTGTGTCTTCCCAGGAAGCACAACCTGTTAACCTGTGCTCAGGGGAGGGTTTGGTACCCGAACCTCAAATCTCTCAATCTCAAGGCCTGGCTCTTGAAGAGTTAGAGTTTGCTGATCTACACCTCTCCCAAGGTGTAATGGATATCCTGAAGGCTTCTAGGAAACCCTCCACCAGGGCTACTTATAATTCCAAATGGAAAAGGTTTTCCATATGGTGCGCTGGAAAGCATATTTCCCCAGAATCTGCTGATTTACCCACAGTCCTGGACTATATGGTCCACTTAAATACCTTGGTGCTGAGACCAGCTACCCTAAAAGTGCATTTGGCAGCTGTGTCTGCTTTTATTTCAGCAGGTAAGCCCTCTTCTCTTTCAGCTCATCCTGTCTTCTCCACGTTTTTCAAGGGTTTGCTTAATATCAACCCTCCATTCAGGGACCCTGCCCCTGCCTGGGATCTTAATGTTTGCATTGCTCAGCTTATGCAACCTCCCTTTGAGCCTTTGTCTTCAGCAGAACTTAAGTACTTGACTTGGAAGACTGTGTTTCTGGTAGCCATCACTTCTGCCAGACGCATAAGTGAATTGCAAGCTTTGTCAGTGGAGCCTGATTTTATCTCCTTTCATAGAGATAAAGTGGTCCTCAGGACTAATAGGAAGTTCTTGCCTAAGGTGGTTTCAGATTTCCACCTTAATCAATCCATATCTCTTCCAGTGTACTTCACTGACCATTCCTCCTCTGGCGAGAGGAGGTTGCACAGCTTAGATGTGAAGAGAGCCCTTAGTTACTACATAGAGACGTACTCAAGGGTCACAGGTTTGACTCCTCCAACTGTTCCTCACTTATGGTGAGGTTGGTAAGAAACCTGCCACTAAAAGATCCATTGCCAGGTGGATTGTCTCTTGTATCCAATTTTGCTATGAAAAACTGGGTGAGGTTCCTCCCTCAGGCCTGAGGGCTCACTCTACCAGAGGTACAGCTGCTTCTAGAGATATGTCAAGCAGCTACCTGGAAAACAGTTCACACTTTTACCAAGCATTACTCCCTGGACACCCAGGCTAGGAGTGATGCTCGGTTTGGCACAGCTGTGCTTCAGAGCCTATTTCCTAAGTAGGTTCTGTCCCTCCTCCATGGAGGTACTGCTTGTAGTCTGCATATGTCATAATATAGCAAGACTTCATGTTGTTTGAAGAAAAATTACTCACCTTAGTAATGTTGTTTCTTCTAATGAGTCTGCTATATTATGACCTCCCCTGCCTTCCCTCTCAGAACCTCTGTTTTGGGATGTGGGTGGGCAGTGCAGTGTAGCTTAGTAGGTGCCCACCTTGTTGTTTTCACCCTCATTTTTTTTTGGGTGCTTGGTGTTGTGTTTTCATTTTTTGGGTCTCCTGACTTGAGTCTTTGTTTTGGGACCAAAAAATGTGTTCTTATGTTTAGTAGCCAGTTGGCTAGTGTAGGTTTACAGCTTCCACACAGGACCTCAGTGAGTTTAGCTCGTAAAGATCTGGCGGTTTGAGTTTGAAGAACAACAGACAGAGTTTCAACCGAGCTCGAGCTCAGCGTTCCATGCCTGGCATGGAAAGTTAACACTTTCACCTCCGGAGCAGTTCGAAGGTTGGGACTCACTGCATATGTCATAATATAGCAAGACTCCATTAGAAGAAACAACATTACTAAGGTGAGTAATTTTTTCTTTTTGCATTCCCGCTCTATGCAAAACTGCCTCTGTTCTGCTCCAGAAATCCAGAACCTGGCATTTTCTGTCAGGATGCATTCAGACTGCGGTGTGGGCAAGATGCTTTCTCTTCAGCATTTCCTCCTCTACCCTAATTTAGAGTGTGCTGCTCAGATTAGAGGTACAGGGGCAAGATAATTCTAAGTGCACCATACTGGCCTCAACAGATCTGGTTTCTTTGATCAACAAGTTGTCGGAGGATTCTCCGAGATAGCTGCCTCTGCGAACGGACTTCCTAACACAAGGACCCCTGGTCCATCCCAACCTGCACTCCCTTCATCTCCATGCCTGGCTGCTGAGGAGATAGAGGTGGGCAGGTTCAAGGTTTCTCAGAGACTCTCACAAGTTCTCTTGGTGGTGCGTAAGCCCTCCACTAGGAAGACTTGCAACGCTAAATGGAAGCTATGGTGTGCTAAGATCTCTTTCCATTTCAGTGCCCACCAAATAAAGTGCTGGAGTACCTGTTAGACCTTTCGGATGCACGACTGCAGTATTCGACAGTAAAGGTATATTTCTACATGCTTTCTCCCTATCATGAGTTAGTCCAGAATATGTCTCTGGCTCAGCTGCTGTTGTTCAACAGCTTCCTTAAAAGCATTCTGCACACAAGGCACCCGGTTAGGAAACCAGTTGCCGCCTGGGGTATTAATCGCGTGTTGGATATGCTTACTTATAAACCCTTTGAGCCTCTAACCACATGTGATTTGAAATTTCTGACCTGGAAGACTGCCTTTCTGGTGGCCATCACTTCTGCTCGTAGGGTCCCTGAAATACATGCCTTGGTCACAGACCCTCCTATACTGTCTTTCATAAAGACAAGGTGGTTCTCCATACTCACCCTAAATTCCTACCCAAGTGGTTTCAGAATTCCACCTGAACCAGCCGTTGGTTCTCCCACTTATTTCTCTAATTTCCAGAATGAAGGTGACGCACCCTTCATTCTCTGGATATTAGGAGAGCATTATGATTTTACATCAGTAGGACTGAAGCAAGCAACTCTGTGTCCTTCAGTGCAACCCGGCTGGGTCAGCCAGTATCCATCAGGTGTATCTCTGCTTGGATAGTGGCGTGCCTTCACCGTTGCTATTCTGTGGGCGCAGGTCAAGTTGGAATGCCAGGTACACGCCCTCGACTAGAGCAGTTGCTTTCACGTCCTTGGCGGAGATACGCTCTGTTCCCGTGCTGATATTTGCAGAGTGGCTACTTGGAGCTCAGCGCACAACTTTGTGAAGCACTCGCTCTAGATGTCCATACCAGAGAGCATGCTTCCTTTGGCAGGACAATCCTTAATGAATTCTGTCCTGAGTGAGCTCTGTGTTCTGCCGCCCTGCTCAAGGGATTGGTTTAGCTTGCTACTCTAACCCAGAAGTATGAATAAATGGTGAAGACTTTAAGTCCAGGAAGCTATGAAAATTACATACCTACCATAATTCTTGATCTTCTTGGACAAGTCTTCACCGTTTATTCATACGCCCATCCACCATCCCCTGGGCTCACTCAGTCTGTTCCTGGTCTTCACTCCCTCATTTGGTTGGGCTGTGAAGACATTGTTTTAAATTGACCCTTCTTATATGGGTCAAAGAGGGCTATCTTATGCCCGTGTTAGGTTAGGTGTTTATCTAGTTCTATTTACGCTGCACCTCCTTGGTAAAAAAAGGTACTGAGGCAGTTGGAGGGTCGACGCTGGGGTAGCCTACACACGCCTGAGCTAATCTCACAGTGCCACGCATGCATGGTCCTACTATGGTGCCAGCCCTCCTGAATATTTTTGGCTCCTGCAAGGTTTTAGCGCCTCCGACTTGAACCCAGAAATATGAATAAACAGTGAAGACTTGTCCAAGAAGATCAAGAATTACGGTAGGTACATAATTTTCATTTCTCTCCCCTTGGACAAGGAATCCGGAGGTTGGACTTACTGGGCCAAAGGACTTTCGCCTCAGCCACCCCTGGCCATCAGGGTCCTGAACTACATGGCCCATGTGGTCCAGTTCCTCAACCTTTGTTTCAATCAATCAATTCTTAATTTATATAGCGCCTTTCAAAATCAAGGCACTGTACACAACAATAAGCCACAGTATTAAAACAGAAAGCAGTATAAATTATTTAAAATCATTCTAGAAAAGCCAATTGAAATAAATAAGTTTTTAACATAGTTTTAAAATTACTGACGGTCAGGTATTCTCTTAACCGACGAGGTAGAGAATTCCACAGGGTTGGTGCTGCAAATGAAAATGCTCGAGCTCCAGAGGTTTTTAAGTGAACCCTGGGAATCTCTAGCAATCTCTCGTCGGATCAGAGAGGACGATTGGGGGAGTAGGGAGTCAGGAGATCTTCCAGGTAGTCTGGTCCCTGTTTGTGTAGGGCTTTAAAGATAAGCAAGACTACCTTATAGGTGATCCGCCACTGAACTGGCAGCCAGTGCAGTTTCCACAGCACAGGTGTAATGTGACTGGTCCTAGAAGTACCAGTCAGCAGCCTGGCTGCAGCATTCTGCACCAGCTACAAGCGGCAGATACCAACCCCAGACAGCCCTAGGTAGAGGGCGTTGCAGTAGTCAAGACAGGTAGTAATGAAGGCATGGACCAATGTTGGATGGTCACCCGGTGGAACCAGGTGTTTCACCCAGGTGATATTCCTTAGATGGTAAAATAAGGATTTGACCACAGCTGATACCTGAGATTTCAGGGTCAAGCTGTCGTGCAAAATAACGCCCAGGTTATGCACCTGATCTGAGGTAGTGAGCTGGACACCATCAAGCCATAGGCCCAACACGTGCTCAGCCCCAAAACCTGCCCCCGGGTGACCCGGGTCCACAACCAACACCTCAGTCTTATCCAGATTCAGTCTCAGCCAACTCAAGCTCATCCAGTCTTTGATCTCAGAGAGGCAGTTGTTTAGCACAGAGATCACATCAACCTGTCCAGGCACAAAGGACATATATAGCTAAGCATCATCTGCATAGCAGTGAAAACTCAAGCTGTATCGCCTGATGATATCTCCCAATTGCAGCATCTACACTAGAACAACATGGGAGCCAATATGAGACCCTCGGCACCCTGCAGGACAGGGAGAGGGCATCAGGGAATAAATTCCAATGACCACCCTCTGAGACCTGCCTACAAGGAGCAGATTGGAACCATTCAAAGACTGTACCCACAGTCCAAAAGGAACTGCAGGGTCTCAAAAGCACCCCATGGTCCACAGTGTCAAAGGCTGCTGAGAGAGATCAAGAAGGATCAAGATGGTGCAGGCCTTTTGATCTCTCGCTATTAGGAGATCATTTAGTACCCGAACAAGGGCAGTCTCCATGCTATGCCTCTTCCTGAAACCAGATTGAAGAGCTTCATAGACATTGTGAGTTACAAGGTGATTGTCCAGTTGCAATGCAACCACCTTCTCAGTAACCTTCCCCACAAAGGGAAGGTTTGAGACAGGTTGGTAGTTAGCTGGGTCATCGGGATCCAAGGAGGGTTTTTTAAGGAGTGGTCAAATGACCACCTCCTTTAAGGGGTCTGGAAAGACTCCCCTCTCCAAGGATCTCCATACAATTTCAGCTAGGATCGGGCAGATAACATCTACACACCCCACTAAAAGGGAGGTAGGGCCCAGATCCAAACTACAACAGGTTGAGCGCAAAGTCTGGACAAAGTTTGGAACAAGCCCAGGAACTGGCCAGCTCCCTTCCCAATGACCAGAAGAAGCAGCAGCTCTTGCAGTCCCTTCAGTCGGGAGCTGACGTCGGTCTGCATCTACTACGCTCTGCCTATGATGCCATCGATGCTTTGGCCAGGGCGGCCAGTCTTGCATCTGCCTATGCTGGCACTCTTGGCTTTGGGTGTTGGGGTTCACCCAGGACATTCAGTTATCTATTCTGAACGCCCCCTTCTGGGGATACAAATTGTTTGGGACCAATGTGCAACAGATCCTTGATGCTCTTCAGGCCTCGGGACATACTGTCAGATCCATCCATTCTGTGTATCACACTTGAGCTAAGAGTAGGCAATGTGTGCCCTTTTGGAGGGCAACCAACAAGTCCAGACCCTCCGTCAGACCTCAGAGTACATGTCGGGGGGTCCTCCTCTTCACCTACCCCTGCTGCTGCAGCCAACAAGGCTCCCAGAGGCGGTAATGCAGCTGTTACTGTGGCCCCCTCCTCCTCTGCCTGATTCCTTGTCAGACCCCCCCATCGACAATTGAGGAGGAGGTCATGGGAGTCTCTTCTCCTCACACCTGGACATGTGGCGGAAGATAACCAACAACGGTTGGGTGCTACAGCTAGTAGAGCACGGCCACACTCTGGAGCTTCTAGAGTGGCCCCCAGAAAAACCTCTGGTTCAGTCCTTTTACCCTCCAAAACTCATACCTGTGCTCTGGGAGGAAAGCGCTCTCTGCTGCAAAAGAAGGCAGTGGAACCTATCCCAGAGAATCAGCAGGGCAGGGGGGGGTTCTATCATTTTTTCTTGGTCCCCAAATTCACAGGGGAACTCAGGCCCATCCTAGACCTCCAAGATCTCAATCTGTTCATTCAGTACAAAAAGTTTCAGATGGAGTCTGTGCAAGTATGCAATAAATTACTTTGGTTATAAACAAACGGTGTTGGTGCCACTCTTTCTTGGACTCTTATTTACCAAATGCCTAGCAGTGGTAGCAGCTGCCTTCAGGCGGAGGGCCTTTATGTGTTCCCCTACCTGGAAGACCAGCTCCGGAAGGCCCAATCCAGAGACCACCTAATACAGACCCTGTTCCATACCACCCACCTGTTCCAGGATCTGGGGATAACTGTAAACCTGCCCAAGTCAGTTCTGTCGCTATGCCAATGCCTCCAGTACATTGGGGCAGTCCTGGACACTGCTCAGGGCATAGCCTTCCTGCCACAGGACACAGCAGAGTGCCTGATAGCCCAGGCCTGTCTGTTCTACAACAGTCGCTATGTTTCAGCCAGAACTTTCTTCGGCTTCTGGTCCTGATGACCACGAATGTGGCCACAGTGCCTCTCGCCAGACTGCACATGAAGGTTCTCCAGTGGACACTCAGGGTCCAGTGGGACCAGTGTACAGATGACCTAGAACAACAGGTTCTAGTCTCCTCCTCAGTGAAAAGATTTCTTCCTTGGTGGATGGAACTTGAGGTACCTGTTAAGGGAAGGGCCCTTCTTCATTCCCTCCCCTTTGCAAATTCTCACCACAGATGCTTCGGGAATGGGGTAGGGGCCCAGCTGGGGCCCTACTGAACCCAGGGGACTTGGTCCACTCTGGAGTCCTCACTCCACATCAGTGTTCTGGAAATGAGAGCAGTTCTCTATGCCCTGCAGGCATTCCAGTCTCCGCTGTCCCCGAGACATCTGCTAGTGCAGATGGACAACACCAGTGCAGTCCACTACATCAGCAAACGGGGGCACTCACTTCTACCCTCTCTGTTGGGAAGCCATGAACGTCTGGTGCTGGACTCTGGATCGTGGCCTAGAACTGGCAGCCATCCATGTTCCTGGTGCCCAAAACATCCTGGCAGACAGCCTAAGCAGGTCACAGTCTCGGACACACGAGTGGGAGCTGCTGACCTCAGTCATAGAAGAACTGTTCGACAAGTGGGGTCACCCAGAATTGGACCTTTTTGCGTCCCCACTCAATGCAAAACTGATGCATCTTTGCTCGCTCAGTCTCAAAGCCTGGAGTTTTCTGGCGAGACACGTTGTCCCTGTCTTGGAAAGGGAGGTTTCTATATGTATTTCCCCCTTTCCCGTGCTTCAGAGGTTTCTGATCAAACTCCAGATGGAAGGGGCCACAATAATACTCATAGCCCCATTCTGACCTCGTCAGATCTGGTTCCCCTTTAGACAGGTATACCGGCCTAATCTTTCGATTTACGATGTAGAGGTTGGTATCTTTGCAGATTCCTGTGTAGATAGACTTCACCTTTCAGAATTTGCTTGTTACACCTGAGAAAATTAGTGGATGGACCCTCAGGGGGCCTATTTCTGATTTTGGACATTGTGGGCCCTCCGGGCCCCATAGCTTGGCCTAGGAATGTCTGATTTATAATTCCAAGTTGCTATTTTCTACATTTATTGCTATGCCAAGTTGGATAGAACAACTTAGAAAATCCAAAATGGCCACCAAAATCCAATATGGCCACCATATCGCTAGTAAATACTTGATTTGCTAATAATTTCCAAATCCCTAGCTTCCAAGATACCGATTATCAATGATTCATGAACATCTATATATTGAACATTTATTCATGAACATTTATGACATCTGTATATTGTTTTGAGGCTCCCTGTTGGACACAGGACCAAATGCACACATTAATACTACATAAAACAATTGAATTCATGAGGCAATTTACTGATAAAATAGTTTGAAGTACGTACAGTAATGCTTAAAATCTAAATGTTGTATGTGCTGATTTGTTGTTTAGAATTAAGTCATTTTATCAACGATTTGACCCAGCACTATGAATATTTTGGATTAACAGTACACCTTGGTTGTAATGTCCAGTTTTGAAGTCATTATATTGGAGTCCACTCTGGATCTGAACTATCACATTCACTCCCGAAGCTTGAAGATTCGTCTGCAGAAGTTTGTTCATTGGCTGCCAATGTGTCGTTTTCAGAGTCATCATCTCCTGTACAATCAGTCATTGAAACTGTGGTCAAAGGTTTTGATTTGGTCTTCTGTGTGTGCCTTTGAGGTGGTGACTCACCTTCATCGTCTGCCTCATCTCAGTCAGTTGCACATTGTCGGCCGGCTAACCTTCCACCCTTTCTTCTATGACGTAGGACATCAGGTAACTAAAACCCAGTGAACCACAGGTTTCAGCATTTCATCCTCGTTTTCATCCTGATAAACAAGGGTCAACTTTCAGGGTTTCCAGCTCTGTGCAGTAGCGCCAATAGTAGGCTACGAGATTTGCTCTCTTTATGTGCTGACATAGGCTCGCTGGGTCTGGTAGAATAAATTTGTGTAGTCTTCACTTTCAGGTTATTGTATTGCCTTACTAGTGTGTCTACCAGATCCTCTCCTCCTGTACCATTATACATACAGTGTTGAATGAAGATCTTAACTTTTTGTTCAGTGTCTTGTGAAGCATATGTGCTTTCCCCAAGCCCTGAAAGGAGATTTATTCTTTCTTCAACCCTGTACGAATGTTGAAAGACTAATTTCTTTGATACCTTGTAGAAGTAACTCACTGCATCGCAGCCAGAGACAGTGTGGTATGCTGGAAAATTGAGACTTGGAGCATGTCCAATGTGATCGTATATAGATCCTGTTTACAAATACCATACATGTGATATGTCCAACTAGCTTAAGAGGTAGATTTGGGTCAAATTAGGAGGGAGATTGGCCTGACAACTTGCTTAAGAGGGAGATTTGGGTCAAATTAGGAGGGAGATTGGCCTGTTAGTAGGGAGATGCCGTAACATCATGAGTTTGTCCTTAAATGGCATCAAAAAAATAAGAAAAAAGTCATTACAAAAATTTAATGTATTTCATTTTGTCAAGAATAAGCACTAAAAAGAATAAACAACTAGTTGTATAAAGTTATCAGATACATTGTTCAGCACTGATTTAATTTTTATGTGTCTTTATCTGCCCAAAAAACATGGATATTTTGGACAGAATTTTACTTAAGCAGGAGATTTTGTTTCCCAGGAGGGAGGGAGGGAGTTCAGTCAAAAAAAACAGGAGTCTCCTGTGTAAAGAGGGAGATATCACATGTCTGAAATACGTTGGGGTCATTTGGAGCATCCATGGTGAATCTGGAAGGGTCTTTGTGAAAGCGTAAACCATCAGGATGAGGATGTCTGTATCTTTGGCTTGAATGACAACAGGGCCTTTCGCAAGAACACAGTGCAGCACTATCCTCATATCTGCCTCCTCATGGTTGCAGGAAAACAGGAATTCTTCTGAATCTGGGTATATAATGTACGTGTTTCTGCCATTGCTGATAGTAAACGGGTATCGTAAGTTTCTTCTGACATCCTTGTGTCTAACATACTCATTGAAGCGCTTTATGAGATCTGTTTTGTTGTTGTCATTGTGAAGGTACTGCTGATGCACCTTTCCCTGTGGCATCTCCTCAATTTGATCCCATGTGAAGTTGCATTCCTCCTGTTCCTACCACTCGCTTAGCTCGTTCTTGCTG
Source organism: Neoceratodus forsteri (assembly GCA_016271365.2). NCBI lineage: Eukaryota > Metazoa > Chordata > Ceratodontiformes > Ceratodontidae > Neoceratodus > Neoceratodus forsteri. The sequence goes on from CM057453.1 coordinate 1,629,766,693, forward strand.
TTTTACCAAGAACTCCTGATCATCCTTATAATTATCAAAAACGACGATGACTTCTGCTGGGTTTGCTGTAGATGAAGGTGTGAATATGACAATAACTGCTTTCCAAAGGCTGTCCCATGTACGCTGTACAGGAACTGCTCTGACCATCGACATGGCGTCGTATATGTACACTGGAATAGCGGGAGGGAAGAACTTTGAACTTCTGCTTCATCGATGAGATAATTTCTTAAGACTTGTTTGGTATTAGGTTTGTAGAGGTTTCCATCCGGAGTTGCTATTGCAAGAGGATATGTTTGTAAGCAGATGAGAAAACACATCTTTCTTGTCAGGGCACTTTGCAACAATGATACTGAGAGCCTGATGGTCTTCTTTCAAAACTGATTCTGCTTTGGGTTTCTTTTTCTTCTTGTCCATTCCCATGGAAATTCCGCTGTGTTTAATGGGCTCGAAGAAATCAGCTTTCCTTGATAGGAGGTGGTTGTTTATAAATGCACTCAACATAACTTCCCCGTAGCCCTTGCCTTCAAAAGGCCCTCTAATATTGCCGACGGTATTTCAGTGCCTGTTGTGATGTGTTGTGCTACACCCTGACATGGATCTGAATATGCGTGAAGTTTCTGCACCTGCTCTTTCACTTGACCATCATGTTTCTTCATGGCACCATATGTCAACTCATTGTGTGTGGCTGATGTTTTCACAAGCATCTTCTTCAGCAACAAATGAATTTTAGTGAGCTTGTGGGAATTCAAAACGAAGTTGCCAGCAGCTTCCTCAGACGTACTGTAACCGCCTCTCATGGGTCCACCCTTCACCTTGATCTCTCTGTTGAGTGAGACCTCAGTCACTTGGTCACCAGGTATCATGGAGAATGCCTCACCGGACAGACTAGCCCCAGTGCCATACTCATGTAGTTCATTATATGCGTTCTCATTGATGGGTTTTAGATTGATGAGGTCTACATGATGCCACGTAGTTTTGATGGTTGAATGCAAACAGTAAAGGTAGAATATCTTGTTGAGCCTGCAGATGCAAGTTCAGATTCTTGTCTCTGTATGCGGCAACCTGGGCGAGAAGAGAGCTGGTGTCACCAATGTAGCCTGTCACCCACTGTCCCATGGTGCCAGAGGTTTCCAGCATTCATGACTGCACTTCAGGGAAAGATTCATCCAAGAGGACAAGATTCAGGGATTCTGCAGGTACAGATCTTCTCATGTTGATGAGCTTTTCTCGTAGTCCGTCGATTAGTGAGCCGTGAATCTTGGATCCCGTGAATGTTGCTTTTGTATCGAAAGCTGTCCATGATCCTAGGACTGGAAGAGATTCATCTTCTCTGAAGATTCTGTGCTTGCTGCCAGAGCCCAAATACAATCTTTGCTCAAACAAAGATCAAGCTCGATCCTTCTTTCATCCTCATCATTGGATGGGATGATCGGTGGGGGTTTTCTCTTTCCTATTTTAAAATCCCCATAGTCAATAGGTTCTGAGCTCTCAAGCGTTTCCTGGACTTCTCTTGTTGAGCTGCTTGGAATGTTCTGTTCTTGTACTGGCAGATCTGAGATGACAGCAGGACACGAAATCAGGTACATAAATTGTTGAGTTGTGGAACTTGGAAAATTTGCACAGGACTGTCTTGAAAACTGGATTGTATTATCCAAATGGCATGTATTATTCCTGTATAAAAATAAATTTTTTACTACTATTACTACTTAGTGTCATGTGTTGTTGAGACTCCTGTTAATGTATGTTGCTTAACATCTGAGTTATCAATTGTGACATGAGTTGGCTGTCCAGGCGGAATCGTGTGTGGTGCTTTTTTCCCTCAAATTTATTATCATGGGCCAATTTTTTGTTTTGTCTTCTGACGCCTGTGTAAGAAATACCAGCCCCTGAACGATGTAGAAGATTGACTGCTTCTTTACTTCCGGTGAGACAATGAATGACCATTGATAGTACTATTGACTTTGGAGAATGTTCTCCGGTAATGAGGCATTGCCAGTCACTAGCAATGGACCATATCTTTGTAGCTTGAATTTCTGTTGGGATGGTCGCATAACCTAGAGCATTAATCTTTTTAGAAGGGCTTATAGAGAGAGCTATCACACTGAAGATTTCCAGAATGGGTTCATAATTATCAGGCTCAGAAAGCAAATCTTAGTTACCATAGGAAACTGCGGTGACTCAATTTGTCTACCTTTTAATTTCCGATTGATCATCTTTGCAAATGCCTTGGTGATGTCACTGTCTCTGAGCCCAGTGCCTCTCAAGGTTGCCAAAGAATAATCAAGTGGGTTTACTGTTGTCGAGTGAAGAATGAGAGGATTCCCGTGTGTCCCCTTCCACGCAGTAAAACTTATCTCATCTCTGAATTCATTGCTGATAAGATTCTTCAACTGAAATGTATGATTTATTCCAGCATCTTGTTCACATCCATGGAACTCATAGAGGTTATGAAGATCCTCCAGTAACTCTGGGAGTAAATATCAACATTTCTGCTCAACAACCTTTCTTCTCACAATTTGAAGAAACTCCATTTCAGCACTCTTTGTGTGAATGTTTTCCAATCCACCTGGTGTTTGTCTCTTATTTGCTGATGTAGACAAAAGTATTGTAACAACTTTGATGGTATTTGACATCCACAGCAAAGACGTCAACATTGACAGTAGTGGCCTTCAAACGTTTGGCTGCACCAGACAAAAAAGCATCATCGGAATCTTCATTGTGTAACATGCTTTCGTGCAGCATAATCTTTCCATCTTCAGGTTCAACTCTTTGCCATTTTTCTTCCATATTTCTTCTCTTTTTCCTTTTCTTATCACAGATGAAGCAGGTCTCATCCTTTTTAAATTCCAACAATTTCCTTTTACATCGAGTTACATGGACCGCTTCACTGCTACTGGACGTCTGTGGGTCAGGTAAGCCGGAAAATTCAACTTCAGAAGTTTGATCCGAAGAAAGTTGTTTCAGTGAGTTGGTGTTTAATTTCCTTTCACTGGTGAAATTTTGGCGACACCTTGCATGAACAGAGTGAGGCCTGTTTCTCCAGGGCCGGGGAAGTTGGTCATGGATTTTATTCCATCTGAGGTTGGAGTTTCTAGCGTACTTTCGGAAGTTGGTTTTGTGACTGACCATTTCTCTGCAAAAGCCTTGATGGTATTCAGCCCATTCTTTCCTAATATTTGTTGCAGTTCCATATCTCTAATTTGGTTCTCACAAAGAACACAGGTAGAGCAAATCGGATGGATTGAACAATCCAACAGGTACAGCTAGAGGGCTATCCATGTTTCTGAAACAGAAATAGAAACTAAAATTAAAAACTAGAAACTAGACATACAACATACATGAATACGACACACAATCCTGTGAACAAAGTGGCAAATTCTCAGAGTGGATGCAGTTTTGGGTCAAAAGCACAAACAAGCAGATTGATGCATTATGCGTCGTTTATTTATATTTATGTTTTATTATATTAATTTATTATGTGTTTATATTAAGCGTAATAATAATAAACTCCCTGTTCTTGAATCATTGATAATCGGTATCTTGGAAGCTAGGGATTTGGAAATTATTAGCGAATCAAGTATTGACTAGCGATATCGTGGCTATATTGAATTGTGGCGGTCATTTTGGATTTTCTAAGTAGTTCCATCCAACGTGGCATGGCAATAAATGTAGAAAATGACACCTTGGAAGTGTAAATCGGGCATTCTTAGGCTGAGCTATGGGGCCCAGAGGGCCCAGAACGTCCAGCATTAGAAATAGGCCCTCCCAAGGGGCCATCCACCAATTTTCTCGGAGGTAACAAGCAAATTCTGAAAGGTGAGGTCTCTCAACACAGGAATATGCAGAGATACCAATCTCTACATCGTAAATTGAAATATTAGGCCAGTATACCTGTCTACTTGCTGCAGTTTCTGACAGTGGAACCTCCAGTATCTCTTCCTCTGTGCACCGGCTTGCTGTCCCAGAACTGGGGTGCCCTGGTCCATCTGGACCTCAAATCCCTGCATCTTCATGCCCGACTCCTGAGGACATAGCCATAGCTCGGTTCAGGGTGTCACCCAGGGTGGCTGATGTGCTGGTGGCAGCTAGGAAGCCTTCCACTAGGGCCACTTATTCTATGAAGTGGAAGCATTTTGTGCTGGGGCTGCTTCATGTCAGCTGGATCCCTTCACTTGCCCAGTGAATCAGATTCAGGAGTACTTACTGTCTCTTTCAGACTCCGGTCTGAAGTACTCCTCTCTTAAGGGGCACATATCTGCCATCTTTACCTTTCATGTGCCTATTGATGGGCGTGTGGAGGCACAATTAGAGGTGTCAAGCCGGCCCAGTGGCACTGAGGGTTGGGCGTTGGACACCACACCTCGCTATGCCGCGGCCCAGGTTTGGGAATGACCTCGAGTTGCCGGGGTGCTGGCATGGGGGGGGGAGCAAGATCGAGCATTGGCTCTCCTCTCCTGGGTAAGGGGTGAGGTCACATGCCTGTAGTCCCACCATCACCAAATGGAGGTTCAGTGCCGGAGCAGGTGGTCAGTGGCGTGACTGGAAGGGAGGGGTGTCCTGAACAGCGTGCGCACACATGCCTCCACATACACGTGCTATGTCAAGGACATATGGGCGTGTAGGGATTGGGAGATAACCCACAAAAACAGAAATTACATATGAAAAAAAAAACTGGAGCTGTTCTTATATTTCTCAGAGGATCCTTCAATTGAAGCCTCTTATCTGCAATTCAGTCCCACCCTGGGACTTGAATTTGATGTTCGAAGAGTTTACTTTGTCTCCTTTTGAGCCGGCCACGACATCGAGCTATGCTTTCTGTCGTGGAAAGCATTATTTTTAGTTGCTATTACTTCTGCTGAAAGAATTTCTGAGCTATTGGTGCTCATGTGTAAGCAGCCTTATTTGATTTTCAACAAAGACAGGATGTCTTTGCATACTAACCCTAAGTTTCTTCGTAATGTGGTGTCTGAGTTCATTTTAAACGAATTCATCCACCTACCTGTTTATTACCCAGACCATGCTAATCCAGGGGAAGCATTGCTCCATACTTTGGATGTGCATAGAATCATGCGTTACTACTCCCATCGTATAAAGCAGTGTAGGAAGTCCAAACAGCTGTTTGTTTTGTAACCCGCCTTCCCTCCTGCTCCACAGATATAACTTTTTGGGTAAAATGCTCAGTTTTGTCTCTTGCTCCTGCCCTGGGGTTTGTTGGTATCACTTCATTCAGTTCATGAACAGGCAGGCAGCTCCCTCACTCCCAGTCTCAGAGGTGACACTTCTCTGTGGCTCCCCTCCTCCCCCTCCCTGTCTACGGGTTTTGGATGTTAAGAGTTCGCGGAAAAAGGGGGGGGGTACCAGCAGTCTTACTAGGCAGTGAAACATTTGCAGCAGGGCAGTAAACTTGCATTACCTCTTGATATGCAGAAATTGGGATTCTTTCCATGACGGCGTGGACTCCGTTGAGATGCTGGCTGATGTTATCTCTTCCTCCTCATCATTCTGGGGGCACAGGCTTTGGCTGGATTGTTTAGAAAATAACTTGGTTAGGAACACAACAGCAACAGTCTTTACAGGGACAGCAATGATTCAGCCCAGGCAAGGAATCGGATGCAATCAGGCACCTTTTATCTTAAAAGTCAAAGGCTCAAGCTACAACAAATGGCTCCATGGAGAGAGGAAGTTATATGCAGTTCATACTCATTTCCTCACAGGACACTATGGGAAGCGTCCGTGGCACAGCTACAGTGAGGGCCTGGGTCCTGAACCTGGATCTTCTCCCACACAGTTCTCTCATTGTGAGCCAAATGGGCTCCTCTCCCTCAGAACAGCACTTAGGGATTCAGATATGGCATTCTCTTTGCATTCTATCCCCACCAGTGGGAGCATGGCAAATCCTACCTCAGACCTTTTTCTTTCCTCCTCGGGGCACTTGTGTTCCATTCTGGGCACAGTCCAGCCTCCCGAGGCTGACCACCCTGCCGATCCACAGGTTGGGGTCACACAGGGCAGCAGCCACCTTTCTCTGGGCATAGCTCTCCACTTTTCTTCTACAGCAGCTCATTTTTCTATTGAGTGGACATAGGGACGGGCAAGTGGTCTGCACTGCCACCACAGACCCTCAGGAAACTTCACTGCTACCTCGGTGACCTGGTCCTCCATGTCAACCACCCTCTCAGGCTTTCCTGCTCATGGAATATTCCGGGCTCCAAATAGTTCTGTCCTCTCTCTCTCTCTCCTCGGCTGCCTCCCCACCCGATGGGCTTGTGGGGTCCATACTGCTGCGTTGGGGCTGGGGGGCAGTCTCCTCACCTAGCCCCAGGCCTACCCGGCCCCAACTGGCAGCCCTCCCCAACGGCCTAGGAGCAGGCTCCAACCGCTCCTCTACTTCAGCGACTGCGTGACTGCCCACAATGGCTTCTCTTGCACTGCCCAGGCCCCACGCACACACGTAACAGTTATACCAACTGGGCATCTTAGTAACCTCCAAATCGTACGAGGGTTACAGTTTCTTTCGCCCCTGGGAGAAAGGTGTCCCCTATTTCAAAACAGTGTTTGTCCAGATGATTGGCTAACTTTATCACTTATTGCTATAGGAAGTATGGCAAGGATCTTTCTGGCATCGTCCGTGGTCATTCCACCAAAGGCATGGCCAGTTCTGCTGCCTTTTCAGGAACATGTCAGTTACAGAGATCTGTGATGCTGCCATGAGTACTACCACATCTTTACCAAGCGTTACAGTCTGGACATTATCTCTTGACGGAGGGCCAGTTTTGGCCTAGCTGTTCTACAGGGCCCATTTCTTAGGCTGTTGGTTACCCACTGCCCAGACTGCATTCTTGATCTCAGAAACTGCTTGGGACTCGTTTCATGGATGTGGACTGTTACAAGAGATACCCCTGCCCAAAGTCAGATAGTACAGTTATGCAAGAACTTATTATAATAACTGGTGACCCCGTTATCAACCCGCTTTTGAGTGTTGCAAAAGTCACATCAACCCACAGGTTGATATGAAAAACTTCGTTTACAGTCTGTGCGAGAAGCCTGCAGCCGGTTCAGACAAATTAAACAGACAAAGACATCAACAGGCGGTTCTCCGACCACAGATTCTCACTCACAGCATGGCGTCCATTAACAGAAACATACAGGGCCAAGTAAAGCGTAGTCATTTGTTTTTGAAATTTAGTATTTACCCAGCAGGAAGACTCTTCACTAAAGCGTACTTTCCCAACTACCCATATTGTCTCCACAGACGGCATGAACTTTCACCTCGGTTGCTTTACTTTCATTAACAATAAAACAAAACAAACAGCTTGCATTCAGCTTAGCAGAACCTTACAGTTCAGTCTCTTGCTGTCTCCACTTATATTTCACTAAAACAGAAACCTCCTCCTGCTTGTTCAACCTTTTTTCTTTATTGGGCTCAGATGTTGCTTGTTAACACTCCCCTACCTCCTGTGAGATGGCCAGCAGGTTGAACATCCAATGCAGTGAGGCCTTAAAGGGCCAGCTTGAAAACAAAAATGGTTTGGCACTAATCCCACCACAGCCCTTGTCAAAACCTGTGTTGTAGGGTTGTGAAGCAGTTTATGGATGAAAGGAGTGTGACATACGCTCTGTCACAATAGTGCATTTCATACAAACTCTGCCACCAATGCTTTCCAATCCTAGAGAAGGAGGGGAGAAAATGTTGCTGCCGTTATGTGTAAGATATTCTAACAGTGTATAGTAAGTGAGTCAGAAACCTTTATTTATAAAGCGCTCATTCATGGGGCTCAGAACACTGTACAAAGCAGAAAAAATCAAAACATACGTAAATAATGGATACAAATAAATAAAACACACTAATAATATTAGCTAAAATCCTAATTAAGAGTAGCTAAAATTAAATAAATTTGAAATAAAATTAAATAAATAATAAATAACTATATGATCTCTAGAAGGCCGCCAGTGAGATACTGATTATAGACCAAATGCTTCCTTAAAAAGGTGAGATTTCACACCCCTCTTAAAGGTTTCCAGCGAGGGGCCTCTCTCAAAGATCTTGGAAGCAAGTTCCACAGAGCTGGGCCAGTTACTTCAAAGGCTCTATCCCTGGATGATTTTAGCCAGACCCTGGGAACTGCCAGAGGGCCCACCTCAGAGGAGCGGAGAGGGCAGAAGGCATGATTAGGAGTCTAGAAGTCATGTAGATAGCTTGATCCCTGTCCATGTAGGGCTTTATAGGCCAACAGGCTGACCTTGAAGGTAATTTGCCACCTCACCGGCAACCGGCAACCAGTGCAGAACGGGGGTCACGTGGCAGGACTTAGGAAGGCCCATCAGTAACCTGGCTGCCACATTATGCACCAGCTGCAGGTGACATAGGACATAAAGAGGTTGAGCAATTGGCAGTTTAAATGAGTTGCTCAGATTCACACAGTAGGTGGACAGTGGTGATACTTAAATCTAGGACTGTGGTTTCACAGTTGTATTCTAACCACTAGAGCGAACTGCCTTTACTAGGGAACCTCGCCCCCAGTCTGCCTTTGCTGGGCACCCACCCAACTGAGATGTAAAGTGGCCTCCTGCCTGTCTCCCTCCCTCCCAATACAGTTTTAGACCCCCTACCCTGCCATCCTACCTACCTGCCTGTATCTTTTAGGGCAAAAGCCTCTGAAGCATCTTTGCCCCCCACCTCCTCGATCACCAGTAGTTGATTGGGAGAGGGTACAATGAGCAGCAAACTCAGTAATCATTTACTTTTCTTCTGGGCTGGCTTATCGCCCCCTTTCCCTTGAAGCGTGACACTATGTCAGTAGCTGAACAGCACACTGAGGAGGTCTTCATGAATCAGTCTTCACCATTGATTCATACATATAGTTCTAGGGACAGAGGCACTAGGACCCAGTGAGAGGTTTGTCTTCTGAGGGGGAGCTGAAGATGGCTTCTGACGCTACTCATGTGCAGCACATACCAGTGTGATGCCATACACCAGCCAGTAACAGTCGTCGACTGCTTCACGCACCTCAGTTCTGTCCTTTCTGCTGAATGCACACCGTGGGAACGACAGAGCCTGTTTGACCATCATTGAAATTTCTTCAGCTTCACTGCCAAATTTCTTTGTTTTGCAATGTCAGATTTATTTTCTTATTTTGTCCCTGGTGTTAGATTCCAAGTAAAAGAGTAAGGGGCCGAAAAATGCTCATATCATACGTTGCCGTTCCTGTGGAGAGTTGATTGTGACAAAAAAACTGACATCAAGTTTGCTGGACCTGACTTGGCCCTCAACATGATGTGGATTACTGGGACACCTGCTTTTCAGTGGGCGTCGCACCCTCAATGCGAGCACTGAAGTTGGGTCATTCAGTTCTCATCTTCAGAGGTAGGCAGCAAACCTGTGTCGCAAAGCAAGTCTTTGTGCCTTTCCTGGTCCCTCCTCAATTCACAACAAATTACAAGTACTGTAGGAAATGGCTGTCTTCACCGTGGTTTGCTATCCCCCAGAGGTGTGTAGATTCCACTCAGTAGGGATCTGGGGGTAGCTATGCTGATTCTCAAAAAGAGCCAGTCACTTACTATGTAAATGAATCCTCAGGTTATTGATACACCTCAACGTTTTGCTCCAGTAGAGCTTTTTCATGAAGATTTCATTCATGTTTTCTAAATAAAAACAGAAATGTGATTTTCCTTATGTTCCAGAAATATATTTTTTTTAAATACCAGATAATAAATATATGTGTTATAGAACAAGGATTTACCACATACACTTACTTCAAATGCTTTCACTTTGTATCTGTTTGTTTACTTAGATTCAGATTTTTATTTCTCTTTAGCAGTATTTTTTTCTGTTCTTTGAAAGGCCAAGATACTGTTTTAGTTATCTTGCTATTAAAGATACTATACACATATAAGTCACCACCACCGTTTGTGTTGTGCTGTGTTTGTATTAGAGGTGTCACGGTATGAAATTCTGACAGTATAATAACTGTCACAAGTAATCATTATACTGCGGTATTACAGAAGTAATTTTTATACAAAAAAAAAAAAGCCTCCTCAAACTCTTGCATCAGGGAGAGTTGGCATGGAAGGGACAGTTGTCCCTGAAAATGCAAAAAAAAAAGAAATAGTTGAAAAGTCTGAGTATCACGTTATACCATGAATCACACTTATCACAGTATCAGAAATTGGCCACTGTGTCAATAATGTGAATTCCAATATCGTCGTATACCATAAAACTGTGATACTGTGACATCCCTAGTATGTATGCTATGCTAGTAGCTTTCTCCTCAGTAACTCCAGTAGCAGAAGTACCTGTCAGCATAGATTTAGTATCATGTCGATTTCTGCTGTTTGTTTTACCTGTGAACCCAGTGAGTCCTATAGTCTGCAATGGAACAGAAATATGTTTATTTAGTATAGGTGAAACGTCCACCTCGCTTAGCTCTTTTTGAGAAGCAACATAGCTACCCCCACACAATTATGGATTGGCCCCTTCCCATTTCCTGTAATACTGCAGAAGAGCAGGATTCTCCTTGACCTACTGGCTGAGGCATCGGAGGCCCCATGTGGGTCTAGCGGAAAGTTGGCTCCTTTTGTGTGGCCGACTGAGCAGCCCCCAGTCTGTCTTCCCTTGGTAGCAGACATCCCGGTGGTGATAACAAAGCTATGCACTTGGTCCACACCAGAGGACACTTTGGTGTCTCAGCCTGATGCCATTCTGGCTCCTGACACCATCCAGAGTGTCAGTAAGTGGGTGTTGCTGGTCCTGGTGCCATTCGCAGTACTGGGAGAGGGACCAACATTGGGGCCAGGTGGCATCCGGCAGTGTTGATCTCTGTCTCAAGCAGCTCTTGCAGTTCTGAGGAGGAGGCCAAAGCCAAACCTGGTGACAGACACAGCACAAGTCCTGGTACTGGTTCTGGGCCTGTCACTGGCCATGGTGCTGGCCGACAGTGCCACCTCCAGGTTCATCCTCAGTCCTGCTGTTGCTCATGACACCAGCCTGTCCTCTGACTCTGCCTGCAGTGTCAGTGGCGGGACAGACTTGAGGTAAGCACCCGGAAGCAGCACAGGGTCTGGCAAAGAGGACGGCACCATCTGCAGGGCCTGCTGGAGTCCAGTGACTAGGCTGATCTCGGACTCTGAGTTCAGTGCCAGAGGCAGCACTGGCTCAGGTGGGGGAGTGGTCACCTGGGTTGTTTAATTCTTTCCTGGCCCCCTGGCCAAACCCATTGCTGATGAGGACCGGAGTTTCCCCAGGTAGACTGGCTCCTCTCTCCTCACCTGGGGATTCTCTCCTACAAGCACTAATGACATCATTCCTCATTTGTAAGTTGTCTCTGTTCGGGCAGGTTCACCATGGCCTCCCCTAGGGCAAAGTCCACTTAGCATTCCTGCAGCCCAGGATAGACCCTAGAGCTTCAGGCTCTTTTGTCCCTCCTGGGTCTGTGTCACCACTTCCTGAACTTCCAGGGATCATTGGCCCTCTTGGGTTCCTCACTTGGAGTCAGCATGGAAGCACTGCTGATATGCTGTTCCAGTACCATACCACTGCTGACCGTGTCCAGTTCCTACACAGTCCCTAGCTGCCACCGGCTTCCAGGTTCAGTGGCTCCTCTTCGTTTATGTTCTTCAAATGGGTGCAGAATCCTCACAACACCTGGTTTTGGCCTCTAAATACTCTGTGTACCAGAGATTCTTAACAGACATGCTGCAGGCACTGGACATTGACACCATAGCCACGTGCAGTACTCTGTCCACACAGCTGGGACTCCTAGGAGCTTTTAGCAATGACTACTGCATCATCCTCTCCTGGACTATGGCCTTTGAGGAATGCTCCAGGACAGTTTGGAGACATCCTTTTGCTTTCCGTACAGCCCCCAAGGATGTTTACCAGAGCTATTGTGCACCCACGGGTTCTTCAGACAGAGTACCACAACTGACTTCAGGTCTTGCAGACACAAGGCGGTCCTCATTGCCTGGTGCATGACAAATCTCCTGATGCTGACTTTGTGTAGACAGATATTTTACATAGGAAAGTATTCACCTTGGTTCGCACCATGGTGTGCATTTTGGCACATCAGGCACACTTAGCAGCTTACAAAAAGTGCCTGTGGGAGCAGCTAGGTCAGCTACTAGCTGCCTTGCCACCCTCGGAGTTAGTCGGGTAAGCCATGTGGAGGCACCAGACAAGAACATCATATGATATCAATGAAGTGGCCTCCAGGCTGGTGGGAATTGGAGTCTACATTCTGCAGATGCTGTGGTTTCACCTCTGTTGACTGGCATCTCTGGCCTGGTGAAAGTTGCTGAACTCTCACTTCCTGTGGACTCGCTTTTTTTTCTCGTAGAGTCATATGTGAAATTGGGGGGCACTTTTACCTTCTGTTTGACTCTGAAGTTTCTCAGGCCTCACCAGGCCCGTGAGGAGTCCTTGCCCTCAGGTGTTCTTCTGTGTGCAGAGGACTGAGGGTGACCATTACCCTCAGGGTGATCCAGCTCCTCCCTAATCTCTCCTGGCATTGTAGTCTAGAGGTTAGAGTAGTGAGCTGTGAATGAGCTTGGTACATCCAGCTCACTGGAGTTTGATTCCCAACCTCCACTTGCATGCTGCGTAACTCTAAGCAAATCACTTAACTTCACCAGTGCTCCCAGGTTGCCCCTAAAAGAGGCACTTATGCCTAGTGGGCCTTACTGGGTTACCAAAGACTAAAATAAAAATAAATAAATAATTGAGAGGCTTGGTAATCAGACCCATTTGTATAAATCAGTGGTGAAGATTGAGAGGTTGGGAAAATCTGGGCAGACTGGGTGGGCCAAGTGGTCTTTTTTTGCTGATATATTCTGTTTCTGTGTTGCCTAGAAATAGGTTTCTCAGTACCACAGTGCCTGTGACTGACTGAGTGATGTCTGCTGCCCATCAAGCTGCTCCCCAACAACATTTAAACATGAAGCTGCATAACCCCCAGCTGTAAACATCGGTAAAAACCAAAAACCATTACATCTAAGCTGGACTATACTGGCAGCAAGTTTCTTAATACCACAGTGCCTGTGACTGGCTGAATGCGATCTGCTACCCCATCCACTCCACCCTCTCAAACAGCTTTTAAACATGAAGCAGCATATCCCACATCAAGCTTTCACCCCGTAAAACAGCGTTTTATAAACTGTTGTTTGCTGTGTACCACCAAAACTGAGTACCGAGAGGAGAGCCACGGCATGCTATTGTGCATGTGTGGGATCTTTACTCATGCCACGCTTGCGTCTTGGTTTCTATCCCATTTTTAAAAAGTATTTTGCTCTCCTCTCGGTGCTTGGTTTTGGTTGTATACAGCAGCAACAACAGTTTATAAAAAGACAGATCTACAGGATGAACTTCATTTTCCACTTCTTATGTCCAAAATCACACTTGCGGTCCACGCTTGTATCAGGCGTGCGTTCTTGTCCTGCGTATGCTTCGGTAGGCGGGTGAGTTTATGTGGGTCCCCAAGCGACCAACTACTGAATTCAGAAATTGGCTAAACTACTAAAATTGATTCAGTTTCAGATACATTAGGGCATACTAGGGGCAATCTGTGATATGTGTGTGCCAAGAAGCACACTGTTGAAATGTAATAAAAAATAGATGAGCAAACCTAGCAGTGCCCCTTTAAACATGAAGCAGCTTATACACCACCACCACCACCAATATCAGCCACACTGCACAAGCAGCTGGCCATCAGTGAAAAACTCTGTCTACCCCTACCAATAAATTGTTTGTAAATTAAAAATAAACACTATGTACATGCTGGCATCTGAGACCCACCCCCCACTGCCACCCGTTAAAAAAACAAGCCCATTACATCTAAGCTGGGCTATCCTGGCTGCAAGTTTCTCAACTCCACACTGCCTATAACTGAGTGAATGCTGTCTGCTGCCTCATCATGCCCCCCAAACACCTGAGACTGGCACAGTGAGAGGGTTGTGGCACCCACCAGGATCTCCGAGCCAACCAAAGAAAATTATCCTCCTGCTGGTCGCTCACAGCACACACTAGTAGCCATGCCAACACCCCAGCCCCAGTCTTCTACCTTGAAAATTGGAACGTCATCTGCTGGGAGAGTGAGACTAAGACCTGCAGGAGCTGCTGACGCCAAGACATGTCTTCCTGATATCAGCCCTCTGCCAAGTTAACTCAGTCACTATCATTTTTAATTCAAGAAATCTTCAAGAATCCATCTTCACCATTCAGTCTCACTAATGGGCAAGGCACTAGGAGCCCATGGGAGCAAAAGTCTTTGCAACTTTGGGAGGGGGCTGACAGTGCTGCTGCCACCCCTGATGCCAACATAGTGAGGTCGTGCACGTGAGCTAGCCAGTAACAGACACTGCCCCCCCACCCCTGATTTTATTTTGCAGTTCTTGTTTTTTTCTATGGTACCACTTCTAGTCATTTCAGTGCCATACCTTTTTCTCCTCATTTTTTGTTATTTTAGCTGATCAGTATGCCACTTTCTAAGGGGCAAAAGAAAAAGAAAGGCAACACCCCTGTGTGTCGCTGCACCTGTGGGGGTTCTATCACTGTCCAGGACTGGCATCCAAAATGTTGAACCTGCCTTGGATTGGACTATGATATAGATCGGTGCAATGCCTGCTTCTCGATGGACCGCCACACCCAGGAAGTTCACTCATGGAAGTGGGGTCATTTGCCCCCCACTGTTGGAGACAGGCCTCGCACCATGGACGCCAAGGTAATGTCTCAGGGCTCTTCCCTTGGCCCTTTCCTCTGATAGTGTGGAAGAACAGGGTCCTCCTGCACTCGCATCGCTGAGACATCGGAGGTCCTTGGAAGGCTGATGGACAGAGTTGGCTTCGGGGGGAGCTGAGTACCCCCGTCCATCGGCCCCGCGGAGCAACTGATGCCCCCATGGTGAGGCCGTAGCCATATGCTCGGTTTACACTGGTGGGCAGTTCAGTGTCATGGCCTGGTGTCGCCTTGGCACCTGGTGCTATGCCTAGCAGCAGTAAGTGGGACAGCGCCAGCCATGAGACTGGGCCCCCTTCTGGTGCTGCCCACAGTGCCAGAAGAGGGGTGGGTTCCAGAGTCAAGCCGGACTCTGAGCCCGAGATGAAGGTTGTCTTCTGTCCTGAGCACCCTAGTGACCTGGAGGGGAATGATGCCACTGATCTTGGGCTTGGGAAAGGGGGTGTCAATGAAGGAACCCACCCTGTACCCAGTTCTGAGCCTGATACCAGAGACTATGTCGCTTCTGGAGCTGTTCCTTGGTCTGGTGCCAGGGGTGGGGCCGGGACCCATTCTGGTACCTGGTCGGGTTCCACTGCTGTTTGCAGTGCGGGTTCTGGTTCTGGTAACGATTGCTGTGCTGGGTTGGGGGCTGACTCCAGGTTTGACCCTAGACCTAGTATTAGGCTTGACTCGGGGCAGTGCCAGTCATGGTGAGGTGCCGAGGTGTGGCACTGGGTCTGGGGCTGACCTTGGGGCTGATACTGAAGGTAGCACTGGCATGGGTTCCAGCCCTGGTTCGGGGACACATTTCTCCCTACAACTGTTCAACACCGTCACTGGTGGGGATCAAAGCCACTGTGTGGGAGCTGTACAGCTCCATTCTCCCCACTTGGGGTTCCCACCAAGGGCACCATCTGGTTCAGACTTCAGAGTGTGGCTGACTCCACGATGGCGAGAGTGTCAGGCCTTCCCTTTGGGAGAGGTCCCCTGACCACTCTTGCAGCCCTGTCAGAGGACCTTGCTTGGTCTTCCATGATCATCCTCCTCCGCACCTCGATCTGTCAGGTATTGTGGGATCTCTGGAGCCCGTGACCTAGCAGTAATACAGCAGAACGGCTGATATCTTCCATCAGTATCATCTTAAGTCTAACCAAGCCCAGTTTTGGCCTCAGGCCTGGACACCACAGGTCTCTTGAGTCCAGCTCTTCCTCTTCTACTTCCTCCTCCTCTGCGGATGAGGATTTTTCCATTCACATGTCCTCGAATGCTGAGCACTCTACGTTCCAGTGGTTCCTGATTGAGATGTTGCAGGAGCTGAAGATGGGGTCCTACATTGGTCACAGTACTTACCCTCGTGCTGAGATTCCTTGGGATTTTAGCGATGACTCTTCAATTCCCTCCTTGGTCTTGGCCTTTTCAGAAGACATCCAGAAATGTCTGGCTCCTTCTTTATGCTCCTTCTCCCACCCATAAAGACATACAGTGCAGATACTGCATTTCAGAAGGGTCTTCTAGAGCTATACCATACCCCACCTTGGGGATTGTGGTACAGCAGATCCCCCTGATTGTAAACATGTTGTGCATGACCACTGTCCCAGTGCTGACTGTGGAGATGAATGCTTTGGGGAAAGGGTTTTTTTGGTGGCTTGCACTATGATGTGCATTGTTGCACATCAGGCAGCTTGCAGCAAGTGCCTGTATGCAAAGCTAGGCCAGGTCCTAACTGCCATGCCTGACTGTGAGTTAACCAGGGCCTTTCTGCTCAGGGACTGGAACTGGCGAGGCACCAAGCAAGGGCATCATATGACACCAATAAGGTAACTTCCAAGCTGTCTGCATTCGGTGGATGGCATGGCTTCGTCTTTCCTGGTTGGCACCCCTTCTTGGAAGATATGAAAATTACGTACCCACTATAATTCTTAATCTTCCAGAATATCTTCACTATTCAATCACATGCTCACCCACCCTTCCCCACTCGGGTAAGAGCCAGGGCATCTGGGCAGCTCACCTTGTTGTGTGTCTGCACACTGGTATCCTTTTGCCACCCTTCAAAAGCTCTTCTGTTTCTCTAAAGTTCGCTCCTTTCCTTCAGAAAGCATAAAATGGGAATGGGTCCCTTGTCTTCTTTTCCACCCCAAAAAGGGAGGTTAACCTTAAGTGTCTTTCATTCTTCTAAAACTCTTTCCTCCCCTGTTGGGGGTGTCCTTGGCCATATCCCTGTTGCTGGCTTGCAATTTTTCATTCTGTCTGTACCTTTTCTTCTGCTATGCAGCATTGTCTGCTTCAGACATGATGTACTTGCCAACCTTACTGTCTTAGAAACATAGAATTTGTTGGCAGATAAGGACTGCTTTGCCCACCACACCTCTACCCTGGTGCCCCAGTCATTTTCCTCCCCCACCAGGTCTTACGAACATACGAAGAAGCCAGCAGAATAAGGCCACTTGGTCTATCCAGTCAGCCCATATTGCAGAGTCCATAACTTAAGCTGCTGACCCTGTTCCCCAATCCTCCCATCCCTTCCATCTTCCCTCCCATGACCCTAAGGCCCTATCCACACTAGACGGCGCGCTCCTGTAGCGTTACAGGTGCCCATAACATTACCGCAATGTGGCGATTTACACTGGTAACGTTACAGTAGCCGTTTCGTAACGTTATTGAAACCTTTTAGGTGGTTTCAACTAGCGGTTACTGTAAAGGTTGCAGTGCCGTAACGTTACAGAGCACCATGTAATGGACAACCACGGAGCCACCGGGTCCCCCAGTCCGCCAGTATACCGGCATGCCGTGCAGCGGCATCGTGTCGCCAGTCCCCAGCTCCGGTGGTGTGGAGCGCGACCAGTGCAAGGCATGTGGCAGGGGGCATTGGCAGACCTGTGCAGATGGGCCCCACACCACATAGGGGCACCGGACTGTCGCTGCTTGCCTCACGCCATCCGCACCCCACAATCAAGTCCCCACTCAGCCCCAGGATGCTCCCACTATCCTGAGCTGCTACCTGTCATGGCACGCACACTACCAATGCCAAGGGGTTGTAATGGGTGAGGAGAGGACGGATGACCTGTTCTACACCCCACAGACATTAAACCCTCACAACAGTCCCGTAGTCACCGTCACGTTAGCCCGTCCACTGGATAACCTCAAATGGTGCCATACTCCTTTGCGCACTGGACAGGTATCCACAGCAGAGGTCACCTAGGATCCCTCCAATTACCCCGAGTCACCGGTAGCTGCCACCCAGGCAGCAGCCGCCACAGCAAGTCCTCTGTGTCACAGGCAGGGCCCGGGGAACAGTCACGGAGACCACATCTCTGGCATACCATCAGCTGGGACGACTGTCCTCTGGAGCCTAGATCACGTCACAGGGCATGCCTGTGACAATGGCCACCCACCGGCCGCCATGCCACAGAACACATCCGGGTTTCAGCCAGGCCTGGATGGACTACTCCCGGGTCCGTAGGCCCCCACACTTCAACGGCCAAGGGTTCCTGAATATCCTGGCGGTTCAACGCATGCCACCTGACCAGGGTGCATCGCTCTCCAATAGCATGTACGGGCACCCCTTCGATGCAGCGGGTCCCAACTCCAGGTACCGGTGATAGTGCCTGTAGGCGACGACCTCAGCATTGCGCTGGGGACATGGGGCGGGTCCACAGCTGATCGCCCCGTCAGTCCTAGATTGCTCGCATAGTCAGTAGTAGGGCGCCGGCCATAGACACCACTTGCTAGGTCCACCGTGCGTACGTGCCAGGCATCTAGTGGCATTGATGCGGGTGCCTGCTGCATGGGAGTGGTGCCCATAGCTGCCCACAGGCCAGACGTGCTGGACGTCCTGCTGCCCGGGATATGGCCCACAGCGTCTGCACCGCAACCGGGGCATTGCACTGTGGCAAGCATGGGACATGGCGGTGGCATTGTGCTGGGGAGGGTGTGCTGGGGCGTGGACTGGTGCACGTCACAGTACTGTATTCTGGGATGTGCCCAACGCTACACAGGTTGGACACGATTCCGGTACATTTGGCAGTGTGGACAGGCTGTAGTGGTTTGACACCATGTGCATGCATGGTGTGGACGCACTGTACCGATTTTGTTCTGTAACGTTTTCTGACCATTAGTGTTATCCAGTGTAGTGTGGACGGGGCCTTACTTTCCCCTAATCTATCCCAGCCTCTCTTGAAGTTGCCCATTGTCTTCAATGGGTCCACTTCTGGCAGTGTGTTCCAGCTGACCACCACGTTCTCTGTGAAGAAGTGCCTCCTAGCCTTCCCCCCTCCAGCTTAAGACTGTGCCCGTTCATGTTTTGGCTGCCATTTATCTTAAAGAGACACTCTTTATCCACCCTATATATCCCTTTCAGGTACTTGAAGGTCTCAATCATGTCCCCTCTCTCCCTTCCCTTCTCTTCTCTATGGAGTACTTGTTAAAGGCCCCCTACCTTGCCTCATGTGCTTTACCCTGCTGACTCGCAGTCATCTTCATTGCTGTCCTCTGGACAGTCTCCAGCATGTTAATTTCCTTTTTAAGGTGTGGGCACCAGTAATTTACTCAAGATGTGGCCTCACCAGTTACTTGTACAAGGACAGCATAACCTCTCTTCACCTACTGCTGATCCCCCTGGCTATGCATCCCAACATCTTATTTGCCCTTGCTGCTGCTTTCCTGCACTGCATGGAGTGCTTCATGTCACTAGTGATTGTCACTCCCAGATCTTTCACCTCCTCTGTTGCAGATACCCAGACCCTTCCCAGGTAGTACTCAGTCCTGGGATTCTTGGCGCCAATGTGCATGACTTTGCATTTCTTGGCATTGAAGCCAAGCTGCTAAATCCTAGACCACCTCTCAGGTCATCCTGTGGGTCCTGTATCCCTTCGGCTGTGTCCATCTTCCCACAGAGCTTGGTGTCGTTCGTGAATTGGCACATTTTTCCCTTAATGCCACCCAATATCATTGATGAAGACATTGAACACCACCGGTCCCTGCACTGAGCCCTGCGGGGACCCCAATGGTGACATGGATGCCACTACATCCTGGCCTTCAAAGTGTAGCAGGCCTTTGGTCACACCAATTTTGTTGGATATGCTCCTTTTCTTGCATGGAAGTAAAGTTGCCCTGTACACTCTTCCCCCATTTCCTCTAAATGCACTGCCCTGCTGTCTGTCCCTTGGTTAACCCCGTAAGCTCCTCCCGTATCCTCTCATTTAAATCCCACCTGACTCCCTGCCCTTCTCTTGTCCAGTACTCACTCCTTTCTGGGACTGGTGCAGCCTATCCACCCAAGCTGATACATTAGTTAAGATATACAGTGTGCTATTTGGTCATTATCCAGTACAATAATAAGGTAAGACACAAAAGTAACATATGTAGGAGAACTTGAGTTGGGTTAGCTTTTATTTTCTGTATTTATTTTACAAGTTTTACTAGGAAAAGTCAACTGAGGTGAGAACAGCTTGTTGCTAGTGGCTAGCTTGCAGTAGTCCTTGGAGAAAGATTAAATGCACAAGCTTTGGCTTTGACTGTAACTAAAAAGGCCTGGGTAAAGCATCAGTATTTGTTAGCTTAAAATGCCATCATTTTTTGTTGTTGTTAGCAAAAATGTATTCCTAAAATCCTTAGATTCATTCTCAATGTATTTTTAATGTTCTCTGATATGTTTAAAACAGATTTTATTGCTAGTTTTGCAATCAATGAGTCAAGCCCAAAATTTCTTCTGATGGAGGTTACTTATCGAATGTACAGTACATGGTAGATTCATGCTGTGGAAGTATTAGGATGATGTTGCCATGTTTCAGATAACAAACAGCACAGCAGTGATACCAAGATATTTCATTTTTTCATAATGGGCATAGGCGCGGGAGGCGGGAACTTTTAAAAACTTCAAAATCCTTTATCTTAGTTTAAATAGCAGGATCAGCATTCATCTCCATCATGTATAAGAAAACGCACTTAACACAGCGTTTCTAAAAATTGTAGCGCTGTTGATTTCATTGGTCATGTTGATGAACTCTACATTGCATTAATCTTTGATTATTATACTAACAGAGCTGTTGATCAGGTGTCTGATGAGCTGTCCATTTTTCTTTGTGCATACGTGTATCTTTAACAGCTAAGAAAAAAAAAACTTTCTGCATTGTGTGACAGGGTTGTATAAGGCCCTATCCCATTTGTTATGCAGAAAGAGTTAAATGCTAGGATCTGTTCTGTCCTCTTCTTTTCTGTCTCTTGTCTGTCTGGTTGCGCAACCAGATGTTCTCATGAGACTTTGGAACTGATCACTCTGACAGTCTTGTGCTTCTCCACCTCTCGATATCTCTCTGTCTTCACTTTCTGTTTCTACTTTTCTTCCTCTTGCATATCTGCAGTTTTAAAATATATATATATGTGAATCTTGTGTGAAACTGTAAGTGATATTGGGATCCCTTTGTTTGAAACTGTATATAGTCGTACTGTTGAAATGATTGCAAAAAGCTATTTGGAATTTAGGGGGTTAACCTGATATGCAGTTTGAGCTCTTCTCAGGCTTGTTTGCAAACTCTTTTGCAGAGCTGTCAGAAGAAGGTCAGTTCTGGGATATCATGTTCTATTTTGTAGCACCTGCAAAGAAACTGACAAGAACATTTCATGAGAAACGGGATGTTCTAGGAGTGTGGATATGTTGTTCATCCACACTCTTTGGCATGTCCCTTTCCCTTTAAATCTCGCTGGAAAGTCTTCAAGCTGGCTCCTCCCACCCACCCGGGTGGGAAATACCTCGGCTCCGCCCTATGACGCCAGATCTTCCTTTCCGCTGGAAGATTCAGGTTCCCTCGTGCTAACTCTAGCCATCATAGGCCCTGGATTCATACCGTCTGTTTTTACGGAATTTGACTCTCAAACTCGTCAGAGTTTTCGATTTCGATAATAGCGCATCGGTTATGGAGGACAAGTCATCCCCCGGTTTTTGCCGGTGTACGTGCGGCCAGAAAATGTTGCGCACTGATCCCCACCTTACCTGCGTGTACTGCCTAGGTGTCAGTCATGACGCCATCACCTGTACCTTTTGCTTGGCTTTCCATCCCAACGTCCTCGACGACCGCATGGCGTGCCTTAAGCTGGGGAGACCGGAGAAAAGGAACCCGCCAGTGAAATCTAAAGAAGCGAGGTGGGCGGTTTCCATGGCCGTGGGATCCGCCAAGCAGCTCGAGCAGATGAAGGCCTTCAAAGAAGAAGAAGCTGCCCAAGCTTCGGCCAGCCGAAGTTTCTTTGTGCCTCTCAACCTCGGTTCTTCTTTCACAGATTCCTTCAGGGAGATGTGTCAGTCTCTCCCCACTGGGGTGAGGCGCCCTCGGGCTTGCACTCCCCCCGCCCTCGGAAGAGGGACAAGGATCCAACACCTTGAGGAGACGTTCCTGGGACCGAGAGAGGTCCGAGTCCCAGGACACTGCGACCTTGACTTTGGTGAGATCACTTCCTCGGCCGCCGGCTTCACCGATCTTCCGTCTGGCCAGGCGGAGACCGAGGGATCGGCTGATCCAGCCGAGATTGTTCTCGAGCCGATTTCTCCGACTCTGGTTGATGATTCTCTAGAGAGGACCCCGGTCCTTTCTTTCCCCAATGACGAGACACTTCCTTTGGGTGTCCCCATCAAGGGAATTGATCCGGAGCCTCAATTTTCACCGACCCCGGTTTCGCCCGATCCTAGTCGACCCAGTCGGTCTCGATGAGGACTCAGTCTCCTTCTTCAGCAGGAAAACTGAAGAAAAGCCACCGACATTCAAAAAAGAGGTGCCGCCACAGGTCCTCATCCTCCTCTGACAAGGAGAGGCTTCGACGGAAACTCCGTCGACGCTATGAGGAGCTTATGTGGCAATAGCTGCTTTTGGCCAGACAGAAGCCGGCTACGCCGTCCACCCCGGCCATTACTTGGCCTGCACCTCAAGGGCCGACACCGACTCCTTCGGAACCAAAATCTTCAGTTCCTCCTCCTGTGGGGCCGGCCGTTATTCCTAAACCCATACCGGTCTCACCACCGATTAGGGTGGAACCACCGCCTAAACAACCCATCTCGGGGGCTCCCTCAAAAGGGGATCATCCAGACACCGGGCTTCCCCGACGCCTGTCCATCACGGCTACCCCCACCGGGCGATCGAGGGGACATAGGCGAGAGATCATGTACCCCACCGGATTTGAACCACCGGTTTGCACTCCCATTCGGGTGATGAGGAATCACTCTCGGGCGGGCCTGGAGAAAGGTTCTTCCTCCTTTCAGGGCATCCTCTGCCTCATTTCGATTCCACCAGAATGCCCTGGAGTCTATCCAAAAAGGCGGAGTACCCCTTACGAATATCCTTAGAGGGATACCCGACAGAGCCTTCCAGTGGCTCCGCCACTTTCTTTCCGCCTGGTCCAATATCACTCCGGACAGGTGGGTTCTAGAAAGTGATCGGGGGACTGCCTCTGGAATTCAAGCAGTACCTGCCTAGCCGAGCCAGCGCCTCACAGGAGGAAAGAATCTCAGCCTCGCACGCAGTCAGCTCTTCGGACGACATAGCTCCTCTCCGCAAGGAGGCAGTAGCTCCAGTGCCGGATCCACCTGTAGACCCAGGCTCTGATCCAGGTACTTCCTGTGCCCAAACGGACGGGGGTTAGCTCCCATCCTAGATCTCCCACGACCTGAATCAGTATCTCAGGTCTCACACCTTCCGGATGGTAACTCTGAACCAGATCATACTATCCCTGGAGCGAAACATGCGGTTTTGTTCTCTGGATCTGCAGGACGCGTTCTTTCACGTCCCAATCCGTCCGACCCACCAGCGGTTCCTCTGCTTCAGGGTCGATTGGACCCTGTACGAGTTCTGAGCCATGCCATTTGGCCTGTCATCGGCCCCACGGGTCTTCACCAAGTGCATTGCAGTGGTGGCAGCCCATCTTCAGCATCAAGGAGTTTGAATCTACCCTTATCTTGATGACTGGCTTCTGGCAAGTTCCTCCCTTCAGGAGGTGGAGAGAGCCAGGGATCTGGCTCTCCGAACCTGCTCTCAGCTTGGCCTCCTGATCAACGAGGCGATGGGCTTCATCAGGGCAGAGCTTGACTCTTGTCAAGCCAGAGCCTGGCTCCCGGCAGACAGGGACTAGGTTCTTTCTTCCTTTGCCCGATCATTTCTGGTTGGGCTCTTGCGCCCTGCCCGGGACTTTCTGTGCCTTCTGTATTACATGGCGGTGTGCACCTCAGTGGTGTGTTGGGCCAGGTGGCACATGTGCCCCCTCCAATGGGAGCTGGACGCCCAGTGGACTCAGCGCCACAGTCAATTCGACCAGCTGATCACGGTAACCCAGAAGATGTGGGATGCTCTCCAGTGGTGGACCATCCCAGAACAGTTGCAGAAAGGGATCCTATTTGTCCGCCCGAGCCGACGGTCGTCCTCACGACCGATGTCTCTCTCATGGGCTGGGGAGCCAACATGGGGGACAACAGGGCCCATGGGTTCTGGACCCCCGAGGAGTCCCAATGCCACATCAACCTGTTGAAGCTCAGAGCAGTCAGACTGGCACTGTCACCATTGCTCCTCAGCTCCGGGGTCAATGGTTCAAGTCCAGATGGACAATACCACGACCATGTACTACACTCAACAAACAGGGCGCACGCACTCCGCCTGCTGTGCAGGAGCGCCCACATCTGAATCCTCTTCAGCCAGTTGGAGGCGGATCTCCTAGCCATCCATGTGGCAGGAGTCTCGAACCAGCTGGCGGATGCTCTCAGCCGCCTAGGCCAGACATCCCACGAGTGGTCCCTCCTTCCAGAGGTAGCTTACAGTCTGTTCTCCCATTGGGGCAAACCGTTGGTGGACCTGTTTGCCTCCAGGGAGAATACCAAGCTGAGTCTGTACCATGCCCGCCCCCTCAGCAGGGCTCGCTGCAGGGGGATGCCTTTTCGAGGCCGTGGACCCCTGCCTCCTCTGCGCCTTCCCTCCATTTCCCTTGATCCACAAGGTGTTACTCAAGGTGAGAAGGGACAAGGCGAAGGTGATTCTGGTAGCCCCGGATTGGCCACGCCAATTCTGGTACCCAGATCTCCTCAGCCTCAGCTGCAGGTCCCTGGGCGGCTTTGCACACTCCTGGACCTGATATCATTAAACCAGGGAAGGTCTTCTATCCAGACCTTCAATCCCTGCACCTCATAGCCTGGTACCTGAGCGGCTAGACTTCCAGGCTCTGGGTCTTTCCGAGGATGTCTACACTGTGGTGGAGACATCTCGCAAGGAATCGACCAGGAAATGTTATGCCTTCAAATGGAAGAGATTTTCCATTTGGTGTCAAGGTAAGAGTCTGGACCCCTTATCCTGCTCTGTGGCTAACATTCTAGACTACCTTTGGTCTCTCTCCAAAGGGGGTCTGTGGTCCTCGACCCTTAGGATGCACCTAGCAGCCATTTCTGCTTACTGGGTGCGGGCCGGTCAGCCGACATTGGCACAGGTGACATTGGTCGGGCACTTCTTCAAAGGCCTGGATCACATATCCCCTCCGGTGTGTGAACGTCCACCTCTGTGGGATCTCTTGCTGGTTTTGGCAAAGGTCATGGGCAAGCCATTCAAACCATGCACAAGTGTGAGCTCTCTCACTTGTCGTGGAAGACGGCCTTCCTGGTGGCTGTCACGTCAGCCAGAAGGACAGGAGAGCTCCAGGTGCTTTCGGTGGACTGCCCTTATCTGGTCTTTCACAGGGACAAAGTTGTCCTGCGCCCACACCCGAAATTCCTTCCGAAGGTGGTCCCAGAGATTCACCTTAATCAGGTGTTGACTTTGCCGGTATACTACCCTAACTACACCTCAAATGCCGAGTACAGGCTCCATACTCTGGACCTGAGACGTGCTCTCTCCTACTATAAGGAAAGAATGGCGGAAGTTCGTGGAGAGGTTCGCCAGCTGTTTGTCACCTACGCTGAAGCCGCTTCTGGCAGACCTGCAGCCAAACGGACTGTTGCAAGATGGATCACATCATGCATAGGTCTGTGCTATGAGTTGGCGGGCAAGGAGCCTCCCAGAGGGTTAAGAGCTCATTCTGCCTGCCATACTGCTGCATCGGTGGCTTGTTCCAGGGACATCCCTATCCAGGAAATCTGTCGGGCTGCTACCTGAAGTTAGCAAACACCTTTAGTTCCCACTACCACATCGACCTTGAAGTCTAGCCGGGATGCTGGATTTGGGGCCTGGTTCTCCAGTCTCTGTTTCCTCAGTATGGACTGTGTGCCTTACCTCCCTCCTCCCGGAGAACTGCTAGGAGTCTGCCAAAGAGTGTGGATGAACAACATATCCATGCTCCTAGAAGAACAGGTTACTCACCTGTAACAGTAGTTCTAGGAGTGGTCTATGTTGTTTATCCACACGCACCTACCTGGCTTTAGGCGCGTCACCTTGTTCCAGCGGGCTAAGATCTGGTGTCATGGGGCAGAGCCGAGGTATTTACCACCCGGGTGGGTGGGAGGAGCCAGCTTGAATACTTTCCGGCGAGATTTAAAGGGAAAGGGACATGCCAAAGAGTGTGGATGAACAACATATACCACTCCTAGAACTACTGTTACATGTGAGTAACCTGTTCTTTCTTAACGAGTTCCCAGGCAAAGACTTATAAAAAGAGCTGCAATGCTTTTGTGAGATTTTTGTGAGAGTAAGAAACAAAGACTGAAACTTGGAATTGAAAAGAAACCCTCAGATGAAGGACTTTATTTTCTCCGTTTGTACTGCCTTTGTACATAGTTATACTGAATAATTTTAATTTTTATTTTACTGTTATTGATAATAATAAAACAGTACTCGCGAATTTTAAAACTGCTCCTGGTCTTCCTTTGCTTCCTGACCTGTGACTCGACGACACATTGAACCATGTCCAAAACCTGAGAGTCGCTTTCTAATTGAGGGCAGCTTTTATTCAAAAGCCACTGATCCAATCAAAATGCTATATATATATATTTTTTGCTAATGTATCCTGCATTAATTGACCTACAGTAGCTACGTTATAGGAGCTGGATACCACGTAGAGAGCTGGAGCTGGATGTCCTGTAGAGCGTGCTACGGGCTAGAGAGTGTGTACACCCGCTGTTGGGTAGTCAGGAAGGGGGGGAGGGGTGACAGTTTATATCACGGAGGGAATAACTTGCACAAGGGAGGAGTTGGAGGAAGGGAAGGTGGAGGCATTATGGATTCAATTAAGGTCCAATAGAGGGAGAAAGGCAAGGTTGGGGTGGTTTACAGACCACCCAGTCAGGATGAGGAGAGGGACAGGGAACTGAGCTCACAAATATTGGAAGCTGCAAGGAAAGGAGAGGTGGTAATTGTGGGGACTTCAACCTGCTTAAGGTGGACTGGAGCAGAGCATTCACAACATGTGCTAGGAGTCAGGTGATCCTGGAAGGACTGCAGAGTGGGTCCCTGACTCAGGGCATCACAGAACCAACAAGAGCCGAGGCAGTTCTTGATCTGGTGCTCACAAATGGGGAGCATGTATAGGAAATAATGGTCAGGGAGCCACTGGGTGGAAGAGGCCATTGCACAGTGTGGTTCCAGTTGGATATGGGCAGGGAAAGCATCCTGACTAATCTTGGATTTCAGGAGGGCGGACGTCAGGAAAATGGGCGAAGTGCTAAGGAGCCACCTGGCGGGCATCAGAGCAGATATGGGGGTGGATCAAAGGTGATCATCACTAAGGAAGGAATAATGGTTGCCACAGATGAGTGTGTTAGGTTCGGGGGAAGAACACAAGGGCTTAAGCGCCTAGCTAGTTCAGTTCTGGGGTTGCCAGGCAGTAAGGGAAAAGAGGTTGGCCTACAGAAAATTCAGGAAGACCGAGAGAGAGAAGGATAGGGAAAATTACCTAAGGTTGGCTAGTGAGGCAAGTAAGGAAGTCCAGCGAGCAAAGGCACAGAAGGAGCTGCAGATAGCTGAAGGAATTAAGAAGGGGGAGAAGGCTTTCTTTTGCTATATAAGTGGTAAAAGGGACAAGAAAGAGGGGATTGTCAGGCTTAAGAAAGGGGAGGAGTGGGTGGATTATAATGGGGGGAAAAGCAGAGATACTAAATGAATACTTCTGTTCTGTCTTCACCAGGGAGAAGGACAGACCAGTGTCTTCAGGAGGGAAAAGAGACACAGATGTAGTGATAGAGCAGTGAGGAAGGGGCTGCTGGCATTTAAGGTGGACAGATCACCAGGCCTGGACAGAGTACATCCAAGGGTACTAAAGGAACTGGCTGAGGAGCTGGCAGCCACTGGCAGACCTATTTAATAGTTCAGTAGAGTCAGGCATGGTACTGCAGGACTGGAGAAAAGTACATGTAGTGCTCCTCCACAAAAGCGGTTCCAAGGATGACCCAGGGAATTACAGACCAGTCAATCTGACCTCTATTGTGGGAAAGCTCATGGAGACCATACTAAAGAAAAGCATGGTGGAATATCTAGAGGAGCATGGTCTCTAGGGTGTGAGGAAACATAGGTTCATGGGGGGAGATTGTGTCAAACAAATCTGATTGACTTCTTTGACTGTGTCACTAAGACAGTAGACATCCTGTATCTTGATTTCAGCAAGGCCTTTGACTCTGTGCTCCATAAAAGGTTTATCAGGAAGTTGGTGGATCTCGGAGTTGGCTAAAAGATGGTCAGATGGGTGTAAACTGGCTGAGGGACAGAACCCAGAGGGTGGTTGTGGGGGAAGAGTTATCTGGCACCAGAGAGATAGCTAGTGGGGTCCCGTGGGAGCTCGGTGCTGGGCCGGTGTTGTTCAGTGTCTTCATCAATGACATTGGGGATGGCATTAAAGGCAAAATGTGCCTAGTCATGGATGACACCAAGCTCTGTGGGAGAATGGACACAGCTGAAGGGATACAGGACCTACAGGATGATCTGGAAAAGCTGGGGAGGTGGTCCAGGATCTGGCAGCTTGGCTTCAATGCCCAAAAATGCAAAGTTATGCATATTGGAGCCAAGAATCCCAGGACAGAGTACTACCTGGGTGGAGTCCGAATGTCTGCATCAGAGGAGGTGAGGAACCTGGGATTGATGATCACTAGTGACCTGAAGCACTCCACGCAGTGCGAGAAAGCAGCAGCAAAGGCAAACAAGATGCTTGGATGCATCTTCTGCTCCTGCTTCTAGCATGTTTCTTCCATCCCTCCCCCATCTCATTCATTCCTATCCTCAGACACCACTACACTGCTATATTCTGTTCCTCCATAAACCTCCTAATTTCCAACAATTAGCACTTGCTCCTCTCCATAGATATCCTTACCTTATCTCCCCTCACACCTCTCACCCTCTCATACCTATCCCATGCCCCTTCCCCCACACTACCTTATTATGTTCTTCCCTATTCTTTATTATATCCAACGGCCAGCACTTTTCCTTTACCTTAATAGTAATCCCTATCTATCCATTCTCTGCACTTCCTCACCTTTTTTAATGTCTCTGCTCCCTCTAGGCACACCCATTCCCCAGTCTTAGTCTGACTGCTGCCTATCTAATGTGTTTAATTTACCTTTATCCACTAAAATTTTGCCATATTATACATTATGTACTGCCGATTACACTGGGATCTATTGTATTATGTTCCGTGCTTATTGTACATTATGTAACTGCTGCTTTCACTGGATATAGTGTATTGTATTGCATGATCTTACTTCGAGTGTCCGCTCTTGCAGCAGGTAATACAATTAGGACTGTAGCCAGCAGGCGAAAGGACCCCACGACAAAGTTCTAGCCAGCAGTCTATGGCGGGGACCGCCCCCGGCGTCATGTATGGTATGAAGAGTGGGCGGTCCCCAACGTGCCCCAGTTCTTTTCCCACTATCGACTCGCATTCATTGGCTCCATGGCTTGCCTCTCACTAGTCCGACCACCATATTTTCTTCAACTTAAGAGTTTATTTTCTTCGGAAGTTATGCTTTTAGCTATCATTTCTCCTTTATGTTGTCTTCCCCAACACCCTCTTCTAGGCATGCTAACAAGTGTGTCTGTGAGAAACAGATCCCGTTGAAAGATGGCCACTCAGCCTGTCTGCTGTGTCTGAGCCCAGACCACGACACCCAGCATTGCCCACACACAGATCCAACGCCAGAAAACCCTGCAGGCCTACCTCACAGAGCAACGGTTGGCTGCCATGCAGCGGGAATCCTCTTCTGAGAAAGAATCTTCCCACCATTCTCACAAAAAGTCTTTGGGGAAACACAAAGACAAGAGGATAGAGAAGATGAGGGACTCTTCGCGATCGAGATCCTCTGGCTCTAATTCTGCCTCCAGGGGAAGTTCAGACTCTGCTTTCCTTGGGACTTCCCAACTCACTGTGGTCAAGCCCCCAGCCATGGTCCAGGCATCAGGCAACAAGGACAGAGGATCTGTGACTTGGGCCCCTCTATCCAGCCTATAAAAATCAGGCCGTGGTACCCCGACAGGCCGCTCTACTGATGCAGGTAAGTGGCACCATCAGTTCCTTCCTGGCTGGCCTCTGTATGCGGTTCTGACTCCCAGGACAGGCACAAGGCCTCGGGTCACACCTCTGAGAGATTGTCCTCCCTCCCACCCAGGCACTCCACGAAGCTGGCAGAGAAACACTCCAAACTGCTGTCGGACAAATATCCGCCTTCTAAACAGATGTTGGACCAGCTCTATTGTCAGACATCCGGCGACACTACTACGATTAACCAACTGCCGACACTGCGGCAGGAGCACCATCATCTCTGGTTTCACCCCCTCCACTGGTCAATGACAGGTCCAAGGACAAATGGGCATCAGTCCCCCAGGAGAAAATGGCCACCGCAGACGGTTTGGCTAACACCACCCCGTCATCACCCCTGATCCGTCCACCGATGCCAGACCGAGGCACGGTGCCAGATGCCAGCACCGGCACCTGACCGGAAGAGGGAGCTGGACTGACACCGGGCCCAGCGTCAGGTTCATATCCCAAACTGAACCTGGCACAAGTCAAAGATCTTTTCAGCCATTGGTGGGAGACTATTCGCACAGACATTCTCCCTCCAAAGCCATAACCAGATGTGACCACAGTTCCGTATAATGGGGCTCCTGCAAAGGTTCCTACCCCAACTCCGGACCAAGCCAAGGTCCCTTCACCTTCTCTGGATAAGGGCCATGGCAAAGAAGAGCCTCCACTCCCTGACAAGCCCAAAGGGAAGGCTCCCGTAAAAGGTGTCACAGGTCTAGGTCACGGAGTCTGAGCCCGTCAAGCTACTCTGACCGGCATGGACATAGGAAGAGGCGCCACAGATTACACTCCTCTTCCTCGTCGAACTCATATCAGCCCTCGGACTCTTCCTATTCGGACTCGTCCATCGGGGACTTATCTCCTCTGGATCCACAAGATGCACCCAAATCCCCTCCTGATGACCCATCTTTCATGGCAGTCATGAGGCACATCCAGTCTAATATGGATGGGACACAGAGGACCTGGACTGGAGGGAGTGTGCTGGCGAAATATTTGCGCTAGAAACACCCAGAGCTGGTGGTTAT
Organism: Neoceratodus forsteri; assembly: GCA_016271365.2. Lineage (NCBI taxonomy): Eukaryota > Metazoa > Chordata > Ceratodontiformes > Ceratodontidae > Neoceratodus > Neoceratodus forsteri. The sequence goes on from CM057453.1 coordinate 1,629,797,881, forward strand.
CCCACCCCTGGTGGCCACCGCTGGTGTCATACTGGCGGCTTGGAAGCACCCACACCTCCACCGCAGTCCCAAAGAAGGCGGATCACTTCATAGGGCCCTTAAGGAACAACCTTTTTGGCGGAGCATCCATTAACTGAGTCAGTGGTGATTTCGGCAGCCCATGACTGGTCTCAGAAGCCGAAACACCTCAGCACACAACACCCGGACAAAGAGTCTAAGCAGTTGGACTCCATGGGGCTCAAGATATATTCTTCCGCTACTTGCAGTATCAGGAGCTTGAACCTTTTAACGCGCATGGTTCAGTTCCAGAACGCCCTTTGGGAACAGAGGATGGATATTGTCCAAGAAATCCCAGACTGTCTGCAGAAGGCAGAACTCCTCAAGCTTCTATATATATTCCCGACCCCAAGCTTACCTCCGTTTAAATGGGGCAATAACCTCTCCCATTCAGTTGTGCCAGGAACACGCAGGGATGTCTCTCTTCCCTTATCTCTTTGCTTATACATGGATGATCATTAGACAAAACCCTTGGGTGGAGGGCATACCGGTAAGCCAAAAGACATACAAGATATCTCTCTTTGCCAACGAGATTCTCTTAACCCTTCTTTCTCCTGAATCTTCTATTCTGGCAGTTTGGGAGTCTTTCAAGAAATACGAGGAACTGGCCAATTTCAAGTTGAACATTACAAAGACAGAGGCCCTAATGCTTAACTTTATTCCCTCATAGAACCTGAACGTTTCCTTTCCTTTAAAGTGGCGTTGTACAAAATTTAAATATCTGGGCATACATATCCCACAAAATCTTGAGCACCTTGAGCTTGTTAATTATGAACCCGCCTCTCTTTTAGTTCAGGAGGATCTGATCAGGTGGGCTAACCTAAAATTAACCTTCTCTCAAAGAATAGAAACCATATGAATGAATATTCTTCCCAGGTTGCTTTACTTGTTTCAGAACATACCGATTTTCCCATCTGCCTTTTATTTCAAATCCTGGAAATACAGGTTACTCACCTGTAACAAGAGTTCTAGGAGTGGTATATGTTGTTCATCCACACTGTCTGGCAGGTTCTTTGCCGCTTTAAATCTTGCCGGAAGGTCTTCAAGCTGGCTCCTCCCAGCCACCCGGGTGGTAAAACCTCGGCTTCGCCCCATGACGCCAGATCTAGCCCGCTGGAAGCCAGGTTGCGCGTCGAAGCCGGGGAGGTCGGGTGGGTCATGTGGATGAACAACATATACCACTCTTAGAACTCCTGTTACAGGTGAGTAACCTGTATTTCTAGGGACGTGGATATGTTGTTCAATCCACACTTTGTGGCAGACTCCTAGCAGTTCTCCGGGAGGAGGGAGGCAAGGCGCGAACCCCCGATACTTACTTAGGGAATAAGGACTGGAGAACTGAGGTCCCAAAACCAGCATCCCGGCGTGACTCAAGGTCAATGTGGTAATGGGAAATGAAGGTGTGTGCTGACTTCAGGCAGCAGCCTTGCAGATTTCCTGGATAGGACATCCTAGAAGCAGCCATCAAGCAGCAGTATGGCGGGTAGAATGAGCTCTTATCCCTTTGAGAGGCTCCATGCCTGCCAACCTATAGCAGAGATCTATGCAGGAGGTGACCCACCTGCCTATCGTCCACTTAGCTGCAGGTCTGCCAGGTGCAGCTTCAGCATAGGTGACAAACAGCTGGCGAACCTCTCCCCGAACTTCAGCTGTCCACTCCTTATAATAAGCGAGCGCCTTCTAGGGTCCAGAGTATGGAGCCTATATTCGGCCTCCGAGGTGTGATTGGGGTAGAACACCGGCAGAGTCAACACCTGGTTAAGGTGAAACTCCGACACCACCTTCGGAAGGAATTTCGGGTGGGGGCGCAGGACAACCTTGTCCCTGTGGAAGACCAGATAGGAGACTCATGGAAAGCATCTGAGCTGTCCCATCCTTCTGGCTGACATAATAGCCACCAAGAAGGTGGTCTTCCATGACAGGTGGAAGATATTGCACCTGTGCATCGGTTCGAATGGCTTGCCCATGAGCTTAGCCATACCAGCAGTAGATCCCACAGAGGTGGAGGTTCTCACACCGAGAGGATATGTGATCAAGGCCTTGAAAAGCGCCAGACCACTCTTTCTCCTACGCCACCACTGCTTGCCGCCCGCCGGTAAGCAGAGATGGCTGCCAGGTGCACCTTAAGGGTCAGCCGAATCGAGGTCCTAGCTGAGAAAGGGACCATATAGTCCAAAAATGCTAGCCAATGTACAGGAAGAAGGTTCCAACCCTTGTCCTGACACCAAATGGAGAATCTCTTCCATTTAAAGGCATAGCATTTTCTGATCAACTCCTTACGGAACGCCTCAACGACGTTAAGGACCTCGTCGGAAAGACTCACGGCCTGGAACTCTAGCCGCTCGGGAACCAGGCCGTCAGGTGCAGGGATTGAAGGTCCGGATGGAGAACCTTCCCCTTGTCGACTGAGATCAGGTCCGGGTGGGCTGGAACCCGCCTCCGGAGCCTGGAGCTGAGGCTGAGGAGATCTGGATACCAGAACTGGCTGGGCCAGTCTGGGGCTACCAGAATCACCTGTGCCTTGTCCCTCCTCGCGAAGCACCTTGTGGATCAAGGGAAATGGAGGGAAGGGAGAAGAGGCCTAGGGTCCACGGCTCTCAGAAGGCATCCCCTGCAGCGAGCCCCTGCTGAGGGGGCGGCATGAAACAGCCTCAGCTCGTTCTCCCTCAGGGTAAACAGGTCCACCTGAGGGTGCCCCAATGGGAGAACAGATCTTCTACTACCTCGGCAGGAGAGACCACTCGTGAGATGCAGCGCCATCCGGCTGAGGGCATCGAGCTGATTGTTGGAGGCTCCTGCCACATGGATGGCTAGGAGATCCGCCTCCAGGCTGATCACGAGAGACCAAGTGTGAGAGCCTTGCACAGAGGCCAGGAGTGTGTCCCGCCTGACGGTTGAGGTAGTACATGGTCGTGGTGTTGTCCGTCTGGACCTGAACCACTTGACCCCATACAAACGGAGTGAAGGCGGTGAGGGTTAGTCGAACTGCTTGAACCTCCAGAAGGTTGATGTGGCATCGAGACTCCTGAGGAGACCAGAGGCCGTGGACTCTGAGCTCCCCCAGATGGGCACCCCAACCCGTCAGAGAGGCGTCGGTCGTTAGAGTGCCCGTCAGCTCGGGGCGGACAAACGGGATATCCTCCTGCAGATGAACTGGGACGAGCCACTACTGTGGGCGTCCCACATCTCCTGGGTCACTGTCACTGGCTGGTCCGGGAGGACCGGCTGCCAGACCATTGATGGCCAGTCCCCATTGTGGGACGATATGCCAGTGGGCCCAATGGACCACGCTGGTGCAGGCCGCCATGAGGCCCAGAAGGTGCAGGAAGTCCCGGCAGGCAGCAGTTGCCCAATCAGAAATGATTGGGCAAGGAGGAAAGGACCGCCCTGTCCGCCGGAGCCGGGCTCTGGCTCGAGGGAGAGCCGAGCTCTGCCCGATGAACTGAATCACCTGCTAAGGCACTTAGTTCCTGACTTGGCCTCGCTGGATGAGGAGGCCAATCTGAGAGCAGACCTGGAGGGTCAGATCCCTGACTGCTCCACCTCCAACCTGGAGGGGCTGCAATCAGCCAGTCGTCCAGGTAAGAGTACACCGGACCCCTCGGCCACAGGAATGCTGTCACCACAGCCATGCATTTGGTGAAGACCCTTGAGCTGGAGAGAGGCCGAATGGCATGGTCCAGAACTCGTAAAGAGATCCCTCTGCTCTGAAGCGGAGGAATCGCTGATGAGACAGACGGATTGGGACGTGAAAGAACGTGTTCTGAAGGTCCAGAGAACAGAACCACATGCCGAGTTCCAAGGATGGAATGATCTGAACCAGAGTGACCATCCTGAAGGTGCGCGGCCTTAGGAACTTGTTCAGGTTGTGCAGGTCGAGAATGGGGTGCCAGTCCCCCGTCCATTTTGGGACCAGGAAGTACCTGGACACAAACCCTGGGTCTGGAGGAGGGTCCGCTACCTCTTTGATCACCTCCTTCTGGAGAAGCAAGGCAATGTCGGCTCGATGAGCCAACAGAGAGGCTGCGGAACCCGTTGCCCCCCCCCCCCGTGGGGCGACGGCTCGATAGGGAGGGAACTGCTCGAATTCCAGAGGCAGACCCCTGCCTACCACTTCTAGCACCCAGTGATCCGTGGTGATAGCGGACCAGGCGGGAAAAGTGGCGGAGCCATCCCCTCATGGGGGGAACCTGGGGGGAAGTGACGAGGTTGGGGGTGACACTCCTCAACCCGTCACTGGGCAGGCTTGGAGGAAGGGCCCGCTGAGGGACCCCCTGCACTCTTGCCTCCAGGCTTCCTACATGAGGAAGCGGCAGACTTGGCCTTAGGGCGCCAAGTATGAGCCTGCTGGCCCTGGTGCTGGTGTTGCTGGGTCGGACGTGCCGCAGGAGCAGAAGGGCAAAAGGGCTTATGCTGCTGCTGGCGGCCTTTGTCCTTCTGGGCAGACATGACTGAGTCCAAGGTGGCATTGGACTTCTCAATTCTCTGGAGATGGCCTTCCACCACCGGCCCGAACAAGTCGGTGCCCAGGAAGGGAACATCTGCCAGCTTATGCTGGGTGTCCGCCGTGAAGGTGGAGATCCGCAGCCAAGCTCTGCGGCACATGGCCACTGTGGCCGCTACTGATTGGGCACAAGAATCGCCAATGTCCAACGAAGTTTGGAGCTGTTGTTTTGCCATCACCCTTCCCTGATCCCGCACTTGCTTGACCGTCGTCTGAAGGTCAGCCGGGAGATAAGGAATCACCTCATCCAGGGAACCCATAAGGGCATGTGAGAAATGCGCCATCAGAAGGGCCGAGCTAGCCTGACGAAGGCCTAGGGAGGAAGCAGCATAAACCTTCCGCCCCGCGTAATCCAACTTTTTGGATTCTTTATCGGGCAGTTTGTCCACGTCCCGAGCGCTCCCGGAACGCTGGAAAACGCTATCGGTCACTAAAACCTCCTCAGAGGGGTGCTCCGAGAAACTGGAGAGTGAGCCGGTGGGGACCGCGTACTTGCGAGCCATCCTGGCCAAAGGCGCGGGATAAGATGCTGGCCGCTGCCACAACTCCAGGGCTGGGCCAACAATGGCTTCGGCCACCGGAAAGGCCTCTGTAGGGGAATCCCCGCGGTCCAGTATCTCCATGAGGGGATAATTGGCCTGCTTTGAAACTGGTTCGAGCTGCATCCCAGTGGACTCTGAGATGAGTCAAAGCAAACCTAAAAACGAGGATGGGCTCTCGTCCACCGACTGGCCCCCTGCAGACTCCAGGTCAAGCGGCCTGGAGAACAGGAGGAGTCAACAAACCCGAGCAGTCTCAAGAGCATTTAGCTACCATGCTTATTTGTAGAAGGCCATAGAACCTGTTCCTTCAGCCCAGAGAGGAGCAGGATTCTACTTACACTTCTTCCTAGTGCCGAAAAAGACGGGTGACCCGAGACCCATTCTGGACCTCAGTGAACTAAACCAATTGGTTGAGTACAAGAGGTTTCGGGTGGTCACCCTTTAGGGTCTGTGCCCCATGATACACCATGGGAACTGGCTGGCATCACTGGACATGCAGGATGCTTACCTCGGCATCCTCATGGCAATGCCCCAAAGGAGGTTCCTCAGATTCACCTTCCAGGGCAGGCACTTTCAATTCGGGGCACTATCCTTTGGCCTTTCATCGGCACCCAGGGTGTTTGCAAAGTGCCTTGCGGTGGTAACAGCGGCCCATCAAAGGATGGGTTATTATGTCTTTCCATACTTGGACGATTCGCTACTGACAGCACCGTACAAGGAACAACTGCTACGATCCATTTGGGACACCTGTTCTCTCTCTTTGAGGGACTAGGTATCATGGTCAACATCCCGAAATCCTTCCTAATTCCATCCCAAAACTGGAACTTCATTGGGGCGCACCTCGACGTACTACTTGAGGAGGACTTCCTACCCCAAGACAGAGCTGTCCAGCTTCAAGTCCTAGCTAGTACATCTTTTCTGCCTCGATCGTACCAGCCAGAACTCTGTTAAGGCTGTTAGACCACATGGCAGTGTCCGTCATTACAGTCCCCTTTGTGAGACTCCACATGAGGACGATGCAGTGGACCCTACGTGTCCAATGGGACCAACGATGGGATGACTTGAATCAACCAGTCTCCATCATGAAACCGGTCCATCAGGAACTCACCTCTCAACCTCCAGCCTCATAAATCAGGAACAGGGCTTAAAAAAATCAGGGATAAAGGACCAAAATCAGGGACACATCTTCAAAATTGGTGATATCCACTCAGGAAGCTGGTAGAATAAGGGGCTTGGTGTAAAATGCATTTTCTAAGGAAGAACAAGTCTGTACTTTAATGTTTGACATTATTTTGTACTTATAACCCCCACTGATTGGTCACGGAAACACAATTTTTAGGAGGGACAGAGTAAAATGTTGAGGCAAAATCAGGGACGTCCCTGACAATCAGGGACAGTTGAGAGGGATGGGAACTCCTGTGATGGATGACATCTCCTTCGCTGCACGAAGAGATGTCCTTTCAAAGAGAAGTGCCAGACCAGGTCTTAATATCTGATGTCTCAGGTACAGGATGGGGAGCACATCTAGACATTCACAGGACTCAGGGCTTCTGGTCCGTAAATGAGGAATCTCTTTCACATAAATATTCTAGAGCTGAGAGCGGTTCTCTACGCCCTGCAGGCCTTGAGTACCATGCTCCGACCAGGACACCTCCTTGTGCAAACAGACAGTATGTCAGTGGTGTTCTAGCTCAGCAAACAAGGAGGTACACACTCCTACCACCTCTACATTGAAGCAGTGAGGGTGTGGAATTGGGCCATATCCCATCGTCTAGAGATCTCAGCTGTCCACGTCCCTGTGGTCCAGAATACTCTGGCCGATGCTGTCAGCCGAACTCGGTCGAGAGCATACGAATGGACTCTTCTCCAGTCTGTCATCAACAAGCACTTCGACAGATGGGGAAAACCCGAACTGGATCTCTTCACCACCGCTACCAACGCAAAACTGCCCAATTTTTGCTCGCTAGATCCAGGGCCTGGTGTTTTCTGGCAAGACACATTGTCCGCTTCCTGGAAGGGAGATTCTTCTACATCTTCCCTCCGCTTCTGCTCCTTCAGAAGGTTCTTCCTGTTACAAGCAGAGGGTGCAACAATGATCCTGGTGGCACCACTATGGCCTTGACAGATCTGGTTCCCACTGCTGCAGCAGCTGACTGTGGAACCTCTGATTCCCTTGCCATTGAAGACTTACCTGCTTTCCCAGGACAAGGGATCTTGGTCCACCCAACCTTCAATCCCTACACCTACATGCATGGGTCCTGAGGACTTAGCCAGACTCCGCTCAGAGTCTCGGACAAGGTCGCTGACGTCCTGGTGGCTGCCAGGAAACCCTCCACCAGAGTGACCTATGCCATGAAGTAGAAACGCTTTGTCTCTGGGCTGTGGCTCGTCACCTAGACCCTTTGGCCTGTCTGGTGAACACTCTCCTCAAGTGCCTGTTGTCTTTCAGACTCAGGTTTGGGTTATTCCTCCATCAAAGTGCATTTAGCAGTCATTTCTGCCTGCCATATTCCTGTCGAGGGCAGAACTGTGGCACAGATGGAGGTAACCTGTATTTTCTTAGAGGTATCCTACACATAAAGCCTTCCATAAATGACCCCATCCCTCCTTAGGACTTATTTGTTTTGGAGAAGTTAACTTGCCCCATATGAACCAGCCACAGATTGCGAGCTTTATGCTCTTCTTGAAAGTGTTATTTTTAGTTGCAGTGACTTCTGCTCAAGGATTTCTGAGCTTCAGGCCCTGATGTGCAAGGAGCCTTATTTGGTGTTTCACAAGGACCAGGTGGCCTTGATAACCAATCCTAAGTTCCTACCTAAGGTGGTGTCTGAGTTGACTTTGAATCAGGACATCCAGCTTCCTGTCTACTACCCTGGTCATTCAAACAGGGAAGAGGCTCTTCTCCATACTTTAAATGTTCACCGCATTCTGCAGTTTTACTTGTCCAGAACAAAGGACTGTAGACATTCTGACCAGTTGTTTGTTTCCTTTGCCCCCAGGACCCAAGGGGGCCCTGTAGCCACACAGACCCTGTGAAAGTGGCTAGTTCATTGTATCTCATTTTTGCTATCAGAAGCACAACAAGCCCTTGCTGAGTTCGGTGAGGGGTCACTCCACAAGGGGTGTAGCGGCCTCCTTCGCAGCACTCCGAAGCGTGTCTGCGTCTGATATTTGTGGAGCTGCTATGTGGCACAGTCCACACCTTCAGAAGGCACTACAGTCTGGACGTTGCCTTCGATGCAGAGCAGGCTTTGGCCTCGCAGTTTTGCAGGGTCCTCTCTTAAGAGAACCCCTTTCTCTCTTTGTTATCTAACCCCTCGTGAACTAGCATGGTTTTCTGTACTGCTTGGAAATCAGTCCTAAGTGTTTACCTGCTGCAAGAGCTGACTCTCAAGTAAGATAGTAGCGTTACATAAGAACTTACCGTAACAGTAGATCTTTGAGAGAAGCTCTTAGCAGGTATATTTCCCACCCTCCTTCCCCCTAGAGGTTTTCTACTGCATGCGACTTACATTGGCTATCTCATGTTGACTTTGTGAGGTACTGACCTCGGTTCCCTGGTTTAGATCACATTCCATCCTTATGCTGGAATCTCCAGTGGAAGAAGAACTGGGGGCATGTCAGGGACCACCCACCCTTTATACCATATGTGACATCGGAGGAGGGCCGATGTCGCAGGCGGTCCCTGCCATAGATTGCTGGCTAGAAATTTGCCATGGGGTCCTGTCACCTGCCAGCCACAGTCCTAATTGTGTTACCTGCTGCAAGAGCTTCTCTCAAAGATCTACTGTTACGGTAAGTTCTTACGTCACTGTACTTTATCTTCCCCCTGTTTCCCCCTCCCCCCAGGATGCACCAGGAGACGAGCAATTTGTTGCTCAGTGTGCCTTTCCTGGTGAAACATTTCAATAAATAAATAAACAAATATCTAGTGGGACAGTAGTAGAGAGGAGGTTATACTGCCTTTGTACAGGTCCCTGGTAAGGCCTCATCTAGAGTATGGAATTCAGTATTGGTGCCCACACCTCAAAGGACATTGACCTGCTGAAGAAGGTACAGAAGAGGGCTACAAAAATGATAGTGGGTCAGCAGGGTAAGGCATATGAGAAGAGGTTGAGAGCACCAAACATGTACTTCCTGGAAGACAGAAGGGAGAGAGGGGACATGATTGGGACCTTCAAGTACTTAAATGGGATAAATAAGGTTGATAAGGAGAGTCTCTTTAAGCTGAGTGATGACCATAACACAAGGGGGCACAGTCTTAAGCTGGAATGTGGGAGGTTTAGGAGGGAGGTCAGGAAGCACTTCTTCACAGAGAGGGTGGTGAACACTTGTAATGAGCTGCCGGAAGAGGTGATCTCATTGAAGACAGTGGGCAGCTTTAAGAGAGGCTGCGATAGGCATGGGGGAAGGTAAGGATAATGGGTAGAGAGGGATGGCAGGGACAGTAGCTCAAGCTATGGACCCTGCAATATGAGCAGATTAAATACACCAAATGGCCTTCCTTCTGCTGGCATCTTTGTATGTTCGTATGACTGCATGGCTTACAGCATCCACCCCGCCCACCCCGTGCTAACACACTGATATAAGGCATTGGCAGCAAATTAAGAAGGTACCATTATTTTATTGTGTTGTGTTCATAACAGAAAAGCAGCCCTGGATTTCTAGCTTCTGTCTGCTCAGAATCGCTCAAACTATAAACACAAACAGCAGACCACGTGGTTATGGCATCAATCAGCAGCAGTAACCCAGTCAGTCAGAATGGGGGCCTTGAAAAAACATTGGAACCCGATTCCCCTACCTGTATTAGCAGCAGCACAGCTGGAAAGGGGGTCAAGCCATTCGGTCCCAGGTAAGTCACATGGTCCAGAAGGATGCCAGGAGTTGAAACTGAGCAAGAGCGTTGCACGCTGGACTACAGTGATGAGCACCGAGAACTCAGAGTGACAAAACATGAGGAGCTGAACTATTCCAGCCAAATGCACAAAGACTTACAACTAAATGAAATACTTTTGACTTTTGAAATAAAGCTGTTGACCAGAGATAATCTTTCCCTACATTGTTGTAAAGCAGTAAGATACTCCCAGTGGCTACAGTAATCATCTGTTAATCCCTCCCGGGGCATGTGGCATTCCCCTTCACCTTGTGTCGCATTAGGCCCCACGGATGATGAACAGATGGTTACTGTAGCTCCCAGTTATACCTTATTTCCTTATTTGCCTCCTATTATTAAGTATATAGCTCGGGGAACCAGTGAAGACAGTGGTGCAGGTGCAAGCAAACAGACCCTCACATGTGAATTTACCTAATATTGATCTTGTGCAGGAGGCACCACCATCCTTGAGTGAACCACTCTTTAAAATAATACTTTATAATGTATGTGGAGCCTTGTTACCAACCAGAATAAAACAGTTTATAACGCTTATAGTGTATAGTAGAACATTGCTTTTTTTTGTTTTTTTATAGAATTCCATCCTTTCAAAATACTGTCATACCACAGTTCAAAGATCATGGAATGTGATTGTACCCTTTAGTGGGATAACAGCATGCTGAAACCTCGAGACTGCATGAGTCAGTTTCGGTTTGAAAGCGAAGGAATTATCATGCGCACATTTCACGCAGTGGGCAATGGACAGTGAGAGAGGTTACCGCGTTGGGGGGGGTGGGAAGTCTCGCAACTTGACGGTGCAGCAGTTGGTAGTTTTTTTTACTGCGCATTATCAAAAAATACAGGCTTTGCAACTTTACGCACAACCAGTGTGTTCTGGCACCTCAGGGTTCTTAGTCTAACCGATCTGTCGGAGGGCATCAGAGACTCTCAGTGACAGAACAGACAGGTTGTGCACAATTGCCCATCCAGTCTTCTCTGTATCTTGATTCAGGAATGAAAGAAAACAAAAAGATAAATTGGTATATTGATGTTTGTGCTAGAAGAAAACATTATTGCTGAAAGAAACTACATAGTGACTTAACAAATGCTGCTGATTATACTGCTGAGTCAAAGTGCCTTGGATTTCTAGCCTCCTCATATAGCCAGGGAACACTTTCTGTTTTAACTATGAAGATATCAAAACAACTGTAAAGATGGAAACTTTGCCACTTGCTTTTCTTGCAGTATTTTTTAAGGGCAGTAGATGTCAGCCTTGCTTCAAAAGACTGAGTATGCAAAGGAACTGTATGGTATATATAGTACTTCCACCAAAAATGTCTCAACTAGGTTATACTGTAGGTCTGCGTGTCATGCTTCCGTACAGTCTTTCTGAACTGGTCAGCCTTAAAATGGGAAGCATTGACCTTTAAAGTAGGCAGAAAACAGCTAGAATGCGTAGCACATTCTTAAAGAATAAATCACGTGTAGGCCCGTTCGCACTGGAGCATTTGAAGCGATTCTCAGTGCTTGAACCATTTTGCGTTTGCCTGCCCGATTGGCGTTTCATGACTAACCCACTTCCAGATCCGATTAGGAATCAGGTCCAAACCCTGGTAAGACCAGGGTTTGAGCACGTTCTGTAAATCGCTTTTGAAAATGGAATAGGTTTACTTACAGTACGAACGGTCCAATCCATTTTGATCCATGTTGGCTGGTGGAGCGCGTGGTGCATGATGGTAAGCAGCTTTTAGCAGCTGCCGAACCGGACTTGTACTGCACACGGATTATAGCCATAATGTGAACTCCAGAGACCGCTTCTCCTGAAACGGATCAGAGAAGTGAGTTTCAGTGCAAATGCAACAGCACGGTAAGCACAAATCCATTTTTGAAAATGAATTTTGCAACCGTGCTGTAGTGCGAATGGGGCCCTAGTGCTAAGAAATGTTTGAGTGAGTACAATTTTTACTAGCTATATATCCACAGATAGCTCTAACATTGTGTAAACAACAGCGTATCTTCATGGAGTGAAGGTAACTTTAGGTGTAAACTGTAGTGCTATTTGAAAATCATTGCAGTTGAGAGGTACAGAGTGCTATTTAAAATCATGGCAGTTGAGAAGTAAAGAGTGCTACTTGAAACTCATAGCAGTTAAGAGGTACAGGTATGCTTGCTGCTATCCATTTTGTAGGCAGACTTCAGCAAGTCCATACTTTTCTTTTGAATTATGTTTCTTCAGAAGAGATTGGCCTTCGGTGCAAGCAGTTTTATTTGCTTATCAGGCTTTATGACCTGGTTCTCATGTAAGGTACACATGACCTGACTTATTTTAGTGGAGATGCTCTGTCTGACACCAGTTGTTTCACAGAATGCTATGTGCTTAGGATCCCTTATGAGTAGAGAGCAAACAGAAGCTGCTTGTAACTCTTCTTAAATATGCAGTTCTGCTCAGTTAGTGCTGTATCCATGATTGAAGGTTGAATGTCTGCATTGCATGTAACTGCTTTTAAGAACCTGTGCTCAGACTATATCGTGATTTATACTAACTGTATTTTTACATTCAGTTGTGCTTGCACAAGGAACATCTAGCTCTGATTTGCTTTTCAGAGGTGTGTCACTCGGAGCCAATTGCAGCTGAACCTCAAAGGGGTTTAGCACTGCAGACCAATGAGGAGCCACACTGTTCGTGACACTAGTCACTGCTTGTTGGGTGGAAATTTTGTGTACTTGAAAAACATCAGCTGCTCCTATCAAACAGGAGCGTCTGTCTTCTTTCATTTACGTAACGCTGCCCAGCAAACAGCACTCTGCCCTTACCTGCGCTCCTGCAGGCCTTTCCACACATTGTGCCTCTGTCAGACACACAAAGAGCCACTGGGAGCAGATAGCAGTCCTCCCCCAGCCCGCCCCATGCTGCCATTCCCCGTCCTGCCTTCACCACCAGCACAGTCCTGCAGAACAGAGTTAGCGTGCCCATTCCTCTCCACATGCACCCACTCAGCATGTAACAGATTAAATGCAGTGGCACAGCCGATGGTGCTCCCTGTGGCAGGGCCTGTAGAGGACGGGGAGCTGGGGATATCCCCGGTCCCGCACATGGAGGGGCTCAGCTCCATGGCCTCCCACCCATTGTCACCAATCATCATCATCACCATTAACTCACTCACACAGGCGGCATTACAATCCATTGCTCATACCAGTGAGTCACACACACACACACACACCCCGGATCTACTGTGGCCGGAGTGAAACCAGATCTTGTCTGGGTGGCGAGAAGCCCCTGAGCCGAGCGAGAAAGAAGCACGCACATTCTTGATGCCCTACAGGGGGCATGCCTCAGACAGCTAGTATTGGAACCCACTCAGGAGGGAGCAATCTTAGACCTGGTTCTCTCAAATGGGGAAGGAGAAAGAATCTCAGATTTAGAAGTGGGTAGCCATCTGGGAACAAGCGACCACCAAACAGTGTGGTTCACTATAAACACAGCCATACAATCAATGCCATACAAAAGCAAGAGTATTGGACTTTAGGAGGGCTGACTTTGGGAAAATGAGAGAGTGTCTCAGAAAAGCACTAGCAAACAAGCAAGAAGGAAGGGTGGAGGAACAATGGGAGTGATCAAAACAGCCATCACAGAGACAACAAGCCTTTGTGTAAAGCAAATCAATAAAACACAATGAAGGAAAAACTGCTATGGTTCTCAAAAGAGGTGGCAGGGAAGGTTAAGGAGAAAAGGATATCATTCAGGAAATATAAGGAAACACAGAAGGAGCAGGACAGAGAACTTTATCAGTTAAAGCAGAAAGAGGCTGGGAAGGCAGTCAGAATAGCAAAGGCCCAAACCAAGGAAAGGATAGCCAGTTCTGTTAAAAAGGGGGATAAGACCTTTTATAGGTACATTAGGGAATGAAGAAAGACCAAAAGAGGAATACTGAGGCTTAATAAAGGGGAGGGAATGTGGGTAGAGGGTGACAGTGAGAAAGCAGGGATACTGAACGAATATTTCTGCTCAGTATTCACAAAGGAAGAGGAGGGAGAGGTACCTAAACCAAACAAGAGAAACACTCCGAAGACGGGGGTCGATACCAGTCCATTTACAGAAGAAAGGGTTCTGAAAGAACTAATAAAATTGAAGGTGGACAAAGCAGTGGGCCTGATGGGATTCACCCAATAATTCTAAAAGAACTAAGGGTAGAACTAGTGACACCGCTGACTACTCTCTTTAACAAATCATGGAGGTTGGGGTGGTACCTGAGGACTGGAGGAGGGCAGATGTGATTCCTCTTCACAAAAGGGGAGCAGGACAGAGGCAGGAAACTACAGACCAGTTAGTTTGACCTCAGTGGTAGGGAAAATGATGGAATCACTTCTGAAGGAAAGAATTGTTGAATACCTAGAGGCCAGTGGGCACAGGACCCAAGGCACCATAGATTCACGATGGGAAGGTCGTGTCAGACAAATCTAATATATTTCTTGACTGGGTGACCAAAGTAGTAGACCAGGGAGGGCTGTGACATGGCCTACCTAGATTTAGCAAGGCATTTGATACAGTCCCACACAAAGATTAATACAAGTTAGCCAGCCTTGGAGTGGGTTCCAAGGTGGTAGCCTGGATAAAAATTGGCTAGAGAACTGGACGCAAAGGTAGTAGTAAATGGAGTACACAGTGAAGAAAGGAGGGTTACTAGCGGGTACCGAGTGTTCAGTACTGGGACCGGTCCTTTTAATTTCTTTATATAAGTGACATTGCAGAGGAACTGAAGGAAAAGTATGTCTCTTTGCAGACGACACAAAGATCTGCAACAGGGTTGATACACAAGATGGAGTGGAAAGGATGAGAAGGGACTTGGCAAGGTTGGAGGAATGGTCAAATGTATGGCAGCTCAGATTCAGTGCAAAGAAGTGCAAGGTAATGCACATGGGAAACAAAAACCCAGGGGAAGAGTACACAATGGGGTGAGATACTGACAACAGTAAAAATTGAAAGGGACCTGGGGGTAATTATATCAGATGACCTAAAGGTGGGCAAGCAATGTGAGAAGGCAGTAAGGAAGGCTGGGGGATACTGGGATGCATAGGAAGAGGCATCAATAGTAGAAAACAGGAAGTTGTTATCCCTCTGTACAGACAGTTGGTGAGACCCCATCTGGAGTACTGTGTGCAGTTCTGGAGACCCCATCTCCATAAAGACATAGACAGAGTGGAGGCTGACCAGGAGGAGGACAACCAAAATGGTGCAGGTCTGCACCAGAAGACATACAAAGAAAGACTAAAGGAGCTTAATATGTATACCCTTGAGGAAAGAAGGGAGAGGGGACATGATAGAAACTTCAAGCACCTCAAGGAATCAACAAAGTCCAAGAGGGTAGCATCTTTCAGAAAAAGAGATGTGCAAGAACAAGGGAACAGTTTGAAGATGGGGGGCTCCAGAGGTAATGTGAGGAAGCATTTCTTTCACAGAGAGGGCTGTGGATGATGGAACAGCCTCCTGAGGAGGTCATGGAGTCAAGAACAGTGGGGAATTCAAGAATACATGGGACAGACATAAGGCAGTCCTAGTGGGGGGTAGGAGGAAGTAAGCTGTTGGTTAACTAGGATCTGCAGCTTATCTGTTAGGTAGGAAAATGGGCAGACTAGGTGGTCCTTATCTGCCCTCAAATTCTACGTTTCTATGTTTCTATGTGCTGACTGGCTCAGCTGTGGCTACACACCTTCTGGTTGTGGTTCACTTGCTTGCCGGTGCAGCGGCACGATCACCAATCCATCAGTGGCACGCAGTAATTGAGTAGCACAGGCTCAGCAGCACTAGTAGTAGCACGGCGCTAGCGGGTTGGGAAGAGAGAGTTCGGTTTTGGCAGTCAAGTCAGAAATCGGATGGTCCGTCCGTGGTGGAAAGGATGGCAGAAGCCATGGAAGGGAAAAGTCAAGGTGTCCTCCTCTCCCAGTCCCGGCTGCTCTCCAACGGACATGGTCCCATGACTCCACCCATGCCCTGAAATGCCCGGCAGCAACACTGGATAAAATGATTTATTTACCATTCCATGATGCCAACAGTTTGATGGTGACTACTGCGCCAGGAGTGTTTGACCCTGGCCTGAAGAACTTGAAGGACCAGGACGGGACTGGAGCGAGTGAGTGGTATCACCTCCAGGGCATGATGAGGTGAGCCTGGTAGGCCGGGCCACCAGCTGGGCTGGGGCACTAAATTGTGTGTGCAAGGCCCCAGGCATGAGGATAGGTAACTAGGTCTGAGAAGGACGGGCAATAAATTGTGTGTCCACACACTGTCTGCAGTGGTCTTTTACTGGGTGGCACTCAACATCATGATTATTGTCTAGTCTGTGTCACCACACAGTGAGTCTAACTATTTTGTCACATCACACAGACGGCTGGTCTCAGGCACAGACTTTGCTAGTATTGCTACAGAAAACATAAGAAAAGTGCAGTACTTTTTATTCAAACCTTCCAAGTGTAGACCGATGATCCCAGCCGCTAAGGATGGCAGATGCCAAGCATTGGCAGAGTTGCTACAGGATTTTTCTTGTACAGTTGGTCAAGGAGCCTATGATGGAGGGGCTTTCCTGGATCAGATACTTTAATGGAGATTTCATTGGGGATGCCAGGGTGATGCAGTTCCAGTGACCACAATTCAGTATTGTTTCTGGTTGACATAAAGGTCCACCACTCCAACTTCAAAACAAAGGTTCTAGACTTCAGAAGGGCAGAGTCTGAGAAAATGGGAAGCTGCTCAAAGAAGGATTGGCAGAAGGAGGGAGGGAAGAGGGGTTGGAGGCAAAATGAGATATGATCAAGAGAGTACAGCTGAAGCAACCAGTTTGTACATTAGGCAGGTTGATAAGAACACAAAGTACAAAAAACCACTGTGGTTTACCAGAGGGGTAGGGGAGGCAGTTAGAGCTAAGAGGGCAGCATTCCTGAAGAATAAAGGAGGGTAGAAAAAGAGCAACTAGGAAAAAATATTTAGAAAAGCTAAATGACGCCTAAAGGACAGTCAGGAAGGCAAAGACTGACAGATAGCTAAGAACTGTGGAAAGGGTCAGGGAGGGAGGGAAAGCCTTCTTCCGGAAAAAATTTTTTTATTAGTATGCTTCTTCCCTGCCGCTGAGGCTCAGCACCCGCCCATCTTGGACCCTCTCCTTGTCCCCAGGACTTACCTCCAGGCAGAGAATACCCCTGGATTGCCCCCAGAGCAGGGCCATTGTACCGCGCGAACCCAAGACGATAACAGAAGAAGGATTCCGTAGGTAGCCCACAGGCATTGCCTCCCCTGGCTTTCCCCCACAGCGGCATGGAGTCGGCCGGCCACATTATTTGGACGGGATAGGTGAACAGCCAGAATGCCACAGAGGGCAAACTGGAGCCGGAAAAGCAGGGCACTCATAGGCAGCCACTATTTTTGACCAAGTTCCGAATTGAGGTGTGGCGGCGGTGATACAGAGTGTCAGCATCCGGTATGCCTCCTGGAGATTCCAGGCACCGGACGCAGTGGAACCCCAAGCCTCTGCCAGGGGTCCGTAGTGCGTTGTTCACACAAACCCCCAGAGAAAGAGCTGTCCCTTGGACACGCAGTCCTTCTTCCCCTGGCTGGCCCTCCGACTCCTGAGAGTCCGCTCCCAAACCTGGGACATTGGCATTGCAGGGGACCCTTGCCACTGTGCTGGCAGGCCAGCCTTCTTCCGTTACATTAGGAAAAAAATGAAAATGAAAGGGAGAATTGTCAGGCTGAAGAGTTAGAGTGGATGGATGGAGGATGTGGCAGCTGTGGTTGGCATCTGCCTGAGATGGCATTCTTGGCTCAGGGTTTCTAGCTTTGTTACTGATGTACTGCAGTCCATCCTAAATGCCCCCTTCAGAGGCTACAAGCTCTTTGGGACGGATGTGCAGGACATGCTCTCTGACCTACAGGCCTCAGGAAGGACCATGTGATCGGTCCATTCCCTTTACCATACCCAGCCAAGAAGTGGGCAGAAAGTGCCTTTTCATCTAGCCTCCCACAGACCCAAGTCGAGTACCTGACAACCAGGCAATGCGCAGAGCAGAAACAGTCCTGCCTTCCCTATCTCCGCCATCTGAAAGGCGCTTAGAGGTTCAGATGTGGCCTCGGCTGCTGGTTCTGTGTCAGCATGACTCCTTGCCAGACCCCCACCCTCCAGTACTACAGGAACTGATGGTAGGGGGTTGCTTCTCCCTTCACCTGGACAGGTGGAAGGAGATCACGACAGATGCTTGGGTCCTGCAGCTCATAGAGCAAGGCCACACTTGAGAACTTTTGGAGTGGCCTCCAGTTCCTTCCAGCTACCCCTCCCCGACCACATTCCAGTGTGGCTGGAGGTAATTCACACTGCTATAGAAAAGGGCCATATTGCCAGTTCACACAGATCAGAGGAACAGAGGGTTCTATTCCCACTTCTTTCTAGTTCCCAAATCCACAGGGAATTTGCGGCCCATCCTGTACCTGATAAACGTGAACTTCTACATCCAGTACAAGAGGTTCAGGATGGTAACCCTACAAGACCTGCTACCTCTACTGCACAAGGGAGACTGGTTATGCTTCCTAGACATGCAGGATGCATCCTGCACATAAAGATTTGTACTCCCTACAGGAAGTACCTCAGGTTCCAGTACCAGGGAGAGCACTACCAGTTCAGGGTATTGCCCTTTGGCTTATCTTCTGCGTCACTGGTCTTTACCAAATGCTTAGCAGTGGTGGCAGCAGCCCTCAGGAGGGAGGAGCTGTATGTCTTCCCTTACCTGGACGACTGGCTGCTCAAAGCTCAGTTCAAGGAGCACCTGTCTTACACTCTAGCGCTTACCAGACAGCTGTTTCATGCCCTAGCGAATTATGGTCAGCCTGCACAAGTCAGTCTTGGTCCCTTGTCAGTGTATCCAGTACATAGGAGCGATACTAGACACAGTTCATGGATCAGCTTTCCTGCCCCAGGACAGGGCAGAGCGCTTGATAGCTCAGGCCCAGGTTCTTTACAACAGCAGATATGTCACAGCCAGGACATTCCTCAGACTACTGGGCCTGCTGGTGGCAGCCATTGTCATGACCCCCCCCCAGGCCCGGCTGCACATGCAGATCTCCAATGGACACTGCGGGTCCAGTGGGATCTACACACCAACGATCTTGAACAACTGGTTCTGGTCATGTTGCCAGTAAAGAAGGTTCTTCAGTGGTGGGTTGACCTCAGCAATTTGCTCAAAGGGGTTCCACTGTTTATTCCTTCCCTCATCAGATTCTCATCGTGAACTCTTCAGGGTGGGCTGGGTATGTACCTGTCCTACATCAGACCCAGGGTTCCTGGACTGCAGTGAGTTCCCTCCACGTCCGTGTTCTAGAGATGAGAGATGTTCTGTATGCTCTGCAAGCCTTCCAGAACTACCTGTCCTCAGGACCTCTGCTGGTGCAGACGGACAGCATCAGTGTGGTACACTACATAAACAAGCAAGGGGGGGACCCTGTGCAGAGAAGCAATGAGGTTTTGGTACTGGGCTCTAGAACATGGTCTAGAGCTGTCGGCCATCCATGTTCCAGGTGTCCAAAACGTCCTGGTGGACAGGCTAAGCAGGTCGCAGTCTAGGATGCATGAGTGGGAGCTGCTGACACCAGTCGAGAAGACCTGTTCGACAGATGGAGTCATCCAGAGCTGGACCTTTCGGATCCCCACTCAGTGCAAAACTGTTACTTTTCTACTCGCTCACTCCAGTGCCTGGAGCTTCCTGGTGAGACACGCTGTCCCTCTCTTGGAAAGGGAGGGTCCTCTATGCCTTTCCTCCCTTCCCACTAATTCAGAGGGTGCTGCTCAAGCTTCAGATGGAAGGACCAACTGTGATCCTCATTGCTCCCTTCTGATCTGGTCAGATATGGTTCCCCTTACTGCAGCAGTTTGCGGTGGAACCTCCAGTGCCCTGCCAGTGTGCAAAGGCATGCTCTCAAGAGCAGGCACCCAGGACCTTGAGTCACTACACCCATGCCTGGCTCCTGAAGACATAGCTATGGCTAGATCTGGGGTATCCCGAAGGCAGCTGATGTTCTGGTGGCTGCTAGGAAGCCTTCCAGCAGGGTCACTTATTCCATGAAGTGGAAGTGCTTTGCTCTGTGAGCAACTTCCGTTGTTTGGATCCTTTGGCTTGTCCAGTGAATCAGACTCTGGAGTACCTGCTGTCCCTCTCAGATTCTGGCCTGCAATACTCCTTCAAAGTGCACCTGGCTGTCATTTTAGCCTTCCATGTGCCTGTCGGTGGTCGTGCAGTGGCACAACTGTAGGTATCCCATACATTTTGAGAGGCATTCTCCATCTGAAGCCACCCATACGCAATCCGTACCCTTTGGGACTTGAATTTTGTGTTAGAAAAACTTACTTTGGCTTCCTTTGAGTCGGTCATGACAACAAGTTAAATTTCTGTTGTGGAAGCATTATTTTTAGTTACTATTACTCTTCTCGAAGATTTCCGAGCTTCAAGCTCTGATGTGTACCCAGTGGTCAGTAGAAGGAGCTCAAGATGGACTTACGCGAGGGGCAGGCCAGCACAAATGTTTCCCCTTTTCTATTGGGATGAGGTCATGAAGGACGCCCAGGGCACATACCCACATATGCCAGGTACATCTCTATCACTGAGATACATAGGGCTGCCACTGGATCTGATTTGCGTGCCTTCATTTTCTATTACAGTACTGGCCTGTTAAGTCATTGGGATGCTGCTTTTGGGTCCTCAGTTTTTCAGTCCCTATACCCTTTATAAAGCAACAGTCCTCAAGCCCCCACTGTTGGCTTACTTAATAAGGACTTAAACGGTCTAATTTTCCTTATTTTTCTCTACATAGTTTTTTTCAGGGGAAGGGATTGTAAATCCTCATATCAAGGAGATGGCCATCAGATCCCTTCCCCTTCATGGCTTAGATATGGCCATACTCTGTTCAGGAGAGACAGGGAAATGAGGAGGGGAGGAGAGGTTGTACTACATGAGAGGGAGGGAATAAAGGACACAGAAGTACAGGGACAGTGATGGAAAAGGAAGGACTGGAGGTGCTGTGGGTCATCCTGGAGACTGGTGCTGGGGCTGCTGTCTGTACAAGAGTGGTATACAGACCTCCAGCACAGGTGAGGACTTGGATAAGGCACTTTGGGAAGCCATCACCAGTGTGGCAAATAAGGGGGAGATGCTGCCAGTTGGTGACTTTAGTCCGCCAGACATGGAATTGAGCCGTCCAGCAGCAGCAGCTTTGGCAAGGAGGTGGGCCATCCTTGACTCTCTGCTGCGGACCTTTTCAGACATCTAGTCAACGAACCCTCTAGGGATGGTGCAATGCTGAACCTGGTGCTTACAGACAAGGACAGCATTGCAGACGTCATGGTAGGCAGTCCCCTAGGTACCAGTGATCACCGTACAGTGTGGTCTAACATTAACATGGGAACAGAGACCAGCCACATGAGGATGAGGGTCCTGGACTTTAGGAGAGTGGATTTTAAAGAGATGGAAGTCTGCCTCACTAACTGCCTAGTAGGATAGATTGCTAGGGGGGGATGGAGGAACAGTGGGCAAAAATAAGGGAGGGCATAATTTAGGCAACCTGCCTCTTCATGAAGGAACAGAGTAGAAGGAAAGGGGACTGTTATGGTACTCTAGGAAAGTGTTCACAGTGGTGAAGGAAAAACAGGTGGTATTCAAGAGGTATACAGAGACTCCGAAGGAGGAGGACAGGGAAGTATACCAAGTTAAAACACAAGGAAACAGGTAAGGCAGTGAGGGGAGAAAAGGTGCAGATAGAGGAAAGGCAAGCCAAAGAAATTAAATGGCAGGTAAGGTCAATGGGTCCCATGTTCAAAAGTGGCAGGGTGCGCCCCGTATGTAGATACTCTACGCATCCAAATGCGCCAACACAAAACAATGGGATATTCAGAAGATGCGCCATCAAATGCAACCGTGCATGTCTGACTGAATATCCCTAAACATGGGCAACTCAAGATGTAAGGGCCCAGCAGACGCTCGCCTGAATATGGGGAACTGCACACAGAAGGCAGGCACTGATGCACAACAGTGCCAGGAGCACATTGCACGGGTGCATGTGAGAAGGGTGGAAGCACAACAGTGCAGCAGCCCAGGGGACAGGGGAGGCACAGTGGCACACCACAGTGGCCAAAAGGGTCTGATGCAGGGTCTGCGAGTGGCCAGCACTGTGCATCATACAGACGTGGCCAGGCACGTGGAAAGCAATGTACACCGGTCAGGTCCGACACACAGCCATGGATAGGGGACCACAGCAATGTCCTTGACCAATTAACAGTGCTGAAGGCCAATGCTAAGCAACAACGCTGCAGACATGCCTGTGTGATGGATGGCCCAGTGTGCCACCAGCACACCACCACAATGGCATGTAGCTGGAGCCCACACATGGGGTCCACACTGACACCAAGACATGGCTGCTGACAGTGTAGGACACAGGCACATGGGCACACAGGGTGTAAGCTGTGGCCAGTGCCACCACCACAGTACTCCAAAGTGCCACCACAGGGAAGAAGTGTGATAGAACACAAGGACAGACGTGCAACAGGAACACAATGCAACCTGTGTTGGGGAACACAAGGATACACCTAGTGAACGCCCCTTCCCCCACCCCCGGGAACAGGGAGCGGTGGGTGATGTGAAGGCTTGCACCTACCTGTGGACACATGGATGGGTGGCACATGTGTTATACACCTGGCACCTACCCCTATAAAAGAACACACTACACACAACCATGTGAAAAAAATAAATACAAATATTTAATCAACAGTAGAAAAATGGGTAAACAACAGGGAACAAAAAACAGGAAGGATACAAACAATAACAAATATAAAAAAGAACAGTCAACAACAGTATTATAATGTATGGGAGAGGCTTATTACCTGTAGAAATCGCACAGTGTATAACGCTGTTTTGGTATTGTTGTGACGTCAAGAGATTGTTAACCCCTCTTGACTACATCACAACAATACTATAACAATGGGAGCTGATCTGCACATGTCTGCTTTGAACAAGCAGTACACTGCGAAACGGCCGTGGTGGTGATAGCTTGCCCCTAAGGCAGAGAGCTATGTGAAACAATAAAAAGTAAGGGCGGCCCAGTGGCGCTGAGGCTGGCCGCACTGGACACCACACCTCTCACCCGCCCGGCGTCCCATGTTGAGCAAGCTTGGGTTGCCGATGGGTCGGCCGGGGAGAGGATTGAGCGTCTGGAGGACGGCTCTCCTCCTGGGAGGGTGTAGATCATGATCCCGCTTACAGCAGCAACTCCCAGTGAGATTGGGAGCACCAAGCGGATTGCGCATGCAAAAGGGGAAGAGGCGACGACTGACGCTCATGAGCGGAGGTGCGGGAGCATGCCCAGCTCACTTGGAGCGTCATTGTATGTCCGCGCCTCCATAGGGGGATCACACACAGAACAAGGAAAAACCCTGGATTCTGGGGAGACGACAGCATGCCAGCACCATGCCCACTGCCGGATTCTACCCACCCAGTCCCGATATCCTCTGTCCCGCATCCAACCACCAGACCCGATTGAAGGCACACCCAAAGGTAGGAGAGGGTGACCCCGCCTTGGGGGGCACAAGCCAGGGGGCATCTAAGGTGGTGCGAGGTTGGGGTTCCGAGGGGACTTGAGGTGTGAGGGATCTCAGACAGGGCAGGACCAGCTGGGGATGCCTGAGGGATGCCTCAGAAACAGGTGACCAGAGGGAAATAAAGGGGAAAAATAAATAAAAAAAAGTAAGGCCTATCTTGTTTCAAACTGGTGCTCACCTGAGTTTTTGCCCATACACTATAAAAGCTAATGTATGGGTTTTGATCAGTAACCATACTGAAATCGCTTCTCGAGGTTACCATGACAACTAAAAACCTCTCGAGTTTCACAAAGTTGTCATGGTAACCTCTCGAAGTGATTACAGCATGGTTACCAATCAAAACCCATACATTATCCTCTATGTAAAAACTATTTAGAAAGTATGTACAGGGATGTACGAACATACGAAATTGCCAGCAGATATAGGCCATATGGTCTATCTAGTCTGCTTGAGTGTGCAGCACTGTTCTTTTTATATTTGTTATTGTGTATATCCTTCCTATTTTTGTTCCCGCTGTTTACCCCGTTTTCTACTGCTAATTAAATGTATCCGGAGAAAGGAAGGACAAGGGAAGTAGGGGCACAACTGTATACAACAGATGGGGGCCTAGGTGGGAGTGTGGGGTGAGAAGGCATGCCACCTTGCTCAGGCCCACAGGGGCATGGCGCTGTGTCAGCCTGAAGCATTGTGCACCAAGATGTAGCCATATGGCCATCACTGACTGGCCAAAAACGTGAATGGCCCGCTGCATTGCCCCCTGCTGGTCAAGCAGTCGCTGGAGAAGCAGCTGTGTCCTGGAGTCACCCCTCTGGCGACTTGGCCCCGCCTGCTGGCTCCATCCCTGGACTCCCATCCTCAATGACCGCACACCTCCTATGGGAAGAAACAGACAAAAAAACACAGCATCAGTGTCAGTTGTCCATCATGTCTGGCGAGAAAGTCCTGGGCACCCCAAAAAAACAATGTTGGTGATGTGCAACCATGCATATGCAATGTGCCGTGCACAGGCCCTGTCACAGTGCCGCACGCAACAGTGACCGCTGATGTGCGGTGGACATGTGTGTCACAAAGCACACCACGTGCATTGCGGGAGTGGCAGCAGACAATAGCAGTGCATGACATGCAGACGCCACGGCACAGGGCAGTGTTGTGGAGTGTCATGTGGCCGTGTGACGGATGCATAGTGGCCACTGCCATGGCACACTGTCTGGATGCAGAGGCATGTGTGAGATGGCCACAGGTGGCCGACCCCTGGCACAGGTGTTCTGAGGCACCACCACAGACGACATAAGATTGTCCGCAGGGCTCACATGCAGGCAAGGATGCACAGCATGCAGCGTATACCAGGTATGAGCATAACAACACCCCCACTGCCCAGGATAACACCCATAGACATGCAGGCCTGGGCACAGATGTGCAGACATCCGTGCAGGAATGGACAATGGCACCAGCATGCCAGCCAAATAATGGTGGACGCCACATAGCCATGGGGAGGGGAACAGCTCGCACTTGTCCTCTAGACATGCAGTGGACAGGGACATGACCCATCAGGCACAGTGGCAGGGCCATGGGCATGTACCCAATCACTGTCCCTGATGTGCCATAGAGGCATGCCAAAGCCACAGACCACCCCCAATGGAACTGTGTGTAGCACCACAGGGCAACACCTATGCACAGACCACATGGGGCAGAAGGGCCCGTACGTGAACAAGGCACTTGCCCATGTCCCACTCACAGAGTGGGCGCCGTGTGGCCGACACCTGTCACTGGGCACAGCTGGAAGACAGGGTGCTGCAACAGGCCAGCACACACTGTGGATGGAGGTGGGCAATGCAAAGGCCAAATGCTGTGCAAGTGGGCATGGTTGCATGACACAACAAAACTGGAGCCAGATTGGAGTACAGGGGTCCACCTGGACTGTTGGCAAAGTGGCCCACCTGGTAAAACAGTAGTGGACTGCCCAGGATAACACACACAGAACACTATGTTATACCAATGTGATACCCTAGCACTGTGCCTGCAGCACACATATACTGGCAGGGCCCTACATACACAACAGTATGATCAGTAAAAACATCGGAACAACACACATTTCACAGAGTCCATGTGGCCAGGTACCCAACTGAGGGGGCCCACATGGATATATCCAGGCAACTGGGTGGGCCATTCCGACTCTGCCTACAACCTGCACAATGGATGGTGGCACGTGACACAGATGGCTCGCATGTGCAGCATCCCCGCTGAGGGCCAGGGGTGGTCACACCCATTTCCGTGGCACACACAGGTTGCATAGTGACATGGTAGTGTAGGCCAATAGAGGGGCCGCAGGCAACAGCCCATGGCGAACACTGAACAACACCAACACACAGCCAAGGCCAGAAGTGCATATGGCACAGGGCCATCGGTGTGGTGGTGGCACCACATGCAGTATCCAGTGCAAGACCGCCATGGCTGCTCACCACTGCCATGTGTGCCATAGTCCACACCAGGCAGGGATATGCCCTGCACCGCACACATGGGACAGCCATGGCCATACCAGTACCCTGTAGTGGCACAACACAGTAACATACCGGAACCTCAACACATCACAGTAGCATAATATGAGGGTACATCGCCAGAGCAATGTGTGACATGCGGAATGCGAGGATGAGGGGCGGGATAATGACTACTGGATGATAGCAGCGTACCATGAATGTATGGTGCACAGCACAGAGGGCATGGTGAGCGGTGCAGGGGCACACACATGCCAGTGACCACACAACAGGGGGACACAATGCACTGGGCGCAACATGCATGGTTGCGTGGTGTACACTGAGCAGGTGGTGGTCTGTGTTTGTGTCCAGACACACTGGACATGGCAGGGTCCCCCGGGGCTGGCAGCAGCGCAGGACCAGGCAACAGCACACCACTGCCAATATATGTGTGCGATGCGGCCATCGCCTGGACATGCCCAAACCGCATGTCACAACCAAAGTGGACCAAGCCATTCCCCATGATCCCAACACCTACACAACACAAGGCAGGTGTGTACATGGCCTAACACTGTCCACGTGTGGCATAGGTGGGACACAGTGTGTAGCACTTGGTCTACTACAGTGTACCTCCATGCACTGTATGCAGTGGAGTTGTACAAGGGATGGTGTCCCAACACAGCTATGGGCCACAGAGCCACAGCGAAGTGCCATGGCACAGGTCTGGACAAACATGTGCACAGCACTGGTTGCATGATAGTACATGGGCTGACATGAAGTGGACATCAGGAGGTGTGGGCGGCCACGATGTACAGGCTTGTTGCACCCCATGTGTGTGTGGCATGTGCACACATAGAGTAGTACCAATGGCCACAGTGGGTGACACACGGTGGCTTTGCTCGACACAATGGGCATGGCTCGTGACAGTAACACATGCATACTCATATGATGGTCCACGCGGTGACACCCTGGCCGTGCCACACTGTTAAGTCCATGCTCTCCTCTCCTCTTCACGCCCACAGGCGTCCATCCAGACAGCGAATGACCTCCTGTCTGCAATGGAAACACAATAACAAAGGCACAATCAACACCATGCAGTACACACCTGTCTCTCCCCACCCAGTACACCCATATACAAAGCAGGTTTGTGAATCAGCGAACACCCGCGAGCGGATGTACAAACCCCCACCTGCAGATAGTATACAGTATACCACTGCAGAGGCATGACATAGGGCTATATATTGCCCCCCCCCCAACATCACCAGGAACCAAACACTACAGTGAAGGGTGATTGTATATGTTGAACACACGTGCACCACGTGAAGCATGCAACATCCTACACTGGGCCCCGGCCACGTGTGCATAGTACATGGCAAATGTCCTGTGGACCACTGCCCATGGGGACAGGTGCCATAGTCGGCATCCGGCCCAGGGTGTACCCCCAAAGTGTGGCACAGGCACCCAATGTACGGTATGGACACTGTTCCTAGTGGGCATAACCATGCGGCCTGTAGTGGATACCTTTATCTGCACTGTGGCATCAATCAGCATTAGTACAGGATATACAAACGGGTATGAGCCGAGGAGAAGGAGGAGAGATAAGGGTATAGGGACTAGCAAGGCAGGAAACAGCCAGGGGAAAAGAGGAGGAGCAGGAATGAGGAGGATGAATGGGGGCTGAGGCAGGGGGTGAGGTGGTGAGTGGAATGAACCAGACAAGAAGGGAGCAGGACGGTAGGAGAGGGGAGAACAGGGCTGAGGCAGGTGGTGAGGAAGCACGGGAGGAGCTAGGTGGAAAGCGGGTAAAGCCTGTAGGGGAGGCCAGGGAGACAGGGAAGGAGGAGCTGGGGGAGGGGATCGTCTCAAAAAGTTCTGATTCACTCATAGTGGTAGGGTAAATAAGGTGGAAATGAGGGGCAAGCAGAGGGGGCAGGGGCAGTGCAGGCCAAGGGATACAAATGGGATACAGGGGATGGGAGGGCGATTAAGCTAGGCAGGAATCACAGTCACTAGCTAGGGCGGCAGAGGAGGAGAAGGTCATTGTCTTGGGACTCGATTATCAAGGGGCTACACTGGCTTAGGAAAGGAGTTAACTATAAGAGGAGGTCAATTTTTGTGAACTGGGGACTGAGGCAGGGTGGGTGATGCAGAAAATCAGGGAGGGAAAAGGTGGTGGAGGTAATCATGATCTGGTCATTCATTTGGGAACCAATGATCTGGCAAGCAATGAGGTGGAGGAGGTCCAGAGAAGGTTCAGGCACTGGCGACCAGCTTCAAAGAAGAGGCAAGATCCTTGGCATTCTCGGAATCTTGCTTGGTCCCCTGTGCCAGCTCTGTTAGAAAACAAAGAATAAGGAATTCAATGACTGGCTTAGGGAATGGTGCTTGAAGGAAGGGTTTGCCTGTATAGGTGGGTGGGGTACACATGGAAGGATGAGGATCTGTATTGGAAGGGCAGGTTACATATCAGCAAGAGGGGGGCAAGGGTTCTGAGGGGGCCTACAAAGTTACATTGATAAGGTCTTGAGTGGGGGTTTAAACTGTTGGGAGGGGGAGTACGAGACTAGGGAGAGGGAGAAGGTTACAGGAAAAGGTGATAGCCTAGCTAGCACTCCCCTACATGAGGGGCCGGGTAAGGTAGCAAGCATTGGTAAGGTGGAGGAAGGGATTTGGTGGAAGGGACTGTGCACACGTCAGGAGTTTGGGGAACAACTTGGTAGACTTAAAGGCCATATAATGTTGGATGAGGGCCTGGACATCGTGGTCATAACAGAGATCTGGTGGTTGGAGCACCAGACATGGAAGGTGCGTATCCCGGGTTACAGACTTTTTAGGAAGGACAGGTCTGGAAGAAAGGAGGGGGGTGACATTGTATGTCAGGGACAACATCAGGGTGGCGGAAGGACATGAGGAACAGGGGGAGGTGGAGGTCCTCTGGGTCATGCTGGATAAGTGGTCTAGGGCATCCCTGAGGCTGGGTGTGATCTACAGACCTCCAACGCAGGGTAAGGAGGTAGACAGGCAGTTGATGCAGGCAATTCAGAGGATGGCATGCAGGGGAGAACGTATGTTGGTGGGGGACCTCAGTGTCCCCGAGAGTGACTAGGAAATCCTGTCTGCAAATTCAGCCAGGAGCAGGGAGATCCTTGAGTCCTTCCAGGGAGCTTTCCTGCAACAACTGGTAAGGGAGCCCACTAGGGGCGGTAATATACTAGACGTGGTCCTTACTAATGGGGAAAGTGTGGAAGAGGGTAGTGGGGACAGCCTAGGGGCAAGTGACCACAGTACAGTGAGGTTCAGGCTAAGGACAGGAAGGAAATGTGCCAGTCTGTCACAAAGGTTCTGGACTTCAGGTGGGTGGATTTCACCAGAATGAGGGATATTCAAATAAAATTGAGGATGTGGAAGAGGTATGCAAATCAGTTAAGGGAGGGTTGCAGAAGCCATAGAAATCTGCATCAAGAAGGTTAGAAAAACAAAAATGAAAGAGGCTGCTTGGTTCACCAGGGAGTTGGAGGAGGGCAATTGGGGGGAAGGGCATTCACCACATACAAGAGGACCCAGAGGAAGGAAGACAGGGAGATTTACAGGAGAAGCTGAGGGTGGCAGGGCAGAAGATTAGGAGGGCAAAAGCAGATACTGAGGAGAGGATTGCTAGGAAAGCCAAAAGGGGAGATAAAACTTTTTTTAGCTATGTTAGGGAGAGGAAGAAGGCCAAGCACGGGATAGACAGACTACAGGTGGAAGAGGATTTCAAGAAGACAGAAGTGCTGAATAAGTATTTCTGCTCAGTCTTCATCATAGAGGGGGAAGGAAGAGGACTGGAGTGAAGAATGAGGGGAAGAGAAGACACATGGGTAGATCCTAGTCCGTTCAGCGATGACAGGATAAGGGAGGAGCTAGGAAGGTTGAGGGTGGATTAGGCTCTGGTTCCAGACGCCCTCCATTGGTACTCCGGGAATTAAGGAAGAAGCTGGCAGAACCTTTGTCGAGACTGTTTAACCTGTCCCTAGATACGGAGGGGGTGCCTAGAAACTAGAAAAGGGCAGACGTGGTGCCGCTCCGTAAGAGTGGCAGCAGGGAAGGGGCAGAAAACTACCATCTAGTCAGCCTCACCTCAGTGGTAGTTAAGGTGATGGAGGTGCTCTTGAAGGAAATGGTGGTCATTTACCTTGCAGACAGTGGACTGCAGGATGAAAGGCAGCATGGCTTTACCGAAGGGAGATCATGCCAGATGAACCTCATCTAATTCTTTGTTTGGGTGACCAAGGAGATGGACTGGGGGGGGGAGCGGTAGATGTGGCCTATCTGGACTTCAGGAAGGCCTTCAACTCCATCCGTCACAGAAGGCTGGTAAGTAAGTTGGGAAGCTTAGGGGTGGGACCAAAAATAACAAGGTGGGTGTAGAATTGGCTGAGGGACAAAAGCCAGAGGGTGGTGGTAAATGGGGTGCATTCCAGGGAGGAAAGGGTGATTTAAGGGGTGCCTCAGGGTCAGTGTTAGGCCCATCCTTTTAACATTTATATTAGTGTTATAGCAGAGGGACTGGAGGGAAGGTGTGCCTGTCTGCAGATGATATGAAGATCTGCAACAAGGTGGACACCGGGAAGAGTAGAGGTAATAAGAGAAGACCTAAAGATCCTGGAGAGGTGGTCAGATACATGACAGCTGAAGTTTAATGCAAAACAGTGTACAGTAATGCACATGGGGCATAAGAACCCACATGCCAGTTACACACTGGGAAGGGAGGAAATAAAGGTGGCAGAGCAGGAGAGGGATCTGGGGATTATAATTTTGGATAACCTTAAGGTGGGGAATCAATGCAGCAAAGCAGTTGGCAAGACATATAGAAAGTTGGTATGCATAGGGAGGGGTATAACAAGCAGGAGGAAGGAGGTGCTAATGCCCCTTTATAATTCCATGGTGAGACCTCACCTGGAGTATGGGGTCCAGTTCTGGAGGCCTCACCTGTGCAAGGATATAGACTGAATGGAGCGGGTTCAGAGAAGGGCGACTAAGATGGTGCAGGGCATGTATCGGAAGCCCTATGAGGAAAGGTTGTGGGAGCTGGACCTGTACCCCCTAGAGACTAAGAGGGAGTGGGGGGACATGATTGAGACTTTTAAGTAGGTGAAAGGGATGAATAAGGTGGAAAGGGAGCGTATTCACAAGGAAACTACTGCGGTAGAACAAGGGGTCATAGTCAGAGATTAGAGTGAGGAAGATTTAGGAGTAGTGTGAGGGTGCCTACTTCACTGAGGGATGGTGGACCCCTGAAACAGACTGCCAGAGGAGATGGTGGGAGCTGAAACCGTGGAGGTTTCAAGCGGACATGGGACAGATATAAAGGGTTGGACAGTGGGCAGAGGGAGGTATCTAAGTGGGTGAGTAAGGAGAAGGGGTTAAGGGGCAGACTCGATGGGCCAGGAAGGTCCTTTTCTGCCGACAGATTTCTATGATTCTATGATCTCGTGCGCATTCCATACTGGACTGAGTGGCACAACTGTACATGACCATGTGCCGCAATTGAGGCCATGATGGCCACACAGCACTGTCCGGGAGCACCGTCATGGCCATCTACCCACGAGGCGGTGGACCGCCAACCATCAGCATGCCGTGGATGGACACAGGCATGCATAACTCTGACGGGGGTTGCCCATAAGACCCATGACGCCCAGTGCCCCATGGCCATGTCAGACACCCACATGCAAGCGGCACCTCATGTCTACTGTGGCATGCCAGAGGCGGGACAGAGCACAGTGGGACTGTGCCTGTAAGCCACACTGTCCACCAGTACTGCAGCACATAATACAGCACAGATACATGGATGCATTGGCAAGGACACCATGACGGTCCTAGGAATGTGTTCAGGCCACCGTGTTCACCAGCCGGACATGTATGTCATATGGGAACTTGCAGTCCCATAGCTGTGCCATGGCAAATCGCACACAGGACCAGGGGGATGCACTACAGGCAACCACCACGACACACCATGCTGCTCCATGCCACATGCCAGCACCCCTGGCATGCAGGGGCCACATGGTGGACCGTGCTGCACAGGGACATGTGTTGCTCAGCAGAGAACTATATAGTACATGGCCATGCGGGACACGCCATATCCTGTACCATGTCCTGGTGTGGGGCCTGTGGCACATGGCAGGCCACATGCATGTGCACATGCAGGAACAGCGGTGGCAAGTGGCAGACATGCAATAGCACCATATGACAGCCCTGCCACTTCAGTGCCGCGGGCTCACATTGCGCCATGCCCAGGTTGGTACAGGTACTGCACAGGTCATGTGTGCTGTACACCATCACGCATTGCGCACCCTGAATCCATAGGCACCTTACCCTGACCGGATGCCCATTTGCAGGTGATGCACAGAATCATGTCAGCCTTTGTCGGCAGGTGGTTCCCACAGTGGTACAGACATGGGACTGTGCCACTGTACACATGCACACTATAGGTGGTGGGCCCAGTCTGTGACGACCACAACAGACCGTAATGCAGCAGTGTACCGCATCCGATGTCCGATACAGATGGCATGCCACTGTCCATACTGGACCATGCTGGGCACAGCCACACCCCTGACATATAACAACCACCATATTGGCACATTCACATGGTATACATACCTGGAAGTGGCACGTGCCCTGCCACAGGAGTGATAAAGGTATGCCCAATCCTGTCGTCCTTGGTCCCCAAACTGGTGGCGATACTATTCTACCATTCACGGTGTGTCAGTCCGCCTGCTGAGGCGGCTGGCAATGCCAGCCCACACTGCTGACCTTGCCCCCTCTAGCTCCTCCTGACCAAACTGCTGGCCCTCCTTGGGGACCACCAGGTTTGCCAGTTCCACCTCCTCCCACCTCCGGGTATGCTGGCTGGTGGACACACGGTGTACAGCACATGTCATCTTGCTGGTTGTAGCTGCAGGGCTTAAACACAGGCCACGTTCTTGCAGGTCTCTCTCCCACATCTGTAGCGCAGTAGGACACACATGGTCATCCACCTGCTGCTGGCGTGTGCGCAGTTGCAATGCGTGATAGGGCTTCAGTGGCACATTACCGGGCATGCACTGTAGCGTCTTGCCATGTGGCAAACTAAAATTGCGCCTCCTGCAACCACGCATGTGTGGAGCTGGGTGATGCCATCTTGTGAAGACCACCCGCCGCCACGACCCCAGCCATCCATACTGTGCACATCAAGGCCCATGCACCACAGACACCTGTCACGTATCTGCGCCATGCGGTTGCATCTGCACGATACAACACTACTGTCGTCACTGATGTGCGCTGTGCATGTCCCGCATGTTGCAGTGTCGTGTGGCTTTTATCGTGCATCTGCTTGTGTAAATACGCCATGGTCTTGGGCAGAGCAAATTGAAATGCACAATAACAGATGACATGCGCCCAGAGCATCCTTGCAGTATTCAGCCAGGATATGCAAATAGCCTCATTGCACAGTCTGTGCTCATTCCACACATTTGCATCTCATTACTAGAATGTATTCCACTCATTTGCATGCCCATTGCTCTAAGAGGAGGCCTGCACCACCGCTCTGCACAGGTGACCAAGAGGTACTGCAGCCCTGAAGGTAGGATTTCTGTCATGTTTCTGTGTGCCTGTACTACTTCTGTGCATGGTTATTTTTTAACATGTCACTGTTGTTTAAAGAGCAGCTGATGCCTTCAGGAGTACTTTACCAAAACATAATATTTAGACACAGTCCGGCTTGTATTTCACTTTAGTTCTGTATTCCTCCTCCCCATTATTCATTACTGACTGAGGTCATCTACATGAAAACAGGATCTTTGCTCCTGAGAGTTCAGCTATTCCTATTGCTATCTCCCTACCTGTGGTCATAATGCAGTGCTTGTGACATCACAGTTATTCCCATGGCAACAAACTGTGATGTGCGCAGAGAGATTAAGACTTGAAGTAGGAGTCAGCTATAGAGGCAGATGGATCCTGAGGGATAAAGATCATGTATTCATGTAAATATTCTTAGTAATAAATACTGGGGAGGAGGAAAGTTTAGAACATATACTGTATGTAATGGAAGCTGAGTTGTACCTAATTATCATGTTTTTCAAAGTTATTTTTAAGGTATCAGCAGCTCTTTAACTGGGACTATCCCTATCTGTTTGTTCCACAAGCACCAGTATGGCGTCTGGAAGACGACGACATCCTAACTTTACGAAGGACGAGGTTAAAGCCCTCACTGAGGCCTATGTGCAACAGGAGGAGCTTCTCAGTTGTCAGTGTGGGACACCACAGGACTGGGAACAGAGCTGGAGACAGGTTGCAGAGGCCGTGAATGCACAGGGGGACTACAACCGCACTCTTCAGGAGTGCATTAAGCAGACTGGTGACATCTGACAGCATTGCAAGGAGCTACTGTCCAAGGCCTGTGCTTCCTGTCAGGCAACCGGTGGCGGACCCTCCACAGCTCCTGTCATGACACCGCAGGAGGTACTCACTGCCACAACTCTCAGCCATGTGGCAGTGGAAAACATTCCAAGTGGGGGATTGGAAACAGGTGGTCAGCCATCGCTGCACTGAATGTGCATGTTACAGGTCATGTCTGGTCCTGCATGTGGTGTTGAATGTTTGTGTGTGGCATGTTATCCATGATATGTAGCACTGTGTGGCTACAGAGCAGTGGCCACTATGTGGGTGTGCATGGCACTCCATCTGTGTGCATCCTAGCATATCTGCCATGTGTCCTGCTCACATTGTCATGCCCGTGTGTGTTTCCTCCTGCATTCCTGTTACGTGTAAGAGCACCTACCTGTGTATGTTACAGTAATGTTGCCATGGCCATGCATCCCTCACCATGCCCTCCCCTTTTGTTTCCACAGCACCATCACATCTTGGGACTGATGGAGCTCCACAGGTACAGCTGCATGCACAGCATGGCACTGTACCTGTATCCACGGCATCAGCCAATGTGGTGCCCACCACCATGGACCTACACACACAGGAGGGGGCGGATGATGAGACCGTCTCCCTGACAGCTGATGCACTCCGCACAGTTCTGGATGTGCTCCCCTCAGACACTGAAGATGATGACTTCACACAGATCGACAGTGTCATCCCGGACACTACCCCCCATGTGGCCCTGATGGATTCGCCACATACTGCACAGCCAGCACCAGCCATCTAGGGCCTGCCCATGCCCAGCAGGTGGACCACGATTGCAGTCCGCAACAGCGTGCAAGCAGCATCATGTTGCTCCTGCTGAGGTGCAGCCGGGAGGCACTGCTGACCAGTGACAGGGAAAAGGTGACCAGCCACAGCTTGACCAGTAGCTGCATGTACCACATCCCCTCCTCCTCAGTGGCCTGACAGACGCTGTGGTGGTCACATGGCAGCCCCCCCCCACCTGGTTCAGTAGCCTCCCCCCACACAATTACACATGGCCCCAGACAACAAGCTGCAGGAACATGTGAGGCTACTGAGGGCCTCCGTGGAGAGCCAGGTGGCACTCCATGATGCTGTGCAGGGGTTGCGGGTGCAGTTATGCCTTCATGATGAGCGGGATTCTGTCTGCCATGCGGAGAGCATAGGGTCTGTTCACCTGTTGCGCGCTGACATGACTGCAGGCTTCTCCAGTGTTGCGGAGGCTATGGGGAGGGCGCTGCAGCATTGGCTTCATGTGGGTGCCATACCACATGCCACACTGTGCGCAGCAACACCAGCACCCCCCCCCAAACACCACACAACGGTCATATTGCCTGTGACACCCCATCCCCTGCCCTTGAACCCCCCCAGCTACAGTGTTTGTTTCTCCACACCCACCTTGACCCATAGTTGTTCACAGTTACATGGGTCGACCCCCTCAGAGGCAGAGGTCTCACCAAATTTGGCCCTGGGATCCCCATTGGAGTTGCCTGTGCCTGTGTGGTGAGGCCGTGTATGTGTCCATGGCGGTTGCACACGCACACCCTGAGGTGTTCGGGGCCTTTTTGGCCTGCCTGGGTTGCCTCACAATTGCTGTTGGGGTGCCATCTTCCCAGTGATGCCTACGGTTTTGTGCTGTCCACACCCTCTGACCACAGTTTCCCACCTACTCACCCCTATGGCATTGTCACACTGTTTGCATGGCATCCGGGACATGGATGTGGGCGGTGTCATGGAAACGGCATGGGCATGATGAGTGCACCTGTGGCATGTGGGTATGTGCCAGTGGTCTTTCTCTGACCCATGCCAGTCCACTTCAGCTACCGCTCTACATCCTTGGCATTGTTGTCCCTCCTGTGGACATGTGTGCATGTGGCCTGAGCACACCTGTCTGCATGTCACAATGGGCCGACCGGTTCACACTGTACATCGCCATGGGGTGCACCGTGCATCCACATATACTGTGCCTGTGTGCATGACTGCAGTGTCACAGCTGACTGCATTACTCACCTTTGGAGTCCAAAATGTTCCTTCATGATGGTATGCCTGTGCCACTGTCCCCTCAGGGCCAATCTGGGGTCCCTCTGGTCTTGCAGTAGATGCTCACTGTCTTCCTGCGGCTCCACATCCTCCACACTGTCGCAGTCCAGGACTGGGACAAACATTTCATGGTCTATGGCCATGTTCTGTAGCATGCAGCAGGCCAGGAATATGCCACAGGCCTTGTTGGGGCCATACTTAAGGGCACCACCGGACCTGTCCAGGCATCCGAAGCGCATCTTCAGCATGCCGAACTCATGTTGTATGATGTTCCATGAAGCCATGTGTGTGCCTCACTGTACCTCTCTTCTGCATGGGACATGGGCTGCAGTATTGGGGTGAGCATCCATGGCCGGAGGGGTATGTGCTGCCTCCTGTGTGGAGGAAGGTGATATGTTAGTATACAGTAAACATCCATGGCCTTCTTCCTCCACCCAGACCTTTTACAGCTGGTCAGCAGCATCAGCACATTACAAGGGACTGTGTCACAGTTGCATACTCCCCACACCCTCTGTGGCACTTTCCCAGCTGTCGATGTACACTATCACTGCCACTGCAGACTGCTTGGCATTTGGTCTGGGGGCACGGCAAAACCACAGCCTGGATGTGCCACACAGCACTGTCTCCTTCCAGTGTGTCACAGTGCTCTACCCTTCACATTGTCACAGGCCCTACTGGCTGGCACCACCCCGTTGCCTATGCCTGTTGCACACTGTCACGTGTACACCCTCCCATGGCGGCTTTCCACATCTGTTTGGTGTTGGTCCTATTCCCGTCCCATCTCTGCCTCCCTCTCCCCATCCTATGTGTCACATGTCTGTCTGCAGTTGCGGCATCACCATCCTACTGGGCCACCACCTGTATAGCCGCCATCACTGCACTATGCAGCCATGTGGGCACCTTGTTTGTAGTTGTTTTCCACTCACCCACAAGGTTGTCAGTGGGTATCTCCCCAGATTTGAAATGGTGACACATGGATGACTGATGCCAGATATAAGCATCGTGTGCACTCCCAGGCTAACAGGCACAGACATTTGTGATGTGCCTTGTGGCATCGCACACCACCTGGCAGTTTATGGAGTGGTACCACTTCTTGTTTACGTATACTTCCTTATCCCCACCAGGTGGTGCTCTAATGGCCACATGGGTGCATTCAGTGGACCCTACCATGCCCAGTAGGTGTGCAACCTTGTGAAAGTGCTGCATTGTTGCTGTCCACTCCACTGGTGTACTAGGGAATTGTATGAACTCACAAGCATGGGGCAACAGAATGGTGAGGAACTGTGTGAGGGGATGGGATGTGGCCGACTGGGTGATGCCAGTGGTGTCACACACCAGTATTTGGAAGGTGCCCGTGGTGATCAGTCACAGTGCTGATGTGACCTTGGTCTCCACCATCATGGCATGATTTTTGTGTGTGGGTGCCTGGAGCTTATCATGGATCAGCTCACAGAACTGTCTCAGAAATGCCCTATTGAGCCAGTACCGGGCCACGATGTCCGTGTCACTGAGTTGTTCGAATATGACACAGTACCGGTACTGTCTCTGTAGGGTATACCACCTACAGGCCCGTCCACGACCGTGTTGCTGTTCTCTCCAGCTCCTCACATCAGTCATCACTGCTGCCATGTGGAACGCTAGCCCAGGCATTGTTGCCGCAGTGCTGTGGCCTACCTCTGGGTGGTTAGCCAATTTAGGGCTGCCCCTTTTATTCCTAATTTTGTGTGGCCCAAAGTTGGGATGCGCAGCACATGCACTGCTCATTTTGGATGAATATACACGTGTGGCATATTCAGGTGTCCTCCCCCTTTTTCTGCACCGCATACATTATATCTGCGCAATTGCACATTCCAACATGCGGGACACAGTTCCCCGCTGTTGAATATCACACCGCCATGCATTTTCCGGGATGCGCCATGCATCTCCATTTTGTGCTGTGCATCTCTTTTGAATATGTGGGCCAAAGACAACAAAAAACAATATTTCAATTATGTTGATAGTCTCAGGAGTTGACAAAAAATAGTTGGGCCTTTGATGGCTGGAGACAATCTAATTCATACTGAACAAGAAGGGGCATCAAAATTTAACAATTGCTTTGCAAGTGTTTTCCAGCCGAGTGCTTTAAGAGCTGATAAGGACACAGGCAGACTACAAACTGATGAAGATATAAGACTGTACAAATATGAAGTGTTTAAATAATTGCAGAAAATTAAAACTGACAAGTCTCCTGGGCCAGATGGGATACATCCGAGGCTGCTGAAGGAGTTGGCGGAGCAATTGTCATGTCCAGTTACAGTGCTGTTCAATTGCTCATTGCAGGAAAGTAAAACCATTGTAGACTGGAGGGAGGCTAATGTTATCCCAATATTTAAAAAAGTGGGGGGGTAGGCATGATGTGAGCAACTATCGACCTATTAGCCTCACATCTGTTCTGGGCAAACTGTCAGAACAATTTATTAGAGAAAATATTGAAAGCCATTACCACATAAAACGGAAAGGTTTGGTTGACAACGCAATATGGCTTCTACCAGCGGAGATCCTGTCTAACCAACCTTTTGCAGTTTTTTGAATCAGTTAGCAGAGCTATAGATAACTGATTACCAGTGGACATGGTGTACCTGGATTACTCCAGAACTTTTGATTCAGTTCTTCATAAAGAATTGATAGATATACTATCTGACATCAAATTACACCCAAATTTATTATCATGGGTCAATTCCTGGCTAACAGACAGGCGGCAGCATGTTTGCATCGGAGTAGTCTTTCTGAATGGGGAAAGGTTACAAGCGGGGTCCCACAGGGTTCCGTATGGGGCCTACACCTTTCAGTCTATGTATTTCAACAATAAGGATATTTGGCCAGCCTGGTGGCACTAAAGGCTGAGGCACTGGACGCCACACCTCGCGTCACGCCAGTGACCTGGGTTCAGGAACAACCTCGGGCCACCGGGGGTTGGCAGGGGCAGGAGAGGATTGAGCATCCGTAGGACTGCACTCCTCTCCTGGGGGTGGGAGTCACAGTCTTCCGCAGCTTGGGCGACCTCTGGCTGTGGTCATGGGCAGTGCGCCGTGGAGACTGCAGCAGTGGGGTATGGGAACTACGGCAGACGTCCCTGTGGATGCGGAGCGCCTGGCCACGCACTGGACATCACTGTACGTCTGAGCTCCCGGGAACCAAGAAAAGAGGAAAAACCCTGGCACCCAGGTAGGTGAAGGCCTGCTCATCTGACTCATACATGCTTATTATCGGGCCCCCCCCCACTGTCCATTTCCGATCCTCCATTCCCCTGGTGGCAACTTGGCCCTTAGCTAGAGCACTAGAGGAGTTGGCGGCCCTTATCTTGACTACTTAGAGCCAGGTGGTTGGTTGCCGGGAAGGAATTGGAGGATGCCTGTAGCTGGAGGTAGGATGTTGGAGGGGTCTCAGACTGAGCAGGATAATGGGTTAGGTCCTGGGCAGAGCTGGAGAGAGACCTGTGGACCAGTGAAGAGGAGTAAAGAAAGTATACCAAAAACACAAACAATAAGGATATTTGATAACACCTGGGTATGCAAATACGCTGACAACACAAAGGTTGGTGCTATTGTAAACAACCCTGAAGCCATTTCAAAATTACAGACACACCTGACTCATTTGGAGCAATGGGCCCATACATATAAATTAAAACTTAATGAGGGAAAATGCAGAGTGGTACACTTTGGTCACAATAATCCAGTAGGCGAATACAGACGTAACGGTCATGTAATTCAGACAGCCACTTTGAGAAAGACCTGGGTATAACAATCACAAATAAATTATCTTTTGATCTACATACCAAGGAGACAGTGAAAAGGTGCAACAGAATTCTTGGTTATGTCTTTAAAAATATTAAGAGTAGGGATCACGGGTGGTTGTTCTGCTATTTTCATCCTTGGTCAGACCTCATCTGGAATACTATGCACCTCTCTGTGCCCCACAAAGTGTGGGGAATATTATGTTAATGGAAAGGTGCAAAGGATGACAAAAGAAAATAAAGTATCTGAAACATAAACCATATGGCGAAAGATTGAAGGAGTTAGAAATGTAGTCCATGGATTATAGGAGAATCAGGGGAGACTTGTGCTTTATTTTTAGTGCATTTAATGATAAGTTATTCTGGGAAAGTACAGGGCTGGTTAGAAACACAAGTACTAAAGTAGTCGGGTCAAATGGACTTAGATTAAAAGGTGAAAACTATAATGCAGCGAGGAGAGGAAGATGGTTTAGCCAAAGGGTGGTGAACATGTGGAACTCCTTGCCAGAATCCATGATTCCATGGATATGTTCAAGAAATTATTAGATGTTCATATGGGTGAAGAAATCATCAGAAGGTACCACTAATATGTGGCGAGTCATCAATAGGTTTCCTACCTCCTGATTCAAATTGCTTCTATGAACCTATCTGTGAACCTCATGGGGATAAGAGTTTGTTCAGGTATACTAGTGAGAAGAGGAAAGCAAGGGGAGGGATTGTGAGGATGAGGAAAGCAGCAGATGGAGATTGTGCAGAAGAGGACCAAAAAATGCAGACATCCTGAACAGATACTTTAGCTCAGTCTTTATAGTGAAGGGAGGGGGGAATGGATCACCATGAGCAGCAGGAACAAAGGGGGCAAGAGGTGGACACAAGTCCATTTTCAGAGAAAAAAATCCTGAAGAGAGTTGTAGCTCTGAAAGTGGACAAGGCTATGGGACCAGGACAGTTACACACAAAAGGTAGTAAAAGAACTTGGGGAACTAGCAGCTGCCTCGCTGATGGCCTTATTCAGCAGCTCACTGGATTCAAGCATGGTTCTGGAGGAGAGCAGACGTGTGGTCCCTCTACATAAGAGCGGCAGCAAAGAGGCTAGCAGCTATAGTCAGTCAGTCTCACCTCAGTGGTGGAGAAACTAATGGAACACTGTTAAAGGTTGGTAGAGTATCTGGAGTCCACTGAGGCTGCAAGACCAAAGGCAGTATGGATTCACAGGGGTGAGGTCATGCTGGACTAATCTGATTGATTTCTTC
The DNA here is from genome assembly GCA_016271365.2 of Neoceratodus forsteri. Lineage (NCBI taxonomy): Eukaryota > Metazoa > Chordata > Ceratodontiformes > Ceratodontidae > Neoceratodus > Neoceratodus forsteri. The sequence goes on from CM057453.1 coordinate 1,629,839,418, forward strand.
AACTGTGTGACCAGGGAAATAGATCAGGGGAGGGCAGTGGATTTGGCCTGTCTGGATTTTAGTAAGGCCATTGACACTGTGCCGCACAGAAGACTGATAATGAAATTGAACAGCCTAGGGTGGGATCCAGAGTGGTGAATTGGGTTAGAAACTGATTAACGTATAAGGCACAAAGGGTGGTTGTCAATGGCACTCACTCTAGTGATGGGAGAGTGACCAGCCAGGTGCTGTAATAATAAGTACTTGGACCAGTCCTCTTCAATCTCTTTGTAAGTGACATTGCAGAAGAACTGGAAGGGAAGGTATGCCTTTCTGCAGATGACACCAAAATCTGTAATAGGGTGGATAATCAGGAGGAGGTGGGAAAGAATGTGTAGGGATCTTGGGAAACTCATGAAGTGGTCAAGAGCATGGCATTTGGGATTCAATGCCAAAACTGCAAAATCATGCACCTAAGGCATAGGAACCCAATAACTGAGCATTGTGTGGTGGGAGGAGGTACTTGCTGAGCATCACTAATCAGGAAAGGGACCATGGGTGAGACCCCACCTGGAGTATACTGTTCAGTTCTTGAGGCCGTACCTCACAAAGGACATAGACAAGATGAAGGCAGTTCAGAGGAGGAGAACTAAAATGGTGCAGGGGTTGCACCAAAAATGCTATGAAGAGGGACCGAGGGACCTCTCTCTCTCTGGGTAGACTGGGTGGGCAAAGCACTCCTTTTCTGCCAACAAATTATGTTCCTAGGTTCCTGGTACACTACGCATAAAGCTTTTCGCTGTGTGGTCCCCCCACTCTGACGTTTTGTGATGTATGAGATTGCAGAGCGTGGGGGTGCGTTCTATTTTTTTTTATACTTTCTGTTTATTGTTTTTCAAGCATCAAACAATACAGACTACTTTCTCATTCAAGAGATCAAACAGGTACAGCAAAAATTGCTATAATAGGAATACTGTTAATACGTAATTCAGACATCTTGCAATCTTATACAAAAGGGGGAGGGGGAGCTAAAAAATGGAAAAATGTCCCATGAATGCAGCTGCTTCAGTGGTTGTGATTTTGTCCAGGAAAGAGGATAAACAGGGAGTGTAGATGCACTTGTAAAAGTGCTATTAACCAAATAAGTACAATTACAAGAAGGAAATATATGCTCTTTTAATTGCCCCACATACAAACTCAATAAACAAAGGGTAGGTGTGGATTTTCTAGGACTCTTTTTCATATTGTGGTGGCCCACTGAGATTAAATCAGTGCTGCTGCTCAACTAATAAGGCTCTTGTTAGTTGAGTGGTGGCATTGATTAAAACCCAGTGACCCGCTAAAATAAAATAAAAAGCCCTTGAATGAATAAATGTGCTGATGACTTAATAAATAAACTGTATTTTATTGTATTGTACCTTACTAATCGATCAGTTTATAATGAATCTGTTTGTAGCATAACATTATTAACTTATGTAGATGCACTGCAGTATTTAAGCAATAATGACTAAGATGCCAACCTATTTTCCCTTCATACTGAGAGCTGTCAACGTTTTACTACTATGTCTTGGATACTGATGTTGCTGCATTGCACACGCAGTGCCAATAGTGGCCAGCAGAGTGCACATGCACCACGTTGCTCCCAACAGCAAAAGCTAGGCATCTTTGCGTTGGTCAACAGACTGATTCTTTCCCAGTAAAACGCCAGGATTGGGAATGAACTCTTATTTACAGTTGGGACCTGGCAAGGGTAGGCAACAAGAGAAAGCTGAGCAATGTATTAAACTGGGACACATACCATAAATAGCAGCACAAAGCTCTAACAGTGGGCTGAAATACCTACCACATTGAAAGTATTTTATGAGACATGTGATTGAAAGAATTTAATAAACACTGTGATCTGGGAAATATAATAGGACATTCCTCCTCCTTCTCTCCTCCCCCGCACTCTTGGAAGATTAAAGAACTTGGCAAACTCTGCTGTGAACAGGTACGGCTGTGGACGTTCAGTAGAGTAAAATGAGTCCAAGCACTTCTGAAGCAGCACTGGCATCCAGTTGCCCCCACATCAAAGTCAAAATAATACAATCAATCGCAGTTAGTCTTTTAGCAGGATCCATTCGCCCATCCCCACCTCTCACTCTCTGAAAACATCCAGTCACGAGAGACTCTCTTTTGAATACTGGATGAGCCAGTGGATTTGCAGGCAACTATAGAGCTGAAGTGTTTCTTGAGCAGTGGTGATCTGATCACTCTAAATTGCACATTTGTCGCACCACATTTTAAATATTGTGAAGTGCATCATGTGGGCTTAATAGCAAGTCGGGTCTACTGCTAACAGACGGTGGAGAACATGCCTGTTAAACGGGGGCTTCCAAGGGTCTGCCCGGTGGCGCAGAGGGCTGAGGCACTGAGCGCCTTGCTTCTCACTTCACAGGTGATCCAAGTTCGGGAATGAGATCAGGTTGCCGGGATCTGTGGGAGGGAGGGTTTGGAGTGGATCGAGCATCCATTTGGCAGCTCTCCTGTCCCAGATTTGGGTGGCAAGTCAACTCGGCTCTTGGCTGCCACCAGATGAAAGTGACTTAAGGGAGCTCGTGTTCCAGGATGCAGCCCCGCCTCCATACGTTGCATATTTCTTTTTTTTTTATTTATTGAATGGTATCGGAATTGGTAACCCTTTGAGTCAGAGACTCATTTACAAAGCTCCACATCAGAGTACATAGAAAATGTGGGCATACAAATAACATGATACAGTAGATGTATAAAATCATGGTGTAAATTCCTGTACAGGGTAGTAGCTAAGGTTATGACATTTACAGGTGTAACCCCCCTACAAATGGGGGTCACCGAAAAGCCTTCCTTGCGTGTGCCTAAATGCCCTTTGCCAGGCTGGTGTTCTGTGTTTCCGTTGTTTTAAAAAGAAATTGTATGAGAGTGCCTAAGCACCTCTGCGTCTGTCTCTTTAAGAGCTGCCTGCTTGCAGCCATAATTAGTTTAACCGGGGGGTCTGTGTGTTTCTATGCCCAAGTCCCGCCCGGGCAGCTGACCAATCGCTCCATTTCTGCCATCGTTACATGTGCAGAGTGAGCCCTGTTGAAAGATGTAAATAATTACTGGTGATTCGTTAGAGCAGTGATGAAAATGTAGTTTGTTCTAACCTGCCTTTCTTGCAGCACGGACTGTTTCTGTTTTAGCTCCACCATTTTGGTCCTGAACTGCCGAATTGGACCAATCAGTATGTGGGGACTCTAAAATGGAGCCTCCTGAAATGGGACTATATGGACTACCAGTTGGGATTTGTAGTTTTAGACTGTTAGCGCCTTTTTGCAACGGGGGAGCTCCTACTGGGATTGACAGCTAAACTGCCCAGCTGAACCTTTTTGGATCTAAGGGAAATCCCCTGAGCTGTCTGCTGGCAAGCCAGATTTGAGTTGGAAGCTGAGAGAGAAGGAGCTCAGTCTTTGTTCGAGTGGTCGTGTTGTACAGTAGTTCACGAGGAGAATCGTGGAAGGCCTGATTTCTGGCCTGCTAGCCTGATTTTTGCCCTGAGAGGGAGAAGAGGACTCTTGTCGGACTAAATCCGAATTTGGTGAGAATGATGCAAACTACTGATTTGGGACCAGGCTTAACCTGTAGAAGACCGAGGATTTTGCTGAATGCGATCGGCCTGTCAGGAATTTCAGTTACTTCCTGAGCTCCAGTTTGTGCAGAGACTTGCGATAATTGACTGGGGAGCATTTGGCCTGGTACAGGTAGAATTTTGGTATATAAATGTACTTGTGGGAATTGAAAGAGAAGCGTGATTTAGTTTGGCTATGTGCTGGCTTTTGTACATATGAATGTGCTATGTGCTGGATGGGGATTGCAGTCTAATCCCCTTGTTCTGAACTGTGTGCTAGTTGCTGGAAGCTCTTCCAGCTAATTGCAGACTGAATATGTTGTTGTGTAGTGCGGATAGGTCCTGCTACGAGGGCCTTGTCTCCCTACCCTGCTGCACAGAGAAGATCCGTCGAGAGGGATCAGCAGCAGGGATCAGCCCCTGCTCTTGCCTGAACAAGAACAACGTCAAGCAAATCGCATGGGCCCTGCTTCCTCTGGCAATCCAGAACATCCATCCATCAGCCCTCCTGTGTTCAGCCTGGGTACTATGAGTAATAATCAGGGTAGCTCCCTGCAACTTTTCTTAATCTAAAGTGTGTCATCTGATTCTTATTTTGTTCCTTTTTATCACGAACTGAGACCTCCGGCTCCAATTACTAATTGTGTGTGTGCATGTTATCTCTCCATCACAGGGCCCCAAATAGCTGTGCCGCCAGCCTACCCCGGGCAACGGTCCTGGCTAGCCTTTTCCTCCATCTTGGGTACCCAGAGAGTGTGACTGAATGGGACTCTGATTGCATGCACATTAGTGTGAGTCTTAGTGTGTTTAAGCAAATTAACCTGATTATCCCCCGTCCTTGTTATAGTCCCCTGAATAAATCAGATCTGTTTTTCCTGAAATTTACATTGACTGTGGTGTCAGTTTATGTTGAAGATATTGCATTGTTGCTTTTGTACTGCATCACCTTATTTTACAGGGGTTCCCCAGAGTCAAGCTGAAAGAACCAGTCCTGGGGGTAAGTGCCAAATATAAGTGTTTGTACAACGCATATCTGGGGTGTTGGGAAGGTGGCGGTGCATATTGTGTGGGCCACTAGTGGGAAAAGAGGGGGGGTCACAGTGTCCCAGAGGGCTGTGGCCTGGTTAGCTTGGCCAAAACCAACCCTGACCATTGGGCGGAGGCACCCGTTTCAGAAGTCAGGCCCCTTAACCTGTTGGTAGCCAAGCAGGCAGGGGTAGTAGCCCTTGAGATAGCGCCACCTAGGGGTTACACAGGTTTACACAAAAAGACAAATACTTGTAAGAAATGGCAAATAATACATTAGAAGGAGCATGGACATATTTAGGAGAGCCCAAGGGAAGGGGTCTTAGGCAGGGCATGTGTCTGTGCTATAGGCAATTATAGCTGCTGGAGTTGAAGAGGTAGTGCCGGAGAGCAGTTTGAGGGCCCAAACCACGTTCAGAGGAGATGGCCGCAGGGATGGAGTTAAACCAGGAAGGGGCTCTGTAGAGAAAGACCTCTGGGCAGGGAGGTCCTGACTTTGGGTACATAGAGAGAGGCTTGGAGGGCTGTGGTGGAGAAAGTGGGGGAGATGAGTGGATGATAGTAGACAAGCCGGGGGAACCAAGCCAGCTGCGATTTTCTTGGCAGAAAGGCAGGACTGGTAGAGCAGCCTCTCATCAAAGTTGAGAACATTTGCCAGGGAGTACAGAGTGCAGGTATGGGTAAGTATGTTGGAACCTGTGAGCAGCCGGCAGGCTTCGTTAAGTGATAGTTTGATTTTGTTGAGGGCAGTGTTGTCCGCAGCCCCATAGATCAGGAGGCCATAGTCGACACGGGATAGGACTGAGGAGGTTCTAGCCAGCCTCAGTGCATCGGGGGGAGGCAGTCTCTGTGGTGGTAAAGTAGGGTGATACGTGAGTTGACAGCAGAGCAGAGAGTATGGATATGGTCATGGAAGGAGAGTGCAGGGTCAGAAGTTATGCCAAGGTATTTGAAGGAGTTAACTTGTTCGAGGGGAAGGAGTTTAGTGGACAGGACACTAAGGGAGAGTCTTTGTATTTATTTTGGTTGTGGGGAAAGAGCATGATCTTCATCTTCTTCAGGTTAAGTACTAGTCTGCGGTCAGTAAACCAGCTTTCAGCCTGGCTAAAAGAGTTTTGGAAGGCAGATTGAAGGCGGATGGGGTCTGAGTGGGAAGAGAAAAGGACCTCATCATCAGCATAAAGAAAAATATTTCCCACGTAGGTATTGGGGAGAGCGTTTAGATATAGACTTAAAAGCAAGGGCCCCAGGATATAGCCCTGAGGGACCCCAGAGCAAACAAGGTGACTACTAGAGAAGGTACTATTAATTTTAACGCACTGTGAGTGGGATGAGAGGTAGCTGGAAAACCAGGCATGGATGCCCTGGGAGAAGCCTGTTTACAGGAGAGAGGATAGGTGGAGGGGATGGTTGACAGTATCGAAGGCTTTCGAAAGGTCAGTGAAAACCGCCCCTGCAAGGTGCCCCTTGTTGAGAGCTAAGTGTATGTAACTAGAGAATTCAATGAGGGCGGTGGTGGTGCTATGCCCTCAGCAGAAGCCATGCTGCTCCAAGCAGAGGAGGTTGTGAGTGGAGAGGAAATCAGTGAGCTGATCAGCTACTATCTTTTCTAGGGCCTTAGAGAGAGGGGGTAGGATGGATATTGGCCTGTAATTCCCGGGGGAGGTACGGTCACTACTCTTGTGTATGGGAGAGATGACCGCAGTTTTCCAGGTGTGGGGGAACTGGCTGAGGCAGAGGGAGCGACTGAGAAAGTTGGTGAGGGGGGAAGTGTACAACATCCAATACCAGACAGAGTAGCTTGAGGTCCATCGAGTTGTTACTGTGGCAGGCTGGTACCTTTCTGGGCTTTGAAGAGGTAGGCTTGGCTTCAAGTGGGGAGAGGGCATGAAAGTAGAAGAGGGGTGGGGGAAGGTCAAAGAAATTGGAGGGGAGGACCGTGCTAAGGTCTGAGAAGGCAGCGTTTAGGTTGTGAGAAATGCACTGCGGATCAGTGGTGATTGAGCCATTGATGTTGTGTTGGGGGGGGTGTGATTTAGATTTTCGGGGAGAAGGCAAGAGCTGACCTGTAATAGTCTGCTTTCACTTTGCAGATGGCCCAGGTGCATTTATTTCTTGCAGCACAGTCAGCCTGTTTATCCATAGGCTTGCCAGAGTCAATGGCTCTGTGCCAGAGGTTGTCCCTGAGTCGCATTTGGTTGATTAGGGAAGGGGTGACCCGGGGGAAGTCATGTTCTTTAGCAGTGAGTTTGGAGGGGGGAAGCAAAAATGTCACAGGCAGAACTGAAGGCATGAACAAAATAATCGAAAGCAGTGTCAATATCTGGGACTAGCTTAATAGGGGACCAATCCCAGTGAGTGAGATGTTCTTTTAGTTGATCCACTTTGCCAGGTCAAAGATGTCGCCAGGGGACACATTTGGGTGCTGGTTTCTGTGTCTTACAGGACCAGGAGAAGATTATTGGGGAATGGTCACTTAGGGCATTGGGCAGTACAGTGGTGTCAGCAGTCTTGTGGGGTTTGTTCGAGAGGACAATATCCAACAGGGTGGCGGTTCCTTTAGCTGGATTTGTCTGGGTGATGTAGGCAACCCAGTTGGGTTAGGTCAAGGGCCGCTATGGCAACTTTGGCCTGGGAGGCAGAGCTGGCGAGCCAATTGATATAAGATCACCCAACGAATGCTCAACCTGGGGGTAGATGGGGAGGTGGTCGAGTAAAGACTGGAGAGCAAGATTCTTTGGCGTGGAGGATATAGGTGGCAGTGATTATAAGTGGGGCACTGGGCGGTGTGGGGATGATTTTGAGGTGAGGGCTTGAGCACCGTGAGTCCAGCTTGGGGGGGCGTGACCTTGAAGAGAGTCACGGAGGTATATGGCACAGCCACCACCATGCTTATCGACTCTGTCTTCCCTGAAAAGGGTGTACCCCAGTAGAGCAACAAAAGAGTCAGGGGTGGACTTAGAGAGCCACGTTTCGACGATTGCTAGGATATCCAGTTGGTGCTGGGCAATCAAGCCTTGAAAAAGAGGGGGAGAGGGTGGTACAGTAGTGACTCCTAATGGTCACTGGGTGTAATGAGCACAGGAGGCAAGAGGAGGCAGTCAAGGGCAAGGAGAGAAAGAGGGAACAAGCAATACAGTGATGGTTTAGGAAGGCACTGTACTACCAACTAGTGGTGGGTTTGTATAAGCTGCAAAGGGAGAAATGGGCACTTAATAAAAAGACAGCAGAAAGTCACGTGACGGGGAACGTCCTGGGTGGAAGGGTGGCTGGGGCGGGCTAACACCCCACACCAAAGCTGATGTAGTGAGGAGGCTGCAATTGCCTTTAGGGCTCCGCGGTCCTCTCAGTCCCCCTGTAATGTGTGCAGGCTTCTGTGGCGTGAAGGAGATGGGGTTCCTGCAGCCTAGGTAGGAGAAGGAGAACAAAGGGTCGTGCTTGCGCATGCAGCAGGAGGGGCCACCGACTACAGCTGAGTACTGCTCCTCATTGTGCATCGCGAACTGGGAAGCAGCAGGACCTGGAGAGGGCCGAAAGGAGTACAATGAAGCCCACGAGGAACGCTTAGAATGCCACTACCATAAGGTAGGACTCTGAGTAAACCCCACACTACTGATAGAGATCCCAGTACTGTGCTAGAATACCATAAAACAGTCAAATTAACACCCTGCGAACAGTCACTAGAATGAGCATTACGAACTAGTACAGTTCCTGAAAAACAGCAGTTCAGTGAGGCTATGGCAGGGATCGATCTTTACATTATATAACTGGCCTGGGGCATAGTGCAAATTGATTCGGCCCAGTGCAATGCCCCCCCGACTTTCCCAGCTTGGCTAGTGCGATCTAGCCCATTTTGTGAACCTGGCCCTTTAAAAGCAGTATAGGAAGGAAAGCGATTCTTTTTTTTTTTTTTTCTAACTAGCCCAGCAACCATGGAAAATACCCCAGCAACAGCCACGGGAAGTCCTGTGATTGGAGGATCGCTTAGCACCTGTCTGAAGCCCATCCCTACCTTCAGAGCCTCGACATCGATCTCCACACGTGATTTTACCTCACACATGTGAGGAGAAACCCTGAGCCGTCTGAGAGAAGGTGCGATCTGCGTGTTGCTGACTTAGGACATCCCGGACCTAGAAGTGATGCCCATTGCTCTGAAAGACGGTAAGCCAGCACAAACTCTGTCTGTTTTTTAGACTAGGTTGGGGTACTAGGATTTGTGGACCAGGAGAGTGAATTTTGACAGCTTCAGGGTGTTTGGGGAAGGGGGGTCCATTGCGATTCTGACACGTGATGTCCCGTTTAAAACTGACATTAAAAAAGTGATTACACTTTTATAAAATCAGTGTCAGAACCACGGCAGATCACCCCCTCCCCCCAAAAAAGCTTTTAAAATCAAATTGAGGAATCAGGAATCAGCAGTCATTCGTTTCGCGCCAGGAATTGCTCTTCTCCTTCGACGATGTATGCTTGCACCGTGTGGTGGGGTTCCTGTCTAAATTTAGGGCAGGTTGAGGTTGATTCTGGACCCAGAAATTAGAACTGCGTTGCTGCATGGTGCCTTGCTACTGGCTGGGGCTGTGAATGACGTGAGTGTCAGAACCACGAGGGATCACCTCCCCCACCCCTCCAAAAAAAAAATTAAAATTAAATCTAGGAACCAGCAGGCACTGCCATTCATCTGACTAGAAGGTTTTGTGCCAGGAATTGCCCTTCTGCTTCGATGATTCTGTGCTGGATGGGGTTCCGTCTAAATTTTGGGCAGGTTGAGGTTGATTCTGGACCCAGAATTAGAACTGCATAGACCCAGGTTGAATTAGAACTGCCGTGATGTGTGCAGCTGCCTTGTTGCTGGCGAGGCATATGGGTTGAGAGGTGGGAGGGTGCCACTGCCAACAGACTGGAGAGTGTTCTGTTGTCAGGGATGTGCTGGACATCTCAGGTCAAGATTCTATGCTGTGGGGCTGGTTATGGACAGGACTCTGCCCTGCTGCCCTTGCCCTCCTCCGCCAACCAGCATGAGGACTGACTTAAGTTAGAGATTTTAGCATTCCCTTGAGGTTACTATGATTTATTTCTGTGGCTGACCTCACAGCTCACACTCGCTGGACTGGTTTTGTGGTTGGCCTAGATTGTTTGTTGCAAGGCCTGGTACTTGATTCTTATCAACAAGGCTGCCTTGCTGCTGCAGTCTCCACCTTGCAGTAGCTGCCTGCGGCTCGCTGCCAAATGTGATTCTGGTCAGAGCTGCATGTGTGTTTGCTGGGTGATGCTGCTAGGTTTTCTTGCCTGCTGATGGTGCAGGAACTGTGGGGCTGATGCTGTGGGCATGGGGTAGAGGCGGGCGCTGACTGCTCAATTTCTGTACTACCAGCACTCTCACTGCCAGCTTTATGATATCCGAGAGTCTCTGCTTTGAGGATGGTGACTATTAGTGTTCGGGGAGGCAGGGATTTTGCAAAATTCTTTAGGCAGTTACTGCAGCCTTGCCCTCCACGGTCCACCTTGCAGAGTTGCCTGCGGCTGCAACCATCATGATCACATGTGGCTGCGCTGCCAGCTTTATGATCTCTGCTTAATTGGGGAGATTGGAGCTGTTTACCACTAGTACTGGGCTGGCTAACAACACGTCTGGATTTCTGGTCTGGGACGATGCTCCTATGCTGGGGGTGGGATACTGGGCAGGAGACGCTCATTGCTAGTCATCCATGACCATCCCAAGCATGGCAAGCTTCCATGTCAGATCGGAGTTGCTTGGGGATTTTAGCAGGAAGTCAGCTTTTTATTTTGGGGCCACAAATCCAATTGCCAACCACCAGACCTTCTTGGCTCAAGACAAGGTGATGATCTGTGATTGAGCTTTGGTGTACAGGTTGTATTTGTAAGGTGGTGTTAGTTATTGCCATTTGCAGCAGATCACCAGGACCTATGCCATGATGCGACACGGGGGTCTGCACTTGAGGTAACACTAGAGCAGTTCAGGTTAAATCAGCTTCAGCTATGGGATTGCTTAGAAAGACATGGGACTAAATTACTTATTCTTTCTGGCTGCAGTCAGAATATTAATTTTTTTGTTTCTTTCAGATTTGTCTTCAGGAGATTGTTCCACGTCGTCTGTTCCAATTAAAAACTGGTAAGTTAGTTTACTGTAAAAAATCTTTTTATTTGTCAGTATTTTACAATCAGAAACATGAATGACCAGCGGTCAGTGCGCTGGTCCAGATTCCAGTCTGCCCATTTCCTTTAAATCTTGCATCCCTGGAACTTCATCCAGGGATACCGAACCTGGTGGCAGGCATCCTTCATTTCCTCCTCGCCCCCCCCCCCAAAACCACTGTTTGCACTTCAATACAGTATGCAACAGTCCATCAAGCTACGTGGTTGGGCATCCCAGTAAGCAACCAAAGAAATGACCTGTAGCTGGGTCGATAAAAAGACGTTTATTGTACACATCTGCATGTCATTGTATGAGTGCTAGCTGCTTTTTTAGTATATTACAATAAACGTTTTTTATCGGGACCAAGCTTACAGGTCATTTCTTTTGGTCACTTACTGGGATGCCCAACCACATCGCTTGATGATTTGTCCTTTTTGTTGAGGCTCCAGTGTTGTTTGCCAGTAGCCGTCTTGTGCTTTGTGAGCATACAACAGTCCCAGCCTTTTTATTCACCACCCAGTTTTTGCAAATAGCACTTCCAAGTAGTGGTTCCTCATCTCTCAGAACCTACCTCCAGTTAATTTTCATCGCGTCCTCCATGTGACCACTAACTTAACTATTATTCTTCTATCGATACCCCGCCAGCCTTGGTGCAATTAGGCCTTGTTGCACTGACTTGCTTTGCTTAAATGACTAACTCCCAGATCTTCCTCAGCTGTGGTTCTAGTTCTCATCTCCTCAGATTCAGTACTCAGTCTGTCCTGGGTTGCTTTTACCTTAGGCATTACCTTGCACTTTCGAGCAGTGAGAATGTTTGCCCAACTGATTTGACCACCCTTGTTTTCTAGCTTTTTCAGGTCTGTCTCTAGATTTCCCAAGTCACTCGTCACTGACTCCACCCTGCCTCACACATTATACTTTTTGTGTCATCTTCCTTATCCATGAATCTCACTAATGTTTAAAAGCAGAAGTTTGTTTTGCTTGATCATCAACTTCATAGGTCGGATCATGTTGTGACTTCTGCCTTTTCATTTCAGATGGTGACATCAAGAATAGGACGATCACTGAAACTGTCAGTGAGTCCACGAGTAGTGAGTGATGCGCATCTGGAAACAGGTATGAAATAATGAAGAATGGATAGGGAGGTCAGAGTCAGTGATTTAACTTTAGCTAGTTTAGATGCTGGCAGTATGTTTATTTTCTGTTTTTCCTTTGCAGGTGCTATGTTGTAGCAGCTGAAGGAAGCAGAATAATAATTGGAACTGAACTGAACAGTCTGTCATGACAATTAGAACTTGCAGTGCTTGCTGAGTGGTAGGAGGAGGAGAGAGTGTATGGGCCCAGAGAAAACAAAGTTTCGGGTACTTAGTGACTCCAGACTTGACCTGTCAAGTCTTTGCTGGACTGCTTGCCTGCCCGATTTGGTAGGAGAGGAAATTTGAGTCTCATTCTGTGGTGCACAACCACATTTGCTTGACCCAAAGAGACAAGCCCTACTGCTGGGTCTTCTGGACTGCTAGGTCCAACGCAACCAATTGTGCGACCTGCCCTGAAGTCTGTTGTGGATATTGTGTGAGGAAAAAAAGAAATGGGGACAAAGAAAGTTGTTGAAAAATATATTTATTGTGTGAAGCATCCAAGTCACAGTGTCAAAATTAACACTTTTTTCATAAGCAGAGTATTTTTTACAGACTGAAACTTAAAAAAACTGTTTGAGAAACTTTAATGTTGGCATACATTGTGGTAAAAAGTGGCTGTCCTGATGATCCCTGGCTGGCATTGGCCTAATAGCCACAGCAAACTACAATTTAGTCACTATTAGCTAACATTTTCTATTGTAATTTTTTGATAGTCATGAGTGCAAACTAAAAGAAACAGTTATTTAAATGTTGTTCTTTGGTTGGTAAACTGACTGTCCTGGCTGGCATTCATTGGCCTAAGAGCCACAGCAAATAAGTACTGTAGTCGCTGACTGTCGGGCATTACTTACTGCATTTATGACATTCATTGTATTAGTTTTCTTGATCATTGTGAAGACTAGAGTAACTAAGTGTTGCTGCTGTATTCTGGCATGTTCTGTGCTCTAAAGCTGCTCGACATCCCTTGCTGGTTCTATTAGTGAAGGAATGGCCCTAACTCAACTGTTCTTGACATTCTTCCTGTTTTTCTACATACTTTGCAAGGCTTTTCATGACAGTTTTTTTTTTTTAGAAAATGTGTTCTGTCATGCTCTGTCTAGTTCAGCTTGTCAATGGGTAGCTGCTGTCAGTATCTCTGTGGCTGGCATCATATCACTTTTTGAATTGCATCTTTACTGAGACACAACTTGTCTCTTGTCCAAAACTGATTTAAAATTCTGTGATTTGGGTGGCTGGAGTCTCACGGTCTGTGATTACGTTGACTTGCTCAAAATCTGATGTTTTGGTGACTCGTTAGATATGTCCAGTCTCCGACAAATCTAAAAGTCTACATTTTTTAGTAGGTGCATGCAGCACAGTCTTTAGTTGCTGGTCTTCTTCAGACCAAGTCAAACGGTCTCGTGCTTCAGCTTTTCTGTTGTCATTGACATTCACACGCCTAACAATGTGGAAATACATTAAGAGTGTGACAAAACCTAACAAAAGAAAATGCATTGGAGATGAAGAGAGGAAAGAAAAAGAAAGACTTTATGAAGAAAAGAAAAGGTCCTGTAAATTTCAAACATCTTAGTTACAAACCTTTGCATGGTTGCAGTATGATGAAGAAACAGACCAAATGTTTTGCCATCTATGTCAGAAACATGATGACATACATTCTGGTAAAGCCGGTAATAAAAACAGTTTTCGATATGGTACCAACAATTTTCGCCCGGGGTCCATCACTACACACCAGTCAAGTGAAGCCCATACCAGGGCAAGTTCAGCTGAGGAAGCAGCAAAGTCTGCCCCTGGTACTTCCAAAGCTAAAGTTATGCTAAAACATATGAATGAGGCAACCCTGGAAAGGTTAAAAAAGATTTTTAGAACGTGCCATGCCATTGCAAAAAATGGTCGTCCTTTCACAGACATCACTTGGATGTGTTGTCTTGATGAAATGAAAGGCTTAGACATAGGAACAACCTATAGGAATGACAAAGCAGCTAGAAGGTTCATTGGCTACATTGCAGAGGTTAAACGCAGGGCTCTACAGGCAAAGATGGAAAAGATTTGTTTTCAGTCTTTGATTTGATAAGCGACGGAAGCACTGATGCATCCATTACAGAAGCTGAAATTGTATATGTTCGCAATGCAGATTCTGGAATAGTCAATTGGTTGGTGTTCAGAATGTTAGGAAAGCTGATGCCATAGGCATTAAACATGCAATCTGTGAAGTTGTTGAAAAGAATTTGCGATTAACAATGGCAGATTTCATGAAAAAATGGTAGGGTTTGGTAGTGATGGCGCATCAGTTATGGTAGGTAAGAATAATGGAGTTGCCACACTGTTCAAGAATATGCAGCCCTCACGTTCAATCAGTGCATTGTTTTGCCCATCGCCTGGAACTTGCCTACAAGTCAGCATTGACTTGTTCAATAAACTCAGTTGATTTCTGTTAAACTTATACTACTATTATCATAATTCTCCTTTAAACCACGGTAACCTCAAAAGTACGTGTTGAGGCATTATCCTTGCGTTAGTCAATTCCAACACGTGTTGGAGGGACACGGTGGGTCCCACACTTGCAAACTGCTCTTCAAGTGCTAATTAAAGGATATCCTGCAATTGTCACACATATGACACAGATGGTAGAAGTTCAAGGCGGTCTGGTGAGCAGAAGAACAAGGCAAAAGGATGCTCAAGATTCTGCAACTCAAGACAGTTACTGAAGTTTGCACATTTCATGTTCGATGTGATTGAGTGCTAGCCATTTTGTCTAAAGTGGCTCAAGAGAGTCCACAGTTTCAGACATCTTCGTCACATTACAGTCCACAATTCAAACACTCACTGAATACATGGGTCGATCAGGTCCAAAGGAGCGTCAGGTTCTTGATGTTACAGAATTTCATGGCATTCATCTCACAGAACAATCTGATTTCAATGAAACATGAAGAACTGTGTTAAGCTGCCTTGTTCAGAGCCTCAGTGAGAGGTTCATTGATGCCAGCCCAGAGATCCTGAGAGCAGCTACCGTGGCAAGCTTTAATTTGTTGCCAGACAAGCTCAACATGTAAGAATTTGGAGAACAAGGGATAGCACCATAACAAAACACTATGAATCTGTATTGTCTAATGCAAATATAGATGTGGATTCCGTGGGGACAGAGTGGAACATGCTCAAGTCAGAGATTTATGAAAGGTTCGACAACATACAAAGCTTGGAATGGGACAAACTCTTCATATTCACAAAAGTATCCAAATGTTCTTGCAACTATTGATTGATCCTGAGTCTTCCTGCTAGCTCTGCTGAGGCTGAACGTGGATTTAGCCAGATGAAAATCATCAAGTCACAGCTTCGCACAAAGCTTATGTCAGACAGTTTAACAGACCTGATGCTCATTCAGATGAATTCACCAGAGATAGACAAGTTCAATCCCGATGAAGCCATTATGCTGTGGAACATTGGAGCAGAGAGACGGAGGGGACCTTGTACTGGTTCAGTGCAAACTAGGTCACCGTGTTTGATGAAGATGAGGACAACGACTCCAAGTCCTGGTCTGACTCAGACTGTTCAGCCAAAAGTGTGTCATCTTGTGAAAGCAGTGATGTAGAAGATTTGCTGAAGTTATCCATCTTGAAAAGTAAAACTGTTGGTGCCCACAGTGCCACCACCGCTGCCAAGAATGTCAGACATGATCAGAATGTGCAGCTCCATTGCATGATATCCACTGATATCTGAAGAGATTTTTGAAGATCCTGAGTTGGCAACCCGTGAAATTCTGTAATGGGACAAGATATTGGGTCAGTTGAAAGGTGAAAATGTAAGTTTTTACATTTGTGGCTTTTGTCAGTCCATCTGGCATGTGGCGAAACTACCAATGTAAAAACTTACATTTCTTCACTAATTGTTTTCAGACAGGAAGCAGCATAACTGGAGCCAAAGTCACGACAGTCGATCTCTTCCACTCCTGGTCCCCCTCCCCAGGCAGCCCCCACACAGACATCTTTGCGATGTCTAAGCAGGTAGATTTTGGGGGGTATGATCCTGAATGCATGGGTACAGTTTGAGTGCATGATTTACATTATAGGCAAGCTTGCACAAAATTGAAACCCACAACGCAAAGTAATACTGTAGAAGGTCTGTATTACTTCAGTGGGTGGCATTTTAATTTTTCTTCAAGTTGCTTGATATGAATCTAATCAACTATACCCACACGATCTAGGATGCATCCCCACGACTCTCTGCTTGGACATCACAAAAATTAAATCTGAGAGCAGGATGGCTAGGTGGATTGGGAACTGCAGGGGATCGTCAGTTTGACTTCAGCAGGAATTATGATATTTCCCTCCGAAACAGGACATCCAAATTTACTGGCGCTACGCTGCAAGTGCAAACCACTTTCCTGAAAAGACCGTTTTTTGCAATGGCATGGCACAGTGAACCTGGGCTCCAGATAAGGGAGAGTAGTACCTGTGTGTTATTACTCGGAAGTATTATGCACGGCAGAGACTAGACCGACTTATTTTTGGAGTAACTGTACCTGACTACTGGACCCAAGTAGTACATTTAAATAACTCTGGCACCCTCAAAGAACAGTGCATGCTTGCCTCATTACATAACATTGGTGATTCAACATTTGAGCAGTTGGAGGCTCATATGCATATTCAATTTTGTTTTTACATTTACTCACTGATTTTTTCTAACACTCAGGTCATCCGACCTGCCATTGCTGGCAGACGGCACTTGAAAGTCATGCATCCCAATTCAGTTTGTGTTTTTACATTTACTCACTGACTTTTAACACTCAGGTGAGTAAATCGAGTCATCCGACCTACCATTGCTGGCAGACGGGCACTTGACTAAATTATTTCTTTAAAAGAAGATAACAGTTTAATTGTGGTACTCCTCACTCCATGACTCTGTACTTTTACCTGAATTTGGTTTTACTCATATGTCACTCAAAGTACAAGTAATTTACTAAAATTTCTCGAAAAAACCTTATCTGGAGCACTTGTTCTGATTTTTCAGTGTCATTTCAGACAAAGCCTGTGTAGTACTGAGAACTGAAAGCTGGTTCTGACAACGGAAACAAATCATAACTCATAAAACAGTAAAAGAAAAAAAAAAGGTGTGATCCAAAATCCTAATACGATCTCGCTTTTCAGTTCTAAAAACTGGAATCTGTACTTTTCCCCCCTCAGGACTACAATAAATATAAGTACTCTGAAACCTAGAACTAAAGTCACTGACAGATTCAAATGTAGTGATTTAAGGAAAAGGTTCATTTGCAGGGGCTCCTGCCCCTGCAAATCTTCCTTCCGGTTTAGCTTTTCTGTAAAAGCATCTTTTTCTTATTGCCAAAAGCTATTTAAATTTCATTACAAAAGTCCACTACCGGAAGTATGGCAGACTGGGGCGGCTCCTGTGTAAAAGTGCAAGCGCTGCTGTGTGTGCTTCACTGCATTTGTATTGAAAGCGCATGATGCAGCAACACACCTTTACATATAATGGAGCCACCCCAGTCCCCCATACTCCGAAAGTAGTGAACTTTTCATAATGGCAATTATGATAAGAAAACAGGTGCTTTTTACCAAAAAGCTAAACCAGAGGTAAGGTTTGCAGGGGCGGGAAAATTGAGTTATTGTACAGATCATCTGATCGAGAACTTACTGAACTCAGGTTGTAATGGAAACAATTCAAACAGTAAAACAGTGTAGAAAGTACAAAATCAAAGATTTTTCAGTGTAATTTAATTTCAGACAGTTAGCTTGTAGTAAATTTAATTGTACTGAGAACTGAACTGGAAGTAACTTTACTTTAATGCCACTTGTGTGATCAAATTGTGATTCAGATGTTCAATTTCAGACAAATAATCTGTAATTCAAATTGTGCTGAGTATTGAACTTTTGGTTCTCATCATAAATAACCCAGAAACACTATCAAACAGTAAAAAAAATATTTAAAACATCTAAACTTTGTCACTGTGTTCTTTTCATAAATTTGTGAATGTCATGTTGGGGCTAGTGCAATTTCTGGGGTGCCAGTGCAGCTGGGGCATCACTTTCCCCGGTAGACCAGTGCAAAAAAAAGTTAAGCGTGACCCCTGCTATAGTGGGAGTAAAACAGCAATAAAACAGCAGAATGGCTTCAGCTGACAAGTCGCTACCTCTGAGCCACACTAGAGCTAGAGACAGAGGAAACCGAGACCCTGGCAGTAGCAAGTAAACAGCAGCTAAGGAGCCCAGCACTGTGGTGGGCAACAGACTAAACGTTCTTAAAGTTCCTCCAGTGAGAGAAACAAACTCCTGAGGCTGCAGAAAAAATCAGGTGAAGTCGGAGGGCAGTAAATTCCGAGCACCCCACACCAAAGCTGATGCAGCGGGGAGGCTGCAGTTACCTTTAGGGCTCCGTGGTCCTCTCAGTCCTCCTGTAGTGTGTGCCGCCGTGGCTCAAAGGAGAACACAGGTGGAAAATGTTGGTCGAGGAGTTAAATGAAGCTCTACCCGCTGGTCCAAAGCCCCCACTGCCGCCCAGTGTTCTCCAAGGTTCTCTCTGTATTTGTCTGTACTGGGGGGAGGACAGTCCTCCCCTCTTCAGCCTCACTATGAGGGGAAGTTAGTGGGGGAACTGTATGACCAGGTGAGCACTGTTGGAGGCAAGTGCTGGCTTGGGACAGTGGGGACAGGGCTGATCCAGTGCCCCTTGGACCGAAGGGGCATAAAAACTTGATAAAAAAAAACAAATGGGGAGCTTCAAGTTTCCTTTTTGCAGTTGGTCATTTTTACCCTCATGGTGACTAAGCCACCCGCCAGATGCTAACTGCCCCAGCCATGCTCACCAGCTTTCCTACAGGTCTTACCTTCACACATGAGGCAGCAGCTTGGTTGGCCAGCAATTTTTTGTGTGTGTGCGTGTTCTTATTCGAGGGGGTGTGCAATGCCATCTGGACACTTCCATACACGCTTCTGCTCATGAAGTGTCAGCAGCTGCCACTCTGTCCCCAAATGCATGCAGTCCCAGCTTGCCTCACCCCGGCCCAATGCTAGCGACCAGGCGAGAGCAAAGAACTGAAATTTTTTCTCCCCGTCCAATCCCCGGCGACCTGAGTCCAGATCCGAATCCAGGTCACAGGCGTGGTGTGAGGTGTGGCATCCAGTGCCTCAACCCTCAGCGCCACTGGGCCAGCGAGCTTCAAGTTCTCTGCAAAACACTAATAGTTGACATCAGCAGGACTCGAGTCTTGTACTATTCTAAACTAATTTGAATTTCAGGGCATTTCATTTTTTAGTACTGAAGACATTTGCCGTAGAATGTGCTAGTTGCCCTTTAGACTTCATCTGTCCCTGCTGACTTCCTACCTTTGAAATCATATTCACTGCTGCGACATCAACACCTGTTGCCACAGAGATTATTCGAATGCCATGAGCAAATGATTGTTACTTTCAGGCAGGACAGCAGCAGAAACAGATTGTGTTACTGGCAAAGCTCTGGTTTTTATGCAGCTGGAATAAAAAAATAATGTAAAAGGTACAGAAATTCAAATTTGGGGGAAATTTTGTGTGCCCAAGTTCTGCTGATGACAATGGTGAATTTTTTTTCTGGAAATCTAGAAATTTATTTAACACAGCAGTTCATGGTACAAAAAATGGAAACAACTTATTCAGCTATTAGAACAAATAAATAATGATATAAAGAACAGTTGTCACTTACTTCCAACTTGGGCTGGCAACTCATACCAAGAAGTTGTGTGCCCAAGAAACTAATTTAACCCTGAATTAAATTATTATTTTTTTGCTAAGTAGTAAAATAAATATTTTACTTACAGTGTCCAGCTGGTAGCTTTCATATATGGCCGAGTGGCCAAACAGTGCTGCAGCCATGACTCTAAAATCAGCACTTTTGCAGGATCTAAAGTAGCAAAAAAAGGGTGCAGAGGCTAGATATATCACTAGAATAGGGAGGAGCTACCTAGAAATACATATTCTAACTTTACATATAGTTTTACATGTGTTAGGCTAGAATCTGTGGGGCTGCAGAAGCGTTCCTGCAGATGCTCACCTGCATGAAATAGAATACTTGACAAATATCGAGCCTTATATCATCAACCAACTTCATACCAAGATGCAGCTGGCCCTCCGGTCCAGCCTTAAGCCAAAGTCTGATTGACTGTGGGCAGGCTCCAGCAGGGTCCTGCACATAGGCTGACAACAAAGATCACCATGGCAGGATGTGCATGGCCCTCTGCGCCTGCAATAAGAAAACGTGCCCTGCAGTAAGAGAAGAATACATGGGGCTGCAGTAGCACAGGGAATCTTAACTATGCAGTTTCATGGCACTAGTGGTGCAGACTGGAAAATACCATGAAAACTGTCTGGCCTGTGCCAAGGGAAGAATCCATGAGGCAGCGAAGCACATGTGGCTATAGACCTTGGGTCAAGAAGATTCCATTGGGCATCTGAAGCACAGGGCCTTTGGAACTGCACTTTCAATTGGCTATGGATGTAGATCATGGGGCCTTCCGAGCCTGTTCGAACAGAAGAACCCAAGGTGATGTGGAAATGCAGTGCACTCCAGGCCCTTCATGTCGCTAGGGGTGCAGTTGCACAGGGCCCTCTGGGTCCTGCACCAGGGAAAAAATCCATGGGTCTGTGGAAGCACAGGTCCCCATGCAGCTAGGGATGGGGACACACATGGCCATTTGGGTTCTGCACCAAGAGAACAACCCATGAAGCTGTGGGGCCCTGCATTTCCATATCACTTTTGATGCAGTATAACGTAGTGGCTAAGGGCACTGAGCTGCAAACCTGGAGACCTGGGTTTGAATTCCATCAGCCCCCACTTGCATACTGTGTGACCCTTTGAGCAAGTTACTTAATTCCTTGTGCTCCCAGGTTGCACCTAGAAGCAAGCTCCAGCTTAGTGTGTTTTTCCTGGTTAAGCAATTTCCCTAGAGGCCCATGGCAAGAATCTGTGGGGCTGTAGACACACTTCCATGCAGCTACAGATGCAGATATGCAGGGTCCTCTGGGCCCTATACCAACAGAAGAGTTCACGGGCCTGTGGAAGCAAAAAGCAAAATACCCATGCAAAAGCAGTTTGACATATCGTGGAAGTATTGTTATGAAATTATAACCACCATTTTGCTTTCGTGATTAGTGACTAAGCAGATTTTCATTCTTAGTTAAAATAAAGACTGTATTTTGATCAAAAATATATTAGAGAGCTGGCCTGGTGGCGCTGAGGTGCTGGACACCTTACCTCACGCGCCAGCAACCCGTGTTCGGGAACAGACATGGGACGCCGGGGGTTGGCAGGGGAGGAGGAGGATGGCGTCCCTAGGACTGCTCTCCTTCTCTGGGAAGGGGATTGCAGTGCTTCGGCATTTGCCTGCCCTAAGCGGAGGCTGGAGGTGGCAACATAAGCACTGAAGACTGTGAAATGCGGCAGGCGCTTGGTAGAGTGTGGTGCATGCGTGCGCTGGTGCCATGCATGCGCAACCTTGAGGAAGCAGGAAAAAGCAGAAAATGGGAGTCTTCTGGAGGATGATGATGGTGCCCTCCACAATGGCCGGAAGGTACCTCCCCGAACACTAAATCCGGTCCAGTGGGTCGAGTTGCTCCCCACCCCCTGCCACGAAGGTTAAGTCATGGGGTCAAGGGAAGGGGGTCTCATGCCAGTGCCTTCGCTGGGGACGTCAGGTGGATGCAGAGGATGCCGGGGTGAAAATACATAACTGTAAAAATATATATTTAGAGAATCCAAAACAGCAGTTAAAATTTCAAACCCACGAGCTAGTATCAGGAAATCCACGTGAGCTGTAGCTTTCAGCTTGACGTATCACAAAAGCAATTTTCACAAAACCAAAAGTACAAAACTATCTGCACTCTATGTAAGCATACATCATGAAAGCTATTTTCAGAAAAACAAGAAATACGAAAGCATGACTCACAAATGCTGTTTTCATGAAAACAAGAAATACGACAGCATAAATTGCAAAAGAATATTAAAGCATAAATCACAAAATCTATTTTAAGAAAGCAAGAAACATGAAAGCTTAAATCACAAAAGCTATTTTCATAAAAAACAAGAAATACAAGAGCAGGTTTCAAGTCACAGAAGTAGATCACACTGCTTTCATGAAAATACAGCTGTCCTTAGTATGTTCTGCTTTTGCTTCTGAGCATGTGCAGGAACTTTGCTTCTATTGAACTGATTTAAACTAAATTTACCAGATCCAGAGTTTCTAGCACAGAGACTGTGCATACCAAACTGCTGGAAAATCTGTCAAAACGGGCCAAATTATTAAAGTGCCAAAATCAGGGTTCAACATTAAAGTGTTTTCTCAACTCTTAACATACAGGTGTTGTCGAGGCACAAGTCAGGAAGCATAGGGAAAACCAGGAGCAGTTGTAGAATTCACCAACAATATTTATTTAAAGTTGCAGTAACAAAAAAAATAAACTTGTTCAGAATAACTATGTACAGAGGAGAAAAACAGTAGTGTTAGTTCAGTCTCTGTGTCCCTTTTTCTTCTAATCTTCTTTAGCAATTGCAGCTTAGCTCTTGTATAAGTCCTTTCAACCCCCAATCTAAACAAACGTCCTGTCCTTGTATATTTCAGGCAGGAGCTGCTAGCACACAGTGTTCTTTGGCTGAGAGGCCCCATTTCCACAGCTTTTGCAGAAGGCCTAAAAACTGAACTGGGGTAACCTCTTGAGCTTACAGTAGCATTCTGCAGTCATCTCAAACCACAATTATATACATTTCAACAGTAATTCCGTAAATTTTTCTAAACAAAAGGGATCCCAATATCAGTTTCATTTCCATACAATGATTTGCACTTTTTTTTATATTAGCTGATATGCAAGGGAGGAAAAGACAGACAGCAGAGAAAACTGAGAGATAGCGAGAGGCAAAGAACTGTGAGACCATCGGGTTGATCAAGTCTGAGGTCTCACAGGAAAATTGTTTGCGCAACCAGACAGAGAAGAGACAGGAAAAAACAGAACAGATCCTTGCATTTAAACACTTTCTTCATAACAACTGGGACAGGGTCCTATTCCACCCTGTCACAACAGACACTATTATTTATATTATTTATGTATTTCTATATAGGGATATGACATGGCCTGACTGAAGATATTATATTTATATTGATATTGGCCTCAAGCTTTGTATTCATCATTTCCTCTAAAGCAGAACCATTAACAGAGGGTGCAGTTTACATATTTTCCTTTTCTGATTTTTTACCATTTCTATCTCAAAATCAAAACAGAACATAACATGGCCTGACTAAAGATATCATATTTATCTTCACTTGAGGCCAGTCATATCAGGATATCTCACGAGTGGCAAAGCACAGTGAGATATATCTGTCACAGCATGTGGGAATAAACTTCAGATGAGGCAAATTTACAGGTTTAACACACCATGGTGTGATATTTATTTTCAAAGGTTAGAAAAATAATAAATGAAAACAACAAAATTGCAAAGAAAATCACTACTTAACATCAGTAGTTTCTCACAAAATACAGTCCTGGATCTTAGAGCTCTTAGACCCTTCTCATCTGCATTCAGCAGCTTGCCTGCCTCTTCTCCTCTCCTAGGGCTGAGCCCTCTGGGCTGAACTGAACTGAAGTAAACTCACTGAAGAGGTATTTATATGTTTTTGGTGGGATCACCTGACTGAGCCCTCTTCTAGTTACAAGTTTGGACATGTTGTTTCAAAACCGGTGGTTGGGGGGTATGTCAGGGGATTTCCTGGTTCAGTTAAAGGTACAGTGTATATATCCACAAATATTGACTTTCTATATCTCTGATCCACAGTGACTAAGCACTTTTATAAAGTATATCACATTCTCATACAGTACATAGAACCGTATACAGTAACAGATTTATAATGTGAATTTCTGAAATATCTTAAGGATTTCTTATAACTGTATTACTCATGACATTATTATTGTTTTATATGACTTCTGACTCCTTTTTCTTTAAAAAGGCTTTACTAACTGTATTCATTCTTATTTAAAATAGCCTTCATGCTTTTTTGTACACAAAATGCACTTATGCACTTTACATAACACCTCTCCGGATGTTTGGCATCATTCCAGGGACTGAATGGATGGAAATGGAAAAAGAATGAAAAGAGAGAACTAGTAGGAAGTTTAGTAGGGAAAGTAAAGATCTATGTTAGGTGGCCAACCTAGGGAAGGTAGGAAAAAGAAGAAAAGCAAAGAGAAAAGCGGTAGCTATGGCTAGGAAATAAGGAGATAGAAAAGTGGTCCATCAGTCACAGCCGAGGGTGTAGCCTAACTCTACCACAATATCATTGCCCACTTGTGAAGATAAGTATGATATCTTCAGTCAGGCCATGTCACATCCCTATTTATTAGCACACACGTTATATAAATAAATTTATACAACGCATATACTTATAAATAGCAAGATAATAAGTGCTACCTTGACCCAATGTAGCAAGATAATATTATCTTACAAAGCTGGGTAGGACACAATTCTGATCCAGCAAAGCAAGATAATGTTGTCTTGTTAAGTTGGGCATGTCACAATGAAACAGAAACCTAGAATTTGATGATGGGTAAGGACCACTTGGCCCACTCAGTCTGTCCATTTTTGCCTGCTTATGCAGTCATCACAGATCCTGCTTGATCTTTGGCTCCTCCTCACTTTGCTTCCCACTAAGATTTCCTTGTACCTATCCCATGCATGCATGAAATTCACCACTGTTTTTGCCCCAGCTCCTCCACTGGAAGACTGTTTCAGGCATCCATCACTTTTTCATTGAAGAAGTACGTCCTCGCATCTCTCTTCAATTTACCCCCTTCCAGCTTTCTTGCATGTCCTCTTGTTCTCGTGCATCTCTTCCTCTGAAAAATACTCCCCTCCTGTACCTTATTTACCCCATGAGGTATTTATAGGTATCTAGCATATCCCCCCTCTCACTCCTCTCTTCCAGGGTATGCATATTTGAGGTCCTTCAGCCTCTCCTTGTTAGGCTTCTGATGCAGACCCTGCACCATTTTAATTGCCCTCCTCTGAACCATCTCCACTCTATGTCCTTCCTGAGATGTCATCTCCAGAACTGGGCACAGTACTCTAGGTGGGGTCTTACCTGCATTCTTAGTGGCAACACCACCTCCCCTCCTTTTGCTGGTGATATCCCTCACTATGCACCCCGAATCACACTAGCCCTCCTAACTGCATTATTGCAGTGCTTCACCACCTTGAGGTCATCAGATATGATTACTCCCAGATCCTTTTTCTCATGGGTGACCATCAGTACCTCTTCTCTCTATTTTGTATTCCACCTCTGGATGTCTGTGCCCTAAGTACTTGATTTTGCACTTTTCACACTGAAACTCAGCTGCCATACACTTGACAACTCCACAAATTTTCTCATGTCTTTGCTCATCCTTTCCAAATTCCACCCCCTCTGGAGTGTTGACCCTATTGCAGAGAACGGATAGCGTGGCGTGCGAGAGGAGCTCCAGGGAGATAATTGCAGCCTGCTTGGTGTTTTGTGCACCGTGCTGAATATTTTTACTGTTGCAGAGGAACTGCTACATTGATTTGTGTGTGTGGGTTTGGGGATCAGGTGGTGGGAGAACGCTGCTAGTGGTAGGCTGAGGGAGGGTCTCGGAGAACCGAATTTAGTGGTCATGTGACTCAGCAGAGCCAACCGGGCAGCCATAGTCACTGGATATTTAACCAGGCACCATTTTCATAGTCCGCAGAGAATGGACAGCATAGAACAGGAGAGGTGCTCCAGGGGATAAGTACAGCCTCGTGGTATTCTGTACACTGTGTTGAATATTTTACTGTGCAGAAACTGCTACATTGATTTGTGTGGAGTTTGGGGACTGGGTGTTGGAGGCATTGCTAGTGGGACTCTGAGAGGTCTCGGGGCTGAACTCAGTGGTCGCGTGACATAGAAAGCCAACGGGCGACCCTTGGACACTGGATATTTAACCAGGCACCATTTTCAAAGTCTGCAGAGAACACAAGCAAAGCAGGAAAGGCGCCCAGGGGGATAAGTACAGCCTGGTGGCATTCTGTGCACTGTGTTGAATATTTCAAACAACATGAAGTCTTGCTGTATTCTGACATTA
Organism: Neoceratodus forsteri; assembly: GCA_016271365.2. Classification (NCBI taxonomy): domain Eukaryota; kingdom Metazoa; phylum Chordata; order Ceratodontiformes; family Ceratodontidae; genus Neoceratodus; species Neoceratodus forsteri. The sequence goes on from CM057453.1 coordinate 1,629,865,440, forward strand.
TGCAGTTAGCCCCAGCACTTAAACTGCTCCGAGAGGAAAGAGTTAAATTCTGTGCAGGGCATAGAGCGTTGAGCTCAAGCTCGGTTCAAACCTCTGTCTGCTGCACTTTGAAGTGTAACCGTCAGACTCTTTTTCTCGCCTAACTGAACAGTCGCTCTAGAGATTTCTCACTCTGCTCACAGTTCAAAGTTGGTTAAAGTCATCCGGTTTTACCGATCCATTTGTGTTATTTTGGTTCAGATACCTGTCTGTGGTACAGTAAGTGCTTAGGTAGTGGACTAGCTGTAAAAAAACTTGTGAAATTGTAACTTTATAAACTTTTAACCGGTTCGGCTGAACCGTTACCTTATATGTTATTGTTTCTTTTCTTACTTTAGGTATAAGTGTGGTACCAGTCCTTATCGGTTTAAAAAGTTTTTGTTTTTTCAAACACCCGTAATATGGTTAGAAACCGATAAGGGGTCTTGCCTGGCTTTTGCCAAGTAAAGGGTAAGTTTGATTATTAGTATGGCTATGTCTGAGAAACCCAAAAGAAAAACCGGGCCCACTGGGTTTCAACACTGCAATGTGTGTGGGGAGGTCTTTGCTAAGGCTGATCCTCACGCCACTTGTGTTTATTGTCTGGGGTTTGACCACCTCGATTCAGACAGCCAAATCTGCAAAATTTCCCTAAATCCACCCTGGATAAGAGATTGGGCAGGCTGGTTTGGTTCCGACCGAACCTGAAGGAGTGCCTTCTGACCAGGCGATACTTTGGGCAAAGGAGAGTCGATTCCAAGGGATCGGTTTCTGTCAAAAAGAAAGAGAAAGGACAAATCGGCCGGTTCTGATCCAGAACCGCATGTTCCGACCACTGAGGAGATTGCCCGAGCGATTAGGATTGTTGAAGCGCTTCGTCCGGTTCCGACTGATCCGGCGCCTTCTGGCAGTCGTTCGGTTTGGTCAATTCCTCCAGTTCAGGATTATGCCCCTGAAGATTTTTATGAACTGGATTTGGAGGGTGATGATGATGATGATGAGGATGATGATGAAATGGAAGGTCTTGATGAGCTCATTGAACCGGACATCTCCCCAGACAGGCCTTCTGGTGCTTCCCTTCCTAGACTTTCTGAGTCTCCTTCCCACTTTAAGTTTTACAGGAAAGTGGCAGAAACCCTCCAGCTCCCTTTGGAAGAAGCTGTTGAGGAACAAGAGGAGCCTGATTATGTGGAGATGATGGACATCCCAGAGTCCATGAGGTTGTCTAGTCCCTTCATAAGTCTTTTGGGAAACAGACACAAAACTGTTAACTCCAGATTCTTTACCTCTTTGTAGACAGAAGGATGGACAAGAGGTACATGCTGTCAGGCTCAGGTATGGAGTACTTGTACCAGCAATGCAGCCATGTTGGGGTCGTGCAGGCTGCAGCCTGTGATGAGGCTAACATACCCTTGGCTTCACACACCACAGATAAAGACTCCAGGAAACTGGATGCCATGGCAAAGAAACAGTACATGGCATCCTCCTTGGGACTCAAGCAGGCTAATTACATGGCCTATACAGCCAGGTACCAGAAGTCCAGGTGGGACACTGTACTGGCACTGGCTAAGCAGGCCTCGCCCCAGCTTGCCAAGGAGCTGGAGGACGTGGCTGCTGATGGGATCGAGGCATCAAAGATCCAGTTTCATGCTGCTGTAGACTCCAGTGATGTATCATCACTGTTGTTCTGGTGATACATCCAGTGCAGGGGTCGAAATAAGGATTTGGCAGCCAATTGCCAGAAATAGCTCCTGGGTATCGGCATTTTTCAGCCACCCAGGAGCTACTTGCACCAACCCAGGAGCTATCATTTGAAAATTTGAACCAGCTACATTTTTTATCTTTTTTTTACCAGATAAAATGATTTTAGACACACAGATTGGAGCTGAAAAGCAGCCAACAATTATTCCCATAAACTGCCACAGAAGATTAGATGTTACACCAATATCAGATGGGACAGCTAGCAATCTGCCTGCGTGGTATAACTAAGTAACACAAAAATTACCCCTGCACACACCAAAACAATATGCACCCTCATTTTTTTTTTTTTTTTTTTGCTGGCCCCGTTTTTTTTTTAGTACAGCTACTGATTTAAAGGAGTATGGACAACAAAAAAATTGTACCCCCAAACAGCAGGCATTACATGCTGATGTACTGACCTTGTGCATGCCTTTTGTCAACTACAGTTTCTTACTGTAAAGAAGCTTTCACATCTCTAGTTTGTGCTGTTTTACATAAACTAAATTTACTGAAAATCTCCAATACATCGTGAGTCCACTACAGCACACAACAGCTCCCCCCAAACTACTCTGATTGTGCCTCTAACAAGCAGCACCTAATAATAAAGATTAATCTAGCAGAAGCAGAAGGGGATGATCTTCAAGCAAAATCTGCCTGTTCTGATTCTGTGCAAACAGGTCATACCTAGTGCTGCTAATAAGCTAATCAGAACAGAACAAGTTTTGTATTGGCTATAGATACAATACGCAGCTTGGAGCACACTGTCGCCTAAAGTGCTACCTAAACCAGGTTCTAGGAGAACTATTCATTTTTCTGGACATTTAGAAGGAATTTATAACTATTCGGACTTGAGATGATTACAAGGTTCATATCCCTGTACAGTCACTGGAGCAATATGGACATGAAGTAAGTTGTTTCACCCACCTACCCAAATGCTAAGATTTAGATCATTCCAATTGTAAAATTGAGAAACAGCAGGAGACCCCATTGAAAATTAGATTCTGCCCCTCAGTAGGGACTAACATGGGGAAACATTGTTTTCAGTGGGGTCTTGCTTATTGCCCATTTTACAGCAGACTGCCCTGAAGGACAGGAAGATTATGTCACTTGCCCAAAGTCTCAGACAGGGAGCCAGTGACTGTGGTGCTCTGTACAAACATGGGCTTTTGTTTCAGACCCTTAGAATCAGCAAAGGATGACAGGAGGGGAAGAAAAAAATAAGGTGTAGAAGGATCAGCATGTTGCTTAACAAATGAGCACAGGCTTATTGCCTTTACAGTTTACAGAGGCCCTCGGAGAATCAGCAAAAATACATTTTCTCAGCTAAAACGCACAAAACTCCTTAACTGTTGTGCTTCCCCAGAGTTGAATTACTGCAGTCAGTCTTATGATTCCTGTAACCACCGCTCAGTCGGCTGTTCAGTCCCGAAACTGCAGTCCTGTAAACACTCAAATTGAGCACGCTTAGATTTGGTGGCCATGTGAAGGGAAAAAAAAAAAGATTCTTCTCCACTCTTTATGTTCAGTGAGGGCTCAGATTTCAGCTGGGAGCCTCCACTGAACCTCTACCCTCACGCTGCTGAAGTACCTCCTCCCCGACCACACACACACACACACACACCCACATTTACCCAAAATGTCCGTTTGTCCTGTTCAGTGAGCGATCAGATTTCAACTGGGAGCCCTCCACTGAACCGTCCGTCACGTCACGCTGCTGAAGTTGCTCCTCCCCCGACCACACTGACACACAGCATTTACCGAAGACGTCCGTTTCTCTGTGTTCAGTGAGTGATCAGACTTCAGCTGGGAGCCCTCCACTGAGCTGTATCTGTCTTTAACTCGCTCCTCCCCCGACTGCATATGCACATGCACAGTTTAGCCAGCAGATCTCTGCTTAAGAAGTCTCCTCTCTGCTGTCCTGACACACCATGCGCTGCCGGCAGCGCCTCTACTTTGCTGCGTTTTAAAGCAGCAGGCACTAATTGTGGTAGAACAGGCGTGAATTAGCGCCCAGCTTCCCCTTATTTCGATCCCTGCAATGATGTATCACCAGAACAATCAATGATATCGATCCCCAGCGAAGTGCATGGACACCCCCTCCAGGATGTTTTGCTGCTGTTGATTATTTTGTTAACCAGTGCATGGAAGACACTACTAACTTCAATCTTCATTGCAGGCACAACCATTCCAACCTGACACCTGGTGTGCTTGCAGCCCTCCAATCTCTGCAATGTAGGAATGACATTGTTATCAAACCAGCTGATAAGGGAGGTGCTGTTGTGGTCTGGCAAAAGGAGCTATACATCACTGAAGCCACACAGCAACTCACTGACACCAAGTTTTATTCTTCTCTTCCACAGGACCCCACTGCTGACTATCAGACTGAGGTCACCACCACCATCACCTCTGCTATTGAGAACAAAGAGCTCCCTGCTTCTGCTAAGAGACTCATAGTTCAGCATCTCCAGACATCCAGGTTTCATCTCCTTCCCAAAATCCACAAAATAGGTAACCCAGTTGTCCCATAGTGTCTGCCTGCTCCTGCCCCACATCCCACATTTCTGCATTTTTGGACAGCCTCATGAGACCCCTTGTTGAGTCCCTGCCCTCCTATGTTAAAGACACTAACCATGCTCTCCAGTTACTTGACGGGTTCAGATTCAGTGACTCTCAACAGCTCATCTTCACCATGGACATCAAATCTCTTCACACAGTGATCCTGCATGATGATGGTCTGACAGCTTTGCAGCATTTCTTGAATAAGCGGGAAGTCCAACAGCCACCCACACACACACTAACTCGTCTGGCAGAACTGGTTCTCAGACTCAATGCTTTTTCTTTTAATAACAGTTTTTTTCAGCAGGTCAGTGGAGTTGCCATGGGTACCAAGATGGGTCCCAGCTTTGCTAATCTGTTTATGGCTTGGGTGGAGGAACGTTTTTTTCTCTCATTCACAAGGACTGTGCCTGAACTCTACAACGCTACATTGATGACTGTGTGGGGCCACCTCCTGCTCAAGGGAGACCCTCCAAGTCTTCCTTGACAAGTTTACCATGGCCCATCCTTCCCTACATACACTGTTGAAGTATCGTCCTCTACACTGCCTTTTCTGGATATCCAGCTGTCAGTACAGAACACTGGTCTGAAGACATCAGTTTTTTACAAACCCACTGACTCTCACAGTTTCCTCCTGCACAGCTCCTTCCATCCTAAACATGTCAAGAGTGGCCTGCCTTATTCACAGTTTCTCAGACTTCGCAGGTTATGCAGTGAAGAGGATGATTTTGCTGAGCAGACCCAAATAATGCATAGTTTTTTCATCAACAGGGGATACCCTTAAAGCACAGTGGACAGAGCACTCTCCCGGGTCAGTAACATGCCCCGTAACCTTGACCCCCGCAGGAAGGATACTGTCACACAAGAACAATGGCAAATTCCACTAGTGCTTCCTTTCCATCAGAGCACACCTTCTCTTTACAGGATCATCACCAGTAACTTTCCCATTTTGCAAACTGACCCTAACATTGGTGCTTCCTTTACAGAACCACCTATTGCCTCCCACTGCTGGCCACTAACCTGCGGAATCCTGGTTAAGCAGCCTACCTACTCCTAACAGTTCCTTCCTCCCAGGTACCAAACCTTGCAACAGGACTCGCTGCTACACCTGCACATTTATTTCCAGTGTGACTGAAATTCGGGGGCCTACAGGTGTTTATCACATCACCAAGGAGTTCTCATGCACCTCCACTAATGTGGGGTATTGTATTCTTTGCAGGAAGTGTACAGCTATTTACATCGGAGAAACTGGTAGGCGTCTTGCTGACCGTTTAAGGGAACATTACAGAGCAGCCAGGAGTGGTAAAACTGCTAAACCCATTGTATCCCACTTTATCTCCAGGAACCACAATGTCAATGACCTTTCTGTTTGTGCCCTTCAGCAGGGCTTCTGGGATCCTGACCATAGAAAAAACATGGAAGCCAAGCTGATCATCTGCCTTGGCTCCCAGCAGCCCTCTGGTTTAAATGATAGACTTATTTTCCACTAACATCTTTTAGCCATCCCCTTTTTTTTCCTAAAATCTATTTGTTTTTGCACTCATTTAATTTATTTTTCATTTTCACCATAAGTCTCCATCTCTGTCTCCTTCCCACACATTTGCCACCTTTCAGCCTTCTTACTAGGCCCTGTTAATTAGTCCCCACCTGGGAACTTCCCTAGCTCTTTCACTCCTATTATGCTTTATCTTTCCCATCATCACCTTTTTGTTTCACAGATTCTCTCTTAATCTTACCATTTATCACTTCTTCTCCCTGAGCCTCCCCTTTCTTCTTTCCCCACATATATATATATATATATATCTCATTTTACCTCCACTCTACACTAACTTTTTTTTTTTCTCTTTTAGATATTTCCCGAAGAAGACCTAAGGTCGAAATGTAGATTTTTAACTCTCTTTTCTATTTTCAGCGTGCATTTAATATAACCATTTTGTTTTGCTTTTAGACCACATGCTGACACAGCCCCTTGTTTTTGTTTTTACAATCTAGAGTCATGGCTACATCTGTGGCTCTTCGGAGAATGGCTTGGCTCAGGTGTACTAGCCTATCTCATGATACCCAGGCTAAGGCTATGCATTTCACTGTAGTAAATAATTCTCTGTTTGGGGAGCAGACAGAGAATTATATGAAAAGATGGATGAATACAGGACCACCTATAGTAGCACAGGCCAAGAAGGCAGGCCACTCCCAAAGGCAGCAAGCTAGGGGCAGGGGCAGGCCTTTTCATAGGCCTTTCTACCAAGCACAGGCCTCCTCTCCTTTTTCCCAGAGGGGGTTCTTCAAAGGGAGAGGCAGAAGTGGGATGAGCAGGGCTGCATCCACCTCTCAGCCTAAGGCTCCTGCCAAGCAGACACCCTGATGTGTCAGCCCGGGTCGACTCCTCCATTCCTGTAGGAGGCAGGCTGGCTTACTACTTCCCGGACTAGAAGTCTGTTACCTCAGACAAGTGGGTCCTGGAGGTAGTAAGCCAGGGACTGGCTCTCAGCTTCAAAAAATTCCCAAAGCTGAGAGCCAGATCTTTTCCACTTGCAAACCTCTCCGAAACCATTGCACTAGAGGCAGAGGTTTCATCTCTACCGGCCTTAAGGGCCATAGAGAGAGTTCCTACAATTCACAGGGGCAAAGGTCAGTACTCCAGATACTTCCTTACCCCCAAAAAAAACAGGGGAGTGGCGGCCCATCCTAGACTTAAGATACCTGAACAAACATCTACTAAAGCCAAAGTTCAAAATGGTGACTCTGGGAATAATCCTTCCCTCACTAAGGCCAGGGGACTGGCTAGCCTCCCTGGACCTAAAAGATGCCTACTTTCACATTCCCATCAGGTGCTTCCACAGAAAGGACCTCAGGTTCAAACTGCCTTCAAGTCATTACCAGTTCAAAGCAAGGCCCTTTGGCCTTACATCAGCTCCAAGAGTGTTCACAAAATGCCTAGCAGTAGTAGTATTCTTAAGGAGAAAAAAATATCTCCATATTCCCATACCTGGACGACTGGCTCATTGTGGGTCAGTCTCCAGACCAAGTCAAGTCAGATCTGCAAGTGACCCAGCAAGTGCTCACTTCTCTAGGATTCCTTCTCAATCTTCCCAGGTCAGTTCTCGAGCCAGTACAGCTTCTGACCTTCATAGGGGTAGAGCTGGATACTGTCAAAGCAAGAGCTTTTCTTCCCCTGGTAAGGGTAAGGGCCATCATAGAGCTGGCTTTTTCCTTTCACCTTCTGGTTTCTCAACCAGCAAGGCACTTCCTTCAGCTTCTGGGCCACATGGCAGCTTCCACTGCAGTGGTCCAAGGAGCCAGATTTCAGATGAGGGACATTCAGTTTCACCTGAGGGCCTTTTGGTCTCAGAGAAAAGAACCTGTAACCAAACTTGTTCCAGTGACTCAGACCCTGATTCAGGCTCTTCAATGATGGCAGGATCAGGACAATCTCAGGCAAGGGGTCCCATTCACCACTCTGTCTCATTCTGTGGTCCTAACCACAGATGCTTCTCTCCTGGGGTGGGGAGCTCACCTGGGAACTCTCACAGCCCAGGGTGTGGTCCACTCAGGACTCTCTTTTCCACATCAGTCTTCTGGAGCTCAGGGCAGTTTACCTGGTCCTGCAAGCCTTCTCGGAATCAGTACAGGACAAGGTGGTGCAGGTCAGGACAGACAACACCACCACCATGTGGTATATCAACAAGCAGGGAGGCACTTGGTTTATGGCCTTGTGCACGGAAGCCATGAAATTATGGTCTCTGGCTTATTCTCTACAGACCTCTCTGGTAGCAGACCACCTCCCAGGAAAGGACAGTGTTCTAGCAGATGCATTGAGCAGGATTTCCCAGGGCCATCATGAATGGTCCCTGGATCCCCTAATGTTAAAAATGATTTTTTCAAGGTGGGGCACTCCAGAGATAGATCTCTTTGCAGCCCCAGACAATTACCAACTTCATCTCTTCTGTTGCAGACCCCCAGTCTTGGGCTCAGTCCCTCTGGATGCTCTGATTCTGGATTGGGAAGGGAAATTTCTGTACGCCTTCCCTCCTTTTCCTCTACTGTTCAAGGTCCTGGTCAAGATAAGGGCACAATCTTGCAAAGTGATCCTGATTGCTCCAGATTGAACCAGGCAGCCTTGCCACCCCCTGTTGCTGTCCCTAGCAGTCCATCTTCCCCTATCTCTTCCCAGGAATCACAACCTGTTAACCTCCTCTTAGGGGAGGATCTGGTATCCCAACCTTCGGTCTCTCTATCTCAAGGCATGGCTCTTGAAGAGTTAGAGTATGCAGGTTTGCATGTCTCTCAAGGGGTTCTGGACATTCTCAAAGCCTCTCGAAAACCTGCCACCAAAAAAACTTATAATTCCAAATGGAAAAGATTCGGCATTTAGTGTTCCAAGAAGCATGTACCCCCAGACACTGCTAACTTGTCTACGGTTCTGGACTACATGGTTCATCTTAATGGCCTAGGCCTCAGACCAGCTACCCTCAAAGTACACTTGTCAGCTATTTCTGCTTTTCTGTCAGTGGGAAAGCCCTCCTCACTGGCATCTCATCCTGTCTTCTGTAAATTTTTCAAGGGATTGCTTCATACCAGTCCCCCTTTAGGGATCCTACTCCTGCTTGGGACTATAATATTTGCATTGCTCAGCTTATGCAACCCCCTTTTGAGCCTTTGTCTTCAGCAGAGCTTAAGTACTTGACTTGGAAAACTGTGTTTCTGGTAACTATTACCTCTGCCAGACGTATCAGTGAATTGCAAGTTCTGTCAGTGGAGCCTGATTTTGTCTCATTCCATAGAGATAAGGTGGTCCTTATAACCAATAGGAGGTTCTTACCCAAAATGGTTTCAGATTTTCATCTGAACCAATCCGTGTCTCTCCCTGTTTTCTTCACTGACCATTCTTCTTCAGGAGAGAGAAGATTACACAGTTTGGATGTTAAAAGGGCTCTTAGCTACTACATTGAGTGTACTGAGGCACTCAGGTTTGACTCCCTCCAGTTGTTCCTCACTTATGGGGAAATGGGAAAGGGCAAACCTGCCACTAAGAGAACTATTGCCAGGTGGATTGTCTCTTGTATACAATTCTGCTATGAAAAGGTGGGCAAAATACCACCCTCAGGCCTGAGGGCTCACTCGACTAGAGGTACAGCTGCTTCCCTGGCTGCTGCCAGGGATATACCCTTACTATAGATATGTAAAGCAGCCACCTGGAAAACAGTCCATACATTCACCAAGCATTACTCTCTGGATATCCAGGCTAGGAGTGATGCTCGGTTTGGTACAGTAGTACTGCAGAACCTATTCCCAAATAGCCATGGAGGTACTGCTTGGTAGTCTGCATAATGTCAGAATACAGCAAGACTTCATGTTGTTTGAAGAAAAATTACTCACCTTAGTAATTGTGTTTCTTCTAATGAGTCTTACTTATATTCTGACTCCCTCCTGCCTCCCTCTCAGAACCTTGTTTTTGGGAAGTGGGCTGGCAGGCGAGTGTTGCTGTATTTGGGCACTCCCCCTTTTTTAGAGAGGGGGAGTGGGTTTGTTTGTTGTTTTGATAGTCATAAGTTGTTCACTACCTAGTTTTTGATTTTGGATTTCTCGACTTGAGTCTTTTGGGGGATCCAAAATATTTGGTTGCCATTTGGCTAGTAAACCTTTTACAATTTCCACATAGTGGGGTTAGTTAGTATTAGCGCGTAAGAATCTGATGGTTACACTTCAAAGTGCAGCAGACAGAGGTTTGAACCGAGCTGAAACTCAACATTCTGTGCCCTGCATAGAATTTAACTCTTTCCTCTCCAGAGCAGTTCAAGTGCTGGGGCTAACTGCATAATGTCAGAATACAGCAAGACTCCATTAGAAGAAACACAATTACTAAGGTGAGTAATTTTTTCTTTTACTGTTGCAGGGGAAATGCTGTATTGATTTGTGTGTGTGTGTTTGGGGACCGGGTGGTGGGAGGACGCTGTTATTGGGAGGTTGAGTGAGGGTTGAACTCAGTGGTCACATGACTTGGCAGAGCCAACCGGGTGGCCGCAGTCACTATATCACTCCCTGGGGACCAAGCGACCCCTTGCATGAGTGACCCCAATGCGTGAGTGCCAAGACGCAGGAGTGTGGTGTCTCGAGTAGCGTCTGCAGGGAGGACAGCAGGCGGCAGGCCACACTGGTTAAGGGAAGGCACAGGGAGGGGTAAAAGTTGCAGGGAACCTACAGAGTGGCAACAGCCAGACTGAGTAGCAGGAGCCAGTAGCGCCTAACAGATACAGAGGATGTGGAGCTCAGGGCAAGGAGGCAAGTGGATACATGGGGGAGAGTGGAGGAGTAGGGATGACTCGGGTTGGGGGCACAAGGAGGCAGGAAGAATAGTGAGCTGCAATGGGTGTGGAGCAGCACTGTTCTGGGGAACCTGGTGTAATGTTGGGGGTGTCCAGTGTGCAGGCTGTTCAAACAGCTTACACTGGAAATAGAGAGCTTGAAATGGGAACTGGGGGAGGGGGAGGAATGAGTGGAAGAGGAAGAGATGGAGCAGTGGAGCAGGAGGGCTCCATTGCAGGATAGTCCAAACTACCACTGCATCGAAAGGGGAGCTCGCCAGAGAAACCAGGGGGTCAAGTCCACAGAAACCAGGGAGTGCAGAAAGGGGCGGTAGGCAGGTGGTGGTGGGAGAAAGGAAGGTGGGGAGAGGTTCACTGCAGGCGAAGGCAGGGATGTATTTTAGAGGAGGGTATGGGCAGGAAATTGGAGACAACAAACAGGTATGCGGTACTGGTTAATGAAACAGAGGAGGAGGATGGGGAAGGTAACAGGGGATAGGAAACCGTGAGGGAAGGGGGAAATACAGGATGCGGGAGAGGGGACAGCTGTTGGTAGAAACTGGTGGGGATAGGGATGCAGGTGATGTTGGCATGAGCACACTAACTAATGGGGAACAAGGCCAAAACATGTAAGGGGGGAGAGGGAGACACAATGATGGGGGCGGTGGAAGGACATACAATTAGTGGAGGGGGGATGGCTGTGCAAGGGAAGGAGCACAGAAAGGACGGAGGAGAAAGAGAGCAGGGGGAGGAGCAATCGGTGAGGAAGGGAGAGCGGAAAGGACAGGGTATCAGAGGCGAGGACACTGAAGAGAAGGGGATCATGAGAGGGCAAACTGCGGGGGAAGTGCAGGAGAGGGGGTATCGAGTACTTGTACTAGGGGAGTCTGTACTCAGGGAGGTGAGATGGGGAGGTAGGGGAGCAAGGAAGAGTCGATCCTGGGTGTAGTGTATGCCAAGTATGACAGCGGGAGAGTAGGGCAGTCCATTCAGAAATGTGTGGAGAAGGTGGGAGGGAGGCCTCATATCGTGCATCTAGGAACAAGTGACCTAGAGGGCAGTACAGTGGATGAAGTGCAGGAGAGGTTCAGGAGGTGGGACTATCTACAGTTGGGTGGGAAGCTCAGTGACATTCTCTGAGGTACTCCCAGTATCTAGGGCAAGCTCTGCTAGGAAGCTAAGAATACAGGAGTTTAATGGGTGGCTGAGGTGGTGGTGTGTGAAATGGGGTACAGGGTAGTAGGGAGTGGGACAGACATGGAATGATAAGGGGATTTTATGCCAAGGATAGGCTGCATCTCAGCATCGAGGGTACTAGGATGTTGAAACAGGGACTAGAAAATTACATTAAAAACAAAATAGATTTAAACTGAAGGGGGGGTGGGCTGAATCGGACAGCAAGGGGGAGTCACCTTCTAAGGGAGAACGGTAGGCCTCACCCCCCCGCCAGAGAGGGAGGAAGAGAATGAGGGGAAGTTACCAAGGTGGAATTGTAGGGGGGAGGGACGGGGAAAGGAGGGGCAGGACACAAGGTGGACTGTTGCATCCTTGAATGCAAGGAGCTTGGCAAAGAAGGTGATAGAGTTCCAGACAATGATAGCAGAAGGGAGGTAGATATTGTCACCGTCTTAGAAACTTGGGCCACCAATACCATGACTGGGATCTCAAGACCTTGGGATACAAGGTGTACTGCAGGGACCGGAGGGGGATGGGGAAGTGGATTGGCTATTTATGTTGGCAAGGGATACTTTGTACCAGGGAGGAGGTGCAAGAGGGGAAGCCAGAAGCCATATGGGTATTGCTCCAAAGCTCCAAAGGTAAGAAGCTCAGGATGGGGGTGGTGTACAGGCCACCCTCACAAAGCGAGGATGTGGATGGGGAGTTGGGGGAGCAAATCAGAAAGGTCAGTGGCAAAGGGAGTGCAGTTATAGTGGGAGACTTCAACTTACCTGGGGTTGACTGGTGGACAGTAACTACAGACACCAGGGAAGAGGTACTGTACTGCTGGAAGTGATCCAAGACAGCTACCTAGTGCAGGGAGTGACGGAGCCTACCAGGGAGGGGAACATCCTGGACAACAGTGGTTCCACTTCACAAATCAGGCAGTTGCGAAGAGGCTAGTGATTACAGATCGGTGAGCCTCACATCTATAGTAGGGAAACTAATGGAGACACTACTCAACATAAAAACATAGAATTTGATGGCAAATAAGGACCACTTGGCCCACCTAGTCTGCCCATTTCCTTACCTAATGGATAAGCTGCAGACCCTAGTTAACCAACAGCCTACTTCCTCCTACCCCCACTAGAATTGCCTTATGTCTGTCCCATGCATTTTTGAATTCCCCCACTGTTTTTGACTCCACAACCTCCTCAGGAAGGCTGTTCCATGCATCTACAACCCTCTCTGTGAAGAAATACTTCCTCACATTACCTCTGAGCCGCCCCCCCGCTTCAAATTGTGCCCCCTTGTTCTTGCACATCTCTTTTTCTGAAAGATGCTACCCTCTTAGACTTTAATTCCCTTGAGGTACTTGAAATTTTCTATCATGTCCCCCCTCTCCCTTCTTTCCTTGAGGCTATACATATTAAGCTCCTTTAGTCTTTCTTCATATGTCTTCTGGTGCAGACCCTGCACCATTTTGGTTGCCTTCCTGTGGACAGCCTCCATCCTGTCTATGTCTTTGCGGGGATGGGGTCTCCAGAACTGCACGCAGTACTCCAGATGTGGTCTTACTAACTGTGTGTACAGCGGATAACAACTCCCTGTTTTCTACTGGTGATGCCTCTCTCTGTGCAGCCTAGTATCCCCCCAGCCCTCCTTCCTGCCTTCTCACATTGCTTGCCCACCTTTAGGCCATTTGATATAACTACCTCTAGGCCCCTTTCCATTTTTGTTGTTGTCAGTATCTCACCCCCCACTGTGTACTCTTCCCTTGGGTTTTTGTTTCCCAGGTGCATTACTTTGCACTTCTTTGAGTTGAATCTAAGCTGCCATACATTTGACCATTCCTCCAACCTTGCCAAGTCCCTTCTCATCCTTTCCACCCCACCTTGTGTATCAGCCCTGTTGCAGATCTTTGTGTTGTCTGCAAAGAGACATACTTTTCTTTCCAGTCCCTCTGCAATGTCACTTATAAAGACATTAAAAAGGACCGGGCCCAGTACTGAACCCTGCGGTACCCCACTAGTAACCCCCCTTTCTTCACTGTGGACTCCGTTTACTATTACTCTCGGTGTCCTGTTGTCCAGCCAATGTTTTACCCAGGCTACCACCCTGGGGTCCACTCCCAGACTGGCTAATTTGTGTATTAATCTTTTGAGCGGGACTGTGTCAAATGCCTTGCTAAAGTCTAGGTAGCCAATGTCCACAGCCCCTCAATGGTCTACTACTTTGGTCACCCAGTTAAATCTTTTAGATTCGTCTGACATGACCTTCCCACTGTGAATCCATGCTGCCTTGGGTCCTGTGCCCTGCTGGCCTCTAGGTACTCAACAGTTCTTTCCTTCAGAAGTGATTCCATCATTTTCCCTACCACTTAGGTCAAACTGACAGGTCTGTAGTTTCCTGCCTCTGTCTTGTTCCCACTTTTGTAAAAGGGGAATCACATCTGCCCTCCTCCAGTCCTCAGGTACCACATAGTCTTCCCATAATTTATTAAAAAGGGTAGTCAGTGGTGTTACTAGTTCTCTCCTTAGTTCTTTTAGAATTCTGGGGTGACTCCCATAAGGCCCCATTGCTTTATCCACCTTCAGTTTTAGGAGTTCTTTCAGAACCTTTTCTTCTGTGAAAGGACCGATATCAACCCCCTATCCAGAGTGCCTCTATTGCCTGGATTAGGTACCTCCCCCTCCTCTTCCTTTGTGAATACTGAGCAAAAGTATTTGTTCAGTATCCCTGCTTTTTCACTGTCCCTCTCTACCATACCACCCTCCTCTTTATTCAGCCTCAGTATCCCTGCCTTAATCTTTCTTTGCTCCTTAATGTACCCATAAAAGATGTTATCCCCCTTCTTAACCGAGTTGGCTATCTTTTCCTCAGTTTGGGCCTTTGCTATTCTGACTGCCTTCCCCGCTTCATTCTGCTTTAACTGGTACAGTTCTCTGTCCTGCTCCTTCTGTGTTTCCTTACACTTCCTCAATGCTATCTTTTTCTCCCTAACCTTCCCTGCCACTTCTTTTGAGAACCATAGTGTTTTTTCCTTTCGTTTTGATTTGTTTATTTGCTTCACACAAAGACTTGTTGCCTCTGTGATGGCAGTTTTGATGTTTCCCCATTGTTGCTCCACCTACCTTCTTGCCTGTTTGCTAGTGCTTTTCTGAGGCACTCTCCCATTTTGACAAAATCAGCCCTCCTGAAGTCCAGTACCTTCACTTTTGTATGGCTTGACTCTATAGCTAAGTTTATCTTGAACCACACTGTTTGATGATCACTTGTTCCCAGATGGCTACCCACTTCTAGATCCGAGATCCTCTCTCCGTCCCCATTTGAGAGTACAAGGTCTAAGATTGCTCCCTCTCGAGTGGGTTCCAGAACTAGCTGTCTCTGAGGCATGCCCCCTGTAGGGCATCGAGAATGGCCCTGCTCTTGGATGTGGCTGCATCAAAGGTGCTCCAGTTAACATCTGGCATATTCGGGTATCCCATCAGCAATATTTCCCCTTTCTCTGCCATCCTAAGGATGCATTCTATCATTTCCTTGTCCATTTCTTCCCTCTGAGATGGGAGTCTGTATACAACCCCTGTGCGGACTGTGGTGCCATTTCAAACAACATGAAGTCTTGCTGTATTCTGACAATTGCAGTGATTCCCAACCTTTGAACTGCCCCGGAGAACAAAGAGTTAACTTTCTATGTAGGGCATAGAATGCTGAGCTCGAGCTCAGTTGAAGTCTCTGTCTGGAGTGTTTTGAACTTAAACCGTCAGATTCTTTACTCCGCCTCACTGAACAGTCGCTCCGGAGATTTCTCCTTCAGCTCGGTTTGAAAGTCTGTTAAAGTTTTCAGTTTTAAATGGTTGTAAACCAAAAAAGTGTCCACATAGTCGGTTCAGTCTCTGTCTGTGGTGCCGTAAGTACTAGATAGGAATTGTTCTGTTTTCTATGTGGAACTTGTAAAAGTGCGGTCAGTTCAGCTGAACCAGCCATTTGATTGTGAAATTTGCTTGTTTACTTAGTGTGTCGTTACCGGTTCTTATCGGTTCTAAAAAAAACATGTTTTTAACCAGTTTTTTCCAATATCCGTGACATGGTTAGGAACCGATAAGGGAGTCTTGCTTGGTGGTTGCCAAAAAAAGGGTAAGTTTGGTTAGGTTGGCCATGTCTGAGAAACCCAAGAAAAAAACCAGGCCCACTGGGTTTCAACACTGCAGTGAGTGTGGGGAGGTGTTTGCTAAGGCCGATCCCCACACTACTTGTGTTTATTGTCTGGGGTTTGACCACCTCAATTCAGACTGCCAAATATGTAAAACTTTCCCAAATCTACCCTTGAGAAGAGATTAGGTAGACTGAGGGAAAAGGAGGCGAAGTCCGGCTCACCCGGATGGCCAGCCCGGTTTCGACCGAACCAGAAGGAGTGCCATCTGACCAGGGCGATACTTCCTCGGGCAAAAGGAGAGCCGATTCCAAGGGATCGGTTCCGACAAAAAGAAAGCGCAAAGATAAATCGACCGTTTCGGATCCAGAGGTTCATGTTCCAACCGTCGAAGAGGTAGCCAAGGCGATTCGGATTGTGGAATCGCTCCGTCCGGTTCTGAATGATCCGGCTCCTTCTGGCAGGGGTTCGGTTCGGTTGGTTCCCCTGGTTCAAGGGTATACCCTTGAAGATTTTTATGAACCAGAATTTGAAGAGTAAGGGAAATTTGAGGATGATGATGTAAGTGAAGGTCTGGATGTGCCTGTGGAACCGGACATCTCCCCAGACAGACCTTCAGGTGTTTCCTCTCCTAGGCTTTCTGAGTCCCCTTCTCACTTTATGTTTTACAGAAAGGTGACTGAAACCCTCCAGCTTCCTATGGAGGAGGCTGTGGAAGATCAAGAGGAGCCTGATTATGTAGAGATGATGGATATCCCAGAGTCCAGGAGACTGTCTGTTTCCCTCCATAAATCTTTTGGGAAACAGACACAAAAAATCTTAGTCTCCTAACACTATACCTCCTGTGGTTAGAACAATGGACAAGAGGTATACACTTTCAGGCTCAGGCACGGAGTTCTTATATCAACAATGCGGCCATGTTGGGGTAGTGCAGGCTGCTGCCTGTGACAAGGCAAATATCCCCTTGGCTTCACACCCCCATGACAAGGACTCCAGGAAGATTGATGCCATGGCAAAGAAGCAGTACATGGCATCTTCTTTGGGACTCAGGCAGGCGAATTACATGGCCTATACAGCCAGGTACCAGAAGTCCAGGTGGGACACTATACTGGCAGTGGCTAAACAGGCCTGCCCCCAGCTAGCCAAGGAGCTGGAGGAGGTGGCTGCAGATGGGATTGAGGCATCTAAGGTTCAGTTTCATGCTGCTGTGGACTCTAATGATGTGTCATCAAGAGTCATGGCTACATCTGTGGCTCTTCGGAGGATGGCTTGGCTCAGAAGTACAAGCCTCTCACAGGACACCCAGGCTAAGGCCATGGATTTTCCTGTAGTGGGTAATTCTCTGTTTGCGGAGCAGACAGAGAATTACATGAAGAAAATGGATGAGTACAGGACCACTTACAGGAGTGCTCAGGCCAAGGAAAAGCAGGCAACTCCTCAAAGGCAGCAGTCATGGGGCAGGGGCAGGCCTTTTCAAAGGCCTTTTTACCAAGCACAGGCCTCTTCTTCCTTTTCTCAGAGGGGATTCTTCAGAGGGAAAGGCAGAAGGAGGATGAGCAGGGACATCCTGACCCCCAAAAAAACAGGGGAGTGCCGACCCATCCTAGACCAAAGATATCTAAACAAACATCTTTTAAAACCAAAGTTCAACATGATAACTTTGGGAATAATCCTTCCTCTGTAAGGCCATGGGACTAGTTAGCCTCCTGAACCTCAAAGATGCCTACTTCACATTCCCATCAGGTGCTCCTCAGAAAGTACCTCAGGTTAAGTTGCCCTCAGGCCATTATCAGTTCAGAGCAATGCCCTTTGGCCTAACCTCAGCCCCAAGGGTTTTGACAGAGTGCCTGGCAGTAGTAGTTGCCTTTCTAAGAAGGCAAAAGATTTCGATTTTTCCATATCTGGATGATTGGCTAATAGTGGGTCAGTCTCCAGACCAAGTCAAGTCTCACCTGCAAATGACCCAGCAAGTGCTCACTTCTCTAGGATTTCTTCTCAACCTTCCCAAGTCAGTTCTCGAACCAGTCCAGCTTCTTACCTTTATAGGGGCAGAACTGGACACACTCAGAGTAAGAGCCTTTTTTTCCTCTAGAAAGGGCAAGGGTTCTTATGGAACTAGCTTCTTCCTTCAGCCTTCGGGTATCTCAACCAGCAAGGCATTTCCTCCAGCTCTTGGGCCACATGGCAGCTTCAACAGCAGTGGTCCAAGGGGCAAGATTCCAGATGTGGGATATTCAGTTCCACCTGAGAGATTTCCGGTCTCAGAGAAAGGACTCCCTTACCAAGCTGATCCCAGTTTCTCTGACCTTGATCCAAGCCCTCCAGTGGTGGCAGGATCAGGACAATTTAAGGCAAGGTGTTCCTTTTGTTGCTCAGCCTTGTTCAGTGGTCCTTACCATGGATGCTTCTCTCGTGGGCTGGGGAGCCCACCTGGGGTCCCTTACTGCCCAGGGGCTGTGTTCCCCCCATGAATCCCTTCTCTACATCAGTCTTCTTGAACTCAGGGCAGTTTTTCTGGCTCTAAAAGCGTTCTCACAGTCGGTACAGAACAAGGTGGTTTAAGTCAGAACAGACAACACCACCACCACCATGTGGTACATCAACAAGCAGGGAGGCACTCGGTCCACGGCCTTGTGGACAGAAGCCATGAAGTTGTGGTCCCTGGCTTATTCTCTGCAAACCTCTCTTGTAGCAGTTCACCTTCCAGGCAAGGACAATGTGCTAGCAGATGCACTGAGCAGGATTTCTCAGGGCCATCACGAATGGTCCCTGGACCCTCAGGTGTTGAAAGTGATTTTTTCAAGGTGGGGCACTCCAGAGATAGATCTGTTTGCAGCCACAGACAATCACCAACTCCCTCTCTTTTGTTGCAGACCTCCAGCCCTGGGCTAGTCCTCTGGATGCCCTGATCCTGAAGTGGAGGGAAGTTTCTGTATGCCTTCCTCCTTCCTACTCCTGTTCAAAGTTTTGGTAAAAATAAGGTCTCAACCATGCAAGGTGATTCTGATTGCTCCAGACTGGGCCAGGCAGCATCTTCCCCTGTCTCTTCCCAGGAATTACAACCTGTTAACATCCTCTCAGAGAAGGATTTGGTACCCCAGTTTTCAGTCTCTCAATCTCAAAGCATGGCTCTTGAAGAGTTAGAGTTTGCAGATCTGCATCTTTCCCAAGGGGTTCTGGATATCCTCAAGGCTTCTCGGAAGCCCTCCACCAGAAAGACTTACAACTCCAAATGGAAAAGATTCAGCATTTGGTGTTCTAAGAAGCATATTTCTCCAGACACTGCTGAATTGCCTACGGTTCTGGATTATATGGTCCATCTTAATGGCCTAGGCCTCAGACCAGCTACCCTCAAGGTACACTTGTCAGCTGTTTCTGCATTTTTGTCTGTGGGGAAGCCTTCCTCACTATCTTCCCATCCTGTGTTCTGTAAATTTTTTAAAGGATTGCTTCATACCAATCCTCCGTTTAGAGACCCTGCCCCTGCCTGGGATTTGAATGTTTGCATTGCTCAACTTATGCAGCCCCTCTTTGAGCCTATGTCTTCAGCAGAGCTTAAGTACTTGACTTGGAAAACTGTGTTCCTGGTAGCCATTACCTCTGCCAGGCATATCAGTGAATTGCAAGCCCTGTTAGTGGAACCTGATTTTAACTCATTTCACAGGGATAAAGTGGTCCTTAGAACCAATACAAAGTTCTTGCCCAAAGTGGTTTCAGACTTCCATTTAAACCAGTGTATGTCTCTCCTGTTTTCTTCACTGATCATTCTTCCTCAGGAGAGAGGAGGCTATACAGTTTAGATGTCAAAGAGCCCTTAGTTACTATGTAGGCGTACCAAGGGTCACAGGTATGACTCCTCCAGTTGTTCCTCACTTATGGAGAAGTGGGAAAGGCAAACCTGCCACCAAGAGATCTCTTGCCAGGTGGATTGTGTCTTGTATACAATTCTGCTATGAAAACTGGGAAAAACTCCACCCTCAGGCCTGAGGGCTCATTCCACAAGAGGTACAGCTGCTTCCCTGGCTGCTGCCAGGGATATCCCTCTCTTAGAAATTTGTCAAGCAGCCACCTGGAAAACAGTCCATACCTTTACCAAGCATTACTCTCTGGATATCCAGGCTAGGAGTGATGCTCAGTTTGGCACAGCAGTACTTCAGAGCCTATTCCAAAAGTAGGTTCTGTCCCTCCTCCTTGGAGGCTCTGCTTGGTAGTCTGCAATTGTCAGAATACAGCAAGGCTTCATGTTGTTTAAAGAAAGAATTATTCACCTTAGTAATTATATTTCTTCTAATGGAGTCTTGCTGTATTCTGACCTCCCTTCCTGCCTCCCCTCTCAGAACCTGGTTTTGGGAAGTGGGTGGGCAGGTGCAGTGTTGCACCCCAGGGGTCTTTTTTGCTTGCACCCTCCTCCTTTTTGTTTGGGTGCTTATTTATTGTCATTCTTAGTACATTGGGTTTGGTTTTTGGGTTTCCTGACTTGAGTCTTCCTTGGTAATCTAAAACTTTTTTTAGCTAGTTGGCTAGTAAGAATTTTTACAATTTCCACATAGAATTTTTAGTTTAGTTGTGCTCGTAAGAATCTGACGGTTTAAGTTCAAAACACTCCAGACAGACTTCAACCGAGCTCGAGCTCAGCATTCTATGCCCTGCATAGAAAGTTAACTCTTAGTTCTCCGGGGCAGTTCAAAGGTTGGGAATCACTGCAATTGTCAGAATACAGCAAGACTCCATTAGAAGAAATATAATTACTAAGGTGAGTAATTTTTTCTTCCAGTCTCCAGGGTGACCCACAGTGCCTCCTCTCCTCCCTGTATACCTTTTAGTTCCATTGCTTAGATCCCTTCCCTTACACAGGGAGCTCCTCCTCCTCTCTTAACCCTCCCTGTCCCTCCTGTAGATTGCGTACCCTGGTATGTTGACATCCCAGTCATGGTTCTCTGTGTACAATGTTTCCGTGACTGCCACGATATCCAGGCATCCCTCTTCCATCAAGGCCACCAGTTCAGGGAGCTTGTTACTTAAGACTATGGGCATTGGTACTCATTACCCTCCATTTTTTGATGGCCTTATTCC
Source organism: Neoceratodus forsteri (assembly GCA_016271365.2). Taxonomy (NCBI): domain Eukaryota; kingdom Metazoa; phylum Chordata; order Ceratodontiformes; family Ceratodontidae; genus Neoceratodus; species Neoceratodus forsteri. The sequence continues at coordinate 1,629,886,440 of CM057453.1, forward strand.
TTTTTGCCCCATCCCTGTCCTTACTGCCTTTGTCTTTTTCTCCATTTACCCCTACCCTTCTCCCTATCGACTACTCTATCTTGAGGATCTTAGCATTCCTCAAACTAGTGGCCAACAAGTCCCTAAACAGCACAGTTTCACAGCAGGTAGATCATGCAAGACAAATCTGCTGGATTTTTTTACTACGCTACAAAAATAATGAACGACGATGGGGCAGTAGATGTGGTCTACCTAGACTTTAGTAAGACATTTGACTCTGTTCCACACAGAAGGCTGGCAAAGAAGCTTGACCATACAGGGGTTAGTCCAGAAGTAGTCAGATGGGTATAAAACTGGTTACAAGGCAGAACCCAGTGGGTACAGGTTAATGGAATGCAATTGATGGAAGGCAGGGTGACCAGTGGGGTGCTTACTGCTCAGTGCTAGAGCCTCTGCTCTTCAATGTTTTATAGCAGACATTGCTGACGGACTGGAAGGGAAGGTGTGTCTGTTCGCAGATGACACTAAGATACGTAACAGGCTGGACACCTCAGAAGGAGTGAGCAAGATGCAGTCTGACCTCAAGAAAATAGAAGAACGGTCTGAAGTGTGGCAGCTGAGATTTAACGCCAGAAAGTACAAGGTCATGCACATAGAAAAGAAAAATCCAAGAAAGGCGTATTACCTAGGAGGCGAAAGACTGACGGCCTCAAACCAGGAACAAGATCTGGGAATCATAATCTCAGATGACTTGAAAGTTAGTAAGCAGTGAGAAGGCAACATTGAAGGCCAACAGAATGCTAGGCTGTACTGGGAGGGGAATTACGAGCAGGAGGAGAGAGGTGGTACTACCACTGTATAGATTGCCGGTTAGGCCTCACCTGGAATACGGAGTCCAGTTCTGGAGGCTTCACCTCAAGAAGGACATTAATCAGGTGGAAACAATACAAAGAAAGGCAACAAAAACAATTCAGGGTCTGTAGTACATGTCCTACAAGGAAAGACTTAGGGAACTAAATATGTACTCCCTGGAGCAGAGAAGAAAGAGAGGGAGCGTGGCTGAAACATTCAAGTACATAAAAGGCATTAACAAGGTACAGGCACAGGAACTTTTTCACTTCAAGAAGGGCTGCAGGACCAGGGCACATGACTGACCTCAGGCTGCAAGGATGGAGGTTCTCTACCAACACCAGAACGTTTTTCTTCACAGAGTGGTGGACACCTGGAACAGCCTGCTCCAAGAAGTGGGGGTTAACACGGGGGGGGGGGGTCAAGAATGCATGGGATAGACACAAGGGAGCCCTGACTACAAAGGGCAACTAGAGTGTCAAAATAGGTCTAAAACAAATGGGCAGACTAGATGGACCTAGTGGTCTCCTTCTTCCATCAACTTCTATGTTTCTATGACATTGTACTAACAAATGGCGACCAAGTCCAGGGTGTGGTAGTACAGGACCCTCTAGCAGGAACTGACAACCGCTCGTGTGGTTCTTCCTCAACACAGGGAGGGAGTTGGCTAAGACCAGGACACGGTGTTAGACTTCAGGAAGGCAGATTTTGCCAGAATGGGCAGCATCCTAGGGAGTATTTAGCTGGAATTAGCCCAGGGATGGGTACTGAACAGAAGTGGGCAATCATTAGGAAGGACTAAATGAGGCCACGAACATGTGTGCCAAGTCTCAGAGTAAGCAGTCCAGGTCAAAAAAAACCTAGCTGTCTCAGCAAGGAAGTGGAAGGGAAGGTGAGGGAAAAAAGATTGGCCTTCATTAAGTTCAAAAAATCCAGGTGTGAGGAGGACAGGGAGGTGTTTACAAATGTATCTAGGGAGGTGAGACGGGCAGCCAAGGCAGCAAAGTAGCTGAAATTGGCTCAGGGGATCAGAGAGGGGGGAAAAAAAGGGCTTCTTTAAATACATAAGGGAGAAGAGGAGATGTAAGGATGACATTGTTAGAATCAAATGGGGGGGCCAGAATAAGGGGAAGACCAGACAGAGGCACTCAACGAGTACTTCTGCTCAGTGTTCACGAAAGAAAAGGATGGCCCAATAACACAAGGGAAAGGGGCAAGGGTGGAGGGAGCAGAGATAACAGATGGGGCCATTCAAGAGGATAGAGTTCTGAAGGACCTTAAGGCCTTGTGGGAGGACAAGGCACCTGGACCAGACGGTATACACCCAAGGGCCCTGAGGAACTGGCAGAGGTGTTGGCAGGCCCTCTGACCGACCTGTTGAACACCTCCTTGGAGACGGGTATGTACCCAGAAACTGGAGAATGACTGGTGGTGCCCCTCTAGAACAGTGGACCCAACGACAATCCGGGCAGTTACAGACCGGTGAGCTTGACTTCTACAATGGGGAAGTTGATGAAGACCATCCTGAAGGAGAGGTTGATAACCTTTCTTGATGGCAGTGGTCTACATGATAAGAGACAGCATGGGTTTGTCTCAGGAAGATTGTGCCAAACTAATCTAATCGACTTCTTTGACTGGGTCACTAGGGGGATTAACGAAGACCACACTTTGGATGTTTTGTATCTGGACTTTGGCAAGGCTTTTGACTTGGTGTCGCACAGGAGGTTGCTGAGCAAGCTGAGGGACATAGGGCCGGGGGAAAAACTAATGGGGAAGGTTGAGAGCTGGCTGCAGGGCAGACAACAGAGGGTAGTGGTAAGGGGGGAGACATCCAAGCCAAGGCCAGTAACTAGTGGGGTACCGTAGAGTTCAGTGCTAAGCCCGGTTTTGTTCAATGTCTTCATTGGAGCCATTGCAGACGGGGTCATAAGTAAGATCAGCCTGTTTGTTGCTGTGCAGAAGTGGACAGTGAGGAAGGGAGGCAGGCACTCAGGGAGGATCTAGCGAAACTTGAGCACTAGTCTAAGGAGTGGCAGTTGGGGTGTAACGCTAAGAAGTGCAAGGTCATGCACCTCGGAGCCAGAAATCCCAGGACCAGCTACTGGCTGGGGGGAGTGCAGGTAACAGCTTCGGAGGAGGAAAGGGACCTGGGGGTAATAGTCACAGGGGACATGAAGGTATCAGCACAGTGTAGGAGAGCGGCAGCAAGGGCAAATAGGATGCTGAGGTGCATAGCCAGAGGGATCACCTCTAGAAAGGAGGAGGTCATCCTGCCCTTGTATAGATCACTGAGTGAGGCCGCACTTGGAATACTATGTATAGTTCTGGTGCCCATACTTCAAAAGGATGATGAGAATTACTGGAGGGTACAGTGTAGCACAACAAAAATGATCATGGGAATGGGGTGTTGCCTTTTGAGGAAGACTGAGGGAGCTCCACATGTACTCACTGGAGGAGAGAAGGAAAAGGGGGGACATGATAGAGACCTTTAAGTACTTGAAAGGCACAAACAAAATCAGAAAGGGAGGTTTGTTCTGTTTAAAGAGGGGTAGGGTCACTAAGGGGCACAGTCTGAATTTGGAAGTGGGAAGATTCAGGAGGGAAATGAGGAGGCACTACTTCAAAGAGAGGGTGGTGGCGTGATGGAACGCACTGCTGGAGGAGTTAATTGGACTGAGGACAGTGGATAGCTTTAAGCGGGGTTAGGATGAAGTCTGGGGCAGGGTTAGTACAGACAAGAACACGATGGGGGGAGGACTGGGAGAGGGATGGATGGAGGGATTGGGTGGGGAACAGCTGCAGTGGTATTAAACTGAGAGCTGCACTATCTGGCAAACTTGATAGACCTGTGAGCCTTTTTCTGCGGCAATTTCCACGTCAGAGATTTTGGTGCCATTCGCAGAGAGGCAGACCTACCCTTCCAGTTCCTCTGCAGTGTCACTTATAAAGAGATTAGAGAGGATCAATTCCAGCACTGATCCCTAAGACACCCTACTGGTCACCCTCCTTCCTCGGAGTGAACTGTGTTTACCACCACCTCTGCTGCCTATCCCTAACCAGTTTTTACCCAGATTATCTCCTTTGGATCCACTCCTGAGCTACCCAGCTTGTTTACTAGTCTCCTTTGTGGAATGGTGTTGAAAGCCTTGCTGAAACCTTGGTAGGCCACATCCACTGCTCCACCCCAATCTAATTCCTTTGTCACCCAGTCAAAGAAATCTATCGGATGCATTTGACATGACCTCAACTCCACTCCATATGAATCCATAATACCTCGGGTCTTGTAAACCGCTCGACTCAAGATATTCCAGAATCCTTTCCTTCAGCAGTGATTCCCTTAACGTTCCCACCACTGATGTCAGGCTGACTGGCCTATAATTGCCAGCCTTCTCCTTGCTACAACTTTTGTGAAGTAGGACTACATCTGCCCTCATCCAGTCCTCCAGAACTGCTCCTGTTTCCAGTGAGCTATTACATAGGACTGTCAGAGGTGCAGCCAGTACTTCCCTGAGCTCCCTCATACCCTTGGATGCACCCATCTGGCCCCATTGCTTTGCCCACCTTCAGATTAGTGAGTCTCTTTCTTCTCTTCTCCGAAAAACGACTAGTGTCCACTTCCCTCCCTCCAAAGCTCCTGTTACTTGTTGCCCTTGTGACCCATCCCTTCCCCCACAATGAACACTGAACAAAAGTACTTGTTCAGGATGTCTGCATTTTCCTGGTCCCCCGCTGCACAGCCCCCTCCCTTTTTAACCTTTCAATCCCTCCTCTATTCTTCTCTTTTCACTTACATACCTAAAAATGTCTTGTCCCCCTTTTGTTATCGTAACCAGTCAGGAAGTAGTGGCACTCGCACAGATCTCAAAATGCTGTAGATATGAAGCAAAGTGAATTTATTACTGACAAAAGCATACAGTTGCTGCACTGGCAAAGTAATCCAGCGTGCATCTGCTGCTCCAACTCAAATCCCTAGTGCCTCAACTCTTGCAAGTCTTCCTGCTTATCGCGACTGTAGCTTGTTGGACCCCTTTTGTTACCTCCTGAGCTGTTCTCTCTTCGATTTGCACTTTCGTGCTCCTTACTGCTTTCCCTGCTTCCCTCTGTTTCCCATTACACCTCCCTATCCTCCTCCCTCGGTATCACCTTATACCTTTTGAATGCTACCCTTTTAGCCTTCACCTTTTCAGACACCTATTTTGAGAACAATAGCAGTCTCTTTTTCCTCTTATTTCTGCTTACTTGCTTGACGCAGAGGTTTGTTGCCTTCACTATGCCCCCTTTTAGCTTTGTCCACTGTTCTCCACCCCATTCTGGTCACCCACCCCACCAGTTTATCCCTGAGGCATTCACCCATCTATATAAAATCTGCTCTCCTGAAGTCCAGGGCCCTCACCCTTGTGTGGTTCACTTTCACAGCCATCCTTATATGGAACCACACCACATGGTTATCACTGGTCCCCATGTGACCTCCCACCTTGACGTCTGCAAAACTATCCCTCTTCGTACCAGGTACAGTATTACCCTATCACAAGTGGGTTCTCTGACTAGTTGCCTGAGGAACGCCCCTTGCAGAGAGTCCAGGATGTCCCTGCTTCTAGCTGAAGCCACAGCTGGGAGGCTCAAATCTGCATCCGGCAGATTGAAGTCCCCCCACCAGCAGCACCCCGTCTTTTTCTGCCATCTTGCTATTGGCTTCCACTAGTACCTTACCTTACTTCTCTTCCTGTGCTGGAGGTTTGTTGATCACAGTAGTGGAATAGTGGCTCTAGTCCCATCTCCAGGGTGACCCACAGTACTTTTGCTTCCCCCTGTATACCCTGTATCTCTGTTGCTTCTATACTTTCCCTCACATACAACGCCACCGCCCCTCCTTTCCTTCTCACGCTGTACTTCCTGAACAGAGTGTAGCCTGGTATGGCCGTGACCCAGCCATGGTTTTCAGTGCATCCTGACTCGGCAATGGCCACAGTATCCGGGTTGGCCTCTGCTATGATGGCCTCTAGGTCCGGAGTCTTATTTCCTAGGCTTCAAGCATTCACACACATGGCCTTCCAAATTTTGTTACAACTCTGCTTGTTACTCCCTTTTCCTTTTTACCTCCTCCTGCCTCCCCTTTAATGCTCCCATTCCATCCCCTTCATTTCTGTCACCTACTGCCTTTATTAGTTTGCACCCTGGGGATTCCTCTCCCTCGGTTTTCCTACTCTCTGCTTCTGCTTTGGAGGGACAGTTTGTCCCTCCCCAATTTCTTCTGCCACCCACCTCGGCTAGTTTAAATGTTCATCAAAATAACATTAAAACCATCCACTGAGGACTGCAGTTCCCCTCCTGAATGTATGCAGGCCATCGCTCCTGTATAGGCCCTTATCTCTCCAGGTGGGTCCCCAGTGTCCAACATAGCCAAACCCCTCCTCTTTGCACCATTCCTTCTGCCATAAGTTGTAACTCCTGGTGCAGAGATCCCACTTCTCCCCAACTGTTACAAAGAGGCAGCACCTTAGTGAAAGTCACTGAATGTGCTACCTGTCTAAGACCCCTCCACAGCTCCCTAAACTCCCCCTGAACTATCCCACCCCCATCCCTAGCCAGGTCATTAGTCCCCAGGTGGACAATGACATCCAGCTCTCCCTTCCGTCCTGCTGCCCTAGCGATCCTCAGGATCAGCTTCCCATCCCTCCAAGCCATAGCTCCCCACTTCCTATTCCTCATGATAGAGTCCCCCACCAGACGTTACTTCCTCCTCCCCTGGGGTCCTCTACCACCCTCCTTGGAGTCTCCACTACAGAAGAATCAACGTCATCCCTGGTAACTACAATGAATACCTCCTCCCAGCAGTCCCACCCCACCAGAACAGCATATGAATTACATAGTGGTCTTGGTTGTGGAATGTACCTCTGACCCACCACCCTCACCCTTCCAGAGCCCACCATAGTCCAGCCATTCCTTCTTCCTGGGATCCTCTGAGGTAACGGTGGCAGACTTGGTGGTCACTGGGTGGAAAAAGAGGACCCCTGAATCCCAGCTTGGTCTAGAGTCTAGTGACCTCCTCCCTCAACCCAGAGAGGTGCGTGCAGGTGAGGCAACACTGCAGTCTCCAGAAGGTCTCTCTGAAAACTGCTGCCCCACAACCACTGCACTGCACCACTTCCCAGCATTCCCAATTTCTACCCCCCGCGTGTCTCTTGGAAATAACTTTTGCACTATTACCCCGATAGGGTGTTTCTAATTGTCCCTTTTTTTGTATGCTGTGCCCCTTTGTACCTTTATCTTAGATAGGGTTTTTCTCTTCTACTCCTCTCAACAAGTAGTTCTGTCATGTCTGAGAGTTTCCGTCTTCCTTTACCCTCTTACCTTTCTCTGACTTTTCCAGTTGTGGTAGCAGCACTTACAACTTCCCTTACCCCCTTTGCCGCCTGACCCCAGACAGGTTGCTATTAGTATTCCCCACTGTGACAGGATTAAATAGGACCCTGGCCCAGTTGTTATGGAGAGTTTGAAGGCAGGGATCTGTTCTGTCCTTTCCTTTCCTGTCTCTTGTCTGTCTGGATGCGAACCAGATTTTCCTGTGAGATCTAGGACTTGATCACCCTGACAGTCTCACAGTTCTTTGCCTCTCACTGCCTCTCAATCTTCCCTTGGCTGTTTCTGTCTTTGCCTCCCTTGCATATCATCTGCTGGTATAAAAAATATGCAAATCATTGGAAATGTAACTGATATCGATCCCTTGTGTAGAAATTATATAGTGTTACTGTTGAAATGTATATAATTATAGTTTGAGATGATTACAGAGAGCTATTGGGAACTCAAGGGTTAACCTGAAATGCAATTTTAAGCCTTTTGCAGAATCTTGTGAAAGGGGCCTCAGTTCTGGGACATTGTGTTCAAGCTGCACCCTTGATATATATACAAGAACATTAAAAAAAAAGAGGATGCTTAAAGAAGGGTTGCAAAGGCTTAAAAAGAGAGAGAGCTGTGTTTTGGGAGACACACAGAGACTGAAGGAAAACTCAGATGGATCTTCCTTTGTAAAGAGTTATTCTGAAAAATTTTATTTTTTTATTTTATTGTTATTCATAATAAAACTCTTGTTGCGAATTTTACATTTGCTCCTGATTTTTCCTATGCTTCCTGACCTGTGCCATGGCGACACCCATACACTGCTTAAATCCCTTTATGCTACTACCCAAGATAGGATGTTGCTCCTATTCCCAGTTTTGGCCTACCTTTGGTCTTTTGCCCTTCACAGTAGTGAATTTTACACAGTAGTGAACAGGTACCTTATCTTAGTCACCCAGCAGAGTCCCCTGCCTCTCTGCTTCCATCTGCTGGCACTTGCCAATGCCTAAGAATCTAGTATTGCTCCTGTTCCACTCACGTGCTGGGACACAAATCTGGCAACCAAAGAATAAAAATAAATAAAAAATAACTGATCCTTACTGAGTTGCTCCAGATGTCCTGGATGGTAGAAAATCAGCATGTGGAAGCCCCAGTAATCTAAAACCTATACATTATAATAATGTAATGTACTGTTACTAGCCAGCCTATTCTTTCATACTATTATAATATTGTTGGACAGACTTGTTTATATTTATAACTGCATACTGTGCAACTCTGTATTTTCTGTGCCTGCATTCACTGGCCAAAGACAAAGGTAACCTGTTTCCAGTCCAGCATCAGGAACACTACTGCAAGTTGCAGCGCCCAATTATTTGTTGTCTCAAATGCATTGAATAAATATTGATTGACTGCATACTGTTCTGAATGGGGTGGTGGTTCCTTGATATGAAATGCCAGCTGTTTGTAACAGAGCTGAGATCAAGAAGTTCATTCCACTTGTTACTGGGTCTGAGAACCAGAGCTACTTCGCCAGCAGTTAGAATGAACCATTATCTGACCTTCCATCTAGCTGCACAATCAAAACTATTTTTAGAATAGGTCATCTATATCCAACTCATTGTTCCTAAATTAAAAGGCTAAATTGGGTAACAAACTCCTTACTTATCAGTGCTGTTTAAATATAGTACACAGGGCCACCAGTACTGCACAGAGAGGCCAAATAGAAGGTTGTTCATACAGAAATCTAAACTAAAAACTAACTGTGTACCTTACAGTATAATCTTGCTCTCGACTGACATTTATTTGGTTTCACTATTTAACTTGTGTCCTGACAGTTTAATTTTGCAGTGTAATCAGGCAAGGTCCCCTCCCACCAAGCAGTTTTTGTTCCAGGTCTAACTGAAACACCTACATTTAGTGCCAGTCTGATTACTTCACTACTTGGTCTTCCTGTTCCTTTGAGTGAGCTGAGCCATGGCCACCAAGAGCTTATGCTGTGGCCTAACTTAATGTGTACTACTCGTCATCCTGGACCAGTTGTCTACTTTGCTAGTGATCTGCCCTGAACATTGTGGATAGCTCCGCAGTGCAAAGCATAGATACGAAATTACCCATAACCAATTCTACTACCTTTTTTCTGATCTGTTGCCGAAAAGGCACCTGCTAGGGTACAGTTCTCACAGTTTTCAATGTGTCTTTACTTGCAGCAATAGTATACGTATGCAATATCATCACTCTACTGCTAGCCACTCGGAGATATGGAGAGTGACCTGGCCGGTGCCCATACACCACTGGCCATAGATATTTGCTGGGCCTGAAGGGCCTTTAGACTCATTGCGCCTAATGTACATAGCTTAGTTCTCAAGGTGACTGAGCTCAGTGCCTGTTTCTCAGTGCATAAACACACATGTTAGCCATCTCAGAGACCTGGCTAAGACCCAGTATCAACAACTCGGAGTTTGTACACCCAGACTGTGCCAACCACCATAAGAACATAGTAAGCAAAAAGGGTGCGAGTATCCTGTTCTATGTCAAATCTGACCTGGATGCTGAGATCCTTTCTCCCAGTCATGTACCAATGTTACACAGGGAATGGCTAGTACTTCAGCCCCTATCTTGGCACAGAGAAACTAAACATATGTTGTATTTACAACCCACCCAAAACAGGTATAGAAGGTCTGAAAGACATGACACTCATGGCCTCTACACTTGGCCACACCAAACTAATAGTGTTAGGGTGGTTTTAATCTAAATTGGTTATCCAATGACATGGTGTATAGAGATGTATTAGTGGAGCACAGTCTCCATCAGGTTCTCACTGCCCCTACCACGCTGAACACTAAAACAGGGGATCACTCCCTTATTGATTGGGTCCTTGCCATCAACACCAGCAGGGTTAGTTTGTCCAGCCATCTGCCAGACTCCATTAGTGATCATTCTGCCATCTACTGCCTTTGGCACAACAGCACAGTGCCTAACCCAGTCCTGAAGGAAATTTCCAACCGCAGTAGTAAACACTTTAACCCACAAGCATTTCAAGCTAACGTGGCATTAGTGGTTGGTCCTTCATGGATGCAATCCTGATGTAAACTATGCACTTGATTTTTTTCATCTCCAAATTCACAAAACTGCTCCAGAAGGATCCCCCCCCAACTAGCTGCAGAGTAAAAAACCCTAAATTCAAATTGATAAAATAATGACCTTTTCAATTTAATGAAGGCTAGAGATTCTGCATGGGATGCATACAGAAAAACACACTCATTCTGACTGGGTGGCCTACAGACACCTGAGAAATAAATGCAAGAATGAACTCTATCTAGCTAAGAGTTCATGCATTAAAACACAGCAGGAAACCACCTTGAGTAACCCAAGAAAATTCTAGACTTTAACTTATTAACAGCATACTGAGCCCCTGAACGACTGAGGCCTCCATCATCATCGAAGTTGATGGTACTAAACACACTAAGCCGAGGATAGTGGCAGATTTGTTTAATAAACATTTCTGCAAACTGGAAAAGTTTAGTATCCTTAACACCATTTGGGGAGAGGCAACACGTTGCACACAAGCCAGTCTCAAAATTTCCTCTCCTTATTTCTACCTAAAAAGGTAATCGTCAGGGAAGTCCAGAAACTGCTGGCCTGATTAAACATTGATAAATCCACTGGCAGTGATAGCTTGCCTCCCAGGTTCCTTAGGTTGGCTGTGCCACTAACTGCCATACAATCACCAGCATTTTAACCTCTCATTGAGAGACAATCCCTGACATCTGAAATGGGCCATGGTAGTACCTGTCTTCAAGAAGGATAAAAGCACTGTCTTGAACAGCTGCAGGCCCATATGCATTATTTCGGTCCTAGCCAAGGTTAAGCTAGGATAGTACCTAACCAGCTAACCTCTTGCCGAAAACAGCACAAACTCTGCTGTGAGGGGCAGCACGGCTTTAGAAAAGGACATGGAACCTACATTGTCTTGGTCTGCTTCATAGACTGTGTACCAAGCCATGGACAGAGGGCTTATGACTGGCACGGTGTTCATGGACATGATGAAAGCTTTCGATTTCGTGGACCACTGTCTGCTTCTTCCAAGATCTGTCTCCCTTGGGATGGGACTAGTGCAGGGTTAGTTATCTTTTCTGCGATCAGTACTCAACTCAAGTTCATAGCTGGTATGTTTACTGATACTTATTTGCAATTTTTTTCTACTTACTGTCTATTTGGCAATCTTCGTCCTTCTGCTTGTACATATATAACTGTATTGTTATTGTTTTGGTTTTGTAATGCCTTGTAACTCTCCTGGGTTGCACCTGAAAATAGGTACTGTGTTTGTCTAGTGTGCTTACCTGGTCAATAAAAGCTAAATGCATAAATAAATGCAGTGGTTTTCGAGCTACCTGCAAGATAGGTCCCATGCGGTTAAGCTAGGCAAGGTAATCTCGGATGACAACACTATCACCATGGGGCTGTATTCTAGGACCCCTCCTCTTCATGCTTTTCATAAACGACCTGCCTAAGACCTGTTCAAATGCCAAATCCCTGCTTTATGTAGTTGATGCCATTGTCTTTGTTCACGGGCGTGTTATATCTGAAATTAACAAAATGCTCAAACTAAACTTCCACACTCTTCAGTGCTGATTTCATCATGAAAAGCTTGCCCTAAATGTACCCAAGACTAAGGCCATGATTTTACTTGAGAGGGCTGTTGCAGTAGGTAATTACTTGTGGGACTAAGCCCACTGGTGTGAGACCCACGGAAACCTTTGCTAGCAGTATCTGGACGGGGACCACTCACCCGACGTCACATTACCAATATCAAGCGTGACACTATATAATGGGAGGTCCCCATCCGCCCTCTAGTTCTTTCCTGCTGTCGACTTGTACACATCGGACCTTCTGAAGCTAGTCACAGAAATAGGAGGCAGTATGGGCGCAGTGGTCTAAGGCTCTGAGCTGCAAACCTGGAGACCTGGGTTTGAATCCCAGCCCCCACTTGCATACTGTGTGACCCTGAGCAAGTCACTTAACTTCCTTGTGCTTCCAGGTTGGCCTGTAAACAAGCTTTCAGCTTAGTGTTTCTCTCCTGGTAAAACAAAAGGTAAGGTAAAGGTAAAGTTCAAGCGCCTTATTTTTGGATGAGTATCCGTTTTCTTTTTATTATCCATTTAACATATCTTCATGTATGTCTTCCACCTCATCGACAGAATCTCACAAAAACAAGTGCGATTCTTTTGGTGTCCAACTACCACATAATGATCAACATACCCTCTGCCTCTTCTGCTTCGGCCTGGACCATAACGTCGAGGAGTGTGAGGCTTTCTCCCAGTTCAACCAGGCCACACGGAAAAGGCACGAGCAGTCCCTTGAAGCCCATCTCCTCAAGCTTAAAATGGCATTGATGGAAAAGGAGCTCAAGAAACTCAAAAGTGCCTCCTCCTCTCCGACCGACTCCCACAAGAAGAAAAAGAGGAACAAAGAAAGGGACCGGGACCAGGAGCAGTCCCCCTCTCATCCAAAGCCACCCTCAGGCACTTCAAGTGAGCAGCGGCCCTCTTCTTCCAGGAAGATGAGTGCCGCGGCCAAGCCTCTTCCCTCCAAAGAGCAGACTTTGCCCCCACCACCATATTGGTAACAGCATCGAGGTGCCTTGATACATCTGAGGCTTCCACCACCCTTAGGGCCCATCACAACCATAGGCTCTAAGCCCAGCCATGGGTCGATGCAGTCGGGGTCAGTGTTTCGACTCCTGAGCGACCCAGGTTGATAAGTTTGATCGCTCGACCACTTCGCATCTGTCAAACCTTCCTGGCAGTCCTGACAACATGCAGCTGGATGTCAGCTCCGTTCCAGCAGGGGGGCAAGGGTCTCGCCGGAGTTCCCTCCGTGGTGAGCCCCCATCTCCTCCTCCTCCTCCTCCATCAGAGCCTCCATCATTGTCCCCAGAACCACAGGACCCAGCGGACAAAGATCTTTCCGTCAGGAATCCCTGATGAGAGCTTCCACAGGTTAACGGTAGCTCTGCCACTTCAGACAGGGGTGCCAGACCCTGCTCCTTCTCAGCCCCTTTGGCCCCTAGTCTCTCCATCGGGGCCATCCTCTGTCGGCCTCCATCAGGTTTAACCATCTTGGGGCTGCCGTTGGGACATCCGCTTGGGCCCTTCACTGTGATATCCTGTCAGGCTTTCGCCGTCGGACCATCATCTGGCTACCCTATGTCAGGGCTGCTGTTAGGCTACCCTCCGTCAGAGTCACCGTCAGGCTATCCTCCATCAGGACCCCCATCAGGTTTTCCGCCGCCAGGCTGCCCTCTCACGCCTGATGCCGGGCCTTTTTTCGGGGGGTTATTCTTACTACCCTGGATATTCTCCCGACAGAGTTTCAGATGCCTCATTTCCAGTCGTCTGGCAATGCCCATCATTATGCTGCACCGGGCTTTCCGATGCATGGATCCCAGGCTATGGGTTCAGGTTACCATACAGGGTGTCAGGCCTTTCACCCTCCACCACCTCCCTCTCCACCTCCTGCTCAACCACAGGTGAATTTCCAAAAGATTTTACAATCTTCGTGGTCTGAGACAAAATCCTATTTAGTCTTGGAACTGGACAGTAGATAGCTGCACCGTTTGGAGGTAGGACATCCAGACCAGACCCCTAGAGTAGTCTGTCTGCTCACACCTCAAGCCTCGACGTCAGGCCTGACAAAAGGCCATACGCAGGCCCCGATGTCTGATGTGGCTCCATTAGAAAAATAGTCTGCTCCTCCACACAAGGGTTCTGCGGATTCTGATGATTCGGATTCCGAGTTGTCCTTAGAGGGTTCGGGATTCGAGACCACTCCCCCAGAGGAGCCAGTCCCTAGAAAATTCCCCAAATCACCCCCCCAAGGATCCCTCTTTTGTGGACCTCGTGAGACAAATGGCAGAGGCACAAGGCTGGAAGTCTGATGCTCAAGACCCAGAATGTCAGAGATTGGCCGAGCATCTAGATTTCCTTGAAATGAGTCCGTTCTCACCCCTCCTTGGCTAGAACCTCAAGAGGATCTATCCTCTGCCATCTGGCAGATGCCCTCCTCTATCTCGGCTGTGCCAAAAGGCTGACTGGGTTTATAGAATGCCAGAGGGTAAAGACCACCTCAGTGTACACCCAAAAGCTGACTTGGTGGTCATAACTGTGGCCCATGATAGGTCCACCAAGCCTAAGCACCTCAGTACTTTCCCTCCCAACAAGGAGTCCAGACAACTGGACCAGTTCGGAGAAAGTTCTGCTCCTCTTCAACACTAGCCATGTGTGACCTTAATTATGTGGCACACATGCTAGTGTACCAAAAATCTCTGTTCTGCCAGCTCGGGCCCATAGTTGAGGCCCTCCCGGACTCAGAATCAAAAACCACCTTAGCGGATACCCTCCGGTCTGCTAAGGTGGCCGGATGTCATTCACTTAGGGCCACCTACGATGCAGTGGACACTTCCGCTAGAGGCACAGCCACAGCAGTGAGCCTTCGCAGATTCTCTTGGCTAAGAGTGTCAGGTCTGGCTCCTGATGTCCAGATAGCTATTCAAGATGTCCCCTTCAGAAGCTCTGTCCTTTTTGGCAGAGATGCCAAGGACATTATCATGAGCCTTCAAGATAAAGGCACTGCCCTCAGATCGGTGCATACAATGTATCGCCCAAAACCTCAACCTAGACATCCTTTTCATCGGCAAAACAGACACCAGGCGAAGCCCGTAGCAGGCATCTAGGCAACAATTCAAATGCAGGGCTCCCAACACTGCTGTCACCCCTCCAGCCAAAACCCAGAGAGCTACAGGGGCGACCCTCCTTAATCCTCCCTCCGCTCCTGACTGCGCCATTGCCCCTCCCTCCTCCTCATCTATCGGAGGAACAGGTGGGCAGAAGGTTTACAAGGCACCTACAAGACTGGGAATACATCACAACAGATGCCTGGGTCATTCAGCTAATCAAGCTTGGTCACTCTCTCAAGTTTTGTGAAAAAAAAACAAGCAAACCTCTGGGGTCTTCCCGCTATCCAAGGGCCACCTTCCCCAGTTAAGGGAGGAAATCACAGCTGCTCTTCAAAAGAGGCAATAGAGCCAGTGCCTGCAGACCAGATCAGGAAAGGATTCTACTCCCAGTTCTTTCTGGTTCTGAAAAAGATGGGGGATCTGCACCCAGTACTAGACCTCAGCACCCTAAACCTATTCATAGAATACGAGCAGTTTCGGATGCTGATACTCCAAAGCCTGCTGCCTCTCCTGTCCAAGGGACAGTGGCTTTGTGCCCTGGACATGTAGGAGGCATACCTGCATATCCCAGTTTCTAGGAGCGTGGATATGTTGTTCATCCACACTGTCTGGCATTGTCCCTTTCCCCTTTAAATCTTGCCGGAAGTCTTCAAGCTGGCTCCTCCCACCCACCCGGGTGGTAAATACCTCGGCTCCGCCCCATGACGCCAGATCTTCCTTTCCGCTGGAAGATTCAGGTTCCGGCGTGCTTTCTGCAGTGTTGAGGCCCTGGATTCGTTTCGACGGTTTTTACCGCATCTTCTCGCTCTGAAACTCGTTAGAGTTTACGACTCTGATTCGGACATGGATGACAAGTCGTCCCCCGGGTTTCGCCGGTGTCCTTGCGGACAGAAAATGTCGCGCACCGATCCCCACCTCTCGTGCGTTTACTGCCTCGGTTCTATTCACGATACCTCGCAGTGCTCCATTTGCGCTTCCTTCCACCCCAACGTCCTGGAAGATCGTCAGGCGCGCCTGAAGCTGGGTAGACCGGAGCTCCGCAACCCACCGGTAAAATCCAAGGAGGCCAGGTGGGCGGTTTCCGCGGCTGCGGGATCCGCCGAGCAGCTCGAGCGCATGGCGGCTTTCGAGGAAGAAGCCGCCCAAGCCTCGGCTAGTCGAGGTTTCTTCGTGCCGCTCAACCTGGGCTCTTCCTTCTCAGGATCCTTTCGGGATTTGTGCCAGTCTCTCCCTACCAAGGGTGAGGCGCCCTCGGGCTCGCACTCTTCCCTTCCTTTCAAAGAAAAAGGATCCTAAATCTTCTTCGAGTCGAAGAAGACGCTCCTGGGATCAGGAGCAGTCCAAGGTCTCGACTTTGGTCGAAATTGCCTCCTCGGCTGCTGGGTTTTCAGACCTTCCGTCTGTACCGGGCGTAGAAGCCGAGGAGTCGGCTGATCCGGCCGAGATTATTCTCGACCCGATTGAGCCGTTATCACCGACTCCTGTCGATGATTCTTTGGAGAGGACACCGATTCTCTCCTCCCGCTCCGCGGGCCTCCCGATCGAGGGAAAAAGACTGGAGCCTCGGTTTTCACCGAGCCCAGTCCCTCCCGATCGACAAAGCCGACACCGTCGGTCTCGATCAGGAGCAAGTCCTCTTCGGTCCGATCGACCTAAAAGGACACAAGCACTCATGAAGAGCCGCCCGCCACCGCTCCCTCCTCCTCGGACAAGGAGAGCTTCACGAAGATTCACGTCGGCGCTGCGAGGCTCTCATGTGGCAGCAATTCCTGCTAGCAGGTCAAGCCGGCTCCCTCGGTGGTCCCGGCTATCTCTTGGCCTCAGCCTCTTCGTCGCCTCAGACACCGGATTGCTCCGTGCGGTCTCTTCGGGCTCCGGTGTGTCTTCCGCCAACCGGTTTCAGGTTCCCCACCAATTTGATGGAACCTCCACCTAAGCTGCCCTCGGGGTTCCTCCAGAGGCACGACAGTCTTGGTCTCCCCACAAACTGTCAATTACGGTCACCCCTGATCGCCCTAGGTGTATCGAGGGGACTTAGATGGGCAGCCTTTATATCGGACTCCGATTCCGAACACTGGCCTTCACTCTCTCGATGAGCTTTCGGCCAGGCTTGGAAGAAGGGCCTCCTTCCAGGGCATCCTCCGGCTCATTTCGAATCGGCCGGATGGCCTACAGCCTATCCAGAAAAAGGCGGAATATCCCCTTACGGATATTCTTAAGAGGGGGGATACCCCTACGGAGGCATTTCCAGTCGCTGAAGCCATTATTGGTCCGGCCTTGGAACTCTGGCAGCGTCCAGCCTCCTGCCCAGCTCCTTCTGCCCGCATGGCACGCAAGTACGCGGTGCCCACAGGGTCTTTGGCGGGGTTTACTGAGCACCCCTCGGCGGAAAGCCTTGTGACTGCCTCAGTATTCAGGCGGATGGGCAGCTCAGCCGATACTGACCGCCTCCAGACAAAGAGTCCAAACTTATGGACCACTCGGCCCAGAAGTTCTCCCCACCTCCCAGCTGACATGCAGACCACGGTCAAGCAGGTCAGGGACCAGGCAGAGCTGTTGCTAAACAACAACTCCAGACTGCTCTGGATGTGGGTGATTCCTGTGCCGTTCACTAGCTGCAGCGGTATCCACTGCCGCAGGCTTGGCTGAGGTTATCCTCCTTTCCGTGGATACTCAGCACAAGCTAGCTGATGTGCCCTTCCTTGGCACCGACCTCTTCGGGCCAGGAGTGGCAGGTCACCTGCAGCGTATCGAGCAATCTAATGCCACCTTAGATGCTACATCCGCTAAGGGTTCTTCAAGTAAGAACCAGCAGAAGCGCAGGAAGAAGCCTTTTCGTCATTCTTCCCTGGTCAGACAACCACCCTTCCAGGGGGGTCAACAACAGCAGCAGGCTCAGGCTTGGCGCCCTAGGCCCAAGCAAGGTCCCCAGCAGCCCCGCAAAGGAGGCCGAGGCACTGGTCCAGGTGCCCCCTCCTCCTCTAAGCCTGCCCAGTGACGGGCCGGGGGTGTCCTCCCCATACCCGTCACTTCAGCTCGGGGTCCTCCCGTGGGGGGCCGGCTCCGCCACTTCATTTCTGCCTGGTCCGGTATCACCACGGACAGATGGATCCTAGAAGTGGTCGGGCAGGGTCTGCCCTTAGAATTCGAGCAGTACCCTCCCAGCCGAGCCCGTGCCCCACGAGAGGAGCGGATCTCAGTCGCCCAGTCTGTCCTTCGAGACGACATTGCGCTACTCCTCCTCAAAGAGGTGGTGGCCCGAGTGACAGATCCTCCTTCAGACCCAGGCTTCGTCTCCAGGTATTTCCTGGTGCCCAAACGGACGGGGGGTTGGCGCCCCATTCTAGATCTGCACGACCTGAATCGGTATCTCGGGTCCCGCACCTTTCGGATGGTAACTCTAAATCAGATCATACCATGCCTGGAGCGAAACATGTGGTTTTGCACACTGGATCTTCAGGACGCTTTTTTCCACGTCCCTATCCGTCCGTCTCATCAGCGGTTCCTCCGCTTCAGGGTCAAGGGACCCTGTACGAAGTTCAGAGCCATGCCGCTCGCCTGTCATCGGCCCCAAGGGGTTTCACCAAATGCATTGCAGTGGTGGCAGCCCATCTTCGGGCGCCAGGGGTTCGTGTTACCCTACCTGGACGATTGGCTCCTGGTGGGATCCTCCTTCAGGAGGTGGAGAGGTCCAGGACCTGACCTCCAACCTGCTCACACTTGGGCCTTCTGATCAACAAGGCCAAATCGAACTCGTACCTTCTCAGGTGATGGGCTTCATCGGGGCAGAGCTCGACTCGTCAAGCCAGAGCTCGGCTCGGCGGACAGGGCGGAGGTTCTTCCTCCTTTGCCCAATCATTTTGGTTGGGCACTCACGCCTGCCCGGACTTCCTGTGCCTCCTGGGCTACATGGCGGCGTACGCCGGGTGGTCCACTGGGCCAGACTGCACATGCGCCCCCTCCAGTGGGAGCTCGCCGCCCAGTGGTCTCAGCGTCAGAGTCTTTTCGACCAGCTGGTCACGGTCACCCAGAGGATGTGGGACGCTCTCCAATGGTGGACCGTCCCGAGTCATCTGCAGGAAGGGATCCCGTTTGTCCGCCCCGAGCCGACGGTCGTCCTTACGACCGATGCCTCTCTCATGGGCTGGGGAGCCCACATGGGGGACCACAGAGCTCATGGGCTCTGGACCCCAGAGGAGTCCCGATGCCACATCAACCTGTTGGAGCTCAGGGCAGTCAGACTGGCTCTGTCAGCTTTCGCTCCTCAGCTCCGGGGTCAAGTGGTTCAAGTCCAGACGGACAATACCACGACCATGTACTACCTCAACAAACAGGGCGGCACGCACTCCCGTCTGCTATGCAAGGAGGCGCTCCGGATCTGGACCTTCATCAGCCGGCTGGAGGCGGATCTCCTAGCCATCCATGTGGCAGGAGTCGCGAACCAACTGGCGGATGCTCTCAGCCGCTTAGGCCAGACATCCCACGAGTGGTCTCTCCATCCAGAGGTAGCCTACTACCTGTTCTCTCATTGGGGCAAACCGTTGGTGGACCTGTTTGCCTCCAGGGAGAACACCAAGCTGAGGCTGTTCCATGCCCGCCCCCCTCAGCAGGGCTCGCTGCAGGGGGATGCCTTCTCGAGGCCGTGGACCCCAGGCCTCTCTTACGCCTTTCCTCCATTTCCCTTGATCCACAAGGTGTTACTCAAGGTGAGGCAGGACAAGGCGAAGGTGATCCTGGTAGCCCCAGATTGGCCACGCCAGTTCTGGTATCTAGATCTCCTCAGCCTCAGCTGCAGGACCCCGGAGCGGCTCAGTACACGCCCGGACCTGATTTTTCTGAACCAGGGGAAGGTCCTTCATCCGGACCTTCAATCCCTGCACCTCACAGCCTGGTTCCTGAGCGGCTAGAGTTCCAGGCTTTGGGTCTTTCTGAGGATGTCTACACCGTGGTGGAGGCATCTCGAAAAGAATCGACCAGGAAATGTTATGCCTTCAAATGGAAGAGATTTTCCATTTGGTGTCAGGGTAAAGGTCTGGACCCCTTATCCTGCTCGGTGGCTAACATTCTAGACTACCTTTGGTCCCTCTCCAAAGGGGGTCTTCGGTCATCGACCCTTAGGGTGCACCTAGCAGCCATATCGACTTACAGGCGGGTCGGTCCAGCCGGCGTTAGCTCAGGAAAAGGTGATCGGGCGGCTTTTTCAAAGGCCTGGACACATATCCTCCGGTGCGTGAACCTCCACCTCCATGGGATCTTTTGCTGGTTTTGGCAAAGCTCATGGGCAAGCCATTCGAACCCATGCACAAGTCTGCACTTTCGCACTTGTCATGGAAGACGGCCTTCTTGGTGGCTATCACGTCTGCCAGAAGGACGGGGGAGCTCCAGGTGCTTTCAGTGGACTCCCCCATCTGGTCTTTCACAGGGACAAAGTTGTCCTGCGCCCCCACCCGAAATTCCTTCTGAAGGTGGTGTCAGAGTTTCACCTTAACCAGGTGTTGACCCTGCCAGTATATTACCCTAATTACACCTCAGACACTGAGTATAGGCTCCATACTCTGGACCTCAGACGTGCTCTCTCCTATTATAAGGAGAGGACGCGGAAATTGGGAGAGGTTACGCCAGCTGTTCGTCACCTACGCTGAAGCCGCTTCTGGCAGACCTGCAGCCAAGCGGACTATTGCGAGATGGATCACATCATGCATAGGTCTGTGCTATGAATTGGCGAGTAAGGAGCATCCCAAAGGGCTAAGGGCTCATTCTACCCGTCATACTGCTGCTTTGGTGGCTGCTTCCAGGGACATCCCTATCCAGGAAATCTGTCGGGCCGCTACCTGGAAGTCAGCAAGCACCTTTATTACCCATTACCACATTGACCTAGAGTCATGTCAGGATGCTGGGTTCTCCAATCTCTATTCCCTAAGTAGGGGGTGTGCGCCTTGCCTCCCTCCTCCCGGAGAACTGCTTGGAGTCTGCCAGACAGTGTGGATGAACAACATATCCACGCTCCTAGAAGAACAGGTTACTCACCTGTAACAGTAGTTCTAGGAGTGGTATATTCTTTCATCCCACGCACCACCCGACCTCCCGGCTTTAGGCGCACAACCTCTTTCCAGCGGGCTAGATCGGCCATGGGGGAGTCGAGAGTATTTACCACCCGGTGGGTGGAAGGAGCCAAGCTTGAAGACTTCCAGCAAGATTTAAAGGGAAAGGGACAATGCCAGACAGTGTGGATGAACAACATATACCACTCCTAGAACTACTGTTACAGGTGAGTAACCTGTTCTTTTGACCTCACGCAGTTTCCTCAGGTTGTCTTTCCAAGGGAGCATTACCAGTTTAAAACCCTCCCTTTTGGCCTGTCTTCCAGCACCGTGAGTTTTACCAAGTGTTTCTCGGTTGTGGCAGGGGCCCTGAGGAGACAGGGCACTACATCTTCCCTACCTCGACGATTGACTTCTTGCAGCCCCATCGAGGAGGGGTTGGAGGCATCTCCGTCAGCTACCCTGTACCTTTTCGAGCGACTGTGTATTACCGTCAGTTACCCCAAACCACAGCTTACTCCTTCCCAGTGCCTGCAATTTATTGGGGCAGGTCTGGACATGGTCCAGGATATGGCCTTCCTCCCCCTTGAGAGAGTGGATACTCTGCAGAGGCAGGCCCAGCTGGTAGCTTCCAACAGAAACACTTCGGCCAGGTGGTTCTCCACCTTCTTGGACTCATGGCAGCGGCCATTTCCACAGTCCCCTTAGCTAGATTCCACATGCGTATCTCGCAGTGGACTTTCAGGTCTCAATGGGACCAGAGGCAGGGACGACTTGGACAGCTGTGTCCTATTTTCTGGCCCGATGCAGAAAGATCTGCAGTGGTGGCAGAACTCTGACAATCCTTACTCCCAAATCCTGACCATGGACACATCGGGGACAGGATGGGGTGCCCATCTCGGGAATCACTGGACCCAGGGCCTGTGGTCACCTGTGGAACTACACTTGCACATAAATGTGCTTGAAATGAGAGCAGTTCTGTATGCTCTTCAAGCTTTTCAGCACATGCTTCAACAGGATACACTGTTGGTCCAGTTGGACAGCATGTGTGTAGTGTGATACATCAACAAGCAGGGGGGCACCTGCTCATATCATCTATGCAGGGAAGTGATGCAGGTCTGGAATTAAGCTGTCCTGAACATGGTTCACCTCCTGGCAGTTCACATTCCAAGCATGCAGAGCGTTCTCATGGATCAGTCTCAAGCCGCACCAGGGTAAGAGCGCGCATGGGAGCTAAAGCAGGAGGTAGTTGGGGTCATCCAGATGTGGGTCTGTTTGCAGCCCCATCAAGCATAAAACTTCCCAAGTTTTGCTCGCGATCCCACATGGTGCTTTCTAGCAAGACATGCTGTCGCTTTGTTGGACAGGAGTGAACCAATACCTATCTATCTATCTCATTATGTGGAATACTGTATTAAATACTTAAAAAATATAGGTGCATAAGAAAGATAAAATGATTTAATAAGTTAAATGTATATGCAATAGATTTGTGGTATAATATACTGTCTCTTTAAGGGTGCCACTATTTATTTGGTCTCATTATGTGAATGGACCATCCCCTGATGATGCACTAGCTGCGAACCGGTCGGGGTTCCTTGTTGCCTCATTTAGCATGTTGTGGGTATACCGCCTTTTAAACTTTTAATAAAGCCTTTTTCACTAGTCCAGAGTAGTGCTGGTTTTGTTTGTTTTGCTGATATTTTTTATCCATGCACATTCCTTGCAGCTGGAGCTATCCTTTGTTGCTTTGACTGATTTCCTCTCAACTTGCTCGCTGGGACTTGTGTGTAGGCATTTTTATGATCTTTCACAACATTGCTAACATCTACTCCTTGCCTCTCCATTGTCTTATATGATTAGCTTTTTCAGCTAGTCGGAGGTGGAAGCATTACTGAGGACAGTGCAGTTCGTGAGTTAAGCTGCATTTGTAAACAGCATTGCAACGTAGCATCAGTCACTGTGTTTCTTACCTTTGGAGCTATTGGAAGAACGTTTTGCGGGTGAAAATCTTTTTTGTGCGTCCCTCTAGCCTCGACGGATTTTTCAAAGCAGATACGAGGAATGTCTATTTTCTATGCAGATGTTCCAATTGGAGAGGGCTCAGGAAGCTTGGCAGCAAATATTTTTGTTACTGCAGGAGAATAGGAGTTATTTTCGGAAACCGCGAGAGATTCAAGTGAGAAGATATCACTTCTGGGTACTCGTTCAGAGTTTGCTCGACCTGTGACTATCAAAAGTGCATTTCTAGATCTACAGAGGGCAGTCATTTGTGGAAGAAGACATTATTGGGGCAGGATTACGTTAGAGGCATACTTGAAGGTTGGTCGTTCACCAAGGGGACTGCGTGTATTAAATAAACCAGGCTATGGTTAGATAGAGCAGTATTTATCAATGACTGGAAACTATCACTTCAAGTGGGGACAGATCTGCTTATAAAAACAGTTATAAAGGATTATTTACTACAACAACCAGAAGTAGAGAAAGATATACAGGTTAAAGAGGAGACAGTGAAGACTTAGAAAGGAGACCCGGTTTTGTTACGCATGGGAAATCACTTAAAGAAACAGTCCTGAAAGAGGAAAATAAGATTAAACAAATTAAACTGAAGCATTCGAATGTGACAGACAAGACTATTTATTAGACGGGGTATTTGATTGGAATACTAAAAAAATCAGAGATATTAGAAGAGGAAAAAATAATCACCAAAATTCAGATAGATCACATTCATCTGGATCACATCCACGCTCTATCCTTAAAACCCATAGCCATTCACCAACATATACCTCTAACAGTGAATCCGATGGTAATCTTTTTAGAAGAGGAAATAGAGGAAACACAGACACACAGAGACAACGAACAATGGTAGTGCACTTCCAAGATCTTTCTCCACAGCCCCACAACAACAGAGGGAGGTCAGATTATTGAGTGGCCAGCTTCAGATAACTCTTCGCTCCAGAACAATCAAACAAATCGACCAGGAAGGGTAGAAAGAAACATAGGAGGAAGATTTCATGGAAAGAAGAAATAAATGGTGCTTTTGAGAACATAGTGATTAATATATCTTGTATGACCTAACAAGTGATCAGATATCAGTTCTACAGAAGGACTGTCTTTTATACCCACAGTAGATTCATAGCCATTTGACATTTCACGTGGACTTACACGATTTACTAAATCTCAACTTGAAAATCCTATTTGAGTGAAATAAAATGGGCAGCAGTAACCACCAGTTGGTGAGTCAGGAAACTGAGACCTCAGCCCTTGGACATGAGGTAAAACCATTCAAGCCACCCTCTACTTTTTTGCCACCATATAATGATGCAGTAAGGGTTTTTGAACGTGCCTGTGAACAGGGATTTATGGACATTCTTAAGAAAGACAGTAGACCTACCTTTGTCAATATGACTACATCTGAGTCAGCAGCGTTAAAATCACTTATGACTAATGATGACTTGGTCATTAAACCAGCGGACAAAGGGGGTGCTATTGTGGTAATGTCCACGAGCAATACATAATAGAGATCAAAAGACAACTGAATGAGACATCTTTTTATAGACAACTTTTGAGTGACCCTACGGTATTATATAAGAGAGATTGATTTATATTTACATCATGCAGTTTCTGCTGGTATTATTGACTACAATGAAATGCACTATCTTATTGTGGAACATCCAGTTAGAGCTAGTATTTATATACTGCCAAAATACATAAGGATAGACATAACCCTCCAGGATGACCAATAGTGGCAGGAATTGGCTCCTTGACGGAGCCTTTATCCCGATATGTGGATTCATATATTAAATGTTATGTATCCAGTTTGAGATCATATGTACGGGATACCACACATATATTGGGCGTCCTGGATGAAATGCAGTCAGAGGATAATTGGTTATTGGTATCTATGGATGTGTGTTCCCTGTATACCAATATTCCACATCATGGTGGTTTGGAGGCCTTACAATATTGGTTTGATTTAGACCTACAGGTGGACAATGAGAAAAAGAATTCCTTCTAATGTGCAGAACATGTGTTAACTAAGAACAGATTTCTTTTTCAGGATATACAGTACATTATCTACAGATTAAAGGTAGCGATGGGAGCAACTTTTGCTCCCAATTATGCTAACTTATACTTGGGGAAATGGGAATTGATTGTGTTTATGACGACCAGGCCAATCTCCTTTTTGACAGAGATTGACCTGTAGGCCGTTATATTGATGATATACTGATGGTATGGCGTGGCACCGTGAGTGAGCTCAACCAGTTTGTCACCTATTTGGAGACAAGTAATGAAAATCTGAAATTCACTATGAAATGTGATCCTGTGTCTGTCTCTTTCTTGGACCTTATAATTACAAAAAAGAAGATGGTACTTATATGACAAACTTACATGGAAAGGACACAGACAGAATTCACTACTGTATGCACAAGCTGCCATCCACCATATTTGATTAAAAATACCCCAGCCCATATGCTTAGAGTATGTAGAAACTGTAGTAATGATTCTGATTTCTGATTAATGCCTCTGATATGTGCACTAGATTTGTAGCTAGGGGCTACAATAATACTACAGTACATAAAGCACTTAGCACTGCCCTAGAGAAGGAAAGGAAGGAACTGTTTAGCGTAAAAAATCAAGATCAAGAGAGTAGTGAGAGGTCAACCTTTATCACTAAGTATACCAGACATGCAAAAGAGATAGAACAGGTTCTTAATGATAATAGGAATATACTGAGATCAGAACCTTTATTAAAAAGTAAGTGTACAAGAGAGACCAATTATGGTCTACAAACGTGGACTAAATTTGAAGGACAATCTGATACATAGTTACCAGGCTCGGACGGCTCCTTCGCTGCCTGTTGAAACATGGTTATCTCCATTGCCACATGGTAATTTTCCATGTGGAAATTGTAAGTTCTGTAGCTGTATCCTTAAAACAGATGTCTTTACCACAGGTAGTAATACAAAGAACTACAAAATGGATTGCTTTTTTAACTGTAGTACAAGTAATGCTGTATATCTGGCAACCTATGAATGTTCTGCATTCTATGTTGGAATGACAAAAGACCCTTTAAGGTCAGAATTGTTGAGCACTTGAGGTAAATTCAGACTTAAGGACTCTACAAATGCACTGGCCAACCATTGTCCGATGACAAGAAGTGGAGTCATCTCTTTATGTTTTGTGCAATAGAAAGATTAGAATGGGACCTAGAGGTGGTAACATTATAGAGAAACTGAAATATAGGGAATCTTTTGTATCTACACACTAGGGCACTATATATACCAGACCTGAATGATAGAATCAGTTTACTGACATGTATGAAGAAATGAACGCTTAGAATAGGTGTATTAATCATTTTTAGATAGATGTTCCTTTATTAAGGAATACTATTATTCATTATGTTTTTTTTCCTTTTTTCCTTTATTATCGTTTCAGGTTTTAAATGATTTATGCAGATCCATCATCTTCCAAAGAATATTGCACAATCAAAATAAAATAGTTCCTCTTACATGGATCCTCTCGGTTGAAACATACATCATAAATCTTCCCTTTTTTTTTTTTTGGACTTTAGTGTACTATATATATATATATACACCATTCAGAAGTATTGTGTGTTTTTTACTCTCAGAAATATAACTTTTCAATGTGTCTGTCTTTAAGTTCAACTAATGAGAGCGGACTATAGATAGTTTTTCCTGCAGTAGCATAGACTATAAATATATATTGGTGGTATTAAGACATAGGTATTAATTAACTTTTTATATAGACAATGGTGTGTAGAGTAAAGAGAAAAAGTATTAATATGGGTATAAATGTATGTATCACTAGTCTTTCTTTGCAATACATAGTCTTTTAAAGTAAACCAATACCTATCTATATGGTCTCATTTTGTGGAATACTGTATTAAATACTTAAAAGAAACAGCTGTGCATAAGAAAGATAAAATTATAATTACTGGTGACCTCTATAACAGCCTGAATTCAGGCACAGTAAAAATGCCATAACAACCCAAAATTGAGTTATTACGGTGTTTCAAAACTTCACAGTCACTGTTACATTTCTCGAGCAGTAGCCTGCGCTCACGACAGCTCTCGAATGGTAAGCCAAACACTTCAAGAAAGCCTCTTCTAAGCTTACAAGTCTTAAAAAAAAATTTTAAGTCCTCAGTTTTCTTTATTTTGTAGATCAGAAAACACTGTGCAGCCACCCAGTTTCAGCTCCCTTACAGTTTTTTGTTGACACAGCAACACTTCCTTTTCAGCGCAAAAAATTGTACTCTTCCTCAAAGTTTAAATGTGTAAAAACTATAGCAAAATTAGTTTAAAATGTATACTCTGTTACTTGAATTAAAAATAAAACAAGTTCTGCACGAAAACCAGTATTTTTTCCTACAACAAAAGCTGGTTAAGACTCTGTTACCAACAATTATAAAAATAAAAGCTAGGCAAGTGTGTGTGCCTATGA
Source organism: Neoceratodus forsteri (assembly GCA_016271365.2). Classification (NCBI taxonomy): domain Eukaryota; kingdom Metazoa; phylum Chordata; order Ceratodontiformes; family Ceratodontidae; genus Neoceratodus; species Neoceratodus forsteri. The sequence goes on from CM057453.1 coordinate 1,629,913,845, forward strand.
ATTTCCACACTGCGTGTGATGATTGCATAAACCTCCTGAGCTTTGCTCTCAAGGTTTATGGGTCATCACACACCTCGGTGTGAAAAAATATTCATAAAACACACTTGCCTATCCATTATTCTCTATTTAATAAGTTATATGTATAAGCAATAGATTTGTGGTATAATATACTGTCTCTTTAAGGGTACCACTATTTATTTGGTCTCATTATGTGAATGGACCATTCCCCTGATGACGCACTACCTGCGAAACCGGTCGGGGTTACTTGTCTCATTTAGCATGTTGTGGATATACCGCCCTTTTTAAACTTTAATAAAGCCTTTTTTCACTAGTCCGGAGTAGTGCTGGTTTTGTTCGTTTTGCTGATATGTTTTATCCGTGCACACTCCTTGCAGCTAGAGCTGTCCTTTGTTGCTTTGTTTGTTCTGTATGCCTTCCTTCCCTTTCCAGTATTACAGAGAGTGCTGATCAAGCTTCAGACAGAAGGAGCCCAAATGATTCTGATCACTCCCTTTTGGCCTTGACAAGTATGGTTTCTGCTGCTTCAGCAGCTGGTGGAGCGTACGGTCCTCACCGCTTTGTCACAATCTCTCCTGACCCAGGAAGGGGCAGGCTAGTCCATCCAGGTCTGAAGTTCCTTCATCTTCACGCTGGCTCCTCAAGACATAGTTGTTTCCAAATTTGGAGTTTTCCCTAAGGTAGCTCAGGTTTTGTAGAGGCCAGAAAGCCTTCTACTAGAACCACATACGCTTATGAAATGGAAGCGCTCTCCATCTAGGTCACCTCAAAGGGTTATGATCCTTTTTCATGTCCCGTTCCTCCGGTCATGGAGCATCTTCTTCACCTTTCTGACCTGGGCTTGAGCTATTCATCACTGAAGGTGTATCTGTCAGCCATTTTTGCCTACCACATTTTGTTGGAGGGCAAAACTCTGGCTCAATTGGAGGTTTCAGAAACCTTCCTAAAAGGAATTCTGCATTTGAAACCCCTGGTGCGTAACCCCGCTCCGCTGTGGGACCTTAACTTTATTTTGAAGAAATTGACCTTTTGCCTCCTTTTGAACCGGCAAGTACATATGACATGCGCTTTTTGTCCTGGAAAGCCCTCTTTTTAGTTGCTGTTACTTCTGCTCAAAGGATTTCTGAGCTTAAGGCCCCGATGTGTAAGGAGCCTTATTTGATTTTTCGCAGAGACTGGGTGGCTCTGCGCACTAATCCTAAGTTTCTTCCAAAGTTGTCTCAGAAACTACTTTGAATCAGTCTCTTCAGCTGCCGGTACATTACCCTGAGCATACAAACCAGGGGGAGGCAATTCTGCATACGTTAGATGTTCACAGAATTTTACGCTTTTATGCTTACAGGACAAAAGATATCCACAAACGGACAAACTTTTGATTCTTTTTCAGCCAAGAGGGAAGATGCGGCAATTTCAAGCAATGCCTTTCCAAATGGTTGGCTAACTGCATCGGTTTTGTTACCGGAAGTATGGTAAAGTCCTTCTGGGGCAGGTTAAAGGACAGTCTACAGGGGTATGGCTGCTTCTACAGCCTGTTTCAGAAATGTGTCAACCCATGAGATTTGTGTGGCCACCACTTGGAGTTCTGTCCACACTTTCACTAAACATTACAGTTTGAACATTGCCTCTAGGGCGAGGGCTAGTTTCAGACTGGCGGTCCTCCAGGGACTCCTGTCCTAAGTTTTGGCTGATTATTAGCCTTTCAGTTCCAGCATCCCATGTTTTTTTCTGTCCCTCAGACTCTTATTGCTTGGGACTCAGTCCTACAAGTAATTACCTACTGCAAGAGCCCTCTTGAAATAAGATAGTACAGGTACGTAAGAACTTACTATAACAATAGATCTTCGAGAGAGGCTCTTGCAGTAGGTAACCGTTTTCCCTCCCTCCTTCCCCCTTTAGTCTGTAGCTTCTGTTCCTTGAGCCTTTTCTTGGCTCCAGGAGCCTCTTTCCCTTTCTCCTGTTGGCGCCTCTTTGAGGTCTCTGGTGGGAGAACTGGAGGGCAGACATGGGGACCGCCCACTATATCATGTCACACTGATGTCGGTCATGTGACACCAAGTGGGCGGTCCTTCGTCAGACACTGCTAGCAAAAGTTTCCGTGTGGTCCTGATGCCAGGGGCACAGTCCTACAAGTAATTAACTATTGCAAGGCGTCTCTTGAAGATCTACTGTTATGGTAAGTTATTACGTGGCTGCACTTTCCTTGGTTCTGCCCACAGAATTCAATGCCATTCACAAGACCTCAGCATCTCTACCCTGGATGGTACCCAGCTTAAACTGGTGGCTGATTTCAAGTATCTGGATGTAACCCTCAACCCTTGCCTCTCTTTGACAGTTATCAAAAGGTGGTAAACTGGATAAGAAATTGGTTAGTGGATAGGCGACAGGCTGGTGGTAAACCGAGTTCACTCCAAGAAAGGGATGGTGACCAGTGGAGTGCCTCAGGGATAAGTGCTGGGATTGATCCTCTTTAATGTCTTTATAAGTGACATTGCAGAACAGCTGGAAAGAAAGGTCTTCCTCTTTGTGGATGACACCAAAATCTGCAGTAGGGTGGACACTTGGGGGGGATGAGCAGGGACCTGAGAGAACTTGAGGAGTGGTCAAGGGTATGGCAGCTGGGTTTCAATGTGAAAAAGTGCAAAATAATACACTTCGAGCACAGAAACCCAGGGGCAGAGTACAAAATGGGGGGAGTGCTATTGACCACCAACAGGAGAGAGACCTGGGGGTAGTCATAGCTGATGACCTCGAGGTGGCCAGGCAGTGTGACAAGGCAGTAGGGAGGGCAGGTGGGATGCTGGGATGTATAGGGAGGGGTATCACTAGCAGAAAGAGGAGGTGGTGTTGCCTCTGTAAAGATTGCTGGTAAGACCCCACCTAGAGTATTGTGTCCCATTCTGGAGACCACATCTCCGAAGGACATAGACAGAGTGGAGGCAGTCCACAGGAGGGCAACTAAAATGGTGCAAGGTCTACATCAAAAGCCTTATGAGAACTGGCCGGTGGCGCTGAGGTTGGGCGCTGGACGCCACACCTCGCACCACCTGGCGACCCGGGTTCAGGAGCAAGCCCGAGCTGCGGGGATTGGCAGGGAGGGAAGAGATCGAGCATTGAGCGGATGGCTCTCTTCCCGGGGTGGGTTCGGAGCGTCCACTTGTGCAGCGGCCCTGGTGGTTGCCAGAGGAGCTACGACACGGTGGTGCAGCGTATGCCTGGGGGCGAAGCTGCAGCATAATGTTGCCTTGCTAGCCTTGCTCCGCAGGCAGGGAGAAGCAGGGAACACACATACGATCAAATCCTCTGGTCATCCGGTGAGATGACGGAGGCCTCGGTGGAGCGCTTACATCCCTACGCCAGCCCAGCACACCCAGGTGTCTCCATGCCCGACCTGGGCGACAAGGTGGGTCCCTCACACTTAAGCATACAGAGTCACCAAGGGAGGCGGGCCGGGCCCAGCCCAAGAGGTGATCCGGAGGTGAGACTTGCCGAAGTCATATGGGAAGAGCCTGGGGAAAGCAGGGGTTCTGGCCGAGAGTGAGAAGCACCTCCATGTGTGCACTCCCAAAGGATGCCCGTGGGGTCCAGTGCAGAAAGAAAGTTAAAAAAAAAAAAAAAAAAGCCTTATGAGGAGAGACTAAAGGACCTCAATATGTACACCCAGAAAGAGAGGAGAGATATGATAGAGACCATACCTTACGAGGGTAAATAAGGTACAGGAGGTGAGTATTTTTCAGAAGAAAAGGTGCTCAAGAACAAGGGGACATGCTATGAAGCTGGAGGGGGGTAGATTTAGGAAAGCTATGAGGAAGTACTTCTTCACAGAAAGAGTGGTGGATTTCTGAAACAGCCTTCCAGTGGAGGTGGTGGGGGCAAAAACAGTGGTGGGGTTCAAGAATGCATGGGATAAGCACAAAGGAATCATAGTGGAAAGGAAGGGGGAGGAAAAAATAGCTGTAGATCAGGCACGGTCTGATGTAATAGTGTAGATAGGAAGAACTGGGCAGACTGGATGGACCAAGTGGTCCTTATCTGCCATCAAATTCTATGTTTCTGTGTTTCAAAAAAATTCTGTTTGAGCAATACTGTGAAGGTCATTCACCAAAAATTGGGGCAACTTCACTGCATACAAAAACTACTGACAGCAGACACCAAAGTAAGGATTGGACAAAGCAGCCTTCCCCATTTATTAGATTACAGGGCCATTGTGACCGACACTACCCCCAAATCAGTATGGGGAAAGAAAAAGGCTCTTTACCGCAGGGTGGCCAGATTCATCACCTCCCACAGTCTCAGGTCCCACTACTGCACCAGCCTTGAGCAGCTGGGGTGGTTGCCACTGTAGCACAGGTCCCAGCTTACTCTGGCCAACTTTGGATACAAGACTCTGTACAGCAACATGCCTCAGTCTCTAAGAGTTGCTCATACTGGTCAATGTCCCTCACTCTCATTCCACAGCCAACACTTTGCTTCTGACCCATCCTGTGTGTACAGGGATAAGCCAGAGATCCTTCAGTTTCAGGGCTGCCTTCCTCTGGAGTGCTGTACCTGCTCCCATCAGGCAGTCCACCTTCACTAAAGCACTCATAACTTGAAGGACCATTTGCTAAACCTGAATACGTGCTCCTGCTTCTTGTAGATATGTTTTTTGCATCTGTGTATAGTAACTGCAGTCTCTGCTGTTAAGTCTGCTGTATATCCATCTGTAGCTGACGTTTGTTATTCATATCCTCCAAGCTTTCAGCCTTGTGCTTTGTAAAAATTTAAATTTCAAGGGACATGGATATGTTGTTCAATCCACACTGTCTGGCAGGTTCCTTGCCGCTTTAAATCTTGAAGGTCTTCAAGCTGGCTCCTCCCAATCATCCCGGTGGTAAAATCCTCAGCTCTGCCCCATGACGCCAGATCTAGTCGGCCAGCCAGGTTGGCGGTCGGGCCGAGAGGTCGGTGGGTAGTGTGGATGAACAACACATACCACTCCTAGAACTCCTGTTACAGGCGCAGTAACCTGTATTTCTAGGGATGTGGATATGTTGTTCAATCCACACTGTCTGGCAGACTCTCAGCAGTTCTCCAGAGGATGGAGGTAAGGCACACCCCTACTTAGGGAATAAGGACTGAGAACCGAGGTCCCAAAACCAGCATCCCGGCGTGACTCAAGGTCAATGTGGCAATGGGAAATAAAGGTGTGTGTGCTGACTTCCAGGTAGCAGCCCGCAGATTTCCTGGATAGGGACATCCCTTAGAAGCAGCCATCAAGCAGCGGTATGGCGGTAGAATGAGCCTTATCCCTTCGGAGGCTCCATGCCCGCCAACCTATAACAGAGATCTATGCAGGAGGTGACCCACCTGCTTATCGCCTGCTTGGCTGCAGGTCTGCCAGGTACGACTTCAGCATAGGTGACAAACGGCTGGCTTAACCTCTCTCCGGACTTTACTGCCTGCTCCTTATAATCTTTTGCAAGATCTCCTTCATCTCCCTACCGCTTCCTCTCCTCCACTGGCTCCACTGACGAGGGATTGCTAGAGATTCCCAGGGTTCGTCTTCAGTTATCTGGGGCCAGGGCTTTTTCTTTTATGGCCCCAACCCTGTGGAATTCTCTACTTCGTCAGATCAGAGAGTGCCTGTCCGTGAAATCATTTAAGGTGTCTCTGAAAAGTCACTTATTTCCATTAGCATTTGAATAAGTCTATGGCTGTTTTTACTGCTTTTATGTTATTATTTATTATGGTTGTTGATATGTATTTGCGCTTTAATATATTGAAAAGCGCTCTATAAATAAAATTTGATTTGGTTGGATTTGATAATAAGTGAGCGCTCTTCTAGGGTCCAGAGTATGGAGCCTATATTAAACCTCCAGTATGATTGGGTAGAACACTGGCAGAGTCAACACCTGGTTAAGGTGAAATTCCCGACACCACCTTCGAAGGAATTTCAGGTGGGGCGAGGACAGCCTTGTCCCTGTGGAAGACCAGATAAGGAGACTCGATGGAGAGCACCTGGAGCTCTCCCATCCTTCTGGCTGACGTAATAGCCACCAAGAAGGCGGTCTTCCACGATAGGTGGGAGATATCGCACCTGTGCATCGGTTCAAATGACTTGCCCATCAGCTTAGCCAATACCAGCAGTAGATCCCACGAAGGTGGAGGTTCTCGCACTGCAGGGGGGATATGTGATCAAGGCCTTTGAAAAAGCGCCCGATCACCTTCTCCTGTGCCACTGACTGCTTGCCAGCCCATGCCCGGTAAGCAGAGATGGCTGCCAGGTGCACCTTTAGGGTCATCGACCGAAGCCCTAGCTGAGAAAGGGATGACAGGTAGTCCAGGATGCTAGCCAAGGAACAGGAAGAAGGATCCAACCCTTTGTCCTGACACCAAATGGAGAATCTCTTCCATTTGAAGGCATAGCATTTTCTGGTCGACTCCTTACGGGACGTCTCAACAACGTTGAGGACCTCGTCGGAAAGACCCAAGGCCTGGAACTCTAGCCGCTCAGGAACCAGGCCGTCAGGTGCAGGGATTGAAGGTCCAGATGGAGAACCTTCCCCCTTGTTGACTGAGATCAGGCCCAGGCGGGCTGGAACCCGCCTTGGAAGCCTGGAGCTGAGGCTGAGGAGATCTGGGTACCAGAACTGGTGGGGCCAGTCTGGAGCTACCAGAATCACCTGCACCTTGTCCCTCTTTGCCTTGAGAAGCACCTTGTGGATCAAGGGAAATGGAGGGAAGGCGTAGAAGAGGCCCGGGCCCGGGGTCCATGGCCTCAAGAAGGCATCCCCCTGCAGCAAGCCCTACTGAGGGGGGCCGGCGTGAAACAGCCTCAGCTTCGCATTCTCCCTGGAGGCGAACAGGTCCACCTGAGGGATGCCCCAATGGGAGAACAGATCTTGTACTACCTCCAGCAGGAGAGACCACTTATGAGATGCAGCGCCTATCCAGCTGAGGGCATCGGCCAGACTGTTGGAGGCTTCTGCCACATGGATGGCTAGGAGATCCGCCTCCAGGCTGATCATGGGAGACCAAGTGCGGAGAGCCTCCTTGCACAGAGGCAAGGAGTGCATCCCGCCCTGTCGGTTGAGGTAGTACATGGTCGTGGTGTTGTCTGTCTGGACCTGAACCACTTGACCCCGTACAAACGTGGTGAAGGCGGTGAGGGCTAGACGCACCGCTTGGAGCTCCAGCAGGTTGATGTGGCATCAAGACTCCTGAGGGGACCAGAGGCCGTGGGCCCTGAGCTCCCCCAGATGGGCACCCCAACCCATCAGAGAGGTGTCGGTCATCAGAGTGACCATTGGCTTGGGGCGGACAAACGGGAATCCCTCCTGCAGATGAGCAGGAACAAGCCACCACTATAGGCCGTCCCACATCTCCTGGGTCACCGTCACTGGCTGGTACAGAGGACCGGAGCACTGTGACCATTGGCGGGTCAGCCCCCATTGCAGGAGACGCATATGCCAGCGGGCCCAATGGACCACGCTGGTGCAAGCCGCCATGAGACCCAGAAAGCACAGGAAGTCCCGGGCAGGGTGCAATTGCCCAACCAGAAATGATTGGGCAAAGGAGGAAAGGACCTGTCCACCGGGAGCCGGGTTCTGGCTCAAAGAGAGTCAAGCTCTGCCCCGATGAACTGAATCACCTGCGATGGCACGAGTTCTGACTTGGCCTCGTTGATGAGGAGGCCAATCTGAGAGCAGACCTGGAGGACCAGATCCCTGGACCGCTCCACCTCCTACCTGGAGGGCGCTGCAATCAGCCAGTCGGCCTGGTAAGGGTACACCTGGACCCCTCGGCGCCGAAGGAATGCTGTCACCACTGCCATGCATTTGGTGAAGAACCTGGGAGCTGGAGAGAGGCCGAAGGGCATGGCCTGGAACTCGTAAAGAGATCCCTCTGCTCGGAAGCTGAGGAATCGCTGATGAGACGGACGGATTGGGACGTGAAAGAACACGTCCTGAAGGTTCAGAGAACAAAACCACACACCTAGTTCCAAGGATGGAATGATCTGAGCCAGAGTGACCATCCTGAAGGTGCACTACCTTAGGAACTTGTTCAGGTTATGCAGGCCGAGAATGGGGCGCCAGCCCCTGTCCATTTTGGGACCAGGAAGTGTTCGCCATACTGTTTTCTTAGACCATATTTGAGATCCCCCTTTTTTACCTAGCACTGAATAAAACTCAGTAACTGGTAAACCAAACTAAAAAAATGATCCCAGTTACCCCATTCTCAAAGAACTACACTAGCTCCCTATCCCCTACTGGATTCAGTTTTAAATGTGTCTGTATGGATTGCTGCCTTGACCCTGCATAACAACTATCATTTTACTGGTAATATGTTGTTTGTCCTTACCCGTTAATTGTTGTGACTATGTGTGAGCAATGAGATGGAGCCCACACACTGACCAAATACATTTAGGAATTAATTGAATGCTTTTGAACAATTAGTTTTATTTGGCCCCTGTTTCTTCTTGTACCCTGGGTGGCCATTTTGTATCAGGTTAAGCAACTGATGGTTCGGACCTTAAACAGAACTATTGGGTACAGTGAGTTAAATCTCTACTGGGATGAAGGGGAGGCTTTGAACAACCTAGAAAATTACCTGTGCGGTTTGTGGCATTCGGCTTTTCTCAGTTATAAGGCTGTCTTATGCAGTCAGAACAGGCTTATTGATGGTACATTAATATGGGTCTACCTTAAACAGAAGAGGCACTGTGAGGATTATTTTCCCATGTTCCCGTCCAGTTACAGTGTAGCAGCATGCATCCTTCAAAAACTACAAAAACAAATGCCACCACAGTCCCAGTGGGGCCAGTCCAGGTGAGGGTGACCATCTGAAAGCCCCAGGCTTATAGGTGACCCAGCAGCATGGATTGAGACATTGAATCAATGGAGCCACACCGCTCATGTGCACAGACCCCAATTGGGCCTGCTACTGTGCTACGGGAGGCAGCTGTCTATAAATTAGTGTTGCTCAGATAGTGCTTTTGTGGATCTGACTGTCCTCCGTTGGATAGTGCTGGTATCTGACCTAGGATCTGACCAGTGGATCCGAGATCAGATCCATTGGATCCTGCCTCAGACAGTTGGATCCGGTGATCGGATCCCTGGATTTGATGATCAGATCCATCGGATCCACGGATACCTCGGATCTTTACAGTGGATCCTAGGGGGTCAGATCCTTGGTTGGATGTCTATGCCATCCGATATCCAACCAAAATGATGGCATCCAACCTGGTATGATACTGTCCGAGCAACACTACTATAAATGGCTCCAGTTGGGTGTCCCACCACCAAGAGTCAACAACCGATACTGTCTGAGCAACACTACGATAAATGGCTCCAGTTGGGCATCCCACCGTAAGAGTCAACAACAGGCAGCTTCTGTATTACCTTGATGTGTAAGGCCATTATTTTATTTGTTCTTTTATTGTATAGTACTGTAAGTGTGGCATAACCTACAAAACTGAGCGGAAGTATGAGCGTGGGTTATAACATTTGTACATATCTCAAGTCCTTGCAACCTAAAACACTCACGCATCACAATAATACAACAAACAGGAAATTACATATTATGAAATGCCAAGGAAACCATCGTTGACTGTTCTATTAGGGGAGTCAGTCAATAAAAAGCAGGCGAGCTAGGAACAGTTTGAATCCCTTCAGTGCTGCTGTCCAAGCCCCAACTGTGATTATGGTTAGCTTGCCAGTGTATAGTACTGCTGGGGTGCACATGTGTATTGAATTTATTAATGCCAAACCTGATCTTCCATGCAGTGGAATGTTGCGTGGCAGGTAAGGTCTACATAGATCATCAGAAATCATGACATTAGTTTTAGCCAGTCTGACTGACTATTCCTAAAAATTGCAGGTACTGTACTCTTGTTACCATAAGAGGGCACCCTATGCTAACATTTTCAAAATACTGACGTAATAAGTTCAGTTGGCATGCTCTGTTCCCAACACAGGGGTTTCTCTAATGTTCTTCAAAGTAACGCATTTTTATTTTAAATGCAAGTTCCAACAGAAAAAATTGAAAGGTCTGGGGGCATTTGTCGAGAAACATAAGCACGATATGTACTATCATCTTCTTTGTTCTTTGATTCCCCCCCCCCCATTTCTTTCTGTGGGTCCCTGTACTTTTGTTTTTCTTTCTGCATGTTTCTTTGTAGCTAAAGTCACCTTTCCTTTGCTGTTTTACTTTGAAGTCCCTCAGCTCCTGTAATTTTAACAGTATTGGGGACCAGGGCTCTGCTTTAAACATGGGGGAAAGATGGGGTTGTTCCAAGAGAATGGAGGCTCAAATCAAAAGGATAGGGGGCACCCTGTACAGAGATGGTTTAGGGAAACCCTGACACAATTTTGTGGTGGCTGCTATTTTTTTGGAACAATCTGCCAGCCTTTGCACTCACAACCTCAGTTGAGCAGTTTAAAACTGCTCTAAGATCAACCTATTCCAGCCTGCCTGTCCAGCTTTCTGATTTTTTTTTTCTACTTATTATTTTTCCACACCTTACATCCTTCCAACCCCCTTTCCTTCCGTGCTCAAGGAGTGAGACCCTCCACATCCCTTCCGGCCATTTGGGTCTGCCCCTAGAGTGCCACCCACTCGCTGCTATTGGGACCTGTTAGATGGCCCGGATTACCATACCCCCCCCCCCGGCCGGAGCGAGGAGAGATCTCCCCCTTACCTCTCCTCTCATCCTCTGCAGCGAACTTGCACAGCGGGATCTGCCCTTGGTCAGCTGATGGTGAGACTGGCTCCTGAGGACTTCATCCAGGAGGCTGGAAGGCATTTTCCTCCAGGCTGTGTTCGTCCCTCCCTGTAGCCCAACCCCCGGGACACCGGCGCGTAGGATGTGAGTCCAGAGAGTTACGTGCTGAAGCGCACTCCTCTCAAGCACTTAACGGCGTCCCCCCTCCCTGGCTCTGGAATACGAAGCCGCCATGCCCTTAAAGAGTCGGTGCATCCACCGGCTCTCTTAGGATGTCGGGTGCTGCACAGCACCCATGGCATCCCACCTCGAGGGAGGAGAGCATCCATGGGAAAGCTCCATCCTCCCTCCCTCCACCGGCCCCTGCCGACCTGAGTCCGTTCCCGAACCCAGGTAGCCAGTGCAGTGCGAGGTGTGGCGTCCAGTGCCTCAACCCTCAGCACCACTGGGCCAGCTTTCTGATTATTTTTTTTTTTTTTTTTAACTCTTTCTGGGTCCCCACAACCCCACTCCTTCAGGCTCTCATTCTGGCACCCCCCTTCTGCACTATGGACCCAACTCTTGCTGCCGCGCCTGTCTTGGATTCCCCCAGAGCTCTGCTGACAATCCCCATTGTGGTCCAGCTTATCCCTGTTGGGGGGCAGGCGAGGGGGGGGGAGTAAACAAGCATTACGCCGGGGATGTCAGTTGGGGGCTAGGTGTGTGTGCTGGGCAGTTGGCAGCAGGAGGGTCCTACAGTGGGGCCATCGTCCAACGCTACAGGCTGCCATTTTCCATGTTGTGGGGCACCCACCCACAATGCATGCGGCATCCGGGGGGGGCGGGGACATATGGCAGAATGTGGTCACCCACGCCATCAGCTATGCCTCCGTGAACCACCACCAGGAGCTGCTACTAGAGTGGCTTGCTATGACGTCGTCGCCGTCCCCCCCGAGGGGAGTGTCCAAAGGATGCTGTCGACTCCCTCCCTGCTGGTGTCCACTAACTTTCTTATTTGTGATGCTAATAACTTTAACAGTATATTTATTCATAGGTTTCATAGGTTATGTCTAGCCAAATGGCAAAAATGCCCATAAAGGCTAGCTGTTTCTCAATGGACGCACCCCTTTTATCAGAGTTGCTAATGTGATGGTCCAGATGCCTTTTAAAGGCATCTGTATCCAAGCCGGCCCGATGGCAAAGAGGGCTGAGGCACCCTGCTTCTTACCTTTTCCCCAGTTAGGGATTGAGTTTTGGGTCGCAGGGGTCAGCCAGGAGCGGGGGAGGATTGGGCATCCAGAGGACTGCTCTCCTCTCCCAGGTTGGGGTGGTTTGCCATCTCAGCTCTTGGCTGCCCCCAGGTGGAGGCATGGGAGTAATGCCAGCAGCTTTGAGTGACATGAAGGGAGGAGTGACAGTTCCATAGGCATGTGCGCCTCAACCTGCATGCCTAGGTGCCGCAGTTGCAGGGGACTAAGGGAGAAAAGTGGGAAAATGGTGCAGGCTATATGAAGCCCTGCCCACTTACCTCATTCCACACCATAGGCTGGTTGCCATCCCCATCTGGATGAGTGTCAAGCGAGGGAGGATGACCCTCCCCTTCCCAGCCCCACAGAGGGGGATCTGGGGGGATATCAACCCTGGTGGTCCTGTGCAACAGGTGCCGATGTGGGGGGGGGGGTGGCAGGGCTGAAAGCCTGCCCGCTCCGACCAGCAGGAGAAAAAGCTGTATGGGGGAAAATTGCATCCATATCCTTACTGTTAACCATATTCTGGGGTAACTCATTCCAAACATTCACTGTTCTCTGGGTATACCACAACTCCTTCCATTTTGTCTTGTAAATATCCCCCTTTAATTGCATGTTATGGCCTCTGGTAATATGTGGTGAGTCCCTTAATTGTAGGCCCAGGCTATCCCATATGCTCTTGTCTTTGAAAGCTTTGAACGTTAAACACAAGTCTCTCCTTAGTGTATGAAGTTCTACTGAATATAAGTTCAGCATTTATTTATTTGTACATCAGTTTACAACCTTTGAGCCAGAGGCTCATTTCCAAAGGTACCTCGTCACATTGAGGACACACAGAACAGACTTTTTTGGTTACAGCATATGAGTCACATAACTTTGCAAGCACAAGTGGTTACATACATTTATACAGTTATACAGTTTTGTTACAATGATACAGTCTTGCAAAAAACAGCTGGATAATAACAGTTGCAATAGGCAATGGGGTGAGGTTGTGTGCGGTGAGGAGTAATGCCGCCCAGTGAGCGTTGTCAGGTACGAAGTGAGCTATGCCTCATTCAGAGACAGGAGCAGCCGCGAGTATTAAATAGGTGGCTCCGAAGTGCGGTTTTGAAGTTGGAGATTGTGGGGGCATCGGAGATGGGGGCAGGGAGCGAGTTATACCATGATGGAGCTCTATAGCAGAAGGACCTCTGTCCATGGGTGGTCCTGGATCTTGGGACCAGTAGATTGGTCTTGCAGGAGGTTTTTTTGCCTTGTCATAGAGCTGACACGTATGAGTGAGCCTGGGGGCACCAGTAATCAGCCTGCAGGCCTTATTTAGGGTGAGGCAGATTTTATTGAGGGCGGTAGTGTCAGCAGCACTGTATACTGGCAGGCCATAGTCAACAAGGGACAGTATTGAGGAAGTAACTGCTAGTTGAAGGGCATCGGGAGGGAGGCAGTTTTTATAACGGTAGAGGATGCCAAGCCGTATATTAGTGGTGGATGCAAGCGCATCAATGTGGGTGTGGTAGGTGAGGGCTGAGTCGAAAGAAACCCCAAGGTACTTGTATGAGCGGACTTGTTCAAGTGGTTGTTTGGTGCTAGGGAGGATATGGAGTGGGAAGTTTCCGGCTTTGTTTTGGGGGTGGGCAAAAAGCATTGTTTTGGTTTTTTTGAGATTAATGACGAGTTTGTGCACTTTAATCCAGGTTTCGGCATCATTATAGGATTGTTGTAGGGTGTCCTAGAGGGAGATGGGATTGCGGTGGGTGGCAAAAATGACAGCGTCGTCTGCATACAGAAGAATTTTTCCAGTGCATGCACGAGCAGGGTGTTTAGGTAGAGTGAGAAGAGTAGGGGTCCCAGGATGGAACCCTGAGGAACCCCTGAGCAGATGGGACGAGTTTTAGATAGTGTCCCATTGATTTTGACACATTGGGAGCGAGCTGTTAGGTAGCTAGTGCACCAGGCGAGAGGCCCAGCAGAGAAACCAGTGTGGCAGAGGGCATCCAGCAGAAGAGGGTGGGAGACAGTGTCGAAAGCCGTTGAGAGGTCGACGAACACTGCACCAGCTAGGGAGCTAGAGTCCAGGGAGGAGTGTAGAAAGTTTGAGAACTCAACTAGTGCAGTGCCGGTACTGTGACCAGCATGGAAACCGTGCTGTTGTGGGCATAGGATGTTGTGTTTGGTCAGATGTTCGGTGATTTGAATGGCTACTAGTTTTTCTAGGGCTTTGGAGAGGGGAGGGAGGATAGAAATAGGTCGGTAGTTCCTGGCGGAGGACCTGTCGCCTCCTTTGCGTTTGGGTGTGACTATGGCTGTTTTCCATGCAGTGGGGAATTGACCCAGGCAGAGGGATCGGTTTAGAAGGCTGGTGAGTGGGGCAAGGACTTCATCCAGCACCAGCCAGAGAATGCTGGGGTCCAGGGAGTTGCTGCAGGGACTGTTGCTCTTTAAAGCTTTGATCAGGTGAGGTCTGGCTTCCTGGGCAGATACCCTACGTAGGTGGAAACTGGGGTGTTGGAGGACTGGGGCAGGTGGGGGGGAAGGTCAAAGAAATTACTGGGGAGGACAGAGCTAAGCTCAGTAAAAGATGTGTTAAGGTAGTTAGCTATGCAGGCAGGGTCGGTGGAGGTAGAGCCATCAATGGTGATCTGGGATGGAGGAGGGGAGCGTGCTTACCCATTTAATTGTTTAACATTGTCCCAGAATGTCCGGGGCACACCCCCAGGAGGAGGTGAGGGTGGCCTGGTAATGGTCGGCCTTGGCTTTACGGATGGCCCATGTGCACTTGTTCTGTGCAGCATTATAGGCCTGTCTATCAGCCATCCGGCCTGTTTCAGTGGCAAGGTGCCACAGGTTATCCCTAAGTCTGAGCATTTGAAGTAGGGCAGGGGTAACCCAAGGAGCATTATGTTTTTTGGATCAGACTCCCGTGAGGGGTGCAAAGAGGTCACAGGCTTTGTTAAAGGTTGGGGAGAAAAAGGCAAGGGCAGTGTCTATGTCAGGAGTATGGTGAAGGGAGGACCAATTTATCTGGGCAAGAAATTGTTTGAGATTTTTCAGCCCACCCAGTCTGAGGCGCCAAGGAGGTGGTCTGGGCTAAGTTGGGGAGTGGGGGTTCAAAGGAATAGGATAGGGAGTGGTCACTATGAGTCTGGGAGGAACTGATGTCATGTATTTTTTTTGGGCGGTTGGTGATAATTACGTCTAGAAGGGTGCTGGTTCCTCTCTTTGGGTTTACTCTAGTGGGTTGGGAAATGAGTTGTGTCAAGTCTAGGGCTGCAAAAGAATCACGGGTGGTGGAGGAGGAGGAGGCGCTGAGCCAGTTCACGTTTAGGTCCCCCACAAGGATTTGTTCTGCCTTGTGATGGAGGGTGACAAGATAATCTGTTAAGGATATCAGTGCCAGGTTCTGGTTCTTTGGGGGAATGTAGGCAGTGGTGAAATATAGGGGACCCCTGGAGGGGTCAGGAGTAAGTTTGAGGGTAAGGGCCTGTGCCCCGTTTACAAGAGCAGGAGCAGGGAGTGCTCGTCCAGTGAGTGTGTCCCTGGTATAGATTGCACAGCCACCCCTGTGTTTGCCTACTCGGTCCTCCCGGTATAGGGTATAGCCTGGGAGGGAGACAAAAGAGTCAGGGGTGGACTTTGACAGCCAGGTTTCAACCAGGGCTACGATATCTGGTTTATGCAGCATGACCCAACATTGGAGGGCATCAAATTTCAATAGGCTGAATATATTCATGGAGGCTTTGCGGAGACCAGTGGACCCAGCTGGTGGGCTAGTATGGGCAGGGCCTGGGTTAGGATGTATATTGCCTGATAGGAGTAATAGGAAGACCAAGACTCTGACCAGGGGGCGGTAGTGTGTAAGCTTCCGAAGGGTACGTTGGGATGAGGAGGAGGCCATAAGGGAACAAGGGATGGGCAGGGTTTGGCAGGTCAGAGGGTGAGAACGATTAGCTGCCAAAGGGAGCCTGGGTAGGCAGTGGGGAGGCATCCAGGGGCCGGGTGCTGTGGGCCAGGGCACATGGTTAGTGTAGGGTGGGATTGGACTATGTCAGGGGGAATTGTGGGTGCTGGTACAAGTGTGCCAGGGGAGATGCCTGGCTGATGGGACGTGGGTACTAGCATGTAGATGAGGGGGAGACATTTGAGGAGGAGGTGGACAAACATAGTGCCTGAGGTAGCAGCAGGGCAGAAAGGTAGAAGTATCTTGGCTGCCCCTCAGAAAGCGAGGTACCACTTTGGAGTAGTGGTAGTGTCACGGACTCTGTGGACAGGGTACAAGGTTCGAGACTCTGGCAGGGCAGCTGGAATGGGACCTGGGTGAGAGCAGGGATCCAGGTTCTGGGGGGCTCAAAGCAGGCTGGGTTTGGGCCAAAAAACAGGGTGGAAACAGCGACTCCTAGTGGTCGCTGGGGGTTAGTGGCACGCTGGGTGTAGGTTAGGTGGTGGGACAAGGGGTCAGAAAGTAGGGCTAGCTAAGAGGCTAGGTGTGGGAGTGAGGTGTGGGCAGAGGTGAATAGTAGGGGAGAGAAGTAGCATAGGTAGGTAGAGGGGTCCCAGGAAGTAGGGGGAGGAGGAAGTCAGGTAGAGTAACCTGAGGTGAAAGTCTGAGGGTCCCTCTAGTGGCTGGTAGGTGTAACCTGCAAATGGAAGTGATGTCATACTGGAGGGCCAATAAATTAAGGGGCGACCCTGGGTTGGTTGGTGGGTGGGTGGCTGGGGCGGGCGGGCAAGTGTCGACGACTACCCTCACAAGGGTGCTGCTTCAGAGGTGGTTTAATTACCTCGCCTGCACCTCATGACGTCCCGCCTCTGGAGGAGCCTCTGTGTGTGGGCTGGGCAGCTCGGTGGTCTTTATGAATATGGTACCCTCATTCCTTTTATCATTCTAGTAGCTTTTCTTTGAACTTCTCCAACTTTTGATACATCCTTAATCTTATCTGTGTCAATCTTCATCACAGATGGGTACTGGCGGAGATCAGGACAGCGGGGAGCTTTTTTTTTAAAGATTGGCGGAAGATATGAGCCGATGGCGCTGCCCTCGAGGCCGACGTATCACGTGGCGCCGAGGATTAGCCGTTAGCTGCATCGACCGCTTGCCTACCAGTTCTTCATCTCCCGCCATCTAGGTCGCCTGCGGAAGCCTGAAGAAGCCTTATTCAAAATTTTAGGCCTTGAAGCCTACGCCTTAGTCGCCGGTCTACTAGTTCTGTGTTTGCCTCCACCGACGCCGGCGTAAGATCTTTCCTTTATTACATTTAAAGCGACGCCGAGTCTGTTTTTGGTGTTTTTTTCTCCGTAGGTCAGTCACGGGTCGGAGGGCAAAAATCGCAGAAGACGGGCGGCCCTATGCCGTCAAGTGCAAGCTGCCGCAGTACTCCACACCGACCAACATGACCGGTGTCTTTCGTGCCTTGGCCCGCTACACAACATGGATTCATGCGACGCCTGCTTCTCGATGGACCACCAAGTTTTGGAACAGCGCGCGTTTAAGGTCGGGCGAGCTCCGCCGACTTTCGAGGGTAGGCAGCACACATCGGCCAATAAGGCTCTGGCCTCCTCCGGGTCCCTCCTCCGGTTCTATACCGGATCATGAGGAGGGAGCCTCGGCCCTTCTAGCCTAGCCGCGGGCCGAGGCTCCTTCCGCGGGCGCAGAAGGCCCGCCCTGCTTCTCTCGAGCGGGCGGAGGCGCCGCCCGCAATCACCCTTCGGGGTGAAGGCTCCTGGTGTTGCTCTCATGTCCACTAGGCCCAGGTCGACGCCGCCTCGGTGCCGCCGGGCCTTTTGGTGCCATTCGGTGCCGAGGGTCCTGTCGGTGTCGACGCCGGGCGCCGACCCGGTCGTCGGCATCGCGGGCTTGCCGCGCCAAGACTGCTCGCGGCGCCGCGGAAACCGCCTTCGACATCATCCTTCGCCATGTCTCACCGGGCGCCCGCCCTCGGCGCCGAGGTTGAGCACGGTGCCATGGAGCCTTGCGCCGCCCGTCGGCGCCGCTGAAGTGGTCTCACGGGCGCCTCGTGGTCAGAGCCGAGTCCTTCAGGGTCGTCGATGCCGCCTTGGTCCTCGCTGCCACACGCGGCGTCGAGCGGCCTGGCGGTGGCGTCGGCTCCAAGACTGGGGTTGCTGATGGCGCCGTCTCCATCCCGGGTGCCTCCCCTGGCACCGGTGGACTTGATGGTGCCGCAGCTGGCCCTGGCCTAGGACTTCTGGCCCAAGCTGCCCTGCCACCTTCTGCTGGCACCGCTCGCGGTGCTATGGACAGGGCGAGGATTGCCTTGGCTCCTGGGCCCCTCGGGAAGGTGTCCCTTCCTCGACCCCCTACTGTTTGGCTTAGGGCCTCGGACTCTTCCTCTTCGGAGTCGGAGTCCAGCTCGGAGTCGAATGGGCAGTCACACCCTTCGGGGTTGTCTGCAAGGGAGGACGAGCTAGTGGTTTCCTCTTCGGGTCGCGGCCAGTCCCCCTCCGAGGTGAGTCGGGTTTCCTCTAGGGCTAGGGTCAGTGGTGCTGACCAGCGGGCTGTGGTGCGTGCCACCATCGCCTTGCAGCCTAGCCTTGGGTTCCTTGACCCCTCTGCAGTGGTACCCCCTACTGTGGCATCTCTCGGTCGCCCAACTTTGGGGCCTATCGAGAGGGCCACGGAAGGGGAAGGTGCTCCTCCCGGGATTGCCCCTTCGGGAGCGGCCCTGGCTACGGAGCTGCCTAGACTGGCCACTTCGAGGGCTAGGACCCTTTCGGACTCCAAAGGGTCGGGGTATAGGTTGCGCGCCGCCCTCTCTGGGACCTACCCGGTCCTGGACGGAGCCGAGTGCAGACTTCCGCCTTCCCTTCGGGTTCCTTGAGAGGGTCCCATTCTTTTGAAGCAGGGGACCGTCCTTCTGGACCTTCACGGCCCGGTCGCCTCACTTGGGATTCTTTTGGGCGCAGTCTAGGCAGTACCGAGCGGTTGTGCAGCTGTCGACCGCGGAGTCTTCCAGGACTCCTCCGGGGTCCGTGGTCCGCCTCCTCAGCCCTGGCAGAGGTCAGCCGACTTCTTCTCTCGGCTCTGTCCACTCCCCTCTGCCACCTTCTCCTCGTCTCCCAGGTATTTTTGGTCCTAGCGGGCCTCTCATCTGGGAACAGTTCAGAGCGGTGGCTGCTCGGTTCCCTGCTTACGTTAGGGCTTTGGACAGCCAGGTTTTTCAACCTCCCCCCGAGCAGCCACCCTCCGAGCCTATGGTGACCTCCAGCTCCTCATCCCCCTCTTCTGGGGGAGAGGAACCTTCTGTCCACATCTCTCCTGCTGCTGATCTCTCTGAGTATCAGCGTTTCCTCGTGAGGATGATGGAGGATCTTCACTTTCTCCTTCTTCTGTGAGCAATCCAGACATGCGGCGCACGCCTTTCTAGGCGATTTTGGGACAAGCCACCCTCGAGTGCCGCCTTGGCTCAGCCTCCTCTTTTCGGGAGGCGTCCATGCTTGGCAGAGGCCCTTCTCCGGAGTTCCTGCCCCTAGGGACCTCTGCCAGAGGTATTGCGCTCCCCCGGAGTCTCCATGCTCCTTGCCTCATCCGCAGTCCAGATTGACGCACCTGGACACTCCTGATGGGCTTCGCGCCCTTCACCGTGACCGGCCCTCAGATCAGGACTCCTCGGATTTTGATTTCTGGGGGGGGAGGACTTTCTACTCGGCACGGCTGCTTCTCTCCATCTCTGCGCATCAGGCCCACTACGCTGCCTATAACAGGTACTTGTGTTCAGCGCTAGGTCAGTTCCTAGCCGCTCAGCCTGACTCGGAGCAAACCAGGCAAGCCATTGCTCTCTCTGCACGCTGCCTGAGCTAGCAAGGCACCATAAGGGCATCTTACGATGCCAATGAGGTAGCTACCAGGGTCGTAGGGACAGCGATCTGCACCAGAAGATCGGCATGGCTTCCGCTTTTCCCGGTTGTCACCTCGTCCGGGCGTGAGGGTGATTTGGTTCGCCACCAGGGAACCTACCTCTTTCCCGTAGGGTGAGACGGCGCTTGTCGGGGCAAATTCTTCCCTCTGGGGAAATCCCCCCCGCTTTCCCTCTCTAGGGCCTCCTCAGGCCCAGAAGGTTCCCCTTAGTGTGTCACCCACTGAGGGCTAGGGACACTGTCCCTTAGGGTGCAATCAGTCACCCCCTTCGGGGCTTGGTACTCACCCATCTGTGATGAATGGTGAAGATTGACACAGATAAGATATTCAAATTACGCATTTTACACCCCCCAGCAGAGCCCAAGCATGTAGTGACACCAGGGACGCCCATCATGGCTGCGTCCCACTTCTGTAACTCTGAGCATTGCAGTGCCTCCAGTCTCTACTAGGGGCCGCCAGCAGTGTCAAGTCCCTGAAACCTCTCGAGAGAGGAGAGCAGTCCTCTGACTCTTGACCTCCTCTCTCTCTCCTGTCAACCCCCGACGGCCCAGGCTCATTCCCGAACCCGGGTCGCTGGCGTGGCCCTAGGTGTGGCATCCAGCACCTCAACCCTCAGCACCACTGGGTCGGCTACATATATGCCTTTTTATACAACCCCAAACTTAGACATTTCTTTGCAATGGTTTTCAGATGTTAACTTATTTGTTATACCTAGATCCCTTTCAGATGTAACCTCTTATAATACCTTGCCCAAAAGTGTATATTGAGCTTTTTGGTTATTATGCCCTGTGTGCATCACAGAGCATTTATCCTCATTAAAATCTAGCAGATGATCACTAGCCTATACTGTCAGGTGTTCGAGTTCCCTCTTCAATGGAGCTATATGTGATTCTGTGCTTACTACAGCTCCCACCTTAGTATTATCTGCAAATGTTGCCATCCAGGAATTTCCTGATGTTTTCATAGATGACGCATACAGTATGTATTAAATAGAGTGGGCCCAAGTACAGACCCTTCTGGCACTCCACTTGTCACCCTCCCCGACTCAGGTAGGTGTCCTCGTAGTGATACTCATTTTCTATCCATCAACCACGACTCCAGCCAGATCACTATTCTGAAACTCATGCCTATTTCTAGTAGTTTGACAACTAATTCTTTATGTGGGATGCAATCGAGGTCTTTCTATAGGCCAGGAATATTGCATCAGCAGGCTGGTTGTTGTCTAGGGCTTTACTAACTCTTCAAAGACGTTGATTTGTTTTGTCTGGCAAGATTTACCCTTAGTGAAGCCATGCTGATGCTTATTCACTATGTCATTCATTAGGTTAGCAATAACCCACGACAGGGTATGGGGTTCTAGGCATTTAATCCACGCCTGGGGTGCATTGTGAGGCACGAGGCTGCAGGCAGAGTGTCCTCACAGTGCCCCAGGCGTGGATTAGATGCCTGTAACCCCATACCCTGGAGTAAGTTATTGTGCTTACAACATGGGTTATGTTGAGGACAGGGTAGAACCCCCAAAAACATCTGTTACCCCTGTTTCAAGGGAAAAATGGGACTGTATACTGCTACCTGAAGAAATAGTCCCTAAGAAAAAATGCATACTGTCTGATTTTTATGCACATAGAAGTGTCACAGACACAGTTTTGACATGATCTGTTACATTTCTTTTGCATAACAATGTGGGGTGCCATGCTTCCGACGGTCAGTTGCTTCTCCACTCCCTCTTACTGTCTCACTCTTCCTTGTTTGGGGAGAGAGGGTGGGAAGAATGGCCAGTTGTGCTCACCTGCTAGTTGCCCCACACTTGCAGAGAAATACTGTACATGTCGCAGACCCGAGAGAGACTGAGCGAGAGACAACAGGAATTCTAATCTGTATGTGGAGGACGCAGTTACTCGTGTTCTCTCTCTCTCTCTGTTAGGCTGGCCAAAGAAATGCAAACCACCGCTAAGCAGACTGCAACTCAGGGTCTGTCTGCAGGATAAATACCAGAAAACAAAAGGCTCCCCATTGACAAGTTATGAGAGACACGCAGGAGATTGCAGGACTTGTGCGTCAGATGTCCCGGTCACATTGCTCTGACTGCTGCAAGGCAGGGGAGATGTGAGAGACAGCCACTGTACTAAACTTTTACTAAGGCAAAGTCAGTATCTCCATCTCACTCTCTCTGTCTCCCTGTGGTACTCAGTCACTCACCGCACAATGTACCCGGAAGATCTGGGAATAGGGTTACAATTCAAACAACTGCTCAAGTCACATTATGGAAAATGAGCACTTCGCTACTAGCCACACAAACTGCTCAAGTCACGTTACGGAGAATGAGCACTGCACTACTAGCCGTACACAGGGTGGCAACAGCAATACAAAACCAAGATACCATTGTGGTTCCCCAGGACAGCATTGTGATACTCGTGACTGGTGGGCGGGGAGGCCCTGTCAGTTAAACCCTTATCTCCAAACATTAGCAGCACCCTGTTGTTTCATTACATTATTACAGAACAAAGACCGACAGTGTGACGTTTCCCCAGCGGTGTAAGTGTTTCCCTGTTTGAACGCCTTGGTCGTTTCTGTTGCACGGTGATGCGACTTTTCGTCTGGTGAGCTCTGCTTTTCTGCTGCTTAGCGCCAGCCTGGAGCACTGCATTAACACATGAATTTCTTCACAGTTCTGCAGCTACTGACCGCACCAAACAACACATGACACTGACTGCCAAGGGTGGTACAAATATATCCTTTACACTTGGTGTACCGGTGATTCTACCTGCGGGACAGTCAGAGGACGGCAGGTTTCTCTTTTCCCCGTGCACAGTGAAGCGGCACATACAAACCAAGCTGACCATTCACTGCCTCTCTGTCTCACTCAGGAGCGCTTTTCTCTCAATCCACTGTACATGGGAGGCAGGGCAGAAGAAGCAGAACATACAGCTGCATTTTGCTGAACTACACAATGACAGGGGAACTCGGTATAGCACTGACAGGTGGCCACCAAGTTACAGCTACGGGGCTCTCTCGCTAAGGTGAACTTTTAATGGCTGCCTGTCAGTGCTGAATTTACCCACACATAACAAGTCCCACTCTGCCCAGGGATCTTGCTGGCCAGGCATCTCACGCCAACTGTGGATTAAATAGTGAATTTAATCACAGTCAGGTGATGCTGTTTGGCCAACAAACTGTCCCCTTGTCTCAGCCCGTTATAATATGTAATATTCTACCTTTTCCTTAATGATGCCTTCCAGAACCTTGTCCACTGCAGACATCAAACTCACTGGCCTGTAACTGTTGCAGTCTGATTTAGACCCTTTCTTGAATAAAGGTGTAACTGTTGCCTCCCTCCAGGTATTTACAATCTGCTCCCGGCCACTGATTTTTGAAAGATGTTAGTTATTGGCTGTCAGTTCCTCAATCAACTCTCTATGCACTCTTGGGTGGAGTCTGTCAGGCCTCAGTGATTTATCTGGATTTATTCCTTACCACCTTGATTTAACATCCTCATATTTAATCTGTATTTTTGGACAGGTTTCCTGTATTCACTTAATAACCCTGCTGCTATCTTTTTCCCTATAAGCACTGCAAAAGGAGTAATTAAGGACAGCTGTCATACCTTGTTCCTTACTTATAGTACTGTAGTTCCATTTTGCTCTAAAGGACCAACCTGTTTGTTGGATTTTCTTTTGTCATTTGCATAATTATAAAAAAGATTTATAATTATTTCTAACTTTTCTTGCTAGGGTTAAACTAGCAAGGCGATGGGACCTGATGGCATACATCCCAGGGTACTAAAGGAGCTAAGGGTGGAACTAGCAGAGCCATTATCAGAACTGTTTAGTGAGTCTCTGAGCACAGGAGAGGTCCCAGAAGACTGGAGAAGGGCTCATGTGATCCCGCTCCACAAGAGTGGTAGCAGGGAACTACAGACCAGTCAGTCTTAACTCAGTAATGGGCAAGATTATGGAGACACTCCTTAAGGAAAGGATAGTGCAACACCTGGAATCCATAGGAGTACAGGATCCAAGACAGCATGGGTTTACAAGAGGAAGGTCCTGTCAAACTAATCTCATAGATTTCTTTGACTGGGTAACCAGAGTGGTGGACCAAGGGGGAGCAGTTGATGTCGCCTACCTTGACTTCAGCAAAGCTTTCGATACTGCTCCACATGGAAGGTTGATTAATAAGCTGGGTAGGCTCGGGATTGGTCAGACGTTGGTCAACTGGTTGGCAAATTGGTTGACGTGCAGAAAACAGAGAGTGGTGGTAAATGGTATACAGTCAGAAGAGATGCAAGTCACAAATGGGGTACCTCAGGGATCAGTCCTGGGGCCAGTCCTCTTCAATATCTTCATCAGTGACATTGCAGATGGACTGGAGGGTAAGGTTTGTCTGTTTGCAGATGACACCAAGATCTGCAACAGAGTAGATAATCCAGATGAGGTGGGCAGAATGAGAAGAGATCTGGATAAACTAGCAAAATGGTCGGAAGAGTGGCAACTGGAGATTAACGCAAAGAAGTGCAAGATTATGCACATAGGGAAGAAAAACCCTGAAGCCACCTATAGGCTGGGAGGGGAGTTGCTGGCAGTCACAAGGGAAGAAAGAGACTTGGGCGTCATCATCACCAATGACCTGAAATCATCCAAGCAGACCACTAAAGCAGTAGGTAAGGCTAGAGGATGTTGGGGTGTATTAGGGAGTATCACAAGTCGGAAGAGGGGTAATAATCCCTCTTTACAAGACGCTAGTTAGGCCCCATCTGGAGTACTATGTGCAGTACTGGAGGCCACACTTTCACAAGGACATTAACCAAATTGAGGCAGTCCAGAGAAGGGCAATCAAAATGGTGCAGAGACTGCATCAGAAAACATATGAGGACAGATTAACTGAGCTCAATATGTATACCCTAGAGCAAAGGAGGGAGAGAGGTGATATGATTGAAACATTCAAACACCTTAAGGGCATTAACAAGATGAAAGAGTCTAACATGTTTCAATATAAAAAAATTAGCAGGACAAGAGGACGCAGCACGAGATTAGAGGGAGGCCGATTAAGGGGTAATGTGAGGAAGTTCTTTTTCACAGAAAGAGTGGTGGATGCACGGAGCAGCCTACCTCAGGAAGTGGTGGACATGAATACACTGCAGGGCTTCAAACAGGCATGGGATATGCATAAGGGAGCAATACAGATGAGTATGAATAGATAGGCCATTGACAGAGCAAAGGGCAGTGGCACATTCATAAGGTAGAAAAAGAGATGGGCAGACTGGATGGGCCTTGCAGTCCTTATCTGCTGTCAATGTCTGATATTTCTATGTTTCTAAAGCGCTTTGATTTCCTGTCTCATTTTGCACGCCTGAACTGATTTTCTGTATGCTTCCCTCTGGTTGGTGTATTCCTTTTTTGCTGCTTTACAATTCCTTTTCTTTCTCCTAATCATTCTCTTTATTGTTTTTGTTTGCTTGCTGTTGTTTTTCCCATGCTGTAATCAGTTTTGGACTTTATACTGTACAGTACTCAGCTTCTGAGAATGGGTCACTACACAAATAAAAATTGTCTTGTCTTGCCATTTATAATACTTTTATAGTTAATTTGAGTCATGTTCTCAGTTGTTATGGGTAGCATTAAGCAGTCACTGCGACCAGAGTCATTGGTGGTCTTGTGACCCCGTCCAAGATGGTAAAGGGCACAGTGCTGTGACCAGTCAAAACCAGAATGGAGGGCTGACACCACTAGAACACAGGTGGGATGCACATTAAGGGATAGAGAGGCCACTAGACCCCAATTCTCAGTCTGGTGCGTGTAGTGCGCTGGGACCACCGAGACTGGCAGCCAGGAGTTGCCCTACTAGCAGCCACAAATCCAGGACTGGGTATAGGGAGGATGACATTTTAGAGTGGGATGCCTGTGTGCCAGCCTTGCAACTAGTTGCAGTATGGCATTGTGCCATGCAGCTAGTCCAGTGCCATGCAGCGACCCAGTCACTGATGCAGTGCAGCCTCTAATAAGCAGGTTTCCAATTTGCATTGGGCTTCTGTTGAGAGAGAACTCTTCCCCCTGCAACACGCCTCCAGCTTTGTGGATGGCACTTTTGGCAGATAGTGCAATGGGTGGGGTATATCCAGTTTCCACCCATTTAAGACCATAATCTGCACCAACTTGGAATGGGGCTGTGTGTGAGTTTAATGCAGTTGTGAGCGTCTTCCCAAGTTTTTTGTGTGCCAGAATTGCTTGGCTTTATTTTGCAGTTCTCTTACTAAAATAATTCAAGAAGACACTCTTATAACAATGAAAACACAGTAAATGTACATATAAACATATATGGTCTTACAATGCATAGGAACTGGAGAGAAGCTGTGGACTCACCTATGGTGTGAGATGTTCTCAGTTTATATGACAAAGTTACTTATTGACGGTGTTGAAAGGGGTTTTACCTTCTGGTATTAGCCGTAGTATTGAAAGGTCACAGAAGTATGTAGCAGTATATTATGATATTAAAGGAATGGATTGTTTTAAGGAATTTGAAACGTACTTTACTAATTGATAATACATGTTCAAATCTAATACCAAAGGGTTATAGCCTAGCCTGAGTGTGGCTTTGGGCTCTGATTAAAATTGCTTGAGAGAGCAAAAGAGTGAATCCCATACCATTTGAGTTGTACGTAAATAACTCTGTTTCTGAAAGAAGAGCCAACACTAAAGGAATAATGCATGACAGGGTGTGTGTCGTGCTGGGATAACGCCATGCCTGGGGGTGGAACGAGGCCGCAGGTCGAAAAGCGTCCGATGCCCCAGGTGTGGCGTTATCCCAAACGACACACACCCTGGAGTGCATTATTCCTGTTATACAATGGCTTGTTATATATAAAATAAAAAAATAATTTTAAAGAATGTTTTTGTTAGTGTGGAAAAATATTTTTGTTTTTGAAGAGAAGATGCAAAAAAAAGAGATCATCATGCTGGTGATCATGCTAGTCATCATCCATATTGGTTCACAGTGCTGAGACTAGACCTGTGGCGTCGTGCTGGGATAACGTCACGGGTCCAGCCCCAAACTGACCAATCAGAGACCAGGATTCTTTCTTGCCATTGTATAATAATAATAAACACATACACTCAAACACAATGGACTCCAGCAGTTTACTGTGCTGTACATTTCCTTTTGCAGTTAAGGAAGGAGTAATGCTCTTTCTTTTGCTTTTGCAGCCACAAGCTTCAGCCTGTCATCCAGCCATCTTTTTGGTTATAGAGAACATTTTCAGGTGAGTTTTTTTTTTTTGTTTAATAAATGGACTCGGTTGTTAGCGACTTCACAATTCTAGCTGAAGTCACCTAGAGGGTTTTATGGGAGGATGTGGGGTATGGGTAAGGTTATGCTGTGGCAGGGTCCTAGTGCTATTGCACTGGATTAAGCAGTGAGAATCATGGCTAGCACTGTTCAAAACCCTGGTGTTACCCATGGGTCATTACGTGCCGTATGGACTGCTAGATGAGGGAAGAGGGACAGCAGGATAAAAAAAAAATACAGTACATCCTGGGAGGATGGGACTGCTGGAAAACCAATACCCTGCATGAAAGCCATTCTGGACTGTAAATGAGGATCACAGTTATGTTTTCTTCCTTTTGGAGCATCAGTAATGAATCTCACTATTCTAATAATGTGTATTCAGTTCACTATCCACACTCTGGCTCTTCTGCTGGGAGACAGCCGAGTCAGCAGAAGTCTTCAAGCTAAGCTCTTCCCACCACCTAGGTGGTATATCCTCCAGCTTCTCCCTGTGACATCCGCTCTTTCTTTCCGCTTGAAGGGACAGGTCTCCTCCTTCGCATCTCTGCAGCATTGAAGGAATTTGATGTGCTCAAGTGCTTTCTGGTGACTTCGACAGTTTCAGTCCATATTCAACTTTATGGTTGCTCCACTTTCTTCTGGCTCCATTTCACGTTTGCAGTCAACAGTCGAGAGCAAAAAACTGGGTTTTAAATTATGCACCAGGTGTAGGCAGAAAATGTCGGCCACAGACCTGCTTGATATGTACTTGTACTGCAAGGCGATCTTTACAACTTCGAGAGATGCTCTTTGTCCGGCCATGCTGCCCTCATCCTTTGAGAACCATGAAGCTTGTCTGGCCCTTGGCTGGCCTAAAGACTGCAAGAAGGCCTCAGTGGCAGCTGGGTTGGCTGCTCAGTTTGCATTCAGGGAAGAAGAGATGGCAGCAGCTGCAGTGAGTTCCTCGTCAGTCTCGGCACTGTTCACAGCTGGAGCCAGTGGTGGAGGATCCTTCTTTGACGAGTTCAAAGAAATGTGTCTGACTCGCCAGACCTTCGGGGAGAGCCCTCCTCACTGCAGCAGGAAACAGAAAAAATGTTGTTGCATGCAGTGGGATTGGGAACAGACTGTTCAGAAGAGCCCTTCTCACTGCAGCAGGAAGTACACAAACTGTCGTGCAGGTCATGGGATTGGGAACAGTCACACTCATCCCACTCTTTCAACTCCCCCAACTGCTTGGCCTTGGTCAAGCTCCCTTCAGTCGAGTGGATGGTCAAGAGCTTCATGGTAACCCTGTCGGGCTGTCATCCTTGACTCTGGTCGAGTGTGTGGTCAAAATGTTTCTCGAGTATGTTAATCAGCTGTAAGAGGAGATTGACGAGAAGTCGATCTTCCAGACCCTGGTGCTCCCTGTCCTCACCCTGGAGGACGAGGCACAGTGGGTACCCCCAACTAAGTTGCCTCAGGTGTGGCCTCTGCCAGTGGTCATGCCTCTGAAGCCTCTTGTGCTTAGCCTTCTGATGCAGATGGTTTACACAAACTCTTTAGAGGGCACCCATCAATGTTGACCTACGGGTTGAAGATCCAGGGTGATGTGCTGCTCGCATTCTTGATCCTTCTCAACCTGGAGGCATCGCCATCAATGCTTCTTGACATCCTCAGCGAGGCATCAATGAAAGATGCATTTACACTATAAGGAGTTCCCCTGGCAACAGTGGACTATTGCTGGGAGGGGTAGGACTCTGCCCCCTAGACCTTTGGTCCCTTGGTCTTTGCCGGTCATTCCCACTCTGGTCCATGCTTCTCAACAGTCTCCAGTGTCTGCTTATCCACCTAATTGGGTGGAGTCACATCCACCACACCCCTTGTTCTCGGCCATGACCGAGGGTCTCGCCCGTGACTGGTTTGCCAAGCTGGCTCTCAGTGGAGATCTCCCAGGATGAGGATACCAGGGTGGTCCACAAGGAATCCTCTTACGACTCTGAAGGCAAATCATCAGTGGCCGTGACCAGGACTCATACATTTAACTGGGAATTGGTCATGGAGTCGACCACTGGCCATGGGTCAGTGTCATTTGGGGCTTTTGTCTGACTTCAGGGACAAGCGTGACAGTTCAGAGTCCCTGAAGGTTCCCATAGAGCTGGTTCAGAAGCTGACCAAATGCCCATTTACTGACATGCTGGACAGGGACAATTCCCCAAGGGTTGCCTTTCTTTCCCATGGCTAAGGCCATCTTGGGACTGGCCCTGAAGCTTTGGCGGCACCCTACCCGTCACCCTCTACTCATATGATCTGCAAGTATGTGGTCCCAATGGGCACCCTTTCTGGGATCTACGACCACCTCTCCATGGAGGGTTTGGTCTCAGATTCAGCCTTCCATAAATCCAGAGGCCAAGAAGACTTGAACAAGCCTCCAGATATGGAGTCCAAGAAGACTGACCAAGCAGCTAAAATGTTGTATGCTGCTGCATTGCTGAGGCTCCATCAGGCCAGCTATGCTGTCATGATGGTGAACTTTGCCCATTCCCTGTTTGCGGCATTAGGGGACCTTCCCCCCCACCTTCCAGCTGACAAGCGGCTTCCTATTCAGGTTATCAGAGAGCAGGGTCAATCACTGGATAAATACCAGCTCCAGAAGGCTTTGCACATGGGCAACTCCTGCGCCCATGCCATGGCTATGGCCGTTTCTGTGCGTCGGAGGGCCTGGCTATCCACCTTCACCGTGACACTCAGCATAAGCTGTCTGATATCCCCTTCTTGGGCACTGACCTCTTCAGCCCTGGGGTGGAAGGGCATCTCATGTGAATTGAGAAGTTCATTGCCACCGCTGATTCCATGGCTTTGTCCCAGAAGGACCAAAAGGCCTAGAAACCTAAAGTGAAGACTTTTCAGTATTGGATCCTTTTAGCCACAGCAACCTCAGCAGCTGCCCCAGGACAATTTAAGCACTGACATCCAAAACTCAAGTTTGGAGACCAGGGCCAAAAAAGAGGGGAAGGCAGAGGTGGTAGTGCCTCTCTGGCCTCTGCAGCCAGAGTCCCCTCCAAGGCTGCATAGAGACAGGTTGTGGGGTGTCATCCTCCTTCTGTCCATTCCCTTTCCCAGCTTTAAGTCAGGGATCAGTTACTCCACTTATTGCTACAATGGTCTGCCATTACCTCGGACAGGTGGGTCCTAGAAATGGTGGGCAGAGGTTTGCCTCTGGATTTTGAGGCTCTCCACACGTATGGACTCTGTGCTCCTCTGGAGTCAGGGGTGTCAATGGACACATTGTCCGCACTAAGAGCCAACATCACTCAGCACCTAGAGTGTGGGGCGATAGCTCATGTCCCAGGCACCCTGGCCACTCAGGGATATGTGTCCAGGAACTTAATGGTCCCAAAATGAACTGGAGGCTAGTGCCCCATACTGGATCTGCACAGTGTGAATCAGTTCATGTGGTAGCAAAAGTTTCAGAAGTTTACTCTGAATCAGATCATTCTGTCTTTGCAACAGGGCACATGGTTCTGCTCCCTGGATCTCCAAGGTGTGTTCTTCCACATCCCAGTTTGCCTATCCCATTGCCAGTACGTTTGGTTCTGTGCAGAGGGGATCCTGTACCAGCTCCAGGTCATGCCCTTAGGCCCGTTTTCCACCCTCAGGGTCTTCACCAAGTGCATAGTAGTGGAAGCGGCTTTCCTGTGGTGCAAGGGTATCAGGGTATACCCTTTTCTGGATGACTGGCTGATAGCTGGGTCATCCAAAGTGGCTGCAGAGAGGTCCAGGGATCAGGCCCTCCAGACCTGTCAGGACGTGTGCCATCTGGTCAACCTAAACAGATCAGAGCTGGTCCCCTCGCAAGTGATCAAGTTCATCAGGGCAAAACTAGACTTCTGCTGGCCAAGGCCTGCTTCCCTGCGGACAATGTCGCATCTTACCTCCTTTGCCCAATCATTTCAGGTTGGGCACGCGCACCTTGCCCAGGACTTCCTGTGGCTGCCGGGCTACATAACATCCTCCAGCAGTGTGATCTGTTGGGCTCGCTAGCAGATGTGCCTCCTGCAGTGGGTGTTGGGCCACCAGTGGTTCCAGCACCTAGGTGACTTGCACCAGTCAGTCATGGTGATCCAGCCAATGTGGAAAGCCATCCAGCAGTGGCTGGATCCACAACATCTTCAGGAGGGAATCCCATTTGTCTGACCAGAACCATCCATCATACTCATGATGGGATATGTCTCTGTTGGGGTAGAGAGCACACCTGTGGGACCATAGGGACCATGGCTTCTGATCTCCCGTGGAGTCCTGTCATCACATCAACCTGCTGGAGCCCTGTGCGGTACATCTGGCCCTAACAGAGTTTGCTGCATTGATCCAGGGTCAGGTCAGGTCATGTCAGGGCAAGGAGCTTGATCCCCTTGCCTGTGCCACAGCAAGCATCCTTAACTACCTTTGGTCCCTCTCCCAGTCGAGACTGCGAGCGACACCCTTAAGATGCACCTGGCAGCCATCTCTGCATACCGGGCACAGGCTGATACGCTGAAGGTGGTCGAGCACTTTTTCAGAGGTTTGAATCACTTGTCCCCTCTGCTTCCATGAGACTTACTGCTGATATCTGCAGTACTCATAGGCAAGCTGTTGGAGCCAATGCACAGGTGTGAGATGTCACATCTGTTATGAAAGACTATCTTCTTGGTGGCCATCACATCAGCCCGAAAGATCAGTGAGCTCCAAGTGCTCTTGATAGAGTTTCATTACCTGGTCTTTCACAAGGATAGGGTCATGCTTTGCTCCCACCTGAAGTTCCTCCTGAAGGTCATATCAGAGTTTCACCATAACCTGGTGATTATCTTACTGGTATACTTTACCGACCCAAGCTCAAAGACCAATCATAGGCTCCATACCTTGGACCTCTGAAGGATGCACTCTTACTATAAGGAGTGCACAGCTGCAGTTCAGGGTGAAGCTTGCCAACTGACATACACTGAAGCCACACCTGGCAGATCAGCAGCAAAGTGAATAGTTGTCAGGTGGATCACATCCTACATCAAACTCTGCTATAGCTTCGCTGGTTCGAAGTCATCCAAGGGGCTTAAGGCTTATTCCACCAGACATACCATTGCTTCAGTGGCTGCTTCCAGGGACATCCCCATTGCAGAGATTTGCAGGCTGCAACCTGGAGTGAAGCACACACCTTCATCTCCCATTACAGAGTGAACATCATGAGTCATTGCGTTGCTGCTTTTGGGTCCTTGGTCCTTCACTCTCTGTTTGCTAAATAGGGGTGCGTGCCTTGTCCCCTCCTCCCAGAGGAGTGCTGGTAGTCTGCCAGAGTGTGGACAGTGAACTGATTCCACTGTTAGAATTCTGGGTTACTCACCTGTAACCATAGTTATGCTGTAAGGTACGACTTGTGCTTTATGTATTTAGTTATGTATTTACATGTTTTGACCAGGAAACACACTGAACTGTGGCTTGTTTCAAAGTGCATTGTGGGCAGGTGGAGTATGGAGGAGGGAAAGCTATATAAAAGTATAGATGCAGGAGGTAGGATATATAAGTATAGATGCATACTGTATTTACCATGCCTGAGATAAAAGATAAAGATAATATAAAACATTAACATTGATGAAATAAAAATCAATAAATAATATTAAAAAGCAGGTTAGTGAAGCCAGCCCGGTGGCGCTGAGGTGCTGGGCACCACACTTCGTGTCACACCAGCGACCCATGTTCAGGAACAAGCATGAGCTGCTGGGGGTCTACAGGGGAGAGAGAGAGAGAGAGAGAGAGAGGATCGAGTGTCCAACGGACTGCTCTCCTCTCCCGGAGAGCGTGGACTGGCTGTCTCACTCTGTAGCTGCCATCTGGTGGAGTCTGGATGGCAGTGCCGGAGTCAGAGCAGCAAGAAGGCAAATGGCAAGGCAATGTAAATTTCATTTGTATAGCGCTCTATCCATAGGTTCAGAGTGCTTTACAGTAAAAACAGAATCCCCAGAATTGAAATCAGCAATGGTACAAGATTACAACCTGCACCAACTTGTCACTAACCCAACTAGTATAGTGGCTCCATCTCGGACCAGCTCACTCATCGACTGGGCTCTCTCAAACCGCATCGACAGTATAGTCCATGCAGGTACCCTTGCAGATGCAGTAAGTGATCACTCGCCAACCTACTGTATCTGGCGCTCCACTAGCAGGCCATCTCCTCCTCCAAAACTTATCACCTTCCGTAACCTGGCTAATTTTGACCTTGCACAATTTATGCTTGATCTCTCTATGATTGACTGGTCATCCATCTATATCTCAGCCAATGTCCAAGTAGCTCTTGACTATTTCCTGGCCTGGTTTGGTCTCCTACAAGACACCCATGCCCCTCGAGTCATGCGTCGCGTTCGAGGAACACAAACAAAATGGTTAAAGACCTTCTCACACAATTAAGGGCAAGGGATAAAATATGGCAATGCTTCAAGGCTTCTGGGCTATACAGTCTGACTATGATTGCTATAGATCACAGAGAAATATGTGCAAAATTAACATTCGAACTGCAAAAAGCTCCTTCTGCAAAGACCTACTAACAAAAGCTGCAGGTAACTCAAAGAAATTCTGGTCTACCATAAAAACCCTCCTTAAAGCCAATCATATGGTCACTGCTAGTGACATGCTGCTAAATGGCATACACTGTAATAACCCTGTTACCATCGCCAATGCCTTCAATCACCATTTCTCTGACTTATCTACCTAACTGGCCTTCTTCCCATCGGGACACATTGACTCTCTCCTGGGAACATCACACCTCCTCTTTCCGTCCCTACGTTTAGGTTCCGTGCCATCACTAGAGCTGAAGTTCTGAAGCTGTTACTATCTATCCCTGACAGTATTAGCTCGGGTCTGATGGTTTGGAACCTAGGCTCCTGAAAACTGCTGCTCCTCTTATAGCCTCCCCCTAACAAAATTATCCAACCTATCACTATGCCATGGTACAGTACCAAACATCTGGAAAACAGCTAAAATCAAACCCATTCCTAAAAAGGTGATCCTAAAGATATCACAAATTATCGGTCCATTCCTATCCTCTCAGTGCTTAGCAAATTTTGGAAAAATTAGTGGCAACTCAATCCATTGACTGTCTTCAGAAGCACAATCTTCTCCCGTTCCCAGCATGGTTTCCATAAGGCCATAGCACTTCCACTGCAATCCTAAAACTCACAAATGACATCTATCGTCTATGGACTCTGGCCTCCTCACAGGTGCGGTTTTCATTGACCTGACCAAAGCGTTTGACCTGGTAAACCATCCCCTACTCCTTGAAACTCACGTTCCCTAGGTTTCTCTGCCGATGTAGTTTCCTGGTTTAAAAACTATCTGTCTGATAGGCAACAGGCTGTTGTTTTCAACTGGGCACATCAGACCTCCTATCTACACACGTTGGCATTCCTCAGGGCTCCATACTTGGTCCCTTGCTTTTCTCAATCTTTATCAATGATCTCCTGCTGCTAGTATCAATCTGTTCATCCCTGCTCTCACTGTGCGATCTGGTCATTTACCATAATAAGTATTCAGTCCTGGCTAACAGAGAACAACCTTGTTCTCAACTCAAGCAAGACACAATCCATGCTCTTTGGCTCACCTGCCAGACTTAAGGCTAACAAAGCTCCTTCAAAATACTATGTGCTGATGGGTCCCCACTGGTTAGTACCAGTTCCTTTAAATATCTGGGCATTCTTCTCGATGAATCTCTAGATTTTGAACTGCACATCACCACCACCTGTAAATCTGTCAATGCTAAGATAGGAGGTGCCCATCGCACTAGCTATGACCTCACCCCATCGGCTAGACTAGCTGTGGCACAAGGCTTTCTGCTCCCAGCCCTTGCCTATGGCTCAATTTCCTACCTCTCTGCCACAAAGACCTGTTCCATAAATGGGACACTACCTGTAATTCCATTTGCCGCTATGCTTCTGCATCTTCACAATACAAGCACCACTGCCAGCTTTATGCAGACCTTAACTGTCCCAGCCCTTCTGCCCAACGTCTTCAGTCCTATGGCTCTCTAATTGACAGTATTACTAGATCAGGCCTCCCACAATCACTTGCCTCTCTGCTTCACTCACAACCCCTCTCCTATGGGCTTCGATCTACTGACCAAGCCCCTCTCCATATCCCCAGATGTAAAACCAACATGGTGGTCGCGGCTTTCATCCTCCGCTTCCTAAGTACTGAGAACCCATACCCCAAACTATTCATCAAGCTTCCACTCATGCTAGTTTCAAGAAACTTCACCGTGAACATCTGCATGCTACTAGCCCCTGTATGTGCTTTCATCCACCGTAGTCACCCTACTTCCCACTCTCTATGTCTCCAGGCAACTACCCCTCTGACTCCTTGCTCCTTCTGTCTCTCATTAACATCCTGAAATTCTCTCTATCGGCTCTCACCCTTTTCCTCTGCCTTACCTTCACTCTCCTCTCACCCCCCGCCCCCGTTTTCTTTTCTTCTCTCCATAATGGCTACTGACCACATAATAGCACTTATTGTATTTTGCAGTTGCTTAAAATGTCAGTTTTTTCTCGCATGTTTTGCACTTTCTACTTCTCTTTTGACTGTCAATACTGTACCGTTTGTAATCGTACTAAGAATGTGTAATAGTTTATTTTCCCCATACAAATAATTGATTGTATGTTATTTCTCCTCCTCACTATGTTACATATCTCTTGCTGCGTCACATGTCTACTAATGTGTTTCCACGTGTATCCTCCCGGGTCGTGCCTGAAAATAGGCATTTTATGGCTAGTGCACTCACCCGGTTACCAAAAGCAAATAAATAATAATAAAACTAAAAGCTTTTTCAAACAAACGTTTTTAAGGAGGCTTTAAAGGTATCCACAGAGTTGGCTGCATGTATATAATGTGACAATGAGTTCCAAAGCTCTGGTGCAGCAGTTCCAAAGGCTCTGTCACCCGATCTGTTAAGACAAGGAGGCAGCACACAAGCAAGTCAGCCTCCGCAGAGCATAGGGGGCGGAGAGGTCAATAGGAATCAGGAGCTCTTTAAGGTAGTCGAGTCCCAAACCACTAGGGTCCTTCTATGTTAACAAGCAGATCTTGAAGGTGGTGCACAAGCTCATAGGCAGTCAGTGTTGAGCACACAGAACAGAAGTGACATGATCTCTAAAAGGGCACCTGTCAGCATCCTGGCCACAGCATTTTGCACTAGCTACAGTCAATGCATCAATCCTCCAGACAACCCTAGGTACAAAGCATTGCAGTAATCAAGTCTGTTGGTGACAAAAGCATGAATGACCATAGCCAAGGTCATCAGGTGTCAAGAACGGCCTGATCCTGGCAATGTTCCAGAGATGAAAGAAACTGGATTGAACAACCAATGACACCTGTTTTTCGGGTCAATCGGTCATGAGAAAACGCCAAGATCTCTAACCGCACTCACTACCGACAGGGACTGCCCACCAACAATTGGGGTGAGCAACCTCCCAGCAATGGAAACACCCCCATGGCAGGGCTCGATCACCATAACCTGTGTCGTGCCAGGGTTGAGACATAGCCAGTTTGTAGGCATACAGTCGTTTATTTCAGACAGACATTGGCTCAGCATAACTGAAGCGGAGAGGGTACCTGAGGCACAGGACAGGTACAACTGGGTATCATCTGCATAGCAGTCAAACCCCACATTGTACCATATAATGATCTCCCCCCGGTAGCAGAATGTACATGGAGAACAGCAGATGGGCCAAAATAGAACCCTGCAGAACATCACATGGCAGTGCGAAAAGTCCTGAGGAAAATTTCCAAAGGACTACACATTCCAGGTGATCCAGTAGCACCCGTGATCTGCTGTGTCAAAAGCTGAGGTAGGTCCAAGAGCATCAAGATGGTATATTGCCCCAGGAAGCACCACATCAGAGCGACACCCCACAGCGACACCACAGTCCCAACTCAGTAGAGCCTGACAGCCGCAGCAGCAACATCCCAATCAGAGCGACTCGCCCACCACAGTGTCAGCTCTGCTGGGGCTGGCAGTGAACAGCGGCCTCCAGGTGTGAGCTCTGGGGTGCATGGGGAGGGGTGCATGCCGCCATCGGCACACTGTGTGTCCCCCCAATGCCCCCACCAGTACCGTGCCTGTACCACCTCTGTCCCAGTCACGGTGCCTGGGGTCCCTGCTGTGGTCCGTTGCCCACTGTCATACAGCACTGCCCAGTAGCACTTTGGTGCTGTGCCCTTCCCTGTGTGTCCGTCCGTACAGCCGTCTGTGGTGGGCTACGGTGCCCCACCTTCTGTGTCCCGCCAGTTCCATTTCACCCTGTTCTTCAGTGTGCCCGCCAGTACTGCCGGGCTGCCACCCTGTGTGTCGCCCTGCTGCCCGGCAGTATCACCGTCATCGTGAGGGAGGGCACTCCTTCCATCAGGTCGCTACAGTTGGTGCCGTCTGTGGTGCGGCATTCTGTGTCCGGTCGCCATGGTGTCCATCGTGGGCACTGTGCTGGGTGCTGCGGCGTTGTTATGCTTGTTGGTCTGCAGTCCATCAGGGTGCACTGCGGCGGTGTCCCAGTGTTGCTGTGGGGAGGTCACTGTTGCTGCTGCCTCTCTGATGTGGTGCTTCCTGCCCTCGGTCCCTCGCCACGAATAGATCATGTGCCACCCTGACCAGTCGTCGTCTCAGTGCTGTGCCAGGGCGGAAACCCGACTGGAGAGGTTCAAAGATGGACAGACTCTCCAAGCGCTCAGCCAGCTGGTCAACCACCACCTTCTCAATAACCTTCCCTAAAAGGAAGATTAGAGATGGGCCTGTAGTTCGAGAGAACATCACGGTCTAAAGATGGCTTCTTTAGGAGGGATCTCACCACAGCCTTTTTCAAGACAGAAGGAAAGAGACCCTCACTTAAGACCCATTTACGATCTCAATGAACACTGGACCCAGGGAATCCAAGGAGCTGTTGACAAGCCAGGTTGGACCTGGGTCCAGAGACACACCAGTGGGACGCATTCTGGTGAGCACACAGAGGACCTCAGCTGCCGAAACTGGCAGAAACTCAGTCCAGCTCAGCAGAGGATCTCCCCCAACAGACTGATCCCCCTCCAGCAAAGGCTGGACTAAAGGAGGGGATGCACGCCCTGTTAGAGGACATCTTGTCAGCAACGAAGTGCCCAAACTCCTCACACTTTTCTGCGGAAAAAGCTGTTCTGGGCTGCAGACAGGAGGGATTCAGTCAGCTGTCTACAGTGCGGAAGAGCGTAGCTGGGCGGTTCCGTGCAGCAGCAATCGATCAAGACAGAAACTCCATCTTCTTTAGATCGATTACCTGCTGATATTCCCAAGTAATGGAGCTTCAGCACCGCCTTGTCCCCCTCAGAGTGAGACCTCCTCCAGGCACGCTCCAACCTATGTTCCTTAGTCTTTAACTGACGCAGCTCAATACAGTACCATGGTGAGCAACGTCAGGCGGTCAATGGGCGAATGTGGAAAGATGCAGTCAGGTCCAGAACATTGGTCAAGGCCATGTTATAGGTCTCCACACCAGCCTCTGAACCCTGAGCACAAGCTAGCAACAAGCTCGAGACATCCAGTGACTCCTGGAGCTAGTGAGGCCCCAGTTTATTTTCCGGGCAACACTGGATAGTCTCTATAGTAGGGGTTATTTGACAGGGCCATGCACTGGAACTCAACAGCATGATGATCTGACCAACAGACCAGATCAGCCTTGACTACTGTAATGTCAAGTCCGTAGAGAGGACCAGATCCAGAATGTGGCCATGTATGTCCGTCGTGGGGTAACCACCTGAGACAATCCCTGCAAATTCATCAGCTGGAGGGCTCTTGCCCAAAACAACAGGATTCATTGTCGACCAGGCGTTAAAGTCCCCCAGGACCAAAATCCTAGGGGACTCCAACATCTGCCAGCGATGAAGTATGCCAGCTTCTGCAGGAATTGGCTGACTAATGCATCTGCACCCTAGTAACCTTCTGTGACACCTATGGTTTCTCTCAATTAATCAAAAGAAACAACAAGGATCAACCCAAAGAATATTCTCAACAGCACACTCCTGGATAATATGTTGGTAAATAAACCTCATCATTATCCCTGTGCAGGAGTACTATTCAGTGACATAAGTGACCACTGTCCCATAGCTGCCATTAGATCAACAATCAAGCCACCCAATCCTACAAAAATTCCTCCACAGAAGGTCAAAAAGAACTTTAATATTTCAGGATATCTCCATGATCTGTATGCCCACACCACTACGTTGGCAAGAATTCTATCTCACAGCCTCAATAGAGACAACTCTTCAAATCACTAAATGATATAATCACAAGTGCCTCAATTCACTGCCCCTCACCAGTGTCCAAGAACCAAACTCAAATCTCATACACTGGTTTCTCTGCGACATTAAATCACGCACTGCTTGCCAGAGACAAACTCTGGAAAAGGGCAAGAAAGACAAAGGACCCAAATGACTGGCTTCCAATTCAGAAAGCCAGAAACTCCCTGCACAAAACAAGTAAGAAAAGCCAAGGCAGCCTTCTACACAGCTGAACTAGATGCCTCCTATAACAACCCTTCCAGGTTCTGGGGTACCATAAAGGCAACCTAGGTCAAACTTCTACCCTGTCTTACCACCCAAAATTCAATTAAATAGTATTGAAATCACCGATAAGCAAAATATCTTGAATGCCTTCGCGATCATTTCACTACAGCTGGCTATTGCTTCGACTCCTCTCCCGCAAACCTATTAAGATCATCTCTAAACCTACAATCTACTGAGGTCAAATGGTTGCTTACATTCTCATTCAAACCAATATTCTTCAAAGAAGTGAGACCTTCTACTCCAGCTAGATACCACCAAAAGTGCAGGTGCAGACTCCTGGACTACTCTCACTAAAAGTAGCTCTGCATGCCTTAACAGCCCCCTCACCCACCTCTTCAATCTATCACTTGCACTGGTTCTATCCTCAATATGGAAAACACTCAAGTGTTTCCATTACTTAAGCAGAGTGATCCCATGGACCTCAATAATTATAGGCCCATCTCCATCTTACCAGTACTATCCAAGATGCTTGAAAAGCTGGTAAACTCTCAGTTAACTACCTACCTTGTTACCAACAATCTCCTAAATCCAGCTCAATCTGGGTTCAGATCTATGCATAGCACCATCTCTGCACTAGCAAAGTCACAAATGACTGGCAGACTGCCCTAGACAAAAGAATAATACCTGTGCTGTGTTTCTGGATCTAAGCAAAGCCTTTGACACTGTGGATCATGATCTTCTAATCCTCCTCTCTGAACTCCATAGGCCTTGACTCACTCTCTCTTAAATGGTTCAGATGCTATCTCTCGGAGATTACAACTGATAAAAATGAAGGTGATCTATCTACCTCTAAATCACTCCCTAAGAGGTGTACACAAAGGCTCCATCCTGGGTCCCATCCTTTTTGCCATTTATATCAACAATATTGATTCCAATCTCTCACTTTCTAATATCCACCTTTTTGCAGATGACACTGTACTATATGTGAGCAATCCCTCACCATCAAAAGCCTGTGAGCTCCTACAGTCTGAATTCTCCCTCCTTCAGCACAACCTATTAGAAAAGAAATTATTACTAAATGCCAAGAAAACCAAAGCTATGTTCTTTGCCACCAAGAACTGTTCTTCCACTATCCCATCATTCACCCTCCCACAACTCTCTACCATCCTTGGTGAAAATCTGGAATATGTTGACAAATTCAAATACCAAGAGTGTGGATAGACAATAAACTAGACTATACTACCCGTTGAAGAGCTCCTAAAAAACAGTTAAACTTGGTCTATTCTATAGGATCAGAAGCACTACTGACCAATTCCAAACAAAAGATTAATCCTAGCATCATTCCTGTCCCTCACTTGATTATGCTGACTTCTCTATGGTCATTGCTCCCTCTCCATCTAAACAAATTAGACACCCTGTATCATAGAGCTATTAGATTAATTACTGACCTTCCCTCTAGCACCCATCATTGCTCTCTCTACAATGCAGTCAGTTGGACATCCCTGCAACATAGAAAGAAAAAAAAAATGCTGCTATCTGGATCTACAAAGCTCCACAACCAAACACCCCTTCCTACATCTCAGACTGCTTCAACGGATCACATCAGGCCCCACACATGAGGATCAACAAACTGATCCTGCTGAGATTCTATCACCTGCACCGGTATGGAAGAGCTGCAATCAGTTATTCCTAGCACTTATCTGGAATTCTATCCAAAGTCATTGAAAATGGATACACTGATTCCTCTTACATCCTTCAAAAACTGTATACCAGCCCTAATCCCAGATCCGTGCACTTGCTTCCACAAGGCCTAGTCCTCCACACCCCAACCCTCCCACCCCTCTCTCCACCACCCCTCTTTAAAAGCTCCTTCCTATTCTTCTATCATTCATCTGGTCCTTTCCCATCAAACCTCATACATATATGCCCACCATGTACCATTATCCATGCCTTATCCCTACTAGACTGTTTGTTTTCTCTCCTTTATTAGGTTTAGGTTTATTGTCCTTTGCCTTGTATATATATAAATATTTTACATCTATCTCACTCATAAATGGTTGTATTTGTGCTTATTCAATATCATGTTTTGTGTATACAATCTGTAACCTTTTGTTATGACCACTCAGGTCCATCTTGTAAATGAACTATGCTCAATGATATTCGCCTGAATAAATAAAGATTTTGATTGATTGATTGATTGATTGATATGAAAAGATCTGCAATGGGGTAGACACCCTGGTAGGAGAGGTGGAGGCAGTGAGGAGGCCTAAAGATTCTGGAGGTGGTGAGAAACTTGGCAGCTGAAATTTAATGCCAAAAGTGCACAGCAATGCACATGGGTGTAACCCAAAACCATTTTACCTTGGGGGTAAGGAAACTCAGCAGGAGAGAGACCTGGGGATTATAATTTCAGATAACCTTAAGGCACAGAACGTGCAGCACAGTGGTGGGCAAAGTGAATGAAATGCTGGTGTGCATATGGAGGAGTATAAAACAGAAAGGGAGGTGCTGATGCTTTATAAATCCATGGTGAGGCCTCACCTGGAGTATGAGGTTTAGTTCTGGGGCCTCACCTACACAAGGATATAAGACAGGATTGAAAGGGTTCAGACAAGAGCAGCCAAGATGGTGCCGCTATGCATAGGAAGCCCTATGAGGAGAGGTGGAGATCTGATCTGTACCAGCTGGAGACTAGTAAGGTGAGGTGGGAAGCTTATTTGCAAGGAAAATAAGTGCTAGAACTAGGGATCATAAACTAAGATTAGAAGGAAGGTTTAGGGGCAATGTGAGGGCATTACATCACTAAGGAAGGTGGTGGAGTCCTGGAACCGACTACCAGAAAAGTGGTGTGCGCAAAAATGGTGAAAGTTGTTCAAGGGTGCATGGGACAGACACAGGAGCTGACCAGTGGGCAGGTGGGGTGTCTCTTGACAAAGATGATGATTGGGGGTAAGGGCAGACTCGACTGGCCAATTGTCCAGATTTCTATGATTTCTAAGGCAGTTAAGTAATTAGGACTGCCTGTTCCTTCAGATGAGGTGTCCTTGGTTTGAGGTATTCTGGTAGGACCTGAAAGGAAGAACAGAGAAGGCTGAAGGACTACAAGGGTGGGAGGTGCTAAAGGAGATATTAAGTGTTAGAACTAAACAAAGATACTTATCTGATTGGTTATGTTTGGCCAGACCTGTAGAAATAAAGGGAAAAATAGATCAGTATGGGGAAGATATAGTAGCAAGAGTGAGAGATACAAAATGGTATATAGCACAGGGTAAAGAAGAAAGTTTTAGAGAAAAAGACAAACTAGGTCAAAGTAAGGAAACTAGAGATGGAATAAAAAATGCAGACAGCTAAGAACAGAGAATAAAGTGGTGTTTGGGACTAATGCCCCCATGGTGCCCTAGGTGACCTGCAGGTAGCCAATAAAT
Source organism: Neoceratodus forsteri (assembly GCA_016271365.2). Taxonomy (NCBI): domain Eukaryota; kingdom Metazoa; phylum Chordata; order Ceratodontiformes; family Ceratodontidae; genus Neoceratodus; species Neoceratodus forsteri. The sequence continues at coordinate 1,629,956,862 of CM057453.1, forward strand.
TTAAGTAGTCAGATGGACAGGTGGGAATACATTTGGGCTAGTGGCCCTATATTATTTAAAAAGGGGACACTGGTGGTTCAGGAGTCTTGAGTTGTCCCAGGAGGCCAGTGGTTTGAAAGGTATAGCTCTGAGTGATATAATGGGTACTCCCTCATGGACAGTGGCAGTTTTTTTTTTTTTTATATATCTTTCCTGGAACCTAGTGTGTGGGGTTTGATGCCTTAGGCCCAGACTGCTATGTAGCTGGCAGGAGGCTGTTGAAAACTAGCTGACCAGAAATGCTCGGCTGTTGCTAGGCAGCCAGTTTGAATGCTACTGAACTACAGTGACAGTAATAGCAGGCACTTTCAACTGCCAGTCAGAGGAGGAACAACTAAAATGAGGTCTACCAGAAGCCATACAAGAGAGAGATAAGCCCGAATCGTATGCCCTTGAGGAAAAGGCGAGGACAGGACAGAAAATTTCAAACACCTCAAGGGAATCAACAAAGTCCAAGAGTAGCATCTTTCAGAAAGAGATGCGTAAGAACAAGGGCAGAATTTGAAGATAGAGGATGGCTCAGGAGCAACATGAGGAAGTATTTTTCACAGAGGTGGTGAACACATGGAATGGCCTTCCTAAGGAGGTTGTGGGGTCCAAAAATAGCGGGGACTTCAAAATACATGGACAGACACTGAACCATTTCTATTGAGTGGGTAGGAAAGTCTGCTGTTGGATAACTAGGATCTGCAGCTTATCCACTAGGTAGGAAATGGGCAGGCTGGATGGGCCAAGCAGTCCTTATCTGCCGTCAAGGTCTATGTGTCTATGATTCAGCCTACAGAGCTCAGGCTGTAACCTGCTCCATGTGTGTGGGAATGAGATGGGATAGTTTGGGAGGAGAAGGTAGAGCAAATATGCCTCCTCTACCCGTGTACAAAGTGGCATGAAAAGCACTGAGGCAGGTTAAGGGCTGGAGGTGAGCAGCCCAGCAGTAGGTGGCAGGAATCTTTAGCTAACAGCCATGGTGGCAGACTTAGGTGCCCTGAGGGCCTGGTAGAAAGGGACTGGGAGGCAAAGCACAAGATAAGGGCCACAAGGAAAATCACAGTGCAGCTGAAGGGCAATGCCTGAACTTGACTTAAAGTAGCTGTGGGTGGGAGGCAAGCAAAATCGGTGGGCTTCCTGATGGGACCATAAGCAGCAAGCCTGCATACAATAGAGTTGCACAGCAGCTAATGTCAAAATACAGGGGCTAACAAAAGGATTTGGGGAGGAAAGAACAGCATAAGGTCCAGGACAGCTCACAATTAAAACACAGAGCACTAAGAGAAAGAGCCTGATGGGTTATAAATATTAAGTAAATTTATGCAATAGGGTGGACATAAATGAGTGTGATAAATCCATTTTATCCGAGCATATGCGTGTATACATGCGGAATCTTACATTACACATATAGTTATTCGTCATCCTCGGTTAATGTGCATGGTGGACTCGTCACATCCCCATCCCTCACCCCGTTGTTTGACCTGCTTACTGGTATCTTGCTTTAGTTTGCTCTCTTCCAGGTTGGCCGTCCTCAGCCCATACACTGCCATTAGTCATCTTCTCCCCATTCTTCCCACCTCCTTACAGGGATCAGTTTCTGTTTAACAGTTTTTGTTTTTTTTGCTTTCTACAAACCTTTTTCAACTGGCTGCTCAAGCTGCGCTCCAGCTATCACCTCCTCTGCATTCTGCTGCCGTGTCCTCGCCACACCTCTCGATATAAAAACCAGACTTTTTTTTTTTTTACTGCTTCTAAAAACTGATAGCCTCCTCTTACTTTTCCACTTTGGTTTCCAACCTTCCTAACTGCCACCAAAACTCCCAGCACACAGAAACTGTCAATTTTTTTCTTAAACTGCATGCTATAAACCCCACTGCTGGTAGGCCCTCACCAAGTCACACTTCTGCTCTAGTTTCAGACCTGCTACTAACTGCAACCATAAGCTCCCTGTGAAGTCCTTCTCTGCAAACTCTAAATGGTCTCTTATGGCCAGGCCCTCCCTCTTCCCTGCTTATTCACTGAGATTTCCCTATGTCTATATACCACACATGTTTTACGCCTCCCCATCACTTTTCACTCCTGACCTCCAACACTATTATGCTGTCAGTCTGTTCCAAGTGTCTACTACCCTATCAGTGAAGTAGTAATTCCTCACATCCATCTTACCCCCACCATAAGCTTCATCATGTCCCATGGTCCTTTTCCTGTTGAAGCCCCCCACCAGCACCCTGTTCATCTTATAGAGTGCAAGTCGGTCCATCATATTCCCTCTCTTTCAGGGTTTATATGTTGAGATCCCAGTCTCCTCACAGGGCTTTGCCACAGCCCATGTACAGTTTTGTTGCATTTTATACTGCCTCCACCCTATGGCCTTTCTAAGGTGCAGCCTCCAAACCTGGACACAGTACTCTTAGGCCCTGTCCACTACCCTCTGTAATGTTACAGAGTGCCCAAACCGTTACCACAGCGTCTGCGTTTACACTGTAACGTTACAGGAGGCATTTTCATGAGCGTTGAAACCACATGAGGTGGTTTCAACAGCAGATCATCGGAAACAGTTATCTACGATAGCATTACCAAATTGTAGTGTGGATCGTGGCACTGGTCCCCTAGCGCAGCGCGGCTTCTCGTGTGAGATCAGGTGCCACAATGTGATTGCCTGGCTCGAAGTGGCCAGACAGCGGTGCGGTCCGAAATGGACACAGCGGCAGTGTGGACACACTATACCATTCACGGTTATAACGGTTTCTATCTGTTACGGGGTCTGAGAGGTGCAGTGTGGATGGGCCTTGGTTGGATCTCACTAATAAGGGATTACTTGCAGCACCACCACCTTCCTCCTCCTGCTGAGATACCTCCCTATGCAGCCCCAGCATCCTTCTAGCCCTACCCACTGCTTTGTCCTTTATAGTCAACTAAAGAGACTCACCAAAGGTAACTGAGTCGGCCCCTGCACCATATCCATTGGTGCCTTGCTGTAAGAAGGGACCCCAATGAGTTAATATGTCCCCAAATTTTAAACTTAGTTAAATAGTTCTGTCCCTTGTAGAAATATACAAACCAGGTCCCAAGAACTTCCAGTTGCTTGCTGCCATCCAGCTCCTCCCACACTCACTAGCAGGATGGCGGGATGCCAGTGAGAGCAGGGGGTGCTCGTCTTTATCTGTAATAGGCGCAGCTTTTCTACTGATTTTAATGATCTAGTGACCACCTGGCAAAGCGTGGGCAGTCAGTAACAAGGCCCTTGACTGGCTGAACGGTGCCACCATTTGTGCCAGGTACTACCGAGGTTAAAGTCAATAGAATGCTGCCGCCCATTAATAATCGAGTCGCGCCCCCACACCCGCATTGGCGTCATCCTGCATCAGTAAGCATGGAGGAGGCTTGTGCAGCAGAAAAAAATACGGAGTCTTGGGACCCGGTTTGTATATTTTATGAGAGACAGAACACAATAACTTATAAATTAAAGGACATATTAACTTCATGAGAACACAAAGCTGCAAACACCGATAGTATAATTGCGAACAACGGTCTCTTTAAGATCATAACAACTCAAGGTCTCCCCTGCTTAGTGATCATCAGTACCAACCCTATAAAGCAGCTCCTGGTTTCCCTGTGCCCCAGGTGCACAATTCTGCACTTTGTCATTGAACACCAACTGCCCCAATCTTGACCACTTTTGAGTTTCTCAAGAGGCATGCATGCTCTGCTCCTTCTTAGTGCCCACCATACAAATTTGGTATTGTCTGCAAAAGGCATTCCCTTCTTTGCCAGTTTTTCTGCAATGTCACTTATGAGACACTGAAGAGGATCTAGCCAGTACTGAACTGAGCTGCTCACTGTCCGTCACTTATACATAAGTGCCATTAACAATCACCCTCTGACACATAACCCCACCCCCCAACTACTACTCGTTTCAACCTACATTTCTGGTCCCCCCCTTCTGTTCCAGCTACCACAACACCACTCTGGCATCTGCCAGGACTTGCTCCACCATAGAATGGAATCCAATATGTGGAGCAACTGCCTAAAGTAGTCAGAGATACATTTGCATGTTCTTCACCCACTAGGACATAAGCGGCAAGGTGCACAAACACGTGCACAGACATGTGTGGCACAGCACCAGTCAATGTCTTCCCATTCATGAGGCTGCTCCCACCTGCACTGCCACTTGTGGTCACTCAGTTGGCAGTACTACAGCTGAGCTGGCTGTCCTCCTTACGCCAGAAGACAGCCTCTTGTATAACAGTTGATCCTCCTCCTCTCCCCAGACAGCCCCTGGCCTTGAGCTCATTCCTGAACTAAGGTCCTCCGCCATTGAGTCACGAGTACTACTGTTAAGCTAGAGGTACACATGTTAACCAGTTTCTAATTAATTTTACCACTTGGATCCCTTCTAGGCTGATCAATCTCTTTGAGGCTCGCCCCCACCCAAAATAGTCAACCACCCTCCTCTCGGCTAGATGCCCTTCCAGGCACCCAGACTATCCTCCATGCAGCTAGACAGCCTTCTGGCCCCAGCCTTTCACATAATGAGCACTGGAGCAAGAGACCACACAGGCTCGGCCCAGCCGCTTACCAGCCAGCCACCCTCCCTACATCTGGACCAGCCTCCAACTACATTCTATACAACCTCCATGTAGCTGGAGCACCACCCCAAACCTCCACTCTAAAAGATCACATATCTGAAGCTGTCCCTTCAAGCCCCTGGACCAGCAGTCCCCCACCACTCAACCTACAGCTAGATCCACCAGACCAGCCTCACCATCCAACCACCCACCCTGCAGCTGGACCTCACTTCCAACCTTGAACTAGCCCCACCACCACCACCGCATGCACCCTCCCTGCTGCTGGTTCACTCTTTCATGCCCTGGACTAGCCTCCCCCAGCAAACAATCCTCCCTGCAGCTGGACCCTGGGTTCATTCCCACCCACAGACCAGCCTCCCTTCCCTCTGCAGGTTGAGTAACCTCCCCAGAGCTGGACATCCTTTCCAAAAGCTGGACACACCCTCCGTCCAAAGCAGAACCTCCCTACACCTAGACTCCCAGATCACCCTTCCTCAACCCATGGACCCCATACTTCTCATAGTATTAAAAAAAAAAATGTGTGACACTAACATATTGCATTTGCAGTGTCAGTGGCTCAGCAGGTACTTTACACACCTCAAGGCTGGGAGATCAGAAGGCAGTGGGTTCTATTCCCATACCAGGCACTTGGGTTAATATCAAGTACTGGCCTGTAGTGCATGCCGAGGGGATGGCTGCACTCCTGAGGTGTTACGAAGGTCCCATCTGCCTGTTCTGGTGGTAGTTCAGGTGGATATTAAAGATCCCATAGGCGCTTCTTGAAAAAAGCAGGGAAATTTTCTCTGGTGCCTGGCCAAATCTCCCCAGTTCACTAAAAATACCACCAACAGCCCAATCTGGTTCAAGGTCAGTTGATTTCATCCGTATTCCTCTCCCTCGAGGTCATGCCACTGAAAATAGGCAAGAAGTCTATCTAGTGCACTTAGCCAGTCAACAAAAACTAAATAAAAATAAACATAAAATATAAATTAATGCAGTCTTCAGTAAAAAAAAAAAAATACACTGATCCCCAGATTACAAAATGGATTAACACATGCAACTGTTAAATACAAATATTAAACGCAAAAAAACAGTCCCCCCATAAACACACTCAAATATCTGCAGTAAATAATTCTTCCTTTATCTGCAGGTAACTCCACATTTTCTCAAATTAAAAAAGTTGTAATCTTTTCTCTATGCATTCTGAATTTGCTCAGTTATGCAATCTTCCTGCTGTTCATTCTCCTGCCCCCACCACCACCAACTCTACTTTAAAGTAACTAAATCAGCAAAAATTCCACAAATAACAAGTAATCTAGAGGCACAATGCATCCTAGAGACTTTAAAGGGGGGGGTGGGTTGATTGAAAATAAAATGTGTATTTCAAAGTTTAGCCACGAGTTCAGAGAAGAGAAAATGTTTGCAAGACAAAACATTGATAATGAAACCTGCACAGCATTTCATTTAGAAAAAAAAAACACCTGAGTGATAATTCCTTTACTGTATTTAACATTTCAGGGAGTTAAAAAGATGTACTTTTTAAACATAAGCTCTTACCTTAACATGTAAATCTTAGCTGTAGGAAACCTCAGTTGTTCGAAAATGGAGATCACAGAGTACTCGTGCAGTTTCATCAGACTGGACACAGACAGGAAGAGAAGTGGGAAATGTAGGCCTCTGACTGAGTAGACTTATGGGAAAAGTAGTTTAGAATAGACTTTTAAAGGGACACTGCCAAATTTTTTTTTGCTCCATATTATTTCCAGGTAAAAATCCACATTTTATTATTGCTTACCTTCTCTAAAATGTATTGGTGTTGCTGGTTGTTTTATCTATCTCCTTGCTTAGTAGAACTGGAATGCACGGTAATATACCCAGCCTTGATTGGCTAATTTAAATCCTAAAACTACTCTGCTGACTGTAATCTTCATTTATGATTCAGTTGTATTAAAAAAAAATTGTACTTTTAAGAGCATTGCAGATCTATTTCTAATCCTTATTAGCAATAACTTACTCTTGAACAACTAGTCTGCTGAAATACTTCTTAGAATTTAGTATTCTTAGCGGTTGTATTTTTGAATGATGATTAACGATTATTAAAAATGACAAATTAGTCTTTGAAGGCAAATTAATGAATGCTTTAATACTAAATTTAGTATTTGACTTCAGTGAGGGTTCCCAAGTATAGCCCTTTGGGCCTGCACTCCCCATGACCACTCATATCTTGAACACCCCCTGCCCAGATGACCAAACAGCTGGACAACCATATCAACATCCCAATAGACCTCTCCCAAGTTGTATACCTTGCCTGCAGCTAGTCCACCCTGACCCCAAACCAGCCTCTCCCCATCAGCTTATCACCTCCTGTAGCTGGCTGCTCCAGGCCATCCTTCCTACCCTCAGACCACGATCCCTCTGCAGATGGAACCCCCCCCAGACCTGCCTCCTCACCTCAGTAGACCACCTCCCTGCAGCTGGACCAACCTCTCAGTCTCACCAAACAAAGCACCCTCCTTAGAGCTGGACCAGTACCCTCTAGATAACAACTCTTTCTGCAACTGGACCCACCCAGACTACCCATCTTGCCCACATACCAGTTGCCCATCCCACCACTGACCACTCTTCTTGCACATAGAAAACCCTGCCCTGCTAGGTTCCCTTTTATAATCCCAATGCTTATTAGTCTGACATGCTGCATCCCACACACAACCCAACAGCCCCAGCAGCCCAACACACAGTGGCCTGACCCAGGACAAGCGCCTGACACACTGTCAGGCCAGAGGAGGTTGGGATGCTGCGCTGTTGAGTGGATTTTCAAAAACACATGAAGCACCCAACCCGACCTACGCCACCCATCCCAGGACCTGAGCCACTACTGAACAGCACAGAGGATGTGAAAACACCCAACCCCTATGTGGTGCACCCTCCGAGGACACACTGACCTGATCACAGACCTCCGGTAAGGATGACTGTCTCACCATCTGTGGGACAGGGATGAAACAAATAGCCGTGCATGCCCCAGTGTGTTGACCAGCCATCCCAGGCAGCATGGCGGATTGTTCATGCATCCCTGCATGCATGATTATGTCAGCTGACAGCCAGCCAGCTGGGCATGCATGAAGGAATGGAGTACCATGCCTGTTGGTCGGTGCATGCACATGGCACTGCAGGCACAGCAGACAGCGAGGAGCATGGATAGCGGCACCAGGAAATGGTCCACAGCAGCACCACATGTGGATGCCAGGACACAGAGCAGCATGCCATCGCACTAACTGTACCAGTATTATGTGCATGTGGCCATGTCATGCTAGCCACTATGGGCCTGCAGTAACCACACTGAAAAAAGTCTGGAGGTGTTTGGGGCCTGTGCCACAGGAGCCCATTGTGGCATGAAGGCTGCCAGGTGTGTTGTGGGGGTTCCACAGGGGCCCATTGCGGGGAGTGCTGTTACCACACAGTTACAGCTGGAAGGATTGGTGGGCATTCACACAGCTTCAGACACTGTGCTACGTGTGGCACACGACGAACAGCTGAAAGAATTTTGGGGGACTCACACAGGAATCAGGCCTATGCGACATCGACACAGTGCAGATGTGGCAGTGTGCAGTGGCTGCTTGGCAATACCCAGCAGTGTTGTGATGAGAAATCACCAGGTTGGGTGCATGTTAAATGTGGGGTGAAACTTTATTCAACAGTAGGGGCCAGCAGTGGCAACCTGGTGGCTGTGCATGATGTGTACTGTGAGTGTACAATTGTCAGGTGCCAAGTCACCATGGAAACCCTACAGGGTGGTGTTGGGTGCCATGCCACAGAGGAACTTCAGCTGCTTGCCCTTGTCCTTGGATGCTGGTACCATCCTTATCCACTCCTCATAGCTCTTCTTGGGTGGTGTCCATGGCAGTCAACAACAAATGCCTTCCCTGGTGACATAGGTCCATTGTTGTTCCCTGTGGAGCTCTGTTGCATTGTCATGACCCCTACATGCACCTTCCCGAGCAGGGCATGGAGATGGCAGTGCCAGGTCTCGACATTGCTTTGGGTCCACGGTATACCTTGCTCGTTGAGATCCGCAACCAACCACAGCTGAGTGGGAACATGGGGTCATATCTCGTGGGCACCTTGGTCACCCTACTGTACAGCCATATCCTGCCAGTTTGTCATCTGCTTGGAAACAATGGAAGAGTGTGGTGGCATTGGCGGAAGGGTTGACTTCAGGAGGCTGAATGCTGCTGGAATGTCCTGTGCCAGGAGATGGGCGAGGGCCATGAGTTCATGGATCTTCAGGATGAAGTCTGGGTCACTTCTGTATTGTGGTGCAAGGCCAAAGCTCTGGACCTTCTGCCACACAATCTGCCCAAAGTGGAACAGGCATCCCTTGTTTATGACTTGCGGAAATTCCATCTTACAGGCATTCATCGCAGCCTGCTCAAAGGTAGTGATGATCGTAGGTGGTTTGAGGGTGCAGGACTGTATACTGGCATATTTATTCAGCTTCTGGAACAAGGTGCAGTAACTTTGCAAGCTCTTTGTTGTCATCAGTGTGTACACCAATGACGTGATGAGGTTGTTAGGGCCCATCCCCATGGGTGCAAGGATGGTGTACAATGAGTGAACAGGTGTGGCACAGTCTTGAACATACCATCCATCACCCAGAAGGGTGCCTGTGCCAGGTCCCTGATGTTGTCCTCTGTGGTGAGTAGAAGGACCTGGTGAGTGGTGCTGCCGGTGATCCTGCTGTACCATGGCCATTCAGTCACCATCTGTAGCTGCTTGAGGATAGTGAGGTCAGCCAGTGTCACTGGTTCTGGTGAGAGGTCCTTGCGGTGGGTCCTGTTCACAATCTGCAGCAGGGCCCTCTTGCTTGGCAACTGTTGCCGCAGCTCAGTGGTCATCGCAGTTGCCTCACTCTGCAGTAGCTATGCAGGAATAGCCATGGTGCTGTGTGCCTTCTACTTGATGCCAGCCAGTGCCTGTGCTGGTAGAGCATCTGTCACCTCCAGAGCATGATTGTGCTCATTCTTTTTCTTTAGGTGGTGCTGGCCATCCTGGAACAGTGTAATGGCCTGGCCGAGGCAGGACTTGGACTTATGGTGCTGGTAGCACTGTTACACTGTCTCAGGCCGGCCTGGTGGTGCTGAGGTTTGAGGTGCTGGATGCCACACCTTGTGCCATGCCAGTGACCCGGGTTCAGGATTGAGCCCGGGCCATCGGGGGGTCGGCAGGGAAGGACTTGGATCGAACATCCATAGACTGCTCTCCCAGTCCTGGGGTGGGCTGGGGAATTTCACCATGCTGTAGTGGCCCCCTGGGGATGCCCAGGGGCACTACTAGTGTCTGTGACACTAGATGGGGAGCACAGCAGATGTCGGCACATTGTGCCTGGACGTCAGTGCATGTCCGTGCTGCCAAGGCCAATCGAAGGAAAATGGCTGGGCACGACCTTGCAGCTTGATGGCTGTGCTCTGAGCCACCCGGAGGACTGTGGTGGAGTCCTGTTGAGGAGGGTCCTGGCTGGTAGAGGCAGAGGGAGAGCCCTACAGCAGGATGGCATGATGGATGTCCCTGATCCTCCTGGGTACAGTTTGAGCTACCCAGCTCTCCAGGTGGGTGGAGCTGGTGGCTGGATGCCCCAAGCCGGAGTGTGTGCCGCAGCAGGTGAAAAATATGATATGATAAAAAAACAGTACACCGTCTCATTGCAGGTCTATTCATGGACCAGGAGGTAGCCATTCCCATTCAGCTTGGACTTTCCCTTCCTGGATGGTACCATCTCACAGATTGTCCCTGTTGTTGGGGTTGCAGTTAAGCACCCTGCCCCCTCCATGGCTTCCACGCTGTCCTCCATTGTGCCAGAGGACTGTGCAACACTGACCGGCTTTGGTTCCAACTCAGGCATGCGGGTGTGATTGCACTTCGTTTGCACATCACACTCCATGGGACACACCTGTGGCAGCTGCTACTTGTCTGTGGGTGGTTTGTACCGGTACTATAGTGTCACTGTCTGCCCAGAGTCCCAATGCTTCATGGCTGTGCTGTGCACCATGGTCACATTCAAGTTCTGTGTCCACAGTATCCTGGGCCCCCATCAGCTACTGTGCTGCAGCGGGGCTATGCTCCATGGTACACTTCCCTGCTGTCCAGCATGCAGGGGTCCCTAATGTTGTGCACTCTACCTACAGGTCAGTGTTCACCTACCTAAGCTGGCCTTTGCACCCCCCAGCTTTGGCATCCTGGCATCTGTAGTTCCCATGCCTGCCATCATGAGTGCACGTCCGTCCACTGCCCCCATGCATCATTTTCCAATGCCTGCCTGTTCTCCATGTTCTCTTCAGCTGTAGTTCCCTGACCTGTGACTTCTCCGGTAAATGACATATTGTAGCCCTCACTGTGCTCTTTCCTATGGGGCTTGCATTTTCTGCCCCATGCCGGTTTGTTTGTCAGAGTTCCAGTTCACCTGCTTTGTTTACTCACCACTCTCCCTGCATCTGAAATGGGCCCTGCCCAGCCAACCATTCTCCTTGCAGCTGAACCACCCTTTTGGCCCCTGGAGAAACCTTCCCCAAGGAAAGCACTGTCCATGGACCATTCCACAGTTACAAGAAGGGAGGAAGAGGTCCCCAGCTGAGTAGGAAGCAACTGCTGGTGGGGCACTTAATTAAGCGGATAGACTTGGGAGCAGGGTGGGGTAAAGGAGAGGAGGTGAAACACCTGAGAGGTACTTTGGCTTGGAGGATGAGAGCAGATACAGTGGATCATTAGGCAGCAGGAGATGAGAGGAGCTAGATGTCATTGTCCACCTGGGGACAAATGACCTAACAAGGGGCGGGGTGGGAGGTAGTGCAGGAAATTTCGGGGATAGGGGGAGGGCCTTCAAGCATGCATGGTGGCTTTTGCCAAAAGGTTGCCTATATACATCTGGGGAGAAGACAGTACTCTCCACACCGGCTTTCAGCAGTTGGTTAAAGGCATGGTGCTGGGTGGGACTCAGTACTAGGAGTGGGCCACTTCAATGTCTTCATAAGTGAAACTGCAGAAGAACTGAATGGGAAGGTATGTCTTTTTGCAGATGCCACCAAAACCTGTTATAGGGTGAACACTCAGGAGGGTGTGGAGAAAGGGGTCACCCATGCTGGTGTGACAGCCATGATGTTGATGCCAATTACAACACAGGCCACATTACAGCACCAGGCATAACGTATCCTGGGAGTTACACCACCAAAGCACCCTCCTGGGAAACGGTCTCCATTGGGCCCCCTCCCCTAATTATCCCACAGGTCCAGGTTCTTAATTTACCTGTTCTCCAGTCCTACCCCATCCTACAATCACCCCGCAGGTATACAGTAGATTGTTACTATCCCTGATGTCCAGTAGTTCCCATTTATTTATTTATTCATTCATTTGTTTACTGAGTAGGAGCACTGGTCCGAGAACCATTTTTAGGCATGACCTGGGCCATTGAGGATGGCACAGGAATACAAGCAAGAACAAAGGAGGCTGGGACAAGGCATACAATAGACAGTAATAAAAATATACAGGATATTTATATGAAGATATATATAAACTTGCAGCACAATGGATAAATAACATTTATGACAATAGCAGGTACAGTAGTAGCCAAGTTGTAATACAAATTAGGCATGATCTGAGATGAGTAAAGGAAAGAGTGCATCACGGCAGTGTAGGTATGGACCAAGAAGGAAAAGGAGGGAAGGGAAGTAGAGGCATGATAATAATTGGGAGGGCAGGAGCAAAGAGTGGAGGACAGAAGGTGAGATCCAAGGAGAGAGTGGAAGAGTCCTGGAGAGTCAGTGGTGCTAAGTGGAGTGGGCAGGTTGTTCCAAAGGAAAGGGGCTGCAGATGAGAATGCACATTTACCCATACAGGTGGAGACTAGGAGGCACTCAAGCATGGAGTCAGCAATGAGGCAGTACTCTAGAACAAACACTTTTGGCCAGAGGAGGTGGGATTGCGGAGAGGGAGCTCGGTTTTGGATAGCCTTATTGACTGTGCTGGCCAGGAGATAGGTCTGTTGGGCTGATGGGGGAAGCCAGCCCAGGGCCTGATAGAGTGAGCAGTGGTGTGTTGAGTGAAAGCCCTTGCCCCCTGTATATCCAAAGTCCCCACCATGACCCAGTTAGTTCTTACAGCAAATACTACCCCCTGGTCCCAGGGCTTACTATATATTTGACACCCTTCCACATTTGGCACAGACCATCCTCTCAGCTCCTTGATCGGGCACAAAATGGATGATAGTTCACAATCATGTGCTAACTGTACACAGCTGTTTATACTGTAGGCACATGAGCGCAAAACTGGCATTCTGTCCTCAGTTGGTCACAGAGGTTAGCAGAGTGTCTCTGCCAATTGCCACTGTGGGAGAGTGCGTAAACATATGGTGGGGGCCATGAATGGTGGGAGCAGTGGGACTGGGTGGGCAGGTAGGTATTGGCAGTTTCTGATGTATGGAATGGACAGCAGCACCACTGAACACCAGGTGAAGTGTGTTATTACTGATGGTGGGAGCTCAAAGGGGCAGGGGTAGGAGGCAGAGGTGATAATACCTGGTTTAGGGAGGCAACATCTTTTAGAGCCATTCACCAACTGGTCAGAGACTCACTAATTATCCTATTCAAGATATCATTTTGTGATCCTACCCTGTTTTTGGGTGCAAAGTGTTGTTTGAGAGTCACTTACCCATTTAGCGATCGCAAATGCTCTTTGAATGTTCTGGTCTATGTGAACAATAACAGTCCATTACTAGTAAGATAAAGACAAGTGAACAAATAAAAATATGGAATTGAGAGCTGTTCTCCATGAGGCTGCTGATGTAATTTATCTTAACAATGCGTTAGAGTACAGAGTATAATGAGATTAATTCTGGTAACACTGTGCTACCACATGAGTCTAGGGTTGCTGTGAGAGGTACCAAATACTGAAATGTCAAAATAACGCAGTACCATTGTGCTACCAGTGTACCAGTATTTGTGAGAGCCGACAAAAATCTAAAAATTCCGTGATACCATTGTATTACCAGTGTATGTGTGAGAGACAGAGAAAATGGTAAAAAATTCCATAGGGATACCATTCTGCCAGTGCACAGAGGAAAATCTATATATCACCTACCACTGTGATACCAGAGTGCCACTGGGTAGTACCATTGTGGATTTTTCAGCTGACCACAGTATTGCCATTGTTATACCATTGTGACAAATTCGGTAAGGCTAACCAGATTGCTGAGACAATGCAGTGCTAAAGAAGTGTGATAAAAATTATAAAGTGTTGGCAGTACTACCGCAGTGTGCAGCAAAAATTAGTGAAGGAAATACAGTGCTAAAGAAGTGTGAATGAAAATCTAATAATTATTTGCAGTGCTCTTACAGTCTGCATCAAACAATAAGAAAGATTGAGCAGTACTACTGCAGTGTGCAGCAAACATTAGTGAAGGAAATACAGTGCTAAAGAAGTGTGCATGAAAATCTAATAATTATTTGCAGTGCTCTTACAGTCTGCATCAAAAAATAAGAAAGATTGAGCAGTGGTACAAGTGTTGCAGAAAGTCAATGCAGTGTATTAACAGTTCACTGATGAAAAGCAGTGCTTTGTCAGTCAGGACTGAAATAACACTGAAATGAGACTCAAGATGGAAGTGTACACTCCACTTCCCTCTGGGATATGTCTAATTGCCTGGTGGTAGGAATTTTGCACTTTTTTTTTTGTCACAGCATAATTGATACATGTAAATGGATAGGCATCTTACAAAGATACATGAGTGCCAGATTAACAGGTTTACATATTCAAGCTAACATAAGTTCATGGGTCTAGTTAACATTGAGGACCTTAAAGGCCTCCTATAACAAATGTTTAAGTCATTTCATATAGTGTAGCTATGACTTCCAGAACTTTAGTTATTAGTGTCTTGTCTGAAACCTTCCATTCATATATGTTTTGAACTAAGCAACATGGTTAGATGCCAACTTGCACCCTTACCAGATGGTCAACTGCTCAACAGGAACTGGACCATGATAAACTAAGAACTAGCTTGGAAGACCATGCTATGACAGTATGAGGCATTACCTTAGAAATACCCTGCGTGTGTGGGTCAGGGGAACAGCCTGATAGGAAGCGGTTAAGGGAATAAGGGATAACCCCATTCACATTCAGAGACTCGCCCTATTGACCCAGTCACCCAGAATTGCTGAGTCAATTCCACAGGGCGTCCCATTTTACAGACCTCAGTGTGTGCCTCTAGGGAAAGCCTTAATTTGGCTGTGAGCTCCTCCATTCTCCTGAAGTTCTCTACCCGGGATTTCCAGGATTCTGTTATCGTTGGGGTGGGGTGGGGGTGGCTCAGCCAATTTGATGTAATTTCCTTTTGAGCCACTAGGCACAGGGTCCTGAATAGATTTTGTTGTTTACCAGTTCCCAACACGGGATGTCCACAACCCAGTACCAGCAACTGAAAGGTCTTAGGAAGCCAGGGCCCCCGCCCTTCCCTCAGTCTATTATAAACCCCGTTCCAGAATTCTTGCACCTGTGGACAGACCCAGAATATGTGGAAGTGGGTACCCACTTGCCCGTACCCACGCCAGCAGAGATCTGATGTTTCTCCTTTAAAGTATTTTGTGATTGTTGGGGTGTGAAAAAAGCAAGATAGGCATTTCCAGAGGAATTCCCTCCAACCTGGAGAGGACGTGGTCCTCCAGCCCCTTTCCAGACCTTGATCCATTTGACCGCTGACAGTGCCTCACCACTCTCAGCCTCCCACTTTTGTCTGAGGTCCTCAAATTGAGTATTTCCCTCTTCCTGTAACATCCTATAGGCTCCAGAAATTAATTTCCTACTCGCTGCTAAGCGTACTGACCAATAGAGAAAATTCTCTAGAGTAGTCTGATCCCTGGTCACACTTTCAATTAAATTGTTAGAAATCAAGTAGTGTCTAACCTGTAAATACCTATGGAAATCTATTTTCGTAAGGGAATACGCAGACTGAAGGGACGCAAATGAAACCATTATATTCCCCCGGGTGAGGTCCACAAAGTGCACCAGGGAGTGCCTATTCCACCATTGAAATCTGAAGTCCATATTGGGGGGAGTAAAGTTAGGGTCTCCCAAAATAGAAGTGAGAGGACTGATCCCCTCAGGTGTCTGGGTGAGTTTCCTGGCCCTTACCAACACCGCAAGGGTGTGTCTTTTCCAGGGATTTTGTATAGCTTTCCAAAGTTCCGCTGTTAGTGGGGCATGTGGGAGAGATGCCAACACTTCTGGGGCTGATACAAACTGACCTGGCTTTCCCGAGGTCCTTAAGAGAATGATATTTCGGGCAGCAGCCTCTTTCCTTAGTTGCCATGCCAGTAATCTACCTGCTCAATTATCTGCCTCAAAAAACCTCTGGCGAGAGTATCTAAGTTGTCCCTCTATCTTCTCATCCAGAAGTTTATTTAATTTCCCTCTCGCCTCCTCCAGTTGTCTCTTGACCTGCTCATCTAGGCAAATCTTATGTTCGGCCTCCAGGTCAAAGAGACTGTTCTCGAGCTCAAGTATCTTTTTTTGCTGCCTTTTTTTGAGGTTAGAAGCATAACCTATGGTGGTCCCCGTGAGGACCGTCTGTAGACCATCCCACCAGATAGCCGCCATGGTATCTCGGGTGGGGTTTTCATTCTTGTATTGTCTTCTTGTCTCCTCTCTGTTTAGGAGGGATATATTCAACCTCCAAGTGGAATTTCAAAGTCGGGTGTGAGGCCATATAAGCATTGACACCATGCTGTGATCTGAAATGGTCCGGGGATGGATCCGAGAATCCTGTACTCTATGAAGCCAGTCAGTGGACAGCCAAGGCATGTCCAGCCTTAAGTAGGCATTATGTGGTGCAGACCAGCAGGTATAATCCCTTACCTTCGGGTGTTGGTGGTGCCAAACCTCCAAGAGGCCCAGTTCTCTCCCCAATCTGGTTAGTGTTTGAGCTGCTCACATAGGAGGGCCCGACGGTACACCAGATCTATCCATCTTGGGGGTGAGAACCATGTTAAAATCCCCCCCTACGATAAACATCTCTCCTGGAGGGGGACTGTCTGAAGGAGCACCTCCTTTAAGAAGTCACTGTTTTCCCCATCCTGATTAGGAGCGTAAATGTTTAGAATGGAGCATGGAACCCCTCTATAGTTACCCCTGTGCCACAGAAATCTCTTCTCCTGGTCCTCTTGTACTTTAGTAAGTTGGAAAGGGCAGATCTTACTTCGAGAGGGCTCTTGCAGTAGGTAATTACATATAGGACTGACGCCGGCCGGCGGCAGGACCCCATAGAAAAATTTCTAGGTAGCAGTCCCTGGTGAGGGACCACCCCCACGTCAGGTGACCGGCGTCATCGGTATAAAGGGGCGGTCCCGGATACCCGCCTTCCAGTTCTTTCCCGCTGTTAGCTCGTGCAGTGCCTCGTGGTAAAGTTCGTGCTTCGTCAGCCCTGCCTTTCATCGGTTTTTAACGAAAAATAGTTATTCTTTTTGTTCAAGCATCAGGTATATCGTCGGTGTATGTCATCCCCTACACCCTCCGAGCACAAAAGCAAGTGCAACTCGTGCGGCACCCAACTGCCACACAAGGACGGCCATTCCCAGTGCCTCTTCTGCCTAGGCCTCGATCACCCGGTCGACAAGTGCCAGCATTGCCTCAACTTCAGCATGGCTACCCGTAAACTGCGCCATCAGTCCCTGGAAGCCCATCTCCTCAAGAAAAAGATGTCTTCGATGGAGAAAGAGTTGAAAAGTAGAGGCAGGCATCCGCTTTCCCGAGGACATCGGAAAGAAGGACAAGGGAGGCACGGGAGAAGTCCTCCTCCGCTCTGCGTCTCCAGGAAGCGGCCAAATATTCTCCCCGGGGGAACCGTTCCGACGGCAGCCTCCAAGGTTTTGGAGAGGCGTCAACCCACCCGTCTGGCTCAGCGCTCGGGCCTTGCAGGCGCCCGGGCGAAGAGGCCTCCGCCCCAGTTCGCCGCAGACTTGCTGCCTACTGGTGTGGGCGGCTCCACTAAGTCGGATGTCGGCTCGCCCGGCGTCCGCATGGAGAGGTCGATAGATGCCGACCCTTTGGGCGACACCGACCCTCCCGGACCAGACCGATCCTCCCCATCGGCCCGCCTCCGGTGAGGGATCCCGTAAGCGGACGCCGGCTCCTTGGCGCCCGC
Source organism: Neoceratodus forsteri (assembly GCA_016271365.2). Taxonomy (NCBI): domain Eukaryota; kingdom Metazoa; phylum Chordata; order Ceratodontiformes; family Ceratodontidae; genus Neoceratodus; species Neoceratodus forsteri. Next base: position 1,629,974,634 of record CM057453.1, read on the forward strand.
CGAAACTGCCCATAAGCTGCACGTCGGCTCCTCTGGCGTCGCCCGGCCGACAGAACCGACAACGGACCCCCCGTCCATCATATCGGTTCACCCAGCCTGACCCCAGGATTTCTCCCTCTATCCCAGGCGATCGGGGATCTTCCTCTTCCGTCAGACCCTCCTCCGATGGAACCGGATCTGACGCGGACCCCGGATGCTGACTCCGGCGCCAGTACGCGATGCCAGCACCGCCGACACGGTCCCTCCACGCCGGTCCCACCCGGCGCCCGGCAGGGATATCCCTTCGCCGGCCCTCCGGCCCTTTAATGTGGACCGCCGTGAGGCCGCCGACTGGGCCGTCTGCTCTGGCAGCTCCCGGCTCCGGGTACCGCCCGTCTATCCAATGCCGTCCTATACCGGGACTGCAGTATCCAGCACCGCAGTACCTGGCCCGATACTACCGGCGCGCGGTACCCGGCGCCCACAATACCCAGCGCTGGGTTTCCCGCGGCGGGTTTTGGATACTCGCCTTACGGGTACAACCCGTATGCCTCTCCCTCCTTCTCCCTCCACCCGCCCCCACGGCGCGGTGGATCTGCAGGAACTCTGGCCTCTTGGTGGGCTGAGGCCAGGCTCAACTCACAAGGAGGTGAGAAACGCCTTCTGACAGCAGTGCCGCCACGGCTCCGTGCTGATCCGGCGGCACACTCCCTCACCACCTCCAGACTCCAGGGCTCTTCCTCTGGATCCCGAGAGGGCAGGACACGCGTTCCCGGGTACCACCCAAGGAACCCGTTCCCCACCCTAGTCATGTCAGGGAGTCTTTTTCTTCTTCTACTTCTTCTTCTTCCCTCTCGGACTCTTCCGACAGATGCTCCGAGAAAGACGACGAGCCCCGCTCTCCGTCTAAGCCCCGGCCGAGGACCCCTCCGAAGTCTCCTCTGGAGGACCCTTCCTTCACTGAGTTGCTTAGAAAAATCCAGCAAGTTCACCAGTGGTGCTCCTTGGAACCAGACCCTCAGCGGGTTAAACTCGCTGAGCATCTGGACCTGCCCATGACAGCTCCGACCCTAGTGCCATCCTGGATAAAGCCTCATGCCCACCTTGTTTCCACGATTTGGAAATAACCGTCGGCCTTAGCCCCACTTCCCAGGAAGTCTAACAGGCTATACCAGGCTCCCGATGGTGTAGATTATCTCGACTCTCACCCTCGTGCCGACTCAGTCGTGATTAGCGCCGCTCATGGCCGGTCGGCACACCCAAAGCATCTGAGCTCATCTCCTCCGGATAAGGAGTCTCGCCTTCTGGACCAGTATGGAAGAAAGATTTATGCCTCTTCCACACTGGGAATTCGGGCCCTGAATTATGTCGCCCACATAGGGATTACCAGAAGGCTATCCTTGCAGAGTGGAATCAAGCTGGACTCCTTGCCTGACTCCCAGGTCAAACAGGAGTTAGCCAACCTCGTCCGTTCTGCCGTTCGGCCAGTCACCACATTTGCAGGCGACACACGATGCAGTGGACACGGCGGACAGAACTCCGCTTCGCCCGTGGGACTACGGCATCATGCCTGGCTCAGCGTGTCAGGTTTGGTCCCGGTGCAATCCGCTATTCAGGAAGCACCTTTTGAGGTCCAGTGCTTTCGAGGTGTTGTCAAGGACATCATCACTGATTTGCAGGAGAAGGGGCGGTTCTGAAATCCGTGGATTCCATGTACCATCCCCATCAACAGCAGCACCGTCCCTTTCGAGCGGATTCGGCCAAAAGCGAAACCACGGGAAGGCAGACCCGCAAGCGTCAGGCCCCGCAGCACGCCAGCCCACCCGCCAAAAAGCAGGTGCTTTGGCTGCGGCGCTGCCCACCACCTGACTCCTTTCCTCTCCCACACGCCTCTGGACTTTCCAGAGGAACGGTGGAGGAGTTCTCCCTCCGCCTTCCGGGATGGGAGAGGATAACTACGGATTCTTGGGTGCTCTAGCTCATAGCGGAAGGGCACTCCATAGAGTTTCTTCAGAAACCACCCCACCACCCACCTCTGAATTCGACCTATTCAAGGGAACACCTTCCTTTGGTCCGGGAAGAAATCTTGGCTCTTCTTTTGAAGCAAGCGATAGAACCCGTCCCCCTGCATCTTCAGGGAGCGGGTTCCTATTCCCAATTCTTCCTGGTCCCGCAGAAGATGGGAGATCTCAGACCAATTCTAGATCTCAGTTCCCTGAATCTTTATGTCAAATACAAAAGGTTCAGGATGCTCTCTCTGCAGAGCCTTCTGCCCCTCCTTCGGCCGGGTCAATGGCTTTGTGCCCTGGATATGCAGGATGCCTATCTGCACATCCCCATTCACCTTTCTCACTGCAAGTATCTTCGCTTTGCGTTTCAGGGGGACCACTACCAATTCAAGGCACTCCCTTTTGGTCTATCCTCGGCCCCGAGTACCAAATGCCTGTCTGTTGTAGCAGCCCACCTGCGTGCAGTGGAGTTCAGGTGTTCCCTTACCTGGGACGACTGGCTCCTGGCGGCCCGTCCAGGAGGAACTCCCGTTTTTCTCCCTTACCCAGCAGGTCTTTACCTGCCTGGGTATTACCATCAACCATTCCAAGTCTCATCTGGATCCTCCCCAGAGACTACAGTTCATCGGGGCCATCCTCGATTCGACTGTCAGCAAGGCTTTCCTGCCTCCGGACAGGGCAGCCTCTCTTCAATCCCAGATTTCCCTGCTATTGGAATGCAGGAGAATCTCGGCAAGATCGGTCCTCCGTCTTCTGGGGCTTATGGCAGCCGCCATCCCGACGATCCCCCGAGCTCGACTCCACATGAGGATCTCTCAGTGGGATCAACTTACGGATGACCTAGATCAATTAGTCCTGATCTCATCGCCGATGGTACGAGACTTGCAATGGTGGATGGTCCGAGAGAACCCGTTTCGGGGATCCCCTTCTTTCATCCTCCCCCCTCCCAGACTCTGACTACAGACGCGTCAGGCGAAGGTTGGGGAGCCCATTTAGGACCTCATCGGACCCAGGGCTCCTGGTCCAAATTGGAACAACTCTCCACATCAATGTGTTAGAGCTTTGGGCTGTGTTATGCGCTCTCAAGCCCATCACCAATACATTCTTCCGGCCACCTAGCCGTTCAGACGGACAACATGTGCGTAGTGTGGTATATCAACAAACAGGGAGTAACTCGGTCCTACCCTCTTTGCAGGGAGGCAATGAGGGTTTGGGATTGGGCAACACAGCACGACCTTCATCTAATGGCGATTCACGTCCCAGGAGTCGACAACACTCTGGCAGACAAGCTCAGCCGCTCCTCTGCCCTAGCTCATGAGTGGGAACTGGATCAAGGGGTACTAGACGACATCTTTCAGCTTTGGGGGACTCTGCAGGTGGACCTGTTCGCTTCCCCCCAAAACGCAAAATTTTCCACCTTTTGCTCGCTCGTTCCAGAGCGAGGTGCTTTCTGGAACGACGCTCTGTCTCGTCTATGCTTTTCCCCCAATTCCTCTGATCCCACGAGTATTGCAGAAACTAGCCACAGAAGGAGCAAGAATGATTCTGATCACTCCTTTCTGGTCCAGGCAAATCTGGTTCTCTCTTCTACAACAATATTCAGAGGATCCTCCTCTTATTCTTCCTCTATCTCGGGGGTTGCTGACCCAGGATCAGGGGACCCTGGTTCATCCAGGACTCAAATCCCTTCAACTCCATGCATGGCTCCTGCAGACCTAGCCCAGTCTGTTTTGGGTCTCTCCAAAAGTGGCGAAATTTTAGTGGAGGCTAGAAAGCCATCCACCAGGTCCACTATGCATGAAATGGAAGAGATTCTCTATTTGGGCAGCCTCAAGAGCGTGGAGCCTTTCTCCTGTTCAGTGGCTTTTCTGCTGGAGTACCTCGTCATTTATTCGATCTGGGTCTCAGCCATTCATCCTTGAAGGTTCACATGGTGGCTATTTCAGCCTACCATGTCCCTTTCGCAGGTAAAGCTTTCGCTCAACTGGAGGTCTCCAAGACCTCTCTCAGAGGGGTCCTCCATCTGGGGCCCCCCCATTCATACTCCTGCTCCCCCTTGGGACCTGAATTTTGTCCTCGAGAAACTTACTCTTCCTCCCTTCGAACCTGCAGCTTCTGCAGATTTGAAATTTCTTTCGTGGAAAACGCTCTTCTTGGTGGCCATTACCTCGGCCCGGAGAATTTCTGAGCTTCAGGCCCTGATGTGCAAAATCCCCTATTTGATTTTTCACAAAGAACGAGTTGCTCGTCACACGAATCCTAAGTTTCTACCTAAAGTAGTAGCAGAGTCTACATTGAATCAGTCCATAGAGCTGCCTGCCTTTTTCGCAGCACTCTAACCAGGGGAATGCCTCCATACTATGGATGTTCACGGATTCTGAGATACTACACCAACAGGACGAAGGATCTCAGAAAAGCTGACCAGTTGTTCATCTCTTTTGCTCACAAAAGGGAAGGCAATGCTGTTTCCAAGCAATGCCTGTCTAAGTGGTTGGCTCATTGCATCGCTTTCTGTTATGACAAGTACAACAAGACCCTTCCGGGTCAAGTCAGAGGCCACTCCACGAGAGGAGTAGCGGCCTTGGTGGCTTGTTTCAAGAATGTTTCACGAGTAGACATCTGCGCTGCTTACCCTGGACTTCCGTCCACACCTTCTGAAACACTACAGTTTGGACATTGCCTCTCGCCCGTAGAGCAGGCTTCGGCTAGCTGTTTTGGTAAGCCTCCTGTCTTGAGGCTTGCTGGCTAAAGTTACTTATTAGATGATTTTCCTCCTCCGGTGCCTACCTTGTTCCAGACTGCTTGGGATTCTGTCCTATATGTAATACTTACTGCAAGAGCCCTCTCGAAGTAAGATAGTACAGTTACGTAAGAACTTACCATAACAGTAGATCTTCGAGAGAGGCTCTTGCAGTAGGTTATACCTTCCTGCCCTCCATCCCCCTAGGCTTTTTCAGCTTCTTTTCCATTTAGGAAAATATCCGCTCCTCTCTCGTCCGGCCTCTTTCGGCCTGTGGCGGGAAAGAACTGGAAGGCGGGCATCCGGGAACGCCCCTTTATACCGATGACGCCGGTCACCTGACTTGGGGGTGGTCCCTCGCCAGGGACTGCTAGCTAGAAATTTTTCCGTGAGGTCCTGCCGCCAGCCGGTGTCAGTCCTATATGTAATTACTTACTGCAAGAGCCTCTCTCAAAGATCTACTGTTACGGTAAGTTCTTACGTAACTGTATTTTTTGTGAATTAATATGGCAACCCCTCTTCTGTGGGTGTGTGCTTTATAGGTGGAATAATATACTTGACCTACCCATACACTTTTAAGCTTAGTACTCTCCCCTTTGTCTAAGTGAGTCTCCTGGAGGAGCGCTATTTCCACGTGAGCCTTATACAGCTCATTCAAGATTCTCTTTCTCTTGATAGGGGTACCTAATCCCTTCACATTATATGAAGCTATTTTTCCCTCTGCCATTCTTTTTGTTTAGCCTTCCATTTTCTCCGTATCCCTTGTAGCATGGTCCTACAATGCCCAATCAACAATTTGAGCCTCTCAACAGTAAAATAGTTAAACTTTGTACAACAACAAACTTGACAACTTCCAAGGTTATACAACATCATCCGGTAGGTATTTCGAGTGGCACTAGTCCACCGGATGGGGCACCCATATAGGAACCCTACATTAAACCTGTGCTTAAGCGACCAAGAAGCCTATTCCCTTCTGTCTAGCCCGTTATTTCCAACAATCCGGTATGGAATGAGTCGTTCGGAATAATTCCCAAAGTCCCCTCTTTTCCGCTTAATCCCAACCCCCCCAGGAGACAAACAAATGTGGGAGGTGGGGAAATAGGGTTCCAAATTGGGCCTAGATCGGGCTATGATCCAAACTTCTTAAGAGAGGGTTTCAGGCCCTTCAATGAGCGATATGAGTTCTCTCCAAGGATCAAGTGACTTCCACCGGCTCACCCCTTCCCACACTGGGAGTTGCAAAAATCAACCATGTTTCCCCTACAGGGATATATCAATTCTGTGTCTGCTATCCCATCCAGGCAGCAGACAGTTTCCCACCTTGGTGAGGGAGCCATGGACGATCCAGGCCATGACCTTCATTGCAATGCACCCCCCATACCCCCCTGTTACTGGGATAATAGATAGAACCCCCCAGCACCACCGTCCCATTCCCCCAATCATCTTTCCTCCGCACTTATTTATTTATTTATCAAGTCTAGGATTACAAATACCTTTGAGCCTTGGCTCTTTCACAAAGGTTCCACGTCAGAGAAATACAAATTATGAGGAACATCAAGACAGACATTACAACAATGTGGACATTGCAAACAGAGTACAGATTAATACAATTCAAGGGTAGCATTGTAACAAGGCAGCCAGCGGCATTTGTCAGAGAAAATAGACAACAGATAAGAAATGCCAGAGTCACAGGGAGAGGGAAGAGAGGAGAAGGAATGTAGGAAGGGTAGAATCCAGTGAGGAGGGGAGAGGGGGACCACTAGAGCAGGAAGGGAATTGGAGAAACAAGGTTAAGTTGGGCAGTCACAGGAGCTGTTGGTAGTGAGATAGTCCTGGAGCCTAGTTTTAAACATATCAATTGTTTGGGCAGAGGAGATGGTGGGGCTGAGGCCACTGAACCAGAGTGGTGCTCGATAAGCAAAAGAGCATTGTCCCTGTGAAGTGTGACAGTGGGGGACTTTCAGTAGCTGTAGCGTGGATCTCCTAAGGCACCATTTGTTAATTCGGTGTTGTAACAGAGTTGAGACCCCAGAAGGTGCAAGGTGCAAAGCCAGGGTAGATTTTTTTCGCCATGGAGCAGGTGAGAAACTTTATACGGTTTGTTAGTTGGAGCCAGCCGGTCTGAGTGTACAGGTCACATGTGTGGGTGAGACGGTGAGCACCAGTGATGAGCCGACATGCCTTATTTAAGGCAGTTGAGAGGCGTTTAAAGGTTGTGGTTGTGGCTGAGCCATAAATGATGAGGCCATAGTCTATTACAGAGATCACAGAGCTCAGGACTGCAACCTTCAAAGCTTCTGGCGTGAGGTGTGGTCTGTGTTTGTAGAGGAGACCAAGCCATGTATTAGCAGCTCTAGCTACATTATCTACATGAAGTCCATAGGAGAGATTAGGGTCAAGTTGTATCCCTAAGTATTTGAAGGACCCCACCTGATCTAGAGTGTTCCCCTGGGTAGTGGAGAAGCCAGGTGGTATAGCTTGTGTGGGTTATGAGAGCTGTAGAAGAGCATAATTTGGTTTTCTTGTCATTGAGGACCAGTTTATGATTAAGAAACCATGTCTCTACAGAACTGAAACCAAGTTGAAGGTTGTGTTGAAGAGTTGCAAGATCTTTGTGAGTGGAGAATACAACAGCATCATCGGCATATAGTATGATCTGCTCAGAGCAGTGGTAAGGGAGGGAGTTTAAGAAAAGGCTAAAAAGGAGGGGGCCCAGTATGGATCCCTCTGGGACACCCGAGTGAACAGGCAGGGTGTCAGAAAGAGCGCCCGCAATTTTTACTCTCTGTGACCAGTTTTCTAAGTAGCTTTTAAACCAGAGAGAAGAGTCAGGTGATAGCCCGGCATTAAGTAGTTGGTGAATTAGTAGTCTGTGGTGTACTGTATCGAAAGCCCTGGAGAGGTCGATGAAAATGGCCCCTGTGAGAAGGCCATTGTCAAGGGATTTGTGCAGAGCTCCAGTGAACTTAAGAAGGGATGTGGTGGTGGTGCTGTGACCTTTCCGGAAGTCGTGTTGTTGTAGACAAGGTATATTGTATTTATTCAAGTGGTCGGTAAGTTGATCAGCCACGATGCGCTCGAGTGCCTTAGAGAGTGGGGGCAGTATGGAGATAGGGCGATAATTTGAAGAATTCGTCTTATCCCCACTTTTATGGATGGGTGTCACGGTGGCTGTTTTCCATAGGTCCGGAATTTTCCACAGCTGAGAGAGAGTTTAGGATTTTTGTTAATGGATGAATTACCTCATCGGGGTGAGCAACAGAAGCTTAAGGTCCAGGGTGTAGCTACTAGATCTAGATTTAGAGATAGCTGCAGTAATATGCTGACTTCATTCAGAATACCTCCCTGAAGTTGAAGAGAGATGGTTAGACTGAGGGCTGAGGTATTTGGGGAGTAGGCCCTGTTTTCGAAAAAGTCATGGGGTAGAACAGCACTAAGGTCTGAAAAAGCCGTGTTAAAGATGTTTGCGATCACCTTGGGGTTGAAGGTTGAAGATCCATCAACCATTAACATGGCCGGAGAGGTTTTTGGCTGCTTCCCTGTGACATCCTTGATATTGTCCCAGAAAGCATGACCATTTCCCCATGTATTGGTGAGGCGTCTTTGTAATAGGTGGTTTCATTAGCCGTATGGCTTTTGTGCAGGCATTTCATGCTTGTTTGTAATTTGGATGTCAGTTGTTTGCCAGTGGCCTGGCAACTGCCCAGAAGGTGATCCTAGTTTAGCTGTGAGAGAAGAGCCGCAGTGACCATGGGTTAGAGATTTTTGTTTTAAGCCTTTTGTGAGGGCAAGAAGAGGTTGCAAACTTTGTTGAAAATTGAGATGAAGTGATCAAGAGCCAAGTTAACATCTGTTGCTTCATAGATGGGTAGCCAGTCTTGTAAAGCAGGTATTGTTTGAGATGTGGAAGCTTTCCACGAGGAAGGACTCTGCTATCGATAATTTGGGAGGGCTTAAGGAATTTGTTAGACCATGCACACATGACTGGAAGTGGTCACTGAGAGAGTCTGGGAGAGCAGTCGTACAAGAAATCCTTGTGGGGTGAGTGGTGAGGACCCAATCCAAGAGGTACTGGTGCCAGTCTTGTAGTTAATCCTAGTAGGGGAGTTTACCATTTGCGTGAGGTTAGCAGTTGAGATGGAGTCTTTATAGGCACTGGCGCTCGATGCTGACCAGTTTATGTTGAAATCCCCTAGTAGAATAAGTTCAACTTCAGGAGGATGAGAGTTGATAAAGTTTAGGACGTCGTTGAAGCCATGTTTAGGGTCCCTGGGTGGGATGTATATGGAGACAATAGTCAGGGCTTTATGGTTTGGGACCTAGGAAGATTTTTATTGGCAGAATCTGGGCGAGGGCAGAAAGTGATGGAGTTGCTACAGGGTGCCAAGACAGGAGTCTTTGATATAGATTGCACAACCACTACCTTTTGGATATCTGGTCAGCCTGTGGACATTGTAGCCCTGTATTGTTACTGCTGAGTCAGTAACTTTGGGTGTCAACCAAGTTTCCACCACTGCAAGGATGTCAGGGTTGTGTTGGCATATGAAGGCTGGAGTGCATCCAGCTTTGGTAGTAGGCTGCAGATATTAATGGTTGCAAGGATAAGGGCACCTGGAGTTTGTGTGTGGCCTGAGCTCCTAGGGCCAGGATTGGGATGGACGCTGCCTGAGATGAGAAGGAGGAGGAGGTGTAGGAGTTTTAAGGAGCAGAGTCGCAGCTCTTTGAGAGATAGTTTTGATTGTTGTTTCCGGGAGTAGAGGTTGCAAGGTTCCAGGCGGTATCCCATATGGACTGCAAGGTGGTACAGTGTAGAGAGGTGGCCACACTTGTTGAGAGTAGTGGTTGGGTTAAGTAACCAGGAATATCAAGCGGTGCACCAAGCACAAGTCTCGGTGGAAGTGGAGAGTTCCCTTGAAGTAGCAGTGGAAACCAGGTAGAGGGTGGCGAGGGTGGGGTGGGCATGACTAGGACCAGGGAGAGAGAAGAGGGGCAGGGCAAGGAGGAGGAGGAGAGGCGAGAGAAAGGCAGAGAGAACCCACATGGCTTACGTACTAGATAGAGATAAAAATAGAGATATAGCCCTCTAGTGGTGAGAGAATATAATCTGCTAATGGAAAAGTAAAAAAAAAAAAAAGCTCAAAATTCACTTCTAATATCAACTCAGAACTTAAAATGACTGTGAGGATTAAACAAATTATTAAACCCTGGCACATAAATTCAGCTAGAGACACAGAGGGAGATACAGTAGTTAGAGATGTGTTCAGCAGGAGATAGTGTGGGCTACTTGGAAATCAGCTTCTACTGGTACCAAATCCAAAAGTCAGGGCTAGTACCTTGCAGTACAGAGGATTTCTGAAAAACTGTTTAGGTTCCAGAAATTGAGGGGTCCGTGGCCTGGATCCCTTGTAGTACAGCACTTATGGGTGCACATAGGGTAAGAAACAATTCAGAACTCTTCCTGCAATGTTGTGGCATTGGTTTGCTTTTTATTTTTTTAACCCTTGTTCTTTTAAATGATTGTATGTTTTTGTGATGTATGGTTCTGTATTTACATGTTACATTTTTTTATCTATCTTTAAGTAAACCTCTACTTTAGAGACTACTTGGTGTGCCTTTGAAATTCTTTTTCTTGACAAGTGAAGCATACATGGTTAAAGTTGAAACTGTACAAAGCTTACTGGTTTTACCAAACTGGGAAAAGGTAAGAGTTTATTCTGAGGTCTTTAATAGAGTTTTAAGGGTTCATTTTGTATGCCTGGTTAGGTGCCCGTAGGCGAAAGATATCTGGCCCCCACAAAGAGCAGAATTATCTGAGCTTGTACATTGGGTATGCTAGCAAGAGGTTCATAGTTTGAATCCCTCCAGAACCTGAGACTAAAGTTTGATTCAGACCCACAAAACAGACAGGAGGGTTACCCTATTTTGTTAACTGTTCACAAGACTGCGCTTGGAGGTTGGCACTGTGGGAGCAGAGGGCCTGACCTGCTGAGTGGGTTTGTGACAGATAGTATCATCAATTAGTTAAGTTTCTGTCAAAAAATCATGTTTAAATGTTTGTTTATTTAGTTTTTGTTGACCGGGTAAGTGCGTTAGACAAATCCTGCCTATTTTCAGGCACGACCCGGGGGAGGGGGATACAGATGAATGCCAACTGACCTTGAACCAGATTAAACTGTTAGTGGTATTTTTAGTGAATGAGGGAAATTTGGCCAGGACACCGGGGAAGTTCCCCTACTCTGTTTCCTGTAAACAGAGGGGTCCCATTTTCATGTGGGACCAAGATGGCTGCCGCTGGACATGCTGTGGAGGACATGGAGGTGTTGGAGGCAGTGGAGCTGGTCTCTTCCCCTGTCTCTGTTCTGAGAGAGACCCCATCTTCTATGCCTATTGTGTTTGCAATCTACTGAATATGGTTCTTCTGTGCCTTTGGATACTTCCCCTGCTGCTGTTGTGGATACTTGTGTGCAGTGTTTGCCTGTGGATCCTTCATTTTATTCCTCAAACTGTGCTTACAACGTCTTCTAGCCCTGCTACTATGGATATATCAGTCTTCTCCTCCTGTTTCTATGGATGTAGATGTGTTACTTGAAATCGAGGAACAGTGTTATTTCACTGCTAGACAGCATTTGTTAGCCCTTAAGCCTCAGTCTGGTTTTGTACCTGCTACTGACTCACCGTCTGGGAAAGATTGTTTACTGTCTCTTCCCGATTCTGACACTTCGCATTCTTTGTCTGTTCTCTACGGACCCTCCTCACCCCTACGCCTGTACTGACTGCACCTCTTGCTCAGCTTTCTCCAGAAATTTCTTCTGTACAGGTGCCTGCTTCTGTTCTCCCTGATGCCTTGCACACGACGGACTGGTCTGTTGAGTCGGCCCTGGAAGCGGCTGGGTGGGAGAAGGATCCTACTGTTGGGACTTGGCGTTCTGGTTCTTCCCCGATCTGTACTAGGCCACCTGACACTGACAAACTGCTGGCCTCTCCTGTTTTGAAAGACTCTGCTGCTTCTCTTGATCTTTCTTTGCCAACTGAACTTCTTCTGACTCAGAACCCGACTTTGCAATTTGGTCCTGCTTCCTCGACGCCTCAAGAACAACGGACTCTTCGGGACCCTGTGTCTCGTCCAATTCCTGCTACTTCTACTGCTTCGTCCCCTAAAACTTATGCTGCACGCTTTCAGCCCCCTGTACATCAAGCTAAAAGACACAACGCTGTTCGGCTGCATTATTTGGGGGGCTTACCTGACTTTCCTGACCGTTTTTTTTTTTTGTAGGTCGCACTCTTTTGAAGGATTCTATGCAATTTGCTGCTTTTGAGATTCATGCCTTAATTCATGTTCTTCAGAGTCTCATTTTGATGTCAGTTTTAAAACTATCACTGGTTTAGAAAAGTTTTGGAGAAAATATCAGGAGCTTAACACTTCTCCTTTATGATCACCGTTTAATGCCATTCCCTTAACTAAACCTACTCAGAAAACTGTTACTATATTGTTTCGTAACGAAGGTGTCAGTCTTAATGATATTACTGTCTAGTTAAAGCAAAGATGTACTGTTCTTTCTGACCCAGAGGCTATCTTTGATTCTGAGAATATCTGGACAGGTGAGTGGAGAGCGAGGGTTATGCTTCGCACTTCGGAGGTTGGAATACAGCATCTCCCGAACAGCTTTATGCTTGGGAAAGACAGGGGAGTTCTTTTTTGCCCTGGCCAGCCTAAAGCTTCCTACAGTTGTGGCTCTCAGAATCATATCAGTAGTGTCTGTGACAAGATTAAATGCTTTGTTTGTGGTAACATTGGCCATGCAGGTTCCCAATGTGTGGATGAACCTCTTTGCGTCCTTTGTGACGAATTGGGGCACACTTTCCAGACTTGTACTTGGGCAGCTCACAACTCCCCTACTCTTGCTGATGGGGAAGAACAACGTTTAATTATTACTGTCGCACAACGTTCTCGTTTATCTGACACTCTTTCTAGACCTCAACATGTACCCCTCCCTCACCCTGTTGTACCTGCTGTTGACCCCTCTTCTACTTTACACGAACGGTCTGCTCCTGTTTTGGAACCACAGACCTCTACTACAGCCCTCCCTCCCCCTTCCTCTGATCTTGCTGTTTCTACCTCGGAAGAGGTCCCTATTCCTGTCTTGCCTAGTATTTCTGGGTCTTCCATGGACCCCAACCTTTTGTTAGAGTTACCGAGGATCTAAGAGGGACTTCTCCTCTTCTGAGGCCCTGAAATCCTCTACTGTGACTCATATGAATAAATTTGAGGTTTCACCACCCTCAGGACAACACGGACTCTGATATGTCCTCTGCTCTTTCCTCCCACCCTGATGTGACTACGGACACTGAAGTACCCATTGATAATATTGGTTCTCAAAAGGAAAGCTAAGCAAAACTGAAACATAGGGAAGGTACCCTAGGAAAGGTAGGCTAAGGTGACTTTTGTGTTTTTTTTTCACTTTCCCATTTCATGTCTTCTGCTTTCTCAGTGCATACTGTTAATGTTAACAGTATAAAGAAGCATGCTAAGAGATGCAGTTTTTTCCTTTTTATCTGGCTTGACAGCTGGTCTCATCTTTTTGCAAGATGTACGTTTCCATGCTCTTCCAGAAATTTCCAGGGCCACTCATGCCTGGACCTCTGGGCTCTCTTTTTGGTCCTTTGGACAGGACTCTTGTTCTGGTTTGGGTATTTTATTTAGTATACCTGATGTTACTGTTGTTAAACTGTTGGATGTATACCGAATTCGACTTCTGTTCTTGGATATTTTGATTTCTTCTGTCCCTTTCCGGATTATTAATATTCGCCCTCAATTGAAATCCCACAGAATTGAACTACTGAAACTGATTCAACCCTATTTATACATCAATGCATGTGATTTTTGGGAGTGATTTCAATTGTGGGTTATCCACTAAAGATAAGTCTTCTACTTCAAAGACTACTAAGTTGTTTTGTGACACAAATTTTCTGAAACAATTGCTCCATTCCACAGGTTTACAGGATGCATATTTATCTTTTAAGATTGACATACTCCTACTTTTCACAAAGGCCCCCTTGCAACCCGTATTGATTTTTTTTTTAATTTCTTCCCGCCTCCAACTTTCTGATGCTGTAATTCAAGTTGCGGAATGTTCGGATCATAATTTATTATCTATTTCTTTAGGCCCTTCCTTGACATCTCGTTTTGGCCCTGGCATTTGGAAACTGAATGCTTCCCTGTTATCTGATTCACGTTTGTTAAGTCACTTAACTGAGTATATTCATAATCGAAATACTGTATTTTTTTAATATGATGCCCCCTGGGATTGGTGGCGGGATACTAAATCTGGACTCCGAACTTTATTTAAAAATTTTAGTAAACATCATCATGATTCATTGTATTTCCTTTATCACACTAACAGACGACAACTTCAAAATTACTTACTTTATCTCATGAAACTGGCCATGATTTTTCCACCCAAATAAGTACTCTTAAGGAGTGCATTATAGATTATCACCTTCTGAAGGCTACTTCTGTTCAGCATCAACAGTGTTTTGGGACCTCCGGTACTCGTGACACAGTATGTCCATATGCTTCTATTCGGCGAACAGTAGAGACTAAAACCTTTACTACGCTGTTTGATGACAGTTTCACCGAGCTCACTGATATTTTGGATATCAGGCACCATGTTACCTGTTTTACACAAAAACTGTTTGGTCCCATGCCCCTCCATCTGCATCCATAATGGACTACTTTTCCTTTTTACAGCTTCCTGATGTACCTTCTTCTGTTGTAGATATGTTAGATACTGAGATACAAGCACATGAAATTGGAGCAGTAATCAAGTCTTTACGTCTAAGAGTGACACCGGGCCTAGATGGTCTCTCCAGTGAGCTGTATAGATTGTTTTCTACTGACCTGAGTTCTGAATTGGCTACAGTTCATAATTCTATCCTACAGTGCGAACATCTTCCTTTAGACTTTAACATGGGTTGTTTATTTTACTTACATAAAAAAGGGGATAGAAGATTGCTCTCCAATTGGAGACCTTTATGCCTCTTAAATACCGATTTTAAAATATTGACCAAAATTTTGGCCCTCAGACTTTCTAAATTGGCCATATATGTGATTTCTACCACACAATCTTGCAGTGTCCCTGGGAGATGTATTCAGGACCATCTAATTTTACTTAGGGAAATGATTGAACGTGGAAATTGTAATGTTTTACATGGTTTCATATTCTCCCTGGACCAACGGCAGGCTTTTGATTCTGTACATCATGATTTTTTATGGTCTACTCTTCGATATTATAAAGTACCTAATTATACCCTGACTAGACTCCGGTTGCTATATCGGTCTGCAACTGTTGTCCCACTGGTCAATGGATGGAAGGGCCCTATGCTTCCTCCACACAGTGGGGTTAGACAGGGCTGTCCCCTTAGTCCACTTTTATATGTTTTTGGATCCTTACTTGGTTCTATTAATTCATTTAACAATTGTACCACTTCCCTCAGCCCCATATTCCGTGTTGGCCTATGCAGACGATATAGAGTCTCATGGTGGCTAATGTTGCCTCCGTACGTTCTGCATTATGGCATTGTTCCACGCTTGGGGCTGTTTTCATGCGGCCCTTAATCTTGATAAATGTGTCGGCCGAGATTAGGTTCCCCTTTTGTAGATGAGTCTTCTGTTGACATTAGACTTTGTGATGACCCTATTAGGATTTTGGGCATTTTATACGGTACTGGTCCTTTAGATGTCCTTAACTGGACTCCCAAGTTAGATTATGCTCAGACTATGGTTGCACGTTGGAATTCATGGCAGATGAGTAAGAATAAAAGGATTTTCATGATTAAAACCTTTCTGCTTCCCCTTTTTCTCTTTCTGGCTTATATTTTCACCCCCTCCCCGGCAATTTGAAACCAGATTGCTTAGTCTCTTTTTTCAAGCCCTATGGGGTAGCTGCCTGAACCTCATTAAACGTCAGATCACCTATCTCCCTATTCGGGATGGAGGCCTAGCTATGGTCCAACCTGTTTTTTTTTTTTTTATACTAGTTTTTTCTTGTTTCATAATATTAGACCCCTGCTGGTTAACCAAGATCGAGGTTGGAACCTTGGTTTCTTGAATCCTGTGGTCCTTGGTTTCATAAATGGGAACTAACAAATTGCGGTTTAACACATTCCCCCAGATTTCTGCTTATGTTAGGGATAGTTTTTTCGTTTGAAACACTGGCAGATTACTAACCATATGCTAATAACTGTCTCAGAAAATCATTGTATAAGTATTTAGTGGACCGTGTATGTTTGGAGATTGTTGTTTTCCCAAATGTCCTCATAACATCTCCTGCTTTGCTCACTTTACTTAGTAATTCTAGGGTTCCCCAAAGATGTGGGACTTGCATTGGCTTAGCTGCCATGAGCGTATCAACGTCAAATGTAACCATAAACACAAATCACTACAGGACAGATTTTGTTCCAGACCTGAATGTCAGCAACAAGAAGAAACTATTTCACACCTTTTTTTTTCATGTACATTTATTGTTTCCTTTTGGACTCTATTAGCTGCCAGATGGCGTGAACCTTTGTTTGCTCTCATCACTTATGACAATTTGATGTATGGTTTTCCCCCTCACTTGGTCTCATTGGAATATTAATACGTTTAAATTTGATTATTGTTATAATCAAATGGCATGTGTGGAATGCTCGTTGTCTGTTTAATTTACAGAATCAGGATGTGCCTCTTCTTACCATTATTGAAGGATCGAACATGATTTGAAGCCATATATTTTTCAGAGGCAGAGCATTTGCCGTCTGACTCTTTGTTGGAATTATGGACACTATTACCTTAGATAACTGATTCTGATTTTCCTGTTACATAATTATTTTGTGTTTTATATTTTTCTATGTATCATTTTCGTTTTTCTTTCCTGTTCAGTTGATGTTCAATAAAAACTTCCCCTACTCTTTTCGATAAGTGCCATGGGATCTTTAACATCCACCTGAACTACCACCAATCCAGGCAGATGGGACCTCGGTTTAACGTCTCATCCGAAAGACTGCACCTCAGAATTGCAGCACCCCTCTCATACTGCACTACAGTGTCAGTATTGGGATATTAACCCAAGTGCCAGATGTGGGAACTGAACCCACATTGCCTTTAGCAGTTCCTTTGCAGAGCTCAACATTCCTATGTCTGCTCACGCAGGCAATCAGGCCATGCCCCCCCCATGAAGTGTCATATTAAAAGGAACAGTTGGCACAGCACAAAGCTGATTGTGCATGCATGCTAACCAGTACCTACCAGTTATGCAACTTGCTGTATTTGTGCAGCACATGAGCACACTGCATAAAAAGGATTTCAGCAGTGCTAACAGGCTGGCAGTGCCACACTAGTTAATCTTGGCAAAAACCTACTTTTAACATGGATCACAGTGGTGCAGTTACCTAGCTCCCCTGGCGTATCAGATGCTGCGTATCGTGGACCCACACCTGTTAGTAATATTATTAAAAATGATCAGTCTCTCTAGTTGTCTAGGGGACCTCCCACACTCACCCAATTCCTGTGGGCTTTGTCATACAAAAGAAAACTTCTCCCTGGGTGTTAATGCCTCCACACCCGATCCTTGTCGGCAGTGTCAAACAATAGTGTGTTTGTTCCTGGTGGTCTAGTAGACCTCCCTAATCCAATCCCAGTTGGCAAATCAAACAACGGAATAGTTTTTCCCTGGTAGTCTAGTGGATCCGCTATCCTCACCCAATCCCAAGACAATAGAATATTTTTCCCTGACAGTCTAGTGGACCCCCCCCAACTGTCCGATTCCAATGAACAGTGTCAAAATATTTCTCCCTGGTAGCCTAGTGGACCCCCCTCCCCCACACATGCACACACACTCTCTCTATTGGCAATGTCAAACAACAGAGTATTTCTCTCTGGTAGTCCTGAGGATCTCATCACTCAGTTCCTGTCAGCAGTGTGAAATAGTAGAATATTTTTCCCTGGTAGTCTTATGAACACCCCACCCAACATCTGTTGGCATATAAGAACTGTGCAGAAGTGAACCACACAAAGGCGAGGGTCCTGGACTTCAGGAGGGCTGATTGTACGAATTTTGGGGAATGCCTCAGGGCTGTCATGGGGGAGGATTTAGGTGGAGTGGAGGAACAGTGGGTGAAACTAAAGGCGGGGATGATGAGGGTAGCAAACCTCTTCATCAGGCAAGTAAGCAAAAACAAGAAGAAAAAGCGACTGCTTTGGTTCTCAAATGATGTGTCTGGGAAGGTAAAGATAAAAAAGTTAGCATTCAGGAGGTATAAGGAGACACAGAAGGAGTAGAATAGGGCAGAGTATCAGGAGAAGCTGAGGGAGACAGGAGTCCAAAGGCATAAACGGGAGAAAATAGGACATAGACAGGATGGAGGCTGTCCAGAGGAGGGCAACTAAAATGGTGCAGGGTCTGCACTGGAAGACATATGAAGAGAGACTTAAGGAGCTGAATATGTATAGCCTCGAGGAAAGGAGGGAGAGGGGGGACATGATAGAAACTTTCAAGTATCTCAAGGGAATCAACAAAGTCCAAGAGGTAGCATCTTTCAAAAAGAGGTGTGCAAGAACAAGGGGCACAATTTGAAGATAGAAGAGGCGGCTCAGAGGTAATTTAAGGAATATTTTTCACAGAGAGGTTGTGGATGCATGGAGGCCTTCCGGAGGAGGTTGTGGACTCAAAAACAGTGGTGGAATTCAAGCATGCATGGGACAGTCATAAGGCAATTCTAGGGGGTGGGGGTAGGAAGAAGTAGGCTGCTGGTTAACTAGGATCTGCAGCTTATCCATTAGGTAGGGAAATGGGCAGACTGGGTGGGCCAAGCGGTCCTTATCTGCCGTCAAAATCTATGTTTCTATGTTAAAAATAGCACAGGCAATAAAAAATGGGGACAATACATTTTTCGGATATGTAAGTGAAAGGAGAAAGACCAAACGAGGGATCATAAGGCTAAGGAGGGAAGGGGGAGTCTGTGGAAGAGGACCAGGGAAAAGCAGACATCCTGAACACATACTTTAATTCAGTGTTCACAGAGGAAGGGGAAGGTGAAAGTTCACAGACCAGTGTCAAGGGTATCGATAGTAGGGAGGTGGACACTAGTCCATTACAGTGGAAAGGGTCCTAAAGGAACTCAAAAACTTGAAAGTGGACAAGGCAATGGAGCCAAATAAGATACAGCCAAGGATATTAAGGGAGTTCAGAGAGGTTCTAATTGCACCTCTGACAGTCCTGTTCAACCACTCACTGGAGATGGGAGTGTTACTGGAGGAGGGCTGATGTAGTCACAAAAGTGGTAGCAGAGAGGAGGCTGGCAATTACAGACCAATCAGCCTGACTTTGGTGGTGGGGGAAATTAACAGAATCACTACTGAAGGAAAGGATTGCTGAATATCTTGAATCCAGTGGTTTACACGATTTGAAATAGCATAGATTCACAAGTGGGAGGTCATATCAAACAAATCTGATAGACTTCTTTGACTGGGTGACAGGGAAGTGGATTAGGGTGGAGCAGTGGTGGGTGTGGCAGGGAAAGGCCGCAAGGCATACATGAATTTACCCAAACCAAACCCTCTGGTTAGGGCAGTACTAGATGGATGGGGGCTACTGATTAGGCGTGGAGGGGTAGACCAGGGAGAAACTCTTCTTCTCCCAAGTGCCGGGAACCCTTTCTTTGTCTCCGGGTTGGCAGATTCAGGGTTTAAGGAATGGGAAAAGAAAGGGATGATGTGTATAAGGGATTTGTACACCATTGAAGGATTAGATACCTTTGAACATATACGGGATAGGACAGGGCTGGGACATAAACACTTTTATCGATACCTTCAATTGCGAGCATATTGTAATTCCTTGGGGAGAAAACTGGGTATTGATATGGCATGGGAACCACTGGAGCAGCTGATACAGGAGGGGAAGCACAATCCCAAAGGTACCATACATAGAGTAGCTAGAAAGGGTAGGCAGCCGTTTCCGGATGTGACGCAGAAACCCAAACAACTTTGGGAACGAGATATGGGAGTTCATATCACAGAGGATACGTGGCAGGTGATGACCCAGTTGCATCAAGGTATATTGATTTGTAATAAATATAAAGAATCCTTTTACAAGTTTTGTCACAGGCTATAGCGCCCACCCCTGAATGTTAGCAAATATAATCCCTTGGTTTCACCGGTCTGTCCTCGATGCAATGTAGGGCAAGCTTCCTACTATCATTATTTTTGGTCCTGTCCTACCTTGCAAGACTTCTGGAAGGAGGTGATGATGGAGGTACAAGCAGTGGCAGGTAAAAAGCTTCCACATTCGCCTCTAGTGATGCTATTTGGAGTGGAGGAGGTGGGTAAGGACGACTGGGCCCCCTTGCCCAGGTGGCTTAGGGTCATCTTGGTGGTGGCCAGACACTGCACCTTGAATACATGGGTGACGGCAGTCAAACCCACTATGCAACAATAGAAAGCATTAATATTACAGGCCCTTACCATAGAAAGACTTGCTTATGTATTGCAAGATAGGGGAGAGCAATTTGATAACACTTGGCAACCATATCTAAATGCTCCAACGACGGCAGAGAGGTTGACTTTGGGAGAAGGTTGGGTATAGCGGAGAAGGGGAGGGTTCAGTAAATTGTGTTAGAAACGAATGGAACTGTGATAACGTATTTTAGATAAGTCCCCTACTGATTACATCAATGAAGTTTCTAATTTTTCTTTTAAAGTGCATTGTGCTGTATTAATAAGATGTTTTTATTATCATGAACTTGAGTCTCTATGTACATAAGTTAGGTATTGGGTGTACCTGTTTGTATGTGCTGTTATTGTCCTGACGGGCTTGTTTGGCCTGTCGGTTTGTGTATTTGAAAATCTGAATAAACATATAATGCAAAAAAAAAAAAAAAAGAGGCACCAAGCTGCATGAGTGCACCACATATTACGGTGCCTTGCCTTTGCGAAATGGCTTCTGTTCATATGTTACAAAATTGTACCTTTTATTTGAGAAGTGGAAGGGATTGTAACTTTGCTCTTCCTGGATCCCTTCCACTTCCCGGTGCCTGGAGCCACCCATGATCTGTCCCTGCACTCAGGCACATAATGACGTGAACCCAGGGAGAGTGTGAGGGCGGGCCCCATTAAAGTCAATGGGCGTCACTTTTACATCCATTTTTTCATATAAACATGAACAGTTTGCAATTAATGAAGGGTACCACTTGCCTAACCAGGGCTGTCGTACTCAAGCGGTGCCCTTCATTTACTGCAAACTGGCCATGTTTATGTGAAAAAACACATAAAAGTGACCCCCACTGACTTTAATTGGGCACGCTCCCGCGCTGTCCCTGGATTCACGTCATTACGTGCCTGAGCCTGGGCGGCAGATCATGGGCCGCTCCAGAGACCGGGAAGTGGAAAGAATCCCGGGGAGCAAAGTTACGATCCCTTCCACTTTTAAAATAAAAGGAGAAATTTTGTAATGTGCACAGAAGCCATTTCACAAAGGTGATGCACCATAATATGTGGTGCAAATCCACTTTTAAAAATAGCTGGTGAATCTCTTTACTGACAGAAGTTTATGATCATTTTCAGAGCAGTTCACATTACTTTCTGAACTAACTTTAGTAAAAATTCTGTTACAGTTCATAAATACAGAAATCTTCAGGAGCTACACATAAATAAATGTGTTCAACTTAAAATTTCAAGTCAGAATTGCACATAGAAAGAAATATAAAGGCACTGAATTACAGAGCCTAAATAGACCGAGTATAAACGTGAGAGTGGTAACTGGGATCAGAGAAAGCTCCTAAACTTTCTTACAACTACTGAACCTTTGAAGTGGAGCATAAAGGAGAAGGAATGGGTTGGGGGAGGACAACCAAAGAACAAGAAGGAAACAGAAGGACCAGAGGAAATAGAAAAGTGAGACATGGATGGGTGGGGGAATGAAAGAACATATGCCAGCCTTACTTAAATCATGAATTTACCTCAGGAAGTCCCAAAGCTCACAGTATTATGTGATATGTTGTCCTATTCAAAAGGGAGCATAAAAAGGGGGGACATGAAAAATCTAGCTATGCAGAAATGCTTATTAAGGTATTTTAATATAAGGCTAATCACAAACGCTAATAATATTTGGCTTAAATTGTCTTGAGAAAAAGATGGGAAAGCAGAAAATGATAGGAAGAGTAGAAAAGTGAAGCGTGAATGAGGGGAAGGGGAGAAGAGGGTACTTTGAGATTGATCTGCTGTATCCCAAACTATTGGAACTGTGAGACTAACAGAACATTTATCTGAGACAAAAAGATAATATTATTAAAAATTAATTTCGGGGGAGGGGCGCTAATGAGCAGCTAACTGAGAGGTTGCGTTTCCCGCTAGCTCCGTCGAATCAGCCAGTAAATAAATATTAAAATAAGGAATTTCCTACCCCAGAGCGAGCAAAACGGTGTCGTCGGGTGGTGGAGGGAGCGATGGACGAATATCTGACCCCAATGCCCTCTAAAAGCCAGTGGGCAATTGGGAAAACTGGCAAGAAGGGAACGTCAGGCCCTGGAGGGGAGAATGCAGGCCTGGTCTCGCTCTCGGCTGCTGAGGTGGCGGCCTTGGGGAAGGAGCTGACGGGCCAGGTAATCGCAGCCCTGGAGCCACGTCTGCTGAAGCTAGAAGATAAGCTGGATGGTAGATTGCAGGAGGTTTTGGAGCAGCAGGCGTAACAGAGCACTCGATTGACTGAAGCTGAGGAAAGGATCTCCAGACTAGAGGACGAGGTGCTAATGGTGCCAGGGCAAGTTCGAGCTCTACAGAGGGAGTTGGAGGAGTTCAAGGAGGCGTATGATTATCAAGAAAATTATCACAGGTGGCTAAACCTACGTCTCAGGGGGCTCGCAGAGGGGCAAGAAGGGAATGTTGCCCTGGATTTCTGCAGCAGAGTGTTACCTGAGTTGCTGGGACTTAACATGAAAAATGGCAAAGTTAAGTTGGAACGTGCACATCGGGCGGTAATGCCACAGCCGCTGGCGGATCAGCCTCCCTGTCAGATAATTATGCGTTTTCATAACTTCCAGGATCGGGAGACGATACTGAAGGCATACAGATCCCAGGGCTCCCTGAGCTTTGAAGGCCACAGATTGTTCCTCTCACAGGACTATTTGGCTCGTTTGCTGAAAAAGCGAAAGACTTTCAACGGGCTGATGGCTCAGCTGAGGAGCCTTAAAGTGGAAAATTTCCTGGTTTACCATGCTACACTTAGAATTAAGCATGAAGGGGTGACCTACTCTTTCTGGGAGCTTGAGAAAGTGGAGGAGTTTGTAAAGGGTCTAAAGAGAAGAGTGAGCTGAATGGCTGTGGGGTAGCTGCAAAGAGTTAGAAGGCTGGCTGAAAGGAGTCTGTGTTTCTTTACTTCTGATGTGCACCGTTCCTATCTGCACAGATTATAAACTGAACAATGTTTGAAGTGTTCCTGTTGGCGCTGTTGCGCCCCATTCATGTGAGGAGTTTGTCTCATGGAGGGGCTGGATGTTGGCCTAGTCGATGCTGAAGTACACTGGACTGATAGGGTCCGAGCAGTTTGGAGATTGGGCCCTGATGTGTTTCCCTCTGCGTTCATGAGGGGCTTTTTTTGGACTTGTGGACTTTGGGAGTGCAGCTGAAGGCTGAGAATTGGAAGGGAGTGGCCACAGGACTGCACTATTGATGCCTATAAGGTAGGAGCGGGGGCGGGCCTAGCTCGTGTTTTTTGATGGCGTGGCCTAGCCCCCTCGTCCCTCCAATACTGTCTGGTTTCTAACAACTACATCTGCTGCCATCAGTAGGGGCTGGGGGAGGGGGTTGGGGGTATGTAATAAGAGCGGGCGGGTTGGGGAGATCGAACGCCCATTTAGATTAGGCGATGAAGGGGAGATGTGGGGGGTCGGGTAGGCATGGTAGAGTTTGGGTGGTGTCCAGCTTAGGGAAGAGAAGGCCTAACAGGCCAGCTCAAAATGGTGGGGCTCGGGATATTGCCAAGATCCGCCTTTGGTGCGTGCTGCTGGGTGCATCTCGGGCGTTTTGGGAGGAGGCCGTGGAGCCTGGGCGAGGAGGCGAGGAGTCGAGGGTGGGTTTACCATAGATGGGGGGGCGAGAGTGAACTGAGCATATTCAAGTGTGCACTGCAGATTGGTTCCCTCCTGGGCTTTGCGTGTGTAAGCATCTGCCACTGCGATATGCCCCTGCTCGTGGCCTCGAGGGAGGGGGGCAGTAGAATGGGATAAGGGTGAAGTGACCGAAGGCTGCGCTATTGGTTTTCTTGCTTTGGGTTGGAATGGGGTGGCCCCCCTGGGTCTAATGTATTGGCCTGAGATGGAGAGGTGGGGGAGGAGTGGTCAGGTACCACTCCCTCTGGGGTGAGTCAGCAGTTGGGGAAGGGGGAGTAGGTTGTTGGCAGATTGGTGCTGAGATGAGAATGAAGGCTGTGATGATGGGCTGTCGATTCCGCCCGGGGGGGGGCAGGGGGTGGGGGGAGGCGAACCCTTCAGGTGGTGGTAGAGTGTTTGGCAAACAAATAGATAACTTAGATGAGAGGGTGTTATGATAGGTGGAGGTTCTTATGATTAAGACTTTAGAAAGAGAGCTAGAAGGTTGGGGAGAGCAAAGAGGAAATGCTAGGTGGATAGGGCAGGGAAGAGGACGGATGGATGGGATGCAGATGTAGGTGGAGGAGAGGGGCGCAGGGGGGACCCAGAGGCAAGAGATGAGATAGTATGATACTGCTCGGACTTGGGGTTGATCTAGGGACTCAGGGGTGGGATCTTTCAGGAAGGAGGAACTGGCTGCGGAGGGGCAGAGAAGCCGCGTCTCGGTTGTAGAGAAGAATTGTTGAGCGTTTGTTTTTCTTATCTTAAACCATACACTTGTGCTATGATAGCAATTAGTGTAGTCAGGGGTGGAAGAGTAGAATATGTAAGGAGAGGGGAGGGAGGAGGGTGATGGGGGCGGAGGGGGTGTGGGGTTGTGTAGATATACAGTAAATGTTATGATAGATAGATTTCTTATTGTTTTTATTATTACTGTAGTTACCTGGTTATATCTCTATGGATGCAATTGACTGTGCAGAAATCAAAGACAGTATATGACTGTTCCTGAAAGTATTATGACAACTTGGATGTGTGCAGTGCAATATCAAGTGAAGATGGCTCTGAAAATGGAAAGCCTTACAGGGTGGGATGGGTGACCCGGTAAATCTCAATGTCATATCTTGGAATGTAAAAGGTATAGTGAGCCCAGTGAAGAGGACCGCACTTCTAACTGCACTTAGACGAAAGGGGGCACAGGTGGCATTGCTGCAAGAGACGCACCTGACAGATTTGGAGCATGCCAAACTGGTGCGGAATTGGGTTGGGAAGTGTCTAGCGGCCTCTTATTCCTCTCATAAAATAGGGGTAGCGATACTCCTGCATAAGAACCTGCTCTCTGAGGTGAAAAGAGTAGTGAGAGACCCAAATGAGGGCAGATATATTTTTGTTACTGGGGTATGGCGAGAGGAGACACTTACATTTGGTTGTGTTTACGCACCGGCTGTGTATGACCCGCATTTCTATTCCTCTTTGCTGGGCCTGCTTGTCAGAGAGCAATTTCCTGGGCTTATTATGGCAGGGGACTTTAATTGGACTATTGATGCAAAAGTGGACCACTCTGCAGGTAAGGGGCGGGTGACGGAGGCTATGGGCCAGTGGCAAATTGGGATTGCAGATTTGGATATGGTAGATAGCTGGAGGACGGTTAACCCCACCGGGCGGGAGTACACGTTTTATTCCAATCCCCATAAGACTTGGTCCCGGTTAGATTATATTTTTCTGCCTAGAAGTTGGGTGGGAAGGATAAAGGAGATAAGCCACAGCCCCATTTTCATTTCGGACCATGCTATGGTGGTGCTGATCACGGGGGGGTTGAGAGTAGGCCCTCAGTCTGGAGATTTCCTACGTATCTGGCTAAGGATCGAACATTCAGGGAATACTTGGCAGAACAATGGAAGTTCTATGAGGAGACGAATGCCACGGGTGAGGTTTCTAGTGCCACTTTCTGGGAGGTAGGTAAGGCCTATATGAGGGGGGGGCTATAATAGCCTATGTGGCTAAGATTAAAAAACAGAGAAGGGGTAAAAGGAAAGAACTAGAAAGACAAGTGAAAGAGCTGGAGAAGCGGGTAGGGGGAGGAGAAAGGGGAGAAGTTTCCAAATTGGCAATGGCAAGGGAAGCCCTTAATTCTCTATTAAGAGAAGAAGCAGGGAAGGCATGGTTCTTCTGTCAAAGGAGGGTCTTCAAGTGGGGGAATAAGCCTGGACCCATGTTGGTGAGGCTGATGAAGGGAGGCAGATGCCCAACTCGGATACTGAGGATTAAGGTGGCGGAGGGGTAAGTTTTTACAAGTTCAAAGGCCATAGCAGAGTGCTTTGGGAGTTTTTATGAAAAGCTATATAGGGCAGAACACGTGGGGAAGGAGGAGTGTATCCGTGAGTTTTTGGATGGGGTGCCTTTGCAGAAGATCACAGATGAGCAGAGGGAGGTGCTGGGTCAGCCCATCTCAAGAATGGAAATTCTAAGTGCCATACAGAAGTTACAGAAGGGTAGAGCCTGTGGGCCAGACGGGTTTTCTGTCGGGTATTATAGGATCCTGGGGGGGCAAATGGCTGAAGCGCTGAGGAAGGTATTTGAGAGAGGGGAGATGGGGCAGATCCCAGAACTACCTGACTCATGTTACGTGGCTAATATTTGCTTAATACATAAGAGGGGACAGGACGAGCTCGAGTGTTCAGCTTATCGACCGATCTCCCTTCTTAATGTTGATATGAAAATTTTAGCCAAGGTCCTTGCCACTCGATTGGAGAACATCCTACCGGAGGTGATCCATCCAGACCAGACCGGGTTTATCAAGGGGCGACAGTCCTACCACAATGTACGTAGACTGTTAAACGTTATATGGCGGGCTGGCCAGACCAGAGGTAAGATGGGGGTGATCTCTCTGGACACCAAAAAAGCGTTCGACAGGGTGGAATGGAAGTACCTCTTTGAGGTGAAGACCTGGTTTGGTCTGGGGGATCCGTTTTTAGAGGGGGTCAGTGCTATGTACCTAGAGCCGAGTGCGCAGGTGATGGTGAATGGGTGCCTGTCTGGGAAGTTCGGACTGGGTAGGGGGAAGAGGCAGGGATGCCCTTTGTCCCCTCTGCTGTTTGCCTTGGCAATCGAACCCCTAGCGTCAGTGATATGTCAGCATGAGGGCATGGTGGGAGTAGGTGACGGGGAGGGGAGAGAGCATAAGGTGGCGCTTTATGCTGACGACATGTTATTATTCTTAGGGGATATACGCAACTCTATGAGATACCTGATGGACATTATTGAAAAGTTCGCAGGTTTTTCTGGGTATAAGATTAATGTTAGGAAATCTGAAGCTATGGGGTTCCCGGACATCGGCCCAGAGGTGTGGCAGAGGGGATTCAGGGTTGTCCAGACAGACTTTAAATATCTTGGGGTACGAATTGAACGGAGGTGGGAAGAGCTGTATAAGTTAAATTATCACCCGTTGATCAAATTGGTGTTGGCAGACCTTAAGAGATGGATGCAACTTCCAGTGTCTTGGATTGGGAGGATAAATCTCATAAAAATGAATATTATCCCCTGTATTTTATACCCCATGCAAATGCTACAGATGAGGTTAACACAGGGGGATGTGAAACGGTTAGAGAAGGGGTTCACGGATTTCATCTGGCAGGGAAAAAAGCCCAGAATAAGCTTAACAAGGCTTAAGGCGGATTGAAATAGGGGAGGGCTTAACTTCCCGGATTTGGGCACGTATTACAGGGCGGTGCAACTCAGGGGTGTGGCTGATTGGATGCATAGACCAGAAGTGGCTAGTTGGGTAGGGTTGGAACAAGAGGGGACCCCAGGGAGGCTTACAGCCTACCTTCATAGTAAGGGATTACGAGCATACAGAGATTTGGGAAGTGGCAACCCTTTAGTCAGGGAAACACTGGTGGCCTGGGATCATCTGTGGCAACGGAAGGGATTGGCCCAGAGGGAGACTGTCTTACTCCCGATTGTGAAGAATCCCTTCTTCGTTCCTGGGATGGAAGATAAGGGGTTCTTAGAATGGGACAGAGGAGGGGTGATATGCGTAGGGATGTTATTGGAGAAAGGGGAGTTGAGTGAGTTTAATAAGGTCAGGAGAGAGAGGAGGTTAGGGACCTCCCAATTATTTCGGTACCTGCAGGTGAAAGCGTATGTAGGACGATTTGCTACGGGGGGAAGGGATGGGTTGCATCCAAATTGAATAGAGCAGATGGTATGTCAGGCTAGGAAAGATCCAAAAGGATTTATTGGGAAAGTGGCCAGACAAGATAAGCAGAACCTCCCAGACTTGACGGGCCCCACAAAGACTCTTTGGGAGAGGGATTTAGGGTTGCAAATATCGGATGGGAACTGGAAGTTAGTGCTAGGTATGCCAGAGGGAATTATGGTATGCAATAAATTTAAGGAGGCCTTTTATAAATTTCTGCATAGAATTTATTGGCCCCCAGTGGCAGTACATTGGGTGCATCCCGCAGTTTCACCGAACTGCAGAAGATGTAGTAGAGGGTTAGGTACCTTTTTTCATTGCTTCTGGACATGCCCGGTTCTGGTTAAGTTTTGGGGAGGTATTGTCCAGGAGGTGAACAAGGGGATGGGGGGGGCCGACTGTCTCGCGACCCTTTGGTCTGTCTATTTGGGGTGGAAATAATGGAAGGGGAGGAGGAGTGGCACCTACTACCTAGGTGGGTAAGGGTGTTGTTTGTGCTGGCCAGGCACTGTATTCAGAACACCTGGGTCACTGGAAATGGGCCTACGCTGGCTGATTGGTGAAGACTGGTTATACGCTCCTTGGTTTTGGAGAGGCTTACATGGATCGTAAGAGATAGGGAGGAGGTGTTTTTGAGGGACTGGGCTCCTTTTTTGGCGCCCTTGAGCATGTCTGAAAACCTAATGCTCCGTACAGGGTTGAGTATCTAAGTCCCAGAGTGTTGGTTAGGTCTAGGGGAACACACCTCCTGTGAGTGAAAAAATCAGCAGCCTACCTATGGTTTATTGGGTACCTATGGTCCTGCTCTTCCTGTACAATATGAATAGTAGTGGATCGTTTGATTGCTGTCTGTGCTTTATTTTATATCATATGATTAACTAGGGATACCTGAATCTGTCTGAGAATATGGATTGTATTGCACACTCGACTGCACCTTTGTAAATGGAATCTGATAGATATCAATGCTATAACTGGGATTTTTGTGTGTTTGTGTTAGTAGCTGTCTCTTGTTATATGTTGTATGTATAAGTCTCTGTCAGAAAACTTTTAATAAACTGAATATTCAAAAAACAAAAACCAAAAAAATAATCTCAAAATCAAGTAACAGATCAGAAACACAAAAATTAACTCATAATCTCTATAAATTATTTCAAAAAAACCACTGCATACAGGACAGCAGCACTAATCAGAAAATGTCATAAGAAAGGTTTCAAATCCCATTGTTCATTAAGTTCATGGAGTTTAACACTTTGGAGTTTGAAAATCCTAAAATGTTCTTGCCTGAGTAGACTGTTGACCCTGTCTCCACCCTTCCTAAGTGGCTGAATGTGTTCCAGACCCATAAATTTGATGAGATCAGGTTTTGAGCCATGTGTTTCTGCAACTTGAACTCCCACAGAAGTATCTTGCTTGAGATTGACAGTGGCCCTATGTGTTCTTTGTATCCTTGTTTCTAAAGGTCATACAGTGCGACCCTCATATGTCAACTTGCAAGGCCACCAAAGAACAAAGATAGTGAGTGGAGTGTCACATGTGATTACATTCTGTCACTTGAACATTTATACCACTGTCCCTTGGATGTACAAACTAGTTATCTGCTTGTGCATACTTACAATTATTGCACCTTAAACATTTATAAAATCCTTTTGGTCTTTGGGGTAGCCAGTTATTACCCGAGACAGATGTGAGAATGACTGTAAGATGACTGTGTACCAATCGCGGATATTAATGGCCCTTCTAAAAGAGACCCTAGGTTTGATACCCACTGTTGTGCTAACATCTGTGTCACCCATTAATCTAGGCCAGTTATGGTGTACAATATTCCCAAGTCTCCCTGCCAGCTAATTTTTCTCTCTAATACATGTTACAGGTCCAGGATTT
Source organism: Neoceratodus forsteri (assembly GCA_016271365.2). NCBI lineage: Eukaryota > Metazoa > Chordata > Ceratodontiformes > Ceratodontidae > Neoceratodus > Neoceratodus forsteri. The sequence goes on from CM057453.1 coordinate 1,630,004,554, forward strand.
TAGGTGATACCATGTAAGGAAGGAGTGGTCTCAACCTTGTGTAGTAATGATTTTTTTCTAATCCAGGAGCTTTAGCTTTTGAACACTGAAGCAAGTCCTCATCGTAACCCCTCATTCTGACGCGTTCTTCCAATTCTGCAGGTTGTGCCAAATAATCTTGTTCAGTGGTACAGATTTTTTGCAGCCTAACAAATTGGCTGTAAAGTATGACATCTTTCAATTTAGGAGGGTGGGCACTAGCTGCTCTTACAAGAGAATTGGTGGCAGTGGATTTCCTAAAACACTTGGTTTGTAGAGTTCACCATTAATACCAGATAGTTGCAAATCTAAGAACTGCAGTTGTTCCTAGCTGGTACTGTATGTAAACTTAACATTGCGATCGTTGAAGTCAATTAATAAAGTCAGGAATTTCATCAATGTCCCCATCCCACACACAGATACAATAATCACTGTATCTGAACCAGTTCAGAGTTGTGGCCTACCTACTGTGATCTTGATATGGTAGTGGCCAATTGGGAGGCCCTGGCTCCTGTAGTGAGGAAAATTGTCCAGTGCTCCCTGAGTGAGGGCCTGTTTCCTTCCTTGTTGAAGAATGTAGTGGTGAAGCCCTTACTTGAGAAAGCATCATTGGACCTGGACATTTATCCAACTACAGGCCTGTCTCAGACCTCCCATTTTTAGGGAGGATAAATAACAAGGTGGTTGTGTCACAGCTGGAGACTCATCTAATGCAATATATCTTCAGGCCATTCTAATCAGGCTTCAGATCTCAACACAGCCAGAGACTGCTTTAGTGAAAGTGTTGTATGGTCTTTCTAGGATTGTGGATATGTTGTTCATCCACACTTATTGGCATGTCCCTTTCCCCTTTAAATCGTCAGAAGTCTTCAGGCTAGCTCCTCCCACCCACCTGGGTGGTATATACCTCAGCTCCGCCCCGTGATGCCAAATCTTCCTTTCTGCTGGAAAATACAAGTTGCCTCCCTCGTGCTCACGCATTTCGTAGGCCCTGGCTTTCAATACTTCAGTTTTATCGATATTAAAACTCGTCCGAGTTAGCGATCGCGCTTTTGAGTCCTCGATCATGGAAGAGAAATCTTCCCCAGGATTTCGCCGGTGTCCTGGTGGCCAGAAGATGTCACGCACCGATCCCCGTCTTAGGTGCGTCTACTGCCTAGGTGTCGGCTATGACACCTCGTCCTGCAGTTTTTGCTTGGCCTTCCATCCCAATGTCCTGGACAACCACCTGGCACGTTTAAAGTTGGGGAGACCAGAGAAAAGGAATCCTCCGGTGAAGTCCAAGGAGGCTAGGTGGGCAGTTTCCGAGGCCGCGGGTTCTGCCGAGCAGCTGGAATGCAGGAAGGCGTTCGAAGAAGCCACCGCCCACACTTCAGACAGTCGAAGCTTTTTCGTTCCACTCAACCTGGGCTCCATCTGTGCTACCTAGGCACTGCCCAGACTTGCCACAGGTGGATGTTGGTACTGTAAGGCCTCACCTCCTCCCTCCCCTTCACTTGTCCTCCAATACCGCAAGATGTCCATGGCCAGTGACTGCCACCGGCCCTTATGCCCAGCCTTGGAACCACGAGCCCGGCTGCACCCTACCCGCCTCCCCACCGCTAAAGCCGTATTTCAAGCCGCCTTACTCCCACCCACCCTTCCATTTTCTTCTTCCCAGACAGTGGTACCATGAGCCTGGCGTCCTCTAGCCTGCCGCCAGGATGTCTCTGACATCCTCTCTTACTTCCCTGGGCACCCTGCTGCTGCTGCTCTGCTGGCTGACGGTCGGCCAGGATTACGGCCAAGCTTCCCACCCTTCCTCCTGCCTCCTTATCCACTGCGCTCACCTGGGGACTGCCCAAATCCTGCCACAGGTGGATGTTGAAAATAAGGCCTCACCTCCTCCCTCCCTTCTCTTGTCTACCATTTGCCAGGGATGTCCAAGGCCAGAGACTGCCACCGCCCTCATGCCCAGCCTTGGAACCCACCCCCTGCTGCACCTACACGCCTCCTACCGCCAAAGCCGACTTCATGCCGCCTCTTCTCCCGCCCACCCTCCCATATTCTTCATCCCTGACTGTGGGGCCATGAACCTGACATCCCTCTAGCTCACCGCTGGGATGTCTCTGGCATCCTCCTTACTTCCCTGGGTCCCCCCTGCTGCTCAGGCTGGCTGTTGCCGGCCACCAGGCACGGCTCCTTTCCCCCCCTCCTCCTGACTTTTCCGCTGCGAGTGCTCTATATGTTTCCATATATGGCCCCCTCCTGATATGCAGTGGCCAACTACTTCTCCCGCTATTCCTGTTGCCTGCACCCTTCCCTGTCACTCCACATCATCCTGCCTGGCTGGGGAACCACAAACCCAGCAGTCTCCATACGCATTCCCCGGTAAAGCCGTAAGCAGTCCTTTTGGCCCTATACTCCCTTCCTTACCTGTACCAGCACTCCTCTGTAAACACCTACTTGCTCTTGGCCTGCTGGTCACTGCTTAGTATAGCCTAAATCATGTTAGACTAGCTGGAACCGCCTCTATATGTCTGGAATGTACTTGTATGGTTGTTGCCTCAATTGTGTTGTTGCTTCCATGTGTTATGATGTATTGTACTCTCCCGGGTCGTGCCTGAAAATAGTCACCTGCTGGCTAGCGCACCTACCCGGTAAACAAAAACTAAATAAAATAAATAAATCTTCTCTGGTTCCTTCAAGGAGTTGTGCCAGTCTCTCCCCACCCGGGGAGAGGTGCCTGCAGGCTTGCACTCCTCCCGATCTCGAAAAAGAGATAAGGAACCGAGCACGTCTTAGTCTCTGTGAAAAAGCTCTTGGGACCAAGAGAGGTCTCAGTCCCAGGAGCATGCGGTCTTGACCTCAGTTGAGATCGCTTCCTCAGCCGCAGGCTTCACGGACCTTCCGTCAGGACAGCCAAACGAGGATGCGGCCGATGAGGTCGAGATTGTCATCGACCCACTGGCGCCGGCCCTGGTCAACGACTCTTTGGAAAGGACTCCGGTCCTTGTCTTCCCTGATGAGGAGACCCAGCCTGCTGGTGTCCCTATTGAGGACCCGGATCCAGATCCTCGGGTATCACCGGTTCCGCCGGTGTTTCCCGAGCAACTGAGTCGGCCTGTCCGATCTCGTTCGAGGTCTAGAACCCCCTCGTCTGGATGGCCGAGGAAGAGCCACAAGCACTCCAAAAAGAGACGATGCCACCAGTCATCCTTGCCCTACTCGGATGAGGAGAGGCTCCGCCGGAAATTCCGTCAGCACTACGAGGACCTCATGTGGCAACAGCTGATTTTGTCCGGGCACAAGCCGACTTCGACTCCTACCTCGGCCATTACTTGGCTTTCCCCTCCTAGGCCGAAGCCGCCCCCCTCAGAACCGAAGCCTTTGGTTCCTCCGCCCGCGGGGCTGGCCCATCCTCCGGTTCAGCCTATACCGGTCTCTCCACCGATAGTGGTGGAGCTGCTGCCTAAGCAGCCTGCGGGAAGGGCTCCTTCTAAAGAGGACTGCCCAGATACCGGGCTTCCCCGACGTCAGTCGGTCACGGTCACCCCGGACCACCCTCAGCGGGTCGAGGGTGATTTGGGGTGGCAGGCCACTGTATCCCAACTCTTCGGACTCTGATTTCACCGGGCTCCACTCTCATCCTGGGGATGATGAGTCATCCATTGGCACAGGGATGGAGGAAGGCCCTTCCTCCTTCCAAGGGATCCTTCGTCTCATCTCTGATTCCACAGGGATGCCCCTGGAACCCATCCAGAAAAAGGTGGAGTACCCTCTCATGGACATCCTCAAAAGAGGGGATACCCCGACGGAGGCCTTTCCTGTGGCCGAGGCCGTTGTTGGTCCGGCTCTCGAACTGTGGCAGCGTCCTGCCTCATGTCCAGCACCATCTGTCCGCATGGCCTGCAAGTATGCAGTGCCCATGAGGTCCCTTACGGGGTTCACAGAGCACCCTTCGGCTGAGAGCCTGGTGACCGCCTCTGTGTTCAGGTGTACTGGCAGTTCTGCCAACACCGACCGACCGCCCGACAAGGAGTCCAAGTATTTGGACCATTCGGGGCAGAAGGTCTATGCGGCATCCTCCTTGGGCCTTCGTCAGGCAAGTTCGGCCATCATCATGGCACACTTCTCCCATGCCCTTCTCAGGTCATTGGACGTAGTCCTCCCACATCTCCCCACAGACATGCAGACCACGGTTAAGCAGGTCCGAGATCAGGGCCATGCCGTCACCAGACAGCAGCTCCAGATGGCCCTGGACATTGGGGACTCTTGTGCCCTCTCGATGGCCGCTGCAGTTGCCTCTCACTGCAGGGCTTAGCTGAGGCTCTCCTCCTTCCCGGCAGATACTCAGCAAAAGTTAGCTGATGTGCCTTTCCTTGGGACCGACTTGTTCGGCCCAGGAGTGTCTGGTCACCTACAGCGCATTGAGCAGTCCAGTGCCACCATGGATGCCACTTCTGCCAAGAGTTCTTTGGGCAAGAACCAGCAGAAGAAGAAGAAGAAGCCCTTTCAGCACTCATCCCCTGTGGTTCGGCAGTCTTCCTTCCAGGGAGGACAGCAGCATCAGCAGCAGGCTCAAGCTTGGCGCCTTCAGCCCAAGCCTGGACCCCAACAGGCCCGCAGAGGAGGCCAAGGCTCAGGTCCTGGAGCTTCCTCCTCCTCCAAGCCTGCTCAGTGATGGGGGGGGGGTTGCCACCCCTATTCCTGTCATGCCAGCTCTGGGTCTTCCCATGGGGGGGTCGGCTCCTCCACTTCCTTTTCTGCCTGGTCTGCTGTCACTTTGGACAGGTGGGTTCTCAAAGTGTTCAGTCAGGGACTGCCTCTAGAATTCGAGCAGTACCCTCCCAGCCGAGCCCACGCCCCTCGGGAAGAACAGATTTCCGCATGCATCCAGTCGGCTCTTTGAGACGACATCACTCAGCTCCTCCACAAGGAGGCAGTAGCTCTTGTGGCGGATCCATCTACAGACCCAGGCTTTGTCTCCAGGTACTTCCTGGTGCCCAAGCGGATGGGGGGGCTGGCGCCCCATTCTAGATCTCCATTACCTGAATCAATATCTCGGGTCATGCACCTTTCGGATGGTCACTCTGTCCCAGATCATACCATCCTTGGAGCGAAACATGTGGTTCTGGTCACTGGATCTGCAGGACGTGTTCTTTCACGTCCCAATCCGTCCATCCCATCAGCAGTTCCTCCGCTTCAGGGTCAAAGGGACCCTGTACGAGTTCCCAGCCATGCCGTTCGGCCGTTCATCAGTCCCTTGGGTCTTCACCAAATGCATTGCAGTGGTGGCGGCCCATCTCAGGTGTTGGGGGGGGTCAGAATTTACCCCTACTTCGACAATTGGCTCCTTGCAGGTTCCACCCAACAGGAGGTGGAGAGGTCCAGGGATCTGGCCCTCCAAACCTGCTCTCAGCTCAGCCTCATGATGAACAAGGCCGAGTCGGAACTCATGTCTTCTCAGGTGATGGGCTTCATCGGGGCAGAGTTCGACTCTGGTCAAGCCAGAGCTCGGCTCCCAGCAGACAGGGCGGAGGTTCTCTCCTCCTTTGCCCAATCATTTCTGGTTGGGCACTTGTGCCCTGCCCGGGACTTTCTGCGCCTTCTGGGTTACATGACGGCGTGCACCTCAGTGATCCGTTGGGCCCGGTTGCACATGCGCCCCCTTCAATGGGAGATGGCTGCCCAGTGGACTCAGTGCCATGGTCATTTCGACCAGCTGATCACTGTATCCTAGAAGATGTGGGACACTCTCCAATGGTGGACCACCCCAGACCGGTTGCAGGAAGGGATCCTGTTTATCCTCCCTCCCTGGAGCCGATGGTTGTCCTCACGACTGATGCCTCTCTCATGGGCTGGAGAGCCCACATGGGGGACAACAGGCCCAACTGGTTCTGGACCCCCAAGGAGTCCCGATGCCACATCAACCTGTTGGAGCTCAGAGCAGTCAGACTGGCACTGTCGGCTTTCGCTCATCAGCTCCAGGGTCAAGTGGTTCAAGTCCAGATGGACAATACCACGACCACGTACTACCTCAACAAACAGGGCAGCATGCACTCCCGTCTGCTGTGCAAGGAGGTACTTCGCATCTGGACCCTCATGAGCCAGTTGGAGGCAGATCTCCTAGCCATCCATGTGGCAGAAGCCTCGAACCAGCTGGTGGATGCTATCAGCCGCTTAGGCCAGACATCCCACGAGTGGTTCCTCCATCCAGAGGTACTTTACAGCCTGTTCTCCCGTTGGGGCAAACTGATGGTGGACTTGTTTGCTTCCAAGGAAAACACCAAGCTGAGGCTGTATCATACCCGCTCCCCTCAGCAGGGCTCGCTGCAGGGGGATGCCTTCTCGAGGCCATGGACACCAGGCCTCCTCTAAGCCTTCCCTCCATTTTCCTTGATCCACAAGGTGTTACTCAAGGTGAGGAGGGACAAGGTGTAGGTGATTTTGGTAGCCCCAGACTGGCCATGCCGTTTCTGGTATCCAGATCTCCTCAGCCTCAGCTGCAGACCCCCGGAGTGGGTTTGTACACGCCCGGACGTGATATCTCGGAACCAGGGAAAGGTCTTCCATCCGGACCTTCAGTCCCTGCACCTCACAGCCTGGTACCTGAGTAGTTAGAGTTCCAGGCTTTGGGTCTTTCCGATGATGTCTACACCATGGTGGAGGCATCTAGAAAGGAATCTGCCAGGAAATGATGTGCCTTCAAATGGAAAAGGTTTTCCATTTGGTGCCAGGGTAAGGGTCTGGACCCCTTATCCTGTTCTGTTGCTAACATTCTTGACTACCTTTGGTCTCTCTCCAGCCATTTCTGCTTACCAGGCGCAGGCTGGTCAGTCAACAGTGGCGCAGGAGACAGTGGATGGGCGCTTTTTCAAAGGCCTGGATCACATATCCCCTCCGGCCCGTGAACCTCCACCTCCATTGCATCTACTGCTGGTATTGGCAGAGCTCATGGGCAAGTCTTTCGAACCAATGCACAAGTGTGAGCTGTCACATTTTTCGTGGAAGACGGCCTTCCTGGTGGCTATCACATCTGCCAGAAGGACAGGGGAGCTCCAGGCGCTTTCTATGGACTCCCCTTACCTGGCCTTCCACAGGGACAAAGTTGTCCTGTGCCCCCACCTGAAACTCCTTCCGAAGGTGGCGTCAGAGTTTCACCTTAACCAGGTGTTGACTCTGCCGGTATACTACCCTTATTACATCTCGGAGGCCAAGTACAGGCTCCATACTTTGGACCTGAGACGTGTTCTCTCTCTTGTTACAAGGAGGGCGGAAATTTGTGGCGAGGATCGCCAGCTGTTTGTCACCTACGCTGAAGCCGCTTCTGGCAGACCTGCAGCTAAATGGACCATTGCAAGATGGATTACATCATGCATAGGTCTGTGTTATGAATTGGCAGGCATGGAGCCTCCCAGAGGGATAAGAGCTTGTTCTACCCGCCATACTGCTGCATCGGTGGCTGATCCCTATCCAGGAAATCTGTCGGGCTGCTACCTGGAAGTCAGCAAACACCTTCATCACCCATAACCACATCGACCTTGAGTCACACTGGGATGCTGGTTTTGGGGCCTCAGTTCCCCAATCCCTGTTCCCTATGTAGGGGGTGTGCGCCTTGCCTCCCTCCTCCTGGAGAACTGCTAGGAGTCTGCCAATAAGTGTGGATGAACAACATATCCACGATCCTAGAAAAACAGGTTACTCATCTGTGACAATAGTTCTAGGAGTGGTATATGATGTTCATCCACACGGACCCACCCGACCTTCCCGGCTGCAGATGCACACAACCAGGCTTCCAGCGGGCTAAAGATCTGGCCACGGGCAGAGCTAAGGTATATACCACCCGAGTGGGTGGGAGGAGCCAGCTTGAAGACTTCTAGCAAGATTTAAAGGGGAAAGGGACATGCCAATAAGTGTGGATGAACAACATATACCACTCCTAGAACTACTGTTACGGGGGGGGGGGCCCTGTTGAGCAGCTATCTGGCAAGATGTGCCTGAAAACAGCTTCTCACATCAACAGAAATAAATCCTTAAAAAATCTACTAACAAGTCGAAAGAAGCAACTTTCAATTACAGATTTGTATAGACATTACTTCCCAGATTCTAGCGATACCAAACTTGAAATATGGGAAGAACGCAAGAAACGACTAGCAGCGGATCGAAAACGCAACCTACTGCACCAGACCAGGCCGTAACTGCATCGACATCTAGTGGGTCAGAACCTCCATGGAAAGCATTGCAATCAGCCATGCAGGCCATTGATATAAAAGTGGAGTCAATACTCCAGAGATTTGTGGAGCAAGACGCTAAAATTGACTCGGCGATTAATACCGCCACATCAGCTGAGAAGGCAGCTACTCAGGCGTTAACAACAACCTCCAAACTAGTCCAGGAGAATGCCCAGCTATGCTACAGGCTTGAAGCACTGGAGAACTCTATCCATGCCTCCCATATTCGTATTGTGGGCCTTCCTGAGGGAGCTGAAGGGGCAGAGCTCATCACCTTCTTGAAATCGTGGCTTCCTGAGGTGTTAAACCTTCCTCCAGAAGTGCTGGCTGACAATTTTTGGAAAGCCTTTAGAATAACACCCCGGGCAGCTGGTCCACGTGGAGACTTACCGAGAGTGATCCTTCTGGTTACCGCTAGCTCTACAGTTCGGGATATGATGCTGCAGGCCGCAAGGTCTGCAGATGGATTGTCTTTGGAGGGGAAAGTGGTGCACCTGTTCCCGGACCTCTCGTTTGCTACAAGGGCAAGACGGAAGAAGTTTGATTCAGTTCGGGCCAGACTTAGAGCCTTGGGGGTTTTCCACTCGTTGTTGATGCCTGCTAGGCTTCGGATTCATTATGGCGGATGCCTGTTTCAGTTCAACGACCCAGTGGAAGCGGGGAAAAAGTGGAGGCCATTAGTCGGGAGTTCCAGGCATCGAAGGTCATCGAACGGAGGATTCAGACTGAAGAAACTTGACATTTTTTGCAGACGATCTTGTTTGAACTTAAGTACATTGCCTGATTTGCTTTGATCTTCTCTCCATAGTTAATTATATGGATAATTACAACGGGCTTCTTTATTCAAAGCTGAGATTTTCACTTCCTTTATGACAGTCAGGTCTAAGAATTAAAGTTAGTTTAAGAGTCATTAATAAGTAATGGGTTTTCCTCTTGATGATTTGTTTAATACAGATTTAAAGATGTGGGGGCTGCTTATATGGGCACTTAATATGCTAAGGTAACTTACTATGGATTTGGGGACATATCAACACTAGATGTTGAATTTAAATCATATTAAAGTGGCACATTTTGGTTTTGTACCCCAAAAGCCTTAGATAGCTGTAGCTATTCAGGTACATTGATGTCTAACAAATTAATTTGTATTTTCCCCCATTTCCTAGACAATTCTGTATAGGTTCTCGTCTAAACCTGATGTACATTGGATGTATCTGTGCAACAACTGATGCCTTACAGACGACTGTACTCTATTTTGTTGTTTTATCAAAACAATAAACATAAAGTTTAAAAAAAAAAAAAGAACTACTGTTACAGGTGAGTAGCCTGTGTTTTCTGATTGAAGCGAATATTTGTTACTTGCTCCCTTTGACCTTTCTTCTGCATTTGACACTGTGGACCATGGGATGTTGACAGATCACCTTAGGTATTATGGAGGACTTGGCAGTCCAGTGTTGTCTTGGTTTGAGTCCTTCTTGTCTGCTGGATGTCAGCAGGTAACCCTAGGGATTTTTGCCTCCAGGGCCTCAGTGTTTCGTGCTGTGTACCTCAAAGTTCAGTTCTGATCCATATGCAGTTTGTGGTGTACATGCTACTTCTGGGAGAGATTGTGAGATGTGAAAGGGTACTGTCTGGGTTTTCACTGTTATGCAGATGTTATCCAGTTGAACCTCTCCTTCACACCAAATCAGGGTGATCCTGCAGGTGTGATAAATTGTCTGTCTCATTTAAATGATTGAATGACTACTTTCTGTCAGAGTCTGAATCCAGAAAAACAGTTGTCGACCAAGAACTATGATCTCAGAAGTCTGTGAGGAAGATCGTTGGCTATTTTCTTCTATCATCATTGGGTTGTACTGCCCTCCAAGCTGTGGATAAGCCTTAAAACCTGGAGGTCATTGTAGAGAACAGATTGACATTTGAACACCATGAATCAAATGTGTTCTGTTGTGTTTTTTTTTTTCTAGTTCAGAAATATTAACTGGGAAGATCACTTCTTTGCCATGATGATTTGGTGGCTCTAATCCAAGCCTTTGTTACATTTGGTCTAGACTACTGTAATGCTCTTTATGTTTAGCATTCTGGAGGTTCAATGCATATTCTGTCTGCAACTGGTGCAGAATGCTGCAGCCTTGTTGATCTCTCGTACAAGCATTTTCAGTCATATTACAGCAGCACTGGCTTCCGGTTAGATGGTATTACTGCCTTCAAGATTTGCTTGATGTAGTCAAAGCCCTGCATGGGTTATGTCCCAACTACATAAATGACCTCCTGGTCTATACTCCAGCTCAACCCCTTTGGTCTGGAGAGAACAATTTACTCAAGGTTCCACATGCTTGTCTGAAATCTTCAGGAAAAAGGGCATTCTCTGTGGCCACCCATTGCATGCAGAAATCTACCAGATCAGCTTTGTAGGATCTCCTCTGTGGAAGTTTTTAAAAGGGTTTTGAAGAAACATATTTTTTACCTGGTGTTTGAGGGTTGATTTTAATTTAGTGCATTATGGCATACAGTAGAGGGGTTATTACTATGCTTTGTGATTTATGTATTTATTCAGTGTTTTAGATAAGCTTGAAAGGATGTGAATTTAACATGTACATGCAGTGCATTGAGCTGTCAAGAGGCAGCATCATATTAAATAAAATGTGCCTGCTTGCTGTGCTTGCTGTCTTTCTTTGTATTTGCTGTCTATGCTTTAAACTTGCACAATTTCACTTAAACCTTCTTATTCCATGTGCATAACCCTCCTCCCATACTTTTCTTAACTTCAGGCAGTTTCACTTAACCTCCATGTGCTCACAATGGAGTTGCCAACTGTTCATTGCTTGTAAATCTTTTGGGATGCTGCGTGTATAAAAAGTGGTATATGAAACTAGTCTTTCCCTTCCCCATTCACTTCTAAATAAACTACCTTTGAGGCATATCAGAACTTCTGAAATTACCTTTTGAGGCGTATTGCCACTTCTAAGTCACATGATCAACGGTGTATTAGTTGCCAGCCACAGATGATAGCTGATGAAGTCTTGTGGGTGAGTATCAGCACTTGAGTACTGGCAGTTGAATTCAGCTTGATCCTTCCTGGGTGGAGGAGTAATTCATTCTCAATGCTTTGAGCTTCAGCCTCATTTTAAAAAGGACTGCAGTTATGCCAAATGAAGTGTAGTGGTTTCAAACAACATGAAGTCTTGCTGTATTCTGACATATGCAGTTAGCCCCAGCACTTGAACTGCTCTGGAGAGGAAAGAGTTAAATTCTATGCAGAGCTTAGAACATTGAGCTCGAGCTCAGTTCAAACCTCTGTCTGATGCACTTTGACGTGTAACCGTCAGATTCTTTACTCCGCCTAACTGAACAGTCACTCTGGAGATTTCTCCTCTGCTCATGGTTCTCGGTCGGTTTAAAGTCATCGGTTTTACCGATTCTTTCATTTTTTTTTTCGGTTCAGATCCCTGTCTGTGGTACAGTAAGTGCTTAGGTAGTGGACTAGCTCTAAAAACTTTGGGGAAATTGTGAATTTAAATAATTTCAACTGGTTCGGCTGAACCGGTTGCTGTGTAGAGTGTATATTCTTGTTTTCTCCTTCAGGATTTAGTGTGTGGTACCGGTCCTTATCGGTTTAAAAAAAAAACGTTTTTTTCAAATACCCGTAACACGGTTAGAAACCGATAAGGGAGTCTTGCCTGGCTGAAGCCGAGTAAAGGGTAAGTTTTGTCTGTTAGTATGGTTATGTCTGAGAAGCCCAAAAGAAAAACCGGGCCCACTGGGTTTCAACACTGCAGTTTGTGTGGGGAGGCCTTTGCTAAGGCTGATCCTCACACCACTTGTGTTTATTGTCTGGGGTTTGACCACCTCAATTCAGACTGCCAAATTTGCAAGAATTTCCCTAAAGCCACCCTGGATAAAAGACTGGGCAGGCTTAGGGAAAAGGAGGCCGAGACGTCCGCTGACCCGGATGGCCAGCCCGGTTTGATTCCGACCGAACCAGAAGGAGTGCCCTGTGACCAGGGCAATACTCCTTCAGGCAAAAGGAGAACTGATTCCGAGGGATCGGTTCCGTCAAAAAGAAAAAGAAAAGAAAAATTGACCGGTTCGAATCCAGAACCGCATCATCAGACCGCCGAGGAGATTGCCCAAGCGATTAGCATACTTGAATCGCTTCGTCGGGTTCCGACTGATCCGGCGCCTTCTGGCAGGCCTTCGGATCAGTCTGTTCCTCCGGTTCAGGATTATACCCCTGAAGATTTTTATGAACCGGATTTGGAGGGGGATGATGATTACGATGATGATGATGATGGAGTAGAAGGTGTGGATGAGCCCATAGAACTGGACATCTCCCCAGACAGGCCTTCTGGTGTTTCCCCTCCTAGGCTTTCTGAGTTGCCTTCCCACTTTATGTTCTACAGGAAAGTGGCAGAAACCTTCCAGCTCCCTTTGGAAGAAGCTGTCGAGGAGCAAGAGGCACCTGACTATGTGGAGATGATGGCCATCCCAGAGTCCACGAGGTTGTCTGTTCCTTTTCATAAGTCTTTTGGGAAACAGACACAAAAGTTGTTAAAAACTCCAAATTCTTTGCTTCCTGTAGACAGAAGGATGGACCCCCCCAAGAGGTACATGTTGTCAGGCTCAGGTACGGAATACTTGTACCAGCAATGCAGCCATGTTGGGGTTGTGCAGGCACCCAGAGATAAAGACTCAAGGAAGTTGGATGCCATGGCAAAGAAACAATACATGGCATCTTCCTTGGGACTCAGACAGGGTAATTACATGGCCTGTACAGCCAGATACCAGAAGTCCAGGTGGGACACTGTACTGGAACTGGCTAAGCAGGACTCCCCCCAACTTGCCAAGGAGCTGGAGGAGGTGGCTGCTGATGGGATTGAGGCATTGAAAATCCAGATTCATGCTGTTGTGGACTCCAAAGATGTGTCATCGAGAGTCATGACTACATCTATGGCTCTTCAGAGACTAGCTTGGCTCAGGTGTACTAGCCTATCTCAGGATACCCAGGCTAAGGCTATGGATTTCCCTGTAGTTAATAATTCTCTGTTTGGGGAGCAGACAGAGAATTATATGAAGAAGATGGAGGAATACAGGACTACCTACAGGAGTGCACAGGCCAAGGAAAGGCAGGCAACTCCTCAGAGGCAGCAAGCTAGGGGCAGGGGCAAGCCTTTTCATAGGCCTTTCTACCAAGCACAGGCCTCCTCCCCTTTTTCCCAGAGGGGGTTCTTCAGAGGGAGAGGTAGAAGGGAGATGAGCAGGGCTGCATCCTCCTCTCAGCCTAAGGCTCCTGCCAAGCAGACACCCTGATGTGTCTGCCAAGGTCGACTCCCCAATTCCTGTAGGAGGCAGGCTGGCTTACCACTTCCAGGACTGGAAGTCTGTTACCTCAGACGAGTGGGTCCTGGAGATAGTAAGCCAAGGACTGGCCCTCAGCTTCAAAAAATTTCCGAAGCTGAGAGCCAGGTCCTTTTCACCTGCAAACGTCTCTGAAACCATTGCCCTAGAGGCAGAGGTTTCACCTATACTGGCTTTAAGGGTTATAGAGAAAGTCCCTACAATTCACAGGGGCAAAGGTCTGTATTCCAGATACTTACTTACCCTGAAAAAAAACCGGGAGTGGCGGCCCATCATAGACTTAAGATACCCGAACAAACATCTATTAAACCCAAAGTTCAAAATGGTGACTCTGGGAATAATTCTTCCCTCTCTAGAGTCAGGGGACTGGCTAGCCTCCCTGGACCTAAAGGATGCCTACTTTCACATTCCCATCAGCTGCTCCCACAGAAAGTACCTCAGGTTCAAATTGCCTTCAGGCCATTACCAGTTCAAAGCAGTGCCCTTCGGCCTAACATCAGCTCCAAGGGTGTTTACAAAATGCCTAGCAGTAGTAGTGGCCTTTCTAAGGAGAAAAAATACTCCATGTTCCCATACTTGGACGACTGGCTCATTGTGGGCCAGTCTCCAAACCAGGTCAAGTCAGATCTGCAAGTGACCCAGCAAGTGCTCACTTCTCTAGGATTCTTTCTCAGTCTTCCCAAGTCAGTTCTCGAGCCAGTACAACTTCTGACCTTCATGGGGTAGAACTGGATACTGTCAAAGCAAGAGCATTTCTCCCCGTGGTAAGGGTAAGGGCCATCATAGAGCTGGTTTCTTCTTTCCACCTTCTGGTTTCTCGACCAGCAAGGCACTTCCATCAGCTTCTGGGCCACATGGCAACTTTCAGTGCAGTTGTCCAGGGGGCCAGATTTCAGATGAGGGACATTCAGTTTCACCTGAGGGCCTTTTGGTCTCAGAAAAAAGATCCTCTAACCAAACTCATTCCAGTGACTCAGACCCTGATCCAGGCTCTTCAATGGTGGCAGGATCAGGACAATCTCTGGCAAGGGGTCCCGTTCGTCACTCAGTCTCATTCTGTGGTCCTAACCACAGATGCTTCTCTCCTGGGGTGGGGAGCTCACTTGGGGGTTCTCACAGCCCTGGGAGTGTGGTCCACTCGGGAGTCTCTTCTCCACATCAGTCTTCTGAAGCTCAGGGCAGTTTACCTGGCCCTGCAAGCCTTCTCGGAATCAGTACAGAACAAGGTGGTTCAGGTCAGGACAGACAACACCACCACCATGTGGCATATCAACAAGCAGGGAGGCACTCGGTCTACGGCCTTGTGCATGGAAGCCATAAAATTATGGTCCCTGGCTTATTCTCTGCAGACCTCTCTGGTAGCAGTCCACCTCCCAGGAAAGGACAATGTGCTAGCAGATGCATTGAGCAGGATTTCCCAGGGCCATCACGAATGGTCCCTGGATCCCCTAGTGTTAAAAGTGATTTTTTCAAGGTGGGGCACACCAGAGATAGATCTCTTTGCAGCCCCAGACAATCACCAACTTCCTCTTTTCTGTTGCAGACCCCAAGTCTTGGGCTCAGTCCCTCTGGATGCTCTGATTCTGGATTGGGAAGGGAAATTTCTGTATGCCTTCCCTCCTTTTCCTCTACTGTTCAAGGTCCTGGTCAAGATAAGGGCACAGTCTTGCAAAGTGATCCTGATTGCTCCAGATTGGGCCAGGCAGCCTTGGTATCCCCTGTTGCTGTCCCTAGCAGTCCATCTTCCCCTGTCTCTTCCCAGGAATCACATGTAACCCCCGGACCCCTGCCTTTTTGCAAAATGATAGGTGGTATGCTGTTGAAACTGACAGCAGTACCTAGTGGGGACTGGGTTCAGGAAGGACTAGGTTACTCGGCACAAGGGGCCTAGGTTTGGCTACTCTGCACAGGGGCACCCAAGTAAATCCGAACACAGGAAGCAATAACTGTAATGTCCAATACCAGAAATGGGATTCTAAAGTGTGGCTTTTATTCACATCCAAACTGAACAAACAAAGCATAGACGGACCCCCATGGGGCTACATTCCTGGTAATGCAGATAAGAGATACAGAACACTTCTTCACTGTTTCAGCCCTCAGGCTCTGAACCCACCAGGCACACAGGCCGGACTTGCACGCAGCTTTGGGTACACAGCCCGACTTGTACACTATTTGGGTTTTTCCCAGCATGGCTCCCCTGCCGGCCTCTCGATCCCGGTCCATATGGCAGTGAACCAGATTTTCTGTTGGTGGCTCCCCAAACCACCTTAGAGCCTTCGACTCCTTAAGGGAAATTTCCTTCCAATCCCACGTCTGGGTACTTCCCTCATCACTGGCCAAGTGCATGAGGCAAAGTAGAAATCCACAGAGCAAATCCATAGAGGTGGACCAGGTTACTAAAGGTGGGGGGTCTCCCACCTCCAGCTCCCACAGTCCATACCCAGCCATTTCTCTGGACATTAAACAACTCTTTTGAAAGCTTGGCAATGTAGATTAAAGGGTAGACGTACAGCACATCTCCTCTATATGTCTTGACCTTCCCCTTGTGCTGGACTTGAACATACTTTTACTTTGGCTAAGCCTATTCCTCTAGGCCTCCCACTAATTCAGCAGTCCAATCCCCACTTTAACACAGTTCAGGTGAAACATAGGCCCTTAAACAAGAGCAGAACTCACCCTTTGGTTGCAGGTGCCCCACAGGTGAATCTTGACAGCTTCTGGTACCCAACACACTTGGAGAAAACAAGGCAGCTTCTTCTCTAGCAGTAGTCAGGGGGTTGCCCCTGGAATAGCAGGCAAACCTTCCACCCGCATCCCCTCAGGGATGGGGCACAGAGACCAGTAACAGCGGTCTCCACCACTTCAAGAACAGCTTACTGTGTTCATCTTTAGGCGGAAACGCACACCTTTCCCTAAAAGTAGCTGTGTATCAGAGCTTAGGCTCCAAGAGCCTGTGCACAGACTGCTGTGCTCCTCTCTTCAAGACTTCTCACACACCACTGCTCTCCACTGTTCAAAAACTCCCAACATTCTAATCTAACTCCCTTCTGCAGATTCCAATGTGGCTCATGCAGCTGCGATAGTTCTATGGTGATGTCATCCCTCAGTCTCAGCTGAGACTGAGAACAGAGTGAGACAGTGTGAAATCCATTTAACTGGAGTTTCACAAGCTGCCTTCCCTGCCTACCACTAGGTCTTACTGGGATTCTAGTAACCCCGGGTAACGGGGGGGGGGGTTACACACAACCTGTTAACCACCCCTCAGGGGAGGATCTGGTATCCCAACCTTCGGTCTCAATCTCGAGGCATGGCTCTTAAAGAGTTAGAGTATGCAGGTTTGCATCTGTCTCAAGGGATTCTGGACACTCTCAAAGCCTTTCGAAAACCTGCCACCAGAAAAACGTACAACTCTAAATGGAAAAGGTTCAGCATTTGGTGTTCCAAGAAGCATACATCACCAGATACTGCTGACTTTTCTATAGTTCTGGATTACATGGTTCATCTTAATGGCATAAGCCTCAGACCAGCTACCCTCAAAGTACACTTGTCAGCTGTTTCTGATTTTCTGTCAGTAGGAAAGCCCTCCTCACTGGCATCTCATCCTGTTTTCTGTATATTTTTCAAGGGATTACTTCATACCAATCCCCCCTTTAGGGATCCTACTCCTGCTTAGGACCTTAATGTTTGCATTGCTCAGCTTATGCAACCCCCCTTTTGAGCCTTTGTCTTCAGCAGAGCTCAAGTACTTGACTTGGAAAACTGTTCCTGGTAGCTATTACTTCTGCCAGACGTTATCAGTGAATTGCAAGCTCTGTCAGTGAAGCCTGATTTTATCTCATTCCCTAGAGATAAGGTGGTTCTTACCCAAAGTGGTTTCAGATTTTCATCTGAACCAATCCATGTCTCTCCCTGTTTTCTTCACTGATCATTCTTCTTCAGGAGAGAGAAGATTACACAGTTTGGATGTTAAAAGGGCCTTTAGCTACTACATTGAGTGTACTAAGGCACTCAGATTTGACTCCCTCCAGTTGTCCCTCACTTATGGGGAAGTGGGAAAGGGCAAACCTGCCACTAAGAGAACTATTGCCAGGTGGATTGTCTCTTGTATACAATTCTGCTATGAAACGCTAGGCAAAACACCACCCTCAGGCCTGAGGGCTCATTCGACTAGAGGTACAGCTGCTTCTCCTGGCTGCTGCCAGAGATATACCCTTACTAGAGATATGCAAAGCAGCCACCTGGAAAACAGTCCATACATTCACCAAGCATTACTCTCTGGATATCGAGGCTAGGAGTGATGCTCGGTTTGGTACAGCAGTACTGCAGAGCCTATTCCCAAAATAGGTCCAATTCCCTCCTCCATGGAGGTAGTGCTTGGTAGTCTGCATATGTCAGAATACAGCAAGACTTCATGTTGTTTGAAGAAAAAATTACTCACCTTAGTAACTGTGTTTCTTCTAATGGAGTCTTGCTGTATTCTGACCTCCCTTCCTGCCTCCCTCTCAGAACCTGGTTTTTGGGAAGTGGGTGGGCAGGTGCAGTGTTGCATCTTAGGGGTGTTACTTGGCACTCTCCCTTTTTTATCAAGGGGAGTGGGTTGTTGTTATAATTTGGTGATTATTTGTTCACTACCTAGTTTTTGTTTTGGATTTCTTGACTTGAGTCTTTTAGGGATCCAAAATATTTGGTTGCCTTTTTGGCTAGTAAAAAGTTTTATAATTTCCACATAGTGGGGGTGGGTAGTTAGTATTAGCTCGTAAGAATCTGACGGTTCCACTTCAGAGTGCAGCAGACAGAGGTTTGAACTGAGCTCGAGCTTAGCGTTCTGTGCTCTGCATAGAATTTAACTCTTTCCTCTCTGGAGCAGTTCAAGTGCTGGGGCTAACTGCATGTGTCAGAATACAGCAAGAATTCATTAGAAGAAACACAATTACTAAGGTGAGTAAGTTTTTCTTTTGTTTACCCTTGTCCACTAGAAATCTGACTTGAGAACACCAGACACATTTTAATCTGTGACTGGGTCGAGGTGTATGGCCCAGCTTTTAGAGCACATGTTCATAAACTGGGAAATCCTAGGTTAGAATCCCAGAAATTACTGATTTACCGTTTACCCTTGAGCAAGGTGCTTGATCTTGGTTTCTTGGTTTTTTGTCTCCCAGATGTAAAATTGTATAGCAGCATGACCCCCAACTCAAGATGAGTTATTGATCCTCAGTTAAGCTATTCTGGGTGAATCAATTTTAAAAGGCACAAACAAGTAAGAGCAGTGTCAGCAGTGAAAGGCCAGTCCTTTAACAGCAAGGCTACCCAGTTTCCTGGAACACAGCTGTTGATGAAGGGGCTGAACCACAGACCAAAAATGTGTTCCTATGGCTGTCTGCTTGCAAATGTTCAGCTAAAAAGGTTATGAAATGTACTGTAGAGGGAAAATATTTAAGAAAATATAGAGTGATATTCCTTTTCTTTTTCTGATGTAGAAAAAAGATATTGTTGTCCGAGTCGGCTGTGACAGGCCTTTGGCTGCGCCATCTCCCCAGTCTGGAAAAAGCAACATTACATCTCCTTGAAGTGCTTCTCTCCAGTGAAACAAAAATGATGGAAGATATAGTGAAGGCTTCATTGTTGGTAGGTCTGTGGGGAATTAATTTATTGTCCAAGCTGCAAAGGAACACGCACTGCAGTTTGGAAAGGGAATTGCTTGTGTTTCATTGAAGTTTGCTAAGTTCGCTATTCCAATGCATATTACAGCAGCACCAAACGAAATGCCCTTTCTCTAGGCCAAAACCAAAAGTGTATTTGTGGGAGTGCATTCTGGGCTCCATGACTCTGTCTCAGCAATTATAGGATACTGCTGTTTCTTGAAATATGCTGGTTACTGAGAAATTAATAGAACAGTAGTTGAAGATGGAAGAAAGTTGTCTTTATCGTCTGAAGTGCAAATTTGTCATGAGAAAGTAATAATGATTAAACTGGGAAGGTCACAGTATTTCTTTGTCAGTAGTGTGTTGAGCAGTTTTAAAACAGCTTGGTAAAATGTTATATACTGCAAACAGAAGCTGTTTTTCTCTATCATACGTGGGATTAATGTCAAAATTCCTGTTACACATGATTTTGATGTCATACACATGTATCATAAGATGCTTGGAATGCTAAAATAAATGGGCCCGGATATTCAGACTGCGCCAGGCTGTGGCGCAAGCCTAGGTGCAGCGCAACCTGGCTGCGCAGGGGCGTCGACAGGGTGATATTCAACGGAGCTGCGCCATGGCAGAGCATTGCTGAATATCGCACCCTGGCCACCCGCACTGCACATGGCGCAGTGGCACTGCATCAGCGCAAGTGGCCAGAGTGGAGCAAGGGGTTGCGCTAGCGCAAGTTCTGTTGCGCTAGAGCACAAAACCATGATATTCAAAGTGCACATGTAGTGAGCCATAATGCATGTATATGCAAATGAAGCCATTTGCATGTCATTATAGCCCTATTTAGATGCAGGTGCGCCGATCCCCGTCAACTTGCGCCTGGCGGCCTGCCAGGCTGCAGCCATCAGGGACCGACGCCCCCTGCACATCGCAGAAAAGTTCCCCACTGCCCAATCGCGGGCATATGTAGAAAATAATAATCGTCCAATATCCCTGGTGGTCCAGTGGACCGCTTGCAGCCCGATCGTGGGCTTAAGTAATAAAATATACCGTCCAATATCCCTGGTGGTCCAGTGGACCACTACACGCCTGATCACGGGCTTAAGTATAAACTGACCGACTCATTCAGTTCCAGTGATCGCCAAGAAGTTGATTGCGGCATATGTAGTGGGGGCCAACGCCTCTATATCCCCGGTGGTTCAGGTTTGCAGTTCAATCACCGGCATGTATCAGTGAGGATTATTTCGGTGGTCACCGTGGTACCACTTTCACTCGCTCATTGAGCCTTCACCACCCCGCTCCTCCTCGTCAGCGGCGGGCGGCAGCACCCCACTCGCCCTGTCAGCCGCTGCCGACCGGATATCAGACGGGTTACACCTATTGGTTCATTGCGTGAGCCAATGGGCGCAGTAGTTTATATCAGGCTGCCACAGTCCAGATGCACATATCTGGACTGTGTAGGTGAACAGGCTGCACGCCCATTGGCTCACACTGTGGACCAGTGGGCGACAGCCCTACTGTACGGTGTCAGGCGGGTGGGGGTGCTGCTGCCCGCTGACTGGGGAGCGGGCGGTGGGGCTCAGGGGAGGGGTACCACTGGACCACCAGGGATATTGACCTCCTTTTGAGTACATATGCCCGTGATCGGGTCAGCGAACGTTCACTTTTACCACCAGGGATATAGGATGTTTATTTTACTACATATGCCCGCGATTGGGCTGCTAGCAGTCCACTGACCACCAGGGATATCGGGCATGGGGGAGCGAACCAGAAGGTGCAGCCGAGTTGGTGGCCAATTATGTGCGGCAGCTGCCATGTTATGCCTGCAACACGGCAGCTCACCTGTGGGTGGCCAGCTGTTGCCTTTTTTTTTTTTTTGGCTCACCTATGTGCAGCGCTAGAGCAGGTTGCATATGATGGGCTCAGCACATCCTGGCTGAATATCGGGATGCGGAGTATGCATGGGCATGCCCCCTACCTTCGCCAGATATTACTGATGCACCCGCATCGGGATTTGTGCCAGGCTCAGTCCCCATTTGAATATCGCTCGGGCGTGATTGTGGGTTGCGATGCGGAAACAGTGTTGCAACGCGCAACCCTTCTGAATATCCGGTTCTGGTGTCCATCACCCTGTCACCCCCCAACACCCCTGCCTCACAAACAGGTCTGGGGTCACAACTGGGTGAGCGGTTTGGTGAAGGTGACTTTTACAGTTTATTTTGTTGGGCTGTGGGGGTGGAAGAAATGTCACGATCACCAGATCAAATCAATCATATATGGGGAGCAGTATAAACTTATTCCCCCCTTCCATCCTTGGTTTGTGATGACCTTGCAAATCACTATTGTTTTGGTCTTGGGGTTTATGAGTACCTTACAAACCTGGGGTTTGTAAAGCTGCTTCATTATTCATGACCCCCATACAGCGTTCTACATTTAATTAAGTTTTTTCCTTAAAATACACTACACGGCACCATTTGATGTCTAACAAAGGGCAACAGTAGATTTGACTAACTTTCACCATCGACTACCACCGTTTTGTTTTCTTTCCTGAATGGATTTCCTTTCCCAGTGTAGTTTTGCAGCAACCTAGTCACTTCACCATTATTCTCACTCTGTTGTCACAATCACTGGGCTAGGTGCTAGAGCAGAGCATGTAAAGAATATAAAATGGAGCGGGGTTGCATATCAAGACTAATCTGTGAGTGAGATACACATAAACACACAAGCCATGTCTGAAGTTGTAAATGTGTTGTTCTGCCTTTTCCTGAGTTAATTATTTTATTTTTTAATTTTTCCGTAGTGCTTTTTTCCCCGAGGGGGAGGCAAGGCTTAGGCTCTCCCACTTGAGACGGCTGAATTCAGCCTGTTTAGGGCATCATGGGGCCTGCTAGCACCCCATTTTTCCATTTTCTCCCATCACCCTCCCTGTTGCTGCAGTGTGCACATCAGCTTGCATATGTGGAGGCACGTGCATGCTGTAGAGTCCCGCAGCACCCTCCCATCATTGCCGTCCCAGACCCGCACTGCCACCAGACCTCCACCTGGTTGCAGTTGTTCAACGGGAATGACAAGTCACCCACCCTGGGAGAGGAGCACAGTCTTCCAGACACTTGATCCTCTCCCTCCCTGGCCTACTCCCAACAGTCCAGGTTCATTGCAGAATCTGGATAGTTATCGTCCAATATCTATTTCTTCTCCATCAAATAAATTGCTAGAAAAGATAATTAATGAACAAGCCACGGAATACTTGAGGGCCAATGGACTCCTGTCTCGGGAGAAGCATGGCTTTAGGAAATCTTTTAGTACAGATACGGCCTTGGCATGTTTTATGGACCATACCTTAAGGTCCATGGATCTTGGTAAACTAACTGGTGCGGTCTTTGTAGATTTGTCAAAGGCTTTTGATTTCGTGAATCATGCCATGTCGCACTGGAGCCTGAAAAGACATTGGCCGGGCAGCATCTCCCTGTAGGTGGTTCCAAAGTTAGCTCACAAACCATCCGTTGAAGGTTCACTTTGGAGAAGCTTTTTCTAATACACATATTTTGGAGCAAGGGTTTCCCAAGGGGTCCGTTTTGGGACCCCTATTATTTTCTTTATATATCAACCCCATTTCTAATATTCCTACAAAGTCGGATTTCTTAACTGTGCACTGATGATATTCTTTACCAGTGCAGCATCAGTGGATGAAATTAATTCTTCCTTGAACTTTGATTTCTCAGCACTGAATGGTTGGCTGTTGCAGCATCGTTTGTTGTTAAACACCAAGAAAACACAATGTATTTTATTTGGATGAAAACCTAAGTTAACTAAATGTCAACCA
The DNA here is from genome assembly GCA_016271365.2 of Neoceratodus forsteri. Lineage (NCBI taxonomy): Eukaryota > Metazoa > Chordata > Ceratodontiformes > Ceratodontidae > Neoceratodus > Neoceratodus forsteri. The sequence goes on from CM057453.1 coordinate 1,630,027,602, forward strand.
TTGCAAATAGTTGATTTGGCTGGAACGATGCTGCAACAGCTAACAGAATTTAAGTACTTAGGAATATTACTTGACTCAAATGTGACTTTTTCAGCTCATGTGTAGAACGTTAGTAAACTTGTAAACCAGAAGCTGGGCACATTATATAGACTTAAGGACTGTTTAACCAGAGAGGCCAAGGAATCCATTTCAAAACGTGTACTTTTACCTACATTATATTACAACTCATTTTTATTACAATGTTGACAGGCAGGGATTTAAATTTAATAAATAGGACATTCAATGCTGTTTGCCGACTTGTTACTTTAAAACCATAAAATACCCATCATTGTATATTATACAATGAAACTGGTTGATTACCACCAAAGTTAAACTTTTATATAACTTAGGCTGTTCACTTGGTAACAGCTTGAGACTTAAACATCTGCCTCCATTGTTTGGTCAAATGGAGATAAAAAAAGGAGGTAGAGTATTAATGTCATCCTTAAGTTCGCATTTAACTATACCCAAGATTTCAACTTGTATGGGGGAGCGTGCTTTTTCTGTACAGGCACCTAAGCTGTGGAATACATTGCCTCAGTCTTGCTTAAATGCAAATAACCATGCAAATTTTAAAATTCAGTTAAAATCTTATTTGAAACAACAAACTCTGAATGTTTTTATGTTTAAATTATTTTATTATGCAGGTAAAGAGCATACTTCCATAATATTACAGGCAACACACTGCTCCTCTTCCATCGTTGAGGTTGCTGGTCTCACAAATTCTGCATTACAGTATATTGTACGGGGGGGGGCGCTAATGAGCAGCTAAACCGACTAAACACACACTTCCTCAGCTCTGCTCCATTTAAAATTAAAAGTTAATAGAAATTGAGCTTTTAGAGTTTTTTCATTTTCTAACTAGCATGGGAAGACAACCCAATAATGGATGAGTACCTATCAGCAGTGAAACAGCCCCGCAATATGAGCAAATCAACGAATAAATGCAATGCGGCCCAAGACTCAGTGGCGACCAGTGGACCAGGGACAATCTCGCTGTCGGCAGCCGAAATCGCAGTCATAAGTCACATAGTAACAGAACAAGTACTGCAGGGCTTGAGCCCTAGATTGGACACCTTTGAAAAGAAAATTGGCGACCTAACAGCGGAACTAGGGAGTCACAGCAAAAGATGACTGGCTGATTTAGAACAGGGAGTCTCGGACTTGGATGATACCATGATCCAGATACCAGAAAAAGTGGCCCGCTTGGAAAAAGAGCTGGAAGCCCTGAGGGAGGTAGTAGATTACCAAGAGAATAACAATCGTCACAGCAACCTCAGGCTTCAGGGTTTGCCAGAAAGGAAGGAGGGGAGAAGTGCTTTTGATTTTTGTGCCTGTACCTTGCTGAAAATTCTGGGGATGACTGTAAAAAATGATCGGCTGAAGATTGAAAGAGCCCACAGAGTGTTGGCACCTAGGCCGGAGGCAGGCCAACCCCTGAGGCAGATAATTTTTCCATTGCATCATTTCGGGGACCGCCAGGCACTAATGGCAGCATTTAGAGCCAAGAAGGAGCTGGTATTCATAGGTGCACACCTTACAGTCACTCAGGACCTTTCCCAGGGAGTGCAAAAGAAGCAGCAGGCGTTTAATGCATCAGTGAATATGCTGTGAGAGAGGGGCCTTGAATTCTACGTGTCTTACCCTGCAGTGGTGTGAGTGCAATATGAAGGGGCTAATTATACCTTCTGGGAGCCAGAAAGACTGAAGGCATTTATCAACGACTGAGACAAGAAGAATGGAAAGAAGGGGTGAAGGATTTGCTCTGGATGATAAACTGTCTGAGCTTGGGAGTGTCTCCGGTGTGACCCATACAACATCTCGGGCCTGGACCTGACCCGCCATGTCTCCTCATTGGGGAAAATGTGCAAGCTTATCCCCAGTGAACTAGACCCTGGCTAATTCGGACCAAACTAAGATGTCAGGAGGAACCTTAAAGGCTTGGCCAGGAAACTGAATGGAAACAGGTTTGTTTGGGGGGGTGACTGGCGTGTAATTTTTGATGGCTGTGGGTCGCCTCACCTAACCGTGACCTTTATAACCTCTGGAAAAGCTGGACTGCCACAGAGTATGGCTTGCTTCTATGAATGATGCTTTAGAAAGCACTGTAAAAATAGAAAATGCCTGAATATGCTGCCGTGAAATGGGGGCACTTATGAAGTGGGCATACCCCAATCCCTAACTGACTAGCGTTAATAGGATGGGATTAAAAGTAGGCAATCATTGTGATGTGAAACTAGGTGGGGGGGGGGGGACTGGAGACACTTCTGTCTGCTGTGCAGGCCGAGAGATCTTAACACTTTGGCTTGCTCAAACAAAATGTGCACACTTTTTCTTATAATCGTATAGTAACTAGACAAGATGCTCTAAATATTGATAGGACGGAGCGGAAGGGAGGGTGGCGCATGGGGGAATATTAATGAGGCACTGTGTAGGTTATACGCACACTTGTTCCTTATGGAGAATGAGAGGGATTCACAAAGTGGAAAAAAAGGTGAAAGCAGTGGAGAGAGGGAGGGGGCATATGCGGTGTATATAAGTTCTTGGATTCAGAATGTTGTTAATGTTTTGTTAAATGTATTGTTCAGACTGTTATGGTGGATTATTCTGCAATGCATGGTGGCGAGATATGAAAAAACATGGAAGGTGCGATGGGGTGGCTTGCCTGGAGAGGGGTCTGATGAGTACAGGAAATTGATTCCCAGATATTATGGCAGGTAAACCAGAAGTAATTATTTCATGGAATGTGTGGAGCTTCTGCTCACCGGTTAAGACAACTAAACTATTATCAACCCTCAAGTGCAGAAAGGCGCAAGTTGCCCTCCTCCAAGAAACCCATTTAACACCCAAGGAACACAAGTTAGTAGGGGATTGGGTGGGTGCATGTTATGCAGCTTCTTACACATCTCATAAGAAGGGGGTTGCAATACTGGTGAACAGAGGCTTTCTGTTGGAGGTCACGAGGGTCCTTAGAGATAAAGAGGAGGGTAGATATATTTTCATCACAGGAAACATTAGGGGACAGGAAATCACCCTGGGGAGCATATATGCCCCTGCTGTGAATGAGCCAGAGTTCTTCCAATGCATTGTCAATATTCTTAGCAGGGAACAGTTCCCAGGCTTCATAATGGGGGAGGATTTTAACTGCACCATGGACTGTCAGCTGGACTATTCAGGCAAAGGCCAAAGGTTCAATAAGGCTATGGACACATGGGTTAAGGGGTTACAAGATCAAGACCTTGTTGACAGTTGGAGGGCCATAAGCCAGGGAATATACTTTTTATTCAAACCCCCATAAGATTTGGTGAAGACTTGATTATATTTTCATTCAAAGAGGGCTATATGCCAGGGTGCAAAATGTTTAGCATAGTCCCATAATCATCTCGGACCACTCCATGGTGCAGTTAAATATGAATATGGTTCATAGTTTATTGCAGGAAAACTCCATTGAGCAAGCTCATTCACAAGGAGGTCCTGGGGAACGTTTAAAAACAGGGGAAATTACATACATAATGTCTTGGTATAAAGTAAAGTTACGTAAGGGAAATTACATACATAAGGTCTTGTTACAAAATAAAGTGGTAAACATAAAAGGTACATATATGTAAACATAACTTGTCGGGCGGGGATGCTGGGGGGCAGAGGACGTGGAGGTTCCCAACCTACTTGCTCTGCAAAGAGGACTTCAGGAAATGCCTACATGATCAATGGAAAACATATTGGGATCATAACAAGAGATCGGTAGACTCCCAAGGGACTCTTTGGGAAGCAGGGAAAGCCTATATGAGGGGAGTAATAATTGGCCATACAGCCAGAATCAGGAAAGAACAAAAAGGAAAAATGCAAATGCTGGAAGCTAAAATTAAGGAATTGGAGACCCTGATATTGGGGGAAGGAGGAGAGACTATTAGAAGGCAGTTGGAAGTAGCTAAACCAGCACTGAATGAATGTCTCACGGGGGAAGTGCATAAAAAATTACTGTTTGCCAAACAGAGAATACACGAATGGGGTAACAAACCAGGCCCACTTTTAGTTAGGCTAATGGAAGGGGGCAGGGTGGAGCAAAAAATAATTGCCATCAGGAACCAGCAGGGAAAAGTCACGCATGCAGAGAAGGAGATTAAAGAAGTATTCCAATCCTTTTATGCTAAGCTCTACAAGGCGGAATGTGGGGGGACGGAGGTGGCAGCAGGTAATTTTCTGGATGGGATTACCATACCCACTTTGAGGGAGGAGCAAGCGGAGAAGCTGGGGGCTCCTATCACAGTCACAGAAGTGAAGAGGGCAATAACAAGTCTTAGGTCTGGGAAGGCGGGAGGCCCAGATGGCTCCGTGGCTGAATACTACAAAGAAATGAAGGGGTATGTGGCTGAACCTCTAAAGGATTTGATGGAGGAAGCAAGGGGGAGAGGGGGCTTCCCAAAACTTGCCTCGAGGCCAGCATATGCTTGATAGTAAAGCAGGGGAAAGACAGTTTAGAGTGCTCCTCCTACAGACCTATCTCCTTATTAAATTACGACTGCAAAATAATGGCCAAGGTATTGGCTACTAGATTCGTGGGTATTCTCCCACAGGTTGTACACTCGGACCAAACAGGGTTTGTCCAGGGGCGGATGTCGTGTCATAATATGAGGCGGCTACTGAATATTATAGGTTGGGGGGGGTCAGCGACCTGGACAGGCCTGTGTCCTGTCCATGGACACCGAGAAAGCCTTCAATAGAATTGAATAGACATTCCTCTTTGAAACATTGCACAGGTTCAGGGTGGGGGAAAAATTTGTGAAATTGGTGCAGATGCTGTATAGGGAGCTGAGGGCACGGGTGCTAGACAATGGGGTGGCATTGACAGAATTTAGGCTACACAGATGGACAAGGCAGGGGCACCCCCTTTCCCCCTACTATTCGCTTTGGCAATAGACCCGCTGGCCATTAAGATTAGAGAGTCGGGATATTTGGGGAGTGCCAGGGGCTAATGGCAGGCAGCACAAATTGACTTTATACGCAGATGACCTGTTAATTTATGTAACACGGCCAGGGTAGTTTGTATCCACCTGCTTTCAATTATAAAGGAATTTGCCGGCATTTCAGGGTATAAGTTAAGTCTGCAAAAGTCAGAGATCCTGTTGCTAGGCGATGGGGGGGGCAAGAAAATTGGGGGTTAAAGAGGGTGGACAGATCTTTCACATATCTGGGTATTAGAACTGGGAGGGACCTAAAAAGGCCGTATGAACTAAATTATATGCCTCTATTCTAAGCAGTGGTATCGGATTTGGATAGGTGGATAGAGAGCTTCCCATTTTGTGGAAAGGCAGAATCAACCTGCTAAAGATGAATGTTCTATCGAGAATCCTGTACGCAGTGCAAATGGTGCCAGTGAGCCTTACGGAAAAAAATTTTGCAGTGCTGGACAGGGCATTTGGGAAATTTCTATGGAAGGGTGGGAAGACTTGCATGGTCTTGCACAAATTTAAGGCACCGAAGGAGAATGGTGGTTTGGAATTCTCAGATTTGAAGGGTTATTATTTACCGGTACAATCCAGATATATCCAGTGCTGGGTTAACAAAGGAGTGGCAGCCACATGGCTGGATCTAGAACAGGGGGAGACACCAGCCATGTTGACGGCCTACCTAGCAAAAGGTAGAGATAGAGCGTATAAACGAACACATAACCCAAACACAATGGTAGAGTCAGTGCTGTTAGCATGGAAGAATACTATCCAGAGGTGTGGAGAGGGGGAAAGGGATACTGCCTTGTTCTGATTGCTAGGAACCCAGGATTTCTACCAGGGATGGATGATCAGGACTTTATTGAGTGGGAGACTAGGGTAGTGAGATGTTTACGAGATCTATACAACAAGGAGGAATTGCTACCCTTTGAGGATATCAGTAGAGGTCTGGGACTTCCCCCGTTCGCACCTTTTAGATTCTTTCAGGTGAGGCATTTTGGGGAGAAGGTTATGAGGAGGGCACAAAATGATAACCCCATCGATGAGGTGCAAAAATAAATCCTGGAGCCACAAAACATGAGAAGGGACTGATGGGGAGGGCGGCAAGGATAGACAGGAGCTTCCTACAGGATAACACGCTCTTGGTAAGGGAGAAGTAGGAAAAGGACCTAGGGGTACCCATCACAGACGAGAACTGGGCATTGCTGATTGAATCGCATATGGTTCTCCTGATATCTAATAGATACAAGGAAGCCCAGTTTAAATTTCTGCACAGGCTCTTCTACCCACCTAGCAGGGTTCACAGATTCCACCCCACAATTTCCCTGAATTGTGGGAGATGTAAATTAGAAAGAGGGACATATATCCATGCCTTTTGGGGATGCAGAACCTTACAAGATTATTAGAAGGAGGTTGCTGTGTGTCTTGAAGGCATGTGAGGGGTGAAACTAGTGGGCTCACCTGCGTCCCTGCTCTTTGGGGTTGAGGACGGGGGGGGAATGGAACCTGCATCACAGGAGAATAAGAATAATGCTGGTAACAGCTAGACAAATTATCCTTAACACATGGGTTTCCTCTGTGACGCCTACTGTGCAGATGTGGAGATACCTGCTCCTAGCCAACTTGGCCCCGAAGAGACTAACTTATGCCTTACAAGGCAGGGTGGAACGATTTTACCAGGACTGGGGTCCACTTCTGGCCTCCCTGACACCAATAGAAAATAGTGCCCTGCACCAGGGGTTATCCTGATTTAGCAAAACCAAATGGATATGACTAACATTTAGGAATGGACGCAACAGGTGTGAGACTACCTCACACTGAATTGTCTTTATAGGTTGGATCTGAGAGAACCACACACACATGCTGCAGAAGGTTTTCCTCTCTCTCATAAGGGAAGGAAAACTAGGATTTATACATATCTTTTTTTATCCACCGAATTCATTGACTTGAATGAAATGTTATAACTTCATATAACTATACTTTCTATCTTCTTATAGATCTGTTCTCTGTATTATTTCTCTGTAGTTAAATAATGTTTCTTTGTATTTTGTTTTCTGATTATTCTGATCATGGTATAATGGGATCTTTAAGGCCTATAGGAAGCTCATCAGAATACCGTAATGAAAGGGGGGGGCCTAAGATAAGGGTTTAAATAGTACTGTGATAACTGGCTCCTTTACCTTACAGGTGATTGTTTACAGGTGATTGTTTAATTGGTTGACATAACATGGATGTAAGTGAGAACATGTGACATGCTGATATCTAGTTTATACTGAAAAAAAAACTCAATAAAGATATCAGACAAAAAAAAATATTGTACATTTCAGTATTGTCTGTTCTTAAACATATTATCGACCTGTATTTTGTCTAAGAAATTCCCCAAATTATATGCATCACACCTTATATTATTTCCCTAACTGATTGTCCTCCCCTTTGCCTCTGCTTCTGTGTTATATCACTATTGTGCTGTGAAAGTTTAACCAAGATTACCCTCTACCCTTCTTTCTTTTCCTTGTCTATTGATACCCATGTAGCCCTGTTCCATGGGCATCCTTGCAGGGTTGCTCTTCTCATGTAACACTTACCTGTGAACTTCTCCAGAGATTCTGTCTCTGCTTCCGATCCTCTCCTTAGCTCATAGGTAATGTTCCATCCTTCTACTGCAAGTTCTGGATATCCCTTTATATGTCTTGGACTTCTGAAAGAGAGCATACATGAACTTCAGAGTTTTACACTATCCCTTGTTGTAATGCCGTAGCCTCCCCCACTGGCAGAGTATTAATATGCATTCCCCACTTGTTCAGGAACAATTCCTCCTTCCCATATCTTTTATATGTCAACCTCTCCAGTGCTAAGTTATTGATTACTAACGTTTTCCATTGTCTAAGTGATGGCCACACATGTGAGACCCATGTGTTCTGTATACATTGTCTTGCCATTTTCAAAAGCACCCTTATAGTTCTGGGATATGGCTCCCATCCCTCCATTCCCAGGTCCTCCATCCCAAACATTAGAGAGACTGCATTGTCTGCTACAGGGGTATGCATAGCGTTTGTGACTTCTCTGGCTGTCTCCGTCCAAAATGGGTGAAGCTCTCCGCATTCCCAGAAATAATGGATGTATGTGCCCCTTACTGTATTGCATTTACCACATATGGGTGAGACAGCTGGATGAAACTTGTTGACCACCACCAGGGTCTGTATAATCTATGTAAAAATTTATACTGTGATTCTTTGAATTTGCTACATATCAGTAGCCCCATATGTGCCTGTAAGACCAGGGACCAGTTATCTTCTGTGATCAGAATTCCCAAGTCCCTCTCCCATAGACCCTTAACCTTCTGTGAATGTTTTTAATGTTGTATTTAATATATGCATTGTATGTTAGTATATCTTGTATATTGCTGTTCCATCATAGCCGCAATTGTAGTAGCTCTGGGTTGTTCCTGAAAAGGGGCCTTTGTCTCAGTGTACTCACCCGATTAATGAAGTGAAAATAAAATAAATAAATAAACCCGAGTTTGCATGCGAACACGGGTCGCTGGCATGGCAGGAGGTAAAGCGCCTAGTGCCTCAGCCCTCCACGCCACCAGGCCGGCTGTTGAGTTGATTATTCTTCACAAACGCGGTAGTGAGAGGAAGCTGGGAACTATAGGCCAGTCAGCCTGACACTGGTCGTGGGGAAAGCTAATGGAGTCATTGCTAAAAGAAAGCACTGTGGAGTATCTCCTCTACTCACACTTACTTTAAACACCTTCTAAGAAGTCACCTCCTGCTTGCAGACAGTTGCTCCGGCTTCCAGCCACCTTAAACTCTACAGATCCCTATTTCTAATGAGGGAAATAGATAAAGGTGGGGCTGTAGATGTGGCCTACTCAGATTTCAGAAAAAGCTTTTGACACCGTTCCACGTAGGTGGCTCATAAGGAAAGTGGACAACTTAGGGGTGGGTCAGAAGGTGGTAAACTAGGTAAAAAAATTGGTTAAGGGATAGATGACAGAGGGTAGAGGTAAACGAAGTTCACTCCAGAGAAGGGAGGGTGTCCTTTTTAATGTCTTTTTAAGTGACAGTGCAGATGAGCTGGAAGGGAAGGTCTGCCTCTTTACAGATGACACCAAAATCTGCTATAGTGAGGACACTTCAGAGGAGGTGGAAAGAATGTGCGGAGAGCGGCGAAAACTTGAGGAGTGGTCAAGGGTATGGCAGCTGGGTTCCAGTGCAGAAAAGTGCAAAATCATGCACTTGGGGCACAGAAACCCAGAAGCTGAATGCAAAATGGGAGGAGAGGAATTGATGGTCACCAAATAGGAAACAGACATGGGCAGACTTGGTGATCCCAGCGGCCCTTATCTGCCATCAATTTCTATGTTTCTAATCATAGCTGATGATCTCAAGGTGGAAAAGCAGTGTGACAAGGCAGTGGGTAAGGCCAGTAGGGTGTTGGGGTGCATAGGGAAGGGTATCACCAGCAGAAGGAGGGAGGTGGGGTTGCCACTGTACAGATTGCTGGTGAGACCCCACCTGGAGTACTGTGTCCAGTTCTGGAGACCACATCTCTGGAAGGACATAGACAGAGTGGAGGAAGTGCAGAGGAGGGCAACTAAAATGGTGCAGGCCTGCAGGGTCTGCATCAGAATCACTATGAGGAGAGACTGAAAGACCTCCATATATACACCCTGAAAGAGAAAAAGGAGAGGGGGGATATGATGGAGACCTATAAATACCTCAAGGGGTAAATAAGGTACAGGAAGGGAGCATTTTTCAGAGGAGAAGATGGATCAGAACAAGAGGGACATGCAATGAAGCTGGAAGAGGGTAAATACAAGAGAGATGTGAGGAAGTACTTCTTCAGTGAGAGTGATGGATACGTGAAACAGTCTTCCAGAGGAGGTGGTGGGGACACAAACAGTGGTGGTCTTCAAGCATATATGGAATAGGCACAAGAGAATCTTAGTGGGAAGCAAGGGGGGAGTGATCTGAAGACCATGTAGTGTCTTTTCTGACAGTATAAGCAGGGAAAAAATGGGCACACTGAGTAGGCCAAGTGGTTCTTATCTGCCGTCAAATTCAATGTTTCTGTGTTTCCCCATATCCTGCCCTTCTCTTCTAAGCATTGTGTTCATAGCACCAACAAGATAAGGATGTTTTGTGTTTGAAAGGTTTCACAAAATGGGGGAAAAAAACCTGTTCCCTTGCCTATTGGTAGGAAATGTGCTGCTAACCTTCATTACGCCGAAATGCTGCACTTCCCAAGGGCAAAGGTGTTTTGCGCACCATGCCCCTCTCTGGTTCAACTCTCTTCAGGAAGATCTTATGTGGCAGCATACGTTGGGTGCTTTCAAAGTCCACCTTAAACGACACTTGTTAAATGATGCCCAGTATGACTGTCACTCATAGCTTCACCTCAACTCCTCCGACCCTGATACCCCAGGGCATCCCTCTCCCTTTCTCCCCTCCTTCCTCAAGCCCTGTCCCCTCTTCCCTCCCACTCACCTCTCACCCTTACCCCCTACTCCTTCCCTTGCCTTCCCCTCAACCCCCAACCTCTCACTTCCCACCCCTGCTCCCTATCTTCCTTGAGACTGCTCCTTCCTCCTTGCCTCCTCTCCCATCACCCTCACCAGCTGCCTTTCTCCCTTCTTGCCTCCTCTCCCCCCACCCTCACCATCTGACTTCACACACACACACCCTCCCCCTTGCCCAGCTTAATTCTCGCTGTATCGTCTGCTCACTTGGCACTTGGGGCTCCTCCCCTGCCCACCCTGCACTTATCTCCTCTCTACTAACCTGCCACCACAGACAACTGACCGGTACTCACCGTCAGGCATCTAATACCTGTAAGTCTATTATTTGGCCCCTACTCCCCCTTATCCTGATTGTCTTGTTTGCTCCATTATATAATTCCCACTTCCAGTCCTGTGTAATTTTGTACTACTATGTTTTGTGAACTTGACGTGGAACCGATGTAAAGAGCTCTGAGCTCTAATGGTTTAATTCCGAGACTGTAATAAATAAATAAAAATAAACATGTGCTTAGTTTGGGGATCAAGAAGACATTAAAGTGAACACAGAAAGGATGAAAAACGTGTTGAATTATGATAAAACCACCCACTTATTGTTTATAGAGAAACTATTTGGTTCAGAAATGGCAGATTGTTTTTCTGTAAATCGTTATTAAAAAAATAAGGATAGTATATAATACCTTTTGAGTCCTAAAGTATTCTTTTGTAAGTGCTGCAGATTGTGTTTAGTATTTTTAAAAACTGTTCTCTAAGCAGCGGTCAATTTGGGGTCGGGTCTGTGGAGCACACCTGCTGACAAGTCATGTTTGAGATCGGCTCTTTATCTAACGGCAGTTAAATCTTTAAAATCAATATTTTCTTGTTGATAAAACAAAAATCCTTCGACAGCATTATACTCCTCCGACCGTGCTGCTTCTTTAGATCTATTTTTGGACAATGTGACGCACAAATAAAGGGCCTATGGGTGGCTCCAAAAATCAACCGGCTGAGGCAGAATAGCATGGGGCTGCAGCTAATCCCACTCCAGGGAGTGAACCTCCATGGAAGGCTCTCCAGAAATCAGTGCAAGTTATAGATTCGAAGATTTAATCCATCCTAACCAGGTTTGTGGAGCAGGACAACAAAATAGAAGCTGCAGTTAAAACAGCTTCAGGTGCAGAATCCACTGCCACAAAAGCACCGGTAATGACCAATAAACTCACGCAGGAAAACGCCCAGCTCCAATACCGTCTGGAGGTCCTTGAAAATGCTCAGAGGGCCTCCAGTGTGAGAACTGTAGGCCTCCCAGAGAACTGTGAGGGAGATAGCCTGCTCTGTTTTCTTCAAGGCTGGCTACCTGGAGCTCTGAAGTTGAGCCTGGAACTCAAGGTGGAGCATTTTATGCGGATTTATTGGATCTCCCCATGATCAGCCCCAGCCCCAAATGATATGTCCCGGACTGCTCTACTGGTTACTTCTGGCCTAGGTACTAGAGATTGGATCCTACAAGCAGCCAGAGAAACCAATCAGCTGCACTTTCACAGAGCCATGGTTTACCTCTTCCCTGACTTATCTTATGCTACCAGGACCCGTCACAAGAAATTTGATGGGGTACAGGCGAAACTTCGCAGTCTAGGGGTTGCCCATTCCCTGTTGATGCCGGCGAGACTGCGAGTTCATTATGGTGGCCATATTTTCCAATACACAGACTCAGTGGAGGCAGGCAAGAAAGCGGAGGCTCTCGCACAAAGGAATTTTACAATACTAGTAGTCAGGAGTCGTCTGATCTGGAGGAGGAAGCTACCTGAGCCTTGCTGAACTTGTTCTTTTTCCTTTTTTGGTGGACTAATGTGTAAGAGGTTTCTCCTCCGCTAACTTTAAAATCATTCCACATATTATCAGTAGCAGTGGTTTGGTTTTGTTATATGCAGCTGCACAGCCAAGTCATCTATGTGGGAAGTGGGAGTATGGCTGTAACTAGGGTCAGGTCTAGTTTATTTCTTTCTCCTAACTAAATTACTTGGCAGCCACTATAACAATATAAAAGTTTAAATTCCTAAATTTAGGAGCTGCTTGTTACAGGCTGTTTTACTGCAGTGTTGAAACCACGTGGAGGGCAAGTGCGTCGTTCTCTATGGCACAGACATGGAGCTACCACAGGTTACGATATGTTTCTATAGTTTATTGACTGCCAGTTTTATTTATTTATTTATTGTAAATCAGTTTACAACCTTTGAGCCAGAGGCTCGTTTCCAAAGGTACCTCGTCACATTGAGGACAAACATTACAAATTTAGGTTACAGGATACAAGTAGCTGAAATTAGCGTTACACATATTGATATTGGGAGTTGGGAGGGTGCTGAATATTAAACACTTTAATACATGTAGAGGAAAAATGTTTTCGGATTGGGGATCATAACAACACAGGTTATTGTGTAAGGATGTTTGGTATAACTTTTTATGTTGCAAAGATTACCCAAAAGTCTTGTAGGGTGCATCTTATCATGGATAACATTACTTCTAGGAGCATGGATATGTTGTTCATCCACACTGTTTGGCACGTCCCCTTTCACTTTAAGATGAACTGGAAGTCTTCAAGCTGGCACCTCCCACCCACCCAGGTGGTATATACCCTCGGCTCCACCCCATGACGCCAGATCTTCCTTTCCGTTGGAAGAATCAGGTAGCCTCCCTCGTGCTCACGCGGTTTGTAGGCCCTTACTTTCAAACCTTTGCTTATTCAGAAAATTCGCATTTTTCGCATTAGCAATTGCAAGTTCGCTGATTCGATTATGGAAGACAAATCTTCCCCCAGATTTCGTCGGTACCCTTGAGGCCAGAAAATGTTGTGCACCGATCCCCACACTGCATGCGTCTATTGCCTCGATGTTGACCATGACACCTTGAAATGCGATATGTGTCTTGCCTTTCATCCCAACGTCCTTGATGACTGTTTCGCATGCCTGAAACTGGGGAGGCTGGAGAAGAGGAACCCTCCCGGTGAAATCCAAGGAGGCTCGGTGGGCGGGTTCTGTGGCTGTGGGATTCGCCAAGCAATTGGAACGCATGCAAGCATTCGAGGAGGAAGCGGCTCGTGCTCCCGAGACTTCTCGGAGCTTCTTTGTTCCACTCAACCTGGGCTCCACCTTCTCAGGTTCCTTCCGAGAGTTGTGCCAGTCTCTCCCGACCAAGGGAGAGGCGCCTGCGGGCTTGCATTCCTCTCAATCCTGTAAGCAGGAGAAGGACGCGGGATCGTCTTCGTCTCGACAGAGACGTTCTTGGGAGTGGGAGAGATCTCGATTCCAGGAACATGCAGTCTCGACCTCGGTCGAGATCGCTTCTTCACCGCTGGCTTTTCGGCCTTGCCATCAGGTCAGTCGACCGAATTATCGATCAACGATGTTGAAATCATGATCGATCCGATTTCACCGACTCTGGTCGACGAATCCCTCGATCGAACCCCTAATCTGGTCTTTCCAGATGACGAGACCCAGCCTGCTGGAACTCCCATAGAAGAAATGGTCCCTGATCCCAGGAAATTCACCAGTCCTGCCAGTGTCTCCCGGGCGACCGAGTTGGCCCGTCCGATCTCGATCGAGGTCTCGGACCCCCTCGACCGACATGCCAAGGAAGAGCCACAAACACTCTAAAAAGAGGCGATGCCATCAGTCGTCCTCTTCCTCCTCGGATGAGTAGAGGCTCTGGCGGAAACTCTGTCGGCGCTATGAGGACCTCATGTAGCAACAGCTAATTTTGACCGGGCACAGGCCGATTCCGGCTTCTACACCGGCCATTACCTGGCTTTCACCCCCTAGGCCGAAGCCGACTCCTTCGGAGCCGATTAAATCAGTTCCTCAGCCCGCGGAGCCAGCAAAACCACCAGCTCAGCCCAAAACGGTCTCTCCACCAATTGTGGTGGAACCACCGCCCAAACAGCCTGTGGGAGGGGCTCCTTCCAAGGAAGACAGACCAGACACCGGGCTTCCCCGGTGGTTGTCAGTCACAGTCACCCCAGACTGCCCTCGGCGGGTCAAAGGTGACCTGGGTGGTCGGCCATTATACCCAGATTCCTTGGATTCGGACGTCACTGGCTTGCATTCTCATCCAGGAGATGATGAATCAACCATTGGCTTAGAGATGGAGGAAGGTCCCTTGTCTTTTCAAGGGATTCTTCGCCTCATCTCTGAATCTACAGGGATGTCCCTGGAGCCAATCCAGAAAAAGGCGGAGTACCCTCTTACGGATATCCTTAAGAGAGGAGATACCCCTACGGAGTCCTTTCCTGTGGCTGAGGCTATTGTCGGCCTGGCCCTAGAAGTTTGGCAGCGCCCTACCTCTTGTCCAGCTCTGTCTGCCCGCATGGCCCGCAAGTATGCGGTACCCATGGGGTCCCTTGTGTGGTTCACAGAGCACCCTTTGGCCGAGAGCCTGGTGACCGCCTCTGTTTTCAGGCATACTGGTAGATCTTACCTGGAGAGGGCTCTTGCAGTAGGTAATTACATATAGGACTGACACCGGCAGGCGGCAGGACCCCACGGAAAAATTTCTAGCCAGCAGTCCCTGGCGAGGGACCGCCACCACGTCAGGTGACCGGCGTCAGGAGACGTCGGTATAAAGGGGCGGTCCCGGACGCCCGCCTTCCAGTTCTCTCCCGCCGTTAACTCGTGCAGCGCCTCACGTAAAAGTTTGTGCTTCGTCAGCCCTACCTGACTCCTTTCCTCTCCCACTGCCCTTCCGGAATCCCCAGAGGAACCGGTAGGAGGGAGGTTTTCCCTCCACCTTCCAGGATGGGAGAGGATAACCACTGTTTCTTGGGTGCTCCAGCTCATAGCAGAAGGACACTCCATAGAGTTTCTTCAGAAACCACCCCGCCACCCCTCTCTGAAGTCGTCGTATTCACGGGAACACCTTCCTTTGGTCCAGGAGGAAATCTCAGCTCTTCTGTTGAAGCAAGCGATAGAGCCCGTCCCCCTTCATCTTCAGGGGATGGGTTACTATTCCCATTTCTTCCTGGTCCCAAAGAAGACAGGAAATCTCAGACCGATTTTAGATCTCAGTTCCCTGAATCTTTATGTAGAGTACAAAAGGTTCAGGATGCTCTCTCTGCAGAGCCTTCTGCCCCTCCTCCAGCCGGGTCAATGGCTTTGTGCCCTGGATATGCAGGATGCCTATCTGCACATTCCCATTTGCCCATCTCATCGCAAATACCTTCGTTTTGCATTCCAGGGGGACCACTGCCAGTTCAAGGCACTCCCGTTTGATCTATCCTCGGCCCCAGTATTTACCAAATGCCTGGCAGTGGTGGTGGCCCACCTGCATACCAAGGGAGTACAGGTGTTCCCTTACCTGGACGACTGGCTCCTGGCGGCCTCGTCCAGGAAGGAACTCCTGCGTTTCCTCTCCCTCACCCAGCAGGTTTTTGCCTGCCTGGGTATTACCATCAACCATTCCAAGTCTCATCTGGACCCTTCCCAGAGGCTACAGTTCATTGGGGCGATCCTCGATACGACCATGGGCAAGACCTTCCTGCCTCCGGACAGGGCGGCCTCCCTTCAGACCCAGATATGTCTGTTATCCGACCGCAGGATGGTCTTGGCGAGGTCGGTCCTTCGCCTTCTCGGGCTCATGGCGGCCGCTATACTGACGGTCCCCTGCACTCAACTCCACATGAGGATCTCTCAGTGGACTCTACGCTCTCAGTGGGATCAACTAGTGGACGACCTAGATCACTCAGTTCTGATCTCATTGCCGATGATGTGAGACTTGCAATGGTGGATGGTTCGAGAGAACCTGTTTAGGGGGGTCCATTTCTTTCACCCTCCCAGACTCTAACCACAGATGCCTCAGGCGAAGGTTTGGGAGCTCATCTAGGCCCTCATCGGACCCAGGGCTCTTGGTCCAGGCTAGAACAAGCTCTTCACATCAATGTGCTCGAGCTTCCGGCAGTGTTGTACGCTCTCCAAGCCCTTCACCAATACATCCTTCCCAGCCACCTAGCCGTCCAGACAGACAACATGTGCGTAGTGTGGTACATCAACAGGCAGGGAGGAACTCGGTCCTACCCTCTATGCAGGGGGGCAATGAGGGTTTGGGATTGGGCAACACAACACGACCTTCACCTCACAGCGATTCATGTTCCAGGAGTCGACAACACCCTGGCAGACAGGCTAAGTTGCTCTTCTGCTCTGACTCACGAATGGGAACTGGACCAAGGGGTCCTAGACAATATCTTCCACATTTGAGGAACACCACAGGTCGACCTGTTCGTATCCCCCCAAAACGGAAAACTTCCCACCTTCTGCTCGCTCGTTCCAGAGCGAGGCGCTTTCTGGAACGACGCTCTCTCTCTAGACTGGAAGGACAGATTTGTCTATGCCTTTCCCCCAATTCCTCTTATCCCACGAGTCTTGCAGAAACTAGCTTCAGAAGGAGCGAGAATTATTCTGATCACTCCTTTCTGGCCCAGGCAAATCTGGTTCTCTCTTCTACAACAATATTCAGAGGATCCTCATCTTCCTCTTCCTCTATCTCGAGGTTTGCTTACCCAGGATCAGGGGACCCTGGTCCATCCAGGCCTCAAATCCCTTCAACTGCATGCATGGCTCCTGCAGACCTAGCCCAATCCCGTTTTGGTGTGTCTCCCAAAGTGGCGGAGATTTTAGTGGAGGCCAGAAAACCCTCCACCAGGTCCATGTATGCCATGAAGTGGAAAAGATTCACTATTTGGGCCGCCTCCAAGAACGTGGAGTCTTTCTCCTGTTCAGTGGGGCTTCTGCTGGAGTATTTACGTCATCTGTTCAACCTGGGTCTCAGCCATTCCTCTTTGAAGGTACACATGGCGGCTATCTTGGCCTATCATGTTCCCTTCGCAGACAAAGCTTTCGCTCAACTGGAGGTCTCTAAGACCTTTCTCAGAGGAGTCCTCCATCTGAGGCCCCCCATCCGTCCTCCTGCCCCCTTGGGACTTGAATTTTGTTCTCGAGAAACTTACCCTTCCTCCCTTCGAACCTGCAGCTTCTGCAGATTTGAAGTTTCTTCGTGGAAGGCAGCTCTTCTTGGTGGCCATTACTTAGCGTGAAGAATCTCCGAGCTCCAGGCCCTGATGTGTAAAATCCCCTACTTGATTTTTCACAAGAACGAGTTGCTCTTCGCACGAATCCTAAGTTTCTACCTAAAGTAGTAGCAGAGTCTACCTTAAATCAGTCCATAGAGCTACCTGCCTTTTTTACGCAGTACTCTAACCAAGGGGAATATTTACTCCATACTATGGATGTTCACCGGATTCTGAGATACTACACCAACAGGACGAAGGATCTCAGAAAGACTGATCAGTTGTTCATCTCTTTTGCTCACAAAAGGGAAGGCAATGCTGTTTCCAAGCAATGCCTGTCTAAGTGGTTGGCTCATTGCATCACTTTCTGTTATGACAAATACCACAAGACCCTCCCGGTCAAGTCAGAAGCCACTCCACAAGAGGAGTAGCTGCCTCTGCAGCTTGTTTCAAGAATGTGTCCATGGCAGACATATGCTTGCCACCACCTGGACTTCCGTCCCTTACCTTTACGCAAACACTGCAGTTTGATATTGCCTCTCTGCAGAGCAGGCTTGGCTAGCTGTTTTGCAAGGCCTCCTGTCTTGAGGCTTGCACAGCTAGAGCTATTTCTTGGAGTAGTTTCTCCTCCCGGTGCCTTTCTTTGTTCCAGACTGCTTGGGATTCAGTCCTACATGTAATTACCTACTGCAAGAGCCCTCTCGGAGTAAGATAGTACAGTTACGTAAGGACTTACCGTAACAGTAGATCTTCGAGAGAGGCTCTTGCAGTAGGTAATACCTTCCCGCCCTCCATCCCCCTAGGCTTTTTCAGCTCCTTTTCCATATAGAGAAATATCCGCTTCTCACTCGTCCGGCCTCTTTTGGCCTGTGGCGGGAAAGAACTGGAAGGCGGGCATCCGGGACCGCCCCTTTATACCGACGTCTCCTGACGCTGGTCACCTGACGTGGGGGCGGTCCCTCACCAGAGACTGCGGGCTAGAAATTTTTCCGTGGGGTCCTGCCGCCTGCCGGCATCAGTCCTATATGTAATTACCTACTGCAAGAGCCTCTCTCGAAGATCTACTGTTACGGTAAGTCCTTAAGTAACTGTACTTTCTGCCGACACTGATCGACCTCCTGATAAAGATTCCAAGCTTTTGGACCATTCAGCTAGGAAGGTCTATGCGGCTTCCTGCTTGCGCCTTCGTCAGGCAAGTTCGGCTGTCATCATGGCACACTTCTCTCACACCCATTTAGGGTTGTTGGATGAAGTCCTCCCACATCTCCCCGCAGACATGCAGACCACGGTCAAGCAGGTCCAGGATCAGGGCTGAGCTGTTGCCAAACAGCAGCTTCCGACGGCCCTGGACATTGGGGATTCTTGTGCCCGCTTGATGGCTGCCGCAGTTGCCTCTCGTCGCAGGGCTTGGCTGAGGCTCTCCTCTGGTCCGGCGGATACCCAGCACAAACTAGCTGACATGCCCTTTTTGGGACCGACTTGTTCGGACCAGGAGTGGCCGGTCACCTTCAGCGCATCGAGCAGTCCAGTGCCACCTTGGACACTACTTCTGCCAAGGGTTCTTTGGGCAAGAACCAGCAGAAGAAAAAGAAGAAGCCTTTTCGGCATTCTTCCCCTGTGGCTCAGCAGTCCTTCCAAGGTGGACAACAGCAGCAGGCTGAAGTTTGGCACCCCCGGCCCAAGCCCGGACCCCAACAGGCCCATAAGGGAGGCCGAGGTTCAGGTTCTGGAGCCTCCTCCTCCAAGCCTGCTCATTGACGGGGTTGGGGCTGTCAACCCCTCTCCCATCACCTCAGCTCTGGGTCCTCCCATGGGGGACCGGCTCTGCCACTTCCTTTCCGCCTGGTCTGTTGTCGCTTCGGACAGGTGAGTTCTCAAAGTGGTCGGTCAGGGACTGCCTCTGGAATTCGAGCAGTACCCTCCAAACTGAGCCTGTGCCCCTCGGGAGGAGAGAGTATCCACTCAGACCCAATCGGCTCTCTGAGACGACATTGCTCAGCTCCTCCTCAAGGAGGCAGTAGCTCCAGTGGTGGATCCTCCAGCAGACTCAGGCTTTGTCTCCAGCTACTTCCTGGTGCCCAAGCTGGGGGGGGGGGCTGGTGTCCCATTCTAGATCTGCATGACCTGAATCAATATCTCAGGTCACGCACCTTTCGGACGGTCACTCTGTCTCAGATCATACCATCCTTGGAGCGAAACATGTGGTTATGTTCACTGGATCTGCAGGACTTGTTCTTTCACTTCCCAATCCGTCCATTCCATCAGCGGTTCCTCTGCTTCAGAGTTGAAGGGACTCTGTACGAGTTCCGAGCCTTGCCGTTCGGCCTGTCATCGGCCCTATGGGTCTTCACCAAATGCATTGCAGTGGTGGTGGCGGCCCATCTCAGGCGTCGGGGGGGGGGCGGGGGTCAGGATTTATCCTTACCTCGATGATTGGCTCCTAGCAGGATCCACACAACAGGAGGTAGAGAGGTCCAGGGACCTGGCCCTCCAGACCTGCTCCCAACTCGGCCTCCTGATAAGTGAGGCCAAGTCGGAACTCGTGCCTTCTCAGGTGATGGGCTTCATCGGGGCAGAGCTCGACTCTTGTCAAGCCAGAGCTCGGCTTCCGGCGGACAGGGCGGAGGTTCTTTCCTTTTTTGCCCAATCATTTCTGGTTGGGCAATTGCGACCTGCCCGGGACTTTCTGCGCCTTCTGGGTTACATGGTGGCGTGCACCTCAGTGGTCTGTTGGGCCCGGTTGCAGATGCCCCCCCTCCAATGGGAGCTGGCCGCCCAGTGGACTCAGCGCCACAGTCATTTCGACCAGCTAATCACTGTAACCCAGAAGATGTGGAACGCTCTCCAATGGTGGACCACCCCAGAGCGGTTGCAGGAAGGGATCCCATTTGTCCGCCCCAAGCCAACAGTCGTCCTCACAACAGATGCCTCTCTCATGGGCTGGGAAGCCAACATGGTGGACAAAAGGACCCACCGGCTCTGGACCCCTGAGGAGTCCCGATGCCACATCAACCTGTTGGAGCGTTGAGCAGTCAGACTGGCACTATCAGCTTTCGCTCTTCAGTTCCGGGGTCAAGTGGTTGAAGTCCAGACGGACAATACCACGATCATGTACTACCTCAACAAACAAGGCAGCACGCACTCCCATCTTCTGTGCAGAGAGGCGCTCCACATCTGGACTCTCATGAGCCGATTAGAGGCAGCTCTCCTAGCCATCCATGTGGCAGAAGCCTCAAACCATCTGGCAGATGCTCTCAGCTGCTTAGGCCAGACATCCCATGAGTGGTCTCTCCATCCAGAGGTAGCTTGCAGCCTGTTCTCCCACTGGGACAAACTGATGGTGGACCTGTTTGCCTCCAGGGTTAACACCAAGCTGAGGCTGTTTCATGCACACCCCCCTCAGCAAGGCTCACTGCAGGGGGATGCCTTCTCGAGGCCGTGGACCCCAGGCCTCCTCTGTGCCTTCCCTCTGTTTTCCTTGATCCACAAGGTGCTCCTCAAGGTGAGGAAGGACAAGGCGCAGGTGATCCTGGTAGCCTGGCTGCGCCAGTTCTGGTATCCAGATCTCCTCAGCCTTAGCCGCAGGCACTCAGAGCGGCTTCCAGCATGCCCGGACCTGATATCACTCAGTCAGGGGAAAGTATTCCATCCGAACCTTCAAGCCCTGCACCTCACAGCCTGGTACCTGAGCAGCTAGAGTTCCAGGCTTTGGGTCTTTCCGAAGATGTCTACACCGTGGTGAAGGCATCCAGAAAGGAATTGACCAGGAAATGTTATGCCTTCAAATGGAAAAGGTTTTCCATTTGGTGTCAGTGCAAGGGCCTGGACCCTCTGTCCTGTCCAGTGGCTGGCATTCTCGACTACCTTTGGTGTCTCTCCAAAGGGGGTCTTCGGTCATCTGGCAGCCATTTCTGCTTACAGGGCGTGGGCCGCTCAGCCAACGGTGGTGCAGGAGATAGTGGTCGGGCGCTTTTTCAAACGCCTGGACCACATATCCCCTCCGGTGCGTGAACCTCCACCTCCGTGGGTTCTACTGCTGGTTCTGGCAAAGCTCATGGGCAAGCCATTCAAACCAATGCACAAGTGTGCGTTGTCATACTTGTCGTGGAAGACATCCTTCCTGGTGGCTATCATGTCTGCCAGAAGGACAGGGGAGCTCCAGGCGCTTTCGGTGGACTCCCCTTATCTGGTCTTCCACAGGGACAAGCTTGTCCTACACCCCCACCCGAAACTCCTTCCGAAGGTGGTGTCGGAGTTTCACCTTAACCATGTGTTAACTCTGCCGGTATACTACCCTTATTACACCTCGCAGACCGAGTACAGGCTCCATACTCTGGACCTGAGACGAGCCCTCTCCTATTACAAGGAGAGGACGTTGGAAATTCGGGGAGAGGTTCGCCAGCTGTTTGTCACCTACGCTGAAGCCGCTTCTGGCAGACCTGCAGCAAAACGGACTATTGCAAGATGGATCACATCATGCATAGGTCTGTGCTACGAGTTGGCGGGCAAGGAGCCTCCCAGAGGGATAAGAGCTCATTCTACCCACCATACTGCTGCATCGGTGGCTGCTTCCAGGGACATCCCTATCCAGGAAATTTGCCGGGCTGCTACCTGGAAGTCAGCAAAGACCTTCATCACCCACTACCACATCGAGCTTGAGTCATACCAGGATACTGGTTTTGGGGCCTCAGTTCTCCAATCTCTGTTCCCTAAGTAGGGGGTGTGCGCCTTGCCTCCCTCCTCCCTGAGAACTGCTAGGAGTCTGCCAAAGAGTGTGGTTGAACAACATATTCACGCTCCTAGAAAAACAGGTTACTCACCTGTAACAGTAGTTCTAGGAGTGGTACATATTGTTCATCCACACGGACCCACCCGACCTCCCCGGCTGTGGATGCTCACAACCTGGCTTCCAGCCGGCTAAAATCTGGTGTCATGGCGTGGAGCCGAGGTATATACCACCCGAGTGGGTGGGAGGAGCCAGCTTAAAGACTTCCGGTTCATCTTAAAGTGGAAGGGAACATGCCAAAGAGTGTGGATGAACAACATATACCACTCCTAGAACTACTGTTACAGGTGAGTAACCTGTTTTTCAAGGAATACCCCCTAATCCACAAATAAAATTGCTTAGACTACTTTTTACTGTTACATTGGATGTATTCTTTGAACTCTGGCATGAGCATATTGTATGCTGTTTTATTTGTAAAGCAATAAAATATTTTTTAAAAAAAGCAGCGGTCCGTCAGCGCAACAGTAATGTGCTACCACTTGTGATGCCAGCGGGTGTGTTAGTGAGACGTGGTTCGGGGAGGGTGGGATTGAGCATCCCAGAGAGCGCTCTCTTCCTTCAGAAGAGAAGGCTGCTGCCCCTGCTGCAACATTTTGGTAACCCCATGCGGTTGAAACCAGAGGGAGGTAAGCGTGGGAGACTGGGTTGGGCCCGGCCCTGAGGAAGGAGGTCAGCCAGAGTGGGGATGATAAAATGTAAATTATAAAAATAGAAGCAATCTGTCCTCTAATGGCAGAAAATGAGATGGGCTTGTTGTCATATCTTTTCCACTTTAAGTTGTGCAATCCTTGAATTTGCCTTGACCTTAGCCAGGTTAGAACTGCTGCTAAACTGACATTTCTGACATCAGTACGGAAATCACAGCTTCATGAGGCACATTTATAGTTCTGTCCTCATGGTGTTGGGGAACATAAACAGACAACAGATGGCATCTAGGTGGGTGTTATTCAGACAGAGTGGGGTCCTGCTGTTATAGCACAGAAGTATACAGCAGGAGGTCACGGGTTCTACAGAGCAAGTCATATGACCTCCTTTTAGATTCATTGGCGCATATGTTTCATTGGGTAGAAGAGGGACCACAGCGCAGACCAGATGTACAGTGCCTCTGGGTGGCTCTCAGGGTAACCAAGTATCTGAATGCTGTAGTTCATTAAGTGGTGAAAGAACATTTGAATGAGGGGGCCGCAGCATGTTGCAGTGCACCTGGGAGAAACAGGGCTTGGAAAAAAATTGAAATAGAAATGACTTTGTTTTTGTTTCAGCATGCAGTGGTAATTGAACGTGTAGCACTGACTGTAATATCTGCAGCACATGGTCTTTGTGTAGTTTGTGGTTTCGGCTTGGTAGCACAGGTCGAAGAGTCAAACTAGTTATAAATGGGTTATGCATGTTTTTTTCCCATGGTAATGCAAAGTATGACATGCAAATAAGTTTAGTAATATAAAAAAAGCATAAACTGCTCATTTTCTAATTATTGTATGTGTCACATAATATAGCACAAGTTTCTTGACATGGTGACACGATGACCTCAAGTAATGACTTGTAAGATTTACAGAATACAGATAGTGTAAGAGCACTGTGGCTTATTTAGAATGAAATCAGATACCTTCACTATGTATTTTGATTTCAGGAGTAATTAAAGTGTGATGGTCTAGTAACTTGTATTTTATGTAGTGTATAGCGGATTCAATTTCCACCCCTTGGGGCAAGTAGGAATCAGCGGTGGAAACTCTATATGTGCTAGGACATAGTGCATACAGCATATGAAAGTGCCAGTGTGATGGTTGCATGTTGTTCATGCTCTGTGAGGTAACCTTAGTGGCAGAGTCTTTAGTCTGGGAGGGAGGCGAGTTCAAGCTGCAGTTTCACTTTGAACCTAAGTACAGGTCAGTTATTTTGCATTACTAAAGCAGCAGGCTGTGTTAGCAGCAGAACAGCTACTGCCTTTATTTTATTGAAGAAATATGCTCGTGGACTCCCCTCTAATTATGTCAGCTTCTTAAGTCTTGATTTTCTTCTCTAGCAGCGAGAGTGTATTAGTGATGTCATACAAATTGTATCATCTCGGCCTTGAGGTGTTGCCCTGGAGATACTGCATAGAGAGATCTTTAGAATGTTAAAGTTCAAACTCTGTAGTGCGGTCACAGTCCTGCTGGTGTTGTAACAGACTTATTTCTGGGCTGGAGATGTCATCTCCCGAGTCCTGTCCCAGACCCAGTAGCTATGTATTCTTAGTTTTGACTACCATTTTATTATTTTATAAACTTTATGAGTTTATTTGACTCTCTGTCTTAGTTTAGTTTTGTGTATTTTAGTGGCTTTTCACCAGTTCAGCAGGATTTCTTGGAACTGGGAGAACTGAAGATCTTCTTTGAGGGTATCTCTTTCATCAGACCACACCATTGGAATTCACACCTTTGGAACCCATGGCCGACAGGCACTAGGGACCACATGGAAATTTTTGCAAGCAGTCTGCCAGGAGCTGCCCATGACAACATCAGATGGCAGCGTATACATAACTGTGGGCGGCCCCTCCTCTCCTCAGTTCTTTTCCCATCGTCGATCTGAACTCATCGGACCATTAAGGAACCGGCACTGCTGTTTATTTTTTTATTAAAAGTAATCACTTTTAGAGTGATTTTTGGTGACCTATATGTATTCTTTCGTTGAAAGAACCATCTAAACCTTTCTGGTACTGTGAGTGCGGAGAAAAAATCTACACTGGCGACTTCCACGACATCTGTGTCTGCTGCCTAGGCCTAAGCCACAATGTGAAAGCCTGCGAAATCTGCCAGGTATTTAACTCTACAACCAGGCGACACCAAAAAGGGGCTCTGGAGAAATTCTTACTCTAAAAGACAGTAGAAAGAATGGAGAAGGAGCGCCAGCAGAAATCCGTGTCGCCGGCTCTGTCGATTGAATCCCGGTCATCGAAATCCTGGGAGAAAACATCTAGTAGTCACAAACACAAGCACCGGGACAAGGAGAAGGCTTTCCCAGTATGCTCCAGGTCGCCCCTGTGCCATACAGGTATGACCACCACCTTGATATTGTTTGCTCTGGTGGCAGTGAAAGCCACCCACCCTGACCACCGATACGACACCAAGGTTGGGGCTTGGTGTAGGCACTACTGGGCCTATTATGGCTGGTAGGTCGTTGTCGACATCTGGGACTCTGCCTCCCCCGCTGATTCTTCTAGTCGCAGCTATCAACCGAAGGGACGCCGACACTCCAGCAATTCTCGAGTGTTCTTCAAACATGGTAAAACATCTACTGCCAGCCTCCCTTGTTCCAGGTGGCCCATCAACGGGGACTACTACCAATCCCCCATCGATGCCGCAAGGAACTCCCTTGCCACAGCCACCTCCTGTGCTATCGCCAGCATGATCTCTCATTTACGTCAACACAGTCGGCAATAAATATGAGTACATTCCTGATCTAATGATGGAAGGAGAGGAGAATGAAGCTGAAGGTTATGCTGAGAGCCAGTATGAACTTGGCACCAGCTCTGTAGTCTCTACATGCCATGAAGACTCTGGTGAACACACCATGGTTCCCTCCAGAGGATCCTACATGTTAAACCATGATGCAGCAAATGCAAG
The DNA here is from genome assembly GCA_016271365.2 of Neoceratodus forsteri. NCBI lineage: Eukaryota > Metazoa > Chordata > Ceratodontiformes > Ceratodontidae > Neoceratodus > Neoceratodus forsteri. The sequence continues at coordinate 1,630,053,526 of CM057453.1, forward strand.
CTGCCATGGGCTTTGCATTAGAAGAACAGGGTACCACTAAAAAGAACCTGCTGGAGTTCATATCATATCATATAATCATAGAATCATAGAACCCTGACGGCAGAAAAGGACCATACTGGCCCATCTAGTCTGCCCTTTTTCCCTCCTGCCAGCCCCTGCCCTCCCCCTGATACTCAGTCCCATATGCTTGTCCCATGCCCGCTTGAATTCTTCCACCAATTTAGTCCCCACCACTCTGTGTGGTAGTCTGTTCCAGGGCTCCACCACCCTCTCCGTGAAGAAACGCCCTCTCACATTGCCCCTGTATCTTTTTCCTTGCAGTCTTTGAGGCTGTGCCTTCTAGTTTTGACCCCCTCCTTCCTCTTAAGTAAACCCTCTTCTCCCACTGTACTGAACCCCTTTACATATTTAAGAGTTTCAATCATGTTTCCCCTTTTTCTCCTTGTCTCCAGCATGTACAGATCCAGCTCCTTACACCTCTGCTCATATGACTTTCCCTGCATACCCTGCACCATGTTGGTTGCCCTTCTCTGAACCCTCTCCAATGCATCTATATCCTTGCAGAGCTCTCAGAATCTCCTGCCATTGTGGTGCCTCCTCTGCTCCCAGCATTACAGGGTACCACCTATGCAGCCTGGTACAGACCAGACAATATACCGGCTGTCCCCCAGGAAAGCAGATAAAATGTATTCAAACGACATGAAGTCTTGCTGTATTCTGACTATATGCAGTTAGCCCCAACACTTGAACTGCTCCGAGGAGGAAAGAGTTAACTATATGCAGAAGCATAGAACTTTGAGCTCGAGCTCGGTTTTCAAATCTCTGTCTCTGGTACTCTGCAGTGTAACCGTCAGATTTCTTACTTCGCCTAACTGTGAAGTCACTCCGGAGATCCCTCCTGCGCTTTGGTTCGGTTTTAGTTTGAATCGTCGTTTTTTTTCAACCGCGCAATCCTCATCCTATCGGTATTCTTACCTCTGTCTCGGTAACAGTAAGTGGTAGTAGTAGGTAATGTGACATTTTGCATTAATTTGACTGGAAATTGTTTTTGTTTTCAATTCTTTTCTGGTTGGTCCGATTTAGAGCCAAAATCAATTGCAATTTGTATTTATTTGTGTTTATTTTGTGGTTTCCAGTACTCATCGGGTCCTAAAAAAAATTTGGTTTGTGGGATTTTTTTAACCGACCCGTGACACGGTTGGAACCAATAAGTTTTTCAGTTGCCTGGCTTAACACTGTATAGGGTGACTTTTTGGTAATATTAGGCATGTCTGAGAAACCCCAAAAGAAAACCGGTCCCACTGGGTTTCAGCACTGTACCGAGTGTAAGGAGGCCTTTGCTAAGGTCGATCCTCACCTCACCTTGTCTGTGTATATTGTCTGAGTGCCAGATTTGTAAGAACTTTGCCAAAGCCACTCTTGAAAAATGTTTGAGGTGGCTGAGGGTGAGGGAGGCCGAGAAGTCCGCTGATCCAGATGGCCAGCCCGGTTCAGTTGCAGCCGAACCTGAGGAGGTGCCCACTGACCTGGGCGATACCTCTTCGGGCAAGAGGAGAGCTGACTCTGCAGAGTTGGTTCCTACAAAGAGAAAAAGGAAATCAGCCAGTTCAGATCCAAAAATCCATGTTCCGACTGCTGAGGAGATAGCAAAAGCGATTTCTGTTGTGCAATCACTTTGCCTGGTTCCGACTGAACCGCCATCGGTTGAAATGCGATCGGTTCGGTCGGAAGTTGGTGCCTCAGAAATTGACCCAGAGGCATATTATGAGGGTGATTGGGAGGAGGAAGAAGGTGATGAAGGAGAGTGTGCAGGCCTAGATGAGCCAGTAGAGCCTGACATCTCCCCAGACAGGCCTTCCAGCGTTTCCTCTCCCTGGCTTTCTGAGTCCCCCTTCCACTTTTTGTTTTACAAGAAGGTGGCTGAGACTCTTCAGCTTCCTATGGAAGAAGCTGATCAGGATCAGGAGGAACCTGATTATATGGAAATGATGGATGTTCCAGTGTCACAGAGAGTGTCTGTCCCTTTGCATAAATCCCTGGGGAAACAGACACAGAAAATAATGCAGTTTCCTACTTCCATTCCTCCTGTGGTAAAAAAAAAAAAAAAAATGGACAGGAGGTATGCCCTATCAGGTCCTGGTATGGAATTCCTTACAGCACATTACAGCCATGTTGGGGTAGTGCAAGCTGCAGCCTGTGACAAGGCTAATATTCCCCTGGCATCTCCTCCCCATGAGGATTCCAGGAAAGTGGATGCCATGGTCAGGAAACAGTACTTGGCATCCACTTTGGAGCTCAGGCAGTCAAATTACATGGCATATACAGCCAGGTACCAGAAATCGATGTGGGATACGGTTCTGGAGTTGGCTAGGAATGCCCCTCCCCAGCTAGCCAAGGAGCTGGAGCAGGTGGCTGTAAATGGTATAGAGGCATCCGAAGTTCAATTTCATGCTGCTGTGGACTCGAATGATGTCCATTCTAGAGTCATGGCTACATCTGTCTCCATGAGGAGGGTTGGCTTGGCTTAGATGTACCAATCTTTCACAGGATACCCAGACTAAGGCCATGGATTTTCCTGTAACTGGTAATTCTCTGTTTGGTGAGCAAATAGAGAACTACACGAAGAAGATGGACAAATATTGGACCACCTACGGGAGTGCTGCAGCTAAAGAAAAGCAGACCACTCCTCAGAGGCAGCAATTTAGGGCCAGGGGCAGGCCTTTTCATAGGCCTTTCTACCAAGCTCAGGCCTCCTCCTTTTCTTTCCAACAGAGGGGGTTCTTAGGGGAAGAGGCAGGCGTGGGATGACTGGGACCCCATCATCCACGCAGTCTAAGCCCCCTGCCAAGCAGACACCCTGAGGTGTCAGTCAGGGTCGCCTCCCCATTTCCAGTAGGGGGTAGGTTGGCTCACTACTCCCAGGCTTGTTAGTCTGTTACTTCAGACAAATGGGTCCTGGAAGTAGTGAGCCAGGGACTTGTTCTCAGTTTCAAAAGGTTCCCAGAAATGAGAGCAAGGTCCTTCAGTCCTCTCTCTCCCTTGGAGACAAAGGCCTTAGAGGCAGAAGTCTCCTCTCTTCTGCATCTGCAAGCAGTAGAGAAGGTACCTCTTTGTCACAGGGGAAAAAGATTGTATTCCAGATACTTCCTTACCCCAAAAAAGACAGGGGAGTGGCGACCCATCCTAGATTTAAGGTACCTGAACAAACATCTGACGAAACCAAAATTCAAGATGGTGACTCTGGGAGTAATTCTTCCCTCTCTGAGACGAGGAGACTGGCTAGCTTCTCTGAATCTCAAGGATGCCTACTTCCACATACCTGTCAGACATTCCCACAGAAAGTACCTCAGGTTCGAGTTGCCCTCAGGCCATTACCAATTCAGAGCTATGCCTTTTGGCCTAACATCTGCTCCAAGGGTGTTCATCAAGTGTCTTGCAGTAGTGGTGGCATTCCTCAGGAGACAGGGTATCCTTCTGTTACCATATCTGGACAATTGGCTCCTAGTGGGCCAGTCCTCAGACCAAGTCAAGTCAACCTTAGAGGTCACTCAAAGACTTCTAGAATCCTTGGGCTTCATTCTGAACCTAGAAAAGTCTGTTCTGGAACCAACCCAGCTTCTCACCTTCATAGGGGTGGAAATAGATACTATTCAGGCAAAGGCATTTCTCCCTCTCTCAATGGTTCAGTCCCTGGCCACTCTGGCTTCCTCTTTTCGTCCTCTAGTTTCTTGTCCAGCCAGACACTTTCTACAGTTGCTGGGCCACATGGCAGCATCCACAGCTGTGGCCCAGGGAGCAATGTTTCAGATGAGAGATATGCAGCTTCATCTCAGATCTTATTGGTCTCAGAAAAGATACCTTCTCTCCAGATTGTTTCCATTGTCTCAAACTCTAGTCCAGGCCCTTCAGTGGTGGCTGGAGGAGGACAATCTTCGACAAGGTGTCCCATTTATCAGTCAGGCTCCTTCAGTGATTCTCACCGCAGATGCCTCTCTACTAGGTTGGGGGGCTCACCTAGATCAGCTTACAGCTCAAGGAACCTGGTCACACCAGGACTCCCTTCTACACATAAACCTTCTTAAATTGAGAGCTGTCTTTCTAGCACTTCAGACATTCTCAACTGTGGTTCAAGGGAAAGTGGTACAGATCAGGACAGACAGTACCACAACCGTGTGGTACATCAACAAGCAGGGAGGCACTGACTCCATCCTCGGCCTCGTGCACAGAGGCCATGAAGATATGGTCTCTGGTTTATTCCCTTCAGGCTTCCCTGATGGCTGTGCATCTCCCAGGGAAGGACATTTTAGCAGATGCTCTCAGCAGGATTTCTCAAGGTCATCACGAATGGACCCCGAATCCTTTAATTCTTCAGGTCATTTTCAAGAGGTGGGGCACTCCACAGATGGATCTCTTTGCAGCCCCGAACAATCACCAGCTTCCTCTCTTTTGTTGCAGACTGCCTCTTCTGGGCTCTGTCCATCAGGATGCTCTCTCATTGAATTGGACAAGCAGGTTTCTGTATGTATTCCCTCCTTTTCCTCTGATATTCATGGTCCTGATCAAGATCAGGTCTCAGCCCTGCAGGGTGATTCTAGGGGCTCCAGACTGGGCCATACAGCCTTGGTACCCTTTTCTCTTGTCACTGTCAGTAACAATGCCTCTGTGTCTTCCCAGACAGTTTAATCTTCTTACCTCCTCACAAGGGAGGATCCTTTACCCCAATCTTCAGACTCTCAGGCTCAAGGCCTGGCTCGCGAAGAGCTAGAATATGCAAGTCTAAACCTTTCTCAATCAGTCTTGGGCATTCTAAAGGTTAGCAGGAAACCTGCTTCCAGAAAGACTTGCATCTCCAAATGGAAAAGATTTGGGTTTTGGTGTTCCCAGAAATCTGTTCAGCCAGAGTTGGCTGATATTGCTACTGTATTGGGCTATCTGGGGCATCTTAAGAGTTTAGGCCTCCAGCCTACTACTCTCAAGGTACATTTAGCAGCTGTGCCTGCCTTCCTTTCTGCTGGTAAGGGCTCTTTTCTAGCTTCTCATCCAGTTTTCAAGAAATTTTTCAAGGGTTTAGTACATGTTAACCCTCCCTTTAGAGAGCCTACCCCTTCTTGGGATATGAATATCTGTATAGCACAGCTTATGCAACCCCCTTTTGAGCCTTTATCCTCAGCTGAGCTGAAATATTTGACTAGGAGAACAGTATTCCTGATAGCTATTACCTCTGCCAGGAGAATCAGTGTATTACAGGCTTTATCAGTGGCACCTAATTTCATTTAATTTCACAGGGATAAGGTGGTCCTTTGCACCAACAGAAAGTTTTTCCCTAAGGTGGTGTCAGACTTTCATTTGAATCAGTCTATGTCATTGCCTGCATTTTTCACTGATCATTCTTCCTCTGGAAGAGAGAAGATTGCACAGTCTTGATGTAAAGAGTGCTCTTAGTTACTATGTGGAGCATACTAAGGCCCATATGAATGACTTTTTTCAGTTGTTTCTCACTTATGGAGAAGTGGGAAAGGGTAAACCTGCCACTAAGAGAACAGTTGCCAGGTGGATTGTCTCCTATTTCCAATTCTGCTATTCAAAACTTGGGAAAGAGCCTCCTTCAGGCCTGAGGGCTCATTCTACCAGAGGTACAGCTGCTTCGGTCTCAGCAGTTAGATATATACCTTTAGTGGACATCTGTAAAGCAGCCACCTGGAAATCTGTTCACACATTTACCAAGCATTACTCTTTGGACATTTAGGCTCAAAGTGATGCTAGGTTTGGCACAGCTGTGCTGCAGAGACTGTTCCCAAAATAGGTTCTGTGACTCCCTCCTCCAAGGGGGTACTACTTGGTTGTCAGAATACAGCAAGACCTCATGTTGTTTGAAGAAAAAATTACTCACCATAGTAATGTTGTTTCTTCTAATGGAGTCTTGCTGTATTCTGACCTCCCTCCCTCCCCTCCTGAAACCTAGTAGTTTTGGGATGTGGTTTGGCAGGCACAGTGCTGCACCCCAGAGGTGTACTTGGCATGCCCTTGTCTTTTTAAGGATTTTTTCTGTTTTTTTATTATGAATGTTGGTTGTTTCACTACCTCCTTATAATCTTTTTGGGGTTCTTAATTTGAGTCTTTTGACCCTAAAAATCTGTTACTGCCATTTGGCACAAAAAAAAATAAACAATTTCTACCTATTGAGTCAGTTAGTTTAGTGCTCGTAAAAATCTGATGGTTACACCGCAGAGTATCAGAGACAGAGGTTTGAAAACTTAGCTCGAGTGTAACGTTCTATGCTTCTGCATAGAGTTAACTCTTTCCTCTCCGGAGCAGTTCAAGTGCTGTGGCTAACTGCATATAGTCAGAATACAGCAAGACTCCATTAGAAGAAACAACATTACTATGGTGAGTCATTTTTTCTTCTGCCCCTTCTGGGAAACCTTTTAATGCCACACAACCTGAGGCAGACTCAGTGGTGATTAATCAAATTTATTTATAAAGCGCCTTTCCAAGGATCAAGGCGCTGTACATACACATAAATCAAAATAACAAGCATATTAAAATCCAGATTCATAAAATCATACATTATAATTTACAACAATACTATATGACAAAATATGTCATCAACTAAGCTCGTCCAGGAATGCTAGGTTAAATAAATAGGTTTTAAAGGATGATTTAAAACTGGACAGTCAGGCACTCTCTAACCCGATGAGGTAGAGAATTCCACAGGGTAGGTGCTACAGACGCAAGGGATTGGGCCCCAGATGTCTTCAAGTGCACCCTGGGAATCTCTAGCAATCCCTCGTCAGTGGATCGGAGTGGGTGGGGGGCAGTAGAGACGAAGGAAATCTTGTAGGTAGCGGGGTTCCTGTTCGTGGTAGGGCTTTTATAGGTCAGCGCGGCCTTGAAGGTGATCCGCACTGTACTGAAGCCAGTGCAGTCCATGGGAGCATATGTAATGTGACTGGTCCTAGAAGTACCAGTCACCAGCCTGGCCGCCGCATTCTGCACTAGCTGTAAGCGGTGCATATCAACCCCCAGTAGCCCTAGGTATAGAGCATTGCAGTAGTCAAGGCGGGAAGTCATAAAGGCGTGGACCAATGTTGGAAGATCATCAGGAGGAACCAGGTGTTTCACCTGGGCAATATTCCTCAGATGGTAAAATGAGGTCTTGACAATGGATGACACCTGCGATTTCAGGGTCAAATCGTTGTCAAAAACAATGCCTAGGTTACGCACCCGATCTGAGGTAGCCAACTGAACACCCCCAAGCCAAAGCCCAGAAGGTTGTCCAGACAACAAACCTGCCTCCCGGCGATCCGAGTCCACAGCCAAAACCTTGGTTTTAACTGGGTTCAACCTCAGTCAGTGGCACTCATCCAGCCCTGAATCTCGGAGAGGCAGTTGTTAAAAACAGAAATAAAATCACTCTGTTTGAGTACAAAGGACATGTACAGCAGAGTATCATCTGCATAGCAATGAAAACTCAGACCATACCACCTAGTAATGTCTCCTAACGGTAGCATGTACACTGCAAACAACATGGGGACAAAATAGAGCCCTGCGGAACCCTGCAGGAAAGGTGGAGAGCATCAGAGGAATAAATCCCAGTGACCACTCTCTGAGTCCTATCCTCGAGAAATGATCGAAACCATCTGAGAGCCGTACCTGACAGTCCACAGATGAACCGCAGGCACTCCAGTAGCACACCATGGTCCACGGTGTCAAATGCTGCAGACAGATCAAGGAGGACCAAGATGGAATGAGTCCTTCGATCTCTCACTATTAGGAGATCATTTAGCACCCCAACAAGGGCCATCTCTGTGCTGTGCCTCTTCCTAAATCTGGACTGGAGAGAATCATAGACACTGTAGGTAGAAAGATGATCATCCAGCTGCAGCGCAACCACCTTCTCAATAACCTTGCCCACAAAAGGCAGGTTAGAGACAGGTCTGTAGTTAGTCCGGGTCGAGGGAGGGCTTTTTCAGGAGTGGTCGCACAACTGCCTCCTTTATGGGATCAGGAAAGACCCCCCCCTCTCCAAAGAACTCCAGACTATCTCTGCCAGGACTGGTCCGATTTTATCCATGCAGCTCACAAGGAGTCGTATTGGGCCGGGGTCCAAACTACAGTTGGTTGGCCGCAAAGTCTGGATGATCCTTATGATATCCATGAATTCCAGCTGGCTGAAGTCAACCAAGCAAACTGGGTGCTCACAACCTCCTGGCGACCTCCGCAATACCCATTAGAGGGGGCTGGGCCGATCCTGGACCCGATGGTGGCAACCTTATCCAAAAAAAAAACAAGTAAACTCATCACGCTTCTCTTGTGATAAGGCTCCCCAGGCTGAAGACAGACTGGATTGCACGATCTATCAACAGTCCGGAAGAGCTGAGCTGGTCAAGTTTGCATGGCGGCAATCTCCCTGGACAGGAATACTGCCTTCTTACGGGTGATTGTCAGTTGATAGACTGTATAATGGTTCATCAATATAAGCCTGTCAACCTCCAGGCCCAATTCCCGCCAAGCCCTTTCTAACTTTCGACCCACTCTCCTGAACTTCTTCAAGGTCCAATCAAACCATGGGGACCTCGGGCGAAGAGTGAGGGGATGAACATGAACAGGAGCAGTGGAATCCAGGGCCTCTGTCACCATCTTGTTATAGGCAAGTACCAGATCCCGTGGATCCATGCATTCACTCGGCAAACTCAATAGGTCCTGCATTGCCGTTAGGCCAACTGGAGGTCACACCCCTTAAAGGGCGGTACCGGACCATCTCTGTAGAGGCAGGTCTACTAGAGGGAGCCACGAAACTGAACCCTATGGTGTGATGGTCAGACCACCTGACTGGCTCCGCCACCAAGTCAGAGGTCTCCATCCCCAGGAGGAACACCAGGTCCAATCAGTGACCACAAATGTGGGTCATGGAAGTACCTACCTGTGTGAGGTCCAATGAGGTCATAAGTGGGAGGAAGTCCTGACCAAAAGGCGAGAGTTTATCATCAACCCAGGCATTGAAATCCCCCAGAATCAATCATATGGTTGCTTGCTCATGCTGTGCTAATGCTGCCCATGACAAGTCTAGGGCACCTAAACACCCGAGTTCCCTTCCTCCTCATAAGGAATCTAGGAGAATGGCTGTCATAGGTAAGATGACTTATGCCTCTGTATTACTGGGCCTTTGTATTGCTAATTACTAGGCCCACATGATGAAATACCAGAATACCCACTGGAGGAAGGGTAAGGGTCCTGCACTGCCTTAGCTGAGGGCACGTCAAAGCAAGAACTACTGAAAGCTTTGACTGCTGGAGCTGATGTGGGGAAACATTTGCTCTGCACAGCCTATGATGTTTCTGATGCTTCTGCTAGGGCTGCATCTTCTGGCATCTGTCTCAGGAGATATCCGTAGCTCAGGGTGGCAGGCATTGGCACAGATGTACAACAAACAATTCTTAATGCCCTATTCAGAGGGCAAAAGTTGTTTGGTCATGAGGTACAGGAGACTCTCAAAGATCTCCAAACCTCAGCTAGGACTCTGAAGTCAGTACACTCCCTCTACCATACCCAACTTAGGGGTAGGAGTAGGGGTGCTTTTCACCCAGTTAGTGTTAATGGACAGTGCCCAGCACCCAGACAGCAGGTCAGAGGCGAAGGAGCTGAGGCCTTGCCAGTCTGCACTACTGCCCCAGGTGCCCATTCAGAAGCACCTAGAGGTGGTGGAACCGTCCCCACTGGCTCAGCCTGACTTATTGTACACCCCCAACCACGTTTACCTCCAGGAGTGGTTGGGGGCTGACTCTCCCTTCATGTAGACCAGTGAAGGGAGGTGACTTCAGATGGGTTCTGGAGATCATAGAAAAGGGGCATGTTCTGGAACTTCTGGAGAACCCTCCTGATCATCCCCCACCTGTGACAACATATCCCCCAGGGCATCTGCCCCTGTTGGTGGAGGAAGTGCAGACTGCTGCAGAAGCGGGCCATAGAACCTGTGCCTCTAGAACAGAGGAACACAGGATCTTCTTTGGGGGTGTCTCAGTCATCAGGTCACACCGTAGGAACTTCACCGCTGGTGAAGCAGGATCCACATGAAAGATTTTCAGCAATACAACTGGAGCTGCACACGCTGATGTCATCTGCCAATCTTGCCAACCCTATATAGGCATGAGCGGCCCTGCTTCCTCCTCAGTTTTTTCCCGCTGTCAACTCGGTTTGCATGTGTCTCCGTGGAAGCTCCAACATAGTTTTGTGCCTATTTGCCTACGACTTAAATTTTCTTAGTTTTAGAATCTTTTTTCAGAGATTGCCCTTCTGAGAGTTATTCCTTTTTCTTTTCTCCCCTGTTGCTGCCATGACAGATGCAATTTCACCTCTTCAGGCAAAATAGTTTTCTCTGTCTGCTGTCTTGGGCCTGAACTCCGTCTTGGACTTCAAGTCTCAGTCGAAGTTTATTCCACTTGCCCTCCAGCACAGAATAAGGTTCTTCAGACATTCCTAATGGAGCAGTTCTGGGCAGTGATCCTCCAGGGTTCCTCCCTCCCCATCATTGAGGAGTTGTTAGAGCCCGCAAACCACCAAGGCCCAGGACCAGTCCTCGGGGATCAGTCATTTGGAAGACCATGTCGGGGACCGCTCCCCCCGGCGTTCCCACCTCTGATAGCTCCTTCTTCTTTAGGGGGTTCCAAGTCCATGGCTCCGGCCTCGTTGAGGGTCTCTGTCTAGGTTTTTGCCTTTACCAGACCCATACCGACAGCATTGTCGCCCACCTCGCCAGGTGACAGGTTGCAGACTCTCAGGTCGACAACCCCTGCTCCATCGAGGACTGGCTAGTCAGCGGCTGCCTTTCTGTGAGTACTTCTCTTTTTGCATACCTTTTTGCTCTGTTACTTCTGAATCTTTTCTGGTATAGCATTTTTACTTGAGCGCTTGAAATTTTGCCTTTCTGTTGTGGCCTGATGCCTTTCCAGGCCCCGGCTTCCGCCCTTCAGGCCCTCCAGCCTATCAGCAGGGTTGTCATGCTCTGTGCCATCAACCCCTCTGCGTTCAATAATGCCTTCTTTCGTCATCGACTTTATTGGTACCTGCCCTGTTGACAATTGGCTCGTCGGCGATATCCTTCCTATTGTGGCCTGTCGTTTTTCCAGGCCTAGGACTTCGGGCCTCTCGGGCTTTCAAGACCCGTCAATGGGATCGTCGTGCCTGTATCGTCGACCCTGCTGCCATTGACACGGCTTCCCACCGTCACCAGCCATAATGGTACCTGTTCCATCGACACCTGGGTCGTCCCTGACAGCCCTCCCGTTGCGGACTAATGCCTCTCCATGCCCCAAGCTTCGGACTTTTTCAGCAGTTGGGACCCATCGATGGGGTCATCGTGCCCTGTGCCTTTGACAACTGTGCTATCGATGACACCTTTCTATCATCACCAATCTTATGGGTACCTGACCCGTCGACGGCTGGCTCATCGATGACAGCTCTCCAGTTACAACCTGATTCTTTTCCAGGCCCGGGGTTTCAGGTCCTTTGAGCTCTCAAGTTCTGTTGACGGGGTTGTCTGCCGTCGACCCCTCCACTGTCATCGATGTTCTATCATTGTCGACCTTGTGGATGATCCTGGCCAAGTTTTTCATGGTCCTAGTCTGTCACCTGGGCACGATGCATCCTGGTTTGCCCACACTGTTGACAGGTTATTCCCAGTGGGCCACCATCGATGCCTTGCTCTTTGGATCCTGATCCCAAGCACATTGACGTTATGGTGGACTACCTTCCAGACCTCTTAGTATCAGTGGAAGAGGAGGATGAGATAGAAATTCCCTCTTCTGACAGGTCCACTGCATCCTCAGTGAGAGAGAACTCAGTTAAGCATACTTCCGGGTCTCCTCTTGAGGACTTTACCTTCTTTACTATGCAGTCCAGTCAGTGCCTGATGCTGTGGTCATTTAGGCAGCTCATGAGCAGTCTAAGGTGCTCAGGCATCTTAGTTTCCTCCCATCATGAGAAGGAATCCTGCAGACGTGACCTTGGGGGCAAGAGGGTTTTCTGCTTCTTCCGCCTTGGGGCTGAGAATTACCCATTATCTCTACCACTGGGTAGTGTATCAGGGGACCGTTTGTCAGAAGGCAAGGTGGCTGCTCAAGCTCTTCCTGTTTACCCTCAAAACGAATGGGTTCTTAGCTGCTTTGTTACGTCTCTGATACAAGTGCCGGTGTGGCTGCCTCAGGTCTTTGCCTTCAGAGGTACCCCTGGTTGTGGTCTCCGGTATCCAGGCTGATGAATAATAGAGGGTGCTTTACACCCCTTTTAGCACCAACTTATTGAACTAGCTGTTAACTCATTACCTCCAATAGCTCCATATGAAGTCTAAACTATCCATTGTTTACCTGACACAAAATGGCCACCCAGAAGGTAATGAGTTAAGGACATCATTAACCTGCTGCAGGCATCGGACAGGGCTCTCAAGGCTCTTTTTTCGCTCCATCATACTCAACCTCGGAGCAAACAGCTCCCTCCCTTTCATCAGGTGCCCCAACATCGAAAGCAACCTCCCTATCTATTTCCCCTACTCCCATTTACTCCCTCTGCAACTTCCCTATAGGACTCTCACCCTCCCTCCCCGTACTTCCACTTCAGAGAGAGCAGCTTTCTCCTATCATTTCCCCCAAATTTGGAATTCCCTTCCTCTAGATATTCATTCTGCTCCCTCTACTCATTTGTTGTCCTGTCATCTTCGACACTACATTTCCTCTTCCTGCAGTTGCTCCTGACCCGTCTCCCTTTATTATTATTATTCCTCTCTGCCCCTTCTTCTGTTTTTTATTTTATGACTTTACCTCCTTCTACCCTTCCCTCAGTATGTGGTCAGCCTATAGCACTAGCTGGGTTTACATCGAGCATTGTTCAGATCCTCCACCCCCCTCTACCCCTCCCGTGGCATGCTGATAGCCTATTGCACTAGCTGGGATTACATCAAATAGTGTTCATACGCCCCACCCCCCGCACCTCCCTTGGCTTGCGGATAGTCTATAGCACTACCTGGGTTTACACTGATACATAGATACATAGACAGTGTCGGCAGATAAAGGCCTATGGCTCACCTAGTCTGCCCATTTGAGTTTGTAACTTCAGTTTATGTTTTCCTAGAACTCTGTTGCCCTTACCCTGACCTCCAAAATTCCTTTATGTCTATCCCATGCATTCTTAAATCCCGTGATTGTTTCAGCCCCCACCACTTCTCAGGCAGGGTGTTCCACTTGTCCACCACCCGTTCTGTGAAGTAATTCTTCCTCACATTTCCTCCGAATCGTCCTCCCTACAACTTCATCCCATGCCCTCTAGTCCTGGAACATCTTTTTCGCTTAAAAATAGTGTATTCTTGCACCCTGTTCCTCCCTGTAAGATACTTGTATGTCTCTATCATGTCCCCTCTCTCCCTCCTCTCCTCCAGGGAGTACATATTCAATTCCTTCAACCTATCCTCATAGAACTTGTGATGCAATCCATGTACCATCTTTGTTGCCCTCCTCTGAACCTTCTCTACCCTGTCTATGTCCTTACGTAGGTAAGGTCTCCAGAACTGTACACTGTACTCCAGGTGGGGCCTCACTAGTGTCTTGTATAGTGGAATCATGACCTCCCCTTTTCCTGCTGGTGATGCCCCTGCCTATGCATCCCAGCATCCTATTTGCTTTACCTGCTGCCTTGTCACACTGTTTCCCTACCTTGAGGTCATCAGAGATGATAACCCCAAGATCCCTTTCCTGCTTGGTGCATCCTATATCCTCACCCCCTAACTGATATATTGTGCCAGGGTTTTTGTGCCCCATATGCATTATCTTGCACTTCTTTGCATTGAATTTCAACTGCCAAACTCTTGACCATTCTTCAGGTTTATGCAGGTCCCTTCTCATTCTGTCTACACCCTCTGGTGTATCTACTCTGTTACAGAGCTTTGTGTCATCAACGAACAGTGAAATTCTGCCTTCTAGGTCCTGCGCAATGTCACTGATGAAGATGTTGAATAGGACCAGTCCCAGCACTGATCCCTGTGGTACTCCACTGGTCACTCTTCCCTCTGTGGAGTGACAGCCATTTACCACCACCCTCTGTGTCCTGCTGCCCAGCCAGTTACCTACCCACCACACTACTGTCCTGCCCACACCCATATTCCCTAGTTTGTGTAATAGTCTTCTATGTGGCACAGTGTCAAAGGCCTTACTGAAGTCCAGATAGGCCATGTCTACTGCCCTCCCCTGATCCACCTCCCTAGTCACCCAGTCAAAAAATTCAATGAGGTTGGTCTGACATGAACTCCCCCGGTGAAACCATGCTGCCTTGGATCCCGCAGTCCATTGACAACCAGATGTTCCACCAATCTCTCCTTCACTAGTGCTTCCATGATCTTCCCCACTACCGAGGTGAGGCTGACTGGTCTGTAGTTCCCCACTTCCTCTTTGTTCCCACTTTTGTATAAGGGGACTACATCTGCTGTCCTCCAGTCTTTGGGTACCTCCCCTGTTTCCAGTGATCGGCTAAACAGGATAGCCAGAGGTTCAGCCACCACCTCTCTGAGTTCTTTAAGGACCCTGGAGTGCACCACATCTGGCCCCATTGCTTTATCAACTCTTATTACTTCCAGTTCTTTCAGGACCCTTTCTCGTGTAAAGGGACTTGTGTCCATTTCTGCACCATTCTCACCCCTTGTACTCCCTTCAGACCCATTATCCTCATCTTCCTCAGTAAAGACTGAGCAGAAATGCCTGTTTAGTATGTCAGCTTTACTGTTGTCATCCTCCCCTTTCAGTCTCACTATCCCTCCCTTTGCCTTTCTTTTTTCACTTATGTACCTGCAAAAGGTTTTGTCCCCTCTACCCATTGGGTAGTGTTTATACCCTTGGGGCCTACTCTTGTGGGTAAGGCTTGCCTTCTACCCTCCCCACCTCTTCATTTCTTCCCCCTGTCACTTTCTTACCACCCATCCCCCCTTCCCAAATTCCCTCCCACCCCTTCCTCAACTTAGTCTACCCCTCCTTTCATGTGCCTGTATTCTATCCCTCATCCTTCCTTTTACCTGCCAATTCCCCTTGCGGGGTACGCATCCCGGAGGGGTGAAGGCTGTATCTAAGGCTCTTTCTATTTTCAAACCTACTTCACTCCCTTCTCCCCCTAATTATTCCTACACAGTTCTCACTTATTACCCAAGTACGTAATGTTTATATGTGTTCAAAGTAAGTGCGTGTGCTTATGATTTAAATTTGATATGTGTATATATGTAATATGGATATATGTACACTGACTACATTCTGATGGCAAGTGCTGCCTGCCTAACAAAATGTCTGGTATAGTCTAAATGTTTTCGGTTTTTATGTACAAACTTAGCTCTTTATATATTTTTATTTTTATATTTATCTGTATTCTATATTGTACTCCCTTTTTCCCCCTTTCCCCAGGACACATCTGGAAACAAGCTATTGTAGCTCAGTATGTCTTTCCTGGTGAAACTATTTCAAATCAAATCAAGCTCCAGGGCACCCAGAGAGCCTCCTCCACAGCCCCTGCAGCTGGTCCCACCTTTGCTTGGCTCCTGGCAGGACCCTCCCAAGTTTGGTCATTGACCAGGGAGTGGCAGTTGCAGGTCGGTTCGCCCTCATTCTGTAACTTCTGGAGAACCATCTCTTCAAATGTTAGATTATAGAAATGGATCTTACTCTGGAGCTTGTAAAGGCACCTTCAGAGCCCCCCCCCAGAAATCTCCATTTGCCCCTGACGGGGATCTACGGCCCTTACTGGATCTCAGAGATCTCAATTGGTTCATCCGATTCAGACATCTCTGTCGTCGAGGCACAGGTCAGGAAGTATAGGAAAACCAGAAGCAGTTGTAAAATTTGCAGCAAGTGATTTATTATTAATAAAAGTAAAATAAAAAAATAAAATTGTTCAGTTTAACTATTTACAAAGGCAGTATAAATAGAGAAAGTCCATCTGTGTTTTTTTCTCAATTTCCAATCTCAGTCTCTGTGTTTTTTCTTGCAAGAAATTGCATTTCTGTTTTTATATGTCTTTGCAACCCCCACTCGTTAAGAAAACAGCATGCTCCTCACACAGTGTTCTTGTAAGTTTCAACACTTGCAGCAAAAAGTACGTTGAGATCCAGAACAGGCCTCTTGCTTACAGCTTATTAGAGAGTTTGCAGACTAACTTCTCAGGTTAATCCCTTGCGTTCCAAACAGCTTTTTGCAATCATTTCAACAGCAAAACTATGCACATTTTTAAACAAAGGGATCCCACTATCAGTTACATTTCCACATAATGATTCACATATATTTTTATACCAGCAGATATGCAAGGGGGGGAGAAAAGACAGAACAGCAAGGGTAGGCAGAGAGATAGCGAGAGGCGAAGAATTGCAAAATCATCAGAGTAATCAGTTCCTAGGTCTCAAAAGAACATTTGGTTGCGCAACCAGACAGAGAAGAGACAGAAAAGGAGAGAATAGAAGAGATCCTTGCATTTAAACTCTTTCTGCATAACAAATGGGACAGGGCCTTATTCAGCCATGTCACATACATGGGTAGTGTTTATACCCTTGGGGCCTGCTCTTGTGGGTAAGGCTTGCCTTCTACCCTCCCCACCTCTTCATTTATTCCCTCTGTCTCCTTAAGAAGGAACCTGTTTTGCAAAAACAGGTTGCCAAAACTTTCTAGTAATTCTCATCTAGTATAAGCATATAACCGTTACAGTTCTGTACATATGCAGTTTCCTTTTTTCCCACCACAACAGTACAGCAAATAGTTACGTTTAAACTCACACGTTTTTTCAGAATTCTCAATTCCAGATCCATATCTAGACAGACTATCAGCATTGATACTCTCTTTCCCAGATTTGTGCATCACTTTAAATTTAAATGGCTGCAGTGCCAGGTACCACCGTGTGATTCTAGAATTTTTGTTCTTCATTTGGTTAAGCCAACAGAGAGGACTGTGATCTGTTTCAAGTACAAACTCAGCTCCTAGTAAGTAAAACTTAACAGACTCCATAGCCCACTTTGCTGCAAGACCTTCCTTTTCAATGGTGGAGTACCTTTTCTCTCTGTCGTGCAGTTTCCTACTTATGTAGAGAATAGGATGTTCTTTCCCATCTATATGCTGACTCAATCAAGACTGCACCTAGGCCTACCTCTGATGCATTTGTTTGTAACAAAAATGGTTTCTCACAGTCTGGGCTTCTTAAAATAGGGTCTGAACATAATGTAGCCTTAATGGCTCAAAAAGCCTCGTTACACTCTGGGGTCCGTTTCACATTATTCAGGAACTGTTTCTTTGTGAGTTCAGTGAGGGGAGTAGCTAACTGGGCAAAGTTGGGAACAAATCTCTGATAATAACCAGCCAGCCCTAAAAATAACCTGACGTGCTTCTTTGTTTAAGGGACAGGGCTGTTAGCTAAAGCTTCTATCTTGGAAACCTCTGCTTTGACTTCTCCTTTTTCCAAAACATAGCCTAAATATCTGGTTTTCTGCATGCCCAATGCACACTTGGTAGGATTAATTGTCAGAACTGCCTTTTTGATCAGTTGGATAACTGCTTGTAGGTGTTACAGGTGGCTTTTCCAGTCTGGACTGTACACCACAACATCATTCAGATATGCAGCACAATAACCAGTGTGCGGAGATAAAATTACATCCATGTACTGCTGGAATGTAGCGGTTGCACCTTGTAAACCAAACGGCATGGTGGTGAACTGATAGAATCCTATAGAAGTGGCAAAAGCAGTTTTGTCTCTGGATTCTTTAGCTAGGGAGATTTGCCAGTAACCCTTGGTGAGGTCAAGGGTACTGCTATACTTGACACTCCGCAGTCTGTCTACCAAATCATCTATTCTGGACATAGGATAACTGTCAAATTCTGACACTTGATTAAGTTTCCTAAAATCAGTACATATTTGTCTGTTCCTACAAATGCCTTGGGGTTACCTTCGACTCAGCCCTCACATTTCACAACCACATCGACGCCCTAACATCCGCCACTAACACACGCTTGGCATCCTCTTCCGCCATAGCACCTGCCTTCCCCCAAATGCTCTCCGGCTCGCTGTTACATCATCCGTTCTGTCCCTTGTAGACTATGGTCTACCAGTATATGGTGCTGCCGAAATCACTGCACTCAACAAAATTCACTTAACTCTGAATAAAGCCTTCAGATTGATTACTGGTGCCCCCAGGCTCACGCACACCTGTGAGCTGTATGTCGAGGCTAACCTGCTTACCCTGGATGAACGGCTCCGATACCAAACCTGTCTCCTCACAAAAAAAACCCTACTCGGGCTCTCCCCCCCCTGGGGTAACGGCATCCATCCACCAGAGCCCTCCCACTATTGCAACACGGTCTTCCTACAAGACCACTCTAAAGGTCCCCAGATCAAGAACCAGCCGTTGCCAGAGGTTCTTCTGCTATAGAGCCCCAACCTGGTTTAACTCTCTCCCTGCCCCCATCACCAATGCCACCACCATCTCCAAGTTCAAAACCACCCTTCGGAACCACATCATCAGCACTCGTAACTGCTCCTGTCTCTGAACATAGCCTCCACCTCTGCTTCTCTTGACAACGTCCCCCTGGCAGCTCTCCACCTAGCCATCCCCACCACTTCCCTGTACACCGTGCCTATGTTTAACCTGGCCAGTGCGAGCTGTTTAGGTGTTTACCAACTAGATTGCTCACTTGATACCAACTTGTGTAACACCTGTTATCAATTACATGTACCCTGTAACCTAATTGTATTTGTCTGACCACAGTGTGACGTGGCGCCTCTGTTGAACGCCCATTGTTTTGCAAATCTATGCTATGTAACCAAAAACACAATGTATGTCTTTATGTGACGAAGTACCTTTGGAAACGAGCCTCTGGCTCAAAGTTTGTAAACTGATTCTTAGAAATAAATAAAAAAAAAAAAAAAAAAATTTTTATACACCCTTCACTTTTGTTTACAATCACCATTGGTGATGACCAAGCACTTCTCGACTCTTCTATGATACCCAGTTCTTTAATTTTTTGTATTTCCTTAACCACGTCTGCTCTTAACCGCTCTGGTGAATCTGTATGTCTTTTGCCTAATAGAGCAAGCATTCTTTGTCGCTATTATGTGCTCAACTCCTTTAGCTCGGCCTGGCACCGTGGTAAAAGTACTGTTAGATGTCTTTAGCAAGTTACGAATTTCTGCGGTTTGTTTGGAGGTTAAGGAAACATTCACCTTTACAGCATCAGCAGTAACAGTTTACTCCAATCTACCATAAGCTACATCAGTATCTTCTTTATTGGTTTCTGGTAAAACTAGCAAAACAGCTTTTGGTATTTTTTCAACCCATTTCTTGCGGAGGATAGCATGGTATATCTTAGTAGGATTTTTCCTGTCAGGGGTCTCAATCTTATAGTTAGCTGTGCCAATATGTCTGAGCACTTTATAAGGCCCTTGCCACTTAATTAACAGTTTATTTTCTGTAGTGGGTAACAGTAGGAAGACCTTTTCACATTGTTCAAAAACATTTTTCTTTTACCCCATGGTCATAATACACCTTCTGCTGGTTTGGGGCCTCTTCCCGATTACTGTCCCAATCACTGTGGGCAATTTCAACATATTTTGCCAGCTTTTTTCTCAGGGCACACTTATAAGATGTAATGGATTGTTTCTGATGTGGGTTATCTTCCCATGTTTCTTTTATTACATCTAGTGGCCCTCTAGATTGTCTACCATACAGCATTTCAAATGGTGACAAACCTGTTGATGCCTGTGGCACTTCTCTGTACGCAAAAATCAGGTATGGCAAGTATTGGTCCCATTCTTTCCTTTCCCCTTTTACAAACCCTTTTAACATGTGTTTTAGGGTTTGATTAAAACACTTAAGAAGACCGTCTGTCTGAGGGTGATAATGGAAGGTTTTTATGGCAGTGATACCTAATAGTCGGTACAGCTCCTTCAGTAACTCAGCACCAAAATTACTACCCTGATCAGTAATAATCTCTTTTTTGCCATGCCCACCCTGCTGAAAATGTTGGCAAGCTCCGCTGCCACTTTTGGGGCTGTGACAGTACACATTGGAACTGCCTCTGGGTATCGAGTAGCATAGTCACATACTATCAAAATTAATCTATTGCCCTTTTTACTTTTGTCTAAGGGGCTAACCACATCCATTGCAATTCTCTCAAAAAGTACATCTGTCAAGGTAGGGGCACCAGGGGCACCTTATCTTTTTTAGTCACTGGGGCTACTTTCTGACACTCAGTACAAGAACTGCAATAGGTAGCAACATCTTCATGAATTCCAGGCCAGTAAAATCTGTACAGCAATCTGGCAAAGGTGCGATCCCTTCCCGAGTGACCAGCCATAGGACTATCATGTGCTATCTGTAACAACTCAGATCTATACTTCTGTGGTATCACCAGTTCTATGTGGTTCTGTGTCTGAGGTTTAATCCAAACTCTGTATAGTAACTCATTACATTTTTTAAACATACTGTAGGTTCACCCTGTTTTGGTTTCGCCCCCAGCTACTTAAAATAACCCTGGAGAGAAACATCGTTAGCTTGTTGTGAAAGAAAATCACAATCAGTGATCAGTTTAGTTTTAGCATTTTCTGTTAACCCCTTATGTCCATCAGTCTTTTGTTGCCACTGTTTCTTCAGGCTTCGTCTTTCATTCCTGGACTTCCGGATTTTGGAGCTGTGCGCAAACAAATCAGAATCAAAATCATCGAAAGGAAAAGAGTCCCCACCATCTGAGATTTTCTTTGCCTGAGCTCTTGTCACCACCGCTGCTGAAACATTAGGATTTACTCCCTCTTTGATTAACTCAGCAAAGCCTGGAAAGTCATTTCCAATAATCACAGGTACAGGTAACTTAGGTACGACCTCCACTTTCATGTGGTGCAACACCCCATTAATATACCTAGGGTTACTGGGGGTGGATCTCCGCCGCCTGCAGCTGGTGCAGAACACTGCGGCCAGGTTGTTGACAGGGTTGTCAAGAACTAGCCATATCACTCCTGTGCTGCACGAAATGCACTGGCTGCCAGTGCGATGGAGGATCACCTTCATGGTCACATTGCTGACCTATAAGACCCTACACGGACAGGGACCGGGTTACTTGCAAGACCTTCTTCGGCCTTACTCCCCCTTCCGCCCACTTTGCTCCGCTGACGAGGGATTGCTAGAGGTTCCCAGGGTCCGTCTTCAAACATCAGGTGCTAGGACTTTTTCTTTTGTAACCCTGACACTGTGGAACTCTTTACCTTGTCGGATTAGAGAGTGCCTGTCCACCCAGACTTTTAAGTCCTCATTAAAAATGTATTTATTTAACTTAGCTTTTGGGGACTAGATTTAGTTTTACTGCTGCTGCCTTCTTCTCTTTATATCTTTTTTAGATTGTATATTTGATTTTATATCATATTGTGTATGCTTGATTTGACATTGTATTGTTCATGCGCTTTGGTTTTAGAAAAACGCATTATAAATAAAATTTTATTTGATTTGAATAGTCCGAGTCATTTGGCTGGTGGGATAATATCGAGTGTCCTCATGAATGCAGATAACACCAGTACCTGTTCCTTTTGGACACTGTTTTCCTAGCACTTCAATATGTACTAGGGTATGTCTGCTTCCCGAATCTGTAAGTCCCTTCACAGTCTTATCTCCCACCTTCACATCTGTTAAGTACTTAACCCAATTTGCTAAGGACAAATCTATTCCAGTGTCACTCTTCTTACGGCAATTTCTTGCAATATGACCTGGCTTGTTATATCAAATAACATCTTTGGGCACAGATTTGTTACCCCCACCAGAGTTCTTATCAGACTTGGAGTTTAAATGGGAAAAAGAGTGTCTGTTACTTCGCTGCTGTGGTGTTTGTCTGGCCATTTGGTAGTATTCGGCCAAAGAAACAGCCTTTTCCCCACTTTATGGTCGGTGTTCCTTTACCCAAGGCTGTACCTCTATAGGCAGGATGTTGATGAATTGCGCCATTGCGAATGTGTCGATGATCTGTGGGACTGTTTTGTCCTCTGCTAGTTTGGCTGCCATTCTCCTGGTAACCACTCCTGGGCTTGCTGCTGCAGAATCAATACCTTTCTATGCTTCCCTGGTACCAGGTCTAGTACCCACGCACAAGACTCCTGGCTTATAGTATGCACAACGTAAATCCCACTTAGGCTGACACCATCTGTCTTCGAGGCACAGGTCAGGAAGCATAGGAAAACCAGGAGCAGTTGTAAAATTCACAACGAGTGATTTATTATTAAAAGTAAAATAAAAAAATAAAATTAAGTATAGCTGTTTACGAAGACAGTATAAACAGAGAAAGCCTATCTGGGTTTCTTCTCAGTTTCCAATTTTAGTCTCAGTGTTTTTCTTGCAAGAAATTGCAACTCTGTTTTTATAAGTCTTTGCAACCCCCGCACTCATTAAGAAAACAGAATGCTTCTCACACAGTGTTCTTGTAAGTTTCAACAAGTGCAGCAAAAGTACATTGTGACCCAGAATTGACCTTTGCTTACAGCTTTTCAGAGAGTTTGCAAACTAGCTTCTCAGGTTAACCTCTTGAGTTCCAAACAGCTTTTTGCAATCATGTCAACAGTATAACTATATATATTTCAACAGTAAAACTATATCTGCATTTTTAAACAAAGGGATCCCAGTATCAGTTACATTTCCACATATTGATTCAGATATATTTTTATACCAGCAGATATGCAAGGGGGGAGAAAAGACAGAACAGCAAGGGAAGACAGAGAGATAGCGAGAGGAGAAGAATTGCGAAACCATCGGAGTGATCAGATCTTACTGCGAGTGGGAGCTCTTGTAGCAGGCTACACCATAAGGACTATGACGCCAGGCACTAGGACTCCTCTGAAAAATTCTTAGCTAGCAGTACCCAGCGGGGACTGCCCCTTATGTCAGACCGCCTCTGACGTCCGCCAGTGGTATAAAGGGGGCGGTCCCCAGTCACTCCCCAGTTCTTTTCCCACAGTTGATCCTTCACATCGGCTCCATGCATGCCTGCATGTTAACAGTCGATAGCCATTTTTGAAAAGAATTATAATAGTTTAACTGTTTCTTGTTTGCCGCGAATTGCGGTGCACATCTTCGCTGTCATCTACCCAATGCCTGAAATCTTACGGGAAGCAAATTCCGGCCCGAGACTGTCACTCTGCCTGCCTCATCTGCCTGGGGCCCGGTCATGACACCGACTCCTGCCTGCACTGCAAGAAGTTCAACCGTCGTATGCGCTTCCATCTTTTGAAGACGCTGAAGACTATCCTTCTTGAACAACAGCTGGCCACAATGCAAAAGACTTCATCAGGCCTAGGATCCTCTTCTTCTTCGGGATTGGGGAATTCTCACAAAAAGGAGAAAAAGTCCAGTGGAAAGCATCACCACCATGAGAAGGACCATTCAAACTCCTGGTCCAGGTCTCCGCAACAGAAAATGGCCAGCTCCAGTCCGAGGTCGGACTCTGCCCCCCCCCCATCAACCCAAACACAATCCGGGTTGTTGGCATTGAAACCCTCTGCGTCGGTGCGAACATCCAGTGTTTCATCGGGGCAAGGGCCTTCAGCCCCCTCCCTTAGTCTTAGGCCCCACAGCTATGCCTCCGGGGTCTAAGACCAAGGATTCCACTATTAAAGAGGTGGGTGGCACCCAGTCTGCCACCCACCTGCTGGTGAAGGCTTCCGTTACATTGTCAGAATGTCTGGCTGGACCCGATGACAGGAAGCAGCATCTAGAAACGATGTCCTAGCCTGATGCCAGCTCTCCCAAGCATCGGGCGTCAAGATTCCCAGCGCACCACCCTGACATCTTCTAACACTTCCGCTTCAGGGTCCTCCATGCTGCTAGCACCTCCTAAATGGCTGTTGGAAGGGGCACAGCCACTAGCCGAGGAGAGGCCTCACCTGCTGACCGACATGTTACCGACGGATAAGCAGACGCCAGTAGATCTGCCATCAGCTCCGACACCACCTCAGGACCAGATGCCATAGAAAGCTAAGTCTCCGGATTGTACGCTGGTCCCTGTCTAGCCGTCAGGTCCACTGCATGAGGAAGCTGACGACAGGTCCAAGATGCCGGGTCCATCTGCTCCTGCTATAGTCTCAATAGCTGAAGTAAAGGACATTTTCAGTTCCTGGTGGGACACAGTCAGGAAGGACATCCTCCCTAAGGAATCACAGGCTCCCCTACCACAGCCTCTCCCAGTAGAAACCTCACAGCCCCCATGAGGACCATGGTCGCCACCTCCCCCCAAGGGCAAATCACCTGCTCCGTCTGACGACAGGTCTCCAGAACTGAGTAGTTGCCATTCCGGGTCATCCTCCAGGCATTACAAGAGAAGGCACCGTTGTTCTCGCTCCAGATCTTCCTCTGGGTCATCTGACTCAAGGTCTTCTGCCTCCTCCAGATCCTCAGGAGAGTTTTCCTGTCCTCCCCACCACCCCGATCCTCCAGGGGACTCACCCCCTTCCCCCCAACCCGGATGATCCCACCTTCTTGGACGTGATGTGTCACATCCAATTTTTAAATCAGTGGGAAACCGAGGATCTTGATCCAGAGAGAAAGAGACTGGCCCATTTCTTGGGTATGAATGAGCCCAAACCCTTGGTGGTTCCACCCTTGGTAGCCCCCTTTCAGAACGCTACCAGGCTGACCTGGAGGCACCCTTCAACAACCCCTGCTATACCCAAGAAAGCGAACTGGCTATACCACACCCCAGCGAGTGAGCCGTTCCTAGGAGAACAGCCCAAGGCCGACTCAGTTGTTCTGACGGCTGCCCACGGCAGAACCAAACATCCCCGACACATGAGCTCCCAGTTGCCGGACAAAGAATCCAAATACCTGGCCAGTTCGGCAGGAAGGTTTACTCCTCGGCTACCTGCGCTACTCGTTTGCTCAACCTTTTGGCGCACATAGTGCAGTACCAGAAATCCCTCTGAAGCAAAGCAATTGAGCTCGCCAAAAGGCAGCACGATTCAGAGTACAAAACGGAGCTCTTGGACGTACTACAGTCCGGTCTGGACATGAGAAAACATGTCCTGAGATCATCTCATGATTCGGCGGACACGGCAGCCAGGGCAGAAGCCTCAGGGGTTTGTATGCGGAGATACTCTTGACTCCAAGTCTCTGGGTTTAGGCAGGACCTCCAGGATGCCAACATTGATGCCCTATTCCATGGGTCCATGCTGTTCAGTCCGGACATTGAGAAAATGATCTTGGACTTCCAGGACTCGAGTAAGGCCGTTCAGTCAGTATATCAATTGTACAGGTCTGATCAGACCCCAGGCATACATCCATTTCGTCGCCAGGGAGGGAAGAAGCCTAAAGGACAGTAGCAGAGAGGCAACTTTTGATGTAAAGCTCCCTTTCATCCTGGTGAAGCACAGGAACCTAAGAACTCCCAACTGTCCCATGTCTCCCTGCCCACCCCGGGTTCCCACGCCTGACTCCTGGCCTGACCCCATGCCACGTGCTGAGTCCAGGGCAGAGGTAGTAGAGGGTCGGTTCTTGCTTTACCTCAACAGGTGGACCTCAATCACCAACAATGCATGGGTCCTCCAGTTGGTAGAGTGGGATCATGCACTGGAATTTCTTCAGATGCCACCAGACAATCCCCTGATCCAAGTGACTTACTCCGCCTCCCATGCCGAGCTCATTTGAGAGGAGGTACAATCCCTTCTAGACAAGAAGGCAATAGAACCCGTTCCAGCCCCACAGTGGGGGAATGGGTTCTACTCCGACTTCTTTCTGGTTCCCAAGAAGACAGGGGATCTTAGCCCAATTCTGAACCTGAACTTCTTGAACAATTACATGGAGTACAAGAGGTTCAGGATGATCTTACTTCAAGAGGGTTCCTTCAGTAGGTCATCACAAGTAGGACTGATGTCGCCTGACGGGCCACACGGCGGACTTTTCTAGCAATCCCTGATGGGGGTACCGCCCACCCGACATCACGTGACTGACATCAGGCCTTCTACCAGCAAGGCCCAGCTACCGTCGAAGCACCCAGGTAAGGAGACACTTCAGGCAGATAAGTTGGCTGCCGGTTCCTCCGGCGACCACGCTGCTCCAGCCGGTAAGTTGGCCTCTGGCTCCTCTGGAGACAGCCCGGCGACCGTTAAGGCGACTCCCCCGGCTGGGGCAGTTGCCTGGCCTCGGTCGTTAAGTCGGTCAGGGTTTCTCTCCCCGATCGCCCGACCACGGCTGCTAAGCCGGCCGTCCCAGCTGACTGCACGGGCTCGGTTCCCCCGTCGGGGCCTTCTGGCATTACTACCAACGTCCGGCAGGACCGAAGAGTGATAGCCCCGCTCTCTCTTCTTCTTTCCTCGCCCGTGTCCTCTCATTCTAGTTCAGACACGTCCAGCGAGGCTGATGGGGTTGCTGGTGAACCAGCCAATTTCAGGGGTTCTTCCCCCCGCTGGGGACCAGGGTCAGGAGGCTTCTCCTCGGCCAGATGGCCTTTCTTTGGAGGCCCCTCCTCAGCCCGAGGACAGACTGTGGGTGCTTCCAACGCCGGCGGTCCCTACAACAGTCCTGACGCCAGGCCCGGTGGTCAGGCTTATTCTGTTGGCCCTGACGCGGGACCCGACTCCTACCACTGAGACCCTTCGTCCGGTGCCGACGCCAGATCGGGTGGCGCCAGTGTCAGTCTCTGTAACATGGACTGTTCCGACGCCGGACCCCAATTTAATATATACTACTGCAGGTCCAAAGTTGGTTCCCCCGACGTCAGGGCTGACGACGGGGTTCTATAACCGTTCCCTCACTGTCCCCCATTATCCACACGGATATCCTGGGGATCCTTACCCGGAGGTTCCCACTCCTGGATGGAGTCTAATGGGGCAGTTTTATCAGGGTTATCATCCATATACCCACTACATGGGTCCGCATGGGTATACCTCCGCCAGTTGCTGTTCCCCCTCCACTTCCCCCCCCCCCCAGCCTCAATCAACTCTTCCTCCACCCCCTCTGGCTATGCCAGATTTCAAGTCTTTCTTACAGTCTTGGTGGCAGGGAGCGAGGTCGGAGTTGGTTTTGGACCTAGAAGCAAGACTTCTACCTCCGCTGCTTCATAGTTCCTCTTCCCCGAGCAGTTTGGGTCCGATTGTCCACCTCTCGGGAAAGACTCGACTGAACGTTCCCCTTTCTCACTTTGAGCGTCGTCCAGTAGAGGAGGCCGACGATAGTTCTGGTGGGAGAGAGGACTCTTTGGAGGAGGAAATCGTGGAGGAACCCAAGCCGAGAGGCAAGACCTCACCAAAATCGCCACCTGAGGATCCTTCCTTCTCGGATCTCTTGAGGGCCCTCAGAGATTATTTCAGTTGGGAGTCAGAGGAACAGGACCTAATGAGACAGTGTCTCGTGGAGCACCTTGATTTGGAGTCCCTGTCTCCAGTCCCAGTTCCTCCGTGGATGGCCCCCCACCAAGACCTCACCACCACCGTCTGGCAGATGCCTCACTCTATCCCGGCTGTCCCCAAGCGGGTGGACAAGCTTTACCAGGCGCCTAAGGATGCTCCTTTTTTGAAGACCCATCTGAAGGCAGACTCTGTGGTCATTTCAGCGGCTCATGATCGCTACGCTACGCCCAGGCACTTGAGCACTACTCCTCCAGATAAGGAGTCAAGGCAGATGGACCAGTTTGGCAAAAAAGTCTATTCTTCGGCCACGTGCGCACCCCGCTCCCTCAGTTACGTGGCCCATATGGTGCCCCACCAAAAAGCGACCATGGCCAGGTTGGAGGCGAAGGTCCAGTCTATGGATCCTTCACCTCTCAAGGAGGAACTCGCCAAGGACCTTCGCCTCTCCAAGGTTTCTTGTAAGCATGCTTTAAGGGCCACTTACGATTCGGTCGATTCCATGGCCCGTACCTCAGTGACTTCCGTGGCTCTGAGTCGGCACTCCTGGCTTCACCTCTCTGGCCTCGCTAATGAGGTTCAGTCGGAGATTCAGGACACCCCTTTCCGGGGCTCGGTACTTTTTGCAGGCGACACCAAGGACATAATTATAGAACTACAGGACAAGGGTATTGCCCTTAGATCTGTTCGGTCGATGTACCAATCGGGTGCTCCTCAACGTAGACAGCAGCAACCCTTTCGGAAGAGGACCTGGCAGTACGGGAGATCCACTTAGGGGCGTCGCCAAGGCAAGCCGAAGGCCACGGGTACCATTACTCCACTGCCTACAAGAATCTTCATCGGTCAGGGGGTCCTCCCCCTGACAGATGCGCCACTTCTTGACTCCCCGGCCCCACTGCCTCCTCAGCCTCTGGGCGAGGAGCAGCTGGGGGAAAGGTTCGCTTTCCATGTGCAGGAGTGGGAAGCGATTACCTCCGACAAGTGGGTCCTGCAAATAGTGGCCTCAGGTCACACTATCGAGTTCCTGGAAATATCTCCGGGAAACCCTCCGGTGAAGTCTTCATACTCTCAGGACCAGGCTTTCCTCGTCCAAGAGGAAATAAATGCACTCTTGCTAAAACAAGCGATCGAGCGATTCCTCCAGGGCAAACAGGGAAAGGCTTCTACTCCCATTTTTTCCTGGTTCTGAAAAAGAACGGGGACTTCTGACCCATTCTAGATCTCAGTCAACTGAATCATTTTGTCAAGTACAAGAAATTTCACATGCTGACACTGCAGAGCCTTCTGCCGCTTCTGTTGGAGAATCACTGGCTGTGCACCCTGGATATGCAGGATGCCTACCTACATATCCCTATTTTCCCCAACCACCGTCGGTTCCTGCGTTTCATGTTCCGGGGGGAGCACTTCCAGTTCCGAGCACTCCCCTTTGGCCTGTCTTCGGCACCTCGGGTTTTTACCAAGTGCCTAGCGGTGGTTGTGGCGTTTTTACGCCACAGGGGTATTGCAGTGTTTCCTTATCTGGACGATTGGCTACTAGCGGCCCCTTCCAGGGATGCGTTATTGGGAGCTCTGTCATTTACCCTGGACCTGTTCCATCGGCTTTGGGGTCACTGTGAACGGGCCCAAGTCATATCTCATTCCCACCCAGAGACTACAGTTTATTGGGGGCGGTCCTCGACATGGTCCAGTGCAGAGCCTTCCTTTCTCCGGACAGAGTGGAGACTCTGGTCCATCAGGCCACCAAGGTGGCATCTTGCCGGACCTTCCCGACCAGGGAGGTCCTTCACCTGTTAGGTCTCATGGCAGCGTCCATTAGTACCGTTCCCCTAGCCAGGCTGCACATGAGGATCACTCAGTGGTCCCTGAGAGTGCAGTGGGACCAGCTTTTGGACAATCTGGACCATCCGGTCCTCATCTACTCAGCGGTCTGGAAGGATCTTCTATGGTGGATGAATCCACACAATCTTTGCTTGGGTCTCCCGTTTCGAAGACCAGCGCCCGTAGCCACACTCACCACGGATGCCTCGAACATGGGATGGGGTGTGCATCTGGGGGACCACCAATCCCAAGGACTTTGGTCCGGCTTGGAGCTTTCTCTTCACATCAATGTTCTAGAGCTTAGGGCGGTCCTGTATGCCTTACATGCCTTTCAACCCCTGCTGCCCGAGGGAACACTGCTGATCCAAACGGACAACATGTCAGTGGTTTGGTACATCAACAAACAAGGAGGAACCCGGTCGTATCCTCTTTGCAGGTAAGCGACATGGGTGTGGAACTGGGCAGTCCTGCTGCATTCTAAACGTCCTGGCAGACAGTCTGAGCAGATCAAGGACCCCTGCTCACGAGTGGGAACTTCATCAGGAAGTGGCGGAATACATCTTCAAAAATTGTGGGCGGCCGGAACTCAACCTATTCGCCTCTCAATTCAACGCAAAACTTCCCAGGTTTTGCTCGCTCATTCCAGAGCCAGGTGCTTTCTGGAGCAACGCATTGTCTCTATCCTGGATGGGAAATTTTTATATGCCTTTCCTCCATTTCCCATTCTGCAGAGGGTCCTCCTCAAACTACAGGCGGAGAAGGCCAAGATGATTCTCATCGCTCCTCTTTGGCCAAGATAGATTTGGTTCCCGCTGCTTCAGCAATTATCCAGGGAACCACCGGTTCCACTTCCATTGACGCATGACCTCCTTACTCAGGATCAAGGTCGTGTGGTTCATCCTGGGCTCAGAACCCTGCATCTGCATGCATGGCTCCTGCAGACATAGCTATATCTCGCTTTGGGGTATCCTCTAGAGTGGCACAGATCCTTGTCGAAGCCAGAAAACCTTCCACTTATGCATTGAAGTGGAAGCGGTTTTCCATTTGGACGACCACGAAGGGCTGGTACCCTTTTTCTTCCTCGGCTCCACAAGTCATTGAATACCTCCTTCACTTATCGGACTCAGGTCTAGCCTATTCCTCTCTGAAGGTGCACCTCTCGGCTATCTCGGCGTACTATGAGCTGGTGGATGGTAAACCCGTGGCTCAGTTGGATATCTCAAAGACTTTTTTGAAAGGGATTCTCCATCTGAAACCCCCCATCCGTAGCCCAACACCACCACGGGACCTGAATTTCGTCCTGGAAAAGCTCACCTTGCCTCCTTTCGAACCAGCAATGAGCTGTGACCTACGCTTCCTATCATGGAAGGCATTGTTTCTGGTTTCCATCACTTCAGCTCGAAGAATTTCGGAGCTTCACGCGTTGGTTTGTAAGGAGCCTTACCTTATGTTTCACCAGGACAGGGCGGTTCTCAGAACCCATCCGAGGTTCCTTCCAAAGGTGGTGTCGGAAGCTACTCTGAACCAATCGGTAGAGCTTCCGGTATATTATCTGGCTCCTGCTAACAGGGGTGAGGCACTCCTCCATACGATAGATGTGCACCGGATTCTCTGGCGTTACACACACCGAACCAAGGACTTTCGCTCTTGTGACCAATTGTTTGTCTCCGCGTCTCGAACTCGAGGCAAACCGGTTTCCAAGCAGGGCCTTTCCAAATGGTTGGGCAACTGCATTAGATACTGTTATCAAAAGTATGACAGACCCCTCCAGGGTGTTATCAGGGGTCATTCTACTAGGGGCATGGCCGCTTCTACAGCCTTCCTTCGTAATGTTTCCTCAGCACCTCGTATGTTCGCAAAGTGCCTAGCCGTAGTGGCAGTAGCTTTAAGGAGACAGGAACACTTTGTTTATCCCTATCTAGACAATTGACTTCTACTGCTGCAACAAGGGATTGGCTTCTGGCAACCTTAGAGGACACCTTTAGCCTGTTCAGCTCCATGGGACTCGCCCTAAACATAGCCAAGTCGTTCCTGAGACCTTGTCAGAGGCTTCAATACATAAGGGCAATCCTGGACACAGAGCACGGGAAGGCCTTCCTCCCACCAGACAGGGCAAATATGCCTTTGCTCTTTAGCCCACAAAGTCTCAGCTGCTCGCCAGGTCTCAGCTCGAACTGTGCTCCAGCTCCTAGGCCATATGGCCGTGGCCATAGTGACTGTTCCCTCAGCACGTCTCTTTATGAGAGTTCCTCAGTGGACCCTCAGAATGCAGTGGGAACAGAGAGAGGATGATCTCTACCAGCCAGTCTCGATCTCCAGTGCAGTGGTACAGACTCTCTCTCTCTTGGTGGCTCTCTCCACAGAATCTGGAGTACAGAATCTTCTTTCAGAGAGACCGTCCATTACAGATTCTTACAACTGATGCCTTAGGCCTGGGTTGGGGAACTCATTTTCAGAACCATCAGACTCAAGGGGCGTGGTCTTCTCTAGAATTGACACTGCACATCAGTATTTTGGAGATGAGGGGAATTCTGTACACTCTACAAGCGTTTTTCCTGGATCTTCATCCAGGGCCCCCTGTTGGTGCAGATAGACAACATGTCAGTCGTTTACTACATCAACAGACAGGGAGGAACTCACTCCTATCCTCTCTGTCAGGAGGCTATGAGGGTGTGATTCTGGGCTCTAGATCATGGCCTATTGCTCACCATAGTGCATGTTCCAGGGGTCCAAAAGCCCTTGGCTGATGCCCTAAGCCAGTCTCGATCAAGGACTCACGAATGGGAACTCTTGCAGTTATTAGCAGATGACCTCTTCCAAAGATGGGGCCGTCCAGAGCTGGACCTCTTCGCATCCCCATGCAACACAAAACTGCACAGTTTCTGCTCGTTAGATCATGGATCTAGTGCTTTCTGGTGAGAAGCATTGTCCCTCTGTTGGACAGGAAGGTTTGTGTACGCCTTCCTTCTCTTTTCTGTTCTGCAGAGAGCTCTGTTCAAACTCCAAGCAGAAGGAGCGGAGATGATTCTTGTAGCTCCGCTTTGGCCTCGTCAGATATGGTTCCCTTCACTGTAGCAGCTAGCAGTGGAACCTCTGAGTCCCCTGCCCTTGCCCTCCCGCTTACTGTCACAAGAGCAAAGCAGGTTGGTTCACCCAGACCTCTGGTCCCAACACCTGCATGCCTGGCACCTGCAGACGTAGCCACAGCGTGTTATGGGGTATCTCCCAGCGTGTCTGAGGTCTTGATTGCAGCTAGAAAACCTTCCACTAGAGCTACCTACTCCATGACGTGGAAGCGCCTTTGTTTGTGGGCTGCCACTCTGGGTCTGGATCCCCTCCTGTGCCCTCTGAATGCTGTCCTTGAGTATCTCCTCTGATATTCCTCCATCAAGGTACACCTTTCTGTAATCTCTGCCTATCCTCTACCGGTGGATGGCAGATATATTGCCCAAATGGATCTGGCCCTAACATTTTTGAGGGGAATGCTTCACCTCAAACCTCCCGTCAGGGACCCCATCCCTCCTTGGGATCTTTTGTTTTTGTTGGAAAAATTCACGTTGCCTTCCTTCGAACCAGCTGCAGATTGCGAGCTAAATTTGCTGTCATGGAAAGCGTTGTTTTTAGTTGCCGTTACTTCGGCTCAGAGGATTTCCGAGCTTCAGGCTCTGATGGCTAAAGAGCCGTATTTAGTTTTCCACAAGGACAGGGTGTCCTTGAGGACTAATCCTAAGTTTCTGCCTAAGGTGGTGTCACAGTTTACCCTTAATCAGGACATCAACCTTCCAGTATATTACCCTGAGCATACCAGATGTGGGGAGGCTCTACTTCACACTCTGTATGTTCACAGAGTGCCCTGATACTACATCAGTCGTACTCAGACTTTGAGAAACTCTGACCAACTTTTTGTTTCCTTTGCCCAGAGAACTCAGGGGGCACCTGTGGCAAAGCAGACTTTGTCCATATGGCTAGTCCATTGTATCACATTCTGTTACAATAAGTACAACAAACTTTTACCGGGGTCGGTTAAGGGTCACTCCACCAGGGGTGCTTCTGCCTCGGAAAACTTGTAGCTAGCAGTCTGAGGCAGGGGACCGACCCCGACATTGGCCACACCCGATATCAAACATGGTGTATAGGGGGGCGGTCCCCTGGCGCCACCACAGTTCTTTTCCCACCATCGACCTGAGTAGTTCGGCTCCTCGGACGCCTTTTCTAGCAGTCGTCAGCCAAAGAAAGAAGCCCTTATTTTTTCAGAGGGGTCTTACATATCAGACCTCCCAGGAGAGACGTTGTTCCTTCTTGGGATTTGCTTTTCATCCTGAAGAAACTCACCCTTCCTCCCTTCGAGCCAGCAGCCTCTTGTGAGATGCATTTCCTCTCATGGAAGACCCTCCTTCTGGTAGCCATTACCTCTGCTCGAAGGGTTTCCGAGCTCCAGGCTTTGATGTGTAAGGAACCTTACATAGTTTTCCACAGGGACAGGGTGACCCAGCGCACAAACCCGAAGTTCATGCCGAAGGTGGTGATTGTCCGTGGTCTTAACCAGGACATCAACCTTCCGGTTTATTATCCGGATTTTGTTAACCAAGGTGAAGTGCTGTTGCACACCTTGGATGTTAACAGAATTTTGACGTATTACCTCCACAGGACTCGCTCCTCCAGATAGTTGGACCAGTTGTTCATCTCATTCGCTAAGCGAATGTTAGGGGCTCCTGTTTCGAAATAGTCACTAGCCCGCTGGCTGGTGCAATGCATTACTTTCTGCTACCAGCATCATAACAAACTAGGTCCAGCCCAGTGGCACTGAGGGTTGAGGCGCTGGACGCCACACCTCACGCCATGCTGGTGACCCGGGTTCAGGAACGAGCCTGGGCCACCGGGGGCTGGCAGGGGAGAGAGAGGATCCAGCGTCCGGAGGACTGCTCTCCTCTCGGGGATCAGGCTCTGCCCGGCACTGCAGCGGCCCCGGTGGCTACTGGCGGAACTGCTACAGGTGTGCCTGGCGACATTGCACGACCAAGTTCCGCCGGGGAGGGCCGCAACCAAGAAAATACCCCACTCCCAGAGATAGGCAATGGCACCACCCCTGCAGCCACACTCCACTGGCCGGACTCTTCCAGCTCCTGGGCTCAGACCAGCCCGGCCCGAATTTGCAGATAGTTTGCCCTGGGAGGATAGGGCGGCCCCACCTCGGGAGGGCTCAGAGCTGAGGGGATAGCTGGGCTGGTGCCAAGAGCTGGAGAGTTTCAGGCCCGGAGGTAGTGCTGAGGGCCAGTGGATGCCCAAGAGAGTTCTCTGGGGCCCAGCGGAGCTAGAAAAAGAAATAAAAAAAAAAAAAGCATCATAACAAACCACTTTCAAGAACTGTCAGGGGCCACTCTACCAGGGCAGTGGCCTCCTCCTTTGCGGCACTCAAAAACGTCTCCTTGGCAGACATTTGTGCTGCAGCTACATGGAGTCCAGTCCACACTTTCATCAGGCATTACAGCCTGGACATTGCATCTAGAAGGAGAGCAGGTTTAGGACTAGCAGTCCTGCAGGGCCTACTCTCTTAAGTGCCTTTTTTCAGCTTCAGCTGTTTTCAGCATCTCTCCCTACCACCCTCTCAGACTTGGGTCTATCCTTGGGCACTGCTTGGGATTCAGTCCTAATGGTATTACCTGCTGCAAGAGCTCCACCCTTGAAGTTAGATAGTACAGTTACGTAAGAACTTACTGTAACAGTAGATCTTCAAGAGGAGCACTTGCAGCGGGTTGCTTTCCCACCCTCCATCCCCCAGGATTGTTATTTGGTTTTCATATCATCAGACCATGGTGGGGACTTCCTGCTCAGTTCTCCAGATTATTTCTAGCCAGGTCTCTAGCGGGAGAACTGAGGTGGCTCCTGGGGGCTGCCCCCTATATACCACATCTGATGTCAGGTGTAGCCAACGTCGGGGGCGAACCCCTGCCTCAGACTGCTAACTACAAGTTTTCCGTGGGGTCCTGACGCCTGCCGGGTTCAGTCCTAATGGTGTTACCTGCTGCAAGAGCTTCTCTCGAAGATCTACTGTTCTAGGATCGTGGGTATGTTGTTCATCCACACTCTTTGGCATGTCCCCTTCCACTTTAAATCTGTTTTGAAACAGAAGCCCCTAACATTCGCTTGGCAAATGCGATGAACAATTGGTCCGACTATCTGGAGGAGCGAGTCCTATGGAGGTAATGCCTCAAAATTCTGTTAGCATCCATGGTGTGCAACAGCACTTCACCTTGGTTAACAAAATCTGGATAATAAACCGGAAGGTTGATGTCCTGGTTAAGAGTCAGCACAGACACCACCTTTGGCTTGAACTTTGGGTTCGTGCGCTGGGTCACCCTGTCCCTGTGGAAAACTATGTAAGGTTCTTTGCACATCAAAGCCTGGAGCTCGGAAACCCTTCGAGCAGAGGTAATGGCAAAGCAAATCCCAAGGAGGAACAACGTCTCTCCTGGGAGGTCTGATATGTAAGAAACCTCTGAAAAAATAAGGGCTTCTTTCTTTGGCTGATGACTACTAGAAAAGGCATCCGAGGAGCCGAACTACGTGGGTCGATGGCGGGAAAAGAACTGTGGTGGCACCAGGGGACCGCCCCCCTATACACCATGTTTGACATCAGGTGTGGCTAATGTCGGGGGCGGTCCCCTGCCTCAGACTGCTAGCTACAAGTTTTCCATGGGGCCCTGACGCCTGCTGGGTTCCGTCCTAATGGTGTTACCTGCTGCAACAGCTTCTCTTGAAGATCTACTGTTCTAGGGTCATGGATATGTTGTTCATCCACACTCTTTGACATGTCCCCTTCCACTTTAAATCTTGCCTGAAGTCTTCAAGCTGGCTCCTCCCACCCACCCAGGTGGTATAACCCTCTGCTCCGCCCCATTACGCCAGATCTTCCTTTCCACTGGAACATTCAGATTGCCTCTCTCTTGCGCACGTATTTTGTAGGCCCTGGCTTCAAAACCTTCGGTTATTCCGAAAATCCATTTAGTTCGCATTAGCAATCGCGACTCTCTACCTTTGATTATGGAATACAAGTCTTCTCCCGGATTTCGCCAGTATCTGTGTTGCCAGAAGATGTCGCGCACCGATCCCCACAGCGTGTGCATTTACTGTCTTGGTGTCAACCGTGACACCTTGAAGTGCGATCTTTGTCTTGCTTTCCATCCTAATGTCCTCCATGACCGTCTCGCACGCCTGAAGTTGTGCAGGCCGGAGAAACAGAACCCTCCGGTGAAACCTAAGGAGGCTCGGTGGGCGGTTTCTGTGGCTGCAGGATCCGCTGAGCATTTGGAACACATGCAAGCATTCGAGGAGAAAGCGGCTTGGGCTGCAGAAACTACTCGGAGCTTTTTTGTTCTGCTCAACCTGGGCTCCACCTTCTTGGGTTCCTTCCGAGAGTTGTGCCACTCCCTCCCGACCAAGGGAGTGGGTCCTGCGAGCATGCACTCCTCTTAGTCCTGTAAGCAGGAGAAGGACCCGGGATCATCTTTGTCCCAGTGGAGACACTCTTGGGAGTGGGAGAGATCTCGGTCCCAGGAACATGCAGTCTCGACTTCGGTCGAGATTGCTTCTTTGGCCGCTGGCTTCTCGGCTTTTCCGTCTGGCCAGTTGACCAAAATGTCGATCGACAATGTGGAAATCGTCATCGACCCATTATCGCTGAGTCCGGGCGACGATTCTCTCGCTCGAACTCCAGTTCTCACTTTCCCAGACGAGGAGACCCCATTGAGGAAGTGGTCCCCGATCCCAGAAAATCACTGGTCCCGCCAGTGTCTCCCAAGCGACCGAATCGGCCTGTGCAATCTCGATTGAGGTCCTGGACCCCCTCGACCGAAAGGCCGAGGAAGAGCCATAAACGCTCTAAAACAGGTGATGCCATCGGTTGTCTTTGTCCTCCTCGGATGAGGAGAGGCTCCAGCGGAAACTCCATTGCCGCTACAAGGACCTCATGTGGCAGCAGCTGATTTTGACCGGGCACGAGCCAACCCCAGCTTCCACCCTAGCCATTAGTTGGCTTTCGTCTCCTAGTCCTAAAGCAGACTCCTTCGGAACCGATCAAGTCGGCTTCCCCTCCCGCGGAGCCGGCGAAACCTCCGGTTCAGCTTAAACCGGTCTCTCCACAGATAGTGGTGGAACCACTGCCCAAGTAGCCTGTGGGAGGGGCTCCTTCTAAAGAAGATAGGCCAGACACTGGCCTTCCCCGGCGTCTTTCGGTCACTGTCACCCCGGACCACTCTCAGCGGGTCGAAGGTGACCTGGGCAGTTGACTGTTGTATCCGGATTCCTCAGATTTGGATGTGACCACCCTGCATTCTCATCCCAGGGATGACGAATAGGCCGGTGGGTTAGAGACAGAGGAAGGTCCTTCGTCCTTTCAGGGCATTCTTCGCCTCATCTCTGAGTCCACAGGGATGCCCCTGCAGCCAATCCAGAAAAAGGCAGAGTACCCTCTCACGGACATCCTCAAGAGAGGGGATACCCCGACGGAGGCTTTTCCTGTGACCGAGGTCATTGTTGGCCTGGGCTTAGAACTCTGGTAGCACCCTGCCTCTTGTCTAGCACCATCTGCCCGCATGGCCCGCAAGTATGCGGTGCCCATGGGGTCCTTTACGGGGTTCACGGAGCACCCTTCAGCCGAGAGCCTGGTGACCACCTCTGTGTTCAGGCATACTGGCAGATCTGCCAGTACTGACCAACTTCCCGAGAAAGAGTCCAAACTCTTGGACCATTTGGCCAGGAAGACCTGTGCGGCTTCTTCCTTGGGCCTTCGTCAGGCAAGTTCGGCCGTCATCATGGCGCACTTCTCCCATGCCCTCTTGGGGTCTTTGGATGAAGTCTTCCCACATCTCCCCGCGAACATGCAGACCACAGTCAAGCAGGTCCGGGATCAGGGCTGAGCTGTTGCCAAACAGCAGCTTCAGACAGCCCTGCACATTGGGGATTCTTGTGCCTATTCGATGGCAGTCGCAGTTGACTCTCCTCCTTCCTGGCCGATATTCAACACAAACTAGCTGATGTGCCTTTCCTGGGAACCGACCTTTTTGGCCCAGGTATGGCTGGTCACCTTCAGCGCATTGAGCAGTCCAGTGCCATCTTGGACGCTACTTCTGCCAAGGGTTCTTCGGGCAAGAACCAACAGAAGAAGAAGAAGCCTTTTCAGCACTCTTCCTCTGCAGTACAGCAACCCTCCTTTCAAGGAGGACAGCAGCATCAGCAACAGCAGCAGGCTCAAGCTTGGCACCCCCGGCCAAAGCCCGGGCCCTCCCAGGCCTGTAAAGGAGGCCAGGGTTCGGGTCCTGGATCCTCCTCCTCCTTCTCCAAGCCTGCTCAGTGACGGGGCGAGGGCAGCCTCCCCCTCTCCTGTCACGCCAGCTCTGGGTCCTCCTGTGGGGTCCGGCTCTGCCACTTCCTTTCCACCTGGTCCACTGTCACTCCGGACAGGTGGGTTCTTGAAGTGGTTGGTCAGGGACTGCCTCTGGAATTCAAGCAGTACCCTCCAAGCCGAGCCCGCGCCCTCGGGAGGAAAGAGTATCTACCCAGACTCAGTTGGCTCTCTGTGACGACATTGCTCAGCTCCTCCTCAAGAAAGCAGTAGCTCCAGTGATGGATCCTTCAGCAGACCCAGGCTTTGTCTCCAGGTACTTCCTGGTGCCCAAGCGGACAGGGGGGCTGCCGCTGTATTCTAGATCTGCATGACCTGAATCAATATCTCAGGTCACGCACCTTTCAAATGGTCACTCTGTCCCAGATCATACCATCCTTGGAACGAAACATGTGGTTTTGTTCACTGGATCTGCAGGACGCGTTCTTTCACATCCCAATCCGTCTATCTCATCAGCGGTTCCTCCGCTTCAGAGTCGAAGGGACCCTGTACGAGTTCCAAGCCATGCCGTTCAGCCTGTCATCGGCCCCACGGGTCTTCACCAAATGCATTGCAGTGGTGGTGGCGGCCCGTCTCGGGGGGGGTTAGGATTTATCCCTGACTCGATGATTAGCTCCTAGCAGGTTCCACCCAGCAGGAGGTAGAGAGGTCCAGGGACCTGGCCCTCCAGACCTGCTCCAAACTCTGCCTCCTGATCAGTGAGGCCAAGTAGGAACTTGTGTCTTCTCAGGTGATGGGCTTCATCGGGGCAGAGCTCAACTCTCATCAAGCCAGAGCTCAGCTCCTGATGGACAGAGCGGAGGTTCTCTCCTCCTTTGCCCAATCATTTCTGGTTGGGCAATTGCGCCCTGCCCGGGACGTTCTGCACCTTCTGGGTTACATGGCGGCGTGCACCTCAGTGGTCTGTTGGGCCCGGTTGCACATGCGTCCCCTTCAGTGGGAGCTCGCCGCCCAGTGGACTCAGTTCCATGGTCATTTCGACCAGCTGATCACTGTAACCCAGAACATGTGGGACGCTCTCCACTAGTGGACCGCCCCAGACCGGTTGCAGGAAGGGATCCCGTTTGTCCGCCCCGACCCGACGGTCGTTCTTACGACCGATGCCTCTCTCAGTGGCTGGGGAGCCCACATGGGGACAAAAGGGCCCATGGGCTCTAGACCCCCGAGGAGTCCCGATGCCACATCAACCTGTTGGAGCTCAAAGCAATCAGACTGGCGCTGTCAGCTTTCGCTTCTCAGCTCCAGGGTCAAGTGGTTGAAGTCCAGACGGATGATACAAAAAACTGCCCTCTTAGAGCAGGAGCAACAGTCTAAAACGTCCCATGCATCCTCGTCATCGTCCTCTGGTTCTCACCATTCCAGCTGGGACTGGTCGTTGACCGAGAAGACCGATAAAAAGGAGAAACGTAAACACTCCCCTGAGAGGAGTAAGGATTCTCCAAAAATCTCCTGTCCATCAATGTCAAAGTTGCCTTCTTCTACTCCTCAGGCAGTTCTCTGTACCAGAGCAGTTTTATTTGCTCTAGCTGCGGGTGTTGCCTAGTTGCCTCCTGCTCCATTGATGACTTCTGGTCTTTCTGACTCTACCCGATCGGCGACGATTCCCTCATCGACAGACTCTTCAACTTCAATTAAACTGCAGTTGCCTCCGCTGCCACCTCCCTCTAGAGGATCTTTGTATAATCCCTCGTGGGACTCCATCTGGTCATCAGTGACCATGACGTCAAGGGAAAACCACTATGTTGTAGGATCCCGTGGTCCGTCCTTGTCAATAGTCCTCTCGTCGATGACTCAAGGGGCACAGTCTCAGTGCTCATGTATCCCATCATCGATGAGTCATTTGGTGCTGCAACCCACACCAATACCTTCCATTATTCCTGTAGGGTCCACTCATAGTAACCCTACCACTACGGGATCCCCTCAACTGGCTATGGTGGATATTAAAGCACTAGTCGGCACTAGTTTAGACCTAATGCAGAAAAACACTCCCTCTACCACAGGGGGTTGGCTCTGCTTCCCTCTCTGCACCTTCTAGGTGCTCCTCTGTCTCCACAGTTTCTCCAGCACCCTCCCAAGATATTGAGAGGGAGGAGGAGGACCTCTTTCTTCAGGACTGGGAACAGGAGGATCAAGTGGAGGAGCTTGACCAGAAGGATTTTTCTCAATCCTCAGGCTCTGCTGCTTCTTTCAGGTGGGGGAGAATGCACCTAATTTACCGTGCTTCCCTCTGGTTAATCTGACTCTTTTGGATGTATAATGCAGCATCTCCAAAAGACATTCGGGTTTCAGGAGACTGAACAAGATGTCTCTAGGCACAAACTAGCCAACTATTTGTGCCTACCAGACAGCCCTTCCTGTTGTCGAGGCACAGGTCAGGAAGCATAGGAAAAACCAGGAGCAGTTCCAAAATTTGCAAATAGCATTTTATTTTTCTCAATAACAGCAAAATAAAAAACAAAAATTATTCAGTATAACTATTTGCAAAGACGGTACAAACAGAGAGAAAACCAAGTCCTTCTTCTGAGGGTATCGCTTAATTCCAAGTTTCACTCTCTGTCTCTCACTCTTCTTGTCTCACTAGTAAAAGCATTGCTGCTTTATTTATAAGTCTTTGTCTGGGAACTCGTTAAGAGACCCTGCTGTTCACAGAATGTTTTTGTAAGTTTACAAAATGTTCTTGTAAGTTTTGTTCTTTGCAGGTGTAGCAAAAGAGTACATGGTGTCCCAGAACTGACCTCTTGTTCACAGCTCTGCAAAGGGCTTAAAAAGTGCACCTCAGGTTAACCCCTTGACTTCCAAATAGCTTTTTGCAATCATTTCAACAGTATAACTATATACAGTTTTAAACAAAGAGATACAGTTTCAAACAAAGGTATCCCAGTATCACTTACAGTTTCACACAGAGATTCACATATATTTTTTATAACTGTAGATATGCAAGGGGGAAGAAAAGACAGAAATAGCAAGGGAAGGCAGAGAAATAGTGAGAGGCAGAGAATTGTGAAACCATTGGAGTGATCAATTTCTAGGTCTCACAAGAAAATTTGGTTGCGCAACCAGACAGACAAGAGACAGCAAAGGAGAGGATAGAACAGACCCTTGCATTTAAACTTTTTCTGCATAACAAATGGGACAGGGCCGTATTCAACCCTGTCACACTTTCTTAGTTATTCCTCCATTATTGGAAGCCTATGAAGACTCTATTTTAGCTGCATGGCAACAGCCCTTCAGCATTCCTTCTACCCTTTGGAAGGCTGATAGGACCTATCTGGCACCTACAGAGCACCCTTATTTCTCTACTCTACTCTGCCACAAGCGGATTCAGTGGTGATTAATGCTGCCCACGATAGGTCTGTTAGACCTAAACATCTTAGCAATCTTCCTCCTGATAAGGAATTCCAAAAGCTTGATGCTGTGGGAAAGCAAATGTTTTCAGCATCCACTGTGACTCTTAGAATCCTAAACTATATGGATCACCTCCTCAAATACCAGAAGGAGGTATGGAAGGATGCTCAGGCTTCGGTACAAACTTTGTCTGATGCTTCTCCTAAAGAGGAACTGAC
The DNA here is from genome assembly GCA_016271365.2 of Neoceratodus forsteri. Lineage (NCBI taxonomy): Eukaryota > Metazoa > Chordata > Ceratodontiformes > Ceratodontidae > Neoceratodus > Neoceratodus forsteri. Next base: position 1,630,095,673 of record CM057453.1, read on the forward strand.
TTATACTATAAGGACTGCCTCTGCAGTCGGGCGACATCTCCTGCGTGCTGCCTGTGATGCAGTGGATTCTACGGCCTGGGCATCTACAGCGGGTATTTGCCTAAGAAGGCATTCATGACTCAGAATCTTTGGCTTTGCTCCTGATGTGCAGCATTCTATATTGAATGCACCTTTTAAAGGTCACAGCCTTTTTGAGCCTCACACCCAGGACATCCTAACGTCTCTTCAAACATCAGGACACACACTGAAGTCAGTGCACTCACTATATCATAGGCAAGGCCCCTAGAATTCTGCGGCCGCAAAATTTTGCGTAGAACTTGCAGTCTACTGCAGAACTTCTGCGGTGCCGCAGAATTCACTCTTCTTGGTGATTTTTTATTAATGTTTCTGTTTATCCATGAAATCTGATTCCCTTCCCCTCTTTTTATATCCAAAACCCCCAATATGCTCAGAATGTGATGTTATCATTGCTGTAACATCATACATTAGCTAACGAAATGGCTGCATTCTGCAACAGAAATGAACAGTCACTTATCTACCACAGCTCCCACTGCCAGAGATGGTGGCACAGCACATCATGCATGGTGATATTTGCTCAACCTGCATTACAGCCTAATACAATTTTCAGTCTTACATTATTGCACTAGGGCCAACTTAAACAAAACTTTGTCAACAGCACAGACTTGTTAAGTCCATACCTCACTTTGTACAAACCTATTTGTGCCTTTAAGGTATAGAGATGCCATCTGAAATGAATAACTGGTAAAATGAATTTAACTGTCATTTTTAAGAAAAATAAAGTAATTATGCCCAGAAAAGTGGAATATAATAATGTGTAGACCTGTTGAAAGACTAGACCTGTTAAATATATAATTGCACTGTATGCATTTTTGCCAGGGTTATTGATTACATATTGTCATTGGTTGATAGAATCACCTAAAAGTTATGGAGAAATGTTGTGTGCAGGGACAGCTGTTGGGCCAGAGGGTAGCATGCTGTATTTCCGTACCGGCAACTCAGGTTCAGAGATTAGCTCTGGGAGCTGGCTGGGCAGCACAAGGATTGGTGGAACACAACACTGCTCAGAGCCTGGGAAGGTATGGTGTAGTGTTCTGTCACATGGTGTACACATTGTGATGGGCTGGAGAGCTCTATCTCACAATTGTTTCACATGCATGTCATGGCCTGATAGTGTTACGCAGTGTGTCAGGGTAAGCAGATTGACATGAAAAATGAGTTTTGCAATAACTCCTCTATTCAATTTCCAATGGGACCTGTATGAATGAGGATGCAAGTTCATGGAAATTAAAAATATATACACACACACACACACACACACACACACACACACACACACACACAGTATCTCTGTCTCTCTCACCACACACACACGCATTTGTATGTATGTTACAGATTGCATATAAATATATAAGTGATACACAGTGGGAACCTCATGAGTGGTGTAGAAAGCACATACAAATATATAAGTGATAGACAGTGGAAACCTCATTAGTGGGATAGATAGCATGCATATAGAAATACCTTATTTATCACATAAGATCCCCTCTGCATATGTCATTTATGCAACAGGCTAGGACCTTAAGGGAGAGACATTTGTTTTGCTTTTTAGACATAAAATTATTTTTATAAGTCTGTTATTTTTTGAACTAGTGTTACTGTGCTTTCCACTATCCTGATTGCTATAACCACTGCCATGAAAGTGAAGTCAGGACGACAAGCTGACACTGTGATGTGGTAGTTTGTTAGTGCCGCAGAACTTCCACAGAAATTACAAACCACCGCCACAGAAGTTCTGCGGCAATTGGTAGTCTTGCCGCAGAACGTGGTCCCACTGTGCCGCAGAAAAGTAGGGGCCCTGATCATAGGCACCCTAAACCCTACTACAAAGGGACTTTCCGTCAGCCCTCGAACAGGCAAAGGCCCAACTCAGAAACAACCTGCAAAATGAAAAGCCACAGTCTCCTTGCCTGAGCCCACCCCCGGTTCAAAAGCCACCCATCCAGCCCCACCAGTCTCAAACCAGGGACACCCCTGAGCCTGAGGAGTCCCCTAAGCCCGTTATCTTAGGGGCCCCAACCCACGGAGTTAGGGGGCAGATTTTTCTTGCATCTACAGAGCTGACAAACCATCACATCGGATACATGGGTACTTCACTTAATACTATCAGGCCATACTCTGAATCTACTAGTCTTTCCTCCCGAGGTGCCTCCAAGGATGTCTTCTTACCCTCCCGATCAAGAAGCAGTGTTGGCAACAAAGATCCGAGCTCTTTTGCACAAAAACACAATAGAACCAGTTCACCTTCGTCACCAGAGTCAAGGGTTTTACTTCCACTTCTTTCTGGTACCAAAAGTAACAGGGGATCTAAGACCCATCTTAGATCTCAGACAGCTGAACCACTTCATAGAATACAAAAAATTCAGAATGGTCACTCTTCTGACTCTCTTACCCCTGCTAAACAAGGGAGACTGGCTCTGTTCACTAGACATGAAAGATATGTATCTGCATATAATGATGCACTTAGCACATCGATGGTACCTCCGCTTCTGCTTCAACCGGCTCTGTTATCAGTTCAGAGCACTTCCCACTTGGACTGTCATCGGCACCCAGGGTGTTTACAAAGTGCCTTGAAGTAGTGGCGGCAGCTCTCAGAAGAGCAGGTCACTATGTCTTTCTCTACCCTGGAAGACTGGTTACTCAAGGCCTCGTCTAAGCAACAGTTAGCAATAACTCTTTCCCAAACTCTGCATCTTTTCTCATCTTTGGGAATAACGGTCAACATACCGAAGTCCAAAATGCAGTACACTCAATGTCTCCAGTAAATTGAGGCTGTACTGGACACATCTGTAGGCTTAGCCTTCCTGCCATTCAGTTGAGCAGAAAAACTGATCTGCCTGGCATCCCAGATCAGCGGCAGCAGATAAATTTCGGCCTGCTGTTACCTAAGGCTTCTGGGACACATGGCAGCAGCCATACCAACAGTCCCTTATGCCCGTTTACATATGCAAGTACTACAGTGGGCCCTAAGAGTACAGTGGGATCAGAGGACAGACGACCTAGAGGCAGAGGTCAGAATCTCGACTCCTGTGATCCATGTTCTTCAATGGTGGATGAACAAAGACAATCTGTTACAGGGCATGCCATTCCAGGCTCTCATGCCACTCCACACCCTTACCACAGATGCCTCCAGCCTAGGCTGGGGAGCCCATTTGGACAGTCTTCAGACTTAGAGAGTATGGAGGGAGCCAAGGAGAAGCTCACCTCTATATAAACATCTTGGAGGTGAGGGTAGTTCTTTAGGTGCTGCAGACTTTTCAGCATCTTTTACCATCAGGGTGTCTTCAAATACAGATGGACAACTCAGCAGTAGTCTAGTACTTGAACAAACAAGGGGGTACCCATTCCTACCCTTTATGCAGGGAAGTGATGAGAGTATGGTATTGGGTGATTCAACACAAGTTGCACCTCATTGCTGTGCACATCCCAGGTAATAAGAACACTGTAGCTGATGCATTCAGTCGCTTCAGGACCCAAGCACACGAATGGGAGATTCTCCAAGAAATTGCTGAAGAACTCTTCGACCGTTGGGATCGACCCAAGTTAGACCTCTTTGCCTCGCCTCTCAACACAAAATTGCCTCACTATTACTCGCTAGAGCCAGGACCTGGAACTGTGTGGCTGGATGTGTTATCTCTCTCCTGGACAGGAATATTTCTTAATGCTTTTCCACCTTTTCCTCTCATTCAAAGAATGCTGCTCAGACTGATTTAGGATCAGGCCACCATGATCCTCATAGCTCCCCTATGGCCATGGCAGGTTTGGATTCCTCTTTTGCAACAAATGGCAATCCAAGAACTCCTGCCTCTTCGAATCTGTCCCACCACCCTCACGTAGGCTCAGGGAACCTTTCTTCACTCCAGCCTATACTCCCTGCGTCTTCATACATGGCTCCTTAGGATGTAGTTCTTTCCAGATTCCAGGTCTCTCCCCAAGTGGCTAAGGTCCTACGGGCAGCATGTAAACCTTCCACTGGAGCAACATTTTCCATGAAGTGGAAACGTTTTGCCACTTGGGGCATCTGATCAACAGTTAGATCCATTCACCCAGCCTTCGGCAGCATGTTCTGGCTTATCTTCTGGCTCTCTCAAATGCTGGTCTGAAGTACTCCTGTGTGAAAGTCCATTTATCAGCAATATCTGCCTTTCATGCCCCGGTGGATGACCATCCTTTGACCCAATTGAAGGTTATGGAAACCTTCCTTAGGGGCATCCTACACCTCAAGCCCCCAGTGAGGAACCCCCTACCTCCATGGGACCTAAACTTTATTCTAGAGAAGTTCACCTTGCTTCCTTTCAAACCAGCGGCTACTTGTGAGCTACAATACCTCTCTTGGAAAAGATTATTTCTGGTGGCAATCACATCGGCTAGACGCATCTCTGAATTGCAAGCCCTCATGAGTAAAGAATCCTATATAAATTTTCACAAAGATAGGGTTTCACTGTGTACAAATCCAAATTTTATTCAAAAGTTGGCATCCAAGTTTATTCTGAAGCAATCTATCCACCTACCAGTGTACTATGCGGAGTGTGCTAATCCAGGGGATGCATTACTCCACACGTTAGATGTACATAGAATGTTATGGTATTACTTGCATACAAAAGAAAAGCACAAGATAGTGCAACTTTTTGTTCCCTTCGCACCAGGTAAAGAGGGCAATTCAGTTTCCAAACAGTGCTTGTCCAGATGGTTGGCCAGCTGCATTACCTTTTGTTATAAAAAATATGGTAAGCAACTCCTGAGTGTTGTAAAGCCTCATTCCACACGTGGGATGGCGACATCAACTGCATGTTTTAAAAGTGTCTCGATTGCAGAAATTTGTGATGCAACAACCTGGTCGAAGATCTCTACCTTCACCAAGCATTACAGCCTGGACATAGCATCCTGAAGAAGGGCCAGTTTTGGCCGTTCAGTCTTACAAGGACTGATATCATAATTTCATTTCTTTTGTTTCACTGCCCATATCATCCCAACTGCTAGGGACTCATTCCTATATGTGTGACCTGCTGCAAGAGATATTCTTGAAGAAGATAGTACAGTTATGTAGGTACTCACCGTCACAGTAGATCTTCGAGAAAATCTCTTGCAGCAGGTCATGCTGCCCCTCCCTCCATACTCCTGGCTTTTTGCTCCGGGGGGGGGGGGTCATTTATTCCTGCTTCCTCAACCATAGCATGGTTCTTCCACTTCCTCCTCAGTTTCCCTCAAAAGGCCTTGCATTATCAGCACCATTTGGTCACTGATGGGAAAAGAACCAAGGAGCATCTGGGACCATCCTCGCTTATATACCATAGAGTATGACACGTGATGTCGTCAAGGGTGGTCCCAGGTTGACTGCTGGTGAAATCCTAGAGCTAGAATCAATACCTGCGACTGGGAAGGTCCTATGTGTGTGACCTGCTATTATGTGTGACCTGCTGCAAGAGATTCTAAGGTCTACTGTTACAGTAAGTACCTACGTAAGTGTACTTTCTGGTCACGTCCCCTGTGTGCAAAGTGCTCAAATGGTGGGTGTAACACATCAGTCTACTCAAGGAGATGTCATTCCTGATCCCCTTCCCTTTTCAGGTCCTCACCACGGATGCCTCGGGACTTGGCTGGGGGGCTCACTTTGGACCTCATCAAACACAGGGCATGTGGACCCAAGTGGAGCGCACTTTGCACATCAGTGTTCTGGAAATTGGGGGCTGCTCTGTACGAACTCCAGGCCTTCCAAAACTACTTATCTCTAGGTCCTCTGCTAATACAGACAGACAATGTCAGTGTGATGCATTACATCAACAAGCAAGGACTAATTACTATCCGCTGTACAGGGAAGCAATGAGAGTTTGATATTGGGCTCTTGAACATGATCTAAAACTATCCGCGGTGCATGATCCAGGTGTCTGAAATATTTTGGCAGACAGGCTAAGCAGGTCACAGTCTAGGATGCATGAGTGGGAACTGCTGACCTCAGTGGTAGACGACCTCTTCGCAAGATGAGGTCATAAAGAGTTGGACCTTTTTGCATCCCTACACAATGCCAAACATCTGCGTTTCTGCTCGCTGCAGAACCTGGTGTTTCCTGGGAAGACGTGTTGTTCCTCTCTTGGAAAGGGAGGTTTCTGTATGGCTTTCCTCGCTGCCCTCTGATTCAGAGGGTGCTACTCAAGTTGTATATGGAGGGGGCGACTGATACTCGTTGCTGCCCTGTGGTCTCGAGAGATGTTGTTCCCTCTACTGCAGCAGCTTGCAGTGGAACCCCCTAGTACCTCTGCTCCTGTGCAAGGGTCTACTGTCACAGGAATAGGGAACCCTGGTCCATCTAGACCTGAAATCTTTTCTTCTGCATGCATGGCTCCTGAAAACGTAGTCATAGCTCATTTTGGAGTTTCCCAAAAAGTGGATGTTCTGGAGACTGCTAGAAAACCCTCCACTAGAACTACTTACTCCATGAAGTGGAAGAGGTTTGCGTTACTGGCCGTTCTCCTGTCCGATTAATCAGGTTTTGGAGTACCTGCTGTCCTTACTGGATACAGGCCTGCAGTATTCTTTGCTCAAGATGCACCTGGCAGCCATATCAGCTTTCCATGTGCCAGTAGATGGCTATATAGTGGCTAACCTGGTGGTAGCCCATACGTTCTTGAGGGGCATTCTACATCTAAAGCCCCCATTCGCAATCCAGTCCCGATTTAGGACCTGCATTTTATTTGGGTAAAGCTCATTTCTAGGGACATGGATATGTTGTTCATCCACACTTATTGGCAGGTATCCTTGCCGCTTTAAATCTTGCCGGAAGGTCTTCAAGCTGGCTCCTCCCACCCACCCGGGTGGTATAACTCTCGGCTCCGCCCCATGATGCCAGATCTTCCTTACCGCTTGGAAGCTCAGGTTCCCTCCTTAACGCTCTGCGTTTGCGACTGGTTCCTATTTCTTCCGTTTTGCGAATTTGAAAGTTTTTTGCTAAAAAGACTTCGGTCTTTGATCCCTCGCGGCTGCGATGGATAAATCGACTCCCGGTTTTCGGAGATGCCCCTGCAGGCAGAAGATGTCTCGGACGGATCCACACTCCACGTGTGTCTACTGTTTAGGCCTTGAGCACGACCCGCGGGACTCGTGACCTGTGCTCTTCCTTCTCGACCTCGTCCTCGAGGCCCGTGCTTCGATTGCAACTGGGCGTCCGAAGCGTTTCCCTCGGTGAAGTCTAAGGAGGCCCGGTCGGCGGTGTCACGGTGGTGGGCTCGGCGGATCAGCTCGAGCAGATGATCGCCCCTCGAAGAGGAGGCGGTAGCGGGCATGTATCTTCCTCGACGCGGCATTTATCCCGCTCTCTGGGTTCTTCCTACACAGCTTCATTTAGGAGCTTTGTCTGTCCCTCTCCACTAGGGAGAAGGGCCAGCGTCTGCTGGACCTTTTCTCGGTCCAAAAGAGGACAAAGGTAAATCCCTCTGTCGACGCTCTTGGGAGCGGGAAAGGTCCCTCTCCCCGAGTCGTCGACCGTCGACTTCGGTCGGCCGCTCGGCTTCGGCCACTGGCCTCACGGTGCTCCCGTCAGGTCAGTTGACTGAGACTCCTGTCGATGAAGTCGAGATTTTTCTCGACCCGTTGGGCCGGGCTGTCGCCTATAAAGCGATTCCTCTCTCCGGTTCCCGAAGTTGAGGATCCCGTGGGCTTGCCTGTGCCTCGGTCCGGAGCCTCGGATGAACCCTCAAGCGAAGAGTGCGGTTCCTGCCGACACTTCCCGCACCGACCGGAAGAGCGAGGCTCTGGTCTCGGTCTCGGACTTCTTCGGCGGTCCAGCCCGATCCCGCCCGTCATGGCGGCCTCGGTCTCGGCACCACGGTGGCGGCGTCGCCGCCATCCTCGTCCTCCTCCTCGGACGAGGGGAGGCTTCGGCGTAAGTTACGTCGATGGTACGAGGACCTCATGTGGCAACAGCTCCTCCTGACCGGCAGTAAGCCGACGCAGTCGCCTTCCCCGGCCATTAAGTGGCTGTCACCGGAGCGGCCGACACAACCCCTCGACTTACCCGAGGAGCCTGTACCCAGGCCGGTTGTTCGGCCAAAACCAGCTGCTCCACCGATTCCGGTGGAACCTCCGCCTCCACAGCCACTATTTGGGGCTCCGACCAGGGATTCTCGGTTGGCTAGGGTCTACCCCATCGGCTGTCTGTTACCCTCACTCCCGACCGACCTCGGCAGGTAGAGGGTGGCTCAGGCCAGAGGCAGCTCTTGAGGACTCGTCCGGTCAAGATAATTCCTCCTTTTCTCCAAGCGACTGGACTTGGAGTCCTCAGGAGGACAGTCAATGGACGATAGCCGTCGTCCTTCCTAGGACTGCTTCGGCTCATCTCGGAGTCCACCGGGATGGAAGCTGAACCCGTTCCAAGCAGGCCAGGTATCCCTCATGGAGATTCTGGACGAGGATTCTCCAGCGGAGGCCTTTCCGGTAGCGAGGCCATAGTGGGTCGGCCCTGGAGCTTTGGCAGCGCCCTGCTTCCTGTCCTGCGCCTTGGCCAGGATGGCCAGAAAGTATCACGGTCCCTACGGTTCCCTGTCGGTTTTTGAGCACCCCTCTGCTGAGGGTTGGTTACCGACAGCGTTTCAGCCCCGTGCGCCAGGGATGTGGACAAACCTCCGACAAAGGAATCAAGAAGTGGATTATATGCGGTGAAAGTCTATGCTGCGTCCTCTCGGGCCTTCGTCAGGCCAGTTCGACCGTCCTCATGGCACATTTTTCTCATGCCCTGTTGGGCTCCTGGATGAGTCATTCCTCATCTCCAGCGGATCTGCAGACTACGGTCAAGCAGGTGCGGGACCAGAACAGAACAGTGGCCAAACAGCAGCTCCATACTGCTTTGGATATTGGGGACTCATGTGCCAGGTCGGGTGGCACGCAGTGGCTATCGTTTGGCTGAGGATATCCACCTTTGCCGGATACCCAGCACAAGTTGGCGGATGTTCCCTTTTGGGGACTGACCTCTTGACCCTGGGGTGGAAGGTCACCTGCAGAGGATCAAGAGTCCAATGCTACCTTGGACTCGGTCTCTTCCGCTCAGAAGGACAAAGCGCATAACCACAGCCTAAGCCCTTTCGTCCTTCCTGCGCCCCGTAGCGCCCGGCCAACAGCGTCAGGGGCCAGCAGGCTCGGCCTTGGCATCCCAAACCAAGCGCGGCTTCCTCTAACAGGAGGCAGGGAGGAAAGGCCCAGGAGGTCCCTCGGCCGGTCCCTCCTCCAAGCCTGCCCAGTGACGGGCTGAGGGGTGTCGCCCCCATCCCCGTCACCTTACCCCTGGGTCCCCCCGTGGGGGGACGGCTCCGGCACTTCCGTTCCGCCTGGTCCGCTGTTACCACGGACAGGTGGGTTTTGGAGGTGATGGGAAGAGGCCTGCCTCTAGAATTCGAGCAGGCACCGCCCTTCAGAGCCGTCGCCCCTCGGGGGGCTTCGGGGTTCCCAGCCTCGCTGGCGGCTCGTCGAGCCGACATCGGTCTCCTCCTCCAGAAGGAGGTGATAAGAGAGGTGGAGGACCCTCCTTCAGACCCAGGGTTTGTGTCCAGGTACTTCCTGGTTCAAGCGGATGGGGGCTGGCACCCCATTCTCAACCTACGACCTAAACAAGTTCCTAAGGTCTCGAACCTTCAGGATGGTCACTCTGGCTCAGATAATACCATCCTTGGAGCAGCGTGTGGTTCTGCTCTCTGGATTTGCAGGGCGTTGTTTTCCGTCCCTATCGATCCGTCTCACCAGAATTCCTTACGCTTCGGCGGAAGGATCCTTTTCGAGTTCCAAGCCATGCCCATCTTGACATCTCCAGCTCCCAGGGTCTTCACCAAATGCATGGCAGTGGTGACAGCATTCCTCTTGGCCGAGGGGTCTGGGTGTACCCTTACCTGGACGACTGGCTGATAGCAGCTCCCTCCAGGCAGGAGGTGGAGTGGTCCAGAGATCTGGCCCTCCAGGTCTGCTCTCAACTAGGCCTCCTTATCAACGAGGCCAAGTCGGAACTCGAGCAGGCAGGTGATTCTGTTCATCAGAGGCGCAGCTCGACTCTCTTGAGCCAGAGCGTGGCTCCCGGCGGACAGGGCCGAGGTTCTTTCCTCCTTTGCCCAATCATTTCTGGTTGGGCAATTGCGCCCTGCCCGGGACTTCCTGCGCCTCCTGGGTCTCATGGCGGCCTGCACCAGCGTGGTCCGTTGGGCCCGCTGGAACATGCGTCCCCTTCAATGGGGACTTGCCAGCCAGTGGTCACAACGCTGCGATCCTTTGGACCAGCTTGTGTCGGTGACACAGGGGATGTGGAGCGCTCTCCAGTGGTGGATCATTCCAGGTCATTTGCAGGAGGGCATCCCGTTCGTCCGCCCTGAGCCGACGGTCTCTCTATCGACCGATGCCTCTCTGATGGGTTGGGGTGCCCATCTGGGGGAACACCGGGCCCACGGCCTCTGGTCCCCGCGGGAGTCCCGATGCCACATCAACCTGCTGGAGCTCCGAGCGGTCCGCCTAGCTCTCACCGCCTTTGCTCCGTTCCTCCGGGGTCAAGTGGTCCAAGTCAGGACGGACAACACCGCGACCATGTACTATCTAAACCACCAAGGCGGGGCGCACTCCATGCTTCTATGCAAGGAAGCTCTCGCATTTGGTCACTCATCGCAGCCTGGAGGCGGATCTCTAGCCATTCATGTGGCAGGAGCCTCCAACACCCTGGCCCGATGCCCTGAGCGGATAGGGCTGCATCCACAGTGGTCTCTCCTGCCAGAGGTAGTACAGCATCTGTTCTCCCGTTGGGGCACACCTCAGGTGGACCTGTTTGCCTCCAGGGAGAGCGAAGCTGAGACTGTTCCATGCCCGCCCCCTCAGCGGGGCTGCGCTGCAGGGGATGCCTTCTACGAGGCAGTGGACCCGAGCCTCTTCTCAGCCTTTCCCCATTTCCCTTGATCCACAAGGTGCTTCTCAAAGCGAGGAGGGACAAGGCGCAGGTGATTCTGATAGCCCCAGACTGGCCTCGCCAGTTCTGGTACCAGATCTCCTCAGTCTCAGCTCCAGGACTCGCGGCGGCTTCCAGCTCGCCGGACCTGCTCTCAGTCAATCAGGGGAAGGTGTTCCATCCGGACCTTCAATCCCTGCACCTGACGGCCTGGTTCCTGGCGGCTAGAGTTCCAGGCCTTGGGTCTTTCGGCGAGGTCCTCAATGTTGTTGAGCGTCCCGTAGAGTCGACCAGAAAATGCTATGCCTTCAAATGGAAAAGGTTTTCCATTTGGTGTCAGAACAGGCTTGGACCCTTCCTCCTGTTCCTTGGCAAGCATCTTGGACTATTTATGGTCCCTTTCTAATCAAGGGCTTAGGTCGGCGACCCTAAGGGTGCACCTGGCAGCCATCTCTGCTTACCAGGCGCGGGCGGGAAGCAGTCGATGCGCAGGAGAAAGATGGTCTGGCGCTTTTCAAAGGCCTTGATCACATTTCCCCTCGAGTCTGAGAACCTCCACCTCCGTGGGATCTACTGCTGGTACTGGCAAAAGCTCATGGGCAAGCCATTCGAACCTATGCACAGGTGTGCTCTCTCTCACCTGTCGTGGAAGACCGCCTTCTTGGTGGCTATCCGTCAGCCAGAAGGATGGGAGAGCTCCAGGCTCCATCAGAGTCTCCTTATCTGGTCTTCCACAGGGACAAGGTTGTCCTGCGCCCCCACCAGAAATTCCTTCCGAAAGGTGGTGTCGAGTTTCACCTTAACCAGGTGTTGACTCTGCGGTGTTCTACCCCAATCACACCTCGGAGGCGAATATAGGCTCCATACTTTGGACCCTAGAAGAGGCTACGCCTATTACAAAGGCCCTGCGGCTGGAAGTCGAGGAGAGATTTGGCCAGCTGTTTGTCACCCTACGCTGAAACCGCATCTGGCAGACCTGCAGCCAAGCGGACGATAACCAGGTGGGTCACCTCCTGCATGAATCTCTGCTATAAGTTGGCGGGCATGGAGCCTCCCAGAGGATAGAGCTCATTCTACCCCACGCCATACTGCTGCATGGTGGCTGCTCCAGGGCGTCCTATCCAGGAAATCTGCAAGGCTACTGCCTGGAAGTCAGCAAACACCTTCATTACCCATTACCACATCGACCTTGAGTCACGCCCGGGATGCTGGTTTTGGGGCCTCGGTTCTCAGTCTCTCTTTCCCAAGTAAGTATTGGGGGTGTCGTCTTGCCTCCCTCCTCCCGGAGAACTGCTAGGAGTCTGCCAATAAGTGTGGATGAACAACATATCCATGTCCCTAGAAATACAGGTTACTCACCTGTAACAGGAGTTCTAGGAATGGTATATGTTGTTCATCCTACCTGTCTCCCGACCTCCCGGCCCGGCACACAGAGCTTCCAGCGGGCCAGATCTGGCGTCATGGGCCGAGCCGAGGTATACCACCCCGGGTGGGTGGGAGAGCCAGCTTGAAGACCTTCCGGCAAGATTTAAGCGGCAAGGATACCTGCCAATAAGTGTGGATGAACAACATATACCATTCCTAGAACTCCTGTTACAGGTGAGTAACCTGTATTTTGGCTCCTTTTGAGCCAGCCACAACTTGTGGATTATGTTTTTTTTCTTGGAAAGCATTATTTTTAGTTGCAATTACTTCTGCTCAAAAGATTTCAGAGCTTCAAGCTGTAATATGTGAGCTTCCTTATTTGAGTTTCCATAAAGACAGGGTGTTTTTGCACACTAATTTAAGATTTTACTTCGAGAGGGCTCTTGCAGTAGGTATTTACACATAGGACTGACCCGCCAGGCATCAGGACCCCATGGAAAAATTTCTAGCTAGCAGTCTCTGGCGGGGGACCTCCCCCATATCAGGTGACCGACGTCATGTGACATCAGTATAAAGGGGCGGTCCCCCATGCCTGCCTTCCAGTTTTTTCCCACCGTCAACTGGTGAAAGTTCCTCGCGGTAGAGTTCAGTGCTCGTCAGTCATCCATCGGTTCAGTTTTCGAACTTTTAGACCACTTTTTTCAATATTTTCTCTCTTAATCGACCGTGTATGTCGTCCCCTATGCCTTCCGAATCGCATAAAAATAAGTGCGACCCGTGCGATTCCCAACTGCCGCATAAGGACGGCCACTCCCTGTGCCTATTCTGCCTAGGCCCAGATCATCCTGTGGAGAAGTGCCAGCACTGTCAGAAATTAAATTCAGCTACCCGAAAACGGAGGCAGCAGTCCCTGGAGGCCCATATCTTGAAGAAGAAGATCTCCATGGAGAAGGAGCAGAAGAAGCTTTGGCAGGCCTCAGCTTCCCGTGAGAGTCACCACAAGAAGAAGGAGAAGCACCGGGACCGGGACTCAACTTCAGTGGCCACCGCAACTCCGTCTGGAGTCACCGTGCTTAAGGTACAGCTCCTTGACGGCTGTCTTGGAGGTTTCTAAGGCGGCGTTGTCCCTCCCATCGGGCTCACGCTCGGGCCCATCAGGAGCCTCTGGGATAAAGGAGGCAGCCGCTCCCAGGAAGACCGCCACTGTATGGCCTTCTGGGTCGAGCAGGTCCAGTAAGCCGGATGTCGGTGCCACCGATTCTTGTACAGAACAAGTCCACTAAAGCCCGATCCTCGGGGCAGCGCGTAGCCTTAAGCATACGCCAAGACCACTCCTCCGCCGCGGCCTTCGCCGGGCATCAGTTCCGATAAGTCGGACGTCGGCTCCTCCGACGCCCGCCTGGATCCCGCCGGTAAGATGTACGTCATCTCCTCTGACGGACGCACGGCATTAGAGCTGACGCCGGACTCGACCGACCAGTCTGTCATTCCCGGCTCACCGCTGCTGACCGAGGCTCCAGCGTCTCCCCTGTTGGACCCCAGGGATTTTACTCCTCCTCCTTCCCCAGGCGACGCAGCGGACACTGGTATGCTCCCGTCAGGTCTCCCTCCCGCTGGGCCGGATGACCTGACGTCGGACCCTCGGACGCCAGCTCTGACGTCGGCCAATCCGACGCCGGGTGACATCCCCTTACCAGACGCTGTCCCAACGCCAGGCCTGATGCCCTCTGGGCCACTTGTACCTGTCCCGCCTGTTGGGCCTCTCCCAGGGCCGTCTGCTCCATCAGATCCGCTGATGCCCGGGTATCCGACCCCGTCTTATCTGACGCCGTCCTACCCGGGTCCGCGGTATGCTGCGCTGCAGTACCCAATGCTGGCCTACCCGACGCCGCAGTACCCGGTGCCTCAGTACCCGATGCCGGGCTTCCCGGCGGCAAGCTATAGATACTCGGCTTACGGATACCCACAATATCTGTATCCCCCTTCTCCTTCTCCTCCACTGCCCCCCAGCTGCTGGTGGACCTGAAGAAGGCTCTGGCTTCCTGGTGGGCTGAGGCCAAGGCTTAGCTTACCAGGGAGGTGGAGAGCCGTGTGCCGACGCCATATCCGGTTCCAGATGCCTATCTTCGGGAATGAGACTCCCTCCCCCTTACCAGACACCAGAGGTGAGCCCTCAGGTGCCATGGCCAGGGAGGACATGCTTACCTGGGGGTTGCCCAAGGGGTCTGTTCCTCCCCGCCCCAGGAGGTGTCTTCATCTTCCTCTTTGGAGACCTCGGAATCTGATTCTGACAGGTGCTCCAATCCTGACGACGAGCCCCGCACTCCAGACCAACCCAGGCCAAGGACTCCTCCGAAGTCACTTCCGGAAGATCCTTCTTTTTTGAAATTGCTGAGAAAGATCCAAGCAGTCCACCAGTGGCAATCTCTGGAGCCAGATCCACAGTGGAAGAAACTCGCTGCCCATCTGGATCTGCCTGAAACTGCTCCGACATTGATTCCACCCTGGATCGAGCCTCATGCAGACCTGGTTTTCACTATTTGGAAACAGCCGTCGGGGTTAGCCCCCTTCCGAGGAAGGTGGATAGGCTATACCAGGCTCCTGAGGGTGTGGATTCTTTGAATACACACCCCAAGGCCGACTCCGTTGTGATTAGCGCCGCTCACGGCAGGTCGGTGAACCCTAAACATCTCAGCTCGTCTCCTCTGGGCAAGGAATCCCGACTTCTGGACCAGTACGGGAAGAAAGTGTACGCTTCTTCCACTTTGGGGATAAGGGCCCTGAGTTATGTTGTGCATATGGGGGACTACCGGAAGACTATCCTGAGTGAGGTGGAAGCCAAGTTGGACTCCCTTCCTGAGTCTCAGACAAAGCAGGAAGCGGCTGATCTAGTCCGATCTGCTGTTCGGCCAGTCGGCACATGCTCCATGCCACGTACGATGCAGTGGACGCTGCTGGTCGGAGCTCGGCTTTCGCCGTAGGTCTTCAGCATCATGCCTGGCTCCAGGTGTCAGGGTTGGTCCCTGAAGTGCAGTCCACTATCCAGGATGTGCCCTTCAGGGGTTCAGTGCTATTCGGTGGGGATTTCAAGGACATCATCACCGGCCTGCAAGAGAAGGGCACTGCACTTAAGTCTGGTGACTCTTATGTACAGGCCCCCTCAAGGACAGCGTCATCCTTTTTGCAGACATTCTTGGCCCAAAGCGAAACCTCACGGCAAGCGGGCCAGCAAACGTTGGGCCCCTCCGGCTGCCAAACCCCCCCCCCCAGGACTGAAAAAGCGGCGGGAGCTTCAGCTGCGGCGTTGCCCCACACCTCATGACTCCTCTCCCACAGCCTCTGGATTTCCCAGAGGAACCAGTAGGAGGGAGGTTCTCCTTCCTTCTACCGGGTTGGGAGAGGATTACATCAGATGCTTGGGTGCTCCAACTAATAGTAGCAGGACACTCAATCGAGTTTCTTCAGAAACCACCCAGGAAACCACCCCCCAGGTCATCTTACTCTCTGGAACATCTTCCTCTGGTTCAGGAAGAAATATCCTCTCTTCTTCTGAAGGTGGCAATAGAGCCTGTCCCAACTCACCTTTGGGGGACAGGCTACTACTTTCATTTCTTCCTAGTTCCAAAGAAATTGGGAGACGTGAGGCCTATTTTAGACCTCAGCTCCCTGAACTTGTTCATGGAGTGCAAACGGTTCAGAATGCTCTCCTGCAGGAGCCTTGTGCCTTACTTCAGCAGGGACAGTGGCTGTGCACCATGGACATGCAGGATGCTTACCTGCATATCCCTATATGCCCTTCCCACCACAAATTCCTTCGGTTTTCATTCCAGGGGGGCCACTACCAGGTCAAGGCCCTCCCATTTGGTCTTTCCTCGGCGCTCTGAGTGTTCACCCAAATGCCTTTCCGTGGTAGCGGCTCACCCTCGCGTACCCAGGGTGCAGGTTTTCCTTACCTGGGACGACTGGCTCCTGGCTGACCCCATCAGGGAGGATCTCTCGCTCTCTCTCCCCTACCCTGCAGGTTTTACCAGCCTGGGTATTACCGTCAACCATGCCAAGTCCCATCTGATCCCCTCTCAGAGGCTCCAGTTCATCTGGGTGATCCTGGACACTACCACCGGCACGGCCTTTCTGCCACTGGACAGGGTGGACACCCTTCAGACTCATGCAAGCCTGCTGTCCAGTCGCAGGCGGGTCAGCGCCTGGTCGGTTCTTTGCCTTCTCGGGCTCACGGCGGCTGCTATTCCGACAGTCCCTCGCACTCGGCTTCATATGAGGATCTCTCAGTGGATGCTTTCGTCTCAGTGAGACCAGATGTTGGATGACCTAGACCAAGAAGTCCTGGTTTCCAACCCGATGGTACAAGAGAATCTTTGCCAGGGAGTTCCCTTCTGCCTCAAACCTCCCTCCCAAACATTGATAACAGACACCTCGGGAGAGGGTTGGGGAGCCCACCTAGGGCCTCACAGGACACAAGGCTCCTGGTCCAGGCTCGAGCAGACTCTTCATGTAAATGTGCTCGAGCTCAGGGCCGTTCTATATGCTCTTCAAGCTCTGAACCTGTATGTGCTTCCCAGTCATCTGGCTGTCCAGACGGACAACATGTGCGTAGTCTGGCACATCAACAAGCAGGGAGGAACGCGTTCCTACCCTCTGTGCATGGAGGCAATGAGGGTTTGGGAATGGGCTGTGCAACACGACCTTCACCTGATGGCGGTTCATATTCCGGGGTCGAAAACATGCTGGCAGACCACCTCAGTTGGTCATCAGCACAGGCTCACAAATGGGAACTGGGTCAGGGGGTAGTAGACGATCTCTTCCTGGGCTGGGGAACACCTCAGGTACACCTATTCACGTCTCCTCACAATGCAAAACTTCCAGCCTTCTGCTCGCTCACTCCCGGGCGAGGCATTTTTTTGAGGGATGCTCTGTCTCTAGACTGGAAGTACAGATTCGTCTATGCTTTCCCCCCGATTCCATTGATTCCGAGGGTCTTACACAAACTCAGCTTAGAAGGAGCTTGCATGATCCTCATCGCTCCTTTCTGGCCCAGGCAAGTTTGGTTCTCTCTTCTGCAGCAGTATTCAGAGGAACCTCCTCTTTCTCTTCCTCTGTCTCAAATTTTGCTGACCCATGATCAGGGGACCCTGATTCATCCAGGTCTCAAGTCCCTTAAGTTGCACGCTTGGCTCCTGCAGATGTAGCTCAAGCCCGATTTGGGGTCTCCCGGTTTGTGGCTGAGATTCTGGTGGAAGCCAGAAAGCCTTCCACTCGATCTACCTACGCCATGAATTGGAAACGATTCTCGATTTGGGCCTCTTCCAAGGATTTCGAGCCATTCTACGTGCCCTGTCGGGAGAATTTCTGGACTACATGCGTCATCTCTTTGACCTGGGTCTCAGCCATTCCTCTTTGAAAGTTCACATGGCGGCTATTACTGCTTACCATGTTCCTTTTGGGGGCAGAACTTTCGCCCAGCTGGAAGTCTCTAAGACTCTTCTTAGAGGGGTTCTCCATTTGAGACCCCCTGTTTGCATTCCTGCCCCTCCTTGGGAGCTGAACTTTGTTCTTGAGAAGCTTACCCTTCCTTCTGTTGAGCCGGCAGCCTTAGCAGACTTGAAGTTCCTTTCCTGGAAGACTCTCTTCTTAGTGGCCATTACTTCAGCTTGACATATTTCCGAGCTTCAGGCCTTGATGAGCAAAATCCCGTATTTGATTTTTCACAAGGAATGTGTGGCTCTGCGCACCAACCCTAAGTTTCTCCCTAAGGTGGTTGTGGAATCTACACTGAATCAATCCGTTGAGCTACCTGCTTTCTTTACGCAACACTCCAGTCAAGGGGAATACCTCTTGTATACTTTGGATGGTCATGGAATACTGAGATACTACACCTCTAGGACTAAGGATCTCAAGAAATCTGATCAGCTTTTTGTCTCTTTTGCTCATGAAAGAGAAGGCAATGCTGTTACCAAGCAATGCATATCTAAATGGTTGGCTCATTGTATCACTTTCTTTTATGACAAGTACAACAAGACCCTGCCGGGTCAAGTCAGAGGTCACTCCAGCCAGAGGAGTCGCTGCCTTTGCGGCTTGTTTCAAGAATATTGTCCAGCGGCTGACATCTGTGCAGTCTAGACTTGACTTCTTCCATACCTTCTGAAACACTACAGTTTGGACATTGCCTCTGCGCCGTGAGAGCAGGCTTTGGGTTGGCTGTTCTGCAAGGTCTCCTTTCTTGAGACCCTTACAGCTGGAGGTTCTATGAATGCGTAGTTTTCCTCCTCCCGTGTGTTTCTCCTTGTTCCAGACTGCTTGGGACTCAGTCCTATATGTAATTACCTACTGCAAGAGCCCTCTTGAAGTAAGATAGTACAGTTACGTAAGAACTTACCGTAACAGTAGATCTTCGAGAGAGGCTCTTGCAGTAGGTAATACCTTCCTGCCCTCCATCTCCCTTAGCTTTTTCAGTTCCTTTTCTAGGAAGGGAAATATCCGCTTCTCTCTCGCCTTGCCTTTTTTTGGGCCCCTGGCGGAAAAGAACTGGAAGGTGGGTGTGGGGGACCACCCCTTTATACTGACATCGTATGATGCCAGTCACCTGATGTGGGGGCAGTCCCCCGCCAGAGACTGCTAGCTAGAAATTTTTCCATGGGGTCCTAACACCTGACGGGTCAGTCCTATATGTAAATACCTACTGCAAGAGCCTCTCTTGAAGATCAGTGTTACGGTAAGTTCTTACATAACTGTACTTTACCAGCTGACTTCCCCGGTGATTGAGGATGAAGAGTTTCAAGATTTGGATTTTCCCAATCCTGACTCCTCTTATCCAGAACTGTCTTCTCTGGATGAGGACCTGCCTATACCTTCCGCAGCCTCTCCCCCAGATGACCCGACCTTTAGTGAAATGATGGCTCAAATACAAAAAGTCATGGGATTCTCAACTACTGAACATGACAAACAACATAAGGATATGGCAGAATACCTTGAATTACCTGAAGAGCCCGTTTTAGTGGTTCCCCCACTAATACCAACCTACCAGAATGCCATGCTGGCTGCTTGGCATCAGCCTTCAGCTATTACAGCTGTTTCCCGCAAAGCAGATTGTCTGTAGCAAGCTCCTCTGGACCATCCCTTTCTTTCCAGTATTCCAGAGGCAGATTCTGTGGCGATTACTGCCACTCATGGCTGTACCAAAGAACCCAAGCACATGAGCTCCTTACCCTCTGATAAGGAATCCCAAATAATTGACTATCTGGGAAAAAGGTATTTTCTTCAGGTGCTATGAATATCAGAATCGTAAACTATATGGGTCATATGATTAATTATCAGTGTACCTTTGGGTCCTCTGCCATTGAGCTCATCAATAAACTCCCTCCCTCACAGGAAAGGGATAAATTATTGGTTATAGTGACAACTGGTAATTCTATCTGGTCTGGATATGATGTCGTAGATACCTCAGCCCGACTATCAGCCACTGGTAGCATCTTGCGTCGCCAAGCCTGGCTTCATGTTTCCAGCTTTGCACCTGATATACAACATAAAGTAGCTAATGCCCCCTTTAATGGGTCCAAGCTGTTTGGGCCAGATACTCAAACTTTACTGGATGACTTGCAAGCATCAGGTAGAACCCTCCATACAGTCCATGGCATGTATCATATTCCATCTACAACCTACCATATTCAACACGCCTCTTATTCCAAAAGAGGTGGAAGATACAGAGGTAATAATAAAGGCGGCTTCAGAGGTCGTGCTCAGTCCACCATAGGCAACGCCTCTGCTGCCAGGGGTGCCCGTTCCCGCCCTTCAGGAGGGTCTGGGCAGCCCGCCTCCCAGTGACCCACTAGGGCTTCCCCCTGCCTCCTCGACCAGGCCTCAGAGGCTGTGGAGGGTCATTTTGCCCTCCATCTGGAGGCCTGGCAAACGATCACGTCAGACAAATGGGTACTTCAGATTATACAGAAGGGTCATATTCAGGAGTTCTTCTCCACCCCATGCCCTTGCCCTCCATGGAAGATTCATTATCCTCCAGATCATATCCCATCTTATAGGAGGACTTGAGGGCCTTTTTGACCAAAAAAGCTGTTTTACCAGTGCCCCTTCTAGAACATCAAATGGGACTTTACTCCCACTTCTTTCTGGTGCCGAAACGAACGGGAGACCTCAGACCAGTACTGGATCTCAGTCAACTGAATCTTTACATTCAGTACAAACATTTTCACATGATCACCCTACCTGCTGTCATGCCGATCCTGAAACAGGGCGATTGGCTTTGTGCCCTAGACATGAAGGATGCCTACTTACATATCCCCATCCACCCTGCCCACCAAAAAATTCTGCACGTCCACCTACTGGGTCAAATTTACTAGTTTCAAACACTCCCTTTCGCCCTCTCATCAGCCCCCAGAGTGTTCACCAAGTGCCTAGTGGTGGTGGCAGCAGCCTTACGAAGAAAAGGGCACTTCATCTTTCCATATCTAGATGATTGGCTAATCAAAGCAGACTCCAAAGTAGCTCTGCTTGCCTCCCTAGATGCTACCCTGAAAATGTTCGCAGATCTGGGAATCACTGTCAGTTGGCCAAAGTGCAGCCCAAATCTGACACAGTCCCTTCAATACACTGGAGCTGTCCTAGATACAGTCACAGCCAGAGCTTACCTTCCGAATCAATGGCAGGACACACTTACGTCTCTGTTGTCACACATACAGACTCAGAAAATAGTCACAGCCAGACAAATGCTGCACCTTCTGGATCACATGTCTGCTGCCATCGCTATGGTGGCATTCGCCCATCTCCACATGAGACCTGTCCAGTGGACCCTCCAGAATAAGTGGTCCCAAAAAAACAGGACAGTTCGAAGACAAAATCAGGGTCACTCCCTCTCTAAAGTCAACTCTGACATGGTGGACAACCAGAATCAATCTGGATCAAGGAATGCCTTTCTGGTTTCCCCCTCCCATGCAAACGTTAACCACAGATGCTTCCCTGCAGGGATGGGGCGCGTACTTCGGTCCTTATCAGACACAAGGCCGATGGCCCCCCTTCTCCCCATCAGCCTCATATCAGTCTCCTAGAGCTGAATGCGGTCCGTCTAGCCCTTCAGGTGTTCCGGCCCTACATCATGCCAGGATCGTTACTGATCCAATCAGACAACACTGCAGTAGTATTCTACCTCAACAAGGTGGGGGGGGGGGTATGAAATCCCGCACCCTATGCATGGAGACTCGTGCCGTTTGGCAAGAAGCCATCCTGCAACAATTGACGCTAACAGCTGTCCACCTACTAGGACATTGCAACCAGTTAGCCAACCGGCTGAGTCATCAGTCCCACACTCACGAATGGACACTTCACAAGCAAGTACTCCCCAGAAATCTTCAACCTATGGGGCACTCAACAGCTGGATCTGTTTGCCTCCCCAGTGAATTACCATCTTCCGAAGTATTTTTCCATTATCCTGAACAAAAAGGGACGGTCTATAGACGCTCTGTCCCAACCATGGACAGGACTCTTTTTATATGATTCCCCCCGTCCCTCTCCTGCAATGAACTTTACTGAAACTACAACTAGAACCAGCTACAATGATACTCATAACCCCAATGTGGCCTTGCCAGATGTGGTTTCCCCCTACTCCTACAACTGTCAGTACAGGACCCCGTTCCATTGCCAATCAGACCAGACCTTTTGACTCAGTGTCAAGGGTCTCTCCTACATCCCAATCTGAAGGCTTTACACCTTCACGCTTGGTTCCTGAGGACACTTTCATAACTAGACTACAAGTGTCCTCTCCTGTTGCTAATATTCTCTTGGCCTCCTGTAAACCAGCAACAACAGCAACACATAATTCCAAATGGAAACGCTTTTCCATATGGTCTGCCTCTCGATCTTTGGACCCTTACTCTTGTCCACTGATGAAGGTTCTGGACTACCTGGCCTCACTATCTGAGTCTGGTTTAAGTTACTCTTCCATCAAAGTCCATTTGGCTGCCATCTCAGCTTTCCATGAACCTCTAGATGGCAGGTGACTGTACCAACATCATGTAGCTAAGATGTTTTTGAGAGGAATGTTACATATTAAACCACCTATTAGAAGACCCACTCCTTGGGATCTCAATTTTATGATAGAAAAATGTACCCTTGAACGTTTTGAGCCAGCAGCAACTTGTGAACTTCGTTTTCTCTCATGGAAAACCCTGTTTCTGGTGGCTGTCACTTCCGATCGATGTATTTCCGAGCTTCACGCACTCATGTGTAGGGAACCTTACTTGATTTTCCACAAACACAGGGTGGTCCTTCATACCCTCCCTCCCGTCCTTCCTTCCTAAAGTAGTCTCCGAACATATTTTAAATCAGTCCTTGGAGCTTCCGGTCTACTATTCTGACTACTCCAATCAGGGTGAACATCTACTACATACTTTAGATATCCATCTTATACTGCGCTACTATACTAATCAGACATAATTGATTAGAAAGACGTCTCAACTGTTCGTCTCTTTTACCCTGGGTCGCGACGGCCTCCCAGTTGCTAAATGTACTTTCATCCTGGTTGGCAAATTGTATTACATTTTGTTACAAAAAATACAAGCCTTTACCTGGACCTGTCCAAGCCCACTCCACTAGAGCTATGGCCACTACTGTGACTTGCTTTAAAGGAGCCTCCATTTCGGATATCTGCAGTGCAGCTACCTGGTCCACGATTCATACATTCACAAGGCATTACAATCTGGATATTGCCTCACAACATAAGGCAGCTTTCAGCCATGCAGTCCTACAAGGTCTTCTATCATAACTGTCCTCCCACATGGACATTACTGCTTGGGATTCATCCCAAAAGTATTACCTACTGCAAGAGACCACTCTGTGGAAGATAGTACAGTTATGTAAAAACTTATTGTAACAGTAGATCTTTGAGGAGTGTCTCTTGCAGTAGATTTGTTCCCACCCTCCGTCCCCCACCTTCTCTAAGAGAGCAAATTCTGGTCCAATGACTATGGGTTGGGACTCCTTTGGTATCTCGGCTTCCCCGCAGTCTTCGCTTTGTGAGCTGAACCCGGCGGGGAAACTGAGGATACCAGGGACCGCCCATGCTTATATAGGAAACAGGAGGCTGATGTCATGTGTGGGTGGTCCCTGATGAAAAACTGCCAGAAGAGCTGCCGTGCGCCACAGTGACCTCTGCTGGTAACCCAAAAGTATTACCTACTGCAAGAGACGCTCCTCAAAGATCTACTGTTACGGTAAGTTTTTACGTAACTGTACTTTTTTCACTATGATGTTGAAGAGACCCTATGTGGCCTTCAGACTTCAAAAATGATTCTAAGGTCTGTGAAGTCCCTGTATCCCACTCCTGCTAGCCATCGTGGTCAGCGCTCCTTTCATCCACCTGCTGCTTGAGGTAGTTGTGCCTGCCATCAGCAAGGCCATCACACTGATGTTGTCCATCTGGATTAGCAGAGGACTGGGGCAGAGATGATTCTGAAAGACCTGGAGGCTGTACAGAACAGTCTGCATTTCCAGGATCATTTATGTGCAGCACAGCCTGTACCTTAGTCCATGACCCCTGTGTCTGGTAAGGGCCAGGATGAGCACCCCGGCCAGAGCCCAGGGTGTCCATGATGAGGATCTGCACAGAAGCTAGTACAAGGAATGGAGCACTCTTCAGTAGGTTATTGCAGTCCATCCACCACAACAACTCTCTGCAAAGAGGTGCCGTGACAAGGACCATTTGGTTCAGCTCGTCTGTCAACTGATCCCACTGGACCCTGAGTGTCCACTGAGGTATTCTCATATTAAGATGTGCCAGTGACACAGTCACTATGGCCGCAGCCATGAGGCCCAGGAGACGTAACATTGTTTGTGCAGAGACATAGTGGCTCCTCTATACCAAGTGTGCCCGAGCAACCAAAGTGTCTGCCCTGTCTTGTGGCAGGAAAGCACACAGAAACATAGAAGTTCTCTGCAGAATCAGGACCTCTTGGCCCACCTAGTCTGCCTGATTTTCCCTACCTATTGTGCCATCACAGACCCTGCTGTGTCTCCAGTCTTCTCTCCTCTCCCTTCCCCCAACTTGCCTTACTTCTAAGGTGCCCTTGTGTCTATTCCATACTTTGGATGTACATAAAATACCAAGATGCAGTATTACTTGCACCAAGGACTGCAGAAAGTCCTCTCAACTTTTTGTTCTAGGGGCATGGATATGGTGCACTTGGCCACACTGTGGCAGTTTTCCTTTCCCCTTTAAATCTAGCCGGAACATCTTCAAGCAAAGCCTCTCCCTCCCACCTGGGTGTTTTCCTCCTCGGCTCCGCCCTGTGATGTCGTATCTTCTTTTCCACAGGAAGAGTCAGGTCTCTGCCTTCACATCTCAATGCGCACGGTGTAGGCCAGTGTTTCTACTCTTTATCAAGCATTTTTCAATGTGTTTTCTAATGTTTTTTCTCAGCACCAGCTTCAGGGGGCCTTGGACATTGGTGACTCCTTTACTCGGTCTGTGGCGGCAGTGGTCACTATGCTCTGTTGAGCCTGGCTGCAGATTTCTGCCTGTATGGTGGATACTCAGCATGGACTGGCTGATGTCCCTTTCTTGGGCACTGACCTGCGTAGTGCGGGGGTGGATGATCAGCTCAGTAAGACTGAGAATTCCAATGCCACCCTGGATTTGGTGATGTCCTTGCAAAAGGACTCAAAGGGACAGAAAGGAAAGGGGAAATTGTTTAACCAAGAAAGGCACACTAAGCCAAAGCTTGTTTCCAGGTGCAAACTGGGAGCACAAGGAAGTTAAGTGATTTGCTCAGTGTCACACAGTATGCAAGTAGGGGCTATGGGATTCAAATCCAGATCTCCAGGGTTGCAGCTCCCTGCCCTAAACCACAGTGCTATACTGCCTCCTAATTCTGAAGAAGAAGCCCTTTCAGTCTCAGTCCTTTCTGTCCCCACAGTCCAAACTGTAGCAGCCCCAGCAGGGGCCATTCCAGATCCAGCAACCTAATTTCAAGTTCGCCAGCCAAGGCTCCAAGAAACTTGGATGCCAGGGTGGCGGTGCACTTGGGCCTTCTCTAAGGCTGCTCAGTGACGGCTTGGGGGGGGGTGTCTGCCTCTTGCCTGTCAGATGCCTACCTCAGTTTCCCATGGGGGGGTGGCTTTGCCATTTCTGGCATGCCTCATCCACCATCACTTCGGATAAATGGGTGCTAGAAGTGGTGGGCCAAGGACTACCTCTTGACTTCAAGGCTTGCTCACCCTACTGAGCCCATGCCCCACAGGAGTACGTGGTGTCTCAGGACATGCTGTCCGCCCTCAGGTGGGACATCATTCAGCTGCTGGAGAAAGGAACTGTAGCTCTTGTCCTGGACACCATGGCCGGTCAGGGCCTCGTGTCCCGCTACTTCCTGTTCCCCAAATGGATGGGGGGGTTGGTGCACCAAACTGGATCTTCATGATCTGAACCCGTTCCTGAGGAAGCACAAGTTGAGGATGGTCATTCTGAACCAGGTAATACCATCTCTGCAGCAGGGCACGTGGTTCTGCTCTCTGGACTTCCAGGATGCCTTCTTCCACATTCCAGTCCATCTGTCCTACTGGCGTTTCCTTTGGTTCCATGCAGAAGGGGTTCTTTACAAGTTCTGGGTCATGCCTTTGAGCCTCTCCTCAGCCCCCAGGGTCTTCACTAAATGCATGACAGTGGTGGCAGCCTTCCTGAGTCGCCAAGGGGTTTGGGTCTATCCATTCTTGGATGACTGGCTGATTACTGGATTGTCTCAGGAGGCAGTGGAGCAATCCAGGGACTTGGCCCTCCAGACTTGCTCGGCCTTGGGTCTTCTAATCAACCCAGCCAAGTCGGAACTTAATCCCTTGCAGGTCATCCACTTTATCGGGGGCAGAGCTAAACTCCTTCCACGCCGAGGCCTCCGGGCAGCTGATCTAACCTCCTCTGCCCGATCATTTTAGGTTTGGCCCTGCTTGGGACTTCCTGCTGCTGATGGGGTACATGGCATACTGCACCAACACGTTCTGGTAGCCCTGCTGGCAGATGCGCCACCTGCAGTGGGAGCTGGCCCACCCGTGGTCTCAGCACCTAGGTCACCTGGACCAGCCGGTCATGGTGATGCAGCCGATGTGGGATGCCATCCAGTGGTGGCTTATCCCAGAGCTTCTAGAAGATGGAGTCCCATTTGTCTGCCCAGAGCTGACCATCACTCTGATGACTAACGCATCTCTGGTGGGATAGGGAGCGCACCTGGGGGACCACAGGGCCCACAGGCTCCAGACCCCTATGAAGTCCCTTTACCACATCAACCTATTGGAGCTCCATGCAGTGTGCCTTACAGTGATGGCATTCACTCCACTTGTTCGACATCAGGTGGTACAGGTCCAAATGGACAATACCACGACCATGTACTACTTCAACAGGTCGCACCTGGAAATAAGCCTTGGCTCAGTGTGTCTTTCCCAGTTACCAGTGTTCAGTAAGTAAGCAATAAGACACTCCAGGGTGTGTGTTAGACACTTTAACACACGGCTAGGAGGCGTAGTGAGGCACGAGGCCATTGGCGAGAGAGCCGCCTCCTAGCCGTGTGTTAAAGTGTCTAAACACAGACCCTGGAGGGCTTTATTGCACTTAAGAAATGGGCAGCTATATTATAGATGCATGTGGAAAGGTAAAAAGCTGCTTTAAGTAATTAAAACATTTTTTTTCTTTAATTTAAATAAAATAGTTCCTCCGCCTTCAGTTTGCTGTGTTTTGTTGGGGGGAAGGGGGATGTGGACTTTTGACCTGGGACGGCTGCTGTAGTTATAGTTTTTATACTTGTCCTTGTCATAGCGACACACACACACACACACACACAATAGGAACAACAGGGACCAATATAAAGTTTCGGCATAAAAAATTGAGAAATGACAGGGCTAAGGGATGGAAGTATTGAGTGAGTGGCAGGTCATTCATTGAAAAGCACTGCGAGCGAGCGGGCAGAACTGGAAGAAATCTCGACTTTTTTCCCATTTTAAGCACTGCGAGCGCGCGAGCGGGCTGACCTGAAAGAAATCTTGACTTTTTTCCCCCCGATTATAATTGCGTTGCGATCAAGTGAAGGAAGTAATCTGTGACCGTGAGAGCAGTATGTGATGGTGAAATTGTGATACATGGGAGGAAGAGATGGAGGTAGGCAGCAGCTGGCAGGTTGGTCACTGCAGAGAACTGCGAGCGAGCGACGGGAAAGGTGGTTGCGTTCAGATCAGACTGCAGCACTCGGAAGTTTTTTTTTTTGTGTGTGTGTGTGTCGTAACATAGGCACTTGGCTGTGTTAAAGTTGGTACTGGTGCTTACAGTGTCCTTACCAGAGGACATTTTTAGTATTTTTTTTGTATTGCTTTACCTAGTACAGTGCGTGGTTTTAGTGGGGAAAGCAAGATGGCTGATTTTAAATGTTGAACATTCCATTTGGGTAACTACTAGAATCAATACACAGGTAATCATACCAGATCTTTTTCATGTGTGTTAAAAATATTAACACACTCTTATTGACCAATAAGATTGCCTTATTTATGGTTCCCATTTCATAAGTAAATCATACTGTGTGAGGGCAGCTTGCAGTCGATTTGTGCCTATTCACTGCAAGAAGAAAAACATTAAAACTGCATGTGGCTGGGCTGATCTTTTGCTCTCCTGATCAGCCTGCTGGCGGCATCACGAGAACTTACCACAGGTGGCAACTGGAGAGCCCACTCGGCAGGCCGAACAGCTACCCTCTGTGGGCAGCACTGGAAAAGACCACTCCACAAGCAGATAACCAGGGGCGGGGAGGGGGGAATAGTACACAGAGGGAGCAAATGGGAGGATTTTTTTATTAAACGGGTACCTGCTTCATGGGCAGTTAACTGGGGGGCACATATCATGCAGAGGGAGGAAGTGGAAGATTTTTTAAACAGAAGAGCCCACTCCATTTGCTCGTAACCAGGGATCTGGAAGGAATAGCATGCCAAGGAAGGGAGCAGAGTTTTTTAAACCATTTTATCAAGCCCACATGGCAGGTCTTAATCTGGGATGGAAGGGTAGAAGCACACAGTGAGAGGAAGCTGGAGGTTTTTTTGGTTGTCTTTTTAAGCTTGCCTCACATTATCCATTAACACTCATCTCTGGTTTTCTCTCTTTGTTGCTGTTGCTTGGTACCGTGTTCTCCTGCAGGCTGTCTTCCCTTGCTGAGGCTTCTGTTGCTGCTTCTGCTCATTTCCTAGAGCTTCACGGCTTAGGCCGGAAACCCATCTTTAGTTCATGGTCCTACTGTTGGTGCTCCTGCACATTCCCGAGAACTTTACTATTTGCTCATCTGGCTGCTGTTGCACACTTCAACATAAACACAATCAAATGATCCCTAACAATAAGTGGCAGCAGCAACTACCAGTAGCAAACAATGAGTGACAGCAGCAACTACCAGTAGCAAGCAACATCACTCATTCACGATAGTAAAAGTGTTCAGGTGCTGCCTACCAGTGCATTCCTATGGCAAATATCAAAATCGTTGCTGACTTTCTTCACAGTAGGAACTGGTCTGCTATGCAGACCAGTCATAATAAGGGACAATTCACTCTTGGTGTAACAGGCGATAAACTATTTGGGGTCTTGTTAGTCTTCTCAGGAGAAACTAGGTTGAAAACAAAGCCATTTTATTTATGAGTTAAAAATATTAAGCAGTCAAGATTACTAATTTCTAAACAGGAGATTTTTGTACTTAAACTTTTTTCCGAAAGCTGTGCGCAAGGAGGGTATCTCACGTGGGGCAAAGGGGGAGGCATCTGACTCTTTATAAGTTTTCACTATAGAAAGTACAGAGCAACGATTTTATCAGCTTTGCTCTCATGGGCTACTGTGGAAAACATTTCTCTTGAACCTGTAACCAGGTGATACTGACTGTTCAGACTGAGCCTCTTCTGAGAAGATTTTCCGTCAGTGGAAATGAACACAAGATGCAGCTGACAATATACAGGATGTTCTTGAGGAAATGTAATACCTTTTATTTATTTACTGTTTTCTCAGTCACCTATACCTCTTCCTAAAATCAACCCTCTATATTCATGTAACTTGACGTACAGACAGAAAATATGTGTAGCAAGTCTTGATGCTCTGACAGTTATCCCTTGTCTTGAAATCTGGGCACCAATGTACTGTACTTTCTGATCAAGTAGCTGGAGGGGATTGGGTAAATGCTGTGGACTGTGTAGGCTACCCAGTTCTTTATAGATCACAGTTCCACAGGCCTTGGAAAAGTGCCACCCAGCCCCCTCAGAGATGGCTGCTTTATACTCTGCAGATGTCTGGGCCTGATAACAATTCCACTTTTTTTTAATTTAGAAATTTTGAACATTTTCTCTGTCTTAACCATATCAAGTTCTCTGTTGCCACATACGAGGTGTCTTTTATTATCTCATGTTACTAACTGACAAGGGCTTCCTAGCGTGTTTTTGTTGTGCAAATCCCTCTGATGTCTATTTGATGTAATGTACACCTTGTCAGACTGTAAAAAAGAAAATAATTACAGAATTACTTCCATTCCTGCTTTTTACAGCTGTTCGTGAATGTGTCTAACAGAAGCTGCACTTGTCTTCATTATTTCCTAGTTAGCTACAGTTTCAGCTCATGGCTTTGGTCCATAATCCAGGACTTGGAAAAAAATGCTGTTTGTCTGCTGACTAGTTATCACCATCTGTGTACTTTATTTGTTGACCACATTATTAGCGTCTATCATACCTCTCAAATATCACAAATTACTCAGGACAGGTCTAGTTTTGCACTGGAATTTCCATCTGTTCTTCACTGAGTATCAAAACATTAAGCCTTGAATGTGTACATTTTTACATAAAAACATGATTTTTTGGAAAGAAAGAAGACCATTGGTTAAGGGCGTATGAGTTGCTTCACACTACCTTTTTTCTCTTTGATGGCTTTTGCATTTTGGTATACTCCCCCCAGCCAGGATTTGAATGGTCCACTCAGCTGCAGCTACTGGTTGTCTGTGGTTTTCCCCTCACAGTAGGGCATACATTTTAACCTTTTGTCACTGAAATATGAGGTACTGTCTCTCAAAATGTGGGACACATCATGTCATGGAACACATCATGACGAAACAAGTTCAGGACACTAAAGTGACTAGGGGTTTGCAGTCTGAGACAGTTATTTTTTAATAAGGGACAGATGTTGGACATGGCACTTCTGAGGGACAAAATTAAAGGTGTTCCTCATCACACCAGCCTGTTGGCACAGTGGTAACATTACCTCTTGCATCACCAGCGATCCAGGTTTGGAAGCAAGCCCGGGTTGTCGAGGACATCCCAAATGATGCTCTCCTACTCCAGGGAGGGGGGCTGTGAGCTCTGCTGCACTGCTGCCACCAGGACACCAGGAGACTACAGGTGATGGTGCAGGCAGAGCTACGATGGGAGGGGCGGGCTCCTTCTGACTGGAATGTGCATGCAGACATCCACGCAGTCCTTGCTCACAAGGAGCTCAAAGGGTAGGGACCAGAAAAATTTGGAAAAAACCCTCAGCTGAGCAGAATGAAGCTGCTTCTCCCCACAGGCCATGTGCTGTTCACTAGGCAGCTAACCTCACAACCAAACTAAACTCTTCTCAGACCTGGGGAACCTGTGAGGCTTTGCCACAGGGGTAAACTGTGGTGCACTGAGAGGTCAGACAGTAAGTCCCAGGGACAGCGGAAGACAGGGCTGGGGAGAATGCAAGCTGAAAGGGCAGGTCGAGGGCAGAGGGACCATAAAGTATAGTAAACAAGAGACAGCCTTCGTAACATGGGACAGTTGAGAGTTATGTGGTGGGGTCCCTTTGGATTGTCACCACCACCAGGTAACAAATGTGTCCATGTCATGCATGTAGGTCACAGATAGCTTAGGACCTTCACTGGCATTTAGGAGGTAGGTTTTCTCCGGTGTAAGCCCCCTTGGGACATCAGCATGGGCAGAGCTCAAGTGGTTGCACAAGCATTCTTCCGCCAGCCTGCCTTCCTCTGTCTCGACTATTTGGCCACCATATTGTGCCCCAGGGGACATTCACATGCTAAGACCATTCAGTGACCGCTGAAGAGGTGAGCATCCACTCAGACACAACATTCTTCTCCGCTGGTTCACGGTATCGATCCCAGTCCAGGTCGCTACTAGTGCCATGAGTTACCTATCACTCAACACTACTTTCTCTTGAAACTCTGAGACTATCAAATCATTTTCCAGATCTTCCTAGAGTCAGTCTTCTCCACAGAGCACCACTCTTCAGTCTTACTGGAGGGAGTACCAGGACCCTGAAAGAGTGAAACTTTTGGGGCCAGCTATGCATGGCGAAGGTGTTTGTGCTGATGCCCGCAGTGCTGCATGTGCCATCAACCCAGACCCCCTTAGTTGCTCTTATCCCCGCCGTTGAGAAAAGACATTGGGGAGTGAGCTTCAGTTTTGACCACGTAGGCCTCAGCAATATTCTTTAAACCCCCTCAGTTGCTTTCTTCCCCTGAAGATGTGATCTCTTTTGCTTCAGCAATGGCCAACGACACTTGAGTCTCACGTGTGGTTAAGCGAGAATTAAAGTCTTGCACTTCTTGTCTAGCACCTCAACCCTGTGGTACAGCACCTGACTCGCCCTTAGCAGGACTGACATTGCTGGCTCGGGGCTCCTCCAGGTAGTGCTGCCACACCACTACTGTTCGGCTTGGCTTGCTGTCCTTGTTGACTGCCTCTTTCATGCTTTTTTTTTGTTTGTTTGTTTTTTTGGTTTTGGATTTCCCATTTAAACAAGTTCCACAGAAACACAACTGGCAATAAGAGATCACATTCGGGTACAGTTCATACCAAATGTAAAGTTTAAGTTTGAAAGTCAGTTTTTAATGATTTATTTCATCCTCCTATAGGAAGCATGGTAAAAGAGGTGAAAGAGTTGAACATACTCAGTGGCTGATGGCCAGGCCCCACCACACTACCTTTTTAAGGCTGCTTAGTGAAGCTAAAAGTAGACTTTTTGTTAGCAGGCTGGTGAGTGTGGCCAGAGCAGGAAATGGTGAATTTAAGCAATATACCATAACAGGGAGTGGGTATATGGGTAGCTTTATCACACCTGGTGTAATTCGGTCATGAGGCTGCAGGTTGAATGACTTAACCACACCAGAAGTGGTAAATCCACCCATATACCCCCACCCTGGAGTGGTATATTGCTATTATACAGTGGTCCCTTTTTTGAGATGGAAAAAAATAAACTAAAAGTGTTTTTTTTGTGTTTTATTTTTATTTTTCTGGTATTTGTTACTCTGCCAGAAAAAAAAGTACCTGATTACTAGGGTGTCCTTGGTTGCTATGGGTGTTGCTATGGCTGCAGAGTTCCTGTCATGTAGATTAATGCAGCACTTTTTTTTTTTATGAAAGATAGAGCTGCAGTTCGTTGGGGAGTAATTTGTTTTTTTTTGGTATTGCATTAGAGTGGTACTGAGAAGTAGCTGTCACCGTGTGGAGTGCTGTGAGCCGCCGAGCCATAATGGGTTGCCGTCAGAAAGCTTCCAGTTTCAAGTTTGCGATCTGGAGATGGACTTTGGGGGGGGGGATTTATGTTTTGCCTTTTGTTTTCTTCTTTTTATTTCCTGCTGGGTTTCACATATTAAGAATGGCACTGCAGTTTTTACACAGAGAGATGGAATGTATCGGAGCAGGGGTGGAGGCTGCGAGAGGATGTTGTGAAGCAACGAGGGAGGGTGATAGTGGAGAATACCGGACCATCCCGGTGAGCTTTTGAGGTGGAAGTTAGTTCAAGAAAAGAATTAGTAGCAGGAGATAGGCAAGTGTTATGTGATGATTTTGTTCTTTTTTTTTTTTTTTTTTTTGTTGTTTGAGCAGGGCTGACGGCTGTTGTTTAGGTGGGACAGAATGTGGTGTTGTGTTTCAAAGATGACTCACCGTTCATCATTGTCTTTGCCACTTTTGGGGTGGTGATGGTCAGAGGGATTTGAGAAATAGTTGTTAATGCAGCAGATTGGCAACTGGCACCTTTTCCAGTGGGTACACTGGAGGATTTATCATAATAATAATAATAATAAGCTTTATTTCACATAAGTGCATTTCAAATACCAAGGTGCTTTACAGAAGATTGACAACAATAGTAAAATCATGTGGAAAAGGTGCCAGCCAACCAATCAAATTTCAGGGATTGGGCATTTGGATTTACCCCATTTATAATACCCTATTTTCCTCCCCACAAGGCAGGGAGAGCCACTCAGCAGGAGGTGACATCTGTGCAGCGATAGCCTAAAATATAAAGCTATGGAAGGTTTAGGGATTTATAACATTGCACAGCTGGAAATTTAGGAACTGTTGGCAGAAAAAATGTTGCTGCCCCTTTGCAACCTATGACATAGTATTGGTCAGATATCTACTTTTCCCAGAATGCTGCGTGTTTTTCCTACACCGTGATTAATGTGATCCTGTATTAGTGTGGTCTTATCTGAAAACTTTTCTGTCATCTTCAAAGTGTTTTTTTTTGCTGCAAAACATATTTTATTACTGTACTGTATATGGTCTCCACAAAGTTCTGAGATAAACACAGAAACGTAGAAACATAGAAATTGACGGCAGATGGGGACCAAAGATCCATGTAGTCTGGCCTGAGCCCTACCCCCTCTCTTTAGGATTTCTGTGAGACAATCCCCTTGCATCTGTCCCAAGCTGCTTTGAATTCCCTTACTGTTTTGGAGTCAGTGACTCCAGCCGGTAGACCATTCCATGTGTCAACCATTCTCTCTGTGAAGAAAAATTCTTGCATGTTGCCCCTGAATCTTCCTCCCCTCAATTTCATCTCATGTCCTCTTGTCCTACTGGTGCTATTGACCGTAAACAGTGGTGTTTTGATTTTATCATATTCTACTAATAGAAAAACAAATTTATTTATGTGTGACAAACCTAAGCAGTGATTTACATTTTATTCCCCAAAAAAATAGTTATTCTGTGCTTTGCTCTCATGGTTTAGTATGCTAATAACAGTCCTTGATGGAATTCAGGGGTTAACGTTTGGTTTTATAAAGTCTTAAGTACAGAATATTTATTTTTACATACTGTAAGTCCATGTTGTATCTGGTTAAGTCATACCAATGTTTTTTTTTTTCCTTCAAGTGACTAGATGAAGTCTGTTTAGACTGTTTGAGTTGGTAGCCCATCCGCCTCTGGACCAGAAGGTCATGGGTTCTCGTTCCACACCTGGGTTGGACTTGTACCTAAAATATTGGCACCCGAGTGCAGTATTGGGGGGTGCTGTACTGCTGGGGTGTTCCATCCTTTGGATGAGACGTTAAACCGAGGTCTTTTCTGCCCATCCCGGTGCTGTCCTGATGGGTGTCCAAGTGGAAGTAAAAGAACCCAGGGCATTCTTCGCAAAGAGCAGGGGACATTCCTGGTGTCTTGACCAACATTCCCCTTCCCAGAAAACCGGTTTATGTAATTATCCAGGCTGTGTGTGGGTGATGATGTGCGATATGGCCGCCACTACACGTTCAGTCACTTCACTACCAGTCTAACATTGCTTGTGAAATGCTTTGGGATACACTGTGTATGAAAAGTGCTATATAATTGCTGATTCTTCTTAACAGAACTAGAGTAGTGATGGGCAAATCAAAGAGTGTTCTGGTTCTGTTTTTTGTGTTGCCAAATCACCTACAACTGTTGGTTCTTTTTCTGGTTTTGGATTCAAGCCAGTTCCCCAACCCCTTGACACCATTTTAAAGAATACTGTCCCCCACTAACTGTAAACAAGCCTTACCCTTTATGGGGAGAAAGCCCCACATCAATCATCTTCTCTGACTTTCCCATAGCATATCTGGTTTCCTGCCTGTCTCCCTTCTTACCCCAGGGGTCCTTTAGCATCAGTAACAATATGCAGTAAGCAGGCTAGGTTGAGCTGCCTTGGAGGTGGAGTTTTTGATAATGAATAAAATGAATTAGCCAATCAGACGAGAGTTAAGAGGGTGTGCTGAGTGGAGCTTGCCCAGAGGGCACCAGAATTTTTTCTCCGCCTGACTGAGTAACACTGCCTCTGGGGTGCTCTCTCACTTTTAGCCAAAGAGAAAATTTGACTAAAAGTTCTTGCTTTTTTCTAATATCTGTGCTGCGGTATGAGTATTTAACAGTTATTTTTCTGTATTTTATCAGTTCCCGGGAACCGCTTTTTCCCTATTTTTCCGCGGTTCTCTGCGGTTCCTTTCACTTGTTTTGAAATAAAAATTATAGTGTCTTGAGTGTATTCAATCGTTTTGTGTTTTATTTAGTTGGTGGTTCCCATTTTTCTGTGGGATCCATCATCTTTATCCATTTTAAGTTACTTTTTTCTTCAGAAAGTCACGGTTCTTTACCACGAGGGAACCTACCATTAAGCTTCATATTTCCCATTTGGGAACAATTCTTTCTGTCATTTTTGGCAATTTGGTATGTCAGAAAGACCCAAGAAAAGGACTGGGCCTACAGGTTTTTTAAAATTATTTGAAGTGTCACAAAATTGTGGCTAAAGCAGACAGCCACGACTTGTGTTTACAGTGTTTAGGTCCAGACCATTACTGTGTTTTTGCTCTAAATTTTGTTCAAAAACAATAAAAAAGAGAGCCAAAAGACTGGAAATTATGGCTTCTCAGTTTGCTTCCCCTCTGCTAGAACTTCTGAAGAGAGGCCTTCTTCCCAGGCTAAATCAAAAGATAAGTCCCCTAGGAACTCCTCTGAGAACAAGTCAGACAAGCACAGTAACATTAAAAATGGTGACCAGCCAAAAAAGAGACAAGGGGAACAGGACACTGATGAAGTGCCTGCTAAAAAGAAATTTAAAGAAAAATATACCACTACCGCTCCCGTGTTAAGGCAAGGGGAGATGCCAGTGGCACGAAAAGAAAAAGAAAAACAAAAAGAAAGTCAGTCACTTAAAGAAAAAAGAGAAAGTCTCTGACTTGGAAAAGATTTACCCCCTGTTGAAGAAATGGTCAAGGCTTGGCACCTTTATCAAACTATACAGAGTGTGGGCAATTTTTTCTCTGTCCCTTTTACTCCTGTGCACCTTAGCACTTCTGTCCCTTCTTTTGGCCCAGATTATTACTGTGGCATGGGAGATGGGGATGATGATGACGATGAGTCAGAAGGTCAGCCCCTGGAACCTGATGTTTCACCAGACCAGATGTTTGGTTCCTCACCAAATGGCCAGGAGGATATCTCCTCCTTAGTTACCTTTTTGCAGCACGTGGTGGGTATTTTGAATCTCCCTACCCAGGAGACCACAGAGGGTGAAGAGGAGGATGAAGACTACAGAGAGATGATGGGTCTTCCACCTCCCAAAAAGATAGTGCTACCTATTTACATATCTTTAAAGAAAACTACTATGAAATTACTTCAGACTCCCACTTCCTTGTCTGGAGTAGACAAAAAGATTGACAAGAAATATCAGCTGGCAAGAAATTATGCTAATTTTCTATATGTCCACCCAAGCCGTGAAGGAGTGATATAGGCTGCAGCTTGTGATAGGGCTAAAGTCCTACTATCATCTCAGCCTCCAGAAAAAGAATCCAGAAGACTGGACTTTATGGCAGTGAAATCTTATATCACAGCTTCTTTACTTTTTCTCCTATATACTTACTGTGCATACTCTGCCAAGTATCAGAAGGCCTTGTGGAATTCGGTGCTGGCCATCTTGAACCAGAAATCCGATAAGATGGCACAGGATACTGCTGAAACTGAAAACTGGATTAGAAGCCACTATGTAGCTGTTTCACATGGCTGTGGACAACAATGATGCAGCTACCAGAGTCATGGCTCAAGTCATTTCACTCAGGCGCCTGACTTGGCCAAGAACTACAAATTTAATGTAGGATACCCAGTCCAACGCTGTGGACTTCCCCTGCAAGAATAATTCTGTTTTCAGGGATAAGACTGAAGCATATGTGAAAAAGGTGGAAGAGTATAAAAACACATATGAGAGCAACGCTACAAAAGAAAAGGCTTCTACTTCCCAGAAAAAAACCCTACAGGGGAAACAGAGGCAGGGGATTTTATCCTAGGGCTTTTTTCCCTATGTCAGTGCCCATGGATTACTCCTAAATAAGAGGTTTCTACAGAGGAAGATGCAGGAGGGGCCAGCGGAGAGCTGCCACCCCACTCGTGCACCTGCTACACAGTCTAAGCCCTGACTTCAGCAACCAGGTCGCCTCCCCTCCTCTAGTGGGAGGCAGTCTCTCCCACTACCTCCAATTTTGGAACCACATAACCACAGACAAGTGGGTCCTGCAGGTAGTGGAGGAGGGCCTATCCCTCCAGTTCAAAAAAATGTCCACCTCTCATGGGTTCATTGTTATCAAAACCCCCCACTTGAACAGAAAGACTTTCTGGAGCAGGAGGTAAAGAATTTGCTATCAGCAAAAGTAGTGGAGAGGGTACCCTCTTCCCAGATGGGAAAAGGACTCTACTCCAGATACTTTCTCACAAAAAAGAAAAACGGGGAGTGGCGACCTGTTCTCAACCCCAGGTACTTAAACAGGCACTGACTGAAACCAAAATTCAAAATGGTCACTTTCACAATGGTGATTCATTCCCTG
The DNA here is from genome assembly GCA_016271365.2 of Neoceratodus forsteri. Classification (NCBI taxonomy): domain Eukaryota; kingdom Metazoa; phylum Chordata; order Ceratodontiformes; family Ceratodontidae; genus Neoceratodus; species Neoceratodus forsteri. The sequence continues at coordinate 1,630,133,605 of CM057453.1, forward strand.
CAGCAGGGAGACTAGCTAGCCTCCCTGGGTTTAAAGGATGCCTATTTCCACATCCCAATAAGGCAGTCCCACAGAAAGTTTCTAAGGTTCAGGCTGCCATTAGGGCATTACCAGTTTGCAGTCATACCTTTTGGCCTAACATCGACCCCAAGAATTTTTACCAAGTGCCTAGCTGCTGTTGCAGCTTATCTCAGGAAACAGGGCATTGCAGTCTACCCATACTTGGAAGACTGACTTCTAGTGGGCAAGTCCCCTCATAAAGTCAGAGAGGCTGTCAGTTAAAAGGAAATTCTGCAGTCGCTAGGCTTCCTCATCCATGAAAAGAAATCCCACTCAGATCCCACTGAGTTGCTCACCTTTATAGTAGCAGAATTGGATACACAGCAGAGCAAGACCTTTCCTCCAGCAGACAGGATCCAGAACTTCCTGTCAGTGGTAAACTCCTTTGTCCTGGGCCAGCCCAGGCCAGCCAGGCATTTTCTAAAGCTTCTGGGACATATGGCCTCCATGACAGCAGTTGTCCCAGGTGTCAGATTTCAGATGAGGGACATACAGTACCACCTGCAGGCACACTGGTCCCCAAAAAAGACATTCATTGTCCAAGCTGGTTCAAGTGACAAAAACCTTACTCCGAGCTCTGGACTGGTCGAAGGAAACTGCCAACCTGTCAGTGGGAACCCCCTTTCAGCTTTCTTCTCCCACAAAAATTATTACTACAGATGCCTCCCAGCTGGGATGGGGAGCTCATCTAAGCAATTACTCTGTAAGTGGTACTTGGACTCCCAGGGAATCTGCAAGCCACATCAACCTGCTAGAGCTCAGAGCCATCTACCTTACCCTAAAAACTCCTGCTCCCCAGGTAAAAGGCCATTCAGTGCAAATCTGAAAAGACAGCACCACTGCTGTGTTCTACATAAGCAAGCATGGTGGCACAAAGTTCCACTGTCCTTTGTACAGAGACAATGAGAATCTGGTCTCTGGCTTACTCTCTCGATGTGAGCCTCTCAGCCATTACACCTTCCAGGCAAGGACAATACCCTGGCAGATGCTCTGAACCACATTAGCCAAGGGCACAACGAAATGAACTCTGAACAAATAACTCCCTCGCCACAGTCTTCAGGAGGTGGGGCACACCAGAAATAGATCTGTTTGCCTCTCACCTCAACCATCAACTTCCTCTGTACTGCTGCAGGCCCCCAGCACTAGGGACTCTCCCAGCAGATACCTTAACTCTGGACTGGGCAGGCATGTTTTTTTTATGCCTTCCCTCTATTTTCTGTGATCCATAGAGTGTTGCTGAAGCTGAAGGTTCAATCAACAGCGATGATCCCGGTGGCACCGGCTTGGACAAGGCAACCTTGGTATCCCCTTCTAGTAGCCCTGTCGCACAGCAAGCCTGTTTGACTTCCTTTCAGTCACTCTTGCCTGACTGTACCACAGCTATGAGTGATGTATCCAAATCTGCAATCTCTTCACCTCAAAGCTTGGCTCTTGAGGAGTTAGAGTACCCAGATTCGCAGTATTCAGAACAGTCCTTAAAATCCTGAGAATGGTCAAAAAAACCTAGCACCAAGAAAACTTTTGCAGCTAAATTTCCATCACTGTTGGACTAGCTGATTTCATTTATGGCCAAGGTCCTGCCTCTGTACTTTCCAAGCTCGATACTCTGTACCACTGTATCATAAGATTTATCTCTGGAGCACTATACTCCACCCACCACTGCTCCCTGTACTTCATAGTAGGTTGGACTTCTCTTAAATTTAGAAGGCAAAGGAATGCTGCCTTTTGGACCTTTAGAGCAATTACCAAGAAACTTCCTCAGTATATCTGATTGTCTGCCGCTCTGCACTGTAGGTAGTTACTCCCTGAGAAGTCTCTCTTACATCTCTCTAATCTGTATTAAAGTTACCTCATGCTTTGGTAAATCGTCTATAAGCTGTTCACGTCCCCAACTATGAAATAAACTTCAGAAAACTCTGAAGCTGGCCAACCCCATACATTTTTCCTTATTCAAAAGGATATACTTACGGCCCTTCAAAGAATCTTGTAACTGTTTCCCCTGATGGTCTGCTGAATGGGTACTAGTCTTCAGCCGCTGTCCCTCTAGTTGTTCCTCAGGACCTCCCGTCTGCATGTATCCGCTCCCTATCATCTTTTTCTCTCCTCATGAGTCTCATATGTATTTATTGTGTATAGTGTTTTACGTATTATCATGAGTCTTATGTATATACAGTAGATAGTGCTGTACATATTATCGCTGCTTTTATTGTACATATGTTGTTAAATTATGCATTAGTTGTGTAACCCCTGTATTGTTGTACCTTCATGCTATTTATTGTAGTTCCTTTCTACTGTGTACCCTTATATTGTAGTATTGTTTATGTGTACCTGTCCAGGTCCAGCTTGCAAATGAGCTCGCTCAATGGTGCTTCGCCTGGTAAAATAAAGATTGATTGATTAAATGGAAAATATTTTCTTTCTGGTGCAAGAGGAAACACACAAATCCTCACAAAGCCTCAGTCCTCAGTCTTCTAGATTATTTGGTTCATTTACAAGCCTCATACCTTAAGGCATCATCCTTAAAACTTCACCTGGCTACAATTTCTGCTTGCTTTCTTACTAACTTACTACTTGCCAGCAGTAACAGGCCACACGGTCTATCAAGTCTGCTCGAGTGTGCAGCTAGCACCCCACTTTGCAGCTGCCCCTCCCCCTTTACAATTTACCCCACACAGATGACTGCCAAGTGAGACTAAACCAAATTAAGCTGTTTGTGGTATTTCCAGTGAATGTGGGAAATTTGGTCAGGTCACTGGGAAAATTCCCCTACTCTGCTTCCTGTGAGCAGGGGGGACCCTTTTGTCGGTGACTCAAAGATGGCCAACATTCCTGCTGTGGGAGATGGAGGTGGTGGTGGAGACTCTGCTCTGCCTTTGGATCCTATCTTGGTGTCTGAGCCTGTTTGTGTTCCTGCTTCTGAGGCTTCTCAAGTGCACATTGACGGTGTGTTTCCTTCTGCTTCTGCTGTTGATAAGGATTCTACTGTTCCTTCTGGTTTATCTGACATGGAGACTTCTGCTAAATGGGACAGCCATGATGCTGCTGTGATTCCTGATGCTATGTTGCGACAGATGTTCTCTCAGCATAAACAGCTCATTCTACAGTTGATACGTGATGATGCTTCTACACAAGACACTTTGCCTGACGCCAATTATTCTGTGTCTTCTGCACATCAGACACTGCTTCAACAGGCCTCTGAAACTCTCCCTGCTGATTTGCCTTTTCCCCCGCCCTCCCATTTGCAGCTTAGACCTACCTCAAGGACCGCTGTTGAATCGAGTGCTGCTTGGTCTCCAGACGCTGCTCTGTGTGCTGCTGGCTGGCAGAGATCTTTGGATGGGAAACCCTGGACTTTGCCTGGTCCTGTTTCTGCTGCTGCTATTACTGGAATGCCTACGGATGTTTTTCCTACTGCTCCAGCTTTGGTTTCTACTTGATGTTCTCCCCCTATGGAACCTGAGACAGATCTTTCTGTTCCACCGCTTGCTACTGAGAACACCGCTGACTCTTTGGATGTTGTGGTCCAATCACAGGTACCGACAGAACGCTGTGCTTCTCCTGCTCACCAATCTTCTCCTTCTGCTCCTGTCCCTGAGGACTCAACTCCTTCTTTCAAAATGTCTGATTTGTTTAAATCTGTTGGGGAACCCGCTCAGCGGAAAAATGTGGTTTGATTGAAGTTCCTGGGTGATTCTTCTGTGGCCCCCACACGCCGTACTGTTCTCCAAGGTATGCTTAGATACTCTCTGGGAATTAGCCCTTCAGCATTGTTTGCCTTCATTCATATCAAGGGGGAAACTGTATACGACGTTAGTTTCAAGACTGTTCAGACTCTGGAAAAATTTTTGACTCAGTATGAACTGGTTAAGAACACTCCGATTTGGGTCTCTTTCTTTATCATACCCCTTACCAAATCCTTGGTGAAAGTACTTACTTTATTATTTTGTAGTGAAGGAGTAAATATCCATAGTGTGCAGTTTTGGCTTCGTCAGAGATGTGATCTGTTAGATTCTCCCCGCCCTATTTTTGATGAAGATTTAGTGTGGACGGGTGGCTGGAAGATTAAAGTTCAGCTTAAGCAAACTGAGCAGGGGGTTCTGCATATTCCTGGTAGCTTTTACATTGGTCGGGATAGGGGTATCTGTTTCTACCCTGGCCAGCCTTGCACCTGTCATAAGTGTGTCTCTCAGACTCACCTGAGTTACACTTGTGATCAGCCTAGATGCACCTTGTGCCTTGCTTATGGCCATGTTAGCTTGGGTTGTCCTAATGCTCACTTTTGTAACCTGTGTGAGGATTGCAGTCATAGCTACCCCCAATGTCCCTGGGCTGAATATAATAGGGTTGATAGGGTCCCCCGGGACCATTCTACCATTATCTCTGATTCCTAGTTACAGGCCCAGAAACGGCAGCAGGAGCTCTCTCTGGTGCCTACCGACCCAGTGCTTACTACTGGTGCGGACCTTGTGTGTCCCTCGGTTTCTGCCCCCCCAGGAGCCCCCTCTTTCTCAGACTGTTACTCCGGTTCTGGAGTCTGCCCAGGCTTCTCCTGTGGTTGCTGCTATCCATTCTCCGGTCCCGATCTTGATAGATGTTATGCCCCCCCCAAACTGATTTGCCCTTTGTTACTGTCCCTTCTACTAAACGTGGGAAGGGTAAGCGCAAGTCTGAGTCTCATGCCCCTGCTACTACTGTTATGACTCGAAATAAGTTCCAGTTGCTAGCTAAAAGAAGACAATGGGGGGGATACTGAAGGTGAGGAAGAGGACTCTGATTCTTCTTGTGCCTCTTCTTCTCATATGGACCTTTCCTGTCATATGGACCTGGTAGAGAAACTCCACGGTTGGAAAAGATGCAGAGAACGCAGTTCCCTCATAGGTGATTTTGAGGGTTCCTTTTTTCTGGGCTTTCTGTTTTGGTCAGATTGTTTCTTTTTTCCTGCCCCTGACACCCATTACAGTTCTCTGCATCTCTTTTGACCTTTATTGCTCATGTGTCAGCAGCCTATTCTGCGGTACTGCACTTTAAATGTGTGCAGTATGAAATCTTTCCATAAACAGCTTTCTACTGTTGGTTTCATGTTTTCCTTGAAACAGGATGTTTATTTTGTTCAGGATACCAGGCTAAAATCTAGGTTTGAGGTTGCATAGGTGAGACATCGATGGACTGTGGGGCCCTCCTTTTAGTTGCATGGGAGGATCTCTGTGATGGGGTGGGCATTTTGTTTTTGGCCATCGGTTTAAGATTTCAGAGTTCTTAATGTGTTTCGGGAGGTTCTCTTATTGATGGTTCTTTTGATTTTGTTCCTTTCGTTTGATTAATGCTTATGCGCAGAAGTATTCTTGTGTGATCTCTCTGTTTCTTGCTATCAACCTTATTTATTTACCACTCAACAAGTTTACTTTGGGAGTGATTTCAATTGTGGTCTTTCTGTTTCTGATAGACCTAGTAATGCCCACAAGCTTTTTAGTGATGCTGCTACCTTGTCTAAAATCCTTCTTTCGGCCCATTTGGTGGATGCTTATACCTCTGTTCACCAGCAGGGTGCAAAAACTTTTTATAAGGGAGCTCTTGCAACATGGATTGATTTTATTCCTTTGTTTTCAGGAATGTTTCAGTCTCCCAGGCTTTTGTAATTCCCTGTGAGACGTCGGATCATTTGGCAGTTGCTTTGCTCTGCTCTCCTAGTGCTGGACCTTATCCGTTTGTTTCTTGTATCTGTTGGAAGTTGAATAGTTCTTTGTTGACTGATTCTCTTATCTTTCAGGGTTGTCTGAATTTGTTATGAGCTAGAGTTTCTGTACTGGATGCTTATTCTTCTTCTATCCCCTGGTGGGAGGATACTAAAACTGACCTTCATTAGTTTTTTATCAAATCTGCCAGCTCTCGGTCCCGCTCTACTTATTTTCGGTATTCCCAACTCCATCAGCGACTTTTGGATACTTATTCTGGGGCTTCTGAATTCCATCTTGATCTCTCCAGCCAAATTCAGGCTTTGAAGTCTGTTATGGAACGATATCAGTATGATTGTGCTCTCTCTTTGAAGGTTGATGCTCAGTGTGGTACGCAGGCTTCTAAGGCTGCATTTGATCCTTATAGGAGTTGTTCCAATAGGATCTCTTCCACAATTATTGACCGTTTGGTTGATCCCCTTACAGGAGTGCACCATACTTCTCTTCCGTTTTTGAAGCACATTGTACAATCCCATCTGGAAGGGATGTTTGGTACTGTTTTGTCTGTTTTGGATCCAGCTGAATATCTTTCTGATTTGGTCATTCCTGAGGTTTCTGAGGACCTGTTTCTTGCTCTTGTGCGTCCCATTTCTGTTTCGGAAACGATGACTGCTATTAAGAAACAGAAACAGCATACTTCTCTGGGGTTGGATGGTTTGACTGCTGAACTTTACCACTCTCTTTTTTTTTTTTTGCCTCTGCTCTGACTATTGTTTTTAATGACGTCTTGGCTTCATTTTCAGTCCCTCGACATTTGTCGGACGCTATTTTGCTTTTGATTTATAAAAAAGGCGACCGTTCTGATTTACGGAACTGGAGACCTTTGAGTCTCCTTTATATGGATTATAAGATTCTGGCTGTCATTCTTTTGGGGCGGATCCTGCCTATAGCGGATGTCATTATTTCCACAACTCAGATTTGTGCTATCCCGGGTCGTTCTATGCTACATTCTTTGTCTCATCTTAGGGATGTGGTGTATTCTTGTACTGATGTAAGTAGGGCTGTAGTGTTTTCTTTGGATCAAGAAAAGACTTTTGATCGGGTGGAGCATTCCTTTTTGTTTTCTGTTTTGGCACATCACCATATTCCTTCTGGCTTTATTTCTTGGTTTAAGCTTTTATATAACACTGCCTGGATCACCCCTCATGTCAACCATTTTCCTGGAGCTGCGTTTTTGAGTAAACAGGGAGTGCGGCAGGGTTGTCCTTTGAGTCCCCTTTTGTATTTGTTCCAGATTGACCCTTTGTTACGTAAGTTGAGCTCCTGTCCTGCTATCCCTCCCTTGTTCCTTCCAGGTGGTCACTCTGTACCTACTGTTTTTGTGTACACTGATGATTTTTGTGTTTGTACCACCTCCTCTCTTTCTGCTTCGGGTTTCACACGTCTATTTTCTGACTTTAGTTCTCTTTCTGGTTCTCAATTGAATTTTCATAAAAGTATGGTTAAGATCTTTCCCTGCTCTGTGACCTCCTCGACTACTACTTCTGTGGCTGGGATTCCTATTGTTTCTGGTCCTCTTAAAATTTTGGGTCTGTATTTTGGCAGTCCTGATGATTCTCTGTATAATTGGAAATTGGCTATTGATAAAGGTCACCAGCTTGTTACCTCTTGGAAAGATCGGTCTGTTTCCAAGAAAAAACGTGTTTTGCTTTTGAAGACTTTAGTTCTTCCTATATTTTTACATGTGGCTACTGTTTTCCCTCTTTTGTTTTGGAAGCCAAAGTCAGTAGTGTTTTTTTTTTTCAAGGTTTTTGGGGTTCTCGTTTAAATCCTGTCAGGTGGTGTTTTATATCATGATTATACTGTGGGTTTTTTTTTTTCATTGCCTGTTTCTTAAGTTTTTGTTTCCTTTTCTGTTGCAGCCTCCCCCTTTGGGTTTCTACTTTGGGTGCCTGCGTGACTCCTTTGTATGTGAAATGGCTTGGTCCTCCTTTGGAAGTATCTCGGAACTTTAGGACTTTTGGTATTCCCTCCTTCTTGTTTCCCACTTTTCTTAAAATCCGGCAATGGCACTTGACCCCTCAGGTTCTGCGATCTCAGTCTAGGAAGCAATTGTATCGCACTGTTTTGCTTTCCTCTTTTTCAGATATCCCTAGGCTGCTGAATGCTCTTGGTACTGAATTGGATACTACTGTGATTTTTCGCCAGCTTACTGACCCTAGACTTCCTGCAAAGTTATGGGATGTTACTTGGTTGTCGTCCCATGGGAGGTTGGGGGTGCGTGGTAATCACCTGCACAAGTCTTTGGAGGAGCGTATGTGTTTTCGGGATACTTGTCCGGACGTACTGGAAACCGTGAGTCATTTTTTTTGGATTGTCCTTTTAGTAAGGATTTTGGGACTCTTTGGCTCCATAAATGGAAGGAAAAGCGTCTTATGTCGATTTCATATGACATTCTTGTGTATGGGCTGTTTCCTGCCTCCCTTTCTCATTATTATCCCAGTACCCTCCACCTTGTCTTTGCCTTCTGTAGGTTTTTTCTATGGCAGGCCCATTGTGCTCAGTTGTTGGAACAGAAATCTTACACGAGCACTCGTATTCTGGATCAGATTTTTGCAGAGATGGAGCATGCTTTTCTGCCCTGTGATACATACTGGTTCTACGGGGCTTCATGTGAGTGGCTTTCTGCTGCTCGATCTTGTCTATGTTTTGTTTTGGTTTGGGGGTGGTAGTCAGTTTTGTTTTGGGACCATACTTTTTAGTCTATGTTGCAGTTTTTCGGTTCTTGTGTCCTTTATTGTACTTTGTTTAGACTTGAGTCTCCTTTGGAGTGGTTGCTTTGTTGCTTTTGTTCTCCTTTCTGTTACTTTATCTACTATTTATATCTCTTTTTCCTGCTTTTTCTTTTCTGATTTCTTTTCCCCTCTGCTTAGTCTGTTCTTTTTTTGTGTCTTACCGCTGTTTGTTATTTGTTCAGTTGTTGATTTGTTGCACTGTCTCCCTGACTTTTCAGTTTAGGGATGGGGAGGACTTTTTGTTCTTCCTTTTGTTTTGTTTTTTTGCTGTTTTTACTGAGAGTTTGACCTTATCTACTCTTCTCTGTTTTTTTTTTAATTTGGTTTTGCAATTTGCTTTTCATTTCTTTGCTTCTTTTGGTTTCCCTTATTATCTCCCCTGCCCTTTTAGGGGAGGAGGGGGAAGGGGGTTCCTTTTTGTATTCTGTACAATTTTTTGTTCTTAATTTCTTTTTTCGGTTGTTAGGACCTGTATTCATGTCCTACTTCTTTGCTTTCCTTTTGATTTATGTACTTTTTGTGTGATTTAACACTGTTTTGTATTTTTTTGGATTTCTCTTGTCCTCTGTTTTGTATATTGTTTTGTGTGGCTTCACATTGTTTGGGTTTTTTTGTTTTTGCTGTTACTCTGTTATGATTCCCCCTGCTCAGTCAGTACGAAGGAGAAGAGGGTTGGGTTCTGTTGTTTTCTTTCGGGTTGGGGTTACTGTATATCCTAATACTTTTTATGTTCTTGATTTTTCTTTTCTTTTTTCTCTGGATTTGCATGTTGTAATGATGCTTTATGTTTGTTTTGATATGATTTTACCAAACATTTCTCCTAAAATTTCCAGTTGGGAGGGGTTGTTTATTTTTTTTGGGGGGGTTGCAGCTCTTTGCCAACTGTTTTATTGGGTGTACGATGTTCATTATCCATTTATGTTGTTCTTTTCTTTGACTCCAGGTAGAAATACTCTGTAATGTTTACTTTTTTACATGTATGATGTAATACATATTTCAAACAACATGAAGTCTTGCTGTATTCTGACAATTGCAATGATTCCCAACCTTTGAACTGCCCCGGAGAACTAAGAGTTAACTTTCCATGCAGGGCATGGAACGCTGAGCTCGAGCTCGGTTGAAGTCTCTGTCTGGAGTGTTTTGAACTTAAACCGTCAGATTCTTTACTCCGCCTCACTGAACGGTCGCTCCGGAGATTTCTCCTTCAACTCGGTTCGAAAGTCGGTTAAAGTTTTCAGTTTTCGTCGGTTTTAAACTGAAAAAAGTATCCACATAGTCGGTTCAGTCTCTGTCTGTGGTGCCATGAGTACTACATAGGAATTGTTCTATTTTTCTGTGTGGAACTTGTAAAAGTGCGGTCGGTTCAGCTGAACCGGCCATTTGATTGTGAATTTTGTATACTTAGTGTGTGGTTACCAGTTCTTATCGATACTAAAAAAAAAAACAACATGTTTTTAACCGTTTTTTTCCAATACCCGTGACACGGTTAGGAACCGATAAGGGAGTCTTGCCTGGCGGTTGCCGAAAAAAGGGTAAGTTTGGTTAGGTTGGCCATGTCTGAGAAACCCAAGAAAAAAACCAGGCCCACTGGGTTTCAACACTGCAGTGAGTGTGGGGAGGTCTTTGCTAAGGCCGATCCCCACACCACCTGTGTTTATTGTCTGGGGTTTCACCACCTCGATTCAGACTGGCAAATATGTAAACATTTTCCAAAATCTACCATTGAGAAGAGATTAGGTAGACTGAGGGAAAAGGAGGCCGAGAAGTCTGCTGACCCGGATGGCCAGCCCGGTTCAGTTCGACTGAACCAGAAGGTGCCCTCTGACCAGGCGTGCTTCGCCGGGCAGAGAGCGATTCGAGGATCGGTTCCGAAAAGAAAGCGCAAAGATAAATCGACCGGTTCGGATCCAGAGGTTCATGTCCGACCGCCAAAGAGATAGCCAGGCGATTCAGATTGTGGAATCGCTCCATCCGGTTCTGACCGATCCGGCTCCTTCTGGCAGGGGTTGGTTCGGTTGGTTCCCCAGTTCAAGTATACCCTTGAAGATTTTATGAACGAATTTGAAGGAAGGGAATTTGAGGATTATGAGGTAAGTGAAGGTCTGGATGTGCCTGTGGAACCGGACATCTCCCCAGACAGGCCTTCAGGTGTTTCCCCTCCTAGGCCTTCTGAGTCCCCTTCTCACTTTATGTTTTACAGAAAGGTGGCTGAAACCCTCCAACTTCCTATGGAGGAGGCTGTGGAAGATCAAGAGGAGCCAGATTATGTACAGATGATGGATATCCCAGAGTCCAGGAGGCTGTCTATTCCCCTCCATAAATCTTTTGGGAAACAAACACTAAAAATCTTAGTCTCCTAACACTCTACATCCTGTGGATAGAAGAATGGACAAGAGGTATACACTTTCAGGCTCAGACACGGAGTTCTTATATCAACAATGCAGCCATGTTTGGGTAGTGCAGGCTGCTGCCTGTGACAAGGCAAATATTCCCTTGGCTTCACACCCCCCCGACAAGGACTCCAGGAAGATTGATGCCATGGCAAAGAAGCAGTACATGGCATCTTCTTTGGGACTCAGGCAGGCTAACTATATGGCCTATACAGCCAGGTACCAGAAGTCCAGGTGGGATACTGTACTGGCACTGGCTAAACAGGCTCCCGCCTAGCTTGCCAAGGAGCTGGAGCAGGTGGTTGCAGATGGGACTGAGGCATCTAAAGTTCAGTTTCATGCTGCTGTGGACTCTAATGATGTTTCATCAAGAGTCATGGCTACATCTGTAGCTCTTCGGAAGATGGGTTGGCTCAGATACACTAGCCTCTCACAGGACACCCAAGCTAAGGCCATGGATTTTCCTGTAGTGGGTAATTCTCTGTTTGGGGAGCAGACAGAGAATTACATGAAGAAAATGGATGAGTACAGGACCGCTTACAGGAGTGCTCAGGCCAAGGAAAGGCAGGCAACTCCTCAAAGGCAGCAGTCCAGGGGCAGGGGCAGGCCTTTTCAAAGGCCTTTCTACCAAGCACAGGCCTCCTCTTCTTCTTTTTCTCAGAGGGGTTTCTTCAGAGGGAGAGGCAGAAGGGGGGATGAGCAGGCCTGCATCCACTCCTCAGCCTAAAGCCCCTGCCAAGCAGACACCCTGATGGGCCTGGCCGGGTCGACTCCCCTATTCCAGTAGGGGGCAGGCTGGCTTACTTTGTCCAGGACTGGATGTCTATTACATCAGACAAGTGGGTCCTGGAAGTAGTAAGCCAGGGACTGGTTCTCAGCTTCAAATAATTTCCAAAGATGAGAGCCAGATCTTTTCCACCTGCAAATCTCTCAGAAACCCTTGCCCTAGAGGCAGAGGTTTCTTTTCTCCTAGCTTTAAGAGCAATAGAGAGAGAGTACCTACCCTACACTGGGGCAAAGGACTGTACTCCAGGTACTTCCTGACCCCCAAAAATACAGGGGAGTGGCGACCCATCCAAAGTTCAAGATGATAACTCTGGGAATAATCCTTCCCTCTCTAAGGCCAGGGGACTGGCTAGCCTCCCTGGACCTCAAAGATGCCTACTTTCACATTCCCATCAGGTGCTCCCACAGAAAGTACCTCGGGTTCGAGTTGCCCTCAGGCCACTATCAGTTCAGAGCAATGCCCTTTGGCCTAACCTCAGCCCCATGGGTTTTCACAAAGTGCCTGGCAGTAGTAGTTGCCTTTCTAAGAAGGCCAAAGATTTCCATATTTCCTTATCTGGCGATTGGTTAATAGTGGGTCAGTCTCCAGACCAAGTCAAGTCTCACCTACAAGTGACCCAGCAAGTGCTCACTTCTCTAGGATTTCTTCTCAACCTTCCCAAGTCTGTTCTTGAACCAGTCCAGCTTCTTACCTTTATAGGGGATGAACTGGACACACTTGAAGCAAGAGCCTTTCTTCCTCCAGAAAGGGCAAGAGTTCTTATGGAACTAGCTTCTTCCTTCAGTCTTCAGGTATCTCGACCAGCAAGGCATGTCCTCCAGCTCTTGGGCCACATGGCAGCTTCAACAGCAGTGGTTCAAGGGGCAAGATTCCAGATGAGGAACATTCAGTTCCACTTGAGAGCTTTCTGGTCTCAGAAGAAGGATTCCCTTAAAAAAACTGATCCCAGTGACTCTGACATTGATCCAAGCCCTCCAGTGGTGGCAGGATCAGGACAATTTAAGACAAGGTGTTCCTTTTGTTGCTCAGTGGTCCTTACCACGGATGCTTCTCTCCTGGGCTGGGGAGCCCACCTGGGGTCCCTTACTTCCCAGGGGCTGTGGTCCCCCCAAGAATCCCTTCTCCACATCAGTCTTCTAGAGCTCAGGGCAGTTTTTCTGGCTTTAAAAGCGTTCTCAGAATCGGTACAGAACAAGACGGTTCAAGTCAGAACAGAGAACACCACCACCATGTGGTACATCAACAAGCAGGGAGGCACTCGATCCACGGCCTTGTGCACGGAAGCCATGAAGTTGTGGTCCCTGGCTTATTCCCCTGCAAACCTCTCTTGTGGCAGTTCACCTTCCAGGCAAGGACAATGTGCTAACAGATGCACTGAGCAGGATTTCTCAGGGCCATCATGAATGGTCCCTGGACCCTCAGGTGTTGAAAGTGAATTTTTCAAGGTGGGGCACTACAGAGATAGATTTCTTTGCAGCCCCAGACAATCACCAACTCCCTCTCTCTTGTTGCAGACCTCCAGTCGTGGGCTCAGTCCCTCTGGACGCCCTGATCCTGAATTGGGAGGGGAAGTTTCTGTATGCCTTTCCCCCCTTCCCACTCCTTTTCAAAGTTTTGGTAAAATAAGGTCTCAGCCATGCAAGGTGATTCTGATTGCTCCAGATTGGGCCAGACAGCCCTGGTACCCCCTGTTGCTGTCGCTTGCAGTCCATCTTCCTTTGTCTCTTCCCAGGAATTACAACCTGTTGACATCCTATCAGGGAAGGATTTGGTACCCCAGTCTTCAGTCTTTCAGCCTCAGAGCATGGCTCTTGAAGAGTTAGAGTTTGCAGATCTGCATCTTTCCCAAGGGGTTCTGGATATCCTCAAGGCTTCTCGAAAGCCCTCCACCAGAAAGACTTACAACTCCAAAAGGAGAAGGTTCAGCATTTGGTGTTCTGAGAAGCATATTTCTCTAGACACTGCTGAATTGCCTATGGTTCTGGATTATATGGTCCATCTTAATGACCTAGGCCTCAGACCAGCTACTCTCAAGTCACACTTGTCAGCTGTTTCTGCATTTTGTCTGTGGGAAAGCCTTCCTCACTATCTTGCCATCCTGTGTTCTTTACATTTTTAAAGGATTGCTTCACACCAATCCTCCTTTTAGAGACCCTGCCCTGCCTGGGATTTGAATGTTTGCATTGGTCAACTTATGCAACCCCGAGACTATGTCTTCAGCAGAGCTTAAGTACTTGACTTGGAAAACTGTGTTCTGGTAGCTATCACCTCTGCCAGGCGTATCAGTGAATTGCAAGCCCTGTCAGTGGAACCTGATTTTATCTCATTTCACAGGGATAAAGTGGTCCTTAGAACCAATAGAAGGTTCTTGCCCAAAGTGGTTTCAGACTTCCATTTAAACCAGTCTGTGTCTCTCCCTGTTTTCTTCACTGATCATTCTTTCTCAGGAGAGAGGAGGCTACACAGTTTAGATGTCAAAAGAGCCCTTAGTTACTACATAGAGCGTACCAAGGGTCACAGGTTTGACTCCCTCCAGTTGTTCCTCACTTATGGAGAAATGGGAAAGGGCAAACCTGCCACCAAAAGATCTCTTGCCAGGTGGATTGTGTCTTGTATACAGTTCTGCTATGAAAAACTGGGAAAAACTCCACCCTCAGGCCTGAGGACTCATTCCACAAGAGGTACAGCTGCTTCCCTGGCTGCGCCAGGGATATCCCTCTCTTAGAAATTTGTCAAGCAGCCACCTGGAAAACAGCCCATACCTTTACCAAGCATTACTCTCTGGATATCCAGGCTAGGAGTGATGCTCGGTTTAACACAGCAGTACTTCAGAGCCTATTCCCAAAGTGAGTGCTGTCCTCACTTGGGTACCTTGCTAGTCTGGTGTCAGAATACAGCAAGACTTCATGTTGTTTGAAGAAAAAATTACTCACCTTAGTAATTATATTTCTTCTAATGGAGTCTTGCTGTATTCTGACCTCTCTGCCTCCCCTCTCAGAACCTGTTTTTGGGAAGTGGGTGGGCAGGTGCAGTGTTGCACCCCAGGGGTGTTTTTTGCTTGCACCTTCCTCCCTTTTTGTTTGGGTGCTTATTTATTATTGTTATCTTAGTACATTGGGTTTTGTTTTGGGTTTCCTGGCTTGAGTCTTCCTTGGGAACCCAAAACTTTTTCAGCCAGTTGGCTAGTAGAATTTTTACAATTTCCACATAGAATTTTTAGTTTAGTTGGGCTCGTAAGAATCTGACAGTTTAAGTTCAAAACACTCCAGACAGAGACTTCAACTGAGCTCGAGCTCAGCGTTCCATACCCTGCATGGAAAGTTAACTCTTAGTTCTCCGGGGCAGTTCAAAGGTTGGGAATCACTGCAATTGTCAGACTACAGCAAGACTCCATTAGAAAAAATGTAATTACTAAGGTGAGTAATTTTTTCTTTTGTTTCTTTCCTGATTTTTTTATGCTTTCATGTGCCATATTACTATTTGGTTGTATCATGCTTTTATATTTTGTCAATAAAATAATTTCCTACTCTTTTAGTGGGGGTGTTGTCTGTCTTGGGATTACATTTCAGTTCTACTTCTGTATTAGACAGCTTGTTTGGATGTGTATGACTGTAATACTTGCTTGCTTTTTGTTATGATTTATACTTTTCTTTGTGTGAGGTAACACTGTTTTGTATTGTTTGGTTTTGTTATTCTAATAAAAAATCCCTACTTTGTGGGGAGGAAATGTGAGGAAAGGCTGTTTCCAGAAGGGATGAATAGACTGAATGAGCCTGCCAAAAGATGAAACGCTGTGCGTTTGAAATTCAAAGGAATGGCGGCAGATGCTCCTAATAGGCTAATTGTGGGACGGCAGCTGATTAAAAATAGTATGAGATTTTATGACTATGAGATCTATGCGCTAATCCACATTCCAGGTGATCTAATGTACAACATCAGTTTTAAGCATCCAACTGACTTAGAAAGGTTTTGGAAGTTGTACCACCAGTTAAAAAACACTACCCTGTGGAAGAACTTTGTAATCCTCTGACAAAACCAGCATTTAAAGTAGTAACTGTTTTGTTTAGAAGTGAGGTAAATATTGCAGATATTTCCTTCTGGTTGAGACAAAATGCGAACCAAAAGGGCCCAGAGCCAATTCTGGAAGAAGAGAACTTATGGACTGGAGGCTGGAGGTTTAAAGTGGTCTGGAGACAACAAAATGGGAGACTTTTTCATTTACCCAATTTTTTTTTTTTTTTTTAGGAAGGGACAGAGGTTGTATTTTGCAGGTCAACCTAGGCTTAAGAGTAGGTGTGGGGGATAGGAGACACCTTAGTAATGCCTGTGAGAAAATTAAGTGTGGCCTGTGTGGTCAGCTAGGTCATTATGGAGCGGCATGTAAGAATGACATAAGATGCAGTTTATGTGAGGAATCTGGTCACTCCTTCCATAATTGACCCTAGGCAACCCATAACAGTCCCGACCCTGGGTAACAAGGGGAACAAGATGTGTATTTAGCCTTAGCAAAGAAAGAGAAAGTGGGGCAAGAAAAGCTGGTGGAGGAGAAAAAAAAAGAGATGAAGAAGAAAGAGACATAGATAAGGAGATCCCCAGCCAAGAACCTGCAACGAGTGAATTAGAGTAGATCAAACTGAAGCAAGCACAGTGAGAGGGAAGGAAGCAAATTGCAAACTGTGGAAGGAAGGGCAGAAATAGTGGAGGAAAAAAAGAAGAATTTACCATGGTTACAAGATCTGGGACCAAAGGGCCAAAACAACCAGGGAAAGAAAAGATGGACTTTCAGGGAAAGAAACTGTTACATTAAAATGAGTTTGAGGCTGTTCAAGGGAAGGGGGTGGGTGGGCAGGAGCTGAATGGAGTGGATTCTCTATCAGAATGGGGAGGGGGAGGAGGATGACCTCTCCTACTGTGACTCAGTGGATACTCAAGCTTCCAAAAAGAAGAAAAGATAAGATAGGGTGATAATGGGTATAAATAATCTTTAATGGCACAAATAAACTGTACTTCTTGTAATGTTAATAGCATTAGGAATAAAAGTAGGAGGTTAGTGACTTTTGAAATTTAGGTGGGCTAAAAGGAAATGTGGTACTATTGCAAGATACTTGTTTATATACAATTGGGGACATAGAAGCTGCTAAAAAAAATTGGAGATGTGGGTCCTCTGTTTGGTCAATAGGGTTAGAGAGGTGTTCTGGTTTGGGAATAGGATTTAATACACATGAAGTCCGAGTTCTAAAAATGACGGATATTTCACCAGGGAAAGCATTAATGGTAGATGTAATTATTAGAGGGAAAGAAATAAGAATAATAAATATTTATAATCCTCAGATGAAAATGCAAAGAATCTCTCTTATGAAGCAGATAGAACCCTTTTTACATACAGCTAAATTAGTTCTTTGCAGGGGGGTGGTAATTGTGGAACTAGTAGTGCAGATTGGGGAGGGAAAACAAAAACAAAAATTTTGTGACTCCCAGAACTTAAAAAATATCCTAAAAAAAGCCAGATTATGTGTATACGATTGTAGGGAAGAAGGTAGAACATACCTTTTTTAAAGGTAGAATATCCTATAGCTTAAATTTTTGGTTTTTTCCCTCAAAATACTGCAGTTGCTAGTGCATACATGACACCGATGGAAACTTCAGACCATGCAGCAGTAAGCATACAGATAAACGTAAGAGCTACTATGACATGTGGGAAAGGGTATTGGAAAATAAATGTGGAACTGCTAGAAGAAGAAGAAATTCAGAATGAGCTTATAGATAGTTTAGCAGCAAGGGGAACGGTGTGTGATTTATATGACAATTTAATGGAATGGTGGGCTCACAGTAAAAAGATATTAAAGAGGTTATGATAAAAGCAGCTCGAAAAAAGAAAAGACTAAGTATCACAAATATTTAGGGTACAGAGTAAAATTATGTAAAGATTTAACACAGCAGCATAGTGATGGAAAGGATCATGGGGAAAGAATAGAGGAGTTGAGACAACTAATGTGGAGATACCAGTATGACAGAACTAGATGATTGGTAATGGAACAGAAATGTGGGACTAAGGCACAAAAGCTCAGACAGATCCTTGGATGACAATAGAGACAGAATAGACAAGAGGTAATTATAACTTAGCTGATAAGAAGAAAATGGCTAATATAGGTAATACGATGGTGATAGTACAAGAGCACTTAAAAGAGAAATTCCAAACCCTAAAGAAAGAGGAAGGAGCACATCCTTTTAGAAACAATAAAACCGCCACAAATTTCAGATTTGGACAGACAACAGATAAAAGAACCTATTACAGAAAGAGAAGTTAAAGAAGCAATACCTACTTTAACAAATAATATAGCCCCAGGTTTGGATGGCATTCCTAATTCCTTCTACAAAAAGTTTGAAAAGGAAATAACCCCAATTGTAACATTACTGTATAATAATATAATGAGTACTGGTGTAATATCAAAAACAAGGTGCAACGGTCTTTATTTATAAAAAAGGAGAAAAAAGTAAGATAGGGTACTGGATCTCAATTAGTTTAACAGCAGATTATAAAATTTAGCAAAAATCATCCATAGAAGAATGACAGAATATGCAGCAGTATTAATAATGGAATCTCAGACATGTGCGGTGAGGGGAAGGAATATTAGGCAAAACTTAATTTTCTTAATAGAAATAATAGAGAAAGGGAGAAGAGGGGAGATAGAAGGTATTTTGTATATATTGGATCAGCAGACAGCTTTTGATTCCATCAAGCATGAATATATGTGGGAGGTATTAAACAAGTATAACATGGCAGAAGAATTTTTGAAATTAATGAAGACTTTATATTTTGAAGCGCAGACATGTCCATTGGTGAATGGGCACCTAGGTATACCTATGTATGTACACACTGGGGTAAGGCAGGGATGCCCATTGAGCCCTCTACTTTATGTAATGTGTTCGGACCCCTTATTAAGACAAATAGAAGCAGAGCAGCAGATAGCGCCGATTAAGTGGGGGAAAGCAGTGTATTCCCAAAACATGTGCCTATGCTGATGACTGTGTAATTTTAGTGAAGAATCAGGTAGAAGGAGAAAAAGTAGTACAGATGTTAGATAAACAAAAAACATATACGGGTATTGGAATTAATCAAGAAAAGAGTAGGATATGTCCTCTAAGGGTAGGAAGGAGTAAACAGCAAAGTAGCATTATGTTAATAGAAGGAAAGTGGATATTTTAGGAATTATGTTTGGTGGGAGAGTCCTATGAGAGAAAACTGGATGCGGAAATTTCAAATTGCAGAAAAGAAAGTACATAAATGGAAAGGTTGGATTATGACAAAAGAGAAAATAATTTATATGATTAAAACTTCTGTAATACCAGTTTTGTTACATATTGCCTATGTGTTCCCAATACCGGGGTAGCAGGTTAAATCCTGTCAAGAGAGCACATACTTATAGGCCAGTGAAGGACGGGGGGGCATGAACATGCTAAACCCAGTTTTGTTTTTTATGTTAATATTTATATATGCAAATATAAGGCCTATATTGCAAGCAGAACAAAGCCTATGGCATTTTCTAACAGAAGATTGGGTAGAAGTTTTCATGCATAATGGGATAAAAGGAAAGGCAGGTGAACAAGATAAGCTCCCAGGATATATGAATGTGTGTAGGAAATGTTTAGCACAATGGAGGTGTCAAAGAGAGAAATACAGATAAAGAAAAGGAAAGGTATCTATAAGATAATTATGGAAAGGAAATATTTTGAAAAACCTGTATTTAAGGTTGTGGAGAATGTAAAGCTTGATAAAGTATTAGAATCTATGCTGGAAAATAGAATACCAAAAAAATGAAAGAGGTGATTTGGCTATTTAGTCATGGGAAAATAAATGTCAAAGGGAATTTGAAACACAAAAGGTTTGAGGAAGGACCTTGTCTAGGAAATAATTGCCCGGGCTTAGAGGAAACAATTAGTCACATGTTGTTTGAGTGTGAATTTATAAACTCATTTCGGATCTTATAGCCAGGGTATGGAGTGTTTAAAAACATGACGTATGAAATTCTGGTTTATGGACAGCTAACAGAAGAATGGGGGAGCTTGGCAAGCAGTACAGTGTATGTAGTGTTGGCCATAATTAAATGGACAATATAGCACGTAAGGTGTCAGAGATTTTTGCAAACTCAAGATGTAACAATTAATGATTTACTGTTTAAAATAAAAAAGTGGAAGTGGATAGATGTTTCCAAAATGAATGTATTAAATATGGGGAAGTCAAAGGGAAGCAGTTGTGGAAGAATTTTAAATGTGTGGGATAAAAACATAATAGAAGTGCTGTTGAGAATATAAGCTATTTAGTTGGGGGGCAATAGGGAATTATGGAAGATAAGGATGTTAGATTAAAACTAGAAGAAAAGTATTGTGTACATAGAGAAAGGAGATTATATACTTGAAGGAAAGAAGAGTAAACTGAATTAGGAAGTATGTGGAGGCAGGGTAAAGGATGAACTGTAGAAGAAAAGATTATCTATGTCTTTGAAATAGTATATATGTTGGTTTTTGGTCTTGAATAAAAACTTCCCCTACTGTTTTTGGTAAGTGCCATGTGATCTTTAACATCCATCTGAAATACCATCAATCCAGGCAGATGGGACCTCAGTTTAACATCTCGTCTGAAAGACTGCACCTCAGAAGTGCAGCACCTCCCCCTATGCTGCACTACAGTGTCAGTATTGGGATATTAACCAAGTGCCAGGTGTGGGAATTAAACTCACTGCCCTCTGATCTCCGGCCCTTAGAAGCGAGTATGCTACCTACTGAGCCACTGACACTGACCTGTCCATAGGCAAAGACAAGTCAATCATTTCGTTACCTGTTTTCAAAAAAATCTTTAAAGGCCTCCTTCACCTTCAGCCCTCACTTAGGGAACTTGTTCCCCTTTTGGATCTCAACCTCTACATTGCTAAGCTTGTGAAGCCACCCTTTGAGCCATGGCTAAGGCACATTTGAACCCTATCATGTGGGAGACAGTCTTTCTAGTTGCCATCACTTCTGCAAGAAGAATTTCATAGTTGCAGGCACTCTGTACTGAGCCAAACTACATAATCCCTCACAAGGACAAGGTAGAGCTCAGAACGAACAGGAAATTTCTGCCCAAGGTGGTTTCTGACTTCCACTTGAACCAGTCTGTTACCCTTCCTATATTCTTCACTGAAAAATCCACTCCTGGAGAACAGAGACTCCATAGTTTGGATGTGAAAAGATACTGTTCTTACTACCTGAAACACACTAGGCAGTTTAGGGGCTAGGCTACTTAGCTCTTCCTCACCTATGGGGAGGTAGATAGAGGAAGGCCAGTGACTAAGAGAACTGTTTCTCACTGGATAGTCTCTTGTATTCAGTTTTGTTATGACAAGGCTGGTAAACAACCCCCTGAAGGCCTCAGGGCCCTTTCTACCAGGGGCATCGCTGCCACAGTGGCAGCTGCAAGGTATTTTCCCTTACCTGATGTCTGCAAAGCAGCCACGTGGAAGACTGTACACACATTCACAAAGCTATATTACCTGGCTGTACAGTCCAGATCTGATGCCAAATTTGGCAGGGTGGTCCTGCAGAACCTCTTCCCTAAATAGGTTCTTTACCCACCTGCCAACTACACTGCTTTGTAGTCTGCATATTGTTACTGATACTAAAGGACCCCTGTGGTGAGAACAGTAAATTACTCACCAAAGTAATCTTGTTTCTCCCAAGGTGTTCTTTAGCATCAGCAAGTTCACATCTTTCTTCTCCAAGTAACCTGACTGAACAGGACTCTGCCTCCTCGTTATTCTCAGATTTGTTCATGAACTTTTGAACTGCATTTAAAGCAAAGTTTACATGTTTTTCTGTTGTTCATTGTTCATACTATTGCATGATTTTTAAATCCTGTTGGTTCACATTTACCATGGGCATATTCCCATTCTAGCTTCGAAAAATTCTAGTGCCCTCTGGGCAAGCTCCACTCAGCACACCCTCTAACTCTCTTCTGATTGGCTAATTCATTTTATTCATTATCATAAACTCACCACTGAGGCAGCTCAACCTAGCCAGCTTACAGCATATTGTTACTGATGCTAAAGGACACCTTGGAAGAAAAAGGATTACTACAGTGAGTAATTTTTTCTTCTCTCCACCGACCTGTTTAATAGAAGTCCTCTCCTAACCTCACTACAAAGGGAAAGGAAAGTATAGTATTTATTTTACAGCACTTTTTATAGCCACCATATCTGAGCGCTTTACAAAGCAGTGAGAAAACATTGGTAGTGCAGAGACTGTTGAATGAAATACATTTTAGTGTTATGTAGTTGCGATATGGTATCGAACTGAGTGACTTGTAGGGAACACTCTCAAAAGAACACCCAGACACCAATTTAAATAAAATGACATATGTTTTACTTTCATTAACAGTAAAAAGAAACAACAGCATGTATTCAGTTTAACAGAAACTTCTTGTAGTTCAGTCTCTTGCTGTCTCCACTTGCATCTCACTGAAACAGAAACCTCCTTCTGCTTGTTCACCTTTCTCCCTTTATTGGACTTATGTGTTGCTTGTTAACACTCCCTTCCCTTGAAAGATAGCCAGCAGGTTGGACATCCAGTGCAGTGAGGCCTTAAAGGGCCAACTGTAAAACAAAAGGGGTTTGGTAGAAAACCCACCACAGCCCCTGTCACACTCTGTGTTGCAGGGTTGTGAAGCAGTTTTGGGTGAAAGGAGCATGACAGTAAGACTCTCATCACAGACCCTCCTCTTAGAGTCGTGCCCATGGCACACTCAGTATGGCCATCAGAGACCCACCCTTCCAATAGAAAAAGTCTGCATTACCTTGCTGGGTACCTAGCTAGTGGTGCACATCAAACAAGAAAAGCTGCAGCACCAAATACCATCTGGTGACATGGGCATTGGTATGTGTAACCACTTGGGGGGGGGCATGGTCAGTGATGATGGTGAACTTCCGTCACAACAGCAAGTAGTGTAGGGTGACCACTGCCAACTTTACTGCTAAATACTCTTTTTTTTTTTTTCTTCAGTATGGCATAGCACTGCTCCTGAAAAAAATGTTTTTGAGAGAGATAAAGGATGGGGTGAATCCCATCCTCGAAGTCTTGTGATAACACATTCCCCAGCCCGACCTCAGAGGCATTTGTGTACAAAATGAAGGGATGGTTGAAATCTGGACTCCATATTACAGGCCCCTCACACAGCACATATTTGATGGCCTGAAATGCGGTCTGATGCTCAGGTGACCAGTGGACCATATTTGGGGCAGTTTTCTTAGTCAGGTCAGTCAGTGGGGTAGCAAAGGGTTGAGAATTCCAGACTAAACCAGTGGTAATACCTTACAAGTTCAAGAAAGGCACTAATCTGCTTCTTAGTTGTTGGGATGGGGCAGCCAGCTAGGGCCTTTACTTTGTCGATAACTGAGTGTACGTGGCTGTTCCCAACCATATACCCCAAGTGTTTAGTCTCCTGCTGCCCTAGAGCACATTTTGCGGCATTGACCATGAGACCTTCCTCCCTGAGCGATTGAAGTACTGCGGCCACATTCTGCAGGTGGCTGTCCCAATCAGGGCTAAATATGACAACATTGTCCAGGTACGCTGCTACATACAGCCCGTGGAGTCGGAAGATGCGATCCATCATTCTCCGAAATGTGTCTGGGACACCTTGGAGTCCAAAGGGAATTACAGTAAATTGATATAGGCCAAATGGGGTAGCAATGGCTGTTTTCTCACAGGACTCTGGAGCTATCGGGATTTGCCAGTAGTTGGTCAGGTCCAGGGCACAAGTGTAACGAGCCTTCCCCAGTCAATCCAAAAGTTCATCTACCCTTGGCATAAGGTATGCACTGAATTTGGATGCAGCATTAACTTTACCGAAATCTATTCTAAACCAAGTGGTCCCGTCTAGTTTTGGGGCTTGCACAGTAGGGCTAAACCATTCATTCTGGGATTCCATAGTGACTTCTGACTCCAACATAGACTGGATTTCCACCTGTGCTGTCTCTTGGATTCTTTCTGGTCATCTGTACGGTTGTTGGCAGATCTGTACTCCTTGGTCTGTGTCTGTGTGATGCTTTATCACGTGGGTTTGCCTTTGTTTTGGGGCGAACACATCCCAGAAATTCTCTGCCAACCTCTGGGTTTCTTGCTTGTGGGTCTGGTTGAGCGGGTTGTCCAGTGCGACAGCGCTCTGTTCCTTTTCAAGTTTAGATCCCAAGTCCAGAAATCTATTATCAATGTCCTTGTCCATCACCAAACATGGGGCTCCTTTAGGATCTTCCAAGTCAATGAGCAATACCTCCCTGTCTTTCCAGAGTTTCAACAAATTAACATAGTAATTTTTTTTTCTTTTTTTCTGTCTGGTTGTAAGACTTTGTAATAAACTGGCCTTGCCTTCCTGAGGACCTCATATGGTCCCTGCCATTTAGTTAGTAGTTTACTATCAGAGCTAGGCAAGAGAAAGAGTACTCTGTCACCAGACTTGAATTCCTGTAGACTGGCTTTTTTGGTTATAGTGCCCTGCCTGGGTTTGCTGTGCTTTTATTACATTTTATTAAGGTTTATTTGGCAAATCTGCCAACTGTATCCAGTCTTTGTCTCATTTATAGTACGTATTGGAGCATGTTAGATGGACTATCTGCCTGTTCATCTTACATCTCTTGTATGAGATCCAGCATCCCTCTAGATTGTTACTCATACACCAGTTCAAAGGGCGAGAACCCAGTGGATGAATGTGGCACCTCCAGAATGGCAAACATTAAATAGCGTAGCAATTCATTCCAGTTTTTTACCTCAGTTGACACAATTTAGACAGCATACCATTTTAATAATTTATTAAAGTGTTCCATTAAGCCTTCGGGTCTGTGGGTGATACATCATGTCCGGATAGTAAAGCACACCTCCCTCATAAGTGCTGACATAATGTTGGTGCCTTGATCACTTAGGATCTCCTTCGGTAGCCAACTCAAGAAAACACATCTGTTCTTTTGCCACGGATGGGCTACAGTGGAACGCAGGAAAGTAGCCTTGGTGTAGCAGGTGGCGTAATCCAATACATTACATGGGTGGGAAGTTTTCCCTATAGAAAAGGCCATCATTTATTTCCCTGCAAACCTGTGACTAATCTATCAATTAATAGTATATACCTGCATTAATTAAACAATTACAGCTATATACCTGCACTAATCCTCCTACCTCATCTTGGTGTACTCCACTCATTACCATGGTCACCAGGCCCCTACCCTTCTGAGCAAGGTGGCTATTGACCCTTATTCACCCTTGCACCTAAGCACTTACCGTTCTTAAAATGGGGAAATTACACCACGTTCCACCTTAATGCTCTTGCATTCTTCCATGAAATGTGCATTACTCTTTACTGTTTGATAGTCTTTACCTTTATGCATATGCTTATTGTTCATTATGCACATCTTTATTTGTTCACACTGTTCACTGCCTGTACATTACTTATTTATTTATTTTTTTTATTAAATAATCGGAATTAAAAACCTTTGAGCTAAGAACTCATTTACAGAGCGTTCTCGTCAATCAAAGGAGGGGAGCAATTATATTTGTTGGGAGTAGCAAATGCAGCTAACAGGCATTGTCATAAACATATTAGTAACGCATTAACAAACTAAGGCCCTGTCCACACCGCACTGAAACTCTGTAAAGTTTTGAAAGCATCACAGACTGAAAATGTTACAGTGCATCCACACTGCTACTGAAAACGTTACAGGATTTTACTGGTGTAGTGTAGACAGGGCCAAACAGTGTTTTGAAACCGTTACAGAAACCGTTGTTGAAAACGCGTAATATCAATTTTCAACAACAGTTTTGAAAACACTTTCTGTAACGTTACCAGTTTAAACGCAAACTGTTATGGTAACAGTTTGGACGCTCTGTAGCGTTACAGAGGGATTTTTCTGGTGTGGTGTGGACAGGGCCTAATATAATACAAGAAACTGAGTATTAAAGACAGAGGCAAATTGTAAAGTACAATCTTAACACAGGGTACATAAGGAACAAAACACTGGCAGTATAAATAAGGTGCTAACAGTCCAGTTAGGTACTCACAAATAACACTAAACCTTATGCGTATGCAAGAGGATGCCAAGGTAGAAACATTTCAGTGAATGTATAGCAGGCAATAGTTAAGAGAGTGGGGTGGCCGATTCAGTGGGGTATGTATGGATATAGTCTAGTAGGATATCTACTAAACTTCTTTGTGATATTGTCATACTGTTTGTAATCTTACCCTTGTAATCTCCTGGGTAGCACCTGAAAATAGGCATTCCTTGTCTAGTGTGCTTACCCAGTAAACAAAAGCTAATAAATAAATAATCAAACAATTACAGCTATATACCTACACTAATTAAAGCCTGTATACCTACTACTTGGGGACTTGAGTCTAATCTGGTGGTGTGACCCACGGTTGGGGAGAGGAGGCGTGGAGAAGCAGGATTTCGGCCGCGTCGTGGTGGGAGGACCGACTTGCAGTTTGGGGCCAGGCGGACCAGCTTGCAGTTTGGGGTCAGGTGACTGCATCACCAGGCACCAAGGGAGGCGGGGCGCAAATTTTGCAGTCGCATTTGGCGACCAAGTGGAGCAACAGCGTCGGCACCAGAGGGCCTGTCAAAGGCCAGGCACAGAATTTAAATTGTACTTTCAGCGACTGGGCATATAAGAGCACACCAACCAAGCGTCTTCAAGGGATTTGAGTCTAATCTGGTGGTGCGACTGAGTTGGTGGTTGGGGAAAAGAGCGGGGAAGCAGGATTTCAGCTGCATTCTGTGGTGGGAGGACCAGCTTGCAGTTTGGGGCCAGATGACAACTGGCTTGCAGTTTGGGGTCGGGTGACCGCATTGGCGGGTGCTAGAGGGAGCTGGGAGGCAAATCTTTGCGGTTACATTCGGCGACCAGGTGGAGTAGCAGCATCAGCGCCAGGGGGCCTATCAAAAGGCCAGGCACAAAATTTAAATTGTACTATCAAAGGGACTTGAGACTAATCTGTTCTGTAAGGAGTTTAAGGGATTAGACTGATCGAAAGAAGTGAGTTTTGTCCTTCCGCCACCTCGCCCTGACCTCTATTAAATGGGCTGAGGTGTGTGTCCTAGTGGGTTATATGGCACCGATTGGTGAATGATCACATGGTTTGAAGTTCTAATGAAAGCTGGCGGTGTTGCTATCTCCCTCAATGTTAGCAAAGTCTATTCTGTTAGATCGGTTAGAGGCTGAGTGTCTATTTAATGTCTGTTTATCAATGTTAGCTAAGTCTAATCTGTAAGATCAGTCTGTTTATCAATGTTAGTTAAGTCTAATCTGTAAGATCAGGCTATTTAATGTCGGTTTAGCAGTGTTAGCTAAGTCTAAACTGTAAGATCAGTTAGAGGGTAAGTGTCTATTAAGAGCAGGGCTGTCCCTTTCTACTGCAGAAGTCTACTGCAACAACAGCCCAACTAGTCTTGCATGATTATTGACCGGGGGTCTGCTAAGTTGTTTGGCGTGAATAGGACTGATCTTTTACAATCCAGTATGGCCACTTGGAGCGGGGGGAGGGGTAGTATCCCTAGGGAAAAGGTCCAGGAAAAAGGGGATGATCCCTATAGGACTAGAGAGGGAGGGACAGGAGGCCTCAAGCCACCACGGCAGGCATCTTGAAGGATTGTAGGCTGTACAGGCTGTGGGGCAATAATTCTTAACTGGTCCTGGAGAGAGGAGGCTGTCCATTCTGCAGGCAGTTAGGAATGGATCAGGTGTGAGGTATATTGGTTAAAGAGTAAGCAGAAGGAGTTGAGGGGTCATCAAGGAAAGGGAAGTGGGTATGGTGTGTCAGATGAGAGGGGTTGAGGTGAGGATGGGCAAGGCTCAGCAGCTAGAGGGATTCAGGTGATGAAGGGCATGGCTCAGCATCTAGAGAGGGCCATGTTTCAGCAAGCACGCAGGGAGGATGTTAGGAATGGGGACATTTGGACAGGGATGCTGAAGGGATGAGGAAAGCTTATGGGGTAAATGGTCCAATTAAAAAGAGTGTGGGGAAGGGGTCAGGTCAGGAGGGACTGTTATGTGGAAACCTAGAAGAGCAGACAGTGGGAAGGCAGATCTAAAGGAGGATAGGGTAGATGGGGGGGAATGGGGCAGCCTTCAGGGGCAGTCGGAGGAAACTCAGGCCATATGAAGGAGGCTGGCATAGAGTGTTACAATAAATTTGAGCTACTAAGAAACCTTGAAGTGGAGGATGGGGTTGGAGAAATTGAAGGAACTGATATTGAGGTTGGAGGGATGGATTCGGATACCCTGAGGGGAACAATGACCGGGAATTGAAAGGCTGGAACTAGTTCCAGAGGGAGGAGAGGAACTTAAATGTTAAGCAGAAGGGGGAGAGTCAACATATAGAAGGCATGGGGGTTGAGGGCACAACTGGAGAGAAGCTGGATGAAAAGGAGGTGAGGGAAGGGACCCCCGTGAGGAGGATGGATAATACCATGGAAGGGGGCCTAGGTAAAGGGGACCCACAGGGGACCACTGGAGGTAAGGGTGCTATTATAGGTAAAGGAGATCCACGGGGCTACTGTAGGTAGGGGTATAATTATGAGGGGAAGGAGGATGACAGGGAGGGTGCAGGGGAAAGGAACAGGGTCAGGATAAGAGGCTCGAATAAGAGAGGGTTTAAGGGGTTACCCAAATGGGGGGGTCCGAGGGGAGTGGGCTTAATAAGGGAGGCAGGAAGGGAGGTTGAGCAAGGGTCTCGCCAGAAGACAGGAGGACTTCCTGGAGTGAGATTATGGATGGGGGGTCGAGAGTACAAAATGGAGAAACCAGAAGGATGAAGGATGTTAAGGTTCTGCTACTGGGGGATTCAGTGATAAGTGGTGTACACTGGGAGGGACAGGGTGGGGGATACCACAGTCAGGTTAAGGTAGTGAGCATCTCTGGTCTGACAGTGCACAGGGCAAAGTTCTTGGTGTACGAATTGGTTAGAGATAGTGGAGGGAAACCTGGTGCATATGGGGACTAACGATATAGAGGGAAATAGCTGACTGGAAATCCAAGCAATGTTCCAGGAACTGGCCAGGTCTGTTAGATACAGGATGCAATATTTTTGAAATATTGCCAGCGAAGGCCTTGGTGGAGAACAAAATGAAAATCTGGAGGTTAATGAATGGCTCATGGAAGTGGGTGTAGAAAGTGGGTCAGGTGTTAGTGAACTGGGAGTGTTTGGGAGGATATGGGACTGTATGCCAGGGATAGCTTCATCTTAAACCGATAGGGAAGGATGTTCTAAAGCGGGAGTGGCGGTTTTATTCAGGATGGGGGTTTAAACTTGTGAGTGGGGGTTAAGGGAGGGCCGACCAGAAGTCCTCACCTCTCGATGAAGGACCTAGCCTTCAGCCCCAAGGGAGGGGCATTAGACTTGAGAGGAGTATATTGGAGGGGCAGAAGGAGGATGGAAGCACATGGTACCCGGGGTGGGTATGACAAAGGGGAACAGGGACAAGGGTTGGGGGGGTGGTGTTAATCCTAGGAGCTTAGGAAATAAGTTACTGCAGTTCCAGGCCATGCTGGTCGAGGGGAAGGTGAAGGTGGCAGCGGTCATGGTGACGTGGGCCAACACAAACCAGGACTGGGACCTAAATGTAAGGGGGTACACTATGCTTCGGAAGGGCAGAAAGGAGGGCAGAGGGGGAGAAGTGGCTATGTTCATTAGAAATGGTATAGAAATTGCTAGGATAGAAGAGGCAGAGGGAAATGTGGAGGCCTTATGGATCACCTTGTGAACCCCTGCAGGAGGAAAGATTAAAGTGGGAGTAGTATGTAGGCCCCCTGTCCTGTGGGGATGTTCTGGAGGATGGTGTGCTGGACAACATTATTGCCCAGTGCAGACCAAAAGGGAAGGAAGTGGTGTTGATGGGGACCTTAATATGCCAGGTACAGATTGGGAACTATGTCCTGTATGGTGGCCAAGGAGCAGAAACTGCTCGACAGCTTTCAGGATGTGTTCTTCTTGCAGCATGTGATGGAGTCTGAGGGATGGGCATGTCCTGGACATGGTTCTGGCGGATGGGGACCTGGTAAGGGATCTGGTAGTGGAGGATCCCCCGGCTGGGAGTGACCACGACACTGTCTGGTTTCAGATAAACATGGGGGGAGAGGGGGAGAGCTCTAGGACATTGGCTGTGGATTTCAGGGGAGCAGACTTTGGGGGCATGGGGTACATTATCAAGGATCATTTGAAGGGGATTACATCAAAGACAGATGTTGAAGGGAGATGGGAGGTTATCAAACGGGGAATACGTGAGGCAGTTATGGCCTGTGATACGATGAAGCGTAAAGGGGTAAGGTCAAGAGAAACTTGCTGGTGGTCAGGGAGGTTCAGGAGGTGGTCAGGAAAAGAAGATACAAATCACACATGCCCCCACAATGCAAAGCATCATGGGCTGCATATGCAAATCACCACAGAATGTTATGCTGGTCCAACTTTAAGCAGAATTGCATGGTGCCGAAAGGCCTCTCACACAGCTTGCAAGGCGCTAACAGAAGACATAGACCGTGCTTGACCCACCAGGACTCATCAGTATGCCTCGCCTGTTTGACACCCCAGTGGACTGGACCAGCTACCCTAGAGGCAGTGTGCCTTGGATATATTGTGGTGAACCCATTAAAATAAAAAACTATTTAAAGACAAAGAACCTCTGTGCGCAAACACTGAGCAAGGGTTACCCCTAAAGGGCATTTGGCTGGGAAGCCAAGTTTCAAGAAAATACAAAATCACACATGCCCCCACAATGCAAAGCATCATGGGCTGCATATGCAAATCACCACAGAATGTTATGCTGGTCCAACTTTAAGCAGAATTGCATGGTGCCGAAAGGCCTCTCACACAGCTTGCAAAGGGCGCTAACAGAAGACATAGACACGTGCTTCGTCCCACCAGGACTCATCAGTATGCCTCGTCTGTTTGACACCCCAGGGAAAAGAAGGCTGCCTACAAAATACAAAACAAAGAGAGGGAAAGGGAAAAGGAAAGCGTACAGTCTTGCTTCCAAAAAAGTCACCCGGATGGTGAGGGGGCAAAGGCCAGTACAGAGCAGCATAGGGGATATGGGGGGAGGGTTCTTCAAGTATATTGGGGTGGAGAAAAACCAAGGGCCAGCTAGGCAAAGCAGGATAGGAAGGAGATAAAAGGGGTAGTGGTGGGGTATGGGGGAGAAACAGGACTGGAACAGGCGGGAGGGAGAGGTACCCACAGGGTGTCGCAACAAGATAAATTGACTATAAAGGGGGGGTGGATGGATGGGGCTATACCCACTGAATGGGTATGGGAAGCCCTTAAGGCCCTAAAAAGGAAAAATCTCCAGGGCCGGATGGCATCCATCTGAGAGTACTGTGGGAATTGGCAGACGTACTGGCTGCTCCCCTGGTGGATCTCTTTAAGAGGTCGCTTGCGATAGGGAGGGTACCTAAGGATTGGAGAGAGGTGCATGTGGTGCCAATCCATAAGGGTGGGTCGAGGGAAGAACCAGGTAACTATAGGCTTGTCAGTTTGACATCCGTGGTGGGGAAAATAATGAAGAGTATACTGAAGGAACGTGTGGGAGTGTTCTTGGAGGAGGTGGGAGGCCTGGATAATCGGCAACATGGGTTTGTGCCAGGTAGATCGTGTCCAACTAACCTTCTGGAGTTCTACGAATGGGTAACATCGGAACTGGATAGAGGAACGCCTGTGGATGTACTGTTCCTAGACTTCAGCAAGGCGTTTGACTCGGTCCCCCACAATGGCCTGGTGGAGAAACTGACGGGGTTGGGTGTGGGCCCATTGATGGTCAGATGGATAGGAAATTGGCTAGATTGTTGCGCGCAGAGAGTAGTGGTTGGAGGGGAGCTCTCAAACCCTAGAGGGGTCAGTAGTGGGGTACCACAAGGCTCAGTCCTGGGGCCGATCCTGTTTAACGAATACATATCGGATATCAGGGAGGGCATAGGGTGTGAAATGAGTCTCTTCGCTGATGACTTAAAGTTGGGAACAGTTGTTGAGGGGGAGAAGGGGTGGTTGGCCCTTCAAGGGGACTTGGAGACCCTGGTTAAATGGACTCGCACCTGGAAATTAAATTTCAATTCCTCTAAGTTCAAGGTGTTACATCTTGGGAGGCGGAACCCTAAACACAAGTACGCCCTGGGAGGGGAAGTGTTGGAAGCCACGACGGGGGAGAAAAGGACCTAGTGGTCCCAGTGAATAACTCTGAGCAGTGCAGGAGGGCGGCTGTCAAAGCAAACAGGATGTTGGGATGCATCGCAAGGTGGAATCACCTCAAGGTGCAGGGAAGTGATTGTGCCACTGTACAATGGACTGGTTAGACCACACCTCAAGTACTGTGTGCAGTATTGGAGACCAAACTTGAAGAGGGGCAGCTCCTTGAGAGGGTTCAGAGGAGAGCAACAAAATGATAAATGGACTAGGGGATTTGACGTCGAGGAGAAACTTGAGGAGCTCGGATTGTTCTCATTGGAGGAGAGAGGGGGCACATGATCGAGGTCTTCAAGTACCTCAAGGGAATAAATAGGGTAAACAAGGAGGGATCTTTAGACTAAGGAGGGAGGTATTACCAGAGGCATGGTTTGAAGTTGGAAGGTGGTAGGATGAGGGAGGGAAGAGGAGGGTTTTCACGAGAGGGTGGTGGAACCTTGAATGCGCTGCCTGGTGAGATTGTTCAAACTTCAACGGTTGAGGGTTTTAAGAGGGATGGGACAGGTACAAAAGGGAAAAAGCAGGGGATGGCCCGGACAGGGGCGGAGATGGAATATAGGGGTACAGAAATACAACAGGGGGAAGGCCTCGCACCCAACTGGGGATCTGAGGCATGAGCAGACCTCGATAGACTGCTAGGTCTAATCTGCTGGCAATTACTATGTTAGTCAAACAATTAATGGGACAATACTGATAACACATTTAACACATCATTAGGAAGCTAGCCATAGCAATTAACAAGCTGCAAAGAACCTGGAAAAAAGATGCAAAACCTTCCCAAACCCAGAAACCCCAAACTCCTACCTGCATTCAGATCATACCATCCCCTCAAGTGCAAATGTGATCTCCTTAACAATAACCATCCTAATGTATTATATTCAACAAACAATAGGTAAGGGTGGAACAATAAAAGTTTCAGGTCTGGGGCTGGGTGCCTTGTTTTGGTTCTCCTCCTATTTGGCTTCCAGATTGCAGTGTGATCTCTGTAAACACAAACATTTTTCTGTATGCTAACACCACCATTTTATATACTCAAAATAAGGACTTTAAAGCAGCCATAAATACTCTATAGAAAGATTTTGATAATCTTCAGCACACATTAGTTAACTTACGTTTATTATTAAATGTTGAAAACACCCAGTGGGTTTTGTGTTCTGGAAGGGCGAAGGAGGAGGAGAACCTTAACCTTAACTTTAGTATAAAGGCTTTGGATGGGACAGAATTGAGTAAGGCATGCTCATATAAGTATCTGGGCATCTTACTAGATGAATCCTTGAAATTTGATCTACATATTCAAATGCTGTCCAACAAACTTAAAAAGTTATTTTTTTATCGAAATAGAGCCTGTTTTAGTTTTACTATTCGTAAACAGTTGGTAAATTCCTTAGTTTTGTCCCACTTTGATTTCGGGGACTGCATTTACATGAATACAACAGATACTGTTTTGAAATTGATTTATCCCCTGTACCATAGTGCTTTGAGATTTATCTTGGGCCTTCCATGGAGAACCTACCACTGTAACTTATATTCGGTGGTTGGATGGCAATCCTTGGCTGACCAGAGACAAACATACTGGTTAACTTATGTTTATAAATTTGTGTTCAAAATTCTCCCATCATATTTGCTAACATTGCTGCTTCCTAAACAACAGAATAAGTATACATTAAGATCTTCTGTCTCCTCAGTTTACCATACCTAGACTTAGGACAAAGAATGGTAA
Organism: Neoceratodus forsteri; assembly: GCA_016271365.2. NCBI lineage: Eukaryota > Metazoa > Chordata > Ceratodontiformes > Ceratodontidae > Neoceratodus > Neoceratodus forsteri. Next base: position 1,630,167,274 of record CM057453.1, read on the forward strand.
TTTAAGCAATAAAACACGACAGGGGTGTAGGTTATTGGGGATTTACCGCCTTGTGTAGTGCGTCACGAGGTGCAGCCAAGTGACTCAACCACACAAGAAGTGGTAAATCCCCCAATAACCCACACCTGGAGTGCCTTAATAAGCATGAGACAATGGACCCATGTGTAAAATAAATGTTAAATGTGTTTAAGTATGTTTTTATAAATGCAATTTCTCACCCCAGGAATTCTTCAGCATCTATTGACAGATGCAGTATGCCATCTGGGTTCAGCTGCCCCAGAGAGGAGTCAATGCAAATGAGAAAGGCATTGGCCAATCAGGATAGAGACAGAGTGCTACCTGCAATCAGCCTGTGGGATCTCAGAACTTTTCTCCACTGAACTGACAGCACTGCCCCAGAGCTCTCCTCTTCAGAGACCTTCCTGTACCATTTTCTTCCTTTTTGAGTGCTGCTTTCAAGGTATTTTGTATATATTTCTCATTTTACCTATTTTACACATAACTACGCTAGGTTTAGCTCGATCATGTTTTAGTATTTTTCCGCTTTGGCGTTTTCTGAGATAAAAGTCACCCAAATGCCACGATAAATTGCATCGTTTTATTTAAATCATTAGTTTTCAGTATTTTGTGGTGTTTTTTTACTGCTTTTGAGTTCAAATAATCAAATTGGTTTTTCGAGCTCGTGCGCTAATTTCCATTGTGCACCTTCATGAATTTCTGGAACCCTCTTTTTTCTTCCTTATGTAAGTTTTATATATATTTGAAGGGTATCCCCCCTTTTTCTGGGGAGATACCTTTTGTGTGACTGTGCAGTGGGCTTCTGTTGACAAGAGGTGTGGAGGTGGTTTCTGTTTTTTTCCACTGTTGTGAAAAAAAATAAAATAAATCCTTTACCTCTAGTAAGGTTAATTTTAGTTTGGTTAGCTTTGGCCTGTCCCTTTACCATGGCTTCTCAGTCTACCTCCTCCTCCTGTAAAAGCGCTGAGGAGGGTACCTCAAGTCAACACAAAATTAATGACAAGTCCTCTAGGGACTCCAGTGAAACTAAGTCTGGTAGAAGTAAAAATTCTAGCTAAGCCTCTAAAAGAGCTTCAGAGCAGGTTTCTGAGCCTGCCTGTACAAAAAAGTCTAAGACAGATAACAACACTACTGTCCCTCCTCCCGAAAGGCATTCAGAGACAACAGTAGCTGATAAAAATGTGCCCTCTGCAGATGATTTAGCAAAAGTTTGGCATTTATATCAGACTTTACAATCTATGGGCGATATTTTCTCGGCTCCTGTGGGACCGAGTGATTCTCTCCTTGAGGACCCCTACGCCCGGGGTTTTTATTTTGATGAAGGAGAGGATCATGGTGGTGAATCGCCTCACGGGTACCCTCTTATTCCTGATGGCCACCTTGGGGTTGGTGTTAATGATGATACTGATACAAGTGAAGAAGTCTCTTCCTTTTCTACATTTTTAAAACAGATGGTGGACACCCCGGACCTGCCTCTCCAGGATGACACCGATCAGGAGATGGAAGACGACTATGTAGAGATGATGGGCATTTCTCCTCCTAAGAGGCTCATCCTCCCTATCCACAACACTTTGAAGTACGTTTAAGGTTCTGGAAACCCCCTCAACTTCTACCGGGGTAGACGGAAGGATTGAGAAGAAATACCAGCTCGGTAAGTCTACTGCTGATTTTCTTTGTACACATCCAGATCACAGAGGGGTAGTTCAGACAGCGGCCTGTGACAAAGCTAATGTAGTCGCTATCTGTGCTTCCGAAAAGACTCTAGAAAAATAGATCTTATGGGTAAGAAATCTTATGCTACCACCTCTCTCTTGCTGCGCATGTCTTCTTTCATGGCATACACAGCTAGATATCAGAGGGCTCTGTTTAAAAACTGTACCAGCCATACTGCAACATGGGGGGGGGGGGGACACTATGCTCAGGGATGTTTCTGAAACTTAAACGACCCGTGGAAGCCACAAAGTACTAGTTTCACATGGCCGTAGATAATAATGAGGGTCATGGCTCAGGCTATTTCTCTCAGACGTTTTGCTTGGTTGAGAACTACTAGTCTTACCCAGGATGTCCAAGCCCAGGCATTAGACTCCCTTGAGAATAACTCTCTTGGGGATCATACTGAAGTCTATATGAAAAGAATGGACGAGTTCAAACACACATACAAGAGTAATTCAGTGAAAGAAAAGCCCCTTCCCTCTCAGAAAGCTCACCATAGAGGGTGTAGGGGCAGGGGTTATTTCCCTAGGACATTCTTCCCCATGCCATATAACATGGATTTCTCTCAGATGAAAGTTTTTTTCAGAGGGAGGGGCAGGAGGGGTCAAAGAAGAGCTAACCCCACTCCTGTCACTTCTACTCAGTGTAGACAGCAGTCTTCCTGACTTCTTGCTGGTCGCCTCCCCTCCCCTCTCCCCATGGGGGGGAAGGCTCTCGCACTACCTCCATTGTTGGCGTCAGATCACTTTAGACAAGTGGGTTTTGGAGGTAGTGGAGCAGGGCCTATCCCTTCAGTTCGAAAATGTCCCCCTTCTCCATGGGCCCTTACAACCCAAGACCTTCCTCCCTGCAGAGCGATTACTGCTGGAGTGGAAGTCAGAATCCTCATGAGGGCCAAGGCCGTGAACGAGTTCCGCTTTCCCAATGGGGAAAGGGTCTTTATTCAGATATTTCCTGACCCTAAAGAAAGCGGGGACTGGTGACCTATTCTGGACCTAAGGTACCTGAACAAGCACCTGTGAAACCAAAGTTCAAAATAGGTTACTTGACCCAGGTCGGACACTCACTAAAGCAGGGGACTGTCTAGTCTCCTTGGATCTGAAGGATGCCTACTTTCATGTGCCAATAAGGCAATTCCACAGAAAGTTCCTCAGATTCCGTCTGCTCTCTGAGCATTATCAATTCACAGCCATGTCTTCGGGCTCACTTCCACTCCCAGAGTATTCACCAAGTGCCTGGCAGTGGTTGCTGCTCATCTCAGAAGACAGGGAATCTCAGTCTATCCCTGTCTGGACGATTGGCTGATTGTGGCCAACTCTTCCCAGTCTGTTTCGGAGGCCCTACTTCAGACAAGGTGTATCCTAGAGTCCCTGGGCTTTCTTATCAATGAAAAAAGTCACATTTTCAGCCTGCCCAAATTCTACATTTCATAGGGGCAGAGCTCAACATCCTGCAAGGCAAGACCTTCCTCCCTTCAGACAGGGTCAACTCTTTCCTTTCTCTGGTAAACTCATTCAGTCCAGGCCAACCAAGACCAGCCAGTCATTTCCTCAAACTTCTCGGTCATATGGCCTCAATGACCGCGGTAGTGCCAGGGGCCAGATTCCAGATGAGGGACATTCAGTTTTCCTCAGGTCTTATTGGTCCCAGAGAAGAGACCCCTTTACAAAGCTCATCCCAGTCACAGAGACGTTTCTTCAATCCATGGACTGGTGGAAAGACATAGACAATCTCAGGGTCGGGGTATCTTTTTTAACTCCCCAACCTTCCCAAATTTTGACTACCGATGCTTCCCTCCTTGGATGGGGGGGCCATCTGGGGGACTTGTCCATAAGCGGGACTTGGACATCAAGAGAATCCTCCCTTCACATCAGTCTTCTGGAACTCAGAGCTGTGCTCATCGCCATCAAGGCCTTCGCTTCTCAGCTCAGGGGTCAGTCTGTGAAAGTAAGGACAGACAACACGACGGCCATGTTCTACATCAACAAACAGGGAGGGACTTGAGCAACCAAACTCTGCACGGAAGCCATGAGGATTTGGTCCCTTGCCTATTCCCTGGACATGTCTCTGTCGGCCATCCATCTCCCGGGCAAGGACAACATTTTGGCAGATGCACTAAGCCGCATCAGTCAGGGCCGCCACGAGTGGACCCTCAACAAGCAAGTCCTTCACATGGTGTTCAGAAGATGGGGCGTCCCAGATCTGGATCTGTTCGCATCCAGTCTGAACCATCAGTTACCCCAGTACTGTTGCAGGCCCCCAGTTCTGGGGACTATCCCCACAGATGCGTTGACCCTAGATTGGACGGGGAAGTTCCTTTATGCATTCCCCCCCTTTCCTCTTCTGTACAGAGTACTTCTCAAGTTAAGGGAACAACCGGCCACCATGATCTCGGTGGCCCCCGATTCGGCGAGACAGCCATGGTATTCCCTGCTCCTCTCCTTGTCGGTCAAGAAACCCATCAGACTTCCTTCGTGTCTCAGCCTTCTGACTCTTCCTCAGACCGGGTGGTATTCTCAACATTCGGCCTCTTCACCTCAAAGCCTGGTTCTTGAGGAGTTAGAATTCCCAGACTCTTTGTATTCAGGGCAAGTACTGAATGTTGGATGGCCAAAAACCTAGCTTATAGGAAACTTACGCCCAAGTGAGACGTTTTCTGGTGTAGGGATAAGGGCTTGGACCCTTTATGGGCCTCTTCTCCTTCCTTATTGGATTACTTGGTTCATCTTCAGGCAGGAGGTCTAAAGGCATCTTCCTTAAGAGTTCACTTAGCGGCCATTTCGGCCTACCTTTCTGCAGGTAAAGAGAAAGCACTTATTTCTCAACCCATTTTCAGGAAGTTTTCAAAGGACTTCTCCACTTGCAGCCCCTTGTAAGGGGAACCGGTTTCCCCATGGGACCTTAACCTCAGTATAGCCAAGCTCATGGAGCCTCCTTTTGAACCTACGGCTACAGCGACTTGAAATCGTTACCTGGAAGACTGTCTTCCTAGTGGCCATTACCTCTGCCAGATGGACTTCAGAGTTGCAGGCCCTGTGTACAGATCCTAACTACATTATTCCCCGTAAGGACAAGGTTGTCCTGAGGACGAATAGGAAGTTCCTTCCCAAGGTGGTCTCGGAGTTCCACCTTAATTAGTCAGTCTGTCTGCCGGTGTTCTCAAGATAAGTCCTCCCCAGGTGAGTGCAAATTGCACAGCCTGGATGTGAAGAGAGACCTTTCTTTCTACTTGGAGCAAACTAAGCAGTTCCGAGAGGGACAATCCCAGCTTTTTCTCACCTTCGGTGAGGTGGGCAGGGGAAAACTGGCGACCAAGAGAACCATTTCCCGTTGGATCATTTCTTGTATTCAATTCTGTTACAACAAGGCGGGCAGACAGCCCCTCTTGGGCTCAGAGCTCACTCTACCAGAGGAACAGCTGCTTCAGTGACAGCTTCCAGGGATATCCCGTTGCTGGAAGTTTGTAGAGCAGCTGCTTGGAAATCGGTCCACTCTTTCACCAAGCATTATTGCTCGGATGCGAAGTCCCGTTCAGATGCGAAGTTCGGCAGGGCGGTGCTACAGAGCCTTTTTCCTAAACAGGTTTCTGTGCCCTCCTCCCAACTGCACTGCTTTGAAGTCTGCATTTGTCAGTAGATGCTAAAAAATTCCTGGGGTGAGAAGAAACAATTACTCACCGAAGTAATATTACTTCTTCCAGGGTATTCTTTAGCATTATTGACACTCCCACCCTTCCTCCTCTGGAAACCTTGTCTGAGGGCTCTGTTGGGGGATTTAGCCAAACTTGCTAACTGGTATTGATCTGAGCGATAAAATGCTTTCACAATAGTGGACTAGAATAGATAGTCTGTGTGTTGTTGACAGTTTTTTGCCCCTGTTGGGCACAGTTTTTGCTCTTTTTCAGCTCCGAAATTCGTTCTGAGGTCCGTCAGGCTGATTGCAGGCAGCACTCTACTCTATCTCTATCCTGATTGGCCAGTGCCTTTCTCATTTGCATTGACTCCTCCTCTCTGGGGCAGCTGAACCCAGCTGGCATACTGCATCTATCAATAATGCTAAAGAATACCCTGGAAGAAGTAATATTACTTAGGTGAGTAATTGTTTCTTCTCAGCCGTGGGTTATTACGGGATATACCACGGTCATGTGATGTGTTTTGACCAATGAGGTTACAGGATTTTCATACCCCATTGTATAATATAGGTTAACTGTTGCTGTGCCTCGTACATGGACTACCATGCAGAAGAAACTTAAACTGCTGTCATTGATACCTATTTCTAGTTTTAAGTAGTGTATCTCTAGTCTAATGACACATGAATGCAAATGTTATTAATGACTTGTACATATAATTCTTGTTTTTTTTTTTTCCTGTTACAACCTGTGTTTTTGTATTTACGCTTTTTTAACGTTGAATGTTGGATGCAATTGTGAAAGAGAGTTTACTCTCAATTTGTTCTCCAATAAATGAATTTAAATTGAAATCTCAGGGGCTATTTAAGGCAATAAAGCCATTCACCCTTCAGGCTTGTGGCCTTATAGCTAAAATAAGCCCCCTTGATGGGTATACAATTTTGTATACCACCCTTACCCATTATTTATTCTATATATAACCAATATATACTTCTATCCAGATGTACTTTTTATCACGGGTCTGACCAAATCAACACCAGTTCTTTCAAACTGGGTTTATATTATGGGCATAGGGATCAAAGGGGCCCTTTTTATTCTTCTTGGGGCCACCAGCTGACAGTCAGGTTAGGAAGCACAAAAGTCTGTTACTTCCTTCCATATATCTGGCTAGAAGCACTGGGAAAGTATGCGTACCTTGGTTTTCTTCCTGCCCAAATGACCTACAACTTGTACAGTATGGGCCAGCCTCAGTACCTCCCTTCTTACAGACCTGGGAACCACTAACTGGTAACGTAAAGTCGTAGTCTGTTTCTCGGGTTCTGCCTGGTACAAAATATCATCTTTCAGTTCAAACCTTGGAAAACATTGTGCTTTTTGTTCATTTGTGGTACCATTTTACCATTTACCAGATTACCACAGCTAAATTCTGGTAGGCATTCCTGAGACCCTCATCAGCCCTTTGTTCTGAAATTATGTTGCCTGGGTTTTGAAAAAGGTCTGGTCTGACCTCCAGAAGGATCTCATGATCTTCTGTAGATGTGGATGCCGTGTCCTTATCTAAATCCCCTTGGACCTTCCTTGAACCTGAGCTCTTGTGGTCCCCAACCACTACAACCTCAGATAGAGGGGCCCCTACCTTTCTCTCCCTCCCTTACTGACCCAGGGACTTCTAAGGCTTCCCTTCTGGACCATATAGTTCAGAGTTAGAAAAGGGAAATACATGTTTGAGTCCCTGTGTGTGTTTGGACTTCTGTGGGCACGAACTTTCAGTATTGCTCTGCAGGATGGTATGAAACCCTTCCCAGTCTCAGCCCAAGGCTACTGACCAGGATAAGTTTAGGTTAGTTTATTGTTCTAGGAATTATTACCTTTGAGCCATGGCTCTTTTACAAAGGTTCCACGTCGATTATGTACAGACAAGTCAAGTTACATAGAATGGTCAACAAGTTATGAAGTGGCAATAAGCCAGTATAATACAGTACATTAATGTCAGAACTTCAGCCAAAAAGAGGGGAGAGAAAGAAAAATAATACTTAGTATACACAGAACAAGCTGTTTCGAGGAAAGAACTTTGGAGAAATGGACAAAGTGGAAAGGGTAGGAGGAGAATAGGGGGGCAGGAACAGACATAGAGGGATTAGAGATACTCAGATGCCTTTGTCAAGAAATGAGCAGAGGAGGAAGATGAAAACAGTAAAACAGCCAGGAGGGAAAATCTTTAATCGAGGCAGTCATAGGAGCTAGAGGCTGTAAGGTGAGAGTATAGCATAGATTTGAAAGCTCCTATGGAGGTGGAGGATGTAATGAGCGTGCTGAAGACATTGAACCAGCATAAGGTTTAGAAATTCCCACCTTTATTTGTTCCCGCCCAGTTGCCAACTTTTAAACATACTGGGGCCATAGGGTATTTACGGGTGCCTCCATGGACGCATGCAGTATTTATGGTCTGTCTCCACTGACCTATGTTGGGTCCTACCACAGATTCTTTAATCAATGTGTGCCCACAGCCTAAATCCACCAGAGCTGTAACTGCTTTGTTCCCCATTTGTATTTTACAACTTGACCAGATCTGACTTCGAGGGTGTCTCTTGCAGCAGGCCTCACCTATGGAACTATAGCCACCAGGCACTAGGACCACATGGAAACTTTTCTAGCTTGCAGTCTACCAGGGGGCCACCTCAACATCAGGCGCCGACGTCACCACACACTATGAGTGGGCAGCCCCACGCCCTCCTCAGTTCTTTTCCCGCCATCGACCAGTGCACGTCAGACCTTCTGGAATGCTGTAGCTTCAGTCAACCGCCATTCTTTCAAAAACTTTGTTTTTTTGTTTTCTCACCTCAGTTTTCAGTTTTACATTTTTCTTTTACGTCTTCTCAGCTTCCTTTGCCTTCTGACTGTTTGGCCAAGTGTGCCTGCGGAAAGCAACTCTGAAGAAAGACGGCCACTCTGCCTGTGTTCTCTGCTTAGTAGGCCAAGACCACAATGTCAACACCTGCTCCATCTGCCACAGCTTCAAACAGGCAACCCACTGCCATTGCCAGCAGACCTTGGAAAATGTTCTGCTCCAGCAAAGAGTCACCAGCATGGAGAAGAGGTTGCAGGTCAGGGGTTCCTCGGTCCCCCAGTTTCATCTTAGGGCTCTCATACATCGAAATCCCAGGATAAATCCAAAACCCGGTCCCTTCCCTTCCGTTCCCAGCCCCCGCATTGTCAGACCACAACGGGGCCGTCCCCCGCTTCATTGGCGGTGACATCTGCCTCGCACACCCTATCTTCTACAGGGCTACCATTGGCAGTGCCTCTGGCCAACCCTACTTTGGCAGGTGGAGGTTCTTTGGGGCTGGGCACCATCCCAGCCCCTACGGTTCCAGCCCTTATTTTTGATGGGCTCGCAGTCAAGATGCTCTGCTGGTCTGTCTTCGACTGGTGCGGGCTTAGCGGCCTCAGGGTCTTCTGCGAGTACCTGACCATCGTCTGCTACCGCGATGTCAGCCCATCCGGCCTTGGAACCACCGCCCTCCGTGACATTACCTCAGGCCATCTCCCAGCCTTCTTCATGATCCCATAGAGGAACTCAAGCTGGGAACTGCTCCTCAGGGTCTAGACCTCTCCATCCTCCGTTGCCAGCCCCACTTCCAATGCCTATGCTGGTCCCTCCTTTACGTGGTGCCACCTGGCTATCCAACACCAGTTACGGTGGACTTTACTTCACTATTCTCTTCCCTGTGGGGTTTCATGCAGGCCCACCTGGCTCCCCTGTGGCACCCTTCCCCTGGGGAACCCCCAACGTCGGTCCCTGCACCCACCCTTCCAGCCGTCCCCACGCAGCCTGACCCCCACTCTCCCTCTAGACATCTGGGAGAAGGGAATGAATACCACCCAGATCTTCAACTCCCCAGTGAGGATGAGGATGAAGACAATAGGGGGTGGCTTCCCCGTCACTCTACCTCCACAGTCTCGTCAGATGGGGAGGCCACCCTGAAATGTATTCCATGGTCCCCCCCACCACCACCACCGGCGATCCTTCATTTGTGGGAGTTCTCTGCCAGATGCAGCATACCTTCGCTTGGCATAAGCCCCCGGAGGTTCCTCCTCTGTTTGAACTCTTTGAGGACACCACCATGGCAGCCTGGCATTCCCCTGACTTGGTCCCTGCTACACCTAGGAGGACAGACTAATTTTACCATGCCCCAACAGGGAAGCCATTCTTTGCTGAGCAGGCGCAGTCCCACTCGGTAGTCATTAATGTGGCCCACGACCTCACCAAGAGGCCAAAACATTTAAGGTCTTACGGGACTTAAAGTCTTCACCGTTCATTCATACTTTTGTGTTCAAGCCGGAGGTGCTAGGACCCTGCAGGAGCCAAAAATCTTCAGGTGGGCCGGCACCGTGGTAGGACCATGCATGCGTGGCACCACAAGATTAGCTCATGCCTGTATAGGCTACCTCAGCGTCGACCCTCCAATCACCTCAGTTCCTTTTTTCCCGCCATCGAGTGTGCTTCAATGATGATGACGCTCACCCGCCTGGAGTCAAACTTCTCGTCTAAACGACAGCAGCTTTTAGTCATTCAGTTCGTTAATTCTAAATGCTTTTCTTGTTTATTGTTTGCAAAAAAAAAAAAACAAAGATGAAGAAAGAAGATTTCTCTCAGCTCTGCCCATCGACAGAGTTGGCCTTGGACGGTCTTGGTGATGGTAGGGATTCTTCTTCAGAACGCTGCTCCAGCAGTGGGGCTGTATCCGGTCCGCTGCCCTCTCCAGAGGGGGGGTTCGAACACAGACAGTCCAGTGTCTGGGAGACAGGACAGTCCAACCATAGATGCAGAGAAGCAGGGCCGTTCTTGATCCAGATCGGGAATCCAGCACCGCTTGACCTCGAGCTCTTCCTCTTATCATCGGAAGAGGAAGAAATGGTACCCCTCAAGGTCACCCTCTGGTATGTCTGTCAGGGAGTCTCCGGTAGTTGAGAGCCCTCCAGGTTTCCCGGTGGCTTCTGCTCTTGACGGCCGGTACTCTTGTCACTGGGGCCCTTCTCTGTCCCTTGGGGGGGGTTCCGGTGGACAGTTTCATATTTGAGCAGCTCTTTAGAGCAGTGGGTTCAGCGTTGGCTCATTTGCCCTTGTTGGTGGTTGCGGTGCTGAGGCCTTAGGGCCTGGCGCCGCTGGTCCATGGCCGAGGTTTTTGGTCTGGGATCTGTGTTCGGTTCCTTCTCCGGTGCTGACACTGTCTACGCTGATCCCATGTGCCTACCCCCCTCACTCTTCTCTGCAGGGGCTGGCACAGGTACCACTCCTCCACCTCCTTCCAGGGATGGCCGTTCTCCAGGCCCCTTGGCTTCGGTGCCATGTGCGGTGCCGTCGGCTTCGGTGCTGCATGTGGCGCCGTCTTCTTGGTGCCACATGTGGCGTCAGGGTCTTTGGGGGACTGGCACGTTTCCAGACCCAGGTGCTCTCCAGTCTATCCCTTGCCCAGGTTGGTCTTACCGGAACATTTCTGTTTCTGTGGGGTGGATGTGGAGCATGACGAGTCTGATCTGGACCTCACCATTCTGACAGTGGTAAGATGACTTGTTTTACAGCCTGGATGTGAACTCCTCGTCCCAACTGAACCCTGGTTGAAGCTGTGTCTTTTTAGTCTCTCCTTAGGACATGGCTTCTGACCTGCCACTGCAGACCTCCGATGTAGACCGGGGGGGGGGCCTTTGCGTCTCGAGTTCCCCATGTTCAAGAACATTGCACCCTCTGCCCACCCTCCTTGACATTTTGTTGCTCGCTGTGTGTGGAAGGCCAGCTCTGATTCCTTCGATGCCCCTCCGAAGGAGGGACACTATTTAGCTCACAATCCTCTGCAGATACTATGGTTGTCAAAGCAGAGAATGACAATTTCCCTCAGGGGTCCACAGCTCATCCTATCAATAGGGAATTTTGCTAGATTGACACCTTAAGGAAATGAGCAGTCGCTGTTGCAAAAGCTCTGTGGAGACCTACGACTCTGCCTCCAGGACAACTACTGCTGGGATCTGTGTCAGGCGACTCTCCTGACTTAGAACATCAGGATTTTCTAATGATTCTCACGTGTTCTGCACTCAAGTAGCTGCCTTCAGAACAGCTGGACCAGCTCCTTCCACCCCTCAAGGGGGCTGGAACCCATCGTCAGTTTTGCAACAAGCAGTCCTGCGAGGTGGGGACTGAGGGGTCTTTTCAGAGTTCAACCCCATCAGCCACGAAGAAAACTCAACTCAAGACACAGGGCCCAAAAGCACCAAGTGCCACTCTCTGAGACATTAGTCCGGGTTCCATCTCATCTGCCTGAGGTGGAACTTCACCATGCAGTGAGAGATTGTCTGACTCAGTTTCAGCCTGTGGCAGTCTATAACAATAGAAAAGTGTGTCCCCTGGATTTTCTGGAAGGGGTACTACCTCTACTATTGGAGACTCCCTCGACTGTCCCCCAAGCGGCAGCACAGTCTCCCCACTTCACAGTCAGACCTTCTCAGCTCAGAGATTCAGGGTCTTCTTCATAGTCTTCTGGTCCCTAAAAGAACAGGCGGCATGTGCCCTATTCTTGACCTTAGAAACAAAATAGGTCTTTGTTCAGGGCAGGATGGTCTCCGTAGGAACTCTTCTACCATCTCTCTAGCGGCATGACTGGTTTACATCTCTGCACATACGGGATGCTTCCATGAAGGTACTGCCGGCCATGCAAAAGTAACAGTTTGAAGCCTGTCTTCATAGGGGCCCGCCCCGGCCGCCTCCTACTGAGGACCTTCCTCCTGGGGGTCGGGGGGACCCAATTTGTCCGGATGGCTCTTTTTCCTCACAGAGAGTAACCTTGTATGAGCTCAATCCATGTAGCAGATGCTGGGCTTCGGGCCTCTGCTGCTTTCATAAGTGCCTCTGGCCAGTTCCACATGAGGACCATACAGTGGATGGTCAGCACATGAGTGGTCTCGACCACACACCAACAGTCCTTCCACATAAAGGTGGCGGAGCCCTGACAAGATCATTTGCATGGTGGACATAGGAAGACCGGCTTCTATAAGGTCTCCTTTGCCCCACTGGCATCTCAGATCACCATCGCCACAAATGCGTCTGTGATCGGTGGGGAGCTCACTGTCAAGACCTCCACATTCAGAGTATGTGGAGCCAGGAGGAGTCTCATCTTCACATAAATGTCTTAGAGATGAGAGCTGTCCTATATGCTTCAGAGTCCTGAAGGATGTCCTCTACCACAAGGTATTCTCCTTCAGATGGAGAATAAGGCCGTGATATTACATCAATGGGCAGGGTAGGCCTTACCCTCTGTGCAGGAGGCCATGAAGGGGTGGGAGTAATGTCTCGAGCACAATACCCTAATTTAGGCAGTCTACTTGCCAGGAATTCAGAATGACCTAGTGGATCAAATCAGTAGGTTGGAGATGGGTTCCCATGAATAATGGCTGCCCCAGCAGCGTGCAATCGCTGTTCAATGAGCGGGACAGTCCAGACCTGGACCTTTTTTGCGTCCCCATTCAACGCAAAACCACCTCTATTCTGCTTCTGAAATACAGAACCTGAAATTTTCTGTCAGGATGCATTCAGGCTGCGGTGGGCACAAGATGCTTTCTGTTCGTATTTTCTCCCCTTCCTTTAGTTCAGAGGGTGCTGCTCAAGCTGAAGGCACGGGGGGCAGGATGATCCTCATCACCCCCACTGGCCTCGTCAGATATGGCTTCCACTAATCAACAGGAGCACAAGTCCCCCCCAGGGAAGCTCCTCTTCGGATGGACTTCCAGATATAGGGACCCCTTGTCCATCCCAACCTGTGCTCCCTTTATCTCCATGCCTGGTTATGTGAGGAGATAGAAGTGGGTAGGTCTGCGGTCTCTCAAAGGATCTCGGCAATCCCCTTAATTCAAGCCTTCCACTTGGAAACTTGCACGACTACATGGAAGCTATTTTCCATTTGGTGTGCCAAAAAGTCCATGCTGGACACATTTTGTTGCCCACTGAATAAAGTGTTGGAGTACCTCTTAGACTTTTCAAATGCAGGACTGCAATGCTCGACAGTGAAGGTACACCGCTACGTGATTTCCACCTACCATGAGCCAGTGCAGAACATGTTACTGCTAGTCAACAGACTCCTCAAGGGTATCCTACACACTAGACCCTCAGTCAGGAAACTGGTGGCCGCGTGGGATATCAACTTCATGCAAGATATGCTCACTCGTAAACCTTTGAGCCTCTAGCCACCTGTGACTTGAAGTTTCTGAGCTGGAAGAATACCTTCTTAGTGGAAATTACTTATGTTTGCAGAGTTTCTGAAATTCGTGCCTTGGTCACAGACCCTCAACTCCATGGGGGTTCTGCTGAACCTGGAAAAGTCACAACTTCAAGCCTCTCAGCAGCTCCTCCTCATTGGGGCCCTCCTAGACACCTCCAAGGTGAGGGTGTTTCTCCCGGAGGACAGGAGGAACGACATTCTCCAGATGGCTCACTGCATCAAGGAGAACACTTTGGCATGAGCTAATTTGATGCAATGGATGTTTATTTATTAGATCATCGGTTTACAGACCTTTGAGTCAAAGACTTATTAACAAAGGCACCTTATCAAGAGAGCAGTACATCACAGCAAACAAAACAGTACAGTACATAACGCTTAGATTAAAAAAACAACCAGTGTTACAGAAATTCACTGGTGGTACAAGCTTGGTAATAGGTAGATCACAGTAGTCGTAATATAGGTACACAAGTACCATGTCTGGTAGCAACCAGAGATATTTTATTACATTAGTCAGCAGATGTTGCCTGAGACCTCAGGCATATACAGCAAAAGTAGACAGGGCAAACCCAGCCTAGGGGTGAGGGTAAGGGCAGGTGGGGATTATGTGCAGTTGCAGAAGCAAGTGCTTGTCAGATGGCTTCTGAGGGAGACCTTGAAAGGACCAAGCTTAGTGAGTCAGCTGTGGTGACTGGGAGGAATTGAGCCAGGAGGGAGCCCGATGAGGATCTCTGGGCCATAGAGGTCCTTACCCTGGGAGACAATAAGGAAGTTTTGACAGTGTTGTGGTGGAGACTGAGGGGGAGACACGCTGCAGGGAGGTGGTGACCCCAGTGGGGGAGAGCCCTAGTAGGGTCTTTTTTACAAGAAGGCAGGTTTGGAAGTGGAGTCTTTCTTCAAGGTTGAACAAGTTGGTGGTGGGTATAGCAGGCACGTATGAGGTGCGCCTAGGGCTCCAGCATTAGCCTGCAGGCCTTGTTTATAGAGAGCTGGATTCTTGCAAGCCCAGTGTTGTTGGTTGCAGCATAGATGGGCAGCTCATAGTTGATTAGCGACAGGACAGAGGAGGTGATTTCCAATCTAAGGGCTTCTTGTGGTAGGCAGTCCCTATGGCGGTATAACTTTCTAATCGTGACATTGGTGGCAGCAGAAAGGGCATTGATATGGGAATGGAAGGAGAGTCTCATGGCCTCATCTGTATTTACGGTACCTCACTACCTCTAGCTCAGCTACGTATGAGAACCACTCAGTGGATGCTCAGCACACAGTGGTCTCCAATTGCACATCGACAGTCTTACCCCATCAAGGTGACAGAACCTCTAAGGATGTCACTTGCATGGCGGATTCAGGAGGAAAACCTTCAAGGTCTCCCCTTTGCCCTACCAGAGTCTCAGAGTGCCATCACCATGGATGCATCTCTGCTCTGCTGTGGGGCTCACTGCCAAGATTTCCACACTCAAGCAGTGTGGATCCAGGAGGAGTCTCATTTACATATCAATGTTCTGGAGTTGAGAGTGGTCCTGTACGCTGTTCGAGCCCTAGAGGAAGTCCTCTGTCACAAAGTAATTCTTCAGACAAATAACAAGTCTGTGATGTACTACATCAATAAACAGGGTGGAGCCCACTTCTACCCCTAGTGCAAGGAAGCCATGAGGGTGTGGGAATGGTGCCATGAACACAACACTCTGATTCAGGCAGTCTGTCTGCCAGGAATGCAGAACAATCTGGCAGCTCACCTCAGCTGGACAGTAGACCCTCACGAATGGTCGCTTGTACTGAGCGTCGTGCAGTGGCTCTTCAGCGAGTGGGGCAGTCCGGATGTGGACCTTCAAACAACATGAAGTCTTGCTATATTATGACATATGCAGTGAGTCCCAACCTTCAACTGCTCCGGAGGTGAAAGAGTTAACTTTCCATGCCAGGCATGGGCAGCTGAGCTTGAGCTCGGTTGAAACTCTGTCTGTTGTTCTTCAAACTCAAACCGTCAGATTCTTTACTCCGCCTCACTGAACAGTCGCTCCGGAGATTTCTCCTTCTGCTCGGTTCATTTTGTCGGTTAAAGTGTTGTTTTTCTTGGTTTTCGACAGAATTTAAACCGCAACCGGTCGGTTCAAGCTCTGTCTGTGGTATTGTGAGTACTAGATAGGTTTACATTTTTCTATTCTGTGTGGAACTTCTAAACGGTTTATCGGTTCGGTTTGAACCAATCAGGTTGTTTAAAATATCTTAATCTGTGGTTCAGAGCGTGGTTACTGGTTCTTATCGGTTCTAAAAACGGATTTTATTACGGGTTTTTCCATTTAATTCGTGACACGGTTGGGGAACCGATGAGAGGGTCTTACCTGGCAGATTGCCATAAACGGGTAAGTTTGGTTAGGACTGGCACTATGTCTGAGAAACCCAAAGAAAAACCGGGCCCACTGGGTTTCAACACTGCAGTGTGTGTGTGGGAAGTCTTTGCCAAGGCTGACCCCCACACCACCTGTGTTTATTGTCTGGGGTTTGACCACCTCAATGCAGACTGCCAGATTTGTAAAAATTTTCCTGCAGCTACCCAGGAAAAGAGAGTTGGTAGGCTCAGGGAAAGGGAGGCCAAAAAGTCCGCTGAACCGGATGGCCAACCGGTTTGGTTCCAACCGAACCAGAGGGAGTGCCCTCTGACCAGGGCGAGACTTCCTCAGGCAAAAGGAGAACCGACTCTGAGGAGTCGGTTCCAGCAAAAATGACTAGGAAATCAGCTGGTGTGGAGCCAAAACTTTCCTCTACAACCGCTGAAGAAATAGCCAAAGCGATGAAAATTGTCCACTGCTTTCTGGTTCCGACCAACCGGCACCTTCTGAGGTAAGCGCCTGTTCGGGCCGGTTCCACCAGTTCAAGATTATGATTTAGAGGAATATTATGAACCGGAAGAGGGGAAGAGGTATGAGGAGAGTGAATGTGGATTTGAAAGTCTGGATGTGCCCATTGAACGGACATCTCCCCAGACAGACCTTCAGGAGTGTCTCCTCCTAGGCTTTCTGAGTCCCTTCTCATTTTATATTTTATAAAAGTGGCTGAAACCCTCCAGCTCCCTATGGAGGAAGCTGTGGATGATCAAGAGGAGCCTGACTATGTGGAAATGATGGATATCCCAGAGTCTAGGAGACTGTCTATTCCCTTGCATAAATCTTTTGGGAAACAGACATTTAAAATTCTAAAAACTCCTCACACTATACCTCCTATGGATAAGAGAATGGACAAGAGGTACACATTGTCAGGCTCTGATACGGAGTTCCTTAAACAACAATGCAGCCATGTTGAGGTAGTGCAGGCTGCAGCCTGTGACAAGGCAAATATTCCCTTGGCTTCACACACCCCGGACAAGGACTCCAGGAGGACTGATGCCATGGCAAAGAAACAGTACATGGCAGCATCCTTGGGACTCAGACAGGCAAATTATATGGCTTATGTTGCTAGATATCAGAAATCCAGATGGGATACTGTTATGGCTCTAGCAAAACAGGTCCCTGGCCAGCTTGCCAAGGAGCTGGAGCAGGTGGCTGCTGATGGTATTGAGGCATCCAAGGTGCAGTTCCATGCTGCAGTGGACTCAAATGATGTGTCATCAAGAGTCATGGCTACATCTGTGGCGCCGCAGAATGGCTTGGCTCAGATGTACTAGCCTGTCGGGATACCCAGACTAAAGCCATGGATTTTCCTGTTGTGGGTAATTCTCTGTTTGGGAGCAGACAGAGAATTACATGAAGAAAATGGATGAGTATAGGACCACCTATAGGAGTGCATAGGCCAAGGAAAGGCAGGCCACTCCTCAAAGGCAGCTTCCCAGGGGCAGGGGCAGGACTTTTCATAGGCCTTTTTACCAAGCCCAGGCCTCCTCTTCTGCTTATGCCCAGAGGGGGTTCTTTAGAGGGAGAGGCAGATGGGGTACAAGCAGGCCTGCTTCCATCCCTCAGCCCAAAGCCCCTGCCAAGTAGGCACCCTAATGGGGTTGCCAGGGCCGATTCTCCACTACCTATAGGGGGCAGGCTGGCTTACTTTGTCCAGGACTGGGAGTCTCTGACATCAGACAAGTGGGTCCTGGAAGTAGTAAGCCAGGACTGGTTCTTAGCTTCAAAAGTTTCCAAAGATGAGAACCAGATCCTTTCCACCTGCAAATCCACCAGAGGCACTTGCTCTAGAGGCAGAGGTCTCTTCCCTCCTGGCTCTCAGAGCTGTGGAAAGGGTTCCACCCCTACACCAGGGCAAAGGGTTGTACTACAGGTACTTCCTTACCCCAAAAAAGACAGGAGAATGGCGGCCCATCCTGGATCTCAGATACTTAAACAAGCACCTTTTAAAATGAAAATTCAAAATGGTGACTCTGGGAATTATTCTACCCTCTCTAAGGCCAGGGGACTGGCTAGCATCCCTGGACCTCAAGGATGCCTACTTCCATATTCTCATCAGAAGCTCCCATCGAAAGTACCTCAGGTTTGAGCTGCCCTCGGGCCATTACCAGTTCAGAGCAATGCCCTTCGGCCTCACCTCTGCTCCAAGGGTATTCACAAAATGCCTGGCAGTAGCAGTTGCTTCCCTAAAAAGCAAAAATTGCCATCTTCCTTACCTGGATGATTGGCTCATAGTGAGCCAGTTCCCAGACCAGGTCAGGTTACACCTACAGATAACTCAGCAACTGCTCACCTCTCTAGGTTTCCTTCTGAATCTTTCAAAGTCAGTTCTAGAGCCTGTACAGCTCCTCACCTTCATAGGCGCAGAGCTGAACACAGAGAAAGCCAGAGTCTTCCTTCCTTTGGACAGGGCAAGGACCCTGGTCTCTCTGGCCTCCTCATTCACCCTGCAGGTCTCTCGACTAGCAAGGCATTTTCTACAGCTCCTGGAGCACATGGCTGCCTCTACAGCAGTAGTGCAGGGAGCAAGATTTCAGATGAGGGACATCCAGTTCCATTTGAGAGCCTTTTGGTCTCAAAGGAAAGACCCTCTAACCAAATTGATCCCAGTGACTCGAACCCTGATCCAGGCCCTACAGTGGTGGCAGAATCAGAGCAATCTGAGACAAGGGGTTCCTTTTGTCACTCAGTCTCACTCCTTAATCCTTACTACAGATGCATCCCTCTTGGGGTGGGGAGCTCACATGGGCGACCTCACCACCCAGGGGTTGTGGTCCCCTCAGGAATCTCTGCTCCACATCAATCTGTTGGAACTCAGAGCAGTTTTCTAGCACTTCAAGCTTTTTCCAAATCTGTTCAGAACAAAGTTGTACAGGTCAGAACAGACAACACCACCACAATGTGGTACATCAACAAGCAAGGGGCACTCGGTCTCGGCCTTGTGCACTGAAACAATGAAGTTGTGGTCTCTGGCTTACTCCTGAACACCTCCCTACGGCAGTTCACCTCCCAGGCAAGGACAATGTCCTGGCAGATGCTCTCAGCAGGATTTCCCAGGGCCATCATGAATGGTCACTGGACCCCTAGTTTTGGAGGTGATCTTTGCCAGATGGGGCACCCCTAGATAGATCTTTTGCAGCCCCAGACAATCATCAACTTCCCTTTTTACTGCAGGCCCCAGTGTTGGGCTCCAGTCCCTCTGGATGCTAGTCCTCAATTGGGAAGGGAGTTTCTCTATGCTTTTCCTCCCTTCCCTCTACTGTTCAAAGTGCTAGTCAAAATCAGATCTCAGCCCTGCAAGATGATCCTGATTGCTCCAGATTGGGCCAGACAACCCTGGTATCCACTCCTACTGTCCTTAGCAGTCCATCTTCCCCTGTGTCTTCCCAGGAAGCACAACCTGTTAACCTGTGCTCAGGGGAGGGTTTGGTACCCGAACCTCAAATCTCTCAATCTCAAGGCCTGGCTCTTGAAGAGTTAGAGTTTGCTGATCTACACCTCTCCCAAGGTGTAATGGATATCCTGAAGGCTTCTAGGAAACCCTCCACCAGGGCTACTTATAATTCCAAATGGAAAAGGTTTTCCATATGGTGCGCTGGAAAGCATATTTCCCCAGAATCTGCTGATTTACCCACAGTCCTGGACTATATGGTCCACTTAAATACCTTGGTGCTGAGACCAGCTACCCTAAAAGTGCATTTGGCAGCTGTGTCTGCTTTTATTTCAGCAGGTAAGCCCTCTTCTCTTTCAGCTCATCCTGTCTTCTCCACGTTTTTCAAGGGTTTGCTTAATATCAACCCTCCATTCAGGGACCCTGCCCCTTCCTGGGATCTTAATGTTTGCATTGCTCAGCTTATGCAACCTCCCTTTGAGCCTTTGTCTTCAGCAGAACTTAAGTACTTGACTTGGAAGACTGTGTTTCTGGTAGCCATCACTTCTGCCAGACGCATAAGTGAATTGCAAGCTTTGTCAGTGGAGCCTGATTTTATCTCCTTTCATAGAGATAAAGTGGTCCTCAGGACTAATAGGAAGTTCTTGCCTAAGGTGGTTTCAGATTTCCACCTTAATCAATCCATATCTCTTCCAGTGTACTTCACTGACCATTCCTCCTCTGGCGAGAGGAGGTTGCACAGCTTAGATGTGAAGAGAGCCCTTAGTTACTACATAGAGCGTACCAAGGGTCACAGGTTTGACTCCTCCAACTGTTCCTCACTTATGGTGAGGTTGGTAAAGAAACCTGCCACTAAAAGATCCATTGCCAGGTGGATTGTCTCTTGTATCAATTTTGCTATGAAAACTGGGTGAGGTTCCTCCCTCAGGCCTGAGGGCTCACTCTACCAGAGGTACAGCTGCTTCTAGAGATATGTCAGCAGCTACCTGGAAAACAGTTCACACTTTTACCAACATTACTCCCTGGACACCCAGGCTAGGGTGATGCTCGGTTTCACAGCTGTGCTTCAGAGCCTATTTCCTAAGTAGGTTCTGTCCTCCTCCATGGAGGTACTGCTTTGTAGTCTGCATATGTCATAATATAGCAAGACTTCATGTTGTTTGAAGAAAAATTACTCACCTTAGTAATGTTGTTTCTTCTAATGGAGTCTTGCTATATTATGACCTCCCCCCTGCCTTCCCTCTCAGAACCTCTGTTTTTGGGATGTGGGTGGGCAGTGCAGTGTTGGCACTTAGTAGGTGCCCACCTTGTTGTTTTCACCCCTCATTTTTTTTTGGGTGCTTGGTGTTGTGTTTTTCATTTTTTGGGTCTCCTGACTTGAGTCTTTGTTTTGGGACCAAAAAATGTGTTCTTATGTTTAGTAGCCAGTTGGCTAGTGTAGGTTTACAGCTTCCACACAGGACCTCAGTGAGTTTAGCTCAGAAGATCTGGCGGTTTGAGTTTGAAGAACAACAGACAGAGTTTCAACGAGCTCGAGCTCAGCGCTCCATGCCTGGCATGGAAAGTTAACACTTTCACCTCCGGAGCAGTTCAAGGTTGGGACTCACTGCATATGTCATAATATAGCAAGACTCCATTAGAAGAAACAACATTACTAAGGTGAGTAATTTTTTCTTTTTGCATTCCCGCTCTATGCAAAACTGCCTCTGTTCTGCTCCAGAAATCCAGAACCTGGCATTTTCTGTCAGGATGCATTCAGACTGCGGTGGGCAAGATGCTTTCTCTTCGCATTTCCTCCTCTACCCCTAATTTAGAGTGTGCTGCTCAGATTAGAGGTACAGGGGGGCAAGATAATTCTAAGTGCACCATACTGGCCTCAACAGATCTGGTTTTCTTTGATCAACAAGTTGTCGGAGGATTCTCCGAGATAGCTGCCTCTGCGAACGGACTTCCTAACACAAGGACCCCTGGTCCATCCCAACCTGCACTCCCTTCATCTCCATGCCTGGCTGCTGAGGAGATAGAGGTGGGCAGGTTCAAAGACTCTCAGAGACTCTCACAAGTTCTCTTGGTGGTCGTAAGCCCTCCACTAGGAAGACTTGCACGCTAAATGGAAGCTATGGTGTGCTAAGATCTCTTTCCATTTCAGTGCCCACCAAATAAAGTGCTGGAGTACCTGTTAGACCTTTCGGATGCACCACTGCAGTATTCGACAGTAAAGGTATATTTCTACATGCTTTCTCCCTATCATGAGTTAGTCCAGAATATGTCTCTGGCTCAGCTGCTGTTGTTCAACAGCTTCCTTAAAAGCATTCTGCACACAAGGCACCCGGTTAGGAAACCAGTTGCCGCCTGGGGTATTAATCGCGTGTTGGATATGCTTACTTATAAACCCTTTGAGCCTCTAACCACATGTGATTTGAAATTTCTGACCTGGAAGACTGCCTTTCTGGTGGCCATCACTTCTGCTCGTAGGGTCCCTGAAATACATGCCTTGGTCACAGACCCTCCCTATACTGTCTTTCATAAAGACAAGGTGGTTCTCCATACTCACCCTAAATTCCTACCCAAAGTGGTTTCAGAATTCCACCTGAACCAGCCGTTGGTTCTCCCCACTTATTTCTCTAATTTCCAGAATGAAGGTGAACGCACCCTTCATTCTCTGGATGTTAGGAGAGCATTATGATTTTACATCAGTAGGACTGGAAGCGAAGCAACTCTGTGTCCTTCAGTGCAACCCGGCTGGGTCAGCCAGTATCCATCAGGTGTATCTCTGCTTGGATAGTGGCGTGCCTTCACCGTTGCTATTCTGTGGCGCAGGTCAAGTTGGAATGCCAGGTACACGCCCACTCGACTAGAGCAGTTGCTACGTCCTTGGCGGAGATACGCTCTGTTCCCATTGCTGATATTTGCAGAGTGGCTACTTGGAGCTCAGCGCACAACTTTGTGAAGCACTACGCTCTAGATGTCCATACCAGAGAGCATGCTTCCTTTGGCAGGACAATCCTTAATGGAATTCTGTCCTGAGTGAGCTCTGTGTTCTGCCGCCCTGCTCAAGGGATTGGTTTAGCTTGCTACTCTAACCCAGAAGTATGAATAAATGGTGAAGACTTTAAGTCCAGGAAGCTATGAAAATTACATACCTACCATAATTCTTGATCTTCTTGGACAAGTCTTCACCGTTTATTCATAGCCCATCCACCATCCCTGGGCTCACTCAGTTCAGTTCCTGGTCTTCCTCCCTCATTTGGTTGGGCTGTGAAGACATTGTTTTAAATTGACCCTTCTTATATGGGTCAAAGAGGGCTATCTTATGCCGTGTTAGGTTAGTGTTTATCTAGTTCTATTTCGCTGCACCTCCTTGGTAAAAAGGTACTGAGGCAGTTGGAGGTCGCTGGGGTAGCCTACACGCCTGAGCTAATCTCACAGTGCCACGCATGCATGGTCCTACTATGGTGCCAGCCCTCCTGAATATTTTTGGCTCCTGCAAGGTTTTAGCGCCTCCGACTTGAACCCAGAAATATGAATAAACAGTGAAGACTTGTCCAAGAAGATCAAGAATTACGGTAGGTACATAATTTTCATTTCTCTCCCCTTGGACAAGGAATCCCGGAGGTTGGACTTACTGGGCCAAAGGACTTTCGCCTCAGCCACCCTGGCCATCAGGGTCCTGAACTACATGGCCCATGTGGTCCAGTTCCTCAACCTTTGTTTCAATCAATCAATTCTTAATTTATATAGCGCCTTTCAAAATCAAGGCACTGTACACAACAATAGCCACAGTATTAAAACAGAAAGCAGTATAAATTATTTAAAATCATTCTAGAAAAGCCAATTGAAATAAATAAGTTTTTAACATAGTTTTAAAATTACTGACGGTCAGGTATTCTCTTAACCGACGAGGTAGAGAATTCCACAGGGTTGGTGCTGCAAATGAAAATGCTCGAGCTCCAGAGGTTTTTAAGTGAACCCTGGGAATCTCTAGCAATCTCTCGTCGGATCAGAGAGGACGATTGGGGGAGTAGGGAGTCAGGAGATCTTCCAGGTAGTCTGGTCCCTGTTTGTGTAGGGCTTTAAAGATAAGCAAGACTACCTTATAGGTGATCCGCCACTGAACTGGCAGCCAGTGCAGTTTCCACAGCACAGGTGTAATGTGACTGGTCCTAGAAGTACCAGTCAGCAGCCTGGCTGCAGCATTCTGCACCAGCTACAAGCGGCAGATACCAACCCCAGACAGCCCTAGGTAGAGGGCGTTGCAGTAGTCAAGACAGGTAGTAATGAAGGCATGGACCAATGTTGGATGGTCACCGGTGGAACCAGGTGTTTCACCAGGTGATATTCCTTAGATGGTAAAATAAGGATTTGACCACAGCTGATACCTGAGATTTCAGGGTCAAGCTGTCGTGCAAAATAACGCCCAGGTTATGCACCTGATCTGAGGTAGTGAGCTGGACACCATCAAGCCATAGGCCCAACACGTGCTCAGCCCCAAAACCTGCCCCCGGGTGACCCGGGTCCACAACCAACACCTCAGTCTTATCCAGATTCAGTCTCAGCCAACTCAAGCTCATCCAGTCTTTGATCTCAGAGAGGCAGTTGTTTAGCACAGAGATCACATCAACCTGTCCAGGCACAAAGGACATATATAGCTAAGCATCATCTGCATAGCAGTGAAAACTCAAGCTGTATCGCCTGATGATATCTCCCAATTGCAGCATCTACACTGAGAACAACATGGGAGCCAATATGGAGCCCTGCGGCACCCCGCAGGACAGGGAGAGGGCATCAGGGGAATAAATTCCAATGACCACCCTCTGAGACCTGCCTACAAGGAACGATTGGAACCATTCAAAGACTGTACCCAACAGTCCAAAAAGGAACTGCAGGGTCTCCAAAAGCACCCCATGGTCCACAGTGTCAAAGGCTGCTGAGAGAGATCAAGAAGGATCAAGATGGTACGAGCCTTTTGATCTCTCGCTATTAGGAGATCATTTAGTACCCGAACAAGGGCAGTCTCCATGCTATGCCTCTTCCTGAAACCAGATTGAAGAGCTTCATAGACATTGTGAGTTACAAGGTGATTGTCCAGTTGCAATGCAACCACCTTCTCAGTAACCTTCCCACAAAGGAAGGTTTGAGACAAGGTTGGTAGTTAGCTGGGTCATCGGGATCCAAGGAGGGTTTTTAAGGAGTGGTCAAATGACCACCTCCTTTAAGGGGTCTGGAAAGACTCCCCTCTCCAAGGATCTCCATACAATTTCAGCTAGGATCGGGCAGATAACATCTACACACCCCACTAAAAGGGAGGTAGGGCCCAGATCCAAACTACAACAGGTTGAGCGCAAAGTCTGGACAAAGTTTGGAACAAGCCCAGGAACTAGCCAGCTCCCTTCCCAATGACCAGAAGAAGCAGCAGCTCTTGCAGTCCCTTCAGTGGGGAGCTGGCGTCGGTCTGCATCTACTACGCTCTGCCTGATGCCATGATGCTTTGTGACGGCCAGTCTTGCATCTGCCTATGCTGGCACTCTTGGCTTTGGGTGTTGGGGTTCACCCAGGACATTCAGTTATCTATTCTGAGACGCCCCTTCTGGGGATACAAATTGTTTGGGACCAATGTGCAACAGATCCTTGATGCTCTTCAGGCCTCGGGACATACTGTCAGATCCATCCATTCTGTGTATCACACTTGAGCTAAGAGTAGGCAATGTGTGCCCTTTTGGAGGGCAACCAACAAGTCCAGACCCTCCGTCAGACCTCAGAGTACATGTCGGGGGGTCCTCCTCTTCACCTACCCCTGCTGCTGCAGCCAACAAGGCTCCCAGAGGCGGTAATGCAGCTGTTACTGTGGCCCCCTCCTCCTCTGCCTGATTCCTTGTCAGACCCCCCCATCGACAATTGAGGAGGAGGTCATGGGGGTCTCTTCTCCTCACACCTGGACATGTGGCGGAAGATAACCAACAACGGTTGGGTGCTACAGCTAGTAGAGCACGGCCACACTCTGGAGCTTCTAGAGTGGCCCCCAGAAAAACCTCTGGTTCAGTCCTTTTACCCTCCAAAACTCATACCTGTGCTCTGGGAGGAAAGCGCTCTCTGCTGCAAAAGAAGGCAGTGGAACCTATCCCAGAGAATCAGCAGGGCAGGGGGGGGTTCTATCATTTTTTCTTGGTCCCCAAATTCACAGGGGAACTCAGGCCCATCCTAGACCTCCAAGATCTCAATCTGTTCATTCAGTACAAAAAGTTTCAGATGGAGTCTGTGCAAGTATGCAATAAATTACTTTGGTTATAAACAAACGGTGTTGGTGCCACTCTTTCTTGGACTCTTATTTACCAAATGCCTAGCAGTGGTAGCAGCTGCCTTCAGGCGGAGGGCCTTTATGTGTTCCCCTACCTGGAAGACCAGCTCCCGAAGGCCCAATCCAGAGACCACCTAATACAGACCCTGTTCCATACCACCCACCTGTTCCAGGATCTGGGGATAACTGTAAACCTGCCCAAGTCAGTTCTGTCGCTATGCCAATGCCTCCAGTACATTGGGGCAGTCCTGGACACTGCTCAGGGCATAGCCTTCCTGCCACAGGACACAGCAGAGTGCCTGATAGCCCAGGCCTGTCTGTTCTACAACAGTCGCTATGTTTCAGCCAGAACTTTCCTTCGGCTTCTGGTCCTGATGACCACGAATGTGGCCACAGTGCCTCTCGCCAGACTGCACATGAAGGTTCTCCAGTGGACACTCAGGGTCCAGTGGGACCAGTGTACAGATGACCTAGAACAACAGGTTCTAGTCTCCTCCTCAGTGAAAAAGATTTCTTCCTTGGTGGATGGAACTTAGGTACCTGTTAAGGGGAGGGCCCTTCTTCATTCCCTCCCCTTTGCAAATTCTCACCACAGATGCTTCGGGAATGGGGTAGGGGCCCAGCTGGGGCCCTACTGAACCCAGGGGACTTGGTCCACTCTGGAGTCCTCACTCCACATCAGTGTTCTGGAAATGAGAGCAGTTCTCTATGCCCTGCAGAATTCCAGTCTCCGTGTCCCGAGACATCTGCTAGTGCAGATGGACAACACCAGTGCAGTCCACTACATCAGCAAACGGGGGCACTCACTTCTACCCTCTCTGTTGGGAAGCCATGAGCGTCTGGTGCTGGACTCTGGATCGTGGCCTAGAACTGGCAGCCATCCATGTTCCTGGTGCCCAAAACATCCTGGCAGACAGCCTAAGCAGGTCACAGTCTCGGACACACGAGTGGGAGCTGCTGACCTCAGTCATAGAAGAACTGTTCGACAAGTGGGGTCACCCAGAATTGGACCTTTTTGCGTCCCCACTCAATGCAAAACTGATGCATCTTTGCTCGCTCAGTCTCAAAGCCTGGAGTTTTCTGGCGAGACACGTTGTCCCTGTCTTGGAAAGGGAGGTTTCTATATGTATTTCCCCTTTCCCGTGCTTCAGAGGTTTCTGAATTGAACTCCAGATGGAAGGGGCCACAATAATACTCATAGCCCCATTCTGACCTCGTCAGATCTGGTTCCCCTTTAGACAGGTATACCGGCCTAATCTTTCGATTTACGATGTAGAGGTTGGTATCTTTGCAGATTCCTGTGTAGATAGACTTCACCTTTCAGAATTTGCTTGTTACACCTGAGAAAATTAGTGGATGGACCCTCAGGGGGCCTATTTCTGATTTTGGACATTGTGGGCCCTCCGGGCCCCATAGCTAGGCCTAGAATGTCTGATTTATAATTCCAAGTTGCTATTTTCTACATTTATTGCTATGCCAAGTTGGATAGAACAACTTAGAAAATCCAAAATGGCCACCAAAATCCAATATGACCACCATATCGCTAGTAAATACTTGATTTGCTAATAATTTCCAAATCCCTAGCTTCCAAGATACCGATTATCAATGATTCATGAACATCTATATATTGAACATTTATTCATGAACATTTATGACATCTGTATATTGTTTTGAGGCTCCCTGTTGGACACAGGACCAAATGCACACATTAATACTACATAAAACAATTGAATTCATGAGGCAATTTACTGATAAAATAGTTTGAAGTACGTATAGTAATGCTTAAAATCTAAATGTTGTATGTGCTGATTTGTTGTTTAGAATTAAGTCATTTTATCAACGATTTGACCCAGCACTATGAATATTTTGGATTAACAGTACACCTTGGTTGTAATGTCCAGTTTTGAAGTCATTATATTGGAGTCCACTCTGGATCTGAACTATCACATTCACTCCCGAAGCTTGAAGATTCGTCTGCAGAAGTTTGTTCATTGGCTGCCAATGTGTCGTTTTCAGAGTCATCATCTCCTGTACAATCAGTCATTGAAACTGTGGTCAAAGGTTTTGATTTGGTCTTCTGTGTGTGCCTTTGAGGTGGTGACTCACCTTCATCGTCTGCCTCATCTCAGTCAGTTGCACATTGTCGGCCGGCTAACCTTCCACCCTTTCTTCTATGACGTAGGACATCAGGTAACTAAAACCCAGTGAACCACACAGGTTTCAGCATTTCATCCTCTCGTTTTCATCCTGATAAACAAGGGTCAACTTTCAGGGTTTCCAGCTCTGTGCAGTAGCGCCAATAGTAGGCTGCGAGATTTGCTCTCTTTATGTGCTGACATAGGCTCGCTGGGTCTGGTAGAATAAATTTGTGTAGTCTTCACTTTCAGGTTATTGTATTGCCTTACTAGTGTGTCTACCAGATCCTCTCCTCCTGTACCATTATACATACAGTGTTGAATGAAGATCTTAACTTTTTAGTGTCTTGTGAAGCATATGTGCTTTCCCAAGCCCTGAAAGGAGATTTATTCTTTCTTCAACCCTGTACCAATGTTGAAAGACTAATTTCTTTGATACCTTAGAAGTAACTCACTGCATCGCAGCCAGAGACAGTGTGGTATGCTGGAAAATTGAGACTTGGAGCATGTCCAATGTGATCGTATATAGATCCTGTTTACAAATACCATACATGTGATATGTCCAACTAGCTTAAGAGGTAGATTTGGGTCAAATTAGGAGGAGATTGGCCTGACAACTTGCTTAAGAGGGAGATTTGGGTCAAATTAGGAGGGAGATTGGCCTGTTAGTAGGGAGATGCCGTAACATCATGAGTTTGTCCTTAAATGGCATCAAAAAAATAAGAAAAAAGTCATTACAAAAATTTAATGTATTTCATTTTGTCAAGAATAAGCACTAAAAAGAATAAACAACTAGTTGTATAAAGTTATCAGATACATTGTTCATCACTGATTTAATTTTTATGTGTCTTTATCTGCCCAAAAACATGGATATTTTGGACAGAATTTTACTTAAGCAGGAGATTTTGTTTCCCAGGAGGGAGGGAGGGAGTTCAGTCAAAAAACAGGAGTCTCCTGTGTAAGAGGAGATATCACATGTCTGAAATCGTTGGGGTCATTTGGAGCATCCATGGTGAATCTGGAAGGGTCTTTAAGCGTAAACCATCAGGATGAGGATGTCTGTATCTTTGGCTTGAATGACAACAGGGCCTTTCGCAAGAACACAGTGCAGCACTATCCTCATATCTGCCTCCTCATGGTTGCAGGAAAACAGGAATTCTTCTGAATCTGGGTATATAATGTACGTGTTTCTGCCATTGCTGATAGTAAACGGGTATCGTAAGTTTCTTCTGACATCCTTGTGTCTAACATACTCATTGAAGCGCTTTATGAGATCTGTTTTGTTGTTGTCATTGTGAAGGTACTGCTGATGCACCTTTCCCTGTGGCATCTCCTGCCAATTTGATCCCATGTGAAGTTGCATTCCTCCTGTTCCTACCACTCGCTTAGCTCGTTCTTGCTGTTTTACCAAGAACTCCTGATCATCCTTATAATTATCAAAAACGACGATGACTTCTGCTGGGTTTGCTGTAGATGAAGGTGTGAATATGACAATAACTGCTTTCCAAAGGCTGTCCCATGTACGCTGTACAGGAACTGCTCTGACCATCGACATGGCGTCGTATATGTACACTGAACGTAACGGGGGAGGGGAAGAACTTTGAGCTTCTGCTTCATCGATGAGATAATTTCTTAAGACTTGTTTGGTATTAGGTTTGTAGAGGTTTCCATCCGGAGTTGCTATTGCAAGAGGATATGTTTGTAAGCAGATGAGAAAACACATCTTTCTTGTCAGGGCACTTTGCAACAATGATACTGAGAGCCTGATGGTCTTCTTTCAAAACTGATTCTGCTTTGGGTTTCTTTTCTTCTTGTCCATTCCATGGAAATTCCGCTTGTTTAATGGGCTCGAAGAAATCAGCTTTCCTTGATAGGAGGTGGTTGTTTATAATGCACTCAACATAACTTCCCGCCCTTGCCTTCAAAAAGCCCTCTAATATTGCCGACGGTATTTCAGTGCCTGTTGTGATGTGTTGTGCTACACCCTGACATGGATCTGAATATGTGAAGTTTCTGCACCTGCTCTTTCACTTGACCATCATGTTTCTTCATGGCACCATATGTCAACTCATTGTGTGTGGCTGATGTTTTCACAAGCATCTTCTTCAGCAACAAATGAATTTTAGTGAGCTTGTGGGAATTCAAACGGTTGCCAGCAGCTTCCTCAGACGTACTGTAACCGCCTCATGGGTCCACCCTTCACCTTGATCTCTCTGTTGAGTGAGACCTCAGTCACTTGGTCACCAGGTATCATGGAGAATGCCTCACGGACAGACTAGCCCCAGTGCCATACTCATGTAGTTCATTATATCGTTCTCATTGATGGGTTTTAGATTGATGAGGTCTACATGATGCCACGTGAGTTTTGATGGTTGAATGCAAACAGTAAAGGTAGAATATCTTGTTGAGCCTGCAGATGCAAGTTCAGATTCTTGTCTCTGTATGCGGCAACCTGAGCGAGAAGAGAGCTGGTGTCACCAATGTAGCCTGTCACCCACTGTCCCATGGTGCCAGAGGTTTCAGCATTCATGACTGCACTTCAGGGAAAGATTCATCCAAGGGACAAGATTCAGGGATTCTGCAGGTACAGATCTTCTCATGTTGATGAGCTTTTCGTAGTCCGTCGATTAGTGAGCCGTGAATCTTGGATCCGTGAATGTTGCTTTTGTAGAAAGCTGTCCATGATCCTAGGACTGGAAGAGATTCATCTTCTCTGAAGATTCTGTGCTTGCTGCCAGAGCCCAAATACAATCTTTGCTCAAACAAAGATCAAGCTCGATCCTTCTTTCATCCTCATCATTGGATGGGATGATCGGTGGGGGTTTTCTCTTTCCTATTTTAAAATCCCCATAGTCAATAGGTTCTGAGCTCTCAAACGTTTCCTGGACTTCTCTTGTTGAGCTGCTTGGAATGTTCTGTTCTTGTACTGGCAGATCACAGATGACAGCAGGACACGAAATTCGGGGTACATAAATTGTTGAGTTGTGGAACTTGGAAAATTTGCACAGGACTGTCTTGAAAACTGGATTGTATTATCCAAATGGCATGTATTATTCCTGTATAAAAATAAATTTTTTACTACTATTACTACTTAGTGTCATGTGTTGTTGAGACTCCTGTTAATGTATGTTGCTTAACATCTGAGTTATCAATTGTGACATGAGTTGGCTGTCCAGGCGGAATCGTGTGTGGTGCTTTTTTCCCTCAAATTTATTATCATGGGCCAATTTTTTGTTTTGTCTTCTGACGCCTGTGTAAGAAATACCAGCCCCTGAACGATGTAGAAGATTGACTGCTTCTTTACTTCCGGTGAGACAATGAATGACCATTGATAGTACTATTGACTTTGGAGAATGTTCTCCGGTAATGAGGCATTGCCAGTCACTAGCAATGGACCATATCTTTGTAGCTTGAATTTCTGTTGGGATGGTCGCATAACCTAGAGCATTAATCTTTTTTAGAAGGGCTTATAGAGAGAGCTATCACACTGAAGATTTCAGAATGGGTTCATAATTATCAGGCTCAGAAAGCAAATCTTAGTTACCGCAAAGGAAACTGCGGTGACTCAATTTGTCTACCTTTTAATTTCCGATTGATCATCTTTGCAAATGCCTTGGTGATGTCACTGTCTCCAGGCCCAGTGCCTCTCAAGGTTGCCAAAGAATAATCAAGTGGGTTTACTGTTGTCGAGTGAAGAATGAGAGATTCCCGGTGTCCCCTTCCACGCAGTAAAACTTATCTCATCTCTGAATTCATTGCTGATAGATTCTTCAACTGAAATGTATGATTTATTCCAGCATCTTGTTCACATCCATGGAACTCATAGAGGTTATGAAGATCCTCCAGTAACTCTGGGAGTAAATATCAACATTTCTGCTCAACAACCTTTCTTCTCACAATTTGAAGAAACTCCATTTCAGCACTCTTTGTGTGAATGTTTTCCAATCCACCTGGTGTTTGTCTCTTATTTGCTGATGTAGACAAAAGTATTGTAACAACTTTGATGGTATTTGACATCCACAGCAAAGGCGTCAACATTGACAGTAGTGGCCTTCAAGCGTTTGCTTCACCAGACAAAAAGCATCATCGGATCTTCATTGTGTAACATGCTTTACGTGCAGCATAATCTTTCCATCTTCAGGTTCAACTCTTTGCCATTTTCTTCCATATTTCTTCTCTTTTCCTTTTCTTATCACAGATGAAGCAGGTCTATCCTTTTAAATTCCAACAATTTCCTTTTACATCGAGTTACATGGACCGCTTCACTGCTACTGGACGTCTGTGGGTCAGGTAAGCCGGAAAATTCAACTTCAGAAGTTTGATCCGAAGAAAGTTGTTTCAGTGAGTTGGTGTTTAATTTCCTTTCACTGGTGAAATTTTGGCGACACCTTGCATGAACAGGTAGGCCTGTTTCTCCAGGGCCGGGGGAAGTTGGTCATGGATTTTATTCCATACGAGGTTGGAGTTTCTAGCGTACTCGGAAGTTGGTTTTGTGACTGACCATTTCTCTGCAAAAGCCTTGATGGTATTCAGCCCATTCTTTCCTAATATTTGTTGCAGTTCCATATCTCTAATTTGGT
The DNA here is from genome assembly GCA_016271365.2 of Neoceratodus forsteri. Taxonomy (NCBI): domain Eukaryota; kingdom Metazoa; phylum Chordata; order Ceratodontiformes; family Ceratodontidae; genus Neoceratodus; species Neoceratodus forsteri. The sequence continues at coordinate 1,630,199,685 of CM057453.1, forward strand.
TCTCACAAAGAACACAGGTAGGCAAATCGGATGGATTGAACAATCCAACAGGTACAGCTAGAGGGCTATCCATGTTTCTGAAACAGAAATAGAAACTAAAATTAAAAACTAGAAACTAGACATACAACATACATGAATACGACACACAATCCTGTGAACAAAGTGGCAAATTCTCAGAGTGGATGCAGTTTTGGGTCAAAAGCACAAACAAGCAGATTGATGCATTATCGTCGTTTATTTATATTTATGTTTTATTATATTAATTTATTATGTGTTTATATAAGCGTAATAATAATAAACTCCCTGTTCTTGAATCATTGATAATCGGTATCTTGAGAAGCTAGGGATTTGGAAATTATTAGCGAATCAAGTGACTAAGCGATATCATTGGCTATATTGAATTGTGGCGGTCATTTTGGATTTTCTAAGTAGTTCCATCCAACGTGGCATGGCAATAAATGTAGAAAATGACACCTTGGAAGTGTAAATCGGGCATTCTTAGGCTGAGCTATGGGGCCCAGAGGGCCCATAACGTCCAGCATTAGAAATAGGCCCTCCCAAGGGGCCATCCACCAATTTTCTCGGAGGTAACAAGCAAATTCTGAAAGGTGAGGTCTCTCAACACAGGAATATGCAGAGATACCAATCTCTACATACGTGAGGTGAAATATTAGGCCAGTATACCTGTCTACTTGCTGCAGTTTCTGACAGTGGAACCTCCAGTATCTCTTCCTCTGTGCCGGCTTGCTGTCCCAGAACTGGGGTGCCCTGGTCCATCTGGACCTCAAATCCCTGCATCTTCATGCCCGACTCCTGAGGACATAGCCATAGCTCGGTTCAGGGTGTCACCCAGGGTGGCTGATGTGCTGGTGGCAGCTAGGAAGCCTTCCACTAGGGCCACTTATTCTATGAAGTGGAAGCATTTTGTGCTGGGGGCTGCTTCATGTCAGCTGGATCCCTTCACTTGCCCAGTGAATCAGATTCAGGAGTACTTACTGTCTCTTTCAGACTCCGGTCTGAAGTACTCCTCTCTTAAGGGGCACATATCTGCCATCTTTACCTTTCATGTGCCTATTGATGGACGTGTGGAGGCACAATTAGAGGTGTCAAGCCGGCCCAGTGGCACTGAGGGTTGAGGCGTTGGACACCACACCTCGCGCTATGCCGGCGACCCAGGTTTGGGAATGACCTCGAGTTGCCGGGGTGCTGGCATGGGGGGGGGAGCAAGATCGAGCATTGGCTCTCCTCTCCTGGGTAAGGGGTGAGGTCACATGCCTGTAGTCCCACCATCACCAAATGGAGGTTCAGTGCCGGAGCAGGTGGTCAGTGGCGTGACTGGAAGGGAGGGGTGTCCTGAACAGCGTGCGCACACATGCCTCCACATACACGTGCTATGTCAAGGACATATGGGCGTGTAGGGATTGGGAGATAACCCACAAAAAACAGAAATTACATATGAAAAAAAAAAACTGGAGCTGTTCTGTATATTTCTCAGAGGAATCCTTCAATTGAAGCCTCTTATCTGCAATTCAGTCCCACCCTGGGACTTGAATTTGATGTTCGAAGAGTTTACTTTGTCTCCTTTTGAGCCGGCCACGACATGCGAGCTATGCTTTCTGTCGTGGAAAGCATTATTTTTAGTTGCTATTACTTCTGCTGAAAGAATTTCTGAGCTATTGGTGCTCATGTGTAAGCAGCCTTATTTGATTTTCAACAAAGACAGGATGTCTTTGCATACTAACCTAAGTTTCTTAGTAATGTGGTGTCTGAGTTCATTTTAAGCGAATTCATCCACCTACCTGTTTATTACCCAGACCATGCTAATCCAGGGAAGCATTGCTCCATACTTTGGATGTGCATAGAATCATGCGTTACTACTCCCATCGTATAAAAGCAGTGTGAAGTCCAAACAGCTGTTTGTTTTGTAACTCCGCCTTCCCTCCTGCTCCACAGATATAACTTTGGGTAAATGTCAGTTTTGTCTCTTGCTCCTGCCCTGGGGTTTGTTGGTATCACTTCATTCAGTTCATGAACAGGCAGGCAGCTCCCTCACTCCCAGTCTCAGAGGTGACACTTCTCTGTGGCTCCCCTCCTCCCCCTCCCTGTCTACGGGTTTTGGATGTTAAGAGTTCGCGGAAAAAGGGGGGGGGGGTACCAGCAGTCTTACTAGGCAGTGAAACATTTGCAGCAGGGCAGTAAACTTGCATTACCTCTTGATATGCAGAAATTGGGATTCTTTCCATGAGGGCGTGGACTCCGTTGAGATGCTGGCTGATGTTATCTCTTCCTCCTCATCATTCTGGGGCACAGGCTTTGGCTGGATTGTTTAGAAAATAACTTGGTTAGGAACACAACAGCAACAGTCTTTACAGGGACAGCAATGATTCAGCCCAGGCAAGGAATCGGATGCAATCAGGCACCTTTTATCTTAAAAGTCAAAGGCTCAAGCTACAACAAATGGCTCCATGGAGAGAGGAAGTTATATGCAGTTCATACTCATTTCCTCACAGGACACTATGGCTAGCGTCCGTGGCACAGCTACAGTGAGGGGCCTGGGTCCTGAACCTGGATCTTCTCCCACACAGTTCTCTCATTGTGAGCCAAATGGGCTCCTCTCCCTCAGAACAGCACTTAGGGATTCAGATATGGCATTCTCTTTGCATTCTATCCCCACCAGTGGGAGCATGGCAAATCCTACCTCAGACCTTTTTCTTTCCTCCTCGGGGCACTTGTGTTCCATTCTGGGCACAGTCCAGCCTCCCGAGGCTGACCACCCTGCCGATCCACAGGTTGGGGTCACACAGGGCAGCAGCCACCTTTCTCTGGGCATAGCTCTCCACTTTTCTTCTACAGCAGCTCATTTTTCTATTGAGTGGACATAGGACGGGCAAGTGGTCTGCACTGCCACCACAGACCCTCCAGGAAACTTCACTGCTACCTCGGTGACCTGGTCCCTCCATGTCAACCACCCCTCTCAGGCTTTCCTGCTCATGGAGCCATTCGGGCTCCAAATAGTTCTGTCCCTCTCTCTCTCTCTCCTCGGCTGCCCTCCCCACCGATGGGCTTGTGGGGGTCCATACTGCTGCGTTGGGGCTGGGGGGGGGCAGTCTCCTCACCCTAGCCCCAGGCCTACCCGGCCCCAACTGGCAGCCCTCCCCAACGGCCTAGGAGCAGGCTCCAACCGCTCCTCTACTTCAGCGACTGCACAATGACTGCCCACAATGGCTTCTCTTGCACTGCCCAGGCCCCACGCACACACGTAACAGTTATACCAACTGGGCATCTTAGTAACCTCCAAATCGGCACGAGGGTTACAGTTTCTTTCGCCCCTGGGAGAAAGGGTGTCCCTATTTCAAAACAGTGTTTGTCCAGATGATTGGCTAACTTTATCACTTATTGCTATAGGAAGTATGGCAAGGATCTTTCTGGCATCGTCCGTGGTCATTCCACCAAAGGCATGGCCAGTTCTGCTGCCTTTTCAGGAACATGTCAGTTACAGAGATCTGTGATGCTGCCACTTGGAGTACTACCCACATCTTTACCAAGCGTTACAGTCTGGACATTATCTCTTGACGTAGGGCCAGTTTTGGCCTAGCTGTTCTACAGGGCCCATTTTCTTAGGCTGTTGGTTACCCACTGCCCAGACTGCATTTCTTGATCTCAGAAACTGCTTGGGACTCGTTTCATGGATGTGGACTGTTACAAGAGATACCCCTGCCCAAAGTCAGATAGTACAGTTATGCAAGAACTTATTATAATAACTGGTGACCCCCGTTATCAACCCGCTTTTGAGTGTTGCAAAAAGTCACATCAACCCACAGGTTGATATGAAAAAACTCGTTTACAGTCTCGTGCCGAGAAGCCTGCAGCGGTTCAGACAAATTAAACAGACAAAGACATCAACAGACGGTTCTCCGACCACAGATTCTCACTCACAGCATGACGTCCATTAACAGAAACATACAGGGCCAAGTAAAGCGTAGTCATTTTGTTTTTTTGAAATTTAGTATTTACCCAGCAGGAAGACTCTTCACTAAAAGCGTACTTTCCCAACTACCCATATTGTCTCCACAGACGGCATGAACTTTCACCTCGGTTGCTTTACTTTCATTAACAATAAAACAAAACAAACAGCTTGCATTCAGCTTAGCAGAACCTTACAGTTCAGTCTCTTGCTGTCTCCACTTATATTTCACTAAAACAGAAACCTCCTCCTGCTTGTTCAACCTTTTTTCTTTATTGGGCTCAGATGTTGCTTGTTAACACTCCCTACCTCCTGTGAGATGGCCAGCAGGTTGAACATCCAATGCAGTGAGGCCTTAAAGGGCCAGCTTGAAAACAAAAATGGTTTGGCACTAATCCCACCACAGCCCTTGTCAAAACCTGTGTTGTAGGGTTGTGAAGCAGTTTATGGATGAAAGGAGTGTGACATACGCTCTGTCACAATAGTGCATTTCATACAAACTCTGCCACCAATGCTTTCCAATCCTAGAGAAGGAGGGGAGAAAATGTTGCTGCCGTTATGTGTAAGATATTCTAACAGTGTATAGTAAGTGAGTCAGAAACCTTTATTTATAAAGCGCTCATTCATGGGGGCTCAGAACACTGTACAAAGCAGAAAAAAAATCAAAAACATACGTAAATAATGGATACAAATAAATAAAACACACTAATAATATTAGCTAAAATCCTAATTAAGAGTAGCTAAAATTAAATAAATTTGAAATAAAATTAAATAAATAATAAATAACTATATGATCTCTAGAAGGCCGCCAGTGAGATACTGATTATAGACCAAATGCTTCCTTAAAGGTGAGATTTCACACCTCTTAAAGGTTTCCAGCGAGGGCTCTCTCTCAAAGATCTTGGAAGCAAGTTCCACAGAGCTGGGCCAGTTACTTCAAAGGCTCTATCCCTGGATGATTTTAGCCAGACCCTGGGAACTGCCAGAGGCCCACCTCAGAGGGCGGAGAGGGCAGAAGGCATGATTAGGAGTCTAGAAGTCATGTAGATAGCTTGATCCCTGTCCATGTAGGGCTTTATAGGCCAACAGGCTGACCTTGAAGGTAATTTGCCACCTCACCGGCAACCGGCAACCAGTGCAGAACGGGGGTCACGTGGCAGGACTTAGGAAGGCCCATCAGTAACCTGGCTGCCACATTATGCACCAGCTGCAGGTGACATAGGACATAAAGAGGTTGAGCAATTGGCAGTTTAAATGAGTTGCTCAGATTCACACAGTAGGTGGACAGTGGTGATACTTAAATCTAGGACTGTGGTTTCACAGTTGTATTCTAACCACTAGAGCGAACTGCCTTTACTAGGGAACCTCGCTCCCCAGTCTGCCTTTGCTGGGCGCACCCACCCAACTGAGATGTATAAGTGGCCTCCTGCCTGTCTCCCCTCCCTCCCAATACAGTTTTAGACCCCCTACCCTGCCATCCTACCTACCTGCCTGTATCTTTTAGGGCAAAAGCCTCTGAAGCATCTTTGCCCCCCACCTCCTCGATCACCAGTAGTTGATTGGGAGAGGGTACAATGAGCAGCAAACTCAGTAATCATTTACTTTTCTTCTGGGCTGGCTTATCGCCCCTTTCCCTTGAAGCGTGACACTATGTCAGTAGCTGAACAGCACACTGAGAGGTCTTCATGAATCAGTCTTCACCATTGATTCATACATATAGTTCTAGGGACAGAGGCACTAGGACCCAGTGAGAGGTTTGTCTTCTGAGGGGAGCTGAAGATGGCTTCGGCGCTACTCATGTGCAGCACATACCAGTGTGATGCCATACACCAGCCAGTAACAGTCGTCGACTGCTTCACGCACCTCAGTTCTGTCCTTTCTGCTGAATGCACCGTGGGAGCGACAGAGCCTGTTTGACCATCATTGAAATTTCTTCAGCTTCACTGCCAAATTTCTTTGTTTTGCAATGTCAGATTTATTTTCTTATTTTGTCCCTGGTGTTAGATTCCAAGTAAAAGAGTAAGGGGCCGAAAAATGCTCATATCATACGTTGCCGTTCCTGTGGAGAGTTGATTGTGACAAAAAAACTGACATCAAGTTTGCTGGACCTGACTTGGCCCTCAACATGATGTGGATTACTGGGACACCTGCTTTTCAGTGGACGTCGCACCCTCGAAGTACGAGCACTGAAGTTGGGTCATTCAGTTCTCATCTTCAGAGGTAGGCAGCAAACCTGTGTCGCCAGGCGCAAGTCTTTGTGCCTTTCCCCTGGTCCCCTTCTCAATTCACAACAAATTACAAGTACTGTAGGAAATGGCTGTCTTCACCGTGGTTTGCTATCCCCCAGAGGTGTGTAGATTCCACTCAGTAGGGATCTGGGGGTAGCTATGCTGATTCTCAAAAAGAGCCAGTCACTTACTATGTAAATGAATCCTCAGGTTATTGATACACCTCAACGTTTTGCTCCAGTAGAGCTTTTCATGAAGATTTCATTCATGTTTTCTAAATAAAAACAGAAATGTGATTTTCCTTATGTTCCAGAAATATATTTTTTAAATACCAGATAATAAATATATGTGTTATAGAACAGGATTTACCACATACACTTACTTCAAATGCTTTCACTTTGTATCTGTTTGTTTACTTAGATTCAGATTTTTATTTCTCTTTAGCAGTATTTTTTTCTGTTCTTTGAAAGGCCAAGATACTGTTTTAGTTATCTTGCTATTAAAGATACTATACACATATAAGTCACCACCACCGTTTGTGTTGTGCTGTGTTTGTATTAGAGGTGTCACGGTATGAAATTCTGACAGTATAATAACTGTCACAAGTAATCATTATACTGCGGTATTACAGAAGTAATTTTTATACAAAAAAAAAAGCCTCCTCAAACTCTTGCATCAGGGAGAGTTGGCATGGAAGGGACAGTTGTCCCTGAAAATGCAAAAAAAAAAGAAATAGTTGAAAAGTCTGAGTATCACGTTATACCATGAATCACACTTATCACAGTATCAGAAATTGGCCACTGTGTCAATAATGTGAATTCCAATATCGTCGTATACCATAAAACTGTGATACTGTGACATCCCTAGTATGTATGCTATGCTAGTAGCTTTCTCCCTCGTAACTCCAGTAGCAGAAGTACCTGTCAGCATAGATTTAGTATCATGTCGATTTCTGCTGTTTGTTTTACCTGTGAACCCAGTGAGTCCTATAGTCTGCAATGGAACAGAAATATGTTTATTTAGTATAGGTGAAACGTCCACCTCGCTTAGCTCTTTTTGAGAAGCAACATAGCTACCCCCACACAATTATGGATTGGCCCCTTCCCATTTCCTGTAATACTGCAGAAGAGCAGGATTCTCCTTGACCTTACCTCGCTGAGGCATCGGAGGCCCTGGCGGTGGGTCTAGCGGAAAGTTGGCTCCTTTTGTGTGGCCGACTGAGCAGCCCCCCCAGTCTGTCTTCCCTTGGTAGCAGACATCCCCGGTGGTGATAACAAAGCTATGCACTTGGTCCACACCAGAGGACACTTTGGTGTCTCAGCCTGATGCCATTCTGGCTCCTGACACCATCCAGAGTGTCAGTAAGTGGGGTGTTGCTGGTCCTGGTGCCATTCGCAGTACTGGGAGAGGGACCAACATTGGGGCCAGGTGGCATCCGGCAGTGTTGATCTCTGTCTCAAGCAGCTCTTGCAGTTCTGAGGAGGAGGCCAAAGCCAAACCTGGTGACAGACACAGCACAAGTCCTGGTACTGGTTCTGGGCCTGTCACTGGCCATGGTGCTGGCCGACAGTGCCACCTCCAGGTTCATCCTCAGTCCTGCTGTTGCTCATGACACCAGCCTGTCCTCTGACTCTGCCTGCAGTGTCAGTGGCGGGACAGACTTGAGGTAAGCACCGAAGCACAGGGTCTGGCAAAGAGGACGGCACCATCTGCAGGGGCCTGCTGGAGTCCAGTGACTAGGCTGATCTCGGACTCTGAGTTCAGTGCCAGAGGCAGCACTGGCTCAGGTGGGGAGTGGTCACCTGGGTTGTTTAATTCTTTCCTGGCCCCTCTACACAACCCATTGCTGATGAGGACCGGAGTTTCCCCAGGTAGACTGGCTCCTCTCTCCTCACCTGGGATTCTCTCCTACAAGCACTAATGACATCATTCCTCATTTGTAAGTTGTCTCTGTTAGACAGGTTCACCATGGCCTCCCCTAGGCAAAGTCCACTTAGCATTCCTGCAGCCCAGGATAGACCCTAGAGCTTCAGGCTCTTTGTCCCTCCTGGGTCTGTGTCACCACTTCCTGAACTTCCAGGGATCATTGGCCCTCTTGGGTTCCTCACTTGGAGTCAGCATGGAAGCACTGCTGATATGCTGTTCCAGTACCATACCACTGCTGACCGTGTCCAGTTCCTACACAGTCCCTAGCTGCCACCGCTTCCAGGTTCAGTGGCTCCTCTTCGCTTATGTTCTTCAAATGGGTGCAGAATCCTCACAACACCTGGTTTTGGCCTTCTAAATACTCTGTGTACCAGAGATTCTTAACAGACATGCTGCAGGCACTGGACATTGACACCATAGCCACGTGCAGTACTCTGTCCACACAGCTGGGACTCCTAGGAGCTTTTAGCAATGACTACTGCATCATCCTCTCCTGGACTATGGCCTTTGAGGAATGCTCCAGGACAGTTTGGAGACATCCTTTTGCTTTCCAGTACAGCCCCAAGGATGTTTTACCAGAGCTATTGTGCACCCACGGGTTCTTCAGACAGAGTACCACAACTGACTTCAGGTCTTGCAGACACAAGGCGGTCCTCATTGCCTGGTGCATGACAAATCTCCTGATGCTGACTTTGTGTAGACAGATATTTTACATAGGAAAGTATTCACCTTGGTTAGCACCATGGTGTGCATTTTGCACATCAGGCACACTTAGCAGCTACAAAAGTGCCTGTGGGAGCAGCTAGGTCAGCTACTAGCTGCCTTGCCACCCTCGGAGTTAGTCGGGTAAGCCATGTGGAGGCACCAGACAAGAACATCATATGATATCAATGAAGTGGCCTCCAGGCTGGTGGGAATTGAGTCTACATTCTGCAGATGCTGTGGTTTCACCTCTGTTGACTGGCATCTCTGGCCTGGTGAAAGTTGCTGAACTCTCACTTCCTGTGGACTCGCTTTTTTTTCGTCAGAGAGTCATATGTGAAATTGGGGGCACTTTTACCTTCTGTTTGACTCTGAAGTTTCTCAGGCCTCACCAGGCCCGTGAGGAGTCCTTGCCCTCAGGTGTTCTTCTGTGTGCAGAGGACTGAGGGTGACCATTACCCTCAGGGTGATCCAGCTCCTCCCTAATCTCTCCTGGCATTGTAGTCTAGAGGTTAGAGTAGTGAGCTGTGAATGAGCTTGGTACATCCAGCTCACTGGAGTTTGATTCCCACAACCTCCACTTGCATACTGCGTAACTCTAAGCAAATCACTTAACTTCACCAGTGCTCCCAGGTTGCCCCTGAAAAGAGGCACTTATGCCTAGTGGGCCTTACTGGGTTACCAAAGACTAAAATAAAAATAAATAAATAATTGAGAGGCTTGGTAATCAGACCCATTTGTATAAATCAGTGGTGAAGATTGAGAGGTTGGGAAAATCTGGGCAGACTGGGTGGGCCAAGTGGTCTTTTTGCTGATATATTCTGTTTCTGTGTTGCCCTAGAAATAGGTTTCTCAGTACCACAGTGCCTGTGACTGACTGAGTGATGTCTGCTGCCCATCAAGCTGCTCCCCAACAACATTTAAACATGAAGCTGCATAACCCCCAGCTGTAAACATCGGTAAAAAACAAAAACCATTACATCTAAGCTGGACTATACTGGCAGCAAGTTTCTTAATACCACAGTGCCTGTGACTGGCTGAATGCGATCTGCTACCCCATCACACTCCACCCTCTCAAACAGCTTTTAAACATGAAGCAGCATATCCCACATCAAGCTTTCACCCCGTAAACAACATTTATAAACTGTTGTTGCTGTGTACCACCAAAAACTGAGTACCGAGAGGAGAGCACGGCATGCTATTGTGCATGTGTGGGATCTTTACTCATGCCACGCTTGCACGTGCGCGGGATTTCTATCCCATTTTTAAAAAGTATTTTGCTCTCCTCTCGGTGCTTGGTTTTTGGTTGTACACAGCAGCAACAACAGTTTATAAAAGACAGATCTACAGGATGAACTTCATTTTCCACTTCTTATGTCCAAAAATCACACTTGCGGTCCACGCTTGTGGCAGACGTGCGTTCTTGTCCTGCGTATGCTTCCGGTAGGCGGGTGAGTTTATGTCGGTCCCAAGCGACCAACTACGAATTCAGAAATTGGCTAAACTACTAAAATTGATTCAGTTTCAGATACATTAGGGCATACTAGGGGCAATCTGTGATATGTGTGTGCCAAGAAGCACACTGTTGAAATGTAATAAAAAATAGATGAGCAAACCTAGCAGTGCCCCTTTAAACATGAAGCAGCTTATACACCACCACCACCACCAATATCAGCCACACTGCACAAGCAGCTGGCCATCAGTGAAAAACTCTGTCTACCCCTACCAATAAATTGTTTGTAAATTAAAATAAACACTATGTACATGCTGGCATCTGAGACCCACCCCCACTGCCACCCGGTAAAAAACAAGCCCATTACATCTAAGCTGGGCTATCCTGGCTGCAAGTTTCTCAACTCCACACTGCCTATAACTGAGTGAATGCTGTCTGCTGCCTCATCATGCCCCCCCCCCCCAAACACCTGAGACTGGCACAGTGAGAGAGGGTTGTGGCACCCACCAGGATCTCCGAGCCAACCAAAGAAAATTATCCTCCTGCTGGTCGCTCACAGCACACACTAGTAGCCATGGCCAACACCCCAGCCCCAGTCTTCTACCTTGAAAATTGGAACGTCATCTGCTGGGAGAGTGAGACTAAGACCTGCAGGAGCCTGCTGTACGCCAAGACATGTCTTCCCTGATATCAGCCCTCTGCCAAGTTAACTCAGTCACTATCATTTTTTTAATTCAAGAAATCTTCCAAGAATCCATCTTCACCATTCAGTCTCACTAATGGGCAAGGCACTAGGAGCCCATGGGAGCAAAAGTCTTTGCAACTTTGGGAGGGGGCTGACAGTGCTGCTGCCACCCCTGATGCCAACATAGTGAGGTCGTGCACGTGAGCTAGCCAGTAACAGACACTGCCCCCCCAACCCTGATTTTATTTTGCAGTTCTTGTTTTTTTCTATGGTACCACTTCTAGTCATTTCAGTGCCATACCTTTTTCTCCTCATTTTTTGTTATTTTAGCTGATCAGTATGCCACTTTCTAAGGGCAAAGAAAAAGAAAGCAACACCCTGTGTGTCGCTGCACCTGTGGGGTTCTATCACTGTCAGGACTGGCATCCAAAATGTTGAACCTGCCTTGGATTGGACTATGATATAGATCGGTGCAATGCCTGCTTCTCGATGGACCGCCACACCCAGGAAGTTCACTCATGGAAGTGGGGTCATTTGCCCCCCACTGTTGGAGACAGGCCTCGCACCATGGACGCCAAGGTAATGTCTCAGGGCTCTTCCCCTTGGCCCTTTCCTCTGATAGTGTGGAAGAACAGGGTCCTCCCTGCACTCGCATCGCTGAGACATCGGAGGTCCTTGGAGAGGCTGATGGACAGTTGGCTTCCGGGGGGGGGTAGCTGAGTACCCCCCCCCCGTCCATCGGCCCCGCAGAGCAACTGATGCCCCCCATGGTGAGGCCGTAGCCATATGCTCGGTTTACACTGGTGGGCAGTTCAGTGTCATGGCCTGGTGTCGCCTTGGCACCTGGTGCTATGCCTAGCAGCAGTAAGTGGGACAGCGCCAGCCATGAGACTGGGCCCCCTTCTGGTGCTGCCCACAGTGCCAGAAGAGGTGGGTTCCAGAGTCAAGCCGGACTCTGAGCCGAGATGAAGGTTGTCTTCTGTCCTGAGCACCCTAGTGACCTGGAGGAATGATGCCACTGATCTTGGGCTTGGGAAAGGGGGTGTCAATGAAGGAACCCACCCTGTACCCAGTTCTGAGCCTGATACCAGAGACTATGTCGCTTCTGGAGCTGTTCCTTGGTCTGGTGCCAGGGGTGGGGCCGGGACCCATTCTGGTACCTGGTCGGGTTCCACTGCTGTTTGCAGTGCGGGTTCTGGTTCTGGTAACGATTGCTGTGCTGGGTTGGGGCTGACTCCAGGTTTGACCCTAGACCTAGTATTAGGCTTGACTCGGGGGGGGGGGGCAGTGCCAGTCATGGTGAGGTGCCGAGGTGTGGCACTGGGTCTGGGGCTGACCTTGGGGCTGATACTGAAGGTAGCACTGGCATGGGTTCCAGCCCTGGTTCGGGGACACATTTCTCCCTACAACTGTTCAACACCGTCACTGGTGGGGATCAAAGCCACTGTGTGGGAGCTGTACAGCTCCATTCTCCCCACTTGGGGTTCCCACCAAGGGCACCATCTGGTTCAGACTTCAGAGTGTGGCTGACTCCACGATGGCGAGAGTGTCAGGCCTTCCCTTTGGGAGAGGTCCCCTGACCACTCTTGCAGCCCTGTCAGAGGACCTTGCTTGGTCTTCCATGATCATCCTCCTCCGCACCCTCGATCTGTCAGGTATTGTGGGATCTCTGGAGCCCGTGACCTAGCAGTAATACAGCAGAACGGCTGATATCTTCCATCAGTATCATCTTAAGTCTAACCAAGCCCAGTTTTGGCCTCAGGCCTGGACACCACAGGTCTCTTGAGTCCAGCTCTTCCTCTTCTACTTCCTCCTCCTCTCCGGATGAGGATTTTTCCATTCACATGTCCTCGAATGCTGAGCACTCTACGTTCCAGTGGTTCCTGATTGAGATGTTGCAGGAGCTGAAGATGGGGTCCTACATTGGTCACAGTACTTCTACCCTCGTGCTGAGATTCCTTGGGGATTTTAGCGATGACTCCTTCGTCATCCCTCCTTGGTCTTGGCCTTTTCAGAAGACATCCAGAAATGTCTGGCTCCTTCTTTATGCTCCTTCTCCCACCCATAAAGACATACAGTGCAGATACTGCATTTCAGAAGGGTCTTCTAGAGCTATACCATACCCCACCTTGGGGATTGTGGTACAGCAGATCCCCCTGATTGTAAACATGTTGTGCATGACCACTGTCCCAGTGCTGACTGTGGAGATGAATGCTTTGGGGAAAGGGTTTTTGGTGGCTTGCACTATGATGTGCATTGTTGCACATCAGGCAGCTTGCAGCAAGTGCCTGTATGCAAAAGCTAGGCCAGGTCCTAACTGCCATGCCTGACTGTGAGTTAACCAGGGCCTTTCTGCTCAGGGACTGGAACTGGCGAGGCACCAAGCAAGGGCATCATATGACACCAATAAGGTAACTTCCAAGCTGTCTGCATTCGGTGGATGGCATGGCTTCGTCTTTCCTGGTTGGCACCCCTTCTTGGAAGATATGAAAATTACGTACCCACTATAATTCTTAATCTTCCAGAATATCTTCACTATTCAATCACATGCTCACCCACCCTTCCCCACTCGGGTAAGAGCCAGGGCATCTGGGCAGCTCACCTTGTTGTGTGTCTGCACACTGGTATCCTTTTGCCACTCCCTTCAAAAGCTCTTGCTCTCTCTAAAAGTTCAGCTCCTTTCCTTCAGAAAGCATAAAATGGGAATGGGGTCCCTTGCCCTCTTTCCACCCCAAAAAAGGGGAGGTTAACCTTAAGTGTCTTTCATTCTTCTAAAAACTCTTTTCCTCCCCCTGTTGGGAGTGTCCTTGGCCATATCCCTGTTGCTGGCTTGCAATTTTTCATTCTGTCTGTACCTTTTCTTCTGCTATGCAGCATTGTCTGCTTCAGACATGATGTACTTGCCAACCTTACTGTCTTAGAAACATAGAATTTGTTGGCAGATAAGGACTGCTTTGCCCACCACACCTCTACCCTGGTGCCCCAGTCATTTCCTCCCCACCAGGTCTTACGAACCATAAGAAGCCAGCAGAATAAGGCCACTTGGTCTATCCAGTCAGCCCATATTGCAGAGTCCATAACTTAAGCTGCTGACCCTGTTCCCCCAATCCTCCCATCCCTTCCATCTTCCCCTCCCATGACCCTAAGGCCCTATCCACACTAGACCGAAAAACGCTCCCTGTAACGTTACAGAGTGCCCATAACATTACCGCAATGGCAAGCGTTTACACTGGTAACGTTACAGTAGCCGTTTTCGTAACCGTTGTTGAAACCTTTTAGGTGGTTTCAACAACGGTTACTGTAAAGGTTGCAGTGCCGTAACGTTACAGAGCACCATGTAAATGGACAACCACGGAGCCACCGGTCCCCCCCCCCCCAGTCCGCCAGTATACCGGCATGCCGTGCAGCGGCATCGTGCCGCCAGTCCCCAGCTCCCGGTGGTGTGGAGCGCGACCCAGTGCAAGGCATGTGGCAGGGGGCATTGGCAGACCTGTGCAGATGGGCCCCACACCACATAGGGGCACCGGACTGTCGTTGCCGAGCCTACGTCATCCGCACCCCACAATCAAGTCCCCACTCAGCCCCAGGATGCTCCCACTATCCTGAGCTGCTACCTGTCATGGCACGCACACTACCAATGCCAAGGGGTTGTAATGGGTGAGGAGAGGACGGATGACCTGTTCTACACCCCACAGACATTAAACCCTCACAACAGTCCCGTAGTCACGTCGCGTTAGCCCGTCCACTGGATAACCTCAAATGGTGCCATACTCCTTGCGCACTGGACAGGTATCCACAGCAGAGGTCACCTAGGATCCTCCACTACCCCGAAGTCACCGGGTAGCTGCCACCCAGGCAGCAGCCGCCACAGCAAGTCCTCTGGGTCTCAGGCAGGGCCCGGGGAACAGTCACGGAGACCACATCTCTGGCATACCATCAGCTGGGACGACTGTCCTCTGGAGCCTAGATCACGTCACAGGGCATGCCTGTGACAATGGCCACCACCGGCCGCCATGCCACAGAACACATCCGGGTTTCAGCCAGGCCTGGATGGACTACTCCAGATCCGTGGCCCCCCACTTCAACGGCCAAGGGTTCCTGAATATCCTGGCGGTTCAACGCATGCCACCTGACCAGGGTGCATCGCTCTCCAATAGCATGTACGGGCACCCCTTCGATGCAGCGGGTCCCAACTCCAGGTACCGGTGATAGTGCCTGTAGGCGACGACCTCTGCATTGCGCTGGGGACATGGGGCGGGTCCACAGCTGATCGCCCCGTCAGTCCTAGATTGCTCGCATAGTCAGTAGTAGGGCGCCGCCAGACACCACTTCTAGGGTCCACCGTGACGATGCCAGGCATCTAGTGGCATTGATGCGGGTGCCTGCTGCATGGGAGTGGTGCCCATAGCTGCCCACAGGCCAGACGTGCGGACGTCCTGCGCCGGGATATGGCCCACAGCGCTCTGCACTGCAACCGGGCATTGCACTGTGGCAAGCATGGGACATGGCGGTGGCATTGTGCTGGGAGGTGTGCTGGGCGTGGACTGGTGCGTCACAGTACTGTATTCTGGGATGTGCCCAACTACACAGGTTGGACACGATTCCGTACATTTGGCAGTGTGGACAGGTTGTAGTGGTTTGACACCATGTGCATGCATGGTGTGGACGCACTGTACCGATTTTGTTCTGTAACGCTTTCTGACCATTAGTGTTATCCAGTGTAGTGTGGACGGGCCTTCACTTTCCCTAATCTATCCCAGCCTCTTTGAAGTTGCCCATTGTCTTCAATGGGTCCACTTCTGGCAGTGTGTTCCAGCTGACCACCACGTTCTCTGTGAAGAAGTGCCTCCTAGCCTTCCCCTCAGCTTAAGACTGTGCCCGTTCATGTTTTGGCTGCCATTTATCTTAAAGAGACACTCTTTATCCACCCTATATATCCCTTTCAGGTACTGAAGGTCTCAATCATGTCCCTCTCTCCCTTCCTTCTCTTCTCTATGGAGTACTTGTAAAGGCCCCTACCTTGCCTCATGTGCTTTACCCTGCTGACTGCGAGTCATCTTCATTGCTGTCCTCTGGACAGTCTCCAGCATGTTAATTTCCTTTTTAAGGTGTGGGCACCAGTAATTTACTCAAGATGTGGCCTCACCAGTTACTTGTACAAGGACAGCATAACCTCTCTTCACCTACTGCTGATCCCCCTGGCTATGCATCCCAACATCTTATTTGCCCTTGCTGCTGCTTTCCTGCACTGCATGGAGTGCTTCATGTCACTAGTGATTGTCACTCCCAGATCTTTCACCTCCTCTGTTGCAGATACCCAGACCCTTCCCAGGTAGTACTCAGTCCTGGGATTCTTGGCCTCAATGTGCATGACTTTGCATTTCTTGGCATTGAAGCCAAGCTGCTAAATCCTAGACCACCTCTCAGGTCATCCTGTGGGTCCTGTATCCCTTCGGCTGTGTCCATCTTCCCACAGAGCTTGGTGTCGTTCGTGAATTGGCACATTTTTCCCTTAATGCCACCCAATATCATTGATGAAGACATTGAACACCACCGGTCCCTGCACTGAGCCCTGCGGGGACCCCAATGGTGACATGGATGCCACTACATCCTGGCCTTCAAAGTGTAGCAGGCCTTTGGTCACACCAATTTTGTTGGATATGCTCCCTTTTCTTGCATGGAAGTAAAGTTGCCCTGTACACTCTTCCCCCATTTCCTCTAAATGCACTGCCCTGCTGTCTGTCCCTTGGTTAACCCCTGTAAGCTCCTCCCGTATCCTCTCATTTAAATCCCACCTGACTCCCTGCCCTTCTCTTGTCCAGTACTCACTCCTTTCTGGGACTGGTGCAGCCTATCCACCCAAGCTGATACATTAGTTAAGATATACAGTGTGCTATTTGGTCATTATCCAGTACAATAATAAGGTAAGACACAAAAGTAACATATGTAGGAGAACTTGAGTTGGGTTAGCTTTTTATTTTCTGTATTTATTTTACAAGTTTTACTAGGAAAAGTCAACTGAGGTGAGAACAGCTTGTTGCTAGTGGCTAGCTTGCAGTAGTCCTTGGAGAAAGATTAAATGCACAAGCTTTGGCTTTGACTGTAACTAAAAAGGCCTGGGTAAAGCATCAGTATTTGTTAGCTTAAAATGCCATCATTTTTTGTTGTTGTTAGCAAAAATGTATTCCTAAAATCCTTAGATTCATTCTCAATGTATTTTTAATGTTCTCTGATATGTTTAAAACAGATTTTATTGCTAGTTTTGCAATCAATGAGTCAAGCCCAAAATTTCTTCTGATGGAGGTTACTTATCGAATGTACAGTACATGGTAGATTCATGCTGTGGAAGTATTAGGATGATGTTGCCATGTTTCAGATGGCAAACAGCACAGCAGTGTACCAAGATATTTCATTTTTTTCATAATGGGCATGGCGCAGGAGCGGGAACTTTTAAAAACTTCAAAATCCTTTATCTTAGTTTAAATAGCAGGATCAGCATTCATCTCCATCATGTATAAGAAAACGCACTTAACACAGCGTTTCTAAAAATTGTAGCGCTGTTGATTTCATTGGTCATGTTGATGAACTCTACATTGCATTAATCTTTGATTATTATACTAACAGAGCTGTTGATCAGGTGTCTGATGAGCTGTCCATTTTCTTTGTGCATCGTGTATCTTTAACAGCTAAGAAAAAACTTTCTGCATTGTGTGACAGGGTTGTATAAGGCCCTATCCCATTTGTTATGCAGAAAGAGTTAAATGCTAGGATCTGTTCTGTCCTCTTCTTTTCTGTCTCTTGTCTGTCTGGTTGCGCAACCAGATGTTCTCATGAGACTTTGGAACTGATCACTCTGACAGTCTTGTGCTTCTCCACCTCTCGA
This sequence comes from Neoceratodus forsteri, assembly GCA_016271365.2. Taxonomy (NCBI): domain Eukaryota; kingdom Metazoa; phylum Chordata; order Ceratodontiformes; family Ceratodontidae; genus Neoceratodus; species Neoceratodus forsteri. The sequence continues at coordinate 1,630,217,526 of CM057453.1, forward strand.
TATCTCTCTGTCTTCACTTTCTGTTTCTACTTTTTCTTCCCTCTTGCATATCTGCAGTTTTAAAATATATATATATATGTGAATCTTTGTGTGAAACTGTAAGTGATATTGGGATCCCTTTGTTTGAAACTGTATATAGTCGTACTGTTGAAATGATTGCAAAAAGCTATTTGGAATTTAGGGGGTTAACCTGATATGCAGTTTGAGCTCTTCTCAGGCTTGTTTGCAAACTCTTTTGCAGAGCTGTCAGAAGAAGGTCAGTTCTGGGATATCATGTTCTATTTTGTAGCACCTGCAAAGAAACTGACAAGAACATTTCATGAGAAAGCAGGATGTTCTAGGGTGTGAATATGTTGTTCATCCACACTCTTTGGCATATCCTTTCCTTTAAATCTCGCTGGAAAGTCTTCAAGCTGGCTCCTCCCACCCACCCGGGTGGGAAATACCTCGGCTCCGCCCTATGACGCCAGATCTTCCTTTCCGCTGGAAGATTCAGGTTCCCTCGTGCTAACTCTAGCCATCATAGGCCCTGGATTCATACCGTCTGTTTTTACCGAATTTGACTCTCAAACTCGTCAGAGTTTTCGATTTCGATAATAGCGCATCGGTTATGGAGGACAAGTCATCCCCCGGTTTTTGCCGGTGTACGTGCGGCCAGAAAATGTTGCGCACTGATCCCCACCTTACCTGCGTGTACTGCCTAGGTGTCAGTCATGACGCCATCACCTGTACCTTTTGCTTGGCTTTCCATCCCAACGCCCCTCGACGACCCATGGTGCCTTAAGCTGGGGAGACCGGAGAAAGGAACCACCAGTGAAATCTAAAAGCCCGAGTGGGGGCGGTTTCCTTCAGCCGTGGGATCCGCCCAAGCAGCTCGAGCAGATGAAGGCCTTCAAAGAAGAAGAAGCTGCCCAAGCTTCGGCCAGCCGAAGTTTCTTTGTGCCTCTCAACCTCGGTTCTTCTTTCACAGATTCCTTCAGGGAGATGTGTCAGTCTCTCCCCACTGGGGTGAGGCGCCCTCGGGCTTGCACTCCCCCCGCCCTCGGAAGAGGGACAAGGATCCAACACCTTCGAAGAGGAGACGTTCCTGGGACCGAGAGAGAGAGGTCCGAGTCCCAGGACACTGCGACCTTGACTTTGGTCGAGATCACTTCCTCGGCCGCCGGCTTCACCGATCTTCCGTCTGGCCAGGCGGAGACCGAGGGATCGGCTGATCCAGCCGAGATTGTTCTCGAGCCGATTTCTCCGACTCTGGTTGATGATTCTCTAGAGAGGACCCCGGTCCTTTCTTTCCCCAATGACGAGACACTTCCTTTGGGTGTCCCCATCAAGGGAATTGATCCGGAGCCTCAATTTCACCGACCCGGTTTCATGATCCTAATCGACCCCGTCGGTCTCGATGAGGACTCAGTCTCCTTCTTCAGCAGGAAAACTGAAGAAAAGCCACCGACATTCAAAAGAGGTGCGCCACAGGTCCTCATCCTCCTCTGACAAGGAGAAGCTCGGAAACTCCGTCGGCGTATGAGGAGCTTATGTGGCAATAGCTGCTTTTGGCCAGACAGAAGCCGGCTCGCCGTCCACCCGGCCATTACTTGGCCTGCACCTCAAGGGCCGACACCGACTCCTTGGAACCAAAATCTTCAGTTCCTCCTCCTGTGGGGCCGGCCGTTATTCCTAAACCCATACCGGTCTCACCACCGATTAGGGTGGAACCACCGCCTAAACAACCCATCTCGGGGGCTCCCTCAAAAGGGGATCATCCAGACACCGGGCTTCCCCGACGCCTGTCCATCACGGTTACCCCTGACCGCCCTCGGCGTATCGAGGGGGACATAGGCGGGAGACTGCTGTACCCCAATTCTTCGGATTTGAATGCCACCGGTTTGCACTCCCATTCGGGTGATGAGGAATCACTCTCGGCTGGCCTGGAGAAAGGTTCTTCCTCCTTTCAGGGCATCCTCTGCCTCATTTCCGATTCCACCAGAATGCCCCTGGAGTCTATCCAAAAAAAGGCGGAGTACCCCCTTACGAATATCCTTAAGAGGGGGGATACCCCGACAGAGGCCTTCCCAGTGGCTCCGCCACTTTCTTTCCGCCTGGTCCAATATCACTTCGGACAGGTGGGTTCTAGAAGTGATCGGGCAGGGACTGCCTCTGGAATTCAAGCAGTACCTGCCTAGCCGAGCCCGAGCGCCTCAGGAGGAAAGAATCTCAGCTCGCACGCAGTCAGCTCTTCGGGACGACATAGCTCAGCTCCTCCGCAAGGAGGCAGTAGCTCCAGTGCCGGATCCACCTGTAGACCCAGGCTTCGTATCCAGGTACTTCCTGGTGCCCAAACGGACGGGGGGTTAGCTCCCCATCCTAGATCTCCACGACCTGAATCAGTATCTCAGGTCTCACACCTTCCGGATGGTAACTCTGAACCAGATCATACTATCCCTGGAGCGAAACATGCGGTTTTGTTCTCTGGATCTGCAGGACGCGTTCTTTCACGTCCCAATCCGTCCGACCCACCAGCGGTTCCTCTGCTTCAGGGTCGATTGGACCCTGTACGAGTTCTGAGCCATGCCATTTGGCCTGTCATCGGCCCCACGGGTCTTCACCAAGTGCATTGCAGTGGTGGCAGCCCATCTTCAGCATCAAGGAGTTTGAATCTACCCTTATCTTGATGACTGGCTTCTGGCAAGTTCCTCCCTTCAGGAGGTGGAGAGAGCCAGGGATCTGGCTCTCCGAACCTGCTCTCAGCTTGGCCTCCTGATCAACGAGGCGATGGGCTTCATCAGGGCAGAGCTTGACTCTTGTCAAGCCAGAGCCTGGCTCCCGGCAGACAGGGACTAGGTTCTTTCTTCCTTTGCCCGATCATTTCTGGTTGGGCTCTTGCGCCCTGCCCGGGACTTTCTGTGCCTTCTGTATTACATGGCGGCGTGCACCTCAGTGGTGTGTTGGGCCAGGTGGCACATGTGCCCCCTCCAATGGGAGCTGGACGCCCAGTGGACTCAGCGCCACAGTCAATTCGACCAGCTGATCACGGTAACCCAGAAGATGTGGGATGCTCTCCAGTGGTGGACCATCCCAGAACAGTTGCAGAAAGGGATCCTATTTGTCCGCCCGAGCCGACGGTCGTCCTCCACGACGACGATGTCTCTCTCATGGGCTGGGGAGCCAACATGGGGGACAACAGGGCCCATGGGTTCTGGACCCCCGAGGAGTCCCAATGCCACATCAACCTGTTGAAGCTCAGAGCAGTCAGACTGGCACTGTCACCATTCGCTCCTCAGCTCCGGGGTCAAGTGGTTCAAGTCCAGATGGACAATACCACGACCATGTACTACCTCAACAAACAGGGCGGCACGCACTCCCGTCTGCTGTGCAAGGAGGCGCTCCACATCTGAATCCTCTTCAGCCAGTTGGAGGCGGATCTCCTAGCCATCCATGTGGCAGGAGTCTCGAACCAGCTGGCGGATGCTCTCAGCCGCCTAGGCCAGACATCCCACGAGTGGTCCCTCCTTCCAGAGGTAGCTTACAGTCTGTTCTCCCATTGGGGCAAACCGTTGGTGGACCTGTTTGCCTCCAGGGAGAATACCAAGCTGAGTCTGTACCATGCCCGCCCCCTCAGCAGGGCTCGCTGCAGGGGGATGCCTTTTCGAGGCCGTGGACCCCTGCCTCCTCTGCGCCTTCCCTCCATTTCCCTTGATCCACAAGGTGTTACTCAAGGTGAGAAGGGACAAGGCGAAGGTGATTCTGGTAGCCCCGGATTGGCCACGCCAATTCTGGTACCCAGATCTCCTCAGCCTCAGCTGCAGGTCCCTGGAGCGGCTTTGCACACTCCTGGACCTGATATCATTAAACCAGGGGAAGGTCTTCTATCCAGACCTTCAATCCCTGCACCTCATAGCCTGGTACCTGAGCGGCTAGACTTCCAGGCTCTGGGTCTTTCCGAGGATGTCTACACTGTGGTGGAGACATCTCGCAAGGAATCGACCAGGAAATGTTATGCCTTCAAATGGAAGAGATTTTCCATTTGGTGTCAAGGTAAGAGTCTGGACCCCTTATCCTGCTCTGTGGCTAACATTCTAGACTACCTTTGGTCTCTCTCCAAAGGGGGTCTGTGGTCCTCGACCCTTAGGATGCACCTAGCAGCCATTTCTGCTTACTGAGTGCGGGCCGGTCAGCCGACATTGGCACAGGTGACATTGGTCGGGCACTTCTTCAAAGGCCTGGATCACATATCCCCTCCGGTGTGTGAACGTCCACCTCTGTGGGATCTCTTGCTGGTTTTGGCAAAGGTCATGGGCAAGCCATTCAAACCATGCACAAGTGTGAGCTCTCTCACTTGTCGTGGAAGACGGCCTTCCTGGTGGCTATCACGTCAGCCAGAAGGACAGGAGAGCTCCAGGTGCTTTCGGTGGACTGCCCTTATCTGGTCTTTCACAGGGACAAAGTTGTCCTGCGCCCACACCCGAAATTCCTTCCGAAGGTGGTCCCAGAGATTCACCTTAATCAGGTGTTGACTTTGCCGGTATACTACCCTAACTACACCTCGAATGCCGAGTACAGGCTCCATACTCTGGACCTGAGACGTGCTCTCTCCTACTATAAGGAAAGAATGGCGGAAGTTCGTGGAGAGGTTCGCCAGCTGTTTGTCACCTACGCTGAAGCCGCTTCTGGCAGACCTGCAGCCAAACGGACTGTTGCAAGATGGATCACATCATGCATAGGTCTTTGCTATGAGTTGGCGGGCAAGGAGCCTCCCAGAGGGTTAAGAGCTCATTCTGCCTGCCATACTGCTGCATCGGTGGCTTGTTCCAGGGACATCCCTATCCAGGAAATCTGTCGGGCTGCTACCTGGAAGTTAGCAAACACCTTTAGTTCCCACTACCACATCGACCTTGAGTCTAGCCGGGATGCTGGATTTGGGGCCTCGGTTCTCCAGTCTCTGTTTCCTCAGTATGGACTGTGTGCCTTACCTCCCTCCTCCCGGAGAACTGCTAGGAGTCTGCCAAAGAGTGTGGATGAACAACATATCCATGCTCCTAGAAGAACAGGTTACTCACCTGTAACAGTAGTTCTAGGAGTGGTCTATGTTGTTTATCCACACGCACCTACCTGGCTTTAGGCGCGTCACCTTGTTCCAGCGGGCTAAGATCTGGTGTCATGGGGCAGAGCCGAGGTATTTACCACCCGGGTGGGTGGGAGGAGCCAGCTTGAATACTTTCCGGCGAGATTTAAAGGGAAAGGGACATGCCAAAGAGTGTGGATGAACAACATATACCACTCCTAGAACTACTGTTACATGTGAGTAACCTGTTCTTTCTTAACGAGTTCCCAGGCAAAGACTTATAAAAGAGCTGCAATGCTTTTGTGAGATTTTGTGAGTAAGAAACAAGACTGAAACTTGGAATTGAAAAGAAACCCTCAGATGAAGGACTTTATTTTCTCCGTTTGTACTGCCTTTGTACATAGTTATACTGAATAATTTTAATTTTATTTTACTGTTATTGATAATAATAAAACAGTACTGCTAATTTTAAAACTGCTCCTGGTCTTCCTTTGCTTCCTGACCTGTGACTCGAGACACATTGAACCATGTCCAAAACCTGAGAGTCGCTTAATTGAGGGCAGCTTTTATTCAAAAGCCACTGATCCAATCAAAATGCTATATATATATATTTTTGCTAATGTATCCTGCATTAATTGACCTACAGTAGCTCACGTTATAGGAGGCTGGATACCACGTGAGAGAGCTGGAGCTGGATGTCCTGTGGGGCGTGCTACGGGCTAGAGGTGTGTACACCCGCTGTTGGGTAGTCAGGAAGGGGGGGAGGGGTGACAGTTTATATCACGGAGGGAATAACTTGCACAAGGGAGGAGTTGGAGGAAGGGAAGGTGGAGGCATTATGGATTCAATTAAGGTCCAATAGAGGGAGAAAGGCAAGGTTGGGGTGGTTTACAGACCACCCAGTCAGGATGAGGAGAGGGACAGGGAACTGAGCTCACAAATATTGGAAGCTGCAAGGAAAGGAGAGGTGGTAATTGTGGGGGACTTCAACCTGCTTAAGGTGGACTGGAGCAGAGCATTCACAACATGTGCTAGGAGTCAGGTGATCCTGGAAGGACTGCAGAGTGGGTCCCTGACTCAGGGCATCACAGAACCAACAAGAGCCGAGGCAGTTCTTGATCTGGTGCTCACAAATGGGGAGCATGTATAGGAAATAATGGTCAGGGAGCCACTGGGTGGAAGAGGCCATTGCACAGTGTGGTTCCAGTTGGATATGGGCAGGGAAAGCATCCTGACTAATCTTGGATTTCAGGAGGCGGCGATCAGGAAAATGGGCGGTGCTAAGGAGCCACCTGGCGGGCATCAGAGCAGATATGGGGTGGATCAAGGTGATCATCACTATGAAGGAATAATGGTTGCCACAGATGAGTGTGTTAGTTCGGGAAGAACACAAGGGCTTGCTACTTAGCTAGTTCTCAGTTCTGGGGTTGCCAGGCAGTAAGGGAAAAGAGGTTGGCCTACAGAAAATTCAGGAAGACCGAGAGAGAGAAGGATAGGGAAAATTACCTAAGGTTGGCTAGTGAGGCAAGTAAGGAAGTCCAGCGAGCAAAGGCACAGAAGGAGCTGCAGATAGCTGAAGGAATTAAGAAGGGGGAGAAGGCTTTCTTTTGCTATATAAGTGGTAAAAGGGACAAGAAAGAGGGGATTGTCAGGCTTAAGAAAGGGGAGGAGTGGGTGGATTATAATGGGGGGAAAAGCAGAGATACTAAATGAATACTTCTGTTCTGTCTTCACCAGGGAGAAGGACAGACCAGTGTCTTCAGGAGGGAAAAGAGACACAGATGTAGTGATAGAGCAGTGAGGAGGGCTGCTGGCATTTAAGGTGGACAGATCACCAGGCCTGGACAGAGTACATCCAAGGGTACTAAAGGAACTGGCTGAGGAGCTGGCAGCCACTGGCAGAACCTATTTAATAGTTCAGTAGAGTCAGGCATGGTACTGCAGGACTGGAGAAAAGTACATTAGTGCTCCTCCACAAAAGCGGTTCCAAGGATGACCCAGGGAATTACAGACCAGTCAATCTGACCCTATTGTGGAAAGCTCATGGAGACCATACTAAAGAAAGCATGGTGGAATATCTAGAGGAGCATGGTCTCTAGGGTGTGAGGAAACATAGGTTCATGGGGGGAGATTGTGTCAAACAAATCTGATTGACTTCTTTGACTGTGTCACTAAGACAGTAGACATCCTGTATCTTGATTTCAGCAAGGCCTTTGACTCTGTGCTCCATAAAAGGTTTATCAGGAAGTTGGTGGATCTCGGAGTTGGCGAAAAGATGGTCAGATGGGTGTAAAACTGGCTGAGGGACAGAACCCAGAGGGTGGTTGTGGGGGAAGAGTTATCTGGCACCAGAGAGATAGCTAGTGGGGTCCCGTAGAGCTCGGTGCTGGGGCCGGTGTTGTTCAGTGTCTTCATCAATGACATTGGGGATGGCATTAAAGGCAAAATGTGCCTAGTCATGGATGACACCAAGCTCTGTGGGAGAATGGACACAGCTGAAGGGATACAGGACCTACAGGATGATCTGGAAAAGCTGGGGAGGTGGTCCAGGATCTGGCAGCTTGGCTTCAATGCCCAAAAATGCAAAGTTATGCATATTGGAGCCAAGAATCCCAGGACAGAGTACTACCTGGGTGGAGTCCGAATGTCTGCATCAGAGGAGGTGAGGAACCTGGGATTGATGATCACTAGTGACCTGAAGCACTCCACGCAGTGCGAGAAAGCAGCAGCAAAGGCAAACAAGATGCTTGGATGCATCTTCTGCTCCTGCTTCTAGCATGTTTTCCATCCTCCGCTTCCCCCCCCATCTCATTCATTCCTATCCTCAGACACCACTACACTGCTATATTCTGTTCCTCCATAAACCTCCTAATTTCCAACAATTAGCACTTGCTCCTCTCCATAGATATCCTTACCTTATCTCCCCTCACACCTCTCACCCTCTCATACCTATCCCATGCCCCTTCCCCCACACTACCTTATTATGTTCTTCCCTATTCTTTATTATATCCAACGGCCAGCACTTTTCCTTTACCTTAATAGTAATCCCTATCTATCCATTCTCTGCACTTCCTCACCTTTTTTAATGTCTCTGCTCCCTCTAGGCACACCCATTCCCCAGTCTTAGTCTGACTGCTGCCTATCTAATGTGTTTAATTTACCTTTATCCACTAAAATTTTGCCATATTATACATTATGTACTGCCGATTACACTGGGATCTATTGTATTATGTTCCGTGCTTATTGTACATTATGTAACTGCTGCTTTCACTGGATATAGTGTATTGTATTGCATGATCTTACTTCGGGTGTCCGCTCTTGCAGCAGGTAATACAATTAGGACTGTAGCCAGCAGGCGAAAGGACCCCACGACAAAGTTCTAGCCAGCAGTCTATGGCGGGACCGCCTCAAGGCCATGTATGGTATGAAGAGTGGGCGGTCCCAACGTGCCCCAGTTCTTTTCCCCACCATCGATCAAGATTCATTGGCTCCATGGCTTGCCTCTCACTAGTCCGACCACCATATTTTCTTCAACTTAAGAGTTTATTTTCTTAGTTATGCTTTTAGCTATCATTTCTCCTTTATGTTGTCTTCCCCAACACCCTCTTCTAGGCATGCTAACAAGTGTGTCTGTGAGAACAGATCCCTTGAAAGATGGCCACTCAGCCTGTCTGCTGTGTCTGAGCCCAGACCACGACACCCAGCATTGCCCACACACAGATCCACGCCAGAAAACCCTGCAGGCCCACCTCACAGAGCAACGGTTGGCTGCCATGCAGCGGGAATCCTCTTCTGAGAAAGAATCTTCCCACCATTCTCACAAAAAGTCTTTGGGGAAACACAAAGACAAGAGGATAGAGAAGATGAGGGACTCTTCGCGATCGAGATCCTCTGGCTCTAATTCTGCCTCCAGGGGAAGTTCAGACTCTGCTTTCCTTGGGACTTCCCAACTCACTGTGGTCAAGCCCCCAGCCATGGTCCAGGCATCAGGCAACAAGGACAGAGGATCTGTGACTTCGGGCCCCTCTATCCAGCCTATAAAAATCAGGCCGTCGGTACCCCCGACAGGCCGCTCTACTGATGCAGGTAAGTGGCACCCATCAGTTCCTTCCTGGCTGGCCTCTGTATGCGGTTCTGACTCCCAGGACAGGCACAAGGCCTCGGGTCACACCTCTGAGAGATTGTCCTCCCTCCCACCCAGGCACTCCACGAAGCTGGCAGAGAAACACTCCAAACTGCTGTCGGACAAATATCCGCCTTCTAAACAGATGTTGGACCAGCTCTATTGTCAGACATCCGACGACACTACTACGATTAACCAACTGCCGACACTGCCGGCAGGAGCACCATCATCTCTGGTTTCACCCCCTCCACTGGTCAATGACAGGTCCAAGGACAAATGGGCATCAGTCCCCCAGGAGAAAATGGCCACCGCAGACGGTTTGGCTAACACCACCCCGTCATCACCCCTGATCCGTCCACCGATGCCAGACCGAGGCACGGTGCCAGATGCCAGCACCGGCACCTGACCGGAAGAGGGAGCTGGACTGACACCGGGCCCAGCGTCAGGTTCATATCCCAAACTGAACCTGGCACAAGTCAAAGATCTTTTCAGCCATTGGTGGGAGACTATTCGCACAGACATTCTCCCTCCAAAGCCATAACCAGATGTGACCACAGTTCCGTATAATGGGGCTCCTGCAAAGGTTCCTACCCCAACTCCGGACCAAGCCAAGGTCCCTTCACCTTCTCTGGATAAGGGCCATGGCAAAGAAGAGCCTCCACTCCCTGACAAGCCCAAAGGGAAGGCTCCGTAAAGGTGTCTGGGTCTAGGTCACGGAGTCTGAGCCCGTCAAGCTACTCTGACCGGCATGGACATAGGAAGAGGCGCCACAGATTACACTCCTCTTCCTCGTCGAACTCATATCAGCCCTCGGACTCTTCCTATTCGGACTCGTCCATCGGGGACTTATCTCCTCTGGATCCACAAGATGCACCCAAATCCCCTCCTGATGACCCATCTTTCATGGCAGTCATGAGGCACATCCAGTCTAATATGGGATGGGACACAGAGGACCTGGACTCGGAGGGAGTGTGCCTGGCGAAATATTTGCGCTAGAAACACCCAGAGCTGGTGGTTATCCCACCCCTGGTGGCCACCTTCGCGGGTGTCATACTGGCCTTGGAAGCACCCACACACCTCCACCGCAGTCCCAAAGAAGGCGGATCGCCTCTATAGGGCCCTTAAGGAACAACCTTTTTTGGCGGAGCATCCATTAACTGAGTCAGTGGTGATTTCGGCAGCCCATGACTGGTCTCAGAAGCCGAAACACCTCAGCACACAACACCCGGACAAAGAGTCTAAGCAGTTGGACTCCATGGGGCGTAAGATATATTCTTCCGCTACTTGCAGTATCAGGAGCTTGAACCTTTTAACGCGCATGGTTCAGTTCCAGAACGCCCTTTGGGAACAGAGGATGGATATTGTCCAAGAAATCCCAGACTGTCTGCAGAAGGCAGAACTCCTCAAGCTTCTATATATATTCCCGACCCCAAGCTTACCTCCGTTTAAATGGGGCAATAACCTCTCCCATTCAGTTGTGCCAGGGAACACGTCAGGGATGTCCTCTCTTCCCTTATCTCTTTGCGTTATACATGGATGATCATTAGACAAAACCCTTGGGTGGAGGGCATACCGGTAAGCCAAAAGACATACAAGATATCTCTCTTTGCCAACGAGATTCTCTTAACCCTTCTTTCTCCTGAATCTTCTATTCTGGCAGTTTGGGAGTCTTTCAAGAAATACGAGGAACTGGCCAATTTCAAGTTGAACATTACAAAGACAGAGGCCCTAATGCTTAACTTTATTCCCTCATAGAACCTGAACGTTTCCTTTCCTTTAAAGTGGCGTTGTACAAAATTTAAATATCTGGGCATACATATCCCACAAAATCTTGAGCACCTTGAGCTTGTTAATTATGAACCCCTTCTTTTAGTTCAGGAGGATCTGATCAGGTGGGCTAACCTAAAATTAACCTTCTCTCAAAGAATAGAAACCATATGAATGAATATTCTTCCCAGGTTGCTTTACTTGTTTCCAGAACATACCGATTTTCCCATCTGCCTTTTATTTCAAATCCTGGAAATACAGGTTACTCACCTGTAACAAGAGTTCTAGGAGTGGTATATGTTGTTCATCCACACTGTCTGGCAGGTTCTTTGCCGCTTTAAATCTTGCCGGAAGGTCTTCAAGCTGGCTCCTCCCAGCCACCCGGGTGGTAAAACCCTCGGCTTCGCCCCATGACGCCAGATCTAGCCCGCTGGAAGCCAGGTTGCGCGTCGAAGCCGGGGAGGTCGGGTGGGTCATGTGGATGAACAACATATACCACTCTTAGAACTCCTGTTACAGGTGAGTAACCTGTATTTCTAGGGACGTGGATATGTTGTTCAATCCACACTTTGTGGCAGACTCCTAGCAGTTCTCCGGGAGGAGGGAGGCAAGGCGCGCACCCCCGATACTTACTTAGGGAATAAGGACTGGAGAACTGAGGTCCCAAAACCAGCATCCCGGCGTGACTCAAGGTCAATGTGGTAATGGGAAATGAAGGTGTGTGCTGACTTCCAGGTAGCAGCCTTGCAGATTTCCTGGATAGGGACATCCCTAGAAGCAGCCATCGAAGCAGCAGTATGGCGGGTAGAATGAGCTCTTATCCCTTTGAGAGGCTCCATGCCTGCCAACCTATAGCAGAGATCTATGCAGGAGGTGACCCACCTGCCTATCGTCCACTTAGCTGCAGGTCTGCCAGGTGCAGCTTCAGCATAGGTGACAAACAGCTGGCGAACCTCTCCCCGAACTTCAGCTGTCCACTCCTTATAATAAGCGAGCGCTCTTCTAGGGTCCAGAGTATGGAGCCTATCCTCCGAGGTGTGATTGGGGTAGAACACCAGCAGAGTCAACACCTGGTTAAGGTGAAACTCCGACACCACCTTCGGAAGGAATTTCGGGTGGGGGCGCAGGACAACCTTGCCCTGTGGAAGACCAGATAGGGAGACTCGATGGAAAGCATCTGGAGCTGTCCCATCCTTCTGGCTGACATAATAGCCACCAAGAAGGTGGTCTTCCATGACAGGTGGAAGATATTGCACCTGTGCATCGGTTCGAATGGCTTGCCCATGAGCTTAGCCAATACCAGCAGTAGATCCCACAGAGGTGGAGGTTCTCACACCGGAGAGGATATGTGATCAAGGCCTTTGAAAAAGCGCCAGACCACCTTCTCCTACGCCACCACTGCTTGCCGGCCCGGGCCTGGTAAGCAGAGATGGCTGCCAGGTGCACCTTAAGGGTCGTCGACCGAAGCCCTAGCTGAGAAAGGGACCACAGGTAGTCCAAAATGCTAGCCAATGTACAGGAAGAAGGTTCCAACCCCTTGTCCTGACACCAAATGGAGAATCTCTTCCATTTAAAGGCATAGCATTTTCTGATCAACTCCTTACGGAACGCCTCAACGACGTTAAGGACCTCGTCGGAAAGACTCACGGCCTGGAACTCTAGCCGCTCGGGAACCAGGCCGTCAGGTGCAGGGATTGAAGGTCCGGATGGAGAACCTTCCCCTTGTCGACTGAGATCAGGTCCGGGTGGGCTGGAACCCGCCTCCGGAGCCTGGAGCTGAGGCTGAGGAGATCTGGATACCAGAACTGGCTGGGCCAGTCTGGGGCTACCAGAATCACCTGTGCCTTGTCCCTCCTCGCGAAGCACCTTGTGGATCAAGGGAAATGGAGGGAAGGCGTAGAAGAGGCCTAGGGTCCACGGCCTCGAGAAGGCATCCCCCTGCAGCGAGCCCTGCTGAGGGGGGGCCGGCATGAAACAGCCTCAGCTTCGCATTCTCCCTCAGGGTAAACAGGTCCACCTGAGGGGTGCCCCAATGGGAGAACAGATCTTCTACTACCTCCGGCAGGAGAGACCACTCGTGAGATGCAGCGCCTATCCGGCTGAGGGCATCGGCCAGATTGTTGGAGGCTCCTGCCACATGGATGGCTAGGAGATCCGCCTCCAGGCTGATCACGAGAGACCAAGTGTGGAGAGCCTCCTTGCACAGAGGCCAGGAGTGTGTCCCGCCCTGACGGTTGAGGTAGTACATGGTCGTGGTGTTGTCCGTCTGGACCTGAACCACTTGACCCCATACAAACGGAGTGAAGGCGGTGAGGGTTAGTCGAACTGCTTGAACCTCCAGAAGGTTGATGTGGCATCGAGACTCCTGAGGAGACCAGAGGCCGTGGACTCTGAGCTCCCCCAGATGGGCACCCCAACCCGTCAGAGAGGCGTCGGTCGTTAGAGTGCCCGTCAGCTCGGGGCGGACAAACGGGATATCCTCCTGCAGATGAACTGGGACGAGCCACTACTGTAGGCCGTCCCACATCTCCTGGGTCACTGTCACTGGCTGGTCCGGAGGACCGAGGCGCTGTGACCATTGGCAGGCCAGTCCCCATTGCAGGGGACGCATATGCCAGTGGGCCCAATGGACCACGCTGGTGCAGGCCGCCATGAGGCCCAGAAGGTGCAGGAAGTCCCGGGCAGGGCGCAGTTGCCCAATCAGAAATGATTGGGCAAAGGAGGAAAGGACCTCGGCCCTGTCCGCCGGGAGCCGGGCTCTGGCTCGAAGAGAGTCGAGCTCTGCCCGATGAACTGAATCACCTGCGAAGGCACGAGTTCTGACTTGGCCTCGTTGATGAGGAGGCCAATCTGAGAGCAGACCTGGAGGGTCAGATCCCTGGACTGCTCCACCTCCAACCTGGAGGGGGCTGCAATCAGCCAGTCGTCCAGGTAAGAGTACACCCGGAACCCTCGGCGCCACAGGAATGCTGTCACCACAGCCATGCATTTGGTGAAGACCCTTGGAGCTGGAGAGAGGCCGAATGGCATGGTCCAGAACTCGTAAAGAGATCCCTCTGCTCTGAAGCGGAGGAATCGCTGATGAGACAGACGGATTGGGACGTGAAAGAACGTGTTCTGAAGGTCCAGAGAACAGAACCACATGCCGAGTTCCAAGGATGGAATGATCTGAACCAGAGTGACCATCCTGAAGGTGCTTGACCTTAGGAACTGTTCGGGTTGTGCAGGTCGAGAATGGGGTGCCAGTCCCCGTCCATTTTGGGACCAGGAAGTACCTGGACACAAACCCTGGGTCTGGAGGGGGGTCCGCTACCTCTTTGATCACCTCCTTCTGGAGAAGCAAGGCAATGTCGGCTCGATGAGCCAACAGAGAGGCTGCGGAACCCGTTGCCCCCGTGGGGCGACGGCTCGATAGGGAGGGAACTGCTCGAATTCCAGAGGCAGACCCCTGCCTACCACTTCTAGCACCCAGTGATCCGTGGTGATAGCGGACCAGGCGGGAAAAGTGGCGAGCCATCCCCTCATGGGGAACTGGGGGAAGTGACGAGGTTGGGGTGACACTCTCAACCCGTCACTGGGCAGGCTTGGAGGAAGGGCCGCTGAGGGACCCCCTGCACTCTTGCCTCCAGGCTTCCTCATGAGGAAGCGGCAGACTTGGCCTTAGGGCGCCAAGTATGAGCCTGCTGGCCCTGGTGCTGGTGTTGCTGGGTCGGACGTGCCGCAGGAGCAGAAGGGCAAAAGGGCTTATGCTGCTGCTGGCGGCCTTTGTCCTTCTGGGCAGATGTGACTGAGTCCAAGGTGGCATTGGACTTCTCAATTCTCTGGAGATGGCCTTCCACCACCGGCCCGAACAAGTCGGTGCCCAGGAAGGGAACATCTGCCAGCTTATGCTGGGTGTCCGCCGTGAAGGTGGAGATCCGCAGCCAAGCTCTGCGGCACATGGCCACTGTGGCCGCTACTGATTGGGCACAAGAATCGCCAATGTCCAACGAAGTTTGGAGCTGTTGTTTTGCCATCACCCTTCCCTGATCCCGCACTTGCTTGACCGTCGTCTGAAGGTCAGCCGGGAGATAAGGAATCACCTCATCCAGGGAACCCATAAGGGCATGTGAGAAATGCGCCATCAGAAGGGCCGAGCTAGCCTGACGAAGGCCTAGGGAGGAAGCAGCATAAACCTTCCGCCCCGCGTAATCCAACTTTTTGGATTCTTTATCGGGCAGTTTGTCCACGTCCCGAGCGTTCCCGGAACGCTGGAAAACGCTATCGGTCACTAAAACCTCCTCAGAGGGGTGCTCCGAGAAACTGGAGAGTGAGCCGGTGGGGACCGCGTACTTGCGAGCCATCCTGGCCAAAGGCGCGGGACAAGATGCTGGCCGCTGCCACAACTCCAGGGCTGGGCCAACAATGGCTTCGGCCACCGGAAAGGCCTCTGTAGGGGAATCCCCGCTGTCCAGTATCTCCATGAGGGGATAATTGGCCTGCTTTGAAACTGGTTCGAGCTGCATCCCAGTGGACTCTGAGATGAGTCAAAGCAAACCTAAAACGAGGATGGGCCTCGCCCACCGACTGGCCCCCTGCAGACTCCAGGTCAAGCGGCCTGGAGAACAGGGAGGAGTCAACAAACTCCGAGCAGTCTCAAGTAGCATGCTTAGCTACCATGCTTATTTGTAGAAGGCCATAGAACCTGTTCCTTCAGCCCAGAGAGGAGCAGGATTCTACTTACACTTTTCCTAGTGCCAAAAAGACGGGTGACCCGAGACTCCATTCTGGACCTCAGTGAACTAAACCAATTGAGTAATAAGAGGTTTCGGGTGGTCACCCTTTAGGGTCTGTGCCCCATGATACACCATGGGAACTGGCTGGCATCACTGGACATGCAGGATGCTTACCTCCGCATCCTCATGGCAATGCCCCAAAGGAGGTTCCTCAGATTCACCTTCCAGGGCAGGCACTTTCAATTCGGGGCACTATCCTTTGGCCTTTCATCGGCACCCAGGGTGTTTGCAAAGTGCCTTGCGATGGTAACAGCGGCCCATCAAAGGATGGGTTATTATGTCTTTCCATACTTGGACGATTGCCTACTGACAGCACCGTACAAGGAACAACTGCTACGATCCATTTGGGACACCTGTTCTCTCTCTTTGAGGGACTAGGTATCATGGTCAACATCCCGAAATCCTTCCTAATTCCATCCCAAAACTGGAACTTCATTGGGGCGCACCTCGATACTACTTGAGGGAGGGCCTACCTGCCCCAAGACAGAGCTGTCCAGCTTCAAGTCCTAGCTCGCCACATCTTTTCTGCCTCGATCGTACCAGCCAGAACTCTGTTAAGGCTGTTAGACCACATGGCAGTGTCCGTCATTACAGTCCCCTTTGTGAGACTCCACATGAGGACGATGCAGTGGACCCTACGTGTCCAATGGGACCAACGATGGGATGACTTGAATCAACCAGTCTCCATCATGAAACCGGTCCATCAGGAACTCACCTCTCAACCTCCAGCCTCATAAATCAGGAACAGGGCTTAAAAATCAGGGATAAAGGACCAAAATCAGGGACACATCTTCAAAATTGGTGATATCCACTCAGGAAGCTGGTAGAATAAGGGCTTGGTGTAAAATGCATTTTCTAAGGAAGAACAAGTCTGTACTTTAATGTTTGACATTATTTTGTACTTATAACCCCACTGATTGGTCACGGAAACACAATTTTTAGGAGGGACAGAGTAAAATGTTGAGGCAAAATCAGGGGCGTCCCTGACAATCAGGGACAGTTGAGAGGGATGGGAACTCCTGTGATGGATGACATCTCCTTCGCTGCACTGAAGAGATGTCCTTTCAAAGAGAAGTGCCAGACCAGGTCTTAATATCTGATGTCTCAGGTACAGGATGGGAGCACATCTAGACATTCACAGGACTCAGGGCTTCTGGTCCGTGAAATGAGGAATCTCTTTCACATAAATATTCTAGAGCTGAGAGCGGTTCTCACGCCTGCAGGCCTTGAGTACCATGTTCGACCAGGACACCTCCTTGTGCAAACAGACAGTATGTCAGTGGTGTTCTAGCTCAGCAAACAAGGAGGTACACACTCCTACCACCTCTACATTGAAGCAGTGAGGGTGTGGATGGGCCATATCCCATCGCCTAGAGATCTCAGCTGTCCACGCCCTGTGGTCCAGAATACTCTGGCCGATGCTGTCAGCCAACTCGGTCGAGAGCATACTGAATGGACTCTTCTCCAGTCTGTCATCAACAAGCACTTCGACAGATGGGGAAAACCCGAACTGGATCTCTTCACCACCGCTACCAACGCAAAACTGCCCAATTTTTGCTCGCTAGATCCAGGGCCTGGTGTTTTCTGGCAAGACACATTGTCCGTTTCCTGGAAGGGGAGATTCTTCTACATCTTCCCTCCGTTTCTGCTCCTTCAGAAGGTTCTTCTCAAGTTACAAGCAGAGGGTGCAACAATGATCCTGGTGGCACCACTATGGCCTTGACAGATCTGGTTCCCACTGCTGCAGCAGCTGACTGTGGAACCTCTGATTCCCTTGCCATTGAAGACTTACCTGCTTTCCCAGGACAAGGGGATCTTGGTCCACCCGAACCTTCAATCCCTACACCTACATGCATGGGTCCTGAGGACTTAGCCAGACTCCGCTTCAGAGTCTCGGACAAGGTCGCTGACGTCCTGGTGGCTGCCAGGAAACCCTCCACCAGAGTGACCTATGCCATGAAGTAGAAACGCTTTTGTCTCTGGGCTGTGGCTCGTCACCTAGACCCTTTGGCCTGTCTGGTGAACACTCTCCTCAAGTGCCTGTTGTCTTTCAGACTCAGGTTTGGGTTATTCCTCCATCAAAGTGCATTTAGCAGTCATTTCTGCCTGCCATATTCCTGTCGAGGGCAGAACTGTGGCACAGATGGAGGTAACCTGTATTTTTCTTAGAGGTATCCTACACATAAAGCCTTCCATAAATGACCCCATCCCTCCTTAGGACTTATTTGTTTTGGAGAAGTTAACTTTGCCCCCATATGAACCAGCCACAGATTGCGAGCTTTGCATTCTCTCTTGGAAAGTGTTATTTTTAGTTGCAGTGACTTCTGCTCGAAGGATTTCTGAGCTTCAGGCCCTGATGTGCAAGGAGCCTTATTTGGTGTTTCACAAGGACCAGGTGGCCTTGATAACCAATCCTAAGTTCCTACCTAAGGTGGTGTCTGAGTTGACTTTGAATCAGGACATCCAGCTTCCTGTCTACTACCCTGGTCATTCAAACAGGGAAGAGGCTCTTCTCCATACTTTAAATGTTCACCGCATTCTGCAGTTTTACTTGTCCAGAACAAAGGACTGTAGACATTCTGACCAGTTGTTTGTTTCCTTTGCCCCCAGGACCCAAGGGGGCCCTGTAGCCACACAGACCCTGTGAAAGTGGCTAGTTCATTGTATCTCATTTTTGCTATCAGAAGCACAACAAGCCCTTGCTGAGTTCGGTGAGGGGTCACTCCACAAGGGGTGTAGCGGCCTCCTTCGCAGCACTCCGAAACGTGTCTGCGTCTGATATTTGTGGAGCTGCTATGTGGCACACAGTCCACACCTTCAGAAGGCACTACAGTCTGGACGTTGCCTCTCGATGCAGAGCAGGCTTTGGCCTCGCAGTTTTGCAGGGTCTCCTCTCTTAAGAGAACTCCCCCTTTCTCTCTTTTGTTATCTAACCCCCCCGTAACTAGCATGGTTTTCTGTACTGCTTGGAAATCAGTCCTAAGTGTGTTACCTGCTGCAAGAGCTGACTCTCGAAGTAAGATAGTAGCGTTACATAAGAACTTACCGTAACAGTAGATCTTTGAGAGAAGCTCTTGCAGCAGGTATATTTCCCACCCTCCTTCCCCCTAGAGGTTTTCTACTGCATGCGACTTACATTGGCTATCTCATGTTGACTTTGTGAGGTACTGACCTCGGTTCCCTGGTTTAGATCACATTCCATCCTTATGCTGGAATCTCCAGTGGAAGAAGAACTGGGGGCATGTCAGGGCCACCCACCTTATACCATATGTGACATCGGGAGGCCGATGTGCTTGAGCGACCCCTGCCATGGGTGCTGGCTAGAGAATTGCCATGGGGTCCTGTCACCTGCCAGCCACAGTCCTAATTGTGTTACCTGCTGCAAGAGCTTCTCTCAAAGATCTACTGTTACGGTAAGTTCTTACGTCACTGTACTTTATCTTCCCCCTGTTTCCCCCTCCCCCCAGGATGCACCAGGAGACGAGCAATTTGTTGCTCAGTGTGCCTTTCCTGGTGAAACATTTCAATAAATAAATAAACAAATATCTAGTGGGATCAGTAGTAGAGAGGAGGTTATACTGCCTTTGTACAGGTCCCTGGTAAGGCCTCATCTAGAGTATGGAATTCAGTATTGGTGCCCACACCTCAAAAAGGACATTGACCTGCTGAAGAAGGTACAGAAGAGGGCTACAAAAATGATAGTGGGTCAGCAGGGTAAGGCATATGAGAAGAGGTTGAGAGCACCAAACATGTACTTCCTGGAAGACAGAAGGAGAGAGGGACATGATTGGGACCTTCAAGTACTTAAATGGGATAAATAAGGTTGATAAGGAGAGTCTCTTTAAGCTGGTGATGACCATAACACAAGGGGCACAGTCTTAAGCTGGAATGTGGGAGGTTTAGGAGGGAGGTCAGGAAGCACTTCTTCACAGAGAGGGTGGTGAACACTTGTAATGAGCTGCGGAAGAGGTGATCTCATTGAAGACAGTGGGCAGCTTTAAGAGAGGCTACATAGGCATGGGGAAGGTAAGGATAATGGGTAGAGAGGGATGGCAGGGACAGTAGCTCAAGCTATGGACCCTGCAATATGAGCAGATTAAATACACCAAATGGCCTTCCTTCTGCTGGCATCTTTGTATGTTCGTATGACTGCATGGCTTACAGCATCCACCCGCCCGACCCCCGTGCTAACACTGATATAAGGCATTGGCAGCAAATTAAGAAGGTACCATTATTTTATTGTGTTGTGTTCATAACAGAAAAGCAGCCCCTGGATTTCTAGCTTCTGGTTCGTTCAGAATCGGCTCAAACTATAAACACAAACAGCAGACCACGTGGTTGCGGCATCAATCAGCAGCAGTAACCCAGTCAGTCAGAATGGGGGCCTTGAAAAAACATTGGAACCCGATTCCCCTACCTGTATTAGCAGCAGCACAGCTGGAAAGGGGGTCAAGCCATTCGGTCCCAGGTAAGTCACATGGTCCAGAAGGATGCCAGGAGTTGAAACTGAGCAAGAGCGTTGCACGCTGGACTACAGTGATGAGCACCGAGAACTCAGAGTGACAAAACATGAGGAGCTGAACTATTCCAGCCAAATGCACAAAGACTTACAACTAAATGAAATACTTTTGACTTTTGAAATAAAGCTGTTGACCAGAGATAATCTTTCCCTACATTGTTGTAAAAGCAGTAAGATACTCCCAGTGGCTACAGTAATCATCTGTTAATCCCCCTCCCCGGGGGCATGTGGCATTCCCCTTCACCTTGTGTCGCATTAGGCCCCCACGGGATGATGAACAGATGGTTACTGTAGCTCCCAGTTATACCTTATTTCTTATTTGCCTCCTATTATTAAGCATATAGTTCGGGAACCAGTGAAGACAGTGGTGCAGGTGCAAGCAAACAGACCCTCACATGTGAATTTACCTAATATTGATCTTGTGCAGGGAGGCACCACCATCCTTGGAGTGAACCACTCTTTAAAATAATACTTTATAATGTATGTGGAGCTCTTGTTACCAACCAGAATAAAACAGTTTATAACGCTATAGTGTATAGTAGAACATTGCTTTTTTTTTGTTTTTTTTTATAGAATTCCATCCCTTTCAAAATACTGTCATACCACAGTTCAAAGATCATGGAATGTGATTGTACCCTTTAGTGGGATAACAGCATGCTGAAACCTCGAGACTGCATGAGTCAGTTTCGGTTTGAAAGCGAAGAATTATCATGCGCCCATTCACGCGTGGGCAATGTGGACAGTGAGAGGTTACATGATGGAAGGGTGGAGTCTCGCACTTGACGGGTGCAGCAGTTGGTAGTTTTTTTTACTGCGCATTATCAAAAAATACAGGCTTTGCAACTTTACGCACAACCAGTGTGTTCTTGGCACCTCAGGGTTCTTAGTCTAACCGATCTGTCGGAGGCATCAGAGACTTCAGTGACAGAACAGACAGGTTGTGCACAATTGCCCATCCAGTCTCTCTGTATCTTGATTCAGGAATGAAAGAAAACAAAAGATAAATTGGTATATTGATGTTTGTGCTAGAAGAAAACATTATTGCTGAAAGAAACTACATAGTGACTTAACAAATGCTGCTGATTATACTGCTGAGTCAAAGTGCCTTGGATTTCTAGCCCTCATATAGCCAGGGAACACTTTCTGTTTTAACTATGAAGATATCAAAACAACTGTAAAGATGGAAACTTTGCCACTTGCTTTTCTTGCAGTATTTTTTAAGGGCAGTAGATGTCAGCCTTGCTTCAAAAGACTGAGTATGCAAAGGAACTGTATGGTATATATAGTACTTCCACCAAAAATGTCTCAACTAGGTTATACTGTAGGTCTGCGTGTCATGCTTCCGTACAGTCTTTCTGAACTGGTCAGCCTTAAAATGGGAAGCATTGACCTTTAAAGTGCAGAGAAAACAGCTAGAATGCGAGCACATTCTTAAAGAATAAATCACGTAGGCCCTGCTCGCACTGGAGCATTTGAAACGATTCTCAGTGCTTGAACCATTTTAAATGCTTGCTTAGTCTCGGATTGGCGCTCGCATACTCAACCCACTTCCAGATCCGATTAGGATTCGGTCCAAACCCTGGTAAGACCAGGGTTTGAGCACGTTCTGTAAATCGCTTTGAAAATGGAATAGGTTTACTTACAGCAATGTAACGGTCCAATCCATTTTGATCCATGTTGGCTGGTGGAGCGCGTGGTGCATGATGGTAAGCAGCTTTTAGCAGCTGCCGAACCGACTTGTACTGCACACGGATTATAGCCATAATGTGAACTCCAGAGACCGCTTCTCCTGAAACGGATCAGAGAAGTGAGTTTCAGTGTAATGCAACAGCACGGTAAGCACAAATCCATTTTGAAAATGAATTTTGCAACGTCTGTATAGAATAGGGCCTAGTGCTAAGAAATGTTTGAGTGAGTACAATTTTTACTAGCTATATATCCACAGATAGCTCTAACATTGTGTAAACAACAGCGATCTTCATGGAGTGAAGGTAACTTTAGGTGTAAACTGTAGTGCTATTTGAAAATCATTGCAGTTGAGAGGTACAGAGTGCTATTTAAAATCATGGCAGTTGAGAAGTAAAGAGTGCTACTTGAAACTCATAGCAGTTAAGAGGTACAGGTATGCTTGCTGCTATCCATTTTGTAGGCAGACTTCAGCAAGTCCATACTTTTCTTTTGAATTATGTTTCTTCAGAAGAGATTGGCCTTCGGTGCAAGCAGTTTTATTTGCTTATCAGGCTTTATGACCTGGTTCTCATGTAAGGTACACATGACCTGACTTATTTTAGTGGAGATGCTCTGTCTGACACCAGTTGTTTCACAGAATGCTATGTGCTTAGGATCCCCTTATGAGTAGAGAGCAAACAGAAGCTGCTTGTAACTCTTCTTAAATATGCAGTTCTGCTCAGTTAGTGCTGTATCCATGATTGAAGGTTGAATGTCTGCATTGCATGTAACTGCTTTTAAGAACCTGTGCTCAGACTATATCGTGATTTATACTAACTGTATTTTTACATTCAGTTGTGCTTGCGCAAGGAACATCTAGCTACAAGCGGCTTTTCAGAGGTGTGTCACTGTGGAGCCAATTGCAGCTGAACCTCAAAGGGGTTTAGCACTGCAGACCAATGAGGAGCCACACTGTTCGTGACACTAGTCACTGCTTGTTGGGTGGAAATTTTGTGTACTTGAAAAACATCAGCTGCTCCTATCAAACAGGAGCGTCTGTCTTCTTTCATTTACGTAACGCTGCCCAGCAAACAGCACTCTGCCCTTACCTGCGCTCCTGCAGGCCTTTCCACACATTGTGCCTCTGTCAGACACACAAAGAGCCACTGGGAGCAGATAGCAGTCCTCCCCCAGCCCGCCCCATGCTGCCATTCCCCGTCCTGCCTTCACCACCAGCACAGTCCTGCAGAACAGAGTTAGCGTGCCCATTCCTCTCTCCACATGCACCCACTCAGCATGTAACAGATTAAATGCAGTGGCACAGCCGATGGTGCTCCCTGTGTGGCAGGGCCTGTGAGAGGACGGGGGAGCTGGGGATAATTCCCGGGTCCCGGCACATGGAGGGGCCCGCGTCCATGGCCCTCCCACCCATTGTCACCAATCATCATCATCACCATTAACTCACTCACACAGGCGGCATTACAATCCATTGCTCATACCAGTGAGTCACACACACACACACACACCCCGGATCTACTGTGGCCGGAGTGAAACCAGATCTTGTCTGGGTGGCGAGAAGCCCCTGAGCCGAGCGAGAAAGAAGCACGCACATTCTTGATGCCCTACAGGGGGCATGCCTCAGACAGCTAGTATTGGAACCCACTCAGGAGGGAGCAATCTTAGACCTGGTTCTCTCAAATGGGGAAGGAGAAAGAATCTCAGATTTAGAAGTGGGTAGCCATCTGGGAACAAGCGACCACCAAACAGTGTGGTTCACGATAAACACAGCCATACAATCAAGCCATACAAAAGCAAGAGTATTGGACTTTAGGAGGGCTGACTTTGGGAAAATGAGAGAGTGTCTCAGAAAAGCACTAGCAAACAAGCAAGAAGGAAGGGTGGAGGAACAATGGGGAGTGATCAAAACAGCCATCACAGAGACAACAAGCCTTTGTGTAAAGCAAATCAATAAAACACAATGAAGGAAAAACTGCTATGGTTCTCAAAAGAGGTGGCAGGGAAGGTTAAGGAGAAAAGGATATCATTCAGGAAATATAAGGAAACACAGAAGGAGCAGGACAGAGAACTTTATCAGTTAAAGCAGAAAGAGGCTGGGAAGGCAGTCAGAATAGCAAAGGCCCAAACCAAGGAAAGGATAGCCAGTTCTGTTAAAAAGGGGGATAAGACCTTTTATAGGTACATTAGGGAATGAAGAAAGACCAAAAGAGGAATACTGAGGCTTAATAAAGGGGAGGGAATGTGGGTAGAGGGTGACAGTGAGAAAGCAGGGATACTGAACGAATATTTCTGCTCAGTATTCACAAAGGAAGAGGAGGGAGAGGTACCTAAACCAAACAAGAGAAACACTCCGAAGACGGGGGTCGATACCAGTCCATTTACAGAAGAAAGGGTTCTGAAAGAACTAATAAAATTGAAGGTGGACAAAGCAGTGGGGCCTGATGGGATTCACCCAATAATTCTAAAAGAACTAAGGGTAGAACTAGTGACACCGCTGACTACTCTCTTTAACAAATCATGGGAGGTTGGGGTGGTACCTGAGGACTGGAGGAGGGCAGATGTGATTCCTCTTCACAAAAGGGGGAGCAGGACAGAGGCAGGAAACTACAGACCAGTTAGTTTGACCTCAGTGGTAGGGAAAATGATGGAATCACTTCTGAAGGAAAGAATTGTTGAATACCTAGAGGCCAGTGGGGCACAGGACCCAAGGCACCATAGATTCACGATGGGAAGGTCGTGTCAGACAAATCTAATATATTTCTTTGACTGGGTGACCAAAGTAGTAGACCAGGGAGGGGCTGTGGACATGGCCTACCTAGATTTTAGCAAGGCATTTGATACAGTCCCACACAAAAGATTAATACACAAGTTAGCCAGCCTTGGAGTGGGTTCCAAGGTGGTAGCCTGGATAAAAAATTGGCTAGAGAACTGGACGCAAAGGTAGTAGTAAATGGAGTACACAGGAAGAAAGGGAGGGTTACTAGCGGGGTACCGCAGTGTTCAGTACTGGGACCGGTCCTTTTTAATTTCTTTATAAGTGACATTGCAGAGGAACTGGAAGGAAAAGTATGTCTCTTTGCAGACGACACAAAGATCTGCAACAGGGTTGATACACAAGATGGAGTGTAAAGGATGAGAAGGGACTTGGCAAGGTTGGAGGAATGGTCAAATGTATGGCAGCTCAGATTCAGTGCAAAGAAGTGCAAGGTAATGCACATGGGAAACAAAAACCCAGGGGAAGAGTACACAATGGGGGGTGAGATACTGACAACAGTAAAAATTGAAAGGGACCTGGGGGTAATTATATCAGATGACCTAAAGGTGGGCAAGCAATGTGAGAAGGCAGTAAGGAAGGCTGGGGGGATACTGGGATGCATAGGAAGAGGCATCAATAGTAGAAAACAGGAAGTTGTTATCACTCTGTACAGACAGTTGGTGAGACCCCATCTGGAGTACTGTGTGCAGTTCTGGAGACCCCATCTCCGCAAAGACATAGACAGAGGGGAGGCTGACCAGAGGAGGACAACCAAAATGGTGCAGGGTCTGCACCAGAAGACATACAAAGAAAGACTAAAGGAGCTTAATATGTATACCCTTGAGGAAAGAAGGGAGAGAGGGGACATGATAGAAACTTCAAGGCACCTCAAGGAATCAACAAAGTCCAAGAGGGTAGCATCTTTCAGAAAAGAGATGTGCAAGAACAAGGGGCACAGTTTGAAGATGGGGCGGCTCAGAGGTAATGTGAGGAAGTATTTTTCACAGAGAGGGTTGTGGATGATGGAACAGCCTCCTGAGGAGGTCATGGAGTCAAGAACAGTGGGGAATTCAAGAATACATGGGACAGACATAAGGCAGTCCTAGTGGGGGGTAGGAGGAAGTAAGCTGTTGGTTAACTAGGATCTGCAGCTTATCTGTTAGGTAGGAAAATGGGCAGACTAGGTGGTCCTTATCTGCCCTCAAATTCTACGTTTCTATGTTTCTATGTGCTGACTGGCTCAGCTGTGGCTACACACCTTCTGGTTGTGGTTCACTTGCTTGCCGGTGCAGCGGCACGATCACCAATCCATCAGTGGCACGCAGTAATTGAGTAGCACAGGCTCAGCAGCACTAGTAGTAGCACGGCGCTAGCGGGTTGGGAAGAGAGAGTTCGGTTTTGGCAGTCAAGTCAGAAATCGGATGGTCCGTCCGAGGTGGAAAGGATGGCAGAAGCCATGGAAGGGAAAAGTCAAGGTGTCCTCCTCTCCCAGTCCCGGCTGCTCTCCAACGGACATGGTCCCATGACTCCCACCCATGCCCTGAAATGCCCGGCAGCAGTACACTGGATAAAATGATTTATTTACCATTCCATGATGCCAACAGTTTGGATGGTGACTCGCCTTCGCTGGTGAGTGTTTGACCCTGGCCTGAAGAACTTGAAGGACCAGGACGGGACTGGAGCGAGTGAGTGGTATCACCTCCAGGGCATGATGAGGTGAGCCTGGTAGGCCGGGCCACCAGCTGGGCTGGGGCAATCAATTGTGTGTGCAAGGCCCCAGGCATGAGGATAGGTAACTAGGTCTGAGAAGGACGGGCAATAAATTGTGTGTCCACACACTGTCTGCAGTGGTCTTTTACTGGGTGGCACTCAACATCATGATTATTGTCTAGTCTGTGTCACCACACAGTGAGTCTAACTATTTTTGTCACATCACACAGACGGCTGGTCTCAGGCACAGACTTTGCTAGTATTGCTACAGAAAACATAAGAAAAGTGCAGTACTTTTTATTCAAACCTTCCAAGTGTAGACCGGATGATCCCAGCCGCCAAGGATGGCAGATGCCAAGCATTGGCAGAGTTGCTACAGGATTTTTCTTGTACAGTTGGTCAAGGAGCCTATGATGGAGGGGGCTTTCCTGGATCAGATACTTTAATGGAGATTTCATTGGGGATGCCAGGGTGATGCAGTTCCAGTGACCACAATTCAGTATTGTTTCTGGTTGACATAAAGGTCCACCACTCCAACTTCAAAACAAAGGTTCTAGACTTCAGAAGGGCAGAGTCTGAGAAAATGGGAAGCTGCTCAAAGAAGGATTGGCAGAAGGAGGAGGAAGAGGGGTTGGAGGCAAAATGAGATATGATCAAGAGAGTACAGCTGAAGCAACCAGTTTGTACATTAGGCAGGTTGATAAGAACACAAAGTACAAAACCACTGTGGTTTACCAGAGGGGTAGGGGAGGCAGTTAGAGCTAAGAGGGCAGCATTCCTGAAGAATAAAGGAGGGTAGAAAAAGAGCAACTAGGAAAAAATATTTAGAAAAGCTAAATGACGCCTAAAGGACAGTCAGGAAGGCAAAGACTGACAGATAGCTAAGAACTGTGGAAAGGGTCAGGGAGGGAGGGAAAGCCTTCTTCCGTAAAAAAATTTTTTTATTTAGTATGCTTCTTCCCTGCCGCTGAGGCTCAGCACCCGCCCATCTTGGACCCTCTCCTTGTCCCCAGGACTTACCTCCAGGCAGAGAATACCCCCTGGATTGCCCCCAGAGCAGGGCCATTGTACCGGCGCGAACCCGCACGATAACAGAAGAAGGATTCCGGTAGGGTAGCCCACAGGCATTGCCTCCCTGGCTTTCCCCCCATGGTATGGCATGGAGTCGGGCCGGCCACATTATTTGACGGGATAGGTGAACAGCCAGAATGCCACAGAGGGCAACCGGAGCCGGAAAAGCAGGGCATCACATAGGCAGCCACTATTTTTGACCAAGTTCCGAATTGAGGTGTGGCGTGCGGTGATACAGAGTGTCAGCATCCGGTATGCCTCCCTGGAGATTCCAGGCACCGGACGCAGTGGAACCCCAAGCCTCTGCCAGGGGTCCGTGGTGCGTTGTTCCTAAACCCCCAGAGAAGAGGCTGTCCCTTGGCCACGCGGTCCTTCTCCTGGCTGGCCCTCCGACTCCTGGAGTCCGCTCCCAAACCTGGGACATTGGCATTGCAGGGGACGCCTTGCCACTGTGCTGGCAGGCCAGCCTTCTTCCGCTACATTAGGAAAAAATGAAAATGAAAGGGAGAATTGTCAGGCTGAAGAGTTAGAGTGGATGGATGGAGGATGTGGCAGCTGTGGTTGGCATCTGCCTGAGATGGCATTCTTGGCTCAGGGTTTCTAGCTTTGTTACTGATGTACTGCAGTCCATCCTAAATGCCCCCTTCAGAGGCTACAAGCTCTTTGGGACGGATGTGCAGGACATGCTCTCTGACCTACAGGCCTCAGGAAGGACCATGTGATCGGTCCATTCCCTTTACCATACCCAGCCAAGAAGTGGGCAGAAAGTGCCTTTTCATCTAGCCTCCCACAGACCCAAGTCGAGTACCTGACAACCAGGCAATGCGCAGAGCAGAAACAGTCCTGCCTTCCCCTATCTCCGCCATCTGAAAGGCCGCTAGAGGTTCAGATGTGGCCTCGGCTGCTGGTTCTGTGTCAGCATGACTCCTTGCCAGACCCCCACCCTCCAGTACTACAGGAACTGATGGTAGGGGGTTGCTTCTCCCTTCACCTGGACAGGTGGAAGGAGATCACGACAGATGCTTGGGTCCTGCAGCTCATAGAGCAAGGCCACACTTGAGAACTTTTGGAGTGGCCTCCAGTTCCTTCCAGCTACCCCCCCCTCCCCCCGACCACATTCCAGTGTGGCTGGAGGTAATTCACACACTGCTATAGAAAAGGGCCATATTGCCAGTTCACACAGATCAGAGGAACAGAGGGTTCTATTCCCACTTTTTCTAGTTCCCAAATCCACAGGGGATTTGCGGCCCATCCTGTACCTGATAAACGTGAACTTCTACATCCAGTACAAGAGGTTCAGGATGGTAACCCTACAAGACCTGCTACCTCTACTGCACAAGGGAGACTGGTTATGCTTCCTAGACATGCAGGATGCATCCTGCACATAAAGATTTGTACTCCTAGGAAGTACCTCAGGTTCCAGTACCAGGGAGAGCACTACCAGTTCGAGGTATTGCCCTTGGCTTATCTTCGTGCCACTGGTCTTTACCAAATGCTTAGCAGTGGTAGGCAGCAGCCCTCAGGAGGAGGGGAGCTGTATGTCTTCCTTACCTGGACGACTGGCTGCTCAAAGCTCAGTTCAAGGAGCACCTGTCTTACACTCTAGCGCTTACCAGACAGCTGTTTCATGCCCTAGCGAATTATGGTCAGCCTGCACAAGTCAGTCTTGGTCCCTTGTCAGTGTATCCAGTACATAGGAGCGATACTAGACACAGTTCATGGATCAGCTTTCCTGCCCCAGGACAGGGCAGAGCGCTTGATAGCTCAGGCCCAGGTTCTTTACAACAGCAGATATGTCACAGCCAGGACATTCCTCAGCAGACTACTGGGCCTGCTGGTGGCAGCCATTGTCATGACCCCCCCCCAGGCCCGGCTGCACATGCAGATCTCCAATGGACACTGCGGGTCCAGTGGGATCTACACACCAACGATCTTGAACAACTGGTTCTGGTCATGTTGCCAGTAAAGAAGGTTCTTCAGTGGTGGGTTGACCTCAGCAATTTGCTCAAAGGGGTTCCACTGTTTATTCCTTCCCCTCATCAGATTCTCATCGTGAACTCTTCAGGGGTGGGCTGGGGTATGTACCTGTGCCCACATCAGACCCAGGGTTCCTGGACTGCAGTGGAGAGTTCCCTCCACGTCCGTGTTCTAGAGATGAGAGATGTTCTGTATGCTCTGCAAGCCTTCCAGAACTACCTGTCCTCAGGACCTCTGCTGGTGCAGACGGACAGCATCAGTGTGGTACACTACATAAACAAGCAAGGGGGGGACCCTGTGCAGAGAAGCAATGAGGTTTTGGTACTGGGCTCTAGAACATGGTCTAGAGCTGTCGGCCATCCATGTTCCAGGTGTCCAAAACGTCCTGGTGGACAGGCTAAGCAGGTCGCAGTCTAGGATGCATGAGTGGGAGCTGCTGACACCAGTCGTAGAAGACCTGTTCGACAGATGGAGTCATCCAGAGCTGGACCTTTTCGGATCCCCACTCAGTGCAAAACTGTTACTTTTCTACTCGCTCACTCCAGTGCCTGGAGCTTTCTGGTGAGACACGCTGTCCCTCTCTTGGAAAGGGAGGGTCCTCTATGCCTTTCCTCCCTTCCCACTAATTCAGAGGGTGCTGCTCAAGCTTCAGATGGAAGGACCAACTGTGATCCTCATTGCTCCCTTCTGATCTGGTCAGATATGGTTCCCCTTATTACTGCAGCAGTTTGCGGTGGAACCTCCAGTGCCCTGCCAGTGTGCAAAGGCATGCTCTCACAAGAGCAGGCACCCAGGACCTTGAGTCACTACACCTCCATGCCTGGCTCCTGAAGACATAGCTATGGCTAGATCTGGGGTATCCCGAAAGGCAGCTGATGTTCTGGTGGCTGCTAGGAAGCCTTCCAGCAGGGTCACTTATTCCATGAAGTGGAAGTGCTTTGCTCTGTGAGCAACTTCCCGTTGTTTGGATCCTTTGGCTTGTCCAGTGAATCAGACTCTGGAGTACCTGCTGTCCCTCTCAGATTCTGGCCTGCAATACTCCTTCATTAAAGTGCACCTGGCTGTCATTTTAGCCTTCCATGTGCCTGTCGGTGGTCGTACAGTGGCACAACTGTAGGTATCCCATACATTTTTGAGAGGCATTCTCCATCTGAAGCCACCCATACGCAATCCGGTACCCCCTTGGGACTTGAATTTTGTGTTAGAAAAACTTACTTTGGCTTCCTTTGAGTCGGTCATGACAACAAGTTAAATTTCTGTTGTGGAAAGCATTATTTTTAGTTACTATTACTTCTGCTCGGAAGATTTCCGAGCTTCAAGCTCTGATGTGTACCCAGTGGTCAGTAGAAGGAGCTCAAGATGGACTTGGCGGCGGAGGGGCAGGCCAGCACAAATGTTTCCCCTTTTCTATTGGGATGAGGTCATGAAGGACGCCCAGGGCACATACCCACATATGCCAGGTACATCTCTATCACTGAGATACATAGGGCTGCCACTGGATCTGATTTGCGTGCCTTCATTTTCTATTACAGTACTGGCCTGTTAAGTCATTGGGATGCTGCTTTTGGGTCCTCAGTTTTTCAGTCCCTATACCCTTTATAAAGCAACAGTCCTCAAGCCCCCACTGTTGGCTTACTTAATAAGGACTTAAACGGTCTAATTTTCCTTATTTTTCTCTACATAGTTTTTTTCAGGGGAAGGGATTGTAAATCCTCATATCAAGGAGATGGCCATCAGATCCCTTCCCCTTCATGGCTTAGATATGGCCATACTCTGTTCAGGAGAGACAGGGAAATGAGGAGGAGGAGGTTGTACTACATGAGAGGGAGGGAATAAAGGACACAGAAGTACAGGGACAGTGATGGAAAGGAAGGACTGGAGGTGCTGTGGGTCATCCTGGAGACTGGTGCTGGGGCTGCTGTCTGTACAAGAGTGGTATACAGACCTCCAGCACAGGTGAGGACTTGGATAAGGCACTTTGGGAAGCCATCACCAGTGTGGCAAATAAGGGGAGATGCTGCCAGTTGGTGACTTTAGTCCGCCAGACATGGAATTGAGCCGTCCAGCAGCAGCCTTGGCAAGGAGGTGGGCCATCCTTGACTCTCTGCTGCGGACCTTTTCAGACATCTAGTCAACGAACCCTCTAGGGATGGTGCAATGCTGAACCTGGTGCTTACAGACAAGGACAGCATTGCAGACGTCATGGTAGGCAGTCCCCTAGGTACCAGTGATCACCGTACAGTGTGGTCTAACATTAACATGGGAACAGAGACCAGCCACATGAGGATGAGGGTCCTGGACTTTAGGAGAGTGGATTTTAAAGAGATGGAAGTCTGCCTCACTAACTGCCTAGTAGGATAGATTGCTAGGGGGGGATGGAGGAACAGTGGGCAAAAATAAGGGAGGGCATAATTTAGGCAACCTGCCTCTTCATGAAGGAACAGAGTAGAAGGAAGGGGACTGTTATGGTACTCTAGGAAAGTGTTCACAGTGGTGAAGGAAAAACAGGTGGTATTAAGAGGTATACAGAGACTCGAAGGAGGAGGACAGGGAAGTATACCAAGTTAAAACACAAGGAAACAGGTAAGGCAGTGAGGGGAGAAAAGGTGCAGATAGAGGAAAGGCAAGCCAAAGAAATTAAATGGCAGGTAAGGTCAATGGGTCCCATGTTCAAAAGTGGCAGGGTGCGCCGCGCATGTGAATGCTCTGCGCATCCAAATGCGCCAGCACAAAACAATGGGATATTCAGAAGATGCGCCATCAAATGCAACCGTGCATGTCTGACTGAATATCCTAAACATGGGCAACCGAAGATGTGCGGCCCAGCAGACGCCGTCTGAATATGGGGGAACTGCACACAGAAGGCAGGCACTGATGCACAACAGTGCCAGGAGCACATTGCACGGGTGCATGTGAGAAGGGTGGAAGCACAACAGTGCAGCAGCCCAGGGGACAGGGGAGGCACAGTGGCACACCACAGTGGCCAAAAGGGTCTGATGCAGGGTCTGCGAGTGGCCAGCACTGTGCATCATACAGGCGTGGCCAGGCACGTGGAAAGCAATGTACACCGGTCAGGTCCGACACACAGCCATGGATAGGGGACCACAGCAATGTCCTTGACCAATTAACAGTGCTGAAGGCCAATGCTAAGCAACAACGCTGCAGACATGCCTGTGTGATGGATGGCCCAGTGTGCCACCAGCACACCACCACAATGGCATGTAGCTGGAGCCCACACATGGGGTCCACACTGACACCAAGACATGGCCGTTGACAGTGTAGGACACAGGCACATGGGCACACAGGGGGTGTAAGCTGTGGCCAGTGCCACCACCACAGTACTCCAAAGTGCCACCACAGGGAAGAAGTGTGATAGAACACAAGGACAGACGTGCAACAGGAACACAATGCAACCTGTGTTGGGGAACACAAGGATACACCTAGTGAGCGCCCCTCCCCACCCGGGAACAGGGAGGCGGTGGGTGATGTGAAGACTTGCACCTACCTGTGGACACATGGATGGGTGGCACATGTGTTATACACCTGGCACCTACCCCTATAAAAGAACACACTACACACAACCATGTGAAAAAAATAAATACAAATATTTAATCAACAGTAGAAAATGGGTAAACAACAGGGAACAAAAAACAGGAAGGATACAAACAATAACAAATATAAAAAAGAACAGTCAACAACAGTATTATAATGTATGGGAGAGGCTTATTACCTGTAGAAATCGCACAGTGTATAACGCTGTTTTGGTATTGTTGTGACGTCAAGAGATTGTTAACCCCTCTTGACTACATCACAACAATACTATAACAATGGGAGCTGATCTGCACATGTGCGGCTTTGAACAAGCAGTACACAACGAACGGCCGTGGTGGTGATAGCTTGCCCTAAGGCAGAGAGGCGCTATGTGGAAACAATAAAAAAGTAAGGGCCGGCCCAGTGGCGCTGAGGCTGGCCGCACTGGACACCACACCTCTCACCCGCCCGGCGTCCCATGTTGAGCAAGCTTGGGTTGCCGATGGGTCGGCCGGGGAGAGGATTGGCGTCTGGAGGACAGCCTCCTCCTGGGAGGGTGTAGATCATGATCCCGCTTACAGCAGCAACTCCCAGTGAGATTGGGAGCACCAAGCGGATTGCGTGACAAAAGGGGAAGAGGCGACGACTGACGCCATGAGCTGAGGTGTGAGCATGCCCAGCTCACTTGAGCGTCATTGTATGTCCCGCCTCCATAGGGGATCACACACAGAACAAGGAAAACCCTGGATTCTGGGAGGCGACAGCATGCCAGCACCATGCCCACTGCGGATTCTACCCACCCAGTCCCGATATCCTCTGTCCGCATCCAACCACCAGACCCGATTGAAGCACACCCAAGGTAGGAGAGGGTGACCCATGTGGGGGCACAAGCCAGGGGCATCTAAGGTGGTGCGAGGTTGGGGTTCCGAGGGGACTTGAGGTGTGAGGGATCTCAGACAGGGCAGGACCAGCTGGGGATGCCTGAGGGATGCCTCAGAAACAGGTGACCAGAGGGAAATAAAGGGGAAAAATAAATAAAAAAAAGTAAGGCCTATCTTGTTTCAAACTGGTGCTCACCTGAGTTTTTGCCCATACACTATAAAAGCTAATGTATGGGTTTTGATCAGTAACCATACTGAAATCGCTACTCGAGGTTACCATGACAACTAAAAACCTCTCGAGTTTCACAAAGTTGTCATGGTAACCTCTCGAAGTGATTACAGCATGGTTACCAATCAAAACCCATACATTATCCTCTATGTAAAAACTATTTAGAAAGTATGTACAGGGATGTACGAACATACGAAATTGCCAGCAGATATAGGCCATATGGTCTATCTAGTCTGCTTGAGTGTGCAGCACTGTTCTTTTTTATATTTGTTATTGTGTATATCCTTCCTATTTTTGTTCCCTGCTGTTTACCCCTGTTTTTCTACTGCTAATTAAATGTATGCGGAGAAAGGAAGGACAAGGGAAGTAGGGGCACAACTGTATACAACAGATGGGGGCCTAGGTGGGAGTGTGGGGTGAGAAGGGGCATGCACCACCTTGTGGCCCACAGGGGCATGGCGCTGTGTCAGCCTGAAGCATTGTGCACCAAGATGTAGCCATATGGCCATCACTGACTGGCCAAAAACGTGAATGGCCCGCTGCATTGCCCCCTGCTGGTCAAGCAGTCGCTGGAGAAGCAGCTGTGTCCTGGAGTCACCCCTCTGGCGACTTGGCCCCGCCTGCTGGCTCCATCCCTGGACTCCCATCCTCAATGACCGCACACCTCCTATGGGAAGAAACAGACAAAAAAACACAGCATCAGTGTCAGTTGTCCATCATGTCTGGCGAGAAAGTCCTGGGCACCCCCCCCCCCAAAAAAAAACAATGTTGGTGATGTGCAACCATGCATATGCAATGTGCCGTGCACAGGCCCTGTCACAGTGCCGCACGCAACAGTGACCGCTGATGTGCGGTGGACATGTGTGTCACAAAGCACACCACGTGCATTGCGGGAGTGGCAGCAGACAATAGCAGTGCATGACATGCAGACGCCACGGCACAGGGCAGTGTTGTGGAGTGTCATGTGGCCGTGTGACGGATGCATAGTGGCCACTGCCATGGCACACTGTCTGGATGCAGAGGCATGTGTGAGATGGCCACAGGTGGCCGACCCCTGGCACAGGTGTTCTGGAGGCACCACCACAGACGTACAAGATTGTCCGCAGTGGGCCTCACATGCAGGCAAGGATGCACAGCATGCAGCGTGTACCCAGGTATGAGCATAACAACACCCCCACTGCCCAGGATAACACCCATAGACATGCAGGCCTGGGCACAGATGTGCAGACATCCGTGCAGGAATGGACAATGGCACCAGCATGCCAGCCAAATAATGGTGGACGCCACATAGCCATGGGGAGGGGAACAGCTCGCACTTGTCCTCTAGACATGCAGTGGACAGGGACATGACCCATCAGGCACAGTGGCAGGGCCATGGGCATGTACCCAATCACTGTCCCTGATGTGCCATAGAGGCATGCCAAAGCCACAGACCACCCCAATGGAACTGTGTGTAGCACCACAGGGCAACACCTATGCACAGACCACATGGGGCAGAAGGGCCGTGCGTGAACAAGGCACTTGCCCATGTCCCACTCACAGAGTGGGCGCCGTGTGGCCGACACCTGTCACTGGGCACAGCTGGAAGACAGGGTGCTGCAACAGGCCAGCACACACTGTGGATGGAGGTGGGCAATGCAAAGGCCAAATGCTGTGCAAGTGGGCATGGTTGCATGACACAACAAAAACTGGAGCCAGATTGGAGTACAGGGGGTCCACCTGGACTGTTGGCAAAGTGGCCCACCTGGTAAAACAGTAGTGGACTGCCCAGGATAACACACAGAACACTATGTTATACCAATGTGATACCCTAGCACTGTGCCTGCAGCACACATATACTGGCAGGGCCCTACATACACAACAGTATGATCAGTAAAACATCGGAACAACACACATTTCACAGAGTCCATGTGGCCAGGTACCCAACTGAGGGGGCCCACATGGATATATCCAGGCAACTGGGTGGGCCATTCCGACTCTGCCTACAACCTGCACAATGGATGGTGGCACGTACACAGATGGCCGCATGTGCAGCATCCCCGCTGAGGGCCAGGGGGTGGTCACACCCATTTCCGTGTGGCACACACAGGTTGCATAGTGACATGGTAGTGTAGGCCAATAGGAGGGGCCGGCAGGCAACAGCCCATGGCGAACACTGAACAACACCAACACACAGCCAAGGCCAGAAGTGCATATGGCACAGGGCCATCGGTGTGTGGTGTGGCAGCACCACATGCAGTATCCAGTGCAAGACCGCCATGGCTGCTCACCACTGCCATGTGTGCCATAGTCCACACCAGGCAGGGATATGCCCTGCACCGCACACATGGGACAGCCATGGCCATACCAGTACCCTGTAGTGGCACAACACAGTAACATACCGGAACCTCAACACATCACAGTAGCATAATATGAGGGTACATCGCCAGAGCAATGTGTGACATGCGAATGCGGGGATGAGGGGCGGATAATGACTACTGGATGATAGCGTACCATGAATGTATGGTGCACAGCACAGAGGGCATGGTGAGCGGTGCAGGGACACACATGCCAGTGACCACACAACAGGGGACACAATGCACTGGGCATGCATGGTTGCGTGGTGTACACTGAGCAGGTGGTGGTCTGTGTTTGTGTCCAGACACACTGGACATGGCAGGGTCCCCCGGGGCTGGCAGCAGCGCAGGACCAGGCAACAGCACACCACTGCCAATATATGTGTGCGATGCGGCCATCGCCTGGACATGCCCAAACCGCATGTCACAACCAAAGTGGACCAAGCCATTCCCCCATGATCCCAACACCTACACAACCACAGGCAGGTGTGTACATGGCCCCAACACTGTCCACATGTGGCATGAGTGGGACACAGTGTGTAGCACTTGGTCTACACAGTGTACCTCCATGCACTGTATGCAGTGGAGTTGTACAAGGGATGGTGTCCCAACACAGCTATGGGCCACAGAGCCACAGCGGAAGTGCCATGTGGCACAGGTCTGGACAAACATGTGCACAGCACTGGTTGCATGATAGTACACATGGGCTGACATAGTGGACATCAGGGTGTGGACGGCCACGATGTACAGGCTTGTTGCACCCCCATGTGTGTGTGCGCCATGTGCACACACATGAGTAGTACCAATGGCCACAGTGGGTGACACACGGTGGCTTTGCTCGACACAATGGGCATGGCTCGTACAGTAACACATGCATACTCATATGATGGTCCACGCAGTGACACCCTGGCCGTGCCACACTGTTAAGTCCATGCTCTCCCTCTCCTCTTCACGCCCACAGGCGTCCATCCAGACCCAACGAATGACCTCCCTGTCTGCAATGGAAACACAATAACAAAGGCACAATCAACACCATGCAGTACCACACCTGTCTCTCCCCCACCCAGTACACCCATATACAAAGCAGGTTTGTGAACATCAGCCGAACACCCGCGAGCGGATGTACAAACCCCCACCTGCAGATAGTATACAGTATACCACTGCAGAGGCATGACATAGGGCTATATATTGCCCGCCCCCCAACATCACCAGGAACCAAACACTACAGTGAAGGGTGATTGTATATGTTGAACGCACGTGCACCACGTGAAGCATGCAACATCCTACACTGGGCCCCGGCCACGTGTGCATAGTACATGGCAAATGTCCTGTGGACCACTGCCCATGGGGACAGGTGCCATAGTCGGCATCCGGCCCAGGGTGTACCCCCAAAGTGTGGCACAGGCACCCAATGTACGGTATGGACACTGTTCCTAGTGGGCATAACCATGCGGCCTGTAGTGGATACCTTTATCTGCACTGTGGCATCAACTGCGACTAGTACAGGATATACAACGGGTATGAGCCGAGGAGAAGGAGGAGAGAGATAAGGGTATAGGGGACTAGCAAGGCAGGAAACAGCCAGGGGAAAAGAGGGAGGAGCAGGAATGAGGAGGATGAATGGGGGCTGAGGCAGGGGGTGAGGTGGTGAGTGGAATGAACCAGACAAGAAGGGAGCAGGACGGTAGGAGAGGGGAGAACAGGGCTGAGGGGGTGGAGGAAGCACGGGAGGAGCTAGGTGGAAAGCGGGGTAAAGCCTGTGGGGAGGCCAGGGAGACAGGGAAGGAGGAGCTGGGGGGAGGGGATCGTCTCAAAAAAGTTCTGATTCACTCATAGTGGTAGGGTAAATAAGGTAGGAAATGAGGGGCAAGCAGAGGGGCAGGGGCAGTGCAGGCCAAGGGGATACAAATGGGATACAGGGGATGGGAGGACGATTCGCTAGGCAAGGAATCACAGTCACTAGCTAGGGCGGCAGAGGAGGAGAAGGTCATTGTCTTCGGGGACTCGATTATCAAGGGGCTACACTGGCTTAGGAAAGGAGTTAACTATAAGAGGAGGTCAATTTTTTGTGAACTGGGGACTGAGGCAGGGTGGGTGATGCAGAAAATCAGGGAGGGGAAAAGGGTAGTGGAGGTAACCGCATCTGGTCATTCATTTGGGAACCAATGATCTGGCAAGCAATGAGGTGGAGGAGGTCCAGAGAAGGTTCAGGCACTGGCGACCAGCTTCAAAGAAGAGGCAAGATCCTTGGCATTCTCGGAAATCTTGCTGGTCCCCTGTGCCAGCTCTGTTAGAAAACAAAGAATAAGGAATTCAATGACTGGCTTAGGGAATGGTGCTTGAAGGAAGGGTTTGCCTGTATAGGTGGGTGGGGTACACATGGAAGGATGAGGATCTGTATTGGAAGGGCAGGTTACATATCAGCAAGAGGGGGCAAGGTTCTGAGGGGGCCTACAAAGTTACATTGATAAGGTCTTGAGTGGGGGTTTAAACTGTTGGGAGGGGAGAAGAGACTAGGGAGAGGAGAAGGTTACAGGAAAGGTGATAGCCTAGCTAGCACTCCCACATGAGGGGCGGGTAGGTAGCAAGCATTGGTAAGGTGGAGAAGGTTTGGTGGAAGGGACTGTGCACACGTCAGGAGTTTGGGGAACAACTTGGTAGACTTAAAGGCCATATAATGTTGGATGAGGGCCTGGACATCGTGGTCATAACAGAGATCTGGTGGTTGGAGCACCAGACATGGAAGGTGCGTATCCCGGGTTACAGACTTTTTAGGAAGGACAGGTCTGGAAGAAAGGAGGGGGGTGACATTGTATGTCAGGGACAACATCAGGGTGGCGGAAGGACATGAGGAACAGGGGGAGGTGGAGGTCCTCTGGGTCATGCTGGATAAGTGGTCTAGGGCATCCCTGAGGCTGGGTGTGATCTACAGACCTCCAACGCAGGGTAGGAGGTAGACAGGCAGTTGATGCAGGCAATTCAGAGGATGGCATGCAGGGGAGCATTATGTTGGTGGGGACCTCAGTGTCCCCGAGAGTGACTAGGAAATCCTGTCTGCAAATTCAGCCAGGAGCAGGGAGATCCTTGAGTCCTTCCAGGGAGCTTTCCTGCAACAACTGGTAAGGGAGCCCACTAGGGGCGGTAATATACTAGACGTGGTCCTTACTAATGGGGAAAGTGTGGAAGAGGTGGTAGTTGGGGACAGCCTAGGGGCAAGTGACCACAGTACAGTGAGGTTCAGGCTAAGGACAGGGAAGGAAATGTGCCAGTCTGTCACAAAGGTTCTGGACTTCAGGTGGGTGGATTTCACCAGAATGAGGGGGATATTCAAATAAAATTGAGGATGTGGAAGAGGTATGCAAATCAGTTAAGGGAGGGTTGCAGAAGCCATAGAAATCTGCATCAAGAAGGTTAGAAAAAACAAAAAATGAAAGAGGCTGCTGTGGTTCACCAGGGAGTTGGCGAGGGCAATTGGGGGGGGAAGGGCATTCAACACATACAAGAGGACCCAGAGGAAGGAAGACAGGGAGATTTACAGGGAGAAGCTGAGGGTGGCAGGGCAGAAGATTAGGAGGGCAAAAGCAGATACTGAGGAGAGGATTGCTAGGAAAGCCAAAAGGGGAGATAAAACTTTTTTTAGCTATGTTAGGGAGAGGAAGAAGGCCAAGCACGGGATAGACAGACTACAGGTGGAAGAGGATTTCAAGAAGACAGAAGTGCTGAATAAGTATTTCTGCTCAGTCTTCATCATAGAGGGGGAAGGAAGAGGACTGGAGTGAAGAATGAGGGGAAGAGAAGACACATGGGTAGATCCTAGTCCGTTCAGCGATGACAGGATAAGGAGGAGCTAGGAAGGTTGAGGGTGGATTAGAGCTCTGGTTCCAGGCGCCCTCCATTGGTACTCCGGGAATTAAGGAAGAAGCTGGCAGAACCTTTGTCGAGACTGTTTAACCTGTCCCTAGATACGGAGGGGTGCCTAGAAACTAGAAAGGGCAGGCGTGGTGCCGCTCCGTAGAGTGGCAGCAGGAAGGGCAGAAAACTACCATCTAGTCAGCCTCACCTCAGTGGTAGTTAAGGTGATGGAGGTGCTCTTGAAGGAAATGGTGGTCATTTACCTTGCAGACAGTGGACTGCAGGATGAAAGGCAGCATGGCTTTACCGAAGGAGATCATGCCAGATGAACCTCATCTAATTCTTTGTTTGGGTGACCAAGGAGATGGACTGGGGGGGGGAGCGGTAGATGTGGCCTATCTGGACTTCAGGAAGGCCTTCAACTCCATCCGTCACAGAAGGCTGGTAAGTAAGTTGGGAAGCTTAGGGGTGGGACCAAAAATAACAAGGTGGGTGTAGAATTGGCTGAGGGACAAAAGCCAGAGGGTGGTGGTAAATGGGGTGCATTCCAGGGAGGAAAGGGTGACGAGAGGGGTGCCCCAGGGGTCAGTGTTAGGGCCCATCCTTTTTAACATTTATATTAGTGTTATAGCAGAGGGACTGGAGGGGAAGGTGTGCCTGTCTGCAGATGATATGAAGATCTGCAACAAGGTGGACACCCCGGGAAGAGTAGAGGTAATAAGAGAAGACCTAAAGATCCTGGAGAGGTGGTCAGATACATGACAGCTGAAGTTTAATGCAAAACAGTGTACAGTAATGCACATGGGGCATAAGAACCCACATGCCAGTTACACACTGGGAAGGGAGGAAATAAAGGTGGCAGAGCAGGAGAGGGATCTGGGATTATAATTTTGGATAACCTTAAGGTGGGGAATCAATGCAGCAAAGCAGTTGTGAAGACATATAGAAAGTTGGTATGCATAGGGAGGGTATAACAAGCAGGAGGAAGGAGGTGCTAATGCCCTTTATAATTCATGGTGAGACCTCACCTGGAGTATGGGGTCAGTTCTGGAGGCCTCACCTGTGCAAGGATATAGACTGAATGGAGCGGGTTCAGAGAAGGGCGACTAAGATGGTGCAGGGCATCGGAAGCCCTATGAGGAAAGGTTGTGGGAGCTGGACCTGTACCCCCTAGAGACTAAGAGGGAGTGGGGGGACATGATTGAGACTTTTAAGTAGGTGAAAGGGATGAATAAGGTGGAAAGGGGAGCGTATTCACAAGGAAACTATGCGGTAGAACAAGGGGTCATAGTCAGAGATTAGAGTGAGGAAGATTTAGGAGTAGTGTGAGAGGGTGCTACTTCACTTCGAGGATGGTGGACCCCTGAAACAGACTGCCAGAGGAGATGGTGGGAGCTGAAACCGTGGAGGGTTTCAAGCGGACATGGGACAGATATAAAGGGTTGGACAGTGGGCAGAGGGGGAGGTATCTAAGTGGGTGAGTAAGGAGAAGGGGTTAAGGGGCAGACTCGATGGGCCAGGAAGGTCCTTTTCTGCCGACAGATTTCTATGATTCTATGATCTACGTGCGCATTCCATACTGGACTGAGTGGCACAACTGTACATGACCATGTGCCACCAATATTGG
This sequence comes from Neoceratodus forsteri, assembly GCA_016271365.2. NCBI lineage: Eukaryota > Metazoa > Chordata > Ceratodontiformes > Ceratodontidae > Neoceratodus > Neoceratodus forsteri. The sequence continues at coordinate 1,630,259,424 of CM057453.1, forward strand.
GCCATGATGGCCACACAGCACTGTCCGGGGGCACCGTCATGGCCATCTACCCACAGGGACGGTGGACCGCCAACCATCAGCATGCCGTGGATGGACACAGGCATGCATAACTCTGGCAGGGGGTTGCCCATAAGACCCATGACGCCCAGTGCCCCCATGGCCATGTCAGACACCCACATGCAAGCGGCACCTCATGTCTACTGTGGCATGCCAGAGCGGGACAGAGCACAGTGGGACTGTGCCTGTCGCCACTGTGCACCAGTACTGCAGCACATAATACAGCACAGATACATGGATGCATTGGCAAGGACACCATGACGGTCCTAGGAATGTGTTCAGGCCACACCGTGTTCACCAGCCGGACATGTATGTCATATGGGAACTTGCAGTCCCATAGCTGTGCCATGGCAAATCGCACACAGGACCATGGGGATGCACTACAGGCAACCACCACGACACACCATGCTGCTCCATGCCACATGCCAGCACCCCCTGGCATGCAGGGCCACATGGTGGACCGTGCTGCACAGGGACATGTGTTGCTCAGCAGAGGAACTATATAGTACATGGCCATGCCGGGACACGCCATATCCCTGTACCATGTCCTGGTGTGGGGCCTGTGGCACATGGCAGGCCACATGCATGTGCACATGCAGGAAACGGTGGCAAGTGGCAGACATGCAATAGCACACCATATGACAGCCATGCCACTCAGTGCCGTGGCCTCACATTGCGCCATGCCCAAGGTTGGTACAGGTGTACTGCACAGGTCATGTGTGCTGTACACCATCACGCATTGCGCACCCTGAATCCATAGGCACCTTACCCTGACCGGATGCCCATTTGCAGGTGATGCACAGAATCATGTCAGCCTTTGTCGGCAGGTGGTTCCCACAGTGGTACAGACATGGGACTGTGCCACTGTACACATGCACACTATAGGTGGTGGGCCCAGTCTGTGACGACCACAACAGACCGTAATGCAGCAGTGTACCGCATCCGATGTCCGATACAGATGGCATGCCACTGTCCATACTGGACCATGCTGGGCACAGCCACACCCCTGACATATAACAACCACCATATTGGCACACATTCACATGGTATACATACCTGGGCGTGGCACCGTGCCCTGCCACAGAGGTGATAAAGGTATGCCCAATCCTGTCGTCCTTGGTCCCCAAACTGGTGGCGATACTGTTCTGCCATTCACGGTGTGTCAGTCCGCCTGCTGAGGCGGCTGGCAATGCCAGCCCACACTGCTGACCTTGCCCCCTCTAGCTCCTCCTGACCAAACTGCTGGCCCTCCCTGGGGACCACCAGGTTTGCCAGTTCCACCTCCTCCCACCTCCGGGTATGCTGGCTGGTGGACACACGGTGTACAGCACATGTCATCTTGCTGGTTGTAGCTGCAGGGCTTAAACACAGGCCCACGTTCTTGCAGGTCTCTCTCCCACATCTGTGCGCAGTAGGACACACATGGTCATCCACCTGCTGCTGGCGTGTGCGCCCGGTTGCAATGCGTGATGGGGCTTCAGTGGCACATTACCCGGGCATGCACTGTGGCGTCTTGCCATGTGGCAAACTAAAATGCGCCTCCTGCAACCCACGCATGTGTGGAGCTGGGTGATGCCATCTTGTGAAGACCACCCGCGCCACGACTGAGCCATCCATACTGTGCACATCAGGCCCGCATGCACCACAGACACCTGTCACGTATCTCGGCTATGCGGTTGCATCTGCACGATACAACACTACTGTCGCTCACTGATGTGCTGTCATGTCCCGATGTTGCAGTGTCGGTGGCTTTATCGCATCTGCTTGCGTAACACGCCATGGTCTTGGGCAGAGCAAATTGAAATGCACAATAACAGATGACATGCGCCCAGAGCATCCTTGCAGTATTCAGCCAGGATATGCAAATAGCCTCATTGCACAGTCTGTGCTCATTCCACATTTGCATCTCATTACTAGAATGTATTCCACTCATTTGCATGCCCATTGCTCTAAGAGGAGGCCTGCACCACCGCTCTGCACAGGTGACCAAGAGGTACTGCAGCCCTGAAGGTAGGATTTCTGTCATGTTTCTGTGTGCCTGTACTACTTCTGTGCATGGTTATTTTTTAACATGTCACTGTTGTTTAAAGAGCAGCTGATGCCTTCAGGAGTACTTTACCAAAACATAATATTTAGACACAGTCCGGCTTGTATTTCACTTTAGTTCTGTATTCCTCCTCCCCATTATTCATTACTGACTGAGGTCATCTACATGAAAACAGGATCTTTGCTCCTGGAGAGTTCAGCTATTCCTATTGCTATCTCCCTACCTGTGGTCATAATGCAGTGCTTGTGACATCACAGTTATTCCCATGGCAACAAACTGTGATGTCGCAGCAGAGGATTAAGACTTGAAGTAGGGAGTCAGCTATAGAGGCAGATGGATCCTGAGGGATAAAGATCATGTATTCATGTAAATATTCTTAGTAATAAATACTGGGGAGGAGGAAAGTTTAGAACATATACTGTATGTAGTGGAAGCTGAGTTGTACCTAATTATCATGTTTTTCAAAGTTATTTTTAAGGTATCAGCAGCTCTTTAACTGGGACTATCCTATCTGTTTGTTCCACAAGCACCAGTATGGCGTCTGGAAGGCGACGACATCTAACTTTCAGAAGGGCGAGGTTAAAGCCCTCACTGGGGCCTATGTGCAACAGGAGGAGCTTCTCAGTTGTCAGTGTGGGACACCACAGGACTGGGAACAGAGCTGGAGACAGGTTGCAGAGGCCGTGAATGCACAGGGGGACTACAACCGCACTCTTCAGGAGTGCATTAAGCAGACTGGTGACATCTGACAGCATTGCAAGGAGCTACTGTCCAAGGCCTGTGCTTCCTGTCAGGCAACCGGTGGCGGACCCTCCACAGCTCCTGTCATGACACCGCAGGAGGTACTCACTGCCACAACTCTCAGCCATGTGGCAGTGGAAAACATTCCAAGTGGGGGATTGGAAACAGGTGGTCAGCCATCGCTGCACTGAATGTGCATGTTACAGGTCATGTCTGGTCCTGCATGTGGTGTTGAATGTTTGTGTGTGGCATGTTATCCATGATATGTAGCACTGTGTGGCTACAGAGCAGTGGCCACTATGTGGTGTGCATGGCACTCCATCTGTGTGCATCCTAGCATATCTGCCATGTGTCCTGCTCACATTGTCATGCCGTGTGTGTTTCCTCCTGCATTCCTGTTACGTGTAAGAGCACCTACCTGTGTATGTTACAGTAATGTTGCCATGGCCATGCATCCCTCACCATGCCCTCCCTTTTGTTTCCACAGCACCATCACATCTTGGGACTGATGGAGCTCCACAGGTACAGCTGCATGCACAGCATGGCACTGTACCTGTATCCACGGCATCAGCCAATGTGGTGCCCACCACCATGGACCTACACACACAGGAGGGGGCGGATGATGAGACCGTCTCCCTGACAGCTGATGCACTCCGCACAGTTCTGGATGTGCTCCCCTCAGACACTGAAGATGATGACTTCACACAGATCGACAGTGTCATCCCGGACACCACCCCCCATGTGGCCCTGATGGATTCGCCACATACTGCACATGCCAGCACCAGCCATCTAGGGCCTGCCCATGCCCAGCAGGTGGACCACCGATTGCAGTCCGCAACAGCGTCGGTAAAGGGCATCATGTTGCTCCCTGCTGAGGTGCAGCCGGGAGGCACTGCTGACCAGTGACAGGGAAAAGGTGACCAGCCACAGCTTGACCAGTAGCTGCATGTACCACATCCCCTCCTCCTCAGTGGCCTGACAGACGCTGTGGTGGTCACATGGCAGCCCCCCCCCACCTGGTTCAGTAGCCTCCCCCCACACAATTACACATGGCCCCAGACAACAAGCTGCAGGAACATGTGAGGCTACTGAGGGCCTCCGTGGAGAGCCAGGTGGCACTCCATGATGCTGTGCAGGGGTTGCGGGTGCAGTTATGCCTTCATGATGAGCGGGATTCTGTCTGCCATGCGGAGAGCATAGGGTCTGTTCACCTGTTACGCGCTGACATGACTGCAGGCTTCTCCAGTGTTGCGGAGGCTATGGGGAGGGCGCTGCAGCATTGGCTTCATGTGGGTGCCATACCACATGCCACTGTGCGCAGCAACACCAGCACCCCCAAACACCACACAACGGGTCATATTGCCTGTGACACCCCATCCCCTGCCCTTGAACCCCCAGCTACAGTGTTTGTTTCTCCACACCCACCTTGACCCATAGTTGTTCACAGTTACATGGGTCGACCCCCTCAGAGGCAGAGGTCTCACCAAATTTGGCCCTGGGATCCCCATTGGAGTTGCCTGTGCCTGTGTGGTGAGGCCGTGTATGTGTCCATGGCGGTTGCACACGCACACCCTGAGGTGTTCGGGGCCTTTTTGGCCTGCCTGGGTTGCCTCACAATTGCTGTTGGGGTGCCATCTTCCCAGTGATGCCTACGGTTTTGTGCTGTCCACACCCTCTGACCACAGTTTCCCACCTACTCACCCCTATGGCATTGTCACACTGTTTGCATGGCATCCGGGACATGGATGTGGGCCGTGGTGTCATGGAAACGGCATGGGCATGATGAGTGCACCTGTGGCATGTGGGTATGTGCCAGTGGTCTTTCTCTGACCCATGCCAGTCCACTTCAGCTACCGCTCTACATCCTTGGCATTGTTGTCCCTCCTGTGGACATGTGTGCATGTGGCCTGAGCACACCTGTCTGCATGTCACAATGGGCCGACGGTTCACACTGTACATCGCCATGGGTGCACTGCATCCACATATACTGTGCCTGTGTGCATGACTGCAGTGTCACAGCTGACTGCATTACTCACCTTTGGAGTCCAAAATGTTCCTTCATGATGGTATGCCTGTGCCACTGTCCCTCAGGCCAATCTGGGGTCCCTCTGGTCTTGCAGTAGATGCTCACTGTCTTCCTGCGGCTCCACATCCTCCACACTGTCGCAGTCCAGGACTGGGACAAACATTTCATGGTCTATGGCCATGTTCTGTAGCATGCAGCAGGCCAGGAATATGCCACAGGCCTTGTTGGGGCCATACTTTAGGGCACCACCGGACCTGTCCAGGCATCCGAAGCGCATCTTCAGCATGCCGAACTCATGTTGTATGATGTTCCATGAAGCCATGTGTGTGCCTCACTGTACCTCTCTTCTGCATGGGACATGGGCTGCAGTATTGGGGTGAGCATCCATGGCCGGAGGGGTATGTGCTGCCTCCTGTGTGGAGGAAGGTGATATGTTAGTATACAGTAAACATCCATGGCCTTCTTCCCTCCACCCAGACCTTTTACAGCTGGTCAGCAGCATCAGCACATTACAAGGGACTGTGTCACAGTTGCATACTCCCGCACACCCCTCTGTGGCACTTTCCCAGCTGTCGTATGTACACTATCACTGCCACTGCAGACTGCTTGGCATTTGGTCTGGGGGGCACGGCAAAACCACAGCCTGGATGTGCCACACAGCACTGTCTCCTTCCAGTGTGTCACAGTGCTCTACCCTTCACACATTGTCACAGGCCCCTACTGGCTGGCACCACCCCGTTGCCTATGCCTGTTGCACACTGTCACGTGTACACCCTCCCATGGCGGCTTTCCACATCTGTTTGGTGTTGGTCCTATTCCCGTCCCATCTCTGCCTCCCTCTCCCCATCCTATGTGTCACATGTCTGTCTGCAGTTGCGGCATCACCATCCTACTGGGCCACCACCTGTATAGCCGCCATCACTGCACTATGCAGCCATGTGGGCTGTGTTTGTAGTTGTTTTCCACTCACCCACAAGGTTGTCAGTGGGTATCTCCCCAGATTTGAAATGGTGACACATGGATGACTGATGCCAGATATAAGCATCGTGTGCACTCCCAGGCTAACAGGCACAGACATTTGTGATGTGCCTTGTGGCATCGCACACCACCTGGCAGTTTATGGGTGGTACCACTTCTTGTTTACGTATACTCCTTATCCCCACCAGGTGGTGCTCTAATGGCCACATGGGTGCATTCAGTGGACCCTACCATGCCCAGTAGGTGTGCAACCTTGTGAAAGTGCTGCATTGTTGCTGTCCACTCCACTGGTGTACTAGGGGAATTGTATGAACTCACAAGCATGGGGCAACAGAATGGTGAGGAACTGTGAGGGGATGGGATGTGGCCGACTGGGTGATGCCAGTGGTGTCACACACCAGTATTTGGAAGGTGCCGTGGTGATCAGTCACAGTGCTGATGTGACCTTGGTCTCCACCATCATGAATTTTTGTGTGTGGGTGCCTGGAGCTTATCATGGATCAGCTCACAGAACTGTCTCAGAAATGCCCTATTGAGCCAGTACCGCCACGATGTCCGTGTCACTGAGTTGTTCGAATATGACACAGTACGGTACTGTCTCTGTAGGGTATACCACCTACAGGCCCGTCCACGACCGTGTTGCTGTTCTCTCCAGCTCCTCACATCAGTCATCACTGCTGCCATGTGGAACGCTAGCCCAGGCATTGTTGCCGCAGTGCTGTGGCCTACCTCTGGGTGGTTAGCCAATTTAGGGCTGCCCCTTTTATTCCTAATTTTGTGTGGCCCAAAGTTGGGATGCGCAGCACATGCACTGCTCATTTTGGATGAATATACACGTGTGGCATATTCAGGTGTCCTCCCCCTTTTTCTGCACCGCATACATTATATCTGCGCAATTGCACATTCCAACATGCGGGACACAGTTCCCGCTGTTGAATATCACACCGCCATGCATTTTCCGGGATGCGCCATGCATCTCCATTTTGTGCTGTGCATCTCTTTTGAATATGTGGGCCAAGACAACAAAAAACAATATTTCAATTATGTTGATAGTCTCAGGAGTTGACAAAAATAGTTGGGCCTTTGATGGCTGGAGACAATCTAATTCATACTGAACAAGAAGGGCATCAAAATTTAACAATTGCTTTGCAAGTGTTTTCCAACCGAAGTGCTTTAAGAGCTGATAAGGACACAGGCAGACTACAAACTGATGAAGATATAAGACTGTACAAATATGAAGTGTTTAAATAATTGCAGAAAATTAAAACTGACAAGTCTCCTGGGCCAGATGGGATACATCCGAGGCTGCTGAAGGAGTTGGCGGAGCAATTGTCATGTCCAGTTACAGTGCTGTTCAATTGCTCATTGCAGGAAAGTAAAACCATTGTAGACTGGAGGAGGCTAATGTTATCCCAATATTTAAAAAGTGGGGGGTAGGCATGATGTGAGCAACTATCGACCTATTAGCCTCACATCTGTTCTGGGCAAACTGTCAGAACAATTTATTAGAGAAAATATTGAAAGCCATTACCACATAAAGCGGAAAGGTTTGGTTGACAACGCAATATGGCTTCTACCAGCGGAGATCCTGTCTAACCAACCTTTGCAGTTTTTGAATCAGTTAGCAGAGCTATAGATAACTGATTACCAGTGGACATGGTGTACCTGGATTACTCCAGAACTTTTGATTCAGTTCTTCATAAAGAATTGATAGATATACTATCTGACATCAAATTACACCCAAATTTATTATCATGGGTCAATTCCTGGCTAACAGACAGGCGGCAGCATGTTTGCATCGGAGTAGTCTTTCTGAATGGGGAAAGGTTAAGCGGGGTCCCACAGGTTCCGTATGGGGCCTACACCTTTCAGTCTATGTATTTCAACAATAAGGATATTTGGCCAGCCTGGTGGCACTAAAGGCTGAGGGCACTGGGCGCCACACCTCGCGTCACGCCAGTGACCTGGGTTCAGGAACAACCTCGGGCCACACGAGGGTTGGCAGGGAGCAGGAGAGGATTGAGCATCCGTGGGACTGCACTCCTCTCCTGGGGTGGAGCCGCTGCCCTCCTCGCAGCTTGCGACCTCTGGCTGTGGTCATGGGTAGTGCGCTGCGGAGACTGCAGCAGTGGGGTATGGGAACTACGGCAGACGTCCTGTGGATGCAGGAGCGCGCCCGTCACGCACTGGACATCACTGTACGTCTGAGCTCCCGGGAACCAAGAAAAGAGGAAAAACCCTGGCACCCAGGTAGGTGAAGGCCTGCTCATCTGACTCATACATGCTTATTATCGGGCCCCCCCCCACTGTCCATTTCCGATCCTCCATTCCCCTGGTGGCAACTTGGCCCTTAGCTAGAGCACTAGAGGAGTTGGCGGCCCTTATCTTGACTACTTAGAGCCAGGTGGTTGGTTGCCGGGAAGGAATTGGAGGATGCCTGTAGCTGGAGGTAGGATGTTGGAGGGTCTCAGACTGAGCAGGATAATGGGTTAGGTCCTGGGCAGAGCTGGAGAGAGACCTGTGGACCAGTGAAGAGGAGTAAAGAAAGTATACCAAAACACAAACAATAAGGATATTTGATAACACCTGGGTATGCAAATACGCTGACAACACAAAGGTTGGTGCTATTGTAAACAACCCTGAAGCCATTTCAAAATTACAGACACACCTGACTCATTTGGAGCAATGGGCCCATACATATAAATTAAAACTTAATGAGGGAAAATGCAGAGTGGTACACTTTGGTCACAATAATCCAGTAGGCGAATACAGACGTAACGGTCATGTAATTCAGACAGCCACTTTGAGAAAGACCTGGGTATAACAATCACAAATAAATTATCTTTTGATCTACATACCAAGGAGACAGTGAAAAGGTGCAACAGAATTCTTGGTTATGTCTTTAAAAATATTAAGAGTAGGGATCACGGGTGGTTGTTCTGCTATTTTCATCCTTGGTCAGACCTCATCTGGAATACTATGCACCTCTCTGTGCCCCACAAAGTGTGGGGAATATTATGTTAATGGAAAGGTGCAAAGGATGACAAAGAAAATAAAGTATCTGAAACATAAACCATATGGCGAAAGATTGAAGGAGTTAGAAATGTAGTCCATGGATTATAGGAGAATCAGGGGAGACTTGTGCTTTATTTTTAGTGCATTTAATGATAAGTTATTCTGGGAAAGTACAGGGCTGGTTAGAAACACAAGTACTAAAGTAGTCGGGTCAAATGGACTTAGATTAAAAGGTGAAAACTATAATGCAGCGAGGAGAGGAAGATGGTTTAGCCAAAGGGTGGTGAACATGTGGAACTCCTTGCCAGAATCCATGATTCCATGGATATGTTCAAGAAATTATTAGATGTTCATATGGGTGAAGAAATCATCAGAAGGTACCACTAATATGTGGCGAGTCATCAATAGGTTTCCTACCTCCTGATTCAAATTGCTTCTATGAACCTATCTGTGAACCTCATGGGGATAAGAGTTTGTTCAGGTATACTAGTGAGAAGAGGAAAGCAAGGGAGGGATTGTGAGGATGAGGAGAAAGCAGCAGATGGAGATTGTGCAGAAGAGGACCAAAAAATGCAGACATCCTGAACAGATACTTTAGCTCAGTCTTTATAGTGAAGGGAGGGGGGAATGGATCACCATGAGCAGCAGGAACAAAGGGGGCAAGAGGTGGACACAAGTCCATTTTCAGAGAAAAAAATCCTGAAGAGAGTTGTAGCTCTGAAAGTGGACAAGGCTATGGGACCAGGACCGGTTACACACAAAGGTAGTAAAAGAACTCGGGGAACTAGCAGCTGCCTCGCTGATGGCCTTATTCAGCAGCTCACTGGATTCAAGCATGGTTCTGGAGGAGAGCAGACGTGTGGTCCCTCTACATAAGAGCGGCAGCAAAGAGGCTAGCAGCTATAGTCAGTCAGTCTCACCTCAGTGGTGGAGAAACTAATGGAACACTGTTAAAGGTTGGTAGAGTATCTGGAGTCCACTGAGGCTGCAAGACCAAGGCAGTATGGATTCACAGGGGTGAGGTCATGCTGGACTAATCTGATTGATTTCTTCAACTGTGTGACCAGGAAATAGATCGGGGAGGGCAGTGGATTTGGCCTGTCTGGATTTTAGTAAGGCCATTGACACTGTGCGCAAGAAGACTGATAATGAAATTGAACAGCCTAGGGTGGGATCCAGAGTGGTGAATTGGGTTAGAAACTGATTAACGTATAAGGCACAAAGGGTGGTTGTCAATGGCACTCACTCTAGTGATGGGAGAGTGACCAGCCAGGTGCTGTAATAATAAGTACTTGGACCAGTCCTCTTCAATCTCTTTGTAAGTGACATTGCAGAAGAACTGGAAGGGAAGGTATGCCTTTCTGCAGATGACACCAAAATCTGTAATAGGGTGGATAATCAGGAGGAGGTGGAAAGAATGTGTAGGGATCTTGGGAAACTCATGAAGTGGTCAAGAGCATGGCATTTGGGATTCAATGCCAAAAACTGCAAAATCATGCACCTAAGGCATAGGAACCCAATAACTGAGCATTGTGTGGTGGGAGGAGGTACTTGCTGAGCATCACTAATCAGGAAAGGGACCATGGGGTGAGACCCCACCTGGAGTATACTGTTCAGTTCTTGAGGCCGTACCTCACAAAGGACATAGACAAGATGAAGGCAGTTCAGAGGAGGAGAACTAAAATGGTGCAGGGGTTGCACCAAAAATGCTATGAAGAGGGAACGAGGGACCTCTCTCTCTCTGGGTAGACTGGGTGGGCAAAGCACTCCTTTTCTGCCAACAAATTATGTTCCTAGGTTCCTGGTACACTACGCATAAAGCTTTGCAGCTGTGTGGTCCCCCCCACTCTGACGTTTTTGTGATGTATGAGATTGCAGAGCGTGGGGTGCGTTCTATTTTTTTTATACTTTCTGTTTATTGTTTTCAAGCATCAAACAATACAGACTACTTTCTCATTCAAGAGATCAAACAGGTACAGCAAAATTGCTATAATAGGAATACTGTTATCGTAATTCAGACATCTTGCAATCTTATACAAAAGGGGGAGGGGGAGCTAAAAAATGGAAAAATGTCCCATGAATGCAGCTGCTTCAGTGGTTGTGATTTTGTCCAGGAAAGAGGATAAACAGGGAGTGTAGATGCACTTGTAAAAGTGCTATTAACAAATAAGTACAATTACAAGAAGAAATATATGCTCTTTTAATTGCCCCACATACAAACTCAATAAACAAAGGGTAGGTGTGGATTTTCTAGGACTCTTTTTCATATTGTGGTGGCCCACTGAGATTAAATCAGTGCTGCTGCTCAACTAATAAGGCTCTTGTTAGTTGAGTGGTGGCATTGATTAAAACCAGTGACCGCTAAAATAAAATAAAAAGCCCTTGAATGAATAAATGTGCTGATGACTTAATAAATAAACTGTATTTTATTGTATTGTACCTTACTAATCGATCAGTTTATAATGAATCTGTTTGTAGCATAACATTATTAACTTATGTAGATGCACTGCAGTATTTAAGCAATAATGACTAAGATGCCAACCTATTTTCCCTTCATACTGAGAGCTGTCAACGTTTTACTACTATGTCTTGGATACTGATGTTGCTGCATTGCACACGCAGTGCCCCTTAGTGGCCAGCAGAGGGTGCACATGCACCACGTTGCTCCCAACAGCAAAAGCTAGGCATCTTTGCGTTGGTCACAGACTGATTCTTTCCCAGTAAAACGCCAGATTGTGAATGAACTCTTATTTACAGTTGGGACCTGGCAAGGGTAGGCAACAAGAGAAAGCTGAGCAATGTATTAAACTGGGACACATACCATAAATAGCAGCACAAAGCTCTAACAGTGGGCTGAAATACCTACCACATTGAAAGTATTTTATGAGACATGTGATTGAAGAATTTAATAAACACTGTGATCTGGGAAATATAATAGGACATTCCCTCCTCCTTCTCTCCTCCCCCGCACTCTTGGAAGATTAAAGAACTTGGCAAACTCTGCTGTGAACAGGTACGGCTGTGGACGTTCAGTAGAGTAAAATGAGTCCAAGCACTTCTGAAGCAGCACTGGCATCCAGTTGCCCCCACATCAAAGTCAAAATAATACAATCAATCATAGTTAGTCTTTTAGCAGGATCCATTCGCCCATCCCACCTCTCACTCTCTGAAAACATCCAGTCACGAGAGACTCTCTTTTGAATACTGGATGAGCCAGGTGGATTTGCAGGCAACTATAGAGCTGAAGTGTTTCTTGAGCAGTGGTGATCTGATCACTCTAAATTGCACATTTGTCGCACCATTTTAAATATTGTGAAGTGCATCATGTGGGCTTAATAACAAGTCGGGTCTACTGCTAACAGACGGTGGAGAACATGCCTGTTAAACAGGGCTTCCAAGGGTCTGCCTGTGGCGCAGAGGGCTGAGGCACTGAGCGCCTTGCTTCTCACTTCACAGGTGATCCAAGTTCGGGAATGAGATCAGGTTGCCGGGATCTGTGGGAGGGAGGGTTTGGAGTGGATCGAGCATCCATTTGGCAGCTCTCCTGTCCCAGATTTGGGTGGCAAGTCAACTCGGCTCTTGGCTGCCACCAGATGAAAGTGACTTAAGGGAGCTGCGGTTCCAGGATGCACGTCCGCCTCCATACGTTTGCATATTTCTTTATTTTTTTATTTATTGAATGGTATCGGAATTGCAACCCTTTGAGTCAGAGACTCATTTACAAAGGCTCCACATCAGAGTACATAGAAAATGTGGGCATACAAATAACATGATACAGTAGATGTATAAAATACATGGTGTAAATTCCTGTACAGGGTAGTAGCTAAGGTTATGACATTTACAGGTGTAACCCCCCTACAAATGGGGGTCACCGAAAAGCCTTCCTTGCGTGTGCCTAAATGCCCTTTGCCAGGCTGGTGTTCTGTGTTTCCGTTGTTTTAAAAAGAAATTGTATGAGAGTGCCTAAGCACCTCTGCGTCTGTCTCTTTAAGAGCTGCCTGCTTGCAGCCATAATTAGTTTAACCGGGGGGTCTGTGTGTTTCTATGCCCAAGTCCCGCCCGGGCAGCTGACCAATCGCTCCATTTCTGCCATCGTTACATGTGCAGAGTGAGCCCTGTTGAAAGATGTAAATAATTACTGGTGATTCGTTAGAGCAGTGATGAAAATGTAGTTTGTTCTAACCTGCCTTTCTTGCAGCACGGACTGTTTCTGTTTTAGCTCCACCATTTTGGTCCTGAACTGCCGAATTGGACCAATCAGTATGTGGGGACTCTAAAATGGAGCCTCCTGAAATGGGACTATATGGACTACCAGTTGGGATTTGTAGTTTTAGACTGTTAGCGCCTTTTTGCAACGGGGGGGGGAGCTCCTACTGGGATTGACAGCTAAACTGCCCAGCTGAACCTTTTGGATCTAAGGGAAATCCCCTGAGCTGTCTGCTGGCAAGCCAGATTTGAGTTGGAAGCTGAGAGAGAAGGAGCTCGTCTTGTTCGAGTGGTCGTGTTGCACAGTAGTTCGCGCAGGAGAATCGTGGAAGGCCTGATTTCTGGCCTGCTAGCCTGATTTTTGCCCTGAGAGGGAGAAGAGGACTCTTGTCGGACTAAATCCGAATTTGGTGAGAATGATGCAAACTACTGATTTGGGACCAGGCTTAACCTGTAGAAGACCGAGGATTTTGCTGAATGCGATCGGCCTGTCAGGAATTTCAGTTACTTCTGAGCTCCCAGTTTGTGCAGAGACTTGCGATCGTGACTGGGGAGCATTTGGCCTGGTACAGGTAGAATTTTGGTATATAAATGTACTTGTGAATTGAAAGAGAAGCGTGATTTAGTTTGGCTATGTGCTGCTGGCTTGTACATATGAATGTGCTATGTGCTGGATGGGGATTGCAGTCTAATCCCCCTTGTTCTGAACTGTGTGCTAGTTGCTGGAAGCTCTTCCCAGCTAATTGCAGACTGAATATGTTGTTGTGTAGTGCGGATAGGTCCTGCTACGAGGGCCTTGTCTCCCTACCCTGCTGCACAGAGAAGATCCGTCGAGAGGGATCAGCCAGGGGATCAGCCCCCTGCTCCTTGCCTGAACAAGAACAACGCCGAAGCAAATCGCATGGGCCCTGCTTCCTCTGGCAATCCAGAACATCCATCCATCAGCCCTCCTGTGTTCAGCCTGGGTACTATGAGTAATAATCAGGGTAGCTCCCTGCAACTTTTCTTAATCTAAAGTGTGTCATCTGATTCTTATTTTGTTCCTTTTTATCACGAACTGAGGACCTCCGGCTCCAATTACTAATTGTGTGTGTGCATGTTATCTCTCCATCACAGGCCCCAAATAGCTGTGCCACGCAGCCTACCAGGCACGGTCCTGGCTAGCCTTTTCCTCCATCTTGGGTACCCAGAGTGTGACTGAATGGGACTCTGATTGCATGCACATTAGTGTGAGTCTTAGTGTGTTTAAGCAAATTAACCTGATTATCCCCGTCCTTGTTATAGTCCCTGAATAAATCAGATCTATTTTCCTGAAATTTACATTGACTGTGGTGTCAGTTTATGTTGAAGATATTGCATTGTTGCTTTTGTACTGCATCACCTTATTTTACAGGGGGTTCCCAGAGTCAAGCTGAAAGAACCAGTCCTGGGGGTAAGTGCCAAATATAAGTGTTTGTACAACGCATATCTGGGGTGTTGGGAAGGTGGCGGTGCATATTGTGTGGGCCACTAGTGGGAAAAGAGGGGGGGTCACAGTGTCCCAGAGGGCTGTGGCCTGGTTAGCTTGGCAAAACCAACTCCTGACCATTGGAGGCAACTGTTAAGTCAGGGGCCCTTAACCTGTTGGTAGCCAAGCAGGCAGGGGTAGTAGCCCTTGAGATAGCGCCACCTAGGGGTTACACAGGTTTACACAAAAAGACAAATACTTGTAAGAAATGGCAAATAATACATTAGAAGGAGCATGGACATATTTAGGAGAGCCCCAGGGAAGGGGTCTTAGGCAGGGCATGTGTCTGTGCTATAGGCAATTATAGCTGCTGGAGTTGAAGAGGTAGTGCCGGAGAGCAGTTTTGGAGGGCCCAAACCCACGTTCAGAGGAGATGGCCGCAGGGATGGAGTTAAACCAGGAAGGGGCTCTGTAGAGAAAAGACCTCTGGGCAAGGGAGGTCCTGACTTTGGGTACATAGAGAGAGGGCTTGGAGGAGCTGTGGGTGGAGAAAGTGGGGGGAGATGTGTGGATGATCGTAGACAAGCCGGGGGGGGGGGGGAACCAAGCCAGCTGCGATTTTCTTGGCAGAAAGGCAGGACTGGTAGAGCAGCCTCTCATCAAAGTTGAGAACATTTGCCAGGGAGTACAGAGTGCAGGTATGGGTAAGTATGTTGGAACCTGTGAGCAGCCGGCAGGCTTCGTTAAGTGATAGTTTGATTTTGTTGAGGGGCAGTTTGTCCGCAGCCCCATAGATCAGGAGGCCATAGTCGACACGGGATAGGACTGAGGAGGTTCTAGCCAGCCTCAGTGCATCGGGGGAGGCAGTCTCTGTGGTGGTAAAGTAGGGTGATACGTGAGTTGACAGCAGAGCAGAGGTATGGATATGGTCATGGAAGGGAGAGTGCAGGGTCAGAAGTTATGCCAAGGTATTTGAAGGAGTTAACTTGTTCGAGGGGAAGGAGTTTAGTGGACAGGACACTAAGGAGAGTCTTTGTATTTATTTTGGTTGTGGGGGAAAGAGCATGATCTTCATCTTTCAGGTTAAGTACTAGTTCGCGGTCAGGGTAAACCAGCTTTCAGCCTGGCTAAAAGAGTTTTGGAAGGCAGATTGAAGGCGGATGGGGTCTGAGTGGGAAGAGAAAAGGACCTCATCATCAGCATAAAGAAAAATATTTCCCACGTAGGTATTGGGGAGAGCGTTTAGATATAGACTTAAAAGCAAGGGCCCCAGGATATAGCCCTGAGGGACCCCAGAGCAAACAAGGTGACTACTAGAGAAGGTACTATTAATTTTAACCCACTGTGAGTGGGATGAGAGGTAGCTGGAAAACCAGGCATGGATGCCCTGGGAGAAGCCTGTTTACAGGAGAGAGGATAGGTGGAGGATGGTTGACAGTATCAAGGCTTCTGAAGGTCAGTGAAAACCGCCCGCAAGGTGCCTCCTTGTTGAGAGCTAAGGGTATGTAACTAGAGAATTCAATGAGGGCGGTGGGCTGCCCTCAGCAGAAGCCATGCTGCTCCAAGCAGAGGAGGTTGTGAGTGGAGAGGAAATCAGTGAGCTGATCAGCTACTATCTTTTCTAGGGCCTTAGAGAGAGGGGGTAGGATGGATATTGGCCTGTAATTCCCGGGGGAGGTACGGTCACTACTCTTGTGTATGGGAGAGATGACCGCAGTTTTCCAGGTGTGGGGGAACTGGCTGAGGCAGAGGGAGCGACTGAGAAAGTTGGTGAGGGGGGAAGTGTACAACATCCAATACCAGACAGAGTAGCTTGAGGTCCATCGAGTTGTTACTGTGGCAGGCTGGTACCTTTCTGGGCTTTGAAGAGGTAGGCTTGGCTTCAAGTGGGGAGAGGGCATGAAAGTAGAAGAGGGGTGGGGGAAGGTCAAAGAAATTGGAGGGGAGGACTGTAAGGTCTGAGAAGGCAGTTTAGGTTGTGAGAATGCACTGCTGGATCAGTGGTGATTGAGCCATTGATGTTGTGTTGGGGTGTGGATTTAGATTTTCGGGGAGAAGGCAAGAGCTGACCTGTAATAGTCTGCTTTCACTTGCAGATGGCCCAGGTGCATTTATTTCTTGCAGCACAGTCAGCCTGTTTATCCATAGGCTTGCCAGAGTCAATGGCTCTGTGCCAGAGGTTGTCCCTGAGTCGCATTTGGTTGATTAGGGAAGGGGTGACCCGGGGGAAGTCATGTTCTTTAGCAGTGAGTTTGGAGGGGGGAAGCAAAAATGTCACAGGCAGAACTGAAGGCATGAACAAAATAATCGAAAGCAGTGTCAATATCTGGGACTAGCTTAATAGGGGACCAATCCCAGTGAGTGAGATGTTCTTTTAGTTGATCCACTTTGCCAGGTCAAAGATGTCGCCAGGGACACATTTGGGTGCTGGTTTCTGTGTCTTACAGGACCAGGAGAAGATTATTGGGGAATGGTCACTTAGGGCATTGGGCAGTACAGTGGTGTCAGCAGTCTTGTGGGGTTTGTTCGAGAGGACAATATCCAACAGGGTGGCGGTTCCTTTAGCTGGATTTGTCTGGGTGATGTAGGCAACCCAGTTGGGTTAGGTCAAGGGCCGCTATGGCAACTTTGGCCTGGGAGGCAGAGCTGGCGAGCCAATTGATATTAAGATCACCCAACGTAATGTGCTCAACTCTGGGGGGTAGATGGGAGAGGTGGTCGAGTAAAGACTGGAGAGCAAGATTCTTTTGGCGTGGAGGGATATAGGTGGCAGTGATTATAAGTGGGGCACTGGCGGTGTCGGGGATGATTTTGAGGGTGAGGGCTTGAGCACCGTAGTCCAGCTTGGGGGGGCGTGACCTTGAAGAGAGTCACGGAGGTATATGGCACAGCCACCACCATGCTTATCGACTCTGTCTTCCCTGAAAAGGGTGTACCCCAGTAGAGCAACAAAAGAGTCAGGGGTGGACTTAGAGAGCCACGTTTCGACGATTGCTAGGATATCCAGTTGGTGCTGGGCAATCAAGCCTTGAAAAAGAGGGGGAGAGGGTGGTACAGTAGTGACTCCTAATGGTCACTGGGTGTAATGAGCACAGGAGGCAAGAGAGGAGGCAGTCAAGGGGCAAGGAGAGAAAGAGGGGAACAAGCAATACAGTGATGGTTTAGGGAAAGGCACTGTACTACCAACTAGTGGTGGGTTTGTATAAGCTGCAAAGGGAGAAATGGGCACTTAATAAAAAGACAGCAGAAAGTCACGTGACGGGGAACGTCCTGGGTGGAAGGGTGGCTGGGGCGGGCTAACACCCCACACCAAAGCTGATGTAGTGAGGAGGCTGCACTGCCTTTAGGTCTGCGGGTCCTCTCAGTCCCCTGTAATGTGTGCAGGCTTCTGTGGCGTGAAGGAGATGGGGTCCGCAGCCTAGGTAGGAGAAGGAGAACAAAGGGTCGTGCTTGCGCATGCAGCAGGAGGGGCCACCGACTACAGCTGAGTACTGCTCCTCATTGTGCATCGCGAACTGGGAGAAGCAGCAGGACCTGGAGAGGGCCGAGAGGAGTACAATGAAGCCCACGAGAGAACGCTTAGAATGCCACTACCATAAGGTAGGACTCTGAGTAAACCCCACACTACTGATAGAGATCCCAGTACTGTGCTAGAATACCATAAAACAGTCAAATTAACACCCTGCTAACAGTCACTAGAATGAGCATTACGAACTAGTACAGTTCCTGAAAAACAGCAGTTCAGTGAGGCTATGGCAGGGATCGATCTTTACATTATATAACTGGCCTGGGGCATAGTGCAAATTGATTCGGCCCAGTGCAATGCCCCCCCGACTTTCCCAGCTTGGCTAGTGCGATCTAGCCCATTTTGTGAACCTGGCCCTTTAAAAGCAGTATAGGAAGGAAAGCGATTCTTTTTTTTTTTTTTTCTAACTAGCCCAGCAACCGTGGGAAAATACCCCAGCAACAGCCACGGGAAGTCCTGTGATTGGAGGATCGTTTGGCACCTGTCTGAAGCCCATCCCTACCTTCAGAGCCTCCAACATCGATCTCCACACGTGCCTTTTACCTCAC
Organism: Neoceratodus forsteri; assembly: GCA_016271365.2. NCBI lineage: Eukaryota > Metazoa > Chordata > Ceratodontiformes > Ceratodontidae > Neoceratodus > Neoceratodus forsteri. The sequence goes on from CM057453.1 coordinate 1,630,278,015, forward strand.
ACATGTGAGGAGAAACCCTGAGCCGTCCGAGAGAAGGTGCGATCTGCGGCTGCTGCTGACTTAGGACATCCCGGACCTAGAAGTGATGCCCGATTGCTCTGAAAGACGGTAAGCCAGCACAAACTCTGTCTGTTTTTTAGACTAGGTTGGGGTACTAGGATTTGTGGACCAGGAGAGTGAATTTTGACAGCTTCAGGGTGTTTGGGGAGGGGGTCCATTCGATTCTGACACGTGATGTCCCGTTAAAACTGACATTAAAAGTGATTACACTTTTATAAAATCAGTGTCAGAACCACGGCAGATCACCCCCTCCCCCAAAAAGCTTTTAAAATCAAATTGAGGAATCAGGAATCAGCAGTCATTCGTTTCGCGCCAGGAATTGCTCTTCTCCTTCGACGATGTATGCTTGCACCGTGTGGTGGGGTTCCTGTCTAAATTTAGGGCAGGTTGAGGTTGATTCTGGACCCAGAAATTAGAACTGCGTTGCTGCATGGTGCCTTGCTACTGGCTGGGGCTGTGAATGACGTGAGTGTCAGAACCACGAGGGATCACCTCCCCCAACCCACCAAAAAAATAAAATTAAATCTAGGAACCAGCAGGCACTGCCATTCATCTGACTAGAAGGTTTTGTGCCAGGAATTGCCCTTCTGCTTCGATGATTCTGTGCTGGATGGGGTTCCGGTCTAAATTTTGGGCAGGTTGAGGTTGATTCTGGACCCAGAATTAGAACTGCATAGACCCAGGTTGAATTAGAACTGCACGTGATGTGTGCAGCTGCCTTGTTGCTGGCCGAGGCATATGGGTTGAGAGGTGGGAGGGTGCCACTGCCAACAGACTGGAGAGTGTTCTGTTGTCAGGGATGTGCTGGACATCTCAGGTCAAGATTCTATGCTGTGGGGGCTGGTTATGGACAGGACTCTGCCCTGCTGCCCTTGCCCTCCCCTTCTCCGCCAACCAGCATGAGGACTGACTTAAGTTAGAGATTTTAGCATTCCCTTGAGGTTACTATGATTTATTTCTGTGGCCGGACCTCACAGCTCACACTCGCTGGACTGGTTTTGTGGTTGGCCTAGATTGTTTGTTGCAAGGCCTGGTACTTGATTCTTATCAACAAGGCTGCCTTGCTGCTGCAGTCTCCACCTTGCAGTAGCTGCCTGCGGCTCGCTGCCAAATGTGATGTCTGGTCAGAGCTGCATGTGTGTGTTTGCTGGGTGATGCTGCTAGGTTTTTCTTGCCTGCTGATGGTGCAGGAACTGTGGGGCTGATGCTGTGGGCATGGGGGTAGGGGCGGGACGCTGACTGCTCAATTTCTGTACTACCAGCACTCTCACTGCCAGCTTTATGATATCCGAGGAGTCTCTGCTTTGAGGATGGTGACTATTAGTGTTCGGGGAGGCAGGGATTTTGCAAAATTCTTTAGGCAGTTACTGCAGCCTTGCCCTCCACGGTCCACCTTGCAGAGTTGCCTGCGGCTGCAACCATCATGATCACATGTGGCTGCGCTGCCAGCTTTATGATCTCTGCTTAATTGGGGAGATTGGAGCTGTTTACCACTAGTACTGGGCTGGCTAACAACACGTCTGGATTTCTGGTCTGGGACGATGCTCCTATGCTGGGGGTGGGATACTGGGCAGGAGACGCTCATTGCTAGTCATCCATGACCATCCCAAGCATGGCAAGCTTCCATGTCAGATCGGAGTTGCTTGGGGATTTTAGCAGGAAGTCAGCTTTTTATTTTGGGGCCACAAATCCAATTGCCAACCACCAGACCTTCTTGGCTCAAGACAAGGTGATGATCTGTGATTGAGCTTTGGTGTACAGGTTGTATTTGTAAGGTGGTGTTAGTTATATGCCATTTGCAGCAGATCACCAGGACCTATGCCATGATGCGACACGGGGGTCTGCACTGAGGTAACACTAGAGCAGTTCAGGTTAAATCAGCTTCAGCTATGGGATTGCTTAGAAAGACATGGGACTAAATTACTTATTCTTTCTGGCTGCAGTCAGAATATTAATTTTTTGTTTCTTTCAGATTTGTCTTCAGGAGATTGTTCCACGTCGTCTGTTCCAATTAAAACTGGTAAGTTAGTTTACTGTAAAAATCTTTTATTTGTCAGTATTTTACAATCAGAAACATGAATGACCAGCGGTCAGTGCGCTGGTCAGATTCCAGTCTGCCCATTTCCTTTAAATCTTGCATCCCTGGAACTTCATCCAGGGATACCGAACCTGTGGCAGGCATCCTTCATTTCCTCCTCGCCCCCCAAAACCACTGTTTGCACTTCAATACAGTGTACAACAGTCCATCAAGCTACGTGGTTGAGCATCCCAGTAAGCAACCAAAAGAAATTACCTGTAAGCTAGGTCCCGATAAAAAAACGTTTATTGTACACATCTGCATGTCATTGTATGAGTGCTAGCTGCTTTTTTAGTATATTACAATAAACGTTTTTTATCGGGACCAAGCTTACAGGTCATTTCTTTTGGTCACTTACTGGGATGCCCAACCACATCGCTTGATGATTTGTCCTTTTTGTTGAGGCTCCAGTGTTGTTTGCCAGTAGCCGTCTTGTGCTTTGTGAGCATACAACAGTCCCAGCCTTTTTATTCACCACCCAGTTTTTGCAAATAGCACTTCCAAGTAGTGGTTCCTCATCTCTCCAGAACCTACCTCCAGTTAATTTTCATCGCGTCCTCCATGTGACCACTAACTTAACTATTATTCTTCTATCGATACCCCCGCCCAGCCTTGGTGCAATTAGGCCTTGTTGCACTGACTTGCTTGCTTAAATGACTAACTCCCAGATCTCGTTCCTCAGCTGTGGTTCTAGTTCTCATCTCCTCAGATTCAGTACTCAGTCTGTCCTGGGTTGCTTTTACCTTAGGCATTACCTTGCACTTTCGAGCAGTGAGAATGTTTGCCCAACTGATTTGACCACCCTTGTTTTCTAGCTTTTTCAGGTCTGTCTCTAGATTTCCCAAGTCACTCGTCACTGACTCCACCCTGCCTCACACATTATACTTTTTGTGTCATCTTCCTTATCCATGAATCTCACTAATGTTTAAAAGCAGAAGTTTGTTTTGCTTGATCATCAACTTCTATAGGTCGGATCATGTTGTGACTTCTGCCTTTTCATTTCAGATGGTGACATCAAGAATAGGACGATCACTGAAACTGTCAGTGAGTCCACGAGTGCGAGTGATGCAGGCATCTGGAAACAGGTATGAAATAATGAAGAATGGATAGGGAGGTCAGAGTCAGTGATTTAACTTTTAGCTAGTTTAGATGCTGGCAGTATGTTTATTTTCTGTTTTTCCTTTGCAGGTGCTATGTTGTAGCAGCTGGAAGGAAGCAGAATAATAATTGGAACTGAACTGAACAGTCTGTCATGACAATTAGAACTTGCAGTGCTTGCTGAGTGGTAGGAGGAGGAGAGAGTGTATGGGCCCAGAGAAAACAAAGTTTCGGGTACTTAGTGACTCCAGACTTGACCTGTCAAGTCTTTGCTGGACTGCTTGCCTGCCCGATTTGGTAGGAGAGGAAATTTGAGTCTCATTCTGTGGTGCACAACCACATTTGCTTGACCCAAAGAGACAAGCCCTACTGCTGGGTCTTCTGGACTGCTAGGTCCAACGCAACCAATTGTGCGACCTGCCCTGAAGTCTGTTGTGGATATTGTGTGAGGAAAAAAAGAAATGGGGACAAAGAAAGTTGTTGAAAAATATATTTATTGTGTGAAGCATCCAAGTCACAGTGTCAAAATTAACACTTTTTTCATAAGCAGAGTATTTTTTTTTACAGACTGAAACTTAAAAAAAAAAACTGTTTGAGAAACTTTAATGTTGGCATACATTGTGGTAAAAAGTGGCTGTCCTGATGATCCCTGGCTGGCATTGGCCTAATAGCCACAGCAAACTACAATTTAGTCACTATTGCGTTAACATTTTCTATTGTAATTTTTTTGATAGTCATGAGTGCAAACTAAAAGAAACAGTTATTTAAATGTTGTTCTTTGGGTTGGTAAAAACTGACTGTCCTGGCTGGCATTCATTGGCCTAAGAGCCACAGCAAATAAGTACTGTAGTCGCTGACTGTCGGGCATTACTTACTGCATTTATGACATTCATTGTATTAGTTTTCTTGATCATTGTGAAGACTAGAGTAACTAAGTGTTGCTGCTGTATTCTGGCATGTTCTGTGCTCTAAAGCTGCTCGACATCCCTTGCTGGTTCTATTAGTGAAGGAATGGCCCAACTCAACTGTTCTTGACATTCTTCCTGTTTTTCACATACTTTGCAAGGCTTTTCATGACAGTTTTTTTTTTGAAAATGTGTTCTGTCATGCTCTGTCTAGTTCAGCTTGTCAATGGGTAGCTGCTGTCAGTATCTCTGTGGCTGGCATCATATCACTTTTTGAATTGCATCTTTACTGAGACACAACTTGTCTCTTGTCCAAAACTGATTTAAAATTCTGTGATTTGGGTGGCTGGAGTCTCACGGTCTGTGATTACGTTGCGACTTGCTCAAAATCTGATGTTTTGGTGACTCGTTAGATATGTCCAGTCTCCGACAAATCTAAAAGTCTACATTTTTTGGGTGCGTGCATGCAGCACAGTCTTTAGTTGCTGGTCTTCTTCAGACCAAGTCAAACGGTCTGTGCTTCAGCTTTTCTGTTGTCATTGACATTCACACGCCTAACAATGTGGAAATACATTAAGAGTGTGACAAAACCTAACAAAAGAAAATGCATTGGAGATGAAGAGAGGAAAGAAAAAGAAAGACTTTATGAAGAAAAGAAAAGGTCCTGTAAATTTCAAACATCTTAGTTACAAACCTTTGCATGGTTGCAGTATGATGAAGAAACAGACCAAATGTTTTGCCATCTATGTCAGAAACATGATGACATACATTCTGGTAAAGCCGGTAATAAAAACAGTTTTCGATATGGTACCAACAATTTTCGCCCGGGGTCCATCACTACACACCAGTCAAGTGAAGCCCATACCAGGGCAAGTTCAGCTGAGGAAGCAGCAAAGTCTGCCCCTGGTACTTCCAAAGCTAAAGTTATGCTAAAACATATGAATGAGGCAACCCTGGAAAGGTTAAAAAAGATTTTTAGAACGTGCCATGCCATTGCAAAAAATGGTCGTCCTTTCACAGACATCACTTGGATGTGTTGTCTTGATGAAATGAAAGGCTTAGACATAGGAACAACCTATAGGAATGACAAAGCAGCTAGAAGGTTCATTGGCTACATTGCAGAGGTTAAGCGTGGGGCTCTACAGGCAAAGATGGAAAAGATTTGTTTTCAGTCTTTGATTTGATAAGTGACAGAAGCACTGATGCATCCATTACAGAAGCTGAAATTGTATATGTTCGCAATGCAGATTCTGGAATAGTCAATTGGTTGGTGTTCAGAATGTTAGGAAAGCTGATGCCATAGGCATTAAACATGCAATCTGTGAAGTTGTTGAAAAGAATTTGCGATTAACAATGGCAGATTTCATGAAAAAATGGTAGGGTTTGGTAGTGATGGCGCATCAGTTATGGTAGGTAAGAATAATGGAGTTGCCACACTGTTCAAGAATATGCAGCCCTGCGTTCAATCAGTGCATTGTTTTGCCCATCGCCTGGAACTTGCCTACAAGTCAGCATTGACTTGTTCAATAAACTCAGTTGATTTCTGTTAAACTTATACTACTATTATCATAATTCTCCTTTAAACCACGGTAACCTCAAAAGTACGTGTGAGGCATTATCCTTGCGTTAGTCAATTCCAACACGTGTTGGAGGGACACGGTGGGTCCCACACTTGCAAACTGCTCTTCAAGTGCTAATTAAAGGATATCCTGCAATTGTCACACATATGACACAGATGGTAGAAGTTCAAGGCGTGTCTGGTGAGCAGAAGAACAAGGCAAAAGGGATGCTCAAGATTCTGCAACTCAAGACAGTTACGAAGTTTGCACATTTCATGTTCGATGTGATTGGAGTGCTAGCCATTTTGTCTAAAGTGGCTCAAGAGAGTCCACAGTTTCAGACATCTTCGTCACATTACAGTCCACAATTCAAACACTCACTGAATACATGGGTCGATCAGGTCCAAAGGAGCGTCAGGTTCTTGATGTTACAGAATTTCATGGCATTCATCTCACAGAACAATCTGATTTCAATGAAACATGAAGAACTGTGTTAAGCTGCCTTGTTCAGAGCCTCAGTGAGAGGTTCATTGATGCCAGCCAGAGATCCTGAGAGCAGCTACCGTGGAAGCTTTAATTTGTTGCCAGACAAGCTCAACATGTAAGAATTTGGAGAACAAGGGATAGCACCATAACAAAACACTATGAATCTGTATTGTCTAATGCAAATATAGATGTGGATTCCGTGGGGACAGAGTGGAACATGCTCAAGTCAGAGATTTATGAAAGGTTCGACAACATACAAAGCTTGGAATGGGACAAACTCTTCATATTCACAAAAGTATCCAAATGTTCTTGCAACTATTGATTGATCCTGAGTCTTCCTGCTAGCTCTGCTGAGGCTGAACGTGGATTTAGCCAGATGAAAATCATCAAGTCACAGCTTCGCACAAAGCTTATGTCAGACAGTTTAACAGACCTGATGCTCATTCAGATGAATTCACCAGAGATAGACAAGTTCAATCCCGATGAAGCCATTATGCTGTGGAACATTGGAGCAGAGAGACGGAGGGGACCTTGTACTGGTTCAGTGCAAACTAGGTCACCGGTGTTTGATGAAGATGAGGACAACGACTCCAAGTCCTGGTCTGACTCAGACTGTTCAGCCAAAAGTGTGTCATCTTGTGAAAGCAGTGATGTAGAAGATTTGCTGAAGTTATCCATCTTGAAAAGTAAAACTGTTGGTGCCCACAGTGCCACCACCGCTGCCAAGAATGTCAGACATGATCAGAATGTGCAGCTCCATTGCATGATATCCACTGATATCTGAAGAGATTTTTGAAGATCCTGAGTTGGCAACCCGTGAAATTCTGTAATGGGACAAGATATTGGGTCAGTTGAAAGGTGAAAATGTAAGTTTTACATTTGTGGCTTTTGTCAGTCCATCTGGCATGTGGAAACTACCAATGTAAAACTTACATTTCTTCACTAATTGTTTTCAGACAGGAAGCAGCATAACTGGAGCCAAAGTCACGACAGTCGATCTCTTCCACTCCTGGTCCCCCTCCCCAGGCAGCCCCCACACAGACATCTTTGCGATGTCTAAGCAGGTAGATTTTGGGGGGTATGATCCTGAATGCATGGGTACAGTTTGAGTGCATGATTTACATTATAGGCAAGCTTGCACAAAATTGAAACCCACAACGCAAAGTAATACTGTAGAAGGTCTGTATTACTTCAGTGGGTGGCATTTTAATTTTTCTTCAAGTTGCTTGATATGAATCTAATCAACTATACCCACACGATCTAGGATGCATCCCACGCACTTCTGCTTGGACATCACAAAAATTAAATCTGAGAGCAGGATGGCTAGGTGGATTGGGAACTGCAGGGGATCGTCAGTTTGACTTCAGCAGGAATTATGATATTTCCCTCCGAAACAGGACATCCAAATTTACTGGCGCTACGCTGCAAGTGCAAACCACTTTCCTGAAAAGACCGTTTTTTGCAATGGCATGGCACAGTGAACCTGGGCTCCAGATAAGGGGAGAGTAGTACCTGTGTGTTATTACTCGGAAGTATTATGCACGGCAGAGACTAGACCGACTTATTTTTGGAGTAACGTGTACCTGACTACTGGACCCAAGTAGTACATTTAAATAACTCTGGCACCCTCCAAAGAACAGTGCATGCTTGCCTCATTACATAACATTGGTGATTCAACATTTGAGCAGTTGGAGGCTCATATGCATATTCCAATTTTGTTTTTTACATTTACTCACTGATTTTTTCTAACACTCAGGTCATCCGACCTGCCATTGCTGGCAGACGGGCACTTGAAAGTCATGCATCCCAATTCAGTTTGTGTTTTTTACATTTACTCACTGACTTTTTAACACTCAGGTGAGTAAATACGAGTCATCCGACCTACCATTGCTGGCAGACGGGCACTTGACTAAATTATTTCTTTAAAAGAAGATAACAGTTTAATTGTGGTACTCCTCACTCCATGACTCTGTACTTTTTACCTGAATTTGGTTTTACTCATATGTCACTCAAAAGTACAAGTAATTTACTAAAATTTCTCGAAAAAACCTTATCTGGAGCACTTGTTCTGATTTTTCAGTGTCATTTCAGACAAAGCCTGTGTAGTACTGAGAACTGAAAGCTGGTTCTGACAACGGAAACAAATCATAACTCATAAAACAGTAAAAGAAAAAAAAGGTGTGATCCAAAATCCTAATAGATCTCGCTTTTCAGTTCTAAAACTGGAATCTGTACTTTTCCCCTCAGGACTACAATAAATATAAGTACTCTGAAACCTAGAACTAAAGTCACTGACAGATTCAAATGTAGTGATTTAAGGAAAAGGTTCATTTGCAGGGGCTCCTGCCCCTGCAAATCTTCCTTCCGGTTTAGCTTTTCTGTAAAAAGCATCTTTTTTCTTGTGCCAAAAGCTATTTAAATTTCATTACAAAAAGTCCACTACCCGGAAGTATGGCAGACTGGGACGGCTCCTGTGTAAAAGTGCAGCGCTGCTGTGTGTGCTTCACTGCATTTGTATTGAAGCGCATGATGCAGCAGCACACCTTTACATATAATGGAGCCACCCCAGCGTCCGCCATACTTCCGAGTAGTGAACTTTTCATAATGGAATTATGGCGCAAGAAAACAGGTGCTTTTTACCAAAAAGCTAAACCAGAGGTAAGGTTTGCAGGGGCCGGAAAATTGAGTTATTGTACAGATCATCTGATCGAGAACTTACTGAACTCAGGTTGTAATGGAAACAATTCAAACAGTAAAACAGTGTAGAAAGTACAAAATCAAAGATTTTTCAGTGTAATTTAATTTCAGACAGTTAGCTTGTAGTAAATTTAATTGTACTGAGAACTGAACTGAAAGTAACTTTACTTTAATGCCACTTGTGTGATCAAATTGTGATTCAGATGTTCAATTTCAGACAAATAATCTGTAATTCAAATTGTGCTGAGTATTGAACTTTTGGTTCTCATCATAAATAACCCAGAAACACTATCAAACAGTAAAAAAAATATTTAAAACATCTAAACTTTGTCACTGTGTTCTTTTCATAAATTTGTGAATGTCATGTTGGGGCTAGTGCAATTTCTGGGGTGCCAGTGCAGCTGGGGCATCACTTTCCCCGGTAGACCAGTGCAAAAAAAAAGTTAAGCGTGACCCCTGCTATAGTGGGAGTAAAACAGCAATAAAAACAGCAGAATGGCTTCAGCTGACAAGTCGCTACCTCTGAGCCACACTAGAGCTAGAGACAGAGGAAACCGAGACCCTGGCAGTAGCAAGTAAACAGCAGCTAAGGAGCCCAGCACTGTGGTGGGCAACAGACTAAACGTTCTTAAAGTTCCTCCAGTGAGAGAAACAAACTCCTGAGGCTGCAGAAAAAATCAGGTGAAGTCGGAGGGCAGTAAATTCCGAGCACCCCACACCAAAGCTGATGCAGCGGGAGGCTGCAGTTACCTTTAGGGCTCCGTGGTCCTCCCAGTCCTCCTGCAGTGTGTGTCATGGCTCCAAAGGAGAACACAGGTGGAAAATGTTGGTCGAGGAGTTAAATGAAGCTCCACCCGCTGGTCCAAAGCCCCACTGCCGCCCAGTGTTCTCCAAGGTTCTCTCTGTATTTGTCTGTACTGGGGAGGACAGTCCTCCCTCTTCAGCCTCACTATGAGGGGAAGTTAGTGGGGAACTGTATGACCAGGTGAGCACTGTTGGAGGCAAGTGCTGGCTTGGGACAGTGGGGACAGGGCTGATCCAGTGCCCCTTGGACCGAAGGGGCATAAAAACTTTGATAAAAAAAAACAAATGGGGAGCTTCAAGTTTTCTTTTTGCAGTTGGTCATTTTTACCCTCATGGTGACTAAGCCACCCGCCAGATGCTAACTGCCCCAGCCATGCTCACCAGCTTTCCTACAGGTCTTACCTTCACACATGAGGCAGCAGCTTGGTTGGCCAGCAATTTTTTTTGTGTGTGTGCGTGTTCTTATTCGAGGGGGTGGCGTGCAATGCCATCTGGACACTTCCATACACGCTTCTGCTCATGAAGTGTCAGCAGCTGCCACTCTGTCCCCAAATGCATGCAGTCCCAGCTTGCCTCACCCCGGCCCAATGCTAGCGACCAGGCGAGAGCAAAGAACTGAAATTTTTTCTCCCCGTCCAATCCCCGGCGACCTGAGTCCAGATCCGAATCCAGGTCACAGGCGTGGTGTGAGGTGTGGCATCCAGTGCCTCAACCCTCAGCGCCACTGGGCCAGCGAGCTTCAAGTTCTCTGCAAAACACTAATAGTTGACATCAGCAGGACTCGAGTCTTGTACTATTCTAAACTAATTTGAATTTCAGGGCATTTCATTTTTTAGTACTGAAGACATTTGCCGTAGAATGTGCTAGTTGCCCTTTAGACTTCATCTGTCCCTGCTGACTTCCTACCTTTGAAATCATATTCACTGCTGCGACATCAACACCTGTTGCCACAGAGATTATTCGAATGCCATGAGCAAATGATTGTTACTTTCAGGCAGGACAGCAGCAGAAACAGATTGTGTTACTGGCAAAGCTCTGGTTTTATGCAGCTGGAATAAAAAATAATGTAAAAGGTACAGAAATTCAAATTTGGGGAAATTTTTGTGCCCAAGTTCTGCTGATGACAATGGTGAATTTTTTTCTGGAAATCTAGAAATTTATTTAACACAGCAGTTCATGGTACAAAAATGAAACAACTTATTCAGCTATTAGAACAAATAAATAATGATATAAAGAACAGTTGTCACTTACTTCCAACTTGGGCTTGGCAACTCATACCAAGAAGTTGTGTGCCCAAGAAACTAATTTAACCCTGAATTAAATTATTATTTTTTGCTAAGTAGTAAAATAAATATTTTACTTACAGTGTCCAGCTGGTAGCTTTCATATATGGCCGAGTGGCCAAACAGTGCTGCAGCCATGACTCTAAAATCAGCACTTTTGCAGGATCTAAAGTAGCAAAAAAAGGGTGCAGAGGCTAGATATATCACTAGAATAGGGGAAGGGAGCTACCTAGAAATACATATTCTAACTTTACATATAGTTTTACATGTGTTAGGCTAGAATCTGTGGGGCTGCAGAAGCGCTTCCGTGCAGATGCTCACCTGCATGAAATAGAATACTTGACAAATATCGAGCCTTATATCATCAACCAACTTCATACCAAGATGCAGCGGGCCCTCCGGGTCCAGCCTTAAGCCAAAAGTCTGATTGACTGTGGGCAGGGCCCAGCAGGGTCCTGCACATAGGCTGACAACAAAGATCACCATGGCAGGATGTGCATGGCCCTCTGCGCCCTGCAATAAGAAAACGTGCCCTGCAGTAAGAGAAGAATACATGGGGCTGCAGTAGCACAGGGACATCTTAACCATGCAGTTTCATGGCACTAGTGGTGCAGACTGGAAAATACCATGAAAACTGTCTGGCCTGTGCCAAGGGAAGAATCCATGAGGCAGCGGAAGCACATGTGGCTATAGACCTTGGGTCAAGAAGATTCCATTGGGCATCTGAAGCACAGGGCCTTTGGGAACTGCACTTTCAATTGGCTATGGATGTAGATGCGCAGGGCCTTCCGAGCCTGTTCGAACAGAAGAACCCAAGGTGATGTGGAAATGCAGTGCACTCCAGGCCCTTCATGTCGCTAGGGGTGCAGTTGCACAGGGCCCTCTGGGTCCTGCACCAGGGAAAAAATCCATGGGTCTGTGGAAGCACAGGTCCCCATGCAGCTAGGGATGGGGACACACATGGCCATTTGGGTTCTGCACCAAGAGAACAACCCATGAAGCTGTGGGGCCCTGCATTTCCATATCACTTTTGATGCAGTATAACGTAGTGGCTAAGGGCACTGAGCTGCAAACCTGGAGACCTGGGTTTGAATTCCATCAGCCCCCACTTGCATACTGTGTGACCCTTGAGCAAGTTACTTAACTTCCTTGTGCTCCCAGGTTGCACCTAGAAGCAAGCTCCAGCTTAGTGTGTTTTTCCTGGTTAAGCAATTTCCCCTAGAGGCCCATGGCAAGAATCTGTGGGGCTGTAGACACACTTCCATGCAGCTACAGATGCAGATATGCAGGGTCCTCTGGGCCCTATACCAACAGAAGAGTTCACGGGCCTGTGGAAGCAAAAAGCAAAATACCCATGCAAAAGCAGTTTGACATATCGTGGAAGTATTGTTATGAAATTATAACCACCATTTTGCTTTCGTGATTAGTGACTAAGCAGATTTTCATTCTTAGTTAAAATAAAGACTGTATTTTGATCAAAAATATATTAGAGAGCTGGCCTGGTGGCGCTGAGGTGCTGGACACCTTACCTCACGCGCCAGCAACCCGTGTTCGGGAACAGACATGGGACGCCGGGGGTTGGCAGGGAGGAGGAGGATCGAGCGTCCCTAGGACTGCTCTCCTTCTCTGGGAAGGGGGGATTGCAGTGCTCGGCATTTGCCTGCTACCAGCGGAGGCTGGAGGTGGCACATAAGCACTGAAGACTGTGGGAAATGCGGCAGGCGCTTGGTAGAGTGTGGTGCATGCGTGCGCTGGTGCCATGCATGCGCAACCTTGAGGAAAGCAGGAAAAAGCAGAAAATGGGAGTCTTCAGGGATGATGATGGTGCCCTCCACAATGGCCGGAAGGTACCTCCCGAACACTAAATCCGGTCCAGTGGGTCGAGTTGCTCCCCACCCCCTGCCACGAAGGTTAAGTCATGGGGTCAAGGGGAGGGGGTCTCATGCCCGGTGCCTTCGCGTGGGGACGTCAGGTGGATGCAGAGGATGCCGGGGGGTGAAAATACATAACTGTAAAAAAATATATATTTAGAGAATCCAAAACAGCAGTTAAAATTTCAAACCCACGAGCTAGTATCAGGAAATCCACGTAGCTGTAGCTTTCAGCTTGACGTATCACAAAAGCAATTTTCACAAAACCAAAAAGTACAAAACTATCTGCACTCTATGTAAGCATACATCATGAAAGCTATTTTCAGAAAAACAAGAAATACGAAAGCATGACTCACAAATGCTGTTTTCATGAAAACAAGAAATACGACAGCATAAATTGCAAAAGAATATTAAAGCATAAATCACAAAATCTATTTTAAGAAAGCAAGAAACATGAAAGCTTAAATCACAAAAGCTATTTTCATAAAAAACAAGAAATACAAGAGCAGGTTTCAAGTCACAGAAGTAGATCACACTGCTTTCATGAAAATACAGCTGTCCTTAGTATGTTCGTTTTTGCTTCTGAGCATGTGCAGGAACTTTGCTTCTATTGAACTGATTTAAACTAAATTTACCAGATCCAGAGTTTCTAGCACAGAGACTGTGCATACCAAACTGCTGGAAAATCTGTCAAAACGGGCCAAATTATTAAAGTGCCAAAATCAGGGTTCAACATTAAAGTGTTTTCTCAACTCTTAACATACAGGTGTTGTCGAGGCACAAGTCAGGAAGCATAGGGAAAACCAGGAGCAGTTGTAGAATTCACCAACAATATTTATTTAAAGTTGCAGTAACAAAAAAAATAAACTTGTTCAGAATAACTATGTACAGAGGAGAAAAACAGTAGTGTTAGTTCAGTCTCTGTGTCCCTTTTTCTTCTAATCTTCTTTAGCAATTGCAGCTTAGCTCTTGTATAAGTCCTTTCAACCCCCAATCTAAACAAACGTCCTGTCCTTGTATATTTCAGGCAGGAGCTGCTAGCACACAGTGTTCTTTGGCTGAGAGGCCCCATTTCCACAGCTTTTGCAGAAGGCCTAAAAACTGAACTGGGGTAACCTCTTGAGCTTACAGTAGCATTCTGCAGTCATCTCAAACCACAATTATATACATTTCAACAGTAATTCCGTAAATTTTTCTAAACAAAAGGGATCCCAATATCAGTTTCATTTCCATACAATGATTTGCACTTTTTTTTTTTTATATTAGCTGATATGCAAGGGAGGAAAGACAGACAGCAGAGAAAACTGAGAGATAGCGAGAGGAAAGAACTGTGAGACCATCGGGTTGATCAAGTCTGAGGTCTCACAGGAAAATTGTTTGCGCAACCAGACAGAGAAGAGACAGGAAAAAACAGAACAGATCCTTGCATTTAAACACTTTCTTCATAACAACTGGGACAGGGTCCTATTCCACCCTGTCACAACAGACACTATTGTGCCTATATTATTTATGTATTTCTATATAGGGGATATGACATGGCCTGACTGAAGATATTATATTTATATTGATATTGGCCTCAAGCTTTGTATTCATCATTTCCTCTAAAGCAGAACCATTAACAGAGGGGTGCAGTTTACATATTTTCCTTTTCTGATTTTTTTACCATTTCTATCTCAAAATCAAAACAGAACATAACATGGCCTGACTAAAGATATCATATTTATCTTCACTTGAGGCCAGTCATATCAGGATATCTCACGAGTGGCAAAGCCACGAGTGAGATATATCTGTCACAGCATGTGGGAATAAACTTCAGATGAGGCAAATTTACAGGTTTAACACACCATGGTGTGATATTTATTTTTCAAAGGTTAGAAAAATAATAAATGAAAACAACAAAAATTGCAAAGAAAATCACTACTTAACATCAGTAGTTTCTCACAAAATACAGTCCTGGATCTTAGAGCTCTTAGACCCTTCTCATCTGCATTCAGCAGCTTGCCTGCCTCTCTTCTCCCTCTCCTAGGGCTGAGCCCCTCTGGGCTGAACTGAACTGAAGTAAACTCACTGAAGAGGTATTTATATGTTTTTGGTGGGATCACCTGACTGAGCCCTCTTCTAGTTACAAGTTTGGACATGTTGTTTCAAAACCGGTGGTTGGGGGGTATGTCAGGGGATTTCCTGGTTCAGTTAAAGGTACAGTGTATATATCCACAAATATTGACTTTCTATATCTCTGATCCACAGTGACTAAGCACTTTTATAAAGTATATCACATTCTCATACAGTACATAGAACCGTATACAGTAACAGATTTATAATGTGAATTTCTGAAATATCTTAAGGATTTCTTATAACTGTATTACTCATGACATTATTATTGTTTTATATGACTTCTGACTCTTTTTCTTTAAAAGGCTTTACTAACTGTATTCATTCTTATTTAAAATAGCCTTCATGCTTTTTGTACACAAAATGCACTTATGCACTTTACATAACACCTCTCCGGATGTTTGGCATCATTCCAGGGACTGAATGGATGGAAATGGAAAAAGAATGAAAAGAGAGAACTAGTAGGAAGTTTAGTAGGGAAAGTAAAGATCTATGTTAGGTGGCCAACCTAGGGAAGGTAGGAAAAAGAAGAAAAGCAAAGAGAAAAGCGGTAGCTATGGCTAGGAAATAAGGAGATAGAAAAGTGGTCCATCAGTCACAGCCGAGGGTGTAGCCTAACTCTACCACAATATCATTGCCCACTTGTGAAGATAAGTATGATATCTTCAGTCAGGCCATGTCACATCCCCTATTTATCAGCACACACGTTATATAAATAAATTTATACAACGTGCATATACTTATAAATAGCAAGATAATAAGTGCTACCTTGACCCAATGTAGCAAGATAATATTATCTTACAAAGCTGGGTAGGACACAATTCTGATCCAGCAAAGCAAGATAATGTTGTCTTGTTAAGTTGGGCATGTCACAATGAAACAGAAACCTAGAATTTGATGATGGGTAAGGACCACTTGGCCCACTCAGTCTGTCCATTTTTGCCTGCTTATGCAGTCATCACAGATCCTGCTTGATCTTTGGCTCCTCCTCACTTTGCTTCCCACTAAGATTTCCTTGTACCTATCCCATGCATGCATGAAATTCACCACTGTTTTTGCCCCAGCTCCTCCACTGGAAGACTGTTTCAGGCATCCATCACTTTTCATTGAAGAAGTCATCCCGTATCTCTCTCTCTCTTCAATTTACCCCTTCCAGCTTTCTTGCATGTCCTCTTGTTCTCGTGCATCTCTTCCTCTGAAAATACTCCCCTCCTGTACCTTATTTACCCCATGAGGTATTTATAGGTATCTAGCATATCCCCCCTCTCACTCCTCTCTTCCAGGGTATGCATATTTGAGGTCCTTCAGCCTCTCCTTGTTAGGCTTCTGATGCAGACCCTGCACCATTTTAATTGCCCTCCTCTGAACCATCTCCACTCTATGTCCTTCCTGAGATGTCATCTCCAGAACTGGGCACAGTACTCTAGGTGGGGTCTTACCTGCATTCTTAGTGGCAACACCACCTCCCTCCTTTTGCTGGTGATATCCCTCACTATGCACCCCGGAATCACACTAGCCCTCCTAACTGCATTATTGCAGTGCTTCACCACCTTGAGGTCATCAGATATGATTACTCCCAGATCCTTTTTCTCATGGGTGACCATCAGTACCTCTTCTCCTATTTTGTATTCCACCTCTGGATGTCTGTGCCCTAAGTACTTGATTTTGCACTTTTCACACTGAAACTCAGCTGCCATACACTTGACAACTCCACAAATTTTCTCATGTCTTTGCTCATCCTTTCCAAATTCCACCCCCTCTGGAGTGTTGACCCTATTGCAGAGAACGGATAGCGTGGCGTGCGTAGAGGAGCTCCAGGGAGATAATTGCAGCCTGCTTGGTGTTTTGTGCACCGTGCTGAATATTTTACTGTTGCAGAGGAACTGCTACATTGATTTGTGTGTGTGGGTTTGGGGATCAGGTGGTGGAGAACGCTGCTAGTGGTAGGCTGAGGGAGGGTCTCGGAGAACCGAATTTAGTGGTCATGTGACTCAGCAGAGCCAACCGGGCAGCCATAGTCACTGGATATTTAACCAGGCACCATTTTCATAGTCCGCAGAGAATGGACAGCATAGAACAGGAGAGGTGCTCCAGGGGGATAAGTACAGCCTGCGTGGTATTCTGTACACTGTGTTGAATATTTTTACTGTTGCAGGGAAACTGCTACATTGATTTGTGTGAGTTTGGGGACTGGGTGTTGGGAGCACATTGCTAGTGGGACTCTGAGGGAAGGTCTCGGAGGACGGAACTCAGTGGTCACGTGACTTGGCAAAGCCAACCGGGCGACCGCGGACACTGGATATTTAACCAGGCACCATTTTCAAAGTCTGCAGAGAACAGACGGCGCAAAGCAGGAAAGGCGCTCCAGGGGGATAAGTACAGCCTTCGTGGCATTCTGTGCACTGTGTTGAATATTTCAAACAACATGAAGTCTTGCTGTATTCTGACATTATGCAGTTAGCCCCAGCACTTAAACTGCTCCGGAGAGGAAAGAGTTAAATTCTGTGCAGGGCATAGAACGTTGAGCTCAAGCTCGGTTCAAACCTCTGTCTGCTGCACTTTGAAGTGTAACCGTCAGACTCTTTACTCCGCCTAACTGAACAGTCGCTCTAGAGATTTCTCCTCTGCTCACAGTTCAAAGTTGGTTAAAGTCATCGGTTTTACCGATCCATTTGTGTTATTTTCGGTTCAGATACCTGTCTGTGGTACAGTAAGTGCTTAGGTAGTGGACTAGCTGTAAAAAACTTGTGAAAATTGTAACTTTATAAACTTTTAACCGGTTCGGCTGAACCGGTTACCTTATGTGTTATTGTTTTCTTTCTTACTTTAGGTATAAGTGTGTGGTACCAGTCCTTATCGGTTTAAAAAAAAAGTGTTTTGTTTTTTTCAAACACCCGTAACATGGTTAGAAACCGATAAGGGGGTCTTGCCTGGCTTTTGCCAAGTAAAGGGTAAGTTTGATTATTAGTATGGCTATGTCTGAGAAACCCAAAAGAAAAACCGGGCCCACTGGGTTTCAACACTGCAATGTGTGTGGGGAGGTCTTTGCTAAGGCTGATCCTCACGCCACTTGTGTTTATTGTCTGGGGTTTGACCACCTCGATTCAGACAGCCAAATCTGCAAGAATTTCCCTAAATCCACCCTGGATAAGAGATTGGGCAGGCTGGTTTGGTTCCGACCGAACCTGAAGGAGTGCCTTCTGACCAGGGCGATACTTCTTTGGGCAAAAGGAGAGTCGATTCCAAGGGATCGGTTTCTGTCAAAAAGAAAGAGAAAGGACAAATCGGCCGGTTCTGATCCAGAACCGCATGTTCCGACCACTGAGGAGATTGCCCGAGCGATTAGGATTGTTGAAGCGCTTCGTCCGTTCCGATTGATCCGCGCCTTCTGGCATGCGTCGGTTTTCATAATTCCTCCAGTTCAGGATTATGCCCCTGAAGATTTTTATGAACTGGATTTGGAGGGTGATGATGATGATGATGAGGATGATGATGAAATGGAAGGTCTTGATGAGCTCATTGAACCGGACATCTCCCCAGACAGGCCTTCTGGTGCTTCCCTTCCTAGACTTTCTGAGTCTCCTTCCCACTTTAAGTTTTACAGGAAAGTGGCAGAAACCCTCCAGCTCCCTTTGGAAGAAGCTGTTGAGGAACAAGAGGAGCCTGATTATGTGGAGATGATGGACATCCCAGAGTCCATGAGGTTGTCTAGTCCCCTTCATAAGTCTTTTGGGAAACAGACACAAAAACTGTTAACTCCAGATTCTTTACCTCTTGTAGACAGAAGGATGGACAAGAGGTACATGCTGTCAGGCTCAGGTATGGAGTACTTGTACCAGCAATGCAGCCATGTTGGGGTCGTGCAGGCTGCAGCCTGTGATGAGGCTAACATACCCTTGGCTTCACACACCACAGATAAAGACTCCAGGAAACTGGATGCCATGGCAAAGAAACAGTACATGGCATCCTCCTTGGGACTCAAGCAGGCTAATTACATGGCCTATACAGCCAGGTACCAGAAGTCCAGGTGGGACACTGTACTGGCACTGGCTAAGCAGGCCTCCGCCCAGCTTGCCAAGGAGCTGGAGGACGTGGCTGCTGATGGGATCGAGGCATCAAAGATCCAGTTTCATGCTGCTGTAGACTCCAGTGATGTATCATCACTGTTGTTCTGTGATACATCCAGTGCAGGGGTCGAAATAAGGATTTGGCAGCCAATTGCCAGAAATAGCTCCTGGGTATCGGCATTTTTCAGCCACCCAGGAGCTACTTGCACCAACCCAGGAGCTATCATTTGAAAATTTGAACCAGCTACATTTTTTATCTTTTTTTTACCAGATAAAATGATTTTAGACACACAGATTGGAGCTGAAAAGCAGCCAACAATTATTCCCATAAACTGCCACAGAAGATTAGATGTTACACCAATATCAGATGGGACAGCTAGCAATCTGCCTCAATGGTATAACTAAGTAACACAAAATTACCCTGCACACACAAAACAATATGCACCCTCATTTTTTTTTTTTTTTTTGTGGCCCGTTTTTTTTTTTACACAGCTACTGATTTAAAGGAGTATGGACAACAAAAATTGTACCCCAAACAGCAGGCATTACATGCTGATGTACTGACCTTGTGCATGCCTTTTGTCAACTACAGTTTCTTACTGTAAAGAAGCTTTCACATCTCTAGTTTGTGCTGTTTTACATAAACTAAATTTACTGAAAATCTCCAATACATCGTGAGTCCACTACAGCACACAACAGCTCCCCCCAAACTACTCTGATTGTGCCTCTAACAAGCAGCACCTAATAATAAAGATTAATCTAGCAGAAGCAGAAGGGGATGATCTTCAAGCAAAATCTGCCTGTTCTGATTCTGTGCAAACAGGTCATACCTAGTGCTGCTAATAAGCTAATCAGAACAGAACAAGTTTTGTATTGGCTATAGATACAATACGCAGCTTGGAGCACACTGTCGCCTAAAGTGCTACCTAAACGGGGTTCTAGGAGAACTGTTCATTTTTCTGGACATTTAGAAGGAATTTATAACTATTCGAACTTGAGATGATTACAAGGTTCATATCCCCGTACAGTCACTGGAGCAATATGGACATGAAGTAAGTTGCTTCACCCACCTACCCAAATGCTAAGATTTAGATCATTCCAATTGTAAAATTGAGAAACAGCAGGAGACCCCATTGAAAATTAGATTCTGCCCCTCAGTAGGGACTAACATGGGGAAACATTGTTTTCAGTGGGGTCTTGCTTATTGCCCATTTTACAGCAGACTGCCCTGAAGGACAGGAAGATTATGTCACTTGCCCAAAGTCTCAGACAGGGAGCCAGTGACTGTGGTGCTCTGTACAAACATGGGCTTTTGTTTCAGACCCTTAGAATCAGCAAAGGATGACAGGAGGGGAAGAAAAAAATAAGGTGTAGAAGGATCAGCATGTTGCTTAACAAATGAGCACAGGCTTATTGCCTTTACAGTTTACAGAGGCCCTCGGAGAATCAGCAAAAATACATTTTCTCAGCTAAACGCACAAAACTCCTTAACTGTTGTGCTTCCCAGAGTTGAATTACTGCAGTCAGTCTTATGATTCCTGTAACCACCCTCAGTCGGCTGTTCAGTCCCAACTGCAGTCCTGTAAACACTCAAATTGAGCACGCTTAGATTTGGTGGCCATGTGAAGGGAAAAAAAAAAAGATTCTTCTCCACTCTTTATGTTCAGTGAGGGCTCAGATTTCAGCTGGGAGCCCTCCACTGAACCTTCACCTCACGCTGCTGAAGTACCTCCTCCCCCGACCACACACACACACACACACACCCACACATTTACCCAAAATGTCCGTTTGTCCGTGTTCAGTGAGCGATCAGATTTCAACTGGGAGCCCTCCACTGAACCGTCCGTCACGTCACGCTGCTGAAGTTGCTCCTCCCCCGACCACACTGACACACAGCATTTCACAAGACGTCCGTTTCTCTGTGTTCAGTGAGTGATCAGACTTCAGCTGGGAGCCCTCCACTGAGCTGTATCTGTCTTAACTCGCTCCTCCCCGACTGCATATGCACATGCACAGTTTAGCCAGCAGATCTCTGCTTAAGAAGTCTCTCTCTGCTGTCCTGACACACTATGCGCTGCCGGCAGCGCCTCTACTTTGCTGGCGCTTTAAAGCAGCAGGCACTAATTGTGGTAGAACAGGCGAATTAGCCCCAGCTTCCCTTATTTCGATCCCTGCAATGATGTATCACCAGAACAATCAATGATATCGATCCCCAGCGAAGTGCATGGACACCCCTCCAGGATGTTTTGCTGCTGTTGATTATTTTGTTAACCAGTGCATGGAAGACACTACTACTTCAATCTTCATTGCAGGCACAACCATTCCAACCTGACACCTGTGTGCTTGCAGCCCTCCAATCTCTGCAATGTAGGAATGACATTGTTATCAAACCAGCTGATAAGGGAGGTGCTGTTGTGGTCTGGCAAAGGAGCTATACATCACTGAAGCCACACAGCAACTCACTGACACCAAGTTTTATTCTTCTCTTCCACAGGACCCCACTGCTGACTATCAGACTGAGGTCACCACCACCATCACCTCTGCTATTGAGAACAAAGAGCTCCCTGCTTCTGCTAAGAGACTCATAGTTCAGCATCTCCAGACATCCAGGTTTCATCTCCTTCCCAAAATCCACAAAATAGGTAACCAGTTGTCCCATAGTGTCTGCCTGCTCCTGCCCCACATCCCACATTTCTGCATTTTGGACAGCCTCATGAGACCCCTTGTTGAGTCCCTGCCCTCCTATGTTAAAGACACTAACCATGCTCTCCAGTTACTTGACGGGTTCAGATTCAGTGACTCTCAACAGCTCATCTTCACCATGGACATCAAATCTCTTCACACAGTGATCCTGCATGATGATGGTCTGACAGCTTTGCAGCATTTCTTGAATAAGCGGGAAGTCCAACAGCCACCCACACACACACTAACTCGTCTGGCAGAACTGGTTCTCAGACTCAATGCTTTTTCTTTTAATAACAGTTTTTTTCAGCAGGTCAGTGGAGTTGCCATGGGTACCAAGATGGGTCCCAGCTTTGCTAATCTGTTTATGGCTTGGGTGGAGGAACGTTTTTTTTCTCTCATTCACAAGGACTGTGCCTGAACTCTACAAACGCTACATTGATGACTGTGTGGGGGCCACCTCCTGCTCAAGGGAGACCCTCCAAGTCTTCCTTGACAAGTTTACCATGGCCCATCCTTCCCTACAATACACTGTTGAAGTATCGTCCTCTACACTGCCTTTTCTGGATATCCAGCTGTCAGTACAGAACACTGGTCTGAAGACATCAGTTTTTTACAAACCCACTGACTCTCACAGTTTCCTCCTGCACAGCTCCTTCCATCCTAAACATGTCAAGAGTGGCCTGCCTTATTCACAGTTTCTCAGACTTCGCAGGTTATGCAGTGAAGAGGATGATTTTGCTGAGCAGACCCAAATAATGCATAGTTTTTTCATCAACAGGGGATACCCTTAAAGCACAGTGGACAGAGCACTCTCCCGGGTCAGTAACATGCCCCGTAACCTTGACCCCCGCAGGAAGGATACTGTCACACAAGAACAATGGCAAATTCCACTAGTGCTTCCTTTCCATCAGAGCACACCTTCTCTTTACAGGATCATCACCAGTAACTTTCCCATTTTGCAAACTGACCCTAACATTGGTGCTTCCTTTACAGAACCACCTATTGCCTCCCACTGCTGGCCACCTAACCTGCGGAATCTCCTGGTTAAAAGCAGCCTACCTACTCCTAACAGTTCCTTCCTCCCAGGTACCAAACCTTGCAACAGGACTCGCTGCTACACCTGCACATTTATTTCCAGTGTGACTGAAATTCGGGGGCCTACAGGTGTTTATCACATCACCAAGGAGTTCTCATGCACCTCCACTAATGTGGGGTATTGTATTCTTTGCAGGAAGTGTACAGCTATTTACATCGGAGAAACTGGTAGGCGTCTTGCTGACCGTTTAGGAACATTACAGAGCAGCCAGGAGTGGTAAAACTGCTAAACCCATTGTATCCCACTTTATCTCCAGGAACCACAATGTCAATGACCTTTCTGTTTGTGCCCTTCAGCAGGGCTTCTGGGATCCTGACCATAGAAAAAACATGGAAGCCAAGCTGATCATCTGCCTTGGCTCCCAGCAGCCCTCTGGTTTAAATGATAGACTTATTTTCCACTAACATCTTTTAGCCATCCCCTTTTTTTTCCTAAAATCTATTTGTTTTTGCACTCATTTAATTTATTTTTCATTTTCACCATAAGTCTCCATCTCTGTCTCCTTCCCACACATTTGCCACCTTTCAGCCTTCTTACTAGGCCCTGTTAATTAGTCCCCACCTGGGAACTTCCCTAGCTCTTTCACTCCTATTATGCTTTATCTTTCCCATCATCACCTTTTTGTTTCACAGATTCTCTCTTAATCTTACCATTTATCACTTCTTCTCCCTGAGCCTCCCCTTTCTTCTTTCCCCATATATATATATATATATATATCTCATTTTACCTCCACTCTACACTAACTTTTTTTCTCTTTTAGATATTTCTCAAGAAGACCTAAGGTCAAATGTAGATTTTTAACTCTTTTCTATTTTCAGCGTGCATTTAATATAACCATTTTGTTTTGCTTTTAGACCACATGCTGACACAGCCCTTGTTTTTGTTTTACAATCTAGAGTCATGGCTACATCTGTGGCTCTTCGGAGAATGGCTTGGCTCAGGTGTACTAGCCTATCTCATGATACCCAGGCTAAGGCTATGCATTTCACTGTAGTAAATAATTCTCTGTTTGGGGAGCAGACAGAGAATTATATGAAAAAGATGGATGAATACAGGACCACCTATAGTAGTGCACAGGCCAAGGAAAGGCAGGCCACTCCTCAAAGGCAGCAAGCTAGGGGCAGGGGCAGGCCTTTTCATAGGCCTTTCTACCAAGCACAGGCCTCCTCTCCTTTTTCCCAGAGGGGGTTCTTCAAAGGGAGAGGCAGAAGTGGGATGAGCAGGGCTGCATCCACCTCTCAGCCTAAGGCTCCTGCCAAGCAGACACCCTGATGTGTCAGCCCGGGTCGACTCCTCCATTCCTGTAGGAGGCAGGCTGGCTTACTACTTCCAGGACTAGAAGTCTGTTACCTCAGACAAGTGGGGTCCTGGAGGTAGTAAGCAGGGACTGGCTCTCCAGCTTCAAAAATTCCCAAAGCTGAGAGCCAGATCTTTCCACTTGCAAACCTCTCCGAAACCATTGCACTAGAGGCAGAGGTTTCATCTCTACCGGCCTTAAGGGCCATAGAGAGAGTTCCTACAATTCACGAGGGCAAAGGTCAGTACTCCAGATACTTCCTTACCCCCAAAAACAGGGAGTGGCGGCCCATCCTAGACTTAAGATACCTGAACAAACATCTACTAAAGCCAAAGTTCAAAATGGTGACTCTGGGAATAATCCTTCCCTCACTAAGGCCAGGGGACTGGCTAGCCTCCCTGGACCTAAAAGATGCCTACTTTCACATTCCCATCAGGTGCTTCCACAGAAAGGACCTCAGGTTCAAACTGCCTTCAAGTCATTACCAGTTCAAAGCAAGGCCCTTTGGCCTTACATCAGCTCCAAGAGTGTTCACAAAATGCCTAGCAGTAGTAGTATTCTTAAGGAGAAAAAATATCTCCATATTCCCATACCTGGACGACTGGCTCATTGTGGGTCAGTCTCCAGACCAAGTCAAGTCAGATCTGCAAGTGACCCAGCAAGTGCTCACTTCTCTAGGATTCCTTCTCAATCTTCCCAGGTCAGTTCTCGAGCCAGTACAGCTTCTGACCTTCATAGGGGTAGAGCTGGATACTGTCAAAGCAAGAGCTTTTCTTCCCCTGGTAAGGGTAAGGGCCATCATAGAGCTGGCTTTTTCCTTTCACCTTCTGGTTTCTCAACCAGCAAGGCACTTCCTTCAGCTTCTGGGCCACATGGCAGCTTCCACTGCAGTGGTCCAAGGAGCCAGATTTCAGATGAGGGACATTCAGTTTCACCTGAGGGCCTTTTGGTCTCAGAGAAAAGAACCTGTAACCAAACTTGTTCCAGTGACTCAGACCCTGATTCAGGCTCTTCAATGATGGCAGGATCAGGACAATCTCAGGCAAGGGGTCCCATTCACCACTCTGTCTCATTCTGTGGTCCTAACCACAGATGCTTCTCTCCTGGGGTGGGGAGCTCACCTGGGAACTCTCACAGCCCAGGGAGTGTGGTCCACTCAGGACTCTCTTTTCCACATCAGTCTTCTGGAGCTCAGGGCAGTTTAC
This sequence comes from Neoceratodus forsteri, assembly GCA_016271365.2. Lineage (NCBI taxonomy): Eukaryota > Metazoa > Chordata > Ceratodontiformes > Ceratodontidae > Neoceratodus > Neoceratodus forsteri. Next base: position 1,630,303,317 of record CM057453.1, read on the forward strand.
CTGGTCCTGCAAGCCTTCTCGGAATCAGTACAGGACAAGGTGGTGCAGGTCAGGACAGACAACACCACCACCATGTGGTATATCAACAAGCAGGGAGGCACTTGGTTTATGGCCTTGTGCACGGAAGCCATGAAATTATGGTCTCTGGCTTATTCTCTACAGACCTCTCTGGTAGCAGACCACCTCCCAGGAAAGGACAGTGTTCTAGCAGATGCATTGAGCAGGATTTCCCAGGGCCATCATGAATGGTCCCTGGATCCCCTAATGTTAAAAATGATTTTTTCAAGGTGGGGCACTCCAGAGATAGATCTCTTTGCAGCCCCAGACAATTACCAACTTCATCTCTTCTGTTGCAGACCCCCAGTCTTGGGCTCAGTCCCTCTGGATGCTCTGATTCTGGATTGGGAAGGGAAATTTCTGTACGCCTTCCCTCCTTTTCCTCTACTGTTCAAGGTCCTGGTCAAGATAAGGGCACAATCTTGCAAAGTGATCCTGATTGCTCCAGATTGAACCAGGCAGCCTTGCCACCCCCTGTTGCTGTCCCTAGCAGTCCATCTTCCCCTATCTCTTCCCAGGAATCACAACCTGTTAACCTCCTCTTAGGGGAGGATCTGGTATCCCAACCTTCGGTCTCTCTATCTCAAGGCATGGCTCTTGAAGAGTTAGAGTATGCAGGTTTGCATGTCTCTCAAGGGTTCTGGACATTCTCAAAGCCTCTCGAAAACCTGCCACCAAAAAACTTATAATTCCAAATGGAAAAGATTCGGCATTTAGTGTTCCAAGAAGCATGTACCCCAGACACTGCTAACTTGTCTCCGGTTCTGACTACATGGTTCATCTTAATGGCCTAGGCCTCAGACCAGCTACCCTCAAAGTACACTTGTCAGCTATTTCTGCTTTTCTGTCAGTGGAAAGCCCTCCTCACTGGCATCTCATCCTGTCTTCTGTAAATTTTTCAAGGGATTGCTTCATACCAGTCCCCTTTAGGGATCCTACTCCTGCTTGGGACTATAATATTTGCATTGCTCAGCTTATGCAACCCCTTTTGAGCCTTTGTCTTCAGCAGAGCTTAAGTACTTGACTTGGAAAACTGTGTTTGGTAACTCATTACCTCTGCCAGACGTATCAGTGAATTGCAAGTTCTGTCAGTGGAGCCTGATTTTGTCTCATTCCATAGAGATAAGGTGGTCCTTATAACCAATAGAGGTTCTTACCCAAAATGGTTTCAGATTTTCATCTGAACCAATCCAGTGTCTCTCCTGTTTTCTTCACTGACCATTCTTCTTCAGAGAGAGAAGATTACACAGTTTGGATGTTAAAGGGCTCTTAGCTACTACATTGAGTGTACTGAGGCACTCAGGTTTGACTCCTCCAGTTGTTCCTCACTTATGGGGAAATGGGAAAGGGCAAACCTGCCACTAAGAGAACTATTGCCAGGTGGATTGTCTCTTGTATACAATTCTGCTATGAAAAGGTGGGCAAAATACCACCCTCAGGCCTGAGGGCTCACTCGACTAGAGGTACAGCTGCTTCCCTGGCTGCTGCCAGGGATATACCCTTACTATAGATATGTAAAGCAGCCACCTGGAAAACAGTCCATACATTCACCAAGCATTACTCTCTGGATATCCAGGCTAGGAGTGATGCTCGGTTTGGTACAGTAGTACTGCAGAACCTATTCCCAAAATAGCCATGGAGGTACTGCTTGGTAGTCTGCATAATGTCAGAATACAGCAAGACTTCATGTTGTTTGAAGAAAAAATTACTCACCTTAGTAATTGTGTTTCTTCTAATGGAGTCTTGCTATATTCTGACCTCCCTCCCTGCCTCCCCTCTCAGAACCTTGTTTTTGGGAAGTGGGCTGGCAGGCGCAGTGTTGCTGTATTTGGGCACTCCCCCTTTTTTAGAGAGGGGGAGTGGGTTTGTTTGTTGTTTTGATAGTCATAAGTTGTTCACTACCTAGTTTTTGATTTTGGATTTCGACTTGAGTCTTTTGGGGATCCAAAATATTTGGTTGCCATTTGCTAGTAAACTTTACAATTTCCACATAGTGGGGTTAGTTAGTATTAGCGTAAGAATCTGATGGTTACACTTCAAAGTGCAGCAGACAGAGGTTTGAACCGAGCTGAAACTCAACATTCTGTGCCCTGCATAGAATTTAACTCTTTCCTCTCAGAGCAGTTCAAGTGCTGGGGCTAACTGCATAATGTCAGAATACAGCAAGACTCCATTAGAAGAAACACAATTACTAAGGTGAGTAATTTTTCTTTTACTGTTGCAGGGAAATGCTGTATTGATTTGTGTGTGTGTTTGGGGACCGGGTGGTGGGAGGGCTGTTATTGGGAGGTTGAGTGAGGTTGAACTCAGTGGTCACATGGCTTGGCAGAGCCAGCGGGTGACGCAGTCACTATATCACTCCCTGGGGACCAGCGTCTGCTGCATGAGTGACCCCGATGCGTGAGTGCCAAGACGCAGGAGTGTGGTGGGTCTCGAGTAGCGTCTGCTAGGGAGGACAGCAGGCGCAGGCCACACTGGTTAAGGGAAGGCACAGGGAGGGGTAAAAGTTGCAGGGAACCTACAGAGTGGCAACAGCCAGACTGAGTAGCAGGAGCCAGTAGCGCCTAACAGATACAGAGAGATGTGGAGCTCAGGGCAAGGAGGCAAGTGGATACATGGGGGAGAGTGGAGGAGTAGGGATGACTCGGGTTGGGGGCACAAGGAGGCAGGAAGAATAGTGAGCTGCAATGGTGTGGAGCAGCACTGTTCTGGGGAACCTGGTGTAATGTTGGGGGTGTCCAGTGTGCAGGCTGTTCAAACAGCTTACACTGGAAATAGAGAGCTTGAAATGGGAACTGGGGGGAAGGGGCAGGAATGAGTGGAAGAGGAAGAGATGGAGCAGTGGAGCAGGGAGGGCTCCATTGCAGGATAGTCCAAACTACCACGTACCGAAAGGGGGAGCTCGGCCAGAGAAACCAGGGGGGTCAAGTCCACAGAAACCAGGGAGTGCAGAAAGGGGCGGTAGGCAGGTGGTGGTGGGAGAAAGGAAGGTGGGGAGAGGTTCACTGCAGGCGAAGGCAGGGATGTATTTTAGAGGAGGGTATGGGCAGGAAATTGGAGACAACAAACAGGTATGCGGTACTGGTTAATGAAACAGAGGAGGAGGATGGGGAAGGTAACAGGGGATAGGAAACCGTGAGGGAAAGGGGAAATACAGGATGCAGGGAGAGGGGGACAGCTGTTGGGTAGAAACTGGTGGGGATAGGGATGCAGGTGATGTTGGCATGAGCACACTAACTAATGGGGGAACAAGGCCAAAACATGTAAGGGGGGAGAGGGAGACACAATGATGGGGGCGGTGGAAGGACATACAATTAGTGGAGGGGGGATGGCTGTGCAAGGGAAGGAGCACAGAAAGGACGGAGGAGAAAGAGAGCAGGGGGAGGAGCAATCGGTGAGGAAGGGAGAGCGGAAAGGACAGGGTATCAGAGGCGAGGACACTGAAGAGAAGGGGATCATGAGAGGGCAAACTGCGGGGGAAGTGCAGGAGAGGGGGTATCAGTACTTGTACTAGGGGAGTCTGTACTCAGGGAGGTGAGATGGGAGGTAGGGAGCAAGGAAGAGTCATCCTTGGGTGTAGTGTATGCCAAGTATGACAGCGGGAGAGTAGGGCAGTCCATTCAGAAATGTGTGGAGAAGGTGGGAGGGAGGCCTCATATCGTGCATCTAGGAACAAGTGACCTAGAGGGCAGTACAGTGGATGAAGTGCAGGAGAGGTTCAGGGAGGTGGGGACTATCTACAGTTGGGTGGGAAGCTCAGTGACATTCTCTGAGGTACTCCCAGTATCTAGGGCAAGCTCTGCTAGGAAGCTAAGAATACAGGAGTTTAATGGGTGGCTGAGGTGGTGGTGTGCGGAAATGGGGTACAGGGTAGTAGGGGAGTGGGACGAGACATGGAATGATAAGGGGATTTTATGCCAAGGATAGGCTGCATCTCAGCATCGAGGGTACTAGGATGTTGAAACAGGGACTAGAAAATTACATTAAAAACAAAATAGATTTAAACTGAAGGGGGTGGGCTGAATCGGACAGCAAGGGGAGTCACCTTCTAAGGGAGAACGGTAGGCCTCACCCCCCCCCCAGAGAGGGAGGAAGAGAATGAGGGGAAGTTACCAAGGTGGAATTGTAGGGGGGAGGGACGGGGAAAGGAGGGGCAGGACACAAGGTGGACTGTTGCATCCTTGAATGCAAGGAGCTTGGCAAAGAAGGTGATAGAGTTCCAGACAATGATAGCAGAAGGGGAGGTAGATATTGTCACCGTCTTAGAAACTTGGGCCACCCAATACCATGACTGGGATCTCAAGACCTTGGGATACAAGGTGTACTGCAGGGACCGGGAAGGGGGATGGGGGAAGTGGATTGGCTATTTATGTTAGCAAGGGGATACTTTGTACCAGGGAGGAGGTGCAAGAGGGGAAGCCAGAAGCCATATGGGTATTGCTCCAAAGCTCCAAAGGTAAGAAGCTCAGGATGGGGGTGGTGTACAGGCCACCCTCACAAAGCGAGGATGTGGATGGGGAGTTGGGGGAGCAAATCAGAAAGGTCAGTGGCAAAGGGGTGCAGTTATAGTGGGAGACTTCAACTTACCTGGGGTTGACTTGGTGGACAGTAACTACAGACACCAGGGAAGAGGTACTGTACTGCTGGAAGTGATCCAAGACAGCTACCTAGTGCAGGGAGTGACAGAGCCTACCAGGGAAGGGAACATCCTGGACAACAGTGGTTCCACTTCACAAATCAGGCAGTTGCGAAGAGGCTAGTGATTACAGATCGGTGAGCCTCACATCTATAGTAGGGAAACTAATGGAGACACTACTCAACATAAAAACATAGAATTTGATGGCAAATAAGGACCACTTGGCCCACCTAGTCTGCCCATTTCCTTACCTAATGGATAAGCTGCAGACCCTAGTTAACCAACAGCCTACTTCCTCCTACCCCCACTAGAATTGCCTTATGTCTGTCCCATGCATTTTTGAATTCCCCCACTGTTTTTGACTCCACAACCTCCTCAGGAAGGCTGTTCCATGCATCTACAACCCTCTCTGTGAAGATACTTCCCTCACATTACCTCTGAGCCGCCCCGCTCAAATTGTGCCCCTTGTTCTTGCACATCTCTTTTTCTGAAAGATGCTACCCTCTTAGACTTTAATTCCTTGAGGTACTTGAAATTTTCTATCATGTCCCCCCTCTCCCTTCTTTCCTTGAGGCTATACATATTAAGCTCCTTTAGTCTTTCTTCATATGTCTTCTGGTGCAGACCCTGCACCATTTTGGTTGCCTTCCTGTGGACAGCCTCCATCCTGTCTATGTCTTTGCTGGGATGGGGTCTCCAGAACTGCACGCAGTACTCCAGATGTGGTCTTACCAACTGTGTGTACAGCGGGATAACAACTCCCTGTTTTCTACTGGTGATGCCTCTCTCTGTGCAGCCTAGTATCCCCCCAGCCCTCCTTCCTGCCTTCTCACATTGCTTGCCCACCTTTAGGCCATTTGATATAACTACCTCTAGGCCCCTTTCCATTTTTGTTGTTGTCAGTATCTCACCCCCCACTGTGTACTCTTCCCTTGGGTTTTTGTTTCCCAGGTGCATTACTTGCACTTCTTTGAGTTGAATCTAAGCTGCCATACATTTGACCATTCCTCCAACCTTGCCAAGTCCCTTCTCATCCTTTCCACCCCACCTTGTGTATCAGCCCTGTTGCAGATCTTTTGTGTTGTCTGCAAAGAGACATACTTTTCTTTCAGTCCCTCTGCAATGTCACTTATAAAGACATTAAAAGGACCGGGCCTAGTACTGAACCCTCGTGTACCCCACTAGTAACCCCTTTCTTCACTGTGGACTCCGTTTACTATTACTCTCGGTGTCCTGTTGTCCAGCCAATGTTTTACCCAGGCTACCACCCTGGGGTCCACTCCCAGACTGGCTAATTTGTGTATTAATCTTTTGTGCGGGACTGTGTCAAATGCCTTGCTAAAGTCTAGGTAGCCAATGTCCACAGCCCCTCAATGGTCTACTACTTTGGTCACCCAGTTAAATCTTTTAGATTCGTCTGACATGACCTTCCCACTGTGAATCCATGCTGCCTTGGGTCCTGTGCCCTGCTGGCCTCTAGGTACTCAACAGTTCTTTCCTTCAGAAGTGATTCCATCATTTTCCCTACCACTTAGGTCAAACTGACAGGTCTGTAGTTTCCTGCCTCTGTCTTGTTCCCACTTTTGTAAAAGGGGAATCACATCTGCCCTCCTCCAGTCCTCAGGTACCACATAGTCTTCCCATAATTTATTAAAAAGGGTAGTCAGTGGTGTTACTAGTTCTCTCCTTAGTTCTTTTAGAATTCTGGGGTGACTCCCATAAGGCCCCATTGCTTTATCCACCTTCAGTTTTAGGAGTTCTTTCAGAACCTTTTCTTCTGTGAAAGGACCGATATCAACCCCCTATCCAGAGTGCCTCTATTGCCTGGATTAGGTACCTCCCCCTCCTCTTCCTTTGTGAATACTGAGCAAAAGTATTTGTTCAGTATCCCTGCTTTTCACTGTCCCTCTCACCATACCACCCTCCTCTTTATTCAGCCTCAGTATCCCTGCCTTAATCTTTCTTTGCTCCTTAATGTACCCATAAAAGATGTTATCCCCCTTCTTAACCGAGTTGGCTATCTTTTCCTCAGTTTGGGCCTTTGCTATTCTGACTGCCTTCCCCGCTTCATTCTGCTTTAACTGGTACAGTTCTCTGTCCTGCTCCTTCTGTGTTTCCTTACACTTCCTCAATGCTATCTTTTTCTCCCTAACCTTCCCTGCCACTTCTTTTGAGAACCATAGTGTTTTTTTCTTTCGTTTTGATTTGTTTATTTGCTTCACACAAAGACTTGTTGCCTCTGTGATGGCAGTTTTGATGTTTCCCCATTGTTGCTCCACCCTACCTTCTTGCCTGTTTGCTAGTGCTTTTCTGAGGCACTCTCCCATTTTGACAAAATCAGCCCTCCTGAAGTCCAGTACCTTCACTTTTGTATGGCTTGACTCTATAGCTAAGTTTATCTTGAACCACACTGTTTGATGATCACTTGTTCCCAGATGGCTACCCACTTCTAGATCCGAGATCCTCTCCGTCTCCCATTTGGAGTACAAGGTCTAAGATTGCTCCCTCTCAGTGGGTTCCAGAACTAGCTGTCTCTGAGGCATGCCCCCTGTAGGGCATCGAGAATGGCCCTGCTCTTGGATGTGGCTGCATCAAAGGTGCTCCAGTTAACATCTGGCATATTCGGGTATCCCATCAGCAATATTTCCCCTTTCTCTGCCATCCTAAGGATGCATTCTATCATTTCCTTGTCCATTTCTTCCCTCTGAGATGGGAGTCTGTATACAACCCCTGTGCGGACTGTGGTGCCATTTCAAACAACATGAAGTCTTGCTGTATTCTGACAATTGCAGTGATTCCCAACCTTTGAACTGCCCCGGAGAACAAAGAGTTAACTTTCTATGTAGGGCATAGAATGCTGAGCTCGAGCTCAGTTGAAGTCTCTGTCTGGAGTGTTTTGAACTTAAACCGTCAGATTCTTTACTCCGCCTCACTGAACAGTCGCTCCGGAGATTTCTCCTTCAGCTCGGTTTGAAAGTCTGTTAAAGTTTTCAGTTTTCGTCGGTTGTAAACCAAAAAAAGTGTCCACATAGTCGGTTCAGTCTCTGTCTGTGGTGCCGTAAGTACTAGATAGGAATTGTTCTGTTTTCTATGTGGAACTTGTAAAAGTGCGGTCAGTTCAGCTGAACCAGCCATTTGATTGTGAAATTTGCTTGTTTACTTAGTGTGTCGTTACCGGTTCTTATCGGTTCTAAAAAAAACATGTTTTTAACCAGTTTTTTCCAATATCCGTGACATGGTTAGGAACCGATAAGGGAGTCTTGCTTGGTGGTTGCCAAAAAAAGGGTAAGTTTGGTTAGGTTGGCCATGTCTGAGAAACCCAAGAAAAAAACCAGGCCCACTGGGTTTCAACACTGCAGTGAGTGTGGGGAGGTGTTTGCTAAGGCCGATCCCCACACTACTTGTGTTTATTGTCTGGGGTTTGACCACCTCAATTCAGACTGCCAAATATGAAAACTTTCCCAAATCTACCCTTGAAAGAGATTAGGTAGACTGAGGAAAAGGAGGCGAAGTCCGGCTCACCGGATGGCCAGCCCGGTTTCGACCGAACCAGAAGAGTGCCATCTGACCAGGCGATACTTCTTGGGCAAGGAGACGATTCCGAGGATGGGTTCCGACAAAAAGCGCAAAGATAATCGACCGTTTGGATCCAGAGGTTCATGTTCCAACCGTCGAAGAGGTAGCCAAGGCGATTCGGATTGTGGAATCGCTCCGTCCGGTTCTGAATGATCCGGCTCCTTCTGGCAGGGGTTCGGTTCGGTTGGTTCCCCTGGTTCAAGGGTATACCCTTGAAGATTTTTATGAACCAGAATTTGAAGAGTAAGGGAAATTTGAGGATGATGATGTAAGTGAAGGTCTGGATGTGCCTGTGGAACCGGACATCTCCCCAGACAGACCTTCAGGTGTTTCCTCTCCTAGGCTTTCTGAGTCCCCTTCTCACTTTATGTTTTACAGAAAGGTGACTGAAACCCTCCAGCTTCCTATGGAGGAGGCTGTGGAAGATCAAGAGGAGCCTGATTATGTAGAGATGATGGATATCCCAGAGTCCAGGAGACTGTCTGTTTCCCTCCATAAATCTTTTGGGAAACAGACACAAAAAATCTTAGTCTCCTAACACTATACCTCCTGTGGTTAGAACAATGGACAAGAGGTATACACTTTCAGGCTCAGGCACGGAGTTCTTATATCAACAATGCGGCCATGTTGGGGTAGTGCAGGCTGCTGCCTGTGACAAGGCAAATATCCCCTTGGCTTCACACCCCCATGACAAGGACTCCAGGAAGATTGATGCCATGGCAAAGAAGCAGTACATGGCATCTTCTTTGGGACTCAGGCAGGCGAATTACATGGCCTATACAGCCAGGTACCAGAAGTCCAGGTGGGACACTATACTGGCAGTGGCTAAACAGGCCTGCCCCCAGCTAGCCAAGGAGCTGGAGGAGGTGGCTGCAGATGGGATTGAGGCATCTAAGGTTCATTTTCATGCTGCTGTGGACTCTAATGATGTGTCATCAAGAGTCATGGCTACATCTGTGGCTCTTCGGAGGATGGCTTGGCTCAGAAGTACAAGCCTCTCACAGGACACCCAGGCTAAGGCCATGGATTTTCCTGTAGTGGGTAATTCTCTGTTTGCGGAGCAGACAGAGAATTACATGAAGAAAATGGATGAGTACAGGACCACTTACAGGAGTGCTCAGGCCAAGGAAAAGCAGGCAACTCCTCAAAGGCAGCAGTCATGGGGCAGGGGCAGGCCTTTTCAAAGGCCTTTTACCAAGCACAGGCCTCTTCTTCCTTTTCTCAGAGGGGATTCTTCAGAGGGAAAGGCAGAAGGAGGATGAGCAGGGACATCCTGACCCCCAAAAACAGGGGAGTGCCGACCCATCCTAGACCAAAGATATCTAAACAAACATCTTTTAAAACCAAAGTTCAACATGATAACTTTGGGAATAATCCTTCCCTCTGTAAGGCCATGGGACTAGTTAGCCTCCCTGAACCTCAAAGATGCCTACTTTCACATTCCCATCAGGTGCTCCCTCAGAAAGTACCTCAGGTTCGAGTTGCCCTCAGGCCATTATCAGTTCAGAGCAATGCCCTTTGGCCTAACCTCAGCCCCAAGGGTTTTGACGAAGTGCCTGGCAGTAGTAGTTGCCTTTCTAAGAAGGCAAAAGATTTCGATTTTTCCATATCTGGATGATTGGCTAATAGTGGGTCAGTCTCCAGACCAAGTCAAGTCTCACCTGCAAATGACCCAGCAAGTGCTCACTTCTCTAGGATTTCTTCTCAACCTTCCCAAGTCAGTTCTCGAACCAGTCCAGCTTCTTACCTTTATAGGGCAGAACTGGACACACTCAGAGTAAGAGCTTTTTTCCTCTAGAAAGGGCAAGGGTTCTTATGGAACTAGCTTCTTCCTTCAGCCTCGGTATCTCAACCAGCAGGCATTTCCTCCAGCTCTTGGGCCACATGGCAGCTTCAACAGCAGTGGTCCAGGGGCAAGATTCAGATGTGGGATATTCAGTTCCACCTGAGAGATTTCGGTCTCAGAGAAAGGACTCCCTTACCAAGCTTGATCCCAGTTTCTCTGACCTTGATCCAAGCCTCCAGTGGTGGCAGGATCAGGACAATTTAAGGCAAGGTGTTCCTTTTGTTGCTCAGCCTTGTTCAGTGGTCCTTACCATGGATGCTTCTCTCGTGGGCTGGGGAGCCACCTGGGGTCCCTACTGCCCAGGGGCTGTGTTCCCCATGAATCCCTCTCTACATCAGTCTTCTTGAACTCAGGGCAGTTTTTCTGGCTCTAAGGTGCTCTCACAGTCGGTACAGAACAAGGTGGTTTAGTCAGAACAGACAACACCACCACCATGTGGTACATCAACAAGCAGGGAGGCACTCGGTCCACGGCCTTGTGTACAGAAGCCATGAAGTTGTGGTCCCTGGCTTATTCTCTGCAAACCTCTCTTGTAGCAGTTCACCTTCCAGGCAAGGACAATGTGCTAGCAGATGCACTGAGCAGGATTTCTCAGGGCCATCACGAATGGTCCCTGGACCCTCAGGTGTTGAAAGTGATTTTTTCAAGGTGGGGCACTCCAGAGATAGATCTGTTTGCAGCCACAGACAATCACCAACTCCCTCTCTTTTGTTGCAGACCTCCAGCCCTGGGCTAAGTCCCTCTGGATGCCCTGATCCTGAAGTGGGAAGGGAAGTTTCTGTATGCCTTTCCTCCCTTCCTACTCCTGTTCAAAGTTTTGGTAAAAATAAGGTCTCAACCATGCAAGGTGATTCTGATTGCTCCAGACTGGGCCAGGCAGCATCTTCCCCTGTCTCTTCCCAGGAATTACAACCTGTTAACATCCTCTCAGAGAAGGATTTGGTACCCCAGTTTTCAGTCTCTCAATCTCAAAGCATGGCTCTTGAAGAGTTAGAGTTTGCAGATCTGCATCTTTCCCAAGGGGTTCTGGATATCCTCAAGGCTTCTCGGAAGCCCTCCACCAGAAAGACTTACAACTCCAAATGGAAAAGATTCAGCATTTGGTGTTCTAAGAAGCATATTTCTCCAGACACTGCTGAATTGCCTACGGTTCTGGATTATATGGTCCATCTTAATGGCCTAGGCCTCAGACCAGCTACCCTCAAGGTACACTTGTCAGCTGTTTCTGCATTTTGTCTGTGGGGAAGCCTTCCTCACTATCTTCCCATCCTGTGTTCTGTAAATTTTTTAAAGGATTGCTTCATACCAATCCTCCGTTTAGAGACCCTGCCCCTGCCTGGGATTTGAATGTTTGCATTGCTCAACTTATGCAGCCCCCTTTGAGCCTATGTCTTCAGCAGAGCTTAAGTACTTGACTTGGAAAACTGTGTTCCTGGTAGCCATTACCTCTGCCAGGCATATCAGTGAATTGCAAGCCCTGTTAGTGGAACCTGATTTTAACTCATTTCACAGGGATAAAGTGGTCCTTAGAACCAATACAAAGTTCTTGCCCAAAGTGGTTTCAGACTTCCATTTAAACCAGTGTATGTCTCTCCCTGTTTTCTTCACTGATCATTCTTCCTCAGGAGAGAGGAGGCTATACAGTTTAGATGTCAAAAGAGCCCTTAGTTACTATGTAGAGCGTACCAAGGGTCACAGGTATGACTCCCTCCAGTTGTTCCTCACTTATGGAGAAGTGGGAAAGGGCAAACCTGCCACCAAGAGATCTCTTGCCAGGTGGATTGTGTCTTGTATACAATTCTGCTATGAAAAACTGGGAAAAACTCCACCCTCAGGCCTGAGGGCTCATTCCACAAGAGGTACAGCTGCTTCCCTGGCTGCTGCCAGGGATATCCCTCTCTTAGAAATTTGTCAAGCAGCCACCTGGAAAACAGTCCATACCTTTACCAAGCATTACTCTCTGGATATCCAGGCTAGGGAGTGATGCTCAGTTTGGCATAGCAGTACTTCAGAGCCTATTCCAAAGTAGGTTCTGTCCCTCCTCCTTGGAGGCTCTGCTTGTAGTCTGCAATGTCAGAATACAGCAAGGCTTCATGTTGTTTAAAGAAAGAATTATTCACCTTAGTAATTATATTTCTTCTAATGGAGTCTTGCTGTATTCTGACCTCCTTCCTGCCTCCCTCTCAGAACCTGGTTTTGGGAAGTGGGTGGGCAGGTGCAGTCATTGCACCCAGGGTCTTTTTGCTTGCACTCCTCCTTTTTGTTTGGGTGCTTATTTATTGTCATTCTTAGTACATTGGGTTTGGTTTTTGGGTTTCCTGACTTGAGTCTTCCTTGGTAATCTAAAACTTTTTAGCTAGTTGGCTAGTAAGAATTTTACAATTTCCACATAGAATTTTTAGTTTAGTTGTGCTCGTAAGAATCTGGACGGTTTAAGTTCAAACACTCAGACAGACTTCAACCCGAGCCTCGAAGCTCAGCATTCTATGCCCTGCATAGAAAGTTAACTCTTAGTTCTCCGGGCAGTTCAAAGGTTGGGAATCACTGCAATTGTCAGAATACAGCAAGACTCCATTAGAAGAAATATAATTACTAAGGTGAGTAATTTTTTCTTCCAGTCTCCAGGGTGACCCACAGTGCCTCCTCTCCTCCCTGTATACCTTTTAGTTCCATTGCTTAGATCCCTTCCCTTACACAGGGAGCTCCTCCTCCTCCTCTTCGACCCTCCCTGTCCCTCCTGTAGATTGCGTACCCTGGTATGTTGACATCCCAGTCATGGTTCTCTGTGTACAATGTTTCCGTGACTGCCACGATATCCAGGCATCCCTCTTCCATCAAGGCCACCAGTTCAGGGAGCTTGTTACTTAAGACTATGGGCATTGGTACTCATTACCCTCCATTTTTTGATGGCCTTATTCCTTTTTGCCCCATCCCTGTCCTTACTGCCTTTGTCTTTTTCTCCATTTACCCCTACCCTTCTCCCTATCGACTACTCTATCTTGAGGATCTTAGCATTCCTCGAAACTAGTGGCCAACAAGTCCCTAAACAGCACAGTTTCACAGCAGGTAGATCATGCAAGACAAATCTGCTCGAGTTTTTTTACTACGCTACAAAAATAATGAACGACGATGGGGCAGTAGATGTGGTCTACCTAGACTTTAGTAAGACATTTGACTCTGTTCCACACAGAAGGCTGGCAAAGAAGCTTGACCATACAGGGGTTAGTCCAGAAGTAGTCAGATGGGTATAAAACTGGTTACAAGGCAGAACCCAGTGGGTACAGGTTAATGGAATGCAATTGATGGAAGGCAGGGTGACCAGTGGGGTGCCCCACGGCTCAGTGCTGGGGCCTCTGCTCTTCAATGTTTTTATAGCAGACATTGCTGACGGACTGGAAGGGAAGGTGTGTCTGTTCGCAGATGACACTAAGATACGTAACAGGCTGGACACCTCAGAAGGAGTGAGCAAGATGCAGTCTGACCTCAAGAAAATAGAAGAACGGTCTGAAGTGTGGCAGCTGAGATTTAACGCCAGAAAGTACAAGGTCATGCACATAGAAAAGAAAAATCCAAGAAAGGCGTAATACCTAGGAGGCGAAAGACTGACGGCCTCAAACCAGGAACAAGATCTGGGAATCATAATCTCAGATGACTTGAAAGTTAGTAAGCAGTGTGAGAAGGCAACATTGAAGGCCAACAGAATGCTAGGCTGTACTGGGAGGGGAATTACGAGCAGGAGGAGAGAGGTGGTACTACCACTGTATAGATTGCCGGTTAGGCCTCACCTGGAATACGGAGTCCAGTTCTGGAGGCTTCACCTCAAGAAGGACATTAATCAGGTGGAAACAATACAAAGAAAGGCAACAAAAACAATTCAGGGTCTGTAGTACATGTCCTACAAGGAAAGACTTAGGGAACTAAATATGTACTCCTGGAGCAGAGAAGAAGAGAGGGAGCGTGACTGAAACATTCAAGTACATAAAAGGCATTAACAAGGTACAGGCACAGGAACTTTTCACTTCAAGAAGGGCTGCAGGACCAGGGCACATGACTGACCTCAGGCTGCAAGGATGGAGGTTCTCTACCAACACCAGAACGTTTTCTTCACAGAGTGGTGGACACCTGGAACAGCCTGCTCCAAGAAGTGGGGTAAACACGGGGGTCAAGAATGCATGGGATAGACACAAGGGAGCCCTGACTACAAAGGGCAACTAGAGTGTCAAAATAGGTCTAAAACAAATGGGCAGACTAGATGGACCTAGTGGTCTCCTTCTTCCATCAACTTCTATGTTTCTATGACATTGTACTAACAAATGGCGACCAAGTCCAGGGTGTGGTAGTACAGGACCCTCTAGCAGGAACTGACAACCGCTCAGTGTGGTTCTTCCTCAACACAGGGAGGGAGTTGGCTAAGACCAGGACACGGGTGTTAGACTTCAGGAAGGCAGATTTTGCCAGAATGGGCAGCATCCTAGGGGAGTATTTAGCTGGAATTAGCCCAGGGATGGGTACTGAACAGAAGTGGGCAATCATTAGGAAGGGACTAAATGAGGCCACGAACATGTGTGCCAAGTCTCAGAGTAAGCAGTCCAGGTCAAAAAAAACCTAGCTGTCTCAGCAAGGAAGTGGAAGGGAAGGTGAGGGAAAAAAGATTGGCCTTCATTAAGTTCAAAAATCCAGGTGTGAGGAGGACAGGGAGGTGTTTACAAATGTATCTAGGGAGGTGAGACGGCAGCCAAGGCAGCAAAGTAGCTGAAATTGGCTCAGGGGATCAGAGAGGGGGGAAAAAAAGGGCTTCTTTAAATACATAAGGGAGAAGAGGAGATGTAAGGATGACATTGTTAGAATCAAATGGGGGGGCCAGAATAAGGGGAAGACCAGACAGAGGCACTCAACGAGTACTTCTGCTCAGTGTTCACGAAAGAAAGGGATGGCCCAATAACACAAGGGAAAGGGGGCAAGGGTGGAGGGGGAGCAGAGATAACAGATGGGGCCATTCAAGAGGATAGAGTTCTGAAGGACCTTAAGGCCTTGTGGGAGGACAAGGCACCTGGACCAGACGGTATACACCCAAGGGCCCTGAGGGAACTGGCAGAGGTGTTGGCAGGCCCTCTGACCGACCTGTTGAACACCTCCTTGGAGACGGGGTATGTACCCAGAAACTGGAGAATGACTCGTGTGGTGCCCCTCTAGAACAGTGGACCCAACGACAATCCGGGCAGTTACAGACCGGTGAGCTTGACTTCTACAATGGGGAAGTTGATGAAGACCATCCTGAAGGAGAGGTTGATAACCTTTCTTGATGGCAGTGGTCTACATGATAAGAGACAGCATGGGTTTGTCTCAGGAAGATTGTGCCAAACTAATCTAATCGACTTCTTTGACTGGGTCACTAGGGGGATTAACGAAGACCACACTTTGGATGTTTTGTATCTGGACTTTGGCAAGGCTTTTGACTTGGTGTCGCTAGAGGAGGTTGCTGAGCAAGCTGAGGGACATAGGGCGGGAAAACTAATAGGGAAGGTTGAGAGCTGGCTGCAGGCAGACAACAGAGGGTAGTGGTAAGGGGAGACATCCAGCCAAGGCCAGTAACTAGTGGGGTACCGTAGAGTTCAGTGCTAAGCCCGGTTTTGTTCAATGTCTTCATTGGAGCCATTGCAGACGGGGTCATAAGTAAGATCAGCCTGTTTGTTGCTGTGCAGAAGTGGACAGTGAGGAAGGGAGGCAGGCACTCAGGGAGGATCTAGCGAAACTTGAGCACTAGTCTAAGGAGTGGCAGTTGGGGTGTAACGCTAAGAAGTGCAAGGTCATGCACCTCGGAGCCAGAAATCCCAGGACCAGCTACTGGCTGGGGGGAGTGCAGGTAACAGCTTCGGAGGAGGAAAGGGACCTGGGGGTAATAGTCACAGGGGACATGAAGGTATCAGCACAGTGTAGGAGAGCGGCAGCAAGGGCAAATAGGATGCTGAGGTGCATAGCCAGAGGGATCACCTCTAGAAAGGAGGAGGTCATCCTGCCCTTGTATAGATCACTGGTGAGGCCGCACTTGGAATACTGTGTATAGTTCTGGTGCCCATACTTCAAGAAGGATGTGAAATTACTGGAGGGGGTACAGTGTAGCACAACAAAAATGATCATGGGAATGGGGTGTTGCCTTTTGAGGAAAGACTGAGGGAGCTCCACATGTACTCACTGGAGGAGAGAAGGAAAAGGGGGGACATGATAGAGACCTTTAAGTACTTGAAAGGCACAAACAAAATCAGAAAGGAGGTTTGTTCTGTTTAAAGAGGGTAGGGTCACTAAGGGCACAGTCTGAATTTGGAAGTGGGAAGATTCAGGAGGAAATGAGGAGGCACTACTTCAAAGAGAGGTGGTGGCGTGATGGACGCACTGCTGGAGGAGTTAATTGGACTGAGGACAGTGGATAGCTTTAAGCGGGGTTAGGATGAAGTCTGGGGCAGGGTTAGTACAGACAAGAACACGATGGGGGGAGGACTGGGAGAGGGGATGGATGGAGGGATTGGGTGGGGGGAACAGCTGCAGTGGTATTAAACTGAGAGCTGCACTATCTGGCAAACTTGATAGACCTGTGAGCCTTTTTCTGCCGGCAATTTCCCACGTTCGTAGATTTTGGTGCCATTCGCAGAGAGGCAGACCTACCCTTCCAGTTCCTCTGCAGTGTCACTTATAAAGAGATTAGAGAGGATCAATTCCAGCACTGATCCCTAAGACACCCTACTGGTCACCCTCCCTTCCTCGGAGTGAACTGTGTTTACCACCACCCTCTGCTGCCTATCCCCTAACCAGTTTCTTACCCAGATTATCTCCTTTGGATCCACTCCTGAGCTACCCAGCTTGTTTACTAGTCTCCTTTGTGGAATGGTGTTGAAAGCCTTGCTGAAACCTTGGTAGGCCACATCCACTGCTCCACCCCAATCTAATTCCTTTGTCACCCAGTCAAAGAAATCTATCGGATGCATTTGACATGACCTCAACTCCACTCCATATGAATCCATAATACCTCGGGTCTTGTAAACCGCTCGACTCAAGATATTCCAGAATCCTTTCCTTCAGCAGTGATTCCCTTAACGTTCCCACCACTGATGTCAGGCTGACTGGCCTATAATTGCCAGCCTTCTCCTTGCTACAACTTTTGTGAAGTAGGACTACATCTGCCCTCATCCAGTCCTCCAGAACTGCTCCTGTTTCCAGTGAGCTATTACATAGGACTGTCAGAGGTGCAGCCAGTACTTCCTGAGCTCCTCATACCCTTGGATGCACCCATCTGGCCCCATTGCTTTGCCCACCTTCAGATTAGTGAGTCTCTTTCTTCTCTTCCAAAACGACTAGTGTCCACTTTCCCTCCAAAGCTCCTGTTACTTGTTGCCCTTGTGACCCATCCTCCTCCCACAATGAACACTGAACAAAAAGTACTTGTTCAGGATGTCTGCATTTTCCTGGTCCCCGCTGCACAGCCCCTCCCTTTAACCTTTCAATCCCTCCTCTATTCTTCTCTTTCACTTACATACCTAAAATGTCTTGTCCCCTTTTGTTATCGTAACCAGTCAGGAAGTAGTGGCACTCGCACAGATCTCAAAATGCTGTAGATATGAAGCAAAGTGAATTTATTACTGACAAAAGCATACAGTTGCTGCACTGGCAAAGTAATCCAGCGTGCATCTGCTGCTCCAACTCAAATCCCTAGTGCCTCAACTCTTGCAAGTCTTCCTGCTTATCGCGACTGTAGCTTGTTGGACCCCTTTTGTTACCTCCTGAGCTGTTCTCTCTTCGATTTGCACTTTCGTGCTCCTTACTGCTTTCCCTGCTTCCCTCTGTTTCCCATTACACCTCCCTATCCTCCTCCCTCGGTATCACCTTATACCTTTTGAATGCTACCCTTTTAGCCTTCACCTTTTCAGACACCTATTTTGAGAACAATAGCAGTCTCTTTTTCTCTTTCTTGCTTACTTGCTTGACGAGAGGTTTGTTGCCTTCACTATGCCCCCTTTTAGCTTTGTCCACTGTTCTCCACCCCATTCTGGTCACCCACCCACCAGTTTATCCCTGAGGCATTCACCCATCTATATAAAATCTGCTCTCCTGAAGTCCAGGGCCCTCACCCTGTGTGGTTCACTTTACAGCCATCCTTATATGGAACCACACCACATGGTTATCACTGGTCCCCATGTGACCTCCCACCTTGACGTCTGCAAAACTATCCCTCTTAGTACCAGGTACAGTATTACCCTATCACAAGTGGGTTCTCTGACTAGTTGCCTGAGGACCTTGCAGAGAGTCCAGGATGTCCCTGCTTCTAGCTGAAGCCACAGCTGGGAGGCTCAAATCTGCATCCGGCAGATTGAAGTCCCCCACCAGCAGCACCCGTTTTTTCTGCCATCTTGCTGTTGGCTTCCACTAGTACCTTACCTTACTTCTCTTCTGTGCTGGAGGTTTGTTGATCACAGTAGTGGAATAGTGGCTCTAGTCCCATCTCCAGGGTGACCCACAGTACTTTTGCTTCCCCCCGTATACCCTGTATCTCTGTTGCTTCTATACTTTCCCTCACATACAACGCCACCGCCCCTCCTTTCCTTCTCACGCTGTACTTCCTGAACAGAGTGTAGCCTGGTATGGCCGTGACCCAGCCATGGTTTTCAGTGCATCCTGACTCGGCAATGGCCACAGTATCCGGGTTGGCCTCTGCTATGATGGCCTCTAGGTCCGGAGTCTTATTTCCTAGGCTTCAAGCATTCACACACATGGCCTTCCAAATTTTGTTACAACTCTGCTTGTTACTCTCCCCTTTTTCCTTTTTACCCTTCCTCCTGCCCCCCCTTTTAATGCTCCCATTCCCATCCCCCTTCATTTCTGTCACCCTACTGCCTTTATTAGTTTGCACCCTGGGGGATTCCTCTCCCCTCGGGTTTTCCCTACTCTCTGCTTCTGCCTTTGGAGGGACAGTTTGTCCCTCCCCAATTTCTTCTGCCACCCACCTCGGCTAGTTTAAATGTTCATCAAAATAACATTAAAACCATCCACTGAGGACTGCAGTTCCCCTCCTGAATGTATGCAGGCCATCGCTCCTGTATAGGCCCTTATCTCTCCAGGTGGGTCCCCAGTGTCCAACATAGCCAAACCCCTCCTCTTTGCACCATTCCTTCTGCCATAAGTTGTAACTCCTGGTTGCAGGATCCCACTTCTCCCCACTGACACAAAGGGGCAGCACTTAGTGAAAGTCACTGAATGTGCTACCTGTCTAAGACCCCTCCACAGCTCCCTAAACTCCCCCTGAACTATCCCACCCCCATCCCTAGCCAGGTCATTAGTCCCCAGGTGGACAATGACATCCAGCTCTCCCTTCCGTCCTGCTGCCCTAGCGATCCTCAGGATCAGCTTCCCATCCCTCCAAGCCATAGCTCCCCACTTCCTATTCCTCATGATAGAGTCCCCCACCAGACGTTACTTCCTCCTCCCCTGGGGTCCTCTACCACCCTCCTTGGAGTCTCCACTACAGAAGAATCAACGTCATCCCTGGTAACTACAATGAATACCTCCTCCCAGCAGTCCCACCCCACCAGAACAGCATATGAATTACATAGTGGTCTTGGTTGTGGAATGTACCTCTGACCCACCACCCTCACCCTTCCAGAGCCCACCATAGTCCAGCCATTCCTTCTTCCTGGGATCCTCTGAGGTAGCGGTGGCAGACTTGGTGGTCACTGGGTGGAAAAAGAGACCCCTGAATCCCAGCTTGGTCTAGAGTCTAGTGACCTCCTCCCTCAACCCAGAGAGGTGCGTGCAGGTGAGGCAACACTGCAGTCTCCAGAAGGTCTCTCTGAAAACTGCTGCCCCACAACCACTGCACTGCACCACTTCCCAGCATTCCCAATTTCTACCCTCCCCGTGTCTCTTGGAAATAACTTTTGCACTATTACCCCGATAGGGTGTTTCTAATTGTCCCTTTTTTTGTATGCTGTGCCCCTTTGTACCTTTATCTTAGATAGGGTTTTTCTTCTACCTCTCAACAAGTAGTTCTGTCATGTCTGAGAGTTTCCGCCTCCTCATTCCTCTTACCTTTCTCTGACTTTTCCAGTTGTGGTAGCAGCACTTACAACTTCCCTTACCCCCTTTGCCGACTGACCCCAGACAGGTTGCTATTAGTATTCCCCACTGTGACAGGATTAAATAGGACCCTGGCCCAGTTGTTATGGAGAGTTTGAAGGCAGGGATCTGTTCTGTCCTTTCCTTTCCTGTCTCTTGTCTGTCTGGATGCGAACCAGATTTTCCTGTGAGATCTAGGACTTGATCACCCTGACAGTCTCACAGTTCTTTGCCTCTCACTGCCTCTCAATCTTCCCTTGGCTGTTTCTGTCTTTGCCTCCCTTGCATATCATCTGCTGGTATAAAAATATATGCAAATCATTGGAAATGTAACTGATATCGGGATCCCTTTGTGTAGAAATTATATAGTGTTACTGTTGAAATGTATATAATTATAGTTTGAGATGATTACAGAGAGCTATTGGGAACTCAAGGGGTTAACCTGAAATGCAATTTTTAAGCCTTTTGCAGAATCTGTGGAAAGGGGGCCTCAGTTCTGGGACATTGTGTTCAAGCTGCACCCGCCTGATATATATACAAGAACATTAAAAAAAAAAAGAGGATGCTTGATAAGAAGGGGGGTTGCAAAGGCTTAAAAAGAGAGAGAGCTGCAATGTTTTGGGAGACACACAGAGACTGAAGGAAAACTCAGATGGATCTTCCTTTGTAAAGAGTTATTCTGAAAAATTTTATTTTTTTATTTTATTGTTATTCATAATAAAACTCTTGTTGAATTTACATTTGCTCTGATTTTCTATGCTTCCTGACCTGTGCCATGGCGACACCATACACTGCTTAAATCCCTTTATACTACCCAAGATAGGATGTTGCTCCTATTCCCAGTTTTGGCCTACCTTTGGTCTTTTGCCCTTCACAGTAGTGAATTTTACACAGTAGTGAACAGGTACCTTATCTTAGTCACCCAGCAGAGTCCCTGCCTCTCTGCTTTCCATCTGCTGGCACTTGCCAATGCCTAAGAATCTAGTATTGCTCCTGTTCCACTCACGTGCTGGGACACAAATCTGGCAACCAAAGAATAAAAATAAATAAAAAATAACTGATCCTTACTGAGTTGCTCCAGATGTCCTGGATGGTAGAAAATCAGCATGTGGAAGCCCCAGTAATCTAAAACCTATACATTATAATAATGTAATGTACTGTTACTAGCCAGCCTATTCTTTTCATACTATTATAATATTGTTGGACAGACTTGTTTATATTTATAACTGCATACTGTGCAACTCTGTATTTTCTGTGCCTGCATTCACTGGCCAAAGACAAAGGTAACCTGTTTCCAGTCCAGCATCAGGAACACTACTGCAAGTGTGCAACGCCCAATTATTTGTTGTCTCAAATGCATTGAATAAATATTGATTGACTGCATACTGTTCTGAATGGGGTGGTGGTTCCTTGATATGAAATGCCAGCTGTTTGTAACAGAGCTGAGATCAAGAAGTTCATTCCACTTGTTACTGGGTCTGAGAACCAGAGCTACTTCGCCAGCAGTTAGAATGAACCATTATCTGACCTTCCATCTAGCTGCACAATCAAAACTATTTTTAGAATAGGTCATCTATATCCAACTCATTGTTCCTAAATTAAAAGGCTAAATTGGGTAACAAACTCCTTACTTATCAGTGCTGTTTAAATATAGTACACAGGGCCACCAGTACTGCACAGAGAGGCCAAATAGAAGGTTGTTCATACAGAAATCTAAACTAAAAACTAACTGTGTACCTTACAGTATAATCTTGCTCTCCGACTGACATTTATTTGGTTTCACTATTTAACTTGTGTCCTGACAGTTTAATTTTGCAGTGTAATCAGGCAAGGTCCCCTCCCACCAAGCAGTTTTTGTTCCAGGTCTAACTGAAACACCTACATTTAGTGCCAGTCTGATTACTTCACTACTTGGTCTTCCTGTTCCTTTGAGTGAGCTGAGCCATGGCCACCAAGAGCTTATGCTGTGGCCTAACTTAATTGTACTACTCGTCATCCTGGACCAGTTGTCTACTTTGCTAGTGATCTGCCCTGAACATTGTGGATAGCTCCGCAGTGCAAAGCATAGACACGAAATTACCCATAACCAATTCTACTACCTTTTTCCGATCTGTTGCCGAAAAGGCACCTGCTAGGTACAGTTCTCACAGTTTTCAATGTGTCTTTACTTGCAGCAATAGTATACGTATGCAATATCATCACTCTACTGCTAGCCACTTCCGGAGATATGGAGAGTGACCCTGGCCGTAGAGTCGACACACCACTGGCCATAGATATTTGGTTGGGCCTGAAGGGCCTTAGACTATTGCGCCTTAATGTACATAGCTTAGTTCTCAAGGTGACTGAGCTCAGTGCCTGTTTCTCAGTGCATAAACCACACATGTTAGCCATCTCAGAGACCTGGCTAAGACCCAGTATCAACAACTCGGAGTTTGTACACCCAGACTGTGCCAACCACCATAAGAACATAGTAAGCAAAAAGGGTGCAGTATCCTGTTCTATGTCAAATCTGACCTGGATGCTGAGATCCTTTCTCCCAGTCATGT
The DNA here is from genome assembly GCA_016271365.2 of Neoceratodus forsteri. Taxonomy (NCBI): domain Eukaryota; kingdom Metazoa; phylum Chordata; order Ceratodontiformes; family Ceratodontidae; genus Neoceratodus; species Neoceratodus forsteri. The sequence continues at coordinate 1,630,326,079 of CM057453.1, forward strand.
ACCAATGTTACACAGGAATGGCTAGTACTTCAGCCCCTATCTTGGCACAGAGAAACTAAACATATGTTGTATTTACAACCACCCAAAACAGGTATAGAAGGTCTGAAAGACATGACACTCATGGCCTCTACACTTGGCCACACCAAACTAATAGTGTTAGGGTGGTTTAATCTAAATTGGTTATCCAATGACATGGTGTATAGAGATGTATTAGTGGAGCACAGTCTCCATCAGGTTCTCACTGCCCCTACCACGCTGAACACTAAAACAGGGATCACTCCTTATTGATTGGGTCCTTGCCATCAACACCACAGCAGGGTTAGTTTGTCCAGCCATCTGCCAGACTCCATTAGTGATCATTCTGCCATCTACTGCCTTTGGCACAACAGCACAGTGCCTAACCCAGTCCTGAAGGAAATTTCCAACCGCAGTAGTAAACACTTTAACCCACAAGCATTTCAAGCTAACGTGGCATTAGTGGTTGGTCCTTCATGGATGCAATCCCTGATGTAAACTATGCACTTGATTTTTTTCATCTCCAAATTCACAAAACTGCTCCAGAAGGATCCCCCCCCAACTAGCTGCAGAGTAAAAAACCCTAAATTCAAATTGATAAAATAATGACCTTTTCAATTTAATGAAGGCTAGAATTCTGCATGGGATGCATACAGAAAACACACTCATTCTGACTGGGTGGCCTACAGACACCTGAGAAATAAATGCAAGAATGAACTCTATCTAGCTAAGAGTTCATGCATTAAAACACAGCAGAAACCACCTTGAGTAACCCAAGAAAATTCTAGACTTTAACTTATTAACAGCATACTGAGCCCCTGAACGACTGAGGCCTCCATCATCATCGAGGTTGATGGTACTAAACACACTAAGCCGAGGATAGTGGCAGATTTGTTTAATAAACATTTCTGCAAACTGGAAAAGTTTAGTATCCTTAACACCATTTGGGGAGAGGGCAACACGTTGCACACAAGCCAGTCTCAAAATTTCCTCTCCTTATTTCTACCTAAAAGGTAATCGTCAGGGAAGTCCAGAAACTGCTGGCCTGATTAAACATTGATAAATCCACTGGCAGTGATAGCTTGCCTCCCAGGTTCCTTAGGTTAGCTGTGCCACTAACTGCCATACAATCACCAGCATTTTTAACCTCTCATTCGAGACAATCCCTGACATCTGGAAATGGGCCATGGTAGTACCTGTCTTCAAGAAGGATAAAAGCACTGTCTTGAACAGCTGCAGGCCCATATGCATTATTTCGGTCCTAGCCAAGGTTAAGCTAGGATAGTACCTAACCAGCTAACCTCTTGCCGAAAACAGCACAAACTCTGCTGTGAGGGCAGCACGGCTTTAGAAAAGGACATGGAACCTACATTGTCTTGGTCTGCTTCATAGACTGTGTACCAAGCCATGGACAGAGGGCTTATGACTGGCACGGTGTTCATGGACATGATGAAAGCTTCGATTTCGTGGACCACTGTCTGCTTCTTCCAAGATCTGTCTCCCTTGGGATGGGACTAGTGCAGGGTTAGTTATCTTTTCTGCGATCAGTACTCAACTCAAGTTCATAGCTGGTATGTTTACTGATACTTATTTGCAATTTTTTTCTACTTACTGTCTATTTGGCAATCTGTCGTCCTTCTGCTTGTACATATTAACTGTATTGTTATTGTTTTGGTTTTGTAATGCCTTGTAACTCTCCTGGGTTGCACCTGAAAATAGGTACTGTGTTTGTCTAGTGTGCTTACCTGGTCAATAAAAGCTAAATGCATAAATAAATGCAGTGGTTTTCGAGATACCTGCAAGATAGGTCCCATGCGGTTAAGCTAGGCAAGGTAATCTCGGATGACAACACTATCACCATGGGGCTGTATTCTAGGACCCCTCCTCTTCATGCTTTTCATAAACGACCTGCCTAAGACCTGTTCAAATGCCAAATCCCTGCTTTATGTAGTTGATGCCATTGTCTTTGTTCACGGGCGTGTTATATCTGAAATTAACAAAATGCTCAAACTAAACTTCCACACTCTTCAGTGCTGATTTCATCATGAAAAGCTTGCCCTAAATGTACCCAAGACTAAGGCCATGATTTTACTTCGAGAGGGCTGTTGCAGTAGGTAATTACTTGTAGGACTGCGCCCACTGGTGTGAGGACCACACGGAAACTTTTGCTAGCAGTATCTGACGGGGGACCACTCACCCGACGTCACATTACCAATATCAGCGTGACACTATATAATGGGAGGTCCCCACATCCGCCCTCTAGTTCTTTCCTGCTGTCGACTTGTACACATCGGACCTTCTGAAGCTAGTCACAGAAATAGGAGGCAGTATGGCGCAGTGGTCTAAGGCTCTGAGCTGCAAACCTGGAGACCTGGGTTTGAATCCCACAGCCCCCACTTGCATACTGTGTGACCCTGAGCAAGTCACTTAACTTCCTTGTGCTTCCAGGTTGCGCCTGTAAACAAGCTTTCAGCTTAGTGTTTCTCTCCTGGTAAAACAAAAAGGTAAGGTAAAAGGTAAAGTTCAAACGCCTTATTTTTGGATGAGTATCCGTTTTTTCTTTTTATTATCCATTTAACATATCTTCATGTATGTCTTCCACCTCATCGACAGAATCTCACAAAAACAAGTGCGATTCTTTTGGTGTCCAGCTACCACATAATGATCAACATACCCTCTGCCTCTTCTGCTTCGGCCTGGACCATAACGTCGAGGAGTGTGAGGCTTTCTCCCAGTTCAACCAGGCCACACGGAAAAGGCACGAGCAGTCCCTTGAAGCCCATCTCCTCAAGCTTAAAATGGCATTGATGGAAAAGGAGCTCAAGAAACTCAAAAGTGCCTCCTCCTCTCCGACCGACTCCCACAAGAAGAAAAAGAGGAACAAAGAAAGGGACCGGGACCAGGAGCAGTCCCCCTCTCATCCAAAGCCACCCTCAGGCACTTCAAGTGAGCAGCGGCCCTCTTCTTCCAGGAAGATGAGTGCCGAGGCCAAGCCTGCGCTCCCTCCAAAAGAGCAGACTTTGCCCCCCACCCGTCATTGGTAACAGTGACCGCAGGTGCCTTGGATACATCTGAGGCTTCCACCACCCTTAGGCCCATCACAACCATAGGCTCTAAGCCCGGCCAGGGTCGATAAGTCGGGGGTCAGTGTTTCCGACTCCTGAACGACCCAGGTTGATAAGTTTGATCGCTCGACCACTTCGCATCTGTCAAACCTTCCTGGCAGTCCTGACAACATGCAGCTGGATGTCAGCTCCGTTCCAGCAGGGGGGCAAGGGTCTCGCCGGAGTTCCCTCCGTGGTGAGCCCCCATCTCCTCCTCCTCCTCCTCCATCAGAGCCTCCATCATTGTCCCCAGAACCACAGGACCCAGCGGACAAAGATCTTTCCGTCAGGAATCCCTGATGAGAGCTTCCACAGGTTAACGGTAGCTCTGCCACTTCAGACAGGGGTGCCAGACCCTGCTCCTTCTCAGCCCCTTTTGGCCCCTTTAGTCCCTCCATCGGGCCATCCTCTGTCGGGGCCTCCATCAGGTTTACCATCTTCGGGGCTGCCGTTGGGACATCCGCTTCGGGCCCTTCACTGTGATATCCCCTGTCAGGCTTTCCGCCGTCGGACCATCATCTGGCTACCCTATGTCAGGGCTGCTGTTAGGCTACCCTCCGTCAGAGTCACCGTCAGGCTATCCTCCATCAGGACCCCCATCAGGTTTTCCGCCGTCAGGCTGCCCTCCGTCACGCCTGATGCCGGGCCTTTTTTCGGCGGGTTATTCTTACTACCCTGGATATTCTCCCGACAGAGTTTCAGATGCCTCATTTCCAGTCGTCTGGCAATGCCCATCATTATGCTGCACCGGGCTTTCCGATGCATGGATCCCAGGCTATGGGTTCAGGTTACCATACAGGGTGTCAGGCCTTTCACCCTCCACCACCTCCCTCTCCACCTCCTGCTCAACCACAGGTGAATTTCCAAAAGATTTTACAATCTTCGTGGTCTGAGACAAAATCCTATTTAGTCTTGGAACTGGACAGTAGATAGCTGCACCGTTTGGAGGTAGGACATCCAGACCAGACCCCTAGAGTAGTCTGTCTGCTCACACCTCAAGCCTCGACGTCAGGCCTGACAAAAGGCCATACGCAGGCCCCGATGTCTGATGTGGCTCCATTAGAAAAATAGTCTGCTCCTCCACACAAGGGTTCTGCGGATTCTGATGATTCGGATTCCGAGTTGTCCTTAGAGGGTTCGGGATTGAGACCACTCCCCAGAGGAGCCAGTCCTAGAAAATTCCCAAATCACCCCCCAAGGATCCCTCTTTTGTGGACCTCGTGAGACAAATGGCAGAGGCACAAGGCTGGAAGTCTGATGCTCAAGACCCAGAATGTCAGAGATTGGCCGAGCATCTAGATTTCCTTGAAATGAGTCCGGTTCTCACCCCTCCTTGGCTAGAACCTCAAGAGGATCTATCCTCTGCCATCTGGCAGATGCCCTCCTCTATCTCGGCTGTGGCCAAAAAGGCTGACTGGGTTTATAGAATGCCAGAGGGTAAAGACCACCTCAGTGTACACCCAAAAGCTGACTTGGTGGTCATAACTGTGGCCCATGATAGGTCCACCAAGCCTAAGCACCTCAGTACTTTCCCCTCCCAACAAGGAGTCCAGACAACTGGACCAGTTCGGGAGAAAGTTCTGCTCCTCTTCAACACTAGCCATGTGTGACCTTAATTATGTGGCACACATGCTAGTGTACCAAAAATCTCTGTTCTGCCAGCTCGAGCCCATAGTTGAGGCCCTCCCGGACTCAGAATCAAAAACCACCTTGGCGGATACCCTCCGGTCTGCTAAGGTGGCCGGATGTCATTCACTTAGGGCCACCTACGATGCAGTGGACACTTCCGCTAGAGGCACAGCCACAGCAGTGAGCCTTCGCAGATTCTCTTGGCTAAGAGTGTCAGGTCTGGCTCCTGATGTCCAGATAGCTATTCAAGATGTCCCCTTCAGAAGCTCTGTCCTTTTTGGCAGAGATGCCAAGGACATTATCATGAGCCTTCAAGATAAAGGCACTGCCCTCAGATCGGTGCATACAATGTATCGCCCAAAACCTCAACCTAGACATCCTTTTCATCGGCAAAACAGACACCAGGCGAAGCCCGTAGCAGGCATCTAGGCAACAATTCAAATGCAGGGCTCCCAACACTGCTGTCACCCCTCCAGCCAAAACCCAGAGAGCTACAGGGGCGACCCTCCTTAATCCTCCCCTCCCGCTCCTGACTCGCTAATTGCCCTCCCTCCTCCTCATCTATCGGAGGAACAGGTGGGCAGAAGGTTCACAAGGCACCTACAAGACTGGGAATACATCACAACAGATGCCTGGGTCATTCAGCTAATCAAGCTTGGTCACTCTCTCAAGTTTTGTGAAAAAAAAACAAGCAAACCTCTGGGGTCTTCCCGCTATCCAAGGGCCCACCTTCCCCAGTTAAGGGAGGAAATCACAGCTGCTCTTCAAAAAGAGGCAATAGAGCCAGTGCCTGCAGACCAGATCAGGAAAGGATTCTACTCCCAGTTCTTTCTGGTTCTGAAAAAGATGGGGGATCTGCACCCAGTACTAGACCTCAGCACCCTAAACCTATTCATAGAATACGAGCAGTTTCGGATGCTGATACTCCAAAGCCTGCTGCCTCTCCTGTCCAAGGGACAGTGGCTTTGTGCCCTGGACATGTAGGAGGCATACCTGCATATCCCAGTTTCTAGGGCGTGATATGTTGTTCATCCACACTGTCGGCATTGTCCCTTTCCCTTTAAATCTTGCCGGAAGTCTTCGCTGGCTCCTCCCACCCACCGGGTGGTAAATACCTGGCTCCGCCCCATGACGCTAGATCTTCCTTTCCGCTGGAAGATTCAGGTTCCCTGCTTTCTGCAGTGTTGAGGCCCTGGATTCGTTTTGACGGTTTTTACCGCATCTTCTCGCTCTGAAACTCGTTAGAGTTTACGACTCTGATTCGGACATGGATGACAAGTCGTCCCCCGGGTTTCGCCGGTGTCCTTGCGGACAGAAAATGTCGCGCACCGATCCCCACCTCTCGTGCGTTTACTGCCTCGGTTCTATTCACGATACCTCGCAGTGCTCCATTTGCGCTTCCTTCCACCTAGCGTCCTGGAAGATCGTCAGGCGCGCCTGAAGCTGGGTAGACCGGAGCTCCGCAACCCACCGGTAAAATCCAAGGAGGCCAGGTGGGCGGTTTCCGCGGCGGGATCCGCCGAGCAGCTCGAGCGCATGGCGGCTTTCGAGGAAGAAGCCGCCCAAGCCTCGGCTAGCCGAGGTTTCTTCGTGCCGCTCAACCTGGGCTCTTCCTTCTCAGGATCCTTTCGGGATTTGTGCCAGTCTCTCCCTACCAAGGGTGAGGCGCCCTCGGGCTCGCACTCTTCCCTTCCTTTCAAGAAAAGGATCCTAAATCTTCTTCGAGTCGAAGAAGACGCTCCTGGGATCAGGAGCAGTCCAAGGTCTCGACTTTGGTCGAAATTGCCTCCTCGGCTGCTGGGTTTTCAGACCTTCCGTCTGTACGGGCGTAAAGCCGAGGAGTCGGCTGATCCGGCCGAGATTATTCTCGACCCGATTGAGCCGTTATCACCGACTCCTGTCGATGATTCTTTGGAGAGGACACCGATTCTCTCCTCCCGCTCCGCGGGCCTCCCGATCGAGGGAAAAAGACTGGAGCCTCGGTTTTCACCGAGCCCAGTCCCTCACGATCGACAAAGCCGACACCGTCGGTCTCGATCAGGGAGCAAGTCCTCTTCGGTCGATCGACCTAAAAGGACACAAGCACTCCATGAAGGCGCCGCCACGTTCCCTCCTCCCCGGACAAGGAGAGCTTCGGCCGAAAAATTCGTCGGCGCTGCAGGCTCTCATGTGGCAGCAATTCCTGCTAGCAGGTCAGAGCCGGCTCCCTCGGTGGTCCCGGCTATCTCTTGGCCTCAGCCTCTTCGCCTCAGACACCGATTGCTCGGTGCGGTCTCTTCGGGCTCCGTGTGTCTTCCCGCAACCGGTTTCAGGTTCCCACCAATTTTGATGGAACCTCCACCTAAGCTGCCCTCGGGGTTCCTCCAGAGGCACGACAGTCTTGGTCTCCCCACAAACTGTCAATTACGGTCACCCCTGATGCGCCTAGGTGTATCGAGGGGACTTAGATGGGCAGCCTTTATATCGGACTCCGATTCCGATAAACTAGCCTTCACTCTCTCGATGAGCTTTCGTCAGGCTTGGAAGAAGGGCCTTCCTCCTTCCAGGGCATCCTCCGGCTCATTTCCGAATCGACGGGGATGGCCCTACAGCCTATCCAGAAAAAGGCGGAATATCCCCTTACGGATATTCTTAAGAGGGGGGATACCCCTACGGAGGCATTTCCAGTCGCTGAAGCCATTATTGGTCCGGCCTTGGAACTCTGGCAGCGTCCAGCCTCCTGCCCAGCTCCTTCTGCCCGCATGGCACGCAAGTACGCGGTGCCCACAGGGTCTTTGGCGGGGTTTACTGAGCACCCCTCGGCGGAAAGCCTTGTGACTGCCTCAGTATTCAGGCGGATGGGCAGCTCAGCCGATACTGACCGCCCTCCAGACAAAGAGTCCAAACTTATGGACCACTCGGCCCAGAAGTTCTCCCCCACCTCCCAGCTGACATGCAGACCACGGTCAAGCAGGTCAGGGACCAGGGCAGAGCTGTTGCTAAACAACAACTCCAGACTGCTCTGGATGTGGGTGATTCCTGTGCCCGTTCACTAGCTGCAGCGGTATCCACTCGCCGCAGGGCTTGGCTGAGGTTATCCTCCTTTCCCGTGGATACTCAGCACAAGCTAGCTGATGTGCCCTTCCTTGGCACCGACCTCTTCGGGCCAGGAGTGGCAGGTCACCTGCAGCGTATCGAGCAATCTAATGCCACCTTAGATGCTACATCCGCTAAGGGTTCTTCAAGTAAGAACCAGCAGAAGCGCAGGAAGAAGCCTTTTCGTCATTCTTCCCCTGCGGTCAGACAACCACCCTTCCAGGGGGGTCAACAACAGCAGCAGGCTCAGGCTTGGCGCCCTAGGCCCAAGCAAGGTCCCCAGCAGCCCCGCAAAGGAGGCCGAGGCGCTGGTCCAGGTGCCCCCTCCTCCTCTAAGCCTGCCCAGTGACGGGCCGGGGGTGTCCTCCCCCATACCCGTCACTTCAGCTCGGGTCCTCCCGTGGGGGGCCGCCCGCCACTTCATTTCTGCCTGGTCCGGTATCACCACGGACAGATGGATCCTATAAGTGGTCGGGCAGGGTCTGCCCTTAGAATTCGAGCAGTACCCTCCCAGCCGAGCCCGTGCCCCACGAGAGGAGCGGATCTCAGTCGCCCAGTCTGTCCTTCGAGACGACATTGCGCTACTCCTCCTCAAAGAGGTGGTGGCCCGAGTGACAGATCCTCCTTCAGACCCAGGCTTCGTCTCCAGGTATTTCCTGGTGCCCAAACGGACGGGGGGTTGGCGCCCCATTCTAGATCTGCACGACCTGAATCGGTATCTCGGGTCCCGCACCTTTCGGATGGTAACTCTAAATCAGATCATACCATGCCTGGAGCGAAACATGTGGTTTGCACACTGGATCTTCAGGGACGCTTTTTCCACGTCCCTATCCGTCCGCCTCATCAGCGGTTCCTCCGCTTCAGGGTCGAAGGGACCCTGTACGAGTTCAGAGCCATGCCGCTCGCCTGTCATCGCCCCAAGGGGTTTCACCAAATGCATTGCAGTGGTGGCAGCCCATCTTCGGCGCCAGGGGTTCGTAGTTACCCTACCTGGACGATTGGCTCCTGGTGGATCCTCCCTTCAGGAGGTGGAGAGGTCCAGGGACCTGACCCTCGAACCTGCTCACACTTGGCCTTCTGATCAACAAGGCCAAATCGAACTCGTACCTTCTCAGGTGATGGGCTTCATCGGGGCAGAGCTCGACTCGTCAAGCCAGAGCTCGGCTCCCGGACAGAGGCGGAGGTTCTCTCCTCCTTTGCCCAATCATTTTGGTTGGGCACTCACGCCTGCCGGGACTTCCTGTGCCTCCTGGGCTACATGGCGGCGTGCACGCCGGTGGTCCACTGGGCCAGACTGCACATGCGCCCCCTCCAGTGGAGCTCGCCGCCCAGTGGTCTCAGCGTCAGAGTCTTTTCGACCAGCTGGTCACGGTCACCCAGAGGATGTGGGACGCTCTCCAATGGTGGACCGTCCCGAGTCATCTGCAGGAAGGGATCCCGTTTGTCCGCCCCAAGCCGACGGTCGTCCTTACGACCGATGCCTCTCTCATGGGCTGGGGAGCCCACATGGGGGACCACAGAGCTCATGGGCTCTGGACCCCAGAGGAGTCCCGATGCCACATCAACCTGTTGGAGCTCAGGGCAGTCAGACTGGCTCTGTCAGCTTTCGCTCCTCAGCTCCGGGGTCAAGTGGTTCAAGTCCAGACGGACAATACCACGACCATGTACTACCTCAACAAACAGGGTGGCACGCACTCCCGTCTGCTATGCAAGGAGGCGCTCCTGATCTGGACCTTCATCAGCCGGCTGGAGGCGGATCTCCTAGCCATCCATGTGGCAGGAGTCGCGAACCAACTGGCGGATGCTCTCAGCCGCTTAGGCCAGACATCCCACGAGTGGTCTCTCCATCCAGAGGTAGCCTACTACCTGTTCTCTCATTGGGGCAAACCGTTGGTGGACCTGTTTGCCTTCAGGGAGAACACCAAGCTGAGGCTGTTCCATGCCCGCCCCCCTCAGCAGGGCTCGCTGCAGGGGGATGCCTTCTCGAGGCCGTGGACCCCAGGCCTCTTTTACGCCTTTCCTCCATTTCCCTTGATCCACAAGGTGTTACTCAAGGTGAGGCAGGACAAGGCGAAGGTGATCCTGGTAGCCCCAGATTGGCCACGCCAGTTCTGGTATCTAGATCTCCTCAGCCTCAGCTGCAGGACCCCGGAGCGGCTCAGTACACGCCCGGACCTGATTTTTTCTGAACCAGGGGAAGGTCCTTCATCCGGACCTTCAATCCCTGCACCTCACAGCCTGGTTCCTGAGCGGCTAGAGTTCCAGGCTTTGGGTCTTTCTGAGGATGTCTACACCGTGGTGGAGGCATCTCGAAAAGAATCGACCAGGAAATGTTATGCCTTCAAATGGAAGAGATTTTCCATTTGGTGTCAGGGTAAAGGTCTGGACCCCTTATCCTGCTCGGTGGCTAACTTTCTAGACTACCTTTGGTCCCTCTCCAAAGGGGGTCTTCGGTCATCGACCCTTAGGGTGCACCTAGCAGCCATATCGACTTACAGGCGGGTCGGTCCAGCCGGCGTTAGCTCAGGAAAAGGTGATCGGGCGGCTTTTTCAAAGGCCTGGACCATATCCCCTCCGGTGCGTGAACCTCCACCTCCATGGGATCTTTTGCTGGTTTGGCAAAGCTCATGGGCAAGCCATTGACCCATGCACAAGTCTGCACTTTCGCACTTGTCATGGAAGGCGGCCTTCTTGGTGGCTATCATCTGCCAGAAGGACGCGGGAGCTCCAGGTGCTTTCAGTGGACTCCCCCATCTGGTCTTTCACAGGGACAAAGTTGTCCTGCGCCCCCACCCGAAATTCCTTCTGAAGGTGGTGTCAGAGTTTCACCTTAACCAGGTGTTGACCCTGCCAGTATATTACCCTAATTACACCTCAGACACTGAGTATAGGCTCCATACTCTGGACCTCAGACGTGCTCTCTCCTATTATAAGGAGAGGACGGCGGAAATTCGGGGAGAGGTTCGCCAGCTGTTCGTCACCTACGCTGAAGCCGCTTCTGGCAGACCTGCAGCCAAGCGGACTATTGAGAGATGGATCACATCATGCATAGGTCTGTGCTATGAATTGGCGAGTAAGGAGCATCCCAAAGGGCTAAGGGCTCATTCTACCCGTCATACTGCTGCTTTGGTGGCTGCTTCCAGGGACATCCCTATCCAGGAAATCTGTCGGGCCGCTACCTGGAAGTCAGCAAGCACCTTTATTACCCATTACCACATTGACCTAGAGTCATGTCAGGATGCTGGGTTCTCCAATCTCTATTCCCTAAGTAGGGGTGCGCCTTGCCTCCCTCCTCCCGGAGAACTGCTTGGAGTCTGCCAGACAGTGTGGATGAACAACATATCCACGCTCCTAGAAGAACAGGTTACTCACCTGTAACAGTAGTTCTAGGAGTGGATATGTATTCATTCATCCACTGCCCTCTCGACCTCCCGGCTTTAGCGCACAACCTGGCTTCCAGCGGGCTAGATCTGGCGTCATGGGGGGGCGGGCAGGTATTTACCACCCGGGTGGGTGGAAGGAGCCAGCTTGAAGACTTCCAGCAAGATTTAAAGGGGAAAGGGACAATGCCAGACAGTGTGGATGAACAACATATACCACTCCTAGAACTACTGTTACAGGTGAGTAACCTGTTCTTTTTGACCTCACCGCAGTTTCCTCAGGTTGTCTTTCCAAGGGGAGCATTACCAGTTTAAAACCCTCCCTTTTGGCCTGTCTTCAGCACCGTGAGTTTTTACCAAGTGTTTCTCGGTTGTGGCAGGGGCCCTGAGGAGACAGGGGCACTACATCTTCCCCTACCTCGACGATTGACTTCTTGCAGCCCCATCGAGGGAGGGGTTGGAGGCATCTCCGTCAGCTACCCTGTACCTTTTCGAGCGACTGTGTATTACCGTCAGTTACCCCAAACCACAGCTTACTCCTTCCCAGTGCCTGCAATTTATTGGGGCAGGTCTGGACATGGTCCAGGATATGGCCTTCCTCCCCCTTGAGAGAGTGGATACTCTGCAGAGGCAGGCCCAGCTGGTAGCTTCCAACAGAAACACTTCGGCCAGGTGGTTCTCCACCTTCTTGGACTCATGGCAGCGGCCATTTCCACAGTCCCCTTAGCTAGATTCCACATGCGTATCTCGCAGTGGACTTTCAGGTCTCAATGGGACCAGAGGGCAGACGACTTGGACAGCTGTGTCCTATTTTCTGGCCCGATGCAGAAAGATCTGCAGTGGTGGCAGAACTCTGACAATCCTTACTCCCAAATCCTGACCATGGACACATCGGGGACAGGATGGGGTGCCCATCTCGGGAATCACTGGACCCAGGGCCTGTGGTCACCTGTGGAACTACACTTGCACATAAATGTGCTTGAAATGAGAGCAGTTCTGTATGCTCTTCAAGCTTTTCAGCACATGCTTCAACAGGATACACTGTTGGTCCAGTTGGACAGCATGTGTGTAGTGTGATACATCAACAAGCAGGGGGGCACCTGCTCATATCATCTATGCAGGGAAGTGATGCAGGTCTGGAATTAAGCTGTCCTGAACATGGTTCACCTCCTGGCAGTTCACATTCCAAGCATGCAGAACGTTCTCACAGACAGTCTCAGCCGCACCAGGGTAAGAGCGCACGAGTGGGAGCTAAAGCAGGAGGTAGTTGGGGTCATCCAGATGTGGGTCTGTTTGCAGCCCCATCAAACGCAAAACTTCCCAAGTTTTGCTCGCTTGATCCCACACATGGTGCTTTCTAGCAAGACATGCTGTCGCTTTGTTGGACAGGGAGTGAACCAATACCTATCTATACGATCTCATTATGTGGAATACTGTATTAAATACTTAAAAAAAAATAGGTGTGCATAAGAAAGATAAAATGATTTAATAAGTTAAATGTATATGCAATAGATTTGTGGTATAATATACTGTCTCTTTAAGGGTGCCACTATTTATTTGGTCTCATTATGTGAATGGACCATCCCCCTGATGATGCACTAGCTGCGAAACCGGTCGGGGTTCCTTGTTGCCTCATTTAGCATGTTGTGGGTATACCGCCCTTTTTAAACTTTAATAAAGCCTTTTTTCACTAGTCCAGAGTAGTGCTGGTTTTGTTTGTTTTGCTGATATTTTTTATCCATGCACATTCCTTGCAGCTGGAGCTATCCTTTGTTGCTTTGACTGATTTCCTCTCAACTTGCTCGCTGGGACTTGTGTGTAGGCATTTTTTATGATCTTTCACAACATTGCTAACATCTACTCCTTGCCTCTCCGTATCTTATATGATTAGCTTTTTTCAGCTAGTCGGAGGTGGAAGCATTTACTGGGACAGTGCAGTTCGTAAGTTAAGCTGCATTTGTAAACAGCATTGCAACGTAGCATCAGTCACTGTGTTTCTTACCTTTGGAGCTATTGGAAGAACGTCTTGCGGCTGAAAATCTTTTTTGTGCGTCCCTCTAGCCTCGACGGATTTTTCAAAGCAGATACGAGGAATGTCTATTTTCTATGCAGATGTTCCAATTGGAGAGGGTTAGGAAGCTTGGCAGCAAATATTTTTGTTACTGCAGGAGAATAGGAGTTATTTTCGGAAACCGCGAGAGATTCAAGTGAGAAGATATCACTTCTGGGTACTCGTTCAGAGTTTGCTCGACCTGTGACTATCAAAAGTGCATTTCTAGATCTACAGAGGGCAGTCATTTGTGGAAGAAGACATTATTGGGGCAGGATTACGTTAGAGGCATACTTGAAGGTTGGTCGTTCACCAAGGGGACTGCGTGTATTAAATAAACCAGGCTATGGTTAGGATAGAGCAGTATTTATCAATGACTGGAAACTATCACTTCAAGTGGGGACAGATCTGCTTATAAAAACAGTTATAAAGGATTATTTACTACAACAACCAGAAGTAGAGAAAGATATACAGGTTAAAGAGGAGACAGTGAAGACTTAGAAAGGAGACCCGGATTTTGTTACGCATGGGAAATCACTTAAAGAAACAGTCCTGAAAGAGGAAAATAAGATTAAACAAATTAAACTGAAGCATTCGAATGTGACAGACAAGACTATTTATTAGACGGGGTATTTGATTGGAATACTAAAAAAATCAGAGATATTAGAAGAGGAAAAAATAATCACCAAAATTCAGATAGATCACATTCATCTGGATCACATCCACGCTCTATCCTTAAAACCCATAGCCATTCACCAACATATACCTCTAACAGTGAATCCGATGGTAATCTTTTTTTAGAAGAGGAAATAGAGGAAACACAGACACACAGAGACAACGAACAATGGGTAGTGCACTTCCAAGATCTTTCTCCACAGCCCCCACAACAACAGAGGGAGGTCAGATTATTGAGTGGCCAGCTTCAGATAACTCCTTCGCCCCAGAACAATCAAACAAATCGACCAGGAAGGGTAGAAAGAAACATAGGAGGAAGATTTCATGGAAAGAAGAAATAAATGGTGCTTTTGAGAACATAGTGATTAATATATCTGTGTATGACCTAACAAGTGATCAGATATCAGTTCTACAGAAGGGACTGTCTTTTATACCCACAGTAGATTCATAGCCATTTGACATTTACGTGGACTTACACCGATTTACTCGAAATCTCAACTTGAAAATCCTATTTGAGTGAAATAAAATGGGCAGCAGTAACCACCAGTTGGTGAGTCAGGAAACTGAGACCTCAGCCCTTGGACATGAGGTAAGGCCATTCAAGCCACCCTCTACTTTTTTGCCACCATATAATGATGCAGTAAGGGTTTTTGAACGTGCCTGTGAACAGGGATTTATGGACATTCTTAAGAAAGACAGTAGACCTACCTTTGTCAATATGACTACATCTGAGTCAGCAGCGTTAAAATCACTTATGACTAATGATGACTTGGTCATTAAACCAGCGGACAAAGGGGGTGCTATTGTGGTAATGTCCACGAGCAATACATAATAGAGATCAAAAGACAACTGAATGAGACATCTTTTTATAGACAACTTTTGAGTGACCCTACGGTATTATATAAGAGAGATTGATTTATATTTACATCATGCAGTTTCTGCTGGTATTATTGACTACAATGAAATGCACTATCTTATTGTGGAACATCCAGTTAGAGCTAGTATTTATATACTGCCAAAAATACATAAGGATAGACATAACCCTCCAGGATGACCAATAGTGGCAGGAATTGGCTCCTTGACGGAGCCTTTATCCCGATATGTGGATTCATATATTAAATGTTATGTATCCAGTTTGAGATCATATGTACGGGATACCACACATATATTGGGCGTCCTGGATGAAATGCAGTCAGAGGATAATTGGTTATTGGTATCTATGGATGTGTGTTCCCTGTATACCAATATTCCACATCATGGTGGTTTGGAGGCCTTACAATATTGGTTTGATTTAGACCTACAGGTGGACAATGAGAAAAAAGAATTCCTTCTCGAATGTGCAGAACATGTGTTAACTAAGAACAGATTTCTTTTTCAGGATATACAGTACATTATCTACAGATTAAAGGTACGGCGATGGGAGCAACTTTTGCTCCCAATTATGCTAACTTATACTTGGGGAAATGGGAATTGGATTGTGTTTACGACGACCAGGCCAATCCCTTTTTGGATAGGATTGACCTGTGGCGCCGTTATATTGATGATATACTGATGGTATGGCGTGGCACCGTGAGTGAGCTCAACCAGTTTGTCACCTATTTGGAGACAAGTAATGAAAATCTGAAATTCACTATGAAATGTGATCCTGTGTCTGTCTCTTTCTTGGACCTTATAATTACAAAAAAAGAAGATGGTACTTATATGACAAACTTACATGGAAAGGACACAGACAGGAATTCACTACTGTATGCCACAAGCTGCCATCCACCATATTTGATTAAAAATACCCCCACAGCCCATATGCTTAGAGTATGTAGAAACTGTAGTAATGATTCTGATTTCCTGATTAATGCCTCTGATATGTGCACTAGATTTGTAGCTAGGGGCTACAATAATACTACAGTACATAAAGCACTTAGCACTGCCCTAGAGAAGGAAAGGAAGGAACTGTTTAGCGTAAAAAATCAAGATCAAGAGAGTAGTGAGAGGTCAACCTTTATCACTAAGTATACCAGACATGCAAAAGAGATAGAACAGGTTCTTAATGATAATAGGAATATACTGAGATCAGAACCTTTATTAAAAAGTAAGTGTACAAGAGAGACCAATTATGGTCTACAAACGTGGACTAAATTTGAAGGACAATCTGATACATAGTTACCAGGCTCGGACGGCTCCTTCGCTGCCTGTTGAAACATGGTTATCTCCATTGCCACATGGTAATTTTCCATGTGGAAATTGTAAGTTCTGTAGCTGTATCCTTAAAACAGATGTCTTTACCACAGGTAGTAATACAAAGAACTACAAAATGGATTGCTTTTTTAACTGTAGTACAAGTAATGCTGTATATCTGGCAACCTATGAATGTTCTGCATTCTATGTTGGAATGACAAAAAGACCCTTTAAGGTCAGAATTGTTGAGCACTTGAGGTAAATTCAGACGAAGGACTCTACAAATGCACTGGCCAACCATTGTCCGATGACAAGAAGTGGTAGTCATTCTTTTATGTTTTGTGCAATAGAAAAGATTAGAATGGGACCTAGAGGTGGTAACATTATAGAGAAACTGAAATATAGGGAATCTTTTTGTATCTACACACTAGGGGCACTATATATACCAGACCTGAATGATAGAATCAGTTTACTGACATGTATGAAGAAATGAACGCTAGAATAGGTGTATTAATCATTTTTAGATAGATGTTCCTTTATTAAGGAATACTATTATTCATTATGTTTTTTTTTTCCTTTTTTTTCCCTTTATTATCGTTTTCAGGTTTTAAATGATTTATGCAGATCCATCATCTTCCAAAGAATATTGCACAATCAAAATAAAATAGTTCCTCTTACATGGATCCTCTCGGTTGAAACATACATCATAAATCTTCCTTTTTTTTTTTGACTTTAGTGTACTATATATATATATATACACCATTCAGAAGTATTGTGTGTTTTTACTCTCAGAAATATAACTTTTCAATGTGTCTGTCTTTAAGTTCAACTAATGAGAGCGGACTATAGATAGTTTTTCCTGCAGCATAGACTATAAATATATATTGGTGGTATTAAGACATAGGTATTAATTAACTTTTTATATAGACAATGGTGTGTAGAGTAAAGAGAAAAAGTATTAATATGGGTATAAATGTATGTATCACTAGTCTTTCTTTGCAATACATAGTCTTTTAAAGTAAACCAATACCTATCTATATGGTCTCATTTTGTGGAATACTGTATTAAATACTTAAAAGAAACAGCTGTGCATAAGAAAGATAAAATTATATAATTACTGGTGACCCCCTATAACAGCCTGAATTCAGGCACAGTAAAAATGCCATAACAACCCAAAATTGAGTTATTACGGTGTTTCAAAACTTCACAGTCACTGTTACATTTCTCGAGCAGTAGCCTGCGCTCACGACAGCTCGAATGGTAAGCCAAACACTTCAAGAAAGCCTCTTCTAAGCTTACAAGTCTTAAAAAAATTTAAGTCCTCAGTTTTCTTTATTTTGTAGATCAGAAAACACTGTGCAGCCACCCAGTTTCAGCTCCCTTACAGTTTTTTGTTGACACAGCAACACTTCCTTTTCAGCGCAAAAAATTGTACTCTTCCTCAAAGTTTAAATGTGTAAAAACTATAGCAAAATTAGTTTAAAAATGTATACTCTGTTACTTGAATTAAAAATAAAACAAGTTCTGCACGAAAACCAGTATTTTTTTTCCTACAACAAAAACGCTGGTTAAGACTCTGTACCAACAATTATAAAAAATAAAAGCTAGGCAAGTGTGTGCCTATGAATCTTTTTTTCACACCCTCGGTGTGTGATGATTGCATAAACCTCCTGAGCTTTGCTCTCAAGGTTTATGGGTCATCACACACCTCGGGTGTGAAAAAATATTCATAAAACACACTTGCCTATCCATTATTCTCTATTTAATAAGTTATATGTATAAGCAATAGATTTGTGGTATAATATACTGTCTCTTTAAGGGTACCACTATTTATTTGGTCTCATTATGTGAATGGACCATTCCCTGATGACGCTTACTACCTGAAACCGGTCGAGGGTTACTTGTCTCATTTAGCATGTTGTGGATATACCGCCCTTTTAAACTTTAATAAAGCCTTTTTCACTAGTCCGAGTAGTGCTGGTTTTGTTCGCTTTTGCTGATATGTTTTATCCTGGCACACTCTTGCAGCTAGAGCTGTCCTTTGTTGCTTTGTTTGTTCTGTATGCCTTCCTTCCCTTTCCAGTATTACAGAGAGTGCTGATCAAGCTTCAGACAGAAGGAGCCCAAATGATTCTGATCACTCCCTTTTGGCCTTGACAAGTATGGTTTCTGCTGCTTCAGCAGCTGGTGGAGCTGACGGTCCTCTACCGCTTTGTCACAATCTCCTGACCCAGGAAGGGGGCAGGCTAGTCCATCCAGGTCTGAAGTTCCTTCATCTTCACGCGTGGCTCCTCAAGACATAGTTGTTTCCAAATTTGGAGTTTTCCCTAGGGTAGCTCAGGTTTTGGTAGAGGCCAGAAAGCCTTCTACTAGAACCACATACGCCATGAAATGGAAGCGCTTCTCCATCTAGGTCACCTCAAAGGGTTGTGATCCTTTTTCATGTCCCGTTCCTCCGGTCATGGAGCATCTTCTTCACCTTTCTGACCTGGGCTTGAGCTATTCATCACTGAAGGTGTATCTGTCAGCCATTTTTGCCTACCACATTTTGTTGGAGGGCAAAACTCTGGCTCAATTGGAGGTTTCAGAAACCTTCCTAAAAGGAATTCTGCATTTGAAACCCTGGTCGTAACCCCACGCTCCGCTGTGGGACCTTAACTTTATTTTTGAAGAAATTGACCTTTTGCCTCCTTTTGAACCGGCAGAGTACATATGACATAAACTTTTTGTCTGGAAAGCCCTCTTTTTAGTTGCTGTTACTTCTGCTCAAAGATTTCTGAGCTTAAGGCCCCGATGTGTAAGGAGCCTTATTTGATTTTTCGCAGAGACTGGGTGGCTCTGCGCACTAATCCTAAGTTTCTTCCAAAGTTGTCTCAGAAACTACTTTGAATCAGTCTCTTCAGCTGCCGGTACATTACCCTGAGCATACAAACCAGGGGGAGGCAATTCTGCATACGTTAGATGTTCACAGAATTTTACGTTTTTATGCTTACAGGACAAAAGATATCCACAAAACGGACAAACTTTTTGATTCTTTTACGACAAAGAGGGAAGGTGCGGCAATTTCCAAGCAATGCCTTTCCAAATGGTTGGCTAACTGCATCGGTTTTTGTTACCGGAAGTATGGTAAAGTCCTTCTGGGGCAGGTTAAAGGACAGTCTACCAGGGGTATGGCTGCTTCTACAGCCTGTTTCAGAAATGTGTCAGCCGCAGAGATTTGTGTGGCCACCACTTGGAGTTCTGTCCACACTTTCACTAAACATTACAGTTTGAACATTGCCTCTAGGCGCAGGGCTGGTTTCAGACTGGCGGTCCTCCAGGGACTCCTGTCCTAAGTTTTTGGCTGATTATTAGCCTTTCAGTTCCAGCATCCCATGTTTTTTTCTGTCCCTCAGACTCTTATTGCTTGGGACTCAGTCCTACAAGTAATTACCTACTGCAAGAGCCCTCTTGAAATAAGATAGTACAGGTACGTGAGAACTTACTATAACAATAGATCTTCGAGAGGCTCTTTAGGTAACAGTTTTCCCTCCCTCCTTCCCCCTTTAGTCTGTAGCTTCTGTTCCTTGAGCCTTTTCTTGGCTCCAGGAGCCTCTTTCCTTTCTCCTGTTGGCGCCTCTTTGAGGTCTCTGGTGGGAGAACTGAGGGCAGATGGGGACCGCCTACTATATCATGTCACACTGATGTCGGGTCATGTGACACCAAGTGGGCGGTCCTTCGTCAGACACTGCTAGCAAAAGTTTCCGTGTGGTCCTGATGCCAGGGGCACAGTCCTACAAGTAATTAACTATTGCAAGAGCGTCTCTTGAAGATCTACTGTTATGGTAAGTTATTACGTAGCTGTACTTTCCTTGGTTCTGCCCACAGAATTCAATGCCATTCACAAGACCTCAGCATCTCTACCCTGGATGGTACCCAGCTTAAACTGGTGGCTGATTTCAAGTATCTGGATGTAACCCTCAACCCTTGCCTCTCTTTGACAGTTATCAAAAGGTGGTAAACTGGATAAGAAATTGGTTAGTGGATAGGCGACAGGCTGGTGGTAAACCGAGTTCCTCCAAGAAAGGGATGGTGACCAGTGGAGTGCCTCAGGATAAGTGCTGGGATTGATCCTCTTTAATGTCTTTATAAGTGACATTGCAGAACAGCTGGAAAGAAAGGTCTTCCTCTTTGTGGATGACACCAAAATCTGCAGTAGGGTGGACACTTGGGGGGATGAGCAGGGACCTGAGAGAACTTGAGGAGTGGTCAAGGTATGGCAGCTGGGTTTCCAAGTGAGAAAAGTGCAAAATCATACACTTCGAGCACAGAACCCAGGGGCAGAGTACAAAATGGGGGAGTACATGACCACCAACAGGAGAGAGACCTGGGGTAGTCATAGCTGATGACTCGAGGTGGCCAGGCAGTGTGACAAGGCAGTAGGGAGGGCAGGTGGGATGCTGGGATGTATAGGGAGGGGTATCACTAGCAGAAAGAGGAGGTGGTGTTGCCTCTGTAAAGATTGCTGGTAAGACCCCACCTAGAGTATTGTGTCCCATTCTGGAGACCACATCTCCGGAAGGACATAGACAGAGTGGAGGCAGTCCACAGGAGGGCAACTAAAATGGTGCAAGGTCTACATCAAAAGCCTTATGAGAACTGGCCCGGTGGCGCTGAGGGTTGAGGCGCTGGACGCCACACCTCGCACCACGCCGGCGACCCGGGTTCAGGAGCAAGCCCGAGCTGCCGGGGATTGGCAGGGGAGGGAAGAGATCGAGCATTGAGCGGATGGCTCTCTCTTCCCGGGGTGGGTTCGAGGAGCGTCCACTTGTGCAGCGGCCTCTGGTGGTTGCCAGAGGAGCTACGACACGGTGGTGCAGCGTATGCCTGGGGGCGAAGCTGCAGCATAATGTTGCCTTGCTAGCCTTGCTCCGCAGGCAGGGAGAAGCAGGGAACACACATACGATCAAATCCTCTGGTCATCCGGTGAGATGACGGAGGCCTCGGTGGAGCGCTTACATCCCTACGCCAGCCCAGCACACCCAGGTGTCTCCATGCCTGACCTGGCGACAAGGTGGGTCCCTCACACTTAAGCATACAGAGTCACCAAGGGAGGGCGGGCCCGGGCCCAGCCCAAGAGGTGATCCGGAGGTGAGACTTGCCGAAGTCATATGGGAAGAGCCTGGGGAAAGCAGGGGTTCTGGCCGAGAGTGAGAAGCACCTCCATGTGTGCACTCCCAAAGGATGCCCGTGGGGTCCAGTGCAGAAAGAAAGTTAAAAAAAAAAAAAAAAAGCCTTATGAGGAGAGACTAAAGGACCTCAATATGTACACCCAGAAAGAGAGGAGAGATATGATAGAGACCATACCTTACGAGGGTAAATAAGGTACAGGAGGTGAGTATTTTTCAGAAGAAAAGGTGCTCAAGAACAAGGGGACATGCTATGAAGCTGGAGGGGGGTAGATTTAGGAAAGCTATGAGGAAGTACTTCTTCACAGAAAGAGTGGTGGATTTCTGAAACAGCCTTCCAGTGGAGGTGGTGGGGGCAAAAACAGTGGTGGGGTTCAAGAATGCATGGGATAAGCACAAAGGAATCATAGTGGAAAGGAAGGGGGAGGAAAAAATAGCTGTAGATCAGGCACGGTCTGATGTAATAGTGTAGATAGGAAGAACTGGGCAGACTGGATGGACCAAGTGGTCCTTATCTGCCATCAAATTCTATGTTTCTGTGTTTCAAAAAAATTCTGTTTGAGCAATACTGTGAAGGTCATTCACCAAAAATTGGGGCAACTTCACTGCATACAAAAACTACTGACAGCAGACACCAAAGTAAGGATTGGACAAAGCAGCCTTCCCCATTTATTAGATTACAGGGCCATTGTGACCGACACTACCCCCAAATCAGTATGGGGAAAGAAAAAGGCTCTTTACCGCAGGGTGGCCAGATTCATCACCTCCCACAGTCTCAGGTCCCACTACTGCACCAGCCTTGAGCAGCTGGGGTGGTTGCCACTGTAGCACAGGTCCCAGCTTACTCTGGCCAACTTTGATACAAGACTCTGTACAGCAACATGCCTCAGTCTCTAAGAGTTGCTCATACTGGTCAATGTCCCTCACTCTCATTCCACAGCCAACACTTTGCTTCTGACCCATCCTGTGTGTACAGGGATAAGCCAGAGATCCTTCAGTTTCAGGGCTGCCTTCCTCTGGAGTGCTGTACCTGCTCCCATCAGGCAGTCCACCTTCACTAAAGCACCTATAACTTGAAGGACCATTTGCTAAACCTGAATACGTGCTCCTGCTTCTTGTAGATATGTTTTTTGCATCTGTGTATAGTAACTGCAGTCTCTGCTGTTAAGTCTGCTGTATATCCATCTGTAGCTGACGTTTGTTATTCATATCCTCCAAGCTTTCAGCCTTGTGCTTTGTAAAAATTTAAATTTCTAAGGACATGGATATGTTGTTCAATCCACACTGTCTGGCAGGTTCCTTGCCGCTTTAAATCTTGAAGGTCTTCAAGCTGGCTCCTCCCACCGACCCGGGTGGTAAAATCCTCAGCTCTGCCCCATGACGCCAGATCTAGCCCGCTGGAAGCCAGGTTGCGTGTCGAAGCCGGAGAGGTCGGGTGGGTAGTGTGGATGAACAACACATACCACTCCTAGAACTCCTGTTACAGGCGAGTAACCTGTATTTCTAGGGATGTGGATATGTTGTTCAATCCACACTGTCTGGCAGACTCCTAGCAGTTCTCCAGAGGATGGAGGTAAGCGCACACCCCTACTTAGGGAATAAGGACTGAGAACCGAGGTCCCAAACCAGCATCCCGGCGTGACTCAAGGTCAATGTGGCAATGGGAAATAAAGGTGTGTGTGCTGACTTCCAGGTAGCAGCCCGCAGATTTCCTGGATAGGGACATCCCTTAGAAGCAGCCATCAAGCAGCGGTATGGCGGTAGAATGAGCTCTTATCCCTTCGGAGGCTCCATGCCCGGCCAACCTATAACAGAGATCTATGCAGGAGGTGACCCAATCTGCTTATCGCCTGCTTGGGCTGCAGGTCTGCCAGGTACGACTTTCAGCATAGGTGACAAACGGCTGGCTGAACCTCTCCCCGACTTTAGCTGCCTGCTCCTTATAATCTTTTGCAAGATCTCCTTCATCCCTACCGCTCTCCTCCTCTCCACTTGCTCCACTGACGAGGGATTGCTAGAGATTCCCAGGTTCGCTTCAGTTATCTGGGGCCAGGGCTTTTTCTTTATGGCCCTCTAACCCTGTGGAATTCTACTCGTCAGATCAGAGAGTGCCTGTCCGTGAAATCATTTAAGGTGTCTCTGAAAAGTCACTTATTTCCATTAGCATTTGAATAAGTCTATGGCTGTTTTTACTGCTTTTATGTTATTATTTATTATGGTTGTTGATATGTATTTGCGCTTTAATATATTGAAAAGCGCTCTATAAATAAAATTTGATTTGGTTGGATTTGATAATAAGTGAGCGCTCTTCTAGGGTCCAGAGTATGGAGCCTATATTCGGCCTCCGAGGTATGATTGGGGTAGAACACTGGCAGAGTCAACACCTGGTTAAGGTGAAATTCCGACACCACCTTCGGAAGGAATTTCATGTGGGGGCGCAGGACAGCCTTGTCCCTGTGGAAGACCAGATAAGGAGACTCGATGGAGAGCACCTGGAGCTCTCCCATCCTTCTGGCTGACGTAATAGCCACCAAGAAGGCGGTCTTCACTATAGGTGGGAGATATCGCACTCTGTGCATCGGTTCAAATGACTTGCCCATCAGCTTAGCCAATACCAGCAGTAGATCCCACGAAGGTGGAGGTTCTCGCACTGCGTGATATGTGATCAAGGCCTTGAAAAAGCGCCCATCACCTTCTCCTGTGCCATTGACTGCTTGCCAGCCCATGCCCGTAAGCAGAGATGGCTGCCAGGTGCACCTTTAGGGTCATCGATCGAAGCCCTAGCTGAGAAGGATGACAGGTAGTCCAGGATGCTAGCCAAGGAACAGGAAGAAGGATCCAACCTTTGTCCTGACACCAATGGAGAATCTCTTCCATTTGAAGGCATAGCATTTTCTGGTAGGCTGCAGGACGTCTCAACAACGTTGAGGACCTGCGCGAAAGACCCAAGGCCTGGAACTCTAGCCGCCAGGAACCAGGCCGTCAGGTGCAGGGATTGAAGGTCCAGATGGAGAACCTTCCCTTGTTGACTGAGATCAGGCCCAGGCGGGCTGGAACCCGCCTTGGAAGCCTGGAGCTGAGGCTGAGGAGATCTGGGTACCAGAACTGGTGGGGCCAGTCTGGAGCTACCAGAATCACCTGCACCTTGTCCCTCTTTGCCTTGAGAAGCACCTTGTGGATCAAGGGAAATGGAGGGAAGGCGAGAGGCCCGGCCCGGGTCCATGGTTCTCAAGAAGGCATCCCCTGCAGCAAGCCCTACTGAGGGGGCGGCGGCGGAAACAGCCCTCAGCCAAGATTCTCCTGGAGGCGAACAGGTCCACCTGAGGGATGCCCCAATGGGAGAACAGATCTTGTACTACCTCCAGCAGGAGAGACCACTTATGAGATGCAGCGCCTATCCAGCTGAGGGCATCGGCCAGACTGTTGGAGGCTTCTGCCACATGGATGGCTAGGAGATCCGCCTCCAGGCTGATCATGGGAGACCAAGTGCGGAGAGCCTCCTTGCACAGAGGCAAGGAGTGCATCCCGCCCTGTCGGTTGAGGTAGTACATGGTCGTGGTGTTGTCTGTCTGGACCTGAACCACTTGACCCCGTACAAACGTGGTGAAGGCGGTGAGGGCTAGACGCACCGCTTGGAGCTCCAGCAGGTTGATGTGGCATCAAGACTCCTGAGGGGACCAGAGGCCGTGGGCCCTGAGCTCCCCCAGATGGGCACCCCAACCCATCAGAGAGGTGTCGGTCATCAGAGTGACCATTGGCTTGGGGCGGACAAACGGGAATCCCTCCTGCAGATGAGCAGGAACAAGCCACCACTATAGGCATCTCCATCTCCTGGGTCACCGTCACTGGCTGGTACAGAGGACCGGAGCACTGTGACCATTGGCGGTCAGCCCCTCATTGCAGGAGAGATATGCCAGCAGGCCCAATGGACCACGCTGGTGCAAGCCGCCATGAGACCCAGAAAGCACAGGAAGTCCTGGAGAGTGCAATTGCCCAACCAGAAATGATTGGGCAAAGGAGGAAAGGACCTGTCCACCGGGAGCCGGGTTCTGGCTCAAAGAGAGTCAAGCTCTGCCCCGATGAACTGAATCACCTGCGATGGCACGAGTTCTGACTTGGCCTCGTTGATGAGGAGGCCAATCTGAGAGCAGACCTGGAGGACCAGATCCCTGAACGCTTCCACCTCCTACCTGAGGGCGCTGCAATCAGCCAGTCGGCCTGGTAAGGGCACACCTGACCCTCGGCCAAGAGAATGCTGTCACCACTGCCATGCATTTGGTGAAGAACCTGGGAGCTGGAGAGAGGCCAAGGGCATGGCCTGAACTCAGAAGAGATCCCTCTGCTCGGAAGCTGAGGAATCGCTGATGAGACGGACGGATTGGGACGTGAAAGAACACGTCCTGAAGGTTCAGAGAACAAAACCACACACCTAGTTCCAAGGATGGAATGATCTGAGCCAGAGTGACCATCCTGAAGGTGCACTACCTTAGGAACTTGTTCAGGTTATGCAGGCCGAGAATGGGGCGCCAGCCCCTGTCCATTTTGGGACCAGGAAGTGTTCGCCATACTGTTTTCTTAGACCATATTTGAGATCCCTTTTACCTAGCACTGAATAAAACCCAGTAACTGGTAAACCAACCAAAAAATGATCCCAGTTACCCCATTCTCAAAGAACTACACTAGCTCCCTATCCCCTACTGGATTCAGTTTTAAATGTGTCTGTATGGATTGCTGCCTTGACCCTGCATAACAACTATCATTTTACTGGTAATATGTTGTTTGTCCTTACCGTTAATTGTTGTGACTATGTGAGCAATGAGATGGAGCCCACACTGACCAAATACATTTAGGAATTAATTGAATGCTTTTGAACAATTAGTTTTATTTGGCCCCTGTTTCTTCTTGTACCCTGGGTGGCCATTTTGTATCAGGTTAAGCAACTGATGGTTCGGACCTTAAACAGAACTATTGGGTACAGTGAGTTAAATCTCTACTGGGATGAAGGGGAGGCTTTGAACAACCTAGAAAATTACCTGTGCGGTTTGTGGCATTCGGCTTTTCTCAGTTATAAGGCTGTCTTATGCAGTCAGAACAGGCTTATTGATGGTACATTAATATGGGTCTACCTTAAACAGAAGAGGCACTGTGAGGATTATTTTCCCATGTTCCCGTCCAGTTACAGTGGTAGCAGCATGCATCCTTCTAAAAACTACAAAAAACAAATGCCACCACACAGTCCCAGTGGGGGCCAGTCCAGGTGAGGGTGACCATCTGAAAGCCCCAGGCTTATAGGTGACCCAGCAGCATGGATTGAGACATTGAATCAATGGAGCCACACCGCTCATGTGCACAGACCCCAATTGGGCCTGCTACTGTGCTACGGGAGGCAGCTGTCTATAAATTAGTGTTGCTCAGATAGTGCTTTTGTGGATCTGACTGTCCTCCGTTGGATAGTGCTGGTATCTGACCTAGGATCTGACCAGTGGATCCGAGATCAGATCCATTGATCCTGCCTCAGACAGTTGGATCCGTGATCGGATCCTGGATTTGATGATCAGATCCATCGGATCCACGGATACCTCGGATCTTTACAGTGGATCCTAGGGGTCAGATCCTTGGTTGATGTCTATGCCATCCGATATCCAACCAAAATGATGGCATCCAACCTGGTATGATACTGTCCGAGCAACACTACTATAAATGGCTCCAGTTGGGTGTCCCACCACCAAGAGTCAACAACCGATACTGTCTGAGCAACACTACGATAAATGGCTCCAGTTGGGCATCCCACCGCCAAGAGTCAACAACAGGCAGCTTCTGTATTACCTTGATGTGTAAGGCCATTATTTTATTTGTTCTTTTATTGTATAGTACTGTAAGTGTGGCATAACCTACAAAACTGAGCGGAAGTATGAGCGTGGGTTATAACATTTGTACATATCTCAACCTTGCATTTCTCCACCTAAAACACTCACGCATCACAATAATACAACAAACAGGAAATTACATATTATGAAATGCCAAGGAAACCATCGTTGACTGTTCTATTAGGGGAGTCAGTCAATAAAAAGCAGGCGAGCTAGGAACAGTTTGAATCCCTTCAGTGCTGCTGTCCAAGCCCCAACTGTGATTATGGTTAGCTTGCCAGTGTATAGTACTGCTGGGGTGCACATGTGTATTGAATTTATTAATGCCAAACCTGATCTTCCATGCAGTGGAATGTTGCGTGGCAGGTAAGGTCTCATAGATCATCAGAAATCATGACATTAGTTTTAGCCAGTCTGACTGACTATTCTAAAATTGCAGGTACTGTACTCTTGTTACCATAAGAGGGCACCCTATGCTAACATTTTCAAAATACTGACGTAATAAGTTCAGTTGGCATGCTCTGTTCCCAACACAGGGTTTCTCTAATGTTCTTCAAAGTAACGCATTTTTATTTTAAATGCAAGTTCCAACAGAAAAAATTGAAAGGTCTGGGGGCATTTGTCTAGAAACATAAGCACGATATGTACTATCATCTTCTTTGTTCTTTGATTCCCCCATTTCTTTCTGTGGGTCCCTGTACTTTTGTTTTTCTTTCTGCATGTTTCTTTGTAGCTAAAGTCACCTTTCCTTTGCTGTTTTACTTTGAAGTCCCTCAGCTCCTGTAATTTTAACAGTATTGGGGACCAGGGCTCTGCTTTAAACATGGGGGGAAAGATGGGGGTTGTTCCAAGAGAATGGAGGCTCAAATCAAAAGGATGGGGGCACCCCTGTACAGAGATGGTTTAGGGGAAACCCTGACACAATTTTGTGGTGGCTGCTATTTTTTTGGAACAATCTGCCAGCCTTTGCACTCACAACCTCAGTTGAGCAGTTTAAAACTGCTCTAAGATCAACCTATTCCAGCCTGCCTGTCCAGCTTTCTGATTTTTTTTTTCTACTTATTATTTTTCCACACCTTACATCCTTCCAACCCCCTTTCCTTCCGTGCTCAAGGAGTGAGACCTCCACATCCCTTCCGCCATTTGGGTCTGCCTCTAGAGTGCCACCCACTCGCTGCTATTGGGACCTGTTAGATGGCCCGGATTACCATACCCCCTGCCGGAGCGAGGGAGAGATCTCCCCTACCTCCTCTCATCCTCTGCAGCGAACTTGCACAGCGGATCTGCCCTGGTCAGCTGATGGTGAGACTGGCTCCTGAGGACTTCATCCAGGAGGCTGGAAGGCATTTTCCTCCAGGCTGTGTTCGTCCCTCCCTGTAGCCCAACCCCCGGGACACCGGCGCGTAGGATGTGAGTCCAGAGAGTTACGTGCTGAAGCGCACTCCTCTCAAGCACTTAACGGCGTCCCCCCTCCCTGGCTCTGGAATACGAAGCCGCCATGCCCTTAAAGAGTCGGTGCATCCACTGCTCTTCTTAGGATGTCGGTGCTGCACAGCACCCATGGCATCCCACCTCGAGGGAGGAGAGCATCCGCGGGAAAGCTCCATCCTCCCTCCATCGCCTCTGCCGACCTGAGTCCGCCTCCAACCCAGGTAGCCAGTGCAGTGCGAGTGTGGCGTCCAGTGCCTCAACCCTCAGCACCACTGGGCCAGCTTTCTGATTATTTTTTTTTTTTAACTCTTTCTGGGTCCCCACAACCCACTCCTTCAGGCTCTCATTCTGGCACCCCCTTCTGCACTATGGACCCAACTCTTGCTGCAGCGCCTGTCTTGGATTCCCCCAGAGCTCTGCTGACAATCCCCATTGTGGTCCAGCTTATCCCTGTTGGGGGGCAGGCGAGGGGAGTAAACAAGCATTACACCGGGGATGTCAGTTGGGGGCTAGGTGTGGTGTGCTGGGCAGTTGGCAGCAGGAGGGGTCCTACAGTAGGGCCATCGTCCAACGCTACAGGCTGCCATTTTCCATGTTGTGGGGCACCCACCCACAATGCATGCGGCATCCGGGGGGGGCCGGGACATATGGCAGAATGTGGTCACCCACGCCATCAGCTATGCCTCCGTGAACCACCACCAGGAGCTGCTACTAGAGTGGCTTGCTATGACGTCTGCGTCCCCCCCCCCGAGGGGAGTGTCCAAAGGATGCTGTCGACTCCCTCCCTGCTGGTGTCCACTAACTTTCTTATTTGTGATGCTAATAACTTTAACAGTATATTTATTCATAGGTTTCATAGGTTATGTCTAGCCAAATGGCAAAATGCCCATAAAGGCTAGCTGTTTCTCAATGGACGCACCCCTTTATCAGAGTTATGATGATGGTCCAGATGCCTTTAAAGGCATCTGTATCCAAGCCGCCCGGATGGCAAAGAGGGTGAGGCACCTGCTTCTTACCTTTCCCAGTTAGGGATTGAGTTTTGGCCGCAGGGGTCAGCCAGGAGCGGGGAGGATTGGGCATCCAGAGGACTGCCTCCTCTCCCAGGTTGGGGTGGTTTGCCATCTCAGCTCTTGGCTGCCCCAGGTGGAGGCATGGGAGTAATGCCAGCAGCTTTGAGTGACATGAAGGGAGGAGTGACAGTTCCATAGGCATGTGCGCCCTAACCTGCATGCCTAGGTGCCGCAGTTGCAGGGGACTAAGGAGAAAAGTGGGAAAATGGTGGCTATATGAAGCCCTGCCCACTTACCTCATTCCACACCATAGGCTGGTTGCCATCCCCATCTGGATGAGTGTCAAGCGAGGAGGATGACCCTCCCTTCCCAGCCCCACAGAGGGGATCTGGGGGATATCAACCTGGTGGTCCTGTGCAACAGGTGCCGATGTGGGGGTGGCAGGGCTGAAAGCCTGCCCGCCTCCGACCAGCAGGAGAAAAAGCTGTATGGGGAAAATTGCATCCATATCCTTACTGTTAACCATATTCTGGGGTAACTCATTCCAAACATTCACTGTTCTCTGGGTATACCACAACTCCTTCCATTTTGTCTTGTAAATATCCCCTTTAATTGCATGTTATGGCCTCTGGTAATATGTGTGAGTCCCTAATTGTAGGCCCAGGCTATCCCATATGCTCTTGTCTTTGAAAGCTTTGAACGTTAAACACAAGTCTCTCCTTAGTGTATGAAGTTCTACTGAATATAAGTTCAGCATTTATTTATTTGTACATCAGTTTACAACCTTTGAGCCAGAGGCTCATTTCCAAAGGTACCTCGTCACATTGAGGACACACAGAACAGACTTTTTTGGTTACAGCATATGAGTCACATAACTTTGCAAGCACAAGTGGTTACATACATTTATACAGTTATACAGTTTTGTTACAATGATACAGTCTTGCAAAAAACAGCTGGATAATAACAGTTGCAATAGGCAATGGGGTGAGGTTGTGTGCGGTGAGGAGTAATGCCGCCCAGTGAGCGTTGTCAGGTACGAAGTGAGCTATGCCTCATTCAGAGACAGGAGCAGCTGCGAGTATTAAATAGGTGGCTCCGAAGTGCGGTTTTGAAGTTGGAGATTGTGGGGGCATCGGAGATGGGGGCAGGGATGAAGTTATACCATGATGGAGCTCTATAGCAGAAGGACCTCTGTCCATGGGTGGTCCTGGATCTTGGGACCAGTAGATTGGTCTTGCAGGAGGTTTTTTGCCTTGCTTGTAGAGCTGACACGTATGAGTGAGCCTGGGGGCACCAGTAATCAGCCTGCAGGCCTTATTTAGGTGAGGCAGATTTTATTGAGGGCGGTAGTGTCAGCAGCACTGTATACTGGCAGGCTTTGGCGATCAACAAGGGACAGTATTGAGGAAGTAACTGCTAGTTGAGGCATCGAGGAGGCAGTTTTTATAACGGTAGAGGATGCCAAGTCGTGATATTAGTGGTGGATGCAAGCGATCAATGTGGGTGGTAGGTGAGGTTGAGTCGAAAGAAACCCCAAGGTACTTGTATGAGCGGATTCTGTTCAAGTGGTTGTTTGGTGCTAGGGAGGATATGGAGGGAAGTTTCCGCTTTGTTTTGGGGGTGGGCAAAAAGCATTGTTTTGGTTTTTTTGAGATTAATGACGAGTTTGTGCACTTTAATCCAGGTTTCGGCATCATTATAGGATTGTTGTAGGGTGTCCTAGAGGGAGATGGGATTGCGGTGGGTGGCAAAAATGACAGCGTTGTCTGCATACAGAAGAATTTTTCCAGTGCATGCACGAGCAGGGTGTTTAGGTAGAGAGAGAGTAGGGGTCCCAGGATGGAACCCTGAGAACCCCTGAGCAGATGGGACGAGTTTTAGATAGTGTCCCATTGATTTTGACACATTGGGAGCGAGCTGTTAGGTAGCTAGTGCACCAGGCGAGAGGCCCAGCAGAGAAACCAGTGTGGCAGAGGGCATCCAGCAGAAGAGGGTGGGAGACAGTGTCGAAAGCCGTTGAGAGGTCGACGAACACTGCACCAGCTAGGGAGCTAGAGTCCAGGGAGGAGTGTAGAAAGTTTGAGAACTCAACTAGTGCAGTGCCGGTACTGTGACCAGCATGGAAACCGTGCTGTTGTGGGCATAGGATGTTGTGTTTGGTCAGATGTTCGGTGATTTGAATGGCTACTAGTTTTTCTAGGGCTTTGGAGAGGGGAGGGAGGATAGAAATAGGTCGGTAGTTCCTGGCGGAGGACCTGTCGCCTCCTTTGCGCTTTGGGTGTGACTATGGCTGTTTTCCATGCAGTGGGGAATTGACCCAGGCAGAGGGATCGGTTAGAAGGCTGGTGAGTGGGCAAGGACTTCATCCAGCACCAGCCAGAGAATGCTGGGGTCCAGGGAGTTGCTGCAGGGACGTTGCCTTTAAAGCTTGATCAGGTGAGGTCTGGCTTCCTGGGCAGATACCCCACGAGGTGGAAACTGGGGTGTTGGAGGACTGGGGCAGGTGGGGGAAGGTCAAAGAAATTACTGGGGAGGACAGAGCTAAGCTCAGTAAAAGATGTGTTAAGGTAGTTAGCTATGCAGGCAGGGCGGTGGAGGTAGAGCCATCAATGGTGATCTGGGATGGAGGAGGGAGCGCTTACCCATTTAATTGTTTAACATTGTCCCAGAATGTCCGGCACACCCCCAGGAGGAGGTGAGGGGTGGCCTGGTAATGGTCGGCCTTGGCTTTACGGATGGCCCATGTGCACTTGTTCTGTGCAGCATTATAGGCTCGTCTATCAGCCATCCGGCCTGTTTTCAGTGGCAAGGTGCCACAGGTTATCCCTAAGTCTGAGCATTTGAAGTAGGGCAGGGGTAACCCAAGGAGCATTATGTTTTTTGGATCAGACTCCCGTGAGGGGTGCAAAGAGGTCACAGGCTTTGTTAAAGGTTGGGGAGAAAAAGGCAAGGGCAGTGTCTATGTCAGGAGTATGGTGAAGGGAGGACCAATTTATCTGGGCAAGAAATTGCTTGAGATTTTTCAGCCCACCCAGTCTGAGGCGCCGACGGAGTGTGGTCTGGGCTGTAAGTTGGGGAGTGGGGGGCTCCCAAAGGAATAGGATAGGGGAGTGGTCACTAAGTGAGTCTGGGAGGAACTGGATGTCATGTATTTTTTTTGGGCGGTTGGTGATAATTACGTCTAGAAGGGTGCTGGTTCCTCTCTTTGGGTTTACTCTAGTGGGTTGGGAAATGAGTTGTGTCAAGTCTAGGGCTGCAAAAGAATCACGGGTGGTGGAGGAGGAGGAGGCTGAGCCAGTTCACGCTTAGGTCCCCACAAGGATTTGTTCTGCCTTGTGATGGAGGGGTGACAAGATAATCTGTTAAGGATATCAGTGCCAGGTTCTGGTTCTTTGGGGAATGTAGCAGTGGTGAATATAGGGGACCCTGGAGGGCCAGGAGTAAGTTTGAGGGTAAGGGCTGTGCCCTGCTTACAAGAGCAGGAGCAGGGAGTGCTTGTCCAGTGAGTGTGTCCCTGGTATATTGCACAGCCACCCTGTGCTTGTTTCACTCGGTCCTCCCGGTATAGGTATAGCCTGGGAGGGAGACAAAAGAGTCAGGGGTGGACTTTGACAGCCAGGTTTCAACCAGGGCTACATATCTGGTTTATGCAGCATGACCCAACATTGGAGGGCATCAAATTTCAATAGGCTGAATATATTCATGGAGGCTTTGCGGAGACCAGTGGACCCAGCTGGTGGGCTAGTATGGGCAGGGCCTGGGTTAGGATGTATATTGCCTGATAGGAGTAATAGGAAGACCAAGACTCTGACCAGGGGGCGGTAGTGTGTAAGCTTCCGAAGGGTACGTTGGGATGAGGAGGAGGCCATAAGGGAACAAGGGATGGGCAGGGTTTGGCAGGTCAGAGGGTGAGAACGATTAGCTGCCAAAGGGAGCCTGGGTAGGCAGTGGGGAGGCATCCAGGGGGCGGTGCTGGGCCAGGCATGGTTAGTGTAGGTGGGATTGGACTATGTCAGGGGAATTGTGGGTGCTGGAGCAAGGTGCCAGGGAGATGCCTGGCTGATGGGACGGGGTACTAGCATGTGATGAGGGGAGACATTTGAGGAGGAGGTGGACAAACATAGTGCCTGAGGTAGCAGCAGGGCAGAAAGGTAGAAGTATCTTGGCTGCCCTCAGAAAGCGAGGTACCACTTTGGAGTAGTGGTAGTGTCACGGACTCTGTGGACAGGGTACAAGGTTCGAGACTCTGGCAGGGCAGCTGGAATGGGACCTGGGTGAGAGCAGGGATCCAGGTTCTGGGGCTCAAAGCAGGCTGGGTTTGGGCCAAAAACAGGGTGAAACAGCGACTAGTGGTCGCTGAGGTTAGTGGCACGGGTGTAGGGTTAGGTGGTGGGACAAGGGTCAGAAAGTAGGGCTAGCCAAGAGGCTAGGTGTGGGAGTGAGGTGGGCAGAGGTGAATAGTAGGGGAGAGAGAGCATAGGTAGGTAGAGGGGTCCCAGGAAGTAGGGGGAGGAGGAAGTCAGGTAGAGTAACCTGAGGTGAAAGTCTGAGGGTCCCTCTAGTGGCTGGTAGGTGTAACCTGCAAATGGAAGTGATGTCATACTGAGGGCCAATAAATTAAGGGACGACCCTGGTGGGTTGGTGGTGGGTGGCTGGGGCGGGCGGGCGAAGTGTCGACGACTACCCCACAAGGGTGCTGCTCAGAGGTAGTTTAATTACCTCGCCTGCACCCGCTGACGGTCCCGCCTCCTGGAGGAGCCTCTGTGTGGGCTGGGCAGCTCGGTGGTCTTTATGAATATGGTACCTTTCATTCCTTTTATCATTCTAGTAGCTTTTCTTGAACTTCCTCCAACTTTTGATACATCCTTAATCTTATCTGTGCAATCTTCATCACAGATGGGTACTGGCGGAATCAGGACATCGGGGAGCACTTTTTTTTAAAAGATGGGCGGGCAAATGCAACATCGCAAATCCTCGGCTGACGTACACGTGGCGCCGAGGATTAGCCGTTAGGCTGCATCGACCGCCTGCCTACCAGTTCTTCATCTCCCGCCATCTAGGTCGCCCTGGGAAGCCTGAAGAAGCTTTATTCAAAATTTTAGGCCTTGAAGCCTACGCCTTTAGTCGCCGGTCTACTAGTTCTGTGTTTGCCTCCACCGACGCCGCCGTAAGATCTTTCCTTTATTACATTTAAAGCGACGCCGAGTCTGTTTTTGGTGTTTTTTTCTCCGTAGGTCATGTCGCGGTCGGAGGGCAAAAATCGCAGAAGACGGGCGGCCTCTATGCCGGAAATGCCGTGCCGCAGTACTCCACACCGACCAACATGACCTGTGTCTTTCGTGCCTTGGCCCGCTACACACGACATGGATTCATGCGACGCCTGCTTCTCGATGGACCACCAAGTTTTGGAACAGCGCGCGTTTAAGGTCGGGCGAGCTCCGCCGACTTTCAGGGGTAGGCCGCACACTCATCGGGCCAAGCCGCGTTCTCTCGGCCCTCCTCCGGGTCCCCTCCGGTCTCTCGCACGGATCATGGAGGAGGGAGCCTCGGCCCTTCTAGCCTAGCCGCGGGCCGAGGCTCCTTCCGCGCGCAGAAGGCCCGCCCTGCTTCTCTCGAGCGGGCGGAGGCGCCGCCCGCAATCACTCCTTCGGGTGAAGGCTCCTGGTGTTGCTCCTCATGTCCACTAGCCCAGGTCGACGCCGCCTCGGTGCCGCCGGGCCTTTGGTGCCATTCGGTGCCGAGGGTCCTGTCGGTGTCGACGCCGGGCGCCACCCGGACTGTCGGCATCGTGGGGCTTGCCGCGCCTAAGACTGCTCGCGGGCGCCGCGGAAACCGCCTTCGACATCATCCTTCGCCATGTCTCACCTGGCGCCCGCCCCGGCGCCGAGGTTGAGCACGGTGCCATGGAGCCTTGCGCCGCCCGTCGGCGCCGGCTGAAAGTGGTCTCACGGCGCCCGGGTCAGAGCCAGCAGTCCTTCAGGGTCGCTGATGCCGCTTTGGTCCCGCTGCCACACGCGCGCCGAGCGGCCTGGCGGTGGCGCCGGCTCCAAGACTGGGGTTGCTGATGGTTGCCTCATCCCGGTGCCTCCCTGGCACCGGTGGACTTGATGGTGCCGCAGCTGGCCCTGGCCTAGGACTTCTGGCCAAGCTGCCCTGCCACTCTTCTGCTGGCACCGCCGCGGTGCTATGGACAGGGCGAGGATTGCCTTTGCTCCTGGGCCTCGCTGGAAGGTGTCCTTCCTCGACCCCCTACTGTTTGGCTTTAGGGCTCGGACTCTTCCTCTTC
Source organism: Neoceratodus forsteri (assembly GCA_016271365.2). NCBI lineage: Eukaryota > Metazoa > Chordata > Ceratodontiformes > Ceratodontidae > Neoceratodus > Neoceratodus forsteri. Next base: position 1,630,361,941 of record CM057453.1, read on the forward strand.
GGAGTCGGAGTCCAGCTCGGAGTCGAATGGGCGGTCACACTCCTTCGGGTTGTCTGCAAGGAGGACGAATAGTGGTTTCTCTTCTGTCATGCCAGTCCCCTCCGAGGTGAGTCGGGTTCCTCTAGGGTTAGGGTCAGTGGTGCTGACCAGCGGGCTGTGGTGCGTGCCACCATCGCCTTGCAGCCTAGCCTTGGGTTCCTTGACCCCTCTGCAGGTACTTCTACTGTGGCATCTCTCGTCGCCCAACTTTGGGGCCTATCGAGAGGGCCACGGAGGGAAGTGCCCTGGGATTGCCCCTTGCGAGCGGCCCTGGCACGGAGCTGCCTAGACTGGCCACTTGAGGCTAGGACCTTCGACTCCAAAGGGTCGAGGCATAGGTTCGCGCTACCGCCCTTCTCTGGGACCACCCGGTCCTGGACGGAGCCGAGTGCAGACTTCCGCCTTCCCCTTCGGGTTCCTTGAGAGGTCCCATTCTTTTGAAGCAGGGGACCGTCCTTCTGGACCTTCACGGCCCGGTCGCCTCACTTGGGGATTCTTTTGGCGCAGTCTAGGCAGTACCGAGCTGTTGTGCAGCTGTCGACTGCGGAGTCTTCCAGGACTCCTCCGGGGTCCGTGGTCCGCCTCCTCAGCCCTGGCAGAGGTCAGCCGACTTCTTCTCTCGGCTCTGTCCATTCCCCTCTGCCACCTTCTCCGCGTTCCCAGGTATTTTTGGTCCAGCGGCCTCTCATCTGGGAACAGTTCAGAGCGGTGGCTGCTCTGGTTCCCTGCTTACGTTAGGGCTTTGGACAGCCAGGTTTTTCAACCTCCCCCGAGCAGCCACCTCCCGAGCCTATGGTGACCTCCAGCTCCTCATCCCCTCTTCTGGGGAGAGGAACCTTCTGTCCACATCTCCTGCTGCTGATCTCTCTGAGTATCAAGCTTCTCGTGAGGATGATGGAGGATCTTCACTTTCTCCTTCTTCTGTGAGCAATCCGGAGCATGCGGCGACGCCTTTCTAGGCGATTTTGGGACAAGCCACCCTCGTGGTGCCGCCTCAGCCTCCTCTTTTCGGGAGGCGTCCATGCTTGGCAGAGGCCCTTCTCCGAGTTCCTGCCCCTAGGGACCTCTGCCAGAGGTATTGCGCCTCCCGAGTCTCCATGCTCCTTGCCTCATCCGCAGTCCAGATTGACGCACCTGGACACTCCTGATGGCTTCGCGCCTTCACCGCGTGACCGCCCTCAGATCAGGATCCTCGGATTTTGATTTCTGGGGAGGACTTTCTACCGGCACGGCTGCTTTCTTCCATCTCCTGCGCATCAGGCCCACTCACGCTGCCTATAACAGGTACTTGTGTTCAGCGCTAGGTCAGTTCCTAGCCGCTCAGCCTGACTCGGAGCAAACCAGGCAAGCCATTGCTCTCTCTGCACGCGGCCTGGAGCTAGCAAGGCACCAAGTAAGGGCATCTTACGATGCCAATGAGGTAGCTACCAGGGTCGAGGGACAGCGATCTGCACCAGAAGATCGGCATGGCTTCTCGCTTTTCCGGTTGTCACCCTTGGCCGGGCGAGGGTGATTTGGTTCGCCACCAGGGAACCTACCTCTTTCCCGTAGGGTGAGACGGCGCTTGTCGGGGCAAATTCTTCCCTCTGGGGAAATCCCCACCCGCTTTCCTCTCTAGGCCTCTCAGGCCCAGAAGGTTCCCCTAGTGTGTCACCCACTGAGGGCTAAGGGACACTGTCCCTTAGGGTGCAATCAGTCAACCCCTTCGGGGCTTGGTACTCACCCATCTGTGATGAATGGTGAAGATTGACACAGATAAGATATTCAAATTAGCGTTCCACCCCCCCAGCAGAGCCCAAGCATGTAGTGACACCAGGGACGCCCATCAGCACAAGTCCCACTTCTGTAACTCTGAGCATTGCAGTGCCTCCAGTCTCTACTAGGGGCCGCCAGCAGTGTCAAGTCCCTGAAACCTCTCGAGAGAGGAGAGCAGTCCTCTGACTCTTGACCTCCTCTCTCTCTCCTGTCAACCCCCGACGGCCCAGGCTCATTCCCTAACCCGGTCGCCATGGGTCTCAGGTGTGGCATCCAGCACCTCAACCTCAGCACCACTGGGTCGGCTACATATATGCCTTTTATACAACCCCAAACTTAGACATTTCTTGCAATGGTTTTCAGATGTTAACTTATTTGTTATACCTAGATCCCTTTCAGATGTAACCTCTTATAATACCTTGCCCAAAAGTGTATATTGAGCTTTTTGTTATTATGCCCTGTGCATCACAGAGCATTTATCCTCATTAAAATCTAGCAGATGATCACTAGCCTATACTGTCAGGTGTTCGAGTTCCTCTTCAATGGAGCTATATGTGATTCTGTGCTTACTACAGCTCCCACCTTAGTATTATCTGCAAATGTTGCCATCCAGGAATTTCCTGATGTTTTCATAGATGACGCAACAGTATGTATTAAATAGAGGGGCCCAAGTACAGACCCTTCTGGCACTCCACTTGTCACCCTCCCCGACTCAGGTAGGTGTCCTCGTAGTGATACTCATTTTCTATCCATCAACCACGACTCCAGCCAGATCACTATTCTGAAACTCATGCCTATTTCTAGTAGTTTGACAACTAATTCTTTATGTGGGATGCAATCGAGGTCTTTCTATAGGCCAGGAATATTGCATCAGCAGGCTGGTTGTTGTCTAGGGCTTTACTAACTCTTCAAAGACGTTGATTTGTTTTGTCTGGCAAGATTTACCCTTAGTGAAGCCATGCTGATGCTTATTCACTATGTCATTCATTAGGTTAGCAATAACCCACGACAGGGTATGGGGTTCTAGGCATTTAACCACGCCTGGGGTGCATCTGAGGCACGAGGTTGCAGGCAGAGTGTCCTCACAGTGCCCCCAGGCGTGATTATTAGATGCCTGTAACCCCATACCCTGGAGTAAGTTATTGTGCTTACAACATGGGTTATGTTGAGGACAGGGTAGAACCCCAAAACATCTGTTACCCCTGTTTCAAGGGAAAAATGGGACTGTATACTGCTACCTGAAGAAATAGTCCCTAAGAAAATGCATACTGTCTGATTTTTATGCATATAGAAGTGTCACAGACACAGTTTTGACATGATCTGTTACATTTCTTTTGCATAACAATGTGAAGTGCCATGCTTCCGACGGTCAGTTGCTTCTCCTCCCTCTTACTGTCTCACTCTTCCTTGTTTGGGGAGAGAGGGTGGGAAGAATGGCCAGTTGTGCTCACCTGCTAGTTGCCCCACACTTGCAGAGAAATACTGTACATGTCGAGACCCAGAGAGACTGAGCGAGAGACAACAGGAATTCTAATCTGTATGTGGAGGACGAGTTACTCGTTCTCTCTCTGTTAGGCTGGCCAAAGAAATGCAAACCACCGCTAAGCAGACTGCAACTCAGGGTCTGTCTGCAGGATAAATACCAGAAAACAAAAGGCTCCCCATTGACAAGTTATGAGAGACACGCAGGAGATTGCAGGACTTGGACGCCAGATGTCCCGGGTCACATTGTTCTGACTGTTGCAAGGCAGGGAGATGTGAGAGACAGCCACTGTACTAAACTTTTACTAAGGCAAAGTCAGTATCTCCATCTCACTCTCTCTGTCTCCTGTGGTATCAGTCACTCACCGCACAATGTACCCGGAAGATCTGGGAATAGGGTTACAATTCAAACAACTGCTCAAGTCACATTATGGAAAATGAGCACTTCGGCTACTAGCCACACAAACTGCTCAAGTCACGTTACGGAGAATGAGCACTGCACTACTAGCCGTACACAGGGTGGCAACAGCAACATACAAAACCACGTGACATTTCATTGTGGCCCCCCCCCTCCCCAGGACAGCATTGTGATACTCGCACTGGTGGGCGGGGGGAAGGCCCTGTCAGTTAAACCCTATCTCCGAAACATTAGCAGCACCCTGTTGTTTCATTACATTATTACAGAACAAAGACCGACAGTGTGACGTTTCCCCAGCCGGTGTAAGTGTTTCCCTGTTTGAACGTCTTTGGTCGTTCTGCTGTACGAGGGATGCGACTTTCAGTCTGGTGAGCTCTGCTTTTCTGCTGCTTAGCGCTCAGCCTGAGCACTGCATTAACACATGAATTTCTTCACAGTTCTGCAGCTACTGACCGCACCAAACAACACATGACACTGACTGCCAAGGGTGGTACAAATATATCCTTTACACTTGGTGTACCGGTGATTCTACCCAAGGGACAGTCAGAGGACGGCAGGTTTCTCTTTTCCCGTGCACAGTGAAGCGGCACATACAAACCAAGCTGACCATTCACTGCCTCTCTGTCTCACTCAGAGCGCTTTTCCTCAATCCACTGTACATGGAGGCAGGGCAGAAGAAGCAGAACATGTTGAGCCGCATTTTGTTGAACTACACAATGACAGGGGAATTGCATAGCACTGACAGGTGGCCACCAAGTTACAGCTACGGGGCTCTCTCGCTAAGGTGAACTTTTAATGGCTGCCTGTCAGTGCTGAATTTACCCACACATAACAAGTCCCACTCTGCCCAGGGATCTTGCTGGCCAGGCATCTCACGCCAACTGTGGATTAAATAGTGAATTTAATCCACAGTCAGGTGATGCTGTTTGGCCAACAAACTGTCCCCCTTGTCTCAGCCCGTTATAATATGTAATATTCTACCTTTTCCTTAATGATGCCTTCCAGAACCTTGTCCACTGCAGACATCAAACTCACTGGCCTGTAACTGTTGCAGTCTGATTTAGACCCTTTCTTGAATAAAGGTGTAACTGTTGCCTCCCTCCAGGTATTTACAATCTGCTCCCGGCCACTGATTTTTGAAAGATGTTAGTTATTGGCTGTCAGTTCCTCAATCAACTCTATGCACTCTTGGGTGGAGTCTGTCAGGCCTCAGTGATTTATCTGGATTTATTCCTTACCACCTTGATTTAACATCCTCATATTTAATCTGTATTTTTGGACAGGTTTCCTGTATTCACTTAATAACCCTGCTGCTATCTTTTTCCCTATAAGCACTGCAAAAGGAGTAATTAAGGACAGCTGTCATACCTTGTTCCTTACTTATAGTACTGTAGTTCCATTTTGCTCTAAAGGACCAACCTGTTTGTTGGATTTTCTTTTGTCATTTGCATAATTATAAAAAAAAGATTTATAATTATTTCTAACTTTTCTTGCTAGGTTAAACTAGCAAGGCGATGGGACCTGATGGCATACATCCCAGGGTACTAAAGGAGCTAAGGGTGGAACTAGCAGAGCCATTATCAGAACTGTTTAGTGAGTCTCTGAGCACAGGAGAGGTCCCAGAAGACTGGAGAAGGGCTCATGTGATCCCGCTCCACAAGAGTGGTAGCAGGGAACTACAGACCAGTCAGTCTTAACTCAGTAATGGGCAAGATTATGGAGACACTCCTTAAGGAAAGGATAGTGCAACACCTGGAATCCATAGGAGTACAGGATCCAAGACAGCATGGGTTTACAAGAGGAAGGTCCTGTCAAACTAATCTCATAGATTTCTTTGACTGGGTAACCAGAGTGGTGGACCAAGGGGGAGCAGTTGATGTCGCCTACCTTGACTTCAGCAAAGCTTTCGATACTGCTCCACATGGAAGGTTGATTAATAAGCTGGGTAGGCTCGGGATTGGTCAGACGTTGGTCAACTGGTTGGCAAATTGGTTGACGTGCAGAAAACAGAGAGTGGTGGTAAATGGTATACAGTCAGAAGAGATGCAAGTCACAAATGGGGTACCCTAGGGATCGTCTTGGGGCCAGTCCTCTTCAATATCTTCATCAGTGACATTGCAGATGGACTGGAGGGTAAGGTTTGTCTGTTTGCAGATGACACCAAGATCTGCAACAGAGTAGATAATCCAGATGAGGTGGGCAGAATGAGAAGAGATCTGGATAAACTAGCAAAATGGTCGGAAGAGTGGCAACTGGAGATTAACGCAAAGAAGTGCAAGATTATGCACATAGGGAAGAAAAACCCTGAAGCCACCTATAGGCTGGGAGGGGAGTTGCTGGCAGTCACAAGGGAAGAAAGAGACTTGGGCGTCATCATCACCAATGACCTGAAATCATCCAAGCAGACCACTAAAGCAGTAGGTAAGGCTAGAGGGATGTTGGGGTGTATTAGGGGTATCACAAGTCGGAAGAGGGAGGTAATAATCCCTCTTTACAAGACGCTGGTTAGGCCCCATCTGGAGTACTATGTGCAGTACTGGAGGCCACACCTTCACAAGGACATTAACCAAATTGAGGCAGTCCAGAGAAGGGCAATCAAAATGGTGCAGAGACTGCATCAGAAAACATATGAGGACAGATTAACTGAGCTCAATATGTATACCCTAGAGCAAAGGAGGGAGAGAGGTGATATGATTGAAACATTCAAACACCTTAAGGGCATTAACAAGATGAAAGAGTCTAACATGTTTCAATATAAAAAATTAGCAGGACAAGAGGACGAGCACAGATTAGAGGGAGGCCGATTAAGGGGTAATGTGAGGAAGTTCTTTTTCACAGAAAGAGTGGTGGATGCACGGAGCAGCCTACCTCAGGAAGTGGTGGACATGAATACACTGCAGGGCTTCAAACAGGCATGGGATATGCATAAGGGAGCAATACAGATGAGTATGAATAGATAGGCCATTGACAGAGCAAAGGGCAGTGGCACATTCATAAGGTAGAAAAAGAGATGGGCAGACTGGATGGGCCTTGCAGTCCTTATCTGCTGTCAATGTCTGTATTTCTATGTTTCTAAGCGCTTTGATTTCCTGTCTCATTTTTGCACGCCTGAACTGATTTTCTGTATGCTTCCCATACGGTTGGTGTATTCCTTTTTTGCTGCTTTACAATTCCTTTTCTTTCTCCTAATCATTCTCTTTATTGTTTTTGTTTGCTTGCTGTTGTTTTTCCCATGCTGTAATCAGTTTTGGACTTTATACTGTACAGTACTCAGCTTCTGAGAATGGGTCACTACACAAATAAAAATTGTCTTGTCTTGCCATTTATAATACTTTTATAGTTAATTTGAGTCATGTTCTCAGTTGTTATGGGTAGCATTAAGCAGTCACTGCGACCAGAGTCATTGGTGGTCTTGTGACCCCGTCAAGATGGGTAAAGGGGCACAGTGCTGTGACCAGTCAAAACAGAATGGAGGGCTGACACACCACTAGAACACCAGGTAGGGATGCACATTAGGGATAGAGAGGAGAGCCACTAGACCCCAGAAATTCTCCGAAGTCTGGTGCATGTGGTGCGCACAGGACCACCAAGAGACTGGCCGCCAGGAGTTGCCCTACTAGCAGCCACAAATCCAGGACTGGGTATAGGGAGGATGACATTTTAGAGTGGGATGCCTGTGTGCCAGCCTTGCAACTAGTTGCAGTATGGCATTGTGCCATGCAGCTAGTCCAGTGCCATGCAGCGACCCAGTCACTGATGCAGTGCAGCCTCTAATAAGCAGGTTTCCAATTTGCATTGGGCTTCTGTTGAGAGAACTCTTCCCTGCAACCACCCTCCAGCTTTGTGGATGGCACTTTGGCAGATAGTGCAATGGGTGGGGTATATCCAGTTTCCACCATTTAAGACCATAATCTGCACCAACTTGGAATGGGGCTGTGTGTGAGTTTAATGCAGTTGTGAGCGCCTTCCCAAGTTTTTGTGTGCCAGAATTGCTTGGTTTATTTTGCAGTTCTCTTACTAAAATAATTCAAGAAGACACTCTTATAACAATGAAAACACAGTAAATGTACATATAAACATATATGGTCTTACAATGCATAGGAACTGAGAGAAGCTGTGGACTCACCTATGGTGTGAGATGTTCTCAGTTTATATGACAAAGTTACTTATTGACGGTGTTGAAAGGGTTTTACCTTCTGGTATTAGACGTGAGTATTGAAAGGTCACAGAAGTATGTAGCAGTAGTATGATATTAAAGGAATGGATTGTTTTAAGGAATTTGAAACGTACTTTACTAATTGATAATACATGTTCAAATCTAATACCAAAGGGTTATAGCCTAGCCTGAGTGTGGCTTTGGGCTCTGATTAAAATTGCTTGAGAGAGCAAAAGAGTGAATCCCATACCATTTGAGTTGTACGTAAATAACTCTGTTTCTGAAAGAAGAGCCAACACTAAAGGAATAATGCATGACAGGGTGTGTGTCGCTGGGATAACGCCATGCCTGGGGGTTGGGCACGAGGCCGCAGGCCGAGTGCGTCCGATGCCCCAGGTGTGGCGTTATCCCAAACGACACACACCCTGGTGTGCATTATTCCTGTTATACAATGGCTTGTTATATATAAAATAAAAAAATAATTTTAAAGAATGTTTTTGTTAGTGTGGAAAAATATTTTTGTTTTTGAAGAGAAGATGCAAAAAAGAGATCATCATGCTGGTGATCATGCTAGTCATCATCCATATTGGTTCACAGTGCTGAGACTAGACCTGTGGCGTCGTGCTGGGATAACGCCAGGTCCAGCCCCAAACTGACCAATCAGAGACCAGGATTCTTTCTTGCCATTGTATAATAATAATAAACACATACACTCAAACACAATGGACTCCAGCAGTTTACTGTGCTGTACATTTCCTTTGCAGTTAAGGAAGGAGTAATGCTCTTTCTTTTGCTTTTGCAGCCACAAGCTTCAGCCTGTCATCCAGCCATCTTTTTGGTTATAGAGAACATTTTCAGGTGAGTTTTTTTTTGTTTAATAAATGGACTCGGTTGTTAGCGACTTCACAATTCTAGCTGAAGTCACCTAGAGGTTTTATGGGAGGATGTGGGGTATGGGTAAGGTTATGCTGTGGCAGGGTCCTAGTGCTATTGCACTGGATTAAGCAGTGAGAATCATGGCTAGCACTGTTCAAAACCCTGGTGTTACCCATGGGTCATTACGTGCCGTATGGACTGCTAGATGAGGGAAGAGGGACAGCAGGATAAAAAAAAAAAAATACAGTACATCCTGGGAGGATGGGACTGCTGGAAAACCAATACCCTGCATGAAAGCCATTCTGGACTGTAAATGAGGATCACAGTTATGTTTTCTTCCTTTTGGCAGACATCAGTAATGAATCTCACTATTCTAATAATGTGTATTCAGTTCACTATCCACACTCTGGCTCTTCTGCTGGGAGACAGCCGAGTCAGCAGAAGTCTTCAAGCTAAGCTCTTCCCACCACCTAGGTGGTATATCCTCCAGCTTCTCCTGTGACATCCTGCTTTCTTTTCTTTCCGCTTGAAGGACAGGTCTCCTCCTTCGCATCTCTGCAGCATTGAAGGAATTTGATGTGCTCAAGTGCTTTCTGGTGACTTCGACAGTTTCAGTCCATATTCAACTTTATGGTTGCTCCACTTTCTTCTGGCTCCATTTCACGTTTGCAGTCAACAGTCGAGAGCAAAAAACTGGGTTTTAAATTATGCACCAGGTGTAGGCAGAAAATGTCGGCCACAGACCTGCTTGATATGTACTTGTACTGCAAGGCGATCTTTACAACTTCGAGAGATGCTCTTTGTACCGGGCCATGCTGCCCTCATCCTTTGAGAACCATGAAGCTTGTCTGGCCCTTGGCTGGCCTAAAGACTGCAAGAAGGCCTCAGTGGCAGCTGGGTTGGCTGCTCAGTTTGCATTCAGGGAAGAAGAGATGGCAGCAGCTGCAGTGAGTTCCTCGTCAGTCTCGGCACTGTTCACAGCTGGAGCCAGTGGTGGAGGATCCTTCTTTGACGAGTTCAAAGAAATGTGTCTGACTCGCCAGACCTTCGGGGAGAGCCCTCCTCACTGCAGCAGGAAACAGAAAAAATGTTGTTGCATGCAGTGGGATTGGGAACAGACTGTTCAGAAGAGCCCTTCTCACTGCAGCAGGAAGTACACAAACTGTCGTCGCAGGTCATGGGATTGGGAACAGTCACACTCATCCCACTCTTTCAACTCCCCCAACTGCTTGGCCTTGGTCAAGCTCCCTTCAGTCGAGTGGATGGTCAAGAGCTTCATGGTAACCCTGTCGGGCTGTCATCCTTGACTCTGGTCGAGTGTGTGGTCAAAATGTTTCTCGAGTATGTTAATCAGCTGTAAGAGGAGATTGCGAGAAGTCGATCTTCCAGACCCTGGTGCTCCCTGTCCTCACCCTGGAGGCGAGGCACAGTGGGTACCCCAACTAAGTTGCCTCAGGTGTGGCCTCTGCCAGTGGTCATGCCTCTGAAGCCTCTTGTGCTTAGCCTTCTGATGCAGATGGTTTACACAAACTCTTTAGAGGCACCCATCAATGTTGACCTACGGGTTGAAGATCCAGGGTGATGTGCTGCTCGCATTCTTGATCCTTCTCAACCTGGAGGCATCGCCATCAATGCTTCTTGACATCCTCAGCGAGGCATCAATGAAAGATGCATTTACACTATAAGGAGTTCCCCTGGCAACAGTGGACTATTGCTGGGAGGGGTAGGACTCTGCCCCCTAGACCTTTGGTCCCTTGGTCTTTGCCGGTCATTCCCACTCTGGTCCATGCTTCTCAACAGTCTCCAGTGTCTGCTTATCCACCTAATTGGGTGGAGTCACATCCACCACACCCCTTGTTCTCGGCCATGACCGAGGAGTCTCGCCCCGTGACTGGTTTGCCAAGCTGGCTCTCAGTGGAGATCTCCCAGGATGAGGATACCAGGGTGGTCCACAAGGAATCCTCTTACGACTCTGAAGGCAAATCATCAGTGGCCGTGACCAGGACTCATACATTTAACTGGGAATTGGTCATGGAGTCGACCACTGGCCATGGGTCAGTGTCATTTGGGGCTTTTGTCTGACTTCAGGGACAAGCGTGACAGTTCAGAGTCCCTGAAGGTTCCCATAGAGCTGGTTCAGAAGCTGACCAAATGCCCATTTACTGACATGCTGGACAGGGACAATTCCCCAAGGGTTGCCTTTCTTTCCCATGGCTAAGGCCATCTTGGGACTGGCCCTGAAGCTTTGGCGGCACCCTACCGTCACCCTCTACTCATATGATCTGCAAGTATGTGGTCCCAATGGGCACCCTTTCTGGGATCTACGACCACCTCTCCATGGAGGTTTGGTCTCAGATTCAGCCTTCCATAAATCCAGAGGCCAAGAAGACTTGAACAAGCCTCCAGATATGAGTCCAAGAAGACTGACCAAGCAGCTAAAATGTTGTATGCTGCTGCATTGCTGAGGCTCCATCAGGCCAGCTATGCTGTCATGATGGTGAACTTTGCCCATTCCCTGTTTGCGGCATTAGGGGACCTTCCCCCCCACCTTCCAGCTGACAAGCGGCTTCCTATTCAGGTTATCAGAGAGCAGGGTCAATCACTGGATAAATACCAGCTCCAGAAGGCTTTGCACATGGGCAACTCCTGCGCCCATGCCATGGCTATGGCCGTTTCTGTGCGTCGGAGGGCCTGGCTATCCACCTTCACCGTGACACTCAGCATAAGCTGTCTGATATCCCCTTCTTGGGCACTGACCTCTTCAGCCCTGGGGTGGAAGGGCATCTCATGTGAATTGAGAAGTTCATTGCCACGCTGATTCCATGGCTTTGTCCCAGAGGACCAAAAGGCCTAGAAACCTAAAGTGAAGACTTTTCAGTATTGGATCCTTTTAGCCACAGCAACCTCAGCAGCTGCCCCAGCAGGGACAATTTAAGCACTGACATCCAAAACTCAAGTTTGGAGACCAGGGGCAAAAAAGAGGGGAAGGCAGAGGTGGTAGTGCCTCTCTGGCCTCTGCAGCCAGAGTCCCCTCCAAGGCTGCATAGAGACAGGTTGTGGGGTGTCATCCTCCTTCTGTCCATTCCCTTTCCCAGCTTTAAGTCAGGGATCAGTTACTCCACTTATTGCTACAATGGTCTGCCATTACCTCGGACAGGTGGGTCCTAGAAATGGTGGGCAGAGGTTTGCCTCTGGATTTTGAGGCTCTCCCACCGTATGGACTCTGTGCTCCTCTGGAGTCAGGGGTGTCAATGGACACATTGTCCGCACTAAGAGCCAACATCACTCAGCACCTAGAGTGTGGGGCGATAGCTCATGTCCCAGGCACCCTGGCCACTCAGGGATATGTGTCCAGGAACTTAATGGTCCCAAAATGAACTGGAGGCTAGTGCCCCATACTGGATCTGCACAGTGTGAATCAGTTCATGTGGTAGCAAAGTTTCAAAGTTACTCTGAATCAGATCATTCTGTCTTTGCAACAGGGCACATGGTTCTGCTCCCTGGATCTCCAAGGTGTGTTCTTCCACATCCCAGTTTGCCTATCCCATTGCCAGTACGTTTGGTTCTGTGCAGAGGGATCCTGTACCAGCTCAGGTCATGCCCTTAGGCCCGTTTTCCACCCTCAGGGTCTTCACCAAGTGCATAGTAGTGGAAAACTTTCCTGTGGTGCAAGGGTATCAGGGTATACCCTTTTCTGGATGACTGGCTGATAGCTGGGTCATCCAAAGTGGCTGCAGAGAGGTCCAGGGATCAGGCCCTCCAGACCTGTCAGGACGGTGCCATCTGGTCAACCTAAACAGATCAGAGCTGGTCCCCTGTAGGTGATCAAGTTCATCAGGGCAAAACTAGACTTCTGCTGGCCAAGGCCTGCTTCCCTGCGGACAATGTAGCATCTTACCTCCTTTGCCCAATCATTTCAGGTTGCGCACGCGACCTTGCCCAGGACTTCCTGTGGCTGCCGGGCACATAACATCCTCCAGCAGTGTGGATCTGCTGGGCTCGCTAGCAGATGTGCCTCCTGCAGTGGGTGTTGGGCCACCAGTGGTTCCAGCACCTGGGTGACTTGCACCAGTCAGTCATGGTGATCCAGCCAATGTGGAAAGCCATCCAGCAGTGGCTGGATCCACAACATCTTCAGGAGGGAATCCCATTTGTCTGACCAGAACCATCCATCATACTCATGATGGGATATGTCTCTGTTGGGGTAGAGAGCACACCTGTGGGACCATAGGGACCATGGCTTCTGATCTCCCGTGGAGTCCTGTCATCACATCAACCTGCTGGAGCCCTGTGTACATCTGGCCCTAACAGAGTTTGCTGCATTGATCCAGGGTCAGGTCAGGTCATGTCAGGGCAAGGCTTGATCCCTTGCCTGTGCCACAGCAAGCATCCTAACTACCTTTGGTCCCTCTCCCAGTCGAGACTGCGAGCGACACCCTTAAGATGCACCTGGCAGCCATCTCTGCATACCGGGCACAGGCTGATACGCTGAAGGTGGTCGAGCACTTTTTCAGAGGTTTGAATCACTTGTCCCCTCTGCTTCCATGAGACTTACTGCTGATATCTGCAGTACTCATAGGCAAGCTGTTGGAGCCAATGCACAGGTGTGAGATGTCACATCTGTTATGAAAGACTATCTTCTTGGTGGCCATCACATCAGCCCGAAAGATCAGTGAGCTCCAAGTGCTCTTGATAGAGTTTCATTACCTGGTCTTTCACAAGGATAGGGTCATGCTTTGCTCCCACCTGAAGTTCCTCCTGAAGGTCATATCAGAGTTTCACCATAACCTGGTGATTATCTTACTGGTATACTTTACGACCAAGCTCAAAGACCAATCATAGGCTCCATACCTTGGACCTCTGAAGGATGCACTCTTACTATAAGGGTGCACAGCTGCAGTTCAGGGTGAAGCTTGCCAACTGACATACACTGAAGCCACACCTGGCAGATCAGCAGCAAAGTGAATAGTTGTCAGGTGGATCACATCCTACATCAAACTCTGCTATAGCTTCGCTGGTTCAAGTCATCCAAGGGGCTTAAGGCTTATTCCACCAGACATACCATTGCTTCAGTGGCTGCTTCCCAGGGACATCCCATTGCAGAGATTTGCAGGCTGCAACCTGGAGTGAAGCACACACCTCATCTCCCATTACAGAGTGAACATCATGAGTCATTGTGTTGCTGCTTTTGGGTCCTTGGTCCTTCACTCTCTGTTTGCTAAATAGGGGTGCGTGCCTTGTCCCCTCCTCCCAGAGGAGTGCTGGTAGTCTGCCAGAGTGTGGACAGTGAACTGAATCCACTGTTAGAATTCTGGGTTACTCACCTGTAACCATAGTTATGCTGTAAGGTACGACTTGTGCTTTATGTATTTAGTTATGTATTTACATGTTTTGACCAGGAAACACACTGAACTGTGGCTTGTTTCAAAGTGCATTGTGGGCAGGTGGAGTATGGAGGGAGGTGAAAAGCGATATAAAAGTATAGATGCAGGAGGTGAAAAGCGATATAAAAGTATAGATGCATGGTACTGTATTTACCATGCCTGAGATAAAAAGATAAAGATAATATAAAACATTAACATTGATGAAATAAAAATCAATAAATAATATTAAAAAGCAGGTTAGTGAAGCCAGCCCGGTGGCGCTGAGGTGCTGGGCACCACACTTCGTGTCACACCAGCGACCCATGTTCAGGAACAAGCATGAGCTGCTGGGGGTCTACAGGGGAGAGAGAGAGAGAGAGAGAGAGGATCGGGTGTCCAACGGACTGCTCTCCTCTCCCGGAGAGCGTGGACTGGCTGTCTCACTCTGTAGCTGCCATCTGGTGGAGTCTGGATGGCAGTGCCGGAGTCAGAGCAGCAAGAAGGCAAATGGCAAGGCAATGTAAATTTCATTTGTATAGCGCTCTATCCATAGGTTCAGAGTGCTTTACAGTAAAAACAGAATCCCCAGAATTGAAATCAGCAATGGTACAAGATTACAACCTGCACCAACTTGTCACTAACCCAACTAGTATAGTGGCTCCATCTCGGACCAGCTCACTCATCGACTGGGCTCTCTCAAACCGCATCGACAGTATAGTCCATGCAGGTACCCTTGCAGATGCAGTAAGTGATCACTCGCCAACCTACTGTATCTGGCGCTCCACTAGCAGGCCATCTCCTCCTCCAAAACTTATCACCTTCCGTAACCTGGCTAATTTTGACCTTGCACAATTTATGCTTGATCTCTCTATGATTGACTGGTCATCCATCTATATCTCAGCCAATGTCCAAGTAGCTCTTGACTATTTCCTGGCCTGGTTTGGTCTCCTACAAGACACCCATGCCCCTCGAGTCATGCGTCGCTCGAGGAACACAAACAAAATGGTTAAAGACCTTCTCACACAATTAAGCAGGGATAAAATATGGCAATGCTTCAGGCTTCTGGGCTATACAGTCTGACTATGATTGCTATAGATCACAGAGAAATATGTGCAAATTAACATTCGAACTGCAAAAAGCTCCTTCTGCAAAGACCTACTAACAAAAGCTGCAGGTAACTCAAAGAAATTCTGGTCTACCATAAAAACCCTCCTTAAAGCCAATCATATGGTCACTGCTAGTGACATGCTGCTAAATGGCATACACTGTAATAACCCTGTTACCATCGCCAATGCCTTCAATCACCATTTCTCTGACTTATCTACCTAACTGGCCTTCTTCCCATCGGGACACATTGACTCCTCTCCTGGGAACATCACACCTCCTCTTTCACGTCCTACGTTTAGGTTCCGTGCCATCACTAGAGCTGAAGTTCTGAAGCTGTTACTATCTATCCCTGACAGTATTAGCTCGGGGTCTGATGGTTTGGAACCTAGGCTCCTGAAAACTGCTGCTCCTCTTATAGCCTCCCCCCTAACAAAATTATCCAACCTATCACTATGCCATGGTACAGTACCAAACATCTGGAAAACAGCTAAAATCAAACCCATTCCTAAAAAAGGTGATCCTAAAGATATCACAAATTATCGGTCCATTCCTATCCTCTCAGTGCTTAGCCAAATTTTGGAAAAATTAGTGGCAACTCAATCCATTGACTGTCTTCAGAAGCACAATCTTCTCTCCCGTTCCCAGCATGGTTTCCGCAAAGGCCATAGCACTTCCACCGCAATCCTAAAACTCACAAATGACATCTATACGTCTATGGACTCTGGCCTCCTCACAGGTGCGGTTTTCATTGACCTGACCAAGGCGTTTGACCTGGTAAACCATCCCCTACTCCTTGAGAAGCTACGTTCCCTAGGTTTCTCTGCCGATGTAGTTTCCTGGTTTAAAAACTATCTGTCTGATAGGCAACAGGCTGTTGTTTTCAACTGGGCCGCATCAGACCTCCTATCTACACACGTTGGCATTCCTCAGGGCTCCATACTTGGTCCCTTGCTTTTCTCAATCTTTATCAATGATCTCCTGCTGCTAGTATCAATCTGTTCATCCCTGCTCTACGCTGACGATCTGGTCATTTACCATAATAAGTATTCAGTCCTGGCTAACAGAGAACAACCTTGTTCTCAACTCAAGCAAGACACAATCCATGCTCTTTGGCTCACCTGCCAGACTTAAGGCTAACCAAAGCTCCTTCAAAATACTATGTGCTGATGGGTCCCCACTGGTTAGTACCAGTTCCTTTAAATATCTGGGCATTCTTCTCGATGAATCTCTAGATTTTGAACTGCACATCACCACCACCTGTAAATCTGTCAATGCTAAGATAGGAGGTGCCTATCGCACTAGCTATGACCTCACCCCATCGGCTAGACTAGCTGTGGCACAAGGCTTTCTGCTCCCAGCCCTTGCCTATGGCTCAATTTCCTACCTCTCTGCCACAAAGACCTCGTTCCATAAATGGGACACTACCTGTAATTCCATTTGCCGCTATGCTTCTGCATCTTCACAATACAAGCACCACTGCCAGCTTTATGCAGACCTTAACTGTCCCAGCCCTTCTGCCCAACGTCTTCAGTCCTATGGCTCTCTAATTGACAGTATTACTAGATCAGGCCTCCCACAATCACTTGCCTCTCTGCTTCACTCACAACCCCTCTCCTATGGGCTTCGATCTACTGACCAAGCCCCTCTCCATATCCCCAGATGTAAAACCAACATGGGTGGTCGTGCTTTCTCATCCTCCGCTCCTAAGTACTGGAACTCCATACCCCAAACTATTCATCAAGCTTCCACTCATGCTAGTTTCAAGAAACTTCACCGTGAACATCTGCATGCTACTAGCCCCTGTATGTGCTTTCATCCACCGTAGTCCACCCTACTTCCCACTCTCTATGTCTCCAGGCAACTACCCCTCTGACTCCTTGCTCCTTCTGTCTCTCATTAACATCCTGAAATTCTCTCTATCGGCTCTCACCCTTTTCCTCTGCCTTACCTTCACTCTCCTCTCACCCCCGTTTTCTTTCTTCTCTCCATAATGGCTACTGACCACATAATAGCACTTATTGTATTTTGCAGTTGCTTAAAATGTCAGTTTTTCGCATGTTTTGCACTTTCTACTTCTTTGACTGTCAATACTGTACCGTTTGTAATCGTACTAAGAATGTGTAATAGTTTATTTTCCCCATACAAATAATTGATTGTATGTTATTTCTCCTCCTCACTATGTTACATATCTCTTGCTGCGTCACATGTCTACTAATGTGTTTCCACGTGTATCCTCCCGGGTCGTGCCTGAAAATAGGCATTTTATGGCTAGTGCACTCACCCGGTTACCAAAAGCAAATAAATAATAATAAAACTAAAAGCTTTTTCAAACAAACGTTTTTAAGGAGGCTTTAAAGGTATCCACAGAGTTGGCTGCATGTATATAATGTGACAATGAGTTCCAAAGCTCTGGTGCAGCAGTTCCAAAGGCTCTGTCACCCGATCTGTTAAGACAAGGAGGCAGCACCACAAGCAAGTCAGCCTCGGCAGAGCATAGGGGGCGGAGAGGTCAATAGGGAATCAGGAGCTCTTTAAGGTAGTCGAGTCCCAAACCACGTAGGTCCTTCTATGTTAACAAGCAGATCTTGAAGGTGGTGCACAAGCTCATAGGCAGTCAGTGTTGAGCACACAGAACAGAAGTGACATGATCTCTAAAAGGGCACCTGTCAGCATCCTGGCCACAGCATTTTGCACTAGCTACAGTCAATGCATCAATCCTCCAGACAACCCTAGGTACAAAGCATTGCAGTAATCAAGTCTGTTGGTGACAAAAGGATGAATGACCATAGCCAAGGTCATCAGGTGTCAAGAACGGCCTGATCCTGGCAATGTTCCAGAGATGAAAGAAACTGGATTGAACAACCAATGACACCTGTTTTTCGAGGGTCAATCGGTCATGTAGAAAAACGCCAAGATCTCTAACCGCACTCACTACCGACAGGGACTGCCCACCAACAATTGGGGTGAGCAACCTCCCAGCAATGGAAACACCCCCATGGCAGGGCTCGATCACCATAACCTGTGTCGTGCCAGGGTTGAGACATAGCCAGTTTGTAGGCATACAGTCGTTTATTTCAGACAGACATTGGCTCAGCATAACTGAAGCGGAGAGGGTACCTGAGGCACAGGACAGGTACAACTGGGTATCATCTGCATAGCAGTCAAACCCCACATTGTACCATATAATGATCTCCCCCCGGTAGCAGAATGTACATGGAGAACAGCAGATGGGCCAAAATAGAACCCTGCAGAACATCACATGGCAGTGCGAAAAGTCCTGAGGAAAATTTCCAAAGGACTACACATTCCACAGGTGATCCAGTAGCACCCCGTGATCTGCTGTGTCAAAAGCTGAGGGTAGGTCCAAGAGCATCAAGATGGTATATTGCCCCAGGGAAGCACCACATCAGAGCGACACCCCCACAGCGACACCACAGTCCCAACTCAGTAGAGCCTGACAGCCGCAGCAGCAACATCCCAATCAGAGCGACTCGCCCACCACAGTGTCAGCTCTGCTGGGGCTGGCAGTGAACAGCGGCCTCCAGGTGTGAGCTCTGGGGTGCATGGGGAGGGGTGCATGCCGCCATCGGCACACTGTGTGTCCCCCCAATGCCCCCACCAGTACCGTGCCTGTACCACCTCTGTCCCAGTCACGGTGCCTGGGGTCCCTGCTGTGGTCCGTTGCCCACTGTCATACAGCACTGCCCAGTAGCACTTTGGTGCTGTGCCTCCCTGTGTCCGTCCGCACAGCCGCCTGTGGTGGGCTACGGTGCCCCACCTTCTGTGTCCCGCCAGTTCCATTTCACCCTGTTCTTCAGTGTGCCCGCCAGTACTGCCGGCTGCCACCCTGTGTCGCCCTGCTGCCCGGCAGTATCACCGTCATCGTGAGGGAGGGCACTCCTTCCATCAGGTCGCTACAGTTGGTGCCGTCTGTGGTGCGGCATTCTGTGTCCGGTCGCCATGGTGTCCATCGTGGGCACTGTGCTGGGTGCTGCGGCGTTGTTATGCTTGTTGGTCTGCAGTCCATCAGGGTGCACTGCGGCGGTGTCCCAGTGTTGCTGTGGGGGAGGTCACTGTTGCTGCTGCCTCTCTGATGTGGTGCTTCCTGCCCTCGGTCCCTCGCCACGAATAGATCATGTGCCACCCTGACCAGTCGTCGTCTCAGTGCTGTGCCAGGGCCGGAAACCCGACTGGAGAGGTTCAAAGATGGACAGACTCTCCAAGCGCTCAGCCAGCTGGTCAACCACCACCTTCTCAATAACCTTCCCTAAAAAGGGAAGATTAGAGATGGGCCTGTAGTTCGAGAGAACATCACGGTCTAAAGATGGCTTCTTTAGGAGGGATCTCACCACAGCCTTTTTTCAAGACAGAAGGAAAAGAACCCTCACTTAAAGACCCATTTACGATCTCAATGAACACTGGACCCAGGGAATCCAAGGAGCTGTTGACAAGCCACGTTGGACCTGGGTCCAGAGCACAGCCGGTGGGACGCATTCTGGTGAGCACACAGAGGACCTCAGCTGCCGAAACTGGCAGAAACTCAGTCCAGCTCAGCAGAGGATCTCCCCCAACAGACTGATCCCCCTCCAGCAAAGGCTGGACTAAAGGAGGGGATGCACGCCCTGTTAGAGGACATCTTGTCAGCAACGAAGTGCCCAAACTCCTCACACTTTTCTGCGGAAAAAGCTGTTCTGGGCTGCAGACAGGAGGGATTCAGTCAGCTGTCTACAGTGCGGAAGAGGCGTGGCTAGGCGGTTCCGTGCAGCAGCAATCGATCAAGACAGAAACTCCATCTTCTTTAGATCGATTACCTGCTGATATTCCCAAGTAATGGAGCTTCAGCACCGCCTTGTCCCCCTCAGAGTGAGACCTCCTCCAGGCACGCCCAACCTATGTTCCTTAGTCTTTAACTGGCGCAGCTCAATACAGTACCATGGTGAGCAACGTCAGCGGTCAATGGGCGAATGTGGAAAGATGCAGTCAGGTCCAGAACATTGGTCAAGGCCATGTTATAGGTCTCCACACCAGCCTCTGAACCCTGAGCACAAGCTAGCAACAAGCTCGAGACATCCAGTGACTCCTGGAGCTAGTGAGGCCCCAGTTTATTTTTCGGGCAACACTGGATAGTCTCTATAGTAGGGGTTATTTGACAGGGCCATGCACTGGAACTCAACAGCATGATGATCTGACCAACAGACCAGATCAGCCTTGACTACTGTAATGTCAAGTCCGAGTGAGAGGACCAGATCCAGAATGTGGCCATGTATGTCCGTCGTGGAGGTAACCACCTGAGACAATCCCTGCAAATTCATCAGCTGGAGGGGCTCTTGCCCAAAACAACAGGATTCATTGTCGACCAGGCGTTAAAGTCCCCCAGGACCAAAATCCTAGGGGACTCCAACATCTGCCCGGCGATGAAGTATGCCAGCTTCTGCAGGAAAAGGTTCTCCCCAAAGAAGCTGGTAGATGAAGACTATCCTGCCATTGATTCCCAAGGCAAACTTGGCAACCACACATTCAAAGGACGCTGATGTTCTCACTGGGAATGCAGTGAGGCTCAGGCCCAATCTAAAACAGATGGCAATCCCGCCCTCTCTACGGTCACTCCTCGGGCAATGCAAGACCGAGAAACCAGGGGGAACAGATGCTGCCAGCACAGGGTCAGCGTCTTCGCCCACCCAGGTCTCAGTAATGCAAATAAGGTCAGCTGAGGAATCAGCAATGAAAGACTCCCATCACCACAGTTTTATTACTTAGTGACCTTGTGTTACAACGTAGGGGCTGAGGATATGTAGTGCGTGTGCACCTCCATGCTCACGCACTTACGGTACTGTAGCATGGGGAGAAAAGTAGAGGAAAATAGCGACCATGGGCTACATGAAGTCCTGCCTGCCTGCCCCGTCCTGCTCCGTCACTGGCTTGCCAATACCCCAATCTGGATTGTGGACTCCCGGGAGGGGGGAGAACAGCCCCTTCCCTTCCTGGTCCCACCACGGGGGGGGGGGTATCTGTGGGTGAATGGGGCTCAGCAGAGTCAGTGAGGGGGTAGATGGGCATGGAAGGCAGGGACAAGGATGATCTCAGCTGCTCATGGTGTACCTGGAGCATCCAACCTATATAAAAAAAAGTAATAAAAAAAAAAAAAACAGGTTAGTGAAATTCTGCTTTCTAATTGGCTGCTGGCATTCTCATGCCATGTTTTTATGTCCCAACACCACACTGTAAAAAAAAAAAAACAAAGCCCCAGTACCTGCCTCCCTTGTAACACGCATGTGCAGTTTTCAGAATCTTAAATTTTGAATCGGATGCCTTTTTTCTTCTCCACTTTGAGCCAGGTGGAGCAGTGAGAGAGAGAGACAGCATGCATGAGTCAGCCATGAAGAAAAGGATGTAAGCCAGGTGAATAACTAACTGTAGACCTAGGGAGAGCGAGAGAGACAGCAGGTGCAAGTAAGCCAGAGGAGATGGACAGCACCTGGTGGGGGAGTGTACACGTATGAAAGCCAGTCAGCTCGCCAGCTGCCAAGTCACCCTTGCACTCGCCAGCCCAGCAGGTAGACTGTTGTAAGCAATGCAATAATTAAGCCTATTTATTTTAATATTTTAAAAAATGAAGCTGTCTTATTCCACATTTCTGAGTTCAGTAAGATGCTCCATGGTGGGCAGTGTTGGGCTGTACCAGCATTTCTAGGGCTTTAAGGCACTCTGCCTGCAGCATCAGGCCTCACTACACCGCTGGGTATGCGGTCACGACCCAACACCACCCACGATGTTGTGTCTTATTGCTTACATAGAAAATGTTTAGAAACAATAGCGGAGAGTTAAGCTGATTAAGGATTCAGTCAGCGTGGATGTGGGCAAATATAGGGAAGGAGGGGGAACACGTTCACAAAGGTGACGGGGTTAGGAACATGAGCAAGAATACAATAGGTGGTGACATACCTCTCAACCATTTATCACCCAAATGTGTGACAAGATGAGTGACAACTGGACAAAATGTGTCACACATCATCACACGTGACATTGCAAGCTCAGAATACTGTGGAAACACATTTACTAATGTTTATAATGTGTGCTGATAACCTAGGATCTTATATTTTTATACATTTCTGCGTAACAGTCTCAGTGATCAGCGTGGAATGTCACCTTCTCAATGTGGGACAGAGGGTTTCTGAGGGATAAAATGAGTGACATACCTTGTAATGTGCAACAGTTGAGAGGTATAGGTGGTGAACAGGGGACGGAGCCTTTCTAAAAGTGGGGGGGTCGGGGCAGCTGTGAAAATCTTTGATAAAAAGCCGGGGGTTTGGAGGCCAGAAGCTCTGTAGTTTTAGGTGCTCTGTGGTGAGTTTGGGGGCTTTTATTGAAGATAAAAAACATTTTTGTCAGATCTTGCCTATCCCTGACTCCAGGGAAAAAATTATTTTTCCCCTGGAGTCAGGGGTGTGGGAGGCTCTGGCTGACCTTAAAACTGGGGTGCAGTGAAGTTAGTCCTCCCTGATCCTCCTGAGTCCCATGCTGTACAGCCACCTGACAGTGTGATCCCACCCAAGAGACCCACCTGACCCGACCAGGAGGAGGAGCTGTGGAGAAGACACTCAGCCAGCCACTGACTCAGTCACTCAGTGACTGTGACTCGAGAAGTCAGGACAGTCAGTCAGCAAGAAGAGAAGAGTCAAAGAAACAAGTTTTAAAAAGTGCTGAGCCAACCTGCACACACAGAGTGCTGAGTCTGTCCACTGAGGTTGAGCTTACCACTGCACTGCCTGAGTGGTGCCTGCCTGTACGCTGTTAGCGTAGCGTTCCCCATCCTGAGTTCTGACTCTTCTATCCTGCTGACCACTGCGCTGCCTGAGTGCTGTTAGTGTTCCCCCGTTCCAAATCCCGACTCTTCTCTCCTCCCGACTCCCACTCTGTCTCTCATTAGTCTGATCTGAGTGAGGACTCTGCTACCACCTGCTGGCCGCTGTGCCTCATGGCATGCTGTTCACTGACACTGTCAGTGTGGGGGCTCAGGTGTATCAGAAATGCCCAGAACGGCTTTTTTATTTAAAATTTGCCAAGAAAAAAGTGAGGTGGCCGTGCCCCCCCTCACCTTTAAAAGTAGGAGGGCCATGGCCCCCTGGCTGTGGCACCCCTGGTGGTGAATATTGAACAGCAGGTATTTAGGAGGGGGGGAGGAGACAAAGCAGATACAGGAGAGAAGCTATTCACTGAAGTAGTGTGCTTCTAGCTTTAGAAGCAGGCACAGCAAGAGCACTACGTAGAATCAGAACAGTTCTGATTGGAAAATCAAGGCTCACTGTCTGGCTATGACTAGGCTGAGTGTCCCTCCTCCATCCTCACCTCATAGCCTGGGGTTCCCTCAAAGACCCAGTCCCCTCAAGTTATGTTAGTAAAAGTAATAGTAAGTAGTGCAAATAAATTTGGAGAGATTTGTGTTCTTCATATTTACTTTCTCAATGTAGTACCCTACCACCACAACCACAACACAACTCCTGCCTGCACTCACCACTCACTGTGTCCAAGACTCTGAGTCCAAGCCAAGCCAGCTGCCAGAGCCAATCGTCTAAGCTAAGCCAACTGTGAGAGATAGTGGCATTTAAAGGAATTAGCCTATATATCCCAAATGCCATGGTGACTGCCTGGCTGCTTTTTTTCCTTTTTTAATATACTAGGTATTTAGCTGCAGTAGCCTCCAGCTGAGGCAGTGAGCCAATGTGAGCTGCTTGCTTGACTTTCTTAAGTTGAGTCAGTCATGCTGTATTGTGACTCAAGTCAAGTCGTGTGAGTGTGACATGAGTCAAGTCTGAGAGTAAAGGAATCAGCTCATATATACTCAGTGCCGTGGCAGTGGCAGGCACTCACTGGCTGTTTTTTTCTTTTTTTAAGGTAGGTAATAGGTATTTAACTACAGTAGCCTCCAGCTGAGGCAGTGAGCCAATGTGAGTTGCTAGCTTGACTTGCTTTGGTTGAGTGAGTCATGCTATTGTGAATTGAGGCGAGTTGTGTGACTGTGACATGAGTGCAGTCTGGCATTAAAGGAATCCGCTTATATATCCTCAATGCCGTGGCAGTGGCAGGCACTCATTTCTCTGCTTTTTTTTAAGCTACTAGCTATTTATGTAATTAAGAAATGTATGACTTTAAATTACTTTTTCCATTGGGTTTTGTTTTAGGTAACACCCCCCTCCCCCAAGTGACTCAAGTCATTTTGTCGCCACCTCGGACTCGGGACTCGTGAGTCAAGTCTCATGATATAATGGTGACTCAAGAGGACAGGAGTCCTGCATACCATTAAGGGAATTAGCCTATATATCCTCAGCGCCATGGTTGGTGGCTGCTGAGTCAAGTGACTATAATTGTTAAGCTAGCTGCTAGGCTAAGGGTAATTACGCAATTAAAGTAATTTCTCTTATTGGTTTTGTGTTAGGCAGCCCCCAGCCACAGTCAGCCAAGAGCTCAGCTGAGCCAGCCAACCAAAGTTCTTTTTTTTTAAACTTTATGTTTATTCATTTTCTGTTTTAACAGACATTTTACATTTCCTCGTACAAGGTATAGGTGAAGATTGTATCACATATTTGATAATCACATAAAAGGCCCCCTTGTAGCCTGGTACAGAAGGATGGGAGGGTAAGTCCCAGACAGTAAGTCCCACTATATAAATCCATGAGTGTGTCGAAAGTTGCCAGCCTCTTCAGTGGTAAAGGTAAATCCTCTAGGTAGAATCAGAAAGGAAGAAAAAAAAGATTGCTATTTCAACCTGGTACAATTAGGTAGAACTTGTAAATTAAACAATTTGATTCCCTTGAATTCCCTCCTCCCCTGCAGAAATATCAACATAATCCAGCATTCAGTTGATGCATTTAGAATTTAGCTATTTTAAACAGTAGGCAGTAATGATTTTAATAGCACAGAACCCGAACATTTTCAACTTCAAAATTATTATTAAAGAATATGATAGTATAGACTCAGGCTCATCCCTTCCTGTATCCCAACTGATAGGGAAAACTACAAGGAGCCATCATAATGGTGGGGAATCCTGCATGCATCAAGTAGCTAGTGAAACAAACATCAAAAGGCCCCTCCGTAATCCCCTCATTTAAACAAACTTTTATGTAAGACCCACTGAAACACACAGTACCCTATAGAGTCCAATGGAGCTCACAAATGTCCCGACTTCAGAGATGCAATTAGGAAAGTTCCGACCTGTTATTGATGTAAACCCCAAATGTCCCTTCAGTTTTCCTCTGCATCAGAGCTCTGCAAATCAACAGGATCCTTCCTTGCTGCAAATTCAGTTTCCACCTTCTCCGTCCATCTACCAGCATCCTGGGGGGTATTAAAATGCCATGTCTTCCCTCCATAAATCACCCGCAATCATGCCGGAAGTAGGAATGAGTGGATGATTCCGAGTGCGCGCAGCTTGTGCCTTACAGCATCGAAGGCCTTCCTCCTAGCACGGGTCTGGAAGGAGAGATCGGGGTACAATTTGATGTCCATTCCACCGACTTCCAAGGGATACTCTGCTCTCGCTGCAAGTAGGACCCAATCTCGGATCTCTGAGCCTTTAGATCTCAGCAGGATAGTGCGTGATTGATTAGGGGACGACGGACAGACCCTCGGATTAACTCTATATGCCTTAGTAAGTGCAGCCCATGGAAATTCCTCAGGTAGGTTAAGATTTCCCTTCAGCCAGTCCAATAAATATTGCAGCAAGTTTGGCCCCTCCACACCTTCAGGAAGCTCCACAGTACGAATACTGCCTGCTCAGATTTCATTTTCCAGTGACTCAAGGCGGCCCTGAAGCTGTCCATTTTCCTTTATGATGGTCTCCACTGTAGCCAGGTTCGTAACCACCCTCTTATCTGTATCTGCTAAGGAGCCTGAAAGTTGTACAATTGCAGCATCATGTTTTTCTAGCTTTGTTAATGTTTTTTTCAAGTTTAGAATCCATGGCCCGCATGGATTCTAGTAGAGTGTGCCATGGAGGATCCGATGCACGATCTTCTTTACCGGCAGTACTGCCACCTGAGGCTTCTCCGGCCTTGCTGTTGGTCAGTGGGGATCTTTATGGTGACCTGGTTGCTGCATTTTTGTTCTGCCCAGCTTAATTATGGTATTAATCGATTCAGGAAAGCTTGCTCAATAAAAGTAGGCTGCTGGATTCTCAAAAAAATAATTTAAAATTATAACTTTTACTTATTTTTCTGCCACGTGGAGGAGAGAGTGAGGAGAATGCTTCCAACCTGGAAGATGGCTCTCTGGTGCACCCCCAACCAAAGTTTTGTGACACAGATGACATGAGTCAGTCAGAGAGAACTCATCAGGAGTCAGGAGTAGGACTTGCTCCGTCCTAGGGACCACTCTAGTGGGGGCATCAGGTGAGCAGACAGAGAGAGAGACATGAAGTGGTCCACAGTAGAACTGGACTGGAGGGACTCGGGTGCATCAAGCAGACAGATGAGACAAGACAGCAATTTCACTAAACGTGCTAGCTCAGCTGAATAGCCAATGCCAAGTATGAAATATCACAAATCACATTAGGAAGATAGGGAGGGAGGACTCTGATTCAGAGTCAGGAAAAAACAGCAGCAGATGTCAGAGAGAATTTGGATTAGTGGGCAGAGTGCACTCCGGATATGGCATGTGTTGGCGGGCGTCAAATTAATTATCCACACTGCAGGTGTGCTGGGCAGTGGTGACATTGTGCTGCAGAATCAGATACAGGGAGGGTCAGGGAACAAGTGAGAATGAAAACTGAAGGAACACACAGACTACTAGTGCCAGTTCTTATCACTGAAACTGAAAAACATGTGTAAGTGTAATGCAGTACTGCAATTTGCAAATGCAAATGGCACTGGCATCATGGCAATTTTTGTGTTATTATTTAACAATAAAAAATGAACCTGAAAAAGTTCTTGGTGTGTATCTCATTCTCTGACTAACCTTGACAGTTTTGTGCCTCTGATAGGACTGTCTACTCTCTATAGTTCAGACTTACAATGAATAAACATGAACACGCATGACCACTCGAGACAGAGCACCAGCAGCACAACAGTTAACGGTACTGTGAATGAAAGATCACTACGGTCTCATCTGTCATTCACTGGCCCCGCCAATGAGGTAGCTGACCAGCCTGCAGTCTGAGTCTGTACACGCAGTCACAACCAACCACAGACAGTTTGTTAAAATTGTTACCCATAAAGATAAGAAAACTTAACATGATGATCATTACATGACATGACAGACAACATGTTACACAGTGTTACTGTTAACAAAATAACATAACAGATTTTGATGCTGGGCCTGGTTACGGCTGCTTAGGCTTCTGACGAAGGACTGGGTGGTCCGAAAGCTAGAGCACTTTGTTCTTGTTGTTACATCTATGTTGGTCCATTAAAAGGTATCAAATCATTTGCTTCTGGATCTAACTTGGAATGAGAATACAGGTGTGGCTACATTATAGCATCAGGGGGTACACCAGCTATACTGCTATACATAGACATTTCTCTCAGTAATAGGCTGAGAGTCATAAACCTCCTCCAGCACAGCATCTTTTACTGTAGCTGGAGCCTGAGATTAAGTATGCTGCCATCCCCCATCCGAAACACCGACGCCAATGTGCGTACGCGCACACACACACACACACACACACACACACACACTCTGGTTATAGCGACTTCACAGCAAGTCACCCAGTCCTTTGGTCAATTTTTTGCTTTTCTAATTGTTTCCCATAACATACTGATTCAGACTGGTTTTAACTTAGAATTCTCTCCACAATAAAATAGATAAAAAAAAATAAAGTGTTAAATCAAACTGGTGTGATCTAGAAAACTGTGCTGAATTCAGATTTGTGTAAACTTGATACAAAATTATGTTACTTCACATTGGTATAAATTTAGGATCTAAAAAAAATGTTAATTCACACTAATGCATTTAGCATCCTGTTGCCTAACCAGTTTAATGTGTACTATGTGTGAGCTGAAAAAATGTTGAATATTTGCAGAGCTACAGTAAATGGTGACCTCAAGACAACCATGAAGCACCTGCGAATAGCACTTGCCTGCCTGAACTAGAACATAATTTTTCATGTAAAGCGGTCTTGGCTGCACTCTGGAGTAGTAAGAGAAGTACGTGGGGGAATGCCTATATATATAGGCTACAGATCTTCACAGTTGTGCATCAGGATGTTAAGAGTGAATGTCTGCAGGCAGGTAAATTGCACTGCTGTTGACAATGTACAGATCAGTGGGTGGTGTCAAACTTTATTCCCTGAAGATTACATATTGACTTGATGCAAAGAAAAGAGGAGCTTTCCTTACTTTCAAAATTCAGTTGGTTTCTAACTTGCTCACTTTGGTTTCAGTACTCTCATCTTTTTTAATATACCCCATGTTTAATGTTACCCAGTGCAGCAATTGCCCTTTTACAGGCTCCTGCTGAAAGAGACTTAAAGAAGAAGGCTTGCATCTGCAGTGCTGCACGTTTGCTTACCTCAATCCTCACATGTCAATCCTCACATGTCATAGTCACTCCCTCCCTCTCTTGGTATTTCCAGTCAGCAATTGTGGCTTAAGGAGCATTTGAACTGTCAAAAATAAAAATACACTTTTTAAACTGAGTGATCTAGCTCTCCACTTTTCCAGCTGCTGAAATGAGGATGTGTGTCATCTTTGTAAAGGAAGCATTCATTTTACTCCTCCCCACAACGTTACAACTGTCTTTGAATGAGAATGAGCAGTTTGAAGATATGGATTTTTTTTCTTGTATATGAAATAATTTTAGACGTATTATTTGCTACACGCAAATAAAGCCTACTAGTACTACACACTGTGAGTGGCATGACAGGACTAAGCCATTGCAGACTTAAACTGGATAGGAAGTGTAACCCCCAGGTGGTGCTATCCCAAGGGCTGCTACCCCTGCCTGTTTGACTACTGACAGGTTGAGGGGCCTAGGTTCTATGGCGGGTGCCTCCACCCAGAGGTCAGGGTTTGTAGTGGTTAGACTAGCTTGGTCACAGCCCTCTGGGACACTGAGACCCCCTTTTGTTCCCTCTAGTGGCTCACACAATGCACAGAAGTTACAGTCCCAATACCCCACATGTACACCCTGTTCATTCATAAAGTACCACTTACCCTCGAGACTGATTCTGAGGTTCGTCTCTGGGGACCCCCTGTAAAATAAAATTAATCAACATACACAAACCAATACAATGCTTGATATGTAGGTACTGACATTTCAGACAGTTTAAAGTTTAACAACATCAAATCTGGTTTATTTAGGGAGAATAAAACATGGGAGGGGGAGATCAGGTTAATTGGCAGAATTAAATCACAGTACTGTGCACACATACAGGGTCTGAAAAGTCACATTCTGGGTACCCAGGTTGGGGGAGGGGGGACTAGCCAGGTCTGTTGGCCGGCAGGTGCAGATGGACAGGGCCCTGTAGAAGAAAATATATGCACAACACCCAATTGTAATCCGGAGCCGGATGGCTCAGTCCATGAAGAAGTGAAACAACAATAATTAGATGACACACTTGTAATTGAAAACAGGCAACAGGGGAATACCCTGATTTGTACTCACAATACCCAAGCTGAGAACCAGATGGTGGATGTTCTTCTGGGTTGCCAGAACAACAGGGCATGGAAACAAGGTCCTTGTGACTGGACCCCACTGCAGTAGATAGCAAACGGATTTAGTCCGAGACAAGCTGGGGTTTGCTTCCAGCTTCAACACACAGCACAGGGGATTAGAAATAGCAATTCCCCACAAGCACTACGCACATTCATATGTAAAAGGAAAGTACTCTACCAGGCAGGCTGCTCCTAGATCCCGATTGCAATTACTGCAAAATACCCAGGAGCACACACAGCAGCTTCAGTTCCTGAGAGACCGAGCACGATTCAGCAATTTCTCCAGTCTTCTACAGGGTGAGCCTGGTTTCCATACTTCTGGTGCTTCTTTCTCCTCACAACTCGGATTCAGTCCAAAATGGCACTCACAAAGGCTGCAGACTGAAACTCAGGGCCTCACACGCGCTTCCCCGCATGAAATTATTTATTAATTTTCGGAATTACAACCTTTGAGTCAAAGACTCCTTTGCAAAGGCTCCATGTCTGGACAAACAAACAGATTTATGAGAACACAGTATACAGATTAATGTGAACAAGCTTCTTTGCTTAGTGTTACACAGTGGTGCTTACAAGTTGACAACAAACATATACAGAATAAAGTTACAATAGGGTTAGTCTTGCAGTCCTAGGCCTGTTTAACATGCCACAAATGGTGGCATGTTAGCCTTATCCTCAGTCTGAAACTACATTTGTAGTTCTGGGTAGGTTCTAGGGGTTGAATTACAACCCTGCGTCAAGGTGGGGTTAAATGCTCAATTACAGCTACACTTCTCTGAGGCAATGAGGTGTCTCTTGATTTTGGTTTTAAATTAGCCTAAACTTGGAGCCTGTGCTATAGTAGGAGGGAGTTCGTTGAGCCAGGTGGATGCACGATAGCTGAAAGACCTTTGACCTAGCGCTGTCCTCCGATAGGGGACATGGATGGGCACGTTTGCTAGGTGCCTTGGGGTGCTCCTGTGGGTGTTAGCTTGTGTTAGGGAGTGAAGGCCCATGGGTGCAGATTTCAGTAGGATTTTCTTAGCCTGGAGGCAGATATGGTATTTTAGCCTACCTTTAAAGGTCAGCCAGTCTGCTAATTTGTAGAGGTCGCAGGTGTGGGTTAGGTGGTCATTTTCCGTGACCAGCCGGCTGGCTTTGTTGAGGGCAAGGTCGATACGCTTCAGGGCTGTGGGGTCAGCCGTCCCATATATTATTATTCCATAGTCTATCAAGGATATGACCGAGCTGGTCACTGCCAGATGAAGGGCCTGCGGTGGGAGGCATTGTCTGTGCCTGTAGAGGATCCCTAGTCTAGTGTTTACTGAGGAGAACAGTTGGTTGATGTGTGTGTGGTAGGTAAGAGATGAGTCTAAAGTGATGCCAAGATATTTGAAGTCAGAGACCTGTTCAATTTTGGTGCCCTGGTAGTTGGAGATGTTTAGTTGGGCTCTTATATGGGGGCTTTGCCGGTGCGCAAAGATCATGGATTTTGTTTTGGTGTAGTTTAATATAAGCCTGTGCTTTGTGAACCAGTCTTCTAGTTCATGGAAGTAGGTTTGCAGCTTGTGTTGGAGGGAGTTTAGGGAGTTGTCTTTCCAGTAGACTACAGCGTCATCTGCATAGAGCAGAAGTTTCCCATTGCATGCTCTAGGGATGGAGTTCAGGAAGAGAGTGAATAATAGGGGGCCTAAGATTGAACCTTGGGGAACACCTGATAGAACTGGGGATTTAGAGGATAGAGTGGTATTGATTTTAACCTGTTGTGTTCGACCTGTTAGGTAGTTCTTAAACCAGATTAGTGTATCTGGTGCAAGGTTGACGGAGGGGAGTAGGTATAATAGTAGGTCATGGCTGACGGTATCAAATGCTTTGGTTAGGTCGATGAAGATTGCTCCTGCAATTTCACCCCCGTCAAGTGCCTCGTATACGTATGATGTGAGTTCGAGGAGTGCCGAAGTGGTACTGTGTCCTGATCTGAAGCCGTGTTGTTCTTGGCATAGCAGGGAGTGCCTGGTGAGGTACTCTGTGAGTGGGGGGAGTATCATAATGGGCCTGTAGTTGCCAGGGTCCATTGGATCACCTCTTTTTAAAATTGGTGTAATAATTCACCTTTTCCATAGAGCGGGGAATTGTCCTAAGCGTAGTGATAGGTTGAAAATCTTGGTGATGTGTGGGAGGGTCACGTCAAGTGTTAGCCGGAGGATTTTGAGGTCTACAGAGTCACTGCTGTACCTTTTATTCCGTAGGGCATTTGCCAGGTAGAGTTTGGCCTTACTGCAGGAGATTGTTTTGAGCCGAAACGGTGTGGGGGTATGACTGGGAATGGGGTTCGGTGGGACACTGGGGGGGCAGAAGCACAGAGATCCTTCTCTCTTCACTGTCCCAACTGATCTGATCTTTCCAGTCACAGAGCAGGGCATTTCCTTTAGCTCTACACCATTCTGTTGGCTGGTTCGGCTGTCACTCACAATAAGACTCCCTCTGTTAGTGAAAAAAGGCGCCACGATCAAAACTACATTTCCCAGAGTCACTGCTCATACAATCCCCTTGTGGCTGGCTCAAAATTGAGAGTCCAAGTTCCGATTTGTCCACAGGCTCCATGTTAGGGTCTCCCTATCATCCTGATTGGTCTAAGTCAGCAATTCAGGACCAAAATGAAAGAGCCACACTGAAACAGTTCGTGCTGAAATGGACAGGTTAGACAAACTACATTTTCTCAGTCACTCTAAATGATTTCTGGCAAACAGTTATATCTTTCAACAAGGCTCCATCTGCACATGTAGCGACAGCAGAGACGGAGCGAATTGACAGCAGCTCGGGAGGGATTCGAGCATTAAATACACAGTCCCCCCCATACAAACTAATTAAGTCTGCAAGCAGACAGCTCTTAAAGAGACAGTACGTGGAGGCTCAGATAGCACTCACTTGGAACCACATTTAAACAGCTCAGACACCGAACACCGCCCAGACTTGGAGCATTCAGGCAAGCTCCTGGAAGACTTTTGGGAACCCCCATTTGCAGGGGGATTACAGAAGCATTGAAACTCTTATGCTTTATTCTGAGCTACTGCTGCTCCAGTGACACCAAAGAATGGGAAGGGCTGTATTAGATGCCTGCCGGGTCCCTTTGCCGTATGCTCTACAGCGTATGACAAAATCGCGCAATAGGAACAGCGAGGTAGGAAAGAGCGAGAGGGTGCAAAACCGCGAAAAGGTGTTCTCACTCTCCCAGGCAGAGGATAAGACCTCTACTGGGACAGGGGTCCGCCGAGCAGCTGCTGTGGCTGGACAAGATGAGCCACTGGCAGCAAGGGAGACATGCAGTGCGTTTGGGACCAGGTTTTGATTTCTGGTCCCAAAAGCATGGATTGTTACATTTTTCACACTTTGTGCAATTTTAACTATTAATACCCCACCCCGGAGTTAGATATTTTAGTTGGGAGGGTTGGGGGGTGCAGCCCTCCCATAACAGGGGGTGTGGGGGCAGAGCCTCCCGCAAAAAAGAAAAAAAAAAAAAGATTTAAGCTGCTGGCAATATATTATGCTGTATTAACAGCGTGGTATATTGCTGCAGCATAATGTCTTGTGACCCCATGCCATGTTACAAGTGCCTCATTTGCATGTAAATGGAGACTTGTTTGAAACTTCACAAGCTTGTGTCAGAGCCTCAGAATCTAGACATGTGTTACAACAGAAACAAATGGCTAATTAGTTATTGACATACTTGCAGTAATTGATGTAATGTATGAAAAATATAAAGAAATACCCAATTCATAAATAAACAGGGATCTTCTTTAATCACCTCTGCTCAAGAGAATTCGCTCCCACTGCTTCATCATATAAAATGAAGCAACTCTATTTCACCAGTTTCTGGGCTCTCTTTATGGGCCACTAGCAGTACTTTGTGCTGAAATGCAGGAGACCTGGCTGGAGCCAGCCTTTGGTTGTCCAGTCCCAGTCGTTGCTGTGGGAGGGTGAGGGGCTTAGCCTGTGCTTGTACTGGTGTTTAGTATTTGAAACCTAAATGCTTTTTATATTTTTATTTATTTATTTAAAACATATTTTACCAGGTAAGCACACAGAGCTCAGGAGGCTTGTTTCCAATTGCGACCTGGGGGGTGGGAGAGGAAACATGGGAAGGCACTGGGAATTTCTTACATTCAAGCTACAGGAATAATACAAGGGAGATACATACGTACATAGTGCAAGTCGATACATTTACATTGTAATCCCTTGAATGACTGCTGGAGGAAGTATATACAGGAGGACGATGTAGGTGAGCTTGTATTATATTAGCAAAAATTAGGTCAAGAACTTCTACGATATAAGAACAGAAATGTAATTTACATGTCAGTCATTCAGGGCACCAGAGCCATGATGAACTTACTTGCTCCATAGTGCAGGTCTTACTGTCTCATGGGGAGGGTCCACGGAGTGTCTAGGGCAATTATGGCAGTACTGAGGTGAGTTGTAGTGGGCCTTGATCAGTATCTTAGCTGACTGGAAATTGAGTGAGGTAGTGATTTTGACAGGGTGGCAGTTCCATATGTTGAAGAGCGTATATCAGATGGAGGCCTGCCCTGAGTTGTACCTGCATCATGGGATATGCAGGCTTCCTGTGACCTTACTAAATAAGATGATTTTTTTTTTTTTTTGGGGGAGGTCTCTGAGTTAACTGGTCAGTTTGCCTGACCAGTATTTGGTACCCACCAAGGTGGTGTGTAGCGAATGTCTCACAGGGGGTGGTGCTTATCCTAGGTCATTGTACATGGAGCAGTGGTGGTTACGGAGAGAACAGGTTAGGACACATCTACACAAGGTGTTAAATAGTGTACCAAGTTTGGCTAGGGCAGTGGGGGGAGGCTGCTTAGTAGATAATATCCCTATAGTCCAACAAGGGAAGGATTGAGCATTCAACCACATGTTTATTTTTTTATTTATTTATGTATTTGTTTACCGGGTAGGCACACAGGTCCCATGGACAGTTTTCAGGCATTACCTGGGCCATGAAGATGGCACATAGGTAAGTACAGATTAGAAATACAGGTACATGGGCAACAGAGGACAGCAGCAGTGGAGTAAAACATAAATACAGTAAATGTACAGTAGCAGTAAGTAGTCATAAAGTACAGTCACCCAGTAGAGGGCTAGACATTAACATGAGGTATACAACCATCATAGAAGGACAGAAAAGAGTATTTTGTCACAAGTGCAGTAATCATTAGGGAGCAGCTGTAAGGAAAGACTGCGATACTCAAACATGACATTAGGTTTCGCTTGAGGCATCGGGGGGAGCATGGCTACTTCGTGCACATACATGTGGAGGCAGCCATTAAGGCACTTTTGAAGTGGGATTTAAAAATGAGGTGGGAGTCAAGAGAGCGGAGCATAGAGGGCAGACTGTTCCATAGCTTAGGGCAATGGTGGTGAAGGCTTTGCCACCCAGGCCAGTGGAGATCTGGGGGACTTCCAGTGGGAAGGTGCTAGAGTTTCGAAGGTTGCAGGGGATGGTTTTCTGGTTCAGAAGGGAGTAGAAGGGTGACCGGTCCCGTCCCCCTCCCACCCGATAGCATTATCAATGGTGCAGCCCAAGAAATAGTCGTTACATGCCTGGGATGGGAGCCAGCCCAGGGACTGGTAGAGGGAACAATGATGTGCAGAGTGTGGTGCCATCAGTGCAAACCTTCAGATATTATTGTAAGTGGAGGTGAGTCTTGCAAGGAGTTTGAAGGAGGTTTGTGTGTAGATGGGGCACAGTAGTCCAACAGAGGAAGGAGGTTACCTTGGACTATAGCAAGTTGTGCCTCCGGGGTTAGGTAATGTTTTATATGGAAGACCACCACCAATTTCTGATTGATGCATTGTAAGGTGTTACAGATGTGTATTGAAAAGGTCAATGCAGGATCCAGTGTAATGCCCAGGTACTGTATTTAAAGGATACAGTTTCAAGGGGGGGGGACCCCCGAGGTTAGGTTACTGAGTGAGGAAGGTGAATTGGCCAGTTTGGAGAGCTTATGTTTAGATCCCAGAAACATGGCCTTTATTTTGCTTGAATTTTCCAGGAGTCTGTATTGTAAGAACCAGTTGTATGCAGAGCCATAATTTGAAGTGAATGAGGAGGAGATACAGTACTTGCCAAAGACTTGTCACTGTAGAATAGCACCAAGTCATCTGCATAGAGGATGGCATTGCAGGTAAGGCTGTCTGCAGGTAGAGAGTTTATAAACAGTGAAAAAAGGAGTGGGCCCAGGATAGAGCCCTGTGGAACACCAGTGATCACTGCCTTTGCTATGGAAGTGGTACCTTTAACACTAACAGATTGGGACTTCCCGGACAGGTAATTCCGGAACCAGGTAGCAGTTCCCGTGGAGCAACCAAGGTTCCTTAATTTATTATTTTTTTTTTTTTAATTTTTAAAACATTTGATAACTGGGAAAAGCACACTGAGCCGAGGCTCATTTCCAGGTTTGACCCAGGGGTGAGGGTGAGGGAGTTACGAACAGTATACATACATAGAATAGATACATGAGAATATTACATACAATCACATAATTTTGTACAAAGGAGTTATTTACATTCAGTTGCATATATACAGTTATTTACAATTAGTTACATGAATACAATAATATACGGTACAGAGGTTTTGAAGTTTAAACTGTGTTAATTTGGCTAAAGGCAGATTAGTTGCAGATGTGGTTGGGGAAGGGGAGTTAACTCGTCCTGAAGCAAGTTGTGATCTACCAGGTCAAAGGCCTTGGTCAGATCCATGGAGGCCGTGCCTGTAAGATTTCCTATATCCATGTTTCAGAAGATGTGATTGGTGAAGTGGGCCAGGGCAGATGCAGTGCTGTGGTGTTTCCTAAAACCATGCTGGTGTGGGCAGAGAAGATTGTATTTATTGACATACTCTGTGAGTTGGTGGTGCACGACCTTTTCAAGTAGTTTGCTCAGGTGAGGTAGGATAGAAATGGGTCTGTAGTTATCCATAGACTGGAGATCACCGGTCTTGAGAATAGGAACCACCCTAGCATCCTTCCATAAAGCGGGCATACATGAGGCAGAGAGGGAGAGGTGGAAAAGCATAGCCAGGGGTCTGGCGATGGTGGAGGTGATGAGTTTCACGAAGCGAAGGAAGAGATCATCACTACCTGGACTACCCTCATTTGGTAGGCTTAATAGCAACTTTTAGGTCTCCTTGTGGGATATAACCCTGAAACAGAAAGGAGGCCAGACAGTATCGTGTGTGTGAGTTCGTCTTGGTCAGCAGGATTGGATGGTGGCAGCTTGCCAAGGTGAGCTAACAAGTAAGTGAACTTGTTATTGAGTGCATTTGACACTGCTGTGGGGTCTGTCAGAGGGCCAGCTGGGGTGTTAAGGTGTGTGTAGATCAGAGCAATGGGAACTGGGGGCTGTTAAGAAGCCTATGGTGGACCAAAATAATCTGGGGTTACCAAGGGTTCCGCTCTGGAGTTTGTGGAAATAGTTTCCCTTAAGTGATTTAATTTGCCGTTTACACTGATTGTGCAGCTACCTATATTCATTCCATAAGGCAGGGGTGGGAGAGGCTTTGTAAGCAACCCATTTGGCATCTCTCTTTTTCATCCTAGAGAGAAGATCCTTTGTCAGCCAGCAGGTGTTTCTTTCCTCCATGTACTCGGCTGGTTGTCAAAGGAAAAAACCTGTCCTGGATGTGCACTAGGGCATCAGTGAAGAATCTAATAGCAGAGGCAGCATCGAGGAGAGATTGTAGAGTAGACCAATTAACAGCCTTGACCCCTGCAAACAGGCGGGTGTGTCATAATGGGAGAAATCTCTAAAAATAAGATCTTTGGCTTGGGGATGCTTGGATTTGGGTGACCATATGACATAGGAAGGGGAGTGGTCACTGATTGAGTCTGGACAATATACCGGCTTGCAGGATCCTGTCTTCCCTGTTTATTATCCAGTCTAGTAGGAAGTGGTTTAGTGATCTTCTGTTTTGCCATGTGGGAAGTGTAATGATTTGCGATAGGTTATGTTGCGTAAGAAGGTCAGTGCACTCCGGTGTGTAGAACCTAGCCAATTAAGGTTGAAATCCCCTAGTGTTATGCTTTCCCGGGATGGGGAGACACAAACAGGAATGATGGGGTATTCAGGGAGTAAATTAATAAAGCGAGGAGGATGCTGTCTCTTCTGGGGAGGAGAGCTAGGAGAGAAGAGCCAAGGGAGAGATGCAACCAATTGCCTGTCATTTGGGGGGTCTGGCTTGTGGGAGTTGCGGAATTTGAGTAGGGCAGTCTGGTCTAGCCAGGACTGTGCACATAGGTCAGTGCCTAGTGGAAACCCTGCAAGCAGGGCAGTAAGCAGTAGTACAGCTAGTGGCTCATCATGGGGGGGGTTACAAAGCGCTGGTGAACGAGTGAAAAAAAAAAATAAATAATGGGTGAAAAAATTGCACAAGTGGGTTGTGTGCTGAGACACGCAAACAGAGTGCATGTGGGAAAACAAAAGGGTTCGACTGTTAAAAAGCAATAGGTGGTCTGAGTATCGAAACCTTTAGTGCTCCAAGATGAGTAATGGAGGGGTTGGGCTTGCTAGGAACCCTGGTGTTTAGGTGCAGGCAGCTCTTTACCCTATAGCAAGTCCCAGGTTTTGCAAAACACATGGCTGTTACATTCGTCACATGCCTGGAATAGGCGAGATGCTGGTCCAAGTGGAGGCCTTGGTATTTTTATGTGGTGACAGGGTCAGGGTCCAGGCAGTCACCTTGGAGATGTGGGGGAACTTAGCCATTGTCCAGAACCGAAGATCATGGAGACCATTTTCTTTTGGTTCATGGCTAGCTGATTGTCCTGTCTGCTCAGTGGAGGGGGTGGCAGGGCCAGATGCATACATAATGGTTTCATCAGTGTACATGTGGATGTTGCAGGTCGAGAGAGCAGTGGGGAGATCATTGATGAAGACTGAAAGTAGAGGTCTTAGAACAGAGCCTTGGGGGAACCCGAGGGTGACCGGGATGGAGGGGGAGGTGGTTGTGTCTAATTTGACAGACTGGGTGCCATTGGACAGATAATATTGGAACCAGTTGAGTGTTGAAGAGGAGACTCCCAAGGCTGCAGGCTTTTGCAAGAGCAAATGATGGTCCACGGTGTTGAACGCCTTGGCAAGGTCTGTAAATATGGCCCTAGCGCCTATTCCCCGACAGTGTTAGAATGGATATGATTGGTGACTCTGAGGAGGATGGTGGAGGTGGAGTGGTTGGATCAGAAGCCAGATTGATATGGGGTCAGGAAGCCAGAGTGGGAGAAGAAATAGGAAAGTTGTCTGCTCACCAACCTCTCAAGCACCTTGGAGAGGATGGGTAGCAGAGATATCAGGCAGTAATTGGTCAGCGCATCAGTGGGGTCACTCTTATGGATACTTACAGAACCAAGGTGTGCTTCCAGCTGTGGGGGAAGGAGCCAGTGCAGAGGAATGGGTTGAAAATGTGAGCAGTGAGGGTGGCTACAGCAGAGGTTCTTAGGGTAAGAAATGCCATCAGCCCCACAGCTGGAGGCTGTGTTAAATGTGGAGAGCTTTTTAAGGACGTCGGCAACAGGGATCGCCTATAGGAGGTGGATGTGACTAGCTGATGGAGTGGGAGTCTGGTTGGTGGTGGGAGAGTGGGAGATGAGTGCCCTGTGGCCTTCAGTGAAGTATTGGTTTAACTCCTCAGCTGACAGTGGGGATCTGGGGTCGAATAGGGCCCAGCGGAAGGGTAGGAGGAGTTGAGAATACTGTGTATTTTTTCCCAGAATTTGGATGGATCTGATCTATTGCATGAGAGTTTGTCCTTGAAATAGGCATCCTTGGCCTGGCATGTGAACCTGGTGCAGTTTTTGCTGAGAGAGGGTTCAACAGTTGCAGAGAGGTGAAGGCTTGCCTGTCTGAGATTATTTTTTTTTTAAACTTGTGTTTATTTTTTTTTTCTCTCTCAAAGGGTCCAGTACATTGCATTATATGTATCTTGGTGTAATCACATTCAAATTGAATATATCACATTACAGTTTTATGGATAAAAAGCTCAAAATATAATATATTCCCATATCCCTGGTCCTACAATCTAAGTAGAAAACCAAAGGTGAGGTCACTCTTAAACATGTTATACGAGTTAGTATCTTAGTCTTAATAATTGAAGAGCACTTGGTTAGCTAGTCCCCGGGAGAAGAGTGGGAGAGACAACGAGGGAGGGAACCCCTGGGCACTCCTCATATTGGGTCCTTCGCCGCAGCTCCGGGCCCCTCATCTATCACCCGCGATTGTTCGACTGGACTGGCTGTCCAATATATCTCCACTTTATCTCCATGCTTATTCCTTGTTAATAGAGTGACACTAAATACCCAAATCCCAGTAAAATAAATTTTGGTTCGTCTTTAGGGCAGTATGTCTAGTCAATGTATCGCCATGCCTAAAAACCATTTAGTCCTTCTATTTCTGATTTTATTTGCTGTGCTCTGTACTCGGGCCATCATCATTTCCATTGTGTAGATTTCTTGTACTAAGTCCTGCCAATGTTTTAAAGAGGGTGGGTCTGGTTTCAACCAGTTCCTAGTGATACATTTTTTTTGCTGCTGTTAAAAGCACTGAAGCCAAGTAGGTAAGATTGGTATGTCTGAAATGTGTGGGAAAATGTAGTATTATGGCTATTTCTGGAGAAAGATTGCCCAGTTCTGAGAAAATTTCTTGTGTAATCTGTATCACCCCTGCCCAGTAATTAGTTAGTCCCGAGAAGTACCAAAAAATATGGGCATGGGTAGCTACCTCTGCCTCACATCCCCGGCAACATGTAGAATCTCCAGGAACCGAAAATGTTGCTGTAATCTGAGGAGTACGGAAATATCTGTTTGTCACTTTCCATCCGAATTCACGACAAGTATAAGAATTAGTTTTTCAATGTTGTCGGTGCCAGATCCAGAGCCAATTTTTGGGGGTAAGATCAGTAGTCAGGTCTGCCTCCCAAGTCTCCTGCACCATATTCTATGCAGGGTGGGTCCTGACCATTTCTGCTGTATAAAAGCGCGAAACCAGATGCCTTGGATTAAGTTCTTCAGATACATGTGTCAAGAACATAATGAGAGGGGGAACCTGTAGCTCCTCTATATTTAAATTTAAAGTAGATTCAAAGTAGTGACTAAATTTGTATGTAGCGAAAAAAGTCTGTCTGGGTGAGGGAAAAATCATCTCGGAGATGCTGGAGTGTTTAAAATATCCCCTGATCATAAAAATGGTAGGCATGCATGAGTCTGGCTTTAGACCACCTCCAGAACCCATGATCTAATTTAGCAGGTGAGAACGCTGGATCCCAGGCTGGTAATCCCATCCATTTCGCTCCCTGCTGATTTCTGTGTTGTTTTAGAAATCTTAGCCGGTTTTGTATATAACTTTTAGTGTAGAGTGAGATTTCAGGGATATTTAATATAGATGGTGGTTGAAATACTGTTGTACGATCAATCTCGACCCACTGTGGTTCTCCTCCCAGTAATGCCAGCCATTCCGCCATGTGAGCAAGCTAGGGCATACCCCGCCCAAGAGAGTATGCTAGTTCACCTCTTTCTTTGGGTGCTTGGAGTCTGCATAGGGATATTCGGGGCCTTCTCCCCAGCAATAGATAATTTGAAACTATTCTGTTCCATCTCCCCTCTTCTCCCTGGGGAAGGGGCAACGGAATGGTTTGCAGGAGATATAATATGCAGGGTAATAGACTCATCTGTACTGATTGGACTCTTTTTATTAAGGGCATTGGCAGATGTATCCAAGTTTTAAATTCTTCTCTAACCTGCTCAAATAGGGGAGTGTAGTTAAGCGAAAACACCTTTTGGGGACCTGCAGGAATCTGGATGCCTAAATATCAGATTGACTCTCTCTCCCACCGATACTGAAATCATTTTTGTAACTCTATGGTGGGGCAACCCCCAATAAAAAAGTGTCTCCGTTTTATTTGTGTTAATTTTGTATCCGGTTAGTCCCTCTATCTCTCTTAGACTCCTCTCTAAGGCATTTAAAGATGTGTCAGGTTCAGTGACATAAAGCAATAGGTCGTCTGCATAATATGCGACTTTATTTTGCCGAGGGTACTGTGCTATCGGTTCTGTGTGTAA
The DNA here is from genome assembly GCA_016271365.2 of Neoceratodus forsteri. Lineage (NCBI taxonomy): Eukaryota > Metazoa > Chordata > Ceratodontiformes > Ceratodontidae > Neoceratodus > Neoceratodus forsteri. Next base: position 1,630,403,877 of record CM057453.1, read on the forward strand.
CGCAAAAAGATAAGGGGACAGAGGACATCCTTGTCGGGTACCTTGGGTTAACGAGAAACAAGAGGAGCAAGAACTATTAACTTTAACTACTGCTGCAGGGACAGTATAGATCCCCATTACATTTTTAATGAAGTCCTCTGGGAATCCAAATTTCACCACAGGATGGTGCAGAAACCTCCAGGAGACTCTATCGAATGCCTTCTGGGCATCTAGGCTTAGCAGTACCAGAGGTGTATGAGTATGTGCTGTGTGTTCTAAGAGAAAAAGAGTTCTTTTGATATTATTGGAGGTTTGTCGAATCTTTATAAACCCTGCCTGATCTGGGTGTATTAAGTGGGTCATGATATTATCTAAGCGGTGTGCCACTGTACTCGTATAGATTTTATAGTCTTGGTTAAGAACAGAAATAGGGCGATATGAATCACAAAGATGTGCTGGTTTGTTTGGTTTTAAAATTGCTGAAATTGTTGCTTGGGACCAGGATATTGGATATTTGGCCATGGTGTGGCTTTCCTGTATAGCATTTGTCAAGGGAGCTTTAATATGTTCCCAAGTGGCTTTGTAAAATTCTGCCCCATATCCATCTGGGCCTGGGGATTTCCCAATTTTAAGATTTTGGATTGTCATATATATATCCTGTTGGGTAACTGGTTGGCGTAATCCTTGGGCTTGTGACTCTGTCAGCTGTGGAAGAGTCAGTTGAGACAAGAAGGTTTCGATAGCCGTCTGGGGGGAGGTGGGTCGGCTGTGTATAACATAGTGTAATATCTTTTAAAAGCATCTAGGACTTATGCTGTAGTGGTATGTATTTCCCTGATTGGGGGGTCCTTGACCCTGGACACCCGAACCCGTTGGGTCTGCCGTCTAAGATGAAGTGCCAAGATCCGAGTTATCCCCTGTCCTCCCTCAAAATATCTCTGCCTCAACCAAAGTAATGCCTGTTCAGTTTTTATTGTTAAAAGTTTTTGTATTGTATTTTGTGTTATAGTAATCTGGTCTAGTAATGAATCATCTCCGTGCATATGGGCTTCTTGTAAAAACTGTAGCTTCTCTTGAAGTTCCTTATGTCTAGCTTCTGCTTTACATTTTTTACGCACTGCGAAGGCTAAGACTTGGCCCCGAAGTACCATCTTTAGGGTGTCCCGTAGTATCTGAGGTGTAACCAGCGAGGAGTTGTTATCTTGGAGAATTTCAGGAATCTTTATCTTTAGTAATTCCTTAAATGCATGGTCGTGGAGAAGGGAGATATTCAATTTTCAGAATGAAGTTTTACATTCAGTCTGGCGTAGTAATTCTAAGGTGATAGGTGCATGGTCTGAGAGGTATATGTTATGTATGCCTGTTTGTTGAATCTGGTCTAAGTGTTCCGCACTCATACAAAAATAGTCAAGACGGGAGTATTGTTGATGTGTGAATGAGTAGTAGGTGCATTTCCGAGCCATAGAGTGGGCATGCCACCATGTGTCTACCAGGCCCTGGTCTCTCAGTAATCGTCTCAAATGTCTTTGGCCCGACGTAAAAGGGGTGGGGGGGACCTAGTCGACGATGTGTCCAGTGGAAGGTTAAGCAAACAATTGAGGTCGCCCCCCCCCCAATATCAGAGCACCACGTTTATGGGTAATAATTGTGTCCACTAACTGTTGTATTGAGGAAGTACCACTTCCTGGGGGGATATAAATGTTACGTGTGGTATAGTCTTGCGATTGAAATCGCCCCACAGTCAATGCAAGTCTCCCCTCGGGATCTGAATATTGTTGCATCACCTCAAAAGGTGAGTTTCTAGGGATAAGAATTGCTGTGCCCCTTCTACCTGTCTAGGTCGAGTCAATAATTTGAGAGAAGCCAAATCTTAATAATTTTTGATGTTCACTGGTCGAGAGGTGGGTCTCTTGTAACAGGAGCAAGTCTGGTTTATATTTCTTTAGTGACATCATCGTCCAATAACATCTGATTGGGCCAGCCCGTCCATTGACATTGTGAGATTCTATGTGGAATGGATGAGTCATATCTATTCAATAAGTGTGAGTACCACCCCGGCCGCACGCCCCCAACAACAGCCAGCCAGCTCTCTGTCGTGAGAGGAATAATCTATACCCTCTTGACAAGAACACTGACAATAATTAACTCATATCTCATTACTAAATGTGATTCATCTAGTTGAATATTGCACAGAACCCCGAAGTATGATATAAAAAACGAAATAAGTGGAAACAGTTCGATTGTGTCCCAACTGGGGAGCAATCGTATTAGAAAGAGAACTGTCCAACCAGGTCTGAGAAAAACCAAACTATTTACAAAAGTGACTTCAGTAAGGTAGGTGATTTTAAATAGCCAACCTATATGTGGTGACCCAGGGGCCCACCACGGGAGGATCTGAGAATAACTCAGTGATGCTCCCTTTGTGTTCCATGGACCCTTAACTAGGAAGGGATGGAAAGGAGTGGTGCATATGAGGGAGGTTAGTAAACAAAAAACCAAAAAAACATAATAGGTGGTGTAAGGAAGGGATTGATGATAGTTGGGGGAAAAAGTGCATCATTCCTCTTGTCTGCCCACCCCTTAGCCCCCCGGCCTTAAAAAGAAAAAGGAATTTACATAACATTTTTAGAAACACACTTTAAGCTAAATTATTTCTATATTTTAGTATTCTTCACCCTGAGGATGTAAAATGATCTTTGTAATTGCAGTTCAGAACTCTCTCTTTAAATAATATGTCCATTAAAATAAATATCCACAGTGGGTGAATAGATGAGCTGCAGTTTCATTTAAGGTATAAAAAGGGAGAGTTGCCTCTCAAATAACTTAAATTCCAGTTTGTTAAAGTAGACGCAGTCTTCTATGTCTCTTACAGAAGCAGAAATCACTCAAGGAACAATAAAGTATAATAAAAAGGTCAATCTAGTCTATTTCCTTTAAGTCCAAACAGACTGGATACATTTTTCAGGAAGGTGGTTTGTAGTATATTCTCTGGTTTTCCCCTCGCCTGCAATAGGGATCCATCCCCCGAGCCCGCAGGGGGGTGAACCAAACACAAGGTCCACAGGGGTGGGGCACCAGCTTAAACTGCCCCACCTTCGCCCACGTCCCTGGGAGAGAATGCCTCCCGAGAGGCTGCTACAGTCCCTTCCACGGGGGGCGAACTCCACACCCCAGCCGCGGGACCCCCCGAGCAGGGTAGGCCACACCCCAAGCACTCAACAGGGGAGGATCGACCTTATTCGAGGTTGGAGCCATGTATGTCTTCTTTATATCTCGAGTCGAGTGGTGTACAGTCAATACAAGAAGGCTACCACTGTTCAGCCCGGTGTCATTCTTTATGATCCTTTTTAATTGATCTTACTCGCTACAAGGCTTTATGGGGAATTCTGGCTCACCAAGAGAGGGATCTACTCTTCTCCCCCCCAATGCACTCCGATCCCCCCCTTCCACCCTGCGCGTACAGTAGTATCCAGGTCCCAGTATTTACACCCTATTTAATGGGTGTTAGCAAGTAGAGTACTCGCCCTGGGTATATCTATTGTAGATACCAATAGGGCCTATCACGGTCTAGAGGGTCACGCTATTTATCAGGACCTCTGTTTGTTATTTAGCTGTGCGCTACTTTTCAGCAACTCACACACCCCTTGACCCCAGTAGCGTCATTCCTACTCTTCCTGGTCTGTTTAAAATAGTCTACCCTGTTAGCAATCCACAGGGCTACTTGACCAGTTGTGAGTGCTCAGTGCAGTCATCCTCCCACCCAGGAGTCTGGGGGCCCCCCTGACAGCCGAGAGCACCAGGGTTCACCCAAGCCGCACGGGGCCTGTCTTTAAACCATACATTATCTTTAGATGTGTGTCTGGTGCCACCACCCGACCGCCCAGGAGTCAGGAGAGTTCCCCCGCACAAGCTTGGTACTCACCACCATGTCGAGATCTTGAGTAGTTCCAGTGGTGAGCCGATCAGGTCGATACTGGACCTCTCTGCATCAGGGTTCAGAGAGAATCTATCGATTGTTGGATCTGGGAAGACGTGACATCCGTGGACATTTCCGATTCTCTGTGCTCATGCTGTTCAGCCGAATACTGGGGTAGGGTTAATTTACTTGGGAGCTCCAGGTTGCGCCTCCGAAAATCCATCAGAACCTCTGCTGTGGTGCAATAAGATCGTTGCCCACCTGGAAACTGAACTACCATCATGGAGGGATAAGTTAATTGATTCTGTTTCAGGAGAGGGAAAAGTGAGATATACTCCCTGCGCCTTTTCATTGTATAGGAGGCATAGTCATTATCCATGTATACCCTAATTGTCCTGTAGAACATTTTCTTTTGGATCCAAGCTTTCTTGAGGAAGAGTTCTTTCGTTGAAAATTTTCAAAAATTGGACTATAATTGAGCAGGGTCTGCATTCGGGGATGATGGTTTTGGGCCCAATGCTCGATGCACCCGCTCGATTTCTAAGGGCATATCTGTGTCAAGCATCACGGAGGTACATAGGAGTGTGTCCACAAATTATTTTATGTCGCATCTCTCCGCGCTGTCTGGTACTGAGTATATCTGAATTTTTTTTTGTCTGTGGCAATTTTCTGTGTCTCCCTGACATTCTGCTGTTAGTTTACAGACTTGGACTAAAAGAATTAAGGGGGGAACTAGTGAAACCACTGGCTACTCTTTTTAATAAATCATGGGAGGATGATGTGGTACCTGAGGACTGGAGGAAGGTGGATGTGTTTCCCCTTCACAAAAGTGGTACCGAGACAGAGGCAGGAAACTACAGACCTGTCAGTCTGACCTCTGCGGTAGGGAAAGTGATGGAGTCACTTCTGAAGGAAAGAATAGTTGAGTACCTAGAGGCCAGTGGGGCACAGGACCCAAGGCAGCATGGGTTCACAGCGGAAGGTCATGTCAGACGAAACTAATAGATTTCTTTGACTGGGTGACCAAAGTAGTAGACCAGGGAGGGGCTGTGGACATGGCCTACCTAGACTTTAGCAAGGCATTTGACACAGTCCCACACAAAAGATTAATAGTCAAATTAGCCAGCCTGGGAGTGGGTCCCAGGGTGGTAGCCTGCAAAACATTGGCTGGACAACAGGACACAGAAGGTAACTATAAATGGAGTCCACTCTGAAGAAAGAGGGGTTACTAGTGGGGTACCGCAGGGTTCAGTACTGGGTCCAGTCCTTTTTAATGTCTTTATAAGTGACATTGCAGAGGGACTGGAAGGAAAAGTATGCCTCTTTGCAGATGACACAAAGATCTGCAACAGGGTTGATGCACAAGGAGGCGTGGAAAGGATAAGAAGGGACTTGGCAAGGTTGGAGGAATGGTCAGAAGTATGGCAGCTAGGATTCAATGCAAAGAAGTGCAAAATAATGCACCTGGGAAACAAGAACCCAGGGGAAGATTACACAATTGGGGGGGGTAGTAACAACAACAAAAAGGAAAGGGACCTGGGGGTAATCATATCAGATGACCTTAAGGTTAGCAAGCAATGTGAGAAGGCAGTAGGGAGGGCTGGGGTATACTGGGATGCATAGGGAGAGGCATCAGCAGCAGAAAACAGGAAGTTGTTATCCCTCTGTACAGACAGTTGGTGAGACCCCATCTGGAGTACTGTGTCCAGTTCTGGTGACCCCATCTCCGCAAGGACATAGACAGGATAGAGGCAGTCCAGAGGAGGGCAACTAAAATTGTGCAGGGTCTGCAAGAGAAGCCGTACAAGGAGAGACTAAAGGAGCTCAATATGTATACCCTTGAGGAAAGAAGGAGGGGGACATGATAGAAACTTTACACCTCAGTGGACTCAAGAAAGTCCAAGAGGGTAGCATCTTTCAGAAAAAGAGACATGCAAGAACAAGGGACACAATTTAAAGATTGGGGGCGGTCTAGGGCAATGTGAGGAAGTATTTTTTCACAGAGAGGGTAGTGGATGCATGGAACAGCCTTCCTGAGGAGGTTGTGGGGTCTAAAACTGTGGGAGAATTCAAGAATCTATGGGACAGACATAAGGCAATTCTTGTGGGGGGTAGGAAGAAATAGGCTGTTGGTTAACTAGGATCTGCGGCCTATCCTGTAGGTAGGGAAATGGGCAGACTAGATGGACCAAGCGGTCCTTATCTGCCATCAAAGTCTATGTTTCTATGGACTAGTTGTTGCATTTGAGCTTGGAGCTGGTTGAATTGTGAAGAGGTAGAGGCTTGGTGTTCCTCCACTGCGCGCACTTTGCTATCGGGGGATACAGCTTCTGATTTAAGTTCCATAAGAGAGTCTTTGAAAGTTTTATATTCTATCTTGATATCCATTATTTCTGATAAGATTTTATCAAGTTTACTGTCCATGGTTTGGCTTTGAGGGGTTATTTCTTGTAGCGTCTTATGTTTGGTCCAGTTCTTGCCTTTGGAGGAGGCTTCCTTTCGGGAGGTCGAGTTAGTAGAGCGTGTGATTGTGCCGAGTCTGAAGCATCCCCCTCCAGATCATCTGCCTCGTGGGGAAGAACTGCAAATGAGTTATATAGTGCATTCTGCTTGTGGGCACAACCGGGACCAGCTTAAAGTGTGTATACAACAGAAAATGCACTAAACCGAAAATGCAGTAAAAATGCCCAGAGTTAATCGTGGTTGCAGTAAAACTCATTTATTACACATCTCACATGGGAAAATATTGTAGCACAGTAGTACAGCATAAAAAAACATGTTAAAACACCACCAAACAGTAGCAAGCAGTAATAAAATCTCAGCATATATAAGTTTAGTACTGACAGTGAAATGTGCGAGCATTAAAAGCACTGCAGTAATGTAAACATTTACAGAATGTTAAGCATTTTAAAAGTTCATCCCTTATCCAGTGATCAGATGTTTCAAACAGAATGTGCCCAGAGAAAGGAACACTGTGAACCACTGCAAAAGCGCATCTTCAATGCTATGGTCATTTCCTTCCTGCTTGCCCTTACTGTATTTATTTGCCCCGGTACTCCATTCTTGGAGAAGAGCTGATAATGAGCTGATAACTGAGTATTGTTATCTCTGGACACCTCAGGGGCCGGAGTGGTAAAGAAAATCAGGTGTCAGTCGCCTAATTTTACACCTCGCTGCTGCTCTTAATCCTGCTGATTGAAGTTCAGTCTGTGCACACAACCGAAAATGTGTGTGCACACAAGCAATTCATTTAACATTGAACAATATAAGAAATTAATCGGGACCTGGTGATTTTGTGCACACAACCGAAATGCACACAAGTGGAATGCACTGTATTTCTTCTTTTTTGTGCCATGGCCACCCTTCACCTCTAATTTCCCTCCGGAATTTTGTTTAGAATTAATAAAATTCAGCGAGGCTAGGCTCTTAGGGATGAAGAGCTATAAAGCTAGGCAGCCATGTCTTGGGTGACGTCACCGGAAGTGCCTCTCTGATATTAGACCAGTAGATTTATGCCTAGCCCATGCCAAATCTCTTAGTTGGAAGAGTTCATTTATATCTAATGTGATCCAAGGCAGGTGGCGACCCCGGACTCTGGACCTCTTAATTGGGACATGTTTGTCACATACACTGTGAAAGTGGAGGAGAATTGGACTAAGCCTTCATCTGGATCTTAAGCTGAGAGGGTAGGGGCCCAGTTGACTGAGCAGAAATCCTCGAGGACTCCATCAGGGTTGAAGGATTTGAAGGATCTGGCTAGGGGTTATACTTGAGGAGGCTTTGGTTGCTTTTTTTTTCTCACACAATAGGTCATGCAGTGGTCACTATATATGTCAGGCAGGGGGTCTGGTACGTTTGCCCTACATGAAAAATCCCGACGCATATATTCCCGATAACGAAATCCTGATGATCATCTTACCGTCTGGTTTGGTTTGCCGACACTCAAAATCCCGTCAGTACATTTACAACTAAAGCCCGCCCTGAGTGCCTTCAGCACAGTTGCTGCCTGCAGTTTTCTTTCCCCCAATAACACAACACGTTAACATCGCAAAGTGGTGCAAAGTGCAAATATAACAAAATAACCTGCTTTGCCTTCTGTAATACAACAATTGGAGTGCCTGTGTTATTTCATTAAATAAAAACTGTTTTTACCCTAGCAAAAGCTTTGTATTCTTTTAGTACCATGTAGCATGACTTTTTTTACATACCAGTTCTGTTTTTCATGCTCTAGTTATAGTTTGGTCAGCCGTCTGCAGTAACGTGTGTCTGTGAATGCCCAGTACTCTCAGAGAAGTGGGTCTCGATATTTAATAAATGTAACAAAGCGGAGATAAATGTTAACATCGCAAAGCGTTGCAAGCTATAAATATACCCTAGGCAAAGCTTTGTGTTCTTTCAGTACCATGTAGCATGACTTTTTCACATACCGGTTGTTCTGTTTTACATCATGCTCCAGTTATAGTGTGGACAGCTGTCTGCAGTAATGTTTCAAAAACAGGGAACTGGTAGGCAGGGAAAGAACCAGCAAATAAACCAGCAAACAGCGAGTATCGTAGTTGTTAAACATCTCATATTGGTAAGGTTGAAATATTCAGAAGTACACACTTTACAATGGCTGTTTTGCAGTTGGCTGCAAATACTATATAAATACAATTTAAATGATGTGCTTTGCGAGATTGCTGCCTGCTGTATTAAGGTACAAGGTAGAAATATTTACTGTGCACTTAAATAATTTGATATCCTGGGTATCTAGGGTTGCTGTCCGTAAACTAAAAGGGTACAAACACAGGCTGTTTATTTAGTTAATAGCGTTTGCTATGCATGTGTCGGGATTTCATGTGATGGCAAATTATATGACGAGATAACATACCGGACGGGAAAGCGGAGTCGGGCTTTTTCATGTTGGGAATCTCAGAGTCAGGATTTCGTACAGATCCCCAGGCAGGGTGTCAGCAGCCAGCATTCTATGAGGTTGAGATACCAGCATCCAGTCTGTTCTGCTACAGTTGGAGTATCTGGGGTTGATGCATGTATGAGGGGATCAGCTGGCACAGGTTATTGGATTTGATTTTTGAGTGCAGGTTGGAGGGGGAGGACCTGTTGCCAAACCAGCGTTAAAGTTCCCTAGAATAATGTGCTCCCTGGCAGGTTAGGGTTGCAACACCTTCTGCAGTATGCCTGTTACCACGCTGGTGGATTTTCCCATGTGTACAGTGGATTCCCTTGATTAGTACTGGAATGTGGTCTCGAAAGGATAGGATCTCTGTGGGATTTAGTGATGGCTTCTTAGTGGGTGATGGTGAAGCTGAGATGGCAGGCAGTGTAGATGAGGACCCCGCCTCACATGAAGCAGGCCTGACTGTGGGAGAGGTAGACCAGGATATCTGTAACTGAGGAGCCGAGGCAGGAAGAGAGCCAAGTTTCTGTTAGGATGAGGAAGTCGGGGTTATTAAGAATTATCCAGTCATTGACTTGATCAGTTTTGGGGAGGAGGCTCCTAATATTGAAATGAAATATTCTGAGGCCTTTTGGTAGGGGGAGGGAGCTGCCATTGGGGATTTGAAGGAGGGCCAGGATTGGCCTTCATGTCATTGCCCAGGAGGAGCAGCAGCATCTGGAGGAATTGACTACCCTGAGGAGGGACTCTATTGAGAGTGCTGGTTGGAAGTGGAAGGGAGGGGGTGTAGAACTTGCAACCTTATCAGAACCTCTGGGTGAGACCAGTTGTGAAGGAGTAGGCCTGGGTGAACATTTGCGTAATATGCGACTGGATCAAACTTGGTGGAGGGCTAGTGGCAGATGGTGGGAATAAGAATGTAAAGCAATAGCACCAACACTGTAGGACTCAAAGCTGGCATGGGTAGGAGGTGGGGACAGTTCAGGCCACTGAAATGACGGGTGATAGTAGAGGCAGTACCGATAAAATTCGTTATTTGTTTCGCTTCCTAGTACCCTGTACAAATGGTACACAAGGCTCATCACTAGGCTGGGCAGAGACTTCCAAAATGGCATTGTTACACTATGAGGTTAATAGCTGTTTCTACAGTACATGCGCTCACTGACAGCTCCTATGGTGGCTGGCTGTTGGGGGAGAGGAGAGCTGTGCCGGTTGCCGTACTCCACTGTGAGCACCAGACACTGTGGTGGAGGGGAAGGGTGCAGGGAGGTGGGATGTGAGTAGGCGGATCAGTGGGAGGGTGTGAGTCTGTTCGGGGAGGGACCACTGGACACCAAGGAGTTCTCTAACAAACATATACTGGTGGATCGGAGTGGGGAAACCACTGGACACCAGGGATATCACTAAAAGGAGTATACTGGGGGGGACCACTGTACATCAGGGATGCCACTAAAAGGAATATACTGGGGTATGGGGGTGGGGAGAACCACTGGACACCATGGATGTCACTAAAAGGAATGTACTGGAGGATTGGGATGGAGGGAACCACTGGACAGCAGGGATATCACTAAAGGGAATATACCTGGTGATCGGGGGGTGGGAACTACTGGACCACCAAGGCTATCCTTTTATAGAGGCAGGGGCACTAAGAGGTTGCTCGTCCCATGCAAATGAGCCCATAATAAGCATGCAAATGGACTCTTAGTGCCTTGAAATCCCAGTGGGCTCATTTGCCTGCTTGGGCTGACTTGGTGCTATCCCGTTTAGGGCAGCGCTATCCCCTTTGGACAGTCAACCCTGGTCTGTGTTAAGGCAGCACAGATTCACTTAGTGCTGTGCAGACATGGACCAGTATTCATGTGGATAGCACCCTCTGGCGAGTGCTGTCACTCTGAATATTGCAAGAGCCGAGGAGAGTGCAGGGGCAAGCGCACATAAATGACCGTGCTGCACTTGCCCTGTTTTTTAAATATCTGGGCCAAAATGTTTTTATAAATCCTTGTATTTAGCATTAACAGCACTGCACTACAGAATGTTATCCCTGTAGGTCGCATGCTGAAACCACTCACTTCAGAGGTAAAGTATAGCTTGAGGCTGTAGCAGTGTGGGTCCCATCTTTTCCTCCCCCCTTTCATTTTGATATTTTGTATTCTGTCAATACAGTATTGATTAATTAGTTAACTTGCTCTCATAAAACCTTTTTCATGTTTAGAGGGATGCTGTTGGATACCGATGGGCACTCCAAAGTATTGACCATCATTCAGTTATTCACACGGTGCTTTCTTCAGATGCTGCAGCAGGATACTCAACAGGTTAGCTTGCGTTTTTCTTCTTTTATAGCAAATCTGATAGTTGGGAATAATAACTGCTCACTTTTATATGATGTTTCAAATTAGAAGGTGTCTTGTACATGTTTCATCCTTTTCAAAGATTAAGGGCACAAAAACCAACTAGATAGGACATGGTTGAAGCATGTACATACCTCAGTGGGGCAAATGAAGTGGATAGCAAGGAATTGGTCAGACTGTGAGCTAAAGCAGAGGGTTATAGAGGTGTGCAGTAAGCTAAAGGAGGTGGAGGTCTGTGCAAAATTAGTGGGGGGATTCAAACAAGGGTGGGACAGATACAAGGGCTTGGTAAAGGCCACCAGGAGGAAGGGGGAGAGGGGAAGAGAAGATGCTCTAGGGCTGTCTTATTCAAAGTAAGTAAGAAAGAAAGGGTAACAAAGAACAAAAAAGGGAGGGAAGGGGCCATCAGAGGAAGGCCTATTGATCTATCTAGTCTGCTCGAATTAGAGAGAGAGAGAGAGAGAGAGATAGATAGATACATAGATACATAGACAGATAGATATCTCTGTTTTTGTACAGGTTAAAGACTATTAGTACAGAGTCCTATTTCAAAGCCATTCTGTTACTGGTGCCTGGTTACAGAATAAAAATTGGTTATAGAATAAAATTAACATAATGAATACAAATCCAGTTATCTCAAATACAAACACAAGTAGATAAACAATATACCCAAACCTCCTAAATTATACCAAGTAACACACAAGTGACATTAATACATATATTAATCGATTGTAAATCACCACATAGATTGCATGCAATTATCTTGTAGGAATGGGTAGAAACGATGGGCCAAATAGCCTTTTTCTGACGACAGAGTCTTTGTTTCTGAGTTCAGCCCTTGTTTTTTTTTTTCCTAATGCCATTTGTGGGTTTTTTTTTTTTAACTTGAATTTTATTTAAAAAAATTACAAAACCAGGGTGCAGTACAGTACAAGTAAATTCATGTATCATGATGCAATAAATAGAGAATTATGCCTGTGCAGGTGTGTATTATGAGGATTTTTCATACACCTGAGGTGTGTGATAATCCATAAACCCCGAGAGTGAAACTCGAGGGGTTTATGAAATTATCGCACACTGAGGGTGTGTGTGAAAAATCCTCAAAAGACATACCTTGCATAGGCATTGTTTCTTATAATAACTGGTACAAGGTTTAGGCAGAGAAAAAAAACTGAAAACTGTATTTGTGTAGTCAAGTGTGTCTCTGAGCAACCGCTGTAGTCACAGTCAACTCAGGTCAAATACCACAAGATTGGAAACTAGCTAGAATAACCCCTATTCATAAAACAGGTAATAAACAACAAGTAGAAAACTATAGGCCTATCAGTATTACTTCTGTTCCTGGGAAACTACTTGACTCCATGATTAAAGACAGCATACTCAATCACATTTCCAGTAATAACAGGATTCAAGTCAGCATGGTTTTACTAAAGGGAGATCCTGTATGACAAATCTAATATGCTTTTACGAACAAGTTAGCAGATCATTGGATGAAGGAGAATCGGTTGACGTCATCCCTAATGATTTTAGCAAGGCCTTTGACAAGGTACCACACTGGGCTATAGCTGAAAAACTTACAAACTTCAAACTTAATACAGACATTATAAGATGGATAATTAACTGGCTGGCGAATGGGAAGCAGATGGCGGCAATTAATGGGTTCCTTTCTAGTGAGGGGAGTGTGACCAGCGGAGTGCCACAGGAGTCAGTCCTGGGACCTATAATATTTCAGTTGTTTATAGCGGACCTCGGCTCTAACAATCAGAACACATTAGTAAAATATGCCGAAGACATCAAAATAGGAGGCCCATGCACCACCAAGGAACAGAGTAAAACCCTTCAAACGGATTTGGACAAAATCACTGAATGGGTATACAATTGGGGAATGGTATTAACCTTGATAAGAGCTGCATATTTCACATGGGACATAAAAACACAAACAATAAATGCATTTTAAATAATACAACTTTAAGAGATGTAGTCAAAGAAAAAGATCTTGGGGTTTATATAGATACAGACTTGAATTTCCAAGAACAGTGCACTTCAGCGGTATACAAAGCAAACAGGACAATGGGTTATAGTCATAGAAATGCTGAAATAATTATGCCATTGTATACTTCCTATGTTAGACCTCATCTTGACTACAGAGGGCAACTTTGGTGCCCATACAAGAAAGTAGAAACTGTCAAAGTAGAGAAAATACGGCTTAGAAAACAGGCAAGCAATCCCTTGCATTCTGATTGCCCTCTTAGGCGGGTGCCCTAGGCAGATATTTTTCAATAGTGCCAATTCTGGGTGCCCCATCACTAAGGATATTCTTGGGCACCCCAAAGTTTTACTCTCACCAACCACCATTTTTTTTCCACTCGCATAGAGTGGCCAGCCCCCCCAGCACTCTGTACAAAAATTCCAAATACTAACACTGCCTCGAGGACTGCCTGTCTTCCTGGTCGCACAAAACAAAAACAAGAAAACTTTTTTTGTTTGTTTTTCCGAGTTTTACTTTTGTATTTGTCTGCTGGCTCACTCGTTCTCAACTGCACCTGCCGACCTTCTCCTCCATGTTGCTCCTCAGTGGGACTCTTCGCCCGCTACCACCACCCCATGCCGATTCTCAATATCCTTAACTTTTCTATACTGTAGCCCCTCTTGGTACCACCCATGGAAATGGAGCACAAAACTACAGCACACAGCAACGTGGTTCTTAAAAGAACAGTGCGCGCCTTATGAGGGAACAAGTCTCCCCATTGAACAGTGAAACGCAACCATAACTGCCCCAAAACAACACAAGCAGATAACAAGTAAGAGAAGAAAAAATGCACACAGCCATCTGGTTTTTTTTTCGTTCTTCAAAACCGCCAGAACATAACTGCCAGTTCCTTTCTGATACTCTGGCGCTACTGCCGCCTTTGCTCTCCCTTGCTGGCAAACAACCAGAAATGCTTTAAAAAAAGCAGCTTCAATGTTTAAAAAAGATACCTCTTCTCTGTTGATGCCCTTCCCCACTCCGATATAATCCTTCTGACATGCCATCCCATACAAACGGGGGTGGGGGTTAAAGGGCCAGTGTCACAAAAAAAAGAGAACACATGCTGTGTGTGAAATGGACAGTACCTTCTCAAGCAAACCAACTGTGACACTGGGGAGAGGGGGCAGAACGTCTCACCACAGAAGCAACTATAAATGACTGCAGTGCCCTCTACTGACATACCAGTGGAGGGACTATTTTATGGGAAAAAAACAACGTTACAATCATTTCTACAGTTTATTTTTGTTTCCTTGACACTTTTCATTTCTTACGTAAAAAATGTCACGTGCCCATTTTCTAAGTGCAATAATGCCCTCCAGAGTGGGCAGTATTGGGAAATACTGGACCTTCTGGGGCGATACGGCCCTTTGCCTGTGGTGTTGGGCCTCATTACGCCCCTGGGTGGTCTGGTATTTACCAATGTTGCCCACCCTGTCGGGTATTATTGATTACATAGAATAACTAAAACCACCAAAAATGTGGAACACTTAGACTACCAAGAGAAAATAAACAAATTACAACTGTACCAACTAGATATCAGGAAAAGAGGGAATCTGATGTTGCTGTATGATATATTGCAGGATAATGAACTCAAAAACAATCTTAACTTTGTATACAGAAGCACAAAATCTGTTACCAGGGAACACCCTCTTCAGTTACAATCCACATCCTTTAAGCCTACTAAAAGGAAATACTGCTTTACCCAGAGAATAATTAACCTGTGGAACAGACTTCCATATGGGGTAGTAAGCAGTACAGCTAAAAACACATTTAGAAATAGGCTGGATACATACGTAAAACAAGGTGGTGATGTGTGTTATTATCAAGATGAATGAGGTGCTACATATGGGCTATATGCCCTTTCAGCCCTCTAAAATATCCAGTGACAAATACAGTGTACTTCCTTTTGTGCTTCATTGAAGTGACAGCTTGAGGAAGAAAGCGCTATAATAACCCACTATCGAGTTATTATGGAATTCAGCGGGTTATTACGGCGTTTTATCAGGACTGCATGCCTCCCCGGGGGCGCTTCCAGTCCCCGCTTGCTGTTGCTTCTTCCTCTGGGATACAGCCGTCGATTGCTTCGGCGTTGACCCCTCCTGCCACCCAAGCCTCAGCTCCCACCAGACCATCCCCAGCAGCGAGTTCCATCAGCCGTTCTACGGCAGATGAAGGTCTGTCAACCTCGGGCTCACTCAGGTCATCGATGCCAGCTCCACTGCTGTGACCTCGGCAACCGTAAGGTCCACCAGCACCAGGCTCCACTGGCTCTGCTTCAGCAGGTGGTGCACCAGCGGCACTGGGGCCTCTGCCCCCTCCATCGTTGTCCTTGGCACCTGTGTTGCCTCTTCCTACCGTCGACCTAAACATGGTCCTTTCTTCCATTACAGTGGTGCTAATCCAGTAGCTTATTCCCTGGCCTGCGCCTTCGTCACCATTGCTGGGGAGAGCTGCCTCTGTGTTGACATCGGTTTGGCCCCAGCGCACTATGCCCTCTCGGACATCATCTGCATCTTTACCGTCAGTCCCTGCCTCAGACCAGGTCGATACTGAGGAGGAATACCACCCAGATCTCAAATCCTCCCTGATGGTGAGGATGAAGAGCAAGATAATTGGTGGTGACTCCTCAGACAGATCCGCTGGCTCTTCAGGAAGCGAGGACTCTATGAAACATATTCCGAGATCCCCTCCTGAGGACCCCTCCTTCTTCTGTTTCATGAAGCAACTTCAGGCTGCCATGGGGTTCCAGTCTGAAGAGAAAGATCTCACCAGGAGTAACCAGATAGATTTCCTGGAGATTCCTGTGTCTCCTCCTAAGGTCATTCCTCTTTTGCTTCCAGCCCTGGATGATGCTGCCACTGCATCCACAGGCCTAACATGGTCCCTGCAATGCCTAAGAAGGCTGACAGGCTTTATCAGGTCCCTCTAGTGAAGCTTTTCTGTGCCGACCACCCAGAAATTGACATAGTGGTCATCAAGACGGCACATGAGAGGTCCAAGGTGCCCAAACACCTTAGTTCCCCTCCCTCCTGACAGGGAATCTAGGAGGATTGATCTTTGGGGCAAGATAACCTTTTCTTCAGCCACTTTAGGCCTCAGGATTGCCAGTTACTTGCCCCATATGGTGAAATGGCAGAACACCCTCTGTAAGAAGGGCAGAGCTGCAGCACAGGCCCTTCCTGAGGGTCCCCAAAGGCAGGAACTTCTTGAGACTCTCCAGGCTGCGGCAGATGTCAGCAGATAACTCGTAAGGGGCATTTATGACATGGCTGATACCACGGTCAGGGCTGCTGCCACTGGCATCTGCCTTAGAAGGCACTCCTGGCTGAGGTTCTCTGGATTTGGTGCAGATGTCCAGCAGAACATTCTGAACTGAGGTAGCCATCCCTCGAGTGGAATGAACATAGACAGGACCAGGAAGCTGCTTACCATGCTTCTGGTAACAAGATATAATACAATCGGCCAGGCATTTGGACAGGCCTTGTTTAGAAATCAGTGTGCCCATCATTTAGGGGCAAAAGCAATAAACAGCTGAGAGGAAACGCAGTTTGGCTGTTATATTTTTTTGTTTTTCTTTTACGTTGCCATGATCTGACTACAATTATGAGTTGATAACTCAAGAGTCCTTTGCATATAACACACTCACAAAGAGTGTGTCTTTGAGATATTAAGCCTTCCAAGCATCACTACTTAAGTTGTAGGACACTTGCTAACTATTCAGTGATTTTTTGCAATGGGTGTGACATATAAACTATGGTTTGGCATTCTTTTTATAATACAAGAACACTGTGTGCGTTTTGGAGCAGTTCAGTCGGGAACCATCTACATATCTCTCACACACATGAATAGTGATTGTAGGGGTATTACACATTCAAGGCTCACTCTTCTACTAGTAGGACATTTGCTGGCTGTACAGTGATTTTGCAGTCAGACTGAAAAGTAAACCATGGTTTGCATATTTTTTTCTAGAAAACGGGTAGAGTGCATTTACTTATCAGTGAAGGCAACTCTTATATTGATTGAGCTGATACAGCTCTGCCTGCCAGTCTAATATCAAAAAAGAGACTAACACAGGATTTCACACAGTGTGCAGAGGCATCTCTACTGAGCTGTCAGGTCGTAACTGTAGTCAGACAATGGCAACATAAAAAAAAATGTAACAACCAGAACACTTTACACAGTCACTTCTACCGTAACACTGATATAGTTCTGCCTGCCACTCTAATCGCAAGGCTTGAATATCTAGCACATGATTTCATACAATATCAGTGTTTGGGTGCTATGAGTATGATTTAATACTGCTGAATCAGTTACCTGAGAAACGGCTTTTATCACCGTCTGCAGTGTGTGGATGGGTCTCTACTGAGCTGTCAACTTGTAACTATAGTCAGACCACGGTAACAAAAAATAATAAAAAGACAAACTGCGCATCACTGTCACTTCTTCCACAACACTGATACAGCTCTGCCTTCCACTCTAATCGCAGTACTGGAATATCTAACAAAGGATTTTGCACAATATCGATGTTTGGGAGCTATGAGTATATTTTCCAATTGCCAAGTCACTTGACTGACAAACAGCTTTTATCATTGTCTGTGTGGGAGTTATGAACGTCATCAGAGGTTTCATCTGGAACACACAGCACGAGCTGGGCTTTCATGCTGAACTGAACAGCTGAGCCAAAACGTTGTCGCTAGGACAAAAATTGGCAGTGTTTGCATAAAATCTGGTTACTGGTGCATATTTATGGCCCCCCCCCCCCGTTACCCGGGGTTACTAGAATCCCAGTAAGACCTAGTGGTAGGTAGGGAAGGCAGCTTGTAAAACTCCAGTTAAATGGATTTCACATTGTCTCACTCTGTTCTCGGTCTCAGCTGAGACTGAGGGATGACATCACCATAGAACTATCGCAGCTGCATGAGCCACGTTGGAATCTGCAGAAGGGAGTTAGATTAGAATGTTGGGAGTTTTGAACAGTAGTCTGTAGTCAGTCAGTAGTTGGAGACTGTTGTGAGAGGAGCACAGCAGTTCTGTGCACAGGCTCTTGGAGCCTCAGCTCTGAAACAGAGCTACTTTTAGGGAAAGATGTGTGTTTCCGCCTAAAGAGGGACACAGTAAGCTGTTCTTTAAAGTGGTGGAGACCGCTGATTCGGGTCTCTGTGCCCCATCCCTGAGGGGATGCGGGTGGAAGGTTTGCCTGCGATTCCAGGGACAACACCCTGGCTACTGCTGGAGAAGAAGCTGCCTTATTTTCCCATGTATGTGGGGTACAAGAAGATTTCAAGATTCACCTGTGGGGCACCTGAAGCCGAAGGGTGAGTTCTGCTCTTTCTAAAGGGCCCATGTTTCATCCTGAACTGTGTTAAAGTGGGGATTGAACTGCTGAAGTAGTGGGAGGCCTAGAGTAATAGGATTAGCCAAAAGTAAAAGTATGTTCTAGTCCAGCACAAGGGTAAAGTCAAGACATGTAGAGGAGATGTGATATACGTCTACCCTGTAATCTACATTGCCAAGCTTTCAAAAGAGTAGTTTAGTGTCCAGAGAAATGGCCGGGTATGGATTGTGGGAGCTGGAGGTGGGAGACCCCCCATCTTTAGTAACCAGGTCCATCTCTACGGATTTGCTCTGTGGATTTCTACTTTGCCTCATGCACTTGGCCAGTGATGAGGGAAGTACCCAGATGTGGGATTGGAAAGGAAATTTCCCTTAAGGAGTCGAAGGCTCTAAGGTGGTTTGGAGAGTCACCAACAGGAAAACTGGTTCATTTCCATTTGGACCACAGTCAAGTGACCGGTTGGGGAACTGGACCATGGGAAAAACCCAAGTAGTGTACAAGTCGGGCTGTGTACCCAAAGCTGAGTGCAAGTCCGGGCTGTGTGCCTGGTGGGTTCAGAGCCTGAGGGCTGGAATAGTGAAGAAGTGTTCTGTGTCTCTAATCTGCATTACCAGGAATGTAGCCCCGTGGGGGTCTGTCTATGCTTTGTTTATTCAGTTTGGATGTGAATAAAAGCCACACTTTAGAATCCCATTCCTGGTTTTGGACATTAGTTATTGCTTCCTGTGTTCGAATTTACTTGGGTGCCCCTGTGCAGAGTAGCCAAACCTAGGCCCCCTGTGCCGAGTAACCTAGTCTTCCCCAAACCCAGTCCCCACCAGGTACTGCTGTCAGCTTCAACAGCATGCCACCTGTCGTTTTGCAAAAAGGCAGGGGTGAGGGCTTTACATTTAAAAAAAAAAACAACAAAACACCATGTAATGATTTGGGATTAGTCTTTATTAAATCAAGTCACATCTATTTCCTAACTCCTTTAAGATCCCTGAGAGAATGGCCTGTCTGGCAAAAATGTTTATCCATAGGAATCTGTTTATCTGGGCGTCCAATATTGAATCTGCAGTGTCGTCTGCCAGGATCAAGCACAGTATTACAGTTTTTTGCTCAGATATCTTGCAGGATCTCAGTGAAACCCAATGGTAATTACTTCAGTTTGTCACACAGTAAACTGTCTCACAGAGTGCTTAGTCCTGGGGACTGGCACTGTATGTCCATTCATTTGTTTTCCGAATGCTTGCCTGGTTTCGCCCACGTACATGCATGGTGGTGCCTGGGCACTTGTAACTTCTGCTCAGATAGAGCATGTAGCTGGCGTCCCATGAGAAGTATCCTTTTGGTTTGGATTCCACCCTGGTGTGTGGAAACCACTAATGTACCACTATATACTGTGGTTGGGCAGCAATTTTGTTGTCTGTCTCTAACACTACATACAGCAGCTCACTCACCCTAATACGGCTTAAAGAGGGAGTCTGGCCAAACTTTCTAGCATCAATAAATTCAGAATTTGGATCTGCATATCCCCAGTTAGCCACATGCCAAAAATGAATCTCTGAGTTACTGTGTTTATAAGTTACAAGTCATTTTGTAACCCGAAATTTACAGCCTGTTCAAAAAAGCCAGTTTCAGTAAAGAGCTACTGATGATGAAACAACCAGAACTCACAGCCTAGTCCTTCTTGCAAACTACCTTACAAGATGTATTTCTCCCACATTACACAAAACTGCAGTGGTATTAAACATCTGGAAAAGGAAAGCTGACAGTGGGTGAGTCAGGGCATGCATTTCCATAATGTGCAGATGCAAGGTACAGTACTTAAGAATGTGATGGCGGTGGTGGAACACAGTGGCAAGCATGGCTTTAGAATGACAAAAATATGTGCAATTTTTATAATAGTGCAGGGATGAGATTTCGAAATGTCACCAGACTGCAGCTGTGGAATGCAGCAATGGCACAATCTCAGAAAGTAGGTGGGACACACAGTTTTCAAAAGTGGCAGGGGTGCTAAAATTCTTAATGTGGCGGTGTCGTATAGTTTTAGAATGTGGCAGAGATGCACAATTTTGAAATGCGGGAGACACATAGTTGTGGAAGGTGGTAGGGATATGTAATTTTGTAATGTGTCTTGGATGGATTAATTTGGCATGTGGTGTGATGCAAAATTTCAAAAGTGTTTTTGGTTGCTTGATTTCAGATTGCAGTGGCAACATTCAATTTTAGAATGCGGCGTGGACGTGAAATCTCAGAAAGTGGCAGTGACGCAGTTTCAGAATCTGGTAGCAACATGGAAGTTCAGAATGAGGCAGGATGCATAATTTTAGAATGTAACTTCAGCATGCAATTTTTTAATGTGGCAGTGACACTCATCTTCAGAATGTGGTGGGGATGTGCAGTTTTGGAATATGGCGGGACCTCACATTTTCAGAATGTAACAATGACAGGCAATACTGGCACATGGAAGTTTACACACAGTTTCAGGATGTGGCAGGCAGGTACAATTTCGGAAAGTGGCGCTAGACACTCAATTTCAGAATATGGAACGTGGCATGCAGGTACAATTTCAGAATGTGGCGGTGACGCTCAATTTCAGAATGTGGCGGTGACAAACACTCGCGTGACTTCGGAATGTGATGGTGTTGCACAACTTCGAAATGAGGCAGTGTCGTGCGACTTCGGAATGTGGCAGTGATGCGTGACTTTGGAATGTGGCGGTGACTCACAACTTTGGAATGTAGCAGTGGCGCAGAGTTTTGGAATGCGGCAATGATGCTCAGTTTGAATGTGGTGGTGACGTATAGTTTTGGAATGTGGTGGTAATGCACAGTTTCAGAATGTCGCAGTGACACAGTTTTGGAATGTGATGGTGACAGTTTCAGAATGTGGCACTGAAACACAGCTTTGGAACATGGTGTGGATGTGCAATTTTGGAATGTGGTGAGGATGCACTAATTTGAAATATGGCTGGGACGCACAATGTTGGACTGTGGTGTGGATGTGATGCACAATTTAAAAATATGTTACCGGCCCGGTGGCGCTGAGGGTTGAGGCGCTGGACGGCACACCTCGCGCCACGCCGGCGACCCGTGTTCGGGAATGGGCATGGGTTGCCGTGGGTCGGCAGGGAGGAGATGGATTGAGCGTCCAAGGGACTGTTCTCCATCTCTGGGGAGGATTCGGCGGCGGTGCTTGCCTGACCCCTAAGCGGAGGCTGGGGGTTGACAACCGCAGTAAGCTGCAGCTATGAGAGCGGGGCGTGGCAGGCGGCTTGATTGGGCATGCAGGGAGCGTCGTGCACCCAATCGCTAATCGTCATTGCACCCATGACCACCGGAGGAAAACAGTGGAAAAGAGAGCCCGCAGTATGAAGTTGTTCCCCACGGCGCCGCTCCTGGAAGGGCATCTCCTGGCATGGATCCATTGGGGTGGGTTGAGTCGTTCCCCACCACCCTGCGCTTGAAGGAGCAAGTCACGGGTGCATAATGGAGATTCACCTGATGTTCAGGGATGGCGGCTGGAACAGCGGATGGCGGGTCGCAGCCGGAGCTCTGGAGGAGAAATAATAATACAAAAAAAAAAAATATGGTGGAAGCATACAATTTTGGAAAGTGGCAAGGGCAAGCAGTTTCAAAATAAAATGGCGTGTCCTGCCATATTACAACAGCGTACATCCTTACTTATATTCCAGAATTGCCAGTCCCCCACTAAATTCTTAAGTGTGTGTCCCTGTCGCATTCTGAGATTGAGTGTTCCACCACACTGTGAGATGGACATTCCTGTCACATGCCGAGATTACATGTCCCCCCCCCCCCCAGACATTCTAAAATTGTGCACCACTTTGACAGTCTATACCTTTGTTCAGTGCTGCATTCCAAAACCACCTCCCGGTGCCTTCTAAAGTACAGTGCCATGCATCTGAACATTCTGGAAATGCAAGCACTGCAGGCAACCCTGTGTCAGTTTTTGTTTTTTAAATAAATACTGCAGCTACAGTGTTGATAACTTTGAAGAAATAGGTTCTATAAGGTTGCCGACAGGGAGGACTAGTCAGTGAGTTCTGGTTGTGACATCATCAGTGGCTTTTCACTGAAACTGGCTTTTTTTTGAACAGGGAGTGAAATCAGGGTTACAAAATAGCTCATAACTTTAAAACAAAGTAACTTAGAAACCTAATTTGGGTATGAGATTTATTGGGGGTAGGCTGATTCTAATTCTGAAATGTAGATGGACTCCCTCTTTGAACAACACTGACCTACAGTCAGTGAGTTGGCATTATGCCAGAATGTAACACAGCCAGAAAACATTTTAAAGGACTGTGGTTTTTCAACTGGTATTGAACAAGGACAGTAGTTACTGCTGCATCTGTTAAAATGAAGGAGAAAAAAATAGGGATGGGCTGGAGACACTGCAGCACAGGGTGGCGAAAATGATTCAGCTCTTACGATGAGTGCCTCAAGGCACAAAACATGTACTCACTGTGCTGGAGACCAGAAGGAAGAGGGGAGATATGATGGGGACCTTCAAGTTCCTAAAAGGAATTAACGAAGTGAAAAATGTATGACTTGGGACTTAGTATGGGTATCCTTTGTTTTACACATACCAAATACTGGTACTGTGAAAATAGTCTTAAAGAATACCTAAACTGTCTTTTTACACATTTTTTTTTTAAATGACTGGGCCCAGGTCACTAGTGGTGTCCCCCAGGGATCTGTACTAGGACCCTGTCTCTTTAACATATATATATATATATATATATATAAACATCTTTGAAGAATGAAGATCAGAATATATGGTTATCAGAGTTTGCGGATGACTGCAGGTTGGGGGCGATTATAAACAATAAAGATAATGGGGACATTCTACAAGAAGCCCTCGAGAACATTTACTGCTGGACAACTATAAACAAGCTAGAACTCAGCATGGGGAAATGCAATATGAGGATCAGGTATAACATGGGGAAATTATGGACTCAATGAAACATCTGAGGAAAGGGATCTGGGGTCACAGTCAGTGCACACTTACAATTTAGCTCACATTGCGGTAAAATGGTTAAAAAAGGCTAACCAAACAAACTGCATATTGAGACATATCGCTAGTTGGGATAGTAGAGTTATAATGCCACTCTACCCCAGCTTGTACATACCTATGAAACCTATAACTCCATAGGCTTGTAATGTAGAGGTTGCTGTTTACATTTATACTGAAACTACATTTCTTAAAGTAGGATAAATGCAGTTTCGTAGCATTTGAAAATTGTAAATAAAGCCTTTCCTGATTCAAAAATCCTGCTCTGAAAACCCTAAAATGGCTGACTTGATGATGTCAACGGGGAGAGAGATGCACAGCTCTGCATATGAATACTAGCAGTACGGACTATACTGAAACTGAATAACTTTAAAATGGAAAATGATAGCATGGTACTGTGAGCACGAAAGTTATTCAGCCAACAAAATCTACAAAATGAGTGGTGTTTCATTTATAGCTATATTTTGTTTATTTTTTTTAGAATTAGCAAAAAAAAAAAAACAGCAGAAAACTCAGGGTTTTTGTTTCAATTTTTTGACAAAGCGAATAACTTTAAAACAAAAAAAAAATAGCATGGTACTGTCAGCACAAAAATATCTACAAAATAAGTGGTGTTTCATTTATAGATACTGTTTAGTTGTTTTTTTTATTTGCAAAGAAACAGTAGAAAATTCAAATTTTGTTTTCCTTTTTCAGTAAACAAATGCAAGTAACTTTAAAACATAAAAATGATAGCATGGTATTATGAGCACGAAATTTGTTCAGCACAAAAATATCTACAAAGTGAGGCGTTTCATTTTTATATACCTTTCAGATTTGTTATAATCAGCAAAAAATGGTAGGGAATTCATTTTTCTTTCTCTCTTTTTTGGAGGTACTGTATGGAATAAATGGAATATGCTATCCCCCCCCCCCCCACTGGAAATATCGTTGATGTAGCCATGGATACACTTGCACACCACCTAGGAAGTGCGGTAAAAATTCCCATAGGATCACATTGTAAATTGTAAGTAAGGAATAACACGACAGGGTGTGCAGCAATGCTAATTGTAAATTGTAAGTAAGCCATAACAGACAGCAGGGCGTGCAGTGATGCTAAATTACTGCATGCCCCAGGTGGGTTGTGAGGTGGCACCTTGTGGCATCAACCACTTGGGAAGTATGAATGTCTTCTCTCAGGTGCCGAACGCACCTATGCTGCCACAGAAGCGCATGCTAAGGACATGGGAGAGTCAGCAGGTGACTGCTCTGAGGAGCACCATACCCCTGGCTTCTTCGTCTGGAAACAGAGGTAACATTCCAGCTTAAATGGCACATAGCTGAATGACACAAAATGAAACGAAAAAAAGAGAAACAGCAGAGTGAGATGTAGCTCTGGGTAGTATGGAGAAGGCAGATCTTACTTCAAGGAAGGCTCTTGCAGCAGGTCACATCGGTGGGACTAAGCCGCCAGGCGCTAGGAACACACGGAAACTTGTAATTAGCAGTCTATCACGGGGAGGCCAGCTAGCATCAGTTAGCTGACATAAGCCTCACCTGTGTAGGTGGGTAGTCCCCCACACCTACCTCAGTTCTTTTCAGGCCATCGACAAGTGTACATTGGACCTTAGCGGATGCCGCAGCTACAGTCGACTACCATTTCCCATGCTTACTGCACTTTTTTTATTTTTTGGTTTTCTGCTGTGTAAAACATCAATTTTTCGGTATTCTCATCGACAAGTTTACATCTTCTCCACCAGCCTCATCTTCTGACCACTCCACTAAGTGTACCTATGGTAAATAGATCCCTGAAAAGGACAGCTACTCTGCATGTCTTATATGCCTAGGCCCCAGCCATGACACCGAAGCCTGCCAGTTTTGCCAGAAATTCAACCAGGCCACTCGGAGACATCGCTTAAAAACTCTGGAGAGCCATCTTTTGAAGCAGAAGTTGGTCGCAGTGGAGACAAAGCTGCAGGTCAGGAGCTCTTTGGCTTCGCCGGCACAGTCCTCCGGTGCCTCTTTGTCTTCTCACAAGGAGAAGTTAGGGAAGCATAAGCACCGGGATAAACACCAGTACCAAGCCTGGTCAGCTTCCCATTCACGGTCGCCCCACAAACCTTCAGCTGCAACTGGGTTGTCCCCCTGCCTGGGATCGGCTCCTCCAGCCCCACCAGCCCTTACTTCCTCTGGCCTCCCGGCGGCTCCGCCGCCTGCCCTTATTTCAGTTTCAGGCTGCGGCACTTTGTGGCAGGGGACTTCGTCTCCTGCTCCACAGCCCCTGACACTCAGGCACATATCCTCCATGGGCTCTCAGCCAGGTGGGTTGGTCTCTTGGGTGTTGACTCCACAACCGTCACCCCCCACCACCACGGCACTGCCTTTGTTAGCTCCCATCACTGGAACCGACATCAGTCCTGCAAGGCAACTCCCG
Source organism: Neoceratodus forsteri (assembly GCA_016271365.2). Lineage (NCBI taxonomy): Eukaryota > Metazoa > Chordata > Ceratodontiformes > Ceratodontidae > Neoceratodus > Neoceratodus forsteri. The sequence goes on from CM057453.1 coordinate 1,630,429,810, forward strand.
CAGCAGGCTACCATTGTCTCTTCCTCACTGGCGTCGCCTCTGCCCTTAACTTAGAGGTCTCCATCCCCTCAGGCACCAGCTTCCCCAGCTGGGCCAGCACCAGCATATCCTTCACCCTGGTGCTCCAGGCCGTTGCCTGCTGGGCGCCACCAGTGCTGCCGCAGCCCCAGCCTATGGGCCCAACTCTGTTGTTGCCCCTACCGTAACCTATGACGCAGCTGATGCCTGATGGCCTGTTACTGGATTCCCACCCGGTGCCAGGTGGACCTACGTGGGGGTACCTTTTGCTGGCTCCTCAGCCGTCGTACCCTTCACTGGCACCTTCTTTTCCATTCCTGCCAGTGTATAATATAGCACCCAAGGTGGATTATAATGCCCTTTTTTCAGCATGGTGGTCCTTTATGCAAAAGCAGACCCCCACCCCTCAGGGCCTGCCTCTGGCATCCCCCCCTTCTGCACTCCCTAGGATCCCCAGCCCCAGAATCCAGATTGGACTGCTCCGAGTGAACCCCATATATCGGGGTCTTCAGGGGCTCGACCTGATGTCGGTTCAGGTTCTAGGAAGGATGATCACCAGCCCCTGGTGTTGGTCCCCAATAGTGACACTACTGAGGATGGCTTTGATTCTTCTGAGTCTTTTTCCTCTCCTGGTGAGTTTTTGGAGGGGGTTGACCAGGTCAAAGAGGTACTCAAAACCCCCCCCCGACGATCCATCCTTTATGGATGTTATGTGCCACGTCCAGTCTATCATGGGCTTGGAGATGGAGGAGCAGAACCTGGAGAGATGTCACTTGGCCTTCTATCTCTGGCAGCGGAATGCCCTCCCTGTGGTGGTGCCTGCTTTGATGGACTCCTATGAGGATGTCACTAAGGCAGCCTGGAACTACCCTTATACCACACCTCCGCTGCCTAAAAAGGCTAACAGCCTTTACCACCCCTGGCTGGCAAGCCTTTTCTGGGATCCACCATAAGGTGGACTCAGTGGTAATTAACGCAGTGCACAACCATACTAACAAGCCCAAGCACTTTAGTACCGTCCTCCCAGACAGACCGGGAGGCCAGGCAGCTGGATCACCCTGGCAAACAGGTTTTTGCCTCCACTACTGCGGCTGTCCGAGCTATAAATGATCTGGCCCACATGGTCCTGTACCAGAATGCTCTTTGGGACCAGGCCACAGACCTAGTACAGACTTTACCAGAGGACCCCACTAAGACGCAGCTCACCCAGCTTATGAAGTTGGGCTTAGACATTGGCAGTCATGTCCTCCAGACAGCTCATGATGCTGTAGATGCCTCCAGGCATGGGGCAGCTGCTGGGGTCCTTCTCCAGCGCCATTCTTGGCTCCGGGTATCTGGCTTTGCCTCGGACATGCAGACCAGCATTATGGATGCCCCCTTCCGGGGAGTAGTCCTTTTGGGGGGGGGGGATATCCAGGACATCATTTCTACCCTGCAGGAATCGGGGCGGGCCCTCAAGTTAGTCCATTTGCTATATCACACCTAGCCTAGAGCGAGCCAACGTCAGTCCTTCCACAGGTCCTCTTGCAAACAAACTCAGAACCAACCTGTCAAGGGACAGCACAAGCGTAAGGCCACAGTGGCCCTTGCTGCTGCCACCGCCAGAGCCCCCAGGGCCCCCCTGCCTGCGCCACCCTACCTTCTGACTCTTTAGCGACCCCCGCCGAGGATCCAAGGGAGGTGATCGGGGTTGGTTCTCCCTCCACCTAGAGGGCCCCGGCCGAGGATCCAAGGGAGGCGATCGGGGGTTGGTTCTCCCTCCACCTAGAGGGATGGCAGAGGGTAACCACAGACAGTTCGGTGCTCCAGATCATAGTACTTCTTCAGTTCGTGGTTCTTGTGAATATTGCTCCAGACCATGACACATGGTCACATTCTGGAGTTTCTAGAGTGGCCACCCAAAAATCCTCCGGTCCACTCCACCCCCCCCACACACACATACACACACACACACACACACACAGTTGTCTCTGGTTTGTGAGGAAATTCAGGCTCTTCCTCAAAAAAGGGCCATAGAGCGCATCCCTCAGGCTCAATGGGGAAGGGGGTTTTACTCCTGCTTCTTCCTCATCCCCAAAAAGTCCAGGGATCTCTGGCCCATCCTGGAACTGAACCATCTGAATCTGTCCATTGAGTACAAACGCTTCAGGATGGTCACCCTCCAGGGACTGTTGCCCCTTCTGCACTAAGGGGACTGGCTCAGTTGGATGGACATGCAGGATGCTTACCTGCACATCCAGGCCTTTCAAACAACATGAAGTCTTGCTATATTATGACATATGCAGTTTGTCCCAGCCTTAGAACTGCTCCGAAGGTGAAAGAGTTAACTTCCATGCCAGGCATGGAATCTTGACCGCGAGCTCGGTTGAAAAAACTCTGTCTGTTGATCTTCAAACTGAAACTGTCAGATTCTTTACTCTGCCTCACTGAACAGTCGCTCCAGAGATTCCTTCTACTGCTCGGTTCATTTGTCGGTTAAAAAAGTGTTATTTCTCGGTTTTCTAAACCGCAATTATATATTTTAACCGCAGCCGGTCGGTTCAAGCTCTGTCTGTGGTATCGTAAGTAATAGATAGGTTTTACATTTCTCTGTGTGGAACTTGCAAACGTTGTTATTGGTTCGGTTTGAACCGATCAGGTTGTTGTTAAAACTTATTAAATTACATTTAGAGTGCGGTTCCCGGTTCTTATCGGTTCTAAAAAACTGATTTAATTACGGTTTTCCACGACCCGTGACACGGTTGGGAACCGATAAAGGGTGTCTTGCTTGGCGATTTGCCGGAAAAGGGCAAGTTTTTGGTTAGGCTGGCATTATGTCTGAGAAACCCAAAAGAAAAACCGGGCCCACTGGGTTTCAACACTGTAGTGTCTGTGGGGAAGCCTTTGCCAAGGCTGACCCACACACCACATGTGTTTATTGTCTGGGGTTTGACCACCTCAATGCAGACTGCCAGATTTGCAAGAATTTCCCTGCAGCTACCCCGGATAAGAGAGTTGGTAGGCTCAGGGAACGAGAGGCCAAAAAGTCCGCTGACCCGGATGGCCAGCCCGGTTCAGTGCCAACCGAACCGGAGGGAGTGCCCTCTGACCAGGGCGATACTTACTCGGGCAAACGAAGAGCTGACTCGGAGGAGCCAGTTCCAGCAAAGAGGACTAGAAAACCAGCAGGTGTGGAGCCAAAATTTCCTTCTCCAACCGCTGCAGAGATAGCCAAAGTGATCCAAATTGTCCAGTCGCTTTCCCCGGTTCCATCCGAACCAGCACCATCAGGTAAACGGTCGGTTCGGGCGATTCCACCGGTTCAAGAATATGATATAGAAGAATTTTATGAACCGGAGGAGGGGGAGGAGGATTATGAAGAGAGTGAATGTGATTTTGAAAGTCTGGATGTGCCCATTGAACCGGACATCTCCCCAGACAGACCTTCAGGAGTGTCCCCCGCTAGGCTTTCTGAGTCCCCTTCTCATTTTCTGTTTTATAAAAGTTGCTGAAACCCTCCAGCTCCCTTTGGAAGAAGCTGTGGATGAACAGGAGGAGCCTGACTATGTGGAAATGATGGCTATCCCAGAGTCTAGGAGATTGTCTATTCCTTTACATAAATCTTTCAGGAAACAGACAAAGATTTTAAAAGCTCCTAATTCTTTACCTCCTGTGGATAAAGAGATGGACAGGAGGTACACATTGTCAGGCTCTGATACGGTTCACACCCCACTGACAAGGACTCCAGGAGGATTGATGCCATGGCAAAGAAACAATACATGGCAGCATCCTTGGGACTCAGACAGGCAAATTATATGGCCTATGTTGCAAGATACCAGAAATCCAGATGGGATACTGTTATGGCTTTAGCGAAACAGGTCCCTGGCCAGCTTGCCAGGAGCTGGAACAGGTGGCTGCTGATGGTATTGAGGCATCCAGGTGCAATTCCATGCTGCAGTGGACTCTAATGATGTATCTTCAAGAGTCATGGCTACATCTGTGGCTTTTCGTAGAATGGCTTGGCTCAGGTGTACTAGCCTGTCACAGGATACCCAGGCTAAGGCCATGGATTTTCCTGTTGTGGATAATTCCCTGTTTGGGGAGCAGACAGAGAATTACATGAAGAAAATGGATGAGTATAGGACTACTTATAGGAGTGCACAGGCCAAGGAGAGGCAAGCCACTCCTCAGACGCAGCTTTCCAGGGGCAGGGATAGGCCTTTTCACAGGCCTTTTTACCAAGCCCAGGCCTCCTCTTCAACTTATGCCCAGAGGGGGTTCTTCAGAGGGAGAGGCAGACGGGGTATGAGCAGGCCTGCTCCCACCCCTCAGCCTAAAGCTCCTGCCAAACAGGCACCCTGATGGGATGCCCAGGGCCGATTCTCCATTACCTGTAGGGGGCAGGCTAGCTTACTTCGTCCAGGACTGAGAGTCTTTAACATCAGACAAGTGGGTCCTGAAGTAGTAAGCCAGGGACTGGTTCTCAGCTTCAAAAATTTCCAAAGATGAGAACCAGATCCTTTCCACCTGCAAATCCATCAGAGGCTCTTGCTTTGGAAACAGAAGTCTCAACCCTCCTGGCTCTCAGAGCTGTAGAAAGGGTTCCTCCCCTACACCAGGGCAAAGGACTGTACTCCAGGTACTTCCTTACCCCAAAAAAGACAGAAGAATGGTGGCCCATCCTGGATCTAAGATACCCAAACAAGCACCTTTTAAAACCAAAATTCAAAATGGTGACTCTGGGAATTATTTTACCCTCCCTAAGGCCAGGGGACTGGCTAGCGTCCCTGGACCTCAAGGATGCCTACTTCCATGTTCTCATCAGAAGCTCCCACCGAAAGTACCTCAGATTCGAACTGCCTCAGGCCATTACCAGTTCAGAGCAATGCCCTTCGGCCTCACCTCTGCCCCAAGGGTATTCACCAAATGCCTGGCAGTAGCAGTTGCTCACTTAAGAAGGCAAAAGATTGCCATCTTTCCTTACCTGGACGACTGGCTTATGGTGGGTCAGTCTCCAGACCAAGTCAAATCACACCTTCAGGTTACCCAGCAGCTGCTTACATCTCTAGGTTTTCTTCTCAATCTTCCAAAGTCAGTTCTAGAGCCTGTTCAGCTACTCACCTTCATAGGCGCAGAACTGGACACAAAGCAGGCCAGAGCTTTCCTTCCTCTAGAAAGAGTAAAGACCCTGGTGGCTCTGGCCTCCTCCTTCACTTTGCAGGTCTCTCGACCAGCAAGGCACTTTCTACAGCTCCTTGGCCACATGGCTGCTTCCACAGCTGTAGTGCAAGGAGCAAGATTTCAGATGAGGGACATCCAGTTCCATTTGAGAGCCTTCTGGTCTCAAAGGAGAGATCCTCTAACCAAATTGATCCCAGTAACTCGAACGCTGATCCAGGCCCTGCAGTGGTGGCAGGATCAGAGCAATCTGAGACAGGGGGTTCCTTTCATCCCTCAATCTCACTCCTTGACCCTTACTACAGATGCGTCCCTCTTGGGATGGGGAGCTCACATGGCCACTCACCACCCAGGGATTGTGGTCCCTCAGGAATCTCTGTCCACATCAATCTGTTGGAACTCAGAGCTGTTTTTCTAACACTTCAGGTTTTTTCTGCATCTGTTCAGAACAAAGTGGTACAGGTCAGAACAGACAACACCACTACAATGTGGTACATCAACAAGCAAGGGGGCACTCGGTCTTCGGCCTTGTGCACCGAGGCGATGAAGTTGTGGTCTCTGGCTTATTCCCTGAACACCTCCCTCATGGCAGCTCACCTCCCAGGCAAAGACAATGTCCTGGCAGATGCTCTCAGCAGGATCTCCCAGGGCCATCATGAATGGTCACTGGATCCCCTAGTACTGGGGTTAGTATTTGCCAGGTGGGGCACCCCTCAAATAGATCTTTTTGCAGCCCCAGACAATCACCAACTTCCACTTTTTTTTGTTGCAGGCCCCCAGTGTTGGGCTCAGTCCCTCTGGATGCCTTCCTTCTCGATTGGGAAGGGAAGTTCCTATATGCCTTTCCCCCCTTTCCTCTCTTGTTCAAGGTGCTAGTCAAAATCAGATCTCAACCTTGCAAGATGATTCTGATTGCTCCAGATTGGGCCAGACAGCCCTGGTATCCACTCCTTCTGTCCTTAGCAGTCCACCTTCCCCTGTGTCTCCCCAGGAATCGCAATCTGTTAACCTGTGCCCAGGGGAGAGTTTGGTATCCGAATCTCAAATCCCTCAACCTCAAGGCCTGGCTCTTGAGGAGTTAGAGTTTGCTGACCTACACCTTTCTCAAGGTGTACTCGATATCTTGAAAGCTTCTAGGAAGCCTTCCACCAGGGCTACTTATAATTCTAAATGGAAAAGGTTTTCCATATGGTGCTCTGGAAAGCATATTTCCCCAGAATCTGCTGATTTGCCCACAGTCCTGGACTATATGGTCCATCTAAATATTTTGGGGCTGAGGCCAGCTACCCTGAAAGTACATTTGGCAGCTGTCTCTGCTTTTATTTCAGCAGGAAAGCCCTCTTCTCTTTCTGCTCACCCTGTATTCTCCAAGTTTTTCAAGGGATTGCTTCACACCAACCCTCCATTCGGGGACCCTGCTTCTGCCTGGGATCTTAATGTTTGCATTGCTCAGCTAATGCAACCCCTTTGAGCCTTTGTCTTCAGCAGAGCTTAAGTACTTGACTTGGAAAACTGTGTTTTAGTAGCCATCACTTCTGCCAGGCGCATAAGTGAATTGCAAGCTTTGTCAGTGGAGCCTGATTTTATCTCCTTTCACAGAGATAAGGTAGTCCTCAGGACTAACAGGAAGTTCTTGCCTAAGGTGGTTTCAGATTTCCACCTTAATCTATATCTCTTCCAGTGTACTTCACTGACCATTCCTCCTCTGGCGAGAGGAGGCTGCACAGTCTAGATGTGAAGAGAGCCCTTAGTTACTACATAGAGCATACCAAGGGTCACAGGTTTGACTCCTCCAACTGTTCCTCACTTATGGTGAGGTTGGTAAAGGAAACCTGCCCGCTAAAAGATCCATTGCCAGGTGGATTCTCTTGTATCCAATTTTGCTATCAAAAACTGGTAAGGTTTCCCTTCAGGCCAGAGGCTCACTCTACCAGAGGTACAGCTGCGCCCCTAGCTCGTGCCAGGGACATCCCATCTTTAGAGATATGTCAAGCAGCTACCTGGAAAACAGTACACACTTTCACCAAGCATTACTCCCTGGACATCCAGGCTAGGAGTGATGCTCGGTTTGCCTGAGCTTGTGCTTCAGAGCCTATTTCTAAGTAGGCTCTGTCCTCCTCCATGGAGGTACTGCTGTGTAGTCTGCATCAGTCATGATAATATAGCAAGACTTCATGTTGTTTGAAGAAAAATTACTCACCTTAGTAATGTTGTTTCTTCTAATGGAGTCTTGCTATATTATGACCTCCCCCGCCTGCCCCTCTCAGAACCTCTGCTTTTGGGATGTGGGTGGGCAGTGCATGTTGGCACTTTAATGATGCCCACCTTGTGTTTTCACCTCTTTTTGTGGTGTTTGGTGTTGTATTTTATTTTATTTTATTTTATTTTTGGATCCCCTGACTTGAGTCTTGGTTTTGGGACCAGAAAAATGTGTTAATATTTTAGCAGCCAGTTGGCTAGTGTAGGTTTACAGCTTCCACACAGAACCTTAGTGAGTTTTGCTCGTAAAGATCTGACAGTTTCAGTTTGAAGATCAACAGACAGAGTTTTTTCAACCGAGCTCGCGCTCAAGATTCCATGCCTGGCATGGAAGTTAACTCTTTCACCTCCGGAGCAGTTCTAAGGCTGGGACAAACTGCATATGTCATAATATAGCAAGACTCCATTAGAAGAAACAACATTACTAAGGTGAATAATTTTTTCTTCTCGCCCTTCATCGCTTCCTCCACTTCCAGTTTCAGGGGGCCCATTTCCAATTCCAGGCCCTCCCTTTTGGCCTCTCTTTGGCTTCCAGGGTTTTTATCAAATGCCTGACAGTGGTGGCAGCCGCTTTGCGGAGGCAGGGCTTCTGTGTGTTCTACTACCTGGATGACTGGCTGCTAGCTGCCCCCTCCAGGGACCGCTTAGTTCAGACCCTGGAATACACCTTTCATCTCTTCCAGATCCTGACGATCACTATAAATTGGCCAAAGTCCTGCCTCTCCCCTTGGCAGCACCTTCAATACATAGGGGCGGTCCTGGCCACCAGCCAAGGCAAGGCTTTTCTGCCTGAGGACAGAGCAGAGTGACTGATGGAGCAGGCCCTTCTGGTCTCCTCCAGCCAGCAGGTCCCTGCCAGGGTTTTCCTGCACCTTCTGGCCACATGGCAGTGGCAGTTGCCACTGTTCCCCTGGCTCACCTGCATATGCGGGTTCCTCAGTGAACCTTGAGGGTCCAGTGGGACCAATGCATGGATGAGTTAGAGGTCTCCGACCCGGTCCGTATGATTCTGTCGTGGTGGCTGGATCCAGCCAACCTCCTTCAGGGGTTCTCTTTTCAGTTCTCTACTCCAGGCACATTCTTATGACAGACGCTTCCGGCCTGGACTGCGGTGCTCATCTGGCTGATCACCAGACCCAGGGTACGTGAACGAACGTAGAGCAGGGTCTTCATATCAACGTTCTGGAGATGCAGGCGGTTCTTTACGTCTTGCAGGCCTTTCAGACTTATCTCCTCCTAGGTCTGCTGCTGGTACAGATGGACAACACGTGTGTGGTGTATTACATCAACTAATGTGGGGGGACACTTTCTTACCCCCTGTGTTGGGAGGCGATGAGAGTCTAGTATTGGGTCATCAAGCACAGTCTGGAGCTCTCAGCCATTCATGTTCTAGGCGTTCAAAATGCCTTTGCCGAGAGTCTCAGCCACTTCAGGTCGGGGGCTCATAAGTGGGAGTTTCTAATCTTGGTGGTTGAAATTCTCTTTGAAAGGTGGGGCTGTTCAGAGTTGGACCTCTTTGCATCCCCACTCAACACAAAACTGCCACTTTTTGCTTGCTTGATCCCGTGCCTGGAGTTTTGTAGCAAGACGCATTGTCCCTCTCCTGAAAGGGGAGGTTTCTGTACGCCTTTCCTCCCTTCCCACTTCTGCAGAAGGTTCTGCTCAAGCTCCAGTTGGAAGGGGCAGAGATGATTCTCATAGCCCCTTCTGGCCCCGCAGATTTCATTCCCTTTGCTACAACAGCTGGCAGTTGAGCCTCCGGTGCCTCTGCCGCTGTGCACTGACTTGCTGTCCCAGAACAAGGGCACCCTAGTCCATCTGGACATTAAATCCCTGCATCTCCATACATGGCTCCTGTGGACCTAGCTATTACCGTCTTTGGGGCATCCTCTAGGATTGCAGATGTTCTGGTGTCTGCCAGGAAACCTCTTCACCAGGGCCACTTATGCTATGAAATGGAAGCACTTCTCCATTTGGGCCGCTGCTCGACATTTGGATCCTTTCGACTGCTCAGTGAATCAGGCGTTGGAGTACCTTCTTTCCCTTTCGGAGTCAGGCCTGGGGTACTTCTCCCTTAAGGTGCACCTTTCTGTCATCTCTACGTACCATGCACATTTAGAGGACAAAGCTGTCACAGGAGGATCTTAGAGGTTCTGGCAGTGGAGTGTTGGCAGTGCAGGGTGTGTCCAGAATGCAGACAGGGTGCACTTTGGAGTTGGCTGAAGGAGTGGGGTGCTGGGGGCAGGGCAGAAGGAAATAATTGCGAGGAAGCAAAAAAAAGAGAGCGACCATGAGCAGTACAAATTAAACTGGGAAGTTCTTGAAACTAAGTTACAATACAGGTATTCTACGGCCATCTATTGTTTAAAAATGCTGCAAAGAGTCAAACGATTCTCTAAATCTGTGTGCATAGTATTTCTGCTTTAAAAATTACTTAAATGGATGGCATGTATTAACTGATGCAACAGTGTGCTTGACCAGGGGTACAGTGGTAGCATTCCATGCTGCTACCCGAGAGATCTAGGGTGGCAATTAAACTCTGAACTTGAATCTTGAGACTGGCAGAGAGCAAGGGACTGTGGAGGTAAGACTTTCAGCTCACAGGAGAGGTGGACGCAACCCTCCCTCCCAGCTTTGGTACACCCTGTAGCGGCTGACCATTGAATACCACTGGCATCAGTTTTGAAAGCAGTCACTTATCTGCCCTTCTGAACAAAAGACAAGGTGCCGCCCTAACAATTGGGGTGGTTAATGTGGGAAACTAAGGAGGAAATATGTGGGCTTCCCCAGTATACAGTACATATACACAATTGATACAGTACATTAAAAAAGTATGTTAGAAAGCTGTGTTTCAAACAACATGAAGTCTTCTTGTATTCTGACAATCTGCAGTTAGCTCCAGCCTTTGAACTGCCCCGGAGTGTAGAGGGTTAATTTTCTATGCAGTGCATAGAACGTTGAGCTCGAGCTCAGTTGAGGTCTCTGTCTGCAGCACTTTGAAACCCAACCGACAGATTCTTTACTCCACCTCACTGAACAGTCGCTCCGGAGATTTCTCCTTCTGCTCAGTTCAAGTCAGTTAATGTGTCGGTTTTTCCGCTTAACTCCCGTAGTATTACGGTTCAGGGTTCTGTCTGCGGTACAGTAAGTACTTTAGGTAGTAGTTCTGGGTTATTTGTGGAAATTGTAAACAACTTTTCTCGATCGGTTCGGCTGAACCGATCTAACATATTTGAATTCTGTGTGTTTTCCTTTAGTGTGTAGTTACCGGTCCTTATTGGTTTTAAAAAAACATGTTTTAACGTTTTTTTCCCCCCAATACCCGTAACATGGTTAGAAACGATAAGGGAGTCTTGCCTGGCGGTTGCCAAAAAAAGAGTAAGTTTGGTTAGGTTGGTGATGTCTGAGAAACCCAAGAAAAAAAACAGGCCCACTGGGTTTCAACACTGCAGTGAGTGTGGGGAGGTCTTTGCTAAGGCCGATCCCCACACCACCTGTGTTTATTGTCTGAGGTTTGACCACCTCGATAGAGACTGCCAAATATGTAAAAACTTTCCTAAGTCTACCCTGTAAAAGAGATTAGGTAGACATAAGGAAAAGGAGGCCTAGAAGTCTGCTGACCCAGATGGCCAGCCCGGTTTGGTTCCGACCAAACCAGAAGGAGTGCCCTCTGACCAGGGCGATACTTGTTCAGGCAAGAGGAGAGCCGATCCTGAGGGATCGCTTTCTACAAAGAGGAGATGTAAAGAAAAATCAGCCAGTTCGGATCCGGAGTTTCATGTTCCGACCGCTGATGAGATTGCCTGAGCAATTTGGATTGTTGAATCGCTTTGCCTGATTCCATCCGATCCGGGTCTGTTAGCTAGGGGTTCAGTTCGGTCGGTTCCTCTGGTTCAGGATTATGCCCCTGAAGATTTTTATGAACCGGAATTTGAGGAGGAGGAGGAGGATTATGAGCAAGATGATGACTATGATGGAGCAGAAAGTCTGGATGTGCCCATTGAACCAGACATCTCCCCAGACAGACCTTCTGGTATTTCCCCCTTCTAGGCTCTCTGAGTCCCCTTCCCACTATCTATTCTACAGAAAATTGGCTGAAACCCTCCAGCTTCCTATGGAGGAGGCTACAAAGGATCAAGAGGAGCCTGATTTTGTTGAAATGATGGACATCCCAGAGTCCAGGAGGCTGTCTATTCCCCTACACAAATCTTTTGGGAAACAGACACAAAAAATTTTAAAGTCTCCAAATTCTGTACCTCCTGTTGATAAAAGAATGGACAAGAGGTATACCTTATCAGGCTCAGACGAGTTTTTCTATCAACAATGCAGCCATGTTGGGGTCGTGCAGGCTGCAGCCTGTGACAGGGCTAATGTTCCATTGGCTTCACACCCTCCAGATAAAGACTCCAGGAGGATGGATGCCTTGGCAAAGAAACAGTACATGACATCCTCTTTGGGACTCAGGCAGGCTAATTATATGGCCTATGCAGCCAGGTACTAGAAGTCCAGGTGAGACACTGTACTGGCACTGGCTAAACAGGCGCCCCCCCCAGCTGGCCAAGGAGCTGGAGAAGGTGGCTGCTGATGGGATTGAGGCATCTAAAGTACAATTTCATGCTGCGGTGGACTCCAGTGATGTGTCATCAAGAGTCATGGCTACATCTGTGGCTCTTCGGAGAATGGCTTGGCTCTGATGTACTAGCCTCTCACAGGACGCTAAGGCTATGGATTTCTCTGTGGAAAATAATTCTCTGTTTGGGGAGCAGACAGAAAATTACATGAAAAAGATGGAGGAATATAGGACCACTTATAGGAGTGCACAGGCCAAGGAGAGGCAGGCAACTCCTCAAAGGCAGCAATCTAGGGGCAGGGGCAGGCCTTTTCATAGGCCTCTCTACCAAGCAGATGCCTCTTCTCCCTTTTCACAGAGGGGTTTCTGCAGAGGGAGAGGCAGAAGGGGGATGAGCAGGGCTGCATCCACTCCGCAGCCTAAGGCCCCTGCCAAGCAGACATCCTGATGGGTCTGCCCGGGTCGACTCTCCTATCCCTGTAGGGGGCAGGCTGGCTTACTTTGTCCAGGTCTGGATGTCGGTTACTTCAGACAAGTGGGTCCTGAAAGTAGTAAGCCAGGGACTGGTTCTCAGCTTCAAAACATTTCCGAAGATGAGAGCCAGATCTTTTCCACCTGCAAGTCTCTCCGAAACCCTTGCCCTAGAGGCAGAGGTTTCATCTCTTCTGGCCTTAAGAGCCATAGAGAGAGTTCCTACCTTACACTGGGGCAAAAGTCTGTACTCCAGGTACTTCCCTACCCCCAAAAAAGACGGGAGTGGTGACCCATCCTAGATCTACGATACCTGAACAAACATCTTTTAAAACCAAGGTTCAAGATGGTGACTCTGGGAATAATTCTTCCCTCCTTAAGGCCAGGGGACTGGCTAGCCTCCCTGGACCTCAAAGATGCCTACTTTCACATCCCCATCAGGTGCTCCCACAGAAAGTACCTCAGGTTCAAGTTGCCCTCAGGCCATTATCAGTTCAAAGCAATGCCCTTTGGTCTAACATCAGCTGCAAGGGTTTTCACAAAGTGCCTGGCAGTAGTAGTTGCCTTTCTAAGAAGGCAAAAGATTTCCATTTTTCTATATCTGGACGACTGGCTCATAGTGGGTCAGTCTCCAGACCAAGTCAAGTCAGACCTGCAAGTGACTCAGCAAGTGCTCACTTCCCTAGGATTTCTTCTCAACCTTCCCAAGTCAGTTCTCGAACCGGTGCAGCTCCTTACCTTTATAGGGGCAGAGCTAGATACTGTCAAAGCAAGAGCCTTTCTTGCGCTGTAAAGGGCAAGACTTCTTATAGAACTGGCTTCTTCCTTCAGCCTTCAGGTGTCCCGACCAGCAAGGCACTTCCTTCAGCTCTTGGGCCACATGGCAGCTTCTACAGTGGTGGTCCAAGGGGCAAGATTCCAGATGAGGGACATTCAGTTCCATCTGAGGACCTTTTAGTCCCAAAGGAAGGATCCTCTTACCAAACTGATTCCAGTGACTCGGACACTGATCCAAGCTCTTCAATGGTGGCAGGATCAGGACAATTTAAGGCAAGGGGTCCCATTTGTCGCTCAGCCTCATTCGGTGGTCCTTACCACGGATGCTTCCCTTTTGGGGTGGGGAGCCCATCTGGGGGCTCTCACAGCCCAGGGACTGTGGTCCCCTCAGGAATCCCTTCTTTATATCAATCTACTGGAACTCAGGGCAGTTTCTCTGGCCCTGCAGGCTTTCTCTCAGTCAGTGCAGAACAAGGTGGTTCAGGTCAGAACAGACAACACCACCACCACCATGTGGTACATCAGCAAGCAGGGAGGCACTCAGTCCACGGCCTTGTACACGGAAGCCATGAAATTGTGGTCCCTGGCTTATTCTCCGCAGATATCTCGATAGCAGTCCACCTTCCAGGGAAGGACAATGTGCTGGCAGATGCACTGAGCAGGATCTCCCGGGGCCATCACGACTGGTCCCTGGACCCTCTGGTGTTGAAAGTGATTTTTCAAGATGGGGCACTCCAGAGATAGATCTCTTTGCAGCCCCAGGCAATCACCAACTTCCTCTGTTTTGTTGCAGACCCCCCAGTCTTGGGCTCAGTCCCTCTGGATGCTGTGGCGTTGAACTGGGAAGGGAAATTTCTCTGTGCCTTCCCTCCCTTTCCTCTGCTGTTCAAGGTTCTGGTCAAGGTAAGATCTTACTTCGAGATACAGCTCTTGCAGCAGGTTACACCATTAGGACTGAAGCCGTCAGGCGCCAGGACCCCACGGAAATTTTCTAGCTAGCTATCTTCGTGAGGACCTGTGACGTCGGTCCCGCCTCCGGCCGTCAGGCATGGTACATAAGGGTGGTTCCCCAGAATCCCCAGTTCTTTCCCGCCCGTCGAACTGCATGCCTCGACCTCCGGGTCACTGTCTAGCGACGATGGTTTTCAGAACTCCTTCGGAAATTGAAGAATTTCAAGAATTGAATCATCGCTGATTTCCTCTCCGACCTCCGGTCATCCTTCCAAGTCTTGGCGATGTGGAAACAGATCCCCTTCAGGACCCGCATTCGCGTGCGTTCGTTGCCTGGGCCCAGACCACGACACCAAGGCCTGCTCCTGTGCCAAGGGTTCAACAGCCGCACCAGAATCCCTGCAGAAGGCCCTTCAAGCCGCTCTTGTTAGAAGAAAAACTTCGGCCATGTCCTCGAAGGGGAATCTTCCCACAAACACGCGGAGAAGAAGAGGAGAGAAGGATCTTCCCAGGTTGCGGCTCGGGCCTCCAGTCCCGCAGCTCGGTTCGCGGTCGGACCGGTCCCGTCAGGGCTTCTTTCCTTCCCCCGGCTGCGGCTCCAGCTCCCAAGTCTGCTCAGGCTCCTACCGCCAGGCCGCCGTCTTCTTCCACCCCGAAGGGCGTGGCGAAGTCCGGGGAACGCCACCACCATCATCATAAGTCGGGCTCCCGCTCCTCGGCCCCCGACGCCCGGTCCTCCTTGGTACCCCCCCGGAAGACTCTGGATCTGACGCCCTTGAAGAGACCAGTGGACCCGACGTCGGCCAGACCGCCGTCTGCCGTACGCCATCGTTCCTCTGAGCCGTCGTTGGCCTCGTCTTCGCATCGGACGTCGGAGGGGGGTCCGACGTCCGCTCTGCCTGAGCAGAGGGCTCCTGCGCCTCCGACGGTCATCGGGCAGGAGTCCCTCACGGAGGAGGAATCGATACAGCCCGAAGACCAGACGGGCATTCCCGGCCTCGAGCAGTCTCCTAGGGGTCCCTCGCCGTCGCCTGAGGCCCCCGCGGAGCCGTCGCCGGGATCCGACGTCCGGCCCTCGTCCTCGGAGCCGACATCGGGACTGTCGCCACGGAGGTGAAGGACCTCTTCACGTGGTGGGACACCATTAGGAAGGATGTGGCACCGCAGTCCTTCCTCCTCCTCCTCCTCCTGTACCTACTCAAACTCCGCCTCGGCCCCACCTTCGCCAGTGAGGTCGGTTGTCCGGTCTGTCCCTAAGGCCTGAATCCTTCCAGGGCTCGCCATTCCAAGAGGAGACCTCCGGGATCTTCCTCTTCTGGATCGCCTGCTTCAAAGAGATCCAGAAGGCGTCGTCGTTGCACGTCCGACGGAGGACAGGATCAGCTTATTCCACTTCAAGATCCCGCCTCCAGTCTCTTCCTTCACGGACCCACGTGGAGACTCCACGGTCTCCTCCGGATGACCCTCGTTCATGGATATTTTACGTCATATCCAGGAGAACATGGGTGGGAAGCTGAGGAGTTGGACCCGAGAGGTTACGCCTGGCAAGTCCCCTCGCAGAAGGACCCTAAGCCTGTGGTGGTGCCACCCTTGGTGGATACCTTGTAGGCGCACCAAGGCTGGTGGAAGCGCCCACACTGCTACCGGCAGTGCCGAAGAAGGCTGACCGTTTGTACAGGGCTCCCAGGGAGGACCAGTACCTGTCACAGCATCCTCTGGCCGATTCTCTGGTCATTACAGCCTCACATGACCGGTCTCAGAGGCCGCAGCATCTGAGCACCCTGCCACCGGACCCTGAGTCCAAGCAGTTGGACTCTTTGGGTAGGCGCACGTACGCATCCGCTACTTGTGCCATTAGGTCCCTGAATTATCTCACCCACATGGTGCAGTTCCAGAACGCCCTGTGGGAACAGGGCCTAGAGGTGGCTGAGAAGCTGCCTGATGGTGAGCAGAAGGAGGAGATGCTTCAGCTCCTCCGCACGGGTTCAGACGTGGGGACCCAAGTTCTTAGAGCCGCATACGACTCTGCGGACTCTTCGGCCAGAGCGGCAGCGTCAGGCGTTTGCCTCCGGAGGCACTCATGGCTCCGTGTCTCCGGTTTCACCCCGGACGTCCAGAAAAATATTATGGACGCCACCTTTGAGGGAGAGGTTTTGTTTGGCAACCCATCCGAAAGGATCATTACCAAACTCCAAGAGGCCGGAAAGGCGGTTCGGTCGGTCCAGGCAATGTACCGGCCGAGGCTTGGTTCCTTTCGCAGGCACCAAGGCCGTTTTCATGGGTGGACTCAGAGGCAGCAGCCCCGTTCCGCCACACAGCAGAGGGGCTCCGGTTTCTGAAGAACCCAGGGAAAGCAGCCCGTCAGCAGGGGTCAGCGCACTCCGAAGGCCTCCCAGCCAGCGGGCCCTTCCGCCACCACAGCATGACTCCTTTCCGGCCCCCGGCCCTCAGGATCAACGGGATATTATGGTCGGGGGTCACATTGCAAACTTCCTGTCGGGATGGCAGGCAATTACCACCGACAGGTGGGTGCTTCAGTTGGTCAGCATCGGCCACTTTTTAGAGTTCGCAGAACAGCCACCCTCGAGGCCTCCTCTGCTCTCCCGGTATTCGGGTCAGCACGGCGCCTTAATTTGGTGAGAAGTGATCGCGCTCCTAAGCAAGGGGGCGATACAGCATGTCCCGGGAAACCAGAGAGGACTAGGGTACTATTCTCACTTCTTCCTGGTTCCCAAGAAAACAGGGGACCTCCGTCCTATTCTGGACCTAAGCGACCTCAACTTATCAGTCGCATACAAAAGATTTCGCATGGTGACCCTTCCGGGTCTGATCCCCATGCTAAAACAAGGCGCCTATTTAGCGTCCTTAGACATGCAGGATGCCTACCTGCACATCCCCATAGCTCAGGCGCATCAGAGGTTCCTGCGCTCCGAGTTTCTAGGCCACCACTTTCAGTTCCGGGCTCTCCCTTTCGGACTGTCATCCGCTCCAAGGGTCTTTACCAAATGCATGGCAGTCGTGGCAGCTGCTCTGAGGAGAAAGGGCCACTATGTGTTCCCGTACCTCGACGATTGGCTTCTCATGGCCGTCTCCAGAGAGGCGCTTCTGCAGGCGATCCAGGACACTCAGGATCTGTTCGGATCGCTAGGGATTCTCATAAACCAGGAGAAGTCTGTCTTGGTACCGTCGCAGAACCTGCAGTTTATAGGTGCAGTGCTGGACACGGTCCAGGGAAGGGCTTTCCTTCCAGCCGACAGGGCGGAACACATCAGGTCGCTTATAGAGGACCTATCAACGAATCAGACCGCTCCGGCCAGATCGGTCCTTCGTCTGCTCGGACACATGGCTGCGGCCATTCCTACGGTCCCTCTCGCGCGACTCCACATGCAAATAACGCAGTGGATGCTCAAGGCGCAGTGGGACCAAAGGCAAGACCATTTGCAGCATCCAGTCAGGATCACGAAATGGGTGATTCGAGATTGGCAATGGTGGTTAGCCCCTGGGTCGCTTTCCAAGGGCGTCCCGTTTGCAGCGCTGTCCCCGGAGATAACCCTCACCACAGACGCCTCAGGTCTCGGGTGGGGAGCACACCTGGATGGGGTGAAGTCTCAGGGTGTATGGAGCCCGCTGGAGGCTCATCTCCACATCAATGTCCTAGAGATGAGAGCGGTCCTCTACGCACTCCAGGCTTTCCAGTCCATGATTCCGCCGTGCACTATCCTGCTTCAGACGGACAACACGGCGGTGATGTATTACCTCAACAAACAAGGAGGCGCTCACTCTTACCCCCTTTGCAGGGAGGCCATGAGAGTGTGGGATTGGGTAATCGGACACGGCGCAAGCTTGATCGCTGTACACGTTCCTGGTGTGGACAACACGATCGCAGACGGTCTGAGTCGCTCCCAGGCCAGAGTCCATGAGTGGGAACTTCTTCAGGAGGTGGCAGAGGATCTGTTCCTTCGATGGGGAACTCCAGAACTGGATTTGTTTGCGTCCCCATCCAACGCAAAACTGCCCAATTTTTGCTCGCTAGATCCAGGGCCTGGTGTTTTCTGGCGAGACGCGTTGTCCCTCTCCTGGGTGAACAGATTCCTTTACGCTTTTCCTCCCTTCCCGTTGATCCAGAGAGTTCTTCTCAAACTGCGCAGGGAGCATGCACAGATGATTCTGGTAGCTCCATTTTGGCCCAGACAGATTTGGTTCCCATTGCTGGCTCAGCTATCCCGGGAACCACCGCTCCCGTTGCCGCTCAGCTCCCACCTTCTGTCTCAGGAGAGAGGTTCGTTGCTGCATCTGGATCTTCGCTCTTTGAACCTGCAGGCATGGCTCCTAGAGACATAGCCATTTTGCGACATGGGGTCTCGCAAGAGGTTGGCGAGGTCCTCTCTGCAGCCAGAAAGCCGGCAACACATGCTACATACGCCATGAAATGGCGTCGTTTTTGTTTATGGTCACGGGCTCGTGACCTCTCCCTTAGGTTGTCCGCCGGGGCAGTCTTGGACTACCTCCTTTCCCTATTCCAGTCAGGGCTGGCCTACTCCTCTATTAAAGTGCACCCAGCGCTATTGGGCTCATGCACTGCCGGGGTGGGCAGCGACTATTGCTCAGCTGGACGCCGGGAGTTTCTGAGGGAGTGTTACACCTTAGGCCTCCTATCAAGGACCCGGTTCCTCCATGGGATCTCCTTTTTGTCCTGGAACAGCTCACGCTTCCTCCCTTTGAACCAGCCACAGATTGCGAGCTACGTTTTCTGTCGTGGAAAACGTTGTTTTTAGTTGCCGTTACTTCAGCCAGAAGGATTTCTGAGCTTCATGCTCTCATGTGTAAAGAGCCTTATTTGGTTTTTCACCGGGACAGAGTATCTCTGAGGACAAACCCGAAGTTTTTGCCTAAGGTGGTTTCGACACTCACTTTAAATCAGGACATCGACCTTCCGGTCTATTTCCTGAGTTATTCAAATAGAGGGAGGCTTTGCTCCACACTCTGGATGTTCACGCAGCCTGAGGTATTACCTCAACAGAACCAAACCCTTCGGCTTCTGACCAGCTCTTCGTCTCTTTTGCGCAGAGAATGAGAGGCCAGCCGGTTTCTAAGCAATCCTTATCCCGCTGGCTTGTGCAGTGTATCTCACACTGTTATCAGTCTAGGCAAAAGCCCCTCCCGGGTTCCATCCGGGGTCATTCTACCAGGGGTGTGGCCACTTCCTTTGCAGCGCTCAAAAATGTCTCAATCTCTTCCATCTGTGCTGCAGCTACTTGGAGCTCTGTGCATACCTTTATCAGGCATTACAGTCTGGATATAGCCTCTAGGCGAAGGGCGGGTTTCGACCTAGCGGTGTTGCAAGGCCTCTTGTCCTGAGTTAGGATTTGGTTTGGTTTTCTCTGTTTCTTCCTCTTCCTCCTCCCAAAGTTTCTTTGGGCAAGCGTTACTGCAGGAATCAGTCCTAATGGTGTAACCTGCTGCAAGAGCTGTATCTCGAGTAAGATAGTACAGTTACGTGGAGCATTACGTAACAGTAGATCTTGAGAACAGCTCTTACCGGCAAATCTACTCCGCCACCATATCCCCCTTGGAAGAGACATGGCTCGTTTAAAAAAAAAAAAAAAAATTTTTTCAAATAAATAACGAGCGAAGAAGTCTGGGGGTCATTTGGGAAATGAGCAAATTTATTTTGATCCAGTCGGGAATTTGTTCCCTTATTGCCTTCTGACGGTGGATCCTCGGTCTCCCTTCTGATGTCATCCGATGCGGCGGGGAGTCTCTGGCGGGAGAACTGGGGATTCTGGCGGGACCGCCTTTATACCCGTAGCGATGGGCGGTCCCGCTGAAGATAGCTAGCTAGAAAATTTCCGTGGGGTCCTGGCGCCTGACGGCTTCAGTCCTAATGGTGTAACCTGCTGCAAGAGCTGTTCTCGAAGATCTACTGTTACGGTAAGTTCTTATGTAACTGTACTTTCACAACCCTGCAAAGTGATTGTGATTGCTCCAGATTGGGCCAGGTAGCCCTGGTACCCCCTCTTACTGTCCCTAGCAGTCCATCTTCCCCTGTCTCTTCCCAGGAATTACAACCTGTTAACCTCCTCTCAGGGGAGGATCTGGTACTCCAATCTTTGATCTCTCAATCTCAAGGCATGGCTCTTGAAGAGTTAGAGTATGCAGATTTGCATCTGTCCCAAGGAGTTCTGGATATTCTCAAAGCCTCTCAAAAGCCTGCTGCCAGAAAGACTTATAACTCCAAATGGAAAAGATTCAGCATTTGGTGTTCTAAGAAGCATATATCTCCAGACACTGCTGAATTGCCTACAGTTCTGGACTATATGATCCATCTTAATGGCTTAGGCCTCAGACCAGCTACTCTCAGGGTGCACTTGTCAGCTGTTTTTGCTTTCCTGTCAGTGGGAAAGCCTTCCTCACTGTCATCTCACCCTGTATTCTGTAAATTTTTCAAGGGATTGCTTCATACCAATCCTCGCTTTAGGGATCCTGCTCCTGCCTGGGACTTAAATGTTTGCATTGCTCAACTTATGCAACCCCCTTTTGAGCCTATGTCCTCAGCAGAGCCTAAGTACTTGACTTGGAAAACTGTGTTTTTGGTAGCTATTACCTCTGCCAGACGTATCAGTGAATTGCAAGCCCTGTCAGTGGAACCTGATTTTATCTCCTTTCATAGAGATAAAGTGGTCCTTAGAACCAATAGGAGGTTCTTGCCCAAAGTGGTTTCACACTTCCATTTAAACCAGTCTCTGTCTCTTCCTGTTTTCTTCACTGATCATTCTTCCTCAGGAGAGAGGAGGCTACACAGTTTAGATGTTAAAAGAGCCCTTAGCTACTACATAGAGTGTACCAAGGGTCACAGGTTTGATTCCCTCCAGTTGTTTCTCACTTATGGGGAAGTGGGAAAGGGCAAACCTGCCACCAAGAGAACTATTGCCAGGTGGATTGTTTCCTGTATACAATTCTGCTATGAGAAACTGGGAAAAATTCCACCCTCAGGCCTGAGGGCTTATTCCACAAGAGGTACAGCTGCTTCCATGGCTGCTGCCAGGGATATCCCTCTGTTAGAAATTTGTCAATAAGCCACCTGGAAAACAGTCCATACCTTTACCAAGCACTACTCTCTGGATATCCAGGCTAGGAGTGATGCTCGGTTTGGCACAGCAGTATTTCAGAGCCTATTCCCAAAGTAGGTTCTGTCCCTCCTCCATGAGGTACTGCTTGGTAGTCTGCAGATTGTCATAATACAACAAGACTTCATGTTGTTTGAAGAAAAAATTACTCACCTTAGTAATTATATTTCTTCTAATGGAGTCTTGCTGTATTCTGACCATCCTCCCTGCCTCCCCTCTCAGAACCTGTTTTTGGGAAGTGGGTGGGCAAGTGCAGTGTTGCACCCCAGGGGTGCTTCAAGCACACCCTCTGCTTTATCTGGGTGCTTTGTATTATAAGCTTTTATTTTGGATAGGTTTTAGTTTTGGGTTTCCTGACTAGAGTCTTACTTTGGGAATCCAAAACTTTCTGTTGCCATTTGGCTAGTTAAAAATTGTACAGTTTTCACATAGTTAGTCAGTGAGTGGTTGCTCGTAAGAATCTTGCAGTTGGGTTTCAAAGTGCTGCAGACAGAGACCTCAACCGAGCTTGAGCTTAACGTTCTATGCACTGCATAGAAAATTAACCCCTCTACACTCTGGAGCAGTTCAAAGGCTGGAGCTAACTGCAGATTGTCAGAAAACAGCAAGACTCCATTAGAAGAAATATAATTACTAAGGTGAGTAATTTTTTCTTCTAGGGTTGTCCTTGTGGCGCTGAGGGTTGAGGTGCTGGACGCCATGCCTCGCGCTACGCTGGTGACCCGGGTTCGGGAACGACCTCGGGTCGTCGGGGTGCCAGCAGGGGGGGAGGGTGGAGCAGGATCGATCCTAGTGGCTCTTCTCTCCAGTGGTGGGAGATCGCCCTACTGTAGTCCCGCCGTCACCAGGTGGCGGTCTGGTGGTGGCACAGGCGTGTACGGGTGAATGGTAGGGTGGGGCATTCCGTAGTGCGTGGCATGCACTTGCCTCCACATGTGTGTGCTCACGCCAGGGACGTGCAAAGGAAAAAATGGGAGAAAAACCTAGAAAATGTAAAATAAGAAAAAAATAAAAAAAGAAAGAAAGCTGTGTTTCTTTAGATGAGTAAAGTTTATTAGAGTTTGCTGTTATGTCCAGAAGTAGTTTGTCTCTCTAAATAATCCTTTTGTGTTTAGCATCAACTCCCGCTGAAGGCCTACTTTCCTCATGTTCACCAGTCTATTGTGATGGCACTGATCAAACATCCCACAGGTACTGTTGATTTAAAAAATATATATTTCTTTCTACAGTATTGGTATTAATAATAGGCAGAGATATATGTTTTTATTTTCTTTGAATATCTGGGTGGGGGGGCACAGAAAGGGAAAATGTTTTGTGCCCGGACTTGGGTTTACTAATCTGAGTTTGCTGTGAGTCAAGCACCTTACAGGGGGTGTGACGCTTGGTTCCCAGGGAGGAGAGAGAGCAGTCCACATATCACTTGAGTCCTATTTATTGATCAATCAGGGGAGATTGGTGTTTATTGACCCCCAAGTATATACTGTGGGCTAGATATTCAGACAGCGCCAGGCAGGGGTGCAAGCCTGGGCACAGTGCAACTGGGCTGAGCCAGGGCATAGTCCAGGCAGTATTCAACGGTGCTGTGCCATGGCTCAGCACCGTTGAATATGGCACTGAGGGCGCACGCACTGCACAAGGCGCATATAGCAGCAGGGGGCTGCGCCAGCGCAAGTGCAGTTGCACTAGGTGCAGCAAGAGCGATATTCAGCCATGGGCATGCAAATTAGGCCATAATGCATGCAAGGTGAAAATGAGGCCATTTGCGTGTCATTATGGACCCATTTGCATGCAGTGGGCCGATCCCCGGCGACTTGCGCCTGGTGCCCTTCCAGGATGCTGCCATCGGGGACCGTTGCCCCACGGCGGGCTCCGCACTCGAATGCCCATTCATGGGTATATGTCCATAGACACTCTGGTGGTCCAGTGGATCCTACCCCTTCGCCCGATTGCGGGCATGTAATAAAATGATCCCCGGTGGTCCAGTGGACTGATCTTCTTTGCCCACTCGCGGGCGTTTGACAAACACCCTGGTGGTCCAGTGGTACCCCCAGTCCCCACCTGCCCTCTTATTCCCCCGCCACCCTGCACCCCCCTCCGTTAGCGGCAGGCGGCAGCTCCCCACCCGCAAGCCCCTCGTCAACTAACAGGCGTACAGTAGGGCTGTCGCCTCTTGATCCCACCTTGGCAGGCCAATGGGCATGCATACCATACTGTACATATTAAGTTCCATCAGGAATGATTGTTCATTCACAATTGACTGTGTAGTATAGTATGATCGCATGCCTGTTGGCCAATGCATTGGACCAATAGGCATACAACCTCACTGTACGCTGTCAGTCGGCAGGCGGCCATGGGCTGAGAGCTGCCCCACCGCTGACCAGGGGTGGCAGGGAACTGAGTGGGCAGGGTGGGATGGGGGTACCACTGACCACCAGGGTGTTTGTCAAATGCCCGCAAGTGGGCGAAGGAGATCGGTCCACTGGACCACCAGGGATCATTTTATTACATGCCCGCGATTGGACAGGGGTTAGTGGTCCACTGGACCACCAGGGATTACACTGATTCAGGCCCGTGATCGGGCTAGGGTCCACTGGACCACCAGGCATTAACTTAAATCATGCCCTCGATCGGACAAGGGGGGGGGCACAACGCTCCCTGGGCAGGGGGTTTGTGGACTGTGTCCTGGGCAGTCGGGTGGCCACCCACAGCAGGTGGGTGCCATGTTGCGCCCAGCAATATGGCAGCCAGCCTGTGGGTGTCCCCAACTTGTTCCAGGTTTCGACGGGCTCAAATTGTGGCCCCTATGCGGGCGTATAGTGGTTTGTGCCTGCACATACCGCATATCCTGGGCTGAATATCTGGATGTGCCGCATATGCATAGGCACACCCCCCGCACTTGCATCGCATACATTACTGGTGCGCATTTGGGGTTGCACAATGCAATCAGCCACTTTGAATATCTTGCCGGGGCGCATCGGTGGGTTGCGCCATGAGTTTGCAACCCCTTTGAATATCCCACCCTGTGTGTATATACCTATATTACAGTGGATCCCACTTAAGTGCATATCTGATAAGTGCACATTCTGGATAAATGTACACTTTTTCTATTTCCCAATTTTTCCCCTTATCTTTGAAATGTTAAATTTACTGGTTAAATGCACATTCCTGCTAAGCACACATTTTTACACTTCACCAATGCATCTATAAACATATAATTAGCACCTGTTAAACATACAGCCTGTTTTCAGTTGGTGTGAAAACAATATTTTAATGAGCAACCTGTCTGTAATGTCTTTTTAACACAGTGAATTGAAGTGGAAAATAAAGAACTGTGCTAACAAAATGATTTTTTAATTACATTAATGCGTTTTATTTCATATTATACTTGTTTTTATGTTAGTGTAAATACAGAAGTAAAGAAAATAAACAACAGATCTTAGGCTGTCTTTCCCATTGAAAATATAGAGGTCTGGATAACTTCAGCGCCCACTAAAAGAGCTGCTGTCATGATCCTGCTTCCACTGTCCCTGATGCTGGCCTCTGCGGTGTTGTAAACAAATATTAAAGCCAGTTTCTAAAAAGGTACCTTGTTTTTGAGTATTTTAATTGTTTTTCCCTCCTCCATAGTTCAGCTGCATTCACACTCGCGCTCCTGTGGCTGCTGTGCATTCTTTGTGATGACATGAAGAGAGGAACACATTCAGTGGGCGGTCACAGTGATGGAGTGTGACAGCTCTGGTTTACCATGGGAAATCTGTGTTTTTTGGCAGCTCTTTAATTACATTTTCAGTCTGACAACAATTAACACTTCTGCTGTTAATCGTGGTTTTTATCAGTCAATTGTATTAACACTTTCATAGAAAAACATAGAAAGTGATGGCAGAAGGAGACCAAGGCTCCATCAAGACTGCCCAAATTTTTCCTCAGACTGTCTCAGGTTCAGGACCTAGCACCCCTTCCGATCCCTACTCAATACAATTTCCTCTGATTTTGATTTGAGGGTTCACTTTATCCCAGCTCTGTTTAAAAGCTATCACCGTCTTGGCACCTGCCACTTCCGCAGGTAGCCTATTCCAAGGGTCAGTGACCTTTCTGAGAAATAGTGTCTCCTGAAGCACCCCCGCAGTTTCCATTCGTGCCTCTAGTATTAGTGCTGGAAACCCTGTTGAACAGTTCAGATTAGGCACTTTATTCATTCCTTTCAGGTACTTGAAAGTTTCTGTCATGTCCCCCCTCTACCTCCTTGTCTCCAGCGAGTACCTATTCAATGCATCTAGTCACCCCTCATATGAAGGTCCCTCCATGCCCTGAATCATTTTTGGCACCCTTCTCTGCACTGTCTCAAGTCTGGTTTTGTCCTTCTTAAGGTGTGGACTCCAAAACTGGACACAGTACTTCAGGTGGGGTCTCACAAGGGACCTGTAGAGTGGCAGTATCACTTCCCTGTTTCTGCTGTCAAATCTTGTCCCAGTACACCCCAACATTTTGTTAGCCTTGCTGTAAGCCATGTTGCATTGGCAGGACTGCTTTAGAGTGTCACATATTATGTCACCTAGGTCCCTTTCCTCCTGCAATATGCTGAGTCTGACCCCATTAAGCCAATATGCTGTTCTCGGGTTCTTATTGCCTAAATGCATCACCTTGCAGTTCTTGGAGTTGAACTTCAGCTACCAGATGTTAGACCACTTTTCCAACCTTTGCTTTGCAGGTTCCTTACCTCTTCCTCACTGTCCACCCTACCACATAGTTTAGTATCATCTGTGAAGAGGGTAATCTTGACCTGTATGCCTACCGCAATGTCACTGATGAGTACATTAAACAGTACTGGACCCAGGACTGAGCACTGAGGAACCCTACTAGTGACCCCACCCTCATCTGACCTCTCCTCGTTGACAACCACCCTCTGCTTTCTGTCTTTAAGCCGGCTTCCTACCCATGTAACAATACTCCTTGTGATGCCCATGTCCTCCAATTTTTTCAGCAGGCGAGTATGCGGCTCCGAGTCAAAGGCCTTGCTGAAGTTGAAGTAGAGGAGATCCATTGGGTGGCCCCTGTCCAGTTCTCTAGTCACCCAGTTGAAGAACTGTATGAGAATGTAATAGCTTTTTTTCCCTGATTTTGCTGCCAAACATTCATTGCTTTTTGCTTGACAGACAATAATCAAGTGAGACAGTTACACAGTCGTGGAAAACAATATTGGCGCCCTTGCAGTTTTTTCTACTAATGCACCATTCCTTCCAGAAAATTGTTGAAATTAAAAAATATTTTGGTATCCACATATGTATTTCTTTGGTTTGCAGTGGAATAAAACACAAAAAGCAGAAAAATTTACTAAGTCTTAGCTTATTCCACACAGAAATCCTTAAATGGCCCGGACAAAATTATTGGCACCTTTTAGAAGTAGAAATAATTCGATTTCAAGCAGTGATTCTCCTTCACTTTGGAATTGAACTCACCTGTGGTGAGTTGCAGGTGCCTGCAATATAAAATCACTCATTCAACCAGTTTGAATAGAGAAAGGACTCATTCTCCTGTTTTGTGTCACTGTGTACACATAATGAGAATGGAGAAAAGAAAGACAGCCAGAGAATTGTCTGAGGAGGTCAGACAGAAGATTGTAGCAAGCATGGACAATCTCAAGGCTACAAATCAATCTCCAGAGACCTTGATGTTCCTGTTTCCACCGTACGTAATGTTATCAGGATGTTTAAGGCCCATGGCACTGTAGCCAACCTCCCTGGACGTGGCAGCAAGAGAAAACTTGATCGAAGATTGCAGCGCAGGATTGTTCGAATGGTGAAGAAAGCACCTCGATCAACTGCCAAACAGATTCAAGCTGACCTTCAGACACAAGGTACGACAGTTTCAACTCGCACCATCCGTCGCCAATTCAATGAAAGGGGGTTATATGGTAGGAGGCCCAGGAGGACCCCAGTGCTGAGAGAGAGACATAAGAAAGCCCGACGGGGGTTTGCCAAAACACACCTGAACAAGCCAGAATCCTTCTGGGAGAATGTCCTGTGGACAGATGAGACCAAATTAGAGCTTTTTGGTAAAGCACATCATCTCTATGTTTACAGAAAACAAAATGAAGCCTTCAAAGAAAAGAACACCTTCCCTACAGTCAAACATGGAGGAGGTTGAGTGATGTTTTGGGGTTGCTGTGCTGCCTCTGGCACTGGGTGCCTTGAACGTGTGCATGGCATCATGAAATCTGGAGATTACCAGGCTATTTTGGAGCGCAATGTTGAACCCAGTGTCAGAAAGCTGAGTCTCCGTCGAAAGTCATGGGTCTTCCAGCAGGACAATGACCCCAAACACACTTCAAAAAGCACCCAGGAATGGTTCAAGACAAGACGCTGGACTGTTCTGAAGTGGCCAGCAATGAGTCCAGATCTAAATCCCATTGAAAACATGTGGAGAGATCTGAAAACAGCAATTGGGAGAGGGCACTCTTCAAATCTGGGAGAACTGGAGCAGTTTGCACAAGAAGAGTGGGCCAAACTGTCAGTAGAGAGGTGCAGGAAGCTCATCCATGGCTATAGGAAGCAGTTGATTGCAGTTATTTTGACCAAGGGCTGTGCTACCAAATATTAAGTCTAGGGTGTCAATAATTTTATCAATGCCATTTCTTTTCATTTTCTGATTTAAAAGTATATATTAAATTCTGAATCAAAAACAAAGGTTCTATAATATTAACAGAGAAATAAAGAATTGTGGAGACCAAATACTGTACAGTTGTTAATTTCAACTTATGTTTAGAGGAATTGTGAGTTATTTGAATATTTTTGGCCACGACTGTATATGGGTGCTTTACGGGTCTGTATGTATTTGCTGCAGACTTGCTTAATACATGCACAGTTTATGAAAAGTACTATATAGGATTTTATCGAATTAGACTGCAGGCAAAAGAAAAACAATATTGTTAATATTCCTTTGTCTAACTCGACTTCTTAGTTTCACAATTCCAGTCAGGTATTGATGTTCTTGGCAGCGTATACAGTACCCACCACTTGTAGCGCCCACACTTACTATGGGCAGCTATTATTAATGGGTGGAAATCAAAATCCATTAGCCATTTCAAGCAACTGCAATTAAAAAAACAAAGTCATATTACAGATGTTGCCCGCCTGCTATTTTCCTTTCCATTTCTTGTCCGTTCTCTGTCTGTTTCCTCTGATTGTCTTGTGTCAAAATCAGCAGATGGATCAGGTGATTGACACAGCTGCACATAAAAGGCGACTGCAAACAGACGCTGTAAATCACGGTCTGCATCAATGGCTTCAAGAATGGCTTCAATGGCTGGAGGAAAATGGAAAGCTCTTTCATTGTCAGGTAAAGCTGAGCTTTTAAAAAAAAAAATAGACCAACTGCCACAGATGAGCCAGCGCGATCTCTTGCAGCATCTGGCAGTGCCCAAGTCTACAGTTGCAGACTTATTGAGGCAGTGAGATCAGATTCTCTCCGAATGGCACTCTAATTGTAACCCAAATTGAAAATGTAAAAGGGCAAGGATGGGGAAGTGGAGGAAGCCCTTCTCAAGTGGTTTGATAGTGCACGGGGGAAGAGACGCTCTGATAATTGCCTCCCCCGGCCAAAAATGCAGAACAGCAGGCATCATCTTTAGAGAGGACAGACTTCACTCCCTCTGATGGCTGGCTGGGGCACTAAAAAGCCAGAAAACATGGGCTTTAGAAGGACCCACGGAGAAAAGCTAAGTGCTGATGCAGCCAGCTCTGATCAGTGGGTCACAGAGGTCCTGCCTGGACTACTAGACTGTTACGAACCAAAGAACATTTTTAACGCTGATGAGACCAGCATCTTTTTTCCGTTGTGTTGGATACAGAACATTAGCATTTAGGAGTGAGAGTGTCATGGGACAGAAAAAGGCAAAAGAGCGCATATCACTGCTTGCCTGCTGTAATATAGACGGCAGTGAAAAGAAAGACCTTATGGTCATCAGCAAGTCTGCAGTCCCATGCTGCTTCTGTGATGTGCACCATCTCCCAGTCATCTGTTGCTTGAACAGGACAGCATGGATGACGGGGGGCATATTCAGTGAGTGGGTCAGAACATGGGATAAACAACTGAGGCAATGCAAAATTGTTCTTTTTATTGACAATTTCAATGGCCACCCTGCCATCTCAGGTCTGAGAAACATTAAGTTCCTATTTCCACCACCAAACACCACATGTATAATTCAGCCCCTGGACCAGGGCATAATCTACTCCCTCAAGCAGCATTATGTTTGCTATATGCAAAATAGGGTCCTTGATGCCCTGGCCTCAGTGGCTGACCTGACAGGAAGCTAGTGTGTCCATAACATATCACTCCTCGATGCTGTATGGCTGCTGAAGCAGTGCTGGGACCTAGTGAATCTAAGCACAATACAGCACTGTTGTAAGAAAGCAGGGTTCTATAAGCTAGAAATGATGCCAGTTCCAGCAGATACAGAAGAGCCTACTATCGAACCTCCACTGGAACTGACATGTGATAAGTTTACAGAGCTGTGTCACCTAGGGGATGGTAACCCAGAGCAAACTTTTGATGACATTGAGGAGGTGGTGTCAGCAATGCACCCCAAAACGCAGGAGGATGAGGAAGCGGACCAAGACGATGATGGGGGCGAGGAAGACATGGAGGAGATTGCTGTGACACATCACAACGTTCATGCTGCCCTGCTGACATTGCGGTGAGCAGTGGAACAGAATAGAGACCTGCCACCTGACTGGGAAGCACTGGCCGTAAATAAGAGGATGTGGCGTCCCTACTGCTGGTCCAGTACTGTCCAAAAGAAAATAACAGACTTCTTTGCAGTAGGAGCCAACAATCCTTTTTTTTTTTTTTGATTACAGGATGAATTTGAATGCTTGCCTGACTGAAGCCGTATTTCGCCCGATTGATTTATTGCACCCAAATTGCAGTACAGTACTGAACCTTGTTTTAATTTACTTTACTTTTACTTTCAGTGTGCTCATTTCTGAATAAAGGCGTTATGCACTTTCGCACTTTTCCGTATTTTTTAGTGTTTGTTTGTTTGACCGCAAAGCATGCATTTTGGTTAAACTGACCGCTCTGTATAATGGGCAGAGTGGCAGATCACGAACGTACCTGCTATAAGTGACTTTGACTATACTAAAGACTCTAAAGCAAGTGCAGAAACTACAAGAAGTTTCACTTAACCATGTCTATTCTTGTTGGACAGCCATCTGTTGGCCAGCCGTGAATTGCAGGCTAAGACTGTTTAAACCACTTCAGCCTGCAATTCAAAGCCAGCCAACAGATGGCTGTCAAACAAGATTGGTACAACTGCATCTGTAAGAGGTTCTTGTGAGAGGGGGAAGACAATGTCGGCGGACACAAGAGGATTAATGTACGGTCAGCTGATGCAAGTTGACCAATCCAGCGTAACCCTTTCTCTTTCCCATGTTACAAACTAAAATGTGCACTGCTTGAATGGATTTTATTCCTGTACTTGATTACATTAGTTGCTGCCTCTTCTATTTCATCTCCAACACCACCATTCTGTCCATCAGCACTGCTGAAAATGAAACGACTTAGTGATGGAACACTGTTCTGTTAGACACTGTCATTGCTACCACTAGCCCCACAGACACTATTGAGCCTATGACGTATAGGCACTGTATCAGAAATACTAGGACTATCCGGCCCAACTGACATGTCAGACAGCGCCAAATTAATAACAGACTCCTGTGCATTGTCAGCATCATGTGCAGTAATAAGAAGGTCTGACGTGGAAACTGCATTAGAATGTACACGTAGTGAATCTGTTATTAGACCCTGACACAGAGGAAACCATTCCACTAAATAATGTGGGTACATAAACAGGTTGAGTCACAGAAAGGAATTTGTCAAAATCACCAGTATTAGAATTATTTGCAGCAGGGCTCGAAAAGAGAACTAATAAAGCTGTCAACTCGGGCTTCAAAACTGGTGTTATATTCAGTAAAATCCCTGACATCCAGAATTGCAGCTTGTTGCAACATTCATTACAATGTGCTGATCAGTGTTCAGTACAGAATCTGAATCAAATGCAAAATGTCCTGCTATGTTTTCTGATAAAATAGTGCTATGTAAACAAGTCATTATGGAGGCAGTATAGCGCAGTGGTTTAAGGCTCTGAGCTGCAAACCTGGAGACCTGGTTTTGAATCCCACAGCCCCCACTTGCATACTGTGTGACCCTGAGCAAGTCACTCACGTTCCTTGTGCTCCCAGGTCATATCTGTAAACAAGCTTTCAGGTTAGTGTGTCTCTCGTGGTAAAAAAAAAAAAAATTACAGCCACATATGATAGTCTACCAGGTTCTTTCATGACTCTAGACAGATCACCATTCAGTGACATAACAGAAGCCGAATTGTGGACAGAATCCAAAATGATCACAGAAACCTTACTCATTCCATTCACTGTACTGTTAATGTGCCCATTAAACATGTTGAATTTGCCACTGAGAATAATTATTGCCACCAAGAAATATACAGCAAGGCAAATTTAGCACAGCTGCTATTGAGAGAGCACATGTATGTAGCTGGGGTCGTGCTTTGAAGTTCCTCACTGAACGTCACACTTGCATGACTGAAAAACTGTAGCTGAGCAGGGAGAATGGCTGAGGCATGGTCATGAGAAAGAAACAAAATGTTAAAATGTTGAAAGCGTTTTTGGGAGACCTTCTCATTGTGATTCATCTCATTTCCACTGTACTCAGCTGGGCAAGTGTTCATTCACTGTTTGGGCCACTGGCTGGTTAAATGAGCTGCCTGATACCTTGCTCAGTCTACTTAAGTTTGACCAGTTTAAGAGAGCGCTACCAGCAGCCCTAACAGTTCAATGCAACTGCAGCTGCTAATCATCCTAACTAAAGGCCCTCCTGGTGTACACTTTGAACTGCGTCAGACTCTGCCTCTGCAGCCATGTACCATTACTATGCTTGTTCTATACAATTTCTGTCTACTGCCTTATTGCAAAATTGTACGCAATTGAGTCCAGCCTATTTATTTGTACCGCCCCCAACGGCTCTGCCTGACTCCTTATACAAACATACGAAAATGCCAGCAGAAGAAGGCCATTGAGTCTATCGAGTCTGCTCATATTACAGGGTCCCTAGCTTATGCCACTGACCCTGATGCACCATCTCAGACACCTTTACCTCCAGGGGTGGTTGTAGGGGGTCACCTATATCTCCTCTTGGACCAGTGGAGGGAGGTGAATACAGACACATGGGTTCTGGAGATCATAGAAAAGGGTCATGCTCTGGAGCTTCTGGACACCCCTCCATATCATCCACCTGTGATGACAACATATCTAGCAGGCACGTGTATCTGTTGCAAAAGGAAGTACAGACTCTGCCTCAAAAGCAGGCCATAGAACTTCTACCTCTGGAACAGAGGAACACAGTATTTTACTCCAAATATTTCCTCGTCCCAAAATGGACAGGAGACCTGTGGCCTATTCTGGATCTACAAGATCTGAACTTCTTCATAGAATACAGCAAATTCAGGTTGGTTACTCTGCGGGGTCTCCTTCCTCTATTGCAAACAGGAGACTGGATATGTTCCCTGGATATGAAGGACACATACCTTCAGATCAAGATCAGGCAATCTGACAGAAAATATCTGTGGCTCCTGGTTTCATGGGGAACATTACCAATTCAGAGTGTTGCCCTTTGGCTTGTCTTCTGTGCCACAAGTCTTTATGAAATGCTTGGCAGTGGTGGCAGCAGCCCTTTGCAGGGAAGGGCTGTATGTTTTCCCATACCTTGATGATTGGCTATTAAAAGCCCCCTCCAGCTGTCAATTGCTGTGGACCTTTGCTCGAACCAGACAGCTGTTCAACGCTCTGGGGTTGACAGTCAGCATATCAAAGTCTGTTCTGACACCCTGTCAACAACTGCAGTATGTAGCGGCTGTTCTGGATACAGCCCAAGGGTCAGCTTTCCTGCCTCTGGACAGGGCAGACCACCTGATTGCCCAAGCACAGTTGGTGCACAGCAGCTGTTGTGTCTCAGCAAGGATAGTCACAATATATCAGTTGGGGGGGTGAGGATATAGCATGCACCAAGCAGGAAAGGGATCTTGGGGTTATCATCTCTGATGACCTCAAGGTAGGGAAACAGTGTGACAAGGCAGCAGGTAAAGCAAATAGGATGCTGGGATGCATAGGAAGGGGCATCACCAGCAGGAAAAGGGAGGTCATAATTCCACTATACAAGACACTAGTGAGGCCCCACCTGGAGTACAATGTACAGTTCTGGAGACCTTACCTACGTAAGGACATAGATAGGGTGGAGAAAGTTCAGAGAAGGGCAACAAAGATGGTACATGGATTGCATTACAAGTCCTATGAGGACAGGTTGAAGGAACTGAATATGTACTCCCTGGAGGAGAGGAAGGAGAGAGGGGATATGATAGAGACATACAAGTATCTTACAGGGAGGAACAGGGTGCAGGAATACACTATTTTTAAGTGAAAAAGATGTTCCAGGACTAGAGGGCATGGGATGAAGTTGGAGGGAGGACGATTCAGAGGAAACGTGAGGAAGAATTTCTTCACAGAACAGGTGGTGGGGGCTGAAACAATCACGGGATTTAAGAATGCATGGGATAGACATAAAGGAATTCTGGAGGTCAGGGGTAAGGGGCCACAGACTTCTAGGAAAACATAAACTGAACTTACTTACAAGCTCAAATGGGCAGACTGGGTGGCCACAGGCCTTTATCTGTCGACACTGTCTATGTATCTATGATATTTCTACACCTTCTGGGATGCATGGCCGCAGCCATTGTTACAGTGCCATTGGCCAGGCTGCACATGCTGATTCCCCAATGGACCCTGAGAGTCCAGTGGGATCAGCTGACGGACGATCTAGAGCAGATGGTTCTAGTCACATCCACCATGAGCAATGTGCTTAAGTGATGGATGGAATGCAACAACCTACTCAGGGGAGTTCCATTCTTGATTCCTTCCCCTCTTCAGATCCTCACCATGGATGCTTCGGGATCCAGATGGGGGGGCTCACCTGGGCCCTCTACAGACACAAGGTTTGTGGAACCAGGTGGAGCATGCTTTGCCCATCAATGTTCTGAAAATGAGTGGTCCTATACGGACTCCAGGCCTTCCAGAACCATTTGTCCCCAGGTCCTCTGTTAATACAGATGGACAATGTCAAGGTGATAACAAACAAAGGGAGAACTCATTCCTATGTGCTGTGCAGGGAACCAATGAGAATTCAGTATTATTCCCACACAACGTAAAACGACTGCATTTCTGCTGCTCACTCCATGGCCTGGAGTGTTCTGGTGAGACGCGTTGTTCATCTATTGGAAAGGAAGGTTTCTGTATGCCTTCCTTCCCTTCCTGCTAAATCAGAGAGTACTACTCAAGCTGAAGATGGAGAGGGCAGCTGTAACAGGAATCTAAGCCCTACCTCCTTAAAGCTCTAAGTGGCTCCAGCCACAGTAATGACACCCTTAACCTCAGACTCCTTTGCTTGGTACTGGATGTGGTCCTCTCCCCCCTCACTTGCCTCCTCAACCGCTCTCTTTGCCTTGGTAAGTTCCCTTCCATCTGGAAAACTGCTGTCATTTCCCCTGTTCACAAAAGCGGGAACCATTTTTTCCCTGGAAACTATCGCCCAATATCCATTCCCCCCTTCCCCCAAAAGCCCTCAAAAGAATCGTCTTGGATCAGCTTATGGACTACCTCACCAAATATGACCTTCTCAGTAGGGAGCATCATGGATTCTGGCAAGGCCATAGCACCACCACCGCCCTCCTTGAATTTTCTAGTTTTATCCACCCTGCTCTTGATAATGAGCGCCTGGTCGGCTCGGTCTTCCTTGACCTGTCAAAAGCTTTTTATAGGTTCATACATGTAGTACGAGTTCAATAGGCTGTTTGCTCTTTGAAGAACTCACCACCTTTATGGTTAAAGGTGGAACTCATATTTTAAATCACCCATGTATTCATCGAGTCTGGTTTTAAAAATATTGACACCGTTAATCACACCCTCCACCTATCTGCCCTCTCCCTCTTGGGCCTCTCCCAGGAGGTCATGGCCTGGTTTGCGGACTACCTATCTACTTGCTCCCAGTGGGTCAAAATAAATGGTACTCTCTTTAATTCCCTCCGGTCCTCTCTGGTGTACCCTAGGGTTCCATCCTCGGGCCCATTCTGTTTAGTCTATTCCATAATACTCTACCCAAGGCCTGCTCTGAGAAAATCCTCTTACACGCGAATGATGCAGTCCTCTTCTCCTCCTGCATGGATCCCACGTCCCTTAAACTATCCCTCCAGAAATCCTATAGCGAGGCTGAATCCTGGTTTGTCAACCACAGGCTGGTGCTAAATCACAAAGACACCAAGGTTATGTTGGTTACCCATCACCAAAGCAAGCACAGAGGAACCCCACTCCAAATTCACACCAACCTTCTTCACCCCCTTGAGCAGGTGAATACCTTCAAATACCTCAGGATCACTCTCGACTCCATGTTCACCTTCCATGACCATATTCACCTCCTCAGCACCGCAGTCAACTCTAGGATTGGCCTGCTGTATCGCCACAGGAGCTGCCTCTCCCCTGAAGCCCTCCGACTTGCAATCTCATCCTCTGTCTTGTCCCTCATAGACTACAGGATACTGGTCTATGGGGCAGCTGATAACACTTCCCTCCATAGAATTAAAGTCTCCTTAAATAAAGTGTGCCAGTTAGTCATGGGTAGTCCCAGACTCACCCACACCTGCACACTTTACAACCTGGCCAACTGGCTCAACTTCGATGATAGGCTGAGGTACCAGTCCTGTCTTTTCGCCAGGAAGATATCCAGTGGTCTTGCCCCACCCGGACTAACCACTCTCATCCAACTGGCACCCATGACTGTGGCCACCCCGCAGTTCTTCCAAACCTACCCTACTAGTACCACTTGTCAGGACTGCCTTAGGACAGCGATCCTTCTCTTATAGGGGCCCCACTTGGCTGAACTCCATACCCATCTCTTGTCACCCTGGAAACCAAGCTTGGATGATTCAAATCCCTCCTTCGGGACCATCTCCTTGCCACCTGTACATGTAACTGTCTCTAATCTGACAAGTTCCCCCCTACCTCCTCCTACCCTTTCCCTCTTGGTAACGCAACCACCTATCTCACGACAATGGGCACCTGTCCTGCCTAACTACCTGCTTGGGTTGCACTACTTCTGTATCTATGTGGTTCCCTCCATTGCTTGCGACAAATGCCTACTTTAATTTGCCTACCTGTACCTTTCTCCACCATTTTTGTACTATATCTTTTAAGAGAAATTTATACCCTGCATAATGCATGTTCCCCACCTGTCAGGGGTCGACAAATCTAATAGCTCGACATCCTGAGCTAACAGTTGTCACCCAGGGACAAACATTTTCTGGGAGAGCTACTTGTCCACGGGCAAGCACTTAAAAAAAAAAAAAAAACCTGCAGTGCCTACTTTCTCCAGCAGGGTGCTCGCTGATGACATTGGAGTCAGTCCTGCCATCTGCTTACCTGGTCATCTGATACACCGGAGCGACACTTACATGACACGGCATTCGTGGAGAAGAAGGAGAAGGAGCAGATACAGGGCGGGTGAGAGCGAGCGGCAGCAGAATGAAAGAGGAGGAGTCAGGCATCTAACTAGCATGTGTGGCAGCGAATGAAGTACCCCAGCTCTCCAGAGATAAGCCACACATTGGCTGCGGTGCAGACTTGGCGGGACTGATCTGGTAACGCTCACTCATTTTCTCTTATCTTCACACAGAGACGGGACGTGCATGCTGTTCCCAGTACTATCTGTCTGTCGTCGGAGCGTGGAGAGGAGTCCGAGAAATCTTGATTTTAGTCCCACAGGAGACTGACTGTGTTAAAAAAAACACTGCCTGTACCAGCCTACTTAATTTTAATACAAACAAATTTTTTGGTGCTGCTGCAAAAGTAGAGTTAGCGAGGGAGGGTGGTGAGGTAGTGAGCGGCGGGGGTGGGGAGGAAGAGCTGGACTCTCAGAGTTAGGGACAGCGTGAGTCGGGTCGCGACGCAGTGGATTTTCTTTTTTTGAAATACTTGCTTGCTCGCTGCCTGCCCGAGTTTGTCAAAGCCCCCCCCCCCAAAAAAAAATACAAAAAACAAATAAATAGGGAGAACAGAACATCGTTGAAGCCAGCCAGTGCTGTTTGACTTGTGGGCCTGGGCTTCTAATCTGTTCCCTTCCCTAACAGATGAGGTCACACATCACCAGGGCATTGCTAGTAGTAAAAAAAAAATAAAGACTGTGAATAAAATAGAAACCCAGAAGTATATAAGATAGAAGAGGAGAATTGAAAGGGGCTTGCTTTTTGCTGTTTGAAGTGTGCCTTTTCTGCAAATATCAAACTAACTGGGGGATTTAACTTGAAGGGTGGACCACTAAAAGAGGAGCATTAAAAGGAGAGCGAGACTTACACTAAAAACTAAATAAAACAGGGGCTATGTGATTAGTGGACCACTAAAAAAGGAGCATTAAAAGGAGAGCAACACTAGCACTAAAAACTAAATAAAACGGGCTTTGTGTGACTAGTCTGCAGTCAGTGTGCACTACTGTCTGGCTGGGCTGAGGAGAGGAGCATTAAAAGGAGAGCAAGACTTACACTAAAAACTAAATAAAACAGGGGCTATGTGATTAGTGGACAACTAAAAAAGGTGCATTAAAAGGAGAGCAACACTAGCACTAAAAACGACATAAAACGGGCTTTGTGTGACTAGTATGCAGTCAGTGTGCACTACTGTCTGGCTGGGCTGAGGAGAGCTCTGCTCTGCTGTCTAAAAGCTAAATAAAACAGAGGCTTCTTCTTGTGTCTGCACTGTCTGGCAAAGTGTCTACTTTTCCATTTGCAGATTATACTGTAAAGCCACTAGAGGGCAACAGGTCGTGTACATTGCAGTCCTCTTCCCACTGCTCTCCCCAACACTTCTAGTCCTGGGTCATTCATACCTAAAGCAAATGGCTTGGCTCAGATGTACTAGCCTTTCACAGGACACCCAGGCTAAGGCCATGGATTTCCCTGTGGTGGGTAATTCTTTGTTTGGGGAGCAGACAGAGAATTGCATGAAAAAGATGGATGAATATAGGACCACCTACAGGAGTGCACAAGCCAAGGAAAGGCAGTCAATTCTTCAAAGGCAGCAGGCTAGCGGCAGGGGCAGGCCTTTTCATAGGCCTTTCTACTAAGCACAGGCCTCCTCTCCTTTTTCTCAGAGGGGGTTCTTCAGAAAGAGAGGCAAAAGCGGGATGAGCGGGGCTGCATCCACTCCTCAGCTTAAGGCTCCTGCCAAGCAGACACCCTGATGTATCAGCCCGGGTCAACTCCCCAATTCCTGTAGGAGGCAGGCTGGCTTACTGCTTCCAGGACTGGAAGTCTGTTATCTCAGACAAGTGGGTCCTGGAAGTAGTAAGCCAGGGACTGGTTCTCAGCTTCAAAAATTTCCCAAAGCTGAGAGCCAGATCTTTTCCACCTGCAAGCATCTCCGAAACCATTGCCCTAGAGGCAGAGGTTTCATCTCTACTGGCCTTAAGGGCCATAGAGAGAGTTTCTACACAGGGGCAAATGTCTGTGCTCCAGGTACATCCTTACCCCGAAAAAAGGGGAGTGGCGGCCCATCCTAGACTTAAGATACCTGAACATACCTCTTTTAAAACCAAAGTTCAAAATGGTGACTCTGGGAATAATCCTTCCCCCTCTAAGGCCAGAGGACTGGCTAGCCTCCCTGGACCTAAAAGATGCCTACTTTCACATTCCCAACGGCTGCTCCCACAGAAAGTACCTGAGGTTCGAATTGCCTTCAGGCCTTTACCAGTTTAAAGCAATGCCCTTCGGCCTAACATCAGCTCCAAGGGTGTTTACAAAATGCCTAGCAGTAGTAGTGGCCTTTCTAAGGAGGAAAAAATATCTCCATAATCTTCCCTTGTTAGTCTTCACCATTCATTACTGCTGGGTGTAGCTGGAGGCACGCACCCTCAGCGGGAGGTTTTTTTTTTTTTTTTTCAGAGGGTTGGCGCCCGGCGCTCACCTTTTGTGACATCATCATGATGTGCGAGGGGCGGCCATTAGGCACCACACACTCCTCCTCCATCCCAGTTCTGTTTCTCCCGCCGTCGAGGCTTCACCTGCTGCGTGGAGTCGCTAGAATTGTTACTGCGTCATAGGCCGCTTAGTGTTTTCGACGCCACTCCTTCATCCCGGTTCATTCCTGATGTCATTGACTGGTCAGATCGTTCTTTTATTTTGATATTTCGATGACGCTGGGAGTTTTGCTGTTTATTGTATTGATTTCAAATCATGTCAGGTTCGGGGGCAAAGCGTAAGTCTAAGGCGGGCCATGCCCCTTTGCGCCGGTGCCCCTGTGGCAGGCAGTTTTCCGTCATGGACCATCATGATGTTTGTCTTCAGTGCCTGGGACCCTACCATGCTATGGATCATTGCGACGCCTGTTTCTCCATGGATCGCCGCGTGATAGAAATCTGTGCGTTTAAAGTCAGAAGAGCTCTGCCGACTTTCCGGGGACGGCGTCGCCCGTGGGCCTCCCAGGCCAGATCTCTCGACCCTTCCTCCGGGTCCCCTCCCAGGTCTATGCGGCCCGGCGAGGAGGGAACCTCCTCCACTTCTAGTCTTGCCAAGGAGGAGGTTTCTTCTGCCCGGCTGGAGAATGTGTGATTCCTCGAGTCACACTGTTGGCGCCGTCCCGGCAGTCACCTCCTGGTGCAGGCTCCCCAGTGTAGCAGCCGGGTTGCAGGGCCCAGCACTGGTGGACTCGATTTACCCCGACCTTGCTGTGGGTCTGGTGCGTTCGCAGCACCGCCCGTCATGAGTGTCATTTCAGGTCTGGCGCAGTTCTGGCGCCGGGACTCAGGTGGCACCGTCTGGCGATGCTCGTTTGGTTCTCGGCGCCATCTGCAACACCAGTGACTCGGGCGGCACCATTCGCGGTGCGGCTCGGGTTCCCGGTACCGACGGAGGTGCGGCTGACTCCTCTGGTGCTGTCGGCTTTGCGGCCTTCGGTGCCAGGCCTGGTGCCATTTTGGCTGAGGTTCCTGCGGTCTCTTCGACGGAGTCTGCTCTGGTCGACCCCTCTTCGGAGGAAGATGACTCAGGGGTGGACCCTGTCTGGCAGCCTGAGTCTTCTGACTCAGAACCTCCGGTGGGCCGTAGTGCTAGGCAATCCAGTATTCCACTCCCTGGAGCTGGTTAGCCCAGATGATTCCATGGTTCGGGGTGGCCTGGAGTCTTCTGTGGTGGACCCTTCAGGAGGCCCGGAGAGCACGCCCTCTTCCCGGAGGTCCCAGGCAACTGCCATCACTGGTGCTGCTGGGGTCCTTCAGGAGAGGGTGGAGGAGTGAAAATTTGGTGAAAAAATTCCCCAAAATGACTGTTTTACGAGCATGCATTGCGCAGTTCATACGCACACTCGTAACTTCAAGCATTTTTAATATTTTCACTTCAGATTTTCAGCATTGCCATTTTATCACACCTCCTTATGAACAGTACAACTGTCATTTTTCACATCTCACCCCAAAATGTGTTTACGCACATGTAGCGTACAGTGGTGTGGTCGGTGTGCAAAATCAATGTTCGGGACAGATTCAGAAAATCGCAGTGACACTGTTCATGAGCAAAGGACTTAAATTGGCTATGTTGAAAATTTGGTGACAAAAGTCCGTAAATTGATTGTGTTACGAGCGTGCATTGTGCAATTTCCATGCACCCTCTTAAGTTCACAAATTCGTAATCTTTTCAGTCCAGATTTTCAACGTTGCTATTTTTCCACACCTCCTTATGAACATAGAAACATAGAAACATAGAATTTGACGGCAGATAAGGACCGCTTGGCCCACCCAGTCTGCCCATTTCCCTACCTACTGGATAAGCTGCAGATCCTAGTTAACCAGCAGCCTACTTCTTTCTACCCCCACCCCCCAGAATTGCCTTATGACTATCCCATGCATGCTTGAATTCCACCACTGATTTTGACTCCACAACCTCCTCCGAAGGCCATTCCATGCATCCACAACCCTCTCTGTGAAAAATACTTCCTTAAATTACCTCTGAGCGCCCCCTCTATCTTCAAATTGTGCCCTCTTGTTCTTGCACCTCTTTTTTTTGAAAGATGCTACCCTCTTGGACTTTGTTGATTCCTTGAGGTACTTGAAAGTTTCTATCATGTCCCCTCTCCCTCCTTTCCTCGAGGCTATACATATTAAGCTCCTTAAGTCTCTCTTCTATGTCCTCCAGTGCAGACCCTGCACCATTTTATTCTCTCCTCTGGACAGCTTCCATCCTGTCTATGTCTTTGCGGAGATTGGGTCTCCAGAACTGCACACAGTACTCCAGATGGGGTCTCACCAGCTGTCTGTACAGAGGGATAATAACTTCCTGTTTTCTACTGGTGATGCCTCTCCCTATGCATCCCAGTATCCCCAAGCCCTCCTTGCTGCCTTCTCACATTGCTTGCCCACCTTTAGGTCATCTGATATGACTACCCCCAGGTCCCTTTCCATTTTTGTTGTTGTTAGTATCTCACCCCCCATTGTGTACTCTTCCCCTGGGTTTTGTTTCCCAGGTGCATTACCTTGCACTTTTAGCATTGAATCTAAGCTGCCATACATTTGACCATTCCTCTAACCTTGCCAAGTCCCTTCTCATCCTTTCCACCCCACCCTGTGCATCAACTCTGTTGCAGATCTTAGTGTCATCTGCAAAGAGACATATTTTTCCTTCCAGTCCTTCTGCAATGTCACTTATAAAGACATTGAAGAGGACTGGTCCTATACTGAACTCATGGTACCCCGCTAGTAACCCTCCTTTCTTCTGAGTGGACTCCATTTACTATTACTCTCTGTGTCCTATTCTCCAGCCAATTCTTTTACCCAGGCTGTCATCTTGGGACCCACTCCCAGGCTGGCTAACTTATATATTAATCTTTGTGTGGGACTGTGTCAAATGCCTTGCTAAAGTCTAGGTAGGCCATGTCCACAGCCCCTCCCTGATCTACTACTTTGGTCACCCAGTCAAAGAAATCTATCAGATTATGTCTGGCATGACCTTCCCGCTGTGAATCCATGCTGCCTAGGGTCTTGTGCCCTCTGGCCTCTAGATACTCGACAATTCTTTCCTTTAGAAGTGATTCCATCATTTTCCCTATCACTGAGGTTAAACTAACAGGTCTATAGTTTCCTGCTTCTGCCTTGCTCCCACTTTTGTGAAGGGGAATCACATCTGCCCTTCTTCAGTCCTCGGGTACCACCCCATCCTCCCATGATTTGTTAAAGAGGGTAGTCAGTGGTGTCACTAGTTCTACCCTTAGTTCTTTTAGAATTCTGGGATGAATCCCATCAGGCCCCATTGCTTTGTCCACCTTCAGTTTTAAGAGTTCTTTCAGAACCCTTTCTTCTGTAAATGGGCTGGTATCAACTTCTGTATCCAGAGTGTTACTACTGTTTGTTTTATGTACCTCCCCTCTTCCTTTGTAAATACTGGCAAAATATTTGTTTAGTATCTCTGCCTTTTCACATTCTCCTCTGCCCACCCTCCCTCCCCTTTATTAAGCCTCACTATCCCTCCCTTGGTCTTCCTTTGCTCCCTGATGTACCTATAAAGGTTTTATTCCCTTCTTAACTGAGTTGGCTATCTTTTCCTCAGTTTGGGCCTTTGCTGTTCTGACTGCCTTCCCAGCCTCCTTTTGCTTTAACTGATACAGTTCTCTGTCCTGCTCCTGCTAGGTATTCCTTTACTTCCTGAATGCTTTCTTTTCTCTTTAACCTTCACTGCCACTTCCTTTGAGAACCATAGTGGTTTCTTACATCGTCTTGTTTTGTTTATTTGCTTCACAAAGGCTCGTTACCTCTGTGATGGCAGTTTTATTATTCCCCATTGTTCTTCCACCCTCCTTCCCACCCATTTGCTAGTGCATTCCTTAGGCACTCACCCATTTTGGCAAAGTCAGCCCTCCTAAAGTCCAGTACTTTTGTCTTTGTATGGCTTGACTCTATTGCTGTGTTTATTGTGAACCATACTGTTCGATGGTCGCTAGTTCCCAGATGGCTACCCACTTCTACATCTGTGATCCTCTCCATCTCCATTTGAGAGTATCAAGTCTAATATTGCTCCTCTCCGAGTGGGCTCCAGTACTAGTTGTCTAAGGCATGCCCCTGTAGGGCATCTAGAATAACTGCACTCTTGAGTGGCAGCTGCAACTGCGCTCCAGTTAACATCTGGCATATTCAGATCACCCATCAGCAATATCTCCCCTTTTTCTGCCATTCTAAGTATACTTTCTATCATTTCCTTGTCCATTTCCTCCCCCTGAAAGTCTGTATCCTAACCCCTGTGCGGATTGTGGTGCATTGCCTGTCCCAAATTTACCCACAGTGCTTCTTCTCCTCCCTGTTCACCCTTTTGTTCTGTTGCTTTATTCCTTCCCTTATGTAAAGAACTACTCCTCCCCTCTTTACCCTCCCTGTCCCTCCTGTAGATAGTGTATCCTGGTATGTTTACGTCCCAGTCATGGTTTTGTGTGTACCATGTTTCTGTGACTGCCACGATATCCAGATGTTCCTCCTCCATCAAGGCCACTAATTCAGGAAGCTTGTTACCTAGACTACGGGCATTGGTACTCATTGCTCTCCATTTTGATGGCCTTGCCTTCTGTTGCAGCATCCCCACTGACCGTTCTACCTTGGTCTTTCTCATTTAGTACCCTGTTTTAGGCAGGAGGCTGGGATTTTTCTGCTGCTTGTCAGTGCCTCCCCCATTGACTAGTTTAAAAGCTTGCCAATGAAGCATTTAAACCGATTGCTCAAAAGACTTGTTCCCTTCCTGGACAGATGCAGACCATCCTGCCAGTATAGGCTGGTGTCCCTCCAGGTGGAACCCCAGTCCCCAATGAAGCCAAACCCCTGTGCTCCGCACCATTTTTTTTTTTTTTTTTTTTTTAGCAGTATAGCTGTCATTTTTCACACCCTGGCTGAAATGTGTTTTCACATTTCCAGTGCAGAATCGCACGGTCACTGTGGGAAATCAGTGTTCGGGATAGATTAAGAAAATCACAGTGCTACTGTTCATGAGCGGAGGTCCCAAAATGCCTATGTTGAAGATCTGCTGTAATTACATTACGGGTGTGCGTTGCGCAGTTTCTACGTACACTCATGACCTCACCAGTTTTTTTTTATATTTTCACTCTAGATTTTCAACATTGCCATTTTTTACACCTCCTCATGAGCAGTACAGCTGTCATTTTTCACATCCTGCTCGAAATGTGTTTTCACACCTGTGGCGCCAAATGATGCAGTCACTGTGCAAAATCACCTTTCGGCTAACTAACTGATAGTGTCACTGTTCATGTGGTGGGATCACAAAAAGCCCATGTTGAAAACTTGGAGTAAAAATACCAAGAAACGCCCAGGGTGTTAAGGTTTTCGACCATAACACCCTACCCTGTACGGACTGACAGGCGTCAGGGGTGTGACTTGGGATTGTCAACAGTAAT
Source organism: Neoceratodus forsteri (assembly GCA_016271365.2). NCBI lineage: Eukaryota > Metazoa > Chordata > Ceratodontiformes > Ceratodontidae > Neoceratodus > Neoceratodus forsteri. The sequence continues at coordinate 1,630,474,680 of CM057453.1, forward strand.
GCTCATACCATTCCACCCCCACCCTGCAGCCAGTGGCAGACATCGATGTGCACCTTGGACCCTTTGGCCTCAGAGTTCACCCCATTCTCCTATACTGCACCCATTTCAGTGTATTTCCTTATGGAATGAGGTGAGTGTAAAGCCAGCACACTTCAAAGCACACCTCGACACTTGTAAGTGTCTGCAGGGTAGGGTGAGGTGAAATGTCGTGACCGTTATGGGCGACGACCCAAAGGCACACCCCAATGCCTGTCCATCTCTGCAGGGTGGGGGTGGAGTTGGCACCAGTTCAATACTTCACTGCCTTTCCTATACTGCATTTAACTCCTGCACTTCCACTGCTAATGACAGCAAGCAACACTTGGCATTGACAAATGCGTGTTCCTTTTCTACTATCTCTTCTGACGAAGCTCTTGGTGCCCTCCTATCCCTCAACCCCTCTAAATGCTCCTCACCAGATGGGCTTGATCCTGAACCTCTACCTTTCTTCTCCTCCTGCAATTGCTTATCCTATCTCCCTAATCCTTAACCTCTCCTTTATTTCTGCCCAAGTACCCTCATCCTGGAAACATGCTGTAGTCTATCCTCTCCCCAAGGGTGGTGACACATTCACTCCTGGCAACTATCGCCCCACTTCCCTCCTTCCTACCCTTGCCAAACATCAAGAACATTTAGTTCTAGCCAGCTATCACCCTTACTCTCCAATTCCTCCTTCTTCAGCCCCTTCCAATCTGGTTTTCAGAAGAACCACTCAACAACCACCTCCCTTCTCAGTCTTACTGACTCCATCCTTTCAGGGATGGATGATGGCCTGATCACCACGGCCATCTTTGTTGACCTAGCCAAAGTCTTCGACACTGTTTCCCATCCCCTGCTTCTTAATTCCCTCTCTTCAGCTGGCCTTGCTCCGTCAGCCACCAACTGGTTTAAATCCTACCTCACTGGCAGGACCCAATCGGTGAGAATCATTGATTCCATCTCCCCACCACTCCCCATCAATACTGGTGTCACTCAGGGCTCAGTGCTTGGTCCCCTACTCTTCTCCATTTTCCTTAACGATCTTCTCACAGCCTGCTCATCTTCGTCTGTCCACATGTATGTTGACGATACTGTTTTATTCAGTTTCGGCCAAAACCCTGCTACTGTGGAAACCAGCTTACAGCAAGACTTCAACCAAGTTCAGCTCTGGTTTGCTTCCAACCAGCTTTTTCTAAATGCCAAGAAGACTGTCTCAATGACCTTTGGCACCAGGCAGAGACTCTCTAGGCTTCCGGCCCTACCCACCTTCCACGCCCTTGACGGGACCATCCTGGAGGACACCTCCTCATTTAGATATCTGGGGGTTTGGCTGGACCAGCACCTCAGCTTCTCTGTGCATATCAGTGCTATCCTGAAGAAACTGCACCCCAAGCTTGGTGCTTTATATGGCATCCCGCTGACTGCGAGGTGCGAAATTGTCCAGAAGATGATACTCCCCATCTTTGACTACTGTGATGTAGTCTATGGTACTGCTCCCAAATCTTCCCTGACCAAGTTGGACACTCTCTTTAACCCCGTCTGTCACTTTGCCCTCGACTCCCCTTCCCGCTCCCACCACGGTGAACTCTATCGCTCTCTAGCCTTCCTTGCACTATCTCACAGACGCGTCTCACACTGTGCCAAACTAACTTCCAAATTCTGGTTCGGAGTGCTCCCCTCCTATCTCTCATCCTCTCTCTCCACTCCACCTACCCCCACCCACTCTCTCAGATCTAATGACGCCCGCACCTCAGCGGTCCCTCGCCGCCTTCACCCTCATTTGGTCAGACTGGTTTCGCCCATCGCTTCCCTAAAATCTTGAATTCCCTCCCCCCTGAAATACGACACTCCTCCTCCAACTGCTCCCTTACCTCTGCCCTACACAATTACCTCTCACTCAGCTGTTCCTGCTTTAACCCTCCTTAATACCTATCCCCAGTTTCTGCCTTCCTACCCTGACCCCACCCCCCGCAGGGTTCTCAACGTCCTGAAGGGGGAATCAGGAAATGGCTAAGCTACTCCTCTCCCCCTCTCCCCCTCTCTTCTCCACCTGCCCTTCTGGGTCACCTGTGTGCACAACCTACCCCATCTTTTTTACTCCAACAGCACTTATGTACTACCTCGAGCCTGGTCCTGGTACACGCATGCACTATAATGGTTCTGTTGCATTATGACTGTTTTGTACATTTATATGTTCTTTTGTATGGTTTTGGACATGTATTGTAATATGCCCAATGTTCCACTACTGTTTATTGTACAATACCTTGTGTTCCAACTGTTGCATAATCTTAAAATGTTGTATTGTTTGTACTACCCACATACTATTGTAACTGATCATTCTTTACAACCCTATGTAACCCCCATCGTGTGAACGAGACAATCTGTGGCACATTGCGCAGAATACTAGTAAACCCACTGACAGGCAGTACTACCAAGAGTATTCGAAAAGCAAAGGCTGAGTACTACAAAACCTTGCTCACCACCACATGGGGCTCAGGTCGCAAGTTTTGGGACTCACTCAAAATGCTAAGTGGCAAAGCCGCCACCGCTTCTCCTACCCAGATCAGGGCCAACGGGTCTATCACCACAGACCCAGCCCTTATCGCAGATACACTAAATTACACCTTCTCCGACCTTACTGGTGTTCTCCCCCAAATTTTTTTCTCCTCCACCCACCCTATACTGCACTGCTCCCTCGCCACCCCCTCATTCCACTTTAAAGCAGTTTCTCAGCATGACACTGCCCCTCTTCTACTCAAAGCCCTCACCAAATCTCGTTTTAGCAGTGACACACTAGACCTTAAACTGCTTAGACTCTCCTTCAATGAAGTCCCCCTCCCCACCATGCTTCTGAACCACTTCCTCTCTCTGGGCCAGTTTCTCTCCAAATGGAAATCTGCCCTCATAATGCCTATCCTTAAAAGTGGGGACCGCACCCTGCCTGGGAACTATCGCCCTATATCAGTTCTGCCTCCCCTCTCTAAAGCCTTGGAGAAAATCGTGGCCATCCAGCTAACTGACTACCTTTTTAAATATAGCATCCTGTGTCCTGAACAATATGGCTTCCGCCATAAACATAGTATCACCACTTCCCTCTTAGAATTTACAGACACCCTCCACACATCCCTGGACACCAGCTACACTGCTGGCACTGTCTTTATAGACCTCTCTAAGGCGTTTGATACAATGCACCACTCGCTTCTCCTGGACTCCCTCACTCAGATAGGCCTCTCCCCTGACTGGTTTGCCAGCTACCTGTCTGAGAGAACCCAGACAGTCCGGATTGCCCATTCCCTGTCGTCCCCCCTCCAAGTCAGGTTTGGGGTCCCTCAGGGCTCTATTCTTGGCCCAGTACTTTTTTCCCTGTTCCTCAACACCCTGCCCAAAGCCTGCTCTGGGAAACTTCTGTTGTATGCTGATGATGCCATCCTCTACAGCTCACACACTGATCCCACATCCCTCTGCTTGGCACTCCAGAAATCCTTCTCAGAAGCTGAATCCTGGTTCATTCAGCATAGGTTAGTATTAAATTACAAAAAAACTAAATTCATGATGTTTGCACACCCTGAAAACAAGAACCTAGGACAACCCTTGCTCATTCTGAACTCACTAAATGATACCCTTGAACAGCTTACCACTTTCAAATACCTTGGTATTACCCTAGACTCTGGTCTCACCTACCATGACCACATCCGGATACTGAGCACTGCTGTCAACGTACGTATTGGTCTCCTTCACCGCTATAAACACTGCCTCACTCCAGAATCTCTCCACCTAGCCGTCTCTGCATTTATTCTATCTCTAATAGACTATGGAATCATCATTTCTAGGGGCATGGATATGTTGTTCATCCACACTGTCTGGCAGGTTCCTTGCCGCTTTAAATCTTTCCGGAAGGTCTTCAGGCTGGCTCCTCCCACCCATCCGGGTGGTAAAACTCTCGGCTCCACCCCATGACGCCAGATCTTCCTTACCGCTTGGAAGCTCAGGTTCCCTCCTTAACGCTCCGCGTGATAGACTGGATCCTAATTCTTCGGTTCGCCCGAAACTCATTTTAAAATTTACAAGACTTCGGTTAACTTTCTCCCTCGCGGCTGCGATGGACAAATCGACTCCTGGTTTTCGGCGGTGCCCTTGTGGGCAGAAGATGTCCAGGACGGACCTGCACTCCACGTAGCGCTCTACTGCCTCTGGTTTCAGAACACGCACCGCAGGCCCTCCGTAGTCATGCTGTTCATTTTTCGCCAACGCCCTGAGGACCGCGCTGTCCGACAAAGCTAGGGCGCCCGAGAAGCGCCACCGTCAAGTGCGCTGGCCTGGGTAGTTACTCGGGCGGCTGGCTCGGCTGCTGAGCAGCTCGAGCAGATGATCGCCTCTCAGAGGAGGGGCGCCCAGGCCGCATCTTCCTCTTCCCGGTCGCGCATTTATCCCACTCTCCTTGGGTACCTCGTATTCAGCTTCGTTCAAGAAGCTTTGCCAATCCCTTTCCACAAAGGGAGAGGGGCCATCGGGACATTCCTCTCGGTCCAAAAAGAAGGATTCTAAGGGTAAGTCCCATCGTCAGCATTCGTGGGAGCGGGAGAGGTCTCCTTCCCCGGACAGCCGACTGTCGACTTCGGTCGAGGTTGTGGCTAAGGCCGCTGGCTTCAAGGCGTCCCCGTCAAGCCAGCCGGCCGAGACTCCCGTTGACGTGGTCGAGATTTTTCTTAACCCGTCAGATGGGCTGTCGACTGGTGAAGCCGACAACCCTTCTTCACCGGTTCCCCCGGTGGAGACTGAGGATCTGCCTGTGCCCCCGGTGCAGCAGTCCCCGGTTAAGGTGTCCAAGCTGAGGGAAGAGCGGGTGTCCCCCACTCCTTCCCAGACCCATCCTCGGAAACACCAAGGATCTCAGTCTCGGTCTCGGACTTCTTCTCGGTCCAGCCGATCCCGCTGACATCGGCGGTCTCGGCACCGAGGTCAGTGGTGCCGCCGCTTGTCTTCATCTTCCTCCTCGGAAGAGGAGAGGCTTCGGCACAAATTGCATCGATGCCATGAGGACCTGATGTGGCAGCAGTTACTTTTGTCCGGGAGCAAGCCGACGCCTTCCCCAGCCATCAAGTGGCTGTCACCCGAGTGGCCGAAACAACCCCTCGCTGTTGCCGAGGTGCCCAAGCCTGGGCCGGTTGTTCGGCCAAAACCAGCTGCCCCACCGATTGTGGTGGAACCTCCGCCTTCACAACCGAAATCGGGGGTGCCGACCAAGGACTCTCGGTCGGGTCAAGGCCTGCCCCATAGGTTGTCGGTCACCCTCACTCCCGACTGTCCTCGGCAGGTGGAGGGTGGCTCAGGCCCCAGGCAGCTCTTTGCGGACTCCTCCGAGTCCGACGACGACTCCTCCCTGTTCTCCAAGCCGGTTGACCTGGAGTCCTCCGGGGGCCAGTCGGACAAAAGCCCATCGTCCTTCATGGGTTTGCTTCAGCTCATCTCGGAGTCCACCGGGATGCAGCTCGAGCCTGTATCCAAATGGGCCAAGTATCCCCTGATGGAGATACTGGACCGAGGGGATTCCCCCATGGAGGCCTTTCCGGTGGCTGAGGCCATTGTTGGCCCAGCCTTGGAGCTTTGGCAGTGGCCTGCTTCCTGCCCTGTGCCCTCGGCCAGGATGGCCAGGAAGTATGCGGTCCCCACTGGCTCTTTGCCCGGGTTTTCGGAACACCCCTCTGCCAAGGGGTTGGTCACCGACACCGTTTTCTGGCATTCCAGGAACGCTAGGGACGTGGACAAGCCCCCCGACAAGGAGTCCAAAAAGCTGGACTATGCCGGGCGCAAGGTGTACGCTGCATCCTCCCTTGGCCTCCGCCAGGCCAGCTCGGCCGTGCTGATGGCACACTTCTCCCACGCCCTCATGGGCTCCCTGGATGAGGTGATCCCTCATCTCCTGGCCGACCTGCAGACCACGGTCTGGCAGGTTCAGGACCAGGGTAGGGCGGTGGCGAAGCAGCAGCTCCAGACATAGGGGAGACTCCTGTGCCAGATCGATTGCGGCCGGGGTGGCCATGTGCCACAGAGCATGGCTGAGGATATCCACCTTCACGGCGGATACCCAGCACAAATTGGCGGACATCCCCCCTCTTCAGCCCTGGAGTGGAGGGTCACCTCCAGTGAATCGAGAAGTCCAGTGCCACTCTGGACTCTGTCACCTCCGCCCAGAAGGACAAAGGCCGCCGACACCAGCAGCACAAGTCCTTTTGTCCTTCTGCGCCTGCAGCATGTCTGGCCCAACATCACCAGCATCAGGGCCAGCAGGCTCGCGCTTGACATCCCAAACCCAAGCCTCGCTGCTTTCTAATAGGAAGCAGGCTGCCTTATTTAATCTCTATTTGGAACCTTTGCTGCTCAGCCTCAAAGCTGCCCTAGGGATCCAGGGATGTCCTGCCTTTAACCAAACTCCTAAGATCTCAGTGTTTGCGGATGATATTCTCCTACAGTTAACTAATCCGCCGATTTCATGGGGTGGTAATGGAGATAATTACACAATTTGGAGAATTATCCAGTTATAAACTTAATCTGGCAAAGACGGAGATCTTCCCACTTAACGACATCTCACCCAGGCTTCTGTGTCCCACCTGGGCATGAAGTGGACCCCATCCTATTTGAAATACCTCATGCTTTATCTGACACGGGATTCTCCTAACTAAAAGCTCAATTTAGAGGATTTGTTGGACAGAATTAAGTCTGACCTGCAAAGATGGGGAACTGCCATTAGCAGTGGGGGCCCGGATCAGCATCATCAAATGAACATTCTTCCTCGGCTCTTCTACCCCTAAACCTCCTGGACATCTGGCTACCTAGGTCCTTCTTCAAAAAATTCATTCGACTTAACTGATTTTATTTGAATCACAAATCTGAGGTGAGCTTCGATAAACTATGCCTTCCCAAAGAAATGGGGGGTCTTAGATTACCGAACTTCGAATTCTATTACTGGTCTAGTCACCTTGCCAAAGCAGGTAAATGGTTGGGGGAATCGAAGGATGCTTATTCTCCTATATGGCTAAATATGGATCTTGACCTTATTAAACGCTATAATATAAACCCCACCAGTCTTTTTTATTGCTGTTTCACATCTCTTTCCCAAGAGATCCAAGAGTCTCCAGTGGTGTCACAGTTAGAGTACTTAACCAACTCTTCCTCCGCTAAAGTCAGATATATTAGAGACCCTGGCCAACCACTGATGGGTAACCCTAACATTAGGATAGGGAACAAAATGTTAGTTCCTAATTGGCTTCCCCAAATACAGGGGCTCTCAGTGGAAGATTTTTATGTGCAAGGTAGGCAGGGCTCAACAGCTGATTTATTACTGGTCTTGAATATCCCCACCAATGCCATCTTCAAGATATATCAATTAAAGGATCTGGTAGATAAACAGTTTGGCATAGCAGTGCCCCCCTCAACTGTTAAACCACTATTAGTGGAGGTTAAGGGCTGTGTGGCTAAACCCCATGGGGTGTCTAAGCTGTACACTTATCTCTTGAAATTGGTTCACCCCATTCCTCTAACTGGTTCCAAATACTGGGTGTTATCTCCTTCTGGTTCTCCATTCCCATGGGGTCAGATCTGGAAAGATTTATACATTTACAACACTCTAGATAGAAATAGGATGATTCAATATTTCATAATTAATAATATGTATATCACACCAGTCCGGAAATCAAAATTTGACTCCTCTGTCCCCCCAAAATGTTTCAGGTGTGGGATAGAGCAAGGTGACCTCCCTCACATTTTCTGGCATTGCTCTAAAATTGCTCCACTCTGGAAGATAATTGAGGATAAACTAGACCCCATACTAGGTTTGAAAGACCTCTTCACGCCAGAGATTTGTATCATAGGGGATTATGCAAATATCAGGGTTAGGGAGAGGAAATACCATATGGCACTCATCTCTATGGCGGTGAAGAGGCTGGTCCTCCGACACTGGACAGATAGTTTGGAAATTTCATACCTAGACTGGGTGGAAGAAATGTCCCAATGCTTCAAAGTGGAGAAGTTGATTTAATTTTAGATCCTCCCATTGACCTTTCAGAAGAAATGGGGCGTTATATGCTCTGTATCTTCATTGATAGTGACCCCATGATATATAAGGAAACTGAGCGAAGAAGTACACCCCTCCTGTCTTGGACTTTCCTGGCTTCCCTCTGTTTTTCTCCTATATTAAGTTATAACCTCTCACCATGTCAGTTTGTAGAAATCAGTCTCCTGGCCAGTTTCCTAGGTTAAGAATTTTTATAACACCTAACTACGAAGGTTAGTTTATCATCTCTCTCTCCTTGTGGTGACGCCCTCATTGGGGGGGGGGGGATTGTTGAACTGGTTTATCCTGTTTAATGTTTTCTAGCTTCTCTTGATGCATTTAGTTTTTCTTTCTTTTCCTTTCTTTATCCGGCTACTGAAGTATACTCTACTCTGGGCTATATTGGATATTTGTATTATATCCAGATGTTATTGGTATATTGCTGTAACTACAGTTGAAATTTAATAAAAAGAGAATTTCAAAAAAAAATAATAGGAAGCAGGAGGTAAAGGCCCAGGAGGTCCCTCGGCCAGTCCCTCCTCCAAGCCTGCCCAGTGACGGGTTGAGGGTTGTCGCCCAGCCTCATCACTCCCCGGTTCCCCTGTGGGGACGGCCCGCCACTTCCTTTCCGCCTGGTCCGCTATCACCACAGACCGCTGGGTGTTGGAGGTGGTGGAAGGGCCTGCCTCTGGAGTTCGAGCAGGCCCCACCCTTCTGAGCCGTTGCCTCGGGGGCCACAGGGTCCGCAGCCTCGCTGTCGGCCCGCCGAGCCGATATTGCCCTGCTCCTCGAAAAAGAGGTGATCAGGAAGGTGGCAGATCCTCCTCCAGACCCGGGGTTTGTGTCCAAGTATTTCCTGGTCCCAAAACGGATGGGGGGCTGGTGCCCCATTCTCGACCTGCATGACCTGAACAGGTTCCCAAGGTCTTGGACCTTCAGGATGGTCACTCTGGCTCAGATAATCCCATCCTTGGAATGAGGCGTGTGGTTCTGTTCCCTGGACCTTCAGGACGCGTTCTTTCACGTCCCAATCCGTCCGTCCCATCAGAGATTCCTCCGCTTCACAGCGGAGGGATCCCTTTACGAGTTCCGGGCCATGCCCTTCGGCCTCTCCCTAGCTCCCAGGGTCTTCACCAAATGCATGGCAGTGGTGGCAGCATTCCTGCGGCGCCGAATGGTCCGGGTGTACCCCTACCTGGACGACTGGCTGATTGCAGCCCCCTCCAGAGCAGAGGTGGAGCGGTCCAGAGATCTGGCCCTCCAGGTTTGCTCTCAGATTGGCCTCCTTATCAACGAGGCTAAGTCGGAACTCGTGCCAAAGCAGGTGATACATTTCATCGTGGCAGAGCTAGATTTTTTTCAAGCCAGAGCACGGCTCCCGGCGGACAGGGCCGAGTTCCTTTCCTCCTTTGCCCAATCATTTCAGGTTGGGCAATCACGCCCTGCCTGGGACTTTCTGCGCCTCCTGGGCCTCCTGGCAGCCTGCACCAGCGTGGTCCATTGGGCCCGCTGGTACATGCGTCCCCTTCAATGGGGACTGGCCAGCCAATGGTCACAGCACTTCTATCCCCTGGATCAGCTAGTGACAGTGACCCAGGGGATGTGGAACGCTCTCCAGTGGTGGACCATTCCAGCACATCTGCAGGAGGGTATTCCGTTTGTCTGCCCCGAGCCGACGGTCTTTCTATCGACCGATGCCTCTCTGATGGGTTGGAGTGCCCATCTAGGGGAGCACAGAGCGCACGGCCTCTGGTCCCCTCGGGAGTCCCGATGCCATATCAACCTGCTGGAGCTTTGAGCGGTTCGTCTAGCCCTCACCGCCTTCACTCCGTTTCTACGGGTCAAGTGGTTCAGGTCCAGACGGACAATACCACGACCATGTACTACCTAAACTGCCAGGGAAGGACACGCTCCATGCCTCTGTGCAGGGAAGCTCTCCGCATCTGGTTACTCGTGCGCAGCCTGGAGGCGGATCTCCTCGCCATTCACGTGGCAGGAGCCTACAACACCCTGGCCGATGCCCTAAGCCGGGTAGGGGCTGCGTCTCACGAGTGGTCTCTCCTGCCGGAGGTAGTACAAGATCACTTCTCCCACTGAGGCACGCCTCAGGCAGACCGGTTTGCCTCCAGGGAGAATGCGAAGCTGAGACTGTTTCATGCCCGCCCCCCTCAGCAGGGCTCGCTGCAGGGGGATGCGTTCTCGAGGCCGTGGACTCCGGGCCTCTTCTACGCCTTTCCCCCATTTCCCTTGATCCACAAGGTGCTTCTCAAGGCGAGGAGGGACAAGGCGCAGGTGATTCGGGTAGCCCCAGACTGGCCTCGCCAGTTCTGGTATCCAGATCTCCTCAGTCTCAGCTCCAGGCTCCCGAGGCGGCTTCCAGCCCGCCGGGACCTGATCTCATTCAATCAGGGGAAGGTATTCCATCCAGACCTTCAAGTCCCTGCACCTGACGGCCTGGTTCCTGAGAGGCTAGAGTTCCAGGCCTTGGGTCTTTCCGACGAGGTCCTCAACGTCGTTGAGGCATCCCGTAAGGAGTCGACCAGAAAATGCTACGCCTTCAAATGGAAGAGATTCTCCATTTGGTGTCAGGGCAAGGGCCTGGACCCTTCCTTCTGTTCCTTGGCAAGCATTCTGGACTACCTGTGGTCCCTTTCTCAGCAAGGGCTTTGGTCGACGGCCCTTAAGGTGCACCTGGCAGCCATCTCTGCTTACCGGGCACGGCCCAGGAAGCAGTCGGTGGCTCAGGAGAAGGTGGTCGGGCGCTTCTTCAAAGGCCTTGATCACATATCCCCTCCGGTGCGAGAACCTCCACCTCCGTGGGATCTACTGCTGGTATTGGCTAAGCTCATGGGCAAGCCATTCGAACCGATGCACAGATGTGACATCTCTCACCTGTCGTGGAAGACTGCCTTCTTGGTGGCTATCACGTCAGCCAGAAGGATGGGAGAGCTCCAGGCGCTTTCCATCGAGTCTCCTTATCTGGTCTTCCACAGGGACAAGGTTGTACTGCGCCCCCAACCGAAATTCCTTCCGAAGGTGGTGTCGGAATGTCACCTTAACCAGGTGTTGACTCTGCCGGTGTTCTACCCCCATCACACTTCAGAGGCCGAATATAGACTCCATACTTTGGACCCTAGAAGAGCGCGTTTATTATAAGAAGCAGACGGCTGAAGTTCGGGGAGAGGTTCGCCAGCTGTTTGTCACCTCACGCTGAAGCTACACCTGGCAGACCTGCAGCCAAGCGGACAATAGGCAAGTGGTCACCTCCTGCATAGATCTCTGCTATAGGCTGGCAGGCATGGAGCCTCCCAGAGGGATAAGAGCTCATTCTACCCGCCATACCACTGCATCGGTGGCTGCTTCCAGGGACGACCCTATCCAGGAAATCTGCAGGGCTGCTACCTGAAGTCAGCACACCTTCATCACCGACTACCACATCGACCTTGAGTCACGCCGGGATGCTGGTTTTGGGGCCTCAGTTCTCCAGTCTTTATTCCCTAAGTAGGGGGTGTGCGCCTTGCCTCCCTCCTCCCGGAGAACTGCTAGGAGTCTGCCAGACAGTGTGGATGAACAACATATCCATGTCCCTAGAAATACAGGTTACTCACCTGTAACAGGAGTTCTAGGAATGGTATATGTTGTTCATCCACACTGTCTGGCAGGTTCCTTGCCGCTTTAAATCTTGCCGGAAGGTCTTCAAGCTGGCTCCTCCCACCCACCCAGGTGGTAAAACTCTCAGCTCCGCCCCATGACACCAGATCTAGCCCGCTGGAAGCCAGGTTGTGCGTCGAAGCCGGGGAGGTCGGGTGGGTCGTGTGGATGAACAACATATACCATTCCTAGAACTCCTGTTACAGGTGAGTAACCTGTATTTATGGTGCAGCCGACAACACACACCTACACAAGATTAGACTGGCCCTTAATATGGCCTGCAGACTTGCTACAGGCTGTGCTAGGTTTACACATACCTGCACCCTTTACGCCTCGACAGACTGGCTCAACTTTGATGGGAGGTTAAAATACCAGGCCTGCCTCTTCGCTAAGAAAATTACATCAGGGTTACTCCCACCTGCCCTCTCCCCACTACTTCAGGCACCACCATCTACCCACCTCACATGGCAATCAGCGACAACCCACTTCAGGGTACCTCGCTGCAAGACCACCTCGGGGCCAAAGAACTTTTTTCGATATCTGGACCCACACTGGCTCAACTCACTCCCAAACTCCCTCCTCACTGAACCCAAACTTGGTCAGTTCAAGACCCAGCTAAGAGACCTAATCACCCAGGGATCAGTATGTGACTGCCCCTAAACCTGACCTCCCATTCTCCCACCCCACCCTCCACGACTATGGACCCAACACTGGTCCAGCCGCCCCTGGGCGTGCCTATACCATGACAATGGACTTCTCTGTCCGGCCTTGGCCAATAAATAACCACCTGGGCATGTCTAGTGCCATCGCCCTGAAGTGTATGCTTGTACCTGCAACCTTTTGCACTTTGCACCTTTGTTTAGCAGCACTCTGTTACTCAGTATTCTCAGCTGCTATATTGTATTACTCCGTAAACATTTTGTAACCATTCTGTAACCACTGTCTGTAATTATTATGTTAGTTGTTACTTTGGTCACTGTTGTCTCTGTTTTATGTAATGACATGGAACCTTTGTAAAGGAGTCTTTGACTCAAAGGTGTTATCCGATATTTATCAATAAACAATAAATCCCCTCCCCCCTGGTTGCACCGTGAGATGAGCAACTTGTTGTTCAGTGTGCCCTCCTGGTGAAACATTTCAATAAATAAATAAAAACTAAGTAAGTAAGAACAGAAGACTAAAACTTGAAGCCCAGAAAGTTGTAGAGCCTGCCCCCAGTGTGTCTGCGTTGTATTAGTGCTGCAATTGCACTGCCAGGATGGACAGTAGTAGCTAGCAGCAGCAAAAGGGGGAGACTTTGTGTTGTACAACCAGCATAAGGTCTTAAAGGTCAAGATTGTTAAAAAAAAAAAATAATAATAATTAAGAATAAAGAAGGGTGACCTGAGTCCTCTGCAACCTGCTGGGAATTGACCTTACTAGATTGCTAGTTGAGTACAGTGTTTGTGGTACTGGTGCTGCCCTAGTCCTGAGCCCTGGTCTGACTGTGCGTGGGTGCCACCTGCATAACTGACTGCCTTCCCTTTCTCTGGTTTGCACAATCTCAACTTTCAAGACACTTTTGAGTAAATCAATAGTGCTATAGCTATATGTAAAGGGCGGCTAAGCTAGCATCTCATTCTCATACTAGTACTACTAGTGTCTTTGTCTTACTCTTCACATTACTCTGCCAGCCTGGGTTGAACCCCCCAACCCACCCAGTCCAGCTGTTTAACCCTGACACCCAAGAAACTCACACCACACACTGGTAGAATATATTTTATTATAATTGGGAAAAATAAAATATGCAACAATATGCAGAAGGGAGTGGTAAACAGCAGACTCTTTTTTTTTCTTTCTCTCTGGTCAGTAGCCTCACAAGCACAAGCACCAGCAGCGACAGCAGCAAGACACCACCTGAAACAGAAACACAATCCACCTACTCTGAGTCTGTTGCAGATAAGAGTAATAATAACAATGAAAATGAGCCTATATCTGCGTCCGGGGATATAACTGCTGATCAGTGTGTTGAATTAAGCAATGAAGCCTTAACTGAAAGTTCACATCCACTCCCTAAGAAACATACTTTAGTGTTCGATGAGCAGGATGAGAGGCCAGAGAGGGCAAATAAAGATAAGAAATACGATCAGGAGAAAAGGGCCAGATTGTTTCAAATGCATTGGTTAACCATTTATTAGTGCCTGAGATATGATGAAAAAGAGAACCGATGTATTGCACAGTGTGTGAAAAATATCCAACTATTGCAGTACCAGCCTTTTCAAAGAAACCTAATGTGTTTGCCACTGGCTCAGATAATTTTAGAATAGAGACACTACATGTACACGACAAGTCCAATCCATATGTGCTGTATGTGAAGCAGCATATTGCAGACTGTGGTCAGCATGTGGTACACTTTGATATCACTGAGTCCCCACTGTATCAAGCATTTACACAGTTGGATGAGGGCACTACGATCAAGAAGCGACACCTGTTCATCACAGCATACTCCATTGCCAAAAATCTGCTCCCTTTCTCGGACATGGAGTGGCTCTGTGAACTGCAGGAAAGAAATGGGACAACGTTTGGTTCTAATTATACCAATGATAAGCGAGCCAGGGACTTTTGTGGTGCTATATCAGCAGTTATATCCCGAACCCAGATGCAGACTCTTACTGATGTTAAATATGTGACAGTTCTTGCTGACAGTAGTACAGATTCTAGTGTGAAAGAGTGGGAAAATGTTTTCCTACGGTTTGTTGACCCAAACTCAAAATAGGTGCATACATTGCTTATCCAAGCTGTGCCACTGGAACCTGCACATGCAGAAGGTGTATTTCACGCAATAATGACTGCACTGGAGTCAGTAAATCTTCCCCTAAGTAACCTACTAAATGTTAACAATCCAGGGCCGCTCCTTTAGTTCAGCAAATTTTGATGGGGCCAGTGTCATGATGGGCAAAAGAGGAGGAACCATAGCAAAGTTGCTGGAACACTGTCCTCAAATAATTGTGATGCACTATGTTACCCACAAGTTAGAGCTGGCATTTCTTGATGTATTAAAAAAAAATCAATTTGTGTCAAAGCTTGAAAGTACTCTCAAGGGAATATTTAAGTTTTATCATTACAGTCCCCAAAAAATGAGAGAACTAAAAGAAACTGCTAATGTCATGGATACTGATCTTGCTCAGTTTAGTGCTGTAAAACAAGTGAGATGGCTTGCCAGTAGGTCACGATCAGTTCATGCAATTCAGGTTAACCTACCCAGTGTCGCTCAACACGTAGAACATGCATCTTCTGCCACTGGTGATGAAGGTTCTAGAACAAAGGCACTCTTTAAAGAAGAACAGAGTGTGCAGTTTGTAAAATCCCTTTATGTACTACAAGATTTCCTGCCAATACTAAAAAAAACTGTAACTCCAGTTTCAAAGAGATGACATAGTAATACTGGAAGTTCCTCAGCTTGTTGAGACCTGCCTACTGCAGCTTACGGAACTTAAAACAACACTAGGGAAATACATGACAGCTTTCCTCAGCCATTACAAACCTAAACTGAAATACTGTATATGCAGTATGTTGTGTCAAAGAGGGTAGTTGAGGAGAGGACTGTTCCTTTTCCATTCAGAGGCAACTTCCAAGAATGCAGTTTTGTAAAAGATACACAACTGCAGACTTTAATAGACTTAGTGATAACGTACATAGACGAGAGGTTTAAAAATTTCTCAGAGGTGCCTCTCAAATGGTTCAGCTGTTTAGATTTTAAGCAGTTTGATCTGCCAAGAGACCAACTAGCAGTATTTGGGACCTCTGAACTCGAAAACCTGGTTGAATACTTTGATTTTTTTCATGGAAGAGCAGCAGGAACAAATAAAGTCTGAGTATGCTGCATTTAAAATGCTGCTTAAATCTTCAGCTGACAAGCCCTATTTGCAGGTCTATGCAAGATTACGAAAAGAAAAACCACCCCAGATTGGGTACATTATTCTTGACTTAGTCAAAATACTAATAACCGCAAGCATCTCAACTGCAAAGTGTAAAAGAGTTTTTTTCTATTCAGAACCTAATCAAAACAAAAATAAGGACACAGCTTGCTAATGGCACACTACAGTCTCTCCTGCAGATAGCAGTAGAAGGTTCTGAACTGCATGAATTTGATCCTGATCTTGCAATTAATCACTGGCTGCTCTTGGGTCCAGGAACTAGACATGTTCGTGGGCGTGCTCTTGCTGCTGCTACATCTGCTGCTGGTGCCACTGCTGCTGTTTCTTCTCCTGATGATCCTGTTGCAAGTACTCCTGCTCCATCATCTTCTTCTTCCTGTCCTCAGTCTAGTCAGTCTACCCCTTGATGACAGTCAGCTGCATTCACAGACTGCTTGTTGATGGCCTTCAGTTCAAACTAATTCTGAAACAGTTATCCAATCTCTTCTAAAACAGACTTCAGCCTGCCCACACCCTAGGCCTCTGTATTAACAGTCAGAAAAGAAAGTATAGGAATTGGATGGAAGCGTATTGTTTTTCCTGATTTACACAGTTCTTCTACATCTACATCCATCCTATGACATAATACTACTATACGACCCCAGCCACACCATGTAATTTATTTCTACATACGTTGGTTTAAAATTTTCATTGCAATGTACTGGACTACCACTCTGAACTCTGGGACTACCACTTTTCACTTGGCTAGTTGTCCTGGACTAACATGCCATTTTGAAATTTGTCTATCCCTGCCACCTATTTTTTAAAGCATTGTATTACTCTAACGTGGAGCCTTTGTAAAGGAGTCTCTGACTCAAAGGATTGTAATTGCGTTACTGTTCAAATAAATAAAAAAAAAAATACTCATTGTTCCCCTATGGCCTCGGCAGATTTGGTATTCTCTGCTGCAACAACTAGCAGTGGAACCCCCAGTACCTCTGCACCTGTTCAGGGGTCTACTGTCACAGTAACAGGGTACTTTAGTCCACCTAGACTTGAAGTCTCTACATCTGCATGCATGGCTCCTGAAGACATAGCCATAGCTTGCTTTGGGGTATCACAGAATGTGGTGGATGTTCTGGTGGCTGCTCGAAAACTGTCCACCAGACATACCTACTCAGATAAATGGGAGCGGTTCACTTTATGAGCCGCTTCACATAACCTGGATCCATGTACCTGTCCAGTCAATCAGGTTCTAGAGTTCCTGCTGTCCTCATCAGATTCAGGCATGCAATATTCCTCCATCAAAGTGCCCTTGATGCTTTATCAGCTTTCTATGTGCCTGTGGGGGGTCATACGGTTGCTCAGCTAGAAATAACGCATATGTTCTTGAGAGGCATTTTACACACAAAGCTTCCCATTTGAAATCCAGTCCTGGCTTGGACATGAATTTTATTTTGAAAAAGCCCATTTTGGCTCCGTTTGAGTCAGCTGTGACTTGTGGTTTGCACTTTCTCTCTCGGAAAGCATTATTTTTAATTGCAATCACTTCCGCTCAAGGGATTTCAGAGCTGCAGGCTCTAATGTGTGAGTCTCGTTTGAGGGTATCTTTGCATACTAATCCTAAGTTTCTACCGGAGGTGGTGTCTGAGTTTACTTTAAATCAAACCATCGACCTTCCAGTGTATTATCCAGAGTATGCCAGTCCAGGGGAAGCATTGCTCCATAACTTACATATGCATAAAATTCTCAGATACGATACACACCATACAGAGAACTGCAGAAAGTCCCTGGAGCTTTTTATTTCCTTTGCCTCTGGGAAAGGGGGCACTCCAGTTTCTAAACAGTGCTTGTCCAAATATCTAGCACATTGTATTACATTTTGTTACAGGAAGTACAGTAAGGAACTTCCTGGTGTGGCTCGTGGTCATTCCACAAGAGGCTTGGCCACTTCTGTAGCTTGTTTTTAGAATGTTTCTGCTGAAGAGATCTATGCAGCTGCCACCTGAAGTACAGAGCACATCTTCAGTAAGCACTGCATTCTAGACATTGTCTCTCACAGACAAGCTGAGTTAGGCTTAGCAGTGCTACAAGGCTTACTGTCATAAGCCTACAGGCTCCAGCCGCTCAGCCGGTATGCTTTTGGTACTGCTTGGAACTCATTCCAGAGGTGTGGCCTGATGAAAAAGATATCCTCGAGGAAGATAAAACAGTTACATACTTACTTTAACAGTAGATCTTCGAGAGAATCTCATCAGGCCATGCCGTCCCACCCAACTTCCCCCATTTGGGGTTGCAACAAAGGATTCTTGTGCTGCTGTCTCCTTTGCTACATTTTCCAGTCCTCTGTCTCTCCTGGTATGTGGAGGACTCTGGTTTCTACTGGTTACGTGTAAGGAGGTCCTCCGAGAATGGTCTCCAGTGGGAAACAGGAGAGGAGGGGCCACCCATGTGTATGTGTACACTGACATCTGATGTTGACATGGGCAGCCCCTGGCTAACTCTTTGCTAAAGTTTCCACGTGGTCCTAGTGCCTGTCGGCTATATGTTCCAAAGGTGTGTCTTGATGAAAGACATTCTCTCAAAGACCTATTGTTATGGTAAGTAAGTGTTATTTCAGTGTAAACACTGAAGAATTTAAACGTTGCTTCATAAAATTGTTTTCTTTTGTTTTTTTTTTGAGATTTCGACCCCAAATTTTCAACACAGTATTTTTATTACTTCACCTTATGGTCAATACAAAACTGTCTGGAACATGATTTTGCAGAGCGATTGTGAAAACCCATTTGGGGGGGAGAACGTGAAATATTTCACCTACCTGGTTGAGGTGGGGTTAAAAAAGCCCATGTTGAAAATTTGGGTAAAAATATTAAGAAATGACAAAGTTCTAAGTAAAAATTCAAAAATGTGTTAAAAGCCATTATTTGTTTAGTTTAACCAAACTTATCTTGTTTTCAAGTCACTTCCCAGTGGAGCTTTGGAAGAAACAGGATGTTTGAGAAGGAGCAGCGCTGGACTGGATAGGTAAGTATGAGGGGTGTGTGTGTGTGTGTTAGTGAATGCTGAGAAGTGGTTGGGGTGGAGGTGTGGTCAGGGCAGGAGTTGTTGCCAGACCATTTTCTTCTTTTACAAGTTGACTGACAGGGCATAGGGGAAAGGATCGGGAGGTGGAAGGGATACTTGGTAGTGGGAAGGTATTTTCCTTTCATGGATTGGGCACAGGAAAGGATCGGGAGCTGAGTGGGATACTTGGCAGTGGGAGGGTATTTTATTTCACAGACAGGTTACGGAGAAGGACTGGAAAGTGGACGGTATACTTGGCAATGGGAGGGTATTTTCTTTTCATGGACGGGGCACAGGGAAGGATTGGGAGGTGGGTGGGATACCTGGCAGTGCGAGGGTATATTATTTCATGGACGAGGCACTGGGAAGGATTGGGAGGTGGGCGGGCGATACTTGGCAGTGGGAAGGAGTTGTTTTTGCTTATGAAATGGCTTGTAAATTTAAAGGCATCTCATTGGATGGCAGGTGTGTGTTAAAGTTTCTGACACACACAAGCTAGATCAGGTCATGCCAGCTGGGCACTGATCCCAGTAGAATGCCAATATAGAACGTTAAGAAAAGTAAAGTCAGCCATCTTGTCTAATGCCATCAGTAACCAGGAATAGTCAGAAATAATAAAATTACAGGCCACCATGTCTGAGACAAATTTTGAAGTCAGTTTTACTGAGGAAGACCTACTTCTGTTCCTCGATCCTCAGCACGAGCCAATAGAGCCAGAAATAGTAAAACAAGACATCCAGTGCTCCCAACCGCCGACTAGCGAGGAGACTGTGAGTAAGCGCTTTGAAAGCGTTAAGCAAGGATCAATTAGACAGCCTAGAACTTCAAAAAATGAAAAAATACGTTAAGAGCTACTGCTTGGGCACTAAAGTAATAGGCGAGTGGTCAGTGGCAACAAATACTGTAATAAACTGAAAACAGCATCTAAAACTATATTAAACAGCATATTCAGAAAGTTTTATGCAGAGGCAGAACCACCGCTGGCCAAGAGTATGCAATATCCAGCTTTTGTGGTCTACGTGCCGCGCTGAATAGGCACCTGGGTTCCGCTGCTGTGGGCCGCTCGATGAACATCATAACTGACAGTGAGTTTAAAAGTAGTAACGCCATGTTTACAGCAAAAATGAAAAATTACAGGCGTGCACAAAAAGACACTTCACAGCACCACGAACCCCTCACAGATGCTGATTTATTCAAACTAAGAAACTCCCCAGCACTTTTCCCCTTAACCGCACCTGGCTTAGTCCGAAAAGTGTGGACTGACATTCAAATCCACATGGCCAGGCACGGTAGAGAAGGACTCTGACAACTAAAGCCTGAACACTTCACACTGCAAAATGACGAAAACGGCCAAGAATACATAATGCTCAATTTCAACGAGCACACAAAAAACCATGGGAACCCGCTAGAGAGTGACAAACAGGGACACAGGGGGTACATGTACTCACAGCCTGGCAATCCCCTGTACCCTGTTCACAGTTTCAAACTATACATCTCAAAGCTCCCTCCTGAACCCAAGGCTCTATACATGCATCCTCGCAGATTACCACAAGAAAAGTTAAATCAGCAAAAAACATGATACAGTTCGGAGCCAATGGGAGTTAATTACCTCGCCACCATGATGCCCCAACTCAGTGAAGAAGCATCCTCAGCGCTGTATACAAATCATTGCCTCGTCCACTGCAGTCCAGCTCCTCTCAAATGCTGGCTTGGAGAGTCGGGAAATAATGACAATCACAGGCCACCGCAATGAATCAAGTCTCCACAGTTACTGGAGACCTACACCAGACGAAAGAAAGAAGTGGTCTGATATCCTGGCACCGAAAGAAACGTTCAGCCCATATCAAAAGCGCAGTAAATTTTGTCCCCTGGCTCCAAAAACCAAAGTGTGCTCTCCGTATGCAGAAAACAGGAAATTAGGTAATTTCCTGAACATCAGTGCCCCACCAACAGCGCAATCTGCAGAACAGGAAATACCCTCCCACCAGCGTTGAATATGGGAAGCAGCAATATCCAATCCTAAGAGAACTAAATCTGAGCAGCCTCGCAGCAGCAGAAGGCAGTCCAAGCGTGCAGCTCGACAGAATCAACATGCAGCATTGCCAGCTAACTTTCAATGGCCCTGTCTAGTTTGGCAAATGAATCCGAAAAAACTGGTAAAAAAAAAAAAAATGGAAATGAAAGTTTTAAAATGTTGTCATAAAAACGTTACTCAGTGTTACGACTTTGACAGTGTTGTAGTTTCTCTACTTTCTGACAGTTTGTAGTTTCTAGACGTGTTGCAGTCTATTAATTAACTTGGTTGCTAGTGGACGTCATTGCACTATTCTGATAATTAACTTGCTTGCTAGTTGGTGTGTTTCTACTTTGTGCTGAATCTAATAACACATTGAAATTAATAAAATGTACTGTTGGATTCATTTGATGTAAGCAAATGGAACTATTTTTCACAGCGCAGTGTTATCTGATGGAATAAATTGAATTTTATGCAAAACAAACCAATCTGTATTTTTTTAATTTCATGACAGTAATTTACAAGCCATTTCATAAGTGCAATAAGCCACAGAAGTGTGTGTGTTAGACACTTTAACACATGGCTAGGAGGCTAGAGACACTCAGCCGTTGGCCTCGTGCCTCATTAACGCCTCCTAGCCGTGTGTTAAAGTGTCTAACACACACCCTTCTGTGTCTTATTGTTTACGTGTCTCCTCAGCTCAGAGCTGATCATGACATCGTTCAGCTGCTTGCTGGGCGACATCATGCAGATGAAATGATTGTGCCGTTCTGGACTGGAGTGGTTCACTCCTTTCAGCTACACAGAGTGTCCGCCCAGCATGCAGAGAATAGTGTCATAATCAGCCTTGCTGATCACTGGTCTGTCACTGTCGAACCCACTGCAGCCTGAGCTGCATTGGACCCAAATGTGACACATCTCTGAAACCCAGTTATTGTAGCAAGATGTTTGCTGCACAAGCGCACACACGAACATAAAAATGGCGCAACATATACTCAACATGGATACTGTCCATATGAATAACGGGTTAAATCAAATTCAGTTTTGCATACTTTATAGGATTTACTATACACCTTATCTCTTCAACAAGTTGAGCACCTATATATCACCATTCTTCTGCAGATGTAAACAAGAAATTGCTACTCTCTCCCATAAAAACAGTAACATGTCCTAATTTAACTTTATTCTGGAAAATAATGTTTTGCTCTATAAATAGTATTTTTATTTATTTTTTGTTATTTTGTTTTTTATTAAAAGATTAGAGTACATCAGTATATACAGGACAGTATGCAGGAGTAAAATACAGGATCACATCATCAGTAAGAAGCATGCTGACCACATGGGAGATTTCTAAATCAGTGTGCAGGTCAAGAAAATGTTTCCAGGAGAGTACAGGTTCACAAATTACTCTATATCCAAAATAAAGTACAGTTAAAATGCAGTCCCCCCCACCATAAAATCTTCTTATTCATGGTATAATGTCCTGTCTATGTTGCATGATCCACATTATCCACTTATTCCAGAAGAGTCTAGTCGCAGCCTCCCTCCGGTGCAAGACTGCTGTTATTTTTCCCATTGTGTAAATCTCTTGTACTGTATTCTCCCAGTTTTTTTACAACGTGGGGGCTTGTCTGCAACCAACTCCTTGAAATTCCCTTCTTAGCTGCCAAAAGTAATATTGCCAGCATTTTTTGGGCTGTATATTCCTAACACCCTCAGGGAACCAGTGTAATAGTGCCAAACCAGGGGTGAGCTGCGCGGGCTTGGGGAAAAGCTGCCTCAGAGCATGCTCTATTTGTGCCCAGTACTGATTAAGCACTGGGAAATTTCAGAATATATGTATATGACCTGCCCGGGGCTCTCCACATAATCTCCAGCAACCAGTTCCTCCCCTAACCCCATATTTCCCAGTTATTATGTGTGTATTAAAATATTTTACCATACACTTCCAACTGTATTCTTTCCAAACATAGGAACTAGATATCTTTTGCTGTAGACTGCATATCTGGTCCCAATCTGACTCAAGAATCTCTTGTCCCAGATCCACCTCCCAGGATTTCTGCACTTTCACCAAAGATTTATGCCACTTCTGCTGGAGAGCACAGTATAACATTGAGATGATATGACCAGGGATCTGTCTGGTCTGGGTGTGGATGATAATTTGTACCAGAGGATGTGCCTGAGCCAGTGCCCAGTGGATTCCACATTTCTGCAGTATATAATGACGTATTTGGAGAAAGCGGAAAAAGTCCCTCCCATCCAGGTGATAAGCCTGCTGTATTTGGGCAAAGGTTGTAAAAGATCCCTGCTCATACCATCGATATATACATTTTAAACCTCACCTTTTCCAGGTGTCATATGTACGATTAGTAATGGCTGGAATAAATGATGGGTCATACATAGGAATCAATAATATGGCAGCCAATATCTGATGCCCCCAACAACCTATGGAATGTAGTAAGTACAGTTTTTGTAAACAGAGATCTAATACCATCTAGTCTGTAATTCCATAAAGTATACGGAGTACTCATTCCTCTCTCTGTGCCCTCCAACTGATCATCTAGCTCTAACATCTTCCAATGTGTAACTGTGTTCGAGTCCCACCAGTGTAGGGCAGGTACCATATGGGCCGAGGAATAATAGGTTTTCAAATTTGGGAGGGCCAGACCGCCCTTGAGTTTAGGCAGCTGAAGTAAGGCATAACCCTTCCTGGGTCTCTTTCCCTGCCATATATAGTGGGAGAGCATTCTGTCCCAAATCTTAAAACACTCCGATGGGAGTCGGATGGGAAGGTTCTGGAACAGGCAGAGAAATCTGGGCAATACCGTCATTTTAATAGAGTCAACTCGTTGTATGAGAGGGATTGTAAGGTTATACCATCGTTGTAAATCAGTCTTTAAAGTCTTGATTAATGGGGGGAAATTCACTACATATACCGTTGATGGATCTCGGGGGATTAGAGTCCCCAGGTATCGGAAACTTCCGGTATCCCATTTCAGAGGGAAAAGTGCACGGGTATGACTATCCAGATCATACCCCCAGCTAAGAACCTCCATCTTAGCAGTATTAAGTTTGTATCCTGTTAAAGATTCTATATCCTATAAGAGTGTAAATAGTCGGGGGAGAGAGGATTCTGGGGATGTTAAATAGATCAATAGATCATCAGCATAAAATGTTGTCTTATGTTCTACCCCACCCTCCAATAAGCCTGTTATCCCATCTGCCTTTCGTATTGCTTGTGCTATAGATTCCACATATAAAGCGAATAAAGGGGGGGGGGACAAGGGACAACCTTGTCACGTTCCTCTGTTTAAAGTGAAGCGCTCTGAGTAGGTACCATTGACTTTGACTACTGCTTGCGGGAGGAATAAAGATCCAGCACCCATTGTATAAATCTTGGGGGGAAACCAAATCTATCCAAGGTGTAATATAAAAAAATTTCCATGACACTTGGTCAAAGGCCTTTTGGGCATCCATACTTACCTGTAATAATAAAAATGGAATAGACCTCTCCTCCGCCCTCTCTAACAAATAGAGAGTTATTTTGATGTTATCTGTAGTTTGTCTTGTGGGGACAAAACCTGTTTGGTCTTTGTTAATAATATTGGGTAAAAGGAGTTCTAACCTATGTGCAAGAATACTTGCATAACATTTATAATCCTGATTAAGGACCGAAATGGGTCTATATGATTCGCAGTGCAGGGTATCCTTTCCGGGTTTTAAGATTGTTGATATATTCGCATATTGCCATGAAGGGGGTAGGTTGTTTCGTTAGACTGTAAGTCATTAAACATTGTCTGTAGGGTGGGAGTACAATTTTGCCAAAGCCTTTATAGAATTCAGAGGTTATCCCATCCTGACCTGGGCTCTTGCCCGTTTTAGCCATTTTAATAGTCCCCTGTATCTCCTGGGTTGTAATTGGATGAAGTATATGTTCCTTTTGGAGGAAAGATAATTGAGGGAGATTTAATGTCTGAAAACAAGCAGTATATTTATCTTCTGCTGGTTCCAGGTCCTGGGAATAAAGGGAGCTATGAAATTGTTTAAATCTTCCTAATATTTGTTTGGTGCTAGTTAAAAGATGTTTGGTTTGGGGATGCCTAAGTCGGGCAATCATTCCTCTAAATTTTAAGGATCTTAGCCTAGAGGCCAACACCTTAGAGGCCCTGGCCCTACCTTAATAATATTTTTGCTGTACATATAATAAGGCCTGCTCGGTTTTGTAATTGAGTATGTCTTGTAATTTAACTTTGAATCTGATTTATTTTCTGTCGGGCTAATTTATCACCTTGCGTATGCGCTTGCTGCCAGATCAAAAGTTCTCCTTCTAGTTGTATCTGCTGATTCTCTCTGGCTTTCTTTTCCCTGGTGTCTCCCCTAAGTACAGCCTTCAGTGTATCCCACAGTATTCCTAATGAGACTCCGGGGGACTTATTTTGGGCTATAATGTGGTATACGTTGGGTAATAAACTCTACATATTTCTGGTTTCTTAATAAAGAATTATTAAAACGCCATTGTGTGGGCTGCTTTGGTGGGTATCCATTTCTAGTACCAAAGGAGCATGATCTGTCAACAAAATAGGGAGTATGGTCTTCAAACCACATGAAGTCTTGCTGTATTCTGACTATTGCAGTTAGCCCCAGCACTCAAACTGCCCCGGAGAGAAGAGGGTTAATTTTCTATGCAAAGCATAGAATGTTGAGCTCGAGCTCGGTTCCAACCTTACTCCACCTAACTGAATGGTCGCTCCAGAGATTTCTCCTTTGCTCGCGGTCGAAAGTCGGTTGAAGTCCTCGGTTTTAACGATTATTTTTCACAAGTTTGAGTTCAGATCTCTGTCTGTGGTACAGTAAGTACTAGGTAGTGAACTTGACATAGTAAACTTGCGGGAATTGTAAAAATAGATTTTTTCGATCGATTCAGCTGAACCGGCCATTTAGTGAATTACATATTCTGTATTTGTTTCTGAACTTAGAGTGTGGTTACCGGTCCTTATCGGTTTTAAAAAAGCCGCATTTTCGTGTGTTTTTTTCCAATACCCGTGACACGGTTAGAAATCGATAAGGGTGTCTTGCCTGGTTGTTTGCCATAAAAAGGGTAAGTTTGTGGTTAGGATGGCTACGTCTGAGAAACCCAAAAGAAAAACATGGCCCACTGGGTTTCAACACTGCAGTGTGTGTAAGGAGGTCTTTGCTAAGGCTGATCCCCACACCACCTGTGTTTATTGTCTGGGGTTTGACCACCTCGATTCAGACTGCCAAATCTGTAAAAATTTCCCTAAGTCTAAACTGGAAAAAAGATTAGGTAGGCTTAGGGATAAGGAGGCTGAGAAGTCCGCTGACCCGGATGGCCAGCCCAGTTCAGTTCCGACCGAACCTGGGGGAGTGCCCTCTGACCAGGGCGATACTTCTTGAGCAAGGAGAGCCGATCCTGAGGGATCGGTTCCTACAAAAGACAAAAGAAAAATCGTCTGGTTCGGATCCAGAGACCCATTTTCCGACTGCCGAAGAGATTGCCAAAGTGATAAGGATTGTAGAATTGCTTCGCCCGGTTCCATTTGATCTGGCGCCTTCTGGCAGGCGCTTGGTTCGGTCGGTTCCTCCGGTTCAGGGTTATCCCTCTGAAGATTTTTATGAACCGGATTTGGAGGGAGATGACGATTATGATGATGATGATAATGACAATGACGATGGTGGGGAAGGTCTGGATGAGTCCATTGAATCGGACTTCTCCCCAGACAGGCCTTCTGGTGTTTCCCCTCCTAGGCTTTCTGAGTCCCCTTCCCACTACATGTTTTACAGGAAAGTGGCAGAAACCCTCCAGCTCCCTGTGGAAGAAGCCATGGAGGAACAAGAGGAACCTGATTATGTGGCGATGATGGACATCCCAGAGTCCAAGAGACTGTCTATTCCCCTTCATAAGTCTTTTGGGAAACAGACACAAAAGATTTTAAAAACTCCAAATTCTGTACCTCCTGTCGACAGAAGGATGGACAAAAGGTACACCTTATCAGGTTCAGGTACAGAGTACTTGTATCAGCAATGCAGCCACGTTGGGGTTTTGCAGGCTGCAGCCTGTGATAAGGCTAGTATACCCTTGGCTTCACACCCCCCAGATAAAGACTCTAGGAAGCTGGATGCCATGGCAAAGAAACAGTACATGGCATCCACCTTGGGACTCATGCAGGCTAATTATATGGCCTATGCAGCCAGGTACCAGAAGTCCAGGTGGGACACTGTACTGGCACTGGCTAAGCAGGCCTCCCCCAGCTAGCCTCGGAGCTGGAGGGGGTGGCTGCTGATGGGATTGAGGCATCTAAGGTACAGTTCCATGCTGCTGTGGACTCCAATGATGTGTCATCTAGAGTCAAGGCTACATCTGTGGCTCTTCGGAGAATGGCTTGGCTCAGATGTACTAGCCTTTCACAGGACACCAAGGCTAAGGCTATGGATTTCCCTGTGGTGGGTAATTCTCTGTTTGAGGAGCAGACAGAATTACATGAAAAAGATGGATGAGTATAGGACCACCTATAGGAGTGCACAGGCCAAGGAAAGGCAGGCAACTCCTCAAAGGCAGCAAGCTAGGGGCAGGGGCAGGCCTTTTCATAGGCCTTTCTACCAAGCACAGGCCTCTTCTCCTTTTCCTCAAAGGGGGGTCTTCAGAGGAGAGGCAGAAGGGGATGACAAGGCTGCATCCACCTCTCAACCTAAGGCTCCTGCTACAGACACCCTGATGTGTCAGCCCGGTCGACTCCCCATTCCTGTAGGAGGCAGGCTGGCTTACTTCATCCAGGACTGGATGTCTGTTACCTCAGACAAGTGGGTCCTGGAGGTGGTAAGCCAGGGGCTGGTTCTCGGCTTCAAGAAATTTCCAAAGCTGAGGGCCAGATCTTTTCCACCTGCAAGCATCTCCGAAACCATTGCCCTAGAGGCAGAGGTTTCATCTCTACTGGCTCTAAAGGCTGTAGAGAGAGTTTGTACATTGCACAGGGGGCAAAGGTCTGTACTCCAGGTACTTCCTTACCCCAAAAAAGACAGGGGAGTGGCGACCCATCCTAGACTTAAGATACCTGAACAAAAATCTTTTAAAACCAAAATTCAAAATGGTGACTCTGGGAATAATCCTTCCCTCTCTAAGGCCAGGGGACAGGCTAGCCTCCCTGGACTTAAAAGATGCCTACTTTCGCATTCCCATCAGGTGTTCCCACAGAAAGTACCACAGGGTTCGAATTGCCTTCAGGCCATTATCAGTTCAAAGCTATGCCCTTCGGCCTGACATCAGCTCCAAGGGTATTCACAAAATGCCTAGCAGTAGTAGTGGCCTTTTTTAAGAAGGAAGAATATTTCCATATTTCCATACCTGGACATCTGGCTCATTGTGGGTCAGTCCCCAGACCAAGTCAAGTCAGACCTGCAAGTGACTCGGCAAGTGCTCACTTCCCTAGGATTCCTTCTCAATCTTCCCAAGTCAGTTCTCGAGCCTGTACAGCTCCTCACCTTCATAGGTGCAGAGTTGAATACAGTCAAAGCAAGAGCTTTTCTTCCCATGGAAAGGGCAAGGGCTATTGTAGAGCTGGCTTCTTCATTCCACCTTCTGGTCTCTCGGCCACCAAGGCACTTCCTTCAGCTTCTGGGCCACATGGCAGCTTCTACAGCAGTGGTCCAAGGGACCAGATTTCAGATGAAGGACATTCACTTTCACCTGAGGGCCTTTTGGTCTCAGAAGAAAGATTCTCTAGCCAGACTAGTTCCAGTGACTCAGACTCTGATCCAGGCTCTCCAAATGGTGGCAGGATCAGGGTAACCTCAGACAAGGAGTCCCATTCATCACTCAGTCTCACACTGTGGTCCTGACCACGGATAATTCTCTATTGGGGTGGGGAGCCCATCTGGGGGCTCTCACAGCCCAGGGACTGTGGTCCCCTCAGGAATCCCTTCTTTATATCATTCTCTTGGAACTCAGGGCGGTCTTTCTGGCGCTGCAATCTTTCTCTCAGTCAGTGCAGAACAAGGTGGTTCAGGTCAGGACAGACAACACCACCATCATGTAGTACATCAACAAGCAGGGAGGCATTCAGTCCACAGCCTTGTGCATGGAAGCCATGACATTGTGGTCCCTAGCTTATTCTCTGCAGACCTCTCTGATAGCAGTCCACCTTCCATGGAAGGACAATGTGCTAGCAGATGCATTGAGCAGGATCTCCCAGGGCCATCACGAATGGTCCTTGGATCCTCTGGTGTTGAAAGTGATTTTTTCAAGGTGGGGCACTCCAGAGATAGATATCTTTGCAGCCCCAGACAATCACCAACTTCCTCTGTTTTGTTGCAGACCCCCAGTCTTGGGCTCAGTCCCTCTGGATGCTCTGATTTTGAACTGGGAGGGGAAATTTCTATATGCCTTTCTTCTACTGTTCAAGGTTCTGGTCAAGATAAGGTCACAACCCTGCAAAGTGATTCTGATTGCTTCAGACTGGGCCAGGCAGCCTTGGTACCCCCTGTTGCTGTCCCTAGTAGTCCATCTTCCCCTGTCTCTTCCCAGGAATTACAACCTGTTAACCTCCTCTCAGGGGAGGATTTGGTACCCCAATCTTCGGTCTCTCAATCTCAAGGCATGGTTCTTGAAGAGTTAGAGTATGCAGATTTGCATCTGTCCCAAAGGGGTTCTGGATATTCTCAAAGCCTCTCGAAAGCCTGCCACCAGAAAAACTTATAACTCCAAATGGAAAAGATTCAGCATTTGGTGTTCCAAGAAGCATATATCCCCAGACACTGCTGAATTGTCTACAGTTCTGGATTATATGGTTCATCTTAATGGCCTAGGCCTCAGACCAGCTACTCACAAAGTACATTTGTCAGCTGTTTCTGTTTTTCTGTCAGTGGGAAAGCCTTCCTCACTGTCATCTCACCCTGTATTCTGTAAATTTTTCAAGGGATTGCTTCATACCAATCCCCCCTTTAGGGATCCTACCCCTGCTTGGGATTTTAATGTTTGCATTGCTCAGCTTAGGCAACCCCCTTTTGAGCCTTTATCTTCAGCAGAGCTTAATTACTTGACTTGGAAAACTGTGTTCCTAGTAGCTATTACCTCTGCCAGGCATATCAGTGAACTGCAAGCTCAGTCAGTGGAGCCTGATTTTATCTCATTCCATAGAGATAAGGTGGTCCTTAGAACTAACAGGAGGTTTTTACCTAAAGTGGTTTCAGATTTTCATCTGAACCAATCTGTGTCTCTCCCTGTGTTCTTCACTGATCATTTATTCTTCAGGAGAAAGAAGTTTACACAGTTTGGATGTTAAAAGAGCCCTTAGTTACTTCATTGAGCGTACTAAGGCTCACAGGTTTGACTCCCTCCAGTTGTTTCTCACTTATGGGGAAGTGGAGAAGGGCAAACCTGCCACTAAGAGAACTGTTGCGAGGTGGATTGTCTCTTGTATTCAGTTCTTCTATGAGAAGCTAGGCAAAATACCTGTCTGAGGGCTCATTCGACTAGCGGTACAGCTGCTTCCCTGGCTACGGCCAGGGATATTCCTTTGCTAGAGATATGTAAAGCAGCCACCTGGAAAACAGTCCATACATTTACCAAACATTACTCCCTGGACATCCAGGCTAGGAGTGATGCTCGGTTTGGTACAGCAGTACTGCAGAGCCCAAAGCAGCATGGATTCACAGCAGGAAGGTCAGGGGCACAGGACCCAACGCAGCATGGATTCACAGCAGGAAGGTCATGTCAGACGAATCTAATTGATTTCTTTGACTGGATGAATAAAGTAATAGACCAGGGAGGGGCTGTGGATATGGCCTACCTAGACTTTAGCAAGGCATTTGACACAGTCCCGCACAAAAGATTAATAATCAAGTTAGCCAGCCTGGGAGTGGGTCCCAGGGTGGTAGCCTGGGTAGCAAACTGGCTGACCAACAGGACACAGAAGGTAATAGTGAATGGAACACATTCTGAAGAAAGGGGAGTTACTAGTGGAGTACCTCAGGGCTCAGTAGTGGGTCCAGTCTTCTTTGACGTCTTTATAGGTGACATTGCAGAGGGTCTGGAAGTAAAGGTATGCCTCTTTGCAGATGACACAAAGATCTGTAACAGAGTTGATAAACAAGGGGGGTAGAAAGGATGAGAAGGAACTTGGCAAGGTTGGAGGAATGGTCAGACATATGGCAACTTAGATTCAATGCAAAGAAGTGCAAAGTAATGCACCTGGGAAATAAAAATCCAGGAGAAGAGTACACAATAGCAGGGGAGGTACTAACAATAATGGAAAGGATCTGGGTGTAGTCATATCAGATGACCTAAAGGTGGAGTAAGCAATGTGAGAAGTCAGTAAGGAGAGCCAGGGGATATTGGGATGCATAGGAGGGCATCACAAGTAGAAAAAGGAAGTGGTTATCCCTCTGTACAGACAGTTGGTGAGACCCCATCTGAGTACTGCGTGCAGTTTTGGAGACCCTCATCACGCAAGGACATAGACAGGATGGAAGCAGTCCAGAGGAGGGCAACTAAAATGGTGCAGGGTCTACATCAGAAACCATATGAAGAGAGACTGAGAGAGCTTAATATGTATACCCTTGATGAAAGGAGGGATGGGGGACATGATAGAAACTTTTAAGTACCTCAAGGGAATCAACAAAGTCCAGGAGGGTAGCATCTTTCAGAAAAAGAGATGTGTAAGAACAAGGGGGCACAATTTAAAGTTAGAGGGGGGACGGCTCAGGGGTAATTTGAGGAAATTCTTTTTCACGGAGAGAGTGGTGGACGCAGGGAACCACCTTCCTGGAGAGGTTGTGGGGTCTAAAACAGTGGGGGAATTCAAACATGCATGGGGCAGACATAAGGCAATTATAGTGGGGGGTTGCAGGAAGTAGGCTGTTGGTTAACTAGAATCTTCAGCTTATCCAATAGGTAGGGGAAATGGGCAGACTGGGTGGGCCAAGTGGTCCTTATCTGCCGTCGAAGTCTATGTTTCTATGTTTCTTTGTTTCCTATTCCCAAGGTAGGTTCGATTCCCTCCTCCATGGAGGTACTGCTTGGTAGTCTGCAATAGTCAGAATACAGCAAGACTTCATGTGGTTTGAAGAAAAAAATTACTCCCCTTAGTAATTATGTTTCTTCTGATGGAGTCTTGCTGTATTCTGACCTCCCTACCTCCCCTCTCAGAACTTGTTTTTGGGAAGTGGGCTGGCAGGTGCAGTGTTGCACCCCAGGGGTGCATTTGGGCACTCCCTCCTTTTAGAGAGGGGGAGTGGGTTATATTATTAATTTAACAGTCTTAAGTTGTTCACTACCTGGTTTTTGAGTTTGGATTTCTTGACTTGAGTCTTTTGGGAATCCAAAATATTTGGTTGCCGTTTGGCTAGTAAAAATTTTACAATTTCCACATAGTAGTTAGTTAATATTAGCTCATAAGAATCTGATGGTTGTGCAGCAGACAGAGGTTGGAACCGAGCTCGAGCTCAACGTTCTATGCTTTGCATAGAAAATTAACCCTCTTCTCTCCGGGGCAGTTTGAGTGCTGGGGCTAACTGCAATAGTCAGACTACAGCAAGACTCCATTAGAAGAAACATAATTACTAAGGTGAGTAATTTTTTCATCTGGTGCACCAAGACCTTATGTTCTGCTGTAATTAAAAAATGGTCTATGCGGGAATAAGTATGGTGGGCCATTGAATAGTATGTGTAATGTCTGCTACCTTGATTATTGGATCTCCAGATTTTAACTAAGCCCATTTCTTTGATCAATCTCCGACCATGCCTCTGACCTGCCGTCATACGTGGGGGATTAGGGTTTGAGCTGCCTTTCCCTGGATCTATTAAGAGGTTTAAGTCCCCACCTACAACTAAAACTCCTTGTTTAAAATGGATGATTTCGTCTATCAAGGTCTGATGGGTTTGAGGACATGAGCCTGGAGGGAGATAAATACTAGCCACCGTATAGGGAGTGCCCCACCAAGATCCACGGACCATTGCCAAGGTACCCACTCTATTAGTATATGAGTTCTCCAGTTGGAAAGCCGAGTAGTTAGGAATTAATATCGCTACCCCCCTCCATCTGCCAGAGTGATGGGAGCTTGCCATCACTGTATTCATGCCAAATTTAATCAACTTTTGATGCTCTGTTGGGGTCACATGTGTTTCTTGCAATAATATCCTACGTGGGTGCAACTTTTTAAGGTTAGACATCACCTTTCCCCTTTTAATAGGTCCCCAAGCCATTCACATTCTGGGAAACTAGTTTAATTTTCTGATGTTGGGCCATGGTAGTATAGAAAATAAATTTCAGCCCTCCTGATCTGTCCCCAAAATCCGATCCACCCACAGTCAGCTGACCTAATATCCCGCCTGCTACTTGGGGTTGGGATAGTTCCATCAAACATTGTAGTCCAATCTATAATTTTTATACAACTTAGTAAGAACAGTGCTATCTGGCTAAGGTGGCATCTACTAAACTGGTGCCAAACTCGAAACAATATAAAGTGAACTATGTACAGTTGTAGCGCTATGACTTCCATCCCCCAGAGACCAACTCTGGGGGGCGGCAACTAAAAAAGATGCCACTGAGGGGAATGCACTCCCTTCAATGAGGTGAGTCCCTGGGTACAGGTTACCCCTAAATGTAAAGAGTTTAAATATAAACGCAAAAGAACATTAGCAGGGGTTGGACATCAGAGGAAAAAACATAAAATTAAAACAGTGCAATCAGGTATTGTCCTCTGTGAGGCTCTTATTTCCCCTCGCCAAACTTCAGATAAGGGGGGTTGTTGGCTTTCAGTATGCAGTTATAATACAATCCTCCAAGTCCATATTCCAAACTTAGATCCCTTTCCCAAGAGGCCAATCAATAGAACTGTCCAATCTATCATAAGTTCTACCCTTCTGCAAATGTTACAAAAGAGGATTGGCACATAGTGTTGTGAAACCTTAACACAGATGGCGGTCAGGAGGGCAAGCGTCTAGGAGGCCTGACGAGGAGGTCCACCCACCAGCTGCCATGACCTGGAGCCAGGGTCAGCCCCCTAAATGCTAGTTGCCCACCGCAGGGGCCCCCCGCCATCCACCAGTACCCCACTCTAACTAGACTGCTGCGGGTTCACCAGGTTTCATTTTTCCCGTAAAACTTCTGGGGACTGTGTGGGAGCTGCAGCCCATCACCAGGCCACAGAGAGAGTGCGTGTCCTCATTCCAATTCCATTATCTAGGAAGGCTAAGAGTGTCTTCCTGCTCTCATATTTTAACACTTACTCTCTCTCAATGTTCTCTTGATCGCCAGGTGAAGTTGCTCAACGGCTGCACCACATCGGCAGTTCTGAGCCTAGATATCTGCAAGGATCCCTAATAGAGGCACTCCGGCTACCCAGACACTCTGTTAGCTGCCTCCTCTGGGAGTGGGGGACTGCTCCTCCACCCCTGAAGAGCGTTGCCAGATAAAGTAATAGTCTGAGAATTAGTTACGCCAAGTCTTTCTGGAGCCGCCTCTAGAATCCAGTGGTTCTAAATTTGCCCCTCCAAAGGGGGTGACCGGTACCAGCGGTAATAGCGGGAGACAGATCCGGAGACCCCCTGGCCCCCAGTCCCCCCAAACACTCACCTCCCAGCCTCAAGCGTCAAGAAACAGAGTAGTCCGCAGTGTCAGGCAATATTTCTGGCAAACTGTTGTAGCTGTTTAACAGAGTCCAAAGCAGCTTGTTGTGACTGGATGTCTGGTGCCCGTCAATGAGATAAGGATCCCTCTTTCACCATAGAACGTCCCGGAAAGTTAACCTTAGTAGGAAGTTCATAGCCCCTTGTTTTAAGGTCCACTAAGGCATCCTGAGCAGAGTTGTAGTGCTGCTGTCCATTAAGGTATTGAACCAGATGTCGGGAAGGGTAGGGGGTATGGAACTTTAACTTCAGACCTCTCAAAATCGGAAACAGAGGAATGTATTTCCTGCTGCATTGCATCATTGCAGGGGCATAATCATTATCAAAATATACTCTGTTGGTTTGAAAACAAGTCTTCCCCATGGTCCATGCCTTCCTTAAAAGCTCCTCTTTGGTTGTATATCTCAGGAAACGCAGTATAATAGAGCGGAGTCTCATTCCTGGTTGGGAAGGTGGAAGGCCCAGAGCCCTGTGAACTCTTTCTATCTCCAGCACATAGTCGGGGCTCAAATTCAATGTCTCCCGGAGTGATAGAACTATTAACGTGTCAATATTGTTATCCTCACTCCCTTCAGGCACCTCATAAAGTCTTAAGTTTCTTCGTTGGTGTTAATTTTCAGCATCCTCCTGCCATTCTCCAAGGGCCTGGCATATTTCTACTAGCTGCAAGACTGTGGCCTGGCATTCCTTAGTTGTCTCAGACTGTGCGGTCTGTGTCTGCTCCACTGTGACCAACCGTTGTTGGAGCTCAGAAGTGTCTGCTCTTTTTTTAAATCTTTAAAGTCTGACTTAATTTCTTTGAGTTCGTGTAGAATCTTATCCAGTTTGTCCTCCATTTGAGTGGTGGGCTTAGTTTTTTGTTTTCCTCGCCATTTGGAGGATATATGTGGCGAAGGGTGGTGGGCCCGAGTAGAAATG
This sequence comes from Neoceratodus forsteri, assembly GCA_016271365.2. Taxonomy (NCBI): domain Eukaryota; kingdom Metazoa; phylum Chordata; order Ceratodontiformes; family Ceratodontidae; genus Neoceratodus; species Neoceratodus forsteri. Next base: position 1,630,509,932 of record CM057453.1, read on the forward strand.
CTGGAGCCTGATGCCTTGTGGTCCGAGGGGTCTGGATCTACAGGTAAACTTGAGAATCTGTTTGCCCCTTCTTGTAGCTTGCTTGTAGCCATTAAGTTTGCAGTCGCCGGATTCTTTTTTCGTGGGTTGAGTGGCTATGGTTCTGGTGGAAAGGGCGAGGGAATCACGGAGCAGGAGCGCTAAGCCACCATTAAGGTCAGAGGCTGCACCGGAATTCTAAATAATATTTTTAATCCAAAATTTGAGTTAGAGAATGAACTTTGCCTTTTGGGAACAGCTTCCCATGAGAAACTGCCTGAAAGCCCAAGACTGAAACTTTTGAATATGGCATTAAACAGTGTCAGAATGTTGGAAGGATCGAATAGCACCAGCATGGGAGTTATGGAGAAATCTTCTCCTTGAAAGTGTGTGTATTGAAAAACATGTTTATCACACAAGTAAGCACATAAACAAATATTGGGAAATTTGGTTGCCCCTGCAGAAAGCAGTTGATGATGAGAAGCTGTAATTGATGCTCTTAACATATGATAAGCTGATCTATATTGTAAATGATAATGTTTCCTCAGGTACCCCCCGTCTTTTAGAATATTTATTGCATTTGAGATGTTTGACTAGTGTAAACGTTATGACGTTACTGTATATCTTTCTAACCACTGTATAAATTATATCAAAAATGTATAATTGTTATTTGATATTGTTACAATGAAAAGAATTATCTCTTATGAGCAGTGGTTAAGGAATTTGGATTATTTTTTTTAGGAAAAAAGAAGTCTTCAAGGTGACCTAGTTGAAGTCTTCAAAATTATTAATGCGACTGGTAAAACTGAGCTATGCAAATTGTTTACAGGGTTTGTGGGTTCAAAACTAGGGGAACTTAACCCCAGGAAATAGGAGTTAAAGGGACATATTAGGCAGAACATTTCTACACAAAAGTGTAATAACAGTATAAAATAATCTGTTGGAGGTAGCCATTGAAACAAATTGCATTTAAGGGGCTTAAAAAACAATGTGATATCTTTCTGGTGAAAGGAAGGATGTGGTTGTAACAACCCTCTCCTGCTAGCAGAGGGATTGATTATTTGAATGCAAGGCCATGGAGTATACTGATTGGTAGAGCCTCTGACAGGGAGTCCAGGGTGAGGAGCTTAGAAAGCCAGTTGTAGTCTGAGAATGGAAGAGGGTGCTAGTTGTGCTCTCAGGGTGCCCTTGCATCAGGTCACTTGCCAGGCTGTCTGAGTGGGCAAGGGCTCCTCATAGCAACAGCTGTTGATGGACCCAGAGGAAGAGACCAACAGATCTTGTTGTCCAGTTGCTTGGTAGCCTCCTGGGTGGGCATCATGATAGCCATTGTGACTTCAGGGGTTTGGAGTCAGAGAGTATTCAGTGTAGATTGCCATTAATTCTGGGCAGTCTGTAAGGAAGGCACTGTAAGGGTGTGGGAACCCTAAGGGGCTCCCCCTCAAGGGAATTTCCCTGGTCACTTTGCAGTGCAGAGAGGGTCCCACTGAAGGTGGGGTGTTCACTTTTTAAGGGGTAGCTGCGGTTCTGTACCCAAGAGATGCTGCCAGCCAAGCTGATGATGGAGAGAAACCTGGTGAGAGGGACTGAGTTTTGGACTATGGTAGGAAATAAACCTACATTATATATAGGAGATCTTGAGCTGGCAAGGGCATGGGGGACACTGTTTCGGCAGAGAGGTTGTGGTGATTGTCCACCACTGCCAGAGACCAGGCTGGAGTATGCATTGCCACATTGTGTACAGCACACCATCTAGTTAGAGGAGTAAAATTGATTGATGTGAGGCACCAAGTACAGGGGTAGCCTTCGGGCATCCAAGGGCAAACTGTCCTGAGTGGGGCTGCAGCCTTCTGGACCAGGGCCCATGGGTTCTGTCAAAGCAAGAAGACTGAAAGAGAGTCCTTACAGCAGTTGTGCCTTCTGCATACCCACTGACATAGACTCTATGGTGTCATAACGTGTACCACCATACCCATGTGTAACGTGTGTGTAAAACATGTGGAAAAGCAGATTGCAAGGTGGGAGATTTTGGTACCGTTAGTAAAGAGTATGAAAGACTCTGACCTGAGGTATGACCTAACCAAGCTTGGTTAATGAGCAATAAGAGGGATTGAGAGGCCCAGGATGTTATGAAAGGAGGGTACAACCTATACAGGAGGACCTAGTCAGGACTGACCCTTTTTGTACAGTACCAACAGTGAGAGTGATTGGGGACTGGTGTTCCTGTTTGTGTAAAACTGTTACACAGTGCATTTCAATAAAGAGTGAAAACTGCATAAACAGCTTGCAGTGTGGTTATTTTCTGTCAGTACAGATTTTTAAACTGAGTGCCCTCCACAGCCTGGGAGAAAGTGACAGATGTGTTTTTTGATATTGCGGGAACCCTCTGGCAAGCATAATATCTTACCCCTAGACACAGAGAGCTCCCTGGGCTATGCCCTATATAAATACAGTGTGTTATTATTACTGATACCATGATAGGGTTATCATATGGTGCCAGCCTCAGCTGAAAAGTTGTGCAGTGGCAGCTAAGTTGGTTGCGAACCAATGCATATGTGGGACCAGGGGTTGCATGATGAAAAACGGGGAGGTGGTACAAAGGTCAGTTTAGGATGATTCTGTTTGGACCAGATGATCTTTTCCTGCTCCCATAATGCTAACTGAATATTCTTATGCTATACGGTTTTCAGTGGTTCCTTTCTTATAAATGTTTAATTTGTTTTTTTATAACTTAAATCAAGTCACTTAAAAAAATTTTTTTTTTTTCTCCTTGTCCTTACAAAACCCGTGCCATGTTTAATGTATTTCTTACATGTACTACAAGGGACTGTATCATCTAAGATGCTAGTCCAACTTGATAAATCGCAGTAATAAAACGATCAATAGGAGGCATGTTACTGCCTGAATACTTTACTGGAGATTCAGAGACGGATTTTCTTTCTTCAGCTGAGCTTGTGGTTTTGCATTGTTATAGGAAGAGAAGAAAATGTTATCTGTTGATGATTGCAGCCGAGAGAGAGGGCTGTAATGTTGCCTTTAAAAGTGTGACTTGCTTGATTAATGTACTAACTTGCAAAATGATGGAGAATTATTTTAGCACACCGCACCATGCTGCTGCTGTTTAAGTAATCCTAGGGCCACGAGCAGAGACTTTTCTCCCCACATTATTGTTCATCACCATGAGGAAAAATTCCCATTTAAAGTCAGGAAAATTTATGATTGAAGTAAATTCCTCCAAGGTTTAAAAAAAAAAATACTGATGCGTAAACCTTAGACTGATCCATGATATAGCTTTTGTTTGCCCCAAACTATAAAGTGACAGAATCTGTTGCTCTTTAAGACTATATTTACTGGTTATGTATTTTGCAGATGTGCCACCAGAAGTTTGGGCCCAACACATAAAATGCATTGCTGAAATTCTGAAGAGAGCAGTTGAAGAGGAAAATGTATGGTAAGAAACAGAAACAGACAACAGAAAAGCTTTGTATTCTCATGCATCTTTCATTGCAATAAATCCACTTGTTAAATCTCAAAATGTGCTTGCTTTATTTGCAGCTGGTAAATACAGACGTACTTTAGATGGTCATATTTTACTCAGAACATTTTTCTTTCCAAATTATTTCCTGTTCCATGTGATGCAGAGGCCATTTCAGGCTGTGGTTTGAAAGGAAATGGTGACGGTTTTCTGTAGTGGAATAATATTCCTTTTTAGAACAAAGAATGCTTCATTGTCGTGACATAACAATGTTATCTCTGTGGAAGGCTACACAGCTGTGGTGGTTTGATATTCAGAAAGAAACTCGCTGAACTTTTTTTCTGCTAGATTGTCCAGTTAAAACTCAAATTACTCGCATGCTTTGTTAGTAATCTTGTATTTAACAGTATTGGCCAGCGTTCAAAACGTGCTTTCAAAATGCACAGCAAAAAAAAAAATAAAAATTCCCAGCTACCACTTCGGTTCAGAGAAGTGAAATGGGTAATCACCTTCATGGGCTTTTAATCACATCTAAAGCACTTAGTCCAGAAGCAAGCTTTCATCTATTTGAACGTTGTATATTCCCAAAAGAAAAAGCAAGACACTAATTTTCAAACCTATTGACGGGCAATGTAACATGTATATGGTGAGTTTATCGGTACTGTAATTTAAGTTGGAAGGGACTTAGCATCCATCATATCTGCCCCTTCTTCAGAAGCAGTTTTGAATATGCATGCTGTGAAAACGTGCTAACATTAAATGGGTTCATTACCCATTGTATTGCATAGGGTATTCAGTGATTCCTTTGTTAAACAGAAATTTGTCCCGGTTTACCTTTACTTGGTATTAATAGACAAAAGAATGCCATAAGCCATCTCAGTTGTCTCCTACTACTAGTGGATGGATATATCCCTGGTTCCAACCCAATTAAGATGGTTATCTAGTCCTGTTTTAAAACCTATGAAAGTCTGGGAGTTAACTAAATCCCTTGGTAACTTGCTCCATACTGAGGTCGCCCTTATATTTAAGAAGTTATTCCTTTTATTAGTGTTTGCCCTAGGAATTATTAACTGTTTGTTGTGAGATCTAAGAGACAGAGTTCTGGCGTTATATTCTAAGCCACACATCGCTGTTAACTCTGGAGCTTGAAGGATTTTATATAGCTGAAGTAAATCCGCCCCCCCCCCCCATCCGTCTATCCTCTAATTTGACTAGACCAGTTGCAGCTTGTCTATCTGCATATGGCAGTCTTTTAAGATGAGGGATTAATTTGGTACAGCAGTTCTACGTTGAACTCTCTCTCTACAATATCAGTGTCTCTTTTAAGGTACGGATTCCAGAAGGGGGATGCATAATCTAAGTGAGGGTGTATATAAGTTCTATATAAGGACAAAATACACTGTTCACTGTGTGATATGAATGCTCACTGGACACTTTCTAGTATTCTGCTAGCTGTTTGAGTAATTTTGTTGAAATGGTCTTGTGCAGTCAGTCAGTTGTTAATTATTTATTTATTTTTTGTTAACTGGGTAAGTGCACTAGCCATGAAATTACTATTTTCGGGCCCGGCCCAGGAGAGTACAACAATCAGAAACAATACAGAGCATAAGTACAGGGGAATTACATGTAGAGTAGGTCAAACAGTCAGGAAAAAATAATACAATACAACAGAATCACAGAATGATAACAGAAGATTCACATAAGCTCAGGGTAAATAACATGCACAGTAAATGAAAAATATCACAGCAAGGTAATATGGTATATATTAGTAAATTGGTCACTGCAGAGTATACAGTAAACATTCATATGCAGCACAGAAAGGCATGGGCAGATACATGGATTGTGCAGGATCCACCAACATGGACTGCAAGATGAGATTCAGTATAAAGAGAGGGTGCTAGATTCACCCAGCATGGGAAATGGAAGTTAAAGTGATGTCAGAGGAGGTAGGGTGGAGGAAAGTATGGCAGGAAACAGCTGGAGGTTGAGGGAGTTTGAGGAGGATCAAAATATGTGCATGGGTCTGCGAGGGATAAATAATGATGTAGCCCCCTTTTAAAGCTGTCATGCGAGCAGGCCTTTCCAAGTGCTAGGGGGGAAAGTAGTTCCAGAGCTGAGGGGCAAAGTGATAAAAGGCACCAGAACCTTCGGATGTTTTACATCGAGGCACATTCAGTAGGGATTTATCTAGCGATTGCAGTCCATAAGAGGAGGATTGAGGTATAAGCATTACAGCAAGCGCTGAAGGAATTTGATTCCTGATTACCGAGTCAATCAGGGAGCCAAGGGATTATTGTCGAAAGGCAGAGCGGGAGAGCCAGCCCAGATCACTGTAAAGGTGGCAGTGGTGCGAAAGCTGGGAGGACGAGGAGGCGTACCGTCATATGTTGTTATAAGTGATGTCCCATTTATGAAGGAAGGTTTTATGTACAGCAGCATAGGTGGAAGCACCGTAAGTAAGGGCAGGGAGTAGGATGCCCCTGGCAATGGCCAGTTTAGCAGAGGGAGTTAGCATAAAGCTAGTCTTGTAGGCGACTCCTAATTTGGCATTCACTGCTTTACAAATGGACTGTATATAGAGATTGAAGTTGAAAGACTGGTCCAAAAGAACACCCAGATACTTAAATGATGTAACACACTGAGTCGGTGTGCCACCTGAGTCTTGAACCAGCAGGGAATTTTGGCAAGCCCTAAGCTTAGGGACAGAGCCAAATAGCATGGCTTGTGTTTTCTTAACATTGAGTACAAGATTATGGGCAGTCAGCCAATTTTGTGCATTCGTGAAGTCTGAGGAAAGGAATGCATTTACAGCATGTTAGTTATATTGTTGGAGCTTGAGTAAAGTACCAGATCATCTGCATAGAGAATAGATGAGCATGAATGAAGAACCTCGGCTATATTTATAAAAAATGAGAAAAGAAGGGGATCCAGGATAGAGCCCTGGGGAACCCCAATGTTAATAACTGCTTTGTCAGATAAAGAGGAGTTAAATTTAACAATTTGGGTCCTATTAGATAGATAGCTTCTGTATCAGTCAACCACTGAGGGTGAAAATCTCAAATTGTGAAGAGTGGAGAGAAGCAGGGGGGATCAACAAGATCAAAAGCTTTTGTAAGGTCAGTAAAAACTGCCCCCATCAGTAGACCCAGTGTCCATATTAGTAAGTGTATCTGTAGTGAATTTTAGAAAAGCTGTGGCGGTACTATGACCTTACCAGAAACCATGCTGTGTGTCAGAGAGAAGGCTGTACTTTAAGTAGTCTATGGTTTGAGTTGCAACTAATTTTTCTAGAATTTTACTTAAGACAGAGAGGATAGATAGGCTATAGTTTGTAATCTGCTTTGGATCACCTTTTTTGAATACAGGTGTTACACGGGCAATTTTCCAGAAGTCTCGAATGTGGCTATAAGAAAGAGACAATGTGAAGATTTTAGCCAGAGGGAAGGCAATAAAAGGTGCGGCCAATTACAGGAGCCAAGGCTCAAGGGTATCAGACCCAGAGCTGGTATTGTCAGAGATAGTCAGCAATAAATTTAAGACCTCAAGCCTTGAAATAGCATTGAAGAGGAATGGGGGATTATTAGGCAATTGTCTGGGGGGGAGAGCAGGGGGTGGCTGACTAAGGTGCAGGAGAGCACAGAGAGGCTGACTGAGGGGAGGGGAAGAAGGAGGAGGTATATAGGGTCAGATCAGAGAAGATCTGATTGAAAGAATTTGCTGTGGTGTTGAGTTGATACAGTGTACATCATTTAATATCATATCACTTGGGGTGTACGCCTGAGAGGCCCCCGAGAAAAGACTTGACGTGGGCCCAGAATTTCCTGGGGTCACCAGCTGAGCTTATCAGTAAGTCTTTATAGTAGGCACTTTTAGCTGTTTTAACCTGTTTTGTTACAGGAATTCTGTAGGGCTCTGTAATTGGTATAGTCAGCTTAAAGCCCTCAACTTTTTGTACTTCTTCCAGCATTTGTCTCTTGCATGCAGATTTGCCAGCAGTTCTTTATGTAGCCATTTGGTTTGTTTTCCCCTAACCGGCCAGGTTACTTTGGGGGCATACTTGCACTGACCAGCCAGGAATTCATTGAGGAAGATGCTCAGTGCAGACTCAACATCATGAGAATGATAAATGCTAGTCCAATTTATTAGGGAAATATCATGCTGAAATTCTTCAACATCCAGGTTAGTGAAATTAGTAAAGGTGACATAGCGCGGTGGCAGGGAAGGAGCAGCCTCAGGGCTCCAGATGCAGAAAACGGGAATGATCAGTCAGTGCATCGGCTAAGGTGCTTTCAATAGATATATGATCTAGCCAGTTGACCACTACCCAGTCTATGAGGGTAGAGGATTTAAGGGAGGGAGTGACCCTAGTGGGCTCTGATAAAAGCTGGTGGAGGTTATAACTTTGTGTCAGAGAGAGCAACATGCTTTGAGATTTCCCCATCCAATTTAGATTTAGGTCACCCAATAATATGACCTCATTCTGTCTGGAGTGCAAGTAAGTCCTGCAGTCCTACAGTACCACCATTGGGAGGGTTATAGGTGCAGACAATGTGGAGTTTTTAGCACCCAAGGTGAGAGTTGTGTGGAGGGATTCACAGACGGAGGTGGTGGAGGTGGGGACAACCTCAATATTGATATGATCTCTGTAGAACAAGGCAACTCCTCTGCCACGCTTTGGGAAGAGCCTATCCCCACGAATAAGGGAGTAGCTAGCCAAGGAGCATACCAAGTCCAGGATCGCAGGTTTAAGACATGTTTCAAATAGACAGAGTATGTCAAGCTTGTATAAATCGAACCAGGCCTCAAGGTCAGTGGAGTTATGGGTAAGACTTCTGATGTTTTGATGGGCAATAAGAAAACATTACCATAGTAATGTTGTTTCTTCTAATGGAGTCTTGCTGTATTCTGACTACCTGTAGTTAGTCCCAGCACTTGGACTGCTCCGGAGAGGAAAGAGTTAACTCTGTGCAGAAGCATAGAACGCTGAGCTCGAGCTCGGTTTTCAAACCTCTGTCACTGGTACATTTTAATGTAACCGTCGGATTCTTACGAGCACTATGCTAACTAACTAATAGCTATATAAATTGTTTTAAAATCTTGCCATAGGCCACAAATACTTGGGTCCAAAAGACTCAAGTTGAGAACCCAAGAAGAATCTTATGTAGATAGTGAAACTATCAATAACAATAAACAACAACTCAAAAACACCCAAACTAAACAGGATGGGTGAAGAACAGGGGATACACCTCTGGGGTGCCATACTGTAAAAAAAAACCAAAACAACTAGGTTCTGAGATGGGAGGCAGGGAAGGAGGTCAGAATACAGCACGACTCCATTAGAAGAAACAACATTACTATGATGAGTAATTTTTTCTTCAAACAACATGAAGTCTTGCTGTTTTCTGACTATATGCAGACTACCAAGCAGCCCCCCCCCCGGTGGTGGGAATACAGAACCTACTTTGTAAACAGGCTCTGCAGTACTGCTGTGCCAAACCTAGCATCACTTCTAGACTGGATGTCAAGAGAGTAATGCTTGGTGAATGTTGAACAGTTTTCCAGGTGGCTGCTTTACAAATCTCTGATAGAGGAATATCCCTAGCAGCTGCCAAGGAGGCAGCTGTACCCCTGGTCGAGTGTGCCCTCAGGCCTGAGGGAAGCTCCTTCCTCAGTTTTGTGCAACAAAACTGAATGCAAGAAACAATCCACCTGGCAATAGATCTTTTAGTGGCGGGTTTACCCTTTCCCACTTCACCATAAGTGAGAAACAACTGAGTACAGTCCTTCCTGTAGGTCTCAGTATGGTCCATATAATAGCTAAGTGCCCTTTTAACATCCAGACTGTGCAATCTTCGTTCACCTGAAGAAGAATGGTTTGTGAAAAACACAGGTAAAGACAGACTGGTTAAGATGAAAATCTGAAACCACTTTTGGAAGAAATTTTCTATTTGTTCTAAGGACTAACTTATCCTTATGAAAGGAAATAAAGTCAGGTTCCACTGACAAGGCCTGTAATTCACTGATCCTCTTGGCAGAAATGATAGCTACCAGGAACAGTTATCCAAGTCAAGTACTTTAGCTCAGCTGAAGATAAAAGTTCAAAGGGTGGCTGCATAAGCTGTGCAATACAGATATTCAGGTCCTAAACATGGGTACGCTCCCTAAAGGGAGGGTTAAGATGAACCAGACCTTTGAAAAACTTACTGAACACAGGGTGAGAAGCCAAGGAGAGAACCTTCCCTGCCGATAGGAAAGTAGACACAGCTGCCAGATGAACTTTAAGAGTAGCAGGCCTGAGGCCTAAGCTATTCAGATGAACTAGATAGTCCAGGGCTGTAGCAATGGTCGAGGTGCCTGGCTGAATATCCCTCTGAGAAGTTAAAACACCAAATAGTGAATCTTTTCCATTTGGAATTGTAAGTTTTTCTAGTAGAAGGTTTCCTAGAGATTTTGAGAATATCAGTAACCCATTGAGAGAGATGCAATCCTGCATACTCTTAATTCTTCAAGAACCAAGCTTTGTGCCTGAGAGGCTGGAGATTGGGGTACCAAATTCTTCCCTGAGAGGAGGTCAGGAGGTCGTGCCTCCTGGGAAGGAACAGGGGAAGTGTCACTGAAAGAGACAGTAGTAGTGGATACCATGGTTGTCTGGCCTAGTCCGTGGCCACCAGAATCACTGTGCAGGGCTGAGACCTGATCTTGATCAGTACTCTGAAAATTAGAGGAAGTGGGGGGAGGCATAAAGAAACGTGCCTGTCTAATCCAATAGGAGAGCACTAGAGGCACAGACCCCTGGACTGGGGGCCTGCAACCGAAGAGAGGAAGTTGATGATTGTCTGGGGCTGCAAAGAGATCTATCTCTGGAGTGCCCCACCTCCTGAAAATGACCTGAAGAACATGCTGATTCAGAGTCCATTCGTGATGACCCTGTGAAATCCTGCTCAGGGCATCTGCCAGCACATTGTCCTTCCCTGGGAGATGCACTGCTACCAGGGAAGTCTGAAGGGAGTAGGCCAACGACCATACCTTCATGGCTTCCGTGCACAAGGCCGTGGACCGAGTGCCCCTTGCTTGTTTATGTACCACATAGTGGTGGTGTTGTCTGTTCTGACCTGCACCACTTTCCCCTGAACTGACTCTGAGAATGCTTGAAGGGCTAGAAACACTGCCCTGAGTTCCAGAAGATTGATGTGAAGGAGAGACTCCTGATGAGACCAAGTGCCTTGTGCAGAAAGGTCTCCTAGATGGGCTCCCTAGCCTAGGAGAGAAGCATCTGTGGCAAGAACAACTGAGGGTGTCTGGTGCAGAAAGGGGACACCGTGCCTGAGATTGTCCTCCTCCAACCACCATTGGAGAGCCTGGACAAGGGTCTGGGACACTGGAACCAACTTGGTGAGGGGATCCTTCCTCTGCGACTAGAAGGACCTGAGGTGGACCTTAATGTCCCTCATCTGAAACCTGGCTCCTGGGACCACTGCAGTGGAGGCTGCCATGTGACCTAGAAGTTGGAGGAAATGTCTGGCTGGACGAGAAACCAAGGGTTTGAAAGTGGAAGCCAGATCTGTAAGAGCCTTTACCCTTGAGAGAGGCAGGAAGGCCTTTGCTTGAATGGTATTCAATTCTACCCCTATAAAAGTGAGAAGTTGAACAGGTTCTAGAACTGATTTGGCCAAACTGAGGAGAAATCCTAGAGAACCCAGAAGCCTCTGGGTAGCAGCCAGAGCTGACTTGACTTAGTCTGGTGACTGGCCTACAATGAGCCAGTCGTCTAGGTAAGGAAACACTAAGATGCCTTGCCTTCTGAGGAAGGCTACCACCACTGCCAGACAGTTGGTGAACACCCTGGGTGCAGATGTGAGTCCAAAGGGCATAGTTCTGAACAGGTAATGGCCTGAGGGTTACTCGAACCTGAGGTACTTTCTGTGGGAGCACCTGATAGGACTATGGAAATAGGCATCCTTGAGGTCCAGGGAGGCTAGCTAGTCTCCTGGCCTCAGAGGAAAGAATGATTCCCAGAGTCACAATTTTGAATTTTGGTTTTATGATATGTTTGTTCGGGTATCTTAGGTCTAGGATGGGTCGCCACTCCCCTGTCTTTTTTGGGGTAAGGAAGTATCTTGAATACAAGCCTTTCCCTCTGTGTGGCAGGAGGTACTTGCTCCACAGCCTTTAGGAGCAACAACTGAGAAACCTCTGCCTCTAAAGCAAGTGTTTCCAGTGGAGCGGCAGGTTTGAAGGACCTTGATCTGATTTTGGGAATTCTTTTGAAACTGAGAGCACGCCCTTGACTTGTTACTTCCAGAACCCACTTGTCCAAAGTGACAGACTTCCAGGCGTGGAAGAAATAAGCCAGTCGGCCCCCCACTGGAAGTGAGGAGGCGACCTGGACTGACACATCAGGGTGTCTGTTTAGCAGGAGCCCTAGGCTGAGAAGAGGATGCAGCCCTGCTCATTCCCCTTCTGCCCCTCCCTCTGAAAAGCCCCCTCTGCTGGAAAGAAGAGGAAGCCTGGGCTTGGTAAAAAGGCCTCTGAAAAGGCCTGCCCCTGCCAGCCCTAGACTGCTGCTTTTGAGGAGTGGTCTGCTTCTCTTTGGCCACTGCACTCCTGTAGGTGGTCCTATATTCATCCATCTTTTTCATATAAGTCTCTGTTTGCTTCCCAAACAGAGAGTTGTCTGTGACAGGGAAATCCATGGCCTTAGCCTGGGTATGCTGTGATAGGCTAGTACATCTGAGCAAGCAAACCTCCGCAAGGAGACAGATGTAGCCATGACTCCTGATGCCACATCATTAGAGTCCACAGCAGCATGAAATTGTACTTTGGATGCCTCTATACCATCTGCAGCCACCACCTCCAGATCCTTGGCCAGCTGGGGAGGAGTAGTTTTTGCTAGCTCCAGAACTGTATCCCATCTATATTTCTGGTACAGTACCTAGCCGCATAGGCCATATAAGAAGCCTGTCTGAGTCCCAAAGAGGATGCCAAGTACTGTTTCTTTGCCCTGGCATCCATCTTTCTGGAATCCTTATCCAGGGGGGGGGTGAGAAGCCATGGGGATGTTAGCCTTGTCACAGGCTGCAGCCTGCACCACCCCAGCATGACTGCAGTGAGAATAAAGAAATTCCGTACCAGAACCTGACTTAGCTCAGTAGATGTTTTTTTAAGTATGGCAACCGTAAAGTATAGTAGGTGCAACCCTTAGGGAATAGGAGATGATTAAAAGCAAGTGTAGGCTGAGAAACGGAAGTCTGTAGGTAGGGATGTTAAGGAACTTAGGAGGTTATGGCAGGGGATGGTTATGACAATCCAGTTAAGACATAGAAGGAGTAGGATAGCAGAGAATATCCCTAATAGGTTAAGGAGAGCCATGCTTTTAAAGGGAGGATGGTTGCAGAATGGAAAGCTGGGCAAAGGAGCAAAGTAAGCAAAATAAATAATTATGATATGGAGAGGCAAAAACGTCAAGGGGTGAAGGAAAACAGGAAAGAAACAGGTTGTACCTGTGGGAGGGAATCAGTGGTTTAGTCTATTATAACCGAAGAGAGCTGAGAATACACAGTCCTATAGGCACAAATAGGGCTGCTAGGCACTGGTAAGAGCATGGCTATGAGCCCTTATAGTCGTAGTAGGTTCCAGGCAGAGGACTTTTGAGGAGTGGCCTGCTTCTCTTTGGCCACTGCACTCCTGTAGGTGGTCCTATATACATCCATCTTTTTCATATAAGTCTCTGTTTGCTCCCCAAACAGACAGTCATCCAAGCAGACCTCTAAAGCAGTAGGTAAGGCTAGGGAGATGTTAGGGTGTATTAGTAGGGGTATCACAAGTCATAAGAGGGAGGTAATAATCCCTCTTTCTAGGGACATGGATATGTTGTTCATCTATACTGTCTGGCAGGTTCCTTGCCGCTTTAAATCTTGCCAGAAGGTCTTCAAGCTGGCTCCTCCCACCCACCCAGGTGGTAAAACTCTCGGCTCCGCCCCATGACGCCAGATCTTCCTTACCGCTTGGAAGCTCAGGTTCCCTCCTTAACACTCTGCGTGATAGACTGGATCCTAATTCTTCGGTTCGCCCGAAACTAATTTTAAAATTTTCAAGACTTCGGTCATCTTTCTCCCTCGCGGCTGTGATGGACAGATCGACTCCTGGATTTCGGCGGTGCCCTTGTAGGCAGAAGATGTCCAGGACGGACCCACACTCCACGTGCATCTACTGCCTCAGCCTAAAACATGACCCGCAGGCCTGCGAGTCATGCCATTCATTTCGGCCAACGTCCTGGAGGACCGCGCTGCCCGGCTACAGCTGGGGCGCCCCGAGAAGCGCTACCCGCCGGTTAAGTCGAAGGGGGCCCGTTGGGTGGTTACCGTGGCGGCTGGCTCGGCTGAGCAGCTCGAGCAGATGATCGCCCTCGAGGAGGAGGCAGCCCAGGCCGCATCTTCCTCTTCCTCGGTCGCGGCATTTATCCCACTCTCCTTGGGTACCTCGTATTCAGCTTCATTCAAGAAGCTTTGCCAGTCCCTTTCCACAAAGGGAGAGGGGCCATTGGGACATTCCTCTCGGTCCAAAAAGAAGGACTCTAAGGGTAAGTCCCATCGTCGGCATTCGTGGGAGCGGGAGAGGTCTCCTTCCCCGGACACCTGACTGTCGACTTCAGTCGAGGTTGCGGCTAAGGTCGCTGGCTTCACGGCGTCCCCGTCAGGCCAGTCGGCTGAGACACCCGTCGACGCGGTCGAGATTTTTCTCGACCCGTCGAACGGGCTGTCGACTGGTGAGGCCGACAACCCTTCTTCACCGATTCCCGGTGGAGACCGAGGATCTGCCTGTGCCCCGGTGCAGCAGTCCCCATTAGGCGTCGAGCCGAGGAAGAGCGGGTGTCCTCGCCCTTCCCAGACCTGTCTCGGAAATACCGAGGATCTCGGTCTGGACTTCTTCTCGGTCCAGCGATCCCCGCGACATCGCGGTCCTTGGTCTTGGCACCGAGGCAGCGCACACTGGGCCATCCTCGAAGAGAGATGCTTCGCGCAAATTGCATCGGACGCCTACGAGGACCTGATGTGGCAGCTGTTACTTCTGTCAAGTGGCCGCCACCAGCGTCAAACAACCTCTGCGAGTAGTCGAGATGCCCAAGCCTGGGCCGGTTGTTCAGCCGAAACCTGCTCCCCACCGATTGTGGTGGAACCTCTGCCTCCACAACCGAAATCGGGGGCACCGACCAAGGACTCTCGGTCGGGTCAAGGCCTGCCCCACAGGTTGTCGGTCACCCTCACTCCCGACCGTCCTCGGCAGGTGGAGGGTGGCTCAGGCCCCAGGCAGCTCTATGTGGACTCCTCCGAGTCCGACGACAACTCCTCCCTGTTCTCCAGGCCGGTTGACCTGGAGTTCTCCGGGGGTCAGTCATTGGACGAAAGCCCATCGTCCTTCATGGGTTTGCTTCGGCTCATCTCGGAGTCCACGGGATGCAGCTCGAGCTCATGATCCAACGGCCCAGTATCCCTGCGGAGATACTGGACCGAGGATTCCACGGAGGCCTTTATGGTGGCTGAGGCAATTGTTGGCCCAGCCTTGAGCTTGGCAGCGCCTGCGCCTTGGCCAGAATGGCCAGGAAGTATCAGGGTCCCTACCTCTTTGCCGGTTTGGAACACCCCTCTGCGAGGGTTGGTCACCGACAGCGTTTTCCGGCATTCCGGGAATGCTAGGGATGTGGACAAGCCCCCCGACAAGGAGTCCAAAAAGCTGGACTATGCCGGGCACAAGGTGTACGCTGCATCCTCCCTTGGCCTCCGCCAGGCCAGCTCGGCCGTGCTGATGGCACACTTCTCCCACGCCCTCATGGGCTCCCTGGATGAGGTGATCCCTCATCTCCCGGCCGACCTGCAGACCATGGTCCGGCAGGTTCGGGACCAGGGTAGGGCAGTGGCTAAACAGCAGCTCCAAACGGCTCTGGACATAGGAAACTCCCATGGCAAATCGTTGCGCCGCGGTGGCCATGCGCCGCAGAGCATGGCTGAGGATATTCACCTTCACGGCGGATACCCAGCACAAATTGGCGGACGTCCCCTTCTTGGGGACCGACCTCTTCGGCCCTGGAGTGGAAGGTCACCTCCAGCGGATCGAGAAGTCCAGTGCCACTCTGGACTTGGTCAACTCCACCCAGAAGGACAAAGGCCGCCGACAGCAGCAGCACAAGTCCTTTCGCCCTTCTGCGGCACATCCGGCCCAACAGCACCAGGGCCAGCAGGCTCGTGCTTGGCATTCCAAACCCAAGCCCGCGGCTTCCTCCAATAGGAAGCAGGGAGGTAAAGGCCCAGGAGGTCCCTCGGCCGGTCCCTCCTTCAAGCCTGCCCAGTGACGGGTTGAGGGATGTCGCCCCCAGCCTCGTCACTCCCCCCTCGGTTCCCCCCGTGGGAGGACAGCTCAGCTACTTCCTTTCTGCCTGGTCTGCTATCACCACGGACCGCTGAGTGTTGGAGGTGGTAGGAAAGGGTCTGCCTCTGGAGTTCGAGCAGGCCCCACCCTTCCGAGCCGTCGCCCCTCAGGGGGCCATGGGGTCCGCAGCCTCTCTGTTGGCCCGCCGAGCCGATATTGCCCTGCTCCTCGAAAAAGAGGTGATCAGGAAGGTGGCAGATCCTCCTTCAGACCCGGGGTTTGTGTCCAGGTACTTCCTGGTCCCAAAACGGACGGGGGGCTGGCGCCTCATTCTCGACCTGCATGACCTGAACAGGTTCCTAAGGTCTCGGACCTTCAGGATGGTCACTCTGGCTCAGATAATCCCATCCTTGGAACGAGGCATGTGGTTCTGTTCCTGACCTTCAGGACTCGTTCTTTCACATCCCAATCTGTCCGTCCCACCAGAGATTCCTCCACTTCAGAGTGGAGGGATCCCTTTACGAGTTCCTGGCCATGCCCTTCGGCCTTTCCCTAGCTCCCAGGGTCTTCACCAAATGCATGGCAGTAGTGACAGCATTCCTGCGGTGCCGAAGGGTCTGGGTGTACCACTACCTGGACGACTGGCTGATTGCAGCCCCCTCCAGAGCTTAGGTGGAGCGGTCCAGAGATCTGGCCTGGTTTGCTCTCAGGTTGGCCTCCTCATCAACGAGGCCAAGTCGGAGCTCGTGCCAAAGCAGGTGATACAATTCATCAGGGCAGAGCTTGACTCTCTACTTGCCAGAGCACGGCTCCCGGCGGACAGGGCCGAGGTTCTTTCCTCCTTTGCCCAATCATTTCAGGTTGGGCAATCGCGCCCTGCCCGGGACTTCCTGCGCCTCCTGGGTCTCATGGCGGTCTGCACCAGCATGGTCTGTTGGGCCCGCTGGTACATGCGTCCCCTTCAATGGGGACTGGCCGGCCAATGGTCACAGCACTTCGATCCGCTGGATCAGCTAGTGACAGTGACCCAGGGGATATGGAATGCTCTCCAGTGGTGGACCGTTCCAGCACATCTGCAGGAGGGCATCCCATTTGTCCGCCCCGAGCCGACGGTCTCTCTATCGACCAATGCCTCTCTGATGGGTTGGGTGCCCATCTGGGGAGCACAGAGCGCACAGCCTCTGGTCCCCTCGGGAGTCCCGATGCCACATCATCCTGCTGGAGCTTCGAGCGGTTCATCTAGCCCTCACCGCCTTCGCCCCGTTTCTACGGGGTCAAGTGGTTCAGGTCCAGACGGACAATACCACGACCATGTACTACCTAAACCGCCAGGGCGGGACGCGCTTCATGCCTCTGTGCAGGGAAGCTCTCCGCATTTGGTCTCTCGTGCGCAGCCTGGAGGCGGATCTCCTTGCCATTCATGTGGCAGGAGCCTCCAACACCATGGCCGATGCCCTAAGCCGGATAGGGGCTGCGTCTCACGAGTGGTCTCTCCTGCCGGAGGTAGTACAAGATCTCTTCTCCCACTGGGGCACGCCTCAGGCGGACCTGTTTGCCTCCAGGGAGAATGTGAAGCTGAGACTGTTTCATGCCAGCCCCCCTCAGCAGGTCTCGCTGCAGGGGGATGCCTTCTCGAGGCCGTGGACCCCGGGCCTCTTCTACACCTTTTCCATTTCCCTTGATCCACAAGGTGCTTCTCAAGGCGAGGAGGGACAAGGCGCAGGTGATTCTGGTAGCCCCAGACTGGCCTCGCCAGTTCTGGTATCCAGATCTCCTCAGTCTCAGCTCCAGGCTCCCAAGGCGGCTTCCAGCCCGCCCGGACCTGATCTCAGTCAATCAGGGGAAGATATTCCATCCGGACCTTCAATCCCTGCACCTGACGGCCTGGTTCCTGAGCGGCTAGAGTTCCAGGCCTTGGGTCTTTCCGACGAGGTCCTCAACATCGTTGAGGCGTCCCGTAAGGAGCCGACCAGAAAATGCTACGCCTTCAAATGGAAGAGATTCTCCATTTGGTGTCAGAGCAAGGTGTGGACCCTTCTTCCTGTTCCTTGGCAAGCATCCTGGACTACCATGGTCCCTTTCTCAGCAAGGGCTTTGTCGGACGACCCATAAGGTGCACCTGGCAGCCATCTCTGCTTACGGGCGCGGGCTGGGAAGCAGTGGGTGACGAGAGAGAAGGTGGTCGGGCGCTTCAAAGGCCTTGATCACATATCCTCCAGTAAGTAGAACCTCCACCTCCGTGGGATCTACTGCTGTTATTGGCTAAGCTCATGGGCAGGCCATTCGAACCGATGCACAGGTGTGACATCTCTCACCTGTCGTGGAAGACCGCCTTCAAACAACATGAAGTCTTGCTGTATTCTGACAATAGCAGTGAGTCCCAACCTTCGAACTGCCCCGGAGATGAAAGAGTTAACTTTCCATGCCAGGCATGGAACGCTGAGCTCGAGCTCGGTTGAGACTCTGTCTGTTGCTGTTTGAACTCAAACCGTCGGATTCTTTACTCCGCCTCACTGAACAGTCGCTCCGGAGATTTCTCCCTTTGCTTGGTTCAATTTTTCGGTTAAAGTACCGCTTTTCTCGGTTTTCGACTGAATTTAAACCGTAACCTGTCAGTTCAGTTTCTGTCTGTGGTATTCATGAGTACTAGATAGGTTATTTTGTTTTCTATTCTGTGTGGAACTTGTAAACGGTTATCGGTTCTGTTTGAACTGATCAAGTTGTTGTAAAATCTTTATCTGTACTTTTAGAGTGTGGTTACCGGTTCTTATCGGTTCTAAAAAAAACAGATTTTATTATGGTTTTTTCCATGACCCGTAACACGGTCAGGAACCGATAAGAGGGTCTTGCCTGGCGTATTGCCATTAAAAGGGTAAGTTTTGTTAGGACTGACACAATGTCTGAGAAACCCAAAAGAAAAACTGGGCCCACTGGGTTTCAACACTGCAGTGTGTGTGGGGAAGTCTTTGCTAAGGCTGACCCCCACACCACCTGTGTTTATTGTCTGGGGTTTGACCACCTCAATGCAGACTGCCAGATTTGTAAAAATTTTCCTGCAGCTACCCTAGTGAAGAGGGTTGGTAGGCTCAGGGAAAGGGAGGCCAAAAAGTCCGCTGAACCGGATGGCCAACCCGGTTCGGTTCAAACCGAACCAGAAGGAGTGCCCTCTGACCAGGACGAGACTTCTTCGGGCAAAAGAAGAGCCGATTCGAGGAGTCGGTTCCAGCTAAGAAGAACAAGAAAGGAAAATCAGCGGTGTGGATCCAAAAGTTTCTTTCCAACCGCTGAAGAAATAAGCCAAGCGATAAAAATTGTTCAGTCGCTTCCGGTTCGACCGAACCGCACCATCAGGAAGGCGCTCGGTTCGGCGGTTCCACCAGTTCAAGATTATGATTTAGAGGAATATTATGAACCGGAGGAGGAAGAGGAGTATGAGGAAAGTGAATGTGGTTTTGAAAGTCTGGATGTGCCCATAGACCGGACATCTCCCAGACAGACCTTCAAGGTGTCTCCTTCTAGGCTTTCTGAGTCCCCTCCCATTTCATGTTTTATAAGAAAGTGGCAGAAACCCTTCAGCTTCCTATGGAAGAAGCTGTGGATGACCAGGAAGAGCCTGACTATGTGGAAATGATGGATATCCCAGAGTCTAGAGGCTGTCTATTCCTTACACAAATCTTTGGGAAACAGACTTTTAAGATTTTAAAGACTCCTAATACTATACCTCCTGTGGATAAAAGAATGGACAAGAGGTATACCCTGTCAGGCTCAGATACGGAGTTCCTTACACAACAATGCAGCCATGTTGGGGTAGTGCAGGCTGCAGCCTGTGATAAGGCAAATATTCCCTTGGCTTCACACCCCCCAGACAAGGACTCCAGGAGGATTGATGCCATGGCAAAGAAACAGTACATGGCAGCATCCTTGGGACTCAGACAGGCCAACTATATGGCCTATACTGCTAGGTATCAGAAATCCAGATGGGACACTGTCATGGCTTTTGCAAACAGGTCCCTGGCCAGCTGCCAAGGAGCTGGAGCAGGTGGCTGCTGATGGTATTGAGGCATCAAGGTGCAATTCCATGCTGCAGTGGACTCCAATGATGTTTCATCTAGAGTCATGGCTACATCTGTGGCACTGCGAGAATAGCTTGGCTCAGATGCACTAGCCTGTCACAGGATACCCAGACTAAGGCCATGGATTTTCCTGTTGTGGGTAATTCTCTGTTTGGGGAGCAAACAGAGAATTACATGAAAAAATGGATGAATATAGGACCACCTATAGGAGTGCCCAAGCCGAGGAAAGGCAAGCCACTCCTCAGAGGCAGCATCCCAGGGGCAGGGGCAGGCCTTTTCATAGGCCTTTCTACCAAGCCCAGGCCTCCTCTTCTGCCTATGCTCAGAGGGGGTTCTTTAGAGAGAGAGGCAGAAGGGGTACAAGCAGACCTGCTCCCACCCCTCAGCCTAAAACCCCTGCCAAGCAGGCACCCTGATGGGATTGCCAGGGCCGATTCTCCACTACCTGTAGGGGGCAGGCTGGCTTACTTTGTCCAGGACTGGAAGTCTCTAACATCAGACAAATGGGTCCTGGAAGTAGTAAGCCAGGGACTGGTTCTTAGCTTCAAAAAATTTCCAAAGCTGAGAACCAGATCCTTTCCACCTGCAAATCCCTCAGAGGCACTTGCCCTAGAGGCAGAGGTCTCTTCCCTCCTGGCTCTCAGAGCTGTGGAAAGGGTTCCACCCCTGCACCAAGGTAAAGGATTGTACTCCAGGTACTTCCTTACCCCCAAAAAGACAGGAGAATGGCGGCCCATCCTGGATCTCAGATACTTAAACAAGCACCTTTTAAAGCCAAAATTCAAAATGGTGACTCTAGGAATAATTCTACCCTCTCTAAGGCCAGGGGACTGGCTAGTCTCCCTGGACCTCAAGGATGCCTACTTCCATATTCTCATCAGAAGCTCTCAATCGAAAGTACCTCAGGTTCGAGCTGCCCTCAGGCCATTACCAATTCAGAGCAATGCCCTTAGCTAACCTCTGCTCCAAGGGTGTTCACAAAATGCCTGGCAGTAGTAGTTGCTTCTCTAAGAAGGCAAAAGATTGCCATCTTCCCATACCTAGACGACTGGCTCATAGTAGGCCAGTCCCCCAGACCACGTCAAGTTACACCTACGGATAACTCAGCAACTGCTCACCTCTCTAGGTTTCTTTCTGAATCTTTCAAAGTCAGTTCTAGAGCCTGTTCAGCTCCTCACCTTCATAGGCGCAGAGCTAGATATAGAAAAGGCCAGAGCCTTCCTTCCCCTGGACAGGGGCAAGGACCCTTATCATACTGACCTCTTCCTTCACCCTACAGGTGTCTCGTCCAGCAAGGCACTTTCTGCAGCTCCTGGGTCACGTGGCTGCTTCTACAGCAGTGGTGCAGGGAGCAAGATTTCAGATGAGGGATATTCAGTTCCACTTGAGAGCCTTTTGGTCTCAGAAAAAGGACCCTCTGACCAAACTGATTCCAGTGACTCGAACACTGATCCAGGCCTTGCAATGGTGGCAGGATCAGAACAATCTAAGGCAGGGAGTTCCCCTTTGTCACTCAGTCTCACTCTTTAATCCTTACTACAGATGCCTCCCTCTTGGGGTGGGGGGCCCACTTGAAAGACCTGACCACCCAAGGGTTGTGGTCTCCCTCAGGAATCTCTGCTTCACATCAATCTGTTGGAACTCAGATCAGTATTTCTAGCACTTCAAGCCTTTTCCAAGTCTGTCCAGAACAGTTATTCAGATCAGAACAGACAATACCACCACAATGTGGTATATCAACAAGCAAGGAGGCACTCGGTCTACGGCCTTGTGCACAGAAGCAATGAAGTTGTGGTCTCTGGCTTATTCCCTGAACACCTCCCTCACAGCACTACACCTCCCAGGCAAGGACAATGTCCTAGAAGATGCTCTCAGCAGGATATCTCAGGGCCATCACGAATGGTCACTGGATCCCCTGGTTTTGGAGGTGATATTCTCCAGATGGGGCACCCCACAGATAGATCTTTCTGCAGCCCCAGACAATCACCAACTTCCCCTTTTTTGCTGCAGGCCCCCAGTGTTGGGCTCAGTCCCCCTGGATGACTTAGTTCTCAGTTGGGAAGGGAAGTTCCTGTATGCTTTTCCCCCCTTCCTTCTCCTGTTCAAAGTGCTTGTGAAAATCAGGTCTCAACTCTGCAAGGTGATCCTGATTGCTCCAGACTGGGCCAGACAGCCCTGGTATCCTCTCCTATTGTCCTTAGCAGTCCACCTTCCCCTGTCTCTTCCCAGGAATTACAACCTGTTAACCTGTGCTCATGGGAGGTTTGGTGCCCAATCTCAAATCTCTCAATCTCAAGGCCTGGCTCTTGAAGAGTTAGAGTTGCTGATTACACCTCTCCCAAGGTGTTATGGACATTCTAAAGGCTTCTAGGAAGCCTTCTACCAGAACTACTTATAATTCCAAATGGAAAAGATTTTCCATATGGTGCTCTGGGAAGCACATTTCCCCAGAGTCTGCTGATCTGCCCACAGTCCTTGACTATATGGTCCATCTGAATAGTTTGGGACTCAGACCAGCTACACTAAGGGTGCATCTGGCAGCTCTGTCTGATTTCATTTCAGCAGGTAAGCCCTCTTCTTTTTCAGCTCACCCTGTATTCTCCAAGTTTTTCAAGGGATTGCTTCATACCAATCTGCCATTCAGGGACCCTAACGTTTGCATTGCTCAGCTTATGCAACCCCCTTTTGAGCCTTTGTCCTCAGCAGAGCTTAAGTACTTGACTTGGAAAACTGTGTTCCTGGTGGCCATCACTTCTGCCAGGCACATAAGTGAGTTACAAGCCTTGTCAGTGGAGCCTGATTTTATCTCCTTCCATAGATATAAGGTGGTCCTCAGGACTAACAGGAAGTTTTTGCCTAAGGTGGTTTCAGACTTCCACCTTAACCAATCTATTTCTCTTCCTGTATACTTCACTGACCATTCCTCCTCTGGTGAGAGGAGGCTGCACAGTTTAGATGTGAAAAGAGCCCTTAGCTACTACATAGAACGTACCAAGGGTCACAGGTTTGACTCCCTCCAACTGTTCCTCACTTATGGTAAGGTTGGTAAAGGAAAACCTGCCACTGAAAGATGCATTGCCAGGTGGATTGTCTCTTGCATTCAATTTTGCTATGAAAAACTAGGTAAGGTTCCACCCTCAGGCCTGAGGGCTCACTCTACCAGAGGTACAGCTGCTTCCCTGGCTGCTGCCAGGGATATTCCTATCTTAGAGATATGTCAAGCAGCTACCTGGAAAACAGTTCGCACTTTTACCAAGCATTACTCACTGGATATCCAGGCTAGGAGTGATGCTCGGTCTGGAACAGCTGTGCTTCAGAGCCTTTTTCCTAAGTCGGTTCTGTCCCTCCTCCATGGAGGTACTGCTTGATAGTCTGCTATTGTCAGAATACAGCAAGACTTCATGTTGTTTGAAGAAAAAATTACTCACCTTAGTAATGTTGTTTCTTCTAATGGAGTCTTGCTGTATTCTGACCTCCCCCTGCCTTCCCCTCTCAGAACCTTTGTTTTTGGGATGTGAGTGGGCAGTAGCAGTGTTGGCACTCAGGAGGTATCCCACCCTTTTTGTTATCACCCTCCTTCTTTGGGTGAGTGGGTGTTGTGTTTATTTCATTTTTTGGGTTTCCTGACTTGAGTCTTTGTTTTGGGACCAAAAAACCTGTTTTTATGTTAGTAGCCAGTTGGCTAGTATAGGTTTACAGCTTCCACACAGGACCTCAGTGAGTTTAGCTCGTAAAGATCTGACGGTTTGAGTTCAAACAGCAACAGACAGAGTCTCAACCGAGCTCGAGCTCAGTGTTCCATGCCTGGCATGGAATGTTAACTCTTTCATCTCCGGTGCAGTTCGAAGGTTGGGACTCTCTGCTATTGTCAGAATACAGCAAGACTCCATTAGAAGAAACAACATTACTAAGGTGAGTAATTTTTTCTTCTTGGTGGCTATCATGTCAGCCAGAAGGATGGGAGAGCTCCAGGCTCTTTCCATCGAGTCTCTTATCTGGTCTTCCACGGGACAAGGTTGTCCTGCGCCCCACCGAAATTCCTTCCGGTGGTGTCAGGTTTCACCTTAACCAGGTGTTGACTCTGCGGTGTTCTACCCCAATCACACCTCAGGCCGAATATAGGCTCCATGCTGGACCCTAGAGGCGCTTATTACAAGGCGGACGGCTGAAGTTCGGGAGAGGTTTGCCAGCTGTTTGTCACCTACGCTGAAGCCGCACCTGGCAGACCTGCAGCCAAGCGGACAATAGGCAGATGGGTCACCTCCTGCATAGATCTCTGCTGTTGGTTGGCGGGCATGGAGCCTCCCAGAGGGATAAGAGCTCATTCTACCTGCCAAATCCCGCTGCATCGGTGGCTGCTTCCAGGGACGTCCCTATCCAGGAAATCTGCAGGGCTGCTACCTGGAAGTCAGCACACACCTTCATCACCCATTACCACATCGACCTTGAGTCATGCCGGGATGCTGGTTTTGGGGCCTCGGTTCTCAGTCCTTATTTCCCAAATAAGTATCGGGTGTCATGCCTTTCCTTCTCCTGGAGAACTACTTGAGTCTGCAAAGTGTGGATGAACAACATATCACGCTCCTAGAAAGAACAGGTTACTCACCTGTAACAGTAGTTCTAGGAGTGGTATATGTTGTCCATCCACTGACTACCCTGACCTCCTGGCTTTAGGTGCACAACCTTGCTTCCAGCGACTAAGAACTGGCGTCATGGGTCGGGCAGTATTTACCACCGGGTGGGTGGGAGGAGCCAGCTTGAAGACTTTCCGGCAAGATTTAAAGGGGAAAGGGACATGCCAAGAAGTGTGGATGAACAACATATACCACTCCTAGAACTACTATTACAGGTGAGTAACCTGTTCTTACTTCTGAGTGGATCTGAAAGACCCCAACCCTAGGCAAACATAGCATACCTTTTGAGGGCTTAATAAATACATTTTTACTAGCAAGTGTCGTCAAGGCACAGGTCAGGAAGCAAAGGAAAACCAGAAGCAGTTTCAGAATTTGCAAATAGCATTTTATTTTTCTCAATAACAGTAAAATAAAAAATTAAAATTACTAAGTATAACTATGTACAAAAGCAGTGCAAACAGAGAAAACAAAGCCCTTTTTCTGAGTATTTCTTCTCTTAATTCCAAGTTTTAGTCTCTCAGTCTCTCACTTTCCTTGTCTGTCTGGCAAAAGCATTGCTGGTCTTTTTATAAGTCTTTTTCTGGGAACTCGTTAAGAGAGCCTGCTTCTCACAGAATGTCCTTGTAAGTTTACAGAATGTTCTTGTCAGTGTCGATGCAGGTGTAGCAAAAAGAACATAGTGACCCTTAACTGACCTCTTGTTTACAGCTCTGCAAAAGGCTTAAAAACTGCATCTCAGGTTAACCCCTTGAGTTCCAATTAGCTTTTTGCAATCATTTCAATATATAGGATAAAGTATGAGGTGCAGTGTGTTACGAGAATCTGATACACACCCGAGTGTTCAATGGCACATAAACCCCGAGGGCGAAGCCGGTTTATGATAGCCATCAAAAATGAGGTGCGATAAATTCGAGTGTATACATCAAAATTCTATATTTTGTTTTATAATTATGTTTTTTTCACCGACTCCTGTCTGCCCTCACTCTGCAGTGTGGAAAAAAAAAGTTATTTATTTTGATCCAGGTGGTGAGCACCTGGCCAGTGGTGCTACCGTCTACTCACTGCCCTGGCCTAGGGTGAAATTAGAGGACAAGGAGGCAAGAGATGCTGGCTGGCGAGGGGTGCTGGAGACAGGCAATAGGAGAGACGACTTGGGGGCCTTGCTGCTCTTGATGCTCCTGTCTTTTCTGGCCTGACTAAATAAAACAAGCATTTGTCAATGCCGAATGTTTGCTTGCTGGCATTGGCAGTGGTAGTGTAGAAGTTACAGAGCTGCGTAATAGGAATGGCAGTGAAGTATTGAACTGAAGCCAACCCCACCACCACCCTGCAGAGAACGACAGGCATTGGGGTGTGCCTTTGGGTTGTCAGGCATAACGGCCACGCCATTTCACCACACCCCACCCTGCAGACACTGACAAGTGTCACGGTGTTCCTTGGGGTCTTTGGCCCTTATGCGCACCCCATTCCATTAGGAAATACAGTGAGATGGGTGCGATATAGGAGAATGGGGTGAACTTTGGGGCCAAAGAGTCCAAGGCATACCTCGATGCCTCTCACTGGCTGCAGGGTGTGGAATGGTATAAGCATTACAGGCAAGAATCCCAAGTCACACCTGAAGCCTGTCATTCTCTACAGGGTTGGGCGTTATGGTTGGAAACCCTAATACCTCAGGCATTCGTTGGTATTTTCACTCCAAATTTTCAACATGTTTTTTTGTGACTCCACCTCATGAACAGGGGAATATCAGTTTTGTTAGCGAAGCTGCTTATGCACAGCGACTACGGCATTGCTTCCAGGTGCAAAACATTCTGAACAGGATGTAAAAAAATGACAGCTGTACTGTTCATGGGGAGGTGTAAAAAATGGCAATGTTGCAAATCTATAGTAAAAGTATTAAAAAAAATGGTGAAGTGACGAGCGTACATAGAAACTGTGCAACGCACACCCGTAATATAATTAGGTTGGGGATTTTTTACAGCAGATTGTCAACTCAGGCATTTTGGTGCCTCCGATCATGAACAGTGTCACTGTGATTTTCTTTATCTGTCCCGAACAATGATTTTCCATAGCGACCACGCATCTATGCACTGAAAGTGTGAAAACACACTTCGGCCATGTTGTGAAAAATGACAGCTGTACTATTCATAAGGAAGTGTGGAAAAATGCCACTGGTGAAAATCTGGACTGAAAATATTACAAAGTCATGAACTTATGAGGGTGCGTGGAAACTGCGCAATGCTCACTCGTAACACAGACATTTTATGGACTTTTATCACCAAATTTTCAACATAGCCATTTTAAGACCTCTGCTCATGAACAGTGTAACTGTGATTTTCTTAATCTGTCCCAAACATTGCTTTTGCACACCAACAGCACCATTGTGCACTACATGTGCGAAAACACATTTTGGGCGACATATGAAATATGGCAGCTGTACTGTTCATAAGGAAGTGTAATAAAATGGCAATGTTGAAAATCTGTAACGAAAATATTAAATTTGCAAACTTACGAGCATGCAAAGGAACTGCGCAACGCACGCTCGTAAAAGTCATTTTTAGGAATTTTTTCACCAAATTTTCAACATAGCCATTTTAAGACCTCTGCTCATGAACAGTGTCTCTGTGATTTTCTTAATGTGTCCCATACATTGATTTTGCACATCGACTGCGCCATTGTAATGCTACCTAAGGAAACACATTTTGGCCAAGATGTGAAAAATGACAGCTATACTGCTCATAAGGAGGTGTGGTAAAATGGCAATGTTGAAAATCTGGGTAAAATATTAATGTCGTGTTGAACTACGGTGCGTGGGAACTGCGCACACTAAATAAAACAGTAATTTTAGAATTTTGCACCAAATTTCAACATAGCCATTTAAGACCTCTGCTCATGAACAGTGTCACTGTGATTTTCTTAATTTGTCCCGTACATTGATTTTGCACACTGACTGCGCCATTGTGCGTTACGTGGGCAGAAACACGTTTTGGGTGAGATGTGAAAAATGACAGCTGTACTGCTCATAAGAAGGTGTGGTAAAATGGCAATATTGAAAATCTGGAGTGAAAATATTGAAAATTCGCGAACTTACGAGCGTGCATAGGATCTGTACAATGCACGCTCGTAAAACAGTCATTTTTTGGAATTTTTTCACCAAATTTTCAACATAGCCATTTTAAGACCTCTGCTCATGAACAGTGTCAGTGTGATTTTCTTAATTTGTCCCGTACATTGATTTGCACCGACTGCACCATTATGCGCTACATGGCGGAAACACATTTTAGTGAGATGTGAAAATGACAGCTGTACTGTTCATAGAAGGTGTGGTAAAATGGCAATGTTGAAAATCTGGAGTGAAAATATTGAAATTCGCGAACTTACTGGCGTACATAGGATCTAGTACAATGCACGCTAAATAAAACAATCATTTTGGAATTTTTCACCAAATTTTCAACATAGCCATTTTAAGACCTCTGCTCATGAACAGTGTCACTGTGATTTTCTTAATGTGTCCCAGTACATTGATTTCGCACACCGACTGCGCCATTGTGCGCTACATGGGCGGAAACACATTTTGAGTGAGATGTGAAAAATGACAGCTGTACTGCTCATAAGAAGGTGTGGTAAAATGGCAATGTTGAAAATCTGGAGTGAAAATATTGAAAATTCGCGAACTTACGAGCGTGCTTAGGAACTGCACAACGCACGCTCGTAAAACAGTCATTTTAGAATTTTCCACCAAATTTTCAAAATAGGCTTTTGAGAGCCCACCTTATGAACACTGGCAGTGTCGATTTCGTTAATCATTCCAGAAAGGTGATTTTGGCGCAGTGGCTAAAATCACCGCTTCGGCCGATAACGCATGACAGTGCAAAAATTCATGAGAAGGGGTCCCAAAACCCCATGTTGAAAATTTGGTGCAAAATTCCCAAAATGCCTGAGATATGCAATAAGTTGAAAACCCTATCTATCCCATTATACAGCTTACGGCATTTCCTCAGTTAGCGGTCGGCTTTGAAGAGTGCAGAGCGTGTTCCGGTCCACGAAAATCGTTGCGCCGAGCTCCGGAGTAAGTATGGGGTGGGGGTGTGGGAGGCAGGTGCACAGTGGGTGGAGTGCGGGTTGTGGGGGGGCAGGGAGACTGCGTGGGACCATTTTGCTTTTCAGGGTTTTTAAAAGAGCGATGCGGGCGTTGCCACGCTGGGGTGGGCTCCCAGCGTGGCACAAGGACAGCTGGGGAGTCATGAAGCTGATGGGGATTGGGCACCCTGTCGGCCATAGCATCAGTTGCCACGCTGGGGTGGGTTCCCAGCGTGGCACCCAATGACCGAGGACAGTGGAGCCAGCGGGGATTAGGCGCCCGTCGGCTCACGATAACTGCCACGCTGGGGTGGGCACGCAGCGTGGCATTGAAGCGGCTATAGAGTGTGTGCGCGGGGGCAGCACGCAGTGTGTGTGTGTTTCTGTGGGGAGCTGCGCGCGGGCAGGCGATATCTTATCGTTGCTCACTGGCGTAGCTCCCCACTCAACTTCGCCACTGCATTTTGGAGCTTGTCATAGACAGCTCCAGCATGCATTAGCGGACAGTGATACCTGCCAACACATGACTGAATTGGAAGAGGGTGACACACCTCCGAAAACTCGGATGATGGCACTATGTTTCTTGCACATGCGTGCAAGCAAACATAAAAATGGGGAACCTTAGCGCACAGCAGGGATCTGGACCACTCGCTCTTCCCAGGTACCGCCGACAGTCACACAAAGAGCCGTGTATTATGGCATTTAAATGGGCAGACTGGATGGGCCTTGCGGTCCTTATCTGCCGTCAACTTCTATGTTTCTATGTTTCATTTAATACACGCGTTTTTCAATGGGAAAAAATGCAACCCATTAATTATAGCATAACTATATGCAGTTTCAAACAAAGGGATCCCAGTTTCACATACAGTTTTACACAGAGATTCACATATATTTTTTATAACTGCAGATATGCAAAGGGAAAAAAGACAAATAGCAAGGGAAGGCAGTGAGATAGCAAGAGGTGGAGAATTGCAAAACCATCAGAGGGATCATTTCCTAGGTCTCACAAGAAAACAACCAGACAGAGAAGAGACAGAAAAGGAAAGGATAGAACAGACCCTTGCATTTAAACTCTTTCTGCATAACACTTGGGGCAGGGCTTTATTCAACCTTGTCACTGCAAACACTACCGGCTTGTTTCACCAGCAGCGTTCACTCACAGCAGGAGTACCGTCAGTGTCCATTTCTCTAGCCTGCCTTTCTTTCTTTCTTTCCTTCTTTCCTTCTGCAAAAACCAAAGGTCCCAAGGCTCCTAAGCCTCTGTTCAGAATTTCTCGGAGAACTCGTTTAGTTTAAAGCTCAGGAATGCAGCAATAATATAATTTTGGAAAAGATTTGTTGTGTTTTTTTACCTCTGACTGCAACTCAGCAAGTATTCAACAGAACGCCAAAAACTGACATATGGCCAGCGCGACCATTCAGGTGCCAAAAAGCACAGTTTGCAGCTTTTTTATAAGCTACAAAAGCACTTATCCAGAGGCTGTAATTTAAAAAAAATAAGTTTCATTCAAGAAAACTTGCCTAGAGCTTTTTAACACTCGGTACAAGCAACAGAAAGCGGTGCTACGGGAGCAGAGCAACACTCCAGCCATCTTGCTGCCCCTGGATGTCATGCGCCACATCCAGTCCATTATGGACTGGGAAACAGAGAAGCAGGACCCAGAGCGCCATCGCCTGGCCATATATTTAAGGCAGTGGGATGCCCTCCCAGTGGTAGTGCCACCCATGGTTGACTCCTACGAGGATGTCACAAGGGCTCACCCCTCTTCCACCCCTCTGTTGCCTAAGAAGGTGGACCGCCTTTATCATGCCCCTGCTGGTAAGCCCTTCATAGGGAGACACCACAAGGCTGATTCCGTGGTCATATATGCTGCGCATGACCATACCAAAAAGCCCAAGCACCTTAGTGCTCTTCACCTAGTCAGGGAGTTTTGGCAGCTGGACCACCTGGGTAAGCGCATGTTCTTGTCTACTACCCTGGCTATCCGGGCCATTAATTACTTGGCCCTTATGGTCCAATATCAGAATGTCCTCTGAGACCAGGTCAGGGACCAGGTGCAGGCATTACCAGAAGGCCCCACCAAGACACAGCTTGTCCAGCTCTTGAAGTCGGGCTCGGACGTTGACAAGTACATTCTCCGGGCTGCTTATGGTGCTGTAGATGCCTCTGGGTGTAGAGCGGCTGCTAGGATCTGCCTTTGGTGTCATTCTTGGCTCCAGGTCTCTAGTTTTGCCTTGGATGTGCAAACCAACATCTTGGACTCCCCCTTCCAGTGCTCTGTCCTTTCTGGGGGAGATGTCCAGGGCATCATTTCCACCCTGCAGGAATCAGGGTGAGCCCTTAAGTCAGTTCATTCACTCTTATCACACTCAGCCTAGAGCGGGCCAGCATCAGTCCTTTCATTGGTCCTCTCGCAAGCAGTCCTGAAACCAGTCTGCCAAGGACCAGAATAAGTGAACGGCCTCAGTGGCCTCGGCAGCTGCTGCCACCAGAGCACCTGTGGCCACCCGACAGCGCCCAACCTCACTTCCTGACTCCTTTATTGACACCCCCATTTGGTCGCAACTCTGGAGGAGGTGGTCAGGGGTTGGTTCTCTCTCTGCCTGGACAAGGTGGGGAATGACAACAGACAATTGGGTGCTCCAGATCATTGAGCACAGGCACATGCTGGAGTTTGTAGAATGGCCTCCAGTAAACTCCTCATCCCCCGGTCCAACTGTCTCTCATCTGGGAGGAAATTCAGGCTCTCCTACAAAAAAGATCCATTGAGCCCGTCCCTCTGGTTCAGTGGGGAAGGGGAATTTTCTCCCACTTCTTCCTCATCCCTTAAAAGACCAGGGACTTTCAGCCCATCCTGGACTTGAGCCATTGGAATCTGCACTTCATGTAACAACGCTTCAGGATGGTCACTCTCCAGGGACTGCTACCCCTTTTGCACCAGGGGGATTGGCTCTGTTCTCTGGATATGCAGGATGCTTAACTGCACATTCAGATCTTTCCCACCCATCATCGCTTCCTCCACTTCCATTTTCGGGAAGCCCATTTTCAATTCCGATCCCTTCCTTTTGTCCTTTCTTCAGCCCCCGGGGTGTTTACCAAGTGCCTGGTGGTCGTGGCAGCAGCTCTGAGGAGGCAGGGCTTCTGTGTATTCCCATGTCCGGATGATTGGCTGCTAACAGCCCCCTCCAGGTACCACCTAGTTCAGACTCTGGACTGCTCCTTTCGCCTATTCTAGACCTTGGGGATCATTGTCAATCTGCCAAAGTCCTGCCTCCCTCCTTGCCAGCACCTTCAATAGATAGGAGCGATCCTAGACACTTCCCAGGGTAAGGCCTTTTTGCCTGTGGACAAGGCAGAGCGACTGATGGAGCAGGCCCATCTGGTTTCCTCCAGTCGGCAGATAGAGGGGGGACGGCTCAGGGGTAATGTGAGGAAATCTTTTTTCACGGAGAGAGTGGTGGATGTGTGGGACTGCCTTCCTGGGGAGGTAGTTGGGGCCAAAACAGTGGGGGAATTCAAACATGCATGGGACAGACACAAGGCAATTGTAGTGGCGGGTGGCAGGAAATAGGCTGTTGGTTAACTATAATCTGCAGCTTATCCAGTAGGTAGGGAAATGGGCAGACTGGGTGGGCCAAGTGGTCCTTATCTGCCGTCAAAGTCTATGTTTCTATGATAATGCATGGATGACCTGGACCAGTTGGTCCTGGTTTTCAAGCTGGTCTGGAGGGTTCTGTTGTGGTGACTGGATCCGGCCAACCTTCTTCGGGGAGTCTCCTTCCAGCTCTCAGCCCCCATCAGATCCTCACGACAGATGCATCTGGCCAGGGATGGGATGCTCATCTCGCCAATCACCAGACCCAGCGTACCTAGACAAAAATGGAACAAGGTCTCCATATCAGTATCCTGGAGATGCGGGCGGTCCTTTACGCCCTGCAGACCTTTTAGACTCATCTACTCCTTAGTCCATTGTTGGTGCTAATGGACAAACGTGTGT
Organism: Neoceratodus forsteri; assembly: GCA_016271365.2. Lineage (NCBI taxonomy): Eukaryota > Metazoa > Chordata > Ceratodontiformes > Ceratodontidae > Neoceratodus > Neoceratodus forsteri. The sequence continues at coordinate 1,630,542,573 of CM057453.1, forward strand.
GGTGTATTATATCAACATGCAGTGGAGGACCCATTCTTACCCCATGTCAGGAGGCAATAAGAGTCTGGTACTGGGCAATCAAGCACAAACTGCAGCTCTTGGCTGTACATGTTCCAGGCGTCCAAAATGTCTTGGCCGACAGTCTCAAGACGCTCCAGGTCATGGGCTCACAAGTGGGAGCTTCTAACCTCAGTGGTCGAAGACCTCTTCAACAGGTGGGGTTGTCCAGAGTTGGACCTTTATGCACCACTCTCAACACAAAACTGCCGCTTTTCTGCTTGCTGGATCACGGGCCTGGAGTTTTCTAGTAAGATGCATTGTCCCTTTCTTGGAAAGGGAGGTTTCTGTATGCCTTTCCTCCCTTCCTGCTGCTACAGAGGGTTCCGCTCAAGCTCCGGTTGGAAAGGGCGGAGATGATTCTCATAGCTCCCTTCTTGCCGCATCAGATTTGGCTCCCGTTGCTGCAGCAGCTGGCAGTGGAACCTCCAGTGCCCTTGCCCCTGTGTATCGACTTGCTGTCCCAGGATCCGGGCACCCTAGTCCACCCAGACCACAAGTCCCAGCATCTCCATGTGTGGCTTCTGCAGACCTAACTGTCGCCCGCTTTGTAGTGTCATCTAGGATCACAGACGTCCTGTGGCTGTAGGAAGCCCTCCACCAGAGCCACTTACACTATGAAATGGAAGCGTTTCTCCCTTTGGGCTGCTACTTGCCAATTGGACCGTTTCACCTGCCCGGTGAATCAGGTGTTGGAGTACTTTCCCTTTCTGACTCTGGCTTTGGGTGCTCCTCACTCAAGGTGCATCTTTCCGCCATCTCTGCGTACCATGCACCTATCGAGGGCAAAGCTGGAAGTGTCCTGAACCTTCCTGTGTGGCATCTTGCATCTGAAACCTCCAATTCAGGACCTGGTCCCTCCATGGGACCTCAATTTTATGTTGGAGAAACTCACTTTACCTCCCTTTGAACCAGCTGCGAGTTGCGAGCTGCACTTTCTGTCATAGAAAATGCTGTTTTTAGTTACTGTTACTTCTGTTCAAAGGATTTCCGAGCTCCATGCTCTTATGTGTAAGGAGCCTTATTTGTTTTTTCACAAAGACAGGGTGTCTGCATACTAATCCTAAGTTTCTACCCAAGGTAGTGACGGAGTTTACTTTGAATCAATCCATCCATCCACCTTCCAGTTTATTTACCTGAGTATTCCAATCAAGGGGTAGGCATTGCTCCATAATTTGGATTTACATAGGATTTTGTAGTACTGTATGAATCGCACAAAGCCTTTAAAGAAATTGGATCAGTTGTTTGTTTTGTTCGCCCCCTAAGAGAGAGGGCGCTCCTGTTTCCAAACAGTGTTTGTCTAAGTAGTTAGCGAATTGCATTATTTATTGCTACTGCAAGTACAACTAGGCCCTTCCAGGAGTGATTCAAACAACATGAAGTCTTGCTATATCATGACAATTGCAGTTTGTCCCACCATTAGAACTGCTCCGGAGGTGAAAGAGTTAACTCCCATTCTAAGAATGGAACTTGGAGCGCGAGCTCGGTTAGAGAAGCTCTGTCTGGGTTATTTCAAACCCAAACTGTCAGATTCTTTACTCCGCCTCACTGAACAGTCGCTCCGGAGATTTCTCCTACTGCTCCAGTTCATTTCTCGGTTTAAACAGTGTTTCTCGGTTCAAATCAACCGATAATATTATTATTTTAACCGCACAAAACCGATCGGTTCAAGCTCTGTCTATGGTATCGTAAGTAATTACAGTTTATTTCTGTGTGTAACTTGTAAATGTTATCGAGTTCGGTTTGAACCGATCAACTATTTAAAACTTGAAATTGAAGGTTTTAGAGTGCGGTTCCAGTTCTTATCGGTTCCTAAAAAAGCAGTTTCATTACGTTTTTCCAAGACCCGTGACACGGTTGAGAACCGATAAGGGTGTCTTGCCTGGCACTGCCGTTTAAAAGGGCAAGTTTTTGGTTAGGCTGGCATTATGTCTGAGAAACCCAAAAGAAAAACCGGGCCCACTGGGTTTCAACACTGTGATGTCTGTTGGGAAGTCTTTGCCAAGGCTGACCCACACACCACATGTGTATATTGTCTGGGGTTTGACCACCTCAATTCAGACTGCCAGATTTGTAAAAATTTCCCTGCAGCCACCCTGGATAAGAGAGTTGGCAGGCTCAGGGAAGGAGAGGCCAAAAAGTCCGCTGACCCGGATGGCCAGCCCGGTTTGGTGCCAACCGAACCGGAGGAGTCTCCTCTGACCAGGGCGAGACTTCCTCGGGCAAGCGTAAAAGCTGGCTCGGAGGGCCAGTTCCAGTAAAGCAAGAAAATCAGCAGGTGTGGAGCCCAAAATTCCTTCTCCAACTGCTGCAGAGATACAAGAGCTATTCAGATTGTCCAGTCACTTTCTCCGGTTCCGTCCGAACCGCCACTGTCTAGTAAAAGGTCGGTTCGGTCGGTTCCACGGTTCAGGAATATGATGTTGAAGAGTTTTATGAACCAGAGGAGGATGATGATTATGAACAGTATGAATGTGACTTGGGGTCTGGGTGTGCCCATTGAACGGACATCTCCCCAGACAGACCTTTTGAATCCCCTTAGCTTTCTGGGTCCCCTCTCACTTTATGTTTTACAAAAAAGTTGCTGAAACCCTCCAGCTCCCATTGGAGGAAGCTGTGGATGAGCAAGAGGAACCTGATTTTGTAGAAATGATGGATATTCCAGAGTCTAGGAGGTTGTCTATTCCCTGCATAAATCATTTAGGAAACAAACAATAAAAATTTTAAAACTCCTAATTCTGTGCCTCCTGTGGACAAAAGATGGACAGGAGTACACTCTGTCAGGTCCTGATACAGAATTCCTTTCACAGCAATGCAGTCACGTTGGTGTGGTTCAGGCTGCAGCCTGTGATAAAACTAATATTCCTTGGCTTCACATCCTCCTGACAAGGATTCCAGGAAGATTGATGCCATGGCTAAAAACAATACATGGCAGCGTCCTTGGGACTCAGGCAAGCAAATTACATGGCTTATGTAGCAAGGTATCAAAAATCTAGATGGGACACTGTCATGGCTTTGGCCAAACAGGCCTCTGGCCAGCTTGCTAATGAGCTGGAACAGGTGGCTGCTGATGGCATTGAGGCATCTAAGGTGCAGTTTCATGCTGCTGTGGATTTTAATGATGTATCCTCTAGAGTCATGGCTACGTCCAGTGACAGCGCTAGAGGTTTTAAAACATGGGTCAAATTAGACCCATAGGTGTAAAAAATGTGGGTCAAAATGAGAAACAACTGGGTCCAAACCTAATCGTAAGTAGAAATTTCACTAGTACAGAAGCTTAAATTTGTTGAGTGAAAATAATTTTCTATTGTTTAGTTTTCCATCTTTCAGCTATTGTTAGAGACAGGTGCACCACTTTGGACCCACTGTCCTGTGGAAAGTGGGTCATTTCTGGGCAAGCTGCAACTTTTTCCCTTTTTGCCCTATCTAGCGCTGTCTCTGGCTACGTCTGTAGCTTTTCGTAGGTTGGCCTGGCTCAGGTATACTAGCTTGTCATAGGATACCCAGACTAAGGCTATGGATTTTCCTGTGGTTGGAAATTCTCTGTTTGGGAGCAGACAGAGAATATATGAAAAATGGATGAATATAGGACTACCTATAAGAGTGCTCAGGCTAAGGAAGCGGCAAGTCACTCCTCAGAGGCAGACCCCCAGGGGTAGAGTGAGGCCTTTTCACAGGCCTTTTGCAAACCCAGGCCTCCTCTGCTTATGCTCAGAGGGGTTCTTCAGAAGGAGAGGCAGGCAGGGTGTGGGCAGGCCTGCTCCCACCCCTCAGCCTAAAGCACCTGCCAAACAGACACCCTGATGGGGTGCCCGGGCGATTCTCCATTACCTGCAGGGGCAGGTTGGCTTACCGTTCAGAACTGGTGTGTCTAACTTCAGACAAGTGGGTCCTGGAAGTAGTAAGCCAGGGTCTGGTTCTCAGCTTCAAAAGTTCCCAAAGATGAGAATCAGATCTTTCCACCTACAAACTCTTTAGAGACCTTTACTTTAGAAACAGAAGTCTCAACCCTCCTGGCTCTCAGAGCTGTAGAAAGGGTTTCTCCCCTACACCAGGGCAAGGGTCTGTACTCCAGATATTTCCTTACCCCAAAAAAGACAGGAGAATGGCGGCCTATTTTAGACCTGAGATATCCGAACAAACACCTGTTGAAACCAAAGTTCGGAATGGTAACTCTGGCAATGATTTTACCCTCTCTAAGGCCAGGGGACTGGCTAGCCTCCCTGGACCTCAAGGATGCCTATTTTCACGTCCTAATCAGAAGCTCCCACGAAAGTACCTCAGATTGAACTGCCCTCAGGTCACTACCAGTTCAGAGCAATGCCCTTGGCCTCACCTCTGCCCCAAGGGTATTCACAAAATGTCTGGCGTAGCAGTTGCTCATTTAAGAAGGCAAGGATTGCTGTCTTTCCCTATCTGGACGACTGGCTCATTGTAGGCCAGTCCCCAGAACAGGTAAAATCTCACCTGCAAGTTACCCAGCAGCTGCTCCGCCTCCCTGGGCTTCTTGCTCAATCTTCCAAAGTCAGTTCTGGAACCAGTTCAGGTGCTCACCTTCATAGGTGCAGAATTGGACACAAAGCAGGCCAGAGCCTTCCTACCCCTAGAGAGGGTAAGGAACTTGGTGGCTCTGGCCTCCTCCTTCACTCTGCAGGTCTCTCGACCAGCAAGACACTTTTTGCAGCTCCTGGGGCACATGGCTGCGTCCACAGCTGTAGTGCAAGGAGCAAGATTTCAGATGAGGGACATTCAGTTTCACTTGAGAGCCTTTTGGTCTCAGAGAAGAGACCCCCTTTCCAAGTTGGTCCCAGTGACCGAACCTGATCCAGGCCCTCCAGTGGTGGCAGGATCAGAGCAATTTAAGACTGGGGTCCCTTCATTCCTCTGTCTCACTCCTTGACCCTCACTACGGATGCTTCCCTCCTGGGTGGGGAGCCCACATGGGCGACCTCTCCACTCAGGAGTGTGGTCCCCTCAGGAATCTCTGCTCCACATCAATCTGCTGGAACTCAGAGCTGTCTTTTAGCACTTCAAGTGTTTTTCTGTGTCTGTTCAGAACAAAGTGGTACAAGTCAGAACAGACACCACAACAATAATGGTACATCAACAAGCAGGGGGCACTCGGTCTTGACCTTGTGCACGAGGCAATGAAGTTGTGGTCTCTGGCCTATTCCCTGAACACTTCCCTCATAGCAGTTCACCTTCCAGGAAAGGACAATGTGCTAGCAGATGCTCTCAGCAGGATTTCCCAGGGCCATCACGAATGGTCTCTGGATCCTCAAGCTACTGGGATGATTTTTTGCCAGATGGGGCACCCTCAGATAGATCTTTTGCAGCCCCAGACAATCACCAACTTCCACTGTTCTGTTGCAGGCCCCAGTGTTGGGCTCAGTCCCCCTGGATGCCTTTCTCCTAGATTGGGAAGGGAAGTTTCTTTATGCCTTTCCCCCTTCCCTCTCCTATTCAAGGTGCTAGTCAAAATCAGATCCCAGCCTTGCAGGGTGATTCTGATTGCCCCAGATTGGGCCAGGCAGCCCTGGTACCCACTCCTTCTGTCCCTAGCGGTCCATCTTCCCTGTGTCTCCCCAGGAATCACAACCTGTTAACCTGTGTGTGCCCAGGGAGAGTTTGGTAAATTAACCTCAAATCCCTCAACCTCAAGGCCTGGCTCTTGAGGAGTTAAATTGCTGACCTACACCTTTCTCAGGGTGTTCTTGAAATCCTAAAACTCTAGGAAGCCTTCCACTAGAAGCTACTTATAATTCTAAGTGGAAAAGGTTTTCCATTTGGTGTTCTGAAACATATTTCCCGGAATCTGCTGATTTGCCCATTGTTTTGGACTATGGTCCATCTTAATTCTTTGGGCCTGAGACCAGCTACCCTGAAAGTACATTTGGCAGCTGTCTCTGCTTTTGTGTCAACAGGAAGCCCTCCTCTCTTTCCGCTCACCCTGTATTTTCCAAGTTTTTAAAGTTACTTCATACTAATCACCTTTTAGGGATCCGGCCCCTGCCTGGACATGAATGTTTGCATTGTCCAGTTAATGCACCCCCTTTTGAACCTCTGTCTTCTGCAGAGCTGAAGTATAACTGGAAAACTGTTTTCCTAGTGGCTATCACTTCTACCAGGCGCATAAGTGAGTTGCAAGCCTTGTCAGTAGAAACTGACTTTATTTCTTTCCACAGGATAAGGTAGTCCTCAGGACTAACAGGAAGTTTTGCTAAGGTGGTTTCAGATTTCCATCTTAATCAATCTATCTCCTTCAGTGTTTTCACTGAACATTCCTCCTCTGGCGAGAGAGATTGCACAGTTAGATGTTAAGAGGGCCTTAAGTTACTATATAGAGCGTACCAAGGGTCACAGGTTCGAATCCTCCAACTTTTCTCACTTATGGTGAGGTTGGAAAAGGAGACCTGCCACTAAGAGATCAATTGCCAGGTGGATTGTCTCTTGTATCAATTTTGTTATCAGAAACTGGGAAAGTTTCCCCTCTGGCCTGAGGGCTCATTCTACCAGAGGTACAGCCGGCGTCTCTAGCTGCTGCCAGAGACATCCCTATCTTAGAGATATGTCAAGCAGCTACCTGGAAAGCGGTACACTTTCACCAAGCATTACTCCCTGGATGTCCAGGCTAGGAGAGATGCTAGGTTTGGCACAACTGTAGCTTCAGAGCCTATTCCTAAGTAGGTTCTGTCCCTCCTCCATGGAGGTACTGCTGTGTAGTCTGCAATTGTCATAATATAGCAAGACTTCATGTTGTTTGAAGAAAAATTACTCACCTTAGTAATGTTGTTTCTTCTAATGGAGTCTTGCTATATTATAACCTCCCAACCTGCCCTCTCGAACTTCTACTTGGAGTGCGGGTGGGCAGCCTAGTGTGGTCGCTAGTTATGCCCATATGTTTTCCACCCTTCTTGGGGTTTTGGGGTGTGGTGTTTTTATTTTATCTTATATTATTGCTTATATTATATTATTACCTCTGGTTCCCTGACTTGAGTCTTTGTGTTGGGACCAGGAATATGTGTTAATAGTCAGGTAGCCAGTTGGCTGGTGTAGGTTACAGCTTCCACACAGACCTTAGTGAGTTTTGCTCGTAAGATCTGACAGTTTGGGTTTGAAATAACCCAGACAGACTTCTCTAACGAGCTCGCTCCAAGTTCCATTCTTAGAATGGGAGTTAACTCTTTCACCTCCGGAGCAGTTCTAATGGTGGGACAAACTGCAATTGTCATAATATAGCAAGACTCCATTAGAAGAAACAACATTACTAAGGTGAGTATTTTTTTCTTAAGGGCCATTCCATCAGGGGTATGGCTGCTTCTATGGCTTCTTTCAGAAATGTGTCTGTTGCGGATATCTGTGCATCTGCCACTTGGAGTTCTGTCCATACCTTCACCAAGCATTACAGTCTGAATATCGCCTCTAGGGGCAGGGCCAGCTTTGGCCTAGTGTACTTCAGGGCCTTCTCTCCTCAGCTCTTGGCTGCTGATCTGTCCTCCTCATGGTGTTGTTCTCCTGGTGATACTTGGTACTGCTTGGGACTTAGTGGTGTGTGGCCTGCTGCAAGAGCCTTCCTCGAAGTAAGATAGTACAGTTACGCAAGAACTTACCGTAACAGTAGATCTTTGAGAGAAGCTCTTGCAGCAGGCCCTGCTTTCCCTCCTCCTTCTTCCCCTTGCTGCCCTTTGTTTCTCTTGCACTGCTTCTGCCTTTGTTTTGACTCTCGGGAACCTCCCTGGTTGTTGCCCGTTTGGGGTCTCCGGGGGAGAACTGAGGTAGATGTGGGGGACCTCCCACCTTTATAGAATAGGCTGACATCAGCGGTGGGTGGTCCCCCATGGTAGACTGCTAGCTAGAAGTTTTCCATATGGTCCTGGCACCTGACAGCTCAGTCCTGCCGGTGTGGTCTGCTACAAGAGCTTCTCTCGAAGATCTACTGTTACGGTAAGTTCTTACATAACTGTACTTTTCCATGGCACTGCCCTCGTCCACCTCCCTAGCCACCTCTTCGAAGGATATCTGTTTGGTTTGACATGATCTACCTCCCACATAAACTTATGCTGAGAGAGAGAGAGAAAAATACATATTCTGTCCTTGATAATTTCTTACAGTACCTTATCCAGGAGTGATGTCAGGCTGACCAGCTTGCAGTTGTCAAAGTCCAGTCTTGCCCTCTTTCTAAAGAGGGGGACAACATTGGCTACTTTCTGGTCCTCTAGCAGCACATCTGTCTGGACAGACTTCTGAGGATTATTGTAAACAGCCCTATCAAATGTTCCTTTTGCTCCACTATGATCCTGCAGTGTATCCTGTCTGTCCTTGGGACTTACCTGGCTTGATTTGTGCCTGGTAGTTATGCTACCAGGGCAGCTGTGATGTCCACAGGCTGCATTATGGCTACTCCAGATGCCATGGGCTCTTCTCTCTCTCCTGGAGTTCCTTGCTGTACACCTCAGTAAAGTATTTATTCAGCATCTCAGTCATCAGCACTGGCTGTCTTGCAGGTTCCTCCCATTCACCTGTTTTCAGAGTCTCAGTTCCTCTCTACCTTCCTCCTTCCATTTATGTACTAGACGATAACTTTGGTGCTCTCTGCAGCTCTTACAGCTATCCTGACATCAAGTCCCACCTTGATTTTCTTAATTCTAGCCTTCAAGTCTCATAGTACTGCTCTATACTCCTCTCTGGCAAAAGTAAAACAAAAAACTGATGGACGCACTGAGTATAAAGCGCTGGTGCTAGAATTAATTACCACAACAAAGGTAGACTACCCCTTGTGCATTTGCCTTCACTAAAGCTTCATCAGGGGGGTGGTGCTTGTAAATTCACGTGACACTTTTATACACATGATGTACGTTAATTACTAATTGCAACACCCAATAGTCAAGTGCAAATAATCACGTGATATGCACATAGTATCAATTTTAGAAATAGATTACTATTTACAAAACATTGAAAACTGAACTTTAGAATGTATAGTTAAAAACATATTGCACACCAAACATTGGTATAAGTTCATAGCAGTTTTTGTAACCTGGATAAAGTGCGTGATTCAACTTCCTCAATAAAGCCACAGGCTCCCAATAAGTAATACCTGAAATGAAGGGGAAGATGAGGTGCAAGGTGAGTGTGTGTGTGGGGGGGGGGGGGATGAAAATCTAAACTTTATTATGAGATATATATAATTTGTTTATTTATCTATTTTATTTTTGATTACTGGGCAAGTGCACTAGATAATAATATGCCTATTTTCAGGCACGACCCGGGAGAGAACAGTTACAAGCACAGTGGAGTACAAATACAGTAAAGAAATAATGACTTTAGAAATATTATACAGTAGTTTCACATGACAATACATGAGCAGTAGCTATGCAATACAGTACATGAATTTAGGTAGCAGGGAGACCCAGTACATTGCAACAAAACATTGCAACAACTGGCGCATAAGGTGCATCAGATAATTAAACAAATTCAGCAAACACTTTTCTTAGCATAAACAAAGTAAATTGCACAAATGGCATAACGGACCACGCAAAAGTGAGATAGAGGGTAGACCAAATGGTAGCGGGGTCAGTAAATGATTGAAATTGTAATACATGCTGACATAGGTATATTACACAGGTTTGTACTGGTACACCCAGTCAAACCTCCTTCTTATAACACTTCACTCCAAACATCCCCTGCTGTTCTACTAACCATAGGTAAATGGGAGAACGATGGATTGGGGGTGATAATTAGATTCATATATAGAGTTCAGTTTTATGAATTTTGAAGTGGGTATATAGAAAGGGGCCCCATGTACAAATAACCCCGTTTTATGGTCTTCTCTTAAGGGGGGGGGGAGGAGAAGGAATGCACACAGGTTAGCAAAAAATGGGTAAAGATTGTACATAATTATAATATTCCTTTGAGTTATTACAAAGATTTTTTTTATTTTTGATTGTTTTGTATTTAAACGCATCACATCTACTCTCAGGTGGTCCCAGTGTCCCCCCAGACAAATTCTCAGTGAAATCTACTGTATGGGTCTACCAGGAGTGAGCCACTATTACAATGATATAGTTTGCTTTGGACAACTGTTTTGGTCCAATTGGACTCTCATTTTCAAATGTTATAGTTGTAGGTGGAGACACCAGGATGCAATCTCAGACGTTCCCAAAGGATTCTCTTTACCAGCCTAATCCAGCGGTGCCTGTTCCACCTTACCCACTGCCCTAAATATGGAGCTCCTGATGATTACTACCTTCCTGCTCCTCTCCCCAGTCATTTCCCTTCTTCTCCTTGGCAGGGTGACATCCTGGTCCCTTGACTGTCCCCAACAGCCCCAGTCACCTGTTGCTGAAGGTTGCCATGTAAAATGAACTTTCAATGTTTTGTCCTTTTGTTTTAAATAAACATAACAAGGATCTGACCATACAGATGTGTATTCCTTTTTTCTGGTGTCCACTAGTGAGGATGCTCTCTTATGATCATGCCTGCTGTTTCCTCCATTCAGAGCCATCCACTATCCCTACCACTGAATGTCACAGTTTCTGTCACCTTTCTTTGTACTGTACCTACCACTGCTAATGCCCCACACTGGCCTGCTGCCCATGTCCCTAGCCTTGTCTTCCCCATTCTACTCCACTGACGTCTCATCTACCTGCAGCCTTGTGGCACACACCTCCAGCTGCCATTCTAGCCTTGCAGTCTACCTCCTGAGAATATCAATCTGCAGCTGTATCCCCCTTCCCTCCGTGGGCAGGATGGCATACATCACACAGCCCAGGCAGTGCAATATTGAAAATGTGCTCATCACAAATGCCCAACAGAGTACATTCCTATTAATGAGTTGCCAGACCTTTGTTACACTTTTGGCATATTAATGAGCTAGTAACCACTAAAATAAAATGTTAAAATTCTTCATGGTTAAGGCCAGTGCATTTGCTTTAACAATAAAGTTAAAGGCATAAGGTTAAGGCATATTGTTATTAATTATATAAATATTTCATATAAGTTGAATTCCAATGTCTGTTTCAAATTGAGTCCACAATTGTTGTATTTGAAGCGTCACAGTCTGTTGTCCTATTAAGAACTATAATGCCATATAAGTTCCTTTTCTTAACAAACCAGTCCCAAAAGATTAAGTTAGGGCAAGTCTGATTGCAGTGATCCAAATTTCGTGGAGGAGTTCCTTAAGGTAAACACTTGGGCCCATTACTTGTTCTTGATTATGATGAATGATCTTTCCACTACAGGAGAACATTGCATTCACATAGATAACACAACTTCCTGCAGTAAGCAGTAATCATGAAACTGTTGAGTTGGGTTCACTGCAAGGTGATCTCAGTCACATAGTGTTGTGGACCCATGCTAACAATATATATCTGAATAGCAAAAAAAATACATTATGTCAGTTTCTGAGGGAAAATATCCTCCAAATCATTGTTTCTCTGTTGGCTAAGAAGTGAGAACCCTCTCGGGTCTGCTCCTGCAACCATCAGCTTCTGTTTTACTCTTAGAAGTGAGAACACTCTCAGGCCTGCTTCTGCAACCATAAAAGCTTCTGTTCCACTCTAAGAAGCTAGAACCCTCCCAGTTTTCTTGTATTGTTTGTGATGATAAATGTTATTTTGGTGCTGTGTTTAATCTTGTCTGGTTTGATATATGTCCATCATCTATACCCAACTTGCAGTGTTTTTTAATCTTCATGGTCAGAAGCTTTGATGTTCCAGTATTGCTGCATTACTAATTGGGAGATCTTGTCAAAGGATTCCCACACAGAGTGTTTGATATGTTTGAGTCTAGATAAGATCTGATTGTTTTTAGATGTACTGTTTGAGGCTTTTTTTGTATTTCTGTATTTGTATTGTGTCTGTGTAACCGGTCACTTGTGAAAATGGTCTTCTTGCCAACCAGTATAATCCATAAACAACAAAATGAAAATGAAAAATCTCCAGATGCTTGCCAGAGCTTGTCCAGTCAGACACTGCTTTGACCCAGCAGCTCTCAAGGCCTCACTGTCAATGCAATAAATTAGGAGCTTCAGGTTTGCAAATCTTTCAAAAATCCATCTTCTCCATAGAGCCCCGAAACTTTGGTCTTAGGACTGAAGGCACTAGAATTCTATGAGAGTTGCAGCTTTTGGAGCAAGCACGCGCTATGCTCATGTGCACAGCATTGATTATGGTGCCATGCACACTGACAACATAAATAATGATGCGAGCCTTAACCACTAAAGTTCCTGTGTTTCTACTGTTGAGAGTACAGCTCGTTGGGAGACTAACAGAACTTCCGGCTTCGCCCACATAGGTCTCCTGAGTTTCTAGTTTATTTTTGTTTTACAGTATGTTGTTTCTTACCAAGTGTGTGCTTTATCTAGCTGTTCTTGGCACCATCACAGTTGTGAATCTACGAGTTTCTCTCAGCCTTACCTCCTTCAGCGACGAGTTCATTTGCCAGGTGTTATGTCAGGTAGACTGCCTGTTAAGGCCACTTGCTTTAGTAATTAGTAATGCTAAATAAAGCATGCAGACTGATTCTGGGTGCTTGGAAACTAACACACACCTGCGACCTCTATGCCCAATCCAGTTGGCTCACAATCCAGGGGAGGATCATGTATCAAGTATGTCTCCTTGGTAAAAAAAGCACGCCTTGGACTTAACCCCCCATATACAAAAGCTCCTCCAGCATTCACACTGCCTGCACCTCACTAGGAGCACCGCCAGAAACGCCCTCTATGTGCCTTTCAGAAATGTCTCATTAGCCCAGTGCTTTTTCATCTACAGGGCCCCCTCTGTAGCTCAGTGGACTCCCTACTACTCTCACAACTGTCCAGGACATTGGGTAGTTCAAAAGGGAGCTCCGTTCACATCTGGTTCTGATGGGTAAATGTGAGTGCACCAATTAGCCTGCTTTACCTGTGCCTACAACAAAGCCCACCCCGTGTTTCCTCCTCTGCCCCATAATACCTATACCCTTTACTCTCCCATCTCCACCCCCAAAATATTCCCTCTTTTCCTATCTATGCTTGGTGCACCGGGACCAAACCTAACTGGTAAGGCTGGTTTTACCCCTATGCCCTATCACCCTATTCTTCCCCATTTGACAAGGCTATATTTGGCTGCCATTTCCTCCCCCGTCCTACTGACACAGCCAACCAGGCTGCCACTTGTAGTGATTTTGTTTTGGCCTACATTGTACTGTAATTCTAGAACTGATTTTGCATAAGTTAAATACCTTTGTATATATTTTATTGTTTGTACTGGACGTGGAGCCTTTGTAAATGAGCTACTAGCTCAAAGGTTGTTGTAATCTGAGGCATTAAATAAATTAAATAAATAATGAGTCTGTTTTGGACTGCCACTGCTCACTAGATAAATGTCCTTGTACTGAACAGCCTCACTTCCAGGATTGTAGGCAGTTCTCCCGGAGTCCTAAAAAATTGGTCCTGGCCCAGCTTATGTTCACATCAGACTCCTAGGACCGCTTGACCATGACTTCATCTTCATGCAAAGATGCGAAGGCCAGGTTCCAACCTGGCTCATGCTCTTCTGCCTCGAGATCACTGGCTTCATGTTGTGTGGGATTTGTGTCAGTGCCTCTGTGTTGTCATGGCATATGTCAGGAAGCATAGGCAAACCAGGAGACGTTATAAAATGTGCAAGTAGCATTTTGTTATTCTTGAATTATCAATAACAATACAGCAAAAAATAAAGATGTACAGGATAGCGCTTCACAATGGCAGTACAAACAAAAATCCTTCTTCTGAATCTCTCTCTAAAATCTTAGTCATCTCTGTCTGTCTAGACAAAGCATTGCTCTCTTTATATGTGACGTCTTTGCCTGGCAGTTTAACCTCTGCGTACTATTCTTGTAAGTAGCATCTCCTGTTTTTCATAAAATGCAGCAATATTTTTTACATTCCTGTGACCGGCCTGAAGAGTACATTACTCTTCTTAGCAGGTGCAAAAAAATTAAGACATCCTGACCCAGAGCTAGTTTCCTGTTAATAATTCTGCAGACATGCTTGTGGAGGTCAAAATACAACTCAAGGTCCACACCTTGTATTACAGATTGACATTTGTAAAAGAAACCCAAATAGCTTTCTACATTCATTTCACCAGTATTATAGGGCACGGTAGTGTCCTATTGTTAGGGCTTGCATGGACACGTCTTATGTTAAACCCAAAGGTTTGCACTTTAATAACTTTGCAACCGTTTGTCCAATGTGCCTGAAATTTTGCATGCACCGTCTGGTACCATAGATCTCTGGATCTGGCAACTTTCATTCCGGTCTGGTGTGCAGTTGTGGAGCTGCAGAGTGCCAAAACATGTGAAAAATACCACTTTTTTACAAATTCTTTGCTCAGGGCTACAGCCAAAAGGATTTGGAGGTGTATTCCAAAATTGTTCAGGGTATATGGGGTCTGGGTCACTGATGTGCCTTTTGAAGGTGCAGTGAAAAAATATTAACCCGTTCAAAAGTTCTTAAAGTTTAAAGTTTTCCATTATAGCATATGGGAAGAAATATATGTATGCCTCGAAAATACTTTTTACTGTCGCGAAAGTCCATTTTACTTTTGCAAATGGATTTTTAACTTTCACAAATCCGCCATCTTGTTATCAGTTAGTGATGCAGAAAAAATGCTTTAATTCAAAAAATACTGCCCCTTGGTAAACACCAACAGTTGTGTTTACCTAAGCGGGGCCCAAGGAACACGATCCTGATATTAGTTTTTAAAAATAATGGTCAGAAATATGTTTTTTCAGTTTTTCCATTGGAAGTGTTACAAAATTGCGAAAGTACGTTGTTGTTGAGGCCCAGGTCAGGAAGCATAGGAAAAACCAGGAGCAGTTCTAGAATTCGAAAAAAGTGTTTATTAGTACTAGCAGTAACATAAAAAAAAAAAACTTGTTCAGTATAACTATTTACAAAGGCAAATAAATAAATCTGAGTTTTCTTTTGATCTCTGTGTGTGTCTCCTGCAAGACATTGCAGCTCTGTTTTTATGTCTTTGCAACCCCCCTCCTTAACAAGCATCCTGTTTTTTTTTAAATGCTCTTGTATGTTTCAGACAGGTGCAGCAAGAACACAATGTCCCAGAACTGAGGCCCCTTCTCCACAGCTTCTGAAAAAGGGCTTAAAAACTGCTCTCAGGTTAACCCCTTGAGTTCCCAATAGCTGTTTGCAGTCATCTCAAACTATAATTATATACATTTTAACAGTAACAATATATAATTTCTAAACAAAGGGATCCCAATATCAGTTACATTTCCACATAATGATTTGCATATATTTTTATACCAGCAGATATGCAAGGGAGGAAAAGACAGAAACAGCAAGGGAAGATTGAGAGACCGTGAGAGGCAGAGAATTGTGAGGCTGTTGGGGTGATCAAATCCTATGTCTCACAAGAAAATTTGGTTGCACATCCAGACAGACAAGAGACAGGAAAGGAAAGAACAGAACAGATCCCTGCATTCAAACTCTCCATAACAACTGGGACAGGATCCTATTCAACCCTGTCACATACGTTTGCAAATATTTCGCAAATTTGTGAAAGTTTTGCAAAAAAATGTTTCAAACAACATGAAGTCTTGCTGTATTCTGACTATATGCAGTTAGCCCCAGCACTTGAACTGTTCCAGAGAGGAAAGAGTTAACTCTGTGCAGGAGCATAGAACGTTGAGCTTGAGCTCGGTTTTCAAACCTGTGTCCCTGGTACATTCCTATGTAACCATCAGATTCTTTACTCCGCCTAACTGTGAAAATGCTCCGGAGACTTCTCCTTCGCTGCTTCGGTTCGGTACCAGTAAATCGGTCGGTTTTACTCAAGCCGTTTAATTTCTTTCAGTCCTCAAATCTCTGTCTACGGTACAGGTAGTGTAAGTGGGTAGATAGTGATTTCATACTGATAGAAATAGTTTTTCCTTCGGTTTCCCATCTGTTGGTCCGGTTAGGAACCGAAACAATTCTAGTTTGTTTTGATTTTCTGTCCTTCTCTGTGGTGTCCAGTACTTATCGGTTTCAAAAAAAAGACGACATTTTATTCCGTTTTTTTAAACAACCCGTGACACGGTTGGTAACTGATAAGTTGGTGTCACCTGGCTTGAAAGCTGTTAAGGGTAGCTTTTCTTTATTAAGGCAATGTCTGAGAAACCCAAGAAGAAAACCAGTCCCACTGGGTTTCAACGCTGTACTGAGTGTGGGGAGGTTTTTGCTAAAGCCGATCCCCACCTCATCTGTGTTCACTGTCTGGGGTTTGACTACCTCAAATAGACTGTCAAATATGTGCAAACTTTCCCAAAGCCACACTTGAAAAACATTTAGCTAGGCTGAAGGAAAGAGAGGCTGTAAAATCCGCTGAACCGGAGGGCCAGCCCAGTTCGGTTCTGACCGAACCTGAGGAGGTGCCTGCTGACCTGGGCGATACCTCCTCGGGCAAAAGGAAGGCCAATTCTGAGGGATCGGTTCCATCAAAAAAGAAGAGAAAATCAGCCGGTTCAGATCCAACTCTTCAGATCCCAACCGCTGAGGAAATTGCGAGAGCGGTAAGTATTGTTCAGTCGCTTCCGTCGGTTCAGACGGTTCCAACTCCTTCAGATTATGATCCAGAGGATTTCTATGGTGTTGAATGGGAAGGAGATCCTGAGTATCCAGATGATGATGATTTTGGAGGTCTAGATGAGCCTGTAGAGCCTGACATCTCGCCAGACAGGCCTTCCAGTGTTTCTCCTCCCAGGCTTTCTGAGTCCCCCTCCCACATTTTGTTTTACAAAAAGGTGGCAGAAACTCTCCAGCTTCCAGTTGTGGAAGCTTCTGAAGAGGAGGAAGAACCTGACTGTGGAAATGATTGATGCTCCAGAGTCAAAGAGATTGTCTATTCCCTTACATAAATCTTTGGGGAAACAGACCGAAAATATTTTACAGCTTCCCACTTCTATACCCCCTGTGGATAAGAAAATGGACAGGAGGTATATACTGTCAGGTTCTGGCACAGATTTCCTTTGTAATCATTACAGCCATGTTGGGGGTAGTGCAGGCTGCAGCCTTTGACAAGGCTAACATTCCCTTGACTTCACACCCCGCAGATAAGGATTCCAGGAAGGTAGATGCCATGGCAAAAAAACAATACTTGGCATCTTCTTTGGGACTCAGACAGGCAGCTTACATGGCCTATACAGCTAGGTACCAGAAGTCTAGGTGGGATACTGTTCTGGAACTAGCAAAGAATGCCCCTTCCCAGCTGGCCAAGGAGCTGGTGCAGGTGGCTGCTGATGGCATAGAGACATCCAAAGTACAGTTTCATGCTGTTGTAGACTCCAACGATGTGGCATCTAGAGTCATCTCTGCATCTGTCTCCCTGCGGAAATTTGCTTGGCTTAGGTGTACAAGCCTTTCACAGGATACCCAGGCTAAGGCCATGGATTTTCCTGTAACAGGCAATTCTCTGTTTGGGGAGCAAACAGAGACATATAAGAAAAACATGGATGAATACTGGACCACCTACAGGAGTGCAGTGGCCAAGGAAATGCAAGTCATTCCACAAAAGCAGCAGTCTAGGGCTGGCAGGGGCAGGCCTTTTTACAGGTCTTTTTACCAAGCCCAGGCTTACTCTCCTTTCCAGTAGAGGGAGTTCTACAGAGGGAGAGGCAGAAGAGGGATGAGTAGGGCTGCATCCTCTTCACAGCCAAAGGCTCCTGCCAAACAGATACCCTGATGTGTCAGACCGGGTCGCCTCCTCAGTTCCAGTGGGGGGCAAGCAGGCTTACTTCTTCCAGGCTTGGAAGTCTATCACTTCAGACAAATGGGTCCTGGAAGTAGTAAGCCGCGGACTTGCTCTCAGCTTCAAAAGATTCCCCAAAATGAGAGCAAGGTCCTTCAAACCTGCCACACTACAGAAAACAGTTGCCTTAGAGGCAGAGGTTTCTGCACTGTTTCTTCTGAACGCTGAGGAGAAAGTGCCTTTGCCTCACAGAGGGAAAGGCTTGTATTCAAGATACTTACCCCAAAAAAGACAGAGGAGTGGCGACCCATCCTAGACCTAAGGTATCTGAACAAACATATCACAAAGCCAAAGTTCAAAATGGTAACTCGGAATAATTCTTCCCTCTCTGAGGCCAGGAGACTCGCTAGCTTCCCTGGACCTCAAGGATGCCTATTTTCACATTCCCATCAGGTGCACCCACAGAAAGTACCTCAGGTTCGAGTTACCCTTAGGTCATTACCAGTTCAGAGCTTCTGGGTTCTCTAGGATTTCTTCTCAATTTATCCAAGTCAGTTCTGGAACCAGTTCAGCTCCTTAGCTTCACAGGGGCAGAGCTGGATACTATTCAGGCAAAGGCCTTCCTTTCTCTCAAGGGTGAAGGCTCTTATAGACCTGGCTTTTTCTTTTCGACCTCTGGTGTCTCGGCCAGCCAGACATTTCCTCCAGCTTTTAGGCCATGTGGCAGCTTCCACTGCAGTGGTCCAGGGAGCCAGGTTCCAGATGAGGGACATTCAGTTCCACTTAACTCATTGCCTCCACAGGAACTCTCTGAAGTTGCAGCACTTGTCTCCTGTGTACTGTTAACAGTGAATCCTGGGCCTTTCTAAGCAAAAGCAAGCCATAATCGGCATGCCTCAAACAAATGCTAATAGCACAAAAACCGTAAGTGCTAGACACAAAGTATGAGTGGCAAAATTGTTCAGCATAAAATTGCCTTCCCAATGGTGGTACGCAAAAAATAATAGGTAATTTAGTTTTATTTCTGTGCTGGTCAAAACAGCAACAAAAATATTTTTTCCACTAAAAAATGCACCATAAGCCTTTTTTTATTGGGAAATATGTAACATATCAACACCAAATTAAGCATCCAGACATTAGATGTAATTTTAATAATTTGTTTGTAAAAAGAACAGCTATTTCTGTAGTATTAAACATAATTTTTCCCCATTTGAGTCAAGGTGTGCTGGTGAGGTTTGAGGGACAAATCTGAACCATACACACCATACCATAAACAAATGCATATAACTCCTAAAGTATACATGATACACACAATGTATCAGTGGCAAAGTAGTTCCACACAAAAATGCCTTTCCAACGGTGCTATGCAATCAACTGTGCTCAATTCAGTTTTTGTTTTATACTGGCTGAGATACCCAGAATGTGTGTTTTCTTCAAAGTGCTTAGGTGGTTCTTGATGGACAAAATGTCATAAACAAATGTGAATAACTCCTAAAGTGAACATGATACACAAAAAAGTGTCAATGGCAAAGTTGTTCAGCACAACATTACCTTTCTAATGGTACTATGCAGTCAATTCTAATCAATTCTGGCTGGCAAGTAATATTAAAACATGTGAGTGACGTCTCTAGACGTTACTAGGGCACACAAGAAGTCTGTAGGTGACTTCTGTAGTCGTTCTGGGACACACTGCAGTACATTTGCTGACGCCTACAGGTGTATTCTAGGAGGCAATGTGTTAAGGTCCTTCTGGTCCCAGAAGAAGGATCCTCTCACCAAGCTAGTTCCAGTGACTCAGACTCTTGTCCAAGCTCTCCAGTGGTGGTTGGAGCAGGACAATCTCAGACAAGGTGTTCCCTTTCTCAATCAAACACCTTCAGTGGTTCTCACCACAGATGCCTCTCTTCTGGGGTGGGGAACCCACCTGGGGGACTTCATTGCACAGGGCACTTGGTCACAGCAGGAGTCTCACCTCCACATCAGTCTCCTGGAACTCAGAGCTGTGTTTCTAGCTCTCCGGGCATTCTCAGAATCAGTTCAAGGGAAAGTGGTGCAAGTCAGGACAGACAACACCACCACCATGTGGTACATAAACAAACAAAGGGGCACTCGGTCCATGGCCTTGTGCACAGAAGCCATGAAGGTATGGTCGCTGGCCTCTTCTCTCCAGACTTCCCTGATAGCAGTGCATCTCACAGGGAAAGACAATGTGTTGGCAGATGCACTCAGCAGAATTTCTCAGGGTCACCACGAGTGGTTCCTGAATTTCTGAGTTCTTCAGATCATTTTCAGGAGATGGGGCACTCCAGAGATAGATCTCTTTGCAGCCCCAGACAATCACCAGCTTCCTGTTTTGTTGCAGACCTCCTCTGTTGGGGTCTGTTCCTCAGGATGCTGTCCTGTTGGACTGGATAAACAGGTTTCTGTATGCATTCCCTCCTTTTCCTCTGATTTTCAGAGTACTGATAAAGATCAGGTCTCAGCCCTGCACAGTGATCTTAGTGACTCCAGATTGGGCCAGGCAACCATGGTATCCCCTGTTGCTGTCCCTGGCAGTGACATTTCCTCTCTCCCTTCCCAGGAGTTATGACCTCCTGACCTCCTCTCAGGGGAGGATTTGGTACCCCACTCTTCAGTCTTCAGACTCGAGGCTTGGCTCTTGAAGAGCTAGAATATGCAAGTCTGCAACTTTCTCAAGGGGTACTGGATATCCTTAAGGTTTCTAGGAAACCTTCCACCAGAAAA
Source organism: Neoceratodus forsteri (assembly GCA_016271365.2). Lineage (NCBI taxonomy): Eukaryota > Metazoa > Chordata > Ceratodontiformes > Ceratodontidae > Neoceratodus > Neoceratodus forsteri. The sequence continues at coordinate 1,630,563,083 of CM057453.1, forward strand.
ACTTACAGTTCCAAATGGAAGAGATTCTGCATTTGGTGTTCCCAGAGGAACATTCAGCCAAATTTGGTGGGCATTGCCATAGCCCTGGATTATCTGGTTCATCTGAACAGTTTAGGCCTCAGGCCTGCTACTCTTAAGGTTCATTTAGCAGCTGTCTCTGCTTTCCTCTCTGCAGGGAAGGGATCTTCCCTAGCCTCTCATCCTGTGTTCAGTAAGTTTTTCAAGGGTCTGGTTCATATCAACCCTCCATTTAGGGAACCTACTCCTGCTTGGGACCTACATATCTGTATTGCACAGCTCATACAGCCCCCCTTTGAACCCGTATCTTCAGCTGAGCTAAAGTACTTGACTTGGAAGACTGTGTTCCTGATAGCTATTACTTCTGCCAAGAGAATCAGTGAATTACAAGCCCTGTCAGTGGAACCTGACTTCATTTCCTTTCATAGGAATTAGGTGGTCCTCAGGACGAATAGAAAGTTTCTTCCCAAAGTGGTTTCAGACTTTCATCTGAATCAATCCATGTCTTTACCTGTATTTTTCACTGATGATTCTTCTTCAGGTGAGCGAAGATTGCACAGTCTGGATGTGAAGAGGGCATTACGCTATTATATAGAGCATACTAAGGCCCATAGGAATGACTGTGTACCCAGTTGTTTCTCACTTATGGTGAAGTGGGTAAAGGTAAACCTGCCACTAAAAGAACTATTGCCAGGTGGATTGTTTCTTGCATTCAGTTTTGTTACTCAAAATTGGGAAAAGAGCCTCCCTCAGGCCTGAGGGCTCATCAAACAGGGGTATGGCTGCCTCCTTGACAGCAGCTAGGGATATTCCTCTAGTGGAAATTTGTGAAGCAGCCATCTGGAAAACGGTTCATATATTCACCAAGCATTACTCTCTGGAAATTCAGACCAGAAGTGATGCTAGGTTTGGCATAGCAGTACTGCAGATCTTGTTCCCAAAGTAAGGTTCTGTGATTCCCTCCTCAAGGGTGGAACTGCTTGGTAGTCTGCATATAGTCAGAATACAGCAATATTTCATGTTGTTTGAAGAAAAAATTATTTACCATAGTAATGTTGTTTCTTCTAATATAGTCTTGCTGTATTCTGACCTCCTACCCTGCCTCCCCTCTCAGAACCTGTTTTTTTTGGGGGGGGATGTGGGTTGACAGGTACAGTGTTGCACCCCAGAGGTGTGCCTTTTGCACCCATCCTGGCTAGGTTTGGTTCTTTTCTTTGTGTTCTGTTGTTGTTATTTATTATCACTATCTACATTGGATTCTTCTTGGGTTCTCGACTTGAGTCTTATGAACTCAAGTATTTTTTTGCCTATGGCTAAAATTTTAAACAATGTCTATAACTATTTAGTTAGCTTAGTGCTTGTAAGAATCTGACGGTTACATAGGAATGTACAAGGGACAGAGGTTTGAAAACAGAGCTCGACCTCAACGTTCTATGCGCCTGCATAGAGTTAACCCTTTCCTCCCCAGAGCAGTTCAAGTGCTAGGGCTAACTGCATATAGTCAGAATACAGCAAGACTCCATTAGAAGAAACAACATAACTATGGTAAGTAATTTTTTCTTCTTTGCCACTACATAGCAAATAAACGGTTAGGACGTTTGGGCTGAAATTTACAGGGTAGAAAGTGCTTGAACCACAGATGTGCCTTTTGCTGGTTTGGTGAAAGTAATTACATTGGTTCCATAGTTACAACATTCTGAAGTTTTGAAATTTCCCGTAGGATAACATTGTGGTGGCCTCGCCACCTTTCGGTGGCTATATCTCTAAAACGATTCAAGATACAGATTTTTCGTGAAGCACAGCTTAGGTGTACAAAGCACGTGTGTAGGTTGCCAGGTCATGATTACAACTGCGGTGGAATTTTTTCCAAAGCTCCTATAGTTATTGAGATATTAATATGATTATAATAGTGCTCCAGAGCAGGATTTAGGGGGAATAAATCCTGATGCTAGTGGGTCGGGTGGGTTTGATTTTTGATGATATCACATCAGATTATTAAATATTTCTAAGGCTTTGGGTCACGATGAGATTCCTTCTATTTATTTATTTTTATTTATGACTTTGTTAACGGGGTAGGTGCACTTATCCCAGGGACTGTTGTCAGGCATGACCCGGGCCACGCACAGTGGCGCAGAGTAGAATCTAAACAACAACGTGTAGCAGAAGAGCAGTTATTACATGTAGCGGAGTTAGGCTACACCCTCAGCTGTGACTGATGGACCACTTTTCTATCTCCTTATTTCCTAGCTACCAAAAAAAAAATCTGTTGCGCAACTATTAACACTTTACTCTTTGCTTTTCTTCTTTTCCCCCCTTACCTTAGGGTGGCCACCTAGCGTAGCTCTTTACTATCTCTACTAAACTTCCTACTAGTTCTCTCCTTTCATTTTTTTCCATTTCCATCCATCCAGTCCCTGAGATGGTGCCAAACACCTGGAGAGGTGTTGTGTAAAGTGCATTTTGTGTGCAAAAAAGCATGAAGGCTATTTGAGATGGCAGGAATGAATACAATTAATAAAACCCTTTTAAAGAAAAAAGAACTCAGAAGCCATATAGAACAATAATAATTGTATGATTAATACAGTTATAAGAAATCCTTAAGATAATTTCATAAATTCACACTATAAACCTGTTACTGTATAGGGTTCTATGTATAAAAGAGTTTAGTCACTGTGGATCAGAGATCTAGAAAGTCAATATCTGTGGATATATATACACTGTACCTTTAACTGAACCAGGAAATCCCCTGACACAATCCCCTCCCCCCTTGGTTTTGAAACATGTCCAGACATGTAAGGGCTCAGTCAGGTGACCCTGCCAAAAAGATATAAAAACCTTTGCACAGAGTTTACTTCAGTTCAGCCCAGAGGGGCTCAGCCCTGGGAGAGGGAGACAAGCTGTTGAATGCAGATGAGAAGGGTCTTAGGAGTTCTAAGATCCAGGACTGTATTTTGTGAGAAACTACTGATGTTAAATAGTGATTTTCTTTGCAATTTTTGTTGTTTTCATTTATTATTTTTACAACCTTTAAAAAATAAATATCACACCATGGTGTGTTAAACCTGTAAATTTGCCTTGTCTGAAGTTTATTCCCACATGCTGTGACATTACATAATGTAAAAAGGTTACAATAGTACATTTGAATACACAAATGGCAGCAATAAAAGACACAGTAACAGGAAAGATACAAATAAATCTCAATGTATTCAGGAAAAATAAATACTAGATCCAGCTGTGCTAAATGCAGTGTTAGGTGGAATAGAGAGCAGTCAAGAATCCAAACAGGTTCATTAAAAGATAGACCAGAGGATAAAAGTGACAAAAGGTAAGTGTGTGGGGAGGGGGAGGGAAGGAGGGACTGAGTAAGGGAGAGGTGGAGAGACGACAGCTATGTGGAAGACAAAGTGCCAAAAAGGTAGGTGTGGGGAGGTGAGGAAAAGGGGAAGGAGGGATTTGAGCAAGGGAGGGGTGGAGAGACAACAGAACATGTGGAAGAGGGTGGACGGGATGGGGGGACTGCTCAGGAAAGCAGTTGCAGGTGGACGCCAACAGAAGCCAGTTTTTTAGGTGAGTTTTGAACTGGCGGAGGGTGTTAATAGAGCGCAGTTCGACAGGCAGTTTATTCCATAGTGTGGGGGCTGCCACAGACAGTGCTCTAATGCCCATATTTGTGGAAACCCTGGGGATGTTCAGAGGAGGGATACTGTTAGAGCGTAGGCCGCAGTGTGAGGTTCGGACAGTGAGGAGGGCTGCAAGAGGAGATTCCTGGTCACTGTGGATGGCAGAGTCAGTCATGCAGTACAAGGCGAGATCAAAGTGGCCTTGTGGCGGGAGCCACCATAGTGAATTATAGAGAGTGCAGTGGTGTGTAGAGAAGAGGGCCAACAAGGTGAACTGACAGGCACTGTTGTAGGCTGTGGAGAGTTTGGCCATCATGGTTGTGGATGTCCTGGAGTAGATAGGAGTGCAGTAGTTCAGGATAGGTAGTAGATTTCCCTGAATGATGGCCAGCCGGGCCTCCGGGGTGAGGTATTGCTGGAATCTGTAGGCAGCACCTAATTTTTGATGGAATCTTAGAACTAGGGAGCTTATGTGTTCGGTAAAAGAGAGGGGAGAGGTCTAGCGTGACTCCTTGATATTTGAAATGCTTGACATCATCCAGGGCATGTCCATCGGGGGATATGATGCTTAGAGGGGAGTTCGATTTGCATTAAGCTAAGAAGGGCTTGGATCCGAACAACGCTGATTTTGTTTTTTTGGTGTTGACCAGGAGGAGGTTGTCAGAAAACCATTTGTGGGACGCAGTGTAGTTTAGTAAGAGGGCTGCAGAGATGAGGGCAGGAGACTTTCCACTACAGAAGAGCATGAGGTCATTGGCATAGAGGAGTGAGTGACAGCTGAGACTGTCCGAAGGAAGGGAGTTTACGAATAAGGAGAATAGGAGGGGGGGGGCCCAGGATGGAGCCCTGGGGGGACACCTGTGGAGACAGGCAGGGTGGGGGAGCAGGCAGGGTCAATGCACACAAATTGGGAGCACTCTGTGAGGTAGCTTTCAAACCAGGTGGTGACCTCGAGAGAGAGAGTTTGGGAGAGGAGGAGGGCATGATTCACCATATCGAAAGCTTTGGAAAGGTCAATGAACACTGCTCCAGTGGCTTTTCCACAGTCCATGTTTGTAAGGATGTGATCAATAAGAAGTGTGAGGGCAGTTGCTGTGGAATGGTTCGTGCAAAAGCCATGCTGTTGGCTACATAGGTTATGTTTGCTTATGTAGTCAGCAAGCTGATGGTGGACAGCTTTTTCAAGTAGCTTGCTTAGATGTGGAAGGATGGAGCTCGGACAATAGTTGTCCAGGGATTGGGGTCTCCAGCTTTAAAGATGGGAATGACCTTTGGGGTTTTCCAGGGATTGGGCATGGAGGAGGTGGTCAGGGCGAGGTTGAAGATGAACATGAGAGGAGCGACGATGGCTGGGGAGATGAGCCTAAGGAAGACAGAGGACAGGCCATCAGCTCCAGGGGAGCTGTTGCTTGGGACTCTAGACTCTTGAAGTACGTGGCTCCTGGTATAGCATTCCCTCTGGCCCATATTTTTAACTTATAATGTACTAGTGGTGAATTTCCGGAGGGGTGGGAGAGTGCCACAGTGAGACCTATATTCAAATCTGGGAATAAGAGCGAGCTGGGCAATTACCGACCCATCTCGCTGCTGCCGCAGATTTCAAAAATTTTTGAGAAAATTGTTTCACGTCAATTGAAGGGATTTCTGGAAGAGCATAATAAATTGTCCCCTTTTCAGTCGGGTTTTAGGTCCCTCCACAGCACACAAACTGTTCTTATAAAAGTGGTAAGCTATCTCCAACTGAGTCTGGACCGGAGGTTAATGGTTGGTGCCCTGTTTATCGATCTTTCAAAGGCCTTTGACACCCTGAACATTCGGGTGCTCCTGTCCACACTTGGTGAGATTGGCTTGTCCCTTCAGTCTGAGAAATGTTTTTTTATTTATTTGATAGGACTCAGTCAGTTTGTGGAAGTGGGCTCCTTTAAATCTGGGGTTTTGAAAATGAAAACAGGAGTTCCCCAGGGATCAATTTTGGGGCCTTTACTTTTTTTTTTGGTTTACACTTTTTGCCATTCACTGTGTGGCTGGGGGTGTTACCTATGGTTCCCCCCCAGTCAGGTTGGTCTCGCAGGCCCCTTGTCTGCTCCAAGTCCCTGGGCTCTACCCTTTCCTCCGGTCCACGTTACGGCCGCATCATGGTGGGTACTTACCCCACCACCGTGGAAGCCGGGGGTCAGGATCCGAGGAAGCAACCTGGAGTCAGAGCAGCGAGGCGCCGTCGGACCTCCATCATACAGCACGCCGAGGAATTATTTTATTAGTATATTCCCTGGTTTCTCTCGGCCCAGGTGTGCAGTAGCGCCAACAACACCACTGTGCATGCTCCCACGCACTGTGCGTCAGACGCCGTCGGTGCCGCCCCTCCATTTGAGCCACCACATGCCACAACCCCCAGCCGCCGCCAGAGGTTGACACAGCCGCGGCTTCCCCATCCCTCCCTCCCTGGAGAAGGAAAAGAAGTCACTAGGACACTCAATCCTTCTCCCTCTCGGCTGACCCTCGACAACTCAGGCTCGTTCCCGAACCCGGGTCGCTGGTGTGGTGCCAGATGTGACATCCAGTGCCTCAACCCTCAGTGCCACAGGGCCGGTGGGGCCTTTACTTTTTAATATCTATATAAATCAACTTAAGTTTGAATCACCTGACGTTCGGTATCATCTGTATGCAGATGATACCATACTGTATGTGGAAGGGGCATCATTGGACTCAGTTGGCCTAAAGCTACAATTAGTTTTTAATGAAGTTCAGGACTTCTTTAAGAAGCACCACCTGGTTTTGAATTCTAATAAAACACAGGCACTCTTATTTCAAGGCATAAAATAAGCAGGTTTGTATCACAGTTTGCGACCCAAGAATTGGGAAACACGATTCAGTTGCCATCTTGATTAGCATTGACTGCTAGTCATATGAACTGGCCATTCCCCGTATTTTTAAAAATGTTCTTTGGTGACTAGTGACGCTCCCCCCACCCTCCAGTCATTGTCCCGTTCATTCCCTAGTGTCTAGTGGTGTCCCTCACCCTCTGATTGCTGTCCCATCATCCCCTGGTGTCTAGTGGCGCCCCCCACCCTCTGATTGCTGTTCTGTTCATTCCCTGGTGTCTAGTGGCACCCCCCAAACCCTCCGATAACAGTCCCTGTTCATTCCTTGGGGGGTCTAGTGGTGCCCCCACCCTCCAGTCCTGTCCCTGTGTTCATTTCTTGGTATCTAATTGCATCCCCCCACCATCAGATCGTTGTCCCCATTTTGTCTGTAAATGATTTTTCTTTTAAAACCTGGAGAAAAAAAAACAGTACATCGCCGATCACTTCTGCACCCCCTACCCGACCACCCACTGTTCACCCACCTCCCCACACCCCCAGTACCCTCCCACACCATCACTCACCTGAACAGGTCCCAGGTTTGAGATACGCTCTCCTGATCAAAAACATGTCCTGCTGCTGGAACCGGCAACTGCAGTATGAAATTTAAGGTAAATGATGTTCAGTAACTTCAATGGGGGTTTCAACTTTGGTGCATAACTCGGTCATTTTTTGAGATATTGACCCCACATTTTTAGCATAGCCTTTTGGTGACCCATCTCATGAACAATGTAACTGTCACTACGCAACTCCTGCCCAAAAGGTGATTTCGCAGTCGTTTGGTGAATTCATCTTTCAGGTAGTATTTGTGTAATGACAGTCCTATTATTTATGAGGTGTGTTCATAAGAAGGCTATGTTGAAAATTTTGGGTCAAAATATGAAGAAATGGCAAAGTTACGACCATTCATTGCAATTTCACTACGTACCCTCGTAACTTTGGAATTTTTAAATATTTTGACCCCATATTTTCAACATAGCCTTCTTATTACACCACCTCATGTATGTCACAGCTGTCATTTTTCAAATCCTGACCAAAATGTGTTTTTGCATCTGTGACGCGGAATGGCATTGCAGTTGCACGGAATTAAGCTTTGGCGGTGACTGGAAAACTTTCTGCACCGGGTACGTGAGGTGGGGTAATAAGAAAGGCTGTGCAGGCAATTTGGTCAAAATTTGGCAAATTCAGTCTCAGAACTATGTATAATATGTCCAATTTATCAGTATATACAATAATAAATAATTATATGGTTTAAAGTAAAAATACCCATTTTAGAAAACTGCTAATCAAAATCGACTGATTGCTAATCATTTTTCGTTTTGATTAGCAAAGGCCGCTAATCAACTCTCCGGCAGTAATTTATGCCTTGTATTTAGAAATAAACATAACAACAAACAGGATCTTAAACTAGAGATTAATACCTCTGATGCTACTATCATTAAGCAAGTCAGTCTATATAAATATCTTGGTATCTGGCTTGATTCTTACCGGAGTTGGGATTTTGAAATAGGCTCTCTCATTGAAGGCATGAGTAGAAAGCTGGGTGCCCTTTATAGGTACAAAAAGGTATATGTCTGGGGAGGGACGCCTGAATGTAGTTAATTCCTTATTACTGCCAGTCCTTGACTATGTAGATCTCCTATATTTGGAAGGACAATCCCTTTAAATAAAGTGGATCTAATGCTCCATAGAATGGCTCATTTTATTTTGGACACACCCTATAGGACTCATCGGTGCATATTATTTAGTGAGCTGAATTGGCTTAAACCCCCCTGTAAGAAGAAATTTACATCTACTCCAGTTTATGATCAAGGTCTGGAATAATAAGGTTCCTGATTACAGTTCTGATTTATTTGAATTTAGGGAGGTTATAAAGGGCCTGAGGACCTCATATGGAGCTCAATATGTTCTGCATAATTGTAATCTAAATATAGGGATACCACCTGTTCCCTTTAGGGGATCCCTATTGTGGAATCAGTCCCCTTCAAATTTAAGATGTCATGGGGCTAAAACCAATAATTTAGAATTAAAAAGATGGTGTACGATTTGGTCAAACAATGCTATAGCTTGTAATTCTTGTAATGCACTTTAATAATCGGATTTTGAGGTGTTTGATATTATTGTTGTATTGTCTGCTGTCATAATGTTACTGTTCTATTTTAGTTTGTATAGAATATTATATATATGTGAATATGTGTAACTATATGTATTTTACTTGGCCTGGAACTTCATTGAAAATGAGCTCACTCAATTGAATGTATTCCATTATTCTTACGAACAAAAAACGATTTGCTACTACTTACTACTACATATTGCCACATTTGCAGCACAAGGGTTACCTGGAATGTCTCTAGGCCTGTGCTATATTTCCATACTTATGGATAGATGGAAGCGCATGGCCCAGAGGGCCTGGCGCTCTCACATATGGATACCATTATGCAGTAATTCAAACAACATGAAGTCTTGCTGTATTCAGACATAATGCAGTTAGCACCAGCATTTGAACTGCCCTGGAGAGGAAAGAGTTAACTCTATGCAGAAGCATAGAACGTTGAGCTCGAGCTTGGTTTTCAAACTTCTGTCTGTGGTACTTCCCAGTGTAACCATCAGATTCTTTACTCCGCCTAACAGTGAAGTCGCTCTGGAGATTTCCTCTGCTCAGTTCGGTAAAAGCAAAGCGTTTGGTTTAAACCGCATATTTTTTTGTTATTTTTGGATTTCCAGCCTCTGTCTACGGTACAGGTAGTGTATAGATAGATAGTGACTGTGTTTTATTTTGGTGAAAAAGTGGAAATTGTCTTTTTCTTCGGTTTCTTCGCAGTCAGTCTGGTTTGGAACCGACTTTGTTAAATTTAATTTCTCTTTTTTCTGGGATTAGTGTGGTGTTCCGGTACCGATCGGTTTCAAAAGAACCAGACTTTTTGGTGGTTCTTTTAAAAAGCCCGTGACACGGTTTGTAACCGATCGGTTGTTATATTACCTGGCTTGAAAGCTGCAATAGGGTAATTTGTTAGGTTGGCCATGTCTGAGAAACCCGAGAAGAAAACCAGTCCCACTGGGTTTCAGCACTGTAATGAGTGTGGGGACGCCTTTGCTAAGGCCGACCCCCACCTCATCTGTGTTTATTTTGTCTGGGGTTTGACCACCTCAAGTCAGACTGCCAAATCTGTAAAAACTTTCCTAAATCCACTCTAGATAAAAGACTGAGTAGGCTGAAGGAAAGGGAGGCCGAGAAGTCCGTAGATCCGGATGGCCAGCCCAGTTCGGTTGCGGCCGAACTTGAGGAGATGCCTACTGACCTAGGCGATACCTCCTCGGGCAAAAGGAGAGGCGACCCTGAGGGTTGGTTCCGTCAAAAAAAAAAGTGCAAATCTGCCAGTTCGGATCCTGTATCCCACTCTCCAACCGCGGACAAAATAGCCAAAGTGATTAGTATTGTCCAATCACTTAGACCGGTTCCGTCCGAACTGGTACCGCCGGTTCGGCGGTCAGTTCGGTTGGAACCATCTTCTCCAGATTATGACCCAGATGCTTATTATGAGGAGTGGGAGGAAGACGAAGACTATCCTGGTGGTGATGGCGATGATGATGACGATGGGGGGGTCTGGATGTGCCCATTGAGCCGGACATCTCCCCAGACAGGCCCTCAGGTGTCTCTCCTCCCAGGCTCTCTGAGTCCCCTTCACACTTTTTATTCTACAAAAAGGTGGCACAAACCCTGAAGCTTCCCTTGGTTGAAGCCACAGAGGAGGATGAAGAGCCTGATTTTGTGGAAATGATGGACATCCCAGAGTCCAAAAAGCTGTCTATCCCTCTTCATAAATCCTTGGGAAAACAGACACACAAAAATTTTACAAACCCCTAATTCAATGCCTCCTGTGGATAAGAGAATGGACAGGAGGTATATGTTATCAGGCTCAGCTGCGGAGTTCCTTTATAGTCATTGCAGCCATGTTGGGGTAGTGCAGGCAGCAGCCTGTGACAGGGCTAACATTCTTTTGGCTTCACACACCCCAGATAAGGACTCCAGGAAAGTGGATGCCATGGCCAAAAAACAGTATTTGGCAACCTCTTTGGGACTCAGCCAGGCTACTTATATGGCCTACACAGCCAGGTATCAGAAATCCAGATGGGATACGGTTCTGGAACTGGCTAAACAGGCCTCTCTCCCCAGCTAGCTAAGGAGCTGGAGGTGGTGGCTGCTGATGGAAGTGAGGCATCCACAATGCAATTTCATGCTGCTGTGGACTCCAATGATGTGGCATCTAGACTCATGGCTACATCTCTGTCTCTCAGAAGACATGCGTGGCTCAGATGTACTAGCCTTTCACAGGATACCCAGACTAAGGCCATGGATTTTTCTGTAGTAGGTAACTCTCTGTTTAGGGAGTAGACAGAGGCTTACATGAAGAAAATGGATGAATACAGGACCACGTACAGGAGTGCACAGGCCAAGGAAAGGCAGGCCACTCCACACAAGCAGCAGTCTAGGGGGAAGGGGCAGGCCCTTTCAAAGGCCTTTTTACCAAGCCCAGGCCTCTTCTCCCTTCCCACAGAGGGGGTTCTTCAGAGGGAAGGGCAGGAGGGGATGAGCAGGGCTGCCCTCCTCCTCTCAGTCTAAGGCTCTGCCAAGCAGACACCCTGATGTGTCAGCCGGTCGACTCCCATTTCCAGTAGGGCAGGCTGGCTTACTACTTCCAGGTCTGGAAGTCTGTGACCTCAGACAAGTGGGTCCTGGAAGTAGTAAGCCAGGACTAACCTTCAGCTTCAAAAATTTCCAAAAAGAGGGCCAAGTCTTTTCCACCTGCATCAATCTCAGAAACCCTTGCCCTAGAGGCAGAGGTTTCCTCTCTTCTAGCTCTCAGAGCTATAGAGAAAGTTCCTACTCAGCACAAGGGAAAAGGACTGTATTCCAGGTACTTCCTTACCCCAAAGAAAACAGGGGAGTGGCGACCCATCCTAGACCTAAGGTATCTGAACAAACACATTTCAAAGCCCAAATTCAAAATGGTAACTCTGGGAGTAATCCTTCCCTCTCTAAGGCCAGGGGATTGGCTAGCATCTCTGAACCTCAAGGATGCCTACTTCCATATTCCTATCAGGTGCTCCCACAGAAAATACCTCGGGTTCGAGTTGCCTTCAGGCCATTACCAATTCAGAACCATGCCATTCAGCCTAACATCAGCTCCAAGGGCGTTCACAAAGTGCCTTGCAGTAGTGGTGGCTTACCTCAGAAGGCAGGGTATCACCATCTTCCCGTACCTGGACGACTGGCTTTTAGTGGGTCAGTCACCTTTACAGGTCAAGTCAGCTCTTCAGACTACCCAGGACCTACTCAGCTCCCTTGGGTTTCTTCTCAATCTTCCAAAGTCTGTACTCGAACCAGTTCAACTTCTCACTTTTATAGGCATGGAGTTGGATACTGTACAAGCAAAAGCCTTCCTTCCCCTGGCAAGGGTAAAAGCCCTAGTGGATCTCACTTCCTCCTTTCGACCTCAGGTCTCCCACCCAGCAAGACAGTTCCTCCAGCTCCTGGGCCACATGGCAGCTTCCACGGCAGGGGTGCAGGGAGCAAGGTTCCAGATGAGGGACATTCAGTTTCATCTGAGGTCTTTTTGGTCTCAAAAGAAGGATTCACTTACCAAACTGATTCCAGTGACTCAGATCCTGGTCCAAGCTCTCCAATGGTGGCTGGACCAGGACAACCTCAGACAAGGGGTTCCATTTCTCCCTCAAGTCCCATCAGTGGTTCTAACTATGGATGCTTCTCTCCTAGGGTGGGGAGCCCACCTGGGAGCCCTGACAGCTCAAGGGCTCTGGTCTCCACAGGAGTCTCTCCTTCATATCAATCTCCTGGAACTCAGGGCAGTTTTCCTAGTCCTGCAGAGCTTCTCGGATTCATTCAAGGGCAAGGTGGTCCAAGTCAGAATGGACAACACCACCACAATGTGGTACATCAACAAGCAGGGAGGCACTCGGTCCATGGCCTTGTGCACAGAAGCCATGAAGCTGTGGTCTCTGGCCTATTCTCTTCAGACTTCTCTGGTAGCAGTTCACCTTCCAGGGAAGGACAGCGTAATAGCAGATGCTCTGAGCAGAATTTCACAGGGACACCACGAATGGTCCCTGGATCCTCACATCCTGAAGGTCATCTTCTCCAGGTGGGGCACTCCAGACATAGATCTCTTTGCAGCACTGGACAATCATCAACTTCCTCTGTTTTGTTGCAGACCTCCAGCCCTGGGGACGGTTCTCCAGGATGCTCTCTTTTTGGACTGGAAGGGCAGGTTTCTCTATGCCTTCCCTCCCTTCCCTCTGCTGCTCAGAGTTCTGATCAAGATCAGGACTCAACCCTGCACAGTGATACTGGTGGCTCCAGATTGGGCCAGTCAGCCTTGGTGTCCTCTACTGCTGTCCTTGTCAGTGTCATGTCCCCTGTCTTTGCCCAGGACATACAATCTTCTGTCCTCCTCCCAGGGGCGGATCTGGTACCCCACTCTCCAGTCTCTCAATCTCAAGGCCTGGCTCTTGAAGAGTTAGAATATGCAGCTCTACATCTTTCTCAGGGAGTTCTGGATAGTCTGAAGGTCTCCAGGAAACCTTCCACTAGAAAAACTTACAACTCCAAGTGGAAAAGGTTCAGTATTTGGTGCTCTCAGAAAGGCAGCCTGCCCGATTCTGCAGACATTTCCACAACCTTAGACTATCTAGTTCATCTCAATGGTTTAGGCCTTAGGCCTGCCGCTCTGAAGGTTCATGTAGCAGCTGTCTCTGCATTCCTCTCAGCAGGGAAGGGCTCTTCCCTGGCATCTCATCCTGTTTTCCGAAAGTTTTTCAAAGGTCTGGTTCACATTAATCCTCCCTTTAGGGAGCCCACTCCGCCTTGGGATCTTAATGTCTGCATAGCTCAACTAATGCAGCCACCCTTTAAACCTCTGGCTTCGGCCGAATTGAAGTACTTGACCTGGAAAACTGTGTTCCTGGTGGCTATTACTTCTGCCAGGCGGATTAGTGAGTTACAGGCTCTGTCAGTGGAACCTGACTTCATCTTCTTCCATAGGGACAAAGTGGTCCTAAGAACCAGTAGGAGGTTCTTGCCCAAAGTGGTATCAGATTTTCATCTGAACCAGTCTGTATCTTTCCCTGTGTTTTTCACTGACCATTCTTCTTCAGGTGAAAGAAGGTTACACAGTCTGGACGTTAAGAGGGCCCTTAGCTACTATATTGAGCATACTAAGGCACATAGAAATGACTATCTTCAATTGTTTCTCACTTATGATGAAGTGGGGAAAGGTAAGCCTGCCACTAAAAGAACTATTGCCAGGTGGATTGTTTCTTGTATACAATTTTGTTATGACAAGTTGGGTAGGATGCCCCCTTCAGGCCTGAGGGCTCACTCGACTAGGGGTACAGGTGCTTCTCTAGCTGCAGCCAGAGATATACCTTTGTTAGAGATCTGTAAAGCAGCCACCTGGAAAACAGTACATACTTTCACCAAGCATTACTCCCTGGACATCCAGGCTAGGAGTGATACTAGGTTTGGTACAGCAGTACTGCAGAGCCTCTTCCCAAAGTAGGTTCTGCATTCCCTCCTCTATAGAGAACTGCTTGGCAGTCTGCATTATGTCTGTATACAGCAAGACTTCATGTTGTTTGAAGAAAAAATTACTCACCATAGTAATGTTGTTTCTTCTAATGGAGTCTTGCTGTATTCAGACCTCCCCCTGCCTCCCCTCTCAGAACCTGGTTTTGGGAAGTGGGCTAGCAGGTACAGTGTTGCACCTCAGGGGTGTACCTTGTACCCTCCCTCTTGGATGGGGTAGGTGTTATTATTTTTCTGGTGTTTTACTTAAATATTGTCACTACCTTTCCTTCTTGGGTTCTCGACTTGAGTCTTTTGGGGCCCAAAAAGAAATCTTTTGCCCTTTGACTATATTTTGAACAATTTCCATACTATAGTATATTAGTTAGTTAGCTCGTAAGAATCTGATGGTTCACTGGGAAGTGCCACAGACAGAGGTTTGAAAACCAAGCTCGAGCTCAACGTTCTATGCTTCTGCATAGAGTTAACTCTTTCCTCTCCGGAGCAGTTCAAGTGCTGGGGCTAACTGCATTATGTCTGAATACAGCAAGACTCCATTAGAAGAAATAACATTACTATGGTGAGTAATTTTTTCTTGGAGCACAGGGTCCTCCATTATGTAGTACTGTGTGCACTTCCACAGGGAGATCAGAGACAGTTACAGTATGCATGCATGATGGGAGCACAGAGCCCAGAGGACCCTGCACTCCCACAACCACATACGAGTAACATTACACTTTCTCAAAAAAAAAAGGGGGGGGGAGGAATTCATTGCAAAAAACTCCATTAATGCATCAGTTAGGGTTGATATTACAGTGACAAAAGTTTGGAAATTTGGTGTTACGGTTACCAACACCACCACCCCACCCACTCCATACACCAACAGGCATCGGAGTGCACCTTGGGGTCATCGGGCCTAACTTCCACCTCATTCTCCTATACTGTACCATCTCAGCTTTCTTACACATGGAATGGGGTGAGAGTTAGGCCCGATGACCCCAAGGTACAAACCAGCGGCTGTTGGTGTGTGGAGGGGATGGGGTGGGGTGGTAGGGTTGGTAACCCTAATACCGAATTTCCAAACTTTTGTCACTGTACTATCAGCCCTAACTGATGCATTAACAGTGTGTTTTGCAAAATATATATATGTATGTATGTGTGTGTGTGTGTGTGTGTGTGTGTGTGTGTATATATATATATATATATATATACATATATATATATATATATTGCAAAACACTATGTAATATGCGATGGGGGACCGTGGGATAAACTAGTTATTTTCACAAGTTCCTGGTGACCTCGGGTAGCCTCACGAGTGGCGTAGTGGAGCCACAAGTGGTTTACCCAAGGTCACAGAGGACGTGTGAAAATAACTAGTTTATCCCACGGTTCCCCATCGCATGTGCAATTTATGCAGTGGGTTTTGTGGTGGTTTTGGTTGTGTTTGTGGTTGTAGTTTTTTTTATTTTATTGTTTTTTGAATGTGGACTATTTTGTTTCTGTGGTGGTACTCCACCGTGTTGCTTGCTTTGTGAGAGGGTGTGTGGTTGTGGGCTTTGATTGGCTAGTTCAGTGAATGGAAGGTGGCTGGAGTGATTTCATTGGCTGAGGTAACGTAGGAAAGTGGCTTTGATTGGCTGGGGGCATGTCTTGGAGTGGGAGGGTTGGAGTGATTGATGTGTGTGTGTGTGTGTGTGTTGTTGTGATTGGTTGCGTGTGGGATGAGTGTGCTTTGGGATTGGTTGGCGGGCATGGCTAAAATTTGTACCGCAGTTTCGGTAGGAAGGAGTTCGAGGAGGATGTCTCGTTCGAGAGCTCGATGTGGTGGCCTTCTGGAAAGCGGGAGTTCATCATTTGTGCTGCCAGGGAATGTAGCATTGTTGTTGACGTCGGAGTACTCGTGAGTCGGTCAGTGGATCTATGGAACAGTTCAAGGAGGATCCAGTGAATTTTGATGGTGAACGTGGTGGCATGGTGTTTTCTTTGTTGATGGACTTCGGAGGATGATTTCTTGCGCAGTTGGAGTTTTTCTGGATTTTGGATTGCTTTCTTCTTTGGATGCTTTTTTTTTTCTCTTGGTGGATTCATTGTTTTTTTTTGGGGGTGGGGGGTGAGTTGCTGATGATTTGGTCCTGGATCATATTTCTCTGATTTTATTCAACTCCCTGTGGATTAAGACGTTGAAGAGTTGATTTTTACAGTTGGACTCTTTCTGTTTGGCTTAATTTGGTTTGGTATTTTGCAAGGAATAAACAGTGACAAGGTAAGAAGTTGTTGCAATATTTATTAAAGAGAAAAAGAGAACAGTGACATTTGTGCTTATTGTAAACCGAAGAAGTGCAATAGTTTTTAACAGTGTATAGGTTTGTGAGATTTTTTAAACTTGCAGTAAACACTTTATTTTCAGAAGAAAAACACACTTTTGAAGAACCTTGGGGTATGGGGGTTGAGGTAAGGTAAGGGTAGTGGGGTGAGGGATGAGTTTAGGTCTGTGTTCTAGTCCATAGGATTTTATAGAGTCCTTTTATCATGAAGAATGTGTATTTTTTTGATTATTTTCTGTATTTAGATTCAGATCGCATTTCCGGTAGTAGTTACTTTCTATTCCAGAGATGGTGGTGGTCAGAAGGTGTTTCTTTTCTCCTGTGTGTTTGCAGGTTTTTAAAAAGGAAGGTTCAGTTATTCTTAGATGTTCTTTCTGCTTTGGGAGGCTTTTTTTCTGGAGGGTCCATTTATTCTCAGGTCTTTTTTTCTGCTTTTACAGGATTTTACAAAGGAACGTTCAGGTATGCACAGATCTTCTTTCTGCTTTTGCAGGTTTTTTTCTCAGGAGGGTCCATTTATTTTCAGGTCTTTTTTTCTGCTGTAATCAGATATTCTTTTTGCTTTTACAGTTTTTGACTTTTTTTTTTTATGTACAGTAGATGGTGGTTTTCAAGTTCATTCAGAGTCACTGTCAGTATCTAACACCATTGGTCTCTTTTTGACATAGCTGTCATACTTGTTACCTACAGGTGGGGGGAAGGGAGAAAGAGGATTATAAGTTTAGTTTGCAATGTGTAGTAATGTGGGGGTGGGGTTGGGAAAGGTGGAAGTTGTGGTAATGGGTTGGTATTGGGTGGAAGGGTTTTTTTTTTTTTGGTACTTTTATTTATTTATTTATTTATTTATTTATTAGCTTTTGGTAACCAGGTAAGTGCGCTAGGCAACAGACCTGCCTATTTTCAGGCACGACCCAGGAGAGCACAGGACATTGGCTACAATATGCAGAAATGCACAGACATAATATAGGTGTACAGGAGCAAAACAAGATATACATTGGGTAGCACAGTAATAGTTACATAAGGGTACATTTTAGGCATAGATCATAATAAGGATGTAAAATAAAGCAATTAGGGTAACCATAAGACAGCTGAGGACAGTAAAGACATCAAGGTTCATAGCCACCTAGACAAGCATATTGCATGGGAGAACATTTGTGTGACTGTTGTAGGTAGTGCAATGATGCTTACCTTGTATAATATTGAAGATCACTTGTTTTGTATGAATGGTGGGGTTGCTGATGCATGTTCCCAGTAGCTCTTTGTAGTTTGTGGGCACGGTGGCCAGCTCCTGTTGTTGGCAGGGAGGTGTGGGCTGTGGAACCTGATCACCACTTAGCAAGGTGCTTATTTGGTGCTGTTTGGAGTAGTTGAGCTTTGAGTATTCATTCAGGCTTTGCAGCTGTTTATGGACTGAAATCTGTATGTTTATAATAAATATATTATATATATCAGGGTTGAGCAAGGGTTTCTGTGTTAAACCTCAAATTTTGCACTTTAATAACTTTGCAACCATTCAATGGATTTGCACAATATTTTGCATGCGCAGTCTCCCGGGGTAGATCTCTTGACGTGCTAAGTGTCGTTCCAGTCAGATATGCAGATCTTGAGATCGAGATAGTGAAAAAATCTGAAAATTAACCACTTTTTGCAGTTTTTTTTCTCAACGCACTGCGCACAGACAATGTTAAATTTTGGTTTGAATGTTTATGGTAGAAGAGATTGGGTCACAGAACAGGCCAGTGTTTATTTGGTGAGAACATACTAATCCATTCCAAAGTTATAGCATTTTTAATTTTCCATTATTTTGAATGGGATTTTCATTTTTCAAGATAGCTGCAAGGTACGAATAAGGATCTTTGTTCGTGCGGGTGCATTCGTTCCTTGTTCATGAGCCGCCATCTTGTTTGATTATTTTTCCCAAAAAAACTGTCATAACTTTGCCCAGGGATGTCTGTTTGAGACATCTAACTATGGTTCTTGCTCATCGGGAATTGATGAGCTCTTTGTGTTTTGTTGCGTTTATTTGCTCCTATTTTTTATGTTTTTTAACATTTTAAATCCTTTTTTTTAAATATCTTTCTTATTAAAAAGGTTTTTTACACTTTGTCAAGAGTACATTTCATACGTTATATTGTATTGCCACGTATCTTCAGTCATTTCGTATTATTGTCAGTTAATATAATCCACCCAAAGGTCTAGATAATTGGTATAATGATTATACAACTTTTGGGTCATAGACCGTTCAGAAGATAAAGCTCCAGCTCCATTATGTACCCTCCGTCCCTTGTTTATCCCTTATCTTTATGTCTAATCTCTCTTTTCTTTTATAGCCGGGGTTCTAAATGTACTCTTCTTTATATATTTAGTCCCCACATCTTTAATTAATTTCCCTAGTCCCTCTGCTCTCTCTTAATACTGGATCATCCCTCCTGTGCCATCCCGCAATAGACCAAATTAAATTAAGGGCAAAAGGCTGGTTCCACCAATGCTTGGTAGAACACCCATCCCTGCCATTTCATCATGTATATTGGAGCTTTATCTTGAATTTTAGCATTGAGGCTTTCCATTGTATATAAGTCGGACATAATAGCTCTCCATTCCGATATTGTTGGAATTGTAATGGACATCCATCTGCGAGTAATGGACTTTTTAGCAGCCAAAAGACTGGAAGGCAAAAGGGTTTGTTCCCATGGAGGGGAGTGTTCTGGAAAGATCCCCAGCAGTACCTGCTCAGCTGTTAATTCTACCACCTGTCGTAGTAAATTAGTAAGTTCAGTTTGTAGGGATAGCCAAAAGGGCATCAAGCAAGGACACTGCCAGGATATGTGTCCCAATGACGCCCTAGGGCATCTGCATTTTCGCCAGCAGACTCCATATTCTTCTGGAAGGAATTTAAGTAGAACCGCAGAGGCTCGAAAAAAGCGGGAACGACACTTCCACGCAAATTCCCTCCAAAATGGAGAGGAAGTGATCTTTACTGCACTCAGAGCTGATCCATTCCACTCCTCCATGGTTATATCTAGTTGGAGATCCCTATTCCACTCCTGTAATATAGATTTAGTAGATTCTTTTTGTTCATTTCTCAAACCCCTATATATGATTCCTATAATATGCTTTCCCAGGTTCCCCCTTATAGCTTCAGTAAATAATTTGAGAAGTTCCGGAGTTGGGTAAGGGATCCTGGGTTGGATTATTCGGTTTCTAAGTATATGATTCCTTACCTGGAAGTAACGGAATAAATCTGTTCTACAAAGATTATATTGGGACTGTAATTTTTCAAAGAGAAGTATCCCCTGGGGGGCTAGAAACTGGAAAAAATGTGAAAAGCCCAACCTTCTCCATTCACGGAATGTGGGGTCCATATGTGTAGGTGCAAAAGAATCATCTTCTGATATTAAGTTAGTGTATTCATATATAATACGCATTGGTCCAGTTTGCCTTATACGTCTCCAATATTTATAAGTCTGAGCCGTAATACCCGTTAAGGTAGTAGGTGACAGAGACCTCTCCTCTGAAGACAGAAGGATTTTTTTCAATATCAAATAAATCATTTAAATGAAATTCAGTATCCTTCCAAGGGGTCGAGTAGGATTCTGTCAGCCAAATTAGCATTATCCTAAGAAAAGATGCTTTAGAGTACAATTTAAAATCTGGAAGATTAAATCCTCCCTGAGCTAGGGATAATTTAAGGACAGACAGCCGTATCCTAGGATGTCCTTTACCCCAGATAAACATGGAGATTAATTTGTCCCATGATTTAAAATAGTATGTTGCTGGTAAAAAGGGAATATTCTGGATTAAATATAATAATCGAGGGAGTGTGTTCATATGAACAATTTCTATCCGTTGATGAAAGAGGGGGAGGAAGGTAGACCATCTTTCCATATCCATTTGAATAGTAGTCGTGAGGGGTTCATAGTTTAAAATCTCTAATACTTCTGGGTTAAGAGGGATGTTAATTCCCAGATATTTTATTTTCATAGTATGCCATTTAAAAGGTATTCTTTTTTTAATTGTTGGGAAGGAATAAAATTGAGGGCCAGGATCTCTGTTTTTGTAGTGTTTAACTTAAATCCCGCTAGTGTCTCATAATATTTTAATATTTGCCAAGCTGCTGGGATTGATTGGGATGGGGATAGAAGGGTTAACAATATGTCATCAGCAAACATATTTATTTTGTGTTCTTGTTATGCTAATGGAATCCCCTCTACAGAGATCGTGTTCCTCAACCTTGCCGCCAGTGGTTCCAAGTATAATGCAAAAAGATAAGGTGATAGTGGACAGCCCTCTCGTACCTCTGTTTAGTTTAATCGGGGAGGATAGATTGCCATTTACCCACACATAGGCCCTTGGGGATCTATATAGATTGCTGAAGGATGTAATAAATGAGGGCGGGAAGTGAAAGGCCTCAAGAGTTCTCCACAAGAATGGCAAACAGACTCGATCAAAAGCCTTTTCGGCATCTAAACTGATGAAAACTGATGGGATTTTCCTTGCCCTTACATATTCCTGAAGAATTAGAGTCTTACGGATATTATCCTTAGTACTTCTATTCTTGATAAATCCTGACTGATCTGGTGATATGATTTTTGGTAGTATAGATTCAAGCCTAGAGGCCCAAATAGCAGTGTAAATCTTATAATCCACATTTAAGATGGAAATAGGCCGGTAGGATGCCGGGTCCGAGTGGTCTTTGTGTGGTTTAGGTATTGGGGCGATGGTAGCAAAGTCCCATGATGGTGGGGGAACACCCACACTAGTTATCTCTGTGAATAGTCTATGTAATTTTGGGATTAAGTCTTTTTTAAACAACTTATGCCACTCGGATATAAATCCATCAGGGCCTGGGCACCTTCCCGGATTCAGATCTTTGATAGCCTCCTGAATTTCCAATTGAGTAATGGGTGATTCCAAACTATGGATTTGGGAGGGGGAAAGGGTGGGAAGGGTTATTTGGTCAAAAAAATTGGATATTTCTGACAATTTAGGAGATTCCTCCGGTGAGTATAGGTTGACATAGTATTCTGAAAAGGTCTGTAATATATGAGCATCCGAATGATGTGTTCTACCGGTATCAGGGCTTCTTAATTTCAAAATTGTGGAAGTAGTTTTCCTAGATCTGAGTCTCTGAGCCAACCTCCGAGGCCCCCTAGAGCCTCCCTCGTGAACAGTTTGTCTTAAGTATATTAATGATTGTTGTCTATAATTTTCTGTAACTCCACCTTTGTGTCCCTAATTTTTTGATATAGTTCCTTATCTCCCTCTCTATATAGCATCTGATAGTTTAACAGTTGTTCTGATAATTCAAGGTGCCTCGCCTCTCTTTTTTTGCTCTTCTTTCAGGTATATGCTATGACCTCCCCTCTAAGCGTTGCCTTCATGGCATCCCATTGTATCGCTTCCATAATTTCGTGAGACTCATTTTCTATATAAAATTAGTATATTCTTTTTTTTGATTACCTCTTGAAACTCCTTATCTTTTAAGGTTATTGGGTTTAGTCTCCATAAGGTCCTCTTCCTTTCCTGGCCCATATCTAATTTCAAAATTAGGGGGTGGTGATCTGATAGTAATTTTAAATCTGTTGTTATGTCTTGAACTGATGAGAAGTGCTTACATGTCACCATAAAATAATCTAGCCGGGAATACGATTTAAATCGTGGTGAATAATATGTATACCCTGGGGTAGAAGGGAATAGGCGTCGCCAAACATCAGTAATACCCAAATGATCCAGTGTTCTCTTAAATTGTTTTACTGTTGTATTTTTCCTATGATTCTGTTGGTTAGAGCTATCTAAGTATGGAGATACGGTCATGTTGATGTCCCCTTCCATAATCAGCTGGTCCTGGAGGTTATCTAATAGTGTGGATAAGAATCCCTTCAGAACTGGGAATTTTGTCTGAGGGGGGAAATAGACACTACACAGAGTGATCTTGTGGCCATATAAGAGACCCTGTACTATCACATAGCGGCCCTGGGTGTCTACATGGGTTTGTTGTACTTCCAAGGGGGCTGTTGATGGAATTAAAATTGCTGCCCCTCTTTTTCTACCCCTTGGATGTGAAGAGGCTATGACCCAGTATCTATCACCCCAAGCCAACTTCTTGTGCTCCAGTTCGGAAAGATGGATCTTCTAGAGGTAAAGATCTGCCTTCTGTTTATTCAGATATTGTTTAAGGCGAGATCTTTTTATAGGGTCATGAAGTCCATTAATATTTAATGAGATCATTTTAACTGGGTCAACGGACTTTACTATATCTTTTCAGACTAACGGTCTGTGTTTTCTTTTCCCTTAGGTGGAGGAAGGTTTTTTCTTTTCAGACCGGTCCCCTCCAGAGGTCAACGGCCAAGTGCCCACTATAAAGATTCGACTGACCTGTATATATGCTGTAAAACAATAAAAATGACTTTATCTTGACAAACTCTTGACTCGTGTATTTTTTACCCCTTTCCCCACCCTCCTCCCCTGTGTGATATCCGGCCATCCAGTTATCCCTTATTAAGCATATTTTACTTATAATATACCAGGTAAGTAAGTCAAAGACTAAATCAGTTAAATGGCTAATCGTTTGGCTACTCAGTAGTATTAACACATAAGCTTGATAAATGTCAGCCGAGATACCCCTCCCTCCCTTTATGCTTTTAACTCCCTTAATGAAATAACATAACTTTACTACTCGTATAGTGTACCTATATTTAACCTTATTAACCTTAACAAAAACTATATACACTGTGACTCCCAATTGGGAGGTGCCCAACTGGAGCTCCCCCTGAAACCCCCTGTCCTTGTCTCCATTGAAGCAGGAGAGGAGTATGGGACGTTATACTGTGTCTGGGAAACCGGGATTCAAACAACATGAAGTATTGCTATATTATGACAATTGCAGTATGACCCAATCTTGGAACTGCCCCGGAGATGAAATAGTTAACTTTTCCATGAAGCATGGAACTCTGAGCGCGAGCTCGGTTAGGAAGCTCTGTCTGTTGTGCTTCAAACATAAACTGTCAGATTCTTTACTCCGCCTCACTGAACAGTCGCTCCGGAGATTTCTCCTTCTGCTCGGTTCATTTGTCGGGTTAAAAAGTGTTATTTTATCGTTTTTTCAGTAAAAATTAACCGAAAATTAAACCGCAACCGGTCGGTTCAAGCTCTGTCTGTGGTAACGTAAGTAATAGATAGGTTTTACATTGAAATCTCTGTGTGGAACTTGTACACATTTATTGGTTCGGTTTGAACCGATCAGGTTGTTTGTAAAATTGCTAGTCCTTTTTTAGAGTGCGGTTCCCGGTTCTTATCGGTTCTAAAAAAAACGGATTTCATTACGTTTTTTTCCACGACCCGTGACACGGTTGGGAACCGATAAGGGTGTCTTGCTTGGCGGATTGCCATAAACGGGCAAGTTTGGTTAGGCTGGCATTATGTCTGAGAAACCCAAAGAAAACCGGACCCTCTGGGTTTCAGCACTGTAGTGTTTGTGGGGAAGCTTTTGCTAAGGCTGACCCACACACCACATGTGTCTATTGTCTGGGGTTTGACCACCTCAATTCAGATTGCCAGATTTGTAAGAATTTCCCTGCTGCCACTATAGAAAAGAGAGTTGGTAGGCTCAGGAAAGGGAGGCCAAAAGTCCGCTGACCCGATGGCCAGCCCAGTTGGTACCAACCGAACCGGAGGGAGTGCCTCTGACCAGGGCAATATCTGGCAAACGAAGAGCCGGTTCTGAGGAGCCAGTTCCAGCAAAAAGGACTAGAAAGTCAGCTAGCGTAGAGCCAAAAGTTCTCTCCCCAACTGCTGAAGAAATAGCTAAAGCAATTCAAATTGTCCAGTCTCTTTCCCATCCGACCGAACCGACACCATCAGGTAGGCATTCGGTTCGGCCGGTTCCACCAGTTCAAGTTTATGATTGTGAGGATTTTTATGAACCGGAGGAGGGGAAGGGGAATATGAGGAGAGTGAATATGGTTTTGAAGATCTGGATGTGCCCATTGAACCGGACATCTCTCCAGATACACCCTTAGGGGTTTCTCCTCCCAGGCTTTCTGAGTCCCCTTCTCATTTCATTTTTTATAAGAAAGTTGCTGAAACTTTGCAGCTCCCTGTTGAGGAAGCTGTTGATGACCAAGAGGAGCCTGACTATGTAGAAATGATGGATATTCCAGAGTCTAGGCTGTCTATTCCTTTACACAAATCCTTTCGGAAACAGACAGTAAAAGTTTTAAAAACTCCTCACAGTATACCTCCTGTGGATAAAAGGATGGACAAGAGGTACACCTTATCAGGTTCCGACACTGATTTCCTCACTTAGCAATGCAGCCATGTGGGGGTAGTGCAGGCTGCAGCCTGTGACAAGGCTAATATTCCCCAGCT
Source organism: Neoceratodus forsteri (assembly GCA_016271365.2). NCBI lineage: Eukaryota > Metazoa > Chordata > Ceratodontiformes > Ceratodontidae > Neoceratodus > Neoceratodus forsteri. The sequence continues at coordinate 1,630,587,858 of CM057453.1, forward strand.
CACCCCGAGAAGGACTCCAGGAAGATTGATGCTATGGCAAAGAAACAGTACATGGCAGCATCTTTGGGACTCAGACAGGCAAATTATGTGGCTTATGCTGCTAGGTACCAGAAATCCAGATGGGATACTGTGCTGGCTCTAGCAGAAACAAGCCCCTGACCAGCTTGCGGGAACTGGAACAGGTGGCTATGGATGGTATTGAGGCATCCAAGGTGCAATTTCATACTGCAGTGGACTCTAATGATGTGTCATCAAGAGTCATGGCTACATCTGTGGCTCTTCAGGATGGCCTGGCTCAGATGTACTACCCTGTCTCAGGATACCCAGTCTAAGGCCATGGATTTTCCTGTTGTGGGCAATTCTCTGTTTGGGGAGCAAACAGAGAATTACATGAAGAAAATGGATGAATATAGGACCACCTATAGGAGTGCACAGGCCAAGGAAAGGCAGGCCACTCCTCAAAAGCAGCTTCCTAAAGGCAGGGGCAGGCCTTTTCATAGGCCTTTTTACCAAACCCAAGCTTCCTCTTCCGCCTATGCCCAGAGGGGATTCTTTAGAGGGAGAGGCAGACGGGGTACAATCAGGCCTGCTCCCACCCCTCAGCCCAAAGCCCCTGCCAAGCAGGCACCCTGATGGGGTTGCCAGGGCCGATTCTTCTCTACCTGTAGGGGGCAGGCTGGCTTACTTTGTCCAGGACTGGAAGTCTCTAACATCAGACAAGTGGGTCCTGGAAGTAGTAAGCCAGGGACTGGTTCTCAGCTTCAAAAAATTTCCAAAGCTGAGAACCAGATCTTTTCCACCTGCAACTCCATCTGAGGCACTCGCCCTAGAAGCAGAGGTCTCTACCCTCCTGGCTCTCAGAGCCGTGGAAAGGGTTCCTCCCCTACACCAGAGCAAAGGTTTGTACTCCAGGTACTTCCTTACCCCAAAAAAGACAGGAGAATGGCGGCCCGTCCTGGATCTCAGATACTTAAACAAGCACCTTTTAAAACCAAAGTTCAAAATGGTGACTCTGGGAATTATCTTACCCTCTCTAAGGCCAGGGGACTGGCTAGCTTCCCTGGACCTCAAGGATGCCTACTTCCATATTCCCATCAGAAGCTCCCATCGAAAGTACCTCAGGTTCGAGCTGTCCTCAGGCCATTACCAGTTCAGAGCAATGCCCTTCGGCCTCACTTCTGCTCCAAGGGTATTCACCAAATGCCTGGCAGTAGCAGTTGCCTACCTAAGAAGGCAAAAGATTGCCATCTTTCCTTACCTGGATGATTGGCTCATAGTAGGCCAGTCCCCAGAACAGGTCAATTTACATCTTCAGATAACGCAGCAACTGCTTACCTCTCTAGGTTTCCTTCTGAATCTCTCGAAGTCAGTTCTAGAGCCTGTCCAGCTTCTTACCTTCATAGGACAGCAGAACTGAACACACAGGAGGCCAGGGCCTTCCTTCCTCTGGACAGGGCAAAGACCCTAGTCTCCTGGCCTCCTCATTCACCCTGCAGGTTTCTCGACCAGCAAGGCATTTTCTGCAGCTCCTAGGGCACATGGCTGCTTCCACAGCAGTTGTGCAGGGAGCAAGATTTCAGATGAGGGACATCCAGTTCCATTTGAGAGCTTTTTGGTCTCAAAGAAAGGATCCTCTTACCAAGTTGATCCCAGTAACTCGAACCCTGATCCAAGCCCTACAGTGGTGGCAGGATCAGAGCAACCTGAGACAAGGAGTTCCTTTTGTCACTCAGTCTCACTCCCTAATCCTTACTACAGATGCATCCCTCTTGGGTTGGGGAGCTCACATGGGCGACCTCACCACCCAGGGTCTGTGGTCTCCCCAAGAATCTCTGCTCCACATCAACCTGTTGGAGCTCAGAGCAGTTTTTCTAGCACTTCAAGTTTTTTCCAAATCTGTTCAGAACAAGATCGTACAGGTCAGAACAGACAACACCACTGCAATGTGGTACATCAACGAAAGGGGGCACTCAGTCTACGGCCTTGTGCACCGAAGCGATGAAGTTGTGGTCTCTGGCTTACTCCCTGAACACCTCCCTTACGGCAGTCCACCTTCCAGGCAAGGACAATGTCCTGGCAGATGCTCTCAGCAGGATTTCTCAGGGCCATCACGAATGGTCACTGGATCCCCTGGTCTTGGGAGTAGTATTTGCCAGATGGGGCACCCCGCAGATAGATCTTTTTGCAGCCCCAGGCAATCACCAACTTCCCCTTTTGTTGCTGCAGGCCCCCGGTGTTGGGCTCACTCCCCCTGGATGCCTTAGCCCTCAGTTGGGAAGGGAAGTTCCTCTATGCCTTCCCTCCCTTCCCTCTCCTGTTCAAAGTGCTAGTCAAAATCAGATCCCAATCCTGCAAAGTCATTCTGATAGCTCCGGATTGGGCCAGACAACCCTGGTATCCTCTCCTACTGTCCTTAGCAGTCCATCCTCCCCTGTGCCTTCCCAGGAATCACAATCTGTTAACCTGTGCCAGAGACGGTTTGGTATCCGAATCTCAAATCTCTCAATCTTAAGGCTTGGTTCTTGAAGAGTTAGAGTTTGCTGATTTACACCTTTCCCAAGGTGTAATGGATATATTGAAGGCCTCAAGGAAGCCTTCCACCAGGGCTACTTACAATTCCAAATGGAAAAGGTTTTCCATATGGTGCTCGGAAAAGCATATTTCCCCAGACTCTGCTGATCTACCCACAGTCCTGGATTATATGGTCCATCTGAATTCTCGGGGGCTGAGACCAGCTACCCTGAAAGTGCATTTGGCAGCTGTGTCTGCTTTTATTTCAGCAGGTAAATCCTCTTCTCTTTCAGCTCATCCTGTATTTTCCAAGTTTTTTAAGGGATTGCTTCACACCAACCCTCCATTCAGGGATCCTGCCCCTGCCTGGGATCTTAATGTTTGCATTGCTCAGCTTATGCAACCCCTTGAGCCCTTGTCTTCAGCTGAGCTTAAGTACTTGACTTGGAAGACTGTGTTTCTGGTAGCCATCACCTCTGCCAGACGATAAGTGAATTACAAGCTTGTCAGTGGAGTCGGATTTTATCTCCTTTCACAGAGATAAGGTGGTCCTCCGGACTAACAGGAAGTTCCTTCCTAAGGTGGTTTCAGATTTCCACCTTAATCAGTCTATTTCTCTTCCAGTGTACTTCACTGACCACTCCTTCTCTGGTGAGAGGAGGCTGCACAGGTTAGATGTGAAGAGAGCCCTTAGTTACTACATAGAGCATACCAAGGGTCACAGGTTTGACTCCCTCCAACTGTTCCTCACTTACGGCGAGGTTGGTAAAGGGAAGCCAGCCACTAAAAGATCCATTGCCAGGTGGATTGTCTCTTGTCTCCAATTCTGCTACGAAAAGTTGGGTAAAGTTCCCCACTCAGGCCTGAGGGCTCACTGTACCAGAGGTACAGCTGCTTCGCTGGCTGCTGCCAGAGACATTCCTATTCTAGAAATATGTCAAGCAGCTACCTGGAAAACAGTTCACACTTTTACTAAGCATTACTCCCTGGACATCCAGGCTAGGAGTGATGCTCGGTTTGGCACAGCTGTTCTTCAGAGCCTATTCCCTAAGTAGGTTCTGTCCCTCCTCCATGGGGGTACTGCTGTGTAGTCTGCAGTGTCATAATATAGCAAGACTTCATGTTGTTTGAAGAAAAATTACTCACCTTAGTAATGTTGTTTCTTCTAATGGAGTCTTGCTATATTATGACCTCCTCCTGCCTGCCCCTCTCAGAACCTCCGTTTGGGGTGTGGCTGGCCTTACAGTGTTGGCACTCATTTATGCCCGCCTTGTTGTTTTTACACCCTCTTTTTGGGGTGAATTGGTGTTATGTTTTTCTTTTTCTGGGTCTCCTGACTTGAGTCTTTCTTTGAGACCAGGAAAGGTGTGTTTAGGTTAGTAGCCAGTTGGCTAGTGTAGGTTTACAGCTTCCACACAGAACCTTAGTGAGTTTTAGCTCGAAAAGATCTGACAGTTTCAGTTTGAAGCACAACAGACAGAGCTTCCTAACCGAGCTCGCGCTCAGAGTTCCATGCTTCATGGAAAAGTTAACTATTTCATCTCCGGGGCAGTTCCAAGATTGGGTCATACTGCAATTGTCATAATATAGTAAGACTCCATTAGAAGAAACAACATTACTAAGGTGAGTAATTTTTTCTTCCCAGAGTAAGTATTCTAGCCCCAAATAGAATGGGAAAAATGCCATTCCATGTAGGTAACAGCATGCTCAGTGGCATTGTCATGCCTTACCCAAGTGGCTTACCACCTATTGACCAAGTTTTATGGCTTTACTTTACTCGTTTGCCTTAAGAAAGAGGGAAGACAACCTCTAGTGGTCTGTCTTTAAATTACAGCCTTAAATCGGTTATAGCTTTAGGTTCCTTTACTGTTCAAAATAATAATAAGCCCAGCATTTAAATCCACTTAACATGTCCTTATCTTTCACTTGTCTCTTGCAGTTTGTGGAAGATTAAGGTGTTGTAAGTCATGAAAGTGAAGAAATCATTTATTTCTTGTCTTCTGATAGTGTATTGCCCTTCAGTCATGACTCTGTTACTGCAAACAGTCTCCTGATTTAAATTGGACCCTCCATAATGGTTAGGTTCAGCCTAATATCGGCCTACCATAAGAGTGGGGAAGGGTCCACGAGAAGCCAGGTGCCGCAGGAGATACCCCTGGGAAGAAGGCCATAGTCTCTTTATTTTAAGCTCCTAAGCCTGAGCTCTCCGCTATCTAAGAGCTGTTTGTGATCCATAATAGCAACCCAAGGCCAATGACTCTAATAGTGTATTAAAATTGTTAGTAAATTATTGTTGCCTGGACCCCTTTGAGACACCCTCACCCAGGTTCCCGCAACCCCCCGCTCCCTCGCTGCCCCCCCCCACCATCAATAGAGTATTTTCAGTCCCAGAATTATACAATAGAGTAATTACCCGACCTTGTGCTTTTCAAGTGGGCAAAGTGGGATTTCTGAACTGCTGGAGTCGTTTCAATATGTCACTCATCTGAAGTTGTAGAGTCTGAAGTTATCTCTGTTCTGTCTGGTTGTTTTGGCCTAATCTGGTTTTTATCGACTCCGCTAGTTTTTCATTGATAATTCCCTTTGTTAAAAGATCCATTGTTGCTTCTATAGCGGAGTTATAAGTGTGTTGACCAGCTGGGAGGAAAACAGTCAATTACGCAGGATATGGGGTACAAAAACAAATCTTCTGGGCGCAGAGTGTAGGGAAAAGTGAACTGTAATCCCTTCTTTGCTTCTGGATAGCCGGAGCATAATCGTTGTCGAACAGTAATCTTTGTTCCCCCCACATTATTCTGCCCTTTTGCCAGGCCTTCCTTAAGAAGGTTTCCTTTATTTGAAAGCTGAGAAATCTGATGACAAAAGAACGTGGCCTTGCTTCCGGATGTGTGGGTTTCAGTCCAAGGGCCCTGTTAGCCCTCTCTATATCCAAATGGAAACCAGGATCCAAGTCCAGCAATAGCCTTAAAAGGTAGTTCGCATAGGCCCTGGGATCGTTTCTCTCCTCGTTTTCATGTAGGCCAAATATTCTTTTGTTTCATCTTCTACCATGTTTTTTGGCATCTTCTTGGCACATGGAAATTGCCAGTTGCTCAGTAGCTATTGTTCGCAGCGTCTCCTCTATATCATCCATTGTAGTGGAATTTAATGTTATTAGGTGGTCTGCCTCGGTCGTGCGACTTTGAAGAGTGCCCAGCTCTGTTTTAAGATCCTGCAGCGACTCGCAAACCTCTCCCCTAAAGTCCGCAATCGCCTGCAGGATAGCTTCCGTGGTGGCCTCTGCTTGTTTTTTAAGTATACCTTTTGTTTTATTTGTAGAGGCAGATTTTCTTTCTGTAGCTGGAGGAGGTCTGTTATGTTGGTCTCCCTCGTCAGACATGCAGTCGTCTCCTTCGGTTGTTTCGGCAAACAATTGAAACCTGTTCCAATTATTTTTTGCCATCCTGAACAGTGTGGGCATTATTCAGAAGTGTTACTAGCTTGTTTAAATATCAAAATCTAATGTTCTATTGAAGTTATATGCCCCTTGTTTTTAAATTCTAGGTGGGAGCCTCTTGATCCATGTATTCAGCCAGCCATACCGGAACTGGAAGTCAACATTTTAAATCCTTGTTCATGACTCGCTAACTTCCTTGTTGGTTAGTCCTTGTTCATCATGGAAAACAAGGAAATCAGTGTGCGAACAAGTATTTTCCTTTTTCATGACCAGATAGCCAAACCAACAATACTTCTGATCGTGAGCAGATTTCCTTGTTTGCTGTGATGAACAAGGAATTTTCTCACAAACTGGATGCTAGTTTTGGTCATCTGGTCATGAAAAAGGAGATCCTTGCTCATGAGCTGATTTCCTTGTTTTCCAGTGATGAACAAGGACTCGCGAACAAGGATGCTAGTTTTAGCCATCTGGTCATCAAAAAGGGAAGCCTTGCACGTGAACCGATTTCCTTGTTCGCCAGTGACTAACAAGGATGCGCGAACATGTAGTTTTCTCATGAACAAGGATACTAGTTTTGGCCATCTGGTCATGAAAAAGGGAATCCTTGCTTGTGAGCCAATTTCGTCAAACAAGGACTCGTGAATAAGGATTTAATTTTTGGCTGTGTGGTTGGGGAAAAAGGATTTAGATGCATTAAGTAGAGTCATTTGGTTGGGAAAAGGATGTTTTTCTGTCAGAGGTAATATTTTTCACCAGTATAGCATAGGATTGGTGAAAAATGATTTTTTGTGATGGAAAAAGATAGTTTTATTGTTTTGTTTTTTTTAAGGCATGTGTTCAATGTATTACAGTGGGGGGGGGTTCAACTTTTTTATGTATAACTCTGACATTTTTGGATGTTTTCACCCCAAATTTTTGACATGGTGTTTTGGGGACCCCCACCTAATGAACAGTGATGACAGTGGAGTAGTGGGAGCTATGTAGATACTGCCTGTGCCCCCACTCTGTAGCATAACCCCAAGATCTTACTTCAAGAGGGCTCTTGCAGTAGGTACTCACAAGTAGGACTAAGCCGCCAGGCGTTAGGAACACATGGAAAAATTCTAGCTAGCCGTGTTCGGTGGGGGACCGCCCCCTGATGTCACGTGCTGGACGTCAGCATGACGCTATACAAGGAGCAGTCCCCATGCCCGCCTTCCATTTCTTTCCCACCGTCGACCTGCGCACAGCGGACCTTGCAGAAGAACACTGCTACTGTTGATTTTATCTTGGATGAATATTATTCAAATAGTTTTACTATCAATCCGTATATTTCTCGTTTTTCGTTTAACAAAAATCGTCGTGTATGTCGTCTCCGACGCTGTCAGAATCACATAAGTACAAGTGTAACTCCTGTGGAATTCAGCTCCCTCACAAGGATGGCCATTCCCCCTGCCTTTTTGGCCTGGGCCCAAGCCATAAGGTGGACGGGTACAAGCATTCCCAGAAGTTTAATGCTGCCACACGTAAATGTAGGCAGCAGTCTCTGGAAGCCCATCTTTTAAAAGAAAAAAATGGCCAATATGGAGAAGGAGCTAAAGAAACTCAGGCAATCATCCTGCTGTCCAGAGGGCCACCATAAGAAGAAGAAGGACGAGGAGAGACATCAGGACCGGGAAGGGTCCCCAGCCATTCCGCTGCCTCCCGCTGGAGTCGCGATCCTTCGGTAACTTATTCCTCTGGGATTAGCCGACGGCTGGTGTCTACCAAGCGACCCCGTCGACCCACCCATCTGGCCGGGCTCGGGCCAATGGGAGCCTCCCGAGATTAGAGGCACCCACCTCCTCAGTGGCCTCCAAGATTTCATGGCCTAGTGGTACGAGTGGGACCGGTAAGTCGAGTTATGGCTCTGCCGGTTCTCGTGTGGCTGTGGCTGCAAAGCCGCCTGTCAGCTCCTCTGATGGACACCCAGCCCCGGATCTTCCATCAGGCCCCAATAACAGACCTGACAAAGAGGTGACGGCATAGCTGACGTCAGATACGCAGCTGACGAAGGACAATACTCCTTCCTCTCCCTTACCGCTGGCAGAAGCGGTACCTTCAGCTTCCCTTGCGGGGGATGTGGAGGCAGGAGATTACCTGCCAACAGAGATCTCGTCACCCCCTCTGCCATTGCCTTAGATGCCAGAGCCAGCGCTGGACCAGACAATAGTCCCTTCAACCCCCTCAGGCAATTCAGTCCCACAAGGCCCTCCATCAGGCCAGACACCAGGACCTTTGGGACCCTCTCATCCGCCTCTTCCATCAGGGCCTTCTGAGCACCCCGTAGGATGTGGTACAGACCTGACGATTCCTCCATCAGGGCCTTCGGGCCCTCCGTCAAGACCATCTGGAAATCCTTACGGACATCCATCACCGGGCTATCCTCCTCAGTACCCAACACCAGGATATCCAACGCCACAGTATTCGGCATCAGGATTCCATGTGCCGGGCTACCCTCCATCGAGCTTTAACTACCCCTACTACGGATACCCTAACTACAGGTTTAATAACCCTCCACCCCAGCCTCAAGTGGACCTTCAAGCGGTCCTTAAGAACTGGTGGGCAGAAGCAAAGTCACAGCTCACATTGAGATGGAGAAGCGCCAGCCGCCGACTGCCCCGACACCGGCTCTAAGGCCTCCTGCGTTGGATCCTTCCCCATCATCCGGCCCTAAGGGCCTGACGCAGGCCAATCATCCAGATTCTCACCACATGAGGATTTGGTCACCACTATATGGAAGCAACCTTCTTCTCTGGCCTCAGTAGCCAGAAAGGCTGACAGACTTTATCAATCTCTAGATGATAAAGACTTTCTCAGTCTTCATCCTAAGGCTAATTCAGTAGTCATTAGTGCGGCCCATGATAGCTCTGCTGAACCCGAACACCTTAGTGCTTCCCCCGATAAAGAATCTAAAATTCTGGATCAGTATGGGAGAAAGATTTACTCTTCCTTCACCTTAGGAATCAGAGCACTAAACTACGTCGCCCATGTGGGGGACTACCAAAAATCGGTCCTAGGTCAGTTGGAGTCCTAGGTGACTCTCTTCAAGACTACTCTAAAGGACAAAATGACAGATATAGTACAGTCGGCTAGATCTGCTTGTCATCACATGTTGCGTGCCACCTACGATGCAGTGAATGCTGCAGGTAGGTGCTCAGCTAATGCGGTTTGTCTGCGAAGTCACGCCTGGCTACGGATCTCAGTCCTGGCACCAGAGATCCAGTTGGCCATACAGGATGCCCCCTTTAGAGGGTTGGTCCTTTTCGGCAGGGACGTAAAGGACAAAATCACTGACCTCTAAGACAAGGGCAAGACCCTACGTTCAGTACAATTTATGTACAAGCCTCCACAGAAGCAAAAACAGCCATTTCAGAGGCAGCAACATCGCCAATGAAGACCAAATCAGAACCAACATCAGAACAAACGTCGGACAACCTCTGCTGCTAGAGCCCCCGGCTAAGTCCCACAAAGCCTCAGGAGCTGCAGCCTTAGCCTTGGCCTTGCCCTCCACCTCCTGACTTCTTAAACCTCCCACCTCCACTGCTGTGCCTTCCAGAGGAGTCAGGGGCAGTTCTTCTATCACCTACCAGAGTGGGAGAGAATAACAACAGACTTGTGGGTTCTTCAACTGGTATCTAAAGGTCACTCAGTAGAACTCATAAGAAGACCCCCAAGAAGACCTCCGGGTCATTCATCCTACCCGCCCAACCACCTACCCTTGGTGAAAGAGGAAATCACATTTTTGCTGGCAAAGGCAGCAATAGAACCAGTTCCCATAAAGTATCAGGGAAAAGGGTACTAGTCACATTTCTTCCTAGTTCCCAAGAAGACAGGCAACCTCAGACCAGTTCTAGATCTGAGCTCTCTGAATCTTTGTTCAATACAAGAGGTTCAGAATGCTGTCTCTTCCTAGCTTACTTCCTCTCTTACAGAAGGGTCAGTGGCTCTGCACCCTGGACATGCAGGATGCTTAACTGCATATCCCGATTTGTCCGCCACACCACAAATTCCTCCGATTCTGTTTTCAGGGGGAGCATTTCCAGTTCAAAGCACTATCCTTTGGACTTTCTTCGGCCCCCAGAGTATACCCGAAATGCCTAGCAGTGGTGGCAGCCTTGTTGCGCAGGCAAGAGGTCCATGTTTTTCCCTACCTGGATGACTGACTGATATCAGCCTTCTCCAGGGAAGCCCTAGTCAAGGATCTGCACCTTACCCTGGACACTTTCCACCAGGTGGGAATTGCAGTCAATTATGCCAAATCCCACCTAGTCCCTTCTCAGCAGCTCCAATTTATTGGGGCAGTTTTGGACATGTTACAGGGCAAGGCTTTCCTTCCGCAAGACAGGATATCTACCTTGCAGCACCAGGCACAAATGGTGGCCTCACAGAAGAAGATACCAGCCAAATCGATCCTGCGACTATTGGGGCTCATGGTGGCAGCCATCCCTTCGGTTTCCCCTGGCCAGACTCCACATGAGAATCTCACAATGGACCCTCAGAGCCCAGTGGCACCAGAGGGCAGATGAACTGGACCACGAGATTATGATCTTGGATCAAATGGCAAACGATCTACCGTGGTGGCTCAAACAGGACAACCTCTCCAAAGGAGTTCCGTTTTCATCATACAATCCCTTACAAACCTTGACGACAGACGCTTCAGGTCTGGGTTGGGGAGCACATCTGGGTCCTCATGAGACACAAGGTCTTTGGTTCCCACATAGAACTGTCTCTTCATATCAACATACTCGAGATGAGAGCAGTGTTGAATGCACTCGAGGCCTTTCACCATCTCATTCATCCTGGTCATCTTATGATTCAGACAGACAACATGTGCGTAGTCTGGTACATAAACAAACAAGGCGGAAACCACTCTTACCCCTTTTGCAGGGAAGCAATGAGAGTGTGGTACTGGGCAGTCGACCACAACATTCATCTGACAGCAGTACATGTGCCAGGTGCCCAGAACATCCTGGCAGATGCACTCAGCCACACGCAAGCCAGAGCACATGAGTGGGAGCTCAGACACTCGGTGGTAAACAAAGTCTTTGCAAAGTGGGGAAGGCCTCAGATAGATCTGTTTTCCTCCTCATTCAGCGCAAAACTACAAACCTTCTACTCGCTCGCTCCAGGGCATGGTGTTTTCTGGCAAGATGCGCTGTCTCTTTGCTGGAAGGGGAGGTTCGTGTATGCCTTCCCTCCACTTCCGTTGATCCAGAGAATTCTAATGAAACTACAAGCAGAAGGAGCTCAAATGATCCTCTTTGCTTCATTCTGGCCAAGACAAATTTGGTTCTCTCTACTGCAATAAATGTCAGTGGAACCTCCCTTTCTGCTGCTGGTTTCCCAAGATCTCTTGACTCAGGAACAGGGGACCCTGGTTCATCCAGGTCTCAAGTCCCTTCATCTGCATGCATGGCTCCTTCTGACATAGTGGCTGCCCGCTTCGGGGGTTTCCCCGAAGGTAGCACAGATCTTGGTACAGGCCAGGAAGCCTTCCACCAGAGCTACATATGCCATGAAATGGAAAAGGTTTTCCATTTGAGCAGATTCGAAAGGGACTGAACCCTTTTCCTGTTAAGCCACAAAGGTCTTAGATTACATGCTGCACCTTTATGACCTGGGTCTTAGTTACTCAACCCTGAAGGTCCACCTTTCCGCCATTTCTGCCTATCATGTCCCGATGGGACAAAAGACTTTGGCACAGCTGGAAGTATCCAAAACCTTTCTGAAAGGGATTCTTCATCAGACGTCCTTGATCAGGAACCCTGCTCCTCCTTGGGAGCTAAACTTCATTCTCAAAAAGCTCACCCTGCCACCCTTCGAGCCGGCAGCGAGTGCGGACATGCGCTACCTCTCCTGAAAAGTACTTTTTCTAGTGGCTATCACTTCAGCCCGAAGAATTTCCGAACTTCAGGCTGTCATGTGTAAGAAACCTTATTTGATATTTCACAAAGACCGGGTGGCTCTACGGACTAATCCCAAGTTCCTACCCAAGGTGGTATCTAAGTCCACCTTGAATCAATCCCTGGACCTGCCAGTGTACTATCTGGAATACTCCAACGGGGGGAAGCTCTTCTGCATACTCTGGATATACACAGAATTCTCAGGTACTATACGGACAGGACTAAGTCTCTCCATAAATCTGACCAATTGTTTGTTTTCTTTGCACCCAAAAGAGAGGGCGCAGCGGTTTCTAAACAGTGTTTATCCAAATGGTTGGCAAACTGCATTACCTTCTGTTAGCAGAAGTACCACAAAACCCTTCCGGGTCAGGTTAAAGGACATTCAGCCAGAGGTATGGCTGCTTCTACTGCTTGTTTCAGGAATGTTTCAGCTGCAGACATCTGCGCAGCTGCAACATGGAGTTCTGGTCATACTTTTACCACACAGTATAGCCTGGACATTGCGTTGAGACGAACAGCGAGCTTTGTCCTTGCTGTCCTAAAGGGGCTCCTTTCATGAGTACCTTAGAGTGGCTAGAAAACTCTCTCCTGCCTCCCTATGTCTCAGACCTGTCTCAGATCACTGCTTGGGACTCAGTCCTACTTGTGAGTACCTACTGCAAGAGCCCTCTTGAAGTAAGATAGTACAGTTACGTAACAACTTACCATAGCAGTAGCCCTTCGAGAGAGGCTGTTGCAGTAGGTACTGCTTTCCCTAACCCAACCTCCCCCCGAGTTTCCTTCTGTAGTTTTTCATATTGTGCCTTTTAGGCTCCAGGAGCCCTCTCCTTTTCTCCTGTCAAACCTCTACAGGTCTCCGGCAGGAGAACTGGAAGGCAGGCGTGGGGACTGCTCCTTATATAGCGTCATGCCGACATCTGTCACATGACATCAGGGGGCAGTCCCCTGCCAGACATTGCTAGCTAGAATTTTTCCATGTGGCCCTAACGCCTGGCGACTTAGTCGTACTTGTGAGTGCCTACTGCAAGAGCCTCTCTCGAAGATCTACTGTTACGGTAAGTTCTTATGTAACTGTACTTTTTCTGTAACGGGTACATGTGCTGGGATAAAACGATGGCTATGCTGATAATTTGGTCAAGCATCTATGAAGGGATGGGTGCGCAAGGACCCTGCACTCTCACAGTTAAATAAGAAACATCACGCAGCATGGGCCCTGCGCTCCCATTGTATCATAAAGACAGATCTTACTTCGAGAGGGTTCCTGCAGTAGGTCATTACACATAGGACTGCGCCACCTGGCGTCAGGACCGCACAGCAAACTTTTCCAGCAGTATCTGATGGGGGAACGCCCACCCGACGTCACGTTACTGACGTCAGCGTGACCCTGTATAGTGGGCGCCCCACGTCCGCCTTCCAGTTCTGTCATGCCTTTGTCCTGTGCATGATACCTCATGGTAAAACTGCCCAGTCGATCGCCTTTAAAACCGCCTTTTATCTTTAAAAACATCCACAGGACTAAAAGTTCCAGAAAATCCGATCAGCTTTTCATCTCATTTGCTCCCAAATCCGTGGGTTCAGCGGTGTCCAAGCAGTACTTATTCAAGTGGCTCACTAACTGCATTCGCTTCTGTTATCAAAAGTATGACAAACCTCTGCTGGGGGAGGTCAGAGGTCATTTCACTCGAGGAATGGCAGCATCCACAGCCTTCTTGAGGAATGTATCTGCAGTGGAGATTTGTGCTGCAACTACCTGGAGTTTGGTCCCCACCTTCACCAAACATTACAGTCTGGACACTGCCTATAGGTGTAGGGCCTGGTTTGGCCTAGCCGTGCTGTAGCACCTATTGTCCTAGGCCGGTCCTGTACTGTCCTTTCAGTTGCTCTTCCTCCCGTGTCTTTCTAGGTCTCTCTTTCTGAGGGACTGCTTAGGATTCAGTCCTATGTGTAATGACCTACTGCAGGAACCCTTGGGAAGTAAGATAGTACAGTTACATAGGAACTTACCATTACAGTAGATCTTTGAGAGAGGTTCCTGCAGTTGGTCATATTTTTCCCTCCCTCCTTCCCCCAATTTTCTTTTGGGCTGCAGGATCTGTTTCCTTTCTCCTGTCTTTCCTTTAGGATCTCCAGCGGGAGAACTGGAAGGGGGGCGTGGGGACCGCCCACTATATAGGGTCACGCTGACATCAGTCACGTGATGTCAGGTGGGCAGTCCCCCGCCAGGCATTGCTGGAAAAGTTTGCTGTGCAGTCCTGATGCCAGGTGACATAGTCCTGTGTGTAATGATCTACTGCAGGAACCTCTCTCAAAAATCTACTGTTGCGGTAAGTTCTTACGTCACTGTACTTGGAGCACAGGGGCCAAAGGACCCTGCACTCCCACAGGCAAATAAGGATACAAGTAAACTATCTGAAAAAGTAAGGACATTCATTGCAAAAAACTTTGTTAATGCAACAGTTAGGGTTATTACTAAAGCAACAAAAGTAGGGAAATATGGCATTAGGGTTTCTATCCCTAATGCCCCACCCTCATCCTGCAGACACTGACAGCCATCTGGGTGTGTTTTGGGGTTGTCAGCCCTAACGCTCACCCCATTCCATAAGTAAATAAGCCGAGATGGGTACAGTATAGGAGAATGGGGTGAGTGTTGGGGCTTTAAACCCCAAGACACACCCCGATGGCTGTCGATGTTTTCAGGGTGGGGGGTGGGGCATTAGGGTTGGAAACACAAATGCCATGTTTCCCTACTTTTGTCACTTTAGTAACAGCCCTAACCTATGCATTAACAAAGTTTTTTTACAATGAAAATATATATTGCAAAAAACATCAGTAATGCATCAGTTTAGTGTTAAAACGACAAAAGCCGGGAAATGTGGCATTAGGGTCTCCAACCCTAAAACCCCATTCCCCACCCTGCACAGAGCCACAGGCGGGGGAAGGGGTTGTCCTTGGGGTTGTGAACCCTAATGCTCACCCTATTCACCTATGCTGTAGCCATGTCACCTAATTTTGGAATGGAATGGGTGAGTATTAGGGTTCACAACCCCCAAGACAGCCCCCTCCCCTGCCTGTGGGTCTGTGCAAGGTGGGGAATGGGGTGTTAGAGTTGAAACCCTAATTACACATTTCCCTACTTTTGTCACTTTAACCCTAACTGATGCATTAAAGTTTTTTGCAATTTATTATTATATATATTTGCAAACCATGAGAACCCAGTTTTACATACAGATTCATGTTGTATATTTTTTAACCACAGAGAAGCAAGGGAAGGAAAAATAATCGATATAGCAAATGAAGGAATTGAGAAAACAAAGGGAAATTGTGAGACCCTACTCTTGGATGTGACTGCAGCAAAGGTGCTCCAGTTAACATCTGGCATTTTCAGGTCCCCCATCAACAATATCTCCCCTTTTTCTGCCATCCTAAGGATGCCTTCTATCATTTCCTTGTCCATTTCCTCCCCTGTGAGAGGGGGGTCTGTATACAACCCCCCTGCAGATTGCGGTGCCATTTCCTGTCTCCAGGATGGCCCACAGTGCTTCCGCTCCTCCCTGTTTACCCTTAAGTTCCGTTGCTTTGATCCCTTCCCTTATGTAGAGAGCTACTCCTCCTTCTCTTCTACCCTCCCTGTCTCTCCTGTAGATCATGTACCCTGGTATGTTGACATCCCAGTCGTGGTGCTCTGTGTACCATGTTTCTGTGACTGCTACAATATCCAGGCATCCCTCTTCCATCAAGGCCACTAGTTCAGGGAGCTTGTTACCCAGACTATGAGCATTGGCACTCATTGCCCTCCATTTTTTGATGGCCTTGCCCCTTTTAGCCCCATCCCTGTCCTTACTGTCTTTGCCTTTTTCTCCATTTGCCCCAGCCCTTCTCCCTATCGACCTTTCTGTTTTGGTGTTTACCTTGTTAACTACCCTGTTTTGTGAGGGGCTGGGACTTTCCTGCTCTTTTTCAGTGCCCCCCAAACTAGTTTAAATGCTTGCCAAGGAAGCAGTTAAACCTGTCACCTAGGATCCTGGCTTCCCTCCTGGACAGATGCAGACCATCGCACCAGTATTGGCTTGCATCCCTCCAGGTGGACCCCCAGTCCCCAATGAAGCCAAAACCCTGAGCTCTGCACCAGTTTTTCAGTTGAATCCCATGGTTGTGGAGCACCCTAGCCTCATCCATGCCATAGACAGGCAGTGACTCCAAGAAGGTTACCGTGCATGCTACTTGTCTAAGGCCCCTCCCCAACTCCACAAACTTCCCCCTGCATTGCTCTGATCCCATTCCCAGCCAGGTCATTTGTCCCTAGGTCGACAGTGACATTCAGCTCCCTCCCCCGTGCAATGGCGCTTGTGAGGATTTGTTCCCTGTCCCTCCAAGCCATGGCGCCGGGTGTATGAATTGTAGAGAGGTAGAGCTGGAGGGATGCGTCTCTGTTCCAACACCCCTCACCCTTTCTGAGCCCACCGTGGTCCAATCACTCCTCCTTTTTGGCAACCTCTGAGGCAGTGGCAGCAGCCCTAGTGGTCCCTGAGTGGGAGAGGAGGTCCCCCGAATCCTGGCCAACTCAGCTTGGAGACGAGCAACCTCCTCCCTCAGCCCATAGAGGTGCCTTCAGATGGGACAACACCGCAGCCTCCAGAATGTCTTCCGGAAGACTGTCACTCCACAGCCACTGCACTGCACTACTCCCATCATGTCTTATTTGTGGCCCCTCGACTGTTGTTTAGTATGCTTACTCTTTCCTCTTTCTCCCTGCTTTCATACGGCCTCTGTGCCCTTACAGCTTCTGCCCTTCCTGTTCTGGGACAAGAAATTCCTGTATTCTTTAATAGTCTCCTTCTTACTTGCTCAGAGACAGACCTCCAGCAGCTAGGGGGTGAGGGAGAGCTGTTCTTTTCCTTCTAGAATGGTGAGTCTTTTGTGCCTCTGTGATTGCTCCCTTCCTGCTGCAAAACAGGAAGTTCCTGCTGTCAGGCAAATCCAGTGCCTATAGAAGTGGAACTGGCTAAGGGAGGGTTATATAGTCCCAGTAGTAGAGTTCTCTAGCAGCTGCCTCCTTCCTCTTGCTGCTCTCTGCCAGTATGTGTATACTTACTGTAACTGATGTAAAGCTCAGGTTCTTTAGTCCCAGTAGTACAGTAGTAGAGTTCTAGCAGCTGCCTTCTTCCTCTTGCTCTCTACCAAAAGCTAACTAGGGAAGTTTTAAATGAAGACACCTGGCTTGCCTAAGCCACGCCCCCTAATTTACAGCTGTCCTCTTCACCTAGCTAACTGCACATACACTAGTTCCCTTCCCCCAACTCAGACAAGTACACTAACTCTTGTTTTTTTTTTTGTTTGTGTTTTACCCTAATTGAAGGTCCCAGTAGTAAAGCTCAGGTTCTTTAGTCCCAGTAGTATAGTAGTAGTTCTAGCAGCTGACTCCTTCCTCTTGCTGCTCTCTGCCAAAAGCTAACTAGGGAAGTTTTAAATGCAGACACCTGGCTTTCTGCCGGCCCGGTGGCACTGACGGTTGAGGTGCTGGATGCCACACCTCGTGCCATGCCAATGACCCGGGTTCGGGAATGGACCCGGGCAGTCAAGGGTCAGCGGGGGAGGGGGGAGAGATTGAGCATCTGGAGGACTGCTCTCTCTTCCCTGGGGAGGGCTAGGGAAACGACCGCTCAATGAGCGACCTCTGGCGGAGGCTGTGGGGGGTAGCCGAAAGGGCGTTGTGGCGTATGCCAGGGGGTGGAGCCGCGACTTGTGTTGCCTTGGCAGCCGGGCTTCACAGGGGGCGTAAACTAAGAAAATTACCTCTCTCCTCCCACTGATAGGTGATGGTGCCTCCCACCCAAGGACCACACTCCCGTAGATTGGGACGGCTGTCTCCTTCTCGTCTCCTCCTCACGGCCCGGTCTCAACCCTATAAGAAAGAGTGCCCTGGGCGGGGGCGGCCCTTCCCCAGAGGGTAGACTTAGGGGATGCCTGGTGCCGAGAGGAGAGGAGTTCAGTTGGGGTCACGCGGGGAGGCAGAGTCCTGGAAGGGCAGTCGCCGGGAAGAAGAAAAACAGAATTCGGAAAAAGAAAAAAAAAAGACACCTGGCTTTCTGCTGCCTAAGCCACACGCTCCAATTTACAGAACTCTTCTTCACCTAGCTAACTGCACAGATAAGTTCCCTTCCCCCAAATCAGACAAGCAAACTAACGCTGGTTTTTTTTGTTTGTTTGTTTTCTTTTTTTTGCTTGTGTTTTAGCCTAATTGAAGGTCCCAGTAGTATAGTAGTAGAGATCTTCTTGGACATAAAGTCTCTACCACTCATTCACATTAATGGGATCTACTCTGGAGGTGCTAGGACCCCGCGGGAGCAAACTTTTTTGCAGGAGGGCCAGCACCAGAGATGGAGCCGCGAGGAGAGGCACTCCCTCAATCTTTAGGCTGTGAAGACTTCTTTCTTGACCCTTCTTATATGGGTCTTCCGGACTATCTTATGTCCAGTTTTTGTTAGGCTATCCTTCTAGGTTAGTTATGCTGCACCTCCTTGGGGGGGAAAAGGTACTGAGGCGGTTGGAGGGTCAACTCCGAAATAGTCATTGCCGCACGAGCAGAGGCTTGCGGCACCACTCCTCACGGCTCCATCTCTGGCGCCGGCCCTCCTGCAAAAAAGTTTGCTCCCACTGGGTCCTAGCGCCTCCAGCGTAGATCCCATTAGTGTGAATGAGTGGTGGAGACTTCATCCAAGAAGATCAAGAATTACGGTAGGTACGTAATTTCCATTTCTAGCAGCTGCCTCCTTCCTCTTGCTGCTCTCTGCCAGTATGTATATACTTATTGTAATTGATGCCCATGCATGGGACAGACTTCAGGAAACGTCCACTCAGAAATAATGTTTTGACTATACAGTACATAAATAACATAAATAATCATTCCTTTTTTTAAAAGATTATCAAACCCTGCCTTTTGTAGAACAAAAATAGGGAGATGCCACTCTAAACCTTTTTCCATGACAGATATTCTAAAGTAACAGTTTAAACTTGCTACCCAGATGAAATAGTGTTATCTTAAACTTCTATACGTTTTTTATGCAGGAAACCTCAGACCGAGGAAAAGGGCAGGCTGCACAATCCAAACATAGAATTTTTTCTTAAGTAGAATTTATCCACTGACACCATCGTACTGGCCATAGTTTATCCCCAGAAAATGCAAACCAGACAACAATGCCCTCATTATTTTTTTTAATAAAATGCATTTGAAGGGGAAGGAGGAAGATTCTACTGGATTTGTTAAAGAACATATTAAGTACATGATTCTTGTACTAACTGTTTCCCTATTGTAGCTTTACAGAGGCTCCATAAATCAATAGACCTAACTCCATTAGTGACATACATTCCAGTTCGTCTACCAGTTCATTCCAGTTCAGGGATTTAATGCCCCCATCTCAAAAATACATCTCATCTCTGCATATTCTAACAGTCTGTTGTTATCTCCCCGTCGACTTGAGGGCTGCACAACCTCTAGGCCTCAAAATCTGAAAGATGCTCCTGCATGACCTGCAGTGTGAAAGCGTTCTGCCACTGAAGAAACATAGACTTTGATGGCAGATAAGGACCACTTGGCCCACCCAGTCTGCCCATTTCCCTACCTACTGGATAAGCTGCAGATTCTAGTTAACCAACAGCCTACTTCCTGCAACCCCCCACTATAATTGCCTTATGTCTGTCCCATGCATGTTTAAATTCCTCCACTGTTTTAGACCCAGCGACCTCCTCAGGAAGGCGGTTCCATGTATCCACCACTCTCTCCATGAAAAAAAAATTCCTCACATTACCCCTGAGCCGTCCCCCTCTGTCTTTAAATTGTGCCTTTTGTTCTTACACATCTCTTTTTCTGAAAGATGCTACCCTCCTGGACTTTGTTGATTCCTTGAGGTACTTGAAAGTTTCTATCATGCCCCCCCCCCTTCATCAAGAGTATACATATTAAGCTCTCTCAGTCTCTCTTCATATGGTTTCTGCTGCAGACCCTGCACCATTTTAGTTGCCCTCCTCTGGACTGCTTCCATCATGTCTATGTCCTTGCATAGATGAGGTCTCCAAAACTGCACATAGTACTCCAGATGGGGTCTCACCAACTGTCTGTATAGAGGGATAACCACTTTCCTTTTTCTACTTGCGATGCCCCTTCCTATGCATCCCAGTATCCCCCCTGGCTCTCCTTACCGACTTTTCACATTGCTTACCCACCTTTAGGTCATCTGATATGACTACCCCCATGTACCTTTCCATTTTTGTTGTTGTTAGTACCTCCTCTGCTATTGTGTACTCTTCTCCTGGGTTTTTGTTTCCCAGGTGCATTACTTTGCACTTCTTTGCATTGAATCTAAGTTGCCATATGTCTGACCATTCCTCCAACCTTGCCAAGTCCCTTCTCATCTTTTCTACCCCCTCTTGTGTATCAACTCTGTTACAGATCTTTGTGTCATCTGCAGAGAGGCATACCTTTCCCTCCAGACCCTCTGCAGTGTCACCTATAAAGATGTTAAAGAGGACTGGACCCAGTACTGAGCCCTGAGGTACTCCACTAGTAACCCCACCCCCTTTCTTCGGAATGTGTTCCATTCACTATTACCTTCTTTGTCCTGTTGTGCAGCCAATTTGCTACCCAGGCTACCACCCTGGGACCCACTCTCAGGCTGGCTAACTTGATTATTAATCTTTTGTGAGGAACTGTGTCAAATGCCTTACTAAAGTCTATAGACCTAATGAGGTAAATATTTTTGAATGTTACTTGTGTTCCTGTATGCGTACCTTAGTTCAACTCCCTATGCAGCGACAATAGTATTATTGTTAAACCGGCAGACAAGAGGGTGGGGGTGGGGCTATGTGATAATGGAATATAATCATTATCAAACTATGTGTTTAAAACTGCTACGAGATGAGATGAATTACAAACTACTTCAGGGAGACCCCACAGCAAATCTTAAGAGAGAGTTAACTCAGATAATTGAAAATATGGTGTTTTCCAGTTGTCTGAAAGATTGGGCAGGTGATTTTTTTGATACAAAAGTTTCCAAGACTACCAGTATTTTACACAGTCCCTAAAATTCACAAGACTATTCAAGACCCACCTGGATGTCCCATCATGTCAGGTGTAGGGGTTTATTTGAGTTGGTCTCAAATTACATGAATTATCACTTACAACTCTTCATAAAAAGCATTCCAACTTATTTAATAACTAATACACATTTTAGTAAAGGAAAAATAATAGGATTCCATGACCAGTTTATGGGGACAAAGATTTTAAGGTGGTTTAATATGAATAAATGGTGCTAAAAAATATGGGCTTGAGGGATCCTCAAAAATTTGGGCAATTGCTGCTAGGTGGCCAAATTCAAGATGGCCACCAAAAATCTCTAAAATGGCATATCTTAGCTCATACTTGTCATATTGAGCTGTATTCAGTGTCTACATTTTTTGTTTTGAGGGTCAAGGAATTAATTTCTTACAATAAAAACGTTATTTCTTGAAGCCAAAGACACTATAACATCCTCTTCTCAAATTTCCACAATAACTGATGCTTAATTGCAAGCTCCAGTAGCAAATCTGTAGGGTCCCAAAGGGAAATCACCAATGTTCTGTTTATAGTTTTTTAGTCATGGAGCTGACCCAAAAAATCAGTATTCAGTAGTTGCAAGTGTTTGGGTTAAGTCACTCTTGAAGAGAAAAAAATATCTCGCACTTAGTATTCTTTGAAAAAGTTTCTTTATTTTCGTCTTATTAATTGTGGTTTACCCCCAACGTTTCACCTATTTAGTAGGCTTATTCTGGGAGACTGTTGGAAAATATGGCTTAATTGCTTTATGGCTAGCGTCACTTTTCTTTTACTTCGCTGTCTTCTTATTTCAGTTTAATAATGTTTCTCAATTATTTTTTTTCTCTTCAATTTATTTTCTCCCCTTCGGCCACTGACCTGTCATTTAATCCAGCCACCACTCCACTCCCCTTGATGACCACGGAGACACATCTCGTAGACCAGCTGGCATATGCAGCTGTACCCACGAGAGGACCCCCCCCCGGTCCCCATGCCAGGCCAGGATCCAATACCAGCCACGGAATCTGCGCTCACGACCCCCACCAGGCTCTGGGAGTGCGGCCATCAAGCTGCTGCAGACAATGCTGCATTTTTCCTCCTCTTTCTTGTCCCAGGAGTGCAGACGTGCAATGACATCTAGCACTAATGTGCTGATGTCCACTGCACACCTCCCTGTACACCATCTCTGGCAGTGCTTCCAGGCATCCCCAGGGGCCGCTACAGAGCAGTGAAGACCCTCAGCCCACACCAGGATAGGAAAGAGAGCAGTCCTCTGGATGCTCAATCCTGTCCTTCCCCTGCCAATCCCTGACAACCCGGGCTCGAGTCCGAACCCAGGTCGCCAGTGAATGCTTCTCAATTATAAGCATGTAATTCCTTACCCAGTGAATTTCGCATTGCTCATGTCATCATTGCTGTATATGAGAGAGTATTTCTTGTTTCTTTAATGCAAACAGATATGTTTATTTTATTTTCTCACTCCTGTTTGTGAAAGTTACTGCTATACTGCTTGTGAGTTAATTATTTTTCCTTACATTCTGTGACCTTTACGTGCGTGCGTGTCAGAAAGGTCACAGAACGTAAGAAAAAATAATTAACTCACAAGCAGTATAACAGTCAATTTCATAAACAGGCATGGGAAAATAAAATAAACATCTGTTTACAGAAAAGAAACAAGAAATGATCCCTCACATACAGCAATGATGACATGAACAATGCGAAATTAGCTAGGTATGGCAACTACATGCTTACAGTGGAGAAACATTATTAAACTGAAATAAGAAGACAGTGAAGTAAAAGAATTGCGATGGTAGCCAGAAAGCATTTAGGCCATGTTTTTAAAGATATAGCAAGGGATACTAACAAAGAGAATTTCTCTTGAAAGAATAATTTTATTTCCGAGCATAAGATCCTATGAACAAAAGGTAAAAGTAAAATGTACAATGAAAAGATTGAAAATAACGAGAATGTATAATGAAAGAACATAGCACAGAAGGAGGATCTTGAAACTATTCTCACAAGTTCTATGAAGGAATACTATAAAATGTACTTCGCGTGAACAGGTGATTATATGCAGTGTGAGGGAATGTAAAGTTGTAACGAAACAGACAGACGCAGAAATATATGATACAGGCTAGAGAAAGACTGAATCATGAAATCATGTTTTATTATTAACAGATTGTATAAAGTGATTACTGAAGGTAGTCAGCATAAGAGTGGTTTTATCCACGAATGAAAATTAAGCAATAAGGCACAACAGGGTGTGTGTTATTGGGGGTTTACCCACGCCTTGCGTGGTGTCCTGGCGCGGCAGTGGCTAACTGCGCAGAAGTGGATAAACCCCTACCTTCTGTATAATGGACCCATGTGTAAAATGTGTTTAATTATGTTGTTTTATAAATGCATTTTCTCAGCCATGGGTAATGCAGGATTTAACCACGGTCATGTGACATGTTTTAACCAATGAGGTTACAGGATTTTCACATACCATTGTATAATAAGGTATATACAATGCATTGGAAAATAATGGAAGCAATTGGATATATGTATAGGCCAAATGTATTTGATAACAATGAAAATGCTTATTTTAAACAAAGCAGTAAGAATCATAAATACATCATTTGGCAGTGGTGTCTGGGGCTGGTTAAAATGAATGACAGTTTCGTGAAACTCAGTAAGAACTGGTGACTGAGATTTATCTAAAGGATGTATAAAATAATGTTAACGATTAATAGATTAAAGGTATTTATACAACTAAGGGCGACTATCGACATAGTATATCAAAATGCCTAAAATATAAAATAACTGTATAAAAAAAATTATAAAAATATGAATAATTAAAAATATGTATTGTCCAACAGTCCCCCAGAAGAAGCCTGTTGAATAGGCAAAACGTTGGGGCTAAATTGGGTTGGGGTTCCTTACCCACTAGGTCTACGCTGTCCACTGCAACGTTCGCTCTACCCCTTGCCTGCCTCTCCCGACTGCCTCATGGGGTGTTTGCAGTATCAGGCCCCCCCCCCTTTTACAGCCTCCTGTACCTGCTGTGCTCCTCACCCCTTGCCACAATATGGGATTATCGTGTTGACCTTGTAGTCGTACTCATGTTCGTTAGGTCTGACTCTGTAGTATTGTCTATATGCTGTACTCTGGCCCCACCTGTGTGTGGGTGAGATTGTTCCCTGTCTATGTAATGAATCCGTGTACTGTATTCTCTCTGGCCTACATGTAGTTGCAGGCCTGTATGCTACCCTGAATATGTACCATGTTTATTGTTTCTGTATTGTAACCTCCCGGGTCGCGCCTGAAAATAGGCACTTGTTGTCTAGTGTGCTTACCTGGTTAACAAAAACAAACAAATAAATAAATCACAATTAATAAGAAGAAAATAAAGAAACTTTTTCAAAGAATACTAAGTGTGAGAGATTTTTTCTCTTAAAGAGTGGCCTAACCCAAATACTTGTAATAAATAGCAAGTTCCCCCACCTCCAAAACTTGAAATTTGTGTTTCTAAACTTAAATATATAATGCATGTCATTTTTCAGTGTCAGAAAAATAACCAAATTTTATTTTTTTTAAATCTAGTTTTGCACAGTTAATATCATATTTTTTTTTTTATTGCATCTATCTTTCTCCTATCCCCGTATGGCCCCCACCTGACCAACTCCCCCAGCTCCATCCCCCAGAATTACCGGGGCTTACCTTACACCCAGGCCAGGGGCAGTGCCTGCGGAGAGTTGGTCGCCATCCTGCCGCCAGTGTTTTTTCCGCTTTTCTCCCCATCTTTTAGCCAGAGGACCCCAGGAGAAGTACACATGCATGTGGAGGCACGCATGCATCTTACAGCCCCAGTAATGGTCCCCCTCCGCCCGCCCTATTGGCCTATCGCCGGCACCCTTTCTTGCGCAGCCCCTCGGCCTCCACCAGGGTAGCCGTGGCCGAGATGCCACCCACCCCCTGGAAGGAGGCTGCCTAGCGCCCACCCCCCACGTGATGACCTCCGACGACCCGGGCTTGCTCCCGAACCCGGGTCACCCGCGTGCCACAAGGTGAGACGTGCAGTGCCTCAGCCCTCTGCGCCACTGGGCCAGCCCCCACAGTTAATAACATTTTTAATTGAAAAGTTCTAGTTTGGTAACATTAGTCTAATTGTACAATTATCTAATATCCATAATGTCTGAAGCCTTACTGCTGTCTTAACATTCTCCATTTAATGTTTTAAATGTTTTCTTCATTTGAGCATGCCTAAAATCTCCTACTCATTTTCTTCTTCCATGTTATTCTCAGAGCCAATATCAGAATCATAGTCTGTATCAGATTCTGCATCATCTTTTCCAGCTGTTGCTATGTTCTCTTGTACTACAGTATCCTTGAGGCTCTTTGGTAGAGGTGCTGTTGTGTATCGGAGAGGTTAACATTTCCCTTCAATCAGAGTAGGGCATGGTCCAGTGGTGATAGTGGAGCATCTGTCTCATCATAGGTGAGCAGGATATACACCTGATAGTTCATGTGCTTCACCTTCAAATCATGTGACTCACAGTCGGGAGGTATTTTCTTGGTTGATTTTCTCTTTATTTTGTCCCACTTCGATGCCCGTGCCTCAGGTAGCATCTTGCTTGTACTATCTTGATAGACAAACCTGGCAGTGAACTTTGCCATGTTGTCCAGATTAGTTGGAGTCATTGGTAGACTCTTTCCAACACCTGAAAATAACCTGTGGGCTGCTTCAGATTTCAGTGCAGTTTGAAATACTGACTTCTTTCCATGTCCAAAGAACCGAGACTGCATCTGCTCCCGTGTATGTTTATAAAGCAGTACAATGACTTCAGCAACTTGTTTTGAACACAGTGCCTTGCAGTCAAACATGTCCTTCTTCCTCTTCAAGCCGAGAACACCGTCAACCTGGTGTGATATATATGCAGCTAGGACTACTATGTCAGTGTCTTCTGCATCAAGTACAACAACATCCTTTACTCCATTCTTCCTCAGTTGTGAGTATATATACAGAAGTATCATGTCTGCTTCTATGTGGTGACACTGGAACTCTTTAATTTGCACATGTTCATCCTCAGAGGACAGATCTCAACAATTGTCCTTCAAAGAGTGTAGAAATCGGATGGTTGGATGTTGATGTGCAAACATCCTGAATTCACCCCTCAGGAATTGCTGGATATGTATTTTATTGCCTGGGTGTTTGAACATGTTGTAGAACTCATTTGAAGCAGGAAGCTCATCTTCTCTCTTGATACATATTCCGTGTCCCTTCTGTGTATGATGTGCATGTTGTCCTACGTTCATGCTCACTGTCTTTAATGCTCATCTCCATGTCATATCGATCATTCACAAAGACGATCTCGAAAGCTTTGGGGTGTCAAGCCAGGACAAGTGCAAATACATTATGAGCATAATCTGCCCATGTGAAGTCAGTCTTATCATGCTTTTCTCTATCCTCTGTAGAAGGAGTGGCAAGCCTCCAAATGAATCCCATGTCTACCAGGACAATGTTGCTACTGACGGTGGAATCAGGTTCAACTTTTCAACTAACTTAGATTTTTGCATTTTGACCATAGTTCCATTAGGATTGAATATTGAGAGACATTCCTCTGTCACACAGTATTCCATTACTTGTGACAGGTCAAATTTCTCCTTGCACTTTTGAGCAAGAGAAATTACTTCTGCCATGGCATTGTTTTCCATTACACTAGTCCTCGTTATAATGGTTTTTGTTCCATCTCTGGTAATAGGTTGTCGATTGAAGATATACCTTGAGGTTCTGTGAATTGTTGTTTCAGATGATTTCTTAGTTGAAAACATCCGCTCCTGAAATAATTAGTTGACTAGTGATTCACCATCCTCATGTGCTGTTTCAAAGTCCTGGATAAGTTTTTCTGATGCAATCATTCCAGATTGGAGAGTCTTCAGAGTGGGCTTTGCAAGGTCAAAAGGATCACAATCCAGTTCTGTGATGCAATTATTGAGATCCTGTACTTGCCTGTTCATCTGCTCTGAGTTGGATGGTTGAATTCTCACTGTGGCATTGAGAGGTTGTCATCATGTTTGCAATGGCATGCAGCAAGACTCTATTTATAAAGTTTGCATTTCGAGTATGAGTTCGTAGCATCTTCTCATTCTTCAAAATTCTCATCCAACCAACTTTCATCTTTGAGCCCTTGTTCATTGTCATTTCTATCCATAGACCCAGTGGCAAGCAAGAGTAGGGGTTCCCATTTAGAGGTGGACTTAATGTTAGAAATACCATTGGAGAACTGACCCCGAATTTGGCATTGGCAGCACAAGGCTACTGGGTCATATGGGTGGCGAGATGTCACCTGGAAAGTAACCATGAGGTGCTTCCGTACCCCACAGATCACCGCTAAATACTTAACTTACAAAGACTCTTCTTGCTGGAGCCAGTGTGGCTGTGAGGACTTTACCCATGCTCATGTCCTCTGGTTCTGCCCGGTGTTGACAGGGTTCTGGGAAGAGGTGGGAAAGGCACTGTCACAAATGTTTTCAGAGCGAGGCAGTCTAACACCGGACATAGCGATGCTATTACACTTCCCCAAATGAAAACATCAGACATACCTACTCAGCATTCTTGTAACAGCGGCCAAAAAGGCCATAACAAGATTATGGCTACAACAGGACCCACCCACAGTCCAGAGATGGGAAGATAAAGTCAGTGATGTATATAAAATGGAATACATGGCAGCTAGGCTGAAGGGAAAAAAAAACAGTCCTTATCAATAGGTGGACCCGATGGTATATGTATGTATGTATGTGTGTATATATATATATATATATATATATATATATATATATATAAATATATACCTGCCGACCAGATCAGATCCATGATGAGAGTTGGGAAGACTCTGGTTTGGAGCTGGGCTGGCCAATCCTTTTGATAAATTAACAGTAGATAAGCTATCAGAGAACTGAATACCCCTCTCACCCAGGGTATCTACCCCGGACTTATATCTGGAAATGTATATACCCACCTTATACATTATGTAATAGACGATTCTTTAATTTACTAGTATATTCTTTTTATTGTACACTCAATAGATATGTTCTGTGTGTGTCTCTGAATACAACCATTATAAGATGAGTCCATGTACTGCACTGAAAACTTCAATTAAAACTATAATAAAAATAAGAGTAGGGGTTCCCTGTCTTTGATTGTGCAAATAAACCATCACCCATGTACTTGAATTTCTCCTCAGGCAGACAGCTAATCTCTAGCCTGAACTCAACGAACCATTTTCCGTACTTGTCATTGTTATATACTTGCAGCCATAGCAACATTAATCTGTGTGATGCCTTGAATGCCTCCCAATCCTGAGTTCTTAATGCATGGATATTCATCATCAGTATTTTAGTCATATACATGAAACTGAGCCAATACTTTGCCCTTGAACTCTCAGAATTTTTCAGCCATTTCAAATGCTTTCACAACAAACGAAAATATCTCTTGATGAGCCTCTAGTTCATCACAGATCATCTTGAGCTTTTCTCATGTGTTTTTGGAGGGGTGTCTTAGTTTTTCCAGCTTTTCTTGTAGCTCTGGAGAAAAGTGTAGACCATCACTAAGTCCTTTTCAAATAATTCTGCGAGCCAGTACCTCGTACATCATTCGAAGACATCTGATGTTTCTCTTATAATGTTTTCCGTGCAGTGCTTTGTCAACCGAACCCTATGTAATCACACTACCAGCAACAAGAATGTCAGATGAACCAGATCCTTTGAATTGCTTGTTGATTGCTGATATGAAAGAACACTGTGCATGGAACGGACCTACAATAGGAATGAATTCAAACTGTGTAGGATTCTCATTTTTCAACTGAACAATCAGAGCATAGACTGGCTGGTCTCCAACCTGTTGAATGAAAGACATCGATTTCTTTTTCACTAAAGCAACTATGCGACACATCACCTCATGTGCTACTGACTTGTGGGGTGGCTTGGGCAATGTGAGGTAGTAGTATGCCTTGCTTTTTGTAGCCAACTTCTGGATATTGGCTTGAAATCCAGCAGATGCTCCAATCTTCCGGCTCTTTCCCATTACTATCAAGATGAGCCCTAGAATGGACCATTTTGTGAATCTTTTGTCCCGAGTGCTTTGTGGTGAGATATCAACTTCAGCTCAATATATATATATAGAAATGTGGCTTCAAGAAAGAACATTTGTATTATAAGAAGTGAATTCCTTGATGCTTAAAACCCCCATTTAGACACCAAATACAGCTTTATATGATAACTATGAACTGAGATATTAACATTAAAGAGATTTTTGGTGGCCATCTTGAATTTGGCCAACTAGCAGCAATTGCCCAAATTTTTGAGAGGGTCTCCCAAGCTCATCTTTTTTAGCACCATTTATTCATATAAAAAACACCTTCAAACCCTTGTCTCCGTAAATTGGTCACAGACTCCTAATTTTTTTTTCCTTTACTATTTTCTGCAGATTTTAAAATATATAAATCTTCAGCTTGAAGAAAGTAGCCAAATGTTTCTATTGGCACTTGATGTATCAGATTTATACACATCAGTACCACACACTGAGGGAGTAGATTCAGTGGGCGGTCTGTTATACACACATCAGCAAAATACTTGGGTACTGCAGTCACTAGCTGAATTTATATTCTAAAAACTACTTAAGATTTGAGACAGATTTTTACAAGCAAACGTGGCACAGCCATGGGGTCCACTATGGCCCCTGGTTATGCTAACACGTATGTGCATAAATTTGAATCTCAACTCATTCTTAATCCTGATTACAATCCTTTCCATAGAAACACTGTGTTGTATAAAAGATTTACTGTTGATTTGTTAATTATGATATGGAAGAGTTCTGTAGAACAGTTAGATTTATTCCACCAGTATTTAAATGATTGCAGACCTAATTTAAAATTCACCCACCAGCATGTGCAAAATCAAAAAATGGCACACTGAACAGACCAGTAAGCCCCTGCCTTGTTGCCTAGTTCTAGAATGAAAACAAGAACAAGTTAACTGAGTAATTCTGCACCTGCCGACTTGCATCCATGTTTAGTGACAGCAACTAAAAACAAGAAATGTGTTTAGTGACAGCAACTAAAAACAAGAAACGTTCAATGGCAGAATGACCCTCCCTTCAAATATGTTTGCAGCAACGTCTGAAACTTCATTACTCACTGTATTTTTGCACTTTCCTTTACAAATGTTGTTACATATGTCAGCAACAGCATCTGAAACTTGTTACTTTCAGTATCTCTGTACCTTCCCTTGTACAAATGTTGCAACAATGTCTAAGCTTGTTATTTTCCATTTTTTGCTTGTATCATGTCTACTGTATGGGACCTCATTCAAAATTAGCTTTGCTTAACTGAGTATCCGATTCATATGATGAATAAAATATTTTTCTACTTTACTACTATTGCTACTACTACTACTGCTATTACTGCTACTACTGCTGCTACTGCTGCTGCTGCTACTGCTACTACTACTACTGCTGCTGCTGCTGCTGCTACTACTACTACTGCTGCTGCTACTACTACTACTACTACTACTACTACTACTGCTGCTACTACTACTGCTGCTGCTGCTACTGCTGCTACTACTACTGCCACTGCTACCACTGCTGCTACTAGTACTACTACTGCCACTACTACCACTACTACTATCACCACTGCCACTACTGCTGCCGCTAGTACTACTACTATATATAGCAGTTCGGATAGTATTCCTTATCTTGATGTATTAGTTAAACTCACAGATCAGGGTCTCACCACTACCCTTTACAGAAAAGATATTGCAAGAAACAGTACTGCGCCTCAGAAGTTACCGCTCTAGAAACTTACTAGACAGTATACGCTATTCTCAGTTCTTGAGAATAAGAAGAAACTGTAGTGGGGATACAGATTTCAAAAATGAGATGGAGAAACTCAAAAGGAGATAGATTTCAGTAGAGGGGGATATAGCAGGCAGTTCCTACAGAAGGCTTCTGGTCGAATACAGGGAGTTTCACAAAAACAGGCTTTAAGGGATAGCAATAACACAAGGGCAGAGAACTGAATGGTATTTTCTACCAAGTTTAACCACAAAACAGGTACAGTCAGGCATATTTTGCATTCAAATTGGCATATTCTCTGGGATTTCACTTTGAATTAAAGCAAATTTGAAAGGCCTCCTCTGGTGGCTATTAAGAAGGTATCCACCATCAAAGATAAACTAGTACAAACTGATCATCCCTAGGGAAAGATAAAAAAAAGACAGCTGCTATTAGGACCCCTCAGTGCAGGGATGGTTCCCTGTGGACGCTGCTCCACATGTGGACATGCAAGTAAAAAGGCCATATACAAATATCCATTTACTAGTAAAGAATATCAGATCAACCAGCACATTACTTATGATACCACTGGAGTTGTGTATATACTACAGTGTCCTTGTGACCGACTGTATATCCGCAAAACCACACGTCAACGTAAGGTATGCATACAGGAACACAACTCCAGTGGGAGAACACTTTCACATTGCAGGTCATACAGGAGCATCTTTGAGATTTGGGGGCCTAGAGGTTGTGCATCCCCCAAGTAAATGGGAGATCACAACAGGCTGTTAGAATATGCAGAGATGAGATGGATTTTTGAGATGCAGGCATTAAATCCCCGAACTGGAATCAACAGGGAGACAAATTGGAATGCATGTCGCTAATGGAGTTAGGTCTGTTGACTTATGGAACCTATGTAAAGAAACAGTAGAGATGCAGTTAGTACAAGAATCGTGTACTTAATATGTTCTTTAAGAAATCCAGTAGAATCCCCCCCCCCCCTTCAAGTGCATTTTATATAAAAAAATAATGAGGGCATTGCTGTCAGGTTTGTATTTTCTGGGGATAAACTATGACCCGTATGGTGGTATCAATGGGTGAATTCTACTTCATAGTATCATAGTAATCACAATGGATATTTTGGACTGTCATCCTTATTTGCTTGCCATGAAAGAAAATGACCCATTAATACTCAATACTTAAGGAAACATTCTGTTTGAAATATGTAGCCTGCCCTTGTCCTTGAGCTGAGTTTCCTGCATTAAAAATGTATAAAAAATGTATAGAAATTTAAGATAGCACTACTTCATCTGGGTAGCAGTTTAAACTGTTACTTTGGAGTATCTGTCATAGAAGAAGTTTAGAGTGGCATCTCCCTATTTTTGTTCCAGAAAAGGCAGGGTCCACAAATAGTTTTTGAGTGGACATTTCCTGTAGTCTGTGCCATTCATGGGCATCAATTACAATAAGTATATACATATCGTAGCCCTAATGGGCTTGTACAAATGTTTAAATGAAGGGGATGTTTAATGTAAGTGCATACATGTGTGCTCTCAACTGCATGGCAGTTTTACCTACAGTAGGCTGGTGTTTTCTATAATCAACAGCTGCCATCCTCAGTATCACAGTTCTTTGTGTTTGTTGGTGTTTGGTTGCTTAGCAATCATCAGTGCTGACACATGTTGTACTGATGTCACAAGTTGTGACCTCATCAATGTGGGGCTGAGGCGGTAAATTTAAACTAAGCTGTTTGCTTCTGGTGTCTTCTCTGCCCAGACACACACTTAAAACAGCAAGGAGGTAAGAAGAGACTTTTAACTAAATAAGTACAAGGCAGCAGCAGGTTATGTTTCACAGAATGACATCCATAAATACTGTTAGCTAACAGAACTGGTAGGAATTTCATTGTTTAGCAGTAAATAGGCACTGACTACTTGGAATATTAACAATTACAAATTAGTAACACTTATAATGGCAAAGCCAGTATCCTAAATAGCAAAGGTGTAATGTAGTCTTTTGCACATAACTGACATCTATCACACTTATTTTAAATAGCTATGGGATTTCTGCTTTGCCATAGGGAATCAAGCTTGTCAGTATTCAGTGAGACCTTTGTGATTAAACATAACACTACACAAACACTTAACAGAGGTAATGTCTTTCAGTGGAGTTTTTCAAATAATTTCTTTAGAAAGCATGTTTGGTAAAAAGAGCAAAGTCAGGGGGGCGCTGTTGAGTAGCTATCTGGCAAGGCGTGCCTGGAGACAGCTCTGCATATCCCTGGCTAAAACTATTTAAAAGTACTTAACAAGTGGGAGAAAAGCGATCAGAAGTAGCAGAAGTGAATAGCCAAAAGTCTCTGGAGTTTGTAGATACAAAACTCAACTATGGGGCGGAACCAGAAAATAGCTGGAGGTGGAGCAAAAACCTCGGCGACAGTACCAGACCAGGCCGCAACCACCTCATCGACTTCGGGGTCGAAGCCCCCTTGGAAAGCTCTACAATCAGCTATGCAGGCTATTGATTTAAAAGTGGAGTTAATACTCCAGCGATTTGTGGAGCAAAATGCCAGGATTGAGGTGGTTTCCCACACCATGAGGATGGCAGAGAAATTGGCGACCCAAGCTCTGGCCACAACCTCCAAACTCGTTCAGGAGAATGCCCAATTGCGATATAGATTGGAGGCTTTAGAGAATTCCAATCGAGCCTCCCATGTTCGAATAATCGGGCTCCACGAGGGGACTGAAGGGGCTGAACTACTAACATTTCTTAAATCCTGTCTCCCTGAAGTATTGAATCTACCAACAGATCTATTGGCTGATTACCTGTGGAAGGCCTTTCAGATCACCCCTTGATCCGCTGGTCCACATGGGGATATGCCGAAGGTGATCCTGCTGGTCACGGCCAATTCTACGTTCTGGGACACGATCCTACAAGCTGCAAGATCAGCAGATGGGTTATCTCATGAAGGGGCGACGATTCATCTGTTTCCCGACCTGTCTTTTGCTATCTGCACTAGGAGGAAAACACTTGACGCGGTTCAGGCCAGGCTGAAAGGTTGGGGGGGGGGGCCTCTCACTCTCTCTTGATGCCGGCCAGGCTCCGAATCCATTATGGAGGGTGCATGTTCCAATTCAGCGATCTGGTTGAAGCTGGGAAAAAGTGGAGGCCATAGTTCGAGAGTTTCAGGCTCCGGAGGGACAACGGACCAAATCAGAAGAGGAGCCCTGAATGGGAGTTGGATTTAGACTTTTGTGCCTTACTTGAACTTAAGTATCCTTAAAATCTGTTCTTTATAGCCAAATGAATATGTGATAGGTTAGTTCTGGGCTGTATGGTATCCTTTAATTACTTTCTCTTTGTTATGAGATCTTTAGTTTTTACAAAAGCAACGATATAGAACCAGATGCCCAGAGAATTTAGTTGAATTCCCTGATTTCTTGTTATATATAGTCTATGGATGGGATGTGTAGGCTGTTTTTCTTAGGCACTCATCATGTAAAGGCAACCATTCTGGACTTGGGGACATATCAACACTGGTTGCTGAGTTTTTAACATTTTATAATGATACATTTTGGTCTTGTGCCCCAAAAACCTTAGATGGCTGCAGCTATTTAGTTTTTAATACTCTTGATAAAGCATATTTAGTTTTTCCCCTCCAATACCTAATGTAACTCTATATAGGTTCACAATGTCTATATACATTGGATGTATCTGTATTTTCTCCTTTTTATTTTGATGCCTTACAGACGACTGTACTCTATGTAATTGCTTTTATCAAAATGCAATAAACGTAAAGTTTAAAAAAAAAAAAGAGCGTCATTTGGCAAATAAAATAAATGCTTTAGTCTTAAATGGCAGCATTACTTTCCAGAAGTTCGAATGCAGCATTTAGTGTCGAGACCATGGGAACAGAGCAATCATGATTAGCTCTTAAAGAGACAGCACTTTGCCATAGAGAAGCAAGCTTGTCTATTCAGTGAGAACTTCATGATTAAACATAACATTACACAAATACTTAACAGAGTCAATGTCTTTCAGTAGAGTTCTCCAAAAATATTTTTTGGAAAGCACGTTTGATAAAAGAATGAAGTCAAGATGGAAATGTTATGGGGGCGTGGCTAGCGCAGGCATGATGGCGGCAGCGTTTTAGCATTGCTCTCACAGCATCCACATTAAAAAGCGCCCTTTTTCAGTGACGTGAGCGGCATTTCAACACCAACAGTACTCGGAGCGTTCTCTTTTAGTCATGGCAGCTAAAGGATCTAAGCATTGGCAGTCGAAGTTGCAGTTCGGGGATTCGGAACAGCGTCAGGAGGTGAGACAGGGCCTAGATCCCCCCGAACCTCTACAGGCCGAGCACGCAGCACCATCCGAGTCAGGAATGTCCAGTTTGGAGCACTCCCTGGCGGAGATCCCCTCTACCCTCGAGGCCATGCAGCAGGAGATGCGAGCTGGCTTTGCTACTGTCACAGCGCAAATGGGCCACTTGCAGGTGGTAGTAACCAGACTTACTGACACCACAGCAACCCACTCGACCCAGATCTGCGAGTTGCAACAAAGGGTTAATGATCTGGAGGACTCACTACATATTCTCTCGAGGGAGCGTAATCAATATGCCGACACCATCTCTGAGCTGCGGGGGAAAATAAACGAGCAAGAAAACCGCTCGCAAAGGTCGAACCTGCAGATAGTGGGGTTGCCAGAGGGTCTCGAGGGTCATTTCCCAGCAGAAGGTCTACAACAGTGGCTGGTGCAGAACCTAAAATTACCCCTGGAGGCGGCAAAATTTGAAATTGAGAGGGCGCACAGGGTCGGCCCTCCTCCCAAACCAAATGAGCTTCCGAGACACTACTTGATTAAATATTTGCGGTTTGCAGACTAGGAAATAATTTTGGCGGCGGCAGAAAAACAGGTTCCCCTAAGATGTGGCTCCTCGAGGGTTGGAATTTACCAGGACTACAGCCGCGAGCTGCAAGCTAAGTGCCAAAAGTTCAACGGGGTTAAGTCCAAACTGCATGACCTGGGATGGCCCTTTGCTTTCCTTTACCCGTCTGAGCTCAGGATCAGCCAGCTGGGGACACCATCTAAGATCTACTTTAACTACCTGGATAGTGAAAAGTGGGTAGCTGTAGCGACCTGACAGGAACGGGATAGATCGCCACGTAAGTGAAGTTCATGCAGTATAGTCACGGTTGGTGCTTTACAGGTCTTCCCTCTATAACTTTGATTTAGGATCCCTGTTGGTGTGTTCAGGTTAAAAATTTAAAATCAGTCAGCTTGTATTGCGACGCCCCGGAGGCCTTTTTGGCATGAAAAATGGCTCAGCCCAGTGTCCCCGTGAAGGCTCCCTTCAACGCTGCATCACTGTTCCTTCGCGCTTGGTCCTGAGGATGCCTGGGGGGGAAGTGCTGCATGCTGACCTATCCTTTATAGTGAGTGAAGTTGGATCAATCTGAAGGGCTGGTAGGTTGGCTTGTATTAACCCTGCTTTGATGGAAACATTGTGATTTCTCTACCCAATGGAACCACCCTTCATCTGAGTAGGCGAAGAGGTCCTGAGGCTTCAGATTGCCCGACCACATCTGGGGATGTGGGTATCAGCTGGCGGTATGGTGGAAGTAGAACTGAGTCAGGGAAGTGTCCATATTTGACAATGTACTTTGAGGGTTCCTGCATGAGTGGGCGGGATCTGCATGTGACAGCACCGATCTGTTTTTGAGGGGACTAAATGCAGACTCTTCATTAAGACACTACAAGGGCTGGAATAGCATGCTAATTGTAAAATGTAAAAGTGGGAGCTGATAGGGACGGGGGTGGGGCGGCGCAGGGCGCTGGTTATGTACTCACTGCATGAAACTCACCTCCTATTGCCTGCTAGGAGAGTTAAGATGCATGAGCTTTCCATTTCTCAATTTGTACAATGTCAGATCTACACTATACTGTTAGCACACTGTGGATCTTGATACCACTGCATGTTAGATGATGTTTTCTTACCAGGGTCAAGTACAAGGGAAGGGGCTAGGTAACAACGCTGAATATAACATGGTACTTGGTGTTTCACTTTTTCTTCCAGGGTGGAGGTTGCCTCGCATTCCACCCTTGGAGATTGATTCCAGAATCTGAGTTACGGATGGCCAGGGCTACACCCACACCAAAGGCAGGTAAGCTGGGGTGTGTTTATTTCTATCCGTACACTTCTCTGTCACGGAAGGCATATGATTGTGCCAGCTCCAAACTTTGAAGTCACTGGTCAGCGGGAGGCGTGACCTCCCATCCATACGGATGCTCAGGTAAATTTGGAAACTCGCCATCTCTGAAAGAGGGTTTGCTGACAGGGCAGGGTTTAGCCCAGTCAAAGGGGGGTCTGGGAACATAATTATGGTTATAATGGTTGCCATGTTGGCATGTTTGTTACTTAATATGGGGGAAGGGATACTTATAGTTTGGGATACATTCAGATGTGTTAAATTTCAAAAACTTGTTAAAAGAAAAGCTAGACAGACATAAAGCAAATTGCTCTTCCATATCACTGCAGCATCATCTCGTAATGCGCTGGTTTTTCTGGGAGTAAATGGATAGCTTAACTAATATAGTCACATGGAATGTCAATGGGTTAAAATCGTTGGTGAAAAGAAAAAGGGTTATGAATGAGATGAAGAGGACGCAGGCCAGCCTAGTCCTACTGCAAGAGACTCACATGTCTGCCCATGAGGCCTTAAAAATGGAGCGGTACATGGGAGGCCAGTGGGTGTCTGCTCACTACTCTACAAAGGCTAGGGGAGTGGCTATATGGATTCCCAGGGGCACAAGGGCCAACATTCATAATGTGGTCAAAGATGGGGGGGTAGATACGTGCTTGGACATTTGTCCTTGGGGGCGGAGAAGTTATATCAGTTGGGTCAGTTTATGCCTCTAATGTGGAAGACCCACGGTTCTTTCAAACACTTGCCCTGGATATGGCTAGACTCCCGGGCCCCTGGATACTGGGAGGGAATTTTAATTGTGTTAGAGACACTACACTTGACAGATCCAACCCTACCCCGTTCCCAATTTCAAAAAATGCTATGGCCCTGGGGGATGTAGAAGAGGCGTATGCCTTGGTGGACGCTTGGAGATTCCTGAACCCCACCAACAGAGAATATATCTTTTATTCACATGCACACGGGTCATATGCACGGCTTGACCGAGTGCTGATCAGTGGCCCTCTCATGGGGAGTATAGAGGCATCTGAATACTCCCCTATACTGGTATCAGACCATGCGTATCTGCAGATATCCATGGTTAGAGGGGGTGGGGAGGGGTCAGGGCGAGGGGTGTGGAAGCTTGACCCTTTATTGCTTAAAGACAAGGTTTTTATTGATTTTATGACTAAAGCCCTGGAGGAATTCTGGGCACATAACAAAAAGGGGGAAACCTCTTGTGCAGCTAGATGGGAGGCCATGAAGGCATATGTCAGGGGCCAGGTAATCTCCTACTCAGCCCATAAAAAAGGGAAGCTCAGAAAGAGCTGGAAGACCTTAGACAACGAATCGCTGCCTTTGAAGAGGCACAGATGAGAACCCCCACACAGCCTTTGTACAGAATAGTGCAGAAGTTGAAGTGGAAATTTAACCTGTTAAACACTGCACAATTAGAAAGGGCAATTTTGCTGTCAGGAGCAACTGCCTATTTTGAGGGGGACAGAGGTGGGAAGTTCTTGGCCTGGCAGTTAAAGAAGAGAGAGGGGGACAGATACATTACCCAAATCCAGTCTGGGTCTGGGGTCCTTGCGATTACTTCAGAAGGGATTGGGGAAGAATTCATCAGATTCTATCGCTCACTATATACAGAGGAGGTGGTGCCCAACCCGCACCAAATGCAAATGTTCTTTGAGAAAGCTCCCCTTCAGACGCTGCCCCCTGAGATGGCAATCGACTTGGACAGACCATTAGAAGTTGCTGAACTACTTAAGGCCATAGGGGCCCTGGCAGGGGGGAAGCTCCAGGCCCAGATGGTCTGCCTATTGATTTCTTTAAAGTGTTCAAAGAACAACTAATTGCCCCCCTTTTTGATGTACTTCAGGAAAACCTGATCAGTGGGACCCTACCTGCATCTATGAGGGCTGCTACCATCACTGTTCTACCCAAACCTGGGAAAGATCCCTCCCTGTGTTCCTCATATCAACCGATCTCACTACTCACTGCTGACTATAAAATACTAGCTACAGTGGTGGCCACCCGCTTGGAACCAGCCCTCCATAAACTTATACATACAGACCAAGCAGGATTTGTTGGGGGCAGAGAGGGAAAACATAATATTAGGAGAACTATAAATATTCTGCACTCATGGGGTAAATCTGTGGCTAAGCATGGGGTGGCTGTACTGGCTTTGGATGCTGAGAAAGCCTTTGAGAGGGTCAAGTGGGAATATATGTTTGAGGCCCTGTCAAGGCAAGGTCTAGGAAAGGAGATCTGGGCATGGATACGAACCATGTATGGCTCACCTAGAGCCCAAATACTGGTGAATAGGATGCTGTCTGCCCCCTTCGAACTGGGCAGGGGTACCAAACAAGGCTGCCCCCATCCCCTCTCTTATATGTTCTGGTACTAGAACCACTGGCGGCGGCCATTAGAATACATGGTGGGATATGGGGATTTGGGGTGGTGGTGGTAAAGGACACAAACTAGCGTTATTTGCAGATGACATATTATACCTCCAGAACCCACTGGAGAGCCTACCTGCTATTCATGGCCTTCTGCAGGAGTACGGCGCCCTATCGGGCCACAAGGTCAACTGGACAAAAAGTGAATTACTTCCCGTAAGTTGGCTAAACAGGCACGAACTGACACCTATACTGGGGGGCCTGGTGATGGTGAACCAAATAAAATACTTGGGGATCCTCATGCCGGCTAAGATTGGTACGTTGTATTCTCAGAACTGTGGGGCCCTAGTGAAAAAATTGAGCCAGGATTGTGAAAAGTGGCAGAATCTGCCCCTGACTTTCATAGGGAGGGTTACCAGGGTAAAAATTATGGTTCTCCCAAGATGTCTGTATCTATACCAGTCATTGCCTATTCGTGTGCCTATTGGTCACTTTAAGCAGATTAACTCCCTAATACATGGCTTCATCTGGAGGGGGAAGTCTGCCCGCATTAAAAGAGAAATTCTCCAATTGCCGACCAGTAAGTGCGGATTGGGCCTACCTAACTTTTACGTTTACTACCTTGCAACATGTCTGGCATTTTTGCCTAAGGGGCTGCACCACATTAATTGGATTGGCTGAACTTGGAGGAGGAGCAAGCCGGGGGATCCCTGAGACATAAATTCTTGTCCGGGGTGAGGGGTTGGATCTAAACCTAGCATTAACAATCCCTGCACCATGGCAACACTGGGGGCCTGGCGAAGCGCGCATTACAAGCTGGGCATGGGGGAGGGGGTGATGCAATAACCCTACTCGGACCTGGCTACAGTATGCGCCAGACAGGGGTTTATACAGCTCTCCTGCACCAAAGAATGAGGGCATGGGCCATAAGGTATTATTGTGCTCTTCAACTATGGGGGGGGATCCTAGATCATGAAATTAAGGATAATTTTCAATAGAGTCGGGGATTACTTTGTATACCAACTCATTTGCAGCCAACTGGGTAACTCCATGAGTGCAATTAATAGATGGGCGAACCTACCCCTTGAGGAAGGATGTATCCCCCCCCCCCAACAATGAAGGCCCTCTCCACATACTATCACACTCTATTGGGAGCAGAACCTGACCACACTCAGCCCATTAGAAGGAAATGGGCAGCTGACCTAGGTATGAGTATTGACCAGGGAGTATGGTGGAACGCTGTTAAACATCTTGGCATTTGCTCCAGGAATAACAGGCTACGCCAGATACAGTTTAACTTTATGTACCGAACTTACCTCACCCCAGCCAGACTCCATGCCATGAAGCCGGAGTGCTCTCACCGCTGCACCAAGTGTCAGCAAGAACAGGCTAATTTCCTGCACCTGGTCTTGACGTGCCCGAAGGTGGCCCCCTTCTGGGCTGAGGTGCACAGAATTATGGAATTAGCCCTCTCTAGCAGTCTACCATGCACCCCACTAGAGTTGCTGCTGGGAGCAGAGGTATTACAGGGAAATAGGATGGGGGGGCCACCCATTATGGGAGATAGCATTAGTCAATGCAAAGAAAGTACTTGCCCAGTCTTGGATGGCGCCTCACCATCCCTTGATGCAACAGTGGGTCAACAACATTAAACTATGCCTCTCACTTGAAAAAGCCCAGTATTCGGCCAGTGGTAATTTGGATACATTTAACAGATTGTGGGGTCCATTGGTAAGAGCTATTGAAGTTGGCCATATACCTACATAGTCTTACTATAAGGTGCACAGGGAGAGATGTCTTAGGTGAGGGGGTACATCTCCTGACTAGGCATCAACACAGTAACGCCCTTTTCTGACTCTATAGAGTATTTCGTTAATGTGTCCTGACATTCCAGTAGTGACTGCCAATTACCTGTCACATGCTTATGGACTTATATACTCTGCTATAGGTTTAGTTGGGCACATGTTAAGGAATGTTTAAATAATGATTTTGAGCTCTGTAATGTCCCTTTTTACAGCATGTATTTGCTGATTGATGGAAAAACTGGCTAATATGAATTGTTGCCTATCTGTAAATTCGCTGTTTTGGTAAATGTACTGCTGCTTTTCTCAATAAAAACATTTTACAAAAAAAAAAAAGATGGAAATGTTATTTAGAAAATAAAATAAATGCTTTAGTCTTAAATGGCAGAATTACCTTATAGGGGTGACATATTCAGAGCCAGATGCATCGTGCAGAATAGATGCTCCGGACGGCTCTGAGAGTATATTCAAACAGTATGCACGATCGGTACTGATTGCGCACACTGTCTGAATATCCACCTTTTATGCACAGCCCATAGCAGATGGCCGCTAAGTCCCACACAGCGGAATCAGGGACTGTGCCGCATACCGCCAGTGAGCTATGTGTGGCGCATACCTGGATGTGCCGTGACCCCAAGCGTGATATTCAGCCAGGAAATGCTATTGAGCTCATTGGGCATGCACGGCGCAAAGAAGCACCATGCATGCTCATTATGAGCCCGTTAGCATGGCTGCGCCTGGCTGAATACGCCTGGTGCCCTGCAATCGCCATGTGAATCAGATAACACTCCACATCACCCTGTCCAGTGCCCCCCCCCCCCAAATCCTCGATTGTAAAATAAAATACCATCCCCAAATCTCCCTGGTAGTCTAGTGGCCCCCCACCTATCCCGGATTGTAAATTAATGTAGCATCCCTGTCGTTCCCTGGTAGTCTGAGTGGCCCCCTCCATTCGATTGTAAAATAAAATACCATCCCCATATTTCCCTAGTAGTCTAGTGGCCCCCTCAGCCCCAATCGTAACAGAAAACATAATCCCAGTATATCCCTGGTAGTCTAGTGGACCCCCACACACTGGGGCACCAGACCCCACCCTCCCCATCCCAGCATGGCCATGAGCCAGCGGGCAAAAACCCACCACACACCTCCCACGGCTGTCCGCTGACTGAGCTGTCACAGAATGACAGTTTACATTATGCCACAATACCATTGATAGACACTGTCAGCAATACCAGGCTTTGCAGTGGGTACTATGAAGCTTTCATTCACAAGGCCAATTATGTGAATGATAACACAGTACACTGCAAGACCCACTAATCGGCTGTATCGACCAATATTGTAGTGCATACTATTGAGAAAGCTTCGTTCTGTGACAGCTCAGTCGACGAGCAGCCGTTACGTGGTCTGTGGTGGAGTTGCTGCCGCTGGCACTTTCATTAGTCATGCTGGGACGCAAAGTGGGGTGAAGTGAGTACCTCAGTGGAGTGAGATCCCTAGAGACTAGGGATATATTGAGGATTATGTTTCCATTACGATCTGGTCTAGGAGGGCCCTGAGACTAAAGAATATGGATGCTATATTAACACAGTCGGGGATGGAAGAGGCTCACTAGACTACGAGATATTTGGGGATAGTATTGGATTTTACAGTCAGGGATGGGAGGAGGGTTGCCACTTTACTGCTGGGCCGGGCAGGCTGCTGTGCACCTGCCTGCACTGCCATGGTCCTCCTGTGGGTGGCTGGCTGATTTAAGCCTGCTTTTTGTGGCTGATCTTTGTGCCGCACATCTCTGGACAGTGAGGGGTGCATTCCCTTTGAATATGCCACTGCGCAGCATATTCATGGAAACGCACCCTCCACTCACGCATCATACATTACTGCTGCACCCTGGCCCATTCCCCTGTGGCCGGCGCATCCCACCCCTCTGAATATCGTGGTGCCGCGCATTGTTGGGGTTGCGCAGCATATCACCCTGCGCCACTGGGCTGCGCCACACCATCTTCTTTGAATGTGGGGGCCCAGAAGTTTAAATGCAGCGTGTAGTGTTGAGACCATGGAAGCATGGCCAGCTTGAGTACTTCCTAAAGAGACAGCACACCATATCAACTGTATTATACACATCTTTTTTTAATGTAAGATAGCTTACAAGTGAGTATT
Source organism: Neoceratodus forsteri (assembly GCA_016271365.2). NCBI lineage: Eukaryota > Metazoa > Chordata > Ceratodontiformes > Ceratodontidae > Neoceratodus > Neoceratodus forsteri. Next base: position 1,630,631,150 of record CM057453.1, read on the forward strand.
ACAAAAGCTCCCAGTGTTTGTGAATTTAAACACAACAGTATGAACAGAGAAAAACAGAGCAATCCTGCAGAATAAAAAATCATGAAATATAGTCAAGAATTTTTAATTAAAAATAAACATTTGCATACTGAATTTTAGAACAAAACATTCATAAATTGCATCTTTTATCAGCACAGGTCTTTTAAGACAGAAAAATATTTATCTTATCTGTGTCAGTCTTCACCATTCATCACCTTTGGGTACTTGGCCGGAGGTCATGATGCCGCTGGAGTTTTTTTTTATTTTTTTGGATGGGCAGAGTCGATGCACCATCGGCGCCGCCTTTGAGGCCGATGCACTGCGTGGCACTCGCGGGTTGGCTGTTAGGTGTTGTCAGTTCCACCCTCCCGCCAGTTCTTTGTCTCCCACCATCAAGGTCACCTCATGGGGTGCTTTGAGAAGAATCTATCCTGAGAAGCCTGCTTTTCAAGCCTTTGGTTGTGCAGTTTGAAATCTTTTGAACTTTCTTTGCCCCCATGTCGAAGTCTGTCAGCTCTGAGTTTCCTGCCGATTCTGTTCGCCTACCCGAAGTCGCCTGATAAGACTGTTCCTTATTTTATTTTATTTTGCGACGTCAGGTCTTGTTTGGTGTTCTTTTTTCGTAGGTCATGTCTCGGTCAGAGGGCAAGAAAACTTCCAAGATGGGATGGCCCCCCCAGTGCGATGGTGCCCTTGCGGCCGTAAGTACTCTGTCACCGACCAGCACGACTGTTGCCTCGCGTGTCTTGGGCCGCTTCACAACATGGATTCGTGCGACACCTGTTTCTCCATGGACCGCCGGGTCATCGAACAACGCAAATGGAAAGTGGGACAAGCTCTGCCAACTTTCAAGGGACGGGCGTACACTCGTTGGGCCAAGCCGCGTTCTCTCGGCCTTTCCTCGGGTCCCCTTCCAGTTCTATACTCGGGCGAGGAGGAGGGGCCTCTGCCTCTGTAGCCTAGCCATGGCAAGCCCCTTCCGTGGTGCAGGAGGCCCAGTCTGCCCCTCGGGATAGGTGAAGGCACTGCCTTGGCAATCTCCCCTTCGGGGGCGAAGGCTCCCCCGGTGTCGTACCCGCGGCTCGGAAGGCCTGGGTCAGCACTGTCCTCGATGCCGTCTTGAGCCTCTGATGGTGCTGTCATCGGTTGCTCGGCACCATGGCGGCTATCCGTGCTGTTAATGGTGCTGATGGTGCTAGAGGCGCCATGGGAGGCTCTACGGCGACGTCCCTGACTGTCTCTTGCCTCTGCGCCGTGGTTGAGCATGGTTCCGTGTCCAGTTCTGGAGCCACTCATGGCTCTGAGCATGGGCACGGCACCGTGAAGGTTTTGGAGCTTGGCGCCAAGAGTGCGGTCAGGCCGTCGTCTGCGCCGTCTCTATCCTCGGCGCCGCTCGTGACACCATGGTGCAGGGCGGTGCCGTGGGGGTCTCCGACCTCGGCACCAAGAGCACAGTTGGGGCCGTCGGTGGTGTCGCCTCTGGTCTCGGCACCGCCTCTGGTCTCTGCACCGCTTATGGCGCTGTAGACCGGGACGGCGCCATATCAGGTCTCTGCTTCGAGGCTGCTGCCGTTGTTGGGGCCATGTCTTCCTCTGGCACCATTTGCGGTGCTATTGGGGACATCAGCACTGATTCTGGTGCAGTCTCGGTTTCTGGTACCCTTTTCAGTCGGGATGGTAGTAGGCGTCCACGCACTGTTTGGACATAGAACTTCGATCTTCACCTCTTCAGAGGAGGAGGAGTCGGACTCTGAGTCAGACAGGCAGTCTGACTCCTTGGAGATGGCTGCTCACGTGGACACCTTGGTAGTGTCCTCGACAGGCCGGGGCCAGCCCCCTTCGGGGAGCAGACAGTGACTCCCGGGACCAGGGTCAGGGGTGCTGACCAGCAGGCAGTGGTGCAAACCTCCATTGCTCTGCAGCCTGGTCTCGGAGGGTTCTCTGATCCCTCAGTGGTGGTACCTCCTCAGGTGGTGTGCCTCGATCGCCCAACTTTGGGGCCGATCAGAGGACCCACAGGAGGGGAAGGTGCTGCTCCCTGGATAGCTCCTTCGGGGGCCGACCAGGGCTGCCAGCTGCCTAAGCTGGCTTTCTCAAGGAGGAGGGTACTCTCAGATTTCGAGGGGTCGATGGGTATGGGGTCTGTGCGGCGGCCTTTTTCTGGGGCCCAACCGGGCTCTGGGAGGAGCCATAGTGCGGATCTCTGCCCTTTGCTTTCGGTTTCCTCGAGAGGGCCCCATTCTTTGGAGGTAGGGGACTGTCCTTTTGGACTTTCACGGCCCCGGTCACCTCACAGGGAGGATTCTTCAGGGCACAACCTAGGCAGTTCCAGTTCGGTTGATCAACTGTCGGCTGTGGAGTTTTCCGGAGCACCTTTCCCTAGGGCTCCTAGTGCGCTCCCTAGCCCAGGCGGAGGTCGGACGATTTCTGTTGTCGGCTCTGCCCCCACTCCTCTGCTACATTCTCCTGTGCTCCTGGGTATCCTTGGTCCCAGCAGTCCTCTCTCCTGGGAGCAGTTCAGAGCGGTGGCTGCACAATTTCCCGCTTATGTCGGGGCTATGGATAGACAGGTTTTTTCAACCTCCCCCTGAGCAGTCAGCTACTGAATTTCCAAGGTCCTCTAACTCCTCATCCCCCTCTTCTAGGGGAGAGGAGCCGTCTGTCCACATCTCTCCAGCTGCTGATCTCGCCGAGTATCAGCGATTCCTCGTGCGGATGTTAGAGGACCTGTGCATCACCCCACCCACTCAACACAATCTGGAGCACTCAGCGCGCGTCTTTCTAGGCGATTTCAGTGTGGACACCCTTGTGGTGCCCCCCTGGCATGCTCCCTTTTGGGGGGTGTCATTGCGCTTCTGGCAGAGACCCTTTTCCGGAATCCCAGCCCCTAGGGATCTCTGCCAATGGTATTGTGCCCCCCCCCCCAGAGTCTCCAGGTTCCATGCCTCATCACCAGTCAGGATTGACGCAACTGGACACTCCTGATGGGCTTCGCGCCCCTGACCGTGATCGGCCCCCAGATCAAGATTCCATGGATTTTGACTTCTGGGGGAGAAGGGCATTCTACTTGGCACGGTTGCTGCTTTCTGTTGCAGCATCAGCCCCACTATGCATCCTATGACAGGTTCTTGTGGTCCAGGCTAGGTCAACTCCTAGCTCCGATGCCTGACACGGAGCAAACCAGACAAGCCATTGCACTTTCTGCACATGGCCTGGAGCTAGCAAGGCACCAAGCAAGGGCATCATGTGATGCCAATGAGGTAGCTACCAGGGTCGTAGGGACAGCGATCTGCACTAGGCAGACGGCATGGCTGCGTCTCTCCCAGTTGTCACCCTTGGCCCGGCGTAGGGAGATTAACTCTCACCAGAGAACCTATCTTTTCTCCCGTAGAGTGAGACGGTGTCTGTCTGGACAATTTCCTACCCCCCCTGGTGGATCCCCATCTCATCTCCACACTCTCAGGCCTCTCCAGACCTGTGCAGGTTCTCCCTCTTAGTGTGTCACCCACTGAGAGCTAAGGGACTCGACCCCTTAGGGTTAAAAGCCCCCTTCGGGGGGGGGCTTGGCACTCACCCAGAGCTAATGAATGGTGAAGACTGACACAGATAAGATATGGAAATTTCGTACCTACCGTAATTCTGATTTTTCTGTGTATCTTCACCATTCATCACAGTCCCACCCTCCATCCCCCTGGGGCCTCAGTCTCTGGGTCTCCCTCCCTCTCTGTGCCCATCCTCGCCCCCTCCTTTCTGTTAGTCAGGAGTGGGGTAAACTGGGGCACATAGAGGGATAATTTTCTTTAGGGGTAGAGTGGTCAGGATGGGGGGGCACTCCTTCAGTTCTTCGGCTCCACCCCTGTGGGGTGGGGGTGGCAGTTGCCCTCCTTTCTTTCCTTTTCCCCGTCAGTCCTTTAATTTCCTTGTCCTCTGGATATAACCTCAATTAATATAAGAAACTAGGTTTCTTACACCAAAATCCCCCTTTGAGAGGGGGGAGAGATCCCTTTAGCCTGTCTTTTCTTCCAGAATAGCAAATTCTGCATTGTGGGAGTTATTGCCAGTGATTCTGTGCCTTGAATTCTGGCGGTTAGCCTCTTGACTACTCCTTCGCAGTTCCTATACAGTCTGGAGACAGGTCAAGGTTACAGGGTATGTATCTTCTGTTTTTCCTCCCTCTCACTCTTATCCTTACTTCTAAGAATCCTTTACCCTCCCTCCTCTTTCTACTTCCAGAGATTGGGGCCCCTACCCCATCCCCTTAGCTTTCAAAATTGTTCTGTCCTCTCAGTCATTTATTTTTCCTTTTAGTTTTTATATTTTTTCCTTTTCTGTCCCTTGGACTTCCTTGTTCCACCCTCCCAACCCTTTTTCTTACCTCTATGGCGACTCAGAAGTGGCGGGAGGGCGGAGTCAACAACACCTAATGGCCAACCTGCGAGCGCCACACAGTGCGTCGGGCGCTCCTGCGGGGTCATGACCTCCGGCCAAGTACCAAAAGGTGATGAATGGTGAAGATACACAGAAAGATCAGAATTACAGTAGGTACGTAATTTCCATTTTTTGAGCCACTCGGAGCATTATCTTGGCATTGAGGTACAAGAACATTTTACTTACCTATTACATCACCCCGAGGCTGTAGGCCAGCATACTCACTGTACACATTTGTGTACAGTTTTTCTGTATCAAATCATATACCTTTTTGTTAACATTATCATTCTAATCTGCACTGTTTAAGTTAGAGTAGGCTACTGAGTAGTGTCTCTATTTAAACTTCTGTTGTTTAGGGGATAGATATGTGTACAGCCTGTTACAGAGATTAGATAAGTCATCTGACAACCATCTAATTTGTTTGTTATGGGGGCAGCATTTAGAGAGGATGTGTGCATTTTTATTTATTTATTTTTTTTTTTACTCTTTTTCTCTCCTGTCCATGGTCCGAGGAGCTTCTCTTGGGCATCCAGCCGGATCCTGCCCTGCCTGAAGTCCGCCTGTCAGAGCCTTCTCTCTCCTCCTTCTCACCTCGCAGCTGGCACCCCCATCTTAACCCCTCTGGGGTGAGGCTGCCCCGCCTCTTTGGGCGCACTTGCACACATAGACTCCAGCTGTGGGCAAGAGCCCGGGTGAAGGATCTTGAAAGGCCCAACAGGACAAACCTGGCTATGGGCATGGGGGCTGGTGCCTTTGCCTACCCCAAGGACTGGGTTTTTCCTTGTTCCTGCGATCTCCCCATGCGTGGCGCATGCCTGGCGCCAGCAGCCCTGCCTGCGTCGGCCCACGTTGATCCGTGCTGCGGCACTGCGTGCCGGTCTCCACGGGGCCGCTGACTGCAGGCCGACCCACCTCCCACCGGAGGAGGAGAGTACCACAAGGCGCTCGATTCTCAGCCACCCCGTGCCGACCCCTGACTCGAGCTCGCTCCTGAACTCGGGTCGCTGGCGTAGCGTGAGGCGTGGCGTCCAGCACCTCAACCCTCAGCACCACCGGGCCAGCTACATTTTTATTTTTAATGGGGGGGGGTTAGCAGTTGGAGAGTGTGTGTACAAACTGGAAATTTCTGGCTACAGCCCTGCATCACCCCAGCATTGGGTGTTGAGTGCATGGTGAGGGGAGCACACATTTGTATTGATTACGTTTCCGTATTTGAACATGCATTCTGATATTGTCTCCAGGTTTTTCTGTGACTGGTCAAGTAGACTAAGTGCAAGTTTCACGTGTTAATGCCATACTAGCAGTAAGTAACTTACACTTTGTATAACATGATGAATCACCTCAAAAACATTTGGGGTAGTTTTTTTTATTATGTTTAATATTGTCTGTTAGTAGGTGAAAGGCCATTTCTCTTGAGGAAGCCTGTGAATATAAGGCGAAACATTGGGGAATTATGCCAATCATGAATTATCAATAAAGGAAACATCTGAAGTAAGCTACTTTGGACTGATACCTGATCTCTGTCACCAGACAGTACCACCTATTGCTGGGTTTCTCCAGGGGATTTTTGTACTATATGGTTAGGGGTTAGTGTGTATGGAAGTCAGTAGCGCTCCAAAAGTTGTTCAAATTCTGTGTTCAAGTGCAGCTGTGTCCCTGCTTACCCTGACTCCCATCTGGCACCCACTTTCATTTTCACTGACGGCTCCCTGCTTGTGCCGACTTCTACCTGGCAGTCTGCTTTCATTTTCACTGAGTGCTCTCTCTCTCTATCAGCACTTGGTGCTTCTCACTAGTTCCCTGTACAGAACCGTATACCATAAAAAATAAGATATGGGTGACATACACAACTCGCCTCGTGATCTTCTTCGAGGATATCTTTTTCATTAGGCCACACCTATGGAACTATAGTCATCAGGCACTAGGACCATACGGAAACTTTTTGCAAGCAGTCCGCTAGGGGCTGCCCATAACATCCTATGTCAGGACTCCCACATAAATGTGGACGCCCCCTTCCCTCCACGGTTCTTTTCCTGCTATCGACTATATTTGCCAGACCTTGTATGGAGCCATCACCGCTATAGTCGACCACTTTTCCAGTTGTTTCTCTACTTAGTCCATTACCACTTTTCATAAGTGATACCCGATGTCATGTATGTTTTTTTGGTTTTCAGTTGTGTTTGTAGCCCTCTGCCTTTGACTCTCTCAGGTCCCCTGCACTCACCAGCATGCTCTACCTCCCGCTGTGTTCCCCGACCATCTTCAAGGTCGTTGTGGTTCTTCAGGTCGGGCAGGTCAACCCGGAGAGACCACGGGGGGCAGTGGTGGGGGACAGCATTGGGAGTGTGGCAGTGGCACTGGCAGGGGCTGTCGCCTATCCAGGGCTAGAGGGGTATTTTGTAGTGTTTACCTTCGGATGCTCTATCCTCTCTCTCCCTGCCGACCTCCAGCGGTCTGGGCTCGTTCCCGAACCTGGGTCACTGGTGTAGCGCGAGGTGTGGCATGCAGCGCCTCAACCCTCAGCACCACCGGGCTGGCCGATATCAAGTATGTTGACTAAAGAGCCGTTGAAGCTCTTCAGATACTGTGAATGCAGTGAAAAGATGTATTTGGGCGACTCGGACAATGTCTATGTATGCTGCCTTGGTAAGGCCCATAACATGAAGACCTGCCAGATCTGCCTTAAATTTAACACCCCTACTCAGTGACGCAGATAGAATCCCTTGGAGACCCACCTTCTTAAATACCAGGTAGCCAGAATGGAGAAAAAGCTCCAGGAAAAAAGCTCCACTGCATCACCAGCCCCGGGCACTCACTCCTCGAAGTCTTAGAAGAAAGCCTCAGGACAGCACAAGCACCAGAAGAGGGACTGCAGTAAGGAGAAATCCTCCCCGGTTCACACACGATCACCCCTTCACCCCAACATGACCGACTCTGCGCCATCATTCGCCCCAGCAGTGATGCCGCCAGCTGCCCAGACTGTTGACCTTTCCAGGTTGGAGCAAGCTGAGAGCATCACCAGGCCTGATAAGGCTGGTGCGTTGCCATCAACGTCAGACACAATGCCTCTCCGGTTGACATCATCCGGCTTGTTCCTGCAGGCTACAAGGGCGCTGACGTGCAGGCAGTACTTTCATCCTTCACGGACATGTTGCAACACCTGCTACTGCCTCATCCTTCTCTTGTAATAGGGTCTGCATTGATGGGGCAGCTTCATCAAACCCCAGCGCTGATGCCTATTAGTCCAACACACCAGTTACCCTCTAGGGTGTCAATGGCTTCCCCTGCTCCTTCTTTGAGGCCTACTGAGCACGTCAATCACGATCCGGAGTATAACTCTGACCTCATCGTGCAAGAGGAAGAGGAGGAGGAGGAAGAGTATCTGGAGAGCTCATATGAGTGGTTCAGCTCTGCTATCTCTACAGGGAGTAAGGACTCTTTGGTATATACTCCAAAGTCCCCTCCTGAAGACCCACCATTCATCTCCATGATACAGCAACTCTAGACTGCCATGGGGTTTGAATCTGAAGAAAAGGACATCGCCAAGAGAAATCTGGTGGAGTTCCTGGAACTGCCCGACTCCCCACCCATCATTATTCCTCCTCTACTACCTGCCTTGAGGGATGCCACCCTGGCTGCCTGGCACAGGCCAAACATGATACCTGCCATATCTAGAAAGGCAGATAAAATGTATCAAGCTCCCTCAGATAAGCCTGAGGCTGATCAGTAGTAATAAATGCTGGCCATGATAGATCTAAAGTGCCTACACACCTTAGTTCCCTCCTTCCCTCCTGACAAGCAGTCCAGGAGGCTAGATGTCTTGGGGAAGAGGACTTTTGCTTCTGCTACTTCAGGCCTGAGAATTGCAAATTATCAGACCCACATGATTACATACCAAAATACCCTCTAGAGGAAGGTTAAAGCAGCGGCCCAAGCCCTCCCAGAGGGTACTCCTATGCAGGAGTTCTTGAAGGCTCTTCAAGCAGGGGCAGATGTAGGCAAGCATCTCCTACGTTCTACTTATGACATTTTTGATGCTTCTGCCAGGGCAGCTGCTTCTGGGGTATGCCTCAGGAGACAATGTTGGTTAAGGGTGGCGGACTTTGCTACAGTGATGTTTAACAGTCCTCAGTGCCCCCTTTAGAGGATATAAGTTCAGTGCAGACATACAAGGTATCCTCTCAAACCTGCAGGCCTTGGGCAGAACCCTAAAGTTGATGCATTCCCTCTACTGTACTCAACCAAGGAGTAGGCAGAGGGTGCCCTTTCATCCAGCCAACAACACACTGTTCAACGGCTGGATAGCAGGGCAAGAGTAGAGGATCATGAGCATTGCCTGTCCCAGGACCCACCCCGGGTGCTCACTCAAAAGGCCCTAGAGGTGGAGGTGTGGCTGCAGCTGCAGGATCCGGATCTGCATGACTCCTTTCTTGACCCCCAACCACCAGTGCCTTCAGGGGAGGTTGTAGGGGGTTGCCTCTCCCTCCACCTGGATCAGTGGAGGCAAGTAACAGTAAATGTTTGGGTCCTGTAGAAAATAGAGTAGGGCCATGCTCTAGAGCTTCTAGAATCACCTCCAGACCATCCACAAGTGCCTTCCTTTTACTCCCCCCCCCCCAAGCACATACCTGTGCTACTGGAGGAGATGCATACTTTGATCCAGAAAAGGGCCATATAGAACCTGTTCCTTGGGAAGAAAGAAACATGGGAATTTATTCTTGATACTTCCTGGTTCCAAAATGTACAGGAGATCTGAGGCCTATTCTAGAGTTCAGTGATATAAATTTTTTCATTCAATACAAGAAGTTCAGAATGGTATCTCAAAAGGCCTACTTCTACTACTGCAAGTAGAGGACTGGTTTGTTCCCTGGATGTGCAATATGCTTACCTGTATATCAGAGTTTGTACCCCTCCAAGGAAATATCTCTGGTTCCTTTTTCAGGGGGAACACTACCAGTTCAGGGTATTGCCCTTTCATCTGCGCCATGGGTCTTTACCAAATACTTAGCAGAAGTGGCAGCAGCCCTCAGGAGAGAAGGCCTATATGTCTTTCCCTGCCTGGACGATTGGCTGCTCAAAGCTTACTCCAAGGGCCAGCCCGGTGGCACTAAGGGTTGAGGCGCTGGACGCCACACCTTGCACTATGCCGGCGACCCATGTTCCGGAATGGACTCGGGTTGCTGGGGGTTGACGGGGGGGAGAGAGGATTGAGCGTCCCAATGGATGCTCTCCTCCTTTTGGGGTGGGTTACCGAGAGTGCACTGCACACCTGACGCTCCCGGGGCCGGTGGAAGCACAGGCTTTCGGGGGCAGCGGCGGCTCCTCAGAGCCGGGAAGGGGAGGCCACTGTTGACACTTGGCAGTGGCGTGCATATGCACATCGTTTGCCTGGACGTACATCCTCTGTGCCAGCATCCTCGGGCGAGGGAGAAAAGGAAAAAATCCACCCCGGCCCCAAGCAAGATGAAGCTGGGGCAGGGGCTGCCTAGAGGAATGCCTGGCAGGCCAGGTGGAGGAAGGTATGAGGCCTCCTCTGAAGTCGTGGGAGTTGGGCAAGTTCAAAAAAGCTTACTCCAAGGAGCAGCTTTGCCATACTCTAGCATGCACCAGGCAACTGTTTGAGGCTCTCGGGATCACGTTCAATGTGCTAAAGTCAATCCTAACCCCTTGTCAGCATCTACAGTACATAGGGGCAGTCTTGGACACAGCTCAAGGCTTAGCCTTCCTGCCCCAGGACAGGGCCGACCGCCTAATTGCACATACCCCAGATGGTATACAACTACAGGTATGTCACAGCCAGGACATTCTTGAGAGACTATTAGGCCTGATGGCAGCATCTATTATCATGGTACCATTGGCCAGGCTGCATAAGCAAATTCCACAATAGACATTAAGGGCCCCAGTCTCAAAGGCTGACACAGAACTTTCACTGGCCCTGCGTCAAACCCTGTGCTGCCCTGAACACATTGCCGCACTGCATGCCTGATTCACAAAGGTTGTGCGCATTCACGACACTTTACCTAATTTACAGTGGAGTGTGCCAAATATGTGGTGCAAACCCCATAAAAAGGACCGCAAAGTTAGACCAACAAAAGCTGGGCTAACACGCGGCATGTGCCGCATGGGATTGAGAGTCCCGATTGCCAGCCAGGGAATGCCACAAGCCCCATGCGCCGTGTGTTCAGCACACCTGGAGCTTGCCGCGTTCTAACTCGTTTGAGAATCGAGCCCTAAGAGTCCAGTGGGAGCAACACACAGATAACCTAAAACAGAAGATTCTGGTAACCTCTCCTGTCCGAAAGGTGCTTTAGTGGTCAATGGAACTCAGCCATTTACCCGAAGATAGTTCCTTTCCTGATCTCCTCTCTTCATCAGATTCTCACTAGATATGCCTTGGGGATGAACTGATGGTCACATCTGGGACTTCATCAGACACAGGGAACATGGACAACAGTTGAGAGCACCCTCCACATAAATGTCCTAGAAATGAGGGTTGTTCTGTATGGTCTGCAAGTCTTACAGACCCATCTACCCCCGGGATTTCTACTGGTGCAAACATACAGCATCATCATGATGCACTTCATTAACAAGTAAGAGGGAACTCACTCCTACCCCCTATGCAGGGACGGGATGAGGGTTTGGTATTGGGCTATAGAACACGGTCTAGAACTGTCAGTAGTTCATGTTCCAGGCATCCAAAATGTCTTGGCAGACAGGCTAAGCAGGTCGCAGTCTAGGATGCCTGAGTGGGAGCTGCTGATCTTGGTAGCAGAAGACCTGTTTAACAGGTGGGATAGTCCAGAGTTCAACCTTTTTGCGTCCCCACACAATTCAAAACTGCTGCTTTTCTGTTCGCTCGTTCTAGGGTCTGAAGTTTTCTGGCGAGACGCTTTGTCCCTCTCTTGGAAGGGTAGGTTCCTTTATGTCTTTCTTCCCTTCCCTCTAATCCAGACTGTGCTAATCAAACTACAGATGGAATGGGCAACTCTGTTACTCATTGCTCCCATTTGGCCTCGTCAGATCTGGTTCCCCTTACTGCAGCAGTTTGTGGTGGAACCACTGGTGCCTCTGCTCCCATGCAAGGACCTTCTGACACAGGAACAGGGAACCCTGATCCATCCAAACCTCAGGTCAGTCCATCTTCATGCATAGTTCCTGAAGACATAGCCATGCTAGGTCTGGGGTGTCTCAGAAGGTGACTGATGTTCTGGTGGCCACCAGAAAACCTACCAGAGCCACTTATTCTATGAAGTGGAAGCGGTTTGCATTGTGGGATGCTTTTCATCAGCTAGAGCCTTTTACCTGTCCGGTAAATCAGGTTCTGGAGTATTTGCTGTCCTTGTCAGAGGCAGGCGTACAATACTCTTCTATCAAAGTGCACTTGGCAGACATTTCAGCCTTCCATGTGCCTATTGATGGTAGTATGGTTGCTCAACTGGGGTATCCTGTTAACATCATGTCAGAATAATCGCTCAGAGAAATGCATGCAGTAAAAATAGCGTCTGTGAAAACGGCGGCATGGAGAGATGAGCGTTGGGATGTTATCAGGCCCCTCCTGGGGTTAAGAGTGGTAAGTGTGCTCCCCCATGTCACCCTCCTGGGGTTAAGAATCGTAAATGTGCCCCCAGCTGTCACCCTCCGGGGTTTGTAATGGTAAATCACTCCCAATGTGCTTCCTCAACTGTCGTGACCCCCCTTCCCCCATCGTGCTGTCATTATCTTGCACTGCATTTCCCCAGCGTGATGATCTGTATCGGCTATTTGTCTGCATGATTATCAACCACATGGTAATTCCTGAGTGGTTTAGACCTGGACCCCTCAGCTGGAGGTGTCCTGCACATTTTTGAGAGGCGTTCTACACTTGAAGCCTCCTATCCACAATCTGTTCCCGGCTTGAGACCTGAATTTTGTGTTAGAATAGCTTATTTTGGCCCCTTTTGACCCAGCCATGACTTGTGGCCTACACTTCCTTTCTTGGAAAGTGTTATTTTAGTTGCTAGTACTTCTACTCAAAGGATTTCAGAGCTTCAGACCCTAATGTGTGAGCCTCCTTATTTGATTTTTCACAAAGACAGAATATCTTTACGTACCAGTCTTAAGTTTCTTCCTAAGTTAGTGTCTGAGTTTACTTTAAATCAAACCATCCACCTGCCTGTTTATTTTCAAACAACATGAAGTCTTGCTATATTATGACAGTAGCAGTTTGTCCCACCACTAGAACTGCTCCGGAGGTGAAATGGTTAATACCATTCCAAAATAGAACTTTGAGCACAAGCTCTAAGAAGCAGCTCTATCTGTGTAATTTCAAACCTGAACTGTCAGATTCTTTACTCCGCCTCAGTGAACAGTCGCTCCGGAGATTTCTCCTACTGCTCGGTTCATTTCTCGGTTTAAACAGTGTTTTCTCGGTTCGATTCAACCGAGAATAGTTTTATTTTAACCGCAAAACCGTTCGGTTCAAGCTCTGTCTGTGGTAATCGTAAGTAACTTAAAGGATTTGTCTGTGTGGAACTTGTAAGCTTATCGGTTCGGTTTTGAACCAATCAGCTGGGTTTAAAACTTATTAACTTTAAAGTTTAACATTTTAGAGTGTGGTTCCCGGTTCTTATCGGTTCTAAAAAAAACGGATTTTATTACGGTTTTTTCCAATACCCGTGACACGGTTAGGAACCGATAAGGGTGTCTTGCCTGGCACTGCCGTTTAAAGGGCAAGTTTTTCTGGTTAGGCGGCTTTATGTATGAGAAACCAAAAGAAAACCGGCCACTGGGTTTCAACACTGTGATGTCTGTGGGAAGTCTTTGCCAAAGCTGACCCACACCACATGTGTCTATTGTCTGGGGTTTGACCACCTCAGTCAGACTGCCAGATATGAAGAATTTCCTGCAGCCACCGTGGAAAGAGATTGGGCAGGCTCAGGGGGCGAGAGGCCAAAAAGTCCGCGAACCCGGATGGCCAGCCGGTTCGGTGCCAACCGAACCGGAGAATCTCCCTCTGACCAGGGCGAGACTCCTCGGGCAAAGAAAAGCTGGTTCTGAGGAACCAATTCCAGTAAAGAAAACAAGAAGAGTCAGCAGGTTTGGGTCAAACCCCTTCTCCAACTGCTGCAGAGATAGCAAAGCCATACAGATCGTCCAGTCACTGTCTCAGGTTCCGTCAGACTGCCACTATCTGGCAACAGGTGGGTTCGTCCGTTCAGTGGTTCAGGAATATGATGTTGAGGAATTTTATGAACCAGAGGAGGGGAGGATGATTATGAACAGTATGAATGTGGCTGGGAAGGTCTGGGTGTGCCCATTGAACGGACATCTCCCCAGACAGACCTTTAGAATCTCCCCTATGCTGTCTGAGTCCCCATCTCATTTTATGTTTTATAAAAAAAGTTGCTGAAACCCTCCAGCTTCCTTTAGAAGAGGCTGTGGATGAGCAAGAGGAGCCTGATTTTGTAGAAATGATGGATATTCCAGAGTCTAGGAGATTGACTATTTCTTTACATAAGTCTTTTAGGAAACAAACAATTAAAATTTTAAAAGCTCCTAATTCTGTGCCTCCTGTAGATAAAAAGATGGACAGAAGGTATACATTGTCAGGCCCTGATACAGAATTCCTTTCTCAGCAATGCAGTCATGTTGGGTAGTTCAGGCTGCTGCCTGTGATAAAGCTAATATTCCCTTGGCTTCACATCCTCCTGACAAGGATTCCAGGAAGATTGATGCCATGGCAAAAAAACAGTATATGGCAGCCTCTCTGAGAATCAGGCAAGCAAATTATATGGCTTATGTAGCTAGGTATCAGAAATCTAGATGGGATACTGTTATGCAATTGGCCAAGCAGGCCCATGGCCAGCTGGCTAGTGAACTAGAACAGGTGGCTGCTGATGGCATTGAAGCCTCTAAGGTTCAGTTTCATGCTGCTGTGGATGTTAATGATGTTTCCTCTAGGGCCATGGCCACATCTGTAGCTTTTCGTAGGTTGGCCTGGCTCAGGTGTACTAGTTTATGACAGGATACCCAGACTAAGGCTATGGATTTTCCTGTAGGGAAATTCTCTGTTTGGAGAGCAGACAGAGAATTACATGAAGAAGATGGATGAATATAGGACTACTTACAAGAGTGCCCAGGCTAAGGAGCGGCAAGCCACTCCTCAAAGGCATGCCCCAGGGTAGGGGTAGGCCTTTTCACGGGAGCCTTTCTACCAGACTCAGGCCTCCTCTGCCTATGCTCAGAGGGCTTCTTCAGAGAGCAGGGGCAGGCAGGGGTGGGCAGACCTGCTCCACCCCAGCCTAAAGCTCCTGCGAAACAGGCACCCTGTGGGGTGCCCAGGGCGATCTCCTGTACCAGTGGGGCAGGCTGGCTTACTTCAGTCAGGGTGGGCTTCTTTAACCTCAGACAAGTGGGTTCTGGAAGTAGTAAGCCAGGGTCTGGTTCTCAGCTTCAAAAAGTTTCCCAAGTTGAGAAGCAGACTTTCTACAGTGAACTTCAGAGACCTAGCTCTGGAAACAGAGGTCTCATCCCTGTTAGCTCTCAGAGCAGTAGAAAGGGTTCCTCACCTGCATCAGGGCAGGGGTCTGTATTCAGATACTTCCTTACCCCAAAAGACAGGAGAATGGCGGCCCATTTTAGATCTCAGATATCTGAACAAGCATCTTTTGAAACCAAAGTTCAAAATGGTAACTCTGGCAATGATTTTACCTTCCCTAAGGCCAGGGACTGGCTAGCCTCCCTGGACCTCAAGGATGCCTATTTCCTGTCCCAATCAGAAGATCCCATCAGTACCTCAGATTCGAACTGCCCTCAGGTCATTACCAGTTCAAAGCAATGCCCTTGGCCTTACCTCTGCTCCAAGGGTATTCACAAAGTGTCTAGCAGTGGCAGTGGCCCACTTAAGGAGGCAGAGGATTGCTGTTTTCCCTATCTAGGCGACTGGCTCATTGTAGGCCAGTCCCCAGAACAGGTAAAATCTCACCTGCAGGTCACCCAGCAGCTTCTCACCTCCTGGGTTTCTGCTAAACCTACCAAAGTCGGTTCTGGAACCAGTCCAGGTACTCACCTTTATAGGGGCAGAATTGGACACAAAGCTAGCCAGAGCCTTTCTTCCCCAGAAAGGGTAGAATTTAGTGGCTCTGGCCTCTTCCTTCACTCTGCAGGTCTCTCGACCAGCAAGACACTTTCTGCAGCTCCTGGGGCACATGGCTGCATCCACAGCTGTTGTGCAGGGAGCCAGATTTCAGATGAGAGACATTCAGTTTCACTTGAGAACCTTTTGGTCTCAGAGAAGAACCCCCTTTCCAAGTTGGTCCCAGTGACTGAACCTTGATCCTAGCTCTCCAGTGGTGGCAGGATCAGAGCAATTTAAGAAGCGGGGTCCCTTCATTTCCCCTTCTCACGACTTGACTCTCACTACAGATGCTTCCCTTCTGGGTTGGGAGCCCACATGGGCGACCTTTCCACTCAGGGAGTTTGGTCCCCAGGAATCTCTGCTCCACATCAATTTGCTGGAACTCAGAGCTGTCTTTTTAGCTCTTCAAGCTTTTTCTGCATCTGTCCACGACAAGGTGATACAAGTCAGAACAGACAACACCACAACAATGTGGTACATCAACAAACAGGGGGGCACTCGGTCTTCGGCCTTGTGTAGCGAGGCAATGAAGTTGTGGTCTCCTCATAGCAGTTCATCTTCCGGGGAAGGACAATGTCCTAGCGGATGCCCTCAGCAGGATTTCCCAGGGCCATCACGAATGGTCCCTGGATCCTCAAGTGCTGGGGATAGTTTTTGCCAGGTGGGGCATCCCTCAGATAGATCTTTTTGCAGCCCCAGACAATCACAAACTTCCTCTGTTCTGTTGCAGGCCTCCAGTGCTGGGCTCAGTTCCCCTGGATGCCCTTCTTCTGGATTGGGAGGAAGTTCCTCTATGCTTCCCCTTTCCTCTCTATTCAAAGTACTAGTCAAAATCAGATCTCAGCCTTGCAGGGTGATTCTGATTGCCCCGGATGGGCCAGGCAGCCCTGGTACCCACTCCTTCTGTCTCTGACAGTCCATCTTCCCTACTGCCTCCCAGGAATCACAATCTGTTGACTTGTGCCCAGGAAGGGTTTGGTATCGGACCTCAAATCCTCAACCTCAAGGCCTGGCTCTTGAGGAGTTAGAGTTGCTGATTTACACCTCTCTCAGGGTGTTCTTGAGATCCTAAAGGCTTCCAGAAGCCTTCCACTAGAGCTATATAGTTCTAAATGGAAAAGGTTTTCCATTTGGTGTGCTGGGAAAATATTTCCCAGAATCTGCTAATTGCCCATTTGTTAGATTACATGGTACATCTTAATTCCTTGGGTCTCAGACCAGCTACCCTGAGAGTTCATTTGGCAGCTGTGTCTGCTTTTGTGTCAAGGGAAAGTCATCCCCTCTTTCCTCTCATCCTGTGTTTTCCAAGTTTTTTAAGGATTACTCCATACTAATCCTCCCTTTCGGGAACCGGCCCTGCTTGGGACCTTAATGTTTGCATTGCCCAGTTAATGCACCCACTGAACCTCTGTCTTCTGCAGAGCTTAAGTACCTAACTTGGAAAACTGTTTTCTAGTGGCTATCACTTCTGCCAGGCATAAGTGATGCAAGCCTTGTCAGTGGAGACTGACTTTATTTCTTTCCACAGGGATAAGGTAGTCCTTAGGACTAATAGGAAGTTTTGCCTAAGGTGGTTTCAGATTTCCATCTTAATCAATCTATCTCCTTCCAGTATTTTTCACGATCACTCCTCTTTGGGTGAGAAAGGTTGCACAACCTGGATGTTAAGAGCTCTTAGGTTATTATAGAAGCGTACCAAAGGTCCAGAGTTGAATCCTCACTTTTCCTTACCTATAGTGAAGTTGGGAAAGGCAAACCTGCCACTAAGAGATCAATAGCCAGGTGGATTGTCTCTTGTATCCAATTTGTTATCGAAAGTGGGCAGCCCCGGTTTGAGGCTCATTCTCAGAGGGTAGCTGCGTCTCTAGCTGTTGCCAGAGATATCCCTTTATTAGAGATTTGCCAGGCTGCTACTTGGAAAGCGGTACACACTTTTAACAAGCATTACTCCCTGGATGTCCAGGCCAGGAGAGATGCTCGCTTTGGCACAGCTCTTCTGCAGAGCCTATTCCCTAAGTAGGTTCTGCCCCTCCTCCATGGAGGTACTGCTGTGTATTCTGCTAATGTCTATAATATAGCAAGACTTCATGTTGTTTGAAGAAAAAATTACTCACCTTAGTAATGTTGTTTCTTCTAATGGAGTCTTGCTATATTATAAAAAGGCTCTCAGAAATGCTGCAATCTGATTGGCTGTTAGGA
Organism: Neoceratodus forsteri; assembly: GCA_016271365.2. Lineage (NCBI taxonomy): Eukaryota > Metazoa > Chordata > Ceratodontiformes > Ceratodontidae > Neoceratodus > Neoceratodus forsteri. The sequence goes on from CM057453.1 coordinate 1,630,648,911, forward strand.
TTCCAACAACCTTACATTAATCCATGTTATACTGTCATGTACAACCTGATCACCATGGCACATGGATTCTTCCTGTCAGCATTCTATCCTCTAGTACTGCTGAATGTGTGGAATGATGCATTCTGATTTTGAACCAGCATTCTTAAACTGTTGGTGGAAGAACTATTTTATTAAAAATCTCTCTCTAATGAGGAAAACATTAAAAAAGTATACTTTCAACACTTTTCTTTTGGAATCATTTTTTATAATAGCAATAAGGCACTCCCAGGAGTTAGATTAACAGTCAGTTAATCACCCCCTAGGGGCAATATGGCACTTGGCTGCACCTCGTGCCACATTACCCCTGGGGGGTGATTGCGCGAACTGATAACCCCTGGTCATGCCTTTATTGCTTAATTATAGACCTCCCCCAACCTGCCCTCTCAGAACCTCTACTTGGTGGGGTGCGGCAACTAGTGTCGGCACTACTTATGTCCTGTTAGCATTTTGTCCCCTTTGGGACTTTGGGGTGTGTATGTATCGCGTGTGTGTGTTTATTATACTTATGTTCCATTTTCATATTATTAGAATGGTGTTAGTATTTCTGGTCCCCTGACTTGAGTCTTGGGTGTTGGGACCATCAATGATTGTTATTATTTAGGTAGCCATTTGGCTAGTGTAGGTTACAGCTTCCACACAGACCTTAGTGAGTTTGTCTCATAAAGATCTGACAGTTCAAGTTTGAAATGACACAGATAGAGCTGCTCTCGTGCCAAAATTCTATTTTGGAATGGTTTTAACCATTTCACTCCGGGGCAGTTCTAGAGCTGAAACAAACTGCTAATGTCTATAATATAGCAAGACTCCATTAGAAGAAACAGCATTACTAAGGTGAGTAATTTTTTCTTAGAGATATGCCAGGCTGCTACTTGGAAAACGGTACACACTTTTACCAAGCATTACTCCCTGGATGTCCAGGCCAGGAGAGATGCTCAGTTTGGCACAGCTGTTCTTCAGAGCCTATTCCCTAAGTAGGTTCTACCCCTCCTCCATGGAGGTACTGCTGTGTAGTCTGCTACTGTCATAATATAGCAAGACTTCATGTTGTTTGAAGAAAAAATTACTCACCTTAGTAATCTTGTTTCTTCTAATGGAGTCTTACTATATTATATTCCCAATGCCCTCTCAGAACTTCTACTTGGGTGGGGTGCGGGCAACAATTAATGGCATTATTTTATGCCCTTTCAGCGTTTCTCCCTTTTGGGAGTTTGGGGTGTGTGTGTTTTATTATACTGTTGTTTTATTCTCATGTTGTTAGAATTGTGTTAGTAGTTCTGGTCCCCTGACTTGAGTCTTGGGTGTTGGGACCAGCAATGGTTATTAATATTTAGGTAGCCATTTGGCTAGTGTAGGTTACAGCTTCCACACAGACCTTAGTGAGTTTTGCTCGTAAAGATCTGACAGTTCAGGTTTGAAATTACACAGATAGAGCTGCTTCTTAGAGCTCGTGCTCAAAGTTCTATTTTGGAATGGTATTAACCATTTCATCTCCGGAGCAGTTCTAGTGGTGGGACAAACTGCTACTGTCATAATATAGCAAGACTCCATTAGAAGAAACAACATTACTAAGGTGAGTAATTTTTTCTTCCTGAGCATGCCAGTCCCGGGGAAGCATTGCTCCATACTTTAGATGTACATAGAATCCTGAGGTATTATTAATGGGTTTCCCTTTTTCCCATAGGGAAACCATGGTGTAATTTACCATAATGAAGAAGTGTTTATTACGGCAAACATGCATACAGTTTCCCTCACTCTGCGCTTGCGCGCGCTGCAGTTCCTCGCTTCCTGACCTCTCGCCTTCTGCCTGGAAAGTCAACCGCCAGTAGAACTTGGCAGTAAGTTTTTTTTTTTTTTTTTAAATAACTTGATTTCCAATTCAAGGGGGTAAAAGAAAAGGCGCTGGTGGAGAACATCATTTTAAAAATGCGGACAGGACAAATGTGAGGAGCAGTGGAAAACAGAACTGGAGCGTGGCCACACTGGAACGGCTGGTATTTTATATAATTGCTGTGGCAAAAAAGGGATACCCAGCAGTTATATAAAATAAAGTATGGGGTGGTGTGTGTAAACTCAGAGTTTGCACACAGATCGGGGGAGTGGTACTGACGACCACCAAACAGGAAAGAGACCTGGAGGTAATCATATCTGATGACCTAAAGGTGGCCAAACAGTGTGACAAGGCTGTGGGGAGAACCAGTGGGATGCTAGAGTGCATAGGGAGGGGTATCACCAGCAAAAAGTGGGGGGTGGTGATCCCACTGTATAAATCATTGGTGAGACCTCACCTGGAGTACTATGTCCAGTTCTCGAGACCACATCTCCAGAAGGACATAGAGGAGAGTAACAAAAATGGTGCAGGGTAGGGACTTCCGGTGACGTCACACCACCGATGGCAGCTTAATTTGGAGCGCTGGTGCCCCGGGAAATAAAAAGTGTTAATCGCTGGACATCGAGAGGCCAAAACGCTATTATTTGCTCAGAATATCTCTTGCTATAACCTGCAGAATGGGGCGGACGAAAAGGAGACATTATGCTGAAGGGAAAATCGACGGCAGTGGTAGATCCTCCTTGAGGCCTCCTAGCCCGACTGAATCGCGTTCATCCCTGATTACAGCTTTGGGAGACAAGTCAGATGGCTCCGAATCAGATGCTACAGCCACATTTACCAAAGCAGACGGGCAGAGAATGTTAAAGATTTTACACAGAATCGACGCTAGGATAATGGGTCTGCAGAATGATTTTAAAAAATTGGAAGCACGCACGGCTTCTGTGGAGTCCCATGTCGAAAGGCTGCAATCAGAACACATGGCCTTCGGTAGATTGCTAGTATATCTGCACAGAAGAGAGAGAGAGGCCTGACCTTAAGGGCAGAAGGCAGCGGAGGCCGCAGTCGTCGTAACAACATTAATTTTGGAATCCCAGGTAGAACCGCCATGTATGGAGGACTATATTGATTCCTGGCTAAAGATGGAACTGAATCTGGGAAGATTTTAAAACTGAAATTGAGAGGGCTCACAGATCGATTGGCAAAACCTAAAGAGAGCACCCCCAGATCAATAATAGTGAGATTTCTGAGATATACAACCAAAGAAGATCTTAAAGCTGGCATGGTGAAAAAAATCTTAACCTGGATGGTCAGAAGCTGTTTATTGACCAGGACTTTCCTCAAATGATGACCCAATGCAAGAAAGTTCTGCAAGTAGTTAAAGCTCTGAGAGAGAAAGGTTTCAAAGCATACTTACGTTATCCTTGGCTGTGGTACAGGATAAAAGATGGGGCCAAGACTTTTGATTCATTATTGGCGGCGGTACCATTTCTTTGCGTCCCAGGAAGTGCAGATTCTGATATTAAGGAAAAACGAGCCGAAAAAGAGATCAGAGCTGCTATGGTCGATATGCAAGCCCCAAGAGATATTTGAAGAGGAGAGGAGAAGCCCGGTTGCCTCTGCATGCAGATATGGCGAAATGGTTGGGTGTCAAGGAGAGCTGAACGAAGTTTTCTATACAAACTGGGTATAATGTTGGAGATCACGGCTTAACAGCTGTCTCGGAGCCCATACCGCATTTTGGTCTGTTGGGCTCCCCTCCTAGAACCCTTAATGTTGATCTGTGGTAAAACAGGGATGATGAAAGAATGAAAAATTAGTTTAAAAGTACAAACCTTCCATTTTTGAGGGGTCTGAATGTGTTATAATCTTTTTGACAACCTCTGGGTGTTTGGTATGGAGTAAAGGGGTGTTCCTAGTGGGAAGACTTTTTTGGGTGGGAACATATTTTCAGGGGTAACGTGCTTAAGTGTCCCCTCTGGATTAGCATTACAACTATGCGGGGAAATGAACTTAGGCAAGTTATCTATTACTCTGATTTATTAGTAACAAAATTATGTACTGAACCGAATTAAGTGGGGTTAGGGGTTCTTCCCCCCATTCTTCTTTTCTCTGCCCGGGTACACGAAGGGTTTCCTAAATGTTTATTAATGATGTATACTGTGGGGGGGAGGGCAATTTGGGCTTTACACGAAAACAACTCCTGTCCCAATGCTTTGGATGCAAAAATGGGATGTAAGAGATGAAATTATTGTGAATTGTAAGAAGGATGGATATATGTTTTAAGACCATGTGATTTTTGGTTTGGCCTCTCGGCCTTTTGGAGAGATATTGAACCTGGGGCACCTATCTCCTAAAGCTGCCCCAACTGAACATTCTTCCCTTTAACACTAGTAGGAGGACTTGTCTCTTGGGAACTCTGAGAGTCGGCCCTTTAGTGCAGTCGCACTTTTTCTCCTACTTAGCTAGAGTGTGCCATCTCTAGTACCTGAAGAGTTGACATTTCGACCTTCAGACTCGTATCCTGGCTCTGATTGAGCTAGTGGGTTTCAATTCTCACTGCAACCCGTTTCTCTACTGTTAACCTTTTTCCCCTGTAGGGGGGACAGTATAGGTTTGATAAGGGGAACTGTTCTTTCTCCTCTGATCCCCCCGCACTGTTTGTTCATGTTGTCTTGTTTTATCTTGTTGCTTAGCTTACTAGAAGAGATAAGAAGTATGAGGATGTCTGTGGAGAATACTGTAATTTGTTATTTCCTTTGTGCCCCCCTTTTTTTTTTCTCTCTCTCGGCTCTTTTTCCTTTTATACGGATCAGACCTGCTTGTCTGCACAGTACCCAAACTGCCAAGGTGGCGGGGAGGTTTCGAAAGAAGAGGCATAGTAGCTATTACTGACTACCAGAATGGCAATACTTAAAATAGTCTCGATCAATGTTAAAGGGATAAATGGGGTGGTGAAAAGGGCAAGAATTTTACAAGAGTTGGGTAGGTTGAAATGCGACGTGTCCTGTCTTCAAGAAACTAAACTATCAGACTGTGAACATGCCAAATTACGTAGAACATGGGTGGGAGGGGTCTATGCGGATTCATGCCTGAGATCGTCAAGGGCAGGAGTAGCGTTTTGTTAGCAGAGGTCTTCCCTTGAAAGTTTATAAAGTTCAGAAAAGTGGAGCGGGTCATTATGTGATAATATCGGGAGAGTTCATGGGACAGAGCTGTCATTTAGCGGTGGTGTCGCCCCACACCCCCTGGGAACTTTCTTTAGGCAATTCTTTTCTATGATGGGCCCTCCCACAGGGTAGAGTGGTTATGGTAGGAGACTGGAATGTGTGGAAGGCGGGTGCTAGATAGAAGTAAGGGGGAGGGATAGGACTGCCTGCTCTAGGCTGTTTAAAACCCTAGTGACGGAGGGTGGATGGGTGGACCCTTGGAGGTTGCAAAACCCATTGGTTAGGGATTTCACTTTTTACTCTGCAGCGGCGAACTCCTACTCCAGGCTAGACAGATTTTATACCCAACTAAAATATGCTAAGGATCTAGCAGAAATAACTATTCATCCTGTGACGTTCTCTGATCATGCGATGATCAGTGCAAGGGTTAAATGGTCCGGGGCCAAGACAAAGGGGTTGTGGAGATTTGATCCTGGCCTCTTAAATGATTCCAGATTTGTCTCCCAAATGAAAGATTCTATTAAGCAATATTTGGAAGAAAATAGTTAAGAAGATACTCATGCCCGATTTATCTGGGATGGACTAAAAGCAGTTTTGAGGGGGCAAATTATAAGTTATTAGTCCTTTAAATATAAGCGCTCTCAAGAAAGATACGTAAGTTATTGGACAATATAAGAGGGTTGGAAAATAAGCATAAAGAAAATAAAGGTAAACAGGTGCTAGAGAAATTACAAGAGGCCAGAGAACAGTATAATAAGGAAATGATGAAGAGGACCGAGAATGTCCTGAGATATACCAGACAAAGGTACTATGAAACGGAGGGAGAGCTTCGCTTGCTGGCATTGAGGCTCCGAAGCAAGAGGCTGAGAGATATATCCTAAATTAAAAAGTTATGGCACTCAGGACATTATTTCCGATCCAGATCAAAGTGGATAGTTTTTGACAATATCGAGAGCTCTGCTCGATGAAAGAGGCCCAAATCATGTGGAGAAGGTAGAGAATTTTCTGCAAAATATCCCCTTATCGAGGTTGGATGAACCTCAGGGAAATAAGTTAGGGGAAAAAATTACAGAACAAGAGGTGAGAACCGCTATTAAAAATTTGAAGGGAGGGAAAGCTCCTGGTCCTGATGGGTTTGTGGGAGAATTCTACCAGGCATTTGTAGATGAGTTAGCCCCATTTCTCACTAGGGTATGTAATGCTGCGCAGAGAGAGGGGTGAATCTCCGGCCTCATGGGAAGAGGCGGTAATCACATTGATCCCTAAATCAGGGAAAGACCCCTTAGATTGTGGGAGTTACCGACCTATTTCTTTAATCAATCAAGACGCCAAAATATTTGCCAAGGTTTTAAGCTACCGATTACAGGAGATTGTGCCAGGGCTGGTGCACAAAGATCAGACGGGGTTTATTCCAGGACGCCATATTCAAGATAATATTCGATTGTTGCTCAACGTCTTGGCCACCTCCAAGGCATTCCCACCCGACTTTTTCGGGGCGGTGATGTCATTGGACGCGGAAAAGGCCTTTGATCGAATTGATTGGCACTTTTTGGATCGGGTCCTGGAGAAGTCTGGGATCGGGGGAAAAATTCCAAAACTGGGTAGCAAATTTATATAGAAGCCCCAAGGCCAGGGTGAAAGTGAATGGGGTCTTCTCTGATGTAATAATGATTAACAGAGGGACTAGGCAGGGATGCCCATTGTCTCCGTTGCTATTTGCAATGTGTATGGAACCTTTGGCAGCTTTTATAAGACAATCAAAAGAGTATAAAGGTATTCAGGTGCAAGGAATTGAAACTAGAATCTCATTATATGCGGATGATACTTTGTTATACATTTCAGATCCGGAGAGGCAGATGCCTCTGATAAACTCTTTCCTGCGAACTTTTAGTGAAGTCTCGGGGTTCAAAATTAACAAAACTAAATCAGTCTTAATGCCCCTGGGAAAGTGAAAAATGATATGCTTCCGGTGATAGGTAAGTTTGGATGGGCAAAGAGCGGGATTAAATACCTTGGGTTAAAGTAACCTATGATATTTCAAAATTATTTATGGCTAATTATTCCCTTTGCTGCAAAAAGTTCAAGAGGATCTCTGCACAGATGGGGAGCTTCCACTTACTCTGTTCGGTAGAATTGAAACTGTCAGGATGAACATTCTACCCGCTTCTTATTCTTGTTCCAGTCACTACCACTCAAGCTGCCTACCCTGTTTTGAAATCAATTAAAACAGCTTTGTCCGGTTTATATGGTCAGGTGGAACACCCAGGGTAAGATGGAAAACCCTTCTTGGGAATAAAAAGGTGGTTTGGGCCTGCCAGATCTCAAGAAGTATTATTGGGCTGCACAGATTCAACCCTTGGTTTCTCTTATGGGGATGGCGACCGCCTCTTTGGGTTGAGATGGAGGCCTGAGTCGAATAGGGAGATATCAGGGATCTGATATTTATGGATCGGGCAGGATCCAAAGACTAATAGGAGGTAACCCATGGACTGAGCGGTTAGTTGAGGTGTGGCAAGAGATTAATAGAGCCTTTGGTTTGAAACCCTCCCTGGGGATGGACTCACCGATTAGGGCCTGCCTTGATTTTGTTCCACTGGGATGGGACACAGGCTTCTTGAGATGGAGCCGGAATGGATTATCTAAAGTTGGTCAGTTTTATGTAGGGGGAAGAATTAAATCCTTTCAAATGATTTCTCAGGAGTTTATTCTCCCTCCCTCTGACTGCTTCGAATATTTACAAGTTCGGCACTATTTACAGGGAAGTTTCGGAAGGCATTGGACCCGGAGGCGCAACCCATTAGTAGAGGCTTTGGGAGCAGAAGTCAGTAAAATAGGAACGAAAGGAGTTATTTCCAGGTTGGTGAGTTTATTCCTGGGCCTAGAACCAGACTCCTTGGTTTTGATCAAAGCTAATTGGACTAGGGAATTGGGTAAAGTCATAACTGATTTAGAGTGGAGAACGATATGGGAAGCAGTGTTTGCCACCACTGCCTCTAATAGTTGGCGGGAGTTCAGGTGGAATGTGGTTGTCAGGTACTTTCGTACTCCGGTAATCACTAAACACTTTGGACTATACCCTTCTGATCTTTGTTGGAGAGATTGTGGGGGTGTGGGGACCTACACACACATTTTTTGGGATTGTCCGCATTTAAATAGTTATTGGGAGCAGGTGCAGGACCTGGTAAGTACCATTTTGGAGAAAGGGATTCCCAATGATCCGTTGTGTTGGGTCCTGGGTCACTACCCTGAAGAGGTCAAATCAAGGGCTCATCGATACCTATTTGACGTATTGGTAGCCTCGGCTCTTAAGGCTATAACTCAACTTTGGCTTACCAAGGTATCCCCTACAATAGAGGATGGTATAAAAATAGATTAGCAATTTTGGAAATGGAGTACCTCACGCTAAAGTGAGATTACAGAAAGACAGGTTTAAGATCAGATGGATGCCCTTCTTTAATTTCCAGGCACAAAATGACCAAGTTAACATATTAGATATCTTGGTAAAATATATGTGTCTTTGAGTATTTGATAGGGTGGTTAAGGCTACATAGTGGTTGACAGTATTGAAACTAAGGGATGTGGGGCAGGCAGGGTGGTCCGATCGTGGGGGGCCGTGTGGGTGTTTTTTTTTTTTGTTTTTTTTTCTGTCTCTTCTCCTCCTTTCTCAGGTCCTTGTGTGAGGGTCTAATTTGTCTAATTGGCTCTAGAACATTAAAAGGTCTAGATGCTTCTTAGATAGGGAAGGCTGGGCCAAGAAAGAAGAGTTAAATTGTTTCAAGGAGGCCTCACTACCTTCCTTAGGTTGAGCATGGACAATATTGTTATGTTATTCTGAACATGTATTCAATACCTCTACAAGGCCTGTTAACTATCTAATTGTTTGTATTGTCGATGTTTGAAGATGTGATAAAATAAAATTGTTATTTCAAAAAAAAAAAAATGGTGCAGGGTCTGCACCAAAGACCATATGAGGAGAGACTAAAGGACCTCAGTATGTACACCCTGGAGGAAAGAGGGGGATATGATAGAGACTTTCAGATACCTCACGGGTATAAATAAGGTACAAGAGGGAAGTATTTTTCAGAAAAAAAGATGCTCAAGAACAAGGGGACATGCTGTGAAGCTGGAGTGGGGGTAGACTCAGGGGAAACATAAGGAAGTACATCGTCACAAAGAGAGTAGTGGATGCCTGGAACAGCCTTCCAGTGGAGGTGGTGGGGTCAAAAACTGTGGTGGGATTCAAGAACGCATGGGATAAGCATAAGGGAACCTTAGTCATTAGGAAAGGGAGGGCTAAGCTGGAGATCAAGTAGGGTCTATGGTATTACAGTAGGTAGGAAAAATGGGCAGACTGGGTGGGCCAAGTGGTCCTTATCTGATGTTGAATTCTATGTTTCTGTAACTCCTGTCTCTTTCTCCAAGAGGTCTACCTGCTATATCCAGCCTCGCCTGGTAGGCAGAACCATAAGCTCTCTCTTGGTTCCCTAGAGGGAGGTCCTCTGAGCATGATCTCCAGCAGGTTACCAAGAAGGATAGGGGCTGCCCACATTTATATGAGAGTGCTGACATGGTTGTCATCATGGGCGGCCCCTAGCAGACTGCTTGCGAAAAGTTTCTGTGTGGTCCCAATGCCTGGCAACTATAGTTCCATGGGTGTGGCCTGATGAAAGAGATTTTCTCAAAGACCTACTGTTACGGTATGTACTTAACTGTTCTTTTCCATCTCGGAGTTGAGATGACCGGCGCCCTCGTGGTCTGTTATCTCTGCCCCTCGATAAAAATCTCTATCCCTCAATGGTGATGTAGTAGGTTGCTCTGGGGAAACAGTTGGAGCCTTAGTGTAATATGATCCAGACCATCACAAAGCTCTCAGCTCATGACACAGAGAGGCAAAACCTTCTCACCTTCACAGAGCACTATGCTTTTTGTTATTTCTAGAGGGAGTAGATATGGTTCAATTATTCACACTCTGGCAGTTGAACTGAACAGTCTGATTGGCTGGATATCTTTAAGCTAAGCTCCTCCCATCACCCACGTGGTATATCCCCCTACTCTGCCCCATATCATCCCAGCATTCTTTCCGCTGGAAGAAAAGGTCACCTCCTTTGCGGCTCCTGCTTAGGTTTCTGAGTGTGCCATTGGCAAACTTTCTTCAACGTTTTTGAAGTACTTCAGTTGATTCTTTGGGTTCCTTCAAGTCCCTTCGACGATGGAGCAATGGAAGCCAGGGTTTAAATTTTGTGAGCGATGCTGGCAGAAGATGTCTGTCACTGACCCACATGACACATGCATGTACTGCCTGGACGGGCCATACAACATGGCCACGTGCAAGCTTTGCTTAAGCATGCTTCCTGAGTCCCTCTAGGACAAGAATCTCTGGCTCTTGCTGGGTCAGTCTTCAGAACAGGATCCAAAGGAACACCAGACGGCCTCTGCTGTAGTCGGGTCAGCTGAACAACTTGTGGCCATTAAGACGGAAGTGGCAGCTGCAGCAGTGGGCACCTCTTTGGTCTCGGTGCTGTTCCCTGGGGTCACAATTAGAGTGTCATTTACTGGAGAGTTCAGGGACATATGTCTGGCCCTCCAGACCTTGGGGGAGAGCCCTGCCCCCCGTGGAACTAAGAGCAAGTGCCGCTGGTGCCGATTATAGAACTGGGAGCAGGCAAGGTCCCACTCCCTCGACTCGCCCAACTGCTAAACTTCTGTCAAGTTCCCCTCAGCTAGGGGGGCAGGCCGAGGGCTCTTCAGTTCCCCTGTCAAGCCAGTCAACTTTGACTCTGGCTGAGCAGGCCACTAAGATATTTCTCAGGCCAGTCGACCTGTTGTCAGATGAGGTTTAGGATTCGACCTCACAGACTCCAGTGCTCCTGGTCTTCACTCAGGAGATGTGGTCCACTTGGTGCCCCCATCTCGCCCTTGCCAGGAGCAACCTGCACTGGAGGTTGGGCCTTCCACTCCCATGTTGCTGAACATGGATACATAAGTGTTCTACAGCAACCTGCCAGAAGGTCCTTGTTGCTATCGACCAGCCAGTCTACAGCTGAGATTGCAGTTAAGGCATTCCCATTCTTGATTCCGCTCAGCTGCATGGCATTGGTGTTCCTTGTCCTCCTCATCCTTGGCTGAGGAGAGGCACCACTGTAAGATGCGCCGGTGCTACAAGGAACTCCTCTGGCAACAGTGGACCATTATGGGGCAGGGTAGAGCTGTACCCCCTGGACCTTTGGTTTCCTGGCAGTCACCAGTGGTACCCCCACCGGTACATACCACACCCCGCAGCTGCTTCTCCACCACTTTGGGTGGAGCCACTACCACCGCAATCAAAGGTGGGCGCACCAACTGAGGAGACCGGCCACTTGGCAACCAGCTTGCCAGGCTGATTGTTGCTAAGGATCATTTCAGGAGATGATAGCTGGAAGGTCCTAGGTGATAAACGGCCGAGGGCTGTCTTTGAGGAGTCCTCAGATGCCTTGGATCTTGAGTCTGTTGCCTCCTCTGGGACTGCCCTCCTCAACAGTAGCCCTGTTGAGGAACTTTCCACTGAGCATGGCCTGGTGTCCGGGCTGCTTCATTGACTCATTTTGGAGTCCATCTTGGCCCCTCTTAAGCCAGGCCAAAAGGGGGATAAGTATCCCCTTATGGACATTTTGAACTGGGATGAATCCCCTTGGGTTGCCCTCACTGTGGCTCATACCATTTTGGGACTGGCCCTGGAGCTTTGGCAACATCCAGCATCCTGCCCAGCACCCTCTGCCCACATGGTCCACAAGTATGCTGTCCCCATGGGTTCCCTTTCAGGATTTTTGGATCACCCTCCATGGTCACGGATTCAGTGTTCCACAGATCCAGACACCAGGGGGATGTAGACGTACCTGTGGACAAGAAGTCCCATAAGATTGACCACACTGCTAAAAAGTAGTATACTGCAGCATCTCGGGGTCTCCATTAGGCTAGCTATGCTGTGATGATGGCCAACTTCGGCCAGTCCCTGATGGGAGTATTTGATGTAGTAGTCCATCACTTTCCTGTTGAACAACAGTTAGCACTGCAGCTGATTAGAGACCAGGGTCAGTCACTAGCTAAACACCACTTCCAGACAGCCTTGGACACGGGCAACTCCTGCGGCTATGCCATGGAAGGAACTGTCTCCATGCATCGCACGTTAGAGCACAGCTGTAACTCAGGAGATTCTGAGGGTGCTGGATAAGAGTTGCCAGCCCTTTAAAACATACAGTAGCCAGGTCACCAGCCCTCCAGGTTACAAAATCCAAACAACTCCAACTGAAATCACCAGCAAAACTTTATTTTAGCACATATTCATGACTGAACTGGAACAAGACAGATCCCCAGCGCTTCGGCCCAACATGAAGGCCTTAATGTTGGGCTGAAGCACTGGGGATCTGTCTTGTTCCAGTACAGTTATGTATATGTGCTAAAATAAAGTTTTGCTGGTGATGTCAGTCGGAGTTTCTTGGATTTTATAACCTGTAGTGCTGGTGACCTGGTTTCTCCTTGTGTCGCAGGGCCTGGCTGTGTTGTCCACCTTTACAGTGAGCACCCAGCACAAGCTGGCTGATATCCCTTTTTTGGGCACTGACCTATGAGAAAGATGCTTTTATATTTTTGAGAAGAACCCAAGACTTGGAACTTCATTTTATCCTCCGGACATAGAGCGGAGTCCTTTTCTTATTGCTGTGCAGAACTTTCTGATCATATGCACTGTCTTTTTTCCAGGAGCAGCTTTCTTTGTGTGGATATTATGTGTCCAGGTACTTCCTGGTCGCGAAACAGATGGGGGAGATTGCACCCCCATACTGGATCTGCACAATCTGAACCAGTATATATGGAAAGACAAGTTCCAGATGGTCACTTTGAATCATATTATTCCACTACTGGAACAGAATATGTGGTTTGGCTTCCTAGACCTTCAGGATACATTTTTCCACATTCCTATCCATCCCACTACCTTCAGTTCCAAGCAGAAGAGGTCCTGTACGAGTTTCAGATCATGTCCTTTGATCTCTCTTCAGTTCTCACCGTCTTCACCAAATGCATGGCAGTGGTGGTGGCCCACCTGCAGCACCTTGGGGTCAGAGTGTACCCCTACCTAGACAACTGTCTTTTAGCTGGGCCATCCAGAGAGGCAGTGGAGAGTTCCAGAGACCTGGTTCTCCAGACTTGCCAAGACTTGGGTCTGTTGGTCAATGCGGACAAGTCCGAACTGGTACCAAGCAGGTGATCCAGTTCATCAGGCCGAACTAGATTCCCTGCAGGCCAAGGCCTGCCTCCCTGCGGACATGGCACTGGATCTTACCTCTTGCTTGGATCATTTTAGGTTGGGCTGTTGCACTCTGCATGAGATTTCCTGAGGCTGCTGGGGTACATGGCATCCTGCACCAGCATGGTCCATTGGGGCCATCAGCAGACATGCCGCCTCCAGTAGTAGTTGAGCCATCAGTGGTCCCAGCGCCTAGGTCCCTTGGACCAGCTGGTCACAGTGACCTAGACGATGTGTGATGCTATCCAGTGGTGACTGATCCCAGAACACCTGGAGGAAGGAATCCCATTTGCCCACCCAGAACCATACATCATGCTCACAATGAACGCATCTTTGTGGGGTGGGGAACATCACTGGGAGACCACAGAGTGCATGGGTTCTGGTCACCCTGGGAGTCCTGTCACCACATAAACCTGCTGGAGCTCTGTGCAGTGCGTTTGGCTCTGATGGAATTCACTCCTCTAGTCAGGGATGAGGTCATGCAGGTCCAGATGGATAACACCACGACCAAGTACTGCCTAAATAGGCAAAGTGTAACTCACTCCCTCCCCTTGTGTTGGGAGGCACTCCACACCTGGACACTCGTACACAGCCTGGGTGAAAATCTCCTGGCGATCTAAGTCACAAGAGAAAACAGTCAACTGGCAGAGGCTATCTGCCAGGTAGAAGAGTCATTGCATGAGTGGTCCCTGCATCAGAGGGTGGTGAACCACCTGTTCTACCACTGTAGCACATCATTGGTGGACCTGTTTGCCTCCTGGGAAAACACCAAGCTTAGGCTGTTTTGTGCCTGGGCTCCCACAGTCCAGGACACTGCTGGGGTATACGCCTTTCTCCCTTCCCCTTGATCCACAAGATGGTGGTCAAGGCCTGGAAGGACAAGGCGTAGATGATCCTGATAGCTGCAGACTGGCCACTGCAATTCTAGTACCCCGAATCTCCTCAGCCGCATCAGCAGGCACCTGTGCAGACTGCCTTTCCACCCAGACCTGCTGACCAGACAACAGGGGATGGTTCTGCATCCGGGTCTTCAGTCTCTGCACCTCAGGCCTTGTTCCTGAGCGGCTAGAGGTCCTGGCCTTGGATCTCTCTGAGGAGATCCTCCATGTTGTGATGGCCTCCCAGAAGGAGTTGACTTGCAGATGCTATGCCTTTAAATGGAAGAGATTTTCCATTTGATGTCAGAGCAGAGGATTTGATCCCTTTGTCTGCCCTGTGGTTAGTATCCTTGACTACCTCTGGTCCCACTCCCAGTTGGGACTGTCGACGACGACTCCTAAGGTGCACCTGGCAGCCATCTCTGCTTACCTGATGTGGGACAGTACGCAGATGGTGGCCCAAGAGAAGGTGGCTGGGCACTTTTTCAAAGGCCTGGTCCACCTATCCTCTCCGGTATGTGAACCACCCCCACTGTGGGACTTACTGTTGGTATTGGCAATGCTTATGGGTAAGCTTTCGAGCCCATGCACAGGTGTGTCATGTCACACTTGTCATGGAAGATAGCTATCCTGGTGGCCATTACATCAGCCAGAAGGATTGGGAACTCCAGGCACTTTAGATGGAGTCTCCTTTCCTGGTCTTCCGCAGGGACAGAGACATCCTTCACCCTAACCTGAAGTTCCTCCTGAAAGTGGTATCAGAGTTTCACCTTAACTAGGTGAATAACTTGCCGATGTATTTCACTAGCCCATCTTCAGAGGTCGACTGCAGGCTCCATACCCTGGACCTGCAGATGGTGCTCTCTTATTACGTAGTATGCACAGCTGGAGTTCAGGGACAGGCTTGCCAGCTGTTGAAGCTACAACTGGCAGACTGGCAGCACAGTGGACAGTTGCCAGGTAGATAACGTCCTGTATCAACCTCTCCTATAGGTTGGATGGTAAGGAGCCTCCCGTAGGTCTTACGGCTCATTCCACCAGATATTCTGCTGCCTCAGTGGCTGCTTCCAGTGATATCCCTGTCCAGGAAATGTGCATGGCAGCTACATGGAAGACAGCACACACCTTCATTTCCCACTACTGCATCGACCTTAAGTTATGCCAGGATACTGGTTTGGGGACCTCAGATCTTACTTCGAGAGGGCTCTTGCAGTAGGTAATTACATGTAGGACTGATGCCGGCAGGCGTCGGGACCACACGGAAAAATTTCTAGCTAGCAGTCTCTGGCGGTGGACCGCCCCCACGTCAGGTGACCGATGTCATGTGGCGTCAGTATAAAGGGGCGGTCCCCCATGCCCGCCTTCCAGTTCTTTCCCGCCGTTAGCTCGTGGAAGCGCCTCATGGTAAAATTCACTGCTCATCAGTCTGTTGTCGGTAGTTCTACCATCATTTTTTTCTCGATTTAATTCAACTTTTAGTTAGTTTTTCGGTGGTGTATGTTGTCCCCTACACCCTTCGAGCACAAGAATAAGTGCGACTCGTGCAGCGCCGAACTCCCATACAAGGACGGTCACTCCCAGTGCCTCTTCTGTCTGGGCCCGGATCATCCCATGGAGAAGTGCCAGCGTTGCCTGAAGTTCAACGCCGCCACACGCAGACGGAGGCAGCAGTCCCTGGAGGCCCACATCCTTAAAAAGAAAATGACCTCCATGGAGAAGGAGTTGAAAAAGCTCCATCAGGCTTCAACTTCCCCTGAGGGCCATCGTAAGAAGAAAGATAAGGAGATGCATCGGGAACGGGACTCCTCGTCCACCATGACTTCAGCTGGAGTCGCCGTATTGAAGATAACGTCCACCCCAGTGGACCGCTCTGTAACGGCCATCTTGGAGGCTTCCAAGATGGCGTCCATCACCCGTCTTGCTCGGGCTCTTGAGTGCCTCCGGCTAAGGGGCCTCCGCTTCCATAGGACCGCCACCGCCGGCCTACTGGGTGAGAGGTTCGCAAGCCGGACATCAGCTCCTCTGACGTCCGCCCGGAGAAGGTCGCTAAGTCGCCGAACCTCGGGCAGCGCATGGCCCCAGTTCCTCCCAACCAGACCGCCCCCATCGCCTGCCTCGGGCAATAGTTCTGCAGATGTCAGCTCCGGCAGCGCCGCCCGGACTCCGCGGTAAGTCGGACGTCAGACCTTCCGGCCTTTCATGTGGCGTCAACGGCTTGACGAGACCCCAAGCACTGTTCTCGGCTCCCGCAGCCCGCTGCCTCCGGGGACCCAGCGTCTCCTCAGCCTGACCCCGGGGATTTCTCCATTCCCTCCCTGGGCGATGCTGGGGATCTTACCACGCTACCGTCTGGTCTCCCTTCTGCTGGGCCGGATGACCTGATGTCGGTTCCCCGGACGCCGGCTCCGACGCCGGTCCTCCCGTCACCGGGCGACATCCCTCTTCCTCTCCCGGATGCTGCCCCCACACCGGGCCTGCCGCCCGCGGGCATCTACTTCTAGCCCGCCTGCTGGCTCCCTCCGGGCCATCTGCCGCAGACCCCGGTTCCAGGTATCCGACCCCATCATATCTGGACGCTGTTGTACCAGGGTCCGCGAGTATCCAGCGCCCCAGTACCCGGCGCCGGCCTATCCAACGCCGCAGTACACAGTACCTCATTACCCGATGCCGGGGTTCCTGCTGTTGGGTTATGGGTACGTGCACTACGGATATGCCCAGTATCCATACCCCCCTCCTACTCCACCGCCCCCTCAGCCGCCGGTGGATTTGAAGGAGACTCTAGCCTCCTGGTGGGCTGAGGCCAAGGCTCAGCTCACCAGGGAGGTGGAAAGTTGTCTCCCGACGACAGTGCCAATTCCGGTCCCCGTACGTCCAAACATGAGACTCCCTTCCCAACTCCGGATAGCAGAGGCAAGCCCTCCGGTTCCAGGACGGGGCAGGATACGCTTCCCCGAGGGCTTCCTAAGGGGTCCGTTCCTCCCCCGCACCAGGAGGTGTAGTCTTCTTCCTCTTCTTCCTCCTTGGACACCTCAGACGACTCCGATGGTTGTTCTGACCTGGACGACGAGCCTCGCTCTCCGGATAAGCACAGGCCAAAGACTCCTCTGAAGTCTCCTCCAGAGGATCCTTCTTTCATGGAGTTGCTGCGCAAAATCCAGGAGGTTCATCAGTGGCACTCCTTGGAGCCAGATCCACAGTGTAAAAAACTCGCTGCGCACCTGGATCTGCCCGAGACCATTCCGACCTTGGTGCCATCCTCGATTGAGCCTCACACAGATCTTGTTTCCACTATTTGGAAGCAACCGTCGGCAATAGCCCCTCTTCCTAGGAAATTGGACAGGCTATACCAGGCTCCTGAGGGTGTTGACTCCCTTAATTCTCACCCTCGAGCTGATTCGGTCGTGATTAGTGCCACTCACGGCCAGTCAGCTAACCCAAAACACTTGAGCTCACCGCAACCTGACAAGGAATCCCGCCTTCTGGACCAGTATGGGAAGAAGGTCTACGCTTCTTCCACTCTGGGTACCAGGGCCCTAAATTATGTCGGTCATATGGGGGATTACTGGAAGGCGATTCTTAGTGAGGTGGAATCCAAGTTGGACTCTCTTCCTGAATCTCAGGTGAAGCAGGAAGTGGGTGGTCTTGTCCGCTCTGCTCGTGCGGCCAGTTGGCACATTCTTCGTGCCACGTACGATGCAGTGGACGATGCTGGTAGGAGCTTGGCTTTCGCCATGGGTTTACGGCATCATGCCTGGCTCCGTGTGTCAGGATTGGTCCTGGAAGTGCAGTCCGCTATCCAGGACGCGCCTTTCAGGGGTTCGGTGCTGTTCAGTGGTGAGGTCAGGGATATCATTACCAATCTGCAGGAGAAGGGGACTGCACTGGAGTCTGTGGACTCCATGTACAAACCCCCTCAGACACAGCATCATCCCTTCGCAGGCGTGGTGTAAGCGAAACCTCACAGAAAGCTGGCCAATAAACGTCAGGCCCCTACGGCTGCCAAGCCCCCCCCCCGGCCAAAAAAGCAGCGGGGGCTTCAGCGGCGATACTGCCTCACACCACCTGACTCCTTTCCTCTCCCACAGCCTCTGGGGTTCCCAGAGGAACTGGTGGGAGGGAGGTTCTCCCTCCATCTTCCGGGCTGGGAGAGGATAACTTCAGACACTTGGGTGCTCCAACTGATCGCAGAAGGACACTCAATAGAGTTTCTTTGGAAAGCTCCTCGAAAACCACCCCCCAGGTCATCGTACTCACCAGAACATCATCTTCTGGTTTAGGAAGAGATTTCCTCCCTTCTCTTGAAGGCGGCGATAGAGCCCATCCCCCTTCCTCTTCAGGGGATGGGGTACTATTCCCATTTCTTCCTGGTCCCGAAGAAGTCAGGAGACGTGAGGCCGATTCTCGACCTCAGCTCCCTGAACTTGTTCATGGAGTACAAAAGGTTCAGGATGCTCTCTCTGCAGTGTCTCCTGCCCCTCCTTCGGCCGGACAGTGGCTGTGCGCTCTGGATATGGAGGATGCTTACCTGCATATCCCTATTCGCCCTTCCCACCGCAAATACCTACGTTTTGCGTTCCAGGGGGACCACTGCCAGTTCAAGGCCCTCCCATTTGGTCTCTCCTCGGCGCCTCGAGTGTTCACCAAATGTCTGTCGGTGGTAGCGGCCTACCTGCTTACCCAGGGGGTGCAGGTTTTCCTGTACCTGGACGATTGGCTCCTGGTGGCTGTGTCCAGGGAGGAACTCCTGCGCTTCTGCTCCCTTACCCTACAGGTTTTTGCCTGCCTGGGTATTACCGTCAACCAGACCAAGTCCCACTTGATCCCATCCCAGAGGCTCCAGTTTATCAGGGCAATCCTGGACATGACCTCCGGGATGGCTTTCCTGGCACTGCACAGGGTGGCCACACTACAGGCTCAGGTCAGCCTGTTGTCCAGCCGCAGGTGGGTCACCACAAGGTCAGTCCTTCGCCTCCTCAGGCTTATGGCGGCTGCGATTCCAACAGTCCCTCGCACTCAGCTCCACATGAGAATTTCTCAGTGGACGCTTCAGTCTCAGTGGGATCAGCTGGTGGACGATCTAGATCAACTTGTCCTGGTCTCCACTCCTATGGCTCGGGACTTGCAATGGTGGATGGTTCAAGAGAACCTTTGCCGGGGAGTTCCCTTTTGTCTCTCTCCCCCCTCCCAGACACTGACTACGGACGCCTCGGGCAAGGGTTGGGGAGCCCATCTCGGGCCGCACAGGACCCAGGGCTGCTGGACCAAGCTTGAGAAATCTCTCCACATCAGTGTGCTCAAGCTTCGGGCTGTGCTGTACGCTCTTCAGGCTCTGCTTCTGCTTCCTGGGTATCTGGCTGTCCAGACGGACAACATGTGTGTGGTCTGATACACCAACAAACAGGGAGGAACTCGTTCTTACCCTCTTTGCAGGGAGGCAATGTGAGTTTGGGATTGGGCTGTGCAGCACAGCCTTCTCCTCATGGCTATTCATGTCCCGGGGTCGAGAACATGTTGGCAGACCACCTCAGCTGGTCGTCTACTCACGCTCACGAGTGGGAACTGGATCAGGGGGTAGCAGACGATATCTTCCTACGTTAGGGAACACCGCAAGTAGTCCTGTTTGCATCCCCTCAAAATGCAAAACTTCCCACGCTCGTTCCAGGGCAATGCTTTTTTTGGAGAGACGCTCTGTCTCTAGACTGGAAGGGCAGATTCATCTATGCTTTCCCCCCCGATTCCCTTGATTCCGAGGGTCTTACAGAAACTCAGCTCAGAAGGAGCTCGCATGATTCTGGTCGCTCCTTTCTGGCCCAGGCAAGTGTGGTTCTCTCTTCTGCAACAGTACTCAGAGGAACCTCCTCTTCCTCTGCCTCTGTCGCAACTTTTGCTGACCCAGGATCGGGGGACCTTGGTCCACCCAGGTCTCAAGTCCCTTCAGTTGCCCGCGTGGCTCCTGCAGACGTAGCTCAAGCCTGGTTCGGGGTTTCTCCCTGAGTGGTTGAGGTCCTGATGGAGGCCAGAAAACCCTCCACTAGGTCTACCTATGCCATGAAATGGAAATGTTTCACTATCTGGGCCACTTCTAACGATCTTGAGCCTTTCTCGTGCTCTGTGGGGCTGCTTCTGGACTACTTGTGACACTCTTTGACCTGGGTCTCAGTCATTCATCCTTGAAGGTTCACATGGCAGCCGTTTCGGCCTACCATGTCCCTTTCGCAGATAGGACGTTTGCTCAGCTGGAGGTCTCTAAGACTTTTCTTAGAGGGATCCTCCATTTGCGACCCCCTATCCGGGTTTCTGCCCCTCCTTGGGATCTGAATTTTATTCTCTAGTAGCTTACTCTGCCTCCTTTCCAGCCGGCAGCCTCAGCAGACCTGAAGTTCCTCTCGTGGAAGACTCTCTTCCTCGTGGCCATTACTTCTGCTCGAAGGATTTCCGAGCTCCAGGCCCTCGTGCAAAATCCCATACTTGATTTTTCACAAGGAACGTGTGGCTCTGCGTACCACCCCTAAGTTTCTCCCCAAGATGGTAGCGGAATCTACACTGAATCAATCCATAGAGTTACCTGCTTTCTTTATGCAGCACTCCAATCAAGGAGAGTACCTCCTGCATACTCTGGATGTTCACCGGATTCTGAGATACTACACCAACAGGACTAAGGATCTCAGAAAGACTGATCAACTGTTTGTCTCTTTTGCTCATAAAAGAGAAGGCAATGCCGTTTCTAAGCAGTGCCTATCTAAATGGTTGGCTCACTGTATCACTTTCTGTTATGACAAGTACAACAAGACCCTGCCTGGTCAAGTCAGAGGACGCTCCACCAGAGGGGTCGCTACCTCTGCTGCTTGTTTCAAGAATGTGTCAGCAGCTGACATTTGTGCAGCCGCAACTTGGACTTCTGTCCATACCTTTATGAAATGTTACAGTTTGGACATTGCCTCTTGCCGTAGAGCAGGCTTCGGGTTGGCTGTTCTGCAAGGCCTTCTTTTTCTAAGGCCTTCACAGCCCAAGGGTCTGCTCCTGAGTAGTTTTCCTCCTCCCGTTTGCTTCTCCTTGTTCCAGACTGCTTGGGATTCAGTCCTATATGTAATTACCTACTGCAAGAGCCCCCTCGAAGTAAGATAGTACAGTTACGTAAGAACTTACTGTAACAGTAGATCTTCGAGAGAGGCTATTGCAGTAGGTAATACCTTCCCACTCTCCATCCCCCTAAGCTTTTTCAGCTCCTTTTCCAGGATGGGAAATATCCGCTTCTCTCACGTCTCACCTTTTGGCCTTTGGCAGGAAAGAACTGGAAGGTGGTGGAGGGACCCTACTTTATACTGACGCCGCATGACGTCCATCACCTGACGTGGGGGCGGTCCCCCGCTAGAGACTGCTAGCTAGAAATTTTTCCGTGGGGTCCTGACACCTGCCGGCATCAGTCCTATATGTAATTACCTACTGCAAGAGCCTCTCTCGAAGATCTACTCTTACGGTAAGTTATTTTGTAACTGTACTTTCTCCAATCTCTGTTCTCCAAATAGCAGGACACGCATTGCCTCTCCTCCTGGAGAACTGCTAAGCGTCTTCCAGAGTGTGGATAAATGAACCATATTCACACCTCTAGAAAAATAGGTTACTCACCTTTAACCATAGTTCTAGGAGTGATATATGGTTCACATCCACACAACCCATCCGATCTCTCCTAGCACGTGCCACACGAATTGCTGCTTCCAGCGTACAAGATCTGATGTCACAGGGTGGAGTCAGTGGATATACCACCCGGGTGGTGGGAGGAACTTAGTTTAACGACGTCCAACCAATTGGACCGTTCCATTGGAACTGCCAGAGTGTGGATGTGAACCATATACCACTCCTGAAACTATGGTTACAGGCGAGTAAGGTATTTTTTTGCCGACTGAATAAATAAAAACCAACACTTTATCCTGCACACCAAGCCTAACGGTGAGAATTTTTTGCCTCTCTGTTGTGAGCCGAGTTCTTTGTGGCTTTTTCTCCAGGAGTCGCTGACCTTTGTTTTCTCAAATGCCACCACTGCTGTTACTCGTTATCATCTGGTGTGGAGTGTGGTGCCAACCATCATCCGACAAACCAGTCTTATGCAGATTTTTCTCTGACATGGATCTTTGAGTGGTGTTGTATCTCAGCTGGGCTCTCCTGGGTAAGTGTGTTATAAAGTAAATGAACTTCTGCACTCGCCGTGGCTCTTGTATGCACAAGGTTTGAAGATCAGAATGGCTGGTGTCTGCAACTACAGTCCTTTCTTTTTTGACTGACAGTTTTCCCCAGTCCATTCTCTAGGATACGAGAGTTACTTCTCTCTATTTCTCTGTTATACATTCTCTAGGATACAAGTTACTCGAACTGTTACTGTCCTTCACTCTAACACTGACTTCGGAATCCCACCACTGTGTCTCAGTTGTCCCTGTCCCAGCCTTTGATACCTGGGTCTGGGCCCCCTCAGTGCTGGCATGAGGAGTGATTTGGTTTCTCAGACCCATCCAATAGTATCCGACATCCACAGCTGCCCGTCCTTTGGTGACCTCTCTTGTACCTGCTTCAGATGCTTGACCCAGAATGCATCCTCTCGACTTAAATACCCCTCTCACATTCAGTATGCTACCACCAGCCAGATTTGGAATATTCTGGACTTTGCACGTGCTGTAGTCTTCTCAGGCTCATTGGTGAGGTTTAATGTCTTAACTGCTAAATGCACACTGACATGTGAGATAGGATGAAACAGGAATACCGTGTAACGCAGTAATTACAGGTCAATGCTCAGCTTTTCATATTCTGTCCAAGAAGCAGGTTTACATTTGTTACATTCATTTTTTCATATCAACACATATATTTGAGTATCCCTCTCTTGGGTTTAGACTGCACATTTTTCTGCCTGCAGCTCTGTATCCTAGCCCCCAGCTCTCTCCTCAGCCTGCATCTCTCCCCTCAGATCCCTTGTCTCACTCCAACCTTTACTGCCAGAGTGGCTGTTTTCTTCTCATCAGCTGGGTGTGAGGACTGTTGGTGACCTTCTAGAAAACATCTAATTTCTTGTGAGGGACAATTTCTTTTTAAACTTGTGTTTTATTATTTTCATATTCAGATATAGAAATATCAAGTCCTCATACAGGATGAGTAATACAGTACAGGCAGACAAATTAAACAAACCATCAAGCAGCAAACAGTATACATAACATAAAACTTTACCCAATATTCTGTTTCAGTTGGAGTGGGGGTAATAACACTGTTAAAAACTTAACTTACTCCAAAGGTGTGTAGAACTTGCTAGCCTCTTCAGTGGCACTGGTATGACCTTTATAGGGAGAACTATAAAAAGAGTAAATTGCAAAAGTCAATAATTGCTATTTAACTATTTATAGAATGATACAACACACAGAAATGCTGACCCCCCCCCCAAAAAAAAGGTCCTCTCCTCTCATGAGCAGAACAATAACAACACCTAAACATTTTAAGCACATTTGCTATAACTATCTACTAACATTGCAGTGTGCACATGGTGGTAATAACAGCAGGGAGTAAAACCCTGACCCCACAAGCTACGGGGTGAGAGGAGGCTTTGTCCTTCTATAAGGACACCCTGTCCCCCTATCACTGGACCACGAGGACGACCTGCCCCACCAGACTCAGCTGTGACTGATCGAGCATTGCCTCCAGCAATTTAGCCGATCCACAACTGGGACTGAACAGGTGCCAAGTATGAAACTGTTGGACAATTGGGCTGTCTTTTTGTAAAAGCGCAGCTGTGTGTTTTTTTCACTTTATTACTGCCACAAGCTGCGGGGTGAGAGGGGTCTTTGTCCTTTCGTAAGGTCCCCCTCACCCCATCAATGGACCATGAGGATGCACTGCACTGCCATGCTCGCCTGTGACCGAGCAAGCAACGCCCCTAGGAATTCAGCCAGTCTACAGCCAGGATGCTGAGTTTGAAAGTGTCAGACAAATGGGCTGCCTGTTTGTAAAAGCGTGGCTGTGTGCTTTTTTTTTTTTTTAATTTTATCGCTGCTGTTAGCTGTGGGGTGAGAGGAGGCTTTGTTCTTCCATAAGATAGATGCTTTATGTATACAACGCCCCATTCGGGGGACTCTGGGCACTGTACAATATTAAAACAATGTCTCACAGAAATCCTAAAAAGGGGTAGGGCTCAGGGCAGACTAGATGGATCGTTGGTCCCCATCTGCCTTCAATTTCTATGTTTCTAACATACAACACACATATTATCACAATATGTAAAGTCAGCCAGGGGACAGCTACATTTAAAACACATCTATATATACTAAACCAGGCTAATATCAGTTATAAATCAAATGTCTGCTGAAATAAAAATGTTTTTAGACCTGTTTTAAAGGTTTCTACCGAGGGTGCCTGAGATGTTTAGGTAATGAGTTCCACAGGGTAGGCACGGCAACTGAGAACGCACTGTCTGTCGTTAAGGCACAGGTCAGAAAGCATAGGAAAACCAGGAGCAGTTGTAGAATTCACCAAAAGTATTTATTTGTACTAGCGGTAACATAAAAAATAAAATTGTTCAGTATAACTATTTACAAAGGCAAAATAAAATAGAGGAGATCCGTTACAGTTTTCCTTCAGTCTCTGTGTCCAACTTGCAAGCAATTGCAGCTATGTCTTATAAGTCCTTCCAACCCCTCATTCTTAACGAGCATCTTTCAAAGTGTTCTTGTGTGTTTCAGGCAGGTGCTGGCAGGAACACAGTATGCCTGAGCTGAGGCCGCTTTTCCACAGCTTTTCTGCAAAAGGCTTAAAAATTGCACTCCGGTAACCTCTTGAACTTCTAATAGCTTTTTGCAAAGACAATCAAGGGAAAACTGAGAGATAGTGAGAGGCAAATAATTGCGAAACTGTCGGTGTGATCAAATCCTAGATCTCACCGGAAAATTTGGTTTTCGCAACCAGACAGACAGGAAAGTACAGAACAGATCCCTGCATTTAAACACTTTCTCCATAACAATTGGGACAGGGTCCTATTCCACCCTGTCACAGACACCTTAAGAGGGAACATGTTTTATCAAACAGGTTTCCAAAACTTTCTATTCTCTAATAATATTATTATAGAACAATAATATTCTCTACTAATAGTCAGATCAGCTTCTAACTTTCAGAAATTAAGCACATGTACAGTTATTCTTTTTTCTATAACAGTACAGCAAACAGTAAAGTTTAAACTCGTACATTTGTTTTTCAGCCTTCCGAACCCTCAATCCCTGATCCATAGCTTGACAAAAAATCAGCATTGCTATTCTCTTTACCAGATTTGTGTATCACATTGAATTTTAAGGAACTCCATGGCCCACTTTGCTGCTAAACATTCATAGAAACATACAAGTTGACGGCAGATGAAGACCACAAGGCCCATCCAGTCTGCCCATTTCTTTTTCTACCTTATGAATGTGCCATCAGTCTTTGCTCTTTTCAATGGTGGAATACCTTTTCTGTCTGTCATGCAACTTCCTACTTATGTACAGAATATGATGTTCTGTCCCGTCTATATTTTGACTCAGGACTGCACCTAGTCCTACCTCAAATATATCTGTTTGTAACAAAAAAGGTTTCTCAAAGTCTGAGCTTCTTAATACAGGGGCTGAACATAATGCAGACTTAATGGCTTGAAAAGCTTCATCGCACTCCGGGATCCATTTCACATTATTTGAGTACTGTTTTTTTGTGAGTTCTGTGAGGGAAGTAGCTAACTCAGCAAAGTCGGGAACAAATCTCCGATAATAACCAACCAGCCCTTAAAATGACCTGACATGTTTTTTTTTTTGTTTTAGGGACATGGCTGTTAGCTACAGCTTCTATTTTAGAAATTTCTAGTCCAAATATCTGGTTTCCTGCATGTCCAGTGCACATTTGGGAGGATTAATAGTCAGATCTGCATTTTTGATAGCTTGGATAACTGCTCGTAGGTGTTCCAGGTGACTTTTCCAGTCTGGACTGTACACCACGACATCATCCAGGTATGCAGCACAGTAACCAATGTGAGGTGATAATATTATATCCATGTACCTCTGGAATGTAGCTGGCACACCATGTAAACCAAATGGCATGGTGGTGAACTGAAAGAATCCAACAGGAGTGGCAAATGCACTTTTATCTCTGGCTTCTTTAGATAAAGATATTTGCCAGTAACCCTTGGTGAGATCAAGGGTACTGATATGCTTTGCACTCCCCAGTCTGACCACCAAATCATCTATTCTGGGCATAGGATAACTGTCAAATTCTGACACTTGATTAAGTTTCCTAAAATCAAGGAAGATTCTAACACCCCCCTTCTTTTTTGTTTACAATTACCATTGGAGATGACCAAGCACTTCTTGACTCTTTGTGATACCCAGTTCTTTCATTTTTTGTGTAACCCCCCTGCAAATGGGGGTTCCCAAAAGACTTCCAGGAGCTTGCTTGAATGCTCCAAGCCTGAATGGTGTTTGGCGTTTAAGCCATTTATCAGTGAGTGTTTTTAGAACCTCTGGTACTGTCTCTTTAAGAGCTGTCTGCTTGCAGACATAATTAGTTTGTATGGGGGACTGTGTGTTTCTTTGATTGAGTACCACTCAAGCTGCTGCCAATTCACTCCATTTTT
Source organism: Neoceratodus forsteri (assembly GCA_016271365.2). Taxonomy (NCBI): domain Eukaryota; kingdom Metazoa; phylum Chordata; order Ceratodontiformes; family Ceratodontidae; genus Neoceratodus; species Neoceratodus forsteri. Next base: position 1,630,675,720 of record CM057453.1, read on the forward strand.
TGCAGTCACTAGGAGTGCAAAGGGAACCTGTCTGAAAGATGTAACTGTTTGCCAGAAATCATTTACAGTAATAATGAAATTACAGTTTGTCTAACCTGCTTTCTTTGCAGTCAGAACTGTCTGCCTAGTTCCCCATTCTGGTTTTGAACTGCTGAACTGGACCAATCAGTGTGGGGTAAACTAGCTCTAAAATGGTGCCTTGGACGAATCAGAACTTGGACTCATAATCTGAGCCAGCCACAAGAGGAATGTATGGGCAGTGACTCTGGGAGATGTAGTTTAGACTTCAGTGCCTTTTTGGACCAACAGCAGCAGTCTATTGTGGTGACAGCCAATCCAGTCAAGAACTGGGAGGAACTCAAAGGAAGTGCCCGGTTTTGTCGGTTGGAGTTTCAGTTGAGCTTTGGCAGTGAAGAAGGAAGGAGCCCTGTGCTTTTTCAGTCTGCAGTTTTAGTCAAAAAACGTGTGTAAGGCCCAGAGTTCCGGTCTGCAGCTTGTGTAACTGCTTGTTAGGACTGAATCCGTCCTGTGAAAAGAATCAAAGGATCTCTGAAGAGTAGAAACCAGGCTCACCCTGTAGAAGACTGGAGAAATTATTGAATTGCACTCGGTCTGTCAGGAACTGAATCTGCTGTGTGTTCTCCCGGGTATTGTGCAGTAATTGCGATCGGGATAGAGAAGCAGCCTGCCTGGTATAGTACTCTTTTTTTTTTTACCATATAAATGTGTGAAGAGTCACTTGGAGCTCAAGAGTAGCCCTGCTGATATTGAAGGACCCTATCTTATTTGGAGGTCGTGAGTACTAATTCAGTCGCTCCCTGTTGAATTGCCACATTAAATCCAAATGGAATTACTGTACTGCTGACTGTTTAATTTTCCTTTTCTCTGTGTGAAAGGGCCCCTACCAGCTGCCACGGTTTGGACTAGCCACTAGGGCTTGGGTACCCAGGGACAGTAACTGATAGGGATAGGCCTGTGCACAGAGCCATAGGTAGATTATTAGAGTGATAAGCTAATTAACCTGATTTCCCCTGTCCTTTATATCCCCTAAATAAATCAGAGCTGCTTGTTTCAGCAAAGTTATACTGCCTGAGGTATTTGTCTATGTTAAAGTACTGTACTGTGATTGTTGCACTGTATCTCATTTCACAGGAGGTCCCAGTGCGGAACCAGTCCTGGGGTAAGTGTATACTGTGAAGGTAATTCTGATATATTGTGTGGGCCACTAGTGGGAAGAAAGGGGGGTTGCAGTGTCCCAGAGGGCTGTGACCAAGTTAGTTTAACTATTGCAAACCCTGACCTCTGGGTGGAGGCACCCGCCATTGGATCCAGGCCCCTCAACCTGTTAGTGGCAAATCAGGCAGGGGTAGTAGCCCCTGGGATAGCGCCATCTAGGGGTTACATTTGTATTTCCTTAACCACGTCAGCTCTTAACCATTCTGGTAACCTCTATGTCTTTTGCCTAACAGGTTGAGCATTCCTTGGCACTATTACATGCTCACCCCCTTTTGCTCAGCTAGTAAAAGTACTGTTAAATTTCTTTAGCACATTACGAATGTCTGCAGTTTGTTCTGAGGTTAAGGAAACATTCACCTTTACAGCATCAGCATTTACAGTTTGTTCCAGTCTATCAAAAGCTACATCAATATCTTCCTTATTGGTTTCTGGTAAAACTAACAAAGCAACTTTTGGCATTTTTTCAGCCCATTTCTTGAGGAGGTTAGCATGGTATATCTTGGTAGGATTTTTCCTGTCAGGGGTCTCAATCTCGTAGTTAACGGTGCCAGTACTTATAAGCACTTTATAAGGCCCTTGCCACTTCATTAACAGTTTATTTTCTGTTGTGGATAACAGTGGCAAAACCTTTTCACCTGGCTCAAAAACGTTTTCTTTTACCCCACGGTCATAATATACCTTCTGCTGGTTTGGGGCCTCTTCCTGATTACTATGGGCAATTTCAACATATTTTGCCAGCTTCTTTCTTAGGGCACACATAGAAGACGTTATAGATTGTTTCTGAGTGGGATTATCTTCCCATGTTTCTTTTATCACATCCAGTGGCCCTCTAGGCTGTCTACCATACAGCATTTCAAATGGTGAAAACTCTGTTGATGCCTGTAGCACTTCTCTATAAGCAAAAAGTAGGTAAGGCAAGGGGACTGGGGCTCCACCTGGAGGGATACAGGCCTATACTGGTGTGATGATCTGCATCTGTCCAGGAGGGGAACCAGGATCCTAGGTGATAAGTTTAAATGCTTCATTGGCAAGCATTTAAACTAGCCAAGGGGGAGGCACTGGAAAGGAGCGGGGAAATCCTAGCCCCCCCCCCAAAAAGATCAGGGTAATAAGTGAGGTAAACACCACAATAAAGATGTTGATAGGGAGAAGGGCAGGAGTAAATGGAGAAAATGACAAACACAGTAAGGACAGAGATGGGGCAAAAAGGGGTAATGCCATCAAGAAATGGAGGGTAATGAGTACCAATGCCCATAGTCTGGGCAACAAGCTCCCGGAACTGGTGGCCTTGATGGAAGAGGGATGCCTGGATATCGTAGCAGTCATAGAAACATGGTACACAGAGAACCATGACTGGGATGTTAACATACCAGGGTACACAACCTACAGGAGAGACAGGGAGGGGAGAAGAGGGGGAGGAGTAGCTCTCTATGTAAGGGAAGGGATAAAAGCAACTGAACAAAAGAGTAAACAGGGAGTCGAGGAGGCATGGTGGGTCACCTTAGAGACTGGAAATGGCACCACAATCCGCACAGGGGTTGTATACAGACCCCCATGTCAGGGGGAAGGAATGGACAAGGATATGATAGAAGGCATCCTTAGGATGGCAGAGAAAGGGGAGATACTGTTGATGGGGGACCAGAATATGCCAGATGTTAACTGGAGCACCTTGGCTGTAGCCACACCCAAAAGTAGGGCCATTCTCGATGCCCTTCAGGTGGCATGCCTCAAACAGCTAGTTTTGGAACCCACTCGTGCGGGAGACATCTTAGACCGTGTACTCTCAAATGGGGACAGTAAGAGGATCTCAGATCTAGAAGTGGGTAGCCATCTGGGAACAAGTGACCACCAAACAGTGTGGTTCACGATAAACTCAGCTACAGAGTCAAGCCATACAAAAGTGGGCTTCTGGACTTCAGGAGGGCTGACTTTGGCAAGATGGGAGAGTGCCTTAGAAAAGCACTAGCAAATAGGTTAGAAGGAGGGGTGGAGCAACAATGGGGTAACATCAAAACAACCATCACAGAGGCAACAGACCTTTGTGTGAAGCAAATAAACAAATCAAAACAAAAGAAAAAGCCACTATGGTTCTCAAAAGAGGTGGCGGTGAAGGTTATGGAGAAAAAGACAGCAGTTAGGAAGTATAAGGAAACACAAAAGGAGTAGGACAGATAACTGTACCAGTTAAGGCAGAAGGCAGAAAGAAGTAGGGAAGGTAGTCAGAATAGCAAAGGCCCAAACTGAGGAAAAGATGGCCAAATCGATTAAGAAGGGGGATGAAACCTTTTATAGGTATATCAGGGAGTGTAGAAAGACAAAGGGAGGGATAGTGAGGCTGAATAGAATGGACGGTGGGTGGGCAGAGAAGGACAGTGAAAAAGCAGGGATACTGAATGAATACGAGTTCTGGGGTGGTGTTTTTTGTTTGTTTTTGTTTTATTTTATTTTTTACTTATTTTTGTTTATTACTTTGTTTAAATCAGTGGCTCCAGTTATTGAGAGCCATTAGTTGTTTTTTTTTGTTTTTTTTTTGTGTTGTCATTTGTTTTTTAATAGGTTGATTTATTTTAAGTGTGTTTACTGTTTTGGGATTTATTGGGGGTGTTGTGATTTATATTTTTTTAACTGACTTCAGCTGCATTCTTTGTTTTGCTTGGAAAATTAGGACTGTCTGTGGTGTTTTACCACAATTTGGTGGGTATTTCATAGAATGTGCCTGCTTGTACCCCCTGTCCTGCGCTATTCGTCCTCCTCTCTCCGTGCCCTCCGCCATTTCTCTTCCCCTCCGCTTCCTGCTTCTGTTTACGGGCGCTGTCGGGTGCTGCGAATCGTTCGTAGGGCGGGGCGCTGGGGGGCGTGGACATTGGAGTTCGAATGAATGGGTTTCTCCCATGGGGTGGTTAAATCCAGAAGACGCCCTGGGGCAAAATCCATGTCTAGTCTCCATACCCAAGGGCACCTCCTTCTTAGGTGGGCAAGTAGCCGGGACAGCCTACGAGCATCGTCCAACCCGGGCGTTGTTATGCAATGCCAGATCCATTAAGAACGCAACTGCATTGATTGCGGATTTTGTGGGAACAGCGGATCTGACTTGCATCACCGAGACCTGGTTGGATGGTAATGCTGCCCTAATTTTGGAGGCAGCTATTCCTCCCGGATACTCGGTGATACATCGCCCGAGGTTGGATCGCAGGGGCGGCGGAGTAGCGGTCTGTTTTAAGACCGAATTGGGCCTCACTGGTGTACCAGTTGAGGAGATGAAATCATTTGAGTGTACTGTGGTAACTGGTGTGGGGTGCAGGATAGCTCTCACTTACCGTCCACCAGGGAATGAAAAGCTGTTCCTGCAGGAAGTAGCCAACTTTGTCGCTGACATGGCATTGGAGTTGCCCAGATTGATAGTTCTGGGCGACTTTAATGCCTGGATTGACGACAAATCCTCGCTTTTTGGTCAACACTTCCTCCAGCTGATGACATCACTGGGCTTCACACAGGTTGTTTCCTCAGCTACCCATAATGGTGGCCACTCTCTTGATTTGGTCTTCCTCCTGGGGATCGAGGCCTCCGACATGGGAGTGGAACCTGTCGGTTGGTCTGATCATTACACCGTGAGGTTCAATTTTTCTGCCCCTCTGAGTAGGTCTGCCCCGTGGAGATGGTCAGTTACCGCCCTTTGGGGGATGTGGTCCCTGAAGACCTGGCAGCGGTGATTGACCTCTCGATGCTCGATGAGACCAACACCAATCCAGAGCATTTAGTGGTGGCCTATAATAAGGCTATTACTTTAGTTCTGGATCGGATTGCTCCAATCCATGTTCGTCCCCTTCCGCTTCGCCCTCAGACCCCATGGTTTGATGGGTCGCTGAGGGAGATGCAGAAGATGGGACGCAGATTAGAACATTGTTGGCGTAAATCCACCTTGGATACCAACCATCTTATTTTGTTAGAGCATCACCAGCTCTATCAATCAGCGATTTCCTGTAAGAAGGCAGAATTCCTGTCCAGGGAAATCACTGTTGCCAGGAATCGACCGGCTCAGCTCTTCTGAACTGTGGACAGGTTGTGCAACCCAACCTGTCTGCAGCTCCGTCAAGCCTTTTCACAAATTGAATGTGATGAGATCGCTCAATTCTTCGCGAATAATGTGGCCAACATCAGGCAGGAGATCCGCCTCTCTCGGTCTACGGGAGATATGGTTGGTCGGTGTTCGGTCACTATGACCGGTGTCTCCTGGAGTACCTTTGACCTACCGGATTTCGTTGACATTATGAGGATTGTCCAAGGGATGCACCCCACGTGCTGTAGTTTAGACCCAGGCCCTACTTCCCTAATTTTGGGTTGTAGTGATATTACTGGCCCAGTCTTAGCTCAGATTGTCCATTGCTCCCTGGAATCGGGTGAGTTTCCTGGCTCCCTGAAGGAGGCGGTGGTGACACCCCTCCTGAAGAAAGCTACCTTGGACCCGGAGTCTCTGGCAAACTACAGACCTATCTCGAACCTTCCTTTTGTGGGAAAGGTTATCGAGAAAGTGGTGGCAATTCAACTGGAGGACCATTTTATTTTTTTAGTTGTTTAACCAGGAGTAGCACACTAAGCTGAAAGCTTTTTTATAGGAGCAACCTGGGAGCACAGGGAAGTTAAGTGACTTGCTCAGGGTCACACAGTATGCAAGTGGAAGCTGTGGGATTCAAACCCAGGTCTGGTCTGCTGGATGTCACTAGATTTGCAGCTCAGAGCCTTAAATCACTGCGCTATACTGCCTCTAACCATCCATAATTTATACGAACCTTTCCAGTCGGGTTTTCGTAAGAGGCACAGTACTGAGACGGCTCTGGTTCGGGTGCTCAATGATCTCTTGATGGCAAGAGATCGGTGGAACCGTTCTATCTTGATACTCCTTGATCTCTCTTCAGCTTTCAACACTGTTGACCATGGGGTTCTGCCCGAGTGCCTGAAGTGCATCTGTGGGCTGACGGGTACAGCCCTCAGATGGTTTTCATCTTTCCTCACTGGTCGAACGCAGAGAGTTGTCTCAGGAATATTTAGTTCAGAGTCCTTCTCTCTGCCATGTGGGGTACCTCAGGGCTCTGTGCTGTCCCCCATGTTGTTCGCAGTGTATATGCTGCCCCTCAGAGACATTGTAAGACAGTATGGGCTGAGGTTTCATTGCTATGCCGATGGTACCCAGCTCTACCTGTCTTTTGCGCCCGACCAGATCTGAGCCCCCTCGGTATTTAATAACTGCCTCACTGAAATCCAAGACTGAATGAGTTCCAGTGGGTTAAAGTTGAACGCGGGAAAGACTGAGGTTTTGGTGGTGGACCCAGGTCGCAGGATAGAGGGGTTGGGGACAGATTTGCCCTTTGGTTTATTCCTGGGGGCGAGCAGATCCCTACCTCCGAACGGGTGCATGACCTGGGAGTGATACTTGATGATGGTTTGACCCGTCATCATCAGTTGTCTGCTGTCGTCAAGTTAGCCTTTTACCATCTTAGGAACATTTCCAGGATCAAGCACCTTGTTCCGTCCAGCGACCTGCCAGTTTTGGTCCACGCCTTTGTGACCTGGCGCCTTGACTACTGTAACTCCCTGTACCTAGGGCTTTCTGAGGTTGATATCCGCCACTTGCACCTAGTGCAGAACGCGGCTGCACGTCTGCTGACTGGGGCATCAAGAAGCTCTCACATAACCCCTGTGCTGCGCAATCTGCACTGGCTGCCAGTTCAGTGGCGGATCACCTTTTAAAGTAGGTTTATTAACCTACAAAGCCCTACATGGTTTGGGTCCTGACTACTTGAAAGAGCTCCTGATTCCTTACACCCCTGTGCGAGAACTGCGCTCGGCTGATGAGGGATTGCTAGAGATTCCGGGGGTTAGATTGAAGTCATCTGGGGCTCAGGCTTTTATGTTCGTTGCCCCATCCCTCTGGAATTCTCTACCTTGTCAGGTACGGGAGTGCAGGACTGTGGGGAGCTTTAAGCAGGCACTGAAGACCTTCCTTTGGGTTAAGGCATTTCCTGATTTTCTATGATTTTATTCTTAGTTATTGTTTGATTGTGTATGTTTATATCTGTGAAGTGCCTTGATGCTCCGAAAGGTGCTATACTAAATAAATGTATTATTATTATTACTTCTGCTCAGTATTCACAGAAGAAGCAGGGGGGAGGTGCCTAATCGAATTAACAGAAGCACTCTGGATGGGGGGGTCAATCCCAGTCCTTTCACAGAAGAAAGGGTTCTGAAAGAACTCCTAAAACTGAAGGTGGACAAAGCAATGGGGCCTGATGGAATTCACCCCAGCATTCTAAAAGAATTAAGGAGATAACTAGTGACACCACTGACTACCCCTTTTTAACAAATCATGGGAGGATGGTGTGGTGCCTGAGGACAGGAGGAAGGCGGATGTGATACACCTTCACAAAAGTGGGAGCAAGACAGAGGCAGGAAACTACAGACCTGTCAGTTTGACCTCTGTGTAGGGAAAGTGATGGAATCACTTCTGAAGGAAAGAATTGTTGAGTACCTAGAGGCCAGTGGGGCACAGGACCCAAGACAGCATGGGTTCACAGCAGGAAGGTCACGTCAGACAAATCTAATTGATTTCTTTGACTGGGTGACCAAAGTAGTAGACCAGGGAGGGGCTAGGACATGGCCTACCTAGACTTTATCAAGGCATTTGACACAGTCCCACACAAAAGATTAATAGTCAAATTAACTAGCCTGGAAGTGGGTCCCAGGGTGGTAGCCTGGGTGAAACATTGGCTGGACATCAGGACACAGAAGGTAATTGTAAATGGAGTCCACTCTGAAGAAAGAGGGGTTACTCGTGGGGTAACGCAGGGTTCAGTACTGGGTCCAGTCCTTTTTAATGTCTTTATAAGTGACATTGCAGAGGGACTGGAAGGAAAAGTATGCCTCTTTGCAGATGACACAAAGATCTGCAATAGGGTTGATAGACAAGGAGGCGTGGAAAGGATGAGAAGGGACTTGGCAAGGTTGGAGGAATGGTCAGAAGTATGGCAGCTTGGATTCAATGCAAAGAAGTGCAAAATAATGCACCTGGGAAACAAAACCCAGGAAGATTACACAATGGGGGGGAGGTAGTAACAACAACAAAAATGGAAAGGGACCTGAGGGTAATCATATCAAATGACCTTAAGGTAAGCAAGCAATTTGAGAAGGCAGTAGGGAGGGCTGGGGGGATACTGGGATGTATAGGGAGAGGCATCAACAGTGGAAAACAGGAAGTTGTTATCCCTCTGTACAGACAGTTGGTGATACCCCATCTGGAGTACTGCGTCCAGTTCTGGAGACCCCATCTCTGCAAGGACATAGACAGGATGGAGGCAGTCCAGAGGAGGGCAACTAAAATGGTGCAGGGTCTGCAAGAGAAGCCATATGAGGAGAGACTAAAGGAGCTTAATATGTATACCCTTGAGGAAAGCAGGGAGAGGGGGGACATGATAGAAACTTTTAAGTACCTCAGTGGAATCAACAAAGTCCAAGAGGGTAGCTTCTTTCAGAAAAAGAGTTGTGCAAGAACAAGGGAACACAATTTGAAGATAGAGGGGGGACGGCTCAGCGGCAATGTGAGGAAGTATTTCTTCACAAAGGGGGTGGTGAACGCATGGAACAGCCTTCCTGAGGAGGTTGTGGGGTCAAAAACTGTGGGAGAATTCAAGAACGCATGGGACAGACATAAGACAATTTTTGTGGGGTGTAGGAAGAAACAGGCTCTTGGTTAAATAGGATCTGCAGCTTATCCTGTAGGTAGGGAAATGGTCAGACTAGGTAGGCCAAGCGGTCCTTATCTGCCGTCAAAGTCTATGTTTCTTTGATCCCAATCTTTCCCTTCCCCTTTTACAAACCTTTTTAACATATGTTTTGGGGTTTGGTTAAAATGCTCAATAAGACCATCTGTCTGAGGGTGATAGGGGGAGGTTCTTATGGGAGTGATACCTAGTTGTCTGTACAGCTCCTTGGGTAATGCAGCACCAAAATTACTACCCTGATCAGTAATAATTTCTTTAGGTATGTCCACTCTGCTGAAAATTTTTGCAAGCTCTGCTGCCACTTTTGAAGCTGTGACAGTACGCATTGGAACTGCTTCTGGGTATTGAGTAGCATAGTCACATACTACCAGGCTAATTCTATTACCCTTTTTACTTCTGTCTAAGGGACCAATCACATCCATTGCAATTCTCTCAAAAGGCACATCTATCAAGGGTAGGGGCACCAGGGGCACCTTGTCTTTTCTAGTGACTGGGGCTACTTTCTGACACTCAGCACAGGAATTACAATAGGTAGCAACATCTTCATGAATTCCAGGCCAGTAAAATCTAAACAGCAATCTGGCAAGGGTGCGATCCCTCCCTGAGTGACCAGCCATAGGGCTATCATGTGCTATCTGTAACAACTCTGTTCTATACTTCTATGGTATAACCAATTGTTCTGTCTGTTCCTGTGTCTGAGGTTTAACCCAAACTCTGTACAGTAACCCATTACATTTTTTAAACATTGGTCCACCCTATTTTGGTTTCACCCCCAGCTGCTTAAAATAGCCCTGGAGAGAAACATCGTTAACTTGTTCTGAAAGAAAATCACAATCAGTGAACAGTTTAGTTTCAGCATTTTCATATGTTACGCAAGGTAGAAAAAGACATACAACCAAGGGAAAATTGAAAGACAGTGAGGGGCAAATAATTGCGAGACTGTCAGGGTGATCAAATCCTAGGTCTCACAGGAAAATTTGGTTGCGCAACCAGGCAGACAAGAAAGGAAAAAACAGAACAGATCCCTGCATTTAAACACTTTCTCCATAATAACTGGGACAGGGTCCTATTCCACCCTATCACACGGTCCCCAGAATGCCGCAGCCTAGTCCTAGGAACTCCAAGAAGGCCACCCTCAGCAGAACTGAGAGCCCGGGTCAGGCGATGGGGCTCAAGGAGATTTGCAGTTAGACTGGTCCCCTTTCATGCAGGGCCTTGTAGGTAAGGAGCCCTACCTTGAAAACAGTACTCCACATGACCGGCAGCCAGTGCAGTTCATGGAGGACAGGAGTAATATGCTCTTTTCTTTGTACTCCTGATAACAATCTTGCCACCACATTCTGCACCAACTGTAGCAGGTGGAGATTGCCTCCAGATAGCCCAGGGTACAGGGCATTGCAGTAGTTCAACCTGGACTTAACAAAAGTGTGTACCAGTGTAGGCAGGTCCTCAGATGGAATTAAGGCTCGGATCCGGGCAGTGTTCCTTAGATGGTAATATCCACTTTTGACAACAGCCAACACCTGAGCATCAAGTGTCAGGCCATGATCCAGGATCATGCCCAGATCTTTCACCTGTGAGGATGGAATAAGCGGGCCCCCCAACACTATCTAGGGGATCCCCCTGACCATCCCCACTGCAACAATGATCTGGATCCACCACTAGCACCTCAGTCTTGTCTGGGTCAAGTCTAAGCCAGTTTTGAGTCATCCAAGTCCGGATTTCCTCTAGGCAGCTGTTAAATACGGAAGACACCATCTGGTTACCCAGTGCACAGGAAAGGTAGAGCTGGGTATCATCTGTATAGCAGTGAAAACCCAGCCCATACCGCCTGATAATGTCTTCTAATGACAGCATATACACTGTGAACAACAAGGGTGTCAAGACCAAACCTTGTGGAACACCACAGGAGAGAGGCTTTGGGCTAGATGTGGCATGCCCCATCGTCACCCTCTGCACTATGCCTGTCTGGTATGACGTAAGCCATGTGATGACAGTTCCTGACAGTCCACACCCAGTACTGCAGGCGGTCAAATACCTCGTGATCCACAGTGTCAAATGCTGCTGACAGAGGACTAAGATGGTATGCTCCCTCCTGTCCCTTGCCATCAGGAGATCATTAAGCACCATCACCAGGCAGTCTCCATACTATGCCCAGCTCGAAACCCAGACTGGAATATCTCATAGGTGAAGGAGGACGCAATATGCACCTCGAGCTGGATGGCCACCACTTTTTCTATAACCTTCCCTAAAAACAGAAGGTTAGAGTCTGGCCTGTAGTTGCTGAGTCACTTCGAGTCTGATGAGGATTTTCTCAATAGGGGCCTGACCAACGTCTCTTTCAAGGTCAATGAAAAGACTCCACTCCTCAAGGAACTATAGATTATCTCCACCACCACTGGTCCAGTAAGGTCCAAACACTCTACCAAAAGGCAGGTAGGATCTTGGTCAAGATCACACTGTGTTGGTCGCAGCCTCGAGTTCATTATTTCCACCTCCTCCACTCCAACCAACTCAGACTCAGCCCAGATATAAGGAGTGCTTCAATACATCTCAGAAAGAAACATAGAAGTTGACGGCAGATAAGGACTGCAAGGCCCATCCAGTCTTCCCAAAGGACCCCTTCTTCCCCATCACTGGACCACGATGACACCCTGTCTCACCAGTCTCAGCCGTGACCGAGTGAGCAACAACCCTAACAGTTCAGTCAATCCACAGCCTGCTCCTTCACTTAAATAGATAACAGCCCTTGAGGTCCTCCTCACTTGTAGTCCAGAGCACTAAGGGCTGCAGTGCAAAAGATGTCTACCGTGGGTGTCAACTGTGGGAGTTAGTTGTTGGCCAACCACGCTGCCCAAAGTAGCACAACCCTGCCATCACTTGTAACTGGCCTGCCCTTCTCTGAACACTTGTGAGCAAAGCTAATGTAAGTTGCCCATTGCTGCTTTTTCACTGTCATACAGGTAACTGTTACCACTTAGAAATGTTGCTGTTATCACAGGTTAAGTGCCTTGGCCCGTAGGGCAGGTGATGTGTATTGTGCTACCTGCTTTTGTATTATGTACTCAACCCTCTGTTGATATAAGGTGTAGATGTATTACTACTTCTCTGTAGAGGGGAATAATCTGTTGTGTATATCTGGGTAAACCAGCACATCCAGCACTGTTTTGCTTCAATTTTGGTTTAGCTCTGTTTTGTTTTCATGTCTCACATAGCAGTTAGCAAGCATTCCTCTTAATTGTCATGCTGTTATAATTATTTCCTGCTATACAATAGCTATATCCCAATTCTCAGTACCAAAAAAGTGGGGTTTCGTCTGAGCAACACCTTTTCCCCTCTATCACACACCAGCTTTACAAGATGTGGGTGGTAACCTTACTATTGTTGCTGTTCAGGGAAGACTCCCCACCTCAGAGATCTGACCTTACACCCTGCATCATTACGCAATTACACTCAACAGGGACACAGCTATTTATGTATGAGAGTGGCTGTTTCTGGGCCCTCACCTGTTCCAAATTAATGTAACATCTGGTGACTCCCTGCCCTTTGTTTTGTACCTCACTTATACCACTCCAACCATAGCATCAAATCGTCTCTGCTAACCACCCAGCTGTTGTGGTTAATGGATAACAAAACCCTTCTAAGAAATCATTTTAACCTCATTAAACACACCATCATTTTGCTATTAATCTGCTCTGGTAATGTTGAACTCAACCCTAGGGCCCCAGGTCATTGCCTGACTCCTCAAAATTTGATAGCCTACCTGGATTAAAACTTTTATTTGTTTATTTTTTTATCTATTTTTCCTCCTTCCCCGTATCTCCCCCATCGGCCTCTCCTTTGGGCCATCAATGGTCTGTTCCTCCAACTGCTCGCTCATACCCCCGCATATTGCCACCTTCCACCACCACCTCAGATGGCAGTCACCCTCAGGGTAACCCGGTGTATCCTTTCACCAGATGGGTTCTCCCCCTCCGAGGAGAAAGGCGCCAGTAGGGGCCGGCAAGCGCAACTACTTGGCCCCTCGGGTGCTGCTGAGGTGATCTTTCCGGGGGCTCGACCAGGGCACTCGTGGCGGCAGAGGGACCGGGTGGCCGTCATACGGTTGAGCGGAAGAAACGTTTTCCCGTTTTCTCCCTGGGAGTGCGGCGTGCCATGACATCTAGGCATCTGCCACGCTCCCCAGTTAATTGGTGGATGCACTGTTATACCTCCGATCTCCACCGAGGGTCAGCAGACACGGGAGCACATCCCCACCCTCCTCCCTGGAGAAGCCAAGCAGTCATCGGACACTCGAGCCTTCTCCCCCAGCCGACCCTCCAGTGACCCAGGTCCACTCCCGAACCCAGGTCACCTGCGTTGCAAGCAGAAATCCAACCGCTGCGCCAGCGGGCCAGATGTGGCTTAAAACTTTTAACTATCAGTGTCAGTAGTCTAATTAACAAGTTTGATAGTGTGAAAGTATGGGTATGCTTAATCTATCCCGATATTGTGCTGCTCACTGAAACCTGGCTTAATAGCTCAATGGACCACAGTGTCCCGGTGTTCACTGGCTACAACCAGTATTGGTGGACTAGAACTTCTAGAGATTGTGGCATAATCCTCTGTGTAAAAGATAAATTCTCCTTGGCTGTTGTCAGCTCTCTGTCATCACCTCATGAATTTGAATGCCTTGAGGTGACACTAGCCATATCCCAAAATGAGTCCATCAATATTGTTGCTTGCTACAGGCCCACCCTTGGTGGCTTAAAGCTCATTAGACACCTCATTAATTTCCGACATTTTTGCAGTAATGAGACCAAAATTCTGGGAGATTTTACTTTAGATTGGCTCTCATCAAAATCTGATGAACATAAATTGCTCTGTGATGATTTGGGCCTGCTGCAAGTGGTTACTGAACCTACAAGACCCAATCCTAGGAATCCTTCCCATTGCTCATTATTGAACTTAGTACTTACCAATAGACCACAAAAGATTACAGCCACAGCTGTATTCAATAATGATTGTAGTGACCACAGTTCAGTAGCTTGTATCGGAGGCACATGGAAATTATTTGTAGAATCTTCCTTCCATTATAAAAGAAAGCTCTCTCATTTTTGTGTGGCAAGCTACCTCCAGTGTCTGGCAAAAATTAACTAGCTGCACTTTTACCTGGCCCCCTCTGTGCATACAGCAGTAGATATTTTTAATCAACAAATCCTATCTGTAATAAACTGGCATGCTCTTTTAATTAAACAGAGTTAAGAAAAAGATCTGCCCCGGTTTACTAAAGAAATAAAGCAGATGTTGAGGGATAGGGATAATCACTGGGCTAGAGTCAAAAAAACTAAATTGCCTCAGGACTGGATGGTGCTTAGGCAAAAAAACAACTATTGAACCAAACTAATTTGTACTGCCAAATCCAATTACAGTGCTCCTTTGCTATTATGAACCTCGTTATATTGCACTCCCAGTTATAACGAATGGTTTAATGCTGTTGCAGTCTTCTGCTCTCCCGCCCATGATTGTCTGCCCTGATGCAATACTGGAAGTCATTAGTCAGTGAGTCGAGCGGCAGCTATACTTAGACTAAATGAAATAAATGAATGACATAAAATTAAAAAAGCTACCATACAAACTACTGCCTCTTCAGTTTCGTGCAGAATACTGTCTTTTCTCGCCCCCGACTGTGGTTCTCAAGCGTAATACTGTGAGTCATTCGTCAGTGAATTGAGCAGGAGCAGTACTGAGACTCAAAGAAAGAAATACAGTAAGTGGAATAAAATACAACTAAAAAAACTAACAAACTGTAAACTAACTAAATATACCAGACAGTTAAGGGAGTGTGCAGTCAGGGTGAAGTGAGCTGTAGCCTGTATCACTGTGGTTCCTGCTCATTTAATTCAGCGTCCCTCAATATAATGAACAGGGAGCTGTAACGAACATGTGTTATGGTTCCCATTCTGTTCGTCATAGCAAGGGAGCACAGTACTACCTAAACCTTCTAGAAGCTAACAAAAATAATCCTTCTAAATTTTGGCAGACAGTCAAATCCCTTGAAGGAGGAGCAGCTCCCTCCTCCCTAAGATCGAGGCGAATGGTAAAATTATTACCGATAAGCAACTCATCCTAGAAAAGCTTAATTCACATTTTGTGTCTGCTGGAATGGCCTTTGACCAATCACCAGCTGCTGCGATCCCAGTAACAAATCTAAAGCAAACCCACCTAACAGCAGCACTTAACCACCTTTCAGCCCATCACATACAAACAGGTGGAGGATATGTTACTTACCCTTGACACCAAAAAAGGCCCGGGGCAGACAACTTGAAACTGTTTCTTCCAAGAGCAGGGCCCCAGTGTTAACAGTACCCATAACACATCTATTCATCTCCCTTACTAGTCATGAAATCCCTTGCAAACAGCTCACCTAATCCCACTCTTCAAAGCTGGAGATAAGGCCAAAGCTAGCAGCAGTCAGCCTATATTGATCTTGTTTGTGCTAGGTAAGGCCTTGGAAAAATTAGCCAGTGAACAGGTTCGGGATTATCCATCCAGACATAATTTACTTACACCTACAGTCTGATTTCTGGCCACTACATAGCACCGCTGCTGCATTTATCAAAGTGACTGAGCACCAGTTCACCTCCCTTGATCAAACACTTGTAACAACTGCTATTTTCTTAGACCTCAGCAATGGTTTTGGTACCACGGACCATCAAATATTGCTACGTAAGCTGTCTTATATTGGTATTGGTTAGCATGCCTTACCCTGGTTCAAAAATTGCCTAATGGGTAGACAGCAACTGAAGTCTGAGGGCCTACTGTCCTCCTGTTGACAAAGGTATACCACAAGGATAGGTCCTTGGACCACTTTTATTCATTATATATACTAATGATCTGGGAGACAATATCAGAAAAGTTAAATTGCACTGCTACGCGGATGATGCAGTACTGTATGCAACCAAGCCCAGCTTGATTGAAGCTTTACATGCCCTCCAATCAGCTTTCAGTATTCTCCAGTTGAAACTGTGTGCCTCCAAGCTCCTTCTTGATGCTGCTAAAACAAAGTATATGATTTTTGCCCCCAACGATAAGCGGTTAACTGACCCCGCCATGCTTGGCATTCTTACCCTACTATGTGATAGACTAGAAATGGTAGAGACCTTCACATTTCTAGGAATATGGCTAAACAATAAACTTCCAGCAGCCATATCAATAATTTATGTAAGAGGCTTAGGCCAAGGTTTTATTTTTACTATAGAAATAAATTTAATTTACCCTTGGATGCCCACAGTACCCTAGTCAGAGCTACGTTCTTGCCCCTGCTTGATTATGGGGATTTTGTATATAGAAATGCTGCTGCTGAACAGCTTGCCAAATTGGATGTCCTGTATCATAGGGCACTTAGAGTCATTACTGGACTGCCTGCAAGAACCCTTGGCCTTCCCTCACCACTAGGCACCTAAAAAACCATTATCTGTGGTCCTATAAATCTCTTAGGCATAATGTACCCCAACACATCTCTGACCTGCTCTGTAAAGTCTCTAGTTTATATAACCTTAAAGCAAGCAACTATATTTTGTGCAACACGCCAAGAATTGCATCCAGATATGGGAAAATGGCCTTCAAATGGCTTACCCCAACATACTGGAACAAATTCCAGGCCTGCTTCAAACTGAAGCCAATCATGACCTTACATACCTTCAAATGTCTGATTGATCCCTACTACACCGATGTACTCGCTCCAAGTAGTTGCTACTGCTATTGATTACTTTTTAGAGTGCTGCTTTAATGTTGTTCCAAATATAATCAGCCCTGCTCTTTTATCATTTTTTGCATTCTATTTTTTTTGTTTCTGTTCTGTACCTTTTACCTTTTATTATGACCTAGCAGACGATACACTATTGTAATTTATATTACTCCTCACTCTGTATACTTGTCATCGCTGTGAGTGTTTTTTTCCTGTCCTGTACCATCCTAATCAGGACTTCCTCACAAATGAGCTTTGCTCAATGGAGCTTTTCCTGTTAAAAAAAATAAATGAAATGAAAGTAAACAAGACAAATTACTACCACCATACGGCTGTGTTTACGTGGACTTATAGCTTTGAACCAGACACAGCATAACTGAAATCCTGTCTGACATACAGCACCATATCCAAGGGAAAAAAGTAAATGCCAGGCTGTCTTACTGCAGTGTCATATACTGTTTAAAGAAAACAGCTGCAAAAATGATTCCCCTCTGCTAACTGGGGAGGGGGAAGACTCCTCAGCAGTTTAACATGGAGTCCAAAATTGTCCATAATGCATAAAATATGAGTAGAAAAGTAAATACAGTAGTCCCTCGTTATAACGAACATGATGGGAGCCAAGCCGCTGATTCGTTATATCGAGGTAATCATAAAAATGTGACAGTACTATACTAGCACTACCTCTTGAAAAGGCCACACATGTCACACCAATGTCAGGTATCAAAAATTGCTTCTCTTTATTAAATACAACTTTTAAAATACATTTTTAAATGGGCTTAATGCCAATTAGCAGCTTTTAGCTAAGGTCCATGTCCATTCAGCATGTCGTTTTGCAAAAGTACTGCAACTCACTTACTGACACCTGCTTGGAAAACGTCAGTAATCACCATCTGCTTTGTGGTGCAGGAGGCTACATCCTTCATGTAGGAAATAAGATGCAATAACTGAAGCATTCTGATCAGGTCTGAGTCCTGCAATTGAAGCAATTGTAATCCAACTTCAAGGCCTCTGATAGCCCCACAGTAGCTCGGGACGTCTTCCGGGTGAAGGTCATCATCCAACTCGCTCGATTCCCCATCAGTATTAACAACAGCTTTGACAATGTCAGTTTCTGATAGCGTGTCGTCCGTTTGGATTCTATCACCAATGGATATCCATTCCTCTATGACTGCACCGGGGTCAGCACTCTCAGTCAGGTTAATGTCTGTGGCAACTGTTGTGATGTGCTGAGTGTCATCATCCTCCTCGTCATTTAGCTCTGCACTTAGACTGTCAGGAAAAGCAGCCCCTAATGTAGCCTTCCAGCAGTGAGCGATGGTGGACTGGGCAGCATTACTCCAGGCTTCCCCCGAAGGGTGCACTACATCCCACAAGTTCATTCTCTTTAGAAAATCAACAATTTGGGTTAGACACTAAATCAGTCATCAACCTTTTGCAATAGTGTTTTTTGTCGCAATGATTCCACCATCTAGTGGCTTAATTCTTCGAGATGTAGTGTTTTTGGGCAGGAATAAAGCTTTTATCCTGCCATCATGAGATTAAGTTCAGACTGGGGGCACTGATCCAAGAGAAAGCAGGGCTTTGCTGGGTTGTTTTTGTTGCCTGAGATGTGCCCTAACAGCGGGGAAAAAGGTCTCCATAAACCACTGCCGAAATCTGGAATCTCCAGAGCTAGATTTAAACTTTGAATGCTCCCCATGGATTTCCCTTGCAAATTGCTCTGCCTTGGATTGCACAATGAATCCTGACATTGGTGTGCTGCTGGTGCGATGCTGTGTGAACCACAGCTAAGTTGCCTTGTCAATTTCTCCTTCATCAGGTCTGTGGAGCTTTTTGCGAGCCATGCCATTCTGCTCATTACACTTGTCAGCAAACTCTCGAAGAGCCCCCTCTTGCTTCCTTCCAGGTACATATTGTTGACTTCAAGTAACCTGTCTCCAGTGATTTTTTTTTTTGCCAAACTTTCACCAGAACAAAGTCGGTCAGGCACAGACAGCTTGAGCTCAACTGTGCACCCGGAGCGTTTATTCTGCAGCACAGATGGCATAACACCGATGTAGACCAGAACTATCATTAGTGCTTATTAAACAACATCCCAGGCGTTTCAGTTATGCAGTTAAGCAATTAGGCATAGCAGACAGATATAGAAACATAGAAGTTGATGGCAGATAAGGACCACAAGGCCCATCCAGTCGGACCATTTCTTTTTCTACCTTATGAATGTGCCATAGGCTTTTGCTATGTCAATGGCCTATCTATTCATACTCATCTATATTGCTCCTTTATGCCTATCCCATGCCTGTTTGAAGTCCTGCACTGTATTCATATCTACCACTTCCTGAGGTAGGCCGTTCCATGCATCCACCACCCTTTCTGTGAAAATGAACTTCCTCACATTACCCCTTAATCGGCCTCCCTCTAATCTTATGCTGTGTCCTCTTGTCCTGCTATTTTTCTTATATTGAAACATGTTAGACTCTTTCACCTTCTTAATGCCCTTAAGGTGTTTGAATGTTTCAATCCTATCACCTCTCTTCCTCCTTTGCTCTAGGGTATACATATTGAGCTCAGTTAATCCATCCTCATATGTTTTCTGATGCAGTCCCTGCACCATTTTGTTTGCCCTTCTCTGGACTGCCTCAATTTGGTTAATGTCCTTGTGAAGGTGTAGCCTCCAGTACTGCATGCAGTACTCCAGATGGGGCCTAACCAGTGTCTTGTAAAGAAGGATTATTACCTCCCTCTTCCGACTTGTGATACCCCTACTAATACACCCCAACATCCCTCTAGCCTTACCTACTGCTTTAGAGGTCTGCTTGGATGATTTCAGGTCATCGGTGATGATGACGCCCAAGTCTCTTTCTTCCCTTGTGACTACCAGCAACTCCCTTCCCAGCCTGTAGGTGGCCTCAGGGTTTCTCTTCCCTGTGTGCATGATCTTGCAGTTCTTTGTGTTAAACCCCAGTTGCCACTCTTCTGACCATTTTGCTAGTTTATCCAGAACTCTTCTCATTATGCCCACCCTATCTGGATCATCTACTCTGTTGCAGATCTTGTTGTCATCTGCAAACAGACAAACCTTACCCTCCAGTCCATCTGTAGTGTCACTGATGAAGATATTGAAGAGGACTGGCCCCAGGACTGATCTCTGAGGTACCCTACTTGTGACTTGCATCTCTTCTGACTATATACCGTTTACCACCACTCTCTGTTTTCTGCCCGTCAACCAGTTTGCCACCCAGTTGACCAACGTCTGACCCACCCGAGCCTACCCAGCTTATTAATCAATCTTCTATGTGGAACAGTATTGAAAGCTTTGCTGAAGTCAAGGTAGGCAACATCAACTGCTCCCCCTTGGTCCACCACTCTGGTTACCCAGTCAAAGAAATCTATGAGATTAGTTTGACAGGACCTTCCTTTTGTAAACCCATGCTGTGTTGGATTCTGTGCTCCTATGGATTCCAGGTGTTGCACTATCCTTTCCTTAAGGAGTGTCTCCATAATCTTGCCCACTACTGAGGTAAGACTGACTGGTCTGTAGTTCCCTGCCTCATCCCTGCTACCACTCTGCAGCTATATGACCTGCAGCATGAGCATAGTAATGAGCAGTAGTAACGTAACCACAAAGCCGTATTGATTTTATTTTGTTGTCAATTTATTGTAAAACATCGGGAGCCATACCCCACATTCGTTATATGCGGGATTCGTTATAGCGAGGTTCGCTATTGCGAAGGACCACTGGAATGTATTCACTCATTGTCTGAAGTCTCCTAAATGTATAATTCAGTTTCTTTCCTTGTAGCAAATTCTGCCTCTGTCTTTTCCAGACAGTACGCTGCATCTTTATGATTAGTATAATGCCACATTTTCTACCGTATAGGATCCTTAAGTGAGCTGGCACCATAAAAGAGTGAATGCCCCCAGGACCTGGAGGCATTGGCGTACTGAGTTAAACAGCTTTCTCTGGGCCCTGGTCTGGTAAGACAGGTCAAGGTAGAATTTACGACCAGCTCTGTCAGTGTCCAAAACATGTCCCTTGTGTCTGATTCAGTTGTGCGCAACAGTGCAGTCCATGGTTGATTTGCCATCTAGGAGGCAGTACATTGGTTGACTCTATAGGCCTTCTGGAACACATCTCCATCAAAGTCTTCTGGTAAGGCAGTTTTGTCTTAGATCCACAGTTTGAAAAAAGAGAGCAAGTTAGAGCACTCTGCATCCTCTGGGACTTTAACCAGGCACAGATTCCCCCATGTATCTCATTCTCTAAGGCTTTCAGGCACCCTCAAAGCTGGGTATTGCATCAGGGTCGTCACAGCTGCCAGGATTGAGGTGGAACACTTGCCTGGGTCTGTCACCATTAAGGTGAGCTCCTTTATCTGACATACAGATTTAGTTTTTGCCGTATTGGACTTTGTAAGAACAGATCCAGTAGCAATGGTTTGATACTTTTTATTGGACCAACATAGATATAACATCTATGTTGGTCCAATAAAAGGTATTAAACCATTTGCTTCTTGAGCTCTTCTTTATCTGGAGATCATGCTCTTCTGATGTGGCAAGTGTTCTGTTTCTAAAGCCATAGATGGCATGAATTCAAGCATAATCTGCCAGGGGACTTAGTCAGTGATATTACTGGAGATGGTGTCTCTGGTGCTACCCGCGACTTCAGTGGCCTTACTATACTGCTGCAACATGGATTTCGATGATCCAGTTTGTTGTTGCTTTGGGTAGACCATAGGTGATTTTGATATACAGCTGTTCTGAATCCGAGTCAGGAATCGGGATCTGTAACTTGCGAGGATCAGTGAGAAGAGTAAAAGCTTATTATAAAATGGGCTAGAAAAATACTTTAACGAGATTGGTCAGACTGGGGCTTTAGCCATGTGTAAATCTCACAACAAATACATGGATAAAGTCCCAGCTGACCACCGCTGACCGTACAACAGTTGTAGTGAGTGGTATCAATTGGCCGAACATTTGTGTGGTCAACAGACATTTTCTATCGAGTGACCGGTGCCACCAAGTGTTAAGTTTTTACTGGCCAATGAAACAAAATTTCACCAAAATAAAAACTTGTCTAGTATTCACACTACCTCTTTTAATCTCCTCAGTGGCTCATTTCATGAGTTCGTTGACAGTTTTTCATGTCGGCAGCCCTGCCTCCGAAGTGACCGCCGAGGCTCTGCGGAAGCACGGTAATGACCATCAACAAACATTTGAAATGGACAGTGTAGCAACAAAGACACAGATGCAAAGAACAGAAAATATGGAAACGGAGCAAGCACAGCTAGAGGTGACCAGCCTAGCCATTTCTGAACTGACTTCTTCAACAGTCAGGTGACGTCAGCACAAGCATAGCTGATGATGCATCACCGACTCCTCCTTCACTCACTGGCTGATCAGTGGATAATCAGAGTGGGGTGCCACCTTCAATTAATATTCAAGCCCCACCTGAAGTAAGGCAAACTCCTCCCTCAGCAGACTACGCAACAGAAAACCAGCTAAGTGGGACGGAAATTAATTTAAGTATAGTAAACACACACTCACCACTTACAGATTGTCAAGATTTGTCCGTGTCAGCAGATGTAAACAAACACAACTTGCCTGATAGGCAAGGGACTGTTTCAGCTTACATTGCCAGAAACGACAGTACTGCCCAAAGATACCAACAGTGTATACACAACCAGGGACCACAAGAAACATAGACTGAAATGCTACTTGATGAGGGAGATTATTAACAGATAATTGTGGTGCTTTGTTGTTTAAGTTGCATTAAATGTTCCACCTATATATACATGCAATCAACTCTTTTGTTTTCTATTTTAATACTGTTGGGACTATTTGTGTCGTGGGCTGATTAACAAAATATTTAAAACAATTAAAGTAATAAAAAATATTGATTTATTAACAAAAAAGCATTTTTTATCTTGATTTGTTTTACAAATGCAATATGCACTCCAGGAGGTGTGTTGTGAGATTTACACATGGCTCGTGTGGTTTACAGCACTCGACGTTCAGCCTCATGCTGCACAACACCCAAGGCATGTGTAAGTCTCACAACAACACACACCCCTGTTGTGCATTATTGCTTAATTATTATTGAAAATATTACTATGAGAGGGAGAGCTCAGCTGGGGGGCTTCCTGGCTGGAAGATGGCTCTCCAGCATCCCCTAAGGAACTGATTGTGATAGGGCTGTAACCCTGGTGCTATACTTGGGTTACATGGCTAATTCACAGCTTTCAGTGTAGAGCCTTTTCAGTTTAAAGGGCTAGTGGAGCCAAAACAGACAGGAAAATAATAAACATTTTAAAAAGTAGTCAGTTGTAACTTTTTATTTCTGAAGTATTTTCCATTTTCCTTTTGCTCATTAGCAAGTCTTCTATGTGATAAGATTGTGCTGGATGTGTGGAACAGCTCTCAGCATGACAGCTGACATATCTGTCTCTATTCTCCCCCACTACATCATCAGCATTGTGATCTCACTGACAGTGACATCACAGGTGATTGACCTGGCAGCTGAATGGCTGTTCCTAAGCAGCAGTGGTGTCACACTCAGTGAGATCACAATGCTGATGATGCAGTGGGGGGGATAGAGATAGATATGTCAGCTGTCAGGCAGAGTACTGTGCCACACATCACACTAGCTACTAATACCAGGTAAACAATCTTCTAATTTACCAAAGGAAAAAGAAAAAGTACCTCAGATATGAAAGATAAATGTTGACTGCTTTTAAAAACTAAGATTAATATTAGCCAGTACACTAGCTCTTTACCACTTAGTACAGTTATTGCTAGAATCATCTGTGTAACTGATATATTACATCCCATCAAATTTGTCACATTATTTGTTGCACTCATGTGTTACAATGGAGAATAACTGCTTCATTTTGTGGTACAGTAACTAGGAGCGTGAGAAGCAAGGAAGCATTCCTTGAGATGGGGAAATAGTCATCTTTCAAAGCTATTTAGAGCAGTAGCATATTTGATGCGGTCTTGCAGCTTGTTCCTCTCATCAAAGGCAACATATGCAAAGTGATGAGCCCCCAAGCCATTTGTAGCCTTCAGTACCATAAGATTTAGAAAACTAGAGAAACGTAGTGCATAGTAATAGAAATAATAGATATATGGATATGGGAGGGTATGGAAGAGAGGCAGTGGGGGCCAGGGTGAAAAAAAGAGCAGAAGCACAGGGGGAACTGTAGCCGAGGTGATCAGAGGCTCAGAAGTGGGGGAACTGGCCAATAGGGAGGAAGCAGGAGGTACAGAGTCATGCCTTCTAATGCCAGGATTCTGGGGAAATAGGATCTGTGACCTTCAGGCAGTGAGAACTGAGGCACAACTAGACATGGGTATTTTTTTTCCAACTTAGAGTACTTTATTTTAAAAGATCAAACGTCCACATGTACAAATACATCAAAGGTACATATCTGCAAGGGTGAAAACATCAACACGGTAGCAAGTACGTTGAACAATTCATTTAAACAATCACTGAAAACAAAACAACAGTGAAACTAATTAAAAGCAGTCCAACAGCAGCAGCATTTGGACCAAACAAGCAGCAACTTAGTGGTAAACAGTACCTATATAGTTGATTCATACTGTTCTGAAATGTTCTATTGGGTTAAGAGCAAGGATAACTTCCATACTACTAATATCTTAATATAGTATATGGGAGCTTCAGTTCTACACCGATTTCAGCAGCTCCCAAAAACTTCTTGTACTACAGTTCAAAGGTCAAAAAGTTGTTGTACTATCGTTCTGACTTCACATCGATAGTACAACAACTTTTTGTCTGACCTGCCACCTCATTGGTCAAAGACATGCCACAAAGAAGAAAAACCCTTGGTAAAAAATGGCGGCGATAGTTAGCGAGCGGCGAACAGCGGATCGAGTCTGTTTGGACACAGACGGCCATAAACATCTCCGTGTCACCAAACTGAAGGGGCTTCTCAGTTTTTCTTTTTTTTAATTTACACAGTGGCCACAGATGAGTGGGATAATGGAGCACAGCCTGTGTAACGGTACAGATACCAGTGGGAGCAATGAACGCATGGGACAAGGAACACAGATAAGTTCAAATTCAAATGAATCTGAAGTATCGGTGTAGAACTGAAGGCATGGGAAGGCATTTATATATACTATATAAAACAATATATGGGTAACCATACACTGCAAGGCTGTGTTTCCATGGAGGGTTTGTGCTGACATCATTAGACCTCTCAAGCTTAAGCTTCGAGGAGTCTCTTCTCGATGTCATCACAAGCCCTCGATGGAACATTAGTTGTAGTGTATGTGGGTTACCATACACTATTCTATATGTTCTGATACAGACCTGGCGCTATGTCTGAACAGCACAGTGGTCCTAAACTGTAGAAAAAATGTTACATTCTAGGGTTGAGGACATGTTACAGTATCCACGCTCTGGCAGTACCACTGGAATATGCTAATGCACCGGACATCTTTAAGCTAAGTAGCTCCCACCACTCAGGCGGTACATCCCCGACTCCATCCCGTGATGTCAGATCTTTCTTTTCACTGGAAGAACAGGTCACCTCTTTCGTGGTTCTCACTTAGGATTTTGAGCTGCATTGGCAAACTGTTTTTGAAGTTTACTAGTTTCTCCAGTTTATTTCCTCTGTTCCCTCAACTCCCCCTCATAGATCATTAAGGGAGCAATAGAGACTGGAGTTCAAATTCTGCATTCAGTGCAGGCAGAAGATGTTGGTCACTGACCCACACAACGTGTGAGTATTGCCTGAGTGGGCAGCACAACATGGCCAGGTGCAGCCTTTGTCTAAGCATGCTTCCTGAGTCCCTTGAGGACAGAAAGGTCTGTCTCTCGCTGGGTCAGCCTTCAGAACAAGATCAGAAGGACCACCCTAAAGGCTGCAAAAAAGGCCTTGGCTGCAGCCAGGTCTGTTCAGTAGCTTGCAGCACTTGAGGCGGAAGCAGTGGCTCTCATGGTGGGCATCTCCTCAGTCTCAGCACTGTTCCCGGCTGGAGCTAGTGTCGGATGGTCATTCACCTGAGGCTTCCAAGACGTGTTTGGCCCTCCAGACCTTGGGGTAGAGCCCTGTCCACCATGTTTCCAAGCACAAGTGCCACTGGCACTGGTCATGGGACCGGAAGAGAGTGAAGTCCTCCTGGTCCCTTGACTCTCCTGACTGCTCAACGCGGTCAAGGGGCAGGTCAAGGGTTCTTCACTACCCCCCAATTCATCAAACTAGTCAACTTCAACTGCAGTCGAGCTGGCCACGAAACATTTCTTCGAGCCTGTCATTCAAGAGGACGTGGTTTGGTCGGTGTCCCCGTCTGAGCCTCGGTGGGAGCAGCTTCCACTGGCAGTCAAGCCCTCCACACCCATGCTGCTTACCATGGGCAGGCATGTGGTATACACAACCAGTCAGAAGGCTCCTCTTGCTATCTAGGTATTACTAGCTGTAAAAGACAAGAGAAGGCTAGATGCCCATCGAGGTTGTCTCCCACTCACAGTGGGTGTATTATTGAGCGTAAAACTTTGTTTTCATCAGTTGTCCAGTTGACGGTTGAGGCGTTCCCACTCTTATTTTTTTTACTTACTTTTTTCTACTACTCAACTTCACAGTTGCCCCTTTCTTTGGGGCTCCCAATGCATCCTACATCAGGAGAACTGGAGAGCTTCTGGCTCACATGGGTGCCCCGCTTTCTAATCAATCTAGAGTCCCGGATAACCCCTGGGGTAGGGTGGAGGAGTCCCCCATTCCCCTCCATACCGTCAGTGGGAGCATGCATCTTGAGCCCTCCTCCCCCGGATTCTTCCTGATTGCCGACACAGGGACCCATCTACAGACGCAGCTGCGGGGTGTTTCCTCGTTTTTCTGGTCCCTGACCCCTACAGACATTAGCAAACATGGAGGACCAGTGAGTCGGAGGTGTGCAGAGACTCATCTCCGCTCCAGTCCTCAGCCAGTGCCCACCCCTCACTCTTGTCCTGCCTCCTCTACTGCATAAGCACCACCCAAGAGTGCTGAGGTGGTGGTAGTATTGCAGCAAATAGAGCTGCCCACCCCTCCCGGAGAAGGAGAGCAGCCCGATGGGCGCTCAGTCCTTCTCCCCGCGGCCGGCCCTCTGACGACCCTAGCTCACTACCGAACCCGGGTTGCCAGTGTCACAAGCAGTAGCACTGCTGCTACGCTGATGGGCCAGCTGTGAGGTGGTCTCACACTCAATCATGCTGCCATCGATGCTCCTCGACCTCCTTGTCCTCTGAGCTACCAGTATCTCCTCTGGCAACAGTGGGCCATCACAAGGCAGGGAAGGGCTCTACCCAGTGGACCTCCAGTCACTTGGCAGCCACCAGTGGTGCCTCCGCTGGTCCACGCTATGCAGGTGCTCCCGCAACTGCTTCTTTACCACTTCAGGTGGAACTGCCACCACTGCAGCTGAAGCTGGACTCTCCATCCAAGGAGGACCATTTGACCACAAGCATGCCAGGCTGGTTCTTGGTGCAGATCACCCCTTGGCGGATACCCTGGTGATCTGTAGTGTGAAACTGTCAAGGGCCATTTTCTAGAAGTCCTTGGACGACTTGGACCACAAGTCCAGTGTCTCCTCTGGGACTGTCCTCCTTCACTGAGGATCACCTGAGGAGCTGTCCACCAAGTATAGACTGGTGTCCAGTGCACTTTTCCACTTAATATCAGAGTCCATGTCAGTCCTGCTACAACCAGACCAAAAAAGTGCTAAGTACCCCTTTACAGACATTTTGGATAGGGTTGAATCCCCGGGGGTTGCCACTTTCGTGGCTGAGTCCATATAGGGACCGGCCCTGGAACTTTGTCAGCGTCCAGCATCCTGTCTGGCACCCTCTGTCTTTATGATCTGCAAGTATGCGGTCCCTACTAGGTCTCTTTCTGGTTTCTCGGACCACCCCTCTGTGAAGGGATTGCTGACTGAGTCATGTTCAGCAAGTCTGGACACCATGGGTATATGGACAAGCCTCTAAAAAGGAGACCCATAAGACTGACCATGCCCCACAAAAGATGTATGCTGTGGCGTGCTTGGTTCTTAGCTAGGCTAGTTATGCCTCGATGATGGCCAGTTCAGTCACTCCCTAATGGGATATTTTTGATTCCATCCCCCTCACCTCGAAGCTGATCAGCAGTCGGCAGTGACAGACATTAGGGACCAAGGTCATTCACTGACTAAAAGAGCTGCTGATCACCTTTTACATGAGCATTTCCTATGCCCATGCCATGGCAGCACACATCTTCATGCCTCGCAGGGTCTAGCTATGTCTGTCCACCTTCACAGCAAACACCCAGCACAAGCTGGCTGATGTCCCTTTCTTGGTTACTGACCTATTTGACCTTGGGATGGAAGGACATCTCGTCCATATTGAGAAGTCTAGTGCCACCCTGCATTCTGTGGCATTGTCCCAGAAGGACACGGAAAAGAAGCCTAAGAAGCAGGCTTTCGAGTATCTGTCCTTTCAACTACAGCCTCCTCATCAGCAGCCCCAGCTGGGGCAGTACCTGGCCTGTCACCCCAAGTCCAGTTCCGGGGGGCAGGGTCCTAAAAAAATGGGGGGGCAAAAGTGGTGGTGCCCCCCGCAAAAGCAGTGATTGGTTGGGGGATGTCATCCTTCCACCCATATTGTCCCTGTCTGCACTCCCAGTAGGAGGTCAGCTACATCACTTTTTGCCACATTGGTCTGCTATCACAGCGGACATGTGGATGCTGGATTTAGTGTGCAAAGGGATTTCAAGGCTCTCCCGCCTTACCACCTCCATGCACCTTGGTTGTCCAAGGTGTCGCAGGACATGCTGTCCACCCTTGGGGAGGACATTGCTCAACTCCTTGCTGTGACATGGTTGAATAAGGCTCTGCCCCATTTGTTATGCAGAAAGAGTTTAAATGCAAGAGTTTGTTCTATTCTCTCCTTTTCTGTCTCGTCTCTGTTTGGTTGCGCAACCAAATTTTCTTGTGAGACCTAGAAACTGATCACTCTTGACAGTTTCGCAATTCTCCACCTCTCGCTATCTCTCTGCCTTCCCTTGCTATTTCTGTCTTTTCTTCTTCCCCCTTGCGTATCTACAGGTATGAAAATATATGTGAATTTTTTATGTGGAAATGTCACTGATACTGGGATCCCTTTGTTTTAAACTGTATATAGTTATACTATTGAAATGATTGCAAAAAGCTATTTGGCAGTCAAGGGGTTAACTTGAGATGCAGTTTTTAAGCCTTTTGCAGAGTTGTCAACAAGAGGTCAGTTCTGGGACACCATGTACTGTTTTGCTGCACCTGCAAGGAACGAAACTGACAAGAACATTCTGTAAACTTACAGGAACATTCTGTGAGAAGCAGACTCTCTTAACAAGTTCCCAGACAAAGATTTATAAAAAGAGCAGCAATGCTTTTTCTAGAGAGAGGACAAGCAGAGTGAGAGACTGAGAAACTGAAACTTGGAATTAAGAGATACATACCCTTAGAAGAAGGTCTTAGTTTTCTCTGTTTGTACTGCTTTTGTAAATAGTTATACTAAATAATTAACATTTTTTATTTTGCTGTTATTGAGAAAAAAAAAATGCTATTTGTGAATTTTGAAACTGCTCCTGGTTTTCCTATGCTTTCTGACCTGTGCCCTGACAGAAGATGGTTTCAGAGTGGAATTTACGCTATGCATACTCTAAGTCAGGAGTTTTGTGTGTGGGTACTAGACCTGGTACCAGGGAAGCATAGAAAAAAGGTATGGATTCTGCAGCAGTAAGTCCAGGAGTGATTACCAGAAGAATAGCAGCCAAACTAGAAGCAGAAGCAAAAGTCCAAACTGAGACTGTATAGCCAGCACCAATCATGGAAGTAAATGATCAGGCAGTGACAGAACCTGAAAGCCTGACTGCCTTTTTCAAATGGTGGGCTATACAACAACAAGAGATGGAGAAACAGAGAAAAGAAGAGATGAAGCAACAGGAGCAGCAGAAAAGAGGGGCAGCAGAGAAAAGAAGAGATGCAGCGATGGCTGGATGCCTTGCAAGCTATCAAAGCTTGAGGATCTGGCACTGGTCCAGCAGAGCAACAAGACACAAATAACTAAAAATACCTTAAACTTACAAAGTTGTGTCCCTCTGATGATATCGAAGCATACATGACAACTTTTGACAGGGTTGCTATTGCCTGACAGGGAAATCCCAACTTGCCTACAGCAATGTATCCTGACTCTGTCCCAACAGTTGGCGCATGCGTAGTAAGGCCCCGTCCTGGCAAAGAGCTTACCCGCTGCATACTAATGTGATTCCTTTGTTTCCCTTATAGGCCTCACAGTCCCCCCCTCCCCTCCAGAAACACCACTCGGCTGAAGAGTTCACTTCAGGGGACTCCAGGATTCACAGAGGGGCTGTAAGAGGTAAAACCTCTCTCCTTCCAGCTTACTTTCTGAAGGGGTGTTACCCATCAGCACTGGGCACCGACTGCCCCACCCGCCCAAGCCACCCAAGCTCGGCTCTACCTTTATTGCTGCATACTGGTCACGTGACACATCACATGACCACACCTTCTGACATCACATGACCACACCTTCTGTTTTCTAAGTGTCCACTTTCCCATTTGCAGCTTATAGTTTCTGACCACTAGGAGTTGCTGCAGTGCCCTTCCTGGCACCATTCCATTCACTCTCCTTATCTCCACTCTTCCACTTCCTATTTGCAGCTAATATTTTTCTGACCACTAGGAGTCACTACAGTACTCTTCCTAGCCCCTGTTTTGCCTTCCTCGCACCACTCTGTTTACCCTCCTAATCTCCACTTCTCCTCACTTTCCTACTACTATACCCCTACTTTAGCCCCTTTTCCCCATATTTTGCTACTGTCCCCTTGTAGGTTTCAAAGCCTGGACCCTCGACACCAAAGTCAGCAACTCTACCACTAAGCCAACGGGTCAGGCTAATTTCTTTCATTTTTTTAAAACTCTTAAAAGCTTTTGGCTCCCCCCTCCCCAACTACCTTGTGCTTGTTATGACACTGCTTTCTACTACCAGCATTGCCATGTGGTTTGTACTGCTAACACTAGCCCCCCTCATTTCGCTATGGGATGCTCCACATGTCTCCCAACATGGTGAGCCAGAACCACCTCTCACCTGGCTTCTCACCTTAGCCCCCCTCCCCACCTCTACCAGTGAACTTCCCCACTCACTCTACCGATGGACCATGCTCCCCCCACCCACATCTCCCCCTATTGGCGCTGCCATGGTACGGCAGTGGACGCTGCTCTGCCTTGCCTCTCCCTCACTATGGGACCTACCCATCCCCATCTCCATACACTGCTGTTCCCCCTCCCAACTGGTGCCTAAGCTAATGAAGAAGCGAATAAAATTGGCATCCTTGCGCATCCTCCTGCTTCTCCTCTCAGGAGACATCCACCCCAACCTGGGACCCACCCCCCTCCAAGGTTACTACTCCTAAGGATCTAAAAATTGCCTCCCTTAATATATGTAGCCTTCTCAAGAAATTTGATTCATTTCAGGGCTGGGTTCCCCAGAATCACCCTGATGTCATCTCGGTAGTTGAAACTTGGCTCAACGACTGCACCCCACACTCCGCAGTCTCACTTCCCGGTTTTACGCTACACGATGCCGGCAGAACCTCAAAAAAAGGGGGTGGATGTGCACTGTATGTCCAGGACTCATTACAGTGTCTCGTCCTCCCATCTCCAACCTTCGAACATGGGGCCCAGGCTCTCTCTCCGAAGATCACTCTTGCCCCAAACAGAGCCCCACTGTTCCTATCCACCATATACATCCCTCCGTGAAATCAGAAGACTGCTTTCCACTGTCCTCACCCATCTCCAGACACTCCCTAACAGTGCTGACGACATTGCCCTTGGGGACTTTAATATAAACTGGGTAGCTGACACATCGGCTTCCATTAGGGATGCTGCAGCCTCTCAAAACCTGTCCCAGCTTGTGACCACTGCCACTAGAAGCAACCAGAAGACTGGTACTGCCACCCTCCTTGATCTAGTGCTCACCAATGCACCCCACAAAGCAACCCAGTTCAGGGTACTACCCAATGCCCTGAGTGACAACTCCCCGGTGCTCTGTCACTAGTCATATAGTGTTAAAAAGCCTCCCCCCCCCCCAAAAAAAAAAAAGTCCTCCAGTGCCGCCTCAAACCCAGCAAATTTCAGTCCCGCAGTGCCTCTTAGCTAGTGACTGGTCCCCCATCAAAACCTCATTGAACATTGACCTCGACCATTTCGTTGACACTTTCAACTCTGCCTGCAACTGGTATGCACCCCTAAGCAAACAGAGAGTTAAAGGGGTTGACACACCTTGGATATCACAAGCCCCGCTGGACCAGATGCGTGAACGTGACAATTTATGGCACATTGTGCTGGATACTGGTAAACCCACTGATAGGCAGCGCTACCAAGAAGCGCGCAATAAATGTACTTGGAGTATTCATAAGGGAAAGGCTGAGTACTACCAAAGTTTGCTCACTGCCACATGGGGCTCAGGACACAAGTTCTGGGACTTCCTCAAAGAGCTCAGTGGCAAAGCCTCCACTGCACCTCCCTCCCAACTCTGGGCCAATGGGTCTATCACCACAGACCCTGCCCTGATTGCAAATACATTTAATGACTCCTTCTCCAACCTTACTGGTGTTCTCCCCCTCAACTTCTTCTCTCCCCCCGCCCCAGCACCACATTGTTCCCTCTCCACCCCTCCATTCTGCTTTAAAGTAATATCTCAACGCGAAGCTGCCCCTCTTCTACTCAAGGCCCTCAGAAAATCACGTTTCAGCAGTGACACACTGGACCTTAAACTGCTTAGACTCACCTTCACTGAAGTTCTCCCCCCCCCACACCATGCTTCTGAACCGCTCCCTATCGCTGGGCCAGTTTCCCTCTAAATGGAAATCTGCCGTCATCACACCTATCCATAAAAGCAGTGACCGCACCTTGCCTGGGAACTACTGCCCCATCTCAATCCTGCCTCCCCTCTCAAAAACCTTGGAGAAGATTGTGGCCACCAAGCTAATGGACTACCTCTCCAAATATAGCCTACTGTGTCCTGAACAGCATGGTTTCCACCATAACCACAGTACCACCACAGCCCTTTTATAATTCACAAACGCCCTCCACACATCTCTGGACACTGGCCACACTACTGGTACTGTTTTTATTGACCTTTCCAAGGCATTTGATACGGTGCACCGCACACTACCCCTAGATTCCCTCACACAAATAGGCATGTCCCCAGAGACCACTAGCTGGTTTGCCAGCTATCTGTCTGAGAGAACCCAGACAGTCAGGATTGCTCATACCCTGTCCCCCCCCCCCCTCCAAGTCAGGTCAGGGGTCCCACAGGGCTCTATTCTTGGCCCCCTACTTTTCTTCCTGTTCCTCAACTCCCTACCCAAAGCTTGCTCTGGGAAACTACTGCTATGCAGACGATGCTGTCCTCTACAGCTCCCACACTGATCCCACAGCCCTTCACTCGGCGCTCCAAAAATCTTTCATGGAAGCTGAATCCTGGTTCGTTCAACAAAGGCTAGTCTTAAACTACAAAAAAACAAAATCCATGGTGTTTGCACACCCCCAAAACAAGAACATAGGACAACCTCTGCTCATATTGAACTCCCTAAATGAGCCCCTTGAGCAGGTTACGTCATTCAAATACCTAGGTATCACCCTAGACTCTGGGCTCGCCTACCATGACCACATCCGAATACTGAGCACCACTGTCAATGTGCGTATTGGTCTTCTTCACCAGTGCAAGCACTGCCTCCCACCAGAAGCTCGCCACCTAGCTGTGTCTACATCAGTACTATCACTCATAGACTACGGAATCATCAGCTATGGGGCAGCCGACAACACGTACCTAAACAAAATTAGACTGGCCCTTAATAAGGCCTGTAGACTTGCTACTGGCTGCACCAGACTCACACATACCTGCACCGTTTACGCCTCAACCAACTGGCTAAACTTTGACCGGAGGCTCAAATATCAGACTTGCCTCTTTGTTAAAAAAAAAATAACTGCAGGGCTACTCCCACCTGCTCTCTCCCCCCTACTCCAGGCACCATTGTCCACCCGCCTCACTTGGCAATCAGCAACAACCCACTTCAGGGTACCTCGCTTCAAGACCACTCCGAGTCAAAAAACTTTTAGGTACCTGGCCCCTAGCTGGCTCAACTCACTCCCAAACTCCCTCCTCACAGAACCCAAACTTGGTCAGTTCAAGTCCCAACTAAGAGACCTAATCACGCATGACTCAGTCTGTAACTGCCCTTGATTTAGCCTTACCCACTCCCCCCCCCCCCGACAGACTATTGGACTTAACTCTGGTCCAGCCGCCCCTGGGCATGCCTATATTTTGACAATGGACACCTCAGTCCAGCCTAGGCCTGCAAATAACCACCAGGGCATGGCTAGTGCCACCACCCTGCAATGTATTTATTTATTTATTTGTGTGTACAATTGGATTTACAACCTTTGAGCCAGAGGCTCATTTACAAAGGTACCTCATCACACAGAGGACAGAACAGAGTAACAAATTTACAGAATACAGGACAATGAGTGACTTAGAATTACACAGATGATTTCATACCATGAACAATTTTGTAACATTTCAAGGTGACACAGTTTGGCACATGCAGGTACCAACAGAGGGCAGGATGCCAAGGGGGAGTTGGGGGGAGTGAGGTGAGGGTTCAGCCCAGTGGACATTTTCTGGTGCAATGTGATCGTGGTGAGGCACCATTTAGAGACAGGAGCAGTTGCGGGTGTTAAGCAGTTGGCTCCGAAGGGCGGTTTTGAAGGTGGAGATTTTGGGGGCATTGGAGATGGTTACAGGGAGAGAGTTAAACCAGGATGGGGCTCTGTAGCAGAAGGACCTCTGACCATGGGTGGTCCTGGTTCTGGGAACCAGTAGAGTGATCTTGTTGGCGGTTCAGGTTGCGACAGTGGACGGGGTATGATGGATGGAGGCAGTCACCCCCTGTGAGGGGAGAGCCTGAGCAGAATTTTCTTAGTTAGGAGGCAGGTTTGGTAGTGGAGACGTTCATCAAGGTTAAGGAGTTTGACCCTGTCATAGAGTTGACATGTGTGTGAGAGTCTGGGGGCATCAGTAATCAGCCTGCAAGTCTTGTTTAGGGTGAGGCGAATCCTGTTGAGGGCAGTGGTGTCAGGAGCACCATATACCTGCAGGCCATAATCCACAAGGGACAGTACTGAAGATGTAATGGCAAGTCGGAAAGTATCGGGAGGGAGGCAGTCCTTGTGATGGTAGAGGATGACAAGCCGAGTATTAGTGGTGGATGCAAGGGCATAAATGTGGGTATGAAAGGTGAGGGCTGAGTCAAAGGTGAACCCAAGGTATTTGTAGGAGTAGACTTGTTCAAGCGGTTGTAGGGTGCTAGGGAGGATAAGGAGTGGGTTGTTGCAAGCTTTGTTTTGGGGGTGGGCGAATAGCATTGTCTTGTTTTTTTTTTAAGATTAATGATGAGTCTGCGCTCCTTAAACCAGGCTTTGGCATCATTGAAGGAGTGTAGTAGAGAGTCCTGGAGGGAAGTGGGATTACGGTGGGTAGCAAAAATGACAGCATCATCGGCATCCATAAAGATTTTGCCAGAGCAGGCACTGGGCAGGGTGTTTAGATAGAGACTAAAAAGTAGGGGCCCCAGGATGGAGCCCTGGGGTACCCCAAAGTGGATGGGACGAGTTTCCAAGAGTGCCCCATTGATTTTGACACACTGGGAACGAGCTGATAGGTAGCTCGAGCATCATGTGAGGGGTCCGGCAGAGAAACCAGTGTGGCAGAGGGCATCTAGTAGAAGAGGGTGGGAGACAGTGTCGAAGGCTTTCGAGAGGTCTATGAACACTGCACCAGCTAGGGAGCCGGCGTCCAGGCAGGAGTGCAGGAAGTTGGAGAACTCCAGTAATGCAGTGCCAGTACTGTGACCAGCATGGAAGCCATGCTGCTCCAGGCACAAGATGTCATGCTTAGTCAGATATTCAGTGATTTGATAGGCCACCACCTTTTCTAGGGCTTTGGGGGGGGGGTGGAAATTGGTCGGTAATTGCTGGGGGAGGACCTGTCACCCCCTTTATGAATAGGCGTGACTATGGCAGTTTTCCACACAGTGGGGAATTGCCCCAGACAGAGGGGTCAGTTAAGTAGGCCGGTGAGCAGGGCAAGGACTTCATCCAGGACCAGCCGGAGTATTTTGGGGTCCAGGGAATCGCTGCTGGGACTGTTGCTTTTTAACAATTTAAGTAGGAGAGGTCTGACTTCCTGGGCAAATACCTTGCGTAGGTGAAACCGGGGCGCTGGAGGACAAGGGGTGGTAGGCCAGGGGGTGGGTCGAAAAAGTTACTAGGGAGGACAGAGCTAAGATCTGTAAAGGAGGTGTTAAGGCAGTTGGCAATGCAGGCAGGGTCGATGGAGGTAGAGCCGTCAATAGTGAGCTGGGATTGGGGAGGGGAGCGAGATTTCCCATTTAGCTCTTTAATATTGTCCCAAAAGGTCTGGGCACACCCCCAAGAGGAGGTGAGGGTGGCCTGGTAATGGTCTGCCTTGGCTTTACGGGTGGCCCATGTGCACCTGTTCCATGCAGCATTGAAGGCCTGTCTATCAGCTGTCCGGCCCGTTTCAGTGGCTAGGTGCCAGAGGTTATCCCTGTTTCTGAGCATTTGGAGCAGGGCAGGGGTAATCCAGGGCGCATTATGTTTTTTTGGAATGAATTTTGGTGAAGGGTGCAAAGAGATCACAGGCCTTGTTAAAGGCTTGGGAGAAGAGGGCGAGGGCAGCATCAGTGTTGGGTGCATGATGGATGGGGCCCAATAAATCTGGGCAAGGAACTGTTTGAGTTTAATCAGCCCGCTGAGGTGGAGGTGCCTGCAGAGTGTGGTTTGGGCTATGGGTTTGGGGTGGGAGCAGTCCAAAGGAATAGGATAGGGGGAGTGATCACTTAGGGAGTCAGGAAGGACCTGAATGTCCTGGATTTTTTTGAGGGCGGTTGGTGATAATGACGTCCAGAAGGGTGCAGGTTCCTCTCTTTGGGTTAATTCTGTATGTTTTGTTACCTGTTACCATCTGCACTATGTACCTATGTTTGGCAGCACTTTGTAACTCTGTATCACCAGCTGCTTTACTATATTATCTGTAACTATTTTGTAACCATTTCTGTAACTATTGTGTCTAGTCGTTGCTGTTGTCCCTGATGTCTCTGTTTTCAAAGACGTGGAACCTTTGTAAAGGAGTCTTTGACTCAAAGGTGTTATCTGATATCTTCAATAAATAAATATGGACACTGCACAGTCAGAATACTATGACCTGGCCGGCCCATCGGCGCAGTGGTGGGATTTCCGCTTGCAACGCCGGCGAGCCGGGTTTGGGAGCGGATCCGGGTCGTCGGAGGGCCGGCCCGGGGGGAGTAGGATCGAGCATCCGACGGACAGCTCTCCTACTCCAGGGGAGGGCGCGGGCAGCACTCGGTGCGCTGGGGACCCCTGGTGGAGACCGGGAGTTCCACGCAACCGACGCTCGACGTGGGGAGGCTGCGGACGCTGGGGACGCTGGCGCCATTGCACGCCCCCGCCTCCTCCGGAAAAAAATCAGGTGGAAAAGATGGCGGGCAGGACCACCGATCAATGAAGCCTCCTGGAGACCTCACATTGCCGCCGCCACTGCGGACCCCGACCAGTCACAGTTCCGGGGTCATTTATGTGTCCCACGCCCCTCCGGGGCAAGTCGGGGTGACCGAGGGTCCTCAGCAGCAATTGACAGAGGTAGAGGTCTCCGGGGGCCGTGACCAGGGCGGATGGCTGCCAGTGGTCCTGCCAGAAAAAGGGCAAATAAAAAAAAAAAGGAATACTATGACCTGGTGAAAAGAGAAGTCCTTAAAAGATGTGACATCTCAGGAGAGACCTACAGGCAGAGATATCGGTCTCTGAAGTACAACTCTGTCGACAATCTTCGAGGAGCCGTCACCCGACTTAGAGAACTCCTTATGAAATGGCTCCAACCAGAGGGCAAAAGACTCCCACAGATTATCGAAACATTTGCAGTAGAGCAGGTCATCAATACCCTACCCACAGACGTACAGCTTTGGGTAAAAGAACACCAACCAGAAAGTGGGGAAAAGGCTGTTTCTTTGGCTGAAGACTACCAAATGACCAGACAGACACCACAGCAGCGAGGTAACAGCCAAGCACCGGTAAGAGACTCTTTTTCCCATTGAAACTCCAAGTCTGATAAGAACTCTGGTGGGGGGTAACAAATCTGCACCCAAAGACTTTTTTTGCTATAAGTGTAATGAGCCAGGTCATACTGTATGAAATTGTTGTAGTAAGAAGAGTGACACTGGAACAGATTTGTCCTTAGCAAATTGGGACAAGTACTTAACATGTGTGAAAGTGGAAGATAAGACTATGAAGGGACTTACAGATCCGAGAAGCAGACAGACCCTAGTTCATACTGAAGTGCTGGGAAAACAATGTCCAAAAGGACCAGGTACTGGTGTCATCTGCATCCACGTGGACACTTGATACTATCCCACCAGCCAAGTGACTCTGACTATTAATGGGATGTCACACCAAATGAAAGTGGGGATGGTACCTAAGTTACCTGTACCTATGATCATTGGAAATGACTTTCCAGGATTTACTGAGTTAATCAAAGATGAAGTTAATCCTGATGTTTCAGCGGCTGTGGTGACAAGAGCTCAGGCAAAGAAAATATCAGATGGTGGGGACTCTTTTCCTTTCGTTGATTTTGATTCGGGCTTGTTTGAGCACAGCTCCAAGATCCAGAAGTCCAGGAAAGAAAGATGACACCTGAAGAAACAGTGGCAACAAATGACTGATGGACATAAGGGGTTAACATATGAAAATGCTGAAACTAAACTGATCACTGATTGTGATTTTCTTTCAGAACAAGCTAACAATGTCTCTCCAGGGTTATTTTAAGCAGCTGGGGGTGAAACCAAAACAGGGAGAACCTATATTTAAAAAATGTAATGGGCTACTGTACAGAGTTTGGGTTAAACCTCAGACACAGGAACAGATAGAACAATTGGTTATACCACAGAAGTATAGGTCTGAGTTGTTATAGATAGCACATGATAGTCCTATGGCTGGTCACTCGGGGAGGGCTCACACTCCTGCCAGATTGCTGTACAGGTTTTATTGGCCTAGAATTCATGAATATGTTGCTACATATTGCAGTTCTTGTGCTGAGTGTCAGAATGTAGCCCCAGTGATTAAAAAAGACAAGGTACCTCTGGTACCCCTACCCTTGATCGATGTGCCTTTTGAGAAAATTGCAATGGATGTGATTGGTCCCTCAGACAAAAATAAAGAGAGTAATCAATTCATTTTGGTAGTATCTGACTATGCTACTCAATAACCAGAGGCAGTTCCAATGCGTACTGTCACAGCCCCAAAAGTGGCAGCAGAGCTTGCCAAAATTTTCAGTATTGATGGGAATACCTAAAGAGATTATTACTGATCAAGGTAATAATTTTGGTGCTGCATTAGTTAAGGATCTGTACCAACTACTAGGTATGGCGCAGCCCCATCAGTGTGAATGAATGATGGAGACATCATCCAAGAAGATCAAGAATTACGGTAGGTACGTAATCTCCATTTAGGGGCCCCTCTACAGGCTTCGGCCCTGCCTCACTCCAGAGGCCAGGTATCAGGCCATCAGAGGTACAATCCTACCAATCCTAGACTATGGACTTGTGGTCTATGGTGCAGTTTCTGACACCAGCCTTCACAGAGTCCACATCACCCTAAACAAAGCCATCAGACTTGTCTTAGATGCTGATCGCCTTACGCACACTTGTGATAAGTGTTACAAAACACGCGCTTCCAGTGCCATTCAGAACTGCCCTAGGGAGTCATGCCTTTGCAGTCAGGACACCCAACTGGCTAAATGAGCTCCCTCAAGCCATCACAAACCTCACCAGCATTAGTCACCTCGAATCCGAACTTCAGAATTCCATCGCCCCACCTACACACTGCTACTGCTCTACCTAACCCCCAGGGCATTACCTGTGTACCCTACTAGACTACATCCATACATGCTCTGCTGAATTGACCTCCCCACTCTCTTACCTATTGCCCACTACACATTCATTGAGATGTTTCTGCCTTGGCATCCTCTTGCCTACGACAAGGCTTCTTAGCTGCCATTTGTGAGTACCTAACTGAACTGTTAGCACCTTATTTATACTGCCGGTGTTTTGTTCCTTATGTACTCTGTGTTAAGACTGTACTTTACAATTTGCCTCTGTCTTTACTACTCAAATTTCTTGTACTATATTAGTTTTTTAATGTGTTACTAATATGTTTATGATAATGCCTGTTAGTTGCATTTGCTATTCCCAGCTCATATAATTGTTCCCCTCCTTTGACTGACGAGGACCCTATGTAAATGAGCTCTTAGCTCAAAGGTTTGTAATTCCAATTCTTTAATAAATTAATTAAATAAATAGGTTGTGCAGGAGAGTAAATGCAGGGGGAGGGGAAGGGACTGGTAAGGAGGTGGAGCTGCCTGTTTTAGATGTGCAGCGGTGTTAGAAAGGGTTAAAAATTGCAGGTGTGAGGGAAGACAGATTGCAAAAGAGATAGAATTGTAATGTGAGATACAGTTCTAAAGTGGAGCAGACAGCCAATATAAGTGTGAGAGAAATGAGTTGGGATGCTTAGGGTCAGGAATCCTGGAATGGCTTTGAGGTTGTATGGAAGTGTTCACACGCCCATCTTTGTTTTGTTGCAAAGCCTGGAGTTCATCAGACTGCAAGCCTAACAGCGAGACAGAAGGTGTGTTGTGAGTATGGGACTGAGAGAGAGGTGCAGCAGCGGGTGCAGTAGCAGAATTGTGGCCTTTCTTAAAACAGTTCTGCTGGACCATCATTGCAGTGATAGGGCTACCACTCACTATGCCAGTGACCCAGGTTCAGAAAGAGCCTGGGCCAGCCAGTGGGAGAAGGATCAAATGTGCCAGAGGACACTCTTCTTCTCTGGGGAGGGAGGGAGTGTAACACCACTAGAGCAGCACCATCTGAGTAGGCACATCTTAAGGGAGAGGAGATGCAGGCTGAAAAATGTGGCAGCTTGCTCCAGTGTGCATGCTTGCATATGGCATCTCAAGGGGGGAGAAGCAAAAGTGAAAAATGGCATCCCCTCATAGATGATGGGCCCCGAAACATCTGGGTCCCTGCGCTTAGTGCTGCACCACCTCCTGTCGAACAACCACTGTCGTGGCTGTATCTCAACCCTGCCTTGGTGCAAAACAAATGCTCCCTTGAGAGCCGGTGATAGCAGATAAGTTAGGAAATAGGGTCTGGGGGTAAACTGGAGCTACTGAAGGAGTCAAGTGCCGTGGATAGTAAGGAGAGAAAACAAAGTACAGAATTAAACCAAAAAAAAAAACATGGAAAATCATTGACGTCAGTATAGCCATGTCATGTAAGCAGATGAGGGTGGAGAAATTTAGGGCAAGTTAAAATAAAAAAAAAAAAATAAAAAAAAGTTGTTGGCCTGTTTTCTGTGGTGTGAATATATGCTGGGATGCCTCCACAGCTGTTTGCCAATCAAGTTTCTAGATTCCTTTCAGTCATGGGATATATTTAATTACGTTACATCAGTATGGATTTTCTTTGAATTAGTAATATGTTACAGATGAGAAGGCCTGTGGAAACTGGGAGTTTGCCTGAATATTGTGTTTTTGTATACGTACAAAAAGATAGAAGGATGTAGTGCCATTCTGTTAAATATTTGTGAAAAAAAAATCTGTTTGTTATATTAAGAGGTTTTCAGAATTTGTTATACAGGCATATGCTGGCTGCACAATGAATGTTCACGAATACCTTGCCTACAATAAATAAACCCAGACATGGAGAGTGGAGCAGCCCACGCCTCAGTGGCTCACCGGTGGATGAATGGATGGCAGGTTCCTGTGGGATGGGTGGGTCTATTTCGCCCTCCCAGTCCTTTCTCTCCTCCCTGGCCACTCCAAGCATCGTGGTGGACCGGGGGGGGGAGGGACTAAGTGCCACGATTGAGCATATGTTGAAACCAGGATCCTCACCAATGCTGTTAAGGGTGGACTGGCCCCAAAGCCTTACACACTATATACCTTGCTCTTACCCATGGCTGTTGTAGGTCAAATCCAAGGCTTTACTGAGGCCTAGGACCCAATGAAGATTGGCCCGGTAAAATTAAGTTTAAGATAAAACTACTAGTTGAATTTATTTTCACCACCGAATAATACTGTTACATGTCTTGAGGGGAACTTAGGCATGACTATCCCCCCCCTTATAAGAGACATGCTATGCTGAGTCCCCCATTGAGGTGGACTAAGCCAAAATTGGCACTCTTGAGCCTGGGTGCCTAACAGCCCCCAGACTTATGGAAGCGACTAAAGAGTTTAGCAGTCCAAGCCCAGTTGGCAGGGATCTGTTCCAGTTCACTTCCCATTTTCCCCCAAAGTTAGTAGTTTCTTTTATCTGTTAAAGTTGAAGAGTTTAAGGTTAAAGAGAAATGTATTCCCCCTCACCACCTCACAGGCAGTCACCTTCTTATATAACAGATACCAATGCGGGCAGATTTACAGGATGGGGAACAGCACAGAGACTTGGTATAACTTGTAAACCTAGGAGAAATATGAATGGCTAACCAATCTCTACAAATTATATCCCTGAATGTGAATGGACTGGGTAGTCCTGTTAAACGCTCAAGAATGATCACAATGCTGGGGGACGCTGTTGAGCCCGAGCATGATGGCCGCATACTAATTAAGCTTTGATTATCTCGCTGAAAAAATTGGAAATTAGAGCAGTTTTTATTAGCAGAATCTACTTCCAGAGTTATAGAGTTGTGCAGGACGCTCATCTAGCAGAAATGGGAAACCCTAAAAAAGAGAAAAGTTCGGGAGAAAGAGCTAGATCAAAAAATGTAGGTTGTTCTCCGACCATGCGAGCGACTCAGGCCCGGGAACATGAGCAGGAAGATAGTATCTCCGAGGGCTCTCCTGGCGAGACCATACAATCGTTAGGCGTCAAACTGAACCGTTTGATTGCCTCAGTCACCCGATTGTCGAACAAAATTGACACTCTTGCAAATAGAGTGGTGACGGTGGAGACAACAATCGAAACAATCACTCTGGCATCCGTGGAATCTTCAAAGAAAGCGGACGCCACTATGGGAGCGGTAACAGCAGCTCTAAAAGAGAATAATCATCTCAAGTTTCGATTAGAGACCTTAGAAAACCAAACAAGGTCTCAGAATATAAGACTGTTGGGTATCACGGAGGGGAGTGAAGGTGACCACCTTATGTTATTTCTCTAGGACTGGTTAGTGCAGCAACTGGGTGAGGAGATGGCACCTGTAGTACAGCATTTCCAAAAGGCCTACAGAGTAACTCCCAGAGACTCCTAGGACAGTGGTGATAGTCACCGATGGTGTAGGCTCCAGAGTCCGTTTACTATTCCAAGCCAGACTGAAGAAAACCCTCTTTTTAGAAGGTCGACAAGTGCAACTGTTTCCAGATTTGGGATATGCCACTAGGCAGAAAAGAAAGAAGTTTAACGAAACCAGGGCTTTACTGCAGGAAGCGGGAATCTCACATGGGATGGTGTTCCCAGCCCGTCTTCAAATAGTCCACCGGAGTCGAGTATACATCTTTTCCGATCCAGGGGACGCTGCAAAGTGGTGCCAAAAGAATGCTCCTTCTCGCCAGCTATCACCACAACAAGAGGAATCTGATTTGGAGGATGATTTTTCTGCCAGTTGAACATTTTCTTTCTGTTCATAAGGTATTCTTTATATAAGTCTCAGAGAGGGGGAATCAGTTAGCCCTATTAAATTTAGGAGTCACCTATGCAGTTGGACATTTAGCCTTTTGATTTACTATGGGTGACCTGTATATGCTTCTCCCAGTTATCGTTTATTGAGCTCTGTAAAAAACCAAACAACAGTGATTTTTTTTAATTCTTTATTCACTTGTGACTGGTTGTTAAAACTTGTAACCGTCTTTCTCTAAATCTCGTCTCTTAGGTGGGGTACCTAATTATATGCACCTAGTTACAATTAGAGCACTGTTTTTATGCACAATTATAGTAGATCTGTGTTCTGGGAACTTACCCAAGTAGAATTTGGTATGCTTTATTAAATTGATTTGTGCACTTTTGTACATTCACTTTGTTTTGGCATGGTGGATAAGTTTGACCCCTCAATTGAGGGAAGTCATTGTGGACTTTGGACTTGGACTGTATTTTTCTTATCCACATGCAGCTCATGGGATTAATAAAACAGCCTATATATGTAATACCATAATAGATTTTTTCTTCTTATATTGAATATGCCCCTCAATGATGTAACTTATAACATTTGTTGGAAACTTTGAACCTATTAAGAGGAGTGGCGCCCTCCCGGTTGTATTAGAGACATCTATTATAACGAATGTTAGTGCATATAAACATATGTTTATGTCAAACTAATAAAAATAAAGTATAAAAAAAAAAGAAAAAAAAGAATGATTACAATGCTTAAGAAAAGCCAAGCAGGGATTGCCTATATACAGGAAACGCATATGAATGCTAATGAACACAAAAAATTAGCCTCTAGGGGATTCTCACAGGTTTTCTTATCCTAATTTGGTGGGGGTAGGAGGAGGGGGATCGCCATACTGATCTTTGGCCAGACACCCTTCCAGGCAACCCGAGAATGGGCAGATGCGGAGGGCCACTTGGTAATAGTCCAAGGAATGTTACAGGACAACGAGGTAACCCTGGCGAATGCCTGCTTCCCCCAAGGGTTCATCTACCCCAATAATTCGCTACCTGCTAAGAAAAATACTAGCGATGTCTAGGGGTACCCTAATTTTAGCAGGAGATTTTAATATCGCTCCAAGCCGCCCATGGACACCACCAGCTCCACCAGGAATCGGCAGGGTATGGCGTAACCTTCATCCTAGAGATAGGCGTTACTCATTTTACTCAGCTGCTCATGGTATGTATACCTGGACTGATCACTGTTATAC
Source organism: Neoceratodus forsteri (assembly GCA_016271365.2). Taxonomy (NCBI): domain Eukaryota; kingdom Metazoa; phylum Chordata; order Ceratodontiformes; family Ceratodontidae; genus Neoceratodus; species Neoceratodus forsteri. Next base: position 1,630,720,493 of record CM057453.1, read on the forward strand.
ACAAAAAGAGAGCCTGGGGGTTCTTAAGGAGGCCACCATGGGGGATATTGCCCACTCAGACCACGCCCCAGTGATAATACACTGGGACCTGGGCCTAGACAGACAAAACACCTTTTGGAGACTTAACCAAATACATCTCAAAAGTGAACCCTTCCGGGAATTTTTGGGAGATAGGATACAGGAGATTCTGGAGGACAATAATGCACAGGACACCACCTCTGCGATCAGGTGGGACACACTGAAAGTGGTCCTTAGGGGCCACTTGACACAATACGCTTTCACCCTAGCGAAACAACGCCGGGAGAGGCAGTCACATCTAGAACAGACCCTTAGTTTCCTCCAAGAGGCCCACCAACAAGGGGATTTATCAGTGGATGCCCAACTGAAGCAGACCAAACAGGATCTAGACAGGCTGTGCATGCAATGTACTGAGATAGTCTTAGCATTTCTTAAGCAGAGGTACGGAGGTAATTCCAGGCCTCGCTTATTAGCTCTTTTGACTTCGTAGGCAAAGATGCCTTTCCACCATAGCAACCATTAAGGATCCGGTGATGGGTGAAATGCACACAAGGTTGGGACACATTACAAAGGCTTTTTTGTGACTACTACAAGAAACTGTACACCCTAGATCACCCAACTGACCAGGGCTCCATTGATGCCTTCCTCTCTCCCCTGGACCTTCCTAAACTTAGCAGGGATCAACAAAGCAGTTTGACCGCCCCCATACCCCTGATGGAACTGAGAGCAGCCATTTCACACTTAAAAACCATGAAGGCCCCCGGTCCTGACGGTTATGGGACAGAATTTTATAAATGTGTGGAACTCTTGATTGGACCCACCATGATGCAGGTCTGTAATGAACTGTTGCAGGGGCTGGGTGCCCCTCTCCGTAGCTGGTCATGTGCTACTGTCTCTGTCATCCCCAAACCAGATAAAGACCCGCAATTATGTAACTCATATTGCCCCATTTCAGTGCTAAACGTAGATTATAAAATACTGATGTTCATCATGGCCAAGCGTCTAGATGTGATTCTCCCCCACCTGATAGCACTGGATCAAACAGGCTTCGTAAGCTCAAGATCCACTACTGATAACACCAGAAGGGCCCTACACCTGGTCCAGGAGATGCAGTCCCGTAAGGCCCCGTCACTCCTTCTCAGCCTAGATGCTGAGAAGGCATTCGAGTTCTCCTGGCCCTTTCTGTTTACTACAATGCTTAAAATGGGGATCCCCTCTCCTTTTGTCTCCATGATTAAGGCTCTTTACTCCTCCCCTAGGGCATGTGTGAAGGTCTCTGGCCACCACTCTGACTACTTTCCACTGCACGAGGGCACCCGTCAGGGTTGCCCTCTATCCCCCAGACTGTTTGCCATTTTCATCGAGCCTTTAGCCCAGGCAATTAGGCGCTCACCCCAAATAGCCGGAGTGTGGCTGGAGGGGGAGGAACACCACATTGCCCTGTACCCGGATGATGTATTGTTGTTCCTTGCCAACCCCATACATTCAGTCCTAGCTGTCTTTCAGATCCTGGAAGAGTATGGGATGAGCTCAGGGTAAAAACTAAATACTTCCAAAACAGATGCTCTAACATTTCATTTTGACCCCCCTTTAACATTTAAGCAGTCCCACCCATTTCGTTGGGACCTTGACAAATTAAAATATTTGGGCATATATCTCTCCCGCTCTAGTAAGCAGATAATCAGAAATAACTATGACCCCTTTTACACCCAACTTCAAGCAGATCTTGCTAGGTGGGCCATACTTCCACTCAACCTACTCCAACGAGCGGAGGTTGTCTGGATGGTGACCCTCCCCCGTGCACTATACCTCTTTCAGAATGTCCCAATGTGCATCTCAGCAAAAACATTTCAAGCCTGGAATAAAGCAATACTACAGTTCATATGGGCAGGCAAACGTCCTCGAGTTTGTCTCTCAAGACAAACGGGGGGACTGGCCCTACCGAACCTAAAAATGTACAACTGGGCATCTCATCTCTCCTTTATTGCTACCCGCCTTATGCGCAGCAATCCTGCTAAATGGAGGGAGATAGAGGAAAGCTTTCTTCCATTTAAAGATTTTGTGCGAACAATTTTCTACCAATCCCCTCCTATGTCGCCCCAGTTGAACCCAGGTCCATGGATCACACACCAACTTAGAACTTGGGGGGTGATCCATAGACATCTGGCCCTGTCCCACTTCCTAATTTATATATGTCCGCTTGCCCTCCTGGAGAATTTTCCCCCAGCCCAGTATGATCATGCATTTGAACAGTGGGACTGACGTCGCCTCTTTTCCCTTTTTCAGTTACTAAATGAGAACGAGTTCAATTCCTTCCAAGAGTTGAGGCAGACTTATGGTCTATGACAGGTGGACTTCTACAGGTTTCTACAGTTAAGACACTATTTCTACTCCCTACCCCCTGAGCTACGTAAGCCCGGAAACATACCCCCATTGGTTGCTCTGCTGCAGACCACTCTTTCCGCTAGTGAGATCCCCCATGCTATTTCCACCCTCTACAAGGCACTCAATAACACCATAAGAACAAACACCAATGGGGTGCTTGAGAGGTGGAACAGGGAGATAGGCTCTGATATTCCGGCACAGCAGTGGGACAGGGGCTGGCTTATATCATCCAGGCTTACTTGTTCACATGCATGGAGAGTATTCTCCTGGCAATTAATGATTAGATTTTTCATACCGACTATAACAGCCCACTATTCATCCCACGAAGTTAAAGGGTGCTGGCGCCAATGTGGGTGACACCCGCGCATCACACCCATATTTTCTGGACCTGCCCTGTCCCACAACCCTTTTTATCTTCCCTACAGCAGGAACTGTTTGACATGCTGGGTGCTCCAATTAGCTTGTCAGCAGAGTGTTTTCTACTACTAGCCCCCCACCCCGAGTTCAGAGACCCCCATACTAGGTACCTGCTGGGGATAGCCCTCATGGCGACAAAGAAGACCATAACCAGACTCTGGCTCTCACCCCAACCTCCTACCATACTGGCATGGAGAGAAACAATGAATCAAATATATAGGGCAGAGAGAATTTCTTATCAATTAAATGACCATGCAGATTTATGTACTTTGAAATGGACAAGATGGATTCTTCACATTATGACAAGGGACCCTAGTGTTGTGCCTTGATTAAAATAAAGTTAAAATTGGGAGTGGGAAGGCTTGGTGACTGGAGAGATATGGGGAATTGGGGAGGTGCGTGACTGAAAGAGGGGGAGGGAGGGATGAGGGAGAGAAGAGACATACCTGGGAATTGCGAATACAATTGTAACCCCCCTATAAATGGGGGTTCCTAAAAGCCTCCTAGGAGCTTGCCTAAGTGTTTCCCCTGCCTGCTGATGTTCGGCGTCTGAGCTGTTTAAATGTGGTTCCAAATGAGTGCTATTTGAGCCTCCACGTACTGTCTCTTTAAGAGCTGTCTGCTTCCAGACATAATTAATACTTTTCCAGGGGGCTGGTGTTTCCTTGCTCGAATCCCGCCTGAGCTGCGGAGGAATCGCTCCAGTTTGCGGATGCTGGAAGCACAAAGGGAGCCCATCTGAAAGCTGTAACTGTTTGCTGGTAATCATTCAAAGCATTAGCAAAATTGTAGTTTGTCTAACCTGCTTTTGTTACAGCTGGGACTCTGTGTGTGTTGCTCCTCCATTTTGAACCTGAATTGCTGTGCTGGACCAATTGGATTAAGGGAGCCTTAAAATGGAGACTGCTTGAACCAACCAGAATTTGGACTCTCTGTGGAGCCGGTTTACAAGGGGAATGTATAGCTAGTAATTCTGGGAAGTGTAGTTTGGACCTTGGTGCCTTTTTTCACCAACAGAGGGAGCTTTGGAGTGATTGACAGCTGAATCCACCAACTGAACCTGTTGGAACCTAAGAGAAATGCCCGGTACTGAAGCTGGAGAGTCAGATCAGTTGTGACAGTGAAGAGAGAAGGCTCCTGTGCTTCTGTGGTCTATAGTTTAGCACAAGCGTGTGACTCCTTGAGGTTCGGCCTGCAGCAAGAAGCGCTTAGTCTCGGACTGAATCACTTGTGAGGAGAAAGAAGGAAATCTGAAAGGTAGAAACCAGGCTAACCCTGTAGAAGACTGGAGAAATTGCTGAATCGTGCTTGGTCTGTCAGGAACTGAAGCTGCTGTGTGCTTCGGGTATTTTGCAGTAATAATTGCGATCGGGATCTAGGAGCAGCCTGCCTGTATAGTACTTTCCTTTTACATATGAATGTGCGTAGTGCTTGTGGGGAATCGCTATTTCCAATCCCTGTGCTGTGTGTTGAAGCTGGAAGCAAACCCAGCTTGTCTCGGACTAAACCGCTTGCTATCTACTGCAGTGGGGTCCAGTCACAAGGACCTTGTCTCCATGCCCTGTTGTTCTGGCAACCCAGAAGAACATCCACCATCCGGTTCTCAGCTTGGGTATTGTGAGTACAAACCAGGGTATTCCCCTGCAGCCTGTTTTCAATTACAAGTGTGTCACCTAATTATTGTTGTTTCACTTCTTCATGGACTGAGCCATCCGGCTCCGGATTACAGTTGGGTGTTGTGCATATATTTTCTTCTACAGGGCCCTGTCCATCTGCACCTGCCGGCCAACCCCGGGCAACGGACCTGGCTAGCCCCCCAACCTGGGTACCCAGAGTGTGACTTTTCAGACCCTGTATGTGTGCACAGTACTGTGATTTAATTCTGCCAATTAACCTGATCTCCCCCTCCCATGTTTTATTCCTCCTAAATAAACCAGATTTGATGTTGTTAAACTGTAAACTGTCTGAAATGTCAGTACCTACATATCAAGCATTGTATTGGTTTGTGTATGTTGATTAACCTTATTTTACAGGGGGTCCTCAGAGACGATTCTCAGAATCAGTCTCAAGAGTAAGTGGTACTTTATGAATGAACAGTGTGTACATGTGTGGTATTGGGACTGTAACTTCTGTGCATTGTGTTAGCCACTAGAGGGAATAAAAGGGGGTCTCAGTGTCCCAGAGGGCTGTGAGCAAGCTAATCTAACCACTACAAACCCTGACCTCTGGGTGGAGGCACCCGCCATAGAACTTAGGCCCCTCAACCTGTCAGTAGTCAAGCAGGCAGGGGTAGTAGCCCTTGGGGTAGCGCCACCTGGGGATTACACAATATTAGGAACAAATGTAAACCTGCCCCATGTATAAGTTAATGAGAAACTGATTTTAATGAACTCTGTATGATCCTCTCTGTATTTCTTGCTCTGCATACGATCAAATGTGTGTATTAAGAAGAACATGTGATGGCTGATACCCCTTAACTTGAAAAAAATCTGTTAATAAAAACTATATTAACAAAAAAAAGAAATAATTTGTTATACAGTTGGGGCAGGGGCTGCGGAGGACACGATGGACCCAGAAGCCCTTTTACTAGCTTTGATCATGGGACGAAAGTCAGTGATGATGACTGCATTGTCTTAAAATTCTATAATGATGGTTTGTACAAGAAATAGCTGAGAGGAGAAAAAGCAACTGCAGTGATTTAATGATGAAATTGAAGAGATCTGAAGTGGTATTACTAGAATCAATCCCAAATGACCACAGCTGTGTCTAAATCCAATAATTGCCATGACTTAACAAGAAATAGTGGTAGCTGAACAATTTCTTGTAAATGCACTTGGCATGACACATGGCAAGGCTAGGAACATTTATATTTAAAGACTGAATAAAACCTTAACCCTAATTATTTCAGCATTTAATGTGCAGTGTGTTTGATTGTGTTCCAGGTCTCATGGAGGTCTCCTTGAGAACTGGTTTTTACTAGCCCATTTTGGAGACTGGTTGGATATTGCTGCACACCAGCTGCTAATGTCAGAAACTGAAACCTCAGAGGCCCTGCTGTGGCTTTTGACATTCTACCATATTCCGCACAGTGAAACTCAGCAAAGGACACAAGTACTGGTAGGTAGTTCTAATAGTGGTTAGTGTTGATTGAGGCCAGCATTGACTGTATGTAATGCAAAAAAAGGTAACGCTTGTACTTCATGGGTCTGTAAGGAAAATTTCTCAGAGGAAACTGAGCATTCCAATGATGTTCATAGAATCCACGTTATAGTTAAGGAACCCCTATTTATATCTCAAGTGTTTGTACCGTACTGTATGTGAGCAATAAAATCTGACAGGGTTTGTGGTAATGCTAAATTACTGCAGGACATGTTTACTGAACTGAATAGTTTTCCTAAGTACCTCCAATGATGGACTGTTTGTTAACTGTTGCAGGCTGCCTCTCCAGTGCTACTTCTGAGTGTACTAAATGCTGGCTTTCCTCTGGGGGTAAGCTGGTGCTTGGTTGAGACAGCAAGTGTACTGCACTGGGAGTGAAGAGCCACTAGAGCTCTCGCATTCCACATGAGATGGGTAGGACTGGGCAGACACGATGTGCCAAAGGGGCCTTTTTCTGCTAGCAACTTTTATGTTCCTATGAAACACATGTCTGTAGTTTGTCATTCTTAGCCTGTATTGGATCAAATGTACCAGCCTGTTTAAAAGGAAACTTTTGTCGTGATCAAGTCTTGTCAGCCTGCCCCACCCAAGAATTTGTATACCCATGATGCTATGCACAGAGTGTGAGGCTTTATTTAGTGTGTGTGTGTGGTCTGGAGAGGTGCACAGAAACTACACAATTTGGTTATCTGTTCCATCCTTGTATACTTTAAGTCTCTTAAGGAAGTCCGGTGCTCCATGAAGCCCTGTCTGCCTGTCCATGGATCTGTGCTGCTGCCCGGAGTTGGTCTGCACTGCATTGTACGTTCGGGGTGGGGGGGGGAATTGCCCTCCCTCCCCATCCCTGTCAAGGGGGGGGGGATCGGTGGGGGTACTCAACGCCAGTCCGTGGAGGCAGTAACAGGGTTGAGAAGCTGCCCCAGACCTCCAAGGGAGAAAAAGCAATATAGAAGAAAAAAAGTATCCTAAGGAAATGCTGGATCAGTGTCTTACGGCACTTCTAGGATTACATAGGTCTTTCCCAATCTAGCTAGTCCTTTACTATTTGCAGAATTTGCAGAGCCAGGGCTTGGTCTGTATCATTGCACTCCAAGGATGGAGCGGCATTGCAAATCTTACTTTGAGATTTGCTCTTACAGCAGGTAACACCTTTAGGACTAAGCTGCTAGGCGCCAGGATTCCATGGAAAACTTCTAGCTAGCAGTATCCAGCGGGGCACCGCCCCTGACATCACGTACAGTATAAAAGGGGCAGTCCCCCAGCCCATCCCCAGTTCTTTTCCTGCCATCAACTACGCAAGTTGGATCTCCACAGACTGCTTCAGCTTTTCAACTGCCATTTTTACCGCACTAACCCGTGTTTTGTTATTTTATCTATAACCAGTGATTTCTTCAACGATTTCTTGCATGTCGCTGTCTTCTCCAGCCTCTTCAATTGAGAGATGACAATCCAAGTGTGCGTGCAGGAAGCAGATTCCCCATAAGGACGTCCATTCGGCCTGCCTTTTCTGCCTAGGCCCAGACCACAACATTGAGGCTTGCCAGCATTGCCAAGACTTTAATCAATGCACCAGGCTCCACTGCCTGAAGACCCTCGAAGCCTTGCTGCTTTCTAAGAAGCTATCTGAAATGGAGAAGGAGCTTCACAGCAAGAGTTCTTCATCCTCTCTAGCCTCTGTGACCCCCTCATCATCATCATTTCATAAAAGGAAGAAACTGTGCAGCAAACACAAGCACTGGAGAAAACATAAGGAGAGATCCTGGGCAGAAGATTTGTCAGCGATCGCTTCTGGCTCATCCCCCCACGGGAGTTCGATCACCACCACCGGGCTCACGGTGCCCAAACCTTCTTCCCTTATCTCTGTAGGGGGAGAACTTTTTCAGGGTGTGGGAAATCTTCCCTCGCCCCTCAGCCACTTAAGCTTAGGCCCATCGTTACTACGGGCTGTAAGCTGAGTGGTTCGGCTGGTGGCTCTTTGGGCAGAAGGCCTTTGCCTTTCACTCTCCCAGTCAGAGTGTCCGCTGAGTCCACCCTGATGTCAGGGGCCAATGCTTCCAGGCAACACCTGGGATCGTCACCCTCCTCCTCCGGGAAAGAGGAATATCCTTCCCATTCAGGAGTTAGCTCCCCTACTGAGCGTCTCCACCCAGGCGGCTACCGGATCAGTCTCCGGCCTCAGCCTTCATCTGTCTCCTTGATACCAGCTTCCCTGACTCCTCCTCAGGTGACCCTGTCAGCAGATACTCTGAAGTCTCCGGCAGGCCCTGATGCCCATCCTCTACCAATGCCTAAGGACGCGACGCCCGACAACCAGACGCCGTGACCAGCTCGTCTGACGCCAGATGGTACTGTCCCTCTGGGTCTGATGCTAGATACCTCAGCCTTGCCTAACCCGACACTCGAGCTACCTCAACCTGATGACCAGACACCATGGCCTTCTGAGCCTAACACCCCCCCCCCGGACGGCACCGACTTTGTCGCAGAATCCTTTGCAGGGTTTCAGTGAGCTCTTTGCAGCCTGGTGGGCCTGTTTTAAAAATAAAGAGACATCCAGAGCACCTGTACAACTAGTTCCCCAGGCACCACCTCCGGACAAGCCTCCAGTTCACCCAACTACTCCTCCTCCTCGGAGACATGCCCCGACGCCGGATAGAGATATCACCCTCCACCTCAAGGCCAGCCACATAAGCATCCACAGTCGCTTCCCCCCTCGCCAGACTCGGGGATTCAGATGGGTACTCCTCCTCTTCCTCCAACCGGGGGGACTTTGACTTGCCGTCGGAGCCTGAGGGTGGCAAAGATGCCCCTCACTCCCCGCCTGATGACCCAACATTTATGGATGTGATGCATCACATCCAGCAACTGAATGGCTGAGATACAGAGGAGTTGGATCCAGAGAGAAAGCAACTGGCTACCTTTCTTAGGGAAAAAGGACACCTTGCCTATGGTTGTCCCTCTTGTGGTTGAGTCCTATAAGGATACTAACAAATATGTTTGGAAGCATCCCTTTTCTACATCGGCAGTATCTAAGAAATCTGACCAGCTGTATACCATACCCAGGGAAGACTCTTTTTATGGCGAACAACTAGAGGTGGACTCAGTCATGATTAATGCTGCTCACGACCGGTCCAGGTGCCCTTGACACCTCAGCACACAACCACCAGATAAAGACTCAAAGCAGTTTAACTATCTGGCCAGGAAGGTGTACTTGTCAGCCACATGTGCCATACGCTCCCAAAACTTCCTTGCCCACATGGTTCAATACCAGAACATCTTGTGGGACAAGGCAGTGGAGGTGGCCCAAGCCATGCAAGACTGCCTAAGGCAGGCGGAGCTGATGGCTATTCTGAAGTCAGGCTCAGACGTTGGTAATCTTGTCCTCAGGGCATCCTATGATACCGTGGACTCAGCGGGTAGGGCCGCTGCTTCAGCAGTTTGCATCCACCGGTATTCCTGGCTGAGCGTATCCGGGCTTGCCCAGGATGTACAATCCAAGCTCATGGATGCCCCCTTTGGAGGGCCGGTCCTGTTCAGTGAGGATTCACAGAACATTATCACCTGGTTACAGGAATCTAGGAAAGCAATCAGATCTGTACATATGATGTACAAATCTCAACCAAAACAGCATTCCAAGCAGTCCTTTTGGAGGAATGCTAGACAACAGCCCAGAGGGTAGCAGCAGCAGAGGGCAGGGTTTAAGTGAAAGGCCTTCACTTCTGCCTCTGGAGCTTCAGCCGCTTAGATCCCCATAACCTCCCCACCTGCGATTTCCCCTCCCCGGCACCTCAGCTCGACCCCCTTCCCCCGGCCGAGGCCTTAGGGGAGGTGGTGGGGGGCTGGTTTTCCTTGCACACCAAAGAGTGGCATCAGATAACCACCGATCGGTGGGTTCTGCAGCTTATTGAGAGATCGCACACTCTCGAGTTCACCGAGGTTCCTTCGGATAACCCTCCTATCCAGTCCCATTACTCCCAGGACCACAGTGCTCTCATCACAGAAGAAATCTAGGCTCTCCTTCTCAGAAGGGCCATAGAGCCTGTCCCCCTGGCAAAACAAGGGAAAGGGTTTTATTCCCATTTTTTCCTAGTGCTCAAGAAAACCGGGAACCTGCGTCTGATCCTAGACCTCAGCCACCTGAATCAGTACATTGAGTACAAAAAATTCAGGATGGTTACCCTGATAGGTCTGCTTCTGCTGCTCCATCAAGGGGATTGGGTATGCGCCCTGGACATGCAGGACACATACCTCCACATTCTGATTTTCCAACCACACAGGAGGTTCTTTTGCTTCCGCTTCCAGGGACATCACTATCAGTTCAAGGCTCTGCCTTTCAGCCTGTCCTTGGCACCCAGAGTGTTCACCAAATGCCTCGCAGTAGTGGCCGCAGCTCTCAGGAGGCAAGAGCATTACGTCTTCCCCTAACTCGGCGACTGGCTCCTAACTGATCCCACCAGGGACCAGCTACTGTACACCATGTAGGCCACTTTCCACCTGTTTTAGGACCTGGGGATCACCTTAAAAATCCCAAAGTCCTCCCTCTGTCCAAGTCAGCGGCTACAATACATAGGGGCAGTTCTGGACATGACCCAAGACAAAGCCTTTCTCCCCCAAGACAAAGCACAGCACCTCCAGGCACACACTTGTCAGCTCTTTTCGGCTTGTCAAGTCCCAGCCAGGGCTGTCCTCAGACTCGTAGGGCACATGGCAGCCGCCACTGTGACAGTTCCTCTGGCCATACTATACATGAGAGTGAGCCAGTGGAGCCTGAGAGTTCAATGGGATCAACGATCAGACAACCTGCACCCATCGGTCCTGTTGTCCAACCCAGTCAAACAGGCCCTGATCCGGTGGTTGAATTCCTCCAACCTTTCCAGAGAGGAGTTTTTCTCTGGAAGGAACCCCCCAGACAGATCCTGACCAAGGATGCATCAGACCAAGACTGGGGAGCTCACCTGGGAGATCGCCAGACACAAGGGTCCTAGGAGCAGCACAAGCTTCATCTCTACATCAACATTTTGCAGATGAGGGCGGTTCTATACACCCTTCAGGCCTTTCAAACAGTTCTGCTGTCTGGACCCCTATTGATACAAACCGACAACGTCAGTAGTTTTTTATATCAACAAGCAAGTGGGGGGACTCACTCCTATCCCCTTTGCAGGAAAGCAATGAGAGTATGGCATGGGCAGTGGACCACCACTTGGACTTACCAGCAGTCCACGTCCCAGGCATCCAAAACACCCTAGCCGACAGCTTAAGTTGGTCTCGATCCAGGGCCCAGGAAGTGGGAGCTCCATCCTTCAGTGGTAGAAGCTGTTTTCAACAGATGGGTCATTCAAACCTAGATCTCTTTGCCTCCCCATCCAACGCAAAACTGCCCAGTTTTTGCTCGCTAGATCCATGGCCTGGTGTTTTCTGGCGAGACACGTTGTCCTTCTCCTGGACTGGAAGGTTCCTTTACACGTTCCCTCCCTTCTCTCTCTACTTCAGCGAGTCCTCCTCAAGCTACAATCAGAGGGTGCAGAGATGATCCTAATGGCACATTTCTGGCCACGTCAGATTTGGTTCCTTCTACTTCAGCAGCTGGTTGTGGAACCTCCAGTTTCCCTGCCCCTCCGATCAGACTTGCTCTCCCAGGAACAGGGTATCCTGATCCATCTGGATCTCAGATCTCTGCATCTCCATGCGTGGCTCCTGCAGACCAAGCCATCTCCAGATTCGGGGTATCACCTAGAGTAGCGAATGTCCTAGTAGCAGCCAGGAAACCTTCTACTAGGGCAACCTACACTATGAAATGGAAGCAGTTCTGCATTTGGGCCACCGCTTGGCATTGAGACCTGTTCTTCTGCTTGGTGAACTCGATATTAGAGTACCCCCTCTTTTTATCTGATGCAGGACTCAGCTATTCTTTGCTTAAGGTGCACTTGTCTGCCATTTTGGCCTACCATATACCTATTGAGGGCAAGGCTATTGCCCAGCTGGAACTTCCCCGTACCTTCCTGCAGGGCATTTTGCACTTGAAGCCTACCATCAAGGATCTTGTCCCGCCATGGGATCTTTTGTTTGTTTTAGAAAAGCTCACATTGCCCCCCCCCCTTTTGAACCGGCCACAAATTGCGAGCTGTGCCTTCTGTTATGAAAAGCTTTATTTTCAGTTGCTATTACTTCTGCTTGAAGGATTTCTGAGCTTCAGGCTCTGATGTGTAAGGGGCCTTATTTAATTTTTCACAAGGACAGTGTGTCTTTGAGAACTAATCCTAAGTTTTTTCTGAAGGTGGTGTTGGAGTTTACTTTGAGTCAGGACATCCACCTTCCAGTGCATTACCCAGAGTACTCGAACCATGCGGAGGCATTGCTACATACTCTGGATGTTCACAGGGTGCTTCGTTATTATTTGGAAAGCACCTGACCTACTCGAAAAGCTAATCATTTGTTCATTTCTTTCGCCCCCCCCCCCCCGGCATGACAGGGGCTCCTTTTTCTAAACAGTGTTTATCCAAACGGTTGGTTAATTGCATTGTTTTTTGCTACAGTCAGTATGACAAACCCTTACCGAGCTCAGTTAAGGGTCATTCTACCAGGGGCATGGCTGCTTCCTTTGCCTCACTGAAAACTGTGTCTGCTGCTGCCATTTGTGCGGCTGCCACTTGGAGTTCTGTCCACACCTTTATGAAGCACTACAGTCTGGACGTTGCTTCTCACCGCAGAGCAGGCTTTAGACTTGCAGTCCTTCAGGGCCTCCTGTCCTAATTTCTTCTGGAGATTTCTACTTCTACATCCACCCTTCTGACTGGGGTCTCTCCTTTACTGCTTGGTACTCTGTCCTAAAAGTGTTGCCTGCTGCAAAAGCGAATCTCAAAGTAGGATAGTAAAGTTACGTGAGAACTCGCCATAACAGCAGATCTTCGAGAGGAGCTTTTGCAGCAGGTACTGTATTTCCCTCCCTCCTTCCCCCGGTAGCTGTTTTTCCATCTCAGATACCTTTGTTTTCCTCTATTAGAGGAACCTCCTCGGAGCTCCACTTTTACTAACTTGCCAGGGTGTCTGGTGGGAGAACTGGGGGACCTCCCTTTTTATACTGTACGTGACATCGGGGGTGGTCCCTCGCTAGATACTGCTAGCTAGAAGATTTCTGTGGGGTGCTGGCGCTTTAGTCCTAAAGGTGTTACCTGCTGCAAGAACTCCTCTCGAAGATCTACTGTTATGGTAAGTTCTTGGTTTCTACAGGCAAGCTCGGTTTATCTGTTTATTTAAATATGTTCACTTGGATAGACTCATGGAGCCGGAGCTTGTTTCCAGGGGCAACGGGGGAGGTTATAGGGATAGTAATTCAGTAAACAAAGTGTCAAAAGCAAGGTGCATGTACAACAGTTTTTAAGCTTACAGGATTACAAATTTACAAAGTTCAGAAATATACAGCTTACGAGGACTTCAGGTGATGTCGGGGGGGGGGGGTGATTTCACCTCAACCCAAGGTTGACTCTCTGGCAGACCTTGCTCACTATGACTACTAACTGAAATAACAAACAACCACGATGATGGACATGGATAGTGGTCCTGATCGGATGAAGAGTAGCAGGCCGGGATCCCTGACCCTAAGCTCAGATGCCGAGAATGATTTCATTGGAGGATCGGAGCATGAGATCGTCCTGTCAAAATTTGATGACATTATTAAAGCCATCCACAAGGTTGAGTCCTCCCTTGCTAATTTGTGAGCTGACTTAAAATCCATGGAAAATGCACTGCAGCTATGGAACAGGCTCTGGGGGAGGTGACGGCCTCAGTCAGCCTACACGATAGGATCCTACTCTACTTGTTGCACAGAGAATGAGACCTCCAAAATCGTCTGGATGTTCAAGAAAACTGTGCCAGATGCAATAACTTCAGAGTGCACAGGGCACCGTAGGATATGGGAAAATCTTTTGGAGGACTTTGTAGGCCACTTGTTATGATCAGCTTTAGGTATACCAGAAGACATCTCTCTCCCGATCCAAAGAGCACATCAGTTGCCCCTGGAAAAAAAACACATCAGAAGGTGAGACCCTGGTCAATCATGGTGAATATGTTAGAATATCTGAAGCACTATCGTATTCTGTGCACAGCATAGCAAAAAAAAGATTTACAACTGGATGGGAGTCGCATCTACTGTACTTTAATCAAGATTTCTTGGACATACTTAATGAAATGAGGTGAGCGGTACAAGAGATAATTAAACAAGCAAAGGAGAAAAATATCAAGGAAAACTCCTTCAAGCCCACAAAGTGCAGCAGTTGCTGCACAAATGCCCGATTAGGGCTTCTAGCAATAAAACTATGTTTTATTTACCTGCTGGGCTGTTATGTATAGTTTTTAAGATCTGCACCATCCATTATCTCACCAGAGCCACCCACAGCCATCTCACGCAGCTGGGTGGCTTCTGCCATGTGGGGTATGCTAATGAGGGCTAGCAACTCTACCATTGATTGGTAGCCCTTATCAGCATAACCCATGCGGTGGAAGCTGCCCGGTTGCAGGAGATGGCTGCGGGCTGCTCTGGTGAGATTATGAACGGCGCGGATTTTTAAAACTACGTATTTCAGCCCAGCAGGTAAATAAAACATTGTTTTAATGCTGAAAGCCATCATCGGGCATTTGTGCAGCAGCTGTTGCACTTTGTGGACTTGTAGGAGTTTCCCATTCACAGATGCTGGAACCCAGTCTTTTGATTCCCTTTGAGAGGCTGCTCCTCCCCTGTGCAAAATGGGTCTAAAATGTCCAGACTTGAATATGAAAGAGCTAGTGCACAACATTTCCCTTACAGTATGGCGCAGGGCGTGAAGACCAAAACAAGCAAACTTAACGGCCACCACCTTGCCACAGCACCGAGCTGACATCCAGCACATCATGAACAAAGAACTAAGAGCTTTAGATGACACTGTTTCTGCGGCACACATCAGAGCAGCTGGGGCATCGACCTAGAACCAGAGAGTGAAGATTGTATTTTCAGTTACTCTCTTCAGTGCAGGTGTTGCAACTTAATCTTTGCGCTTCATCTTTCAGTTCCCCTTGCACAAGGTACCGTTCTCCTTGCTTACTGTTGTTTTCATACTCTTGTCTTGGAGGTATGCTGACTGACTGAGACTCCACATATGTAGAGGGATCCTCGTCTAATGGTACAGAGCAATGCCATCAATACGGTTTGGACTTCGGATACACGCAGTATCTGACAAAGTTTTCACAAACTGCCTTATTAATTTTTCAGTAGGTTTATCAGTCGCCAAATGTTCTTAATGCATTGCTGTTTGGGGGAGGGGGGAATTACAGATGTGGTGCCTGCCTTATTTACTTGTGTACAGAGCGTAATACATTAGGATACAGAACTGTTGAGGCTTGTATGGTTTGACAGAGTTTGCAGTGGTGGCCATCAGGGATCGGGG
The DNA here is from genome assembly GCA_016271365.2 of Neoceratodus forsteri. Classification (NCBI taxonomy): domain Eukaryota; kingdom Metazoa; phylum Chordata; order Ceratodontiformes; family Ceratodontidae; genus Neoceratodus; species Neoceratodus forsteri. Next base: position 1,630,735,885 of record CM057453.1, read on the forward strand.
TATGACCACTTGGACTGGAGAATTGGGCCTTTTTGGGGGTACTTCCTAGTGGGCCTTGACTCCATGGTACATTGCTGAGAGGCTGCAGTGTCTTCCCAGGGTTTGCTGGGAGGGTTGGGGGTGGGCATGATTGCACTTGATGCCCCTCACATCTCAGTCTGTAATGATACAGTGGCACCCCACAGAGGCCAACCAGGACTGATCTTAATCATAGCAGCTATAACCATCAATTGAGGTGTTTTGCTTTCTGGTGACATACTCTGTATGGACTTGAAAATCCTTATTAAAAGCTTTGAATTTGAATAAAGTCTGGTCAAGTTTGTTTCTTCAAGTGTAGCGAGTGCCTCTGCTTGTGCTTTGGATCTTTGAGTTAGGGGTTGCCAGTCCCAGAGGAGCACTCCCCGTCGTTTCCCTACTGCGCAGCTGACATTGGGATACAGATAACCATCAATAGACTGCTGGCTTGCCTGCACTTTCAGCAGAAGTGTTGCTAGCACTTTCAGCAGAAGTTCTGAGAAGCCCCAGTCACGATAGTTGGTGGTGGGAGGCCCTATCGGGGAGCTCCACTCTTAGTTGGATGGCCCTGGGGAACCTATTGTCCTAGAGAAGTTGACAGCCACCACGGAGGTTCGTATTGATTGTACAACTAAGATTGTGATCCTGAGCTGCTTACTTTGCTGTCCAAGAATACGAATGGCAATGGTGGTACCTGGCTCACAGGGTGTATTTACGTTAGGAAGCTGTGTATCCCAACACACACACTGTCCCGGTCAGCATTGCCCAACAGATCCTCTAACCCAACCCTTTTACACCCAATGCTGTTGCTCCCGACAGGGTAAGGTAGTGGATGTGAGGGAATACTACCTTACCCTGTGTGAACCGTGAGAAGGGACGGCTGGATGGGGTTGCTTGCCGAGCTGCCCCGGTGGTGTGGAGGGGAATGCCACCAGTAGCTCGGCATTTTACACAACGCACCCCCATAACACTTATCATTTTATTCCGGGGTCCGCTCCCTCTCAGAGTTGGCTAATTTAGTTATGGGGTATGGTGGTGGCAGAGCCCCCCACTTTATTTACTGACATGCCCCAAATTCACGTTGGGCATGTCAGTGATTCGGGCCCTTTCATTTCGGGTCATTTTACTCAGTATGCCGAGCATCGGCATTCTGAGTTTCGGTATAACATAGTATATCCGCTCACAGTGGTGCCCTGCAGGCTTTCCTTAGCGGGGCATGTTGTTCATGGTCCTGAAAGAGATCAGACCTAATGGGGGGGGGGGGGTTCATCTGCTCAGTGGCAATCAAGGGCTTGGGCTTTAGGGGCTGGGATGGAGCCTGGGGGTTCCCCTAGTACTGGCTGGCAGCTGCCTTTTACTCCAGAGTATAGAGGGGATTCCTATTTTTACCCTTTTTTTTTTTTTTTTTTTGAGGGGAATACTTCTCAGGAATTGCATTGGGATTTTACCTGTGGCTCAGGGCCAGTGGGCTGGTAATCTCTTCTTTCTCACAGCACTACAGACCATACCATCACCATGCTCAGCCTGGGGCACTTTCTGATCTGTAGTTAGTACAGATAAGTCTTGCTCAATATCACAAGCACAGTACTGTCAGCTACTTCTTCCATGTTCGTACAAGGTTGTTACTTCTAACATAGGAATGATACTAATATTTCTTAGCAATGTCTTTGATATTCACTACATCTGTTCTTCTAACAGTTGTGTGAAACTCAATTGCTGTTAACAATATTATTTTCAGGCTATTTCTTGTTACTGAATGAAGCTATTGACACATGTCCCATGTGGTTGTACTGGTGATGGGCCAGTCCCTCCTGCATTATTTGGGTTAGGGCAGGACCCTCAGGGTTGAGGACGCCTTCTGCTGCCACCATGGGTTCCTTGAAGGTTACCTCCCTTAGTGTGCAGGGCATAAGCTCTGCTGCCAAGAGGACTAAGATTCTAGGGACGTGGATATGGTGTACTTATCTACATTTCTGACATTGTCCTTTCCCCTATAAGGCTTGCCAGAACATCTTCAGGCTGACTCCTCCCACCCACGTGGGTGGTAACTCACTCGGCACCGTCCAGTGACGTCAGATCTTCCTTTCCGCTGGAAGAAGAAGGTTCCCTCCTTACCACTCTCATACTGATGAGGCCCTTTGCTTTATTTCTTTGGATTTTCAATAAAAAACGTTGTCTTCAGGCTATTTCTTCTCGCCGTCGACATGGACGACACGAAGTCTGCTCCGGGATTCTGGAAATGTGCCCGCAGGCAGATGATGTCCCAGATGGATCTACACACCATGTGCATTAACTGCCTGGGCCACGAGCATGATCCCCAGGCCTGCGGTATTTGCCACACTTTCCACCCGTCCACTTTGGAGGATCATCATGCCCGCCAGCTCTTAGGTCATCTGGATGATCTGGACCCGCCTGTCAAATCTAAGGACGCCCGTTGGGTGGTCTCCATGGCTGTGGGATCTGCCGAGCAACTCGCGGTGTTTGAGGAGGCAGCAGCCCAGGCTGCAGCTCACGCCTCCTCAGCTTCAGCCTTTTTGCCACTCTCTTTGGGTGCCCCTTTACTGGGGCATTCAAGGAATTGTGCCAGGCCCTTCCCCACTCATGGGCAGGGTCCCTCTTCCAAGCACAAATCAAAATCTAGAAAAGAGACCAAGAAACTGTCTCGCCATCGATCGTGGGATTGGGAGTACTCTTGGACCTCCAATTCCCATGCTTCTCCGGAGGTTCCAACTTCGGTCAGTTCCTCGGCCCAGGCTGCCAGCCCCACGGTCTCCCCATTGGGCCAGTTGGTCGATGCAGGTCGATCTTCTGGCTGAGATATTTCTTGAGCCAGTCAACCCGTTGTCGCCTGAAGAGGCTGATACCTTCTTATCCAGGACTCTGGTCCTGCCTGTGACTCGGGGGACAGATCAGTTGGCTGATCCACTGCCCCTTCCACAGGAGATTCCAGACCCAGAGGATCCTTGGCACTTGCCAGCCCCCTCTGAGGCCCGCTTTTGGTCCCCCTGATAGTCAAGGTCGCAGTCCTGCTCTCCATCCCTCAAGTCGAGCAGCCCGTTTCAGCATTGACGGTCATGCTCTCGGCGCTCGTGGAATGTTCCTCGTCCTCGGGTGAGGAGAGGCATCGACGCTACGAGGACTTGATGTGGCAGCAGCTCATTTTTACTGGGATGAAGCCAGTTCCGTCTTCAACCCCGGCCATCACCTAGCTCTCGCCACAGAGGCCGATGCCTTCTCCACCACGGCAGGTCCAAGACCGGCGGTCCAACCAAGGAGTCCCACCCAGCCTCGGGTCTTTCCCATCGGCTGTTGTGACCATCCACGGAGGGTCAGTGAGGACTCTGGGGGTAGACCCATCTTTGATGAATCCTCAGAGTCTGAGGGCTCCTCCTTGCACTCTTGTCCGGTGGACGTGTAGTCGACCGGGGATCTCTCGGCAGAGGAAGGCCCTACCTCTTTTATTGGTCTGCTCCATCTTATCTCGGAGTCCATGGGTCTCCAGATGGAGCCTGTTCAGAACCAGGCACATTACCCACTCACTGAGATCCTGGACTGGGTTGATTCCCCTGGGGAAGCATTCCCGGTCGCAGAGGCCATTCTGGGCCTTGCATTGGAACTGTAGCAGCATCCAGCCTCCTGCCCTGCACCATCGGCCCGGATAGCCCACAAGTATGCGGTCCCAGTTGGGTCCCCCTCGGGGGTTCATGGAGCACACCTCAGCTGAGTGCCTTGTGGCAGATTCCATGTTCAGGCACTCGGGCAATGTCAGCAGCGTTGACAAGCCACCCAGGAATCTAAGAAAGTGGACCATATGGTCAAGAAGGTCTGTGCTTCCTCCTCTCTTGGCCTTCGCCAGGCAAGTTCAACCCTTTTGATGGCCCACTTTTCTCATGCCCTTCTGGGCACCCTCGGTGGGGTTCTCCCTCATCTCCTGGCAGACCTCCAGACCACGGTCAAGCGGGTCTGGGACCCGGGCCGAGCTGTAGCCAAACAACAGCTCCAGACGGCTATGGACATTGGCGACTCATGCACCCAGTTCATGGCAGCTGCAGTGGCCATGTGCCGCAGTGCTTGGCTGCAGATCTCGACCTTCACGGTAGATACCCAGCATAAGCTGGTGGATGTCCTCTTTCTGGGACCAACTTGTTTGGACCCGTGGTCAAAGGGCACCTCACCCGCATCAAGAAGCCCAGTGCCACCTTGGACTCGGTGACATCCACTCAGAGGGATCCAAGGGCTCTAAGCAGCCAAAGAAGAAGCCCTTTCAGCCCCTCTCTGCTCCTGTGGCCAAACCAGCCCAGCCCCAAGCTGAACATCAGGCTCAGGCCTGGCAACCTCGACCGAAGTCTGTGGCCGTGGTTGTCCACAAGCCTGGAGGACGAGGCGCCGGTGGTTCTTCAGCTGGGCCCTCCTCCAGGTCTGCCCAGTGATAAGATGAGGGGTGCCTCCCTCATGCCTGTCACTCCTCCCGTGGGGGACCAGCTCCTCCACTTCTTTTCCACCTGGTCAGCTGTTGCCACAGACAGGTGGGTCCTCAAGGTGATCGGTCAGGGTCTGCCTCTGGAGTTCAAGGCGTACCCACCCTGCCAAGCCTGCGCCCCATGGAAAGGCATAGCCCAGCTCCTCCACAAGGATGTCATGGCTCCTGTCTCAGACATCTCTGGAACACCCAGGGTTTGTCTCCAGGTACTTCCTGGTGTCAAAACGGATGAGGGGCTGGCGCCCCATCTTAGATCTGCAGGACTTGAACAAGTTCATCAGGCTGCGCACCTTCAGGATGGTCACTGTGTCTCAGATCATACCATCTCTCGAGCAGAACATGTGGTTTTGCTCCCTGGATCTTAAGGATGCTTTTTTTTTCACATCCCAGTCTGTCCGTCTCACCGCTGGTTCCTCCGGTCCCGGACAGAGGGGATCCTCTATGAGTTCCAGGTCATGCCATTCAGCCTGCCCTCAGCCCCAGGGTCTTCACCAAGTGCATCGCAGTGGTGACAGCTTTCTGGAAGCACCAAGGAGTCTAGGTTTACCCCTACCTGGACGATTGGCTGATTGCGGGTCCCTCCAGGCAGGAGATGGAGGGGTCCAGGGACCTAGCCCTCCAGACCTACGTCTCCCTTGGCCTCCTGGGCAGCGAGGCCAAGTTGGAACTCATGCCCTCGCAGGTGATCAGTTTCATCGGGGCAGAGCTCAACTCTTGCAGAGCCAGGGCTCAGCTCCCAGTGAACTGGGCAGAGGCTCTCTCCTCCTTTGCCCAATCATTTCTGGTTGGGCAATTGCATCCTGTTAGGGACTTCCTACGCCTCCCTGGATACATGGTAGCCTGCACCAGCGTGGTCCATCGGGCCCGCTGGAGAATGCCCACTCTGCAGTGGGAGCTAGCCCACCAGTGGTCTCAGCGCAAGGGCCACTTCGACCAGCAGATGTGGGACGTCCTCCAGTGGTGGTTAGTTCCGGAACATCTACAGAAAGGTATCCCATTTGTCTGCCAGTGCCAACAGTCATTTTGACGACTGATGCCTCTCATGGGCTGTGGTGCCCACCTGGAGGAACACAGAGTCCATGGGCTCTGGATCCCCAAGGAGTCCCGGTGACACATCAACCTGCTGGAGCTCAGGGCAGTTTGGCTGGCACTGACTGGTTTTGCTCCACACATTTGGGGTCAAGTGGTTCAAATCCAGATGGACAACACCACGACCATGACCTATGTCAACAAGCAGGGTGGGACGCACTCCCTTCCTCTGTGCAGGGAAGCTCTCCATGTGTGGACCCTAATGCACAGCTTGGAGGCCGATCTCCTGGCCATCCATGTTGTGGCCGGTGTTTCCAGCCAGCTGGCAGATGCTCTCAGCTGTGTGGGCGAGGAGTCTCACAAGTGGTCTCTCCACCCAGAAGTTGTACACAATCTGCTGTCCAAGTGGGACACCCCTCTGGTGGACCTATTTGCCTCCAGGGAGAACCCAAAGCTGAGACTGTTCTGTGCCCATCCCCCTGAGCAGGGAACGTTGCAGGGGGTGCCTTCTCAAGGCCCAGGACCCTGGGCCTCCTCTATGCCTTCCCATTTCCCTTGATCTACAAGGTGTTGCTCAAGGTGAGGAGGGACAAGGCAAGGGTGATCCAGGTGGCTCTGGACTGGCTACGCCAGTTCTGGTACCCCATCTCCTCAGCCTCAGCAGCAGGCCCGTGAGGCATCTTCCTTTCTGCCCAGACCTGCTCTCCGTTGATCAGGGGAAGGTACTCCATCCGGACCTTCAATCCCTGCACTTGACCGCCTGGTTCCTGGTGGCTCCAGACTGGCCCTGCCAGTTCTGCTACCCAGTCTCTTCAGCCTTAGCTGCAGGCTCCCGTGGTGTCTTCCTTTATGCCCAGGACTGCTCTCTTGCAATCAGGGGAAGGTACTCCATCCAGACCTTCAATAATTGCACCTGACAGCCTGTTTCCTAAGTGGCTAAAGTTCCAGGCTTTGGGTCTCTCTGAACATGTCCTCGCTGTGGTCGAGGCATCTCAGAAAGAGTCGACCTGAAAATGCTACGCCTTGAGTGTGATTGGTTTTGGATTTCCTTGTTAAGTTTTAGCCCTCAGGACTGGAAGCACATCTGGGAAGGGGTATAGCAACTCAGCTTCCAGTGACTTGAAGGAATTTAGCTGGACGATTGTAAATCGTTACTTCCTCACACCATTTAGAACAAAGCATTACGCAAGGGGAAACTCCAATTGGTGTTGGACGGTGTGTGGTGCAGAGGGCATTCCTTATCACATCTTTTGGGACTGTCCCACAGATTCATTCCTAGTTTTGGACTGAGATAGGGTAGAAATATGGTCCAATGACAAGTATACCCAGTACTCCAAGTTTTGAACATTTGATTCTCGGTAAACTTCCCAAAGGTAAAAGATCAAATCATCAAAAATCATTTTGGGGCATCCTCTTAGCAGCAGGTAAGGCAGTTACTGTAAGATGGTTAACCTAGACCTCTGTCGCATGAAATAATTGGATTTCTATAGTTTAATCTATATGCAGAATGGAAAAAAATTACAGCTGGCCTCCATCTACAGGCGGATAAAATTGCTGGGGGTGTGGCTCCCATTATGGATCTGATTGAAGAACTAGAGGGTAGATCGGTCCTATCTCAGCAAGCAGTGAGGTACTGCCATGTCCCAGTTGTGACACTCGGGCATAATGGATTTTATGTGAGGATATCAAGATTCCATTCTATCAATTCAGCTTCATTCAAGTTGTATGTTATGTTTGTTTTTGTTAAATACCTGTTGAGTTTTTACCCTGGCTCTAAACTATTCATGACAGAATGAGTCATACACTTGGAAGAAAAGAACACACTACTGTTGTACTAGAGTACGTAGGAAGATTACAGTATTTGGTTTTCTTTTTGTCTCAGAAAAAACAGGAGAGACTGCAGGCTTCATTTGAAATGTATTTCTTTAGATACTGAACCTGAGATGTTCTCGCTTCCAAAGCCTTTTATTAGTGGTTGATGGACAGTGTCTTCAATATTAATTTAGAAACAGGAATAGGGATTTTTGACGTATGCTAATTAGTAAAATTGTCTTGGTCTTATGTCAGTGTAATGTATTATGTATGACTACAGCAAAAATGAAGTTTAAAAAAAATATACAGCTTACAAAGATTGCAGAGGTGGCTGGCCCTCCGGCGCAGCAATAGAATTATCGCTTGCGATGCTAGCAGCCCAGGTTCAGGAGCAGGCCTAGGTGGCTGGAGGGGAGGCGGACTGAGTGGCATAAGCATGCTTTCCCCCTCCGGGGGGGTTGGGGGAATGGGGACTTACGTCTTCTGGTGCAGAACTCCTGGCAGAATCACAACTAAAATGGAAGGATTAATGCTGTTTTAGAGCTTCAGACTCATTTTCTTTTCCTACAACAGGAATCTCTTGTTGGTCCAATAAAATGTATCAAATCACCTATTTTGTTCATCCTTAATGATGGGAAGAGGAAGTGCCACCATTTCCCAGGTGGCCATAGGAGGAGAGAGGGTGGGACTCTAAGCAGCTCAGCCAATCAGGCAGCTGCCAGGGGGCTCCAGACCATGGGTAAAAACTGGAGCTAAAACCATACTCCAAGCTCTGAGGTTGGGAGGGGAGCGCTGCTAAGCCAGTCTGAAAGCAGCAGAATTGCAACTAAAATGGCAGGACTAGCGCTGTTTTAGAGCTATAAACTCACTTTCTTTTCTCTCCCTACAGCAGGAAGAGGAACCGGACGGGGCGGGGGCCTGACTTGGGAGCCAGCAATAGTGGATGAGCATTACATGGGCTCCAGCTTGCGCCGAACAAAAAGAAGCAATTAAAGTAGTTTTCCTGTGATTAACTTTTACAATTTTTTTATACTTTTATCCTCCGTTCCTCGGAGGCCTGCCATCTCACTGGCCTCCCAGCCTCGGCCCCCAGTCACAGAGCACCTCCTTTCTTCATCCATGGCTCCCCCCGCCCCCCGTGGCGGGGATCCCTCAACCAGTCAAACACGGATACAGTTCGAGAGGTGCCTGCGGGGGTTGGCATTCATCCAACCATGCCCAGGACAATTTCTTCTCCTGGTTTTTCTCCATTCCGCCCCCCCCCCCCGGAGGCGGAACAATGTTGGTGCCGGCAATGGCCAAGCTGTGCACGCTACCACCCACAGCACGCCAGCTGACTACTCCACCCCATCCCTACGTACGGGACCCAGGCGCTCCGACACCCAGCCACTGCTAGGTGTCGGAGATGTGCCGGCCTCTGTGCCCCTCCTTCCCTGGGAGAGGAGAGCTGTCCTCCGGAACCTCGATCCTCTCCCATCCCTGCCGACCCCCGGCGACCCGGTCGCCAGCGTGACAGGAGGTAAGGCATGATGCCTTAATCCTCCACGCCACTGGACCAGCGTGATCAGCTTTTTAAAAAACTTGGCATTGACAGTGGCTAGCTGATGGCAACTGGCAAATCGACAAAAAGGCAGGCAACCATGGATTTTGAGCCAATTCTGCAGGGCAATCAATCATCGGATGAAGCCAGGATGAGATCCCGCAGCATGGCACTGGAGGCAAGAAAAGATAAAGAGAAGGAGAAAGAAGCTCAGAATAAGTCAGTGACTGCATTGCTTCTTAATCTGTAGCAAGAAGTTAAAGCCAGCTTCGGGAATCTCACAGCCCAGATCACACACATACAGTTGGTGGTGACAGGACTTGCTGAAACCTTCTCATCCCATACCAAGCGGCTTGATGAAGCTGAGACTTGCATCAGTGAACTGGAGGACTTGGTGGCAGATCCTTCATGGGAGCAGAAAACTCTTACTGAGTGACTACATATAAGTGAAAGAGCAGATGACCAAGAAAACAGAGATCAGAGATCAAATATTAGACTTATTGGATTGCCAGAAAATGTCGAAAGGAGTGAAGGTGGCAGAAAGATCCAAAAATGGTTAGCCAAACAGCTGGGATCAGAACCAGAGGCAGCAGAATAGGAGCTGGAAAGGGCTCGCTCATCTAACGGGACCCAAACCTAAATAAGGGGACAAACACCTGCACTGCTTAATGAGGTACCTTCGATTCCCAGAAAAAGGAAAAATTCAGCAAGCTGCTAAGGTGCGGGGTCACCTAGAAATCAACAGTGCTAAGGTCCTGGTATTTCAAGATTAGCTGCGATCTACAAACATTGCAGCAGACATTTTCAGATTTGAAGTTTACTCTCCGAGCCCTGGGATGGAATTATTCGCTTCATTACCCAATAAAACTCAAGGTAACTTGTCCGGACACCCACACGAGTTTTTCACTAAGCCTCAGGATGCCGAGAATTATGTCCGTTCCTTAGACGTGGCACAGGAAGAGTGACCGCAATCTGGGAGCAGTCAGCCAGCTAAATAAGGTAATTGAACTTATGCTTTAACTATACTAACAAACTTTGGCCAGAGCCAATAGGGCTGCAGCAGAGGTCACGGAAGAGGGGGCCAGAGGAGCAGAGATGCGGAATTGCTTGCAGTTGTCCCAAGAATGTGCGAGCTGACGATCTGCGCATGCACGTTGTCTCGGGAATTTTCACTTTTTGTGATTCATTGTTATAGTTCTCTGACAGTTTGAAATAAGATTTCAGGACTCTCTTTCATAACATTTTCAATAATTCTCTACCCATATGGATGACCTTCCTGGACATAAAGTCTCCACCACTCATTCACACTGATGGGATCTACACCGGAGGCGCTAGGACCCAGTGGGAGCAAACTTTTTGCAAGAGGGCCGGCGCCAGAGATGGAGCCGCGAGGAGCGGCACCATGAGCTTTGGCTTGTGCGGCAATGACCGTCTCGGCGTCAACCCTCCAACTGCCTCAGTTCCTTTTTTCCCGCCGGCGAGTACGCTTCAGTGATGACGTCGCTCACCCACCAGGAGTTAAACTTCAAACTAGCAGCATAGTTTTCAGTTTATTGTTTTTTTATCTATCTTGAAATAAGTACCGCTTACTTTTAAATTACTTATTAAGAAAAGAAGTCTTCAGCCCTCTATTGACGGAGTCGACCATGAGCGGTTTAGGTGACGGTAGGGAGACTTCGTATGAAAGCTGTTCAGTCAGCCAGGCTGGGTCGAGTCCACCGCCCTCTCCGGAGGGAGGGTCTGACCACGGACGGTCCGATGTTCGGGGGGGTGGGCGGTCCCCCTGGAAGCATAAAAAAATGGTCGCATTCTCTGCACCATTCGGCCTCGAGCTCTTCCTCGGCCCACAGGTCAGAAAAGAGAAGGCATCACTCGAGGTCACCTTCTGGTATGTCTGCGCATCGACGGTCGGTCGTTGGGGTCAGGTGCCGGTCTCCTCCTCCGGAGTCACCGGTTTCTGTCACCGGTGACCAACCTCTTCGACATCGGAGCCTTTCCCCACCCCTTGAAAGGGCTTCTGATGAGCAGTTTCATCAGTGGGCCGCTCTTGTGGAGCAGTGGGCTCGGAGGTTGGTCCAGTTGCCAGACCCAGTCTTTCTGAGGCCCTCTGGACTTTCGAGGGAGCAGGTAGGATAGTTGGACCTTCCTAGTCGCGCGGCACCCTCTTCGATGCAGTCAACTCCGCGCTCAGGTGTTTTCCCCCCTCACGTGGCTGCGGCGCAGGGGGCCACACCGATGCCTTTTTCTCCTGGTATTCTTCCTTCTTTTTCTTCAAATCAAAGTCTTCGGGGCCCTGGATTGCTTTTGGCAATGTCAGGGATGCCCTCGGTGTCGATGGGTCTCTCGGTGACAGCGCACCTGTCGGTGCCATCCTCGGCGCCGCTGGGGTTGTCATCGCCATTCTTGGTGCCGATACACCTGTCGGTGCCATGGTCTCTGTCGGTGCCATGTGCTGGGTTGTTTCTGACAGCACCATCTACCTTGCCCTCGGCGCCATGTTCTTCGGCGCCAAGGCTTGATGAGGTGCTGTCCAGCTTTCAGGGGTTCTCGACTCCGAAACTTTTCTCTTCTTCATTTCCTACTGATTTTCACTCTCCTTTCCTGTCCTTACAGTCCCTCCTGGACTGTCAGGAGATGATAGTGAGCCTGACCCAGATCTTCGACTGGGTGATGATGTTGAAGGAGCAGGGGTCAATCCTGCCGCAGAGCCTGTGGTTGAAGGCCTGTCATTTAAGTCTCTGCTGAAATTTTTTTATTCTAGTCTTTGTCTCCAGACTACAGATATCGATCCTGGGAAGCTCTTAAGACTCCCAATACCTTTACCTTCATGGCCCAGAGATCCCTATGGATTTAACTTCCCCGGTACACCCATCCTTTGAGACGCCCTCTCAGATGGTATGGAATAATCCCGCTCTCATTCCTTCTGTGGCTAAGTCCATAGACAGGAAGTATGCTGCTCCCAAGGATCGACCCATTTTGGCCTCCCAGGCCTTTGCGGACCCTATTGTAGTACTGGCAGAATGATAAGGCCGTTCTTTGTCAGGCATCTACAGCCCGGCCTATAAGCAAAGAATCTCGCAAGATAGACACAAGAGAGTCTTTGCTGCCTCTACCCTGGGTGTGCGTATTGCCAGCTACCAGGGCTATTTTTCTCAATATGAGTATGTTCTTTGGCATTCGCTCAAACAGATGGTGGAAGCTCTGCCTGAGTCAGACACTAGTTCAGAGCTACTTCAGACCATAACCAGGGGTATCGAGTCCAGCAACCAGCAGGTTAAAGCAGCTATGGACGCTTTCAATACTGCTTCCTGAGCAGCGCCGGCAGGCATTTGTACCCGTCGTCACTCCTGGCTATGCACTTCGGGCTTCACGAATGATGCCCAACAGCAGGTCATGGCATTACCCTTTGACAGTATATATCTGTTCATAACTCAAGTAGAGCAAGCTGTGGAGGCCACACAGAAGACTAGGTCGGCCATTAAAACGGCTCAACCCGCTCCCACCCCTTCTCGGGGGGGTTTTAACAGGCATCAATTTCACAACCGTCAGTCCTTTTTGGGCAAGGGCAGGGGAGGTTTTAACAAAAACCAAGCCCCCCAGCCTCAGAAGAAAACGCAACAGACGGCACAAGGGCCTAAAGCGCCCAGTGCCACTTTCTGAGTTTCTGGCCCAGGTCCCACCTCAACTGCCCGAGGGGGACTCTTCCTCAGTGGGGGGAGGACATCTGACTCAGTTCTACAACCAGTGAAGGTCCATAACATCTGACAAATGGGTCCTCCAGATAATCCGCGAGGGGACTCCCTCAACCTTTCAGAACCCCCTCCGGATCGTCCCCCCAAACAACAGCCCAAGCTGTCATCAATACAGTCAGACTTTCTTGCCTCCGAGATACAAGGCCTTCTGAACAACAGGGAAGTATAAATAGTTCCGCTGGATCAACGAAACACAGGTTTCTACTCCCATTACTTCCTGGTCCCGAAAACGACGGGTGGCATGCGTCCCATTCTAGACCTCAGAAAGTTAAACAAGTTTCTTCCCAAGGAAAAGTTCAAGATGATATCGCTAGGGACCCTGTTACCCTTGCTTCATCAACATGATTGGCTAGCTTCCCTGGACATGCAGGATGCTTACCAACATATTCCTATACACCCAAAGCACCACAGATACCTACGGTTTGTAGCACTAGGCCAACATTATCAGTTCAGAGTCCTTCCCTTTGGGCTATCGTCAGCACCACGAGTTTTTACAAAGTGTTGTGCAATTCTTGCAGTGCATCTCAGAAAAATCGGAATACAAGTGTTCCCATATTTGGACGATTGCCTAGCAAGTCCTTCCATACAAGGAACTCACGACGCCGGAGCCACGGCCTCAGACTTTCTAACGTCCATGGGATTCCTGCTAAATCTCAAGAAATCACAGTTGCAGCCCTCCCAGAAGCTCCTTTTTATAGGAACTCTTCTGGACACCTCCTGTGCGAAAGCTTTTCTTCCAGAGGACAGAAGGAGCGATATCCTACAGATGGCCTGATACATCAGAGAGAACAGCTCAGATCTTATCTGTGTCAGTCTTCAACATTCATCACCTTTGGGCACATGGCCGGAGGTCATGACACCGCGGGAGCTTTTATTTTTTGGTAGGCGGAGCCGACGCACCATCTGCACCGCCCTTGAGGCCGACGCATTGCGTGGCACTCACGGGTTGGCCGTTAGGCGCTGTTGACTCCACCTGCCTGCCAGTTCTTCATCTCCCGCTGTCGAGGTCACCTCGTTGGAAGCTCTGCAGAACTTGTGGCCTACCACCTATGCAGTTGCGACTTTCAGTCCATATTATTCCTCCGTGCCGCAGTCCGTCGGCTCCTTTCCTGCCGGTTCTAGTTGCCTTACTTGACGTCGCTTGGTAAGACCTTTCCATTTATTTTTATTCTTGGCGACTTCGAGTCTGTTTTTGGTGTTTTTTTTTTTCCTTGTAGGTCATGTCTGGGTCGGACGGCAAGAAGACTTCGAAGACGGGACGTCCCCTCATGCAACGGTGCCCTTGCGGCTGTAAATTTTCCGTCACCGACCAGCACGACCGTTGCCTTACATGTCTTGGCCCACTTCACGACATGGATTTGTGCGATGCCTGTTTCTCCATGGACCGCCGGGTCATCGAGCAATGCACGTGGAAAGTGGGGCGAGCCCCACCGACTTTCAGGGGTCGGGTGTTCACTCATTGGGCCAAGCCACGTACTCTCGGCCTTTCCTCTGGGTCCCCTCCCGGTTCTACACGGACCGAGGAGGAGGGAGCCTCAGCTTCTAGTAGTCTGGCCGTTGCTGAGGCTCCTTCCGCAGTGCAGGAGGCCCGTCCTGTTCTTTCGGGGTGGGCGGAGGCGCTACTAAGGCAATCGCCCTTCGGGTGAAGGTTCCCCAGTGTCGGAGCTGCAGTTTACGGGGCCTGGGTCAGTGCTGTCCTCGATGCCGTCTGCCAGCGCCGTTTCGGGCCTTGGCGCCATTCGTGGCGCCATGGGCCCTGATGGAGCTGTCGTTGATGCCGGTTTGTTGCTTGGCGCCGTTGCTGCTGTCGGTGCCGTTCGCGGTGCCGATAGTGCTAGTGGCGCTGTGGGAGTCTCTACGGCACTGTCTTTGTCCTCTACTCACCTCTGCGCCGTTCGCGGCACCGAGATTGAGCGTGGTGCCGTGTCCGGCTCAGGACTCGATGCCATGGGGGCTTCGGATTCTGTTGTTGGCGTCGTCGTCGGTGCCGCCCCTGCCCTCTGCGCCATTCGCAGTGCCGTGGAGCCAGACGACACCGTCTGCGGTGCCAATGGCACCGTCAGAGCCCTCATAGACACCGTCCCCGCCCTCAGCACTGCTCGTGGGGCCGGATGGTTCTGACTCCGGGGCTGCTGTTCGGACCGGGGCCGTGTCGTCTGTGGATACCGTTCACGGTGCTGTGGGGGGCACTGGCCCGGGCATGGTCTCGGTTTCTGGCACCCCATTTGGCAAGGATGGCAGCGGGCACCCTCCTACGGTCTGGCACAGGGCCTCTGCCTCTACCTCGTCAGAGGCGGAGTCAGACTCTGAGTCAGATGAGCAGTCTGACTCCTTGGGACTGACTGTTGGTGTGGGCAGCCCTGTAGTGTCCTCGACAAGCCAGAGTCGGCCCCCTTCTGAGGTGGGGTCAGTGGCTGCCGAGACTGGGGTCAGGGGTGCTGACCAGCGGGCAGTTGTGCTGGCCACCATTGCTCTGCCTCCCCGTGTTGGTTGATTCACTGACCCCTCAGCAGTGGGACCCCCACCTATGGTGTGCCTGGATCGCCCAACTTTGGGGCTAATCAGGGCACCTATGGGAGGGGAGGGTACTGTGCCCTGGATTGCTCCTTCGGGTGCTGGCCAGGGCTGTCAGCCACCTAGGCTGGCCCTCTCGAGGAGGAGGGCTGTCTCGGATTCCGAGGGGTCGAGAGGCATGGGGTCTGCACGGCGACCTTTTTCTGGGGCCCACCCGGGCACTAGGAGAAGCCGTAGTGCGGATCTCCGCTCTTCCTCCTCGATCTGTTTGAGAGAGTCCTGTTCTTTTGAGGTAGGGGACCGTCCTTCTGGACCTATACGGCCCGGTCGCCTCACAGGGGGGATTCTTCCGGGCGCAGCCAAGGCAGTACCAAAATGGTTGTTCAGCTGTAGGCTGTGGAGTCTTCCGGAGCACCTTCTTCTTTGGGTGCTCTTGGTCCGCTCTCTAGCCCAGGCGGAGGTCAGCCAACATCTCTTCTCGGCTCTGTCCCTATCCCTCTGCCACATTCTCCAGCACTCCCAGGCATCCTTGGTCCTAGCAGGCCCCTCTCTTGGGAGCAGTTCAGGGCTGTGGTTGCTCGGTTCCCAGCTTACGTCAGGGCAATGGACAGTCAGGTTTTTCAACCCCCCCCCCCGAGCAGCCACCCTCTGAGCAGTCAGTGCCCTCCAACCCTTCATCCCCCATCAGCGTTTCCTCGTGAAGATGTTGGAGGACTTGCACCCCTGCCACTTTAAGCAATCCAGAGCACTCGGCGCACGCCTTTCTAGGCAATTTCAGTGAGGCCACCCTTGTGGTGGCCCCCCGGCCTGCTCCCTTTCGGGAGGCGTCATTGCATTTCTGGCAGAGGCCCTTCTCCGGAGTTCCTGCCCCTAGGGATCTCTGCTAGTGGTAATGCGCCCCCCCCCCCACCGGAGTCTCCAGGTTCCATGTCTCATCCGCAGTCCAGATTGACGCAGTTGGACACACCCAATGGGCTTCGTGCACCTCACCGTGACCGTCCCCCAGATCAAGACTCCTCGGATTTTGACTTCTGGGGTAGGAGGGCTTTCTACTCGGCATGGTTGTTGCTTTCTATTTCTGCACATCAGGCCCACTGTGCAGTCTATGACAGGTTCTTGTGGTCCAGGCTAGGTCAGCTCCTAGCCTCGTTGCCTGACACGGAGCAAACCAGACAAGCCATTGTACTCTCTGCACGTGGCCTGGTGGTAGCAAGGCACCAACCTATGATGCCAATGAGGTAGCTACCAGGGTCGTAGGGACAGCGATCTGCACTAGGCAGACGGCATGGCTGCATCTTTCCCGGTTGTCACCCTTGGCCCGGCGTAGGGTGATTAACCCCGCTCACCAGAGAACCTATCTCTTCTCCCGTAGAGCGAGACGGCGTTTGTTGGGGCAACTTCTTCCCCTCCGGGGGGTCCCTGCCCGCTCTCCCCACTTTTGGGCCTCTCCAGGTTCTCCCTCTTAGTGTGTCACCCACTGAGAGCTAAGAGACTCTGTCCCTTAGGGTGTAAAAGGAAAACCCCTTCGGAGGGACTCAGCACTCAACCAAAGGTGATGAATGGTGGAGATTGACACAGATAAGGTATGAAAATTACATACCTACTGTAATTATGATCTTTCTGTGTATTTGCACCATTCATCACAATCCCACCCTCCATCCCCCTGGGGCCTCAGTCTCTGGTCCCCTCCCTGTCTGTGCCCAACCTCGCCCCCTCCTTTCTTTGTCAGGAGTGGAGTAAACAGGGGCACATAGGGGATAAAGTTCTGGGGAGAGTGGTCAGCATGGGGGGCACTCCTTCTCCAGTGTGTTAGCTCCACCCCTGTGGGGTGGGAGTTGGCAGTTACCCTCCATTCTCTCCTCCTCCTTGTTCCCGTCCATCTTATTTTTCCTTGTCCTTTGGACTATCCTTTATTACAAAAAAAAAAAAACTTGTTTTCCCTTTTCACGAAAAATCTTTCCTTGAGAGGGTGTTATTTCTCTGTGCCCTGTCCTTCTTCCAGAATAGCTGATTCTGCTCAAATGGAGTTTTTGCCAGCCATTCTGTGCCTTGAATTCTGGCAAGAAGCCTTTGGCTACTCCTTGCAGTTCCTATACAGTCTGGAGACAGACCAGGTTCTGGGATGTGTTTAACCTTCTCCCCTCTCATCCTACTTCCTAAATTCTTTATCCCACCCTACCTCCCTCCTCTTTTTCCAGAGATTGGGGTTCCTCCCAATCCCTTTAGTTTCTGACTTCTTCCTCTTCTGTCCTCTCAATCGTTATTTCTACTTTTAGTTTATATATCTTTTCCTTTTTCTGTCCCTTGGACTTGCTTGTCCCACCCTCCACTCCCTTCCTCTTACCTCTCCGGCAACTCAGAACTGGCAGGCAGGCGGAGTCAACAGTGCCTAACGGCCAACCCGCGATTGCCACGCAATGCATCAGCCTCGAGGGCGGCACCGATGGTGCATCGTCTCTGCCTACCCAAAAAAAAAAAAGAGAGAGAAAAAGAGCTCCCGCGGGGTCATGCCCTCCAGCCATGTACCCAAAAGTGATGAATGGTGAAGATACACAGAAAGATCATAATTACAGTAGGTACATAATTTTCATTTCGAGCTATCTCGATGCAACAGATGCTGGGTCTCATGGCAACCTTGGTGTTCACTGTACCCCTAGCACGTCTCCACATGAGAACCTCTCAATGGATGCTCAGTACTCAGTGGTCCCCAACCACTCACCCTCAGTCCTTTCTCATCAGGGTGACAGAATCTCTGAAGAAGTCACTCACCTGGTGGTCGCAAGAGGACAACCTTCTGGAAGGGTATCCCTTTGCTCCCCTGGATCATCAGATTTCCATTACCACGGATGCCTCCCTCATGGGGTGGAGAGCTCACTGTCAGAATCTCCATACCCAAGGTACGTGAACTCAGGACGAGTCCCAGCTTAAAATAAATGTCCTAGAAATGAGAGCCGTCCTTTATGCAGTCTGGGCTTTGAAGGACATTCTCTGTCACAAGAACATTCTCCTTCAAATGGACAACAAAGCAGTGATGTATTACGTCAACAAGCAGGGAAGTGCACACTCTTACCCTTTATGCAGGGAAGCAATGAGGGTGTGGGAATGGTGCGTAGAGCACAACACTCTAATTCGGGCGGCCTACCTGCCGGGAGTGCAGAACAAACTAGCAGACCATCTCAGCAGAACAGAGACAGATCCTCACGAGTGGTCTCTCAACTCAACCATAGTTCAGTCACTATTCGCAGAGTGGGGAACTCCAGACCTGGACCTTTTTGCATTCCCACTCAACACAAAACTGCCTTTCTTCTGCTCCAGAAATCCAGGGCCTGGCATTTTCTGTCAGGATGCGTTCAGGCTGCAGTGGACAAAACGCTTTCTATATGCCTTTCCTCCTCTTCCTCTTATTTGGAGGGTACTTCTCAGATTCGAGTCCCAGGGAGACAAAATGATCCTCATTGCTCCCTTCTGGCCTCGACAGATATGGTTTCCGTTACTCAACAGTATGTCAGAAACCCCTCTGAAGGCACTTCCCCTTCAGACAAACCTTTTAACCCAGAGGCCTGTGGTCCATCCCAATCTGAGGTTGCTTCACCTTCACGCTTGGCTCCTGAAGAGATAGAGGTGAACAGGTTCAATGTCTCTTGGAGAGTTTCAGATATTCTTTTGGCTGCGCGCAAGACAGCCACCAGAAAAACTTACACAGCCAAATAGAAGCGTTGTTCTCTCTGGTGTGCAAAATCCTCTTTGAATCGTTTTTCCTGTCCACCAGATAAAGTTCTAGAGTACCTTTTAGACCTCTCAAATTCAGGTCTACAATACTCTACTGTCAAAGTTCAGCTTTGTGCCATTTCAGCTTCTCATGAGCCAGTACTTTCCTTGTCACTGGCTCAGTTACTTGTAGTTAAGAGGTTTCTTGGGGTATTCTGCATACCAGATCTCCTATCAGACATCCAGTCGCAGCCTGGGACATTAATCTTGTGCTAGACATGCTCACTCGAAAGTCTTTCGAGCCTCTAGCTACCTGTGAGCTGAAATTTCTCACTTGGAAAACGGCCTTCCTGGTGGCCATTACCTCGGCCCGCAGGGTTTCTGAAATACATGCCTTGGTCACAGACCCTCCGTATACTGTATTTCATAAGGACAAAATAGTTCTTAGGACCCATCCTAAGTTTCTTCCTAAGGTTGTTTCATAATTCCATCTGAACCAACCTTTGGTCCTACCTACTTACTTTGCGAACGTCCAAAATGAAGGAGAGCATACCCTTCATTCTTTATTTTGGATAAAACAAAAGAAATTTGCAACGCTCAACATCTGTTTGTTTCCTTCAGCGAGACCCGGCTGGGTCAACCTGTCACTATCAGATGCATTCCGGCATGGCTGGTGGCATGCCTTCACCACTGTTACTCCATGGCACAACTTAAGCTGGAGGGCAGAGTGTATGCTCACTCTACTAGAGCAGTCGCGGCATCCCTGGTGGAAATCCGCAACGTGCCCATTGCAGACATTTGCAATGCGGCTACCTGGAGCTCAGTGCATACTTTCATCAAGCACTATGCCCTGTATGTCCATGCCAGGCGACATCTTTCGTTTGGCAGGACTATCCTTAACAGACTTCTGTCCTAAAATTGTGAGCTCTTGGTTCCTCCTGCCACCCTCTTTGGGGATTATTAGCTCGGTACTTTCCCATCAGTGTGAATGAGTGGTGGAGACTTTATGTCCAGGAAGATATGGAAATTACGCACCTACCATAATTCTTGATCTTCTTGGACGAAGTCTCCACCACTCATTCACACTCCCACCCTCCATCCCCTGAGCTCACCTCTGTTGTTGGTCTTCACTCCCTCAATCTTTAGGCTGTGAAGACTTCTTTGTTGACCCTGCTTATACGGGCCGTTCTATCTTATGTCCGATTTTCGTTAGGCTGTCCTTCTAGGTTAGTTACGCTGCACCTCCTCGGAAAAAAGGGTACTGAGGCGGTTGGAGGGTCAACACCGAGACAGTCATTGCCGCACGAGCCGAAGCTTGCGGCGCCACTCCTCGCGGCTCCATCTCTGGCGCAGGCCCTCTTGCAAAAAGTTTGCTCCCGCTGAGTCCTAGCGCCTCCGGCGTAGATCTCATCAGTGTAAATGAGTGGTGGAGACTTCGTCCAAGAAGATCAAGAATTACGGTAGGTACAGTACGTAATTTCCATTTGTCGCAAAAGTGCAGTAATAACCAATTTGATGCATTTAAATATAGAACCCTCTAGTTCATTTCTATACTTTAAATCTATGAATACATTTTAAATATGTATATATATATATTTTTTTTTTACAAAATAAATAATTTTAACTAAAGAAATCCCCCTCCCATTTTTTCAAATGGGCCGCCTCTCCCCACTGCTCGGCAACCAGTAGAAGTATGGGAACTTGATCCTAATACAAAATAAGCCTAATGGAAACAGAAGCCGAAAAGTGGAACTCGCTTGTAATGGACTACTTTGCTTATGGTAGATTTGTCCTTTATGAGCAGCTGTGCCTTTTACCCAAATGTAGCATTTTTAAGATCACTAGTCTTAGGGGGCTCACTGAACTAACACACACTACACATCTGCCTTATAATGTAACACACTCTCTTCCCATTTATCCATCACCCAGTGCAGTTATCAGTTTGTAAATTTAATGTCAGTACTGTAATTAAAAAGAAGTAAAGGCTAGATTCTGAAGGCAGATACAGATCAGTGTTTCACACTCACTCTTCACAGCAGCAAGCGTTACAACAGTCTGTCAGTCTGCGAAATTTACGAAGATGGTAATAAAAGGATAAAGTAGAAGTAAAGTGTTCCAAGTCTGAAGGCTATAGACGAAACATTAATTGCTCTGAGTTTTTCAATAAGCTTTCAGTGCAAATGGTGGATTTTGTAGGTCCATGGGTACTATGTTGGCACCTACAGTTATGTCAGACACAACCCTAGATAGGTCATCTCCAGCAGTGGTCCCTTTAACTGACAGTGCGAAGGCACTTTTGCATTGAATGATGGATCACTCCTTAATTGATGCCTGGAGATACTCCCATCCAGCTGGCAGGGAGTATACTCATTATTCCCACTCTGTTTCGCAATATGCTGGACCTGATGATGTGTTGCTCTCACAAAGTTTACTCTCTTTTTTTTGCAGTAAGCTAAACATGAAAGCATCACAGTCACAGACCATGCTCCTGTACTGGTAGCTCTGCAAGATGTGGGCGTCTCCTTCAGTACCAAAATGTGGAAATTCGACCCAGTATTACTTAAAAAAACTGACTTTATTTCTCATGTGAAGGAACACATTTTATCGTTCCTTCAAACCAACCATAAAGGGGAAACCACAATCTGTACAAGGTGGGATGCACTGAAAGCCTTTCTTAGGGAAGTCATTATCTCGTACACTAGCTGTAACAGAAAAGTGGAAAACCAGAGGTTGGAGGAATTAGAGGCAGATTGCACAGGCTGAGAAGCACCACATGGAGCACCCGACACCTCAGATTTATCACCAGTTACAGAAATTAAAGTGGGAACTTAATCAACTAGCAAATTCAAAAATTGAACGCACTTCGATTTTAAACCAAGCTACTAACTATTTTGAGAGTGACTCATGTGGGAAGCTACTGGCATGGCAGCTGAGGCACAGGGAAAACCTTAACAATGTTCAGTGTAAAACAAGCTCAGAGCGGATAGACGAGCTTACTGATGAGGACATAGGGCAGTACTTTCATAATTTCTACAAGGATATCTATGCTTCAGAGGTCCATCCAATTGATTCAGATATACAGATTTTTCTGAACAAGGCCTCAATTGCTAGTATAACTACATAGCAGAGCACTGCTCTGGAAGCAAATATTGAATGGGAGGAGGTCTGCAGAGCAGTACAGCATCTTAAAGGAGGGAAGGCACCAGCCCTGGATGGATTCCCCATTGATTTTTATAAAGTATTTAGTGCAGAACTGCAGGAACCACTTTTTGATATGATTCAAAAAGCTTGAGGAATGGCGCATTGCCCCCCCCCCACCACACACACACACACACACGGTCTTTATAACAGTCCTGCCCAAACCTAGTAAGGACCTGAAATATTGTGGGTCATACAGACCTGTATCATCGTTAACAGCCAATTATAAAATAATAGCACGGGTTTTGGCACACAGACTAGAAAATATTCTGCCCAGTGTTATACACCCAGATTCGTGCAGGGTCAGCAGGGTAAACGCCATGTGTGTAAAGCTTTAAATATTATCTGGAGGTGGGGTATGTGATGCAGCAGCACTGGTGCAGCTGTTCTGGCCCTTGATGCTGAGAAAGCATTTGATCGTGTGGAGTGGGACTACATGTTCGCGATTCTTAAAAAGTTTGGGTTAGGTAGCAACATGATTAGGTGGATAGCTGCTCCGTACCAGAATTCAGCAGGTCAAGTTTCAGTTAACGGCAAACTATCAAACCCCTTTCACTTACCAGGGAAACTCGGCAGGGCTGCCCCTTCTCCCCACTTTTATATGCGTTGTCCCTGGAACCACTGGCTGCAGCCCTCCAGGCATCCAAACTTATTACAGGATTCCAGTCAGGAGGTTGTGACTTCATCTCTCTTTGCAGATGACCTATTAATATTTTTAAATAACTCAAAAGAAGGTCTACCAAAAGAAAATACATTTTTAAACGAGTACAGTAAAATCTCCAGTCATAAAATTAATTGGTCAAAAAGTGAGGTATTACCGGTGGGTTCTGGGCCACATACCCACCTTAGTAATAACCCATTGAACATGAAGGTGGTGAGAATGCTGAAATATCTGGGAAGCATCATTTCTAAATCAGGCCCAGCTACAGTATGTTCCAGGAAAATTATGGTAAGCTGCTGTCCGAGGTACGACAGGATTGTGAGCGGTGGATGGGCCTTCCCCTGAGCTTAACTGGACGTATCAATACTGTAAAAATGAATATTCTTCCTAAGTGCCTCTATCTTTTCCAAAACTTACCAGTGCGTGTCCCAGAAAAATGTTTTAAATCCCTCAATTCCATAATTACAAGATTTATTTGGACAGGAAAAAAGGCCAGACCAGCTAGGAGTATACTACAGATACCCATTAAGACAGGAGGGCTAGCACTACCAAATTTTAAATTCTACTACAGGGCCACACAACTATCGCTCCTCACAGAGATGAATCAGGGAAACAACCCGGACTGGCTAGCATTAGAGGGAGAGAGAGATGTTAGGGATCTAGTGAGGGGTTACTTAATACCCGGATTAACAGGTGTATGCATGTCACAGAAGGTAAACCCTTATACTCAACAGCTGAGCAGGATTTGGTTTGGCACCCATAAATTCATACAACAGCCCAGTGGGCTGTCCCTTAGAGCTAACCTACTGGCCATGTGTGAAAAGATGTTGGGCTACAGTATTCCATTACACCAGGTTTTAATGAGGTGGAGCAAAAAAAGGGTTGACCTTAGTTGGCAATTTATATGAAGGAAGCATGTAGAAATTCTTCACCAGTGTTAAAGAGGAGTTTGCTCTGCACACTGGAGATTTCTTTGCCTTTCTTCAAATTATACCATGTCTATCTAAGCAAACTATCTCAACCTCTCCTGTTGAAGAGATTTTGTGTTGCCCACAGCCATGCTCTCGACCGCTAACCACCCTGTACAGACTATTTCTAGGGGCTGCTCCCCAGCCACAGTTTAAGTTTCAGGTCCAGTGGCATACATATTTAGACATTACTTTGGACTCTGAGGCCTGGGATGCGGCAGTCAAACATGTGCATGCATGTTCCAGTTCTTGCATGTTCCAGCTCTAATAGACTAAGAAAAATAGAGTATAATTTCTTGTATAGAACATGCTACACACCAGAACAGTTGCTCAGTTGCAGGCCTTCCCTGAGCCCTCAATGCCCTAAGTGCCAGATTGAGAAACCGGGACTTTTTCCATATGGCGCTAACTTGTATCAAGGTGGCCGCGTTTTGGAAGGAGGTCCACAGTCTTATGGAAAGGGTTATAAAGTTTTGCTTGCCTTTCTCTCCTTCTGTGTTCATGCTCGGAATAGAAGACTCACAGCACCCTCCCATTAGCAAAGGGCTGAACTGGAAGTAATTAAGTGAGTAAATTTATTTGTTTGGTGCCCAATCCAGAGGCTCTGGGTGCCTTACGATAAAATATAGCAGGGTAAGACAAGCATTCAAATACATAACATAATAAATACATATATAAAATAAGTTCAGGGTTTAACTTAAAATACATCCAGAGGAAAAGTTTTATTAAAAAGGTGAGTCTTCAGGCCCCTCTTAAAAGCCTCCACCATAGGGGCCTCCCTCAAAGATCTTGGCAGCGAGTTCCAGAGAACCAGGCTTGCCACCCCAAATGAACGATCACCCGAGATTTTCAGCCTGGTCCTCGGAACCGCCAGGAGGCCCTCGATGGAGGAACAGAGGGAGTGGACTAGGATAGCAAGAGTAAGGATGTCTGACAGAAAGGGGCATAACTAGTAGGAAGAGGGGAGGTGCTGATGCCGTTATATAAGACCTTGGTTAGACCACACCTGAAATTTGGGGTACCGTTCTGGAGGCCTCATTTAAGAAAGGACATAGATGTAATAGAAAAGGTTCAGAGTAGGGCAACAAAGATGGTGCAGGGTATACAAGGGAATCTATATGAGACGATTGACAGAATTAAATCTGTATCCGCCAGAGTTTAGAAGACAGAGAGGAGACATGATAGAGACATTTAAGTACATGAAGAGGATAAATAAAGTGAGGGAAGGAAGTCTATTTAAAAGGAAAGTCAGGATTAAAACAAGAGGTCATACTTTAAGATTGGAAGGAGGAAGATTTAAAGGTAATGTAAGGGGGTGTTATTTCACTGAGAGGCTGTTTGAACCCTGGAACAGATTACCTGAGGAGGTGGTAGGTGTCGAAACAGTGGAGGGATTCAAGAGAGCGTGGGATAGACATATGGGGTTGGTTAGAGGACAAACAGGCTCCTTGTGCATCAGTGACAAGTAGGGGAGGGGGGGGAGATGGCAGACTGGATGGGCCAGAATGGTCCTTTTCTACAGACACACGACTATGATACTGTGATATGATACTTTGACAAGTAGCCAGGGCCTGGCATGTATAGGGCCTTATAGGTGAGCAAGCCCACCTTGAAGAGAACCCTCCACTGGACCGGCAGCCAGCGCAGGTCCCACAGCACCGAGGTCACATGACAGGACCTTAACAGCCCCGTCAGCAGCCTGGCTGCTGCATTCTGCACTAGCTGCAGCCAGCGGAGATTCCCTCCACTGACCTGAGGTAAAGAGCATTACAGTAGTTGAGGCTGGATGTCACAAAGGCATGCACCAGTGATAACAGATCTTCGGGTGGAATTAGGGTTTAATCCAAGCGATGTTCCTCAGATGGTAAAAGGTAGTTTTGACAACAACTGACACCTGAAATTCAAATGTCAACTTGTCGTCAAGGACAACACCCAGATTTTGCATCCTAGAGGATGCCATCAACAGAGTTGACTCAAGAACCAAGCTTGTTGTCCCAGGGGCACCGTTATCACGCCTGCGTCCCGGCTGAATTGCTAGTACCTCTTTCTTGTCTGGGTTTAGTCTCAGCCAGTTAAGAGTTCATCCAGTCCTGGATCTCGGCGAAGGCATTTATTCAGCACTTTGACACCATTTGTTCCTGGCACAAAAGACATATACAGCTGCGTATCTTCTGCATAACCGTGAAAACCAAGATCGTACCAAGCCTCCCCAGGGGAACTATGTATACCGTGAACAACTTCAGCGACAGGATCGAACCTTGAGGAACTCCACAGGTCAGGGGCATTGGAGAGGAGGAACATTTTTCCATCACTACCATCTGCCTTCTGCCCAAAAGAACTTGAACCAGTTGATGACAGTGCTGGTCAGTTATTAGTACTCTCCATGGCAATCCAATAGCACAATGTGGTCCTTGGTATCAGATGCAGATGATAGGTCGAGAATTGACCTGCAGGATTGATCTAAACCCACTGGCGAGTTCCCAGCCCAACTAGAGGATACCCTGTCTGAGAAGAACAGAGCAAACTCTTCACAAAGTGCTACTGAAAAGGCTAGTTTCGGCTGTAGACAGACATGATGTAAAAACCTGTTCACGGTCCGAAAGAGCTGAGCTGGTCTGTTCTTCCCTGCGGCAATCTCTCTGGACAGGAACTCTGCTTTCTGTGGTCAATTGCCCTTTGATAATCAGCATAGTGATTTCTCAAAGCCAGTCTATCCTCCACTGACTGAGTCCTATGCCAGCAACGCTCCGACCCATGGTCTTCATCGCCCTGAGAGTTCCATCATACCATGGGGGTCTTAGGCAAGAGGACCTGGGTCATATACGGATCGAGTGCCCTGGAGACAGCCCTGTTATAGGCTGCCACCACTTCACCCAATCCAGTCACACTAACAGCACTAACACCAAAAAAAATCATCCACCGCCAACAGTCCCTCTGGGGACATTCCCCTTAAAGGGCAGTAGCTGGCCATCTCAACAGGGGAGGGACCATCGGGGGGGGCCTCGAATGACAATTCAACCGTACAATGATCAGACCAAGCGACCTGATCAGTCTTGAGGTCAGTGACCTCAAGACCCAGTGAGAATACCAGGTCCAAGGTGTGGCTGTGGTGATGGGTCACAGAGGCAACTGCCTCTGCAAGGCCCAGCAACGTCATCAGCTGGGAGAGGTCAGATCCAAGTTGCAAGGATTCATCATCGACCCAGGCATTTAAGCCACTCAGAATAAGCTATCTAGGCGACTCCAACACCCTGTTAGCAATGAAGTCTGCGACCTCCTGCAGAAATTCTCCTCCCGACCCCAGAGGGCGGTACACTAGGAGAATTCTGAAGTTGTGGGATATAGCCCTAATAAATGCCAGAAAGCAGTAGCTCAGCACTGGCTAAGCACTTCACCCCTAACTAGGACTCAAGTGGGTTATTAATATGTTGTTTTGTAGGAAGCTGGAAAAGTATCACAACAACGCTAAAGGTCAAAGGCAATATTTATTTATTTAAAGAAAACACAAATTGCACATACCCCAGTATTGCAAAGCATCATAGGAAGCATATGCAAATGCCCAGGAATTAATTTGGACTGGCTCAACTTTAAGGAGAATTGCATGGTGCCAGAAGGCCTCACGATACAATCAGCAAAGGCTGAGAACAGCAGACACAGACACGTGTTTCATCCTCATTTGGACTCATCAATGTGTCATATCTGTGCCTCAGCCCAGGGAGAGAGAGAGAGAGAGAGAGAGAGAGAGAGAGAGAGAGAGAGAGAACAGCCACCCTATAGGGGATCTTACTGTTTTGGGTCGTGGACTGCAATACAAAACACAGTTACATTACAATCACAGTGGAGAAGGAATAACATCAAGTATACAATACAATAATGGCAATACAGTAGCAATATGGTGTACATACATAGGACAAGTTAGCTTTTGTTTACCGGGTAAGTACACTAGACAAGGAATACCTATAAGTGGTCGAAGACTCCATGGACTTTGGCCATACATGATGCTGACATCATGCATTAAGTGTGTGTGTATATATATATATATATATATATATATATATATGTTAACAAACTAGTCATATGCTATAGGTGAGGTGTACCTAAAGCCATAGAGGACATGGTTGGCCCAGTGTAATTTTAAATAATTGACCTTACTGTAACTGTGATTGTGGTTTACTGCCATGAAAACACCCAGCAAAATGATTCACATGTAGTTTCTGAAGGGCTAACTGTGTGTACAGTCAGGGTGGATGTAAGTTGATGTAAACTACTGTCCTTCTTTCATGTGCTAATTCATGTAATCGGTTGTAATCATAGTGGAATGCACATTCTAAATGATGTAAACAATTGTGTGTTATGTCTGTCTGCAGTTCCTTAATAAAATGTTTTTTACAAAAAAAAAACAGGAAGAGGAAGCGCTGCCATTTCCCAGAGTGCCGAAGGAGGAGAGGGGGTGGGATACTAAGCAGCTCAGTCAACTAGGGAGCCCAAGACCAGAATACATTTGGCCACACTTAACGTGTCCCGGCATGTCATAGAACAGCAAAGAAGTGGTACAGGTGTAGAGATTGGCATCTTGGGCTTCAGCAGGTGTCCGCAGGAGAAAGCAAGGACACAGGAGGATCTGCCGGGCGCTTAGGTAAAGCACCTGTTCATTTCTGTTGTAACACTCACTGCAGTAAAGGGTGGAGGGTCAAAGGTAGGCCAAAACTGGCAAAAGGTGCAACACCCTATCTAGAGCAGGAGTATAAGAGGGATTTAAAGAGGCTATAAGGGAACACTAATTACAGCCTATCTAGGGTCGGGTTGCAAAGGGTTAGGGGAAGGTGAAAGTGCTGCTACCTCAGTAGGAAAAAGCAGAGACAGGTAAGGGGATAAAGGAAGAAGGAATACACGTTATGCAAGAGGGAACAATTTGTTGAGAGGGGTAGAAGGGAAAATCCTTTCTAGGGTACAAAGAGCAAAACAAGCAAAAAGGGGAAAAAAACACCCTATCAGGCTAAGACTCAAGAGTACAAAAGTATTTCCAGGTAACATAGGGAGAGTAGGAATTTGGAATGCTTGGAGTGGTGCAGTGGTTGTGGGATGGCAGTTTTCAGAGACCTTCTGGAGACTGCGATGCTGCCCCATCTGCACACAGCTCTCTGGGTGGAGGGAGGAGGTCACTAGACTCCAAGCTGAATTGACTAGGATTTGGGGGACCTCTTCCCCCACACAAAAGCCATCCAGTCTGCCACCGTTACCTCAGATGATGCCGGAGAGGAGGAACAGTGAGACTGTGGTGTGCTCTGGAACGGGGGGTGGTGAGTCAGAGGAACATTCTTTCTCAACCCAGTAGCACCACATATTTCCTACATTGCTGTGGTGGAGTGGGATAGCCTGGTGAAGGCACCCATAGTAGTGACCAGGGAGGATGTGGGGGTCCTCTGTAGCGGAGAACCCAAGGATGGTGGTAGAGGACCCCAGAGGAGGAGAGGCAACTTCTGGTGGGGGACTTGATTGTGAGGAGTATATATTTGGATATAGGAAGGCAGGGGGAAGAGGGAGGTTAGGTGTCCATGCAGTGCCATGTCCAAGAGGGATGGGAAGCGGATCCTGAGGATTGCTACAGTGGCAGGGTGGGATACAGAGCTGGATGTTATTGTCCACCTGGGGACTAATGACTTGGTTAGAGATGGGACTGGGATAGTACACAGTGAGTTAAGAGAGCTGGGGAAGGGTCTTAGGTAGCGTGTTCAGTGGCTTTCGCTAATATGCTGCCTGTCTATAACGGGAGAGGAGAGGGATCACTGCACCATGAGCTTCAACTCATGGCTGAATGAATGGTGCAGAAAGGAGGGTTTCAGCTACATTGGGGACCAGGGACCAACCTGGAGCGATAAGGGCCTGTACAGGGGTGACGTCCTGCATCCATCCAGGAGAGGAACTGCAGTCCTCAGTGGATGGTTTAAATGTTACCTTGATGAACATTTGCGCTAGCCAAGGAGGGTGGCAGGACTCATGGAGGCATAAACTGCTCCTTCCCCACAGACTGCAGTAGAGAGTAGGGAGGGGAGATGAATCCCCCAGAGTGCAAATTTAATAAAAGAATCAGATGGTAGAAATGAAGGTGGGGTGGGAACGAGAGCATTAAAAAAGGGGAGGAGGAGAAAGAGCAAAAAGGAAAAAAGGGGGTTAGTAGGCAGAGTAGTAACACAATCTGGAAGGCCGTGTATGTGAATGCTAGAAGTCTAGGAAATAAAATTCTGGACCTAGAGGCCATCATGGCATAGACTGACCTGGATATTATGGCCATTATGATGCTATAGTGCACTGAAAACCATGACTGGGACATGGCAATACCAGGTTATACTCCATTTAGGAAGGACAGGGTGGGAAGAAAAGGAGGGGGTCTAGTGCTTTATGCGAGGGAAGGCATAAAAGTGATGGAGATACAGGGAATACAGGGGAGGGGTGGATGAAAGTACTGTGGGCAACCCTTAAGACGGGGAACAGAGCCACTATTTGCACTGGCATGATCTACAGGCCTCCAGGAGCACAGGGGGAGGATTTAGATGATGTACTGGTGGAAGCCACTGCAAGATGGCAGAAAAGAGGGAGGTGCTGCTAGTGGGGGACTTCAGCCTGCCAGATGTGGATTGGAGCCTTCCAGCTGCAGCTTCAGCTAGAAGAAAGGACATCTTGGACACCCTGCAGGGGGCATTCTTCAGGCAACTAGTCAGGAAGTCCACTCGTGATGGTGCAATACTGGACCTGGTACTCACTAACAGGAACATTGTTGCAGACATCAAGGTGGAAGGCCACCTGGGGACCAGTGATCACCATATAGTGTGATTCAACATAAGGAGAGCTACGGGGTCTGACAGCACTGTGGTAGCCCTATTGTTTGGAATGCCGACAACCCGTGATTGTAAGTGAGCCTAAGGTTTCGGAGAGCTGGCCGGGGGAGGAGGATTAAGCATCCAAAGGACCACTCTCCTCAGGTGGGAAAGAGATCAGTGCTTGACTGGCCTCTAGCGGAAGCCAGAGGAAAGGCAGCCCAAGCCTAGAAAGGTGGGAGAGACATGGCAGACGTCGACGCATGCGTCTTGACATCAAGTGCACACCATGTCTCCCAGGGAGAAGATGGAAAAATGTCTCCCGTTCGTGCAAGACAACTGCCAGCCTCTGCAGGCCCTGCATCCGAAGACTCAGGCACCTCCCGGAACCTGGATCTGGTCCTGGCGGGTCAAGGGACTCCCCGCCACCCTGCCATAGAGGGCAGGTCACGGGGGACTACAGGAGATGTAAGCCCTGGGGGAAGCCAGGGTGACAGGGTTGGGAGGGCTGGCAAGAAGGAAGGCCGACCAGCACGGGGAGCAAAAAAAATAAAATAAGGAGGGCTACAGAATCGAACCATACAAGGGCGAGGGTCTGGGACTTCAGGAGGGTAGATTTTAAAAAGATGCATGAATGCCTCAGGGATGACCTGGGTGGGATGGAGTAACAGTGGGTGAAGCTAAAAGAGGGCTTAGTGAAGGCAACAAAACTCTGTGTCAAGGAAGTGAGCCAAAGCAAGAGGAAAAAGAGGCCACTATGGTTCTCAAAAGAAGTGGTTGAAAAGGTAAAAGCTAAAAGGGTAACTTTCAGAAGAAATAAGGAGATGCAGAGGGAGGAGGATAGTGAGATATATCAAGGGAAACGGAGGGAAGCAGGGAAAGCATTAAGGAGCATGAAGGCACAGGCTGAGGAGAGAATAACCCAGGTGGTAATGAAAGGGGACAAGACGTTTCTTAGTTATATAAGTGAAAAGAGGAAAACCAGGGGAGGGATTTTAAGGTTAAGAATGGAAGGGGGGCACTGTGCAGAGGGGGACCAGAAAAAAATGGACAGCCTGAACAAATATTTTTGTTTAGTTTTCACAGAGGAAGGAGATGGGGAGGGGCCACAAAAAAAGTAATAGGCACTTTGGATGGAGGGAGGTGGACACTAGTCATTTTTTGCAGGGGAGAGAATCCTAAAGGAACTCTAAATCTGAAGGTGGACAAAGCAGTGAGACCAGATGGGGTACATCCAAGGGTATTGAGGGAGCTCAGGGAGGTACTGGCTGCACCTCTGACAGTCCTGTTTAACAACTCACTGGAAGCAGGAGTGGTTCCAGAGGACTGGAGATGGGCAGATGTAGTCCCACTTCACAAAAGTGGTGGCAGGGAGGAGGCTAGCAACTACAAGCCAGTCAGCCTGACATCGGTGCTGGCAGCATTAACAAAATCACTGCTGAAGGAAAGGATTGTGGAATATCTTGAATTCAGTGGAATACAGGACTCGAGGCATCTTGGATTCATGGGGGGAGGTCACGTCAAACAAATCTGATAGATTTCTTTGACTGCGTGACCAGGGAATTACATCAGGGTGGAGCGGTGGACATGATCTACCTAGATTTCAGTAAGGCTTTCAACACCATTCTACACAGGAGACTCGTAAGGAAGCTGGGCAGCGTAGGGGAGGTCCAAAGGTGGTAATCTGGGTAAGAAATTAGGGTATAGGCAACAGAGGGTGATAGTAAATGGCGTTCACTCTGGAGAAGGGATTGTGACCAGCAGGGTGCCTCAGGGATCAGTACTGGGATCGGTCCTTATTAAAGTCTTTGTAAGTGACACTGCAGAGGAGCTGCAAGGGAAAGTCTTCCACTTTGAGGATGACACCATGGTCTGCAGTAGGGTAAACACCCCGGGGGGGGGGGATGGAGATGAACAGAGACCTGAGAAAATTTGGGGAGTGGTCAAGGGTGTGGTAGCTGGGTTTCAATGCAAAAAAGTGCAAAATCATGCACTTAGGGCACAGAAGCTCAGAGGCAGAGTAGGAAATGTCTGGAGAGGTAGTGACGACCACCAAACAGGAAAGAGACATGGGCTAAATGTATCTGATTGACCCAGAGGTGGCCAGGCAGTGCAGCAAGGCAGTTGGGAGAGCTAGTGGCATGTGAGGGTACACAGGGAGGGGTATCTTCAACAGAAAGAGGGGGTTGGTATTGCCTCTGTATAGATCGCTGGTAAGATCCCACCTATAATACTGTGTCCAGTTCTGGAGCCCACATCTCCGGGAAGACATAGACAGAGTGGAGACTGTCCAGAGGAGGGCATCTAAAATGGTGCAGGGTCTTCATCCAGAGCCCTACAAGGAGAAACTAAAGGACCTCAGTATGTACACCCTGGAAGAGAAGGGATATGAGTGAGACCTTTAAATACTTTACAGGAGTAAATAGGTTACAGGAGGGAACCAGAAAAAAAAGATGCTCAAGAAAAATGGGACATGCTTGCAATGAAGCTGGGGGGGTGGAGATTCAAGAAAGATGTGAGGAAGTACTTCTTCACAGAAAGAGTGATGGATGTCTAGAACAGTCTTCCAGCAGAGGTGATGGCGACGAAAACAGTGGTGAGGTTCAAAAATGCATGGGATAGGCATAATGGAATCATAGTGGAAAAGAAGGTGGGGGCAGAGATCAAGCAAGGTCTATGGTGTTGCTGTATCTAGGGAAAATGGGCAGACTAGGTGGGTCAAGCAGCCCCAATCTGCTGTCAGATTCGATGTTTCCATGTTTATGTGTGCTAGCACCAGCAGATCTTCTTCGAGGAGATTTTTTCCATTAGGTCACACCTTTAGAACTTTGCCCACGTCAGCTCTAGGACCACATGGAAACTTTCACAAGCCAGGGGCTGCCCACAACAACATGACACGTCAGTGTCTACATAAACGCGGGTGGCCCCATCTCTCCTCAGTTCTTTTCCTGCTGTTGAGCATGCTCATCAGACCTACTGTGGAAACGCAGATCGTCTAGCTGTTGTCATGTATTATTTTTCATCTAAGCTAATCACTAAATTTTAGTACTATAGCCATCTCTGCATGCTGCCGAAACCAACGACACAGTTCCGGTACTGTGAGTACAGAGAAATGATTTATAAGGACAACGCACATGAAGTGTGTGTCTGCTGTCTAGGCCTCTCTCACAACATCAGGACTTGTGAGATTTGCCAGGGCTTCAATCACACTACCAGGAAATGCAGACAAAAGGCACTGGAGAAGTTTTTACTGTACAAATTTCTAGCAGCCATGGAAAAAGCCAAGGGTCAGAAATCTGTCGCCAGCCCCATCAACTGACTCCCGGTCATCAAAATCGAAAGACTGAAACAAAGAGTGGTCATCATCGGGACACAGCATAAGCACAGGGACAAAGACAAGTCTGCTCCCCTGGTGAGGTCTAGGTTGCCATTGCAGCCTGCAGGTACTCTGCCTTTTTCGTCATTATCTGTTTCAGCGTCGGTGATGCCAGTTCCCCCAACCCCCTTCTCCCATCGTTGACCACACACCAAGGTCAGGGCTTGGCTCAGCCACTACTGTACCTACTATGGATGATATGTTGCTGTTGTGGACGAGTCCAGGCCTGTTGTTGACTCCAGCAGTCACGGCTCCTGGCTAGGGTGTCGTCGATGCACATGCAGTACTGGCATTTTCAGACATGATATGATGCATACTTCCAGGCTTACCAATGCAGCCTGTACTGCCATCGACGGCTGTTCCTGCATCGCAGGCCCCATTGACACAATTGGTTGCTTCATAGTATATACCTCCTGATCAGCAGCCTCTGGCGTCGCCAGCGAGATCTTCAGTTCCCGTCACAAACAGGGACGTCGACGAGGAGGAGGTATATAATCCAGACCTCGTAATGGAGGAGAATTATGAAGTGGAGGAGGGTTATGGAGAACAACAATATGTAGCACGCTCTAGCTCCACTGTATCATCTTGTAGTGAGGATTCTGTAGTGTACACACCCAGATCTCCTCCAGAAGACCCTACCTTACCATCTATGATACAGCAAATACAGAATGCAATGGGTTTTGCTGTGGAAGAAGAGGATTCCACTAAAAAGAACCTGATGGACTTCTTGAAGGTACTGTTTACTCCCTCCATCATTGTTCCTCCAATTTATCCTGCATTGGAAGATTCCACATTTGCTGCATGGTACAGGCCAAATTCAATACCAGGAGTATCTGAGAAGGTGACAGGCAGTACCCTGCTTCTTCTGCCAAGCCTTATTATGCAAACCAACCTAAGACAGACTCTGGTTATAATGGCTACTCATGACAGATCCAAGGCACCTAAACATATGAGAACTGTGCCTCCTGGTAAGGAATCCAGGATGCTAGATGTGATCGGCAGACGTACATATGCCTCTGCCTCACTAGGCCTTCGTATTGCAAACTACCAGGCCCACATGATAAAATATCAGAATAGCATGTGGAAGGCTGCCAAGGCTACGGCTCAGGCTTTTCCAGAAAGTAATGCCAAGAATAAGTTAAAGATCTTACTTCTGGTGCTAAGGTTGGCAAACATTTGCTGCACTCAGCATATGATTTCTCCGAAGCATCTGTCAGGGCAGCTGCCATTGGTATTTGCACAAGATGTTATTCTTGGCTTAGGGTTGCTGGGTTTGCAACTGATGTGCAGCAAATAGTTTTGAATATCCCTTTTAGAGGCACCAGACTGTTTGCTTATCTTGTGGAAGAGATGTTTAAGAGGCCCTGAAGTCTCCAAAATAACTTTAAGATCAGTCAAATCCCTGTATCCCATACCTGGTAAGGATCGTGGAAGGGGGATCCTTTCGTCAGCCTGCTGCCAGATGTGGCCATCCAGCCTACTGTTAGCAAGGCCGTGGTAAAGGCAGTGGAGCCTTGCCAGGTCCCCATCCCCTAGGGGCCCATTCTAAAGCATTGAAGGCTGGAGGAGCTGGTTGCTCCACCCCCAGTGACTCAACCTGACTTGAATCGACCTGCCCCCACATCACTATTGCTTCCAGAGGTGGTTGTAGGGGACCGTTTCTGCCTTCATCTGACAATGGAGGGAGGGAGATTATCACAGCCAAATGGGTTCTGGTGATACTTGCAAAGGGTGAAGCTCTGGAGATCACCCCCCCAGCACCCTCCACCTTGTTCCACTTACCTTCTGAAACATTTGTCCCTGCTGAAAGAAGTCGTGCAAGCTTTGCTAAATAAACGTGCAATAGAACCAGTGCCTTCTCATCAGAACAGAGCGTTCTACTCCAGATACTTCCTGGCTCCCAAACAGGCCTGTGTTAGATCTGAGAGACCTAAACTTCTATGTTGAAATAGAATACAAGAAGTTTTACATGGTCTCCCTTCAAGCTTTAACTCCCGTGTTACAAACATGGGACTGGATTTTCTCCCTTCATATGAAGGATGCATACTTTCATATCAAGATCAGGCAACATCATGGACAGTATCTGAGATTTGTGCTGGAAGGGGAGCATTATCAGTTCAGAATATTGCCCTTTGGCTTATCATCTGTGCCATGGGTCATAACCAAATGCTTGACAGTGGTAGCAGCAACCCTTCACAGGGAAGTCTATTATGTCTTTCTGTACCTGGATGATTGACTTAAAAGCCAGCTCCAGGAGCCAACTCCTTGCACACCCTGTCCCGAAACAGGCAATCATTCGATGACCTGGGGGTTACAACGAATGTGCCAAAGTCAGTACTGACTCCTTGCCAAAGGCTGCAGTACATAGGTGATGTCTTGGCACAGAGCAGGGCTATGTGTTCCTGCCCCTGGATAGGGCAGAACGACTCATTGCTCAAGCACAACTGGTATACAGCAGTCATCATGTCCCAGCCAGAACATTTCTGTGCCTCCTGGGACCTATGGTGGTAGCCATTGTAATTGTGCCACTGGTCCACTTACACATGCGGATCCTGCAGTGGACATTGAGAGTACAATGGGATCAACTGACAGACGACATAGACCAGAAGGTGCTTGGCATGTCCCCCTTGCACAAAACACTGATGTGGTGGATGGACTGCCACAACCTCTTAAGGGGCGTTCCATTTCTCATACCATCTCCAGCTCAGATTCTCACCTCAGATGCATCTGGATCTGGGTGGAGGCACCCTGAGCCCATATCGCACACAAGGTTCTTGGACCCAGGTGAACACCAAATTGCACATAAATGTCCTGGAGATGAGAGCTGTCTTATGCAGTCTCCAGGCTTTTCAGGAGCATCTGACTCTGGGTCCTTTGTTAATACAGACAAACAATGTCGGTGTCATGCTTTATATAAACAAACAAGGGGAGACACACTCCTTTCCACTGTGTTGGGCGGCAATGAGAGTGTGGTACTGGGCACTGAAACACAGCCTAGAGCTGTCAGCCATGCATCTCCTAGGTGTCCAAAATATCTTAGAAAATGTAGTTTGGCTCCTTTTGAGCCAGCTGCAAGTTGTGGCTTACGCTTTCTATCATGGAAAGGGTTATTTTTAGTTGCAATCACTTCTGCTCGAAGAATTTCAGAGCTACAGGCTCTTATGTGTGAGTCTCCTTTTTGATTTTCCACAAAGATAGTTTCTTTGCATGCTAATCCTCAGTTTTTGCTGAAGGTGGTGTCTGAATTTACATGAAATCAAAACATCCACCTTCCTGTTTATTATCCTGAGCATGCCAGTCAGGGGAGGCATTGCTCCATACTTTGTGTTTTTTTTTAAATATAGGTTTTATCCTCCTACATCCGGGGCAGCTATATCAGCCAGGACAGCTCTCTGCCTCTCCCAGTAAGTGCCTGGTTGGAAGTCTCCCCACAAGTTCCCCTCTTGTTGCAGGGCCGAAGAGGGAGGGCTCTCCTCCCCCCAGTACATCAAGTCTGAGGCAGACCAAGTCACTCACCAAGTGGCAGCGCAGGCACAGGGATAGCTGGGCAGGGCTTCATGAAGCCCACCAATGTCCATTTTCCACTTTTCAAACAACATGAAGTCTTGCTGTATTCTGACTATTGCAGTTAGGTCCTGCCTTTCAACTGCCCCAGAGAACAAAGGGTTAACTTTTCTATGCCTTGCATAGAACATTCATCACGAGCTCGGTTGAAGCCCCTGTCTGTTGTTGTTCAAACTGCAACCGCCAGATTCTTTACTCCGCCTCACTGAACAGTCGCTCCGGAGATTTCTCCTGCTGCTCGGTTCAAAAGTCGGTTGAAGTGTCGGTTTTCGGTCGGTTTCTACCAAATTGTTGTTTCCGCATAGTCGGTTCAAGTCTCTGTCTGTGGTACCGTAAGTACTAGATAGGTTTTTGTTCTGTTTCTGTGTGGAACTTGTAAACTGTGGATTGGTTCAGCTGAACCGATCAATTTGAGGTAAAAACTTGTGCTTTGCTTTAGAGTGTGGTAACCGGTCCGTATCAGTTCTAAAAAAATGGATTTTAATTAAGTTTTTTTCCAAGACCCATGACATGGTCAGGAACCGATAGGGGAGTCTTGCCTGGCGGATTGCCGAAAAAAGGGTACTTTTTGGTTAGGGTGGCCATGTCTGAGAAACCCAAAAAGAAAACCGGGCCCACTGGGTTTCAACACTGCAGTGTGTGTGGGGAGGTCTTTGCTAAGTCTGATCCCCACACCATCTGTGTTTATTGTCTGGGGTTTGACCACCTCGATTCAGACTGCCAAATTTGCAAG
This sequence comes from Neoceratodus forsteri, assembly GCA_016271365.2. NCBI lineage: Eukaryota > Metazoa > Chordata > Ceratodontiformes > Ceratodontidae > Neoceratodus > Neoceratodus forsteri. Next base: position 1,630,774,050 of record CM057453.1, read on the forward strand.
AATTTTCCCAAATCTACCCTGGAAAAGAGATTAGGTAGACTGAGGGAAAGGGAGGCGAGAAGTCGCTGACCCAGATGGCCAGCCTGGTTCGGGTTCCGACGCAGACCAGAAGGAGTGCCCTCTGACCAGGGCATACTTCGGGCAAAAGAGGCGATTCCGAGAATCGGTTCCGACAAAAAGAAAAGACAAATCGACCGGTTCGGACCCAGAATCTCATACTCCGACTGCCGGTGAGATAGCCAAGGCGATTAGGATTGTGCAATCGCTTAGTTCGGTTCCGACCAAACCGGCACCATCTGGCAGGGGCTCGGTTCGGTCGGTTCCCCCGGTTCCGGATTATACTTTGGAAGAATTTTATGAACCGGAGTTTGAGGAGGAGGGAGAGTATGAGGATGACTATGGTGATGGTGAAAGTCTGGATCTGCCTATTGACCCGGACATCTCCCCAGACAGACCTTCAGGTGTCTCTCCTCCTAGGCTTTCTGAGTTCCCTTCACACTACATGTTCTACAGAAAGGTGGCTGATACCCTCCAGCTTCCTGTGGAGGAAGCAGTTGAGGATCAGGAAGAGCCTGATTTTGTTGAGATGATGGACATCGCAGAGTCCAGGAGACGGTCTGTTCCCCTCCACAAATCTTTTGGGAAACAGACACAAAAAATTCTTAAGTCTCCAAATTCTATACCTCCTGTGGACAGACGAATGGACAAGAGGTACACTCTCTCAGGCTCAGACACGGAGTTCTTTTTCAGCAATGCAGCCATGTTGGGGTTGTGCAGGCTGCTGCCTGTGATAAGGCAAACATTCCCTTGGCATCACACCCCCAGACAAGGACTCCAGGAAGATAGATGCCATGGCAAAGAAACAGTACATGGCATCATCTTTGGGACTCAGGCAGGCTAATTATATGGCCTATGCAGCCAGGTACCAGAAGTCCAGATGCGGCACTGTACTGGCACTGGCTAAACAGGCTCCTCCCCAGCTTGCCAAGGAGCTGGAGCAGGTGGGTGCAGATGGGATCGAGGCATCGAAAGTACAGTTTCATGCTGCTGTAGACTCCAATGATGTATCGTCAAGAGTCATGGCTACTGTACATCTGTGGCTCTTCGGAGAATGGCTTGGCTCAGATGTACTAGCCTCTCACAGGATACTCAGGCTAAGGCCATGGATGTTCCTGTAGCTGGTAATTCTCTGTTTGGAGAGCAGACAGAGAATTACATGAAGAAAATGGACAAATGCAGGACCACTTACAGGAGTGCTCAAGCCAAAGAAAGGCAAGCAACTCCTCAAAGGCAGCAGTCCAGGGGCGGGGCAGGCCTTTCCAAATGCCTTTTTACCAAGCTCAGGCCTCCTCCTCTTCTTTTTCGCAGAGGGGGTTCTTTAGAGGAAGAGGCAGAAGGGGGATGATCAGGCCTACATCCACCCCTCAGCCTAAAGCCCCTGCCAAGCAGACGCGCTAATGGGTCTGCCCGGGTCGATTCTCCAATACCAGTAGGGGGCAGGCTGGCTTACTTTGTCCAGGACTGGATGTCTCTTACATCAGACAGGTGGGTCCTGGAAGTAGTAAGCCAGGGACTGGTTCTCAGCTTCAGAAAATTTCCCAAGATGAGAGCCAGATCTTTTCCACCTGCAAATCTCTCAGAGACCCTTGCCCTAGAGGCAGAGGTTTCTTCTCTCCTAGCTCTCAGAGCTATAGAGAGAGTTCCCACCCTACACAGGGGCAAAGGATTGTACTCCAGGTACTTCCTAACCCCCAAGAAGACAGGAGAGTGGCGACCCATCCTGGACCTAAGATATCTGCACAAACATCTGTTAAAGCCAAAATTCAGAATAGTGACTCTGGGAATAATCCTTCCCTCTCTAAGGCCAGGGGACTGGCTAGCCTCCCTGGATCTAAAAGATGCCTACTTTCACATTCCCATCAGGTGCTCCCACAGAAAGTACCTCAGGTTCGAATTGCCTTCAGGCCATTATCAGTTCAAAGCAATGCCCTTCGGCCTAACATCAGCTCCAAGGGTGTTTACAAAATGCCTAGCAGTAGTAGTGGCCTTTCTGAGGAGAAAAAATATCTACATATTCCCATACCTGGACGACTGGCTCATTGTGGGTCAGTCTTCAGACCAAGTCAAGTCAGATCTGCAGGTGACCCAGCAAGTGCTTACTTCTCTAGGATTTCTGCTCAATCTTCCCAAGTCAGTTCTCGAGCCAGTACAGCTTCTGACTTTCATAGGGGTAGAGCTGGATACTGTCAAAGCAACAGCCTTTCTTACCCTGGAAAGAGTAAGGGCCATCATAGAGCTGGCTTCCTCCTTCCACCTTCTGGTTACTCAACCAGCAAGGCACTTCCTTCAGCTTCTGGGCCACATGGCAGCTTCCACTGCAGTGGTCTAAGGGGCCAGATTTCAGATGAGAGGCATTCAGTTTCATATCAGGTCTTTTTGGTTTCAGAAAAAAGATTCTCTAACCAAACTTGTTCCAGTAACTCAGACCCTGATCCAGGCCCTTCAATGGTGGCAGGATCAGGACAACCTGAGGCAAGGAGTCCCATTCATCACTTAGTCTCATTCTGTGGTTCTGACCACAGATGCTTCTCTCCTGGGGTGGGGAGCCCACCTTGGGACTCTCACAGCCCAGGGAGTGTGGTCCACTCAGGAGTCTCTTCTCCACATAAACCTTCTGAAGCTCAGGGCGGTTAATCTGGCCCTGCAAGCCTTCTCTCAGTCAGTACAGAACAAGGTGGTTCAGGTCAGGACAGACAACACCACCACCATGTGGTATATCAACAAGCAGGGAGCCACTCTGTCTACGGCCTTGTGCACGGAAGCCATGAAGTTATGGTCCCTGGCTTATTCTCTACAGACATCTCTGGTAGCAGTCCACCTTCTAGGAAAGGACAATGTGCTAGCAGATGCATTGAGCAGGATTTCCCAGGGCCATCACAAATGGTCTCTGGATCCCCTAGTGTTGAAAGTGATTTTTTCAAGGTGGGGCACTCCAGAGAGGGATGGGAAATTTCTATATGCCTACCTCCTTTTCCTCTATTGTCCAAATGTAACCCCCTTTGAGCCCTTGTCTTCAGCAGATCTCGAGTACTTGACTTGGAAACTGTTTCTGGTAGCTTTTACCTCTACCAGACATATCAGTGAATTACAAGCGCTGGCAGTGGTGCCTGATTTCATTTCATTTCATAGAGATAAGGTGGTCCTTAGGACAAATAGGAAGTTTTTACCTAAAGTGGCTTCAGATTTTCATCTGAACCAATCCATGTCTCTCCCTGTGTTCTTCACTGACCATTCTTCTTCAGGAGAGAGACGATTACGCAGTTTAGATGTTAAAAGGGCCCTTAGCTACTATATTGAGCGTACTAAGGCACACAGGTTTGATTCCCTCCAGTTGTTCCTCACTTATGGGGAAGTGGGAAAGGGCAAACCTGCCACTAAGAGAACTCTTGCCAGGTGGATTGTCTCTTGTGTTCAATTCTGCTGTGAAAAGCTGGGTAAAATACCACCCTCAGGCCTGAGGGCTCATTTGACTAGAGGTACAGCTGCTGCCAGGGATATTCCGTTGCTAGAGATTTGTAAAGCAGCCACCTGGAAAACAGTCCATACATTCACCAAGCATTACTCTCTGGATATCCAGGCTAGGAGTGATGCTTGGTTTGGTACAGCAGTACTGCAGAGTCTATTCCCAAAGTAGGTTCGATTTCCCCCCTCCATGGAGGTACTGCTTGGTAGTCTGCAATAAGTCAGATTATAAAATGGGCAAAGGATTTCAAGCAATCTGATTGGTTGTTAGCTGTGCATTAGATGTGTCTAATGCACAGCTAAAACTAGAACCCCCATTTAGAATACACAGGCCATTTATAGCTTGACCAGCCTCCAGGGATGTGCATTAGACAGTTCTAATCACGGCTAGGACTGGACCTTTTGCCCGTGGCTTCGTGCCTCACTATTATGTCCTTTCTAGCTGCATTAGAACTGTCTAATGCACACCCCATCGTTTCTTATTGCTTACATACAGCAAGACTTCATGTTGTTTGAAAAAACAAAATTACCTTAGTAATTGTGTTTCTTCTAATGGAGTCTTGCTGTATTCTGACTTCCCTCCCTGCCTCCCCTCTCAGAACCTGGTTTTTGGGAAGTGGGCTGACAGGTGCAGTGTTGCACTCCAGGGGTGCAATTGGGCACTCCTTCTTTTTAAAGAGGAGTGGGTTATGTTTGGTTATTTTAATAGTCATAAGTGTTCACTACCTGGTTTTTCATTTTGGATTTCTCGACTTGAATCTTTTGGGAGATCCAAAATATTTGGTTGCCATTTGGCTAGTAAAATTTTTACAATTTCCACATAGTGGGTTTAGTTAGTTAGTATTAGCTCATAAGAATCTGACGGTTACACTTTGAAGTGCAGCAGACAGAGGTTTGAACCGAGCTCGAGCTCAACATTCTATGCTCTGCATAGAATTTAACTCTATCCTCTCCGGAGCAGTTTAAGTGCTGGGGCTAACTGCAATAAGTCAGAATACAGCAAGACTCCATTAAAAGAAACACAATTACTAAGGTGAGTAATTTTTTCATATAGTATAACACCATTAGGGCTATAATATGCCCTGTTTACAAGGTGAATCTGTGTAAATTGTTACATTAAAAGTTAACATCAAATACAAAACAGTTAATGTCAAGTACAAAAAGAATACATAAGGCCAGCTTACGTTATAATCAAATACCAATACTAAAAATTTCTGTAACCTTTCCTGATAGGAATATGCTACCTAAATTACAGAAACCCCGGAATCCAGAACAACCCATCGTCTCTGGAATTGGCACATTCACTGAGAACATTTCAGGATTCATTGAATCATTTTAAAACACCATGTAAGAGCTACTTGCAGATCTTATCTGTGTCAGTCTTCACCATTCATCACTAGTGGGTATAGCGCCGGAGCTAGGACCCTGCAAGAGCCTTTTTTTTAGGGGTGGAGTCAACGCAGGGCCGGCATTGCCCTCGAGGCTGACGTTCCACGTGGCGCTCACAGGTTGGCTGTTATCTGTCGTCGACTCCACCCCAGCCCCAGTTCTTCTTCTCCCGCCGTCGAGTGTAGACCTCGTGTGGAGACTCTCCTAGCAAAACTGTGTGAGCGGCCTAGTCCGTTGGCCTTGTGTGTGTGTGTGTGTGTGTCTCAGTTCTGTTTCGCCCTGCTCGACGTCGCTTCTGGCGGTAAGATCGTTTCATTACTAAGTGGCGTCAAGTACTGTTTTTTATTGTTTTTGCCGTCTGGTCATGTCTAGTCCCGGGAAAAAGTTGATGAAGCGGGCAGCCTCCTATCATCGGGTGCCTTTTATTTTGTGATGGACCAGCATGACCGTTGCCTTTCCTGCCTTGGCCCGGCCCATGACATGGACAACTGCGACGCCTATTTCTCTATGGACCATCGTGTTCTTAAGATCAGCGCATTTAAAGTTGAACGTGTGCCGCCGACTTTCGGGGGATGGGCTCGCAGTCGACAGGCCAAGGCAAGGATTCTCTGCCCTTCCTCCGGGTCCCCTCCCGGTCCTATACGGCCCGAGGAGGAGGGAGTCTCCGCCTCTCTCAGCCTTGCCGTGGCAGGGGCTCCTTCCACAGTGCAGGACACCCAGTCTGTCCCTCCCAAGGGACAGAAGGGAGGCACCACTATGGCAGTTGCCTCTTCGGAGGTGAAGGCTCCCTTAGTGTCGTGTTCTGGGCTGTCCGGGCCGGCACCGTCCTCGGCATCATCTGGCAGTGCTGCCCTTGTCCCCCGGTGTCGTTCACGGCGCCGCAAGGTTGGAGGGCAGCGCTGCGGTCAGCACTGGGCCATCTCTTGGTGCCGCTGTTGCTCCTGGTGCCATTATCGGTGCCGGGGGTAGTGTTTTGGCAGTTCCTAGGTCTGCTTCTGTTTCTGGCACCGTTCGCTGTGCTGGGACTGGGGTTGGTGCCGCCCCCAACTATGGCACCATTCACAGCACCATGGATAGAGGCAGCACCGTGGTCATGCCGACCTTGGCTCTGGCACCGTGTGTGGCGCCAGGGGAGAGCACAGCACTGCGCTTGGTGTCACGCCCCAGAATGGTAGCGGCATCAGGCGCAGTGCCGTGCTTGACTCCGGTGCCGTCTGTGGTGCCGGGGTGGAGGGTGGTCTGACTCATGGTCCAGGAACTGGGGGGGATTGAGGGGTAGTCTGGCATCGGACCTCTGAGTCTACCTCCTCGGAGGGGGACTCCAGGTCTGATCCAGATTGGCTCCCAGATTCTTTGGAATCCTCTGATCTGATCCCTCAGTTTCCAGCACCTTGGCCCTCCACTCGGCCTCCCTCTGGGAGTCAGTCATCACCGGTAGGCTCTAGGGTTAGTGGTACTGACCAGTCAGCAGTGGTCCCCGTGACCACTGCTGTGCAATCTGGGGCCATCGACACATCTGCTCCCCCAGTTGGGGCACCCCTTCCCTCATGTGTTTGGACAGTCCAAGTTTGGGACAGCCTGGGGCATGCCAGGAAGGGGAGGGTACTGTTCCCAGGGTGGACTCCTCGGAGGCTGCCCGAAGTTGTCAGCTGCCTAGGCTGGTGGCTATGAGGACGAGGTCTCTCTCCGACTCTGATGGTTTGAGGAGTAGGGGTGTGGCGTAGCACGCCTTCACCGAAGCCTGGCTGGGTTCTGGGAGGAGCCGTAATGCAGACCCTCGCTCTTCCCTGGATCAGTCCTTGAGAGGGACTTCAACTTCGGAGGTCAGGGGCCATCCATCTGGACTCGCACGGTCCCAGTCACCTCACGGGGGGATTTCTTCCCATGGGCACAGCTCTGACCGTTCCGATCCGGTTGAACGGCTGTTAGCTGCTGGGACCTTCGGGTCTCCCTCCCTGCAGGGAGTTTCCTGTTGGCCTCCCTGCCCAGACAGAGACCGTTCTCCTGCTACTAGGAGCTTTTGCCCCGAGCCTCTGTCTCCATCCCCGGCTATCCCAGGCATTCCCGGTCCTAGGGGACCTCTCACCTGGGAACAGTTCAGAGGTTCCGCTTCGCTTCACATTTCCCTACCTGTCTCCATGCTCTGGACCAGCAGGTGTTCCACCATGCTTCCGTGCAGCCGGACCCTGAACCTCGGAGCTCGCCTGCATCTTCTTCCTCCTCCCCGGAGGGAGAGAAATTATCTGTCCACATCTCCCCGACATCTGATCTTTCTTCCTATCAGCGCTTCCTCACGAGGATGTTGGATGAGCTCCATCTTACCCCAGTCCCTGTCAGCAATCCCAAGCATGTGACGCGCGCCTTCTTAGGCGAGTTCAGTGCGGCCAACCTGGTGGTTCCCGCCTGGCCTGTTCCTTTCTGGGAAGCATCACATCGGCTTTGGCTACATCCGTTCTCCACTGTTCCAGCCCCAAGGGTCTTACGCCAACGGTATTGCACCCCCACCGGGTCTCCAGGTTCTCTGCCTCTTCCCTCTTTGGGCGTGACCTCCCTGGACACCCCCTCTGGGCCTTGCGCCCCCCACTGTGACTGACCCCCAGACTTGGACTCTGCAGGCTTCGATGTTTGGGGGAGAAGGGTTTTCTATTTGGCACGGCTCCTTCTTTCTATTGCTTCTCATCAGGCCCATTTTGCCTCCTACAATAGGTTCTTATGGTCCAGGCTAGGACAACTCCTAGCCTCAATGCTTGATACGGAGGAAACCAGGCAAGCCATTGCCCTCTCTGCTTAGGGCCTGGATCTAGCAAGGCACCAAGCAAGGGCATCTTATGATGCCAGTGAGGTAGCCTCCAGAGCTATAGGGACAGCGGTCTGCATTAGGCTGATGGCATGGCTACGGTTATTCCTGTTGTCACCCCTGGCCCAGGGTCGGGTAATCTCCTCCGCTTACTGGAGAACCCACCTCTTCTCCCGCAGGGTAAGACAGTGACTTTCGGGGTGCCTTCCCTTCCCCTCTGGGTACTCCCCGTCTCACCTGGACCAGTCTTAGGCATCCCCAGGCCTGTAAGGGTTCTCTCTTCCAGTGTCTCACCCACTGGAGGCTAAGGGACTTAGTCCCTTAGGGAAGCTTAGGGACCCTTTGGGGGGTTCGGTAGTCACCCACTAGTGATGAATGGTGAAGATTGACACAGATAAGATACGAAAATTACATACCTACCGTAATTGTTGATCTTTCTTTGTATCTTCACCATTCATCACTAAATCCCGCCCTCCTTCCCCCTGGGGCCTCTATCTCTGGGCTCCCTCCTCCCTCCTGTGTGTGTCTCTGTTGTTTTTGTCCTTGCTTTCCTCTCCCTCATGGTTAGGAGGAAGAGGACCCTGGAGGCACACAGGGAGGAATTTTCTCCTGTAGGGGGTATTATTGGGGTGTAGAGGGGCTCTCTTCCCTGTCTTTTGTCTTCTCCCTCACTTCTTTGGGAGTGAGCCAAGGGATTGCCCCCCCTTCCCATTTTTTTCTTTATGAACTCAAAACTCTTGGGTTCATTTCCTTGAGTTGGATCCCTTCAATGCCCTCCTGGCAGTTTAAGCTTTTCGCCTATTTCAGGAGGGAGGGGGAGGAGTTTGAGACACCCCCCATTCCTGAACCTCCTCTTAAGGCTGGCCCTCCTGGGTGAATGTTGCTTAATAGTTCAGGCTTTGCCTTCCGGCAGCTATTAACCTTGGTAATCCAGATTATGGTCTATCGTTATTGTCAAAATCCTAGGATTCAAGATCATCTCTGTGGGTGTGGTCCTCTCTCCCCCCCCCTTATCCCTTCCTGTCTTTCTCCTTCCAGAGATTGGGGCCCCTTCTCTTTCCCCAATTTCCCATATCTGGTTTCTCCTTCCTGTCTTCTCTGTCGTTTATTTCTCCTTTTAGTTTATATATATCCTTTCCTTTTATCTATCCTTTGGGCTTCCTTGCCCCACCCCACCTCCTTTCCTTGCACTCTCAGCATCTCAGAACTGGGGCTAGGTAGTCGATGACAAATAACGCCAACCTCGGCAGCGCCGTGGGCGGCTCGGCCTCAAGGGCGGTGCCGGCCCTGTATTGACTCCACCCATAGAAGAAAACAAAAGTCTCCCTCAGGGTCCTAGCTCCGGCGCCATACCCACTAGTGATGAATGGTGAAGATGCACAGAAAGATCAACAATTACGGTAGGTACGTAATTTTCATTTTTATTCATGACACCAAAGATTTCCTCAGAAAACTGAAGCAAACTGGACAACTACCACCCAGCACTACCTTAGCTACAGTGGATGTCACTGCCCTCTACACTAATATCCCACATGAAGATGGCATATCAGCGTGTCAGAAATATTTACAGGACAGCACATCCGCAAGAGACATTCCAGGAACCACCATCAGCACCCTGATACAACTCATTCTGACACACAATTTCACTTTTAATGGCAAGCACTTTTTTCAGATCATGAGGACAGCCATGGGCACAAAAATGGCACCAGAATCTGCCAGTCTCTTCATAGCATGTCTAGAAGAAGATTTTTTTAAACAACACCCCTATAAACCTTCAGTCTATTTTAGATATATAGATGACATATTCCTGATTTGTACAGAAGGTGAAGACTCCCTCATAAAGTTCCATCATGATTTAAAAAACTTTCATCATTCTGTAAAACTCTCTATTGAATACTCCACCAACAGCATACATTTTCTAGATACCACAGTCAGCATCACCAATGATAGACATATACAAACTGCCCTTTACAGGAAACCTACTGACAAACACTTCTACCTTCATAATTCCAGCTTCCATCCTAGGCATACCAAAAAATCTGTAATCTACAGCCAGGCAGTTTGATACCATCGAATCTGCTCTGATGAGAGAACAAGAGACAGCTCGCCTCACTTCGAAATTCTCTGATCCAGCAGGGCCACTCTCCAAGAGAAATTGACAGAGAATTTGAATGGGCCTTACAAATACCACAAGACAACCTGCTTGAGTACAGGCAAAAAGATCAAACTGATCGCACACCCCTAGTTGTCACTTACAGTCCCATGCTAAAACTCCTCCAGCAAATGATTAAGGAACTGCAGCCCATGCTGAGTGAAGATGAAACACTGAAGGATATCTTCCCTGAACCACCTGTAATTGCCTATAAGCAGCCCCCCAACCTCTCGAACATAATTCATAACAAACTCACAGCAGATTAAAGTAACTGGGGACCAAGAGGGACAACACAATGCAACATGACAAGATGTAAGACGTGTACCCACATATGCACACAGACCACCATCAAGACAAGCCAGAACAGCACACATTTTTATTTTTATTTATTTATTGAAATGTTTTACTAGGAAGGCGCACTTAACAGTTGGAAATTGCTCATCTCCTGGTGCATCCTGGAGGAGGTTACAGAAGGAAATGGATGTACATTTGCCAGAAAACCGGCCACACAGTCTAAAAAACAATACAGTTGTAAAACACAATAAAATACATTTGTAAAATAAAAATCAATGGATCCTACACATGCCAATAAAGCAATGTGGTTTACCCAATTCAGTGCAAGAAGTGCACAGATGGATGCTGTATTGGGGAAACTAGGCATCCACTGCAAACCAGGATGAATCACCACAGACACACAACAGTAAACAAGATTAGTAGCACACCAGTAGGAAACCATTTTTCACAAACAAATCATTCTCTGTCTGACTTATCTGTCCTGATATTGAGGTAATTTCAAAACACACAGGACAGAATGACATGGGAACTTAAATATAATAAATAATTGAAATCAAATATTTGTGGACTGAATCGAGACATTGGATTTATGACACACTAGGGTAAACTGTAATTCTTTTGCTACTTGTTATCCATAGATTTTTTTTCTCTTCTTTTGTGTTCCTGCCTATTTTCTTGCCTTACATTTTCCTTTCAGCCTAGTCCTACCCAGCCCCTCCCCATCTCACACTTCACCGTGTACACTCACCTACCACTTTGTTTATCCAAGCCTTATATGTTTTATGTAATTTCATTCCTTCTAGGCTTTCTTTCATTTCTTAACATTCCCTACCTCCTACCCTTCCTGCTGACATCTTGCATCTTTCTTATCTGTGTTCCTGTCTTGTCACCTTTTTAGCATCCTTTTATTTTCAGATGCCCTGTTCCTTTATAGCCCCCCATCTCTTCTCACACATCCTGTTCTTCTTCTTCACTTTGTAACTTTTATAGACTTTTACCTCAGGGCTTAATTGCTTTGTGTTCCTTTTCTTCTCTTCTAAGCTTCACCTTGCCTACTATTTTACCCTTCCTGTAATTCTCTTCTACTGTTTTTATACATTGCTCTACAGTTTATATAAATACTGCTTATGTTGCTCAGTTTGTCACTCACCTGAAGAAGGGACCCGTGAGGCCCCGAAAGCTTGTGCTGAATTCCATCTTTGTACAAGACTCTTGTTGGTCCAATAAAAGGTATCAAACCTTCCAGCGTCTCCTGTTTTCCAAAGACCAATATGGCTAGAATTTCTTTTTACCTGTGTAGGTGTCTTATTAATGCCTAAATCAGCTGTCATAATACCTCACTGGAAGGTCTCCTGTGATATGCTACCTTCATAGCACTGAAAAAGGAAAGGTAATTAGGGAAATGTGACATTAAGGTTTTTAACCATAACTTCCCACCCCCAACTCCCAAGCAGCAAAAGTGAAAAACAGTAGGGTGTTGGGTCTCTGTTGTCTTGGCAAATCAGTTGTGTGATCTTCCTTGGGCTTATCAACCCTGATGGTCCCCCATCTACAACCTAGCCCGTAGCCTGTAGTCCAAATCACATGAAGCAGGTCCAAGCCAGTGCCTCATAGTGCTACACTTTTCAAAGGTAGAGAATTACATCTCACCAACACAATTTATTTTCCCCATAGAAGTGTTTTTTCTTCCAGGATGGATCAGGCGGCTGTCACAGCCCTGTCCCTGCTGTCCACCACTATCACACATCTCCAGTGGACCCGAGAGATTGGGCGTATCAGTGGCTAGGCGGGCAGGGCATCTTGTAGTCTGCCCTCCAGTTTCCTACTGATTTTTCTCTCCTGGGCTCAGCTGGACATGCGGTGAGCGCAACATACACTCTCCACCTCCATGGAGGCTCTCAAGCACTCTGTATTCAAGCAACATGAAGTCTTGCTGTATTCTGACAATAGCAGTGAGTCCCAACCTTCCAACTGCCCCGGAGATGAAAGAGTTAACTTTCCATGCCAGGCATGGAACGCTGAGCTCGAGCTCGGTTGAGACTCTGTCTGTTGCTGTTTAAACTCAAACCGTCAGATTCTTTACTCCGCCTCACTGAACAGTCGCTCTGGAGATTTCTCCTTCTGCTCGGTTCAGTTTGTCGGTTAAAGTACCGCTTTTCTCGGTTTTCGACCGAATTTAAACTGTAACCTGTCGGTTCAGTCTCTGTCTGTGGTATTGTGAGTACTAGATAGGTTATTTTTTGTCTATTCTGTGTGGAACTTGTAAACGGTTCATCGGTTCGGTTTGAATCAATAGAGTTGTTTAAAAAATCTTAAATTGTACTTTTAGAGTGTGGTTACCGGCTCTTATCGGTTCTAAAAAAAACGGATTTTATTACGTTTTTTTCCACGACCCGTGACACGGTCAGGAACCGATAAGAGGGTCTTGCCTGGCAGATTGCCATAAAAGGGTAAGTTTGGTTAGGACTGGCACAATGTCTGAGAAACCCAAAAGAAAACCGGACCCACTGGGTTTCAGCACTGTGTGTGGGAAGTCTTTGCCAAGGCTGACCCCACACCACCTGTGTTTATTGTCTGGGGTTTGACCACCTCAATGCAGACTGCCAGATTTGTAAAAATTTCCTGCAGCTACCCTAGAAAAGAGAGTTGGTAGGCTCAGGGAAAGGGAGGCCAAAAAGTCCGCTGAACCGGATGGCCAGCCCGGTTCGGTTCAAACCGAACCAGAAGGAGTGCCCTCTGACCAGGGCGAGACTTCTTCGGGCAAAAGGAGAGCCGATTCTGAGGAGTCGGTTCCGCTAAAGAACTAGAAAGAAAAATCAGCTGGTGTGGAGCCAAAACTTTCTCTCCAACCGCTGAAGAAATAGCCAAAGCGATCAAATTGTTCAGTCGCTTTCCCCGGTTCCGACCGAACCGGCACCATCAGGCAGGTGCTCGGTTCGGCCGGTTCCACCGGTTCAAGAGTATGATTTAGAGGAATTTTATGAACCGGAGGAGGAGGAAGAGGAGTATGAGGAAAGTGAATGTGGTTTTGAAAGTCTGGATGTGCCTATTGACCCGGACATCTCCCCAGACAGACCTTCAGGAGTGTCTCCTCCTAGGCTTTCTGAGTCCCCCTCCCATTTCATGTTTTATAAAAAAGTGGCTGAAACCCTCCAGCTTCCTATGGAAGAAGCTGTGGATGACCAGGAGGAGCCTGACTATGTAGAAATGATGGATATCCCAGAGTCTAGGAGGCTGTCCATTCCCTTGCACAAATCTTTTGGGAAACAGACATTTAAGATTTTAAAGACTCCTAACACTATACCTCCTGTGGATAAAAGAATGGACAAGAGGTATACATTGTCAGGCTCAGACACGGAGTTCCTTACACAACAATGCAGCCATGTTAGTAGTGCAGGCTGCAGCCTGTGATAAGGCAAACATTCCCTTGGCTTCACACCCCCCGGACAAGGACTCCAGGAGGATTGATGCCATGGCAAAGAAACAGTACATGGCAGCATCCTTGGGACTCAGACAGGTCAATTATATGGCCTATACTGCTAGGTATCAAAATCCAGATGGGACACTGTTATGGCTTTAGCAAAACAGGTCCCTGGCCAGCTTGCCAAGGAGCTGGAGCAGGTGGCTGCTGATGGTATTGAGGCATCCAAGGTGCAATTCCATGCTGCAGTAGACTCAATGATGTGTCATCTAGAGTCATGAGTACATCTGTGGCACTTCAAGAATGGCTTGGCTCAGATGTACTAGCCTGTCACAGGATACCCAGACTAAGGCCATGGATTTTCCTTGTTAGGGTAATTTCTGTCTGGGAGCAAACAGAGAATTACATGAAGAAAATGGATGAGGACCACCTATAGGAGTGCACAGGCCAAGGAAAGGCAGGCCACCCTCAAAGGCAGCTTCCCAGGGCAGGGCAGGCCTTTCATAGGCCTTTTACCAAGCCCAGGCCTCCTCTTCTGCTTATGCCCAGAGGGGTTCTTTAGAGGCAGAGGCAGACAGGGTACAAGCAGGCCTGCTTCCACCCCTCAGCCCAAAGCCCTGCCAAACAGGCACCCTGATGGGGTTGCCAGGGCCGATTCTCAGCTACCTGGGGCAGGCTGGCTTACTTTGTCCAGGACTGGGAGTCTCTGACATCAGACAAATGGGTCCTGAAGTAGTAGCAGGGACTGGTTCTCAGCTTCAAAATGTTTCCAAAGATGAGAACCAGATCCTTTCCACCTGCAAATCCTTCAGAGGCACTTGCCTTAGAGGCAGATGTCTCTTCCCTCCTAGCTCTCAGAGCTGTAGAAAGGGTTCCACCCCTACACCAGGGCAAAGGGTTGTACTCTAGGTACTTCCTTATCCCAAAAAGACAGGAGAATGGTGGCCCATCCTGGATCTCAGATACTTAAACAAGCACCTTTAAAACCAAAATTCAAAATGGTGACTCTGGGAATTATTCTACCTCTCTAAGGCCAGGGACTGCATTAGTCCCTGGACCTCAAGGATGCCTACTTCTGTATTCTCATCAGAAGCTCCCATCGAAAGTACCTCAGGTTCGAGCTGCCCTCAGGCCATTACAGTTCAGAGCAATGCCCTTGGCCTCACCTCTGCTCCAAGGGTATTCACAAATGCTTGGCAGTGGTAGTTGCTTTCTAAGAAGGCAAAGGATTGCCATATTCCTTACCTGGACGACTGGCTCATAGTAGGCCAGTCCCCAGACCAAGTTAAGTTACACTTACAGATAACTCAGCAACTGCTCACTTCTTTGGGTTTCCTCCTGAATCTTTCAAAGTCAGTTCTAGAGCCTGTCCAGCTCCTCACCTTCATAGGCGCAGAGCTAGACACAGAAAAGGCCAGAGCCTTCCTTCCCCTGGACAGGGCAAGGACCCTTGTCTCTCTGGCCTCCTCATTCACCCTGCAGGTGTCTCGACCAGCAAGGCATTTTCTACAGCTCCTGGGCACATGGCTGCTTCTACAGCAGTATTGCAGGGAGCAAGATTTCAGATGAGGGACATTCAGTTCCATTTTAGAGCCTTCTGGTCTCAAAGGAAGGACCCTCTGACCAAACTGATCCCAGTAACTCGAACCCTGATCCAGGCCCTACAGTGGTGGCAGGATCAGAACAGTCTGAGACAAGGGGTTCCCTTTGTCACTCAGTTTCACTCTTTAATCCTTACTACAGATGCCTCCCTCTTGGGGTGGGGGGCCCACATGGGCGACCTGACCACCCGGGGGGGTGGTCCCCTCAGGAATCTCTGCTCCACATCAATCTGTTGGAACTCAGAGCAGTATTTCTAGCACTTCAAGCTTTTTCCAGATCTGTTCAGAACAAAGTTATTCAGGTCAGAACAGACAACACCACCACAATGTGGTACATCAACAAGCAAGGAGGCACTCTGGTCTCACGGCCTTGTGCACCGAAGCAATGAAGTTGTGGTCTCTGGCTTACTCCTGAACACCTCCCTCATGGCAGTTCACCTCCCAGGCAAGGACAATGTCCTGGCAGATGCTCTCAGCAGGATTTCCAGGGCCATCATGAATGGTCACTGATCCCTGGTCTTGGAGGTGATATTTCCAGATGGGCACCCCGCAGATAGATCTTTTGCAGCCCCAGACAATCACCAACTTCCCTTTTTGCTGCAGGCCCCCAGTGTTGGGCTCAGTCCCCTGGATGCCTTAGTTCTCAATTGGGAAGGGAAGTTCCTGTATGCTCTTCCCCCCTTCCCTCTCCTGTTCAAAGTGCTAGTCAAAATCAGATCTCAACCCTGCAAGATGATCCTGATTGCTCCAGACTGGGCCAGACAGCCCTGGTATCCACTCCTACTGTCCTTAGCAGTCCATCTTCCCCTGTGTCTTCCCAGGAATTACAACCTGTTAACCTGTGCTCAGGGGAGGGTTTGGTACACGAACCTCAAATCTCTCAATCTCAAGGCCTGGCTCTTGAAGAGTTAGAGTTTGCTGATTTACACCTCTCCCAAGGTGTAATGGATATCCTGAAGGCTTCTAGGAAACCTTCCACCAGGGCTACTTATAATTCCAAATGGAAAGATTTTCCATATGGTGCTCTGGGAAGCATATTTCCCCAGAATTTGCTGATCTGCCCACAGTCCTTGATTATATGGTCTATTTAAATAGCTTGGAGCTGAGACCAGCTACACTGAAGGTGCATCTGGCAGCTGTGTCTACTTTTATTTCAGCAGGTAAGCCCTCTTCTCTTTCAGCTCACCCTGTATTCTCCAAGTTTTTCAAGGGATTGCTTCACACCAACCCCCCATTCAGGGACCCTGCCCCTGCTTGGGACCTTAATGTTTGCATTGCTCAGCTTATGCAACCCCCTTTTGAGCCTTTGTTCAGCAGAGCTTAAGTACTTGACTTGGAAAACTGTGTTTTGGTAGCCATCACTTCTGCCAGACGATAAGTGAATTTTAAGCTTTGTCAGTGGAGCCTGATTTTATCTCCTTTCATAGAGATAAGGTGGTCCTCAGGACTAACAGGAAGTTTTGCTAAGGTGGTTTCAGATTTCCACCTTAATCAATCTATGTCTCTTCCAGTGTACTTCACTGACTGCTCCTCCTCTGGCGAGAGGAGGCTGCACAGTTTAGATGTGAAAGAGCCCTTAGCTACTACATAGAGCGTACTAAGGGTCACAGGTTTGACTCCTCCAACTGTTCCTCACTTATGGTGAGGTTGGTAAAGGAAACCTGCCACTAAAAGATCCATTGCCAGGTGGATTGTCTCTTGTATCCAATTTTGTTATGAAAACTGGGTAAGGTTCCTCCCTCAGGCCTGAGGGCTCACTCTACCAGAGGTACAGCTGCTTCCCTGGCTGCTGCCAGGGACATCCCTATTCTAGAGATATGTCAAGCAGCTACCTGGAAAACAGTTCACGCTTTTACCAAGCATTACTCCCTGGACATCCAGGCTAGGAGTGATGCTCGGTTTGGCACAGCTGTGCTTCAGAGCCTATTTCCTAAGTAGGTTCTGTCCCTCCTCCATGGAGGTACTGCTTTGTAGTCTGCTATTGTCAGAATACAGCAAGACTTCATGTTGTTTGAAGAAAAAATTACTCACCTTAGTAATGTTGTTTCTTCTAATGGAGTCTTACTGTATTCTGACCTCCCCCCCAGCCTGCCCCTCTCAGAACCTCTGTTTTTGGGATGTGGGTGGGCAGTGCAGTGTTGGCACTCAGTAGGTGCCCACCTTTTGTTTTCACCCCTTCTTTCTTGGGGTGAATTGGTGTTGTGTTTTTCATTTTGGGTTCCTGACTTGAGTCTTTGTTTTGGGACCAAAAAATGTGTTTTATGTTTAGTAGCCAGTTGGCTAGTGTAGGTTTACAGCTTCCACACAGGACCTTAGTGAGTTTAGCTCATAAAGATCTGACGGTTTGAGTTTAAACAGCAACAGACAGAGTCTCAACCGAGCTCGAGCTCAGCGTTCCATGCCTGGCATGGAAAGTTAACTCTTTCATCTCCGGGGCAGTTCGAAGGTTGGGACTCACTGCTATTCTCAGAATACAGCAAGACTCCATTAGAAGAAACAACATTACTAAGGTGAGTAATTTTTTCTGCTGGCCCTTCCTCGAACAGCAAGACTCACAAGCCACCACCTGGATTCCTCCAGATGGCAGTCAACTGGCAGGTCACAGAAACTCCCCTTCCCAAGGGAAGAGAGCTGTCCTATGGATGCTCTATCTTCCCTCTTCTGACTGGACCCCTGAGTGACCTGAGTCTGTTTCCCGAACCCAGGTCGCCAGCGTGGCAGCAGGGAGGCTTAGATGCCTCAACCTTCTGCACCACCAGGCCGGCATTAACACAATTTGTTGTAGCTTTCTTCATGCAGGACCTGTGGGCCCTGCATGAAGAAAGGAGATCATGTGCAATGGAACGGGGTGGACATTAGGGTTGACAACCTCAAGGAAGACCCCACCAGTAATTCACCAAGACTCGGGAGACCCAAATCCCTAATGTTTTTTTTCCTTTTGCTGCTTGGGGGTGGGGTTAGGGTTGGAAACCCTAATGCCACATTTCCCTACTTTTGTGGTGTTAAATTACCCTAACTGGTGCATTAACACCATTTTTGCAAAGAATTTCCATTCTTTTTGAGACAGTGGAATTTGTATCCTCAGTCACACAGGTCTGAATAGATGCAGATGCCTTGTGCAAAGAAAAGACTCCATCTGCTGACAGAAGTGAATTGTGGGCCCTGCAATTTGGTGCAACAACAAATGTGAAGAATTCATGGGGCTGTCTGGTGGGCTGTGGAAGTGCAGGGCCCTGTGATCCCTGCACTTCTATGTGGCCACAGCTACAGATGCACAGGGCAAAGAGTGCCTCTGTCAGCTAATACACAGGGCCCTCTGCCACCCAAGTGGAGAGAGGTGCAGAGTCCTATGCCAAGAGGACAGCTGTCTTCACTATATAGTAGCCGGTTGGGGGGTGCCACTAAACACCAGGGAAACGTGATACATAAGGGGACATAGGGGGACAGTGATCGGAGGACTAGACATCAGGGAAATGCTACTTTTGTAGTGAAGTGTATGGTGCGGCGCCGCACCTTTACACACAATGGAGCCCCACTGGTGTCTGCCATACTTCCGGGTAGCGGACTTTTTGCAATTAAAATAAAGTATGTTGAGGAGGGAGAAAAATGCCACAACATACTTAAAAGACTTAACCGGAGGGTAAGCCTTGCGGGGGTGGGAGGCTGGCATGATGACTGCTTTCCTTTAAATAAAAGGAGTATGAAGACAATCTTTAACACATAAAAAGCTTTTATTGTAGATAGAACTGTGTGCGCCTACTGCCTATAGTATATAACTCATCTGAAATTTAAAGGACACCTAAACAGAACAAATTCTAGAACTCAAAATTCCTTACTGTGCACCTTGTTACACTTGCATGGCAAGGGATTTTGATGAGAAATGTAATCTTAATATAATACTAAGCATGATTATATTCATAAGGTCCCAGTTGTAGTGAATGATTGCTCTGGAGGGTTGTCGCTCTGATAGCGTACTTGCACAATATTGTGGCCATTTTAGGCATGTACTCGAGCATGGCATTTGTATAGAAGTCTCGGTTTGTTTACATATTTTGAAACAACATGAAGTCTTGCTGTATTCTGACAATTGCAGTGATTCCCAACCTTTGATCTGCCCCGGAGAACAAAGAGTTAACTTTCTATGCAGGGCATAGAATGCTGAGCTCAAGCTCGGTTGAAGTCTCTGTCTGGAGTGATTCAAACCTAAACCATCAGATTCTTTACTCTGCCTCACTGCACGCTCGCACCGGAGATTTCTCCTTCAGCTCCGCTCAAGGTCGTTAAAGTTTCAGTTTTCGCCGGTTTTAAACCGAAAAGTATCCGCATAGTCGGTTCAGTCTCTGTCTGTGGTGCTGTGAGTACTAGATAGGAATTGTTCTGTTTTTCCTGTGTGGAACTTGTAAAAGTGCAGCTCGTTTCGGCTGAACCGGCCATTTGATAGTGAAATATTGTGTTTTGTGTGTTTTACTTAGTGTGCGGTTACCGGTTCTATTCGGTTCTAAAAAAAACGTGTTTTAGTGCGTTTTTTTTTTCCAATACCCATGACATGGTTAGGAACCGATAAGGGAGTCTTGCCTGGCGGTTGCCATAAAAAGGGTAAGTTGGTTAGGTTGGCCATGTCTGAGAAACCCAAGAAAAAAAACGGGCCCACTGGGTTTCAACACTGCAGTTAGTGTGGAGAGGTCTTTGCTAAGGCCGATCCCCACACCACCTGTGTTTATTGTCTGGGGTTTGACCACCTCAATTCAGACTGCCAAATATGAAAAAATTTTCCCAAATCTACCCTTGAGAAGAGACTAGGTAGACTGAGGGAAAAGGAGGCCGAGAAGTCCGCTGACCCGGATGGCCAGCCCGGTTCGGAAAGAGTGCCCTCTGACCAGGGTGATACTTCTTCGGGCAAAAGGAGAGCCGATTCCGAGGGATCGGTTCTGACAAAAAGAAAACGCAAAGACAAATCGACCGGTTAGGATCCAGAGGTTCATGTTCCAACTGCCGAAGAGATAGCCAGAGCGATTCAGATTGTGGAATCGCTCCGTCCGGTTCCAACCGATCCAGCTCCTTCTGGCAGAGGTTCGGTTCAGTTGGTTCCCCCATTTCAAGATTATACCCTTGAAGATTTTTATGAACCGGAATTTGAAGAGGAAAGGGAATTTGAGGATAATGATGATGTAAGTGAGGGTCTGGATGTGCCTGTGGAACCGGACATCTCCCCAGACAGACCTTCAGGTGTTTCCCCTCCTAGGCTTTCTGAGTCCCCGTCTCACTTTATGCTTTACAGAAAGGTGGCTGAAACCCTCCAGCTTCCTATGGAGGAGGCTGTGGAAGATCAAGAGGAGCCTGATTATGTAGAGATGATGTACATCCCAGAGTCCAGAAGACTGTCTATTCCCCTCCACAAATCTTTTGGGAAACAGACACAAAAAATCCTAAAGTCTCTTAACACTATACCTCCAGGGGATAGAAGAATGGACAAGAGGTATACACTTTCAGGCTCAGACACGGAGTTCTTATATCAGCAATGCAGCCATGTTGGGGTAGTGCAGGCTGCTGCCTGTAACAAGGCAAATATTCCCTTGGCTTCACACCCCCCAGACAAGGACTCCAGGAAGATTGATGCCATGGCAAAGAAGCAGTACATGGCATCTTCTTTGGGACTCAGGCAGGCGAATTACATGGCCTATACAGCCAGGTACCAGAAGTCCAGGTGGGACACTGTACTGGCACTGGCTAAACAGGCCTTCCCCCAGCTAACCAAGGAGCTGAAGGCGGTGACTGCAGATGGGATTGAGGCATCTAAGGTTCAGTTTCGTGCTGCTGTGGACTCTAATGATGTGTCATCAAGAGTCATGGCTACATCTGTGGCTCTTCAGAGGATGGCTTGGCTCAGATGTACTAGCCTCTCGCAGGACACCCAGGCTAAGGCCATGGATTTTCCTGTAGTGGGTAATTCTCGGTTTGGGGAGCTGACAGAGAATTATGTGAAGAAAATGGATGAGTACAGGACTACTTACAGGAGTGCTCAGGCCAAGGAAAGGCAGGCAACTCCTCAAAGGCAGCAGTCTAGGGGCAGGGGCAGGCCTTTTCAGAGGCCTTTTTACCAAGCACAGGCCTCTTCTTCCTTTTCTCAGAGGGGGGTTCTTCAGAGGAGAGGCAGAAGGGGGATGAGCAAGGCTGCATCCACCTCAGCCTAAAGCCCCTGCCAAGCAGACACCCTGAATGGGCCTGCCCGGTCGACTCTCCTATTCCAGTAGGCATGGCTTACTTTGTCCAGGACTGGATGTCTATTACATCAGACAAGTGGGTCCTGGAAGTAGTAAGCCAGGGACTGGTTCTCAGCTTCAAAAAATTTCCAAAGCTGAGAGCCAGATCTTTTCCACCTGCAAATCTCTCGGAAACCCTTGCCCTAGAGGCAGAGGTTTCTTCTCTCCTAGCTTTAAGAGCCATAGAGAGAGTACCTACCCTACACTGGGGCAAAGGACTGTACTCCAGGTACTTCCTGACCCCCAAAAAGACAGGGGAGTGGCAACCCATCCTTGACCTAAGATGTCTAAACAAACATCTTTTAAAACCAAAGTTCAAGATGATAACTCTGGGAATAATCCTTCCCTCTCTAAGGCCAGGGGACTGGCTAGCCTTCCTGGACCTCAAAGATGCCTACTTTCACATTCCCATCAGGTGCTCCCACAGAAAGTACCTCAGGTTCGAGTTCCCTCAGGCCACTATCAGTTCAGAGCAATGCTCTTTGGCCTAACCTCAGCCCCAAGGGTTTTCACAAAGTGCCTGGCAGTAGTAGTTGCCTTCTAAGAAGGCAAAAGATTTCCATTTTTCCATATCTGGACGATTGGCTAATAGTGGGTCAGTCTCCAGACCAAGTTAAGTCTCACCTGCAAGTGACCCAGCAAGTGCTCACTTCTCTAGGATTTCTTCTCAACCTTCCCAAGTCAGTTGTCAAACCAGTCCAGCTTCTTACCTTTATATGGGCAGAACTAGACACACTCAGAGCAAGAGCCTTTCTTCCTCTAGAAAGGGCAAGGGTTCTGATGGAACTAGCTTCTTCCTTCAGCCTTCGGGTATCTCGATGAGATATTTTCAGTTCCACCTGAGAGCTTTCTGGTCTCAGAGGAAGGATTCCCTTAGCAAATTGATCCCAGTGACTCTGACCTTGATCCAAGCCCTCCAATGGTGGCAGGATCAGGACAATTTAAGACAAGGTGTTCCTTTTGTTACTCAGCCTTGTTCAGTGGTCCTTACCACGGATGCTTCTCTCCTGGGCTGGGGATCTGGGGTCCCTTACTGCCCAGGGCTGTGCCCCCAAGAATCCCTTCTCCACATCAATCTTCTAGAGCTCAGAGCAGTTTTTCTGGCTCTAAAAGCTTTCTCATAGTCAGTACAGAACAAGGTGGTTCAAGTCAGAACAGACAACACCACCACCATGTGGTACATCAACAAGCAGGGAGGCACTCAGTCCACGGCCTTGTGCACAGAAGCCATGAAGTTGTGGTCCCTGGCTTATTCCCTGCAAACCTCTCTTGTAGCAGTTCACCTTCCAGGCAAGGACAATGTGCTAGCAGATGCACTGAGCAGGATTTCTCAGGGCCATCACGAATGGTCCCTGGACCCTCAGGTGTTGAAAGTGATTTTTTCAAGGTGGGGCACTCCAGAGATAGATCTCTTTGCAGCCCCAGACAATCACCAACTCCCTCTCTTTTTGTTGCAGACTTCCAGTCTTGGGCTCAGTCCCTCTGGACGCCCTGATGCTGAATTGGGAAGGGAAGTTCCTGTACGCCTTTTCCCCCTTCCCACTCCTGTTCCAAGTTTTGGTAAAAATAAGGTCTCAACCTTGCAAGGTGATTCTGATTGCTCCAGATTGGGCCAGACAGCCCTGGTACCCCCTGTTGCTGTCCCTAGCAGTCCATCTTCCCCCTGTCTCTTCCCAGGAATTACAACCTGTTAACATCCTCTCAGGGAAGGATTTGGTACCCCAGTCTTCAGTCTCTCAATCTCAAGGCATGGCTCTTGAAGAGTTAGAGTTTGCAGATCTGCATCTTTCCCAAGGGGTTCTGGATATCCTCAAGGCTTCTCGAAAGCCCTCCACCAGAAAGACTTACAACTCCAAATGGAAAAGAGTCAGCATTTGGTGTTCTAAGAAAAATATTTCTCCAGACACTGCTGGATTACCTACGGTTCTGGATTATATGGTCCATCTTAATGGCCTAGGCCTCAGACCAGCTACTCTCAAAGTACACTTGTCATCTGTTTCTACGTTTTTGTCTTTGGGGAAGTCTTCCTTACTATCTTTCCATCCTGTGTTCTGTAAATTTTTTAAAGGATTGCTTCACACCAATCCTCCTTTTAGAGACCCTGCCCCTGCCTGGGATTTGAATGTTTGCATTGCTCAACTTATGCAACCCCCTTTGAGCCTATGTCTTCAGCAGAGCTTAAGTACTTGACTTGGAAAACTGTGTTCTTGGTAGCCATTACCTCTGCCAGGCGTATCAGTGAATTGCAAGCCCTGTCAGTGGAACCTGATTTTATCTCATTTCACAGGGATAAAGTGGTCCTTAGAACCAATAGAAGGTTCTTGCCCAAAGTGGTTTCAGACTTCCATTTAAACCAGTCTGTCTCTCCCTGTTTTCTTCACTGATCATTCTTCCTCAGGAGAGAGGAGGCTACACAGTTTAGATGTCAAAAGAGCCCTTAGTTACTACATAGAGCGTACCAAGGGTCACAGGTTTGACTCCCTCCAGTTGTTCCTCACTTATGGAGAAGTGGGAAAGGGCAAACCTGCCACCAAAAGATCTATTGCCAGGTGGATTGTGTCTTGTATACAATTCTGCTATGAAAAACTGGGAAAAACTCCACCCTCAGGCCTGAGGGCTCATTCCACAAGATGTGCAGCTGCTTCTCTGGCTCTGCCAGGGATATCCTCTCTTAGAAATTTGTCAAGCAGCCACCTGGAAAACAGTCCATACATTTACCAAGCATTACTCTTTTGCATATCCAGGCTAGGAGTGATGCTCGAGTTTGGCACAGCAGTACTTCAAAGCCTATTCCCAAAGTAGGTTCTGTCCCTCCTCCTTGGAGGTACTGCTTGGTAGTCTGCAGTTGTCAGAATACAGCAAGACTTCATGTTGTTTGAAGAAAAAATTACTCACCTTAGTAATTATGTTTCTTCTAATGGAGTCTTGCTGTATTCTGACCTCCCTCCCTGCCTCCCCTCTCAGAACCTGTTTTTGGGAAGTGGGTGGGCAGGTGCAGTGTTGCACCCCAGGGGTGTTTTTTACTTGCACCCTCCTCCTTTTTGTTTGGGTGCTGATTTATTATTGTTATTTATAGTAGATTGTTTTTTGGTTTTTGGGTTTCCTGACTTGAGTCTTCCTATGGAATCCAAAACTTTTTTCAGCCAGTTGGCTAGTAAGAATTTTTACAATTTCCACATAGAATTTTTAGTTTAGTTGGGCTCATAAGAATCTGACGGTTTAGGTTTGAATCAGTCCAGACAGAGACTTCAACCAAGCTCGAGCTCAGCATTCTATGCCCTGCATAAAAAGTTAACTCTTTGTTCTCCAGGACAGTTCAAAGGTTGGGAATCACTGCAATTGTCAGAATACAGCAAGACTCCATTAGAAGAAACATAATTACTAAGGTGAGTATTTTTTTCTTAAAGCTGATGAAACTGTATAAAATCCCATTTCTGAATCAGAGCACATTCTTTTTTTAAAACCCTGCTTTATTAAAGAGATTTATCAGATACAATACAACCACATTCATTTTGAATAACACATACATAGGCAATAACCAAGGTACACTAAAGGAACTGCTACAGCTAGTGTTGAATGTGCATGCTATTCTTTTAAATATCAATACCAATGGCCTTACGACCTCCCTTACATAGATACATAGACAGTGTCAGCAGATAAGGGCCTGTGGCCCACCCAGTCTGCCCATTTCAGCTTGTAAGTTCAGTTTATGTTTTCCAAGAAGTCTGTTGCCCCTTACTCCTTACCTCCAGAATTTCTTTGTCTATCCCATGCATTCTCAAATCCCGTGATTGTTTCAGCCCCCACCACTTCCTCTGGCAGGGTGTTCCACTTGTCCACCACCCATTCTGTGAAGAAATTCTTCCTCACGTTTCCTCTGAATCGTCCTCCCTCCAACTTCATCCCATGCCCTCTAGTCCTGGAACATCTTTTTCGCTTAAAATAGTGTATTCCTGCACCCTGTTCCTCCCTGTAAGATACTTGTATGTCTCTATCATATCCCTCTCTCCCTCCTCTCCTCCAGGGAGTACATGTTCAGTTCCTTCAACCTGTCCTCATGGGACCTGATGCAATCCATGCACCATCTTTGTTGCCCTCCTCTGAACCTTCTCTACCCTGTCTATGTCCTTACGTGAGGTAAGGTCTCCAGAACTGTACAGTGTACTCCAGGTGGGCTTCACTAGTGTCTTGTATAGTGGAATTATGACCCTCCTTTTCCTGCTGGTGATGCCCCTGCCTATGCATCCCAGCATCCTATTTGCTTTACCTGCTGTCTTGTCACACTGTTTCCCTGCCTTGAGGTCATCAGGATGATAACCCCAAGATCCCTTTCCTGCTTGGTGCATGCTATATCCTCACCTCCAACTGATATATTGTGCCAGGGTTTTTGTGCCCCATATGCATTATCTTGCACTTCCTTGCATTGAATTTCAACTGCCAAACCCCTGACCATTCTTCACGTTTCTGCAGGTCCCTTCTCATTCTGTCTACACCCTCTGGTGTGTCTACTCTGTTACAGAGCTTTGTGTCATCAGCGAACAGTGAAATTCTGCCTTCTAGGTCCTGCGCAATGTCACTGATGAAGATATTGAATAGGACCGGTCCCAGCACTGATCCCTGTGGTAACTCCACTGGTCACTCTTCCCTCTGTGGAGTGACAGCCATTTACCACCACCCTCTGTGTCCTGCTGCCCAGCCAGTTACCTACCCACCACACTACTGTCCTGCCCACACCCATATTCCCCAGTTTGTGCAATAGTCTTCTATGTGGCACAGTGTCAAAGGCCTTGCTGAAGTCCAGATAGGCCATGTCCACTGCCCTCCCCTGATCCACCTCCCTAGTCACCCAGTCAAAAAATTCAGTGAGGTTGTAAACCAAATCACGTTGCCAATTTGGGGCAGTTGTGGTGCATGTGCATTGACACCTTCAAGCAGAGCACATAATTCTGTAGGTAAAACTAACATACAGCATTGTATTTTCAGATTTCCGGATTTTGAATTGCTAGACAGCCTGTTTATTTGTCCTTTAAATGTCTGCCTGACTGTTTTTGTTAGAATGGTTACTTTTTTTTAGACAGATCTTGTTTTTCCCATGCTAGAGTGTGGATCTGCTGTGCCTTCTTGTGATGAGGTTCCTATCTCAGGTTTTCAAGCAGTTAAATCTAGGGACTTATAATGCTTTTGAGCCATTCAGATTGTGACTTTCTGTTTGCCCTTTTTTATGGTACACAAATAAAGCTTACGAATAAAAGTTTCATTACTTGTGTGATAAAGACATTTCATGTGTTGGATAAACATTGCGTGGCACTCCTAGATCTTCATCCAGGGTATCTCTTGCAGCAGGCCATACCTGTAGAACTACAGTCGCCAGGCACTAGAACCACATGGAAACTTTTCTAGCTAGCAGTCTACCAGGGGGGCCGCCCACGTTGACATTGCACACTGATGACGTCCTTACCATATGAATGTTGGTGGCCCCGCACCCTCCTCAGTTCTTTTCCCTCCATCAACCATTACACATCACACTTCATGAAAGATACTGCCAGCTTCAGTCGACCGCCTTTTTTGTTGTTTCTTTATTTTCATTTTTCTCTCCCTAGTTCCTGAAATCACTTTGTTCCCAAAGTGATTTTACTTTCTTTTTATGCTGAACTGTGCCTCTGAGAAGCTCTTTCGCTTCAGTGCCTGCGTGGAGAAGATCCTCGAAAAGGAAGGTCACAATGCCTGCATCCACTGCCTAGGCCCAGACCACGACGTGCAGGCCTGTGATCTCTGCCACCACTTTAACCAGGCTACCAGGAGGTGCTGCCAGAAGACCCTAGAGATATTTCTCCAACAGAAGGTTGCCCGTATGGAGAAGGAGCTTCAAGCCAGGAATTCCTCCACTTTGCTGGCCTTGTCCTGGAGTTCCCAGTCATCCAAGGCCCAAGATAAGTCAGCTGGGAAGCATAAGCACCGGGATAAGGATTGGGCTAAGGAGCGATCTTACACGGGTTGTTCCTATTCACCATGTCGAGTGTCGACCGCAGTGGAGCTGTCCTCCTCTTCAGGTGCTGTCCCCCCTGCCACCAATGCCATTTCCTCTACAGGGCTCGCTGAGGCAGCCACCCCCGCCAGTCTTATTCTGACAGGTTTGGGTTCATCGGCGTTGGGTGCTTCCCTTGGCCCCGCCGACCTTTCAGGCCCCTGCTATTTAGGCCCTTATTCTCCGTGGACCATCAGTCAGGTGACTCTGCTGGTTCGGCCTTGGCCATCACCAGCTCAATGCTCTCGGGGATTCAACCTACTCCCCTAACGTTGTCATCAGCTGATTCAGCAGCCCAGGTTTTGGCCTCTGGGTCCCAGTCACTGCTGGCATCACCACAGGCTGCTTCTCTGTCGTCCTCACCTCCTGAGAACCCGATAACAACACAAGCCGAAGGGCCAATGCCAGTGCCTCAGTCTGTTCCGTTGCCCTTCCCGGCCCCACCACTGACGTCGGCTTCTCTGACTCCACAGCTTGTGCCATTCACCATCCCAACACCGATATCAGTATGCTTCCAATCTATACTCTGTTCCCTGTGGGACTTTATGCAAGCTTGCCTTGCCCCTCCACAAGGGCCGGGGCAGCACCTTGGCCCCTGTACCCCAACACCCTACCTCATCCTGGGCAGGGGGACGATAATGAGTATCATCTGGACCTTCTTCCTCCCGATGACAATGAGGAAGGCATAGACAGGGATGATGGAGGTGCTAGCTCCTCACATTCTACTTCTACAGTGTCTTCCAGGGGCAAAGAGACCCCAAGGTGTGTGCTTCGGTATCCCCGATGACACTTCTTTTGTCTCGGTTACAAGGCAGTTGCATGCCGTTATGGGGTTCGAGGCAGAGGAAAAGGACCCTGCCTGACACCTTCTGTCCCACTACCTGGAGGTGCCAGACTCTCCTCCTCTCATCATACCCCCTCTGATGGAGCCTTTCAAGGATGCCACCATGGCTGCTTGGTATAGACCCATCCTGGTCCCTGCCATGCCCAGAAAGGTGGACAAGTTTTACCAGACCCCTTCGGGGAAACTGAGCTGAGCAACCTCTGGCTGACTCATTGGTCATCAGTGCTGCCCATAATCAGAGTAAGAAGCCCAAGCATCTCAGCTCTCTCCCTCCGGACTAAGAATCCAGAAAGCTGGACCTGATTGGTAAAAGGACCTTTGCCTCATCTACTCTGACCATGAGGGTCTTAAACTGCATTGCCCATATGGTCAAGTTTCAAAACCAGCTCTGGAGACAGGCCAAAGAGGCGGCCAAGGCTCTTCCAGAGGAACCTCAGATGCAGGAGTTGCTTCAGGTCCTTCAGTCCAGGGCCAACGTCGATAAGCACCTGTTGAGATCAGCTTACGATGCCACGGATGCCTCAGCTTGGGCAGCCGCAGCTGGCATTTGCCTCAGGAGGCATTCTTCTCTCAGAGTTTCAGGCTTTGTCCAAGACATGAAACAGTCCATCCTTAATGCCCCATTTAAAGGCTACAAACTCTTTGGGGCGGATGTGCAGGACCAAGCACCGACCTCCAAAGTACCGGTCTTTCAGGAATTCTAATTGCACTGTAACCTCTAGTTTGTTCAGGGATGTCAGTGCAGTAAACTGAAGTACTCTACACTCCCTCACTGATGTGTCCTCTGCAGTTCTCTTCCTTACCGATGCCCTTCTTCAAACCCAGTTTCAGCACTTCCCTCCGACCACCCGTAGTGTGACAGGTGGCTGTACTCGCTGGATTTCTAAAGACCTACTCGTTCTTATGAAGGAAAGGCATAGAAAATGGTCTGCCTATAAATCATCAACCTCCCCATCCCTGTGGAATGACTACAGACACTTTATTTATTTAATTATTATTAGATCATCGGTTTACAGACCTTTGAGTCATAGACTCATTTATAAAGGCACCTCGTCAAGCGGTCCTCAACAAGTGCAAACAGACTACTAAGACCCTGAAAAAAAATTACTTCCTCAATTTGCAGAGGGACAATCTAAGACCCTCCCCCAAGTTTTTGGTCCACCATTAGCTCTGTGGTAAACCCAAGGACCCATAGTTCATCCATGGACCTTGTACCCCCTGTGGCCTGCTTACTTAACCCTCTGAAGTTGCCCAGGCATTCAACACAAAATTTACAGACTTAACAGCCCACTGAACAAACTAACTACTGCCAACCCGACCTGCCCCAGAGATCAGCCCCCCCTCAGGTGCTGGAACCTTCTACCCTCCCTTCTACTTCAAAGCTGTCTCCCCCAAGGAGACCATCAAGCTCATCAAGAGCTTCCCAAACGGGCATCCCTGGCAGCAATGGGCCCTACCCCTTTCTCCTTAAACTCATTGCCCCTTGCATTTCCAAACCCATCGCTCTTATTTTTACCTTAGCCCTGCCCTCGTTAACCATGCTAACGCTATGGAAAAATGCTGAAGTCATCCCCATCTTTCTAGCTGGTGACCACCCATCCCCCGACCACTATAGAACCATATCCATCCCCCCACACCTGAGTAAACTGCTGGAAAAAGTGGTCCATCACCAGCTTACCAAACACACAGGAAAGTACAACCTACTGTGCCCGCAGCAATATGGTTCCGGAAACACCACAGCACCACATCTGCTCTGGCCCAATTCACAAATCATGTCATTCGTAACATGGATGAGGGGAATGCAACTGGTGCTGTATTCATGGATCTGACTAAGGCCTTGGACCTAGTCAGCCATGACCTCCTGCATACAAAACTCCAGAACCTTGGCTGCTCATCTGAAACATCACTGTGGTTCCGGAGCTATCTCTCCAGTAGTTCCCAGTCGGTAAATATCGGTACTGTCACCTCCCCAGCCATGTCAGTCTCTACAAGGGTTCCCCAAGGCTCTATTCTGGGCCCTCTACTGTTCTCCATCTTCATTAACTCCCTTCCCGTGGAGAGTATTACACGTGAGGCATTACTGTATACGGATGATGTTGTCTTATTTCACAGTGATAAATCCCTTGCAACTCTGTCCACCACCCTAACTCTGAACTCTACGGGGCTGCCTGTAAATGGTTTCTATCAAACAGGCTCCTTGTCAGTGAGAAAAAGACCAAGGGTATGCTCCTGATGTCTAGACCTCATCTTGCGAATCTCACAAAGTCAGATTCCACCCTAATGGTACTTACTCCAGAAGGCCCTCCCCTGCAGAATGTTCCCAGCTTTAAATATCTAGGTGTAACCCCCCTGCAAATGGGGGTTCCCAAAAGACTTCCAGGAGCTTGCTTGAATGCTCCAAGCCTGAATGGTGTTTGGCATTTAAGCCATTTATCAGTGAGTGTTTTTAGAACCTCTGGTACTGTCTCTTTAAGAGCTGTCTGCTTGCAGACATAATTAGTTTGTATGGGGGACTGTGTGTTTCTTTGATTGAGTACCACTCAAGCTGCTGCCAATTCACTTCATTTTTGCAGTCACTAGGAGTGCAAAGGAACCTATCTGAAAGATGTAACTGTTTGCCAGAAATTATTTAGAGTAATAATGAAATTACAGTTTGTCTAACCTGCTTTTTGCAGTCAGAACTGTGTCTGCTAGTTCCCATTCTAGTTTTGAACTGCTGAACTGGACCAATCAGTGTGGGTAAGCTAGCTCTAAAATGGTGCCTTGGACGAATCAGAACTTGACTCATAATCTGAGCCAGCCACAAGAGGATTGTATGGGCAGTGACTCTGGGAGATGTAGTTTAGACTTCAGTGCCTTTTTGGACCAACAGCAGCAGTCTATTGTGAGTGACAGCCAATCCAGTCAAGAACTGGGAGGAACTCAAAGGAAGTGCCCGGTTTTGTCGGTTGGAGTTGAGTTGAGCTTTAGCAGTGAAGAAGGAAGGAGCCTGTGCTTTTCAGTGTGCAGTTTTAGTCAAAAAGCGTGTAAGGCCCAGAGTTCCGGTCTGCAGCTGTGTAACAGCATGTAGGACTGAATCCGTCCTGTGAAAAGAATCAAAGGATCTCTGAAGAGTAGAAACCAGGCTCACCCCTGAAGACTGGAAGAATTGCTGAAAATTGCACTCGGTCTGTCAGGAACTGAATCTGCTGTGTGTTCTCCGGTATTGTGCAGTAATTGCGATCGGATACAGATGCAGCCTGCCTGGTATAGTGCTTTCTTTTATATGGATGTGTGAAGAGGTTTGTGTACCTCAAGTGAGCCCTGCTGACATTGAAGGACCCTATCTTATTTGGAGGTCGTGAGTACTAATTCAGGGTCGCTCCTGTTGAATTGCCACATTAAATCCAAATGAAATTACTGTACTGCTGACTGTTTAATTCTCCTTTTTCTGTGTGAAAGGGCCCCACCAGCTGCCACGGTTTGGACTAGCCACTAGGGCTTGGGTACCCAGGGACAGTAACTGATAGGGATAGGCCTGTGCACAGAGCCATAGGTAGATTATTAGAGTGATAAGCTAATTAACCTGATTTCCTGTCCTTGTTATATCCCCTAAATAAATCAGAGCTGCTTGTTTCAGCAAAGTTATACTGCCTGAGGTATTTGTCTATGTTAAAGTACTGTACTGTGATTGTTGCACTGTATCTCATTTCACAGGAGGTCCCAGTGCCGAACCAGACCTGGGGTAAGTGTATACTGTGAAGGTAATTCTGATATATTGTGTGGGCCACTAGTGGGAAGAAAGGGGTTGCAGTGTCCCAGAGGGCTGTGACCAAGTTAGTTTAACTATTGCAAACCCTGACCTCTGGGTGGAGGCACCCCATTGGATCCAGGCCCTCAACCTGTTAGTGGCAAATCAGGCAGGGTAGTAGCCCCTGGGATAGCGCCATCTAGGGTTACATCTTGGAGGCTCACCGCTGGGATTGTGTGTCCTCTAGTGGCCATATTCCAGAACCACTGTTAAGAAAAAATGGGTACCCGACAGAAGTGGCTGTGCACCGGCTGGTGGAGTGGTGTACTGGGAGGAGATCGACCCCAAAATGCTATGCTTATCCTGGACATCCCCTGGGTATCAATACGGACACTGTGCAGGAGTACTTTCCAAGGTGGAAGGTTTACAAAACCCTGTGGTGGTGGGTCGGCATGCTAATCTGCTCACCCACACTTTCCTGGCCCTAGTAGAGTTTAAGGATCCCATAGATAGCTCCAAAGTGCCACAGACCATTACCCCAGAGGAGCCCTCACTGCTTGGAGAGTGATAA
Organism: Neoceratodus forsteri; assembly: GCA_016271365.2. Lineage (NCBI taxonomy): Eukaryota > Metazoa > Chordata > Ceratodontiformes > Ceratodontidae > Neoceratodus > Neoceratodus forsteri. The sequence continues at coordinate 1,630,806,656 of CM057453.1, forward strand.
CTAAGGACAGTAAAGACCTGGGGAATCAGCCCCACCACTATCTGAAACTTTTGAGGAGAAATTTGCTGAATGGTTGCTGGGAGAGGGAAAACTGTGGAGGACTTGAAGAAACTATTCTTGCTCACCTGGGGTGTTCCTCCCCAACACCCTCCTGCTCCAGTGCCCGTAATGGTGGCTGAACCAATGCAGACTCCTATTTCTGCACCTGCCATTAGTCACGACTCTTACCAAGGTTGAGGATCTTCTCTGGCACCTCCCCACCCCCAAGGGGAGGATGACTGGGAGACCTGGATAGACTATGTTGCCCCTAGTGCTAGAATGGCAATGCTCGGAAGGCAAAAGCTAAAGAGGGTTAGTGAGAGCCCGAGGTCCTGCCCTGGCTACCATCCGTGCTAAACGGGCCAGTAACCCTGAAGCGACTGCACAGGCCTCATCTTGAGGCCTTGGAGAATGTGTATGGGAGCCCAGATTCTGATGAGGACCTATGGTGGAGAGTAAGAAATGCACAACAGTACCAAGGGAGTTGTTGTCTGTGTATGTCTCGGCTGGAAAAATTGTTGCAAGAATGCCTCAGAAAGGGTAGTTTGCCAGCGATTGAACTGGACCGAACCAGACTGGACAGAATCCTTAAGTCTGCCCTCTCTCAGAACTGCTGTTGCTTCTCAGTTACGCCTGGCAAATCGACTGGAATCCCACCTCCTATGATGAGTTAATGAGAGAAATTGAGGAGTTGAGAAAAGGCGACCTCGGAGGTACCTGCACCAACAGCTGTGGCACGACCCGAGTGACTGAGGGTGACCCATCAAGTGAAGTTCAGGGCAGAGGTTGACAGTCAATGAGTGCTCTGACAAGGAAAAGATATGCCACAATGGGGCGAACTGTTGAGAGAGATCCGGAATTCAAAAACAGTCCCTTTATGAAGGCCACGCCTGCAAGTACGGGCCCTGACCTATATCCGACTGCATCTGCTATGGGGTGGGGTACCCACCCATGTATCTCCTGCTGATAACAGCTCCAAACTCATTCCTTGACCATGGAAGTGGAGAAACTGACGAGATGTCTCCAAATGCTTATCACGCCGCAGACAGAGATGGCACCCAGGTTTCCAGTTAGTAATACCCCGCCCTGGCTCCCAGTGTGGCGCCCGGCCAGCTCAAACTCCAGAAAGTATGTTTTGCTATAATTGTGGGAAAGATGGGCACATGAAAGGGAATGCCAGTCCCCAAAGACACTGACAAAGTTGCATATAGGCTACAAGGAGAGCTTGGAGAAGAAATCAGTGGTTAAGAGGTGCACGACATGATCCCAGTGAGGGCACCAAAATGCTAATTCACGTCCTTTGTGGCAAGGTCAGTTGCCCAGGCCCCCACTACCGCCTCCAGACTGGTCCAGAATAGTGGGTCCCTCCATGGAGACCACTGTAAAGGTGAATGGAGTGTCTACAAGAGCTGTATTAGACAGTGGCTCCCAAGTGACAATTATGTTCCAGGATTGGTATCAGAAGCATTTGTCAGACGTACTTACAACCATTAGAAGGACTGCATGTATGGGGGTTAAGTGAGAAGGCCTACCCCTATTCCGGGTATATCCGAATTTGGCTGTCTTTCCCCACCTCCGTGGCTGGAGTGGCGAACAAGTAGAGACCCTAGCCTTAGTGTGTCCCCCCACTGGACTGTATGATGGTGTCCCTTGTTGATTGGAACAAATGCTCATATGTTCGGAAGGCTGGCACAGTTGTGTTATGAAAACAGGGTCAAAGACTAGTAGAGCTTTAAGAGTTCAGCTTTAATTAAGAAGGCCTATGAGGCACAGAGATGCTGAAAAACAGAACCAGAGGAACCGGTCGGAATTGTATGGAAGAAGGATCCTGAGTCTCTGATCCTGGCGCCAAATGCCCAGTGTACCTTACAGGAGAGGTCCTGATCAGAAAGGATGTTAAGAATAAAATATTAATGTTGGATGCACCAGGCGATGGAAAATTGCCAGAGGGACTGCTGGTCAAGCCTTAGTATTTTGCCCGCTAGAGCCCATGCTTATGCCAGAAGGGTAATGGTCCAAGTTCATAATGTGTCTGAAAGAGACATTCGAGTAAACAGAGGTTGCATCCTGGCTAATGTGCATTGTGCAGACACTGCAGTGCTACCCAGCAGCAAGAGTTCAAGGAAGAATGACAGAGTAACGCCTGACTTGTTTGATTTCGGCGACTCCCGCTGCCAGCTGAATGGAAAGTGAGGATCAGTGAGAAGCTTGCCCAGAGAGACCAGGTGTTTTCTTTAAAGGAATGGGATGTAGGATGCGCAAGGAGCTGAGCACAATATCCGCTGCATGACGAAAGACCATTTCGTGAGAGGTCTCGACGCCTGGCACCTGCTGACATAGATGATGTGAGACGGCATCTGCAAGAGATGTTAGCTGCTGTTGTAATACAAGAATCCAGAAGCCCTATGCTCCCCATTGTGTAGTGAGGAAAAGAATGGAACAGTAAGGATGTGTGTGGATTATCGCACTTAAACGGCGGACTATCCTGATCAGTACACAATGCCCGCATTCAGGATGCTTTGGACTGCCTAAACGGAGCAAGTGGTTCTCTGTGCTGGATCTCCCAGTGGGTACTACCAGATCCCGATGGCCCCAGAGGGACCGTGGAGAGACGGACTTTATCTGTCCGCTTGGCTATGAATTCATGAGGATGCCTCAAAGGGATTTCAGGTGCCCCAGCCACTTTTCAACGATTGATGGAGCGTGCAGTGGGGACATGAACTTACTAGAGTGCCTGGTATACCTAGATGATGTTATTGTGTTTGGCAGCTCACTGGAGGAACATGAGAGCAGATTATTTAAGGTATTGGACCGACTGGAGGACTTTGGCCTAAACTGTCCATTGATAAGTGTCAATTCTTTCAAACATCAGTAAAGTATGTGGACACATAGTATCCACCGAGGAATAGAGACCGACCAAGTAAAGTTGAGGCCTTGACCACCTGGCCACAGCCCAAAATCTAAAAGAACTGCAAAGATTCCTGGGATTCTGAGTGTTATCGGCGCTTCATCAAGGACTATTCAAGAGTGATCCGCCTTTACTTAACCTTACTCAAGGGTATCCTCAACCCACAAAAAATACCAAAAGTCAGCGCCCCTCAAGACTGAAAGAGTGTATTTTCATCCGAGTGAAGTATTTGGGGCCGCTGGACTCCTGATTGTGAGACTGCTTTTCATGAGATCATATATCAACTTACCCATGCTCCAGTGCTGGCCTATGCCGATCCAAGAAAACCTTCGTCCTGCACACTGATGCTAGCTTGCAAGGGTTGGGGCTGTTGTACCAAGAGCACGAGAATGGCCTGAGACCAGTGGCCTTTGCCAGAGAAGCCTGACCCCATCCGAAAAGAACTATCCTGTACATAAGTTAGAGTTCCTAGCTTTGAAGTGGGCTATTGTTGACCAATTCCATGAGTACTTGTATGGGGCTAAAATACTAGTAAAACTGACAATAATCCTTTGACCTATGTGCAGACCTCAGCTAAGTTGGATGCCACTGGCCATAGGTGGCTTTCTGCATTATCTACATATGACTATGCTCTCGAATACCGAGCAGGTCTGAACCACATAGATGCTGATGCTCTCTCCGGAGGCCTGTTCCCCAGAATGATTGGGTCCGATTGGCAGAACCTGACATTCGGGCACTCTGCGGAAGTTTGACAGGGAGGAACAAATGTCCAGGACGCAGTGGACTGCATAGTGTAGGATTGCTTGGGACCCTCTGAGAATTGCATACCTGCTGTTATTGCCACTTTTCTGCAATAGACATTGGTGCACTGCCTCAGCTGGACAATGACAGTAGCCCGTGGGCTCAATCCCGCGATCCTAATGATCAAAGCAGCTTTAGAAGCCCTCATGCAGGAAAAGATGTCCAAATTTACGCCCACTGATTTGAGAACTGCACTGTTATACAAAGAAGGTCCTAAGTTGAAACTGATCAATAAACTGTTATACAGAGAAACAGTAGACAGAGGGGACAAGTAGACAAACAACAACTAGTGCTGCCCACTGCCTTTCGAGACTCAGTACTGAGGTCCTTGCACAACCAATGGGGCACCTTGGTATAGACAGAACACTTGACTTGGTGAGATCCAGATTCTATTGGCCAAGATGGGGCTGATGTGAGCAACACATTCGAACTTGTAGTCGCATGCACAGAGGAAAGCTGCTCCCAGAGGGCTGCCCCCTTGTTAACATAACCACCAGTGCACCCATGGAGCTGGTCTGTATTGATTTTCTAAGTTTGGAGTCAGATCAAAGAAATATCAGTAATGTGCTGGTGGTCACTGACCATTTCACGAGATATGCCCAAACTTTCCACCAAAGACCAGAAAGCATCCACTGTAGCAAAGTACTTGTAGAAAACTTTTTCTTCACTATGGGCTCCACAAAGAATCCATTCTGATCAAGGGAGAGACTTTGAGAGTCGCCTGATCAAAGAGATGCTTCTCTGTGGGAGTGCGAAAGTCCAGAACCACTCCCACCACCCCAGGGGACCCACAGCCTGAACGCTTCAACCGCACTTTGCTAGATATGCTAGGCACCCTGCACCCAAAGGACAAGCCTAGATGGAGCCAACAATTAGCACCCTGGCACATGCTTATAACTGCACCAAAGTGATGCCACTGATTCTCCCCTACCGCCTGATGTTTGGAAGAGAAGCTCGACTACCAGTAGATGTGTGTTTTGGGGTCTCTCCTGATGGGGTTCAAGCTGACAACTATTTACAGTATGTGCAAAAGTTAAAGGCCCAGCTAACTCATGCATACCAACTGGCTCAAACCATGGCTGCCAAAAGAAATCTGGCCAACAAAGAAAGGTATGATAAAAAGGTGAAAGCACAGGAACTCCAGGAGGGAGATCGGGTATTGCTAAGAAATCTGGGACTGCATGGCAAGCACAAGATTGCTGACAGATGGCACCATCTCCCTCACATTGTAGTGGGCAAACTAGATGATCTGCCAGTGTACAAAGTAAGGCCTGAGAATAATTCAAAAGATGTAAAACAATGCATAGAAATCATTTACTGCCCATTGGACAAATCTTAATTGAGTCTGAGCCCTAGAAGATGCCCCTCTGGACCAGTGACTAGAGCTGCTGCTAAGAAAAGATCAAGAAAGTCTGCACCTACAGAAGCAAAGTTAAAGTGTTCCCTCCACAAGTCCCAGTTGAGCATGACTGTCAGTCCATATCGGAAGAAAGTGAGTGACTTTGAATACTATCCTTCTTACGAACTGAGTCAATTGTTTCGGGCAATCCCTAGTCAATACTGGAGATGAAGCTGGGCCTTCTGGACTGTCTAAGCCCCCAGTTTTATCCCTGGAGCCAATGCTTCCAGAAAGTGAAGTGCAAAGCATCAGATCAGATGAAATGGAATCATTGTGCATGGTTGAACTGTTTGAGCTTTCAGGGAGGAAAATGATAGACTGGGCAGACTGGTGATACACCGAACAAGAAGAGTATTTTGAGTGCCCTGACAGTCCACTGCCAGTGTCCGAAAGCTCTCCATGCGAGCCAAATGTTGTGGACTCAGAAACTGTAACTCCTGGAGCTGAAAGTGCCCCAAGTTCTAGCCTCTCTACCCCCATGGAGACTCCCGACAAGTGAGGACAATGCTGAAAATGAGGCTCAGAGTGCAGAGACTATAACAGTTCCCCCTAGAAAGACTGGTCGAGCTGTAAAGCCTGTGGTGCACCTCAGTTATGATTCCCTTGGGAGGCCTGTGGATTTGCCTCTCAATGTTGTCCATAAAGGAGTGTATGTGTCCCCGAGCTCATTGCCCAAACTGAGCATCAGTGCTAACTCCAAGTTACTTGTGTTGCCCTCTAAGTATGGTGCCCTTGCCCCATCCAGCCCCAAGGTAACTGATAGGGAAGGGCCTCCCTCTCTTCAGGTTTCATGTACAAGAGGTAATAACTTGAGTTATGGTAAAATGTGTATGTAATACTGTGTAAAGAGTGATGTACTGCAATGTTTCAGAAATGTGTTCTTGGTAAAATGATATATTGACTGATGATTACATGTGCGAGCCTAATGCAAATGTATATGGTTGCAGTTGAAACTTATAGGAGTGACTTGCATGCCGGACAAGCTTTCCCAGGCCAGGAAGGGTGTAACCCCCCTGCAAATGGGGGTTCCCAAAAGACTTCCAGGAGCTTGCTTGAATGCTCGAAGCCTGAATGGTGTTTGGCATTTAAGCCATTTATCAGTGAGTGTGTTTAGAACCTCTGGTACTGTCTCTTTAAGAGCTGTCTGCTTGCAGACATAATTAGTTTGTATGGGGGACTGTGTGTTTCTTTGATTGAGTACCACTCAAGCTGCTGCCAATTCACTTCATTTTTGCAGTCACTAGGAGTGCAAAGGGAACCTATCTGAAAGATGTAACTGTTTGCCAGAAATTATTTAGAGTAATAATGAAATTACAGTTTGTCTAACCTGCTTTCTTTGCAGTCAGAACTGTGTCTGCTAGTTCCCCATTCTAGTTTTGAACTGCTGAACTGGACCAATCAGTGTGGGGTAAGCTAGCTCTAAAATGGTGCCTTGGACGAATCAGAACTTGGACTCATAATCTGAGCCAGCCACAAGAGGATTGTATGGGCAGTGACTCTGGGAGATGTAGTTTAGACTTCAGTGCCTTTTGGACCAACAGCAGCAGTCTATTGTGAGTGACAGCCAATCCAGTCAAGAACTGGGAGGAACTCAAAGGAAGTGCCGGTTTTGTCGGTTGGAGTTGAGTTGAGCTTTGGCAGTGAAGAAGGAAGGAGCCCTGTGCTTTTTCAGTGTGCAGTTTTAGTCAAAAACGTGTGTAAGGCCCAGAGTTCCGGTCTGCAGCTTGTGTAACAACTTGTTAGGACTGAATCCGTCCTGTGAAAAGAATCAAAGGATCTCTGAAGAGTAGAAACCAGGCTCACCCTGTAGAAGACTGGAAGAATTGCTGAAAATTGCACTGGTCTGTCAGGAACTGAATCTGCTGTGTGTTCTCCGGTATTGTGCAGTAATTGCGATCGGATACAGATGCAGCCTGCCTGGTATAGTGCTTTCTTTTATATAAATGTGAAGAGGTTTGTGTACCTCAAGTGAGCCCTGCTGACATTGAAGGACCCTATCTTATTTGGAGGTCGTGGAGTACTAATTCAGGGTCGCTCCTGTTGAATTGCCACATTAAATCCAAATGAAATTACTGTACTGCTGACTGTTTAATTCTCCTTTTCTCTGTGTGAAAGGGCCCCTACCAGCTGCCACGGTTTGGACTAGCCACTAGGGCTTGGGTACCTAGGGACAGTAACTGATAGGGATAGCCTGTGCACAGAGCCATAAATGAGATTATTAGAGTGATAAGCTAATTAACCTGATTTCCCTGTCCTTGTTATATCCCCCTAAATAAATCAGAGCTGCTTGTTTCAGCAAAGTTATACTCGCAGGTATTTGTCTATGTTAAAGTACTGTACTGTGATTGTTGCACTGTATCTCATTTCACAGGAGGTCCCAGTGCGGAACCAGACCTGGGGTAAGTGTGTACTGTGAAGGTAATTCTGATATATGTGTGGGCCACTAGTGGGAAGAAAGGGGGGTTGCAGTGTCCCAGAGGGCTGTGACCAAGTTAGTTTAACTATTGCAAACCCTGACCTCTGGGTGGAGGCACCCGCCATTGGATCCAGGCCCCTCAACCTGTTAGTGGCAAATCAGGCAGGGGTAGTAGCCCCTGGGATAGCGCCATCTAGGGGTTACATAGGCATCACGCTCGACCCTTCCCTTTCTTTCTCGGAACATATTAACAATAATTTATGATGGGTAAACCAGAAACTTGGGATCGGTTACAGACTAATACACTACCTTACCTCAGATGCACGCCTAGCCATTGCCCAAGGCAACCTCCTCCCCTACTGGACTACTATGTCCTGGTCTACTCCCAGGTATCCACCTCTCTGCACTCCAAGCTCACTACCGTATATAACAGTATTTGCGGGTTTGCACTCTTGGCAGCCTTCTCCACACATCACTGCACCCTATACTGTTCCTTATGGTGGCTCCCTCTCCAAGTCCGCTATGACTATGCACTTGGCTGCATCATTGATAGTGCTATTAGAGGGGACAAACTATTGCCTTATTCATCCGTAATCAAGCATAGGGTTGCTCCCAGGTGCCTCTGGGAATCCTCAGTCCCACTACTGGAGGTTCCCAGGATTTCTGCAGTCCTGGGAAGCAAAGCCCTGTCTGTCACTGCCCTAACTCTGGAACAGACTCCCTGCTTCTCTCTACTTACTGGACTCCCACCTTACTTTTAAAACTCGCCTCAAAGCCTGGTTACGGTCAGAAGCCACTTGTTCCTGTTCCTCAGGCTGACCTCGTAACTTTGTCCGCTCCCTCACTTTAAGGCCCCAATTACATCCCTTCCCTAAATAGAGGGCACCCTTGCATGCTTTATAAATCACCTAGCACTTACTACTTCTCCTAAGTAGCTGCATTTCTGTGTTTATATAATGGCATTCTAGCATGTATGGAATTTGTAACGCAAAGTGTATTGTATTTGTAACATAACTTGTAGTTTTTCTCTGTTTAAACCATTGTATCGTTTTCATTTTCTGATGTCTGTAATCTTATACTCTGCCTGCCTTCCTGATGTAACAAAATTGTTCTGTACACTGCCTGTATTCTCATTGTGCCATCTACATGGCCCAGGTCATGCCTGAAAATGGTCCCTTGGATCAGTGCACCTACGCAGTTAACAAATAAATAAATACTTTCAGACCTGCAAGCTTTCCGCAGGACTCTCTGGTTGATACACTCCTTGTATCACACCCAATTGAAAAGTGGGCAGAAAGTGCCCTTCCTCAGTGCCTCCCACAGACCAAAGCCTGGCCCTAAGCCTCAGGGCAAATGTAGAGCAGTCTTCACCTTGCCCAGCCCTTCCCCCACCTCTGGTAAGGCCCCAGAGGAGGAGGGGTAGCTCCAGCCGTAGGTCCCACTTCAGCCTGACACTTTACTCTGCCTCCCTCCCTCCCTCCGGTACTGCAGGAGGCGGCAGTAGGTGGCCATTTCTTCCTACACCTCGACAGGTGGTGGGAACTCGTTACAGATGCTTGGGTTCTGCAGCTCATAGAGCACGGCCACACTCTGGAACTACTGTAGTGGCCTCCGGAACAAGTTGCAGGTCAGTCCGGTTACCCCCCCCCCCCAAAACCACTTCACCAGTGCTCTGGGAGGAGAGTTACACATTGATGAGAAAGAAAGCCATAGAAGCTGTCTCGGAGGATCAGAGAGACAGGGGGGGTTCTACCCCCATTTCTTCCTGGTTCCCAAATGCACAGGGGATCTCCGGCTCATCCTGGACCTCTGCAGTCTAAATTTTTACATCCAGTATAAGACGTTTGTTTGTTTGTTTGTTTTATTTTTTCACCAGGAAGGTGACTGAGCACAGCCCTTTTTCAGTCATGCCTGACATAAAATATAGAATACAAAACAGTAACATTAAGTAAAAAAAAGAGACATTCTTATACAAAATAAATAGTACAATAAAAAGAGGAAAAACACAGTAAGAATATGCACAGTTCAAGTACTATCACAAGAACAATAAGTCAGTTGATTAAAATGATATGTAGGGGGCGCTGATGAGCAGCTAACGAGACAGACGTGCCATAACACCACTCCACGCTATCTGCTGATTAAAATCAAAATTAGAGAGGAAAAAAGTTGGCTTTGCGATTTTATAGTGACACGAACTTGTCTGGGAAAGTGTTATGGAGGAATATTTGGTGTCTACTGCTGGGAAGAGTCAGCGCATCGCTGGAAAAGCAGGGAAGAAAGTAGCTGTTCCTATGGCCTCCACGTCGGGTGAAAGCGCGGGCAAAATCTCCCTGTCCGTAGCTGAAATAGGGGCACTAGGTCGAGAAGTTACAGGCCAGGTGATTGCTGCACTAGAGCCCAGATTGCTGAAACTGGAGGAAAAGATTGATTTAAAACTCCAGGAAGTGCTTGAGCAACAGGCTGCGCATTCAAGTAGACTAGCGGAGGCTGAGGAAAGGATTTCACGGTTGGAAGATGAAAATGCTGAGACGCCAAGGCAGATCGTACAACTACAGAAGGAACTGGAGAAGTTAAAGGAAGCAATGGACTATCAGGAAAATTATTATCGACGACTCAATCTTAGGTTGAGAGGCTTACCAGAAGGTGCGGAGAAAGGAGATGTGATGAACTTCTGTGCCAGAACACTCCCGGAGCTGCTAGGAGTTCAGCCTAAACGTGGTAGCATCAAGCTGGAACGGGCCCATCGAGCTGTAATGCCACGACCCTCAGATCATCAATCCCCTCGACAGATAATCATCCGTTTTCATGCCTTTCAGGATAGAGAGGCGATTTTGAGAGCCTACAGAGGGAAGGGCAAGCTTGAATATGAAGGGGCCCATATATTTATATCCCAAGATTATTCCTTGCGACTTCTTCAAAAACGAAAGGTGTTTAACCCGCTAATGGCTCAACTAAGAAATCTCAAGGTTGAAAATTTCATGGTCTACTCTGCAGTGTTGAAAATAAAATATAAGGGTGCGACATACTCCTTCTGGGAGCTCAACAAGGCAGAAGTATTCTTGGTAGATCTGCAGAAGAAGTTGGGTAAATGATGATTTGGACAAGGCCTACCAGAAGTCGAACACTGAGTTTGTTGCCGTTGCAACAACCGAGTTAGAAATGCTTTTCTTTCTGATTATGTAATTGGAGCAGCTGAGATGGGAATTTGGGGACAGCCTGTCACTCACCCGGAATTTGGATGACTTGCCTGGAGGCCCCTATGATGAGAGACTGGGACAGGTTGTTGGCCCGAAATGAAAAAGGTTGGCTACTCTGGTTGTTTTCCTCTTTCGGACGTCCTGATAGGCAGATGGTGAATAACTGGGATAGCCCTCTGTGGCGGTGAAAGTAACGCTCCTAGAAGTACAAGAAGGTCAGAGGGTCGCAGAGAGGAACCGGAGGGCTTACTTGTGAGTTCGGGGAGAAGGGAAGGCCTAGCACGTATGTTTGAGGCGTGGCCTACCCCCTTTTCCTCGCGACATTAGGCTTGCCTGAGCGAGATGCCATCGGGGAGAGAGAGGAAGAATACCATCGGGGAACAGGGAGAGAAAGGGCCTACTGGGACAGGAAGATGGGACTGGAATGGGGAAGCCGGTTAGGGGAGATCCTGACGTGCCTCCCTAAGGGACTCGGGATGAAGTAAAGTCCGACAGGGCTGTGCACAACCGAGCGTAGTCGGGGTGAATGAAGGGCAAGGCCGCACAGGGAAATATGGTAACGGGTTGTAGGGGGCTGAACTCTCTCCTGCTTACATTATATAACAAATGCCAATATGTTCTTTCTCTATTATATTGTTCAGTATAGAGTGGAGGCTGTGGCGGGGCACTGACGTCACTGGACGGGGTTTATAGGCACTTATGCAGGAAATGCATTTGGTGTCATCTGTGGGGGTGGGGGGCAAGGTTGGAGGAAAAGGCAATATGGGGGGTTATTTCATTGGAGTGATCAATCGGAGAAGGGAATTAGAAGGAAACTAGGAAGAAATTGCCATACTCGATACATGGGGTGGGGGTCAATGTTGTTGTTACTTTGTTATCTTGTTGTTATTTCAACGTTTGTTGTTATATGCATCTCATGCTGAATATGAAGGACAGTACTGGCGCGGGGTGTTGGAGGTTATGGGGGGGGGTCACTTGGTAGGCTTCTGTGCAGAGAAAAACCAGGGAAAAGAATATGGGTAGCAAACATGGCTTAACAGTGGTCTCCTGGAATGTGCGAGGGATCACGAATCCGATCAAATGCACAATGCTTTTAACAGTGCACAGAAAAAGGGGTACGCAAGTAGCAGAGACCCACCTATCAGATGTTGTGCACGCAAAATTGGCTGGGGGTGGGTAGGGAAATATTTTGCAGCTTCCTACTCCTCACGGAAACGTGAGGTGGCTGTTCTGCTGCACAGGAGCCTGCCATTTGAAGTCCAAAGAGTGGTGAAAGACCATAAAGAAGGCAGATATGTCTTTGTGGTGGGGCAATTGTGTGGGGAACAAATCACATTTGGCAATGTGTATGCACCTGCTGCGTATGACCCGAAATTTTTTCCTGAGCTGTTGGATCTTCTAGTTAAGGAACAGTTCCCTGGCTTGGTATTAGAGGGAGACCTCAATGGTGTGTCAGACCCAATTATGGATCATTCCGGAGGGAAAGGGAGAAGGCCAGAGACACTAAACCAATGGTGGCTGGGTACATTAGACCTTGAATTAATAGATAGTTGGAGAGCAGTAAATCCAGGGGCCAGAGAATATACATTTTCCTCGAACCCACATGGGACCTGGACAAGTATCAATTTTATCCTGGTCCCTTGGTAATGGAATGATAGATTAATTGATGTCTCGCATAGCCCGATCCACATCTCGGATCACGTGATGGTGATTGGGAAGAATAGGATGCAAGGGATAAGAGACGCACCACCGCAATGGAAATTCCCTACATATATGCTTCCCAATAAAGAATTCAGAGAGTACCTGTTGAAACAATGGTGTTTCTATAAAGAGACTAACCAAGGTTAAGAGGTACCCAGATCTGTGTTTTGGGATGCGGGGAAGGCCTTCTTGCGAGGCTCCATAATTGCATACATGGCTAGGGTTAAAAAAGAGAAGCAAGAAAAGAGACAGAAACTAGAGAAACAGCTTAAGGAATTGGAAAAACACATGGCTCAGGGTGAGGGGAGCGCAGTAGGCCGCCTGTTAACATCTACGAGGGAGGCATTGAATTCTCTGTTGTGTGGAGAAGCTAGGAGATCATGGTTCTGCGCTAAACGCCATATGTTTGAGTGGTCCAATAAACCGGGCCCATTGATGGTTCAGCTTATGAGGGGGGGCAAGTGCCCTACTAGGATAATAGGGATAAGAGATAGGGAGGGCAGGGTGCATAGGGAGGCAGGGGCGATGAGAGATTGTTTCCAAAGATTTTATGCCCAATTATATAAAGCAGAATGTAAGGAAGGGGGGCGGAGGATGCAGGAATTCCTGGACAGGATAGAGTTACCAAGGCTAACAGTGAGTCAGAGGGATCGCCTAAACCCACCAATCACAAAGGAAGAAGTTATAAAAGCTACTGGCAGAATGCAAAAAGGGAAAGCGGGTGGCCCAGATGGATTTCCACTGGAATTTTATAGAGCGCTAGGGGGCCAGCTAGCGAATACATTAAGTGAGGTCTTTCAGGAAGATAAGGGAGAGGGACAGCCTCGGATACCGGACACCTGTTATGATGCCATGATATGCCTGATACCTAAGCCGGGCAAGGAGTTAGTGGAATGTGCCTCATATAGACCGATTTTGTTACTAAATTGTGACCTTAAGATCTTGGCCAAGATTTTGGCGATGAGGCTGGAGGATTATCTGCCTGCGTTGATACACCCAGACCAGACCGGGTTCATAAAGGGGAGGTTATCCTATCATAACATGCGTAGATTGCTCAATGTGGTTTGTAGGGCTGGGCAAGAGACAGAGAAAACATCGTTATATCTATGGGCCTTGAAAAAGCTTTTGATAAGTGAAGTGGAATACCTCTTTGAGGTGTTGGCGGATTTAGGTCTGGGGGGTCATACGTTGGGTGGATCAAAGCTATGTATCAGGCCCCTACAGCAAGAGTCTTGGTTAATGGGACACTCTCAACACCGCTTAATATGGAGAGGGGCACACGACAGGGGTGTCTGTTATCGCCGCTGTTATTTGCTCTGGCTTTAGAGTCTTTGGCGGCAGCAATAAGGCAGTGTCGGAGGATCCAGGGTATTAAGGGGGGGGGTATGCATAAGGTCACCTTATATGCAGACAATATGTTGCTATTTGTTAGAGACCCGAAGAAATCTATGCCGGTGTTACTGGAACTGATAGAGAAATTTGCCACATTTTCGGGGTATAAAATTATCCTAAGTAAATCTGAAATGCTTTGTTTCCCTAAGATGGAGGCTATCGATAAGCAATGGAGAATACAGGGTCGAGAATCGTGTCTTACTTATTTGGGCATTAAAGTGGGTAGGACAATTGGGTCCTTGTATGAGTTAAACTATACACCGCTCCTTAAGGTGATAGAAGCGGACTTGAGGAGATGGATGCAACTGCCTATAGCCTGGTTAGGGCGAATTAATTTATTAAAAATGAATATCCTGACCAGGATCCTGTAAACTATGCAGATGATCCCTATGCACCTAGTTAAAGGGGACATTATGAGGGTAGAGAAGCGGGCTGCACAGTTTATTTGGAGGGGACACAAACCGAGAATGCATCTGCAGAGACTAAAGGCTGAGACGACTAGGGGAGGTCTGAATTTCCCAGATATAACAAATTATTACTTAGCTATCCAGCAACGCTATGTTGCTGACTGGGTATATATTGCCCGGCAGTGGCAAGCTGGGTTACGGTGGAACAATGGGGGTGCCAGGGACGTTTATCCGCATACCTACACTCTAAGGGTAGACAGGCTTATGCTGCCCAAGGAGGTCGTAATCCTTTAGTAAGGTCGGTATTGGAGGAGTGGAACCTTCTAAGGAAATCTAGGGGGATTAATAAAGGGGAAACATTATTATTACCACTAGAGGGGAACCCTTTTTTCTTGCCGGGGCTTGAGGACAGAAGGTTCAAGGAATGGGAAAGGAAGAGAGTTAATGTGGTCGGTAAGGACACATTGTGTACCCTGGAAGATATTGTAAGAGAGAGGGGCCTACAAGGACAGCAAACCCTGCGGTACCTACAATTGCGGGCATTTTTATCAAAGATAGAGAGGGGTGGGGGGAAACACATGGGTGGGGATAGTGAAGACAATGATACATAGGACGCAAGTGGATCCTAAAGGGTATATAGGTAAGATGGTAAAGGTAGGGAGGGAAAGTTCCCAGACTGTACGCAGAAAATCAAGCAATTGTGGGAAAAAGATCTGGGTTTCCAGATTTCTGAGAATAATTGGAGACAGATGTTGGTGGGACATGTGGGTCTCTCTGTCTGCAATAAGTTCAAGGAAGCTTTTTATAAGTTTTTGCATAGGGCATATTACCCACCGACGGTAGTGCATAGGGCACACCCATCTATTTCTCCTCTCTGCGATAGATGTGGAGAAGAAAGAGGGACATACATTCATTCCTTCTGGAGTTGCAGGGTATTAAGAGTTTTTTTGGACTAAAATATGTGCAGAAATAACACAAATGGCGGGGATCCCCATACCAGTGGACCCTGTAGTGGGATTATTTGGTATGTCTCCAGGGGAAGCAGAGGAATGGGAGCATTTCCCATGGTGGATCAGAGTAATGCTGGTAATGGCCAGACATTGTATCCAAAACACCTGGGTTAGCCATGTGGTGCCTACCAGCCTCCAATGGCGCCAGTTAATTTTACAGAACTTGGCCATGGAAAAGCTGACACTGGCATTAAGTGATAGGCAGGATTCATTCTATAGGGAATGGGCCCCCTTTTTGACAACATTAAATAATGAAGAGATGATTATCTTGCATTGTGGGGTGGAGCAGGAGTAGGATGGGATATCTCTTGTATGTGTTTGCCCCCATGCCTGCTTTATTGTATTATCGTCTGGTTTGAAGATATGAAAAAGATATGGGTTTAGTAAAGATAACTGTGAATACATAGAAGTAAATTAAATGAGAAAAGGGAGAAACTATGAAGAGAAGCCCCAAAATGTATTAATAATGAACTATGAGATGCATTTGTTTATGTGTATGTCTGTATGTCATTGTGTACTGTAGTTGTTGATCTTACCATAAAATCAATAAACAAATTATACAAAAAAAAATGATATGTAAGCATTTTTTAAAGTGCTTTATGGATTTTGCCTTTTTAGTGAGTTGTGATAACTTATTTAACAGCTGTGGGTCATAACATGCAAATGATCGTTTAGTCTGAGACAATCTGTGTTGTTTGGGATAGCATAAAGAAGCCTCCCTAAGCCTGTTTTTATAGGCCCGGTATATTTTAAGAGCCTATCATTGAGGTTACGAGGAGACCCCCTATGGTATACTGAGAAAACAAACATTGCTGTATTAGGGTGACTGTGAAAAGGCAGAGATACTAAACAAATATTTTTTCTCAGTATTCACAAATGAATGGGGGGAGGTACCTAAACCAAATGATAGAAACATGCTGGATTCGAGGGTTGATACCAGCCCTTTCACAGAAGAAAGGGTTCTGAAGGAACTCTTAAAACTGAAGGTGGACAAAGCAATGGGGCCTGATGGGATTCATCCCAGAATTCTAAAAGAACTAAGGGTAGAACTAGTGACACCACTGACTACCCTCTTTAATAAATCATGGGAGGATGGGGTGGTACCTGAGGACTGGAGGAGGGCAGATGTTATTCCACTTCACAAAAGTGGGAGCAGGGCAGAAGCAGGAAACTACAGACCTGTTAGTTTAACCTCAGTGACTGGGAAAATGATGGAATCACTTCTGAAGAAAAGAATTGTTGAGTTCCTAGAGGCCAGAGGAGCACATGACCCAAGACAGCATAGATTCACAGTGGGAAGGTCATATCAGACAAATCTAATAGATTTCTTTGACTGGGTGACCAAAGTAGTAGATCAGGGAGGGGCTGTGGACGTGGCCTACCTAGACTCTAGCAAGGCATTTGACACAGTCCCACACAAAAGATTAATATACAAGTTGTCCATCCTGGGAGTGGGTCCCAAGATGGTAGCCTGGGTAAAGAACTGGCTGGAGAACAGGACACAGAGGGTAATAGTAAACGGAGTCCACTCTGAAGAAAGGGGGGTTACTAGTGGGGTGCCGCAGGGTTCACTACTAGGGCTAGTCCTCTTTAATGTCTTTATAAGCGACATTGCAGAGGGACTGGAAGGAAATGTATGTCTCTTTGCAGACGACACAAAGATCTGCAACAGAGTTGATACACAGGGTGGAGTGGAAAGGATGAGAAGGGACTTGGCAAGGTTGGAGGAATGGTCACATGTATGGCAGCTTAGATTCAATGCAAAGAAGTGCAATGTAATGCACCTGGGAAACAAAAACTCAGGGGAAGAATACACAATGGGGGTGAGATACTAACAACAACAAAATTGGAAAGGTACCTGAGGTAATCATATCAGATGACCTAAAGGTGGGCAAGCAATGTGAGAGGGCAGTAAGGAGGGCTGGGAGGATACTGGGATGCATAGGGAGAGGCATAACCAGTAGAAAACAGGACGTTTTATCCCTCTGTACAGACAGCTGGTGAGACCCCATCTGGAGTACTGCGTGCAGTTCTGGAGACCCAGTCTCGCAAAGACATAGACAGGATGGAGGCAGTCCAGAGAGGACAACTAAAATGGTGCAGGGTCTGCACCAGAAGACATATCAAGAGAGACTTAAGGAGCTTAATATGTATAGCCTCGAGGAGAGGGAGGAGAGGGGACATGATAGAAACTTTCAAGTACCTCAAGGAATCAACAAAGTCCAAGAGGTAGCATCTTTCAGAAAAAGAGGTGTGCAAAACAAGGGGCACAGTCTGAAGCTAGAGGGGGGACAGCTCAGAGGTAATGTGAGGAAGTACTTTTTCATGGAGAGGGTTGTGGATGCATGGAACAGCCTTCCTGAGGAGGTTGTGGAGTCAAGAACAGTGGTGGAATTCAAGAATGGTTGGGACAGGCATAAGGCAATTCTAGGGGGTGGCGGTAGGAAGAGGTAGGCTGTTGGTTAGCTATGATCTGCAGCTTATCCATTAGGTAGGGAAATGGGCAGACTGGGTGGGCCAAGTGGTCCTTATCTGACATCAGATTCTATGTTTCTGTTATACTCAATTCTATGCTCTGGGGAATAGATATTCATTCTGTTATACAAAAGGCAATGGTGTGTTCTGACTGGTACCCTTAAACCAAATCTGCAGATGTTGTTCAGTATGAGTTGGTATTTCATCAAAAAATAACTACCCTGTCTGCAAAATAAAGGGGCCCCATAATCTAATACTGGTAACAGCATTTGCCTTGCAATTAGTAACCTAGCCTCTTCTGTCAAAGCGTTGATATTCCTATACAGGAAACCTAAATTTTGATTAGTTTTTTTACCTATGATGTCCAGATGTCCCAATAAATTTAATGTACTGTATTTAAATTCAACTACTCGGGACAACAATGCATTGTTTCCGCCTTTGATACACAGTTCTACTCCAGTTCTGGCCAACCTCTGTGACGTTCCAAACATCATAACTTTTGTTTTGGCCTCATTTAGTTTTAGTTTACTTAAAGTTATTCAATCTGTTAATTTGGAATAACCTTCTTGCAAAGCTGTTTGGATTTCGGTCACAGAGGTGCCAGAAGTGAGGAGAACTATGTCATCTTCATACAGAATACATTTAGTTATATTCAGCACTTTGGGTATGTCGTTGACAAAAATTGAAAACAACAATGGCCCAAGTACTGAACCCTGGGGGACTCCAATCTTCACCTGCCTAAGTTCTGAAAAAGTACCCCCAAACCTGACCCTTTGTTAACGAGAATCCAAGTAACTGCTAAACCATCTTAAACTGGGCTCAGATATACCACAGGATTTCAGTCTCAGCAACAATATTTTGTGACTAACCAAGTCAAATGCCTTGGTTAGGTCGACGAACACTGCGCCCGTTGCCAGCCCCCTATCACTAGCATCTAGCATGGTGCTTGTCAACCCAACCAAGGTCATTGTAGTGCTGAAGCTACTTTGAAAACTGTGCTGTTGTTCAGCCAGCGTGCCACACCTCTCCAAGTGAGACATCAACTGTCCAAACACACACTTTTCCAGCAGCTTTCCCATAATTAGCAACAGAGATATTGGCCTATAGTTAACAACTTTTGTTCTGTCCCCCTGCCTTAAAAATGGGGACAACTGTCAATACTTTCCAGGTTTGGGGTATAATTCCCCTTATCTCAGGATAGGTTAAATAAATATGTCAGTGGTCGCACAGTGTCTTCTGCCACCAATCATAACAACCCTGGGCGAATTTTATCAGGTCCACAACCCTTCCTATCATCCAGTTGTTGTAATAATCTCAGAACTTCTTGCTCAGGGATGGCTCCAAATATAAACTGCTCATTCCCATAGTACACAACTGCTCATCTGGCTGTTCCCTCGTGACCTGGTCAATACCTCAAGTAGGCTGACTTATTAAATATCCATTTACACAGTCTGCAATTTCTTGTCCTGTGTTATAGTTCCCCCTCCCTCAATAGACAAACAGGTAATCTGGAAATTATTTGTAGGAGCGCAAATATTACGAAATGAAGCCCAAAAAGTTCTTGGATTCTTTAGGTTCTTTAACTGTTGTTGCTTAAAAAAATTTAACTTCACCTGAGTAATCTCTTTAACTTTATTTCTTATGTTTATATTTGATTAAATCAGTCAAATCCCTAGAGTTCAAATATTTCTTCCTTTCTCTATCCCTTAATTGCATTTGTTGCCTCAGATCTTTCTTTAACCAAGGGGAATACGTAAGGATTAAGCCATGAGAAAGGATGGGTCTACTGTGGAATCAATCCTTCGGCCGAGTGGGTCCAACCAACCACCCATGGATTAATTCCACTGTAGACCCATCCTTTCGAGTGACTTAATCCGCTTGTAACATGGCAATGAGTGTATGACTAATAGTCTTTGAATAAATTAGTACAATCACACTGATTTACTTTCAGAATACTGTATGTTGAGCTGTTAAACATGATGTACATATACTTCAAAACAATTGGAACACACCTATTGGAAATATCATGGCTGCTATTTCACTTTTGTTAAAATAACTTTCATTACAACCTTTAAGCTTTCTAACATCAAAACATATTTTACAACTTTTCAAAAACTTGCAATTCACTTTCTATTCTAGGTGCTTTGATTTTTTTCCTCTCTGTGTATTAGAAGATATGGGCTGCACTGTATGATGGGAGTGTGCTATGGTACATTTTAGTTTTCTTCCTGCAGTTCCTTTGCAGACCAATAGGTGGCTGTCAAACAATCCTAGTAGCACAAGCACCGTTTCTCCAAATGTACTGCATTAAGCCAATCTGAAAAACACTTTATTGAACAACTACTATTTTGCAGAATATGATTTTCACTTTTTTCCCTCTAAACTATCTAACTCAGCAGGACATAGAACAACATAACGTTTACTGCTTTCACCTTTCAAATACTTGTTTTCACTAGTATTGTTAGTCTGTTTCTTTGATTTCTTTTTGTTTCTCTCAATTTATTTTTCTTTTCACCCATAGAAGTATCCTCTCTCTTTGATTTTGCTTTGTTTATCTCAGTGTCTGTTATTTTTGCTTTCGGTTATAGAAGCTGCATGCTCATCTTTACCACTGTGTATTCACCAAGAAAAGGCTAGGACAGATAATGTTATTCAGTCATCCACAATGCATTGCACCCACAGTTGCTTAGAAAGCAGTAGATCAGAAGGGCTGGTAACAGTATGTAAATGTTCACTTCTAAAGAAATATTGTTGCAGCATAATTAACAGTATATGTGGAGTTTACATGTACAATCTTTAGTAACTCATGAACTTTTGTCGCAGTTACAGCATAGAACAATCTTGAAAATGTCAAAAACCCTGTGCCAGGAAAAATCTTAGCAAATATAAGCGGGGACAACTACAAACTGCAAACTATTTGCATATTGTTTTCACTTGTGTACTGCTTCTTTCCTGTAGTGGATTGCCAAGGTAGTACATCACAAACCATGATCTACTATAGTATTAGACCATGGTTTCTACTATACCACATGGTGTGTTTGCACCTATCTGGGTGCTTCATTTCGTTTTTCTTTTTTATGCCATATTACAATGTCCTTTAACTCTTTGTTTTGTAACAGGAGTATGGGCCTCAAAGGCTACTTGGAGTTTCTGCATTAGCTACCTCTTCATGGTCTGTTAATTGCTCAATTGGGCTCATATCAATTAAGGCCAGTTCGTCTATGAAACCTTTAACATCAGATCTTGCTTCGAGAGGGCTCTTGCAGTAGGTAATTACATATAGGATTGACGCCAGCTGCGGCAGGCGGCAGGACCCCACTGAAACATTTCTAGCTAGCAGTCCCTGGCGAGGGACTGCCCCCACATCAGGTGGCCGGCGTCAGGAGATGTCAGTATAAAGGGGCGGTCCTGGACGCCCGCCTTCCAGTTCTTTCCCGCCGTTAGCAGTGCAGCGCCTTGTGGAAAAATGTGTGCTTCGTCAGCCCCTTCGCCGTTGTTTTACCGAAAATCATTTTCATTAACGTCAATACTAGCGTCGGTGTACGTCGTCCCCTACACCCTCCGAGCACAAGAATCAGTGCGATTCGTGCGGCGCCCAACTACCGCACAAGGACAGCCACTCCCTGTGCCTGTTCTGCCTAGGCCCCGATCACCCGGTTGAGAAGTGCCAGCACTGCCTCAGTTTCAACGCGGCTACCCGGAAAAGGCGGCAGCAATCTCTGGAAGCCCATATTCTAAAGAAGAAAATGAGTTCTATGGAGAAGGAACTCAAAAAACTGAGGCAGGCATCCACTTCCCCCGAAGGCCATCGGAAGAAGAAGGAGAGGCACCGGGACAAGGCTCCTCCACGCATCTCCCTCGCGGAGTCGCTGGGATACGGTAACATCCCGCTTCGGAGGACCGGCTCTCATGGCCACCTCAGAGGTTTTCGAGGGCATCGGCCCGCCCATCTGGCTCGCTCCGGGCCTTGCAGGCGCCTCCGGGCAGTTGAGGCCTCCGCCCTGGTCCGGCCGCGAGCTCGGCGGCCTACCACTGTGGGCAACTCCAGTAAGCTGGGTGTCGGCTCCTCTGACGTCCGCCTGGAAAGGGCCAGTAAGACGTCCGACCCTTCGGGGCGATGCGCGGACTCCTCCACACCGGACCAGGCCTCCGGTGATGGCTCTCATAAGTCGAACGTCGGCTCCTCCGGCGCCCGCCGCGAGCTCGCCACTAAGCCTCACGTCGGCTCGTCCGGCGTCCGGCCAACTAAGGAACGACGGCGGACCCCCATGTCGCCGTCCGGATCCGCAGCCTTCGCTGCCGTCTGGGATCAGAGTCTCCCAACCCAACCCCAGGGACTTTTCCCTCCGTCCCAGGCGAAGCTGGGGATCTTTTGCCTCCGTCAGTCCTTCCTCCACCTGGAACGCCGGACCTGACATCGGCTCCCCAGATTCCGGCTCCGATGCCGGCCCCTCCGACGTCGGTACCTCTGGTGCCAGGGCCTCCACCGTCTGCCCTGACGTCGGCCTTACCGACTCCGGGAGACATTCCGCTCCCATCGGACCCTCCGGGCTCTCCACTATGGACCCGACCGTGAGGTCTCCGGCCGGGCCGTCAGCTAAGGCAGCCACCCTGGCTCCCGGGTATCCTCCGTCCTATTCGACGCTGTTGTACCCGGGACCGCAGTATCCGGCGCCACAGTACCCGACGCCGCAGTACTCGACGCCACGCAACCCGACGCCGGGCTACCCGAAGCCGGGTTTTGGATACGCTCCATACGGTTATAACCCGTATCCTTATCCCCCGCCTTCTCCTCCTCCACCGCCCTCGCAGCTGCCGGTGGACCTGCAGGAGACTGTGGCCTCCTGGTGGGCTGAGGCCAAGGCTCAGCTCACCGAAGAGATCGAGAGCCGCCTTCCGGCGACGGTGCCATCCCAGGTTCCCGTACGTCCAAGGCGGCACACTCCCTCACCACCTCCGGACTCCAGGGTTCTTCCATCTGGATCCAGAGAAGGGCAGGACACGCTTCCCCAGGGACTTCCCAAGGGATCTGTTCCTCTCCCAAGTCGGGAATGGGAGTCTTTCTCTTCTTCATTCTCCTCTTCACCCTCGGACTCCTCGGACTCTTCCGACTGTTGTTCCGAGAGGGATGACGAGCCTCGCTCTCCGTTGAAGCCCAGGGCAAGGACTCCTCCAAAGTCTCCTCCGGAGGATCCTTCTTTTATGGAGTTGCTTAGGAAAATCCAGGAGGTTCATCAGTGGCACTCCCTGGAACCAGATCCTCAGCGTCTGAAACTCGCTGAACATCTGGATCTGCCCATGACAGCTCCTACCTTGGTGCCACCCTGGATAGAGCCTCACGCCAACCTTGTTACCACAATATGGAAGCAGCCGTCGGCCTTAGCCCCACTTCCTAGGAAGTCGAACTGGCTATATCAGGCTCCAGAGGGTGTTGATCTCCTGGATTCTCACCCTCGTGCCGACTCAGTCGTGATTAGCGCCGCTCACAGCTGGTCGGCGAACCCCAAACATCTTAGCTCGTCACCTCCTGATAAGGAATCACACCTTCTGGACCAGTATGGGAGAAAGATTTACGCTTCCTCCACACTAGGAATCAGGGCCCTGAACTATGTCGGCCATATGGGGGACTACCAGAAGGCCATCCTGACTCAGGCGGAAATCAAACTGGATTCCTTGCCTGACTCCCAGGTCAAGCAGGAGTTGGCTGATCTCGTCCGCTCTGGTGATTGAGCCAGTTGACACCACTATGATGCAACGCTCTGATGCAGCCGGACACTGCTGGGCGGAGCTCAGCTTTCGCCGTAGGCCCACGGCGTCATGCTTGGCTCCATGTGTCAGGCTTGGTCCCGGAGGTGCAATCTGCTATCCAGGAAGCACCCTTCCGGGGTTCGGTGCTTTTCGGAGGTGATGTCAAGGACATCATCACCGATTTGCAAGAGAAGGGGACGGCTCTGAGGTCAGTTGATTCCATGTACCATCCCCATCAGCAGCAGCGCCGTCCCTTTCGCAGACGGAATCGGCCAAAGGCAAAACCTCAGGGAGGGCGGGCCACTAAATGCCGGGCCCCCACAGCTGCCAAGCCCCCCCTGCCCAAAAAAGCAGTGGGTACTTCAGCTGCGGTGCTGCCCCACGCCACACCACCTGACTCCTTTCCTCTCCCACTGCCTCCGGACTCCCCAGAGGAACCGGTAGGAGGGAGGTTTTCCCTCCACCTTCCGGGATGGGAGAGGATAACCACAGATTCTTGGGTGCTCCAGCTCATAGCAGGACGACACTCCATAGAGTTTCTTCAGAAACCACCCCCCTCTGAAGTCGTCATATTCACGGGAACATCTTCTCTTGGTCCAGGAGGAAATCTCGGCTCTTCTGCTGAAGCAAGCGATAGAGCCTGTCCCCCTTCGTCTGCAAGGAACGGGTTACTATTCCCATTTCTTCGTGGTCCCAAAGAAGACAGGAGATCTCAAACCAATTTTGGATCTCAGTTCCCTGAATCTTTACGTAGAATACAAAAGGTTCAGGATGCTCTCTTTGCAGAGCCTTCTGCCCCTCCTCCTCCAGCCGGGTCAATGGCTTTGTGCCCTGGATATGCAGGATGCTTATCTGCACATTCCCATCTGCCCATCTCATCGCAAATACCTTCATTTTGCGTTCCAGGGGGACCACTACCAGTTCAAGGCACTCCTGTTTGGCCTATCCTCGGCCCCCCGAGTATTTACCAAATGCCTGGCAGTGGTGGCGGCCCACCTGCGTACCAAGAGAGTGCAGATTTTCCCGTACCTGGACGACTGGCTCCTGGTGGCCTCGTCCAGGGAGGAACTCCTGCGTTTCCTCTCCCTTACCCAGCAGGTTTTTGCCTGCCTGGGTATTACCATCAACCATTCCAAGTCTCATCTGGACCCATCCCAGAGGCTACAGTTTATTGGGGCAATCCTCAATATGACCATGGGCAAGGCCTTCCTGCCTCCGGACAGGGCGTCCACCCTTCAGACCCAAATAAGTCTATTGTCCGACCGCAGGATGGTCTCTGCGAGGTCGGTCCTTCGCCTTCTCGGGCACATGGCGGCTGCTATCCCGATGGTAGCTTGTGCTCGACTCCACATGAGGATCTTTCAGTGGACTCTACGCTCTCAATGGGATCAGCTAGTGAACGACCTAGATCGCTCAGTTCTGATCTCCTCACCAATGATGCGAGACTTGCAATGGTGGATGGTTCGAGAGAACCTGTTTCGGGTAGTTCTTTTCTTTCATCCTCCCCCCTCTCAGACTCTAACCACAGACGCCTTAGACGAAGGTTGAGGAGCCCATCTAGGCCCTCATCGGACCCAGGGCTCCTGGTCCAAGCTAGAACAAGCTCTCCACATCAATGTGCTCGAGCTTCGGGCAGTGTTGTACGCTCTCCAAGCCCTGCACCAATACATCCTTCCCGGCCACCTAGCCGTCCAGACGGACAACATGTGCGTGGTGTGGTACATCAACAAGCAGGGAGGGACTCAGTCCTACCCTCTATGCAGGGAGGCAATGAGGGTTTGGGATTGGGCAACACAACACAACCTTCACCTCACGGCAATTCATGTTCCGGGAGTCAACAACACCGTGGCGGACAAGCTAAGTTGCTCTTCTGCTCTGACTCATGAGTGGGAACTGGACCAAGAGGTCCTAGACAATATCTTCCAACTTTGGGGAACACCACAGGTTGACCTGTTCGCATCCCCCCTAAACGCAAAACTTCCCATCTTCTGCTTGCTTGTTCCAGAGCGAGGCACTTTTTGGAGTGACGCTCTGTCTCTAGACTGGAAGGACAGATTCATCTATGCCTTTCCCCCAATTCCACTTAGCCCACGAGTCTTGCAGAAACTAGCTTCAGAAGGGGCGAGAAAGATTCTGATCGCTCCTTTCTGGCCCAGGCAAATCTGGTTCTCTCTTCTACAACAATATTCAGAGGATCCTCCTCTTCCTCTATCTCGAGGTTTGTTGACCCAGGATCAGGGGACCGTGGTCCATCCAGGCCTCAGATCCCTTCAACTGCATGCATGGCTCCTGCAGACCTAGCCCAATCCCGTTTTGGAGTGTCTCCCAAAGTGGCGGAGATTTTAGTGGAGGCCAGAAAACCCTCCACTAGATCCACTTATGCCATGAAGTGGAAAAGATTCACTATTTGGGCCGCTTCGAAGAACGTGGAACCTTTCTCCTGTTCAGCGGGGCTTCTGCTGGAGTATCTACGTCATCTGTCTGACCTGGGTCTCAGCCATTCCTCTCTGAAGGTACACATGGTGGCCATTTCGGCCTATCATGTTCCCTTCACAGACAAGGCTTTTGCTCAACTGGAGGTCTCCAAGACCTTTCTCAGAGGGGTTCTCCATCTGAGGGCCCCCATCCATACTCCTGCTCCCCCTTGGGACTTGAACTTTGTTCTCGAGAAACTTACTCTCCCTCCCTTCGAACCTGCAGCTTCTGTGGATTTGAAGTTCCTTTCATGGAAGACTCTCTTCTTGGTGGCCATTACTTCGGCTCGGAGAATCTCCGAGCTCCAGGCCCTGTTGTGTAAAATCCCGTACTTGATTTTTCACGAGTAACGATTTGCTCTTCGCACGAATCCTAAGTTTCTCCGTAAAGTAGTAGCTGAGTCTACCCTAAATCAGTCAATAGAGTTACCTGCCTTTTTTACGCAGTACTCTAATCAAGGGGAGTATTTACTCCATACTATGGGTGTTCACCGGATTCTGAGATACTACACCAACAGGACGAAGGATCTCAGAAAGACTGATCAGTTGTTCGTCTCTTTTGCTCACAAAAGGGAAGGCAATGCTGTTTCCAAGCAATGCCTGTCTAAGTGGTTGGCTCATTGCATCACTTTCTGTTATGACAAATACAACAAGACCCTCCCGGGTCAAGTCAGAGGCCACTCCACAAGAGGAGTAGCTGCCTCTGCGGCTTGTTTCAAGAATGTGTCTGTGGCAGACATCTGCGCTGCCGCCACCTGGGCTTCCGTCCATACCTTTATGAAACACTACAGTTTGGATGTTGCCTCTCACTGTAGAGCAGGCTTCGGGCTGGCTGTTCTGCAAGGCCTCTTATCTTGAAGCTTGCACAGCTAGATCTACTTCTTGGAGTAGTTTTCCTCCTCCCGGTGCCTCTCTTTGTTCCAGACTGCTTGGGATTTAGTCCTATATGTAATAACCTACTGCAAGAGCCCTCTCGAAGTAAGACAGTACAGTTACGTAAGAACCTACCGTAACAGTAGATCTTCGAGAGAGGCTCTTGCAGTAGGTAATACCTTCCCACCCTCCATCCCCCTAGGCTTTTTCAGCTCCTTTTCCAATGAGGGAAATATCTGCTTCTCTCTCATCCGGCCTTTTTTGTCCTGTGGCGGGAAAGAACTGGAAGGCGGGCGTCTGGGACCGCCCCTTTATACCATCGTCTCCTGACGCCGGTCACCTGACATGGGGGCGGTCCCTCGCCAGGGACTGCTAGCTAGAAATTTTTCAGTGGGGTCCTGCCGCCTGCCGGTGTCAGTCCTATATGTAATTACCTACTGCAAGAGCCTCTCTCGAAGATCTACTGTTACGGTAAGTTCTTACGTAACTGTACTTTCTTGCATTATTTCTGGTCTCAATTATGTTGGAAGGGAATTTTATTTTAGGGAATGGCCGTACGCCAACTATTGGACAATGGTCAGAGATAGTATCAGCCTGTACATCCCAACGTGGTATATTCTGTGGTTTGTTGGTTATAAACCAGTCTAGTATTGTATGTATGTTTGTTTTGTAATTAAAACGTGTGGGTTGGTCAATTAACTGATATACGCCAAGTGACGCTAACCTTTCAGCTAACCTCGGGTTCCTACTGTTTGACCAGTCAATGTTCTGGTCTCCTATCATAATGTGCCCTCTCAAATTATTATGTTTAGCTATTACATTTTGAAAAAATGCTAACTCATTGTCTGTGTATTTGGGATAGCGATAAAAACAAGTTATGAAGAGATGTTTAGCCCTTATTCCCCCAAACATCAGTTTGCTTGTTAAAAAATCAATAGTATCACTAAAGTTCCCCTTCTCAACTTCCTGTACCTTTTATATGCTTCTTATATAAAATAAAACACCACCCCCTTTCTTTTTCCCACCCCTGTCATGTCTAAAGACATTATTTCCCTTCAATTGAACATAGTCATCAGGAACTTGTGCTTTAAGCCAGGTCTCACTCAAACCTATAACAGCTAGACCTTCAGTTTGGATCCACACTTCAACTTCGCTAAGGTGACACTGCAAACTTCTTGTATTTAAATGTGCAACCTTCAATCCCTTATGTATTTTAATATCAGTTATCTTATCTGTTGAATTACTTATTGCTTGGGGACCAAGGTTTACTTCAACGTCACCTGCTAGCAAAATTAAAGCACAAACAACCAGTTGCCAAAACATATTTCTGTTCACCTTAGTCGACTTGTGCCTAAGTGTTTTTGTTTTATTAACTAATCTGCCAAACCCTACCAAAACTGACATGAAATATGAGGGATATATTACCCTACCTTGCATCAGTGCCCAGGTAACTGCATCAAAGTAATGAACCTTACTTAGTGCAACATCAGGACCTACAGCTATAGTTGTCTTAGACACACCCCTTCCACTATCCATGTTCCACCCCAGGGTATGTCTAGAAGGTATATAACCCCCCAACTATATAGCAGCCCTAACACCAGAATATATGCACACCACATTTTCTAACAATAGTATTACACAGGGCTCAATATTATACAGCCTCCCGCTGGTGACTCACCCCACTCCTGCGTGAGCCACTCACACATGCAGCCGCTCTGCGGGCAGCCACTAGTGCAGCACACCTTTTATCCTGGTACACTCTGCCCCCTTTGCTCACCTGACTGCCTGTACCACCCGGAAGCCCCCTCGCTTACCGGACTGATGTTGCAGGTGTTACGGAGGTCGGGTGAACCGGTAGTCCACGGTGCTGTAGAGGTATACAGCTATGCAGGAGATGTAGTCCAAAGCAGAAAACGGCAGTTTTCGCAGCAGATTCTGGCAGAAGCAAGCATCAAGGTTAGTGTATCTTCGGCAGCAGTGAGTTGTGTAAACTGCAGTGAGGAAATGCTTCTTTTAACCTGGTACACTCCGCCCCCTTTGCTCACCTGACTGCCCGTAGCATCCGGTAGCACCCTCGCTTACCAGACCAATGTTGCAGGTGTTAGGGCGGTCAGGTGAACCGGTAGTCCATGGGGTTGCAGAAGTGTACAGCTATGCAGGAGATGTAGTCCAAAGCAGAAAACGGCAGTCTTAGTAGCAGATTCTGGCAGAAGCAAGTACCAAAGTTAGTGTATCTTCAGTGGCAGTGAGTTGTGTGAAGTTCCAGATGGTGACCTTCCAAAGGCTGCAGCCTCTTCTGTATCAGTGAGACTGGATATGCTCTCTTGACATGCAGGATGCATACCTGCATATCAGGGTGTGTGCCTTCCACTGGCAGTACCTCAGGTTTCAGTTCCAGGGAACACACTTCTACTTCCATGCTTTGCCATTTGGCTTCTCCTTGGCTGTTTACCAAATGCTTGGCAGTGGTGGAAGCAGCTCTCAGGAGGGAGAGACTTTATGTCTTTCCCTGCCTGGACAACTGAGTTCTCAAAGCGCAGTCCAGTGACACCCCTTAACAAAGAGGAATTGCTCCTTGGAGCGCTGGGGCTGGGTTAGGTTGCTATTTTCACTCTAAGCTGTAAAACCATGTTTTTACACTTTATACAAGTAAAATTATTGAAGCTGGTATCTGGAGTGCTGTTTTTTCTTTCTTTAGCAACTGCTCTAGACCCTGGCATATACAACACAACTGTTCGAAAACCTGGGGATCACTGTAAATCTGCTCAAATCAGTCTTGTCCTCATGTCAGCGTCTACAGTACATAGGAGTGGTACTGGTTACGGCTCAGGGTATAGCTTTCCTGCCTCAGGACAGGGCGACTGTGTCATGGCTCAAGCCCACCTGCTCTACAACAGCAGATATGTTTCAGCCAGATCCTTCCTCTGGCTCTTGGGCCTGATGGCCAAGGCAGTTGTCATGGTTCCTCTTGCCAGGCTACACATGAGGATTTCCCAGTGGACACTGAGGGTCCAGTGGCATCAGTGCAGTGACAACCTAGAACAACCAGTCAAAAAGGTGCTGCTGTGGTGGATGGAACTCAGCAACCTGCTGAAAGGGATTTCTTTCCTCATTCCATCCCCTCAGCAAATTCTCACCATAGATGCTTTGGGGTTGGGCTGGAGGGACCACCCTTCTCATCAACATCCTGGAGACGAGGGCCATTCTGTATGACTTGCAAGCCTTCCAGACCCAGCTGTCCTCATGCCACCTGTTGGTACAGACGGACAACATCAGTGTAGTCCACTACATCAACAAGCAAGAGGGAACTCACTTGTACCCTGTCTGTCAGGAAGCCATGAGTGTCTGGTACTAGGCTGTAGAACACGGTCTAGAGGCCGGCCTGGTATTGCTGAAGGTTGAGGCACTGGACGCCACACCTTGCTCCACACCCGGTGACCCAGGTTCAGGAATGAGTCTGAGCCGTCGGGGGTTGGCAGGGGAGGGAGAGGATTGAGTGTCTGGAGGACAGCTCTCCTCTCCCGGGAGGGGAGGGAGGTATAAGACTTGGTTTGCTGGCCAAGGCACCTAGCTTCACCTGAGCTCTTTCCTTCTAAGATTGCTTAAAAGGACAGAGCAAGGGAAATGGATTAAGACTTCTTTTGGCTAAGCAGATTTACTGTGTGTTGTTATTTTTATTTTGTACTCACAGGGGATTGCTACTGTTTGTTGCTAACATTTCATTGCTTTATTTTTCTCTAATTCAAATTGTTGTTGCTGGTGTACCTTCTTCTGCATTATTACAAGGTGTGCCTACAGGTGTGTGCTAACAGATTACTGCTGTAATCTTCTGATTCAAATTGTCAAATTTTGCAAGGTATATCTTCTGTTACTGCTTTATTTTTTCTGTAGCAAAGTGTTTCTTACAGGGTATATCTTCTCTGAAATTATTACGGGTGGTGCTCTACGGGTTTTACAGTTTTATCTAACGTTAGGATAAGCTTTCAGGGTTACTGCATTTGTTGTTGACTGATTGTTTCTGCTCTTACCTCCTTGTTCTTTCATCTGTGGTTCTTCTTTTTCGGCAGGGGAAGGGCCCAGCCACCCACCCCCATCCTCAGCCACCCCACACTACACTCCTTTTATAGGGTACCACAGTTGTGACATTTCCTGTGGCAAAGCAGGAAGGGGTGGATCAGTGGGGCATCCACAAGGTGAGCTCATTTACAGGGGCACTAGTAATTTAACTTGTTATAACAAGTTATACGAAAACAAAACACAAAATCAAACCATTACTTGCATTTTCTTCCTTCTAATTACTCTGACCAGGTTATAAACCCAGCAACTTATCTGAAATGGATATCATTAACTGCAGGTACTGCATAACACTTTTCAGAAGGACAGTCTTACAGGATTTAGGACACTGTCCTACATGCTGGGCCATTGGAGATCTTAGGGCTCAGCTCCGGGCAGCCTGGGCAGAGATTGCGCGCCTCAAATTTCATATTCAAGAGGAAATACATTATAAGAACCACCCACCATTTCCCCAACATCCAACAGAAGAACCTCGACCGCAGAGGGTAGTTGGTCCAGGAGGTTGGCAGGTGGTTAGGAGGGGCAAATCGGGTGCCCTATCACTCTGTGCTCTCCAATATATTACCTCCAAAAACCGTATAAACACTACAAAAAGGTATCTGCCTCTATCTCCAAATCAAACAAAGGGGCAGAGGACACTGTAGAGCAGGACACTGCAGCACAGGAGCTAGCACAACAAAACTCGCCCAAATCAGGAAGCAAACAAAAAAGCAAAAAAGGAAATCCAAAAACTTCTGATCATAGGAGACTCCATGATTCGGGGAGCTGATACCCATCTCCAGCCAGGGGTAATGGTCAGATGTCTCCCAGGTACATCAGCGTGGAGAGACACTGACCGCATTGCTAAAATTGTTCACAAAGCAGGAGACAATATTGACGTCCTGGTACACATAGGGACTAATGATCTAGCCAGCTGGTCAGTTGTGGAGACCAAGGAACACCTGACCAGGCTGGTGACAAACTATCATCCATTTCGTCCGACATCTCCTTCTCTGAGATCCTGCCAGTCTGGGAGAGGGGGGCAGATGGATGGAAGGTCAGAGAAGGGGAGATAGGGGAGCTAAACATGTGTCAAGGGCTGGTGCCAGGAAAAAGGACACAGATTTGTATGGAACTGGCAACAGTTCTGGGAGCGAAAGTTCTTTAAATTTGATGGACTGCATCTGACTAAGGAGGGAGTTAGTTCATTGGGGCAGAAGTTTGATGTCTTTGCAGAATATTTAAACTAGCAAATGGGGAGAGGTTTTGCACCCCATCGTCGATGAGAACACCCTCCCCCTCAGCTAAATGGTCAAACAAGGGATTCAGCATGTTTGCAGTTCATTTGCATCACCAGGTAAGAAAAGGTCCGCCCCGCATGACGCATTAGGAAATGCCAAACCTCACCTAACAACTAACACAACCAAATCTGGCCAATGGAAAATCATGTACACGAATGCTCACAGCCTGGGAAATAAGATCCCAGACCTGCAGACAGTAATGTCAGAGGCTAAACTGGACATAGTAGCAATTAGTGAGATGTGGTTTACCAGTAACACTTGGGAACTTCAGTACCTGGCTATGTACCGTTCAGAAGAGACGAGGTGCAAAAAGAGTTGGAGTGGCCCTGTATGTCAATGAAAATATCAAAGCTACAGAAATTCAGAATACACATAAGGAGCCAGAAGAACTGTGGGTCACCCTGGAAACAGGAAATGGACAGCCAGAAGAACTGGGGTTGTTCTACAGGCCCTCAGACTGGGGAGGACATAGACACATTACTGTTAGAAGATATACAAAACATGACAGCTAAAGGGAGGTTCTGATAATGGGAGACTTCAACATGCGGATACAGATTGGTCAATACCAGCAGGAACATCTGCCAGAACTAGATACATGGTGGATTCCTGCAGGGGAGGCCTCAAACAGCTGGTACAACAACCCACAAGAGCTATCCTAGATCTAGTACTGACTAACAGGAAGGATCACAGATCTCCAGGTAGAAGGACACCTGGGGCCAGTGACCATCACATGGTATGGTTCAGTTTGGCCACTACATCTAAATCATCCCATTCCAAGGCAAAAATATGGGACTTCAGAGGAGCTGACTTTGATAAG
Source organism: Neoceratodus forsteri (assembly GCA_016271365.2). Taxonomy (NCBI): domain Eukaryota; kingdom Metazoa; phylum Chordata; order Ceratodontiformes; family Ceratodontidae; genus Neoceratodus; species Neoceratodus forsteri. The sequence continues at coordinate 1,630,839,667 of CM057453.1, forward strand.
ATGGCCAACAGAGTTAAGTTAGCCCTGGCAAAAGAAACACAGGTGAGGGGTACGGGCAAAGTGGGCAAGCATTAAGGATGCAGTGCTCGAGCAACATCCCATTGTGTTGAACAGAAAAGGAAGTTAAAAGAAGAAACCACTTTGGTTCTCAAATACAGTAGCAGAAAAGGTCAGAGCCAAAAGGCTGGCCTTCAGGAAATATAAGGAACACAGGTTATGAAGATAGGAGGCATACCAAACTGCCCTAAGGGAAGCAGGGAAGGCAGTAAGGCAGGCAAAGTCCCAAACTGAGGAAACACTAGCATGAACAGTGAAAGAAGGTGACAAGGCTTTCTATAGATACATTAGTGAAAGGAGAAAGTCCAGAGGGGGTATTGCTAAGCTCAAAGGAGAAAAGGGGGCATGTGAGGAGGAGGACCCTGTGAAAGCATCTATCCTAAATAGATACTTTTGCTCAGTATTTACTGTAGAGAAGGTAGGGCAGGGCCCACATCTCAGCACCATAGACACAGAGGGGAGGGAGGGAGGTGAGCACTACTCCCTTCACAAAAGAAAGGGTCCTACAAGAGCTCACTAAGCTCAGGGTGGACAAGGCAATGGGACCTGATGGCATACATCCCACGGTACTTAAGGAGCTAAGGGTGGAACTAGCAGAGCCATTAGCAGAACTGTTTAGTGAGTCTCTGAGCACAGGAGAGGTCCCAGAAGACTGGAGAAGGGCTCATGTGATCCCGCCCACAAGAGTGGTAGCAGGAGGAGGGGGGCAGGAACTACAGACCAGTCAGTCTTACCTCAGTAATGGGCAACATTATGGAGGCACTCCTTAAGGAAAGGATATGCAACACCTGGAATCCATAGGCACAGGATCCAAGACAGCATGGGTTTACAAAGGAAGGTTCTGTCAAACTAATGGCAACAGATTTCTTTGACTGGGTAACCAGTGGTGGACCAAGGAGGCAGTTGATGTAGCCTACCTTGACTTCAGCAAAGCTTTCGACACTGTTACACATAGAAGGTTGATAAATAAGCTGGGTAGGCACGGGGTCGGTCAGAAGTTGGTCAACTGGGTGGCAAACTGGTTGACGGGCAGAAAACAGAGAGTGGTGGTAAATGGTATACAATCAGAAGAGATGCAAGTCACAAGTGGGGTACCTCAGGGATCAGTCCTGGGGCCAGTCCTCTTCAATATCTTCATTAGTGACATTGCAGATGGACTGGAGGGTAAGGCTTGTCTGTTTTCAAATGACACCAAGATCTGCAACAGAGTAGATGATCCAGATGGGGTGGGCAGAATGAGAAGAGATCTCAATAAACTAGCAAAATGGTCAGAAGAGTGGCAACTGGGATTTAATGCAAAGAAGAGCAAGATCATGCACATAGGGAAGAGAAACCTTGAAGCCACCTATAGGCTGGGAGGGGAGTTGCTGGTAGTCACAAAGGAAGAAAGAGACTTGGGCATCATCATCACGATGACCTGAAATCATCCAACAGACCTCAAAGCAGTAGGTAAGGCTAGGGGATGTTAGGTGGCCAGTAGGGGTATCACAAGTCGTAAGAGGAGGCATAATTCCTCTTTACAAGACAGTGGTGGTTAGGCACCATCTGAGTACTGCATGCAGTACTGGAGGCCACACCTTCACAAGGACATTACCAAATTGAGGCAGTCCAGAGAAGGCAACCAAAATGGTGCAGGGACTGCACAGAAGACATATGAGGACAGATTAACGGAGCTCAATATGTATACCCTTGAGCAAAGGAGGAGAGAGGTGATATGATTGAAATATTCAAACACCTTAAGGGCATTAACAAGGTGAAAGAGTCTAACATGTTTAAATATAAGAAAAATAGCAGGACAAGAGGACACAGCATGAGATTAGAGGGAGGCCAATTAACAGGGAATGTGAGGAAATTATTTTTCACAGAAAGGGTGGTGGATGCATGGAACGGCCTACCTCAGGAAGTGGTGGCTATGAATACAGTGCAGGGCTTCAAACAGGCAAGGGATAGGCATAAGGGAGCAATACAGATGAGTATGAATAGATAGGCCACTGACAGAGCAAAGGCCGATGGCACATTTATAAGATAGAAAAAGAAATGGGCAGACTGGATGGGCCTTGAGGTCCTTATCTGCCATCATCCTCTATGTTTCTATGGGGGGGAGGGTCCTCGCTCGGCGCTTGACTGGCCTCTGGTGGAGGCCTGAGGCACAACAAACGTGGAGCTGATGTTTGAGGAGGGGAGTGGTGACATCGGTGGTGATGCTTTAGCATTGAGCATGCGCCACTCCCACAGCAAACAAGGGAAAAACGCTCTACAAGCTCCGGCTAGATGGAGCACCGAGGCAGACCCCTAATGGCTCCCGCCTGCCTGGTCCCAGAGTCCCCCAACAATACTTGATTAGTTTGGGGTGCTCTGCCCCACCTCGTCCCCACCCGGGGGGAGGAGTCGTGGCTCCATGGAGGGTCGACCATGGAACCAGGTAGGTGCCTGGAGTGGGGGCAGTCCTTCATTGGTGCTCCCGAAGGTGCGGAGTTTGTGGAGAGTAGGAGGGGATAAAAAAAAAAAAGATCATGGCCTAGAAGTCTTGGCCGTCCATGTTCCAGGTGTCCAAAATGTCCTGGCGGACAAGCTAAGATGGTCATAGTCCAGAGGACACGAGTAGGAGATGCTGACCTCTGTCGTAGAAGACTTGTTCGACAGGTGGGGTCATCTAGAGTTGGACCTTTTTGCATCCCCACTCAGTGCAGAACTGCCACATTTCTGCTTGCTCGCTCCAGGGCCTTGAGTTTCCTGGCAAGTCAGGTTGTCCCTCTGGAGGTGTCTCTATGCCTTTCCCCCCTTCCTGCTAATTCAGAGAGTGTTGATCAAACTTCAGATGGAAGGGGCTACTGTGATCCTCATCACCCCCTTCTGGCCTCGCCAGATCTGGTTTCCTCTGCTCCAACAGTTGGCAGTGGAAGCTCCAGTATCCCTACCCCTGTGCACAGGTATACTGTCCCAGGAACAGGGCACCCTGGTTCATCTGGACCTCAAGTCTCTGCATTTTCATGCTTGGCTCTTGAAGACGTAGCCATGGCTAGATTCGGGTGTCCCCAAAGGTGGCTGATATTCTGGTGGCTGCAAGGAAGCCCTCCAACAGGGCTACTTATTCCATGAAGTGGAAGAAGCGCTTTGCACTGTGGGCAACTGCCCACCAGCTGGAATCTTTCACTTGTCTGGTGAATCAGATTCTAGAGTACCTGCTGTCCCTTTCAGACTCTGGTCTGAGTTAATCCTCCATTAAGGTGCACTTCTCCGCTATTTCAGTTTTCCATGTGTCTGTTGATGGCCATTATGGTGGCACATCTAGAGGTGTCCTGTACCTTCCTGAGGGGTATTCTCCATCTGAAGCCCCCGATTTGCAATTGTGTCCTGTATTGGGACCTGAGTTTTGTGTTAGAAAAATTTACTTTTTCTCCTTTTGAGCCAGCCACGACTTGCAGACTACGCCTTCTGTCATGGAAAGCGTGGTTTTTAGTTGCTGTCACTTCTGCCGGAAGGATTTCCGAACTTCAGGCTCTCGTGTGAGCAGCCTTATTTGATTTTCCACAAAGACGAGGTGTCTTTACATATGGATCCTAAAGTTTCTTCCTAAGGTGGTGTCTGAGTTCACATTAAATCAAACTATTCACCTGCCTGTTTATTACCCAGAGCATGCCAATCAAGGGGAAGCATTACTACATACTTTGGATGCACATAGATCACTCAGATATTATGTTCATCACACAAAGGACTGCAGGAAGTTCTCACAGCTGTTTTTTTTCTGCCCTGGTAAAGAGGGTGTACCTGTTTCTAAACAGTGCATGTTGAAATGGTTGGCTAACTGTATTGTTTTTTTGTTATAGGAGGTATGGTAAGTAACTTCCTGCAACTGCTGTTGGCCATTACACTAGGGGCATGGCTACCTCTGTTGCCTGTTTCAGGAATGCATCAACCACTGAGATCTGTGCTGTTGCGCACACCTTTACCAAGCACTAGAGTCTGGACATTGGCTCAAGACGTCCAGCTAGTTTCGGCCTAACTGCTTCAGGGCCTCCTTTCTTAGGCATGTGGACTCCATCCACCCAGACTGGTTCTTTTGCTGTCAGAACTGCTTGGGACTCATTCTGTAGGTGTGGCCTGCTGCAGGAGATGCCCTCGATGAAGATAGTATAGTTACTGTATGTAAAAATTTACAGTAACAGTAGATTTTCGAGAGGATCTCTTGCAGCAGGCCATTCCATCCCTCCCTTCTTCCCCCTTGACCTGGGGGAGCTTTCTGTGCTTGTCTTCCTTTCTCCTTCTGCTTTATTTCTGTTGGTGGGAACCTCTGACTTCTCCTCGGCTCACCAGCTGGGGCTTTTCTGCTTATGGTCTCCAGCGGGAGAACTGAGGAAAGTACGGGGCCACCCACATTTATATGGTAAGGACATCATCAGCATGTGATGTCGACGTGGGCAGCTGCCCTGGTAGACTGCTAACTAGAAAGTTTCCTTAAGGGAATCAACAAAGTCCAAGAGGGTAGCATCTTTCAAAAAAAGAGGTGTGCAAGAACAAGAGGGCACAATTTGAAGATAGAGGGGGGGCGGCTCAGAGGTAATTTAAGGAAGTATTTTTCAGAGAGGTTGTGGATGCATGGAGCGGCTCTCGGAGGAAGGTTGTGGAGTCAAAATCAGTGGTGGAATTCAAGCATGCATGGGATAGTCATAAGGCAGTTCTGGGGGGTGGGGGTAGGAAGAAGTAAGCTGCTGGTTAACTAGGATCTGCAGCTTATCCAGTAGGTAGGGAAATGGGCAGACTGGGTGGGCAAAGCGGTCCTTATCTGCCGTCAAATTCTATGTTTCTATGATCTTAGTGCCTGGCGGCTGTAATTCTATAGGTGTGGCCTGCTGCAAGAGAGCCTCTTGAAGATCTACTGTTACGGTAAGTTCTTATGCATCTGTACTTTGTTATGTATTGGTTGAATAACCAGGTTAAAACATAAGCTTAAATATAAGGGAAGCAACTGATCAAGGTTATAGTTCTATTTAATCATAACATGCTAAAGTTATTACCTGTTTTAAATATCTATAGCCATGTTAATCTGCTTACTGTTAGCCACTTACTACAGCATGTATGATGGATCTGTTGACAAACATGCCTTTCATATTTTCTTTTTCTTTAACTAGCAGGATATGGGTAATCAGTTTCCCTATATAAATTTTTTCACCTAGGGAACTCTGGCATGTCCCTTCTGCCAACCCCACTACCCCTGCACCAGCACCTACCTTCTCCAGACTTACCCACCACCTCCACTTGCAATGGATCACTTGATGGGTGGGCTGCTGCTTCCATTGGTGGTACATGGCCTGCAGGTTGTCTGTGTTATCCTGCCTGCCAGGGCTTTTTCCCCCCATTTTATCCCCTGGGGAGCTGGCATGCAATGATGTGCTCTTCTTTGCACTTGGCACCATCATGCTGCATCCTGTGACGGCCCACCCGAGTTCGACACCTCCGACTATGCTACCACCCAGCTTCAGCCAGAGGGTAGTCGGTGTAATGGGGTGCTGTCCCTGACCATGAAAAAGGAGAGCTTTCACTGGGGCATTTGATCCTCCTTCACCCAGCCAGCCCCTGAGCGACCCGGGTCTGCTCCCGAATCGGGGTATCCTGTGTAGTGATCAGTACTGCTACTCAGCTGGGGTACAAGCAGTTTTTTAAGGGCTGCTGTTTTATGATCATCATCATTGTTGCAGAAGTTCCTCTCTGTGAAATATATATTTAAACAGCTTCTCCCTAGGAAAATTGCTCTGACCAAGAAAGAAAAAACACTAAATGATTTATCAGCATAACTTATCATTAAAGGTCAAATTGCACTGCACTGAGATTTAATTGATCTGTAGATATGATGTCTGAGTGAACTTGCTGGAGGAGCTTTCTGCTTTTTTTCCCACAGATAAAATGCAAACTGCAGCTGCTAAGGGACTTTCTCCATTTCCTTTCATTATAAAATGAGACAAACTGGCCTCTTGCCCTAAGCACACAATCCCTGAGACTAAATAAAGACCAGAACTTTCCATCCCACCCATGTGGTATTCTTTCAGAGTTGGTAGCTGCAAAATACAGTATTTTCCTCCTTTTTAAACTGCAGTTATCACCTGCACCTTTCTTCACCCCAGAGGTCTGTGCAGCTAGGAGTAATCAAATTTAGCTTCCCTTGCAAATCTACCTGCTGATAATTTATAATCTCTTGAAATTGCTCTCCGCAGGCAGAGTCAAGACTAGTATTTGATCACTTGAAGGTGCTCTTCAACCAAGAAACGCTATCCCTGGCAGAGTTGCAGGCTGCCTTAGACAGCAGTGAAACCAATGCACAGCAGTCCTGCCTGAAAAACTTAATCAATCAACTCCTGCTAAGCTTCCTGATATTTTCCTCTGGAGGACGCAGAATAGCAAATCAGTCTTTTGCACTTGTAAGTATTTGTTTTATTTCTGCTACTGTACAAGGATACAGTAGCCTTGTATGCATGAAATAACTTGCATACAGTATTATAAATCATGATATCAGTCTTAGGCAATCAAGGCTGTTTATGAAAGCAATAAGGCACGACAGGGTGTGGGTTGTTGATTGATAAGAGCATGCCCCCAGGTGCGTTGTTAGGCACGAGGTGCATGCGCCAAGTGACTACAACAGCTGGGTAGTGCTCTTATCAATCAACATCCCACACCCTGAAGTGTCTTATTGCTCTTACAAAATGGGTAACAACTATTTCTATAACAATTAAACAAAACTCTGGACACATTATTAAAGATTACAAAATGGGCAAAAAAAATTATCATTCCTGATTGGCTGAAAGCCCTGTTCAGCCGTGTCCTTATCAGGACATATCCTTTCAACGGGCACTATTTGTGCCAAGCAAACCACACCACACGATAAAAATCAATGCGTGCCACCGCTCTCCCACGGAAACTCCTCAGCCAGCACCGGATGGAACCGAGAGAGCGATGGCACAGCCATGTCGAAAATGCATAACTAGTTAAATATTTAGAAACATGGGGACCACCAGTGAAAATAGACACGCTTCCCCTTCTGCAAAAGCCGCAAATGTATCTTTTCACGTAACGTTTTATTTTACTCACTGGCAGTTTTCTCCTCGTGCCCATATATGTCCACTTCTCTGTCCTCCTCGTACATCCTCAATCCTCGCAGCACAAACTCCCCCCTCCACACACACACACACACACTCTCTTTGTATTGTCCTGCAAATACAAGCTGCTAGAATCCACAATAAAAAATTTCTCAGCTGTAAACTGAGACTCATTTATTTTTTTTTACGGTTTGGGTTTCAGAAACGCAAAGCAGGAAGTGATTTTGTATGGCGCTCAGTGAGGGACATGCTCGCTCCAGGTCTACACAGCCATTTACGAGAGACTCATATAAAAAAAAATTACAAAAAAGTGCTTCCCACATCTTCCGAGGGTACAAGAGCCAGAAACACAACACTACATACAAAATATATCGGATACGCTGCTCCCAATTACTGCCACTGAAACTGCGTGACAGCATGCTCACACTGCTCCCGATTGCTGCCACTGAAACTGCATGAGGGCACGCTCAAACCATTGCTGTACTTCAAATTACGTGATAATACAGTACTGAAAAACACATTTTCTTTTTTCAGTGTTTGAGTCTGGATGGCCTGGGAATAGAAACACATACAGACACCAACCTCCACTGATTTTAGACATCCAACCAAAACAATGAGGACTATTTTTTGTCTTTTTCTAGTAATCCTATTTTCTACTCTTTTTTTTCTCTACACTTTCTATGTCCATTTTTTGTAATGAACTTTTTTGCTGGAGAGACCATTTTATAAGCGCAATAAGACACTCCGAGGTGTGGGTTATCTCCTGATAAGAGCACGCCCAGGTGCATAAGGCACTCTGCGCAAGCGCCTCGTGCCTAACAACACACCTGGGCGTGCTCTTATCAGGAGATAACCCACACCTTGTCATGTCTTATTGCTGGCTTATACAATGGCAAGAAAGAATCTTGAACTGTGATTGGTCAGTTTGGGGCTGGAATCATGGCGTATCCCAGCATAATGCCACAGGTCTAGCCTCAGCACTGTCAAACAATTGCCCATTGTTTGGAGCTTATAGTCTTTTTTTTTTTTTTTTTTTTTTTTTTTTTTTATCTCCTCTTAAGAAACAAAAATATTTTTCCACACTAATAAAAACATTCTTTAAAATTATTTTTTTTATTTTATATATATATAACAACAAACCATTGTATAATAGGAATAATGCACTCCAGGGTGTGTGTCATGCGGGGATAATGCCATGCATTATTCCTTTATTTAATAATAGTATGTTATTTTATTTAAATATGGTGAAATAAATTCAAATATAACTAAAAATAAATAATAAAATTATAAAATGGCAAGAAAAAATGTAGAAATCTCATTGGCCAAGAGATATCAGCTGACTGGACATTAAATCTCTATATACACACACAGTCATCCTGGTCCTAAACCGCATTACACAATGAGCAAATCAGTCCTTCTACAACCAGAACTATCTTCCATCAGTCCCCCTGCAACCAGAACTGATCTTCCATCACAAACATGGCTGCTACCTTTACACTGTAAAAACCTTCAACTGGGCCCTAAAATAAAACTACCTTAAATAAAAAATAAAAGATTAATTAAATGTTTCCCTGATCACCACACTCTCCTCACACACATAAATAAATTAGAAACATTAAGTATTGTTTATAGTTTTCATTACAACTGTTTCTTTACTAACAGTGAAAAATCCCCCTTCTGTCTTTACCTGCTCATCAGGGAAATCTCTTCTGCTTGTCCTGAGAGTGAAATGATTGAGCCACTGGCTCTAAAACAGGTCTTTAGAAAATGGGCTTTTCATTTGGAGACATCTGATTGGCTAGTACCCATTCCACAGGGGTACATGAACTTTCAGTAGATGCCCACCAAATAAAAAGGCCACCCCAATCCTGCCTCATGCCCAGCTAAGTATCCTTGTGCCCAGCCTGCTTCAGCCTGAAGCACTGGGCACACAATTTCAAACTGCCGCCATTTTATTCATCCCTTAGCAAGAGGTGCCACCCCCTACCCCCCCCACACACACACACACACACACACACACACTCTCAGTAATCAAACCAGTTCCTACAATTAAAATAATAACAGCACACAGAGCAACATTTTTTTTCCTTTTATTAAGGCCACTGTAAAATTGTGACATAGCTAGTCGTGACTCAGCTCCCTCAAAGCTTACAGCCGTGGTGGACTAGTGGGCTACCACACTGGGGCTGTCGCCAATTTAAAATAAATGAATTGTCTTTCTTGGGGTCTGGTGGGGGAGCTCCCTGAGTTCTTGAATTATGTGCTACTGAGCTCGGACAGTGGCAGGTGGAGTGTATGCTGAGGCTGAGGCTGCAGCCAGCCACGCTGCGGGATCACCCTGAAGTGAAAGTGCCTGCAGGCACATCTAACTCCCAGCCCATATGGAGCTCAGGCGGTGGCCTACTCCACACGGGTGGGACAGGGAAAGGAAACTGAGCCACCGAGAGGTAGAGCAGGCGGCAGTCCAGTCCAAGAAGCTCTTGCTTCCCAACCAGGCTCTGCATCGGTTTTATTCAATACCCTCTTTTTTTTTTAAACTTGTAGCGCCACCATGTTGCGTACTAGGCTTTACTACAGACCGCTTCATCCCAGCTTGCTCTGGCTCCAGTAGAGCTCCAAGTGCCATGAACTTAACTGCAAGTTGGTAGTTGGAGCTAACGGGCGAGTGGGTCACGAAAGAAAGAAATGAAGAAAGTGAAAGCCATGGAACGGGACTGCTCACCTGATGTAAGATGCTCTGCCACTTCCAACATTTACTGCCGCCGAGTACTGCTAAGGGAACAAACATTGCTGGGAGCGGGTGAATAGTACTGCTGAGGGAACAAACATTGCTGGGGGGGCAAATAACCACGGTCTTCCTAGTATGTACTGACTTACAAGCAGGAGCTCCGTGGAATCTCTGACTGAGGTTGCAAAAAAAAAAAAAACAGAAACTGCCCTGACTTGGGATTGCGCTCCCCTCCTGATTTTAAATGCATTTATCTGCTCCACAGTGTGACCGCCTGCCCGCCACTTCTGCTTCTCTCATTTCTAATTAATTAGTTAATCTTTTAAATGGCAGCCCTCCTTGACAGTAACCCAGCTCAAAACAAAAGGTAAATCCACAGAAAACATCAGAATGTACCTGTACCTGCTGGGGGGAGGGGGGGCATTACAACCAGCTGAAACAGCTACCTGCAGAAGGGAACTATTTTATTACAAAGAAATCAAACAGCAAAGAGTTATAACACTTAAAAATAAAAAAAAATGTTATTTAAAAATATTAGTTAATGCAGTTGCCCATTTTCTAAGCGCAATAATACCCTCCAGGGTGGGCAGTATGGGCAATACCGGACCTTCCAGGGGCTATAAGGCCCTCCCCCTGTGGCGTCGGGCCTCATTACGCCCCTGGGCAGTCCGGTATTGCCCAATACTGCCCACCCTGTCGGGTAGTATTACTTACTTGTTGTCTGTGTACAGTATGTTAGGAGAATAACATTCTACAGAAGAATAACATTCTACCAGCGGAACTGAGCAGAATTTTGAATCCCTGTATCCCATGGTAAACATTCCATGATAAACATTCTATGTCTTGAATGAGGGGGAAAAACAGAAAAAAAAACAAGATGAAGAAAGTAGGCAATACAGTAATACTTTATAAACAAAGAGAAAAGGTGGGAAAACACAGTTACACAGGTAGAGGCAGATGCAAACTGATCAAATAATACATTGCTGTCCCTCCAACTCACTGGTTTAGCATTTTTCAGTGAGCTGCTATTCAGTCAATTTTACTAATCCTCTACCCAAGTCTGGGGACTATTTTTCACCATATTTAAATAAAATAAAATACTATTATTAAATCTTTAATAATGTGTCCAGAGTTTCATTTAATTGATATAGAAATAGTTGTTACCCATTTTATAAGAGCAATAAGACACTTCAGGGTGTGTGTTGTTGATTGATAAGAGCACTACCCAGCTGCTGTAGTTACTCTGCGCAAGCGCCTCGTGCCTAACAACACACCTGGGGGTGTGCTCTTATCAATCAACAACCCACACCCTGTCGTGTCTTATTGCTTTCACATTCCAGGCACTCTTATAACAACAAGAGGGTGTCTCATGCAGATAGTTCTAAAATTCTGAAGTTCTGTGTTCAGTTAGCATAAATCCATGTCACACACACATGGGGTTCTCTTATGTTCTACGAAATAAAACATTTTGAATTTAAATTTCGTTTTTTAAACCAGAATCTTTAACATGATTTATGTAAGCAATAAGACATGACTGGGTGTGCATGGAACAGATTTTACTGCACGCCCAAGGGCTTAGTGAGGCACGAGGCCACAGGCAGAGTGCCTACAGCCCCTGAAGTGCGGTAAAATATGTTACATGCATACCCTCGGAGTGCCTTTTTTTTTTTTACTTTTTACAATTGGGAAAAGCATGTTTATATATAGAAACAATAGATTTACTTGTTGCATTTATGATAAAATAGTCCTTCTGCCCACTGCAAATGATGTCATGGATGATGTCATTGTATTACTGCTAGTCAAAGCTTGTCCTTTGCCGCCATCAAGATACAGAATGTTTATCATGGAATGTTTTCCATGGAATACATGATTCAAAATTCTGCTCAGTTCCACTAGCAGAATGTTCCTCTCTTAACATACTATACACACACAACATAGGGAATACTGGATGGGCAACTATGCACAACCAGTGTGTTCTGCCACAGAGGAGTTCTGATTCCCTGTGACCTTGAGAGCAAAGCTCAAGAGGTCCTTAGGAATCAGAACCCCGAGGTGGCAGAACACACTGGTTGTGTGTAAAGTTGCTCATCCTGTATTTTTTATAGTGTATAGTAGTACGTGGAATGTGCACACAGCAGTTCTTCGGCTTTCAGAATGAAACTTGACTTGTGCAATTTCTAGGGGTTCTAGAATGCTGTTGTACCACAGAAACGTACAATCACATTCCATGACCTTTGAACTGTGGTACAACAGCATTTTGAAATGGATGGAATTCTATGCAGAACAATGCTCTACTATACACTGTATAGAGGATTGTGTATGAGCCGCGCTCTCTAGGTCATCTGTTACCAAGCAAAATTCTCGATACAAGAATATTCTTGTTGTGTGTGACTGCTCATACATAATCTTTTATAGTGTATGAGCAATCACAGCAAAGAAAATTACACAAAAACTAACTAGTGAAGACAACAGAGAATAGATTATTTTTCATTTTCAAAAAAAATTTTATTCGACCACAAGTGAAGAATGAACGGACACACATAGCATCTATTAGAAGGCACAAACTTTTAAAAGCTTTTTGGCAGCATTCCAAGTTGTTCTGCTGCAGTAGTGACATCACTACTGCAGCAGAACATATAGAATAGTGAATGGACAACCATCCACAACAAGGCTGTGTTTCCATCGAGGGTGTTGATGATATCATAGGGTCTCGCTGATGTCATCAGCTGCCCAAGATGAAAACACAGCTTTAGTTGTGGATGGGTGACCATCCACTATTTTATATAGTATATAATTCCCCTAGGTTTTAAAAAATAGACATTATTTTACAAGGTTTCATACCTTGTTTTAACAGTCCCACTTGATCCCAGTCCTCGCTGGAGACCTGCTGTACGCCTGACACCGGAGGTCCCCGTCCTGACCCTCGCTTCCGTTTTCTCTGCTCCGGGTGCCCCTGACCATAAATAAACCACAGTTCGTGCTAAAAATAACACACAAAAAAACTTGAAATAGTGACAGTTTGGAAGCACGGAGCCAAGTATGGCTGTCTGTATCCAAACTTCCTTCAAGTACTCACCCATCTGCTCGCTTAGTACTGCCGCCATATTTTTCTGAATGTTTTGTGAGGCGTTTTTTTTTTCCAATCAGGTTGCAGGACAAAGTTAAAAAGTTGTTGTACTATTGTTGTGACATCAGAACAATAGTACAACAACTTTTTTGACCTTTGAACTGTCCTACAACAAGATTTGGAAAACCTTTGTTTTCCATACACAATAAGCCCTAACCATATTCTATAAAGGCCTCTTCTACAGCCAGAGACTCAATTATCTCACTGTCAGGGCAAGCAGAAGAGATTTTCCTGATGAGCAGGTAAAGACAGGAGGGGGGGTTTTCACTGTCAGCAAAGAAACAGTTGTAATGAAAACTATAAACAATACTTAATGTTTCTAATTTATTTATGTGTGTAAGGAAAGTGTGATGATCATGGAAACAACATTTAATTAATTAGTTTTATTTTTTATTTAAGGTAGTTTTGTTTTTAGGGCCCAGTTGAAGTTTTTTTTACAGTGTAAAGGTAACAGCCATTTTTGTGATGTAAGATCATAGAACTTGACGGCAGAAAAGGACCTCATGGCCCATCAAGCCTGCCCCTTTTCCCCCCTACTAATCTTCCTTCTCCCCTCCTAAAGTACCCACCCCATCCCCCTGTAACCCCTTATGCCTGTCCCATGCTTTCTTGAAACCTGACACAGTCTCGGCCCCACCACCTCCTCTGGAAGCCCATTCCAGGCCTCCACCACCCTCTCAGTGAAGAATCGTCCTCTCACATTGCCTCTAGTGTCCCCCCTGTAGTCTTAGGCCATGCCCCTTGTTATGGTGCCCTCCTTCCTGAGGAATAATTGCCCCAGGTACACTTTGTTTATCCCTTTGTCATATTTAAAGGTTTCTATCATGACCTCTCTCTCCCTTCTGGGCTCCAGTGTGTAGAGCCCCAACTCCTAACATCTCTGTTCATATGGTATGCCCTTCATCCCTTGCACCATCTTGGTCGCTCTTCTCTGAACCCTTTCAGTCAAATCTATGTCTTTGCGCAAGTAAGGCCTCCAAAACTGGACTTTGTACTCAAGGTGCAGTCTCACCATGGCTTGGTACAGGGGCACCAGGACTTCCCTCCATCTGCTAGTGATTCCCCTGCCTATACTTGCCAGCATCCCATATGCCTTCCCCACCGCCCTTGTACACCGTTTCCCCACATTCTCACATTGAGGTCACTGGAGACTACTATCCCTAGATCCCTCTCCTGTTCCGTAACCCTGACTTCCTCCCCTCCAAGTATGTATTCTGCTCTCGGGTTTCTGTGCCCCAGGTGCATAACTGCACACTTCTTGATGTTGAATTTTAGTTGCTAGGTCTCCCCCCACCCCTCCAGCATCCTCAGACCTGTCTCATGTCTTCAGCCCCCCCACAGAGTCAACCCTGTTGCAGATTTTCGTATTATCCGCAAAGAGGGCCACACAGCCCTTCGGTCCATCCGCTCTATCACCTATGTAGATGCTGAAAAGGAGTGGTCCTAGCACTGACCTCTTGGGGACCCCACTCGTCACCCTCCCCATCCTGGAGTGCACCCCATTTACTACCACCCTCTGGCTTCTATCCGCCAACCAGTTTTCTACCCATCTAGTTATTTTGTTCCCCACCCCCATGCTCTCCAGCTTGTTGACCAGCCTTCTGTGGGGTACAGTCTCGAAGGCCTTGCTGAAATTCAGATAGGCCACATCCATCGTTCCCCCCCTGGTCGATTACCTGTGTCACCCAGTCGAAGACTTCAATTAAATTGGACTGGCGTGACTTCCCTCGTGTGAACCCGTGCTGTCTGTCGTCCAGCAGTCCATTCACCTCCAGGTATTCCGTTACCCTGTCCCTCATGTCTGCCTCCATGACCTTCCCCACCACTGCAGTGAGGCTGACCGGGCGGTAGTTCTCCCTCAACTCTCTCCTCCCCCCCCCTTGTGAATTGGCACTACAGTCACCCTCCTCCAGTCCTCTGGCACCCTTCTGGTATCCAGAAACAGGCTGAACAGCCTCACCAGTGGGGCGGCCTACTCCTCTTATCAGTTTCCTGATCACTCTCAGGTGCAGCCTGTCCGGCCCCATGGCCTTATCCACCTTCACTCTGCCTAGTTCCTCTCTAACTTTCTCCATGCTGAAGGGTCTTGTTTCCACCTCTGTGTCTCCCCCAACTCTGGTCCCCTGCCCTCCCTCTCCTTCAGAATACCGAGCAGAAGTACCAATTTAGCTCTTCTGCCTTCCAGTCCTCCTCTAATGGCTCCCTCCCCCCAAAGCCTTGCGATCCCTTGGTAAGTCTTCCTCCTATCTCCCACAAATCTAAAAAATTTCTTAGTACCTCTCTTGGTCTGTTTCACTATCCTTTCCTCTGTGTCAGCATTAGCCCTCCTAATTACCTTCCCTGCTAGCCTCCTCATTTCCCTAATAAGCCTCCTTGTCCTCTTCCTTCTGCGTCCTCTTGTATTTTCTAAACACCCTCTGCCTGCCCCCGACCACCCTCGCTACATCCCTGTTGAACCAAAGTGGCCTTCTACTTCTTGTGCCCTTCCTAATCCTCCTTATACACACTTGGGTGGCCTCTCTAACCCAGTCTCTGATCGCTCCTCATAACTCTTCCACTTCATTTATTTCCCCCATACCTTCCATCGCCTCCCTCACTAACCTTCTCATCTTGTCGAAGTCTGCTCACCTAAAGACCAGCACCGTTGTGCTGGTTTAGCTCACCACCCTTCCTGCTCTCACCTTAAACCTAATGGTCCTATGGTCACTGTTCCCCAACTTCTCCCCTACCACCACCTCCTCCACATTCTCCCCATTTGTCCAGACCACATCCAGCAGGTTGTTCTCCCTAGTTGGCCCTCTGACCAACTGCTGAAGGAACACCCCTTACAGTTAGGTTCTGGCAAGCCCTTGGGGGGGAGCAGAGGTAGAGGTAAGGTGATGGAAGGGCTTGGTGGCAGAGCCTTGGCAAACAAGATGGAGGAATTGATAGCATCATTGTGCATGACAGACTGGACTAACTGCCACAGAGACTTGGGGATGGAATTTCTGCGTGGGAGACAGCTATTTCTGGCTTCAGACTGTTTGAGAAGGACAAGAAAGGGGAGGTGTTATATGGGAAGACATAAAGTAATGGAGGGGCAGGAGGGAAACCGCACTGGGTTTCCCCATCTCCCTCCTGCCCTTCCATTACCTTTATGTCTTCCCTGATGTATAAGACCACCCTTCCCCCCTTCTTGTCCCTCCTGTCCTTCTTAAACAGTCTGAAGCCAGAAATAGCTGTCTCCCACATGTGAAATTCCATCCCCCAAGTCTCTGTGGTCGCAGTTACAGTATGTCCAGTCTGTCATGCACAATGATAGCTATCAGTTCCTCCATCTTGTTTGCCAGGCTCCTAGCATTGACCACCAAGCCCTTCCACCATCTTTCCCCCACCTGTACTCCCCCCAAGGGCTTGCCAGAACCTAACTCCCTCATCTGTTCCCCGGGGGAGGACCTAGGGCCCCCCATCTCAGCCGTTGTACTGCATGGTTTTGTTTCCAGCCCCCCCATTCAGTTTAAATTATATTCTTTCAAAGAACCCCACTAGCCTGCACTTCAGTACAGCTGCCCCCTCCTTGTTGAGATGCAACCTGTCCGGGGCAAAGAGGCTCTCATCATCCCAAGTTGCCCCCAGACTCCTATCATCCTGTACCCCATCTGCCTACACCATCTCGCTAGCCAACCATTGAACTCCTTTATCCTTTGCTTCCTCTCTGTACTAGCTCTGGGCACTGGAAACAGCTCCAAAAAGGCTAGAGATTTGAAGCATAGCCCACACAGAACCTAGCTAGGGCCTTAAATCTCACTTGTACCCCCAGAGATTGTTGCCTTGTTGTCGAGTCACAGGTCAGAAAGCAAAGAAAAGCCAGGAGCAGTTGTAAAATTCGCAACAAGTGATTTATTCGAGAGGCAGTGAATTGCAAGACCATCAGGGTGATCAAGTCCTAAGTCTCAGGATAAAATCTGGTTGCGCAACCAGACAGAAAAGGAGAGAATAGACCGGATCCTTGCGTTTAAACTCTTTCTCTATAACAACTGGGACAGGGCCGTATTCAGCCCTGTCACATGCCATCCAGGTTGTTAGTTTCCAAGTGGAACACCAGATGGGAATTCCTATCCTGATCCTTACCCCATGAGGGAATATGGTGGATTACTTCCAGTGTAGTCATCCCCGGCATCCAGTCTACCCACACCGCACTATTTCTGCCCCCCCCGCTTGATTCCCTTTATGACAGAATCTTCAATCAGTATCACCTTGCCCCCTATTTTCTTCTGATTCACCTGTGTCGCTGTTCTCCTCCCCCGAGTTGCTGGTGTCTGTTCTACCTTCCTGGCCCTTGTTGCCTCCCCGACCCCTTGTCCTGATCCTTAACCCTCAACCATGGTATCCTCTCTCTTGCCCTCACCGTTAACTTCTACCGCTACATCTGTCGCCCCTGCCCAGCACTCCTGTCCCTTGCCTCTCCATATGCCTATCCCCTGCCAGTGAATTTCTAGGTGGCCTCGAGGAGTAGTTAGCCTCTTCCAACTCCTTTACGCTGTGATCATTTAGTCCATTGCTACTCTGAGCCCCCTCCTGACCTTCATGGTCCTTCACTTTTTCCCCTCCCAACATCCTGATTTTTGCACTCACCACACATACTCTGTGCTGGCCCCTTGCCCCCTGGGTTCCATCCTCCCTCCTCACTGTCCCCTCGTCCTCCCTTCCCTGTATTCCCGACTCCCAGCGGCTCCTCCCCTGTTTTCCCTGGTGCCCATCCCCCTCGCTTTCATCCTTTTCTCCTTCCGCCTCTGTTTACTGCTCTCTGCTTCTTCTGAGACCCCTCCCGCCACAGTGTCTGCCAGTGGCGAGTACCTATTGGAGACCGGAATCCTCCCAGTAGGCTGCCTTCCCATGAGGTGAGCTCCCCTGCCATGGTCCCTGGAGTCCCTTTTCCTCTACTACCAGTAGCCCACACTCTCTGCCAACCTGCACCCTCCTTCCGGTTCGGTCTCGATCCCCTTCCCCTTTTCCACCCCGAGAGCTTTCCTGACCTTTCACAGTACCAGCTGACCCCCCCCATCCACCTGCACCCGCATTTGCAGACACCCTTCCTCCAAAGTATCTTTAGATATGTGCCTCCCAACTCCTGCACTCATGCCATTCATCCACTTGTCCAGCTCATCCCTGAGCCTGCACACTTCAGCCTCCAGTTCCATTAACTTGGCACATATAGGACAGCATCCTAGTCTCCACAGTGTATTCACGGCCATTGCAGCTCCACAGCCACCGCATCCCACTAGCCTGCTTCCTCTCCATCTTGTAGCCGAAGTCCCCCTTCCCGTCCAGTAGTGACCCTGCTCAGGCCAGCTGCCCCTGTTTGCCTCTCCAAACAGTGCGTCCCTCCCACTCCCCCATACCAATTCCCTCTGACTTGTCCCCAATTTGTTATGACCATTTGGCCTTGGTCTCCTCCAGGGACACTAGAAGCAGTAGAGCTACACAAGGATAGTGACTATTGACTAGAGATTCCCTTGATGCAGGAAGCAAATTGAACCAAAGCAGTGCAATATTGAACTACCTTCAAATTAGTCATTTAAATATTCCAAACAAGCTTGCAAGCAGTTTGCCCCTGTTCAGTGCAGATTCACCCTTTATTCCCTTGACCCTCACTGGACTCTTTTATGTCTCTTATTTTCTGCTTCCTCTTATGCCTCTATTTGATCCATAGGGAAAAAAAACTTGTATTTCTCATTCAGTCACTGGTGATCTGTAACATTCCACACCCTTCTTGGTGCCTTGATCTATCCCAATAGTACCAGACCCACTCAATAAGTGATCCACTCCAAAACAACTCTTGACTTGACCCCTCAGTGTTGTTCACTCCCTACTCAGTTGTGGGCAGTGAAGCCCAGCCCAGTGCTCCTCCTCCTCCTCCTCTTCTGGCCATCCAGTCCCAGGCTTGTGCTTTCCTTGCTAGCTCCTCCCCCTTAGGGCATTTAATAGAGGTTGGGGCCTGGTCACGTGGGCAGGACAAAAAACAAAACAGCCAAAAAGTTCTCAGTTCCACTGTGGCTGGGCCCTGACTTAAATACCCAGCCACAGTTTTGAATTTGGCACCCTTAACTCTCCCTTCTTCCGACTGGTTGTTGAAGCAGCTAGGGCTGCTCTGTTTTCCAGCCACCGATGCGGCTCACCCTCTGTCCCGCTGCTATGGCTGCCCCGATCTATAGCTGCTGATGCAGCTCCTCTCAGTCCTGCGGCCACAGCCTCTCCATTCTCCAGCCACCGATGCGGCTCACCCTCTTTCCTGTGACTATGTCTGCCCTGATCTGTAGCCACCAGTACAGCTCCCATCAGTCCTGTGGCTGTGGCCGCCCATTCTCCAGCTGCCGATGTGGCTTTTCACTGCCCCGTGGCTTACGGCTGCTCCGAGCTCCTGCCGCTGATGCAGCCAACAGAGGGACTCCAGCTGCCAATGTGGCAACAGCAAGCAAAACAGCTGAAAGTTCTAAGTTCCACTGCGGCTCAGCCCTGACTTAATTACCCAGCCACCGTTTTGAATTTGGCGCCTTTAGCTCTCCCTCCTTCTGATTGGTTGTTGAAGCGGCTAGGGCCACTCGGTTCTCCAGCCACCGATGCGGCTCGCCCTCTGTCCCACAGCTATGGCCGCCCCGATCTGTAGCCACCGATGCAGCTTCCCTCAGTCCTGCCGCTACGGCCGCCCCATTCTCCAGCTGCCGATGCGACTTTTCACTGCCCCGCGGCTTACGGACGCTCCGATCTCCCGCCACCGATGTGGCCAATGGAGGGACTCCAGCCGTCATCGTGGCAACAGCAAGCAAAACAGTCACATGATATATTTTGACCAATGAGACTTCTTTATTTTGGATGCCCATTTTATAAGCTTATTAGTGCAGTTCCTGCGTTTCTTGTGGTTACAGTACAAAAGTGTATTATCAACTCCTTTGTGTGTTAGAGCTGCTCAGCTTCACAGTTCTCTCACCCAAAGAATATAAGAATGCACTCATAATTGCAAGAGACACAGTAACTGTACATATAAACACACACTGATACCCTCCCCATTTGGGATCTCTGTCATGAGACTACTACTGGTATACTGTTAGACACTTTCAGTGCATTTACAAGGCAGTGAATATTCCAGTCTCATTCAGGATATTGCAGTACTATGAATAATTATACCACGGATATAAAAATTCAGCAAAAATCCTTTACTATGATTGGCTGGCTGGCACCTTTCTGCCATGGTAAATCCTATGATATACCCGAGGCAAAGGTACCAATCAGCCGCATCTCCAAAATATCAACACAGCTTCCAAAAATCAAAGCAATTAAGCCGCTGTATTGATTTCCCAGTAGAGCAGGATTTTTTTTATACATAATCTGTTTATTAAAATGTTATAATAACTGGGTTAGGCTTTTTCCCATAGGGAAACTGTGGCATAATTTGCCGTTATAAAGGAGCATTTATAACGGCAAACACGCACACGGTTTCCCTCGCTATGCGCATGCCCAACCTACAGCTCTTCCGGGTTTTCACCGCTTGCCACCAGATTTCTTTGTCGGTCGAAACCGCACCGCCGCCAGTATCTCTAGGCGGTAAGTAACTATTTTAAAAAAAACTTCCTAACAAAAATCACACCGTAAAGGGACAACAAAACAAGAAAAAGTAACTGCTGTTGTTTACCAGGACTCTGCTAAACATCATCCAGACCGCAGTCACATTCAGACCATTTATTTTATATAATTGGCTGTGGCAAAAAAGCCTAACCCAGTAATTATGTAATAAATATGGGGTGGTGTGTGTAAACTGACTTCACACACTCCCTGTGGTGTTTGATAAACCTCGAAGCTGCCTCGGGTTTATATGCCATCCAACCCCCCGGGTGTGTGTAAAATCTTGTTACACGCACCACCCCATACTTTATTTTCTATTTTACACACACATGACATTAACACATAGAAAACAGGACAGCCATGAATACACATAATTAACACACAACAAAACAAATGTACAACAATTCTGTTCCATATACTTCTGTCTAATCCATACTTTTTGTAAAAATGCCCTTATTGGGAGACCTTAGGTTACAAATACTAAGGAGGTTAACAATAATAAAACTCATTCTGTTAACATACACTGTTATTTCTTTTTAATTTAATTTTACCTAAATAAAGTGGAATACAATTTAATTGCATTTTGGAACACTTATTCAAAGGGTGGTGTGTATTCACTTCAGGAGACCTAAACATCTTCCTCTTCATTCCCCCCCCCCCTTCCCTGCAACCCCACTAAAGACCCTCCCATAGTACAGCAGCTTCTCCTGGCTTCAGGAAGGCAAGAAGGGGTTCCCATGCAGCTAGGAAGCACTCTTCTTTATCTTTGATGGAAAATGATAAACGTTCCAGGGCAAGTATCTGCGGGGTTATGGTACGCCATTGCTGGATAGTAGGAGGTGAGGCTGACACCCATATGTTTAGTATACAGTGTCTAGCAAGTACTAAGAGTACTCAAACCCACCTGGGATAAGGATCCCACTCCTCGAGCCCAACCTCTTCTATTCCAGATAACGTGCTTAAGGACCTAGGCTCCAGCTACCTGCCCCATGTCCTTCCTATCTCTTGTGCTGTCTCACCCCAAAACCTCTGCAGGGCTTGGCAGGTCCAAAAATAATGAATATAGGTACCAATCTCAGCTCCACATGGTCGACAAATGGGAGAGACTGCAGGGTTGAATTTATGCACCATTGCCGGAGGGCAATATAACATGTGAATAAACTTATAATATGATTCCTAGTATTTGTTGCATATCAGAATCCCTCTATGGAGCCGCAGCAGGATAAGCCGGTTCTCCTCTGATATGCTAGAGTGGGAATTTTAACAAGAAAACCGCTACACAAAAGCACGGTTTTAAAACATTCAGTTACTGTACTTGTAAGTTAGTGGACCACAGCAATCCCGAAACCCACTGTAAAAAGCACAAAACAATTTTTACCTAAATACATGAACAGTTCAATATTTTTTAAAAATGCGATGTACCTTGGAAATACGACAGGGGCCCAACTGAGACTGACTTTCTCCCCACTGTGTCCCACTCTCCCTGCAACATCATCAGCCACAAGCTCGTCTGACTGTCGCTCTCTCCAGCTTCATTTCCTTGCTGCAGCCTCCTTCATGGTTACATTGTCTCTGTTGAGGTTCCGTTGTCACCATTGTCCCCCCAACCCGTGCCAGACTGTGTCTTTCTCAATTCAACTCCCACCACGAGCGGCTCATTAAAGCAGCATGCTGGGCATCAACTAAGCAGCACTGCATTGTGGGAACAGGGCCAGGACTATTTTCTGTCATGCTCCAGTAAGCTAAAGAAAAAACTATTTAAAATGAAAGAAAAAAAAACACTTTTTTTCTGTATTTTTATTTATTTTCTTTGTAAAAAGGACCCAGGGTACAATCACAATAACCCACTCGAGGGTGTGGGTTATGGGGGATGCAGATTTACCATGGCTGGCAAGGATTTGACCACTCGGCTGCGCCTCATGGCCAAATCACGCTAGCCATGATAAATCCCCCTATAACCCACACCCTCTTATTCTTAAACATGGTTTTTAAAATGTTTCAGGAGTTAAATCGGATTTAACTGCAGTGCAGACAGTTAGGCACGGTTTCCTTTCATACAGCAGGATGTCAGCCAATGGGAACTGGTTCCTGGTTAACTCAGTCCAGAGGCTGTAGTGCAGGTGCTGTAAACTGTTTCTTAATAACGGTTTACAACATGCTGGCGGTAGTGCGGATGCTACAGTATGGTAATTAATCCATTTTTAAAAACATTTCACGTTACCGTGCTGTAGTCTGAACAGGGCATATGATTGACAGGTGGTGGTAATCCATTTCTAAGCATGGATTATCGCCACCTGTAAATGACCAACAGTGGATTATCGGGAAGTGAGAGAAAACCATGCTTACGCCACTAAAACAAACAGCAGCAGCAAGACTTTTCCTCGCACTGCTGCCATCCTACTTCACTCACGCTCACTTCCACCTGAGAGAGAACACCATTGTGGTTCATTTATCTAAATCCAGAGGACAGACAAGCTTTCTAATTCTGCGGTGAACCATACCGTTGTAGTGTAGCGAGTATCAGTACTGAGGAGCAGTAGCTGGGGCTGTAGAGTTTGTGGTGTCAGGTGCATGATTCAGTGTTTGCAGTTTGCAAATCTGTGCATCAGTTTTATGGGTGATGCTGTCAGCTGCTTCACTGCTCTGTCACACAGAGAATACATCTGCATTGCTTTTTGGTGAGAAAGAGATTTACACTGCTTGTTGGGGATGAGAGAGAGAGAAGGTACAGTATAAAGCATACGAAAGATCATTCCTTTGTACTTAACATATCTTTGCGGTTTCCCAATGGTCAGTTGTCAGCAATGGGGAGACTATGACCATACTGCAGAGTCGGGAATAGAAAAAGCCTGGGCACTAAAGATAGTAGAAGGATGAGGTAGGGTGAGTGGGGGAATGCTAACATGGCAGCCAGCAAGCCAATCGGGGAAGCATGAAGTCGCCTCTGTCCTTAGACTATTGTCGGTTGCTGATTTGCTTTTTGTTTTTTTAATCTTTTAGTTAGTTTACTGAAAGTTGCAGGTTCCGGTGAATGAGGAATGTTGTGAAGTAGGGTATGGTAGGTTCATTGAAGCGAGAATGAGTGAAGCACGACAGCAGCAGTGTCAGGAAAACTCCTGCTGCTGTTTGTTTTAGTGGCACTTGTGGAATTATCCATGTGATGAATATAAAAAATTAAATGATGGTGAAGTGTGAGTTACGAAGTGACAATATTGGGGTTTACGGAACATCACAATCCACTCAGCCTTCGGCCTTGTGGATTATAATGTTCCATATACCCCTCAATTGAATTATCACCTTGTAACTCGCACTTCCCCATCATTTATTCTGTATTTATATAACGGGTCTAAAAATCAAAGAAATGTAATTGGGTTAAACCAGTCAGGTGACCATGACTTATTCCAGCATAATGCATGGTCATCTTGGTGCTAAACCTTATCAGATTTGTTAATAGCCACATCATATAATCAGTAAATCAGTCCCCCAACAACCAGAACTGATCTTCCATCACAGACATGGCTGCTGCTTTTACATACTGAAAGCCTTCAACTAGGCCGTAAAAATAGAACTACCTTAAATAAAAACCAAATGAATTAAGTGTTGCTGCCCTGATCATCATACTCTCCTTACACACATAAACAAATTAAAAACATTAAGTAGTGGTCATAGTTTTCATTACATGTGTTTCTTTTCTGACAGTGAAAAATCCTTCTTCTGCCGTTACATGCTTATCAGGGAAGTCTGTGCTGCTTAACCTGACAGAGATAAAATTAAGGCTCTGGCTCCACATAAGGCCTTTGTTTGTGTGTGTGTGTGTGTGTGTGTGTGTGTGTTGGCAGAGAAACATTCTGTCAGTGGAATTAGGTAGAAATTTGAGTCCCTGGATTCCATAGTAAAAATTAAATTTTTTGAATGTGGGGAAAGAGACAAAAGAAACAAGATGAACAAAAGAGGCAAACAAAGAGAAAATGTGGGAGAACACAGATCTTCGAGGGATACTGTACCTCCCTTCATTGAGCCACATCATAGGAATTGTAAGCCGTCAGCATTAGGACTACCTGGACACTTTGTTTTTCAGGCTGGGGCTGCCCACATTGATGCCCCCCAGCATGCCTCAGAGCTTCTTTGAGGATCTCTCTTCCTTTAGTTTTCATCTTTGGTACGGTTAATGGTAATTCCACCAGGGGAACGGCCACTTCTGTTGCTTGTTTCAGAAATGTTTTTGCTGCTGACGTTTGTGCTGCAGTCACATGAAGCACGGTCCACACCCTCACTAAACATTACAGTCTGGACCTAGTCTCTCATAGCTTGCTGGTTTCGGGCTTGCAGTACTGCAAGGCCTACTATTTAGAATATACATGAAAATGTAACTGCCTCTTATTTAGTGTTTGGGACTGCTTGGGAATCGTTCCAAAGGTGTTGAGTAATGGAAGAGATATTGTGGAAGAAGAGAGAAGAACAGTTACATGCTTACCATAACAGCAGATCTTTGAGAGAATCTCATCCATTAGTCTATGCCATCCCTCCCTTCGTCCCCCCTTCTGCTTTAGTGAGGCTTGCCTCAGATTTTGTGCTTGAACCTGATATATGAGTTATATATCTAGCCCTCTGCCTCACCTTGTATGCCTGGGCTGGTCTTATCTCCTGGTTCCCCACGGTCGGATGTCCTCCGAGTCTAATCTTCAGCAGGGAACTGGAGAGTGATGGGGCCGCCCATGTTTTTATAGATGATATGAGATTTTCATATATTTCCTGTTTTACTGCACATGTAAAACTCTTTACCTCTATATTCCGTCACTTTACTTAGCTGAACTGCAACATTCCTTTCAATATTGCTGTGCTCAAACGTCCCTTCCATTCAGTTTCCATAAGGGACAAGAAATGTGCGATGTTCAATATTCTCTTTAATTGACTGCAGGCTAATTATTTATGGTACTGCCACGGATACCACGTTTAAAAGAATCAGCTTAGCCCTTAATAAAACCTTCAGACTAGCTACTGGGGCATATAGACTCACTCATATGTGTGAGTTGTATGCTCGATCTAACTGGCTACACCTTAAGGGCTATATAAAGTATCAGACCTGTCTGTTTGTGAAAAAAAAACATCTTGGTCTAACCCCTCCGGTCTTCCTAAAGCTTCTTAATCAGGTAACTAACCCTCCCCACACCCATGGAATGTCTTACCTGACCTACCAAGTCCCTTTCTGTCGTACCTCCATGACACAGCACTCTTTCAAGTACAGGGCCCCAAGCTGTCTAAATGACCTCCCACCATCACTACGTGACCAGTCCAAGTTCGGTCCCTTTAAGTACAAACTTCCCCAGCACCTTGCAACACAGTGCAGGTGATTGTCTGACCTAAGCTGTCTCCCGCTCATTTATCGTGAAACTGACCCCCCAGACCTCTATTTCTCCTCCCTCTATCCCCATTCCCAGTGATCTAAGCTTCCCTAGTCTGTCTTATCCCCCCCTTCCCATACTCCCCCATCATGACATAGCCTTTGCCTGGCTGCATTGTTATTCTGTAGTCTCCTTAAGTTTGCACTTTATTTTGTCTGTCGTGCACTGTTCACTTTACCTGTTTTTTGTAACTTACTATGTAACTATGTTTATCTTTTACCTGACGTAGAAGCTTTGTAAAAGAGCCTCTGGCTCAAAGGTATTGCAATCCAAGAAATAAATAAATAAGCAAATAAATAAATAAAATGTTGAAGTGCCAAGTCTTGCTTTTAGGCATCTTTTATTATTTAATTATGTCAGCAATGACATTGCCACCTGCGCAGAGGCAGTGTGTCCGTCTGCAACGCTGATGACCTGGGTTCGGGAATGGACTTGGGAAGTCGGAGGGCTGGCCGGGGGGAGAAGGATTGAGCATCCTAGGGAATGCCTCTACTTCCAGGGGGTGAGAGGTGTCCGGCACGCTACGACTCCCTAGCGGAGACTGGGGATCCACTGTGCCGGGCGCCCATACTAGTGGGGCGGGCGGGTGGATGCGGCTATCATTGCACGTCCCACCACCACCCATACAGCACACAGAAATACTGGCACCGAGCATGAAGCCCTGCTCCACTGCCTCCGCTGCCAACAATGTCCACCGGGTGAGGTCCCACTGCCATGACCCCACCCGGGGGGGTAAGCCTGGGCATGGGGACGCAGCGAGCGGGAGCTGAAATCCCTTGCGAGGGATCAAAACAGGAGCCAGAAAAAAAAAAAACAATGACATTGCCTCTCCTCTCCAGGGGGTATAAAAATCGCATGATTCAAGCAGTCTGGTTGCCCCTCGGGAGACAGCTGGACTGCAGGGAGAGTCTTCCCCAACCAGGAAGTAAGTGCACCACTTTAGCCTTTTCAGCTTGCAAGAGACATGTATATATATGATAAAAGTTTCCTGAAAAGAGAGATTTGGCACTTTAACATCACACACTTCTTGTCCCTTATAGAAACTGAATGGAAGGGACTTTTGAGCGCAGCAATACATGTTAAAACCTGAGAGGGATGTTGCAGTTCAGCTAAGTAAAGTGATAGAATATAGAGATAAAGAGTTTTACATGTGCAATAAAACAGGAAAGATATGAAAATTGTCTAAATAGAAATGCATATATTAGTTGTAACTTGAGGAGCTAACAAAACCAATGATACTGTTTTTGCACAGAAATACTGTGTATACACAACAGAAGAATGTGAAGTTAGCAAAAACATAAGTAACTGGGAATGGGTATGCTCTTTCAGTTGCATGCCATTTATAGCAAAAATAAGGAAGACAGTATATGGTACAACTCTAAAGATTTAGAAGGTTTCTAAGTGTTGGGAATGAATACCTTGGTATAATATCTTAACATCTGAAGACTGAGAGTTTAGTTGATGCACTTATTCTTATGGGGCATAAGAGTTGGATAAAGGTGACTGGTTGATTTACAAGAAGTAACAGTAGTTACTGTGTTAAAATAAATGTATAGGGAGAGAAATATAACAGCACCGGTAGGGTCGTTAGTGCATTAAGCACTGTTTTATTGCAGGGGAGCATGGTGCAGTGTATGGGATCTATGGGTAATATGTATTTCTCAGAGATGTTGCTTTTGATGTTTCACAGAGGGCCTGATGAAGTAAAGTCGTTAAGCTATGAAATGTTGCCCAGGTTATGTTGAGAAATAAAAATCCATAAAAGGAAAAAGATTGGTTCTGAGTGAAGTTCATCCTACCTTTTACAGTACCAACTGATATTCTTTGCCAAAAAGTACAAGGTTATGCACTTGGGGAGGGGGAGTCCAAGAAATAAATTCTGGCTGGAGGCTGTACAGCTAGAGCAGACCTTAGAAAAAAAGGCTTTGGGGGTTATCATTAGTGGCACCCACAATACCTCAGTCCTGTGTAACATGGCATATGGAAATGAGAGCAGCATGCTGGGGTGTGTAGGTAGGGCTTTCTCAAACAGACGGAAGGAGGTGGTCCTACCATTGTACAGGTCCTTTGTGAGACCATACCTGGAGTACTGTCTGCAGTTCTGGAACGTACACCTAAAAAATGACAAGGGCCATGAGGAGTCAATCCACAGGAGAGCAACTAAAATGATTCATTACTAGCAGGAGAGGAGATAGATGATACAAACCCTAAAGGGCTTGAAGGGTACTAATAGGGAAGACAAACAGCAATTGTTTAAGCTTAGAGAGGTGTCCATCACAAGGCGCCACAACTATAAGCTGGCAGGGGGAAATTTAGAAGGGACATGAGGAAATACTTCTTTATGGAGAGGGTGGTGAAAAAGTGTAATGTCAGCTATAGCTGATGGTCAGTGTTAGTAGAGTGGCAAGCTTTAAGAGTGGTTGGGATAAGCATATCAGACGGGTGGGGTTGACGGGAAAGGGGTGTGGGCAAATGGGGGGGGGGGGTTCAAGCAAAACTATGGGATGATTGATCCGCTAGAGGCCTAGCCAGCGCTAAAGTGGTAAAGGCCTAGGCGGGAACAAAGCAGACTAGATGAGCCAAGTGTCTTCTTCTGTCCGTAAACATCTTAGTATCTGTGCAAATAGGGATGTATGGAATGAAGTCAGTGGATTCTGATTGTTTTTTTTTCGGTACTGGGTTTTTGGCAGTGATGGTTGAAAATCATGATATTGAAAAAGTAGCTGAATCAGATTCTGCATCTAAGGACCATTCACTAATCCCCTCTAACCTGTGTCTCCCTCCCCCAGTAAAATCATCTCCCCTCACCCCTTGACAACTGGCCAAGGTGGTGGAAGGATTTGTGCTGGTCCAATTCCAAAGTAATTAAACTTAATACCTACCAAGTCTTACGATAGTCCACGTTCACAGTACCCTACCCTCACCTCTAAGTGCTACTACCTATATCCTGGGTCTCTACCTACTCTGCTAGTACCTGGAGTGATGGCAATTAGCAAATGTGTGCTACTGAGCTGATGAACATTAAAGAGAAAGGTACCAACTTATCACCAACTTATCGACAAACTCTGAGTGAGCAATTGATGAGACTAGGGAGTTAATTTGGGTGGGTACTGTGACACTGTCACAGGTACTACGAAGGTAGGGGAAGGTTTTTTTTTTCCTGTTACTTATTTACTTAGGCACTTGTGGCACAGTACAGTTGCAAAATGCCACTTCAAAATAAGAATTCAGATTTAGGATTTAGAGGTCTTAATCAGACTCAGAAATTCCTAAATTTCATAGAATTTCTAATAGAATCGGACGATTCTAAGCACCCCTGTTTACATGTTATTGTCATTACACGTGATCGGGACATTAGCCAAGAAGCAGTGCTAAGATGTTTTAAATGACAGATACAGTTAGCAGTCTGGATAAGCACGCTAAGCAGTCTGGATCTTCTAACCTAGAAACATTTGTGGCATTAGTTCAGGATAGAACTAGGGTGCAGCTGTCACTGGGTATCTTCTGCTGCAGTGAGGGGCAGAAAATACAGTAACCTTTGAGACTGTTCTTTTTCCTGTTGGGATACCAAATAGAGTTCTTCAGTTGTAAAGTTAAAAATGTCCCTTGTACCTCATGTAACCATTTTATGAGGGCTGTCAGTGCCAAGGCATGGTTATATGTATGTTGGTGTTAACATGACATCTTACAAAATATCTGAGGCATCCTTTTATCTTGGGCACCCACACTCTGTTGAGTGTCATTGCTAACATGGTTATTAGTCTTCCAGGTTTTTGTATGCAGTACAGATAACATGTCCACTGCACGGTGACATTGCTTCTGGTGCATTACCCTCATCAACATATGCAGAGTGCGTGTGACATTTTTCTGGGCAAGTCGTAAGGACA
Organism: Neoceratodus forsteri; assembly: GCA_016271365.2. Lineage (NCBI taxonomy): Eukaryota > Metazoa > Chordata > Ceratodontiformes > Ceratodontidae > Neoceratodus > Neoceratodus forsteri. The sequence continues at coordinate 1,630,869,555 of CM057453.1, forward strand.
GTCTGTAGAAAGGATGTAGCTCATCCATGTAAAAATGCGACTTAAGCTTGGTGTCAGTCATAGAAACAAAAAACTTGTTTCTCTTGTTCTGTTTTACAGATGAATGTAACTGGGGATGCCAGAGACCAAATCTCTGCCATGCTTACCAATGTTGAATGTTGGATGAACACACCTGGATTTCAGGACCATGAAGCCCGAAGAACTGTGAAACTACTGCAGGATCTGTTTCAGGGGAGGCAGGCATCATGATCTCAAACACCTTTGTTTAACAGCGCATATTTATCAAATGGACTGCAAAATATGTAAACTGAATTACATTCTGGCCATCCACAGGGCACCCGAGATTTGCTATGCTTTGTATACTGTTCGGGAGCCTGGGCAAGTCAAAATTGCTTGTTGTTCTTCTCAAGTATGTTATATACATTGAAGCACATTTCAGGGTCTGTGTAAACTTGTGTGGAAAAAAAAAAGTGCCACACTACTGAAAATATTTAACCTTTTTCATACATTTTCTTTTAAATCCCGAGCTAAGCAAGTAGCAGGACTGCCCACGTGGATAATGTTGACTGTCACATCCATGCCTAAACTGGGCATGATTAAAACATGCCTTTTAGAGGAGCATGCTTGTAGGATGTGTTTGTGTCTATAATTATGTACGAGTCGGTGGCATCATTTGTTATATTTGGGGGATTTGTTTGAATTTCAAAAGTGTATTAAATGGCAAGGCTAGAAATGTGCTGCATAAATTCTTTACTATGAAATCACACAACATGAACAAGTGCTACAGAGATCCACTGGCCATTTCCACACAGAAGACATACAGTGGCCCAGTTTCAGCTTCTGTTCCATACTTAGGTGGTGCACACTATGCAGGTACCATCAATACATTGTAAGCAGACCTTTGATCCTGCAATAGTTACTGTAGATCAAATCGATAGGTCATCTACACATGCCCTTTTGGAAGTCTTCAATGGTCATTGAGAACTGCCGGATGGTGTAGGAGTCACTGATGCTTGAGCAGTATGATATATGCTGACCTTCAAAAACTATGTTACACATGGTATTTAGTACAATTTATTTTTCTATCAATTTGGATTCAGTTCACTATCCACAGTTAGACAGCTGGGCGTAGCCTAGTAACAGGACATCTTCAAGCTTGGCCCCTTCCACCACCCATGGTGTCATCCCCTGGCTCCACCCTGTCTGACATCAGATCTTCTTTTCTGCTGGAAAGGACAGGTCTTCTTTGCAGCTTCTGCGCCTTGTGGGGATTCCAGTTTTCAAGTGCTAGTTACTTTGCAACATTTTCAATTTAAACTTTGGTTTTCGATTTATTATGTGTACCTCGTCTCCCAGATCTTACTTCAAGGGTATCTCTTGCAACACACCACACCTATGGAACTATTAACTGCCAGGCACTAGGACCACTCAGAAACTTTTCTAGCTAGCAGTCTACCAAGGGCCTGCCCATTCCGACGTCATATGTGGACATTGCCCTATCCAATAAGAGTGGGTGGCCCCTGTGCCCTCCCCAGGTCTTTTCCTGCAGTCACATGTCAGACTTCACGAATATCCACTAGCTTCAGTCGATTGCCATTTTGCTGACAATTTTGTCAATCCTTTTATTTTTTATTTTCTCTGGTGTGTATCACTTTAGCGATAAAGTGATTTTCCGACTCTGTTTATGCCAAGATCTAACTCCGGGAATCTCTTCAAAAAGTGTGCCTGCAGGCTGAAAATCACAAAGAAGGATGACCACAAGGCCTGCGTCTGCTGCCTTGGCCCATAACACGACACCCAGGCTTGCATGATGAGCTGCAGCTTCAACCAGGCTACCAAGAAGCACCGAGCGCAGACCATGGAAACTTTTCTGCTGAAGCAGAAAGTTGCCCTGATGGAGAAGGAGCTTAAGGCCAAAAGTTCCTCTGCTTCCCCTGCGATGTCCTCGGGCTTGCAACAGTCCAAAGCCTAGGACAAGTCAGTGGGGAAGCACAAACACCAAGACAAGGACTCTCCTAGGGAGAAACCCCAGTCCTCCTCATCTTGGTCCAAGTCGCCACTTCGAACGCCGACTGCAGCTGGGCCATCCTCATCGTTTGGGGAGGCCCCCTCTGCCTTGCATGCCCTTTCCCATGCAGGGCTATCATTGGCAGTCCCCCTCCCCCCACCAGTCTTTCGGTGGCAGGTGTTGGTTCCGGGGGTTCCGGTGCTCCACTGACCTCTTAGCCACTGCTGTTCAGGCCCTTGTTTTCAGCAGGCACCCAGTCAGGTGGCTCAGTTGGCTCGTCATCCATGTGGGCTTAGCATCGGCAGTCTCCAGGACACAGCCTTCTCCCCCGCCACCAACTTCAGACGTTTCTTCAGCCATTGTCACTGGCCTGGAGCATCTAGCTTTTTCAGAGTCACCCCAGCCCGAGCCCCAGTCGCCATTGCCTTCCCTGATGACAACATATGCCATGGAACTTCCCCACAGGCCCTAGCCTGTTTGGCCATCCTCCCCGGCGGCGACTCCAGTGTTCACCTCAATTTTTCCTCAGCCGATGCCCATGGCTCCAATGCCAATAGCAGTGAACTTTCATTCCATGCTTACCCACCTTGTGGGACTTTGTGCAGGCTAGGCTCACCCCTCCCCAAGGCCCATCCCCGCAGCTGCCCCTTGTCCCTTCAGTGGGGCCGTGGTCCACGCCTCAGAACCCAGTACCCTCACTCCCCCTTCAGGACTCGGGGGACGAGGACAGGTGCCACCTGGACCTCATTCCCCCCGATGAGGATGATGATGGCAACAATGGAGGAGCCACTCCTTATCACTTCTCATCTATGGTTTCATCCAATGGCAAGGAGACCCTGAGGTACATTCCGTGGTCCCCACCCCCGATTACCCCACCTTTGTCTCAGTTATGAGGCAGTTACAATAGGCAATGGGCTTTGACACCAAGGAGCAAGATCCTACCAGTCATCGACAGGCCACTTATTTACGATTGCGGGACGCTCCTCCTCTAGTCATCCCTCTCTTAACTGAGCCCTTTGAGGATGCCACCATGGTGCCTGGCACCAGCCAAATTTGATCTCAGCCGTGTCCAGGAAGGTGGACAGATTATACCAGGCTATAGCAGGGAGGCCTTTCTTTGCTGACCAGCCTCAGGCAGATTCAGTGGTCATCAGTGCAGGCTACAACCGCACCAAGAGGCCAAAACATCTCAATTCCCTGTCCCCAGACAAGGAGTCCCAGTGGTTGGATCCTATTGGCAATAGAACCTTTGCCTCTGCCACACTGACCATCAGGGTGCTGAACTACGTTGCCTATATGGTCCAATAACAGTACCAGCTCTGGGACCAGGCCCTCCCAGAGGATCACCTAAAATAGCAGATGCTACAGTCTCTCAAAGTGGGTTCTGACATCGGCACCCACCTTCTTAGGGCTGCCTACGATGCCGTAGATGCCTGCTGAGAACCTCTTGGCTAAGGGTGTCAGACTTTGCCCAGGATGTTCAACTGTCCATCCTGAATGCCCCCTTTAGAGGCTTCAAATTGTTTGGCGCAGATGTACAGGATATATTGTCTCGACTGCAGGCTTCTGGTCACACCCTGAGATCAGTCCACTCCATGTATTACACCAACCAGCCCAATAGTGGTCAGCAAGTGCCCTTTTGTTGGTCTACCCATAGACCCAAGCCCTCCACCAAGCCTCAGGCTAAGCGTCGGGCCACCCCTGCTGTGCCCACCCACCCTTCACCTTGGGGAAAATCTCTCAGATGAGGAGGTGCTGCCTAGCTGCCCCTGCCGGGTTCAGCCTAACTCCTTGCTCACCCCCCACCCCACCCATGAGACAGGAGGTGGTGGTTGGGGGTCTCTTCTCCCTGCACTTGGACAAGTGGAGGGAAATTACCAGAGATGCCTGGGTACTATAACTCATAGAAAGCAGCCACACTCTGGAACTTTTGGAGTGGCCTCCAGAAAAACCTCCAGTTCTTTCCTTTTATCCTCCAGACCATGTTCCAGTACTCTGGGAGGAAATCCTCTGCTTCTTGTGAAAAAGGGCCGTAGAACCTGTCCCAGAAAATCAACAGGGCGGGGGCTTCTTTTCTCACTTCTTCCTTGTCCCCAAATGCACAGGGGATCTTAGGCCAATTTTAGACCTCTGGGAGCTAAATATGTTCATTCAGTACAAATAAATGGTGACACTTCAGGGTTTGCTGCCTCTTCTGCACCAGGGAGACTGGATTTGCTCTCTCTTGACATGAAGGATGTCTATCTGCATATTCAGGTACATGCCTTCTACAGATGATACCCAGCCAAAGGGCAAGGCATGGAACTGGAAATGTGCCCCTGGAAATGAAACCTCAGGTACTGTCTGTACCTGAGGTTTAATTTCCAAGGGGTACATTTCTGGTTCTGGGCCTTGCCCTTTGGCTTGTCTTTGGCCCCTTGGGTTTTTGCCAAATGCTTGACAGTGGTAGCATCTGCCATCGGGCATGTAACTTGGTAATAAATAACCTTCTCAGGTTCTTGGTGGAACGGCACAAAAGGAAGAGACAACAGACAAGTGGTACTCATGTAATAAATGGAATTATTACAGATCAGTAATACAGGCTTACTACCAACAGTGTAATCACTGGGAGAACTACCAGTTTCCCTTACCTAGGTAATGCAGTCTCTTTTCTCAGAGAAGTTACATGCTACAGAGAGGGTCTTATACCCCAATAATTGCTATAGCAACAACTAAAGAAGATACATAAAAAGTATATAATTGGCCAAAAACAGGTGGCCTGAGTAACTATCCTAAGTAACATGAGAAGTTGTTTAGCTTGCATAGATAATGTAATACAATAGGGCTTCTATAAATCCCAAGGTCAGTTGCAATTACAGTGATGCACGAGCACTAAAGATGGCACTGTTGCCTTACTTATAAGAATACAGTAAAAACAGAGTGAAAAGTATCTCTCATAGCTAAAATATATATCAGTAAAACATAATAAAGCATAATATGCATTAGTAGAACACAGATCCAGACACTTATGCTTATATGATAAATGTCTTCGCCCCAAGATTAGTACATGTACCTACATATAGGTTTCTGTCCACAAGGTGGGGGTACAGTCAGGGGTGCTGGACCATGGATAGCATTCCCCTTCCTTGCTGCCTTCAAAAGAAAAGGCAACAACCACAGGAAAGTAGCGGGCTGGAGCTACCAAAGTCATTTACAAGCCCAATGCACGAGCCTTGTAAAGGAATTAGAGTTGTTCTCAGTGTTGTCTTAGAGTACGTTGCAGACAGCAAAGGGTTAGTGTCAGAAAAACAATCAAAAATGCTTGAATAATAACAAAAGCTTTAAAAGTCAATTCTAACCAAGTATTGGATAGAGCAGTGCTTAAATCACCATCATGAATAAGCTCATTAAGAGCGTCACCAGCCTTAGAAATAGTGTTGCTGACATAAATCAAATGCGAATTCTTTCTAGCTAAAAGAGATTGTAAGGATAGTGTCAAAGGGTCAATGTGCACGTTAAACACGGGTAAATATTGAGATAAGGCAAGCAAGTATTGTGGATCAGTATCAATAACATCTGGTTCAGGGAGAGGAATAGGAGTGATCACAGTGTGACCAATGACTGTTTTCTGTTGTGGGGTAAAACCGAAGTTAGGAGCATCAATAGCACAAGTTTTGGCACCATAAGCAAAAGATTTATGATTTGTCACTACACAGTACTGCTCATCGGAATTGTAGGTAACTTGTACAGTTGGAACCCTTCATTTTTGTAGACGTATAGGACAGGTGAAAGACTGGTTGGTGAGCCATGACGTGAAGCAATGTACCTCTTCCAGCTAGCTTCAGGATGTGGCTGTTTCGGCGTCGGGCGCTGAAAATGCAGCTTGCAAAGATTCAGAATCGTCAGTCAGGTTGGATGGCAGATCATCATCCAAAGTATAAGCCCAGTCGAGATGTTCCGGGGAATATCCACATACAGGTTTAACAATGTCAAATACGTCACAGCAGCACAGGTAATAATATCCCTTCTTGGCGCAGCAGTTGGTATGCGGTGAAACAGAGTGGTATACAAGTAAAGACGGTAAATCAGTTCGTTCTTGGTAAATGTTCTCATCAAGATGTCCAATGGAATGAATAGCAGCCAGTTTGTCAAAAACAGAAGTTTGTGGATCAAAGCGAGGTAGTGACACAGTAAAAGTAATGAACATGTTGTCATGGACTGAGCATTTCTTAGTAAAGTAACAGGGTGCATGATTTGGATATCGGGAAACATATCCAAGATTTCTAGCAGTAGACATAGAAATATTAACATTGTTTAACATACATACAGTTATGCATGAAGTAGACTTGCAGTGAAGACAATACCATTTAGGTATCCTCCTATCATGAATAAGATCTGGAATGCAACCTGTTTCCAAGTCCCTGAAGAGATTGTTAACAGTGGCAATTACGTAAGAACCATAGGCGGAGCATAAAAGTTCACAGGCAGTATATTGCTTGTCTGCCTCCTTGTTATTTTGGAAAATCAATTCATTAATTTTGATTTTAGTGTCATTGAACCCTTTGGCAATTTCCTGCATGTTATAAACAGTAAAGCGCTCTTCTTTACTTAAACTATCTACACCATGTAACAGTGGTGGTAACACATCATTTTTAATAGCTTGTTGAAAATTAAGTGTTTGTGCTTTAATAGCGGCTATATCTGCTCTATTCCAGATAGACATTCCAGAACCAAAAAGGCCAGAGACAGTGCCTGCTGCACCGGTAACATCTGCAGCGTCACATCTGGTATGTGATGTACGTTCAGCATTAGATGCGGGTCTAAAGACTCCTGCATGTTAAGTAACATGTGGTCCAGTAACTGGATCATTTGTGCGAGTTTGGTATGCAGCTACAATGTCTAGAAGCATTATACTGAAAAATTTTGAAGTGTTGGTTGTGTAACAGAGACCAGTGTGTAAGACTGAAAATAACTGGGACATGCATAAATTGTACATTATTAATCAGAGCTCCTGGAAGGGAAGTGGCAGTCAAACCACTAGGAGGACCAGACTCCTGGGGAGGACATGCAGGCAGTTCTTCGGTGGGTGGGACTACAGAAAGGAACATAGCTTCAGTAGCCACATAATTATGAAGACAGAAGGCACGTGATTCCTCAGAGTTGAGGCAGTCACAAAAGGTAGGCTGTATTAAGGCAGTCAAGTTATAAAGACCAGTATGTTTAGAAGAAGTTTGTCAAATAGAGAGTGTACTGTTTGGTGCAATCCCTGTATTGGACCATCCATGAAAAGTACCTTTAGATAAACGAGCTACAGGAAAGGTGTAACCGTTAAAATCATTTTCCCATTGTATCTGCAATGCGGATTTGTCTGGGGCAACAACAATGGCTTTAATATAGGCATCTGAGCCTTCCTTAACAGTAATCATTTTGTTGGGGACATCAATGTGAACGCCCTGTGGGCCTGGGATATCTCTAGCTGAATGTTCAAGTTTATCAAACAAATGTGTTATATGTTGTCTGTGTTCAGTCAAAAGGGATTTGTCTTAAGAGTAAGTCAAAGAAAGTAGTCCCACCAGGATGAGAATGTGCAAGATAGCCATCTTGCCAGTGTATCTGAAAGAAACAGAAAAGGATTGTTAAGTGCGGGGTGTTAGTCTGCCCTAAAAGGGTTGGGAAAAGTAATTAGTCACCTTTATATAACTTGAGCTGATTAGCATGGAACCACTTGTCCATGGTCTGTTGTTGCTGCTGAACTCTGACCTGATAGACAGCAGGACTGAGTTTGTTGACAGTTGGGATATGGACCTTCCCATTTGCTGGCAAATGAATAAGCTGGTTGTCTGTATTGGAGGAGCATAACTTGGTCTCTAACTTACCAGTTGATTTCTTTGACATGCTTATCAAAATGAGCTTTAGCTTTGTGTCATCATGAAGTTTTCCAATATATTTGTCCACAGATACTCTATCTGCAGTAGGGGTGTGGAGATCAATCAACAGGTGCTCAGGTAATCTCATGGCTCTACCAGTCATAACCTCATATGGTGTGTACTGGGTAGTTGCTGCAGGAGTGCCCCTGATTGCCATGAGCAGTAGTGGCAAGAGGGAATCCCAATCCTTGGGATTATCTTTGATGAATTTGCATAACATCTGTTTAATTCTTCTGTTTGCTCTTTTTGCCTGTCCTGAGGATTGAGGAATGTATGGGATATGAAATTTTTAATCTACTCCAAGCATTTGGAGTGTCTGCTTCATCAGCTCAGCTGTAAAACTGGTTCCCTGGTCTGAGTCTACCTTAAGGAGTAGGCCGCACCTGGAGAACAATTGATCCACCAGGATCTTGGTAGTTGTCTTTGCCGTGTTATTCTTAGTGGGGATTGCCTCCACCCATGTAGAAAACAAATCTGTGACGCTCGACTTCCGGTGACATAATGGGGTTAGCAGCAGCTTGAGACTTGAGCTCCCTTCCCGAGAACTACTGCAAATATCTCCCAAATACTGAGTTTTCTGTCAATATTGGAAAAAATGCCTCCCGGAGGTGTCAAACAGGATAATAAGGGGGTACAGAAATCGCCAAAAAAACTCAACTCAGAAACCAGATCATAGCAGATTGCCAGAGAACCGTCAGGCCCATAGCCGGAGTACCTCTCTTACCAGCCAGCATGGTTCGGGATATGATACTGAGGGAGAGTCTGAGGTACTGTCGAGATCACACTTTGAGAAGCTACTACAAGAGATCCAAGACTCACAAACCGAAAATAAAAGGGAATTTCAGAATTTAAATTCCAAACTAAATAAAATGGAACATCGAAAAGAGGGGGCAGAACAAAGAATCGCAGATGCGGAGAGCAATGGAGAAATGTTAACCCAGGCAGTGGAGTCGCTACTGCAACACACTCTAGTGCTACAAGCAAAATGCACTGATTTAGAAGGCCGGTCTAGAAGGGATAACCTCCATCTATATGGCCTCGCAGAAGGAGCAGAGATACAACCGATGTCCCTGTTCATAGAAGATCTGCTAAAAGATGTCTTGAGCCTACCAGAGGATTATCAACTTAGGGTGGAGACAGCTCACAGGTCACTGATCCCTAAAGCTACAGATCCCACAGCCAGGCCCCGCTCAATTATTAAGTTTGCAAGTTATCGTACCAAGGAGGACATTTTAAAACGAGCATGGCAACAGAAAGAACTCAAATACCTGGATTCCCGTCTGTCTTTAGATCAGGATTTCCCACTGGAAATTCAACAAGCTAGGCAGCATTGGGTGCCATACTTTAAGATTTGCAGGGAGAAGCAGCTAAGGTTTCAAACGCCCTACCCTGCGAGACTTAGAATCTTTTGGCCAGATGGAATGAGGCTCTACAATACTACGGAGGAGCTGAATAACATGCTGATTGAGAGGGGTATCGCTCCCCCACAACACGAACCGGAATGCCTTAAACGTAAGATGGTGGAAAGACCAGAGTGGCAGTTGGAAACTGGACGAAAGTAAAATGGAGGAACGCTAGAATCGGTTAGGGCGACCCTGCACAAACTGTCTCAAGAGAAATCTAAGAACAACACAGACCTGAGCTCTTCTCATGAGGCAACAACATCTCTTGGATGAATCCCTTAGCGATCAAGGTACTGATAGATTTTCGTCTGGCTGAGCCTAGACCTTGAGAGTTACCTCTCGCTACTTTCGGGGGGGGGGAGAACCGACAAGTCTTCATCGTAATGCAGAAGCTGATGGGCCAAAGTAGAACTACGCACTTGTGACTGAAATGTCTGCAAAATGGCCTATCCATCCATTAGTTTAACATATTTTTTAGTCCATTAGAGCCCAATGCTGGGTTTGCAGCTTCCTTCTGGGTTTATAGAGGTAAACATTGGGGTCGATTGTCTGGGCCTCCCACCTCACTCCAATTACTTGCTCTTAATTTGTTCTTAAATTTTGAGCAAGGAGCTAGAGGTGGAGAGTTCTTTCAGCCCTATACTGGGGATATTTAGAAAATAATATTTTAAATGGATCTTCATTGTTTTTTGAGGGTTTTTTTTCCGAAGTTCTCGGGGAGTTTGATGCTGTTTGGAGTTGATTTATAAAACATGCATGATATCGTGACGCACATGCACACCTTAAAGAGGGGCCATGATTTTCCTTCATGACCCCAGGGGAGGGCCCCATCCAACTGGGGTGATCAAAATCCTCCTCATCTCCAATTCCCACCAGATGGAAAAGGGAAAAGAGTAAAGAAACCTGAAATATCAGGTTTTCCACCTAGGAAGTTTAAAAAGTTGTTACTGTTTTTTGGTTATATTAACTGCCCTGTTGGCAGAAAGTTTTGTAAATATCAAGGGTCACACATTGGAGGAGGATGGCGCTTGCTGGTGGCTGAGAAGGGGGGGAGGCGGGGGGCTGTGGGAGTGGGTAAAAGTGGTAGAGATGAATGGATTAGTAGGAGAACCAAGGCCCTACAATGGCTTGTGACAGGAAATTCTTTTCATACAGTGTGCACGGCCTGACTAGTCCAGTAAAGCGTGCGAAAGTATTGAGCTATTTGAGGAAGATGGCAGTGGATTTAATTTTTTTTTACAGGAAACCCACCTTTCCCCACAGGAGCACTCTAAGCTAGGTATCATGGGGTTCAATAGTAGCACTTCTGCCTAATATAAAAAGGGACGGGAGGGGGTGGTGATTTTAATTTTAATTTTTTTTTATTTATTAAATTCTCGGATTACAAATACCTTTGAGCAGAAACTGCTCGTTTACAAAGGTTCCACGTCAAAGGATGAGGGTCAACATACATACAGAGGTAGTAAAAGAATGCACAATAAACAACCAAAACAACTAAAAGAAAAAATATAGATACTCAGTTATAACATACATTGTGATAATATTCATAAAACGAGCAGCTTGAGTAGGCAGCTGGCTGCGGTAACAATAAGAGATAGAGGGCACCATAGGCAGTTAGTATTGCAGGCATGCGACCGGGAGAGGAAGTTGGCAGGCTAATGGGCCACTGTCCGATGGTGGTGGAAAATGTCTTGTACCAGTGGAGATGTGAAGCAGGAAAGGAGTCACAAGGAAGGCCCAGTGCCAGAGGGAATGAGATTGGGAAAGGGCGGGCTGTGAGACATGAGTGAGCTGGGAGGTGTTTAGAGAGATCTCTGTTCAACAAAACAGTCACATTGAGTGGTAGAGGTGAGGTAAAGTTTGAGATTCCTTTTGAAGGGTCCAAGTGTAGTAGAGGAAAGTGCTTCTTTATTGAGGGAATTGAACCATTGAGCGGCTGTATAGATAAAGGACCGCTGACCCATGGAGGTACGACATCTGGGAACCTGAAAGGTTAGAGATTGGGCACCACGTTTTGTTGAGTGCCACTGTAGGTAGTAAGGAGTGAGCTAACACCAGGTGGCATGAGACCAAGGAGAATCTTTTTGGTAAGTAAGCAGGTCTGGTATTGTATTCTGCTGCGTAGGGGTAGCCAGCTGGCCTGTGCATAGAGGTCACAGGTGTGAGTTTGTCGGGCTGCACCCGTCAGTAGTCTACAGGCTTTGTTGAGAGCAACTGAGATCCTGCGGAGGGCACTTGTTGAGGCAGAGCCATAGATGGCAAGGCCGTAGTCAATGATAGAGGTGACAGAGCTGTAGATGGCTAGTTTAAGGGCATCCGCAGGCATACAGTGCTTGTGTTTGTGTAGTAGTCCAATCCATATATTGGCGGTCTTGGCAACAGTGTCAATATGCCGAGTGTAGGAGAGGGTACTATCCAGGGTAATACCAAGGTACTTGAACTCCTTGACATGTTCGAGTGGGTTCCCAGTGTGGTTCTTGATGGTGAGGGACAGAGAGTTGTTGCTCTGTCGGTTACAGAAGGACATGGCTTTAGTCTTGCTGTGGTTCAGGACAAAGTTTGATGGAATTGAACCAGTCTTCGATGCGATTGAAGTCGAGCTGCAGCTGGGATTCAGGACTGTAATGTCATGGTGGCTGGAAAACAGGACTGCATCGTCTGCGTATAGTAATATTTTTGGTGGCAGGCACTGGGAGATTGTTGATGAAGAGGAGAAGAGTAGAGGCCCAGAATAGACCCTTGGGACTCCGAGGCGGACGGTTTCTCATCCAAGAGATCCCTGCAATCCTTACACATTGGATCCGATTATCAAGGTAGCTGGTGAACCATGGAAGGGCATCGCTGGAGATCCCAATGGAGGACAGTTGCTTGAGCAGTAGGGGTGGTTAACTGTGTCGAATGCCTTGGTAAGGTCTATAAATACTGCCCTCCACAATTCCCTTTGTCAAGCGTGGCATGGATGAAGGTTGTAAATTCCAGTAGTGCAGTGGTGGTGCTGTGCCCTTTTCTGAAGCCATGCTGCTCTGGGCACTGTACATTGTACTTATCCAGGAATTCAACTAGTTGGTCCGACACTATTCGCTCCAGCGCTTTGGATAGTGGGGGGAGGAGTGAGATAGGTCTGTAATTGGTGTGCAGTGTCCTATCTCCGCTTTTGTGAACTGGTGTGACAGTGGCTTTCTTCCAGAGAGAGAAATGGCCCAATCTAAGCGAGAGATTAAAGATCTTTGTAAGTGGTTCTAAGATTTCATCGAGGACTTGTGCCAGCAGTTTCAGGTCAAAGTCACCACTGTACCCTTGTTTGCCGATGGCCTTTTAATGTATTTTCTAGCTACTTGTGGTAGGACCTCCTTAAAAAAAAAAAAAAAAAAACTTTGAGGTTGTACATTTCTAGTTGGGAGGTAACTTGGGAGGAGCTGGAGGGGAGGTCGTCGAAAAAATTTGATGGAAGGACACTGTCCAGGTTTGTAAATGCATTATTAAAAGTGCTGGTGATGATACCTAGGTCGAGTGTAGGAGTGCCATGAAGGTTGAGCATAGTGGGTGGTGCTTTAGGATCCTTGCCTTCCCAAACATACCTCCTTTATAAAACAGGATGAATTAGCGGATAAGGAAGGAAGGTTTGTACTGATGCGTGGCTCCTTCCAGGGTAAACCAGTAACTCTGGCATCGGTGTATTTTCCCCCGGGTTCGAATTCAGCATTATATTTGAAGTTTCTCACCACATTGCAAGAATGGGCTCAGGAGGAGGTGATATGGGGAAGGGATCTGAACCTGATGTTAAACCATGTTTTGGATTCCACCACCCAGACTCCGAGAAAAGATCATGGCACAGCCAAAAGAGTGAAAAAGATGTTGAACGAGCTAGGATATGTGGACATTTGGCGCCATCTTGAGGGGAAAAAGAGGGAGTACACCTTTTATTCAGCCGTACATAATGTGTACACTAGATTAGAATATTTTTTGGTTCCTAAGGAATTAGTGGGGCGCCGTCAGAGGGTCTCAGTTGGTGAGTTCTTGCTCTCGGACTGTGCTCCGATTTTTATGACCTTTCGTTTTGGGGAGGCAAGGAGGAATATCTTCTGGAGACTGAATCTTTCTCTACTCCAAGATCAGAAAGTGATGGACTCAGTCACCCAAACAGTAGAACAAATACTGCAGGAGAACGACCTACCGGAGACCTCACCTACCATTCTCTGGGATACCCTAAAGGCCGTAATTAGGGGGAAATTTATTGAATGGTCAAGCAGGAGAAAAAAGGAAAGAGAGTCTAGAAGAGTTGAATTGCTAACCCAGATAAAACAGTTTGAAGCACAACAAGAAGTTAAAATAGATGGGGAAAGGACTAAGACTTTAAAAAAGTTGAAGGCCAGCCTTTCAAACCTTTTAGATTATGTAGTGGAACAGAGGTTATTGTTTTTGAGACAGAAATATTATGAGGGTGGTCCCAGGTCCCTCAGACTCTTGGCTACTAGACTGAGGGCCCAACGGAGTAGGGCAACAATACAGGCAGTACAACACCCCGCCACAAATAAAGTAGAAAAAGAAACAGGTAGTATAGCAGAATCCTTTCAGGAATATTACTCTGTATTATATAAACAGGAAAACCAACCACCCTGTGCCCAGATTCAGGAGTTCCTCGGGGGCTTGGGTCTACCCTCAATCTCACGGGAGCAGGCAGTTCAGTTGAATCGGCCAATTGGGGACATAGAGGTGGATTCTATAATTAGGGAATTAAAATCTATGAAGTGCCCGGGGACGGATGGACTCCCGGAGAATTTTATAAGGTGCTTAGAGTCAAAATTACCCCCATCTTAGGGAATCTCTTTCGCTATGTACAAGGTGAGAAAGGAAAGATACCCACCTCCTGGTCCCAAGCAATAATTTCTGTGATTCCCAAACCAGGTAAAGACCCCACTAATATGTTCCTCCTATCGCCCTATTTGAATACTCAATATAGATTATAAAATCTTAGCCTCGGTCATGACCAGAGGACTCCAATCACTACTCCCGCAGATAATTAATCCAGACCAAACAGGTTTTATCCCGGGACGCCAGGCCCAGGACAACTTGAGAAAGACCATCCACATAATTGACCATCTAAATAGCACTAAAAAAACTGCCCATCTGGTCAGTATAGATGCAGAAAAAGCATTTGATAAAGTGTCGTGGAGGTTTTTGGAGGAGTCCTTGGCCTGTTTTGGACTGGGGAAGTCCTTTCAAACCTTAATTACCAGACTACAACAAACCAACAGTCTATATCAGGATAAATGGTCATCATGCACCGAGGTTCCAGTTGGAAAGAGGAACTAGGCAGGGATGTCCATTACCCCCCCTCTCCTATTTGCATTATATATTGAGCCTTTGGCTGAGTGTATAAGAAGGGATGAGGAGATTAGGGGGTGATGATGGCCGGTCGTCAGCATAAGATTTCCCTATATGCGGATGACGTGCTTCTATACCTGGAGGACCCAGCGTCATGTTTGGGAAGGGTGATGAATAGACTGGCCCAATTCACTGAACTGGCAGGATATTCCCTGAATACTTCAAAGACAGAAGCCCTTAAGTTTAGATACAAGCCTCCTTCGGCATTAAAAGACACTTACCCAATGAGATGGGATATGGTACAAATGAAATATTTGGGGCTGAATATAAGTACTTCTCCCTCGTAACTGTACCAATTAAATATGTACCTATGGTACAACAATTAAAAAGTGATTTAAATAGATGGAATGTACTGCCATTATCGCTACATGACTGAATACAAGCAATATAAAATGAAACACTCCCGATTCTTGTACCTTTTCAGGGTGCCATGCAGTCTCTAGGAGAGATTTGGCAGAGGGTGTTGATAAAATTATATGGGCAAACAAAAGGCCTAGGGTAAAGACAGCAAACCCTGTTTCTACCCAAAGAAGAGGGGGGCTTAGGAGTACCCTGGCTTGAAGGTTATTGGGTAGCTGCTCAGATGAGAATTGGCCAGCTCTGCGGTCACCCGAAGTACAAGGCCACTTGGAAGAGATTGAGATGAGAAGCTGCCCTCTCCCCCGTCAGCAATGCTGTTTTAAACAAAGGACCAAAATAGAACTTGGGGAGGGTTAGTTTCAGCTACCCATGCCACATTAGAGGGTTTGAGAAGGGGAACATTGAGGGAAATGAGGTTAGGGAGACATTGGAGATACGAATTGGTGGACTTACAACCACCTTTGGCCCCTGCCACATGGGATACGAGGTTCCAGGCCAGCGCTAACAAAGGTTACAGGCCCTTGGCAACTAATGGGGAGGAGGATTGCTGTCTTTTGAAGCGGCCCAGAGGTGTTTTGGCCTCTCCTTAATGGATAGAATGAGATACTTGCAAATTTGTAGTTACATTAATAAAAAAATTAAAAAGGAACAGAGTACAGGTCTGCGAGGGGCCACAGAGCAGACTTTGAACAAATATAGATGGAGAAAATCCATCAGGGCCATCTCCCAGCTCTATAAGAGAAGTCTTCAGCAGATAATCTCAAATTTATTATGTTAAAAGGCCTGGGAACAGTAACTGAGTATTACTATTCCAGATGGGGACTGGGCAAAGGGTTGGGGCAATATCTGGAGTGTCCTCCTCGCCTTCCTGGAGGGAATTTTTATGAAAAATTAGGATTAGATATTTTAGTCACATTGATAGTTTCTAGACAGCAGACAGGTATGCCCTCTAACTGCTGGAGAAAGTGCGGAGAGGACATAGCCACCCATGCCCACATATTCTGGACAGGCCCAATTATATCAAATTTTTGGAGAGAAGTAGTTGCTTCTCTCAAGCAGATATTCCAGCTCCAAAAACAACTGGAGACAGAATGTGTGATCCTGGGGGGGATACCAGGGGAGATTCGGGGACGAGAAGCTATATATCTATGGCAGATCCTGCTAGTAGCTGCAATGAAGACGCTTACCAGAAGGTGGTTACAACCATCCACCCCAACGAAACAGGATTGGCTGGAAGGGGTAGCACGGGCTCGACAACTAGAAGAAATGACATTTAGGTTACAACAGAGATCCCCAGTCTTCATAAATCGATGGACCAGATGGACAGTCTGGTTGGGACAAGAGGGATAGGGGCGGACTGGTTGTTGATCTCGGACCTCCCTCTGCCCTGGCCCCCCCAAGAGGTCTGAGCTCCCACCCCCCATATAACATAATAATAATAAAAAAAAAAAAAAAAAAGGTTGTGGGGTGCCTCCTCCCTCGAGTCTGGCAAACCTGAGAGCTGGACACTGGGGATATGTTGGCGTGCTGCACTGTAGAAAGGGCAGTAACCTTGCATATAGCACTAAGCATGGCATGCATCCTGTGATTTGGTACCTCTTACATATAGGGGAGGAATTATATACATTATAGAATAATCTAATTTTACTCAAGGTACTAGGATGTGAAAAAGTAATTAGACACACAGACCCTGATTTTTATTAGATTTTATAGTAATGTGTTATTTTATTTTAATTACAATGCTATTTTCAGTTCCTGGTTTGAAGTTTTTATTGATTATATAAATTTTATGGACAACTAAAATATTTAAGGAGGTGTTCCAAGTTGGGGAGAGTTCTTTAGATCAACTTTATTTATAAGAGTGTCAGAGAACAGAAAGTTGAACACAACATAATTTAGGTGTTAAACTTATATCTTATGTGACTAATGGATGCAACCTTGGCTTTTCAACCTGAAAGTTGTTTCACTGAAAATGTGTTTAATAAAGAAGTATAAAAAGAAAACAAATCTGTGACAATTGCATACTTGTTCTTGCTTGGAAGTTAGATCAAAGGGCCAATGAAATCGATTTGTAATAAAATTCCAAAGGTCCAGATTGCCTTTGTGGCAATAGTTTGGCATTCTTTTCACTGAAATTTGAGTTGTTCTGGGCACACACTGTACAGTTGTCCACATAGTGCTCAGATCTCGCCAGTCCTTCCTAGGCCACCAGATAAGCGGTTTCAAGTCTCTGGATGGTATTATCTATCTAAGTATCCACCAGTGAAGTGTCATGAACCATATGAATAAATTTGATTTGCAAAGATTGCTGGTGCAGCCACAATTTATCACCTATATCTTCCTTTTGATACTGGATGAGTTTCTGGTCACTAGACAGGTGTATGTTCTCAGAGTGTCTCTTATATGGATTACCAGTAGGTAGTTCCTGTTCAGTTCCTTTGTCTAAGAATTTGAACACATCTTTTAGTTCTGGGTCGGATTTCTGTGCAGCAGAAAGGTCCAGTGGAGGTTCTGGTTGTGGCTTCTGCCTAGCGTTGGCAGGCTAAGAAAATAGCTGCCGCAGCTACTGGGTGAGTCATTGACCATTCCCGAGTGCATGCTTGCAGCCGAGTTCACTCCAATCATTGAATTCATGGTAAGAGTCAGATTTACAGTGAGCCTTTACCTTGTGGATGTACAGGTTGATGAGTAAACTGTTGTGTCAGGGTGTGTATATACACAAACAAATCCCTGTACTTGACAGGTGTGCCCTCAGATGATGTAAAATTATTTTTCTCCCAGAATGGTAGAAACTCAATAAGGGGAAGCAGACCCAGTTGGAGTCTGCAAAGATGATAGCATCCTTGTCACCATGGATAACTTCTAGAGCACAGAGCCACAGCTGCCAATTTGGCATACTGTGAGGAGATGAGTGCATTTCCCTGAAATGCGCCTGGGCCTCCTCATCTTTATCTAATACCATTCTAAAATCTCTTGCTACCTGCTCTCCGTCCACATGGAGGCGGATCAAGTCTAATAAAGATACAATACATGCTGGTGTCTTCCTAAAACATCTGGTATGAGTCGGTAAGAATGCCCCGGCTCAGGTAAGTCAGGAGGTTGGCGTGCACAGTCATGGGACTTACCTGTACCAGAGTGGGTCAAGAGCCAGAATGGATGGCATTTTGCAGGCAGCACTTTGATGTCCCTGTCCTGCAAAAGCAAAGACCAGTGGGTGAGTCTGGTATTGAAAAACTAGACCGTACTTTTACTCTGTCTGAAAGCAAAAAGTTGGTTGGGGTGTGATGGGTATACAAAACAATAGGTGTATACCCAGTGATATGAAAATGTTTGACAGCCCAAGGTTGCCAAAAGTGTTCTTTCACAGAGCTATACTTTTCTGTACTTGGGCAGCATCTGAGAAGCATAAGTGGGCCTGCAAGTACCCATTGTACTTTTGTGCCAGCACTGCGAACAGCCACATCATATGTGTGGTTCCATCAGAATGGGAAGAATTGGCAAAGGTTAGAAGTTGACCAGTGCGAGGCTGAGGCTAGGGCCTGCTTGAGCTGTGTTGCAGCTTCAGTATGAGTGGGGCCTCATGTCCATGGAACATCCTTTTTCAAAAGTTCATACAAAGGAACGGCCTTCAAGGAAAAATCAGGGATAAAGTCCCTGGAGTAGTTTACCATTCCTAAAAAAAGCATCCGAGTTTTGCCACACTAGTAGGAAGTGGCAGATCTTGTAAGCCCTGGATCTTCTTGACAGCTAGGCTCCTACCTTGGCCTGTAATGCGTAGGCCAAGGAAGATGACTTCTTTTTCACACAGTTGTGCCTTAAAGTGGGTTGCACTTGAGGCCTGCTCTCTTAAGGAGAGACAGAAGTTCATCTATAAGGGCCAAATGATCTTTCATGGTAGTTGCTAGGAACAAGTCATCCATGTACTGCAGGAGACACTGGGGTGTGGAGAACCCCTGCAGAGCATCCATAATGTGGAGATGGAAGAGGAAGGGCTGTGGTAAGCCCTGGGAAGGCAGGTCCAGGTGTACTGATGTCCATCAAGGTGAAAGCAAATTTGCGTGGCTTTTCTGTGCTAGTGGGAGTGACCAGGAAACCATTAGGATGTTAAGGCTGGTGAACTCTTTTTGTCAGATGTCAACAGCTTGGGTACATTAGGTGCTGATGCTGCTGTTGGGGCGCAGCTGGGGGTAACTTGATTAAGTTTTCTGAAATCAGTTGTGAGTCTCCAAGCTCCATTTGGCTTTTTCATAGGCCAAATGGGTGAGTTAATAGTGGAGACACAGGTCCTAATCACTCATTGTTGAAGTAGTGATTGGATGGTCCCCCTCAATGATGGCAAGGCTTCAGCAGGGAATGGGTACTGCTTCTGCCTCACAGGATTAGGCCCTGTGATCTCAGTTGTAGTGTGCATTCTACCACAGTTGTGCTTGTTGGTGACAAACACGTCAAGGTGTTTTTGCAGCACGGGTGCCAGCTCAGAAAACAGGTCATGACTTTTGAAAAAAGCCATGACATCATACTCCTTGTTGTTATTTGATATGGATGCCACCATGTGTGGTGTGCCTGCTCTGTCGGGTTACAGAAGGACATGGCTTTAGTCTTGCTGTGGTTCAGGAAAAGTTTGAGAATGAACCAGTCTTGACTCATTGCGAAGTCGAGCTGCAGCTGGGATTCAAGGACTGTAAATGTCATGGTGGCTGAAAACAGGACTGCACTGGTCATGTGATAGTAATTTTTTTTGCAGGCACTGGGAGATTGCTATTTGAAGAGGGAGAAGAGTAGAGGCCCAGATGAGACCCCTGGGGACTCGGTTGCGGACCGTTTTCATCCGAAGAGATCCCTGCAATCCTTACACATTGGATCCGATTATTACGGTAGCTGGTGAACCATGGAAGGGCATCGCTGGAGATCCCAATGGAGGACAGTTTGAGCGGTAGGGGTGGTTAATCTGCCGAATGCCTGCAAGGTCTATAAACACTGCCCCTCCACAATTCCCCTGTCAAGCTGCAGGCTGGATGGAAGGCTGTAAATTCCAGTAGTGCAGTGGTGGTGCTGTGCCTTTCTGAAGCCATGCTGCTCTGGGCACTGTACATTGTACTTATCCAGGAATTCAACTAGTTGGTCCGACACTCATTCGGCCCAGCTTTTGATAGTGGGGGAGGAGGAGATCGGTCTGTAATTGTGTGCAGTGTCCTATCTCCGCTTTGTGCTGGGTGACAGTGGCTTCATCGAGAGGGAAATGGCCCAATCTAAGCGAGAGATTAAAGATCTTTGGAAGTGGTTCTAAGATTTCATCGAGGATCTGTGCCAGCAGTTTCAGGTCAAGGGAGTCACCACTGTTTCTGTTTGCAATGGCCTTTGAATGTATTTTCTAGCTACTTGTGGTGGGACCTCCTTAAAAAAAAAAAAAAAAAAACTTTGAGGTTGTACGTTCTAGTTGGGAGGTAACTTGGGGAGGAGCTGAGGAGGTCAAAAATTTGATGGAAGACACTGTCCAGGTTTGTAAATGCATTATTAAAAGTGCTTAATGATGATACCTAGGTCAGTGTAGGAGTGCCATGAAGGTTGAGCATAGTGGGTGGTGCTTTAGGATCCTTGCCTTCCCAAACATACCTCCTTATAAAACAGGATGAATTAATGGATATGAAGGAAGTTTGTACTGATATAGTTCTTCCAGGGTAAACTAGTAACTCTGGCATCGTGTATTTTCCGGGTCTGAATTCAGCATTATATTTGAAGTTTCTCACCACATTGCAAGAATGGGCTCAGGAGGAGGTGATATGGGGAGGGATCTGAACCTGATGTTAAACCATGTTTTGGATTCCACCACCCAGACCGAGGAAAGATCTAACAGCCAAAAGAGGAAAAGATGTTGAAACTTAGCCAGGATATGTGGACATTTACGCCATCTGAGGGGAAAAGAGGGAGTACACCTTTATTCAGCCGTGCATATAATGTGTGTACACTAGATTAGAATATTTTTGGTTCCCAAGGAATTATTAGTGGGGCGCCCGCCAGAGGGTCCTTTCAGTTGGTGAGTTTGCCTTGACTGTGTCTGGATTTTACGCACCTTCGCTTTGGGAGGCAAGGAGGAATATCTCTGAGACTGAACTTTCTACCCAAGATCAGAAAGTGATGGACCCAGTCACCCAAACAGTAGAACAAATACTGCAGGAGAATCGCCTACCGGAGACCTCACCTACCATTCTCTGGGATACCTAAAGGCCGTGATTTGGGGAAATTTATTGAATGGTCAAGCAGGAGAAAAAGGAGAGAGTCTAGAAGAGTTGAATTGCTAACCTAGATAAAACAGTTTGAAGCACAAGAAGTTAAAATAGATGGGAAAGGATAAGACTTTTAAAAGTTGAAGGCCAGGCCTTCAAACCTTTTAGATTATGTAGTGGAACAGAGGTTATTGTTTTTTGATACAAAATATTATGAGGGAGGGTCCCAGGTCCCTCAGACTCTTGCTACTAGACTGAGGCCCAACGGAGTAGGGCAACAATACAGGCAGTACAACACCCCGCCACAAATAAAGTAGAAAAGAAACAGGTAGTATAGCAGAATCCTTTCAGGAATATTACCTCTAGCTTATATAAACAGGAAAACCAACCACCTGTGCTGCAGATTCAGGAGTTCCTCGGGGCTTGGGTCTGACCTCAATCTCACGGGAGGCAGGTGTCTAGTTGAATCGGCCAATTGGGGACATAGAGGTGGACTTATAATTAGGAATTAAAATCTATGAAGTGCCCGGGCTGATGGACTCCGGAGAATTTTATAAGGTGCTAGAGTCAAAATTACCCCATCTTAGGGAATCTTTCTATGTGACAAGGTGAGAAAGGAAAGATACCCACTCCTGGTCCCAAGCAATAATTTCTGTGATTCCCAAACCAGGTAAAGACCCCACTAATATGTCCTCCCATCGCCTCTATTTAACACCCACTATAAAATCTTAGCCTCGGGTCATGACCAGAAGACTCAAATCACTACTCCCGCAGATAATTAATCCAGACCAAACAGGTTTTATCCCGGGACGCTTAGGCCCAGGACAACTTGAGAAAGACCATCCACATAATTGACCATCTAAATAGCACTAAAAACTGCCCATCTGGTCAAAAGTAGATGGCAGAAAAAGCATTTGACAAAGTGGTCGGAGGTTTTGGAGGAGTCCTGGCCTGTTTTGACCAAGTCCTCAAACCTTAATACAGACCAACAAACCAACAGTCTATATCAGATAAATGTATCATGCCATCGAGGTTCCAGTTGGAAAGAGGAACTAGGCAGGATGTCCATTACCCCCTCTCCTATTTGCATTATATATTGAGCCTTGGCTGAGGTATAAGAAGGGATGAGAGATTAGGGGTGATGATGGTCGGTCGTCAGCATAAGATTTCTATATGCGGATGACGTGTTTCTATACCTGGAGGACCCAGCCTTATGTTTGGGAAGTGTGATGAATGGACTGGCCCAATTCACTGAACTGGTAGGATATTCCCTGAATACTCAAAGACAGAAGCCCTTAAGTTTAGATACAAGCCTCCTTCGGCATTAAAAGACACTTACCCAATGAGATGGGATATGGTACAAATGAAATATTTGGGGCTGAATATAAGTACTTCTCCCTCTCAACTGTACCAATTAAATATGTACCTATGGTACAACAATTAAAAAGTGATTTAAATAGATGGAATGTACTGCCATTATCGCTACATGACTGAATACAAGCAATAAAAATGAACACTCTCCCCCGATTCTTGTACCTTTTTCAGGGTGCCCCATGTGTCATCTCTAGGAGAGATTTGGCAGAGGGTGCTGATAAAATTTATATGGGCAAACAAAAGGCCTAGGGTAAGACAGCAAACCTTGTTTCTACCCAAAGAAGAGGGGGGCTTAGGAGTACCCTGGCTTGAAGGTTATTGGGTAGCTGCTCAGATGAGAATTGGCCAGCTCTTCGGTCACCCGAAGTACAAGGCCACTTGGAAGGAGATTGAGATGAGAAGCTGCCCTCTCCCCTTCCAGCAATGCTGTTTTAAACAAAGGACCAAAATAGAACTTGGGGAGGGTTAGTTTCAGCTACCCATGCCACATTAGAGGGTTGGAGAAGGGGAACATTGAGGGAAATGAGGTTAGGGAGACATTGGAGATACGGGTGGTGGACTTACAACCCCACCTTTGGCCCTGCCACATGGGATACGAGGTTCCAGGCCAGCGCTAACAAAGGGTTACAGGCCCCTTGGCAACTAATGGGGGAGGGAGGATTGCTGTCTTTTGAAGCGGCCCAGAGGTGTTTTGGCCTCTCCTTAATGGATAGAATGAGATACCAAAATTGTGGTTACATTAATAAAAAAATTAAAAAGGAACAGAGTACAGGTCTGCGAGGGGCCACAGAGCAGACTTTTGAGCAAATATGGAAGTCGGAAAATCCATCAGGGGCCATCTCCCAGCTCTATAAGAGAAGTCTTCAGCAGATAATCTCAAATTTACGTATGTTAAAAAGGCCTGGGAACAGTAACTGAGTATTACTATTCCAGATGGGGACTGGGCAAAGGGTTGGGGCAATATCTGGAGTGTCCTCCTCGCCTTCCTGGAGGGAATTTTTATGAAAAATTAGGATTAGATATTTTAGTCACATTGATAGTTTCTAGACAGCAGACAGGTATGCCCTCTAACTGCTGGAGAAAGTGCGGAGAGGACATAGCCACCCATGCCCACATATTCTGGACAGGCCCAATTATATCAAATTTTTGGAGAGAAGTAGTTGCTTCTCTCAAGCAGATATTCCAGCTCCAAAACAACTGGAGACAGAATGTGTGATCCTGGGGGATACCAGGGAGATTCGGGACCAGAAGCTATATATCTATGGTAGATCCTGCTAGTAGCTGCAATGAAGACGCTTGGAGTAGTTGGTTACAACCATCCACCTCAACGAAACAGGATTGGCTGGAAGGGGTAGCACGGGCTCGACAACTAGAAGAAATGACATTTAGGTTACAACAGAGATCCCCAGTCTTCATAAATCGATGGACCAGATGGACAGTCTGGTTGGGACAAGAGGGATAGGGGCGGACTGGTTGTTGATCTCGGACCTCCCTCTGCCCTGGCCCCCCCAAGAGGTCTGGGCTCCCACCCCCCATATAACATAACTAATAATAATTAAAAAAAAAAAAAAAGGGTTGTGGGGTGCCCTCCTCCCTCGAGTCTGGCAAACCTGAGAGCTGGACACTGGGGATATGTTGAGCGTGCTGCACTGCTTAGAAAGGGGCAGTAACTTAGCCGCCTTAGCACTAGCATTAGCGCCATCCTGTGGATTTGGTACCTCTTACATATAGGGGAGAAATTATATACATTATAGAATAATCTAATTTTACTCAAGGGTACTAGGATGTGAAAAAGTAATTAGACACACAGACCCTGATTTTATTAGATTTTATAGTAATGTGTTATTTTTATTTTATTACAATGTACTATTTTCAGTTCCTGGTTTGAAGTTTTTATTGATTATATAAATTTATGGACAACTAAAATATTTAAGGAGGTGTTCAAGTTGGGGAGAGTTCTTTAGATCAACTTTATTTATAAGAGTGTCAGAGAACAGAAGGATTGAACACAACATAATTTTAGGTGTTAAACTTATATCTTATGTGTAATGGATGCAACCTTGGCTTTTCTGTAACCTGAAAGTTGTTTCACTGAAATGTGTTTAATAAAGAAGTATAAAAAAGAAAACAAATCTGTGACAATTGCATACTTGTTCTTGCTTGAGTTAGTCAAGGGGCCAATGAAATCGATTTGTATCGCATTCCAAGGTCCAGATTGCCTTTGTGGCAATAGTTTGGCATTTCTTTTCACTGAAATTGGGTTGTTCTGGGCACACACTATGCAGTTGTCCACATAGTGCTCCAGGTCCTTGGTCATACCAGGCCACCAGATGACGGTTTTAAGTCTCTGGATGGTATTATCTATCCCCTAGTATCCACCAGTGGGGGTGTCATGAACCATATGAATAAATTTGATTTGCAAAAATTGTGGTGCAACCCACAATTTATCACCTATATCTTCCTTTTGATACTGGATGAGTTTCTGGTCACTAGACAGGTGTATGTTCTCAGAGTGTCTCTTATATGGATTACCAGTAGGTAGTTCCTGTTCAGTTCCTTTGTCTAAGAATTTGAACACATCTTTTAGTTCTGGGTCGGATTTCTGTGCAGCAAAAGGTCCAGTGGAGGTTCTGTTGTGGCTTCTGCCTGAAGCAGGTTAAGAAAATAGCTGCCGCAGCTACTGGGTGAGCCATTGACCATCTCGAAAGTGCATGCTTTGGGTAAGCGAGTTCACTCAGTCATTGAATTCATGGTAAGAGTCAGATTTACAGTGAGCCTTTACCTTGTGGATGTACAGGTTGTGAGTAAACTGTTGTGTCAGGGTGTGTATATACACAAACAAATCCCTGTACTTGACAGGTGTGCCCTCAGATGATGTAAAATTATTTTTCTCCCAGAATGGTAGAAACTCAATAAGGGGGAAGCAGACCCAGTTGGAGTCTGCAAAGATGATGGCATCCTTGTCACCATGGATAACTTCTAGAGCACAGGCCACAGCTGCCAATTTGGCATACTGTGAGGAGATGACAGTGCATTTCCCTGAAATGCGCCTGAGCTCACCATCTTTATCTAATATGAGCACCCCAAATCTTGCTACCTGCTCTCCGTCCACAGAGGAGACGGATCCGTCTGTAAAGATGCAATACATGCTGGTGTCTTCTAAAACATCTGGTATAGTCGGTAAGAATGGCCCCGGCTCAGGTAAGTCAGGAGGTTGGCGTGCACAGTCATGGGGCTTACCTGTATAGAGTAGGTCAAGAGCCAGAATGGATGGCATTTTTGCAGGCAGCACTTTGATGTCCCTGTCCTGCAAAAGCAAAGACCAGTGGGTGAGTCTGGTATTGAAAACTGAACCATCTTTTACTCTGTCTGAAAGCAAAAAGTTGGTTGGGGTGTGATGGGTATGCAAAACAATAGGTGTATACCCAGTGATGTACAGAAAATGTTTGACAGCCCAAAAGGTTGCCAAAAGTGTTCTTTCACAGAGGCTATACTTTTTCTGTACTTGGGCAGCATCTGAGAAGCATAGGCGATGGGCCTGAAGTACCCATTGTACTTTTGTGCCAGCACTGCAGACATGGCCACATCATATGTGGCAGTTTCCAAATGGAATGGAAGGTGTGAGTTAGGATTGACCAGTGCCGAGGCTGAGGCTAGGGCCTGCTTGAGCTGTGTTGCAGCTTCAGTATGAGTGGGGCCTCATGTCCATGGAACATCCTTTTTCAAAAGTTCATACAAAGGAACGGCCTCAAGGAAAATCAGGATAAAGTCCTCGAGAAGTTTTCAATATTCCAGCATCCAGTTTTGCCACACTAGTAGGAAGTGGCAGATCTTGTAAGCCCTGATCTTCTTGACAGCTAGGCTCCTACCTTGGCCTGTAAATGCGAGGCCAAGGAAGATGACTTCTTTTCACACAGTTGTGCCTTAAAGTGGGTTGCACTTGAGGCCTGCTCTCTTAAGGAGAGACAGAAGTTCATCTATAAGGGCCAAATGATCTTTCATGGTAGTTGCTAGGAACAAGTCATCCATGTACTGCAGGAGACACTGGGGTGTGGAGAACCCTTGCAGAGCATCCATAATGTGGAGATGGAAGAGGGAAGGGCTGTAGTGAAAGCCCTGGGGAAGGCAGGTCCAGGTGTACTGATGTCCATCAAAGGTGAAAGCAAATTTGCATTGGCTTTTCTGTGCTAGTGGGAGTGACCAGAAACCATTAGAGATGTTAAGAGCTGGTGAACTACTTTTTGTCAGATGTCAACAGCTTGAGTACATTAGGTGCTGATGCTACTGTTGGGGCGCAGCTGGGGGTAACTTGATTAAGTTTTCTGAAATCAGTTGTGAGTCTCCAAGCTCCATTTGGCTTTTTCATAGGCCAAATGGGTGAGTTAATAGTGGAGACACAGGTCCTAATCACTCATTGTTGAAGTAGTGATTGATGGTCCCCTCAATGATGGCAAGGCTTCAGCAGGGAATGGGTACTGCTTCTGCCTCACAGGATTAGGCCTGTGATCTCAGTTGTAGTGTGCATTCTACAGTTGAGTTGTGCTGTTACAGACAACACTAAGGTGTTTTTGCAGCACGGGTGCCAGCTCAGAAAACAGGTCATGACTTTTGAAAAAAGCCATGACATCATACTCCTTGTTGTTATTTGATATGGATGCCACCATGTGTGAGTCTGAGATGGTGACAGCATGACATTGTCCTTTGATCTGAAGGAGTAACCTATTGGCCAGATCCACTATACAGCCGTGTAATGCTAGGAAGTAATTTCCCAGGATGCTGGAGTGATGACATAGAATCATAAGGTCAAAAGCAAAATCAGTCCTGAGGTGGCCTACCACCACAGGTAGAGTAACGGATCGGTAGGTGTGTAGCTGGGTACCATCTACACTCTGCGCACTGGACTTCCAGCCTGTAGACCAGTCAGATGAGACTGGGTCCTCATCATGGAGGACTGACATGGCCGCTCCGGTATCCAGAAGCATGGTAAGTTGGCAGCCCCCAACTATGGCCTTTACGCAGGGCCGTCCATTTGTGTCAACGATCAGATCACTCACAACCCAGACAGGGGCCTGTAACTGTCAATCAGTGTTTACAGAATCAGCATCATCATCCTATTCCTGAAACTGAAGGCTTGCAGGGTCTTCCAAGGCCTTCTGTATGTCTTGCAATGGGTACAAATGTACCTGTGACGTCACAGGCGCCTCTGACAGCTACTCAATTGAGATACTCCTTGGATGTTACGCCGGCCTGGCCAGTAACCAGTGCAACAAAGTTCCCTTGGCTTTTCGAGCATTTGACAGCCAGGGTCAGGAAAAAAGTTTCCTCAATACTTGTCATTCCTGCAGTCAGGGCTAGGACCGCTATTGTTCATGTAGCTTTAACTTCCCTCTCGGCACGGATCTCCTCCAACAGCTTGCGAAGGGTCTCGTTTTCGGCTTTGATTTGTCGATAGCTAGGACCATTGCGGTTCTGGCTATACTGTTGGGTGTTTGTATTTTTCCAATTGCCTCTGTCTCTATTCCTGTTATTTCTATAGTTCCGGTCTCTCCCCCCCACCCCTTTGTGCGACTGCTTGTCATCAGAAGGGGCGTAGTTTGTTTGGTTATGGCCCTCTACCATATAATGAGTAGGGGTGTCAGGGCCGGGCTGTACTGCAGCCGCCTTCTTGAATTTGCCGGAAGTAAGGGTAGACCTGATACGCACGCTCTGTTTTAGTGAGGATAGCCGCAAACATATCGGTACTTGGGTAAACATTAAGCTCAGCCTTTTCCCGCAAGGCCAGAGTCACATTCCGGATATACAAATCCTTGTACTCAATTTAGTCTCTGTCTGCATCTTTATTTATGAGACCTTTGCCAGTGCTGTATGCGAGCCATAACCATTGATGGTAGGCCGCGGGACTTTCTTTTACAGCCTGCTTAACCTTGTAGGCCAAGTGAGCTCCTATGACATCCGGGGAATTGGCGGATATGAGGGCCGCTGACATGTCATCAAAAGCGAGGGTGTCTGAGTTACATACTGTCTCTGAGAGCTTGGCCCAGAGCGTAGGTTCAATCATCTGTGACAAGACTTGAATCTGATAATTGGGTTGGAGAGATAGCTTCTCACAAAGGGAGTGCACTTTTTCTAAGTGACAACTGAGATTGTCAGTTGGGCCTATCTCTCCGATGCTCTGTGCAATTTGCTGGACAGAGTGAGCGACTTGTAGGGGATTGGAAGTATGCGTAGTTGCATTCAATTCATTATGTTCCCAAGCTCCGCGAAGCGCAGCTTCCGTTGCCGCATCAGCAGTGGCCTTCTATGTGTGATCCTGATTAACAAAAGCCTTTAGCATTTTGTCAGTTTAGTCCTGGATGGCCTTCTTTTGATCCTCTGGGACAGTGACCCTACTAATCGCATCCTTAATCATGCTGCGGATCTCCAACTCATCTCCCCTGGTGAGAGGAGTGAGTGGAAGCACACCACAGAATACAGGTCCTCCACCTGTATCCTGGGGGCCTCCATCTTGGCATCGTAGGTGGCATCTGCCATGTTTGTGTAGACGTGGTGATGCAGTGTGCATGCCGACATTGGCACCATCTTGTGGATGGCCGACGGAAGTTGCTCCACCATGGTTGGACCTGCATGTGACGTGGCATGCCTCATCATCAAAGAGTCGTCATCATCGCCGGATGACACAATCTCAATGGGTGTATACTGAAACTCGTTCATGGCCTTAACATGGCCGGCAAGAACCTCCTGCTGATGGCTCAACCTCACCATCTTTTGTCTACATTTCTTGTGACAGAGTTTTGCAGTGCCCTGCTCAATACCTCTCTCAACCTCACGCTGTAACACTCTATACGCGACACCCAATTCGACATTTTCCCTAAGATCTTTATCCAACTCACACACTTGCAATCCTCTTTTAACTCAGCATTCTCCTCTCTCGAACCTTCATTCATATCACTCAGTATATCATTTAGATATGCTGTTTCTTAACACGTTTCAGCCTTTCATAATCATCTCTTAATAAACATATCTCTCGCTCGATGTCTTGAGCAGTACAGTGCAGAGGCATCACGGAGTGACTGTGCCTCCTCCATTAGTTTCTGTTCCTTTTTTCTGTAACTCCGATGTCTGCAAGCCCATCTCTTTTTTTAGAGACGCATTTTGCAGTTTAAGGGAGGCACACCTCGCTGTGAGACTCTCAACAGCGGTATGTAGAGCCACAACCATGAGACCTTTAAGGTTGTATTTCTTGGCTGTTTTTTTTTACTCTAGGTATTGGTCAGATATTAGCAGCAGTGGTTTTTTAGCAGCTTTCGCATCCAGCACGAAATCTGTCCATCCACTATGGGATGTGAGGTAGTTGGAGACATTGAGTATCAGTTCTGCGCACAGGTCAAACATAACAAAGAAGGGGTATACAAACAAACAAATAAGCAGTTGGAAAACTGGTCAAAATGCCTCAGCACCGTCACCAACTGCTTTCCGGTCCCGGTGGGTGAACGGTGATGCGAAGGTGGCATGCTATCACTCACAGAGTGAGTGTAAGGGGTCCGGTGTGGGTCTGCCATGCCCGAGACCAAGACCGTGTGGATCCGCCACAGCCGCTACCACTGTAAGCACGAGTAGGTCCAAGTAGGTGAAAATCACACTACACTACTCGACATTCAAAATAAATTGAATGTAAACCTTCCTTTGAACCTTCCAACCTGCACATGGTCGCCAAATGTAACTTCGTAATATAAATTACCTTCTCAGGTACTTGGTGGAAAGGCACAAAGGGAAGAGACAACAAACAAGTGGTACTCATGTAAATAAATGGAATTTATTACAGATCAATAATACAGGCTTACTACCAACAGTGTAAGCACTGGGAGAACTACCAATTTTCCATACCTAGGTAGCGCAGTCTCTCTTCTCAGAGAAGTTATATGCTACAGAGGGTCTTATACCCCAATAATTGCTATAGCAACAGCTAAAGAAGATACATAAAAAGTATATAATTGGCCAAAAACAGGTGGCCTGAGTAACTATCCTAAGTAACATGAGAAGTTGCTTAGCTTGCATAGATAATGTAATACAATAGGGCTTCTGTAAGTCCCAAGGTCAGTTGCAATTACAGTGATGCACAAGCACTAAAGATGGCACTGTTGCCTTACTTATAAGAATACAGTAAAAAACAGAGTGAAAAGCATCTCTCATAGCTAAAATATATCAGTAAAACGTAATAAAGCATAATATGCATTAGTAGAACACAGATCCTGACACATGCTTATATGATAAATGTCTTCGCCCTAAGGTTAGTACATGTACCTACATATAGGTTGCTGTTTGCGAGGTGGGGGAATCAGGGGTGCTGGACCATGGATAACAGGAGGGAGGTGTTCTATGTTTTTCCCTACCTGGCCAACTGGCTGTTCAAGGCCCAATCCAGGAAGCACCTCTTACACACTCTGGTACATATCGCCCACCTATTCCAGGATCTGGGGATCACAGTCAGCCTGCCCATGTCAGTCCTGACCCCGTTTCAGCATCTCCAGTACATAGGGGGCAGTCCTGGATACCACTCAGGACATGGTCTTCCTGCCCCAGAACCAGGCAGATCACCTTATAGCTCAAGCCCACCTGCTGTACAACAGCCACTGCGTCTCAACCAGAATCTTTCTCCAGCTCTTGGGCCTGATGGCTGCAGCAATAGTTACAGTGCCTCTGGCCAGATTACACATGAGGATTCCCCAACGGACACTGAGGGTCCAGTGAGGCCAGCATGCCGATGAGCTGAAATAGCCGGTCCTGGTCTCCTCTCCAGTAAATAGAGTTCTGCTTTGGTGGATGGAACCCAGCAACCTGTTAAGTGGGGTTCCTTTCCTCATTCCTTCCCCTCAGCAAATTCTCACAACAGGTGCTTCGGGGTTGGAGTGGGGGGTCCCATCTAGCATCCCATCAGACTCCAGGGACATGGTTCAAGCTGGAATCCTACTTCCACATCAATGACCTGGAGATGCGGGCCATTCTTTATGCCTTGCAGGCTTTCCAGACTCAAGGTCCCTGGGTCTTCTGCTAATACAGATGGACATCGGTGTAGTCCACTATATCAACATGCCGGGGGGCACTCACTCACACCCTCTCCGCCGAGAAGCAATGAGAGTCTGGTATTGGGCTCTGGATTACAGTCTTGAACTGTCAGACATCTGTGTTCCAGGTATTCAAAACATCCTGGCAGATGCCCTAAGCCGGTCACAGTCAAAGATGCATGAGTGGGAGCTGCTGACCTCAGTAGTAGATGACTTGTTTGACAGGTGGAGTCATCCAGAGTTGGACCATTTTGTGTCCCCACTCAAAACAAAACCGCCACTTTTTTGCTCACTCAATCCAGGGCCTGGAGTTTTCTGGCAAGACGCGTTGTCCCTCTCTTGGAAAGAAAGGTTCAAACAACATGAAGTCTTGCTGTATTCTGACTATATGCAGTTAGCCCCAGCACTTGAACTGCTCAGGAGAGGAAAGGGTTAACTCTATGTAGCAGCATAAAACGTTGAGCTTCAGCTCGGTTTTCAAACCCCTGTTTCTGGTACATCCCAGTGTAACTGTCAGATTCTTTAATCTGCCTAACTGTGAAGTTGCCCCGGAGATTTCTCCTTCACTTCGGTTATAGTAAAAATCGTTCAGTTTATTCAACCGGTTTCATTATTTTTCCGGTATCGAATCTCTGTCTACGGTACAGGTAGTGTAAGTAGGTAGATAGTGGAATATTTGGTGTAGAAATTGTTTTTGTTTGGCTTCCTATCAATTGGTCCAGTTAGGAACCGAAACAAATCTGTATTTCTTAGTTCTTGTGTGGTGTCCAATTCTTATCGATTTCAAAAAAACACATTTTTTCTCATTTTGTTCCACGACCCGTGACACGGTTGGTAACCGATAGGCAGTGTTCCCTGGCTTGAAGGCTGTTAAAGGTAACTTCTAGAATGGCTATGTCTGAGAAACCCAAGAAAAAAAACTGTCCCACTGGGTTTCAACACTGTACTGAGTGTGGGGAGGCTTTTGCCAAAGCTGATCCCCACCTCATATGTGTGTATTGTCTGGGGTTTGGCCACCTCAAAACAGACTGCCAGATTTTGTAAAATGTTCCCAAAGCCACTTTAGATAAAAGATTAAGTAGACTGAAGGAAAAGGAGGTGGAGAAGTCCACTGATCCGGATGGCCAGCCCAGTTCGGTTCTGACCGAACCTGAGGAGGTGCCTGCTGAACTGGGCGATACCTCCTCGGGCAAAAGCAAAGTAGATTCCGAGGGATCGGGTCCGTCTAAAAACAAAAGGAAGTCAGCCGGTTTGGATCCCATCCCTCAGACCCCAACTGCTGAGGAAATTGCTAAAGTGAAAAGCACAGTTCAATCGCTTCGCACGGTTCCTTCTGAACCGACACCTTCAGGTAAGCAGTTGGTTTGGATGGTTCCAATTCCATCAGATTATGATCCGGAAGATTTCTATGATGTGGAGTGGGAGGGAGATGAGTTACCCAATGATGAAGACAATGATTTTGGTGGCCTAGATGAGTGTCTAGAGCCTGACATCTCCCCAGACAGGCCTACCAATGTCTCCCCTCCCAGGCTTTGTGAGTCCCCTTCCCACTTTTTGTTTTACAAAAAAGTGTCTGACACTCTCCAGCTCCTAGTGGTGGAAGCTGCTGTTAAAGAAGAAGAACCTGATTATGCACAGATGATGGATGTCCCAGAGTCCAAGAGGCTGTCTATCCCTCCACATAACTCTTTAGGGAAACAGACTCAAAAAATCTTACAAGTACCTACTTCTGTACCCCCTGTGGATAAGAAAATGGACAGGAGGTATATGTTATCAGGTTCTGGTACGAAGTTTCTATATAACCATTGCAGCCATGTTGGGATAGTGCAGGCTGCAGCCTGTGACAGGGCTAATATTCCTTTGGCATCACACACCCCCAGATAAGGATTCCAGGAAGGTGGATGCCATGGCCAAAAAGCAATACTTGGCATCCTCCTTGGGACTCAGACAGGCTGCTTATATGGCCTATGCAGCCAGATACCAGAAGTCCAGGTGGGATACAGTTCTGGGACTGGCTAAAAAAGCTCCCCCCCCCCCCCAGCTAGCCAAAGAGCTGGAGGAGGTGGCTGCTGATGGAATTGAGGCATCCAAGGTGCAATTTCATGCTGCTGTGGACTCCAGTGATGTGGCTTCAAGAGTCATGGCTACATCTGTCTCCCTTAGGAGATTTGCTTGGCTCAGATGTACTAGTCTTTCGCAGGATACCCAGGCAAAGGTCATGGATTTCCCTGTTGCTGGTAATTCTCTGTTTGGGGAGCAGACAGTCTTACATGAAAAAGATGAACGAGTACAGGATCACCTATAGGAGTGCAGTGGCCAAAGAAAGGCAAGCCACTCCTCAGAAGCAGCAGTCTAGGGCAGGCAGGGCAGGCCTTTTTCAAAGGCCGTTTTACCGAGCCCAGGCTTCCTCTTCATTTCAACAGAGGGGGTTCTTTAGAGGGAGAGGTAGAAGAGGAATGAGCAGGGCTGCATCCTCTTCTCAATCCAAAGCTCCTGCCAAACAGACACCCTGATGTGTCAGTTTGGTGCATATCTATTCAGTAGGGGGCAAGCTGGCTTACCACTTCCAGGCCTGGAAGTGGTAAGCCAGGGACTGGCTTTCAGTTTCAAAAGATTCCCCAGATTGAGGGTCAGATCTTTCCTACCTGCAACACCTTCAGAAACAATTGCCCTAGAGGCAGATGTTTCTTCCCTACTAACCCTAAAACCTGGAGAGAAGGTTCCTCCATAGCACAAGGGCAAAGGACTGTATTCTAGATACTTTCTTACCCCAAAAAAGACAGGGGAGTAGTGACCCATCCTAGACTTGAGATATCTGAACAAACACATCACAAAACCAAAATTCAAAGTGGTGACTCGGGGAATAATTCTTTCTTCTCTGAGGCTAGGAGACTGGCTAGTCTCCCTGGACCTTAAGGATGCCTATTTCCTTATTCCTGTCGTGCTCCCACAGACAGTACCTGAGATTCGAGTTGCCATCAGGTTATTACCAGTTCAGAGCCATGCTCTTTGGCCTGACATCGGCCCCAAGGGTGTTCACAATATGCCTTGCAGTAGTGGTAGCCTTTCTCAGAAGACAGGGCATCTCAGTCTTCCCTTACCTAGACAACTGGCTCATTGTAGGCCAGTCCTCAGACCAGGTCAAGTCAGCTCTAGAGGTTACTCAGAATCTTCTCAGTTCTCTAGGATTCCTTCTCAATCAAGTCAGTTCTCAAACCAGTACAGCACCTTGCCTTTATATGGGTAGAGCTGGATACTTTTCAGGCAAAGGCCTTCCTTCCATGCTCAAGAGTAAAGGCCCTTACAGATCTGGCTTCTTCTTTTTGACCTCTGGTATCTCACCCAGCCAGACATTTTCTTCAACTCCTAGGCCACATAGCAGCTTCCACTGCAGTGGTTCAGGGAGCCAGGTTCCAGATGAGGGACATTCAGTTCCTCTTAAGGTCCTTTTGGTCTCAGAAAAAAGACTCTCTCACCAAACTTATTCCAGTGACTCAGACTCTTGTTCAGGTTCTCCAGTGGTGGTTGGATCAGGACAGTCTCAGACAGGGTCTCCCATTCCTCAGTCTAGCACCCTTAGTGGTCCTGACCATAGATGCCTCTCTCTTGGGGTGGGGAGCCCATCTAGGGGCTCTCACCACACAGGGTACTTGGTTACAGCAAGAGTCTCTCCTTCATATCAATCTTCTGAAGCTCAGAGCTGTGTTTCAAACAACATGAAGTCTTGCTATATTATGACTGATGCAGTTTGTCCCACCATTCGAACTGCTCCGGAGGTGAAAGAGTTAACTTCCATGCTGTGCATGGAACTTAGAGCTCGAGCTCGGTTAGGAAAGCTCTGTCAGGGTAATTTCAAACCGAAACCGTCAGATTCTTTACTCCGCCTCACTGAACAGTCGCTCCACAGATTCCTTCTTCTGCTCGGTTCATTTTCTCGGTTTAAAGAGTTTTTTCTCGGTTAAATTCAACCGCGATATTCATTATTTTAACCGCAAACCGATCAGTTCAAGCTCTCTCTATGGTATTGTAAGTAATAGGTTTTCTGTGTGGAACTTGTAAATGTTTATCGGTTTGGTTTGAACCGATCAGATTGTATTTAAACTTCATTCTGAAGCATTTTAAGGCTTGTTAGAGTGCGGTTCCCGGTTCTTATCGGTTCTAAAAAAGAGATTTCATTACGGTTTTTTCCACGACCCGTGACACAGTTGGGAACCGATAAGGGTGTCTTGCCTGGCACTGCCAACAAAAGGGCAAGTTTTTGGTTAGGCTGGCATTATGTCTGAGAAACCCCAAAAGAAAAACTGGGCCCACTGGGTTTCAACACTGTAGTGTCTGTGGGGAAGCCTTTGCCAAGGCTGACCCACACACCACATGTGTTTATTGTCTGGGGTTTGACCACCTCAATGCAGACTGCCAGATTTGCAAGAATTTCCCTGCAGCTACCCTAGATAAGAGAGTTGGTAGGCTCAGGGACCGAGAGGCCAAAAAGTCCGCTGACCTGGATGGCGAGCCCGGTTCGGTGCCAACCTAACCAGAGAGGAGTGCCCTCTGACCAGGCCAGACTTCTCGGCAAGCGTAAAGCTGACTCCTGAGGAGCCAGTTCCAGCAAAGAGAACTAGAAAGTCAGCAGGTGTGGAGTCCAAAATCCTTCTCCAACTGCTGCGAGAGATAGCGGGCAATAGAGATTGTCCAGTCACTTTCTCAGTTCTCTCCGAACACATACCATCTGGCAAAGGTCGGTTCGGTCGGTTCCACCGGTTCAAGAATATGATATAGAGGAGTTTTATGAACCAGAGGAGGGGAGGATGATATGATCAGTGTGAATGTGACTTTGAAAGTCTGGATGTGCCCATTGAACGGACATCTCCCCAGACAGACCTTTAGTGAATCTCCCCTAGGCTTGCTGAGTCCCTTCTCATTTTCTGTTTATATAAAGTTGTTGAAACCCTCCAGCTTCCTTTAGAGGAGGCTTTGGATGAGCAAGAGGGAGCCTGACTTTGTAGAGATGATGGATATCCCAGAGTCCAGGAGTTGTCATTCTGTTTACATAATCTTTTAGGAAACAAACAATAAAATTTTAAAGCTTCTAATTCTGTGCCTCCTGTGGATAAAAGATGGACAGGAGGTACACTTTGTCAGGTCCTGATACAGAATTTCTTTCACAGCAATGCAGTCATGTTGAGTAGTTCAGGCTGCAGCCTGTGATAAAGCTAATATTCCTGGCTTCACATCCTCCTGACAAGGACTCTAGGAAGATTGATGCCATGGCCAAAAAACAATACATGGCAGCGTCTTTGGGACTCAGACAAGCAAACTATATGGCTTATGTTGCGCGATACCAAAAATCTAGATGGGATACTATCATGGCCTTAGCCAAACAGGCCCCTGGCCAGCTTGCCAAGGAGCTGGAGCAGCTGGCTGCTGATGGTATTGAGGCATCTAAGGTGCAATTTCATGCTGCAGTGGATTCTAATGATGTATCCTCTAGAGTCATGGCTACATCTGTGGCTTTTCGTAGATTGGCTTGGCTCAGGTGTACTACTTTGTCACAGGATACCCAGTCTAAGCTATGGATTTTCCTGTGGTGGGAATTCTCTGTTTGGGGAGCAGACAGAGAACTATATGAAGAAAATGGATGAATATAGAACTACTTATAGGAGTGCACAAGCCTAGGAACGGCAAGCCACCTCAGAGGCAGCCCCAGGGGTAGGGGACGAGGCCTTTTACAGGCCTTTTACCAGACCCAGGCCCCTCTTCAGCCTATGTTCAGAGGGGTTCTTCAGAGGGAGAGGCAGACGGTACAAGCAGGCCTGCTCCCACCCCTCAGCCTAAAGCCCCTGCCAAACAGGCACCCTGATGGGATGCCCAGGGCCGGCTCTCCATTACCTGTAGGGCAGGCTGGCTTACTTAGTCCAGGACTGGGAGTCTTTAACATCAGACAAGTGGGTCCTGAAGTAGTGAGCCGGGTCTGGTCTCAGCTTCAAAAATTTCCAAAGATGAGAATCAGATCCTTTCCACTCCAAACCCTTTAGAGACTCTTGCCTTGAAACAGAAGTCTCAACCCTCCTGGCTCTCAGAGCTGTAGAAAGGGTTTCTCCACACCAGGGCAAGGGTCTGTACCCAGGTACTTCCTTACCCCAAAAAGACAGGAGAGTGGCGGCCCATCCTGGACCTAAGATATCTGAACAAGCACCTTTTAAACCAAAATTCAAAATGGTGACTCTGGGAATGATTTTACCCTCCCTAAGGCCAGGGGACTGGCTAGCTTCCCTGGACCTCAAGGATGCCTACTTCATGTTCTTATCAGAAGCTCCCATCGAGAAGTACCTCAGATTCGAACTGCCTCAGGCCATTATCAGTTCAGAGCAATGCCCTTCGGCCTTACCTCTGCCCCAAGGGTATTCACAAAATGTCTGGCAGTAGCAGTTGCTCATCTAAGAAGGCAAAAGATTGCCATCTTTCTCTACCTGGACGACTGTCTCATTGTGGGTCAGTCTCCAGACCAGGTCAAATCACACCTGCAAGTTACCCAGCAGCTGCTTACCTCTCTGGGCTTTCTTCTCAATCTTCCAAAGTCAGTTCTGGAACCTGTCCAGGTACTCACCTTTATAGGTGCAGAACTGGACACAAAAGCAGGCCAGAGCTTCCTTCCCCTAGAAAGGGTAAGGACCTTGGTAGCCCTGGCCTTGTCCTTCCTCTGGGTCTCGACCAGCAAGGCATTTCCTGCAGCTCCTAGGACACATGGCTGCTTCCACAGCTGTAGTGCAAGGGCAAGATTTCAGATGAAGGGACATTCAGTTCCATTTGAGAGCCTTCTGGTCTCAAAGAGAGATTCCCTAGCCAGGTTAATCCCAGTGACTGAACTGATCCAGGCCCTTCGGTGGTGGCAGGATCAGAGCAATCTGAGACAAAGGGTGCCCTTCATCCCTCTATCCCACTCCTTGACCCTTACTACAGATGCGTCCCTCTTGGGATGGGGAGCTCACATGGGCGACCTCCACCCAGGGGTTTGGTCCCTCAGGAATCTCTGCTTCACATCAATCTGTTGGAACTCAGAGCTGTTTTCTAGCACTTCAGGTTTTCTGTATCTGTTCAGAACAAGGTGGTACAGGTCAGAGCAGACAACACCACTACAATGTGGTACATCAACAAACAAGGGCACTCGGTCTTCGACCTTGTGCACCGAGGCGATGAAGTTGTGGTCTCTGGCTTATTCCTGAACACTTCCTCATAGCAGTTCACCTCCCAGGCAAGAACAATGTCCTGGCAGATGCTCTCAGCAGGATTTCCAGGGCCATCACGAATGGTCACTGGATCCCTAGTACTGGGATATTTTTGCCAGTTGGGGCACTCCTCAGATAGATCTTTTTGCAGCCCCAGACAATCATCAACTTCCACTTTTTGTTGCAGGCCCCAGTGTTGGAAAGTCCCCTGGATGCCTTTCTCCTCTATTGGGAAGGAAGTTTCTCTATGCCTTCCCCTTCCCTCTCCTGTTCAAGGTGCTAGTCAAATCAGGTCTCAGCCCTGCAAGATGATCCTGATTACTCCAGACTGGGCCAGGCAGCCCTGGTACCCACTCCTTCTGTCCTTAGCAGTCCATCTTCCCTGTGCCTCCCAGGAACCACAATCTGCTAGCCTGTGCCTCAGGGAGAGTCTGGTATCCAGAATCTCAAATCCCTCAACCTCAAGGCCTGGCTCTTGAGGGTTAGGAGTTGCTGATCTACAACTTTCTCAGGGTGTTCTCGAAATCTTGAAAGCTTCTGGGAAGCCTTCCGCAGGGCTACCTATAACTCCAAGTGGAAAGGTTTTCCATATGGTGTTCTGGGAAGCTATATTTCCGAATCTGCTGATTTACCCACTGTTTTGGACTATATGGTCCACCTACTCTTTGGGACTGAGACCAGCTACCCTGAAAGTGCATTTGGCAGCTGTCTCTGCTTTCATTTCAGCAGGGAAGCCTCTCTCTTTCTGCTCACCCTGTATTTCCAAGTTATTTAAGGATTGTTTATACTAATCTTCCATTCAGGGACCCTGCCCTGCCTGGGATCTTAATGTTTGCATTGCTCAGCTGATGCAACCCCTTTGAACCTCTGTCTTGGCAGAGCTTAAGTAATTGACTTGGAAAACTGTATTTCTAGTAGCCATCACTTCTGCCAGGCGCATAAGTGAGTTACAGGCTTTATCAGTGGAGACTGACTTTATTTCCTTTCACAGGGATAAGGCAGTCCTCAGGACTAACTGGGAAGTTTTTGCCTAAGGTGGTTTCGGATTTCCACCTTAACCAATCTATTTCACTTCCAGTGTTCTTCATGACCATTCTCCTCTGGTGAGAGGAGGCTGCACAGTTTAGATGTTAGAGGGCCCTAAGTTACTACAGAGCGTGCCAGGGTCACAGGTTTGACTCCTCCAACTATTTCTCACTTATGGTGAGGTTGGGAAGGAGACCTGCCACTAAGAGATCCATTGCCAGGTGGATTGTCTCTTGTATCCAATTTTGCTATCAAAAACTGGTAAGGTTCCCCCTTCAAACCTGAGGGCTCACTCTACCAGAGGTACAGCTGCATCTCTAGCTGCTGCCAGAGACATCCCTATCTTAGAGATATGTCAAGCAGCTACTTGGAAAACAGTACACTTTCACCAAGCATTACTCCTGGATGTCAGGCCAGGAGGGATGCTCGGTTTATACAACCGTGCTTCAGACCTATTCCTAAGTAGGTTCTGTCCTCCTCCATGGAGGTACTGCTGTGTAGTCTGCATCAGTCATAATATAGCAAGACTTCATGTTGTTTGAAGAAAAATTACTCACCTTAGTAATGTTGTTTTCTTCTAATGAGTCTTATATTATGACTCTCCCCAGCCTGCCCCTCTCAGAACTTCTACTTTGGGTATGGGTGGGCAGTCCGCTGTTGGCACTTATTGATGCCCCTTTATGTTTTCCACCCTTCTTGTTGGGGTGTTTGGGTGTGTGTTTTATTTATTTTATCTATTTTTTCTGGTCCCCTGACTTGAGTCTTGGTGTTGGGACCAGGAAAATGTGTGAATATTTTAGTAGCCAGTTGGCTAGTGTAGTTACAGCTTCCACACAGAGCCT
Organism: Neoceratodus forsteri; assembly: GCA_016271365.2. Classification (NCBI taxonomy): domain Eukaryota; kingdom Metazoa; phylum Chordata; order Ceratodontiformes; family Ceratodontidae; genus Neoceratodus; species Neoceratodus forsteri. Next base: position 1,630,910,368 of record CM057453.1, read on the forward strand.
TAGTGAGTTTTGCTCGTAAAGATCTGACGGTTTCGGTTTGAAATTACCCTGACAGAGCTTTCCTAACCGAGCTTGCGCTCTAAGTTCCATGCACTGCATGGAAGTTAACTCTTTCACTTCCGGAGCAGTTCTAATGGTGGGACAAACTGCATCAGTCATAATATAGCAAGACTCCATTAGAAGAAACAACATTACTAAGGTGAGTAATTTTTTCTTCTGGCCTTTCAGGCATTCTCAGAATCAGTCAAAGGCAAAGTGGTGCAGATCAGGACAGAAAACACCACGACAATGTGGTATATAAACAAGCAAGGGGGCACTCAGTCCATGGCCTTGTGCACAGAGGCCATGAAACTATGGTCTCTAGTTTACTCACTTTAGACTTCTCTGACAGCTGTAAATCTTCCAGGGAAAGACAATGTGCTGGCAGATGACTTAAGCCTTAAGCAGGATATCTCAGGGTCGCCACGAGTGGTCCCTGAACTCTCATGTCCTTCAGGTAATTTTCAGGAGATAGGGCACTCCAGAGATAGACCTCTTTGCTGCCCCAGACAATCATCAACTTCCTCTGTTCTGCAGACCTTCAGTCCTGGGGACTGTTACTCTAGATGCTCTCCTGCTAGACTGGACAGGCAGGTTTCTTTATGCCTTTCCTTCTTTTCCATTGATATTCAGGGTACTGATCAAGATCAGGTCTTAGCCCTGCACAGTGATCCTGGTGGCTCCAGACTGGGCCAGGCAACAATGGTATCCTCTGCTGCTGTCTCTAGCAGTGTCAGTTCCCCTGTTTCTACCCAGGAGACACAACATCCTGACCTCCTCTCAGGGGAGGATTTGGTATCCCAATCCCCAGTCTCTCAGACTCAAGGCCTGTTTCTTGAGGAATTAGAATATGTAGGCCTGCATCTTTCTCAGGGGGTAATGGATATCCTTAAGGTTTCTAGGAAACCTTCCACCAGAAAAACTTACAATTCTAAATGGAAAAGATTCAGTATTTGGTATCTCAGAGAGACATACAGCCGGATTCTGCAGGCATTACCACAGCCCTGAATTATCTGGTTCATCTTAATGAGTTAGGCCTTAGGCCTGCTACCCTTAAAGTTCACCTAGCAGCCAGCTGTTTCTACATTTCTTTCTGCAGGGAAGGGATCTTCCCTAGCATCTCATCCTGTTTTCAGTAAGTTTTTCAGCGGTCTGGTTCACATTAACCCTCCTTTCAGGGAGCCTATTCTGGCTTGGAACTTGAATATCTGCATTGCACAGCTTATGCAACCCCCCTTTGAACCACTGTCCTCTGCTGAGCTTAAGTACTTGACCTAGAAGACTCTATTCCTGGTAGCTATTACCTCTGCCAGGAGAATCAGTGAATTACAGGCCCTGTCAGTAGAACCTGACTTCATTTCCTTCCATAGGGATAAGGTGGTCCTTAGGATGAATATAAAATTTCTTCCTAAAGTGGTTTCAGATTTTCATCTGAATCAGTCCATGTCTCTGCCTGTTTTTTTCACTGACCATTCTTCTGGGGAGAGAAGATTGCACAGTCTGGATGTAAAGAGGGCACTTAGCTATTATATAGAGCATACTAAGGCCCATAGGAATGATTGTCTTCAGTTATTTCTCACTTATGGGGAAGTGGAAAAAGGTAGACCTACTACTAAGAGAACTATTGCCAGGTGGGTTGTCTCCTGTATTCAATTCTGCTGTTCAAAGTTAGGCAAAGAGCCTCCCTCAGGCCTGAGGGCTCACTAGACCAGGGGTACAGCTGCCTCCTTGGCAGCTGATAGATATATCTCTCTGGTAGAAATTTGTAAAGCAGCCACCTGGAAAACAGTCCATACATTCACCAAGCATTACTCTCTGGACACACAGACTAGGAGTGATGCTAGGTTTGGTACAGTAGTATTGCAGAGTCTGTTCCCAAAGTAAGGTTCTGTTATCCCCTCCTCCAGGGGGGAACTGCTTGGTAGTCTGCATTTAGTCAGAATACAGCAAGACTTCATGTTGTTTGAAGAAAAAATTGCCATAGTAATGTTGTTTCTTCTAATGGAGTCTTGCTGTATTCTGACCTCCCTCCCTGCCTCCCCTCTCACAACCTAGTCTTTTGGGATGTGAGTTAGCAGTTTACAGTGTTGCACACCACAGATGTACCTTTATACCCCTCCTTTTCTAGGTGGAGTCTTTATTGTTGTTTATATATTTTTCACTATCTGCACAAGTTTTCTTGGGTTCTTGACTTGAGTCTTTTGGACCCAAGCATTGTTGCCCATGACTTAAAGTTTTTAAACAATTTCTATAGCTACTAGTTAATATATGCTCGTAAGAATCTGATGGTTACACTGAGATGTACCAGAGACAGAGGTTTGAAAACCGAGCTCGAGCTCAATGTTCTATGCTGCTGCATAGAGTTATCCCTTTCCTCTCCAGAGCAGTTCAAGCGCTGGGGCTAACTGCATATAGTCAGAATACAGCAAGACTCCATTAGAAGGAACAACATTACTGTGGTGAGAAATTTTTCCTTTTTGTATGCATCTCCTCCCTTCCCCCGATTCAGAGGATTCTGATCAAGCTCCAGATGGAGGGGGCCATGATGATCCTCATCGCCCCTTCTAGTTTCATCAGATCTGGTTCCCCTTGCTGCAGCAGCTGACAGTGGAACCTCCAGCCACCTCTACCTCTGTACACTGGCTTGCTTTCCCAGACCTGGGGCACACTGGTCCATCTTGATCTCGCATCTTCACTCCTGACTCCTTAGGACATAGCCATGGCTCGATTTGGGGCGTCACCCAAGCTGGCTGATGTCCTGGTGGTGGCTAGGAAGTCTTCCACTAGGACCACTTCCATGAAGTGTAAACACTTTGCACTGTTGGCTGCTTCACATCAGCTGGATCCCTTCACCTGTCCATTGAATCAGATTCTGGAGTACCTGTTGTCCCTTTCACACTGTGGCCTGAAGTACTCAGAGATAGATAGATACTTCATTTATATAGCGCCCCATCCCAGAGACTCGGAGCACTGTACAATTCTTAAAAACATAACCATAAATCAACAAGTTGACATTGCAGAGTAAATAAAAACACAAACTATCTAACTTAAAACAACCTTAAAATAAGACAGTCCGCAAAATGTATTGTATCCACTTATATGCCATTGTATGCTTGACAAAATGAAAATGGCTTTAGTCTTCTCTTGAAGGCTTCCACCAAGGGAGTCTCCCTCAAATAACCTTGCAGTGAATGCCACAGGGCCGGCACGATTATGGAGAAAGCACGGTCTCCCAACTGCAGCCTGGCCTTGGGAACCACCAGGAGGCAACCCTTGGAGGAACGGAGAGAGCGAGCCAGACGATGAGGAACCAGGAGGTCTTGCAGGTAGTCTTGTCCCCAGCTGTGCAGGGCTTTGTAGGTCAGTAATCCAATCTTGAAAGCAATCCTCCACCTCACTGGCAACCAGTGGAGTTCACAGAGAACAGGCAAGATATGAACGAACAGCCTGGCCGCCACATTCTACACCAGCTGCAGGCAACGGAGACTGCCCCCAGATAGCCCCAGGTACAGAGCATTGCAGTAATCCAACCTAGATGTGAAGAAGGTGTATATTAGGGTGGCAAGGTCATCGGCTGGTATCAGGGCTCAGATCTGGGCAGTGTTCCTAAGATGACAGAAACCACTTGGGACGACAGCCGACAACTGAGCATCAGGTGTCAGACCATCATTGAGGGCCTCTCCAAGATCTCTAGCCCGAATAGAGGGGGTCAAGGGAACATCTCCCAGTCTAAGCCCAGGATCGCTTGCCAACCCTCCTCCATCCTGCCGATGACCCGGATACACCACCGATACCTCTGTCTTGGGGTTGAGGTGTAGCCAGTTTTGAGTCATCCAGTTCTGGATCTTGGCCAGACAGTTGTTGAACACCAAGGCCACCATCTGGTTTCCATGCGCACAGGACAAGTATAGCTGGGTATCATCAGCATTGCAATGAAAATCCAACCCATACCACCTGATAATGTCTCCCAACGGCATGCTCTTCCTTATCTTTCACTATTAGAAGATCGTTCAGCACCTTCACGAGGACAGTCTCGGTGCTATACCCAGGTCTAAATCTAGATTGGAAGCACTCAAAAGTGACAGAGGAGGCGAGACGATTCTCAAGCTGAACAGACACCACCTTTTCTAAAACTGTCCCTAAAAATGGGAAGTTTGAGACCTGTCTGTAGTTGGTGAGACACCCCGGGCCCAATGAGGGTTTCTTCAAAAGGGACCTCACCAAGGCCTCTTTCAAGGCCACTGGAAGGACCCCACTCCCCAAGGAACAATGGACAATCTCAGCAACCACAGGACCAATCAGGCCCACACATCCAGCCAAAAGTTGGGTTTGTGTCTGGGTCTAGATCACAATGGATAGGTTGCAGCCTCAAGACTATCTCAACCACTTCATCCACTCCAACTGGATCAGACTCATCCCACACAAGAGGAGTTCCCAGCATGTCACTGGTCCAATCCTGCAAGCTCTTTGAGCAGCACTGCAGGAGATCTCAGTCCTGATAGAGGACACTTTGTCGGTGAAGAATACAGCAAACTCATTGCACCTCATACTCGAACTAACTCCTCCAGTACAGAGAGAGGCTGGGTGCAGCTGCCCGTCTACCGTATGGAAAAGCTGGGCCGGTCTGTTCCTTGCCACAGCAATTTCCCTGGATAGAAAATCTGCCCTATTCTGGGAGATTGCCCTTTGATGGTCACAATAATGTGACCTCAATGCCAATTTGTCCTCCACCAGTCCTGACCTCCTCCAGCACCACTCCAGCCCTTTATCATTTAACTCCCCGAGTTCCACATCAGACCAGGGGGGGCCTCCGGTGAGTAGATAATGGCCGGACACAGACAGGTGTGATAGAGTCAAAGGCCGCAGTGACAACCCTATTATAGGCTGCCGTTGCCTCCTGCAAACCTATCGCGCACACAGTTTCCACACATATTATAGGTCCAGCACCACCAGTAGTACTGTTGGGGACAATACCTGCAAAGGGCGGTACTGGACCATCTCCACAAAGGGTGGACTCTCGGGGTGGGGGTGGGGCCAAACATGAACCTCACAATCCTATGATCTGACCAAACAACCAGATTACTTGTGAGGTCATTGACCCCAAAACCTAGTGTGAACACCAGGTCCAAAGTGTGCCTGTGTGAGTGGGTCGCTGAGGTAACAAGCTGCGACAGACCCAGGGCTTCCATGCCCTGAAGGAGGTTACTACCAAATGATGAGAGTCCGTCATTGACCCAGACATTGAAATCCCCCCAAATTAATCATCTGGAGGACTCCAACACCAAGCTGGCAACAAACTCCGCAACCTCCTGCAGGAATTCCTTCTCCCCACCTGGTGGCCAGTATATTAGAAGGATCCAGTAACCTGCACCAGTCCCACCCCCCACCCCCCAGCATGGCAACACTCTCAAATGACCTGGTAGAACCCACTGGTAGCACCATGAGGCCCAGGCTGGTTTTAAAACAAATGGCCACTCCCCCACCTCTATGATCCTTCCTCGGGGTGTGTACCATAGAGTACCCAGCAGGAATTGCTGCCTCTATAACGGGCGGCATTATCATCCAGCCAGGTCTCCGTGATGCAAGCCAGGTCTACCGAGGAAACCAAGTCCGCTATTATAACAGTCTTATTCCTCATTGACCTGGCATTGCACAACACAGCCCTGGTCAGATAAGTGGGAGCTGCTGGTCCAACAACTACCTGCTCACTATCTAAAGTGGAGCCCTTGGGTATGGGGACCAGGCAGGGCGTACCCCTTCCCAGTACCCATTTCACCCCAGGGCATCCCCTGGACCTCACCACCCGAATCACTGACTCCCCGGCAGTCACTTGTGCACCTCTCCACCCAGACCTCTGACTCATCTCTTAAGCTACACATATCTGCCATCTCTTCCTTCCATTTGCCTGTTGATGGTTGTACGGTGGAACTGGAATGGTCCCTTACATTTTTGAGAGGCATTCTCCATCTGAAGCCTCCTATCCGCAATCCAGTCCCGCCTTAGGACTTGACTTTTGTGTTGGAAAAACTTACTTTGGCTGCCTTTGAGCTGGCAACGACATGCGAGCTACACTTTCTGTTGTGGAAGGTGCTGTTTTTAGTTGCTTTTACTTCTGCTCAGAGAATTTCAGAGCTACAGGTGCTCATGTGTGAGCAGCCTTATTTGATTTGCCACAAAGACAGGGTGTCTTCACATACTAACCCTAAGTTTCTTCCTAAGGTGGAGTCTGAGTTTACTTTAAATCAATCCATCCACCTTCCTGTTTATTTCCCAGAGCATGCCAATCCAGGGAAAGCATTGCTCCACACTTCAGATGTGCATAAAATTCTTTGTTACTACACTCACCGTACGAAGGACTAGGAAGTCCTCCCAGAACTTCTTTGGGGGTATCTCAGTCATCAGGTCACACTGTAGGAACCTTCATTGTTGGTGAAGCAGGATCCACACAGAAGATTTTGCAGCAGTACCATTTGGGCCACCCACACTGATGTCACCTGCCAGCGTCATCTACCCTATAAAGGCATGAGTGGCCCTTCATTTCATTTATTTTTTTATACTTGTGTAACCCCTAGGTGGCGCTATCCCAAGGGCTACTACCCCTGCCTGCTTGGCTTGTAGCAGGTTAAGGGGCCTGAGTTCTGAAATAGGTGCCTCCACCCAGAGGTCAGGGATGGTAGTGATCAAACTAGCCTGGGAACAGCTCTCCGGGACACTGTACCCCCTCCTCTTTCCCTGCTAGTGACCGAAACAGTACACAATAATTACTGTCACAATACCCCTGATATACCTTGCAAGTACCCACACAATTTGCACTTACCACCAGGGCTGGTTTCTCTGGTTCGACCCTGGGAACCCACTGTAAAACAAGGTTAGACAGAGCAAATGGCAACAGTACACTACTTCGAGCACAAACTAGAACCACAGTCTGGGTGAATGCAGAAAAAGGTAGATCTGATTTATTCAGGGGATTTGAACAAGGGAGGGGCGTAATCAGGTTAATTAGCTTAAATGCTCTATCAGTCACACAGCTGTGCATGCATTCCGAGTCCTTAACACAGTCACACTCTCTGGGTACCCAGGTGGAGGAAAGGTGGGCTAGCCAGGACCGTTGCCCAGGGTAGGCCGGCGCTGCAGCTGGCCGGGGCCCTGTGATGTAAAAACAACTTACACAACACACTATTTGTAATCCGGAGCCAGATGGTTCAGTTCGTGAAGAAAGAGAAATAATAAAGCAATCAGATGACACAGTCAGATTAAACTGTAGTTGCAGGGAGCTCCCCTGATGGGTACTCATGATACCCTGGACTGGACACAGGATGGACAAAAATTGAGACAGCAGGTGGATTCTCTGGAGTGCCAGGAGAAGCAGGGCCCACATGATTCACCAAAGCATCGTTCCTATTCAAACGTGGATCAGGGGGTTGATCCCCGGCAGGTCTCTCATCAATGGCTTTTCTCTGTGCAGTAGAGTATTCTGGCAGGGCCCTCATGGCAAGGCCAGCAGCATGGAGCTAACAGTGGATTCAGTCTATTTGGGCTGGATACAGCTTCCAGCAAGCAGAACACAGTTCGCACAGTGGGGAAACACAACACGACCCACTATCATCAAACAGCACTTTTATATGTAAAGGGTTCTACAATACCAGGCAAACTGCTCTCCGGTCATGATTACAATGTGTCTGCACAGACTGGGAGCTCAGAAGTAGCTGAAGTTCCTGACAGGACGATCGCATGCAGCAAAATCTTCGGTCTTCTACAGGTTGAGCCTGGTTACACTTCAGTCTCACCACCTCGGATTTAGTTCAAAAGCAATTTTCTTCTCTCAGGGTATCAGGAAGACTTGCAGGCCTCAACTCAGGCCTTCTCACAATTCTCCCGCTCGAAACTATGCTGATGGCCGCTTGACTGTCTCAAGATCTTGCCCCTTCAGCTTCCAACTCAAATCTGCCCTAAACAGCAGGCAGCTTGGGGATTTCTCTCCGATCCATAGGTTCGGTTGACTGATTCGGTTGTCAGTCAAAGCAAGAGCTCCCCCTTCGGTTACAAAAGGCGCCAACAGTCCAAAACTACAATTCCCAAGCTTGTACTCCATATAGCCCTTTCAAACAGGCTCCATTTTAGAGTCCCCAGGTACTGATTGGTCCAAATCGACAGTTTGGGACCAAGATGGTGGAGAGAATCATAACAGTCCTTGCTGCAAAGAAAGTAAGTTAGAACAAACTACAATATCTTCTCTGCTCTAATAAATGATCAGCAAACAGTTATACCTTTTAACAATGCTCCCTCTGTACAATTAGCGATGCCCGAAACAGAGCGATTATCTGGAGCCGGGTGGGACTCGAGCATGACAACACTCCGCCCCCCTTCCAGATTAATTATTACTGCAAATTAGGCAGCTCTTAAAGCGACAGTACATAGAGGCTACCCAGGCACTCTTTAGCAATAAATTTAAATGGCTATAGCGCCAAACACCAACCTGGCAGTGAGCACTTAGGCATACTCATGGAAGACTTTTCGGGAACCCCCATTTGCAGGGGGGGTTACATTTGTAAGCCTGATAAGCAGAATGCCCGATCTTATCTGTGTCAATCTTCACCATTCATCACATATGGGTATTGGCCGGAGGTCAGGACCCCGCAGGAGTTTTTTTTTTTTTTTTTGGAGTAGGCGGAGCCGACACACCATCGGCGCCGCCCTCAAGGCCGGCGCTCGAGGGTTGGCCATTAGGCTGTGTCGACTCCGCCTGCCTACCAGTTCTTCGTCTCATGCCATCGAGGTCATCTTGTGGGAAGCTTCTTCAAGAATTTTAGGCCTTCAGTCGTTTGAAATCGACGTTTTACAGTCCGTCGGTCGCCTGCCGGTTCTGTGTTCTGCCTCCACTCGTCATCGCCCGGTAAGATCTTTCCTTTTTATTTGAATTCTGCAATGTCGAGTCTGTTTTCGTGTTTTTTTCTCCGTAGGTCATGTCTCGGTCGGAGGGCAAAAAGTCTTCGAAGATGGGTCGGCCCCCCCATGCGTCAGTGCCTGTGCGGCCGAAAGTTTTCCGTCACCAAACAGCACGACCGGTGTCTTGCGTGTCTTGGCCCGCTTCACGACATGGACTCGTGCGACGCCTGCTTCTCCATGGACCGCCGGGTCCTCGAACAGCACATGTTGAAAGTGGAGCGAGCTCCGCCGACTTTCGGGGGTAGGGTTCACACTCATCGGGCCAAGCCGTGCTCTCTCGGCCTTTCCTCTGGGTCCCCTCCCGGTTCTATACGGACCGAGGAGGAGGGCGCCTCGGCTACTTGTAGCCTGGCCATCGCCGAGGCTCCTCCCGCGGTGCAGGAGGCCCGTCCCACTTCCTCCCGGGAGCGGGCGGGGCGCCACCACGGCAATCGCCCCTTCGGGGGTGAAGGCTCCCACGGTGTCGCTCCCGTGGCTCGGAAGGCCCGGGTCGGTGCCGTCGGCCCTGTCGGCGCCGTCGTCAGCGCCGTGGGCCCTGTTGACGCCGTTCGCGGCACCAACGCCGCTCTCAGTGCCGTGGGACAGGATCCGGCGTCCTCCTTTGCTATGTCTCGCCTCGGCGCCGAGGTTGAGCACGGTGCCGTGCCTTCGAGGCTCGGCACCGTAGGGCTGGTCGGTGCCGTGTTCGGCACCAGGTCCGCCTCCGGGGCCGTCGGCACCGCTTCGGTCCGCGGCGCTGGGCAGTGTCATTGTCGGCGCTGAGGATGCTGCTAGGACTGCTGTCGGTGCCGTCGTCCCTGGTACCGCCCCCGGTGCTGGTGGACTTGATGGCGCTGCGTCTAGCCCTGGCTCTGGACCTTTGACCCGAGCTGCCCCGGTGCCTCCTGCGGATCCCACTCGTGGGGTGACAGAGGGCACGGGTGCCCACTCGGCCACAACTCTGACTGTTGGGCCCGGTGGCAAGGTTGGTACTGCCCGCCCTCCTACGGTTTGGCTTAGAGCTTCGGACTGTACCTTTTCAGAGTCAGAGTCGAGCTCGGAGTCTGACGAGCAGTCACACCCCTCGGGGTTGGCTGTGGAGAAGGGCAGCACTGTGGTCTCGTCGACGAGTCGGAGCCAGCCCCCTACTGAGGAGAGTCAGGTAGCCCCCGAGACTGGGGTCAGTGGTGCTGACCAGCAGGCAGTAGCGCTGCAACCTGGTCTTGGGGGGGTTCATCGACCCCTCGGTGGTGGTACCCCCTCCAGTGGTGTGTCTTGATCGCCCAACTTTGGGGCCCATCAAGAAGCCTACAGGAGGGGAGGGTACTGTTCCCTGGGTCTCCCCTTCGGGGGCTGCCCAGAGATGCCAGCTACCTAGGCTGGCCCTCTCGAGGAGGAGGACTCTCTCGGACTCTGTAGGGTCGAGGGGTGTGGGGTCAGCGCGTTGGCCCTTTTCTGGGGTCCAGTCGGGCCCCGGACAGAGCCGTAGTGTGGATTTCCACCCTTCCTCCTTGGGTTCCTTGAGGGAGTCCCATTCTTTTGAGGCAGGGGACCGTCCTTCTGGACCTTTATGGCCCCGGTCGCCTCACTGGGGGGATTCTTCTGGGTGCAGCCAAGGCAGTACCATCGTGGTTGTACAGCTGTCGGCTGTGGAGTCTTCCGGGGCACCCTCCTCGGGTGCTCACGGTCCGCTCCCTAGCCCCGGCGGAGGTCAGCCGACTTCTTTTCTCGGCTCTGCCCCTGTCCCTCTGCCACATTCTCCTGCGCTCCCAGGCATTCTTGGTCCTAGCGGCCCTCTCACCTGGGAGCAGTTCAGAGCGGTGGCTGCCCGGTTCCCTGCTTATGTTAGGGCTATGGACAACCAGGTTTTTCAACCTCCCCCTGTGCAGCCACCCTCGGAACATATGGTGACCTCCAGCTCCTCATCCCCCTCTTCTGGGGAAGAGGAACCTTCTGTCCACAGCTCTCCGGCTGCTGATCTCTCGGAGTATCAGCGTTTCCTCGTTAGGATGTTGGAGGATTTGCACATTTCTCCCTCTACTGTCAGCAATCCTGAGCATGTGGCACACTCCTTTCTAGGTGATTTTGGCGAGGCCACCCTTGTGGTGCTGCCCTGGCCTGCTCCCTTTCGGGAGGCGTCCTCGCGTTTCTGGCAGAGGCCTTTCTCCGGAGTTCCTGCCCCAAGGGACCTCAGCTAGAGGTATTGCACTTCCCCGGAGTCTCCAGGTTCCATGCCTCATCCGCAGTCTGGCTTGACGCATCTGGGCACTCCTGATGGGCTTCGCGCCCTCCACCGTGACCGGCCCCCAGATCAAGACTCCTCGGATTTTGATTTTTGGGGGAGGAGGACCTTCTACTCGGCACGGTTGCTCCTTTCTATTTCTGCTCATCAGGCCCACTATGCAGCCTACAACAGGTTCTTGTGGTCCAGGCTAGGTCAGCTCCTAGCCTCGTTGCCTGACTCGGAGCAAACCAGTCAAGCCATCGCGCTCTCTGCACGTGGCCTGGAGCTAGCAAGGCACCAAGCGAGGGCATCTTATGATGCCAACAAGGTAGCTACCAGGGTCGTAGGGACAGCGATCTGCACTAGGAGATCAGCATGGCTACGTCTTTCCTGGTTGTCACCCTTGGCCCGGTGTAGGGTGATTTGCTCCATCCCACCAGGGAACCTACCTTTTCTCCCATAGAGCAAGGCAGGCGCTTGTGGGGCACCTTCCTTCCCCTCCAGGGGGACCCGTCTCTCTCTCCCCACTCTCGGGCTCCCAGTCCGGGAAAGTTTCCCCTTAGTGTGTCACCCACTGAGGGCTAGGGACCCTGTCCCTAGGGTGTAATGAAACAACTTCTTCGGTGGCTTGTATATCAATTATAGATGGATGAAAAGATTGACAGATAAGATATGAAAATTACGCATCTACCGTAATTATGATCTTTCTGTGTATCTTCACCATTCATCACAACCCCACCCACCATCCCTGGGGCCTCAGTCTCTAGGTCCCCCTCCTCTCTGTGGCTCCCCTCTCCTCTTTAGGAGCGGGGTAAAGTAGGGACACACAGGGGGGTATTCTCCTATGAAGGGTAGACAGCTCGAGCGGCACTCCTTCTCTACTACATGTCTCCACCCTGATGGGGTGGGAGTTGGTGGTTGCCCTCCTCCTGTTCTCCTTATGGTTTCCATCCAACTGTTTCAAAAAAAAAAAAAACAAACCTTTTTTCACCATTTTTCCTGAGAGAGTACTAAATCCCTGTACCCTGTCCTTCCTCCAGAATAGCCTACTCTGCTTCTGGGGTATTTGCCAGTTATTCTGTGCCTTGAATTCTGGCAGAGAGCTTTGCTACTCCTTGCAGTTCCTATACAATCTGGTGATGGACAAGGGTCTTGGATACCTTGATACCTCTCACTCTCTCCTAAATTCTCTCCCCTCCCTACCCTCCCTTCTTCTGCTTCCAGAGATTGGGGCCCCCACCCAATCCCCTTAGTCTAATCTCTTCTTTGCTGTCCTGCATGATCATTATTTCTCCTTTTAGTTCAGTTATCTTTTCCTTTTCTGTCCTCCAGCGACTCAGAACTGGTAGGCAGGAGTCGATTACAACGTCAACCGGCCAACCCTCGAGTGCCACGCGAGTACGTTGGCCTTGAGGGTGGCGCCGATGATGTCGGCCCGCCTCACTCTTTAAAAAGCTCAAGGGGTCCTGACCTCGGCCAATACCCATATGTGATGAATGGTGAAGATACACAGAAAGATCATAATTACGGTAGGTACGTAATTTTCATTTTTCACAGGTGACAAGTTGAGGTATACATAAACACAAGAAACCTTAAATACATACAAACAATAAATACTGTACAAATAGCTCAACAACTACACTTATAATGCAATTCATACCACAAACTCTAACACACACAATGCTGTTGATCTTGTAAATACAGCACAAGTCTTCACTTAAAATCATTAAACTGTTTTACTACTCAAAAGTTCCAGAGGGAGTAAATTAAAAAAATTTAGGAGCCCTAGAAATAATAGATTTTTGGCCAATGGCTTTACGACGTAATGGGAGGTTATAGGAAGGCTTATCTTCTGATCTAGTCCCACGACCATTTGTAACCCTATTGAACAAACTGGAAACAGAATTAGGAAAATGGCCAAGAGTGATTTTATACATGAAAAGACCATATTTATACTGAACTGTTTTCAAATGATAGACTGTTGATACAGGGAACAATGATGAGTCCGATATGGAGCATTAAGCATAAATCTAAGTATGGTATTGTATGTAACCCTAAGGCGTGCCAATAAATAATTATTGGTACCTGTATAAACAATATGGACATAATCTAACATGCTCAATAAGAAGCTATGGGTCAACAATACCCGAGATTCTTGGGTTAAACAAGTTTTCACCTGATGGAGCCCACCCAACCTTTGATGAATAGTTTTCCTGAGACCATTGATATGGTTTTCATATGCTAAATGGGAATCCAAGGTCAGCCCCAAATACTTAAATTGATCAACATCTTCAATTATATTCCCTTTTAAATCTAAGATTGGATCCAGTCCCTCATTACTTTGTTTGAAAACACCATGGCCTTTGTTTTTATTATCCACTACCAGATAGCTGCCCACTTAATTTCAACCTTCAGTCCCCTGTTCAGCATGGGTTCAGGGCTGGTCATAGCACCACTACTGCTCTCATCCTACTATCTAGTGATGTTAAGTCCAACATGGATAAAGGTCTACTTACTGGCTCAGTGTTCATTGACCTAACCAAGGCATTCAACCTGGTTAATCACCCCCTACTCTTGGATAAGCTGTATTTTCTTGGTGCCACTGAATCAACCTTATCTTGGATCTGCAGTTACCTTGACAACCATTCCCAGTCGGTCTCCTTCTGCAAAGTTTTTTCATCTCCTGCCCCAATCACCTGTGGCATTCCACAAGGGTCTATTCTTGGGCCCTTGCTCTTCTCCATCTTTGTCAATGATATTCTTACTTCTATACCCCACTTTCACTCCATCATGTATGCAGACGACTCGATGCACTACTCAGCCTCCTGGTCCATCTCAGAACTTAATGACCATCTATCTTCTGCTTTCCAACAACTTCAATCCTGGTTCTCCTCTAACTTACTAATCCTCAACCTTTCCAAAACTCAGGCAATGCTCTTTGGGTCCCCTAGAAAAGTCCAGGTTGAGTCCACCAAGCTTCAAGTACTGTGTCACGATGGGTCAGCTGTCCTGTCTACAGTTGTCTTCAAATACCTAGGGGTGATGCTGGATCCTGCACTTGACTTCTCCTCTCACATAAATGAGTTCTGCAGATCCATTAACATGAGGATTGGAGTGGCCTACCATGTGCGTCACTCTCTAACTCCTGCAGCCAGGATCTCTGTGGCTAGAGGTGTCTTGCTGCCCAGGTTACTTTATGCCCTCCCTCGCCTCTCCCAGGTTAATGAGTGTATTCTACAGAAGTGGGACACCACCTACAACAACATTTGTAGATCTGCCTTATCGGTTTCTCGCCTCACTCACCATTGCCTTCTCTACGCGATCCTTCATTGGCTATCTCCTAATTCACGTCGCCATTACTCTCTGGGGTATATCATTGATTCCATGACAAGATGCCCCTGCCCAAATTCTCTGGCTAACATGTTTAAACCCGTAATTCTCTCCCGTACTCCTAGGTCCTCAAACACTCCACAGTTTTCAGTGCCTCACTGCGCTACAAAAATGGGTGAATAAGCATTCTCTCATTTCACCCCCAAATTCTGGAATTCCCTTCCCCCTAGTTTAAAGTGTCCCTTATCTCACTCTGCCTTCAAATCTGCACTTTTCTCTCACCTCAATGCACTTGACACATGTAACTGTACCTGACCCACTTGTCCTAACTGTCTTGAACTTGGTTTCTCTGAACTCGTCATGTTTGCTAAATTGTCTTAGTCTGCTTCGTTTCATCCCTGCATAGATGGTCCTGCCTGTATGCTTAGTCTTGGCTATCCCTGCGTGGATGACTGTTGTGTATTGTTATGACTGTATTTATGTACCTGCTTATGTTATAATGACTGTTTACTGTACTCTCCTGGGTCGTGTCTGAAAATAGGCAGGACTAATGCCTAATGTACTTACCCATTTATCAAAAGCAAATAAATAAACATTCACAACCATGTAATTCTGCTGCAACCAGTTCTGTAAAATAGTAAAGTCACCCTGTACTCTCCTAATGGCATCACCCGGCTTAGGACCAAGCCCGAAAAGGACTGCATCATCTGCATACATAATAGATGTCTGTGTATAGATATTGGGAGCCAAATTCATATACAGAGAAAAAATAAGTGACCCTAATATTGACCCCTGAGGGACACCACAAACAATTGGTTTAGACGAAGAAACATGACCCCCTATAGCTGTTATATGCACTCTGTTACTTAAGTAGTCCACAAACCAAGCGATGACATCAGGAGAAAAATGATGTTTTTGGAGGATCCCGGTTATAAGACCGTGTTCAACCTGCTTGCTCCCCAGTTTTTTCTTGCCATCTACTCCACTTGCATGGGTCTCCATGGAAGCTTTGTCGCAGTTTGCCCCATTCTTTTATTTAGTTTTTGGAATCTCTTTTTTATAAGAGATTCTTTTGCCTCATTTATGTTGTGAGTCAATACTTACACATTTCTCTTCTGTCACTGCCACTGCAGAAAGAAGATTGCTTCCTCTGACAAACATAACCTCTGTGTCTGCTGTCTTGGGCCTGACCACAATGTCTTTGTTAGCTCTGCCAAAAGTTTATTTATTTTTTTTGTATATTCTTTTTCCCACCCTCCTCATGCTCGCAGGCCCCCACTCCTTCAGGCTGTGCAAGTCTCCCGATAGCCCCTCCTGTCCTAACCCGGCCCTCCTCTCACTCGTCGTGTCGCAGCTGATCCCCGGGATATCCTGGCGAATCGCTTCGTCGTGCAGGCCCCCCTCCTCCGAGGGGGAAGGCACCGTGGAGAGGATAACCCCAGCACACTCTTCTTAGGGCCGGGATGCTGCCATGGAGAAGGAGGCCCGGGAAGGCACTGGAGGCAACCGCGGACAGAGAGCTGTCATCCGGCGGCCAGCGAGCGGTATTTTCGTTTTTCTGGTGTTCCCCCTTCATGAGATTCCTCTGTTGTGCCCCCGGTCTCCACCAGGGGCCGCTGCAGAGCGATCATGCGTCCCTAACCCTCCCAAGGGGAGGAGAGCAGTCCTATGGATGCTCAATCCAACACCTTCCCCTGCTGACCCCCAGCGCCCGAGTCCGTTCCCAAACCCGGGTCGCCGGTGTGGTTCAAAAGTTTATTTTAACTACCCTTAGGCAACACAAAAAGGCTTTGAAGAAGTTTCTCATTGAACAGCATGTAGCCAATTCAGGGCAGGGGTTCTCTGGGGTCCCTCCTTCCCAGTCACCGGTGGGTTCATCAAGTCCCCAGGCCACTAAGGCCCAAGGCAAGTCCTTGGGGAAAAGTCACAGAAAAGACCAAGATTGGGACCGCTTCCTCTGGTGGCGATCCCGTTCCCCAATGGACTCTGGGGGTACTCTGTCGTCGGTGGCTGCCCCAACGCCTTCCACTGTTCAGGCCTCTGCTCCTGCCAGGTCCCTACTGACAGCGCCTCCTCCCACTTCTCAGGTAGGCCAGCCATCGACCCTTGGGTCATAGACCCCTCAGTCGTCGACCCTTGGGTCATCTTCTCCAGCCCCTTTGTTGAGGCATGATGCTTCCCCAGGACCTTAGACACCGGTGCCTTCGGGCTCTCAAGACCAGTCACAGGGTTCGTTGCACCCTGTCCCAGTGACCCCTGTGCCATCGATGCAGCCCCTACCTACTGTCGACCTGAACACTATCTAACTCAGTTGACTATGGCTTTGGTGCACCAGCTAGGGTCACACAGTTCTGTGCCCCTGGCACCGTTCACTGCTGTGTCATCATCTGCGCCTTTTCGGTCTGCACCCCTTAGAGGGCCAGCAGTCCCTCATTTGTCAGACCCAGAGTTGGAAAGGGTAGACGTCGAAGAGGAGTACCACCCTCACTTGATTCTCCCTGAGGAAGAGGAGGAACCTTTTTCCTTAGACAGGTCCACTGCTTCTTAAGTGAGCAAGGACTCAGTTAAGCATACCTCCAGATCCCTTCCGGAAGACCCTACCTTCTTCAGTGTCATAAAGCAGCTATCCACAGCCATGGGCTTCCACACTAAGGAAGAGGATGCCACCAGAAGAGAGTTGGTGGACTTTTTTGAGATCCCATAATCTCCCCCTAAAGTCATTCCTCCCATTTTGCCGGCTTTGAGGAATGCCACCACTGTGGCATGGCACTGTCCAGATATGGTTCCTGCCATGCCCCTCAGAGCCTGCCCTCTCATGCTACCCAGCCTGCGACCGACTCTGTGGTCATCAAGGCAGCTCATGACAGGTTCAAGGTGCCTAAATTCCTCAGATCCCTCCCCCAACAGGGAATCCAGAATGATCGACCTTTGGGATTAGAGGGCCTATGCTTCTTCCACTCTGGGACTTTGGATTGCCAGCTGTTTGTCTCATATAGTTAAGCACCAGAACACCATATGGAACAAAGGCAGTGCAGCTGCTTAGGCTCTCTCAGATTGCTCCCAGAAGCAGGAGGTCCTTAAGTCCCATGAGGGTCTACTTGAGACTTTTAGGTTTCATGACTGCAGCTGTTGCCATGGTTTCCCTGTCCAGACTGTACATGTGGATGATCCAGTGGACCCTCTGAGTGCAGTGGGACCAGCACACAGACAACCTGGATCAGCTCATGCTGGTCTCCTAACCAGTTTGCAGGGTGCTCCAATGGTGGACAGATCCCGACAACCTCTTAAGAGTTATCCCTTTCCTAATCGCATCTTCCCAGGAGATTCTCACTACAGATGCTTCCAGCTTGGGCTGTGGGGTGCACCCTGCGTCCATTCCAGACCCAGGGTATGGGCCCCAGATCGAGACTTCCCTCCATATAAATGTCCTAGAGATGAGGGTGGTTCTGTACACCCTACAGGCCTTCCAAAGCCACCTCTCTCCAGGTCAGTTATTGATGCAGCCAGACAATCTCAGTGTGGTCTAATACATCAACAAGCCGGGGGCACATTCATATCCCTTTGCAGGGAAGTCATGAGGGTCTGGTACTTGGCACTGGACTACAGCCTGCAACTCCTGGCAGTCCAAGTCCCAGGCGTGCTGAATACCCTGGCAGACAGCCTGAGCTGGACTCAGTCCAGGATGCATGAATGGGAGCTTCTCTCAGCCATCGCAGAAGCTCTGTTTAACAGATGGGATCATCCAGAGTTGGACTTTTTTGCATCCCCACTCAGCTCAAAACTGCCCAGTTTCTGCTCGCTAGATCCAGGGCCTGGAGTTTTCTGGTGAGGCAAGTTCCTTTACGCCTTCCCTCAGTTTCCTCTGATCCAGAGGGTGCTAATCAAGCTGCAGATGGAGGGGGCCAGCTTGATCATGGTCACTCCTTACTGGCCACAGCAGGTATGGTTTCCGTTACTGCAACAGCTAGCAGCGGAACCTCTGATGCCTCTGCTCCTCTGCAGAGATCTGGTGACACGGGCTCAGGGGGCCTTGGTCTGTCCGAACCTCCAGTCCCTCCGTCTGCATGCCTGACTCTTGAGGACGTAGCCATCGCCTGGTTTGGTGTGTCTTAGAAGGTAGTGGGCATCCTCATAGCAGCATGAAAGCTCTCCACTAGAGCCACATATGCCATGAAGTGGAAGAGTTTTGCCATCTGGACTGCCAAACATCATTTGGACCCTTTCTCCTGTCCCGTGAGCCAGATTCTGGACTACCTGATATCACTGTCAGACTCTGGCCTCCAGTACTTCTCCCTCAAGGTGCACCTTTCCACTATTTCTGCCTTTCATGAGCCAGTGGACAGTAGTACAATGGCTCACCTGTACCTTTCTTAGGGGCATTCTGCACCTGAAACCTCCAATCCGTTCCCCTGTCCCAGCTTGGGATTAAAATTTTTTTTTGAAGAAACTGACCTTGTCCCTGTTTGAGACAGTCGTGACTTGCGAGCTATGCTTTCTGTCATGAAAAGCAGTGTCACCTCAATGAGTGAGGAAGTCATCATGTCATTGCACAGGTGCCTGGTTAGATCACACTTGGATTACTGTGTGCAGTTCTGGTGCCCACATTTGAAGAAAAATATCAAACTGCTGGAAGGGGTGCAGCAAAGGGCGACCAAGATGATCCAGGGACTGGGGGACAAACCCTATGAGAAAAGACTGAGGGAGCTCAACATGTACTCCTTGGAGGATAGGAGCGAAAGGGGGGGACATGATAGAAACTTTCAAATAATTAAAAGGTATGAATAAAGTTAGAGCAGAGGACATGTTTAACTTAAAGGTGGATGGGTCCACAAGGGGGCACAGCCTGAAATTGCTGGGGGGAAGACTTCGAAGGGAAATAAGGTGGCACTATTTCATAGAAAGGATGGTGGCAAAGTGGAACAAATTGCCAGAGGAAGTAATCTCACTGAAAACTGGGGGCATTTTTAAGAGGGGGTGGGACAGGGTCAAAGGGAAGGTCATTTCTGTGGGAGGGTGGGGATGGTAGGGGAAGATAAATCCAGGGAGGAAATGGGGGGGGGGGGCAGCTACAACAGAATGAACTGTGTGCTGCATACTCAAGTAGACTTACACTGTACACACATTCATAAAGCATTACTGCCTGGATGTACAGTCATGGTCTGATGCCAAATTTGGCAAGGCTGTCCTGCAGAGCCTCTTTCCTAAGTAGGTTCTGTACCTGCCTCCCAACTGTACTGCTTGGTAGTCTGCTATTGTTACTGATGCTAAAGGATTCCTGGGGTGAGAAGAAAAAAATTACTCAATGTAGTAGTTCTGTTTCTTCCAAGGGGTCCTTTAGCATCAGTAACCTCCCACCCTGCTTCCCCAGGCAGCTACTTAATGAGAACTCTGCTTCTAATACTTTTTCCAGATTTGTTAAGGCTTTTGGATTGTTTTTAAAGCATAGTTAATATTTTATGATAGTCTTATTGTTCATGCTATTGCATGATCTTTAAAGCTTGTTAGCACAGTCCTTTTTGGGTAATGTTCCTATTTCAGCTTGGAAAAAATTCTGGTACCCTTTGGGCAAGCACCACTTAGCACACCCTCCTGCTCTATTCTCATTGGCCATTTCATTATATTCATTATTCATGGCTCCAACTCCGAGGCAGCTTAACCTGGTCAGCTTACTTCTATTGTTACTGATGCTAAAGGACCCCTTCGAAGAAACACAATTACTATGGTAATTTTTCCTTTGGAGTTAACTCATGAGGCCTATAGGCATAATAAATTCAGAGGGCTAAGAAAGGAACTGGGAGATAGTTATGCTGAAATGTGAGTGCAGCTAAGTAATTTGTTAGAATGCTTGACAGAGGATGCAAAAGCGCGCTCTGTAGAGGAAATAAAAGATTACTTCTGGAACAGTTCCTAAAAACTGTACCTGATGAACTGAGAAATATGTTTGCTGGATAGAACTCTGAGCTCTGCGAGGGAGGCAGCTGAGAGGGGTGATCAGTTCATATCCAGTTGGCCAACCTCTCATTGCAAAGGTAATGTGGGAGGGATATCAGGTGGTTTTGGGGGGAACTCCGGGGGGGGGGCAACCTAAAGGAAGTCAGCCTGTGACTGAATAAAAAGGGAAGCCACACGATTTCAAAACCAAGGAGACAAGTGAATGCAGGTGCTGTATATGCTGGAAACTAGGGCATTTGTCACAGGATTGCCCGATAAATGTCAAAAGGTGTGAGTGTAGCTGGAGAGGGTACCTCAGGAAGCTCCCAGCAGTTAGTAGCCTGTACACAAGAGTGCAGTGCCCCCTGACTCCACTGCACATATTTAGTTCAGTTAGTTTTTGTTGACCGGGTAAGTGCACTAGGCAGATTCTGCCTATTTTCAGGCACGACCCGGGGAAGGGGGGATACAGATGAAATGCCAACTGACCAACTGGTACCAGAGTAAACTGTTGGTGGTATGTTTTAGTGAATGAGGGAAATTTGGCCAGGGCACCGGGGAAATTCCCCTGCTCTTTTAGAGAAGTGCAAAGGGATCTTTAAC
This sequence comes from Neoceratodus forsteri, assembly GCA_016271365.2. Classification (NCBI taxonomy): domain Eukaryota; kingdom Metazoa; phylum Chordata; order Ceratodontiformes; family Ceratodontidae; genus Neoceratodus; species Neoceratodus forsteri. Next base: position 1,630,931,420 of record CM057453.1, read on the forward strand.
AGCCACCTGAACTACCACCTGAACAGGCAGATGGTGACCTCGGTTTAATGTCTCATCCGAAAGACGGCACCTCAGGAGTGCAACACCCCCCTCATGCTGCACTACAGTGTCAGTATTGGGATATTAACCCAAGTGCCTGGTGTGGGGATAGAACCCACAGCCTTCTGATCTCCCAGCCTCAGAGGCAAGTGTGCTACCTGCTGAGCCACTGACCCTGTCTTTGTAAGTGAGATGGTGAACCAGGGATTGTGGGACAACTGGGGCCTCCATTTCTGTGGTGAGGCAGGAATTGATTCAGGAGGAGCAGATCCTGCCTGGCCAGTTTTCTAGGATTAGAGGAGGGATGGGTTCTGCACTCTCAATGCCAATGGCCTGGATCTTTCTAAGCTGAGAAGGTGGCCAGGGTATACGAGAGGTGGGTGTTGTACCAGAGCTGCCCGAAGATGTAATCATGGATGATGGCCTTAATAGTAGGGCCAATATTGCTTGTGTCACTACTCATAGCAAGGTGAGGGAACTGACTCCTGAGGACACAGAGGGAGCAGCACACAAGGAAACAACCCCTATGTCTGTAGAAGGAGAAGTTGTAGCTGAAGAATAAGCTGGGCGCAGAAGTTCTGAGCCACAGTTACAGACTGAGGAGCACACAGCCATGGACTGGTCCCCCAATGCACAGTGTGTTTTGGGGGAGATTAAGCATGCAAAAGCAAGGGAGGGCACAGCAAGATGACCCATCCCTACAGAAATTAAGGGCGTTATCCAACAGTGCAGAAGGTGACTCTCCAGGTTCTGGGAAAAGGGAGTTGTACTGGTACAATGGGCTCCTGTACCATAATTGAGTTCCTAAGGGAGGACTGGAGGAAGGGGTACTCCTGCAGATAGTGGTCCCTAGGAAGTATAGTAAGCAGCTTTGCCTTAGCCCATGACATACCCTTTTCTGGGTACCTAGGGGTCAGACATACGAAAAGGCAACTAACAATTTTTACTGCCCAGTATGTTTTAGGATGTGGAAAACTACTGCCAGACTTGTCCGCAGTACCAGAGGGTGGCACAGGTTGAGGACAAGGCTAGAGTGGCATTGATTCTGCTGCTGTTCTCAGAAGAACCATTTTGGTGAGTTGCTGTAGACACTGTGGGCCACTTAGCACCCCAACTCACACAGGCAAGTGTTATATTTTGGTGGTCATAGATTATGCCACAAGGTACCCAGAGGCAGTGCCCCTGTCCTCAATCAAGATTGACAAGGTGGTCAAGTGAACTGCTGGGGATATTTAGCCGGGTGGATTTTCCTCCGGAGATTCTGTCAGACCAGGGCACCAACTTCATGTCTGATATGATGGTTAGTCTTTATAAGACGTGTCTGGTAAGGCAGCTCAGAGCCTCACTACACCACTCCCAGACTAGTGGTCTGGTCGAGCAATTAAGTGGGTCACTTAAGACCATGTTAAGGGCATTCACTGACCAGCATGAGAGAGTTGGACATTCATTTATCCTTTCTCTTATTTGCATACAGGGAAGTCCCCCAGGAGTACACACGGTTCTCACTCTTCAAGCTCCTGCTTGGCCATAGGGTAAGAAGCCCCCTTGATTTGGTAAGGGATGAATGGGAGGGTGAACTTGCTCCCCATTGGAAATCTGTTATGGCATATGTCCTGAATTTTAGGTCATGGCTCAAGAAAAGAACAGTTACGTAGGAACGTACTGTAACAGTAGATCTTCGAGGGGATCTCAATCATCAGGTAACACTGTAGCAACCTTCACCGTTGGTGAAGAGGAATCCACATGGAAGATTTTCAGTACAGCTGGGGCCGTCCACGCTGTCAACGTCCGTCGACATCATCAACCCTATAAAGGCATGAGGGGCCCCGCTCCCTCCTCAGTTCTTTCCCCCGGAGACTAGGGGAGCTAGGCTCTTGCCATGGAGGACCGAGGAGAGAGAGAGAGGTGCCCAGACCTATATGAAAGGCTGGATACACCAGACAGCCAGTTCCTAGACAGGAGCCTCCAAGAAGGAGGATGGTGAGAGGGAAAGCATACCTGATGACTGAGATCCCCTCGGAGATCTACTGTTACGGTTAAGTTCTTACGTAACATAGAAACAGAATTTGATGGCAGATAAGGACCACTTGGCCCACCTAGTCTGCCCATTTCCCTACCTAATGAATAAGCTGCAGATCCTAGTTAACCAAGAGCCTACTTCCTCCTACCCCCCACTAGAATTGCCTTATCTCTGTCCCATGCATTCTCGAATTCACCCACGGTTTTTGACTCCATGACCTTCTCAGGAAGGCTGTTCCATGCATGCACAACCCTCTCCCTAAAAAAAAAAAATACTTCCTCACATTACCTCTAAGCCGTCCCCCCTCTATCTTCAAATTTTGCCCCCTTGTTCTTGCACATCTCTTTTTCTGAAAGATGCAACCCTCCTGGACTTTGTTGATTCCCTTGAGGTACTTGAAAGTTTCTATCATGTCCCCCCTCTCCCTCCTTTCCTCGAGGGTATGCACATTTAGCTCCTTTAGTCTCTCTTCATATGTCTTCTGGTGCAGACTGTGCACCATTTTGGTTGCCCTCCTCTGGACAGCCTCCACCATGTCTGTGTCTTTGCGGAGATTGGGTCTCCAGAACTGCATGCAGTACTCCAGATGGGGTCTCACCAACTGTCTGTACAGAGGGATAATAACGTCCTGTTTTCTACTGGTGATACCTCTCTCTATGCATCCCAGTATCCCCCCAGCCCTCCTTACTGCCTTCTCACATTGCTTGCCCACCTTTAAGTCATCTGATGTAACTATCCCCAGGTCCCTTTCCATTTTTGTTGTTGTCAGTATCTCACCCCCCATTGTGTACTCTTCCCCTGGGTTTTTGTTTCCCAGGTGCATTACTTTGCACTTCTTTGTGCAACTGTTCTATCTTCTTCAGGGGTATCTCAGTCATCAGGTAACACCATAGGAACGAGTCTCATGCAGTTACAAGTGCAAAACAGATAGTCTGGGAGGAGGGTTCACCATAAACATAAGACAGGAGGCCCTGCAGCACAGCCCTGTCAAAACTTGCACGGGCTCTAGAGGCAATGTCCAGACTGTAGTGCTTGGTAAAGGTATGGACGGTACTCTAGGTGGCATCCATGCAAATGTCAGTGGCTGAGACTCCTCAGAAGCAAGCCACAGAGGTAGTCATGCCCCTAGTGGAATGAGCTTTGACAGCACTAGGCAATTCTTTGCCGTACTTACTGTATCAGAGCACAATGCAATTTGCCAAGCATTTTGATAAACATTGCTTAGAAACTGAAATGCCCTCTCGACCTGGAGCGAAGGAAACAAACAGCTGCTTTGACTATCCAGACTCCTTGGTCCTAAGCAGATAGTACTTCAAAGTTCTGCGCACATCTAACGCATGGAGCAGTGCTTCTCCTGGATTGGCATGCTCAGAAAAATGAACAAGAAGGTGGATAGACTGGTTGAGTGTAAACTCTGAAACCACCTTAGGTAGAAATTTAGGATTTGTGCGCACAGACACCCTGTCTTTGTGAAAAATCAAATATGGCTCCTCGCACCAGAGGGCCTGAAGCTCTGAAATTCTTCGAGCAGGAGTAATGGCAACTAAAAATAATGCTTTCCAAGCGAGAAAGTGTAAATTGCAAGTCGTGACTGGCTCAAAGGGAGACAGGATCAGTTTCTTCAAAACACAATTTAAGTCCCAAGCCAGGACAGATGAACGGATTGGGGACTTCAGATGCAGGATGCCCTTGAGAAAGGTACAGGAGACATCCAGCTGAGCAATCATGCGGTCACCCATGGGCTCATGAAATGCTGAAATAGCTGAAAGGTGGACCTTGAGGGAGAAGTACTGGAGACCTGAGTTGGAGAGTGAGATCAAGTAGTCCAGGGCATATTTTTTTAATTTTTTATTTTTTTAATGAGGAGAGAGACACTAAGCTGAAAGCTTGTTTACAGGTGCGACCTGGGAGCACAAGGAAGTTAAGTGACTTGCTCAGGGTCACACAGTATGCAAGTGGGGGATGTGGGATTCAAACACAGGTCTCCAGGTTTGCAGCTCAGAGCCTTAAACCATTGCGCTATACTGCCTCCTAGGATATGGTTCACCGGGCAGATGAAAGGGTCTAAACTATGGCCACCCAGATTGCAAACCACTTCCACTTCATGGCATATGTGGCTCAAGTGGAAGGTTTCTGGGCGGTCACTAGGATGTCCGCCACCTTGTTAGAAACTCCGAACTTGGCGATGGCTATGTCCTCAGGAGCCAGGCATGCAGATGGAGGGATCTGAGGTTGGGATGGACCAGGGTCCCCTGAGCCTGGGTCAGCAAATTCCTGCAAAGAGGGAGAGGAACTGGAGGTTCCTCTGCCATCTGCTGAAGCAGAGGGAACCAAATCTATCAAGGCCAGAATGGAGCTACCAGGATCGTGCTGGCTCCCTCCATCTGCAATTTGATAAGCACCCTCTGAATTAGTGGAAATGGAGGGAAGGCGTAAAGAAACCCCCTGCTCCAAGAGAGGGACAACGCGTCTCGACAGAAAACTCCAGGCCCTGGATCTAGCAAGCAGAAATTGAGCAGTTTTGCATTCAGTGGGGATGCAAAAAGGTCCAACTTTGGACAACCCCATCTGTTGAACAAGTCTTCTGCGACGGATGAGAGAAGCTTCCATTTGTGCATGCTGGACTGAGTCCTGCTGAGACTGTCCACCAGAGTGTTTAGCACGCCTGGCACATGGACTGCAGAGAGTGTCAAAATGTGTAATCCAATGCCCAGTACCACATTCTCATCAAAACGAGTACAAATAAGTCCCCCCCCCCCGCTTATTGATGTAGTATACTACCCTTAGATTGTCCGAGTGCACCAGCAACTGCCCCGGAGCGAGGTGTTCCTGAAAAGCCTGCATGGCGTACAGCACTGCTCTCATCTCCAGGGCATTGAAATGCAGGGAGGCTTCCCACTGGGACCAAGAACCCTGGGTCTGGAAGGGACCCAGGTGCGTTTCCCCATCCCAGACCAGAGGCATCCATGGTTAGGATCTGATGCAGGAGGAGATCTGGAATGGGACGCCTTGAAGCAGATTCAAGGGGTCGGTCCACCACTGCAGTACCTTGCATACTGGGAAGGAGACCAGGACTGGTTGATCTGACTCATCCATGCATTAGTCCCACTACATCCGGAGGGTCCACTGGAGGATGCGCATATGAAGCGTGGCCAGCAGAATGGTGGGTATGGCCACTGCCATCAGGCCCAGCAATCGGAGATATACTCTGGCAAGAATAGAGGGATTTTGGCTGAGTTCCTGAGCTTGAGCTGTCAGGCACTCTGCCCTGTTGTAGGGCAGAAAGACCTTCCCCTGTGCCGAGCCCAGAACTGTCCCTATATACTCCAGCCTTTGGAATAATACTAGAACTGACTTGGGCAGACTAACAGTAATGTTCAAGGAGTGTAATAGTTGGAGAGTTCACTCCAGAGTTAGCAAAAGCTGTTCCCTGGACAGGGCCTTTAGGAGCCAGTCGTCTAGATAAGGGAAAACATACAGTCCCTCCCTGCTGAGAGCTGCTGCAACCACTACTAAGCACTTGGTCAAGACTCAGGATGCAGATGAGAAGCCAAAGGGCAGCACTTTGAACTGATAATGTTCACTCTGAAAGGCAAGATGGAGAAACTTCCTTCGAGGAGGAAAGACCGAGATGTGCATGTAGGCATTATGCATGTCCAGAGAACAGAGACAGTCCCCTGTTTTCAGAAGGGGCATCAGGCCTGGCAAAGTTACCATCTGGAACTTTTTGTCCTTAACATACAGATTGGGGTCTTTCAGATCTAGAACAAGCCTCAATGACCAGGAAAAACCCAGAGTAAAACCCCTTGTTTCTCTGGTGCCTGGGCACTGGATCAATGGCCTGCTTGCGCAGAAGGGACTGTACCTCCTCCCAGAGAACAGAGAGGTGAGCTGGGGGATAACAGGAGGGTGGACGTGGAGTTTCTGGAGGCTGCTTCATGAGCTCCAAGGTGTGTCCCCTTTCTGTGATATGCAGGATTCATGCATCTGAAGTTATGGTTCTCCACTGATTCAGATGGAGGAAGAACTGACCTCCAGCCACCTTCTCCTGGTCTGGGACCAAAAGGGGGGGGTCCAGCAAGGAGTCAAGCAGAGGTAGAGCCAGCCATGAGGGCTGGTTCCTCACGAGGTGCTTGGCTGCCACCCTGGCACTGGAGGGGGCGGGCAAGGCAGCCTGGGCTCTGCATTTTCCCTGGGGCTGGGGAGCTTCCCCGGGCCTATTGTTTGGTTTGCGAAAGGCAGGATGCCCTCTACCCCTTGATTGGGTGTGGTAGAAGGAGTGGACAGACTTGAGGGCCCTGCCTGAGGTTTGCAGATCATTAATGATGTCCTGGACATCAGGGCCAAAAAGCTTGGTGCCATTAATGGGGTCTTTAAGCACTTTTTGCTGCATGTTGGCCATAAAACCCAATACTCTGAGCCAGGAATGCCTGCATAGGCATATGCCCATGGTAGCTGCCCAGGCAACAGTGTCAGCCATGTCATACAGGGCTCTGAGGAGATGTTTATTAACATCTTCTGTGGCCTAAAAGCACTGAAGCAGTTCCTGCTTTTGGGTGCCCTCTGAAAGGGCCCTGGCAGCAGCTTTGCCCTTCTTCCAACTGGCATTCTGGCATTTAACCATGTGCAACAGATAGTTCGCAATCCTCAAGTCTAGAGTAGAGGAGGCATATACCCTTTTACTCCAGAGGTAGAATCTGCGAGACTCTTTGTCTGGGGGAAGGTAACTAAGGTGCTTAGGCACCTTAGACCTGTCATGAACTGCCTTAATGACCACTGAGTCTGTCTCTGGCTGGGCAGCATAGCAGGGGAGACCCTGGGGGGCATGATAGAGTTTGTCCACCCTGCCAGACATAGCTGGCACCATATCTGATCTGTGCCTGGCTGCCGAGGCTACATTCCTCAATGCTGGTAAATTTGGAGGAATGATCTTTGGGGGAGATTCTGGAATCTCCAGAAAGTCCACCAATTATTTTCTGGTGGCATCCTCTTCCTCAGTGTGGAAGCCCATGACCGAGGACAATTGCTTCATAACATAAAAAAATGTGGGGTCTTCATGAGGAGACCTGGGGGGTATGTTTTACTAAGTTATCACTGACAGAAGAGGTTGTGGACCTGTCAGAGAGCAGGGTCTCTTCCTCTTCTTCCTCCTCCTCGTCATCAAGAAGAATGAGGTCTGGGTGGTACTTTTCCTTGACGTCGACCTCTTCTAAATCTGGGTCTGGTGTCAGATACGCTGACTGCCCATGGGGACCTTCCTGGGCCGATATGTAGGTGTCAATGGTGAGGCTGTCATCAGTGGCATCAGTGAAGGGGGCCTAAAGGCGCCCAGCTGCTGCACAAGCACATTAGTGAACTTGAGCAGAACTTTGTTCAGGTCGACAGTCGGGGGTTCGATGGCCCAGGCATCGACGACCCACCTGCTGGATCCCGAGGACATGATGAGCCTGTTATCGACAAAGGAGGGGCCGACGACCCGGAGGTTGACAGCCAACTGCTGTGAGAATCAGGTGGAGGTACTGTCGGTATGGGTCTGGTGGGCACAGAGACCTGGACAGCAGATTTCTTCACTGGTGCAGTTGCAGCCAATGAAGATCCACCAGAAGAAGGAGAAGTCGATGGAGAACAAGATCGATGCTGGGGGAGTGGTTGCCATCTCAGTCTTTTTTGTGACTTTTCCCCAAGGACTTGTCTCGGGCCTTGGAGGTCTGGGAGCTTGAAGAACCAGTAGGCAACCAGGAGGCTGGGATGCAGGAGGACCCCTGCCTGGAACTGGGCTACCTGTTGATCCATCAGGAAATTTTTGAGAGCCTTTCTGCATCGTCTGAGAGTTGCTTGGTTAAACATTTGGCAGAGGTCACAGTCAGAAACTTCATGATCAGGTCCAAGACAACAGAGAGAGTGTTCGTCTGTGGAGGCAGTCTTATTTCCACAGCGGCAGCGATGGAAGAGAAAAGTTGAAGGATTAACTCTCGACATTAACAATGTGGAGGAATCTCTTTTTAAAAAGAGATTTTGGAAATAAGTTGAATAAAAACGCTGAAGGTGAAAAATGGCACGAATACTGCAATGGAGCTTCCATGGAGACCCATGAGAGTGAGTCGACGGTGGGAAACAACTGAGGAGTGAGCGGGACTGCTCACGCCTTTATAGGGTTGATGACGTTGATGGATGTCGACAATATATGCAGCACCAGTTGTACTGCTGAAAATCTTCCGAGTGGATTCCACTTCACGGATGTCTAAGGTTCCTATGGTGTTACCTGATGACTGAGATACCCACGAAGATCTCATGATGTGGCCAGCCCAGTGGCATAGAGGGCTGAGGCACTGTGTACCTTATCTCTCACTACGCCAGGACCTGGGTTCGGGAGTGAGCTCGGATCACTGGGGGTCAGTTTGGGGGGGGGACTCACCAACTCAGCCCTTAGCACCGGCAGCTTGAGAGGCATGAAAGGAGGGGCTGTGGTTCCATAGCAAGTGTATGCCTCCACATGCAACGCTTACTGTCACAGTAGGGGACTATGGGGAGAAAACAAAAAAGTGGTTAGCACAGGCTTCAAAAAGCCTTGCCCTCTTGACTCTGTCACACCCTGCCAGTTCACCAAGGCCCACAAATGTGAATGAGAGTCACTGTGGGGGGAGGAATGTCCCTCCCCTTCCTGGCCCTGCCATGGAGAGGAGGATCCATGGGGGATTGAGGGCTTGGGGTAATGGGGAAACGAGCAACAGGCGGGGACAGGGCTGAGTAGCCACCGCCTGCGGCAACCAGTGGGGGGGAAAAAGCAATGTGGAGAAAAAAAAAAAACTTGTGCTGTTTTCCCAGGAGCACCTAGCCACTGCAGAACAGAGGCAGAAGACATGTTACGACTGTGGACCAGCGTTCAGGCACTGGGTGATGGTATTCATCCCCGCCTGACAGAATAAATTACAGGTGGCTCGGGAGGGGCCTTACTCAGTGGTCAGGATGGTGAATGAATGAAAATGACATACTCACCATAATTCTTGATCTTCCTGAACATCTTCGCCATTCATGACTGTTGGGTCTATGCCGGAGGCAGAGGACCCTCGTGGGAGCATTGGCTTTAACCTTTTTGGAGCAGGTAGCTGATGTCAGAGATGGCACCACTCATGAGGTGGACGTATTACATGGTGTTCGTGGACTGGTCAGTAACTGTCACCAGCTCCCCCTTCTCCTCAGTTCTACCAAATCAGAGAGGAAGAAAGAAAGAATTAGAAAACAGGGTAGGGTAGGTGTGACAGGGAGATCTTGCCACTCTTGAGGACCAACCTCTTCTTAAATCTGTTGCAACAGTTCTTCTGTTTCTTAGCCTAATCTATCCTTTACAATTTCTAGTCCAAAAGGTTGGCCACTTATGGGCGCAACCTCCTCTTTCTTGACTATGCTATAGTGTCCTTTTTCCTTTTCACTCTCAGGTCCTTGTACAGGTAGGTTATTGTGGTGACCTCCGAGCTGATATAAAAAGGTGGATTTAGTATGCAATAGGACGATGTCATAAAATACCTTAATGCATATGCCTTATGTGTATGAAACCTGTAAATGTTGAAAATACCATGGCACTAAGTGTTTTAGATAGAGATAAAAAGTTACTAGGTGACTGTATTATAGAATTAAGTTACCAGGGTAGAGATATCAGAAAACCCTGTGACAGGGTTGAATAGGAGGACCCTGTCCCAGTTGTTATGGAGAATTTGAATGCAAGGATCTGTTCTGTTCTTTCCTTTCCTGTCTCTTGTCTGTCTGCTTGTGCAACCAAATTTTCTCATGAGACCTAGAACTTGATCACACAGTCTTGCAATTCTCTGCCTCTCACTGTCTCTCAGTCTTCCCTTGCTGTTTCTGTCTTTTCCTCCCTTGCATATCTGCTGGTATAAAAATATATGCAAATCATTATGTGGAAATGTAACTGATATTGAGATCCCTTTGCTTAGAAATTGTATAGAGTTACTGTTGAAATGTTTATAAGTATAATTTGAGATGATTGCAAAAAACTATTGGGAACTCAAGGGGTTAACCTGAGAGCAGTTTTTAAGTCCTTTTTCAGAAGCTGTGGAGTTCTGGGACATTGTGTTCTTGCTGCACCTGCATGAAATTTACAAGAACATTTCAGAAAAAGATCAGGATGCTTGTTAAGGGGGGGGGGTTGCAAAGATTTACAGGTGCAATGTTTTGAGACAGAGATTGAAGGAAAACTCAGATGGATCTTCTCTGTTTATTCTACCTTTGTAAATAGTTATTCTGAACAATTTTATTTTTTTATGTTACTGCTAGTACTAATAAATACTTTTTGCGAATTCTACAACTGCTCCTGGTTTTTCCTGTTGTGTTATTTAAATGCATGTAAATTACAGATTGTTTGAGAGGCCTTTTGGCACCATGCATTCCAGATTTAGGCTGAACAAGCCTAAAATTTTATTGTGATTTGCATATAGATCCCATTCCATTATGGGGGTATGTGTGATGATGTCTTTCTTTGAAACTTGGCTTTATTGCCAATGCCCTTTGGGGTAACCCTTGCTTCAGTGCTTCTGCACGGAGGTTCTTTGTCTGTAGCTTTTCTTTTTGAGCTCCCCATCACTCAAACACACAAGACCAACATAGGGAATAAAATCATTTTCACTAAAAAGATAGATCATTGGGTCAATAGGTGCTGACTAAGTGCAGAGGAAGGACATGCATAGTCTGTTGCTACAAAGTGATGTATTGAAAAAGCGCTATGCCATTGCTTAAGGTTAGCCCGTATTTTAAATAAACATCACACAGAGATTGTGTTGAACCTACAGTTCTGCATCTGGTCCATCTGTTATCCCACAACCCCTTCACAGTGGGTCAAGGGTTCCCAAGGACAGAAAAAGGAAATGGAATGGGTAACAAAATAAAACCTGACTGAGAGAAAGAGAGGTAGGGTGTGGAGTGAGAGACTTAAGTTGGCCTGGGGAGACCAGAGCAACTGGGCAGGCCAAGGAAGAGGAAAAGAAAGTGGAGAGAGAGACATCCCACATTCCCTCCAGGGAAAGGGTGGATTTAAGCAGGGGAGAGTTAGTCTCCTCAGGTGGGGAGACTAAAACAAAAGAAGGCGCCAGGAAGAGCACCAGTGTAACCACGCCACAGAATAGGCAGTGTCCTCACTTCCCTTTGGGTGGCTCCCATAAACTGGATTCGTTTTGCCTGTCTGTTCCCTCTTTCTGTAGTATTTTTTTGGTTTTTGTTAAAGAAGAAAGGGAAACCAGCTTCCTGTACAGGAAGGCCAAAATGCCCAAAAGGTGGTAACCAAAGGAACTGCGAAGAAAGTCGGGGGGGGGGGAACCAGGACAAATCATGGTGCTGACAGGGTTCTGTAGCACAGATTAAACAAGGCAGGAGTGTTACAAGAACTAAATGGGATATGGGATGAAAGAAGGCAATATCTATGTAATACTGCCCTATAGAGGAAAGCTTCCCCAGTAGGAGCAGGCATAAAAGGCTAGCTGATGCTGAAGCCTTACATGCCTGGAGGTGGAAATGACTGTAATCCAGGGTAGGGGGGAAAAATGAATGGCCCTAGAGTCAGGAGGGCCAAGAAACACTCCATCTCTGTCTCCCTCTCTCTATAGGAAGGGGTGATGGTTTAACACCCAGTATGCCTTCTTTGTCCTATTTGTGTTTTTTTTTTTTTATTTTAAACCGCGCAATGAAGAACTGTAGCTTGCTCTGGAAGGGAAACTAAAATGTGAAGCCCTTACTGTAGAGAGATAGCATCCTCAAGGCTCCAGAGACCGAGCACCATAAAAGGTTGGTAACTACAGTGTAGGAGGATACACCAAGGATGTAACAGTATATAGGAGAGAATCTCGAGCACAATACCCCCTGAGAAAGGCAGATGAAAAAACCTTGGCTGGACTGAGAAAGGCCCTAGAGGTCACAGTGACAGTCCATCTGACAAATAAGGGACTGGAAGATAAAAGACTCAGAAAGTAGTGTTATGTAAGTACTTGGTATATCTTTGAGAGAAGCTCTTGCAGCAGGCAACACCAATAGAACTGAAGCCGTTGGGCACCAGGACCACACAGAAAACTTCTAGCTAGCAGTATACAGTGGGGGACCGCCCCTGCTGTCGGCATGCTGATGTCTACCTATCCTATAAAAGGGCAGTCACCAAGACCTACCTCAGTTCTCCTGCTGGAGACCCCAGTGCAGAAAACAAAAATGGAGAACCGAGGCAGTTCCTCAAGGATGAGGAAAAGCAGTAAAGCTGTAAAGGAGAAGAAGCAATCGGAGGGAAGGAGGGAGGGAAAACAGTGCCTGCTGCAAGAGCTCCTCTCGAAGATCTACTGTTACGGTAAGCACTTGCTTAACTGTATTATCTTGTTTTCAGGGGGGCCCTTGCAGTAGGCAGCACCAGTAGAACTGAGTGCCAAGTTGTACCAGAACTGACCTTAAGTCAGCTGAGAGGAGGCAAAACAGACAGCAAAAAGCCGTTCATGAGAGAAGGCCCTGAAGGACAGCTAGTCCGAAACTAGTCCTGCCTCTGCAGGCAATATCCAGACTGTTGTGCCAGATAAAGGTGTGAACCAAACTCTAAGTGGCAGCTGGATAAATGTCCCCAGCGGACACATTTTTAAAGCAGGCGGTAGAGGCTGCCATACCCCTAGTAGTGTGGCCCTTAACTGCCCCAGGCAAGGGCTTGTTTTACTTACAGTAACAGTACAGAATGCAATTTGCCATTTAGATAAACGCTGTTTTGAAACAGGTGCCCCTTCCCTTATAGGGGCAAACAAAACAAACAACTGATCAGTCTTACGAACGTGTTGGGTGCAGTTACTGTAGTTAATGACATAGCACCCTGTGCACATGAAGAGCATGCAACAAGACCTTCCCCTGAATAGAATACTCAGGGAAATAAACTGCAAGGTGGACGGATTGGTTTAACATAAACTCAGACAACACCTTAGGCAAGAACTTAGGGTTTGTAAGCAAAGACACCCTGTCTTTGTGAAAAAAACAGATAAGGCTCTTTACACATCAGAGTCTGAAGCTCGGAAATCCTTCCAGCAGAAATAGCAACTGCCAAAACAGATAGGGCTCTTTACACATCAGAGCCTAAAGTTCGGAAATCCTTCAAGCAGAAATAGCAATAGCCAAGATGGCTCCTATATACAGGAGGCATTGGCTCGGGGAGAGACAACACTTTGGCAGGTTGATAGTGATCCCCAAGAGCTGGAAAAGCCAAAAGGTGCCTTCCAGGGTCAGTAGCAAGCGATCCCTGGAGGATGCCATCAGCATCCAATCATCCAGATAAGGTAACACACAAAATCCCTGTCTCCGTAGAGCCACTGTCACCACTGCTAGGCACTTGGCAAAGACCTGAGGTTCTGAGCAAAGACCAAAAGGGAGGGCCCAGAACTGGAAGTGGTCCCCCTGAAAGCAGAAATGGAGGAAGCGGTGGTGGGCCAGGAAGACCAGGGTACGGAGATGGGCATCCTGCATATCCAGGGAACAGAGCCAGTCCCCTTGGTGAATGAGGGGTAACAGCCCCTGAAGAGCCACCATCCTGAAGCGCTTGTACTCTATGTAGAGGTTCAGGCAGCTTAGATCCAGGATCGGTCAGAGATCCCATTTTCTTGGGGACTAGAAAGAAGTGGGAGTAGAATCCCTTTCTCCTTTGACCTGGGGGGACAAGTTCTGTGGCCCTCTTGTGAAGAAGCGCCTGAATCCCGGCCTGGATGAGGGAGATATGTGGTTGCGGGTAATGGGAGGGTGAGAGAGGGCTTTCTGGGGGTTCCAGAAACTCATGGGTGTGATTCCACTCAATGATCTGAAGCACCCATTGATCTGAGGTTACAGTGCGCCACCTGTCTAGGTATAGGGAGAATCGAACCCAAACCGCCTCCCTCAAGGCTTCTGCTGGGGGTTGGGGGGGCAGCCAGTGGAGCCAGGGGTGGACAGAGTAGCTGAGGGTGCTCTGGGGGCAGTTGCTTCAGAAGGCGGGGTGGTTGCCTTGCATTTAAAGGGTCCATTTGACTACTGACCATTGAGAGACTGGCAGGAGGACCAGCAAAAGGGCTGGCACTGAGAGGACTGTGGCTGTGAGCAGTACATGGAGTAGACCAACCTCAGGGCATTACCTGATTTCTGGAGGTGGGAGATGATATCCTGGGCATCTCCCCCAAACAAGCCCAAGCCCCGAAAAGGGACATCCATGATCTTGGCCTGAACATCCAGCGCAAACCTGGACACCATGAGCCAGGAATGGCAGCGAATGCAAACTCCCGCCGCCACTCCACATCCAGCAGCATCATCGGTGTCATAGGCTGCTCTGAGTACATGAATGTCTATGTCAGACCCAGACTTAAGAAGTTGAGCCAACTGTGTTTTGGTGGAATCAGCAAGAAGGGCAGCCACCAAATCCCTCACCTGATCCCAAATGGCATTCTGGTACTGCACCATATGGGCTAAATAGTTCTGGGCCTGAATGGCCAGTGTAGCAGAAGAGTATACCCACTTGCCCAACTGGTGGAATTCCTTGTCTGGAGGGTGGGTGCTTAAATGTTTGAGCTTCTTAGTACAGTCATGGGTAGCATTCATGACCACCGAACTGGCCTTGGGCTGTTCACCAAAGAAAGGCTTGCCTACTGGCACGTGGTAGAGGCAGTCTGCTTTCTTAGTCAAGGCTGGGGTGAAAGAAGGGTGATATCATGTCACCTTGGTAACATCATCATATGCCTGAATCAAGGAGGAAACCACCAAAGGAAAGGTTTCCGTCTTGTACAAGTAAAAGTGCCGGGTGATGGCATTCTGAGTCATGTTCCTCAGTATCCTATCCCATGAGGGATTGGATATGACGCATCATGTCCATGAAGGAGGGATCTTCTGGGGGAGACTTCAGGGTTTCTTTAGCTCACCCCTAAATATCAGAGGAGTGCCCGGAGCCTTCTCATGACTCTGAGAAGGAGGAGGAATCATCTCCCGAAGAGTCACTATCTGGGACCGGCATCGGTGGGCGAGAGTCCTCCGTACATGAGAGAGAGCCACTGGTATGACCCCCAGAAGTCCCTACATTATGAGAGTTGCTGGGTTCCACCCGGTCTGGGACTCAAGGAGGGGAGTCCCGGAGGGTGGATAGGGTAGCCTCCTAGATGTGTCCTTGTCCTTCATAAAGGCCCACCAGACTGTGAACAAGGCATTGTAATCCACCAGAGGAGGAGGAGGATTATATGGTGGATAATGAAAATGAGGTGGAGGGTACTGGTATGTTGGTGGGGGAGGCGGTGTAGAGTACCCTGGCATTAGTCCAGCAGGCGTTGGCTGAGGCGATGACAGTTGAGGTGTCGGTGTGGGCGACGGTGAAATCAGCACCAGCCTAGAAGGTGAAGGCTGGCACCAGTCCGGAGAAGGAGCCAATGTAAGTCCCAGAGGAGAGGCTGGTGCCTGTGAGGGGGAGCTCCCCCGAGTCAGGGGCAGAGGCGTCACCTGTGTTGAAGAAGAGGTGAGTGTTTGCTCCGGGTGATGCCTGGAAGGGCTGGCGCTGGCCCCAGAGACCAATGAATGTAACACCTTGACCGAGGGAGGGGGCGATTACCCACCACTGGAGGAGATAACCCTGGTCAAGCAACTTGGCTGAGGACCCATGGGGACTAAGGGCCTGAGCGTCAGGGGCTGGGAGGCAGTGGAAGAAGTCCGCTGCCCTGAAGAGCCACCACCCGTGACATAGATGAGGACGGGCGGCAGGGCCACTGGCAACCCATAGGGTGTAAGAGCTGCCAAGGCTGGAGGGACTGACACCTGTGGCCTGTGAAAGGAAGACCCCAAGACGGAAGCTGGTTTATGCGGTGACCGCGAGCAAGAGGCTGACTGAGGACGGTCCTGGTGCTTCCCACTAGACTTCTTCTCCTTCTGTGAAGAAGAAGAAGATGAAGCCCCAGAGGCCGGGGAGGTAGAAGAACTTTTAGCCTGAAGCTCCTTCTTTATCGTGGCTAATTTCTGCTACAGCAAGTGGTTCTGGAGGGTCTTCAAGCAGTGTCTCCATGTGACCTGATTGAACTTCTGGCAGTGCTTGCAGGCATCAGTGTCATGATTGGAGCCTAAGCAGAGGGGGCAGGAAGAGTGGCCATCCTGGGCAGGTATCTGCTTGCCACAGGCACACTTCATAGGCTGGTTAGAAGACGAAGCTGGAGAAGAAGACAAGCAAAAAAAGGAGAAAAACACCTAAATTCGATGTTAAAGGCACTGAAAAAGAAATAAATCATGGGTAAAGTGCAAAGATAATGGCGGTCGAGTGAAGCAGGTGTCCATGGAGGTACAACGTGCTCAGGTCGACGGTGGGAAAAGAACTGAGGTAGGTCTGGGAGACCAACCCTTTTATAGGATAGGCGGACGTCAGCATGCTGATGTCAGCAGGGGTGGTCCCCTGCTGTAGACTGCTTGTTAGAAGTTTTCCGTATGGTCCTGGTACCCAACAGCTTCAGTCCTACCAGTGTTGCCTGCTGCAAGAGCCCTCTCGAAGCAAGATCTTTTTGTTTTCCCTTCCAAAAGACTTAGAGGAAGAAGACACCTTATGGTTTGCCCAGCCGAGGCAGCCTTCTAAAGAGCAGCTCTGTTTGAGAAGAGGCTAAAGAAAAGGGAGGCAGCACTGCCCAGAGCCTGACCTTGAGGGGATGATGGGCAGGTAGCAGTCATGAATGGTGAAAATATTTGGGAAGATCAAGAAATGAAAATTACGTACCTACCGTAATTATGATCTTTCTGTGTATCTTCACCATTCATCACATATGGATATTGGCCGGAGGTCAGGACCCTCTGCAGAGAGCTTTTTTTTTTTTTTAAAGGGGTGGCGGGCCGACACACCATCAGCGCCACCCTCGAGGCCGACGTACTGCGTGGCGCTCGAGGGTTGGCCATTAGGCTGTGTCGACTCTGCCTGCCTACCAGTTCTGAGTCACCGGAGAGGTAAGAGGAAGGGATGGAGGGTGGGACAAGAGAGTCCAAGGGACAGAAAAAGGAAGGGATAACTGAACTAAAAGGAGAAATAATGACTAAGAGGACAGCAAAGAAGAGATTAGACTAAGGAGATTGGGTAGGGGCCCCAATCTCTGGAAGCAGAAGAAGGGAGGGTAGGGAGGGGAGAGAATTTAGGAGAGAGTGAGAGGTATCAAGGTATCCAAAACCCTTGTCCGTCACCAGATTGCATAGGAACTGCAAGGAGTAGCAAAGCTCTCTGCCAGAATTCAAGGCACAGAATAACTGGCAAATACCCCAGAAGCAGAGTCGGCTATTCTGCAGGAAGGACAGGGTACAGGAATTTAGTACTCTCTCAGGAAGAATGTTTGGTGAAAAAAGGGGATTTTTTTTTTTTTTTGAAACAGTTGGATGGAAACCAGAAGGAGAACAGGAGAAGGGCAACCACCAACTCCCACCCCATCGGGGTGGAGACATGTAGTAGAGAAGGAGTGCTGCTCGAGCTGTCTACCCTTCATAGGAGAATACCCTCCTGTGTGTCCCTACTTTACCCCGCTCCTAAAGAGGAGAGGGGGAGCCACAGAGAGGAGGGGACCCAGAGACTGAGGCCCCAGGGGGATGGTGGGTGGGGTTGTGATGAATGATGAAGATACACAGAAAGCATAATTACCATAGGCACGTGAATTTTCATATCTTATCTGTGTCAATCTTCACCATTCATCATATATGAGTGAGTACTAAGCCCCCGAGAAGGGTTGTTTCATACACCCTAAGGGACAGGGTCCCTTAGCCCTCAGTGGGTGACACACTAAGGGGGGAACCTTCTGGGCCTGGGGAGGCCCGAGAGTGGGGGGAGAGAGACAGGGTCCCCCCGGAGGGGGAAGGAAGGTAGGTGTCCTGACAAGCGCCGTCTTGCTCTATGGGAGAAAAGGTAGGTTCCCTGGTGGGCGGAGCAAATCACCCTACGCCGGGCCAAGGGTGACAACCGGGAAAGACGTAGCCATGCCGATCTCCTAGTGCAGATCGCGTTCCCTACGACCCTGGTAGCTACCTCGTTGGCGTCATAAGATGCCCTCACTTGGTGCCTTGCTAGCTCCAGGCCACGTGCAGAGAGCACAATGGCTTGTCTGGTTTGCTCCGAGTCAGGCAATGAGGCTAGGATCTGACCTAGCCTGGACCACAAGAACCTGTTATAGGCTGCATAGTGGGCCTGGTGAGCAGAAATAGAAAGGAGCAACCATGCCAAGTAGAAGGTCCTTTTCCCCCAAAAATCAAAATCCGAGGAGTCTTGATCTGGGGGCCGGTCACGGTGGAGGGCGTGAAGCCCATCAGGAGTGTCCAGATGCGTCAAGCCAGACTGCGGATGAGGCATGGAACCTGGAGACTCCGGGGAGCGCAATACCTCTGGCTGAGGTCCCTTGGGGCAGGAACTCTGGAGAAGGGCCTCTGCCAGAAGCAAGGACGCCTCCCAAAAGGGAGCAGGCCAGGGCGGCACCACAAGGGTGGCCTCGCCAAAATCGCCTAGAAAGGCGTGCGCCGCATGCTCAGGATTGCTGACAGTAGAGGGAGAAAGGTGCAAGTCCTCCAACATCCTCACAAGGAAGCACTGATACAACGAGAGATCAGCAGCCGGAGAGATGTGGACAGAAGGTTCCTCTCCCCCAGAAGAGGGGGATGAGGAGCTGGAGGTCACCATATGTTCCGAGGGTGGCTGCACGTGGGGAGGCTGAAAGACCTGGCTGTCCATAGCCCTAACATAAACAGGGAACCGGGCAGCTACCGCTCTGAACTGCTCCTAGGTGAGAGGGCTGCTAGGACCAAGAATGCCTGGGAGCGCAGGAGAATGTGGCAGAGGGATGGGGCAGAGCCGAGAAAAGAAGTTGGCTGACCTCCGCCGGGGCTAGGGAGCGGACCATGAGCACCCGAAGAGGGTGCCCCGGAAGACTCCACAGCCGACAGCTGTACAACCACGTTGGTACTGCCTTGGCTGCGCCAGGAAGAATCCCCCCAGTGAGGCGACCGGGGCCGTAAAGGTCCAGAAGGACGGTCCCTTCCTCAAAAGAATGGGACTCCCTCAAGGAACCCGAGGAGGAAGGGTGGAAATCCACTCGGCTCCATCCAGGGCCTGAGTGGACCCCAGAAAAGGGCTGACGCGCCAACCCCACACCCCTCGACCCCTCAGAGTCCAAGAGAGTCCTCCTCCTCGAGAGGGCCAGCCTAGGTAGCTGGCATCTCTGGGCAGCCCCCGAAGGGGAGACCCAGGGAACAGTACCCTCCCCTCCTGTAGGCTTCTTGATGGGCCCCAAAGTTGGGCGATCAAGACACACCACTGGAGGGGGTACCACAACCGAGGGGTCGATGAAACCCCCCAAGAACAGGTTGCAGAGCTATGGTGGCTCGCACCACTGCCTGCTGGTCAGCACCACTGACCCCAGTCTCGGGGGCCACCTGACTCTCCTCAGTAGGGGGCTGGCTCCGACTCATCGACGAGACCACAGTGCTGCCCTCCTCCGCAGCCAACCCCGAGGGGTGTGACTGCTCATCCGACACCGAGCTCGACTCTGACTCCGAAGAGGTAGAGTCCGAAGCTCTGAGCCAAACCGTAGGAGGGCGAGCAGAACCAACCTTGCCACCGGGCCCGGTAGCCAGAGTTGTGGCCGAGTCGGCACCCGTGCCCTCCGCAATCCCGCGAGAGGGATCCGCAGGAGGCACCAGGGCAGCTCGAGCCAAAGGTCCAGAGCCAGGGCCAGATGCAGCGCCATCGAGTCCACCAGCACCGGGGGCGGTACCAGGGACAGGGACGACGCCGACAGCAGCCCCAGCAACATCCTCGGTGCCAACGACACCGCTGGCCCTTAAGCTGCCGCGAGCGCACCGGCGGACCAAGCGGCGCTGACGATGACCCTGAAGGGCAGACCCAGTGCCGAACATGGCACTAGACTCCGCCGCAAATGGCGCCGAGAGCGTGGACGGCAGCCGAGGACAGCACATCGACAGATGGAGTCGGCGGCCCCACGGCGCCGAGCCACCGAAGCACGGGCGCTGACAGCCAACTCGGGCGCCGGCGGGACGGCACCGAGGCGAGACATGGCAAAGGAGGATGCCGGATCCGTCCCACAGGCACCGCTAGCTGCATCAGCACTGAACGAGCCCACGGGGCCCACAGCGATGAGTCGGTGCCGACGACAGCGCCGACAGGGCCCACGTGCCGCCGAATGGCACCGGGCGGCTCAGACGGGCGCCGACCGACGGTGTCGAGGATCAGCGCCGACCCGGGCCTTCTGAGCCGCGGAAGAACACCAGGGGGGCCTCTACCCCGGAAGGGCGATTGCCGTGGCGGCACCTCCTGCCCGCCTCCCCGGAGGAAGTGGATGGGCCTCCGCGCCGCTGGAGGAACCTTGACGATGGCCAGGCTACAAGTAGCTGAGGCTCCCTCCTCCCGTCCATATAGAACCGGGAGGGACCCGGAGGAAGGGCAGAGAGCGGCTTGGCCCGAAAAGTAACCCTACCCAAAAGTCGGGCGGAGCTCGCTTACTTTCAACACGCATGTTTGGAGGACCCAGCGTCCATGGAGAAGCAGGCGCCGACGAGTCCATGTCGTGAAGCGGGCAAGACACGCAAGACACTGGTCGGGCTGGTCGGAGACGGAAAACTTTGGGCCGCACGGGCACCGACGCGATGGGGGGGTCGATCTGCCTCAAGACGCTTTTGCCCCACCGACCGAGACATGACCTACGGAGAAAAACACCAAAACAGACTCGACGTCGCAGAATTCAGATAAAAAGGAAAGATCTTACTGGGCGACGCTGAGTGGAGGCAAAACACAGAACCGGCAGGCGACCGACGGACTGAAAAACGTCGATTTCGAAAGGCTGAAGGCCTAAAATTCTTGACAGAAACTTCCCACGAGGCGACCTCGACGGCGGGAGACGAAGAACTGGTAGGCAGGCGGAGTCGACACAGCCTAACGGCCAACCCCCGAGCGCCACGCAGTACGTCGGCCTTGAGGGCGGCGCCGATGGTGTGTCGGCTCCGCCTACCCCTTTTAAAAAAAAAGCTCCCGCAGGGTCCTGACCTCTGGCCAATACCCATATGTGATGAATGGTGAAGATTGACACAGATAAGATTTACAGTGACTACGTAATTTTCATATCTTCACCATTCATGACTGGTGGATCAGAGTGCACTCCCAAGCACTCTGGGAAGGACCCTGGGCACCGACCTGGACCTCTCAATCCCCACCCTACCAGCTAGGGATTTTCTCCTCAGGAGAGCCCTGGGATTAGGAGTTGATCCTGTAGAGGAGGTGGAGGATCCTGCACCGCGAGCAGCACCAGAATCTACCCCAGGACCAGCTTCGGCACCAAGGCCTAAATCGGCACCAAGGGTGGAGCCGGAATCAGGCTTGGTTCCAGAAATGGCAGTAGGCCCTGAGGCAGCACCATGAGGTGAGGGTAACACCGGGAGCAGTGTGGTTGAACTCAGATGTCTGAGTAGCCCTCGAGCTGGGCCTAGGGGAGTCCATGGGCTCCGGAGAGCCAGGGACCCAATCAGGATCATCCTCCTCTGACCCAGTGATCAGGGATATCTCCAAGTGAGTCACCCCAGAGACTCCCTCTCCCGGCATCAGAAGAGGACCCAGTAATGCCACTACCAATGATGCCCAACTCACCGACACCAGGGGCAACATCAGGAGCCGAGGCAGCACCAAGGAAACCACCAGCTCAGGCCAAGCATATAGCTGCGACCCCGACACTGGGGACAACGGACTACGATAGGTGCTCGGCCAACTATTGGGAAGGTGCCGACTGTCCACTCAACCCCTCCGTTCCCAGCGAGACCAGGAGCAATGGAGGCCTGCTCTCCCTCACTATGTGCATTGATAGGGAGAGGCCCGAAGGAAAGGCCCAGAGACCTGACCTTGGCGTCCCGAGTGCAACGTTGTCCTCCGAAGGTGGGAGGGTCCCGACCCATCTTCAGCACATGGACATGGAGGACACAGAGGTCCATGGAGAAACAGGCACTGCACAAATCCATATCATGGTTTGGACACAGGCAGGCCAGACAGTTGCCATGTCGTTCCAGTACAGTCATGGGCTTGCCACAGGGGCACCGACAATTTGGGGTAGGGCCCACTTTAGATTTTCCAGATTTCAAAGGCCATGAACCAGACATGACTGCAGAAATAGGGGGAAAGAAACAAAACAAAGTAAAGTATTTGATGCTGCACAGAAAATAAAGAAAAGGGAGAAGACGGAACCAAGTATCCGGAGCCGAACTGGGTATGGTGTCAAGTAAAAAAAACAGTGGCAGCAGAACTGATGCAGGTAAATTTCTTCTGCAGATGCTCCCTCAATGGCAGAAAAAGGAGAACTGAGGAGAAGAGGGGGCCAGCATCTGTTACTGGCCAGTCCACATGTACCACATAATTCATCTGCCTCATGGGCGGCGCTGTCTCTGTCAGCTCCCCACTCCAAAAATCTTAAAGCTAACACTCCAGTGGTGGGGCCTCGGCCTCTGGTGAAGACTGATGCGGGGACGATCATTAATTACGTGGTGCAGCTACCAGACAGGAGGCACAAACAGAGAGTCTTCCTTGTAAACATGATGAAACTCTACCATGACTGGGACGAGATGGTCCTGGCTGTGTGCAGCTGTCTGAAGGAGGCCAAAGCAAACCTGCTGGTGGGTTTCCTGAGAGAGTTTATGGGAAAATCCTTAATGGATGGATGTTGTCACCCTCTCGGAGCAGCTGACACTGGCCCAAGCTATCAAAGTGCATGGGATGTTGCACAGATTTGTTGAAAATGTTCACAGTGAAGCCGGAGTATACCACACTAGCAGAGCATCACATGGATACAGGGCCCCCAGTTCTGCTGAGACAGGCACCCTACAGAGTTGGTGAAGGAGAAAACATGCCATAGAGGGGGACATCAAGGATAAGCTGGCTGTCTAGGTGATCCAGGACTCCTTGGGCCTCCCCAGTGGTACTGAGCCCCAAAAAAGAGGGGGCTATGAGGTTCTGCGTCAACTACTGCAAGCTCAACAGCTGCACGGTGTCGGATGCATACCCCATGCTCAGGATGGCTGAGGTGCTACAAAGGTTGGGGAGCCCTTTTTACATGTCCACCATAAACCTGACAATGGGCTATTAGCAGGTATCACTGACCACCAAACCAGAGAGAGGTTGGTCTTTGTAACCCTGTTTGGATTATTCGAGTTCAGGGTAATGCCATTTGGGATGAAGAATGTGTCCGCCATCTTTCAACGACTTGTGGACTGCATTTGGAATGAGGCAGGAGACTTCACTCTGGATTACATAGGTGACATTGCCATCTGTAGCAAGACTTGGGAGGATCACGTCAGACATGTAACCTGTTCCATCAACTGGAGAACACTGGACTGACAGTCAAGGTAGAGAAGTGCCAGATAGGAATGGAAAAAGTGTCATACTTTGGGCACAGGGTAGGGAGTGGGTACATCCGCCCTGAGCCAGTGAAAACTGAGGCCGTACAGGGATGGGTCCTGCCCACAACCACGAGGAAAGGACAGGCTTTCCTAGGAATGGCAGTGTACTACTGTAACTTGTCTGATCTCACCAGGAAGAAAATATCAGAAAAGGTTCTGTGAAAGGAAATCTGCAATCCTTCATTCCTCCAATGGCACAGTGAATGGCACCTTTGCTTGCCAGCTCAGACTGTTCTCTAAGGTTTATTGTGCATAGGCATAGTCCTGAGTCAAGTTATGCACTCTGGAGAGAAACACCCAGTTTTGTAACTTAGCAACAAGCTGCTGTCCAGAGAGGAGGCCTATGCCACAATAGAGAAGGACTATCTAGGTATTGTCCGGACTTTGCAGAAGATGCAACCTTATTTGTATAAAAAAGAGAGTTCACCCTAGTCACTGACCACAACCCCCTTACATGGCTGCATAGGACTAGCTTATATAACTAAAAATTGCTAGGGTGGAGCCTGCTGCTGCAGTCCTACAACCTGGACATTAGGCACCGCAGTGGGTCACAGCATGGAAACATGGATGGGCTGTCCAGACAATAGCTAGTGCCCCTTTTTAAGTAGGAGAGGCACTATGACAAACTAATATTGGGGTTCACCCAGAGTCAACTGAGGTAATAGCAGGTGGAGTCAGCTGGCTCATACGAAAAACAAACATCATTTAGTGGTGTTAAAGGGAAGGTGCCCTCAGCCTTTTATTCTGTTCAGCTGTGTAGTTTGTAGGCATGAACGATTGCCTCTACTGCACCCTCCTAATTTCATCAGGAAATAAATGTTCAAGAACAAGGGGGCATGATATGAAGCTGGAAGGGGGAGACTTAAAAGGGATGTAAGGAAATACTTCTTTATGGAAAGGGTGTGGACACCTTTAACAGACTCCCATCACAGGTGGTGGGTACTGAAACAATAGCGGGTTTCAAATGTGCATGGGCTAGGCACAGGGGGACCTTAGTAACAGGGTTGGGGTGGAGGTAAGGCCATAGATCATGTACAGTCTACGGTGGCACAGTAGGTAGGGACTTTAGGGCAGTCTCAGTGGACCAGGAGGTCCTTTTCTTCCGACAGATTCTATGTAAATGAAGGTAGTTAAGTCTGGTGTGAAAACCTGCCTGACTCCTTTGTAATGGACGTTGTAGGCATCCTTGAATTTTATGTTTTGGTACTAAAGCCTGCAGTAGTTATACTGTATTAGTCAGTGCTGTTGCTGATCTTCCCTTGTCAATCTTCACCATTCATTACTGCTTGGGTAGTGCTGGAGGCGCGCACCCGCTACGGGAGATTTATTTATTTATTTATTTATTTTGGAGTCGGTTCCAATGGCGCCGCCCCCGAGAGCGACGTGCTGCGTCATGCACGAGGGGTGGCTGTTAGGTGCTGCAGACTCCTCCTCCATCTCAGTTCTGTTTCTTCTGCCATCGAGGCTACACCTGCTGCACGGTCAGATACAGTTTAGGCCTTCTGTGTCATCGAATTTCCAGACTCCTCCTGTTTTTTCTTGACGCCGTCACCGGTAAGACCGTTCTTTTTATAACTTTCTTCGACGGCACTGAGAGCTCTTCTGTTTTAGTCTCAGTATTTTTGCGTCATATCAGGTTCGGGGGCAAAATGTAAGTCGAAGGCGGGCCATGCCCCTATGCATGGTGAGAGATCTTCAGATTTCCTATATTAGGCGAGACGATACTGAGCAGGAGACACATGAATTCCTCAGTGAATTCAGTGCCCAGCATTTGGTGGTACTATCCTGGCCTATTCCCTTCCAGGAGGCATCTATCCGTTCCTGGCAGTCGCCAGCCACCCTTTCTCCAGCCCCGGCAGACTGCCAACGTAGGTATTGTGCCCCATCGGAATCTCTAGGTACTCTTCCCCAACCCACCCTCAGGATTGGCATACCTAGAGACTCCCTCCGGGCGCCGCCGCCTAGCACACGACCGTCCACCAGACTCAGATTCTCTACAATTTGACCAGTGGGGGCGAAGAGTGTTTTCTTCCTCTCGTGTGATGTCATGCATTGCATCTCATCAGGCCCACCATGCTGCCTACGGTAGGCATTTGTGGTCGATGCTTTCCCAAATCTTAGCATCAATGCCTGACACAGAGCAAACCAGACAAGCTATTGCCCTCTCTGCTATAGGCCCTGGAGCTGGCAAGACACCAAGCAAGGGCATCTTATGACGCCAATGAGGTGGCTTCCAGGCTTGCAGGGACAGCGATCTGTATTAGACGGACGGCATAGCTTCGTCTATCAAGGTTGTCACCCCTGGCCTGGTGTAGGGTGATTCACTCCGCTTCCCGGGGGACCAGTCTCTTTTCCTCCAGAGCTAGGAGACTTCTGCAGGGGCTTCCTCCGTCTCCCCATCCTCGGGGGACACCTCCTAGCTCTTCTCCCCCATAGGCTTCTCTTTTGATTAGCCCAGCGACTTCCCCTTCTGTTTCTCACCAACAGGAGGCTGGGGGTCTTGCTCCCTCAGGGTTTCTTTTCCCTCCCTTTTTGGGGGGGGGGGGCTTGGTACTCACCCAAGCAGTAATGAATGATGAAGATTGACAAGGGAAGATATGAAAATTACGTACCTACCGTAACTCTTGGTCTTCTCTTGTATCTTCACCATTCATTACTGATACCGGCCCATCCTTCCCCTCAGTGGCCTCCTACTGTGGCGTCTCCCCCTCCCATCTCGTTCCTCTCCCTTCCTTTGGCCTTTATGCCAAAAAACAAAACAAATCATTCTGTTTTCCGTTCTTCTTGAATGGATCTTTTTTCCTCAAGGAAAAGAGGAACGAGTAGGGTCTTTTTCACCTATTCTGAGGGAACTCTTTCTGACTGCCCCTAGGGGGTGACCTCTGCGCCCCTTAACCACGTTGCTCAGTTCACAGCTCAAGAGACCATCCCTTTGGCTAGGCCCCAAAAATTTAGGTTCCCCCTGGCAGGTATTATTATTGTCATCTCATTCTGGCTGGTGCTTCTGGCACTTCATTAGCCTTGAGCGGTTGTTCTTGCCTTGCCTTCAGGGAGTCTGATTGAGTTCCCACTCTATCCTTTCATACAAAGCTGCCTTCTGTAGGGCTTAACCCCCCCCCATACACTTCTGTGTTAGCATTTAACAGGGTGCTAAGGGGTTTAATCCCCTTCCTAGTTGGGCGCTCTCTTTCCGGAACAGATTTTCTGCCCGGGCAGTCTGTGAGATCTCAGCTAGAGTGTAGGGGGTTGGCATGGTGGGAGGTTAGAGAATCTGCCCTTTGTGTCCAATCTGTACTGGCGGTTCAGTTGAACCTTCTCTCAATCTTATCAGGAGGGATTTTTGCTCCCTTATTTTTGGTTCCGAGCTTATAAGCCTCTCAACCAATGCATCTATGGGCAGTGTTCTCCCCCCTCAGCATACCTTGTTTTCTTCCCTTTCTTCTTCTTCTTCTTCCTTTTTCCCTTTCTTTCTATCTGTTCCTCCCTTGGAGCCACTCCAGAAGGGAGGCCCTGCGGTCCCTTAGGGTAGGAATTCTCTCTCTTCTTTCTGTCCTCTACCAGCTTATTCCTTTTTCAGTTTATATCTTTTCCATTTTCTGTCCCTCAGCTCTCTTGCCTCACTCTCCTTTTTCCTTACCCTTTGTTTTCGCCTCTCCGGCTACCAGAACTGAGATGGAGGAGGTCTGTGGCACCTAAGCAGCCTCCGCATGGCGCAGCGCATCACTCTTGAGGCGGCGCCATGGAGCCGACTCAAAAAAAATCTCTCAGAGGGTGCGCACCTCCGGCACTACCCAAGCAGTAATGAATGGTGAAGATACAAGAGAAGATCAAGAATTACGGTAGGTACGTAATTTTCATTTCTCGGCAGTCCCTATGTTCTTGTCTTATGCTGGCCATGAAACTTTCCGAGGCATAGTAGGTGCCTTGCTGTTTTTTGTGGTTTAAAGTGTAACTGGCTTAGAAAAGAAAAGCTTTTAGAAAATACTAGGACTTCACAAGAGAATTAACAGAACTGAGTGAGAGTATAATTTCTGCTGACTTGTGCACGCATGCATCAACTTCCACAATACCAAGCATGAGGGGGTCATGACCTTTACAATGAAGACAAACAGGTTTTTACACCGTGGCAAAACTGAGTGACGCAACCTCATTCATATTTAAATTAGGATCAAACTTGAGGGGATGCAAGAGAGGGAATCATTGTTCATGCCTACAAACTACACAAGAACAGTGGAATCCTCTTACAACGGACACGTTTGTGCAAGCAGGTTTTGTCAGTTATAAGAGGTGTCTACTATATCCTAAAGTCTTAAAACATGAATTTTCTCCTCCACAGCTCACACATAAAAGTCAAAATCAGAAAATGCCCCTTCCTCTGCCAACAAAGGGTATGGGGAACTGCCATTTGCAGCTGATTGGGAACTGAGCAGTAAACATGATTGGAAAGATTTTGTTGTACAGTACCTGTGTCAACTGGGGATCAATCGGCTAAGCAGTAAATGTGATTGGTAAGAATTTGCTGTACAGAACCTGTGCTTACTGGGGGATCAGGAGGCTTCATGAGTAATTACATGGAGTAAGATGTCAGGTAGCATGCATCAAGTGAAATGAGTGATATCTTTATAGTGCCAGACAAACCAGCTAAATAATCAGGTGAAATATTAGTAGGCAATTTGCAGCCTGTAACTGGGGTACAGAGGAACTCACAGTGTCCACTATACAGGGGCTGCAGAGTATGCTATAAATGGGATTTTTAACATTACAGACATGGCTTTTGGCAAGGTTGATTTGCCCGTTATATGTGAGTGTCCACTATAAGTGGATTCCATTGTATACAGAAAATAAGTTGTGGGACTTTCCCTATTTGTTATTCATTTCTTCGGACGGAGAGATATTGCTGTGTTTAACTGTTATTATCAGCTGGAATTCAAGTAAGTATTTTAGCTGAGATAAAAATGTTTCATGCCAGTAGAGCCCATGCCTGAGGCAGTCAGAAAGGGGATTGCTTGGGCAAACAGAGTTCATGTTAGATAAGAACAGGTTATTTATCTGAAACTGTAGTTCGAGAGCTATATGGTTCACATCCACACTCTGGCAGTTTCCACTGAAATGTCTTTAAGCTAAGTTCTTCCCACCACCTGGGCAGTATATCCCCAGACCACACTCCATAAAATTCGCACTACTCTGAATAAGGCCTGCAGGTTAATTACTGGAGCACCTAGGATGACACACACCTGTCTACTGTATGCTAAAAAAGCGCTGGTACTTGATCTCGACGAGCGCCTCAAATATCTTACCTGTACCCTTACAAAAAAGACCCTCCTTGGGCTTTCCCCACCAGGATTGACCACCACCATAGCCGCTCTGTCCCACTAGTTCATACTGGACCTCTGGGAAAACCTCTTGTTATCCCTAGAGCTAGGACCTCTCACGGCCAAAGAGCCTTCTCAGCTTAGGGCCCCCTCCTGGTTCAACACACTGCCCCCTCCATCTCCAAAGCTCCAACTATATCGTGGCTTCAAAACTTCTCACGTAACCACCTTATTAACACCCGATGCTGTAACTGCCGCTAGTCAAAGCCGCACTAATACTTATGACAAAGCTTATTACTAAGCTGCTAAGGACAACATAACTCTGGTATTGTTTGCATCCATCCTACCTGTACCAGCTTGTTTGTATCTATGTCTTAATTTACTGTTATACCTATGTGTTGTACTGCTATACTGTGTATTTTGGTTTGTCTTACTGTGACAAGGTACCTTTGTAAATGAGCCTATGGCTCAAAGGTTTTCCAAACTGCTGTTTAAATAAAATAAAAAAATAAAAAATAACTCTGTGCCATTATGTCAGATCTTGCACGCTGGATGAAGAATCCATGTGCCACTCAGAAGGGCAGATTTTTATAACGATGGAAGAATGGCTCAGGAATGACCTGGCAGTGAGGGATGACCCGGGAGGGGGGTATAGGAACTGGGGACCAAGCAAAATGGGGGCATAATGAAGGCAACAAACCTCTGCATTAAGCAAATGAGCAACAGCAAGAGGGAAAGAAGGACCGCTATGGTTCTTTAAAGAGGTGGCAAAAAAAGTAAAGGCTAAATGGCTGCATTCAGAAAGTATAAGGAGACACAGAGGGAGGAGGATAGGAAGGTGTATTGGGGAAGCAGGGACAGCAGTAAGGAGCACACAGGTGCAAGCTGAAAAGAATAGCCCAGGCAGTATCAAAAGGGAACAAAGACATTTTCCAGGTGTGTAAGTGAGAAGAGGAAGATCAAGGGAGGGATTGTAAGTTAAAAAGGAAAGGGGCGAAACTGTACAGAGGGGACCAGGAAAGGTAGACATCTTAAACAAATACTTCTGCTCAGTCTTAACAGAGGATGGGGACGGACTGCAAAAAAGTAACAGGAGCCATGGGGGGTGCTAGTCCTTTTTCAGAGGCAAAGAGTCCTGAAGGCACTCACTAATCTAGATATGGACAAAGTGATGGGGACAGGTGGGGAGCATCCAAGAGTGTTGAGAAAGCTCAGGGAAGTACTGGCTACACCTCTATCAGTCCTTTTTAACTGATCACTTGTTCTAAAGGGCTGGAGGAGGGCAGACATAGTCCCACTTCACAAAAGTGGTAATAGGGAAGAGACAGGAAACTACAGGCCAGTCAGCCTGACATCGGTGGTAAGAAAGTTAATGGAACCACTACTGTAGGAAAGAATTGTGGAATATCTCAAATCCAGCAAGTTACAGGACCCAAGGCAGTGTGGATTCACAATGGGGAGGTCATATCATGCAAATCTGATAGATTTGACTGGGATCAGAGAGGAGCGGTGGGCATGGTCTACCTGGATTTCAGTAAGGCATTTCAACACAGTTCCACATAGGAGACTAGTGAGCAATCTGGGGAGCTTAGGGGTGGGTAAAAAGGTAAACTGGGTAAGAAACTGGTTAGGAGATAGGAGACAGAGGGTGGTGGTAAATGGAGTTCACTCTGAGGAAGCGAGAATGACCAGTGGGGTACCTAAGGGATCAATGCTGGGACCAGTCCTCTTTAATGCTTTTATAAGTGACATTGCAGAAGAGCTGGAAGGGAAAGTCTGCCTCTTAGCACATACAAATATCTGTAACAGGGTGGATACTCCTGGGTGTGTGTGGAAAAGATGAGAAGTGACCCGAAAAAACTTGAGGAGTGGTCAAGGGTATGGCGGCTGGTTTCAGTGTGAAAAAGTGTAAAATGCTCTTGTGGCACAGAAATCCAGGGGTTGAGTACATCATGGGTGGAGTAGTATTGGTGGCAACCACGCAGGAAAAAGATCTGGCAGTAATTATATTGGAGGACCTAATGGTGGCTAGGCAATACGACAAGGCAGTTGGAGAGGGCTAGTGGATGCTGGAATGCATAACAAGGGGTGTCACCAGTAGAAAGAGGGAGGTGGTGCTACCACTGTATAGATCACTGGTTGGCCCCCACCTAAAGTACTGTGTCCAATTCTGGAGACCGCATCTCCAGAAGGAAACAGAATGGAGGCAGTTCAGAGGAGGGCAACTAAAATGCTGCTGGGGCTGCATCAAAGGTCCTAAGAGGAGCAACTAAAAGACCTCAACATGTACACCCAGGAAGAGAAGAGAGGAAGTGGGATATGATAGAGACCTTTAAATAGCTCACAGGAGTAAATAAGGTACAGAAGGGATGAATCTTTAAAAAAGTGCTCAAGAACATAGAATGTGCCAGCAGAAACAGACCACCCAGTTTATCTAAGTCTGCTCAAGTATGCAGCTAGCATCCCTAGTTTGCAACTGCTCCTCCCCTTTGTCATCCCACTGCCACCCCCACCTCCCCCATCGTCACTCTCCCATTCCCTGTCCCATGCCCTTTTAAAGTTGTTCCAGATTTACATACCACCCATTCTGGTAATGCGTTCCATTTTGCTACCACCCTCTCTGTGAAATAGTGTCTCCTCATTTCCCTCCTAAATCTCCCCCCCCCTCTATTATTAGCCCGTGCCCCCCTGGTCTCCTTCCCCCTTCTTAGCTTAAAGACCCCATCTGCCCCATCCTTATTGATCCCCCTCAGATACTTGAATGTCTCTATCATGTCCCCCTGTCCCTTCTATCCTCCAGAGTGTACATATTCAGGTCTCCCAGCCTGCTGTTATAGTCTCTCTCCATTCCACATATCATCATTGTTGCCCTCCTCTGCACCCCCTCCAGTAGCCTGATATCATGCTTTAGGTATGGCCTCCAAAACTGCACACAATACTCTCAGTGTGGCCTTACCAGTGACCTGTAGAGGGGCAAGATCACCTCTCTTCGTCTGGACAAAAAACCCTCACTATGCACCCCAGCATTTTGTTTGCTTTTGCAGCTGCTCTCCTGCACTGGGCAGTGTTGTTCATGGTCCCTGTTATCATTACCCCTAGGTTCTTCCCTCCTCAGTGATCCCCAGCTTAACCCACCCCCCAGCCAGTATTCTCTCCTTGGGTTCTTCGCCCCGAAGTGCATAACCTTACACTTCTTTGCATTGAACACCAGATGCCACCTCTCTGACCACTCTTGCTTAGGTCCCCCTGCAGCTGCTTCCATCCTTCCCCTCCATCCACCACTGCTTCGATTTTGGTGTCGTCAGCAAACAGACTTACCTTGCTCACCACCCCATGTGCAATGTCTGATATGAAGAGCCCGAATAATACTGGCCCCAGCACAGAGCCCTGTGGCACCCCACTCATCACTGGCCTTGGAGTAGAGAGCTCCCCTCTCACCACCACCCATTGCAGCCTCCCACTCAGCCAGCTTGTAATCCAGTTCATCATTTTTGCCCCTACCCCTCCACCAGTTAGTTTCCCCCCAAGCCGCCCATGAGGCATCAAATCGAAGGCCTTGCTGAAGTCCAAGTAAAGAACATCCACTGCATGACCCATATCCAGCTCACCTGCCACCCAGTCATAATATTGTATCAGGCTGGTTTGACAAGATTTCCCTGAAATGAATCCATGCTGCCTCACATCCTGGAGGCCACTGTCCTCCAGGTATGACAACAATCTTTCCTTTAGTATCATTTCCATGAGTTTGCACACTATGGAGGTGAGACTTACCGGATGATAATTACCCAGTTCATCCCTTGGTCTGCTCTTGTGTAATGGTACTACATGTGCCATCCTCCAGTCCAGTGGCACACATCCCGACTCCAGTGAGGTGCTGTACAGATCTGCCAGTGGCTCCGCCAACACCTCCACCATCTCCTCAGCACCTGGGCTGGATACCATCTGGCCCTGGTGCCTTGTCTCACCTAGTGCCCTCAGTCCCTCTAGGACTCTACTTGCCTCAATTCTTCCATCTGTTGCCTCCTCTCCCCGTCCCCACCCTCCCAGTCCATGGTGGTAGCGGTCCCCCCTTTTCTTCCTTGAACAATGAGCAAAAGTATTCATTCAGTGCTTCCACCTGCTCCTCCCCTTTTTCTTCCACTCCCCACCCCTTTTTATCCTCACTATTGTCTCCTTGCACTTCCTTTTCTCCCTCATGTATCTGAAAAGGTCCCCCCCCCCGTTAATTCCCTGCACTAATCACAGCTCCCTCTGGGCCTTGGCTTCTCTCACTTTTCTGGTCACTTCCCTGGACCATCTTGCATACTCCTCCCTGTCCACCTCTTTCCCCGTCCTCCTATACCTCTGGTGTGCCTCTCGTTTTGCCCTCACCTCCACTACCTCACTGTTCAACCAGCATGGTTTTCTTGCTCTGCTCCTCTTATTCTGTGTCTTGGTGCAGGCTTCTGTTGCCTCTGTAATCCCCCGTTTAATAATATCCCATTTCTGCTTCATGTCCATCTCCTGCCTTATGCCCTCCAGTTTCCCTTTCAGTACTGTCTGCATCCTCCCGGAGTCCATCCCCCTGAAGTTTACCACCCGAGTAACTGATTTCTCTGGCTCCCCACACATCGTGATATTAAATCATGCTGTTTGGCGATTGCTGTTGGCTAGTGGGTCCTCCACCTTTATTTCCCTTACTGCCTCCCCATTGGACAATACCAGATCTAAAGTGTTCTTTAGCCTAGTAGGTACACTAACCAGCTGTGTCAGAAGACCCTCCTGGATCACGTCCAGGAGTACTTGCTCCCTAGCACTGGAGGTGACCTGAATGCTCCAGTCAACCCCCAACAAGTTGAAATCCCCCACGATGATCACTTTCCCTTTTCTACATACCTTTCTGATTTGTCCTGCTAATTCCCTGTCAAGCTCCTCAGACTGGGACAGTGCCCTGTATACCACCCCAAACCTCAGTTTCCTATCCCTTGAATCTAGGAGCTGCAGCCAGGTTGCCTCTGTTCTCATTTCTTCCCCCTCATCCCTTGTGCATTTGATCCTGTCCCTCACATAGACTGCCACCCCACCTCCCCTTCCCCTCCTTATGGTCCTTCCTGTATAATTTGTATCCTGGGATTGCCAGATCCCAGTCCTGGTACTCAGTTGCCCACGTTTCTGTGACAGCTGCAATACCCACCCTCCACACTGCTAAGAGTGCCTGTAGCTTAGCTGATTTGTTACCTAAGCTTCTTGCATTCAGCGATACCACCCTCCCTCCTGCCTCCTTCGCTTCACTGGCCTCCATCTCCTCCCTGCTACTCCCTCCCTTTTCAGCTGCCCCGAACAAGGGGATATGATATGAAGCTGGAAGGGGACAAATTCAAGAGAGATGTGATAAAGTACTTCTTCACAGAAAGAGTGATGGATTCCTGGAACAGCCTTCCAGTGGAGGTGGCATGGGCAAAAACAGTGGTAAGTTTCAAGAATACATTGAATAGGCACAAGGGAATCATGGTTGAAAGGAAAGGGGGCGGGAGAGGAGCTGTAGATCAAAGTAGAGTCTGTGGTGGGAATGTAGGTGGATAAAGTGGGCTGACTGGGTGAGCCAAGACTCCTAGCAGTTCTCTGGGAGGAGAGGGAATGTTGTGCACCCCTACTTGGCAAACCAAGATGGGGGAACCAAGGTCCCAAAACCAGCATCCTGGAGTGACTCAAGGTCAGTTCGGTAGTGGGAAATGAAGGTGTGTGCTAACTTCCAGGTAGCAGCCCTACAGATCTCCTGTTTGGGCATATCCCTGGAAGCAGTCACTGAGTAAGCAGTATGTCTGGTGGAATGAGCACTAATCCCCGAGGGAGGCTCCCTACCAGCCAGCCTATAGCAGAGATCAATGCAAGATGTGATCCATCATGCAATCGTCTGCTTAGCTGCCAAACTGCTGGGTGCAGCTTTGGTGTAAGTGACAAAAAGCTGGCGAACCTATCTCCGAACTCCAGCTGTGTGCTCTATTTAACAGAAAAGCACCCTCCGCAGGTCCAGGTTGTGGAGCCTACACTCGGTCTCCGTCACCAAAGAAGAGCATGGTGTAACACACCGTTAAGTTAATCACCTGGTTAAGGTAAAACTCTGATATCACCTTCGGGAGGAACTTTGGGTTGGGGCGAAGGATGCCTTGTTCTTGTGGAAGACTAGATAAGCAGAGTCCATTTAAAGCACCTGGAGCTTCCCAGTCCTTTTGGGTAACATAATGACTACCAGGCAGGCCATCTTCCATGACATGCATCAGCTCGAAAGGCTTGTTGTCGCTCGCAGTCCCAGTTGAGAAAGGGACCAGAGGTAGTCCAAGATGCTAGCCACAGGACAGGCAAGGGGATCCAGCCTCTTACCTTGGCACCAAATGGAGAATCTCTTCCATTTAAAGGCATAGGCTTCACAAGTAGACTCTTTCCTGGAGGCATCCATCATATGGAGGACATCCTCTGAGAGATGCAAGGCCTGCAACTCAAGCCACTCAGGAACCAGGCTGTGAGGTGTAGGGGAGCGAAGGTCTGGGTGCAGGACCATTCCCTGAAGTCTGGTCAGCAGGTCTGGGCAAAGAGGCAGTTGCTGCAGAGACTTGCTGTTGAGGTTGAGGAGATCCAGCTACCTGAACAGCCAAGGTCAGTCTGCACTTATCAGGATCATCTATGCCTTGTCCTTTCTGACCTTGACCACCACTTTGTGGGCTGGGGGAAAGCTGGAAAGATGTACACGAGGCCTGGGCCCAAGGCCTTGTGGAGGCATTCCCCATCAATGTCATGGACTGTGGGAAGCAAATATGAAACAGCTTCAGTCTGGCATTCTCCCAGGAGGCAAAAAGGTCCACAAAGGGTAATCACCACAGGAAAAACAGGTGGTTCGTCACCTCCTGATTCAGAGACCATTCATGCAATGGTTCTCCCACTCACTTGAGAGTGTCTGCCAGCTGACTGTTCTCTCCTGCAACATGGATCACCAGGAAATCTGCACCCAAGCTCCGCACAAGTGTCCAGATGTGGAGGGCCTACTGACACGGGAAGGAAGTGTGTTCTGACCTGTCTGTTTAGGTAGAACATGGTCGTGGTGTCCATCTGGACTTGTACAACCTGACCCCTGATTAGTGGATCTAATTCTGTAAGAGACAAGCACACTGCACCAAGCTCCAGCAGGATGATGTGGTGATGGGTCTCCCTGGGTGACCAGAGCCTGTGAACCCCACCCCAAATATGCATCTGTCATTACATGGTGGTCAGTTCTGGGCAGACAAACAGGATTCCTTCCTCTACATGCTCTGGGACTAGCCACCACTGGATGGCATCTTACATCAGCTGGGTCACCATCACCAGCTGGTCCAAGTTTCCTAGGCACTGGGATATAGAAACAGAATTTGATGGCAGATAAGGACCGCTTGACCAGCCTAGTCTGCTAATTTTCCTAACCTACTGTAATACTGCAGACCCTACCTTCCCTAACCACTAAGATTCCCTTACGCCTGTCCCATACCTTCTTCAATTCCATTACAGTTTTTGCCCCCACCACCTCCGCTGGATGTTTTTCCAGGCATCCACCACTCTTTCTGTGAAGAAGTACTTCCTCATGTTTCCTCTAAGTCTATCCCCCTCCAGCTTAATAGCATGCATCTTGTTCTTCAGCATCTTTCTTTCATAGTAATCATAGAAATGTGTCAGCAAAAAAGGCCCATCCTGGCCCATCCAGTCTGCCTATCTCCCCCCTCCCCTACTTGTCACCAGTGCACAAGGAGTGTATCCTCTGTCCTCTAACCAACCCCATATGTCTATCCCACACTCCTTCGAATCCCTCCACCGTTTTGACACCTACCACCTCCTCAGGTGATCTGTTCCAGGGTTCAACTACTCTCTCACTGAAATAACACCCCCTTACATTACCTTCCAATCTTGAAGTATGACCTCTTGTTTTAACTCCTACTTTCCTTTTAAATAGACTTCCTTCCCTCACTTTATTTATCCCCTTCATGTACTTGAATGTCTCTATCATGTCTCCTCTCTCTTTCCTAAACTGCAGTGGATACAGATTTAATTCTGACTTTATTCTATTAGGGGACTTTAACTCACCAAACGTATGTTGAACTATACTAAGTGCAAATAACATCTGGGAGAATAAATTAATACAATTTACTGTCCTAAATTATCTGGAATAAATTGTGGACAAACCAACAAGGAAAGAAAGTATATTGGACTTAATATTTACAAATATCAGAAATTATGATCTCAGCCCTGTGATTCAGGAACCCCTCGGAGACAGTGATCATTGTGTAGTTTCCTGGAGCTTCTCTAACATAAATATCAATGCAACTGGTAACTCCACTATCAAAAACTTCAGTAAAGCAGACTATGGAAAGATTAAACATTTCAAACAACATGAAGTCTTGCTGTAGTCAGACATAATGCAGTTAGCCCCAGCACTTGAACTGCCCCGGAGAGGGAAGAGTTAACTCCATGCAGAAGCATGGGACGTTGATCTCGAGCTCGGTTTTCAAACCTCTGTCAGTGGTACTTACCAGTGCAACCATCAGATTCTTTACTCCGCCTAACAGTGAAGTCGCGCTGGAGATTCCTCTGCTCGGTTCGGTAAAAGTAAGGCGTTCGGTTTAAAACTTGTTCTTTATTGTTTTTTTCAGATTTCCAGCCTCTGTCTACGGTACAGGTAGTGTGGTAGACAGGTAGTGACTGTATTTTAATTTAAGTAACTTGTGGAAATTGTTGGTTTCTTCGGTTTCTTCCCGGTCGATCTGGTTAGGAACCGACCTTGTGTTTCCTTCTAATTTTAAATTTATTATTTTAGAGTGGTGTTACGGTACCGATCGGTTTCAAAAGAACTGAGTTTTTTCTCGGTCCTTTTCCAAACCTGTGATACGGTTGTTACCGATCAGTTGGTATTACCTGGCTTGAACGCTTCTATAGGGTAATTTTGGTAGGTTGGCCATGTCTGAGAAACCCAAAAAGAAAACCGGTCCCACTGGGTTTCAACACTGTACTGAGTGTGGGGAGGCCTTTGCCAAGGCCGCCCCCACCTCATCTGTGTTTATTATCTGGGGTTTGACCACCTCCAATCAGACTGCCAAATTTGCAAAGACGTTCCTAAAACCACTCTAGAAAAAAGACTGAGTAGATTGAAGGAAAGGGAGGCCGAGAATCCGTAGACCGGAAGGCCAGCCCGGTTGAGTTACGGCCGAACCTGAGGAAGTACCTACGGCCTGAGCAATACCTCCTCGGAGCAAGGAAACCGACTCAGAGGGTCAGTTCCATCAAAAAGTAAATGAAAGTCCGCGGTTGGATCAGTACGCTTACTCCAACCTCGACGAGATAGCCAAAGCGATTAGTATTGTCCAAACGCTTCGTCCGGTTCTGTCCAAACTGGTGCCGCCGGTTAGGCAGTCGGTTCAGTCGGAACTGGCTCCTTCAGATTACGATCCGAATGCTTTCTATGAGGAGTGGGAGGGAGACGAAGACTATCCCGATGATGACAACGATGACTACGACGGTGGGGGTCTGGATGTCCCCCAGACAGACCCTCTGATGTCTCCCCTCCCAGGCTTTCTGAGTCCCCTTCTCACTTCTTGTTTTACAAGAAGGTGGCTGAAACCCTCCAGCTCCCTTTGGTTGAAGCTACTGAGGAGGAAGAAGAGCCTGATTTTGTGGAGATGATGGACATCCCAGAGTCCAAAAGGTTGTCTATTCCCCCTTCACAAGTCCTTGAGGAAACAGACACAAAAGATTCTACAGACTCCTAACTCTTTACCTCCTGTAGATAAAAGAATGGACAGGAGATGCATGTTATCAGGCTCAGCTGCGGAGTTCCTTTATTCACATAGCAGCCATGTTGGGGTAGTGCAGGCTGCAGCCTGTGACAGGGCAAACATTCCTTTGGCTTCACACCCCCCAGACAAGGATTCCAGGAAAGTCAATGCCATGGCCAAGAAACTATACTTGGCATCCTCTTTGGGACTCAGGCAGGCAAATTATATGGCCTACACAGCCAGGTACCAGAAGTCCAGGTGGGATATGGTTCTGGAACTGGCTAAAAAGGCCTCCCCCCCCCAGCTAGCCAAAGAGCTGGAGGAGATGGCTGTGGATGGAATTGAGGCATCCAAAGTACAATTTCACACTGTTGTCGACTCCAGCGATGTGGCATCCAGAGTCATGGCTACATCTGTGTCTCTCAGAAGGCATGCTTGGCTCAGATGTACTAGCCTATCACAGGACACCCAGTCTAAGGCTATGGATTTTCCTGTAGTTGGTAACTCTCTGTTTGGGGGCAGACAGAGGCTTACATGAAGAAAATGGATGAATACAGAACCACTTACAGGAGTGCACAGGCCAAGGAAAGGCAAGCCACTCCTCAGAAGCAGCAGTCCAGGGGCAGGGGCAGTCCTTTTCACAGGCCCTTTTACCAAGCCCAGGCCTCCTCGTCTTACCCACAAAGGGTTTTTTCTGAGGGAGGGGTAGAAGGGGGATGAGCAGGGCTGCTTCTTCCTCCCAGTCTAAGGCTCCTGCCAAGCAGACACCCTGAGGTGTCAGCCCGGGTCGACTCTCCAATCCCAGTAGGAGGCAGGCTGGCTTACTACTTTCAGGCCTGGAAGTCTGTTACCTCAGACAAGTGGGTCCTGGAAGTAGTAAGCCAGAGACTAACCCCTCAACTTCAAAAAGGTACCCAAAAAGGAGGGCAAGTCTTTTCCACCTGCATCAGTTTCAGAAACCCTTGCCCTAGAGGCAGAGGTTTCCTCTCTCCTGGCTCTCAGAGCCATAGAGAAGGTTCCTACTCAACACAGGGGAAAAGGTCTGTACTCCAGGTACTTCCTCACCCCAAAGAAAACAGGGGAGTGGCAACCCATCCTGGATCTAAGGTATCTGAACAAACACATTTCAAAACCCAAATTCAAAATGGTAACTCTGGAAATAATCCTTCCCTCTTTAAGGCCAAGAGATTGGCTAGCATCACTGTACCTCAAGGATGCCTACTTCCATATCCCTATAAGGTGCTCCCAAAGAAAATACCTCAGGTTCGAGTTGCCTTCAGGCCATTATCAGCTCAAGGCCATGCCTTTTGGCCTAACATCAGCTCCAAGGGTGTTCACAAAGTGCCTTGCAGTAGTGGTGGCTTACCTCAGAAGACAGGGTATCACCATTTTTCCATATCTGGATGACTGGCTCCTAGTAGGGCAGTCTTCAGACCAGGTCAGGTCAGCTCTGCAAACTACTCAGGACTTGCTCGGTTCCCTGAGGTTTCTTCTCAATCTGCCAAAATCTGTCCTTGAACCAGTACAGCTTCTCACCTACATAGGGGTGGAACTGGATACTACCCAAGCAAAAGCTTTCCTTCCTCTGGCAAGAGTGAAGGCTTTGGTAGACCTCACTTCCTCCTTTCGGCCTCAGGTTTCTCTTCCAGCGAGACAGTTCCTCCAACTCCTGGGCCACATGGCAGCCTCCACTGCAGTGGTTCAGGGAGCCAGATTTCAGATGCAGGACATTCAGTTCCATCTAAGGTCCTTTTGGTCACAGAGAACAGATTCTCTCACCAAACTGATTCCAGTGACCCAAACTCTGGTCCAGGCTCTCCAGTGGTGGCTGGACCAGGACAACCTCAGACAAGGGGTTCCATTTCTCCCTCAACTTCCATCAGTAGTACTGACTACGGATGCTTCTCTCCTAAGCTGGGGAGCCCACCTGGGAGCCCTAACAGCTCAGGGGATCTGGTCCCCACAGGAGTCTCTTCTTCATATCAACCTCCTGGAACTCAGGGCAGTTTTTCTAGCCTTTCAGACCTTTTTGGATTCAGTCAAAGGCAAGGTGGTCCAAGTCAGGACGGACAACACTACCACAATGTGGTACATCAACAAGCAGGGAGGCACTCGGTCCATGGCCTTGTGCACAGAGGCTATGAAGATTTGGTCTCTGACCTATTGCCTTCGGACTTTCCTGGTAGCAGTTCATCTTCCAGGGAAGGACAATGTGCTGGCAGATGCCCTGAGCAGGATTTCACAGGGGCATCACGAATGGTCCTTGAATCCTCACATTCTGAGGATCATTTTCTCCAAGTGGGGCATTCCAGAAATGGATCTATTTGCAGCACCAGACAATCATCAACTTCCTCTGTTTTGCTGCAGACCTCCAGTCCTGGGGACAGTTCCCCAGGATGCCCTCATTCTGAACTGGAAGGGCAGGCTTCTCTATGCCTTCCTCCTTTCCCTCTCCTGTTCAGAGTTCTGATCAAGATAAGAACTCAACCCTGCACAGTGATACTGGTGGCTCCAGATTGGGCCAGACAACCCTGGTATCCTCTACTGCTGTCCTTGGCTGTCTCACGTCCCCTGTCTCTTCCCAGGAGATACAATCTTCTTTCCTCCTCCCGGGGCGAATTTGTACCCCAATCTCCAGTCTCTCAACCTCAAGGCCTGGCTCTTGAAGAGTTAGAATATGCAGCTCTACATCTGTCTCAGGGAGTTCTGGATATTCTGAAGGTCTCCAGAAAACCTTCCACTAGAAAAACTTACAATTCCAAATGGAAGAGGTTCAGTATTTGGTGCTGTCAGAAACGTATTGTGCCTGATTCTGCAGGCATTTCCACAACCTTAGATTATCTCGCTCATCTGAATAGTCTAGGCCTTAGGCCTGCCACTCTGAAGGTTCATCTAGCAGCTGTCTCTGCATTCCTTTCAGCAGGGAAGGGCTCTTCCCTGGCATCTCATCCTGTTTTCAGGATAGTTTTTCAAATGCCTGATTCACATTAACTCTCCCTTTAGGGAGCCTACTCCGCCTTGGGATCTTAATGTCTGCATTGCTCAGCTTATGCAGCCACCCTTTGAGCCTATGGCTTCAGCTGAATTGAAGTATTTGACCTGGATAACTGTGTTCCTAGTAGCTATTACTTCTGCCAGGCGGATTAGTGAATTACAGGCCCTGTCAGTTGAACCTGACTTCACATCCTTCCATAGGGATAAAGTGGTCTTAAGAACTAATTGGAGGTTCTTGCCTGAAGTGGTATCGGATTTTCACCTAAACCAGTCTATATCTCTTCCTGTATTTTTCACTGACCATTCTTCCCAAGGGGAAAGAAGATTACACAGTTTGGATGTTAAAAAGGCACTTAGCTACTACATAGAGCATACTAAGGCACACAGAAATGACTGTCTTCAATTGTTCCTCACTTATGGTGAAGTGGGGAAATGTACGCCTGCCACTAAGAGAACTATTGCCAGGTGGATTGTTTCCTATACACAATTTTGCTATGACAAATTGGGTAGAACACCCCCTTCAGACCTGAGGGCTCACTCGACCAGGGTTACAGCTGCTACTCTAGCTGCGGCCAAAGATATACCCTTGTTAGAGATCTGTAAAGCAGCCACCTGGAAAACAATACATACATTCACCAAGCATTACTCTCTGGACATCCAGGCTAGGAGTGATTCTAGGTTTGGCACAGCAGTACTGCAGAGGCTGTTCCCAAAGTAGGTTCTGCATTCCCTCCTCCATAGAGAACTGCTTGGTAGTCTACATTATGTCTGAATACAGCAAGACTTCATGTTGTTTGAAGAAAAAAATTACTCACCATAGTAATGTTGTTTCTTCTAATGAAATCTTGCTGTATTCAGACCTCTCCCCCTGCCTCCCCTCTCAGAACCTGTTTTTGGGAAGTGGATTGGTAGGCACAGTGTTGCACCTCAGGGGTGTACCTTGTACCCTCCCTCTTGGTGGGGTAATTGTTATGTTTTTCCTTTTTGTGTTGTATAGTTTGAATTGTCACTACCTTATTTCTTCTTGGGTTCGAGTCTTTTTTGGACCCCAAAAAAGTATTTTGCCTTTGGGCTATGTGTTAAAAGAATTTCCACATTTTAGTGTTAAGTTAGTTACTTGCTCATAAGAATCTG
Source organism: Neoceratodus forsteri (assembly GCA_016271365.2). Classification (NCBI taxonomy): domain Eukaryota; kingdom Metazoa; phylum Chordata; order Ceratodontiformes; family Ceratodontidae; genus Neoceratodus; species Neoceratodus forsteri. Next base: position 1,630,974,112 of record CM057453.1, read on the forward strand.
ATGGTTGCACTGGTAAGTACCACAGACAGAGGTTTGAAAACCGAGCTCGAGCTCAATGTTCCATGCTTCTGCATGGAGTTAACTCTTTCCTCTCCGGGGCAGTTCAAGTGCTGGGGCTAACTGCATTATGTCTGAATACAGCAAGACTCCATTAGAAGAAACAACATTACTATGGTGAGTAATTTTTTCTTCCTTTCCAATTGGGATTGGTAAAAGGAACTAAGTGACCTGGCAGTCAATGACATGTGGGAGGCTATCAATCACTGCATAGAGACCTGGGTACCGAGGCACACTAAACATAATAGCAAAAAGAGAGTTCCTTTATGGTGGAAGACCAAAATTAAAAGAAAATTTATAAGATTTATGCAAGTATTCTGGCCCATAGACTTCATTACATCCTCCCCTCATTAATACATCCAGATCAGTCAGGATTCATTAAAGGTAGACAGACAATAGACAACATTAAACGTACCTTATATCTTATTGACCATGCCCAATCCACGAAATCCCCCCCTCTTGATACTAAGTCTAGATGCCCAAAAGGCTTTCGATATGGTCTCTTGGGGGTTCCTCCAGGCTGCCTTACAAAAATGTAACTTCCCTGGCCCTTTTATGGATGACATTAGAGGAATATACGCTGACCCGGAGGCAGTCGTGAGACTGAATGGATCACATTCTGACCATTTTCCTTTATTTAGGGGTACCCATCAGGGCTGTCCCCTTTCCCCATATCTGTTTGCTCTTTTTGTCGAGCCCATAGCCCAGCTGTTCTGACAAACCCCTCATCTTTGTGGGTATAGAGTCTCAGAGTCATCCTGTCACAAAATAGCCTATTATGCCGACGATCCCCTTCTTTATATCACCCACCCCGATGAATCATTACAAACTCTAACCTCACTATTGAGAGAAATAGAAACTCTCACAGGTTATACCATCAATCAAAATAAATCAGAGACCTTACTTATACAACCCCCTTTGCCCCAGGATCTTATCCAGAGATACCCTTATAAATGGGACAAACCCTTCATAACCTACCTGGGAATTAAAATCCCCCAGAACTTTTCTAATTTATACTCTGAATTATTCTTCTACACTCTCAAAAATGAATTCGGACTTGGTGAGATGGACCCCTTTCCCTCTTTTCCTGCTGGCTAGGGTCCAATCCATCCAGATGAATTCCCTTCTGAAGATGCTCTACCTAATGCAAAATATTCCACTACCTCTTACAATGAAGGATATTCAGGACTGGGACTGCTCTGTCAGCCGGTTCCTCTCGGTAAATCAACAACTCAGATTAGCACTTAGTAAGTTCCAATGCCCCAAGGAGAGGGGAGGACTAGCTCTTCCTTGCATCCTTAATTATTGGATAGCAGCTCTGCTTACACGTATAACAACTTGGTTTTTACCCCAGGCCCAGGCTCTACCCTGGCTCATAGTGGAACAGACTGTGGCAGACTGTCCTTTAAATTATTCTCGAGTATTTCAGCCCTACAACATAGCCCAGATGCAACGCAGGTCCAGATTCACTAGAGGGCTGCTTCAGAGCTGCGTAAAATTGCTTACCTGACCGACTAATAAATTTCTGTCAACCTGGATGGGTATTTCAGCTGAAGACCCACCATGGGCCCCAGCACGATCTGATGTCACCATCCAGAACTGGGCTCGTCCAGGCCTACAACACTCATATCAATTCTTTGACAATGACATCTTTAAGTCATTTAATCAAATTAAACAGGAATTTTCCCTAAACAAGAGTGACTTCTTCTGGTTCTTACAAATCCGGCACTTCTTGGATGCTAAAATTGGCCTAGATGTTACCACCCAGATTATCCCCCCTCTATGTCCCTTATTGCTCCAGATGGCAGGGGGCAGAGACCGTAGCCACTTAGTCTTCCGATTCTATAAGGCTCTACAGTGGACCCCTGCACAGATTATGGAACTGGTGCAATTCCACTGGGAGGCCGAGCTTCAGGTTGAACTGACCCAGGAGGATTGGCTCCAGATCTGGCGGAGGCAACATAAAACATCCAGTTCATATACCTGGAAAGAATTCTCCTGGAAGGTGGTGTCCAGATTTTTTCGCACCCTCCTGATTGCTGCCAAATACTCAGTTGGAGGAGATTCCTCCTGCTGGTGACGATGCGGCTGTGAGGTGGCTACACATGCGCATATCCTATGGTCATGCCTGGTACTGACAACTTACTGGTCTCTGATAAAGAATAGAGTATTAGACCTCTTCCCCAGCCTGGGCAACCTTTCCCCAGCTATAGGGATTCTCCTTCATTACCCACGTTACTTTAAGGATCCACACCAAGTATACCTCCTTAACATTTTGCTAGGCGTAGCCAAGAAATGTATTACTAGGCTATGGCTCCGCCCACAGCCCCCTACTATCTCAGCCTGGGAAGATACAGTATATGATGTGTACAAACTGGAACACATGACGGCCAGACTACAAAATAAAGTCCCAGAATGAATGAATCGCTGGAACATCTGGTTTCTTAGTATTTCCCAACTCAGAGCAGACCAGCCCCCTTAGAGGCCTGTCGTCTGTCAGGGCAGACATCTTTGACTATTCTGTGAGGTTCCCATCAGCCCTATGTCCCCTTCCCCGGGGACCTCCCTTTGATTGGGACACCATTTGACTAACATTTTGATAGGGACTGCGTCCTCCTGGGCTCCTCAGACTCCTCCCTTTCCCCTAGAAAGGAATTGCAAATGTGGCTTAATCATTTTCACTCAGAAAATATTTGAATGACTGTTATAACCTTGTACTTGTAACCTAGTGTAACAGGGTGCCCCTGTTATGAATGATTAGTCCTGAAATAAAATGTGTAACCCCCTAATATATTATTTTCATGCTTTCCTACATCTTTTTTTCCTCCTTCCTTTGCTATTTTTCGTGTCAGAGTGGCCAACCTGGCATATCTTTATTAACTTTATTGTCCCTTTAAATCCTACTTTCCTCATTATTGCACATTAATAGTATCTCCTTTTATTTATAAAGGAACCTTCTGGTTTAATGAAAACAAATGCTAATGTACAAAATGAATGTCTTTTTCTTTACCTGAAATCCTGATCATTTGGGGAAACTCCTACCATAGGGCGGTCAGCCCAGGTAATGATGGCTCTTGTAGGAAGCAAGAGAGATGAGGTGACTACAGGTGGGAGGAGTTATGCTCTAAATGAGGTAGAAACCCCCTAATTAAGGTTTAGATTATCTAAAATTGATATTTTAAAATATATTCACAGAAGGAATATAACATAAATGCTTGTTTTTCCTGTTGTATAAAAATAATCCAAGATAGCCTTAGATAGGACCACATAAAGGTCTATCTGTCTGCTATGTACTAAGGGGGATTTTCTATCGGATTCAGCTGTACTGTTCTGTGAGTTCCTCTGAAGATGGGCTCCTCAGCCGGTGCAGGTCGCGAGAGCAGAGTCGTGGGAAGCCCTCCCCCCCCGAAGCAATCGCTCAGTCGGTGAGCTCCTCTAAAGGTGGGCTCCTCAGCCGGTGCAGATCGCGAGGGCAGAGTCGTGGGAAGCCCTCCCCCCAGCAATCGCTCAGTCGGTGAGCTCCTCCTCAGCTGGTGCAGGTTGCGAGGGCAGAGTCGTGGGAAACCCTCCCCCCCCCAAAGCAATCGCTCAGTCGGTGAGCTCCTCCTCAGCTGGTGCAGGTCGCGAGGGCAGAGTCATGGGAAGCCCTCCCCCTCGAAGCAATCGCTCAGGTACGGACACTGGACTCACGCCGCTCACACAAAGGAGACCAGGTCCCAAAGCAAAGACTTGGCGCCATTTTTCACACCTGTATTACCTTAATTTAGGTCAACCCAGCAGTATTACCTTAATTTAGGTCGACCCAGCAGTGTAGATTGTTTTTGTACTCTTAAATCTGCTCAAGTTTACACTGTGTTTTGCCTTTGTTGCTCATGGTACTTTAATTAAGTCATCCACAATACCACTCGTTTTTAGCCTTTTTACTAGCACCTTAATGAATTCAGTCTGCTGTGTACTAAGGGGGATTTTCTATCTGACTCAGCTGTACTGTGTAACTATATTGTCGGCCTGCCACATGCTCCTAAAGGAGCCGTTCATTTTTACCTTTACTTTGTCTGAGATGAACTAAGGGGGATTCTTAGGGGGCCTTCGATTTGAACTTGTTACAGCCTCCTTAGCCTGCATGTAAATGTATTTTGGTGGATTTTAAAAAGCTGGCCTGCTGAATCCTCACTCGATTGGACCTGGGCCCACGATATTTCCCTACTACATCATAATCATTGTGTGCTAGGCTTGCTATATAATAATCTACCTGTTTCCTCTCTCCGCAGTCGGTGAGCTCCTCTGAAGGTGGGCTCCCTCAGCCGGTGCAGGTCGCGAGGCAGAGTTGTGGAAGCCCTCTCCGAAACAATCGCTCAGGTACAGACACTGGACTCGCGCTGTTCCACAGAAAGACCTGGTCCCAAAGCGCACCTCCACAGTCACTCTTGTGAGCTGCTCCCCAATGCCCTCCTACCCTTTGCTGGTGTTTAATATATAGTAGGAGAGTCGCGTAACCATAGGTGTCTCGCAAGGCATTTTTTACTAAGTACAGAGTTTCCTATTTGCTCGTTATCAGGTTCAGCCTCTAGAGGTGGCCCCCTGTGCCTATATCCTATAACAATCTCACTGCTCCGTTTAATTCCTTACACTTTAGCAGCATACTTACTACCTCCTTGACAATCCTACTACCTTTTCCCCTGCTTATCATGTCTCACCTACACATACTCTACCTTCCCTCCATTGCTCTCGTGCTATGGGTACTCTCTGTTCCCTCTGGTCCTAAACTACTTATGTCACCCTACTCATCATACTCACTAAATAACTTCCACTTCTCTAACCTCCTATCTGACCCATTACCCAGACATAGCTCTCTCCCTAAATTCGGGCTTGTCCTCAAACAAATTGTGTCCTTTCTCAAATACTTCTTGGGCAGGTTCTCTTTTCACCCGGTACATGTTACCTGGGTTTATATTACTGAGTCTCTTTGGATTGTTGCAATTTCCCTTACCCTTGCTGGAGATATTGAGGTTAATCCAGGTCCTACGCCTCACAATAATCCCTCTCTGCCCCTCTACTCTCCACGCCTGCCTCATTCTGCTGGCCTCTCCTTTGCCCACATTAATGCAAGGAGCCTATTGGCCAACCGCCCAGATCTGGAGGCTTGGACTAGTACCAACAACCCTGACATCCTTGCTATTTCTGAGACCTGGCTTAAGCCTTCCTTTGATGACTCCCAGTGCTCCCTCCCAGGTTACAACCTGTTATGGGTTGACCGCCCCACTTCCAAAAGAGGTGGTGGACTTGCTCTCTACTATAAACCGCAGCTAAACATCACTCTACTCCCAGCTCCCCCACTTGCCAACTGTGAAGTACTACATTCTCTACTACTGCTTGGGGGTATAAAGAAACTACACATTTTCTGTACTTAAATACCCCCCAGATATGCCAGGCTTGGGATCGAGGAGTTCATGGATTATCTACTAGCCGTGTCTGGAAAAAATGATATCATCTGTCTTGGCAATTTCAATTTGGACTGGCTCGGCCCTTCCTCTGGGTTCCTATCCTCTCTGACTAGCAAGGCTAATCTCTCTTAACTTGTACAGGAACCAACCAGAATCTCCCATAGTGGAACTAGTGCTACCCTCCTGGATTGGATTCTTACTGATAGAAGGATGCCTTTTCCTCTGTGGGTGTTCTCCCAGACACTATTAGTGATCACTACCCTGTGTACTGTATTTGGGATAACTCCGCCCCCTCTTTCCCCGCCAAAGTGTTAACTTTTTCCAACTTCTCCAACCTAAACTTAGATAAATTTTTACATGATCTTAACTCTATTGACTGGTCCCCTATTTACACCACTAATGACATAAACATTGCCACAAAGTATTTTAACAGCTCCCTTCTTGCGCTGCAAAATAAACGTATCCCTATTACCACAAGAAGAGTTAAAGGAAAACCACAAAATAAGGCTAACGCCCTGCTTCACCTTCAAACTCAGGGATAAAATGTGGTCTTCCTGGAAGTCTTTCCGCCTTCCTACGGATTTTGATGCCTCACAGAACATTCGTAATAAATGCAAAAGGAGTCTGCCTTGCCAAGAGCTACTACTTCAAGAATCTCCTTAAAGCCCTCCACATGTCCAAAAAAATACTGGTCCCAAATCAAGGAAATTCTTGGGAACAACAAGCCCTCTACTCCTACTAATATGCACATTAATGATGTCCACTGCAACCACCCTCTCACCACTGCCAATGCCTTACACTCCCTCTTTTCCTCCCTTCCTACTTTAGCCTCTCCTACGCTCCCCAATCCTGGGTTTGTCCCTTCGACTTGCTCCCCTACACTACCTTCTCTGGTGCTGGCTCAGGTCACCTACCAGCAAGTTCTGGACCTACTCAAATCAGTTCCTGTTACGGCAGCCCTGGCCCTAATGGATTGCACCCATGGATTATCAGGCTGTTTGCTGCCTGGCTTGCCTAGCCCATAACAAGGCTTTTCAACCTCTCGATTAGCACTGCCACTATCCCCCTGATCTGGAAATCAGCTAGAACTATCCCTGTCTATAAGAAGGGTGATGCTAAACTTCTGATAAATTACCGACCCATCTCTCTACTCCCCACTCTTAATAAGCTTCTGGAGAAACTCATCCATCGACAGGTCTCCCGATCACCTCAGTCACCATAATCTTCAGTCCCCTCCCAACATGGGTTTAGGGTGGGGCATAGTGGTGTTCTAGGAATCTCTAAGTGTCACAGAATTTTGCGAGAACTTGCACCCACTGCAGAACCCTCATGTGCCACAGAATTCACTCTTCTTGGTGAGTTTTATTAATATTTCTGTTTATCCATAGAATCTGTTTCCTTCCCTCTTGTTATATCAAAACCCTCATATGCTCAGAATGTGATGTTATCATGGCTATAACATCATACATTAGCTAATGAAATGGCTGCATTCTGCAACAGAAATGAACAGTCACTCATCTACCACAGCTCCCACTGCCAGAAACGGTGGCACAGCACTTCAGGCATGGTGATAGTTGCTCAACCTGCACTACAGTCTAATACAATTTTCAGTCTTACATTGTTGCACTAGGGCCAACTTAAACAAAACCTTGTCAATAGCACTGACCTGTTAAGTCCATACTTCACTTTGTACAAACCTATTTGTGCCTTTAAGGTACAGAAATGCCATCTGAAATGAATAACTGGTAAAATGAATTTAACTGTCATTTTTTAAGTAAAATAAAGTAATTATGCTCGGAAAAGTGGAATATAATAATGTAGAGACCTGTTGAAAGAATAGACCTGTTAAATAAATAATTACTAGTATGCATTTTGCCAGGGTTATTGATTACATATTGTCATTGGTTGATAGAATCACCTAAAAGTTATGGAAAAATGTTGTGTGCAGGGACAGCTGTTGGGCCAGAGGTAGCATGTTGTGTTTCGTGCTGGCAACCCAGGTTCAGAGATTAGCTCTGGGAGCTGGCTGGGCAGCACAAGGATTAATGAGCACACATCACTGCTCGGAGCCTGGGAAGGTATGGTGCAGTGTCTGTCACATGGTGGACACATTGTGATGGGCTGGAGAGCACTATCTCACTATCGGTTCACATGCATGTCATGGCCTGATGGTGTTACGCAGTGTGTCAGGGAAAACAGGTTGACATGAAAAATGAGTTTTTCAGTAACTCCTCTATTCCATTTCCAATGGGACCTGTATGAATGAGGATGCAGGTTCATGGGAATTAAAAAACAAAACAAAACAAAAAACTATATATATATATATATATATATATATATATATATATATATATATATATACACACACACATATACAGTATCTCTGTCTTCTCACACACACACACATTTGTATGTATGTTACAGATTGCATATAAATATATGTGATACAGATGGAACCTCATGAGTGGTGTAGAAAGCGCATACAAATATACAAGTGATAGACAGTGGAAACCTCATTAGTGGGATAGATAGCATGCATATAGAAATACATTACTTATCACATAAGATCCCCTCTGCATATCTCATTTATGCAACAGGCTAGGACCTTAAGGGAGAGACATTTGTTTTGCTTTTTTAGGCATAAAATATTTTTATAAGTCTGTTATTTTTGAACTAGTGTTACTGTGCTTTCCACCATCCTGATTGCTATAAAAACTGTCATGAAAGTGAAGTCAGGATGACAAGCTGACACTGTGATGTGGTTGGTTGTTAGTGCCGCAGAAGTTCCGCAGAAATTACAAACCACCGCCGCAGAAGTTCTGCGGCAAATGGTAGTCTTGCCGCAGAACTTGGTCCCACTGTGCCGCAGAAAAGTAGGGGCCTTGGGCATAGTACTACTACAGCACTGACCCTCCTCATGAGTGATATCAAAAGCAACATGGATAAGGGCCTGTTCACTGGTGCAGTGTTCATTGACCTGTCCAAAGCTTTCGATATGGTTTACCACCTGCTCCTGCTGTCCAAACTAAGAGACATCGGTGCTTCTGAATCCACCCTATCTTGGTTTAGTAGCTACCTGGAAAACCGCTCCCAGGCTGTTTCCTACTGCAAAACTCTTTCCTCCCCATCCCATACTCCGGTGTTCCTCAGGGTTTGATTCTTGGTCCTCTCTTCTTCTCTTCCTAAACGATATCTGTAGCACGTCCTTGACAGCAACCACCTCATGTATACAGATGACATAGTGCTCTACCAATCTGCCCAAACTGTTGTAGATATTAACCATAATCTCACACAGGATTTTCAATCTCTCCAATCCTGGCTCTCTGCCAACCAACAAATCCTTAACATAAGTAAAACAGAGGCCATGCTGTTCGGGTCATCTAAAAAAGTGCGCTTAGAATCCTCTAAACTCCTTGTCCTCAGTCAGGAGGGGACACCTGTTACTAATGCGGTGACTATCAAATACCTTGGGGTCACGCTTGCCCTCTTATGATTTTCCTTGCATATCAATGAGGTGTGCCGGGCCGTTAATACCAGAATAAGCGCTGCCTATCATGGTATGCAGCACTCACTCACCCCTCTGACAGGTTAGCAGTAGCTAAGGAGCGCATTACTCCCGCAACTTCTTTATGCCCTCCCTGTTCTCTTCAATATTAATACCAGTGTGCTCAGCAAATGGGACACTTCCTACAACAATATATGTAGGTTTGTCTTATCTGCCCCTCGACTGACGCATCACTGCTTGCTCTACTCTGGCCTACACTGGCTATCTCCCAAAGACCTCCGCTCTTACTCCCTAGGGTGCTTTATTGATTCGCTCACTAGACCCCCCAGCCCGTCCTCCCTAAGGGACTTGCTTACCCCTATCTCACGTGTCCACTCGCTCAGGTCCTCATCTGTCCCCAAGCTATCAGTCCTGCCATGTGCTACAAAATTGGGGGAACAGGCCTTTGCTTATTTTGCCCTTAACTTCTGGAACTTGCTTCCACTCCTGGTTCAACACTCCCCCTCCCACCATTCCTTTAAGCAGTCGCTGTTCTCACACCTCTGTGCACTTGGAATTTGTAAATGTAATTAACTGTGTGTCTCCTCCCCATTTCTTCTGTTTTGGGGACGTCGAGGCATTGCCTATTCTTGTTGTATCTTGATTTTGTTTAACTTATTGTCTACTGTTTAGTATTTATGTCATATGTGTTCTCCCATACTGTTGTGACTGTATTTGATTTGTTGATACTGTGCTAGTGTCTTGATTTTATTACTCTTGTTGTACTCTCCCGGGTCGTGCCTGAAAATAGGCAGGACTGTTGCCTAGTGTACTTACCCGGTTACCAAAAGCTAATAAATAAATATTTCATGTTAAGTGGGAGATCACCTGATTATAATGTCACCCTGGGAATTCCTATAAAACCTGCCACCAGGGGGCTAAGAAAGTGTGTGTGGATCAGTATCTTCTGGCCATCGAGGGAGAAGGAGCTAATGTGAGTACTTACACACTGTGCTGGATATTTAATCTACAGAAGAAAGACAGGAGTCTCGAGGAGAAATATTTCCTGATGTTTTGAATGGTGTGATGGACTAACACTCAGTTTTTCTTTCTGTAAATATCTTTTTAATTTTTTTTATATTTTTGTTAAGTTTGCAAATAAATTGATAAACACATTTATTGTGTTTTTTATGCACTAAATATTACCGTCTGGTGTCTGTCATTTATCCCGCACCTTCTACACTGGTGTCAGAAGTGGGACAGACCTGGCAAGTCGAGGCTGACCAGGAGGCGCTACCGGGGGGGTATTGTTCCGATATACCCTGACAGATGAAAGAAGGGGACCAGACAGACCTCGGTGCATATCACCTGACACGATCGGTAACTGAAACAACTGGGATTAAATTGTTAGGTACTGGAGCCAGACCCAAAATGAAGAAACCAGAAGACGATATTGAAGAGGGAGATGATGCACAGAAGCCAAAAGAGAGACAGATGACCCCAGCCCTGGATGATCTGAGTGAGTTGCTGAAGTGGCTCTGTCTGAGTTAGATTGAGATGGAACGACAAGAAGAAGAGGACAGACAACAGAAGGATGATGATCGACGCATCCAGGCAGAAGAAAGAAGACGGCAGGACGTAAAATGGAATGATTCCCTGAAAGCCATACAGGACATGGATCAAGGTCAGGCAGATAGAACTGGGCCCAGAGACAAAGCTAACTAAATTGTCAGAGAGTGATGACATTGAGGCATACCTTACCACAATCGAGAGGATAGCCCAAACTTGTGTATGGCCTCGGGATCAGTGGGTGATAAGACTGGTACCCTACTTATCTGATAGAGCCCAGTTTGTATATAGCCAACTGAGTGGGACTGATGCTAATGACTATGATAGAGTAAAAGAAGAGATCTTAAGACGGTATAATATCAGTACTGAGACCTATCATCCAATTTGTCAGCGTTTTCACGCTCAGAAAATGGCCCACTATGATACCCCAAGGGAAACATATGCTTGTCTCAGAGATTATTGTGGTAAATGGCTACAACCGACGACTAAGACTATTGATCAGATTATGGAGTTAATAATCAATGAACAGTTCATTCAGGTTTTATCACTGGATGTACAGTTATGGGTTAAGGAGCACAAGATAGAGACAGTGGAGGAAACCATTAAACTGGTGGAGGGCTACTTGGCAGCTCATCCCACCAGCCTAAGGGGACAACAAGGTAACCCAGGACCATCTACAGCTCCAGTAAGAATTTTTTTCCCCCAAAGATCAAAGGCAATCTACTTATGGTAGACAAGATAGAGGGGGCAGGGTCCCATATGCAGACATTATTTGCCATGGATGTCTTGGGAAAGGACACATCGTCAGAAACTGCCCTAATAAAAGAAATGATACTGCACATTTGACCCTAGCGAACTTTGGATATGTTACTTCTGTGGGAGTGGGAGACCAACAAACTTTGGGATTGTTAGATTCCAGAAGTAGACAAACCCTGATGAGAGCCGATCTGGCCCCTGAAATAGACTTAAGCCAGAATGATACAACTGTTCGCTGTATACATGGGGATGTCCATCAGTATTGTGAAGCACACATTAAGTATGGGGCTTAATGTTTAGCTGCCGCCCCTTTAAGAGCACTTAGAACTGCATGTATCTAATTGTTGCACTGCCTGGCAGTGCCATGTTGATCTGTCAGTCAGAGTTTTAGTCAGTGTGTGGGGCTTGTCCTCATGAAGAGAACACCTACTGAACTGAATAAACCTGCATTATTCTTTATTTTATGCGTCCGACTCATTATTCACATGGTCCAGATGGGGTCCTCACCAACAGCACCGGCAGCAACCGAAGGGGCTGGCAGACCACAGAGAAGGTAAGGAGTCTTTTAGTGGTGGACCATACAAAAAAACGCCACACATGGAGAATGCGGCCCTTCTTCTGTCCAGACCCCCATCTCGTGTTGCCTGCGTCTCTGGGTACCCCAAAATCATCACCCCAGTATGCCTGAATTGTCTGAATGCTATTTACAACAGCCTTGGCTGAAAGGAAAAAATCTATATTTCTAATGGACTGTATCCTGCTTCCATCTCAGCCCACAGCCCTTCTACTGTACCTAGAAAATCAACAGTACAACCTATTCAGCATAGCTAGCCAGCTAAACAAATGAAACATCAGCCAGTTATTATATCCAAGCCCTCTGCCACATGGAGCTTCACAGGCTACCCCCACCACCTACCTCGTGGCAGAGTTATCCTTCCCAGCTGCAGTCATAGCCTAGTGTGTATTCCAGATGGGACTGTTCAAAAAGAGAAATGGAAAATCTAGACACACAACTGTTGACTCCCTGCAATCCACTCAACACTCATCGCCATGGAGAGGGCCCAATTCCCAGTTGCAGCTTCCTCACAACGGAGCGCACCATGCTGCTCAGCTTTGCCTTCTCTCTCAATCGGAGCTCCTTGACAGTCTGACAGACTCCAGTCTGGCCTGCTACCCTCTGTAACAGCTACCGCTCGCTCCCCAACTCCCTTGCTACCAGACTGCAGCTCAGTTGGCCACTCTACAAAAAAATAAATAAATGTACTGCACCAAGCAATCTGCTTTACTGAAGGCCGCTGCTCAATAAAACCGGCCTCAAGCTTGCTTCCCTATGTGGCTGAGCGCTGCTCTCACATCCACTCTGCCTCCTCTCTACTGCAGCTTTCCATTTGCCACTGCCATTACTTCAATGTACTCCCTGCAAACTGCAGCTTAGCCCAGCCCTTCTCTGCAGGCGCACGGATAAACTGCAGCTTCCACTGCGCCAGCAACAACACGGAGCTCCGCTCCTCCCACATTGCCAGCTCACGGAGCACCAGCCATTGCCTTCTGCCAGCACAAAACCTTGGCTCCGCTTCTCCTGCAGCTGCAAACAGAGCGAGCAGCTCCCCTCAGAGCACACAGCACCAGCACAATCACCCAGCCAAAGCCACGAAGACCACAGCTTCTGTCCCTTGGCCCTCCTGCAGTAGCTCCACTCCTCACCAACTGCTGTGACACACACTCAAGCGCACGGAGCTCTGCTCCCTCCCGCATCAGCAGCAGGCCCGCTCCTCGGCTCTCTAGCTCGCTCAAGCCCAATCACACCTCCACTCCTGGTGTTGCTTGACCCTCTACCCTCCTCGCAATTGGGGGATCCGCTCTGCCCTTCCCTGCAGCTGCAAGGACAGAACCGCGACTTCCCTCAGGCTTCTCCAATGTAAAACGGAGCGATCGGCTCCACACTTGGCCCTCCTGCCTCTCACCCCAAGCAAGCTGCTCAGCTTCCCCATCAAAACAGGCCATGCAAAAATAAATACACCACGGAGCCTGTTATCCGTTGGCCCCAACTTACCACAGCATTCCCTCAGAGCTCTGGAGAGATATCCATTCAGGCTCGGACAGGATTGCTCCAAAAACAGAGCCTGCACAGAGCCCCAAAGCAACTCAGTAAACGGGGACAGCCACAATTGAATTTTAAACTGCAGAGCATAAACTAAAGCAGGCAGCACAACGTTAAGGAAAAAAATAACAGCACAATAAGCAGAGGTCAGTACAAATAAAATGGAGACTACCTCAAACGCAGCAGACCAGAAAAGCGACTAAAGGAATACAAGGGACATAAAATAAACGCCAAGCCGGGGGAAAAAAAAGTCTATAAAGCACAGCATAATAACCAAAGAAGCAGTGAAATACAGAAATTTCACCAGTTGGGCCACTCACCACAAAACTCTCGCCATTTCAGTCTGGGAAGAAGGACAGCAGGGCGACAATCACCATTTTGGCCATTGTTCTGCAGCCAGGCAACCTCGTGGAAGAAATCCTCCATCTTGAGCACAGCAAAACAACAAGATAGGAAGTGAACTTTGACCCCCTTGCTGGTGGCCATCTTGCTACAGTCAGGCCAGTCAAATCCCATAGGAACTGCATGTCACAGTTTGGCGGCCATCTTGGGAAGGGCACAAATTGCCCTCACTCCATTAAAATCAATGGGATTCCTATTGAAATGAATGGACACTGTAACGAAAAGCTGATTTTTGCGACAAAACCTTTATTTAAATAACAAACAACACAAAATTGAGCGGGAAGTCCTTTATTACAACGTCACTGATGAACTTTGCTACAAAAAAAATTGTACTTTTGTCTACAAAAATAATTTTTGCTCGGCACTTCATCTACAACACGGCGTCCTGTCTCCTGCATGACGGCAACTCCTTCTCACCTGTATGACCTTCGCTCAGTGAAACGAAGTTCATCTCCAACCACAGTGTCTGACTATGACACAGATATGAGCGCCGGAGCGTCCGGGGTCTTACCTTCACCCACCTCTAGGGTGTGGGGCTACAAAATCGAACAATCCTCCATGACATTCAGTCTTCTATTTCGGCTCAAGGAGCACCAGCTATGCAAGCTATTCAAGATGACCTGGCCTACATTAAAGCCATTTCACCACAGTCCACGGTCCATACGAGCCTACAACCAGTACCCTTCTCAGCCTTGCCTCACGAAGACGCTGTCAACTGGCTGGAACAATTCCAAGCTTGGATTTCCTTACATGGTTGGACTGATCCTGTGCGGATTTCCAATGCCTTGCGCTTGCTTCTGAGAGGGACTGCCATATTTCCTGGTTCAACGCACTTCCAGACCAAGTCACAGGAGATACTGCCACACTGTACACCACCTTCAAAGTCCATTTCCTCCAAGTACATCCACCCTGGTTATTAGAGCAACAGCTGTGGAAATGTACAATGCAACCCACTGAATCTCTTGAAGCCTTCATAATGGACATTGAGGCTTGCTGCAAACGTCTTCAGAAACCTGAGAAAGAACAAATCACAATATTTGTTCGGGGACTGCTTTCTCAACTCCGTCTTTATGTAATCCAGCAGAAACCAACCACCTGGATGGAAATAATCCAAACGGCACGACTTGCACAACAATCTATAGCAATGTCCCAGGCTACCAGTGTACAAGCACCTCAGTTGTCGCAGTTAGCCACACTCGCAACATGTGTCCAGCAGCAGCAATCAGTGATAGAGACACTCACTACAAGTATCAATTCTCTGCATGGCAGCTCAGCTGCTTCTTCTACTACCTCTGTCAATGTCCTTCACCCAATTCGACAGCGACCTCATCCACCTCCTCCTTCACGTGTGGATTCAGGGGGCATACTGCCGCTGTCTGCCGAAAGCTAAAGTACAACAGAAATTGAGAGAACCACAGGCGCCCACCTCTGCACAATCAGCAAGATAACCGCAACTACTTCCAGCACCAGGGGAACACAGCAACTGACCGCCCCTCTGACTCTCGCAATTCAAACAAAACTCTTCCTCCAACTGCGAACTCTGGCACACTCTCACTTCTTGGGGCAAAGGTACCTGTCATCTGCTCGCCTCTTCTAGCGAACTATGTACCTGTAACCATCGGAGATTGGTCTACACAGGTCTTGGTCGACACTGGAGCAGAAATTTCAGTTATCAATAGCAGTATTTTAAACAATCAAGCTATTCGTCACATACCTAATGTCTCTCCAGCCGACATAAAGTACATTATCACAGCCAGTACAGATACAGTACCTATCACAAGCATGGTCCATCTCAAGCTTCACTTTGGCTCACAGCAAGCTACTGGCAAGTTTTATATTGTGCCTGATCTTCAACCTGCAATAATTCTAGGCCTGGACTTTCTCAAAGCTCACAAAGCCATCCTAGACTTTGCCTCAAGCAAATTGTCGCTACATCCTCAGAGGCAACTCACAGCTATAGACTCAGTCACTGTGCCTCCTCAGTCAGAAATGGTTTTGATTGCCAAGATTTGAGGTGAACCACTTCCACAAGGTGGTGTTGGCTTTGTAACAGGATCCTCTGTGCTGCATTCGTCAGGTCTCCTTCCAGGGAATACCTTATCAGTGGTGCATGATGGTGCAGTCTTCCAAAAATGCTGCAACTTCACAGATGAGCCAGTGGTCATTTCAAAGGGTGCCAACATCGGAAAGTTTGTCTGCTTGTTTTCAGAGGATCAGCTTCATCTCATGCAAGAACCTCAGCCTGGTTCCACCAACTCTACTCCTGTCAGTACAATCACGACCACTCCAACTTCAGCAGAGTTACCCCTCAGCCAGCGTCTATCCTCTTCCAAACTTCCAGCATCTCCAACAAAATAGCAACAACTTTTGCAATTCCTGGAAAATTACCCGGATGTCTTTGTTGGTTCAGATAACAAGCTCGGATGTTGTGATATCCTGCAACTCACCATCGAAGTACTGCCTAACCAGAAACCAATCCATCAAGCAAACCTACAAAGTGAGGCACAACCAGAAACAAGTCCTTGAGGACATAATCAAGGACATGCTTGACCAAGACATAGTCGAAGAGTCTACAAGTCCCTGGGGTGCACCTTGCTTGCTGGTGGTAAAAAAGGACAAAGGGTATAGTTTTGTGGTAGACTACAGAAAACTCAATGCCTACATGGTGCAGGATGCTTATCCCTTGCCTACAACCGAAGATGCTTTAGAGAGTCTTGGTGCGGCCAGTCCTGCTTACTTCACCACTCTAGACCTTCACAGTGGGTTCTACCAAGTTTCAATTGATCCAGCTTCTCGTCCATACACAGCATGGCGCTGCCACTTGGGACTTTTCCAGTTCAAACGTCTGCCTATGGGTCATTGGAACAGTCCAGCCACATTTCAATGTGTTATGGAAGCCGTACTATGTGGGTTGTCTTGGAAATCTTGCCTAGTCTGCCTGGATGATGTAACAGTCTTCAGCAGAACTTTGCCAGAGCACCTCCAACATCTTTAAGAAGTGTTTGAACGTCTCAGACAAGCCAATCTCAAGCTTCACCCAGAAAAGTGTTGTTTTGCGCAGCATCAAATTCATTACCTGGGACATGTGGTTAGTTCTCAAGGCATCTCTCCAGAGTCAGACAAGCTCTCAGCAGTCAAAGACTATCCAGAGCCTAATAATCTCAAAGACCTTCAAGCTTTCCTGGGCTTGTCTGGCTACTACCGAAAGTTCATTTGCAACTACACCAAGATTGCAGCTCCACTGTATGCCCTCACCAAAAAGGGATGTGACTATAATTGGACTTCTGAAAGTAAAGAGGCATTTGACACCTTAAAACAAAACCTAATCTCTTCTCCAGGATTGGTCTACCCAAGGTTCGACCAACCATTCAAGCTCTACTCAGATGCTAGTTCCTTTGCAGTGGGCGCTATGCTCTGTCAAATTCAAGATGGAACAGAATGAGTTGTCTCCTATGCTGGATGCTCTCTTTCCTCAGCTGAGCAGAACTATGGCATGACAGAGAAAGAATGTCTAGCCATGGTATTTGCCGTGAAGAAATTTGACTGCTACCTTCGCTACTCCTCCTTTACAGCTATCGTCGATCACTCTGCCCTCAGGTGGTTATTTGAAATGAAGGAGCCAGTAGGCAAGTTCGCCCAATGGATTGCCATGCTGCAATCCTACACCTTCGAAATCCAATACAGACCAGGTCGAGTTCACTCAAATGCTGATGGTGTAACCTGGAGACGATATCCCTCTGCATCCTTAACAGATGACGAATCCTGTTTACAAGCTCTTCCCTTCCATGCCATGGATGTGCTTCCTGTGGACACTCCTTCAACACCTCAAGTTGCTTTGCTGCTACCAACTGCCTGCTCAGAGAGACACACAAATCCTCAGTTACTACAAGCAGCTGAAGAGCTTCTCATCTCTTCTGCATCTGATCTGTCCCTGGCAACTGTTAAAATGCAACAAAGAACTGACACTCAATTTATAGACATAATCTCCTACTTAGAGTCTGGAGCCTTACCACAACAAAAGCAACATCGCCAAGATGTACTTTTCCTTGCTTCGCAGTACTTCCTCAATGACGGTGTGCTCTTTCACATTTGGACCAAGGAAGGCAAGGGTCATCGCACGGATAGAACTCACGTACAGCTAGTTGTGCCAGCCTCTCTCATCCCTCAGGTTCGTCTCTCCACTCATGCCTCTCCACTTTTGGGAGGTCACATGGGAATACACAGAACTCTGGAAAAGACAAGGCTTCACTTCTTCTGGCCACACATGAACAGAGACATTGTCCAGTTTGTAAAATCCTGCCAGCCCTGCTCCCAGAGAAAGCGTCTGGCCAAACCAACAAAGGCACAAGTCATCCCAATGCCTGTAGCCACTGAACCATTCCAAAGAGTCAGCACTGACATTCTTGGGCCCTTGCCAACATGCTCTGACTCTGGTAACAAATACATCCTTGTCTTTGTGGACTACTTGACAAAGTATTTGGCACTCATTCCTGTAAGAGACATTAAAGCCACCACTGCGGCCAGTGCATTTCTCAGCACAGTCATTTGTCGTCACGGTACCCCATCGTACCTACATTCAGACAGAGGCACTACCTACCTGTCCACCATTGTCTGAGAAACTTACAAACTTCTCAACATAAAAAAGACACATACCACAAGTTGCCATCCACAATGCAATGGACAGAGTGAAAGAATGATGTCCACCATTCTCGGCACACTCTCCAAGTATCTGAATGAGACTTACAACACCTGGGACCAGTTTGTTCCCTTTTTGCAGTTTGCATACAATGCCAGCCCTTGTGTCGATAGCACAGAATACACCCCCTTCTTCTTAGTCCATGGACGTTACCCAAGAACTCCACTGGACAGGGATCTCTCACTGCTAGAGGTGCCTAAGTCAGCTTCTTCTTTTATTATCCCTCTTCTGGAACAGCTGGAACTTGCCCGATGAGTTGCAATCACCACATTGGGCCAGAGAAAATCGGCAATGAGGAAAATGTCTGCAGCCAAGGTGCATGAGCCTTCATTCTCTGTTGGGGACATTGTCTATTTGTACCGTCCTGTTCTTGTTCCAGGCGCCACCAAGAAACTGCTTCACCCCTGGACTGGTCCCTTCTACATTGTAGAAAAGCTCCCTCCGGTCCACGTTCGTCTGCAACGCAAGTCGGATGGCAAGCTGGCACACAACAAAGTCCATATAAATCGACTAAAGCATGGGTGCCTCAATAACAACCTTCCAGATGACCCCAGTCCTCCCACAAATGAAGTTGCCCTTGAGCCTGCCATCCTCTCTGAAGCTGAGATTCCCCCAGATAACTTGCAGCCAGTTCCTACAGATCTTCCCACTCCTGACACTCTCCAGCCAGATTCCAGTTTACCAGATGATTTGCCTGGGACTTCCTCTTCTTCTTCTCAATCTTCTTCTTCTTCTCAGAACTCTCTTCCACACACCCCAGTGTATCAGATCGAGAAGATCATAAGAAAGAAGTTTGTCAATGGATCCTGGACTTACAGAGTAAAGTGGTGTGGATTCGACAGTGGGCAGAACTCCTTGGTCACTTTTAACGACCTGACCCCCTCCTGTCAGGAACTGGTGCAGTCCATGCATGCCTCCATTCCCACTGACCGGAAAAGTCAACGGAGGTCTTGAACTTTTGTTACCGGACTCAGTGAAATGTGTCAGGACTAATTAATTTTCTGATTTTCATTGTTACAGTAAATATCTTGTTGTACCTCTTTCTTGCACCTGTTGCCACCATGGTACTATTTACCTGCACTAACATTTTCTTCCCCTTAGGAATGTCTCTTTCAATGGACAGTCCACCTGTTTATGCAACTGTTATTAAAGTGTGAGCCTGCATTCTGGGTATCCTCCTGCTGCTACCCTTCCTTCTTCCTTCCCCCACACTTTAGCGCTTGGTGCATGACCAAGTCTCAAGTACTATTGTGTTTCCCCTCCTCTCTGGTGCTACTCTGACTGGTCCCCAGTGTAGTCCAGGTTCTTTCCTCCCCCCCTCCCTGCAGCGGAGTACCGTTTTGTTTTGTGAAATCTAATGCCTTGTAATGCATGAAAATGTTTTTTTTTGCCTTACATTATTTACTTAAAAATTCTTAGAAATGTATAGATTATTGCTTGTTCGAGTGGTGCTCACAGTCACTGTTCATGGTGATGTGGAAGCAACACATTGCCATGGGGCTTAATGTTTAGCTGCCACCCCTTTAAGAGCACTTAGAACTGCATGTATCTCAATTGTTGCACTGCTCTGGCAGTGCCATGTTGGTCTGTCAGTCAGAGTTTAGTCAGTGTGTGGGGCTTGTCCTCATGAAGAGAACACCTACTGAACTGAATAAACCTGCCTTATTCTTTATTTTATGCGTCCGACTAGTTATTCGCATGGTCCAGATGGGGTCCTCACCAGCAGCACCGGCAGCAACCGAAGGGGCTGGCAGACCACAGAGAAGGTAAGGGGTCTTTTAGTGGTGGACTATACAAAAAAAAGCCACAGTATCACACTGCAAAGTTGGCATTGACTGTTAACAACCAAATCCACACCTTGTTAGTTGGATTAGTACCCTGTCTATCTGTACCTGTTATAATTGGCCAGGATTTCCCTTGTTTTGATGCCTTAATGAAGACTCATCAATCATTGGTGGAACCTGTTAATGTAGTTACCAGGGCACAGGCAAAAGTACAGATGGAACCTGTCTTTTCTTTTGAAGATTATTTTGAAGGACAAGGAAAGGCAAGAAAATCCAGATGAGTTAAAAGGAAGGAAAACAAAGTTTGGCAGGATTCACATCCAGAGAAAAATGTGGAATTAGCACCAGGGTTGTTAAAAGGTGACATCAGACTGGAACAGTTAGCAGATGAGACTTTAAGACCTCTATTTGCAAGAATAAATCAAGGAGAAAAGAATGGACATTCTCATTTTTTATTAAAACGTAACATACTGTATAGAATAACTGTTGATCCTGTTACAAACTGTGAGACAGAGCAGCTAATAGTACCTAAACAGTATAGGAAGCAGGTAATACAATTGGCCCATGATATACCTATGGCTGGCCATGAGGGGAGGGATAGAACATTACAAAGGATACTATCCAGGTTTTGTTGGTCGGGGAGTCATCAAGAGGTAGCAGCATATTGTAGAGCTTGTGCAAAATGCCAGCTGATGGCTCAAGGAGGAAAGAAAGATCAAGTACCCTTGCAACCCATCACTTATGTAACAACTCCTTTTGAGAGAGTATCCATGGATGTGGTGGGGCCCCTAACAAAGAGTTCTAAGGGAAATCAATTCATACTGGTTGTGTGCGACTACGCCACCCGGTACCCTGAAGCCATACCAATGAGAACGTTACTGCCCCCAGAATAGCTAAAGAATTAGCTAAAATCTTCAGTCGAATGGGAATACCACAAGTGATTCTAACCAACAGAGGCAGTAATTTTACAACTGTGATGCTGCAAGAACTGTACCGTTTGTTGGGTGTCTCTGCAGTACGTACCTCCCTGTATCGCCCTCAGACTGATGGGTTAGTAGAAAGATTCAATAAAACACTGAAGAAAATGTTGCAAAAGTACGTACAAGAGGCAGATCGAGACTGGGACAGATTTCTCCTTTACTTCTTGTTTGCCTACAGGGAAGTACCCCAAGCAACAACTGTTTTGCCCCCTTTTCCTTACTATATGGTTGCAACCCTAGGGGACCATTAGATGTAATTAAAGAACACTGGGAGGAAGGCAAAGGTGTGGGATTTACAAACATTGTGAATTACATGACTGACTTATGGGAAAGGCTTGTGAAATATGTAACTATGGCTCATATGAATGTTGACCAGAAACAGCAGGGTCAAAGAGAAATGTATGATAAAGGATTGAAATACAAACATTTTGAACCCGGGGAAAAAGTGTTACTGTTGTTGCCTAGTACAGAAAATGAGCTTCTAATGAGATGGTAAGGGCCTTATGTGGTACTTCGACAGACTGGTATTGTGAATTATGAGATTGAAATGCCTGGACAGAGACCAGTAAAAAGGGTATACCATGCCAATCTGTTAAGGAAGTGGATAGATAAGCCAAACCCATCCCTTTACATTCAACCTGAACAAAGACTATCAGAGACAGAGGTGGCTTATGATAGATTAGAGACACAACAAGGGGAGAATGAAATATAGATCAATCTGGAATTAAAGCCTGATCAAAGACAAGAGGTTGATCAACTCTTGGAGTTTTTAAACACCAGGGAAAGCATTAGGGGTGGTGCATGAGATTAAACTGATACAAAATAAACCAATTCACCAGAAGCCCTACAGGTTACCGGAGAAAATCCGAAAAGAGGTAGTGGATGAGGTAAGGAAAATAGTACAAGCAAAGGTGATTGTTCCTTCACATAGCCCGTGGTCCACACCTTTAGTAGTGGTAAATAAAAAATAGGGTGGTGTTCGGTTATGTTTGGGTTTTTGGAAAATCAATGCAATTTACAAGTTTGATGGCTACCGCATGCCAAGAATTGATGATCTGCTAGATCAGATAGGCTCTGCATGATACATCAGCACCCTAGATTTGACGAAAAGGTACTGGCAGATACCCTTAGCACCACAGGCCCAAGAGTTAACAGCGTTCAGTACCCCTATTGGTTTATACCAATTTATGACCATGCCATTTGGTTTGCACGAGCTCCGGCCACTTTTCAGAGATACATGGACCATATTTTAAGACCCCATAATCAGTATAACGCTGCTTATTTGGATGACGTGGTCATCTATAGCCCGAACTGGAATACCCACTTTATTCATCTTAGCGCTGTCATTCAAAGCATCAAGGATGCAGGACTTGCAATAAATCCATCCAAATGTGCTATTGCAAAAACTGAGACTCGATATTTGGTGTTTATCATTGGCCAGGGAACCGTAAAGCCAGAAATAGACAAAGTGGAGGCCGTTGCCAATAGTCCTATTCCCACTACCAAACACCATGTTAGATCTTTTTTTAGAGCTAGCAAGTTACTATCGAAGGTTCATTCCTGGTTTTTCCACTATTGCAACACCGCTTACAGAACGGACTAAAGACAGGTATCCAAATAAAGTAAAATGGAGTGCTGATTGTGAAACAGCTTTTCAGAATATAAAGGTAGATTTATGTTCTGCGCCAGTACTTCTAAGTCCAGACTTTAGAAAACCATTCAAGGTCCAAACTGAAGCCTCTGACATGGGCATTGGGGCAGTATTAACCCAGCATGATCAGAAAGGTGAGCACCCAATTCTATTCATTAGTAGGAAATTGCATGAGCGAGAAAGAAAGTATTCCACAGTAGAGAAGGTGTGCCTGGCCATAAAATGGGCTATAGAGGCTCTCAAATATTATTTATGGGGGCATGAATTCACTATTGTAACTGACCACAACCCGCTATGTTGGCTACACCTCGTGAAGGATAAGAATATGTGCATCATGCATTGGTACCTGTCCCTCCAGCCCTATAAATATTTGGTAAAACGTAGAACTGGGTCTCAACATCAAAATGGCGATTTTTTTATCCCGGTATGGAGCTGAACATGTTATGACTGAAAAATGTGATGTGACTTGTAATAGTGAATGATGTGTTTTAAAAAAGACACATACCTCAGGGAAAAGAGCAGAAGGATCAGTTTATTGAATGTATAAATGTTAGTTATATGTTTCAAACTGTTCTGCTTATTAAGGGTCCCCTGAGGGGAATTTCTGGTGAGGGTGGGTGGACGTTCCAACCCTTCTAATGGGTGAAGGGTTCAGCCAACAACATACTGTGCTGTCTTCTTAAATGGGGAGGAGTGTAACAGGGTGCCCCTGTTATGAATGATTAGACCTGAAATAAAATGTGTAACCTCCTAATATATTATTTTCATGCTCTCCTATCATCTTTTCTTCCTTTGCTATTTTTCATGTCAGGGTGGCCAACCTGGCATATCTTTATTAACTTTACTGTCCCTTTAAATCCTATTTTCCCCATTATTGCACATTAATAGTATCTCCTTTTATTTATAAAGGAGCCTTCTGGTTTAACGAAAACAAATGCTAACATACAAAATTAATGTCTTTTTCTTTACCTGAAATCCTGATCATTTGGGGAAACTCCTACTATAGGGCGGTCATCCCAGGTAATGACTGCTCTTGGAGGAATCAAGAGAGATGAGGTCACTACAAGTGGGAGGAGCTATGCTCCAAATGCGGTAGAAACCTCCTAATTAAGGTTTAGCTGATCTAAAAACTGATATTTCACGATATATTCACAGAAGGAATACAACATAAATACTTGTTTTTTCTGTTGTATAAAAATAATCCAAGATAGCCTTAGATAGGATCACATAAAGGTCTATTTCATGTCAAGTGGGAAGTCACCTGATTATGATGTCACCCTGGGAATTCCTATAAAACTTGCCACCAGGGGGCTAAGAAAGTGTGTGTGGATCAGTATCTTCTGAACACTGAGGGAGAAGGAGCTAATGTGAGTGCTTGCACACTGCGCTGGATATTTAATCTACAGAAGAAAGACAGGAGTCTCGAGGAGAAATATTTCCTGATGTTTTGAATGGTGTGATGGACTAACACCCAATTTTTCTTTCTGTAAATATATATTTTTTTTATATTTTTGCAAAGTTTACAAATAAATTGATAAACACATTTATTGTGTTTTTTATGCACTAAATATTACCGTCTGGTGTCTGTCATTTATCCCACACCTTCCACACCTAGGCACATGACTTTCACCTTATCATATACCTTCTTTACTCTTTTTATTCTGCACTAGATTATTAACTCTTCCCCATGCATGTATATTTGCTGAAACCCATGAAGTATGCAATTCATTGTTTATCATGCTGATTGCCCGTAAAGCTGCTCTGTAGTACCACTTAAGTTAAAACCTGAAATAAAAAAAGAGTTTTTTTACAACATAATTGAGATAAGAGATGTAGGACAATACAGATCTTATGCGAAATACAATACAGCAAAGTCAGTGCATGAACTGCTCAAATAAAGTGTCATAAGCATTAAAACTGTTCCACTTAATCAAGCATGAACTGGCTTTAACACATAAAACAATATTCTAAGAGCAAGGGTGAAAACAAGGATGTTCTTTCATAGGGGATGTCAGATCTAAGGTGGACTTTTGCCTGGTGATGAATGCCCACTCCCATTACCGTGTACAGAGCTGATAGCTCTTCCATAGGTGGAGGGACAACCCTCTGCAACTCCAACAGGAAGCCACGACCGAACACCGGGCCAAGCAACAATAAGGAGGATGAACTGGTATTGCGGTCTTGGGCCCACTGAGAGGGAGGATCGGCCAAGTGAAAAAGGGCAGACAGTGGCGCCCCCAGAGATCCCCACTAGGTCAGAAATTTATTATCCTCAGTTGCTGCAATGAATGAGTTCCATAAGTCTTCAAAATCTTTCTGTCTTTCCAAAGCACTCAGTTGTGCCCTTTCAATTGCCATGCATGCCTTCATATTATTGGCCCATTGCTGTACCGGGGGGAAGCAGTAGCCATCCAGGATTGCGCCACTGTTTCCCTGACATTGATTAAAACCAGCGACCAGAGTTGCCCCCTCTTCCCCACCCCCCGGGTGATCTGGGTCCGCACCCAACAAAAACTCATGAGGGCTAAAGCCCAACACATCTGACATAATAGTATGTATTTCATGCCAAAATGGAGCAACCCTTGGACAACGAAAAGCAAGGTGCATAAAGTTCCCATGGGCACCGGAGCATTTAGGACATTCATCAGATCTGGCAGGGTTCATCAACTGCAGCCTGACAGGTGTGAAATATGCCCGGTGAAGAAAGTTAAACTGCACCTGTCTCAATTTATTACTTCTAGAACACAGCATCAGGTGCTTACAGGCTGCTCTCCAAAGACTTCCATCAATCTCACACCCCAGATCATCTTGCCACCTGTGCCTAACTTTTTGCAGCCCCTCCCCCCGGAGCGACTGGTAAAACATAGACAATACCTTTCTGCCAGGCTGGGGGCAGAAGAGGCACTCCTCAAATGGGGAAGGAGGAGCCCATCCAGCCCCAACCCCCAGTGTAAGCCCAAGGCAGCTCCTCGCTCTCAAATAAATAAATAGATCTCCCTTGGGGATGCTCCATTTCTCACATAAATATTGAAAACTCACCAGGGTGTCCCCCTCATATAGCTGATCTACCCATTTCGGGCCTCTGCATTGCCACTCCAGCAGTCTGTGAATCACTGCCACTGTGTGCCCACCCTTAAGCTTCATGGCCTCCAGCAGGAGGGTGTACCTTGTAGGGGCAGATTTTCTGCCAATAAGTAGATGGACTACATGCCAGGCCCAGAGAGTGGTAGTCAAAAAGGCATTGGGAAGATCAACTGGAGTCCCCTTCCACAGGATCTCCGCCAGTAAGCCCACTTTTACACTTTTCACACATTCTTCCTCTTCCATAGTGAGCCACCCTACCTCATCCCCACTATCACCTGCTGGCAATGCAGCTAACTGGGATGCAAGATAATACCAATGGAAATTTGGGAGGCCCAGGCCTCCCCATCTCTGAGGTAACTGAAGGATTGCCCTGCTGACCCAAGCGGACTTACCACACCATACAAACCTATGAAGGATGGCATAGCTGCATCTAAAGTGGGCACGAGGAACCCTTATGGGATGGTACTGATACAAATAAAGACATCTGGACAACACCATCATTTTGATAACACCTACTCTACCATCAATGACAAGGGAAGGGCTGTCCAATGCTCACAGTCTTCTGCAATCTTTTGGACTAGTTACTTGAAATTCAGGTCATACAGGGCCCTCACCCTACCTGAGATATAGATCCCCAAGTATTTTACTTTTGGAACTAACTGTAACCCATTTAAGTGAGCAACCAAGGACTGTCTATCTAAAGATCCAACCGGTAGTACCTCACTTTTGGATCAATTTACCTTATGCCCTGAGAGGGCCCCATACTTGGTTTAATCACATATTTCAGCCCGTTGATATTCCACGTGGCCACTCTTAAGGTATCAGCCATGGTATAAAATTATACAGAACTCATGATAACCATATCTGCCACCCACTGAACCTCCCATAAAAAAAACAGTTAAAAAAAATTAAAAGAAATAATAGAAGGAAAAAGAACGCTATTCGTAGGTACAGAAATAATCCCACTAACGAGGCATGGCAGAAATTGAAACATATATCTAACAATACAAAAAAGCTAATAAGACTTGCAAAGGAAAATCTAGAAATAAAATTGGTAAAAGATACCTCTAATAATAAAAAACAATTCTATAACTATATCAGTTCACTTAGAGGTAATCATGTAGGTCTTTTGATCATTCAAGATACACTAGTTACAGATGAAAAACAAATGGCTAATGATTAAAACCAGAGAAAATTCGGGGGTGGAAGACTTGGGTACTTCTGAACAACCCATCATATTCACAGAGTGTGACATACAGCCAGCCATCAAAAAAACAAAACTAGGTACAGCCTCTGGAGCTGACAGAATTCCGTCCTTCTTTATAAAAAAATCTATCCAGCAAACTTGTTGCAATATTAACACTTCTTTCTAATACATCTATAAAAGAAGGAATTGTTCCAAATGAATGGAAATTTGCCAACATAATTCCAACTTATAAAAATGGGGCTAAAAAAATATCAGCAATTACCAGCCAATAAGTTTAACATCCTGTATAGGTAAACTGATGGAAAGGCTTTTACAGCACAAAATCATTGACCATCTCCATAGTACATAAAATACTGATATATCACAACACGGCTTTACCCAGGGAAAATCATGTATGACAAACTTGATACGTTTTTTGAACTGGTCAGCAAGGCCCTGGATAATGGATTTCCTGTAGATGTGATTTTTCTGGACTATGGGAAAGCATTTGACGCTGTGTCGCATAGGATTTTGATAGAGCAACTTACCAAACTTAAATTACATCCGCAGATCATAAAGTGGATACATTCATGGTTGGAAAACAGGCAACAAAGAGTGGTATTAAATGGGTATGAATCTGACTGGAGGTATGTGACCAGTGGAGTCCCTCAGGGATCCGTGCTTGAACCAACTTTATTTAACATTATGGCGGTACATATGCAAACAGATAATGGAGTATGGATAATGAAGTATGCAGATGATAGCAAGTTAGGATGCATCGTAAATAACGACACTGCTATTGAATGCCTACAAAAAAACTTGAATGATCTCTATACCTGGGCAACTAATAATAAACAACTAGAGTTCAATATAAATAAATGTAAGGCAATGCATCTTGGAAATAAAAACAAACAGGCGAGTTACTATATAAATAACATTGAACTACAAGTCACCACGACAGAAAAAGACCTTGGTGTTACCATAACTAACAACCTAAAATTTGGTACACACACAAAATTAATTACCAAAAAATGTCATGGCATCTTAACATAGAAACATAGAATTTGACGGCAGATAAGGACCGCTTGGCCCACCCAGTCTGCCCATTTCCCTACCTACTGGATAAGCTGCAGATCCTAGATAACCAGCAGCCTACTTCTTCCTACCCCCACCCCCCAGAATTGCCTTATGACTATCCCATGCATGCTTGAATTCCACCACTGATTTTGACTCCACAACTTAGGTTGACGGCACATCTTAGGTGTATACTTAAAAATATTAAAGAGTCGGGAGGCTGAGGTTATAATACCTCTATACACAAGTCTGATTAGGACCAACATGGAATACTGTGTCCCTTTTTGTTCACCTACATCAATATGTGATTAAAAAAAAAACATGAATCTGTACAACATAAGATAACAAAAAATATTAGAAATCAAAGACGCATTGAGTAAGAGGAAAGACTAAAAAAAATCTAGGCCTATTCTCATTGGAATATAGAATTATTAGGAGAGAACTCTGTTGGGCATATAAAGCATTTAGGGATGAAGTTCTCTTTAAATCTAATTGTTTAATGAGACAGACCTCAATTGCTTGTACCATATCACATATTTTAAGGCTACATGCTGAAACCTGCAAAACACTATGTAGGAAGAACTTTGTAACACACAGAGTACCGCAAATCCGGAACTCACTGCCAGTAGAGGTGGTAACAAGTGATAACATAGAACAGTTCAAATACCTACTCAACCAATACATGGGAGATAAGAAATACCTTTACCGTTGTTAGTTAAATGACGGCAAATTTATCATGGGCCTGTCCCTCAAACTCGTATAATCTATGAAGCGTGTCTCATATGGTTTCCCTTGCATACCCTGCACCATCTTTGTTGCCATTCTCTGAACCTTTTCTATTAAATATGTCTTTTCTTAAATGAAGCCTCCAGAACTGTATCCCATACTCCAGGTGCGGTCTAACCATGGTCTTATATAATGGCAACATCACCTCCCTCTTCCTACTAGTTATGCCCCTTCCTATGCACACCATCATTCTATTAGCTTTGCCAACATTTGGTCACTTACCTAAGGCTGGTTGATATTATAATCCCCAGATTCCTTTCCTGTTCTGCTTATCTGCTCTCCCCCTACTGAATACTTGGCCAGTCAATTTTTATGTCCTATATGCATCACCGTACACTTCTTTGTTTGAACGTCAGTTGCCATGTTTCTGATCACTTCTCTAGTATACTCAAATCCCTCCTCATGGCTTCAACTCCTCCTTCAATGTCAATCCTATTCCATAACTTTGCATCATCTGCAAACAGACATATTTTCCCTTCAATTCCCTCTGAAAAATCACTAATATACATATGTTTAAAAGGATTGGTCCTAGTACAGACCCTTGAGGAACCCCTCTCGTAACCTTCCTTACCCCAGAATGTACACCATTTACAACCACCCTCTGACTTCTGTCCTTCAGCCAGTTTTCCACCCATCTAGTTATTTTTTGTCCCACCCCCAGGCTCTCTGTCTTATTTACTAGCCTGCGGTAAGGAACAGAGTCAAAAGCCTTCCTGAAGTCCAGGTAGACAACATCAACTGCCCCTCCTTGATCAACCATCTTCGTTACCCCATCAACAAATTCTATCAAATTTGTTTGGCAAGATCTCCCACTAGTGAATCCGTGTAGCTTTTTATCTAATAGTTTGTTGTCCATTAAGTAATTTACTACTCTTTCCTTTATTAGCACCTCCATCACCTTGCCCACCACTGATGTGAGGCTGACAGGTCTGTAATTCCCTGCCTCCTCCTTGCAGCCTCCCTTGTGCAGTGGTACTACATCTCCTGTCCTCCAGTCACTCAGAACACACCCTGTATCTAGGAACAAGTTAAATAACATTGCTAAATGTGTTGCCAACTCATCATCCTTCAACTCCCTAAGAACCCTTGGATGCAAGCCATCTGGCCCCGTTGCTTTGTCTGCCTTTAATTTTCCAAGTTCTTCCTTAACTCTATCCTTACATAATGGGCTTTGAACTACCCCGCATTCATCTCCGTCCAACTCGGGTCCCTTTCCATCCCCTTCCAATGTGAATACAGAGCAAAAATAACTATTTAAAACCTCAGTTTTCTCAAAGTCCCCCTCAACCTTAGTTTCCCCCTGCCCCCTCAAACTCACAATCCCCTATCTTGTCCTCCTCTTTTCCCCCACATATCTAAAAACAGATTTATCTCATTTGAAATGTTTAGCAATTCTCTCTTCTGTTTCTGCTTTTGCTCTCCTAATCAATTTCCCTGCCTCAGTTTCTCCTTATAATTTATCACACTCAAGTTTTCTTATATCTTCTGAAAGCTATCCTTCTCTTATTGCCCTTACAACCTCCCTATTAAAGAGGTCACCTTCTTTTCTTGTTTTTTTCCTACACTGCTTATGCACAGTTCAGTTGCCTTTAATAAAGCCTTCTTAATACATTTCTACAATTTCTCTACACCCTCTGTCTGGTCACTGTATTTAATTTCCTCTCTGAAAATCTCCTTCAATCTATTAAAGTTCACTCTCCTGAAGTCCAGAAACTTCGTACTGGTCTTATTTGTTATCTTCCCTATTTGTATCTTGAAATGTACTGTGTTGTGATCACTTGTACCCAGTCTCCCACAGTAACCTCTTCAACACTATCCCCCTATCACATCCAAAATTTCGCCCCCCCGTGGGCTCTTTAACCAGTTGATGTACAAACGATTCCTGCAGTGCTTAAAGTATCTCACTGCTCCTAGCTGATGTTGCCTTTGGGATTCCCCGTTCTACGTCTGGCATGTTAAGGTCACCCAGTAGTACAAACTCCCCTTTCTTTGACACCCTTTGAATCATCTGCATCATTTGCCTGTCTAACTCCTACCCCTGACTTGGAGGCCTATATATCACTCCTATTCTTACAATGGCTCGTTTGTTGTTTTTTTTTGCATAGAAGCATAGAATTTGACAGCAGATAAGGACTGCTTGGCCCACCTAGTCTGCCCATTTCCCTACCTAACGGATAAGCTGCAGATCCTAGTTAACCAACATCCTACTTCCTCCTACCCCCCCACTAGAATTGCCTTATGTCTGTCAAATGCATTCTTGAATTCTCCCACTTTTTGTGACTCTATGACCTCCTCAGAAGGCTGTTCCATGTATCCATAACCTCTCTGTGAAGAAATACTTCCTCACATTACCTCTGAGCCATCCTCTATCTTCAAATTGTGCCCCCTTGTTTTTGCACATCTCTTTTTCTGAAAGATGCTACCCTCTTGGACTTTCTTGATTCCCTTGAGGTATTTGAAAGATTCTATAATGTCCCCCCTCTCCCTCCATTTCTCGAGGTTATACATCTTTAGTTCCTTTAGTCTTTCTTCATATGTCTTCTGATGCAGACCCTGCATCATTTTAGATGCCCTCCTCTGGACAGCCTCCACCCTATAGGAACATATGGAATTTGCCAGCAGATAAAGGCCTAGAGGTCTATCAAGTCTGCTCGAATGTGCAGCTAGCACCCCTTATTCTGCAGCTCCTCCCTTCCACCCTTCCCTTCATTGACCCCTCCTGCCCTGTCCCATCCCCTTTGAAGCAGTCCACTGTTCTACTGGATACCACTTCTGCAGGTAACGATCTCGACCCAGCCACCACCCTCTGTAAAAAGTGTCTCATCTCCTCCTGAACCTTCCCCTCCAGTCTCATATCACGGCCCCTGGTGTCCCTTCCTCCTTACTTTGAACAGCCCTCTGTACCTGTCTTGTTTATTCATTTCATGTACTTAAAGGTTTCAATCATGTCCCCCGTCCTTCCTCTCCCTCCAGTGAGTACATGTTCAACTCCTCAGCCTCCTCTCATATGATAAGTCCCCCAGCCCCTTGATCATCTTTGTCACCCTGCGCTGCACCCCCTCCAGTAACTTAATGTCCCTCTTCAGATATGGGCACCAGTACTGCACGCAGTACTCCAGGTGCAGTCTAATTAATTACCTGTACTGTGGCAGAAGCACCTCCTCCCTCCTTGAAGATATACCCCTTGCAATACAACCCAGCATTTTGTTGGCCTTTGTAGCTGGCTTCCTACATTGTGCCGAGTTGTTCATTGACCCTGTAATGAGCACCCCCAGATCCTTCTCCTCCTCTGTCTGGGCTAGCTGCACTCCCCCCAGCTGGTAACTCCTCCTTGGGATCTTCATCCCAAAATGCAGCGCCTTACACTTTTTGGCATTAAACTCCAGTTGCCAGGTGTCTGACTAGCTTTCAAGCTTTGCCAGATCATCCTGCAACCTCTGCCATCCCCGTGGGTCATCCACCACCGCTCCTACCTTGGTATCATCAGCAAACAGACTGATCTTGCTCTTGATGTCCAATGATACGTCTGCAATGAATATCCCAAACAACACTGGCCCCAACACCAAGCCCTGTGGAGCACTACTCATCACTACCCTTGGGTGTGAGAGCTCCCCACCCACCACCACCCTCTGTTGCCTTCCCTGAAGCCAGTTCCCTACCCATCTCACCAGCTTTGCACCTGCCCCTGTGCCTACTAACTTACTTCCCAGCCTTCCATGCGGCACAGAGTCGAATGCCTTATTGAAGTCCAGATACAGGACATCTACTGCATGGCTCCTGTCCAGTTGCCTAGTTACCCAGTCATAGAACTCCACCAGGTTGGTTTGGCAGGATCTGCTCCGTATGAAGCCATGCTGTCTGCTGTTCTGTAGTCCTTTGGCCTCTAGGAGGACCACCAGCCTTTTCTTCAGGATAGTCTCCATTAGCTTACCCATGATGGATGTGAGGCTCACTGGTCTGTAGTTTCCCGGTTCATCCTTGGGGCCACTCTTGTGGAGGGGCACCACATGAACCATTCTCCAGTCCTGAGGTACACACCCTGAATGTAGTGGGGCATTAAATAGGTCTGCAAAAGGTCCTGCAAGGACCTCTGCCAGCTC
The DNA here is from genome assembly GCA_016271365.2 of Neoceratodus forsteri. NCBI lineage: Eukaryota > Metazoa > Chordata > Ceratodontiformes > Ceratodontidae > Neoceratodus > Neoceratodus forsteri. The sequence goes on from CM057453.1 coordinate 1,631,007,266, forward strand.
CTTCAGTATCCTGGGGTGGATGCCATCTGGGCCTGGCGCCTCATCCACCCTCAGTACCTTCAAACCCTCCTGAACTCTGCCCTCCATGATTTCCCCATCTGTCACCTCCTCCCCCGCTTCTGCCATTTCTCCCTTGGGTATCACCCCCTTCTCTTCAGTAAATACTGAGCAGAAGTAATCATTTAGTGCTTCCGCCTTATCGCACCCTGCTTCCACCCAACTCCCCTTCCTAATCCTTACTATGTGGTCCTTACAGCCCTTTTCTCCTGATGTACCTAAAAAGTCTTTCCCCTTCTTAATGCCTTGTGCCAGCCTGAGGCCGTGAGATGCCTTGCCCCTTACTGCCCTTTGTCACCTCCTTTGATTCCACAAGTACTCCTCCCTGTCCTCCCCCCTCCCTGTTTTCTTGTACTTCCTAAAGGCAGCTCTTTTCCTCCTTACCTTTTCCATGACCTCCTTGCTCAACCAGCTCGGTTTCTTAGCCCTAGCCTTTTGCTCTGGGCCTTGCAGCAGGTTTTGGTTGCCTCCACTATCCCCAGCTTTATGAGCTCCCACCTCTGGTTAGTGTCTATACTAGATTGAATTCTGGCCAGGTACCCTTTTACCACTTCCCCCATCCTCCCAAAGTCGACCCTCCTGAAGTCCAGCACTCTTGTGCCAGATTCCACTCCTTCCTTGCCCATATCCAATGTGAGCCATACTGAGTGGTGGTCACTCCCTGACAGTGGTTCCTCCACTGTAAATTCTCTCACAAAGTCCCCATTTGCCAGCACAAGGTCAAGGGTATTCCCTAACCTGGTTGGTTCACTGACCATTTGCAGCAGGAAGCTGTCCTGGAAAGCATCCAGCAGTACCTGCTCCCTTCTGTTCCTGGTTGTTGGGGTACACCAGTCCACTCCTGGCTGTTTTTGCTGAGATGGGGCCTCCAGAACTGTACACAGTACTCCAGATGTGGTCTTACCAACTGTCTGTACAGAGGAACAACAACTTCCTGTTTTCTACTGGTGATGCCTCTCCTTAAGCATCCCAGTATCCCCAGCCCTCCTTACTGCCTTCTCACATTGCTGGCCCACCTTTAGGTCATCTGATATGACTACCCCCAGGTCTCTTTCCATTTTTGTTGTCAGTATCTCACCCCCACTGTATACTCTTCCCTTGGGTTTTTGTTTCCCAGGTGCATTACTTTGCACTTCTTTGCATTGAATCTAAGCTGCCATACATTTGACCATTCCCCTAACCTTTCCAAACCCCTTTTCATCCTTTCCACCCTTCCAGTCCCTCTGCAATGTCATTTATAAAGACATTAAAAAGGACCGGCCCCAGTACTGAACCTTGCGGTACCCCACTAGTAACCCTCCTTTCTTTACTGTGGACTCCATTTACTATTACCCACTGTGTCCTGTTGTCCAACCAGTGTTTTACCCAGGCTACCACCCTGGGACCCACTCTCAGGCTGGCTAATTTGTTTATTAATCTTTTGTGCGGGACTGTGTCAAATGCCTTGCTAAAGTCTAGGTAGGCCATGTCTACAGCCCCTCCCTGGTCTACTGCTTTGGTCACCCAGTCAAAGAAATCAATTAGATTTGCCTGAGATGACCTTCCCACTGTGAATCCATGCTGCCTTGGGTCCTGTGCCCCACTGGCCTCTAGGTGCTCAACAATTATTTCCTTCAGAAGTGATTCCATCATTTTCCCTACCACTGAGGTCAAACTGACAGGTCTGTAGTTTCCTGCCTCTGCCTTGCTCCCACTTTTGTGAAGGGGAATTACATCCATCCTCCTCCAGTCCTCAGGTACCACACCATCCTCCCCATGATTTATTAAAAAGGGTAGTCAGTGGTGATCTTACTTTGAGAGAGCTCTTGCAGTAGGCAATTACATATAGGACTGAAGCCGGCAGGCATCAGGACCCCACAGAAAAATTTCTAGCTAACAGTCTCTGATGAGGGACTGCCCCCACGTCAGGTGACTGGCATCAGGAGACGTCAGTATAAAGGACCGGTCCCTCATGCCCACCTTCCAGTTCTTTCCTGCCGTTTGCTTTCGACAGCGCCTCGCTGTTAAGTTCCTCTGCTCATCAGTCAATCGTAGCCGGTAGTTATACCATCATTTTTTCTTTGATTTCAATTATTTTTGTCAGGATTTTCTTACCTGACATGTATGTCATCCCCTACCACGTCCGAGCACAAGAATAAGTGCGGCTTGTGCGATGCCCAACTCCAGCACAAGGACGGCCATTCTCGGTGCCTCATCTGCCTAGGCCCTGACCACCCCATGGATTCCTGTCAGCACTGCCTGAAGTTCAATGTGGCCACCCGCAAAAGAAGGCAGCAGTCCCTGGAGGCTCACACACTAAAGAAGAATATGTCCTCCATGGAAAAGGAGCTGAAAAAGCTCCGACAGGCTTCCACCTCTCCCGAGGGCCTTAGAGAAGAAGGAGAAGCACGGGACGGGACTCCTCATCCATGGCTGCGGCGACTTCAGCTGGAGTCGCCGCTCAGCTCAACGTCCCTCTGGGGACATTTCCTTGAAGGCGTCTTTGTGGTGTCTGAGCAGGCCGCCCCCAGCTGGTCTGCTACCTGGGGCCAGGCTGGGAGCCCTGGTAAAAGGAGACATCCGCTCCCAGTAAGGCTGCCCCTGCGCAGCCTTCTGGTTCGAGCCTCTCCAGTAAGTCGGGCATTGGCTCCTCCAACATCCACCCAGAGCCGACTGCTAAGTCGCTCGACCCTTTGGGCAGCGCACAGTCGTCTAGCCGCCAGTCAAGATCACCTCCCCGCGTGGCCTTCTTCGGATGCTGGGTCCGATTAGTCAGACGTCGGCTCCTCCAACGCCCACCCGGATCCTGCTGGCCCATCCAGTGGTCACTCGGCAAAGGAGCCTATGCTGGATCCTCTGATCTCATCCGGCACCGCTGGCTCAACGCAGCCTTCGCCGCTGTTGTTCGAGGCTCCTGCGTCTCCCCAGCTGGATGCGGAGGATCCCTCCAGCCCTCCCCACAGTGCGCTGGGGACTCTTTGGGCGTCTCTGTCAGGCCCCTTCCTCCCTGTAGGTCCGGATGGCCTGGCAGCCGGACCCTCGGACACTGCCCGTCGTGGCGGTGTCCCCCTTGCCAGGCGTCACCCCAACACGGTCCCGATGCCCGCTGGGCCCTGTTCGGGCCTGACTGCGGGGCCTCTTCCAGGACCTTCTACTCTGGTAATGCCCCTGGTGCCGGATCTTATGCCGTCTTATCCGACTCCGTCTTATCCGACGCCGCAGTACCCGACGCCGCAGTACCCAGTGCCTCAGTACCCGACGACGGGATTTCTGCCGCCGGGCTATGGATACTCGCCCACAGATACCCCTCAGTATCTGTATCCCTTCTCTCCTCCTCCACTGCCTCCTCAGCCGCCGTGGATCTGAGGGAGACTCTGTCTTGGTGGGCTGAGGCCAAGGCTTAGCTCACCAGAGAGGTGGAGAGCTGCCTCCGATGATGTACCCTGTCCGATCCCCATCGCCCGGGCGAGAGACCCCCCCAACCCCAGAGACATTGCTACGGGGTCTAAGGCTGGAGGTGGCACCTTGCCCCCTAGGGGTCGTGTTCCTCCCCCGAGTGGGGAGGGGTCTTCATCTCCTTCATCATCGGACTCATCGGATGACTCCAATAGCTCCGATCTGGACAAGCTTCGCACTCCTGACAAGCCCAGGCCCAGAAATCCTCCGAAGTCCCCTCCAGAGGATCCCTCATTTACAGAGTTGCTGAGAAAAATCCAGGCTCTTCATCAATGAAACTCTCTGGAGCCGGATCCACAGAGGCAGAAGCTAGCTGCCCATTTGGATTTGCCCAAGGTCACTCCCACATTAGTTCCACCCTGGATCGAGCCTCACGCCGACCTCGTCTCCACTATCTGGAAACAACAGTCGGCTTTAGCCCCCCTTCCTCAGAAGGTGGATAGGCTCTATCAGGCTCCCAAGGGGATTGACTTTCTTTCGTCACACCCCAAGGCTGATTCAGTCGTGATCAGCGCTGCCCACGGCCATTTGGCTAACCCGAAACACCTGAGTTCGTCCCCACCCGATAAGAAATCCTGCCTTCTGGACCAGTACGGGCAAGAAGGTCTTTTCTTCTTCCACTCTGGGTATCAGAGCCTTGAACTATGTGGCTCACATGGGGGATTACCAGAAGGCTATCCTTAGCGAGGTGGAAGCCAAGTTGGACACCCTTCCTCAGTCCCAGACTACACAGGAAGTGGCAGACCTAGTCTGCTCCACACATTCGGCCACTAGGCACATGCTGCATGCTACTTATGATGTGGTGGATGCTTCTGGATGAAGTTCGGTGTTCGCCGTGAGTCTGCGGCGACATGCCTGGCTTCAGGTGTCAGGTTTGGCCTCGGAAGTACAATCCGCCATTCAGGAGGCCCCCTTCCGAGGTTCGGTGTTGTTCGGTGGTGATGTCAAGGACATCATTACCGGACTGAGAGAGAAGGGCACTGCTCTCAAGGAGGTCCATGTACAGAGCCCCTCAAGCACAGCATTGTTCCTTTCTCCGTCATGTATGGCCTAAGGCGAAACCACAAGGAAAGCGGGCCAACAAACGCCAGGCCCCTCCGGCTGCGAGACCCTCCCACCCAAATGGTCTGTGGGAGCTCCAGCTGCGCGCTGCCCCACACCACCTGACTCCCTCTCTCTCTCTCTCTCCCACAGTCTCTGGTCGAGCCGGAGGAACCAGTAGGCAGGAGATTCTCCCTTCATCTGCCAGGTTGGGAGAGGATCACTACCGACACTTGGGTCCTCCAGCTCATAGCAGAGAGCCACACAATAGAGTTTCTTCAGAAGCCTCCCAGAACCCTCCCCCCAGGTTGTCTTACTCCTCCGAACATTTTCTCAAGGTTCAGGAAGAAATCTCCTCCCTTCTGTTGAAGGAGGCAATAGAACCCGTCCCTCCCCCTTTTCGGGGGACGGGTTTCTACTCCCATTTCTTCCTGGTCCCCAAGAAGACAGGAGACGTGAGGCCCATTCTGGACCTCAGCTCTCTAAATTGGTTCGTGGAGTACAAAAGGTTCAGGATGCTCTCCCTACAGAGTCTCCTGCCCCTCCTTCGGCCGGGACTGTGGCTGTGTGCTCTGGACATGCAGGATACGTACCTGCATATCTTTATCTGCCCTTCCCACTGCAAATACCTCCAGTTTGCTTTCCAGGGGCACCACTACCAGTTCAAGGCACTCCCATTTGGTCTTTCCTCGGCCCCCCCCCCCCGAGTATTCACCAAATGTCTGTCGGTGGTGGTGGCTCATCTGCGTACCCAGGGAGTGCAGGTTTTCCCGTACCTGGACGATTGGCTCCTGGGGGCCCCATCCAGGAAGGAGCTCCTGCATTCCCTGTGCCTTACCAGGCAGGTCTTTACCAGCCTGGGTATTACCATCAACCAGGCCAAATCCCATTTGATCCCATCTCAACGCCTCCAGTTCATCGGTGCGATTCTGGACACGACCATCGGTATGGCCTTTCTACTCCCAGACAGGGTGGCCACACTCCAGGCTCAAGCAAGCTTCTTGTCCTCTCACAGGTGGATTCCTGCCAGGTCGGTCCTTCGCCTCCCGCTCTTCAAGCGTTACATCCCTTTCTGCTTCCCAGTCACCTGGCTGTCCAGACCGACAATATGCGAGTAGTCTGGTACCTCAACAAACAGGGGGGGGACTCGTTCCTACCCTCTTTGTCAGGAAGCGATGTGGGTCTGGGAATGATCGACCCTTCACAACCTTCATCTCACGGAGGTCCACGTCCCAGAGGTAGAGAATTTGTTGGCAGATCACTTGAGACGATCCTCGGCACAACCTCACGAGTGGGAATTGGACCAGGAAATAGCAGACGGCATCTTCCTACATTGGGGTACCCCTCAGGTCGACCTGTTCACCTCCCCACTAAACGCAAAATTACCCACCTTTTGCTCGCTCGCTCCAGGGCGTGGGCAGCTTTGGAGAGATGCTCTGTCTCTCAACTGGAAGGGCAGATTCATCTTTGCTTTCCCCCAATTCCGTTGATTCCGAGGATCCTGCACAAGCTCAGCTCAGAGGGGCCTGTATGATTCTCATCGCTCCCTTCTGGCCCAGGCAAGTTTGGTTCTCTCTTCTGCAACAGTACTCAGAGGAACGTCCGATTCCTCTTCCTTTTTCGCGGCTTCTGTTGACCCAGGATTGGGGATCCCTGGTCCATCCGGGTCTCAGGTCCCTTCAGCTGCATGCTTGGCTCCTACAGACGTAGCACAAGCCCATTTTGGGGTTTCCGATCAAGTGGCAGAGATCTTGGTGGAGGCCAGGAAGCCATCCACTCACTCCACCATGAAATGGAAAAGGTTTTCTATTTGGGCTTTGTCCAAAGACTTGGAGCCTTTCTCCTACCCCTTCGGGGGGCTACTGGACTACATGCGTTATCTTTTCGACCTGGGTCTCAGTCATTCCTCTTTGAAGGTTCACATGGCAGCTCTGGCCGCTTATCATGTTCCCTTTGGGGACAGAACTTTCGCTCAGCTGGAGGTCGCAAAGACTTTTCTATGAGGGGTTCTTCATTTGAGACCTCCCCATTCGGGTTCCTGCCCCTCCTTGGGATTTGAATTTCATTCTTGAGAAGCTTACGCTGCCTCCCTTTGAGCCGGCAGCCTCAGCAGAACTTAAGTTCCTTTCGTGGAAGGCTCTCTTCCTAGTGGCCATTACTTCTGCTTGAAGAATCTCCGAGCTTCAGGCCTTAATGTGCAGAATTCCATATCTGATTCTCCATAAGGAACATGTGGCTCTGAGCACCAATCCCAAGTTTCTTCCTAAGGTGGTAGCAGAATCTACGTTGAACCAGTCCATTGAACTGCCTGCATTTTTCATGCAGCACTCCAATCACGGGGAGTATCTTTTACATACTCTGGACGTTCACTGGATTCTGAGATACTACACCAACAGGACGAAGGATCTCAGAAAGACTGACCATCTATTTGTCTCTTTTGCCAGCAAAAGAGAAGACAACGCTGTTTCCAAACAATGTTTGTCCAAATGGTTGGCTCACTGCATCACTTTCTGCTACAAGTATCACAAGACCTTGCCAGGTCAGGTCAGGGGTCACTCCACCGGGGGTGTCGCGGCATCTGCTGCCTGTTTCAAGAATGTGTCAGCGGCTGATATTTGCACCACTGCAACTTGGACTTCTGTCCATACCTTTACGAAACACTACAGTTTGGACACTGCCTCTCACCGGAGAGCCGGCTTCGGGTTGGCTGTTCTGCAAGGACTTCTTTCTTAAGTCCTTCTCAACCAGAGGATCCCCTCTGAGTAGTTTCCTCCTCCCGTGTGTTTCTCTTTGTTCCAGACTGCTTGAGACTCAGTCCTATATGTAATCACCTACTGCAAGAGCCCTCTCGAAGTAAGATAGTACAGTTACGTAAGAACTTACTGTAACAGTATATCTTCGAGATAGGCTCTTGCAGTAGGTAATACCTTCCCGCCCTCCATCCCCCTAAGCTTTTTCAGCTCCTTTTCCAGTGAGGGAAGTATCCGCTTCTCTCTCATCTCGCCTTTTTTGGCCTTTGGTGGGAAAGAACTGGAAGGCGGGCATGAGGGACCGCTCCTTTATACCGACATCTCCTGAAGCTGGTCACCTGACGTGGCGGTCCCTCACCAGAGACTGCTAGCTAGAAATTTTTCCATGTGGTCCTGACGCCTGCCGGCTTCAGTTCTATATGTAATTACCTACTGCAAGAGCCTCTCTCGTCGAAGATCTACTGTTATGGTAAGTTCTTACGTAACTGTACTTTACTGGTTCTTCCCTTAGTTCTTTTAGAATTCTGGGGTGAATCCCATCAGGCTCCATTGCTTTATCCTCCTTCAGTTTTACGAGTTCTTTCAGAACGCTTTCTTCTGTGAAATGACTAATATCAACCTCCCTATCCAGAGTGCTTCTATTGACCGGATTATGTATTTCCCCCTGCTTTTCCATGGTGAATACTGAGCGGAAGTATTCATTCAGTATCCCTGCTTTTTCACTATCGCTCTCTGCCCAACCACCTTCCTCTTTGTTCAGCCTCAGTATCCCTGCCTTAGTCTTTCTTTGCTCCCTAATGTACCTATAACAGATTTTATCCCCCTTCTTAACCGAGTTGGCTATCTTTTCCTCGGTTTGGGCCTTTGCTATTCTGACTGCCTTACCCACTTCCTTCTGCTTTAACTGGTACAGTTCTCTGTCCTGCTCCTTCTGTGTTTCCTTATACTGTACTTCCTGAATGCTATCTTTTTCTCCCTTACCTTCCCCACCACTTCTTTTGAGAACCATAGTGTTTTTTTCTTTTGTTTTGATTTATTTGCTTCACACAAAGGCTTGTTGCCTCTGTGATGGCAATTTTGATATTTCCCCATTGTTGCTCCACCCCACCTTCTTGCCCGTTTGCTAGTGCTTTTCTGAGGCACTCTCCCATTTTGACAAAATCAGCCCTCCTGAAGTCCAGTACCTTCACTTTTGCGTGGCTTGACTTCCAAGTTGAGTTTATCGTGAACCACACTGTTTGGTGATCACTTGTTCCCAGATGGTTACCCACTTCAAGATCAGAGATCCTCTCTCCGTCCCCATTTGAGAGTACCAGGTCTAAGATTGCTCTCTCCCGAGTGGGTTCCAAAACTAGCTGTCCGAGGCATGCCCCCTGTAGAGCATCGAGAATGACCCTGCTCTTGGATGTGGCCACATGTGACACACTAATTCTGTCTCACTATACTCATCCTGTCCTTCAGTTGCTTTAAAGGAGAACTGAAATCAAAATTTACAAAAAAATATATCGTGCAGTGTGTTTTCATTTTTGGGTATACTCCTAGTAAGTCCTTCCCTTTTTTTGCTGAAATGAGTTTTTTCTAAATTTGCTCGCTGGTTTTATGGCAGCAAAAAATAAACCAACAGAGCACCAGGAGAAATACTGAAATGCTGTGGTGCTCAAAATATTAGAGACAATCAGGAACATATAAAGAATACTGAGCACCCACAGAATGAGACAACACTGAAATGGTGTTACAAAAATATAACAAATTATTTTTCTTTAAACAAAAGTGCAGAGAATTACCATCACTGGTGACACAGACGGTAAAAACCGTCAGAAGCCACTATAACTAGTACGACTGAACGTTTTCACCTGGAGACTCCAGGTTTCTTCCAATGGTATTTACCATCTGCTTTACCAGTGATGGTAATTCTCTGCACTTTTGTTAAAAGAAAAATAAATGGTTATATTTTTATAACACCATTTAAGTGTTGTCTCATTCTGTGGGTGCTCTGCATTTTTTTCGTGTTTCTGATTTTATGGCCCCTGGAGATCTCCATATTAGCATTTTTAATGGCTCCTCTTATTCCTACAGTGCCTCCTGTCCCGTGTGACAGGCCCAATGGATCACACTGTTACAGGATGCCATGTACCTCAGCAGCCGCAGGAAATCCTGGACAGGATGTGATAACCCAACCTGAAATTATCAGGCAAAGGAGGTAAGATCCAATGCCCGGTCCACAGGCAGTCTAGTTCTACCCCAATGAACTTGATTACCTGCATTGGTACCAGTTTGGACTTGTCTGGATTGACCAAGGGGTCCAAGTCTCAGCAAGTGTGGAGAGTCAGATCTGTGGATCTCTCCATGGCCTCTATGGATGGACTGGCTATCAGTCAGTTGTCCAGGTAATTCTGACCCTGTGACACCTCAGCTGGACCACCACCACTGCCATGCATTTGGTGAAGACCCCGGGCACGGAAGACAGGCCAAAAGGCATGACCTGGAACTGGTACAGGACCCCTTCAGTGTGGAACCAGAGGTACCAGTGGTGGAACCCACAGATGGGAATGTGGAGAAACACGTCCTGGAGGTCCAGGGAGCAAAAAGAACAGTTACGTAAGAACTTACCATAACAGCAGATCTTCAAGGGGATCTCAGTCATCAGGTTACACCACAGGAACCTTTGCCATTGATGCAGGGGAATCCACATGAAAGATTTTCAGCAGTACAACTGGGGTCACCCATGCCGTCTACGTCCTCTGACGTCAGCAACCCTATATAGGTGTGGGCAGCCCCACTCCTTATCAGTTCTTTCCCTCAGAAGATGAAGGGAGCAAGGCCGATGCCTTGGGGAACCAAGGAGAGACTGAGGGACCTGGCTCTAGATAAAAATTATGGAATACAGCAGATAGCCAGGTCCGGAATAGGAGCCCCTAGTAGGGGATGGTGGGAGGGGAATAAACCTGATGACCGGGATCCCATTGAAGATCTACTGTTACAGTTAAGTTCTTACATAACTGTTCTATCTTCTTCGGGGGGGGGGGGATCTCAGTCATAAGTTTTACGCTGTAGGAATGAGTACCAAGTAGTGACAACTGAAAAACAGACAGTCTGGGAGGCTGGAACTCCATAAACTTAAGAGAGGAATCCTTGTAGCACAGCCCTGCCAAAACCTGCACGGGCTCTTGAAGCAATGTCCAGAATGCAGTGCTTGGTAAAAGTGAGGACTATACTCCATGTGGCAGCAGCACATATATCAATGACTGAGACCCCTTTTAAACAAGCCATCCAGGTAGCCATGCCTCATGGAATGAGCTTTGACAGCACCAGGCAATTCTTTGCCGTACTTGTTGTAGCAAAACACAGTGCAATTAGCCAACCATTTGGATAAACATTGCTTAGAAATTGAGGCGCCCTCTCTACTAGGGGTGAAAGAAACAGCTGCTTAGACTTTCTGGACTATTTAGTCCAAAGCAGATAATACTTTAAAGTCCTACGCACCTCTAGCGTATGGAGCAGTGCTTCACCTGGATTGCCATGCTCAGGAAAATAAACAGGAAGGTGGATAGACTGATTAAGTGTGAACTCAGAGACCACCTTGGAGGGAAACTTAGGATTTGTGCACAAAGATACCCTGTCTATGAAAAATCAAATAAGGCTCCTTGCACCAGAGGGCCTGAAACTCAGAAATTCTTCGAGAAAAAGTAATAGCAACTAAAAAGAGTGCTTTCCAAGAAAGAAAGCGCAAATCACAATTGGCTGAAAAGGAGATGGGGCCAATTTTTCCAAACTAAAATTTAAGTCCCAAGTCAGGACAGGGTAACAGATTGGGGGATTCAGATGCAGGATGCCCCTAAGAAAGGTACAGGAAACATCCAGCTGAACTATCAGACAAAGAAATCAGGTAGTCCAGGATATGCTTGACAGGACACATGAAAAGGTCCAGGGAATGCTTGGGAGCCCATATGGCAAACTGCTTCCACTTCATAGCACAAGTGGCACAGGTGGAAGGCTTGCAGGTGTCCACCAGGACATCTGCCACCCTGTTAGAGACTCCGAACCTGGCAATGGCTACATCCTCAGGAGTCATGCATGCAGATGGAATAACCTGAGATTGGGATGGACCAGGGTCCCCTGATCCTGGGTCTGCAGATTTCTGCAAAGAGGCAGGGGGACCGGAGGTTCCTCCACCAGCTGCTTAAGCAGAGGGAAAGAAAGGAGCCACAAGAATTATGCTGGCCCTCTCCATTTGGAGCCTGATCAGCACCCTCTGAATTAGTGGGAATGGAGGGAATGCATACAGAAATATCCAGCTCCAAGAGAGGGACAACACATCTCGCCAGAAAACTCTGGGACCTAAATCTGGCAAGCAGAAATTGGGCAGTTTTGTGTTGCGTGGGGACGCAAAAAGGTCCAACTCTGGATGACTCCATCTCTTGAACAGATCTGCTACAGATAAGAGAAGCTCCCATTCATGCATGCTGGACTGAGTCCTGCTGAGGCTGCCCGCCAGGGTATTTAGGAAGCCTGGCAAGAGTACTGCAGAGAGTGTCAGGCTGTGCTTCAGTGCCCAGTACAACACTTGCATGGCTTCCCTGCAGAGGGAGTATGAGTGAGTCCTGCCCTGTTTGTTGATGTAGTACACTACACTCAGATTGTCTTTTTGGCCTGGAGAAAGATGTTCCTGAAAAGCCTGCATGGCATACAGCACCGTTCTCATCTCCAGGACATTGATATGCAGGGCAGCTTCCCACTGGACAGCATGTTCTGAGATGCCCCAGACTCTCGAGGTGGGTGGAGGTGGTAAGGTGTGAGAGTCTAAGTTGAGAAACAGTCCTCTGCCCACTACATCCAACACCCACCTGTCCATTGTGATGGTGAACCAATGTGGCAAGAAGTGATATAGCCGGCCTCTGACTGGGAGAGCAGTCGAGGACTGGATGGGGGGGATGACACCCCCCAACCCATCACTGAGCAGCTTTGCATTGGCACCACCACCGGCTGCTGCTGGTGGGGAACTATTGCCCCTGCCCACCACTTTTGAACCTTGGGTCCCAGACTAGGGCTTGGGGTGCCAGCCCGGGAACTTCTCCATTGGGGCTGCTGCCAGGGAGTCTGCAACTGAATGGACCAGTATTGGAAAGCCTGCTTCTTAGGCTTTTTCCTTCTGGGACTAAGTCACAGAATTAAGGGTGGCACTGGACTTCTCAGTCTGGGTGAGGTGTCCTTCCACCTTAGGGCCAAAGTGATTGGTGCCCAGAAAAGGGACATTGGCCAGCCAATGCTAGGTGTTAACCTTGAAGGTGGACTAACGTAACCAGGCCCTGCCATGCATGGAGACAGCAGCTGCTGCAGCACAGGTGCAAAAATTGCCTATGTCCAAGGCTGCCTGGAGCTGGTATTTAGCCAGCAATTGATCTTGGGTCTCTCTCTGATGAGCTTCACTACCATCTGTTGTTCAACAGAGAGGTGAGGGAGGACAACATCAAGGACCCCCATCATGGAGTGACTGAAGTTAGCCATAATCTGGGCATAGCTAGTCTGCTGGAAACTCTTGAGACCCTGCAGCATACACCTTTTTATTGGCGTGGTCAATATTATGAGACTCCTTGTCCATGTCCCCTTCACGTCCAGAGTTAAAGAACACCAAATCCGTGACCAGTCTCTCCATGGACAGGTGGTCTGAAAACTCCAAAAGGGAGACTATGAGGACTGCATACTTCCGGATCATACAGGCTAAGGGTGCCATGCTGGATGCTGCCAAAGCTCCAGAGCCAGTCCCAAAATGGCCTCAGCCATAGGGAAGGCAACCTCCAAGGATTCATCCCAGTCCAGAATGTCAGTGAGAGGGTGCTTATCCCTCTTCTGGACTGGCTGATGTGGAACCGGTATAGACTCTGAAATAAATCGAAGAATTCCCCCAAAAGACACCAGGCCATGCTCAGTGGAAAGCTCCTCCACTGATCTGTGGTCGAAAAGTAAAGTCTCTGAGAAGACTGTGGACTCCTGATCAAAATCATCCAATGACTCCTCCAAAAACGGCTCTTGGCGGTGTCTCACCACAGACCTCCTGGGAATCCTCACCCAGTGTGATCCTACAACCAGCCTGGCAAGCCAGTGGTAAAATGGCCAGCTTCCTTGGTTGGAGCACTGACTGGCAGCTGTTGTGGTGGCAGCTCCACCCTAACTGGCAGAGAAGCAGGCATGGGGAGGACCTATGGAACATGGACTGGCAGGGTCATCACTGGTGGCTGCCAGGAGATTGGAGGTCTCTGGGGTAGAAGCCTATCCTGTCCTGCCCTGCAATTGCCCACTGTTGCCAGAGAAAATCTTCATAGCACCGGTGCATGCCTCCCGGTCAAGTGGGATAGACAATGCAAGCATCTCAACTGTGACCTCGACCATTGACCAGGCGGTCGAAGGCAAGAAGGGTTTTCTTGCAGTTGGCCATGAATCATGTGCATACCGACATTGTGACCCATAGGTGTGGAAGACATGACTCTGGGTGGAGGTTGGTTCTGCAGTGGATTGGTTGGGAGCACCGACTAGCACACATCCTCCTGAGTGAGGACCGTGAGCACTGAGGTCTGTGAGACTGACTCCTCAGCCTCATCCGATAACCGGTTAACAAGCTTAAGATAAATTTCAGCAGCCTGCTCAACTGGAGTTGAAGTCGACTGTCTTGGCTAGGGAACTGAAGAGCCCTTGACCTGTCCCTTGGTTGAGGGGCACTTGACAGCTGAACAGCTGGGCGAGTCGAGGGACCAAGAGGACTTTGATCACTTCCAGTCCCATGACCAGCACCAACGGCACCTGGAGTTCAAATCACAGAGATCAGGACTCTACCTATTAAGGACGAAGGGGGAAGGGGGGAAGAGGAGATTCTAAGCAGCTCCCAGACATTGGAAAACAAATGTAAAAGAAAGAATAACAACAAAAATCATAAAAAAAAGATAACATAAAATGCTATTTAGACAATGCAAGAAATCTACAGCAAAAATTAGAAGAACTAGAAATAATACTGTGTGAACCTAATAATGAAATTGATAAGGCTTTTCTAACAGAGACTTGGTGGAGTGAAAAGGATATGTGAGGGAGAGAAATACAAGGGTACCAGCTATACTATCAGGATAGGAGTGATAAAAAAGGGGGAGGAGTGGCAACATACATCAAATAAAATAACTTCAAGCAACATTAGTAGCAAAATAAAAAAGAGGGAAACAAAACTAAAACTATATGGATCAAAACAGAGTCAAATAATGAAAAGAACCATTATCATTGGACTTTGTTACAGACCTCCATGTATAAATCAAGAGATATCAGAACAGATAAATAAGGAATTAGAAAAGGCTTGTGAGCTCTGTCAAGTCATTTTTTGGAGATTTAAACTACAGTGATGTATGTTGGGAAAAACTAGAAGCCCAAATTTATTAAAGTAAACTGTTCCTATGGACAATAGAGGAATTAAGCCTGAAACAACACACTGATTATGCCCACTAGGGACAAGAATATACTGGATATAGTGTTACCCTCAAGTGACATAAATGTTAATTATAAAATTAGGGAGCCCTTAGGAAATACTAATCACAACAGTATTCTTTTTTGTTTCCATGAATGTATCCCTATAACCAGGGGATGTAGAGAGGTATATAACTTCAGCTCAGCAAACAAAGCATTAATATAAAGAGACCTAAACGATATTGACTGAGAAAGTAAACTTCAAAACAAAACAACTACTGAAAGGTGGGAAATAATAAAATGAAATATTTGTGATATGCAATAAACATATTAAGAAAGTCAAACAAATATAATAATAAAGGTATTAAACCAAAATGGTTGACAAAAAGTAGCAAAAAAATTACAAAAAAAGAAACAGAACGGCTATAATGAATACAAAAAATATAAGCCCGAAGAAAAATGGCTTCAGTTCAAAAACATCCAAAAGGAATGCAAACGAAGAATTCAGAAAAAGCAAACAAAAAATGGACCATAAAATAGTGAGCTCAGCAAATAAAGATAACCTCAAAAAATGTCTTTAATTATGTCAGTTCTCTTCATAGTTCTAATTTTGGGCTTTGGTCCATAATATCAGACAATTAACATATTGAGGCACCAATAGACAAAATCATTTCAACTGCTACTTCGGATCTGTATTGTCTGCAAAAACTGAATACCTAGGGGATATAACAATCGGTGAAGAAGCAGACATAGATATTAGTATTGAACAAATAATAGAAAAAATAAAAACACACTCTGCAGGGCCTGATAATATCTCACCAAAGATCTTAAAATTACTAACTCCACAAATAGCAACCCCTCTTAGATGATTATATTAAAAAGCTATAACCGATAAAGAGGTACCTCCTGACTGGTTGTCTGCAGATGTGCCAGTACATAAAAAGCGAAGCAAGTCAGATCACATTAATTATAGGCCTATTAGAAAATGGGTCTCGTAAAACTGCGCGCTCATTGGCTGAGGCACCCTGGCACCAGTGTTATTTCTTAACAACACCTGGTAAAAAAACAAACGCCTGCTCTGCCCAACATAATGCCAGTCTAATTTCCAAAACCTGACACCATTTTTTCCTCGCTAAGTGAGACAGCAAGCCAGAGGCGCCACCCCTCTTAACTAACATACATAACATACTAAAATGTCAGCAGAATAGGCCTAACAGTCTTTCCGTTTGGTCAGCCCCAACCCTGGGAGCTGACCTTGCTGCCCACCTTTCCCTCTCTGGCTTCTCCCTTCCCAGTCCCGGATATTCTCACTGCACTGGTTTTTGCTTCCAGAACCCTTCCCCTGTACCTGTCCCACCCCCTCTTGAACCCCTCTACCATCTCTGCCTCCACCATCCCCTGGGTAGCGATTCCAAGGCTCCACCACCTCTCAGTGAAGTGTCACCTCCTCCTTCCCTCAATCCTCCCTCCACCTTCCACCCATGCCCTCAAGTTGCCCCCTCTTCCTCTGGAGCACCCGACTGCTCCTCCCCTATTTATTTATTTGAGTTTTGTAACCGGTAAGTCCACTGAGACAATTACAGTCCCTTTTTCAGGGTCGACCCGGGGTTGTGGAACAACCGTGAGGTTACAGGTAAAATCATCAATGCAGTTCACTTGTTACAATGTTGGCATTAGGCAGAGAACATGTCAAGAGAAGATATTGCAATAATACAATCAATTTCAGACTTTGTTTTTGATGAGCGATGCATGCCTAGAGAGAGGAGGCTATACACAGTGCAGTTATAGTACAAACTTTGTATTAAACAGTAGCAATATAACATGGGAATGGCTTGGATTAGCGATTCCATACATACTACTTTCAGTGTTATGCTAGGAGGGAGCAGAAGTGGGTGAGAGGGAGGAAAGGCATGAGGTGGCAGCCGTGTGGGAGGAGTAGGAGTCTCTGGGCAGGCACCCTTCAGTTAAAGTAAGAGCAGGTAGCCGAGTTAGATGTGTCTGGAATTGTAAGAGGGAGGAGCAGGAGAGAACAGAGGGTGGGAGGGAGTTCCAATCTGTTATAGCAGCATAAGAGAAGGAGCGTCTGGATACAGCAAGACGTGATTTAGGTACAATGGGCAGGGGGAGAGAGGCAGAGCGAAGTGAGCATGGTATTTGTCTGAGGCAAATAAGTTCTCTGAGGCAAGGAGGGATGAACTTGTGGACTAGCTTGAACATGATGCTCAGAGTGGAGTATCTCAGTTTTGCTTCATATGAGGACCACCCCAGAGAGGCGAGAACATCACAATGGTGAGAGCGGGTAGCGGCCCCCAAGGCAAAGCGACCAACTCTGTGGTAGGCCTGAGAGAGGAGGGACATGGAGATGGAGTTAGTGCCAAGGAGGATGGGTGCAGCATAGGATAGGAGGGGGAGGAGGGATGCAGTGGCTATTTTTTGGCATATGCCAGCGATCGGGCAGGAGAGCAGGTCCACTGGACCACCAGGAATATACTCATATTACGCCCGCAATCGGGTGATGGGGTAGGGTCCACTGGACCACCAGGGATATACTCATATTACGCCCATGATCAGGCAATATAACATGGGAATGGCTTGGATTAGCGATTCCATACATACTACTTTCAGTGTTATGCTAGGAAGGAGCAGAAGTGGGTGAGAGGGAGGAAAGGCATGAGGCGGCAGCCGTGTGGGAGGAGTAAGAGTTTCTGGGCAGGCACCAGCTCTTCGTGCCTCTCCCCATAGATCCTATCCCCCAAGCCCCAAATCATTTTGGTTGCCCTCCTCTGGACCCTCTCCAGGAGTTCAATGTCCCTCTTTAAATGTGGCCTCCAAAACTGCACGCAGTACTCGAGGTGCAGCCTCACCAAGCAGTTGTATAGTGGGAGTATCACTTCCCTCCTTCTGGAGGTGATCCCCCTAGCAATGCATCCAAGCATCCTGTTGGCCTTTGCCGCTGCCCTCCTACAAGTCATGAGTTATTCATCTTGACATCCACCACCACCCCTAAGTCCCTCTCAGCCATCGAGACTTGTAGCATTCCCTTCCCCCCAGGATGTACACTTGGCCCGGGGTTTCCAGCTCCCAGGTGCAGTACCTTGCATTTCCCTGCATTGAGCCTCAGCTTCCACTTTCTAGACCACCTTTCCAGAGCCTCCAGGTCCCCCTGTAGGGCCACCCTCCCCTCCTCCCCATCCACCACTGCCCCCAGTTTTGAGTCATCCGCAAAGAGACTCATCTCACTCCTGATACCCTTCCTTATGTCAGAGACGTAGGCGTTGAAAAGGAGGGGCCCAAGAACCGATCCCTGAGAGACTCCACTAATGACCCTCCTTGGGGATGAGACTATCTCAACCACGACCCTCTGGGTCCAGTCCTGGAGCCAACTGCCTATCCATCTGATCATCTGGGTCCCCACCGCCATTTCTCCCAGCTTATCCAATAGGCCCCTGTGAGGAACAGAGTCAAACGCCTTGCTGAAGTCAAGAAAGAGGACGTCCACTGGTCTACCCAGGTCCAAGGCACTCATCACCCAGTCATAGAATTCCACAAGGTTTGTCTGATACGATTTCCCTGGGACGAATCCATGCTGTCTATTGTCCAGGCACCCCAACTTTTCCAGGTCCCCCCCCTAGTCTCTCCTTGACATTGCCCTCCATCACCCTGCCCACTACTGATGTCAGGCTGTCCGGATCAGTCCCCGCAAACAAAAACTCAGAGCTTTTCAGTGTTAAAAAAAAAAAAAATTACCCATGTTCTTCATTCCGACCCCCCCCCCGAAAACCTGATGCTACTGAAGCGCTCAGACCCCTCTCAACCTAGGATCCCTGCCCACTCTCACAAACGTCCCAACCCAGCAGCCCGACTCCATGGTGAGATGTAATTCACAGAAGTCACACTCCTGTGTTTCCTTGCCACGCTTCTTCCCGATCCCTGCCAGCTCTCTCTCTCTCTCTCTCTCTCTCTCTCTCTCTCAAGAGCTCCAACCCACCAACCCGACTGTACCTGTGGAAAGTACCTCACAGAGGTCACCTGAGCACATCTTCTCTTTAGCTCCTGAAGTCTTCAGAATCTTTTTTTTTTTTTTTAATAACCCAATTTTTTTTACTCTCTGTGCCTATCGCGACCTCAGATCACAGGACTACAGCTCCCATAAACCCGTGGGACACAAATCCAGATCACTCCAACAGGCTCTCCCAAACAGCAGCACCCTCTATTGGACACTACAGTATAACATAGGGACTACTTTACAAAAAAAATATCTACTTTCATTCTATTTTTAACAATTATTCAGCTTGTTAATTTTAATTTAATTTTATTAGAAATGTTACAAATTAGCCTTTTTCTATGTGTAATAATACCCTCCAGGGTGGGTATTATGGGATATAATGGACCTTCCAGGGTCTATAAGGCCCTCTGCCTGTCGCATCGGGCCTCATTACGCCCCTGGGCAGTCTGTTATATCCCAATAATGCCCACCTTTTCGGGTATTATTACTTACTTACTAAGTTTGACATCGGTACCAGGAAAGCTAATGGAATCATTTTTAAAGGATATAATCCAAAAACGTGAAAAACATGGGATCATGGACACTGACCAGAATGGTTTCGTGTCAGGGAGGCCACGTGTAACAAATTTGCTGTGTTTTTACGAAAAAATATCAGCTGCTTTAGACAGAGGAAAACCAGTAGACTGCATATACCTGGATTTTTCCAAAGCTTTTGACAGTCTCTCTCACAGGAAAATTATACATAGTCTGATTTACTGTAAACTGGTTCATAGGCTAGTGGGATGGATCAGAAGTTGGCTGGGAGGCAGAACTCAGAGAGTGAGCATTAATGGTTATCACTCAGACCCAGTGTCGGTGACCAGTGGAGTGCCTCAGAGCTTGGTGCTGGGTACTTTACTTTTTCAAATATTCGTATCTAAATTGGGGCAGAACATTACTAGCTCATTAAGTACCTATGCAGATGATACTAAATTAGCAAATGTAGTTGAAAAGGAAAGAGACCAGTTGAGACTACAGAAAGACTTGGATAGTATGGTTCAATGGGCGGACTCTGTGGGGATGAGTTTTGACAAGGACAAATGTTGTGTTATGTACCTAGGGAGTCACAATAATTAAGCACCTCACAATATGAAAGATTCACCTCTCAGAAAAACAGTTGAAGAAAAGGACCTTGGAATTACAATATCTAATAAACTTACATATGACACACACAGTAACGCTCAGGTGGCAAAAGCTAAGAAAGTGATATGGACAATTAAAAGACACCTCAAAAGTAGAGATGAAAGGGTGTTTATGCCGCTGTATAGATCGTATGTGAGACCACTGCTGGATTATGGAAGCCCAGTGTGGGGACCAATCAAAAAGGGCAACTCAGAATAGAGAAAATACAAACTAAAATGATTTACAACTGTAAAGGACTATCATATATGGAAAGGCTCTGAAAACTTAACCTGGTGTCACTTCAAACAAGAAGGATCAGGGGAGATGTGTTATGTTACGATATAATGCAAGACAGCCACCTTCTAAACGAATTAGATCTGTCATCTAAGAATGATAATATGGGTACTAGAGGGCACCACTTCAACAAAGACCCAAAAAATTCAACTCAGAAAAAAGAAGAGCCTTTTTCACACACACAGTGGTGAACACTTGGAACAGACTGCCACTGGAAGTCATAATTAGTAAAGATAAAAAACAATTCAAAAGAAATCTTGACAAATACATTCTAACCGGAAATAATTGATCATATTATGGGTAATGCAACAGGGGCATACATGGGCCTTTTTAGCTCCTTACTATGCACCCCAAGGTCTGGAGGAAAAGATACATGTCACAGAACTGTCCCGTGAAAGACCCCCCCCCCCCGACGCTGGCCACCCAGAACAACACCGAGACTGAGGAGGTGCCCACCATGGCAGCCATCGCTTCCGCCTCAAGGACCGAAAGTTGCTCAGATGCCCTGTCTGCAGCCAAGATCTTCTTACATCCCTTAGGACAATCCTTTGGATCTCTCTCCGCAGGTCGACCAAGTGAAAGCCAGAGCTTCCTATCCTCAAGGGACTCAGGAAGCACGAGTTTACAAAGGCCACACCTGGCCACGTCGTACTACCCGCCCCGGCAGTACATGCACATGTCATCCGGATCAGTGACCAACATCATCTGCCAGCACCCAACACAGAATTCTAAACCCTGGTTTCTTGTGATCCATCATAAATCCGGAAACAGAGCTGAAAGAACAACAAAATGGAGCTTCAAAGCAACAGAAACTGTTTTTCATTTAGAAGAGGTTTGCCTATGGCACAGACATCCTGATCTGATGTCATGGGGCAGAGTCTGGGGATATACTGCCTGGGTGGTGGGAGAAGCTTAGCTTAAAGACATTCCGGCCAATAACATTGTTCCAGTGCAACTGCCACAGTATAGATAAGTGCACCATATCCACACCCCTAGAAAGAGTACTTACATTCTAAAAAGGTCAAGGTCTTCCATTTCCCTAGCCATGCAGCCACCCCTGGTGGGGCAGACAGGGCTCAGAACAGTGAGAAGGTTTCTGAGTCCACAATAATCCAAGATTCCAGTTTGGACCGGATTTCCAGATGGGAGGTTGTCCAGGACACAAAGGCAGTGTTGAATTTATGATGTCAAGAGTGACATACTGGATATGTCATGGGTGCTGGCAGTTGAAAGGGTTTTGAGGACTTGCCAGACCCTAAAAAATTTGGTCAGGCTTTGGGACCTCGAGCAGTTAATAACAGCTAAGGCTGGAGTCTGCACCGATTCATCAAGACATCTTGTGTGGTAAGTGCTCTTTACTTTGGGAAAGTCAGGCAGTGTAGTAAGATCCTTCTGTGTGTTTCAAACAACATGAAGTCTTGCTGTATTCTGACTATATACAGTTAGCCCCAGCACTTGAACTGCTCCGGAGAGGAAAGGGTTAACTCTATGTAGCAGCATAGAACGTTGAGCTCGAGCTCGGTTTTCAAACCTCTGTCTCTGGTACATCTCAGTGTAACTGTCAGATTCTTTATTACGCCTGTGAAGTCGCTCTGGAAATTTCTCCCTCGCCTTGGTTCGGTTATATCAAAAATCGTTTGGTTTATTCAACTGGTTTCATTATTTTTTAGGTATCGAATCTCTGTCTATGATACATGTAGTGTAAGTAGGCAGACAGTGGAATATTTGGTGTAGAAATTGTTTTTCTTAGGTTTCCTATCGGTCGGTCCGGTTGGGAACCAAAACAAATTTGTATTTCTTAGATCTTATCTGTGTCAATCTTCACCATTCATCACAGATGGGGGTACTGGCGGAGGTCAGGACCCGAGGCTCTTTTTTTTAAAAGGATAGGTAGACCCGACGCAGCATCGGCGCCCGCCCTCGAGGCCGACGTCTCACGGGCGCTCGAGGATTAGAGCAAGCTGTGTCGACCGCCTGACTACTAGCCTTCTTGCCTCCCACCGCCGAGGTCGCCTCGTGGGAAGCCTGAAGAAGTGTTCACAGTTTTAGGCCTTCAGCCTGCGATATTTTCGCCGTCAGTCCGCGGTCTACTAGTTCTGGTACTGCCTCCACTCGGCGTCGCGGTAAGATCTTTCCTTTTATTAACATTTGCGGCGTGGTCTTTTTGGTGTTGTTTTCCATTGGGTCATGCAGTGGTCGGAGGCAGAAGTTCTCTAAGGCGGGCGGCCCCTATGCGTCGGTGCCCGTGCGGCCGCAATTTCTCGTGACCGACCAGCATAACCGGTGTCTCGCGTGTCTTGGCCCGCATCACGACATGGATTAGATGCGGCGCCTGCTTCTCCATGGACGCCCGCGTCCTCAAACAGCGTGTGGAAGTTGGACGAGCTCCGCCGACTTTCGGGGGACGGATTCGCACTCGTCGGGCCAAGCCGCGCTCTCTCGGCCTTTCCTCCGGGTCCCCTCCTGGTTCTATATGGACCGTGGAGGAGGGAGCCTCGACCTCCCGTAGCCTAGCCTTGGTAGAGGCTCCTGCCGCGGCGCAGAAGGCCCGTCCCGGTTCCCCCCGGGAGCGGGCGGGAGGTGCCACCATGGCAATCACCCCTTCGGGGGTGAAGGCCCCCCCCGGTGTCGCTCCCGCTGTCCGGAAGGCCTGGGTCGGCGCCGTCCTCGACACTGTCGGTCGGTGTCGTTGAGGCCTTCGGCGCCGTTCGCGGTGCCGAGGGCCTTGGTGGCGCTGATGGTGGCGCCGACTCGTCTCTTGGCACCGTGGGCCCTGTCGGTGCCGCTTGCGGCGTTGGCTCTGCTCACGGCGCCACGACCCTGGATCCGGCGTCAACTTTTGCTATGTCTCGCCTCAGCGCTGAGGTTGAGCATGGCGCCGCGGGTCCCTCGGAGTCACTGGTTGGCGTTGCCTTTGGCGCCGCCTCTGCTCTCAGCGCCGCTCGCCGGGCGGTGCTGCTGTCGGCGCCGGGTCCGTCGACGCTGCCTTGGTTCTCGGTGCCGCTCGCGGCGCCGAGCCTTCTCTCGGGACACTCGGCGCCGCCCGATTCTCCGTGCCGCCGCTGAGCCAGGGGGCCTGGCGGTGTTTGTGTCTCCGGGGCCGCTGTTGGGGTTACCGCTGGCGCCGTCTCTGTTCCTGGCGCTGGTGGGCTTGACGGCGCCGCGGCTGGCCCTATCGCCGGACCTTTGGTCTCGGCTGCCTTCTGCCAGCTCCGCCCGTGGGGCCGTGGAGGGCGCGGGGGCAGCTTTGACCACTGCCACGATTTTTGGGCCCTCCGCGAAGGTTGCATTTCGTCGCCCCCCTCTTACTGTCTGGCTTAGGGCCTCGGATTCCACCTCTTCGGAGTCGGAGTCCAGCTCAGAGTCATACGGGCAGTCACACCCTTCGGGGTTGCCTGCACAGGAGAGTGAGCCAGTGGTCTCTTCGACGAGTCGGAGTCAGCCCCCTGCCGAGGAGCGTCCCGTTCCCCTCCAGATCGGGGTCAGTGGCACTGACCAGCAGGCTGTGGTGCGTGCCACCATAGCCATGCAACCTGGTCTGGGGGGGGTTCCTTGACCCTTCAGCGGAGGTACCCCCTCCTGTGGTGTGTCTCGATTGCCCAACTTTGGGGCCCATCGGGAAGCCTACGGCTGGGGAGGGTGCTGCGCCCTGGATTTCCCCTTGGGGACATCCTAGAGCTGCCAGCTACCTAGGTTGACCCTTCCGAGGACCAGGACCTTCTCGGACTCTGAGAGCTCGAGGGGTGTGGAGTCCGCACGTCGGCCTTTCTCTGGGGTCCACCCGGGCCCTGGACGAAGCCGAAGCACGGACTTCCGCCCTTCCCCTTCCGGTTCCTTGAGAGGGTCCTATTCTTTGGAGGCAGGGGACCGTCCTTCTGGACCTATACAGCCCCGGTCGCCTCACTGGGGGGATTTTTCTGGGCGCAGCCTAGGCAGTACAAATGTGGTTGTACAGCTGTCGGCTGCGGAGTTTTCCGGGACACCTTCCCCGGGTGGCCATGGTCCGCTCCCTAGCCCTGGCAGAGGCCAGCCGATCTCTTCCTCTGCTCGGCCCCTACCCTCTGCTGCATCTCCAGCCTCCTGGCATTCTTGGTCCCACTGGCCTCTCACCTGGGAGCAGTTCAGAGCGGTGGCTTCTGTTCCCTGCTTACGTTAGGGGCCTTGACAGTCAGGTTTTTCAACCTCCCCCAGCAGCCACCCTCGGAGCATATGGTGACCTCCAGCTCCTCATCTCCTCTTCTGGGGTGAGGAACCATCTGTCCACATCTCCTGCAGCTGATCTCGGGAGTATCAGCGTTCCCCAAGATGTTGGAGGACCTTCACCTTCCCCCTATCCGTGAGCAATCCAGAGCATGCGAGCATGCCTTTCTAAGCGATTTTGGGCGGCCACCCTTGTGGTGCCCCCTGGCCTCACCCCTCGGGAGGCGTCCCATGCTTTCTGGCAGAGGCCCTTCTCCGGAGTTCCTGCCCTTAGTGACCTCAGCCAGAGGTACTGCGACCCCTGGAGTCTCCAGGCTCCATGCCTCATCCGCAGTGGATTGATGCACCTGGACACTCCTGACAGGCTTCCGCCTCCACTGTGGACCGCCCCCAGATCAGGACTCTTGATTTTGATTTCTGGGGAGGAGGACTTCTACTCGCACGGTTGCTTCTCTCCATCTCCGCTCATCAGGCCCACTATGCAGCCTACAACAGGTTCTTGTGGTCAGCGCTGGGTCAGTTCCAGCTGCTTTGCCTGACTCGAGCAGACCAGGCAAGCCATCGCCTCTCAGCACATGGCCTGAGCCAGCAAGGCACTAGCAAGGGCGCCCTTATGACGCCAGCGAGGTAGCTACCAGAGTGGTAGGGACAGCGATCTGCACCAGAAGATCGGCGTGGCTTTGCCTTTCCTGTTGTCACCCTGGCCTGGGCGTAGTGATTTGCTCCGCCACCAGGGAACCTGTTTTCCCGTAGGGTGAGACGTGCGCTTGTCAGGGCAACTTCCTTCTCCCGGGGACCCCTGCCTTGTTTCCCACCTCGGCCTCCCCAGGCCCAGAAGGCCCCCTTAGTGTGTCATCGAGGCTAAGGGACATTGTCCCTTAGGGCAATTAGTCAACTTCTTCGGGGGCTTGCATCACTATTCAGATGAATGGTGAAGATTGACACAGATAAGATATAGAAATTACGTACTTACCGTAATTATGATTTTTCTGTGTATCTTCACCATTCATCACAATCCCGCCCACCGTCCCCCTGGGGCCTCAGTCTCTGGGTCCCCTTCCCTCTGTGCCTCTCCCTCTCTTTGGAACAGGGTAAAATAGGGACACACGGGGGGTGTAATTTCTTCCCCTTTAAAGGGTACAGCTCGAGTGGCATTCCTTCTGTACTGCATATCTCCACCCTATTAGGGTGGAGTTGTTGGTTGCCCTCCTCCTGTCATCCAACGGCTTTAAAAAAAGGGGAATCCCTTTTTCACCAAATCTAGAGAGAGAGTACTAATCCTGTACTCTGTCCTTCTCCAGTATAGCCGACTCTGTTTTTGGGGTATTGCCACATATTCTGTGCCTTGAATTATGGCAAGAAAGCTTTGCTACTCCTTGCAGTTCCTATACAGTCTGGTGACGGACAAGGGTCCTGGATCCTTGTTACCTCTCTCTCTCTCCTAAATTTTCTCCCTCCCTTCTTCCGCTTCCAGAGATTGGGGCCCCTACCCAATCCCCTTAGTCTCATCTCTCTTCTGTTGTCCTCTCAGTCGTTATTTCTCCTTTTGGTTCGGTTCTTCCTTCCTTTTTCTGTCCCTTGGACTCTCTTGTCCCACCCTCCATCCCTTCCTCTTACCTCTCCAGTGACTCAGAACTGGTAGTCAGGCGGAGTCGACACAGCTTAACGGCTAATCCTCGAGCGCCATGTAGTACATCGCCTTGAGGGCGGCGCCGATGCTGCGTCGGCACCGCCTATCCACCTAAAAAAAAGGTCTCCAGCAGTCCTGACCTCCGGCCAGTACCCCCATCTGTGATGAATGGTGAAGATACACAGAAAGATCATAATTACGGTAAGTACGTAATTTCTATTTCTTGTGTGGTGTCCGGTTCCTATCGATTTAAAAAAAAAACTAATTTTTTCTCATTTTTTTCTGCAACCCGTGACACTGCTGGTAACCGATAGGCAGCGTTACCTGGCTTGAAGGCTGTTAAGGGTGACTTCTAGAAAGGCTGTATCTGAGAAACCCAAGAAAAAAACCAGTCCCACTGGGTTTCAACACTGTACTGAGTGTGGGGAGGCTTTTGCTAAAGCTGATCCTCACCTCATATGTGTGTATTGTCTGGGGTTTAACCACCTCAAAACAGACTGCCAGATTTTGTAAAATGTTCCCAAAGCCACTTTAGATAAAAGATTAAGTAGACTGAAAGAAAAGGAGTCCGAGAAGTCCACTGATCCGGACGGCCAGCCCGATTTGGCTCTGACCGAACCTGAAGAGGTGCTGCTGAACTGGGCGATACCTCCTCAGGCAAAAGAAGAGCCGATTCCGAGGGATCGGGTCCATCTAAATAGAAAAGGAAGTGAGACGGTTTGGTTCTCATCCCGCAGATCCCAACCGCTGAGGAAATTGCTAAAGCGATAGGCATAGTTCAATCGCTTCGCCCAGTTCCTTCCAAACCGACACCTTCAGGTAAGCGGTCGGTTCGGATGGTTCCAACTCCATCGGATTATGATCCGGAAGTTTTCTATGATGTGGAGTGGGAGGGAGATGAAGAGTTACCCGATGATGAAGATGGTGACAATGATTTTGGTGGCCTAGATGAGCCTATAGAGCCTGACATCTCCCCAGACAGGCCTACCAATGTCTCCCCTCCCAGGCTGAGTCCCCTTCCCACTTTTTGTTTTACAAAAAAGTGGCTGACACTCTCCAGCTCCCAGTTGTGGAAGCTGCTGTTGAGGAAGAAGTACCGGATTATGTGGAGATGATGGACGTCCCAGAGTCCAAGAGGCTGTCTATCCCTCCACATAAATCTTTACGGAAACAGACTCAAAAAATCTTACAAGTACCTACTTCTATACCCCCTGTGGATAAGAAAATGGACAGAAGGTATATGTTATCAGGTTCTGGTACAGAGTTTCTATATAAGCATTGCAGCCATGTTGGGGTAGTGCAGGCTGCAGCCTGTGACAGGGCTAATATTCCTTTGGCACCACACCCCCCAGATAAGGATTCCAGGAAGGTGGATGCCATGGCCAAAAAACAATACTTGCCATCCTCCTTGGGACTCAGACAGGCTGCTTATATGTCCTATACAACCAAATACCAGAAGACCAGGTGGGATACGGTTCTGGAACTGGCTAAAAAGGCTTCCCCCCAGCTAGCTAAAGAGCTGGAGGAGGTGGCTGCTGATGGAATTGAGGCATCCAAGGTGCAATTTCATGCTGCTGTGGACTTTAATGATGTAGCATGATGAGTTGTGGCTACATCTGTCTCCCTTAGATTTGCTTGGCTCAAATGTACTAGCCTTTCGTGGGATACCCAGGCTAAAGCCATGGATTTCCCTGTTGCTGGTAATTCTCCGTTTGGGGAGCAGACAGAGTCTTACATGAAAAAGATGGACAAGTACAGGACCACCTATAGGAGTGCAGTGGCCAAAGAAAGGCAAGCCACTCTTCAGAAGCAGCAGTCTAGGTCAGGCAGGGGCAGGCCTTTTCAAAGGCCTTTTTACCAAGCCCAGGCTTCCTCTACATTTCAACAGAGGGGGGTTCTTTAGAGGGAGAGGTAGAAGAGGAATGAGCAGGTCTGCATCCTCTTCTCAATCCAAAGCTCCTGCCAAACAGACACCCTGATGTGTCAGCTTGGGTCGCCTCCCCTATTCCAGTATGGGGCAGGCTGGCGTACCACTTCCAGACCTAGAAGTCTATTACTTCAGACAAATGGATCCTGGAAGTGGTAAGCCAGGGACTGGCTCTCAGCTTCAAAAGATTCCCCAGATTGAGGTCAGGTCTTTTCTACCTTCAACACCTTCAGAAACAATTGCCCTAGAGGCAGAAGTTTCTTTCCTACTAACCCTAAAAGCCGTTGAGAAGGTTCCTCCACAGCACAAGGGCAAAGGACTATATTCCAGATACTTCCTTACCCAAAAAAAGACAGGGGAGTGGTGACCCATCCTAGACTTGAGAGATCTGAACAAACATCACAAAACCAAAATGGTGATTCTGGGAATAATTCTTCCCTCTCTTGAGGCCAGGAGACTGGCTAGCCTCCCTGGACCTCAAGGATGCCTATTTCCATATTCCTATCAGGTTCTCCCACAGAAAGTACCTCAGGTTCGAGTTTCCCTCAGGTCATTGCCAGTTCACAGTCATGCCCTTCGGCCTGACATCGGCCCCAAGGGTGTTCACAAAATGCCTTGCAGTAGTGGTAGCCTTTCTCAGAAGGCAGGGCATCTCAGTCTTCCCTTACCTAGACAACTGGCTCATTGTAGGCCAGTCCTCAGACCCAGTCAAGTCAGCTCTAGAGGTCACTCAGAATCTTCTCAGTTCTCTAGGGTTCCTTCTCAATCTTTCCAAGTCAGTTCTTGAACCAGTACAGCTCCGTACCTTCATAGGGGTAGAGCTGGATACTATTCAGGCAAAGGCCCTCTTCCCATGCTCAATAGTAAAGGCCCTTACAGATCTGGCTTCTTCTTTTTGACCTCTGGTGTCTCACCCAGCCAGACATTTTCTTCAACTCCTAGGCCACATGGCAGTTTCCACTGCAGTGGTTCAGGGAATCAGGTTCCAGATGAGGGACATTCAGTTCCACTTAAGGTCCTTTTGGTCTCAGAAAAAAGATTCTCCTACTAAACTGATTCCAGTGACTCAGACTCTTGCCCAAGCTCTCCAGTGGTGGTTGGATCAGGACAATCTCAGACAGTGTGTCCCATTCCTCAGTCTAGCACCCTCAGTGGTCCTGACCACAGATGCCTCTCCCCTGGGGTGGGAGCCCATCTAGGGGCTCTCACTGCACGTGGTACTTGGTCACAGCAAGAGTCTCTCCTTCACATCAATCTTCTGGAGCTCAGAGCTGTGTCTCTAGCCCTTCAGACATTCTCAGAATCAATCAAAGGCAAAGTGGTGCAGATCAGGATGGACAACACCACTACAATGTGGTATATAAACATGCACGGAGGCACTCGGTCCATGGCCTTCTGCACAGAGGCCATGAAACTATGGTCTCTAGCTTACTCATTTCTGACTTCTCTGACAGCAGTTCATCTTCCAAGGAAAGACAATGTGCTGGCAGATGCCTTAAGCAGGATATCTCAGGGTCACCACGAATGGTCCCTGAACTCCCATCTCCTTCAAGTAATCTTCAGATGGGGCACTCCAGAGATAGACCGCTTTGTAGCCCAAGACATTCATCAACTTCCTCTGTTCTGCTGCAGACCTCCAGTTCTGGGGACTGTTCCTCTAGATGCTCTCCTGCTAGACTGGACAGGTAGGTTTCTTTATGCCTTTCCATTGATATTCAGAGTACTGATCAAGATCAGGTCTCAACCCTGCACAGTGATCCTGGTGGCTCCAGATTGGGCCAGACAACCATGGTATCCTCTGCTGCTGTCTCTAGCAGTGTCAATTCCCCTGTTTCTACCCAGGAGACATGACCTCCTGTCAGGGGAGGATGTGGTATCCCAATCCCCAGTCTCTCAGACTCAAAGCCTGGTTCTTGAGGAGTTAGAATATGCAGGCCTGCACCTTTCCCAAGGGGTAATGGTTATCCTTAAGGTTTCTAGGAAACCTTCCACCAGAAAAACTTACAATTCTAAATGGAAAAGATTCAGTATTTGGTGTTCTCAGACATACAGCCGGATTCTGCAGGCATTGCCACAGCCCTGTTTTATCTGGTTCATCTTAATGGGTTAGACCTTAGGCCTGCTACACTTAAAGTTCACCTAGCAGCTGTTTCTGCATTTCTTTCTGCAGGGAAGGGAGCTTCCCTGGCATCTCATCCTGTTTTCAGTAAGTTTTTCAAAGGTCTGGTTCACATTAACCCTCCTTTCAGGGAGCCTACTCCAGTTTGGGACTTGAATATCTGCATTGCACAGCTTATGGACCCCACCTTTGAACCACTGTTCTCTGCTGAGCTTAAGTACTTGACCTGGAAGACTGTGTTCCTGGTAGCTATTACCTCTGCCAGGAGAATCAGTGAATTACAGGCCCTGTCAGTAGAACCTGACTTCATTTCCTTCCGTAGGGATAAGGTGGTCCTTAGGACAAATAGAACATTTCTTCCTAAAGTGGTTTCAGATTTTCATCTGAACCAATCCATGTCTCTGCCTGTTTTTTTCACTGACCATTCTTCTTCTGGGGAGAGAAGATTGCACAGTCTGGATGTAAAGAGGGCACTTAGCTATTATATAGAGCATACTAAGGCCCATGGGAATGACTGTCTTCGGTTATTTCTCACTTATGGGGAAGTGGGAAAAGGTAGACCTGCTACTAAGGGAACTATTGCCAGGTGGATTGTCTCCTGTATTCAGTTCTGCTATTCAAAGTTAGGCAAAGAGCCTCCCTCAGGCTTGAGGGCTCACTCGACCAGGGGTACAGCTGCCCCTTTGGCAGCTGCTAGAGATATCCCCTTGGTAGAAATGTATAAAGCAGCCACCTGGAAAACAGTCCATACATTCACCGAGCATTACTCTCTGGACACCCAGACTAGGAGTGATGCTAGGTTTGGTACAGCAGTATTGCAGAGCCTGTTCCCAAAGTAAGGTTCTGTTATCCTCTCCTCCAGGGGGGAACTGCTTGGTAGTCTGCATATAGTCAGAATACAGCAAGACTTCATGTTGTTTGAAGAAATAATTACTCACCATAGTAATGCTGTTTCTTCTAATGGAGTCTTGCTATATACTAACCTCCCTCCCTGCTTCCTCTCTCAGAACCTAGTCTTTTGGGATTTGGGTTGGCAGTTTACAGTGCTGCACACCAGAGGTGTACCTTTGTACCCATCCTTTTCTAGGTGGGGTCTTTCTTTATTGTTTATATACTTTTCATTATCTACACAAGTTTTCTTGGGTTCTCGACTCAAGTCTTTTGGACCCAAGAATTGTGGCCTTTGGCTTAAAGTTTTTAAACAATTTCTATGCTATTAGTTAGTTAGTATATGCTCGTAAGAATCTGACGGTTACACTGAGATGTACCAGAGACAGAGGTTTGAAAATCGAGCTTGAGCTCAACATTCTATTCTGCTGCATAGAGTTAACCCTTTCCTCTCTGAAGCAGTTCAAGTGCTGGGGCTAACTGCATATAGTCAGAATACAGTAAGACTCCATTAGAAGAAACAACATTACTATAGTAATTTTTTTCTGTTCAAAATATTTTCATTTCAGTATAAGTACTGTTCCCCACAGTCTTAGTGTAGTACCCTGTATTATATGTGTAAACACCTTGAGGCATTAAAATATTTTTACATACTTCATGTTTCTGCGACTGAGTCCTCTGAGGTACAGACAGCTGGGTTATAACTGACAAAAACTGTGTTTCCACCTACAAAGAGAAGGCTACAGTTCCCATATTTTGTTTCTAAAGTGAGGTGTTCTCAGCTGTGACAGAGAGGGGTGGGTCATTTGCCCATTGCTAAGGAGTGCTGTACTGTGTGGGCAGTGGCTCTGGTGGGACGCAGACCTAGAGATACCATGAGGGAGTGTCCATGCTGAGTAGTGGCAGCTACTGAAGTACCCTTGCAGGTGTCTGAAGGGTTTCTGAAAATAACAGTGCACAGGCTTAGTCTGGGAGAGACCAGAATGCACGGTGAACCTGCAAACCAAGCAACTTTTAAATCCTGGCTTCCTCTTCTCTTTCATGGTCATATTTGATTAAGTAGTTGAGTTGGAGTCCAGGTAAATACCGTGTGTTGACTGGGGAATCAAAACCTTTGAAAAAGTGTTAAAAAAGAGCCACAAATCTAGACTCCAAATTCATAGTCAGGAGCTGTTAAGTAAGTAAAAAACAGCTACATACGAACTTACAGTAACAGTATTTCTTCTAGGGAATCTCTTTCATCAGGTCACACCTATGGAACTCCTGAGGTGAGTGCCAGGATCACATGGAAGTTTTTTCTGTAGCAGTCTACTGGGGCCACCCACTTCAACATCATATGCCAATGTCACCCTATTATGCATACATGGGTGGCCCAGCTCCTTCCTCAGTTCTTTTCCTGCCAGGGACCAAACAAGCTAGGCCTTCCAGTAGGGAACCGAGGAGAGACAAAAGGTGCCCAGGTGCAAAAAGGGCTGGAGCAACTGGACAGCCAGTCCAGAGACAGAGATAGAAGGGGGACAGAGGGTGGGATGGCATGATCTGATATGAGATTCCCTCAAAGACCTACTGTTACGGTAAGTTCTTCTGTAACTGTTCTATCTTCTTCAGGGATATCTCTTTCATCATGTCACACCTATGGAATGAGTCCAAGTTCTCACAGCGAGACAGTCTGGGTGGCAGGGACCAAAAGCCTAAGAATGAAGGCCTTGTAGCACAGCTAGGCCACATCCTGTCCACCTTCTAGAGAACATGTCCAGACTGTAGTGCTTTGTGAAAGTATGGACAGCACTCCAAGTAGCAGCAGCAGATTTCTACAGCCGATAAATTCCTCAAACAGGCAACTGAAGTAGCCATGAACAACTCCAGGAAGTTCCTTACCGTACTTCCTGTAACAAAAAGTAATACAGTTGGCCAACCATTTGGACAAGCACTGTTTAGACACTGGAATGCCCCCTTTCCCAGGGGTGAAATAAACAAACAACTTAAAGGACTTCCTGCAGTCCTTCGTGCGGGGTGTACAGTACCTGAGAATTCTATGCACATCTAAAGTATGGAGCAATGCTTCCCTTGGATTGGCATGCTCTGGGCAATAAACAGGCAGGTGGACAGACTGATTTACAGTAAACTCAGATACCACCTTAGGATTGGTATGTAAAGACACCCTGTCTTTGTGGAAAATCAAATAAAGCTGCTCGCATGAGAGCCTGTGGCTCTGAAATCCTTCGAGCAGAAGTAACAGCAACTAAAAACAACACTTTCTATGACAAAAAGCATAACTCGTGAGATACGGCTGGTTCAAAAGGAGACAGCATCAGTTTCCCTAGCACAAAATTCAGGTCCCAAGCTGGGACCAGGTTTCGAATAGGAGCTTCAGATGAAGAATGTCTTGCAAAAAAGTACGGGTCACCTACAGCTGGGCCAAGGTGCACCCTTCAATGGGCTCATGGAAGGCCAAAATAGCAGAGAGGTGCACTTCAGGCCTGCATCAGACAGGGACAGGAGGTACTCCAGAACCTGGTTCACTGGACAGGTGAAAGGATCCAGGTGATGGGAAGTGACCCAGATGGCAAATCTCTTCCATTTCATCAACTAAGTGGCCATGGTGGAGGATTTCCTAGCAGCCACCAGGACATCGGCCACCTTCTGAGACACCCCAAACCAAGCAATGGCTACATCTTCAGGAGCCACGCATGCAGTCGGAGGCACTTGAGGTCTGGATTTATTTTTTATTTATTTAAAGTTTGGTGACCGGGAGAGGCACACTGAGCTGGGTCTCATTTCCAGGTGCGACCCCGGGGGAGGGGGAAAGGGGAAGTGAAGTTACACTTGATAGAAAGCTACAGATAGCCTGGGCATAGGCAATGAGTATATTGTCCAGTAAATAACATAAACAATAAATACAAAAAGTAAATACAAGTAGTACAAATGATACAGAGCAAGTGTGTGCAAGTGAGCTTGGGTGATACAATGCGATGAAACAAAGCCGTCAACAAGACAATTAGTACAAGTAAATACAATGCAAGTGTGTACCAGTGAGCTTGGGTGATACAATGTGGTGGAACACAGCAGGCAATAAGGGCACACAACAGACTAAGCAAAAAAGCTGAATGGACCAGGGTTCCCTGCACCTGTCTCAACAGGTCCCTGCAAAGGGACAAGGGAACTGGAGGTGCCACAACCAACTGTTGCAGTAATGTAAACCATATCTGATGTGGTCTGCACTAATGTAAACCATACCTGATGAGGCCAGAATGGCGCCATGAGAATCAGAGTGGCCTCTTTCATCTGGAGCTTGATGAGCACCCTCTGAATCAGAGGAAAGGGGCAGATGGCACAGAGGAACCTCCCTTTCCAGGAGAGGGACAACGCATCTTGCCCGAAAACTCCAGGCCCTGGACCTAGCGTACAAAAATGCGGCAGTTTTGCATTGAGCCGGGATGCAAATAGGTCCAACTCTGGATAACCCCATCTGCTGAACAGGCAAGGTCAGCAGCTCCCACTTGTGCATTCTGGACTGCGACCAGCTAAGGCTGTCTGCCAAGGCATTTTGGTTGCCTGGAACATGAATGGCTGATGGTTCTAGACTGTGATTTAGAGCCCAGTACCAGACTCTCATTACCTCCTGACACAGGGGGTACGAATAAGTCCCCCCTTGCTTGTTGATGTAATAGACCACACTGAGGTTGTCTGACTACACCAGCAGGAGACCCGGAGAGAGATGGTTCCGGAAGGCCTGAAGGGCATACAGGACCACCTGCATCTCTAGACAATTTATATGGAATTGGGTCTCCATCGTAGACCAGGTCCCCTGGGTCTGAAAAGGACCCAGGTGCACTCCCCAACTGAGGCTGGAGGCATCCATGGTGAGGATCTGCTGGGGAGATGGAATAAGAAAGGGAATCCCTTTTAGGAGGTTGCTGGGTTCCCTCCACCACTGAATCATCTGTGCACCAGGGAAGAGACCAGGACTTGCTGATCCAGATCATCGGTGCGTTGGTCCCACTGGACCCTCAATGTCCACTGGGGAACATGTATGTGCAGTCTGGCCAAAGGTACAGTCACTGTGACGGCTGCCATCAGGCCCAACAGTCTTATAAATTATCTGGCTGTAACATACTGGTTCTGGGCCACGAACTGGGCCTTCGCCATTAAACATTCCAGCCTGTCCTGCAGGAGGAAGGCCTTTCCCTGAGTAGAATCCAGAACAGCCCCTATATATTGCAGCCCTTGGGACGGAGTCAGTACATACTTGAGCAAGTTTACAGTTATCCCTAGGGACTGACACAACTGAAAGGTACACTCCAGAGTTGGCAGTAGCATGTCCCGGGACTGAGATTTCAGCAGCCAACTGTCCAGGTATGGAAAGACTTACAGGCCATCACATCTAAGGGACGCAGCTACTGCTGCTAAGCATTTGGTAAAGATCCATGGTGCAGAGAATAAACCAAAGGGCAAGACCCTGAACTGGTAGTGTTCCCCCTGGAACAGCAACCTGAGGAACCTCCTGTGCAGGGGGCAGACCTTGTTGCAGACAGGTATCCTGCATATCCAGGGAGCATAACCAATCGCCCTGTTTCAACAGAGGGAGAAGGCTCGGTATGGTGACCATCTGGAACGTTTTGTACTGGTGTAACAATTTAGCCCTCTGAGGTCTAGAACAGGTAACCAGAAATAACCGGCAGTACAACCCTTTGTTCCATTACTGCCTGAATACTGGCTCTATAGCCCTTTTTCTCAGCAGTAAAGTGATCTCTACCCGGAGCATGGAAAGGCTGTTTGGGGAAGGGGTGACGGGAACAGGGGGGACGACCAGAGGCTGTTCCAGAAGTTCTAGGGTGTGACCGCTGGATTATCCGCAGGATTCAAGGATTTGTAGTAGTAATGGCCCTCCACTGATTCAGATGAAGGGAAAAACAACCCCTGACCACCACCTCCAGGCTTAGAGCACGAGGGAGAGGGTCCGTCCAGCAGTCAAGCTGAAGTAGATCCTGCAACGGGGCTGCATCTCCACCTCTGGGGCATTTGGCTGGAACTCCGGTGGTGGAGGAGGGGGTAGACAAGGCAGAGCTGGCCCTGCATTTGCTCTGTGGTCGGGTCCCTCATCCAGAACTGTGAGAGACCTTACAAAAGGAGGATCTTGGCCAACTCCTGGGCTGAGTGTGATACAGCGAGTGGACAGACCTAATGGCCCTACCCGAGGCCTGCAGGTCATTTATAATATTCTGCACATCAGGGACAAAGAGCTTGGAACCCACAAAAAGAACTTTTGGCTGGACATCAGCAGCAAAGCTCAAGACTCTCAGACAGGAGTGCCGTCTAAGGCAAATGCCAGTGACAGCCACCCTGGCAGTAGTATCCGCCATGTCGCAAATGGCTCTGAGGAGGTGTTTGCTGACATCCTCTGCAACCTGGAGAGATCTGAGGAGCTCTTGCCTCTGAGGACCCTCTGGAGGGGCCGGTGCAGCCACTCTGCCCTACTTCCAGAAGGTATTCTGGTACTTGACCACGTGGATAGGTAGTTGGCAATTCTAAGGCCTAAAGCAGGCGAAGCAAAGATCCTCTTACCCCAAAAGTCAATCCTCCTGGATTCCCTGTCAGGGGGAGGAAACTAAGGTGTTTGGGGACCTTGGACCTGTTGTGAGCTGCCTTCATAACCACTGAGTCAGTGTCTGGTTGGGCGGCATAAAGGGGGTGCCCCAGAGGGGCTGATAAAGCTTGTCAGCCCTCCTTGGCATGGCTGGAATCATGTTAGGCCTATGCCAGGCAGCAAAAGTGGATGGATGACTTTAGGTGGAGAGTCAGGAATCTCCAGGAAGTCCACCAGGTTCCATCTGGTGATGTCCTCTTCTTCAGTCTGGAACACCATAACTGCCTGGAGCTGTTTCATGACATTGAAGAAGGAGTGGTCCTTCGGGGGAGATCTTGGGGTGTGCTTCACCGAGTCCTCGCTCCCTGAAGAGACAGTGGACCTATCTGAGGAAAAAGCCTCCACATCAGGCTCTTCAACCTCCTCATCAGGAAGGATACGTTCAGGGTGGTACTCCTCCTCAATTTCCACCTGTTCTAGAACATGGACTGATGGCAAAGACTCTGATGTCGCCTGGGAGAGCGTCAAACGGGAGGACTGAACTGATCTCAACCCTGAGGCAGCACTCAACGGCAGTGGTGATGAAAGCCCTGGCCATGGAACAAGCTGCTAAATAAGGGCCGTAATGGAGGTAAGTACAGCACTGATATTGACAGGAGGCATAGGAATCACTGTTGTCACTAACTGCGACAGCGGGGGCATGAAGCCCAGTGTCATCGACACAGTGCCTGACACAGCAGAGCCAGAGTGGCCCAGTGCCTGAGAACTTTGCTGTGCAGAAGGTCACTGCAGTGTGGTGGGCAGTGATGACCTGGGGGTCGACGGGCCTTCACCAGCCACCTGGGGGCTGGGAGAACTCACTGCTGGGAAAGGCCTGGAGGAAGGCAAGGCCTGTGCGGCAGGAGAGGAGTTTGCTGAACCTGGCGATGGCGCTAACCTGAATAAGGAAGTGGAAGTCAGTGGAGACAGGTATGCTGA
This sequence comes from Neoceratodus forsteri, assembly GCA_016271365.2. Taxonomy (NCBI): domain Eukaryota; kingdom Metazoa; phylum Chordata; order Ceratodontiformes; family Ceratodontidae; genus Neoceratodus; species Neoceratodus forsteri. The sequence continues at coordinate 1,631,044,779 of CM057453.1, forward strand.
CCGCCCGGCAAAATCCCCCACAGCGAGAATCACAACCGGTTTCAAGACTGTCGCTATGGGGGACCCACGGGCAAAATTTTGCCCTTTCGCGCCCCCCCCCCAAATTCGAGATAACTCCGACTTGGAGTTAGGAATCTATAGAAAGTGGGGCGAGGGGCGAACCCCCAGTGGAAAAACATACCAATGTCTGACAGGCTAAATTTCACCTGTCGACCATAAGGAATCTCGCTGATGTCAACCCTCGACAACACTGTTGTCCAGTCAGCATAGGTAAACCGTGGAGACCAGGAGCACTGTTGGGGAAGGGGGGACACTCCTTGGAGCATTCCTTATCCTGGTGAGAGTGTTCCCCCGAAGACATATCCCAGGCTTTGGGAGCCTGAGAGCGCGACGAAGAAACTGGAGACTGGGAGGAGGGAGCCCCCAACGATCCCTGTTCTGATCTGGCTGCTTGCTGCTCCATCAGGAAGTTCTGCAGGGCTTTCTTTTGGTTCCGTTGGGTAGTGAGACTGAATTTGAAGCAGAGCTCGCAGGCAAGGGCATTGTTGCTAGGCCCAAGGCAGCAGACACAAAGATCACGGTCTGTCGAAACAATCTTCCTTCGGAAGAGGACAGAAGAAACAGTACTTCTCGACACACAGAAAGAAAGGGAATCACTTTAAAATAAACTGATTTCGAAGGCAATGGAAAATAAAAGGTAAGTAAACTTTTGGTGGTTGACTTGAACGAGGCATCCTTGTGCATTAGGTCGACGGTGGGAAAGAACTGAGGAGAGAGTGAGGCCGCCCACACATATATATAGTAGGGTGACATTGGCATACGACATCGGAGTGGGTAGCCCCTAGTAGACTGCTACAGAAAAAGTTTCCGTGTGATCCTGGCACCTATGGCAGTAGTTCCATAGGTGTGACCTGATGAAAGAGATATCCCTGAAGAAGATTTGTTCTTTCCGGCAGAAGAAAAGATCTGAGAGCAGTGAGGCCAGAGCTGAAGACCACATGACTGGGTGATAGGAGTCAAGGTTCATGTTGTTTACAGTGACTGAGCAGGTTTAGTGGAAATTCACCTCAGTGTGGATAGTGAACTGAATCTAAGTAGTTTAAAGTACTAGTAATATGAATTTCTGCTTTTACATCTCACTGTAAATCTGGAGCAGTCATTTTCACATGGGACAGAGAGGTTTTGAGGAGGAAAATTGTACAGCATCCCCACGTGGAACAGTTGGGAAGTATGCCCACAGCAAATAAACAACTATATGGTGTCACATAAATTACAAAGCTAAGTCCATGCGAGGTATTATCAAAGTACTGTACTTACAGAAAGGATATTCCCTGCTAAGCTTCTAGTTTATTTTGCTGCTGTGGAGGATTAAAATAAACAACTGTGCAGTGTCATTTCCTCTTCTTGGGCATGTGAAATAGTGGGATTGTTCTTAAGTATTTCCCAAGAGTTGTGGGTTGTGGTTACAATGTTGTGTCACACTGTAGCTTTTTTTTTCCCCTCTTTTTATCCCCTCCTACATTCCAGAGCCCCGCTCTGTCGGGAGATGCCTAAGTACCAGCCCCATTTCACAGCCTTACCTGATTCTGCGGCGGACCCCCATGGAGCCGTGGCTATATCCCCCAGGTGGGTATGAGGTGGGGCCCATACTCCCTGAGACAATTCTTGTTGGGTCCCCTCCGGTGGTCAGGCAGGCAGCAGCAATTAGGGTCTGTGCTGGCACTCCTTCCCCTCGGCACTCCGGCGTTGTTTTCCCATTTTGAGGGAATGGCAAGTGCCCGACGTCACGGTATTTCCACAGATGTCCACCACTCCCCAACCCTCTTGTTGTGTGCTCTGCACTTACTGTGCCTCCGGCTTCCACCTGGGGCCAGTCAAGTGCCAAGCTGGTGCCTCCTTCCCTCCCGGGAGAGGAGAACCATCCTCCGGATGCTCGATCTTCTCCCGATCCCCAACAGCCCTGGGCTCATTCCTGAACCTGGGTCGCCAGCGTGGCGCGAAGTGTGACGTCCAGTGCCTCAACCCCCAGCGCCACTAGGCCATACTGTAGCTCTTTAAGAATACGTACAACAGCTTTAACCCTTGGGCTGCCAAAAGAATTAGAGCTACTGGAATTCTGTACTGATATATCAGTGTGCAGCACAGCAAGGGTTACGCTTCTGGTGCACACTTTTCAATAATGGTCCAGTTTTATAGTGGAAGATATTACCAACTGGACTGAACTTGTTATAGAAAAGCAACAGTGTTTATAAGAATCCTTGGATTTTGTTTCAGTTGGCCAACTTTAGGTCACATGACCTTTTACAGAGTTTACTACTGCCATATTTCATGGAACTAGTCCTCTACGCACACTCAGTGTGTAGTTCCTAACTGACGTTGAGGAGTGCAAAGTGGAGCCTCGAAAAAATTCCTGTACATTTGTTTTGCCATTTTTTTATTTGTTATTATTTGAACCAGGAAAGGTCCACTAAGCTGTAATAACTTAGAATGGTGCCGTTGCCCACAAAATGCAATTTTTTATATTCAATTTTCTGTTGCACCCCTGTGACCTATACATCTTTAATTGAGTGGAGGTTCTTTCTAATAGAGCACTGTGTTCAAATCGGTGTTATACATTTTAACTTAAGGCAGGGCAGAATTTGCTTTGATGACTCCCGGAAATCGAAATTTGCAGTACATCAGACCCTTTTATTAGCCAGACAAGCTAGGATGGCATGTCAAGTTCCTCTAGGTCAAGAAATAACTAAATAAATAAATACAATAATTCACAAATCATTTCTAAGGTTGTCTTTATTAAACAATTCAAATAAAGATGATGCTTTGTAGAAAGAGCCCAGCTCACAAAAAAATACAAATGGCTGTTTTAACTGGACAATTTGCTTGTCCTCCAGTATTACTGCAACTGCATGTTCATTGCATTGTATAAAACCACTTTAATAGTCTTTTTTGACATATTTAGGTATACATTGTATGAAATTAGACAAGAATCACATTTAACAATATACTTCAGTTGAAAACTAAAGCTGATAACGGAGAAAGGTTCTTAGAACCTACATAAGCAGTCCTTCGGTGCCTTACATGGTCAAAGGAAAACCCGCTGTACTTTTCTTGGTTATCCCATCTGGCTCTGGTAGACCAGCAACAGCTGCAAAGGTAAAACAAAAACAGGATGTATCAACAGCATCATTCTTTAACAACATACACAGCATAAACATAATGATATTCTGGTCATTTTTTCTGTCCCTAACTGCCATTTGTTCAAATGACTGTGTTATCTGTATATTATGAACACCTGCATTAACTGGACAGCTCTTAGCGCAGTAGAAGCGCTGCTCCTTGCCATCTAGATGACCCAGACACCCCCCCCCCCAACCCTGGGACATCCAGTGGCTACCATCACGGCAGGGTTTTTTGGTGTCCACCTTGCAAGGCTCTTCCTTGTAGAGGGACAGCTCCTCCTTTCACTGCATGACTCCCTCCTGCTGGGTCGGAAGGAGGATGGCCTGAGTGGGAAGGAATGTCGGCACACACCCATTCACTTGGTGTGTGACATGGAGGCATCACACTCACCGGCAAGGGTGATCTGAAGGAAGGTGGGGATTCTCACCCATCCTTCCGATGATCCCAACAGAAGTAGGAGGTTGTTTAGGAAAGAGGTTTGGTTTATATTCCGTTTTAACTGAAATATTTTAATAGTTTTGTACTTGAAATTAGCTCTGTGTGTTAAAATTTACTACCTTGAGTTAGAACCGTTACTTGGGCTGTGATATTGTAACTATTGGGGCATGTGGGAACACTTGTTTGGCAGTGATAATTAGAGTGAAATTTAATGTGATGTTTGCCTGGTGTTTCTTAAATACTGAAAAGCCACTGGGGGTTGGGATTGAAGGGCTGTGCATTTCTGTTTGTGACTGAAATTTGAAGCAACAGGAACTGGTGGGCCTGAGACATCATACGGTACCTGATGTCTGCATACACACACTGTTAGTAGTACTGGACACACACCGGACTGTATGTGTTTGTGAGACTTGGGAACATTATTGGTGGAGTTGAAATAGGGTTCGTAAACAACTGCAGTCAGTATAGAGAGACAGAGAGAGAGAGACAGTATTCCAGGGAGAAAGGACTGAGAAAAGGGGTGTGTACCATTATGAACAGAGAGGGGACAAACAGGGTGGCCACATTCCACCATGGCAGGCATCTTCGGAAGGGTTGTAGGCGCACAGGCTGTGGGGTGGCACTAATTCTCAACTGGGCCTGGAGAGAGGGAGGCCGCCCACTCTGTAGACAGTTATCTCATATCAGGAGTGAAGTATATTGGTTAAGGAGTAAGCTGGGGGAGTTGGGGTGTGTGTCCAAGGATAAGGGGTGTGAATATGGGCGGCAGAAGGGTGGGGCTGAGGGGAGGCTGGGGCAACTGTCAGAAATTACAGGATGGGGAGAGAAGGATTGAGCGTCCTTTGGACAGCTCTCCTTCTCTGGGGGGAGGGCAGGGCAGCACTCAGCGTACGAGCGGCACCTAGCGGAGGCTGGGTGGCCGCACCACGTCGATGCTCACCAGCACGTCAGGATGGGGCACACGCAGGTCGTCACTGCACGTCCCCATCCTGCTTAAAGGGGATTAAAATCCCGAACCTCACCGTCTTAATGGCGCTCTGCCCCTGGGTGCCTCAATTAGCCTCCGGAGCCGATCCCCGACTCAGATACCGGTGGCTCCACATAGGAGGGTCGGCTGCTGCCCCACTCTCTGGGGGAAAGCCAGGATAACCGTGGGGACGCAGGTATTTCTGGAGTGTGGAGTATAAAGGGTCCATGACCAGAGCTGAAAAATCTGACGGAGTAGTAGGGGCAAAAAGAAATAATAAAAAAAAAAAAAAGAAATTACAGGATGTTATGTTACACCAAGCAGGAAGGGGGATATTAGGGACAGAGGACCCTTAGATAGGGATGTTGACGCTAAGGGGAAAACTTACGGGGTAAACATTCCTAATATAAAGATAGTGGAGGGGGAAGAGTCAGGAGGGGCTGTTGTGGGGAAGTGTAGAAGAGCACACAGTGAGAAGGGAGGGCCTGTTGTGGGGAAGCCTAAAAGAGCAGACTGTGGGAAGGGAGCTCTTAAGGAGAACAGGGCAAGAGGGGAGGAAGAGGGGCAGTTTAGAGGGGCAGTTGGGGGAAACTCAGGTTACTTGATGGAGGCTGGCATAGAGTGTTACAATAAATTTGAGCTACTAAGCAACCTAGAGGGGGAGGAAGAGGTTGGTGGAAATGAAGAAACTGATACAGAGGCTGGGGAGGGAGTCGATACCCATAGGACATCACAGACCAGCAATGGAAAGGATAGAAATAGTCCCAGAGGGAGAAGGGGAAACGTAAATGTTAAGCAGATGGGGGAGATGCAACATATTGCAGACATGAGGGAGGAGAGCACGACTGGAGAGAAACTGGGAGACAAGGAGGCAGGGGAGGGGCCCCCCCTTCAGGAGGGGGGTCTGTACCAAGGATGGGGCCCTAGGTAAAGGGGACCCACAGAGGGCCTCTGGAGGCACGGGTACTATTACAAGGGAGGAGGATAGTGGTGTGGGGAAAGGGAAACCATCAAGGCCAGGATAAATGGTTCTGATAAGAGAAGGTTAAAGGGGACACCTATTCAGGGGGGTCTGAGTTAAGTGGGCAAAATAACAAGGGAGGCAGAAAGGGGAGGGTGACAAAGGGGTCTCTATTAAGGTGGGAAACTCCCATGGAATTGAGATCACAAATAAGGGGGATGGGGATTGAGAGCACATAGAGGAGGTAACCATAAGGATGGTGGAGGTGTTAAGGTTCTATTATTCGGAGACTTAATGATTAGTGGTATCCAGTGGGAGGGACAGGGGGTGGATGCCATAGCCAGGTGAAGGTAGTGAGTATCTCTGGGCTGACAGGCACAGAGCAAAGTTCATGGTGTACAAACTGGTTAGGGATTGTGGAGGCAAACCGGATTTGGTGCATTTGGGAACCAACGATACCTAGAGGAACATTGTGATTTGGAAATCCGTGCAAGGTTCCGAGAACTTGCCAGAGTCTGTCGGGATAATGGATGCAACATTTCCTTTTCGGAGATATTGCCAGTACCAAAGGCCTCAGTGGAGAAAAAAAAGAAGATCACAGAGGTTGACTGGCTCAGGAAGTGGGGTGAAGAAAGTGGGTCGGGGGTGTTAGGGAACTGGAAAGGAGTGTGGGAGGATAAGGGACTGTATGCCAAGGACAGGCTTCATCTTGCCCCATGTAGGAAGGAAGTCCTTAAACAGGGGTGGCTGACTACATTCAAGAAAAGTGGGTTTAAACTTTGAGGGGGGATAGGAGGGGTTGACCAGAAGCCCTCTCCTCCAGATGAGGGGAGTAGCCTTCAAACCCAAGGGGGAGAGGGTGGAAACAGACTGGGGGAGGAGGAGGTTTCAGGAGGAGCAGAGGGTGGATGGAAATATAAGGAACCAGGGTGGGGTTCGACAAAGGGGATCAGGGATAAGGGTGGGGTGATGTTAGTAAATGCCAGAGTTTGGGAAACAAGTTGCCAGAGTTCCAGGCCATGCTGTTTGGGGTGGATGTATATGGTCACGAAATGTGGGCCAGCAAAAACCATGACTGGGACCTAAACGTACGGGGTACACTATGCTTAGAAAGGATAGAAAGTAGGGCAGAGGGGTGGAGTGGCTATGTTCATTAGAGATGACGAGAAATGCTAGGTAGAAGAGGCAGAGGAAACGTGGAGGCCTTATGGGTCACCTTACAAACCCCTGCAGAAGGTGTAAGGTCAAGCTGGTGGTATATAGGCCCCCGGGATGGGTGATGTTCTGAGGATGGTTTGCTGGACAACATCATTGCCCAGTGTGGACCAAAAGGTGAGGGAGTGGTGTTGATGGGGGACCTTAAAATGCCAGGTACAAACTGGGGAACCATGTCCTCTAAGGTGGCCAAGCAGCAGAGGCTGCTGGACGGCTTCCAGGATGTGTTCTTAACACAGCATGTGATGGAGCCCACAAGGGAGAGGCATGTCCTGGACGTGGTTCTGGCGGATGGGGATCTGGTAAGGGACCTGGTTGTAGAGGATCCCCTGACTGGGAGTGACCACAATACTGTCTGGTTTCAAATAAGCATGGGGGGAGGGGGAGAGAGATCTAGGACATTGGCAGTGACTGGGGCAGACTTTTGTGGGCATGGGAAATATTCAGGGATCACTTGAAGGGCATTACACCAATGACAAATGTGGAAAAAGAGATGGGAGGTCATAAACGGGACTCTCATGAGGCAGTCAGGACCTGCACTAAGGTGAAGCGTAAGGGAGCAAGGTCACATAAACCATGCTGGTGGTCCAGTGAGGTTCAGGTAGCGGTCAGAGAAAAGAAGGCAGCCTACAAAAAATATAAAACAACGAGAGAGGATAGGGACAAGGAAATGTACCTTCAAACAACATGAAGTCTTGCTATATTATAGACATTAGCAGTTTGATCCAGCTCTAGAACTGCCCCGGAGTGAAATGGTTAAAACCATTCCAAAATAGAATTTTGGCACAAGAGCAGCTCTATCTGTGTCATTTCAAACTTGAACTCTCAGATTCTTTACTCCGCCTCAGTGAACAGTCGCTCCGGAGATTTCTCCTGCTGCTCGGTTCATTTCTCGGTTTAAAAGTGTTTTCTCGGTTGGATTTAACCGGTGAATAGTTTTATTTTAACCGCGAAAACCGCTCGTTCAAGCTTCCATCTGTGGTAAACTGTGGCAAATGAAGGTTTTGTCTGTGTGGAACTTGTAGAAGTTATCGGTTCGGTTTGGAACCGATCAGTGGGTTTAAACTCATTTAAAACTAAAAGTTACTATTTTAGAGTGCGGTTCCCGGTTCTTATCGGTTCTAAAAAACGGATTTATTACGGTTTTTCCAATACTCCGGGACACGTGTTAGGGAACCGATAAGGGTGTCTTGCCTGGCACTGCCATTAAAAGGGCAAGTTTTTGGTTAGGCTGGCATTATGTCTGAGAAACCCAAAGAAAAACTGGCTCCATTGGTTTCAACACTGTGATGTTTGTGGGGAAGTCTTTGTCAAGGCTGACCACACACCACATGTGTTTATTGTCTGGGGTTTGACCACCTCCAGTCAGACTGCCAGGTATAAGAATTCTCCTGCAGCCACCCTGAAAAAGATTGGGCAGTGCTCTAGGAACGAGAGGCCAAAAAGTCCATTGACCCGATGGACAGCCCGGTTCGTGCCAACCGAACCAGAGGGACTGCCCTCTGACCAGGGCCAGACTTCCTCGCAAAGAAAAGCTGGTTCTGAGGAACCACCCAGTAAAGAAAACAAGAAAATCAGGTAGGTCTGGAGTCCAAAATTCCTTCTCCAACTGTTGCAGAGATAGCAAAGCCATACAAATTGTCCAGTCATTGTCTCAGGGTCCGTCCGAACCACCACTATCTGGTAAAAGGTCAGTTCGTCCGGTCCCAGTGGTTCAGGATTATGATATTGAGGAATTTTATGAACCAGAGGAGGGGGAGGAGGATTATGAACAGTATGAATGTGGCTGGGCGTCTGGTGTGCCCATTGAATCTGACATCTCCCCAGACAGACCTTTAGAATCTCCCTATGCTGTCTGAGTCCCCATCTCATTTTATGTTTTATAAAAAGTTGCTGAAACCCTCCAGCTTCCTTAGAAGAGGCTGTGGATGAGCAAGAGGAGCCTGATTTTGTAGAAAATGATGGATATTCCAGAGTCTAGGAGATTGTCTATTCCTTTATAAGTCTTTTAGGAAACAAACAATTAAAATTTTATAAGCTCCTAATTCTGAGCCTCCTGTAGATAAAAGATGGACAGAAAGTATACATTGTCAGGCCCTGATACAGAATTCCTTCTCAGCAATGCAGTCATGTTGGGGTAGTTCAGGCTGCTGCCTGTGATAAAGCTTAATATTCCTTGGCTTCACATCCTCCTGACAAGGATTCCAGGAAGATTGATGCCATGGCAAAAACAGTATATGGCAGCCTCTCTGGGACTCTGTGCAAGCAAATTATATGGCTTATGTAGCTAGGTATCAGAAATCTAGATGGATACTGTTATGCACTGGCTGGCAGGCCCATGGCCAGCTGGCTAGTGAACCAGAACAGGTGGCTGCTGATGGCATTGAAGCCTCTAAGGTTCAGTTTCATGCTGTTGTGGATGTTAATGATGTTTTCTAGGGTCATGGCCACATCTGTAGCTTTCAGAGGTTGGCCTGGCTCAGGTGTACTAGTTTGTCGCAGGATACCCAGACTAAGGCTATGGATTTTCCTGTAGGGAAATTCTCTGTTTGGAGAGCAGACAGAGAATTACATGAAGAAGATGAATGAATATAGGACTACTTACAAGAGTGCCCAGGCTAAGGAGCTGCAAGCCACCTCAAAGGCATGCCCCTCAGGGTAGGGGTAGGCTTTCTACCAGACTCAGGCCCTTCTGCCTATGCTCAGAGGGCCTCTCAGAGGCAGGAGCAGACGAGGGTGGGCAGACCTACTCCCTCCCCAGCCTAAAGCTCCTATAAACAGGCACCCTGATGGGTGCCCAGGGCCGATTCTCCTGTACCAGTGGGGCAGGCTGGCTTACTTCAGTCAGAATTGGGCTTTTAACCTCAGACAAGTGGGTTCTGGAAGTAGTGTCAGGTTCTCTCAGCTTCAAAAGTTTCCAAGTTGAGAAGCAGAGACTTTTTCACCTGCAAGTGTCAGAGACCTCGCCTGGAAACAGAGGTCTCATCCTTGTTAGCTCTCAGAGCAGTAGAAAGGGTTCCTCCTGCATCAGGGCAGGGGTCTGTTTCCAGATACTTCCTTACCCCAAAAAGACAGGAGAATGGCGCCATTTTAGATCTCTATATCTTCGAACAAGCATCTTTTGAAACCAAAGTTCAAAATGGTCACTCTGGCAATGATTTTATTTTCCCTAAGGCTAGGGACTGCATTAGCCCCTGGACCTCAGGATGCCTATTTCATGTCCTAATCAGAAGATCCCATCTAGTACTTTAGATTCAAACTGCCCCTCAGGTCATTACCAGTTCAGAGCAATGCCCTTCGGCCTTACCTCTGCTCCAAGGGTATTCACAAAGTGTCTAGCAGTGGCAGTGGCCCACTTAAGGAGGCAGAGGATTGCTGTTTTTCCCTATCTAGACGACTGTCTCATTGTAGGCCAGTCCTCAGAACAGGTAAAATCTCACCTGCAGGTCACCCAGCAGCTTCTCACCTCCCTGGGTTTTCTGCTAAACCTACCAAAGTTTTAAGTTCTGGAACCAGTCCAGGTACTCACCTTTTATGGGCAGAACTGGACACAAAGCTGGCTAGAGCCTTTCTTCCCCAGAAAGGGGTAAGGAATTTAGTGGCTCTGGCCTTCCTTCACTCTGCAGGTCTCGACCAGCAAGACACTTTCTGCAGCCCTGGGCACATGGCTGCATCCACAGCTGTTGTGCAGGGAGCCAGATTTCAGATGAGAGACATTCAGTTTCACTTGAAGAACCTTTTGGTTCAGAGAAGAGACCCCTTCCAAGTTGGTCCTAGTGATCTAACTCTGATCCTAGCTCTCCAGTGGTGGCAGGATCAGAGCAATTTAAGAGCAGGGGTCCCTTCATTTTCCCTTCTCACGACTCTGACCTCACTCACAGATGCTTCCTTCTGGGTTGGGATCCACATGGGCCACCTTCCACCAGGGAGTTTGGTCCCCAGGAATCTCTCAGCTCCACATCAATTTGCTGGAACTCAGAGTTGTCTTTTAGCTCTTCGCTTTTTCTGCATCTGTCCACCATAAGGTATGTCAGAATAGACAACACCACAACAATGTGGTGCCACATCAACAACAGGGGGCACTCAGGTCTTCGGCCTTGTGCACCGAGGCAATGAAGTTGTGTTTCTGGCCTATTCCCTGAACACTTCCCTCATAGCAGTTCATCTTCCAGGGAAGGGCAATGTCCTAGCGGATGCCCCAGTAGGATTCCCAGGCCATCACGAATGGTCCCTGATCCTCAAGTGCTGGGGATGTTTTTATAGCTGGGGTATCCCTCAGATAGATCTTTTGTTCTGCCCTGACAATCACAAACTTCCTCTGTTCTGTTGCAGGTGCCTCCAGTGCTGGGCTCAGGTTCCCCTGGATGCTCCTTCTTTCTGGATTGGGAGGGAAGTTCCTCATGCTTCTCCCCTTTCCTCTCCTATTCAAAGTACTCGGTCAAAATCAGATCTCAGCCTTGCAGGGTGATTCTGATTGCCCTCAGGATTGGGCCAGGCAGCCCTGGTACCCACTCCTTCTGTCTCTGACAGTCCATCTCTCCTGTGCCTCCCAAGGAATTCAATCTGTTGACTTGTGCCCAGGGAAGGGCTTTGGCATCCTGGACCTCAATCCTCAACCTCAAGGCCTGGCTCTTGAGTGAGGAGTAGAGTTTGCTTGATTTACACCTCTCTCAGGGTGTTCTTGAGATCCTAAAGGCTTCCTGAAAGCCTTCCACTAGGGCTACTTAGAGTTCTCAAATGGAAAAGGTTTTCCATTTGGTGTGCTGGGAAAATATTTCAGAATCTGCTGAATTGCCCATTTTGTTTGATTACATGGTACATCTTACTCCTTGGGTCCTTGTGACCAGCTACCCTGAGAGTTCACTCTGGCAGCTGTGTCTGTTTTGTGTCAGCAGGAAAGTCATCCTCTTTCCTCTCATCCTGTGTTTTCCAAGTTTTTTATGATTACTCTATCTAATCCCTCCTTTTCGGAACTGGCCCCTGCTTGGGACCTTAATGTTTGCATTGCCCAGTTAATGCAACTCCCTTTTGAACCTCTGTCTTCTGCAGAGCTTAGCTACCTAACTTGGAAAACTGTTTTTCTAGTGGCTATCACTTGCCAGACTGATAACTGAATTGCAAGCCTTGGTTGTGTGGAGACTGACTTTATTTCTTTCATAGGGATAAGGTGGTAGTCCTTAGGACTAGATAGGAAGTTTTTGCCTAAGGTGGTTTCTGAGATTTCCATCTTAATCAATCATCTCCCTTCCAGTATTTTTCACTGATCACGCTCTTCGGTGAGAGGAGGTTGCACAGCCTGGATGTTAAGAGCTCTTTAAGTTATTGCATAGAGCCGCACTAAAGGTCACAGGTTCTAATCCTCCAACCTTTCCTTACCTATGGTGAAGTTGGGAAAGGCAAACCTGCCAATAAGAGATCAATAGCCAGGTGGATTGTCTCTTGTATCCACCTTGTTATCAAGCGGGTAGAGCCTCCAGTTTGAGGGCTCAATTCTACCAGGGGTACAGCTGCGCCTCTAGCTGCTGCCAGAGATATCCCTTTATTAGAGAGGTTTGCCATGCTGCTACTTGGAAAACGGTATTACCTTTACTAAAGCATTACTCCTGGATGTCCAGGCCAGGAGAGATGTTTTGCTTTGGCACAGCTGTTTTCTTCTGAGCCCATTCTAAGTAGGTTCTGGCCCTCCTCCATGGAGGTACTGCTGTGTATTCTGCTAATGTTTGATATATAGCAAGCAAGACTTATGTTGTTTGAAGAAAAATTATTCACCTTAGTACGTTGTTTCTTCTAATGGAGTCTTGCTGTATTATAGACCTCCTAACCTGCCCCTCTCTGAGAACCTCTACTTGGTGGTGTGGGCAACTTAGTTGTGGGCACTACTTATGTCCTGTTAGCATTTTGTCCCTTTGGGGACGTTGGGGTGTGTATGTGTATGCGGTGTGTGTTTTGAATATACTTATGTTCCATTTTCATTATTAGAATGGTGTTAGTATTTCTGGTCCCCTGACTTGAGTCTTGGGGTGCTGGGACCATCAATGGTTGTTATTATTTAGGTAGCCATTTGGCTAGTGTAGGTTACAGCTTCTACACAGACCTTAGTGAGTTTGGCTCGTAAAGATCTGACAGTTCAAGTTTGAAATGACACAGATAGAGCTGCTTCGTGCCAAATTTATTTTGGAATGGTTTTAACCATTTCACTCCAGGGCAGTTCTAGAGCTGATCAAACTGCTAATGTCTATAATATAGCAAGACTCCATTAGAAGAAACAACATTACTAAGGTGAGTAATTTTTTTCATCTTGCATCTAGAAAAGTCACCCGGAGTGCGGGGCCCCCAGGTGAAATCTCTCAGCTCACATCAATTTGCTGGAACTCAGAGCTGTCTTTTTAGCTCTTCTGGTTTTTCTGCATCTGTCCCGACAAGGTGATACAAGTCAGAACAGACAACACCAAACAATGTGGTACATCAACAAACAGGGGCACTCGGTCTTGATGGCTGCACGCAGGCAATGAAGTTTGGTCTCTGGCCTATTCCTGAACACTTCCCTCATAGCAGTTCATCTTTCCAGGGAAGGTAACGTCCTAGCGGATGCCCTCAGTAGGGATTCCAGGGCCATCTGCGAATGGTCCCTGGATCCTCAAGTGCTGGGGATAGTTTTACAGCTGGGGCATCCCTCAGATAGAGTCTTTTGCAGCCCCAGACAATCACAAACTTCCTCTGTTCTGTTGCAGGCCTCCAGTGCTGGGCTCAGTTCCCTGGATGCCCTTTCTTCTGGATTGGGAGGGAAGTTCCTCTCTGCTTCTCCCCCTTCTCTCCTATTCAAAGTACTAGTCAAAATCAGATCTCAGCCTTGCAGGGTGATTCTCGATTGCCCTCGATTGGGCCAGGCAGCCCTGGTACCTACTCCTTCTGTCTCTGACAGTCCATCTTCCCTATTGCCTCCCCAAGGAATCTCAGTCTGTTGACTTGTGCCCAGGGAAGGGTTTAGTATCGGACCTCGTCCCTCAACCTCAAGGCCTGGCTCTCTGAGTGAGTAGAGTTTTGCTGATTTACACCTCTCTCAGGGTGTTCCTTGAGATCCTACAGCGCTTCCAGAAAGCCTTCCACTAGGGTTACTTTATAGTTCTAAATGGAAGGTTTTCCATTGGTGTGCTGGGAAAAATATTTCCCCAGAATCTGCTGAATTGCCCATTTTGTTAGATTACATGGTACATCTTAATTCTTGGTCTCAGACCAGTCACCCTGAGTTCATTTGGCAGCTGTGTCTGCTTTTGTGTCAGCAGGAAAGTTATCCCTCTTCCTCTCATCCTGTGTTTTCCAAGTTTTTAAGGGTTACTCATACTAATCCTCCCTTTGAGAACTGGCCCCTGCTTGGGACCTTAATGATTTGTATTGTGCCCAGTTAATGCAACTTCTTTGAACCTCTGTCTTCTGCAGAGCTGAAGTACCCAAACTTGAAACGTTTTTCTGAAGTGGCCATCACTTGCCAGACGATAATCTGAATTGTAAGCCTTGTCAGTGGAGACTGACTTTATTTCTTTCACAGGGATAAGGTAGTCCTTGGACTAATAGGAAGTTTTTGCCTAAGGTGGTTTGTAGATTTCCATCTTAATCAATCTATCTCCTTCCAGTATTTTTCACTGATCACTCCTCTTCGGGTGAGAGGAGGTTGCACAGCCTGGATGTTAAGAGAGCTCTTAAGTTGATTATATAGGAGTGCACAAAGGTCACAGGTCTGAATCCTCCAGCTTTTCCTTACCTATGGTGAAAGTTGGGAAAGGCAAACCTGCCACTAAGAGATCAATAGCCAGGTGGATTGTCTCTTGTATCCAATTTTGTTATCAGAAAGTGGGCAGAGCCCCCCCAGTTTGAGGCTCATTCTACCAGGGTATAGCTACGTCCTCTAGCTGCTGCCAGAGATATCCCTTTATTAGAGATTTGCCAGGCTGCTACTTGGAAAAGCGGTACACACTTTACTAAGCATTACTCCCTGGATGTCCAGGCCAGGAGAGATGCTCGGTTCCTGGCACAGCTGTTCTTCAGAGCCTATTCCCTAAGTAGGTTCTGCCCCTCCTCCATGGAGGTACTGCTGTGTATTCTGCCAATGTCTATAATATAGCAAGCAAGACTTCATGTTGTTTGAAGAAAAAATTACTCACCTTAGTAATGTTGTTTCTTCTAATGGAGTCTTGCTGATTATTAGACCTCCCCCAACCTGCCCCTCTCAGAACCTCTACTTGGTAGGGTGTAGGCAACTTAGTGTGGGCACTACTTATGTCCTGTTAGCATTTTGTCCCTTTGGGACGTTAAGAATGTGTATGTATGTGCGTGTGTGTTTATTATACTTATGTTCCATTTTCATATTATTAGAATGGTGTTAGTATTTCTGGTCCCTGACTTGAGTCTTGGGTGTTGGGACCATCAATGGTTGTTATTATTTAGGTAGCCATTTGGCTAGTGTAGGTTACAGCTTCCACACAGACCTTAGTGAGTTTGGCTGTAAGATCTGACAGTTCAAGTTTGAAATGACACAGATAGAGCTGCTCTCTGCAAAATTCTATTTTGGAATGGTTTTAACATTTCACTCCAGGACAGTTCTAGAGCTGGATCAAACTGCTAATGTCTATAATATAGCAAGACTCCATTAGAAGAAACAACATTACTAAGGTGAGTAATTTTTTCATCTTGCATCTAGAAAAGTCACCCGGATGGTGCGGGGGCAAAGTCCAGTAAAGAGCAGCAGCTGGCACAGGGGATACGGGGAGGGGAAAAGGGGTTCTTCCGGTACATTGGGGAGTAGAGAAAAACTAAGGGCCATCTCGGCAGGTTGAGATCCGAAGGAGGGTGTGTGGAAGAGGCAAGGGACCAGGCAGAGGTATTAAATGAGTACTTAGCCTCTGTGTTCACTAGGGAGGGGGATAGGATATCTGCAAAGCAAGGCATGATGGGGATAGAAGCGGTAGTGAGTGGGATCGGGGAGCAGCAGAAATGGAGCTAGAGGGAGGGAGAGGTACCCCAGGGGTGTCACATCAGGATAAGGATAAAAAGGCCAGTAAGGTGAAGGGAACGGATGATGCTATCTCCACCGAAAGGGTGTGGTTAGCCCTTAAGGGCATTAAGAAAGATACATCTCCTGGGCTGGATGGCATTCATCTGAGAGTACTATGGGAATTGGCAGACACACTGGCTGCACCCTGGTGGAGCTCTTCAACAGGTCGCTTGAGACAGGGAGGGTACCTAGGGATTGGCGAGAGGCACATGTGATGCCAATCCATAAAGGAGGGTCGAGGGAAGTACCAGGTAACTATAGACCCATCAGTTTGAACTCGGTGGTGGGAAAATTAATGGAGAGTATACTAAAGGAACGACTGGGGGTGTACTTGAAGGAGGCGGGAGGTCTGGATAGTCGGCAACATGGGTATGTGCCAGGTAGATTGTGTCAAACCGATCTTGTGGAGTTCTACGAATGAGTAACATCAGAACTGGACAGGGGAAAGCCTGTGGATGTATTATTCTTGGACTTTAGCAAGGCGTTCGACTCTGTCCCCCACAATGGTCTGGTGGAGATTCTGACGGGGTTGGGAGTAGGCCCTTTGATGGTCAGATGGATTGAAAACTGGCTAGCTGGATGCACTCAGAGAGTAGTTGTCAGTGGGGAGCTCTTGAACCCTAGAGAGGTCAGTAGTGGGGTACTGCAGGGCTCGGTCCTAGGTCCAACCCTGTTTAATGCATACATTTCGGACATCAGGGAGGGTATAGGGTGTGAAATGAGTCTCTTTGTTGACGACTCCAAGATGGGAGCAGTAGTTGAGGGGGAAGAGGGGATGTTGGCCCTGTAATGGGACCTG
Organism: Neoceratodus forsteri; assembly: GCA_016271365.2. NCBI lineage: Eukaryota > Metazoa > Chordata > Ceratodontiformes > Ceratodontidae > Neoceratodus > Neoceratodus forsteri. The sequence goes on from CM057453.1 coordinate 1,631,061,388, forward strand.
GACACCATGGAAAGGTAGGCTCACACATGGAAATTAAATTTCAGTATCACCAAGTGAAGGTGTTACATCTTGGCCGGGGAAACCCTAAACACAGGTAGACCTTGGGAGGGGAGGCGCTGGAGGCCTCAACAGGGGAAAAAGACTAGGGGTCATGGTGGATGCATCTATGAATAACTCCGAGCAGTGCAGGAGAGCGGCTAGCAAAGCAAACAGGATGTTGGGATGCATCGTAAGGGGGATCACCTCTAGGAGCAGGAAGTGATTCTGCCGCTGTACAATGGATTGGTTAGACCACACCTTGAGTACTGTGTACAGTACTGGAGACCACACTTGAAGAGGGACATACAGCTCCTGGAGAGGGTACAGAGGAGGGCAACTAAGATGATACGAGGACTAGGGGATTTGATGTATGAGGACAGACTTGAGGAGCTCTGCCTGTTTTACTGGAGGAGAGGAGAGATGGGGGTACATGATTGAGGTCTTCAAGTACCTCAAGGGAATAAATAGGGTAAACATGGAGGGAATCTTTAGACTAAAGCAGGGAGGTATCACCAGAGGGCATGGTTTGAAGTTGGAAGGGTGAGGGGGGAAAAGAGGAGGAGGTTTTTCACTGAGAGGGTGGTGGATCCTTGGAACATGCTGCCTGGCGAGCTGGTTCAGAGATCCACAGTGGAGGGCTTCAAGAGAGGGTGGGACAGACTCAGAAAGCGGATGTATCAGATGATTTCCTGGCCTGGGGGGTGGGGATGGATGACAGGGGTTTCTGGAACACAAGGGGAGGGAGGGCCTCGGTACCCAACTAGGGATCTGAGGTTCGAGCAGACTTGATAGGCCTAATCTGCTGGCAATTAGTATGTTAGTCACTGGTTTACTCCTCAGGATCATGCACTAGAGAGTAGGATAAGGGGAGGAACTTGGTAGGAAAAATTGCTCCAGACAGATTGTTCCCCTAAGTCCTGGGGCCAGATTTTCAAAAATAAAAAAGTGTGCATGTGTGGAAAAAATGTTGTGCACGGGAGGGTCTCCTTACGAGATGCAATGTTTTCTGCATGCGCTCAATTTTCAAAAAGGTTGCCATAGTTTATTGCAATCTGTGTATATATATTTTTTTTGTGCACCATGGAAAATGACAATGCTGCCCGTGCAAATAAAATATTGAAAATAGAGATCTTATCTGTGTCAATCTTCACCATTCATCACTACTAGGTTAGCTCACCGGAGCTAGGAACCTGCGGGAGACTTTTTTTTATATATATAGGAGGAGTCGACGTCGGGCTGGCGCCGCTCCCGAGATCAGTGTTCTACGTGGCACTCAAGGGTTGGCAGTTAGCCGTTGTCGACTCCGGGTCCCCTCCCAGTTCTATACGGCACACGGAGGAGAGGACCCCCGCCTCATCTAGCCTTGCCACGGCGGGGGTTTCTTCCATGGTGCAGGAGGCTCAGGCTGGCCCTCTTGGGGGTCAGTCGGGAGGCACCATCCTGGCAGTTGCTACTTCGGTGGAGATATGCTCCGTGTTGCGTTCTGGGTCCCTCGGGACCGGAATGGCACCATCCTCGGCGCCGTCCGCCGGTGTCACTTTTGGTCCGGGTGCCGTTCGCGGCGCCGTTGGCTTTGAGAGTGACACTGCAGTCAGCGTCGGGCCTGTCCTTCGCACCGTCATCGTCCCTGATTCTGCTCGCAGTGTCGGGACTTCTGGCACCGTCGCAGTTGGTGGTTCGGAGCTTTCTGGGCCTGGTTCTAGTCTTGGCGATGCTGGTGACACCAAGACGGGAGCCGGCGCTGTCTCTGTCCCCAGGGTCGCCTGCGGTGCCGGTGGCGGAGTCGGGGCTGATCCTGGCTTCAGTGCCGCTCACAGCGCCGGGGTGGTTGCCGGCGCCAGGCACAGTGCCGCTTCAGATTCTAGCCTCGGCACCGGAGACCAGTGGAGCCAGGCTCGGGGTCCGCCTGACTCTGGTGCCGTTCGTGGCACTGTTCACGGAGCCGGGGATGGTGTCGGCGCCAGGTGCGGTACCGTACTGTCCTCTGCTGCTGTTGGGGTTTTTGAGTCTCAGGGTGCCCAACCTCGGGGCCCGGGAACCAGAGGGGCCCGTGGGGTGGTCTGGCATCGGACCTCAGAGTCTACTTCCTCGGAGGCGGATTCTGGGTCTAATCCGGACTGGCTTCTGGATTCCTCGGGGTCTTCAGATCCTTTTGTCTCCAGCACCTCAGCCCCCACTCCCCCCCCCCTGCAGTTCAGCTTTCACCGCTGGGCAGCCTGAGATCTCTGGAGAGGCTGCTGCTTCAGTTGGGGTTCCCCCCTCCTTGACGTGCTTGGACAGTCCAAGTTTGGGGCAGCCCGGGCACATCAGGAGGGGGAGGGTATGGTTCCTTGGGGGATGCCAGCTGCCTCAGTTAGTGGTGAAGAGGACGAGGTCCCTCTCTGACTCTGAATGGTTGAGAGGTAGCGGGGTAGCACAGCGAGCTCTTTCCGGGTTCAGGCCGGGTCCTGGAAGGAGCCGTAGTGCAGGCCCTCGCCTTTCCCTTACAGAGTCCAGGAGGGGGACTTCTACTTCTGAGCTCAGGGGCCGTCCATCTGGACTCACGGTCCCAGTCACCTCATGGGGAGATTTCTTCCTTCGGGCACAGCTCTGACCATTCTGACCATTCCGATCCAGCTGAACGGCTATTAGCTGCAACGGCTTTGGGCTCCCCCTCCCTTCGAAGGGTTTCCTGTTGGCCTCCCTGCCCTGACAAAGACCATTCTCCTGTTGTCAGGAGCCTGCCTTCCGAGCCTCTGTCTCCACCCCTGGTAGTCCCAGGTATTCCGGGCCCTCGAGGTCCTCTTACTTGGGAGCAATTATGAGAATCGGCTACATTCTTTCCCTCCTACCTCCATGCCCTGGACCAGCAAGTGTTCCACCATGCCCCCGTGCAGCCGACCCCTGAACTGTGGAGCTCATCTTCTTCCTCTTCTCCCTCTACCGAGAGAGAGGAACCATCGGTCCACATATCCCCTGCGTCTGATCTGTCATCTTATTAGCGCTTCCTGGTGAGGATGTTGGACGAGCTCCACCTGACCCCCGTACCTATAAGCAATCCAGAGTATGTGCCACGCGCCTTTTTGGGTGAGTTCAGTGCAGCCCACTTGGTGGCTCCCGCCAGGCCGATTCCTTTTCAGGAAGCGTCGCATTGGCTCTGGCTTCATCCCTTCTCCACTGTTCCAGCCCCAAGGGACTTAAGCCAGCGGTATTGCGCTCCCCCGGGGTCTCCAGGTTCTCTGCCTCACCCCCCTTCGGGGTTGACCTCCCTGGATACTCCTTCAGGGCCTCGCGCCCCCTACTGTGACTGCCCTCTGGATTTGGACTCTGCGGACTTCAATTTTTGGGGGAGATGAGTATTTTACTCGGCATGGATATCCCTTTCAATTGCTGCATGTCAGGCCCACTTTGCAGCCTATGACAGGTTCTTGTGGTCCAGGCTAGGACTGCTCCTAGCTTCAATGCCTGATTCGGAGGAAACCATGTAAGACATCGCCCTCTCTGCATGGGGCCTTGAGCTAGCAGGGCACTAAGCAAGGGCATCTTATGATGCCAGTGAGGTAGCTTCCAGGGTGGTAGGGACAGCGATCTGCCTTCGGCGGACGGCATAGCTTCGCCTATCCTGGTTGTCACCCCTGGCCCGGCGTAGGGTGATTTACTCCGCCCACCGGAGAACCCATCTCTTCTCCTGCCGAGTGAGATGCCAACTTTCAGGGCGCCTTCCTTCCCCCACGGGGGGGGGGGATCCCCGTCTCACCTGGACCAGTCTCAGGCCTCCCCAGGCCTGTAAGGGTTCTCCCCTTCAGTGTTTCACCCACTGGAGGCTAAGGGACCTGGTCCCTTAGGGTGTTATGGGTATCCCCCCTTTTTTCGGGGGGGGGGCTTGGTACTCATCCAATAGTGATGAATGGTGAAGATCGACACAGATAAGATATGAAAATTACGTACCTACCGTAATTATTGATCTGTGTATCTTCACCAGTCATCACTAAATCCCACCCTCCTTCCCCCAGGGCCTCAGTCTCTGGACTCCTCCCCTCTCCCTCTTGTGTCTTTTCCCTCCATCTCCTCTCCTGATATGTAGATGGAAGGGGGTTGTGAGGACACACAAGGGTAATCCTCTGTCTTTCTGAGTTTGAAAAGAACCATCCATTCTTTTCCCCTCCAGAGGGGTTCTGGACTGTGAAGAGGGTCACCCCCCCCCCTTATATTTTTAAGAGTTTTTCTTTAGTGACCTCAATTTGAGGCCACCCTGTATTTTTTTTCTTTTTTGAAACCTCTAGTTGGTTTAAAAAAAAAAAACATTTAATTTGGTGAAAGAGGGAGAAAGGGTTGGGACACAGCCTCAGCCTGCTCCTCTCCACGTGGTCTTCCAATCCTCGCTGCAGGTTTCTCTCTCGCAGCCGGCTTCTTTTTCCAGGTCTAGACCTTATGCCTAAAACGGAGGCAGTATAACGCAGTGGTTAAGTCTCTGAGCTGCAAATCTGGTGACTTCCAGCAGACCAGACCTGGGTTTGAATCCCACAGCTTCCACTTTTATACTGTGTGACCCTGAGCAAGTCACTTAACTCCCTGTGCTCCAGGTCGCACCTGTAAAAAAAAAAAAATATATATATATATGTGGGGCACCTCTGTTCTGAGGTTGTGTTACTCATCCTTCCCCCTTTCTCCCTCACTTCTTTTCCCTTGCTTCTCTTCTTCTCCTTCCAGAGATTGGGGCCCCTCTTCTTCTCCCCAATTTCCTTTCTAAAGTTTCCTCCTCTGTCGTCTCAGTCATTTCTCTCTCCTTTTAGTTCATTCTTTTCCTTTTATCTATCCCTTAGGCTCTCTTGCCCCATCCCTCTCTCCTTTCCATCCACTCTCCGGCGTGTCAGAACTGGGGCTGGGACGGAGTCGACAATGGCTAACTGCCAACCCTCGAGTGCCATGTAGAACGCTGGTCTCGAGGGCGGCGCCAGCCCGACGTCGACTCCTCCTATATATAAAAAAAAAAGTCTCCCGTGGGGTCCTAGCTCTGGTGGGCTAACCGACTAGTGATGAATAGTGAAGATACACAGAAAGATCAATTATTACGGTAGGTACGTAATTGTCATTTTTCACAGGTGTGGAGATCCTGCACCAGGAAGTTCCATGCAAGGTCTCAGTCCCTGGGCCTTGAGAGACCCTTTGAAAATGGGGCCCCAGGTCTTAGACCAGTCTCTTTCTTGCACTTTTTTCCCTCCCTTCGACTTTACACCCTTTAGTGTAGATTCTAACTATTAACTATTCTAACACCATGGATCACTATGCCTCTAAAGTCTGAGGTGAAATAATTTTTGGGAAATCAGGATTCAAACCCATACCTCCTAGATCACAGCTTTGTGCAATAGCCACTAGACTATAACGGGCAAACTGGCCTGGGGAGGTGGAAGGAGTAGCTGGTGGCAAAATGAGAAAATGAGGGCAAAAATAGAAAAACTAAGCTGGAAATAAAGGCCAGCTTCCTTGGTCACAGTAGTGTTCTTAGATTTCCCAGTATTGCCACATAACAACCAATTTAAGTACAGTATTTAAGTGTAAGGCTAAATGCTGGCTTGGTTCTGTTCCCTCATCTGTCCTCAACCCCGTCGCTCTATTCTCTTACTCCCAACGTTTATCTGGTGCTTGGTGCTTTCCCTCACTGTAAATCTTCAGCAGGTCAATCTGCTTTCTCCAGCCACTGTCCTACCCTGTGGAAGAACCTCCACCAAGTCGTATCTCTCTTCCTCTCCACTTATATCACTCTCGCTGTCCAATTTTCCCCAAAATATACACTTACAGCTATACACTGTCCTGCTTATTTTTTATTTTGCCATTACACCCATCACCCAGTTTCACTCTGCAAATTATATATTTACACCCTCAATGTAGCTTTGTATTTTAGCACAACCACTCTTTACTGAAGATGCACATCAGTTCACTTTTGTTGACGTGAAAAGCATGAAACTGCACACTCACTGCAGGTTGATCAAAACAATCACTCCTACTTTTGTTTTCCCTCTCTATCCCCTCTTCGGCCTTTTGGTTTATAAATGTAACCACAGCCCAGCAATAGCGTTACACCCCTTATGTACAGTGTATTTATCCCTTATATTGTTCACAGACAATTTCCCTTGCTGTAGAAATATATTTATAAGATGTTTTTTAAGAAACTGGTGAATGAAGTTCATATAAAATGAGAAGAAATGTCTACGAAGGCTGCAGCTGTTCTTTGAACAACGTTAAGGCAGGTGTAGGTCCCCCCCCCCTTTTTTTTTTTAATAATGGATGCAGAGTGCTGGAAATGTGCAGCCTGTAGCCACTTAGGTAGGACAAGATTTTCTGAGCTTCTCAAAGATCTCCAGTTTTATTGATCTTCCTCAAATCAATCTTTTCCATAGAGTCACACTCTTGGGTCTCAGCCACAGGCACCAGAACCCCATGGAGCAAACCTTTTTTTAGCCAGAGTGTCGGCACTGACTACTGACTTGGATGCAAGCACACCACCACATGAAGACACGAGCCTGCCAATTACCATTGCTGACCCCCAAGCCTACCGCAGTTCCATCCCCGCTATCAAATGTACACTTTGGGAGTGAATCGCTTACTTCAGTCCACCATCAACAACTGCAGTGCCAGTGCTGTGCTTGGTGATAATGGTCAACCCTGAACTTTGTGGCGCTAGAGGTTGATGCAGGGCTTGATGACGATTTTAGTGTTAGGGTGATCCGGATGCCAGGGATGTTGCCAACTCTATCACAGCAAGTGGTGCTAAGTCAGAAGTGGTGACAGTTTAGGTGCAGAATTTTATCCAGCACAGATGCCAGACTTGAGTGAGGCCCTTCAGTGGGGCCTACCCAGTTGCTACATACACTGTCCACCCCCAGGACTTCACCCAGGCCACCACTCTGCCAGCTCCTCTACTACAGTAGTGCCAGAAGTGAGAGTCTCTGCTCAATCCTCCTTTAGGGAGAGGACATCACCAGAGCCTCAAGGTCTCCCCAAGACATGGGTGCTGAAGCCCAACACGCTGTTCTGTCCCCCTCCAGGTCCATGTCTAAAATGTCTCGGGGATGGGATGGACAGACTGCATGCAATCTTCAGGCCTCTAGGCCCTTTGATGCAAGAACAGTACTGTCTTTGGGTGGAGACTGGAGAGGCCTGGTACAGATGTGCAACAGAGCCCTGTTCAGGGCACCTTCCCCTGTTCTCTACCCAAGCTGTTTTCCATGCTCCCTCAAGGACAACGAATTCTCCTTACACCTGACTGCAGCAACCAAGTACATCCTATACAAGTGGTTCTTGGGGAGAACCTCTTGTTATACAAGACACTATCCTGTCAACCTGCCAAGGGAACTCCTAGGGAGTTCCCAATACTGCTACTAATATCCTTCCTTTCTGGCACAGGGAAATGGAGGAGGCAACAAGGGCTGTTGGAGGCATCTCTTAACCACCCCGCCCATTTCCAGAGACAATACTGTGCCCCACTGGGGGCGACAGTAGATCAACCTCACCCTACACACGGCCTTAAAGTTCTAGACTGGCTTGCGATGACTATCCACGGGTAACCCCCCCCCCCATACAGACTCCAGAAGCTTCAATGCACTGGAGAGGAAGGTATCTGCCTCCACCTGGTCACTTTTGTGTGCTGCCCTACATCAGGCCCTTATGGCAGCATATAAGCGCCACCTACTGTATGGATGCAAGTGCACAACTTGCTATCTGTAATGCCCCCTGTGAGTACACTAGGTAGGCCACGGACATTTCCATAAGGGGCCAGGAGGCAGCTTGGCACCAATCAATGGTGTCGTATGACACCAATGAGGTGGCCTCCAGGATTGTTAGATTCGCCATCTGCATCAGACCAAGGTCCTGGCTTTGCTTGTCCTATTTACACCCCTTGGCCCTGCATAAGGTGATTAAGTCACAATACTGGGAGGCTTGCTTTATCTCCCTGTGGGTCAGACGGCAGCTTTCAGGGAACCTTTCTGCTCCTGAGCCACAGCCTGACTCAGAGAAATCCCTGTCCATTCGGACCAAGAAGAGTGCCCTCCCTCAGGTGTTCTCCACTCACAGGACTGAGGCTCTAGTGAGCCACAGGCATGAGCAGGCAGGCTCCTCCTTTTTCAAAGGGAAAGCCTGGCAAACTGACCCACAAGTGGGACCCTATGGAAAAGACTGATAAGAGGAAGACAGAAAGGTTAAATTACAGTATTTACCGTAACTGAAGGTCTTTCTGAATATCTTCTCTACAGAGTACCACTCACCCACCTGCCACCCCCTCTCTATAAAGCCAGGGCTACTTTGGCAGCTCACCCCAGCAAGAGGGTGACATGACTTGGTAGCAGCAATTCTTCCCCAGTCTGTCTCCCTTTCCAGGAGCTCAGGTGTTTCCTGACAGGTCCTTCAGATCTCCAATCCCCCCCCCCCAAAAAAGGCATATAAATTAAAAAAAAAGGGGGGGGGGGTTCTACCTGTTAGTGCTTTCCTTCTCCCCTTTGCACTTGGTATGTCCTTTTTATTCCAGGTATTTCACTATTAGTTGCTATCTACAACACTGCGCCTGTGGGGTGCCCAGCCTGCTCAACCCAATTCTAACTGCTAGTAGCCCTATCAGAGTAGCCAAATCGAGGATTTGCACAGTTCTAGCTTGAGCTCATCTGGTTTATTTATTTATTTAAGAGTTTTATCAGGAAGGTGTACTGAGCGGGATACTGCTTGATTCCAGACACATCCTGGGGGAAGGGGACAAAGAACATACAGATAATAGACACAGTAATGTACAAGATATGCTGCTACAGATACTGTATATACAAGAGTTGATAGACAAAAATTATACAGGAGTGACAGGTAAAATATGAAGTATAGCCAGTGATAAAGAATGCAGAAAAATAGTCTGGGCATAGAAGGGTGCAAACAGTACAGGAGCAACTATATAGTCATATGCATGGCTATGTATGGTGGAGAATACAAATACATTGCATGAAAAGGAATTAAAACAGTGAGCACTTGACAAGTAGCATAGGGTGCAGCACTTTTAAAAGTCCCTAAGATAGGAGAGGAGGAGCTGGGGCACCAGCCCTTCGGAGGCCCTATGTGCAAACGCATGTTGAGGAGAAATGGGCCTTGAAGAGGTGATTTACATGGGAAGTATTGGTAAACTCCCGAATGTCTGCAGGAAGCGCGTTCCAGAGCTTAAGCATGAGGTATTTGAAGGCTCCTTGGCCCTTGGCAGTAGACATGTGTGGGACATGGAGAAGCCGGGAGTTTCCACTCCTGAGGGAGTAAGAGGGCTGTGAGAGGGCAGATTTGAGGTGGGGGGGGGGGGGAGAGATTTAGCCCAGAATTTTGCTGTGGTCCTAATGCAGTGGGTGTGTCTACGATCCTGGAGCGAAGTTAGATCAAGGGACTTGTATAGGTCGCAGTGATGAGTCATAGGGGTACAGTCAAGGGCAAAGTGACAGAAGGAGTGGAAAAGCGGATCAAGGCTGAATAGGGCAGACTTGGGTGCAGCGCTGTAGACTATATCATCGTAGTCAAGTATAGGGAGGATCATCTTCTGAACAATTTCCTTACGGGTAGCCAGAGGGATGCTGTCCTTGTTCCAATATAAGGCTCTGAGTTTTGGACGCAGTTTCTTGTGGATCGAGTCAATCTGAGTGGAAAAGTCAAGGTGCTGGTCAAGCCAGACCCCGAGGTATTTGAAGGAGGTGCAAGTCTCTAGAGGAGTCCCCTCGAGGGTGAGGAAAGTATGAGTAGTTCGGAGACGGGAGATCCTTTGTCTCGTTCCAAGCGTTGGGGAGACTATTTTCTTGGAGTTAAGGAAGAGCTGGTTGGAGCGAAACCAGTGCTGTACTGCATTGAAATCATTCTGGAGTGTAGAGGCCACTTCTGTGGAGGAGGGGCCTGATGCATACAGTGCGGTGTCATCAGCGTACAAATGAATGGATGTGAGAGGGCAAACCGAGGGGAGGTCATTTAAAAAAATAGAGAAGAGTACTGGGCCAAGGACCGACCCTGGGGGGACCCCAGTAGAGATATGGAGGGGGGTGGAGGTGTGTGGTCCAATTCTTACTGATTGTGATCTACCCACCAGGTAGGAATGAAACCAGTTAATGGTAGCATCCGAGAGTCTGGCACTGGAGAGCTTGGAGTGGAGGAGCGAGTGGGAGACAGTGTCAAAAGCTTTTGCGTTTCAGGATACTGTGTGCACAAATGTCTCCAATGGGGTAAATCCTTATTTATGAATGCAGTGGGGGACAACATGAGGCACAGTCTCAAGATTTAGTACCATGGGTACTGCTAGTAACACGTTAATCAGTTTACGGAGGCAGTATAGCGTAGTGGTTTAAGGCTCTGAGCTGCAAACCTGGAGACCTGAGTTTGAATCCTACAGCCCCCACTTGCATACTGTTTGACCTTGAGCATGTCACAACTTCCTTGTGCTCCCAGGTCGCACATGGAAACAAGCTTCGGCTCAATGTGCCTTTCCTGGTTAAACAATTTCCCCTTTCCCTTGTACGTTATCATTCTGTTGGCCACTTTTTTCCTAGAATGAATCACTAAAATGGCGGGGGGGGGGGTCTCTTCCCTCATGCATAGGGGAAAGTACCCTAGTTGTGGGTACTTGTATAATCAAGTGGGTTCCTCTGTTTCCTCTCATCCCTGGTAAGGGAAGGTGTTAAAGATGTAGCCCTTATTCCATTACACATCACAATATTTTACTAGTGTTGACACTTGAGAGTGCCTCCTGGTTACAGGGCAATTTCTTTTTTTTTTGGTTCTTGAGAGATTCTATTGCATCTAATCTTCACATCTGACACAGAGTTTATGCTGACACCACTCTTGGCTGCTACCCAGGTTAATCTCCTTGCTTTGGTTGCCAGCAAGGCTTTTCTCTTGCTGGGGGAAGGTGAGTGTAACAGTAGCTCTGCCTCAGATTTTGTTTTTAAGCTACCAACTTCTGCCCCAGAGGGAGTACTCTCTACTCTATCCTGTTCTTATCTTCAGGAAGGTAGTGAGATTATATTCAGTTGTTCCTTTTCTCCTCATGTATCCTTTTTCTATTCTTTCTATACTATCTATTCTACAAGCACAGGTTCCAGCTGTTTTCTCACTCTCCTTGCTAAGAGAATTGAGGTAGGCTAGGGCCTACCAGTGGTTACTAGTGAGCGTGCATCACCCCACGATGGCATGCACCCATGCCAGTAGCCAGTACTGACACGCTGGCTGGAAAGATTTGCTCCTGCAGGGTCCTAGTGTCTCCAGCTAAGACCCAAGAGCAGTACTCTATGGAGAAGATCTTCAGTTATTTTAAGTACTGACACTTTTATTTTAATGCCTTTTTTTGTTCACAGATTGTACTGAAAAGTGATCAGCATCACCCTGTGGACTGTTACTCTTTTTGTGAGTTTGGCCTCAGTTCAATATGGGAAAACCAAGAAAAACAGCGGCTGATGGCAGTGGGAAAAGGGACGGCAGACCACTACACTGAGCGGGGGCTTGACTACTAAAGGGCACAGCAAAGTTCTGTGAACTGGAGATAACAATATGTTGTTATTCAGGTTTGCAAGGTCCTTGACAAACAAGTGATAGCCTTGCATCAGAAGCAGAACTACAATGCAAAATCCTCCTTCGCAAAACTCAATCTGAAGCAGCTCTGACGGAGGCTAAAGAAGCGGCGGGGGCAGCACTTTGGGTGGCAACATCTGCAGCTGGGCTAATTAAAGAAAATACAGCCCTGAGATAGATACAAATGGAATCTCTGAAGAATATAACCAAAGTAGTAAACCTCAGAGTGTCTGGTCTGCCTGAGTCTTTCAAATGCTTTGAGCCATCCTAATTTGCGAGCTCGTGGCTTAAGCCTATACTACAAAGTGAACCAACACCAGCAGTTTATACAACCTATTAGATAACACAGAGGAAGAGACCACAGAATTTTCCCCCCGCACCTTCCTGTTTTGACTGGTGTACAAGAGAGGGACAGGGTCACGAAAGCAGCACACAGGAGGGGGCCACATACAGTGGAGTATGGCATAAAAATTTAAGTTTACCCCAATTTGAGTTTTGCAACAAGAGATCGTAGCAGATTGTTTGATCCTCTCAGGACTACCATTCGTTCTTTACGGGTGTTGCATGTGAAGCAGTAGCTGGCAAAACTGCAAGTAGTGTACCATGACAAAACTTTTTAAATTTACTTTACCTCTCACAGTCCATCAGCCACTCTCCCCCAGCCCTGTCAACTGCTGTCCCTGGGACTTACCTTGGACCTGACAGTTTATTTGTTAAATTTTGGTAACCGAGTGGGACCAACAGAATCCCTTTTTCAGGGGAGACCTGGAATTAATTACATAAATAAAGTAAAGCAATACTTTAAAGGGACACTGTCAACCCATTTTGCATCATACTATTTCAAGTTGAAAACCCACACTTTATGATTGCTTACCTTCTCTAAAATTCATTGGTGGTTAAATCTGCCTCCTTTCTTAGTAGAACTGAAATGCACGGTAATTAAGTAATTATATCCAACCTTGCTTTGTTTCAAATCCTTAATCTACTCTTATTGCTCACTTCCTGAACATTAGGAACACGTCCAAATCACTGCATCTTGAATGGCTAGATTGTGTTGGGGTGTTTCCATGTCCAGGAAAGATGCAGTGGGTGCTGATTAAGGAATGTAAACAAACATGTTTTGGTGTGGTAACACCAATATGGTGGGCAATCTGTTTTTCACTTTTAAAAAGAAAAAAGGAATCAGAATGAAGCTACCAGCCACATCAGCGCATTCTACAGAATGCAAGCAAGCAGTCATAAAATATGGTTTTTAAACTAGGGTCAGTGTGAGGCCTAAAGAGGTTGACAGTGTCCCTTTAAGATACAGCACAAGATGATCACAGAGCAAAGATAAAGTAGAACACTCAGGAGTTAATCAGTGCTGTGAACAAAAGGAGATGCAAGACAAATTACTTAACACAGAATTACACAAGTATAGTTAAACAGCACAGTATAACATAAGGAAATATAGACCAATCAGCATATATCCTTGAGTACAATGCTATGAGCAACAACTGCACTAACTAGCCATGAAAACAATTATAGCAGTTTCAGCAGCAGTATTGCCCCATGTTTGCCCCCCCCCCACCCCCACCATGGTGGAAAGTCCTGGGTTCCCAAAGCCCAGGAAGAGTTTAGTTCAGATGTTTGGTTGGCAGCGCAGTGAGCGATGCAGTGCCTGCAAGAAGAGAGGTGGCAGCATCCTGCGGTTGAGGGATCCTTTTTCTGTCCCCGGCAGGGTGCCTCATAGGCAAGGACTGAAGTGGACGTCACATGCAACTCTGCCAACGTTCTCAGTTGGGAGGCGCCTGCCCAGCCATCATGGCGCCACCTGCACTGCCAACTATGGTTACCCAGGTGGCTATACTGCAACAGAGCTCAAAGACCCCCCCCCCCAGCCTCGGAGGACATTCTTCTGTGGGATGCTCAATCCTCTTTCCCCAGCGGCTGGCCTCAGATGACTCGGGGCTGCTGGCATCGCTCTACCACTGCGCCAACGGCCAGTTGTACTATGGCAAAACTTACGTCTACAGCGATCCCCAAGATGCAGGGAAAGGTTCAATTTGGCTTAGGAACATCCCATTTCAGACTCTGATTAAGCCCTTATGGGATCATATCAGTAAGTAATGGGGTTAGGTGGTTGGAACAGGAGTGGTCTAGGATAGCAGCACCTTTCACTGAGTTATATACTCACTGAATCAATAACTGTTTGGACTGTCATTTTGATTACTAATATACTATATATACTAAATGTGGTAAGGTGCCTATATGTCAACTAAAGACAGCACTGACTGAACTCCATTTGCCCTCTCCCCTTTGGTCTTCCTGGATGGCAAAGTTCTTCATTTTTGGACTGTTTGTTTAGTACTTGAAAGCCATTTTCCTTCGGATATTTCTCTTACAGGCTGATGGATACTAGGGAGGAGCGGGCAGATATTTTTAGCCAAAATGTTTTAGGTGGCTAGTTTGTTTTATCGACAGAAACACAGAAATTGTCTTCAGAAAAGGACCACATGGCCTATCCAGCCTGCCCAGATGGTCCCTGCCTAGTATGTTTCCGAAGACCCCAAATGGTCTCTGACAACCCTCCCTCCCTCCTTCCTGCCTATTTACTAATATTCCCCTGTCTATCTCATGCAAGCTTGAAGCCCCTTACTGTTTCTGCCTCCGACATTTCTGCTGGCAGTCTGTTCCAGATGTCCAGTGCTCTTTTAGTGAAACAGTACTTCCTCACATCCTTCTTTAACATCCCCCTTCCAGCTTCATCGCATGCCCTCTGGTCTGGTGCTTTTTCTCATTTGAAAGAGAGGCCCCTCCTGTACCTTGTTCACCCCCATTAGGTACCTGAACATCTCTATCATGCCCTTTCTTGCTCTCCTCTCTTCCAGGGTGTACATGGCAAGATCCTTCAGTTTCTACTCTTAGGGCTTTTGATAGAAACATAGAAGTTGACGGCAGATAAGGACTGCAAGGCCCATCCAGTCTGCCCATTTTTTTGTACCTTATGAATGTGCTATAGGCCTTTACTCTGGCAATGGCCTATCTATTCCTACTGATCTGTATTGCTCCCATATGCCTATCTCATGCCTGTCTGAAGCCCTGCACTGTATTCATATCCACCACTTTCTGAGGTAGGCCGTTCCATGCATCCACCACCCTTTCTGTGAAAAAGAACTTCCTCACATTACCCCTTAATCGGCCTCCCTCTAATCTCATGCTGTGTCCTCTTGTCCTGCTATTTTTCTTATATTTAAACATGTTAGACTCTTTCACCTTCTTAATGCCCTTAAGATGTTTGAATGTTTCGATCATATCACCTCTCTCCCTGCTTTGCTCTATGGTATACATATTGAGCTCCATTAATCTGTCCTCATATGTTTTCTGATGCAGTCCCTGCACCATTTTGGTTGCCCTTCTCTGGACTGCCTCCATTTTGTTAATGTCCTTGTGAAGGTGCAGCCTCCAGTACTGCACGCAGTACTCCAGATGAGGCCTAACCAGTGTCTTGTAAAGAGGGATTATTACCTCCCTCTTACGACTTGTGATACCCCTACTTATACACCCCAACATTCTCCTAGCCTAACCTACTGCTTTAGTGGTCTGCTTGGATGTCAGGTCATCTGTGATGACAATGCCCAAGTCTCTTTCTTCCCTTGTGATTGCCAGCAACTCCCTTCCCAACCTACAGGTGGCTTCAGGGTTTCTCCTCCCTATGTGCATGATCTTGCACTTCTTTGCGTTAAACCCCAATTGCCACTCTTCTGACCATTTTGACAGTTTATCCAGATCTCTTCTCATTTTGCCCACCTCACTTGGATCATCTACTCTGCTGCAGATCTTGGTGTCATCTGCAAACAGACAAACCTTACCCTCCAGTCCATCTGCAATGTCACTGATGAAGATATTGAAGAGGACTGGCCCCAGGACTGATCCCTGCGGTACCTCACTTGTGACTTGCATCTCTTCTGACTATATACCGTTCACCACCACTCTCTGTTTTCTGCCCGTCAACCAGTTTGCCACCCAGCTGACCAACTTCTGACCTGCCCCGAGCCTACCCAGCTTTATAATCAATCTTCTATGTGGAACAGTATCAAAAGCTTTGCTGAAGTCAAGGTAGGCGACATCAACTGCAACCCCTTGGTCCACCACTCTGGTTACCCAGTCAAAGAAATCTATGAGATTAGTTTGACAGGACCTTCCTGTTGTAAACCCATGCTGTTTTGAATCCTGTGCTCCTATGGATTCCAAGTGTTGCACTATCCTTTCCTTAAGGAGTGCCTCCATAATCTTGCCCACTACTGCGGTAAGACGGACTGGTCTGTAGTTCTCTGCCTCCTCCCTGCCACCACTCTAGTGGAGCGGGATCACACGAGCCCTTCTCCAGTCTTCTGGGACCTCTCCTGCACTCAGAGACTCACTAAACAGTTCTGATAATGGCTCTGCTAGTTCCACCCTTAGCTTTTTTAGTACCCTGGGATGTATGCCATCAGGTCCCACTGCCTTGTCCACCCTGAGCTTATCGAGCTCCTGTAGGACCCTTTCTTTTGTGAAGGGACTTGTGCACACCTCCCTCCCCCGTGTCCATGGTGCTGAGTTGTGGGCCCTGCCCTACCTTCTCCTCAGTAAATACTAAGCAGAAGTATCTATTTAGGATAGATGCTTTTCCTTGGTCCTCCTCCACACACTCCCCCTTATCCCCTTTGATCTTAGCAATACCACCTCTGGACTTTCTCCTTTCACTAATGTAAAGTCTTGTCCCCTTCTTTTACTGTTCGTGCTAGTGTTTCCTTGGTTTGGGCCTTTGCCTGCCTTACTGCCTTCCCTGCTTCCCTTAGGAAAGTTTGGTATGCCTCCCTATCTTTGTCCCACTGCATTCCCTTACATTTTCTGAAGGCCAGCCTTTTGGCTCTGACCTTTTCTGCTACTGTTTTTGAGAACCAAAGTGGTTTCCTTCTTTTGCTCTTGCTTGTCTCCCTAATACAATGGGATGCTGCTTTAAGTATTGCATCCTTAATGCTTGCCCACTTTGCCTGTACCCCGTCACCTGTATTTCTTTTTGCTAGGGCTAGCTTAACTTTGTTGGCCATCTTATCAAAGTCAGTTCTGCACCATTTTAGTTGCCCTCCCCTGGACTGCCTCCACCCTTTCTGAGATGTGACCTTCAGAACTGGACACGATACCCCAGGTGGGATCTCACCAGCGAGCAATGCTGGTATCACAACCCCACCTCCTGCTGGTGGAATGATATAAAACAGAATAACAAGTGTTTAGTAAAATGTCAATACAGGCAATATGCCTGATCATGGTTTCGCTACATAGGATGGAAATGCATGTACAATAGCTATATGATGTTCAGTGCGATTATGGAATTTGGGGACCTCATAAGCTGTTATTAGGCTTGTGACTCAATGGGTATATTCACTGTAAGAGGTCCAGTCCATTGTGACACTTGGCTACATGTCTATTCACTCCAGTCAATGTGGTTCACGACAACTCATGCCGTACTATTAGCTCCAGTGTCAATCAGACCCTATGCAGATCGTTCCTTGACAATTCGTCCCCCCCCCCAATAAATTTAATGAAATAAACTCCAGGGGAGCCACAATTCAGGAACGAATTTTGCAGGGAGCCAACTGACGTTGGAGCTAATAGTTCGGTTAGAGATGTCGCAGAGCACATAGACTGGGACAGACTGACGTGTCACTGTGGTGCTTACTGTACACGCATGTTGTTCTTTTTTCATATAGTAAACGTACTATAGTACAATGCTGGTCTGTTCTCCAAATGTAGGTTAATCTGGGTAAAGATATAACATCTCCTAATGTGATTATGTAGTTAATTGATTTATGTATATGTATTTACTGTGGATAAGTGTTTGTAAGATCACCTTGGAAAATTAATAGAAATAAACAAACAAAAAAATAATTCAAAGTGTTAATTACAGGATGTAATATTCCTTGTATTGTGTGGCAATTTATAAAATGGGAAGAGAATTTCAAGAAATCTGATTGGCCAATAGCCGTTCACTAGAAGTGTCTAATGCAAAATGCTAAAAACTAGTTCTGCCAACCTGGACCCAGTAAATGACCAGAAATCTTTGTGCCAACATTAGAATGTTCATAGTTCAAACAGCAGTCATTTTTCCCCACACAGCGCCAACAGATATGGAAGAAAATCACTAACATTTTTCGGTGTAAGAAAAATAGCTCCTCATGTCAATGTCAGTTTTTTCAGAAGTAGGGCTGTTATTTATTGTATATAACTATATCTTTGAATCAAACGACTAAACTCTACCACACCAGAGTTCTGTTTCTGATCCCCCCCCAATAAAAAAAAAACCTCACTGTGACACTCACATAGTAAACAGGAGTTTGGCTTGTCCACTCGCTCTACAGTGTCAGGAGAGATAAAGAATGTTGTATTAAAAAAAAAAACAGTCGAGTTTCAGATGCTGCAGATGAACGAAAGATGCAGATCAGAAATTGGTATGAAAGTTTTTATCTTTTCAAATCACTTACCAGCATTCTGAATACTGCACTGCTTCTTTCCCATCTGCCCCAGTTTTACGTGCCAAGACAGTCACGCGAGTAGCAGTAGTCAGGATTAAAGGCAAGTGTGCACAAATGGCTGCAAATGAAACAAACATCACAGACCGGAAGGTGGTGTAATTTTTTTTATTGGTCTGAAATCACTTATCAGCACTACGAATGCATCTTTCCCCCGCTCACCCATCCATTCACTCAGCCACTAACATGCCCACTCGCCAACACCACAGGCAGTAAATCTTGGAAGTGACGATAACTAAATGCTGAAAGAGGGAGTCCAGAGAATCAGTTTTCTTTTTAATCCTACTTAAATCTACATAGTGTGTACAGGAGAGGGGTGCTGAGGAGCTACAGCTACAGAAGTCACAGTAGGACAAACTTCCCAACCTCAGAAAAAAAAAAATTCAGATCAAGCTAATGCATGAACTGTTTTACATAAAAACCTATTAAAATTTTGATGTCTGTTTAAACATATGTATTTTCATTTTTATATCCATGTAAAATACACAACCCCATTTAATACGCACAATAAGACACTCCGGAGGTGTGCATTAGACATTTTGAAAAAAGCTCTGAACAATAAGGGAAGAACTGAAACCTCCAGATGAATTTATTTTAAAATTAGCTGAAGCCGGCCCGCCGGTGCTGCGGTGCTGGAGCAAGACATCTGTCTTTGGCGCCAACATCCAGGGTTCGGGGACGAACCTGCAAGTTGGAGGGCGAAGGATTGAGCATCCTATGGTCTGCTCTCTTTCTCCGGGGGACCCTAGGCGGAAACCGGGGTCCGTGTGGCTGACACCACGCGCAATGGGGGCATCATTACCCGTCCCTGCCCCCAGAGGAAAACTTCTAAAAGATGTCGCCAAAGTCCACCGGGGGGGAGGGTGTCCTGCTCCCGTGACCCCGCCCTAGGGGGCAAGCCAGGGCTTCGCGACCAGAGTTTCCATGGAGGGGTCACCCACCCAGTGGCCCTGTCCGGGGGGGGGATAAATAAAAATTAGCTGAAATATAACTACTTTCATTTTGAGGATAAAACATATTTACAGAAACAAAGAACAAAAAAAATACTACTAGATGGACTGACCCACTCACTCTAAATAAATAAACCACAATTTCTGCAGTGCTCATCCATTTAATTATATGACTTCCAGTGTAAATACTTCTCAAAGTTTCGGGTAAACCCCTTCATTAGGAAACTGGTTCTGTAAATCATAAATCAAATAATAAAAAACGAATTATTCCTCTTCTCAATTTCTCTACTAAACAAACCTAAAAGGAACCATAAAAACAAGTGCTGGCTCTCTTACATTTCTATTTCTGTTCTTTTTCACACTCCAACCTTATGTGTATTTCATACTCAGGTTTGACTCCGACCAAACGCCACTGATGAGCCAAGAAATATGTTTTAAATATTTTTTTAACATGCTGGTTAGACCCTACCTTAATCATCATGGTTAATTACTTAAAATACATTTCAATTTCTTCTCCTATACACATTCTCACAATATTCAGGTTTGACTCCCACCAAACACCACTGGTGACATAGAGGCAAAGTGCTTAAAATCCCATAATAGAACTCCAACATATCTTGCTTTACTCAGGTGGGAGTAACGCGCCGGGCCTTTTGCACCAATTTTATAGCAGTGCCTGCTTGAGTGCCAGACCCACCTAGCAATATGGTACTAGGTGCTGCAGGGAGGTGGGTCTGGTGCTCAAGCAGGCACTGAGTGCCTGCGTATACGCGTCAGCGTTAATCACCAGATTCGGAGGTGGAGCTCCCTTGCTACAAAATGGGTGCAAAAGGCCCGGCCCATTACTCCCACCTAGTAGACGCCAGAAGACACAAAAGTAAGTGACTAACTTAACTGTGAAGTTACAAGTTAATGTGCTTTAGGGATAGACAGGAGAACGAGTTAAAATACTAAGGATTGCCGTTTTCCTTTTAAATACAGCAGAGGAAAAAGTGTAACGTTGTAGAAGAATTTCAAAAGTGAACAAGATTACACAGTGTAACAGGTTAACATTTTCATGGGCTTGCAGTATGTGAAAAAAGAACATTTTCAGTAAGGAAGAATGAATAAACAAACACTATATGTTTCTTGCAGCAAATGCAATACAATTAAGCGCCAGAGGACTCGAAATATGAAGTGATACATTCACAGTATTATCATAAGGTTAGCATGCCACTTAATAATGAGTAATGGGAAAGTTATTAGTTGGTATAAATATTAGTTCTATTATGGGATTTTAAGCACTTTGCTTCTGTGTTACCAGCGGTGTTTGGTGGGAGTCAAACCTGAATATTAAGTGAGAATGTGTATAGAAGAAGAAATTGAAATGTATTTTAAGTAATTAACCATGATGATTAAGGTAGAGTCTAACCAGCATTTTAAAAAATATTCAAAAAATATTTGTCTCATCAGTGGCGTTTGGTGGGAGTCAAACCTGAGTCTGAAATACACATAACGTTGGAGTGTGAAAAAAAACCGAACTAGAAATGTAAGAGAGCCAGCACTCGTTTTTATGGTTCCTTTTAGGTTTAATTGTTTAGTAGAGAGATTGAGAAGAGGTATAATTAGTTATTATTTGATTCATGATTTACAGAACAAGTTTCCTGATGAAGGAGTTTACCCAAAACATTGAGATGTATTTACACGGGAAGTCATATAAGTAAATGAATGAACACTGCAGAAATTGTGGTTTATTTATTTAGGGTGAGCGGGACAGTCCATCCAGTAGTATCTTTTTGAATTTAAGCATCGGCCCATACTGGTAGTAACTGACTTCTCCCCAGAACAGGCACTAATACTCGTTTGTTTAAATATTTTTTTTTTAGGTGATTGGCTGTACTGGACAAGTCTTTTTTCTGAAGAAACAAGGAACAGCAATGGGGGCCAGTTTGTCTCCTACATATGCTAATATCTATATAATAGACTTTGAAAGAAGCCATATTTTTTTAGAAGAGAGGAATGCATTTTCTTTAGCACAGAAAACTTTGGAAAAGTTTCACTTGACATATTTTTGTTGCTGTGGGAAGGAAGTATAGATGATCTATTTAGATTTTTTGAATATATAAATAATTGTCAACAGGATTTAAAATTCACCATGGAACATGATAGAAGACCAATTCCCTACAGTACTGAGATTTGCTGATTATCAAGGAGGGCAAACTGATACCAGATATATATGAAAAAGAAATGGACAGGAATACAATTTTACACGCTAATAGTTTTCACCCACCTGACCTAATCAGAAGTACACCATACAGTCAATTATTACAGTATAAGAGGAACAGTGGTGATGAAAGGAAATCTGCCAAAAATATAACACAACTAATAAATACATTTAAGGAGAGAAGATATGACAAATCTATATGGGATCTAGCAGTACAAAAAGTTGAAGGAATACCACAAGAACAGATTTTGATAAATGTGGGGAATAAAAGGGAATCAGAATCGCATATCAATGACAACTTATAGTGACCAGTTCAATAAATTTAAGAATGTACAGTTATGCAAGAACTTACCGTAACAGTAGATCTTCAAGAGGATTTCTTGCAGCAGGCCATCACTGGTAGGACTATAGCCGCCAGGCACTAGGACCACATGCAAACTTTCTAGCTAGCAGTCTACCAGAGGGGGGAACCCACCTCCGATGTCAGCCAACCCAAATAAGGTGGGTGGCCCCATACCCTCCCTTAGTTCTTCTGCCGGAGACCAAAAGCTAAATGCCATGAGGGAGAACTGAGGAGGATTCCAAAGTATCTCAAGAGCATGGAAATAAAGTGCAGAAGGCTCACCCCAATGGAAGAGGAGAGGCAGGAGAAGGGGGAAGAACAGAAGGAAAGCAGGGCCTGCTGCAAGAGATCCTCTTGAAGATCTGTTATGGTAAATTCTGACGCAACTATACTATCTTACTTCACGGTATCTCTTGCAGCAGGCCATCACCGGTAGGACTGAGTCCCAAGCAGTTCTGGCACTACTGGCAGACAGGCCGGGTGGTAGGCAAAAATGATGGCCTATGAAAGAAGGCCTTGAAGAACAGCTAGGCCGAAGTTAGAGGCGATGTCCAAACTGTAATGTTTGGTGAAGGAGTGGACAGTGCTCCAGGTGGCAGCAGCTCAAATGTCGGCAGCTGACACATTTCTGAAACAAGCTTCCGAGGGGGCCATACCCCTAGTGGAATGGCCTTTAACCCCTCCTGGAAGTTCCTTGCTGTATTTCTGGTAAAAAAAGACACTGCAATTTGTGGAGCTGGCCCACCAGTGCAGCGGTAGCGCTACCGCTCGCGACACTGGTGACCCAAGTTCGGGAATGGGCTCGGTTTGTCAGAGGGCCGGCTGGGGTGAGGAGGCTTGAGCGTCCAGGGCACTGCTCATCTCCTCCAGGGGGGAGGGGTTGCACTGACTTGGTGCAAGCCTGGCCACTGGCGCTAGCCGGAGGAACAGCCTGCCTGAGTCTGACAGAGAGAGGGAGGCGTGACTGATGCCAGCTGACGCCTTGGCATCAAGCGCATGTCACACCTGGGGGGGAGGAGGCGTACATGACAAAAATTGCCTCAGCCGGCATGACACAGACTAGAGGGCTAGGTAGGCCCTCGCCACCAGTGGGCGCGGCTCGGAGTGAGGACCCCAACGAGGATTAACACATGGAACTGGGAGGGGTGGTTTGAGGGGACTGGCCACCTGCTCCCCCGCTGTCCCCACCTGGGGGGATAAGCCAAGGTTCCATTGGGGGAGTCCCTCTGGGCTAGCGCCATGAAGGGTCTGTCAGGTACAGTGCCTGACTTGAGGTGGGGATGAAATAGAAATAGAAATAGAAAAAAAAAAAAAAAAAAAAACAGTACAATTTGCTAACCATTTAGACAAACACTGTTTGGACACCAGAGCGCCCTCTTTCCCAGGGGCGAATGAAACAAATAACTGATTAGACTCCCTAGAGTCTTTAGTTTGGTGTGTATAGTATCTCAAAATTCTGTGCACATCTAAGGTATGCAGCAATGCCTCCCCTTGACTGGAATGTTCCGGATATTAAAGAGGTAGGTGGATGGACTGATTCAAAGTAAACTCCGACACCATCTTAGGAAGAAAAGTACAGTTCGTAAGAACTTACCGTAACAGCAAATCTTCAAGAGGAGTTCTTGCAGCAGGCAACACTAGTAGGACTGAAGCTACCAAGCACCAGGACCACACAGAAAACTTCTAGCTAGCAGTCTAGGGGACTGCCCCACACTGACATCTGCCTATCCTACAAAGGGGACGATCCATCACACCTACCTCAGTTCTCCCGCCAGAGACCCCAAAGAAGTGGTGAAAGAGAACCAAGGCAGTTCCTCAGAGCCGAGGAAACGGTATATGCAGAAGATGCACACAGGAGAAGAATCTAACAGGGGGAAGGAGGGAGGAAAACCAGCACCTGCTGCAAGAGCTCCTCTCAAAAATCTACTGTTACGATACGTTCTTACACAACTGTACCATCTTGCTTCCAGGGGGCTCCTGTAGCAGGCAACACCAATAAGACTGAGTACCAAGCAGTACAGGAACTGACCAGAAAGGCAGCTGGGAGGAGGCAACAGGTGTCAGCAGAAGGCTCAGGAAAGAAGGCCCTGAAGGACTGTAAGGCTGAAATTCGCCCTGCGCCTAGAAGCAATGTCCAGACTATAATACTTGATTAAAGTATGGACAGAACTCCAGATGGCAGCTGCGCAGATCTCTGCGGCAGACACATTTTTAAAGCAAGCTGTGGAGGCAGCCATACCTCTGGTGGAGTGGCCTTTAACAGCTCTGGGCAAGGGCTTGTTGTACTTGTGGTAAGAATAAACAATGCATTTAGCTAACCACTTAGACAAGCACTGTTTCATACCAGGTGCTCCCCTCTCTTTTGAGCACAAACAAAACAAACTGGTCAGTTATACGAACAGGCTGAGTGCAATGGATACAATACCTCAGCACCCGATGAACATCCAAAGTATGGAGTAAGGCCTCCCCCTGACTGGAATACTCGGGGAAATAAACTGGCAGATGGATGGATTGATTTAAAGTAAACTCAGACACCACCTTACAAAGGCACCCTGTCTTTGTGAAAAAAACAAATAAGGCTCTTTACACATCACAGCCTGAAGCTCGGAAATCCTCCGAGCAGAAGTAACGGCAACCAAAAAGAGCGCTTTCCACAACTGAAAGTGCAGCTCGCAACTTGCGACTGGTTCAAAGGGAGGCAGAGTGAGCTTTTCTAGAATGAAAAGAAGGTCCCATGGAGGGACAGGATCCTAGATGGGGAGGCTTCAAATGCAGGATAACCTGCAAGACTGTGCGGGACACTTCCAGCTGGGCAACAGATTTGCCCTCAATAGGTGCATGATAAGTAGAGATGGCAGAAAGGTGCACCTTAAGGGAGGAGTACCCCAAGCCCGAGTACGAAAGGGAGAGCAGGTACTCCAAAATCAGGTTCACTGGACAGGCAAAGGGATCCTGGTGACATGCAGTGGCCCACAGGGAGAATCACTTCCACTTTAAGGCATAGGTGGCTCTAGTGGAAGGCTTTCTAGTGGCCACCAGGACCTCAGCAACCCTAGAGGAAACCCCAAAGCAGGCAGTAGCTAGGTCTGCAGGAGCCATGCATGTAGATGCAGGGACTTGAGGTCTGGATGGACTAAGGTGCCCTGTTCCTGGAAGAGAAAGTTGGCGCACAGGGGCAGGGGTACTGGATGCTCCACTGCCAGATGCTGTAGCAGGGGGAATCAAATCTGAAGTGGCCAATAGGGGGATATGAGGATCTTCTTGGCCCCCTCCAACTGAAGCTTGAGTACAACCCATCGTAGGCGTGGAAAGGGAGGGAAGGCGTACATGAAACTCCCTGTCCAGGAGATGGACGAGTTGCACCAGAAAACTCCAGGCCCTGCATCGAGCGAGCAGAAAAACAGCAGTTTTGCGCTGAGTGGGAACACAAAAAAGTCCAACTCTGGACGGCCCCACCTGTCGAACAGATCTTCGACCACTGAGGTCAGAAGTTCCCACTTGTGAGCCCTTGACCTGGATCGACTGAGGCTGTTGGCCAAGACGTTTTGGGCACCTGGAACATGAACAGCTGACAGCTCCAGCCCGTGCTTGATGGCTCAGTACCAAACTCTTATTGCCTCCCGACAAAGGGGGTAGGAGTGAGTCCCCCCTGCTTGTTGATGTAGTACACTACGGACATGTTGTCCACCTGCACCAGCAGCAGGCCGGGAAGGATGTGGGTCTGGAAGGCCTGCAGGGCATAAAGAAAGTACAGTTATGTAAGAACTTACTGCAACAGTAGATCTTCGAGAGGAGCTCTTTCAGCATGTAACACATATATAGGACTGGCGCCAGCCAGCCACAGGACCCCACGGCAAACTTTTCTCCAGCAGCAGTCAGCAGGGACCACTCACCCCAATGGCAGCCCCACCCCCGACGTCCCAAGTGGTATAAAAGGGGAGGCGGTTCCAGTGTGCTCCAGTTCTTGTACGCTGGAAGAACTGGCAGAAGGAGTAAAAACCCCACAATGACAGCGGGAACCGACAACAGAAAAAAGGCAGATTCTG
The DNA here is from genome assembly GCA_016271365.2 of Neoceratodus forsteri. NCBI lineage: Eukaryota > Metazoa > Chordata > Ceratodontiformes > Ceratodontidae > Neoceratodus > Neoceratodus forsteri. Next base: position 1,631,087,067 of record CM057453.1, read on the forward strand.
GTCCAGCAGGAATCTAAGAAATGCGCTCGGCTGATGCAGAGCGAAATCCCCTGGGGGAAGGAGGGAGGGAAGCATACCTGCTGCAAGAGCTTCTCTCAAAGATCTACCGTTACTGTCAGTTATTACGTAACTGTACTATCTTACTTCGAGAGGAAGCTCTTGCAGCAGGTAACACATATATAGGACTGAGTCCCCAGCAGTATAAACTTAAGACAACTGCTAAGGGAGGTACAAGAGGAACAGAGGGAGGAAGGAAGAGAGGTAGGACCTCAGGAGATCAGACCCTGCAAAACTGGCAGGCCGAAGCCCGTTCTAAGTCTGGATGCAATATCAAGGCTGTAGTGCTTGATGAAAGTGTGGACTGAATGCCATGTGGCTGCCACACAGATGTCTGAAGCTGAGACCCTCTTGAGTGCTGCGAAGGAGCCAGCCACTGCCCTAGTAGAATGACCTCTGATCGGGCCCGATAGGGGTTTGTTATACTTTTGGTAGCAGAAAGTAATGCAGTGAACCAGCCACCTAGAGAGGGTCTGCTTGGAAATCGGGCTGCCCAAGAAACGTGGGGTCAAAGGAAACGAACAACTGATCGGACAATCTGGCCCCCCTGGTCCCAGCCAAGTAAAATCGCAACGTGCGATTGTCGTCCAAAGTGTGGAGTGTCACAAACCCACTCAGCAGGTCAGGCCCTCTACTCCCAAAGTGCCAACCTCTGAGCGCAGTCTTGTGAACAGTGTAACAGACAAGGTAACCCTCTTGTCTGTTTTTGTGAGTTCGGATCAACCTTTGGTCTCAAGTTCTGGAGGGATTCAAACTGTTAACCTCTTGTTAGCATACCCAATGCACAGGTTCAGATATATTCTGTCTTGGGGCCAGATATCTTTGCCTCACGGGCACCTAACCAGGTATACAGAGATGAACCCTTTAAAACTTTAATAAAGACCTCAGATTTAAAACGCTTCTCTTTCCAGTTTGGTATCACCATTCAAGCTTATGTCTATTGTCTGCTATAACCATGTACTTTTCTTACAAATAAAAAGAAGTCAAAGACAGACCAAGTAAGTTCTAAAAAGAATTTTACTATACTAGATAAGAATATGTAAAACACAATGTAACCCCCAGATGGCGCTATCCCAAGGGCTACTACCCCTGCCTGCTTGACTACTGACAGGTTATGGGGCTTAGGTTCTATGGCGGGTGCCTCCACCCAGAGGTCAGGGTTTGTAGTGGTTAGACTAGCTTGATCACAGCCCTCTGGGCCACCGTGACCCCCTTTGGTTCCCTCTAGTGGCTCACAGAGTACACAGGAGTTACAGCCCCAATACCTCACGTATACACACTGTTCACTCATAAAGTACCACTTACCCTCGAGACTGATTCTGCAGCACGTCTCTGAGGACCCCCTGTAAGATAAGGTTAAACAACATACACAGCAAAATGCAATACTGTTTCCATAAGTACCAACACCACAGACAGTATATAGTATAACAACAACAAATCTGATTTATTTAGGGGACAGTAACACGGGAGGGGGAAATCAGATTAATTGGTGGCATTGAATCACAGTACTGTGCACACATACAGGGTCTGAAAAGTCACACTCTGGGTACCCAGGTTGGGGGGGGGGCTAGCCAGGTCCGTTGCCCAGGGTTGGCAGGCAGGTGCAGATGGATAGGGCTCTGTAGAAGAAAATATATGCACAACACCCAATTGTAATCCGGAGCCAGATGGCTCAGTCCATGAAGCACTGAAACAACAAGAATTAGATGACACACTTGTGATTGAAAACAGGCTGCAGGGGAATACCCTGATTTGTACTCACAATATCCAAGCTGAGAACCGGATGGTGGATGTTCTTCTGGATTGTCAGAAACAACAGGGCATGGAGACAAGGTACTTGTGACTAGACCCCACTGCAGTTGATAGCAAATGGATTTAGTCTGAGACAAGCTGGAGTTTGCTTCCAGCTTCAACACACAGCACACAGCACAGGGGATTGGAAATAGCGATTTCCCACAAGCACTATGTACATTCATATGTAAAAGGAAAGTACTATACCAGGCAGGCTGCTCCTCGATCCTGATCACACTTACCGCAAAATACCCGGGAGCACACACAGCCGCTTCAGTTCCTGACAGACCGAGCGCGATTCAGCAATTTCTCCAGTCTTCTACAGGGTGAGTCTGGTTTCCACACTTCTGGTGCTTCTTTCACCTCACAACTCGGATTCAGTCCAAACTGGCACTCACAAAGGCTGCAGACCGAAACTCAGGGCCTCACACGCGCTTCCCGCTCGAAAATATACACTGCAGAAGCACAGAGCGCCTTCTCTCTTCACTGTCACAACTGATCTGAGCTTTCCCGTAACAAAGCAGGGGATTTCCTTTAGCTCCACACCATTCTGTTGGCTGGTTCGGCTGTCACTCACAATAAGACTCTCTCTGTTGGTGAAAAAAGGCGCCAAGGTCAAAACTACATTTTCCAGAGTCACTGCCATACAATCCTCTTGTGGCTGGCTCAAAATTGAGAGTCCAAGTTCCGATTCGTCCACAGGCTCCACTTTAGGGTCTCCCAATCATCCTGATTGGTCCAAGTCAGCAATTCAGGACCAAAATGAAAGAGCTACACTGAAACAGTTTGTGCTGAAATGAAGACAGGTTAGACAAACTACATTTTCTCAGTCACTCTAAATGATTTCCAGCAAACAGTTATATCTTTCAGCAAGGCTCCCTCTGCACATGTAGCGACGGCGGAAACGGAGCGAATTGGCAGCAGCATGGGCAGGATTCGAGCATTAAATACACAGTCCCTCCCCATACAAACCAATTAAGTCTGCAAGCAGACAGCTCTTAAAGAGACAGTACGTGGAGGCTCAAATAGCACTCACTTGGAACCACATTTAAACAGCTCAGACACCGAACACCGCTCAGACTTGTAGCATTCAGACAAGCTCCTGGAAGACTTTCGGGAACCCCCATTTGCAGGGGGGTTACAACAACAATACAGAACTGTTATATCACAAGACATACAAATCTATTAAAAGAACAAGGTTTTAAACAGTGCAATTCCTACTACAGTACTTAGTCTCTGAATACTTGCTTAAAAGTGCTCCCAAGACGTTTCGTGGTCAGAGGTTAGGTAAAAAAATGTGTCTCTATGAAGTAAAACAGACTAAATTAAAAGCTGGCTTTTACCCCACCTCTTTTCAGAAGGTCACCTAGCTCCTCCCTGTCACGATATATGAAAATATATATCTTATACAAAAGTATTACATTCTGCAACCTCAGCATAATTCATGCCCTTCAAATGACACTTCTTTTGATCCCATGCTGTATCCTCCCTCACACAGGCTTCACAGGGATATTTACAACCTTGCACCTCTGTGTAACAACCTAGGTTCCTCTCCGTCATAAACCTTCTTTATGATTTCTCTCTTAACAAAATTAACTGAAACAAGTCTGTAATTAACTCAGAGAAACAGTATCCTTGATTAAAGTCTTCCATGTAACACACTGTCTAAAAACTGAGTGTGTGTGAACTCACATGCTGTCAGCTTTTTTCTTATGACTTTCACCTTTTAGCTAAAATCTGGGGAAGGGGGATGAGTGAGGTCACTCCTAGAGCATTTGATTTTCAGCAGGACACATTCAGTAATACATTTTATATTAAAAAGAAATGATACAGCACTCAGAGCTGGCTGTCTAAGTCACACTCCTCTCCACCTAGACTGCTGTTATACTTTTAGTAGCAGAAAGTAATGCAGTGAACCAGCCACCTAGAGAGGGTCTGCTTGGAAATCGGGCTGCCCAAGAAACGTGGGGCAAAGGAAATGAACAACTGATCGGACGATCTGGCCCCCTTGGTCCCAGCCAAGTAAAATTGCAACGTGCGATGGTCGTCCAAAGTGTGGAGAAGCACTTCACCACGATTAGATTGCTCAGGGTAGTAGACAGGAAGCTGAACATCTTGATTCAGTGTCATTTTCAACATCACTTTAGGGAGAAACTTAGAATTGGTATGCAAAGCTACCCTGTCTTTGTGAAAAATTAAATAAGGCTCCTTACACATCAGGGCCTGTAGCTCAGAAATCCTTCACGCAGAAGTAACGGCAACCAAAAATAACGGTTTTCCAAGAGAGACTGTGCAGCTCGCAGTCTGTGGCGGGTTTGGAGGGTGGAAGGGTGAGCTTCTCCAGGACGAACAAGAGGTCCCAAGGGGGCACAAGGTCCTTAATAGGGGGCTTTATGTGAAGGATGCCCCCAAGGAAGGAAAGGGTAACCTCCAATCGAGCCTTTGTTCTGCCCTGAACAGGGACATGGTAGACAGAAAGAGCGGCCAGGTACCTTTATGGAGAAGTAACTGAGCCTTGATTCCAACAGGGATAAAAGATAATCCAGCAGAGTGTTAATCGGACAGGCCAAAGGATCTATGCAGCGCTCTGTAGCCCTGAGGCAGAATCGTTTCCACTTCATAGAGTAGGTAGCTCTTGTGGAGGGTTTCCTCACCTCCACCAAGACTTCGGCTAGCTTGTCCAATACACCAAATCGAAGCTTGGCTAAGTCTTGAGCAGCCAAGCATGAAGGTGACGGGACTGCAGGTTCGGATGAACAAGCGTCCCATTGTCCTGAGAGAGTAGGTGGGTTGAGAAAGGATGCGAAACTGGTAAGTCCAATGCCAGTTGCTGTAGCAAGGGGAACCAAATTTAATGGGGCCACAGCGGCGCAATGATGATCATGGTAGTTCCTTCTGCTTGTGCTTTGAGAAGAACTCTCTGGGTTAGCAAAAATGGAGGAAAGGCATAGGGGAATCTCCCCTTCCAGGTGAGGGACAATGCGTCTTGCCAGAAAACACCAGGCTCGGGATCTAGCGAGCAAAAACTGGGCAGTTTTGCACTGGCGGAAGACGTAAAGAGGTCCAACTCTAGTGTTCCCCACCTCGTGAACAGGTAGTCTGTGATCGACTGCAGAAGGGACCACTCGTGCACTCAGGACTTTGTCCTGTTCAGCGCATCTGCGAGTGTGTTTTGTGCTCCTGGAACGTGCACCGCTGTGATGGTCAACTGGTGAGCAACGGCCCACTCCAACACCATTATGGCCTCCCTGCAAAGGGGGTAAGAGTGTGTACCACCTTGTTTGTTGAGGTAGAAGACCACTGATGTGTTGTCCGTTCGGACCAGCAGGTGACTGGATGGGACTGCTGATTCCAGGGCCTGACGAGCATAGAGCACTGCTCTTAGTTCCAGCACGCTGATGTGGAGAGATTCCTTGGTTGAAGACCAGGACCCTTGTGCATGCAGTGCATTTCTGGATTGGGTTTTGTATCAAGAACCTTTTTAAACAGCTCCAGAGTGGAAAAACCTTTCTCTCTGGATTTTCAAGCAAATATTTGATTTTTGAATATGCTTAATTTACCCTTTCAAATGCTTTAGCGCCTAACGGATCTATGTGGATATCCACACTTTGATGTCTCATTTGCACAAAAAATTTAACAATCTTTTTTACACATTGTATTTATCTTATTGTTGGACATTTGAATTTATTGGGGTTCATTTATGAATAATAATTTATAAGTGATGTGATAAAGCAATGTTATAATGATTTACTACGCATCCTAACGGAGGTCAGCAGTGTTGCTTAAGGTCACCTTAGCATTATTATTTAATTAGTTTCAGCTGTTTCGATACCTGTATAAAGCTGCGTGTGACTTAGCAACACTGCCCCCCTGAGGAAGAATCTCATTTGATTCGAAGCACCAGGGAATTTTTCTAGCCTGTGATACCCATGGCTCTCTATTTTGGCACCTTTAAATTTGTTTTTGCACCCAGCATACACTTGCCTACTTTGGATTTTCATTCTTCTATATGTTGCTGCACAGTGTTTATCTGGAGCTTGTGTAGTTATGATTTTTTGCACTGCCACACTTTCATGAAGTTGAGCGATGACTTGACCTGATTCCCCAGTGTCTTGTGAGCTCCAATGTGAGCCCCCCATCCAGAGTTGGAAGCGTCTGTGGTCAGGACCTGTCCGGGAGCTTCCTTCTGAAAAAGGATCCCCTCCAGTAAGGCTTGAGATGTCATCCACCAGAGCAGTTCCTTGCAGACTGGCTCTGTAATGGAGACTGGGACATCGGGGGTGGGGCCGACATTGGGATGGGCAGTCCCCGCTGACTACTGCTGGAGAAAAGTTTGCCATGGGGTCCTGTCGCTGACCAGCGACAATCCTATATATGTATACCTGCTGCAAGAGCTTCCTCTCGAAGTAAGATCTGCCCGTATCTCCAGCACACTGATGTGGAGAGCCTGCTCTGCTTCAGACCAGACCCCATCAGTCTGGTGGTCAGCAAAGTGAGCACCCTAGCCGAGACCCGAAGCATCCATCATGAGGATCTGCTGTGGGGGCACAGCCTGAAAGGTGACCCCTCGCAAGAGATTGGCAGGGTTCTGCCACCACTCCAAGGTCCTTCTTACCGGATCGGAGACCATGACTGGCTTATCCAGGTCATTCATACGCTGGTCCCACTGAACCTGAGGGGTCCAATGGGGACCCCTCATGTGCAGGCAGGCCAGAGGGACCGGAGCTATGGCTGCTGACATGTGCCCCAACAAGCAGGGGAATGCCCTAGCTGGGATCTGTCGGCTGGAAGAGACAAGATGGGCCTGCTCTATTAAGTGTTCCACCCTGTCTGCTGGCAGGAAACCTCTGCCCTGGGAAGAGTCCAGGACCGCCCCAATATACAGGAGGCACTGGCATGGAGAGAGACAAGACTTTGGCAGACTGACCATGATCCCCAAGGCCCAGAAGAGCTGAAAGGTGCATTCCAAGGTCTGCAGCAGGAGATCCCTGGAGGGGCTGTTAGCAGCCAGGCATCCAGGCAGGGGGAACACCTAAAAGCCCTGTCTCCTCAGAGCTGTGGCCACCACCACTAGGCACTTGGTAAAAACTCGAGGTGTTGAAGAAAGGCCAAAAGGGAGTGCCCGGAACTGAAAATGGTTCCCCTGGAAACAGAAACTGAGGTGGCCCAGGAAGACCTGGATACGAAGATAGGCATCCTGCATGTCCAGGGAGCAGAGCCAGTCCCCCTGGTGAAGGAGGGGTAGTAGTCCCAGAGGGGTGACCATCCTGAAGTGTTTGTACTCCATGTACAGGTTCAGATGGCTGAGGTCCAGGATTGGCCTCAGGTCCCCTGTCTTCCTGGGGACAAGGAAGAAATGGGAGTAAAACCCCCTTCCTCTTTGAGCTGGAGGGTTGGGCTCTATGGCTCTATTGTGCAGGAGAGCCTGAATCTCTTCCCAAATGAGGGAGAGGTTGGCCGAAGGGTAATGGGAGGGCAAAGGTGGGTTTTCCGGAGGGGGTTCCAGAAACTCCAAGATGTACCCGTGCTCTATGAGCTGAAGCACCCACTGGTCCATGGTCGCTGCTCACCACCCACTGAAGTAATGGGAGACCCGACCCCTGACCACCTCCCCCAAGGCCTCTAATGGGGAGGGGGGTCGGACAAGGAGTCAGACGGTGGTCCTGGGGGTGGGTAGAGTGGCTCTGAGTGCTCATGGGGCCCTGGGAACAGCTGCTGTGGTTGGGGAGGTTTGAGCCTTGCACTTGAAGGAGACCTTCACCTGTTGGTCCCTGGCGGGCTAGCAAGAGCACTGATGCTGTGCAGTCCAAGACTGAGAGCGGTAGAGAGAATGAACTGACCTAAGAACCTTGCAGGACTCCTGGAGGCAGGAGATGATGTCCTGGGCATCACCCCCAAACAGAATGGAGCCTCAAAGTGGCACCCAAGATGCTGGCTTGAACATCAGGAACACAGCCAGACACCCTAGGCCAAGAATGGCATTAAAGACAGATCCCTGTTGCCACCCCATGCCTGTAGACAGCCACAGTATCGCATGTTGCCCGCAGGATGAGAGTGCCCACATCTGAGCCTGACTTTAAGAGTTGGACCAACTGAATTTTGGTAGGATTCTCAGGAAGAGTCTGTACCAGATCCTGCACCTGGTCCCAGAGGGCATTCTGGTACTACACCAAATGAGCCAAATAGTTCACAGCATGAATGGCTAGGGTTGCAGAGACATACATTTGCTTGCCCCACTGATCAATCTGCCTAGACTCCTTGTCAGGAGGGTTGGTACTAAGGTGTCTGGGTCTCTTGGTGCAGCCATGGGCTGCATTCATGACCACGGAGTCCACCGTGGGGTGCTCCCCAAGGAAGGGCTTAACAACCAGTGTATAGTATAGACGGTCAGCCTTCTTGGGCACAGGCGTAGTGGTAAAGGGGTGGCTCCACGCTGCCTTGGCAACATCCTCATATGAGACGATTAATGGAGGTACCACCAAGGGGAGGGTATCCTTCCACATATATATGACTAAACGCCGGCGCTCTGGGTCCAGTTCCTCTGTCTCCCATTCCATCAGGGACTGGATATGACGCATAATGTCAAGAAAAGTAGGGTCATCAAAAGGGGATTTAGGAGCCTCCTTAGACTGATCCTGTCCCTCAGAGAAGTCCCCAGAACCCTTGTAGGACTCTGAAGAGGAAGAGTCATCACCCGACAGTTCGCTGTCAGGGACCAGCGCTGGGGGACGATGGTCATTCAAGCACGGTCTGAAGTCAAGGTCAGGACGTCCTTATAAGACAAATCTAAGAAGAGTACTGCTGTGAGCAAACTGCCCAGCCAGTGCAGCTCCACAAAGAGGCGGCACACCTCGCATACGACCCTCACTGAAGACTCATTGGAGTCGAGGTGCTAGAGGCTATTGTTGAAGTGGAAGCTGTTATAAAATTGCTTGTATCTGTATCTACTAGCTTACAGTAAAATTTTGGCAACTTAACCTTCCAGCCTACAGTCCTTTTTTGTATGTGCTCCACTCTTTCCTGGATTCGTCCTCCAGAAGACCAAGTGGTATGGGGGCCACTAGGTCCTGCCAGTCCGGGTGGTGAGGTTGGGGGTCCCAGGGAAGACAAAGGGAGAGGGCCTCCTGGGTGTGTCCTTATTCTGAATGAAGGACCACCAAGTAGAGAAGAGCATGTTATAATTCACCAGAGGGGGTAGACTGTAGATCGGAGGATAAGAATATTGTGGTGGGGGGTACGGATTTGAAGATAGGTGGAGGAGCCAGCATAGGGTACCCCTGCATAGGTCCTCCCAGCTTCAGCTGTAGTGCTGGCTGAGACTTAGGCGACAATGGCTGAGGAGTTATCAGCCGAAGTGTTGGTGGGGCCGGTGTCGGCCTGAGTGGAGAAGGCTGGCATCGGCCCGGGGAGGAAGCCGATGTAAACTCCACTGGCGAGGGTGGTTCCTGCGGGGAAGAGGACCCCAGAGGCAAGGACAGAGGCGATGGCTGAGTAGCGGAAGAGGCGAACGCTTGCTCTGGGTGATGACTGGCAGGACTAGCACCAGCCCAAGTCACGTACCGATGAAGGCAACACCTTAGCCAGGGAGGCAATGGTCAGAGACCCATCGCCAGATGTTCCAACACCAATAGAGCCGCCTGGCTGAGTGTCCATGGGTGCTAAGGGCCTGAGCATCCGGGGCTTAGAGGCAGGGGACGTTTGTGCCCAGAAGAGCCGCCGCCCGAGATGTAGATATGGGTGGGTGGCAGAACCACTGGCAGTCCGTAAGAAATAAGGGCTGACGGGGCAAGAGGGGCTGACCCCCCGCGGCAGGAAGACCCAGAAGTGGTTGCCGGTCTGAGCGTCGACCGCGAGTGGGAGGCTGACTGAGGATGGTCCCAGCGCTTGTGCTTCCACTCGATTTCTTCTCCTTCTGGGAAGAAGATAAAGCCCCAGAAGACTGAACCGGGAAGCCCGAGAACTTCCGGCCTGTAGCTCCTTCTCCACAGAGGCCAGCTTCTGCTTGGGCAGGTAGCTTTCTAAGGTCTTCAAACGACATCTCTGTGTGGCCTGGTTGAAGTCCTGGCAGTGGTGGCAGGCCTCAGTGTCACTGTCAGGGCCTAGTGTGACAGGGCTGAATATGGCCCTGCCCCATTTGTTATGCAGAAAGAGTTTAAATGCAAGGATCTGTTCTATCCTCTCCTCTTCTCTGTCTGGTTGCACAACTAACTTTTCCTGTGAGACCTAGGAACTGATCACTCCGACAATCTCACGATTCTCCGCCTCTTGCTAGCTCTCTGCCTTCACTTGCTGTTTCTGTCCGTCTTCCTCCCTCTTGCATATCTGCTGGTATAAAAATATATGTGAATAATTTTGTGGAAACGTAACTGATACTGAGATCCCTTTGTTTAAAAATGTATATAGTTATACTGATGAAATGATTGCAAAGCTATTTGGAACTCAAGGGGTTAAACTGAGAATGCTGGATGCAAAATCTCTGCAGAGCTGGCTACAAGGGGTTAATTCTGGGTAATTTATGTTCTTTTTGCCGCACCTGCAAAAACACTGGAAACTTACAAAAACATTGTGTGAGAAGAATGGTGTTTTCTTAATGAGTTTCCTAGGCACAGACTTATAAAAAGAGCAGCAATGCTTGTGCAAGGGGGAGACTGAGATTGGAAAGTGAGAAGAAAAACTCAGAAGGACTCTTTCTATGCTTGCACTGCCACTGTAAATAGTTATAATGAACAATTTTTATTTTGCTGTTATTAATAATAAAACGCTATTTGCGAATTTTACAACTGCTCCTGGTTTCCCTGTGCTTTCTGACCTGTGCCTTGACGATACCTAGGCAGAGCAGGCAGGCAGAGTGACCATCCTGAGCGGGAATCTGCTTGCCGCAGGCACACTTCGGTCGATCAGAAGACGAGGCTGGAGAAGAAGACATAAACTTTGGTGAGAAAACACAGAAAACTCAATGTTTTAAACACTAAAAGAAGAACAAAAAGTGTAGGTTAAACGCAAAAAAATGGCAGTCAACTGTAGCTTGCGTCCATGAAGATCTGACATGCGCAGGTCAACAGTGGGAAGAAACTGGGGTAGGTGTGGGGGACTGCCCCTTTATAGGATAGGCGGACGTCAGTGTGCTGACATCGGCGGGGGCGGTCCCTGTGATATACTGCTAGCTAGAAGTTTTCTGTGTGGTCCTGGCACCTGGTGGCTTCAGTCCTACCAGTGTTGCCTGCTGCAAGAGCCCTCTCGAAGCAAGATCTTAGGATTAGTGTGGAAAGACACCCTGTCTTTGTGAAAAATCAAATAAGGTTCCTTACATGTGAGGGCCTAAAGCTTGGAAATCCTACGAGCAGAAGTAATGGCAACTAAAAATAACGCTTTCCACGACAGAAAGCGTAGCTCGCAAGACGCGGCCAGTTCAAAGGGAGGCAGTGAAAGCTTTTCCAACACAAAATTGAGGTCCCGAGGCGGGGCAAGATCATGGATCGGAGGCTTCAAATGCAGAATGCCCCTCAAAAATGTGCGAGACACATCAAGTTATGCCAATAAGCGACCATCTACAGGTACACGGTATGCAGAAATGGCAGAAAGATGTACCTTAATAGAGGAGTACCACAAACCAGAGTCTGAAGGGGATAGAAGATACTCCAGTATCTGATCCACTGAACAGATGAAAGGATCTAATTGGTGTGATGCAGCCCAAAGAGCAAAGCTCTTCCATTTCATAGAGAAAGTGGCCCTGGTGGAGGGCTTCGTGGCTGCCACCACGACATCCACCACTCTGGGAGACGCCCCAGATCTGGCGATGGCTACGCACTCAGGAGCCATGCATGGAGATGGAGAGATTTGAGGTCTGGATGAACCAGGGTGCCCTGCTCCTTGGAGAGCAAGCCTGTGCAATGGGTTAGGGACACCAGAGGTTCCACTGCAAGTTACTGCAGCAATGGGAACCAGATCTGATGAGGCCAGAAGGGGCCTTTGAGAATCACTGTAGCCCCCTTCCAGCTGGAGCTTCATCAAAACCCAATGAAGGAGTGGGAATGGAAGAAAGGCATACAGAAACCTCCCTGTCCAAGAGAGGGACAATGCATCTCACCAGAAAACTCCAGGCCCTGGATCTAGCGAGCAGAAAAGTGGCAGTTCTGCGCTGTGTGGGGTCTCAAAAAGGTTCAACTTGGGATGATCACATCTGTCGAACAGATCATCTACCACTGAGGCCAGAAATTCCCACTTGTGGGCTCTGGACCGAGACTGGCTTAGGTTGTCCACCAGGATGTTCTGGTCGCTGCGATCATGGACAGCCATGAGCTCTGGCCCATGCTCTATGGCACAGTACCAGACTCTCACTGCTTCCCTGCACAGGGGATAGGAATTATTCCTCCTCTGCTTGTTTATGTAATAAACTATGTACATATTGTCAGTCTGAATCAAGAGTGGACCCAGGAAGGGCTGATCTGGAAGGCCTGTAGGGCATACAAGATTGTTTGCATTTCCAGGACATTGATGTGGCGCCCTCTCACCATCTCGGGCCACATCCCATGAGTTTGGTGAACTCCCAGGTGAACACCCCAGCTAAGACCCGGGGCATCTGTTGTAAGGACCTGCTGAGGGTGATGAATGCAAAAGGGAACTCCTCAAAGCAGGTTGCCTGGCTCCAGCCAACACAGCAGTATTTTCTTGACTAGATCCAAGACCATAACCGGCTGATTCTGGGCATCCGAGCATTGATCGCACTAGACCCTCAGGGCCCACTGAGGGATTCTCATGTGCAGCCTGGCTAGAGGAACCGTAGCAATGGCTGTGGCCATGAGGCCTAGAGGTTGCTGAAAAACCCTCTTGGGGATATGACGGCTGAAGTAAAGATGACAGGTCTGATCTATCAAATGCTCTGCTTTGCCTGTGGGCAAGAAGGTCATCCTGAGTCTTGTCCAGCACTGCCCCATATACTGGAGATGTTGGCAGGGGTCAGAAATTATTTCAGCCTGTTTATAGTGATGCCCAAATCCTGGAACAGGCTGCAGGTATGAGCCAGAGTTTGAAGAAGACATTCCCTGGATGGGGCAGCTTCCAGATATGGGAACACGTAGAATCCCTGCCATCTCAAGGCAGCTGCCATCACTGCTAGGCCTTTGGTGAAGACCCTGGGAGCTGAGGACAGATTTAAAAAGGCAGAGCTCTGAACTGGTAGTGTGCACACTGGAAGTGGAAATAGGGGACGTGTCAGTGGGAGGCAAAAACTCTGATATGCAGGTAGGCATCCTGCATATCCAGGGAGCAGATCCAATCCCCCAGGTGCAGCAGAGTCCAGGACGAGGCAAAGGTCTCCCATGTGCTTGGGGACCAGGAAGAAGTGGGAACAGAACCCCCTGCCCTGCTGAAAATGCTGGACTGGCTCTATGGCCTTTTTTCGAAGTAAGGCCTGAATTTCCTCCCAGATGAAGGGGATGTGGCTGGGAGAATACGAGGACTGTGCCGGAGGTTTTTCTGGAGGCCACTCTATGAATTCTAAAGTGTGGCCGTGCTCGATGAGCTGCAGCATCCAGTTGTCTGTAGTTATCTCCCTCCACCTGTCCAGATGAAGGGAGAAGTGACCCCCCCTACTACCTCTTCCTGATCTATGACTGGGGGGGGGGGTCTGGCAAGGAGTCAAGAGCAGCCACTGGTTGGGCTGCTGCACCTCTCGCACTGTGGGAGGTGGTGGGAGAAAGAGTGGGGAGGGCTGCCACCGCCCTACACTTGCTCTGGGCTTTGGGAGGGGAACGGGCCTGCCTGCGGGAGGAGCAACAAAAAGGAGCTCACTGCTCAGACTTTGACTGGGTATGATACATGGTGAGGATGGATTTGAGAGCCCGTCCAGAGGCCTGGAGTTCGGATATAATATCCTGAACATCTCCTCCGAAAAGCTTGAAACCTCTGAAAGGGGTGTCCATTATATTAGACTGGATGTCCTTGACAAAGCCTGAGATCCTGAGCCAGATGTAATGTCTCACACAAATGCCTATGGTTGCTGCCTGGCCAGAGGCATGTACCGCATTGTAGGTAGCCCATAAGACATGGGTGCCAAAGTCCGAGCCCATCTTCAGGGCCTGGATGGCCTGCTGCTTAGAAGGATCATCCAGCATGGCGAGGACCACATCCCTAGTTTGGTCCCAGAGGAGATTTTGATGCTGCACCATGTGGGCCAAGCAACTGAGGGCCCGAATGGCCAGGGTAGCAGAGGTGAAAGCCCGCTTGCCCATCTGGTCCATCTGTCGAGACTCCCTATCAGGTGGGAGGGAGCGGAGATGCCTGGGTCTCCTGCTTTAGTCGGCGGCATTAATGACAACCGAATCAACCTTGGCCTGTTCTCCAAAATATGGTCTGCCAGCTGGTGCGTGATAAATCCTGTTGGCCTTTTTGGACACCACCAGGACTGTGTTGTGGCAGTTCCAGGCAGCCCGGATAACATCTTCATATGACTCTATGATTGGAGTGATCACAAAAAAATGAGGAGCGTCAGGCTGTCGCAGGTAGCCAACCGACACTGCTTTGGGTCCTACTCTTGTCTCCCACCCCACAGTGGCCTGAATGCGCCTCAAGATGCCATGAAGGTGGGATCATCTGGGGGATTTAGGGAAGTTACCCTGAGTCCCCTCCCCTTCTGAGGATTCCGCACTTAGGAAAGATAACTGCTGCCACTCTTATCTTCATCATCTGTGCCGTTGTCCCACTATCATCAGGCTGACAAATAATTTGTGTGGCCGGCTGCCCCCAAGTCAGGCCTACCCTTGGGGGTCGAGGAGCAATAGGGCCTAGCTGAACAGGGGCTGTAGAAAGTGGGTCCAAAGGGCGCCCTTGAGGGGCGACTAGGTCTGGTCCCCTTGGGGGTGGGACCTGCGTCTGCATAAAAGTACACAAGGTTGAGAGCAAACCATGGTAATCAAAGGGGACAGACGCCGGTCCCACAGGCACTGGGTAACTGTATATTGGCACTAGTCCCATGGGCATCGGAGAATGGTAACCCAGTGCAGGTCCAGCAGGCATGAGATAGGGATAAGCAGACACCAGATCTGCAGGTGCCGGCGTAGGGTACCCCAGTGAAGGCCCCATGGGCACAGGTTGCAGGAGGACAGGCGCCTGTCCCACAGGTGCAGGATGCAGCAGGACGGCTGCAGGTCCAATGGGTACCAGCTGAGGAAGGGCCAGGGTGGGCTGGCTGGCACTGGCTGTGTGAGGCCAGGCGCAGGACCAGCGGGCATACCAGGCAGGGCCAGTGCGAGTCTCGTGGGCTGCAGTGGAGGGAGAACGGGTGCAGGCCCGTTGTGTGCTGGAGTGGAGGGCAACCCACTCCGGGCAAAGGCTAAGGAGACACTAGGCTTCAGGAGGTGCCGGTGTCCCTCAATGTCTGCTCCTGAAAAGGAGGAGCAGAACTGGTGATGGTCCCACAGGATGAGACTGGCGCTAGAGACATGGGTATTAGGGAGACAGCAGTGAGGAGACTGGCATCTGCCACATCTGCACCAGTGGAAGAAACTCTGTCCGAGCTGCCTGTGTGCCCGCTGTGAATAAGGGGCGGGGGAGCAGGATACAAAGTATCCTGACCCAAGTAGCCGCCACCCAAGAGAGTAACCAGGGTGGGTGGCTGGGCCACCAGTAACCCTGTAGAAGTTAGGGCATGCGGTGCTGTGGAAGTCGATACCCCGAGGGAGGAGGAGGACCGTTTCATGGTCGAAGACTACTTGGTGGGGGGGATTGTGAGCAGGAGGCTGACAAGGGTCGGCCACATCTTTATCCCTGTGCTTGTGTTTCCTGCTAGCCCACTTCTGGGGCTTCCAGGATGAAGACCTCTAGGACTGGGCTGGGGAAATGGAGGAGCTCCTGGCCTGCAGCTCCTGTTCCACTGAGGCTACCTTCTGCTTAAGAAGGTGGTTCTCCAAGATCTTCTGGCAACATCTCTTGGTGGCCTGGTTGAAACCCTGGCAGGCTTGGACATCATGGTCTGGGCCTGGGCACAAGATGCAAGCAGAATGGCTGTCCTTGTCTGGGAGCTGTTTGCTGCAGGCATACTTCGTGGAGTGGTCGGAAGATGAAGGTTTAGAAAACATAAACCGGCAGGTGAGAACACCGAAAATTCGATGTTCAAAACTGTCTAGGAATCGAAAAACAATAAAACACAATAAACGCTGAAGTGGTGGCTGACTGTAGCCGAGGCGGTTCCAGCGGTCTGATGTGCATTGGTCAATGGTGGGAAAATAACGGGAGGGTATGGGGCTGCCCACCTTTATAGGGTTGGCTGACGTCAGCGGCTGATGTCGAAGGTGGGCGGCCCCCTCTGATAGACTGCTAGCTAGAAAGGTTCTGTGTGGTCCTAGTGCCTAGTAGCTATAGTTCTACCAATGATGGCCTGCTGCAAGAGATGGCCTGCTGCAAAAAGATACCCTCAAAGTAAGATCCTGATCTTTAAACACTGGCACATGTTACAAAGCAAGAACTGAAACTAGTAGGAAATGTTTTGAACAAAAACCATGGGTGATAGCAAGGAAAACGCAAAGCATTAAGCAAAAACTAGTGAAAACACAACACTGGAACCCAACTAAATCCACAATTCCATGGTAGGGCCCGGACCTAAAAGGGTTTTACAGTTGTGGCAAATATGTGCATTGTTCAAGTGCCATCAAACAAATTTTTTTTTATTCCAGTACAGATGAAAGGTTTGTGAGACAAGATTTTTTAAACTGTGATTCAGACCATGTGGTTTATATGGTCAAATGCCCATGTGGTTTGATTTACATGGGCAAAACCACAAGGACTTTAAAAACTCAAATTACTGAACATAAAAGTGCTATTAGATATCAGGACATGAGATATGCAGTAGCGAGACACTTTATCACAGAAAGGCACAATATTGGTGCAGTGAGATTCATAGCATGTAGCCGGCCCCAAGGTGTGGAGGGCTGAGGCGCCTAGCACCTTACCTCCTGCAGCACCAGTGACCCAAGTTAGGGAATGGAGTCGAGCCATTCAGGGGTTGGCCGGGGTACAGTGGAGCATCCCTTCAGACAGCTCTCCTCCCTTGGGAAGGGGAGTTGTGTGACCCACTGTTTGCATGCCACCAGGAAGTGTTCAGGTGGTAGCTCAATTCGGACACATACAAGCAAGCCAAACAGGCATTTGAGGGCATCTCCACAGAGGTAGAGCTTGTCTGTTACACCACTGCACGTGGGTGGTGGTGGGGGCAGCAGATCAAGGAAGGAAAAATCAGGTAGTAGTAAAGTAGTACAATTTTATTTATACATAGATTTCACCATTAGAGTTATGAATACCCTTTTTACAAGGTGTACCTGTTAAATAAAACCATTAGGTGGAAAAACTGGAGACTGGAGTACATGAAGCCTGACCCACAAGCAGCAGCGGCCTGCCCGGTCTTAGGGGAGAACAATGGAGAATGGAGACTCAGGCCACCCAGCCTGCGAAAGGAGTGATAAAAATCTCTACGGAAAAAAAAGATTAATGGCATGTGAGCGGGTAAAAAAACCCACTATAGGTGGTGATTGGAACCAAGCTCTTCTTGAAAGGGAGGGATGGTGGATCGACCGCTTATGTCCCAGACATGGATTAAGTGAAGAAATAGATTGGATGGGTTTCATATAATTGGTCCCCCCCTTTCTTTTCTCTAATCAGTATTCTAGTTTTGGGGTACTGAATACAGGAGTATGTGTCACGAGTGAGAAGTAGTTGGTCCCCCCCACCCCACCTCGACTCTGTACCTCATGAGGTTACTTCTGGTCACTGTAACTGTAATGAACAGAGTCCCTTATCTACACAATAATTTTTAAACAATTCAAATGGCGGTCACTCTCGGTTAAATGGAGAAATTTCATGAAATCACTACGTGGGTGTATGAAGTTCCATATAGGCAGATTTAGAAACTGTTGTGACATTTAGTTTAGAATTATTATAGTACTGAGCCCCTGCTTGCACTCAGTGCAAACAGACTGTTTTCTGCAGTCTGGGAGGGGCTTTCCGATATCAGACTGGGCAGCGTATCGCATCGCTTTTGTGATGCGGAACAAGTGGATGATATCATCAAGTCTTTCACACCAATACATTGCCCAAAGTACTTTGCTCTGTAAACAAGCAGGGAGGCAAGACGCCAAGCAACAACGGTGATGAACGCCATCTGAGGAAAGCCAGAAGAAAGCGATTCCAGCCACTAGGTAGTTGCATATCAATTTTGTTCTGCACAAATGAAAGGTGCAATTTATATTAATAGCAGCTTACAAATGATGGGTTTTCATTTCGGCTACAATAATATTTAGCAGTGGGTAAAATATATTTTGAAGTGAGCTCTTTTTATTGAAATGAGTAACATGAACAGCATGAGCATATAGATAAGTATGGAGCAGTAAAAACATGTATTTGAAGAACTGTTGAGAGTGAGCACAAGTTAATCTGTCTTAAAAAGACTATGTTTAGAATGCTGTGCAGTTTGAATTATTTTAAACACACTGAGGTAATAAAGGAAAACTTGTTGGAAACAGTAAGATGCATAAGGCACAATTCATCACACTTAGTAAGACAAAAAGCAACGTTTATATAAAATTAGATTGTTTTTGTGCTGTTAAAAGATAGACAAAATGTACTTACATAAGCATTTAATGTTAACATCCATCAATGTGAGCACTTTTTATACATGTGTAACCCCTCTGCAAATGGGGGTTCCCAAAAGACTTCCAGGAGCTTGCTTGAATGCTCCAAGCCTGAATGGTGTTTGGCATTTAAGCCATTTATCAGTGAGTGTTTTTAGAGCCTCTGGTACTGTCTCTTTAAGAGCTGTCTGCTTGCAGACATAATTAGTTTGTATGGGGGACTGTGTGCTTCTCTGAGTACCACTCAAGCTGCTGCCAATTCACTCCATTTTGCAGTCACTAGGAGTGCAAAGGAACCTATCTGAAAGATGTAACTGTTTGCCAGAAATTATTTAGAGTAATAATGAAATTACAGTTTGTCTAACCTGCTTCTTTTGCAGTCAGAACTGTGTCTGCTAGTTCCCATTCTAGTTTTGAACTGCTGAACTGGACCAATCAGTGTGGGTAGCTAGCTCTAAAATGGTGCCTTGGACGAATCAGAACTTGGACTCATAATCTGAGCCAGCCACAAGAGGATTGTATGAGCAGTGACTCTGGGAGATGTAGTTTAGACTTCAGTACCTTTTTGGACCAACAGCAGCAGTCTATTGTGAGTGACAGCCAATCCAGTCAAGAACTGGGAGGAACTCAAAGGAAGTGCCGGTTTTGTCGGTTGGAGTTTCAGTTGAGCTTTGGCAGTGAAGAAGGAAGGAGCCCTGTGCTTTTCAGTGTGCAGTTTTAGTCAAAAAGCGTGTGTAAGGCCCAGAGTTCGGTCTGCAGCTTGTGTAACAGCTTGTTAGGACTGAATCCGTCCTGTGAAAAGAATCAAAGGATCTCTGAAGAGTAGAAACCAGGCTCACCCTGTAGAAGACTGGAGGAATTGCTGAAAATTGCAGTCGGTCTGTCAGGAACTGAATCTGCTGTGTGTTCTCCCGGGTATTGTGCAGTAATTGCGATCGGGATACAGATGCAGCCTGCCTGGTATAGTGCTTTCTTTTATATGGATGTGTGAAGAGGTTTGTGTACCTCAAGTGAGCCCTGCTGACATTGAAGGACCCTATCTTATTTGGAGGTGTGAGTACTAATTCAGGGTCGCTCCTGTTGAATTGCCACATTAAATCCAAATGGAATTACTGTACTGCTGACTGTTTAATTCTCCTTTTCTCTGTGTGAAGGGCCCTACCAGCTGCCACGGTTTGGACTAGCCACTAGGGCTTGGGTACCCAGGGACAGTAACTGATAGGGATAGGCCTGTGCACAGAGCCATAGATAGAATTATTAGAGTGATAAGCTAATTAACCTGATTTCCCCTGTCCTTGTTATATCCCCTAAATAAATCAGAGCTGCTTGTTTCAGCAAAGTTATACTGTCTGAGGTATTTGTCTATGTTAAAGTACTGTACTGTGATTGTTGCACTGTATCTCATTTCACAGGAGGTCCCAGTGCGGAACCACACCTGGGGGTAAGTGTATACTGTGAAGGTAATTCTGATATATTGTGTGGGCCACTAGTGGGAAGAAAGGGGGTTGCAGTGTCCCAGGGCTGTGACCAAGTTAGTTTAACTATTGCAAACCCTGACCTCTGGGTGGAGGCACCGCCATTGGATCCAGGCCCCTCAACCTGTTGGTGGCAAATCAGGCGGGGTAGTAGCCCTGGGATAGCGCCATCTAGGGGTTACATCTTGAGGCTCCGCTGGGATTGTGTGTCCTCTAGTGGCCATATTCTGAACCACTGTTAAGAAAAAAATGGGTACCCGACAGAAGTGGCTGTGCACCGGCTGGTGGAGTGGTGTACTGGGAGGAGATCGACCCCCAAAATGCTATGCTTATCCTGGACATCCCCTGGGTATCAATCACGGACACTGTGCAGGAGTACTTTCCAAGGTGGAAGGTTTACAAAACCCTGTGGTGGTGGGTGGCATGCTAATCTGCTCACCCACACTTTCCTGGCCCTAGTAGAGTTTAGGATCCCATAGATAGCTCCAAAGTGCCACAGACCATTACCCCAGAGGAGCCCTCACTGCTTGGAGAGTGATAACTAAGGACAGTAAAGACCGGGGGAATCAGCCCCCACCACTATCTGAAACTTTTGAGGAGAAATTTGCTGAATGGTTGCTGGGAGAGGGAAAACTGTGGAGGACTTGAAGAAACTATTCTTGCCACCTGAGAGTGTTCCTCCCCAACACCTCTCCTGCTCCAGTGCCCGTAATGGTGGCTGAACCAATGCAGACTCCTATTTCTGCACCTGCCATTAGTCACGACTCTTACCGAAGGTTGAGGATCTTTCTGGCACCTCCCCACTCCCCAAGGGAGGATGACTGGAGACCTGGATAGACTATGTTGCCCCCAAGTGCTAGAATGGCAATGCTCGGGAGGCAGCGAAAGAGGGTTAGTGAGAGCCTCCGAGGTCCTGCCCTGGCTACCATCCCAGTACAAGCGGCCAGCAACCCTGAAGCGACTGCACAGGCCTATCTTGAGGCCTTGAGAATGTGTATGGGAGCCCAGATTCTGATGAGGACCTATGGTGGAGAGTAAGAGATGCACAACAGTACCAAGGGAGTTGTTGTCTGTGTATGTATCTCGGCTGGAAAATTGTTGCAAGAATGCCTCAGAAAAGGTAGTTTGCCAGCGATTGAACTGGACCGAACCAGGCTGGACAGGATCATAAGTCTGCCCCTTCTCAGAACTGCTGTTGCTTCAGTTACGCCTGGCAGATCGACTGGAATCCCCACCTCCTATGATGAGTTAATGAGAGAAATTCGAGGAGTTGAGAAAAAGGCGACCTCGGGAGGACCTGCACCAATAGCTGCGGCTACGACCCGAGTGACTGAGGTGACCCATCAAGTGAAGTTCAGGGCAGAGGTTGGCAGTCAATGAGTGCTCTGACAGAGAAAAGATATGTCACAATGGGGCGAACTGTTGAGAGAGATCCGAGAATTCAAAACAGTCCCTTTATGAAGGCCACGCCTGCAAGTACGGGCCCTGACCTATATCCGACTGCATCTGCTATGGGGTGGGGTACCCACCCATGTATCTCCTGCTGATAACAGCTCCGAACTCGATTCCTTGACCATGGAAGTGGAGAAACTGACGAGATGTCTCCAAATGCTTATCACGCGCGAGACAGAGATGGCACCAAGGTTTCCAGTTAGTAATACCCCGCCCTGGCTCCCAGTGTGGCGCCTCGGCCAGCTCAAACTCAGAAAGTATGTTTTGCTATAATTGTGGAAAGATGGGCCATGAAAGGAATGCCAGTCCCAAAGAGACACTGACAAAGTTGCATATAGGCTACAAGGAGAGCTTCGGAGAAGAAATCAGTGGTTAAGAGGTGCACGACATGATCCCAGTGAGGGCACCAAAAATGCTAATTCACATCCTTTTGTGGCAAGGTCAGTTGCCCAGGCCCCCACTACCGCCTCTCCAGACTGGTCCAGAATAGTGGGTCCCTCCATGGAGACCACTGTAAAGGTGAATGGAGTGTCTACAAGAGCTGTATTAGACAGTGGCTCCCAAGTGACAATTATGTTCCAGGATTGGTATCAGAAGCATTTGTCAGACGTGCCCTTACAACCATTAGAAGGACTGCATGTATGGGGTTAAGTGAGAAGGCCTACCCTATTCCGGGTATATCCAGTTGGCTGTCTTTCCCCACCTCCGTGGCTGGAGTGGCGAACAAGTAGAGACCCTAGCCTTAGTGTCCCCCACTGGACTGTATGATGGTGTCCCTTTGTTGATTGGAACAAATGCTCATATGTTCGGAAGGCTGGCACAGTTGTGTTATGAAAACAGGGTCAAAGACTAGTAGAGCTTTAAGAGTTCGGCTTAATTAAGAAGGCCTATGAGGCACAGAGAATGCTGAAAAACAGAACCAGAGGAACCGGTCGGAATTGTATGGAAGAAGGATCCTGAGTCTCTGATCCTGGCGCAAATGCCCAGTGTACCTTACAGGGAGAGGTCCATATCAGAAAGGATGTTAAGAATAAAATATTAATGTTGGATGCACCAGGCGATGGAAAATTGCCAGAGGGACTGCTGGTCAAGCCTAGTATTTTGCCCGCTAGAGCCCATGCTTATGCCAGAAGGGTAATGGTCCAAGTTCATAATGTGTCTGAAAGAGACATTCGAGTAAACAGAGGTTGCATCCTGGCTAATGTGCATTGTGCAGACACTGCAGTGCTACCCAGCAGCAAGAGTTCAAGGAAGAATGACAGAGTAACGCCTGACTTGTTTGATTTCGCGACCCCCGCTGCCAGCTGAATGGAAAGTGAGGATCAGTGAGAAGCTTGCCCAGAGAGACCAGGTGTTTTCTTTAAAGGAATGGGATGTAGGATGCGTGCAAGGAGCTGAGCACAATATCCGCTGCATGACGAAACCATTTCGTGAGAGGTCTCGACGCCTGGCACCTGCTGACATAGATGATGTGAGACGGCATCTGCAAGAGATGTTAGCTGCTGGTGTAATACAAGAATCCAGAAGCCCTTATGCTTCCCCATTGTGGTAGTGAGGAAAAGAATGGAACAGTAAGGATGTGTGGATTATCGCACCTTAAACCGCGGACTATCCCTGATCAGTACACAATGCCCCGCATTCAGGATGCTTTGACTGCCTAAACGGGAGCAAGTGGTTCTCTGTGCTGGATCTCCGCAGTGGGTACTACCAGATCCCGATGGCCCCAGAGGACCGTGAGAAGACGGCCTTTATCTGTCCGCTTGGCTTTATGAATTCATGAGGATGCCTCAAGGGATTTCAGGTGCCCCAGCCACTTTTCAACGATTGATGGAGCGTGCAGTGGGGGACATGAACTTACTAGAGTGCCTGGTATACCTAGATGATGTTATTGTGTTTGGCAGCTCACTGGAGGAACATGAGAGCAGATTATTTAAGGTATTGGACCGACTGGAGGACTTTGGCCTTAAACTGTCCATTGATAAGTGTCAATTCTTTCAAACATCAGTAAAGTATGTGGGACACATAGTATCCACCGAGGAATAGAGACCGACCCAAGTAAAGTTGAGGCCTTGACCACCTGGCCACAGCCCAAAATCTAAAAGAACTGCAAAGATTCCTGGATTCTGTGGTTATTATATCGCTTCATCAAGGACTATTCAAGAGTGATCCGCCTTTACTTAACCTTACTCAAGGGTATCCCCAACCCACAAAAATACCAAAGTCAGCGTCCCTCAAGACTGAAAGAGTGTATTTTCATCCAGTGAAGTATTTGGGGCCGCTGGACTCCTGATTGTGAGACTGCTTTTCATGAGATCATATATCAACTTACCCATGCTCCAGTGCTGGCCTATGCCGATCCAAGAAAACCTTACGTCCTGCACACTGATGCTAGCTTGCAAGGGTTAGGGCTGTGTTGTACCAAGAGCACGAGAATGGCCTGAGACCAGTGGCTTTGCCAGTAGAAGCCTGACCCCATCCGAAAAGAACTATCCTGTACATAAGTTAGAGTTCCTAGCTTTGAAGTGGGCTATTGTTGACCAATTCCATGAGTACTTGTATGGGGCTAAAATACTAGTAAAACTGACAATAATCCTTTGACCTATGTGCAGACCTCAGCTAAGTTGGATGCCACTGGCCATAGGTGGCTTTCTGCATTATCTACATATGACTATGCTCTGAATACCGAGCAGGTCTGAACCACATAGATGCTGATGCTCTCTCCGGAGGCCTGTTCCCCAGAATGATTGGGTCCAATTGGCAGAACCTGACATTCGGGCACTCTGCGGAAGTTTGACAGGGAAGAACAAATGTCCACGGACGCAGTGGACTGCATGGTGGATTGCTTGGGAGCCTCTGAGAATTGCATACATGCTGCTTATTGCCACTTTTCTGCAATAGACATTGGTGCACTGCCTCAGCTGGACAATGACAGTATTCGGCGGGCTCAATCCCGCGATCCCATGATCAAAGCAGCTTTAGAAGCCCTCTATGCAGGAAAAGATGTGTCCAAATTACGCTCCACTGATTTGAGAACTACACTGTTATACAAAGAAGGTCCTAAGTTGAAACTGATCAATAAACTGTTATACAGAGAAACAGTAGACAGAGGGGGACAAGTAGACAAACAACAACTAGTGCTGCCCACTGCCTTTCGAGACTCAGTACTGAGGTCCTTGCACAACCACATGGGGCACCTTGGTATAGACAGAACACTTGACTTGGTGAGATCCAGATTCTATTGGCCTAAGATGGGGGCTGATGTGGAGCAACACATTCGAACTTGTAGTCGCTGCTTACAGAGGAAAGCTTTGCCCCAGAGGGCTGCCCCCCTTGTTAACATCACCACCAGTGCACCCATGGAGCTGGTCTGTATTGATTTTCTAAGTTTGGAGTCAGATCAAAGAAATATCAGTAATGTGCTGGTGGTAACTGACCATTTCACGAGATATGCCCAAGCTTTCCCACCAAAGACCAGAAAGCATCCACTGTAGCCAAAGTACTTGTAGAAAACTTTTTTGTTCACTATGGGGCTCCACAAAGAATCCATTCTGATCAAGGGAGAGACTTTGAGAGTCGTCTGATCAAAGAGATGCTTTCTCTGTGGGGAGTGCGAAAGTCCAGAACCACTCCTTACCACCCCCAGGGGGACCCACAGCCTGAACGTTTCAACCGCACTTTGCTAGATATGCTAGGCACCCTGCACCCAAAGGACAAGCCTAGATGGAGCCAACAAATTAGCACCCTGGTACATGCTTATAACTGCACCAAAAGTGATGCCACTGGATTCTCCCCTACCGCCTGATGTTTGGAAGAAGCTCGACTACCAGTAGATGTGTGTTTTGGGGTCTCTCTGATGGGGTTCAAGCTGACAACTATTTACAGTATGTGCAAAAGTTAAAGGCCCAGCTAACTCATGCGTACCAACTGGCTCAAACCATGGCTGCCAAAAGAAATCTGGCCAACAAAGAAAGGTATGATAAAAAGGTGAAAGCACAGGCACTCCAGGAGGGAGATCGGGTATTGCTAAGAAATCTGGGACTGCATGGCAAGCACAAGATTGCTGACAGATGGCACCATCTCCCTCACATTGTAGTGGGCAAACTAGATGATCTGCCAGTGTACAAAGTAAGGCCTGAGAATAATTCAAAGATGTAAAAACAATGCATAGAAATCATTTACTGCCCATTGGACAAATCTTAATTGAGTCTGAGCTCCTAGAAGGTGCCCCTGGACCAGTGACTACAGCTGCTGCTAAGAAAAGACCAGAAGTCTGCACCTACAGAAGCAGAGTTAAGTGTTCCCTGCACAAGTCCCAGTTGAGCATGACTGTCAGTACATATCAGAAGAAAGTGAGAGTGACTTTGAATACTATCCTTCTTACGAACTGAGTCAATTGTTTCGGGGCAATCCCTGAGTAATACTGGAGATGAAGCTGGGCCTTCTGGACTGTCAAGCCCCAGCTTAGTCCCTGGAGCCAATGCTCCCAGAAAGTGAAGTGCAAAGCATCAGATCAGATGAAATGGAATCATTGTGCATGGTTGAACTGTTTGAGCTTTCAGGGAGGAAAATGATAGATTGGGGCAGACTGGTGATACACCGAACAAGAAGAGTATTTTGAGTGCCCTGACAGTCCACTGCCAGTGTCCGAAAGCTCTCCATGCGAGCCAAATGTTGTGGACTCCAGAAACTGTAACTCCTGGAGCTGAAAGTGCCCAAGTTCTAGCCTCTCTATCCCCATGGAGACTCCTGACAAGTGAGGACAATGCTGAAAATGAGGCTCAGAGTGCAGAGACTATAACAGTTCCCCTAGAAAGACTGGTCGAGCTGTAAAGCCTGTGGTGCACCTAAGTTATGATTCCTTGGGAAGCCTGTGGATTGCCTCTCAATGTTGTCCATAAAGGAGTGTATGTGTCCCCGAGCTCATTGCCCAAACTGAGCATCAGTGCTAACTCCAAGTTACTTGTGTTGCCCTCTAAGTATGGTGCCCTTGCCCCATCCAGCCCCAAGGTAACTGATAGGAAGGCCCCCTCTTCAGGTTTCATGTACAAGAGTAATAACTTGATATGGTACAATGTACGTAATACTGTGTAAAGAGGACGTACTGCAATGTTTCAGAAATGTGTTCTTGGTAAAATGATATATTGACTGATGATTACAAGTGTGAGCCTAATGCAAATGTATATGGTTGCAGTTAAAGCTTATGGGGGTACTTGCTTGACGCGGACGTCAAGCTTTCCCAGGCCAGGAAGGGTGTAACCCCTCTGCAAATGGGGGTTCCCAAAAGACTTCCAGGAGCTTGCTTGAATGCTCCAAGCCTGAGTGGTGTTTGGCATTTAAGCCATTTATCAGTGAGTGTTTTTAGAGCCTCTGGTACTGTCTCTTTAAGAGCTGTCTGCTTGCAGACATAATTAGTTTGTATGGGGACTGTGTGCTTCTGAGTACCACTCAAGCTGCTGCCAATTCACTCCATTTTGCAGTCACTAGGAGTGCAAAGGAACCTATCTGAAAGATGTAACTGTTTGCCAGAAATTATTTAGAGTAATAATGAAATTACAGTTTGTCTAACCTGCTTTCTTTTGCAGTCAGAACTGTGTCTGCTAGTTCCCATTCTAGTTTTTGAACTGCTGAACTGGACCAATCAGTGTGGGGTAAGCTAGCTCTAAAATGGTGCCTTGGACGAATCAGAACTTGGACTCATAATCTGAGCCAGCCACAAGAGGATTGTATGAGCAGTGACCCTGGGAGATGTAGTTTAGACTTCAGTACCTTTTGGACCAACAGCAGCAGTCTATTGTGAGTGACAGCCAATCCAGTCAAGAACTGGGAGAACTCAAAGGAAGTGCCGGTTTTGTCGGTTGGAGTTTCAGTTGAGCTTTGGCAGTGAAGAAGGAAGGAGCCCTGTGCTTTTTCAGTGTGCAGTTTTAGTCAAAAAAAATGCGTGGAGGCCCAGAGTTCCGGTCTGCAGCTTGTGTAACAGCTTGTTAGGACTGAATCTCCTGTGAAAAGAATCAAAGGATCTCTGAAGAGTAGAAACCAGGCTCACCCTGTAGAAGACTGGAGGAATTGCTGAAAATTGCAGTCGGTCTGTCAGGAACTGAATCTGCTGTGTTCTCCCGGGTATTGTGCAGTATGCGATCAGGATACAGATGCAGCCTGCCTGGTATAGTGCTTTCTTTTATATGGATGTGTGAAAGGTTTGTGTACCTCAAGTGAGCCCTGCTGACATTGAAGGACCCTATCTTATTTGGAGGTCGTGAGTACTAATTCAGGGTCGCTCCTGTTGAATTGCCACATTAAATCCAAATGGAATTACTGTACTGCTGACTGTTTAATTCTCCTTTTCTCTGTGTGAAAGGGCCCCTACCAGCTGCCACGGTTTGGACTAGCCACTAGGGCTTGGGTACCCAGGACAGTAACTGATAGGGATAGGCCTGTGCACAGAGCCATAAATGAATTATTAGAGTGATAAGCTAATTAACCTGATTTCCCCTGTCCTTGTTATATCCCCTAAATAAATCAGAGCTGCTTGTTTCAAAGTTATACTGTCTGAGGTATTTGTCATGTTAAAGTACTGTACTGTGATTGTTGCACTGTATCTCATTTCACAGGAGGTCCCAGTGCCGGAACCACACCTGGGGGTAAGTGTATACTGTGAAGGTAATTCTGATATATTGTGTGGGCCACTAGTGGGAAGAAAGGGGGGTTGCAGTGTCCCAGAGGGCTGTGACCAAGTTAGTTTAACTATTGCAAACCCTGACCTCTGGGTGGAGGCACCCGCCATTGGATCCAGGCCCCTCAACCTGTTAGTGGCAAATCAGGCGGGGGTAGTAGCCCCTGGGATAGCGCCATCTAGGGGTTACACATGGAATTGATAGTATTTTCAGGTTTATAGTAAGTAACATGCGTTTTTCCTAAGGAATGTTATTGAATGCACATAACTTGAGATATTATTTATTTAGATCTGAATACAGACCTGTTAACATGAAGTAACAATGCAAGAACAACTTTGAATGTGCATACCTGGTGCAAACATCTAGGTACTAAGGAGTTTTTGTCCACTCCTAGTTTCAATTATTATTTAAGATTTTTCAATAAGCTTCAACATAATATTGATTGTTAAATATTTTCAATGAATTTCAGCCAGCCCCGAGGAAGAGATCAGTCTGCAATGTCAAAACACTGGATGATTTGTAAAGATATCTGGCACTGAAAAATAAAGGCTATGCACAATAGTGAAAACAGTTTGGTCCTTGTTGTTTTCTCGATCTGATTTATTTATTTTTTTTTTTAACAGGTATGCTGGATGCTCTCATAAACTCATGTGAGAAACTATCAATAACTTGTTTAAAATTAATGAAGTTTGGATCTGGCACATCAGACATAACGGCTGCTTTGTTTACATTAGGGTTTACCGAGATTTACTGAGGGCAACAATGGCAGGTGTTTGAATTGTTTTAAAATGTTGTCACCTTGATTTAATGATTATGTGACTAGGCACAAAGTCTGGCACTAGTTGCTGCCCTCTGGTAGTAGTGCCATCTACCAAGGGCCAGTAGTCAATCAGGTTCAAGATTTATTGCTTGCCATAAGATAAATCCATATAATAATCAGCACCAATGGCAAATGAAACATTTCAAGAATGTATGGGATAAGCATAAGGGAATCTTAGTGGAAAGGAATAGGAAAAGGGAGAAAAAACAGAGATCAGGTATGGTCTACGGAGATACTGCAGGCAGGGAAAACAGGTAGACTAGATGGGCCAAGTGGTCCTTATCTGCCCACAAATTCTATGTTTCTATGAAACCATGGAACAACAAATGAAGTAGTAATCTAATGCTACTGTATGTGACAGACATTTCCCCACAAGTCTGAATTATAGATACATATATAGACGGACAGAAAAAGACCCGAGTTCATAGCAGAATCTGTACCGATAGCCTACTTGATTTGCTGTACCCCACCAGAGTCCTTCCTGCTGCCTCTTGTTCTTAATAACCCCTCTGAAAATGGCCCCACTGTGTTTTGCACCATGATATATTTATTTTATTTAGTTTTTAATGGCCAGATCAGCAAGCAAGATTATTACAATGCCTATTTTAGGTACAACCTGTGAGAGTTACAAAGCAAAGAAAAGCAGACTGCCATATCACAAAAAAACAGCCAAAGATTACAAGGTTGCAGGAAGGCATAGTGGTATAACATAAAACAAAAAATCCAGTATCAAATGCAAAAATCCAATGTACAATGGTAACCAGGAACAGAACACAGAGATCAAAGTATTATACAATACAATCACGAAGTGGAGATACACAGTCAGTAACTAAACCCTTAGGGGTACACGCTCCGGAGCGTACAGTGGACCACAAAGTGCCTACATTTATTACATTACAGGGTGGACTATTCCACCTGCTCAGTGAAAAATATTTTCAAATGTCCTCTCTGAATTTCACCCTTTCAGCATGAGGCTATGTCCTCTGATGGTTGTACTGTTCCTCAGCTTGAACAACTCTAGCTCCTCCTTGTTATATCCTTGCATCTATTTGTATGTTTCTATCACGTCCCCCCTTTCCCTCTAGTAAGTACATATTAATGGTTGTCTAGTCTTCCTTCTTAGGACCACCCTGCTGACCACAAATAATTTTCATAGCCCTGTGCTGAACAGTCCCTAACCTACCCTCTCCTTTTTTAATGCGGGCTCCAGAACTGTATGCAAAACTTTAGATATGGATGAAACAATGATCTGTACAGTGGCAGTACTGCCTCCCTCTGCTACAGGGGAGTCAGCAGGCTTACGCACTGGATTCAGCAGAGTGCAGTAAAACAAATCAGGCAGGGGCAACAAAAAGAGGAAAGCAAGGACATCGTGAGTCACATTGTGTCTGTGTTGCGCTGAGCCCTTCTGCCTTTGTTGTCTGCTATGGGGCACTGATGCCACCAGCCAAATACACAAAGAAGAGCAACTTACCAGGCAGGCAGAACAACAAACAAAGGAGGATTACAGGAGGAAACTGATTACTAGAACTCAGACATGGCAAACAGGGAGGTGGGGGATGTCCTATTGTTGGAGTGACATGCGTGTATTTTGGTTTTGTTTCGTAATAGAGCAACAGTGCATCACTTTCAGTACAAGTTTAAAATTTCTGGCTACACCGCTCCAGTAACTCATGAAACCCATACTAACATACCCCAGCATCCAGTTTTCCGTCCTGTATGCCATACTACACTGGGAAAGGTTTTCAAATAATCATCTTCAGGTCAGTTTCCTCTCTCAAGTGCTCCACCTTGATCCCACTAATGCAGTACTCCATCTGTGGATTTCTGTTTACAATGTGCATTGCTTTAAATTCTGGGACACTGAATTTCAACTGCCAAATTATTTTGACTTCAGATTCTATCTCGACCACATTTTGGACACCAAGCTGAGAACTGCATTTGTAAGCTATAAATTCAAGACTTTTCCATGCAAGGTGATTCCAGCCAAATCTGCACATTCGCCTAATGCGTCCAAGACCCCCCTATTCTTGCTCAGTAGGAGGAACGGAATACTTACACCATGTGGTGTACACGGCATGATAAAGTATGTGCTACACAGATATACAGTATTTTTTCAGAACTGAGTGGCAGTCCAGATGATCCTCATAAGTTTCTCTTTGCTGTAAATTCAACAATTATTCATAAACGCACAAATTATTTTTATATAATTAAAAGAATTAGGAAGGGAAAACCCTTCATAAGTTGAGGACAGATTTTTAAGCTCTTGGTGTATTTGTATTAACATATTACAGTGTGCACTTATAATACTGTGTATATTTTTATTACTGTATTAAGCTGTAATGGCATGCCGCCAATCAATAAACTTGTTTTAACCCTAAACCTTAGAACTGCCAAATTTACAGATCACTGCTCAAACCTCTACATCCCCTTTCATGCTGCTAATTCCCTACTTATCTACAATACATCAGAGGTTTGTGTCATCCGTGAATATGCTCACTTTCCCCTGTAACCCTTCCCTGAATATTGCAAATATACAAGTTAAAAAGATCTCGCATCAGGACAGACCCCTGTGGCACCCCCACTAGTGACCCTCCTGACATCAGAGAACCTTCCATTCAGTATTACTCTGTGTCCTACGTCAACTAGTTCCCAGTCCACCTAGGTAGCCATTCCCCTAGGCTTAAGTCCTCTACTTTTTATTTTTTTTAAACTAGCCTCCTATGTGGCACAGATTGCCTAGCCTTTATCTACCATCTGTGTCACCAAACTGGGGGAAAAAAATCAGTCACGTTCATTTGATGTGAATCCATGCTGGTGCCTATTTACAAGCCTCTTTCCTCTAGGAATTCGAATATCTGTTCTTTTATTATTGTCTTTAGATGTAAAGCTCACCTGCCTGTAATTTCTTGGGAACTCACTATCCCAGCTTTCTGCAGGGGGCCATGTTCACCACAGTCCAGTCCACTGACACTTTTTTTGTTGCCAGGGACCTGAATAAGTTTTTTCAAGGATGCAATCAGGGCATGTCATATCTTTTTCAGCATCCTTGGGTACAGTCCGTTTGGCCCTGGGGACTTGTTTATATTCAGGTCTTGTAGACCTGTCAGCTCTCTCTTCTTTAAGTATTCATCCTGTATGTAATCTGGGGCTATCTGCACCACTGAAACTTATCTTGCTGTCCAGGACTGGTCCTGTAGCCTCCACTGTGAACAAAGAACTGAAGTACTTATTTAGTATGTTTTCCTTCCTTTCATACTCCTCTCTATGCTCTCCCTTGTTTGATATTTTCCTCTTATGTACCTGAAGGAAGTTTTGTTGTTCTCTTCGACCATCCCCATTCTTAGTTGTGTTCACATTCACCCTTCTAATTTGTTATTTTATTACTTGCAGAGCACCTTGGTTTTAGAGAGGCATTTCTTAAATTATCTATCTAGCTATTTCCTTACTTTCTCTAGTTTTTCTTTATACTCTGCCCTGCTGGCCTCATTCTGCTACCCATTGTATTCCCTGAAGGCTTTCTTTCTGTCCCTGATCGCATCCTTCACTTGTCTGCCTAGCCAGAGAGGTTTATTTTGCTCCTTTGTTCTGCTAAGGAAAGTTACATACTGTACCGTAACTCCAGATCTTCAAGTCCAAGAATGTTCTCTCCATAGAGCCACACTCTTTGATTCTGGTCCAGAGGTACATGGACCCTGCAGGAGTTAGAACTTCTGGGTCCAGCATGCACAAGGCACAAAGTATGGTGCCATGTGCACTGATAGCATAAATAGTGATACTGGACCCAGCTGCCTCAGTTTCTTTTTCTAAGGAGAGCAAAAGAAAATAAACAAACAATCGAATGACAAATTGTTAAGCTTATCCCTGGAAACAAAACAAGCAGAACTGGAATCAAAGTTAGCATAACCTAGAAAGGATTCCTGATGCAAGTGATATGACCTGACACAGTGAGGGGTTTTGGGAAATACCCACCTGCTCCAGGCACATGGCTTGACACAGCAGGCTGAGGTGTAACCCCTTAAAGGGTGGAAATTCCCCAACACCCTATACCCTGAAGGGTCTTACTGTGGTTAGAAAATGGGTTGTTGAGTGATGCACAGTGCCCGAATAGTGCAGTTGCTGTGATGGCAGAAGAAATGGGCAAGAGTGGACGGACTGCAGTGTTGTGCTGCCAAGTGGCAGGCAACTGAGCGAGCAGCAACGTGTTAACCACATACAGGCCCACATACAGGCTCTTGTGTTTTTGTTTTCCCTAGGTGGTGATGCCTGACAAACAAATGGGTAGAGAATGCTATTAGTCAATTACAGGCCAGCATTTCTCTTACCCATTTTCTAAAGGGAAAATAGCCAACCCTACAAGGGGGGGAAGTTGTGAGGAGTTCTACAGCACCTCTCAAGATAAACCACAGTTACATAAGAACTTACCACAACAGTATATAGAAACATAGAAACATAGAAGTTGATGGCAGATAAGGACCGCAAGGCCCATCCAGTCTGCCCATTTCTTTTTCTACCTTATAAATGTGCCATCGGCCTTTGCTCTGTCAGTGGCCTATCTATTCATAGTCATTTGTATTGCTCCCTTATGCCTATCTCATGCCTGTTTGAAGCCCTGCACTGTATTCATAGCCACCACTTCTTGTGGTAAGCCATTCCATGCATCCACCACCCTTTCTGTGAAAAAGAATTTCCTCACATTCCCCCTTAATCGGCTCCCCTCTAATCTCATGCTGTGTCTTCGAGATAATCTCTTTCATCAGGCCACACCTATGGAACTACAGCCACCAGGCACTAGGACCACATGGAAACTTTTTTACTGTAATCTTCCAGGGGCTGCCCACGACAATGTCATGCATCAACGTCCTCAGCATATAAACGTGGGTGGCTCCACATCCTCCTCAGTTCCCCCACCGGAGACCATATACAAAGGATCTCCTCCTGGGGAGCCTGGGAGAGCCAGTGGTTCCCACCACTGAGAGAGGTGAAACAGAAGGCAGACCATCCTGGAGAGGAAGAGACAGGAACAGAAAAGCCCTAAGGCCAAGGGGGATGGAGGGTGGGATGGTACAGCCTGATGAAAGAGATTCTCTTGAAGATCTACTGTTACAGTAAGTTCTCACGTAACTGTTCTTACATGACTGTACTATCTTCTTAGAGGATATCTCTTTCATCAGGCCACCCCTACAGAACGAGTCCCAAGCAGTACTGATATAGAAACAGTCTGGGTGACTGGAGAGGCTAAACGTCAAAGAAAGGAGGCCCTGAATCACAGCCAGGCTGAAGCCTGCCCTTCTCTTAGAGGCAATGTCCAGACAGTAGTGTTTGGTGAAAGTGTGGACAGTACTCCAAGTGGCAGAAGCACAGATTTCCGCAGCTGACACATTCCTGAGGCGCGCAACAGAAGTAGCCATGCCTCTGGCTGAATGACCATGCACAACCCCAGAAGTTCCTTACCATACTTCCGGCAACAAAAAGTAATACAGTTAGCCAACCATTTGGACAGGCACTGTTTAGAAACTGGTAAGCCCTCTTTCCCAGGGGCGAAGGAAACAAACAGCTGCGAGGACTTCCTGCAGTCCTTCATGCGATGGACACAATATCTGAGTATTCTATGTACATCTGAAGTATGGAGCAATGCCTCCCCTAGATTGGCATGCTCTAGAAAATAAACAGGCAAGTGGATAGTTTGATTTAGGGTAAAATTCAGACATCACCTTTGGCAAAAGCTCAGGGTTTGTACACAAAGACACCCTGTGAGAGCACTGAAGCCCAGAAATCCTTCAAACTAAGTAACAGTAACTAAAAATAATGCTTTCCACGACAGAAAGCATAACTCGCAAGTCGCGACTGGCTCAAACAGAGCCAAAGTAAGTTTCTCTAAAACAAAATTCAGGTTCCAAGCCAGGACTGGATTGCAGATGGGAGGCTTTAGATGAAGGCTGCCTCTCAAGAATGTGCGGGACTCTTCCAGCTCTGCCACCATACAGCCCTCTACAGGCACATGGAAACCAGAAATGGCTGCCAGGTGCCTAGTGCCTGATTTGGGTCTGTGTGGCATGATGAAAAGGCACCCTCTGCCCACTTTTTTGCTGGGTGTGGTAGAGGCAGTGGATGACCACAGAGTCCAGACCGAGGCTTGGAGGTCAGAAAGAATATCCTGCACATCTGCCCCAAAGAGTTTGTAACCTCTGAAGGGGACATTCAAAATGGATTGCTGGACATCACTAGCAAAGCCAGACACCCAAAGCCAAGAATGCCATCTGAGGCAGATGCCAGCTGCAGCTGTTCTGGCTGAAGCATCTGAAATATCGTAGGCAGGCCTCAAAAGGGTCTTACCCACATCTGCTCCTGTCTTGACAGCCTTAAGTATCTCCTGCTTCTGAGGTCCCTCTGGAAGGGCCTGAGCTGCATCTTTGGCTTTCTTCCAGACAGTGTTCTGGAATTTGACCATATGGGCCTGATAACTGGTAATTCTGAGGCCCAGCATGGCCAAAGCAAAGGTCCTTTTGCCCATGAGGTCCAATTTTCTTGACTCCTTATCTGGGGACAGAACTGAGGTACTGAGGTCTCTTAGACCTGTCATGCCGGCCCAGTGGTGCGGAGAGCTGAGGCATCGATGCCTTATATCCTGCCACGCCAGTGACCCATGTTCACAGTGCGAGCAGGTTGCTTGGCCGACCAGGAAGGGACAGGACCAGTGGTCGGTGTTAGCCTGGCCCCCAGCGGAAGCTGGGGGTTGGCACACCAATGCTGCCAACATGGGGGGGGGCAGAGGCAGGGCAGACACCCGACATGCCATGCACAGGAGCGTGTGCGGCACCACCACTTGCATCACTGCATGCCTTACCTCCACAACGGGAGCAAGAAAAAGAGGGAGAAACAGTGCCGGGCGGTAGGGTGACAACAGTCCACATCAAACTCCACACCTGGCCAGCTGGACACCTCTGAAGCAAGCATGAGGTAAGTTCCAGAAGACGCTGGGATGATCAGGCTGGGGGGACTGGTGGAAGGGGAACAGTCAGTAGGGGAGCATAAAGAGAGTTTAAAAACAATTAGACCTGTCATGGGCTGCATTTATCACTGCAGAATCTGCTTGTGGTTGCCCTGTGAAAAAGGGCTTCCAAGAGGGGGCCTGGTACAGTTTACCTGCCTTTCTGGGCATGGCAGGGATCATACTTGGCCCATACCATGTAGCCATGGTGGCATCCTCTAATGCAGCCAGCAGAGGAGGAATGATCAGAGGGGGAGAATCTGGAAGTTCCAAAATTTCAACCAGACTCCTCCAGGTAATAGCTTGGTCCTCAGCATCAAACCTCATACCTGTTTGGAGCCACTTGATCACTGAGATAAAGATGGAGTCATCAGGAGGGTACCTCGGGACGTACCTGATGGGAGTCCTTACCTACTGAGGAAACAGTGGAGGAAAACCTAGATGAGCTCTTACCCCCATCTTCCTCCTTCTCAGGTGGGATGAGGTCAGGATTGTATTCTACACCTTCGTTGACAGGTTCTGAGTGATGCAGAGAAGGCAATGAGGATGCTGGTGCTCTGGAGTGATCCGGGTACGTCGACAAGACAGGCGTTGGCACGGGGTCTGGTCTGGTAGGTCCCAGTGGTGTCGGGCTCGGAGGAGGGCCAAGGTACTAAATGACCTCCATAAAGGAGGAGGAGAACATTTGCAGGATGCTGGCAAAGGTCAGCATCGCTGGGGTGCACTGCAACGTTGATGGAGAAAGTTGCGTTCCTGGCAGTGACGGAACGGCCTGAGGTGCTGATGTGAGAGGCTTGAATCCCAACACTGACAGGCCATCGCTGGCCAAAGTGGGTCTGGCAGAGCCCGTTGTCAGCCCTTGGGAAAGTAAGAGTCCAAGCAGCAGGGGTGGTGGCAGTGTTGGTGGGGGTGTGAAAAGGCCCAATATCAATGAGCCGGTGCCGGCCATGGAATGTCTGGCGGAACTCACTGCCAGAGCCTACCCTGTGGAAGAGAGTGTAGGCGGCAGGAGGTGTTGCCACCGAAATGAATGACTACGCTGTGGTGGCTGGCACCCAGAACAGCGACTGAGAGCGTACCGGGTTGGGGGGGGGGACTTATCCCTACTCCTCCCCTGGTGTTTGCGTTTCCCAGAGGACTTGTCTCGGGCCTTAGAAGAATGGGAGCCTGAGGATGGTACCGGCGACATGGCGGAGCTTCCTGCACAGAGCTCCTTCTCCATTCTGGCTATTTTCTGTTCCAGAAGGAAGGACTGCACAGCTTTCTGATGGTGTCACCTAGTTGAAGCTGCTGCAGATATCACAGGCCTTAATGTCTTGGGCGTTGCCGAGACAGTGGACGCAGGCACTGTGGTTGTTATGCTTGTAGATCTTTCCACCGCATTCGCAATAATGGAAGAGTTGGTCAGCATACGCAATGATGGGAATCACTTTTAAAAATAAAGTGATCACGAACTAGGGTGAGAAAAATAACAAAAGAAGAAATTCAAAAATTTAGCGTTCAGCTGAAGCAGCAGTGTCTCTGTGGAGTTTGATGTGCAACTGCCAACAGCAGGAAATTAACTGGCGCGGGGCCGCCCATGTTTATATGCTGAGGACATCATCGTGGGCAGCCCCTGGAAGACTGCTAGCAAAAAAGTTTCCATGTGGCCTTAGTGCCTAGCGGCTATAGTTCCATAGGTGTGGCCTGATGAAAGAGACCAGTCGATATCTGAAACAGGAGTTCCATAAAAGAGAAATTTTAACAAATACTACCACGACTGCCACCTTGCGGAGGCCAGGTGATAGTGCAGGTGATAGCAGAAGAAAGGGCTGGGCTGTTAGCAGGCATGCAGATGCACACGTGTCTCTCAGTCACTGCATGCCCACCCCCTGGGTAGCAAGTCCACTAGAAGATTAGTCATGTATGTACAGTAAGTGTGTGGGGGGGGAGGGGCGAAGGGATCAGGGGACATAGAGGCAAGAAAGAAAGGATGGAAAAAAAGAGGATCAAGGATATATGTCAAGTGGACAGGAGACTTTTCAAACAGTATCAATCTAGAAACAGAGAGAGAGAGAAAGAAAGCTACAAAATAATGAAAACAATAGCTCATAAAAAAAAACAAAAAAAAAAAAACCCTGAGCTTAACTTGTATGACTCAATGCTCTGGTCCATCTGGCTGCAGAAAAATTAGCTATCTAGACCATTCCACATCCTAAGTACAGCAGTCACACTTATCAGTTAAGGAGAGCTGCTGACTAATCCCCCTAATCAGTTTCAAAGACCAGACAAGGCTGCTGCACAGGCAAGTGCCAGTTCCAAACAACCCCTGGGGAACTAGTTGCCAACGTAGCCAAGAAGTGATAATGACAGATCCCCTGCCCCTTCACTCCTTTAAAGGCATAAAACTCACAGGCTTGCCAATAACTGGACACAGCCACCATATTGTGAAAGTTGGTGGTATTAAAAGAAAGAAAATCACAGATGAACGGCCATACTGCAGCTTGTAAACTTTGCAAAGCTTTATCACAGAAGAAGAAGAACTGGGTCAACAATTATAAGTACCAAAAACAGTTGTCTGGATTACCATTACCTGCTGCTATGAAGATCTATTAGATATCAGCACATAATTATACAAAATAAAAACAAGTTACTCACCTGTAACAGTAGTTCTAGGAGTGGTATATGATGTTCATCCACACTGGCAGTTGCCTTTCCCTTTAAGACTTGGCCGGAGACATCTTCAAGCTGGTTCCTCCCACCCACCCGGGTAACTCCCTTGGCTCCGCCCCATGATGCTAGATCTTGCCTGCTGTTAGCAGAGTTTGTGCACCGAAGCAGGGTGGGTCCGTGTGAAAGAACTCCTAGAACTACTGTTACTGGTGAGTAACCTGTTTTTCTAGGGATGTGGATATGATGTTCTAGCCACATGTCTGGCAGACTCCTAGCAGTTCTCTGGGAGGAGGCAGGCTAGACGTACACCCCCTACTCCGGGAACAGACTGGAGAACTGAGGTCCAAAAACCAGCATCCCGGCATGACATGAGGTCAATGTGGTAATGGGAAATTAAGGTGTGTGCTGGCTTCCAGGTAGCAGCCCTGCAGATTTCCCTAGGGATGTCCCTAGAGGGAGGCAAGGCGCACATCCCCTACTTTGGGAACACAGACTGGAGAACTAAGGTCCCAAAACCAACATCCCGAAGTGACTCGTGGTCAGTGTGGTAATGGGAAATTAAGATGTTTGCTTACTTCCAGGTAGCAGCCCTGCAGATTTTCTGGATAGGGATGTCCCTAGAAGCAGCCACCGATGCAGTGGTATGGCAGGTGGAATGAGCCCTCAGGCCTCCTACCAGCCAACCTATAGCAGAGATCAATGCAGGATGTGATCCAACTGCCAATCGTCCACTTGGCTGCAGGTCTGCCAGGTGCGGCTTCAGCGTAGGTGACAAACAGCTGGCGAACCTCTCCCCAAACTCCAGCCATGCGCTCTTTATAATAAGCGAGCGCTTGCTTCTGGTCCAAAGTATGGAGCCTGTATTCTGCCTCCGAGGTGTGACTGGTGAAGAACACCGGTAAAGTCATCACCTGGTTCATGTGAAACTCTGACACAACCTCGGGAGGAACTTCGAGTTGAGGCACAGGACAACCTTGTCTCTGTAGAAGACCAGGTAAGGAGACTCCACCGAGAGTGCCTGGAGCTCATTAATCCTTCTGGTTGATGTGATAGCCACCAGGAAGGCAGTCTTCCACGACAGGTAAGAAATGTCACACCTGTGCATTGGTTCGAATGGCTTGCCCATGAGTTTTGCCAAAACCAACAACAAGTCCCACAATGGTGGTGGTTCACACACCGGAGGGGAAATGTGGTCAGAACCTTTGAAGAAGCACCAGACCAACTTCTCTTGTGCCACCGACTGCTGACCCAGCCCACGCCCAGTAAGCCGAGATGGCTGCCAGGTGCACCTTAAGGGTCATCAACTGAAGTCCCCCTTGGGAGAGAGACCATAGGTAGTCCAAAATTCTAGCCACAGGACAGGTTGAAGGGTCCTACCCCTTGCCCTGACATCAAATGGAGAATCTCTTCCATTTGAAGGCATAGCATTTTCTGGTCGTTTCCTTGAAAGATACCTCCACCATGGTGAGGACATCTGCAAAGAGACCCAAAGCCTGGAACTCTAGCCGCTCAGGGCCCAGACTGTCAGGTGCAGAAGGTCCAGATGGAGTACCTTCTCCTGACTGATGGAAAGCAGGTCCAGGTGTGCTGGAAGACACCTCGGGAGCCTGTTGCTGAGGCTGAGGAGATCGAGGTACCCAAACTGGCATGGCCAGTCAGGAGCCACCAGGATCACCTGTGCCTTGTCCCTCCTGACTTTGAATAGCACCTCATGGATCAAGACAAGTGGAGAGAAGGCATAAAAGAGGGCTGGGGTCCACGGCCTTGAGAAGGCATCCCCCTGCAGTGAGCCCTGTTGGGGTGGGCACAGAACAGCCTCAGCTTTGTGTTCTCCCTGGAGGTGAACAGATCCACACTGATGCCCCACTGGAAGAAGAGACTGCGAACTACCTCCAGGTGGAGGGACCACTCGTGAGACACCTTGCCCACCTGGCTGAAGGCATCCACCAGCTGAATTGAGGCTCCTGCCACATGGATGGCAAGGAGATCTGCCTCAAGGCTGTGCATAAGGGGTCCAGATGCAGACAGCTTCCTTGCACAGAGGCAAGGAATGCATCCCACCCTGTTTGTTGAGGTAGTACATGGTTGTGGTGTTGTCCATCTGGACCTAGACCACTTAACCCCAGATAAACGCAGCAAATGCAGTCGGGGTTATCCGAACTGCTCGGAGCTCCAGCAGGTTGATGTGGCATCTGGGGTCCAGAGCCCATGGACTTTGTGTTCCCCCAGGTGGGCACCCTAGCCCATCAAAGAGGCATCGGTCATCAGGATGACCATCACCTCGGGGCAGACAAATAGGATCCCTTCCTGCAGATGTTCTGGGATGAGCCACCACTGGAGGGCATCCCACATCCTCTGGGTCACCATGACCAGCTGATTGAAGTAACCTTTGCGCTGAGTCCACTGGCTGGCCAGCGCCCACTGGAGGGAGCACTTATGTCAACTGGCCCATTGGACCACACTGGTGCAGGCCGCCATGTAACCCAGAAGGCACAGGAAGTCCCGGGCAGGGCACAAGTGCCCAACCAGAAATGATTGGTCAAAGCAGGAGAGAACCTCCACCCTGTCTGCCGGGAGCCAAACTCGGGCACGAGACGAGCAATGCCCTGATAAAACTGATCACCTGCGAGGGACTGAGTTCTGACTTGGCCTCATTAACCAAGAGGCTACAGTCGATGCAGGTCTGGAGGGCCAGGTCCTGGGACTGCGCCACCACCAGTCTGGAGGGACCTGCTATCAGCCAGTCGTCCAGGTAGGGGTACACTCGGACCCCTCTGCACCTCAGTTAAGCTGCCACCACTGCTATGCATTTGGTGAAGACCCTGGGGGCCAAGAAAAGGCTGAAAGACATGGCTTAGAACTCATAAAGGACACCCTCTGCTCGAAAGCGGAGGAACCTTCGATGGGATGGACAGATCGGAACGTGAAAGAACGTGTCCTGAAGATCCAGTGAGCAAAACCACGTTTTGCACCAGAGATGGTATGATCTGGGACAGAGTTACCATCCTGAAGGTGCGGGACCTGAGGAATTTGTTCAGGTCATGCAGATCTAGAATGGTGCACCAGCCCCCCCATCCACTTTGGCACCAGGAAGTACCCGGAGACATACCCTGGGTGTTCTGGAGGATCCACAACTCTGACCATGACCTCCATGCAGAGGAGCTGGGCTACGGCGTTTCAAAGAGCTAACCGAGTGTCTGCGGATACCAAGTCCTCCAGAGGGGCGCGGGCTCAACTTGGAGGGTACTGCTCAAATTCCAGAGGCAGACCCTGACCAACCACTTCCAGAACCCACCTGTCGGTGGTAACAGCGGACCAGGCAGAAAGGATGTGGTCGAGCCGGCCCCCACAGGAGGACCCAGGGGAGGCATGATAGGTATGAGGGTGGCAGCCCCATCCCGTCACTGAGCAGGCTTGGAGGAGGATCGAGCCAAGGAGCCACCGAGCCCCTTCCCTTCAGGCTTTTGGAACACCAAGGCCACGGACTTGGCCCGAGGTCACCAGGACTAAGCCTGCTGGCCAGACTGATGCTGGCTGGTTTGGCTGCAGGGGTGGAGAGCCAAAAGGGTTTGTGCTTCTGCTGCTTAGAGCCCTTGTTGTCCTTCTGGATGATGTCACAGAGTCCAGGGTGGCACTGTACTTTTCAGTGCGCAGGAGGTGACCCTCCACACAAGGCCCAAATAGGTCGGTGCCCAAAAAGAAGGGAACCTCTGCCAGCTTGTGCTGGGTATCTGCCGTGAAAGTTGAGATCCGCAGTCAAGTCCTATGGTGCATGGCAACCACGGCCGCCACTGAGCGAGCACAAGAATCACCAACATCCAGAGCCATCTGGAGTTGCTGTTCTGCCACTGCCCTACCCTGGTCTCGGACCTGTTTGATCGTGGTCTGAAGGGCCACAGGAAGGTGAAAGATCACCTCATCTGGGGAGTCTAATAAGGCGTGAGAGAAATGTGCCATCAAGACAGCCAAGCTCACCTGACGGAGACCTAGTGAGGAGGCAGCATAGACCTTTTTTGGCCGAATGGTCCAATTTCTTGGACTTCTTGTCCAGTGGTCTATCGACACCCCCGGTATTGCCCGAACACCGAAATATGGAGTCAGCCACCAACCCCTCAGTCCAGGGATGCTCTGTGAACCCTGAAAGGGTACTGGTGGCCACCGCATACTTGCGGGCCATCCGGGCCGAGGGCGCAGGGCAAGAACCATGGTGCTGCCAAAGCTCCAGGGCAGGGCCAACAATGGCCTTTGCCACTGGGAAGGCCTCTGTAGGAGAATCCCCTTTGTGCAGAATTTCTGTGAGGGACATTAAGCCCACTTTTGGACAGGCCCCAGCTTCATCCTCGTAGATTCGGAAATGAGCCGAAGAATGCCTATGGATGAAGTAGGGCCTTTGTATGTGGAAATGATCCTTAATCGACTCTGCATCTAGTGGACAGGAGTGCAAAGAGGAATCCTCAGACTCCGAGGAGTCTGCATAAAGCAGGCAGCCACCTGTGTCACCCACAACCCGCCATGGACAGTCAGGCATAAGGGTGACCGACAGCCAACGGGGGAAGTCCCTTGGCTGGCAGAGACTCCTTAATTGGAGCTCCAGCCGCTGGCTGTTTAGTTGGCGACTCCACCATGATCAGCGGAGAAGCCTGCTTCGGCCTAGCCAACAGGTTCTGAACTGGCTCCGCTGGGGGAGGAGCAGTATTGACTGGCCCCACCAAGGGAGTCAGCGTCGGCCTTTCAGGCAACAGCCATGCAGTGGCCAGGGTGGTAGCTGGTGTCAGCTTCAGCCAGGACAGAACCAGCTGTTGCCACATAAGGTCTTCGTAGCATCAATGCAATTTGCGCTTAAGCCTCTCCTCACCCGAGGAGGACAAAAATGAGTAGCGGTGGCGCTGCTTACCATGGTGTCAAGACTGAGACCACCGATGTCAGCAGGACCTGCTTGATCCCGAAGTCGAAGATGACCAACACCTCGGCCATCGGTGGTGCCGACGGGGGGCCTTGGAAGGAGCCGGGGAGATCAGTGGCACCTCATAGTCTTGGCTGATGACCAGCAGTTCCAGCTTCAGGCCCAGAAGCGTCAATGATGAATCTTCTATTTTTCCTTCTTGGACTCCTTCTTGTGTGAGCGAGAACTGTGCGACTCAGTGGGACCTTCTCCATTAGTTGAGAGGGACTGGCACAGCTTCTTGAAGGAGGCCGAATAGGTGGAGCCCAACTGGCGCAGAACAAAGACTGAGGCAGAAGAGGATTGAGCAGTGGCCTGGGCCACCTCCTCCTGAAAGGCCTTGAGCTGTTGTAACTGCTCAGTGGACCCCGCAGCCATGGAGACCACCCAATGGGCATCATTGGATTTGACCAGCAGGTATCATTTCTTCAGTCTGCCCAACTTCAGGCAGGCAGTGTGGTCGTCCTGAACACTAGGGTGGAACGACCGGCAAAAGTCACAGGCCTGCGGACTGTGATTGTGGCCCAGACACTAAACGCATGAGGCGTGAGGGTCTGTACAGGACATCTTCTGTCCACAAGGGCACCGGCAAAACCTGTGAATGGTCTTGTCCTCCATCACGGTCATAATCGAGGCGCAGACGGAACTTGAATGAGTTTTAAAGTAAGTTTTGG
Organism: Neoceratodus forsteri; assembly: GCA_016271365.2. Taxonomy (NCBI): domain Eukaryota; kingdom Metazoa; phylum Chordata; order Ceratodontiformes; family Ceratodontidae; genus Neoceratodus; species Neoceratodus forsteri. The sequence goes on from CM057453.1 coordinate 1,631,131,211, forward strand.
AAGTAAATCTGAAGATTTGAGTGTCAGGGCCTACTCAACGTGGGAGCGGTAAGGAGGGAACCTGAACCTTCCAGTGGAAAGGAAGATCTGGCATCATGGGGTGGAGCTGAGGGAGTTACCACCTAGGTGGGTGGTAAGAGCCAGCTTGAAGATGTTTCTGGCCAAGTCTTAAAGGGAAAGGCAACTGCCAGACAGTGTGGACAGAACAGCACATCCACATTCCTAGAATACACAAACACACACGCCCCATAATAATGCAAAACATCATGATATATCTATGCAAATCACATGAAAATTTAGGCTGGTTTCTCTACTGTAAGCAGGAATGCATGGTGCCAAAGGGCCTCTCTCACGATCTGCAAAGGATGAGCATACCTCTCAACCTTTTGCCACTGAAATGAGACAATGGCACTAAAAATGAGGGACACTGACCTACATAATGAGGGACACATCCCCAAACAAAGAGATACTAGCTCAGAACATTGTGTAAAACTTTGTGTTTACTTGTATAAAGTTTATTTTTGACTCAGCATTCCTCCTTAAAATCTGAATTACCAGCATGTTCTGTGTTGGCAGCACCTTTTCCATGAGGGACAGAGCAATTTTAAAGGGTAAAATGACGGACAGTTGAGAGATAGGAGGGAGAAAACAAAAGACACAGACACATTTCGTCCTACACATGATTCATCAGTGTGCCTCGTCTATATCTCAACTCAGGGGACAACGAACCACCTTAATGTGGTTTACTGGTTTGGGTCAAGGTGTGCCCAAAATAAGAAAGCAAACTAAAAAGACAAAGAACCTCAGCATAAAACCACTGAGGCGAGTGTTACCCAAAAAGGAACTGGTAACAAATCGAGGTTTTAATGAAATACAAAATCACACATACACCCATAATACAAAGCACCATGGGATATATATGCAAATCACCATGACATCTAGGCTGGTTCTGCTTTAAGCAGGAATGCATAGTGGCACAGGGCATCTCAAAATTCTGCAAAGGTGAGAAAAGAAGACACAAACACTTGTTTTGTCCTACACAGGACTCATCAGTGTGCCTCATCTGTATCTCACGCCACGGGAAAACAATACAAAGTAGGTAAAATCCGGAAATTCCCAAAGTCCATTATTGTTAGAGTCATGACATTAGTCTATGAAACCCAAGTGGTTATATCACAATCCTAAGGGAGATTGGGAAATTAAAAATCTGCAGCAGTTATGCCCCTCTCAACATATGCAAGTATGCTTACATACGATTAAAGGACATTTAATCTTCCTCCTCTAGTGAGGAAAGTTTGTTTCCAGCTCTACCAGCTGTGATCCCAGACTGTCTCAATTTTGTGATACAATGACCTGCTGCCTTGGAATTAGTAAATGTAAGTTTTACCATTATCATTTACTTACAACCTTGCAGGAAACCACAAATGGTATTCGCCATCCAACTCCCTCAGTTTTATCTAATGCTGTTGATTGCTTACTTTTTCATTCATGTAACATAGGACAGCTCTGGGGACAAAAAACAAACAAAAAAAAACAGTTCACTCACCTGTAGCTTAGTTCTAGGAGTGGTATATGGTTCACATCCACATTTTGGCAGCTCCCTTGGAATGGATGTTTTGAAACTAAGCTCTTCCCACCACCTTTGCATATATATCCCCTGCCAGCGCCCAGTGACATCTGATTTTTGTACGCTGGAAGCAGGGATCCACGTGCCACCCACCAGGGGAGGCCAGGTGGGTTGTGTGGATGTGAACCACATACCACTCTTAGAACTACGGTGACAGGTGAGCAACTTGCTTTTCTAGGGACAAGGATATGGTTCACTATCCACACTGACAGGCTCCTAGCAGTTCTCTGGGAGGGAAGGGCATGGTGCACACCCCTACTTGGTGAACAAAGACTGGAGAACCGAGGTCTAAAAACTGGCATTCCTGCGTGACTCAATGTTGATGTGGTAGTGGAAAATAAAGGTGCGCACCGACTTCCACGAAGCAATCCTGTAGGTTTTCTGGATAGGGACGCCCCTGGAAGCAGCCACTGAGGCAGCGTATGTCTGGTGGAATGAGCCCTAAGCCCTACAGAAGGCTGTCTACCAGCCAACCTACAGCAGAGGTCGATGCAGGAGGCGATACAGCTGACAATCATCCACTTTGTTGCTGGTCTGCCAGGCGCGGCTTCAGCGTGACAAACAGCTGGCAAGTCTGCCCCAAACTACAGCCATGTCCTCTACATAACAAGAGAGCACTCGCCACAGGTTCAGGGCATGGAGCCTGCAGTCTCCTCCAAAGAAGGGTCAGTAAAGTGTCCTGCTAAGATAATCACCTGGTTAAGGTGAAACTTCAATATCACCGTTGGGAGGAACTTTGGGTTGGGAAGAAGAACGACTGTCCCTGTGGAAGACCAGGTAGGGAGACTCCACTGATAGCACCTGGAGCTCCCCAATCTTTCTGACTGACATGATGGCCACCAGGAAGGCTGCCTTCCTATGACAGGTGTGACATCTCACACCTCTGCACTGGCTTGATAGGCTTTTACCAGCAGTACATCACATGGCAGAGGTGGTTCACGCACTGGAGGGGATAAGTGATCCAGGCCCTTGAAAAAGCATTCAACCACCTTTTCCTGGGACACCGTCGGCTTACCAACCAACACCTGGTAAGCAGAGACAGCTGCCAGGAGCACCTTAAGGGTTGTCGCCTGCACTCCCAACTGGTAAAGAGACACGACGTAATCCAGGATGGCAGGCAAGGGGATCAAGCTCCTTGCCCTGACACCAAATGGAAAAATCTCTGCCACTTGAAAGCATAGCATCTACAGGTTGATTCCTTTTGGGAGGCTTCCACAGCGTGGAGCCCCTCATCTGAGAGAGCCAAGGCGGGAACTCTAGCCCCTCAGGAACCAGGCCACGAGATGCAGGGACTGCAGGTCTGGGTGCAGGATCCTCCTCTGAAGTCTGATCAGCAGATCCGGGCAGACAGACAGTCACCATGGAGGTCTGCTGGTGAGGCTGAGGAGCTCTGGGTACCAGAACTGCCTCAGTCAGTCTGAAGCTATCAGGATCATGCATACCTTGTCCTTCCAGGCTTTGACCACAACCCTGTGGATCAAGGGGAAGGTAAGGAAGGCATACACAAGGCCTGGGGTCCATGCCATCTAAAGACATGCCTCAACAGTGTCCTGGACTGTATATATATATATATATATATATATGTGTGTGTGTGTGTGTGTGTGTGTGTGTGTGTGCACAAAATAGCCTTAAGTTTTGTGTTCTCCCAGGAAGCAAACAAATCCACTAGAGAAGTGCACCACAGGGAGAACAGGTGGTTCACCGCCTTCTGATACAGGGACCACTCATGCAACATCTCTCCAATCTGTGAGAACATCTACAAGCTGACTGTTCTCTTCTGTGACATGAATCACCAGGAGATCTGCATTCAGGCTGTGCATGAGGGCCGAGGTGTGAAGGGCCTCCTGACACAAGGGGCGTGAGTTCTGCCCAGCCTGTTCAGGAAGAACATGGTTGTGGTGTTGTCCCTCTGGACCTGTAAGATCTGACCTCTGATTAGAGGAGTGAGTTTCATCACTGCCAGCCGCACTGCACAAAGCTCCAGCAGGTTTATGTGGTGACTGGACTCCCTGGGTGACCAGAACCCAATGGGATTGGTGGCCCCCCCAGGTGCACTCCCAACCCCACCACAGAAACATCATTCATGAGCGTGATGGTCGGTTGTGGGCAAACAAATGGATTCCTTCCTCCAGGTGTTCCAGGATCAGCCACCACTGGATGGCATCCCATACTGACTAGGTCACAGTGACCAACTAGTCTAAGTGTCCTAAGCGTTGGGACCAGTGATATGGCCCAACTCCCACTGGAGGTTGTGCATCCATCAGCGGGCCCAACAGACCACACTGGTAGAGCTATATACCCCAGCAGCCTCAGGAAATCTCTGGCAGTGTGCGAGAGCCCAACCTGAAATGATCAGGCAAAGGAGGTAAGATACAGCGCCTGGTTCACAGGGAAGCGGCCCTTGGCCCACAGGAAGTTGAGTTCTGCCCCAATTAACTTTATCACCTGCTTCAGTACCAGTTCAGACTTGTCCAGGTTGACCAACAGGCTCAAGTCTCAACAAGTCTGGAGAGCCAGCTCTCTGGATCGCTCCACGGCTTCCCAAGATGGACTGGCTAACAGCCAGTTGTCCAGGTAGGGGTACACCCTGACCCCTAGGTGCCACAGGTGGACTGCCACCACTGCCTTGCACTTGGTAAAGACCCTGAGTGCCGAAGGGCGTGACCTGAACAGCACAGAACCCCTTCTGCTCAGAACTGGAAGTACTGATAGTGGGACTGATGAACTGGGATGTGGAAAAATGCATTTTGGAGGTCTAGGGAGCAGAACCACATGTTTTACTCCAGTGATGGAATTATCTGATTCAACTTGACTGTTCTGAACCTGTGTTTCCACAAGAAAACACAATTACATAAGAACATACTGTAACAGTAGATCTTCGAGAGGATCTCTTGCATCAGGCTACACCTGTAGAGCTACAGTTGCCAGGCACTAGGACCACATGGAAACTTTTCTAGCTAGCAGTCTATAAGGAGCCACCCACGATGAAGTCAGATGCAGCAACGTTCCTCCCACATAAGCGTGGGTGGCCCCGTGCACTCTCAGTTCTTTTCCCGTCAGAGATCCCCCCCCCCCAAACTGAGGATCTCCGGCTGAGGAATTGAGGGAAGCAGAGATTACCGCAAGAAGGGTAGGTGAGACAGAAGGTGAACCACCCTGGAGAGACAGACACAGACACAAGACAGCTTGAAAACCAAGGGGGATGGAGGGTGGGACAGCATGACCTGATGCAAGAGAGCCTCTCGAAGATCTACCATTATGACAAGTTCTTACATAACCACCATCTTTATCAAGGGTACCGTATCTTCTGCGTCAGGATACACCTGTACAATGAATCCCAAGCAGTTACAGAAAGAAACACAGTCTGGGTGGCTGAAGGCCTAAGACAGGAAGCCTTGAAGCACAGCGAGGCCAAAGCCTGCTCTTCTCCTAGAAGCAATGTCCAGACTGTAGTGTTTAGTGAAGCGTGGACTATACTCCAAGTTGCAGCAGCACAGATCTCTGCAGCTGAAACAGGCAACAGAAGTGGACATGCCTCTGGAGGAATGACCATGAACAACGCCAGGAAGTTCCTTACCATACTTCCTATAACAAAAAGTAATACAGCTGGCTAACCATTTGGACAGGCACTGTTTAGAAACTGGTATGCCCCCTTTCTCAGGGATGAAAGAAAGAAACAGCTGTGAGGGCTTCCTGTAGTCCTTCATACGGTGTGTACAGTAACAAAAATTCTATCAACATCTAAAGTATGGAGCAATGCTTCCTCTGGATTGGCACGCTCCGGATGATAGGTAGGTGGATGGATTGATTTAGAGTAAACTCAGACACCACCTTTGGAAGAAACTTAAGATTCATCCTCAAAGACACCCCGTCTTTGTGGAAAACCAAATAAGGGGGCTCACACACCAGAGTCTGAAGTTCGGAAATCCTTTGAGCAGAAGGAATGGCAACTAAATATAATGCTTTCCATGACAGAAAGCGTAGCTCTCATGTCGCAGTCGGCTCAAAAGGAGCCAAAGTGAGTTTCTCCAAAACAAAATTCAAGTCCCAAGGCAGGGCTGAATTATGGATAGGAGGCTTCAGATGGAGAATGCCTCTCAAGAAATTACAGAACACTTCTAGTTGTACCACCATACGGCCTTCAACAGGTATATGGAAGGCTGAATGGCTGACAGATGCACCTTAACAGAGAAGTATTGCAGGCCAAAATATGAAAGGGACAGCAGATACTCCAGAATCTGATTCACTGGACAAGAGAATGGGTCCAAGTGATGGGAAGCAGCCCATAAAGCAAAGCGTTTCCATTTCATGGAATAAGTGGTCATGGTGAAGGGCTTCCTCACGGCCACCAGGACATCAGCCACCTTTTCAGACACCCCAAATCCAGTCATGGTTATGTCTTCAAGAGTCAGTCATGGAGGTGCAGTGACTTGAGGTCTGGATGGTGCAGGGTACCCCGCTCCTGTGATAGCAAGCCTTTGCACAGGGGCCGAGGTACTGGGGGTTCCACCACCAGCTGCTGCAGTAAGAGGAACCAGATCTGGCAAAGCCAGAAGGAGGCAATGAGGATCAAGGTGGCCCCTTCTATCTGGAGCTTGATTAGCACCCTCTGAATCAGAGGAAAGGGAGGAAATGCATAGAGGAACCTCCCTTTCCATGAGAGGGACAGCACGTCTTGCCAGAAAACTCCAGGTTCTGGAGCGAGCGAGCAAGCAGAAACACGGCAGTTCTGCATTTGTGTGGGGATGCAAAAAGGTCCAACTCTGGACAAACCCACCTGTCGAACAGGTCTTGTACAGCAGAGGTCAGCAGCTCCCACTTATACATCCAAGACTGCGATCAGCTTAGCCTGTCTGCCAGGACATTTTGGACACCTGGAATATGGATGGCCAGCAGTCCCAGACCATGTTCTAGAACCCAGTAGCAGACCCTCATTGCTTCCTGACACAGAGGGTACTAATGGGTCCCCTCCTGTTTGTTGATGAAGTGAACTACACTGAAGTTCATCTGCACTAGAAGATGGCCCAGGGATAAATGGGTCTGGGACGCTTGTAAAGTACATAAGACAGCTCTCATCTCTAGGATATTGATGTGGAGGGCAGCCTCCACTCTGGACCATGTCACCCGAGTCTGGTGAGGTCCCAGATGGGCTTCCCAGCCTGACCCTGAATCATCTATGGTGAGAATCTGCTGAGGGGAAGGAATGAGGAAAGGAACCTCTTTCAACAGGTTGTTGGGTTCCATCCACCACAACAGCACCTTCTTGACTGGGGAGGAAACTAGAACCTGCTGTTCTAGGTCATCAGTATACTGATCCCACTGGACCCTTAGTGTCCACTGGGAAATCTATATGAGCAGCTTGGCCAAAGGCACCGTGACAATGGCTGCAGCCATAAATCCCAAGAGCCACAGAAAGGTTCTGGTCATGACATATCTGCTGTTGAAAAGTAGTTGGGCATGAGCCATCAGGCAGTCCACCCTTTCCCGTGGGAGGAACGCAAAGCCCTGGGCTGTGTCCAGTACCACCCACAATTTACTGGAGGCACTGGCAAGGGGGACAAGACTAATTTGGGCAGAATGAATGTGATTCCCATGGCATGGTCCAGAGTCAGGAGTAGCTCCCTGGACTGTGGTTTGATCAGTCAATCATCCAGATAAGGGAAGACCTGCAGCCCCTCCCTCCTGAGGGCCACTGCTACCACTGTCAAGCATTTGGTAAAAACCCATGGCACAGAAGATAAGCCAAACAGCAATGCATGGAATTGGTAGTGCTCAACCTACAACTGAAACTGAAAGTACTGTTAGTGGGGGGCACACACCATGATATGCAGGTATGCATCCTGCATGTCGAGGGAGAAGATCCAGTCTCCCTGGTGCAGCAGTGGTTGGAGGCTGTGTAATGTCACCATCCTGAACTTCTTGTACTGGATAAAGGAATTCAGATTCCTCAGATCTAGAATGGGCTGTAAATCCCCTGTGGATTTGGGGACCAGAAAGAAATAGGAATAGAACCACCTGTTCCTGTGATCTGTGGGAAAAGGTTCTGTAACCCTTTTTTTAGCAGTAGCATGCAGATTCCCCCCGCAACACTGGAATGTGGCCCGAGGGATAGCTTAAGTGAACTGGAGGTTGATCAGGAGGCCACTTCGGAAGTTCTAGAGTGTGGCCTTGTTCTATGAGCTGGGCATGGCGGGAATCAAATTTGGTCTGTACCAAGCAGGCCTTGTTCTAGGAGCTGCAGTACCCATATGTCTGTGGTAATCTCCTACCACCTGTCCAGGTGGAGAAAGAAGCGATCCCCTACCACCTCCTCCTGCAGTGCTGGAGGGTGGGGGCTGGCAAGGAGTCATGCTGAGGTGGCTCTGGCAGCCGAGGCGGCACCCTCTTCCTCTAGGGACTTTGCCAGAGGTAGAGGAGGGGACAGGCAGGGCTGCTGCTACCCGGCATTTGCCTTGGAGTTTGACCCCCTGCTTAGGCTTATGGAAGGCCCGATGAAAGGGCACTCTCTGGACACTTTTTGGCTTGGTGTGGTATAGTGTGTGAACGGACCACAGAGTCCTACCCAAGGCCTGCAGGTCCGAAAGAATGTCCTGCACGTTCACCCAAAGAGTTTATACCTCTGAAAGGGGCACTGAGGATGGACTGCTGCACATCTGCAACAAAGACAGGCACCCTAAGCCAAGTATGCTTTCTCAAGTAGATGACCACTGCTGCTGCCCTGGCTGAGGCATCCACAGCATCACAGGCAGACCATAAAAAACAGGTTACTCACCTGTAACAGTAGTTCTAGGAGTGGTATATGTTGTTCATCCACACTCTCTGGCATGTCCCTTTCCCCTTAAAATCTTGCCGGAAGTCTTCAAGCTGGCTCCTCCCACCCACCCGGGTGGTATATACCTCGGCTCTGCCCCATGACGCCAGATCTTAGCCCGCTAGAAGCAAGGTGATGCGCCTAAAACCGGGGAGGTCGGGTGGGTGCGTGTGGATGAACAACATATACCACTCCTAGAACTACTGTTACAGGTGAGTAGCCTGTTTTTCTAGAAGCGTGGATATGTTGTTCATCCACACTCTCTGGCAGACTCCTAGCAGTTCTCCGGGAGGAGGGAAGCAAGGTGCACATCCCTTACTTAGGAAACAGAGATTGGAGAACCGAGGCCCCAAAACCAGCATTGCGACATGACACCAGGTCGATGTGGTAATGGGTAATGAAGGTGTTTGTTGACTTCCAGGTAGCAGCCCGACAGATATCCTGGATAGGGATGTCCCTGGAAGCAGCCACCGATGCAGCAGTATGGCGGGCAGAATGAGCTCTTATCCCTCTGGGAGGCTCCTTGCCCGCCAACTCCTCAGCCTGAACCTATGCATGATGTACTCCATCTTGCAATAGTCCGTTTGGCTGCAGGTCTGCCAGAAGCGGCTTCAGCGTAGGTGACAAACAACTTGCAACCTCTCCCCGAATTCTCTGTCCTTGTATTAGGAGAGAGCACGTCTAAGGTCCAGAGTATGGAGCCTGTATTCGGCGTCCGAGGTGTAATTAGGGTAATATACCGGCAGAGTCAACACCTGGTTAAGGTGAAACTCAGACACCACCTTCGGAAGGAATTTCGGGTGAGGGCGCAGGACAACTTTGTCCCTGTGAAGGACCAGATAATGGGAGTCTACTAAGAACGACTGGAGCTCCCCTGTCCTTCTGGCTGACGTGATAGCCATCAGGAAGGCAGTCTTCCACGACAAGTGTGAGAGTTCACACTTGCGCATGGGTTCGAATGGCTTGCCCATGAGCTTTGCCAAAACCAGCAGAAGATCCCACAGAGGTGGAGGTTCACGCACCGAAGGGGATATGTGATCCAGGCCTTTGAAAAAAGCACCCGACCACTGTCTTCTGTGCCAATGTCGACTGACCGGCCCGCGCCAGGTAAGCAGAGATGGCTGCCAGGTGCATCCTAAGGGTCGATGACCGAAGACCCCCTTTGGAGAGAGACCAAAGGTAGTCTAAAATGATAGCCACAGAGCAGGATAAGGGGTCCAGACTCTTACCCTGACACCAAATGGAAAACCTTTTCAATTTGAAGGCATAACATTTCCTGGTCCATTCCTTATGAGATGCCTCCACCAACGGCGTAGACATCCTCGGAAAGATCCAAAGCCTGGAACTCTAGCCGCTCAGGAACCAGGCTGTGAGGTGCAGGGATTGAAGGTCCGGGTGGAATACCTTCCCCTGGTTCAATGATATCAGGACTGGGCGTATACAAAGCCGTTCCGGGGCCCTGCAGCTGAGACTGAGGAGATCTGGATACCAGAACTGGTGGGGCCAATCTGGGGCTACCAGGATCACCTTCACCTTGACCCTCCTCACTTTGAGTAACACCTTGTGGATCAAGGGAAATGGAGGGAAGGCATAGAGGAGGCCTGGGGTCCAAGGCCTCGAAAAGGCATCCCCCTGCAGCGAGCCCTGCTGAGGGGGGCGGGCATGGTACAGCCTCAGCTTGGTGTTCTCCCTGGAGGCAAACAGGTCTACCAACAGTTTGTCCCAATGGGAGAACAGACGGTAAGCTACCTCTGGATGGAGAGATCACTCGTGGGATGTCTGACCTATGCGGCTGAGAGCATCCGCCAGTTGGTTCGAGACTCCTGCCACATGGATGGAAAGGAGATCCACCTCCAACCAGCTGATGAAGGTCCAGATCCAGAGCGCCTCCTTGCATAGCAGACGGGAGTGCATGCCGCCCTGTTTGTTGAGGTGGTACGTGGTCGTGGTATTGTCCGTCTGGACTTGAACCACTTGACCCCGGAGCTGAGGAGTGAAAGTTGACAGTGCCAGTCTGACTGCTCTGCGCTCCAACAGGTTGATGTGGCAATGGGACTCCTCGGGGGACCAGAACCCGTGGGCTCTGTGGTCCCCCATGTGGGCTCCCCAGCCCATGAGAGAAGCATCGGTCATAAGGACGACCGTCTGCTCGGGGCGGACAAACGGAATCCCTTCCTGCAGACGACTTGGGACGGTCCACCATTGGAAAGCGTCCTACATCTTCTGGGTGACAGTGACCAGCTGGTTGAAAAGACCCTGATGCTGAGTCCACTGAGTGGCCAGCTCCCACTGGAGGGGACGCATGTAAACCTGGCCCAAAAGACCACTAAGGTGCACGCCGCCATGTAACCCAGAAGGCGCAGGAAGTCCCGGGCAGGGCGCAAGTGCCCGACCAGAAATGACTGGGCAAAGGAGGAAAGAACCTCCGCCCTGTCCGCCGGAAGCCGAGCTCTGGCTTGACGAGGGTTGCGCTCCGCCCCAATAAAGCCCATCACCTGAGAGGGCATGAGTTCCGACTTGGTCTCACTGATCAGGAGGCCTAATTGGGAACAGGTTCGGAGGGCCAGGTCCCTGGACCTCTCCACCTCCTGCAGGGAGGAACCCGCCAGGAGCCAATCATTGAGGTAGGGGTATATGCGAACCCCTTGACGCCGCAGATGGGCTGCCACCACTGCAATGTATTTGGTGAAGACCCGAGGGGCTGATGATAGGCCGAACGGCATGGCTCGGAACTCATACAGGGTCCCTTTGACCCTGAAGCGGAGGAACCGCTGGTGGGACGGACGGATTGGGACGTGAAAGAACGTGTCCTGTAGATCCAGTGAACACAACCACATGTTTCGCTCCAGAGATGGTATGATCTGGTTTAGAGTTACCATCTGGAAGGTGCGAGACCTCAGATACTGATTCAGGTCGTGGAGATCTAGGATGGGGCGCCAACCCCCTGTCTGCTTGGGCACCAGGAAGTACCTGGACATGAAACCTGGGTCTGCAGGAGGATCCGGCACTGGAGCTACCGCCTCCTTGTGGAGGAGCTGAGCAATGTCGCCCCGAAGGGCCGACTGAGCGCCAACAGAGATCCTTTCCTCCCGTGGGGCACGGGCGCGGCAAGGAGGGTACTGCTCAAACTCTAGAGGCAGCCCCTGACCAACCACTTCCAGGACCCACCTGTCCGAAGTGATACCAGACCAGGCAGAAAGAAAGTGGAGGAGCCGGCCCCCCACGGGAGGACCCACAACTGGTATGACGGAAGTAGGGTTGGCCACCCCTGACCCGTCACTGCGCAGGCTTAGAGGAGGAAGAGGAGGCTCCTGGACCGGCATCTCGGCCTCCTCTGTGGGGCAGTTGGGGACCCTGCTTGGGCCCAGGGTGCCAAGCTTGAGCCTGCTGTTGCTGCTGCTGATGCTGCTGACCTCCCTGATAGGAGGGCTGTCTAACCACAGGGTAAGAGTGCCGAAAGGGCTTCTTCTTGCACTTCTGCTGGTTCTTGCCCGAAGAACCTTTTGCAGAGGTAGCATCCAAGGTGGCACTGGACTGCTCTATGCGCTGGAGGTGACCTGCCACTCCGGGACAAGGAAGGGTGTGTCAGCTAATTTATGCTGAGTATCCGCAGGAAAAGAGGATAACTACAGCCATGCCCTCCGGCGAGTGGCCACTGCAGCTGCTAAGGAGCAGGCACAGGAATCTCCAATGTCCAGGGCCGTCTGGAGCTGCTGTTTCACAACAGCATGGCCCTGGTCACGGACCTGCTTAACCGTGGTCTGCATATCCGCTGGGAGATGAGGGAGGACTTCATCTAGTGACCCCAAGAGGGCATGAGAGAAGTGTGCCATGATTACAGCCGAGCTGGCCTGACGAAGGCCCAAGGATGAGGCCGCATATACCTTCCAGGCAGAATGGTCCATATTTTTGGACTCCTTGTCTGGAGGGCGGTCAGTATCCACTGAGCTACCCGTGCGCCAAACACTGAGGCAGTCACAAGGCTCTCGGCCGAGGGATGCTCAGTGAAGCCCTAAGGACCCCATGGCATGTGCACTTCTACGAGCCATGCGGGCAGGACGGAGCGGGCAGGAGGCAGGGCACTGCCATAGCTCAAGGGCCGAGCCAACAATGGCTTCGGCCACTGGGAAGGCCTCCGTCGGGGTATCCCCCCTCTTAAGGATATCCGTGAGATGATATTCCGCCTTCTTTTGGATAGGCTGCAGTGGCATACCCGTGGACTCAGAAATGAGTCTAAGGATGTCTTGGAAGGAAGAAGGACCTTCCTCCAGGCCTGTCACTGACAACTCATCATCTCATCATCAGGGTGTGAGTGAAGACCTGTGGTATCCGAGTCTGAGGAGTCAGGATACAGGGGTCTCCAGCCTACGTCCCCTTCAATGCGCCTAGGGCGATCAGGAACTACAGTGATGGACAGGCGACGGGGCAAGCCTGTATCTGCCATTCCTGCTTTGAGAGAGCCCCTCCCTGAGGCTGCTTAGGCGGTGGTTCCACCAGAATTGGTGGGGAGACTGGAACAGGCTGAGCAGGAATGCGTGCCGGTCCTGCCGGAGGGAGAACCGGAGTTCTCAGTACCAGAGGAGTCGATGTCGGCCAAAGAGGCTGGGACCAAGTAATGGCCGGTGTAGCCAGAGTAGCCGGCTTCTGACCGGTCAGAATTAGCTGTTGCCATATGAGGTCCTCATAACGTTGACAGAGCTTCCGTCTAAGTCTCTCCTTGTCCGAGGAGGCTGACGAACGGTGGCGGCACCTCTTCCGGGAGTGTTTATGACCCTTTTTCGGTTTCTCGACCGATGGGGTCCTACTCCTCGATCAAGACCGATGGTGTCGGCTCAGTCGATCGGGAGAGGCCAGATTCGGTGAAAACCGAGGATCCGGCTCCTGTCCCTTGATCGGGATGCCCGCAGGACAGGTCTCCTCATCGGGGAAAGAAAGGATGGGCGTCCTTTCCAAAGAGTCATCGAGCGGGGTCGGCGACAATGGCTCGATCAGGTCGAGAGAAATCTCGGCCAGTTCTGCCGTATCCTCGGCCTTGGTGCCTTGGCCTGACGGAAGGTCCAAGAAGCCGGCGGCCGAGGAAGTGATCTCAACTGAGGCCGAGACCGCCTGGTCCTGTGAATGGGACCGCTCTCGGTCCCAGGAATGTCTTCTTTAGCCAAAAGAAGAAGATTTGGGGTTCTTGTCCCTTTTCTTGGGGTGGGAGGAGTGCGAGCCTGAGGGCACCTCACCCTTGGTAGGGAGAGACTGGCACAGCTCGCGAAAGGACCCAGTAAAGGTGGAGCCCAGGTAGAGTGGCACGAAAAAACTTCGGCTGGCCGAACCTTGGGCAGCTTTCTCTTTGAAAGCCACCATCTGTTCGAGCTGCTCAGCGGATCCTGCGGCCGCTGAAACCGCCCACCTGGCCTCCTTCGATTTCACCGGTGGATTGCGAAGCTCTGGTCTCCTAGCTGTAGGCGCGCCTTGTGATCGTCCAGGATGTTGGGATGGAAGGCCAGACAGATAGTGCAAGCAGTGGTGTCATGCACGGCACCCAAGCAATAAACGCACGAGAGGTGGGGATTGTTGCGAGACATTTTTTTGTCCGCAAGGACACTGGTGAAAACCGGGGGATGACTTGTCCTCCATGTCCGATGCGCTTGGATCGGATTCGTAAACTCTTACAAGTTTTAAAGAAAGCAAATGCGGCGAAAACCACTGATTAGACTCCAGGGCATATAGTACTTGTAAAAGTAGCACGAGGGAAGCTGAATCTTCCAGGGGAAAGGAAGATCTGGAGTCATGGGGTGGAGCCAAGGTATATAACACCCAGGTGGGTGGGAGGAGCCAGCTTAAAGACTGCAAGATTTAAAGGGGAAAGGGACATGCCAGAGAGTGTGGATAAACAACATATCCACGCTCCTAGAAAATATGCTTGCCAACGTCGGCCCCAGACTGGAGGGCCTTAAGGAGTTCCTGCCTCTTGGAACCCTCCAGGAGAGCCCAAGCCACAACCTTGGCCTTCTTCCAGAGCATTCTGAAATCTGACCATGTGGTCCACGTAATTCAAGACCCTGATGGCCAGTGTAGCTGAAGCAAAAGTCCTCTTTCCTATGAGGTCCAGCTTTCTGGACTCCTTATCGGGAGGAAGAGAGCCGAGACACTTAGGCTTCTTGGTTCTATCATGGACAGCATTTATTTCCACACAATCTGCCTTAGGTTACTCAGCAAAGTATGGTTCCCCTGATGGAGCTTGGTACAATTTTTCCACTTTTCTGGGCATGGCGGGGATCAAATCTGGTCTGTACCAAGCAGTCAAAGTGGCATCTTTAAAGGCTGCTATGAGGGGAGGAGAATCTGGCAACTCTAGGTACTCTGTCAGATTCCTCTGATGACATCCTGCTCTTCAGCGTCGAACCCCATCACCGTTTGTAACTGCATCATGACCAAAATAAAAGAAGGATCATCGCAGGGACCTTGGGATATAGCTGACAGAGTCCTCACCCCCAGAAGAGACAGTGGAGTCAGAAAGGGGGGCAGGGGCTACCCGCCCCTTCATCGTCACCCTTGTTATCATCCTCATCCTCCCAGGGGAGGAAGTCAGGATGGTGTTCTTCCTCACACTAGGGTTTGAGATTGGCAATGATGGCGCTGAGGAGCGGGAATGAGCCGGGCGCGTCACTGTCAAAGGCACAAGAGTAGACCTAGTAGGCCTCAGCATCATCAGCCCCGAAGGAGGAGGAAGCTGGTGCATGAACTCCCAAAGGGAGTAAAGCATGATCGAGACATTGAAAAAAGGCATTATTGGAATGCCTAGTGGCGCCAGTGTGAGAACCCGGGGTCCCAGCGCTGGGAGGACTGGCTGCGACATCGATGGCGGGGGCTGAGGCTGGGCATTGAGGAGCCGACCTGGGATGTCATCGGGGTGACGGGGAAGGCTGGGTCCCCGATGTCAAAGTGGAGGCCATGGTACAGGCCAAGGAAGTTGCCGGAGAAGTCGGGAGCCCTGCTGACGGCCCACCACTGCACAAATCTTAGCCAGCATAGCTCCCTGGCTGGAGGTCCATGGAGAATAGGGCCCAGATGGTCGGCTGGGGCGAGGTGAAGCCCAATGCTGACTCCTTGGAAGCTGGAGTGTGGGAGGCAGAAGGGACCACTGCTGAAGCGGACAACTCTGCAGCAGATGATGTTCAAAGCGGCGAATGCAAGCGAGCTGAGGAGGATCATTCCTTACTGTGGTCCTTTTCCCTGTGTTTGTGCTTTCTGGTTGACTTGTCCCAGGCCTTGAAGGACTGAGAGCCCAAGGACGAGGAAGCGGAGGAGCTTCTGGCCTGGAGTTCTTTCTCCATTAGGGTGACATTTTGTTTAAGCAGGTAGCTTTTGAGGGTCTTCAGGAGGTGCATCCGGGTAGCCTGGTTGAACCTGCGGCAGACCTCGCAGGCTTGAACAATGTGGTTCAAGCCTAGGCAGCAGACACAGGCATCATGGTCATCCTTATCAAAGATCTTCTGGCCACTGTCACAGAAGCGGAAGAGTTTTTCAGAAGCGTTAGACAAACAGAAGAACTCAAAATCACTTTAAAATAAAGTGATCACAAAAACTAGGGTGAGAAAAGAACAAAAAGTTAGACAGGAAAATTGGCAGTCGACTAAAGCAGCAGTGTCTCCGTGGAGTCTGATGTGCACAGGTTGACTGCGGCAAAGGAATTGAGAGGGCACAGGGCCACCCATGCTTATATGGGAGGGACATCGCCATGTCTGACATCGTCGTGGGTGGCATCTTGTAGACTGCTAGTTAGAAAAGTTTCTGTGTGATCCTAGTACCTGGTGGCTGTAGTTCTACAGGTGTGGCCTGATGCAAGAGATACCCTTGATGAAGATCTAGTTCAGATCGTGTAAATCCAGTATGGGAAGCCAGCCGCTGTTCCTTTTTGGATCGGGGGCCCAGGAAAGAGGTTATTGTCCCATTTGCAAGCAGCTGAGTAATGTCCTCCCGAAGGGCAGACTGTGTCCTGCGACACCCTGGACTCCCGAGGGATGTGGAGGCGGTAAGGAAGGAGAGCAACCTTCTGCCCACTATGTCCAACACCCACTTGTCCATTGTGATAGAGGACCAACATGGCAAGAAATGATGTAGCTGACCTGCAATGAGCAGTGCAGACAGGGACAAGACAGGTAGAGGGATTATACCACCTGACCCATCACTGGGCAGCTTTTTTGGGGGCACCAATGGCTGCAGCCAGAGGGGCATGACTACTCCTGCCCTCTCCTTTCTTAGGAGCCTGGACCCCAGACTCTGGATTAGGGTGCCAGGCCTGGTAGTGCACCTCCTGGGGCTGCTGCTGAGGAGGCTGTGGCTGTAAGGACGGAAATACAGGTTACTCACCTGTAACAGGAGTTCTAGGAATGGTATATGTTATTCATCCACACTTCAAGGCAGGTTCCTTGCCGCTTTAAATCTTGCCGGAAGGTCTTCAAGCTGGCTCCTCCCACCCACCCGGGTGGTAAAACTCTCGGCTCCACCCCATGACGCCAGATCTAGCCCGCTGGAAGTCAGGTTGTGCGTGAAGTCGGGTGGGTTATGTGGATGAACAACATATACCATTCCTAGAACTCCTGTTACGGCTGAGTAACCTGTATTTCTAGGGACATGGATATATTGTTCAATCCACACTTCATGGCAGACTCCTAACAGTTCTCCGGGAGGAGGAAGGCAAGGCGCACACCCCCTATTTAGGAGACAAGGACTGGAGAACCGAGGTCCCAAAACCAGCAACCCGGCGTGACTCAAGGTCGATGTGGTAATGGGTAATGAAGGTGTGTGCTGACTTCCAGTTAGCAGCCCTGCAGATTTCCTGGATAGGGACGTCCCTGGAAGCAGCCACCGATGCAGCGGTATGGCGGGTAGAATGAGCTCTTATCCCTTTGGGAGGCTCCATGCCCGCCAACCTGTAGCAGAGATCTATGCAGGAGGTGACCCACCTGCCTATCATCCGCTTGGCTGCAGGTCTGCCAGGTGCGGTTTCAGCGTAGGTGACAAACAGCTGGCGAACCTCTCCCCGAACTTCAGCCATCCGCTCCTTACAATAAGAGAGCGCTCTTCTAGGGTCCAAAGTATGGAGCCTATATTCGGCCTCCGAGGTGTGATTGGGGTAGAACACCGGCAGAGTCAACACCTGGTTAAGGTGAAACTCCGACACCACCTTCGGAAGGAATTTCGGGTGGGGGCACAGGACAACCTTGTCCCTGTGGAAGACCGGATAGGGAGACTCGATGGAAAACGCATGGAGCTCTCCCATCCTTCTGGCTGACGTGATAGCCACCAAGAAGGTAGTCTTCCATGACAGGTGGGAGATGTCACACCTGTGCATTGGTTCGAATGGCTTGCCCATGAGCTTAGCCAATACCAGCAGTAGATCCCATGGAGACGGACGTTCTCGCACCAGAGAGGATATGTGATCAAGGCCTTTGAAAAAGCGCCTGACCACCTTCTCCTGCACCACCGACTGCTTCCCTGCCCGCGTCCGGTAAGCAGAGATGGCTGCCAGGTGCACCTTAAGGGTCGTTGACCGAAGCCCTAGCTGAGAAAGGAATGACAAGTAGTCCAGAATGCTTACCAAAGAACAGGAGGAAGGGTCCAACCCCTTACCCTGACACCAAATGGAGAATCTCTTCCATTTGAAGGCATAGCATTTCCTGGTCGACTCCTTACGGGATGCCTCAACAACGTTAAGGACCTCTTCGGAAAGACCCAAGGCCTGGAACTCTAGTAGCTCAGGAACCAGGCCATCAGGTGCAGGGATTGAAGGTCCGGGTGGAGAACCTTCCCCTGGTTGACTGAGATCAGGTCCGGGCGGGCTGGGAGCCGCCTCGGGAGCCTGGAGCTGAGGCTGAGGAGATCTGGATACCAGAACTGGCGGGGCCAGTCTGGGGCTACCAGAATCACCTATGCCTTGTCCCTCCTTGCCTTGAGAAGCACCTTGTGGATCAAGGGAAATGGGGGAAGGTGTAGAAGAGGCCCGGGGTCCACGGCCTCGAGAAGGCATCCCCCTGCAGCGAGCCCTGTTGAGGGGGGTGGGCATGAAACAGCCTCAGATTCGCATTCTCCCTGGAGGCAAACAGGTCCACCTGAGGCGTGCCCCAGTGGGAGAACAGATCATGTACTACCTCCGGCAGGAGAGACCACTTGTGAGATGCAGCCCCTATCCGGCTTAGGGCATCGGCCAGAGTGTTGGAGGCTCCTGTCACATGGATGGCTAGGAGATCTGCCTCCAGGCTGCGCATGATGGACCAAGTGCGGAGAGCTTCCTTGCACAGGTGCATGGAGCGCATCCCGCCCTGGCGGTTTAGGTAGTACCTGGTCGTGGCACTGTCCGTCTGGACCTGGACCACTTGACCCCATACAAACAGAGCGAAAGCGGTGAGGGCTAGACGGACCACTCGAAGCTCCAGCAGGTTGATGTGGCATCGGGACTCCAGAGGGGACCAGAGGCCATGCGCTCTGTGCTCCCCCAGTTGGGCACCCCAACCCATCAGAGAGGCGTCGGTCGATAGAGAGACCGTTGGCTTGGGGCGGACAAACGGAATGCCCTCCTGCAGATGAGCTGGAACGATCCACCACTGGAGAGCGTTCCGCATCTCCTGGGTCACTGCCACTGGCTGGTCCAAGGACCGGAGCACTGTGACCACTGGCTGGCCAGCCCCACTGTAGGGGCGCACGTGTGCCAGCGGGCCCAACGGACCATGCTGGTGCAGGCCGCCACAGGGCCCAGGAGGCGCAGGAAGTCGGGCAGGGCGCAATTGCCCAACCTGAAATGACTGGGCAAAGGAGGAAAGAACCTCGGCCCTGTCCGCCGGGAGCTGTCATCTAGCTCGAAGAGAGTCGAGCTCTGCTCCGATGAATTGAATCACCTGCTTTGGCATGAGTTCCGACTTGGCCTTGTTGATAAGGAGGCCAATCTGAGAGCAAACCTGGAGGGCCAGATCACTGGACTGCTCCACCTCCAGTCTGGAGGAGGCCGCAATCAGCCAGTTGTCCAGGTAAGGGTACACCTGGACCCTTCGGCGCCACAAGAATGCTGTCACCACTGCCAGGCATTTGGTGAAGACCCTGGGAGCTGGAGAGAGGCCGAAGGGCATGACCCGGAACTCGTAAAGGGACCCCTCTGCTCTGAAGCAGAGGAATCGCTGGTGGGACGGACGGATTGTGACATGAAAGAACGCGTCCTGGAGATTCAGAGAACAGAACCACACGCCTCGTTCCAGGAATGGAATGATCTAAGCCAGAGTGACCATCCTGAAGGGTCAAGACCTTAGGAACCTGTTCAGGTCGTGCAGGTCTAGAATGGGGCACCAGCCCCCAGTCCGTTTCAGGACCAGGAAGTACCTGGACACAAACCCTGGGTCTGGTGGAGGATCCGCCACCTCCCTGATCACCTCCTTCTGGAGGAGCAGGGCAATGTCGGCTCAACGGGCTGACAGAGAGGCTGCGGATCCCATAGCCCCCAGTGGGGCGACGGCTTGGAAGGGCGGGGCCTGCTTGAACTCTAGAGTCAGACCCTTTCCTACAACTTCCAACACCCAGTGGTCCGTGGTGATAGCGGACCAGGCGGAAAGAAAGTGGCAGAGCCGTCCCCCCATGGGGGGAACCCAGGGGGCAGCGACGGGGCTGGGGGTGACACCTCTCAACCCGTCACTATGCAGGCTTGGAGGAGGGACCAGCCGAGGGGCCTCCCGGGCCTTTTCCTCCCGGCTTCCTGCTGGAGGAAGCTGCAGGCTTGGCTTTGGGGTGCCAAGTGCAAGCCTGCTGGCCCTGATGCTGGTGTTGCTGGGCCGGATGTGCCGCAGGGGCAGAAGGGTGAAAGGCTTCCGCTGCTGCTGGTGGCCTTTGTCCTTCTGGGCAGACATGCCGAGTCAAGGTGGCACTGGACTTCTCGATCCTCTGGAGATGGCCTTCCACCCCGGGCCCGAACAAGTCGGTACCCAGGAAGGGGACGTCTGCCAGCTTGTGCTGGGTATCTGCTGTGAAGGTGGAGATCCGCAGCCAAGCTCTGCGGCGCATGGCCACTGCGGCCACTACTGACCGGGCACAAGAGTCTCCAATACCCAGAGCAGTTTGGAGCTGCTGCTTTGCCACCACCCTTCCCTGATCCTGCACCTGCTTGATCGTAGTCTGGAGGTCAGCCAGGAGATGAGGGATCACCTCATTCAGGGAGCCCATAAGGGCGTGGGAGAAGTGTGCCATCAGTACGGCCGAACTGGCCTGACAGGGGCCCAGGGAGGATGCAATGTACACCTTACACCCAGCATAGTCCAGCTTGTTGGACTCTTTGTCGGGAGGCTTGTCCACATCCCTGGTGTTCCGGAATGCCGGACAACACTATCGGTTACAAGCCCCTCCGCAGAGGGGTGCTCCAAAAAACCGGACAGTGAGCCAGTTGAGACTGCATACTTCCTGGCCATCCTGGCCGAAAGAGCAGGACAAGAAGCTGGTCGCTGCCATAACTCCAAGGCTGGGCCAACAATGGCTTCAGCCACCGGAAAGGCCTCCGTGGGAGAATCCCCTCGGTCCAGTATCTCCGTGAGGGGATACTTGGCCCACTTGGACACGGGTTCGAGCTGCATCCCAGTAGACTCTGAGATGAGCCTAAGCAGACCCATGAACGAGGACAGGCTCTTGCCCACCGACTGTCCCCCAGTGGACTCCAGGTCAAGAGGCCTGGAGAACAGGGAAGAATTGTCATCAGACTCCCAGGAGTCTGTGAACAGCTGCCTAGGGCCTGAGCCACCCTCCACCTGCTGAGGATGGTCAGGAGTGAGGGTGACCGACAACCGATGGGGCAGCCCCTGACCCTACCAAGGATCCTTGGTCGGAACCCAGATTTAGGCTGTGGAGGTGGGGGTTCCACCACAATAGGTGGCGCAGCTGGTTTCAGCCGAACAACTGGCGCTGGTTTGGGCTCCTTGACAACCATGAGGGGTTGTTTCGGCCTCTCAGGTGACAGCCACTTAATGGCCAGGGAAGGCGATGGGGTTGGCTTGTTCCCGGTCAGAAGGAGCTGCTGCCACATCAAGTCCTTGTAGCGTTGACGCAATTTGCGCTGAAGCCTTTCCTCTAAGGAGGAAGAAGACGAGGATGAGTGGCGCCGCCGCTTTCCTCTGTGCCGAGACCAAGACCGCCAGTGTCGGTGGGATCGGCTGGACCGAGAGAAGGTCCACGACCGAGACCGTCGGTGTTTCCGAGGGTGGGTCTGGGAGGGAGCGGGGAAAACCCATTCCTCCCTCGGCTTGGGAACCTTAACCGGGGACTCTGGCACAGGAGGCGCAGGCAAGTCCTCGGTTTCCACCGGGGGAACCGGTGAAGAAGGTTGTCGGCTTCTCCAGTCAACAGCCCGTCCGACAGGTCGAAAAATCTAAATCCGGCATCGTGAGTGTCTCGGCCGGCTGACCTGACAGGGACACCATGAAGCCAGAGGCCTTAGCCGCAACCTCAACTGAAGTCGAGTGTCGACTGTCCAGGGAAGGGGACCTCTCCCTCGAACGCCGACGGTGGGACTTACCCTTGGAGTCCTTCTTCCTGGACCAAAAGGAGTGTCCCGATGGACCCTCACCTTTCGTGGAGAGGGATTGACAAAGCTCCTTAAAAGAAGCCGCATAGGAGGCGCCCAAGGAGAGCGGGATAAGTGCCGCGACCGAGGAGGACTAAGATGTGGCCTGGGCCGCCTCCTCCTCGAGGGCGGTCATCTGTTCAAGTTGCTCAGCCGAGCCCGCCGCCGTGGACACTGCCCAACTGGCCTCCTTTGACTTCACCAGCGGAATACGTCTCTCGGGGTGCCCAAGTTGGAGTCTGGCAGCACGGTCTTCGAGGACAGGCCTGCGGATCGTGGTCAAGCCCGAGGCAATAGATGCACATGGAGTGCGGATCGGTCCGAGACATCTTCTGCCCGCATGGGCACTGCCAAAAAACGGGAGTCGATTTATCCATCGCAGCCATGAAGGAAGAAACAGACCGAAGACTTGTAAACTTTAAAATTAGTTTCGGGTCAACCGAAGAGTTTGGATCCAGTCTAAACTCAGAGCGCTAAGGAGGGAACCTGAGCTTCCAAGCGGTAAGGAAAATTTAGCGTCATGGGGCAGAGCCGAGAGTTTTACCACCCGGGTGGGTGGGAGGAGCCAGCTTGAAGACCTTCTGGCAAGATTTAAAGTGGCAAGGAACCTGCCATGAAGTGTGGATTGAACAACATATCCATGTCCCTAGAAAAGCCTGTTTCTTAGGCATCTTTTTTTGATACTTCTGGGACAACGCAACAGAATCCATGGTGGCATTGGACTTCTCGATATGGGTGAGATATCCTTCTATCCCAGGGCCAACTAGGCTGGTTCCCAAGAAAGGGACATTGGTCAGCTTATGTTGGGTATCTGCCGTGAAGGTGGACAGGTGCAGCCAGGCTCTGGGACACATGGAGACAGCTGCTGCCATGGCACGGGCGCACAAGTCACCCATGTCCAAGGCCGTCTGGAGTAAAGTGTTTTGCCAGGGACTGACCCTGGTCTTGGATGACTGCCAATGCCATTTGCTGATCAGCAAGGAGGTGAGTGAGGCTTGCACTGAAGACCTCCATCAGGGAGCAACCGAAACTGGCCATCACCTAGACATAGCTAGCCTGATGGAGACCCAGGGACGACACAGCATACATCTTTTTACCAGCATGGTCAATCTTGTGGGACTCGTCTGGAGGCTTGTCCATGTCCCACTGTTGTGCGGACTTGTGGAACACTGAATCTATGACCAAATTCTCCGCGGAGGGGTGGTCCAAGAACCCAGAAGGGAATCTCACAGGGACAGCGCACTTGCAGAAGATACGGGCAAAGGTTGCCGGACAGAATGTTGCCAAAGCTCCAGGGTCAGTCCCAAAATGGCCTCAGCCACAGCGAAGGTGACCATAGGAGATTCGTCCTGGTCCATAATGTCCAAAAGGGGATACACAGTCCTTTTTTTGGACTGGCTCACGTGTGACACACATGGACTCCGAGATGAGTCACAGAAGTGCCCTGAAGGACACTGAGCTATGTTCAGTGGTCAGTTCTTGTCCAATCATCGGTCAAGGAGGGGAATCCCAGAGGAGGCCATGGACTTGTGATCTGAGTCATCCAAGGAGTCCTCAAAATGGCTCTCGACTGTTTTCTCACCAAGGACCTCCTGGGTATGCTCTCCCAGGGTAATCTGCAATGACAGCTGGCCTGCCAAGCTGGTGGACAAATGGGTCCCCTTGGTCAGAGCACTGACTATCAACTGCAGTGGTGGTGGCTCCACCTGAAGAGGTGGAGAAGTAGATCCGGGGGGCAGCTGCATGGCATGGAACAGCAGGGGTGACACTGGTGGCGGCCATGTGACCAGAGATTCAGAGAGTAGAGCCCTATCCTGCCTCTCAATGGCCCACAGTTGCCAGAGGAGCTCCTTGTAGTATCATCGTAGCTTGCAACAGTGCCTCTCCTCACCAGATGAGGAGGAGGTTGAGGAGCATCAATGGCAATGCTTCACGTTCGATTAGGATCAACAGCAGGAATGCCACAATAGAGATCTCGACCACGACCTTAACCGGCTGGTCGACAGTAAGCGGTGCCTCCCGGCTGATCATGGTAAACCACATGCCAGCCCACATTAAGCAGCATGGGCATGGAAGGCTTGACCATCAATGGAGGTGGCTTCCGTCAAGGACTGGACGGGGACACCAACTGCACCACGTCTGCCTAGTTGAGGACTGGGAGCACTGGGGTCTGTGAGATTGAAACCTCAGTCTCATCCAACAACTAATTGACAGGCTCGAGAAATATCTGGCAACCTGCTTGACTGGAGCTGAAGTTGACTGGCTCGACGGGGGAACTGAAGTGCCTTCGACTTGTCCGCTGGCTGAGGGGTGCTCGAAAACCACCGAGTGGTTGGGTAAGTCCAGGGACTGAGAGAACCACGATCTCTCCCGGTCCCATGACCAGCACCAGTGGTGCTTGTGCTTACCACCACAGTGGGCAAGGCTCTCCCCCAGGGCCTGGAAGGCTAAGCACATGTCCCAGAATCCTCTGGTGAAAGACCCCTCTGACGCTGACCCCAGCCAGAAGCAACACTGAGATCAAGGAGGTGCCTGCCGTGGCAGCTGCTACTTCTGTCTCAGGTCCACAAGCTGCTGAGCAGACCTGGACGCAGAGCCTTCTTGTGACACTTAGGCAGTTCTTTAGATCCCGTTCCAAAGGCTGATCCAGCAAGAGCCAGAGCTTCCTATCCTCGAGGGACTCTGGAAGCATGCCCAAGCAAAGGCTGCACGCAGTACATGCACGTCGTGCGGGTCGGTGACTGACATCTTCTGCCAACACCGAATGCAGAATTTGAACTCTGGCTTCCATTGCTCTATTGTAGATCAACGAGGGGAATTGAAGGAACTGAAGGAATAAGATAATTATATTTAAAAAAACAACTTTGAACACAAAGTTTACCTATGGCGCAGCAAGCCACGGAGGAAGCAGTGAAGCAGGTAACCTGTTCTTCCAGTATTAAGAAGGATCTGACATTACAGGGCAGAGGGGATATACTGCCCAAGTGGTGGGAGGAGCTTAGCTTAAAAATGTCAGGCCGAAGAGACCATTTCTGTTCAAGTGCCAGAGTATGGATAGTGAACCATATCCATGACCCTAGAAGCAACACTACTGTTGTCGACTTCCACTGGCCTCTGATGTCTGGCAGCACGAGGGATTTTATCTTTCATGACCTCTGAAGCTTTTCCAGCAGAACTGTGTGGGGGCCTCCCCCCCCGAGGTAAGATTTTGTCTCAGACTGTTGCATTTTGCTTTTAGTACTGAAATTGCAAAGCCTAGTCCCACTGCCTCTGGTAACCAGTACTCCAGGAAAGTTACCAGGTCAGGGCCTTCAGACCCAGCCAGGAGTCCTAATACACACACACAGCATTCTTAAGCTGCTCAGTCCTGCCGCGCAGCAGTTCTGCTCCTTCACAGCTGCCGAGACAGTCGCTATCGCCTTGCCTGCCATCAAGATGGATTCAGACAGAGTCCCCAGGAGCACCCATCTTTTGTTCAACCTGAGCTAGTCTCTTATTTTGTGTACTAAGTTTTTTATTGATGGACTTTACCAGACTGGCGAACACATTCATTATGCACTGCAGCAAATCCAGCATAACCTGCACCTCCGTCCCCAAAGGAGGTCCCATGTAGTTTGTAGCTCCATCCACATTGGCATACTAACTGTTTCTGCTGCCACATCTCTTCTCCCCATCTTACCAAATTCAAGTATTAAGTCCCTGCAAACAGTGTCTTTCAACTGATCCAAGTCTGCAGCAGAATTCTAACCCACAACTTGTAAAATTGAATAAGTCTTTCATGCAGGGAGCTTTGCAGAAAGTGTGCTATTGGCTGGGATGCTAGCTGTGCCCCATAGTATATTATTTTCTAGTTGCCCTTCCTTGAGATTTACCATCCTTGCTGACTTTTTAAGTCCACTACTTCCACATGTTACCCTGCCTGCTCCCTCTTTTTTCCTATGCCCTGTGTGTTCTGGAAGAGAGCCAACTTTCTCCCTTTATTTGTGCATGTTCCTGTGCCCTATCAGTGCCCTTCCCTTTTGCCTAGTTTGAAATGTTGCTGTCATATCTAGCTTTTGCCCTAATGAATGGTCTCCCCCCAACCCTCCTGATGCAAGCCATCCTTTGCAAAAACAGTCTGCTATCATCCAAGAAGGATCCCCAGTCCCCTGACACTTGGAACCACTCTTCCTTATACAGACCCCCAAGTCACGTGTTGAATGCTAATATTTTATCCCTTCAGCACTGTCCTACAGGTGACACCAGCAGCACCTCTGAGGAGGCTATTGTATGTGCCAATAACCTCTAGTTACTACCTAGTTTCCTGACACTGCACTTAATCTCTTTTACACTGTGACTGGCCTGGTTGTTGGTACCTAGATGTACCACAATGTAGGCTCCAATGCAGGCTCCTCCCCCCACCCCCACCCCCCACTCTGGTCAGCTTCTCCAAATGGGAAATTATCCCTTCTGCGGTCCCCTGGGAGACATACAACAGATCCGAGGTCCAATTTTCAAACAAACTAAAAAATACAGGCGACAGAAATTGTGCACTAGGTAGGCTGCCCTTGTGCAACCACCAAGATATGCTGCATGCGCATGATTTTCAAACGTGGCACCGTTTCACAAGCAGTTCTGCGATTTATTGTGGCTTGCAGTCATTTTCCATGTGCAACTGTGTTGAAATGCTATACCTTGTAATACCAGGCATAACATTCTTCCGCAGCTGTGCCTTCCACACATGAGCATAAAATGCTGATAAGAAAAAATTACTCACTGTAGTAATATTGGGTCTTCCAAGGTGTCCTTTAGTATGCTTGACAAGTGCAGAATACCAGCTGGGTTCAGCTGCCCCAGAGGTGCAGTCAGCGGTAATGAGTGTAAGGAATTAGTCAATGCGGAGATAGCAAGTGGTTGTGCTGCCTGCAGTCAGCCTAGAGGGCACCAGAATGATTTTGAAGCTAGAAAGGCAAAACATGGCCCTCAAATATGAACTGTCACAACAGGAATAAAAATTGTTTAAAAATGCACTAAAGACAGAAAGAACACTGAGAACTGTGAAAACTTTGCTTTAAAGGGGCACTGTCAGCTTTGGCCCTTCGTTTTGATCGAACTGTGAAAAGTATGCCTCCTGGCACACACCTATCAAGCATGTAATACAAAATGCCCCATCATGTTTAAAAGTGAAGGCTTTTTACCATAAACAGATATTTTTTGTAAAATAGAGATTCCCTCTGTCCGGTTGTAAAGGCACCGCGTCCGAAGCACATCAGGTGGGAGCATTGGATCTGCCAGATACACAGTCCCAAAGTGCGAGTTTTTACATGCACCAATACCAGAATATTTATCTTGTCGGGGCTATGAGAAAAGCTGATATGTCCCAAAGTAAAGCCGAGCACAGAAAAAGTAACATTTTCAGTTTTAGCATGAAGAGCTGAAATCAGGCATCGCCCTGTGTCATGAGTGTAGGGAATCTCTATTTCACTAAAACATCTGTTTAAGGTAAAAAGCCTTACTTTTAAACATGTAGGGCATTTTGTATTACATGCTTGATAGGTGTGTGCCAGGAGGCATACTTTTCATAGTTCGATCAAAACGAAGGGCCAAGGCTGACAGTGCTCCTTTAAGACAAAAACAGTAGACAAAATTTGACAAAGGTAAAAGGGATGCAGAGCCATCCTCAGTCAGGTTATGTAGGGAAAGATGGGCGGGAGGTCAAGCATACTAAAGGACACCTTGGAAGAAACAACATTACTACTACAGTGAGAAATGTTTTCTTCTTACCCCAGGGGTCCTTTAGTATGCTTGACAAGTGCAGACTACAAAGTAGTGCAAATGGGAGGCAGGTACAGAACCTACTTAGGAAAGAGGCTCTATAGGACCGCTGCGCCAAATATGGCATCAGATCAAACTGTACATCTAGACAGTAATGCTTTGTGAAAGTGTGCATAGTTTTCCACGTGGCTGCTTTGCAGACATCGAGCAGGGGAATATCCCTTGTGTCCGACACTGTGGCAGCAGTGCCTCTAGTGGTATGGGCCCTGGGGAGGCTGTTTGCCAGCTTTGCTGTAACAAACCTGAATGCAAAAGACTATCCAGTGCGAAATAGTCCTCTTGGTGGCTGGTTTTCCCCTGCCCACTTCACCATAGGTGAGAAAGAGCTGAGTATGAGAGTCTCTGAGTTGCTTGGTATGCTCCAGGTAGTAGGTCAGGCTCTTTTTACATCCAAGCTGCGGAGCATGCATTCACCTGGTGTGGATTTTTCTGTGAAAAAGACCGGGACAGTGATGGACTGGTTCAGGTGGAACTCAGAGACCACCTTAGGCAAGAATTTCCTGTTCGTTCTAAGTACTACTTTGTCCTTATGGGCAATAATGTAGTTAGGTTCAGTACACAAGGCCTGTAGCTCTGAAATCCTTCTGGCAGAGGTATTGGCAACTAAGAAGACAGTTTTCCAGGTGACATACTTCAAGTCAGCATTAGGCAAGGGCTCAGAAAGAGGTTCCATGAGCTTGGCTATGCAAAGGTTCAAGTCCCAGGGAGCGACAGGCTCCCTTAGTGGGGGTTGAAGATGCAGACCTTTGAAAAACTTTTTGAAGATGGTATGGAAAATAACACATTTCTCCTTCCCAGCAGAGAAACAGGCTGCAATGGCTGCTACATGCACCTTGAGGGATGAGGTCTTCAGGCCTGATGACTGCAGGTGAACAAGTAGTCCAGTAGAGTAGGTGGAGAGGCCCTGAGAGGGTATAGGTGCTTATCTCTACACCACAATGAAAACATTTTCCACTTTGAAGCACAGGCCTTCTTAGTGCTAGTTTTTTTAGCCATGCAAAGGATTCTGAACACTTGCTCGGAGTACTGAGAATCAGGAAACTCTAACTCCTCAAGAACCAGGCCTTGAGGTGAAGAGACTATGCTGGGATAAGCTTCCCATCTGAGGCAGAGTCAGGAGAGTGTGGCTCGGTGGAAGGCGGATTGGCTTCCTGATCGAGAGGGCAAGAAGTAGGGAGTACCAGGGCTGCCTTGCCCAGTCTGGAGCCACCAGGATCATGGTGGCTGGCTGATCCCTGAGCTTCAGGAGAATTCTGAGTATCAGAGGAAAAGGAGAGAAGGCATAGAGGAACTTCTCTGCCCAGTCCATAGTCAGAGCATCTACTGACAATGTACCCCAAGCTGGGGGTCTACAGCAGCAAGGAGGGAGCTGATGATTTGAGGTTGGAGGCAAAAAGGTCTACCTCTAGTGTGCCCCACCTCCTGAACACGGTTGCCAGAACTTGTCTGTTTAGGGTCCATTTGTGGTGGCCCTGGTTGAAATGACTCAGGGAGTCTGCCAATACATTGTCCTTGCCTGGGAGTTGAGCGGCGGACAGGTGCATGTCCATGGAGTAGGCCAGGGACCAAATTTGCATGGCCTCCAGACGGAGTTTGGTGGACGTTGTTCCACCCTGCTTGTTGACGTAGAACATGGCAGTGGTGTTGTCCGTTCTGATCTGGATAGAGTGATCTCTTAGCTATGGGGAGAAGGTCTTGATAGCCAAGTACACAGCCCTGAGTTCCAGAAGGTTGATGTGGAGGCTTGACTCTCTAGAAGACCAAACAGTAACACCACTTATGGACTGGTCCACCAGATGAACTCCACATCCTAGGAGGGAAGCATCCGTGGTAAGAATCCTGGAGGGCAGTCTCTGCTGAAAGGAGACCCCTTCTCTTAGGTTTTCCCTTTCGTTGCACCAGTCTAGGGCCTGAAGTAAGGTTCTTGAGACTGAAATTAGCTTTGAGAGGGAATCCTTCTTTTGGGATCAGTGAGCCCTGAGGTGATACTGAATGTCCCTCGTCTGAAATCTGGCGCCTGGGACCATGGCTGTCATGGATGCCATGTGGTCTAGTAGTCCTGAAGAAATGTCTGGCTGGCCTTGGCTGGCCCAAGACAAAGGAATTTGCCAATCTGAGGAAGTTCTAAACCCTGTCCTTTAGGAAGCATGGCTTTCCCTTTGATGGATTCAGTTCTGTTCCAATAAAGTCCAGTACCTGAACTGGTCCGAAGTCGGACTTTCATTTCTTGATGATAAATCCCAGGGACTCCAGAGTACTTATTGTCAGTCTGAGAGCTTTCCTGACCTTGTTTGAGACTTGTCCACTATGAGCCAGTCGTCCAGGTATGGGAAGACTGACATTTGTCTCCTTAAGTGAGCTGCCACTACTGCCAGGCACTTTGTAAAGACCCTATGAGCTGAAGTGAGACCAAATGGTAGGGCTGCAAACTGGTAGCGGCCTGATGGCAGCCTGAACCTGAGAAACTTTCTGTGAGACAGCCTTATGGGGATATGAAAATAGGCATCCTTGAGGTCTAGGGAGGTTAGCCAGTCATCCTGCTGTAAGGAATGGATCACCAGAGTCAGGGTGACCATTTTGAACCTGAGTTTCAGCAGATGCTTATTCAGTTACCTTAAAAGGATTTTTCAATGTGTGTGTGTGTATGTATATATATATATATATACACACACACACACACACCTGTTAAGTCCTAAATATCAAAAGATGGCTTCTGTGTGTGTTTTGTATGGAGTAATTGGTTAAAATGCTACTTTGTGTGCTGCCTTTAATTTCTGAAATAAGAATCCGCTTGACAGCCTTTTTTTTTTTTTTTTTTTTTTTAATCGGGAGTCAGCGCGTGTCAAGCTTTGAACTGCCCACGCCACAGATTCCCGATTCAGCATGGAACTTGTGGCTGCTGGAAACACTTCTGATGCCACACTCTCCATAAACACTTCTATTTGAAACAAGCACCCATCCTTTGTATACCAGCTCGCCCACCCCCAATTCCCCATTCCCCTGTCTGTTGCCTTACAGCGCAAATACAGCCCCCTTATGCATCACTAGTGATTTATTTCATACTATAAAGCATTATTTACTTTATTCCCTTGTGTTCAGTGTGTTCAGTCTCCCTACTCTAGCTACTTGCTCACTCCTTGGGTTATCAAAATTGCTGAGAACAGAAACTTACCGTCATCATCAGCCCCCTACCCGCACTGACATTGAGCCAAGAAGTACAGTGA
Source organism: Neoceratodus forsteri (assembly GCA_016271365.2). Taxonomy (NCBI): domain Eukaryota; kingdom Metazoa; phylum Chordata; order Ceratodontiformes; family Ceratodontidae; genus Neoceratodus; species Neoceratodus forsteri. The sequence continues at coordinate 1,631,162,269 of CM057453.1, forward strand.
CATTCCGTGGTGCCTCAGATCAGTCGGCAAGCCGAAAGTACTTTTCACTCCCCCGACCCTCTCTGGATTCTGCAGCAGTGGGACTGGAAACTCAACACAGCACCAAAGCTGCTGGTGTGCCGCTCAAACGAATTTCTTTACTTTGCACACTTGAACAAGACAGCAACAGTGCAGAGAGCAAATGAGGAGCATTCAGTTTGTTCCCGGCCCCACACAGCTAGTGACTTGGTCCCGTTCTCACTCACAGCATCTACAGGCAAGCTGGGGGAGAGGGCTGGACTCCAAGCAGAAAGGAAGTGAGAGGAGAAAAGCCGCAGACTATTGACTGAAAGAGGTAGATGCGAGCGAGACTGACATGCAGTTCACCTTAGAAAATGATGAAGGAAATAAACATAAAAAGTGCCAGTGTGCTAAGTAGGTGCTTATGAAGTAACAGATGGAGAGGAACAAAGATCAACCCACCGTGAAGAAACTTTGGCTACCGCATGGATATGGGGGGTGGACAAAGAACCAGAAACTGAGCTGACAATCAATTTAGCACCCCAACAGTTTTTAAGTTTATTTCCTTCATCATTTTCTGAGGCAGACTGCATGTCAGGCTCGCTTGCATCTACTTCTCTCAGTCAACATTCTGGCTTTTCCCCTCGCTCCCTTTCTGCTTTGAGTCCACCCTCTCCCCCAGCTGGACTGTAGATGCTGTGGGTGACCTCGCTACCTCTCATAACTCTGCAGTCCCAAGCGCTGCTGAATGTCGGTTGGATGCTCTCCTTCTCTCCTTTCACCATGTCCCAGCTCTGCACCCCCATCCTAGTCTCGCCCGTACCTACAAGGGCTCTTTGCCCAGAATCCTCTGCTTCAGAACTGCTGTCCTCACTGCAAGTCCCCAGATCTGGGGTCCGTCAGAGCAATAAAAAAATGTGACTGTTTCACTTTCCCATATCTCCCAGCAGCCGCTCTGATTTATTTATTTAAGCGTTTTACCAGGAAGGCATGCTGAGCAGACTACTGCTCGATTCCAGATGCGTCCTGGGGGGGGAGAACACAGATAGCAGATGAAGACAGTATAAACAAATGATATTACATAGTAGGGGGATCACTAACATTAGGTCCTGTTTGCTAGACAATAGTGGGTCGAGAAAATCAGTAGGTAGCCACAGTTAATACAGCATGATACAATAAATACATAGTTTAGGCCTCTAACAAATTGGTCCCTGTGAGAGACAAAGTAGGTGAGAAAACAATAGAGTGGCACAGATTAATTGCATTACTAGGTGCAGATATACACAGACATTCCTTTAGAGACTGAGAACACCTAGACACATGTGCAGGTAGGGGTGAAATGAACTTGGAGCATGGAGTTGAGTTGCGAGAGGGAGGAAAAGTGGCAAACGTAAGCTGGAAGGGAGTTCCACAATAAAGGAATGAGGTAGCTGAAAGCTGCCTGACCGACGATAGTAACCTGGTGTGGGACAGCTAGGGACCGAGAGTCAGAGTTTCTGAGAGAGTATGCATGGGTGCTGGGGTTGGTTAGGGCATCAGTGAGGTAGGAGGGGAGTTGCTGGGACCAAAACCTGTCTGGGATCTTGGCGCAGTGGGTCTGTCTGCGAATGTCTAGAGAGGTGAGGTGCATAGACTGATATAGGGCGCAGTGGTGTGTGGAGTAGGGACAGTTCAGGGCAAAACGACAGAAAGTGTGGAAAAGAGGGTCGAGTCTGGCTAATGTAGACTTGGGGCCGGCGCAGTAGACGACGTCCCCATAGTCGAGGACAGGGAGGATCATTTTCTGCACAATGGCCTTCCTGGCAGGTAGGGGGATGCTGTCACAGTTCCGATAAAGTGCTCCAAGTCTGGGGTGCAGCTTTTTGAGTATGGAGTCAATGTGCGTGGAGAAGTTGAGATGCTGGTCAAGCCAGACGTCGAGGTATCTGAAGGAGGTGCGGGACTCCAGGGGGGACCCTTCCAAGGTGTGGAGTGTGATCGAGGATAGGAGCCTGGAAATTCTCTGCCTTGTGCCAAAGGTTAATGATACTGTCTTGCTGGCATTGAGGAGGAGGAGGTGATTTGAGTGGAGCCAGTGCTGGACTGAGATAAAATCTTGCTGCAGTCTGGTCGCAACCTCTGCGGTCGAGGGTCTGGATGCGTACAGCACAGTGTCATCTGCATACATGTGGATGGAGGAGTGTGGGCAGGCAGAGGGCAGGTCATTCAGGAAGACCGAGAACAGGAGTGGGCCTAGGACAGAGCCTTGCAGTACCCCTGACGTGATTGTGAGGGGCGCAGAGGTGGAAGAACTGATGCGGATGGCTTGGGATCTGCCAGTGAGGTATGAGAAGAACCAAGATGTGGCCCAGTTGGATAGTCCAGCATTGACAAGTTTTGCCAGGAGGAGAGAGTGTGACACAGTATCGAATGCCTTAGCCAGGTCGATGAAGATGGCAGCTGTAATGTGGCCAGCATCCATCCCAGTGAGGATGGAATCAGTGATCCTGAGAAGGGAGGTAGTGGTGGAATGGGATTTCCTAAAACCAGACTGGTAGGGGGGAAAAAAAGGAGGAGGAATCCAGAAAGGTGGATAGGTGAGGGAGAACCAAGTGCCCCCGTAGTTTGGCCAGAATCGGTAGAAGGGATATGGGCCGATAGTTGTTTGGGTTTGAGGCGTCACCACTCTTGGGAAGCGGGATTACGATGGCATGTTTCCATTCAGAGGGGACTTCAGCTAGGGAGAAGGATAAGTTAAAAAGGGAGGCCAGGGGTTGGGCAATGGCAGGGGACGATAGGTGGAGCATTCTGGAGTTCAGCCCGGAGGGACATTTGCCCTTACTTGGGTTGAGGGCAACCAATGCATTATATACCTCGACTGGGGTGACCGGCAGGAAGGAGAAGGAGTGAGCTGCGGGTGTGACACTAGATGGGGTGGGGGGGGAGGGGTACTGAGCAGGGTGAGGTGCGGACAGGGGAGTGGCATGGCTAGTTGTGAAGAGTGAGCTAACCAATGTGGCCACTGCAGGGGGGCCAGTGATGGTAAGTCCACCTGCCTGCAGGGAAGGGGTAGGGGGCGGCGATGGAGGGCTGAGGAGCGATTTGACCACTTTCCAGAATTTAGACGGGAGATGGGAGGTGGAATTGAATGCACCTTTGAAATAGTTGGCTTTTGCTTGGCGGATTATTTTGGTACTCGTATTCCGAAGCTCGAGGTAAATCTGGAGATCAGCCGGAGAACTGGTGGATTTATAGGTTTTCCAGGCCTTGTCTCTGATACAAAGGGGGGGGGCTAGGATTTCAGGAGAGATCCATGGGAGGTGAGCACCTCGAACTCTGGTACGTCTGAGGGGGAGCATATCGGTCCCAGATGGCGATGAACTTGGACTTAAAGAACAGCAGAGCCTCCTCTATGGAGGTGTATTGACTAATGCGCGACCAGTCAGTATTGCCCAAATCATTTAGTAGAGAAGGGAGGTCCAGAGATTTGTAGGATCTGGTCATAATTATTCTGGGTGGGGGAGCTTTAGGTCTGTAGATTTTGTATACAGAGTAGATTCCGTGGTGGTCACTAAGGGCATCCGGAAGGAGGCCGGAGGCTAAGATCCTGTGCTGGTGAGAGGTGAGGGACCAATCTAGAAGAGTGTGATTCCGTGTTTAGTGGTTTGACCGAGTGGGTTCAGAGATTAGCTGAGTTAGGATTAGGGCTGTCACCTTGTCTTGAAATTTAGAGTGAGAATCAGCGAGTCAGTTCAGGTTAAAGTCCCCAAGTATATGGATCTCACGTCCTTCTGCCAGGGAGTTCAAGGAGCCCAGGTGGTAAGCTTTGATGCCACTGGTCTGCAAGCACTCAGCTTTAGGATAAAACCCCAAAGAAATTATTTCGGCGGACCTGCAAGAGAAGGTAAATTGAGTTCTCGACTGGGGGAGGTTGCACAGCAAGAGGATAGTGTGTGGTGGCATGCACGGAGTATCAGAAAGAAAACTGGCTTTTACTAATATATTGACTATTCCTGACGGCGACCAGCCAAGTGTGTTTGTGTGTGGGAGGGTTGTCGAGCGAGCTGGCCACCAAAAAATTATAAAGGTACTTTTCAGTTTGGCATTATTTATATGGGGCAGCAGAAGTGTGGCTTCATGAAGCTGCTGTAAACAGTTGCTTGTCCAGCACGCATAGTTCAGCAGCCTAAAATCAGAGTCAGTGACATGTAATTTCACTGCTTGGCACGCGCGGACTCCTGATTGAAAAGTGAAAAAAAAAAAAAGCCTGCCAAACTGATGGAGACTTCAATACTAATAGGGCAGCATGTAAATGTGCATTCAAACTTCTACAATATTGAAATACACACTCTGAGGCCATTACCTGTTGGGATTAGGGGTTTGGAAAGTTTGGCACCCTGCAGAGAGGGAAACATTTTGAATTGCAGAGTCAATCCCTGACCCACCACCTCTAGCACTCATTTGTCTGTGGTTATGAGGTGCCACTGGTGGAGGTAGTGTGTCAGCCTGCCTCCTACAGGGAAGGGGGAGGTGACCTGGTCATTTTCAATCAGGAGGTTTGCTTGGACTGGGTGCTAGGAGGAGGAGGAGGAGGACAGGAGTTGGATCTTCTCTGAGCTCTTCTTCCTCTCCCTCTCAAATAGCCTCTCATCTGAGAGTAATCTAGGAGCACAGGCATAGGGTAGAAAGCCCTAGGATAATAGCCCCTGTCTCTGTTGCCCCTACTCTGGGACCTTTGGGAAGTAGAGGCCTTGTCTTTAGTAGCATTGCTTTGATAGGTGGTGTGGCGAGATAAGGCCATATCTTATTGTTTTGGTCATATTTTATATAATTTTATGTATATAATGCATCAGAGACGCCCATAGTGGCTAGTGTAAGTGCAAGTGATCATAGGTATAGGTACATGGGCCCTGCAGAATGAAGTGATTTTCTTGTTACTACAGAAAAAAATGTTGCTGTTAGCAGAGGTTAGAGTCAGCTGGCAGGTCCATTTGTGTCTCAATGGACCATAGCATCTCTGGTGCCTCTTTATCTACCTTTCCTTTGTCTCGACCCGTCTACACAAAGCTAATCTTGTTACCAGCTGAATGGCCTACTATTTAGGAAACTAGCTGTATTTAGAGTTGATTGACAACAGCCATTTCACAAAGGAAGGAGGCTGAAATTTCCCCCAGAATGCTGGTTCAAAATGGTTGACCTCTGAGTTTTTTTTATCTCATATTCAGAACTGCATATCTGCGTTTTGTAATAAAATACTGAAATCTGATTGGTTGGGAAACCATAGAAACAGAATGCTAACCAGTTGCAGGGCCAGCCACTATCCACTGGACCTGCCCTTCTGAAACCTTTTAAAACTAGGATGCAGAGGGGTATCTGAGCCTTTTTAGCTTTTGCCTTTTTGCTTGAAGCCTTTAGCCATTGTTGCATTTGGGACCCTCTCTACCTGCTTGATGAGAGAACGGAGACAATTTCCTTTTTAAGAACATTCTTTTGGATCACCAGAGCCAAAACTTCAACTACCACACATCTAATGATACTTTGCAATTTCAAACTTCAACAAATAAAGACTCAAGGTAGAACTTTAATCTCATAGTTTTAAAGTGTAGGTTTTTATGTACATTTTCCATTTTATTTTCAATATCCTGTAACCAACGTCTAACATTATTTGTCTTTATGTTATTTACAGTTTTCCTATTAATTTAATTAGTAAAGCCTTTGGATTATTTTAAAATAATTCTGTCAATGTCTTTTGTGAGGGCTGCCTTGGTAAGGGTTGTTCAGATGATACGATATCTGTGTGACTGTTTGAAGGCTAAATACTACCAAAAGTGAAGTACTGCAAGGGACTTTGTGACAAAAGGAGGGGAGGAAATATGAAGGGTCTCAAGAAGAGCCTGTGGGGGTTTGAACTGAGCTCTGCATTTCTGGGGAAAGACACACAATATGGTGTATTGGGCCCCCCGAAGCCTATACATGCCTGTGGCTTTTCTGGGTTCGTTGTGCAATGGCCAAGCGGGTTCTACCCCAGGAACACAGTCTCGAGACTGTATTTGTATCCTCTCGCATGAAGAGAGGGTGCCCTGGGCTCCTCTGGTGCACGTTCAGTTGTGAAATGGCGACTGTGCTAGAAGGATACAGAAAGGGTATCCCTGACCCTCCTCCCATCACCGGAGGGATTTGCTGTGATACAGAGAGAAATCCCACCCCACAGGAGTGGGCTGGTGACAAATGGTTTTATATTCCTCCACCTTTTTCATGTATGCTTCAGTTTTGTCCCTAAAGAGAGACTTGTTCTCGCAGGGGAAATCCATGGCCTTGTTCTGAGTGTCCTGAGAAAGATTAGTGGTCCTCAACCAAGCATAACACCTCAGAAAGATGGACTGTGCCATGGCCCTGGAGGCAGTGTCGTTAGTGTCCACAGCCATATGGAACTGGTATTTGGTAGCCTCAAAGGCTGTCTTTACAGTGCCTGCCAGGTCTGGGGCCATTCTGTCTAGGGCCTATTGACTTATGGCAAGTACAGATTTCCAGATAGCTTTTTGATATTGAGCTGCATAGGCCATGTAGGTAGAGAGCAAAGAGGCTGTGGTATAAGACTTCTTGCCCATTGAGTCCAGTTTTCTTGACTCCTTTTCAGGGGGTTGAGAGAAAAGTGGCACTTTAGCTTTGTCACAAGCTGCAGCCTGTACCACCCCTTCATGGTCTGGGTGCACATAAAGGAATTCTGCATTACATTTCTCCAACTGGTATTTCTTTTCAATTTTTTTATCTACTCCAGGCACAGAAGCAGGGTTCTAGAGTAGTTTAAAAGTTGCCATGTGAAGGGATTTATGGATGGGCAGGAGCTGTTTTCTAGTGGGAGGGAGACCCATCATATCTAGATAGTCTGCACCCTCTTCTTGTTCAGTGGTCTCATGGGTAGCAATGTCCAGGGTGTCCACTATATGCTGCACAAAAGTGAAATGAGAAGAAAAATCCTCCTGGCCATTAGAAGAATTGCCAAACTCTTGGTCAGGGGATACATCTGGTTCAACAGGTTCACCCTCTGGTTTATTACCATCACCATCACCATAATAGTAGCCCTGGAAGAAACCAGGGTCAGAGAAATGAGTAACATCAGGGGCAGCCAGAGCATTAAATAGGCCACTCACAGTCTGTAAAGTCTATATATTTGCCAAGCCTTAGCCATTTCTTCAGCAGAGGGTGTCTCTTTTTGTGTCACTGGCATCTCCCTTTGCCTTTCAGCGGGAGGGGCAGTGATATGTTTTTCTTTTTGCTTCTTTTTTAGCAGGCACTGAATCAGAAACCTACTCACCATGTCTTTTCTTGACTTGGTCACCATTATTATTTCTGTCACACTTATTCTCAAGGGGGTCCTCAGAGGACCTAGCTCTAGTTTTGTGTTGTAAAGAAGACCCCTCTTCAGCATTTTTATCAGAGGGGGATGCAGACTAAGAGGCCATTATTTCCAATCTTTTAGCCCTATTTTTTACTGTTTTTGGACAAAATTAGAGCAAAGCTCACAAGTATTTTCTGGACCTAAACAACTGAAACAAAGATTGCAACCGTCTGCCTTGGCCACTATTTGAAAGCACTTTAAACAATGTTTAAGTCTTGTTGGTCCTGTCCTCTTTTTTGGTCTTTCTGACATGCCAATCTGTCAGAAAAAACTCTAAAACTGTGGTTCCCAAAAGAAGTTAAAAGTGCAATAAAATGCGGTTCCCCGATAAAAAATGGGAACTGCTAAGCTTTTTAAATGTTTTAGAATAAAACTGTGAATATTTTACCACAGCCGCGATATACATTTACCCGAGAAAAAGGGCAGGAACTGAAAGTATAACAGAATTTGCGGTTCACTGGAACTGAAGGGAACCTCGAAAAAACTAGTTAATGAGTAAAAACTACCTCAAAAAACACTAAAGGCAGCACAAAAAAACCAAAAACTAAAGACTTCTAAAGAAAATAAAATTCTTCAAGGGAAGAAATAATTCTGGTGCCCTCTAGGCTGAGTGCAAGCAGCACACCCTCTTGCTCTCTCCTCATTGGCTAATTTCTCACACTCATTACCATTGACTCCACCTCCCGGGCAGCTGAACCCAGCTGGTATTCTGCACTTGTTAAGCATACTAAAAGACCCCGTAGTGAGAATTAAAGCATTTCTGCCAGTGCAGAGATTCTTTTTCTCTGCACTGGCAAGTTGCATATCACGACTTTCAAAATCAGACCCTTGTCCTCCAGGTTAGAGTTGAACACCAGCCTCAGATAAGTTCACCCAAGAAATAGGCCTTTGCTTTGAGGCTGATTTTTGTTTTCAACTCAAATTTCAATGCTATTTAGAAATGAGTTCTGTGTAACCTGTTTGTTCCTAGTAATGACAGCACCGTCTTCTTCAGTAATCATTTTCTAAGCAAAATCTAATTTTCCTTTACTTTGAACAGCTGACACCAACGGAAAAGGTTTCCTTCCTCCCAGCACTGCATCCTTTGTCACGGGAAACAACAAAAATGGAGGAAATTAGTTTACAGCCTAAAGATATCGTGAAAAAAATAGTTATTGACTCCGTATGTAGCTTTAAAAGGAGACATCTGCACTCACATTCCTCATCTGTGACTCAGTACAGCTTGTATAAATCTCAAGATATTTTTACTGCTTCTAACTGCTGAATATTTACATTGACATGCAGGAACAAGTGAAAGATGCAATGGGGTTAGTGGAGTTTGCAATCAATCCCCATCAGTCTCACGTTTTGGGAGACAGACAAGCCTGTTACACAGGTCAAAGGAAGCAAACTGCAGTTCTCAAAATAACACACGCTCAGTCTTCATTCCAAATGGTCACTTTACAAAGCACAATAAAATAAACAGGGACTACAGAGTCTTGATCGACACTGTCTTCTTTCTTTTCTGCTTCAGTTAGACGGTCTCTAGAGCACCGAGTACACTCAAGACATATGGCATATTTTTAGTTCCCATACCCCAATGGCAAACAAAAACATACATAAACTGTTTATATTTCCTTCATGTCCTCTATCGTCAGTGTCTCTGTTTGCTTTCATCCATAACCTGTCCTAAGGCCGAGTTGTTTTGCGGTTAGCAAACAGGATTAGGCAACTAGAAACCCAGGTTCAAATCCCACTAGTCACTGCTTACTGTGTGACCTAAGTCATTTAACCTCCTTGTTCGTACCCCCCCCCCCAGCTGTAAAACAGGTTAGAGAAGAGGAATGCGTTGTAAATGAGACGTTGCATTTTAGCTGGCCTATCCAGAAATACAGAAGAAAAACATGCCACTGGCACCGGCAGCGAAAGAGAAAAAAAAATTCAAGAGAAACACCTAATTTTTTTATTTTCCACCTTTGTTATTTTATACGTACACTATATATCGAAAATTTACAAATACCTGCATTAAAAACCAAAGCTCGCCTGTTAGTTCATCATGACCTTGACAACCTGATAGCTCTGAGATACTTACCACGTGAGAGAGAAGAAAAAGAAAATGGGATAGTGGGGGTGTTATTCAGTTTGTAAACTCCTCCCTCATTATACCACTGCCCTTGAGAGTCAGGCAACACAAACGTTTATAGCTGCAGGTCAGTCAGATGGGATTCAATGCAGTCAGAAGTTAAATATACAATGGCTGCATAGCAGAGGGACTGCTATAACAGAGTCATTCAAGGAGGGCAGAGTGCAGCTCTGTGTGATGCTTAAAAACATTTTCCAGAATAATTAAGTTCAGTGTATTTGTTATATATGTATAGAAAATTCAGTCTCGAAAGCATTTAGTAAGCCAGACATAATTATCAAGAGTATTTTTTAAATATTCTAAAAGCAGATGCCAGCAAATATTTTATTTTGGTAACTATTTTAAAAAAAGACTGAAGAACACAACATTCTAATGTATTACATGTTCTGCTGACCTGCAATATGGCATCACATCTGAAAGGCAGTCTTTTTCAGATAAAATTCCTAGCTCGGTTTTCACCTTGTACAGAAATGCTACCAGACAGTGGAGATCTGAAGTCAGATGATTGTACTTAAAACAGGTCTTTTGTCCCAGTGCCAAACATCTTCAGAAAAACTCTTAACAAAATGTCAAGACACATTCCAAAAAAGGTTAAGGCAGATCATGTAGCACATTCACTTGACCTACCCTAATTTATTTTTAGGTAGCAACACTGTATTATAAGCCTGACTATGATGACTTAATCATATACAGGTTTTCACTAGTGACTCGCCGTTTCATTTTTACCTACATCTTGGGAACCACTTATAAAAGTGACAGTGAGAAAATGAAGGATATGATTGGCTAAACCACATCATGTCACCACGTGGTAACATCTGTCTTACAATACTGCTGCTGTATGTCAAATCAGCAGCTGCACTCAAGCCAGCCGAGTGGCACTGAGGTTTGAGGCGCTGGATGCCACACAATGCACGACACTGGTGACCCGGTTTCAAGAGCGAACTCAGGTCCCTGGGGTAGGGAGAAGAAGGAGGGGTTCAAGCATTTGTAGGACTGCTCTCCTCTACCAGTGAGGTGGGGTCTCACCAAACCGTTCCTAGACTGGCACCACATGGCGGCGTTTGGGGATGGGCAGCAACAGAGTGAGTGGTGCCTGCATGACTCTACATGCACATGCATAGGTACTTACTGCACGCCATTGGTTCGGGGGCAGAAAATGGAAAACAAACCAGCAGATGACACCAGCGTTTGTTCTCTGCCCACACTGCCTCCCTAGGACTCCCTGCAACTCTGAGTACGTGCCCCAGTGGGGTGGGGGAGGCAGCTCTCCCTCTCCTGGCCCTGCCACGGGGGGGGGAGAATCTGTGGGGGAATACTGCAGGTGAGTCCCAGGGAGGTGGTAGTTGGCAGGGGTGGTGTATGGCAGAACAGGGGCTGACTGGCTACAGTGGAAAAACCTTTGTGGGGAAAAAAAATCCCTCAGACATTTACAGTATCTGCCTAAATGACATGTTTTATACATGAACAACCCACTCCAAGGTGTGTGGTCAGACAGACCATACCACATTCCCAAGTCCCTGGAAGTATGTTAATTTTGAAGAAACCGATATATAGTTTATCCTGTTGTGGGTTTGTGTGCTTAAAAAGTGGAACATTTTTATTTTAATGAAAAAAGGGCCTATTTTCATATAGTTTGCCTGCTGCTTGGTAGATTAGGCAAGCAATAATACCCAACAGGGTGGGCTGTATTCAGCCAATCAAACAGCTCCTACAATCTAGCCCATTTTCTAAGCAAGCAATAATACCCAACAGGGTTGGCGGTATTGGGCAATACCAGACCACCCAGGGGCATAATAAGGCCCAACACCAGAGGCGGAGGGCCTTATAGCCCTGGAACGTCCAGTATTGCCCATACTGCCCACCATGGAGGGTATTATTGCGCTTAGAAAATGGGCTCCCTGTTGCACTTTTATGTGTGATTTTCAAAAGTTAAAGAAGCAATGTAAAAAAATAAAGCAAAAATGAAGATTAACTGTTTGTGTTGTAAAGTAGTCCCTCCATTTTTGTTTTATTTTATGTCCTGTTGCCTGCTGCAGAGATCTATTCTGTTGCCACCCCCACCCCCAACAAGAGACAGAATGTTTAAAATGTCCAATGAGCAGTCTGTCGGGATATGTTTTAGTAAATTAATGAAAATGAAAGGATTTTGTGTGGCTTGCATGGCTCTGTTTTTCCTTCTGATATACGTCGCAGACACAGACGCGCTTGTTGTAAATAGCGTGATTCATTTGAATGAATGGAATGCTAGCAGCTGTCGCGGTCAACGGAGCTGGATTCTCGCTAAGTGAGACTGGGAAAACGGCGGCTGGAGGACAAGGGGGGACAGCGCTGGCAACGATAAGGCATTGTTTAAAAATTTTTTGACTGGAAGTGAAGCTGAAGTTGTCTCAAATGGTTAGAGACAGCTTGTATTAGCTGGCAGCACCACTCACTTTGCTAGGCGACAGAAAAACAATGACGGCAATTTCATTTTGAAATGTGGTGTTTCAGCCAATTAGAAAGGAGGATAGGGAAAATTCAGGGTGCCCAAGGTTAACACAAGTAATAGGGCACCCTGAACTGGACCTTGTTTTGGAGTGGGCATCTGTTGAAACTTAATGTACCCCCCTACTGTGGCTCTCAGCCAATCAAACATCTCCTACAATCTAGCCCATTTTCTAAGATAGGTTAGTTACTAAGGTTTGGTGTGAGTAAGGAAACCCTAGCTGATGCAGGCCTTGCCATGACCTGTCTGGGCAGTGGGAGGTTCAGAGCACCAGGGCATAGCAAGGGACAATCAGGTTGGTGGGCTCCACAGAAACATAGAATTTTATGGCAGATAAGACCCCTTGGACCACCCAGTCTGCCCTTTTTTCTCTACCTCCATTGTTACCACAGACCGTACTTGATCTACCCTCTCCCCACTTCCATTCCACTATGATTCCCATGCCTATCCCATGCATTCTTGAACCCCACCACTGTCTTCGCCCCCACCATCTTCACTGGAAGATTGTTCCAGGAATCCACCACTCTTTCTGTGAAGAAATACTTCTTAACATCTCTCCTGAATCTACCCCCTTCAGCTTCATTGCATGTCCCCTTGTTCTTGAGCACCTTTTCGCCTGAAAAATACTTCCCTCCTGTACTTTATTTACCCCTGTGGGGTATTTAAAGGTAGCATATCCTCCTCTCCTTCCTTTTTCTTCTAGGGTGTACTTACTGAGGTCCTTTAGTCTTTCTCATAGGGCTTTTGATGTAGACCCTACACCATTTTAGCTGCTCTCCTCTGGACAGCCTCCACTCTATGTCCTTCCAGAGACGTGGTCTCCAGAACTGCACACAGTACTCTAGTTGGGGTCTTACCAGTGATCTATACAGAAGTAACATCACCTCCCTCTTTATGCTGGTGATGCACATCCCTATGCATCCCACTAGCTCTCCCAACTGCCTTGTCACACATTACAATAAAATCTGTGGAAGAGTGGACACAGAGGAGGCGGTAAGAGCCAATAAGAAAGCTCTAGAAAATTTGGAGAGGAGGTGTTGAGGGCGTGGTAATTAAAAAAATAAAGCAAAGAAAAGTGCATGGTAATGCATATAGAGGCCAAGAACCTGAGAGTGGAGTGGCAGTGGACAGGACAGCAGAGGAACGGAACCTAAGAATGGAGAGGCAATGGAGAGCACATCAGAGGAAAGGGACCAGTCAGAGCATGGAGTGGCAGTGGAGAGCACATTAGAGGAAAGGGACCTGAGCATGGAGTGGCAAGAGGAAAGCACATCAGAGGAAAATGACTTAGGGGTGTTAATAATGGAGAACACAAAGGCATCTACACAATGCAACAGGGCTGTCGTGAAGGCAGATCAGATGCTTAGGCGCATAGAGGGATTACTAGCAGAAGGAAGGAGTTAATATAGCCCGTATAGAGAGCCCTGGTTTGCCCTTACTCGGAGAATAGTATGCAATTTTTAAACCCACACCAAGGAAGGACAGGGCTAGGATATAGAAGTGCAGAGATGAGCCACCAAAATGATGCAAGTATGTCTATTCCACATGACTCCTCCAAATACAAGACTCAAAGCTCTGTTAACGTCATCAAAGTCTTCACCTTTTATAAAGACCTGATCAAGCATATAATCAAAGATACCGTAAGTAAAACATTATTTTTATGGCACCCAATCACTGGGGCTCTGGGTGCCTTACAGGAGGTGTAAGACATGGCAGGATTATACAAACCAAAACATAAGGGTCATCAAACAAGCAAATAATTTAAAACCCACAATAAATAAATGACAGTAAAAAAATAACACTAAAATCAGCTGCAATTAATCAGGAAAAGCTTCTTTAAAAAGATGGGCTTTCAGGCACCTCTTAAAAGCCTCCACCAATGGGGCCTCCCTCAGGGAACTGGGGAGCAAGTTCCAGAGGACTGGGCCAGCCACCTCAAATGCACGGATCCCTGAGGTTCTCAGCCTGGTTCTCTGAACTGCTAGGTGGCCCTCGGTGGAGGAGCAAAGGGAGCACACCAGAAGGGCAGAGATCAGGAGGTCACTCAAATAGCCAGGGCCTGAGCCATATAGGGCCTTATAGGTGAGCAAGCCCACCCTGAAGATGATCCTCCATCTGATAGGCAGCCAGTGCAGATCCTGCAGGACTGGGGTCACATGACAGCACCCGGGCAGGCCCATCAGCAACCTGGCCACTGCGTTCTTCACCAGCTGCAGTTGACGGAGGTTCCCTCCATTGACCACGAAGTATAGAGCGTTACACTAGTCCAGCCTTGATGTAACAAAGGCATGTACCAGTGCGGGCAGGTCATCAGGTGGAATAAATCCAAGGGTTTAATCCATGCGACATTCTTTAAGTGGTAAAAACCACTTTGGATGACAGATGACACCTGCGCATCATGCGTCAGACCATCATCAAGGATAATGCCGGGCCGGCCCGGTGACGCTGAGGGTTGAGGCGCTGGGCACCACACCTCGTGCATGCCAGCGACCCGGGCTCAGGAACGAGCCTGGGTCGTCGGGGGTTGGAGTGGATTGAGCGTCCGTTGGACGGCTCTCCTCTCTCCCAGGGGTGGGTTTGGGTTTCCTTGGCGCAATGGGGACTCCTGGTGGTGACCGGGTGTTTAAGCTGGGCCAGGTACACTAATGGGGAGAAGCGCGGTGGACGCTTACGGCTTTCTGTGCTGGCGTCACTGCACGTCTGGCTTCTGGGGTAATATAAGGATAAAATCCTCCTGGCAGCAGCATGAAGGCACCGACCGACGACTGGACCATTGGGCCAAACAAAGCCCGGCATTCGGGGACGGGGGTTTCAGGGTGATGCAGTCTCCCCTCTCAGTTGTCCCCTCGCTGGGGGTGGCCCCGCCATGGGGGGTAAGCCACGGTCCTCCTCGCTCTCGGTGTCGTGGCAGAGGCTGGCTCCAACTGGGTCTGTTCAGCGTCGGCGTACATCACCTGAGTGGGGTAAGCACACCCCATAGCTGTATAGGAGTGCAAAAATATAGTTGACAAAAAAAAAAAAAAAAAGGATGATGCCCAGATTTTGCACCCTAGTAGATGCTATCAATGGAGTAGACCCAAGGAATATCCCTGTTACCACTCCTGTATCATCCACATTACACCTGTGACCAGGCTCAATCAACAGTACTTTCGTCTTGCCAGGGTTCAGTCACGGCCAGTTAGTTGACATCCAGACTTGGATCTAGAACAGACAGTTGTTTAGCATTTCCATAGTGTTATTTGTCTCGGGGGCAAAAGTCATATACAGCTGGGTATCATCTGCATAACAGTGAAAACCAAGACTGTAGCGTCTAATGAGCTCACACGGGGCGGCATGTACACCATGAACAATGTCGGCGACAAGACTGAACCTTGAGGAACTCCACGTGGCAGGAGCTTCGAACAGGAGGAGAAATTCCCCCATCACTACCCATTGTGTCCTGCCCGAGATGTAGGACTCAAACCAGCTGATGACAGTACTGGTAAGTCCACAATACTCTAAGGCAATCTAGAAGCACTATGTGGTCCATGGTGTCAAATGCTGAGGAGAGATCCAGAAGAATGAGAATTGACTGGTCTCCTCTATCCCTTTCCCTGATGAGGTCATTATGCACCCTGACCAACGCTGTCTCAGTACTATGCCTAGCTCTAAATCCAGACTGGAATGGCTCGTAGATGTCAAAGGCTGTGAGATGTGCCTCGAGCTGCAGAGCCACCACTTCCTCAACAACATTCCCCAGGAAAGGGAGGTTGGATATGGGTCGATAATTTGCCAAGACATAAGGGCCAAGTGATGGTTTCTTGAGAAGGGGCTTCACCAGTGCCTTCTTCAAAACATAGGGAAAAAACCTCCGGGAGCGAACACTGGACTGATGGACTCTGCGCATCCCATTAGGAGACAAGTCAGGCCTGGGCCCAGTTTACAGAAGGTGGGCCACAGCTTCGAGATTACCTCAATGACCTCAGCCACCCCCACTAGCCAAAACTCCCCCAGACAATAGGAGTGCCTCTGTTTATGCAAGGCCTACCACTGTGGGAATGTCCCACTGGGGAGATCCTGGACCGAACAGAGGACACCCTGTCAGAGAAGAACCGAACAAACTCTTCACACAAAGTGACTGAAAATGCTCTTTTTGGCTGTAGACAGGAAGGGTGAAGTAGCCTGTCCACAGTCCGAAGGAGCTGAGCTGATCTGTTCCCTCCCTGTGGCAATCTCTTTGAACAAGAACTCTGACTTCTTACAGTTGATTGCCCTTTGATAGTCACTGTAGTGAGCTTTCAAAGCCAGTTTATCCTCCTTGGACTGGGTCCTCTGCCAGCAACACTCCAACTTCTGACCCTTGGTCTCCATCTCCTTGAGAGCCCCATCAAACCACAGGGGTCTCAAGCGAGAAGACCTGGGTCATATATGCCTTATGGACTACTGCGATGGAATTGAGCACCTTGGAGACAGCCCTGTTATAGGCTGCCACTGCCTCACCCATGCCAACTGGACATGCAACACTCATGCCAGAAGAGTCTACCACTGCCAAAACTTCCTCTGGGGACAATCCCCTCAATAGGCGATGGCGGACCATCTCAACGAGGGAGGGCTTATCACGAGAACGCCACCGTGCAATCATCGGACAAAGTGACCCAATCAATCCTGAGGTCAGTGACCTCAAGCTCCAATGAGAATACCAAGTCCAAGGTGTGGCCGTGGTGGTGAGCCATAGAAGCAACCGCTTGTGCTAGGCCCAGTGATGTTATTAACTAGAGGAGGTCATGTCCAACATGCAAGGGTTCATTGTCGACCCAGGCACTGTAGCTCCAGAAAGTACAGTTACATACTTACCGTAACATTAGATCTTTAAGAGAATCTCTTCTCTTAGGCCACACCTTTGGTACTATACCCACCAAGAATCGGACCAGTGCCAACAGCAAGCCGCCATTAGTCCAGTCACCAGGGCCAGCAGCTGCACTGACTCTGGCATTAGCATAGCATGCAGTGCTGATGCCCAATCTGTGCAGGCAGGCAGAGTCAATGACACCATGGAAGAAGTCTGCACCAAAGGAACTGATCCTGGCAACTGGGTGGTTCAGTTCAGAGGATTACTGGACTGTTGCGGGTGCTCCCTCGGCCACCTAGTAGGAACCAAGGGTCTGCCTGATGTCACCACTTGAGACTTCATCATGACCCTACCATACTGCAGGGACACAGAGCTCAGCATTTCAACTAGCTCCAAAGAGTGGTAAAGGGGCCCAGGGGAACAGCCTGGGGACTACCTGAGGACCTCCTGTGATGATGCCTATTCCTGGAGTTCGAAGATGGGATGTCCCAGCCTCAGGGCCTGATACACCAATGTCTGATAATCAAAACTGCTTCAGGGGCTGTAGTCATCCATGTTGTGTTTGGATCCTAGGCAGCCGAAACACAAAGTATGACAGTTGGTGTGGGCAATGTTCTTCCTGCACATACAATGCTGAAAAAGGGGCACCAAAGGTTTGGGCATTGAGAACTTTTCCTTTTTGTCTGGCATATCTAAGTGAAAAAAAGAAAGGAAAGCATGTGAATCGAGACAGTCAACCTTCACTTTCACGGTATGCATTCAACAGGGAGATATAAGAGAAATGAGGCAGGGCATTGATGTTACTGGCTCCAGCACACAGTTTCACGTATGCTTCAGTGTGTCAACATGGGTGGCAGCACTCAAGCAAAATGTTTGTTCCTGAAGGGCCCCCAGCACCTCTAGCCCTTAGACCAAAGAGTGGGGCTCTATAGAGAGAAGACTGATTCTATAATGATCAGTTACTTTTCATTAGAAATCATGCTGTTGCATATTTGAGGGTTTTGGATGCCACAATCTTGGCTCTTGTAGGTTATCTTGGAAACCATAACATAAGAACAGAAATGGGCAATGTTTCTCATGAACAGCTGACTTTAGGTAGATTAAATTGCCTGAAGGTGAAGTGTCGATATGTCTGCTCAAAACCAAGAAAATCCACCATATCCCCCACTTCAGTGGGGAAAGCAAGGACTCGGCTCTGTGACATCCACCCCAATAGTGGGGATCAAGAAAGAACTGAAAATTACGTACTCACCATAATTGCAGATCCTCCTAAATATCTTCACCATTGATTCGTGCATATAGGTCTGGGGCAGAGGCACTAGGACCCCACAGGAGGTTATTTTCTTCTAGGGAGGGAGGCCAATGTTGGCTAATGATGCAACTTGTGTATAGCACATACCCACGTGGTGCCACACACCGGTCAATGACCATCATCAACTCCCTCACCCACCTCAGTTCTGTTCTCCAGGGGAGAAACAAAAGTAGAGAGAAATAAAAGAGAGGACTAGATACTTTCTAGCCCAAAGGGATAGTAAAAGGACACAGAAAATAAAATAAACAACTAATTAGAACCCAACTACCAACTTAGACACTAATGAGTGGGCCTACAAGCTGGCACTAGGGTAGTGGTTGTTAAAAGGAGCCACAGCCTCTTACCACTAGCCAGACAGAGTAAGGATAGTGATGGGTAGAAAAATAGGGCAGCAGCCCTGAGCAAATGGCTCTGGCAGTAGTAGCAGAAAGGGAAGTCCAGTTTGGGAACCCTTTGCAAATAAGATGGCAAAAATTCCAAAATTGGAAAAATAACATCTGGAGTTCCAAAAAATAGCTCCATGCTACCAGATAACTTGAGTAATCTCAAGAGTAGATTCTCAACCCTGTTTTCTCTAAGACTGGTGAGAAAGGTGAAGAGCAAAGGCAGTGCAGGACTACCAGTCCTAGGGAGTCACAATGTGGCCATCTCCTCTGGCATGCTCCTGGAGGAGTGGGCAACCCCAACACACAGAGAAAAGACAAGGGATACCTACCCCAAAATTTGAACATAAGGAAGAACAGGCCCTGTTTCTCTCCACAAGCACAGGGATGTACCCTGTGTGATGTTAGTACACTGATCCAAGCAAGTGCATCGCACCCTTTCACAGACACAGTATCTAGTCAACTGAGTTAGACTGGAGAGTGCCAAGGGCACACGTTGCATATAGCAACTAACAGGAATATACCCTATAGGGGATATACCCCGAGCAAGGTGGAGGAGGAGGAGGAGAGAGAAAAATAGAGGGAAGGTGGCCACCTACCCACTCCATAAAAGAAGATAAAAAGGCTCCCCCTTTTTTTTTTTATGAGCTGCTAGAGGCCCTGGCTTACAACTGAGTAAGGAATGGAGAGTGGACATCTCAATCGATAGTAAAGCTATTCAGGAAGTTCAACAATTATGGTAACTATGTAATTTTCATGTGTTCCCTGAATCACTCTTCACCACTGGTTCATTCATATGGGCCTGAGTACCAAGCTTCCCAAATAGGGAAGAGCTGGCTCACCCTGACTATAAAGTCACCCTGAGCCCTCTGTGTGGGGGAGAACACATGAGGGAAGGGTCTCCTCATGGGCCTAGCAAGGCCTGTAAATTTTCAGAGTCAGATGGAAGGTAAAAGACCCCCCCACACACACACACACACAAACACCCTGAGTTCCCTTCTGACTCTCAAGAAGAAAAAGTGAGACCCCTTAAACTGGGAGTTGAGCACCTTTTGCTGGACCAGAGGTGCCAGTTGAGAATGGCAAAGCCACACTGTCTGCCAAATGCAGACTCTGGTCCTCACCAGCCTGCAGGCCACCTTCGCTGGTGACATAAGATGCTCCTGTTTCGTGCCTCACCAACTCCAGGCCCTTAGCAGAAAGGCAAATGGCTTGCCACCCAATTCCAATGGTGGCATGGCAAGCTAGAAGCTGTCCTAGCTGCACCCACAGGCACTTGTTGTGCCAGGTGTGCCTGATGTGCTGAGATGCACATCACAATGCGAGACGAGGTGAAAACCTTCCTCCCCCATGCATTTGTCTGTTCAAAATCAGCATCAGGAGGCCGGTCATGCACCAAGCGACATGGCCTGTCCAGGGTCTGCAAGACCTGAAGCGGGGTTAGGTACTGTGTCAGCAGAACCCATGGGTGCTCACTACCTCTGGTAAACGTCCCTGGGGGGATGAGGGAGAGCGAAGAGGCATCTCTAAACTGTCCTGCAGAATTTGAAGGTCCTTAGCCAGGGAAGGATGATGCAGTGGTCATTGCTGAAAGCTCCCAGGAGTCCCAGCTCTGTGGACAGTGTATTACACTTAGGTATAGTGCCAATGTCCAGTGCCTGCAGAATGTCCACCAGGAATCTCTGGTACAGAGAGTACTCAGAGGCCAAAGACAGATGTTGGGAGGATTATGCACCCACTGAGGAGGACTCTCTGTTTTCCCTTCCTAGTCACTTTGCCTTTCTTTGTTTCCTTATCTCCTTCTCGCCACCCCTCCATCCCTCACGTATTTCCTACTCTAATTACAAAAGTCCAAAACTTCACTATTTCATCCTTGCCCTCCTCCTTCTTTCATCAGGGAACATCCACCCCAACCCTGGCCCTATTTCTTCCCCTACCCTTGCTCCTCACCCAAACATCATGTCTCCAAACCCCACTTCCACTACAACCTTCCTAACGGGTTGAAGCTCCTCCACCTGAACAACTGCAGCCTGCTACCTACAATCGACCTCCTACAAACTATTATGATTTCACACACCCCTGATATCCTAATTATTACCGAGACATGGTTCAAAAAAAGCATCCCTGACAATGCCATTGCTATCCCTGGGTATTCCCTCCAGACAAGATCGATCGGGTCGTTTGGGGGGGTGGGGGAGTGGCCATGTATATCCTGCCCTCCCTGCAGTTTACTACCACCCTGTCTACCTCCATCCCAGCTACCTACGAAGCCCTTGTCACACACATTACCCTGCCTTTCTCAATCCCAATCTTTGTGGCTGGCATCTATTGCTACCCAAGCATTCAACCCTCGGCCGCGACTGAACTCTTAGCCAACATCACCTCCCTCTCACAATCTGGTGAACTGTTCATAATGGGTGATGTGAATCTAAATTGGTTGTCTCCCAAGTTAAACAAGCTATGCAATGATGACACTGCTCTAAATCTCACTCAGCTTATACTTGAGCCCACACGCCGCCCTAATCCCAAAACACAAAACCACACCCTGTTTGACTGGGCACTCACAACCCACCCGCACTGCGCCAAAAATCAGGTCTCCTCCCTGATGCCCTTAGTGATCACAGCCCCATTTTTCAATGTACGTAAGGTCCATTGCCCCAAACCTCCCCCTAAAATCATACAACTCCAGTCCTTTAAATCCTTAGAACATACCCCACTCAGCTCTGCACTTGCTTCCACGACTGGGCCCCCCTCCCTCTCCACAGCCATTTCTGTTGCCCAAGCCCTTGACTATTTTAAGGATAAATTCATTGCCACCTGGAATGCAACAGAGTCCATGGGCTTCACCTCCCCTGGATCACCCCGAACTACTGGCCTGCTTCAGGGAGTGTGATCGGACCTGGAGAAAACACAAATCTACTAAACATCCAAACGACTACGCCAAGTACAGAATGCTATGCAATTCATGTACTAAAGCTACTAGACTAGCTAAGTCCGATTATTTCGGCTCCTCATTCCTGACTAACATTAACTCTCCATCTAAATTCTGGAGGGTAGTTCATGCCCTATTCTCTCCCCCCTCTCACACTCCACCTCCAGTTCTCAAAATAAATAACACCCTAGTTTCTGACCCTGGCTCTGTGACCAATGAATTTAATGCCTACGACACCTTGTGCTCTTCTAAATTTCTCTCCCCCTTGCCACCTACTAACTTCAGCCCTTTGCCTCAGTCAGTGTCTACCCCTTCCCCTTTTTCCTTTTCTACTATCTCCTCTGACAAAGCTCTTAATGTCCGCCTAGCCCTCAACCCCTCTAAAGGCTCTTCACCAGATGAACTCAATCCTAAACTTCTCTACCTTTCTGCTCCTGCAATTGCTTATACTTTCTCCCTAATCCTTAACCTCTCCTTTATTTCTGCCCAGGTACCCTCATCCTGGAAACAAGCTGTAGTCCTTCCTCTCCCCAAGGGTGGTGACACATCCACTCCTGGCAACTATCACCCCATTTCCCTCCTTCCTACCCTTGCCAAACTTCAAGAACATTTAGTTCTCTCAACTGTCACCCTTCCTCTCTGATTCCTTCTTCTTCACCCCCTTCCAATCTGGTTTTCAGAAGAACCACTCAACAACCTCCCTCCTCTTACAAGCCTCGGCTCCGTAACCTTGATGGTACTATCGGAGGAGTAGGAACCTGTGCTCAGTCCAGCTGACCTCTCATGTCTATATTGTTACCACATGTTGCCTACCTAAGTTACTATTTTTGTGGATATGCAAGATGGGGGGGTTGTGTGTGGGGGGGCAGAAATGAGATGTATGTATTTTATGTACATTGGTTTCTGTCACCTTTTTTTTTCCAATGTATTTCTTGCTCTGTATTGTTGGAAAAACAAACTTGAATTTCAACAACCTCCCTCCTCAGGCTTACTGACTCCATCCTTTCAGGGATGGACGATGGCTTGATCACCTTGGCTACCTCTGTCAACCTATCCAAAGCTTTCGACACTGTTTCCCATCCCCTGCTTCTTGATTCCCTCTCCTCAGCTGGCCTTGCTTCATTAGCCACCAACTGGTTTAAATCCTACCTCACTGGCAGGACCCAGTCGGTGAGAATACTTGATTCAATCTCCTCTCCACTCCACATCAACACTGGTGTCCCTCATGGCTCAGTGCTTGGTCCCCTACTCTTCTCCATTTTCCTTAATGTTCTTCCCACAGCCTGCTCATCCTCGTCTATCCACATGTACACTGACAATACTGTTTTATACAGTTCTGGCTAAAACACTGCTGCTGTGGAAACCAGCTTACAGCATGACTTCAACCAAGTTCAGCTCTGGTTTTCCTCTCACCAGCTTTTTCTAAATGCCAAGAAGACAGTCTCAATGACCTTTGGCACCAGGCAGAGACTCTCTAGGCTCCCGGCCCTACCCACTTTCCACACCCTTGACGGGACCATCCTGGAGAACACCTCCTCATTTAGATATCTTGGGGCTTGGCTAGACCAGCACCTCAACTTCTCTGTGCATAACAATGCTATCCTAAAGAAACTGCGCCCCAAGCTTGGTGCTTTATACAGGAATCATAGTTGCATCCCACTGACTGTGAGGCGTAAAATTGTCCAGAAGATGATACGCCCCATCTTTGACTACTGTGACGTAGTCTATGGTGCTGCTCCCAAATCTTCCCTAACCAAGTTGGACACTCTAACTCCTTCTGCTGCTTTGCTCTCGACTCCCCTTCCCGCTCCCACCACTGTGAACTCTATCACTCTCTAACCTTCCTTCTACTGTCTCACAGACACATCTCACACTGTGCCAAACTAACCTCCAAATTCTGGTTCGGAGTGCTCCCCTCCTATCTCTCATCCTCTCTCTCCACTCCACTCCACCTCTCTCCACCCACTCTCTCAGATCTAATGACGCCCGCACCTCGACGGTCCCTCGCCACTCCACCCTCATCGGTCAGACTGGTTTCACTCATCGCTTCCCTAAAATCTGGAATTCCCTCCCCCCGAAATATGACACACTTCCTCTAACTACTCCCTTACATCTGCCCTACACAATTACCTCTCCCTCAGCTGTTCCTGCTTTAACCCTCCTTAATACCTATCCCAGTTTCTGCCTTCCTATCCTGACCCCCCCCCGGCAGGGTTCTCAACATCCTGAAGAGGTAATCAGGAAATGGCTACCCCTACTCCTCATATTCAGTCCTTGCCTCTCCCCCTCTCTTCTCCACCTGCCCTTTTGGGTTACCCGTGTGCACAACCTACCCCATCCTTTTTACTCCAACAGCACTTGCGTACTACCTTGAGCCTGCTCCTGGTACACACACACACACACATGCACTATAATGGTTCTGTTGCATTATCACTGTTTTGTATGTTTATACATTCCTTTGTATGATTTTGGACATGTATTATAATTTACCCAATGTTCCACTACTGTTTACTGTACAATACCTTGTGTTCCAGCAGTTGCATAATCTTACAATGTTGTATTGTTTGTACTACCCACATACTATTGCAACTGATCATCCTTCGCAACCCTATGTAATCCACTCCCCCAAGGTCGCACTGTGAGACGAGCAACTTGTTCAGTGTGCCCTCCTGGTGAAACATTTCAATAAATAAATAAAGAAACTTAGACAAAGAGGAAGCACTACAAAAGGAAGTGATGGTAGCTGGGCACCACGCAGAAAGTGGACATGGTCAGCGTCAGCACTAGGAAAGTATTGAAACAGTATACCAGCCAAGCTTCTATGCTAACTCCAGGTGAGGGGCACAAGAGGATCCATGATCCCAGGAAGTTTAGGAAGGGGCATCATAGACCCAGGAAGGAGAGAAGAGCCTGAGGCTCTAGAGTCTATGCCTGGGCTACAGGAATGCTCAGTGGACCTCAACTTAGTGGAGACCATAGGGAATCCGCCTGAGGAAAGTTGACCTACAGAACAGGAATGACCTTGACGGTACTCACAGGAGATAATCCCCAGGTTAGGAGACAGGAGTTGTTCAATCCCCTCAGAACAGCTCCGGTCCTCACCAGACACAGGTTCAACCATAGGGCCAGGGGAGAATTCTGTGACGCAGCAATGTCCTGAGCCAGTGTCGCCTCTGGCACCTAACTCAGGCTCAGAGAATGACCGAGTCACAGAACTCCCCATGGCTGGCACTGTCCAAGATGTTGGGCCGGTTCTGGTGCCCACCCTGAATCCGTACACGACAACACCACAGATGGTATTGGAGGCTGGTCTGGTGACACGGGAACCAGGACCAGACCAGGAGGTGATGCTGTAACTGGCACCACACCCAGTGTTGGGCCCAAAACCGACCCTGGAACCATTGCTGCGTCTGTCACAGGGCTCGGTGGTGTCCTCCTCATCAGAGTCATGTGGGCTACTTGAGTCAGACAGCAGCACCTTCCACCTCGGCAACAGCATGCCACCCGGCCCCAGCACTGGTCCCTCTCTCAGTACCGACAGCAGAAGAGGGCCCATCATCGCAGTGGGTACGACCCAGCTCACCAACACCGCAAGTGGTGTCAGGAGCCGAGAAGGCACCAGGCCATGACACCAAGGTGTCCTCCAATGTAGACCAAGTGTATAGCCTTGTCCACACCACCGGGGATGTCCACTGCCCAGGGGCAAATGGGGTGATGTTGCTAAGCTGGCAACCCAGAAGGAGCCAGCTGTCCACTGGACCATCCTGTCAGGACCTGCAATGCCTCGGCAAGGTGAGGTCGGGGAGAACTCTGTTCATTCACAGTACCAGAGGCATCAGGAAGGGGCCCTATGGATGGGACAAAAGGACCTCACCTCAACAACATGGGTCCGCTCCCTGCCAAGTCTGGGAATCGGAAGACCCAACTTCAGCACATGGATCTCGATGGTACAGTGTCCATCGAAAAGCAGGTGTTGCAAGAATTCATGTCAAGGTAGGTCCAGCTGGTTCTTCATCATCCACAGGAACACTGATGAATAACTGGGGCTTTTTTGGGCCCCATACTCTTTTTCCAGAACTCATACTTCACAGACAAAATAAGGAAACATTCACTCAATGGCAGGAAGAACAGAACTGAGGTTCATGAGAGAGCAGACGACTCTTACTGGTCAGCATATGGCACCATGCAGGTACCTGCTGCATGCGAGCCGCATCAGCAGCCAACGTCAGCTCCTTCCCTAGGAGAAAAAAGCTCCTGTGTGGTCCCAGTGTCTCTGGCCCTAGACACATATCTATAACTCAATGGTGAAGACTGATTCAGGGAAAATCTGCACTCCACCTACAGATGAGCCTCATCAGCTACGGCTC
Source organism: Neoceratodus forsteri (assembly GCA_016271365.2). Classification (NCBI taxonomy): domain Eukaryota; kingdom Metazoa; phylum Chordata; order Ceratodontiformes; family Ceratodontidae; genus Neoceratodus; species Neoceratodus forsteri. The sequence goes on from CM057453.1 coordinate 1,631,188,076, forward strand.
TATGAGCCTGATGATGCAACCAGGCATCTGCAACAGAATAAATGACACCTGCAGGGCAGGGTTAAAGGAACGTGACTGCAACAGGAGAGGAGATTTGTAAGAGAATGACTGCACTCTCGTATTTTCCATTTAGAATGGCATCAACACAGACCATGAGTATGATTAAATTCTGACACTTAGACATGATGCATAAAAATACAGACTAGTACAATTTTAACATAACTTTTTAAATCGTGTGAATTTTGTCAAAGATAAAGCGTTATTTTAACAAACGGCTTATGCCATTTAGCATTCTCTTAGCTCCGGGCAGCAAATCTCCCTGCCAATAAATGTAATCTCGTGGCTTCCACCAGGAAGCTAACTGGAGCCATTCTCTAATGATGTCGGATTTTGTGGTTTCTTTCTTACATGCCTGGTTGCTATAAGCATCTAGAAAAGATGAGTGCAGATGAATACATCTTTTTTGTCAGCTGATTGTTTTAGCAGGCACATAATCCATTCTTTGATGTCCAGATCAATGAAAACCTAGCACTACGAGGGCCTAACAGATATTTTGTAAGGATTTCTCTATAGCCTTTTATGCAAAGGAAACTGTAGTAAAATGTATTTGTTTCTACGGGGCACTGTTTTGATGGCTGATCATTACTATAGAATCCACACACCTTTTTTTTTAGTTGAGAGAGGCTTATTTTAGTGGATATAAACAGTCAGGCCATAAATTTGCTAACTGGGATGAAAGTGTTACTGAACAGATTAGCAAAGAGAGTAACACAAGGCAACAGCATCTGAGATGCAGTTAATCTTGGCTGTAACTGAATTACTGCAGAAGATACAAGGACAGAAAAAGGAAAGTGAGTCCACCGGGACTGTCCCTTCTACTGCACAATACCCATACCATTTCAGATGTACCTCCCTCATGTATGTCCAGGTTAGCCTTGAAGGCATATAGTGTTCTAGCATTAAAATCTTCAGCAACTCCACTCCAAAGTACCTACCATTCTGCATTACATATTTTCTGTGCGATCCCCCCCCAAACTGCCATCCATGTAGCTGAAAAGTCATAACCCCTGGTTATCCTACTGCCAATTTTAGATGACATTTTCAAATATTTCCAAGGACCATTTTCATTATTTTATACATAATTAGCAAGGCCTCCCCCAACCTCCTTGTCTCCAGACTGAAAAGTCCCAGCAGGTGCAACCTATGATTTGTCTTCCAACCCCTTTACCATCCACTGCAGTACCGTAATGGTGGGATAAGAGCCAGGATACTTCCAACACTGCATTGCAGTCCTGACCAAACTCATCTGAAAATGGGTGGAGCTCAATGATTAATCCCACTGATTGATGACTAATCCAACCAACGTAAGGCACAACCAGTTTTTATTTTAGTTTGTGTTTTTATATGCATGACTTGTTTAACAAAGTATACTGTAGTTGTCTGTAGCAACACAAAACGCAGAGGTGTCTTATCCATGTAGTGTAAAGATGTCCTTTTTTGCTCTAGGGCCCAACTCCTGTTCCTGCTGAACTGAGCCAGTATTTAAAATAAGAACTGATATCAGCTCAGTAGGCACAGGAGATCAAGTCCACCAATGGCCTGGAAAAGCAGAACCTTCACAAAGAACAGAAAAAAGAATAACCAGATTAGACCTGTCCTCTATAATAACTCAAGATGCAGACAGCCAAGGGTACATGTACCACTCAGCAAAATATTCTAGAAATCCCAAAGGGTACAAATATTAAAAAAAGGTTGATCTTCGCGGGTAGCTCCCTCCACTGAGCCACATTATGGAACTGTAAGCCATCAGCGTCAGAACCACCAGTAACATTTTGCTGGCTGGGGCTACCCTTGTCAATGTACCTCATCGATGCCAATATAACATGGGCGGCCCCATCACGCCTCAGTTATTTCTCCTGCCGTCAACCCCTGGTCAGTCCACCACTGCTGCAGAATGCCGCTGAACTCTGCAAGTATCATTGTTTGTAATTTCAAACTTAGAATTTTTATGCTACAACCAAAAGAAAAGGAAAGAATAGTTACATACTTACTATTAACAGTAGATCTTTGCGAGAATCTCTTCCATTACGCCACACCTTTGGAACTATACATGTGTCAATGCTAGGACCACAAAGAAACTTTTGCTAGCTGGGGGCCACCCACAACAACATAAATTGTCAGTGCCTACATAATTATGGGCATCCCCATTTCTCTTCAGTTCCCCACTCCGGAGACTGTGCTCGGAGGACCTCTCTTCTTGGGGAACCAAGAGGTCATACGAGTGCCTCTCATAATATGCAAACAAAGGTGCTGGAGAGAACAGCCATGAAAATTCCAAAGGCAGAAATTGGATGCCATATTCCCTTACAAATTAGAAAAATGAGGAAGGAGAGAAGGCCATCATGGCCTAATGGAAGAGAGTCTCTTGAAGATCCACTGTTACGTAAAGTACTGTACGTACAGTAAGTGTTCCATCTTCTTTGAGGATATCTCTTCCATTAGGCCACACCTTTGGAATGAGTCCAAACCAGTTCCAAAAAGCTAACTGGGGGGGTTGGTGCAGTCTGGTTCAGGACAGCAGACCCTGTAGAACAGCAAGGCCGAAACCTACTTGTCTCCCTGGACTGTAATGCTTAGTAAAGATGTGGACAGTATTCCATGTGGCTGCAGCACAAATGCCAGCCACAGAGATGTTACTGAAACAAGCAACAGAAGTGGCCATACCCCCGGTGGAATGACCATGAACCGCACCAGGAAGATTCTTACCATGCTTCCTATAACTGAACATAATACAATGTGCTAGCCATTTGGACAAGTGCTGTTTTAACATAGAAGCGCCCTCTTTTGCAGGGGTGAACAAAACAAAGAGCTGAGAGGACTTTATGCAGTCCTTGGTGCAATTCACGTAGTATCTTAAAATTATATATATGTCCAGAGTTTGAAGCAATGCCTCACCCTGACTGGCATGCTTAGGATAGTAAAGACGAAGGTGTTTGGTTTTAATTTAATGTAAACTCTGACACCACCTTTGGCAAAAACTCAGCATTAGTACACAAAGAAACTCTGTCTTTGCAGAAAATCAAATAAGGAGGCTCACAAATTAGTGCCTGTAGCTCTGAAATACTTCAAGCAAAAGTGACTGCAGCTAAAAAGAACACTTTTCATGACAGAAAGCATAAGCCACAACTCATGGCAGGCTCAAAGGGACCCAAAGTAAGCTCTTCAGGAACCTAACTCATGTCCCAAGGTGGGACCGGATTACGAATGGGAGATCTTATGTGTAGAATACCTCTCAAAAAGATACAGGTGCCCTCCAGTTGGGCCACTGTATGCCCATCAATAGAGGTATGGAAAGTTAATATAGCAGCCAAATGCATCTTAAGTAAGGAATACTGCAGACCAGAGTCAGAAAGTGACAGCAAGTACTCCAACAATGGCATCTACTTGACAGGTAAATGAGCCTATATGCTTGGAAGCAGCCCAAAAGTGAAACATTTCCAATTCAAAGAATATGTATGTCTAGTGGAAGGCTTTCTGGCTGCAACCAGTACATCACCAGCTTCAGGTGACACACCAACTGTGCAATGGTTATGTCTTCAGGAGCCATGCATGGAGATGCAGGGACTTCCTGTCCGTATGGACCAGAGACCAACTATCTTGTGACAATAGGCCCCTGCACAACAGCAGAGGTATTGGAGGCTCCACTGCTAGTTAATGGAGCGGCAGATACCATATATGCCGAGGCCACAGAGGTGCAATGAGGATGAGGGTTGCACCCTCCATCTGCAGTTTCAGTAATACTCTGTATTAATGGAATAGGATTTAATGCATACAGAAACCTCCCTTTCCAAGGGAGGGAAAATGCATCGCGACAAAAATCTCCAAGCCCTGGAGCAAGTGTGCAAAAACACGGCCATTTTGCATTGTGTGGGGATGCAAAAAGGTCCAACTCTGGATGACCTCACCTTGTGAAGAGGTCATCTACCACCAAGGTCAGCAGTTACCATTTGTGCGCCTTAGACTGTGACCTGCTTAGCTTGTCTGCAAGATGTTTTGGACACCTGGGAGATGCATGGCTGACAATTCTAGCCTGTGTTCCAGTGCCACACTCTCATTGCTTCCTGACACACTGGACAGAAATGAGTCCCCCCCCGCTTTTATGTAATGCATGACACCGACATTGCCTGTATGTTTTAACACAGGACCCAGCGTCAGATGCTCCTGAAAAGCCTCAAGACTGTATTAAACAGCTCTTATTTCCATTACATTTATGTGCAATTTGGTTTCCACCTGGGTCCAAGAACCTTGTGTTTGATGAGGGCCCAGGTGTGGCTCCCCGGCAGATCCAGGTGCATCCAAAGTAAGAATCCAACTTGGAGTTGGTATGAGAAATGGAATGCCCCTTAAAGACATTTCCTGGTGTTTCAGCAACCCCTTAACATAGAAACAGACTCCGACGTCAGATAAGGACCACTTGGCCCACCTAGTCTGCCCATTTCCCTACCTACTGGATAAGCTGCAGATCCTAGTTAACCAACAGCCTATTTCTTCCTACCTCCCACAAGAATTGCCTTATGTCTGTCCCATGCATTCTTGAATTCTCCCACAGCTTTAGACCCCACAACCTCCTCAGGAAGGTGGTTCCATGCGTCTACCGCCCTCTCTGTAAAAACATATTTCCTCACAATGCCCCTGAGCCGTCCCTCCTCTATCTTCAAATTGTGTCCCCTTATTCTTGTACATCTCTTTTTCTGAAAGATGCTACCCTCTTGGACTTTGTTGATTCAACTGAGGTACTTAAAAGTTTCTATCATGCCCCCCTTTTCTCAAGGGTATACATATTAAGCTCCTTTACTCTCTCCTCATATGGCTTCTCTTGCAGACCCTGCACCATTTTAGTTGCCCTCCTCTGGACTGCCTCCATCCTGTCTATGTCCTTGCAGAGATGGGGTCTCCAGAACTGGACACAGAACTCCAGATGGGGTGTCACCAACTGTCTGTACAGAGGGATAACAACTTCTTGTTTTCTGCTGGTGATGCCTCTCCCTACACATCCCAGTATCCCCCCAGCCCTCCCTACTGCCTTCTCACATTGTTTGCCAACCTTAAGGTCATCTGATATGATTACCCCCAGGTCTCTTTCCATTTTTGTTGTTGTTACTACCTCTCCCCCCATTGTGTACTCTTCCCCTGGGTTTCTGTTTCCCAGGTGCACTATTTTGCACTTCTTTGCACTGAATCCAAGCTGCCATACTTCTGACCATTCCTCCAACCTTACCAAGTCCCTTCTCATCCTTTCCACACCCCCTTGTCTATCAACCATGTTGCAGATTTTTGTGTCGTCTGCAAAGAGGCATACTTTTCCTTCCAGTCCCTCTGCAATGTCACTTATAAAGACATTAAAAAGGACTGGACCCAGTACAGAACCCTTCGGTATCCCATTATTTACCCCCCTTTCTTCAGAGTGGACTCCATTTACTATTACCTTCTGTGTCCTGTTGTCCAGCCAATGTTTTACCCAGGCTACCCTTGTCATCTAAACATTTAAAATCCACAACAAAAAATATGGGTTGCCATGTTTGTTTTTAAGTTACACTGGTGAGGCTTAATCTCTCTTTATGGAAAAAATCTAGAAGGGGTCAGATTGTTTTATGTGGTTATAACATCAATATTTTAGATGTCAACATGAGTGTGAAGCCGGCCCAGTGGTGCTGAGGCGCTGGATGCCACACCTTGTGCCACGTTGGCAACCTGGGTTTGGGAACAGACTTGGGCCAATGGGGGTCAGCAGGAGATGGAGAGGATTGATAATAACTTTTAATGATAATCATAACTTTATTTGTTGAGTGCCTTTCAGAATATCAAGGCGCCTAACAATTTTAAAACAGACATCAAAAATATAGATTATAAAATAATAAAAATACATATAAAATATAAAACAGAGATCCAATACCAAATAATTTACTCACCGGAAGCTTGAACCCACAAGTGTGTTTTTAAAGCTTGCTTAAATCCCTCCACGGTTGTGCACTCCTGTAACCTACAGAGTAGAGAATTCCAGAGGGACGGGGTCGCATGCATAAATGCACAGGCCTCAGAAGATTTCAAACATACCCTGGGAGTCTCTAGCAACCCCTCGTCAGCTGAGCAGAGCAACTGTCCAGGGCAGTAGGGGACCAGAAGCTCTTTCAGGTAATCTGGGCCGAGTCCGTGTACCGCTTTAAAAGTCAGAAGACCAACTTTAAAGGTGATCTGCCACTGCACCAGCAGCCAGTGCAGTCTGCGCACCACCGGTGTAATATGACAAGATCTAGGCGTTCCCATCAAAAGCCGAGCCATCAAAAGCCGAGCTGCAGCATTCTGCACTACCTGCAAGCAGTTGATTTCCACCCCAGGTAGCCCTAAGTAAAGGGAGTTGCAGTAATCAAGGCGCGAGGACACAAAGTCTTGGACCAGCGTAGGAAGATCACTGGACGGAACAAGGTGCTTAATCCTGGAGATATTCCTCAGATGGTAAAAAGAGGATTTGACGATGGCTGACACCTGCGAATGCACAGTCAGCCCTTCGTCAAAAATTACCCCCAGGTTTTGCACCCATTCAAAGGTCGGGAGTGATACCCCCGGGCCCCCTATCCGGTGCGCTGGATTCAGAACCAACACCTCAGTCTTTTCCAAGTTCAACTTTAGCCAACTGGAATCCATCCACTCCTGGATTTCCATGAGGCAGCTATTAAAGACTGAGAGGGCTCCATCTTGGTAGAGTACAAAAGAAAGGCAGAGCTGGGTATCATCAGCATAGCAGTGAAACTTCAGCCCATACTTTCTTACAATGTCTTCGAGGGGCAGCATGTACACTGTGAACAACATGTGGGACAGCACTGAGTCCTGAGGAACCCCACAAAACAGAGAAACTGGGTCCAAGGAATAAACCAGACACCACTCTCGGAGTTCTTCCAGTGAGGAAAGATGTAAACCACCTGAGGACTGTACCTGACAGTCCACAGTTGAACCTCAAGCAATCAAGCAGAACCCCATAGTCCACAGTGTTGAATGTTGATGAGAGATCTAGAAGAACCAAGATGGAGCGGCTCTTCCGATCTCTAGCCATCAGGAGGTCATTGAGCACTTGAACCAATGCTGTTTCAGTACTATGTCTACTAAGAGTCATACTACTAAGAGTCATAGATGTACAGAAGGCATATATAGCCCATGTTAGTACATCTCCAGAAGCCTGGAAGTGTTAACCCAGTTTAAAAGATGTTTATCAAGATTTGTTTTGAAAGTATTGGGGTTATTTGTATCTAGCAGAGATTTAGGTAATGCATTCCATACTGGAATAATCCTGAGTGTAAAAATAACGTCTGATGTCAGTCCTTGGGTAAGTTAATAATACCTGATAACTGTGACTCCTAAGATCCGGACTGGAGGGGTTCATAGATGTCATGGATGGTCAAATGGTTCTCCAGCTGCACAGCCACTACCTTCTCATTCACCTTCCTTAAAAAGGGAAGGTTAGAGATTGGTCTGTAGTTTGCATGGCAGTCTGGGTCCAAAGAGGCTTTCTTTAGGAGTGGTGTTACCACTGACTCCTTCAGAGAGCTAGGAAACTCACCTGTTTCCCAAGGAGCACCAGACTATCTGTGCTAGGACCGGACTAATGGAATCAATACAACCCAAGATCAGGGAAGTTGGTCCTGGATCCAAACTACAGCACATAGGGCGTGCACCCTGGACAATCCGCATGCCATCCGTGAAATCCAATTGGTCAAAGGTACTCCAGGAAAGCTAAGACGTAGAGGCCCTGAGCCGATCCACAGCAATGCCCATGGAGTGTGCGGACTGGAGCACTGCCCTGATGTCAGCCACCTTAGACGCAAAGAATCTAGCAAGTTCATCGCACTCTGTTTGCGAGAAGGGTTTTCGAACTTGCAGACAGGCTGGGTTGCACAGTCTGTCTACCATTCGAAAAAGCTGAGCTGGTCGATTCTGAGAGACTGCAATCTCCCCGGACAGGAACTCTGCCTTCTTATGGGTGTCTGCAGATTGACAGACTTGATAATGATCCATCAATCTAAGGCGGTCGGCATCAAGGGCAGATTTCCGCCAGCAACGCTCTAACCTTTGTCCTAGTCACCGCATCTCCCTCAAGGCCCCATCAAACCATGTGGACCAACGGCAAAGGGAGAGTGGGTGAACATGGACAGGAGCAAAGACATCCAGGGCCGCCGAAACAGCCGAGCTATAGGCTGCCACGAGGGTCTCTGGATCACTGCTTGCCACTGGGAGGGATGATAGGTCAAACATTGCCGCCAGGCCTTCAGAACTTATTCTTCATGAAGGGAGGTACCTGACCATCTCCACAGGAGCAGGCCTACAGAGGGGGGCACTAAAACTAAACCCCACGGTGTAGTGATCGGACCATTAAGAAACACAGAAACATAGAATTTGACGGCAGATAAGGACCGCTTGGCCCACCCAGACTGCCCATTTCCCTACCTACTGGATAAGCTGCAGATCCTAGTTAACCAGCAGCCTACTTCTTCCTACCCCCACCCCCCAGAACTGCCTTATGACTATCCCATGCATGCTTGAATTCCACCACTGATTTTGACTCCACAACCTCCTCCGGAAGGCCGTTACATGCATCCACAACCCTCTCTGTGAAAAAATACTTCCTTAAATTACCTCTGAGCCGCCCCCCCTCTATCTTCAAATTGTGCCCTCTTGTTCTTGCACACTTCTTTCTTTGAAAGATGCTACCCTCTTGGACTTTGTTGATTCCCTTGAGGTACTTGAAAGTTTCTATCATGTCCCCCCTCTCCCTTCTTTCCTCGAGGCTATACATATTAAGCTCCTTAAGTCTCTCTTCATATGTCTTCCGGTGCAGACCCTGCACCATTTTAGTTGCCCTTCTCTGGACAGCTTCCATCTTGTCTATGTCTTTGCGGAGACTGGGTCTCCAGAACTGCACACAGTACTCCAGATGGGGTCTCACCAGCTGTCTGTACAGAGGGATAATAACTTCCTGTTTTCTACTGGTGATGCCTCTCCCTATGCATCCCAGTACCCCCCTAGCCCTCCTTGCTGCCCTCTCACATTGCTTGCCCGTCTTTAGGTCATCTGATATGACTACCCCCAGGTCCCTTTCCATTTTTGTTGTTGTTAGTATCTCACCCCCCATTGTGTACTCTTCCCTGGGTTTTTGTTTCCCAGGTGCATTACCTGCACTTCTTAGCACTGAATCTAAGCTGCCATACATTTGACCATTCCTCTAACCTTGCCAAGTCCCTTCTCATCCTTTCCACCCCACCCTGTGCATCGACTCTGTTGCAGATCTTAGTGTCATCTGCAAAGAGACATACTTTTCCTTCCAGTCCTTCTGCAATGTCGCTTATAAAGACATTGAAGAGGACTGGTCCTAATACTGAACCCTGCGGTACCCCACTAGTAACCCTCCTTTCTTCTGCAGATCTGCTCTCCTCTCCCAGGGAGAGCTCCAGGGGTTTGCTCGGCACCTTAGTGACCTCTGATGGAGATCGGGGACACTACAGGTGCTGACGCTGTACAGGAGATGGAGCGGCGGCAGAAGTCAGCAGCATGCCTGTGCAGACGTCATTGCACGTCCGTGCTCCAGGGGGAAATCTACGCAATAGAAAAGCTCTGGTCCCTGGAACAGGCGACGGCTGCCTCCAGTGCCCCGCTGCCACACACCCGATACCGGGCTCATCTCACCAGCTATCCCGATAGTCTGTCTCACCTTGTGGCCAACGCATTTGATTCTAGATACAGTGCCAGAAGTGGAAGGTGGCACCGCCTCAGGGGGCTCAGAGCCAGGGGGGATCCATCGGTCTGAGGGAGGGAGGTAGGTAGGGGTCTCTGTCCCCGATTTCCCAGAGGGGCATGCTTCAGGTGGGTGGTAGAGCAGCGATGGTGAGTGGGGTTAGCCCGAGAAAGTTCCCAGGTGTGCCAGTGAGAAAGAAACTTGAGAAAAAAAAAAAAAAAAAACATGAGTGTGAAAGAAAATGTGAAACAAGGACACAAAATCTGTCATGATGCTTGCTTAATTTTTTCCACAAATGCAAAAATAAATAGAAAATTACCAATACTATGTCACCCCCTTGAACTAATATTCTGCAAAAAAGGGGAAAATATTTGTACGATTTTATACATAAAGCCATTTCAAACCCATGTCATTTTCATAAAACATTTTTGACAGATGTAGAATATGGTTATGAATATAGAAACAGAAAGAAATATAGGGGTTGCCATGCTTCTTTTGGTTATATCTGCTTTCAAAGTTTCAGTTTTAGAGGTGGTTGGCGCAGGACAAAAATAATTGAAACATCCCAATAAGAAATAAAACTTGCAATAATGCTATTCAAACAATTCAAAAGTACATGCAGAATGGCAAGGACTTTAACATAAAATTAACAGTGTAACCAAAGACAGACAGATATTTAGATAAAGCGCCTTGAATGATACCAAACGGTGCAATTCTGGGAGATAATTTCTTTGCTGCCATCCTGTATATATTCTTAGCTGGACATAACATAATAGGATAAATCATTATTCTGATAATGCTTCCATATTTAAGAATGTACTTGTGCCAGAAAACAACTTTGAAAACTTTGAGAGCATCAGAAAAATGGGAATTTGAAACACCAGGGAACGCCTTTAAGAGGTTGTGGCGGTCCATCCACCACGTCAGTGTTTTGTGTAAGGGCAACGTGACGAGCACCTTCTGGTCCACATCGTCCGTCAATGGTCCCACTGCAAAGGAATTTGCATGTGTAAGCTGGCCAGTGACACAGTAACAATGGTTGAGTCCCAGGAGACACAAAAATATTCAGGCTGAGACTTCATGACTACTGTATACCAGCTGTGCTTAAGCAATGAGTTGTTCTGCCCTGTCCAGGAGCAGGAAAACATAGCCCTGCTCTGTGTCCAAAACAGCACCTAGGTACTGCAGCCTCTGGCAAGGAGTCAGTACTGACTTCGGAACATTTAGTGTGACCACCAGGTCTTCAAACAATTGCCTTGTTCAGGACAGGGTGTGCAAGAGTTGGATCCTTGAGTTGGCTTTTAAGAGCCAATCATCCAGGTATGGTAAGACAAACGGTCCTTCTCTGCAAAGGGCTGCCACCTCCACTGCCAAGCTTTTGTTGAAGACCCATGGCACAGAAGACAAGCCAAAAGACAATACTCTGAACTGGTAATGCTCCCCTTCCAGCACAAATCTCAGATACTGTCTGTGATGATGCCCAACCTTGATATGATGGTATGTATCCTTCATATCCAAGGAGCAAATCCAATCCCGTTTACAACAGGGAAATAAAGCTTGCAGGGAGATCATGTGAAACTTCTTGTATTATATGTAGAAGTTTAGGTCTCTCAGATCTAACACAGGCCTGAGATCCCTTGTCCATTTGGGGACTGGGACGTATCTGGAGTAGAACCCTTTGTTCTTCTGATGAGAAGGCACTGATTCTGTTACACATTTGTCTAGCAAAGCTTGCACTTCTTTCAGCAGGGACAAATGTCCTGGTGGATAGAAACATAGAAGGTGTCTGCAGATAAGGGCCTCATGGCCCACCAAGTCTGCCCTATTATCTCTTTTATTCTACCATGACACTGTAGACCCTACTCTGCCTCCAGTTCCTCTCCCCCCTCTTCACTGCACCCAATGGCCAAGGCATATATGGTATCAGCTGCTCCAACAACTAGAAGTGGAGCCTCTAGTACCTCTGCCACTGTGCAGGGGCCTGTAGTCACCGGAAAGTGGGTCTCTGGTTCATATGGACCTGAAGTTCCTACATCTCCATGCCTGGCACCAGAAGACATAGCCATTGCACAGTTGCTGTGTCACCTAAAGTTGTTGATATGCTGGCTGCAGCAAGAAAGCCTTCCACCAGACATAAATATTCTCTGAAGTGGAAATGGAAAGAGGTGGAGGGTGCCCTGGGGAGGTCTCTAAGAGATCTAGAACATGTCCCTTTGCAATTATCTTTAGAACCCATTTGTCTGTGGTAATCTACCTCCATTGTCATAGGAAGGGAGAAATGGCCTCCTACCACTACCTCTGGAGGCAACAGTGGTGTGGGGGCAGTCTGATTCGAGTTATGCAGAACCGGTGGGAGCAGAGCCACTGGCTCCACCGGCCTCTAATGTTTTTGGAATGGGTCCCTGGGGGTGGGAACCTGGCAAGACTCCACCTCCCTTACCTTGGCCTTGCTTACAGTAGGCTTGAAGGCCACCTCTGCAGCAGGCTGACAAAAGGATCCCCCTGCCACGACCTTTATCCGACGTGGGATACAGTGATCTGACTGACCTTAAAGTCATTTCAGAAACTTGAAGGCCTCTTAATGCCTCTTCCACATGATAGCCAAGCAGTCTGGTGCCTCTAAAAGGGGCATTCAGAACCATTTGCTGCACATCAGTTGCAAACCCAGCCACCCTGAACCAAGAATACCGTCTCATGCAAATACCAGTGGCAACTGCCCTGGCAGATGCATAAGAGACATCAAATGTTGAGTGTAGCAAATGTCTGCCAACCTCAGCTCCAGAAGTAAGATTTTTAATTAACTCATTCTTGGCATTTCCTTGTAGAAGAACCTGAACTACAGCTTTGGCAGCCTTCCTCAGGCTATTCTGACACTTTATCATGTGGGTCTGGTAGTTTGCAATATGAAGGCCTAGTGAGGCAGAGTTATATGTACGCATGCCCATCACATCTATCCTCCTGGATTCCTTATCAGGAGGCAGAGTACTCATGTGTTTATTTGCCCTGGATCTGTCACGGGCAGCCACTAAAACCACCGAGTCTGCTTCAGGCTGGTTGGCATAATAAGGCGTGGCATCAGGAACAGTGTACTGCTCATCAGCCTTTCTAGGTACAGCTAGTACTGACTTTGATCTGTACCATACAGAAAATGTGGCATTATCTAATGCAGTATAAATTGGAGGATGGAGGGAGTACATGGTACCTCCAAGAAATCCATCAGATTCTTTTTTAGTGCAATCTTCTTCCTCCACAACAAAGCCCACTACATTCTGCATTTACTACATCATAGTTGGGAAGGTAGGGTCTTCAGGAGATCTGAGTATGTATACCACAGAATACCTGTCGACGGCAGTACAGGCTGTGTAGGTAAGCCTGGAAGTACATGTTGTATCATATCTGAAAAGGATGTCAGTACTGTTTGTAAGTCGACAAAACCCTGGCCAGGGGGCAATGACCAATAAGAGTTGATGACGGGCCTGGACCCATCAACAACAGCAACATACCATCCGTAGTAGGTACAGCAGTGCCTGAGCCATGCCCCAACCTTGTCTAGTTGACGGTCAGAGAAGCTGGGCGTCACCGCCGCACAGCCAGACCATGGTACAGAAGGAAAAGTACCTGCAGGAGACGATGGTGATGCAGACCTTGCCAGGGAAATAGACTTGTTTTTGTTCCTATGCTTATTCACTCGTCTCAATGACCAGTCTTTTTTCTGCAGTCATTCAATTTTGATGACCACGAGTCGGTCGATGAAGCTGGCGATGCTGCTTTCTGACAATTACATTTTTCAATCACAAGAGTGTGGTGTGCACATTTATGGAAAACATACAAACAGAAAAAAGAAAGTAGTAAGTGCCTTAGCTAGACTTGAACCAAGCCATACAGAATACCACTGCAGTTGCGCCACCAAGGCAACTGAAAACAGGTCCGTCCCACAGCACAGTACTCTTTCTGCAATGCACAACCTGGTGCTGCACAGATAATAAAAAATTTTCAATCACAAGAGTGCGGTGGTGTGCACAGTTATGGAACACATACAAACAGAAGACAGAAAGAAGTAAATGCCTTAGTTGGGACTTGAACCCAGGCTGACCAGAATACCATTCCAGTTCTGCACTCTTGTGATTGAAAAATGTAATTATCTGTGCAGCATCAGACTGTGCACTGGAGAAAGAGTAATGTGCTCTGGGATTGCCTAGTTTCCAGATCCCTTGGTGGTGCAGCTGGTAGTGCAATCGTAACATTATTCCAGGCAGCCTGGGTTCAAATCCCATCTAAGGCACCTACTTCTTTTTCTCTTCTGTTTGTATGTAGACGCTGCTTTCTGACCCTGGGCTTTTTTCCATGGCCACTAGAGTTTTCTCCAGAAAAAACTCCTCTAGTGCCTTTCTTCTGCATCATCTGGTTGCTTGACTGAAGCCCTGGCAAATCTCACAAGTCCTGACATTGTGAGAGAGGCCTAGACAGCAGACACACTTTGTGTGTGTCGTCCTTATAAATCTTTTCTCTGCACTCACAGTACAGGAACAATATTATTGGTTTCAGTGGTATGCAGAGGTGGCAATATCATTTAGTGATTTACTTAAGACAAAAATAATAAACAATAACGGCTAGTTGGTCAGCATTTCCACAGAAGCTCCGATGAGTATGATCAGCAGGAAAAGAACTGAGAAGGGATGGGGCTGCCCACATTTATGTAGACGCTGATGCGTGATGTCATTGTGGGCGGCCCCTAACTATTAAACGTTTCCATGTGGTCCTAGCGCTGACCTATACTACACTATGGTTCATATTATGGTGAAAGTCAGGAGCTAAAGGCAATGTGCCCATAAACAGCTCATATCAAGGTACCCTTAAGTACATAATCCGGTATATTCTAAAAGCCAATTATCCAGACTGCGTTTGAAAATCTGTTTACTTTTACTGATGTGGGTACTGTTCCAAAGGTGTGGCCTAATGGAAGAGATATCTTCAAAGAAGATCCACTGTTCCAATATTGTTGATGCAGCGATTTTAAGATATTCAAAGATGATGACCACTCTGTGTAAATTCACTGGTTACGCCTGTCCGATAACGTGAAGGCCTGCAGCATTCGCTAGGGCTTTAACTAGGCCACTGGGAGATGTCACAAGAAGGCCTTGGAACTGTACTTATAAATCAAGGCTATGGAGGAGAAACAAAGTGTGTTCCAAGCAGCTTCACTGTCGTCAACCACTCCCTCTTTCCTGGGTTCGCAGCTGACCCACTGTTCACTGTGGTCAATGGTGTCCTTTGGTGATTTCACCAAGAAACTGGATGAGTCTTCCAAGCCAGAGGAAAAACAAAGCTATGCAGAAGAGGCACAAGGAAAAGGATACCTCTCTGGCCAGGTTCTGGTCTGTCTATCCAGAGATAAGCCAAGTGACAAAGACAGAACCCAGGCCAAGGCCTCCAGTTCTGCTGCTTCCCTCCCCCACCTGACTGTCTCTCAGACACCAAGGTCAGGATCAGGCAAAGGCTCTACTCCTCCGCCTGGGGATCCACAGACAATTTCATCTGGTACTGCCAACAGTTCCATTGTCATTGATCCTATCAGGGCTGGGTGAGGCACAGCTTTTGTACCTGATGAAGTCAGGGCTGTTTCAAAGGCTTGTGCCTTTGCCTCTGCTGTTGATGCTTTTGGAGTTGCAGCCATTGACGATGCAGGAGTTCCCTCTGCCTGCAGCACTGACTGTCAAGGAGCACCATCCCTCGATGATAAATCTGTCGATGGTTCTTCTATCACAACTTCCTCTGCTGGTCGGTCCTATACCAATCTTGTCGATGAGGAGGAGGAACTTCAATATAATCCAAAAATATATGGAGGAGGACTATGAAGAAAACATGGAGGATGATTTGTATCCTCTGGATGTAGTGGGTTCCAGCTCCACTCTACCTTCCTGTAATGGAAGGAGTGTGAAAAACACTCTTGGGTCGCCTCCTGAAGATGCCTCCTTTCAGGCATTTCTCAGGCAGGTCCAAGCAAAACCGGGATTTACTTCTGAGAAGGCAGTACGAGTTCTTGAAAGTGTCTGTCTCTCCTGCAGTGCTTTTCCCCCCTCCAATATATTCAGCTCTAGAGGATGCCACTCTGACTACCCGGCACTGACCTGGTGTTCTGCCTGCACTCCTGAGGAAAGTGGATAATCAACATCCAACTCCTTCTAGTAAGCCACATTATTCCTCCCAACCAGAAAGAGAGTCTGTGGTGATATAATGGCTGCCCAAGAAGGTCAAAGGCTCCCAAACAGATGAGCTCTCTTATTCCTGATAAGCAGTCAAGGAAGCATGATGTGATGGGAAAAACCGCATTTGCTTCTGCAGCTCTTGGACCACATATTGAAAACTACCAGGCATACATGGTTAAATATCAAAACTGCCTGTGGAAATCTGTGGCTACAATAGCTGACAAGCTACCAGATGGCCCAGATAAGTGACTGGTCCAGCA
Organism: Neoceratodus forsteri; assembly: GCA_016271365.2. Lineage (NCBI taxonomy): Eukaryota > Metazoa > Chordata > Ceratodontiformes > Ceratodontidae > Neoceratodus > Neoceratodus forsteri. The sequence goes on from CM057453.1 coordinate 1,631,204,323, forward strand.
AACTGTGGCTAATGGCCTTAAGCCTGGACAACACCTGCTAAGATCGGCCTATTATGCTTCTGATGTGACTGCTCGTGAGGCTGCCGCCGGCATTTGTTTGCGCCATCACTCCTGCTTATGTGCTGCAGGTTTTGTGTCTGATGTCCAACATTCCATACTATGTGCTCCCTTTAGAGGAAAGCAGCTTTTTGGTGCTCATGTGGAGTCTGCTCTGCAGGATCTTCAAACATCCAAAATGACCCTGAAGTCTGCAAACTCTGAGTCCTAATCCCCAAAGTAGAAGCCAGGGTTCATTTCATAAGCCCTATGTCTGTCCCAAATGGGGTTATTCCAGGGCTCCCAGTCATGGTTCTCTGCATTCACAGGATTCCCACCAAGCCAATTTTCCTCCCAGTGCCCATGCAAGGCTCACAAAAGGAGCCTGTGCTGATGGTGCCCCTTTCACCTCCAGTGCCTTCTGACTTCCCCCTCTTCCACAGGCCCCGCTGCTAAAGGGAGTCCTGGTATTAGGTCACATCTCCTTCTTCCTACCAAAGTGGAGAGTGATTACTATGGATGCTTGGATGTTGGGTGAGGTTCAGCGAGGACTCGCCCTAGAGCTGGAGCTCCTCTATGTCCCTCCGTTACATCCTCCATTGCCCTCTGGGACATCTTGCCCTCCTGTTGGAGGAGGTTCAAATCCTCCTCATCAAGAGGGCTACAAAGTCTTTTTAGGCTGCACAAATGAACTTCAGCTGTTATTCCCAGTACTTCCTGGTACCAAAATGGACCCGGGATTTAAGACTCATCCTAGACCTCTGAGACTGCAATCTGTTTACAGAGTACAAAAGGTTTCTAATGGTTTCTCCTCAATCCTTTCTCTCCCTGCTTTTTTTTTTTTTTGCATTAATCTTTTTATCCTTTGGTCCCCAGTCGGCTCTCATCTGCAGCTACCCACCTAGCCCCACACCCCCGACATCAGGCTGAATCCCTTTCTTCCCCAACAGTTTCCCTTCTGTGGCAGGGTGGTGAGAAGCCCCCAACTCAACTCAACTCAAACAGGATCCAGTGTCTGGGGAAGTGCCATTCAGGGTCGGGGCCTGTGGTGGGCAGCTGTTCACTCTGCAGCGACCTGGGGACCGTTTTCCTGGCTTTCCGATTGGACCCCCTGGAGAAGGCATGCAATGATGCTGACAGGGGGAGCACGCATGCATCTGCACATGCTCCCTCCAGGTGTCTGCCCATCTCCACCCCTTTTCTGCAGTGTCAGTGCACTGCCCCCCCCCCCAGCCTCTGCTAGGGGCCTGTCTGGGACCAACCACTGGCCTCCCCCCTGCTCGGAGAAGGAGAGCAGCCCCTCAGATGCTCAATCCTTCTCCTCCTCTGCCAATCCACGGCAGCCCAAGCTCGTTCCCAAACATGGGTTGCCAGCGCAGTGCAAGGTAAGACATTCAGCGCCTCAACCCTCAGCACCACCAGGCCAGCCTCTCCCCCTGCTTTTTAAAGGGGACCGCATGGTTACTCTGGAAATGAAAGATACTTACCGCCCTATCAATATCAGCAAGTCTGACAGGCAGTACTTGTGGTTTGTGCTCCAAGGCTCACATTACCAGTTGTGTGTCTTGCCCTTTAGTTTGTTGTCTGCATTGCTTGTCTTCCCAAATGCTTTGCAGTGGTTGAAGCAGTCTTCCAATTAATGGGCCTGTATGTCATCCTGCACCATCAACGACTGGTTTTTAAAGCCTCATCAAGGGAAGCAATTGTTTACATACTGTTTTGAACCAGACAATTGTTCAAACAGCTGGGTATTCTGGTGAACAAGCTAAAGTTGGTGCTCACTCTGTGCCAACATCTCCAGTAAATAGGGTCCATTTCGGACACAGGGCTGGGTTAGAGCTTTCTGCCCTCAGACCGTGCTGTGGAGCTAGTTGTCCAGGCTAAGCTGGTCTCTTCCAACAATTATGTCTCAGCCAGATGCCCATTCGTCTGATATGATAGGCCTCATGGCTGCTGCCATTCTGATTGTCTCACTAGCACATCTGCACATGAGGATTCCACAGTGGTTCTTTCGTGTCCTGTGGGCTCAGCATTCCAATGAGCTGGAGTGTCTTAAAAGTGACTCCTCCGCTCTGTTGCTCCCTGGTCCGGTGGTAGAACCACTCCAACCTCCTGCCCCAGAGTCCGGAAGGGGCCTAGATGGGTACCTCACCCTGAACCTAAGGCATTCGTCGTCATCACCAGTAGAGGAGACGGTGGAAAAAGAGGGACAGGGCTCATGTTTAAACTGTACTTTTTGTATGCTCTCACACTGAACTTGTGCTCAGTATTTTGCCTCAGTTGTTGTGCCTCTGGTTTGTATACTTCTCACTCTGAGTTTTTAATGTGTATTTTTGCTTCTGTCAAATATCTGAATTGTTCTTGACTTGTCTTGTATCTTCCCAGGTCGTTCTGGAAAATAGGCATTTAATTGTCTAGTGTAGTTACCCAGTCACCAAAAAACAAATAAAAAAATAAAATAAACCCTAAGATGGGCTCCCCCTTTCTCTGTCTCCCTCTTCTACTGATGATGACATATGCCTGACGTTCAGGGTGAGGTGCCCATTTGGGCCCCTTCTGGACTCAGGGGCAATGATCCTCAGTCGATACAGTTCTACACAGCAACACGCTGAAGATAAGGGATGTTCTGCTTGGCTTACATGCCTTCACCACCCCTCTTTCCAGGTTATCAGCTACTGATTCATACAGACAACATGCCGGTAATCTACATCAACTGTCAAGGCAGTGCCCAGTTGTATCCTCCGCAGACAGACAATGAGAATGTGGCAGTCTTCCTGCCCAGCACCCTCAATGCCCTTGCGGATCATCTTAGCTGGTCCCAGGTGCTCTGCAACAAGTGTAAATTAACGGACCCTGTCATGGATGACCTCTTCCTAAAGTGGGGTCATCCAGACATAGACCTTTTTTCATCCCCATACAATGCAAAACTGCAGGTTTCTGCTCACTCACTCCAGAGCTTTAGTTTTCTGGTGAGAACTGCTGTCCTCTTTGGAAAGAGAGGATTGCGTATGCCTTTCCTTCATTCCCTCTAATATAGGGGGTCCTGGTCAAGTTGCAGGCCAAGTCGGCCACCCTGATACTGTACTGGCCAAGACAGATCTGGTTCCCTCTACTTCAGCAACTGGAAGTTGAACACCCATCTCATTCCCATAACACACGGAACTTCTGTTGCAAGAACACGGTACTTTGGTGCATCTGGATCGATCCCTGCACCTTCACATTTGGCTCCCACTTTGGAGTTTCCCCGGCAGTTGCGGTGGTTCCACTGGCAGCTCTGAAGCTACCTACACTGTACATCTACTTGCAAAAATGGAAATGTTTTATGGTATGGTGGGCTGCCCATCAGCTAGACCCCTTTATGTGTCCAATCAGACTGGTAATGGATGACCTCCTGTCCCTTACGGACTCTGGCCTCAAGTATTCCTCCATAAAGTCCACTTGGCCAAAGTGTGTCAGATTTTCATGCCATCGCGGACAGCAGGACGGTAGGCTAGTTTGAGGTTTCTCACAAGTTCCTCAGAAGTATCCTACTTCTGCACCCGCCAGCCCACAATCCTGTCCTGGTGTGGGATTTTAATCTGATTCTGGAGACTCTTGCTGTGCCTCCCATCAAGCCTGTTGCTACTTGTGTGCTGTGCTTTCACTCTTGGAAGACACTGTTCCTAGTAGCTATGATGTTGGATAGATGCATTTCTGAACTGCAAACTCTGGTTGCAGATCCTCCTTTTCTTACTTCCAAGAAGGCAGGGTTGCCTTGCATACCAATCCTCATTTTCTGTCAAAAGGTCATGTCTGAGTGAACACTAACTCAGACTACTGGCCTTCCAGTTTATTTCTTGACTCACACCGATAGTGGGGATCATCAACTGCATATGCTGGACATCCGTTGGATGTTGTGCTGGTACTTGGATTGTAATAAGGCTCCCACGGATAGTGGGGAACATCGACTGCGTATGCTGGACATCCACTGGATGTTGCGCTGGTACTTAATGGGCTCCCCAATTTCAAAGCAGGACCTTTCCAAACAGTTGGCCTGCTGCATTCCTCCTGGTCATGTTCGTGTTCCCCCCCACCTTCGTGGGATGGCTACTTCCATGGCTTGCTTCCACAGTGTGCCCACTGCTGACATATGTGGCGCTGTCACTTGGAGTACTATACACACATTTACTAAACATAACAGTCTGGACATTATCTCTCATAGATGTGCCAGATTTTGTCTTATTGTCCTGCAAGGCCTCCTTATTCAGGGTCCATAAATCCTTCCTTCCTCCACTGGTGCTCTGGTACTGCTTGGGAATCATTCCTTGATGTGGCACAATGGAAGGAGATATCCATGAAGAAGAAAGAATACTTACTGCAGCAGTAAATAGCAAATAGGATGCTGGGATGCATATGCAGGGGCATCACCAGCAGGAAAATGGAGGTCACAATTCCACTATACAAGACACTAGTGAGGCCCCACCTGGAGTACAGTGTCCAGTTCTGGAGACCTTACCTACGTAAGGACATAGACAGGGTGGAGAAGGTTCAGAGGAGGGCAACAAAGATGGTACAGGGTTTGCATCACAAGTCCTATGAGGACGGGCTGAATGACTTGAATATGTACTCCCTGGAGGAGAGAAGGGAGAGAGGGGATATGATAGAGACATAAAAGTACCTTACAGGGAGGAACAGGGTGCAGGAAAACACTATTTTCAAGTGAAAAAGATGTTTCAGGACTAGAGGGCATGGGATGAAGTTGGAGGGAGGGTGATTCAGAGTAAATGTGAGGAAGAATTTCTTCACAAAAAGGGTGGTGGACAAGTGGAGCACCCTGCCTGAGGAAGTGGTGGGGGCTGAAACAATCATGGAATTTAAGAATGCATGGGATTGAGATAATGGAATCCTGGAGGTTGGGGTAAGGGGCAACAGACTTCTAGAAAAAGTTAAAGTGATCTTATGAGTTCAAATGGGCAGACTGGGTGGGCCATAGGCCCTTATATGCCAACAGTATCTGTGTATCTAGTAGCTCTGCAAATCTCCTCCACTGAGCCATAGTTCTCACTCCCTCCCCCCTTTCAAGTGATGGGTAGTTATTCTGCCTGCTCTTGCATGCTGGGTCTCCTCTTATGCCTCAATTTGGCATATTTCTTCAGTTTGCCATATCCTCATGTGCCTGGTTTGGTCCTGACTGCTTTGGTCCTTCGGGTGACACCCATGTACAAGCGGCGACAAGGCATACTGACCTGGATGGCGTCAGCAAAATTTTCCAGGTGGTCCTGACGCTGACAGCTTATAGTTCCATGGTATGGCTCAATGGAAGAGATTCTCTCCAAGATGTACTGTTATGGTAAGTGACTGTGCTTTCTTTTTACAGTGTTGCACGCTAACCTATAGTAATTCTCTATAAATATACTGTTTTCCTAAATTCTTTACTAATTATTAGTTGTCTCACTCTTTGCATGTAAATTAAAGGAAATGCATTGAGTCCTTTGGCATGGTACAGAAACCCACAACGATCCCTAGCATTCCTGATCTATAGAACAAGTCATAACAATTAGGTCTCCCAGTATGTCCTCTGTTAGCTTCACACAAGCAATTGCCCAACTGTAATTCAAAAACAGATATTGGCCAACATTTTCCTTTTTTGTACCATGGCGAGGTGGCTCTCAAAACAAAGTTCCATCTTGCCCTCTCTTCAGGTGCAGAACTTAGCCACTGTGAACAAAGAGGAAATCAATCACTGTTCACCAATCAGCTAAGCTCTGCACCTTGTTAAAGAGGTCACTGTCGGAGTATAATTAAACATCACAAGGATTCAGTATTTTTTTTGTTCTTTTGTTTTCAGGAGTAAGTCTTCAGGATCCATCTTTTTCCAGCTCTCGTCTGTGACAGCGACTGGTTTCCATTAACAGCAGCAAAGGCCATGGTTGTCTGGTAATCCCTGGCAATGTGATTTTTATCTTAAGTCACAAATCAGCATGCCAGGAACCCAAACAGCCACAACATGAAAAGAAACTTGCAGATTCTCTCTCCCCCATACTCCATGGGTGAACAGAAACATAGACAATGACAACAGAAGACAGACCAATGGTCGATCCAGTCTAAATGGGGACCTTTCTTTCATTAACAATAAAGATTTCATGGTTTAAGGAAAAATCCCAGTGAAATATATTTTGTCTTACTACCAAGAGCAGTACTGCAACTGCCTGAGTCCTACTGCATACCCTTCAGGCAGACCCCAGCTGTTCACCCTTCTCTACTTAACACAATGTCTAGTTTGAAAAGGAAACAGTTTAAAACAACTTTCTTATAGTATGTAATCCCACAACCCTGGTATGGAAAAATAAACAGCTGCCTTTTTTTTTTTTACATCCACAGCATTTTATTAACAAGTGTCTGAAAACAGTATGAGGGGAAAGTTTGCTACAAGAACAGTTACATACTTACCATAACTGCACATCTTCGAGAGAATCTCTTTCATCAGGCCATACCTTTGGAACTACACCTGTGTCACCGCTAGAACCACACAGAAACTTTTGCAAACCAGGGGCCACCCACGACGACGTCATTTGTGAACGTCTACATAAATGTGGGCAGCGCCATCTCTCCTCAGTTCCCCGCTGGAGATTACACTTGGAGGACCTCTCTGAGGGGAACCAGGAGATCAGGCCAGCTCCAGCATATCAGATGTCTGTGGGAGCTGTAAATGGAAGCTATGGATCGACAGAATGCAGGTAATCCGCTGCACTAACCCAAAAGGGGTAAGGAGGGTGGGATGGCATGACCTAATAAAAAAAGATTCTCTCGAAGATCTACTGTTACAGTAAGTATGTAACTGTTCTGTCTTCTTCAAGGATATCTTATCAGGCCACACCTTTGGAACAAGTCCCAAGCCACACCAAAAAAAAAAAAAAAAATACTGACAGACTGGGTGGATTGAAACACATGTGTTCATGACAGTAGGCTCTGTAATACAGCCAGGCCAAATCCTGCTCTTCTACGAGGCACAATGTTCAGACTATAATGTTTTGTGAAGGTTTGGACAATGCACCATGTGGCACCTGCACAGATCTCAGCAGCAGAAACATTGTGAAAACAAGCAACAGAAGTGGCCATGCCTCTTGTGGAATGACCGCGAAGCACTCCAGGAAGTTCCTTACAGTACTTCCTACAAAAGAACATAATACAATATACCAGCCATCTGGACAGGCACTGTTTCGACACAGGATGCACTCTTTTCCAGGGGCAAACAAAACAAAGAGCTGAGAAAACTTTCTGCAGTCCTTGGTGCAATTCACGTAATATCTGAGAATTATACGGACATCCAAAGTATGGAATAATGCTTCTCCTGGACAGGCATACTCCGGATCGTACACTGGTAGATGGATGGTTTGATTCAAAGTATATTCAGACACCACCTTTGGTAAAAACTAAGGGCTGGTTCGTAAAGGTACGCTGTCTTTATGGAAAATTAAATAGGGTGGCTCACACATTACAGCCTGTAGTTCTGAAATCCTTCAAGCAGAAGTGATTGCAACTAAAAATAACACTTTTGTAAGAAAGCATAGGCCACAGCTCACGACTAGATGCAAAAGAGCCAGAGTAAGCTTTTCCAAAACTAAATTCAGGTCCCAAGCCAGGACTGGATTCTAATGGGAGGTTTTATGTGTAATATACCTCTCAGAAAAGTAAGGGATACCTCTAATTGGACAACTGCATGTCCATCCACAGGGCATGAAAAGCTGAAACTGTGGCGAAATGCACTTTAAGCGAGGAATACTGAATACCAGAGTCTGATAGGGACAGCAAGTATTCTAACACTGTATTGACTGGTCAGGTGAAATGGTCCAGTTGTTTGAAAGCAGCCCACAACTTAAACCGCTTCCATTTCAAAGAATAGGTATGTCTTGTGGAGGTGTTCTGGCAGTCATCAGAACATCAGCCATCTTAGGTGATACTCGTAATCATGTCATGGTTATGTTTTCAGAAGCCATGATTGCAGATGTAAGGATTTCAAGACCAGATGGACCACAGACCCCTTGTCCTGTGACAACAGGCCTTTGCACAGCAGTAGAGATACTGGGGGTTCCACAGCAAAATGCTGGGGAAATTGATATCATATCTGCCGAGGCCATAGTGGAGCAATGAGAATGAGGACTGCCCCCTCCATCTTCAATCTGAGTAGTGCTCGCTGTATCAGAGCAAAGGGAGGGAAAACGTACCAAAACCTCCCTTTCCAAGAGAGGGACAATGCATCTTGCCAAAAAACTCCAGGCCCTGGAGTGAGCAAGCAAAAACACAGCAATTTTGAGTTGTATGGCAATGCAAAAAAGGTCCATCTCTCAGTGACCCCACCTTGCGAAGATGTCTTCACGACTGAGGTCAGCAACTCCCATTTATGTGCCTTGGACTGTGACCTGCTTAATCTGTCCACTAAGAAAGTTTTGGACACCTGGGAGATGTACGTCTGATAGTTCTAGACAGTGTTCCAGAGCCCAATACCATACTCTCATTGCTTCCCTGCATAACAGACAGGAATAAGTCCCCCACTGTTTGTTGATGTAATGCACATTTCACCGACACTGTCCATCTATATTAACAGAGGACCCGGAGCAAGATGCTTCTGAAATGCCTGGAGACTGTATAAGACAGCTGTCATCTCCAGGACATTTATCTGCATTCTTTTCTCCACCTGGGTCCAGGTACCTTAGGTACCTTGTGCCTGATGTGGGCCCAGGTATATTCCCCACCTGGATCCTGAGACATCCATGGTGAGAATTTGTGTTGGGGTTGGAATCTGGAATGGAACGCCCTGTAGTAGGATTTTGCGATCCATTCACCACGGCAATGGTTTTCTCAAGGGAGATGTAACCAGCACCTGTTGGTCTAGTATATCGTTCAACTGGTCCCACTGGACTCTTAAGGTAAACTGGGGGCTCCGCATATGCAAGTGGGCCAGTGGCATAATGACACTGGCTTCTGCCATCAGTCCCAAAAGATATAGGAAAGTCCTGGCTGATACATACTGACTGTTGAACACCATCTGTGCTTGAGCCATGAGGCATTGGACTCTGTCCATTGGCAGGAACGTATGGCCCCAAGCTGTGTCCAACACTGCCCCTATGTACTGTGTCAGTATTGACTTTGGCAGATTGACTGTCACCCCTAAGTCAAACAGTTTCCTGGTTCCAGCTAAAGTGTGTAGTAGCTGGTCCCTAGTGTGGGTCTTTAAGAGCCAATCATCCAGGTAGGGAAAAACACACAGGCCTTCCCTGAAGAGGGCTACTGCCACCACTACCAAGCATTTAGTAAAGACCCCGTGGCACAGAAGATAAGCCAAAGGACAATACTCTGAACTGGTAATGCTCCCAATACAGCATGAATTGCAGGTATTTCCTGTGATGCTTCCTGATCTTTTTAGGAAGGCATGCATCCTTCATATCCAAAGAACTTATCCAGTCCCCTGTTGGAACAGGGGAATCAGAGTTTGCAGAGAGACACTAGATGGAACTTCTTGCACTCTATGCAGAAGTTGAGGTCTCTCAGGTAACAGGCCACAGATCTTCTGTCCACTTAGGGACCAGGAAGTGTCTGGAGTAGAAGCCTCTGTCCCGCTGCCTGACGGAAACCAGTTCTATGGCACATTTTTGGAATAAGGCCTGCACCTCCTGTCTCAACACTGACACATGTTCCAGAAGATAAGTAGAAACAGGTGGTGGATGATGTGCATGGGTGTCTAGAATCTCCAAAGCAAGACCTTTCACAATAATGTCCAGAAGCCATTCATCTGTGGTGATCTCCCTCCACAGACTCAGATGAAGGGAAAGATGAGCCCGCCCACCACCTCCCCTGGGGGCAATGGTAGCTGGAAGCGGTATATTGGGGTGAATCAGGCTGAACCGGTGAGGGCAACTCCACCGGCTCCTCTGCCTTTAGGTGCTTTTGAATGGGCAACTGGAGGGAGGGAGGCTGGCAAGTCTTCAGGACCCTTACCTCTGCTTAAGTATCTATAGACCTGTCAGCCCCTTCTAGCAATGGGATGATGAAACTGACCCCTGCCCTTACCTCTGCCTGCCATGGAGTACAGGGATTTTACTGATCTCAAGGTCATCCTGGATAACTGAAAGCCTCTTAAAGCCTCAACAACGTATCCAAACAGTTTACTTCCCCTGAAAGGGGCATTTAACACTGCCTGCTGAACATCATTAGCAAACCCTGCTACTCTAAGCCAAGAGTAGAACCTCAGGCAGATGTCTGATGCAGCTTTAGGGTTTCAGATGGAGAATCCCTTTCACAAAGGTTTAGGAGATCTCCAACTGGGCCACAGGTTTACCACCCACCAGCACACGGTACGCTGAAATGGCCAACAAATGAACTTTCAAAGAAGAGTAAGACAGCTCTGAATCTGATAGATGAAGCAGGTATTCCATGATCTGTGGGGCTGAACAAGAAAAGGGGTCCCAACCCTTGGAAGACACCCAAATAGAAAATCTCTTCCACTTCATGGCATACGTGGACCTCATGGAGGGCTTTCTAGCCACCACAATGACCTGAGCAACTCTGGATGAGACCCTGAAGTGAGAAATCACTATGGCTGCAGGAGCCAAGCATGACGATGCAGGGTCCTGGGCACCTGATGCACAAGCTGACCCTTGTCCTAGGTTAAAAGACTGTGCTTCAATGGAAGCAGAATTGGGAGTTTCCCTGACAACTGAAGGAGACGTGGGAACCAAATTTGTCTGGGCCATAAAGGAGCAGCTAGGATCATCCGTGCTCACTCTGTCTGGAGCTTGACGAGCATCCTCTGAAGAATGGGAAAGGGAGGGAAAGCATACAAGAATCTCCCTGTCCAGGAGACAGACAACGCGCTCTGGAACGAGCGAGCAAAAGTTTGGTAGTTTTGCGTTGCATGGGGAGGTAAACAGGTTGAGTTCCGGTCACCCACATCTCTGAAAAAGTGACCTGCCACTTCTTGATCTAGTTCTCATTCATGAGCAAGGGTGAATGATCTGCTTAAATTGTCCGCCAGGACGTCTTCCACTTCTGGAACATGCACTGCTGAAAGAGACAGGTCGTGCTGGATTGCCCAGTTCCACACTCTCATTGCTTCCCAACAATGGGGATAGAAGCGAGTGCCTCCCTGCTTGTTGAGGTGCCAGACTACCAACATATTGTCCGTCTGTATGAGGAGTAGTCCCTTGGGAAGAATGGTCTGGAACGCTTGTAAAGTGTACAGGATCACTCTCATCTCCAAAATATTGATGTGAAAGGACATCTCTGACTAGGACCAAATTCCCTGAGTCTGATGGTTCCCTAGATGGACCCCCCAACCCTGGTTAGAGGCATCCATGGTAAGGAATGCCGGGGGGAGGGCTCCGAAACAGGAGGCCCAGGGACAGGTTCAAGGGATCTTGCCACCAGAGTAAATCCCTCTGAAGAACAGAGGAAATGAGGACCGTTTGGTCCAATTGGTCCTGGAGCTGATCCCACTGAACTCGCAAGGACCACTGAGAGATTCTCAAATGGAACCTCGCCTGGGGGACCGTGGAGATAGAGTCTGCCATCAAGCCTAGAAGATGAAGGACTTCTCTGGCTGGAAGGAATCTGGTGGCCTGCTCGATCAGAGTATCCCTCTGGTCCGGAGGGAGGAAAGCTCTGCCCTGAATCGTATCCAGAACAGCCCCAATGAACTGAAGCTGTTGTGAAGGAGTCAGTGAGGACTTGGGGATACTGACGGTAATCCCCAGTCTGGAAAACAGATCCAGGGTAACAGAGGGCCTCCAAAAGGGACCCCTTGGATTGAGCCCAGATGAGCCAATCATCCAAATAGGGAAAAACGGCTATGCTCTGCCATCTCAGGGCCACTGCCACCACTGCCAGACACTTGGTAAAAACCCTGGATGCTGAGGAAAGGCCAAAGGGAAGAGCCTTGAACTGGAAGTGCTCCCCCGGAAGGTAAACTGCAGGAAGCGGCGGTGACCGGGGAATATCGGGATGTGCAGGTAAGCATCCTGCATCTCCAGAGCGCACAGCCATTGATTCTCTTGCAACAGGGGCAGGAGGCTCTGGAGGGTTAGCGTCCTGAACTTTTTGTACTCAACGGATAGGCTGAGTTTGCTGAGGTCGAGGATGGGTTGTAGGTCACCTGTCTTTTTTGGAACCAGGAAAAAATGGGAGTAGAAACCCCGCCCTCTGTGCCAAAGAGGGACCAGCTCTATTGCTTCTTTTAACAGAAGAGCCCAAACTTCCTCACTTACTAGAAGAACCTTGTCTTTTGAGTAGGCTGACCTTCACGGAGGAGATTCTGGAGGGGACCCCATAAACTCCAAAGTGTGTCTTTCTGACACCAGCTGCAGGACACATTTGTCGGAGGTGATGCTCCTGCATGTGGCGGGCAAACCATCCCACTGGCTCCTCGCTCAAAGACTGAGGAGGAGGTGGGGTGACGGAGTTAGGAGGTGGCGGGACGGGCTGGGGGAGGGCCCCAGGACCTACGCTGAGTTTTGGAGGTGGGGGGGGGGACCATCCCCGTGGCATTATGTTTACCCTGGTAAAACTGGGTACATTTATGCTGCCTCCCAGTCTGCTTTCGAAAAGGGCTGCTGAGGTTGGCTGCCCGATTGATGCATGGACCTCACAGACCTAATAGCTTGGCCATGTTCTTGAAGGTCTGTGATGATGTCTTTGGTGTCACCACCAAAAAACACTGATCCCCGAAAGGGGGCATCCTGAATTGCTGACTGGACCTCGCTGGCGAGGCCTGAAATGTGGAGCCAGGCATGCCGCTGAAGGGAGATGGCGGTCACCGAGGTTCGCGCCACCGAATCAACAGAATCGTAGGTGGTGCGAAGAGCAAGCCTACACAAAATCTTTGATAGGCGGATATCCCTGGTGAGATCCTCCTTGAGTTCCGAATCTGGCATAGAATGGATACGGTCCTCCAGCCTAGCTAAGATGACTTTCTGGTGAGATCACCATATGGGCCACATAATTCAGGGATCGCAATACACATGTAGCCGAAGAAAAAACTTTCTTTCCAAACTGGTCAAACTGCTTCGACTCTATCAGGAAGAGTAGTGCTTATGTGCTTAGGTATGTTAGAGCGGTCCTGAGCAGCAGAGATGACAATAGAGTCCAACTTCGGGTGCCCTGCCAAAAAGAGGGCCTCCTTAGGTGCCTGGTATGTCCTAAACGCTCTCTTGGGGACAGCTGGGATGGAGTGTGGCAGTTGCCAGATGGTCGAGGTGAGGTCTTGGTGAGGTCCAATCCATGGGGGAACTGGGACGGGGGACAAAGTCTCCAGATCCAAATGCTCACCAAGCCTCTGCTGCGTTGGGTCCTGTTCCTCTAACTCCCACTCATAATACTTTTGAATGGCCCTCAAGAGGTCCGAGAAAGAAGGATCCTCAAGCAGGGATTTGGGAGAATCCTTCCCTACAAGGACCTGGGATTCGGGATCAGAAGAGTCCCCCGAGGAATCTGCTCCAGAGTCTGGATCGTCTCCAGGTTCAAAATCTGGAAGCTGGATATCTTCAGGGTTCGATCCCCTGACATGGACCATATCTGAATGAGACTCTGCAGGGGACGAGGACCTGGGAGAAGAGCGAGGATGTGGGAGTATGCTCTCCAGGTCCAACACCGACTTAGACTGCGCCTCTTTCCACCAGGACTGGATAAAATCCTTGAAATCCAGCTGAGGAGCCGGAAGGGGTGGAGGAGGGGGAGGAGGAGGTGGTGGAGACAGTGGGGGCGGCGGAGGAGGAGGGGAATAAGCACAGGAAGGAGGATAGTGATGCCTATGATATCCCTAGGGGGTATAGCCTGAATACCAACTGTAGCCGGGAAAATAATGCCCTGCTGTATGCCAGTCAGGCAAAAGACCAGACAGGGTATGGTCTGGAGAAAACCCAGAAGGGTAGTGTGGGACATACTGGGGTCTCGAGTAAACCCTGGACATCAGAGGAGCTGACGTGGGGAGGCCCATCAGGCCAGCCATTGTATATATAGGTGGCTGGTCCGCAACAGGATAGCAGACGTTGGGTTGCTGATTGACAGACCAGCAGATCTAACATCAGAAGGGATCTGGCGTCAGATAGACCAGTGGCGGAACCTGTCACAGGGTGTCCGACGATGGACCCGGTCTGACGAAGGTTCGGCGGAGGAGGCAGACGAATGGGTCCGGCAAGGAGACTGTCGTCGGAAGATCCGGCGGAACTGACAAAGGAGGAGGATCCGGCATAGGATCAATGACCAGCCGGGAAGGACTCCTTCTAGCTGAGATGGAAGGCACCTCCTGGGTAAGCTCCAATGGCGAAGGAGGAGCCTCCTGTCCTGAGACCCTGAGGGGAGTGTGGGTGTGATCCTGGGGTGTGCTCCACATTAAGGAGACCGGTGCCGTCTCCTCCCGGGGTAGCAGGGCTAGTAGATGTCACTACCGGCAGGGAGTAGGGGGGAGAGGCCATCTTACCCGGCTCATCAGGACGTCAGGCGGGGTGACTATCATCCCCAATGGGAGAGCTGCATCTGTGCAACCACCAGAAGAGGTCGACTGATCGGACGCAGGAGCCGAGCAGGAGGGGGAGGAACCCCCTACAGACTCCAGCCATGCAGGACCCCAAGGAGTGGGCAGCCGACTTATCGGCGGTCGTGCGGTCCCCAGAGGAGCTGGGGGCCGACTTAGCGGCCAGAGCAGCGCGGTCCCTGGAATAGCCGGGGTCCAACTTACCCGATAGAACCGGGAGCAAGGTGGTTCCGCTGGAGTCCCTGGATGCTGCCTGAACAATCTTGATGGAAGGTGGCAGGGGGAGGCCTTGCTGAAAGGCGGCCTAGAAGTCTTGACCCTGGAACCCACCAGTTGATATTCCCACTCCCGATGTTTCTCCTTTATCTTATGCTTGGAAGGAGAAGATGAAGGTGAAACAGAATCCCTGATCTTCTCCATTTGCTTCTCCAAGAAGGCTAAACGAGTTTTCAAAAGATGGGCTTCCAGAGCCTGCTGCCTCCATTTCCAGGTGGCTTGGTTAAACAGTTGGCAATCTGGGTAGGTGGCCGAGGGATGATCTGGGCCCAAGCAAAGGACGCATTTTCGGTGACCATCTTTGTGTGGGATCTGGGTGCCACACGACTCACACTTCTTCTTTGGTGTGGGTGAAGACACATAAGCGCTAAAACGCGATGAAAAGAACTCAAACGAGAGTTTGAAAAGATTGAAAATGGCGATCGCTGTAGGTCTACCGCTAGGTAACTGCATGAGGCGGCGATTGGGAAGAACTGGAGGAGGGTGGGACACGCTACACTATATAGTCACGCTGACATTGTCACATGACGTCTGGTGGGTGGTTCCCCCGTTGAGTATTGCTGGAAAAGTCTGCCGCTGGGTCCTGTTTAGTCCTATATGTGATGACCTACTGAAGGAACCCTCTCGAAGTAAGGTGGCTTGTTACTTAGTGCAGGGTGTATCTTGTCAGCCTTTCTAGGGTCAGCTGGTATGGCATTTGGTCTACACCAGGCTGCATAGGCAGCATCCTCCAGTGCTGGGTATAATTATAATGGAGAGAGTTTCTGGCATCTCCAAAAACTCCAGTAAATTTGTTTTGTGAAATTCTTTTCCTCCAAAATAAAGCCCATGGCAGACTGCATTTTCTGCATCATGGACTGGAAAGAGGGATCCTCTGGTGGTGACCTTGGGAAGTTCACCAGAGTCCTCACTACTTGAGGATAAAGTCGAGCTGGTGCCGGGTAAAAATTGCTTTTCAGCATACCCCTCCTCCTCCTCTTCCTCATAATCCTCCTCTAATATGAGGTCTAGATTATGTTCCACCCTGTAGTAGTCTCACTCAATGATGGGAACAGAAGACCGCGCTAACTATGCTGGCCTATTTTGCAGTGTGCTAGTTTGAGGTATTGACAGGTTCTGAGAGCTAGTATGTTCTGCTGACATTAGAACAGGCTGTTCAGGTAAGCCTGAGAGTAAGCATCGTATCATTTCTGAAAACGACACCAGTGCTGCTTGAATGTTGATACTTGTATTAGGGGTTGTGACACTAGTAGTAGATGGTGGGTGACGACCCTGCGATGACAGCAGAGTACAACCTGTAATAGGCCTGACAGCACCACAGCCAAGTGCCAACCTTGGTGTCTTGTCGGCGGTTGGGGTGGGAGCTGTGGTCACTGCCACTGAAGTGGACAGGCGAGTTTGAAGGGTTACCTGACAGCCGCAGCGGCGACTTAGATCTTGTTGGGAGGCCTTTCCTTTGTCCCTATGCTTATACTTGTGGCTTCCCGACAACAATTTTTCTTTCAGTTCTGAAGACTGTGAATCGGTCAATGGGGTAGGCAATGTGGATTTTTCCAGCATTTGTTTTTCCATCGCTGCCACAGTTTTCTTTAAAAGGAACTTTTCCAGTGTTCCTTTTTGACATCGTCTGGTAGTGGAGTTGAAGCCCCTACAAATCTCACAAACTTTTACGTTGTGAGCGAGGGTATCCCATCAATGGAGTGATGGCATCAGGGCAACAATCAGTTCACTTGTCGCAGTGGTGAACTGGTTGTCAGTGTGCCCTGCAGTAAGAGCACCGCATGGGTGTTGCACCCCCTTCCCCGATACACCTCTGCTGTGGAGATGATTATCATAAGTTTTGGGGGTGCAGGGCACTGTGCAACAGTCATGTGCCGTGCTGCGTTTTCCCCACCTGGGGCCGGGTGGCACAATGCCTGGCACTGCGATCGATGTTGGCATTGTGCTATCACTCTAAAGATAGTCGCCCCAAAGTGACTAAACAGTAAGCAAGGCCTAAACAGCGGACAGACACTTCATGCAAGTCATCCTTATAAATCTTCTCTCCACACTCACAATACCAAAATAACTTTGAAGGTTCTTTCAGTGGCATACAGAAGCGCCGACAATCACTAAACTACTGATAATTTTGAGTTAGAAACTAATAAATGACAGCAGCTAGTGGCTGACGTTTCTGTGACAGGTTGGATGATGACTGAAGGTGGGAAAAGAACTGAGAACAGATGGTGCCACCCACATTTATGTAGATGCTGGCATATGATGTCGTTGTGGATGGCCCCTGGCTTACAAAAGATTCCATGTGGTCCTAGCGCTAATGCAGGTATAGTTCCAAAGGTGTGGCCTGATGGAAGAGATACCCTCAAACAAGTCTGGCATTTACAGTAGGTAAAAAAATAATACTGAAGCACCAATGTTTGAAAGGTAACCTTACTTCTGTAGCTATCATTTCTGGCAACATTTGAATGTACTGTGTTTGTATTTGACTGAACAAAAATTGACTTGGAAGGAAAAAGAGCTTTCCTATTCATGAACTTTAAAAAAAATAATTTAAAGTAACCATAAACACATTACATTTTTTAATCAATTTCAGACTAGCTATGAAATCGTTCCTAAAATGGCAAAGGGCTAAGTAAAATCGAAACCAAGAACGGAGTTTGTGTTTGTAAACCATTAGAGATGTTCTGGGCTATCAGCTTTCTGTATTTCCCAGTGTGTGTTCATATGCAGCTCTTATTTTCATCGAGTACCAGTCACACACACTCTGAATAAAATACACATTCCATTATTACCGAGGGAGCCTGACAATCAGCTAAAAATACTAAGAGAAGCACCATTCAAAAGGGAGGCACAGTCGGTGGACAAGGCCCAATATCCCTACTGGCAGCAGAGGTTACCGCAATCAGTAGAGCAGTCTCAGAGCAGATTCTCACTGAGTTCAAGCTGCGCTGGGACAGCCTAGACCAAACACTTAAGGGGCTGGCTCAAGAGTTGAAGCAATACACACGGCGACTGAATGAAGTGGAACAAAGAGTGTCGGACCGCGAGGACCAGAATAGCGAGGTCCCAACCAAAATGCAGTGACTGGAGAAAGAGGCAGGAGAGCTTAAGGTGGCTCTGGACCACCAAGAAAATTATAGCAGGAGGAACAATCTTCGTATTAGAGGCTTGCCGGAGGGAGCGGAGGGTGGGAATCTGATGAAGTTTTGCGCTGAGACACTGCCAAAATTACTGGACATGGAAATGAAAAAGTCAGAAATTGAAATTGAAAGGGCACATAGGGCTCTGGCTCTGAGACCACCAAATGACCAGCCCCCCCTTCCCCGACAGGTGATTTTTTGCATGCACAATTATCAAGATAGGCAAGCCTTGATGACAGCATTCAGAAGTAAGAAGGCGCTAACATATGATGGTCAGAAGCTAAATCTGCATCAAGATATGTCCTTAAGGGTGCTAAAGATACAATAGTTTAATCCCCAGATGGATGGCCTGTGGAGCAGACGACTGGATTTCTTCATGGTATACCCGGCTATGGTAAAGGTGAAGGTGGAAGGGGCCACTTTTTCTTTTTGGGACCCAGAGAAACTACAAGCCCTCATAGATGATTGGGACAGGAAAAATAAGAAAACCTGAACCTGACCGCAAGGTGTGTAAAACACTGCACAGAGACCAGAGGGTCTGTGGCTAGTATTCACTGAGGGAACAGACTGTATTTTTAGGAAAAGGAGACAAATAAAATAAAGGTAGACTGATTCCTTTAAACCTCTATCTCCCATCCCTCTCCCCCGTATAATTACGCGGTACTGTGGAGACTAAGCTCTAATGGAACATCACTGCTGGTCTGGTGGATCTGTACTTGCTTTGCGCGGACGGCTTTTGCCCTGCATGGAGTGAACAAGTCACATACTGGCATACAACACTCATGAACCCCACTGGTGTGGACTAAAGACAGAACTTTTTTCCCCTGGAGGGGCATACTGCACTGGGGGTTGGGTGGATCTGAAAGGCCAGGATGGGTTTCAGCAAGCCACGAGGAAGTGTTTGAACATTCCTAGCTCGAGAGTTCTCACGTTGGTGGTAACGGGAGCTGCGGGCTGAGGCAGCTATACCGGGGGAGGGGGTGCTATGTCAACTTTTGCTGCAGTGGATTGTGACCTTTGACACTTAAAAGTGCGGATAGTTAACAAAGCTATAGGGCTTGGACTCTCAGGAAATGTGGGGAGGGGGGTAGCAGTGGCTAAGGGACTTTATGACTGGGATAGAGGTATGGGGAGAAAAAGAAAAAAGGAGAAAAACCTGAAGGACACAATATGAAATAAGGGAGAAATGGGGGGAAATTAAATTAAAATGAATAGAGAATATTGCAGGGAGGAGGTAACGAAGATGATGGGGATAAAGATGATTGTTTAAAGGGTGCAAACAGGCATTATATAAAACAGAACTGTTAGGAAATTAAGGAAAATTAGAAAAAAGGAAAATAAGATGCACGTATCGCTTTGTAAGAATGAAGGGGCAGAGCAGGAGTATGGCGTAGGGAGGGTTTGTTTTTCATACTGATAGTAACGGTATGTTCAAAATGGGGAACGCAGTTCGGACTAGGGAAAGGGGAGGGGACTCATGGGGGTATGGATTTAAAGGGTTCATCACTTTTTTACAGTTTGAAGCGGGGGATAGAATTGGGAAGGGTTATACAATGTTGAATGTTGTTGTTTATACTTATTGTTTTAAAATGGTCTGTGTTCCGATTATCTCTAATTTGGGTACTGTCCATGCTGTGACCCAGGCTTTACCAGGATCAGAAATCTGGGAGGATGGCTAGCACACTACAAAACTCTATCCAGGGGACTAAGATAGTCTCATGGAATGTAAAGGGGTTCACGTCTCCTGCTAAGAGAGCAAAAATTTTAGTGACTCTTAGGAGAAGAAGGGTATCAGTGGCTATGTTGCAAGAGACACATCTGTCCAATTGTGAACACAAAAAGTTGGTATGAGGGTGGGTCAGAACCTGCCACACAGCAGCTTATAATGCTCATAAAAGAGGGGTGGCAATCTTCATTAACAAGTACCTTCCCTTTACAATCCATAGAGTAGTCAAAGATCCCACAGAGGGGCGATACGTATTTGTAGTGGGAGAGCTGTGGGGTAAGCAGCTCACTTCTGGAAATATACATGCCCCGGCAGACCAAGACAAGTTCTTCTACCAGAAAATGCTTGATGTGCTCATCAAAGAGCAGTTCCCAAATCTTGTCCATGGGGCGATTTTAATTGTGTGGCGGATCCCAGTATGGATCATTTGGGGAACAGGGATAGGGCAGACAGAGCAATTCAACAATGGCTTTCTGAATTAGCAGAGCTAGGCCTCATTGATGGATGGAGAATAGCTAACCAAGGGCTAAAAGAATACACTTTCTACTCCAGTCCACATAACTCCTGGTCACGGCTGGACTATATATATGTCCAAAGATAATTGTATCGACACACAAGGGCATTGGGTCATAGCCCAATATTTCTGTCGGACCATGCCATGGTTGAGATGGAGCTAGAATAGTTTCAGAAAGTCAAAGGTCTTGATGGCGATTCCCTACATATATGTTGCTTAAAGAAAAATTCAGGGAATTCATTAAAGAGCAATGGCAACTTTATGAGGAACAAAATAAAGGTACAGTGGAAAATGAGGGAGTATACTGGGAAGCCAATAAAGCATATCTGCGAGGAGTCATAATAGGTTATGTAGCAAAACAGAAAAGGGACCAGCGACAGAAACAGTGGGAACTAGAGGTTAGAATAGGGGATCTAAAGAAAGAGATTCTCGGGGTGGAGGAGAAGAGAAACAGTGGGAATTGAGACTGGCAAGGGAGATGTTGAATGCTACTCTAGATAAGGAGGTAAATACTACAGTTCTCCTTGCGAAACAGAGGCTATATGAGTGGGGCAACAAACCAGGTCCCCTTCTATGAAGGGGGGGGGAAGCAGCCACAGAATAATTCAAGCCAGAGATAAAGTGGGAGACTAATAAAAGAAGAAAAAGAAATAAGAAACAGATTTGAGGAATATTATGAAGACCTGTACCGGGCAGAGGGACGGGGAAAAGTATGGAGAGAGAGAGAGAGATTTCTTGAAGACTTTAATATTCCCAGGCTAGATGAGGAACAAATGAAAAAGCTGAGGGCAAAAATTACAGTAGCAGAAATTAGGAAAGCCATATCTCAGTTAAAAATGGTAAAGCGGCTGGGCCAGATGAGTTTGGAGCGGAATATTATAAATCACTAAAAGAAGAAGTAGCCAATACCCTGTGTCAGGTAATGGAAGAAATGAGAGAGGATGGGGTAATTCCGTGGACATGTTGCCAGGCACTTATTACAGTCCTTCCTAAGCCAGGAAAGACTTAGTCTAGAGGAATGTGGGTCATTTCGACCGATATCCCTCCTGAACCAAGACTGTAAAATAATGACAAAAGTGCTAGCTGGGAGATTGGAAAAACTTCCCCTGCTGGTCAGCCCGGATCAAATAGGATTTGTGCAAGGGGGGCACTCGTATCATAATGTGAGAAGGCTATTAAATGTCATCTGGTGGGGAACCCGGCACCCAGACGAGGCCTGTGTCCTCTCTATGGACGCTGAAAAAGCATTTGATAGAATCAAATGGGAATATCTCTTGCAAATTTTGCAGAGATATGGTCTAGGGGAGGATTTTGTGAAAATGGTGGGAGCATTCTACAAAACCCCAAAGGCTCAGGTCTTAGTTAATGGCATTCCATCCACAGAGTTTGGGCTGCATCGGGGGACGAGACAGGGATGTCTTATCACCCCTGTTATTTGCCCTAGCAATAGAACCTTTAGCAATAAAAATTAGAAATGATCTGGAAATAAAGGGTATTGTGAGGAAGCATGGGTGGGAAGCATGTCATAACCTTATACAGTATGCGGATGATATTCTTTTGTTCCTCACTGAGCCAGGGAAGTCGACCCCAAGGGTATTATTAGTGATAGAACAATTCGCTGAATTCTCAGGCTACAAAATCAATCTGCAAAAATCTGAAATTCTGTTTTTTTTTTTGGGGAAGCAGAGGGAAGCATGGGGTCTGAAGGTAGTCCATAAAACAATAACTTATTTGGGCATTAAAATAGGAAAACATCTGGGAGCCTTATATGAGGAGAATTATAGACCACTGATTAAAGAAATATTACAGGACTTAAGTAGATGGAAGGAGTTACCAATATCATGGATGGGAAGAAAGAACCTTCTTAAAATGAATATACTCCCCAGATTACTGCATAGTATGCAGATGTTTCCATTCAGCGCAGTGATGCAGGATGTAAAAAAGTTGGAGAAAGCCTTTTCAGGTATCATCTGGAGGGGCAAACACCCCAGAATCAGTTTGAAAAGATTAGAAGCGACTATTGCCCAAGGGGGACTTAACTTCCCAGATGTGGTGGGCTATTTCCTGGCAACACAACACAGATATATCCAGAATGGGGTAAATAAAAATGAGGTAGCTAGTTGGATGGAGTTGGAAGAAGGGGCACCAGGGAGGGCCTCGGAGTGCTTAGCAAAGGAGGGCTTTAAAAGATACAGCAGACTGAAATCACCTAACCCTATGGTAATGGCAAACACCCACACACTTTTGGTACCAGTGGCACAGAATCCAGAATTTCTACCAGGTCTGGAAGATGAGGGATTTAAACAGTGGCAAACTAAGGGGGTGACATGTATGGCAAAATTAACTATAGGAGAAGAAATGTGTGTTTTTCAGGAACTAAAAGAGGGATTGAACCTACCAGCCTCTCATCTGTATAGATACTTCCAGGCAAGAGACTATTACAAGCAGCTAACTGGAACTCAGGGAAACTTGGGTCCGACTTCTGAAACTGAAAGGGGAGATACTAGGGGCCCACAAATGTGAAAAAGGACTCACAGGAAGAGCAGTGAAAATGGACAGAAAATTATTTCAGGCACCAGCTCAGCTGGCTAAAACATGGTGGGAAACGGACATACAGGAAGAAATAAATGACGCTAACTAGCAGATACTGCTAGAATCTCACCAGGGCTTGCTGGTATGCAATAAATAAAAGGAAGCATAGTTTAAGTTCATACAAAGATTATACTATCCCCCAGCCATGGTGCAAAGATTCTGTCCAGGGGTAACCCCAAACTGTAGTAAATGTAAGGTAGCAAGGGGTACATTCAAACATGACTATTGGGAATGCCCATTGACTGCCCCTTATTGGGGGAATAGTACGGGAAATTTCAAATATGAATAGGCAACCCACTGAATTTTCCCAAAAATCCTTGCTGTTGGGAGTGGAGGGGGAGAAAAATGGGGAATGGGTTTTGCATCCTAGGTGGATTAGAGTCCAATTGGTGGTAGCCAGACAGGGAATACAAAATGTCTGGACTACAGTCTTGGGATCCGTGGTGGAACAATAGAAAGAGCTCACGCTCAAAGTTCTGGGAATAGATAAACTTACATATTGTTTGAAGGGGCAGAAGATAGATTTGAACGAGCCTGGGCTGTATACCTAGGTCCTCTCAGTGGCATAGCCTGAGTGGTGCATTGGGAGTGGTGTACTGGGAAGCCCTGAGAGAGGGACTGGACATGGAGACAGAGGGTCAAAAATAGAGAAGTAAAAAAAAAAAAAAAAATTAACAACTCTCTTGCAACCATAACAGGCTGGCTCTCTGCAGCCATGAGTATGTTAAAGTGATTGCCACTTTTTAGAAAACTTTTAAAACATAACATTTAGACACAGTTTTACCTGCATTTCTCTTCTCTTTGTTCTTCGCAACTGGGGCAAGTTGCATGTAAACATAATCCGTGTCCCCTAAAGTTCAGGTGCTTGTGCTGCCTAATCCTTTGTTGTAATCATAACCCTCTGTCTGGTGACATCAGTAAAGGATTAAGCAGCAGGAGCAGATCAACAGTGGGCTACAAGGATCCTGGTGCTCCGTGACTGAATCTGGTAATGAAGAATAAAAGGACTAGAATTACATAAACTCTAGCAAATATACAAGCTGAATTATGTCAAAACATGTTTCTCAAAGTTTTCACCAATAAACAAACTCACTTTAAATAATCCTACATGCACTTTACAAACATAAGTGTGCAAAGCCCAATTCATGCTGCAGACGTAAAGGAAAATAATTCTGTATAACACCTCCGCACACAGTTACCCTCCCTCCTTTTCTTTATGCCAGTGTATCAGACCAAAATCTTTCCTCTGAATATCTGTCAAAAAACATAAGTACTGTCCCTAGAATCACCCCCCTCAGTGCGTAGCTGTAAACTTGGCTTTCAGAATTTATCCTCCAGTTATGCGCCTGGAACCTAACACCTCTATTCGCGTCACTACCAGCAACCTCTATGCCAAATCAACACTGCACAACGTGCCTCCAGTGATGCAGACAGAAGAGAGTCAGGCATTCTCCCACCTTACCCGAGCACACTCAAATTATGGAGATGGCAAAGCAGACGAGGGAGCTGAGAATGCAGATGCCTTTATCCTGGCAGCAGCTCTACTGTTGCCCCCCCCCCCAAACGGACAGCTGCACCATTGGCACTCAAGAGCCAGCATGCATAGTTGTCCCAGAGCAGGAGCAACACCATCCACTCCAGTCTTTGATGCACCCTGCTTCCATTGCCACCCCGTAACCACTAGGGTGCAGCGACAGAACGGAAAACAGAACTCTTCCTCCCCAGTGGAGTCTATGCTGATGCATTAATCAGCCTAGTACTGGGCCAAGATGACCCAAGCTTGGGGCATGAAGCCGAGTCATCAGCAGGACAAGTGGCTCCCCAAAAACTGCCCTCTTGGGCCACCAACTGAGAAAAGATCTCTTGCTGTCCCCTCCCAGACAGCTCTTCTGTTTATCAGAAAGCAAGTAATACATTTACTATGGTGACACAATATTTAAAGCATACTATAACACTGCAGCCAGACTCCCTTTCTATAGGGATGTTGCTCTTCTGCCCATTTTACACAAGACCTCTGTGCAAAAAAAATGTTACTGTATTCCATATGCCATATGGTTTACATTTCATATCAAGAAAGTCTAAGTTTAAGAAAGATTACATAGCCGGCCTGTCAGCACAGTGGTAGTGCTACCGCTCGGGATGCCAGTGACTGGACTTCGGGAACGAGCTCAGGTTGTTTGGGGGCTGGCCGAGGGAAGGATGATCGAGTGTCTCAGAGGATATTCTCCTCCTGAGGGGAGGGAGGGTTCGGTCCTCTGCTGTGACACTGCCACCTGGGTGATCACAGCTGGTAGTGCAGCTAGAGACAGATAAAGTAGGGTGGATGTTGAGGACGTCGGTGTGCAGATGCACGCACAGCATACACTGGCGCACCTTGACATCACTGCATGTGACGTCCCATGGGACCAGAATAATGAAAAAGCACGGTCCCTGCACCTCCACGATGCAAGACACCAGTATATCTGAGTCCCTGCCTCCCCAGCACAGCACCACCTGACATGAGTAGATGTCACGGGATACACCCCCCCTACCCCGACCCCACCTGGGGGTAAAACCAAGGCTCCATGGAGGTAGATGGCCATGGTTGGAGAACGTAGGGGGATACAGAGGTACTTGGAAGTCCTAAGGGGAAGGAGGATAGCTGGAGAGATAAGGGAGGCATAATGAGTACGTTACAAAAAAAAAAAAAAATTACATAATTTGGGTAAAATGCCTCCAACCTACTAAAGAATGCAGCTAGACCTACAACATAAGTAAGGGTTCATTTTCTACTATACTTGAATAGGGAAACAAGACTTCCCAGCAACAACTTGCTAGTAAGCTTGCCTACCTCAGTCATGATTAAGGGGCGGAGATAAGTACCTACACAAAAAGAATAAGGTAAGTCACCAACAGCTAATTTGCACTGGAGAACTCTTAAATTGTATAAATGAGTCATTTGTATTGTAACCCCTAGGTGGCGCTATCCCAAGGGCTACTACCCCTGTCTGCTTGGCTACCAAAAGGTTGAGGGGCCTAAGTCCAATGGCGGGTGCCTCCACCCAGAGGCCAGGGTTGATGGTGGTTAGACTAGCTCGGGTACAGCCCTCTGGGATACTGTGACCCCCCCTTTGTTTCCACTAGTGGCCCACACAATACTCGGGAGTTACCGTCCCAATACCCCAGGACTGATGTCTTACAGCACGTCTCTGAGGACCTCCTGTAAAACAAGGTTAGGCAATATACGCAAACACAATGCAATGCTTTTTTCCACATGTACTGATACCACAGACAGCATATAGTTCAAAAACAACAAATCTGATTTATTAGAGAGGGCATTAACAAGGAGGGGGTAATCAGGTTGATTTGGTTTGGAAATATTCAAATCACAGTACTGTGCATGCATATAGGGTCCAAAATGTCACTCTCTGGGCACCCAGGATGGTGGGTGGCTAGCTAGGGTCAGTGCAGCTGGTTGGGGCCCTTTGATGGAAAAACACATGCACACACAAACTGTAATCCGGAGCCCTGGGGCTCAGTTCGTGAAGGAATGAAACAGCAATAATCAGACGACACGCTTGTAATCGATAAAAGGCTGCAAGGAGATACCCAGATTTGTACTCACAATACCAAACCTCAAAGCTGGATGGAGGATGTTCTAGCTGGATTGCCAGAAAAACAAGGTATAGAGACAGGGTCCTTCTAGCTGGACCCAAGTGCAGTCGATAGCAAGCAGATTTAGTCCGACTCAAGCTGGGATCTGCTTCCAGCTTTAGCACACAGCTCACAGAAAAAGGGAAAATAACATTGAGATCCCCCACAAGCACTACACACATTTATATGTAAAAGGAAAGTACTATACCAGGCAGCTGCTTCTCGATCCTGATCGCAAACACTTGCAAATTACCCGGGAGCATACATAGCATCAGCAGTCCCCGACAGGCCGATCGCACTTCAGCAAATCTTCGGTCTTCTACGGGCAAGCCTGGTTCTACACACTGCTTCCTTCTCTTCAAAACTTGTTCAGTCCATACTGGCACTTACAAATGGCTGCAGGCCAACTTCAGGGCCTCCCACGAGCTTCCCGCGCGAACTGCACGCTGCATCAGAAGCAGGGCTCCTTCTCTCTTCACTGTCACTACTGCTCTGACCTTTCCAGTAACAGAGCAGGGCATGTCCTTTGAGTTCCTCCCAGTTCAGTTGGCTGGTTCAGCTGTCACTCACAATAGGGCTCCCTCTGTTGGTGCAAAAAGGCGCCAAGGTCCAAACTACATTTCCCAGAGGCACTGGCCATACAGTACATAGGTGGCTGGCTCCACAATGGGAGTCCAAGTTCTGATTTGCCAGCAGCAGGCTCTATTTTAAAGGTCCCCCCACACTGATTGGTCCAGCTCAGCAGTTCAAAACCAGAATGGAGGGCTAGGCAAAAACAGTTCAGACTGCAAAGAAAAGCAGGTTAGACAAACTGTATTTTCATTATTACTCTAAACAATTCCTGGCAGATTGTTACACCTTTTGAAAGAGCTCCCTCTGCGCATTTAGCGACGGCAGAAACGGAGCGAGTTGACAGCAGCCCGGGTGGGACTTGGGCATTGAAACACACAATACCCCTTCTAAATTAATTGTGTCTGCAAAGCAGACAGCTCTTAGACAGTACGTGGAGGCTCAAATAGCACTCACTTGGAACCACGTTTAAACAACTTAGATGCCGAACACCTCCAGGCCTGGAGCATTCCTGCAAGCTCCTGGAAGACTTCTGGGAACCCCCATTTGCAGGGGGGTTACAGTATCTTGGAACAAAAATATATATATATATATATATATAAACATGAAGTCCCCTTGATCCTCATTCCAGCTGCTTTCCACATTTGGAGACTCAAACTGGAGGTCATGAAGGGTTCTCTTTAATTGAATTAACAAATGTTTGCAAAATTACACATTCTGGACATTACAAATCAACTGTGAAACTCTTATGTGAGGGGGCCTACAGAACAGCCTGTTACAGCATGGATTATATCATGAGACAAAAATGTAAGGTATGCTGTACTGGAGTCTGGAGGAGAGCCTCATACCAGACCTAATTGAAAGACTATGTCTTTACACATTCACACACATTGTTCAAATACTGCACGACTACCTCTGATTATATCAACCTACCGCGCCCTCTCTATTTCGGGAAGAGATCTTTATATGATATAGGTAATGGATTGCACTATGATTTATTTCTATGTCACGGGATAAAAACCATAACTGACAAGCATCAAGTTTTTGAGTGCATCATTACTAGTGGGAATAAGTAAACGATAACACATGACAGGATGTGCAGTTATGTTACATTATATGACAGACATCTATTCCATGGCAATTGTGAAGAAAACAAAAATTCAATATCCTACAAACTCCACACCCACCCCTCTACTCAACTTTCTCCCAACCCCGTCTCACAACTCTCCTTAACTGACTTCCTTCTGGTCTCCCATCCTTTTCTTTAATTTCCTATCTGTTTACATAGTTAGCTAGCATTGCCTGCACCATGTTTGTTTCATTATCATGTACTCTGCCCTCAGTTATGATGCACTTATGTATAACGCATAGCATTACTTGTATACTCTCTTATCCTGCATATTATGTACTGTATTAATTTCCTGTACTGTTTCGTATCCTGTTTTAAATCTACTTGCCATGTTGTTTCTTTGGCATGCAATCCGCCCTCATTTATGATGCACTTACTGTATTATTTGTATACTTGTATCTTATGTAGTATCCTATATATAATGTATTGTATTAATTTCCTGTAATTTTTTTGTAGCCTGTTTGTAAATCTGACATGGAGCCTTTTCAAAAGAGTATTTGACTCAAAGGGTTGTAATTCCAAGACTTCAATAAATAAATAAATTATTCAATTTAGCCCCGTTATGGTTATGCACATCAAATATTCACATCAAGAACACGCCCATGATCAGTTATTCAATTTAGCCACTCCCCCTAGACATTCACACAAATAAACCTGCCCACAATTGGTTATCCAAATGTGCACCATTTCAGTATTTAAACAGCAATTTTACAGTTCAAGTCCCCTGTAAATTTATGTTTTTTTTTATTTTTCCCCCAATTTAAGTAAAGATTTTTTTTAAATTCCCCTCATTATAATAGTAATAAATAGAGATTACTTACCTTTAACCATAGTTCTACGGTTGGTATTCAGTTCACATCCACAGCAGAATGCTGAGTCACCAGACATCTTCAAGCTTGTCTCCTCCCACCAGTTGCATGCTGGAAGGAGGGGATCTGTGCACCACTTGCTCGAGGACACTGGGTGAGACGTGGCTGTGAACCAAATACCAACAGTAGAATGATGGTTATAGGGAAGTAAAAACAGGTTACGTATGTGTAACAGTAGTCCTAGGAGTGGTATATGGTATACATCCACACTTCTGGCAGTGTTTCTTTCCTCTTTAAATCCTGCTGGAACGTCTTCAAGCTGGCTCCTTCCACTCACCCACCCGGGTGGTAACTCCCTGAACACTGACCTGAGACATCAGATCTTGCCTACTGGAAGCAAGACCAGTGTGCCACTTGCCAGGGGGAAGTCGGGTGGGTCAGTCTGGATGTACACCATATATCACTCCTAGAAAGCACAGTTGCATACTCACCGTAACGACAGATCTTCAAGAGGTATCTCCTGCAGCAGGTAATACACTTGGGACCTTGCCAGAGGGTGCTCTTCTGCACGGCAGCTTTCTTCTAGTAGTCTGCCTAGGGGCCACCCACACATGACATCATTATCCTGCACCTATAGAAGTGTGGGCGGCCCCAGGCATCCTTAGTTCCCTGACAGATTCAGCTCGTTAAGCGAGTACTGAGGGTGAACCAAGGTACTCTAGAGACCTCCTCATGTATATATATTTGGATCAGAAATTATTCTCTTAGAGAAGGAGGGGGATAAAGGGAGGGATCGTACCTGCTGCAAGAGATACCTCTTGAAGATCTATCGTTACAGTAAGTACGCAACTGTACTATCTTCCATGAGAGTAATCTCTTGCAGCAGGTAATACACTTGAGATGACTCCCAAGCAGTAAACCCAGGAAGGGTGGAGACATTATGACAGAAGGCCTTGTAGGACAGCGTGGCCAAAAGCCGTCCTATGGCAAGAAGCAACATCTAAATTGTAGTGCTACATGAAGGTATGTACTGTGGACCATGTGGCTGCATTGCAGATGTCCGTGATGGATGCCCCTTTGAAGCAGGCCATGGTAGTGGCCATGGCTCGGGTAGAGTGGGCTTGAACAGGTCCTGGTAAGGGTTTGTTATATTTCTTATAACAAGGTTATACAATGTGCCAACCAGTTGGAGAGGGTCTGCTTAGCAACTGGGAAGCCTTCCCTGGTCAGTGCAAAGGAAACAAAAAGCTGAGCAGTCTTCCTAAAGGAGTTGGTACGAGTTATATAATATCTCAGAATGTGATGAACATCTAAAGTGTGTAGGAGGAATTCTCCTGAATTAGAATACCCAGGGAAGTAGACTGGCAGTTCTATGGACTGATTTAATGTGCTCCGCCAAGACCACCTTGGGTAAAAAGGAGGGGTTGGTATGGAGGGACACTCTGTCTTTATGGAAGACTAAGTAAGGTTCCCTACACATCAGAGCATGAAGTTGGGAGATATGTTGAGCTGAGGTGACAACTATTAAGAATAAGGCCTTCCAGGCTAGGATGCAGAGGCTGCAAGTGGCCACAGGCTCGAAGGTTAGTTTTTCCAACAGGAAATTCAAGTCCCATGGAGGGGTGGGCCATCTAATAGGAGGTTTGAGGTGTAACATACCTCTTAGAAACATCTTGGCAAGGTGGTGTTGATAAAACAGTCTCCCTTCCACTGGTTCATGAAAGACTGAGATAGAGGCCAGATGGACTTTAACAGAGGAGTAGCTCAAGTCTGTCGAGGCAAGTGAAGCCACGTAGTCCAACACCTTAGTTAATGGACACGAATAGGGGTCCAAAGACTGTGAAGCAGCCCACAGGGAGAAGCGTTTACATTTGGCATTATAAGTTTGCCTGGTAGATGGTTTACAGAGGCCAAAAGAATGTTGCCCACTGGAGAGGAGACTTGAAGGAGAGCTATGCAAGCTTCCTCAGGAGCCAAGCGTGAAGGTGTAAGGATTTCAGGTTGGGGTGAAGGAGGGTTCCCCGATCCTGGGTTAACAGGTCTGGTCTGACAGGTAACAGGAGTAGCTCCACCACCGATAACTGCTGTAGTAGGAGGAACCACACCTGCCGAGGCCAGAGAAGGGCTATAAGAATCATGGTGGCAGGTTCGAGCTGTAACTTGAGCAGAGTCCGTTGCAGGAGCAGGACGAGGGGGAAGCATACAAGAAGAGTCCTCCTGTTCACGGTTGGGACAAGGCATCGATAGAGAGTCCCTTTCTGTTTGGGATAATGGAATAATAACTGGGAAGACGGTGATAGTCGGGGAGGCAAAGAGGTCGCGGTGCGGGGTCCCCAACAACTGAAAGACTGTCTGTAGAACTTTGTGATGAAGTGTCCATTTGTGAGTGGAAGACTGGCAACTGAGAATGTCGGCCAAAGTATTGTGGCGTCCCAGCAGATGGACGGCAGTCAACATCAGATGTTGAAATATGGCTTCTTGCCAAACCGCCATCGTCTCCCTGCAGATAGTGTGTCATCTGGTACCCCCTTGTTTGTTCAGGTAATCCACCACTGAGGTGTTGTCTGATTGGATCAGGAGAGGCCCCGGAGTGAGGTGGGGTTGAAAAGCCTAAAGGATGAGGCGGACCACTCTCATTTCCACTAAATTTATATGGAGAGGGATGGAGTACTGGGGACACAGGCCTTGCATCCTGTTGGGACCCAGGTGCGCTCCCCAGCCATCGGAGGAAGCATCTGTGGTCAACGTCTGCTGGGGAGGACAGAATTGGATGGGCATGCCCTGAGACAGGTTGGCATGATGGGTCCACCAGGTGAGGACAGAGCGTAAAGCGGGAGTTACTTGGATTCTGTCTTCAAAATTCCCTGATTTTTGCCTCCACTGACTTAAGAGTCCACTGGATTGGTCTCGTGTAGATGGGCAAATGCCACCATAGGGGTAGCTATGGCCATACGTCATAGAAGGCATAACAGACGTCTGGCTGTGATAGACTGTTCCTTTTGTATCTGGGAGGCCAGAGACAGAAGTCTGTCCTGCCTATCAGTAGGGAGGTAAGCCCTGCCAGATGTTGTGTCCAGAATGGCTCTGAGCAACTGGAGCTGTTGGGTGGGAGTTGGGTTGGATTTGGGCCAGTTGATCATGATTCCCAGGGACTGGAACAGGGTAAGGGTGACCTGAAGGGACAGAAGCAGAAAAGTCTTGGAGTCTGCTTTTATGAGCCAGTCGTCTAAGTAAGGGAAGACGAAATGTCCATCTCATCGTAGGGCAGCCGTCACCACTGCTAGGCATTTGGCAAAGACCCACGGGGCGGATGAGAGGCCGAACGGGAGGACCCAAAATTGGTAATGATGGTCTAGCAGGTAGAAACAAAGGAACCGGTGGTGGGCAGTGTGCATGGGGATACGCAGGTAGGCATCTTTCATGTCTAATGCGCATAGACAATCCCCCTGTTTTAACATTGGCATGATGGATGTTAAAAGTGACCATTCGGCACCTCTTGTATTGTATATGTACTGTATATACTCACGGAGAAGCCGACCCCCCCAAAGCAGCTGTTTTAAAAGCAACAAGTATACAGACCTGCATATAAGCCGAGTGCAAGATGAGAGAAGCACATAACACACAACTCTGCTCAGTGCAATTTTTTTTTTTTTTTCTCTGCGAACACACACTTGTGAAAGACACGGCATTACAGTTCAACCTTTACGGAACATGGTATATGGCACTTGGCAATGAAGTAAAGTGAAATCAGTGACTGGCGGCCTGACAGTACCCATTCATTTACATCTGACTCAAGCAGATTGAAAGCAGGTCGGCCACCATGGCATGCTTTCTTGGTTTTAGGCATATCAAGTAATGCCTCTTTTTGGTTTCTCCACTCCTGCACTTGCTTCTCATCAATCGAGAAGTGCCGGGCAGCAGCAGAGTTATTGGAGCTCTCAGCGTATTCAACGGCACGCAGCATAAAGGCTACGTCATAAGCACTCCGTTTTCTCTTGCTGCCAGTTACAGTACCAGTATTAATTTTTGCAGAACTGCAGTAGTAACATTGTGTATGTCTTTTATGTGTACCACTAAATACTAGGCAGCTGAAACTGGGTGTGGCAACTGCATGAGACAGCATCCTGACATGAAGTCTAGCTGTTACAGATTTTTTTTTTGGTGAGTAGGTTTTGACCACGTATAAGCAGAGACTAGTAAAGTGCGCATTGAATTTCAGTGTAAAAATCTCAGCTTATATGTGAGTATATACGGTAGGTTCAGGTGTCTGAGGTCTAGTATAAGTCTGAGATCCCCAGTGTGTTTGGGTACCAGAAAAAAATGGGAGTAGAATCCCTGATGATACTCCAAAGGAGGAACAAGATAGATGGTGTTCTTGTGAAGAAGCGCCTGGAGTTCCTCTTGAAGGATGGGGATATGGTCAAGTCGGTAAGAGACAAAGGGGGAAGGGGAGGCATGGAGGTGAGTGCCAGCGTATGCCATATCTGGATGATCTGAAGCACCCACTCGTATGATGTTATCGCTTGACAGGCAGCTAAATGAAAGGTAAAGTGACCGCCCACAGCTTCCAAGGCCTGGTTGAGGAAGTCCGGGCAATGCCCTAACTGGTCATAGGAAAGTGGACTGACCGGTCCCACCCACCGAAGGGGTGGGAGTGGGAGCCCTTAGAGGTAGGACTGGTGATCCTGGAAGCCGGCTGGGAATGCCCATGGAAACCACCTCTATAGGCACCTGTGGATTTGCCACCTCTTTTTGACTGAAAAGAGGACTGCGAGCAAAAACGAGGTGATGGCTGCATGGAATGATACATGATGTGCACCGTATGTAAAGTTCAACCTGAAGCCTGGAGATCATCTAGGAGTGTCTGAGTCCCAGGACCAAAGAGTTTGGACCCAATAAAGGGGAGCATTTACCACTTTATGCTGCATGTCGGGTGTAAAATCTGACACACGGAGATAGGCATGCCATCTAAGGGTAACACCTGTGGCCGAGATCTGGGCAGAGGCATCCACTGCATCATACCCTGAACAGAGCAGATGTCGAGAGATGGAGCTGCCAGTTGAAATTGTTGCCAATAATTGGTCCTTTTCCTGAGAAGGAGGGAGTTTATTAACTAATTCGATAGCAGAGGACACAATGGTACGTTGGTATTTAATCATGTGTCCCATGTAGTTCAAGATTATGAGGTTCATGGTACCTGCCTGGAGTACCTTCTTCCCGAGGTAATCAATATGGCGGGAATCCTTATCAGGAGGTAAGGAGCACATGTGCTTTGATTTGGTGCGATCATGAGCAACTGTGACAAGAACTGAATCAGCTTCAGGTTTAGTAGACAGGAAAGGATGGTAGAGGGGAGACTGATATAGGTGATCCGCCTTCCTAGAAATCGCCGGGACTGCTGAAGGCTGATTGCAAGTGGCCAGCATTCTGATAAGTTTGTATAAGTGGGAGCACCACTACAACAGACTCCTCGGGGAGTTCAAGGTAGAATGCCATGTCCTTTTTTTGTTCGTCATGCTCTGTAATTGAAAAATCCATGATCTTTTGAATTTGGACCATCATCTCATGGAAGGATGGGTCATCAGGAGAAGAGGCAGCCGCCTGATGGGAAGCATTCTCATGTAAACAGGAGAGAGCAGAGCTAGAGGATGGAAGACGGGAGTCCACGTCCAGGGGTCCAAAATCCTCAAAATCTCCTGGAAAGCCTTCAGGAAATTCTTCCTCCTCTGAAAAATATTCCTCCTCATAGGATTGGGAGGGCCAAGCAGAAGAAGCATCCCTATCACCCTGAAAATGTTTGAGTGGCGGTACTGGAGAATGGGAAGGGCGACCTATTTCTCTCTGGGTGGATGGTTGAGATCCTCTCATTACTTCCCAGACCATTTGTACCATGGTGGCTACGTCCACTGAAGTAGGAGTGGAGGGTGGAGCAGGTTGTCTCTGAAACCAGGGGAATAGTGGAGATAACTGGGTGTGGTGTATAAGCAGGTCTGGTCCCTAGGTGATAAATGCCAGGGTCTTGGTCCCTATCTGGTTGGCCCCTGTGAGAGAGTGCTGTGATGGAGGGGGGGCTATGGTCATGGAAAATCCCATGTTCCTCCCCATGGATGCCTGACCTGCCATCGACGGGGCAGTGAAGGGAGAGGTAGTAGAATGTTTAAACGTAGTTGTTGATGGTAAGCGTATAGCCGTCGATGGGGATTCACCAGAACTGACACAAGATTCTGTAGAAATTGCTGAAAGGGCACCTGAAAGTGCTCTCGATGAGAAAGTATAAACTCCCATCAACGAGGTAGCAGTTCTGGAGGGCATCGTCGATGGTGGAGCACCGGTAATGGTGGCCATCGACGAATGTCTGCCTGAAGAGGATGAGGATGATTTTTCCTTATCCCTCTTGTGCTTCTTGTGTGAAGCTGTAGTCGAAGTCTCCTTGGGACAGGCTCCCTTCTCTAAGAGAGCTAATTTCTGCTCTATCAGGTGAGATTCTATTTCCTGCAATCGTCGACGACGTGTTGCCTGGTTGAAGTTCTGGCAATGTTTTCAGGAGATGGTGTCGTGTGTAGGACCTAGACACTAACACAAAAGGTATGGTTGTCGTAGCGGCAGAGTTTCCTACTGCAACGACATGACCGAGAAAGTGATGATTTGCTTATAGAGTCTTTGGACATTCGTCGATCAAGATAGGGAATGGAGAACAAACCCATTCCCAGCTCAAGTTCTCATCGATGACTGCTACATAAGTGCTAAGCTACTGCGTGCAAGCTGAAGACAGCGGGAAAATGAACTGAGGATGCCTGGGGCCGCCCACACTTATATAGGTGCAGGATAATTATGTCGTGTGGGCAGCCCCTGGGCAAATACTGCTAGACGAAAGCTGCCATGCAGAAGAGCGCCCTCTGGCAAGGTCCCAAGTGTACTATCTGCTGCAAGATATTACCCTCGTGGAAGAGCTACTGCTACAGGTGAGTAACTGTTTTTCTAGCGAAATGGATATGATGTACTATCCACTTTTCTGGTAGACTCCTAACAGTTCTCCGGGGGGGCAGGCAAGGTGCACACTCCCTATTTCGGGAACAGACACTGGAGAACTGAGGCCCCAAAACCAGCATCCCGGCATGACTCAAGGTCAATGGGTGACAGTAGGTAATGAAGGTGTGGGCTGACTTCCAGGTAGCAGCCCTGCAGATTTCCTGGATAGGGATGTCCCTGGAAGCAACCACCAAGGCAGCGGTATGACAGGGAGAATGAGCCTTTAGCCCTACAGGAGGCTTCTTACCTGCCAACCTATAGCAGAGGTCGATGATGGATACAATCCACCTGCCATTCATCTGCTTACTTGCCGGTGTGCCAGGTGCAGCTTCAATGTAGGTGAAAAATAGCCAGCAAACCTGTCCCCGAACTCCATCTGTGCGCTCCTTATAATAGGCTAGCACTCACTGCAGGTCCAAGGTATGAAGCCTGTGCTCAGCCTCAGAGGTGTGGTTGGTGAAATACACTGGGAGACTGATCACCTGGTTAAGGTGAAAATCAGACACAACCTACAGAAGGAACTTCAGGTTGGGGTGAAGGACAACCATGTCCTGGTGGAAGGCCAGGTAAGGAGACTCCACCGAGAGCGCCTGGAGCTCACTGATAATTCTGGATGACATGACAGCCACCAGGAAGATGCTCTTCCACAACAGTTGAAAGATATCACACCTGTGCATCGGTTTGAATGGCTTGTCCATGAGCTTTGCCACTACCAGCAACAAGTCCCAAGGTGGTGGTGGTTCACACACCGGCTGGGAAATGTGGTCAAGGCCTTTAAAAATGCACCCAACCACCTTCTTCTGCGCCACCGCCTGCATACCGGCCTGCACCTGGTCACTGACCGAAGGCCCAACAGAGAGGGACCAAAGGTGGTCAAGGATGCTAGCCACTGGACATGATAAGGGGTCCAGCCCCTTGCCCTGGCATCAAATGGAGAACCTCTTCCACTTGAAGGCTTGGCATTTTTAGGTCGACTCCATCCGAGATGCCTCGACCACAGTGAGGACACTGTTGGAGAGACCCAAAGCCTGGAACTCTAGCCACCCAGGAACCAGGCTGTCAAGTGCAGGAATTGAAGGTCTGGGTGAAGTACCTTCCCCTGACTGTATGACAGCAGGTCCGGGCTGTGACAGGGTTGAATAAGGCCCTGTCCCATTTGTTATGCAGAAAGAGTTTAAACACAAGGATCTGTTCTATCTGCTCCTTTTCTGCCTCTTGTCTGTCTGGTTGCACAACCAAATGTTCTTGTGAGACCTAGGAACTGATCACTCCAATGGTTTTGCAATTTTCTGCCTCTCGCTGTTGCTCTACCTTCATTTGCTGTTTCTGTTTTTTCCTTCCCCCTTTCCTTGCGTATCTGTTGTTATAAAAATGTATATGAATCTTTAGGTGAAACTGGGATCCCTTGGTGTGAAAATGTATATAGTTATATGGTTGAAAGTCTGCAAAAAGCTATTTGGAACTCCAGTGGTTAAACTTGCCATGCAGCACAAACCTTTGCAGAGCTGTCAGCAGGGAGCTAGCTTGGAACATTGTTCTATTTCTTGCACCTGAAAGGAAACTGACAAAAACCCATTCTGAGAAAAACGGGATGTCTCTTAACGAGTTCCCAGGCACACACACTTATAAAAAGAGCAGCAATGCTTTTGCTGGAGAGAGAGAGAGAGAGAGAGAGAGAGAGACAGGGAGAGGGACTGAAACTTGGAATTAGAGATACCCTCAGATGAAGGACTTTGTTTTCTCCATTTGTACTGTCTTTTTAAACAGTCATACTGAACAATTCATATTTTTTATTTTACTGTTATTGATGATAATAAAACGTAACTTGCGAATTTTACAACTGCTCCTGGTTTTCCTATGCTTCCTGACCTGTGCCTCGATGACACCGGTGTAGAGGGAGACGCCTCGGGAGCCTGCTGCTTAGGTTGAGGAGATCGGGGTACCAAAACTGGCAGGGCCAGTCTGGAGCCAACAGGATCATTTATTTTATTTATTTATTTAGTTTTTGTTGACCGGGTAAGTGCACTAGACAAATCCTGCCTATTTTCAGGCACGACCCGGGGGAGGGGGATACAGATGAATGCCAACTGACCTTGAAACAGATTGAGCTGTTGGTGATATTTTTCTTGAATGGAGGAAATTTGGCCATTGCACCGGGGAAATTCCCCTGCTCTTTTCGAGAAGTGCCATGGGATCGTTAACATCCACCTGAACTACCACCAGAACAGGCAGATGGGACCTCGGTTTAACATCTCATCCGAAAGGCGGCACCTCAGGAGTGCAGCACCCCCCTAATGCTGCACTACAGTGTCAGTATTGGGATATTAACCCAAGTGCCTGGTGTGGGGATAGAACCCACAGCCTACTGATCTCCTGGCCTCAGAGGTGAGTGTGCTACCTGCTGAGTCATTGACACTGCTTATCATCCATGCCTTGTCCCTCCTAGCCTTGAGCAACACCTTGTGGATCAAGGGAAATGGAGGGAAGGCACAGAGAAGGCCCAGGGTCCAGGGCCTGGAGAAGGCAAACCCATGCAGTGTTCCCTGCTGGGGGGTGGGCAGGCACAGTAGAGCCTCAGCTTGGAATTCTGCCTGGAGGCAAACAGGTCCATCAGAGGGGTTCCCCAATGGGAGAACAGGCTGTGTACTACCTCCGGATGGAGTGATCACTCATGAGATGCCTCACCCACCTAGCTGAAGGCATCCACCAGCTGGTTGGAGATGCTGGCCACATGGATGGCCAGGAGATCGGCGTTCAGGCTGAGCATGAGAATCCAGATGCGGAGAGCTTCCCTGTAGAGTGGAACGGAGTGTGTCCTACCCTGTTTGTTGAGATACAGTAGAACATGGTCGTGGTGTTGTCCGTCTGGATCTGAACGACCTGACCACGAACATGTGGAGCAAAAGCTGTCAGTGCCAGCTGAACTGCCCGCAGTTCCAACAGGCTGATACAGCATCGGGACTCCTCAGAGTGGACCCCCAGGTGTGCTCCTCAGCCCATCTGGGAAGCATCGGTCATCAGGATGACTGTCAGCTCTGGGGAGACAAACAGGGACCCTTCCTTCAGATGTTCCAGGACTAACCACTCCTGGACAGCATACCACATCAACTGGGACACATTAACCACTGGTCGAAGTGGCCCTTGTGCTGAGACCATTGGGGGGCAAGCTCCCACTGCAGACAGTGCATTCTCCGTCGGGCCCAATGGACCACGCTAGTGCATGCCGCCATGAATCCCAGGAGGTGCAGGAAGTCCCGAGCAGGGCACAACTGCCCAACCTGAAATGATCAGGCAAAGGAGGAGAGAGCCTCCACCCTTTCTGCCGAAAGCCGAGCCCTTGCACTGCAGGAGTGGAGCACTGCCCCGATGAAGTGAATCACCAGTGAGGACATGAGTTTCGACCTGGCCTCATTGACCATGAGGCCAAGAGAGGCACAGAAAAACAAACAAGGAAATACTCGCACTCCACATCCAGGAGCCTGTTACTCCAGTGAAGTAAAGCCACAACGACTGCAAATGTCATTGTGACTTTACTTCCTTAATGTAACAAGCTCCTGGCTCTGGAATGCAAGCATTTCCTTGTTTGTTTCTCGCAAATTGGGGCCGCCGCCCTATACTCGCATCATGCCCTGGTCCTGAGTGCAGCACCCTTTTGTTCTGTGTTCCAAGGGAGGCACAGGTCTGGAGGACCAGATCCCTGGACCGATCCACCTCTGCCCTGGAGGGACCTGTGATAAGCCAGACATCCAGGTATGGGTATACCCGGACCCCTTGGAGCCGCAGGTAAGCTCCCACCACTGCCATGCATTTGGTGAAGACCCTGGGAGCCGAGGACAGGCTGAATGACATGGCCTGGAACTCATAGAGAACACCCTCTGTACAGAACCGAAGGAACCAGCGGTGGGACGGATGGATTGGGATGTGGAAGAGCGGGTCTATGTCTTTTCGCTTCCGTCAATACGCGCCACAACAATGCGCTCCCGATGCCAGATCTAGCCCGCTGGAAGCCAGGTTGTCCGTCGAAGCGGGGAGGTCGGGTGGGTTGTGTGGATGAACAACATATACCATTCCTAGAACTCCTGTTACAGGTGAGTAACCTGTATTTCTAGGGACATGGATATGTTGTTCAATCCACACTTCTTGGCAGACTCCTAGCAGTTCTCCAGGAGGAGGCAAAGGCGCACCCGATACTTGCTTGGGAAATAAGGACTGGAGAACCGAGGCCCCAAAACCAGCATCCCAGCGTGACTCAAGGTCAATGTGGTAGTGGGTAATAAAGGTATGTGCCGACTTCCAGGTAGCAGCCCTGCAGATATCCTGGATAGGGATGTCCCTGGAAGCAGCTACTGATGCAGCGGTATGGCGGGTAGAATGAACAGGTTACTCACCTGTAACAGTAGTTCTAGGAGTGGTATATGTTGTTCATCCACACTGTCTGGCATTGTTCCTTCCCCTTTAAATCTTGCCGGAAGTCTTCAAGCTGGCTCCTCCCACCCACCCGGGTGGTAAATACCTCGGCTCCGCCCCATGACACCAGATCTAGCCCGCTGGAAGCCAGGTTGTGCACCTAAAGCTAGGGAGGTAGGGTGGGTGCATGTGGATGAACAACATATACCACTCCTAGAACTACTGTTACAGGTGAGTAACCTGTTCTTCTAGGAGCGTGGATATGTTGTTCATCCACACTGTCTGGCAGACTCCAAGCAGTTCTCCGGGAGGAGGGAGGCAAGGTGCACACCCCCTTCGTAGGGAACAGAGATTGGAGAACAGAGGCCCAAAACCAGCATCGGCGTGACTCTAGAGTCGATGTGGTAATGGTAATAAAGGTGTTTGCTGACTTCCAGGTAGCGGCCGACAGATTTCCTGGATAGGGATGTCCCTGGAGAGCAGCCACTGGAAAACAACAGTATAAGCGGGTAGAATGAGCCCTTATCCCTTTGGGAGGCTCCTTACCACTTAATTCATATACTGAACCTATGCATGATGTAATCCATCCGCAATAGTCCGCTTAGCTGCAGGTCTGCCAGAAGCAGCTTCAGCGTAAGTGACAAACAGCTGGCGAACCTCTCCCCGAATTTCCACCGTCCTCTCCTTATAGTAGGAGAGAGCATGCCTAAGGTCCAGAGTATGGAGCCTGTACTCGGCATCCGAGGTCTAGTTAGGGTAGTATACTGGCAGAGTCAACACCTGGTTGAGGTGAAACTCTGACACCACCTTCGGAAGGAATTTCGGGTGGGGGCGTTGGACAACTTTGTCCCTGTGAAAGACCAGATAGGGGGAATCCACTGAAAGTGCCTGGAGCTCCCCCGTCCTTCTGGCTGACGTGATAGCCACCAAGAAGGCCGTCTTCCACAAGTGCGAAAGCGCAGACTTGTGCATGGGTTCGAATGGCTTGCCCATGAGCTTTACCAAAACCAGCAAAAGATCCCATGGAGGTGGAGGTTCACGCACCAGAGGGGATATGTGATCCAGGCCTTTGAAAAAATGCCGATCACCTTTTCCTGAGCCAGCGTCAGGCTGGGCCCATAGCGGTAAGCGATATACCTGATAGGTGCACCCTGGTCGATGACCAAGACCCCCTTTGAGAGGGACCAAAGGTAGTCCAGAATGTTAGCCACAGAGCAGGATAAGGGGTCCAGGCTTTTGCCTGACACCAAATGGAAAATCTCTTCCATTTGAAGGCATAACATTTCCTGGTCGATTCTTTTCGAGATGTCTCAACCGGTGTAGACATCTTGAGAAAAACCTGGAACTCTGGCAGCTCAGGAACCAGGCTGTGAGGTGCAGGATTGAAGGTCCGGATGAAGGACCTTCCCTGGTTCATTGATATCAGGTCGGCGTGTACACAGCCGCTCTGGGGCCCTGCAGCTGAGGCTGAGGAGATCTGGATACCAGAACTGGCGTGGCCAATCTGGGGCTACCAGGATCACCCTCGCCCTGTCCCTCCTCACCTTGAGTAACACCTTGTGGATCAAGGGAAATGGGGGAAAGGCGTAAAGAGGCCTGGGGTCCACGGCCTCGGGAGGCATCCCCTGCAGCGAACCCCTGCTGAGGGGGCATGGTACAGCCTCAACTGGTGTTCTCCTTGGAGGCAAACAGGTCACCAGCGGTTTGCTCCAAGAGGAGAACAGGTAATAGCTACCTCTGGATGGACAGACCACTCGTGGGATGTCTGGCCTAGCGCTGACAGCATCCGCCAGTTGGTTGCCGACTCCTGCCACATGGATGGCTAGGAGATCCGCCTCCAACCGGCTGACGAAGGTCCAGATCCGAGCGCCTCCTGCATAGCAGACAGGAGTGCGTGCCGCCCTGTTTGTTGGTAGTACATGGTTGTGGTATTGTCCGTCTGGACTTGAACCACTTGACCCCGGGCTGAGGCGGCTGACAGAGCCAGTCTGACTGCCCTGAGCTCCAGCAGGTTGATGTGGATCGGGACTCCTCGGGGGTCCAGAGGCCGTGGGCCCTGTAGTCCCCCATGTGGGCTCCCCAGCCCATGAGAGAGGCATCGGTCATAAGGACGACCGTTGGCTCGAGGCGGACAAACGGGATTCCTTCCTGCAGATGACTCGGGACAGTCCACCATTGGAGAGCGTCCCACATCCTCTGGGTGACTGTGATCAGCTGGTCGAAAAGACCCTGACGCTGAGACCACTGGGTGGCCAGCTCCCACTGAAGGGGGCGCATGTGCAGTCTGGCCCAGCAGACCACTGAAGTGCACGCCGCCATGTAACCCAGGAGGCACAGAAAGTCCCAGGCAGGGTGCAAGTGCCCAACCAGAAATGATTGGCAAAGGAGGAGAGAACCTCTGCCCTGTCCACTGGGAGCCGAGCTCTGGCTTGAGTCGACTCTGCCCGATGAAGCTCATCACCTGAGAAGGTGCAGTTCGATTTGGCCTCGTTGATCAGAAGGCCCAAGTGTGAGCAGGTTCGGAGGGTCCGGTCCTGGACTCCATCTCCTGAAGGAGGAACCCTCCAGAGCCAGTCATCTAGGTAAGGGGTACATCTGAACCCCTGGCCGTCGAGAATGGGCTGCCACCACTGCGATGCATTGGTGAAGACCCTTGTGGCCGATGACAGGCCGAACGGCATGGCTCTGAACTCGTACAGGGTCCCTTTAACCCTGAAGTGGAGGAACCGCTGATGGGACGGACGGATAGGGACGTGGAAAAAAGCGTCCTGAAGATCCAGTGTGCAGAACCACATGTTTTGCTCCAGAGATGGTATGATCTGGTTCAGAGTTACCATCCGAAAGGTTCGAGACCTGAGATACCAATTCAGGTCGTGCAGATCTAGAATGGGGCGCCAACCCCCCGTCCGTTTGGGCACCAGGAAATACCTGGAGACAAAGCCTGGGTCTGAAGGAGGATCCGGCTTTCGGCCACCGCCTCTTTGAGGAGGGTAGCGCAATGTAGTCCTAAGGGCAGACTGGCGACTGAGATCCTTTTCTCTGGTGGGGCACAGGCTCGGCTGGGAGGAACTGCTCGAATTCTAGGGGCAGACCCTGCCTGACCACTTCTAGAACCCACCTGTCCGAAGTGATAGCGGACCAGGCGGAATAGAAATGGCGGAGCCGGCCCCCCACGGGAGGACCCAGAGCTGGTGTGACGGGTACGAGGGAGGCCACCCCCGGCCCGTCACTGGGCAGGCTTGGAGGAGGAGGAGGAGGCACCTGGACCAGCGCCTCGGCCTCCTTTGCAGGGCTGCTGGGGACCTTGCTTAGGCCTAGGGCGCCAAGCCTGAGCCTGCTGCTGACCCCCCTGGAAGGGTGGTTGTCTGACCGAAGGGGAAGAATGGTGAAAGGGCTTCTTCCTGCGCTTCTGCTGGTTCTTACTTGAAGAACTTTTAGCAGAGGTGGCATCTAAGGTAGCATTAGACTGTTCAATGCACTGCAGATGACCTGCCACTCCTGGCCCGAAGAGGTCGGTGCCAAGGAAGGGCACATCAGCTAGCTTGTGCTGAGTATTCACGGGAAAGGAGAATAACCTCAGCCAAGCCCTGCGGCGAGTGGATACCGCTGCAGCCAGTGAACGGGCACAAGAATCACCCATGTCCAGTGCAGTCTGGAGCTGTTGTTGTAACAGCCTGACCTGGTCCTGACCTGCTTGACCGTGGTCTGCATGTCAGCTGGGAGGTGAGGAAGAACTTCGTCCAGCGACCCCAAAAGGGCGTGAGAGAAGTGTGCCATAATCACTGCTGAGCTTGCCTGACAAAGACCCAAGGAAGATGCTGCATAGACCTTCCGGGCCGAGTGGTCCATAAGTTTGGACTCCTTGTCTGGAGGGCGGTCAGTATCCGCCGAGCTGCCCGTCTGCCTGAAAACTGAGGCAGTCACCAGGCTTTCCGCCGAGGGGTGCTCAGTAAGCCCCGCAGGACCTGTGGGCACCGCGTGCTGCGTGCCATGCGGGCAGAGCGGAGCTGGGCAGGGAGGCGGGCGCTGCAGAGTTCCAGAGCTGGGCCAGTGTAGCCCGGCGACAAAGGCCTCCGTAGGGGTATCCCCCCTCTTAAGAATATCCATAAGGGGATATTCTGCCTTCTTCTGAATAGCCTGCAGGGGCATCCCCGTGGACTCAGAAATGAGCCGGAGGATGCCCTGGAAGGAGGAAGGCCATTCTTCCATGTCTGACACCGACAGCTCATCATGAGAATGAAGGCCTGTATTATCTGAATCGGAGGAGTCCAGATACAAAGGCTGTCCACCTAAATCTCCCTCGATATGCCTAGGGCGATCAGGGGTGACTGTAGTCGACAGTCTGTGAGGAAGACCCGGAGACTGTCGGTCCTCCTGGAGGACCCTCCAAGGGGCAGCTTTGATGGGGTTCCACCAATATTGGTGAGGAGCCTGTAACCAGCAGCG
Source organism: Neoceratodus forsteri (assembly GCA_016271365.2). Classification (NCBI taxonomy): domain Eukaryota; kingdom Metazoa; phylum Chordata; order Ceratodontiformes; family Ceratodontidae; genus Neoceratodus; species Neoceratodus forsteri. The sequence goes on from CM057453.1 coordinate 1,631,249,130, forward strand.
CCCGAATACAGAACCTGAAAGGGACGAAGTGCCGAAGGAATCGGTGTCGGAGTAGGCCTAAGAGGCTGAGGCCAAGTGATAGCCGGGACCGCCGAGGGAGCCGGCTTCTGAAACATAGAAACATAGAATTTGACGGCAGATAAGGACCGCTTGGCCCACCCAGTCTGCCCATTTCTCTACCTACTGGATAAGCTGCAGATCCTAGTTAACCAGCAACCTACTTCTTCCTACCCCCACCCCCCAGAATTGCCTTATGACTGTCCCATGCATGCTTGAATTCCACCACTGATTTTGACTCCACAACCTCCTCCGGAAGGCCGTTCCATGCATCCACAACCCTCTCTGTGAAAAAATACTTCCTCAAATTACCTCTGAGCCGCCCCCCCCAATCTTCAAATTGTGCCCTCTTGTTCTTGCACACCTTTTTTTGAAAGATGCTAGCCTCCTGGACTTTGTTGATTCCCTTGAGGTACTTGAAAGTTTCTATCATGTCCCCCCTCTCCCTCCTTTCCTCCAGGCTATACATATTAAGCTCCTTAAGTCTCTCTTCATATGTCTTCCAGTGCAGACCCTGCACCATTTTAGTTGCCGCCCTCTGGACAGTTTCCATCCTGTCTATGTCTTTGCGGAGATTGGGTCTCCAGAACTGCACACAGTAGTTCTGGCCTGCTAGCAGGAGTTACTGCCACACAAGATCCTCACAGCGTCGACGGATCTTCCGTCGGAGCCTCTCCTCGTCCGAGGAGGATGAGGAACGGTGGCGGCGCCTCTTCCGGGAGTGTTTGTGTCCTTTCTTGGGTCGTCGACCGAAGGACTTACTCCTCGATCGAGACCGGCGGTCCGGCACAATCGATCAGGAGAACCTCGACTCAGCGAAAACCGAGTATCCGGTTCCTGTCCCTCGATCGGGAGGCCCGCGAGACGGGTCTCCTCATTGGGGAAGGAGAGAATAGGCGTTCTCTCCAAAGAATCATCGACAGGTGTTGGTGACAACGGCTCGATAGGGTCGAGAGAAATCCCGGCCGGTTCAGCCGTCTCCTCGACTTCTGTGCCTGGTCCAGATGGAAGGTCTGAAAAACCGGCAGCCGAGGAGGCGATCTTGACCGTAGTCGAGACCTCGGACTGCTCCCAATCCCAGGAGCGTCTTCTTCGACTCGAAGAAGAAGGTTTTGGATCCTTTTTCCTAGAACGGGAGGAGTGCGAGCCTGAGGGCGCCTCACCCTTGGTAGGGAGAGACTGGCACAAATCACGAAAGGATCCTGAAAAAGTGGAGCCCAAGTTGAGCGGCAGGAAGAAGCCTCGGCTGGCCGAAGCTTGGGCAGCTTCCTCCTTGAAGGCCGCCATTTGCTCGAGCTGCTCGGCGGATCCCGCAGCCGCGGAAACCGCCCACCTGGCCTCCTTAGATTTTACCGGTGGATTGCGAAGCTCCGGTCTCCCCAGCTTCAAGCGCGCCTGGCGATCCTCCAAAATGGTCAGATGGAAGGAAGCGCAAATGGTACATTGCGAGGTATCATGAACAGTACCGAGGCAGTAAACGCATGACAGGTGGGGGTCGGTGCGCAACATTTTCTGTCCGCAAGGACACCGGCGAAACCTGGGGGACGACTTATCATCCATGTCCGAATCCGAGTCATAAACTCTTACGAGTTTCAAAGTGAGAAGATGCGGTGAAAACTGTCGAATTGAATCCAGGGCCTCAATCTCTGCAGAAAAGCACGAGGGAACCTGTATCTTCCAGCAGAAAGGAAGATCTGGTGTCATGGGGCGGAGCCGAGGTATTTACCACCCGGGTGGGTGGGAGGAGCCAACTTGAAGACTTCCGGCAAGATTTAAAGGAGAAGGAACAATGCCAGACAGTGTGGATGAACAACATATCCACGCTCCTAGAAGAGCTCTTATCCCTCTGGGAGGCTCCATGCCCGCCAACCTATAGCAGGGCTCTATGCAGGAGGTGACCCACCTGCTTATCGTCCGCTTAGTTCCAGGTCTGCCAGGTGCGGCTTCAGCATAGGTGACAAACAGCTGGCGAACCTCTCCCCGAACTTCAGCCATCCGCTCCTTATAATAAGCGAGCGCTTGTCTAGGGTCCAAAGTATGGAGCCTATATTCGGCCTCTGAGGTGTGATTGGGGTAGAACACCGGCAGAGTCAACACCTGGTTAAGGTGAAACTCCGACACCACCTTCGGAAGGAATTTCAGGTGGGGGCGCAGGACAATCTTGTCCCTGTGGAAGACCAGATAAGGAGACTCGATGGAAAGCGCCTGGAGCTCTCCCATCCTTCTGGCTGACGTGATAGCCACCAAGAAGGCGGTCTTCCACGACAGGTGGGAAATATCGCACCTGTGCATCGGTTTGATAAAGCACCATGAGCTTGGCCAATACCTGCAGTAGATCCCACGGAGGTGAGGTTCTCGCACCGGAGATGTCAGTCCAAGGCCTTTGAAAAAGCCCGACCACATCCTTCTGCGCCACTGCTTTCTGGCCCGCGCCCGTGAGAGATGGCTATCAGTGCACTGTAAGGGTCGTCGACGAAGCTCTTGCTGAGAAAGGGACCACAGATAGTCCAGAATGCTTGCCAAAGGGACAGGACGGAAGGGTCCAAGCCCTTCCTGACACCAAATGGAGAATCTCTTCCATTTGAAGGCATAGCATTCCTGAGTCGACTCCTTCAGGGATGCCTCAATGGCGTTGAGGACCTTGTCAGAAAGACCCAAGGCCTGGAACTCTAGCTGCTCAGGAACCAGGCCATCAGGTGCAGGGATTGAAGGTCCGGATGGAATACCTTCCCTGGTTGACTGAGATCAGGTCAGGCGGGCTGGAAGCGCCTCAGGAGCCTGGAGCTGAAGCTGAGGAGATCTGGATACCAGAACTGGCGGGGCCAGTCTGGGGCTACCAGAATCACCTCGCCTTATCCCTCCTCGCCTTGAAAGCACGTTGTGGATCAAGGAAATGAAATGCGTAGAAGAGGCCGGGGTCACAGCCTCGAAGGCATCCCCCTGCAGCGAGCCCTACTGAGGCGGGCATGGAACAGACTCAGCCGCGATTCTCCTGGAGGCAAACAGGTCCACCTGAGGCGTGCCCCAGTGGGAGAACAGATCTTGTACTACCTCCGGCAGAAGCGACCACTCGTGAGGCAGCCCCTATCGGCTTAGGGCATCGGCCAAGGGTGTTGGAGAGCTCCTGCCGCGTGAATCAACTGGGGATCCGCCTCCAGGCTGCGCCACGAGGGACCATATGCGGAGAGCTTCCTTGCATAACAGCATGGAGCGCGTCCCGCCCTGGCGGTTCAGATAGTACATGGTCGTGGTATTGTCCACCTGGACCTAAACCACTTGACCCCGTAGAAACGAAGCAAAGGCGGTGAGAGATAGGTGGACCACTTGGAGCTCCAGCAGGTTGATATGGCATCGGGACTCCCGAGGGGACCAGAGGCCGTGCGCTCTGTGCTCCCCCAGATGGGCACCCCAACCCATCAGAGACGCATCAATCGGTCGATAGAGAGCCCGTCGGCTCGGGGCGGATGAACGGGATGCCCTCCTGCAGATGTGCCGGAACGGTCCACCACTGGAGAGCATTCTACATCTCTTGGGTCACTGTCACGGGCTGGTCCAACGGATCGCAGCATTGTGACCACTGGCTGGCCCGTCCCCATTGAAGGGGCGCATGTACCAGGCCCAATGGACCGCTGGTGCAGGCCACCATGAGGCCCAGGAGCGCAGGAAGTCCCGGGCAGGCGCGGTTGCCCAACCAGAAATGATTGGGCAAAGGAGGAAACCGGCCCTGTCACGGGGAGCCGAGCTCTGGCTCGAAGAGAGGTGAGCTCTGCCCCGATGAAGAGTATCACCTGCTTCAGCACCAGTTCGACTTGGCCTCGTTGATGAGGAGGCCAATCTGGAGCAAACCTGGAGGCCAGATCTCTGGACCGCTCCGCCTCCGCTCTGGAGGGGGCTGCAATCAGCCAGTCGTCCAGGTAGGGGTACACCCGGACCCTTCGGCACCGCAGGAATGCAGTCACCACTGCCATGCATTTGGTGAAGACCCTGGGAGCTAGGGACAGGCCGAAGGGCATGGCCCGGAACTCATAAAGGGATCCCTCCGCTCTGAAGCGCAGGAATCTCTGATGAGACGGATGGATTGGGACATGAAAGAACACGTCCTGGAGGTCCAAGGAACAGAACCGCACGCCTCATTCCAAGGATGGGATTATCTGAGCCAGAGTGACCATCCTGAAGGTCCGAGACCTTAGGAACCTGTTCAGGTCGTGCAGGTCGAGAATGGGGCGCCAGCCCCCCGTCCATTTTGGGACCAGAAAATACCTGGACACAAACCCTGGGTCTGGAGGAGGATCTGCCACCTTCCTGATCACCTCCTTTTAGGGCAGGAACGATCGACTCACGGGCCGACAGCGGGCTATGGACCCGTGGCCCCTCCCGGCGGCGTCTCGAAAGGTGGAGCCTGCTTTCGAACTCCAGAGGCAGGCCTTTTCCTACCACCTTCAACACCCAGGGTCCGTGGTGATAGTGGATCAGGCGGAAAGGAAGTGGCGGGCCGTCCCCATGGGGGAACCAGAAGTGGCGAGGCTGGGGCGCACCCCTCAACTCGTCACTGGGCAGGCTTGGAGGAGGACCGGCCGAGGGACCTCCTGGGCCTTACCTCCTTGCTTCCTGTTGGAGGAAGCCGCGGCTGGGTTTGGGGCATGCGCCTTGAGCCTGCTGGCCCTGTTGCTGGTGCTGTTGGGCTGGTCGAGAGCTGCAGGGCGAAGGGCAGAAAGGACTTATGCTGCTGCTGACGTGGCCTTTGTCCCTCTGGGCTGAGGTGACCCGAGTCCAGAGTGGCATTGGACTTTCGATCCGCTGGAGGTGTCCCTCCACTCCAGGGCGAAGAGGTCAGTCCCAAGAGGGCGTCCGCCAACTGCTGGTATCCACCGTGAAGGTGGATATCCTCAGTCACGCCTGCAGCGCATAGCCACCACGGCCGCTACTGACCTGCACAGGAATCACCTATATCCAGAGCAGTCTGAAGCTGCTGCTTCGCCACCGCCTACCCTGGTCCCGCACCTGATGGACCATGGTCTCAGGTCGGTCGGGAGATGAGGACAACCTCATCCAGGGAGCCCAGAGGGCGTGGGAGAAGTGTGCCATCAACACGGCCGAGGCCTGGCCTGTGCCGAGGCACGAGGGAGGATGGCGTACACCTTATGCCTAAAGTCCAGCTTTTGGACTCTTTGTCGGAGGCTTATCCACGTCCCAGCGCTACGGAATGCCGGAAGACGCTGTCAGTGACTAACCCCCTTGGCGAGGGTGCCCGGAAACCAGGCAAGAGCCGGTAGGGACCGCGATACTTCCTGGCCATCCTGGCCGAGGGCAGGACAGGAAGCAGGCCGCTGCCAGAGCTCAGGCTGGGCCGACAATGGCCTCAGCTACCGGAAAGGCCTCCGTGGGGGAATCCCCTCGGTCCAGAATCTCCGTCAGGGGATACTTGGCCCATTTAGGCACGGGCTCGAGCTGCATCCCGGTGGACTCCGAGATGAGTCAAAGCAGACCCAAGAAGGACGATGGGCTATCTTCCAATGACTGGCCCCCGGAGGACTCCAGGTCGACCTGCCTGGAGAACAGGGAGGAGTTGTCGGATTCTGAAGAGTCTGCGAAGAGCTGCCTCGGCCCTGAGCCACCCTCTACCTGCCAAGGACGGTCGGGAGTGAGGGTGACCGACAACCTGTGGGGCAGGCCGTGACCCGACCGAGAATCCTTGGTCGGTGTCGCAGACTTCGGTTGTGGAGGCGGAGGTTCCACCACAATCGGTGGAGCAGCCGGTTTTGGCCGAGCAACTGGCCCTGGAACGGGCAACTTGACTGGGGTGAGCGGTTGCTTTGGTCGTTCGGGCGACAGCCACTTGATGGCCGGGGTCTGAACTGGAGTCGGTTTAGACCCAGACAACAGTAACTGCTGCCACATAAGCTCCTCATAGCACCGACGTAATTTACGCTGAAGCCTCCCCTCATCCGAGGAAGAGGACGAGGAGTAACGGTGTCGCCGCCTACTTGATGCCGAGACCGCCGATGTCGGAGAGCAGCTGAACCGAGAAGAAGTCCGGACGAGACCCCTGGGAGACCGAGGGCAGGTCTGGAGGGGGCGGGGACACCCGCTCTCCCTCAGCTCGGGCACTTTAACCGGGGACTGTGGCCCCGAAGGCGCAGGCAGGTCCTCGGTCTCCACCGGGGGAACCGGTGAAGGTGGGTTGTCGGCTTCACCAGTCGACAGCCCGTCTGACGGATCGAGAAAAATCTCGACTGCGTCGACGGGAGTCTCGGCAGGCTGGCCTGACAGGGACACCTTGAAGCCAGCGGCCTGAGCCGCAACTTCAACCGAAGTCAACGGTCGGCTGTCTGGGAAGAGCCTCTCCGCTCCCACGCAGCGCGACAGTGGGACTTACCCTTCGACTCTTCTTCTTGGGCCGAGAAGAATGTCCCGATGGCCCCTCTCTCTTCGTGAAAAGGGACTGACAAAGCTCCTTGAACGAAGCCGTGTACGAGGAACTCAGAGAGAGCGGGATAAATGACGCAGCCGAGGAGGAGGAAGATGCGGCCTGGGCCGCCTCCTCCTCGAGGGCGATCATCTGCTCGAGCTGCTCAGCTGAGCCAGCTGCTGCAGAAACCACCCAATGAGCCTCTTTTGATTTTACCGGTGGAAAACGCTTCACGGGGCACCCGAGCTGCAATCGGGCAGCGCGATCATCCAGGACGTTGGCCGAGAAAGAATGGCACAACTCGCAGGCCTGCGGGTCGTGATCTAGGCCTAGGCAGTAGACGCACGTGGAGTGCGGATCCGTCCTGGACATTTTCTGCTCGCAAGGGCACCTCCAAAAGCCGGGAATAGAGTTGTCCATCGCAGTCGCGAGGGAAGATGAAGACCGAAGTTTAGAAAACTTCAAAACCAGTTTCGGACGAACCGAAGAGTTAGGATCCAGTCTAAAACGCAGAGCACTAAGGAGGGAACCTGAGCTTCCAAGTGGTAAGGAAGATCTGGCGTCATGGGGCAGAGCCGAGAGTTTTACCACCCGGGTGGGTGGGAGAAGCCAGCTTGAAGACCTTCCGGCAACAATTAAAGTGGCAAGGAACCTGCCAAGAAGTGTGGATTGAACAACATATCCATGTCCCTAGAACTTCATATACACACACCATGAATGTGGTTACAATAGAAAATCGATCTGGGAGTGTGATCTTGCAGTAAAAGCACATAGGCGATGCAACGCAAGGGTGCACACTGTAAGCTATGACAACCCTGCCATAATTGCCACCTTCAGCCAGTACTCCCATGCTCCTGACCCAGCTGCAGTCGAGCAAGCAGAGGCAGTAAATGTAGCCAAAGAAAGAGCTGCAACAACTCAAGACACTACAGAGCAAGTATTACTGCACTCCAAACAAAATGTGTCATTGGTTGCACAGGGGTGCCTAGTAGATAAAAACATGAAACAGACTATTCAGCGGGTCAGGGTGCATGGTGCACCACAAAATCCCCGTAATTTAACCGAACTAGCATTGCCTGACTACTACACTACATTTAAAAACAGCCAAGGCACTGAGGTTAATTTCATGCTACATGATAGTGGACCGGTCCCCGACTGCATTCTTGTTTTTGGGACTGAGGCAAATTTACAATACCTAGAGCACTATACTAACTGGTTTGAAGATGGTACATTTAGCATTGCGCCCCCTCTTTTTTACCAGATGTTTATAATACTTGCTGAGCGATTTGAAAATTTACAACCTGCAGTCTATACTCTCCTACCAAGCAAGAGGAGAAAGCATTACGAAAAAGTGCTGACGGCTATTAAGGAATTAAGTCCACGTCTAGATCCTGCAGTCATAATGACTGAATTTGAGAAGGCCACCATACAGGCTTTTAAAAATGTTTTTCCACAAGCACGTCAGGTGGGGTGTTTTTTCCACTTTGCTCAGTGTATTTATCGTAAGACACAATCAGAGGGTCTGGGCAGTAAGTACTCTCAGGACAGTGAGTTCAGCCTGAAATGCAGATCTCTCCCAGCACTTGCCTTTTATCCGCCCGACCAGGTAGTCTCACGGTTCGAGGAGATTACTCAAGAATCTCTGAATATTTTTCCTCCTGAACTCAAACCAATAATTGACTACTTCGAGGACACCTGGATTGGGTGGAGAAATAGACGTGGCACTGGCAGAAGGCAACCTCAGTACGCTATCCCTCTGTGGGGCCATAGTGACACTGCGGCTGACAAACGCTCATAAACTAATAATGCAGTAGAAGCATTCCACAGAGGGATGCAGTCCATTCTGTGCATGAATCACCCTTCGATACAGAAATTCATAGAGGAACTTAAGGGGATACAAGGAAAGAGAGAAGCTGAAATTGAGCAGCTGATTGCTGGGAATTCGAGAAATGAGCAAAAGACACTACAAGGACAGTGCTGTAAGGCTGGAAAAGGTACTGCAGAAAAGCGAAGAGCGAACGACAGAGGAGTTCTTCAGAGGAGTCGTACACTGCTTCCAGTATTATCTGTAAACTTTTAATAAATAAATAAAGTTGTTGTTTTTAACTGCATCGCAACATCTACTTACTGTATCTCATCACTGAACTTTTAAACCTATCTCTGAATAAAGATTTTGTTTTTAACTGGATCGCAACATCTACTTGCCGCTGAACTGTACAACTACAAACCATGATGGGATTGTAACCTGTGGAAGCTGAACAGGTAAATAAAATGCTGCTAATGTAAATGCTGCTTTATTAGTAATGCTCAGATCTGACAAAATTAGCTTGATTTTTTTTTTTAAACTGAACATAATTTGTTTTTGTTCTGGACAGGATTATTTCTGTTCTTGGCTGAGATGAAACAAACAGTAGAGAGCAACAGGTAAATAAAAGTGTATTATGCAATGTATGTAAATGTCTCTGTGTGCTGCAGCTTGGGAGCAAAAAGAAGACGGGCGGAGCGAAAGGTGGTAGGGAGTGAAAATGACAGGAGCGTACTGTTGGAAGCAGATTTTTGGGGGATGAATTGTCGGGAGCAAATTGACGCACTCCCATGAAGAGCGCGTCCAGAAGATCCAGAGAGCAAAACCACATGTTCTGCTTGAGAGATGGTACAATCTGAGACAAAGTGACCATCCTGAAGGTGTGCAGCCTGAGAAACTTGTTCAGGTCATGCAGATCTAAAATGGGGTGCCAGCCCCCCCTTCCCCTCGTCCGTTTTGGCACCAGGAAGTACCTGGAGACAAACCCTGGATGATCTGGAGGGTCCAAGACTGGAGCCACAACCTCCTTGAGGAGGAGCTGGAGGATGTCGGCCCAAAGGGTCGACTGAACGTCAATGGACACCATGTTCTCCTGTGAGGCACAGGCTTGGCAGGGAGGGCAAGCCTCCAATTTCAGAAGCAGACCCTGGCCGACCACTTCCAGAACCCACCTGTCTGTGGTGACAGTGGACCAGGCAGAAAGGAAGTGGCAGAGTCGGCCTGCCATGGGAGGGCCCAGGAGAGGCAGAATGGGCATGGGAGAGGCACCCCCCATCACATCACTGGGCAGGCTGGGAGGAGGAGGAGGTGACAGCTGAGGGACTGCCGGGACCTTGATCCTCTGACTTCCAGATGACCGAGGCAATGGGCTTCAGCTAGGGACGCCAGGCCTGAGCCTGCTGACCTGCCTGAGGCTGGATTGGTTTGGCTGCAGGGACAAAGAGGGGCCAAAAGGGCTTCTTCTTTTCAGATTTGGAACCCCTGGGATCCTTCTGGGGAGAAGTCACCGAGTCCAAGGTGGCACTGGACTTCTCAATGTGAGTGAGGTGCCCTTCAACACCAGGCCTGAACAAGCTGATGCCCAAGAAGGGGACATCTGTCAATTGGTGCTGGGTATCCACCATAAAGGTCAAGATCCTTAGCCAGGCCCTGTGGCACATGGCAACTGCAGCCACCATGGACCAGGCGCAAGAGTCTCCGATATCAATGGTACTCTGGAGCCGTTGCTTAGCAACTGCTCAGCCCTGATCCTGGACCTACTTGTCCGTAGTCTGCATTTTGGCCAGGAGATGACAAAGCACCTCATCCAGTGTGCCCAAAAGAGCATGGGCGAAGTGGACCATAAGAAGAGCTGAACTCACCTGCCGAAGGTCAAGAGATGAGGCCGCATAAACTTTCTTGGCCATGTGGTCCAAGTTCTTGGACTCCTTGTTGGGGGCTTGTCCACATCCCAACACTGCTCGTGCACTGGAACACCAAGTTGGCCACTAGACCCTCAGCCGAGGGGTGCTCCGTAAAACACAACAGGGAAGGGGTATGGACTTGTGGGCCATCTGGGCTGAAGACACAGGACAAGAGGCTGGATGCTGCCAAATCTCCAGAACAGGGCCAAGAATGTCCTCTGCAACCAGGAAGGCTTTCCAAGGGGAGTCACCCTGGTCCAGAATCTCAGTGAGCGGGTACCTAGCCCATTTTTGGATGGGCTCCATTGGAAGACCCATGGACTCTGAGATAAGATGGAGGAGCCCATGACGGAGACGGGACCCCGATCTATTGACAAATCCTCTGCCGACTCCACGTCCACCAGGCGGGAGTGCAGACAGGAGCCCTCGGATTCTGAGGATTCGCTGAACAAAGGTCGACTGCTGGAATCTCCGCTAACCCTGCGAGGTTGGTCGGGTGTGACGGTGACAGACAGCCAATGTGGAAGCCCCGGTGCTGAGCGGGCATCCTTAGGAGGGCCAAACTTTGGCTGCTTTGGCAGTAGCTCCACCAGAACAAGCAGAGAATGCCGGCGGCAGAACTGTTCCGCCGAGCCAGCGCTGCCAGGTTCGTAGGTGGTTGAGGCCTCTGCGGCGAGAGGAGCCATGCAACAACCAGGGTAGAGGCTGGGATTGAATTCACCCCAGAGAACGAGCTGGTGGCACATTAGCTCTTCATAGCACCGACACATCATGTGGCAGAGCCTCTCCTCATCCGAGGAGTAAGAAAAGAGGCGCGGCCACTTGTCCGAGTGTTGAGAGTGTGTTTGTCGATATTGATGCGAGCTGCTTAATCCAGGACTAAGGGATGGACCATGACCTCGACTGTCAGAGCTGCCAACAGCAGATCTCAGAGAAAGCTGTCAAAAGCCGAGACTCCTCCGAATCCACAGGTTCATGACGAAGAGGTGGCGGATCAGCAGACTGGTCTGTCCCTCCCTGGAAGTTAAAGGCAGGACTGGAGTCCTAGAGAGGGAGGTATCGGCCTCATCTTGTGACAATGGGTTGACTGGATTGAGAAAGATCTCGGCAGGAAGGTCAATCTGCATCTCGATCAACTGGCCCGATGGGGAGACCATGGAGCCAGTGACCTGGGCCAAAGAACTGACCGCAGTCGAAACCTCCAGGGAAATGTGGGAATTGGAGGCTCACGATCACTCGCGATCCCACGATCGACAGCAAGACTTTTTCTTATCCTCTTTCTTTTTGGATTTAGTGCCCAAAGAGGAACCCTGCCCAAGACTGGGAAGGGCCTGGCACAGGTCTCTTAAATACCTGTGAAAAGGAGGCACCCAAAGAGAGCAGCAAAAAGGGCCAAAGTCGAGGAAGTCTGCACTGCGGCCTGAGCTGTAGCTTCCTCGAATGCCGCAAGCTGCTCTGCAGACCCTGCAGCCGCTGAGACTGCCTGATGGGCATCCTTAGATTCCACAGGAGGATCCCGCTCATCCAGGCACCCCAGAAGAAGTTGTGCGCGCTGGTCTTCCAAAGTCAAAGGATGCAATGTGTGACACAAGCCTGGGGATCATGCTCTTGGCTCAGGCAGTAAACGTACATGGTGTGCAGGTCTGTTTTTTTGTTTTTTTTTATTTTCATCTTTATCCTCCTCCTTCCTACCTCCGGTGCCCCCTCCTTCCGTCCACTCATGTCCCCCGATACCTACCTTAGGGATCTGCCCCTAGAGTGCCCATCCTCCTCTCCTCGCACAGTGGAGTCTGTCCTGTAGGTGGTCCGGGTGGACTTAGGGCGGCCTTCATCTAGGGCTGCCGGAGGGATTTTTCCGGTTTTCTCCCCTTACGTCCCCACTCCCCCTAGGACGCCTTGCGCTAGGGACGTACGTCCTCCAGTGGTAGCGTGCTACGACGCCAGACCCTCGCGCGCGACGCCCCTCCCCGCTCCGACAAGCGAGCCGCCTCATCCTTCCACTGCCGGTGCTTCCACCGCCACGGATGGAATGCAGAGCGCACGCGCCTTGGTAACCCGCCCTGAGAGAGGAAAGCATCCATTGGGACGCCGATCCTCCTCTCCCCCATCGACTTCGGCCACCCAGTCCGCCCCCAACCCGGGTCGCCGGGCGCAGCGAGGTGTGGCGCCCAGAGCCTCAACCCTCAACGCCACCGGGCCGGCCCATGTGCAGGTCTGTTAGTGACATTTTGTGCCCACAGACACATTTTTTGAAACCCGGCGCTAACTTCACGTCATCCATCATGAATGAGATAAAGGAGCACTTCAAAGTCAAAAAAGACATCGGTCAAAAGGTTTAATATAAAGCAAAGGGCCTTCTCAGTAAAAGAACGATAAGGAGGGAACCTTCTTTCAGCGGAAAGGAAGATCTGACGTCATGGGCGGTGCTAGCGGAGTTACTACTCGAGTGGGTGGGAGGAGCCAGCATGAAGACGTTCCAGCAGTATTTAAAGGGGAAAGGAACACTGCCAAAAGTGTGGATAGTACACCATCTCAACACAGACCTTGAAGGCAGATAAGGACCGCTTGGCCCACCTAGTCTTCCCATTTCCCTACCTATTAGAAAAGTTGCAGATCCTAGTTAACCAACAGCCTATTTCTTCCTAACCCCCAGCAGAATTGCCTTATGTCTGTCCCATGAATTCTTAAATTCCCCCACTGTTTTTGACCCCATGACCTCCTCAGGAAGGCAGTTCCATGTGTCTACCACCCTCTCTGTGAAAAAATACTTCCTCACATTGCCCCTGAGCCATCCCCCCCCCATCTTCAAATTGTGTCCCCTTGGTCTTGCACATCTCTTTTTCTGTGCAAGAACAAGGGGACGTACCTAGAACCTCTATTTCTACCAACCTGGATTCAGTTCACTATCTGCACTCTGAAAGACTCTTAGTAGTCCTCCAGGAGAAGGGGGCAAGGTGCACTCCCAAACTTCTTGGCGAATAGAGAACTGAGGCCCCAAATGCAGCATCATAATTAACAGAGCACACTGATGATGTAGTGGCTGAGAAACATATGTGAACTGCACCAGACAGCAGTACTGCAGATCTCCCTGATGGGGAGGTACCTGGTAGCAGCAACAGAGGCAGCAGTATGTCAGATGAAATGCGCATTCAGTCATTTGGACGGCTCCCTACCAGCCAACCTGCAGCACAGATCGATGCAGAATATTATCCAGCAGCCAACGGTCTGCTTCACTGCTAACCTGCCAGAGGTGACTTCAGTATATGTGACGAACAGCAGGCAAGCCTTGCTGTGAACCCCTGCCATGCATTCCTTGTAATAAAGATGCACCTGGTGAATGTCAAATGTGTGACGTGCATGCTCGGCATGGTCACTGGTGCATAGGTCAGGAAGCACAGGCAAACCAGGAGAAGTTATAAAATCTGCAAGTAGCATTTTATCATTATCTATAAAATAAAAAGTAAAGATGTATAGGACAGCACTTCACAAAGGTGGTAAAAGAAAAAAAAAAAGGCCTTCGTCTGAGAGTCTCCAATTTACACCTCAATCTCTCTCTCTCTCTCTAAATCAAACAAAACGTTGCTCTCTTTTTATAAGATGTCTTTGCTTGGCAGCTTAACCTCTGCATCCTATTCTTGTAAGTTTCATCTCCTGTTTTTAACAAAATGCAACAAAACTTTTTTCATTGACCTTCCTGTGACCAGCCTGAAGAGCACACAAGTCTTCTTAACAGGTACAACCAGTTAAGACATCCTACCCCAAAGCTAGTTTCCTGTTAATAATTCTGCAAACAAGCTTGTGGCGGTCAAAATGCAGCTCAAGGCTAACCCCCTTGTAATACAGAGTGCCATTTTTAAAAGAAATCTAAATAGCTTTCTGAATTCATTTAAACAGTATAGTTATATATATTTTCAAACCAAGAGATCCCAGTTTCACATACAGATTCCTTTAACCACAGAGAAGCAAGGGGAGAAACAAAGAATAGAAACAAGAAAGGAAGAAAACAGGAAAATTGTGTGACCTTCAGAGTGGTCAATTCCTAGGTGCCATAAGGACAATTTGACTACACAATCAGACAGGCAACAGATAGAATAGGAGAGGACAGAATAGATCCTTGTTTTTAACTCTCTCTGCATACCAAACAGGACAGGGTCTTACCCAACCCTGTCACAGGCACCCAAGGTAGGCTTCAGAAAGTAGATGTGGAGGTAGACTCCCTTGTTTAGGTGAAACGCTGAGAGTACTTTGGGCAGAAATTTAGAGTAGGGGCAAAAGAAAACCTTGTTCTTGTGTAAGACCAAATACGGAGACTCCACAGATAGTGCCTGGAGCTTCCTCACCTGCCTGGCCAAGGTGATAGTGACCACAAAGCAGTCTTCCATGGTAAGTGTAACATCTCACTCCTGTGGCTTGAATGGTTCACTCATTGGCTTAGCATGAACCAGTTGTAAATACCATGGAGGTGGACATTCGCGCACTGGAGGGGACAGGTGATCCAGGCTTTTGAAAAAGTGCCCACCCTCTCCCCCATGCCATCGTCCTGCCAGTCTGCACCCAGTATGCAACGACAGCAGCCAACTGTACCTTAATAGACATGGCTCATAGCCCCAACTGAGACAGGACCAGAGGTAGCTGAGGATCTGTGCCACTGGCCAGGCAAGGGGATCAATATCCCTGTCTGCATACCAAAGTAAGAACTTCTTCCACTTAAATATTTTCTATAAGTTGACTCATTACTGGATGACCCCCGAACCTAGAGAACATTCTCCAAAGGGCCAAAGCCTACAACTTTAGCCTTTGAGGTATCAGTCTAAGATGTGCCGGGATTGAAGGTCTGGGTGCTGCACCATTCCCCCTTCTCTTCAGCAGGTCCAGGCAGAGAGAAGCTGCCACAGGGACCTGCTGCTGAAACTGAGGAGATTCTGGTACCCGAACTGTCTGGGCCAGACGGGAGCTACAAGGATCAGGCTCAACTTGTTCCTGCACACCTTGAGCACCACTTTGTGAATCAAGGGCAAGGGCCGAAAAATGTACAGGAGACTCAAGGTTCAGGGCTGGCAGAAGGCACTCTCCTATCAGTGTTCCCATCTGAGGAAGGCAAGCCCAAAAGAGTCTCAGCTTTCTGTTCTCCCAGGAGGCAAACAGGTCCACCAGAGGTATGCCACACTGGGCAAACACCTATGTCACCACATTCTGGTGCAACGACAACTCGCTGGTCATCTTTCTCACCTGGCTGAGGGCATATGCCAACTGAATGTCCTTCCCTGCTATGTGTACTGCAAGGCCTGCAGGCTAATACCAGGAAACAGGTACGGAGCACCTACTGACCCAGAAGAGTGTGTCCCGACTTGCTTGTTCAGGTAGATTATGGTGGTCTTGGTGTTGGTCTGCACTTGCATCACCTCACCCCAAATCAGCAGCACAAACTCCATCACTGCTAGCCACACTGCTAAAAGCTCCAACAAGCTGATGTGCTGGCAGATCTTGCTAGGCTACCAGAACCCATGGGTTCTGTGGTTGGACAGATAAGCCCCTCTTCCCACATGAAACACATCCGTAGTCAGGGTGAAGATCAGCTCTGGGTATACAAACGGAATTCCCTCTGCAAGGTTACAGGGACACAGCTACCATTCTACAGTATACCACACAGTCTGAGTCACTTGAACCACCTGGTCTAGGTGACCATGGAAGGGGGCCTATGCACCAGTTGGATCAATGGACAATGTCTGTCAAAACCGCCATGAAACTCAACAGCTGCAGGAATTCCCAGGCCCCACACGAGTGCCCAACCTGTAATGGTCAGGCAAAGGAGGCAAGATCCTCCACCCTGTCAACAGGTAAGGCCTAGCTTGGAGGGAGTTCAACTCAGCTCCAATGAACAGGATCCTCTGCTTGGGAGCCTGTTCTGACTTTGCCAGGTTGACCAGAAGGTTGAGTTACAGACCAAGGACCTGGAAGGTCTGGAGGGCCAGAACCCTAAACCGCAGCAGTGCTACACTGGAGATGCCCACTACAAGCCAGTTGTCTAGATATCATATACGTTGGATTCCCAGCACCCAAGGTAAGCTGCCACTGCTGACAGGCACTAGGTGAACAACCTGGGTGCCAAAGAGAGGCCGAACAGCATGACCTTGAACTGGTACAGCACCCCCCCAAAGGGACTGGCGGCACCATCTGTGGGACGGATGGAAAAGGACAAGAAAGGATGCTTCCTAGAGGTCCAGGGAACAAATGCACCCCCCCCCACCGTGGTATGATCTGATTAAGAGTGACCATACCAAAACGTACAGTATGCCTGTTGAGAGTTGGTGGATGGTGTTGTAATTTTGTTTCTGCTTGTAGTCAATTTGAACACCTCAGCTTAACAGGCACAATATCTAAATTTACAGGTGTCCCTTGCCACCCGGAGTGTTCCATCCTGCCTCACAGTCACACAGTCCTCAAAAAACACAACTAACACAAACATACATAACAAGAGATATAAAGCTGAAATCCTTCAGAATGCTGTCTATGCTGCTACCCCTCAATGGTACAGCAGAAACTGAGGTAACTGCTGTATCCAGAATGTTTATGTCCCTAGGGTTCTATGCTAAGGACACAGTTTATAGGCTGTGCCACTATCTCTAGTAGGGGAGCACATTACTTACATGCACTTGTATGCATGTATTAACTACCTTCCCATTTACAATGTGGAACGATACAGAAATTCCTGATATTGTCATGAGTGGCGAAGCCATGAGTGATGCCAGAGGTCATGGATCACAAGTAAAATATCAGGCACTGTTTTTTTTTTTTTTTGTTATTGGGCCCATGCCCTGAAACGATCTCAGGCTTCTATTCTGAAGGACTTACGTGAGAATATTTGCTTTGTCATCCACCTAGAGTGAGCGTGTTATGACATTCTCACAGTAGGTCCAGACCATGCAAAAAAATCAGGGTTATTTGAAGTTTATGTTTATAAGCATTGGTTATCACAGTGAACCCAACTGTGCATGCAGTTTACTTTAAAGATATAACTTTTAAACAATTTCTTTACTTAAAGGAGAACTGTCTTGAATCTGTAAGCCTTTTTTGGAGGAATCTATATTTCAATACTGGTTCACATTCTGTTTTTGTTCCATCTTTACTTGTCTTTTGGTAAATTCAGTTGGTGTTTCTGCTTTACACTCTGGTTATTTTAGAACAGTATGATGTACTTTATGTCCTTATTAATGAACATACACTGTTTTCACAGTGCATTCATTTTCTACTCTAGAACTCTGTGGTCCACAGGGGACATAAACTATGTCATACAGTTCTAAAATGGCACTTACTACCATTGTGTAAATCAGAAACAGCCACTGACTTTACTATAAGGCCAGTAAAGACTGAACAATAACAGAGTGGGATCAAATATCTGAAAACTTTCTTCTGGGGAAAAATTACTTACAGGTTCAGCGCAGTTCTCCTTTAAAACTTAACTCTTGTTTTGAGTTCAGCTACTGAATATATGCAGTAGAGACATTATGATGTCACAGCATTCCAAAAGCTGTGCCTTCTTGGTTGAAGTATGCTACTGTGGCATAACGAATGAACTGCTGATAAATATCACACTTTGTATTCATAATGCATTATCTTCACAGTTTGTGCATCTTAAGTGAACAATAACAGGGTGTGCGGTGATGATGTAATAACAGTACGTACTGTGTGGGATGTACCTATGGCTTTCAACCACCCAAGAACTGACACTTTTTCAGCATCAGTGCATACATGCTTTAAGTTATTATTCTCGTATGCACATCTTTTTTTGTATTCATTTTTTTTTTATTTGTGGCTGGAAGGAGGGCATGATGCGAGTACATCTGAAATAAAAGTCTTGCTGATTAGTGCCAGAAATTTGGCCAGCAAAATCAAGGAATTGGAAATACTGCTACACAGAGAGAAGACGGATATTTGTGCATTAACTGAAACATGGTGGAAGGATGATGGGTGGACCAACATGATAGATAGGTATAAGGTGTTCTACAATAGGTATAAGGTGTTCTACAATAACAGGGAAAATAAAGTGGGAGGAGGGGTGGCCCTCTACATTAAAGCATATATGAGGCTTGTATATGTGATACTATGGTGCAAGGAATTACAAACGTTGAACAAATATGGGTGAATCTGATTCCAAGAAATCAAAAGAAAATTCTCTTGGGAGTCTGTTACAGAACACCTAACTTAAATTTGGAGGATAATGAAATGTTCATAGAAGTTTTTGAGCGTATAAAACCCGGAAGTAAAACAATTATTTTAGGTGATTTTTAAGCTACCAAACATACAGTAACTTGGAATACTACTACTGGCTCTTCCCATTAGAAAAAGATTCACTGACACAATTGTGTTACTAAACATGAGGCAGATGGTTCAACAAAATACAAGAAAGGACAATATATTGGACTTAGTGTTTAGTAATACAACAGATGAGATCTTAAATTGTAAGGTGAGAGAGCTCTTATCTAATAGTGACCATAATATGGTACAATTTACAATTAAGGGTACAGTATTAGCAAGGGTAATAATGGTACATCTAAGATCAGGGTTTATGCCAAAGCAAATTTAAAGATATCAGGGGATATTTTACCAGCTGTGATCATTGGTACAATTGAGACAAACATAAGCAAAGATAACAGTTTATAAAATAAAAAAAAAAAAGTCTTGTAGAGGGAAAAAAGAACAATAAGGTGAAAGTTTGGAGAGGGGAAAGGGAAAGGAAGAGGGTGAAATCAGGGAGACTAAGTGGATGGGAGAAAAGGGGAGGGAGGTGGGGGGACAGAGAGAGTAGAGGTGGAAGGCGGGTAAGAATAGAGGTAGTGCAGCCGGGTGGCATTTGTCATGGGCCAGCAGGGGAGGTGAAGATTGGGGGGAAGGGGGGTGCTGGCAAAGTGCAGGAGTAGATGTGGATCCAAAAGGGCATCTTCAGCTATGGAACCAAAAGACATGTTTAGCCACAACAGTCACAGAGGTTGGAGGCAGTGAGTGTTAGGCGGAGCCAAGTCTTAAAAGTGCTGACCGATAGTGAGGATGAGATGTCGTTCGGAAGACTGTTGTACCAACTACTGGCCCGGCAAGCAAAGGATCTTTGGCCTTGTCTTGTGCGGCAATGCGGGATTTGCAGAAGCTGAGGTTTCGATCCCCTGGTATGGCGGGTGTGGATTCTCGGTTGTATGAGGGCACAGACTCCTGGGGGGGCAAGGCCCAGCAAGATTTTCTTAGTAGTAATACAAGTTTGGTATTTTATTTGATTGGCAAGATTCAACCATCCAGTTTGAGAACAGAGGTCACAGGTTTGAGTTAGGCATTGGGAGCCAGTGACAAGTCGACAGGCCTTGTTGAGGGCAGTGGACACACGTTTGAGTGCGGTGGTTGTAGCAGAGCCGTAAATGATAACGCCATAATCAATGATGGATATGATGGAGCTCTGAACAGCGACAGCGAGGGCTTTGGGTGTCAGGTGTTTCCTATGACGGAATAGCAGGCCTAGCCGGGATTTCGCGGCTTTGGCGACATGGTCGATGTGGGCAGTATAGGAGAGGTGAGGGTCAAGGGTGATCCCGAGGTATTTAAAGTTTTTGACCTGTTCCAGTGCGGCACCTTGTCCGGTGGTAACGGAGAGTTGGAAGTGCTAATGTTTATAAGGGGAGCTGCTGAAGATCATGGCCTTTGTTTTTTTTTTGATTAAGAATCAGTTTGTGCTTTGTGAACCAATTCTCAACCGAGGAGAAGCCGAGTTGGGAGATTTTCTTGCAATTTCTTCCAGTCCTGGTGTGTGGCAAGGATTACTGCATCATCGGCATACAGGGTGATATGTTCAGTGCAGGAGTCCAGTAGGGTGTTAAGGAACAGGCTGAAGAGTAGGGGGCCCAGTATTGAACCCGGGGGAACTCCAGAGAGGACAGGTTTGGAATCAGAGTGCATGTCCCCGATTTTTACACGCTGGGAGCGGTTTTCAAGATAGCTTTTGAACCAAGAGATTGAATCATTGGAGAGACCAGCATTTTTTAGTTTGCTCAGCAGGAGGGAGTGGTGGACAGTATCGAAGGCTTTGGTCAGGTCGATGAAAATAGCACCAGTTAGTTGTTCATTGTCGAGGGAGCTGTGAATGGAGCTGGTGAATTAGAGTAAGGCAGAGGATGTACTATGACCTTTTCTAAAGCCATGTTGCTGTTTACAGAGAATATATAATAATTGTCCAGATGATCGGTAAGTTGGTCCGCTACTATACGTTCCAGTGCCTTCGATAGGGGAGGCAGAATGGAGATAGGGCCGAAGTTTGCATGGTCAGTCTTATCACCACTTTTGTGAATCAGGGTAACAGTGACCATTTTCCATTTGTGTGGGAATTGGCTAAGGGAAAGACAGAGATTAAAGATCTTGGTAAGGGGCCCAAGTACCTCGTCAAGTGTTAGGGCCAGCAGCTTGAGATCAAGTGTGTCATTGCTTGTTCTAGATTTGCTGATGGCTTTGGCAACATAATTTCGGACTTGATGTTTCTTAAGTGCTTTAAAGTAGGTGGGTGACAGGCGTGGGTGGAGGAGTTGGGGGGTGGGAGTTGACGCATCTTGGAAGAAGTCGGAGGGAAGAACACTGCTAAGGTCAGTGAAAGCGATGTTAAAAGTGCTCGCAATAGTTTTAGAGTCGAGTGTTGTGTGCCCATTTATGTTGAGTATGTTCGGCGAAGATTTTGACTGCTTCCCAGAGACATCTTTAATGTTTTTCCAGAAATCCCTCCCATTTCCCCAGGAGTTAGTGAGGGCATTTTTATAGTAGTCAGATTTTTGTTGCTGAATGGATTTGGTGCAGTCGTTCCATGTCCATTTATAATTCTGGATGTCGAGTTGCTTACCGGAGTTTCTAGCCAGTTCCCAGAGGTGGTCCCTGGATTTAAGTTTTTTTAGGAGGTCTCCTGACAGCCAAGGGTTACTGAGCAATTTTAACTTTACGTTTTTTGAGGGGGGCAAATTTGTTACAGGCTTCATTGAAAATGTGAATAAACTGCTCCAGTGCAGTATTAGTATCTGTTGTCTTGAAGATGGGGGACCAGTCCTGCAGACGGAGGTGTGATTTGAGGTGGGGTAGCTGACTACAGGGTAGGACTCGGCTGGTGATGATTTTTGGAAGGGGCTTATAGAATTTGTTTGACCAGGTACAGCTGATGGGAGAGTGGTCACTGAGTGAGTCAAGGAGGACTGAGGTTTTCGTGATCCGACAGGGGTGGTTGGTTAGGATCCAGTCGAGTAGGGTGCAGGTCCCAGTTCTGTAGTTCTTTCTGGTTGCATAGTCAACCATTTGAGTCTGATTAGCTGATATAACGGAGTCCTTAAATGACCCACCTTCAGCTGAGAGCCAATTAATGTTAAAGTCACCAAGAAGGATGACTTTGGAGTCCGATGGGTGGGATTTGACAAAGTCAAGGACAGCGGTTAGACCAGGTCCCTGTTCCTTAGAAGGTATGTAAACAGTGACAACTGTGAGGGCCTTATTGTGGGCGTCTAATAGGAGTCTGATGGGAAGAATCTAAGCAGGTGTTGCTGGAAGACTGGAATCAATGGGGTATCCTCGGAAAGTGTTTTTGAGGGGAAGGGTGGAAGGGAGGGGCAGCTGCAGAATAAGGGGTGCTAGCTGCACATTCGAGCAGACGTGATAGACCTCTAGGCCTTTGTCTGCTGGTAAATTTCGTATGTTCGTATATAAGGTACACCCTCCACCTCTTTTGGACTTATGATCAACTCGGAAGACATTGTAGCCAGGAAGGGTGATTGCCTGGTCAGGAATCTTTGGGATGGCCCAAGTTTCAACTACTGACAGAATATCCGGGTTGTGTTGGGTGGTAAAGGCTTGCAGTGCAATCAAGCTTAGGAAGTAAACTGCAGATGTTCAGGCACATGATTGAGAGGGTGCCTGTTGGTTTGTTTTGGTTGGAGGTGTTTGGTCTGGGGTTAGGGTGAATAGTCCCTGATAGCAGCAGCAGGAGGAGGAGCACAAGTTTCAGGGTGCATAGGCAGAGTTCAGTCAGAGAGAGGTTGCGTTTCTTTTTTGAACAGTAGTATGCCAGGTGGTAATGTCGAAAATGCAACATTGGAATAGTTGTATATGATGTGGCCAGATGTGCCCAAGGCTCACACATGAGCAGGGACAGATCAATTTCGGTGGTGTGCCTCCAGGGGGAGGACTTGCCCCATTGCCAAATAATGTAAAATGATCAAATCCACAGGAAAAGGACCAGTAAACTGTTTGATCTACGGTAACAAGACAAAGGATGTGTTAAATTCCTGAAACACTGGCCTGGGGCATATGCAGGAAGTTAAAATCCTTTGTCAGTGTCTTCCCTTTGTTTAAATAGTTGTGAATGGTTCTCAAAGACATGCAGTTCCCTTTAGCAACAAGGTAGACGGAAATGTGGATTCAGTTTGCACTCCCCAGGTCACAGCTAGTAGAATTTCTTAGCTGTACTTACTTTGATTGTGATGGCTTCCACAAAAGTTGATTTGTAATGAGAATCCCAATATCTGCTGGTGATGTTTTCCAGTTTCTTAGTCCAGGAAACTTTCATAGATCTCATATCCAAGAATGGTCTAGTTCCTCCACGCCAGAACACATGAAAATCCACAAAACTAAACTACTAACAGAGACAAACATAAACACCCAGCCACACAGCCCAAGTAGGTGGAGGCAAAATCCCAGTATGGTATAACAAGACCTTAGGAGCTATGATTAGAGCAAAGAAAATAGCTTACAAAAAGTTCAACAGTTTCCGCTCGACCAATACTTGGAGAACATATAAAATAAGGACCAAGCAATGTAAACACTACATTAAGAAATACAAAAGTGAATTTGAATTAAAGCTGGCTAATAATACTAAAGATAATAAGGCTTTTTTTTTATATATACTTAAACAGGAATAGAAGTCAGTCAGAAAATGGTTCAATTAAAGTTGGTAACTAATTTCTGATAGAAAAACTATGTCTAATATATATATATATTTTTTTTTAAACTTTATTTACCCTCCTTGGCAGGTCTCTGCAGTTCTTGGCCACCCTACCAGACTCTGGGTCGTTCGGGAGCTTGCCTGCGCTATGCGTGTCCCGGTGGACCTCCCGAGCTGGCCCGGAGGCTTCATTGAGCGGAGACCTCTACCTTTTCCTCCAGTTTTCTCCCTTCCTAGCCCTGGAAGCAGGGACTGTGCACCGGTGGAGGCCCACACAAGCACCGGAGCTCCAGTCAACAGTGCCTTCCATCCTTCCCTGGCCTTGTGCCCAGGCTCTCGGAAGCGGCAATGCCACCCAGCCTTCACTGGGGGGGCAGCCAAGCAACAAGAGTTCAGTCTGTCCCTCCCAAGGTGGAGAGCCTGCCAGCCGGCAGCCGCTCACAGTCCTCTCCCCCCCCTCCGCTGACCCCCAATGACCCGAGCTCATTCCCAAACCCAGGTCGCCGGCATGGCACGAGGTGTGGTGTCCAGTGCCTCAACCCTCAGCACCACAGGGTTGGCCCATGTCTAATGTTTTTAATAAACATTTTATCAGCATCTTTGGGAAAAAGAATACTGCCAGTCTGAGCATTCCCACTACCAAGATCAAAAAAATAACCACCAAGGAAAAAGAAGTGAGGGATAAGTAAATTAAACTGAAGCAAAATAAAAATCCATCTGAGAATCATAAAGGAACTGGCTAATGAACTTGCAGGGCCATTAGCTGATATTTTTATGGATTCTTTCACGGAAGGTAGGGTGCTTTCAGTTTGGAGACTTGCTAATGTAATACAATTTATAAAAAGGGCTCCAAGCAGGATTATAGAAACTATAGACTTGTGCCCTCACGGGTCGTGCCTGAAAAGAAGCATTTCTATGTCTAAAGCACCTACCTGGTTATCAAAAACAAAATAAATAAAATATTTGCTACATATGTTAGTTATTATATTTGGGTAATCAATGATGCCTTCATTGTCTTTTACTGAACAAAGATCAGTATTTCTAAGAGAGTTGTTATAACTGTGTAAGTCCTTAAGATTATGTTTAGCAGTATTCGTTGCTATTTTAATTCAAATTTCCTTTAGGCCCTATTTATATTATTTTTGCATTGTTTCAGTGCTGTCTTATAATCATTTCAAGACTTATCTGTTCTATATTTAAGGTACTTCTTGTACAGGTCTGTTTTTTTCTTAATTTTTTTAATACATTTTGTTAGCCATCTTTTTATAATGCCATGTTTATTATATTTTGTTACTTTCTTAATATGTTTATTACAAACCATGAAGACAGCATCCTTGATTTTCATCCTATTGTAATTTATAGTATTCAGCACAGGTTCCCTAGTCACTGCCCTGAACCTGTGCCGAATACTATGAATTACAATAAAGCCTGAAAAAAGAGTTTACCGACTTTAGTAGCAGTAAATAATTTTTTATTCTTTGGATATTCACTTGAGCATAGCTCATTTACAAGAAAGTTCCAAGTACCAAATTTCAGTTAAGAATACTCAACATAAAACAATACCACAAAATCAAGAAAAAAGTTACAAGAATACAACAAACAATACAAATGCAAATAATTGGTCATGAGTGTGGCTGTTTCCTTTGAATTTTGACAGTTATCTTGTCTTAACCAGTACCGAAACAAAAGACACTTGAAAGTATACAGAAAGAGACCCATCTGACCTGTGTGTTGAGCCCCGTCCCAAGCCCGGAATCCTCGGTTAGTACTAGAGTGAAGGCTGGACCAGAACAGGCCACTTAGGTACTGCCAGCAATGCCCAAGATGGCACAATCAAGTGCATGATTCAGATTGGAACAGGGACAGACAGCTACGGCCTGGATGGGTTGACAATGGCATTGGCTGACCTCGGCCTTGGCATACACTCTGTAAGCCTCCGTGCCACCTTCTCCCACAGGTCACAAGGTCGATGTCGATGGCAGGAGCCCAACAAGGGAATGAGGAGGTAGACAACACCACTATTAACAATGTTAGTGCCACTGTTGGATGTGACTGAAAATGAGACTGCAAAATTTTAAATGCAAATGGTCTGTTGGGAAAAGTGCTGGCTCCACCAGTGGGGGCAGGGTTCAACTGGCAACGGTCAGACTGTTGGCAGTTTGGGGGCTGGAAAGACCAGTAGGGGCTTAACAGGCAGAGGTTCAACTGGGAGCTCACCAGAACTACCCCCTCCCAGTTTGAGTAAGATCCCCCACCAGAACAGGGTCTATGTAAAAATAGGTTCTTCTCCCTTGGCAGAGTCACAATAACTCGGGCGTGATGAACTGACCAACTGAACGACCAGGACTGAGACCTTCGGTTAACACAGACAGAACCTCCACAAAAAGACTGATGGACTCCTTTGGCAGTTCAACCTCCTTAGAGGGTAGCTAACATCGAGGGACCTCTGAAAGAGGAGAATGTGAATGGTCCTTTGACTGCCTTATGCCTGTGGCACCTGGGAGGTGCTGTGTTTCTGGGTTTTTTTAATCAGTATTTTCTGCTCCTACGCTCCTGGCCAGCCCCCTTCTGACCAGACCTCCAAACGCCATGATCACCTATTCCACAACTTACCCTTTCATCTTCACAGCAGGGTGTTCTCAGTCATCGGTGCAGGGCTGGTAGTCCGGTCGTCATCCTGAGGCCAGAGTTTTTATCCTGTTTTTTCCCCCTGTTGCCCCCGCAGCAGTCCACGTGCAATGACGTAACAGGCGAGATCTGCCTCCACGGAGACATCCTCAAATGCCTCTGTTGGCAGGCTACATGTGTGTCCGAACCTGGGATGCTCAATCCTCCCTTCCCCGGCCACCCCACCCGAATGACCTGACTCCGTTCCCAAACTCAGATCGCCGGTATGGCAGGAGGTAAGGTGACAGCATTTCAGCCCTTCACTCCACTGGGCAGCCTGAGGCAACCTGTTTTTGAATGACTGAAGGGATGACAGGAATCCAGGGAATTACTTGTCACCCTCTAAAGGAGCAAGATTATCCATCGCCCACTCCTCTTCAACTGTCAGCAGATCCAAAACCAAGATATCTGAAGATCTGGGGGACAATTTTTTTTTTTTTTTCAAATTAACCAGGAGTGGCACACTAAGCTGAAAGCTTGTTTACAGGTGCGACCTGGGAGCACTAGGAAGTTAAGTGACTTGCTCAGGTTCACAAGGTATGCAGGTGGGGGCTGTGGGCTTTAAACCTAGGTCTCCAGATTTGCAGCTCAGAACCTTAAACCACTGCGCTATACTGCTCATCCAGGACTGCTAATTCACTGCCAAATCTGTTGGAGTGGATGTCCCTCATGTGATCCCTGGCCTCCCTTCAAGCACCCATGTCCAATGATCTTCTGTTGCCTGTGGGTGCATGGCCTGGCAGTGGTTCAATTTATGGGACAATCCTAGACACTGAATACAGGCATCATGGCCGTCTGTGACGGACAAAGTGAACAAGCAAACCAAGTAGAAACACAGAATTTGATGGCAGATAAGGACTGCTTGGCCCACCTAGTCTGCCCATTTCCCTACCTAACAGATAAGCTGCAGATCTTAGTTAACCAATAGCCTACTTCCTCCTACCCCCCACTAGAACTGCCTTATGTCTGTCTCATGCATTCTTGAATTCCCCCACTGTTTTTGTCTCTATGACCTCCTCAGGAAGGCTGTTTCATGCATCTACAACCATCTCTGTGAAGAAATACTTCCTCATAATACCTCTGAGCCGTCCCCCATCTATCTTCAAATTGTGCCCTGCTTGTTCTTGCACATCTCTTTTTTTGAAAGATGCTAACCTCTTGGACTCTGTTGATTCCCCTGAGGTATTTAAAAGTTTCTATCATGTCTCCCCTCTCCCTCCTTTCCTCAAGGCTATACATCTTAAGCTCCTTTAGTCTTTCTTCATACGTCTTCTGGTGCATACCCTGCACCATTTTTGTTGCCCTCCTCTGGACAGTCTCCATCCTGTCTATGTCTTTGCGGAGATGGGGTCTCCAGAACTGTACACAGTACTCCAGATGTGGTCTTACCAACTGTCTGTACAGAGGGCCAACAACATCCTGTTTTTTAGTGGTGATGCCTCTCCCTATGCATCCCAGTGTCCTCCCAGCCCTCCTTACTGCCTTCTCACATTGCTGGCCCACCTTTAGGTCATCTGATATGACTACCCCCAGGTCCCTTTCCATTTTTGTTGTTGTCAGTATCTCACCCCCCATTATGTACACTTGCCTTGGGTTTTTGTTTCCCAGGTGCATTACTTTGCACTTCTTTGCGTTGAATCTAAGCTGCCATACATTTGACCAGCTTGACCTCTTGAATCTTGGCTTTCTCTTCTGTGCGTTGGTTGCATTTGATGGAACAGCAAGTCAGAGTTGTAGAGCACATAAAGAGTCAACAGGAGAATCAGAAACGGAAGAATTTTTTAAATAAGCCTCAGAACTTGCAGAGTTCAAATTCACAAGCAGGAGCTGTGAAGGAAGAACCCTGTTCTTTCCAGTGGAAGAAAAGATCCAAGACCAGTTGTGGCTGAGCCAGAGGATCACATGACCTGGTGGTAGGAGGAGTCAAGCTTTAAAACTGTTCCAGTAACTAAGCACGCTCAGTGGAGGACTGCCTATGTGTGAATGAATTGAATTTAGGAACTTAGAAGTATACCTCCTATATAAACCAAACCACTTGCTAGGTAAACAGCACACTAGATTAACTAATTTAACTCCATGTATATGTAGCTTCTTCTAGGAACTTCTCCCCACTGGGTCTGTATGCTGTCAACCCAGAGTGGAGGTGGGCTCAGTAAATCAGTTAAAAATTACCTAACAAGGGGGCCACCCGATGCCCCAGCGGGTAGCCCTATGTGTTCTTGTGTCGGCCTACTTAAGTTTGAAAGCAAGCTTGGAATGCTGGCAGGGCAGACCCGAGGTCTGGGGAGGTGCTGCTGCTTAGCAATTTTCCCAGCCTGGGAAGGGAGGACGTCTGGTCCCACCACTCTGGTGAGTTCCTGCTCTGGTCACACTCTGGCTCCTTGCGGTGGGCCTCGAGACCACAGGAAGCCAGAGTGTGACCAAGCCAGCCAGGGACATTGCAAAACATCAGAGGAGGTGTGCAGGACTAAAAAACAGGGGTGTAAAACACTCAACGTGAGGCAGACTTTGTGAGTCCCTGCCTGCTCACCCTCCGCCAGCACCTTCATCGAGCACCTGCTGAAACTCTGGATTACGCCGGGGGGGGGGAAGGTGGATAGCCCTCCCCCTCCTGGTCCTGCCACAGGGGGTAAGCCATGGAGGTCTCTCTCAGTGGGTACGTTTGGGGAGATGGGGGCTGGCTGGAGGGCAGCATGGACAAGGCTAAACAGCCGTCTACTGACACGAAGAGGCAGAAAAACTTCTATGGAAAAAAAAAATATCTGATAAGTGCAATACTTTGGATTACCACCAGGTAATTGGGTTCTCAGCTCACCCCACTATTTAAGAAAGAAAGAGAGGCACAGCCGAGTTGCCACACAAGTCAGTTAATTAATGGCATGGCTAGGGGGTGCAAAATCAGTCCTACATGTTATGGTTACACAAGTGTACTCAGAAAAACAGAATATAAACTGCAGTAGAAGCCAACACTATACTCATCTGGACTGTATTTACTAACAGCCAGCTTAATTAATGATCCAGTCTGCTTTAAAGTGAATGGTAATACCATTTATGTTTACAATTTTAAGTCTTGGGTAGCGAGGATACTTACCTCAGACATTCAAAATATCATTTCAGCCACCACCTTCACAGAGCTAGGATCCATTTGCTCACGAAGCATAGTAAAACACTGATGTGCTAGCTGCTGTTGTTTACTGTCTTCATTAACCATCAACTCACCATACAGATACACTCCCATAGCCTGTGAACAGCAGAACATAGTAGTAGTACAATAGTAGTGTTTTATTACTGCAGCTGTCAAAAAGGTAGGATTATAGCCATGCTTTATATAACTACCAGTGTGCGTCTTCTCTTTATAATCATAACCGAACAGCACTGGCAACTTGATATCTATGGCGCAGTCAGAAGGGTCAGCAAAATTGTCACTGCTTTGAAAAGCCTTCTTATGTTTAGCAAGAATCTGACTGCCTAATGGCACGGAAAAGTATTTAAATAATTAGATTTGCTTTACAGATATTCTGGCATTCATTTGCAGCACTAATGCAGACTGGCAACATGATACGTAAGGGAACAATACCATACAATACTCTGTTTTTATGTCGTCTTTCATGCAGGCCATTTTGTGAAATGCATTACAGAGAAAAAATAAACTGAAAACAAACTCAGCTCCATTCCCTACCCGTGCTGCGGTTAAATAGGGCATACAGTGAAAGAACAAAAATCAGCACCACACTCCACAAATAGCAAACTTAAAAGCTTTATTTATACTTGCATATAGATAACTATACATAAGTAAATAAAGTTTTTTACTTTGCTATTTGTGGAGTTTGCCGCCTGTTTTTGTTCTTTTATTAATTTATTATATTACTGCAGAAAAAGACAATAAAGTAAAGAAACAAAGAAACTAGCAAAAAAAAAAAAAGTCCCTTGTCCCATCATGTTTTCCCAGCCCTGTAACCAATCTAATGTGAAACTAAAGCCCTAGTGGCTCCTCAATCCTCCTGCCCACCTTCCCTTTTGATGCCGTTTTTACTAGGCCCCTGTATCTGTCCCACCCAAGTCTGACCCCCCCCGCCGGGGTTCCACAGAGAACTGTAAGATGTTATAAATGGTAGAAACACAAAGCTTGAATAAACAGAAGAGGGAATAGTGGTGATGCACCGACCAATATCAATGTCCTGGCCTGTAGAGCTCAGTTCGGTCAGACAGTGGAGGGAGAGAGATCAAGAATCCTACATGAGAAAGAAAGGATGTGTTTTGAGATGAGAATGAATGGGGACGGGTGAGTCAATGAGGCAAAGTGGGGCAGGAGGACTACACTTCCTGCAAAATACACGCTTCCCCAGTGGACCCAGATGTTCTGCACAGGCTCGAGCTTAGTCCCACCCATACATGATGACTGTAAATGGAAGCCCATTAGTGCCAAACAGGCCTTAAGGATCAGGGCATTGCTAAATACCATGAAGCAAAGACCTTGAGAAAATCCCAGACCAGGCATAACTGCACAACCCAAAATGATCAGGCAAAGGAAGGCAGATCCTTGGCCCTGTTCAGAGACGATGCACTCTGTCCTACAGTGAGTCTACTGCAGGTTTATCCTTGAAGAACACAATCGCTTGCTTTAGAGCCAGCGCAGATTTGGCCAAATTGATAAGAAATAGCAGTATGCGCATTCTGAAGCTCTAGTGTGTCGGTCCTTCTGCTGCTTGTGATGACTGTTTCACAGGTATTCTTTTTCTTCTGATCTTGTTTTTTCTCCACTGGCCATGATCATCAACAATATATCTTGGTGCTAGGGATATACTCTGTTCAGACCTGCTGATCGCCCCCACCCCTGACCATTCTGACATCTCCCACATCTTCCTCTCCTTAATCAGGGTTTTTGAGATGGCTGTCCTCCCCCTGCGAGGAAGTCCACTTATGTGAACTAGGATCCAGTGTCAGTAGCTCCAGAAACTCCGGCTGTCACACAGATGGCACATGAGTATTTTCTTTCCTGTCCTCCCTTCTCCCGTGGCATGTATGGTACATTCAGGCAGCCTCAGTTGCAAGCTGCGATGTACTGTGGAGGAAGCAAGCTTCCTTGGCCCACCCACAGGGGTTGCTGGAGCACTGGAGCCTGTCACCAACCATCCCTGATTGCAGGGCGCAGTCGAGTGACAGCTGCGGTGATCTACCCTGCCTCCCGATGCAGCATCCCAAGCTTGCTTCCAAACATGGGTTGCCTGCTCTGTAGTATGAAGGGCTGCTCTGGGCCATTAAGGTGGCCTGCTTGCTGGCTTTCTGACAGAGCTGTTGACCTTACGTGAAACATTTTCTCCTTCATGCAACTTTGATGAGAGGACCCAGTTGCTGAAATGTCCGGATAGCCAGATCATTAGGCCATTACAAGTTCTGTACTGAATTGCCCAGAAGAAGCTACTTCTCAAGGCAGTGGAACACCCCTGCAGATATCTGTCACTCCAAATAGACACTTGGCGAACAGCCTGGAGGCTGACAGGGTGAATAGCATGGCTTAAACCAGGCGGACTGCATCCACTTTGAAACTGTGGAACAGTCTCTCTGTGAAGGATGGATGGGGATGTGGCTGTACACATCAAACAATGAGGCGAAGCAGGAATGTTCCATGAGGCAGGCTCTGCAGTCAGCAAACTGTCACCTTGTACCATAGGTGTTGAATGAAACCTGGAAACAGACTGAAAGGACAACAGCATTCCTGCTGTCCACAAGAGAAAGGATTATCTTCCTTTACCAGAGCCACTACCATCCAGGCCCGATGGCTCAGTCAAACAGATCAACCAACATGAATGCCCCTGGTTTTCTAGAGTGAAGCTTCTCTGACAGTCCAACGGAATCCACAGGCAATCTGACCTCCTAAGATGGGAACTAACCTCCAGGAAAGGAGAACAAGAATGATCCCATGACTGACACAGTTTCCACAAGCAGCATGTTTTTTTCTTCTGCCTCTGGTGCCTGGGAGGCGTGTTGCAAAATGACTGCAGGATGACACAAATCCATGGAATCCCTCATCGCCTTATTGAGATGTGGGATTATTTGTGGTCCCACTCCTATTTGACGATCAGCAGATCCAGCACTGGGAAATCCTCAAAAGATCTGGGACTTCACATCATCCTCCAGGGCCATAAACGGCATGTCCATACCCACCACCACAATGACTGGCTCTCATGCTGACCCAAGCCTCCCGTTAAGGACCTAGGCCTGACAATCCTCGACTGCCTGTGTGTGCATGACCTGGCACCAGCGGCAGTGGACCACATCATGGGTGATCCCTAAACACTGGAGGCAGGCATTGTGGTTGTCACTGATCAACATGATGAACCTGCAAACCAAGAACCTTTTAATATATTTATTTCAAGCATTTTACCAGGAAAAGCATAATGAGCTAGTAGTAGTTCATTTCTAGATGTGTCATGCAGCAAGGAGGAATAGAAAAATGAGTGATAAAGTCAGAACAACAATGCTGTATAGTGCTGTATATCATACTTAAAACAGCAGTGAAGTAAAAATACAGCAAGTAATGGAGAACAATGCAACAGAAATACAAAAACAAGGATACAGCACAACACACTTAAAACGAAACAATAATAGAAATAACGTGCAACAAGAAACATAAGCAGAATCAAGGGGCAGGATCAACAGTGTGCAACTTACTAATTTAACTGTGGGGATATTGTGTTGGTAGTGTGTAATATATGAAAACCTGGGTAGTCTGGGCAACCCTGTGTGTAATTAAGGATAGGACAGAGAGAGTTGAGCCGACTTAAAGAGACTAATGGATATAGAGATATGGCTAACATTTCCACATCAATAAAACAGGTCAATGCAATCCACCCCTCAGGATGCCCCTGAAAACAAGCTATAAGGCTTAGTGTGCCTTTCCTGGTCGAAAACTGTAAATAAATAAAATACCAGCAGGTATCAACTGCAGTTGCACACATGAGATGTGAGGTTATGGAGTAGGGTTTTTAGAGCTGAAGAGAAGAGGCAAAGCAAATAGCAGGGGTAAGGTTGGACCAGTGTAAGGAGAATCGGAAGGTGAAAGCAGATTGATCAGCAGATGATTTTGTATCTAGAGGAAGAGAGAGAGAGAGAAACAGCGACTCAGATTTGTGGGATGTGTAAGTATGGGTAGAGGGGCAGGTGAGAAGGGAGCTAAGATAAGTGAGTGCAAGAGAGATAGTCGAGGGCAAAGTGACTTAAGGAGTCAAAAGGATAGCCAGTCTGGTAAAGATGATTTGTGTGCCACACTGTACTCAACATCCCTGGGAGGATCAATCATAAAAACCTTGTTCCTGTAGAGCACAGAGATTTGGGTGTAGTTTTTGATGGATGTCATCTATGTAGCAAGAGACGCTGAGGTGATGGTCTAGCCAAACCCCTTGAAGGAAGCAACCTCATCAATTTCAGCACCATCCAGTGTCTTGAAAACAGTGAGGGACAAGGTTCTGGCCATATGCTGCCTTGTGCCAAAAGCTACTGAGACTTTCTTGGTGTTGAGTGTGAGCTGAC
Organism: Neoceratodus forsteri; assembly: GCA_016271365.2. Classification (NCBI taxonomy): domain Eukaryota; kingdom Metazoa; phylum Chordata; order Ceratodontiformes; family Ceratodontidae; genus Neoceratodus; species Neoceratodus forsteri. The sequence continues at coordinate 1,631,282,450 of CM057453.1, forward strand.
TGCATGGGAACCAGAACTGGATATTGTTAAAATCCTGCTGGAGCCAAACAGCAACATCAGAGGCAGACAGGCTGGAGGCAAACAGCATAGTGTCATCTGCGTACATGAGTATTCAAGGAGATGTATGCTTTGGGGAGATCATTAACTCATTCAGTTTGAGATGGCCACTCTGAATAAAGTTAAACATAGAGCATTTCAACTCATATATACACCATGGGTGAGAAAGGACAGGTTTTCACCAAAGCTGATTGCTTGAGCTCTACCTTTCAGGAGTGGTCAGAGAGTCCTGCGCACTTAGGATTTTCCAGAAGAATGGGGTGGGTGACAGCGTCAAAAGCTTTAGCCAACTGAAATAGATGGCAGAGGTGATCACACCCTGATCTAGCCCCTTTAAAATACAGGCCATGAGTCAGATGAGGCAGGGGCCTGAACCTTCCTGAATCCAGACTGGAACAGGGTAGGCAAGGAATAAGAGTCCAGAAAGTGGGAGAGTTGGGAGAGAAAGTACAGTTGCGTAAGAACTTAACCATAAGAGTAAAATCTTCAAAAGAGAGGCTCTTGCAGTAGGCAATCATCTTGAGGACTGTGCCCCCTGGCATCAGGACCGCAGGGAAACATTAGCCAGCAGTATCTGATGGGGGACTGTCGTCCCGATGTCATGTCACGTGACTGACGTCAGCGTGACCCTATATAGTGGGCAGTCCCCACATCCGCCTTCCAGTTCTCCCGCCAGAGATCTCTAAGGATGTGTGACAAGAGAAAAGACAAGAGGCTCCTGAAGCTCAGAATAAGCCCATAAAGAAAGAGCAGAACACAGTAAGGGGATGGAGGAGAAAAGGTTACCTACTGCAAGAGCCTCTCTCGAAGATCTACTGTTATGGCAAGTTCTTACGTAACTGTACGATCTTACTTCTAGAGGGCTCTTGCAATAGGTAATCACCTTGAGGACTTATTCCCAAGTAGTGTGAATCAGAAGATTCTGAAACCTGGGAGGCAGGAAGAACAATCTGTTACATGCACAGTAAAAAATTAAGACAGGAGGCCTTGAAGCACAGCAAGGTCTAACCCTGCCCTGTGCCTAGAAGCAATGTCCAGACTGTAATGTTTAGTGAAAGTGTGAACTGAACTCCAGGTAGCCACTGCACAGATGTCGGCGGCTGATACATTCCTGAAAAAAGCCACAGAGGTGGCCATACCCCTGGTGGAATACCCCTTCACCTCCCCTGGGAGGGTCTTACCATGCTTCTGGTAACAGAAAGTAATGCAGTTAGCCAGCCATTTGTACAAACATTGTTTGGCAACTGCCACACCCTCTCTCGGGTGCAAAAGAAACAAAAAGCTGATCAGCTTTTCAGAAAGACTTTGTCCTGTTAGTGTAATAATGCAAGAGTCTGTGAACATCTAAAGTATGTAGAATCTCTTCTCCCCAATCTGAATGCTCAAGATTGGGCCTGGGCCTTGCCACACTGGCCCAGCCAGACTACCTACTGCACAGAGAAAGCCATCGACGAGAGACCTGCCTGGGGATCAGCCTCCTGCTCACGCTCTGAATAGGAACGATGCCTCGGTAATTCATGTGGGCCCTGCTTCTCTGGGCACTCCAGTTCAACCGCCTGCTGTCTCGAGTTCATCCTGCCTGTGTCCTGTATTGGGTATCTTGAGTAAACATCAGGGTAGCTCCCTGCAACAACAGCTAAATCTAAAGTGTTGTCATCTGATTGCTTTGTTGTCTTTTACACTAGAAGCTGAATTGACTGGTTCAATGCAAACTCAGAAGCCACTTTTGGCAAAAACTTAGGGTTGGTCCGAAGATACACCCAGTCTCTAAGGAAAATTAAATAAGGCTCTTTACAAATCAGGGTCTGAAGCTCTGAAATCCTTTGAGCTGAAGTAACCATCACTAAGAAAAGCACTTTCCAGGACAAATAGCACATATCGCAAGAAACAGCTGCTTCAAAGGGAGGCAGAGTCAACTTTTCCAAAACAAAATTAAGATCCTACGGTGGTACAGGACTGTGCACTGGGGGGCTTGAGGTGTAGAGTCCCCTTCAGGAAAGCCTTAGAGACTTCTAACTGTGCTACTGTCCTGTCATCCACCAGGGTATAGTAGGTAGAGACAGCCGACAAATGGACCTTCAGTGAAGAATATCCTAGGCCCAAATCATTGAGGTGCAGGAGATGCTCCATGACAGATGGAACAGGGCACAAGAATGAATCCCAACCTTTTGTAGTTGCCCAAATGGAAAAATGCTTCCACTTCATGGCATAAGTGGTTCTCGTAGATGGCTTTCTTGCTTCTATGAGAACCTGAGCCACTCTAGAAAAGACTCCATAGTGGGAACTGGCTATGTCTTGAGGTGCCATGCATGAAGGTGAAAGGACTTCTGTTCTGGATGGACCAGCGTGCTCCCCTCCTGGGTCAGGAGGTTGTTGCAGAGAGGTAGGGGAACTGAGGGCTGCTCTGCTAGTTGCTGAAGGAGAGAAAACCAAACTTGGTGAGGCCAGCATGGGGCAATCAGCACCATGTGCACCCCCTCCACTCTCAGATTGAGCAAAATCCTCTGCAGAACCGGAAAGGGAGGGGAGGGACGGCATACAAGAACCTCCCTGTCCAGCAATGAGACAGTGCATCTCGCCAGAAAACACCATGCCCTGGAGTGATCGAGCAAAACTTAGGTAGTTTTGTGTTGTATGGGGAGGCGAACAGATACAGTTCCGGCTGACCCATTCCAGCCGACCCCACAGGTCAAAGACGCGGTCAACCACTTCTTGCTTTAGCCCCCACTCATGGGCCCTTACACTGGTGTGGCTGAGACTATCCACTACGATGTTTTACACACCCAGAACATGGATGGCTATGAGGCGAATTCAATGCAGAACAGCTCAATTCCACACACGTATCACCTTCCTGCATAGGGGTTATGACCGGGGTGCCTCCCTGTTTGCTGAGATGGCACTACACACATGTTGTCTGACTGAACTAACAAAGTACACTGGGGAAGCCAAAGCTGGAAGGCTTGAAAAGCGTACAGCACTGCTCTCATCTCTAACACACTGATGTGTAGAGAGGACTCTATCAGGGACCACAAACCTTGTGTCCTGTGGTCTCCCAAATGAGTGCCCCACCCTGTCCCTGAGGCATCCGTTGTTAGGGTCTGGGCCAGAGGAGGGGACTGAAAAGGGCCCCTCCCCCACGCCGGTGAGACTGGAAAGATCCTGCCACCATAAAAAATCCCTCTGCATGGAATCGAAGACCATGACCATCCTGTGCAGGTCATCCGTCTTCTGATCCCACTGGGTCCCGAGCATCCACTGCGAAATGCGCATGTGAAGCTTGGCTAAAGGCACAGAGGGGATGGCTGCCACCATCAGGCCCAACAGATGAAGAATCAACTGGGCCAAAACCTTTCTGTTGGAGGCCACCGTACAAACCTGCCTCTGCAAAGTTTCCACCCTGTCCAAAGGGAGGAATGCCATACCCTGAATCGCATCCACCACCGTCCCAATGAATTGCAGGCACTGGGAACTGGCAAGCTGGGACTTCGGGAAGTTTACAGTGATCCCAAATTGATTGAACAGGGCCAAGGTTGCAGACAGGGAGAGTTCCAGCTGCTCCCTCGATGGCGCTGACAGGAGCCAGTCATCGAGGTAAGGGAAAAAAAAACAGTGTCCCTGGTGCCTCAGGGCCTCCACCACTATCGCCAGGCACTTGATGAACACCAGAGGTGCCCAAGAAAGACCAAAGGGCAGGACCCTGAACTGGTAATGTTCCCTCCCTGAAAGAAGAACCACAGGCAGCAATAGTGGGCCTTGAATATAGGGATGTGCAGGTATGCGTCCTGCATATCCAGAGTGCAGAGCCACTGCCTCTGGTGCAGGAAGGGCAGCAGACCCGGGAAGGTTAGCATCTGAAACCTCTTGTATTCTATGTACAAGTTTAGAGTTGTTCGGTCCAAAATGGGATGCAAATCTCCAGTCTTTCTGGGGACCAGGAAGAAGCAGGAAAAAAAAGCTCTTTCCTACCTGGTGTACGGGAACTGGTTCTATCGCTCTTTTTTGCAACACAGCCTGAATTTCCTCTCTCAGAAGAGGGATATGCACCTTCAGATAATGGGAATGGGCAGAAGGCTTTTCTGGAGGAAAAGGAACTCCAGGATGTGGCCTGTCTTGATGAGCTGAAGGACCCAAGAGTCTGTAGTCAATGCCTGCCACCCTGGCAGGTGACAGGTAAATCGTCCGCCCACTGGCTCCCCTGCCTGAACTGGAGCAGAGAGGGTGGACAGCGAGTCATGAGAGAGGAGGAGGGTTTGGAAAGAGCTGCACCTGATGCCCTCTGGGATTTGGCTGGGGGTGCAGCAGAGGCTGGCTGTGCCAGACATTTGTTCTGACATCGGGCCATCTACTGTTGCATTGGCTGTCACTTTCCTTGATGCTGAAAGGGTTTCTTGGCCTGAAACTTCAGCCGGTACATGGTCTGCACTGACCTAAGGGCCTTGCCCTTATCCTGCAGGGCCGTAATGTCTTGGGCACCTCCACCAAACAGTACAGACCCACTAAACAGGGCATTCTGGATGGCAGACTGCACATCTTGTGCCAGGCCAGACACTCTCAGCCAGGAAAAATGCCTTAAGCTGATGGCTGTAGCGGCCCCTCTTGCAGAGTAGTCCACTGCGTCATAGGTCATGCGAAGTGAATGCCTACAAGCAACCTTAGCTGAATGGATAGAATCAGCTAAAACAGACTTGGATTTCGAGTCTGGTAAAGTTTCAATGGCCAGTTCCAGTAGGGTGAACAGAGATTTCTGGTAAACCAGCATATGCTCAACATAATTATGAGCCCTTATGGCCAGAGTGGAGGAAGAGTAGAACTTCTGTCCAAACTGGTCCAGTTGCCTAGACTTCTTGTCTGGGGGTGTGGTACTCATGTGTTGGGGGTTTGGCCGACTGGTCATGAACAGTCGCTATTATGACCGAATCAGTTTTAGGTTGCGTACTGAGACGGTCCTTCCCCTCCGGCGTACCATAAGTGCAGTCTGCCTTCTTGGCCACTGCCGGGATAGATGAGGGCATCATCCATATTAGAAACATAGAATTTGACGGCAGATAAGGACCGCTTGGCCCACCCAGTCTGCCCATTTCCCTGCCTACTGGATAAGCTGCAGATCCTAGTTAACCAGCAGCCTACTTTTTCCTACCCCCATCCCCTAGAATTGCCTTATGACTGTCCCATGCATGCTTGAATTCCACCACTGTTTTTGACTCCACGACCTCCTCCGGAAGGCCGTTCCATGCATCCACAACCCTCTCTGTGAAAAAATACTTCCTTAAATTACCTCTGAGCCGTGGAAGCTAGGTCCTCATGCGGTTCAAGCCGGGGGGGGGGGGAGGTTAAGAATAGGTGTTGATTCTTGCATGTCCAGATGCTCCGTCAGGCGTTGCCTCTTGGAATCCTGGTCATCCAGCTTCCATTGGTACACCTCAGTGATCTTCCTTAGAAAATCTGCAAAGGGAGGATCCTACGGAGGAGATTTGGGGGACTCCTTGTGCTGTGGCTCCCCTATAGGTGGGATCTGAAACCCAGATCTAACTGACTAAGAGGAATCTGATTCTGAATACTGGTATGAGTTGGAGGAGTCCTGGGGTTCCTACGTAGGCTTATCAACAGGCCTAGCCAGTGTCGGAGTCTTCAAAGGGGCTAGCACTGGCTGAGATGAAGGAACTGGAACCTGTCTCGACTGCGGTACAGCAGGGCTCCTAGTGGGTTCCCTGGAGGGCTAACAGCCACCCAACTCAGAGACTAGCTGGGCCTTAGTCTCTGACCACCAAGACTGCAGGATGGATCTAAAGTCCGCCAAAGGTGGCTGAGTAGGCAGGGGAGGCTGGTAAGCCAGGGGGTAACCGGCAGCAAAGCCCGGCTGCAAGTAACCTGGTGCATTGAAAAGAGGCAATGGGTAACTTGGTGAAGGATAGGCCAGGGCATACCCTGGTGTCTGGAACCCAGTGGGTTATACGCCGGAACCTGTGGCATCGGGTAACCTGACGGGGGGAACCCAGATGGGGGGCCCGACAGAGGATACCCTGACAGAGGGCCCAACAAAGGGTAACCCGATGGAAGGCCCAATGGAGGGTAACCCGATGGAAGGCCTGACAGGAAAAACCCTGACGGAGGACACGATGGGGGCAAATCCAATGGAAGGCCCAATGGTGGAGCTGAAGGCCCCGATGGAGGCCCCCCAATGGGCCCCAAAACTGGAAGGCCCTGGTAGGGTGATGTCTGGTGCAGGGCGTGCCAGAGGCACAGAAGCCCCTGATGGTGGGGGAGTTGGCTGGAGAAAGTCTGGGGTGTTAGCTGCTCCTGATGCTGAATCCATGGGTGTGTCCGGCAGGAGGCCACCCGATGGAAGACCCTTAAAATCTGTCCCCCCGTCCACGGGGGCCGGGAGGAAGGGTGAACCGCATCCCAAGGGGAGGATGAAACCTGGTGGGGAGAATCCTCCATGGAAGGCAGAGGTAATTCCAGCAGCTGTGAGTCACTGGGACATTCGTCAGACCCAGACGCAAGATCGGCTGTGCGAACATCGGAAGAGACAGCGTTTGACTTATCGGCTGACGAGATTGTGTGAACTTCGGACAGGCCAACTCTTGACTTGTTAGTCGCTGCTGGGAGGGACTCAGGCTTCTGGGCTGGAACCAACTACCTGAGCCGGGCACTCTGAGGGTCCAACGAGCGACTTAACAGCTCCACTCGGTGTGGCAGACCCCCCTCCATGGAGATGGGTTTGAATGTGGCCGAGGCCGAGGTTCCCACAGTCACTAGGACCGGTGGTGGTGGGGGACCCCGAGGACTGCTCCTATGGCCGAGCAGGCTGGGCTGCGGCAGCCAACTTCCCGGAGGAACAAAGCCACCACTCATTCAAAGGGCCTGATGGTGGCTTTGGATGTGTGAAGGACCAGTCTTGGTCCCGATGCTTCTCCTTCTTTTCGTGCTTGGACTTGGTAGGAGAGGTACAAGTGTTGCAGAGCTTTTGCAGCTTTTTCTCCATGGTGGCCATTCGTTGCTTTAACAAGTGAGCCTTGAGGGCCTGCTGGCGGCGCTCCCGTGTGGTTGGACTGAAGCGGACACAGGTCTCACAATCCTTGACATTATGCTCTGGGCCTAAGAAGAAGAGGCAGAGGGAGTGTGAACCCTCGAGTGGTAATTGCGCACCGCACGAAGCACACTTATTCTTGTGTTCGATGACATGCACAATATAAAACTAGATGCTAATTTAAATAATAAACAGATACTCATCTGGCAAGCGGTTGAACTGCAGCATATGATCTCCGTGAGGTTTGACTGGTCAGGTCAATGGTGGGAAAGAACTGGAAGGTGGCGTTGGGACCACCCACTATATAGGGTCACGCTGACGTCAGTCACGCGACGTGGAGTGGGTGGACCCCCATCAGATACTGTTGGTTAAAGTTTCCGTGTGGTCCTGATGCCAGGGGCATCAGTCCTCAAGGTGATTACCTATTGCAAGAGCCCTCTCGAAGTAAGATCCAGGTGTTCCTGGAGTTTGGACAAGGCTGAGGTTATAGTAGCCCCCTTCCATGCATCAGGGACGGCACCCAGGAGAAAGTAAAGACTGAGAATCGCAGAGCTACAGGTGCAATAGCCAGGGCAATCAGATACAGGAGCTTGAGGTTGATCCAACAGGGCTGAGTCCTCTGTGACGATTACTAGCTAGAATAGCTTTCAGGGAGGGTGCTGGAGAGGTTAAGGCAGACTACGAGGGAATACGGGGATGGAGCAGAGAATGTGAAGAGGAAAGAGGAAGACAGTAACAAGCCAGCACAAGTGATGAGAAAGTTTGCTAAAACAGGAGGTGAATTTTTCCAGATCAAATATACGAAACTAGCCAGTCCGGTGGCGCTGAGGGTTGAGGCGCTGGATGCCACACCTCTCGCCACGCCAGTGACCTGGGTTCGGGAAAGAGCCCGGGATGCTGGGGGTCAGCAGGGGAGGGTAGGGATTAAGCGTCCGGAGGACAGCTCTCCCTCCCTGGGGTGGGGGTGTATAACACTCTTGCAGTCTAGCTGCCTCTGGTGGTGCGGGGGTCTCACAGCAGTCGGGAGCCAGGTAGAGCGGGGATTTGCTGGGAGGTGCTCCTGTGGGTGTGCTCAGGAGCAAGCACGCAACATGCTGGAGTTTATTGTACTTTCCAGCCAATAGGGGGAAAAAATGGAAAAATCCCCTAACCGCCAGGTGAGGCGACAGGACCATCAGTTGCCCCGGCCACACGCCCAATGTCGGCCTCAACTCCCAGCTCTCCTCTTGAGGACTCACGGGCCTCTCCTTGGGCCGGAGGAGCCCGGGGTCCTGATCCTGATGTAGCAACGGGAGTGCGGTTCAGACAGGCGGTGGAGCCGTGGAGCAGAGCATGGGTCCCCGAGAGATGCCCCGGTTAGGTAGGTGCATAAAGAGACTTAAAAAAAAAAAAAATACCCAAACTCCATAGTTTGAGGAAGGCGGGGGGTGGGGGGAGGACATGGATGAGTTTCCACAACTTTAACAGGGTGGTTAATATTGTTCTGGAGGGTGGAAACAAAGTACTCTGATTTAGCAAGGTTGGTAGCTTTGTTGCAAGGACTGCCTAAGGCCTGATAATTTGCAAGGTCCTCTGAAGAGCCTGAGTCTTCCTATCTTCCTCTTTTAAGGCGCTTTTACACACAGGTTTGTAAAACGAAATAAACGTTACCTGTGTGGCGCCGATGTACTCTGTTGCGTTCGGGTTTCCTTTTACACCCCTGCGAGTATTCCAGCTAATCCCGCCTCCATTTGTTTTGGCTCCCCCAGAGTTTGCTGCTCTAATGGCAGTTTCTGCAGTGCTACCGGAATGGCTGTTTTACACAGCCATATCAAACGAAACACGTTCATGCAAACCGCAAGAAGCAGAGATTGCGGTTTGGACAAACGTTCACCAAGGGAACAAAACAAATGCTTTTTACACACTAGGGGTGTAACGGAATACTGTTTCCGTAACAGTTATTCCATTACATAAACCTGTGTATAAAAGTGCCTTTAGTCCTTGGTAGCACTCGATGGAGCAGTAAGCTGAAGCTGATGTGCACATGAGTCGACAGGAGAATTAACTTTGACGAGTATCCAAAAATGCCTGAAAATGCTGCAGAACCCATATTCACAAGTAGGAGCTGTGAAGGAGAAAACCAGTTCTTTCCAGTAAAAGCAAAGATCAAAGAGTACGGGGGGGGGTTGAAAGACCATATGACTGGGTGGTACAAGGAATTAAGCTTGAAGATTGTTTTGGTGACTTAGCATACTTAAAGCAGTAGTGCAAAGAAACTGGGCAAAAAATTGACCCTACCTTTTTTCACTATAAATGGTTCTAGGCATCTTCCAATTTCATTTGGTGGTACTATTTTCTAATTCCGCCAACATTTGAGTATTTGATAAATGTTTAACTGAATTTTTTCTCAAGAAAAAAAGACAGCTGCAGCATTTTGTATAAGAATAGCACTGAGGGCCCGGGGGCACTGAGGGTTGAGGCGCTAGACGCCACACCTCGCACCACACCGGCGACCCGGGTTCGGGAACGAGCACGGGTTGTCAGGGGTCGGCCGGGGCAGAGAAGGATAGAGCGCCCAACGGCAGCTCTCCTTCTCTGGAGAGGGGTACTGCAGGCTTCCGCCGCAATGCTGCCACCTAGGGAAGCCTGGGTGCATAGCGTGGTAGAGGGAGCAGCAGTCAGTGGATAGGGTGACGATCAACAGAGGGGCGGAGCAGGAGGTGCGTCTCAGCGTGCCTCCTAGCTCATAGCCCCATATTGCACGCCGGCCAGGGGAGGTAATGGAACAGGAGAAAATAATTCGCTTCTCCCTCCTAGGCGCGAAGCGACGCTTCAGTGGAACCTCCCTCCAGGGTCTGGACAGACCCCGCTGTGCCAGATCCACATGAACAGAGCACTAGGTTTGGAGAGTGGTAAGTACCGGGGCTGCCCTCTCCACCCCATTACCCGGGGGGTATACCGGGCGAGATTCAGTGTAGTGTGGATGAGGCACTCTAGGGGCAGATCACGATGGGGATCTGGGGGGGGTCTGAAGGAGGACGTCGGAGAGAGTGGGGGGAGGAGGTAGACAAGGAGTACAAATACAAAGGTTAAAAAAAAAAAAAAGAATAGCACTGTAGGCCTATCAAGGATTAGGACTGAAAAAATGTAAAAAGACTCATGATGAGCAGTACGTAGGCAGTACCTAGACAAGTATATTTCACAGATATACTAATATTTTCCTTAACTGTAGCTGGAACTAGATTTTTTGGAAAAACATTTTTTGTTGCACTGCTGCTTTAATGGAAGACTGCTTAAGAGTGGATAGAGAACTGAATCTAGATTTTTTTTTGTTAGGTACAAAAACGAAAGGAGGAGGACTGGGGTGGGATTGTAAGAATAAAAAGGGAAGGAGTACTGTGCAGAGCGGGGACCTGGAAAAGGCAGACATCCTGAACAAACACTTTTGTTCAGTGTTTACAGAGGAAGGAGAAGGGGAAGGGGGTCCCAATACTGTAACAACAGCAACGGAAGGAGGGAGGTGGACACTAGTCCATTTTGAGAGAGTGTCCTGAAGGGACTCACTAATCTGAAAGTGGACAGAGCAACTGTACCAGATGAGGTGCATCTAAGGGTACTGAGGGAGCTCAGTAAGGTACTGGCTGCACCTCTGACAGTCCTATTTACCAGTTCACTGGAAACAGAAATGGTATCAGAGGACTGGAGGAGGGCAGATGTAGTCCCACTTCACAAAAGTGGTAGCAGGGAAAAGGCTGGCAATTATAGGCCAGTCAGCCTGACATCAGTGGCGGGAAAGTAAAGGGAATCACTGCTGAAGGAAAGGATTGTGTAATATCTTGAATCCAGTGAGTTATGAGGCCTGAAGCAACATGGATTCACGGGAATGTGTAGGAGTTTGGGGGGGGGGGCCCAACACAGAGGTCATGTCAAACTAATCCAACAGTTCTTTGACTGGGTGACCAAGGAATTAGATCAGGGTGGCGCAGTGGACATGGCCTACCTAGATTTCAGTAAGGCTTTCAACACCATTCCACATAGGAGGCTACTAAGCAAGCTGGGTAGCTTAGGAGTGGGTCCAGAGGTGGTAAACTGGGTAAGAAATTGGTTAGGGGATAGGCGGCAGAGAGTGGTGGTAAATGGAGTTCACTCAGAGGAAGGGAGGAAGACCAGCGGGGTGCCTCAGGGACCACTGCTGGGACCAATCCTTTTTAATGTCATATGTGACACTGCAGAGCAGCTGGAACAGAAAGTCTGCTTCTTTGCAGATGACACCAAAAATCTGTAACAGGATGGACACTGTGTGTGTGTGGGGGTGTGTGTGTGTGTGTGGGGGTGTGTGTGTGTTTAAAAGGAGAAGCAAATACCTGAGAAAAGGGTATGGCAGCCGAGTTTCACATGAAGTGCAAAGTAAAGCACCTGGGGCACAGAAACCCAGGGGCAGAAAATAAAATGTGAGGAGTGGAACTGAAAACCACAAAGCAGGAAACAGACAGGTGTAATCATATCGGATGACCTAAAGGTGGCCAGGCAGTATGACAGCAGTTGGGAGGGCAACTAAAATGGTGTAGGGTATGCATCAGAAGCCCTATGAGAAGAGACTTAAGGACCTAGATATGTACACCCTGGAAGAAAGAAGGGACAAAGGGGATATGGTAGAGACCTTTTTTTTTTTGTTATTTATCTCCCCTGTGACCCTCACCTTTTTCTCCTTCAGGCCAATTGCCAAGGACACTCACCTCTCACTTGTCTCTGCCGCTGATCCCGACCCCACGTCGCAGCCACCTCATGGTAACCCGACATAACCCTTGTGTCAGGTGGGTCCTTCTCTTCCAAGGAGAAACGGCCTATTGGCCCAGGCATTGGCCCTGGGTGCTGCTGCAGCAATGTTGGCTGTTGTGGAGCTCAAGGGGGCACTGATCTGGGAAGCCGTCATCTGGTAGGAGGAGATGCCATTTTCAGTTTTTCCTCTGATTTCCCCTAGTTGCGCTGCCTCTGAGCTTCCCCTGGTCTCCAGCAGGGGATGCTACAAAGCGACTCCGATCCCCAAACCACCCCAAGAGAGGAGAGCAGTCCTCCGGATGCTCAATCCTACTCCTCCCCCTTCCGACCTTCTGGCGCCCGAGTCCGTTCCCGAACCTGGGTCGCCGCTGCGGTGTGAGGTAAGGCGCCAGCGCCTCAACCCTCAGTGCCACTGGGCCAGCGGTAGAGACCTTCAAATATCGCACAGGGGTACATAAGGTACAGGAGGGAAGTATTTTTCAGAAAAAAAGGCGGTCAAGGGCAAGGTGGTTCGATAAGAAAATGTTGGGGAAGGTAAATTCAGAAGAGAAGTGAGGAAGTACCTCATAGAAAGAGTGGTGGATTCCTGGAACTGAGGTGGTGGGGGCGAAAACAGTAGTGGGGTTCAAGAATACATGGGACAGGCATAAGGGGTAGATAAAAGGAGGTGGGTGACTGGGCCAGAAATCAGGTAGGACCTGAGGTGATACTACAGGCCTGGAAAAACTGACTGGCTAGGTGGGCCAAGCGGTCCTTATCAGCTGACAAATTCTATGTTATTGTAATCTGAAACATGTATTTGAATATGCAACAGTCATCTATTCACATACCTGATCCCGCTCCAAGAATTTTCTGACATCTACGTATGCTGACGTGTATTTGTGTTTAACAACAAGCTCACACCATCGATGTCGCACCTATTAAAAAAAGAAACAATTACTAATTATATTCCACATAAGACACAATTCCCCAACCAGAACAGCTCTACTTGTAGATGACCCCTAGGAAACTGGTCAGCACTGAAGAGCACCAGTTTCACTACAGGACACAAGCCCCCAAATGTCTGCTTACCTCCTATGGACTTCACCAGTCCTTGTTTCAAAATGTTGGTCTACACACTTTGCTTAGGGGAAAAGATCCTAAATCCCTGTACTGAGGAGCTAACTGCCAGGGTTCCTTCCCTTTCCTGGTCTAGTTTTGCTAAAGTACTTCCCCTACACTCCAACATTTTATGATGAAGTAGTTTGTACAGCGCGGGGCACACACTATTTATTGCAATAGAAACATAGAATTTGACGGCAGATAAGGACCGCTTGGCCCACCCAGTCTGCCCATTTCCCTACCTAATGGATAAGCTGCAGATCCTAGTTAACCAGCAACCTACTTCTTTCTATCCCCACCTCCTAGAATTGCCTTATGGCTGTCCCATGCATGCTTGAATTCAATCACTGTTTTTGACTCCACAACCTCCTCCGGAAGGCCGTTCCATGCATCCACAACCCTCTCTGTGAAAAAATACTTCCTTACATTACCACTGAGCCGCCCAACCCCATCTTCAGATTGTGCCCTCTTGTTCTTGCACACCTTTTTTTTTGAAAGATGCTACCCTCTTGGACTTTGTTGATTCCCTTGAGGTACTTGAACATTTCTATCATGTCTCCCCTCCTCCTTTCCTCGAGGCTATACATATTAAGCTCCTTAGTCTCTCTTCATATGTCTTCCGGTGCAAACCCTGCACCATTTTAGTTGCCCTCCTCTGGACAGCTTCCATCTTGTCTATGTCCTTGCGGAGATTGGGTCTCCAGAACTGCACACAGTACTCCAGATGGGGTCTCACCAGCTGTGTACACAGGGATAACAACTTCCTGTTTTCTACTGGTGATGCCTCTCCCTATGCATCCCAGTACCCCCTCCCCAGCCCTCCTTACTGCCCTCTCACATTGCTTGCCCACCTTTAAGTCATCTGATATGACTACCCCCAGGTCCCTTTCCATTTTTGTTGTTAGTATCTCACCCCCCATTGGGAGCTGGTTTTTCAAGGCTTTTGTTTCATATTTTAGAGGTCCACTGTGATTAAGTCAATGTCACCGCTCAGCTATTAAGGCTCTTTTTAGCTGAACAGTGGCACTGATTTGAATACAGTGGACGTCTAAAATATTTGTAAAATGCCCTGGAAAACCAGCAACCATTGCAATCGATGGAGCGTGATCTTGCAGTGTACAAACCACCACAACACAAATACCAGAGAGTGGGGGTAGCGCTTTAGTAAAACTGCACCACTAAGGGGAAAGGATCTGGCAGCTAGCGGCCAGCTCCTCAATACCAGGATTTACAATTCCTTCCCCTAAGCAAAGTGTGCACATCAGAATGCTGAAACAAGGACTGACAAAGTCCTTAAGAGGTAAGCAAACTTTGGGGGCTTAGGAATTAAAAAAACAAAAAAAAAAAAAACAGGTTGATTTAAACTTTCAGAATTATGCAAACTCATGGGTAAGTCAAAGACAAGAAAAGAAAATAGTCGACGTAAACTATATGCAGTACACTATTTATCTAATTGGACTGAAAATATTATACTGTTTATATTATAGTAGCAGTTCACAGCAATCCTAATGAATTAAAACATATTTAAACATAGGCATCACTAAGCACGCATGATGTGAGCAGTTAGCTTGATAATCTTTTTACATGAACCTCTATTTATGTAATTTAAACTTATTACTCGAAAGTTGCAGCTTCACAAACATACCCTCCTAATCTTTACATTTCTGAAACAGTCATGGACCCTGTTGGTCATGCAAACAGAAATTTTCAAGAGGCACAAAATCCCAAACCTTTCTAGCGGGATCCAGCGGTATCCTCCACCCCCTCCCCCCAAAAAAAATGTTTGGACAAATTGAAGCCAAATTGTGCATTTTGCTTTCAGAAGACTGTAATTCACCCTGGCAGTCTGCTGAAAGCCTGAAGAATGCTGAGGCTTACACTATATTATATTATTAATAAAAGCCCTACCAACACCTTTGTCTATAAAAGAAAATGTTCAAAAATTAAACCAAAAAATGGTGCCTATTAAAATGGCAGCAGACTAACGAGGCACACTAAGAAGAACTGTACAGTGTAAGCCACTTATAGCGTACTACTCTGTTTGTGGCAGTCTTGTCCGTTATAAGTGGCTGTCCCTTTTAGCCAGTGTTGAATTTTGTTTCACTTTTTTCCCCCCACAGAACACAGGTTAACTCATCCCCTCCATGTCTGTCTCTCCATCCCGCTTCTCTGTTCTTTTCAATCAGTGTCAGTGAAAAGCACGGGGTTCCCAAGTTTGCTCCTTCCCACCCCCATCCTGCCTCGCTCCCTCCTTTCCATGAACATCTCTCCATCAGTCAGTTTAACAACTGTTTAAAAATAAAAGGAGTAAGAAGCCTAAGCTGCAAGTCTGGTCTTTAAAATGCAACTGTCTATGATATTCCAAGTATATTCCGGTCTACGATATTCCGGGTATATTCCTGTCTATGATATTCCGAGTATATTCTATAGTATACCCAGCACCAGTTTTCCAGAGATGTGCACACTCTCTCTCTCTCTCTCTCATGATCCTGAAAACGGGTTCTTAGAAACAGAGAATCTGATGGCAGATAAGGACCGCCAGGCCTATAGTCTGCCCATTTTTCCTACCCAGTGCATATACCGGAGTCCCCACCTGACCTGCGGCTTACCCTCTCTTCTCTATTGCTAGTGATGCTTTATGTTTATACCATGCATTTTTGAATTCCCCCTGTGTTTTTGCCCTCCACCTCCACTGGGAGGCTGTTCCATGTATCCACCACCCTTTCTGTGAAGAAATACTTCTTCACGTTACCTGAGTCTACCCCCCTCTAGTCTCATATCATGACCCTTCTTCTTGAACCTCTTCTCTGAACGATGCTACCCTCTTGTACCTTATTTATATACCGCTGAAGTATTTGAAAGTCTCTATCATCATATCCCCCCCCCCTTCTTCTCTCTCTTCCAGTGACTCTGACCCAACAGGTGGGAATAAATGGTGAAGACTGATTTTTTGGAAGATATGACTTACCACGCCCGTGCAGATAGGAGCCAGTGCCTCTAGGCAGCTCACCCTGTCTTTTTCTTCCTGTCCTCACGTACCCTGCCCTGGAGCAAGCCGAGCAGCTGTCCGCACTCCCACAAGCCCTGCCGGAGGGTACCCTGCCCTGGAGCAAGCCGAGCTGCTGTCTGCACTCCCACAAGGTAATCTTTCCATCAGGTGTTAGCTCCGCTGAATCTGCGCCACACCTAGCATTTGTCAGCCTTTGTCCATTTAAATCTTGGCGCCTTTTTGCTGAAGATTTTTGACCAACCAAATCTGAACTATTCGGGTGCCAGTTTTAAAACTCTGCTTGTCTGCTGTACTGTAACGTGCCCATTCCAGCTCACCAGACGTGCGTGGAGCTCTCATTTTATTTAAAACTGTTCCCGACTTCAGTGCAAAAGCTAACCAAGACTACATGTGTAGCAGCACTCACAACAGAACTGCAGGGTTCTCCGTGACTCGGATAGTTACCCCTCGCAGCTAAGCACTGTGTTTCCAATTTGGAGCCAGACTGAATTTTTAAATTAAATTGGTAGCGCTGCATCTTGTTCAAATTGAGCAGGAATTCTAACCTGATAGATCACTCGGCCAATTTTAAGCTCCATCTTGGGTCAGTTTCTCACTGCTGGGTACAGACGGTGGAGCAAAATCTAAATACTGAATGAGCTTGTGCAGGTAGCTACTTAGACTATTGTTGCAACCTGGTCTGTAATTAAACCTCTATTGCTCTACCTATATTTTAACTGCCTTATACTTGTTATTGCTGAAGGAATTCTTTTTTCTCCTTCCATGTAATATACTGACAAAATGTTAGCTGAATGATTGTGCCTACAGTTGCATTTACAGACTACTACTTTTGCCTCCCTGTGTTTTATTTCTGCTGCTCTACCAGTCTCCTCCTTTCCCCGCCCCTTTTCCCTACTCCTCCTCCTTTTACCTACCTCCCTCCCTCCTCTTTTGAACCGTATTTAAACTCCACACTCTTCTCTCTCCCCTCAGCCCTGCCTGAGGGTACCCTGCCCTGGAGCAAGCCGAGCCGCTGTCCGCACTCCCACAAGGTAATCTTTCCGTCAGCTGTTAGCTCTGCTGAAACTGCGCCACACCTAGCATTCGTCAGCCTTTGTCTGTTTAAATCTTGGCGCCTTTTTGCTGAAGATTTTTGACCAACCAAATCTGAGCTATTCGGGTGCCAGTTTTAAAACTCTGCTTATCTGCTGTACTGTAAAGTGCCCATTCCAGCTCACCAGACGTGCATGGAGCTCTCATTTTATTTAAAACTGTTCCCGACTTCAGTGCAAAAGCTAACCCAGACTACATGTGTAGCAGCACTCGCAACAGAGCTGCAGGGTTCTCCGTGACTCGGATCTTTACCCCTCGCTGCTAAGTGCTGTGTTTTCAATTCGGAGCCAGACTGAATTTTTAAATTAAATTGGTAGCGCTGCACCTTGTTCAAATTGAGCAGGAATTCTAACTTGATAGATCACTCAGCCAATTTTAAGCTCCATCTTGGGTCAGTTTCTCACTGCTGGGTACAGACGGTGGAGCAAAATCTAAATATTGAATGAGCTTGCCCGCAGGCAGCTATGCGGCTGCTCCCCACTCCGCCCCCACCCCTTCTCGGCATTTGTTACATAGTGGTCCCTGCCCCGCCTACTGTTATGCCCAGAACGTGAGGATTTAACTATCTCCTCACTTTCTCATTTGCAGCCTATCCCTTTTCGCCACTAGAGGGCTCTCTAAAGCCTCTCCAATCTTATCAGTATCTCATTTCTAGGTCTGCATTTTCTGTTGTGCAGTCAGTGTTTTCTGCCCAGATTCCTCTGATCTGCGCAGCGTTTGGTTCCTCCTCAAATAGCTATCTAGCTGTCACATACCTTATCCTGACTATGGCACACTCCTCTTTTAACTATATCACCCCAAATCCCTGTGCTATCTCTCTATTACTCTCCATTATGGCTCTTCTCCTAGTGATGCCCCTGTCCTGGGAGGGGAACTCTTCACATCCCAATGTGCCTTCCAACAGGCGTTCACTATCCCACTCGCCCCTTGCCACCTTCCCTCTTTTTGTCTCAAATAGGATCACCTACCATGTTGCTTTTACACTCTTTAACTCCCCTCCTCTAAACTCCTCCCTGCCCTCACCTTTCTTCCACCATAAACTGTGGTACCTGCTCCTCCTATCATTAATGTTAGTGGGAGATGTTGAACTCAATCCAGGCCTTGCCGTTAACATTCTCCATTATGACACAGCTTGGAAAGACTTAAAAGGGCTGCGTATTGTTCACCTAAATATCCGGAGTCTTCTCCACAACTTAACTGAACTAGAGGCCTGGACTACTCAATATAACCCTGACATTCTGTGTTTCTCTGAAACCTGGCTAAAACCCTCCACACCTGATCACCTGTGTATGTTACCCAACTACAAAATACTCCCGCAAGATAGGTCCACATCTAAATGTGGTGGTGGTGTTGCCATCCTCTTTAAAACTCACTTATCTCTACACCGTAATGTCTCTCTCACCCTCTCCCACTGTGAAGCCATTCATGCTACCCTACAATTAGGCTCTAAGAAAATGCACATAGTGTGTGCCTACATCCCCCCTATTGATGGCATTGCTGGACTCAAGGAACTATTATCCCAGGTGAGCACAGCCGTTGGTCGTAATGAAGTCCTTATTTTGGGTGATCTAAATCTAAATTGGACTAGTAAAGTAAATTAGTCATTTCACACCGTGGTACATGGCCATAACCTCCATCAATTAACCACAGACCCAACTAGGGTCATAGTCCCCCCTCGTTCTCGTTCACTAACTGACTGGGCTCTCACAAATCGTCTTGACAGTATAGTCTCTGCCGGCACCCTGGCAGATGCTATAAGTGATCACTCCCCAATCTTCTGCATCTGGTGTTCCGCTAGACAACCATCTCCTCCTCACAAACTCATCACCTTCTGTAATCTGGCCAATTTTAATCAGGCAAATTTTTTGCTTGACCTCTCAGTTATTGATTGGTCTCCCATCTTTGCCTCCTCGGACGCTCAATTGGCCCTTGACTACTTCCTGACAAGGTTTGGATACCTACAGGACATCCATGCCCCCAGAGTCACATGCTGCATACGGGGAACACAAACAAAGTGACTCACTGAAGACTTTCTTACTCAACTCAGGACAAGGGATAAAAGTTGGCGGCGTTTCAAGGCCTCAGGGCTACAAGCAGATTTTAATAACTATAGAGCCAAGAGAAATTCCTGTAAAAGGAATATTCGCCTAGCTAAAAGCTCCTTCTGTAAGGACTTGTTAATGAAATCTGCTGGTGACTCCAAGAAATTCTGGTCAGTCATAAAAACTCTCCTTGGAACAAACAATACATCTACCACAAATGACATGCTGATAAACAACATACATTGTAATAATCCAGTGACCATAGCTAACGCACTAAACTACCATTTCTCAGACCTATCGAGCTACTCTGCCTCCTTTCCCCCTTGTCCCCCCACTTCCAGCTCCACTGACACAGAACCAGCTCTCTCTCACCCACCTTTCCGGATTTGGACCATCACCAGACAAGAAGTTCTAAAGCTGTTACTTTCCATCTCTGACAGCACTAGTACTGGTGCAGATGGATTGGAACCCAGGCTACTGAAAATCGCTGCCCCTCTCATTGCCTCCTCCTACGTAAAATTTTAACTTATCCATATGTCAGGCATGGTTCCCAACATCTGGAAGATAGCCAGAATCACTCCTATCCTTAGGAAAGGTGATCCTCAAGTCATGTCTAACTATCGACCTATTGCCATTCTCCCCGTGCTCAGTAAAATCCTAGAAAAATTAGTAGCAACCCAAACCACAGCATACCTCCAGAAGCATAACCTCCTTGCAGTTTCCCAGCATGGCTTCCGCAAAGGCCATAATACTACCACTGCCACCCTAAAACCTACAAACGACATCTACGGTGCAATGGAATCTGGCTTTTTGACAGGTGCTATCTTCATTGACTTAACTAAGGCATTTGACCTGGTAAACCACACACTTCTCCTTGCTAAACTCCGGCCGTTTGGTTTCTCCACTGAAACAGTTGCCTAGTTCAAGTGCTACCTATCCAACTGGATGTAAGTTGTCACCTTTAACTCTGCCCTGTCCAATATTTCTCCCATACATATGGGAGTTCAAGGCTCCATACTTGGCCCGCTACTTTTCTCTATTTTTATAAATCACCTCCCATCGTATGCACCTGACTGCTCTTCCCTGTTTTATGTGGACGATCTTGTCATTTACTGTAGTGGAAGCAATATCGTGGCTATAAATTGCTCTCTTACTAATGACTTCTTAAGTATTCAGTCCTGCCTAATTGAAAACAATCTTGTTCTTAATGGTAGCAAAACTCACTCCATGCTTTTTGGCTCTCCAACTAGACTCAAATCAAATCGTAACTCCTTTCAAATTTTGTGTGACGATGGCTCCCCGGTAGTTAGCACTAGCTCCTTCAAATACCTGGGTGTCCTCCTAGATGAATCCCTGGACTTTGACCTCCATATCACCACCACCTGCAAATCGGTCAATGCAAAAATTGGAGGTGCCTACCGTACTAGCTATGCCCTTACGCCATCTGCTCGGCTTGCAGTGGCTCAAGGCCTACTGCTCCCAGCCCTTGCTTATGGCTCGGTAATGTACCTTGGAGCATCAAAGACCTCCCTACATAAATGGGACACCACCTATAACAACATCTGCCACTATGCCTCTGGATCGCCACGTTTGAAACATCACTGTCAGCTGTATGCTGACCTAAAATGGCCCAACCCTTCTGCCCACTAGCTACTGGCCCTTGGCTCCCTACTTGATGGTATAACTAGATCAGGTGTCCCCAAATCTCTCGCCTCCTTGCTATACCCCCAAACCCCCTCCTATGGTCTCCGATCTAGTGACAATGCCCCTCTCTTCATCCCCAGAGGCAAAACCTCCATGGGTGCACGGGCTTTCCCCTACTCAGCCCCTAAGTATTGGAATTCTATCCCTCAAGCCATTCGCCTTGCTACTACCCATGCTGGTTTCAAGAAACTCCACCGCGAACATCTACTGGCCTCTAATCCTTGCACATGCTTCCATCCACCTTAGCCCTTTCAATCCTTCCACTTCTCACCTTGTTCTTTCCTCACTCTCCCTCTTTCCCTCTCATCCCTTCTCCTGTTCTTCCATCTCCCCTCCCTCCTTCCTTCTCTCTATATTGAGCCTTGTAATGGTACTTACCATTTCTAATGTACTTTCCAGCCAGCTCCAGCACAAATTTGTTAGCACTTGTTTTTTTTTTTGTAACAGTACTGTTTATATTTTTGACATTATCTTACTCTGTTTCATTCAGTTGTCAATTGTTTGTATTGCACTCAATTCCACTGTTTATCTCTTCCTTGTGCTGCATCACATTGTATAGCTCATGTATTTTTTTTCACTTGTATTCTCCCGGGTCGTGCCTGAAAATAGGCTTCTCTATGTCTAGTGCACCCACCCAGTTACCAAAAGCAAATAAATAAATAAACAAATAATTTCACGGTTTTGAGGGGTTTCCTCTGCTCTGCAGGGCCCCCACCCTTATGTTTGTTTAAAATTGTTTAGAAGAAAAAGGGAGACCCAATTTTTGGGGTTCCTATCCCTTCCCAGCAGGAGAAAAAAAAAAGCAACACTTTTGTTTCTTTAGGGGACTTCTGTCTTCCCTCTTCCCTCTTCTTCTCCAACCTCCTCCTTTTTGCCTTTGGGTTCCAAAGCTGGTTATCCTTCAACTAGCAAATTTGACCTTCACTCCTTAGCCCTATGGGGTTGGGCAATCCAAACTATCTTACTGCCCTGTAGATCTGCCAGCACCTCCTAACTACTGTAGCCACCAAGGCCTTCAGATTGGAAGGCAGGAGGGTGACAGCATCCCTACTCCTAACTCTTCTGTTTTCTCTACCTAGGGGGACTGGCAAGAGGACCCCTTTCCTTCCTTCACTTCACTTGCTCTTGTACCCTGTACCCTGGTATAAGATCTTTTTTCAATTCCTTTATAATTTTTCCTCTGGTCTTTCTTATCCAGCCAGAGCCCTTTACTAGGGCTGCTGCCCTTCCGCTCTCCTGTCAGGTGGCTTGTAGGCTCTGGCTCCTTTCTTTTTACCCGCTACCTTGTGCCCCTAGGCCCAGTTCTTAGTCTTCTCTAACTTGGTAGTTGGGTTTTATTCTTTTTATAATTTTATATCCTGTATCCTTTTCATAGCCCTGTGGGATAGCTCTTTAAGTCCCTCTCTTTCTCTTTTTTCTCTCCCACTTGTTTATCTCCTGACAAACAAAACTGAGGGTGCCGGTGTTGGTTACTGGCCAGTCCACAAGTGTCAAGTCATTACGTCTGCCTCATGGGCAGTGCCGGCACTGACATCGGTCCCCTGTTGTAAACTGTTGCTGCTGAGGTCCCAGCTCCGCACAGACCCACAGTAGTAATAAATGGTCAAGACATTCTGGAAGATCAAGAATCACAGCAAGTGCGAAATTTTCATTTCCTATCAACAGGATAACTACCTGCATAGGTAAGCCAGGCAAAATGTGTCATATCATCTCTGAAAACTACATCGGCACAACTTGAGAGTCAACAACCCAATGGACAGGGGTTGGGACTACTTGTGCTGACGATGAGCCTTGGCCCAATGATGATGTTATCTTACTGTCCAAAATGGGTACAGCAGTGCCTAGGCCAAACCCTGACCATGGTGGCTCATTGACGGTTGAGGGGTCACTACAGTCAATGCTGCCAGAGCAGTCAATAATGCAGCAGAATTACCTTGTCTCACTCTACAATTGGCACCGCGAGGGCAAAATAGATTTCTCTTTATCTCTATGTTTATGCTTGTGGCCACATGATGATGAGGGCTGGGATGCAGACCATTCCCTGTCCCGGGCCTTTCACTTTGGCAGCTGTTTCTTGGCCGACAGTGAGGTTGCAACAGATTTTGGGCCCTGTTCCTTCTCCATGGCTGTTTACATTTTAAGAAGATAATTTTCTAGAGATGTCTTTCAGCGTCACCTTGTAGCCTGGTTGAAGCTCTGGCAAATCTCACAAATCCTCATGTTGTGAGAAAGGCCCAAGCACCACACATCCTCTTTGTACATTTTCTCTCCTCACTCACAATACCAAAATAAAGGACCTTTGGACTTCGGCAGCAGGCAAAGACAATAAAATATAAATAATAAAAGAATAACCTACAACAACTAGGTGATGCTTCCTTCAGCAGGTCCGAAGAGGACGATCGACGGTGGGAAAAGAACTGGGTGTGATAGGGTGGGCCACATTTATACAGATGCTGATGCATGACATCGTTGTGGGTGGCCACCAGCTAACAAACGTTTCTGTGTGGTCCTACTGCCTGGCGGCTATAGTTCCACAGGTATGGACTAATGGGGGAGATATCCTCCAAGAAGATCGAAAAGTTCCTTCCTCAAAGGGGCAGCTTCAGCACCTTCTGCTGCGTTGTTTTTTTTTTACTTTCTTTTCATTGATTTTCAGCTTGTCACTTACATCAAGTAATAGTTCCAAAAAGGCCAAACATCATAAAATTTGATCTTACACCAATATTCCTAATACAGGAAGGATTGTGACACTTTTCTGTTGTAATCACGTTAGGAAGATGCACCAAAATTAGTTTCCTTTACATACAAGCAACTAAGTTTGCACCCAATGCCTTGTTGGACTAACACAATAATTATTAAACATGTCTCATTATACTTACCAAATGGTATTATAGAACCATTGAGTCCTTTTTTCTCCTATATTGTAATACTTTTTTAAAACAGCTTTGTGAGCAACATTATGCATCTTTCATTTAAACAAACATGTAATGATGATTTCAATTACGTCAAACCCATTCGAACAGAAATCTTTTCGACTTTCAATTCACTGTATAAGGGCTTGTTTGAATACTTAGTATAATAGTTACAATTCAATAGCAGCCCATAGATGCCTTCATAGGGCCTTCAAATTCAGATGCTTAATAGATGGAGCCCAAACTCTCTAAAATAGCACCAATGCATAAAGGATCTCAGTACTAAGGCTTTGGTCTTATGACCCCTGTGTGCAGACTTAAATCGCACCTGTAGGCAATGTCATCTTAACCTCCCATCTACTATCATTATTCATTACAGAGGGTCTTAATTAGCTAAGAGTGATAATGTTTCAGTACAGCATCAGGCCCAGCATTAGATGTAGCTGTCTTTGTTAACATTCTGGACCCCCTCTTTACCCACTACAACATTCTGTATTATATTAGTAAAACTCATAGCAGTGTACATAAATTGTGAGTGAGTAGACGGTCTGTTGTCAACATTCTGACAGTTCCTAAAGATGACAGCTTGGACCTTCAGTAGTGGGTTGCATACTTAAGGACAGATTATAGAGCCCCTCACCTGTAGTTGGTTTGTTCCATTATTGTTGTGCTCTTGTAAATTTTCCAAAGATGGCAGCCACGCTGGGCTAGTCATCCACAAGAAGCAGCACCAGCATAGTTTATTTTGTTAATTTACTTATTCATTTTGTATAGTATTTTGTTATTTGTAGTTTTACTTTTATTTAATTAGATAGTTGAGTAGCTTTCGGTAGTAAGTTAGGGAAGGAAAGTGAGTCATTAAGGTCTAGGTGGCGTAACGGGTTTAGAGAAGGATTTTAACCTCAAGTTTGATACGGACTTAAAAATGTTTGTTATATAAGAAATTATGGTAAAGTTTGCAACCCGATTAGCCTTACAGCTCTTACCTGTCAGGAGTATTGAGACGTGTGACCGGAGGATTAAAACGGGAGTTTGGAGTCTGGAGTAAGCGGCTATCATCCGAAGAAGGAACCACAGTAGCAGGGCTCGCGGAGAGTCAGAGTCTCTCAGTGGTTGAATCTCAAAAGGAACAACATCAGTTTTGTGCAACTGTGAGCAGGGATACTACGGAATTAGAACTGTGGTATTTTACAGGATTGTGAGCGGGGATTCCTTGCCTTACCTGGGGAGAGCAGCCTTTGAGCTTTTGCAGAGTCGGACAGGAAGCACGGGCTTGTGGTCTGCTGGAAAGTGGACAGGGGCTCATTTGTTTCCTAAGCGTCCCGGGGAGATTAGCTAGTGGGCTGGCTTAGCCTGGGAGCTGTAGTTGCGGGCTCGGCAGGTGAGGAGGCGGCTATCTCCTGGGTCTGTGCTGGAAGGGTCTTCTGCTTACCCTGGTTACTGTTTGTGCCTACCCAGATAGCTGTGGAGGCAGCTGTGGGGGGGTTAAATACTGTGTGGAACCTGCTTTTGAGCTGAAGTTCTGAAGAAGAAGATCTGCATATTGGACTCTGATTTAATACTGGAGACATAAAGGACTCTCGGGTGGAGTCTTGGGTCGGTTCGGGTGAGAGCTGAACTTATTTTGGATTTCCTGTTATGCATTTAGAGTTGGGATCTTTTACCTTAAAAAAACTAAGAGTCGGAACTGACTGACTCTGAGAATTACTGGAAATATACTGGCAGTGAGAGTGCCCTACAATCTTATTTTCTCCATCAAATATTTGGCTCGGTTGGTCAGGTTCAAAGTGAGAGCTGAATCTGGCTGACCTTATCTGGTCATTTCTTAAAGAGGTGAGAGCTCTTTAGATCATAATAGCTCAAAAGCTGTGAGACATATTTTGACTGTGACTGTTTCCTGATTTGGACTTACACACTGTGCTGCTAAACTGTTTTTTGTATAGGGTATTGTATTTGTTTAGTTTTGGGAAAGTATTTGAGCATTGTATGTTTGGGTGTGAGTTAATTTGTATTTGGGATTGTTTAGTTGCTGGTATTTGCTTACTGTGGTGAAAATGTTGGGAAGGCATAGGGACGGTCAGGTATTATTCCCCTTCCAGGCTCAGGGACCTCCGTCCTTTTTTTATGTCCTCCACTGTCACCAGAGGTATTTAGATGGTGTAGGGCTTTGAGGAGTGTTAGAAGGAGGACGAGGACGGTGGCTGGGCCTGGAGAGGGAATGGAAAGGAGTGGGTGGATAGAGATAGTGGGGACAAGGAGATGCCCTGGGGCGATATGGGTCCAGCAAAGGGGTCCTTCCTCCCTGCCTGGTTCCCATACCCAAGTGTTCTGCTTGTAGCAGGCAGGTAGCACGGTCATCCTCGGATTCTCATCCTACTCGGGCGGTGTTATGCAACGCCAGGTCTATTAAGAACAAAACTGCTATAATAGCGGATTTTGTTAGATCATCTGACCTGGCGTGCATCACCGAGACCTGGCTAGATAAAAATGCTGGCCCAGTTTTGGCATCAGCAATTCCGCCGGTACTGATGATACACCGCCTAGGATGGATCAGAGGGGCGGGGTAGTTGCCATCTGTTTTAGATCCGAACTGGGCCTAATGGAGGTACCAGTGGGAACTACCAACTCCTTTGAATGTATTATGGGCGAGGGTGTTGGGTGCAGGATACTTCTCGTCTACTGTGCACCAGGTGACGGGAATATTTTCCTGCAGGAAGTTGCAGACTTCATTGTCGACCTGACATTGGGATCCCCCAGATGGTTGGTTCTGGGGGATTTCAATGCATGGGTTGCCAATGAACTCTCACATTTTGGTCAGGACTTCCTCCAGTTAATGATTTCACTGGGCTTCACACAGGTAATTTCCTCCTCAACCCATGTTGGTGGTCATTCATTGGACTTGGTGTTCCTACTGGGGATGGAGATATCCGATTTAGTGGTGGAACCAGCTGGGGGGTCTGACCATCATACCATTGGGTTCAGTTTCGAGGCCACCCCTAGTAGGCCAGCCCCTATGGAGACGGTCCGGTACCACCCTTTGAGGGGTCTTTCTCCAGATGGCTTGATGGCGGTACTGGATCTATCCGGTTTACCGAGTGAATGCATGGAAGTGGTGATAGGGGCCCTGGATTCCATTGCTTCTGTTCGTGTTCGTCCCCTCACTCTTCGCCCCAGGTCTCTTTGGTTTGATGAGACTTTGAGGGAGTTGAGGAGAGTTGGACGAAGGCTAGAGAGGCGCTGGTGGAAGTCGGGCCTGGACTGTGACAAACTTAGTTTAATGGACCATTATGTGGTCTATCAATCAGCAATCACACGTAAGAAGGCAGTATTCCTGTCCAGAGAGATTGCTGCTGCACAGATTCGACCAGCTCAGCTTTTCCAGACTGTGGACAGATTGTGCAATCCAATCTGTCTTCAGCCTGGAAGTGCTTCTTCTCAAGAACGGTGTGAGGAGTTTGCTCAATTCTTTGCAGATAAGGTTGCCACAATCAGGTCTAGTATCCACTTGTCCCTCCCTAATGGGAGTTGTGGCAGTCGGCAGGAGATGTCGGACACCCAGTTTGCGTGGCCTGACTTCAGCCTTCCCACAGTCAGTGACATTGTGATGATCATCCAGTCACTGCATCTGACCAACTGTAGTTGGACCCGGGCCCCACCCATCTCCTAGTGGGCCGTGTGGATAAAATCGGACCGGTCCTTGCCGAGATAGTTTGGAGGTCTTTGGAGAGGGGTCTTTCCTGATCCTCTGAAGGAGGCTGCGGTTCAACCACTTAAGAAGTCCTCCTTGGACCCGGATTGTCTGGCTAACTACAGGCCTGTCTCTAACCTGCCCTTTGGGGGTAAGGTTATTGAGAAGGTGGTCGCATCGCAGCTGGATGATCATTTGACCAGCCACAATGTCTATGACTTTCTCCAGTCCGGATTCAGGAAGAGACATAGTACCGAGACAGCTCTTGTCCGGGTACTAAATGACCTCCTAATAGCGAGAGATCGAAGGACCCGTTCCATCTTGGTCCTTCTTGATCTCTCTGCAGCATTTGACACCATGGACCGTGGTGTGCTATTGGAGCGCCTGCGGTTTATCTGTGGGCTGTCTGGTACAGTCTTCAGTTGGTTTCAATCTTTTCTCAAGGGTAGGACTCAGAGAGTGGTGTCTGGGATTTTTTCCTCGGCATTATTCCCCCATCCTGTGGGGTCCCGCAGGGCTCCATTTTGGCGCCCATGTTGTTTGCTGTGTATATGCTGCCATTGGAAGCGATTATTAGGCGGTACAGCTTGAGTTTTCACTGCTATGCAGATGATACTCAGTTGTACATGTCCTTTGTCCCCGGCCAAGATGCTGCCGTTTCGGTCTTTAACAACTGTCTCGCCGAAATCCAGGATTGGATGAATGCGAGTTGGCTGCAGTTGAACCCAGAAAAAAATTAGGTGTTGGCTGTGGACCCAGGTCACCGAGAAGCAGGTTAGTTGGCCGGATTACCTTCAGGTTTATGGCTTGGGGGTGTTCAGCTAACTTCCTCAGACCAGGTGCAGAACCTGGGCATCGTGTTTGATGACTGTTTGACGCTGAAATCTCAGGAGTCGGCAGTTGTCAAAGCCTCGTTTTACCACCTGAGGAATATCGCCCGGGTGAAGCACCTGGTTCCTTCCAACGATCTTCCAACTTTGGTCCACGCCTTGGTTACCTCCCGCCTTGACTACTGCAATGCCCTTTACCTGGGGTTGCTGGGGGTTGACATCTGCCGCTTGCAGCTAGTGCAGAAAGCAGCAGCCAGGCTACTGACTGGTTCATCTACGACCAGTCACATAACGTCTGTGCTCTGCAGACTGCACTGGCTGCCAATATGCTGGCGGATCACCTTCAAGGTCGGTTTGCTGACCTATAAGGCCCTACACGATCAGGGACCTGGTTACCTGAAAGATCTCCTTCATCCCTACTGTCCCTCCTGCCCTCTCCAATCCACGAGGGATTGCTAGAGATTCCCAGGGTTCGTTTAAAGCCATCTGGGGCCAGGCCCTTTAGTTTTATTTATTTATTTAGCTTTTGTTAACCAGGTAAGTACACTAGACAAGACAATTTGCCTATTTTCAGATACAACCCGGGAGAGTACAGGAAATTACATACTTACACACTTGGGACAACATGGTACATAATTAGGAACAGGTTACACGTCATGAGACTACAAGGTAAGATTACACATCATGAGACTACAAGGTAAGATTACCTAGTGAAATTACATACTTACACACTTGGGATAACATGGTACATAATTAGGAACAGATTACAGTTAGCCAAAAACGAACTCACATGTCACCTGCAAACCTCATAATGTAGATGGATACACAAAGTACAAGGCATATGAGGCACATATAGTTAGAATTGTAGCAGTAGGATAAGCGGTGCATCAGTTATGGAGCAGTACAAAAATACTACATCTTAAGGGCCAGCTGTTATGTATGGGTGCAAGTGCTAACATATGTCACAGGGGTTTTTGGCACCCGCAGGCCGATGCAATTTTAAGATGGTTCCATAGGAAAGAGCGCAGGCTGCCCTGCAAGGGGGGGCAACACGGACCTGGGTTGGGAAGGTGTTCCAAAGTTTGGGGCGCATGCTGCGAAGTCCCTTTCACCCATTTGAGTCCTAGTCACAGGTACCTTTAGTGTGGCAGACCCCTGAGACCTAAGGTGATATGACGAGGGGGTAGTTTGGGCCAGCAAACATGCCACCCCTGGAGGGGTACCCGAGTTGAGGACCTTTCCAGTGAAGCAGCCAAGGACAAAGTCAATGTGCTTTGTGGGCCAGAGCCAGTTTAACTTATTGTAGAGCTCACAGTGATTTATGGCCCTAACCCTTGGAATTCTCTACCTTGTCAGGTGCGAGATTGTCCGACCGTCCAAAACTTTAAAGTAGCATTAAAAACATTTATTTTTAGCCTAGCATATAATGATTTATAAATGTCGTGTCGTGAATTTTAATTGATACATGTTTTTTAATTATTTATTTATTTTATTATGTTATGTACAGGTGCCTTGGCTTTAGAAAGGCGTTTTTTATACATAAAGTTTGATTTGATTTGATAGTGAGCCTTTCAGTTACTCACTGTCCAACCGATTTTCTTCAGGATCTGGTTCCGCCTGAGCCGACAGTTTCCCTGCAAAGTCTTCAGCTGCCCTAAGTTCTGTGAAGCAGTAAGTCTTGATTTTGTAAGTGAACTGACGACGAGCTCGAAAAAGTATTATCGCAAGGAACGCCTGCTGCTCGTAACTTTGCTGACACTCCCTCAAATGCTTTCCATCTGAGCCTCATGGCATAAGCGTAGTCAGGGAAAAATAAAAACTTGGTTTCTCCCAGCGTAAAATCGGGGAATGTTCTCTTACTGCCTTTAATAGCTGTGAATAATACTGTTCAGGAACCATCTTGAGTGTTCACAGCCCTTTTGAGGTTAATCCTGTATGCTTTTTCTATAGGAACCACGAAACCCAGAACACTCACCTCAGTGAGCCATCATTCCAGAAACGTGGGTAAATCTCCCTCTTCTATGCCTTCTGACTATCCCAGGATATGGACGTTGGCTGCTCATGCTGAATTTTCCAGTTGCTCCAATCTGGCTCAAATTGCACCTTGCTCCTTGATCACTGCTGCGGATACTGTGGATGCTCCCAATGCTTTGCCTGCCATTTCTTCAGCCTCCACCATGGAACCTGCCATTGTTTTCCACTTTCTGCTCTAATAGGAACACTTTTTCATTTTGTAGGTCCAGTTTTTTATCAATACACTGGATCGTGGCAGTGATCGTTGTTAGTGCCCTCTGCAAAGACTCTAACGTTGCGGGTTGGTCTCCGTATGGGTGGTCTCTGTGTGGGTCACCATGTTGCTGCTCCTTCGGTGCTTTCGACGGGCCTGCCCCAGCTCATGCAGAATCACTCTTCCCTGCATTTTTTGGCCTTCCCATTGTCTTCTATCGTTGTTTTGAGTTCTTTGACAGTGAGCCAGGCTAGGTATCACCAAGCTGCTATAAAACTATTTTCATTTCTCTTCAATAAAATGGCTAATAAATAGTTGAAATCTCGGATATTGCAGAGCTCTAACAAACCGTGTGCATCTCGCTAGGCTGCTGGCCATAGCCCCCCGCTGCATCTTGAACAAGAGAAAGGACACACACAGCCATGCATCGCAACGAAGAGTTACTGCAGCTGCCATAGCTCTAGAAGAGGACTCTGGTACAAAGCCACCTAAAGTTGTTGCTTAACCCCTGGGGTCTCGTGTTCCATAAATCTACCAAGTCAAATCAACATTTCTTGGGCAGAAAACACAAGAAGTCTGTGAATCCATCAAGCAGCTTATGGGTGTAGCAGGCCACGTAGGCTGTGCACATTCACTGCTAAATGCCTAATAATGGGGCAACATATCCCTGCGCCCAAGCTAGGGCAGCTTCTTTGACTCTTTATCCGGACATGAGTAGAATGGCCATGTGAACTGGCCTTCCAGAAAATTTTTTTGTTTATTATAAATAAGTTAAAATTAGTCAGTTAAATAAACCAACATTTCATAGTCAAAATATTGCTTTATAGCTTCATTGGGATAAACAGGGCTGCATTAAAGATGGAAAATAGAAATAACAAATGTCAAAATCTTCAACCAAACTGCAGATTTAAAAGCTACAACTTATAAACTACTTGGCTTCTCGGCCAATACCCTTTGGGGTAACCACTGCTTCAGTACTTGCGCACTGAGGTTCTTTGTCTTTTAATTTGTTTTTTGTTTTAACTGGATTCTCCACAACATAACCCAGATAGACCATCTTAGGGTAGCTGGTTCATTCCACTGGGGTGTCAAACAGAGGTGAGGCACGCTGATGAGTCCGGGTAGGACGAAACACATGTCTGTGTCTTCTGTTGGCACCCTTTGCAAACTGTGTGAGAGGCCTTTCGGCACCATGTATTTCTGCTTAAAGTTGAACCAGTATAATATTCTGTAGTGATTTGCATTATGGGAGCATGTGTGATTTTGTATTTCTTTGAAACTTGGCTTCCCGGCCAATATCCCTTTGGAGTAACCACTGCCTCAGTACTTGCGCACTGAGGTTCTTTTGTTTAACTTGCTTTTTGTTTTCATTGGGTTCACCACAACATAATCCAGATAGACCATCTTAGGGTAGCTGGCTCATTCCACTGGGGTGTCAAACAGATGAGGCACACTGATGAGTCCTGGTAGGACGAAACACATGTCTGTGTCTTCTGTTGGCACCCTTTGCAAACTGTGTGAGAGGCCTTTCAGCACCATGCATTTCTGCTTAAAGCTGAACCAGTATAATATTCTGTGGTGATCTGCATATGCAGCCCATGATGCCTTGCATTATGGGAGCATGTGTAATTTTGTATTACTGTTGTATATATCAACTAAACAACAGCCTGATTCAAACTAGGCAATTTATCATCGCCTGAGAGAGGGCAGGACTTTCACAGCTCACTCGTAGCTCTGTCACCTATGAGTTACAGCCCTGCCCCCTCACACTTGAAAATAAATTACATATTTTTAGTCAGCCTATGGGAATCTCTAAGGAACCCGGAAGATAAAGACTTAGCAACTAAGTCTTTAGAAAACTGAACAGAGGCCCCAAACACTAGAAAGCAGTGAGGTAAGGTCTGCTGGACAACTGAAGTTTCCTGCAGGATGCTCTATTCACAGTCCACACTATGGTAAGACCATCTCTGTTCCAACATGCAACAAAGCAACAGAGATGGAAGCATAGAAAAGCAATACTCAAGACAAACTTAAGGAGTGGCAATCAGTTACATTATGAAGTAATCCTGGATCCCTATTCTCAAAGTATTTTTTACCAAAAGCATGGAATAGATGGAACCATTTTGACAACAGGACCCCAAGATGTCTTACGTAGCACTGAAAATGGTTAACTGATCAAATGTAACTGTTAGTACAGTATATGCAGTGGAATAAATTTCAATTACAGAAGTGATTTTGCTACATGTTTTACCCCTTTCTGTACTTGCTCCCTTCAAACCGTCAGGGTTTTTTGTCCACCCCATCACTTTAAAGGCTTTAAGCACTCTCTTAAACTTGCATGTTCAAGTCTGCATCAACATGCCTTCAATTGTATCACATCAGTAGCCTAATATTTGATATTCCATTACTGCCTCATCATCTGCCCAGAGGGATAGTAGTTAAAGTGCAGAAAAACCTACTTGTGTTGCATCCTGCATTTGATCTCAGTCTCTCTCATGCTCTCTCTGTTCCCCCAACTATGAAGACATACTCTTCTTAATCTTTGTAACAGCCTGTCTTTTGTTAGTATTACATCTGATCTGATGTACCAATAATAATTACCTTGGCACATATGGAACATTTGAGTATTACTATCACGACTCGGGTTTAATTTAGTGTCAACACTGAAAGAACCTATGGTAGCTGCAGTACACAAATGTGTTACAGAGTAGTATTAGACTAATCATTCTGCAATATATTTGAATTATTTTGGAAGATTTGGAATTATAATAACATACTTAATTCAATTCAGCTTTATATACCCTATTTCATACAATGTGTCACAAAACATTTTGCAAAGGAAAGCAAGTGAAAAGAGCAAACAATGTAAGTACAAAAAAATATAACAATATAAAAATACAACAATGAAATGCATCATTTAAAAAACAGAAACATATATATATATATACACACACACACAGATATATATTATGGGGTGCAATAGGGTTCAACAGTTGCTTCTATGTCAAACTCAAAATTTGGTACTTTAATAGCTTCACAACTATTCAACCGCAACACATGAAATTTTAAAGGCGCCATTGGGGACCAAAGATCTCTTGATGTGGCAAGTTTCATTCTGGTCAGATGTGTGAGTACGGAGATACGGAGTGGCGAAAAATTTGAAAATGACCATGTTTTGTCAAATTCTTTGTCACACCGCTGCGCAGAAATGATGTGGAATTGTGGTCTGAAATTTTCAGGGTAAACAGGGAGGTTAAAAAATATTAATTCATTCAAAAGTTATTAAATTTTAAAGTTTC
Organism: Neoceratodus forsteri; assembly: GCA_016271365.2. Classification (NCBI taxonomy): domain Eukaryota; kingdom Metazoa; phylum Chordata; order Ceratodontiformes; family Ceratodontidae; genus Neoceratodus; species Neoceratodus forsteri. Next base: position 1,631,316,200 of record CM057453.1, read on the forward strand.
CCATTGTTTTCAATGGGAGCAGTTAAATGTGCCGTGCACAAAAAGATCCTCTGTTGCAAATGGCTAATACTTTGCTGCAAATGGGTAATCCTTTTTCGCAAATGGGAAATCCTTTATCATGCTGCTGCCATTTTCTTTTACAGTTAGCGAGGGAAACAAAATGCAATAATTAAAAAAAATGATGTCTTGATTTCAAGCCGACATGTGTAGCTTGCTTATCGGGACCCCCTCAGTACGCGCTCATTCACAACTCAGTTGGCAGCCAGCCGTGGAGGTGACAGGAGGGCTGTGTTGGTCGCCGACCAGGACTAGGCTGGGGGGGCAGGGTGGTGGGTGACTACCTCAGAGGGTTGGGGGGGGGTCCACTAGATCACCAGTGATATAAGTGGGTTTCACAGAAGGGGTGATCAGGGAGGGGCCACCACACTACCAGGTATTTTTTAATTACGAGGACAGCGATTGTACATTGGGGGAGAGGGGGTGGCACCACTAAACTACCAGGGAATTTTTTTAAATACAGGACAGCGATCAGATATCGGCGGAGGGGGGAGGGACCAGTAGACTACCAGGGAACATTTGTTAACTATTAAATTCAATAGGATTAGCACAAAATAGGATCCGTTTCGCCAAAAAGGATCCTTTCTCATGCTTTCCCATTTACCAAAATGGGATTAGCCTGATTTAATAATAATAATAAATCATTTTATTTTTAAAGCGCCTTTCAAATTTTCCAAGCGCTGTATAAAACACATAATAAAAAAACAGACATTATAATACAGTATAAAACGCTCATAAAAACTACAGTTTCATCAACAATTTATACAGAGTACTATAAAAAGGCAATTTGATAGAGATGAGTTTTTAAACCACTCTTAAATTCCTCCATGGAGGTGCACTGCCGTAACTGACGGGGCAGAGAGTTCCAAAGAGTGGGAGTAGCGTAGGAGAAAGCTCTAGAGCCAGAAGAATTTAAACTCACTCTCGGAATCTCTAGCAACCCCTCATCGGCCAAGCGGAGCGATCGGCCAGGGCAGTAGAAAACTAGAAGATCTTTCAGATAGGCTGGACCCTGGTCATGTAGGGGTTTGAAAGTCAATAAACAGACTTTAAAGGTGATCCGCCACCGAACAGGAAGCCAGTGCAGTTCGCGCAGCACTGGGGTAATATAACAAGACCTACTGGTCCCAGTCAAAACCCGGGCCGCCACATTCTGCACTAGCTGAAGGTGGTGGATTTCAACCCCAGAAAGCCCAAAATACAGGGAGCTGCAGTAGTCCAAACGTGAGGACACAAAGGCGTGGACCAACATAGGTAACGTGTCAGATGGAACAAGGTGTTTCACTCTAGCGATATTCCTAAGGTGGTAAAAGGAAGTCTTGACGACTGCTGACACATGCGACTGCAGTGTCAGCCTGTCATCCAAGATAACCCCTAGGTTACGCACCCGTTCAGCGGTCGGAAGTGACACACCCCCAAGAAACATTCCTAAGGGTGCACCAACAGGCGACCCCTCTATCCGACAGCCCGGGTCCACTACCAAAACCTAAGTCTTTTCTGAGTTCAGCTTCAGCCAACTAGAATCCATCCAACCCTGGATTTCTTTCAGACAGTTGTTAAACACTGAGAGAGCTCCATCCTGGTCAGGAGCAAAAGACAGGTATAGCTGGGTATCATCTGCATAGCAATGAAACCTCAGCTTATACCGTCTTATAATGTCTCCAAGGGGCAGCATATACACTACGAATAACATGGGAGACAGCACAGAACCCGGAGGCACCCCACACGACAAAGATGTTGGGTCAGAGGAAAAAAGCCCTGACACAACTCTTTGTGATCTCCCAGTGAGGAATGAGGTGAACCATCGAAGGACGGTTCCCGATATTACACAAATCTGCCTCAGGCGTGCTAACAACACCATGTAATCCACGGTGTCAAAGGCTGACGAGATATCAAGAAGAACTACAATAGAACGTCTCTTCTGGTCTCTCGGCCTCAGGAGATCATTAAGGACCCGAACCAGCTCAGTCTCAGTGCTATGTCTTTTACGAAAACCTGATTGGAAGGGTTCGTAGATGCCATGGATGGTTAAATGGTTCTCCAATTGGGCAGCCACTACCTTCTCAATCACCTTCCCAATAAAGGGTAGGTTTGAGATGGGTCTGTAGTTTGTGAAACAGTCAGGGGTCCACGGTAGCTTTATTCAAGAGGGGTGTCACCACCGCCTCTTTCAGTGAGCTAGGAAACTCACCCGATTCCAAGGAGCACCAGACTATTTGCACAAGGATTGACCGATGATGTCACAACAACCCAATATTAGGGAAGTCGGTCCAGGATCCAAACTACAGCTCGTAGGGTGCACATCATGGATAATACTCATGACATCCATGAAATCAGGTCTGCTGAAGGAACACCAAGAAGACTGAGGTACTGTGAACTCACGTTGTTCAACAGCATCCCCCTTAGAAGCCGCTGGATGAAGATCTGCCCTGATGTCGGCCACTTTATTAGCGAAGAATCGAGCGAGCTCCTCGCACTCTAATTGCGAAAAAGCTTTCCGAACTTGTACACAGGCTGGGTTGCACAGCCTGTCCACAGTTTGAAAAAGCTGAGCCAGTCGATTCATAGCAGCTGAAATCTCCCTGGACAGGAATTCTGCCTTCTTATGGGAGACTGCAGATTGACAGACAGAATAATGGTCCATCAATCTAAGGCGGTTGGCATCAAGGGCGGATCTGCACCAGCAGCGTTCTAATCTTCGCCCCTGTCTCTGCATCTCCCTCAATGTCCCATCTAACCAGGGCACCTTGGGACGAAGGGGAAGGGGGCGTACGTGAACAGGAGCAATAGTATCCAGAGCCAATGTAACAGTCTTGTTATAGGCTGTCACCAAGGTCTCTGGACTACTGCTCACCAACGCGGGTGACGAGAGGTCAAGAACTGCCGCAAGGCCCTAGGATGTAATATCCCGTAAAGGGCGGTATCTCGCCATCTCCACAGGGGTAGGCCTTCTCAGGGGGGGTACTAAAATTGAACCTCACTGTGTAGTGGTCTGACCAAACGACTGGTTCCATTCCCAAATCGAAAACATCAATCCCTAGGAGAAAGACGAGGTCCAAAGAGTGCCCAGATTTATGAGTAGCGGTGGAAACCACCTGTGTAAAGCCCAAAGAGATCATTAATTGGAGGAAGTGATTACTAAATTGCGAGAGTTCATCGTCGATCCAGGTGCTGAAGTCACCCAGAGCCATCAATCTGAGTGACTCAAATGACATGTCAACGATGAAGTCTGCCACTTCCTGTAAGAACCGTTTCCCATCTCCTGGTGGACGGTAGATGAGTACAATTCGAACGCCAACACCCGCTACCACTGTGCACTCAAAGGACTCAGCCTCCCCTGCAACTACACTCGTGAGGCCCAATTCTGTCTTAAAACAGACTGCAACCCCCCCACCCCTGCGGTCCAATCTGCAGTGTATCACCGAATACCCGGCTGGAGTCATAGCTTCCAACGTGGGGCCTGGATTTTCATCCAGCCAGGTCTCGGTGATGCAAGCCAATTACGCCGAACTAACAAGATCAGCTATAATGCCAGTCTTGTTTCTGACGGACATAGCATTGCATAACACCGCCCGAGTTTAACAAATCTTGGAGGCTGTCAAGCTCATCTGCCTACTTAATTCCGTAGTGCCCTTGGAAATGGGCACCAGACATGGCAAACCACGGCCTGGGTTCCATTTTGCCCCAGGGCACCTTCTAGATCTAACAACCCCGACACGAAAGCCCCCCTCGTCCATCCTCCCTGGTTCACAGCCCCCCACCCTCCTCCCTCTCCTTCGAGCAATTCCCAATGCTCTACAACGTTGGTATATATCATAATGGAGAGGGGGAGGATAAAAAGGGCGGAGGGCATGAAGAAAGGAGGATGAATAGTGCACCACCGTGAGGGTAGCAGGCCGGCACATGCCACTACAAGACTACTAAAAACAACACAATAACACTAAAAATTCAAATAAACCCCAAAACAAATCTAATTAAATAAATAATCTAAACTAAACCAATAACTTTCCAACCCCACCTTGAAGAAAATCAAGTCAATCCCAGCAAGAAGAAAATAAAATGAATGTAAATAAAATCAAATCAGACAATTCAAACTAAAATATACAATAACACATCCCTTCCCCCTCCCCCCCAGTCCTCTGACGACCAGGGAGTAGAGAAAAACAATAAAATAAAATAAAATCACCACCCCCCCAGCTCTCTCATCACCGGAGGGCTCTTTGAAAGGAAAAGACAATATTTCAGCACTCTCACTGCAAAATATTAAAACAAAATATTTCAGAACAAATAGTTCAGCACTCTCAGTGCGGAATATTTCAAAATAAACAATTCCCACTTAAAATATAAAATAACATAACCCTTCCCCCCACCACCAGTCCTCTCACAACCAAGGAATGGAGGAAAACAATAAAGTAAATAAAATGAATGGACACAAGGTCCTCTCTCCACCTCGCTGTCCAGCTCAGAAAAGAAAAAATAAAAGACAAAGAAAATAAAAGTCTTCAATCCACTGGGAAGGAATCAAATTTGTTCACAGGCGAGAATCCATATAAAAAAGCAAATAATCCATGAAAATCAGAAACATCAGGGCTCAGGGCAGACAAATCTATCTCATGACCAAAGAAAGAAACCCCACTCCCTACTGGACACACCACAAGATATGATGAGGCCCAATAAAGCACCCCTGGGCATGCCATACCAGTAGTCCAGCCTGGGAGTCACGAGGGCATAGGACAGTAGCCAACTCCTTGGCAACAAATTCCAATGCCCTCTTCAGACTGCAAATCAAGTAGAGACCCAGCGGTCAGGAAGACTCAAACCAAGTCAGAGTCAGAAAGTCAAAAAAGTCCAAAATAAATGGTAGCCAGAAGCAGGATACAAATCCTGAGCAGCCCAGATAAAGCGCAAACAGAGTAACCGCTAACAGATCCAAAATCCAGGAGAATCTCGTGACAAGTAGGATCCTATAATGTTTCAGCCATAAAACGGCAGATCCCACATTATTCGTTCACTCAAAACTGATGAAAAGGCATTCCAGTGCATCAGATACCAAAAACATCTTCCTCTAATCCACAGAATCTAAGGACAGAGGGTAAGAATTTTAGAAAACAGTCATAAAAACCCCTCACTGATTCCGTGACTACTCCACATGCCACATTCATTGTTAATCCCACCGCTTCACAGTCTGCTTTCCATTCAGATTAAAGTTCGGGCAGCTGATTTAACGAAGCAAATACTCCCCTTGACCACCAAACCCCTATACTAGGTGGGGGGTAAAAGACCGAACTCCAGTTGTAATTTCTTCAAAAACACGTCCAAAATATGATGGAATGGAGGAAAACAAACCAGAACCTCCTTATGTCTAGGCTCCCTAGGGTACATGTTCCCCGATTACACCAGACTCCAATTCCGACTCCACCAAGCCTCCACTGTAACACGAAAGATGCAAACAGCAGACAAAAATAAAAGAAAATAAACGATAAGACAATAATTACCAAGGTTATAACTTAAAACAACGCAGCATAGCAGCAGCACGCTGCACGCCAGCCTAGTGGCCATCTTGTCTCCTCGCGGTTTTAGAAGGATCCTTACCGTGCTTTCCCATTGAGAAAGCACGGTAAAGGATCATTTTCACAGAAACAGAATTCTAAATCAGACTAATCCTATTGTAGTTAATGGGAAAGCATGAGAAATGATCCTTTTTGTTAAACATGATCCTATTTCATGCTAATCCCATTGAATTTAATGGCACTACCTCTTGTACCCAAAGTTCCTGAACAGTTTTTGATTTTGGTCTGAAATTTCAGAGTACAAAGGCTTGCCACACAGATGTGCCTTTTGATGGTTTGGTGAAAAATATTATGTTGCTCTGCAGTTGGGGTGTGGGGAAATCTTGTTTCTTTTCCCATAGGATAACATTGTAATGTGAGGTGTACACAACTGTTTTTTGTCACTCTGCTGTGAAGAAGTGGTTTGCAATTTTGCTCTGAAACTTTCAAGGTGAAAAGGGGATGCTGTACTAATGTGCCTTTTGCTGATTTCATGAAAAAAATATTACCTTGCTCGGGAGTTGTGGGGGGTTACATTTTTCTTGTTTTCCCATAGGATAACATTTTAATGTGAGGAGGACACACATTTTTTTTGTTACTCTGTCGTGAAGAAACGGTTTGCAATTTTGCTCTGAAATTTTCAGGGTACAAAGGGCTTGCCCCACTGCTGTGCCTTTTGCTAGTTTCATGAAATTATATTAATTTGGTGTCAAGTTACACAGGTTTCACATTTCACTGTGTTTTCTATATAATAACATTGCAATGTTAGGTGTTTCTTTGGTGCTGCACACTCACGGAGATGGAAGTGCAGGGTCAGAGGGCGTGTGCTCCACACACAAATTAAGGATACCACTACACTATCTCAAAATTTATGCATGGGTGGGAGCACAGGGCACTGAGAGCCTCCGCGCCCCACAGGAACAAGAGATATGATTATAGTATCTCAAAAATTATGGATGGATGGCAACGTGTGCTACCACATGCAAATATGAATACCATTATGGAGTGATGGGAGCACAGGCCTTATGGATGCATGGTCCTGCCCTCCCATACCCAAATAATCATAGCATTATGGAGTGATGGTAGTGCAGGGCGCAGAGGAACTGCGCTCCCACAGGGAAATAAGGATACAATTACAATCTCTCAAAATTATGGATGCATGGGGGCCCTGTGCTTTCACAAGTAAATAAGGCAATGATTATTCTATCTCAAAAAGAAAGGAAATTAGTTGCAAAAAACTTCATTAATGCATCAGTTAGGGTTCCACCGACAAAAGTTGGAAAATGTGGTATTAGGGTTTCCAACCCTAACAGCCCACCCAAGGGAACAAATAAGGGGAGTAAAGGAGTATTTTACTACCATTTTTGACTGAAATACTCCCACTTTTGGATTTTAGGAATTTGTTTCCCACCCTGCAAATTTACAATATGATATGTAACCCCTACAAATGGGGTTCCTAAATTGTCTTCCTGGGTTGTTTAAATACCTGCTGCCAGGCAGGTGATCTGTGTTCTAACAGCTTTAAAAGTGTTTGCATGCAAGTGCCCTGTTAGCCTCCGTGCCTGTCTTTTTAAGAGGCATAATTTTCATGGGTTATAATTAATCTGGGTGATCGAAATAGTTTCTAGGCTCGAGTCCCGGCCAATAATAAGACGGTTTATCTCTGCCATTGCTAATTGCTTAGGGAAGCTTTAATAAGACCTGTGATTATTTACTGCTTATCTACTTTAGTAATAATAATAATAATATTGTAGTTTGTCTAACCTGCCTTCCTTTATGGCATGGACTTTCTGTTAGTCACCACCATCTTGGTTCTTTACTGCCAGTTTGGACTAATCAGTACCTTTGGGGACCCTAAATGGAGCCTGTCCCCAGAGGTCTTGTGGGAGTGAATTTCTGTAGGAAATACAGTTTTTACTGTTTGGTGCCTAAATAGACCTGGAGGGGAGCCCTTGTTGTGACAGACAGACAGATGGATCAACCAACCAAACCTTTGGATCACTGGAAGTCCCAGAGCTGCCTGCAGCAGTGAGTCAGTGTGTAGCTGGAGTTGAGAGAGTGAACAGCTCAAGTCATCTGGGCAGCTGCTCCTGCGTGGTGCACAGGGACATCAGCGGAAGGCTGTGTCTGGCCTGCTTGCTACTATCTTCCCAAGGGAAGAGACCTTGAGTTTGAAATCAGACTTTATCCAAATAGCAGCTTTTGCGATCATAACCTGAATTGTGACAAAGTGAATTTGCCTGGTGTGGACCGAAGATTTGCCTTGATGCTACGATCTGTCGGGACTTGAGATAATCAAGTAGAGTTTATGGTTTGGCGAGAGATACTGTCAATTGCAACTGGACAGTCATCCGAACTGTGGTATTTGCCTATCCTTTACTATAATTATGCTGAATGGGCAGTGTGGGTTGCGATTTGGTTCCCACATTGCTTGAATGTGTCATGCTAGCTGGAAGCTGTATCCAGCTACTTTACTGGACTGTATCCAATTCATTCACCTGGTCTGGGCCTCATCATCTTCACCTAGATTGCGCCACACTGCAGAGTTATACCCGACAAGAGACCTGTCTGGGATTTGCCTCTGCTCAACACCAACAAACAGAAACGACACCACGGTGCATTGTGTGGGCCCTGCTTCTCCTGGCAACAAAGCTCAAATCAAAGTGTCTCACCTGTTTTAATTGTTCTGATTGATCCTTATGAACTGAGCCCTCCGGCTCTGGAATACAAATTGTGGGTTAAAGTGCATGTTGTGTTTTTCCTTCCTAAGGGCCCCAACAACAGCTGCAATGCTGGCTACCCCAGGCAATGCTTCAGGCTAGCCTGCAGACCAACTGAGTACCAAGAGTGTGTGCGACTGTGCTAGAGGGACTCTTAGAGGCATGCATGCTTAGCCTGATTAAATCAGAACCAAAATCAAACACCACATTACTGCTCCTCCCTTGTTCATGACCCCCAATTAATCAGATCTAAATCTGTTGGCATTTAAACTGTCTGTGGTGTACCTTTGTGGTGGGGATACTATGTTGCTATTGCCCTTCTCCATTGCAGGTCTTATTTTATAGGGTCAGTGCAGCTGATCCAGCCATGGTGGTAAGTGCACCAACTGTGGGGTTAACATTGCATTCTGGTGTTAATTGTGACTGTGTTTTTGCTGACCAATATAGGCCACTAGAGGGGATAGAGGGGGTTATCAATGTCCCGGTGGGCTGTACCCAGGGCAACTATGCTACCACTAACCCTGTCCTCTAGGTGGAGGCACCTGTTCACAGAACTCAGGCCCCTCAACCTGCGCCTAGTCACGCTGGCAGGGGTAGTATCCCTTGGGGTAGCGCCTCCTTGGGGTTACAGATACATACGTACAAAGTTGGCAGTACCATGCGATGCTAGCAGCCATGGCACTACACTGGAGGGGACAGGAATTGCTCCCTGGCTGGTTAGATGGACTGTTGCAACATGACAGTGTTAAAAATAAGGTCACATTATGACTCCACAGCAGTATTAGACAGTCAGTTATTGCAGGCATCCAGTGGGATTTAAACTTGGTTTAGACATGGGGAGTACGGGATGGGTCAGTGGATGACAGTAATACCATTTGGATGAAAATACTACCAGGTGTAAGAAGGTAGTAGTAAATACTTCTGAGTCCTAAAAATGATCTGGACCACTAAAGCCACCACCATTGTGCAGACAGAAACAGGCGCGAGGGGGACTTCCGGTTTTGGCCCCGATTGGAATGGCTGCTTAGGGAGCTTGCTGACTCAATCACCTCATCTAATCCCCCTCTAATATTATAATTCAAAACTATCAGAAAAGCTAAAAAAAATGAATAAGAGGGGGACTAAAGGATCGGAACCACTGAAGACCCGAAAGATGGACAACTTCATACTGGATGCTGAAAGATCCGAATTGTAGGCCTATGAGTCAGATTCTACGTCGGTACAGCAGGCCCAGACCCCAGTTAAAACTACTGCCTCACACACACCTAAGGGCAAACCCAACAAAAAAATACTATTAGATACGATTTACCATGAACTATGTGCGTTTCGAGCAGATATAAAAAGTCTATACGGCGAAATGAGGAAGGATATTACCTCTTTGGAGCAACGAGCCAACGATACCGAACGCCAATTGACTGCTAATGGAAAACAGAGTGGACGACATGGAGACTTTAATTAAACAATTACAGGATCAGCAAGAAATACCAGCTGCACACCAGGAAGATGCGGAGAACCGAGCGTGGCGTAAAAACATACACCTTTACTGCATACCAGAGGGAGTAGAAGGAGGAAAAATAAAAGAGTTCACCATAAATTTGCTCCAAAAAAACCTTGATCTCCCGGATACCATGCCTTTAGATATTGAGCGTGTTCACAGGGCTCTTGCACCTAAGCCCACTTCGCCAAATGCCAGCCCACGCTCAATTATTGTCCACTTCAACAATTATGCACTTAAGGAGCAAGTGTTGCTGACCGCATGGCGAAAGCAAGAAATCTATTGCGGCCAAACCAGATATTATATGGAGCACGACTATGCACCCCAGACCATGAAACTGCGCAGAGCTTACCTTCCCTTACTACCTACGCTGAAAGCTCAAGGAATAAGGTTCACCACGCCCTATCCAGCTAAGCTGGTGGTCTTTCTGTCGGGGGGAAACAAGAATATTCTTCGGCTGCTGAAGCGAGAGAGGCGCTGTCGACCAAAGGTTTCGTCTTTCCAGACAGAACACGTACTTTCCCTCCGCAACCACTGAGATGGCAGAACACCCACAGACAAGCGACGATCAAGTAGACGAGAGAGAATAAACCCACTGCTGCAGACCCCACACGGAGTCTGGCTGAATTTAGAAGGGAGACTGCGACCCTGAAAAACACCTGAACAACGAGGGTCATCTACAATTTCAAACACACTAAGACTGAGGTAACGAACCAAGGGTATACTTGGGGAGGGGGGGGGCAGGAGAACAAGGATGACTCTGTTTCTTCTAGACATCCCGACCCTAGTCCGAGTAAGTATCACACACTTACCCCTCTTGTTTTTGGGGAGACCTTAGGTCGCTTGTTGCCTTTTCAAGAGACATCTCATCTTGATCACCCCATACCCCTAACCTGAATACTGATCCATGTCTCAAGGTTCTGCACTACGGAGTACAAGGCATCTGCTGGACACAGAGATTTGGGCTTTCCTCGATTTGAACAGCATAAACTGAGGAACGTTACAGGACTTCTGTGGGTTTTTTTTTGTTTTGTTTTCCCTCTATCTCTCAGAATACATATGGGTACAAGCACACGTGGTTTGTTCAGATGTGACTTTCTTGAGAGCGTACTGCACTCGAATGGTCAATCTCATATTTTAACGGTATGCTGTTTTAGCCACTTATTTAGCTATATTTCAGCTCATATGTGGTTTAATCGAACTAAATGATTAATAAAGATGAGGGGGTTAGAGGATGTGGACTAATGAGCTCTCTGACCACCATTTTCTACTACAGGGTGTTTTTCACCCAGGTGACCCTTTTGAGTTTTTTCCTTAACCTTACTGATTTATTTTGGAGCCTAATAGGCTCGGAGGGGACCAGGGAACTCATACTTGGACCTAACCCCGATCTGAGATGAAGCTCAACTGCACGAAGCTTTCTCAGCTTGCATAGGGAAATGGAAACCAATTTCCCCTACCTTGGAAGTGATTTTCAGTTTTGGTTCAAATGTTACTATTGCTCGAAAGAGCAACATGTTTAAAAGTTTTTTTCAATGTTTTGTTTACTTCCTTAACCTATGCCTAGCTCTGTTGACAAGGCAGCTACGCTTATGCAACTTTTTATATGCCATACTAGTTCAACACTTTCTATATGAAATAGTTAATAGTGACAGGGAAACATTATGTTATAACATTCAAAGAGATATGGAAGCAGAAGTGTCATGATAGAACTCATCTGCTGAGCTATGATTCACCTAATTTTTGGATATGAAGCAGTGGGGAAGAGGGAAGAGAGGAGAGTGGTGATTATCTCAGAGATGTACAATTCTTGATATTGATAATGGCTGATACTGCATGTATTTTATCATTTACTGTTAATGGTGTGCACAACCCGATAAAGCATAAGCCATTATTGAACTATTTTAAGAAAACTAAAGCAGGCATCATCCTGCTTCAGGAGATGCACTTATCACATACTGAACATTCTAAATTTGGGTCACTGGGGTTCCAAGAGGTTACTGCCTCCTCGCATACATCAGGGAGAAGGCGAGGTACTGCAATCTTGGTACCGCATGGGGTACATTTTCAGATCTAGAAGCAACTCACGGATAAGGAGGGGAACTATGCAATACTGGTGGGCCAACTTTATTCGGTGCAGGTTACTGTTGCATCAGTGTATTTCCCTCCAGCCAGCACACCTCAAAGGGTGCAAAGATTCTTTGATTAATTCCTAATGATGGCTGAGGGTCACTGTATAATTGGAGGGGATCTCAATGTAACATTAAATATGAATCTAGACACTTCCACTCCCTCTAGATACAGGGCCTCAGCGCTTCAAAAGTATTTGTGGCGTACTCTCCCCTACCCTAGGTCTGACAGACCTAGAACCACCTTGAAAATGAGCTTGCTCAATGGTGTTTATGCCTGGTTAAATAAAGTGATTGATTGATTGATTGACATTTGGAGACATTTTTTCCCCTCTATTAGAGCTTATACGCATTATGCCTCAAAAACAAATACATCAGCACAATTGGACTATTTTTTGTCATCTGTGGAGCATTTGGAATCAATTAAGGATACTTCCATAGAGACCTCGATTTTGTTGGACCATTCCCCTCTATTTTTAAAAATTGAGGTTACTAGACCAAAAAAAACAGGCATTTTGGAGATTGAATTTACTTCAAGATACAGAGTTCCTACTAATGATTAAAAAGCAGATCCCACTTATAATAAGGGAAAATACCCCTTCTTACACATCAGCGTCTATGGAGTGGGATACACTTAAATCTGTACTAAGGGGGGAAATTATAAAATACTCGGCCCATCAAAAAAGAAAGAGGGAATCTTAGGGAAAGAATGAGAGGATACTCTAGCTAAACTACAAAAGCAACTTTATCTAGGAGACTTATCAGTCAAACCTCAACACTGGCTATGAAACAAAAACTTCAGAGGTTAGCTGATCAAAAAATTGAACAGCAACTATACCATTTAAAACCCATTCAACAAGAAGGAGGCCCCAGGGGAGCCAGACATTTGGCTAGGCGACTGAGAGGTGCCAGACAGAGGGGTAATAGTCACCAAAATATATGACCATAAGACTAAATGGTTATTGCTGCAGCCTAGAGAGATTAGGCAGGCTATGGCTGACTTTTATCACACTTTATACTCGGAAGAAACTCCCCCCTCCCCCCAACAGATAGCCGAATGTCTACAAGCCTCTCCACTACCACGGCTCTCCACCCAGCAAGCAGAATCCCTCCTTCGGACCATTACAGGAGAGGAAATAAAAGCTATCCTTAAGTTAACTAAATCTCAAAAAGCCCTGGGTCCCAATGGCTACCCAAACGACTTTTATAACAGATTCCAAAACGTGCTTATCCCTGTAATGCTGTCAGCCTATAGAGAGATACAAGAAGGAACACCACCCCCCTCTTCTTGGAGATATGCTGAAATTGTGGCAATCCCAAAGCCTGGAAAATATAGTACTTTGATGTCCTCTTACCGTTCGATTTCAAAACTAAACTGTGACTACAAAATTTTTATGTCAATTTTAGCCCATAGAATAGACAATTTTCTACCCCAGCTCGTTGACCCAGATCAGGTAGGATTTATTAGGAGACATCAAGCACACGATGCAGTACGCAGAGTACTACTGCTCACTGAATATGCGATAAAAAGAGAAATACCTTTAGTCCTTCTTGGCCTTGATGCCGAGAAGGCAGTATGGCGCAGTGGTTTAAGGCTCCGAGCTGCAAATCTGGAGACCTGGGTTTGAATCCCACAGCCCCCACTTGCATACTGTGTGACCCTGAGCAAGTCACTTAACTTCCTCGTGCTCCCAGGTTGCACCTGTAAACAAGCTTTCAGCTTAGTGTGTCTCACCTGGTTAAATAATTGGAAAAAAAAAAAAAGGCTTTTGATAGGGTGTTGTGGCTCTTTTTGGGCCACACTAAGGAAACTTGCTTTTCGGAGAGATTTATTTCCCAGATCCAGGCCATGTATTCCTCCCCTGTAACATATCTTAAATTAGACGCCGTTTTCCGCTTTTTAGAGGATCAGACAAGGCTGCTCATTATCCCTCTACTTTTTGCACTATATCTGGAACCCTAGCTGCTAATATTAGAAAACACACTAACATGAGGGAGATCCCGTGAGAGATGAAGACAATATAAACTCACCCTTTGCAGACATCCTGCTTTCTCTAACTCGCCTGAAACCTCTGTGCAGCGGTTTGGAATCAACTGGATTTGTTTGGTAAGTTTCAGGATATCAAATAAATAATTCTAAGACAGAAGTGCTTAACCGCCTTAGCCTTCACCTGATCTAAAAAAGCATTCCCATTTCGTTGGCACAGAGTAGAGATAAGGTATCTGGGTATAAAATTCCCTATAATATGAAGCATCTGGAGCTGGTGAATTTCGACCCAATATCCCAACAGATCACGGCAGACTTGTCCAAGTGGTCACAATTATACCTAGGAATTTTTAATTGTGCAGAAACTATACAACAAAATATTCTACCACGGCTGCTTTTCTTCTTGCAAACCCTTCCAATTACTCCTTCTGAGATTTACTTCAGATCCTGGGATAAGCTTATCTCCAGATTTATTTGGGGGGTGGGACACCACAAGTGAAATTTACTTTACTACAACATCCTAGGGCACAGGGGGGCCCTGGGCATTCCTAATTGAAAAGATTATGCACTTGCCGCACAAACACGCATAGCCCTCTTACATGCATCTATCTCTTACATGGCATATTGGAAAGATATAGAGGTGATTATTAATGGATTGTAGCCATTTTATCCATACCTGATGGGAACCCCCCCACCACCACCCAAGATGTGTACCCATAACACACTTTCTAAAAATTACAGGAGAATTTTTCAAGTCCTCGATGTACTTAACCAGATATATTTTATCCATATCTGAGAGATATTATGTAACAGCTATGGCTTATGATTCAAACCTTAGCACTCTCAATTAAAAATTCACTAAGAGAATGGAAACAATACTCCTATGCTTTGTCTTTCAGATGGTGGGTCCTGAAATTTACTCCTATTCCTATTTACAGTCTATATATAAGTTACCTTCAAAATATTACTCGATTTATTTAGTACTTAAGGAAAAGCTTTCTCCTTTGGAAGATGCGTTAGTTGGAATAGGGAAATCCCCCTCGAGATTGGTGTCGCTTATTACCCTACACTTAAGAGGGGAAACTTCAGAACATATTTTCAGTAGCCTTTATAAAGCACTACAGCAATATAAAAGAGATGATTTAGAGGTGGTCAGACAGAGATAGACTAAGGATTTAGACTCCACAATTGATGTAGAGAGGTGGCAACAAGCGACCCTCACTTATTCTAAAATTACCCCCACAACATACTAGAGGGAGTTTGCGTGGAAGATAAGAGTACACTTTTTTTAAGACTCTAGATATCATTGCTAAGATCCAGGGACCAGAGCAGGGATCCTGTTGGAGAAAATGCAGGTGCCTGAGAGCAAGTAATGCACACATATTTTGGTACTGTCCTCAGCTTAAGGGATACTGGAATGAAACTATTGCGGAACTGTCAGACATATTTGGCATATTAGAATGGTGTACACCAGCCTTCATCTTAACTGACACTCCATCTGGAATTAAAATAAATTGGAAGCAATATAAAGTGGTTACCCTTTTGGTTTTAATCACCAAGAATGTACTTACTAGACTCTGGCTCTCTGACAGAATTCCTACTAAAGAGGCTTGGAAAGATCTGACTTATGAGGTATATAACTTAGAGCGCACTTCAGCCAGGTTGAATAGAAAATGTTGACAATAAATGGAGGTTGTGAACCCTCTTATCTATTGGAACATTACCGGAATTTGTTCCATGAGGAGCTAAGTTTCCAAAATAATTCACTGCCCCATAACATGAGACAAACCCTTCTGTTAGATACTGTTATGTGTAGGAAGAGGTCCCGAGTCTCAACAGAAATAATTTGAGTGAACAGGGTAAGTGGTGTCTTTTGACGATACAGGGTACAGATGATAAATTTGACAATACTGGAAGGTAAAGAACTGCTTCTCTCTTAAGGATGACAAGTTCTTGATATTATTAATATTAACCATACCATGTATTAGATGTATAAGATGTACTTCCTGTACTATATAATGTATGGTTCTGTATTATGTAAAAATACAAAATAAAAAATAAAAGAAACAGGCGTGAGGGTGTGCCTTGGTGTTGTCAACCCTAATGCTCACTCCATTCTTCTATACTGTAACCATCCCAGCATACTTACACATGGAATGGGAGAGCATTAGGGGTTGACAACCCCAAGGCACAGCCCCACACCTGTTGCTACCTGCACAGTGGGGTGGGGTGTTAGGGTTGGAAACATATCACATTTCCCACCTTTTGTCGTGGAACCCTAACTGATGCATTAACTAAATTTATATATATATATATATATATATATATAATATTTCATATGGTTGGTATGTAGGAAAAGGCATGACCAACAACTGCCAGATTCACAAAATTTTACCCAGAACATAAAATAGAGCAGAACACGCCACCTGTCACACAAGCAAGTTAAAAAAAAAAAATAAAACACACACACACACACACACACACACATATACCTGCCCATGCTGCAGGGCAGCATGAGACTGCATGTCATGCTGGTGACCCTGGTTCACAACCAAATCCTGGAACAGCATACATAAATGATGGCTGGAAGGAAGTCTCTCATAATGGAGGGGCATGTACTTGGTGTACCGCTCCTATATCAATGCCTAGACACAGATTCTGGAGTAGAGAAGCAGCATATTAAAACTCTGCTGGTGGCTGGCCCAATAGCATGGAGGATTGAGGTGCTGGATGCCACACCAGCAACCTGAATTTGGGAGTGGACTAGGATTGCCAAGAGTTGGCCAGCAAGTAAG
The DNA here is from genome assembly GCA_016271365.2 of Neoceratodus forsteri. Taxonomy (NCBI): domain Eukaryota; kingdom Metazoa; phylum Chordata; order Ceratodontiformes; family Ceratodontidae; genus Neoceratodus; species Neoceratodus forsteri. The sequence continues at coordinate 1,631,332,932 of CM057453.1, forward strand.
AGGACCGAGTATCCAGGGAAGAGCTCTGCTCTCTCGGGGAGGAGGGACATGGTACCCAATGCAAGCTAGGCTCCTAGTGACAGCTGGGGTCAAGGCAGCCAAGGCCCACTGCACAGGGGACACGGCGACTGGCGACCGCTGAAGTCCTGTGCACAGGAGCGTGCACAGGGCCATCTTAGGCAACACTGCATACCTGGTCCCCTGGGGAAAAAAAAAAAACAGAGGAGGAAATGCCAGTTCCCAGTCAAGATGGCCATTTCCAGCCACTTGCGGACCCTGTGCCCAGAGAACATCTAGGCCAGGCAGCAGAAACATGAGCGTAAGTCCCAGAGGAAAGCCAGAGTAATGGGGCTGAGGGCGACTGGCCGACCTGGGGACTCATTCAGGGGGAGAAAAATAGATTTACTGCAAAAAACCTTGCCAGTGAAATTGATGCAAAGACGGGATCTTCAGGCTACTAGTCTCAAGCTTTGCCTCAATTTTGCTTGGAGAAGGTTTTTTTTTAACCCTTGAATTTCAGCCAATTGGGTAAAACTACTCAGCAGGACACCATCAATCAATCAATCAATCAAATCTTTATTTATCCAGGCGATCACCATTGAGCAAGCTCATTTACAAGGTGGACCTGCTGTGGTCAAGTACAAGTATACATACATACATACGTACAGTAAAACACAGGCTACAAGGTGAGAATCAGGATACAAAACAATCATACAGCAAACATGTTAGATGCAATATATACATTCCAATTGTTCACAGAGCTCCTACATGAGAATCATAACCTTTATGCAGTATTTACAACCTTCAAGTACACAGAGTTGAGTTATCATGAGTATTATTGCCTACATGGAAGGGTACAATTATTTTCATTTCAGCCCTCATTAACTGATTAAATGCTTAGGTGCACCATAATTCATTCATAATTCTGAATTGTATAGTGCAGAGAGACTGACAGCTCCAACGAGGGTATGCATTTCATTTTGACCAGCACCCCATATATCCTTTTAACTTTGGGAACTCGGAAGGAAGGAAGTGGGTGGGTTGGGCAGACTGAATTATGGGGGTGATGGGACATGGTGGGGGTGGTCACTTGTTTGGAGTGGGTAGGTGGGATGGGATTTTGTACGGCAATGATGGTTGCATTAAATTAATCAGCCTGGGGTGTACAATACTCCACTGTCAAATGTAACTGGGCAAGTCTTCTGGTTCTTACAGAGGGGCTGCCCTGAGGAACAAAATTCCACCAAATGTACGTGAAACTGGTCAATTGATTTACTTCTCACAATTGAATAAGTGGTGCCTGAATTGGTCTAGTAGTCTCTCTCACTGTAGTGAATGTGATGCTTGTTGAATTTCAACTATTCTGTATGTTTGATATTTTGTACTGTCCTATTTATAGTGTTTTTGATATTTGTATTTTTGTACTGTAACTGATGCCTGTTGCTCTAATACATTAGGACTTAATTGAAAATAAGCTATGCTCAATTGAATGTTTTTTTCCCTTATTCTGATGAATAAAAAAGATTTACTACTAATACATCTGATTCACCAGGACTGTGGTGAGGAGCCAGGTTTTAGCAGGGGGCTGGGTGGAGAGATGTCTAGAATGATTTGGGAGGTGGATGAAATATGCACAGTGAGGAAGGGGGCAGATTCGAAGTATTAAAAAGGAGGACTTAAAACTAAGTGCACACTTCACATAGTTCTTCACCGAAGAGTGCCACTACATGTAGACTTTGCGGGTGAAGAAAGCACTTCACTAAGTGAAAAAGTAAGTGAGTAGTGTCACAAACCCACTCAGCAGGTCAGGCCCTCTACTCCCAAAGTGCCAACCTCCGAGCGCAGTCTTGTCAACAGTTTAACAGAAAAAGGTAACCCTCTTGTCTGTTTTGTGAGTTCAGATCAACCTTTGGTCTCAAGTCTTGGAGAGATTCAGACTGTTAACCTATTGCTAGCGTACTCAATGTATAGGCTCAGATATTTCTGTCTTCGGGGGGCCAGATATCTTTGCCTAGGGGCACCTAACCAGGTATACAGAGATGAACCCTTAAAAACGTTAATAAAGACCTCAGATTTAAAACGCTTCTCATTCCAGTTTGGTACCACCATTCAAGCTTATGTTTAGTATCTGCAATAACCATATACTTTTCTTACAACTAAAAAGAAGTCAAAGACAGACCAAGTAAGTTCTAAAAAGAATTTTGCTAAAATAGTTAAAAATATGTAAAACACAAAATACTGAACTCTTATATCACAAGACATACAAATCTTTTAGAAGAACAAGGTTTAAACAGTGCAAATTCCTACTTACAATACTAAGATTTGACTCTCTTTCTAACTACCTGTTTACAAGTGCTCCAAAGATGTTTTCTTAGTCAGAGTCTAGGTAAAAGTGTGTCTACGTAAAACAGAATATTCCTTAACAACTGTATTGGCCAACCCCTTTTTTTGTGTGAGGTCAGCTAGCTCCTCCTCTGTCAGATTATATATAAGAAAATATATATCTCATACAAAAACAGGATGTCTTTTTTTGAAAGTATTACATTTTGCAACTTCAGCATAATTCGTGTCCTTCAAATGACACTTCTTTTGATCTCATAATAAGCTTCCTCCTTCCAAGACATGAAAGCATCTTTATGATTTTCGCACTTCTATATAATAACCTGGGTTTTCCTTCCAACGTCATAAAATGGATATGTTATAGCAACTACGGTTGTAATTAACTCAGACAAACAGGATCCTTGATTAAAGCCTTACATGTAACACATTGTCTCTAAAACCTGAGTGTGTGCGAGATGCATGCTGTGTCAGTATTTTCTCAGGCTTGCATCTTTCAGCTGAAACCTGGGGGTGAGGTAATTCTAAGAGCATCAGATTTTCAGCAGTGACAGTCAGTAATACATCTCAAATTAAAAAAAATGATACAGCACTCAGAACTGGCTGTCTGCATCACAAGTAGCACTTTCAACAACTCAACTTTGGAGCGGCGTGTCAGGCAGTACCTGGTCACCCCATAGGGTACATTGCAAGTGTACTCAATAAAAGCAGGGGGTGCGCAGCAGTACACAAAAGTATAAAATACCCACTGGCTGCGGGGTGACAGAGTCAGCCAATCGATTCCCATACTTAATGGGCCAGTCAACCACATGACCTCTCCCCCTCCCCGACTCCATGCACTCTGATCTATTACTACCTGAAATAGGCATTGGCCCAGCTGGAAGTACCACCTCAAGGGACAAGCTAAAGCAATGATTTTACCGGAGGAAGTCGGTGGCAAGTACACCGAGTTCCAAGGTAGGCAGCAACCGGAAGCCAAAAATAGAATAATGACATTAAAATTATGACTTTCAGAGTACCACTGGTACTGTAGTGAAAGTCCACTGTTCAAAGATTTTGATATCCTACTGTACTTTAACACATACATGTATAATACAAAGGATTTAACACATACAGGTATATATATATTTTTTTTTTTAGTTTTTTTTTTATTTGTAATTTGTTAACCAGGTAGAACCCAAAAGCACTAGATGCTCATTTGCAAGGTGGAAGTAGAGATGTAAACACTAGAAACGATACAGAATAAGTATGCAATACATCCATGTACACAGTAATTAGGTGACATTACACTTGCACACAGACAAGTCCAAACAGCATTTTTTAACACCATTTTAAACATATTCTGTGAATCGACACGAGTGTAATGAAGCAGGTGAATTATTCCTGAATGTAATGGCTTTATAAATAAATGAATGCTGGTCCAGGGAAGAATGGAAAAGGGGGGATCTTATGAGTATGAGCAGATCTAGTACTCGGGGAGCCAGAGTTGGGGCTAGTATCGGCCACAAACAAAATCTAATCAGGGTTTTTTGGAAATGTCTAAGACTGATGAGAGTAAAATAAGTAATGCTCGAGTCAAAAGAAGGCCAGCCAATGTGTAAAGAGTGCAGTGATGAGAAAATCTGGGGCTGGAGGCAGCAAATCTGCATATGAAATTGTACAGAACTTCAACTCCTCGTACGTCAGTGGCATTCGTAATGGTGCAGACTGGAAGCCCCTAGTCCACTAATGGCAGAAATAGGGACTGAGCTAAAACTATCTTAGAGTGAGTGAACAAACAATTTTTTTAGCCTACAAAGCAGACCATGGTGAGCGTGTACAGGGTGTACTGACAACCAGTGAAGAGATATGTACTTTAAACAAGAGAGTCTGGTCTATAGTAAAACCAAGATACATAATAGTCTCCACTCTCTCAACAAAGGTGCCGCTGTAATCTTTAATCAAGTCAGGGGAGGGGGTAAAGCCTTCAATTTTTTTTTATTTCTGTTTATGACCCCTTCTCTCCAGCCCCTCCTAACTCTCAGGAATTCCAGGCATCGTCAATCACCCTGCCATGGCCCTCAACCTCCATGAAGCCTTAGATGTACCCCCAGATCGGGACAGAGTTGTACCCCTGAACTTCATCAAAGTTTTATTGGCGGGGGGGGGTCCTCCATGCTTCCTCCCATCTCCTGAGGACATCACATGCTGCGACATCAAGGTATGCTCCCACACACTGTGCGAATGTCAACATGCTGATGTCAGTGATGTTCCCATCCTCCCCTCGGTCCTCCCAGCCACACTACTGCCTGGGGTCACCAAGGTGGCAGTATCGGGCAGAGGATGGAACCCTCCCTTCCTTCCCAGAGGAAGAAAGCATCCCTGGGACACTCGAGCCTCCTCCCTACAGCCAGCTAACAATAACCTGAGCTCATTTCTGAACCTGGCTTGCCAGTGTAGTGCTACCAAAGCGCCAACTGGCCGGCTTTTAATGTTTTATTTGTTCTAAAGTGTATACACTTGGTTTTACCAATGTAACCCCCGTGCCAAATCAGGGGCTTACCTGCCTCCTTTTAGCTCCTGTCTCAGCCTGCTCTTCATGAGCGTTTCTAGGAATAACCTGCATTTTTTTTTGTTCCTTGGTCCGGGCCCAATCTTCTCTGTCCCTGGTGCCCCTGTAGCCAGCCTACAGTGTAAATACAGCCCTGTGGGGCTTTCTAAGTTCGAACTGCGATCGCCTGCTCAGCCATGAACTTTGGTGCAGCAGGGATCGCGCAGGCATCAGCGGCGCCTTTGATCTTCGACTGCCAGCAATTGTGGTTGAAACGGAGAGTGTTCCGACGGTCCCGGGATCCCCATGTGGTAAGTGGGACCCGGTGACCACAGAGAGGACCCTGAGATCTGCAAAGTGTTTTCGGTTGGGGCTCATGAATATTAATAAGCTAGAGCCCCAATCTCATAAATATGTATGAGAGTCATGTTCTGCCCTTGTGGAAGCTTGTCCTCGGCTGCGGCCGATAGGGGGAGAAAAAAATGTTTTAAATAGTGCAACTGCAAAGTATGTTTGGGGTGAAATGTGTTGCAAGGGGAAGGTGTATTAAATGAAATAAAATGCTCTACCCTGGCTGCACCAGACTAACCTTGGTACTCAGATAAAAACAGCCTGTCTGCTGCTGCATGTCAGGCAGCTAAAATATCGTCAGCAGTGACAGGAAAATGGACTGAGCAATTTAACTAACCTGTACAGCGACAGCAAGTACACGATCAGGGCTAATGGACTGTAGGGCACTGGGGCAAATATTTTCTTCCTTCTGGCTCCACCAGGACTTTGTTTGAGACTGTACCTAATCTGGTTAAAGGACAGTGGCTTAAGCAGCCATTGCAAGCAGCCACAGCCAATCGAAAAGCCAGGATAACAAAGCCAGGACTTATGGGACATTAGCCAAAGCTCATGGGAAAATACCAAGTACTCATGGGGAACTGCAGGGACCTCATTTCAGGTGCCAAAACAACAAACCAGCAGTGCACTGAGTGAGGTTCATGCATAATTCATTTTCTTGATTGACAGGCCCTCCAGCCAATCGGAGGCCAGTTATCCAAAAGCTTCAGCCAATCAGGAGCCTCAGGAGAACCCTATAGAAGACTGTGTTTTTCAGCATTTTGCTAGATTCGAGGGGGAGAGAGAGAGAGAGAGAGCAATAGTGAGGGAGATTTGAGTGAGTGGGAACCCCATGGGGGTGGAGGCTCTGGCCCCCCCGACGTGCAGCCAAGCCTGGAGATCCAGCAAATCCATTCCATCCAGGTGGGGGTTTTGCCTTCTTTAGTAGTTTAGAGTTAAAGTTATTTAGTTTTTGTAGTTGTGCTAGCCTGGGGGTTGCAAAAAGGTCCCCCAGGTACTAGCCCTCCCTTCCACGTCGGGTGAAGATGTGGACCTGAACCCAGATGATATCAAGCAACTGTGAGAGAGCTGAAAATCCTCAGTTGTGAGAGAACTGAAGCACTCGGGAGCCTTCATTGCAGAAGACTGACCGTGAGGCACCTGAGTGAGTACTCTTGTACCCCACGGTGCAAGAAAGAAAGAAAGAAAGAAATCTTGCCAAATTGGAACAGCATTGCCCAAGTAACTGTTCAACTGAAGATCATTCTTTGGTTTGCACCCTGCAGCTGCGTATTACCTTAGCCCAGAGTGGGTGGACCTCTACTGAATTGTTTCTGCTAATTTGTGACTGTCCATTGGGTCAGCACCCTACTGCTGCATATAACCTTAGCCCAGCGGGGGTGGACCCCATATTAAAACTGTTGCTGTTCATGTCTGTTTTGAGGGAACCCACTGTGAGCCCAGGAGAGACTAGTAAATGTGCTGATATGTACTTGTGCTAATCATCTGGTTGAGTTGTCCCGTGATGCTGCCAGCCATAGCCGCACTTCCACATTAACAGACTGAGACCCCGAAGTTAACTCGGACTGTCCTATATAACCTGGATACAACAGCTTTCCACCTAGTTCAATGTAACCAGGGTGGCCCTCCTGGCCCTGGTGGAGGGCGTTCCCTTTCTGTGACTGTACTTGATTATGTCACGAAATATAAATGTACTGGATATGACAAACATATAAATGTGCTGAGTATTCAGGATTGCCAATCCAAGTTTCAACCAACGTAACCAGCTGGTTACCTCCACCTGAATTGTTCAGTCTGCTACATGCAGGGCAACCCCTGCTCTACTGCTAACCACAGGGCAACCCCTGTACTTCTGCTAACAGTTTGAAGTTGTCTGTTAAAATGTCTTAAAGTTAAAAAATACTTTCCTCTTCCAAATCAATGTTGGCCCACGCCACAGCTGCAATGTCCACAAGGCCTGCAACCATGCAGGACTTTGGTAACTGGGTACCCAGGGTAAAGTGTGACACTGCAGGGTTTCATGCAAGTCAGGGAACTGGTACCAGTGGTGGGGGTTAATGCCATGTGTAGCATCAGATTAGCAGTATGCTGCTAGAGAGCCAGGGCTCTGGGTTTCATTCTGTTGGTGTACTGCGATTCTTTTTCTGCTGATAACTGGTATCTGCCAATCTACCCAGCTGGAGAGTTTCACCAGCAATTCCAAATACCAATCTATTGAATATTTTGTAAATATCATCAGTGCATAACCTCTATTCCTTGTGTTTCCCCATTCCTAACCCCCATACCCCCTAAATATTGTTATTGTGTTTGCTACTTATGGTGTCGTGAGCATATTATTAGAGAGAGTCTTTAATTACAAAAATGTCTGAAACGTAGGGAGTGGTCTATTGGATCATGTGTTGGGGTGGCAAATGGTAATAGTGGGTGGTATGACATCCCAGAGGGCTATACCAGGTAACAGCTAGCCCACTTAAAAGCTATACTGTGGGTGGTGGCACTGTGCATTATGAAACTTAATGAAAAAGAACCAGTCTAAAGTAAGTTCTAGGAACCCAGGCCCCTCAACTTTGTTTAGACCAGGCAAGGCAGGGTGTAACTCTAGAAGTAGCGCCTCCTAGGGTTACACCAACATTCAGTAGAAGACCTTTATTCTCATTCAGCCACAGGTGGCCATTTTGAGTAAGGTTAAGCATAGAACCTTTAGAGACTCATATTTACGCTATGGGGCTGAAAATTAATAAACATTTTTGTATCAATTCAAAGTCAGGCTGCAAATATCTGCTTGTGTCACTGACGTTAGATATCCTTCTGTATAAAGCAACATCATCCACATACATGATAATACGGGATTCAGAGCCATGCAAAATATCAGCTAGATCGTTCAAGAAAACACTGAACAAAACAGGCCCTAGCACTGATCCCTGCGATACTCCAGTAGTGATTTTGATAAATGGAGAAGAAAAATTCAAAGAGACTGACTGAAATCTGTCAGAAAAGTAATTCTGGAAACAGGACACTGCAGATACAGATAGACCAAGGGCCTGAAGTTTGGTAAGCAAGCGACTGCAATGCACCAGACCAAATGCTTTGGAAAGATCCAGGAAGAGCGCACCAACTGTTTCCACACTGTACAATGCCTCACGGAGATCCCTAGTGACTTCAGGCACTGCTGTAATACAAAGGATTTAACACATCTATCTTTAATACAAAGGATATGTCATTTCTCTACTATAGAGTGCAGATGTCCAAAAATATAATATGTTGGTGCTTTACAAATGGATAACAGAGATTCTTCTGCTGTTGTTTCCTTACTTCCAATAACGTCCAGGTATTTTTCAAAGTAATATTAAAGCACAAGTGTGTCTTTAATAACAGTGGATGGTTAAGAATTATACCTACATTTCTCAGCATCACACAGGATAAGCAGCCTCAGGATAGAAAGCCCTGTTGGTGCCTGAAAAATCAGTCACCATAGTTTGATACCTTTTACTGAACCAACAGACATACCTCTCAACCTCCTGTCTCAAAAATCAGGGACAAGGCTTAACAAAATCAGGGACAAAGGACTAAAATCAGGGACACATCTTCAAAATTGGTGGTATCCACTCAGGAAGCAGGTAGAATAAGGGGTTTTGTGTAAAATGCATTTTCTAAGGAAGAACAAGTCTGTAATTTTAATGTTTGACATTATTTTGTGCTTACAACCCCCACTGTTTGGTCACGGAAACATGATTTTTAGGAGGGACAGAGTAAAATGTTGAGGCAAAATCAGGGACATCCCTGAAAATCAGGGACAGTTGAGAGGTATGCCAACAGATTGTACAAAGAGATTGCAGTACACGGGCTTCCAGGGTCACACAGGTCCCTTTGTCAGGTGTCACAGAACATCGAACAGAGACAGCCTCAACAAGAATGTTTGCTACATCAGCCCTCTCTACCAGTCTTATCTCAGCAACAAGTTTTCAGATCCTGCCATAAGCCACATCTATACACGGTAACTCACACTTTCTCCATTAAATGGCCTTACAACACTGCCTGCCTACAGTACACAGGTGATTTATTTGGCTTTAAAGAAAGAAGGTACCAAGCTATGCAAAGTAACCCCTGCTGTCACCATCATAATCATAATATTTTGCTGACAACCTGCAGTCGAGGCAGTACCTCTTTTCACTATATGAATGGACCAGTTTACAGGAACTGCCACTTTCATTCTGCAAAGCACAGATTAAGCAAGGGCAAGTTTTGCCACATATAATGAAGGCTAAATGTAGATATGATTATGTACTATATTTTAAATGCTACATGGATGAGAAGTTTTCCAGATGGAAGAAAGGACTGGTTGTAGTAATATGAGGATGTATGCTAGCAACACTTTTCCTAAATAAACGTTTTCCACATGGCAGCAACTTCTGGCTCACCAACAAATAAAATATATGCACTGGTAAAACAGTTCATTAACCGCTGGTGTAGACGGCATGCCAAAGTGTGAGTAGTTCCATATCACCATCGCACTAAAAGACAGCAGGCAATGTGAAGAAGCATTAACAATAATACTTTTTTTGAAGTTCACTTCTCAAACTTGTTGTTCTGTAAGTAATAAACAGAGCGTACATAATGTAAAAGACAGCACCAAAAAAAGTACAAAGTAGCTCTTCTCGTTTCTTTTCCGGACAAAACAAAGCCAAAACTCCAAAAGCATTTTTTCTACACAGTTTCTAATTTTCATTAGGTGATATTTTAGTTAATAAAAAGGAAAGACTGTTATATGGACACAGCTAATCCCTCCCTTTAAGTTTTTATACTCCAGACCTCCGGAAATGCCAATGCGTTCACTCTGGCCACTAACAGAACTGGCCTTGGGCGCCATCAGCCCCAGCGGCCACAGGAGGTCACCTATTCAGAGGGGGCCCCTAGCCCTGACCCAGTGCAGGTCATTCATTGTTGAGATGTTAATGTTTTTAAACTAGTTATTTCTTACTGGGCTCTGCTGAAACAGCACACAAGCAGCATCCCTGAGCTGGACGGGACTTCTGAAACAACACTGTATTTGTGTTATGTTTGTTTTAGCGGAGGAAAAGCTCCATGGAGCAATGCTCATTTACAGGGACATTCTGGTTAAAAACTAAAAGATACAGAAATAACTGAAAACAGATTTAAGAACAGAGATGGCATATCTGGCTGCATGTCAATTTCACAGAAAACATCAAGGCAGTTACAAGGCAATTCAATGACAGCAGTGATGAAATAGGTTATTACTCGGCAAATTCACAAAAAGATACTGAGGCAAATTACACAAAATCCAAGTTCAGCAGAACCAGTGGGAAGACTCAGATCAGTAATAAATATTATGCACAACTACCCGACACGTGGCAATTGTGAAGGGGGCCATTCTTCAGTGAGAGGAATAAAAGTGCCATGAGGTTATGGCTGCCATGCAGATGACCCGAGTTCAGGAATGAGCTTAGGCTGCTGCACCAGGAGGTTGGCCAGGCCGGGGTAGCCGCCGAGCAACAGTGGGCCTCACCCAGGGAGGGATGGCTGCGAGTTCCGGCACTGCAGCGATCCCTGCAGCTGGACCAGCAAGTCTCATTTATTTATTTGTTTGTTAACTGAGTAGGTGCGCTGATCCCAGGGACCATTTTCGGGCACGACCCAGGTCGCTCAGATAGCACAACAAGTACAACTCACAGTTACTTTACAGGTACAGTGTAGAGGAGGGAAAAAAAAAAAAAAGAAAAACATTGCCAGGTACAGTACAAATTATGACGATACAACAGCAGTATAGCAAACATTCAACAGTCAATTGATCCCTGTTCCCAGGTCATTTTGCTGAACAAGAATCCAGCTAATAGCAATAAGTGCATCTGTGTTACTGGACTAGTCATATACTATAAAAGGGATGTTCAGCAGGCCTTTTACCATCACTCAGAATTGCATGTGCATAAGAATCTGCTATTATTAATTCCTGAAGGTTTCGTTTAAATGTGTGAGGTGAGACCGGAGACTGCAGTTCATTTGGGAGGGAGTTCCATGGCTTGGGTGCTGCATAGGAGAAGGCTTTCCTTCCCAGATCAGTGTTTCGCCTGGGGTATTCCAGCAGCTGGCAGCCAGAGGACCTCAGTTCATGTCTGTTATTTTTTAGCATTAGCAGCCCCACCAGAGGTGATCCTGCCCCTACTTGCAAGGTTTTAGATATGAACACTCCGAGTATGAGGTCTCTCCACTCAGAGGGGGGGAGCCATCCCAGAGATTGGTAGAGGTGACAATGATGAGTACAGTATGGGGCTTGGGTGATGAATCTGCATATGTTGTTGTAGGCTATATCCATGCACTTGAGATGAGAAAGGGGTGCAGGGGCTAGTACTGGAGAGCAGTATTCAAGTATGGGGAGGAGGTGACCCCTCCCAATCGCTAAGCTAGCCTCAGGGGACAGGAGGTGCTTAATTCTATAACACATTCCTATACGCTGGTTTACCCTCTTTATTGCTGAGCTGATGTGGTATTCAAACATTAGAGTCGGGTCAGCGAGACCCCCAGGTATTTGAAGTCTCTTACCTGCTCGAGGGTTAAGCCATTGGGGTGAGTATGTTGAGGGCTTTGGTGTTATCGAGGGTGCACTTTGCGAGCCTAGGCTTAGAGCCAAACAACATACACTTTGTTTTCTTGGTGTTTACGAGACGTCTAGCTGTGTGAACCAGCGTACTGTTGCAGTGAAGACTGCATTTAGGTTGAGGTTTAACCCAGGGAGGCTGTTTCCACTTTTGAAGAGAATGAGGTCATCCACGTACATTATTCTTTTACAGTTTAATAATTCAATGAGTAAGAGGTTAACGAAAAGAGAGAAAAGTAAGGGACCTAAGATGGAACCCTGTGGAACACCAGTCTGCACTTGGAGTGGGGTTGATAGGGCAGGCCCTATTTTCACCAGCTGGGTTCTGCCGGCTAGGTAGCTATGTACCCATTTCGCGATGTTGGGGAAGCCCAGGGAAGACAGAATGTTTAGTAGTACTGAATGGTCAACCATATCAAAGGCTTTTGATAGGTCAATAAATATAGCTCCCATGAGGCTACCTTTGTCTGCTTCGCTGAGCACATGATCCGAGAATTTGGTGATTGCAGTGGTGGTGCTGAAGCCTCTATGGAAACCGTGTTGGTCCATGGATAGCAGGCTGTTTTTATCAATGTGCTCCGATTGCTGACAGTGGACCACCTTTTCAAGTATTTTTCCCCTGTGGGACAGTATAGATACGGGTCTATAGTTATCAGGAAGGTACGGGTCACCAGCCTTGAAAATGGATACTACTCTGGCTTCTTTCCAGAGTGCTGGCAATTTGGAGGTAATCAAGGAAAGGTCGATTATGCGCAAGAGTGGTTTCGCTACAGCTGCCGATGCCAGCTGGAGGAATGGTGGTGTGATCCCATCACTTCCCGCGCTGCCCGTTTTGGGTAGAGACTTTAGGAGGCGATATATCTCCGACTGAGATGTTACTTTGAAATAGAATGGTGCAGTGACGGTTGTTTTACCCTGCTTGACAGTGCTCTGAGACGCAGTGGGAAGCCGGGCTATGTCAGAGACTAGGTTCAAGAATTTGCTATTCATGAGGTTTGCCACAGTCTCAGGATCCATTTGGAGGCCTATGTCACTCAATAGGGAGATAGTTCCTTTTTGTTTGGTTGGTTTAAGGACAGAGTTCACTGCCACCCAGAAGCTACAGGGATCACTAAGGGTGGGTGTTTGTTGGGCCTTGAAATATGAGGCTTTTAAGGATTTGGTGTCACGCCTAAAATGGTTTCGCAGTTGCCTGTATACACCCCCGTTTCCTGGGGTGGGTGCAACCTTGTGAGATACCCATGCCTTGTCCTGCTCTTTCATCAGGGCAACTAGTTCCCTGGTGACCCATCTAGTGTTTCCTCCCCTTATGCACCGAGTAGTCATAGGGCAGTGTTTGTCTTGTACCGAGGTTAAGGCAGCAGTGAGGAATCCGAGTGCTGTGTCCACATTCTTCAATGAGCAGAAGGCAGGCCAGTCTATGCCACCCAGATCTCTATTCAGCATGTCTGTGTCTGCCTTAGCAAAGTTCCTGAAAGAGATGATCTTAGAGGGGGGCCTGTTTCTTCGGCATGACCACATACAGAAAGTGGGGGAGTGGTCGCTGATGAAGTCTGACAAGACTCCAGCAGTACTGACCCTATCTGCACGGTTTGTCAGGATCCAATCAAGTGCTGTGTGATTGCCTGTTCTGGAGTTTTGTCACATGGGTGATTCAATGATCTGTGTTAGGCTTGTTTCCTTGAACAGTTCAGCATAACTGTGTTGCTTGTTGTCTAGCCAATTCAGACTGAAGTCGCCTAAGATGATGGTGTCCCTTGCTGGTGAGAGACTGGCAACTTCAGTAATAATTTTTCTTAGTCCATCGATCCCTCCCAGCTGAGGGTTATATACACAGCCCAAGTATAGTTTGAGCACTGCGCCAACGGTAATATCAATTAACAGCCATCCCGGGGTTGCCTCTTGGACTAAGCTGGCGGCAGTGATGGTCCCAGTTATGTGATCTGTCAGGTAGATCATAACCCCACCCCCTCTCTTACGGCCTGGTCTATCATTTCTAAAAAATGTTATAGCACTGTATGTGGCATAGAGTGTCAGGGGAAGCAGGTTTCAGCCAAGTTTCGCTGACAGCAAGAACATCGGGTTTGTGTAGCACCACCCAGGCTTCCAGTTCCTGAATCTTTGGTATAATGCTTCTGATATTAATGTGGGATAATCCGATGTCACGTGTGAAGGACCACTGTGAAAAGGAGTGCAGGGGGCCAGGGTTTCCTCTCCATGTCCTCACATCTTAGGAGCAGGAGGCCACGGAGTAATGGATAGAACCTGTCCCCACCCAGCATGCCCATTGCTGCGGCTGGTGGGGCAATCAATAGAGCAGCCTAGTATGTGACTTGCCTTACCTCCGAGGCATGCTATTGCTGTGGTAGGGTGCTTCAGAAGCAGTGGCTGAGTCCGAGTACTACTGTGTCCTTTGAGGGAGTGATTGTTATATGGTGAGCAGTCTTTAACAAGGAGACAGCTGGTCACATCACATAGGATCGATAGGAATAACAATTTAATAGCCATAAGACAACATGGTGTTATTTCCCTAAAATTTTTTTGATACCATGGTGCTTTTTATTCCAAGGAACCACACCTAGACTACCCACATGTGCTGTGATGAGGCCTTCTGTTCCGATTTCTTGCTAGGTCCCTTGCTCCCTTAGTTTTTAATGGTGTTAAAAAACCTTTAGCTGAACAAGGTGCATTCTGTGCAAAAAAAACCCCCCAAAAAATAGATGCCCTCTATAGGTGACCTATTATAAGCTGCAGATGGGAAAGTGAGGAGTTAAGTCACATGACTGCTGGCCTCTATAAATCTACTGCCGGAAAAGGGTGGGAGTGGTGGTGGGAGGGAGCAGCCACACAGCGGCTGCGGGAAGAGCAGATCGTGGTTGGGCTAGCTAAGCCCTCCCTATTTGAGCCTAGCAGCAGTGTGAGTCGGGCAGCACTGATAAATCAAATTACTTGTAAGAACTTAATTTAAACTTCAGGTACAGCACAAAGTTAATAAATTAAAAGCTCTCGCTCCAAGAGCACTTGTTTTGTACCAGGTCGACAGAGGCAGCGCCTCATGCCATGGGTGGAGGTAGGGATCAAAGGGAGAACACAGGAAGTTAAAAATAAAACTGTTATCTGAATAACGGCAAATCTGCCTGAACACGGTATATCCCCTGTTAGCAAGTATATCTCTGAAATGATGGCAAGGGGGGAGAGAGTATAAAAGCCTAATGAAAAGAAAAAGTGACATGAAGTTACCTGGCAGAGGACAGCCTAACTGATCAGAGGCTTAAAGTCCAAATAGGTAGTGGAGTCCCATAACTAACCTTCCTGGGGACTTCCAAAGACACAAGGTTGTCAGTAGTTTCTTATCATTTTAAACAAAGCATACTGTCCGCAACCTCAGAGACTTCAGAGTCATGTTTACAAACTTTCTAACAGCAGCATGATAAAGGCACTTCACCTGCATCTCTAGAGAATACAATCAGGTTACTACAGATAATAAGATACCAGTACTAGTGCGGGAGAAGAGTAACCAGGCACATGGAAATCTTTCCTCACTTCCTTCCGTCCTCTGAATTTGAATTCTGGACTGATAATGCCAACTGTGTTGAGATCAGAAACTAGTAAAACTACAACACTTAAATGAACTGACTAGTCTGGTTTTGTAAGCAGAACGCATTGCCCTTTCGGAGGATCCCCCAGAGTGGAAGTGTAAAGAAAAACAGGAGGATGTAGGAGCAATAACAGCACTGGGAGGATGTCCCAATCCTGTGGAACCTTAGCTTGAGTTGGCAGGGGTCTACTGGGAACCTCATGGCAATGTCACAGACTACCAGACATGCTGGCAGCTTCTCAAGCATGTGTCTATGACTGCAGCATTCTGAAGGTTATATCCCAGCTCATTTCAGCACTTGAGATTTAGAGCGATAAGTTTAACTGCTCCTTCTTGCACTCTCTCCAGGGTATCACGCTACTGCTAAACCTGTATTTACTTGCTCCTCAGCAGATAGGGCACTTCCTAACATGGAAGTCTGCGCTAATCACAAGAGACTAGAAACATAAATGAAAGAGAAAAACCCTTCAGGCAAATGTGCTTTTAATGGGGCCAGTCTGCCAAAGAAAGGACACTATTTGTTTGCCTGCTTCCTGTATGGGTTGTGTGGCAATTGCCAGCATGTGCCTGTGTCATACAGAGATGCATGACGTGCCTTTCCCCCTCCACAATGAGAAGACTAAAAACAGCTCACTTTTTAAAGGGAAGTGTCCAGAATCAGCACACCTGCGGTCTCTGTAAACACTGCGTTTCAGGTTCATGTTCACATTTGAGACTGTTTCATCTCTACTGGCCTTTTAATAAACTCAGTGGGTGTTTCTGATTTACGCTGTTGGGTAGTATCATTTTAGAACTGTATGACGAAGTTTATGGCCTTGTTAAGAACTTGCGTTATGACATATATTCTTGTTCTAGTATGGAACTCTGTAGTTCAGAGGGGCATAAACTATGCCACGCAGTCCTAAAATGGTACTTTTCATCAGTGTGTAAATAATAAACACCCACTGCGTTTACAAAAAGGTGAGTAAAGACTGAACAGCAGCAGAATGTGATCAACATATGGAAAACAGCTTCTATGGGAAAAACGAACTGGCTCAGTGCAGTTCTCCTTTATAGCAGCAGCTCATTTATATTAGCCATAAAAAACTGCACTCCCTTTGGTTATTAATGAAATAAAACTCCCCCTGTGGCCTGCCCCTCTTACATCAATTTGGATGTCTGTCATTAATGGTCTAGCAACAGTGGGGACAGCCAAAAGGGAATCATCTTTGGATCCAGAATGATTCAAGAAAGTGAAAATAAACTATTTTCATATAGAGGATTGTATATGAGCAAACATGTATAACAAGGCTGTTTTTCAATTGAGAGGTCTTTGCGGTAACAAGTGGTTAACATGGAAACCTCGAGATTAAAAAATAGCCATGTATGTGTATGGTTGCTCATGCACAATCTTTCATAGTGTATGGGCAACTATAATTACAGTCCTTAGTCCAAAAAAGGTCCCCCATACTAAAAAATACCTTACTGTGTCACGGTTCTTTCCAGCGACGTTCACTTCATCACCGCCATGACTGCTTCATCGTGCCTGTGTGAAGATGTTCAATGTTGCCATGCTGTAGTAGCTATGTAGCTAGTGCAGCACAACAGCAAAATGACGTAGCTACTGCAGCACAACAACATTATTTTGTGTATAGTAGAGCACTGTTCTTTATATAAATCCATCCTTTTCAAAATACTGTTGTACCACGGTTCAAAGATCATGGAATGTGACTGTACCCTTTTGTGGTAGACCAGCATTCTAAAACCTCTAGAGACTGCACAAGTCAGTTTCACTGTGAAAGAAAAAAAAACACAATGCACACATTTCACATAATACTATACGCTATAGAAAATACAGGATGGGCAACTTTATGCATAACCAGTGTGTTCTGCCACACAGGGGTTCTGATTCCACCGGACCTCTCGAGCTTGCTGTGGGTCAGAGGAATCAGAACTAATGACAGAACACACTAATTATGTGGTGCACATCAGTATTCTCTATGTTTTAGGGATGAATTTCTACCTAGAACAACGTTCCACCATACACTGTAAAGGTACTGTTACCTTACAGGAGCCTGATACAGTAAGGGAGCCTAAAAGTTCTCTTACTAAATGAAAAAGTATTGCCATTTTCTTCAACAGACAACATGAATTGCTGCTTTAAGACTGCATAGCTCAGCATATTTAATACACAAGGGTGTGGTTATCAGAAGATAACATACCTGGAACATCACAAGACATGAGGCACAGTAAAACACGTATAAGCCTCAGGGGTGTAATTCTCTTGCAACAACCACACCCCCACAGAACTGTCCTACTATTATTAAACTATACGATTTCTAGTAAGAAATTGCTTTCATCTGTATTCTTCTAAAAAGTTGCAGTTGAGTACATACCTCAAAAAAGTGTTCTAGAACCATGCATGGACCAATAGTGAGGGTTCTAGAACCTTTTGTGCACTAGAGGTGGCTCTGGAACTTATATGAGGTGATCTAGAACACGATGGATTATAAATATATTACACTGCAAAGTGACGCACTCCGAATAGATAAATAAATACAATTTCTCAGCTAGGGACGGCCCGCCGGCACAGCAGTAGCACTGGCATTTATGATGCCAGCAACCCAGGTTCGGGAACGTGCCCAGGGAGTTGGAGGGCCTGCCGGGAGAAGGAGGCCCAAGCGTCCGTGGACCACTCGCCTTCTCCGCGGAGAGAGGGGGGAGGAGGCTCGGTGCTTAGCTGGCCTCTGGTGGAGGCCGGAGGTACAAGCAAGCACCAAGCCATGCTGAGGGGAGGAGACGTGATGGACATCCACAAATGTTCTTTGATATCATGGTGTATGTCACGCCCTCAAAAACAGAGGAACATGGCTCCCTGCATGCTGGGAAGATGAAGCGCCTGGCACACATCCTCAACTCCCCTGCCTGTCCCGACTTGGTGTCCCGATGAAAACAGAAGTTCAGGGTGTACAGGCCCCACCTTGTCCTTGCCTGGGGGGAATAACCAAGGCTATATGGAGGACCACCTCTGCGGGCTCCAGCTAAGAGGGAATGGGGACAGTTGCCTTAGCGACTCCCGATGGGGCAGAGCACAGGGGGCAAGGGGGAGCATAAATAGAAAGTTACAAAAAAAATTTACAGCTAAAGTGCATAATACAAATAAGTAAAAACCAAACAAACCTTGAGTACTAATTAAATTGCAGTATAAAAATGACCAAAGCAAACCAGACTGCTTTAATACAAACATGGTATCTCACAGTCCTAACTGCACTGCAGTTTCCCATAACAATTCTCTGAGTCACTAACTGAGCTGAGGAAAAAAAAAAAGAGAAGGTGGGAGGGAGAGTGAGAGACTACATAGGGTTGGATTATGAATGCCCCATTTGTTATGCAAGGCATATCTTCGGCACTTGTTTTTCACCAAAAAATGCATTCAAAAAAGCTCAGCCATGTCTTCAGATGGTAAACAAATACAGGTTACTCACCTGTAACAGGAGTTCTAGGAATGGTATATGTTGTTCATCCACACTTATTGGCAGGTTCCTTGCCGCTTTAAATCTTGCCGAGAAAGTCTTCAAGCTGGCTCCTCCCACCCACCGGGTGGTAAAACTCGGCTCCGCCCCATGGCGCCAGATCTGGCCGCTGGAAGCTCAGGTTGTCTTGTCGAGCCGGGAGGTCGGGTGAGTCGTGTGGATGAACAACGCGCCATCCCTAAAACTTCTTTGTAACATATATTCTAAGGACATGGATATATTGTTCATCCACACTTATTGGCAGACCCTAGCAGTTCTCCGGGAGGAGGGAGGCAAAGCGCACACCCCAATACTTACTTAGGAAATAAGGACTGGAGAACGAGGCCCCAAAACCAGCATCCAGCGTGACTCAAGGTCGATGTGGTAATGGGTAATAAGGTGTGTGCTGACTTCCAGGTAGCAGCCCTGCAGATTTCCTGGATAGGCGTCCCTGGAAGCAGCCACCGATGCAGCAGTATGACGGGTAGAATGAGCTCTTATCCCTCTGGGAGGCTCCATGCCCGCCAACTTATAGCAGCGATCTATGCAGGAGGTGACCCACCTGCCTATCATCCGCTAGGCTGCAGGTCTGCCAGATGCGGCTTCAGCATAGGTGACAAACAGCTGGCGAACCTCTCCCAAATTTCAGCCCGTCGCTCCTTATAATAGCGGCGCCCTTCTAGGAGTCCAGAGTATGAAGCCTATATTAGGCCTCCAAGGTGTGATTGGGGTAGAACACGGCAGAATCAGCACCTGGTTAGGTGAAACTCCGACACCACCTTGGAAGGAATTTGGGTGGGGGCGCAGGACAACTGTCCCTATGGAAGACCATGAAGGAGACTTGATGCAAAGCGCCTGGAGCTCTCCATCCTTCTGGCTGGCGTGATAGCCACCAGAGGCGGTCTTCCACGACAGGTGAGAGAGTTCACACCTGTGCATTGGTTCAGATAAAGCTTGCCCATGAGCTTTGCCAGTACCAGCAGTAGATTCCACGGGTGGAGGTTCTCGCACGGAGGAAATGTGATCAAGGCCTTTGAAAAGCGCCCGACCACCTTTCCTCGCCCGACTGCTTCCTGGCCTCGCCGGTAAGCAGAGATGGCTGCCAGGTCACCTTTAAGTCGTCGACCTAAGCCCTTGACTAGAAAGGGACCATAAATAGTCCAAAATGCTTGCCACAGAACAGGAGGAAGGGTCCAGGCCCTTGCCCTGACACCAAATGGAGAATCTCTTCCATTTGAAGGCGTAGCATTTTCTGGTCGACTCCTTACGGGACGCCTCAACCACACTGAGGACCTTGTCGGAAAGACCCAAGGCCTGGAACTCTAGCCACTCAGGAACCAGGCCGTCAGGTGCAGGGATTGAAGGTCCAGATGGAACACCTTCCCCTGATTGACTGAAAGCAGGTCCAGGCGAGCTGGAAGCTGCCTCGGGAGCCTGGAGCTGAGGCTGAGGAGATCTGGGTACCAGAACTGGCGGGGCCAGTCTGGGGCTATCAGGATCACCTGCGCCTTGTCCCTCCTTGCTTTGAGAAGCACCTTGTGAATCAAGGGAAATGGGGGAAAAGGCGTAGAAGAGGCCCGGGGTCCACAGCCTCGAGAAGGCATCCCCCTGCAGCGAGCCCTGCTGAGGGGGGCAGGCATGAAACAGCCTCAGCTTCGTGTTCTCCCTGGAGGCAAAAGGTCCACCTGAGGTGTGCCCCAGTGGGAGAACAGATCTTGCACTACCTCCGGCAGGAGAGACCACTCGTGAGATGCAGCCCCTATCCGGCTCAGGGCATCGGCCAGGGTGTTGGAGGCTCCTGCCACATGAATAGCTAGGAGATCCGCCTCCAGGCTGCGCCAGTGACCATCTGGAGAGCTTCCTTGCATAGAAGCATGGGCAGCGTCCCCCCTGGTGGTTCAGGTAGTACATGGTCATGGTATTGTCCGTCTGGACTCGGACCACTTGACCCCGGAGAAACGGAGCAAAGGCGGTGAGAGCTAGGCGGACCGCTCGGAGCTCCAGCAGGTTGATGTGGCATCGGGACTCCCGCGGGGACCACAGGCCGTGCACTCGGTGTTCCCCAGATGGGCACCCCAACCCATCAGAGAGGTGTCGGTCGATAGAGAGCCGTCGGCTAAGGGCGGACAAGCAGGATGCCCTCCTGCAGATGAAATTGAGCGGTCCACCACTGGAGGCGTTCCACATCTCGGTCACTATCACTAGCTGGTCCAAAGGATGCGCAGCGTTGTGACCACTGGCTAGCCAGTCCCCACTGAAGAGGCGCATGTGCCAGCGGCCCCAGCGGACCACGCTGGTACAGGCGCCATGAGACAGAAGCGCAGAAGTCCCGGGCAGGCGCGTTGCCCAACCAGAAATGATTGGGCAAGGGCGTGAGAATCTCGGCCCTGTCCGCTGGGAGCCGTGCTCTGGCTCGAAGAGATGAGCTCTGCCCCGATGAACAGGATCACCTGCTTCGGCTCGAGTTCCGACTTGGCCTTGTTGATGAGAAGGCCGACTTGAGAGCAAACCTGGAGGGCCAGATCTCTGGACCGCTCGACCTCCGTCTGGAGGGGGCTGCTATCAGCCAATGGTCCAGGTAAGGGTACACCCGGACCCCTCGGTGCCGCAGGAATGCTGTCACCACTGCCATGCATTTGGTGAAGACCCTGGGAGCTGGAGATAAGCCGAAGGGCATGGCTCGGAACTCGAAGAGGGATCCCTCCTTTCAGCGGAGGAATCTCGATGTGACCGGACAGATAGGGGACGTGAAAGAAACTGGCGCCCTGTAGGTCAGAGAGCAGAACCACTGCGCGTGTTCCAGAGATGGTATTATCTGTGCCAGAGTGACCATCCTGAAGGTTCAAGACCTTGGAACTTGTTCGATCGTGTAGAGTCGAGAATGGGGCCCAGCCCCTATGCGTTGGAACCAGGAAATGCCTGGACATGAACCCGGGTCTGAAGGGGTCCTCTACCTCCGTGATCACCTCCTTTTGGAGGAAGAGGCGATGTCGGCTCGCGAGCCGCCAGTGAGACTGCGGACCCCGAGGCCCCCCGAAGTGCGACGGCTCTGAAGGGCGGGGCCTGCTCGAATTCAGAGGTAGGCCTTTTCCCACCACCTCCAGTACCCACCTGTCCGTGGTAACAGCGGACCAGGCGGAAAGGAAGTGTCTGAGCCGTCCCCCCACGGGGGGAACCAGGGGTGAGGTGACAGGGATGGGGGCGACACCCCTCAGCCCGTCACTGGGCAGGTTTGGAGGAGGGACCTCCTGGGCCTTTACCTCCTGCTTCCTGTTGGAGAAGCCCGGCGGCTTGGGCTTGGGATACCAAGGTGAGCCTGCTAGCCTAGCGTTGCTGGGCGGAGTGCCCTTGAGCGCAGAAGGGCGAAAGGCTTAGGCTGTGGCTTGCGGCCTTTGTCCTTCTGGTGGAAGGACCGAGTCCAAGGTAGCATTGGACTTCTCGATCCTCTGCAGGTGACCTTCCAGCCCAGGGCGAGGGTCAGTCCCAAAGGAACATCCGCCAACTTGTGCTGGGTATCCGGTGGTGGATATCCTCAGCCAAGCCACCGGCCGCATAGCCACTGCGGCCGCCACGAACCTGGCACATGAGTCCCGATGTCTACGCAGTCTGGAGCTGCTGTTTAGCCACTGCCCTGCCCTGGTCCGCACCTGCCTGACCGTAGTCTGCAGATCTGCGGGAAGATGAGGACAACCTCATCCAGGGAGCCCAACAGGGTGTGAGAAAAATGTGCCATGAGGGCGGCGAACTGGCCTGATGAACGCGAGAGAGGCGCAGCATGGACTTTAAGCCCGGCATAATCCAATTTCTTGGATTCCTTGGCCGGGAGGTTTGTCCCAATCCCTGGCGTTCCCGGCGCCGAGAAAGCTGTCGGTAAAACCCCTCAGCCCGAGGGTGTTCAAAACAGGACAGGAACCGGTAAGGACCGCATACTTCCTGGCGAAGGCACTGGGGCAGGAAGCAGGGCGCTGCCAAAGTTCCAAGCTGGACCCACTATAGCTTTGGCCACGAAAAAGGCCTCCGTGTAAGAATCCTCGGTCCAGAATCTCCGTGAGGAGTACCTGGCCCGTTTAGAAACAGAGTTAGACTTCATCCGGTGGACTCCGAGATGGTCGAAGCAACCCCAAGAAGGACGAAGGGCTATCGTCCATTGACTGCCCTCGAGGACTCAAGTCCATGCGCTTGGAGAAGAGGAGGAACCATCATCGGGACTCAGAAGAGTCCTCAAAACCTGCCTCGGCCTTGAGCCACCCTCCACCTGCGAGGGTTTATCGGGAGTGAGGGTGACAGGACAGCCTATGAGAGCAGAGCCAAAGCCGACCCGAGAATTTTTAGTTAGACCCCAACTAATGGCTGTGGGCGGAGGTTCCACCAGAATCGGTGGGGCAGCTGGGTGGCCGAACAGCCGGCCTGAGAACAGGCTCTCGACTTGGCGAGGGGTTGTTCGGCTGCTCGAGTGACAACCACTTAATGGCAGGGAAGACAACTGGGTGGCTTATTCCCGGTCAAAAGAGCTGTTGCCACATAAGTTCTCGTACCTCAATGCAACTTGTGCTGAAGCCTCCCTCGTCAAGGAAGAAGGCGGTAGCCGCACTTGCTGGGTGCGAGACCGAGGGCGCTGAAGCGGCGGGATCAGTTGGACCGCGAGGATGTCAGACTGAGAGTCCTAGACTGACTAGGCCAAGGGAGGCGAGGAGAAGTGTCAGAAATCGGCACTCCCTCGGCTCGGACGATCCACGAAGGATCGGAACTGGAGGCACAGGCAGCCGGCGGGATCCTCAACTCCACGGGGAACCAGGAGAGGATTCTCAGCTTCTCCAGCCGACAACCGTCTAACGGGTCAGAAAATCTCAACAGCGTCGACAGGAGTCTCGGTCCAACTGGCCTGGCCAGGGACACGCGTGAAGCCAGTGGCCGAAGCTGAGGGTGCGACCCGAAGTTGATTGTCGACAGGGGATGGGGATCTTTCCCGCCTCCCAAGAGCGTCGGCGGAGACTTACTTTGCTCTTTTGGACCTGGAAAAAGGTCCGAAGGTTGGACCCTCACCTTTGGTTGAGAGGGTCGGAACAAAGCTCTTAAAGAAGCGATGCGAGGCACCCGAGAGAGAAAGGCGGGACAAATGCAGCCAGGTAGAAGCGGCCGGTGCCGCACTCCTCTTCGAGGGCGATCATCTGCTCTAGCTGATCTGCCGAGCCCGCCACCGCGGACACCGCAATCAGGCCTCTTTAGATTTCACGTTGGAATTCTTTCTCGGGCGCCCAGTTTGTCAGACAGCCACGGTCTTCAGGGCGTGGGCGAAGGAAGAGCACAAGTCGCGAGCCTGCGGGTCGTGCTCAAGGCCCAGGCAGTAGGCCTTGCGTGGAGTGCGGATCCGTCCTAGACATCTTCTGCCCGCAAGGGCACCCCAGAAACCGGGAGTCGAGTTGTCCATCGCAGCCACGAGGAGAAGAAGACCCAAGTCTTTAGCAAAAACTTTTAATTTCGAACTTTTGAAGAATTAGGAACCAGTCTTAATGCATAGCGTTAAGGAGGGAACCTGAGCTCCAAGCAGTAAGGAAGATCTGGTGTCATGGGGTGGAGCCGAGTTTTACCACCCGGTGGGGGAGGAGCCAACGAAGACCTTCGGCAAGATTTGAAGCGGCAAGGAACCTGCCAATAAGTGTGGATGAACAACATATCCATGTCCCTAGAACATGAAGTTACTGACAACAATTTTTTTTACTGGTATTCCTTTTATAGTCTCAGTTATGTAGTATACTGAGCATGCGGAAAGTCCTGGAAAACCCACTGGCTACAGCTCAAGATCCTCCCCTATACCTTGCGTCCTCACCCCTCAGTGCCTAAGATATTCAAACAGGAGACATGAGTCCATACCAAAAGGTAACTGATCAGGGCTGGCACCCGGGGCAGGCTTGTGTGACTGTAGAAGCGACACCAGTAATAAAAAGAACAGCTGCATAAGAACGTACCGTAACAGTAGACCTTCGAAGGGCTCTCAGTCATCAGGTTACACCATAGGAACTTCACTGTCAGTGAATGGAGAATCCACAAGGAAGATTTTCAGCAGTACAACTGGGCCCCACGCCCCCGACATCAGCCTATATCACCAACCCTATAAAGGCGCAGGTGGGCCCATGCCCTCCACAGTTCTTTTCCTCTGGAGATGAAGGAAATAAGGCTGACTGATGCCCTGGGGACCCTAGTAGAGTGAGAGACCTGGCTCTTAAGAGAAATTATGGAATCAGCAGACAGCCATGTCCTTAACAGGGGCCCCAAAAAGGGGGATGGTGGGAGGGAAAAGACCTGATGACTGAGATCCCCTCAAAGATCTACAGTTACGGTAAGTTCTTATGTAACTGTTCTATCTTCTTTGGGGGTATCTCAGTCATCAGGTTACACTGTAGGAATGAGTCCCAAGCAGTGACAAGAGTAATGGACAGTCTGGGAGGCAGGATCTCCATAAACTCAAAACAGGAGAGGCAGAACAACCTACCCAGTCAAGGATCTTCCTAAACTTAAGACAGAAGACCTTGAAAACTGAACCGATCAAGGAATGCCATAAACTTAAGACAGGAGTCCTTGCAGAACAGCTCTGCCAAATCCTGCACAGGCTCTAGAAGCGATGTCTAGACTGTAATGCTTGGTGGAGGTGTGGACTATACTCCAGGTGGCAGCAGCGCAAATGTCTGCGGCTGAGACCCCTTTGAAACAAGTTACAGAGGTAGTGCCGACCCGGCCCGGCTGATTGGATTTCTGCTTGCGACACCAGCAACCGGGTTCGAGAGCAGGCCCAGGAAGCTGGAGCTGGCCGGGGGAGGGCTTGAGTGTTCCAGGGACTGCTTGGTCCTCTCCGGGAGGGGAACCAGAGCTCGGCTCTTGTCTGGCCCTGGGTGGAGACCCGAGGTACAACAAGCCTGATGCCTAACAGGGGGGCGATGTGCCAGACATCAGCAGCTCAAGCGCCTTGACGTCAGGGGACACGGTACATCGCGAGAACACCGGAAAACCCCCTCACGGCCTCCTAGTAGACGGAGCACCAGGCCCCGACCCTCAATGCCCCTACCTGCCCAGAGACAGCATCCCGACGAAAGATAGGCGCATCGGGGTGAATGGGCCCGCACCCCGTACCCCGCCTGGGGGGTATAACCACAGCTCCATGGGGGATGGACTGCACTGGTCACCAGGTAGGTGAGCGAGGGCTGAAAAGGCCGTAGGTGACTCCTGAAGAGATGGGGGCTGCGAGGAGGAGGGGAGCAAAAAAAAAAAAAAAGTTACAGAGGTAGCCATGCCTCTGGTGGAGTGAGCTTTGACAGCACCAGGCAATTATTTGCCATACTTATTATAGCAGAACACAATGCAATTTGCCAACCATTTGGGTAAACACTGCTTAGAAACTGAAGTGCCCTCACTACCTGGGGCGAAAGAAACAAACAACTGCTTAGACTTTCTGGACTCCTTGGTCCTGAACAGGTAATACTTCAAAGTTCTGCGCACATCTAACATATGGAGCAGTGCTTCCCCTGTATTGGCACGCTCCGGAAAATTACAGGAAGGTGGACTGACTGAGTGTAAACTCAGAAACCACCTTAGGAAGAAACTTAGGATTTGTGCATAAAGATACCCTGTCTTTGTGAAAAATCAAATAAGGCTCCTCGCACCAGAGGGCCTGAAGCTTTGAAATTCTTCAAGCAGAAGTAATTGCAACTAAAAAGCGAGCTTTCCAAGAAAGGAAGCGCAAATTGGAAGTCGCGATTTGCATAAAAGGAGACACGGTCAACTTTTCTAAAATAAAATTCAACTCCCAAGCTGTGACAGAAGAACAGATTATGGGTTTCAGATGTAGGATGCTCCGGAGAAAGGTACAGGAGACATCCAGTTGTGCAACAGTGCGGTCAGCCATGGGCTCGTGAAAGGCAGAAATAGCTGAAAGGTGGACCTTGAGCAAGAAATACTGGAAGCCTGAGTCAAACAAAGAGATCAGGTAGTCCAGGACATGCTTCACTGGGAAGGTGAAGGGGTCAAGGGAACATCTGGCAGCCCACATGGCAAACCATTTCCACTTCATGGCTTAAGTGGTACGAGTGGAGGGCTTGCGAGCAGCCACTAGGACATCCGCCACCCTGCTGGAGACGCCAAACCTGATGATGGCTACGTCCTCAGGAGCCATGCATGCAGATGGAGGGACCTCAGACTGGGATGGACCATGGTCCCCCGATCATGGGTCAACAGATTCCTGCAAAGGGGCAGAGGGACCGGAGGCTCCTCTGCCAGCTGCTGAAGCACAGGGAACCACATCTGGCAAGGCCAGAATGGAGTCACCAAGATCATGCTGGCCCCTTCCATCTGCAATTTGATCAGCACCCTCTGTATTAGTGGGAACAGAGGGCATACAGAAATCTACCACTCCACAGGAACCCCAATCACACCACTTTAGGTTACACCTACCCCCTTCATCATGACATTGTTCCACATCCCTACCCCCTCAGATGCTCCCAACTACATTACTCCTTCCACCCATGTTTGCAACCCCTCCTTCTTCTCACCTTGGAGAGCTTCCAAGTAGGGTATTAACCTCTGAATCCGGCTAGCTGCTATATTGTCTAGGCCATTTAATGCTATTGCACCCTGTAACTTACCTGTACCATATGCACCCCCATCATCTGTATTGTATTGTCCATGTAACTGACATGGAACCTATAAATGAGCATCTGCTCACTGGTGTAATCCAAGACCTCAATAAATAAATAAATAAATACTCCCAAGAGAGGACAATGCATCTTGCCAGAAAACTCCAGGCCCTGGATCTAGCGAGCAAAAACTGGGCAGTTCTGTGTTGTGTGGGGCGCAAAAGGTCAAACTCTGGATGACCCCATCTGTCAAACAGATCTTCTGCTACGGATGAGAGAAGCTCCCATTCGTGCATGCTGGACCAAGTCCTGCTGAGGCTGTCTGCCAGGGTGTTTAGAATGCCTGGCACGTGAAAAGCAGATAGTGTCAGATTGTGGTCCAGTGCCCAATACCACCACTCACTTGCCTCTCTACAATGGGGGTATGAGTGAGTCCTGCCCTGCTTGATGATATAGTAAACAACACTCAGATTGTCTGACTGCACCAACAGCTGGCCTGGGGCCAGATGATCCTGGAAGGCCTGCAGGGCATAGAGCACCGCTCTCATCTCCAGAACACTGATATGCAGGGCAGCTTTCCACTGTGACCAGGATCCCTGAGTTTGGAAGGGACCCAGGTGGACTCCCCAGCCCAGACCTGAGGCATCCGTGGTTAGGATCTGCCTCGGGGGAGGGGGGGGCGCTTTGAAGGAGGTTTGCAAGTTCATAGAATCAACCGGATACAATCTACTTTACTGCAGCACACATTAAATAAAAAAATGTTTTTCACTCACAGAGCAAATTGGGACCAACCCCAGGGGTTCTTAGTGTGGACTGTTCCTCTTTAATGTAAAAGAAATAAAGCTACATGAGACCAAGATGTAAACACAGAGTGTCTTTAAAGATGTAACTGGCTACTGTTGCAGGAGCTTATTTCCTCACTTCCATCCTATTGTAATCTTTATCTGGACATTTGAGCCACCCCCCCACACCGGTTTCATTTCCCCATTGTCACTACCCAAAAATACCTGCTTCCCCTTTTCTCTCCCAACCTGCCCAAATCTAGCCTGAAAGGCCAGAACCTCAAACTTAATCTCTCAGCTCCTGCCGTCCCCTCCTCTCTTACTCAACTCCTCAACCTCTCCTTCACCCTCTATGCCACACCTCTGTCCTGGAAGGCTGCCAAAGTTCTCCCTTACATAAAGTGGAGACCCCTCCACCTCTGGCAACTTCCATCCTATCTCCCTCCTCTGCTGCAAGATAAACTGGTCTACTCCAGGCTTGCTGACTTCCTCCACTCTTCTCTCGACCTTCCACTCTGGTTTTCAAAAGTACACTGCACTGCCTCCATCCTTGCTAGGATGGATCAGGGGCACATCACAGTGGCCATTCTCATCAATCTAGCCAAAGCCTCTGATTCAGTGGCTCATCTGCTCCTCCTGGACAAACTGATTTTTGTTGGCCTCTCAGCCCCTACTGTTGACTGGTTCCATTCCTACCTCTTGGGCCATCAGCAGTTGGTACAGGCTAGGTGGCGTCCTGTCACCACCACTCCCAAACCAGATGGAGGCCTCATGGGCTCTACTGAGAGTTCCATCCCTCTTTCCATTTTCCACAGCAGCCTCTTCTCTGCCTGTGTTAGCTTCATATTCACATGTATGCAGATGACAGTTGCTACACCTAAGGCACCTCAACACTTGGCTGTGGAAGTTTCATTTCAGCAAGATTTTCACAATGTCCTGTGCTGGTTTCAATACAAGCAACTCTAGGTCAACACACACACACACAAAATAAGGCCTTTGGAACCAGTAAGAAATTGGCCAGGCTTGTCCCCTCCTTCATTTTCGCTCTAGATGATTCCTGAATCCCCTTAAGTGGTTCACTCCTTCAAGTATCCGGTGTGTGGCTTGACAACAGGCTTGAATTCTCTGCCCACATCTGTGTCATCCGTGCAAGCTCCACTCCAAGCTTAGTGCCCTTTACCCGTGACAAAGACTGTCTGCATCCATTCATAGGTCTGCCAGGAGCTGGTTACAAAAATGGTACTCCAGTCTTCAACTATGAAGATGTGGTCTATGGTACTGCCCTCTCCTCTTCACTTGCCAGACAGGATACCCTCTATAACACCTTCTATCATTTCGCTGCTAGCTCCCTCCCTTGTACTCACTACTGCTCCTTCTAATCCTCCCTCCCAGCTCCCCTCATCTCATCCACTACCTCTGCCTCCTACTCCCTCCGCTCCAGGGAGCCACATACCTTCCCTCTCCCCCACCCTTACTCCTCTGCTGCGCAATCAGCCTTCTCCTATCACCTTCCCACCCCCTGGAACCTGCTCCCATCCTCTTGCCGTCTCTCACCCTCCCTTGCTTCCCTTAGACACCAGCTTAAGCGTCTGCGCCTCCCTCCTGCTTCTGTCAGCCCTTTCCTAACCTGTCCCTAATGACCCCCAGAACAGCTTACATCCTAAGTTTTGTTGCACTGAATTGTTCAACTTATTTTGCCAGTTACACTGGGCTAGGACCGTAGGATCTCACACTCTCACCTCAAGAGAATAACAGTAAAGCCAAGTTTATTGCTCTTTTTATAATTCATGTTCAATTCTGTACAACTTTGGTCTAAGTCTTTTTCAATGACTTTGTTTTATGTACCGGATTGTCATTTACATAAATCTATGAATAAAGTTGAAAACAAATTACACTGGGCTGTGGTAATTGCTCCTAGCATCAACCTCTGCCGCCAGTTATTGTCACTATTATTTGCACTTGTACCATGCTGCACTGTTCACTGTTTGCACTTTACTTTGAGGAATGATTCTACACTACCTTGTAATGACTTATTGTATCCCTCTCCTTTCCCAGGTCACACCAGAAACGAGCTTTGTCTCAGTCTGTCATTAAGCTAGTAATGGGTTTCTTACATTTAAAATGTACTTTCCCAATAAAAAGCCTGGAACACGTTCTCAAGTGTATCAGAAAAAAAAAAAAGATTCTGAATCACCAATGAGCATCTTTAAACGTGGTGAGTATGTAATTTAACTGATGTTTAAATATATCATGTAATGTGACTTTTCTTTGGTAAATATATAGGTTTATGCAGTATATGTATGTGTGTGTGTGTGTGTATATATATATATATATATATACACATATATCAAATATATAGTTCATGTATCTTCTTTAGTTCTCTCCTCTCTGTTCTTTATTATTCAGCATATCTTATTTATTATTTATTTTCAAAATATTTCACCAGGAAAGACAACATGAGCTGTAAGTAGCTAGTTTCCAGAAGCATCCTGGGTGGGTGGGAGTGGGAGGGTACAAGAACTGGGAGAACAGGCAAACACATAGCAATAACAGAGCAATACAAGTACAATTACTAAAACAAAACAGTGTTATACAATTACAGAGCAGAAATAACCCAGACTAACCAACCAGGGTAAACAAAACCATGTTTGGATATAACGTACACTGCAACAATCCAAGAGCAGGTGATCCAGTAGGGTAAAGGTTATTGGCTGGATAACACATTTGAAGTGCTAGAAAAGTAGGCTGAGCACACCATTCAAAGTCGACTGTATACCCAAGGAGGGCTGTAATAAGACAAGTGGGGAAGTGGACAGGCGAGGAGTGAAGGTAGGGGATGGAAGGGAGAGAGAAGAGAGAAGCGAGAGGGCGCTCAAGATCTAACCCCTTCTGGATGCTGTGAATCCCGCAAGAGAGACAGGACCAGGCAAAAGTAAGGGGAGAAGAGGAGCAGGAAGGTAGAAGAGAGGGTAGAGAAACAGGAGGGAGGGAGAGAGGGATATGGAAGTAGGGAGGTAGGCGGGTGATGGATTTGAAAGTGGGGAAAGAGAGAGACAATCTATACCGTTCAGGATGCAGAGAACCCTGCAAATAAGAGTATAATTACACATTAGATATCACATGGAGCCAAACAGTCAGGGGAATAAAGGATTTTGTGGTCACTTAGGGCTGGAGTGTGGTCTCTGGCCACTTGAAGTAACTGAGCTCATTCCCCCATGGAGCCGGTCACCATTATGATAGGGTGTGATCTTTCCATATGCGGTTGAGCCAGTTTGCTTTCACAATGTGAAGAGCATGACCCAAACCTAAAGTCTCCAACAGCCATCTCTCAAGAACATTGACTGTATCCTCATCTTCTGAGATCCCAAAAATCTTGATACTCAGGGCCCGGATAGTATTCTCGAGTTGCTCTAATCGTATTTTAATGAGTCCCTGTTCTTTTACCCATGAAGCTGCCACAGCCAGTGCCTTCCTGGCTGTAGTTGTCAATTCAGCCACGTTTCCAGCCATGCCTTCAATTGTGTTTTCAACTATCACCAGCCGCATTCTGTAAGAGTCCAGTTTTTCCTTTGTTCTATTGTTTGATAGAGTTAGGGTGGCAACAGCTTTCTGTAGCGAGTCAGGAGTAGCACGCTGGCCTCCATCTGGTGGGAAGGGCTGCAATGGCTAGTCTCCCTTCCTGGACGGCACCTAGTGCTGCACCATCATTTTTTGCAGCTTCTGTAAGCCCATAATCACGAATATTTGCACAGATATCAAGTGTGCCATTATCTTTCGTTAATGTTGCTCAAGCAAGTGCCAAAACATAGGTTTTAATCAAGATTAACTGCCCATGGCTGAGGACCTCTGCAAAACGTAGCTTGCTTGCTTGGCTGCTAGGTTCTGCCCCGCTTCTCGCCATCTTAATGAACTCTTAAAATACCATTAGAATTCATATCCTTTATCCTGTCCTGGTCCCTGTACTTGTCTTTTGCAGCCACAAAACAGCTGTCTCCAGTTAGAGAATGTCAAAGCAAACACTATGTCTAAACATGCAGTTCTCTTTAAGCAATTCTGTTGACTATAGGTATAATAAAATAACTGTGTTTAGCGAACACGGACTAAGTTTCTTTACTAACAATAAAATAAATTGCTCAGACATTAATCAGGACACTTTTATTTATTTTTATTTTACAAATTATTAACCCAGAATAGCCAAGTTGAAATGCAACATCGTGTTTTCACTGGGTCTTTCTTCTATACA
The DNA here is from genome assembly GCA_016271365.2 of Neoceratodus forsteri. Taxonomy (NCBI): domain Eukaryota; kingdom Metazoa; phylum Chordata; order Ceratodontiformes; family Ceratodontidae; genus Neoceratodus; species Neoceratodus forsteri. The sequence goes on from CM057453.1 coordinate 1,631,365,495, forward strand.
CTCCCAGCTGGGCTGGGACAGGAGCACTATGAGATTAAGGGACTTGCCCAAGGTCACACTGTGGGTATTTGGCTATAGTGGGGACTGAACTTGTGATCTCTTGCTTCCCAAGTCAGTGCTCTAAACCCTAGATTGCACTAATTCCAAGTCCCCATAATGCTGAGGTTTCCTTTCTACAAAATCTGTACCTCTAGGAGCTGTAAGCATACCCACATAAGACACACACATACCATCATAAACACACATTGATGAAATTAAATGGCAAAGCAGAATTACGTGCAGCTCTACAAATCTGTGGAACCCGACTACCTTAGGTGACATTATATCCAATTTAACATGTCCTGCCATCATTACTTAAGACATAAAACTGACATGATTTTGTTTAGAAACAGCATGCCAAACATAATTTACAACAGTTTCAACCACTAAATCATTTAGAGACATAAGTTTTTGTTTTTCAAATATGTTTTGTTTTCCAAATAACTGCACTATAATAGTGATGTAAAACCAGATCATTGTTGTTTGTTAAAGAAATCTCTTCTGTTCAGGGTTGTCCACGAAAGCCCTTTGTATTAGTTGAAGAAGCTGTAGTAAAGGAGTCCTGTGACACTTCCTACTCAAGGAATGTCAGAGTCTAGTTGCAGGATATAAATCACATACTGTGCATACAAAACCTGTATTAACAACCAAACTTTGGAGAACAAAACGGGATGATATTCATTATGCTTGTTAACACTTCCTGGTTTACATGCCTTGTTCCCTTCAGACTTACTTGAAGTTACCCAAATCAAGGAATGCATCAAAAGGGTTGTCAAGAAAATAAAATAGTTTAAAACATTTATCTTGTGTAGCTGGAGAGGGAATATATTTAAGTTTACAGCTATAGTACAACAGAATGAACCAAAGGTTAGGACAGATGGCAAGAACCAATTAACCACTAACAAGCTTCCTAATATTCACCCCTTAGGCAAAGAATGAATAGTAGGGAAGGAAACTTAAAAGACCAAAGAAAAAGATATTGCGCTGAGATTGCAGCCTTACATCCAAGACTGGTAACAAGGAAAAAACTGGGGTACTAGCAAAAAGAAGCTTTCATTTCAAATACTTCTAAAGTTAATTATGCATTACACAACCTTGGAAGTATCTGATATCAAGACTCCATCTTTACCGGATGCCATTTAAATATTTCGTAATCAACAAAGCCTGAACAAAAGCAGTCATACAATGCTCGGATGCTGGCCAAAGCAACATAGAGACTCAAGACAGAGGTAAAGGGCTTAATGAATCAAGGTCCATTATCTGAGTCATCAATGTCCGTTCCTGACTGGTTTACTGCTATGTTAAAATTAAACAAAGAACTACCAGCGTCAGTTCTAGATTGTGACAAATGTTATTTCTTGCTTCAGTAACATAAAAAGAAAACTGGAAATCCAGCAGACATGTAACAGACTTAAGACTGCTGGTTCTTCTCAAGTCGGGCTGAAATTCACGTGATTTTCTGTACTCATTTAAATATAGTTCGACTGACATAAGGCATCTGTATCAGGCCAGCTTAGGGGCTCACCATACTAGTACATCATTGACTAGACCAGTCGTCACATTCAAATCCTAACCAGAACAGGGGTGTTGAGACTTCTCCATAGCTGGGAGGAGGTGAAGTCTAAAAGGACACATGTAGTTTAAAACTAGACGGCCACATGTTTAAAGGGGAACTGAACTTTAAGAGGCTCACAAGGCCCTTTCTGTTAAGAAATAAAGGGGGGGGGTTCACCAACCCCCCGCTATGCTTCCTACACCAATATATCCAGAGTACATATAGCTCATAGCATTCCATGAGTTACAGGCCCTGATACACTGCACCAGAAAAATCGGTAATGTTTTGAAAATGTTGCAGAATGAAAAGCGATACAGTGCATCCACACTACAACTGAAACAGTTTTGAAAATGTTACCAAAGCGTTACAGCCTGTCCACACTGCTAATTATGCAATAAGGCATGACATGGTGTGTCGTTCATGGCCAAGTGCTTCTGCCACCCTAGGTGTTATGTTATTCAGGATGACACACACACCTGGAGTGCCTTATTGCATTTATAATATGGCTATAAAAAAATCCGACAAGACTTTGATGATTAAGCGATAAACATAAGAAACAAACCAGAAGATATAACTTTAGTATAATTAATTTAGACATAAAATAGAGATAAAATAGTTCCTTCAAGAGCTTTATTGCATCCCTCCTATTGCTTACACCGGCTTTTTTTTTATAGCTTATTTTATTACTTTGAGCATAGCAATATTTTTATACACCTGCTTTTTCCCATCTTCACTTTGCAGAATTGAACACATTAATATTGACAGTCCCATTTTGTGTCTCTATAGAGATCAATCGTGTCGTGGCCAAGGCATCCATATGGTAATTTTTTTTTTTTTTTAAACAGGAGTGAAGACTGTCCGAACAAACAGAAAAAAAACAATTAAGCAATAAGGCATGACAGGGTATGCGTTGTGGTTGGATAGTGGCACACCTTGGGTGTGGCATGAGGCATCACAGAGTGCCTTCATGCAACCACCCAAGAAGCGCAGTTACCCCACCACAATGTACATCTTGGAGTGTCTTACTGTGATGATAAAATGGGTACAAGATATTTGCGTGTGTGTGTGTGTGGGGGTGCAAAGAAATGCACCAAATAAAAATATATATTTTATGACTTTTTAAAACAGTCCCAGCACATCCCAGCACTGACCGCCATCTCAGGTTTAAATATTATTGTACAGCAAAATTCATGTATTTTTATTTAGCTCTTAAACCCTCTAGTTTCCACCAACCCATCCTGTTTTGCTCATTTCCCTCACCTTTCTTTCTTACATAGAAACATAGAATGTGATGGCAGATAAGGACCGCTTGGCCCACCCAGTCTGCCCATTTCCCTACCTACTGGATAAGCTGCAGATCCTAGTTAATCAGCAGCCTACTTCTTCCTACCCCCAACCCCGAGAATTGCCTTATGACTATCCCATGCATGCTTGAATTCCACCACTGATTTGACTCCACAACCTCCTCGGAAGGCCATTCCATGCATCCACAACCCTCTCTGTGAAAAAATACTTCCTTAAATTACCTCTGAGCCGCCCCATCTTCAAATTGTGCCTCTTGTTCTTGCACCTCTTCTTTTGAAAGATGCTACCCTCTTGGACTTTGTTGATTCCTTGAGGTACTTGAAAGTTTCTATCATGTCCCCCTCCTCTCCTTTCCTCGAGGCTATACATATTAAGCTCCTTAAGTCTCTCTTCATATGTCCTCCGGTGCAGACCCTGCACCATTTTAGTTGCCCTCCTCTGGACAGCTTCCATCCTGTCTATGTCTTTTTGGAGATTGGGTCTCCAGAACTGCACACAGTACTCAGATGGGGTCTCACCAGCTGTCTGTACAGAGGGATAATAACTTCCTGTTTTCTACTGGTGATGCTCTCCTATGCATCCCAGTATCCCCCAGCCCTCCTTGCTGCCTTCTCACATTGCTTGCCCACCTTTAGGTCATCTGATATGACTACCCCCAGGTCCCTTTCCATTTTGTTGTTGTTAGTATCTCACCTCCCATTGTACTCTTCCCTGGGTTTTGTTTCCCAGGTGCATTACCTTGCACTTCTTAGCATTGAATCTAAGCTGCCATACATTTGACCATTCCTCTAACCTTGCCAAGTCCTTCTCATCCTTTCCACCCACCCTTCTTATAATATTCCCTCCTTCTCTCTGTCTTATTTTTGTTTGGCAACATTCAAGAGATGGAATGTTTACTACAGACCAGAATGCAGAAATTCACACCTCTGTTTAGTTCTGCTGACAGAATGTTTACTTCCACTAGCACACAACAAAAGGCCTCAGATGGAACCAGGGCCTTTGTTTTATCTTTAACAGCTTAAACAACACAGATTTCCCTAGTGAGGACAGGAGGGGGATTTTTCATGGTCAGCAAAGTAACACCATAAATTACAATCTGAAGTACTGTAGTACTTCATTTTTTAAGTTGTGTGTGTGTGTGTGTGTGTGTGTGTGTGTAACAAGAGCATTATGAGGACAAATAACATTTAATTCCAATGTTTATAAATGTAGAATTTTGGGGCCTAGTTGAAGGTTTTTAGTGAGTAACGGTGACAGCCACATTTGTGATAGCAGTCAGGAATGGCTGGTACTATTGATTTTATTGTGAAGAGGCTACTGGACCTTCTTCCAGTACTGTCGTCATGGGATATCAGCACTTGGTTCCGAGCTCCTCAGCCAATCAGATTACTGGATTTTGTATAGCCATATTATAAAGACAGTGAAACTGTTTCCAGCCTGTGTAAAGCTGGGCACATCCCATGATGCAGTTATGATGCCTCGTCTGACCAAGTAGCACCATGGATGTTTGCAGTTTTCAGAGACAGTATTCTGGACAGTTGCTGTAGGGAGCACACAGAAGGTGCTACAGAAAGTGTTAACAACTTGCTAAGTGAACTTTGGGTGCAGCTGCAGCAGTTATATAATCCTTGCCAGCAGAACATTTACAGCTCTGATGTTCTATAGGGTGCTATGGGAACATTTACAGCTCTGATGTGCTATATGGTGCTATGGGAACATTTACAGCACTGACGTTCTGTAGGGTGCTATGGGAACATTTACAGCTCTGATGTTCTATAGGGTGCTATGGGAACATTTACAGCTCTGATGTTCTGTAGGGCGCTATGGGAACATTTGCAGCACTGATGTTCTGTAGGGTGCTATGGGAACATTTACAGCTCTGATGTTCTATAAGTTGCTATGGGAACATTTACAGCTCTGATGTTCTATAGGGTGCTATGGGAACATTTACAGCTCTGATATTCTATAGGGTGCTATGGGAACATTTACAGCACTGATGTTCTCTAGGATGCTACGGGAATATTTGCAGCTCTGATGTTCTATAGGAACATTTACAGCTCTGATGTTCTACAGAGTGCTATGGGAACATTTACAGCTCTGATATTCTATAGGGTGCTATGGGAACATTTACAGCACTGATGTTCTGTAGGGTGCTATGGGAATATTTGCAGCTCTGATGTCCTATAGAAACATTTACAGCTCTGATGTTCTATAGGGTGCTATGGGAACATTTGCAGCACTGATGTTCTGTAGGGTGCTATGGCCACTGCTCTAACTACCTGGCACCACAATATGCTGCCCACAGGACATCTACGGCACACAAGTTTTAAAAGTGCTGGCAGTAAACAGTCTGGTTTCCTTATGTTGTATGGGGCCAAAACTGCACTTGTTGATGCTGCTCCTTTGCCACAAACTTGAAAATGCTGATCGCGATCCACGTTGCTACTCACTTCCTGGTTTCCCTGCATTTCAATCAATCAATCAAACTTTATTTAACCAAGCAAGTTACATCGTTGAGCAAGCTCATTTTCAAGATGGTCCTGGACACATAGGACAAATTCATTCACAATAACATAACAGTTCATGGTACACTAGACAGTAATACAGGAAATAATAACACTACAAGGACAGTAAGCATGAGCACAAGGCTTGTGTGTAACAAGTAAATAGACAACAATTCAGCGTATGCTAGTTAATTCATTAGATTGAGGGAGGAGGGGTGGGAGACACAGTGCAGGGCAGAGAAAGGTAGTAAACAGGACACAAGAGGAGGGAGAAGGGCAGCCTAATAAAGTGGAGGCCCCAAGTGAGACAGCTTAGGAGGAGGATGCATCCCAGGACCTCCCAGGATGCATCGCTCAGCCCCACAAAGCACTAGGGTATACTGGCAGACTAGAGAACACTGGAGGCTAAGGCCTGTAACATTAGCAAGTGAGATCGCGGTCCATTTTAAAAACATTTTAGAAGCGTTTTGAACTCACCACAGCAGCCTATCCACATTAGTCTTCAACCGAGTTTAACTCAGTTATCCCACAGCAGACTCCATCCATCTCCATCCAGTAACATTTTTAAAACCAGTTCCCCACGACTGTTAACACGCTTCCTAATGGAGCAAGATGCAGATGCCCATCTGTACTGACAGGTAACATGCTTTCATTTTCTATACCGTTTTTAAAATGGGTTTAAGACTAGCTTCCTTCAGGGATTTAGCACGGTTTGTTAACAAGGTATGAAACCGTGTTTTAATGCGGACGGGAGCCGTGTTTCATAGATTCATAGAAGTGTGACGGCAGAAAAGGACCGAACTAGGCCCACCAAGTCTGCCCATTTGCCCAGCTATCTGCTTGAACCTGTGCCTCCCCCCTTTAACACTCCCATGTGGTTGTCCCATGCCCTTTTGAATCCCTCCACTGTTTCCTCTCCAACGACTACTTCTGGGAGTCTGTTCCACTTTTCTACGACTCTCTCGGAGTAATAGTATTTTCTAATGTTACCCATGAACTGTCCTCCCTCCACCTGCGGGCCATGCCCCCTCGTCCTCTGACTTCCTTTCATCTTCAAGATGCTCCCCCCGGCACGCTGTTTATACCCTTAAGGTACTTGAAGGTCTCGATCATGTCCCCCCTCTCCCTCCTCTGCTCCAGGGAGTACATGTTGAAATCTCTCAGCCTTTCTTCATAGGAGAGGTGGCTTAACCCTTTTATCATTTTTGTTGCTCTCCTCTGAACCCTCTCTATCCTCCCCACATCCTTCCTGTGGTATGGCCTCCAGAACTGGACTCCGTACTCCCAAGTGTGGTCTAACCAAATGGGTGTACAAGGGTCCTATGACCCCCCTATTTCTACTGGTGATCCCCCTTCTGATGCATCCCAGTATTCCACTCCTCCTGGCCACTGCCCTCCCGCCTTCAGGTCCCCGGATATAATGATGCCTAGGTCCCTTTCTTGCTCCGTCTCCTCCAGCTCCCTGCCCCCCATATGGTATCCTGCCTTTTGATTTCTGTAGCCTAGATGCATGATTTTACATTTTTCTGCATTGAATTGAAGCTGCCACTTTTTTGACCATGCCTCAAGTCTCCCCAAATCTCTCTGCATTTATTGCCACCTTCCTCTGTGTCCACCCTATTGTGGAATTTTGATATAGATCACAAACATACTCACACCCCCTCAAGGCCCTCCACAATGTCTCCTATGAATATATTGAACAGTAGGGGGCCCCAGCACTGATCCTGGGGACCCAGCTTCGTGACCTTGCCTTCCCTGGATGCCACCCCATTTAATATGACCCTCTGCCTCCTTTTTCCCAGCCAGTTTCCCACCCATTTGACTACCCTCTGCCCCATCCCCAGTCCTGCCATTTTACACAGCAGCTCCCAATGATGTACTGAGTCAAATGCCTTTCTGAAATCCAAATAAGCTATATCTACCGCTCTACCTTGATCTATTTCCTTGGTGACCCCGTCAAAAAACTCTATCAAATTTGTTTGACAGGATCTGCCCCTATTAAAACTATGTTGTCTTGGATTCATCAGGCCGTTTGTCTCCAGGTAGCTGGTGATCCTGCCTTTTACTAGCTTCTCCATGAGCTTGCCTACCACTGATGTCAAGCTCATGGGCCTGTAACTTCCCACTTCCTCCCTCCCCACGCAGAGGGACCACATTTGCCTGCCTCCAGTCCTCCGGCACCACCCCCTGTTTTCAGGAACCGATTGAAGAGTGCAGTCAAGGGTCCTGCCAATACCTCCTTTAGCTCCCTTAACACCCTTGGGTGCACCCCGTCTGGCCCCATTGCCCTGTCCACCTTCATGCAGCCCAGTTCTTCCAATATTTCCTCCACGAGAAATGGCCTCATCTCCACCCCCCCTTCCCCAGCCATTTCATTACCTGCTCTGCTACCTTCTTCTCCTTCTCCGTCCCTCTTGAACACTGATAAAAGTAGGTGTTTAGTAGGTCTGCCTTTTCTCTGTCTCCATGTAGCGCCACCCCCTCTTTTGTTCTTCACTGGAGAATCTCCTTTTTTGACCACTCTCGCTATTCGCTTCTTTGTCTGTGCCTTTGTCCTCCTTACCTCTACCCCTGCTTCTCTCTGGCTCACCTGGTATTTTACCCAGTTTGCTTCCGTCTGAGTTGTCTTGAACCTCCTCCTAAAGGCTTTCCTTTTTGTCCTTACCTTTTTTGCTACTACCCTTGTATACCACAGAGGTTTTCTCCTCCTCCTCCTCTTATTTTTACTCTCTCTCGGCACATACGTAAGTGGCCCCTACAATAGCTTCCTTGATCTTCCCCCACTTTGCCTACACCTCCATCAACTTCCCCACCCCCTGCAATGCCCTCTCCATTATTTCCCCCATTCTCCTGAAGTCCATCTTCCTGAAATCCAGGACCTTTAATCTAGACTGGTGAACCTCCGCGTGTTTCTCATTTTAAACCTGACCATGTTGTGGTCACTTGTGCAGATGTTCCCCACTGATACCTCTTCCAACCTTTCCCCATTCGTCATGACCAGATCAAGAGTAGCTCCTGCCCTGGTTGGCTCCCTGACCAGTTGATTTAGGAGGGCCAACCAGGGAGTCAATATTTCCTGCTGTTGGCTGAAGCAGCCGAAAGGGTGTTCCAGTCTCGACTGGTAGATTTAGGTCCCCATCAGCACCATCTCCCCTTGTCGCCATTCTCACGAACTCGGCAGCCATACTTCTATCCACAGATTTGTGCTGTGCTAGGGGTCTATACACCACCCCATACACACTGACTCCCCTTTCCCCACTACCAATGAGACCCAGAGTCCTTCTGCCTCTCCCCACTTACTCTGCAATTCTGATGCCCGGATAACCTCCTTTACAAAGAGTGCAACATCCCCCCCCTTTCCCTCCCTGTCCTTCCTGAACAATCTGTACTCTGGTATCTCCATTTCCCATCCCTGCTCCTGGTGGCACCACGTTTCTGTTACCACCACTATGTCAAGGCCCTCCGCTGCCATTTTTGCCATTAGAAGAGGGATCTTTCTACCCAGACTTCTGACATTCGTGCACATAACCCTCCATGCCCCTCTCTCCTCCTTCCCTATATGTTTGTCTCCTTTACCCTTTTGCTGTGTATGTAGGGCTTTTTGCCCCCCCCCCCGCCTCAACAGCCGGGCTTTTCCTGCCCCCATTTAGTTTAAATGGTAGCTTCTGTCCACATAATCATCCAGTTTACATCTGAGCACTGCTTTCCCCTTCCCGTTTAGGTGCAGCCTATCCGGCGCATATAGGCTCGTGTCACTCCATGTTGACCCCCAATCTCCTATCACACCATACCCCTTCTGGGCACACCAACTTACAAGCCAATCATTGAATTCCTCAACATTTTGCCTTGCTTCCATGCTGCCCCATGGTATAGGTAGCACCTCCGAGAAGGACAGGGATTTGAAGTCCGAATTGCTGCAGAACCTGGCCAGCGCCATAAACCTGGCCTGCACCTCCATCACGCTGCTCTTTGCTAGGTCATTTGTGCCTAGGTGGAAGATCAGATGCATTTTCTTATCCATTTCCCTCCTCCTCAAGGGGATCCACTGGATAACGTTGGCAGCCGTCATACCTGGCAGGCACTCCACCCATATTTTTTCCCTCTCTCTTCCCTTCTCCCCCATGTAACTCCTTTTATAATAGAGTCCCTCACTATTAAGACTATATCCCCTTTTTCCTCCTGGACACCCCTCTCTGTTGCCATTCTCTTCCTTTTTCAAATTCTTCTCCTTCATCCCTTGGTCCCCCCAAATCTACCTGAGCCTTTCTCCCCTCATCCTCCATCTGTACCCTTCCCTGGGCCCCTTCCTGGATTTCTGGTTTCTTCGTGACGCCCTTACCCTCCTCTGAAGCTCTTCGATCCTGTCTTTCTCAAGCCTGCTCTTCTCCCTCACCCAAATCTTGGTTTTCTGGCACTTCTATTGTACTACCCTTTCTTGTGCATTGCTCCCTTTGATCCCCCCCCATGCCTTTCTCTCTTTTCCTTGTACCCCGACCTTTATTGCTGGGCGCTGCTCCACTTCCCTTCCTGCCGAAACCCCCTTTCCCGCTTCCTGCCTGGTTTTATTCCACCCCACTTCCTCCTTTCCCTTTATCTGTTCATGCTCCTCACTCCCTGGTCCCCTTGCTGCTAATCCTGGGTCCCCATTCCCCCCTGCTACCCACTGCCCTCTTCCAATACTACCTCTCTCTCTGGTCTCCTGTGACCCCCCTCCCTTGCTTGGTGTTCTGGACACTCCCACATTCCTGGGCTCCTCCTGCCAGGCTGCCCTGTTTCCCCAGCCCACCTCAGTTCCTCTCCTTGTGCTTGGGTTTCAACCCCCTGTATATGTTTGCAGGCCACCCCATGCCCCTTCCTTTTCCTCTATCAGCTGTCTCGAACTCCTTCCACTTCCTCCCTGAGCTTTGCCAGCTGGTGGCATACTGGGCAACCTCCAAATTTCCAAGCCCAGTCTAGTACCATGGCTGCTCCACACCCCGTGCATCCAACCACCTTCCCAAAGATGCCAGCTCTAGCAACTTGAGGCTACATTCCTATTCTGTCTTGCGTCATTAGTCACTCTCCCCTTTTAATAATACTGTACTAGCACTTTTACACCTACAATAGGTAGTTCCCTTTCTCCTAGCCTTTACAGACAACCACACATCAAGTTCCCAAATGCACTGTGCTCCAATGTCCTGCAATGAAGCCACCACTCTCTAACTTCCCTTTGAATATAAAAAACCTCTATCAATGTTACTTAAAAGAAATAAAATCCACTAAAGTCAGGTCCAATAACCCAAATCAGGTACACCTCAAAGTCAGGTTAAAAAACCTCCATGTTCTTTACAACCACTAAAGTCAAGCCACTCCTCCTCCTAGCTCCAACTCCACCTATTTAATAGAGGTTGGGGCGGGGTGGAGTGGCGTGGGAAAAAATACAGCTCCTTCTCAGCATCTGATTGTGTGAGCGGCTGGGCCTTCCTTATATCCCCTGCCGCGATTCACAACTTCGCGGCCTCTCTCCTGATAGGCCACTTTCCTTTACTCTGGTCTGTCGCCAACTGCAGCCACCAGGAACTCCCACTCACCCTGCTCCTGCTTCACAGCACTGGCTCCTCTGTCCCCCATTGCACTCTCTTCCTGCAGCCCTGGCCTCCTCAAATACGAGCCGCCGGGAGATCTCCGCTCCACACTTCCCCCGAAAACAAAAACGACTACAGCTCCTTTTCAGCGCTAGTTAAACGTTTTAAGCACCTTAAAACATTTTAACTAGCCTGATGTGTACAGGGCCTAAATGGTTGCATGTTTAGATGGAGCTCTGCAACATTACAGAAATGAAACCATTACAGAAACCTTTGTTGAAACCACCTCACAACAGGTTTCTGTAACGGTTTTGAAAACGCCTTATGTAACGCTACCAGTGTAAACACAAACCGTTACGGTAACAGTTTGGGCACTCTGTAATGTTACAGAGGGAGTTCTCAAGGGTAGTGTAGACAGGGCCATAGGCTCTCAGTGAGTGGCACTAAGCTGGTACGAACTACTGCAGAGCCAGGCCACTTCCCTGGGGTGGGGATCTCTCTGATGTCACAAACCTAGGAAGCTGCTGTGCACTAATGCAGAAGGACGACTTTAGGAAGATCCATTTCAGAAAAAAAGCTGTTCCAAGCAGAACTGTTAAAAACATACCTTTCTCCAAAAAGTTTGTGGCAGGGAGGGTAGGGTTCAGAGCTCCAGCTGTGCCATTGACACAGCAGCAGCATTAAAAGATCTTCGTGGGACCGTGTTGTTTGGCCTCTGTTTCTCCCAATAGTTCAACAGGTTTTTTTCCAACCAGAGAAACAGGACACTGCATGAGGAACTGGTGACTACTTCCAACAGAAGGATGTTACCTTGATTACTAAAATGACAGGAGGCGGTGCAGTGACTGCCCACTTCTGGCAGGACAACACTTCTGGGGACAAATCAGGGCTGTCTGCTTCTCTCACTATGCCACCAGGTGATTTTATAAATGTACTAAAATCATTGACATAGCAGGGGAATCAAGTAGGTGGAGATGAAGTAGTGTGATGCTAAAGATTGATGCAGCTGGCGTGGGTGCGTAGGCCGGTGTTAACTCTAATCGTGGTGGCAGAATCAGAGCAGAAATCTTTGTGGGACATGGATCATTGAGGCTGTCTTGGTTCTCCCACTAGATCGCCAGGAATTATAAAAAGAAAATAGGTACAGGAAGCTGGACATATGCTACGTGGCTAGCAGGGGAGGCTAGAGATTTTGGTGTGTAAAACCACTGCATGTTTCAGAGTATTGCAGTTTACAAACTCAAGAAAATAAGGGATGAGTTTTACGCCTTTAAATAAACTGGTAGTAAAATCACTAGAGAAACGGCTGCTTTATAGCACTGCTCATGCTGATTGGGCTCTTGACGTCATCAAGCTGTAGGTCTGCAGCCATTTTAGGGAAACCAAAAGAGGGAGGTTTGAACTGGGAAAGGCTGTTTACATTTTTTAAATACTACAAAACTACATTTACCTTAATTAAACAAATGGAGTTTCAGCAATCATGTAAACAGCAGCCTTTCCTGAAGCCAGATTTTAGAATATCAACAAGTCACATATGTTGAGATGTCCTTTAATTTCAGTCCTAGAGCTGATGTCCCCCGGGTTAATATATACAGTATCTCCACCACTGGCAGTATGAAGGACATTACCTCCTGACTGGGATGTTGCAATTAAGGTGCACCACCTTGTTTGCATTAGAATTTCTCATGATTTCCTATCAGAGTTTATGCCTACCCCAATTTATTTATGAATGTTCAATAAATATTCAATATAAGCTAACAAAAATGAGTTCAGCAGCAGTATTTGCTAGTCGTCAATTTACCTGTTTTCATAATAATTCATGTCTGGCAAAACATCACTATACCAATTTTTTCTTTTATTCCTGATCTGAAATGTGTACTTTTGAAGTTTTAATTAGTTCTTGCTCCTTGAAATGCCCACCATAAGAAATGCTGTGTGCAGTGCTATTTACCAGTAAAAATAAAAAAAGCAAGGTTAGTAGCCGATGCTGAGGACCCTGCAGTATCAGCAAACTCAGAAATAAAGGCCTTATTCTGCTGGCTCTGTCATACGTTCATTGTAGAAACATGTGCTCTGACTATGTAATACATGACCCCTGACTGTAATACATCCACAGTACAAAACCCCTATTTACAGCCAAAAGGTACCCTCCACCGAAGAAAAACAGAAACAGAGAATTTGATTTAAAGAGGTTATTAAATACTGTGAGTGGTGTCCATCTTTAAAGAGCAGCTTCTTATTAAAAAGATATAGCCCCCCCAACACATACGGCAGCTTACCTTTTCAGAAAGCCACCGTGCTACATTGTTTTAATTATTTCCAGTGATCTTTTGTGAAAAAAAAAAAAGCTTGTAATTTTACTATTTCAGCCTAACAGCCAAAACGACCTGACTTCCTTAGTCAGAGACCCCCCATGCTACCACGTTTATGACGAAGGTAAAGGACAAGAGTGGGGTCGCGCTCCATAGACTATAATGGCACAGTGTTTAACCTTTGTTGTTTTATCTTTCTGGTACTGAGTTTTATTATTCTCGCCACCGCTTGACTAATGTTAGTAAGTGGTGGCCAGAATTGGTGAAACTCAGTACTGGAAAATATCACTGGAAATAATTAAAACAATGTGGCACAATGGTTTTCTGAAAATGTAAGTTACTGTATGTGTTGGGGGGGGGGCATCTTTTTAATAAGAACCTGTCCTTTGAAGACTCGAGTCCTTAATTACAAAAGTACTTATAAAAATTGTCTTTAAAATATATGAGGAAATTAAAAAGGTACTGATTAGATGTCTAAGGATGTCAGAAATACATTTTTGTTAAAAAAAATCATAGGATTAAATATGTTGCTGAACAAAACAATGTTGAGTAAGATTTTTTTGTATGTGTGTAGGTTATATAGACATATTATATATATATATATATATATATATATATATATATATATATATATATATATACACACACACACACACACACAATACAGCTGTATCTATATATCAATATATAGATATAGCCACACACACACACACACACACACACACAGCTGTATCTATATATCAATACATAGATATAGCTACACACACACATATATATACATATACAGCTGTATCTATATCAATATATAGATATAGCTACACACACACATATATATACATATACAGCTGTATCTATATATCAATATATAGATATAGCTACACACACACACTGGCACAACAAACTAAACAAAGTCAAAAAGCAGTTATGTTTGCTTCGGCCTACAACAAGATGTTTAGGCTATGATGTTTGCCCAGGCTAAATCAAGCAAAACATTTTACACAGTACAACCCCACCAGGTCACAGGAGGTGATATCGCTGGCTTTTATTAAAATCTGAATTTCAAGCTGAATTTATGGTTCCGGTTTAGAATTAAAGCTGCAAATGAAAACAGGTCAATGCATAAAAAGGAATAATTCATTAGGACCTAATAGTCATTAACTCTCCTGTGACATTTTGTGAACTGGTGATATTCAATGAGCATCCTCGGTTTGCTAAAATAGAACTTGTAAGGACACATGCCAAATGAATTTATATCTAGTCAGTCAACACGGAACTTGGTAGCCAATATTACTGCCACCAATACCAACACTGGAACCAACGCTTTGATTCTGTAACCTATTTTTAACATCTGACATTTTACTGCAATTTTACAGAGATTACAATACATAACAACGTTTATACAGTAAACAGATATTTGTTATACTGAACATACAGAATTTGCCAGCAGATAAAGGCCTAGAGGTCTATCAAGTCTGCTCGAATGTGCAGCTAGCACCCCTTATTCTGCAGCTGCCCCCCCTTCCACCCTTCCCTTCATTAACCCTCCCCTTGTCCTGTCCCATCCTCGCTTGAAGCAGTCCACTGTTCTACTGCATACCACTTCAGCAGGTAACGATTTCACCCAGCCACCACCCTCTCTGTTAAAAGTGTCTCCTCATCTCCTCCTGAACCTTCCTCGCTCCAGTCTCATATCATGGCCCCTGGTGTCCCTCCCCTTACTTTGAACAGCTCCTCTGTACCTGTCTTGTTTATTCCTTTCATGTACTTAAAGGTTTCAATCATGTCACCCCAACCTTAACCTTATGACCCTGAAACGTGTTCTGAACAAAACCAAATACTCTTTAATGACAACTTTTCTGTTTGCAAACCTAGCTAACGTTTTGAAAAACACTGGTTCTTCAAACCAGTGCCTTTAAATGCACTGATAAAACGGATTTAGCAGACAAGCATTATAGTAACAGCAGTACATCTAGTGTATATCTAGTGACTGTCAATAAATAAAATAACAGTTCTAGTAAAAAAGCAGATTGAATTCTTGTGATTTTTCACAGTAGACTTTAGTAAATTAAAATGTCAATTAAAGGTACACTTTTCTGTCACTACACTTTCATCTTAGTAAGTATCTGTTTCATTGTCTCCGTGCCTTGCCTGATCCACAAAAAAAATGATCTCAGTATTTTTGTTCCACATGTATACATGCAAGTTTCTTCAAACTGTAACCTGCACTATAAGTTGATATGTTACATTACAGCTTCAAAAATAACTTGTAGGTGCTTCTTATGTTTGTCCAACGCTCCCTAAATAGAAAGCCTCTACTTGACTTTGGAAAGAGACTTGGCGGCAGTCTGAGCTGCGTAAACACCTCCGCTAGCTGGTTAATGACTTACCTCTGCATCCTGCTCCAGAAGGTGGTATCTCTTCTCTAACCTCCGCAGGATCGTGTGACACAGTGTCTTCTCCTCCAGCAACAACTCAAGAAGAAGGACCAGCTGGTCAGGAAGAAGCTGAAAACAAAGCAAATCTATCATGAGACTAAAGTGATACTTACCAAGTAATTAAACGTAGCAAAGACGAGGAGTCTGGGCTACATGGTGCAATTATGGCATGCATTTCAGCAATATGTGAATACTTTGTAGCTGACTTCTACCAAACCTCAGAGATTATGTTGCCTACATTCTGGGAAAAAAACTAATCCTGAGGCTTCATGAAGACTTTTTTCCACAGCCTTTCATTTCATTATTTTTTTATATTTTAGAAGAAAAAAACACACCGTTTACCTTGGCGAAACAGTATCATGGATTTATTAGGTGCAGATCTTGGGAGAATACATATGCAAACCAGTCGTGGAATTTACAATGAAAAACAAACAAAATTAAATCAGTGTGACATGCACTGTTTCTGCAGGCCACCCAGTTGCTGAGTGTTTCCATGTAGTTTTTGACAGAGGTAGGTGTCTTCCAAATTGCTTCAGGGGGCAGTTATAATGTTGCGTATAAATTCAAGACTACAGAGAAGAGGAAAAGCAATTTGGCTAGTTTTTACAGAATGCCCAATTTGAACATGATTTTGTTCATGATTCCTGGCATAACTCCTCTCTGCTAGAACTGCATGCTAGTTGTCCCTATTCTCATGCTTCCACAAAACAATTACTGGACAAGAAAATTCCAACCATGAGGTTCTGGGAACAAAGTCACCACCTGATGATGATACAAACTGTATCCCAAAGTACTTTACACTCCAGGAGTGGGAGGGAAGATACTATTGCTGCCATTTCAAGTGCACAAGCAGATTCAAAGATCAGAGATACAGTAGATTAAGCAGAGAGGTTAAGGGACTTGCTCAGGGTAAGCCAGCGAAGTGTGTGTGTGGGATTCACAGCTCTACTCTCAGAATTACCAGACCAAACTGCCCCCAGCTGCAATATGATCACGATGTACCAACCAAACTAGCTGCATTCTTTCCATGATTAGTTTTAAAATCTTCCCCAATATCTTAGCGGTAAGACACACAGGCAAAAGAAAATATAATGAAGATAAAGTAACAGCACTGAGGTGCTCTGTTGCTCAGGATTTTTTGTTTTTTATTACTACAACAAAATACCCTCAGAAAATTCTGAACAGATAAGAAGCAAGTAATTCGTCAGGCATTATCATCATTGCAGCTTATTAGGTTTTAATTCATTCATTCTTACTATTGGCTTGATACACATTCTCAAAACCAGTTTCCCACTCCTGTCAAATGCTTCCTTTTGCCAAGTTAAATACCGAAGATCTTGACTCAATTAACTGTCTAGACACAAACGATGTAGGTTCTAAAGAAGACACTATAGAGCCCCCCTCCCCCCCAAATAAATGCCACCACACACACACACACACACACTTTTCTGGCTTCTTAGAAGCTCCCTCCAAGTTTCTCCAGTCTGCATTAGGATACTTTTATTTTATTTTTTTTAGCTGAGTGGAATGAGCCATAATAACAACACTCTCCTACTACAGACGCTGCACCCAAGGATGACTGCTTTTGCAATTTGGGCAAGCCACTTCATATATAAACTGGGCCTGCCAATGAAGGGCTCTCTACTCCCATGCCTCCCCCAACAAAGAGAATACCAATATTACAGAATTCCTCATTTCATCTTTTATTTCAATCACAATGTTTAGTATCCAGAAGAAACAGTGACAGGTTTCCCTTTGTGGGGCAGTTAAAGATTTTTGATTAAAAATGAACTTGTCAAGCTTTGGTAAAAATCAATAGAAAAACGTTTCCTTTAATACTGTTCTCAGGACCTAGTCATTATTTCTTGACTCTGCTTTATTCAAGCATAAAAGATGTAGGTAACAAGCACAGTGACAAATAGAGGGAGATGTTTAACGAGATTATATTAGACTACTTTGAGTCATAAGTAGTTTTTTTTATTCCAGATGACTGCGGTCTTTAAGATCGAGTTAAAATGTTAATTTTACACGAGACTTGTTAACAATGGTTGTAAAATGGGTAGCAGAAAATCTGACACAAGCACTGTACACAGCAGCCCTAAACCACTTAATTTGACGAAACAAGTTTCATATAATGGCTTCATAGCCTTATATAGGAGAGGTTGTTTACAGCAATGCTAAAATTGCTTTCATGGTATTTTAAAAATGTAGAACAAAAGCACTCCCATTTTAAAAAGGCCACTGTCTGGTTCCCAAAATGGCTGCCAACATGCAGGGTTAATTAAACAAATGCAGTTTTACCATAAATGTAAACATCAGCCTAAATCGTATTCTGTGAATTTTTATGGAGTTAATTTGTAGTTAGAAATACTCTTCCATAACAGAGAGTCACAGGAAACTTGCTCTGCTAGAGTATCTCCTTCACAGAGCCACACCCTCAAGTCTTAGGGCCGAAGGTACTAGGACACCCCCACCCAGACCCCTGGAATCAGAAGTTTTGGGGCAGGTGGCACCAGTGACAGTGCTGGCACATGGTGCCATGTGTAGGAGGACTGCATTGAGGAGAACTGGAGAACAGACATGAGATAAAAATGAAGAGTAAAAGGTGGGGTACAAAGTTTCTTTTTGGTGTTTCCACAGACAGAATAATCTATGTAATGTGAACACAATTTACAGAATATAACAAAGTAAGATTTTTCTGTTTGGGACAAGAGAGAACTTTTAGTCGAAAGGAAACAAACATATTGAACCCAAAGGTTGTAAACCGATATATCAAATAAATAAATAAAATAAAAGATAAATATAAAGGTAAAACATAAATTTTTCAACAAAAGCACATACAATGGCATTTTGAGCAACAAATTGAAGTACGCATGATTAATAAACAGGGTTGATCTTTCTCTTTGTGTTTAGGACATTTTATTTCAGGAAAGTGACAGCTGAATCTTAAATTATACTATCCTCCAAAGAGGGCGAGTAAAGAATTATAACAGATAACAAAACCTGAATACTGAAAAATAAGATAAAATGGTTTAAGAAACAAACTGAAACTTTGAGGTTTTCCACCCCTCCCTTTCTTTTCCCTTGGCTTACATCTCAGACTTACAGCCCTCCTTTACATACTGGAACTCCAGTGATAAGAGATGACTGTGATTAATTTATAAAAAATTAAGCAGATATGCTCCCCCCTGCATTGTACAAGTTTGACTTATATTTTTTGCATTGTATAGAAAAAGCTAAAAATCTATGCTTATTGATGCTAATGGAAATGTATTGTTTGTTTAAATTTGCAGCCTCAAATGTTCTGATGAAGAGACAGTGTGGTCCTCATACATACGTTAACAAAATATAGGAGCAAGATAAAAGAAAAAAAGATACCAAAGATATGAAAGAATAAGAAATGAAAAACATACAAAATGGAAAAACTGTCATTGTTTTCCTTTCTTTTCTACTAGTGGTTGAGGTATCCTTGAACTGGTACATATTTATGTGTAGGACTGCAAAATATAAAATGCCACTGGCTCCAACCACCTCAGTACCTTTTCTACCAAGGAGGAGAGCAAAACACTGTCAGTTAAAAGATTTAGAAACGCAGAATTTTACAGGCAGATAAACACCAGAGGTCCATCCATTCTGTCTGGTCCCTATCTTGGTCCTCATACTAGTCTAACATTAGTGAGAGACCACAACGCTTAACTTAACACACGCTTCCCCTACAAAGAACAGTTACTTAAGAACTTGCTGTAACAGTAGATCTTTGGGAGAATCTCTTCCATTAGGCCACACCTTTGGAACTATAAGTTATTAGCATTAGGACCACATGGTAACTTTGCCAGCCAGGGTCGCCACAATGATGTGCAATCTAAGCGCACATAAGCATGGGCAGCACCATCATCCCTCAGTTCCATGCCGGAGATTAGCCTCGAGGATCTCAAACTTTGGGAAACCAGGAGATGAGACCAGCATCAGGCAGACAAGGAGAGGCATGGAGCGGGATACAGGACACGTACAGTAGGTTTAGGCACATCATCTGATATGTCCCTCACTGGAAAGCAAAAGGGGAAGGAGGAGGGACCGCATGGCTTAATGGAGGAAAGTCTCTCAAAGACCTACTGTTTATAGTAAGTGCTTACGTAAGTTTCTATCTTCTTTAAGGATATCTCCTCCATTAGGCCACACATTTGGAATGATTCCCAAGCAGTACAAAGTAAACTGGAAAGATGGCACAGCCTGGTATGTAATCAGAGCAACAGGCCTTGCAGTAAAGCAAGCCCAAACCCCTCACATCTGTAAGAGACGATGTCCAGGCTGTGATGTTCAGGGAAAGTATGAAGAGTGCTCCGTGTAACTGCAGCAAGGACATTTTTTAAATAAGCAGCAGAAGCGGCCATAACCCTTGTGGAGTGCCCACGAAGAGCACCAGGAAGTTCCTTACTGTACTTCCTATAACAGAATGTAATACAATGTACAGAACAGATCTCCAGAACCCACTCATTCATAGTGATCGTCCGACACTGTTTCAGATACAGGGAGATCCTGTCCCCCACACTCACCCCTACAGGTATCAACTGAGGTGGGGAAGGGGAGAGAGATGAAAGAGTCAGGCAGAACTGGGGTGGCAGAGGCACCGGAACAGACTCCTTTGGGTGCTTTTGTGTAGGCACCAGCGGGAAGGGGACCCGGCAGGAGGCCACCTCCTCTGACACAGCCTTGCTGATAGTAGGCACAACCACCTCGGGCAGCAGGTGGATGAAAGGAATCCCGACTATTACCTCTAGCAGGAGTGTGATACAGGACACAGACCTTGAAGGCCATGTAGAGTCTCCTCAGCATCACAGCAACATAGTGTTGCCTTTAAAGGGAGCATTCAAAACCGTCTTTTGTACACTGTTGGCAAAGCCAGCGACTCCAAGCAAAGAATATCCCCTCATGCAAATGCCAGAAGCTACAGCCCTGGCAGAAGCATTACATACATCATAAGCTGAGCACAGCAAATGTTTGCCAGCCTCAGTACCAGCAGACAATGTTATTTGCAGACCATTTTGGATGCAGTCATCAGGCAAAGCCTGAGCAGCAATATGAGTCGCTTTCCACAGGATGTTCTGATATTTGATCATGTGGGCCTGGAAGCTTGCAATCCTAAGGCTCAAGGATGCTGAGGCACAAGTACATTTGCCCCTCACATCTAGGCTCCTAGACTCCTTATCAGTAGGACAGAGTACTCATATGTCTAGGGGCTCTAAACCCATCATGAGCAGCCAGGATGATGAGAGTTTCCAGCTGGTTAGCAGTATATTTAACTGTATTTTGACAGATGTAACAATTTTTATAGTATGATACCAACATGATTTTTGTATTATGTATGTTTTGAATGTCTTTTTGCCTGTTAACTTGAAATGTTTGGGATCAGCGGATCCTAAGTGGACACCATCACAGCTTCCCTGAGCACCCCATTGTGTGGTGTTTTGTTAGCATAATAAGGCTTAGCAGATGGAGCAGAATACTGCTTATCAGCCTTTCTAGGAACTGCAGGCAACGAGTTTGGTCAGTACCATGCAACCAAAGTAACATCCTCTGATGCAGGGTATACAGGTGTAATTATTATGGAAGGGACCAGGACACCACCAAAATTCCAAGAGATTCCTTTTAGTGAAATTGTTTTCTTCCACCTCAAATCCCATGGAAGACTGCATCTGCTGCATCATGGCTTGAAAAACAAGTCCTCAGAAGGAGATCACATAGTACAGACTACCAAGTCCTTACTACAGAATGAGCCAGTAGAGCAACGGGGACCCTCCTGAAATTGTTCACCACTATATTCCTCCTCCTCCAAATCCTCTTCGAAATGTATGAGGTCAGGATTATATTCCATTTTGACATTGTTAGCAGAATCAATGATAAAGCTGTAGAATAGACCAGTAACAGCTGAGAGGCAGGCATCTGCGGCATGCTACTGGAACCCATCGACAGGAGCGGAATACTAGAAGGCCTCATCGGTGTAATAAGTGCCTGGATTAGCAATCCTTTAGAAAATGATGCTAACACAACCTAGGAGTTGACAGCATCCTACAAAGGGGCCAGGACTACCTGCGTCAACTGGCCTTTTTATTTATTTATTTAGTTTTTGTTGACCGGGTAAGTGCACTAGACAAATCCTGCCTATTTTCAGGCATGACCCGGGGGAAGGGGATACAGATGAATGCCAACTGACCTTGAACCAGATTAATCTGTTGGTGGTATTTTTAGTGAATGAGGGAAATTTGGCCAGGACACCGGGGAAATTCCCCTACTCTTTTCGATAAGAGCCATGGGATCTTTAACATCCACCTGAACTACCACCAATCTAGGCAGATGGGACCTCGGTTTAACGTCTCATCCGAAGAGCGGCACCTCAGAGTGCAGCACCCCTCTCATGCTGCACTACAGTGTCAGTACTGGGATATTAACCCAAGTGCCAGATGTGGGAACTGAACCCACAGCCCTCTGATCTCCCGGCCTCAGAGGAGAGTGCCCAATGATGTCATACCATCCATAGTAGGTATGGCAGTGTCTAAACCGAGCTCCCACCTTGGTGTCTCAGCAATGGTTGTAGTCAGTGCCGTGGAGTGGCACTGATGAGGGTTAACTTGTCTAAGTGGTGACCAGGACCTCTTCTCTTCTTCTCTGTGTTGGTGCCTATGGGTGAACAACATGGAGGGTCACGATAATGACAGTTCCTTGTCCCTCCTCTTAGACTTCAATGACCGCCTTTCAGCCAACAGTGAGTGAGAAGCAGCTTTTGAACCTTTTTCCTTCTCCGTGGCTTTCAATGAATTCACCAAGAAAACTGACCACATGTCTCGAGACCAGCTGCTACAATGCAAACCTAAAGGGTCAAAAAAATGGGAAACAACTGCCTTGATTACAGATTTTAGTGCTAACAGCCATGTTATTAGAGACAGCCTGAATAAATGTTGGCATATTTTGGGCAATGAACCATCTTTGGCAGAACTGGCAAGTGCACCATCACAGATTATTTACAGAAGAGGCCCTACTTGAAAGATATGCTTGTTCACAGTTTTCTTCCAAACAAAGGTACACCTAGACAAACATGGTTACCCGAACCTACAGGCACTTTTACATGCAGTAGGTGTGTGCACTGCCAACATATAGAGAAAGGCAAAACGTTTACTACATTTAACAATCAGAAGACGTTTTACACCAAACTGTTTATTAACTGTAGCACTGTTGTCATGGTTTATCTAGCTTTGTGCAGCTGCTCTGCATTTTACATTGGCAAGACGAAACGTATGTTTAAGATTCGGCTTGGAGAACACTTAGGTTATATTAGGAACAAAGATACAATCAATGCCCTATACAATCATTTACAAAAAACTAACAGAGGCACACACAGTTTTACATTTCTTGGCACTGAGAAAGAGAGCATTGGGCCAAAGGTTGGGGACCTTGATGACAGAATAAAAGAATGAGAAGCTTTTTGGATCTACACACTAGGAGGCATGAGACCCCTGGTCTTAATGATGGTATAGATCTCTCAGTCTTTCTTCAGAAAAAAAAGAAACTTGCATGTGGTATATTTATTTATTTAAAACTTTGGAAATAACCTTTCAGCAAGGTGCAAGACATTACAGATGTTACAAATCATTTAGATAAATACTTAAGGTACACAGACAACAGCAACCATACATATTATGTACAGTATTGATTACAAAAAGATTACTAGAAATTTAGACACTGAATCGAATATCAGCAGCCAGGCGACTGGCATTTGTCAAAACTGAATTCAGTTTCAGTTGACTTAAGTAAACAATGAGAAACATATGGATAGAGGGTTGGTTCAGAGTGGAGCCCAGTGTAGGGAGGATTGTGGATTACCAGGCTTTGGGGGAGGCAGATTACTGAAGGGGAGAAAGCTACGGGGTTAGATCAGGACAGAGAGCAGAGTGTATGAGGTTAGACATTAGGAGGTGAGAGGGAATTAAGGGTGAGACAGCAACTAGAAAGGGAGGTATTAATGAGTTTATGTGCATAAGCAGAAAGATGAATACAGACGAGAAGGAGTACTAGAGGATAAAGGTTTTTCAACCAACACTAGGGATTAGTTGGGGTGTAGGGGAGAGATAAGAGCAGTAATGGGGGGTGGTCATATTCATATCATGCAAGTGCAAGCTCTGGCTTTGCCTAGGTATTGATTATTTCAAGCTTGAAGGCTGGAAGCTTCACATTATTATTTATTTCAGCTAGGATCTCATTTAGCCAGTGAGGGCTCTATATGCAAAACAGCATTGGCCAACACATGTCCTTCTGAAAGGAATACTTAGAGAATTTTGAGCTTTGCGCCTTGTGTCGTAAAGGGAGTGAGCTGCTTGGAGGATATTTTGGATGTAGGGAGTGTTTGGCCTAGCACTTTGTTCCCTGAGAAGGCATATCTGGTACTTTATCCTGTTATTCAAATTAAGCCATATGGTTTGCTCATACAGGGCACATGTGTGGGTAAGGTTATTTATGGTCTTGCATATCAATATTCCAGTTAAAAAATATTTTTAATTATTGGGGTTTTATATGTTTGTTTGGGATATATTCATGCTAATATATGCTGTATTTTATAATATATTGCAATATCCCATTTTACATATAATTATAAATTAACCTTCAAATTTATTGAGACCATGCATTAACTGTATATCATAATATTGAGATTCTTTAAAAATCTTTAAAATATGTATTAGTTTTAGGCACTGTCCCTACTCTATCTTGTTTGACTTTTGTTTTATGTTTGATACATTCGCTTTATGTATGTATCTAAATTTCTATATATTACAGGTTTCAACATATGTGGGATGTTTGGTTTCACTGTATTTAGTATTTACATTTTGTGACTACACCTTTTATTCACCATTAGGTTTTTCTAAGGTTTCTGTATCATTGTTGCAGTTATTTATTTATCCGGGGGTGGCTAAATTTAATAACATTTATTTATTCTGCATTTTTGCATGATAATGAATGGGGGTGTTATGAATGACTAAAATGCAAAAGCCAGTGCCAGGAGTCGAAACTACTTGCCCGACACTCAGGATTTGCCATTGGCAGAGTTTTCCAATGCGAAGAAAATAAAGAAGAGGTGCAGGGGTCAAAGCCCCCACACTGGGGGATCTGGGGAAAAAACCCAAAACATGAAAAAACCTCTCGTGTAGCAATTCCGAGTGTCGGGCAATCAGTTTTGGGCTTCCGACACTGGCTTTGCATTTCAGTCATTCGCAGTATATCCAATGAATGTATTATAATGAGAAATTATCTATAACGTTGATGAATGCATTTATTATATATATATATATATATATATATATATATATATACACACACACACACACACACACAGATATATACACACACACACACACACACACACACGCGCGCAGGTTATGACTATCTTTAAACGCTGCATTTAAATTTGATTCACATGTGTGTGGTTGCCACCCCCTGGAGACACCCCTTGGTGAAACCGGTAGGGGGTGTGGGTCGTCCCCCTGCTCCCATTGACAGGCTTTGTCTGCTTGCTGTTGGAATGAACAATAAAATATTTTTATTCACCCCTCGTTTGGTAAGCTTGATCTTTGTAGCAGTGGTTGATGCTGGAGTTTCTGTCTTTCTCTCTTTCAATGTGTTTAACAGATAGAGATTTTCTAGAGCTTTCCTGCATCACCTCATAGCCTGGTTTAAGCTCTGGCAAATCTCACAAGTCCTCACACTGTGAGACAGGCCCCAACAGCAGATACAAACTGCATGTGTGTACTTTGTAAATCTTACCTCCACACATACAATACCAAAATACAGGCTCTTTTGACTTCAGAGGCATACAAAGATAGGAGAACACTAATAGGTGCTACAACACTAATAAAAGTAAAGAGCAAACAGCAACGCAGGTTAATGGCATTTCCTTCAGCACGTCCGATGAGGATGACTGATGGCGAGGAAGAATGGAGGTTATTTGTACATTCACTTTTTAGAAAATCAACAGAAATTTTAATAAAAAATGAAAAAGAAAAGAACTGAGAAGTGATGGGGCCACCCACGTTTATGTGCACGTCAATGATGCACGCCACTGTGGGCAGCACCTGGAAAGCAAAAGTTTCTGTGGGGTCCTAACACTTACGGCTTATATAGGTAGTTCCAAAGGTGTGGCCTGATGGATGAGATATCAAAGCAGATCAACCATTGTTCGAATACTGCACTCTAATCCCACTAATCTATCCCACCCATACTTAAAAGCATTTACTGTTTGAACATTAACAAGTTCTTGAGGGAGGTGGTTCCACTTATCCACCACTCTTTCAATAAAAAGAGTGCTTCCTAATATCCCTCTTGAACTTACCACCCACTAACTTCTTCTTATGCTCCCTGTAATATTGCTCTCACTAAGTGTAAACAGCCCATGGCTGCCTACCTATTGATACCATTTAGATATTTAAACATCTCAATCTCACCACCCCTCTCCCTTCTTGTTTCTAATGAATACATGTCCATGTCATCCAATCTTTCTTCAGAACTCTCTTGTTGTGCCTGGATCATTCTTGGTCACCCTTCTCTGTACTGCTTCCAGGCGATACCCATTTATTTATTTTTTAATGTGTGGGCTCCAGAACCGGACAGAATACTCCAGGTGTGGTCAAACCAATGATCTATACAGAAGGAACAGCACCTCTTTTCTCCTGATTGAGAAAGCCCACTCAATGGATCCTATGATTCTATCTGCCTTCCTAGCATCCTATAAGCTTTTGTATGCCTTATCACATTGTGCTGAAGTCTTAAGAATGTCACTAATTACTACTCCTAAGATCCTCTCTTCAACTGTTTGAGCTACTCCAACTCTTGCAAAGTAGTCAGATTTTGGATTTTTCTCACCCAAGTGCATAACTTACATTTCCTGGCACTGAATTTTAATTGCCAGACACCAGACCACTTATCCAGTTTGCCAGGTCCTCCTGTAGCTATCTTACTCCTTCTTCACAATTCACCTTACCACAAATCTTTGCATCATCTGCACACACAGACGCCCTACCATTTATACCTTCTTCAATGTCACAAACATCTGAAACAGAACTAGATGAGAACTGACCCTGATGTACACCACTTATCCCCTTTGCAACACAGATTTTGCTCCATTAATGACCACCTTCTGAGTTCTGTTCTAAAGCCAGTTTCCCAGCCAGCGCATCAACTCCACCCTCAACCCTATATCACTCAGTTGTTTTTTTTTCACCAGCCTATCATGGGGTACAGAGTCAAATGCCTTTCTAAGGACCAAATGCAGCACATCCAGAGCATTACCCATGTCTAAATCTTGGTGAAACCCCATTGAAGAATTCTACGAGTCTCGCCAGACAAGACCTACCTTAACAACTATGTGCTGCTTACTATCCTGGAGTCCATGCAGCTGCAGAAAGTCCACCAGTCTTCCCCTCACAACAGTCTCTAGAACCAGCATGGACGTCAGGCTAAGTGACCTATAATTACCAGGGTCACCCCCATCTTTGCTCTTGTGTAATGCTGTGACATCTTTCACCCTCCAATCATTAGGGAACTCACCAGTGTCTAAAAGGCAATTAACCCCTAGGCTGCTGACAGAATTAGAACGTATAGGAATTCTGGACTGATATATCAGTCCGTGGCACAACAAGAGTTAAATAGGTCAGCTAGAGGCTCAGCCAACACCTCTGTCAACTCCCTCAGCATACGAGGATGTGAAACACTGGGACCTGGTGATTTTTCAACCTTTAGCCCCAGTAAACCCTGAGAACCTTTTCATCTGAGATGGATCCCTTTGTCAAAGATTAGTTCCCCTTAGCCTGGATACTACTATCCAGGAGTGAACCTCCCTTCTCAACTGTAAGAACAGTGCAAACCTACTCATTAAGAATCTCTCCCATTTGCTCATCACCCTCTACCCAAATATGTTCCCTTTTTCAGGCTCTCTATCCCAGTTTTACTTTTCCTTCTTTCCCAAATATTACTGAGAAAAGCTGTATTATCCCTCATTCCTTCCGCTACCCTAAGTTCCTCATTCATTTTTGCCTTTTTCACAGTCTTGCTAGTCTCTCTGGCACAACCAAGGTAAGTCTCTCTACTATCTTCTGACTGAGACACCTTATACCTCTTGAATATAGATTTTATTTCCTTGCAGCATCCCACACTTCTTTGGTACACCAAGAATGCTTTTTCACTCCTGTTCTTTCTAACCTGCCTGAGACACCTTTTGTTACATCTGATATCGTATTTCAGTGTTTACCCTGAAAAGCACACTGAGCAATTTTTTTTTTTTTTTTTATTTAGTATGCTTTTTTGCCGGGCTGCTCCTGCATTCCATGCCACCCCAGAGCACCTGCCTCGCCCCATAATCACCTCACCCCCGCAGAAACCCCTGGCTTACCCACCAGGGTGAGCCTGCACCCAGAAGGTCCATCTATGATGGAGAAGGTGTCGGCGGACCGACATTGCCTATTCTGGCTTCCCCTTCAGGGTCAGGGTCTGGGGGCTGCAGAGCCACAATGGTAGGCAGGGAGCTATAGAGGCCAAGTGCCGCCAGGCTTCATCCATGATGGCCAGTGATTTTTCTAAGTTGCTCCTGGGGGCGGGCCTTGCAATGACATCCAGCATCTGCCCCCCGCCTTAGCATACTGGCACCAGTCACCTGTGGTTCCTCCAGCCTCGCCAGGGGTCCATCAGGCACAGGATGCTCTACCCCTTCCTCCCCCTGGAGAAGGACAGCAGTCCATAGGATGCTCAATCCTTCTCCCCCAACCAGCCCTCTGAGTTCCTGGGTCCGCTCCCGAACTTGGGTCATTGGCGTCGCAAGCAGAAATCGAACCCATGCGCATGGCGGGCCGCCTACATTGAGCAAATTTGCCCTTTTCAAGTGCGACCCAGCATTTACAAATTACAAGTACAAAAAATAAAACACATAAAGACGATACAGTTATTTACAACAAGAAAGCTAACTGTCTAAAATGCTAAACAATTGTTTCTTAAAGACAGGCACTGATCTGTTAGCTGATTCTGGTAGCCAATTATAAACACTTGGCCCAACAAAGTCAAAAACTGTTTCACCAAAATAAAGTTCTATGAAAAGGAATTTAAGTTGATTCCTGAAATCTAGTTTAGCTATTTCTGCATTGTACTGGAATCAATTCTAGGATTGATCGGAAGCGACCCCAGGTTCTCAAGGATCTTATTCTTAATTAACTCCTATTTCTCCTCCACAGACACTGACTGATAATAGTCACTAAAAATACCACTAACAGTTTAATCTAGTTCACTGTCAGCTGGATCCATCTGTATCCCGAGGCTGAAAATAGGCAGAACTGTAGTCCTCCTTCTTTCCTGGTCAACAATAACTGACTGACTAAATAAATATCCTACAGGACTTGCTCAAAGCTCCTGCTCCATCTTCCTGAAATATGCTCTGTGGAAAGTTTAACAACAATGTTCTAGTGTCAAGCCTATGTACTCCTACTGCAACTCAAATCATACAGTAAAATGATCTTTAGTACCGTGCAGTTCTTCAGCTGGTTTACTATGCACTCCCTCTCTGCTGGCCAGGACAAGGCCCACAATATTACCTTCCCTAGTATGTCTTTTTTTATGACCCGTAAAGGCGTTAGACAGCCCACGTCCCTGTAAGAAGGGATAAAATAAACAACTTCTCTTCACAGTCCATACACATAGAAACAAAAAAACAAAGACAATGATGGCAGAAAAAGACCAAAGGTCCATCCAGTCTGCCCAAGTTCCCTATAACCCCTAGAACCTACTGTTCCTCCAGGGTACTAACCCTCCCCATCCTCTCTATTCTCTTCCTTGGTCCTGTCACCCCTAGTAACCACTGTTCCCTACATTATGTCCCAGCCCTGCTTGAATCCTCTGACTAATTTTGTGCCTACCAATTCAGCCAACAGATTGTTCCAAGCTTCCACCGACCTTTCCGTAAAGCAGTACTTCCTCACATCTCTCCAGAACCTACCTCCTGTTAATTTCCATTCGTGTCCACGTGACTGTGAATTGGTATTCAGGCTAAATAGCTTCCTGCAGTTCCCTCTGTTAATTTCTTTAAGGAACTTTCTGGGAGGAAGAAAGCAAACACACACATAGTAAGATCAGTGTGTGTTGGGGAGAGGGGATGGCAAGTGGGAGAGTGTAGCTTTATGGAGGAGACACCAATATCAACGGTTATGGTAACTTTCTTATCTTTCTTCAGTCATCCTCCTCTATAGAGCCACACTCCTTGGGTTGAGTGACCAGCAGTACGGATCCCCAGACTAGGGAGATTAAAGACAACAGGATTCACAAAGAAAGCAAGCCCTAATGTGCAGCAAAACCCAAACCTTATTTATGGGTCTCCTTAAACTGGACGTTTTAGATGTAATTTCTATTAAAGGTACGAACACTACTTCATGCTACAGCCCTATATATATTTTTGAGATAGGGTCTAATCTGAAAAGCTACCAATGTGACCACTGTTCTAGTGGAATGAGCTCTAACAGAACCTTTCAACTGTTTTCCTGACAGGAAGAAGCAGCTTTGAAAGCAACTGACAACTCAGTTTGACAGTCAGTGTCTGGAAACTAGCACTCCTTTATGATTTTGATCAAGGCAGACAAACAGCTGAGTTGACTGTCCCTGCTCCGTTGATGTACAGTTGGGGCCAGCAGTGTGTTGCTTTTCACTGCACGGTCACTATGGTGGTGGGGTGCAATTAAAAGAACAAAAGGAGCTTTTGTTTCCATTTGTTATTTTAATTGATGACCGAGGAGCAGCCCCACAGCGGAAAACACACTGCTGGCCACAACTGTAGAAGCGGAGGATTCTGCTGAGTGGAGAGAGAATGTACAGTTGCTACACTTCCACAGGGTTCTCAGATTTAGGAAAGAATACTGGGAGTACCAAGGATTGGTCAATGTGAAACTCTGACACCACCAAGGAGAGAGATTCAGGGTGTTAATGCAGAAAGTAAAGTTATTTACTGCTGCTCCCGATCTTCTAGAGTATCTCCTCCTGAAACTCACACTTCTTGGTCTTTGGTTAGCACTCAACCATGTGAGAACCAGATGTTTTGGGCTGGGGTGCGCATTATCTCACAACATAAGTGGTGCTGGTTCAGCATTTACAGTATGTGTCACAGATACAGATGTGATCTAAGCATGCCTAACATACAGCAGTACCAACTTAAAACACTGTTTAAAACCCCCCACCACCACCATTTTGAAAAGTTCTTTTATTTGTAAAATGTCAGACATGGTTTATCTGCTCTGTCTGAAACTGTTTTAAGTCACTGTAGCCCAGTACAGTCACATTTGGCCCAAATCACCTACACAGAAACATGGACTTTGACGGCAGATAAGGACCACTTGGCCCACCCAGTCTGCCCACTTCCCTACCTATTGGATAAGCTGCAGATTCTAGTTAACCAACAGCCTCCTTCCTGCAACCCCCCACTATAATTGCCTTATGTCTGTCCCATGCATGTTTGAATTCCCCCACTGTTTTAGACCCCACAACCTCTCCAGGAAGGCGGTTCCATGTGTCCACCACTCTCCGTGAAAAAGAATTTCCTCACATTACCCCTGAGCCGTCCCCCTCTAACTTTAAATTGTGCCCCTTGTTCTTACACATCTCTTTTCTGAAAGATGCTACCCTCCTGGACTTTGCTGATTCCCTTGAGGTACTTAAAAGTTTCTATCATGTCCCCCGTCCTCCTTTCATCAAGGGTATACATATTAAGCCTCTCAGTCTCTCTTCACATGGTTTCTGATGTAGAACCTGCACCATTTTAGTTGCCCTCCTCTGGACTGCTTTCATCCTGTCTATGTCCTTGCATAGATGAGGTCTCCAAAACCGCACGCAGTACTCCAGATGGGGTCTCACCAACTGTCTGTATAGAGGGATAACCACTTCCCTTTTTCAACTTGTGAGGGCCCTCCCTATGCATCCCAGTGTCCCCCTGGCTCTCCTTACTGACTTCTCACATTGCTTACCCACCTTTAGGTCATCTCATATGACTACACCCAGATCCCTTAACATTATTGTTGTCGTTAATACCTCTCCTGCTATTGCGTACTCTTCTCCTGGATTTTTATTTCCCAGGTGCATTACTTTGCACTGAATCTAAGTTGCCATATGTCTGACCATTCCTCCAACCTTGCCAAGTCCCTTCTCATCCTTTCTAACCCACCTTGTGTATCAACTCTGTTACAGATCTTTGTGTCATCTGCAAAGAGGCATACCTTTCCTTCCAGACCCTCTGCAATGTCACCTATAAAGACGTTAAAGAGGACTGGACCCAGTACTGAGCCCTAAGGTACTCCACTAGTAACCCCCCTTTCTTCAGAATGTGTTCCATTCACTATTACCTTCTGTGTCCTGTTGTGCAGCCAGTTTGCTACCCAGGCTACCACCCTGGGACCCACTCCCAGGCTGGCTAACTTGATTATTAATCTTGAGCGGACTGTGTCAAATGCCTTGCTAAAGTCTAGGCAGGCCATATCCACAGCCCCTTCCTGGTCTATTACTTTGGTCACCCAGTCAAAGAAATCAATTAGATTCGTCTGACATGACCTTCCTGCTGTGAATCCGTGCTGCTTTGGGTCCTGTGCCCCGCTGGCCTCTAGGTACTGAACAATTTACCGCCTCAACAATATTACTGGCAAGCTGAATTTCTAAGCCACAACCACTGCAGCTTTCATCCACTCTTGAGACTGCCTCATTTTCAAACCAGTGAGAGGGCTTTAGAAAATCCAGCCCCACAGTTACACCCATTGACCCACGCCCAGGCAGAACTGTACCGCTATGATCACAGGATCTTCCAGACAAAACCAGTGTTCCCACCCAGTTTGTCCCCTGCCCTCACTGCAGGCGTAGTCATGACATTTCAAAATTTGGCTAAGTGTGCTTTCCCCTCACTGGGACAAATCTTGTATCCAAGGATAGTCCGTTGTAACAGTAATTTAAACAATTAAAGCACCATATATATTTGCATATAAGTCAACCCCACATATAAATCGATCCCCTTTCGCCAAGAAAACTTATGTAAGAATACATTTATCATTTATAAGTTGACCTCTCCCCAACTACAATATAACTGTGCCATTTTCCGCATCACTTAATGACTTAAAATTCACTGTACTTACTGATATTGGCAGAAGGAAGTGCAAATTCAGGGCCAAGAGCAGTAACAGGCCTTCCAGTGCTAACCTGCTAGTCCTCATCAGAATCTTAGTTTGATTTTTTGATAAACTTTCTCCTACCTTGCTCGCCTCCCACAAACAAAAAGTAGGGTCATGGCCCCATGCCCAGTCCCACAACAATCAAGTGCAAGTGCCACAGCCACTGTCTACAAGTCCAAATGACACTCGTGGTTGGTGCCACTTCGCTGATGTGCAAATGACGGAGACTGTGCTGGACAATCAGCATCAATCACGAGTGCCTCTGGAACTTAATTCTGTCCCCTGCCTTGAAGTGAAAGAAAATATTTCCTGATGCTCCCCATATTCTACCCACCTTGCATCCCTGCTTTGTGCACCTTTGTTCCACAATCCTAAACTAGTTGAAAAAGCTTCCCAATGGCCTCTCTCCCTTGCAAATTCCTAACAAAGTCTACTACAGTACACATGCTTGATCAACTGAGCTCTCTAGACCCCTTTCCTACCTATGGATTACACTATAAATCCACTGTACTATATCTCTGACCATTGACAGACTTGAGAGATGCCTGGTCAGACCAAGGGCCCAGTACACTTTAAAAATCTTACCTTCGCCAGAATTCACTTTACCATGACTTATTTATTTATTAACTCTTTGGTAACTGGTAAGGCCCGCTAGGCACAAATACATGTTTTCAGGAGCAAATTAGGAGCACTGGGGAGGTTAAGTGACTTGCTCAGAGTCACACAATATGCAAGTGGAGGTTGTGGAAATCAAACCCAGGTCTGCTGGATGTACCAAACTCATTACTCTAACCTTTAGGCTATACTGCCAGCCCCAAGTCAAGTGAATTTCAAGTAGAGTTAATAACTGTATCAAATTCTGATAGACACAGTCAACCCTTTTTGCATCATATAATTTCTCGCTGAAAACACACTTGATGATTGCTTACCTTCTAAAACTCACTGAAGTTACTGCCTTTTGATCTACTTTCTTTCTGACTAGGACTGACATGCATGGAATGGTGTTATACCTCGACACTGTTTTGCTTCAAATCCTTGATCTACTCTTACTGCATGCATCCTGAACATTAGGAATACCACGAAACAGTGCAGCCACTCCCGATGCAACAGTCTCTTTCCCTCCCACATCACAAGTGGCTAGATTGTGTCAGGGGGTGTTCTGTAGTCCAGGAAAGGTGCAGCAAAAGTTGATTAAAGGAAGTAAACAAACAGTGTGGTAACACCAGTATGGTGGCAATCTCTTTTTCCTTTAAAAAGAAAAAAGGAATTAGAATCAAAGTACCAACTACATCTGCAACCTGTACAGAATGTGAGCAATCATAACATGTAACATGTATTTTTAATTTAGGCAGTCTGAGACCTAAGGGGTTGACAGTGTCCTTTTAATGGAAACATTAAGAAAATGATCTGGAACAAACTGAACACAATAATTAAGACTGGTTACTGGTCTCAGCTAACCACCTCTAAATAAAAACAGAAATAATTATATGAGCCATGAAAATCCTGCAACCTCATTGGTCACAACATATCACATGACCATTGATTATTTTCTGACAACCACACACCTCCTGAATTGCCTATTTTTTAAACAAATGCCCATTTTATAAATGGGACAGCACACCCAGTGCGTGCAGTCATAAGGGAATAATGCACTCTCCAGTGGCTGTGGCCCTTGACCATGCCTCATGCCTAACAACCAGACAAGGACTGCATTATTCTCTTATATCCACACATTCTGTCATACAGTATGTTACACCCTGCTTATTGACCTGATAGTTATAACTAAGATCAAAAATGCCTCTTTAGATTGGATCTAAAAATTCACACCGATGTTCTCATCAGCTACATATAAAAGGTTCTGGTTAACTAGAATTACACTTACAATGTGTAAAAGAAGAGGAGGAAGATGAGCAAGATTATAAAATTAACTTCATTTTGCCAATTTAATCAATAAACTGTACTATCACTACACTTTTTTTATGCTACCTGATGGCTCCTATTTTCAAAGGATTTTTGCCACAGTCACAAAAATGGAAGAAACTTAGGAGACTGGGCTCATGTATAAAATAAAGAATAAAGTATGGAGTGATGTGTGTAATGAGAAGTTTACACATAGCTGAGGGGTTAGATGCTACATAAACCCCAGAGCAAAGCTCGAGGGGTCTGTGCAAGCGTCTAACCCCGAGGGTGTGTGTGAACTTTAGCTATACACATCACCCGATATTTTATTTTATATAATTGTTGGGTTTTTCACCACAGCAATTATATAAATTAACAGAGGTTCTGGCTAAGGGGCCTCCTTTCTCTGTTTTCCTTCAGTGACCGTGCATGTAGTTTTAAAATCTTTAAAAATGTCTATTTGTCCCAGTTACTGTGGAATTTGATCAGAATTCTTAAAAATTATATAACTTACCACGAGTTACTGTGGCAGGCGGCAGTTGACTTTTCATCGAGA
The DNA here is from genome assembly GCA_016271365.2 of Neoceratodus forsteri. Classification (NCBI taxonomy): domain Eukaryota; kingdom Metazoa; phylum Chordata; order Ceratodontiformes; family Ceratodontidae; genus Neoceratodus; species Neoceratodus forsteri. The sequence continues at coordinate 1,631,400,880 of CM057453.1, forward strand.
GGCAAGCGGAGCGGTCGGAAGTGGTGGACTGTGGCGATGGAGGGCAGACTGAGGGAAAACAGGTAAAGTGTTTGCCATTATAAATGCTCTTTATAACGCAAATTACGCCACAGCTTCCCTATGGGAAAAAGGGGAACCTATTTATTATAAGTACAGTAATGCCCAACTGGCAGAGCAATGATGAGGTGTTTTTTACAGTTATAATAAACTGCAACACAGCTGACCCTACTTCAAATTTGATATTGTCACTTAAAACATTATGTGTACTACTATTACACCATGACTAAATTAAACAAATTTAAAAACATTAAATGCTGCCTTAATGGCTGGCCTGCCTGTAGACGTGTAATAAAGCATAACCCTCAGAATGCTAGACTTCTACAAACAGGGCTAACTAATTCAAGAGAACATTTTTGCTTTGCATCTTCTCTTAGCCAGTTGTTACGTATGGTATGTTAACTGGTCTAGAATAGTCTGTCCCTTATATAGCATACACCTAGATCCGATAAATGTTTTACAACTGTTAACATAAACAGGAATGTTCATTTCCAAATCACCATTTTCTTTTGGGTTCACAGGCTTTCTTTACTCACAAAGCACGGAACGGCAAATCTAATAGTAAACTTTGAGGGCTATAAACATTATTGAGGCATGAAGTAATACACTTCTTTGTGTATTCAAATGGCAGCAATTGAGTAAACCAAATGCTTGTTTTTTTTTTGTCAGAGACTTTCTGTGTGAGACACCCAGTTTTTGAAACAAGTTTCAGTTTCCCCTAGGGCTAACCATCATTTTGGAAGTCGGACCACAGAGCCTTAAATGGAAGCAAAGCAACTACCAAATTTGGGAGCGTGACAGTTATACCTCGTCCGAAAGTAAAATACCACATTACCATGCAATAACTTCCTTAAAATGCCATTCTGATTCATATGACTCCCACTACTATTATTTATCAAGACTGTGTTAAAAATAGTCCCACAGTAACAAGTTATTAAATGGCAAATGAGCAAAATCCATTTGTTTTTAATTGAGAACATCTTTAGCTCCATGATACATTTCGAACATGAAAGACTTAGTTATTGAAAACACTGAAAAACTGTTGATTTTTCAAATAATTTAGCAAGAATGGTTCACAATGCTTTTCTAGATTTTTGTTTTCGTTTTCTTTATGCACAAATCATTTGAATACCTCGCAGTGTTGCCAAGCTGTGGTTGAAGGTTCAGAGGAAGCTAAGATCTAGCGAGAGATACCAGACTGTTCCTAAAGATGACATAATTGTAAAAGGACACTATATTTTATAAACGAATCTGAAAAGAAATCCCAGACAAATTAAACCCTCACTGAAGCTTTTGGTGAATGGGCAAGGTCAGTTTTTGTCTTTATAAATATCTGCTTTATATCGCTCCAAAGACCACACACACAGCTAACAGACCATTTGTCAATGCTCACATTAGCACAGAGCAGTAAATGCCAGGTTCACCATTTACACAAGGAAAAAAAGTCACTAAAACATCTCTACTGACCTTTTGCTGCCATGAAACGTGACACAGATCTGCACGCACACACACATACTGGAGCATCCACAACTGCACTGCCTGTGCTGCACCCCCCCTTAGCCAGTCACAAATCACTAAAGTAAGACTGCTGGTATGCTTGAACATCTCGTCTGCTCCAGCCTGCACTTAAATGAAGTCATTGAAAGCCTCCTCAGAGGAAATGTGCCTTGACTAATGCAGCAGCCGATTGACAGTGGCGTGATTTCTATTATTACTCCATTATCACATTGGGATCTGTGCCTAAATGATGCATACTTCCTCCCTGATGCCATTTCCTTTTATCCTAGATGGAGTTTAAAAGTGGATCAATGGGAGCGAGCAATACATGTGATGTCACTTCAATTTACAGCTACTACATCGCTGTTTCTCACACTCAGATAGATCTGATTCTTCCCAAAAGGTTAAGAAATGCTTGGAGAGCCTCTTCACCAAAAACGGGTTCCTGCTATATTTGTCTACATTACCACAGCAGAAACTGTTTATATAGCGTGTCAAAAAGTAGCAAAATTCTACTGAATGCAGGAGAGCGCTGGCTGCCTTTCAACACAAACAAAGGTCTAAACAGAATTAAGGCAAGCTGACTTTGCAAATCCCTCACTCACACACAACACTTAAATGCAGTACCACAATACAACCAAGTGAAGCTGCCTTGGTTAAAGGCAACCCCAAAATACTTAAATGTCCTTTATGTTTTTTCTCAAAGTTTTCCAAAGTCAGCTGGTATCCATCCCCCCAACACACCCTCCTCCCAACTAAATAGGCAGTGTTGGTATTAAGCTGTTACCCTTCAGACAGAGCACTCTCATTAAACCAGATGAGAAAGCATCCCTATAGATCCAAAAGAAAGGATTTATGGGCTGCGCTCTCTTCTCTGTCTGCTGTCTAAAGGAGAAAAGAATTTTAAGTCATAAACTCACTTCATGGTCAATTTGACTCTGAAGGCCCTTTGTGGATCACAAAAACAAAGTCTCAGTTCACTTCACTTGCTTACCTTACACAATTTTCTAAGGCCTGCTTACTATATTCAAGAAAAGAACCCTCATACTGTAAAACAGCATGTACAATACCAGTTGAAGAAAGTTCCTAACGGCCTTTTTCACAGTAATATGCTGACATTTCTTTCTTTATCATTATTCCACTTGGTGGCCAAACATAACACCTATATATATTTATAGGATGCAATTATAACTGTTTGATGTCAGAACTCAGCATACTACATAACTAACAATGATGTAAGCATAAAGCGCTTATAGACTTGTAAAGTGCATGGCTTACATCACAGCCATGATCCACAGTGGCAGCATGTAGCAGTAGTAGTACAATACATGTTTTATTCAGGAAAATAACCATGGAACCAAGGCTAATTTTCAATGGTATTCCACATGAAGGTATACAAAAATTATAACACTATCTCAGTAGTGAATACACAAACAACACAACTCAAAAACAATCCAACTTGGTAAACAGTTACAACAAAAATGCAGTATATATAAGGCCAGCCTGCCGGCCCAGCAGTAGTGCTACCACTCACGATGTTGATGGGCTAAGTAGAGGAACGAGCTCGAGCAGTTGGGAGGGCCAGCTGGGGAGGAGAATCAAGCATCCTATGGACTGTTCTCTTTTTCAGGGGGTCACCAGTGCCTGGGTGATCCCGTCGCGATACCTTCAGGAGTCCACTTGGCAGGACTATGTCGAGGAGGGTCAGATGTTCGGAGTGATGCTAATGCTCTTCCGCCACTGCACGACATGCCTTCCAGAGGAAAAATACAGAGACTCGTAGGATCTGCCTGACGTCCGCCCCCATATAGCGGAGCCCATGCTACCAACCAGTCTCCGGTCAGGGGGAAGGGTACCCCAGTGGCCCCTTCCCTGAGGGGTAAGCCGGGGGTGTTCAGGAGTGGGGTCAGTCCCAGGGTGGGTGTGTGGGATGGAGCGTGTCTGGACCAATGGAACGGTGGATGTGAAGCCCAAGCCAAAACAAAATCCAGTATATACATTAAACATGTTAAAGTGACAAGCAACATACTTGTATGTTGGGCCTGGATAAATTAGCTTAAAAATCCCCCCCCCCAAAAAAAAAAAACATTTCTCAGCATGTGTGTGCTGGGATGGATGGTGAGGAAAAAATCACAAGGGTAGGAAGCTTTAAGAATCCCCCAAAAAAATTCTTGGCATGTGTGTGCTGGGATTGATGGTGAGGAAAAAAAATTACAAGGGACAGAAGCTTTAAGAAATCCACCCCCGACTGGCTTTTTGCATCCAATACAGGAAAAAGAAGACCCTATGACATTGCCTCTCACTGGCCCAAGTAAATAAAGATGTAATGCTATCTCGCAGTTGTGGTGCTAGATATAAACCACTCAATCTTCAGGACCATAGTTTATGAAAAGTTATAAAATGGCATTAATAAAGTTATTTGATTGGCTGAAACGCTGTCTCATGACCATGTAACTTCACCATAATTATAAGGGTGCACTTTAAAGAGACGACTGGCTAGGGTGCTTGAGCTCGGTGCATAGATTGTGGCTCGATCTCGAAGTCTCAGTATGTAATTAATATTAATCCTGATCGCTCGTAAAATTTAATTTCCAGGGGTGCAGTCGGCATTGAGAACTGACGATGCCCCTGGAGACTGGCGCTGCAAAATATCAAGGATGCTCTGCTCTTCCTCTCTATTACCCATATATGAGATATTAAAATCTCCATTTTTAATATGTCGGGTGTTATTTTTACAAAAGGTGCATGTATGCAAGTGGGTGCATCACCCACATGGCATATATGTACCTTTGGCAAAAGTAACACCCAGCATATTAAAAACGGAGATTTTAATATCTCCGTACATATGAGCAATAGAGAGGAAGAGGCAAAACCACATCATCGTATCGTGGTACTTGGCAGCGCGATCTCCAATGGGCATCACTCCAGTTCTCAATATGCCGGATGCACCCCCTGGAAAACAAAATTTTACGAGCGATCAGGTATTAATATTATTAATTACATACTGGGACGGGGGATCGAGCCACAATCTATGCGCCAATGGCTCGAGCACCCTGGCCAGTAGATCTCCTTTAAATGTATTTTTCCTTCCAAAAACATTTTATAAGTGGAATAAGACATGTAACTATGTCAATAATCGCACTTCTTTGTCTTGTTTAAAGTTACGAGGCATACCTGAAGCATATGATTAATGACCCTTAATTACACACCCTATCATGTCTTATTGCTTACACAACTCCACAACAGCAATCCAGTCGGCTGGGTGTTAAGTATTCCTTTAAGATACCTGTAGTTTGTTCCTACAGGGTTTAACATGATGTAGAATGAGGAAGGATTTCTAGTACTCCACAATGTCACAGGTGGTATGCAAAGAAATGAAAACAAAAAAATCTTTCAGGTTCTGCAACACTTACATATTATGTTATCTATCACGGTGGGGGAGAGTGTCTTTTAATATTCACAGCCTCTCCCATGGAAAGAATATAGCACTAGTTGGATATGTCAAGCTCCTACTGGAATACCACTAGCAGGGCATGAAAAATAGGTTTCTCACCTGTAAATCACAGTTCTATAAGTAATATATATATCACATTCACACTCCGGCAGTTCCACTGGATCAGTCTGATTCGCCAGTTATTTTTAAGCTAAGCTCCTCCCACCACCCAGGCGGTATATCCCCCAAATCTGATCTGTGATGTTAGATCTTGCACTCTGGAAGCAGGAATCCATGTGCCACTTTGCCAGGGGACATTGAGTAGGTTTAGTGGATGAGAACTATATACTACTCCTAGAACTATGGTTACAGGTGAGTAACCCGTTTTTCTATGGGTGTGGATCTAGCTCGCTATCCACACTCTGGCAGACTCAGTGAACAAAGACTAGAGAACTAGTATCCCCAAACCAGCACCCTGGCGTGACTCAAGATTGATGCGGTGGTGGGAAATAAAGGTGTGTGTTGACTTCTAGATAGCAGCACTGCACAGCTCCAGTGTAGGGACATCCCTAGAAGCAGCAACTGAGGCAGCAAAATGTCTGGTAGAACGAGGTCTAAACCCTACAGGAGGCTCCCTGCCAGCTAACCTATAGCAGACACCGATGCAGGATGTGATCCACCTGCCATTCATTCACTTTGCCACCAGTCTGCCAGGCGCAGCTTCAGTGTAAATGACAAACAGGTGGTGAGCCTCCCTGAACTCCAACCATCCACTCTACATAAAAGAACTCCCTCTGCAGGTCCAGGGTATGGAGCCTACAGTTGTCCTCAAAAGATGGGTTGGTAAAGTATATCAGTAAGTTAACTGCCTAGTTAAGGTGAAACTCCAAACCTTTGGGAGGACCTTCGGGTTGGGGTGAAGGATGACTTTGTCCCTGTGGAAGACCAGGCAGGGAGACTCCACTGAGAGCACCTGGAGTTCCCCAAGCCTGCTGGATGATGTAATGGCTACCAGGAAGGCTGTCGTCCACAACAGGCGTGACACCTGTGCACATGCTCAAAAGGCTTGTCCATGAGCACAGCAAACACCAGCAGTAAGTCCCACGGTGGAGGCCTATGTGTGGATCACACCGAAGCCTATTTCCACTACCAGCTACATATTTCAAAAGGAATCATCATAACTTCAGTTGCACCGAGTTCCTGATGGACTTAATCAATATCAGATGGCAAGACTTTTACTGTGCAACCACAGTGCCAGAAGCCCACAACCTGTTCCAAAACTTCTTTGTGCTAAAGGTGATTAACAAACATGCACCACTAGTTAAAATCAGAACTAGGAAGAGATCATGCCCGTGGTTTAATGGTACACTAGAAACAGCCCTACATAACAGAGATGTCCTATAGAAAAGAGTACGAACAACCAAACTACCAGCAGATTAGGTGGCTTTCAGAACTTCATGAAACCACTGCACTAAACTTACAAGGGCAGAGAAAGCTAAATATTTTCAATTAGCATTGGATTCTACCAATAATAATTCGGCCAAATTCTGGCAAACTGTAAGGGAAATAGAAGGACATAGTCCCTCTACATCTCTGTCTGCTAAGATCATTTCTGGCAGTATCACTGCCACAAGCAAACAGTGCATCCTTGATCTGTTAAACAACCACTTTGCCACGGCAGGTTTAGCCTTCGACACCTCCCCTGCAAGCAAATTATTCTCACCGCTCTGCAACTCTGTCACAACATGTCCCCATATAAAGGCCCCCAACCATGCAGCCAAGTTCAGCTTCAGCCCAATCTCTTTTAAGCAGGTTAAAGATCTCTTACTGACCTTGGATACCACAAAAAGTGCCTGATCCGACCAGCTCGAACCCTACTTCCTAAAACTAGGTTATCATGTGCTGACTGTGCCCCATTACCCACCTTTTCAATATGTCTCTTGCTCAAGGGGCTCTTCTTTCTGTATGGAAAACAGCACATATCATCCTGCTTTTCAAGTACGGCAATCCGAGTAACCCCAATAATTACTGGCCTATATCTCTATTACCTACCCTATCAAAACTTCTTGAAAAGCTAGTTAACTCTCAAATAATATCATACCTAGAAACACACAACATGCTCAACCCCTTACAGTCTGGTTTCAGACCTAAACACAGCACGGTCACTGCCTTGGCCAAGGTAATGAACGACTGGCAGATGGCTCTCGACTCCAAAAATCATGTAAGCGCATTATTTCTAGACATGAGCAAGGCATTCAATACCATAGACCACAATCTTCTACTGACTATGCTGAGGAATACTGCCCTCAATGACACTGCCTTAAAATGGTTCACGTTACCTTATAGGCAGACTTCAGGTAAAAGCCGAAGGTGACTTCTCTCCTCTTAAAACCTCGCAGAGAGGAGTTCCGCATGGGTCAATCCTAGGGCCTTTACTATTCATGATCTATATTAATGATATGAACACTGGAATTGGCACAGCAAATGTCCATCTCTTTGTGGATGATACTGTAATTTACATTGCTAAGCTCTCCCTTGATCTTGTTTGTTTGGAGTTGCAACAAGAATTCAACCTGTTACAACAAAATCTCCTGCACCTCAAAGTATTGCTTAATGCAAGACTAAAGCTTATTTACTCTCTCTACAAGTCAATTCGTAAGCAAGCACCCTTGGCAGTCAAGCCACAGATCACGTACACTCTTGGTGAACCATTAGAGGTACTGTACAAGTTTAAATACTTGGGTTTTGGGATCAACTGCAAGTTCTCCTTCACTATACACATAGAGTAACTGTCAAAAAGGTTAAACAAAGACTAGGTCTCTTCTTTCTAATCAAGCACCTACCTATGAAGCCAAAATAAGACTGGTTCAAACTACATTTCTCCCTCTCTTGGATTACGCTTACTTTCTCTATATTCATTGCTCTACTGCTGCTCTAACCAAGCTGGACACACTATACCATAGAGCACTAAGATTTATCACTAGCACTCATTATAATACCCACCACTGCTCCCTTTACGTGCAGACTGACTGGCATTCACTAAAAACTAGGAGACTGAAAAATGCGGCCATTTGGACTTACACAGCCCTCACCAACAGGCTTCCCCAAAACATCTTTGGTCTTTTAAAATGTATCCCTGAAACATACTCACTCAGAAGGCACTCCTATATTGTGCTTGATCTTCCTAGAATCAGAACACACTATGACGCATCCTCCTTAAGACATGCTCTCCCCTCGCTTTGGAACAATCTACAAAAATCCTTAAAACTTTCGCAAATTATTAGTATGGCTACCTTTAAAACTTCACTTAGACACTTGCTAAAGGATACTTGCAATTGCTATTCATAATCCAATACCTATGTCTGAGGAGCCCCGAACTGATGCACTAGCCTATAGCACTTGCTACATGCGCCTTGTTAATCGCTGTCAATACCGGAATGTACGGTGGTATTGCTGTGATGCTCATTCCACCCCCTTTCCTCCTTGTTCATCCTCTTTCCTCTCTCCCTTCTCTGCAATCCTTTCCCTACCTTACTGCAGTGTGCCCTACTATTGTATATGTTCCTTACTTGTTTTAAGATTTGAAATGTAACCCATGCTATGATGATCTGTACTGTTCACTCTATTGTAAAATGTCCTATTGTAACAGCAATTCTTCAGTTGTGCTATAGCTCATGTATTTTCCTCCCAGGACCACCTTGTAAACAAGTTCTCGCAATGGTGTTTTGCCAGGTACAATAAAGATTGATTGACTGAAGATTGGAGGTGGTTCATGCACTGCAGGTGACACGTGATCCAAGCCCTTGAAAAAGCACCCAACCACCCTCTCCAGGGCAACTGTTGGCTTACCAGCCCACGCCCAATAAGCACAGATGGCCGCCAAGTGCACCTTAAGGGTCGTCACTTGCAGTCCCAGCTGAGAAATGGATTACAGATAGTCCAAGATGCTTGCCAGAGGGCAGCAAGGGATCAAGCCTTGCCCTGGCACCAAATGGAGACCCTCTTCCATTTAAAGGCATAACATGGCAAGTTGACTCTTTACATGAGGCCCTCGGCAATGTGGAGCACTTCATCTGAAACACCCAAAGCCTGGAACTCTAGCTGCTCAGGAACCAGGCCATGAGGTGCAGGAACTACAAGCCTGGGTGCAGGAACATCCCCTGTTGTCTGGTCAGCAGATCCGGGCAGAAACGGAGCTGCCATGGAGGTCTGCTGCAGAGGATGAGGGGATCCAGGTATCAGAACTGCTGAGGCCTGTCTGGAGCTATAAGGATCATCTGTGCCTTGTCCTTTCAGGCCTTAACCACCTTGTGGAAAAAGGGGAAGGGAGGGAAGGCGTACACGAGGCTTGATGTCCAGGGTCTCATGAAGGCATCCCCAACTGTGTCATATGGGGGGGGGGGGCCAATAACAGCCCCAGTTTGGCAATATCCTAGGAGGCAAACAGATCCACCAGAGGAGTATCCCACAGGAAGAACAGGGGTTCACCACCTCTCATTCAGGGACCACTCATGTGACGCCTGTCCTACCCAGATGAGAGCATCTGCCAGCTGATTGGACTCACATGCAAAACAGATCACCAGGAGATCAGCACCAAGGCTTCACATGGGTCCAGGTGTGGAGGGCCTCCTGGCACAAGGGAAGAAAGTAAGTTCTGCCCTGCCTGTTCAGGTAGAAACGTGCTTCGTGGTGTTGTCCATCTGGACCAAAATCACCTTACTCCTGACTGAAAGAGCGAATTCCATGAGAGACAGCTGCATTGCCGAGAGCTCCAGCAGGGTTATGTGGTGACAGGCCCCCCAGGGTGACCAGAACCCGCGGGTTCAGTGGTCTCCCAGGTGCACTCCCCACCCCACCAGAGATGCATCTGTCACGAGTGTGACGGTCGGTTCTGGGCAGAAAAAAGGGATTCCTTCCTCTAGGTATTTAATCACTAGCCACCAGTGGATGGCATCCCACACTGGCTGGGTCACCATGACCTGCTTGTTCAAGTGCCCTAGGTGCTGGGACCACTGATGGCCCAACTCCCACTGGAGGTAGCACATCTGTCAGCATCCCCAACAGACCACAATGGTGTAGGACGCCATGTACTCCAGCAGCTGCAGGAAATCCCAGGGAGGATGTGAGAGCTCAATCTGAAATGATCAGGTAAAGGAGGTAAGATCCAGTGCCCGGTCCACAGGCAGATGGACTTTGACCCACTGTGAGTCTAGTTCTGCCCTGATGAACTTGATCACCTGCATGGTACCAGTTCGGACTTGATTGGGCTGACCAGCAGGCCCAGGTCTTGGCAAGTCTGGAAAGCCAGATCTCTAGACCTCTCTACAGCCTCTTCGGATGACCCAGCTAGCGACAACTTGTCTAGGCAGGTATACACTCTGGCACCTAGGGGCCTCAGGTAGGCTGCCACCACTGCTATGCACTTGCTGTGAAGACCTTGGGCACTGAGGAGAGGCCGAGGGGCATGAACTGGTACAGGACCCTTCCACTCAGAACCAGTGGGACAGACAGACTAGGATATGAAAGAATGCATCCTGGAGGTCCAGGGTGCAAAAATACATGTTCTGCTCCAGCAATGGAATGATCTGATTCAGCATCACCATCCATAACTTGCAGTTCTGCATGAACTGGTTCAGATCGGGCAGATCCAGTATGGGGCACCAACCCCTCCCCCCATTTCAGGATTAGGACATCCCTGGACACATGACCTTTTCTGGCCAGGACATCTGGGACACAGGCTATTGCCCCTTTTGCAAGGAGCTAAGCAATGTCCTCCCAAAGGCCAGATAGCATATCCTGTGACACCGTGGATTCCCAAGGTGCACAGAGACACCCACATCCACTTGTCCATCATGATAGCAGACCAATACATCAAGAAGTGATGTAGCTGACCTCCAACGGAGAGTGCAGACAGGGACAGGATGGGGAGAAGGAAGACAACTCCCAACCATCACTGGGCAGCTTCTGTGGGGGCACCGGCGGCTGCACCTGGAGGGCACCACCCCGGCCCCCGCTTTTCTTAGGACCCTGGCTCCTGGACTTGAGCTTGGGGTGCCAGGCCTGGCATTGCCTCTACTGGAGCTGCTGCCGTGTAGGCTGCAGCTGAAAGGACCAGTATGGAAAGTCTGTTTCTTAGGCTTCTTTTTTGGGTTCTTCTGGAATGATGCCACAGAATCCAGTATGGCAATGGACTTCCTATTACTGGTGAGATGTCCTTCCACCCCAGGGCTAAATATGTTAATACCCAAGAAAGGGACATCAGCCAGCTTATACTCAGTGTTTGCCATGCAGATGGATAGATACTGCCAGGCCCTGTGACGCATGGAGATAGTTGTCATCATGGTACGGGCACATGAATCACCCAAGTCCAAGGCTGTCTGAAGCTGGTGTTTAGCCAGCAATTGACTCTGGTCTCTGATGACCATAACCAACAACTGCTCCTCAGCTAGAAGGTGAGGGAGGATGTAATCAAACACTCCCATCAGGAAGTGACTGAAACTGGCCATCACCATGGCATAACTGGTCTGACAGGGACCCAAGGACACTGTAGTGTACACCTTTTAGGGTGCAGTCAATCTTACGGGACACCTTGCCTGAAGGTTTCTCCATGTCCCCTGTTTTCCCAGCTGCATAGAAACCGAGTCTGTAACAAGCCCCTCTACACAGGGTGGTCAGAGAACCCCAAAAGGGAACCTCTTGGGACCATATACTTGTGGATCATACAGGTAGAGGATGCCAGGCAGGATGCTGGAGGTGAGGGCCAGTCCCAAAATAGTTTTAGCCAAGGGAAAGGCAACCCCTGGAGATTTGTCCTGTTCCAGAATGCCAGTAAAGGGATACTTTGTTTGCTTCAACTGGCTCTAATAGGATGGACATGAACTCGAAATATATCAGAGAAGCGCCAACAAAAGACACCAGGACTTGCTCGGTGGAGAACTCTTTGACCGATCCCTAGTCCAGGAAGAGAGTTCCTGAGGAGGCCATGCCCTTGTAGTCTGAGTTATCCAAGGACTCCTTGAAATGGCCCTTGACCATTTCGCATCATGGACCATCCGGTATCCTCTCACAGGGTGATCTGCATTTGGTCAGAGCACCCATCTTTGGCTGCACTGGTGGTGGCTCCACCCGAAGTGGTGAAGAAGCAGCTTGGGCAGCACTTGCATAGCGTGGACTGGCAGGGGCACCAGTGATGGCTGCCATGTAACTGGTAGTCCAGAGGGTGGAACCCTACCCTGCCCCACAATGGCCCACTATTGCCAGAGGAACACCTTGCAGCACCTGCACAGCTTTTAGTGGTGCCCCTTTTACCCGAGGATGAGAAGTGTCGATGGCGATGCCTCTCGGTCGAGTTGGATTGAGAGTTGGAACCCTCGACCGAGATCTCGATCACAATCTCAACATTCAACCAGACAATCAATGCTGAGGTGAGCCTTCCGGCTGGTTGTGGTATACCACATGCTGAACTATGCTGACCAGCACAGGCATGGAAGGCTCGATCGCTAGTGGAGGCCCCTCCTGCGGTGGGCCAGTTAGGAATTCCAGCAGAGCCACATCCTCCTGAATGTGGACCAGGAGCATCGGGATCTGTGAGATCAATTCCACAACCTTGTCTAACAGCCAGCTGACAAGCTTGAGAAAAATCTCCATGGCCTGCTCAACCAGAGTAGAAGTTGACTGACTGGATGGGGGTACAGAAGAGCCCTCAACCTACCTAACCTGCCCCTTGACTGAAGGGCACTCAACCACCATCGAGCAGTCAGGTGGAGCCAAGGAACCAGAAGGACCTTGATCTCTTCTGGTCCCACGTCCAGTGCCAGCAGTGCTCGCATTGGAACCACGGTGGGCAGGGCTCTCCCACAGGGTCTAAAGGGCCAAAACATGTCCCAGAAGCCTCCAGTGAATCACCCTCCAATGCTGGCCCCACCCAGGAACAGCACGAGACTAAGGAGGTGCCCACCACAGCATCAGCCACTTTCGCTGCAAGGGCTGCAAGCTGCTGAGTAGACCCGTTGCAGCCAAGGCCTTCTTGCAGCCCTTAAGGTAGTCCTTAGGAACTTGTTCAGAAGGCCTACATAGCGAGAGTCAGAGCTCCTATACTCAAAGGACTCAGGAAGCATGCCAGTCACTGGCTGACATCTTCTGCCAGCACTGAACGCAGAATTTGAAGCCGGTTTCTGTTGTTCCATCGATGATCAGCAGGCGGAGTCAAAGGAACCAAGGAAATAAAGTCAAGAACATGAAAACTTCAAAACAAAGTTTGCCTATGTTGTACTAATGCTTACATGAAAGCCGCAAAGAAGGTGACCTGTTTTCCAGTGGAAAGAAAGATCTGAAGTTACGGGTGGAGTCAGGGATATACCAACTGGGTGGTGGAGGAGCTCAGCTTAAAGACCCAGCAAATCAGACTGCTCTAGAAGAACTGCCAGAGTGTGGCTAGTGAGCTATATTCATGTCCCTAGAATTGAGGGTTCATGTTGGTTAGCTCCAGCAGCTTTTTTTTTAGTTGCTGTGTGATTACGTAGTACATGCCCCAATTCAATGTGTTTGATGTTCAGTTTTTTGTTTCTCAGAATATGACTCTTATAACTGCATACAAGGTCCCTTAGCACAGTTAGGAGATGTGAAAAATTATGTAGTTGCGTGTGTGCTCAGAACAGCTTTTCTTGAATTAAAGTGTGTATTAAAGCAAAAAGGGAACCCAGGAAATGCTAAATTGAAAAAAAGGACCAAGACTCTATGCAGTCCGTCTCCTGGCATCTAGCTGCAGCATTCACTATTCTATGAAACATCTGCAGCGACTGTTTCACAAGAAGTACCACCAGTACATTTTATGGAGCCTGGTACTGTGGAAAGAAAAACTGCCAGTGGCAGAAACTTCGGGGAGGCAAAGGCCAAGTGATCTGCAGGTTCCTCTGGGGCACGCTAATTCTGATGTAAGGTATGCCCCTCCCATGCTCAATGAATTAAAACCAATAGTCCATAATGTTATTCTCGATGAGGAACTAAACCAACTTGGGTTTTGAAAGTTTCAACACTCTCCACTTTCAGTGCCTCCTTTTGGAACTTGTTCAATTGGATAACCACTCTGAGTCATTAAATGCTTCCTTATATTACCCCCTAATTATATCCCCCTTTAAGCATAAGATATATCCTCTAGTCCAACTGCACTGGCCTGCAAAAACTGAAAAATTTACCCTGATCAACCTCATCCTGTCCCTAAACCCCCTTTCGATTGCTTCAGTATCCTTTTTATACTGAAGGAACCAAATCTGCACAATGCACTCCGAGTGCAGCTCTACCACTGCCCTACAAAAGGTGGAATCATATCACATTTATGAAATTATACCTTTTATGCAGCCCAGCATTTGATTTGCCTTACCCACTGTCATTGCACAAAGCAATGACAACTACTGGTTCTCATTGGCGGTGATAATCCACAGGGCTTTTTATAATAAATGACTGCTAGTTGTTTTCGCTTAAAAGTATGTGCAACCTGAATTTTGGGCATCAAGTGGAGGTCCTTAGGCTTATTCACACTAAATTTAATTTGGCCTTGTCAGCCTACTCCCTGTACATGTAATGCTTTTGCAGACCATCTTTGTTCTCCTGGCATCTACCATGCTTACGCTTAGTCATTCATTTGAAAACTTGTAACTGGCAAAGGTGCACTCAGCCAAGGCTCTGCTTCCAGGCGGACTTGAAGTGAGGGTTCAGGTTAGGATGACATTTTGAGCACGGATAATGACAAATACAACCAAGCATAGTTGCAGAAAAGTCTCACGACTAAACACTGTAATAGAGGCTTCAGCTCTGGCACAACAATTTTAACAACATGGTATTCTCGAAGAGGTAAAGCAGTAAATAGACACGCATACAGTTGAGCACAATAAATTATAAAAAGATAAAAAAAAAAGTAAACACAGCAAATGAGGACTGCACTGGGAGAAAAAAAATGAGTAGAGGTTAATAACATCAGGGAACAGCAACAGCAGCTGAGGGTAGGGAAAACAGAGTATAAAATGAGACTGTAGCTATGGTCTGAGAGAGACAGAGGTGGAAAGATGAACAGAGGGTGGGGAAAGTTCCAGAGTGAAGGCAGGCATACAGATGGATATTATCCATACATTTAATGACCTTACTTGAGACTCCCAACTCCAGGTCATCAACAAAAATGCTGAACTGTATGTGTCCCAGTACTAACCCCTGGGGAACTCCAGTAGTATGGTGACTTCCTTCCAATCTGAAGTCACAAGCACCACTACTCACTGTGGTCTACATTATTGCTTAAGCATCTCTCTATGCATTGTGCAATGTTTCCTGCAATTCCAAATTTACTCAACTTCAGAAAGAACACTTACCATAACAGATGATCTTTGAGGGACTCTCCTCTATTGAGCCACATCATGGAACTGTAAACCTCTGGTGTCAGCACCATCAGGAAACTTAATACTTAAGCTCAGGTGGACTAAAGCAACTGGGACCAAAACAGGAACACAGGAGAGGATATGGAAACCTGAGTAATATAATATCAAAAATTGGGCATAAGAAGAGAACCTGCATGAGAGTACAGGCAGGATGCTACCTGCCATCCGAAGAAGGGAGAGAGACCTGTGGCTCAATGGAGGAGATTCTCTCGGTCACAACACAGTTCAAAAAGTACCCCACTTGGCCATGTGCACAAAATTAGCCAACGCAAGTAGTAAATGCTGGATGCCCTGCAGGGGGTGTGCCTCAAACAGCTTGTGGCAGAACCCACCAAAGAAAGAGCAATATTGGACCTAGTACTCACCAATGGCGACAGAGTCACCAATGTACTGGTGGGTAGCCACTTGGGGTCCAGTGATCATCATAAGGTGTGGTTCAATGTGAGAACACTGGGGAAGTCAAACCACATGAAAGCAAGGGTCCTGGATTTAAGACTGGTCAACTCTGCAAAAAATGGGAGAATGTTTCAAGGAAGCCCTGGTAGGGGAAGAAGGGGCAGATGTAGAGAAACAATGGGCTAACCTTAAGGGAATCATAGCTGAGGCAACAAGCCTTTGTGTTAGGCGACTAAGCAAAACAAAGAGAAAGAAAAAAACACTATGGTTCTCAAAGGATGTAGCCAGGAAGGTAAGTGAGAAGAAGTTAGCTTTCAGGAGGTACAAGAAAAACACAGGGGGAAAGACAGGGAACTGTATGTGGAAAAGCAGAGGGAGGCAGGGATAGCAGTCAGGAGCACAAAGGCGCAAACGGAGGGAAAAAAAGTCCAGGCAATTAAGAAAGGTGACAAGACCTTTTTTAACTACATTAATGAAAGGAAGGAGACACAGGGTTGGGATTGTGAGGTTAAAAAGGGAGGAGGGCGGTGCAGAGGGGCACCTAGAAAAAGCAACAATCCTAAACAAATATTTTTGTTCGGTATTCACAGAAGAAGGGGAAGAAGAAAAACCACTATTGGGCGATAGGCGCACAATGGGAGAGAGGTGGACACCAGCCCATTTACGGAGGAAAGAGTCCTAAAGGAACTTGAGAATCTGAAAGGGGACAAACAAGGCTGTGTGGCCGGATTGGACACATCACAGAATATTATAAGAACTTAGGTGTTGGCAGCACCATTAACAGTTCTATTCAACAAATCGATAGAGACGGGGTGGTTCCAGGGGACTGGAGGAGGGTGAATGTAGTCCCTTTTCACAAAAGTGGAAACTGGGAGGAGGCTGGCAACTACAGGCCAGTCAGCCTGACCTCGGTGGTGTTTAAATTAATGGAGTCACTGCTAAAGGAAAGGATTGTGATATTTCTTGAATCCAGTGGTGCACAGGATCTGAGGAAGCATGGATTCACAGCGGGAAGGTCATGTCAAACAAATCTGCTAGATTTCTTTGACTGGGTGACCAGGGAAGTAGATCAGGGAGGGGCGGTGGATGTGGCCTACCTAGATTTCAGGAAGGCCTTTGACACCGTCTCACATAGGAGGTTCGTATGTAAATTAGGCAGCAAGAGAGTGGGTCCCAATGTAGTAAACTGGGTCAGAAACTGGTTTAGTGACAGGACATAGAGGGTGGTAGTAAATGGTGTTCAATTCGAGGAGGGGGGTTACCAGTGGGATGCCACAGGCTTAACCCATGCTGCAGTTAAATGGTTTCACTGTTACCTCACAAATCGAAGACAACAAATTAAAGCACAGGGGAACTGTCCCCACTTAAAGCCCTTCCCCGACATGTACCGCAAGGATCCATCGAGGGGCCTATCCTTTTTGCTATCAATATTAATAGCACTGACTCTGGTCTTCTTGCTGGAAATGTTCATCTCTTCGCAGATGATACAGTTCCTTTACACAACCAACCCATCTCTAGATCTTGCACACAAGGAATTACAGTAGGACTTTTTCGCGCTCCAGCATAACCTTCTGAGCCTTAAGCTCTTGCTCAATACCAAAAAAAAAAACCATGATCATCTCCCCGCATCCCCCATTCAATTTGGGGACACCAGGTATCTGCCAGATTATCACCTTCCTTGGTGAATCTCTGGAAATAGTCGATAAATTCAAATATCTGGGAGTCTGGTTGGATAACAAGCTTACTTTTAGTGTTCACCTAAACGAACTATCAAAAAAACTAAGACAGCGACTTGGCATATTCTACCGCATAAGACGTCTTCTCACTCTTGAAGCTAGGAAACAACTGGTCCAAACAACCTTTCTGCCCTTGCTTGACTACATTGACTTTCTATACAGCCACTGCCCCCACTATGCGCTGCAAAAGCTTGATACACTCTACCATCGTGCCTTGAGATTCATACTTGACATGCCTCATGGACTCATCACTGCCTGCTTTACCAGGCACTTGATTGGCCGTCCCTCTCCACGAGGAAGCAAAGAAATGCCCTCATGTGGCTCTTCAGGGCACTCTCAAATAAACTCCCACCTTACATCGGTAATCTGTTTGAACGGTCAGTTGGTACTTATGGCCTATGGAACTTCACCCTTGTCCTCCTCAACCTACCGAGGATGAGGACATGCCTTGGCTCTACTGCCGTCAGCTCTTTCCTCCCATCACTCTAGAACAACACTCAGAAAGTACTTAAATGCTCCCTCCTACCCAGTCCCCATGTATTCAGACAGCTGATTTATCAGTGCCTGAATACTGTGTGTGATTGCTTCAGGTAACCATGGACATACAGATGGAATTCACCCAGCTCTTGGACCCTGTTGGCAGCCTAATCCCCTGCGGCCGACTTCCTATAACTACCTTCCTCCTGGCTCTTTCCCTCATGGAAATTCCAGGGGCACATTCCATACAGACTGCCTCGTCCCTCATGTGTCTGCTATCCTACTGTCTCCATTGTCTCTTTGCCTCCTCTCCTCTCTCCCTCCCTTCCTACAACTTCCTCTCCTCCTCTCAATAGTCCCCAAACCTACTGCAAGAGCCTGACTGTGCACGTAAACAGTCAGTAATCAACAATGTCTAGATATTAGTTGCAACTGTAATTTAAAAACTTGTCTGTTCCCTGTATGTTATGTTATGGTTTGACATGGTTTATTGTAATGAATTTGTACTGTGTGTCCAGGACCATCTTGCATATGAGCTTGCTCAATGATGTAAATGCCTGGTTAAATAAAGTTTGACTGGCAGGGATCCATGCTGGGACCAGAGGGGCTGAGCGGAAGGTATGCCACTTTGCAGATTATACTAAGCTCTGCAAACAGGGTGGACACTGCAGGGCAGATGGAAAAAATGAGAAAGGACCTAAACATGCTTGAGGAGTAGTTGAGAGTGTAGCAGCTAAGATTCAATGCAAAGTGCAAAATTATGCATTTGGGGCACAGAAATCCAAGGGAGGAATACATGATAGGGGGAGAGGTACTGACAGCCACCAATTAAAAATGGTACCTGGGGGTGATCACATCTGATGACCTAAATGTAACCAAACAATGAGAGAAGGCTGAGGGAGAGCCAGTGGATGCTAGGATGCACAGGGAGAGGTATCACCGGCAGAAAGAAGGTGATTATGCCACTGTACAGATCACTAGTGAGACCTCATCTGGAGTACTGTGTCCAGTTCTGGAGGCTGCATCTCCAGAAGGACATAGACAAAATAAGAGGCAGTCCAGCAAAGAGCAACAAAAATGGTGCAAGGACTGCACCAAAAGTCATATGAGGAAAGACTAGAGTACCTCAATATGTATTCTCTGGAGGAGAGAGAGGGGGATACGATAAGAGACATTAAAGTATCCCGGGGTTAAAACAAGGTACAGGAGGGTAGCATCTTTCAGAAAAGAAAGTGTACAAGAACAGGGGGCATGATATGAGGCTCAGGGGCAATGTGAGGAAGTACTTTTTGGCAGAAAGAGTAGTGGATGCTTGGAACAGCCTCCCATGCAGAGGTGGTGAGGGCAAAAATGGTAGAGGAATTCAAGAATGCATGGGATAGACAAGAGTACTCTTGCAATAGGGAAGAGAGGTAAGCCACAGATCAACTAGGGTCTGTGGTGTTGCATTAAGCAGAGGAAAAGGGCAGATTATATGGGCCTACACGGTCCTTATCTGCCATCACCTTCTATGTTTCTATGTAAGATCAAGGCTTTATTTAGCCATGCAAGACCAACATTAACAGGCTAATCAGTGCAAAAGAAAACCGCAGTGTCAGACAGTGTTGACAAAAAGCCCTGGCGCTTTGCTCGTAAGCTTCGTCTTGTTGATATAGCTCACTTCTTTTTGTGAGTCCTCATGAAGACAGTACAGTTATGTAAGAGCTTACCTTAATAGTAGATCTTCAAGAGGAGCTCTTGCATCAGGCCACACCTATGGAACTTATAACCGCCAGGCACTAGGACCACACAGCAACTTTTCTAGCTAGCAGTCTACAAGGGGCCACCCATGACGATGTCAGATGCAGTGACATCCCTCCCTTATAAACAGGGGTAGCCCCGCAACCTCCTCAGTTCTTTTCCATTTGGAGACCCCCTACAGAGGATCACCAAGGGGGGCCAGAAGTTTCCACCAGAAGGAGAGGTGAAACAGAAGGTGAATCATCCTGGAGAAAGAGAGACAGACACAGAAAAGCTTGAAAGCCAAGGGGGATGGAGAGCATGATGGCATGGCCTGATGCATGAAATCCTCTCGAAGATCTACTGTTACAGTACACTCTTATGTAACTATACATACATATGAACATACGAAGAAGCCAGCAGAAGAAGGCTATTTGGTCTATAAAGTCTGCTCATATTGCACGGTCCACAGCTTGAGCTAATAACCCTGCCCTCCCTCCTACTCCTCCCATCCTAACTATTCATGATCCTTACCTTCCCCTATGCCTCATCCCAGCCTCGCTTAAAGCTGCCCACTGTCTTCAATGAGATGACCTCTTCCAGCAGCGCATTCCAAGTGTCCACCACCCTCTCTGTGAAGAAGTGCTTCCTGACCTCTCTCTCTAATATTATGGTTACCACTCAGCTTAAAGAGATTCTCCTTATCAATTGTTGTAAAAGTTTATTCCTTATAAATTCAAGAAAAGGATAACCCTTTGGGTGATTAGACTCATTTTCAATGGGGTTCGATACAAGTAATACAATTTCAGTTTCATAAAAATAAAATACACATGATGATTTATTTATCCCTTTCAAGTACTTGAAGGTCCCAATCATGTCTCCTCTCTCTCTTGTCTTCCAGGGAGTACATGTTCAGTGCCCTCAACTTCTCTTTGTATGCCTTACCCTGCTGACCTGCTATCATCTTTGTAGCCCTCCTCTGGACCTTCTCCAGCAGGGTAATGTTCTTTTTGAGGTGTGGGCACCAGTACTGAACTCCATACTCTAGATGCAGCCTTACCAGTGACCTGTACAAGGGCAGTATAACCTCCTCTCTTCTACTACTGATCCCCCTAGATATGCATCTCAGCATCTTGTTTGCCTTTGCTGCTGCTTTCTTGCACTACGTGGAGTGCTTCAGGTCACTACTGATCATCACTCCAGGTCCTTCTCTTCCTCTGATGCAGATACTCAGACTCCACCCAGGTAGTATTCTGTCCTGGGATTCTTGGCTCCAATGTGCATAACTTTGCATTTCTTGGCACTGAAGCCATGCTGCCAGATCCTGGATCACCTCTCAGCTTTTCCAGATCTTCCTGTGGGTCCTGTATCCCTTTAGCTGTGCCTGCTCGCCAACAGAGCTTGGTGTTATCCACAGATAAGCACGTTTTGTCCTTAATGCCATCCCCAATGTCACTGATGAAGACACTGAATAACACCGGCCTCAGCATCGAGCCCTGCTGGACCCCACTGGTTACCTCTCTGGTGCCAGATAACTCTCCCCCCACAACCACCCTCTGGGTTCTGTCCCTCAGCCAGTTTTCCACTCACGTGGCCATCTTTTCCCCAACCCTGAGATCCACCAACTTCCTGATCAACCTTTTGTGAGGCACAGAGCCAAAGGCCTTGCTGAAATCAAGATAGAGAATGTCTACCGCTTGGCCCCTGTCTTAGTGACACAATCAAAGAAGTCAATCAGATTAGTTTGACACGATCTCCCCCCCATGAACCCATGCTGCCTCACATCCTGGAGACCATGCTCCTCTAGATATTCCACCAACCCTTCCTTTAGTATGGTCTCCATGAGCTTGCCCACAATGGAAGTCAGACTGACTGGTCTGTAATTCTCTGGGTCATCCTTGGAACCACTTTTGTGGAGGGGCACTACATGTGCTGTTCTCCAGTTTTGAGGTACCATGCCTGACTTTAGTGAACTATTAAATAGGTCTGCCAGTGGCCCTGCCAGCTCCTCAGCCAGTTCCTTTAGTACCCTTGGATGTATTCTGTCCGGGCCTGGTGATTTGTCCATCTTCTCTATCAGCAGCCCCTCCCTCACTCTATCCTCCACTATCACTACATCTGTGTTCCCCTCCCCCCTGCTCCTCTTTTCCCCTTCTGAAGGCACTGGTCCATCCTTCATCTTCATCTTCATCGTGGGTATCTCTTGCATCAGGCCACACCTATGGAACGAGTCCCAAGTAGTTACGGACAGAAAGGCAGTCTGGGTGGCTGGAGGCTACAGGTCAGGGTGCAGCCAGAAATTTCCAGTTTGTACACACAGTCTCCAACAGTTACACCCCCCAATAAAAAATTTAAACATATTCTCCAAATGGTACCCCTGTCCAAACAAGTCAGACTGTTGTTAGATAAATCTTCTAATCTCTAAAAAGGTTAAACATGTATCCATTTCCTAAACAACGGATGTTTGAACAGAAGCACTCCTCAGTGGCCTACACTAACCCAAATGCTACAGGTTTGAGTGAAAATGGTAACAGAAAGGCATATGGCTTGTGACAGGCACTCAACAAAACTGTACACAAATATGTACTGTGAGTATGCCTGCCTACACCCTTGGTCTAAGACAGGAGGCCCTGAATCACAGTTAGGCTGAAGCTTGCCTTTTTCCTCAAAGCAATGTCAAGACTAATGTTTAGAGGCCGGTGGTGTTGCATGAGGTTGAGCGCTGGAGCGCCACACCTGCGCGCTGCACACAGCCGACCGGTCGGGAGCAGGCCGGGCTGCTGGGGGTCGGCGGGGAAGAGACTGAGCATCCATAGGACTACTCTCTCTTCCACGGGAGGGTTTGGGATCTGACCCACTTGAGTGGCCTCTGGTGGCTGTCGGGGTGCCCGAGTATGCGATGCTGCGAATGCTGGGGCGGAGTTGTGCATTACGTTGCCTTGATAAGCCACACTCTGCAGGGGCCGGAAACACGGAAAAGAAGAGAAAAACTATTCCTGGGGATAGATACAGCACTGGCCTGCCCAACAGCCCACACTTCCAATACCGGCCATCTCCTCTCCACAGGGCCACTCTGCGTGCCGGGCACTTTGCCCTATAAGATAGAGCACCCTGGTCAGATAGGGCAGCCCTACCTCTGGAGGGTTCAGACCCCAAGGTGGTGCTCGGTGGCACGAGGGAGAAGGACTAGTCACGAGGGAAGGTAGAGGCTGGGTACCTGAGGATGCTGGAAGGAGTTCTCAGGAATGGAGATAAACAGAGTTAAAAAAAAAAAAAAAGACTAATGTTTAGTGATGGTGTACTATAGAAACACAGAAACATAGAATTTGATGGCAGATAAGGACCGCTTGGCCCACCCAGTCTGCCCATTTCCTCCTACTGGATAAGCTGCAGATCCTAGTTAACCAGCAGCCTACTTTCTACCCCACCCCCTAGAACTGCCTTATGACTGTCCCATGCATGCTTGAATTCCACCACTGTTTTTGACTCCACAACTCTTCCTCCGGAAGGCCGCTCCATGCATCCACAACCCTCTCTGTGAAAAATACTTCCTTAAATTACCTCTGAGCCGCTCCCTTCTTCAAATTGTTCTCCTTGTTCTTGCACACCTCTTTTGAAAGATGCTACCCTCTTGTACTTTGTTGATTCCCTTGAGGTACTTGAAAGTTTCTATCATGTCCCCTCTCCCTCCTTTCCTCGAGGCTATACATATTAAGCTCCTTAAGTCTCTCTTCATATGTCTTCCTGTGCAGACCCTGCACCATTTTAGTTGCCCTCCTCTGGACAGCTTCCATCCTGTCTATGTCTTTGCAAAGACTGGGTCTCCAGAACTGCACACAGTACTCCAGATGGGGTCTGACCAGCTGTCTGTACAGAGGGATAATAACTTCCTGTTTTCTACTGGTGATGCCTCTCCCTATGCATCCCAGTATCCCCCCAGCCCTCCTTGCTGCCCTCTCACATTGCTTGCCCACCTTTAGGTCATCTGATATGACTACCCCCAGGTCCCTTTCCATTTTTGTTGTTGTTAGTATCTCACCCCCCATTGTGTACTCTTCCCCTGGGTTTTTGTTGCCCAGGTGCATTACCTTGCACTTTTTAGCACTGAATCTAAGCTGCCACACATTTGACCATCCCTCTAACCTTGCCAAGTCCCTTACTGTACTCCAAGTTGCAGCAGCACAGATCTCTGCAGCTGAAACATTCCTGAAACAAGCAAATGAAGTTTCCATACCTCTGGCTGAATGACCGCAAACAACACCAAGAAGTTCTTTACCATACTTCCTATAACAAAACATGATACAGCTGGCCAACCATTTAGACAGGCACTGTTTAGAAACTGGTACACCCTCTTTCCCAGAGGCAAAGGAAACAAACAGCTGCAAGGTCTTCCTATAGTCCTTCGCATGGTGTGTATAGTAATGCAAAATTCTATGTAAATCTAAGGTATGGAGCAATGCTTCCCCAGATTGGCAAGCTCGGAGTAATAAACAGGGAGGTGACAGTTTGATTTAGGGTAAACTCAGACACTACCTTAGGAAGAAACTTAGGATTTGCATGCAAAGGCACCCTGTCTTTGTGGAAAATCAAATAATTAGGCTCACACATAAGAGTCTGAAGCTTGAAAATCCTTTGAGCAGAAGTAATGGCAACTAAAAATAATGCTTTCCATGCAAGGGTGCAGACAGGCATACTCACTGTACACATTTGTGTACAGTTTTGTTGAGTGCCAGTCACAGATCATAAGTCACTCTGTTAATATCATCATTCTAATCTGTAGTATTGGGTTAGTGTAGTCCACTGAGGAGTGTCCCATACATGTATAACCTCTTTAGAGAGTAGAGGAGTCATCTGACAACAATCTGACTTGTTTGGAAGGGGGTGCCATTTGGAAAGGATGTGTAAATGTTTTAATGGGGGGTGGGGGGTGTAACTGTTGGAGACTGTGTACAAAATGGAAATTTCTGGCTACACTCCTGTTTCCATGACAGAAAGCATAGCTCACATGTCACAGCTGGCTCAAAAGGAGCCAAAGTAAGTTTCTCTAACATAAAATTTAAATCCCAGGCTGGGACTGGGTTGTGAATGGAAGGCTTCAGATGAAGAATGCCTCGCAGCAAGGTACGGCTGAAATGGCTGACGTGCACCTTAATGGAGGAGTACTGTAGGCCCAAATCTAAAAGGGACAGCATGTACTCCAGAATCTGATTCACAGGACAAGTGAACAGGTCCAAGTGATGGAAAGCTGCCCACAGAGCAAAGTGCTTCCACTTCATGAAATAAGTGGCCCCGGTGGAAGGCTTTCTGGCAACTACCAGGACATCAGCCACCTTCTGGACCACTCCAAAGCTAACCATGGCTATGTCTTCAGGGCCAGGCATGGAGGAATAGTGACTTGAGGTCCAGATGGACCAGTCTGCCCTGCTCCTGTGATAGCAGGCCCTCTGCACAGGAGCAGGGGTACTGCAGTTTGCACCGTCAGCTACTGCAGTAACGGAACCAGCTCTGACAAAGCTAGGAGGGGGCAATACGGATCAAAGTGGCCCCTTCCATCTGGAGCTTGATTAGAACCCACTAAATCAGGGGAAAGAGAGGGAAGGCATAGAGAAACCTCCCTTCCCAAGAGAGGGACAACACGTCTCGCCAGAAAACTCCAGGCCCCGGAGCTAGCAAGCAGCAACATGGCAGTTTTGCACTGAGTGGGGAGACAAAAAACATCAAACTCTGGACGACCCCACCTATCAAACAGGTCTTCTATGACAGAGGTCAGCAACTCCCGCTTGTGCAGCTGAGACTGCAACCAGCTAAGCCTGTCTTCCAGGACATTTTGGACACCTGGAACATGAACAGCCGACAGTTCTAGGCCATGTTCTAGAGCCCAGTACCAAACCCTTATCACTTCCTGACACACGAGATACGAATGAGTCCCCCCTTGTTTGTGATGTAGTGCACTACACTAATGTTGTCTGTCTGCACCAGCAGAGCACCTGGAGACAGATGGGCCTGGAAGGATCACAAAGCATACAGGATGGTCTTCATCTCTAGGACACTGATCTGGAAGGCAGCCTCCACTGTGGACCATGTCCCCTGGATCTAGTGAGGCCCTAAATGAGCACCCCAGTCCAATCCAGAAGCATCTGTGGTGAGGATCTACTGAGGGGAAAGAATTAAGAAGGGGACACCTCTCAACAGGGTGCTGGGTTCCATCCAACACAGCAGTACCTTTTTGACTGGAGAGGAGACTAAGACTTGCTGTTCAAGGTTGTCATTGTGCTGGTCCCACTGGACCCTCATTGTCCACTGGGGGATCTGTATATGGAGCCTGGCTAAAGGCATCATGACAATGGCTGCAGCCATCAGGCCCAGGAGCCTGAGAAAGGTTCTGGCTGTGACATACTGTGCCTGCTATTGTAAAGCAGCCGGACCTGGGCCATCAGGCAGACCGCACTGTCCTGTGGCAGGAAAGCGAGGCCCTGAGCTATGTCCAGAACTGCTCCGATGTACTGGAGGTGCTGGCAAGGGGTCTAGACTGACTTGGGCAGATTGACTGTGATCCTCAGAGCCTGGAACAGGTGTCTGGTACATGCCAGGGTCTGGAGAAGCTGCTCCCTGGACTGTGCCTTGAGCAACCAATTGTCCAGGTAAGGGAAGACATACAGCCCCTCCCTCATGAGGACAGCTGCTACCACCACCAAGCATTTGGTAAAGACCTGAGACGAAGAAGACAAGCCAAAGGGCAATGCTCTGAACTGGTAGTGCTCCCCCTGGAACTGGAATTAGAGATACCGTCTTTGAGAAGTGCACACCTTATTTATTTATTTGCTTTTGGTAACCGGTTGAGTGCACTAAGCATATGGATGCCTATTTTCAGGCATGACCCGGGAGGATACAAGTCAAATACAATGAGCAACAACAATGTGACGCAGCACATAACATAGGTCATACAACAACATGAAGGTGTCAGAAATACAATCAACTTAGTGAATCAGTGAAGTACATAGTTGGACAAGGTCAAAAAATAAACAATACAGTGAGGAGATATTCAAAACAAACAAGTGCAGAAAGTACAGAATTGGCCTAGTGGGTTGTAATATACAGTATACAGTAAGTGCAGTTACAAGGCCTAAACAACTAGAAAAGAGTAGAGGAGAGGAAGGGAGAAGGAGGGAGGGTACAGATAAAGAGAGAAAGATGAAAGCAGGTGGAGGAGGGGTTAAAAGTAGAGTATGATAAAGCAAGGAAGAGAGATGGAAGGACTTAAGGTGGATGAAAGCATGTGCAGGGATTTGATGCATGTAGATTGTCGCGGTGGAGTTTCTTGAAACCAGCATGGGTAGGTGCTGAGCGTATAGCTTGGGGGACAGAATTCCAATACTTGGGGGGGCAGCATATGAAAAAGCTTGTGCACCCATAGAGATTTTACGTCTGGGGATACAGAGAGGGGCTTGGTCATTTGATTGGAGCCCATAGGAGGGGGTTTGGCAGTGAAGCAAGGAGGCAAGGGATTGGGGGAGGCCAGATCTTGTTATACCGTCAATAAGAGAGCCGTAAGACCAGAGTTGGTGAGCAGAAGGGCTAGGCCATTTTAGCTCAGCATAGAGCTGACAGAGGTGTTTGTAACATGGTGAGGCAGAGGCGTAGTGGCAAATGTTATTATATGTAGTGTCCCACTTATGCAGGGAAGTCTTGGTAGTGCCTAGGTAGGTGACCGAGCAATAGGCCAGGGCAGGGAGCAGCAGGCTTTGAGCCACAGCAAGCCTGGCCGATGGTGTGAGGGCATAGCTAGTCCGGTAGGCACCCACAATTTTTGCATTAACTGATTTGCAGGTAGCGGTAATGTGACGATCAGACTTCAGGGATTCATCGAGAAGAATGCCCAGGTATTTGAAGGAGCTGGTGTTAGCTAACAAGGAGTCATCAGCACAGGATATTATGAGGGAGTTATTATTCCCTTTAAGTCTAGCAGGAGAGCCAAAGGGCATAGAATGCATTTTGCTTATGTTAAGAACAAGGTTATTTTCAGTTAGCCAGGTTTGTATGCTCAGGAAGTCCGAGGCTAGGGAGTTGTTTATTTCCGAGACATTTCTAGCACTGTGGTAGATGACAAGGTTATCCGCATAGAGCAGTGAAGAGCAGGTAGGTGCAAGTGATGGGAGGTCATTTATAAAAATAGTGAACAGCAAAGTGCCAAGTAT
This sequence comes from Neoceratodus forsteri, assembly GCA_016271365.2. Classification (NCBI taxonomy): domain Eukaryota; kingdom Metazoa; phylum Chordata; order Ceratodontiformes; family Ceratodontidae; genus Neoceratodus; species Neoceratodus forsteri. The sequence goes on from CM057453.1 coordinate 1,631,428,814, forward strand.
GGATCCCTGAGGAACACCAATATGTATGGATGAAAGATTGAACATAGCTGAGTTGAAAGCTATGGCCTGAGCTGGCCCGGTGGCGCAGAGGGCTGAGGCACTGGACACCACACCTCAAACCACGCCGGCGACCCGGGTTCGGGAACAGACTCGGGTCATCGGGGGCTGGCTGGGGAAGGAGAGGATTGAATGTCCGGAGGACTGCTCTCCTCTCCTGGGCTGGGTTGGGAAGGTAGTCTCACTCTTGGAGTGACCCCCGGTGGAGACCAGGGGTAATGCATGCAGCAAAGCAGGAGGGACAATCCGAAAGCCGGAAAACAACTTCGCTCCTACCGGATGACGGCCTCCATATTCTGCACGTCCCTGTACTCAGGAAGCCTACCTCCAGCGGCCTCGAGCCTGTAAGGAAAAATAGAGCGCTGGGGTTTCCTGCCCCTCGATGCCTTCCCTGAAGGAGGGGGACCCGCCTAGAGATAAGTTACTCTGGAACGACTCGGAGGGTTGGCCGCGATATGTGGAGAGGGTAGAGCTCGGGAAGAGGATCGCTGGGAGTGTAGATACTAGGAAGGATCTGAAGGAGAGGTGGGAGCCGCAGCATAGAAGAAGGTATAAAAGAAAGCTATGGCCTGTTTCCTGTTTGTTAATAACTCTTGAACCAGGCCACTGTCTCGGCAGAAAAACCAAGGGAACAAAGTTTTGTAAGGAGAAGGGTATGGTTAACCAGGTCAAAAGCCTTGGTTAGATCAATATAGATAGCATCTGTCAAGAGACCCGAACCCATAGCAGCACAGATGCCATTTGTTAGTTTTAGGAGGGCAGTGGAAGTACTGTGGCCTTTACGGAAGCCATGCTGGGAACCAGAGAGGAGGTTATGTTTCTGCAGATACGCTATGGTTTGGGTTGCCACTAATTTTTCCAGGATTTTACTTAGCACAGATAGAATGGCTATGGGTCTATGGGATCACCTTTTTTAAGCATAGGAGTAATTCTCACTATCTTCCAGATGTCAGGAGCAGCACTCTGGTAGAGCGACAGGTTAAAGAGTTTAGATGATATGCAGGTATGCATCCTGCATGTCTAGGGAGCATATCCAGCCTTCGTGGTGCAAGCAGAGGCACCAGGCCATGTAGTGTCACCATCCTGCACTTCTTGTACTGGATACAGAAATTCAGGTTTCTCTGATCTAGGATTGACCGTAAATCCCCTGTGGATCTGGGGACTAGAAAATAGCAGGAATACAACCCTGGTTCCTCTGATCTGGGGGGACAGGTTCCATGGCCCTTTCTTGCAGCAGCATGTGAATTTCCTCCCGAAGCACTGGGATGTGGTCTGGAGGGTAGCTTGAATGAACTGGTGGTTGATCTGGAAGACACTCCAGAAGTTCTAGAGCATGGACTTGTTCTGTGAGCTGCAGGACCCAAACATCTGGTGTGATCTCTCTCCACCTGTCCAGGAGGAGGGAGGTGTGACCCCCTACCACTGCCTCCTGCAGTGCATGGAGGGTGGAGGTCCAGCAGGAGTCATGCTGCAGTGGCCCCAGCAGCCGAAGCTGCAGTACCCCCTCTGGGGGCCTTCCCAGTGGAGAATATAGGGGCAGGATGGGCCGTAGCTGCCAGGTGCTTGCCCTGGGGTCTGGAGACCTGCTTGGGCTTGTGGAAGGCCTGACGAAAGAGCACCCTCTGGCCACTTTTAGGCTGGGTGGAGTAGATGGTAATAATGGACCGCAGACTCCTACTCTAGACCTGTAGGGCCAAAAGGATGTCCTGCATGTCTGCCCTGAAGAGCTTGTGACCTCTAAAGAGGGCATTCAGGATGGACTGTTGCACATTTGAAGCAAAGCCACGCACCCTAAGCCAAGAATGCCTTCCCATTAGGATACCAACAGATACCTCCCGTTTGGCTAGATAGTTGATGTGGTAGGATAGTAGTACTATCTAACCATGGATCCTACCTTCTAGGATCCAGCTCAGATTCTAACTATCTGACCTAGGATCCCTGGATCTGACCTAGAATCCATCTCTATCTGACCCCGTATCCTAACTATCTGACCTAGGATCCCTGGATCCTAACTAGGATCACTGAATCCTAACTAGGATCCATCACTATCTGACCCCAGATCCCAACTATCTGACCTAGGATCCCTGGATCCTAATTAGGATCCATCACTATCTGACCCTGGATCCTACATCTGTCTTTGGTAGGATTTCTAGTAGGATCCAAGGTAGGATACCAGCACTATCTGACAGATAGTGGTAGGATCCACAAAAGCACTATCTGAGCAACACTAATGCCCACTTCTGCCACCCTAGCAAAAGCATTGGCAGCATCATAGGCAGAATGCAGAAGGTGTCTGCCAATGTCTGCCCCAGACTGGAGGGTCTTAAGCAGTTTTTGCCTCTAGGGACCCTCTGGTAGGGCCTGAGTCATAGCTTTGGCCTTCTTCCAGAGAAGATTCTAAAACCTGACCATGTGGGCAATATAGTTCAAGACCCTAATGGCCAGCATAGCTGAGGCAAAGGTCCTCTTCCTCATGAGGTCGAGCTTTCTGGACTCCTTATAGGGCAGCAGAGAGCTGAGTTGCTTAGGCTCCTTGGTCCTATCATGGGCAGTATTTATCACCACTGAGTCTGCCTTAGGTGTCTCAGCAAAGTAGGGTTCCCCTGAGGGAGTCTGGTAAAATCTGTCCACCTTCCTAGGCATGGCAGGGATTAAGTTGGGCCTGTACCAGGCAGTCAAAACGGCATCTCTGAAGGCTGGTATGAGGGAAGGAATAATAATGGAAGGAGAATCTGGTAACTTGAAGTAGGCTCTCAGTCTCCACCTGCTAACATCCTCCTTAGCATCGAACCTCATGCCATTTGTAACTATCTCATCACTGGATGAAAGAGAGTTGCTGGGGGACTTCGGGGTATAGCTGGTCAAGTCCTCACCTCCAGAAGACAGAGTACGAGTCAGAATGGGGGGCTAGCAGCCCCGTCACCCAGATCCTCACCACCCCCCTCCTCATCGGGAGGGAGGAGGCCAGGGTGGTATCTGTCCTCATCGCTGGGCTCTGTAATGGGCACCAATGACGTAGAAGAATGAGGATGAACCAGAAACAATGCCGGCAAAGGTAGAGGCGCGGTAGTGGGCCTGGAAAGTCTCGGCATCATTGGCCCCGGGGGGGGGGTAGACAATGCAAAACCTCCCAAAAGGAGTATAGATAGCATGGACGAGACACTGAAGACAAGTGGCATCTGAACACCTAACAGCACCGGTAGAGGAAAGAGTAGTTACTTAAGAACTTACAATCACAGCAGATCTTCAAGGGGATCTCAGCAGTCAGGTGCCACCATAGGAACTTCACCGTTGGTGAATGGGAATCCACATGGAAGATTTTCAACAGTACAACTGGGGCCACCCACGCCGTCAACGTCACCAACTCTATATAGGCGCAGGCAGCCCCGCTCCCTCCTCAGTTCCTTCCCCCAGAGATGAAGGGAGCAAGGCTCATGCCCTGGAGAACCAAGGAAAGACAGAGGGACCCAGCTCTAGATAAAAGGATGGAAACAACAGATAGCCAGGTCCTGAACAGGAGCCCCAAGAAGGGGGAAGGTGGGAAGGAAAGCATATTTGATGACTGAGATCCCCTCGAAGATCTACTGTTATGGTAAGTTTTTATGTAACTGTTCTATCTTCTTTGGGGGTATCTCAGTCATCAGGTACCACCATAGGAACAAGTACCAAGCAGTGACAGGTAGGAACCAATAAGCTGGGAGGCTGGAACTCCATAAACTTAAGACAACAGATGTGAAACAAACTGCCCAGTCAAGGATCTTCTTAAACATAAGACAGAAGACCTTGTAAACCAAACCTGTTAAGGGACTCTATAAGCTTAAGATAAGAGTCCTTGCAGCACAGCCCTGCCGAAACCAGCACGGGCTCTTGAGGCAATGCTCGGACTGTAATTTTTTTTTTTTTGTGGTTTTTTTTTTACTCTGTGTTTATCCATCTTCCTGCCCCCTCTCACCACTCCTTCAGACTTCCTCTGCTGCATGATCCCTCTTCATGCCAGGGTCTGCCCCTAGAGTACCTGCTGCCACACTAAGCCCTTGATGGCTGGATTACCACCCAGTGTGGGGTGGGAAGGGACCCTATCTCCCCAACTTTGATCGTGAACTGGCACAGCGGAGTCTGCCCCGATGATCCGAGGGCACACACCGTGAGCAGTCATCACCTAGGCGAGATGGGGGTATTTTTTCCTGTGTTCTTCCCCTGACGTCGGTGTGCAATGAGGGCCAATGAGCAAGAAGACGCAGTGAGACGTGCCTCCTGCTCCACCCCTCTGCCAACGTCTGCCCCGTTCCCATGCTGCTACCTTCCCTCTACTGCGCCTACCACCTGAGCTCCCCAAGGTGGTGGTATCGCGGAGGAAGCCTGCAAGTTACCATCCCAGAGAAGGAGAGCGCCATCGGGCACTCTATCCTTCTCTTCCCCGTGCCGAATTCCCCGCGGTCCCGGTGTTTCGCCTCCCGAACATGGCTCAGCCGACGCAGGCGAGGTAAGGTGTCCAGCGCCTCAGCTCTCAGTGCCACCGGGCCCCAGACTGTAATGTTTGGTGAAAGTGTGAACCGTACTCCGGGTGGCAGCTGCAGAAATCTCAGAGGCCGAGACCCCTTTGAAACAAGCCATCGAGGTAGTCATGCCTCTGGTGGAATGGGCTTTGACAGCTCCAGGCAACTCCTTGCTGTACTTGTTATAACAGAACACAATGCAATTTGCCAATCATTTGGATAAACATTGCTTGGAAACTGAGGCGCCCTCTCTACCTGGGGTGAAAGAAACAAACAATTGCTTAGACTTTCTGGACTCCTTAGTCCTGAGCAGATAATATTTCAAAGTTCTGTGCACATCTAATGTATGGAGCAGTGCTTTCCCTAGATTGGCACGCTTGGGAAAATAAACAGGAAGGTGGATAGACTGAGTATAAACTCAGAAACCAGCTTAGGAAGAAATTTAGAATTTGTGCGCAAAGATACCCTGTCTTCATAAAAAAAAATCAAATAAGGCTCCTTGCACCAGAGGGACTGAAGCTCTGAAATTCATTGAGCGGAAACAACGGCAACTAAAAAGAGTGCTTTCCAAGAGCGATAGCGCAAATTGCAAGTCGCGACTGGTTTAAAAGAAGACAGGGTCAACTTTTCCAAAATAAAATTCAAGTCCCAAGCTGGGACTGGGGAACAGATTGGGGGTTTCAGATGCAGGATGCCCCTACGGAAGGTGCGGGAGACATCCAGCTGAGCAATAATACAGCCACCCACAGGCTCATGGAATGCTGAAATGGCAGAAAGGTGGACCTTGAGGGAGGAATACTGGAGACCTGAGTAGGACAAAGAAATCAGGTAATCCAACACGTGCTTCACATGACATGTGAAAGGGTCAAAGGAATGCTGGGCAGCCCAGATGGCAAATTGCTTCCACTTCATGGCACAAGTGGTATGGGTGGAAGGCTTGCAGGCAGCCACTAGTACACCCTATTAGAGACCCCGAACCTGGCAATGGCTACATCCTCAGGAGCCACGCATGCAGATGGAGGGTAACCTGTGAACAAGGTGACTGCAATTAAGCGTTTACAAAAACAGTAACTCAATTATGGCACCTGTGTTCAGGGCTACCTGGCAGAGGGGTGACTGGATACCTGGGTGGGCGAGGTAGGGCGACAGGAGATACATGCGCACACATACACTGCGGGGGGGGCAGGGGAAGGAAGGTATGTGGGAGGGGGTGTGGCAGGCAGCTGCTGAGCTGGTCCTCTAATGTGGTGGGGAGGATGGTCAGTTGGGAGGTGTAGGGTGCAGGGTTTGGGTCCGGTGCAGTTCTATTTTTGCCAGCAGGCGACTTTTATTTTGTTAAGTATGTTCACCCCCACGATATGCACCCCTGGAGTTGAGAATCTTTTAGCAGGGGTGTGGGGGCATACCCCCGCATGAAAAGGCGAGACCCATAGCGCCGGGTGTCCTTTTCCTGTTCGCCAGAAGTGTGCATTACCGAAATTAATTTTCGGCGATGTACACTCACCCTAATGGTGATCGCTATTCCGCGATCGCCATTATGACACAGAACCCAGATGGAGAGACCTGAGGTTTGGATGGACAAGGGTCCCCCGATCCTGGGACAGCAGATTCCTGCAGAGAGGCAGGGGAACCAGAGACTCCTCTGCCAGTTGCTGAAACAGACGGAACCATATCTGGCGGGGCCAGAATGGAGCTACCAGGATCATGCTGGCCCCCTCCAGTTGTAGCTTGAGCAGCACCCTCTATATTAGTAGAAATGGAAGGAATGCACATAGAAACCTCCCACTCCAAGAGAGGGACAATGCGTCTCACCAGAAAACTCCAGGCCCTGGATCTAGTGAGCAAAAATTGGGCAGTTTTGCATTGTGTGGGGACGCAAAAAAGGTCCAACTCTGGATGACCCCATTTGTCGAACAGATCTTCTGCTACAGATGAGAGAAGCTCCCATTCGTGCATGCTGGACTGAGTCCTGCTGAGACTGTCCAAGGTGTTTAGGACACCTGGCATGTGGACTGCAGACAGTGTCAGACTGTGCTCCAGTGCCCAATACCACACTCTCATGACCTCCCTGCAAAGGGGGTATGAGTGAGTTCCGCCCTGCTTGTTGATGTAGAAGATGACACTCAGATTGTCCAACTGTACCAGAAACTGGCCTGGAGCAAGATGCCCCTGAAATGCCTGCATGGCAAAGAGCACTGCTCTCACCTCCAGGACATCGATATGCAGGGTGGCTTCCCACTGGGACCATTAGCCCTGGGTTTGAAAGGGACCCAGGTGTGCCCCCCCAGCCCATGCTTGTAGCGTGGTCAGAATCTGATGCGGGGAGGAAAGTGGGAAGGGAACCCCCTGAAGAAGTTTCGGGGGTTCATCCACCACTGCAATACTTTACGCACGGGGGAGGAAACCAGAACTAGGTGGTCCAGCTTGTCCAGACGCTGGTCCCACTGCACCTTGAGGGTCCACTGAAGGGTAGGCATGTAGAGCCTATCTAGTGAAACAGTGTGAATGATCGCAGCCATTAGACCTAAGAGCTTGAGGTATAGTCTGGCAGGAATGTACTGAGTATGAGCGACGCCCAGAGCTTGAGCAATGAGGCATCCTGCCCTGCTTTGAGGTAAGAAGGCCTTCCCCTGCTCTGAATCCAGGACCACCCCAATGTACTGTAGTCTTTGGGATGGTACCCAGACTTGGGTAGGTTGACCGTGATGCACAGAGACTGAAAGTGCCGGAGGGTACGCTCCAGAGTCAGCAACAGCTGTTCCCTGGACTGGCCTTGAGAAGCCAGTCATCCAGGTACGGAAAGACGTACAGACCCTCCCTTTTGAGGGCTGCTGCGACCACTGCTAAGCACTCGGTAAAGACACGTGGCACAGAAGATAAGCCAAAGGGCAATACTTTGAATTGGTAATACTCTCCCTGAAAGGCAAAGCAGAGAAACCCCCTGTGAGGAGGAAAAAACGCAATCTGGAGGTAGGCATCCTGCATATCCAGGGAGCAGAGCCAGCCCCCGGTATTAAGGAGGAGCAAAAGGTCTGGCAAAGTTACCATCCAGAACTTTCTCTACTGGATGAAGAGACTGAGGTCCTTTAGATCTAAAATAGGCCTCAGATCTCCCGTCTTCTTGGGAACTGGGAAGAATCTGGAACAGAACCATTGGTTTCTGTCACTTTGGCACCAATTCTATGGACTGCTTGCACAGAAGAGTCCGTACCTCCTCCTGGAGAATGAGCAGATGAGCTGGGGGGTAATTTGCGAGTGGCGGAGGAGTGCCTGGAGGTTGCTGAATGAGCTCCAGTGTGTGACCACTCTCTATGATCTGCAGGATCCAAGCATCTGATATTATGGTTCTCCACTGATTCAAACAGAGGGAGAACTGACCTCCAACCACCACCTCCTGGGCTTGGGCCAGAGGAGGGGGTCTGGCAAGGAGTCAAGCTGAGGCGGGTCCAGCTGTGGAAACAGGACCCTCAGTTCTGGGACGTTTGGCTGCCGCTCCAGCCTGGGAGTGGGCAGGCAGGGAGGACTGGGCTCTGCGCTTTCCCTGTGGGCGAGAGCCTGTGCCTTGTCTGTTGGTCTGCCTACATAAAGTAGAACGCCCCTACCATGCTGCTGAGTGTGGTAGAGGGAATGAACAGACTTGAGAGCCATTCCTGAGGTCTGCAGGTCATTAATAAGGTCCTGGACATCTGGACTGAAAAGCTTGGTACCACTAATAGGAGCATAAAGCAGCTTGTTTTGCACGTCAGCTGCAAACCCAGATACCCTGAGCCAAGAATGCCTATGGTGACATATGCCAGTGGTGGACGCTCTGGCAACTGTGTCTGACAAATCGTAAATGGTTCTAAAGAGATGCTTACCAACATCCTCAGCTGTCTGGAAGCACTGGAGGAGCTCTTGCTTCTGGGCAGTATCAGGAAGGGTTTGAGCAGCAGCCTTGTCCTTCCTTGAGTTGGTGTTCAGGAATTTCACCATGTGAAACAGATAGCTGGCAATCCTCAGACCCAGGTTAGAGGAGGCATATGCCCTCTTGCCCCAAAGATCAATCCTATGGGACTCCTTGGCCAGGGCAGGGAACTAAGGTGCTTGGGTGACTTAGACCTGTCGTGTGCTACCTCAAAAGACCACTGAGTCAGTTTTAACTTGGGCTGCAAGGTAAGGAAGTCCCTGAGGGGCACTGTGGAGCTTGTCAGCTCCATGGGGCAAAGCTGGCACCATGTCATGCCTGTGCCAGGCTGCCGTGGGAGCATTCTTAAGAGCTGGGAGCATGGAAGGAACAATTTTAGGTGGAGATTCTGGAATCTCCAGATAGTCCACTAGATCCCTTCTAGTGGCATCCTCCTCCTCTGTCTTAAACACCCAATGGTGGAAGACAGTTGCTTCATAATGTTAAAGAAGGAAGCATCCTCAGGTGGAGACCTGGGGATGTGCTTGATAGATTCTTCACTGACTGAAGAGGCAGTAGACTTGTCAGAAGTATAGTACTGGTCCTCTTCCTCCTCAACCTCCTCTGGAAGTATGAGGTCAGGATGGTACTCCTTCTCAACGTCGACCTCTTCTTCTGGGTCTGGCATCGGCCGTGCCATCGGCAGCCCTTGGACAGGCTCCCGGGGCCGACAGACAGGAGTCCATGAAGGCAGCAGTTCTAACGACAAAGGCCTGTTAAAGGCAGCAAATTGCTGTGCTATAACATTGGTAAAATGAACGAGAACCTCGTTCAGGTCCATTGTCACCAAAGGAGGAGCTGACGGCACTCAAGCCGATGGAGCAGTCTGCGTGCTCGACAAGCCCGCATCCTTTGGAAAAGGGGGGACGGGTCTCAAAGGGGTAGTGATCGACGATGGGCCCATCGTCGACTAAGGAAGGGCAGACAACCTGAAGATCAACGTCCAAGCACCCTGAAAATCAGGCGGTGCAGCAGTCGGTATGGGTCTGGAGTGAACCAGGACCTGGACAGCAGAAAAGAACTGGCATGTCTTAGGGGCAGACATCAGGCTGAAAGAAATGGCGGTGGTCCAGTAATTTGACAGACATCCTGGTTTCATCTCCCCAGCAACCCAAACCAGTGAACACATGGCTCCTACCCTTACTAAAAGGCTGTAGGAAATGCAGCCATTGTAAATACTGCCCTTACATTTGTCAGACATCAAAATGTAGACACCCCTATGATAATAATTTGCTGAAAATTAATCATTTTGTCAATTGTGACACCATGTGGGTTGTATATTTCTCTGAGTGTAAATGTGTTTCATTCTATGTGGGCAGAATAAAGAGAAAATTAAAGGAGAGAGTGGGTGAACACATAAGGGCAATTTATAACAAGGACCCTGAGTATGTGTGGGCGATCCATATAATGAATGCAGACAGAGAGCGTGACCATGAAATCAAGTTCATGGGTATACAGTAGAGCAGGTCAGCCTTGGTCCAAGAGGTGGAGATAGAGAATTGGCTCTAAGTAGAAGAGAAAACTTCTGGATTTATAAGACAGGGGCCTATTTTATGAATAAAGGCCTAAATGATAAAACTGAGTTAGAGCCATTCCCTGGCCACATGAAGGATGAATGTAACAATGGATTAATGGAAATTTGAAGAAATGACTTGTTCTTAGGAATGAGAATTATACTTGCTGAATTTCTGTACATATTATTTGCTGTTGCTTCTCATGGGAAAATAATGGGTATGAGGAAGTCCTGTTTTAATTAGTTGAAGTTACAGAGAATAATGAGTGTAAATTCTCACAGGACTGAGAAAAGGGGAAATATGAAGGCAGGCTGAAAAGAAAAGTGTGTGTGTGTATACATACCGCCTCTAGAAATTCTATTTGGTTTATAATGTTCCCCCTCTCTTTAATATTATAGATAGTCATCCAGGAGGACACAATCAGGGTAGAGGGGAGCTTGAAGAGAACATGCCATTTAAGAGATGTCAGGGCTGACTAATGGAGACCAAGTTTATTTGTACAAACTCTTATTTATACTAATGCTTTCTCTTCCCGGTAACTAAATAACTTGCCCTTTTCTTTTTCCTTTCCTCCCCCCCCCCCCCAGTAATCTCAGTTATGTATAACAATATATATTTATATGAGATAAGCAAGCAATAAGACACTCTGAGGTGTGGTTATCTCCTGATAAGAGCACGCCCAGGTGTGTTGTTAGGCATGAGGCGCTTGCACCGAGTGCCTTATGCAACTGGGCTTGCTCTTGTCAGGAGATAACCCACACCTCGGAGTGTCTTATTGCACTTATAAAATGGGCATAACAGGAAATTATTGTAAGAAAAATAAAGAAAAAAAATGTTTAAAAGATATGTATGAAAAATGGTTTTAATAGGTTAAATAGTGAAAAATAGTTCCCTTTATAAGTGTTTGAACCCCAGGAATAGCACAGATGGGCTATTTTATTTTCTTGTACTTTCTTTTTCTTAAATCCATATTGTATTTTGTGCTTTTAAGAAGACTGCTTTGTTAGGGAGTGAGTTTGTGCTATGTGTGTATTACAGCAGGCTTGAGTGAGAGCAAGCGTGTCACTCAACGACCACCGTAGCAGTAGACACTTGCTTCCCAGTTTCGTAGGCAGGTCGCGTTTTAAAACTGTAACGACTCTAAAATAAAAAAGTTTCTCTTTCTGTTGAGATTTTACAGCTCGTAAGAACTGAAGATGCGGGAGGCACAAATCTCTATATCAGGATTGAGCGTGTGAGCTAACGGGGAAAGTTCGTTTTGTTTGCAGAATGCAGGATGCTCGGTGGATCGTGGGCAGCTGTTGGGATGGTGACGATTTCAACCTAAAGTTGTGAAGTTAGTGTGCTTTTTTTTTTTTTTTTTTATTTATTGTGCGATTTACTGTAGTTTGACCTTGGTTATGGGGAGGGGGCCGATTTCATTCATAGACAGAGGCTGTTGTTTCCTCGCTGTGAGTTGTGCCAGCCTGTGTTTTTGTTTAGGGTTGGCACAGCTCAGTGATTTGTTCTTGTAGTGGGGCTCGGGAGTGAAGGCTAGTGCCAGTTGGCTACAATTATCTTCTGATAAGGACACGGCTCAGAAGATGTTGTAGCCAATCAGGTTACAGGATTTCTTGAGCCCATTTTATAAATGTTTGTAATATGCTGCTTGTTCAGATTAAGTACTAGTTCTTTCATAGCACACACAGAAAAAGTATATGCTAGCTGCTTGTAATGTTCAAAGCTATATGTTTACTTGTAAATGAAAGACTAGGAGGAGGTTGTAGAATGGTGTGCCCCTTACAAATGTGAACTGCTTTATTAATTAATTTGTTGGGTTTTTTTACATGAAGATCACGGTGATTAGAATTATAAATGTTAATATATAGAAATCATGATGTTCAGGCCGGCCCGCCGGCAAAGCAGTTAGATTTCCACTTGTGACGCCAGTAACCCGGGTTCGGGAGTGAGCCCAGGGAGATGGAAGGCCGGCCGGGGGAGAAGGCTTGAGCATCCCCAAGACAGCTCGCCTTCTCCAGGGAGGGAGGGGTGTCAACATCCCGGTGTAAGACAGGCTTCAGGTGGAGGTCTGCGGCACAGCATGCACCGAGATGCAGCAAGGGGAGGACGTCGAGGACGTCGGCGCAATGCGCCTTGACGTCAGGGTTCACACGACATCCACAGAAAACACAGAGGAGGAGGAAAACACTCTCCAGGCTCCAGGTAGATGGAGCCCCGGAGCAGACCCCTCATGGCTCCTGCCTGCCTGACCGATTCCAGAGCCCGACAAAACAGGCAAAGCTCGGGGTGTAAGGGCCCCACCTCATCCCCACCAGGATTAAAAACCGAGGCTACATGGGGGTTCATGGATGGCACAGGTAGGTGGCAGAAGTGGGGGCAGGACTCCAGTGGGGACTCCCGAAGAAGCGAAGCCTGGGGAGGGGAGGAGGGTAAAAAGAAAGTTAAAATAAAAATCATGATGTTCTTTTATATAAGTTATTGCACTTTTGCACATATGCATCAATCAATCAATCAAAAGCTTTATTTATCCAGGCGAACACCATTGAGCAAGCTCATTTACAAGGTGGACCAGCGTCACACACAAGGTCAAGTAGCAATGCATTTAACTGAAGGAGAATGATTAAGCACTGAGGTGTATAAAAGGCAGTTGCCATACAGGGGGCATACACTTTGACAAAGATGATAGGTGAAACATCAGTTTTTGTCCTCCAAAGAGGTCTCTGTATTCTACTGCTGCAATTCCCAGTAAAAAGGCTGTAATTATTTGCACGCAACTTTTTGGTGTAGACAGCTTTTTTTTGTGTGTGCCTAGGGAGTGGGTCCCGTGACCGAAGGTAACTGAAGCATATGCCCTCTTGCTCCAAAGATCAAACCTATGGGACTCCTTGTCCGGGGGGGCAAGGACCTAAGGTGCTTGGGTGCCTTAAACCCTGTCGTGTGCTGCCTTGAAGACCACTGAGTCAGTTTCAGCTTGGGCAACAAGGTAAGGAAGATCCTAAGGGGCACTGTAGAGCTTGTCAACTCCATGAGGCAAAGGCTGGCACCACGTTTGGCCTGTGCCAGGCTGCCGTGGTAGCATTCGTAAGAGCTGGGAGCATGGGAGGAATAATTTTAGGTGGAGATTCTGGAATCTCCAAATAGTCCGCCAGATCCCTTCTGGTGGCATCCTCCTCCTCTGTCAAACACCCCATGGTGGAAGACAGTTGCTTCACAATGCTAAAGAAGGAAGCATCCTCAGGTGGAGACCTGGGGGTGTGCTTGACAGATTCTTCACTGACTCAAAGAGGCAGTAGACTTGTCAGAAGTATAGTACTGGTCCTCTTCCTCCTCAACCTCCTCTGGAAGTATGAGGTCGGGATGGTACTCCTTCTCGATGTCGACCTCTTCTAGGTCTGGCATCGGGCGTGCCATCAGCGGCCCTTGGACAGGCTCCCGGGGCCAACACACAGGGATCGATGAAGGCAGTGGCGCCAGCGATGAAGGCCTGTTAAAGGCAGCAAATTGCTGTACTATAACATTAGCAAAACGAACAAGAACCTCGTTCAAGTCCATTGTCAATGGAGGAAGAGTCAACGGCACTGAAGCCGACGAAAATGTCTGCGCGCCCGACAAGCCCGCATCCTTCAGAGGAGAAGAGACATGTCTCAAATGGGTAGTGGTTGATGATGAACCCGTCATCGACAGAGGAGGGGCTGACAACCTGGAGGTCAATGGCCAAGCACTCTGAGAATCAGGTGGCGCAGTTGTCGGTATGGGTCTGGAGTGAACCAAGACCTGGACAGTAGGTCTCTTCCTCAAGGAACACAGCTGACGATGAGAAGTCCCCCGAAGGACAGGCCAACGGGGAACGGGATGATTGCCAGGGGGAGCAGTTGCGATCCCAGTCATTCTTGTGACTTTTTCCTAAGGGCTTGTTTTTGTCCTGGGAGGCCTTGGAACTCTTGGACCCAGATAGCGACTGGGAGGCCGGTGCTTGGAGGACACCAGTTCGGAGCTGGCTACCTGCTGTTCCATGAAGATTTTCAGAGCTTTCCTGCATCGTCTAAGGGTGGTTTGGTTGAATTATTGGCAGCGCTCACAATCTGAGGCATCGTAATCGGGCCCAAGACAGCTGACACACACCGAGTGCTCGTCATTGTATGCAATCTTCTTTCCATAGCGGCAGTGACATAAGAGAGATGTAGATGGTTTAACTCTCAAAATAAAAGAAAAAGAAGAAAATAAATCTCTAAAAGAGATTTGTGAGGGTTTGTAAAGTAAAAGGCCGTAGGCTGTAAAAGGTGTGAACACTGCAACGGCTCTTCCGCTGAGACTGTGCTTGCAAGTCAACGGTGGGAAAGAACTGAGGAGGGACTGCCTATGCCTATATAGGGTTGGTGACATTGGCTGACATCAATAGGATGGGCGGCCCCAGCTGTATTGCTGAAAATCTTCTATGTGGATTCCCATTCACCGACGGTGAAGTTCCTATGGTGGTACCGGATGACTGAGATACCCCTGAAAAAAGATCCTGGGATCCCGGCGCTGATAGTACGTCCTGCTGCATTGATAGAATGGGCCAAGGCCCTAGCAATGACGGATCAGTCTGGGACGTCAGCAGGATAGGCTGAGACCCCGAAGATGACATGGAAGCCTGCAGTGACAGGGGAGTTTGAGACCCCAACGTCAAGGAGGAGGCTAGAGTACAGGCCGAGGATGTCGTCAGGGAAGGAGGCAGCCCCGATGAGCTACCACCAGTCAAATCTGAGCTGGTGAAGCTCTCTGACTGGTGGCCCATTGAAAACAGGGGCCGGAACAGCAGGGTTGGAAGGTCTTTGGGGGCGAGAAGAAGCCCAACACTGAAGGGCCACCACCAGCTAAAGTCAGACTGGCAGGAGGCACTGCCAACGCTGACCCCATGGAAGATGGGGTGTGAGTGGCAGTGGAGGTCGCCGCCAAGGCAGACGATGACCCCCAACCCCATGGCCAACGTCCAAAGCTGTGACCACGAACAAGACCGGGAGGACTGCTACCTTCTCCGGTTCTTGTCCCCGTGTTTGTGCTTCCCAGCTGACTTGCCCCAGGCCTTAGAAGAATGGAAGCCTATGGATGGGGCCGGGTAGGTGAGCAAGCTTCTGACCTGGAGTTCCTTCTCTATGTGGGTGACCTTCTGTTGCAGAAGAAAGTTCTCGAGGGCCTTCTAAGGGTGCTGCCAGGTGGCTTGGTTGAAACCACAGCAGACCTCACAGGTCTTAATGTCATGGTCCAGGCCTATACAGGAAATGCAGGCATTGTGGTCATCCTTATCAAAGATCTCTTGGCTGCACTTGCAGTAGCGGAAAAGTTTTTCAGGATCGTTAGGCATAAACGGATGAAATTGTGAAATCACTTTAAAATAAAGTGATTGTAGAACTAGGGTAAGAAAAGAAAAGAAATTGAAGATAGAAGAAATCTGGCAGTCCACTGACATGGTGGTGTCTCCATGGAGTCTGACGTGTGAAGGTTGATGGCAGGGAAAGAACTGAGGAGGGTGCAGGGCCGCCCAAGTTTATATGTGAGGGACATCAATGCGTCTGACATCGACATGGACGGCACCTTGCAGACTGCTAGCTAGCAAAGGTTTCATGTGGTCCTAGTGCCTGGCAGCTACAAGTTCCATAGGTGTGGCCTGATGCAAGAAATACCCTCAATGAAGATCTGCTGTAACAGTAAGTATTCTGTTTTCTTCAAGGATATCTCCCTCCACTGAGCTACATCATGGGACAATCCCCAAGCAGTACCAAAGCACTGAGGGAGACAGGAAGGACCTAATTACTGAGAACGGAAGGATCTAATTACCCCAAGTAAGGAGGCCTCGCAGGACAGTAAGGCCAAATCTGGCGCGTCTACAGGAGGCAATGTTCACACTGTAATGTTTAATGAATGTATGAACAGTATTCCAAGTGGCAGCAGCACAGATGTCAGCAGCGGACAGACTGTAAAAACAAACCATGGAAGCAGTTATTCTGCAGGTGGAGTAAACATGGATGGGACCAGGAAGCTGCTTATCATGCTTACAGTAACAGAAAGTAATGCAGCAGGTCAACCCTTTGGAAAGGCCCTGCTTAGAAATAGGGGAGACCATCATACTGGTGAGCGAAAGCCACAAACAGCTGAGAGAATTTACTACAATCCTTAGTACGATCAAGGTACCAACGAAATATTCGAAGAACGTCAAGTGTGTGCAGACGACATTTCCCACTATCCGTGGGATTCAAAAAGGAAACTGGAGTGGGGCAGAGTTAGAGGCCAACCTTGACAGACACTCCTCAGTGAGCCCTTGCAGAAGTATGCCTTCAAAGTGTTAATAAAACTGACCTCATTTGGAAAATTTTGGCACAAACGCTGGTCTGGTGGCCAGAACTCACTCTGATTGTTCTGTGGATGCATTTTAGTGGTGCTACAACCATGGGAAGACCATGAAATCTGCCTCCAGCTGAAAGTGGCAAGGAGAAACAGCCCACACTGACTGGAGCATAACTGAGGGGCGGACAGCGTCTGGAAGGAGCAGTGGAGCCAAGCCGACCCTCAAGGCCATGAAGGATGCAGTCTTGGGAGTGGTGAAGGAATTATAGGAGAAGGTAGATATCTTCAGCATGAAAGTGACTTCTCAAGATGAAGGTTGAGAAAGTGATGGCTGACTAAACAGGTGACAGAAGCCACAAATAAGACTTTTACAGCTGTAAATGGTTTCATTAAAGAAAATAAGCTTCTACACTTTCAAGTGGAGAGCCTTGAAAACTCAGTAAGATCCTCAAATATTCATCTCCTGGGGATTACAGAAGAGATTGAGGGGCAGAATCTTGTTCAATACACTGCAACACTTTTTAAATCTTGGTTTGGGGAACTGAGTGATATCATGGTGACACAGGCCTACAGAATCCATGGAAGAAGCCTGCCAACACGGTGCTACCTCACACATTGATCATTATCACAGAGGGAATCCATCAGAGGGACAAACTGTTAAATAACACAGAATAATGCAGAGCACTGTATATCGAAGGTATTAAACATACGCATTGCTACCCTGCTCTTAGCTTTGCTACAAGGGAACGGAGACAGGTTTTTGACAGTGTCCAAGCAGGGCTAAGGGAACTCAGCATCAGTCATTCTTTACAATTGCCAGCTCATCTAAAAATCTCACATGGAGGCAAACAGCATCTCTTTGGTGAACCTAGGGAGCGAACAAAAAGTTGGATAAAGTCAAACAAGATTCCGTAGCTGCAGAGGTTGCACAGCAGCAGTCAGACTCCGAAGGACTGACTGAACATACTGTTATTTAAAGAACTGGCAAAGTTAATAATGTTCCAACTCTGAAGTATTTAGTTGTTCTGTTATAGAAATTTGCATTGCAGTGCTCAGTTCCAAATCAGTGATGTGTTAGCATTCTTGCCTAAGAGAGGTCTATAAAAAGTGTGATCAGCAAATATTCTTTTTTATGTTACTCTTCGTGACAGTTAGCAAGCTCCAGCATGGTACATCCAAACATGGCAACAGCCTTGTTGTGGCTTTCGCGCTCAGTGTGGGAGCAGGGGGAGTGGGAAACAACACTCACGAAGAGGCAGGAGCTTTGCACCACACAGCATCTGTCAGCCTCCTGGGTGCAATTATTTCTCCCACACCAATCTTCGATTGTGGGTTGAGAACACAACAGCTGAAAGACGTTAGGGTTTACACGATTCAGAATGTTTATAAAACTGGTTTGCTTTTGGCATATTTGAAGGTCTTGGCAGCTCTCTTTATAGGGAGGTGCTGTTCTCTCTGCAGGTACATTTTATCAGAACGCTAGCTGGACCGAACAGCTCAAGTATCAGAGCTGCAATGAAAGGGACATTATTTACTAAAGATACTTTCCTGTATTTTGGTTCAGTGCACGCTGCATGGATTTATCCTGAATATTTATTTATTTATTAATGAGTTTAAACAGGAAGGCATACTGGGCAGTGTTGCTCGATTCCAGATGCGACCTGGGGGTCAAGACCCAAGACAATGGTACATACATTTGGTACAGTTATCAACACAATAAATGGCCATCCGCCATACAGACAATCGGCAGATAGATACAGACAGTCAGAAGATCGATACAGGAACATTTTAGATGGTTACAACTGAGCACAGAAACACAATTTTTATACATAATTTGACATTAGTTATAGCAAGAGCAGCAGGAGGAGAAGTGGGAGGTGAGTAGGCGAGTGCGATGGCTGGGGTAGGGTGAGTGCCTTATATCAGCTGGAAGGGCATTCCATAACTGTGGGATGAGGAAGTTGAATACGGCCTGACCTTTGGTTGTGCGCATAAAGGGGACGTGGAGGAGCCTGGGGTCAGTGCTTCTGAGGGAGTAGCGGGGGTTGTGGGAGGGTAGAGGCCAGGAATGGGGTAGGGAATAGGACCAAAATTTGGCTGCGAACCTAGCACTGTGAGTTAGTCTTCAGTCTTGGAGGGACGGCAGGGCTAGGGAGCTATAGAAGGTGCAGTGGTGGGTTGTTTGTGGACAGTCGAGGAGACACCGACAAAAAGAGTGGAAAAGGGTGTCAAGGCTGGCCAAGGCGGAGGAGGGATAATATAGACTATACTGCCGTAGTTGAGTACTGGGAGGATCATCTTTTGGACAACAGCATTCCTAGCTGGAGAAGGGAGGCAGCTTTTGTTCCTGTATAGGGTGCCGAGTTTAGGGAGAAGTTTCTTATGTATGGAGTCGATATGTGTGGCAAAATTGAGGTGCGGGTCAAGCCAGATGCCTAAATAACTGAAGCTGGTGCATTGTTCCAGGAGGGTCCCGTCCAGGGTTTTGAAGTGGTGGCAGGGGGCTTGGGGGGAAGTCTTTGCTGTGAGCCAAAGGTTAGTGACATTGTTTTTTTTAGGGTTTAGGAACAGTTGGTTTGACCTGAACCATTCCTGGATGGAGTTGAAATCCTGCTGAAGGAGATTTGCCACTGTGCTTGTGGAGGGGCCTGTGGCATACAGTACTGTATCATCCGCATACATTTGTATGGATTCGAAGCGACAGGCTGATGGGAGGTCATTTAGGAATATGGAGAAGAGCAGGGGTCAAGACTGATCCTTGGGGACGCCATGTAACTGGGAGGTTAGAGATGTGAGGCGACTCACAGCCTGATGTCTGCCCACCAGGTAGTCGTGGAACCATGTGGTGGTTGGTTTGGAGAGCCCGGCTTCAGTTAGTTTGGAAAGGAGCAGAGCATGTGAGATGGTGTCGAAAGCCTTGGCTAAGTCTATAAAGATGGCAGAGGTGATGTGGCCTTTGTTCATGCCGGTGAGTATGACGCCAGTGACTCGCAGCAGGGAGGCGATGGTTGAGTGAGATTTGCAAAAGCCAAACTGGAAGGGAGTGAAGGAGGAGGAGGCATCCAGATGGGGAGAGAGTTGGGTGAGGACAAGATGTTCCTGCATTTTTGCCAGAATCAGGAGTAGGGAGATGGGGCGGTAGTTACCTGGGGAGGAGGGGTCGCCCCCTTTCGGTAGGGGAATGACGGTAGCCCGTTTCCATTCAGAGGGAAGCTTGCCCAACGTGAAGGAGAGGTTGAATAGTGCAACTAGAGGGGCGGCTATGGCTGGGGCAGACAAGTATAACATCTTGGCATTCAGGGACGTGGGGCATTTGCCTTTGTTGGGGTTCAGGGAGCGTAGGGATTTGAAAACTTTAGCTTGGGATACAGGGCAGAAGAACAACTGTGAGGCTGGTGGGGGCGCACTTGGTTGGGGGGTGGAGCCCTGGGGGGGTGGACACTGGAGAGTTGACAGAAGCGAGTCAGTGCAGTTGGAGAAGTAGGTATTGAAGGCTTCGGCTACCTCGCAGGGATTGGTGATGTAGGTGCCCTGAGCTGATAGTGTCGGAGGTGGAGGTTGGGTGGAGGGGGAGAACAGGGATTTGAACGATTTCCAGAAGTTTGCCGGGTGGTTTATGTTTGTGCTAAAAACCAATAGAAAATAGTTCTTTTTTGCCGGGTGAATGAGGTTAGTGCAGGAGTTGCAGAGGGCTCTGTAGGTTTGGAAGTATGCCTGTGTGCCCAGTTTCTTGTGGGCTTTCCATGCGTGATCCCTGGAGTGGCATTTGCTGATGATATCAGCGGTGATCCAGGGAAGGTGGGCGCCTCTGACTCTTTTTGTGCACAGGGGGGCATGTTTGTCCCAGACTTTAAGAAATTTTGCCTTGAAATGTTTTGAGCGCGACATCAATAGATGTGGCCACTGGGATGAAGGACCAATCTACTTGGCCTAGGTCTAACACTAACAACGCTAGGTCCAGGGAATTATATGGCCTTGTGCGCATCGTCTTTGGGGGAGCGGTGGGTCTGTGCACTTTCCTGATCAGGAAAATAATGTGGTGGTCGCTTAGGGAGTCAGGGAGCAGGCCCGCACGTAGGATCCTGTGGGGGTGGGAGGAGACAGCCCTGTCCAGCAGTGAATGATTATGCGTTTTGTGGTTTAGTCTGGTGGAGTCTTCTATCAGTTGTGTGAGGTTTATAGTCTCCGATGGCGTGAAGCTCGCCTCCTATAGATAAGGAATGCAGGGTGGCCAGGTGTGTAATGATGTCCATTGGGGAGGTGCCAGGAGGGCGGGAGGTGCTGGCAACATACACTGGGGTGGTGCATGGAAGCGATAGTTTGATTAGGAGAGAGTCTATGTGGGCTGGAAGTGAGGGAATTTGCACCATTGTAAACTGCAGACTAGTGGAGATGTACATGGCAGATTAACAGAGGCTGAGAGGTGCAGAAGGGAGTGAGAAGACTCTGGTGGCAGCAGGTATGCCATTGAAACCTGCATCTTCAGTGACCCACACATGGGCACTGGGAGGCAGAAGGACTTGAGGGAAGGCCTGGTTCTGCTTAAGCCATGGCCTGGTCCTCTGGAATAGCCTCCACCAGGGTGGGCACAAGGCCTACAAAAGGAATCCTGCCCCTAACCCAGATGCTTAGAATTAAGGATCTGAAGGGACCTCAAGATCATTTTAGACATCTGGAGGGCCCTCAAATGAGACTCAACATCAGAACCCAAAAACTGCGTACCTCTAAAGGGAGCATTAAGGAACCAACCCAGTGGCACCGAGGGCTGAGGCATCCTGCCTTACCTTGTGCTATGCCAGTCACCAGAATCTGAAATGACCTCGGTCACCGGGTGCTGGGGGGGACAGGATCAAGCGTTGGCTCTCCTCTCCCGGGAGGACTGCCTGACCACAGTCCTGCCATCACCGGATGGAGGTCTGGTGGCAGGCGTAGGTGGTAATGGAGTGACTGGTAGGGTGAGGCATCCCGTAGTGCATGATGTGCATGTGCCTCCACATGCATGCGTCATGTCAGAGACACAAGGGGACTGGGATCAGGGAGAAAACAGAAAACTAACTAAAATACCTATGGGGAAAAAATAAATAAATAAATGGAGCATTAAGGGCCGACTGCTGGACATCAGTGGCAAAGCCAGCCACATTCTGCCACGAGTGGTGGCACAGGCAAATGCCAGAAGCAGCTGCATGAACAGCAGCATCAGAGGCATCATAAACTGACCTTAAGAGGTACTTACCAGCCTCGAGATCATGAGCAATAGTCTGCTGGACTTCAGTTTTATCTGGTCTGCCAGGCAGCTTGTCAGTCATGGTAGCCATAGACTTCCACAGGAAATTCCGATATCTGATCATGTAAGCCTGGTATTTGGCAATCCTCAGGCCAAGGGACGTGGAAGCATACAACCTCTTGCCCATCACATCCAGCCTCCTTGATTCCTTGTCAGGAGGAAGACAGCTCATGTGTGCTGAAGCTTTAGATCTGCCACGAGCAACCATGATAACCACATAATCCATTTCAGGTTATATGGAATAATAGGACTTATCAGAATGGGCAGGATACTGTTTATTGGCCTTATAAGGCACAGCAGGCAAAATACTTGACCTGTGCTAAGCAGCCATAGTGTCAGCCTGCAAAGACAAATGGATTGGAGGAACAGTAATGATAGACAGAGCAAAAACCTATAAGAATTCATAGAGGGTCTTCTCTGAGGAATCTTCCTCCTTAACAGTAAAGCTCAGCTTGGACTGGATCTGCTGGAGGAAAGCCTGAAGAGAGGCATACTCTGGAAGGGACACAGGTGTGTAAGGTAAACTGTCCTCACTATGCAAGGGTAAAGTGGACCTGGAGCCCATCACATGTGGGGGTAATACCTTCCTCCTCTTCCATCAAGTCTGGATTAAATTCTAGCCCTTCCTCCTTGTCAACAGAAATATGGTAGCGGGTCGATAGCAGGAGGAGGCTGCACTGGAGGAACCACAGACGGACCAGGTGTTGATGCACAAGGTAACCTGCACAGGGAAGAAGTCAACAGCAGTGGACCTGGCAGTGGCGTTCACTTCAATGGTGGAGCCAGGGACAGAAGTTTTTGAAACAAGCTGATCAAGATTTTGCAAACATACAGGAGCTAGCGAAGCTCTCGTAGCTCCCCTCGAGGTATGCAGTTGTGTACCAGCTAGAAGCCTACCTGACTGTGCCAGAGCCTTGCGTTACTGAACTTAAATGGCTGTATCTAATACAGAAAGTTTTCATCAACGCTGGAGTCAGTAATCCAGTTGAAGGCGAAAACTGCATGAAGACACTGTGGGGGCACAGAGCTAAAATGACCCCAAAAAAGGAAGCAAAACCCAATTCATATGCAAGGTTGGTCAAACAACTTTAAACTAAAGCCCATTTAAAGGACAGGTGTGGAAGCTAAAAAGCTTACCAAACACATGGAGCAGGGATCATCTAGCAGTTCCACTCTACTGGCTTCGCCATCGGATCTGGATGAAAATACTGAAAAGAACACGGACGCCCTGCAGTTCCCCATATCTTGGAGGGGGGGGGAGAGATGCAAGTCCAGATAAGCATTCCCATCTTCTTAAAAAAGGCTCCAGTAAACAAAGCAAAAATGAATTGGTTAAAGATGTTGTACAGCAACTGCCAGCAAATACAGAACAAGACCGGGTTGCTGGAGTTTGTAAAGAGGTCTTTGTTGGCTGTCAAGTGCCAGAAGTTGCTACCTTTCCTGATAATGGGCATATAATGCTGCAAACTGTTTCGATGCCACAGAAAGAAGAAAGTAAGGCTGTGCAGCAAGATTTCCCAGTGGAGGAGGAAATTATCGGGTTACCTGTATAGGCCAACGCCAAGCCTGCCATCTGCATAGCAGGTGCGGAGACAGAAAATGAACCGCCAGCAACCAGGGATCAACACGAAGAACAGAACGAGATGAATAAGAAAAAGGACAAGCTTAGTCACGATAACTCTGCAATGCAAAAAAATAGGTATGTGTCTTTGGGGGTTCTACAGAAATATTTACTAATCTAAATGTTACAACCTGTATGATGGTTACAAGCGCAAGTGGGGGTCAAGGAGCGAGTACCATTGCAAATGAATACAACGGTTATAAATAACACTGAAGGGAGCATGTTGAGAATTGAAAACCCTAGCAATGTAAATGCAAATGATTCAACAGACTGTAAAGATAAGGCTGGGGCAACACAAAACTGCATGGCAGCAACAGCAATAACTCCTCAAATGGCAACTATAACTCCCTCGCAGATTACTGTTGTGCTAAAAGACTCGAGCAGTAGTTCAGAGTCAGAAGCAAAAAGCCTAACAGAAGAAGAACAGGGTTCTGTTTCTGGAAATGAAGAGGAAGAGTCTGAGCCATTCCCCCCCCCCACCACCACCAAATGGGCCATAATGATTATGAAACAACTTTCAAATCTTGAAAAAAAGATGTCAGCAGCAAATGAAAATACCTATAATAAGGTGGAAACTCTACACACTGTTATTAATGCTCTACTTCAAGAAAACCAGCTACTAAAACAGTGCTAGAGGATGAAATAACGCCCCTAAGAAAAACAAATTAAACATATTAAAGACTCTCGAAGAGACTTGTCCACAAAATTAATAGACTCTGAATCAAGAGTTAGATGTTAAAATATTAGGATTCTGGGAGTCCCTGAATTGTGGGGTAAACAAGAAATCCTAGCCAATATCATAAGAAAAATAATTGCATCTTACACGGACACAGATCCCTCAAACTTGGCATGTAAATTTGATTGAATCCAGAGTTTTTCGACCTAACACAGACCCTCAGGGACCACCTTGTTCCATAATTGCTAAATTCTTTAAGTCAGAAGAAAAGGATTTTTTGATGAACGAGGTGTACAGGAAAAAAAGAACAGCAATAATGGGTGCCAATAAAACAATGAAATAAAGACTTGTCGCAGGACATATTGCAAGAAAGAAGAAAATTCGACGATATTCGGAAACAATTATGAGGCTTAGGCATTGTCATCTTTTTTCCACCCAGCAAAGTTAAAAGTGGTCCTTGATGGTATAAGACATATCTACAATTCACCTGAAATAGCAAGAAAATATTTACGGGAAAAGATAGCAAACTTTGAATGAGAAATTATGGGACTATATTACATCTTTTTTTATGTTTTTCTGAATATAGTTAGGGTAAAGAGGTATTAAATTAATGAAGGTGACAGGAAGGTAGGACCAGAATCGGGGGTACTAACTAAATTTAGTGTGACCAATTAGTGATTAGTAGGGAATGATTTAATACCTTAGCACAAGATTTCATAATACTTCTGGGGGGGAGGGTAAGGATTGTTATTACTGGAACAGAAAAGTTATGGAAAAATGTTTCAGACGCTTTTTTTGGGAAGGGGGGATGTTACTACAGTGGTTTAATTGTAATGTTGGACTTTTTTAAAGTTAAGAAAGTTCTGCACATTAAGGATTATATAAACTGGTTTCCTTTATTAAACTGGTTAAATGGAGAATTAGTATAAGTTTATCTGTGTTTTCAAATTCAGGGGGCTTATAGAAAGGTAAACGTTTTCGCTGATGACATTTTGTTGGTGATAAAAAATATTAATACTGCTATGCCAACCTTCCTTGAAGAGGTAAAGACATATTCACTGTTATCTGGATATTGTCTAAATCAGACCAAATCTGTCATTATGGTTATAAATGCACCCCATTATCCACTAGCACCCGATACAGAAAGGGAGTTCCAAATCAGTAACAGCTTTAAATACCTGGGAATTATAATTTGCAGTAAACAAGAAGAGCTGGTTACTGCAAATTACAAGAGGGCTAAAGACAAAGTTCAGGGTCTGCTGGATAACTGGAAAAAATTTATCTTTTTCTCTTACTGGACGTACTGAGACAGTAAAAATGATGGCCATGCCATATCTATTATATGTTATACAAACTATTATAGGTTGCCCAAACATATCACGGTTTGATTCTGTAAGAAGAATTTTCACATTTCTATGGAGGGGAGGTAAACCCCACATTTCCTGGAAACAACTGATTACTCCAAGGAAGGCTGGAGGATACAGTTGCCCAGAACCACCAAATTATGAAACTGCATACCAGATTAAACTATGGTGGGAAAACATCTTTTTAGAGACAGAACCAGGCATTGAAGAATTCTCCTTTTGGAAACCAAAGGAAATAAAGGGAACAATTTCCTTACTATGGGAAAGTGCCAAAAATGAAAATTCCCCATTTGTTCCGTGCCATGGGGAACAAACCAAAAAATGAAAATTATAAGGCTTAATGCCAATGATAATTTCCCATGGTTGCTATTTAAATTTGGCCACATTAGAACTCTATGGACTACAGAAGATTTGAAATTTATCCAAAAACTGCACCATATAGGGATAGAAAGATGGTGCCAACTAATAAATGAAGAGGGTCTATTTATAATATATGACGATTTTAAGCAAGTTGTGACTAATACTCCAGGAATTCATTTTACACATTATACGAAACTAAAAAGGAAAGTTATAGAGCTTCAGAAACTTATTAAGGGGGGGGGTTTATGTAAGAATTTAGGGAGGATTGTAGAAGAACAAAAATGGTGGGAATATGGAGAAAAAAAATATTACAAAATATATATAATAAAATAAGTACACTAGATAATGATCCTTGGGAAAAATTAAATACTAAATGGAAGTATGAAACTGGTGTAGATTTCACCAATTAGCAATGAAGGAATCTAATAATTAAGATAAACAAAGATTACATGTACTCTAAAAATAGAACAACACAAAAAAATAGTTTATAGTGTATGGACAAAAGTAAAAAGCAATCAGCTGTTGTCTGTTTCAAAGGTCGTGCCGTGATGTCGGTGACCTCCCCAACCCTCACCATCTGTATCCCTAAAAACACTGCACTCCTTCCAGGTCCACAAAGATCATGTGTGATCATAAATTTTAAAACAAATAATGGCTGTCCTGCTGCAAGCCGGCAAATGTTTAAAAAAACGGCACTTAGTGAGATTTGAAAATGTACTCCTGTGCCTCCGATGAACTGCGGTGCCCATTTTTTCGTCGCCATGAACCGCGAGTCGCGCATGCGCAAACGTGGTCAAATCTGTTGTACCATCCATGTGACGTACTCACGATGGTACAACAACATCATGACGTCACATCAACGGTACAACAGCACTACGGAGCGTTAGATTTTTAATGAATACAACGTTCTAACATACACTATAAAAAAACAGTTGATAGGGCTTACTTTACTCCGGAAGTTTTAGGCCATATCATAAAAAATGGTACAAAAGAATGCTGGCATCAGTGTAAGCAAAAAGTGAACTTATATCGTTGCATATGGAATTGCCATAACTAAAAACATTGTGGGATAATACAGCAAAGCGGATATCTGAAATTACTGGGCTAAATATCCCCAACAATTTTTTGCTAAAGATTCTCAATGGCTCGGAGGGCTTGGGCTTGGAAACATACCAAAGCAAAATTCTTTGTATAGGAACAATGTGTGCCAAAAGGCACATACCGGGGAACTGGAATGCACAAGAAATAGAACAATTACATAAAGATATGGGTACCAAGTACAAGAAGCAATATTATTTGAAAATCTATGGAAAAATATCTTTGACAGTGTAAACGTAAATCTTGTGGAGAATATCAGTTTAAGAGATGGTTATATACCACTGGGGGAAACTGAATAATTTCTCTGTGTGTGGGGGGATTAAGGAAGGGAATAATTTTACTGTATTAAATTGTAAGGTTATGGTGTTACTACGTATGTATCAAATATGTATTCTATAAGTGGAAATCTATTATTGATTTTGCTTTCTTCACCAAACACAATAAAAATTGTTTACAAAAAAAAAGAAGCTTTTGAAGCCATTCTGACGTGCTCTGAAATGTCATCTATGTGTCGACGGCCAGACGGCGGAATCAGCAATGAACCCCCCAGTAAAGGATTAGAGCCAGTGCCAGACCCCAACCTTGGTGTCTAACAGACAGTTGGGGTTGGGGGCTGCAGAACCCAAGGACTTAGCCTAGGATCTGTTTTTCTCAGCAGACTTCCCTCTTTAAAGAGGAGAGCAAGACCTGGCAGGAGAAGCATCTTTGTCACGATGCCGCCGCTTCTCCTTACCAGCATGGCAGCGTTTTTCTGCTGATTTAGCAGCTTTTCTGTTTTCTTTGATGAATCAGCAGGCGGTGCAGTAAACTGCAGGGAATGTCAGGTCGACGGTAAGCTAGGTGCTGAAAGCGCAGGGAACAACAGCAAAGCCACCTGCGATGCACACTGTTTGTCCTCCATTGTCTTAAGCTTCAAATAAATTTCTAAGGCTTTCTTGCAATGTCTCTGTATAGACTACTTAAAACCTTGGCAAATACTACAGGCCTTCATGTTGTGAGACATGTCTAAGCAGCGGATACACACATTGTGAGCGCCACCCTTATATATTTTCACCACAACCACAGCAGGGGAACAATGGTTCCTTGTCTTTCCTTCAGCATAAATGACTGTAGAAGCAGTAGAGTTAACGATGCTTGCAAATTTCAACAGCGTTCTTCAGCAGCAATGTACCGATGCATGGTTGACATCAGGAGAAAGAACAGAGGCATGATGGAGCGGCACACGTTACATAGGTGGCAATGATGCATGTCAACATGGGTGGCCCCGGCCAGCAAAAGCTTCTGGGTGGTCCTGACACTGACAACTTACAGTTCTGTGATACAGCTCAATGAAGGAAGACATCCTCGAAGAAGATCCAATGTTGCCTGAAGAACTGTATTAAATGCTTTACTGCAATCCAAGGACATGACATCAACTGCCTTTCTTTAATCTAGCCCCTTTGTTACTTTCTCAAAAAAGACCAAAACATATTAAAATAATAACCTAAAGGTAGGTAGGGACTCTGGGTCCATCATGACCACCCACTTGGTAAAAAGGGCATTAGCAATTTTGCGGCACAGTGTAATACTGAACACATCTCCTCCTCCTCCAAGGGAAGACTAAAGCCTTTTTACTTGCTACAACTTTAACTTTTACTGACTTTGTTGAGAAAGATACAATACTGAATCAAAACAAACCAAAGGTGATTCACTTACCTTAAATTATCAAAAACAAGTAAAATGATTTACTCAAGTATTTCATACAAACAAACATCCTGCCTGCACAACCCCTCCATTTCGTGGGTTAGGCCGCTTCCGTAAGGGCAGGTCGGCAGGACATCTGTGTTAATACTGTATTAACACTGCTGCCAAGTTTGGTCAAGAAACAAACATTCTGTTTTTATTATTTTAATATGGAGGACAGCCGTTACAAATCTTGCTTTAGTGTCTCAGTGCCAGATATACTACAGTACTGACCATGTCTCCCTTTCCATAACATTTTTTACTATGTCATAACTACTTGTAAGCAAATTTTTTTTTTAAAGCCTGTTTTTTAGCTGGGCCATCAGTGCAGCAGTAATACTACCTCTTGCAATGCCTTGGGTTTGGAAGCGAATTCAGGATGTCTGAGGGCCAGCTTGGGGGAAGTAGACTGAGTGCCCAGAGGGCTGCTTTACTCCTCGGGGGGGGGGGGGTGCTTGCAGAGCCTGGTGCTTGCCTGGCACTTTGCAGAAGCTACAGGAAAGGCACCCAGAACTGCCTAGAAGGCAAAGAAGGGGCGTGGCAAATGCTGACATGTGGTGCATGGGAGCATGCGGCAAACATCATGGTGTCACTGCACACCATGCCACTCGAGGACCAAAAAGAGAAAAATACCACCAGTGGCAGAATGGTGTCAGGACACACGTAGGCCCCATGTCTGACCAGCTGGGCTCACAAGACCAGGACTGGATTCTGTTCCTGAAGGGGAACTGAGGCGGGGGGGGGGGATCCTGTCGACCCCAGCAGTGGGTGGAGGGCAACCTCTGGGGGAAGACTGGCTGGCAGGTAGGTCCCGGCGGATGTCGGGGGTCACAGGGCTAGGGTGTCCTGGCAGATGGGACCTGTCCGGTAAGTGGCAGAGACAGAAAAAAAAGTCTGTATTTGATACACTAATAAAAGTTTAGATAAGGACACGAATGGCTGCAAAAAGAAGTTGCCTTTTTCATGGTACCATTGATGTTGTTCAGCATTTAGGTCCATACTGTTTTCCACTTTCATGGACATCTAGTCACAGTCACTATATCTATACTGTTGCGTTTTTCCCCCCCATAATATGATGTACCTTTCCACAAGGTTACAGCTGGAAATGAACCTTGGTTCAGTGTGCCTTTCCCGGTCACCATTTTCTAAATAAATACATATTTTTACAGCTTGCTTGTGCACGTATATACACACACACACACACACGATTTTCCATCGAATCTAATAGCACTGGAAAAGTACCATCATTTGTAAGACACCAACAAGCTGAAACTGACTGGCAGAAAGCATGCTAGGAATGGGAATGTTCCACTTCCACTACTTTTCCTCTCAGATAAGGACTAAATTTAAGACTATCCCTGAATTACTTCCCATTCTCTTCGTGCCCTCCCCCTCCTCTCTGCCATCTAGTCAGGTGGTGGCCAGTGTGCGTTACTAAAATGTAAATTCCTGCCGGCCCGGTGGCGCTGAGGGTTGAAGTGCTGGGCGCCACATCTCGCTCCACGCCGGCGACTCAGGTTCAGGAACGGACTCGGTCCACAGGGGGTTAACTGGGGGGAGAAGGATTGAGCACCCAACGGCCTGCTCTCCTTCTCTGGGAAGGGATGGGGAGTTATCCTAGCTGCTCACCGCCACCACCTGGAGATCTCGGGTGGTGCTGGTGCAGTCGGGAACAACACAGGGGTTGACACTGGCAGAGGACAGGAGCGGATGTACATCTCAACGTGCGTCTGGCTCGTTGGTCCTCATTGCATGCCGACGCTAAGGGAATTAAATGGAGGAAAAAAAACCCAGACAGTCCTGGCGATGATCCCCCGCTACACTTTCATGATGCAGAGGGGCAGACTCCGCTGTGTATGCTCACTTCAGTGATGTCCAAGGAAAGGTAAGGGGGTCTTCCTTGCCCACCCGGAGGGTTAACCAGGGGTTGAAAGTAACTTGAGGCAGGCGTGCAGGGGCAGACTCCTCGACGGACTGGAGAGTAGCAAACTTGGGGGATCTAAGAGAAAGGAGGGTCTGGGGGCCATACGAGGATAAACAATAAGCTAAAAAAAAAAGTAAATTCCTGCACTGCTACATGCCTTTGCACATCTTTGACAGTCTGGACACATCCTGCTGTGCACAATCTCTGGGGCTCAGGCAGAACAATCTGTGACTGCCCAATTAGGCACAGGAGTTATTCACAGGGAGACAGATGCTGGAAGAGGATGAGGCTGAGTTTTATGAAACAGATTACAGATTAAGGGCGCTATCGTAACCAATCAGAGCATTCCTTTTCTCTGCGCATGAGACACTCTTATTCAGTGAAACGTCTTGTGTGCACCTGACCTGGAAATGGGCATAACTGCAGAAGTTGTCAAGTTCTATCAACAGTATTTTAATACCGCTGCTAAGACTACTCATAAAGTTAAGAGTGGTCTCTCACATTCATAGGTTATCAGAACCTATCACCTTCGGTACACAGCTCTCATACTCTTAAGAATGCACGTGAGACCACCCTTAGATCTGTAAGTGGGGTCTCAGCACCAGTATTAACATACAACTGTATGAAAGCAGATGCAGTATGGGCTCAGCACTTGGAACAGCTCGGAGGCTGGCTGACTTCAATATGTATAGTTACATTGGCGGGAAGTCTGGATTTTGGTTGATGAGACCAACTGTTTTAGTTTCAATCTTTTTTTTGCTGCAAGAACATCATTCTTGGGCTTAAGATGATTACACAGTAGTTCAGAGTATACAGATATTTTTAAAAAGGTGTCAGAAGTCCAGCCTTCTGACAACTGTCAGTGGCTCAGTAGGTGACTCCCACCTCTGGGGTCAGAAGTTTGGAAGGTCATGGATTCTAGCCACACACAAGGTACTTGGTGGTGGTGGTGATGGGGGAGTGATTTCCCCTAGTCTTTGGCTGGTTCTATTTGCCCACCTAGAAAACTTCGGGCATCCATGGACAATTGTGCTGCAGTCCGCTGAGACTTCTGCCTAAGGACACGCAGCCTCTGCAGATGAACATGCATTGGGACCTAACAACGAAATGAAGTGCGGGTCTCTCATGATGTGGGTTAGCCTGGGTTTGTTGTCGGTCACATGCGGAGCCTGGGGGCTAGAGAGGCTCAGACTGATTGCTGGTCCCGAGGCCCAAGAAGGTCAATGTCCTTGCTCTATAGAAGGCTCAGATGGAGGGTGGGATGGAAAAAAACCCAGAAAATGAGTTAATGCACTATACGTGCAAAATCAGTACTCAGATATCCAACCTCATCCGTTACCATTGTCTTAGACGGATATCTGAGTGTGATGGTTATCTGAATGTGGATTCTACAAAAAACATAGCAAAGTTAGCTTAGCAACAGGGATTGAAAAATGAGCATGACAGATTAGTGAGAGGTGGATAAATGAGTGCTGACTGTAACATGCACTGTTAAACTTTGTAACAGGTATGCCATGAACACCTAGTTGCCAGGGGCTTATTCCTTTTGATGCTAGAATAAAAAATGTGCTCAACAGAGCAATTTCTTTCTTTTGTTTTGCAGGCTAGATAATGATATGGAGACCTAAGATGAGGTAGATTTGGTTGTAGAGGGTTACACGTGATGAAGAACACAGAGGTGGAAATCTTGGGAGCTGTATTTAAAAGGAACCATCGACTCCATGAACTTGTACTGGGAGCAGGACTAGGACTCTGGCCATCAACTCCTGTGGATTTCAGCCTGCTCCATTTCTATTTATGCAGCACTCAGGGGTTGATGGCTGATATAGAATACTTTTTACAGAGGTACAATTTTTTTTCCACGTGAAGGAGGTATGTGGCCAAGGGATATAAAATGGGCCTTCAAAGACTTGAAACAGGTCCGGCCAGTGTTTTTGGAACAATTTCCGAGTAAAGAACCTTAAATTGATATTGTATGGCTCCGTCCCATAGGTTGAGTCATTAAGCACTCAAGAACTTTGGCCCATACTGGGCTGGGACATTATAATGCAGAAGCTCTTATTTACTAGTGCTGAATAATTTAATGTTTATCTCTCAACGTAGTTTCAGGTGTGTGACTTGTAATTTTAGATGTACAATTACAGTTCTTATTATCTCACTGCATATTTATAACAAACTGAATGGACTGATTTTTAGAATACCTGGTTTACTGGAATACTTGATCTGACTATACTCTCATTTTAAAGCGCATCAGTAGCTAATATTATTACACAATATGGCCACAGGGATGGATTATTACAGTGAGGATCCCCATAAAGTGCAGGTGCAATACATTTTGGGGGAACCTAAAGGGACAACCTGGGGAGGCTCAATGCTGGTTGGGGGGGGCACCTTCTCTTTGCTGATGAACACTGGGGAACTCTAATGGGGGTTCGGACAAGGAGCAGTGGCTTAGCCATTACGTCGGCTAAAAGGTCTATTTACGTGGGACAACATCTGGGTGCTGGCAGAGTCCGTAGGACCCCATATGAAATGCCTCAAGGGATGGTTGGTAAGATAAGATGCAACCGGCTCTATGCAGTTTGATCAGACTTCACATGGAAAACACAAACCTGTTAATGTTTGCCATCCTAGGTTAATTTCACTAGCTCCAACTGCTATCTCAGTGGAGTACAAGCCCCAGAGGAAAGTTTTTTTTGTTATTATTGTTAGATTTTACAGAAGAGAGAACCATGCGCAAGGCGCAAAACACGACTGCAGGATCGAATGGAGGAGCCAAAATACAGAAAAACAACTAATGAAAGGCACAAGGAACTTTCAGCCTTAACTCCAAGCTTGATAAAGTGTCAAGTGTGACATGAAACGTAGATGCTTGGAGTGAGGGGGGTGCTACCCTTGTTTTCAATAAACTACATTTTTATCGTATGCTAGCTGAAAGCATGTTTTTGCTGTCTGGAGTTGAGGCCGAAGGTTGCTTGTGCCTTTCATTAGATTTTATAGAAGTTACAGGCTAGACGGGGTACAGACACGACAAAAGTAAGAGCGATTTTCCTTGAAACGCAAGAAGTAAAAAAAAAAAAAAAAAGATTCAAGAAGAGTTAAACTCTACAGACTTCCCAGCAATCTGAATAATGTGCCCTATATTTGCAGAAGCCTGCAGACTGGTATTTTACCTTTTTTTTTTTTGTTAACACGTTTTGGCCAGGAAAGACACACTAAGCCACACTAAGCAAGTATAGGGGAAGATAGGTGATTTGCTCTCGGTCACACAGTATGCAAGTGGTGACAGTAAGATTCAAATCCAGTCCTCCAGGTCTGCAGCTCAGTGCTCTTAAAGAGCTGGTGACATGACTCGGGCAGGCAACTCATTTGGAAGTTGCCTGCCCAATTAGCTAAATAAACTTCTGCTGCAATTTTGTTTTCAGGAAAAATACTTAAATTTTACCTTATAATGCCCGGCTTGTACCTTCCGTGTATGAGTGGAGTGGTCATCTCAGCACTGCAGCCCCGTACTAAAAATCAGCCTTTTGATGACGTTAGGTATGGACTGGGGCTGCAGACGCTCTATATAGTAAATAATAGGATGGGGATAGGAGGGGGACTGTCTAAATGTACTAACATTATCTTTGCTGGCAGTTATGCATGTATGGGGGTAATCTATCAAATTCCCATACATGTATAACCACCAGCAAAGATAACATTACTACATTTAGACTGCACCCCCCACTCCCCGATCTTATCCCATCCTATTATTTACTATATAGAGCACCTGTAGCCCCGGTGCATACCTTACGTCATCAAGAGGCTGATTTTCGAGGCAGGGCTGCAGCACTGAGACAGCCGCTCGACCCGTACACAGAAGATACGAGCTGGGCATTGTAAGCTAAAACTTAAAGTATTTTTCCTGAAAAAAAAATTGCAGCACAAGTTTATTTAGCTCATTGGGCAGGCAAATTCCGAACGAGTTGCCTGCCCAAATCATGTCACCAGCTATTTAAACACTACACTATGCTGCCTCTTTGTCCTCATCTGTTCAACTCTGGATTCCATTCTAACCATTTTTACAGTCCCGTGCGCCTCTCTCTAAAGGTGGCTGAAAAATAGACTTGCCCATGTTTATGATTTATGGGCTTCACTAAACTGATGCTATTCTAGGAATCTGTCAAGCAGTTCACAATGAATAGGCATTAAGTACCACAGCTGATGTAAGCAAAGCTTTCCACTTGACATACTGCGGAGCCCAGCAAAAAGATACTTAGGTTTTGTCTGCACCTTTTACATGACAACTAAAGCACAGCAATGTTCGTGATTATTTTAGTGATCACAATTATTTTTAAGTTCACCTTAATGTAACCAAGTTATCTACTGTATTGCTAACACTGTACCTCTGTCAGTCTCAACTGTAAATATGTAATATATTTGTACCTATGCTAAGCTGTTGTACATGACCCTAGACCCTTTGAAAATTGGCACTGCCTAAAGGATCTTGTGAGTGAGGGAGTGAGGGAAAGTCTATGCAAAAAAACACAATATAACCCTGCAAGGTCACAGCTCTGTCATTGACTTGCAGTTATAAATTACTGTCATGAAATCAATAAGGGCATACCTTGTAGCCAACTGTGCCACTTTCAGCTAGTTCAGAACGCTGCATGTGTTCTGGAAAGCCACAGCACTGCCATTCCCTACGGCATGCATTTACCATTAATGAAACTGACACAACCAAAAAAGGGTACTGGGCATACCAGAATAAATTAATGAATGGGCAACATGTAACATCCACAAGTTCAAAATCCACATAAAGCAGTCAGCGACAAACACACCACTCACCGAAAGAAAAGTATCCCCATGAGCATAAGAAATATCATGATGTCTCACTCAGGAGGTCAGAGCACTGTAGCCAACTTCTGTCCTCTGCTTGGAGGCAGATCCTACAGCCCCAGCTGCCTGTTCTTGGCTGACTGCCAGTAAGGTAGATAAATTCAATTTGGGAAGGTAGGACATGAACTATAACAATTAATGCTATTTTGTTCTGGCTACCTCCTGTCAAACACATCATTACAGCCTGGGTTGACTTTCCCCTGTTGCTAAACACATCTTTAACACTGGATGTCCCATTGACAGAGTACTTTTATACCAAATCTCCTCCTTAGCACACTTCTTCTGAAGCAGCCTGTGCCTTATACCATGAGATCTCTAGATCAGGCAAAATGAAGTGGGGGTAGGGCTCCATTTTCCTATTCTTCCCCAAATTGTGAAAATCCTTCCTGATAAGATTTTGCTGTGTCCCTACTCAACAATCGTTCAAACCCGAGTTATAGAAATATTTATTATTTGAAAACTACTATGTAACTAATTCCCAACTATGACTTGGCCGCTCTAATCAAGCCGATTTGGTCAATCGATTTCTAAACCCTGTAGAAGTGTTAGAATTTTTAACTGGTATCACTGTGTAATTTGTGATTATGTATGCATCAGTGTGTAATTATTATTATGCATTAAAGTTTTTGTAATTTAGAGTGTTGCTTGGTATCACTACTTTCAACTCACTTATTCATTTTGTTGTCAGTTGTCCATCTTTTTGTTTGGTAAATCATAATCTCCAGGTCTGCCTGAAAATAGACAATTTCTTATCTAGTGTATGTGCCTGGCTAATAAAAACGGAAAGGCTTTTAAATCTACACTGCAGAGGTACCTGTGGAGGCAGGCATATCCTGGTTGGAGAAGCTCCCGGGTAGGAATCCTGTTGCACGCATAGTTCACTCTTGCTGACTGATCTATACTATGTTGTTGCTGGGCTGCATTTATCTGACTTGGTTGTTGGAAGTTTTGTTTCGTCTCTTAGGGGAACTCTCGCATCTAGACTTTTAGGTGGCGGAACTGTCATTTCTAGGTGATGGAGCTCTCCTACAACAGTCAGCAGAGTAATTATGATAGAAAGGTGTAGGAACACTCAATATATGTTTTAAGAGATGGTAGATTTTAGTTCATGTGGGCTTCTGCCCAATTTAGCCACAGGTTTACTTACAATTTGCGATTAAAGACGTGCTCCAATCACTTGGAAGGGCACAAAATAAATAAAACACTACTTAGAAACATAGAAACATAAAAGTAAAAGAAGGTGACAAGACTTTCTATAGATACATTAGTGATAGGAGAAAGTCCAGAGGGGGTATTACTAAGATCAAAGGGGATAAGGGGGCACGTGAGGAGGACCATGTAAAAGCATCTATCCTAAATAGATACTTCTGCTCAGCATTTACTGAAGAGAAGGTTGGGCAGGGCCCACAGCTCAGCACCATGGACACAGGGGGGAGGGAGGTGGCACTAGTCATTTCACAAAAGAAAGGGTCCTACAAGAGCTTGATAAGCTCAGGGTGGACAAGGCAATGGGACCTGATGGCATACATCCCAAGGTACTAAAGGAGCTAAGGGTGGAACTAGCAGAGCTATTAGCAGAACTGTTTAGTGAGTCTCTGAGCACAGGGGAGGTCCCAGAAGACTGGAGAAGAGCTCATGTGATCCCGCTCCACAAGAGTGGTAGAAGGGAGGAGGCAGAGAACTACAGACCAGTCAGTCTTACCTCAGTAGTGTGCAAGATTATGGAGGCACTCCTTAAGGAAAGGATAGTGCAACACCTGAAATCTATAGGAGCACAGGATCCAAGACAGCATGGGTTTACAAAAGGAAGGTCCTGTCAAACTAATCTCATAGATTTCTTTGACTGGGTAACCAGAGTGGTGAACCAAGGGGGAGCAGTTGATGTTGCCAACCTTGACTACAGCAAAGCTTTCAATACTGTTCCACATAGAATATTGATTATTAAGCTGGGTAGGCTCGGGGTGGGTCAGAAGTTGGTCAGCTGGGTGGCAAACTGGTTGATGGGCAGAAAACAGAGAGTGGTGGTAAACGGTATACAGTCAGAAGAGATGCAAGTCCCTCTTTACAAGACACTGGTTAGGCCCCATCTGGAGTACTGCATGCAGTACTGGAGGGCACACCTTCACAAGGACATTAACTAAACTGAGGCAGTCCAGAGAAGGGCAACCAAAATGGTGCAGGGATTGCATCAGAAAACATATGAGGACAGATTAACGGAGCCCAATTTGTATACCCTAGAGCAAAGGAGGGAGAGATGTGATATGATCGAAACATTCAAACACCTTAAGGGCATTAACAAGGTGAGAGTCTAACATGTTTCAATATAAGAAAAATAGCAGGACAAGAGAACACAGCATGAGATTAGAGGGAGGCCGATTAAGGGGTAATGTGAGAAAGTACTTTTTCACAGAAAGGGTGGTGGATGCATGGAACGGCCTACCTCAGGAAGTGGTGGATATGAATACAGTGCAGGGCTTCAAACAGGCATGGGACAGGCATAAGGGAGCAATACAGATGAGTAGGAATAGATAGGCCATCGACAGTGCAAAGGCCGATGGCACATTCATAAGGCAGAAAAAGAAATGGGCAGACAGGATGGGCCTTGCGGTCCTTATCTGCCGTTAACTTTTATGTTAAATAAAACACTACAACTAAAGTTTCTCAAAAGAGAATACAACCAGTGTAAAATATTTATAGATAATGACATGAATAGTCAGCCATGTACTTTCATCTCTATTTCTCCACTTCCTGTCAAGGAACATCAGAAGAGGTAAATGAAAGCTCTGCATCCATCTTCTGAAAATCCACAACAATTTAGACATTAGTAATTACCCATTATCTAAAGCCCAGGCTGTCACGCTGTGCTAGATGCCATGGGAGGGTGAGGTGGGGATGGCAAACTGATGGAAACAAGTGTGGTGCTCGGGTGGCTGATGCCACCACACAGTCTCCTCACAGTTATGGAGTCCAGACCTCTGCAATGGCTTTTTTTGGTGCTTGAATATAAATATAAATACATTTAGGAGACACAAAAGCTGACTAAAAATCAACAACAGCGGCCTTAAGGGCATGGGATTGGGAGAGTGATTTCAATGGACTGGAAACAGGGTACAAATGGATACACTGATGCACATGCCCGGAGTCATGGCTTCACGTTTCAAACAGGGAATTTCATATGTTACATGGCTTGTTCTGTGGAGACAGTGATATTACCAAGCTTAATACAATGGCCACTATTCAAAAGGATAAATTCCTTCATACTTACCATAATTTCCTTTTCTGATACCTCCAACGTTGTCAGTAGGGAGTAAATATATATAATGAGCACTCCTCGTGGGGCAGTGGTACAGTTTAAAGCTGTCAATCAGCATAGAACCTTGGGCACATGAGCATTCTGAGATCACCAGTTAAAGGGACACTGTCAAGTTTGGAGCTGATTTTATTGCCCCTGTATAGCAGTCACGTATAGGGAGCTGTGAGGTTGCAGAAAACATTAATGCTGATTAATTGTGAAGTACCTGCAAGATATGGTGTTTTTTGTAACCAAGTATATTAAAGACGGTCCACTGTACATACCCGATGCGCGCTTCTGCAAGCAGGAATGGCGCTGAGCCGCGGGTGAGCACGTTCATGATCGAGCTCGTGATTTTTGGTCATGCAGTAGCTAAATGTTGAGAAACATACCCCTTGAGCCACAAATGCCTTTAATATGTTTCAAAAAGCAAACCGAGCGCTCGATCTTGTGCTATTCACTTTATACATGTGGAACTCGCACTTCTGGGCATGCGCATTAGTAATACGCATGCCCGGAAGTGTGAGTTCCATATATATAAAGTGAATAACACAGAAAATCCTAGTAGACAACCTAGCTACCTCCAAGGGTCTACCCAATTGCAGTATTTAAATCCTTCTGAAGTTACTCACAAGATAAACAGAGTTTGCAAGCCCCTTCTTGGTTAAACACTAAATAAATATGTAAATAAAAAGCAATTACCAAGGGTAGTTAGTTTCGCCTCCCACAGAACTGAGCAAAAGTGCACGCTATTGCAGATATCAAGTGCAATATAGAATTTCCCACACAGCTCACAGCTGAATAAATAAGTAGTGTCCTTCCAGGTCAAGAAGATGCAATTTGTGTCCTGTTAATCTGCGAGTCAGGCAAGTCCAATAAAATACAAATATTATTAGCAGACAATTTGGGATAGTTAACTATAATCATATACTGTACAAATCATCTTTGCTAAATTCAAAAACCTTAGGTACACTGGACAATATTCTCCAATAGGAGCCAGGGGCTTCCAGGAGAGGCCACATTGACAACATTGAAGCGAACAGAAAAGGAAATTATGGTAAGTAGGAAGGAATTTCTTTCTGTATCGCTCCACATTGTCAATTGGGAAGGGGTCCTAAAAAGCAGTACCCATTCCTCCTAAGGGTAGGATAGAATACTGTCCCATATATAACACAGGCAGGTGACACATAATACTAATCATTAGTCTGATGACTACTGCCTGCAAAACTCTGTGTCTGAAGGCCACATCGGTGGAAAGTTGGACACCCAATCTGTAGTGCTTAGTATATGTGTGAACTGAGGACCACGTTGCTGGTTTGCCTCACTCCAACAAACATGCCTCTCTTTTCTTGGCCCAGGAGATAGCAACAGCCCTGGTAGAGTGGGCCTTGATGAGAGCAGGAGCTTTCTCCTTCTTAGCCTCATACGCCTAGGCAATGCAAGCCCTTACCCACCTAACTAAGGTGGCCTCAGAAGCCTGTTGATCCTTCTTTGCTACTCCAAAGAGAACAAACTCCCTGATTTCCTAAACTCTCTTGTTCTATTTAGACTTAGGTAAGTTAATTGCCCTGCACCAATTCAGCTTGTGAAATTCATTCTCTTTTGGATTTTCAGGCTTGAGACAGAAGGATGGCAGACAGACTTCCTGGTTTACATGGAAGTCTGTAGGGACAGTAGACACAAACGACAGGACTGTCCTCAGCACCATCTTCTCTTTATGCACTATAAGGTAAGGGTCTTTTTGAGACAGTGCCTGAAGTTTGTCAATCCTTCTGGCTGAACAAACTGCACTTAAAAAACACACCTTGTAGGACAGGATGTCCAGAGGCACTGACAAAAGAGTTTCGAATGCTGCCCTACACAGAGCATTCAACACAAAGTCCACAGTCATACGGTGATCAAAAAAGACAGTTTACTTCTACTGACCTCTCTGAGACAATGGATAACATCCAAGTTGGTTCACAGGGATAAGCCCATGGATGTTCCCAACACTGCCACAGGGGCTGACACTTGGCCTCGTAAGGTGCTCAACACTAGACTTTTGTCTACCCCAACCTGCAAAAATCCCATATCTGTGGGACTGTAGCCTCAGATGGTCTGATACCTCTCACTCTCTCGCTCTCGCTGGCCCAACTGAAGAAGGTAATCCATACACTGTTGTAAGCTGTCCACGTCGACAGCTTCCTTGAAGCCATTAGGGTATCCACCACTTTCTTGGAGAAACCCTGTTTTAACAGTCTTCTCCTCTCAGGAACCAGGCCTCTAACTGCATTACCTCTAGAGCTGGATGCAACATGGGACCCTGTGATAGGAGGTCCCCCCAAAGCTGGAGGCTGAAATGGGACCTATTGGGCTAGATTCACTAAGTCTGAGAACCACAGCTGTCTTGGCCACTCTAGGGCTATTAGAAGGAAGCTTCCTCTTGACTGCCTTACTTTTTGTATTACTTTGGGGACCAGTGAGAGCAGAGGGAACAAGTAAGCTCTGAGAAAGTCACAGGGCATCCACTGCCTCTGCCTGGGAACACCAGTACTGGCTGAAGCACCATGGTACCTGAACATTTTCTTTTCACGTAAAGAGATCTATCTTAGGCCGACTGAACCTTCTTGATCCATCTTGACTTAGCTAACTGGCCTGTATATCCAGTTCCCCTGCTAGATGAACTGCCAAGAGGGACAGAAGGTTTTTCTCTGCCCAAAGTAGTACTTCAGTTGCTTCCACTAGCATGCCCTGGCTTCTTGTGCTTCCTTGATTGTTTATGTATGTCATGGTGACAGTGCTGTCTGATCTTACCTTCACCTGGACTGCATCCAACAGTGAAAATTCAAGACAGCAAGGAAGACTGTCCTCATTTTTCCAAAATGTTTATCTGAAGTATTGCTCCTAGGAGTTCCAGACTCCCTGAACCAAGACTTGGTTCAGGACCACTCCCAAGCCTGACAGACCCGCATCAGTCATCAGAATCAGTTTTGCTGGAGCTTCCAAGAGAGACCCCTTGCTGAAATTCTCGAGGTTCTCCCACCATGCCAGTGACTGCAGGACCATGCCTCCAGCATCCTGTTCTGGAGGGAACGCATATGCTACAGAGCCCTCGGCATTAAATCTATTGCTGCAGTCACCAGACCTAGAATCCGAAGAAGCCTGTGAGCAAAGGCTACCAGCTGGCTTCTCAGCCACAGAATCTCTCGCCTCAGGGTCTCCTGCCTGGATGAAGACAGGAACACTTTCCCCCTGTCCTTCTGAAACACTGTCCCCAGATGCTCCAACCTCTATGATAGTATCAGGGAACTCTCCTCCTGACTGACAATCCAACCATGTGTCTCCAGAACCTCCAAGGTCCTCGACACTGACCTCTCCATCAGCCATAAAGTTGGAGCTCGCATGAGCAAGTTGTCGAGGTATGGGTATACATGATGTACCTCCTGTCACAGTTGTACGACAAGCACAATCAAGATCTTCGATAAGACCTTGGGTGCTGTATCCAGACTGAAAGGTAACACTCAGTACTGGAAATGGTGTCCCTGAATCACAAACCTCAGGAATGTATAATGCGAGTGACAAATGGGGATGTGGAGATAGGCATCCTTCATGTTCATGGATGCTAAATAATCCTTTGGTTGGACTACTGGTGTGATGAATTGCAAGGACTCCATTTTGAAGGCTGTGTGGCAGATACACTTGTTTGAATGTTTCAGGTCAAGGACTGGTCAGAAGCCCTACTTCCTATGAAACACAAAGTAAACTGAGTAGAATCCCAGGCCCTCCTCATGTGGGGGAACCTGGGATAATCGTCTCTATCTTCATCAAGTGATCTAAGGTCCAACTCACCCGCCTCCCATTTCCCATGATTTTGAGGTACTGGAGCTTACAAGAAATTATCTCTCATGGGTATTGTGGAAAAACTTTATGGCGTAGCCCACAGTCAGACTCTCCAACACCCATGCATCTGACATTAGTTGGGTGTACTGCTGGTAAAAATTCTGCAGTCTTCCATC
The DNA here is from genome assembly GCA_016271365.2 of Neoceratodus forsteri. NCBI lineage: Eukaryota > Metazoa > Chordata > Ceratodontiformes > Ceratodontidae > Neoceratodus > Neoceratodus forsteri. The sequence continues at coordinate 1,631,471,362 of CM057453.1, forward strand.
AAGGGAAGGGGGCAGAGATGGGACTGCAAATCTTTGTTGGGAGGTACGCCTCTCTTTCCTGCACCCCATTACATTTGTGGATGGAGGATCCTCTGTTACTGTTACCCTTGCATCCAAAATAGGCTTTCCTATTCTTCTGGGATTCTTAAATTCTGAAAGGATTGAAAGCTGCCTCTAATCTGTTGCAGCCCAGCAAACCCTCACCCACTCAACATTGGGTCTGTCCTCTGTTTGTGTCTGGACACCAGCAGTTGCCCCTTCTTATCCTGGACGTCTTTTAGAATATCATCCAGGTCAGGACCGAATAATAATCCTCCGGTAAAGGACAGTTTAAACAGCTTCGACTTGGATGCCTGGTCTGCAACCCAGTGTCGGAGCCATAGCTGCTACAATATAAGCTGAGTGGGCCAACATCAGCAAACTGTCCACCACTGAATCTCTCACGAAGGCAGAAGCCATGGACACGCGTGCAGAATGCTTGCCCCTTCCAACTCTTGGGGAACATAGCTGCCCAAAGCTGTGACCCATGAGTTTAGTGCTTTGGAAACAATAAAAAGAAGCATATGACATTTGAAGATTTACCCCATTTGAGGCAAATGCCCTTCTGCATGAAGTGTCCACTCACTTATCATTAGTGTCAGTTAGCACCGACGAACCCTCAATTAGGTACGGTTGTGTGTTTGACAGAATTATGCATTGCCTTGTCTGCCAGTGGAGGAATCTCTCACATCCTGGAGCTCTCCTCCAAGAATGGCTAACATCTCACCCTTTGCCTGGGAAGAAGCTTGTGCTTATCTGTCTTAGCCCATTCCTGTTCAATAATCTAGTCATTGTGCACAAGGTTTGGAAACGCTTGGGTGCAGAAGCTGAGGCAAACAGGACAGGATTTACATCCAAGGACTCCATAACCTCCAGCTCCTTTAGCAGTAGTTTTTGACACATTTCTGTTATATGATATAACAAAGACATTGCATCAAACAAGGGAGGGGACAGAATATTTTTCTTAGGCTCTGTTCTCTTCCAAGGAGTCTTCTTCTTCATCTGACAATGCTGTTGGGTCAGGATTTTCCCCAAGGCTCCTTGTATCCTCATCTTGACCTTCCATAAGGTTAGGGTGGGTGTTGCCCGCAAATCTAGGTGGGCAGTACTGTTCTGCTCTGCTGCACCTAGACATGACTGTATGTCCCCCAATCTTAGAGACTCACCTTGGGTTCAGGTGTGTTGTTGGGGATGACCTGAGGGGCATCAGGACTCAGCAAATCACTTAAGAGTAGCAGAAATGATTTGTGCAACTCAGCCTTACTACTGCCAGTCAGCACCCCAGGTACCCCAACCCCAACTCAGGGGTTTGGCTAGAGGGTACTAAAATAGACATGTTAGATTCTGTTACACAATTAGTGCAGTGAGACCCTAGAGAAGAGGGTCTCATCATCCACCTGCAGGTGTCACATCTCTTAAATACTACTAGTTTCTGATATAAGCCAAAGTACCCAATTTAGTTTAAAACCCATGCTACAGTCAGAAGCAAAAGTCAATAGTATAAACAATCCGGATCTATGTGATAATGGCGACCACAGAATAGTGATCGCCATTAGGGCGAATGCACATTGCCGAAAAAGTATTTTGGCGACATAGTCCCCAGCGCACAGCAAAAGGGCACCAGGGACTTACGTTTTAAATGTTAATGCAGGGGCTATGCCCTACTACTGAAGAATTCTCAACTCCGGGGGGTGCATTTAGGGCAGGCGCAACAAAGGTACCTGCGCCTGGCACCCTGTGCTGCATGAGACCTGTACCCACCCACCACACCATGGGAAGCTCGGGCTCGCAGCACAACCTCACAATCCCTCCGCCTCTCATTGTGTGCCGCTTCCCCTCCACGTGCACATATACATGTAGCGACAGGATGTCGCTATAGTTGCACACCCCATCCGGTCGCCCTCTTCCTACTCGCTGCGAGGCACTGCGATTGAGTTGCAGTTGCCCAACTCACAGGATACCTTACAATCCTAATGAAAGTGCTGTATAGGCACCTGTACAGACTTATGCTGCAGCCAGTAGAAAGATACAAAAATTATTTAGACACTGAGAAAATGAACTTCCCCTATGCCTAAGTGAATCCCCCACACTGAGCTCCAGCTAGATGGTGCCTCAGGCAAGCAGATAAACTCATCACCACGCTACCCAGGTACAGGAGATCCAGTACAGGAGTAACGACTGCCCAGGGATTGCAACAGACACTCCATTGTGTCAATGTCTAAATAAAATGGGAGAGAAACCCTAGCCAGCTGTTAAGAGTAATGCCGACACGCTCTGCCTCATCAGCTATGCTGGGCGAGCATGCAAACAAAATGAGGCACGCATATGCGTGGTGACAACACAAAATGCAAGGATGTGGGAAAAACTGATATTTTATTTATTTATTTTGTTTTTGTTGACCGGGAAAGGAGGACTAGACAATTCTGCCTATTTTCATCCTTGTCCCGGGGGGGGGGGTACAGATCGATGCCAACTGACACTTAACCAGATTAAACTATTGGTGGTATTTTTAGTGAATGGGTGAAATTTGGCCAGGACACTGGGGAAATTCCCCTACTCTTCTTCCTGTGAGCAGGGGGGAATCTTTTGTCGGTGACTCCAAGATGGCAGACGTTCCTGCTGTGGGAGGGGGAGGTGGTGGTGGAGACTCTGCTCTGCCTTTGGATCCTATTTTGGTGTCTGAGCCGGTTTGTGTTCCTGCTTCTGAGGCTTCTCAAGTTCACACTGATGGTGTGTTTCCTTCTGCTTTTGCTGTTGATAAGGATTCTACTGTTCCTTCTGGTTTATCTGACATGCAGACTTCTGCTAAACGGGACAGCCATGAAGCTGCTGTGATTCCTGATGCTATGTTGCGACAGATGTTCTCTCAGCATAAACAGTTCATTCTACAGTTGATTCGTGATGATGCTTCTACACCAGACACTTTGCCTGACGCCGATTATACTGTGTCTTCTGCTCCTCAGACACCACTTCAACAGGCCTCTGAAACTCTCCCTGCTGATTTGCCTTTCCCCCCACCCTCCCATTTGCACTGTAGACCTACCTCGAGGACTGCTGATTAATCAAGTGCTACTTGGTCTCCAGACGCTGCTCTGCGTGCTGCTGGCTGGCAGAGATCTTCGGATGGGAAGCCCTGGACTTCGCCTGGTCCTGTTTCTGCTGCTATTACTGGAATGCCTACGGATGTTTTTCCTACTGCTCCAGCTTTGGTTTCTGCTCGATCTTCTCCCCCTGTGGAACCCAAGATAGATCTTTCTGTTCCACCACTTGCTACTGATAACACCGCTGACTCTTTGGACATTGTGGTCCAATCACAGGTAACCGACAGAACATTGTGCTTCTCCTGCTCAGCAATCTTCTCCTTCTGCTCCTGTCTCTGAGGACTCGACTCCTTCTTTCAAAATGTCTGATTTGTTTAAATCTGTTGGGAAACCCACTCAGTGGAAAAATGCGGTTCCTGGGTGATTCTTCTGCGGCCCCCACACGCCATACTGTTCTCCAAGGCATGCTTAGGGACTCTCTGGGAATTAGCCCTTCAGCATTATTTGCCTTCATCCATATCAAAGGGGAAACTGTGTACGATGTTAGTTTCAAGACTGTTCAGACTCTGGAAAAATTCTGGACTCAGTATGAACTGGTTAAGAACACTCCGATTTGGGCCTCTTTCTTAATCATACCCCTTACTAAGCCTTTGGTGAAAGTACTCACTTTATTATTTCGTAGTGAAGGGGTGAATATCCATGATGTGCAGTTTTGGCTTCGGCAGAGATGTGATCTGTTAGATTCTCCCCGTCCTATTTTTGATGAAGATTTAGTGTGGACGGGTGGCTGGAAGATTAAAGTTCAGCTTAAGCAAACTGAGCAGGGGGTTCTGCATATTCCTGGTAGCTTTTACACTGGTCGGGATAGAGGTATCTGTTTCTACTGTGGCCAGCCTCACACCTGTCATAAGTGTGGCTCTCGGACTCACTTGAGTTACACTTGTGATCAGCCTAGATGCACCTTGTGTCTTGCTTATGGCCATGTTAGCTTGGGTTTTCCTAATGCTCAGTTTTGTAACCTGTATGAGGATCGCAGTCATAACTACCCCCAATGTCCTTGGGCTGAACATAATAGGGTTGATAGGGTCCCCCGGGACCTTTCTACCATTATCTCCGATTCCCAGTTACAGACCCAGAAGCGGAAGCAGGAGCAGCCCAGTGCCTACTACTGGTCCGGAACTTGTGTGTCCCTCGGTTTCTCCCCTCCGGGAGCCCCCCCTTTCTCAGACTGTTACTCCGGTTCCAGAGTCTGCCCAAGCTTTTCCTGTGGTTGCTGCTAACCATTCTCCAGTCCCAATTTTGATGGACGTTATGCGCCCCCCCCTCCAAAAAAACTGATCTGCCCTTTGTTACTGTCCCTTCTACTAAACGTGGGAAGGGTAAGTGTAAGTCTGAGTCTCATGCCCCTGCTACTACTGTTATTACTCTAAATAAGTTCGAGTTGCTAGCTAAAAGAAGACAATGGGGGGGATACTGAAGGTGAGGAAGAGGACTCTGATTCTTCTCGTGCCTCTTCCTCTCATAAGGACCTTTCTTCTGAATCTGGTAGAGAAACTTCTCGGTTGGAAAAGATGCAGAGAACGCAGTTCCCTCATAGGTGATTTTGAGGGTTCCTTTTTTCTGGGCTTTCTGTTTTTGGTCAGATTTTTTCCTTTTTCCTGCCCGATGCCCAACGCAGTTCTCTGCATCTCTTTTGACAGTTATTGCCCATGCCTCAGCAGCCTGTTCTGCGGTGCTGCACTTTGAATGTGTGCAGTATGAAATCTTTCCGTAAACAGCTTTCTACGGTTGGGTTCTTGCTTTCCTTAAAACAGGATGTTTATTTTGTTCAAAATACCAGGCTTAAATCTAGGTTTGAGGTTGCACAGGTGAGACATCGATGGACTGTGGGGCCCTCCTTTTGGTCGCATGGGGAGGATCTCTGTGATGGGGTAAGCATTTTGTTTTTTGGCCATCGGTTTAAGATTTCCAGAGTTCTCGATGTGTTTCCGGGGAGGGTTCTCTTTATTGTGGTTCTTTTGATTTTGTTCATTTTCGTTTGATACTTGTGTGCCGCACAGTATTGTGGCACGGTCTGCTTTGTTTCTTGCTATCCAACCTTATTTATTTACCACTCGACACGTTTGCTTTGGGGGTGATTTCAATTGTGGTCTTTCTGTTTCTGATAGACCTAGTAATGTCCACAAGCTTTTTAGTGATGCTGCTACCTTGTCTAAAATCCTTCTTTCAGCCCATTTAGTGGATGCTTATGCCTCTGTTCACCAGCAGGGTGCAAAAACTTTTTATAAGGGAGCTCTTGCAACACGGATTGATTTTTTTCTTCGTTTCCAGGAATGTTTCAGTCTCCCAGGCTTTTGTAATTCCCTGTGAGATGTCGGATCATTTGGCAGTTGCTTTGCTCTGCTCTCCTAGTGCTGGACCTTATCCGTTTGCGTCTTATATGCGTTGAAAGTTGAATAGTTCCTTGTTGACGGATTCTCTTATCTCTCAGGGTTGTCTGGATTTGTTACGCGCTAGAGTTTCTGTACTGGATGCTTATTCTTCTTCTGTCCTCTGGTGGTAGGATACTAAAACTGACCTTTGTCGTTTTTTTATCAAATCTGCCAGCTCTCGGTCCCCCTCTACTTATTTTCGGTATTCCCAACTTCGTCAGCGGCTTTTGGATACTTAATTCTAGGGCTTCTGAATTCCGTCTTGATCTCTCCAGCCAAATTCAGGCTTTGAAGTCTGTTATGGAACGATATCAGTATGATCGTGCCCTCTCCTTGAAGGTTAAACCTCAGTGTGGCATGCAGGCTTCTAAGACTGCATTTGATCCTTATAGGAGTTGTTCAAATAGGATCTCTTCCACGATTGACAGTTTGGTTGATCCCCTTACAGAAGTGCACCATACTTCCCTTCCGATTTTGCCGCGCATTGTACAGTCCCATGTGGAAGGGATGTTTGGTACTGTCTCATCTGTTTTGGATCCGGCTGAGTATCCTTCTGATTTGGTCATTCCTGAGGTTTCTGAGGACCTGCTTCTTGCTCTTGTGCGTCCCATTTCTGTTTTGGAAATGATGACTGCTATTAAAAAACAGAAACAGCGTACTTCTCCGGGGTTGGATGGATGGTTTGACGGCTAAGCTTTACCGCTCTTTCATTGATTTTTTTGCCCCAGCTCTGACTATTGCTTTTAATGATGTCTTGGCTTCATTTTCAGTCCCTCGACATTTTTGGACGCTATTTTGCTTTTGATTTATAAAAAAGGTGACCATTCTGATTTACGGAACTGGAGACCTTTGAGTCTCCTTAATGTGGATTATAAGATTCTGGCTGTCATTCTTTTGCCGTGGCTCCTGACCATAGCGGACGTTGTTATTTCCACAGCTCAGACTTGTGCTATCCCGGGTCATTCCATGCTACATGCTTTGTCTCATCTTAGGGATGTGGTGTATTCTTGTACAGACATAAGTAGGGCTGTAGTGTTTTCTTTGGATCAAGAAAAGGCTTTCAATCGGGTGGAGCATTCCTTTTTGTTTTCTGTTTTGGCACACTTCCATATTCCTTCTGGTTTTATCTCTTGGCTTTAGCTTTTATATAACCCCTGCCTGGATCACCCCTCATGTCAACCATTCTCCTGGTGCTGCAATTTTGAGTAAACGGGGAGTGCGGCAGGGTTGTCCTCTAAGTCCCCTTTTGTATTTGTTCCAGATTGACCCTTTGTTACGTAAGTTAAGCTCCTGTCCTGCTATCCCTCCCTTGTTCCTTCCAGGTGGTCACTTTGTACCTACTGTTTTTGAGTACGCTGATGATTTATGTGTCTGTACCACATCCTCTCTTTCTGCTTCGGGTTTCACACGTCTATTTTCTGACTTTAGTTCTCTTTCCAGTTCTCAATTGAATTTTCATAAAAGTATGGCTAAGATCTTTCCCTGCTCTGTGCCCTCCTCTACTACTGCTTCTGTGGCTGGGATTTCTGTTGTTTCTGATCCTCTTAAAGTTTTGGGTCTGTATTTTGGCAATCCTGATTATTCTCTGTATAATTGGAATTTGGCTATTGATAAAGATCTCCAGCTTGTTTCTTCTTGGAAATAGACCGACCCTTCCAGGAGGTAACATGTTTTGCTTTTGAAGACTTTAGTTGTTCCTCTATTTTTACATGTGGCTGATGTTTTCCCTTTTCCTTTTGTTTTGGAAGCCAAAGTCAATAGTGTTTTTTTTTTCCAAGGTTTTTGGGGTTCTCGTTTAAATCCTGTCCGGCGGGTTTTTTTTATATCATGATTATTGTCAGGGAGGTGTTCGGATGTTGAATCCTGTGTTTTTTTTTCATTGCCTGTTTCTTACATTTTTGTTTCCTTTCCTGCTGCAACCTTCCCCCTCTCCTTGGGTTACTATTTTGGGTGCCTGGGTGACTCTTTTGTGTGTGAAATGGCTTGGTCCTCCTTTGGAAGTCCTCCGGAACTTTAGGACTTTTGGTATTCCCTCCTTCTTGTTTCCCACTTTTCTTAAAATCCGGCAATGGCACTTGACCCCTCAGGTTCTGCGATCTCAGTCTAGGAAGCAATTGTATCGTACTGTTTTGCTTTCCTCTTTTTCAGATATCCCTAGGCTGCTGAATGCTCTTGGTACTGAATTGGATACTACTGTGATTTTTCCCCAGCTTACTGACCCTAGACTTCCTGCAAAGTTATGGGATGTTACTTGGTTGTCATGCCATGGGAGGTTGGGGGTACGTGGTAATCACCTGCATAAATCTTTGTAGGAGCGTATATGATTTAGGGATACTTATCCAGGTGTAACTGAAACCATGACTCTTTTTTTGGGTGGGGGGATTGTCCTTTTAGTCAGGATTTTTGGACTCATTGGCTCCATAAATGGAAGGAAAAGCATCTTACGTCGATTTCGTATGACATTCTTGTGTATGGGTTGTTTCCTGCCTCCCTTTCTCATTATTCTCCTAGTACCCTCCATCTTGTCTTTGCCATCTGTAGGTTTTTTCCTATGGCAGGCCCGTTGTGCTCAGTTACTGCAACAGAAATTTTATACGAGCACTCATATTATGGATCAGATTTTTTCAGATCTCCACTCTATTAAAGATAGAGAGCGTGCTTCTCTGCCCTGTGAAACATACCAGCTCTACTGGGCTTCATGTGAGTGGCTTTCTGCTGCTTGATCTTGTCTGTGTTTCATTTAGGTTTGAGGGTGGTAGTCAGTTTTGTTTTGGGCCCCTAATTTTAGTGGCTTACCACTGTTTGTATTTTTTTGTTTTTGTTGTTATTCCATTATGATTCCCCCTACTCGGTCAGTGGGAAGGAGGAGGGGGCTGGGTTATGTTGTTTTCTTTCGGGTTGGGGCTACTGTATGACCTAATGATTTTTATGTTCTTGCTTTTTTTCTGGCTTTGCCTGATGTCATGCTGCTTTATGTTTGTTTTGCTATGATTTAACCTAACATTTTTCCTAATCTTTTCATATGAGGGGATTGGGCGGTGTTTGCTATATTTTTTTTTAGTTTTGCTGCACTTTACCAACTGTTTTTCTTGGGTGTACGATGTTCATTATTCATTTATGTTGTACTTTTTACTGATTCCTAGTAGAGATACTCTGTTTTGTTTACTTTTTGTTTAAACGTATTATGTAATACATATTTTAATTTCTTTCCTATTTTTTATTCTTTCCTGTGCTATATTCCTGTTAGGATGTATCATGCTTTTATGTTTTGTCAATAAAAAATTCCCCTACTCTTTTTGTGGAGTGGGGGAGGAGGGACATAGATACACAGACAGTGTTGGCAGATAAGGGCCTATGGCCCACCCAGTCTGCCCATTTGAGCTTGTAAGTTCAGTTTATGTTTTCCTAGAAGTCTGCTGCCCCTTACCACTGACCTCCAGAATTCCTTTATGCCTATCCCATGCATTCTTAAATCCCATGATTGTTTCAGCCCCCCCACTTCCTCTGGCAGGGTGTTCCACTTGTCCACCACCCGTTCTGTAAAGAAATTCTTCCTCACGTTTCCTCTGAGATCATCCTCCCTCAACTTCATCCCATGCCCTCTAGTCCTGGAACATCTTTTTGTTTAAAATAGTGTATTCCTGCACCCTGTTCCTCCCTGTAAGATACCTGTATGTCTCTATCATATCCCCTCTCTCCCTCCTCTCCTCCAGGGAGTACATGTTCAGTTCCTTCAACCTGTCCTCACAGGACTTGTGATGCAATCCATGTACCATCTTTGTTGCCCTCCTCTGAACCTTCTCTACCCTGTCTATGTCCTTATGTAGGTAAGGTCTCCAGAACTGTACACTGAACCCAGGTGGGGCCTCGCTAGTGTCTTGTATAGCGGAATTATGACCTCCCTTTTCCTGCTGGTAATGCCCCTGCCTATGCATCCCAGCATCCTATTTGCTTTACCTGCTGCCTTGTCACACTGTTTCCCTGCCTTGAGGTCATCAGAGATGATAACCCCAAGATCCCTTTCCTACTTGGTGCATGCTATATCCTCTCCCCCCAACAGATATATTGTGCCAGGGTTTTTGTGCCCCATATGCATTATTTTGCACTTCTTTGCATTAATTTCAACTGCCAAACCCTGACCATTCTTCAAGTTTCTGAAGGTCCTTCTCATTCTGTCTACACCCTCTGGTGTGTCTACTCTGTTATAGAGCTTTGTGCCATCAGCAAACAGTGAAATTCTGCCTTCTAGGTCCTGCGCAATGTCACTGATGAAGATGTTGAATAGGACCGGTCCCAGCACTGATCCCTGTGGTACCCCACTGGTCACTCTTCCCTCTGTGGAGTGACAGCCATTTACCACCACCCTCTGTGTCCTGCAGCCCAGCCAGTTACCTACCCACCACACTACTATCCTGCCCACACCCATATTCCCTAGTTTGTGTAATAGTCTTCTATGTGGCACAGTGTCAAAGGCCTTGCTGAAGTCCAGATAGGCCATGTCCACTGCCCTCCCCTGATCCACCTCCCTAGTCACCCAGTCAAAAAATTCAACGAGGGTGGTCTGACATGACCTCCCCCTGGTGAAACCATGCGGCCTTGGGTCCTGTAGTCCATTGACAACCAGATGTTCCACCAATCTCTCCTTCAGTAGTGCTTCCATGATCTTCCCCACTACCGAGGTGAGGATGACTGGACTGTAGTTCCCCGTTTCCTCTTTGTTCCCACTTTTGTATAAGGGGACTACATCTGCTGTCCTCCAGTCTTTGGGTACCTCCTTGTTTCCAGTGATTGGCTAAACAGGATAGCCAGAGGTTCAGCCACCACCTCTCTTAGTTCTTTAAGGACCCTGGGGTGCATCCCATCTGGCCCCATTGCTTTATCAACTCTTATTACTTCCAGTTCCTTCAGGACCCTTTCGTGTAAAGGGACTGTGTCCATTCTGCACCATTCTCACCACTTGTACTCCTTCAGACCCATTACCCTCCTCTTCCTCAGTAAAGACTGAGCAGAAATACCTGTTCAATATGTCAGCTTTACTGTTGTCATCCTCCACGCGGCCCCCATCCTCCCCCTTCAGTCTCACTATTCCTCCCTTTGCCTTTCTTTTCCTTATGTACCTATAAAAGGTTTTGTCCCCTTTACCCACTGATTTTGCAATGTGTTCTTCTGTCTGAGCTTTGGCTTCCCTTACTGATCTCCCTGAGCTTCTCCTGGTACTTCTCCCTATCCCTTTCTGCCTGTGTCTTTTTGTATTGCCTGAATGCAATCTTTTTGGCTTTCACTTTCTTTGCTACCTCTTTGGAAAACCATAATGGTCTCCTCTTCCTTTTCCTCTTGCTAACCTGCTTAATGCAGGGATTGGTTATAATGGTTTCCTTATGTTTGGGGTTACTATATGAAATAATACTTTTTTATTTTCTTGATTTTTCCTTTTTTATGATTTTGAATGATGTAATACTGAATTGTATATAATCTGTTATGCTTTCAATAAAAAAATTCCCCTACTCTTTTTTGAGAAGTGCCATGGGATCTTTAATATCTACCTGAACAAGCACCAGAACAGGTAGACGGGACCTCAGTTTAACATCTCATCTAAAAGACAGTGCCTCAGGGGTGCAGCACCCCCCTCATGCTGCACTACAGTGTCAGTATTGGGATTTAACCCAAGTGCCTGGTGTGGGGATAGAACCCACAGCCTTCTGATCTTCTGCCCTCAGAGGTGGGTATGCAGCCTGCTGAGCCACTGACACTACTGTGAGTGCGAGTACGTCTGCACCAGCTCATCTGCAGTCTTTCCTTCCATTTCTATGTATGGCATTGTGGCACGCTGGCAATCCACCAGCAGTGGCATGGGATAACCACATGAAGTGCCAGGCACAGTTGGAAAGGGAGGGGAGACTGTTGCACTGAAGCGCTTCAGGCCCCAAGCATAGTAAGCGCTGCAAGAACTCTAACTAGCTCCTAAAAACTGTAAAATTCCTACTACCTTCTAAAAAACTGCCAAGTTGTCAGATATGGGAAGAATAAAGCTAGCTGTTACATATAACCAGCTAGGCAACACTAACTGAGAACACTGAAAGGCACTGCTCTGGAGCTCTCCTCTGCTTAAAGGGGAACTGTCATCATTTCCCCCACAAAAATACAGGACCTATAGGTTCCCATTAGGTAAACTGCACTGGCGGTAATTTTTAAAAATAAATTACAGAGCTTTTATTTGTAATTTATCTGGTTGATCCTACAACACTTTGCCAGCCATTACTACTTCAGAGTCCCCTGCAGTAAGCCCTTCGATGATGTGACTGATGGGCTGAGCCATGGGGAGCTCCTATGTGACAGTACAGTGGTTAGGAAATATCAAAATATATACAGCACGTTTGTACTTCTAGCTCCAGTACCGATCGACCAAGGAAAGCACTTTCCTCAGTCGATCAGTACCGCAGCCCCAAGCGCAAACATGCACTGTGTATCTTTTGATATTTCCTAACTACTGTACATAGGAGTCCCCGCGGCTCTGCCCCTCAGCTGCATTATCAAAGGGCTTGCTGTGTGGACTCTGAAATAGTAACAGTAGGTAGAGCATTGCAGGATCAACCAGACAAAATACAAATAAAAGCTCTGTAACTTATTTTAAAAGTTACCGCCAGTGCAATTTACCTAATGGAGACCTATAGGTCTTGTGTTTTTGTCAGGGGAATGCTGACAGTTCCCCTTTAATCTGACTCAAGAACCTGCTTAAAGTGCTTAAACTGAATGAGGATGAGGATACAGAGGGAAGGACCCATCATCAGTAGCACGGTAGGGGAACAAAATGAAAAGAAGAATTTGTACTAGACCCAGAACCTAGCACCAGTCTAAGATGATCACAGACCTTTGTTGCACACCCATTGTAAATAAAAACAGGGTTGTGGTGCTTAGTTCATGCACAAAAGGCAATGAAATGAGAACAGCATGTCAAGTTAGTCAATTTGAAAGCCGCAGCTTGACAGGCAAGACTTCTAAATTTGAGGGTGCTCCCTGTCACCAGGGAGCCCCAACCTGCCTCCCAACTGCACAATCCTTGTCAGAAAAATAAATAAACTGTAGAACAGGCACTTTCTGAGAGTTCTATCTATGCTGCCTACCCCTCTAGTGGTAAAGCAAAGAATGATTAGCTGGTGATCTCAGAATGCTCATGTACCCAAGGTTCTATGCTAATTGAGAGCTTTGGGCTGTACCACTACCCCAGTAGGGGTGCTCACTACCCACATGTACATACTCCCCATTGAACAATGTGGAGTGATACAGAAACACTATTAATTTCATATGCCCCCTGAATCGCTGAACTTGTTCATGCACGAGTTCAGCACTATAGCAGTGTTGTGGACACATGGAAGACAGCGGGCGGTGACAAATAAGATTGGATCACTTTAAATTAATTTCTTAAAGAAATACTCATTTTATGAAACCAATAGTCGGTTATATATAATATACTCTATTAGTGCCTGCTAACTGATGTCTTCACACTATTAGTAAAGGCCACTAAAAATCTCACAAAAAGCTGAGAGTGTCCCCTTAAAAATAAACTCAAATCACTGGAGAACATACATACCTACACTTTATTTACATATTTATTTATTTTAAATTGGGTGATTGGGACAGGCACACTGAGCTGGGGGGGGGGCTCATTTCCATGAGATACAGCAGGGAGTAAAACAGCAATAATAACATTAGCCAGCCCGCTGGCACAGCAGTAGCACTACCGCTTGCGACGCCGACAACCCGGGTTCAGAAGTGAGTCTGGGGCATCGGAGGGCAGACCGGGGGAGGAGGACTGTGTGTCCCGTGGACTGCTCTCCTCCTCCTCTGGGGGGGGGGGAGCTCCCAGCGTTTGCCTGACCCCTGGTGGAAGCCAGGAGTCAGACAGTTGGCTCTAGCTATTACTGGAGGCAGGGGGAAGATGGCGTGTGCACCCACTGACGTCATTGCATGTCCCACCTCATGAGCCAGAAAACAGGAAAACCCTCCGCCACGTAGGATGCCATCCACCACTTTGTCGCAGGTTCCGCATTGCCGTCTGGGCTCTCTGCCTCACTGACCAACTACCTATAACCTGCCCAGGGTTGCGAGGGGAAGCTCCCAGTAGCCCTTCCCATGGGGGGGGGTCATCCGTGGGGGTATGCGGGACGCAGGTAAGTCCCAGTGATGGCAGATGATGTGGTTTGGCGGGTGGTCAGATTGATGGGGAACAGAGGAGCGTAGGAGGGCAGAAAAAGAAAATTTAATAACAAATAAAACGAAACACAAAAAAAAAGGCAATAGTAACATTAAAAAATACAACAAAAGGAAAAGGTACCTATCTGGCTTACTAGAACTGTGAAAAGGGAGATTAAAGCCTCTTATATTGTTTTGCCACTAGAGGGAGCCTGATTAAGTTTGAACAATTTGCTCCCAATACCTCACTTGTCACATTTTACTGCTCTCTAGTAGCTGTTTTCACTTGGTGATCACCCCCTCATCACCCCTTCTCCAATCGTCGAAAGCTATCCCGCCATTGTGCACTCCCCAGTTCAGCCCTCCTCCTCCTGCTCCTGTCAGGCAATGTCCACCCCAATCCCGGGCCTGGCAGCACTCGTCCTCCCCCTGAAATCTCCTGGGCTGCGCATTGCTTCTATGAACATCTGTAGCCTCCTGAAAAAACTGGACTCTCTACACTGCTGGGTGACGCTTCATAAACCTGATGTTGTTGCCCTGGTTGAAACCTGGCTGTCTCCCTCCACTCTAACTCTCATGTCTCTCTCGGCTACACTCTCCACGGTTGGACCGTGTCGGCAGGAGAGGTGGGAGCTGTGTCTTCTATTTGAGGATTCTCTCATGAGCTACCTCCCCCCTGCCTGACCTCGACCATAAGGCCCAGGCACTTACTCTAAAGCTGTCCCTGACCCAGCTAGAGGCCCATTATTCTAACCGTAGCCTACATACCCCCAAGAACCAATCCCAGGCCCTGGGCCCACTAATTGACTACCTCACCTCCCTACCCAACTCGTCGGACCAAATCTTGGTGGGCGACTTGAATATAAACTGGCTCTACCCCTCGTCCTCCTCCCACCGTGAGGCTTTCGATACAATTGACCTAACTCAACTTGTCACATAGCCTACTAGAAAAAACCCTAGGGGGGGGACAAGCACCCTCCTGGATGTGGTCCTCACCAACAGGCCAATCCGCATCCACAACATCCAAATCCTCCCTGACTGCCTCAGTGACCACTCCCCTGTGCTTTTCAACTGGGAAACCCCTCGGCCCTCATCCTCGGTCAAAACCACCTCTCGAAGGCAGCTTACGCCTGGGGGACTCATAGGCCTTAAGCGCTTCCTTGCCCACACTGATTGGTCCCCTCTGACGAGGGCAACCAACATTGACTTGGCCCTGGCCTTCTTTGTAAGCACTTTCAACTTTGCCTATGATATCTTTGCTCCCATAACTGCTAGGAGGTCCAAAGTGAAACATGCCCTTGGATCACCCTGCTCTACTGTGGCAACAAGCAACGCGACAATCTTTAGCACCTTGCTGTTGCTACTGGCCGTTCAGCTGACAGGCAGTCCCTATGCTGCCGCCCGCAACCAGTGCACCTGGGCCATTCCAGAAAGCAAAGGCGGAATACTACCAAGCTCTCATACCTCCTCCTGGGGAACCCCAGGTGCTTCTGGGACAACATCAAGCAACTGAATGGTCACTCCCAGTCCCCTCTCCTTCTCTTCTCAACATCAATGGTACCGTCTCCTCTGACCCTGCCCTCATTGCCACCACCTCAATAACTCCTTTACCGACCTTAGCTCAGTACTTCCTGGTAACTTTTCAGTCCACCTCCTCCATCTGTACCACCACCACTGCCGCCCCTCTTTCCACCTGCGTCGTGTCACCATGCAAGAAGCTAGGCCTTACTTGCTAAAAAGCCCTAAAAGGTAACACCATCGGTAATGACTCACTTGATCCCTGCCTTTACGTCAGGTCCTGGATCAGGTCCTCTCACCTATTACGTGCATTTTCAACAAATCACTCTGTCTTGGACAATTCCCCTCTGCCTGGAAGATTGCCACAATTACCCCTGTCCATAAAGGTGGTGACAGGACTCTTCCGGGTAACTACCGACCCATCTCAATCCTCCCCCCTCTCTAAGGCGTTAGAAAATTGTGGCGTCCCAAGACTCTGACTACCTCTGTAAGTACAATGTTCTCTGCCCTGAACAACACTGGTTCAGAGCAGGTCATAGTACCAATACAGCACTCCTGGAATTTTCCAACTTCCTCCATGCCTCCTTGGACTCTGGTGCCCTGGCTGGTGCTATATTCATTGACCTGTCTAAAGCATTGATACCGTTTGCATCCTCTTTTGCTCTCCCCCTCGACCTAATAGGCTTTGCCTCAGGACCTGTTTCCTGGTGCACCAGCTATCTCTCCGTCCGCTCCCAATGTGTGAAAGTCAGCGGTACTGTCTCTGAAACATGCCCCATTCGCTCTGGGGTGCCAGGGGCTCAATTCTTAGAACCCCTACTATTCTCACTCTTTCTTAACTCCCTACCCAGCAGTTGACAGGTAAGATGCTTTCTATGCTGATGATAATGTTCTCATTGCCTCCACAATGACCCCATGCTGCTACAGAACTCCCTCCAACTAGTCTTTGACTCTGCAGCTACCTGGTTCACTGAGCACCCGACTTGTTATCAACCTTAAGAAAACAAAAGCAGTGCTCTTCTCCACCCCCAAAATAAGTACAGCAAGTTTCCCTTAGCTGTCCACTCCACCCACTCCGTCATTGACCAGGTGCAGTCCTATAAATATCTTGGAATAACCTTTGACCCTGCACTTTCATTCCATGGACATATATCTGCCCTAAATTCTGTCGCCAACTCACAGCTAGGCATTCTTTACCGGCACAAAAATGCCTCCCTCCTGATGCCCTCCGCCTGGCTGTCACCTCCCTCTGTCATGTCTCTCATTGACTATGGCCTTCGGTCTATGGCTCAGCAGATCAGACTGCCCTCAACAAGGTTTGCCTCACAGTTAATAAGGCCTGCAGACTTATCACTGGTGCTCCCAGACTCACTCACACATGTGAGCTGTACACCCTGGCTACCCTACTCAACCTGGAAGAGCGACTCATGTATCAGACATGCCAGCTCACCTTTAAAGCCCTGCGTGGCCTATCCCCCATAGGCCTATCCAACTCCATTCGCCGTACTGCACCGACCCTGATCACGCGTAGCTCGTCAAGAGCTACCCTAGTTATTCCGAGAGCCAGGACCTCTCAAGGTCAGAGGGCATTCCCCTACCGTGCGCCCCACTGGTATAACTCCCTCCCTGCCAGTGTCTCAAACTCACTAACTTTAGCTTGCTTTAAGCACAGGCTCAGAAACTTCCTGCTTAGCTCTCGCAAATGCAACTGCCGCTAGCCTAGTGTAAAAAAAAAAAATATATATATATATACTCTGTTTGACAATGCTCACTGAGCGGCTTCCCCCCTTCCTTTCCCTACTAATTCCTCCTCCCCTATCTCCCTCCCTTCTACTCCCACCAGCTCTCCCCCGACCATAAGTTTTGCACCTTTTGTTATCTTTTGCTTCGTTGGAGATTGTATTCTATTGTAACAAAATTGTAATTGAACTGTAACTTTTTTGTTTGTAAGTACTGTGTCCCTTGTACTACTGTTCTGATGTCCTCTTTGTGACGAGGTACCTTTGTAAATGAGCCTCTGGCTCAAAGGTTTCTAAACTGATGTTTAACTAACTAACTAACTAAATAAATAAATAAATAAATAAAGCAAAAAGGAAAGCATACAAACTGCAAGGAAATAAGAGTCTTAAAAAAGGTTGCTATTCAAGGAAAGAATATTACCAGAGGAAAAAAGGATCTTAAAAATAGCAAGATATCCTGCTAGACAAACCTTGTTGAGTTCTATGACCGGGTGATGAGGGCCCTGGACCAGGGTAGGCCAGTGGATGTCCTCTTTCTGGACTTTAGCAAGGCATCTGATTCAATATCCCGCAGTGGCCTGCAGCTAAGCTGAAGGAAATGGGGGTAGGGAGACAGTTGTTAAGATGGATAGGAAATTGGCTCTCTGGGCGTACTCAGAAGGTGGTGGTTGGTGGGTTAGCCTCATCCCCAAGGTGGGTTACTAGTGGGGTTCCCTAGGGGTCAGTGCTGGGGCAACTCCTGTTCAATGCCAATGTCTCGGACATCAGGAGGGGGATCAGGAGTGAGAAGAGTCTCTTTGCAGATGACTCAAAGCTGGGTGCAGTGGTGGATGAGGAGGAGGGCAGGGTGGCCTTGCAGGAGGACCTGGAGGCTTTGGAAAGGTGGTCGGGAAAATGGAAACTAAAATTCAATGTGGGGAAGTGCAAGGTTCTGCACCTGGGAGTCAGAAATCCAGGCCAGGGGTATACCCTGGGAAGAGACATGATTCAAGTCACGAAGGGTGAGAGGGACCTGGGAATTGTGGTAGATGTCAAAATGAACAACTCAGTGACCTGAAGGAGGGCAGCGACAATGGCAAATAGGATGCTGGGATACAACGTCAGGGGGATTACCTCCAGAAAGGCAGAAGTGATCCTTCCATTGTACAACTGCTTGGTTAGGCCACATCTAGATTATTGTGTGCAGTTTTGGAGACCACATTTAAAAAGGGACATTACACTCCAAGAGAGGGTCCAAAGGAGGGCAACCAAAATAATCTGGGGCCTGGGGGAGAGGACCTATGAGAAGAGGCTCGGGGAGCTCGACATGTACACCCTGGAGGAGAGGAGGGACGGGGGTTGGACATGATAGAGGTCTTTAAGTACATGAAAGGGATCAATAAAGGTGGCCCAGTCAGGGTGCTCCAAAGGAAGGAGGGTGGGGCAACGAGAGGTCACGGGTGTAAGCTGGAAGGGGGCAGGCTCAGAGGGGAGAGGAGGAGATGTTATTTCACTGAAAGGGTGGTGGAGCCATGGAATGCACTGCCCAGGGAGCTGGTAGAGATGGAGACTGTGGACAGGTTTAAATGGGGATGGGACAGGTACGGGGGAGAGTAAATCTGACCAGGCCCAGTATAGGTGGAACATCTGGGACTGGGGACAGTATAACCCAAGGGGGAGGGGGGACACCAAAATTGACCCTCAGTGCAGGTGCTGAAAATCAATCAGTCTCGAGAGACCGTTAGGCCTATTCTGCTGGCATTTTAGTATGTTAGCATACTAGGAACAGCAAAAATACTTTTTATTGGCCTGGTGGCTTAGAGGGTTGAGGCGCTGGCGTCTTACCTCAAACCACGCCGGTGTCCCTGGTTCGGGAATGGACTCGGGGCACTGGGAATCAGCATGGGGAGGACAGGACTGAGCATCTGAAGGACTGCTCTCCTATCCTGGGGTGGGATTGGGGATGGCCTCGCTAGGCAGTGGCCCCCCAGTGAAGACTGGAGGCACTGCAAGAGCGGCGCAATGAGGAATACAGAAAACCAGAAATACCCGCTCGGTGGCTGCCAGATGACGGCTCTCCGACCCTAACACCTCTGGTGCCTTCAGTGAGCCTCCTTCTCCTCAGCAGTGTCGCTGGGCCCTACCAAGAGTGCGCTGGATGGCCCCCCCCCCGGTGCCTTCCCCCTCGGAGGAGGACCCGCCCGGCGAAGGGTAACATCCGGGATATCCCAGGGACTGGCTGCGAAATGAGGGTTGGAGCAGCTCGAGTAAGGTCAGTGGGAGTTAGGTGGGACCTGCTGAGCCTAAAGGAGTGGGGGTTACCAGAGCAAGGAAGGGGAGTAAAACCAGATAATGCAAAAAATACTTTTTATAATTAGAGGTCAAAATATCAGACCAACAGTATGATAGGTCTTATTATAGCAAACAATAAACCTGCCAATGATCTGGTAACTGCAGGCGTATTCAATTACTTTTTCCTGTGTTTAAACCCTCAGAGGAAATGCCAGCTGGGAGGAGCAATAACTACAGAAGGATAATATATGCAGCAAGTGTTCTTAAAAGAGGCCTTAAAAAATGAATGTGTGCTGGCCCAGTGGCGCTGAGGGTTGAGACACTGGACGCCACACCTCGAGCCATGCAACCCGGGTTTGGGAGTGAGCTTGTGTTGCCATGGGTCGGCTGGGGGGGGGGGTGCGGAGCTGGACTGAGCTGCTGACAGGCAGCTCTCCTCTACCAGGGAGGGATCTGGAGTCTCCTGGGCTCTTGGCTGCCACAGAGTATAGGCTCAGTGGTAGCGTCAAGCCCAGTGGGAGACTCGGCACTAGGCCAGGTGGGGTGAAGGAGCCATCACCAGAGCCACGGGGTGCATGCTTGCCTCCACAGGGACACATGACCATGTTCTGGGGCCCCAGAAATAAGAGGGAGACAAAACCAGAAAATGCTATGTCTCCCCACTGCCGAAGCAGGTGGGAGGTAGCAACAGGGAGCAAAAAACTCTATAGAAAAAAAATAAAACATGAATGTGAACAAGTCCCAAAAACCAGATGATAATACACAAAATGGTTATGATGGGAATTAATGCATACATCATACGATGGATTGAGGAATGGCTACATGGTTGTACCCAACATGTTAAGATCTGTAACAGCCTGTCTGAAGAGATTGGTATGACTAGTGGGGTTCCACAGGGTTCGGTATTGGGACCGGTTCTGCCCAGAATTTTTATTAGTGACCTTCATCATACACTACAGTGTAATATTGTTAAATTTCCCAAGGACACTAAGTGGTTTTGAGGTGGATAATACTGGTAAATCTGACACCCTTACCAACAATTATACATAAGACTGAGCACAGGGCCGCTAATAATAACATGTTTTTCAATGAGGACAAATGCTCTGTTGTCCATTTAGGTAAAAAAACAAAGGTTATTTATATACCCTAAATGGGACTATTTTGAGGGTGGTTGCCATAGAAGTCAACCTGAGTATTGCAATTAACAATGGGAGGACATAAACACGTGTTACTGTTAAAAGATATACAAAACATAACAGCTAAAGGGGAGGTTCTGATAATGGGAGACTGCAACATGCCAGATACAGAATGGTCAATACCAACAGGAACATCTGCCAGAAGTAGACACATAGTGGATTCCCTGCAGGGGGAGGGCCTCAAACAACTGGTACAACAACCCACAAGAGACGGGGCTATCCTAGATCTAGTACTAACTAACAGATAAAGGATCACAGATCCTGAGGTAGAAAGTCACCTGAGGGCCAGTGACCATCACATGGTATGGTTCAATTTGGCCACTAGAACTAAATCATCCCATTCCAAGGCAAAAATATGGAACTTTAGAGGAGTTGACTTTGATAAGATGGCCAACAGAGTTAAGTTAGCCCTGGCAAAAAGAAATACAGGTGAAGGGGTACAGGCAAAGTGGGCAAGCATTAAGGATGTAACACTTAAAGCAACATCCCATTGTGTTAGAGAGAAAAGGAAGTGCTAAAGAAGAAGGAAACCACTTTGGTTCTCAAAAACAGTAGCAGAAAAGGTCAAAGCCAAAAGGCTGGCCTTCAGGAAATATAAGGGAACATAGCGAGATAAAGAAAGGGAGGCATACCAAACTTCCCTAAGGGAAAGAGGGAAGGCAGTAAGGCAGGCAAAGGCCCAAACCGAGGAAACACTAGCACGAACAGTCAAAAAAAAAAAAAAGGTGACAAGACTTTCTATAGATACATTCGCGAAAGGAGAAAGTCCAGAGGGGTACTGCTAAGATCAAAGAAGATAAGGGGACGTGGAGGAGGAGGACCATGTAAAAGCATCTATCCTAAATAGATACTTCTGCTCAGTATTTACTGAAGAGAAGGTAGAGCAGGGCCCACAGCTCAGCACCATGGACACAGTGGGGAGGGAGGTGTGCACTAGTCCCTTCACAAAAGAAAGGGTCCTACAAGAGCTCGATAAGCTCAGGGTGGACACGGGAATGGGACTTGATGGCATACATCCCAGGGTACTAAAGGAGCCAAGGGTGGAACTAGCAGAGCCATTAGCAGAACTGTTTAGTGAGTTTCTGAGCACAGGAGAGGTCCCAGAAGACTGGAGAAGGGCTCATGTGATCCCGCTCCACAAGAGTGGTAGCAGGAAGGAGGCAGGGAACTACAGACCAGTCAGTTTTACCTCAGTAGTGGGCAAGATTATGAAGGCACTCCTTAAGAAAAGGATTGTGTAACACCTGGAATCCACAGAAGCACAGGATCCAAGACAGCATGGGTTTACAACAGGAAAGTTCCTGTCAAACTAATCTCATAGATTTCTTTGACTGGGTAACCAGAGTGGTGGACCAAGGGGGAGCAGTTGATGTCACCTACCTTGACTTCAGCAAAGCTTTCGATACTGTTCCACACAGAAGATTGATTAATTAGCTGGGTAGGCTCGGGGTGGGTCAGAAGTTGGTCAACTGGGTGGCAAACTGGTTGACGGGCAGAAAACAGAGAATGGTGGTAAATGGTATATAGTTAGAAGAGATGCAAGTCACAAGTGGGGTACCTCAGGGATCAGTCCTGGGGCCAGTCCTTTGCAATATCTTCATCAGTGACATTGCAGATGGACTGGAGGGTAAGGTTTGTCTGTTTGCAGATGACATCAAGATCTGCAACAGTGTAGATTATCCAGATGGGGTGGGCAGAATGAGAAGAGATCTGGATAAACTGGCAA
Organism: Neoceratodus forsteri; assembly: GCA_016271365.2. Lineage (NCBI taxonomy): Eukaryota > Metazoa > Chordata > Ceratodontiformes > Ceratodontidae > Neoceratodus > Neoceratodus forsteri. Next base: position 1,631,493,514 of record CM057453.1, read on the forward strand.
AATGGTCGGAAGAGTGGCAACTGGGGTTTAATGCAAAGAAGTGCGAGATCATGCACATAGGGAAGAGAAACCCTGAAACCACCTATAGGCTGGGAGGGGAAGGGAGCTGCTGGAAGTCACAAGGGAAGAAAGAGACTTGGGCATCATCATCACAGGTAACCTGAAATCATTCAAGCAGACCACTAAAGCAGTAGGTAAGGCTAGGGGAATGTTGGGGTGTATTAGTAGGGGTATCACAAGTCGTAAGAGGGAGGTAATAATCCCTCTTTACAAGACACTGGTTAGGCCCCATCTGGAGTACTGCGTGCAGTACTGGAGGCCACACCTTCACAAGGACATTAACCAAACTGAGGCAGTCCAGAGAAGGGCAACCAAAATGGTGCAGGGACTGCATCAGAAAACATATGAGAACAGATTAACAGAGCCCAATATGTATACCCTAGAGCAAAGGAGGGAGTTAGGTGATATGATCGAAACATTCAAACACCTTAAGGGCATTAACAAGGCGAAAGAGTCTAACATGTTTCAATATAAAAAAAAAATAGCAGAACAAGAGGACACAGCATGAGATTAGAGGGAGGCCGATTAAGGGAAAATGTGAGGTAGTTCTTTTTCACAGAAGGGGTGGTGGATGCATGGAAAGGCCTACCTCAGGAAGTGGTGGATATGAATACAGTGCAGGGCTTCAAGCAGGCATGGGATAGGCATAAGGGAGCAATACAGATGAGTATGAATAGATAGGCCATTGACAGAGCAAAGGCCGATGGCACATTCATAAGGTAGAAAAAGAAATGGGCAGACTGGATGGGCCTTATGGTCCTTATCTGCCGTCAACTTCTATGTTTCTCTATTTCCTCACCCAGGGGGATCAATGTACAAAGTGCAAAGAGTTAATGGAATTCTCAGATTTACCCGCAAGTCCTTTATTAGCAGGAGCGAAGTGTGCATGACACCCCTATATAAAGCTTATGTGAGACCGTAACTAGACTATGGTGCCTCCTTTTGGGCCTCACATTTGGTTAAAGATAAGAAGCTACTTGATTGCATCCAGCGTAGCGTCACTAGGTTGGTTCCTAGACTAAAGTGTCTCCCATATCAGGACAAATTGCAGGAATTAAATCTGTATGATTTACAGAAACGTAGGGATAGAGGAGATATTCTCATGCTATTCAACATCCTAAAAGATCATGAATTATTAAGAGAATGCAATATTATCCCAGCCCCTAAACCATCCAATTTACGATCACACAATAAGCAACTCTATGTCCACAGGGCAGTAACCAACAAGAGGAATTTTACTATTCTGGCATGTATGTTGTAGAATGCTCTCCCCAGTATGCTGTGGTCATCACTTACTTCGGCAAATTTAAATTAGCTCTGGACAAACATCTCTTTGGCAACCCTGGTTAATCTCCCCCACATGGAGTGGGGAAGGCAGTCCCGATAGGCTGTGTGCCCCCTTCTGCCTTTAGAACGGAGTAAACTGAGAGTAATACATCCAATATTCCTGTACGAGTTAGCTAAGGTACCGGCAGGACCACCAAGTGATACAGTCACAAATTCAATCAAGGAAGGGGAGACTGGAGGGACGTTATAGTGCTTCCCACGTTCTGAAGAAGGGGACAAAGAAACATGAATAGGCCTATGAGCCTGGTGTCAAGTGATTTCAGAGCCAACGGGAAGAAAGGCGAAGGAGGAAACAGAATGTTTCTTAGTTACAAACAACTTGGAAGACAAAACTTGGAATGGATTAAAAGTGTGAGGTCTTGTGCAACTAACAAATAGATTTTATTACAGGGGGAACAGCTGCAAAAAGTTGTGGAACCTTAAAAGAGCATACGCTCACAGGTGTTTTCCAAGATGCAAAAAATAAAGAAACATAAATAATACATCAGCTTTAAAGTCAGCAGAATCAGTCTGACAGACTGTACAGTAAGTAAAAAATGTTTCTGCACACAAAGTGTAAACTGGGATCAGCCCTACTTGGGTATGGATCTCTATGTGCTGACTGTTCCCCTTTAAACATTCAGTAAGGCAATGGATGGCAAAAAAATAGTTGCTGTTATCTTCTTAGATCCTTAAGGCCTTTGGTACTGTCATGGCGATGGAATTATGTATAAAGCTTTAGGAGCTAGGAATCCCTCAATACTCAGCGGCTTGACTAAGGAACTGGCTGGCAAACAGACCAGAGGGTAAGAGTGAATGTAGCATTATCTGACTGGGGTGGGGTATCCAGTGGAGTGCCACAGGGGCCGGTGCTGGTGTCACTGTTGTATAACTTATTTATAGGGAATGAGGTGCGTACCGTACAGGCAGGCTGGCTAGCAAGGTTTGCAGACAACACCAAAATTAGGATACAAGAATACTGGGAAAAACTCAAAAAAAATCTGGTTCTACAAGCAATATGTACAAAAAAAAAAAAGAAAAAGGAAAATGTTGTGAGCTGTCGCCTTGAGTACTGGGTGAAATACTGTGCCCTGTATTGTTATGGCAAAAAGGATGGCCTGAAGAGAGTATAAAGGATGGAAACTCCTCAGCAAGGGAAGTGACAGGTAAAAATTAGAACAAAAAACTCATTAAGTTAGATCTTGAGTGATGCGATCCTTGTGTGTAAGGCATCAAGGAGACCACTGTTCTTTTCTGCTTCACTAAATTTAAAAAGGCTGCAACTCCAACCAAAGGACACTGTCTCAAGCTAAAAGGAAAGCAATTTACAACTAAGCACAAGAAACTTTTTTTAAACCCAAAGAGTGGCAGAAGTCTGCAATAAATTACCAGTAGAGGTGGTGTTGAGCTCATGTGTGGATCCATCAAGAAATCATGGAATGATAACACACATTTGTTGAAAATCAGTGGGTGGGGACAGTCTTTCCTGAAATTCTAAAACAGTATAAGCTTCAGCTGAGACAAACAAGTAACCTTGTTTGTCAGGATTCACTTTTGTTTTATAACTGAAAGTGCTCTGTGTGAGCATTTAGAAGCTTACACATCACAAAAAGACACTGGTGGTGTTTTTGGGCAGCAATTCCTCCTAAGCTAAATATATACTTCCTTTTTAAAACAACTAACATGAGAGGGGAAATATTACTTGCCACTCCAAGCAAAAGACTTACAACAAATCTAAGGATAAATCTGCAAATGTTCCCTGGCTTTACTACACAACCTTCTGAAAACTATGGAATCTACACATGAAACTATGGAATAGAATCATACAAATGTAGATGTTGACAGCAGATAAGGACCACAAGGCCCATCCAGTCTGCCCATTTTGTCTACCTTATGAATGTGCCATAGGCCTTTACTCTGTCAATGGCCTATCTATTCCTACTCATCTGTATTGCTCCCTTATGCCTATCTCATGCCTGTTTGAAGCCCTGCACTGTATTCATATCCACCACTTCCTGAGGTAAGCCGTTCAATGCATCCACCACCCTTTCTGTGAAAAAGAACTTCCTCACATTACCCCTTAATCAGCCTCCCTCTAATCTCATGCTGTGTCCTCTTGTCCTGTCATTTTTCTTATACTGAAACATGTTAGACTCTTTCACCTTGTTAATGCCCTTAAGATGTCTGAATGCTTCAATCAGATCACCTCTCTCCCTCCTTTGCTCTAGGGTATACATATTGAGCTCTGTTAATCTGTCCTCGTATGTTTTCTGATGCAGCCCCTGCACCATTTCGGCTGCCCTTCTCTGGACTGCCTCCATTTTGTTAATGTCCTTGTGCATGTGCAGCCTCCAGTACTGTACGCAGTACTCCAGATGGGGCCTAACCAGTGTCTTGTAAAGAGGGATTATTACCTCCCTCTTACAACTTGCGATACCCCATGTAATACACCCCAACATCCCTCTAGCCTTTCCTACTGCTTTAGTGGTCTGCTTGGATGATTTCAGGTCATCTGTGATGATGATGCCCAAGTCTTTCTTCCCTTGTGATTGCCAGCAACTCCCCTCCCAACCTATAGGTGGCTTCAGGGTTTCTCTTCCATATGTGCATGATCTTGCACTTTTTTGTGTTAAACCCCAGTTGCCACTCTTCCGACCATTTTGTCAGTTTATCCAGATCTCTTCTCATTCTGCCCACCCCATCTGGATCATCTGCCCTGTTGCAGAACTTGGTGTCATCTGCAAACAGACAAACCTTACCCTCCAGTCCATCTGCAATGTCACTGATGAAGATATTGAAGAGGACTGGCCCCAGGACTGATCCCTGAGGTACCCCACTTGTGACTTGCATCTCTTCTGCTTGTTTACCGTTTACCACCACTCTCTGTTTTCTGCCAGCCAACCAGTTTGTCACCCAGTTGACCAATCTCTGACCCACCCCGAGCCTACCCAGCTTATTACTCAATCTTCTATGTGGCACAGTATCGCAAGCTTTGCTGAAATCAAGGTAGGTAACATCAACTGCACCCCCCTGGCCCACCACTCTGTTTACCCAAAGAAATCTATGAGATTTGTTTGACAGGGCCTTCCTGTTATAAACCCGTGCTGTCTTGGATCATGTGCTCCTATGGATTCCAGGTGTTGCACTGTCCTTTCCTTAAGGAGAGCCTCCATAATCTTGCCCACTACTGAGGTAAGACTGACTGGTCTGTAGTTCCCTGCCTCCTCCCTGCTACCACTCTTGTGGAGTGGGATCACATGAGCCCTTCTCCAGTTTTCTGGGACCTCTCCTGTGCTCAGAGTCTCACTAAACAGTTCTGCTAATGGCTCTGCTAGTTCCATCCTTAGCTCTTTTAGTACCCTGGGATGTATGCCATCAGGTCTTATTGCCTTGTCCACCCTGAGCTTATCGAGCTCTTCTAGGACCCTTTTTTTTGAGAAGGGACTTGTGTACACCTCCCTCCCCCGTGTCCATGGTGTGAAGCTGTGGGCCCTGCCCTACTTTCTCCTCAGTAAATACTGAGCATAAGTATCTATTTAGGATAGATGTTTTTTCTTGGTCCTCCTCCACACACTGCCCCTTATCCCCTTTGATCTTAGCAATTCCCCCTCTGGACTTTCTCCTTTCACTAATGCATCTATAGGAAGTCTTGTCACCTTCTTTTACTGTTCATGCTAGTGTTTCCTCGGTTTGGGTCTCTGCCTGCCTTACTGCCTTCCCTGCTTCCCTTAGGGAAGTTTAGTATGCAACCCTATCTTCGTCTCACTGCATTCCCTTATATTTCCTGAAGGCCAACCTTTTGGCTCTGATCTTTTCTGCTACTGTTTTTGAGAAACAAAGTGGTTTCCTCCTTCTTTTGTTCTTATTCTTCTCCCTAACACAATGGGATATTGCTTCAAGTATTGCATCCTTAATGCTTGCCCACTATGCCTGTACCCCCTTATCTGTATTTCTTCTCGCCAGGGCTAGCTTAACTCTGTTGGCCATCTTATCAAAGTCAGCTCCTCTGAAGTCCCATATTTTTGCCTTGGAATGGAATGATTTAGTTCTAGTGGCCAAATTGAACCATACAATGTGATGGTCACTGGCCCCCAGGTGACCTTCTACCTGGAGATCTGTGATCCATTCCCCGTTAGTCAGTACTAGATCTAGGATAGCCCTGTCTCTCGTGGGTTGTTACATACTAACATACTATTTGCCAGCAGATTAGGCCTTATGGTCTATCAAGTCTGCTCGAACCTAGATCCTTAGTTGGGTGCCGAGACCCTCCCATCCCTTGTGCTCCAGAAACCCCTATCATCCATCCCCACCCCCCCGGGACAGGCCATCATCTGATACATCCACTTTCTGTGTCTGTCCCACCCTCTCTTAAAGCCCTCCACTGTGGATCTCTGAACCAGCTCACCAGGCAGAGCATTCCAAGGGTCCACCACCCTCTCAGTGAAAACCTCCTCCTCTTTTCCCCCTCACCTTCCACCTTCCAACTTCAAACCATGCCCTCTGGTGATGCCTCCCTGCTTTAGTCTAAAGATCCCTCCATGTTTACCCTATTTATTCTCTTGAGGTACTTGAAGACCTCAATCATGTCCCCTGTCTCTCCTCTCCTCAATGAAAACAGGCAGAGCTCCTCAAGTCTGTCCTCGTAAGTCAAATCCCTAGCCCTCGTATCATCTTTGTTGCCCTCCTCTGTACCCTCTCCAGGAGCTGTATGTCCCTCTTCAGTGTGGTCTCCAGTACTGTACACAGTACTCAAGGTGTGGTCTAACCAGTCCATTGTACAGCCATAGAATCACTTCCTTGCTCCTAGAGGTGATCCTCTCATGGCGCATCCCAACATCCTGTTTGCCTTGCTAGCTGCTCTCCTGCACTGCTCAGAGTTATTCATACATGTATCCACCATGACCCCTAGGTCTTTTCCCTGTTGAGGCTTCCAGCACTCCCTCCCAGGGTGTACCTGTGTTTAGGGTTTCCCCGACCAAGATGCAACACCTTGCACTTGGTGATATTGAAATTAATTTCCATGTGTGAGCCCAGCTTCCAGGGTGTCCAGGTCCCCTTGCAGGGCCAACCTCCCTCTTCTCCCTCAACTACTGCTCCCATCTTGGAGTCATCCATAAGAGACTCATTTCACCCTATACCATCCCTGATGTCCGATATGTATGCATTAAACAGGATTGGACCCAGGACCCGAGCCCTTGTGGTACCCCCACAACCTCTGTAGGGTTCTGAGAGCTCCCCACAGACCACTACTCTCTGAGTGCGCCCAGCTATCCAGTTTTCAATCCATCTGACCATCAAAGGCCTACTCCTAACCCCATCAGTTTCTCCACCAGACCATTGTGGGACAGAGTCAAACGCCTTGCTGAAGTCCAAGAATAATACATCCACAGGCTTACCCTGTCCAGTTCTGATGTTACCCATTCATAGAACTCCACAAGGTTGGTTTGACATGATCTACCTGGCACAAACCCATGCTGCCGACTATCCAGACCTCCACCTCCCCCAAGTAAACCCCAATCGTTCCTTTAGTATACTCCATTAATTTTCCCACCACGAGGTTAAACTGATGGGTCTATAGTTTCCTGGTACTCTCTTCGACCCCCTTATGGATTGGTACCACATGTGCCTCTCGCTAATCCCTAGGTACCCTCCTGTCTCAAGTGACCTGTTGAAAGCTCCGCCAGGGGTGCAGCCAGTATGTCCGCCAATTCCCATAGTACTCTAGGATGAATGCCATCCGGCCCAGGAGATTTGTCTTTCTTTAGGGCCTTGAGGGCAAACCACACCCTTTGGTGGGATGGCATCATCCGTCCCCTCCACCTTACTGGTCTTTTTATCCTTATCCAGATGTGACACCCCTGGGGTACCTTTCCCTCCCTTTTGCTCCATTTCTGTTGCTCCCCTGATCCCACTCCCTGCCGCTTCTATCCCCTTTGTGCCTTGCTTTGTAGATATCCCATCCCCCTCCCTAGTGAACACAGAGGCAAAGTACTCGTTAAATACCTCTGCCTGATCCCTCGCCTCTTCCACCCACCCTCCTTCTGATCTCAATCTGCTGAGATGGCCCTTAGTTTTTCTCCACTCCCCAATGTACCGGAAGAACCCCTTTTCCCCTCCATGTATCCCCTGAGCCAGCCGTTGCTCTTTACTGGACTTTGCTCCCCTCACCATACGGGTGACTTTTCTAGATGCAAGCTGGTACATTTCTTATCCCTATCCTCTTGTTGTTTTATATTTTTGTAAGTCGCCTTCTTTTTCTCTGACTGCTACCTGACCTCACTGGACCACCAGCATGGTTTATGTGACCTTGCTCCTTACTTTCAACTCTAGCGCAGATCCTGACTGCCTCATGAAGTCCCCGCTTTATGACCTCCCATCTCCTTTCCACACTTGTCGTTGAGGTAATCCCTTCAAGTGATCCTTGAGAATATTTCCCATGCCCATAAAGTCTGCCCCTGAAGTCCCACTGCCAGTGTCCTAGATCTCACCCCCACTCCCCAATGCTTATTTGAAACCAGACAGTATTGTGGTCACTCCCAGTCAGGGGTCCTGTACAACCATGTCCCTTACCAGATCCCCATCTGCCAGAACCACATCCAGGACATGCCCCTCCCTTGTGGGCTCCATCACATGCTGTGTTAAGAACACATCCTGAAGCCATCCAGCAGCCTCTGCTCCTTGGCCACCTTAGAGGACATGGTTCCAGTTTGTACCTGGCATATTGTCCCCATCAACACCACTCCTTCCTTTTGGTCCACACTGGGCAATGATGTTGTCCAGCAAACCATCCTCTAGAACATCACTCATCCCAGGGGCCTATATGCTACTCCCAGCTTGACCTTATCTCCTGCTGGGGATCGTGAAGGTGACCCATAAAGCCCACGCTTCCTCTGCCTCTTCTACCATAGCAATTTCTATGTCATCTCTAATGAACATAGCCACTCCACCCCTCTGCCCTCCTTTCTATCCTTCCTAAGCATAGTGTACCGCATATTTAGGTCCCAGTCATGGTTTTTGTTGGCCCTCGCTTCCGTGACTGCCGCCACATCCACCCTCGAACAGCATGGCCTGAACCCTGGCAACTTGTTTCCCAAGCTCCTGGCATTTACTAACACTAACCCCACCCCTTATCCCTGATCCTTTGTCGAACCCACCCAGATTCCTTATACTTCCATCCTCCCCCTGCTCCTCCTGAAACCTCCACCTCCAGTCTGTTTCCCCCCCCTTGGGCTTGAAGGCTACTCCCCTCATCTGGAGGGGAGGGCTTCTGGTCAGCCCCTCCCTTATCCCTTCCCCCCCTTACAAGTTTAAACCCCACCTTTCTTGTATGTAGTCAGCGATTCCCTGTTTAAGGACTTCCTTCCCTAATGGGGCAAGATGAAACCTGTCCTTGGCATATAGTCCCTTATCCTCCCAAACTCCATTCCAGTTCCCTAACACCCCAACCCATTCTCTTCACCCCACTTCCTGAGCATTCATTAACCTCTGGAGCTTCATTTTTTTCTCCACTGAGGCCTTTGGTACTGGCAATATCTCCAAAAGGAAATGTTGCATCCATTATCCCGACAGACTCTGGCAAGTTCTTGGAACCTTGCTTGGATTTCATAATGCTATTTCCTCTAGATCATTAGTTCCCAAATGCACCAGGAAATCCGGTTTCCCTCCACAATCCCTAACCATTTCATACACCATGAACTTTGCTCTGTGCACTGTCAGCCCAGAGATACTCACTACCTTCACCTGGCTATGGCATCCATCCCCTGTCCCTCCCAATGGATACCCTTAATTATCGAGTCTCCCAGTAACAGAACCTTAACACCGCCATCATCCTTATGGTTACCTCCACTATGCCCTCTCAGCCCCCCCCCAACTTTATTCATGATCGCTATTTCATGGGAGTCTTCCTGCCTTATTAGAGACCCCCTTGTCACCCTCCCTTGCTATTTTGCCCACTTAACTCAAACCCCCTCTGAATAGGTGTCCCCTTTAACCCTCTCTTATCTGAACCATTTATCCTGGCCCTGATGGTTTCCCCTTCCCCTGCACCCCCATCCCCCCCCTTTGTAATAGTACCCCTGTCTCCAGAGGCTCTGTGGGTCCCTTAGCTAGGGGCCCCATCCTTGGTACTGACCTTCCTGCTGAAGGGGCCCTCTCCCACCTCCTTGTCTCCCAGTTTCTTCCAATCATGCTCTCCTCCCTCATGTCTGGAATATGTTGCATCTCCCCATTTGCTTAACATATATGTTTCCCTTCTCCTCTGGGACTATGTCTATCCTTTCCATAGCTGTTCTGTGATGCCCTCTGGGTATCTGCCTCCTCCCCGCCTCTGTATAAGTTTCCTCATTTCCACCAACCCCTTCCTCCCCTCTAGGATGCTTAGTATCTCAAATTTATTGTGACACTCTATGTCAGCCTCCATCAAGTAACTCGAGTTTCCCTGACTGCATCTCTAAACTGACCTCTTCTTCCTCTCTTGCACTGTTCACCTTAGGAGCTCCCTTCCCACAGTCTGCTGTTTTAGGCTTCCGCACAACAGCCCTCCTGACTCTTCCCTCCAGTCTCCTTGAATTCAGAATTTTCACCCTGCACGCTTCCCTTAGCATCAACTTCCCTATCTAAGGGTCCTCTGTCCCTAATATCCCCTTCTGCTTGCTGTAGCATAATGTCCTGTAATTTCAGAGCTGCTGCCCCAGCCTCCCTCAGCCCCACCCTTCTGCTGCCCATATCCACACCCTTATCCTTGGACACCCCCAGCTCCCACAGCTTACTCCTTAACAATATACCTCACTCCTGATACAAGATAGCTGTCTACAGAGTGGCAGCCTCCTCTCCAGGCCCAATTTAGAATTATTGCCATCCCACAGCCTGTGCAGCCTACAACCCTTCCGAAGATGCCTGCCATGGTGGAATATGGCCACCCTGATTATCCTCCTCTGTTTATAATAGCACACCCCCTTTTCTCAGTCCCTTTCCCTGGAGTACAGTTTCTCTCTATACTGACTGTAGTTATTTACAAACCCAATTTCAACCCCACCAACAAAGTTCCTAGTCTCACAAACACATACAGTCCAGTATGTGTTCAGTCCCACTAACAGTGTGTGTAAGCAGACACCAGGTACCGTATGATGTCACAGGCCCACCAACTCCTGTTGCTTCAAATTTCAGTCCCAAACAGAAATACTCAGCCCTTCAATCCCAACCCCCAGTGGCTTTTCAGTATTTAAGAAAGCCTACAAAACATTCTTACCAAACACCAGGCAAACAACACATTTAAATTACCTTCTAATTTTCCCTGCCAAACATCTATCCCCAAACCTACAATATCACAGCCCAAGTATCAGTTCAAATTCAAGGTAATAATTTTAACACACAGAACTAATTTCACTTACAAACTATTCAAATATTTCAGTTTAAAACAAAATATAACTCCTGGCCTCTTTTCTACCAACCTGTTGCTTAAGCTCCCAAGTGAACAATGAAAGCCACAGTAATTCCTGTTTAAAGACAAGTTAATTGCAGCTAATGCCCCCTCCCCAAACACCAGGCAAACAACACATTTAAATTACCTTCTAATTTTCCCTGCCAAACATCTATCCCCAAACCTACAATATCACAGCCCAAGTATCAGTTCAAATTCAAGGTAATAATTTTTAACACACAGAACTAATTTCACTTACAAACTAGTCAAATATTTCAGTTTAAAACAAAATATAACTCCTAGCCTCTTTTCTACCAACCTGTTGCTTAAGCTCCCAAGTGAACAATGAAAGCCACAGTAATTCCTGTTTAAAGACAAGTTAATTGCAGCTAATGTCCCCTCCCCCAAACACCAGGCAAACAACACATTTAAATTACCTTCTAATTTTCCCTGCCAAACATCTATCCCCAAACCTACAATATCACAGCCCAAGTATCAGTTCAAATTCAAGGTAATAATTTTTAACACACAGAACTAATTTCACTTACAAACTATTCAAATATTTCAGTTTAAAACAAAATATAACTCCTGGCCTCTTTTCTACCAACCTGTTGCTTAAGCTCCCAAGTGAACAATCAGTTGTATCAGTTGTTTGAGGCCCTCCCCCTGCAGGGAATCCACTGTGTGTTTAGTTCTGCTGGATGTTCCTGCTGGTACTGACCAGTCTGTATCTGGCATGTTGAAGTCTCCCATTATCAGAACCTCCCCTTTAGCTGTCACATTTTGTATATCTTCTAACAGTAATGTGTCTATGTCCTTCCCCTGGTCTGGAGGCCTGTAGAGAACCCCAGTTCATATGGCTGTCCCATTTCCTGTTTCCAGGGTGACCCACCGTTCTTCTGGCTCCTTATGTGTATTCTGAATTTCTGTAGCTTTGATATTTTCATTGACATAAAGGGCCACTCCTCCCCCCTTTTTGCATCTCGGTCTCTTCTGAACAGTACACAGCCAGGTACTGAAGTCTCCCAAGTGTGGTTACTGGTGAATCATGTCTCACTAATGGCTACTACGTCCAGTTTAGCCTCTGTCATTGTTGCCTGCAGGTCTGGGATATCATTTCCCAGACTGTGGGCATTTGTGCACATGATTTTCCATTGACCAGATTTTGGTGCGTTAGTTGTTGGGCGATGTCCAGCATTTCCCCTACGCATTGAATTTCCACTGTTTACTTATGAGCACATTTCCAGAAAACTATTGGATTTACAACAAGCTATTTGTGAGCTGTCACTCACTTCTCCATCTCTATGTCAGCACAACTGCACAGGAATGACTTCAAAAGCAGAGGATTATGGGGTACGGTCTCAAAGGCTGAGTTAGCTAAATGGTGCAGCTGGCAATCACCATTCTTGACTGAGTTCCACACAGCTGGCTCGGTAATACATAGAGAATAATGCCTGTGCAGGTGTGTGTTATGAGAATTTTTCACACACCTGAGGTGTGATAATCCTTAAACCTAGAGAAGTTTATGAGATTATCACACACCGATGGTATGTGAAAAATCCTCCTGCTCGCTCTACTCTACCTTACGTCTCCTGCATCTGGGTCCCTTTTCCTTCTTTTTCGCTGGACATCCCTAAAAACAGATGTTAGATACAAACAAAAAAACAAGCAAATCTGCAACAGAACTGCTGGTTCTCAACAGGGATCAGCTCACTTCCACAAAAGTAAACAAGTCCTGGCACCACAGACCACTCTGTTGAAGAAATACCAGCAGTGCTACTCTCCAACCCACTCGTTAAAGTCAACTGCCACATTTGCGGTCTGAGACAGACAGCTGAGGTTGAAAAAATCGTAATAACCCAGTGTGAAGTCACACCGGGTTATTACGACTTTTGAAAACTTTCTCAATCGAGTTGATATAGCGGGTCACCGGTTATTATGTTACTGTCAAACCTAAGTATCTATGTTTTTTTTTTTTTAGTTATGAGTTTTTCTCTCCCCACTGCCGGCTATCTCAGGAGGGCATCCCCAGCCCCGACCCCCGGTGTCTACCAGCCGATGCTGACCTGACCCCAGGGCTTGCCCCCCCCGGCGGGGTCAGCGGGGGGGTCCCCAACTCCTCCACTGAAATCTGGATATAGTTGGCCAGCACCGTGGCTAGCCGGGGGTGGAGCCTGCGAGGCGCCCTCCGCCATCCTGCACAGCAGTCCATTTTCCTCCAGTTTTTCTCCCCAGGAGTTGGCACCGTGCAATGTCGCCAGCAGAGGGGGGCGTGCATGCTTCCGGATGTGCTTCCTCCAGGTGTCTGGTCAGACTCCTCCCAGCTTGTGGTACGGCGCCCTGTCCTCCAGCCTCCGCCGGGGGGCGAGCAAGCGCCGAACATCAGGAACCTCCCCCAGAGAAGGAGAGCAGTCCATCGGACGCTCAATCCTTCTCCTCCTCCTCTTCCGACCCCCAACAGCCCGTGCTTGTTCCCGAACACGGGTCGCCGGCATAGCGCGCGGTAAGGCGCTAGCGCCTCAACGCCACCGGGCTGGCTACCTAAGTATCTATGTTGATCAGCAGTGTTACAGCTACACGCAAATCATTATATATAGTATCATGCAGTCAGGTACCAGTACCACAAGAGAGGGAAAAAAAAACAACTTACCAGTTCTAAACGTAGTATCAGTAACTGAGCTGCCGTCCCTACAGAATGTTTTGACCTGATTATACCTTTAGTGCTGGACTATTAATTCTCACACTGATACACCACATGCATCTCCTCCCCAGCCTAAAGTCCAATTCCAGAGCAGAAAACGTGCTTCACCCCACAAACTAATGATGATCAAACACTGCTGCCATTTTACCTTTCCCTTCACCCCATCTTACAACACTTCCCTAAGTAATGTGTCAGTCAGCAGTGACCTTAATTGAACAATTTCAGTAAACAAACAAAAAAGATCAGAATAGTGCACCAACACATTACAAGAAATATGTACGTGGCTGCAGCAACAAGGCTCTGGTATGTAACTTTTTATTCTTAATACGTTGAAGATATGGAACATAACTTTTTTTTTTTTCTTCTATCTTACTTCTGTTTTTCCTCCTTCAGCAGGGCGGCCCCACGATCTCCGGCCCAGCATCCCCGGACCCGATGATGGCATTACCAAGCCATACAAACCCGCTCCCCAGTGGGCGGCCGCTGCTCGCTCTTGCACCCACTGGGTGCTCCTTCAGGTCTCTCTGGGGTGCAAGGTGCGGCCATCGGATGCGAAGATCGCCTCTGCATTTTCCATTTTTTCTCCTATGGAGAGCCGGACGTACAATGACGTCCTGAGCACGTAGTGCCAACGCCCGCCGCGCTCCCCCCCCACTTTGGCATGTCACTGTAGTGCGGCTGGCCTCCGCCAGTTGCCGCTGCAAGGCGATGCAAGCCTCACTACCTACCCCAGAGAGAGGAGAGCAGTCGTCAGACGCTCAATCCTCCCTCTCCCCTGCCAGACCCCCACGGCCCAAGTCCGTTCCCAAACCCGGGTCACCGGCGTGGCGCAAGGTGTGGCGTCCAGTGCTTCAACCCTCAGCACCACCGGGCCGATAACATTTTTCTTGAAGGGAATATGTACTTGACTTTAGAGTTTATATTACAGTTGGAAATAAGGGAATTTTGAATGCGTAATCCGTTTAATTTCCCTACTGTATAGAATATTGTTCAATAAAAGTTATATTTATAAACACAAAAAATAATTTCCAAACTGAACTACATCTTCTGTTTACACAGATTTTTAAAGGTCCTTTGTTGATGCTGCCTTTTACCCTCTCGATGCTCTCACTTTTTAATTATCAGTCGGCTCTGGAACCTTGTGATATCAGGTGAATGGAAACGCTGAGCATAACTTTCACTGTAGGCTTCTTCAGTCTAGACTGATGTCACCAGTGGCGGCTCTACACCAGGGCCCGCCAGGGCACGTGCCCTGGTAAAAAAATGCTGTGCCCCAGTTGGTGCCCCATATGGTGCAGAGATTCCCCCATAGTAACAATATATAAGTGCCCTGGCTACCATCTGTTGTGCCCCGGTAACCATTTGTGGCTAGAGCCGCAGCTGGATGTCACTGCAGTAGGTTCTGGGCCTTACAGGTAATTAAGAAAATGAGTATCAGGTGGACAATTCAAAGCAACATTTGCAAGTGACCCTAAAAAAAGGGGACAACACAATAATATTTCAGTACGGTAGGGGGTTCAAACAGAATGAAAGAAAGGTTTATGTTCCCATCTGTATAAGCAAGGTCCTCAAACAGGTTGATTGAATTTGTATTAGCAAGGTGTTTTTTTGTGAGATTTGTCTACACATAGATGATCATGTAGCATAAAGAAGTCAAATGCATGTAATGTGTTTTATAATGTCTTGAACTTCAACCTCCCCCTTTTTAGGAGTTGGTTGCAACTGTGCTTTTAACTGAGCTGTGAAGTGTCTGGAGAAACACGACACCATACTTGACAGGAGTTTTCCATCTCTAATTCTGTTCCTAAAAACATATGAGATTATTTATACAATAGGGGTGGAGATAAATGGAGTGTAATAAATCCATTTATCTGGGTACTGTGTGTATAAATTTAATTTATACACACAGTTAATCATTTAAAGAGCAACTATCTAGGTCCCTGGCCCGAGAAGCACAACTAAAGCTTACCTGGGCAGTAAACAGTGAATGGGTGCTATTTTTAAAGTTAAATTTATGTTGTTTTAGATGGCCGTTTGGAATAAATCATGGCCAACGCTTAACTAACAAGGTCCTTGCTAGTTAAGCGGTGGCCATGATTTGTACCAAACAGCCATCTAAACAACATAAATTTAACTTTAAAAACAGCCTCCATTTATTTCTATGGAAGCACACCCCCACGCTCTACAAATCATGAGATCATAAAACCTGTGCACGTGGGAGCGGATCGTGGACTGAAGTGCTATCAGGAAATGGAAGGGATCAGCGTGGCTCAGCTCTACGGCGCCAAAATACGAATCCCTTCCTTTCTAAAATAGGGGCTATTAAAAAATAAAAATATGGGCATCCTAGGACTTTTGCCCAGGTAAACTTTAGTTATGCTTCTTGAGGGGAATCATCAAAAAGCCTGAGAAAGCTGCTCTTTAAACACACAGTTTCTACGTCACAAGTTGCCCCCCTCCCCCGGACTTTTTCCAGCAGTTTCACTTTTTTCTAGCATCCCTAGACATCCATCTTGCCTCTGTCTCCCACCACACAGTACCACCATCTCTATATACGGCACACTTTACATAAGGGGAACACAGAAAGCACTCCTTACTTTCACCCTAAAACAACCGCTGCTGCTTTTCTCCAGTTTCTTTTCAAAATGCTCCTTTCAATACAACTATGTGCTCCCAGTGCTCGCTCCTCCTCTCACCTTAAATCTTGGATTGCTGCTCTCTTTTTCTGCTCCTCTGCAAAGTGCCCTCTTGTTCCCCACTCTTCTCCGATCCTCCAGTCCAAATTCTCATCCACAAAAAAAAAAAAATACTTTTTAAAACAAAAACAAAACAACAGACAACAAAAACAGTTCCTCTCTCACTGTCACACAAGCTGTCAGCCTGGATCTCTTGCAAAACTCAGACACCATCTTCTCCGAGATTTTTTCACTCACCTACTACAACCACTAATGAGCTGTTATGTCGGGTAATGTCAAAATGCTGCCTGCATGGCAACAGCCATGACAAAAGTACATACCAGAAGCAGAGCAGCTCATTTTCAAAAAGTAAACCCCTAAACTCAAAAAAAAAAAAAAAAAAAATATATAAAGACGGCACACTTTAAAAGAAAAATGAATTCCCACACATGCTGTATGCCTACTGCATAAATGAAATATGCGGGGGTTGGCTATGTGATACATCATTTATCTGTTGTAGTTACCATTGGCCTCTTGTAACCATCACTTGTGGCTCCACCACTCATGAGGTTACTTGAGGTCAATGGCAACTACAGCAGATAACTGTTGTATCACACAGCCGACCCCCGCATATCCCTTATATGTGTGTTCACATACCCAAAGAACAGAGTTCAAGTTCTAGAACCTTACCTATACGTTCTTCAATAAGTACAGTAAAAAAATCATTTACTGTACAATATAAGTGGATAGACCTTTACAACGTGTCTTATTTTGGTCATTTTTTCAAATAATATAATCTTATTAATTTTATACAGCTGCGTATGGAAGTGAATTTCCAGTGGCATAACCATTTGTTATCAAGCCGAGACAGTGGGGTGGGCTTCGTTAGGGTTCTGTACACAAACTTTGAATTTCCAGAGTCACTGCATTGCAAATGTTTATGCTATCACCATTAGTTCATTACTTACAGCACACCCAGGTAAGGAATATACATTATAGTAAAACAAATACACCCACACCCAATGAAATATGCATGTAATGCTATCTGGAGGTTCTGCAGGCAAAATATAAATCACTTAACCCTTCAGTGTCATGGTTTATACTCTCACCTCCAACCCACAACCTCTCTCATACCCCCTTTCTCCTGCAGCAATCCTACCTGCACTGTGCTCTCTAAAGCACTCCAAGGGGCACAGCCCTTATGAGCTGGATCACAAACTCTTGCATTTAATACTCCTGAAACTGCTATCCTTATTGCCTTTCTTAACCTCACTTCTGAACGGTTCCCCAAACATAAAAGCAAGACAAAGTCATCAGCCTCTGCAAAGGAAAGGGGGGACGCCTCCTCTCCAAGGAACTACTTACTGCTCTCTCTCTCTCCTCCGGACACTGGCTGAAGTGCAAGAACAAATTTGTGTCCGAGCTCTCCTCCTTATTGAACTGCTCTTCTTTCCCTTCTCACTTCCAGTTTGGCTTTTGCAAACCTAGTACGCTGTCTTTTCCCTACTACAGTTCACTGATCCAGTCTTCAAAGGGATGGATCAGGGCCACATCATTTCTGCCATCTCTGTGAACCTTGCTAAGGCCTTCAGCATTATGCCTCCCCGCCCCCAATATTTGTTGGTAATCTGATGCAGGCTGTACTTTCCGCCCCTGCAGTCAGCTGATCTGATTCCTACCACTCAGATTAGCACAGTCTGTCCAGCTTCTTGACACAGACTCCTTTCCTGGTGTCCCCCTGTTGCTCCATTCTGGGTCCTATCCTATTTTCTATCTCCCTGAATACTCTCAACACTATCTGTGTATTCCGAAGTTTGTTCCTCTCAAACCACATCTCAGCTTTCATGACTCGAGATGGCACTCAACTTGAAGAAGTCCCTCACTTCAAGTACTGCACTTCTGTGTGTTGCTGGATCAAAACTAGGGAGGCCCACCTGCATTCCAGGACTTTGCATGGACAATCTGTACTGAAACACAGAAACACAGAAAATGACAGCAGAAAAATGTAGGTTACTCACTTGCAACTCTCCCGGGTCATGCCTGGAAATAAGACAGTTCTGTCTAGTGCACTTACCCGATTACCAAAACCCAAAAAATAAACAGCAGTTCTACGAGTGGTATACAGTTCACATCCACACTCTGGCAGTTCCACTGGAAGTGCTAATTGGTTGGACATCTTTAAGCTACGCTCCTCCCACCACCCAGCCAATATATCCTCCAGTTCCCCCTGTGATGTCAGACCTTTGCATGCTGGAAGCAGGGATCTGTGTGCCATTTGCCAAGGAATGCCAGGTGGGTTGTCTGGATGTGAACTGTATACCACTCCTTACAGGTGAATAACCCATATTTCTTAGGGCATAGATACAGATCACTATCCACACTCTGGCAGACTTGTAGCTGTTCTCCGGGAGTAGTGAGCAAGGTGCACACCCCTATTTGGTGAAGAGAGATTATAGAACCAAGGTCCAATAAGCAGCACCCTGATGTGACTCAAGGTCAATGCTGTAATGGCAGATGAAGGTGTGTGCTTTCCTCCAGGTAGCAGTCATACAGATTCCCTGTACTGGGAAGTCTCTGGAGGCAGCAGTATGTCTGATAGAAAGAGTTCTAAAATCCCTGGGAGGCTCCCTACCAACCAACCTATGGCAGAGTTCAATGCAGGATATTATCCACCTGCCAATCGTCTGCTTTGTTGCAAGTCTGCCAGGCGTGATTTCAGAGTATGTACAAACAGCTGGTGAGCCTCATCCCGAGGTGAGAGCACCCTCTGCAGGTTCAGAGTATAAAGCCTGTGATCGGCCTTGGAGGTCAGGTCAGTAAAGTATACCAGTAAGTTAATCACCTGGTTAAGGTGAAACTCTACTATGACCTTCAGAAGGAACTTTGGGACTTCCGGTGACGTCATGCCCCTGAATGCAGCCTGAATCAGGAGGCTCCATCGAGACTAACCTCCTAAAACTGCTTTTTACTTCCAAATTTCTATAGAAAACTACAGCAGGAGGTACAACAATGCCTAAAAAGAACAATCGTGGGAAAAACAGACCACCAGATCTACCAGATGCTGCAGGATTGCATGAGGATGGGTCGGACAGCGAGGGCTCACAGGCCTCAACAGGCTCCCCGGCCAACAGCCAGATCCCCACTGACACCCTCCAGAGGCAAATGGTCCAAATGCTAACGAAGCTTAGGAAATTTCGTAAAGAGATGCAATCTACGGTAACAGCCTTCCGCACAGATATAAATAAAATGGAAAAACGCCAGGAATTAATCGAAAACCAGGCTCAGGAGGTGGACCAAAGCGTTACAGAAACTGAAAGGGCTATAGTACAGTTACATCACACCATCAAAACCCTACAGGACAGAGTGAAGGACGCAGAGAGCAGAAACTACCAAAATAACGTTCGGATTTCGGGTGTCCTGGATGGAGCCGAAGGTTCAGATATGCTGAAATTCATTCAGACCATGCTCTACGAATTGTTAACCCTCCCAAGCTCCATATCCTTGGAAACTGACAGAGCCCATCGCACCCTGCGTCCTAGGCCACCCCCGGGAGCATGCCTGTGAACTAACCTTGTGCGATTCTTGCGCTATCAAGATAAAGAGAGCGTCCTTCATACAGCATGGAAAGCAGGCTCAGTTTTGTACTCAGGGGACAGAATATACTTTGAAAATGATTACTCACCAGAGATAATGGCCAGGCGGAAGGCCTATATAACAATCCTCCGAGCCTTAAAAACAAAGGGGATCAGATTCAGGACCTCATACCCTGCAAAACTGACTGTCTACTTTAAGGAGGGTCCCATCACCTTTGAGAACCCAGCCGGGGCGCTACAGGAGCTAAGGAGCAGGAAGATCGAGATCCAGCAACAGCGACTCTCTTCAGGGATTTCCATTGCAGCAAAGCTCTCCCAAATAGTGTGGAACAGCGGACAAAGAGAGGCCAGGCGGTGGCATGGAGTGGAGTCGAAACAAAATATTGTCGAGGCCTTGAAGGCCAGGCACCCACAGTTGGAAGATGGTTGAGCTGAGGAGCGTGGAGCGAATGGCTGAAAGCTGCAAGACGACGCTACAATTCTGAAGGATGGCCCCGAAAGTGACTCTTGGGTATGGCTGAGCGTGTGGCTCAGGACTGGGACAAAGGTTTAAGTGTTTTGACTGGGGATTTGGGGGGGTGGTACACTATACAGTGAAGCCACTCCATGAAGTGCTTTGGGGGGGGGCTAGCACCACCTATTCCAGATATGGTGGCCCTCTGGACTGTGGGCCCTTTGCCCCTGCCTCTCCTCCAACGACGCCGCCCGCTCCCCCGGGGGTGGGGATTCCCTTTCCCCCTTTTCTCTTCTTTTCTCGACTTGTGATTGGTGATAGGCCTGATTCGATCTATGGACCTGTGGGCCCGGGGAATGGGTTGGATCTTCCCCTCAGAGGCACCTGCGAACAATATAAATTTAGTCCTGGGACTCTTCCTGGCCTTGTTTGACGGCGACTGGACTGCTGTGACGAGCCGAAGGTGACTGGGGAGGCGGGAACTACGCCAAGCTCGCTATGCTGGGGGATTGCGACACATAATCCCATGGTGTGCGCATGAACTGCAGCTCTCCCTTTCCTGTAGTCATCTATGCTGGTGGGAGTTACTCCAGGCGCTGCATAGGACACACACACCTCTTGGGATGTTGGACAGTTCCCGGTCACCTCGAACCTTTGGCACTGGGAGGCTGTCCTCACCCTCCCCTCGTTTACTGGCGCAGTGTGATCCAGAACTCCCCCCCTCTGGTTGTTATGGCAGGCATCCGTGGGCCCATTAGGAGGAGGACCATGTATCAGCTGAGTGCGGGGATTCGGAAGGAGATGTCCGAATTGTTTTGAGGGCCTTTTGGGGGCCTATTTCCTCACGCTGAGCCTCTCACCCGCACTGGGCCTTTGAGCCTCCCCCTGGGTGCTCCCTCTGATCTCCCTCATCCTCATCAACCCCTGCACAGATCTGTCATCGATTACTGATCAGGAATAATTGAAGACCGCATAGCACCACAAATGCGCGGTCAAAGGAATTACACCACCACAGGAGGTCTCGACAGACCTATGCAAGACATCCCACTAACCCTTACCCCTTTCCCTTAATGGGCACTATATGTGTCCAGAGGCATCTCATTGGGAGATGAAGCCTCATAGTGAGGATCGCTCCTTACTTCAGAAACTGGAACAGATTCTCAATCCTGGAAGTACTGTTTTTTCAACCCCTGTGCTGAGTACCCAGTTGGACTCTTCACAGATCAGGTTGTTTGTGGTTATTTGTATTGTGTTTAAATGTTAATTGTTATTTGCAATGCGTTTATCACTGTATGGTTCAAAAGACAGGTACACTACTAAAGGAATTAATTGATAACCAAAAAAGTGTGTACGGGGTGCCCCCCCAAGAATGCGGAAATCAGTAAGGGTAAATATGGCTAACCCCAGTGTAAAACTGCTCTCCCAAAACATCAATGGGTTAACTTCTCCTATTAAGCGTTCACGAGTTTTATCATACTTATGTAAGAGTAAAGCTGACCTAATCTACCTCCAGGAGATGCACTTGAATGCTGCGGAGCATCTTAAGCTGGCTAAACTGTGTCAGGGTACTCTGTACAGCTCTTCTTGTGGGTGGGGCAGACGGCGTGGCGTGGCTATAATTGTACCAGTGGGGACTCCTTTTCAGCATGAGCACACCTTGGAGGACCCAGAGGGCAGGCTGGTATTGATCCAGGGCACGCTCAATGGAGTGGAAGTCACTTTGGCTAATGTGTATGCCCCCCCTGAGCTTCCTGTCTCTCAACTGAAAGCCCTGCTGGATAGAGTTGTGCAGAATACAAAAGGCGGCCTCCTACTTGCAAGAGATTTTAACCTGGCACAGGACCCCCTTCTGGACTCCTCTAACCCGAGAGCAACAAAGCAAACGCCAGCACAAACATTTTTTAAAAGGTTTACGGCCGAGGTGGGGTGGGTCGACGTCTGGAGACATTTACATCCACATACTAGAAATTATTCCCATTACTCTGTGGTCCACAGGACATATTCACGCATAGACCAGACTTACACGCAGCTTGAAAATCTGGGTCGGCTAACGAATGCCCAATTAGGGGATATCATCCTCTCTGACCATGTCCCCCTGATATCTGCGTGGGAGATGGGCCTTCAAATTAAAAATACCAGATGGAGGCTTAACCTGTATTATCTGTGCTCTGAACAATTCCAGTTGTTTCTCTCAGATAAACTAACAGAAATTCATGAGCATAACCCCCCCGGATGAAGTCTCCCCAGCAATACACTGGGACACAGTAAAAGTGGTGCTTAGAGGTCACATTATTCAACACACTATGGTGCTGAACAGAAGACGTAGGGAGCACAGCGCTAGGTTAGAAGAGACACTCCACTTCTTGCAAATGGCACATAAAGTGGGGACTCCTCGGTCCTGCCACAGATTCAGGAAATAAAAGCAGAGATTGACCGCTTAGTATTACAACAAACTGAGATTACGCTAACTTTCCTGAAGCAGAGGTACTATGAAGTGGGGCCCAGATCAACTAGACTACTGGCTTACCAGGTGCGGAAGCAGAAGAAGGCTTCAGCGATCACCACCCTCAGGCACCCATCGGGTGGTCAGCCCCTTACTAATTTGCATGACATCACAAATGCGTTCACTGAATATTGCTCCACACTCTGTACTCCTAAGCATACACCTGGACCGCAGTCTACTTCAGACTATCTACAAGGGATAACTCTTCCCCGACTCTCAGTAGACCAGGGTGAGGCACTGACCTCCCCTATAACCGAACATGAGCTTACAGCTGCGATTTCCACATCAAAATCCATCAAGGCTCCTGGTCTGGATGGTTATGGGAGTGAGTTCTATAAAGCCATGAAACAGCAGGTCTCCCCTGAACTTCTCACCTTATTTAATGCAATTATGGAGGGCAAGCCCCCTCCTCCATCCTGGTCCTATGCAACTATTTCGGTAATTCCGGAGCCAGGAAAGAACCCACAGCTATGCAGTTCTTACAGATCAATTTCAGTCCTGAATGCAGACTATAAGCTATTTATGCATATTTTAGCTCAACGCCTAGACCAAGTCATGCCACAGTTGATTGACCTAGACCAGACTGTGGCTTTGTGAGCTGCTTCACAACAGATAATATTGACTTACATCTACATCCATAAATGCAGACTATGAAGACACCCCTCGGTATGTGATTAGTCTGGATGCTGAAAGGCATTTGATAGGGTCTCCTGGGCCTTCTTGTATAAAGTCTTGGAGAAACTAGGCCTCCCCGGTCCTCTGATCGCAGTCCTACAGAATGTCTACGCATCACCTCAGGCATGTGTCAGAGCAGGAGGTCATCACTCCGAGTACTTCCGCCTGAAAAGGGGGACCAGGTAGGGCTGCCCCCATCCACCCTCCTGTTTGCGGCCTATATTGAACCCCTAGCACAGTACAAAAGAGAGGCCAAGGACATCAGGGGTGTTGTGATAGGAGACACGGAACATCGAATAGCACTGTATGCGGACAATGTTTTACTGTACCTCTTAAATCCTGAAGAAACCCTCCCGATTATAAAATAAGCCCTGGACATGTTCGGTCAGGTCTCGGGATATAAACTGAATCTTGCAAAAACAGAGATTCTCTCCTTTCATTATACTCCCTCAGCATTTATCTGAAACGTCATACCAGGTCGGTGGAATCTGACTGAAATAAAATACCTTGGTGTATTTATATCCCAAACGAGTGAAGCAGCCTATAAAAACAACTATGGGCCCTTCCTATTACAGTTAAAGGCAGATTTGACTTCATGGGCTACTCTGCCCAGAGTCTCAGCAGAAGGATAGACTTAATTTGCATGATCACCCTACCCAGAGCCCTATATTTATTCCAGAATATTCCCAGTTTTATATCTAAGAGGATCTTCGAGACCGGGAACCGCCTTATCTGACAGTTTATTTGGGCAGGACAGAGACCCCGGGTCCGGCTGAAAGTACTTATCCTTCCACGACGGGAGGGAGGGTTGTCTCTCCCAGACCTGCAGTTATACTACTTTGCCACTAATCTAACCCACTTAATGGCCAGGCAGAATAAGACAACCATACCGCACTGGCTACAAATAGAGAAAACCCTCTCCCCTGATAGGGGCTATTTCCAGTCCTTATACAGCCCCAGGGCGGGGCCGGTGTTCCCAGCCTCCCCAAACCCATGGTTTAGGCACAGTGGAAGAATCTGGCAAACCATTAGAAAAACCCACTAGCTGACCCCATTTTTAGCATTGCTCTGCCCGATCTCTAACCTGGACGATTTTAGAAACACAGAAACAGACTTTGACGGCAGATAAGGACCGCTTGGCCCACCTAGTCTGCCCATTTCCCTACCTACAGGATAAGCCGCAGATCCTAGTTAACCAACAGCCTATTTCTTCCTACCCCCCACAAGAATTGCCTTATGTCTGTCCCATGCATTCTTGAATTCTCCCACAGTTTTAGACCCCACAACCTCCTCAGGAAGGCTGTTCCATGCATCTACTACCCTATCTGTGAAAAAATACTTCCTCACATTGCCCCTGAACTGCCCCTCCTCTATCTTTAAATTGTGTCCCCTTGTTCTTGCATGTCTCTTTTTCTGAAAGATGCTACCCTCTTGGACTCTGTTGATTCCACTGAGGTACTTAAAAGTTTCTATCATGTCCCCCCTCTCCCTCCTTTTTTCAAGGGTATACATATTAAGCTCCTTTAGTCTCTCCTCGTATGGCTTCTCTTGCAGACCCTGCACCATTTTAGTTGCCCTCCTCTGGACTGCCTCTATCCTGTCTATGTCCTTGCAGAGATGGGGTCTCCAGAACTGGACGCAGTACTCCAGATGGGGTCTCACCAACTGTCTGTACAGAGGGATAACAACTTCCTGTTTTCTGCTGGTGATGC
This sequence comes from Neoceratodus forsteri, assembly GCA_016271365.2. NCBI lineage: Eukaryota > Metazoa > Chordata > Ceratodontiformes > Ceratodontidae > Neoceratodus > Neoceratodus forsteri. The sequence continues at coordinate 1,631,518,631 of CM057453.1, forward strand.
CTCTCCCTATGCATCCCAGTATACCCTCAGCCTTCCCTACTGCCTTCTCACATTGCTTGCTAACCTTAAGGTCATCTGATATGATTACCCCCAGGTCCCTTTCCTTTTTCGTTGTTGTTACTACCTCCCCCCATTGTGTAATCTTCCTCTGGGTTTTTGTTTGCCAGATGCATTATTTTGAGCTTCTTTGCATTGAATCCTAGCTGCCATACTTTCGACCATTCTTCCAACCTTGCCAAGTCCCTTCTCATTCTTTCCATGCCTCCTTGTGTATCAACCCTGTTGCAGATCTTTGTGTCATCTGCAAAGAGGCATACTTTTCCTTCCAGTCCCTCTGCAATGTCACTTATAAAGACATTAGAAAGGACTGGACCCAGTACTGAACCCTGTGGTACCCCACTAGTAACCCCTCCTTCTTCAGAGTGGACTCCATTTACAATTACCTTCTGTGTCCTGTTGTCAAGCCAAAGTTTTACCCAGGCTACCACCCTGGGACCCACTCCCAGTCTGATTAATCTGACTCCCAAACAGACCTGACCATGGCTTTCAGGAGTGGGAGAGATATGGTTTGAGATATATCTTGCAAACAATCTCACAGGGGATACTCTGGACCTCTGAGTCCATACAGAGGCAATTCAGCTTCCCGCCCAGAAATTTTTATAGATACTTACAGTTACGGCATTTTTCTCAGGACCAGCCAATGGCGATTCGTATTCCTGGTAGATACCCCCCATTGCTGGACACCCAGCTCTATCTTAATATGAACCCGGAGAGCTCACACTTGATATCAGCCTATTATCGAGCACTGAACACCCAAGGGAAAACATATACAGATAACATACACCTACAATGGCAAGATGAGATAGGCAGCCCCCTCACACAAGAAGACTGGCAGGCAGCACGTGAATATGCAGCCCGAGTTACCAGCTCACACCAATGGCATGTGTTTGCCTGGAAAAATCTTCTAAGATACTTCAGAACACCAGTAGTGAAAAGACATTACTCCCTCACTAACACCGCAGACTGCTGGTGACAATGTGGAGAGGTAAGGGCCAATCACACACATCACATGGTCATGTACACCCCTCACACCCTTTTTTAAACAACTGGAGGAACATCTGAGGGAGCTATTTGATCCCCAATTGCAACTAACAAAGGAAATGTACCTCTTCCTGAGACTCCCCAAGGAATACAGGGGTCCTAATACTAAATACCTCCTGCACCTGCTACTAACAGCAGCAAAGAAATCGATAACTAAACTCTGGCTGACTCCCAAGACACCTACAATACAAGAATGGTGGGTTATAACTTATAACCAAACAGATATATCAGTTAGAACGAATTATTCACCACTTAAACGTAAGAGAGGAGACTTTTACCGCCAGGCGGTCCCACTGGCTAATATACTATATGCTCAAGGACAAAACTTTCGTCCCATAATGGGCAACTAAGGAGCCTGGGAGTGACCACCCACTTTCTGAAAGGAGACGGGAGGGGGGAGACAACACCTCACCCCCTCAGGAGTGGTGAGCCACAGAAAGACGTTAGACTGTAACCCGGAAAGGGACACGTCCCGGGTGAGGGGGGGTTTGAACGTTTGAACATAGCAGTAGTATAAAAAGAGAGTATCTACATTTATGCTACAACAAGGACTACAACCCCTGATGTTGCTTAGGGCATTCTGTTCAGTATTAGCACTGGTTGTAGTTTAATGCAAAAGACTGGGATTAGGATTAACTGTTCTGGTTTGGCCCTCCCCTCTATGTAACCACTAAATTAACAACTTAGTTAACAGCTGCTAAATTATTACTGTACTGTACACATGAAATCACCTGTCACTGATCTGTTAAATTTATGTTTGTCTGTAAATAAGTTGAAAAAAAAAATAAAGATGTAATTTACAAAGAAGGAACTTTGGATGCTGGAAAGGACAATCCTGTCCTTGTGTAAAATCAGAAAAGGAGACTCCACCGAGAGAGCCTGGAGCTCACTGATCTTTCTGGCTGATGTAATGGCCACCAAGAAGGCCATCTTCCACAACATATGTGACATCTCACACCTGCACATAGGCTCAAATGGCTTGCCCATAAGCACAGCCAGCACCAGCAGCAGGTCCCATGGTGATGGGGGTTCATGCACCTGTGGGGGCAGGTGGTCAAGGCCCCTGAAATAGTCCCCAAGCACCCTCTCCTGGGCCACCATCAGCATATCAGCACACACCTGGTATGTAGCGATGGCTGTCAGGTGCACTGTGAGGGTCATCGCTGACACTCCCAACTGAGAGTGGGACCAAAGGTACTCCAGGATGCTCACCATAGGGCAAGCAAGGGGATCAAGCTCCTTGTCCTGGCGGAATCTCTTCCATTTAAAGACATAGCACTGAAACTTTAGCCGCTCAGGAACCAGGCCATGAGGTTCAGGGAATTAAGGTGTGGGTGAAGGACTTTTCCCTGCTGTCTGGTCAGCAGCTCCAGATGAGGAGGCAACTGCTACGGAGGTCTGCTGCTGAGGCTGAGGAGATCCAGGTACAAGAACGGTCTGGACCAGTCTGGAGCTATCAGGATTATCTGTGCCTCGTCCTTCCGTGCTTTGACCACCACCTTGTGGATCAAGGGGAAGGGAGGGAGGGAAGGCATACACGAGGCCTGGGGTCAAGGCCTTGCAAAGGCATCCCCCAACAGTGCCCTGGACTGTGAGGGGCAGGCACAAAAACAGTCTAAGCTTTCTGTTCTCCCAGGAGGCAAACAAGTTCCACCACAGGGGTGCCCTACTAGGAAAACAGGTGGTGTAACACCGCCCAATCCAGTGATCACTCATGCGACATCTCTCCCACCCAGCTGAAAGTGTCTGCCAACTGACTGTTCACTCTGGCAACATGGATCGACAGGAGATCTGTACCCAGGCTGCACATGAGGGTCCAGGTGCAGAATGCCTTCCAACACAGAGGAAGGGAGTGAGTTCCACTGTGCCTGTTTAGGCAAAACACGGTTGTGGTATTGTCCGTCTGGACCTGCACGACCTAACCCCTGACCAAAGGGGCAAATTCCATGACAACCAACTGCACTGGGTGGTGCTCCAGCAAGCTGATGTGGTAAGGTGACTCTCTGGGTGAACAGAGCCCGTAGGCTCTGTGGTCCATCAGGTGTGCTCCCCACCCAACCAGAGATGCATCCATTGTGAGCGTAATGGTTGGCTCTGGGCATACAAATGGGACTCCTTCCTCCAAGTGTTGAGGGACTAGTCATCACTGGATGGCATGCCACATTGGCTGGATTACTAAGATCAGCTGGTTCAGATAACCTAGGTGCTGGGACCACTGGTGGCCAAGCTCTCACTGTAGGTGGTGCATCCGCCAGCGTGCCCCACGGACCATGCTGGTGGTGGATGCCAAGTACACCAGCAGCCTGACGAAATTCCAGGCAGGGCACGAGTGCCCAACTTGAAATGATCGGACAAAGGAGGTAAGGTCCTGAGCTCAGACTGCAGTGAAACAGGCACTGGCCTGCAGGGAGTCAAGTTCTGCCTCGATGAACTTGATTACCTGCATGGGCATCAGTTCAGACTTATCTCGGTTCACCAGCAGGCCCAAATCTTTACAGGTTGGAAGACCAGATCCCTGGATCACTCCACAACCCCCTTGGACGGCCCTGCTATGAGCCAGTCACCTACACAGGGATACACCCTGATGCCACAGGAAGACTGCCACCACTGCCATGCACTTGGTGAGGACCCTGCGTATGGACAAGAAGCTGAAGGGTATGACCTAGAACTGATAGAGAACCCCTTGAATACGGACCCAAAGGTACTGCCAGTGTGACAGGCAGACAGGGATGTGGAAGAACACATCCTAGAGATCCAGGAAGCAGAACCACATGCCTTGCTCGAGTGACCATCGAGAACTTGTGCTTCTGCACAAACCAGTTCAGATCATGCAGATCCAGTAAGCGGCTCCAGTCCCCTATCTGTTTCAGGACTAGAAAGTACCTGGATATGTACCCAACTTCCCAGGGTGTCTGGGATACAGGCTATGGCTCCTTCTGGAAGGAGCAATGTCCTCCATTAGGGGTGGACATGTCCTGTGACACTGAGGACTCTTGAGGAGCATGGAGTCAGTAAGGCCTTGCAGTCAAGAGGCAACCCTCTGCCTACCGCCTCCAATACACAACTGTCTATAGCAATGACCGGAAAAGGTGGCCAGAAGTAGCGTAGCTCCCACTGGGAGCTGGGGCAGGGACTGGACAGGTGAGAGGATAATGCCTCCCAAGCCAGAGAGGGCACTGGCTGCTTGGGACAGAGTGGCACCACTTCCCCTACCCCAACCTCTTTTAGGCACCTGGCCACTAAACTTGGCCTTAGGGAGCCAAGCTTGGTATTGCCCTTTCTGCGGCTGCTGCCGAGGCTGCAGTGGCTGAAAGGGCCAATACTAGAAGGTCTTCTTTTTTAGGCTTCTGATCCTTAGGGTTCTTCTGGGATGAAACCACAGAATCCAGGGTGGCGCTGGACTTCTCTATCTTCGTGAGATGTCCTTCCACCCCAGTGCTGAAGAGGTCAGTGCCCTGAAAAGGGACATCAGTCACCTTATGATGAGTGTCTGCGGAAAAGGTGGAGAGCCTCAGCCGGGCAAAGGAAACCTTGTTCTAGCAGAAAATCAGATAAGGAAACTCCACCGAGAGCACCTGATCTTACTGATCCTTCTGGCTGACATGACGGCCACCAGGAAGGCAGTCATTCATGACAAATGTGACATCTCACATTTGTGCACAGGCTCTAACGGCTTGCCTGTGAACACTGCCAACACCAGCAGTAAGTCCACTGGAGGCAGAGGTTCACACACCAGAGAGAGCAAGTGATCCAGCCCTTTTATAAAGCACCCATCCACCTTCTCTAGGGCCACTGTCAGCATAAGAAGAAACAGAAAGATAAGTACTCCTTACAGGCAATATTCTTAGATTTTATTGTGCAAATGTGTATAACTATGCCAGATGCATATCACTCAAGCCCTGGTGCTTCAAGGTGTAGATCATCTCTTCTGCAGGGGGCTTACCAGCCCATGTCCAGTATGCAGAGGTGGCTAACAGGTGCACCTTAAGGGTCGTCATTCGCAGTCCCGAAAGAGACAGGGACCAAAGGTAGTCAAGGATGCTCATTATGGGGAAAGGTAAAGGGATCACACTCCTTACCCTGGCACCAGATCGAGAACCTCTTCTTCTTAAATGCATAGCATTTATGAGATGACTCCTCACAGGATGCTCCTGCTACTTAGAAACATAAAAACTGTCGGCAGACAAGGACCTCCAGACCCACTGAGTCTGCCCAAGTGTACACGGAGGATGTCTTCCAAAAGGCCCAGAGCCTGGAACTCAGGAACCAGGCTGAGAGGTGCAGGGACTGAAGGGCTGGGTTCAGGACCTTCCCCTGTTGTCTTGTAAGCAGGTAGGAGCAGAGAGGTGACCTCCATGGAGGTCTACTGCTTGGGCTGAGGAGACTGGGGTAACAGAACTGCTTAGGCCAGTCTGGAGCTATCAGGATCAACTGCACTTTGTCCTTCAGGGTCTTGATGACAACCTTGTGAACCAAGGGGAAGGGAAGGAAGGTATACAGAAGGCCCAAGGTCCAGGGCCTTGAGAAGGCATCTCACAACAGTGTCCTAAACTGTGTGTGTGTGTGGGGTGCAGGCACAGAACAGCCTCAGTTTTCTGTTCTCCCACAATGCACACAGATATACCAGAGGGGTTCCCCATGGGAAGAACAGGTGGTCTACCACCTTCCAAAGCAGGGCCCATTCGTGCAACATTTCATCTCTACAACCCAGCTGAGAGCATCTGCCAGCTGACTGTTTTCTCCCACAACATGAATCACCAGAAGATCTGCATCCAAGCTGCGCACAAGTGTCCAGGTGCAGAGAGCCTCCTGACACAACGGAATGGAGTGTGTCCCGCCATGCCTGTTCGTAGAAAATAGTGGTCATGTTGTCTGTCTGGACCTGAAAAACCTGATCCTGATTCAATGGAGCAAATCCCATCAGAGTCAAATGCAGTGCACAAAGCTTCAGCAGGCTGATGTTGTATTGGGACTCCCAAGATGACCAGAATCCGTGAGTTCTGTGGTCTCCTAGGTGTACTCCCCACCCTACTAGAGACACATCCATCATGAGAATGATGTAAGTTCCCTTCGAACAAATGGGATTCCCTCCTTCAGGTCTTGTGGGGTCAACTACCACTGGATGGCATCCAACACTGGCTGAGTCGCCATGACCGGCTGGTCCAGATGACCTAGGCATTTGGACCACTGCTGGCCCAGTTCCCACTGTAGGAGGCGCATTCTCCAGCAAGTTCAACAGATCACACTGATGGAAGATGCCAGGAAGCCCAGCAGCTGTCAGAAGTTCCAGGCAGGGTGCGAGTGCCCAACCTAGCCACCAGTCATCCAGGTAGGGATACATCCGGCCACCTTCGCACTGCAAGAAGGCTGCCACCACTGCCATGCACTTGGTGAAGACCCTGGGTGCAGGCAAGAGGCCTGAAGTCTGGGGCAGGGTACTAGCACCCGGCGTAGCTGCCAGTCTTCCAGGCAGGGATATACCCTGATGCCCTCGTGCCGCAAGAAGGCTGTCACCACTGCCATCCACTTGGTGAAGATCCTGGGTGCAGCAACAGGACAAAGGACATGATCTGGAACTGGCACCAGATCCAATCAGTATGGAACTGAAGGTACCAGCAATTGAACGGAAGACTGGGATATAGAAGAATGAGTCTTGGAGGTCCATGAAGTAGAACCCCATTCCCTGCTCCAATGATGGTATTACCTGATTGACAGTGACCACCTGGAACCAGTATTCCATGTAAAGTTACTAAAGGGCTCCAGCTTTGACGTGGTGTCCTGTAAGTATGATGGGAGGGTAGCCAGCATATCCTGAAGAAAACAGTCAATGAAGGCAGAAAGATTTTCACAAACTGATCTATTAGAGGACACAATAGGTCGATCAGGGGGATGCTGGAGGTATTTATGTACCTTAAGAAGAGTTTAAAAAGGGGGGATTGTCAGAGCTTCACACCTAAGGAACAGTAACTCAGATTGGTTAATATGACCAAGTGCAAATGATCTTTCCAGGAAGTGGTGTAATCTTGCCTGGAAATCTGGAGTGGGAGTGTTCTTAAGTTTCCTGTAATGTCTGGTGTCATTCAGCTGAGAGATGGCTTCTGGTCTGTAACACACTGTGTTCACAACCACCACCAAGCCCCCTTTATCAGAGGGCTTGATGGTGCTATTCGGGTTTTCCTAATTCTTGTATGGCACTATATTCTTCCCTGGTGAGGTTCTTGTGATGAAAAAAATGGTCCCGAAAGGAGGGTATCTACATCACGACTGACAGGACTTTTGAATGTAACCACTCCCACATTTTGTTTAGTCAGGTAAAATGCAGACTTGGTTTGAAGCACTTACGCTTGGCGGTAAAGGTCTTCTCATCTAGATTCAGATATTGTCCTTCCTGGCTAAACCACGTAAGAGCTTTCTCTCGGTCAAGGTCATTCGGTACTACTGATGTTTGCTCACTTACCTGTTGTTCAACAGCAGATGAAGTCACACCTCCTGCTGCATCATTTGATGTTAAAACTTCCAAGTTTTGATAACTCATTCTTGTCTTTTTGTTATAAAACTTTAAGTACAACTTCCTGAATTTCTTTTCTAGGTCAGCTTTAACAGAGAACCGATCCCCTTGTTTGTCTGGACAAAAAAAACAGCAGAGTGGACTGAGGTACAGTGAGAGTTCAGTTAGAGACAATGGGCCCGACTCTCAAATGTGTTGGACTGTTGCAAGCCCTGGGTGTGCTGAACACATGGTGCATGGGGCTTATGGCATTCCCTGGCTGGCAATCGGGATTCTTGATCCCAAGCACCACATGGCATGAGTTAGACCTGCTTTTGCTGGTCTAACTCCGTGGATCTTTTTACAGGGTCTGTGCCAAATATTTGTCGTGAGCCCCCGTAAAAGGAGTAAAGTGCCGCAAATGCACACAACCTTTGGCAATCAGGCACAAGGTGTGGCAATGTGTGCAGCACAGTGCAAGGTTTGATGCAGGGCTTGTGCTAGCCCTGCGTCAACCTTTGAGAATCGGGCCCGAGATGTTTAAAACAGAGGTCTGGTTCTCAGGTTGTGTTTGGTTTGTTTGAATGGTTTTCCTTTTGTGTTTTTGTCCATCACAGTGCCCCCTTTTGGTTGGGTATGTGCTGGTTACTGTTGTTCCATTCAGACCTTTGGTTTAGCGCCTCCTACTGGCTTGCTGGTTGCTTCTCAGTCATCTACTTAAAAAAATAAATAATTAAATAACAGGGCAGTTAGAGTGTGGATTGGTGCTGTTTCTGTTGTTAGTATTCCTGTTTGTTGAAAGAAAATACAAAATCACTCATGCCCCCACAATGCAAAGCATCATGGGCTGCATATGCAAATCACCACAGAATATTATGCTGGTCTAACTTTAAGCAGAATTGCATGGTGCCGAAAGGCCTCTCACATAGTTTGCAAAGGGTGCTAACAGAAGACACAGACACGTGTTTCATCCTACCAGGACTCATCAGTATGCCTCGTCTGTTTGACACCCCAGTGGAATGGACCAGCTACCCTTAAGGCAGTGTGCCTTGGATATATTGTGGTGAACGCATTAAAATAAAAAACTATTTAAAAGACAAAGAACCTCTGTCCTGGTAGGACGCAACACGTGTCTATGTCTTCTGCTAGCACCCTTTGCAAACTGTGTGAGAGGCCTTTCGGCACCATGCAATTCTGCTTAAAGTTGGACCAGCATAACATGCTGTGTGATCTGCATATGCAGCCCATGATGCTTTGCATTATGGGGGCATGTGTGATTTTGTATTTTCTTGAAACTTGGCTTCCCAGCCAAATGCCCTTTGGGGTAACCCTTGCCTCAGTGTTTGCGTGCACAGGTTCTTTGTCTTTTAAATAGTTTTTTATTTTAATGGGTTCACCACAATATATCCAAGACACACTGCCTTAAGGGTAGCTGGTCCATTCCACTGGGGTGTCAAACAGACGAGGCATACTGATGAGTCCTGGTAGGACAAAACACGTGTCTATGTCTTCTGCTAGCACCCTTTGCAAACTGTGTGAGGAGGCCTTTCGGCACCATGCAATTCTGCTTAAAGTTAGACCAGCATAACATTCTGTGGTGATTTGCATATGCAGCCCATGATGCTTTGCATTGTGGGGGCATGTGTGATTTTGTATTTTCTTGAAACTTGGTTTCCCAGCCAAATGCCCTTTGGGGTAACCCTTGCCTCAGTGTTTGCGCGAAGAAGTTCTTTGTCTTTTTCCTGTTTGTTGATCTAGTTTGTGACTGATTTCTCTGTTGATGTTGGTGGTTTCTGCTTTTAGACCTGCCAAGGGAAAATCAAGTTGAAGTTTTTTCCCAGCTGTATACAGTACTAGACGAGTAGTCTGAGCTGTCTTCTGTAAATTTTGTTTGCTTACGAGTTATCACTTCCTATTCACGAGCCGCTATACATTTGATGAGCTTACCATTAAGCTCAGTAAATTCAGGTGTTTTATTTTCCTGCAGCAAGTTGCTCTTCACTTCTCTTATTTCCTTCAAGATCTCCTCATGTCTCTCTGCATCTTGATCTATAAGTTTAGCAATTAAAGTTTGAGAACAAGTGTCTAGTGTTTGCTCCCAACGAACCCTAAAGGTGTCCTTATAGAAGCCACCAGAGGGGGCTTTATCAATCCTCAAATCTCATGGAAGCCACTTTTTTAAATGTTTTTCAAGGCTTGTTTGATTATAATACAAGCTTGTCTCCGTTATTTTAAGTTTTTCCCCAAGTATTGAATAAGATCCCATAGTGTTTGTTGGTGATCAGGGCTTGGACAGTAATCCAGTTTAAAAATATCACCAGCTTCAACTCCTTGCCTGCATCTGAACGCTGCCGCAATTTCAACCAGATCCACTGTGGAATGTCATGGATCTAAATCTGTAGCAATAACCGGTATATAGACTTCTGAATCAGTGTCAGAACTTACCCTGTTGCTGGATGAGGCAAAAAAGCGTACTATTCTATGTGTACTAGACAATAGGGCTATGGTTGGCAATACCATGAACGTCAACTGCAGGGTTGGATACACAGGTTACTCACCTGTAACAGTAGTTCTAGGAGTGGTATAAGATGTTCATCCACACTTTCTGGCAGTTGCTTTTCCCTTTAAGACTTGTCACAAATGTCTTTAAGCTGGCTCCTCCCACCCACTCAGGTGGTAACTCCCTTCGCTTCGCTCCATGATGCCAGAAATCTTGCCTGCTGGAAGCAGAGTGTGTGCATCGAAGATGGGGAGATTGGGTGGGTCTGTGTGGATGAACATCATATACAGTACCATTCCTAGAACTATTACAGGTGAGTAACCTGTGTTTCTAGAGACGTGGATATGATGTTCTGTCCACACTTTCTGGCAGACTCTTAGCAGTTCTCCAGGAGGAGGGAGGCATGGCACACACGCCCTACTTAGGGAACAGAGACTGGAAAACCGAGGCCCCAATACCAGCATACCGGCGTGACTCTAAGTTATTCTGGTAATGGGAAATGAAGGTATGTGCTGACTTCCAGGTAGCAGTCCTGCAGATTTCCTGGATAGGGACATCCCTAGACGCAGCCACCATCGCAGCAGTATGGTGGGTGGAATGAGCCCTTAGCCCTCCGGGAGGCTCCCTATCCACCAACCTGTAGCAGACATCAATGCATATGTAATCCACCTGCCAATCATCTGCTTGGCTGCAGGTCTGCCAGGTGCGGCTTCAGCATAGGTGACAAACAGCTGGCGAACCTCTCCCCAGACTCCAGCCATGTGCTCTTTGTAATAAGCGAGCGCTCACCTCAGGTCCAGAGTATGAAGCCTGTGTTCGGCCTCCGAGGTGTGATTTGGGAAGAACACCAGAAGAGTCATCACCTGGTTTAGGTGAAACTCCGACACAACCTTCTGGAGGAACTTTGGGTTGGGGTGGAGGACAACCTTATCCCTGTGGAAGACCAGGTAAGGAGACTCCTGGAGCTCACTGATCTTTCTGTCTGACATGACAGCCACCAGAAAGGTGGTCTTCCACAACAGGTGAGACATCTCACACCTATGCATCAGTTTGAATGGCTTGCCCAAGAGCTTTGTCAAAACCAGCAACAAGTCCTATGGTGATGGTGGTTCACACACCGGAGGGAAAATGTGGTTGAGGCCTTTGAAAAAACACCAGACCACCTTCTCCTGTGCCACCAACTGTTGACCAGCCCACGCCTGGTAAGCAGAGATGACTGCCAGGTGCACCTTAAGGGTCGACAACCTAAGTCCCCACTTGGGAGAGACACCACAGGTAGTCCAAAATTCTTGCCACAGGACAGGTCAAAGGATCCAACCCCTTGCCCTGACACCAAATGGAGACTCTCTTCCATTTGAAAGCATAGCATTTTCTGGTTGATTCCTTTCTAGTCGCCTCCACGACAGTGAGGACATCTTCAGAGAGACCCAAAGCCTGGAACTCTAGCCACTCAGGAACCAGGCTGTCAGGTGCAGGGATTGAAGGTCTGGGTGGAGAACCTTCCCCTGATTGACTGACAGCAGGTCCGGGCATATGGGAAGGCGCCTCAGGAGCCTGTTGCTGAGGCTGAGGAGACTGAGGTACCAAAACTGGCAGGGCCAGTCCGGAGCCACCAGGATCACCTGTGCCTTGTCCCTCCTGACCATAACATCTTGTGGATCAAGGGAAGTGGAGGGAAGGCATAGAAGAGGCCTGGGGTCCAAGGCCTTGAGAAGGCTTCCCTCTGCAGCATTCCCTGCTGAGGGGGACGGGCACAATACAAGCTCAGCTTTGTGTTCTCCTTGGAGACGAACAGGTGCACCTGAGGAGTGCCCCACTGGAAGAACAGGCAGTGAACTACCTCCAGATGGAGGGACCACTCGTGAGACACCTCACCCACCCGGTTGAAGGCGTCCGCCAGCTGACTGGAGGCTCCTGCCACATGGATGACTAGGAGATCCGCCTCCAGGCTGCGCATGAGGGTCCAAATGCAGAGGTCTTCCTTGCACAGGGGCAGGGAGTGAGTCATCTGGACTTGGACCACTTGACCCCGAAAAAAACAGAACAAAGGCAGTCAGCACCAGCCAGACTGCTCGGAGCTCCAGCAGGATAATGTGGCATCAGGACTCCTGAGGGGTCCAGAGCCCATGGACTCTGTGTTCCCCAAGATGGGCACTTCAGCCTGTGAGAGAGGCATCAGTCGTCAGAATGACGGTCAGCTCGGAGCAGACCAATGGAATCCCTTCCTGCAGATGCTCTGGGACAAGCCACCACTGGAGGGTGTCCCACATCCTCTGGGTCATAGTGACCAGCTGGTCGAAGTGACCTTTTCACTGAGACCACTGGCTGGCCAGCTCCCATTGCAGGGAGTGCATATGCCAATGGCCCATCGGACCATACTGGTGCAGGCCGCCATGTAACCCAAAAGGCACAGGAAGTCCCGGGTAGGGCTCAAGTGCCCAACCAGAAACGATCAGGCAAAAGAGGGGAGAACCTCCACCCTGTCCAACGGGAGCCGAGCTCCGCCCCAATGAAGCTGATCACCTGTGAGGGCACGAGTTCTGACTTGGCCTTGTTAACCAGGAGGCCAAGGTTAATGCAGGTCTGGAGAGCCAGGTCCCTGAACCACTCCACCTCCTGCCTGGAGGGACCTGCTATCATCCAGTCATCCAAGTAGGGGTACACCCAGACCCCTCAGCGCCTCAGGTAAGCTGCCGCCACTGCTATGAATTTGGTGAAGACCCTGGGGGCCAAGGAGAGGCTAAAAGGCATGGCTTGGAACTCGTAAAGGGTTCCCTCTGCTCAGAAGCAGAGGAACCGTTGGTGAGATGGATGGATCAGGATGTGAAAGAATGTGTCCTGAAGATCCAGAGAGAAAAACCACATGTTTTGCTCCAGAGAGGGTATGATCTGGGACAGAGTTACCATCCAGAAGGTGCGGGACTTGAGGAATCTGTTCAGGTCGTCCAGATCTAGAATGGGGCACTAGCCCCCTGTTCGCTTTGGCACCAGGAAGTACCTGTAGACAAACCCTGGGTATTCTGAAGGATCCACCATGACCTCCTTGTGGAGGAGCTAGGCTGTGTCGTCTTGAAGAGCTGACCGAGTGCCTGCGGATACTATGTCCTGCCATAGGGTGTGGGCTCAGCTTGGAGGGTACTGCTTAAAATCCAGAGGCAGACCCTGACTGACCACTTCCACAACCCACCTGTCCATGATAACAGCAGACCAGGCAGAAAGGAAGTGGCCGAGCTGGCCCCCCACAGGAGGACCCAGGGGAGGTGTGGCAGGCATGATGGCGGCGACCCCCATCCCGTCACTGAGCAGGCTTGGAGGAGGAGGACCCAGCTGAGGAGCCACCGGGTCCCTTCCCTCCGGGCTTTTGGACCACCGAGGCCACAGACATGGCCCAAGGTCGCCAGGACTGAGCCTGCTGGCTAGACTGATGCTGGGCTGGTTTTGCTGCAGGAGTAGAGAACCAAAAGGGCTTGCGCTTCTGCTGCTTAGAGCCCTTGGAGTCCTTCTGGGTGGATGTGACAGAGTCCAGGATGGCATTGGACTTTTCAATGCGCTGGAGGTGACCCTCCACATCGGGCCCAAACAGGTCAGTGCCTAAGAATGATACATCTTTGTTTTAAGATATATTTTATTATAGACTGGTATGTAATACTGTTGATTGTTTTAATTTAGTTTAATGGGTGATATGTGTAATATTGTGGATTTAACTGTGGTTTATGTGTACTTCTATTGTAAGAGTGCCCTGAGCAATGGAAGGGCACTTTTTAAAAATAAAACTGATGATGATGATCCATCAGCTTGCGCTGGGTGTCTGCCATGAAGGTTGAGATCCGCAGCCAAGCCCTACAGCGCATGGCAACCGTGGCCACCACCGAGCGGGCACAGGAATCTCCGATGTCCAGGGCCATCTGAAGTTGCTGTTTGGCCACATGACTATCCTGGTCCCGGACCTGCTTGACTGTAGTCTGGAGGTCCACAGGAAGATGAGGAATCACCTCATCCAGAGAGCCCAGAAAGGCATGGGAGAAGTGTGCCATCATGATGGCCGAGCGAGGAGGCAACACAGACCTTTTTAGCTGAGTGGTCCAATTTCTTGGACTCTATCCGTTGGTCTATCGATGTCCCCCGTATTGCCTGAACACAGTGTCAGCACCAACCCCTCAGTGGAGGGATGCTCTGTGAACCCAGAAAGGGTATCAGTGGGCACCATATATTTGCAGGCCATCCGGATCGAGGGCGCAGGGCAAGAGGCAGGGCACTGCCAGTGCTCTAGGGCAGGGCTGACGACAGCCTCGGCCACTGGGGGAAAGCCTCTGTTGGAGAGTCCCCTTTATCCAGAATTTCTGTAAGGGGGTAGCCAGCCCAGTTTTGAATGTGTTCCAGTTTTATCCCCGTGGATTCACAGATGAGGCAGAGAATGCCCATGAACAAAGTGGGGCCTTCATCCATTGACAGATACCTCATCGACTCCATATCCAGTGGACAGGAGTGCAGAGAGGAATCCTTGGACTCTGCGTAAAGCAGGCAACCACCTGTGTCACTCTCGACCCACCGCGGACAGTCAGGTGTGAGAGTGAACGACAACCGATGGGGAAACCCCTTAGCCAAGAGAGACTCCTGGGACAGAGCCCCAGTCAATGGCTGCTTGGGTGACGGCTCCAGCACGATCAGTGGAGAAGTCAGCTTCGGCCCAGCTGAAATGGTCTGGACCAGCTCCACTGGGGGAGGAACAGTGTCGACCAGCCCTGGGGGGGGGGGGCGTCGGCCTTTCGGGCGATGGCCACGTGATGGCCTGGGTGGTAGCCTGCATCAACTTCTGCCCGGTCAACACCAACTGTTGCCACATAAGGTCTTCGTTGCATCGATGCAACTTGCACCAAAGCCTCTCCTCACTCGAGGAGGATGAAGACGAATAGCGGCAGTGCCGCTTCCCATGGTGCAGAGAGCGAGACTGCAGATGTCGGCAGGACCTCCTTGACCCCAAGAGGAGGCAAAAGACCAAGACCTTGATCTCGGCCATTGGTGGTGCTGACAGGGGGCCTGGTCTTGGTCACTGACTGGAAGGGCCGACTCAGCTGGCTGGGCTGCCCCTTCAGTGGTCATTGGCAGGACCAAGGGCCTGAAAAAAGTTCTTCAGATGACAACCAATTGACAGGGTCGAGAAAAATCTTGGCTGCATCATCAGCTGGTGTCTCAGCTGACTGGCCCATTGGGGTTTCCATGAAGTCAGCGGCCACAGGCGTGGTTTCGACCAAAGTCAAAACTGAAGATTCCTGAGAGCAGGAATGCTCCCGGTCCCAGGACTGTCAACGATGAGTCTTCCCTTTATCCTTCTTGGACTCCTTCTTGTGTGAGCGGGAACTGTGCGAGTCAGTAGGGCCCTGCCCCTTGGTCAGAAGGGACTGGCACAGCTCCTTGAAGGAAGCCAAATAAGTGGAGCCCAACTGGAGCGGAACGAAGGCCGAGGCAGGAGAGGACTGAGCGGCAGCCTGGGCCGCCTCCTCCTCGAAGGCCTTGAGTTGCGCTAACTGCTTGGTGGACCCTGCAGCCACAGAGACCACCCAACAGGCATCCTTTGATTTGACTGGTGGATAACGTTTCTCTGGACGACTCAGCTTCAGGCAGGCAGCGTGGTCCTCCAGGACCATCAGGTGAAACAACCGACAAAAGTCACAGGCCTGTGGATCGTAGCCCAGACAGCAGAGGAACATGGTGTGGGTCGATACAAGGCATCTTCTGCCTGCATGGGCACCAGTGAAATCCAGGTGAGGATTTATCCTCTATCGCGGTCACGATCGAAGATCGAGCTGAAGATGAAACTCTAATGAGTTTAAGTTTTGTAAGTAAATCTGTAGATTTAAGTGCCAGAGCCTACTCAACACGTGAGTGATAAAGAGGGAACTGGCTTCTTCCAGCAAAAAGGAAGATCTAGCATCATGGGGCGGAACCAAGTGAGTTACCACCCAGATGTGTGGGAGGAGCCAGCTTGAAGACATTTCCGGAAACTCTCAAAGGGGAAAGGCAACTGCCAGAAAGTGTGGATAGAACATCATATCCACGTTCCTAGAAAAACTGTTTTTGATGAGAAGGTACAGTCCGCCCCACAAACAGAATAACTGCAAAAAGCACAGAATGTTGATCACTTTGAATAACCAGCAACCCAAGGTATGCTCGATAAAAATGGACACTGTGTTCCATGCTCTGAAAATCAAAGCTGCTCAAACGCTTAGGTAATGGCATTGCTGGAACCAGGACACTGAACAACACAGAAGCAGGAAAGGAAGTCTTCTAGCGCAGTGACAAAGGGCAGCTACAGTGAGTATAAAGCTAAGCAGAGCAGAAAAATACCAGACTACAAAATAGATGCTGGATACAAAATACAGCAAAGTGCACACTGATTTATTAGGAACCACAGTGCAGAGAGAAGATACGGCATCAAACTACCCCAGTGCTTCGAACCATGCAGTTCTTCATCAGGGAGTGGGGTTGATAACCCACATATGCATGGATCAAACAGACAGTTTTTTTTATACTGCCTGTTTGATCCATGCATATATGGGGCATCTGCACCTTTAAAGAAGTGCTATTTATGTAATGGCATCTTGGTGCGACCCAGCCTCCTGATGAAGAACCACATGGTTCAAAGTGCTGGGGTAGTTTGATGCCGTAGTTTCTCTGTGTTCTGTGGTTCCTAATAAGTCACGGTTCACTTTGTTGTATTCTGCAACCCCCGAGGATTTGTTTCTATCCAGAATATATGAAAACAGGTACTTAGCCCATTTCTGGACTGGCTCTAAGGGAGTCTTTATGGACTCCAACATAAGTCTGACTAGCGCTCCAAAGGACACCGACCTGTGGGTCATAGCTAGTTCTCTGACTGACTTCTGGTCAAAGGAATGAGTGCTAGTAGAGGCAATCAACAACTTGCCTTCTCTCTCTTTTTTTTTTTTTATCATATCACTAATTTGTCTATCTTGCTGCGGCAACTTACCCGCGGGGGCATCCAGCCACTGGCCCTGCCCGCCGGGAGAGCACCAGGCTCACTCTCATGACGGGGGATCTGATCTGACACAGCCATTGCCAGTCCACCGCAAGGCCTCCCCGTACCCTGTTCAGCCGGACCGGTCCCGGAACCTCCCCCGGCGTGATTCCACGAGAGTCCTCACAACAAGACAGGGTGCGGCTATCAGGCCACACGGTCGGCCCAGCCATTTACTCCAGTAAGGTCCCCCTATGGAGCCACGGACGCGATGATGTCCATGCACCATGTAGACATCCGGCCAGCCCCTCTGCTAACACCTGTGTCTGCAGTACTCCCCGGCATCCCCAGGGACTCGCCGCAGGCGTGTGCTTCCCCAGCCCACCCCAAAACTAGAGAGCCTCGGTGGACACTCAATCCTAGTCCTCCCCTGCTGACCCCCGATGACCCGGGCTTGTTCCCAAACCCAGGTCGCCGGCATGGTGCGAGGTGTGGCATCCAGCGCCTCAACCCTCAGCGCCACCGGGCCGACTAACAACTTGCCTTCTGATTCAGAAGAGTCTTCAAACACGGCCGTTGACAGCTTGCCACCATGGACCATGCTAGTATGTTCATCCTGGGTGATCTCCACAGATAGCTGACCTGGCAAAACAGAGGTGAGACTCCTTGGTCAGTGTCCTGAACAGTAGTTGAGGTGGCGGTGGCTCCACTCAAAGTGGAGAAGAAGCAGACACATGGGACTGCCGAGTCGAATGGACCAGCGTGGGAACAACTACCAAAGGTCAACATGCCGAAGGTCCAGTGGATAGAGCTCTACCCCTCTCCACCATGGCCTACTGCTGCCATATGAGCCTCTCATAGTGTCAACACATCTCGTATCGATAACTCTCCTCAACCAGGGTCATAGCTAGTTCTCCGACTGACTTCTGGTCAAAGGAATGAGTACTAGTAGAGGCAATCAACAACGGGACAGTTGACAGTGCTCCATCCTGGTACAGTGAAACTGAGAGTACAAACAGTGCCTCACCCTCAACTGTGAGTGTTGACCCAAAGGTCAAAACTTAAG
This sequence comes from Neoceratodus forsteri, assembly GCA_016271365.2. Lineage (NCBI taxonomy): Eukaryota > Metazoa > Chordata > Ceratodontiformes > Ceratodontidae > Neoceratodus > Neoceratodus forsteri. The sequence goes on from CM057453.1 coordinate 1,631,536,761, forward strand.
GGGGTCCTCCGGAGGGTTGGTATAAAGGAGGGTTGGTATAAACCACCTGCTTCAGCAGCATAACTACAGTAGGTTTCGGAGGCATGACTACCGGTGGAGGAAACTCTCTCTAGGACACACAGCAAGTGGTGTAAAATGGACCACTTCTTCCTAAGTGAGGACAGAGAGCAATGAGTTCTGGGAAAGCGACTCCTCATCAATCTCCTCCAACAACCAGTGGACAGGCTTGAGAAACATCTCTAACACCAGCTTGACCCGGGTCCGGGGCCAGTAGGGTCGATGGGTTACCATGGAGCCCTCAACCATTGACCAAAAGAAGCCTGACCAAGGCTGAGAGGTCTGTGGGGTCGAAGAGCAGAAAAGCATAATATTTCCCAGTTCCACGACCTGTGGCGGCACTACTTTTTGTGCTTTTGCTGCAGTCAGAAAGGCTGTCTCTGAAAGTCTGAAGGGCTATACACATTTCTCTGAAGTCAAAAGAGAATGACCCTCCAATGCTGGCCACAGCTGGCAACAGCATCGAGACTGAGGAGGAACTCACTGCAGCTGCCACCACCTCTTCTTCCATGTCCACAAGCTGAGCAGTTGACCCGGCAGCTACAGTGGCTAATCTGATGTCTTTCGGCCGTCATAAGGCCAGTCTGCCTTCTGTTCTTTGATGGACACTAGCAGCATGCCACAGCATTTGTTGCATCCAGCAACGTTGTGTTTATCAGCCAGGCAGCAGATGCACATGTTGTGCGGATCTGTGGCTGACATTTTCTGCTGACACTGGGTGCAGAACCTAAACCACCGTTTCTTGCCTTCCATCACTGACTGCAAAGTGGAGTGAAGTTGGAAGACACAGGAGTAACTTTAATGTAGAATACAAACTAGAAAAGGAAAGATTCACCTGAATAAAGCGCTTTAACACTCAAAATCCTTCAATACTGCAGAGCTGTGAATGAGGAGACCTGTCCCTTCCAGAGGAGAGAAAGATCTAATGTCACAGGACTGAGCCAGAGGATATACCACCTGGAAGGTGAGAGGAGCTATGCTAGAAGACGTCCAATGACTTAGCTGTCTCCAGCAGAACTTCTAGAGTGTGAATCATGAACTGTATCCCCAACCATTGTTACAGCGGTATCTTTCACCACCAGTCTGGCCAAAGATAAATGTGCATCACTGTTTACAAACACAAATGGCAGCTTTAAGTAACCGTGACCTAATACATCATAAGGCCTTTCTTCAGAGCATCTTCCTCTGAATTTCTCTAAAATAATGCTGACAGACTGTTTGCATTATATTTTAAATTTGGAGGGGGGGGGGCTTCTAATATTACATATTTCATCTAACTAGCCATCCAAAGTTTTCTTTGATGTGCTGCTGACTATAGCACTCTAACAACTATGACCAGCCCAAAACATAAGATAAAATCAGACTACAAAGGTACAGTCCCACCAGGTTCTCATCATAAATTTCAAGAAAGATCTTCTTGCTGAGCTTTTGTTATTTAAGAAGTGTGTTCAAAGCCATTCAAGGAAGTGATGGCACTGTATCAATTACGCTTCTGCTCAGGATCCTAGGTATGACGATAACAAGCATACCAGATAATATGAGCTATTATGACGGCTAATTGTATTTCAGAGAGACAGCTTTACCTCCTGACCAACAAAAGCATAAAGCATTTAAGTCTCTCTCTCTCTCTCTCTCTCTCTCTTTCTCTATATATATATATAATTTTTTTTTTTCACACCATATTGTCTCAACAGATTTTATGGCTACTGCTTCTGAGGAATGCTTTCATAGCACAGGTGTGAAAGAGCGTCTTCTTATGCTATCATCAGTAAAAGCATAACAAACTGTCAGGCATCATAAATCAGATTTGTGAGAACTAACCATAAACAGTACCATAAACTACATTCCTTCTGCACCTGTCTGAAAAACTGTATCCAGACCACCCTGTCCTGGGAATGGCTAAAACAAAAACTACAACTTCAATAAAAAAAAAATACAACTAATCAGCAAGCAAAGAACTTTAGCCCAGAACTTTTTAAACTGATCTCTAGCACTGAGAACAGGAATCCTGTACAATTTTGTAAAGATATAATCTTCAGTAGATATATGTAGGTACGTATCTAGAGCATGATAAAATATGGAACTGGCAACATTTAGAACAGAAAACAAAGGCAATGAAGATTGAATGGAGCAAAGTATCTGGCTCACACAGTTTTCCTTTCACCACATTTTATCGTGTTTGATAACACAGCTTCAGGCCCCTGGAAGAGGAATTCTGGGCCCCGGGAGAAAGTTCAGACTCTGGGACCCCTAACAGCTCACAGCCTCTTTCCTGCATACAGTATGCTGGGCGGACTGGGCCCCGGGAATTATCCCCTGCTCCCCCACCCTCTCAAGGGCCCTGCACTGCTCAGAGGCTTTAAACACAGATTTTCTCAAAACTTATGTAAACAATTTTTCTCAAAAGGATAAGATCAAACAAGATATTATGGTCAGGGTTCACGCTTAATTTTTCTTTGTACTGGTCCATCTGGGAAAGTGGTGACAATCTGCACTGCCACCCCACCCCAAAGATTTACAATGGCCACAAGCTATAATGGAGACTACTGGGGGGGGGGGGGCCCCTTCTCCCAATCCCTCTCCAATTACTCCATGGGTTTCAGTGGCAACCTCTCTGTCCATCCTTTTAATATCTCTCTGGTGTCCAGTGGCACCCCCTCTCACTCCCAATCTCCTTAGGTTTCCCCTGGTGTCCAGTCACAAACATTCTCCATGGTGTCCAGTGGAACCTCCCACCCCCCAGAGCACCCCGATTCCATAGAAACATAGAATTTGACGGCAGATAAGTCCGCTTGGCCCACCCAGTCTGCCCATTTCCCTGCCTACTGGATAAGCTGCAGATCCTAATTAACCAGCAGCCTACTTCTTCCTACCCCCAACCCCTAGAATTGCCTTATGACTGTCCCATGCATGCTTGAATTCCACCACTGTTTTTGACTCCACAACCTCCTCTGGAAGGCCATTCCATGCATCCACAACCCTCTCTGTGAAAAAATACTTCCTTAAATTACCTCTGAGCCGCCCCCCCATTATCTTCAAATTGTGGCCCCTTGTTCTTGCACACCTCTTTTTTTGAAAGATGCTGCCCTCTTGGACTTTTTTGATTCCCTTGAGGTACTTGAAAGTTTCTATCATGTCCCCCCTCTCCCTCCTTTCCTCGAGGCTATACATATTAAGCTCCTTAAGTCTCTCATATGTCTTCCGTGCAGACCCTGCACCATTTTAGTTGCCCTCCTCTGGACAGCTTCCATCCTGTCTATGTCTTTATGAGACTGGGTCTCAGAACTGCATGCAGTACTCCAGATGGGGTCTGACCAGCTGTCTGTACAGAGGGATAATAACTTCCTGTTTTCTACTGGTGATGCCTCTCCCTATGCATCCCAGTATGCCCCAGCCCTCCTTGCTGCCCTCTCACATTGCTTGCCCACCTTTAGGTCATCTGTATGACTACCCCAGGTCCCTTTCCATTTTTGTTGTTGTTAGTATCTCACCCCCCAGTGTGTACTCTTCCCCTGGGTTTTTGTTTCCCAGGTGCATTACCTTGCACTTCTTAGCATTGAATCTAAGCTGCCATACATTTGACCATTCCTCTAACCTTGCCAAGTCCCTTTTCATCCTTTCCACCCCACCTTGTGCATCAACTCTGTTGCAGATCTTTGTGTCATGTGCAAAGAGACATACTTTTCCTTCCAGTCCCTCTGCAATGTCGCTTATAAAGACATTGAAGAGGACCGGTCCTAATACTGAACCCTGCAGTACCCCACTAGTAACCCCCCTTTCTTCAGAGTGGACTCCATTTACTATTACTCTCTGTGTCCTATTCTCCACCCAATTTTTTACCCAGGCTGTCATCTTGGGACCCACTCCCAGGCTAGCTAACTTGTATATTAATCTTTTGTGTGGGACTGTGTCAAATGCCTTGCTAAAGTCTAGGTAGGCCATGTCCACATGCCCCTCCCTGATCTACTACTTTGGTCACCCAGTCAAAGAAATCTATCAGATTTGTCTGGCATGACCTTCCTGCTGTGAATCCATGCTGCCTTGGGTCCTGCCCCACTGGCCTCTAGATACTGACAATTCTTTCCTTCAGAAGTGATTCCATCATTTTCCCTACCACTGAGGTTAAACTAACAGGTCTGTAGTTTCCTGCTTCTGCCTTGCTCCCACTTTTGTGAAGGGGAATCACATCTGCCCTCCTCCAGTCCTCGGTACCACCCCATCCTCCCATGATTTGTTAAACAGGGTAGTCAGTGGTGTCACTAATTCTACCCTTAGTTCTTTTAGAATTCTGGGATGAATCCCATCAGGCCCCACTGCTTTGTCCACCTTCAGTTTTAAGAGTTCTTTCAGAACCCTTTCTTCTGTAAATGGGCTGGTATCAACTTCTGTATCCAGAGTGTTTCTACTGTTTCTTTTAGGTACCTCCCCCTCTTCCTTTGTAAATACTGAGCAAAAATATTTGTTTAGTATCTCTGCCTTTTCACAGTCACCCTCTGCCCACCTCCCCCCCTTTATTAAGCCTCACTATCCCTCCCTTGGTCTTCCTTCGCTCCCTGATGTACCTATAAAAGGTTTTATCCCCCTTCTTAACTGAGTTGGTCCATCTAGTACCCGCTGGTGGCAGACACAAACCCTCTGCCCACCTCCTCGGCCGGCCTCCATCTAACTCTTGGAAATGCACAGTAAAAGAAAGAGAACTACAGCAATTAACACATTTCCCCCCCAGCCATCATAGCCCCACCACCCTTCCAACCCATGTCCCCTTAATCAAATACTTACCCACAATGGTGACAGTATTAGGAAAAATAAGTCCCAAAGCAGTGCACCGCCGATACTATCTAGTCTCACCAGTGCCAGGCATTAAAGAAAGCATGCTTTGCAGCACTGTGTAAGGGAAAGGTTGCCAGTATTTGGGTCCGGTGGTGAAACTGTTAAAACAGGATCAGCAGCATGCTGCAATCAGGACTTTTTCCCCCCTAATACTGGTCTTCCTGTGAGTGAGTTTTCTAAGGAGATACAGGTGGGAAGGGTGGTCGGCCTGAGATGGATAGGTGTATTTTTTTTTCCACTAACCCCAAGGAAAAAGTCATGGGGGGAGGGGCCCACACTGGCCCGAGGTACTCTGCACCAAACCCTGGGACAGTAAGTTAAAGTTAAGGCAGCATACTCTCTTTTGATTTTTTCTGTCCTGCACAAAGGGAATGTCAGAAACTAACATCAGACAAAGCATTTCTGGTGTGTACAGAGCATGTCTGCACCGGATACAAACTGGTGTACTCATGTGTGAAGAAAAATGTGAACTTGACCTCTGTCTTATTTCCCGACCTCTGTCTTATTTCCTAGGTGAAATGTCACAGTCGATAAGATTCATCATCAATCGTCTGAAGTTTTATGTATGTACTTAATTCAAAAAGGATTTGGTGAGTGGAAATGAGGTATGTCACTAGTATTTAATTACTCTAATTAGTTAATTCATGAGAAAACAGTTACTGGAAAAATCAGAGCAAGTGAGCAGATGACCGATAGCCTGCTATAATGATGTTCCTTTGTTGAGAGTTCTGCTGTGGCTTGTTGGTTGTATTGGTTAGGATAAGGGCCTAATCAAACGTATTGTGTAAACAGGGAATTGTGCTTAGCCATTGATTTCTTTTTAAATCTGCTATGGCAGATACCCTAGGAATGGTATGGGAAAAAAGCAGATACAGTAATAAAAAAAGTTGCCTTCTACTGCAGTATTCTTAAAGGGACACTGTCAGCTTTGCCATTCAATTTCTCGTCATCTGTTATCAATTTGCCTCTAGGCACAGACTAGGCAAAATAAGTCTGTAGAATGCCCCAATAATAAAAAAAAAATAATTTCCTGTTTAGCCACTCTTATTATCGTTTTCAGATTGAGCGGTCTGCACTAATTCAGCTGTCGCCCTGAAGCATGCCCCCACCGCGAACGCACGTCTGGCATCAAACTAGTTCATGACGCTTACTTTTTCGTCATGTATATTTAACGAAGCATGTAATCCAATCCAGTATTTATTGCTTAATCAGAGTGTGTGTGTGTCTCCAACTAAAACGAGCACTGACAGTGCTGCTAAATAAGTTTAAAACATGGAGCCGAGATCCTGCACATGTCCATCAGCGTGCACACCGACGTGCATGAGCAGGATCTCGGCTCCATGTTTCCAACTTATTTAGCTGCACTATCAGTGTTCGTTTTAGTTAGAGATACACGCACCATGATTAAGCAACAAATACCAGATTGGATTACATGCTTCATTAAATACACATGAAAAAACTGATCTTCATGAACATGTTCTGCGCCAGATGCATGCTCGCAGTGGGGGGTATGCTTCTGGGCGGCAGCTGAATTAGCGTGGACCACTTGGTCTGAAATAAAGTACCTAAAAAGGTGATAATGAATACTTTTTTCATATATTGGGCCATTCTACAGACTTAGTTTGCAAGTCTGTGCCTAGAGGCAAACTGGTCAGAGATGGCTAGAAACTAAATGGCAGAGCTGACCGGATCAAATTACTGCTGAAGACAAGGAGTTGCTGCGGCATGATTACCTCACTTACTGCAGCATTTCAAGACAATGGCACACTCTGCGTGATCACCACTGTAAGTTCTATTTAGATCTTGTTGATGATATTAGGTAAAATAAAAAATGCTGGGCTGTCCCAGTGGTTCAGCGGCACTGCAAATGCAGATGACCCAGGCTGGAGAGTAAACCCCAGTCGACATGCCGGGAGGCAGGATGGGCTGCGGCAGCTATCACATAAAAGCTTGCCTCAGCCGGGAGGGGTCGACAGTGCGCTCCAGTGCCACAGTGACCCCTGTGACTGGGCCAGGGAGCTTGCTTCAGCAGCGGGGGATGTGCTGCGTGCATGCAAGGCTGGCATAAGCTGCGCTCACTTTAGGGAGGAGAAGGACCAGAAAAAAGGGGGACCAGCTGTCTAAATCATCTTCTGGTCTCCTGATTCCCTGGGTCCTACTGCTTGTCGGCACTGGATCCTACACCACATGGTGGATTGCCTCGGGGAGGGGGTGGGGGGGAGACAGCCTTACCCCCAAGCCCCTGCCATGAAGGGAAGCACCATGCGGTTAATTGACCGATAGCCAGGGAGTTCAGAAATACAGGCCTGAACAGAGTACCTATCTGAGACCAGGGTATACCCCTGCATGATGGACATAGCCAGAGGAGAAAAATCTCAGTGGAAAAAATTAAAAATAAGTACTTCAATCACTTAGGTTTTCTTTGCTAAAGCAAATATCGCAGCTGTATCCCTTTGTTTGCAGGCATCTACAGCAAACCGTATGCCTCTCACCTATGGCAGATCTGTTTGTGATCAGTTCTGGAGATATGATAGAAATGTATTTTCAATGTAGAAATTTCAGATGTCCAAGACCAGGACTGGTCAACTATGCAAGTTATTTACAGTAATTCAATAGAAAGAGGAAGAATGTGATCTTGCTTGATTTTATGTAAGAGGAGCCCAATACCTCAAAATCCAAGAAGTATCACATACAGCCCTTGGGTTAACCTCAACAGTTACCCGGTGGCCAGAAGCCAGTATTTATTGCCTTGGGCCAAAGGATCTCATCTGCTGCTGGCCTGGTTGGCCAGCAGCCTGTAGAGTCAGTGAATAGCATCAGATGTAGATGCAGGTGTAGCTGGGGACGTGCACTGCACCCATTAGGTGCTGCACACTGTTAGTCAACACATCTTGCTGGAACTCAGCATTCATAATGAGGTCAGCACTGCGTGTGTCACTTATTGAGAAGCAACTGATTTAGGGGGGATGGGACTGCTCATTACATTCTCAAGATTGGCTGGTAAACAGCATCTAGACTAACAACACTTGTGACTAGAGCAGAGTTTGCAGGGGGCAGATCATGTTAAATGGACATTGCATGATCACTGGACTCAGCATTAAGTAACTGGCTGGTGGGGCTTTTTGATGGACTGACTAGTACACTGATTTAAGGTGGTGGTGGTTCCGAGGAGGGGAGAGAGCTGTGTGTGCTTATTCAGAGCTAGTCATCTGACAAGGGAGAGCACAGTATCATTTACTGCTACAGATTACACTGATACAAGTTAAATTAACACCCTGCCTTTTGAACACAGGGCTACGGATTTCTCTTGTTTTCAAAGAATAACAAGTGGGAAAAAATTTAATTTGTTTCAGCAATTGGGAGTTAATTTTTCATGAAAAAACTTTGCACCACTTTATAAAATAAATCCCGTTTGCACCACCATTTTGCACAAACCCCTCCATCTGAGCCACATTTTTGTGCAAAACATTGATTTGCCCACAATTTTGGGAAAAACATAAATGTTAATCTTTTGTCCAACAGAACTGGCCATTTCTGAAAACAGAAAATCATTGCCTCTATAAACATACAACCCACCAGAACACTACTGTGTAAAACGTTTAGAAACAGTATTATTTATCACATCTTCTTTATTTTTCTTTAAAGGAGATTACATTTTTCAGTGGGCCACCATCATTTCCTGCGGGCCAGGAAATTCCACTCAAACACTGGACCAGTGGCCATGACCCCTTCAGCCTATATGACTCACTTAATCAATAAGGCATGACAGTGTGTGTATGTTACTGTAGAACAACGGCATGTCTTAGACAGTGAGGCACGAGACACTGCCTGAGACAATGCTGAGTGCCTTTAGCACCACAGTAGACAGTTAACCCACAATTACGCACACAATGGAGATCCTTAATGAGAACATAAAATGGTGGTCCTGATCTTTACTTTAAAACCTGTGAAATGAGGTTCAGAAAGTTAAGCACTTCTGTATGGTTGTGCTGTAATAACACATGGTAACGTGATAACACCTGACCAATCACACCTCTTGGTTTCTTACCCATCCTGTAACAGCCCTTCAACAACATCATATGCTCTGCATAACCACCTAACAAGTGTTATCCACCATTTAGGGTACATAGAGAATTTACAAATAATACAAAAAATACCCCACAAAAAAAAGTTTCTACCCAGGACAGTGGTCTAGTCACCCAGCATCATCGGATACTATACTACTTACAGCCATATCGCAGCAGTGTTATAATGTAATCTGTCATTCTGCACTGGCAAAATGTTTTAGACAGCATCACTGTAGTTTATATTCTTTGCTGGGCTGGGTGCCACCTGATGCTCGCTGGGTCTTTGGCTTAAGCAGTCCGGTAGGCAAATCTTTAATGCATGATGATTACGAGCACCTCTTATTGATCTCATGTCCCTAAAATCAACATCAAGATGCCTCAGATCTGCCAACCTACAATTACTTGAAGAAAAGAAGGTTTATACTACCACGGGCCAAACAGCTTTTTGTTTTTTTATACCCAGACAATGAAATAACCTACCCAGTAATTTGTGAGGCATGTTGCGCCATACACTGTTTCAAAACAGCCTAAAACATGTTGGTCAGAGAGAGACAAATATAACCATTTTTAATTTTGTAACATATCACCTTATCTTGATGTATTTTTATTCTTATGTATGAAATTCTACCTGCATATTGCATGCTGAATTCTTTACATCATCATTTTTGTCTAAGGCACTGGGTCACTCCTGAAAACGTGCCTTTGGCTTAGTGTGTCATACCCAGTAAACATATGAAAGGAATATAAAATGTTTAAGAAATGTTTGGAAATCCACAGAAGAATGAGCATTTAAACTTTCTATCCAGGGTCACAAAGAACTGCCACTTAGTATCACATGCTCTGTTATAATTGCATGAATCTCTGCCAAGCTTACAGGAGAAACTGCACAACACTGAAATACCACTTTTGATCTTTTTTTTAAGTCGGCTGCCATATTCTGCTTTTCCTGCAAGCTTTTGCATAACATCCCAAGATGTTCCAACTTTTTTTTTTTTTTAATTACTTTTTGTCCCCCTACTCTCTGCAGATCCCGACCCTTCGGGACTGCCAAGGAGTCATCCTCTTGCTTCACTCGCCCTACCCAGACTTACCTCTCCGTCCCCATGTAGCTGTGGCTTCTCCCCCAAGTGGGGCTGTGGTGGGGTGGGCAAGCACCCCGATACTTATATTTTGTCGGACCAAAGGTAGTCGGGCAGATGAGGGCACATTGGAGGCACGCTGAGGGCACTCCTTCTTCCCAGGATCCACAGGCATTTTTCCATTTTTCTGTGGAGGAGTGGCACACACCCTACACCAAGGCATCACTGCCGGCATCGCCATGCCCCCATCCCTCTACATCTGCTCTAGGCTTGGCGTGCCACTGGCCTCTGCCAGAAGCCAGTCAAGTGCCGAGCACGGCCCCCCTCCCTCCCAGGAGAGGAGAGCTGTCCTCCGGATGCTCAATCCTCTCCCTCTCCTGCTGACCCCCGATGACCTGGGATCACTCCCGAACCTGGGTCGCCAGTGTGGCGTCCTCAGCACCACCGGGCCAGCGTTAAGATGTTCCCACTTTAACAGATATCAGATGAGCAGTGACGAACAAACATTATCGTAAAATAACTGTTAATAGCCGGCCCTGTGGCATGGCAAGCTGAGACAGGGGGCATCACCACCTGCCTTACTGGTGACCTGGGTTCAGGAATGAACTGGGGCTGCTCAGAGCCCCAACGGGAGAGGGACAATCAAACATCCTATGACAGGTGTCCTCCTTTGGGGATGGGGACAGCGCATACTGCAGCTTACCACCACCTAGTGGAGGCTAGATGGCATAGCAACGGTCACCTGCCTGGTTGGCCGGCCGCAGGTTGCTGAGGCGTACTGCGTCTTTACACGGCACATGCGCGTCACAGCACACATGCCATCCTGGGGAGAAACGCTGTGCGAAAAACAGCTTGGCTGGCAGGATGATGGCAGTGTACCATGCAGGCTGTGCACTGCCCACCAAGGCAGCCACCCACAGCAGGTTCAAGAGGTCAGTTCTGGGTTGGGCCAGTGACAGGGCTTGGGGTAGCTGCTGGATAGTGGCTGCCGGAGTATTAGGCCAAAAAACAAAGGATGGAAAAAAAAAAAACACCTAATAAATTTAAGATGGCACACTGCCTTCTTTTTCACTACGTAAAGTACCTATTTAGCCCCCCCTTTAGCCTTGCACACCACTGGGGACAGTGTCCACATCATGTTCTCCAGTTTGGGATAGAAACTGGCTGCCTTTAAAACCGACATCAAGGCCACTCAGTGGTCAGCTGTTTCGGATGTGGGAATGCAGGGCAGTTTACACTTTCCTTCCCCTTCCCACACAACAGACAATGCACTTTACAAAGCAGATAATAAGATACTACTTCTAGTAGTGCAGATAACGGAGTTTTTGGTTACCTAAATATAGAAAGTAAGGGAGAAGGTAGGGTATCTTCTAGGATACTAAGTGGGGTTTTCATTCTCATATAACAGGAATCTGTTTTACTAGTACTAATGACTGCTAAATTCAATCGCGTCATCTATAGGATTTTTTTGTGCACCATAAACCTCAAAAAGAACAGGCTACTCACTTGTACCCGTACTTCTATGCATGGTATATAGTTCACATCCACACTCTGGCAGTTCCACTGGAATAATGTTATTAACTGGGACGTCTTTAAGCTAAGCTCCTCCCACACCCAGGTGGTATATCCCCCGACTCCACCCTGTGACTTCAGATCTTGCACGCTGGAAACAATATCAGGTGCCACTTGACAGAAGAGGCCAGGTGGGTTGTGTAGATGTGAACCATACACTACTCCTAGAACAACGGTTACAGGTGAGTACCTATTCTTCTAGGGGCGTGAATATGATTCCCTTATCCACACTCTGGCAGGCTCTTAACAGTTCTCTGGAAAAAAGGGGCAAGGGGAGTACCCCTACTTGGTGAACAGAGACTGGAGAACCGAAGTCCCAAAACCAGTATCTTGGTGTGACTCAAGGTCAGTGCAGTAGTGGGAAATGAAGGGGTGTGCTGACTTCCAGGTAGCAGCCCTACAGATCTCCTGTATGGGGATTCCCTTGGAAGCAGCTACTGAGGAAGTGATATATCTGGTGGAATGAGCCCTAATCCCTACAGGAGGCTCCTGACCCGCCAACCTATAGCAGTGATCGATGCAAAATGTGATCCACCTTGCAATCATCTGCTAGGGCCAGGGTATGGAGCCTGCAACTGGCCTCCAAAGATGGGCTTGTAAAATATACCAGTAGGCTAATCACCTGATTAAGGTGATACTCTGATACCACCTTTGGGAGGAACTCTGGGTTTAGGTGAAGGACAACTTTGTCCTTGTGGAACACCAGCTAGGGAGAGTCCACTGAGAGCGGATGGAGCTCCCCAGTCTTTCTGGCTGACATAATGGTCACCAGGAAGGCCGTGTGCCATGACAGGTGTGACACCATACACCTGCGCATTGGCTCAAAAGGCTTGCCCATGAGCACAGCCAAGAACAGCAGCAAGTCCCACGGTGGAGATGGGTCACAAATTAGAGGGGACAAGTGGTCAATGCCCTTGAAAAAGCAACCAACCACCTTCTCCAGGGTCACCATCGGCTTACCAGCCCACGCCCAGTTAGCAGAGATGGTTGCCAGGTGCACCTTAAGGGTTGTCGTTTGCAGTTAAGTTGGAAAAGGAACCAGAGGTAGTCCTAGATACTAGCCACAGGGCAAGTAAGGGGATCAAGCCCCTTGCCTTGACACCAAATGTATTTAGTTATTTATTTAAACTTTTATTTACCAGGAAAAGCAAACGGAGCCAAGGCTCATTTCCAGGTGCGACCCGGGAGAGGTAGGGAAGTAGGGTACATTACAAGAAACAGTTTGACAAATTATAAATAGCAGAACAGACTGAAACAGTTCAGAATCTCAGAATCTCAAATGGAGAAACTTTTCCATTCCAACAGACCAGCTCAGTTCTTTCGGACTGCGGACAGGCGGCTCCACCCTGCCTGTCTGGAGCCCGTGAGTGCAATTACACTCGCGAAATGCAAGGAGTTCCCTCAGCTCTTCTCAGATAAGGTGTCCTTCATTAGGGCCAGTATTACTCCAATGTGGCCTTATGATCCAAGCAGTGGTCTGCTTTTTGGTCAGGAGCACATTAGGTGTTCTTGGGGGTGAATTTTGGCCACTAACAGTGGAAGAGGTCTGCTGAGTTGTCTTTGTGCTGTGGCCAACTATCTGTAATCTGAACCCGGGCCAGACATGACTCTTAGGGAGTTGTGTTGCCCAACTGAGCCCAGTGTTTGCCAAAATCATACAATGTTCTTTGTGGGAGGAGATGGTTCCAGTAGCACTTAAATGCGCTCTTGTAAAGCCCCTGCTGAAAAAAATATCTTTGGACTCAGATGTCTTGGCGAACTATCATCCAGTCTCTAACCTTCCCTTTCTAGTAGCTTGTGGACCACCTGGTGGTCTCTAACATTTATGAACCATTCCAGTTGGATTTCAGAGCGAGGCACAGCACAGAGACGGCTCCAGTCAGTGTGCTCAATGACCTGCTCGGGGCATGGGATAGAGGAGAGCAATCAGTTCCCATCCTCCTTGATCTCTCTACGGTGTTTGATACCATGGACCATGGCATACATTTGGACCATCTCAGCGAGTACACTGGACTCACTGGCACTGTGATCCACTGGTTCGACTTTTTTCTATGGGACAGAACCCAGAGGATGTTTCTAGGAAATTATTTCTCAGGCCCAGTGGTTCTGTACTGTGGCATGCCCAAGGGTTTGATCCTACTGTCAATGCTGTTTGCAGTGTACATGCTAGCCCTGGGCATGACCATTAGACAGTTTGGGCTGGGGTTTCACTGCTATGCGAATGATACCCAGCTCTACATGTCTTTTGTTCCTGGGACTCAGGTTACCATCAACGTGTTCAATAAATGCTTGGTGGAGATCCAGAACTGGATGGCTTCCAGCTGGCTGAGACTGAACTCCAAGAAGACTGAGGTGTTAGTGGCTGAGCCAGGCCAAAAGGGGGGACTGGCAGCTGGTGCAGGAGTGAATGGACTTTGGCTTGGTGATGCTGGATTGCTAGCCTGCCCTAGGGTGAAGAATTTGGGAGTCATACTGGATGAAGGCCTGACAATAGAGGCCCAGGTGTCCAGAATGGCTTTTTCCATCTGCAGAACATCCATCCAATCAGATCCCTCATTCCTCTCCACCCCCCCAAGACCTAGCCACACTGACCCACGTTCATGACCCTGAGGCTAGACTATTGTAATGCTCTGTAGCTAGGGGTTAATGGGGGTATGCTACGATGGCTGCAGTTGTTGCAGAATGCAGCCGCCCAGTTACTCACGGGCTTGTCAAGATCATGCCATATTTCTCCGGTACTGCATGATCTGCACTGACTGCCAGCGAAGTGGCATATCTCTGTCAGGCTCGATGATGGTCTGCCACTCCCAGGAGCGGTCCCTGGATTCTGGATTGGGTCTCTGGGAGGGGGGAGAGGCCGGCAACCTCCTCCTGGCCCCGCCGTGGTAGGCAATCCACAGGGGAACTATTGGGGACCACCAAGCATGGGAGCAGCGGGACCGGAGAGAGAGCTGTCTGCCAGGGCTCCGGAAGATAAAAGTGCTTACAGAGAAAAAAAATAGAGTGAGTGCTAAAGGGATATCGATGGATGTGGGTAAGGGAGTGTAGGCGATTTAACAGAAACTTTTGAGTATGACTATTAGGCTATATTTGGGGTCGCGGGTTTTGCCACTGATCTCAAAATGGCCGTGACCACATTGTCAAACAGTCAAGAAGCACTATATGCACCGTCCCTCTCCCGGCCTATATAAAGCTTCTCACAGAAGCTTCTGGCATAGCTCACTGACATAATTAAAACATAACTAATTTGGCCAGCCCAGTAGCGTAGAGGGCTGAGGCATCTGTGCCATACCTCCTGCCATGCCAGCAACCCATGTTCGTGGTGCGGGCGGGCCGCCGGGGGTCGGCTGGAGAGGGAGAAGACTGAGCGTTTGAAGGACTGCTCTTCTCTCCCAGACAGGGAAGGCTGGTGCTCCTGCCGAACCACTGCCCCCGGGTGGAGGCCCAAGGGTAGTGTGGGACTGCTGGGCATGAAGAAAGGGAGGGTGTTGGGGGAATTTTACGGAGGTGTGCGTGCCTCCATGTCCACACATCCTGTGTGTGCACCCCAGCAATGGGGATGGGAGGGAGAAAATGGAGGGAAAAACACCCCCAGGCCGCAGATGACGACTGACCCTCCGCAGGCTCCGCACCCGGCCACTGGGCAGCACTCTGGAAGTAAGTCCCGGTGAGACCAGGTTGATGGGGCCGGGGAAGTCGGTCAGAAGGAGGCAGCCAAGGGGTGATGGGCAATAAAATGTATATATAAAAAAAAATTTAATTTTTGGGGTCAAGAATCACTCTAATCTGAACGTTGTTTTTAAAGTACTTGACTAAATATATGTTTCTAAGGGGCTTGTTTCTTAAAGGAAAGCTGAGCAAAACACTGTTGCCAATTCCCAGGGCTGCAGAAACACCTGTTTAGCACTACCTTTATGTGGTCACAAGCCTCCAGCTAACCTTTCATCATTAATTTCCCCGTTTCTGTGCTCCTGAGCTCTGCGTTGAAGCTGCCATATGGACACTGCCACCACACTGGAAGACAGAGTGTGCACTCTGTTCAGCAGTTTCCTTCCTGTGCCCTGCTGGAACGCTCGTTTGTGACGAGCTGGGCAAATTTTTACAGAGGAAAACGAACCTGTGTGGCATGTACTACTCGTTTAAGTGAATGTTTAGAAATAAGCCTGGCGCTAATGCGCATGTCCGAACTCAGAACTTTGACTTTCAACTAAAAAATTAAACAGGTTACCATGCTCCATTTTCAGGGGGAAAACAAAAAGTTTAAATCATAATTTATATTTAGTTAGCTGTAAAGAAGTCAATGAGTAGCATGTTTAAAGACCAAAAATAGTACATCTGTAAAGTCCAGTGTCCAGCCCACCAAATGTGGGTGAGAATTCCACCATGCCATATCGAAGAGTTAGCACCTACTGGTGCAATCAGAACAAATTAAAGCAGAAAGAGCAATCTGCTACCACTATCACTATCGAAGTTACTTAGCAAGACATTAATTTGAACAGTATACTGTGACTAGAATACTTCCTCCTTTAACTAAACAAGGCGTTTATTCGTTACATAGAAGCAGTCATGTTTAAAATATTAGAAAACTTTGCCATTATCTAGTTTATAGAGCATAACTTCAGAAGAAAACTAAACCCATTACCCCAAATGTCTCTACATCTTACTGAAGCTAATGGCATATTTATAAGTAATGCTGAGCTAAGGCAAAAGAAAGCTTACCTCATGGGGTATAGTTATCACCCCTTCCTACAAACCTCGCTCATTTGAGGTATTAAACTTTATTAATTTAAGGTACCACCTGTCACAAACTCGCTCAGCCGGTCAGCCCTCTACTCCCAAAGTGCCAACCTCTGAGCGTATGATTTGTGTACAGTGAACAGAACAAGGTAGCCCTCTTGTCTGTTTTGTGGGTTCTAGTCACCTTAGTCTCAAGCTCTGGAAGGATTCAAACTGATAACCTATTGTTAGCGTATCAGACTCAGATAATTCTATCTTCAGGGGGCCAGATATCTTTGCCTACGGGCACCCAACCAGGTCTTTCAAATGAACCCTTAGAACTCTATTTAAGACTTTAGAGAACTCTATCCATTTCCCAGTTTGGTACACAATAAGCCCACACACAGAGTACTTATAACCTTTAAAAGCTCCACTTAAAATAAAAAGAAATGTCAAGGCACTCCAGCAGTTTCGTTTTGTAAAAAAAAAAAAAAAAAAAAAATCTTTACTTTAAAAATATCAAAACAGAGTAATAATTACAGAACAAATATATATCCCAACACATACAGCCTTAAAACAAACAGGTGAAAAAGTACAGTTCCTACAATTTATAACTTCAGACTAATCTAATCTAATGCTTACTTTCTTCAATGCTTTTAGGGTTTCTCTTCTCTCAGTCAGAAATATTTTCTTGTGTCTCTCTGTCATGTTCTCTCAGCAGTTAAACACACTTCTGAGCTGGCCTTCTCATGAGGTCACTAACTCCACCTTGGTGTATCAAAATCTATATTTTACAATACAGGGTCTCCAAATAAAATATTTACAAAAACACGTGAGGACCTCACTGACTTTCCTCTCCACAGGTTAACTGGTCAGAACTGGTTTTTGCTCTGCTACACATACATCTCAAAAGTTTCTTTGATCTAAGTCACTGTATTCAAAACAAAAGTGTATTTGCCTCTTTAATCCCATCTGGACCTTGGAATCTACACCTCAGGTCTCTCTGATGTAATTCAAAGGTTCCCCGAGAAATGTATATTGGACCTTCCAAATCCGTCTGGGTCCTCCCTGGCTCAGACATCAAACCTCTTCAATGTCCATTCTGGTAACTATGCAAGTCAAAGGATCTCCCTGAGGGCATTATAAATGACTAATCTTATTTCCTGGGATGAAAGCAAATTGATAAGGTAATTGCACCCCAGATCTCTGCAGTTTAAAATACCTCCTGTCCTTTGAACTTATCCCTGGGGGGTCTTGATGTGTCAGTTCCAGTAAGACAGCCTTTTCCTTGAACTGACCTTCCCATCACATATTTTATATGTAATAAAAAAAAATGAATACAGCACTCAAGCACTCAGAGCTGGCTGTCTACGTCACACCACCACCACCAAAATTAAAGAAATGTCCTCATCAGACGAAGGGTCCTCTTCCTCCAGGTCTCAGGATCGAGCTGAGGCATTCCGCTGACACCATTTCTGGACCTTCTCTGGGTCCGAGAAAAGGTACACTTTACCACGATGCACTATCTGAATGCTTGCTGGAAAGACCATGCTGTGGGGCACCTCCATCTCTCGCAGCAGAGTTTTGCCTCCATTGAACCTTTTCCGTTTTTGCCGAGTGGCATAAGAAAGATCTGGGTACATCTGGATTTGCTGTCCATCAAAGAGTAGAGATCTCTTCTGCCATGCGAGAGCCAGGAGGTAGTCTCTCAAGCTGACCCCATCTGTTGCAGTAACTACAGTGCATGGGGCCTCAGGATTGTCCGGGCATCCTCGGAGGGGGAGGGTCACTCGGTAAGCTTTCTGAAATTTGTGTACTGTTTGAGAGGTTTCTTCCTCCAACTGTTGAACTAGCCAGTCCTGGAGGAACATCAGCAGATGGTCTGATTCACACCCCTCCAGTAACCCCAAAAGTCTCAGATTATGAGCCCTTGCCTGATTCTCCAGCATTTCAATTCTCGAGCTTAGATGCGTCTTCTTTTTTAAAATGGTTAAGATGGCTCCCATCGCCGCATCAGATCTTCTGGTGGCCTCCATTGATGCAACCATGGCTAATTCAACTGATGTTTCTACTGTAGCCATCCAGTTTGTTAAGGAGTTGAACCTGTTTGAAAGATCCGACATTGATGAAAGGAGCTGATTAATTCTGGCTCCTAGAGTTTGCAAAGTTTCATCTCCCGTTCTTTCCTCTGGTTCTGGATCGCAGCCTTGCGTAGCCCTCATGTTGGGAGCCCTGTGAGCTGTTTTCAGTTTAGCTCCTTCTCCCGATGCCTTTTCCTTCTGAGGGTTACCCATGTTGTTTGGCACAATAATAGTTCCAAATAGAACCCAAGAAGTTTCAGTGGCTTTTACTCAAAACACTTGATTTTCAATTTGTTTTTAGCGTGAAGTAGCAGAGCTCAATCAATGTGCCGCCATCTTGCTCAGGCTCCACAGTGCCCCCCCCCCCCAACTTGGGAGCAACTTTGACATTTTAATTAGACTTCTATTGTTTTTGATATTCATTTTTTCTCTCCTTGTTCGCCCCTGCGGCCCCGATACTATCGACCCCCCCAGCCCTGTCACCCTGCTACTCTGGAACTTACTTTGACCATGTCCTCGGCCACAAGCTCAATCCTCTCCCTCCCCGGCCGACCACCAGCAACTTGCTTGCACTGTGAATATGGGTCGCTGGTGTGGAAGGAGTTAAGGCATGATGTCTCAGCCCTCAGTGCCACTGGGCTAGCATATGCTTGGATTTTTTGAAGGTCTCTGGTAGGTCATATCAACGGATGTGTATCACTCCAGGACTCATTGGGTACAATTTTTCTCGGTTTAAAGCCCTTGTTCATGTTGCAAAATAGCTATTTAGAGCTATTTCCGGACACTATTGAACATTATCAATTACTAATTCACAATTTTACCCCTCATATGTGTAACAAAGGGTGAAAAGAGAATGAATCCTTGGTAAAATATGTTTTGGCCATAATTTCTATACCTTTGAACCTTGGTACAAATATTGCATATGTTTTCTGACATTCTAAATAAAAATTAGACAAAAAAAAATGTAAGAGAATTTAAACTAGCCAAGAGGGAGGCTGTAGAACTAAGGGTGGCAACAACAGCATCCGCCAAGATAAGAAAGCAGAAGGGAGGGAGGACCCAAGGGAAGTAAACTCTCCTGGGCCAGGGGCACAGGAATGGGGAGGGGGGAGACAAAGCTGAGGACAAGTGGGGTATAAACACCCTACAATTCTGCGATTCTGTGGGCGCTGAATTTTCAGCATAATTTGCATCCTGCCACAGAATATATATAGTACCGCAGAATTCACTGTTCTTGATGAATTTTCATTCTACTATACAGTTTTCCATAGTGCCCAGCTCCCTTCCCCATCTCGTTTATTTTGAAGCCCCTCCTCTACGTTCAGCATGTGATGTCATTGATGATATCACATCATATTTTAGCCAATGGCAGGACTGCATTCTGCTGCAGAAATGAAATTATGCCACAGAAATCAGAAAATGCTGCTGCAGAAGTCTAGGAGCTCTGCCTCAGAAATTGGGGGAAAGCGACGCACAGCACTAGGTTCCCTGGGTATAAATCAGGGAAGCAAGAAGAAAGGAGCAAAGGAAGCAGATAATGGAAAAGGTAAAAAGGCAAGAAGTTGAGTCGAGGAGCTTCTGGGAACAGCACAGGCAGGAAAGGAAAAGTAGGGAAGCAGGCAGGGAGGCAGTAAGGTGCGGAGAGCCATGTTTGCCAATGCAAGGAGTCTAGGAAATAAAATTCTGGACCTGGAGGCCATCATGGTGGAGGATGGTCTGGATCTGATGGTTATAACGGCATCGTGGTACACTGACAGCCATGAATGGGACATGGCCATACCGGGCTACTCTCTGTTTGAGAGAGACAGGTGAGGGAGGAGGGTAAGAAAGGGCTGTACTATACATAAGGGAGGGATTCAAGGCCACAGAAGTGCGGGGCACTCGGAAGATAAGGAAGGGCTGAAGGTGCTGTGGGGCATCCTGGAAACAGGCACTGGGCCCACTAACTGCACTGGGGTGTATACAGAACGCCTGCAAACGGATCGGAGTTACATAAGGCACTTGGGGAAGACATAATCAGGATAGCAAGTAAGGATGAGATGCTGCTAATTGGTGACTTCACTATGCTAGATGTGGAGCCTTTCAACTGCAGCTACGGCAAGTAGCAGGGCCATCCTTGACTTCCTATAAGGGGCTTTTCTCAGGCAGCTAGTTAATGAACCCACTAGGAACATGGCAAATCTAGACTCTGTGCTTACCAACAGGGATAGCACTGCAGACGTCACTGTGGGCAGTCCCCTAGGTACCAGTGATCACTGTACAGTGTGGATTAACATTAAAATGGGGACAGTGGCCAGCCGGCTGGCGCAGCGGTAGAGCTACCACTTGTCATCCAGATGACCCAGGGTTCACGCCCCTAGTCCAGGATGTCTGGTGCTGACAGGTGAGGTAGAGTCAGGTGCCCTTCCTCGGGTAAGGGCATCCTGCCTTGGGGAAGGAAGGCACCTCCTTCTAATGCACGACTGCCCCCTGGTGACCCAAGGGGAAGGGGGGTGTCATGCAGGAAGGAATAAATGGTTACTCTGGTGTGACCTCATGTCAGCATGTACCCACTCACCTGGCAGGTGACGCCACCCACCCAGAGTAGGGACTGGCAGGTCAACAGCGAAAGAGAGGTGGGGCTTACCTGCCCTTCTGACAGCCCTGATAGCCTGACTGCTGTGTCACATCTCAGAACCATACCCTGGGGTTGGATAAGGGGGGGGCCTAGCAGGGGGCCAAATACCCCCAGCAGCACTGGGAGATGAAGCCCCCGTGCCCCTGACACAGCAGGGTCACTATGACTCCTCCCACGCCTCACCAGCTCCTCCTCCTTGTGGGCCCTGACCGTCGAGTGAACTATCTCCTCCTGGTTTGGAGAACCAGGGTGTCCCACCCATGAGGAACAAGCCGTGGGTTATGGTTGGGGTGTCTAGGGAGGCTGTAGAGAACGCTGATGGTGGGCAGGACTCCTGCAGTGGGCGTAAGGGCTTGGGTAGGTGGAAGGAAGTCCCAGCAGCTGGCAAGGTGAAAATGGGGGACAAAAAATACAGGTTACTCACCTGTAACAGGAGTTCTAGGAATGGTATATGTTGTTCATCCACACTCATTGGCAGGTATCCTTGCCGCTTTAAATCTTGCCGGAAGGTCTTCAAGCTTGCTCCTCCCACCCACCCGGGTGGTATAACTCTCGGCTCCGCCCCATGACGCCCAGATCTGGTCCAGCTGGAAGCTCAGGGTTGTGCGCCGAAACCGGAGGTCGGGAATGGTGGTGGATGAACAATACATACCATTCCTAGAACTCCTGTTACAGGTGAGTAACCTGTATTTCTAGGGACATGGATATGTTGTTCATCCACACTCATTGGCAGACTCCTAGCAGTTCTCCGGGAGGAGGGAGGCAAGACGACACCCCAATACTTACTTGGGAAAGAGAGACTGAGAACCGAGGCCCCAAACCAGCATCCCGGTGTGACTCAAGGTCGATGTGGTAATGGGTAATGAAGGTGTTTGCTGACTTCAGGTAGCAGCCCTGCAGATTTCCTGGATAGGGACGTCCCTGAAGCAGCCACTGCTAGAGCAGTATGGCGGGTAGAATGAGCTCTTATCCTCTGGGAGGCTCCATGCCCGCCAACTTATAGCAGAGATCTATGCAGGAAGTGACCCACCTGCTTATCGTCCGCTTGGCTGCAGGTCTGCCAGATGCGGCTTCAGCGTAGGTGACAAACAGCTGGCAACTCTCCCCGATTTCAGCCGGCGCTCTTTGTAATAGGCGAGCGCCTTCTAGGGTCCAAAGTATGGAGCCTATATTCGACCTCCGAGGTGTGATTGGGGTAGAACAACGGCAGAGTCAACACCTGCTTAAGGTGAAACTCCGACACCACCTTCGGAAGGAATTTCGGGTGGGGGCACAGGACAACCTTGTCCCTGTGGAAGACCAGGTAAGGAGACTCGATGGAAAGCGCCTGGAGCTCTCCCATCATTCTGGCTGACGCGATAGTCACCAAGAAGGCGGTCTTCCACGACAGGTGAGAGAGAGCACACCTGTGCATAGGTTCGAATGGCTTGCCCATGAGCTTTGCCAGTACCAGCAGTAGATCCCACGGAGGTGGGGGTTCCCGCACTGGAGGGGAAATGTGATCAAGGCCTTTGAAAAGCGCCAGACCACCTCTTCCTCCTCTGCCACTGCTGCTTCCTGCCCGCGCCTGTAAGCAGAGATGGCTGCCAGGTGCACCCTTAGGGTCGCGACCTAAGCCCTTGATTAGAAAGGGACCATAAATAGTCCAAGATGCTTGCCAAGGAACAGGAGGAAGGGTCCAAGCCCTTGCTCCTGACACCAAATGGAAAACCTTTTCCATTTGAAGGCATAGCATTTTCTGGTCGACCTCTTACGGGACGCCTCAACTACATTGAGGACCTCGCTGAAAGACCCAAGGCCTGAACTCTAGCCGCTCAGGAACCAGGCGCCAGGTGCAGGGACTGAAGGTCCGGATGGAACACCTTCCCTGATTGACTGAGCAGGTCCGGCGAGCTGGAAGCTGCCTGAGTCCTGGAGCTGAGACTGAGGAGATCTGGTACCAGAACGGCGAGGCCAGTCTGGGGCTATCAGAATCACCTGCGCCTTTGTCCCTCCCTCGCCTTGAGAAGCACCTTGTGGATCAAGGGAAATGGGGAAAGGCGTAAAGAGGCCCGGGTCCACTGCCTCGAGAAGGCATCCCCCTGCAGCGAGCCCTGCTGAGGGGGGCGGGCATGGAACAGTCTCAGCTTCGCTCTCCCTGGAGGCGAACAGGTCCACCTGAGGTGTGCCCCAATGGGAGAACAGATGCTGTACTACCTCCGCAGGAGAGACCACTGTGGGATGCAGCCCCTATCCGCCCAGGGCATCGGGCAGGGTGTTGGAGGCTCCTGCCACATGAATGGCTAGGAGATCCGCCTCCAGGCTGCGCACGAAGTGACCAAATGCGAGAGCTTCTTGCATAGAAGCATGGAGCGCCCCGCTCTGGCGGTTTAGATAGAACATGGTCGTGGTATTGTCCGTCTGGACTCGGACCACTTGACCCCGGAGGAACGGAGCAAAGGCGGTGAGAGCTAGGCGGACCGCTCGGAGCTCCAGCAGGTTGATGTGGCATCGGGACTCCCGCGGGGACCAGAGGCCATGAGCCCGGTGTTCCCCCAGATGGGCACCCCAACCCATCAGAGAGGCATCGGTCGATAGAGAGACCGTCGGCTCGGGGCGGACGAACGGGATGCCCTCCTGCAAATGATCTGGAACGGTCCACCACTGGAGAGCGTCCCACATCCCCTGTGTCACCGACACAAGCTGGTCCAAAGGATCGCAGCGTTGTGACCACTGGCTGGCCAGTCCCCACTGAAGGGGACGCATGTTCCAGCGGGCCCAACGGACCACGCTGGTGCAGGCCGCCATGAGACCCAGGAGGCGCAGGAAGTCCCGGCAGGGCTAATTGCCCAACCAGAAATGATCGGGCAAAGGAGGAAAGAACCCGGCCCTGTCCGCCGAGCCGGCCTGGCTCGAAGAGAGTCGAGCTGCGCCCATGAATAGAATCACCTGCTTTGGCTCGAGTTCTGACTTGGCTGCTGATAAGGAGGCCCAGTTGAGAGCAGACCTGAGGGCCAGATCTCTGATCACTCCGCCTCCTTCCTGGAGGGAGCTGCTATCAGCCAGTCGTCCAGGTAAGGGTACACCGACCCCTCGCGCCGAGGAATGCTGTCACCACTGCCATGCATTTGGTGAAGACCCTGGAGCTGGAGACAAGTCAAGGGCATGGCTTGAACTCGAAAAGGATCCTTCCGTCAGAAGCGAAGGAATCTCTGGTGAGACGGACGGATAGGACGTGAAAACGCGGCCCTGCAAGTCCAGAGAGCAGAACCACATGCTGCTCCAAGGATGGTATTATCTGAGCCAGAGTGACCATCCTGAAGGTTCGAGACCTAGGAACTTGTTTAGGTCGTGTAGGTCGAGAATGGGGCGCCAGCCCCCCGTCCGTTTCGGAACCAGGAAGTACCTGGACACAAACCCTGGGTCTGAAGGAGGGTCCGCCACCTCTCTTATCACCTCCTTCTGGAGGAGGAGAGCAATGTCGGCTCGATGAGCCGCCAGTGAGGCTGGGGACCCCGAAGCCCCCCGAGGGGCGACGGCCTGAAGGGTGGTGCCTGCTCGATTCCAGAGGCAGGCCTCTTCCCACCATCTCTAAGACCCACCTGTCCGTGGTAACAGCGACCAGGCGGAACGGAAGTGCTGGAGCCGCCTCTCACGGGGACCCAGGGTAAGGTGAAGGAATGGGGCGACACCCCCAGCCCGTCACTGGGCAGGCTTGGAGGAGGGACCGCCGAGGGACCTCCTGGGCCTTTTCCTCCTGCCTCCTGTTAGAGGAAGCCGGAGGCTTGGGTTTGGGATGCCAAGGTCGAGCCTGCTGGCCCTGACGCGTTAACCGGGCGCACGGGCACATAGAAGACTAGGGGTTTAGGCTGTGGTTTGCGGCCTTGTCCTTCTGAGCGGAAGAGACCGAGTCCAAGGTAGCATTGGACCTCTCGATCCTCTGCAGGTGACCTTCCACCCAGGGTCAAGAGGTCAGTCCTCAAAAGGGAACATCCGCCAACTTGTGCTGGGTATCCAAGTAAAGGTGGATATCCTCAGCCAAGCCCGCCGACGATAGCCACTCGGCCGCCACCGATCTGGCACATGAGTCCCTATATCCAAAGCAGTCTGGAGCTGCTGTTTGGCCACTGCTCTGCCCTGGTCCCGCACCTGCTTAACCGTAGTCTGCAGATCGGCGGAAGATGAGGGATGACTCATCCAGGGAGCCCAACAGGGCATGAGAAAATGTGCCATGAGGATGGCCAAACTGGCCTGACGTAAGGTCGAGAGAGGACGCTATGTAGACTTTTCGCCCGACATAGTCCATTTCTGGACTCCTTTGTCAGGAGTTTGTCCCCATCCTCATGCAGCCGGCGCTACCGGAAAACGCTGTCGGTAACCAACCCTCAGCAGAGGGTGTTCCAAACCGACAGGAACCGGTAGGGACCGGTATACTTCCTGGCCATCCTGGCCGAAGGCGCAGGGCAGGAAGCAGGGCGCTGCCAAAGCTCCAGTGCCGGACCCACTATGGCCTCGGCCACCGGAAAGGCCTCCGTCGGAGAATCCCCTCGGTCCACAATCTCCGTGAGGGGATACCTGGCCCGTTTGGAAACGGGTTCGAGCTCCATCCCGGTGGACTCCGAGATGAGCCGAAGCAGTCCTAGGAAGGACGATGGGCTATCGTCCATTGACTGACCTCCTGAAGACCCAAGTCCAGTCGCTTGGAGAAAAGGAGGAATCATCTTCGACTCGAAGAGTCCTCAAGAGCTGCCTCTGGCCTGAGCCACCCTTCACCTGCCGAGGTCGGTCGGGAGTGAGGGTAACTGACAGCCGATGGGGTAGACCCTTAGCCGACCGAGAATCCTTGGTCGGAGCCCCAATTGGTGGCTGTGGAGGCGGAGGTTCCACCGGAATCGGTGGAGCAGCTGGTTTTGGCTGAACAACCGGCCTGGGTATAGGCTCCTCGGATAAGTCGAGGGGTTGTGTCGGCCGCTCCGGTGACAGCCACTTAATGGCCGGGGAAGGCGACGGGTCGGCTTACCCCGCCAGGAGGAGCTGTTGCAACATAAGGTCTCGCACTGCCGACGTAATTTACGCTGGAGCCTCCCTCGCCCGAGGAGGAGGACGAGGACGAGCGGCGACGCCGCTATCATGGGTGCCGAGACCGAGACCGCCATGACGGTGGGATCGGCGACCGCAAGAGGTCCGAGACCGAGACCGAGAGTCCCGGAATTTCCGAGGTCGGTGCGGGAGGTGTCGGCCGAACCGCACTCCTTCAGCTCGGATGGTCCATCCGAGGGCCCGGAACCGGAGGCACAGGCGAGCCCACAGGATCCTCAACTCCTCCCGGGAACCGGAGAGGGGAATCCGGCTGCTAAAGGCGACAGCCCTGTCCAACGGGTCGAGAAAAATTCGACTGCCGGTGGAGTCTCGTCAACTGACCTGACGGGACACCGTGAGGCTGGTGGTCAAGCCGAGCGGTC
The DNA here is from genome assembly GCA_016271365.2 of Neoceratodus forsteri. NCBI lineage: Eukaryota > Metazoa > Chordata > Ceratodontiformes > Ceratodontidae > Neoceratodus > Neoceratodus forsteri. The sequence continues at coordinate 1,631,563,221 of CM057453.1, forward strand.
GACCGAAGCCGACGGCCCACGACTCGGGAGAGGGACCTTCCCCGCCCCAAGAGCGCCGACGGAGGGACTACCGTCCTTCTTTTTGGACCGAGAATAAGGTCCAGCAGACGTAGGCCCTTCTCCCTTAGTGGAGAGGGACAGACAAAGCTCCTTAAAAGAAGCCATGTAGGAAGAACCCAGAGAGAGCGGGATAAATGCCGCGGCCGAGGAAGATACGGCCCGCGCCGCCTCCTCTTCGAGGGCGACCATCCGCTCGAGCTGATCCGCCGAGCCCGCCGCCACGGACACCGCCAACCGGGCCTCCTTGGACTTCACCGGAAGGAAACGCTTCTCGGGACGTGCCCAGTTGCAATCGGCAGCACGCCTCGAGGACGGGCCGAGAAAGATGAGCACAGGTCGAAGCCCGCGGGTCGTGCTCAAGGCTCACAGTAGACACGTGGAGTGTGGATCCGTCCGAGACATCTTCTGCCCGCATGGGCATCTCCGAAACCGGAGTCGATTTGTCCATCGCAGCCGCGAGGGATCGAAGACTGAAGTCTTTTTCGCAAAATTTATTTTTAAATCCGCAAATGGAGAAATAGGAACCAGTCTCAAACGCAGAGCGTTAAGGAGGGAACCTGAGCTTCCAAGCGGTAAGGAAGATCTGGCGTCATGGGGCGGACCCGAGAGTTATACCACCCGGGTGGGTGGGAGGAGCAAGCTTGAAGACCTTCCAGCAAGATTTAAAGCGGCAAGGATACCTGCCAATGAGTGTGGATGAACAACATATCCATGTCCCTAGAATACAAAAACAAAGGAACAGAAGCCAACCACATGAGGATGAGAGTCCTGTACTTTAAAGAGGTGGATTTTAAAGAAATGGGAGACTACCTCAGAAACTGCCTCATGGGGGGGGGGGAGATAGAGATATAGTGGGGAAAATATGGGAGGGCAAAATTAAGGCAACAAGCCACTGCATGAAAGAAGTGAGTAAAAGCAGAAGGAAAAAGAGACCTTTATGGTTCTCTATGGAAATGGCCATGGTGGTGAGGTAAAAAAAGTGTGGCGTTCAGCAGGTATAAGGAAACACAGAGGAAGGAAGACAGGGAGGTGTACCAAGTAAAACAGAGAGAAGCAGGAAAGGCAGTGAGGGGAGCAAACAAAGGTGCAGACAGAGGAAAGGATAGCTAAGGGGATAGTTAAAGGGGAGAAGACTTTATTCAGGTATATTTACTTATTTGTAGCATTTTACAGGTAAGTAAAAGAAGTCTAAATGGGCTTGTTTCCAATTGCGACCTACCTGGGGTAGCGCTGGGGACAGAGGGAAAAAATCATGACATACAATACAAACAATTCCAACAATAAAGATGTACAAAGTCAATATATATACACAAAATCACCAAGTCATCCAATGTACAGGAGCAATAAACATGTATACTGTACAAAGTCACCAATTAAAGTGTATACACAGAGTCAAATCACATTCAGGTACCACAGCTACAGGGGGAACACTGCTCCATAACAATACGGATAAAGTTATTTACTGTTGTACAAAATAGCCATGAGGAAGGCCCATCACAGTCATGGTCAGGGTATAAGTAAAGTAACTGGGACCAGAGGAAGGCAATGGGAGGGACAGTGAGGATTAGAAGGTGTGTGTGTGTGTGTGTGTGTGTGTGGGGAGGTTACAAACAGTCCTTGAAACAAAATTACAGCACAAAAAGGCCATAGGTCCATCTAATCTACCTGGAGTTCCGTATCTGCCCCGAGATCTATTGTCCATGCAGGATTTCATCCCGCCCAGTCCACCCATCAGCTCCCCTCTCTACTGCTACCAACCATCAGCTGCCATCATATTTTTCACCAACCGAGTAATCTGGATTTACCCCGAACCATGCTAATAATCCCAACAGGTGCTTACATCAGGGGGCATCAGGAACATGTTCCTTTCTAAAGCCAAAGTAATGGGGACATTAACTTTAACTGAGGGATCCACTATACATTGTTTTTCCGATCTTAGCTGCGCGACGTGTCAGAGGAGATGCAGTTCTGATGCTGTTTGAGCAGGCCTGAGAGAACTGGGCAAAGCTCACACTCTACAGAGTTACCCACCTGACTTTAAATCATTTACGCTGGAAAAGTTTTTATTAATGGAGATCCAGGAGATGCAGGCAAGAAGTTAGAACCCATTAATAAAGATTTCAATCAGCCCAGAATTGATGAGAGTGAAGAAGACCAGTAAACATGAACATCAGGACAATCTATTAATCTTTTATTTGGGCTGTTTCTTGCTAATTTGACTTCAGTCAAATGTTGGGGGTAGTTAAAAACTCCAGAGTTGGTTCAGAAATATTACGGCTAATTAGTTCAGTGAGTTTGGAGCGAGTTTGAAATGTTGTATAGTTTGTGCTGCGCTATGATGGAGTTTTCAGCCAGGTGCACTTAATTTCATCAGAGTAGGGCCACATCTGCAACAAAATGGCAGCAACCACATGGTACATATGAAGATGGGGGTCTTTATCTCCTGTCCCAGGGGGCTATAATGGTGGCGCTAGAGGATCCCTAAATAATCCTTAGGGCGTGCTCTGTTAGCCATGATACTGGAGTACATCTTCTTGTTATTATGGCACATAGGTCGGGGTGTTCCCAGTTAACAGCTGACAGCACATTAATGGACCCATCTTCTGCAGGACCACGGGGGTATGTAATGCTTTTTATGAATTTCTCTTTGAACATTTCTAATTACGATGTTTTAGGGGTGCACTTTAGTAGCCACTGTACTCAGAAATTTGAGTTGATGAATCTTGTGTTGTTTTAAAGTATTGGTTACTGCTTTTGAACTATTTCAATCATTTTCTTAAAGGGAAACAAAGAAAAACTACCAGCTTTCCCCTGCTGGTGCCAAAATGCCCAATTAGCACTTTTAGACACTAAGGGAATTTTTTAAAGTACCTGTACATGCTCTTTTAATCGGCAAAACAGCGAGCCACAACTTCCAGTTTCCACTGCTGGAAACCACCATCTCACAAGTAGCAATGCGCTTCCCTCGCTTACTTTATGCTAATATGCCTTGCCGACTTTAGCCACTGGTCGATAGGGCATATTACCATAAAGTAAGCGAGGGAAGCATGTGGCTCCTGGCGAGATGGTTGTTCTCAGCAATGGAAATCTGAAGTTGCAGTGTGCTGTTTCGCTGATTAAGTACTTTAGAAAATCCCTTTACTGTCTAAAAGTGCTAATCAGGAGTTTTGGTACCAGCTGGTGAAAGTCAAGTCAAGTCAAGTTTATTTATAAAGCGCCTTTCAAAATCAAGGCGCTGTACAAAAATAAATAGAACAGAAAAATCCAAATATTAAACAACCATAACTATAAAGAATAAGCTAAAGTAAAAAGATATGTTTTTAAAGCCATTTTAAAACTGTCAACGGTCGGGCATTCTCTTAACCAGCGAGGTAGAGAATTCCACAGGGTTGGAGCCGAAAAGGCAAAAGCACGAGATCCCGATAGCTTCAAATGAACCCTGAGAATCTCGAGCAATCCCTCACTGGCGGAGCGGAGAGGACGGAGGGGGCAATAGGGAACCAGAAGATCTTTCAGGTAACCGGGTCCCTGATCATGTAGGGCTTTAAAGGTTAGTAAACCAACCTTAAAGGTGATCCGCCACCGAACAGGCAGCCAGTGCAGTTCGCGAAGCACAGGCGTGATATGACTGGTTCTCGAAGTCCCAGTCAAAAGCCTGGCTGCAGCGTTCTGCACCAGCTGAAGGCAGCAGATATCAACCCCTGGTAGCCCTAGGTAGAAGGAATTGCAGTAGTCCAGACGGGTGGTAACAAAGGCGTGGACTAAAGTTGGAAGGTCCTCCCGGGGAGGTGGTAGTTTTCCTTAAAAATATTTTTTTGTTTTAGTTATTTAACCAGCTGAGACACACTAAGCTGAAAGCTTTTTTACAGGCGCAACCTGGGAGCACAGGGAAGTTAAGTGACTTGCTCAGGGTCACACAGTATGCAAGTGGAAGCTGTGGGATTCAAACCCAGGTCTGGTCTGCTGGATGTATCCAGATTTGCAGCTTAGAGCCTTAAACCACTGCACTATACTGCCTCCACAGTACACAACACACAATGTTTATTACAAAACACAGTACAGTATTCTCGAAAGTTTTATTCCAATGGTAATAATGAGGTGGTGGTGGGGTTAGAGGGGAATGTCCATAACTAATGAAGAGAATTTGTTTTCTCATTGCAGAAGCATAGACTTCAGGGCATTTTACACCCACTTCGTTAAAAGGGTTTCATTCTGTTCACATGTAGTCCTAAAGATTTACAGACTGTCGTCCATGGTCATGCTGCTAGCTGCCAAAATTGAAAGCATTAGGATTCACGACATTACTGAATTTGTCCTTCTATGCTGTAGCAATGAAAGATGAGACCGGTATTTGTCATTATGCTATTTCTCATGTATCAACCTATACTCAGAATCAAGTGTTATACTTCATGTTTTTTCTGTAAAACAAATAAAGTTTTAAAAAAATTAATATTTTTTATGATTTGCAGTAGGATGGCTTTCCTACATGCATACACTTTAAAGTGTTCATGATTTTAAAAATCTACTCAAAATATGATTTTTTTTTTTTTTAAAGATTTGCAGTAGCATGGTTTTCCTACTTCACATGCACTCTGGAAAGTATTTGTAATTTTGCAAAATCTACTCAGAATATGAATATTATTGAGATTTGCAGTAGGATGGTTTTCTTATTTTACGTGTGCTTTTTTTTAATACTTTTTTTTTAATTTTCCATGTTCAAGACAATGGCTATTACATATAATGAACAGACCATCAGTACAGAATCTTTCAGGACAAATGCTCCTTAATCACAGACAGCATGCAGTCACATATAGAGATAACATTAGAGAGGAATCTCTATGTAACACTGAATGTTATTTCAGATTATGCTGGGTTACTGAGTCCAAGAGCAACATGGCTATTTTGAAAAATTGTCCTGCAATTAAAGTTCCCAGAAACTTCATTTCCTGAGTGGGACTATAGCATCATTCGTGATCCCTAAAGTGAACAGGGTATGGAAAATACAGTAACTCCTCGCTATAACGAACTTCGTTATACCGAACAATCGGTTATAACGAATGTTTGTCATGGCTCCCAATCAAGCACTAACTTTTCTATAATCCACGCGGTAATTGTTTTTTTTTCATATCCACCTGGTCAACGACACTGGATTATCAAATTTGCAGTAGGCAGGTGCTTTGAATACAGTATACCCCACTTCCACTACAACCCTTCCTAACAGGCTGAAGCTCCTTCACCTGAACATCTGCAGCCTGCTACCTAAAATCGACCTCCTACAAACTCTCATGGTTTCACACACCCCCGACATCCTAATTATTACCGAGACATGGCTCAAAAAAAGCACCAGACAGTGCCATTGCTATCCCTGGGTATTCCATCTCCAGACAAGATCGATCAGGTAGCGGAGGGGGAGTGGCCATATATTTCTGTCCTCACTGCAGTTTACTACCATCCTAGCTACCTCCATCCCAGCTACCTATGAAGCCCTTGTCACCCGCATTACCCTTCCTTTCTCAATCCCAATCTTTGTGGCTGGCATCTATTGCCGCCCAAGCATTCAACCCTCGGTCACGACTGAACTCTTAGCCAATATCACCTCCCTCTCGCAATCTGGTTAACTGTTCATATTGGGTGACTTGAATCTAAATTGGTTGTCTCCCAAGTTAAACAAGCTATGCAATGATGTCACTGCTCTAAACCTCACTCAACTTATACTTGAGCCCACATGCCCTAATCCCAAAACACAAAAATACGCCCTACTTGACAGGGCACTCACAACCCACCTGCACCGCCTCATTAAATCTAGTCTCTTCCCTGATGCCCTTAGTGATCAAAAACCGATTTTCATTGTACGTAAGGTCCATTGCCCCAAACCACCCCCTAAAATGATACAGCTCCGGACCTTTAAATCCTTAGACCTTACCCCATGCAGCTCTGCACTTGCTTCCATCAACTGGGCCCCCCTCTTCACTGCCATTTCTGTCAACCAAGCCCTTGACTATTTTAAGGATAAATTCATTGCCACCTGGAATGCCTTTGCTTCTTTCAGAAGGACCACAGTCCATGGGCTTCACCTCCCCTGGATCACCCCCGAACTTCTGGCCTGCTTCAGGCAGCGTGATCGGGTCTGGAGAAAACACAAATCAACTAAACATCCGACTACTCCAAGTACAGACTGCTACGCAATTCATGTACTAAAGCTACTTGACTGGCTAAGACCAATTATTTCAACTCCTCATTCCTGACTAATATTAACTCTCCACCTAAATTCTGGAGGATAGTTCATGCCCTTTTCTCTCCCCCCCTCCCCCTCCAGTTCTCAAAATAAATAACTCCCTAGTTTCCGACCCTGGCTCCGTGGCCAATGAATTTATTGCCTACTACACCTTGTGTGCCACATCTCTTCCTAATTCCCTCTCCCCCTTGCCACCTACTAATTTCAGCTCTTCACCTCAGCCAGTGCCTACCTCTCCCCCTTTTTCCTTTTTTACTACCTCCTCTGCCAAAGCTCTTAGTGCCCTCCTATCCCTGAACCCCTCTAAAGGCTCCTCACCAGATGAGCTTGATCCTAAACTTCTCTACCTTTCTGCTCCTGCAATTGCTTATCCTATCTCCCTAATCCTTAACCTCACCTTTATTTCTGCCCAAATACCCTCATCCTGGAAACATGGTGTAGTCCTTCCTCTCCCCAAGGGTGGTGACACATCCACTCCTGGCAACTATCGTCCCATTTTCCTCCTTCCTACCCTTGCCAAACTTCAAGAACATTTAGTTCTCTCTCAACTATCACCCTTCCTCGCCAATTCCTCCTTCTTCACCCCCTTCCAATCTGTTTTTCGGAACAGCCACTCAACAACCACCTCCCTCCTCAGGCTTACTGAGTACTGACTTCATCCTTTCTGGAATGGATGATGGCCCGATCACCTTGAGAATCCTTGATTCCATCTCCCCTCCACACCCCATCAATACTGGTGTCCCTCAGGGCTCAGTGCTTGGTCCCTTACTCATCTCCATTTTCCTTAATGATATTCCCACAGCCTGCTCATCCTCATCTATCCACATGTACGCTGACGATACTGTCTTATACAGTTCCAGCAAAAACCCTGCTGCTGTGGAAACCAGCTTACAGCATGACTTCAACCAAGTTCAGCTCTGGTTTGCTTCTCACCAGCTTTTTCTAAACACCAAGAAGACAGTCTCAATGACCTTTGGCACCAGGCAGAGACTCTCTAGGCTCCCAGCCCTACCCACCTTCCACACCCTTGATAAGACCATCCTGGAGGACACCTCCTCATTTAGATATCTGGGGGTTTGGCTGGACCAGCACCTCAACTTCTCTGTGCATATCGATGCTATACTGAAGAAACTGCGCCCCAAGCTTGGTGCTCTGTACCGGAATTGTAGTTGCATCCTGCTGACTGCGAGGCGTGAAATTGTCCAGAAGAGGATACTCCCCATCTTTGACTACTGTGACATAGTCTATGGTGCTGCTCCCAAATCTTCCCTGACCAAGCTGGACACTCTCTTTAACTCCTTCTGATGCTTTGCTTTCAACTCCCCTTCCCGCTCCCACTACTGTGAACTCTATCGCTCTCTAACCTTCCTTCCACTATCTCACAGCCACATCTCACACTGTGCCAAACTAACCTCCAAATTCTGGTTTGGAGTGCTCCCCTCCTATCTCTCATCCTCTCGGTCCACTCCACCTCCTCCCACCCACTCTCTCAGACCTAATGACGCCTGCACCTTGACGGTTCCTCGCCATTCCACCCTCATCAGTCGGACTGGTTTTGCCCATCGCTTCCCCAAAATCTGGAATTCCCTCCCCCCTGAAATATGACACTCCTCCCCAACTACTCCCTTACCTCTGCCCTACACAATTACCTCTCTCTCAGCTGTTCCTGCTTTAACCCTCCTTAATACCTATCCCCAGTTTCTGCCTTCCTACCCTGACCCCCCCCCCAGACAGGGTTCTCAACATCCTGAAGGGGGAATCAGGAAATGGCTACCCCTTCTCCTCATATTCAGTTCTTGCCTCTTCTCCCTCTTCTCCACCTGCCCTACTGGGTCACCAATGTGCACAACCTACCCCGTCCTTTTTATGTCCTTTTTACTCCAACAGTACTTGCGTACTACCTCGAGCCTGCTCCTGGTACACTCATGCACTATAATGGTTCTGTTGCATTATTACTATTTTATATGTTTATATGTTCTTTTGTGTGATTTTGGACATGTACTGCAATTTACCCAAAGTTCCACTACTGTTTATTGTACAATAAGTTGTGTTCCAACTGTTGCATAATCTTACAATGTTGTACCGTTTGTACTACCTACATACCATTGTAACTGATCATCCTTCACAACCCTATGCAACCCCTTCCCCCCAGGTCGCACCATGAGATGAGCAACTTGTTGTTCAGTGTGCCCTCCTGGTGAAACATTTCAATAAATAAAAAATAAAGTAGCAGCACAGGAGCATTTAGAATGGTGGGACGAAATTTACTGTTGATGCTTTGTCAAGCAGTGGGGCAGAGATGGTTTTGTTGCAGCAGTCAGGTCAGCAGGGCTGGCTAACAGAGCAAGCGGCAAAAAAAAGACAAAAAAAACTGAAGGATCGAGGTGTGTTTGGTGCACTAGGAGTACATTTTGGCACAATCCCAGTGCATAATGGCATGCAGTTGTGCGTGGTCAGGGTCCTTATGGTTGAAGAATACAAAGAACGGCCTGAAGATACAGAAGAGATGGATGGCAGCATTCGCTTGGGGAGCGGGTTGGGTTTTTCGGGGAGAAGCGGCAAGAAGTTGCTGTTGTTTTGAATAGTGGGCCTTAATTAAAAAAAAATAAATAAATAAAGTATATTGTATAAGGAACATCAGACCCAAAATAGCCGAGAGAGGAAGTAGTTCGCCAGCAGGCAATGACCCACAGCTTGAAACATGTGAGCACTGTCAAATACTGTAAACAGAAAACATTACACGCCGAAAAGCAGCATACTATTGCTCAATATTTGGATTAACAAATCCTCACGTCTGCCAGAATCCAAAATCTCACCTCACATTACATTTTAACAAACCGAACCAAAACTTGAGTCAGAAATGCATATTTTAGTGAACACTGTGTAACAGAAAACAGAAATTAGTCAAAAACATAGAGAAAGAGACAGAGTGGCTTGGAGTCCCCTAGTGGTAAACTGGAGAACACGTTTGGGACACTGAAAATGAGCTTACAGCCGGCCTGGTGGCGCTGAGGTGCTAGATGCCTCACCTTGCGCTACACCGGTGACCCAGGTTCGGGAACGATCTCAGGTTGTCGGGCTGCCTTCATGGGGGGCAGGACTGAGCACTTCTCCTCTACTGGGGGGTTGCCCGCATGTAGTCCCGTCACCGGATGGGGTCGATGACAGGCGCGAGGCAGTAATGGTGTGACATGTGGGTGGGTGTCCCATAGTTTGTGGTGTGCGTGTGCCTCCACACATGAACGGGACGCACAGGGTCAGGGAACAAAAAGACGAAAAATGTACAAAACTACAGCACTTAACGGAGGAAAAAAAAAAAAAGAAATCGAGCTTACAGATGAAACCGATGTCCAAAGTAATGGGTAGGAATTTTAAAAACCTGTTCAAATATCTCCTGCTGCCCTATCTGATCATCTGCCTCAGAGCGGTTTCAGTTTGCAGCTGCCATCCGAGAGGTCCACTTACCCACTTCTAGAGGGTCTGAAACGACGTACATTTTCCCTTCAAAAACAATCTATAATCAGGCTGGGTAAATCTTACTGTAAGGTGCCCCAGTATCTCTCAATGTCCACCGTGCCTCATCAAACTTTTTCCAACATTGCCTCATAGCATAACTGATATCGGGGAAAGTGTACACCTGATTATCTTGCATAATGGGGCCTGCTCTATGAGCTAGTTATAGAATACAGTCTCTGATGTCAACTCACACCGTCACCACCAATAGTGTTTGAGGTTCCTCCGAGTTCTGCTGCCATCCTCGAGGGGTAATCCTATACACTTTTTGGATGGCTGTAATGATTCCGCTCCTTGTGGCACCAGCTTCTCAGTCAGGCAACCAGTCTTTAACAAACAGTACGAGGTGATCTCCCTCAGATTCCTCCTGTAAGCTTAGTAAACTATTGTTTGCAGAGCAAGCTTGATTCTGTAACATTTCCAATCTGGCTCTAAGTGCTGCGTCTCTTGCCATTAATGCCATGACACCTTTGGAGGCATCAGCCTGCTTACAAACCTCTCCCATGTCTCCTTTCAGCCCTTCCACTGCTGTCTCAAGAATTAAGATTTGGCTACTGAAGCCATCAACTTTCTGAGAGAGATCAGCCACTGAGAAATTCATTTTTGGAGCTTCAGACCCAATGATGCCAGAGTTTCATGCAACCCTTGTTCAGCCATGGCCTGCACCTCTATGCCAGACTGTGAGGTCTGAGTTCCACCAGTGCCTTTTCCTTTTTCTGTGCCACCAGTAGCTTTATCTCGCTTAGGGTTAGCCATCCTGACCAAAGTTCAGTTTCTCCTTCCTCTGGAATGTTCAGATTTCCATTAAAAGTAGTACAAAAGGAAGAGTTTAATGGATTTTAGGAAAGGACACGAGGAGCTGTAAAATCTGCTGCCACACTGCTTGGGCTCCTGAGCACCCACACACACACACAGCTCAGTTTGCATGTACTTTAAAAAGGGAGGAGAGCAAGGAAGGCAGTGGGGCTAGTGGGTATGCTGGGTGGGGTGTTTTGCTTTGATCCAGGAATTTGGGGGGGGGCTCGTTATGTATTGTGGAAGGGTTGGGAAAGTAGAATTTGGCAGGGGGTACTGTCAGCTGCATGCATTCTATACAGTTTTAACATGTCAGCCAGATATTATCTGGAAATAAGTCTTTCAAATGCATCAAACACATACCATGCCAGAAAATGTGTTAGGGCACTTGGCTTTCAGTTTGAAGGCCCAGATGACCCCACAGCCTGTGGGAGGAGGGGATAATGGTACATAGCCCATGGAATGACTGCTGTGTCCTCCTCCTCCACAGAAGTCCCTCTTGCTTTTCACAAACCAGAATGTGTCCTGTGAAAAGGACATTAGGTGTCACCTTCTGCTTTGCACAGGTTTTGAAAGCCAAGAGTAAATCAAGTTACTACACAAATTTCTTAAAAAAATAAAGAAATGTATGGCAAAAACCTAAGTCAATGTTCATTAAGGGGTGGGGATTAGGGTTGCAATGTAACAATTCTACTATGTTGACCCTGTATGAGGTACCATACCACTGATGTATGGCACTGTATCTTTAGACTATCCTTGGGTCATGAGGGTAGGGGACGTGGTTGGGTAGGGAGCGTGGTTGGGTGGGTGGGTGGGTGGAGACAGACATAAGAACAATAATATTACATTTCCAAATTTTGTTTTTGGAACCCTAATCCTTTATTTCCAACCTTTGTAGGGTAGTAACCCTAATAAGCATTAATATATTTTGTTTGCAAAAATAATACACACATTTAATGTTGAACTGGCTTGTTTTGCATGCTGACAATGAATATGCACTCAACATTACTGATTAAGTGCACCAACTGGGGTGAAACCCCATGGAAAATGGTATCATGAGTTTAATTAAAACTAACTTTTCAAATTCTGAACATAGAATTCAAGTCTAGGTAAAACAGAGAAACGATTTCCCACTTTAAGACAGCTTGAACCACTCCATTTGGGAAAACAGTGTAATCTTTTACCTACTTTACACCTCTGAAAATACAACCAATGTAGCGTGCCATGTTGACTATAGATATTAGCTGAACCTTCCTTTAACCGAGTTTTAACATATGAATTCACTGTACATCATTGTGTTATAAACATTATTTTTCTCTGTATGTATAACTGTCTTATAAAGCGTATGATGTATTTGCTGTGTATCAACTATTGAACCTTGACCTTATCAGGTCCATCTTGTAAATGAGCCTTGCTCAATGATGTTCGCCTGAATAAATAAAGATTTGATTGATTGATGTTGGGCAATATAGATGAATCAGGAGCCATAAACAAGTGCTGACAAGGAAACACTGAACTAACATTTTAATTATCCTTTTCTGCAACACAGAGACAGTAACATTTTGTTTTTCATTATTATTTTGTCTCATCACTACCACTTTCACCCATTTTCATTCATGTCTACCACTTTCAAAATACCAAAACAAGATCAGCAATTAACCAGCCGAGAGAGAATGAAAGAACATTATCCTCTGCAGAGGTCTCCAAAGTCACTTTACAGATTGCCCACTGCAGGGTGCTGGATATGGTCATTCTACACCTTCTGGCCGGGTCTCTGGCAATGAAGTGTTAAGTAAAGTTATATAGTTGAAGCCTTTTAAAGGGGACACCTCCGTGGACGGGCCTTCGTCTCCTTTAAGCGGGCATCTCTAATAACAGAAGATCCAAAAAGCGTAATGTACAGAGACAAACAGAGTAAACGAACATCAGGAACAGAGACATACAGTACATTAACACTAAAACAGCACGTACTGATTTCAGCTCTTTTGTGATTTTGTGCTGTATGTCTCAAGTTAGTTAATGATACCTTATTGAGAAAAAAATGTTATAAAGTGTTTAAAAACAGTACAGAGTTTAGCAACCTTGTACACTGATGCACCCAGCGCCTGCAGTGCTTCAATAACCTTCACTTTCTCTGCCAAGGGAAGATCCACTCATTTTGATTCCATCAAGACAAATAAATGTGCACAGCCTATGTCGATTGGCAGTCTGTGACTCTTTTTATGCAGTACATACTGCTTAAATTTGATTAGCTGCACCTGATTAGGTGTGAAATATCAAGTGTTTTAGCAGGTGATAATGAGAGGATAGCAGAGGAAACAGCCACAAAATTATCCCAATTAAAGGCATTCCTATGTCCCCTTTAAAGGTGTGATACTTCCATTCAGTTGCATAGCCACTTAATCGGTGCCTGGGGGATCGTCCCCTTAAAGTGAACGTCCCCATAAAGTGGCTTCAACTGTACTAAGTAAAATGATACTCTGTCCATTTTAATTTAAGAGATGTTATAGTAAAAATATAAATGTCCATGTATGCAAATTTGAAGAAGAGACTTTTGTATTGCATGCTAGTTCGCTGGCTGGTGTTGCTATTTGGTGTTTCCCCAGCTCCTCTAGCAGTCTGTTAAAATGCTTCATCAGTTTTCAGCTCCTCATGTTTAGAATGCTATCTATCCCCACTGATGGCTGTTAAAGCTGGTATAAACAAAGCTGAGGGAAAAGGCTACATGGGCAAAAATTCATTCTTTTTAATGATTAACAAGGAATTTAAAGGCTAGTATATAATGTTTATCATGACACAAGTTATTGATATTTTTTGTTGCTGTTGTTGTTTATTTTACCGGGGGGGCTGGCGTAGTTTTTTGTTTTTTCTTTTGATTCTACTGCTATACAGTAACAAATTAGAACAATAAAAGCACAACTAAAACACAGCTTGAGAGCTGGCCCAAATTGTCCTCAGTCTGGACATATATGCCCCGCTCAGAAAATCCAGAGTTTGCCTAATTGTTACCCATGTTTGTATTGGAAGTTTATTATGTGTTAATAAAAGTATATTGAATTAAAAAAAGAAAATCCAGAGTCAAAACTCCATCACCGCTGGAGTACCCCAGAAATCAATGACCAGTGCAAGTCCCATGATCTCGCCTGGGTATGTCTTAAATTATCTTACTCCCTTCCCGACCTCCTCTTATACAGGATTATCAGGAACTCCCATACCAAGGCTGTCCAGGCTGTGAAACTGTAGTACAGATGGTATTTCAAGGTCAACTTTTACAGCAACCTTAATGCCCCATCAAAGTTCTGGAAGGTAATTCGCTCCCTATTTGAGCCTTCCACCCAGATCTCTCCTTTTCCCTCAGTCCTGGAAATTGACCAAAGTGTTTCCACTCCACAAGATGGGGGGGCCTTTCTACCCAGGTAACTTCCAGCCAATCTCCCTCTTCCTTTCCCTTGCTAAACTGCAAGAGAAGCTTGTCTACATTAGACTCTCTAATTTTCTATACTCCACCAATTTCCTCTCCCCCTTTCAGTCTGGCTTCCGGAAGCATCACTCCACTGTCTCCTCCCCACTGTGTGTAACTGATTCTATATTCTCAGGGATGTATCAGGGACACATCACAGCTGTCATTTTCATCAATCTGGACAAGGCACTTGACTCTGTGTCCCACCCACTCCTCCTCCTGGATAAACTGAGTTCTGCTGGCCTCTCATCTCCTGCCATCTTCTTTCCTCTCAGGCAGTCTGTAGTCAGTACAGGTTGGCAGCATACTGTCACCTCAACTTCCAATCCAGACCGGTGTCCCACAGGGGTCCGTCCTGGGGCCCATCCTGTTCTCCATCTTCCAACCTCCCCATAGCTTGTGCCAACTCACATATCCATATGCATACAGATGACACAGTCATTTACACCTCCAGTTCCTCCACTACAGTTGTGGAAGGTCTGCTCCAGCAAGACTTCCAATGTCCTGTGCTGGTTCTAATCTAACCAACTCCAGGTTAAAAAAAAAAAAAAACTCGGTCCATGACCAGCCAAAAATTAGCCAGACTTACATTATTTTCTCCACTTTGGATGACACCCCTTTCGAACTGGTTCAAGCATTCAAATACCTTGGTTTGTGTCTAGACAGCAAACTTGACTTCCCAGCCCACACTGGTGCCACCCACACCAAGCTCCACCCAAAACGTGGTGCCTTGTATCGCAGTAAAGACTGACTGCCTCTGTAGGCACTCTGTGAGCTAGTCACCAAAATGGTGCTCCTGGTCACTGACTGTGCAGACGTGCTTTATGGCACCATTCCCTGGCCAGACTGGACCCTCTGCAACTCCTTCTACTGTTTTGTTACCAATTCTCCCTCTCATCCCCACCAGTGCTCACTCTACTCCTCCTCCTTATCCATTCCTCCTCTACCTTCACGTCACCAGAACCACTGTGCCTCATCCACATCCAAATACTGTTTTGGGTCCCTTCCCTCTCCTCACTCCTCTCTTCCATCCCATCTGCTTCCTGTTCCCTCATCTCCAGGGATCCTTACACTTTCACCATTCCTCAGTCCTGCTCCTCTGCGGGGCAATCAGCCTTTTCCTAATGGCTTCCCTCACTCTGGAACCTACTGCCATCCTCCTTCCAATTCAGTACCTCCACTGACTCCCTTAGGAACCAGCCAAAACTCCTTCCCTCCCCCTGTTTTCTCCCTACCTGACTGCTCCCCTTACATTTGTCTCCTACCCCAGTGCAGGTGTGGCTGTAATGCCTCATTTTGCTGCTTGCTCTTACTGCACTTACTCGTTATTATTTGTGTACTTTACTGCATGTTATTGTAACTCACTGTGCCAGTGCTATGTATCTGCACTGTAACTGTGTACTGTGTCAGTGCTATGTATCTGCACTGTAACTGTGTACTGTGTCAGCGCTAAGTATTTGCATTCCCTGTTCCCTTCCCATGGGTCATACCTGGAAACAAGCCTTGGCTCAGTGTGCCTTTCCTGGTCGCCAGGTTTCAGATAAATAAATAAATTAGATCTAGCACTAGACCTAAGATGGTAGACCCCAGGATCCTAGTTATAATCTAGTCACAACAATGAACTGTAACTGCGTGTGAAAGGAAACCACTTTGAAAAACTGTCTGCCTTCTCCTCACAGACGAACTCAGATTTCTCTAAGCGGCAACTGTTGTTCTTATGGATGTGTGGCAATTTTCTTTGTCACTGGGTGATAATGAAGCCAATACACCTTTGATGGACTCAGATCTGACTGACGTCATCATTAACAGAGGCATTCTAGGAAAATGCCAGCAGATAAAAGGCAGTAAAGGAAGCCTGCATGGCTACCTCCAGGAATCATAAAACTGGAAGGGAAAAGTAAAAAAACAAAACAAAAAAACCCCACCTTGCCACAGACACATAGAACAGAATGCCAGGGACCATCACAAAAACAAAAACCCAATGTAAGACATGTGTTTTTGTAATTTTTGCATGTAGTTTTCCTTTAAATTACTATACAGTGCACCCCATGAGGTTTACATCTACTACACATAACAGTCATAACTCTCAACCTGTCAGCATTAAACTGCAGAGCAAATGGCAAAAATAAACAGCACTTTCTTGTTTCAGAGAATGATATGTTTATGAATAGTTGACACCCGATGTTTAGTGTTAAGGAATGTTTCACTTTTTGATCATTTGTACGTCCAGAAATAACTCATCATATTTTGCGTAATATCAATATATGTTTGTAGAGTGAAGGTAAATTTGGTGCAAAATGTGTAGCACTATCAAAAATGTACAGCATCCTAGTGGTACTGTACAGTGTGTGAACAGTTCTTGGGGCAGGTTCCTTGATCCAAGAAACTGCAAGCATATGCCTACGTTTAAATCCACTTTGTTAGAAACTTAAATTTGTGAATTCTAAGCCACTTTCTGTTAGCTAAAAGTAATTTTTTTTAGCTAATGGCATGCTGGTTGGTCTGGTAGTATTTTTGTCTGGAAATACAGTAGTAACACATTAGTTTCTTATTTGGCGAGTGTTAAGAAGGCACCACTGTGTTAGCAAGCAAAAAAAAAAAAGTTAAAATTTGTTCACGAGAATAATGAATGGAAGAAACACAAGCTTTTAAGATTTATTAAACGTCTCTTAGTCGTTCAGAGGGCCATTTTCTACTTTTAACAAAGGTTACACTGAAGGCAGGCAGTGAGTTTAATTAAAAGCAGCAAATGAAAGGTGAAAGGAATTTTAATTAACTCTCCCATCCTTCAGCACCTAGGCTGTCCAGCTCTGAAGTAAAAAAAAGTTAATCCTCTGTTTCATGTCTGAGGTTCACTTGAGAGTTTCACAAGGCTGGGTTTTAAGTTCAACTATTGTATAAGGTGTGCAACAGTCGAGACAAGCTAAGGTCATGCTATCAGTAAAAAAAAAAAAAAAAAAAATCAAACATGGCACTGTCTTTGCAAGACACACAACCAGACCTAAATTAACCTTTTGTGGGCCTGGCACCAAAAAGTTTTGTAGGCCCCCATTTTCATATGGGTGGTGGTGGGGGGGGGGGGTGAAGTTCAGACGACCTACCTAGCTAGGATCAGCATTACATGGATGAAACCAAAATGCTCAGAGCTGTGATAAACAGGGGTGGGTGCCATTTCAGATTTCAGTAGGGCAGGGGGCAACAACCAGTGTTGGTCAGGTGCCAGTTAGGCCCCTCACACATTCGCACACAGGCACTGTGCACTGAAAGATGTGTGCACATTCGAGCAGGCACTTGCCTGCTCAAACAAGCGAGCTGATTCAGTACAGCAGAACTTCTGCTGTACTGAATCAGCTCGCATGTTTGAGGTGGCAGGCGGCTGCTCGAACATGTGCACGGTACAGAATGACATGTTAAGACTCAAGTAAATAAACACAACCTAAAAGTGTGGATGGGGAGTAATTGTGATAACTTACTTAAACAGCCATCTGGCTGGAACCTGCAGCCTACCACTTGCCTCCAGCCCAGTGACCTCAACAGTCGTTTTCTATCTACCAGTGCTGTCGAGTGCTGGGTATTGTGTGTAAGAGGGGTGGTTGGGGGTGCAGACATCAGAGGGTGAATGAGTGGGTCTCTTACATTGGGGTTGTTGGGCCTAGAAGCTGCCCTGGGGCGAAATGGAGCCTGGAATGTGGTGTTTCATGTATAGTCCCCATACTGAAGGGCACCACTTCATCTGGTGGGCAAGTAGCCGGGGTGACTCTTGAATCCCGTCTACCTCGAGCGTGATATACAATGCCAGATCTATTAAGAATAAGACTGCTATCACTGCATATCTTGTTGGAACAACTGATCTGGCATGCATCACCGAGACCTGGCTGGATGAAAATGCTGGCCCTTCATTAGAAGCGGCAATTCCAGCCGGGTACTCGATGATACACTGCCCAAGACTGGACCACGGGGGTAGTGGTCTGTTTCAAGACCGAATGGTCTCACAAGTGTACCAGTAGAGGAGGCCGAGTCTTTTGAGTGTACTGTGGTAGCAGTTGTGCGCTGTAGGATAGCTCCTCATCTCACCATCCACCCGTGATCAAAAAGCGATTCTGGCAGGAAGTAGTGGACTTCGACACTGACATGGTGTTGGAGTCGCCCAGACTGATGGTTCTGGGAAACTTTAACACCTGGGTAGACGACGAACTCTCGCTTTTTGGACAGCACTTCCTCCAGTTGATGACATCTCTGGGCTTCACACAGACTGTTACCTCTGCTAACCATAGTTATGGTCACTCTCTGGACTTGGTTTTCCTCCTGGGGATTGAGGCCTCCGATTTGGGGGTGGAACCTGTCAGTTGGTCCGATCATTACACTGTGAGGTTTAACTTTTGCACCCCCCCTTCGTAGGCCTGCCCCTGTGGAGATGGTAAGTTACCGCCCTTTACAGGATGTGAGCCCTGAAGGCCAAGCGGCGGTGACTGACCTCTTGGGAGTTTCCTATGGCCAACTCGAGTCCAGAGACCTTGGTCTTGGCCTATGATAAGGCCATCTCTTCAGCTCTGGACTTGATTGCTCCTGTCCATGTTTGTCCTCTCCCACTTCGCACTCGGGCCCCCTAGTTTGATGGGTCTTTGAGGGAGCTGCGGCGACTAGGACGAAGGGTAGAGCGGCGCTGGCAGAAATCCACCCTGGAGGCCAAACGCCTTAGATTGGTAGAGCATTATCAGGCCTACCAATCAGCGATCTCCCGTAAGGCGGCAGAATTCCTATCCAGGGAGATTGCTGCCACTCAGAATCGACCAGCTCAGCTCTTCTGAACTGTGGACAGGTTGTGCAACCCAAACTGTCTGCAGCCCTGAAGAGCTTTTTCGCAAATGGAGTGCGATGAGCTTGCTCGATGTTTTGTGAATAAAGTGGCCAACATCAGGTCGGAGATCCTCTTGACTCGCTCTGTGGGGGATGCTGTTGGTCGGTGCATGGTCACTGCACCTCATGTCTCCTGGAGTACTTTTGACCTGCCAGAGTTCGTGGATGTTATGCGGATTGTCAAGGGTATGCGCCCTATATGCTGTAGTTTGGACCAGGGCTCAACTTCCCTGGTTATGGGTTGTCATGATACTATCGGCCCAGTCCTGGCTCCAGATAGTCCAGTGTTCCTTGGATTTGGGTGAGTTCCCAAGCTCCCTGAAGGAGGCGGTGGTAACACCCCTCCTGAAGAAAGCTTCTTTGGACACGGACTCTCTGGTAAACTACGGACCAATCTCGAACCTTCCCTTTATAGGGAAGGTTATCGAGAAAGTAGTGGCGATTCAGCTGGAGGACCACTTGACCATCCATAATATTTACGAACCTCTTCAGTCCAGTTTTCGTAAGAGGCACAGTACAGAGACTGCTCTGGTTCAGGTGCTCAATGATCTCCTGATGGCGACAGATTGGAGAAACCGTTCCATTCTGGTGCTCCTTGATCTCACCTCAGCTTTTGACACTGTGGACCATGGGGTGCTGCTTGACATGTACGGTTCTCAGGTGGTTTACATCTTTCCTCACTGGCAGAATGCAGAGAGATGTGTCTGGAATCTTTTCTTCAGACTCACTCCCTCTGTCATGTGGGATCCCTCAGGGCTCGGTGCTGTTCCCCCATGTTGTTTGCAGTGTATATGCTGCCCCTCAGAGACATTGTAAGATAGTATGGGCTGAGGTTTCATTGCTGTGCTGACGATACCCAGCTCTACCGGTCTTTTGCACATGACCAGGATAGTGCTCTCTCTCAATATTTAATAACTGCCTCGCTGAAATCCAGGATTGGATGAATTCAAGCTGGTTAAATTTGAACGCGGGAAAGACTGAGGTGATGGTTGTGGACCCGGGTCGCCGGATAGAGGGGTTGAAGGCTGGTCAGCCCTCTGGACTTTTTCTGGTGGGGCTCCCAGATTCTAACCTTTGAACGGGTCCAGGACCTGGGGGTGGGGCTTGACAATGGGCTGTCCCTTCAATCTCAGGTGTCGGCAGTCGTCAAGTCTGCCTTCTATCATCTTAGGAACAACGCCAGGGTCAAGCACCTTGTTCCGTCCTGCGATCTGCCTATGTTGGTCCATGCTTTTGTGACCTCGCGCCTTGACTTTTGCAACTCCCTACACTAAGGGCTTCCTGGGGTTGATATCTGCCACTTGCAGCTAGTCCAGAATGCTGCAGCATGACTGCTGACGAGTACTTCCCAATCCCTGCATATTACTCCGGTGCTGCGCGATCTGCACTGGCTGCTAATTCAGTGGTGGATCACCTTTAAAGTTGGTTTACTGACTTATAAAGCCCTACATGGACTTGGCCCTGACTATCTGAAAGAGCTTCTTGTTCCCTACTGCCCTGTGCGACAGCTCCACTCGGCTGACGAGGGGTTGCTGGAGAGTCCGAGGGTGACGTTGAAATCTTCTGGGGCCTGAGCATTTATGTTTGTGGCCCCCACCCTCTGGAACTCTCGACCCCATCAGCTTTGGGAGTGAACGACTGTGGGGGGATTTAAACAGGCATTTAAAACCTTTTTGTGGCATCAGGCTTATCAGTAACATATAGTTACATGGATCTGTTGCGTTATTACTATTGTATTTGCAGTTTATGAATTCGGTTTTAACTTTGTACAGTGCCTTGATATCCTAAAAGGTGTTTAAAAATAAACGTATTATTATTCTTATTATTACCACCAGTTAAAGATTTCCTCGAGTCCTCTCCTCCTCCTGGAACCAAACCATCCCGACTCCCAACTGCGACCTGAACGGTCCTGTACTTGCTTGCAGCCAGACCCACCAATCATCCAAGAGAGACCCAGGAGACCAAAATTCTTTTTGATGCCACCAAGAGCTCACCTCATCACCAACCAAGCTGACTGTAGCCTGTCTGTGGCAGCGGGAAAGTGTGTGCTGTGCAACTCGTGCACTCTGCTCCTCCATGTCATGTGATGTCACTGACGCCTTGGCTGCAGCGTGGGCAAACATAAAGGCAAGCAGGGCACTTACTGTGCAAAAAAAAAAAAATAGATAATGCCTCACCAAAGAACAATCTGAAACTTCCAAAAGGAATGCAGGCAGCGGCTACACCTGAGCCAGTGGGCCCCCTTCCGAGTGTGAGCCTGGCTCCACCGAGCTATTGGCACCATTGTTAATCTGGTACTGCACACAGCAGTACGGGAAACATAATATATAGCAGGATGGTTCACTCATCAGACTTAGTAGGTAGCCTGTTACTGACCTCCCATGTTTTTTTTTAAATGGGGTTGTCTAGTCGTGTTCATCAGTCATACATGCTATTCTACTTTAAATACTTTAGTAATGATCGTTAGCCCAGGATGTCCTTGCAGAAGCATATAAAGTCAACAGTACTTTCCTGGTTAAATACATGAAGATCTAATGAAACTATTTGGGCCATCAAATCCATAGATATTGTACTGACAACATCTTATTACTACGATAATTATAAGAGAATAAACACATGAGACTGATGAAAACTGATTATGTTAACTACATTAGGGAGGAAGTAAGAGTAAAATTATATATATTTGTTTTCTGTGAATTATGCCATATAGTGTTTTCTTTCCTAGTTAATATAAATCATTTTGACTGTCTCTGTACCTAACTGTAAATTATAATCATTGCTTTTACATATATCGTAGTAACAAGCCACCAGCTTTTTCCCTAAGCAACTGTAAGGTCAGCACTGAAATGAGCAAAAGCTCAGAAGCTCTTTCCTTTCATCGCTGCATGAAGAAACCTATTGATTGATTGATTTTACTAAATCTAAGAGAGCTACCATGGGTAGCAGGACAGCTATAGATTTAGCTCCAAGCTGTTTGATGAAAGCCGTATATAAATCATGTCCATGGTTTCATTAATTTACTGGAAGAAACTGATCTCTCTCTGTCCAGTATGCTTCTTTCAACGTTCAAAGAAAGGAAGAAATGTCTAGCTGCCAAACCAAAGATCAACCATTATATCTTAGGCTGAAAACTAGCCAGTCTTAATGTTTCCAGTAGAATACTATACTGCTGCTTTCCTAGATGCACATGCTTTCAACTTTCTTGTCAAGACTGGCAGCGCACACACACACACACACACACACACACACACACCGCACACACACACACACCAGTTTACTGATTATTAATGCAGAAAAACCTATGTTGTGCTATTTTATGCTGCCATACCTGTACAAACAGAACGTACATCGATTAATACAATGTGGTGCTTCATCTGGCACAGCAAGGCCCCTGTAAACAACATAAAGATATTCAGACCTGCTTGTGCTCCTTCATGCTGAGAAGGAAGCAGTGTTCGGATGTAGCAGCTGGCCAGCATCTGTTGTCCTTCTCTAACACTCATATCCTTAGATTTTTAAAGAACATCCCAGTTCTGCTGCTTGATGCTGTGAAAAAGAGTTCTGCAGACCAAAAGCATATCAAAGCCTCTGGATGACCATGGAATGTCCATGGTCAGCAGGAAGCCACTAGGATGGAGCAGATGAGCTGGGGCTCCAGTAAAACAGCCCTTAAGGAGCCCATTCATGGCTGTATGAAACTGCACAACAAACCTCTGTCATCACTGCTGCTGATGCAACCAAAATACTTTGCCTTGAGTTTTATCTGCTGCTGCTGCTAAGTAAGAAAACACTGCCTAATTAACAAAAGCAGCAGTGTGATGCATTCATTCCTCTTTGAATAAGACCACCACCAGCTAGCTATTAAAACAAAATTTACCATATTTGTAATATGTGGTTTTTAAAGCTATTCTGTCCTGGACTAAATTTTTTCAGTCTTGCGTGCTGTCTTGCAAGGCCTCTCAAGCCAATTCTGAGCCAGTTTGGGGGTGGTGCATGTCTGCTGCTGGAACATGTGAACAGCAGTGCCTCCATGTGAGATCTATTTCTCAAATGTGTGGGCAGCAAGACATGCAAAATGCTTCAGGGAGCAGACCAATTTCTGAGGATTTCTGAAATATATGACAATATAAAAAAAAAGTGCAGTCATATTTTTCTAGAACTTGCTAGCACAGCAGTTTCCATATAATACAATCCATACACAGACACACCACACTAGTGGTGAAGAAATTGAGTCAATAAATTTTCAAACAGTTGAGATAAAAATTGATTTTCCCTTAGAACACATTATTTCCACTTAGAACATCGTATTTTTTCATTTAAACATGTTATTTCCACTTAAGACTGTAGAAAAAGAACACTGAGAACAATGAGCCTAACAGAGTTTCCAATTAAAAGAAAATCAGTTTTAAAAAGCTAAAACGAGGTCAAACCCTAATAAAAACATTAACAATAGTGTGGAACACATAATGGGCACTCTTTCAGCCCTTTTGCTTTTTCATAGTGAAGGATGCCCATATTTAAGCTGGAATGTCTACGGTCAGTCCTCCTTTAATTTGTTGTTGGTTGTGGTGAGGGGCAGTTTTGCAGTCAATAGCGCAGTCTGAAGTCAGGAGCAGCTTTGGCAATCAGGAGTGGCGTCTGTCACCATGGTCAGTTTAGGGTGAGCTGTGTGGGGTTGGTGGTGATGGCGGCTGCAACATGGAGGGTATAGCGTCTCAGGATACTGCTAATCTCTGAGGGGCCTGTCAGCTGGAGCATGGAGAATTTGGAAGGTGAGGAGAGGAGCATCAAGGGACATGGCTGTCTGACAAGTAAAAGGGGGGGGGGGTTCTTCTGTAGTTTTTCCTGTTTTCCCTCTGGCATTATAGTGGAACAACATCGTGGGACATGGCTGTTTGAGTAGGGGGCATATTTCCCTGTGTGTTCCCGTTTTTTTCCCTCCAGTGCCAGACTTGTAGAAGTTTCAAGTGAGGCTACAGGCTTCTTGCAAGCAGGTGCATCGTGACAAGAACTGCCCCAGACCTGTAGCTTTCTTTGCACATGGCCCTGCAAAGCCATCTATTTTTTTTCTCTCGTTTTGAAACTAAGCCTCATGAAAGTGGAAGCTGCAGCTAATAAAAATGGGTTTGCGAATCATGAAAACAGGTTTCTGAATTACAAAAAGAGGCCCCATTTTTGTGACACTAAACAGCCTCATTTCACTAATAATGCAAAAGCCAATTTTATTTTTCAAAAACATAACACTTGAAAATTAACCTTACATCCAACTCTGTCTACCACACAAGTTTCGGACTACAACTCCAAGCTTTTCTTCTATTTTTGATGTAGTTATCCCTTCTTTTACCCATTTCCATGACCATCAAGACTTATGACAATGGAAGCCTGATCTCCCAAAAATGGCCTCACAAAAACAAAAAGTATCACTGTCACGAGAAACACCTTGTGAATAATGTAGGAACAAATGAACTGTGTATGTGTGAAAGCGGAAGAAGATAAGTTAATACTTGCTGTAATTGAAAATCTTCCAGAGTATCTTCTCCCTGAAGTACCACTCTTGAGTCTAAGCCAGAGGCACTAGGACATCAAGGGAGCAAATCTCTTAGCCAGAGGGCCTGCAACAGCTACTAGCTCAGGGCCCCTACATGACCCCTGTGGTGATGCACGCTTACCAACAGCCATTGCTTGCTCCCGCGCACACCTCAGTTCTCTTCGCCAGGAAAAGGGTACAAGCTATGCTTGTAGGCTGGATAGAACTAAAGTGGTAGAAAAAGGATATATGAAGAGAAAAGAAACAAATGAATATACAGTAACCCAACTATCAACTTAGAGAGGAAATGACAGAGATAAAATAAGTGATATACCCCCTGCTAGGGGGTTAGTGGTAGTTCAAAAGTAACAGACAGTACCAGAGCTACAGTTACTCTGCCTACAGCAAGGACAGCCTTGCTGTCCCAGAGGAGAAGAGGGGGCAACATGGACAGCAGCCCCAGAGCAGTGCCAGCCTAAGATCTGGACAGACCTAAAACACAAATTCAGCTGGAAGCTTGTAGATGTCTCAGAGAATGGCTTGTCACCTAAAATACGCTCAAGTACTACCCAAGTAGAATTTAGTGTAAAATGGAATGAGGAATGCATCCATTTACACTTCCACTTAGCAGGGAAAGGAAAAACTAGGATAACCACTTGTGTGGTGGTTGACCCAAACCAGAGCACCCTCTATACCCCCATGGGTAAGCCATATAAAAGAAAAAAAAGTATTCTTCAAAGTAGAAGCCTCCATATGAGTAAAACTTGCAAGAATTAGTGGACAGCAACAAAAACAACATTACTGGTTACTTTTTTTTTTTAGTGTAACCCCCTCACAATGGGGGCATTCCCTTAAAGTCTTCTCCTTGAGCTGTTTGGAAATGCTTACTGCTAGGCTGGTGTCCCAAGCTTAGCAGTTTAAATGTGATTGCCAGAGAGTGCCTGTATAGCCTCTGTGTACTGTCTCTTTAAGAGCTGCCTGGATTGCAGTCATAAGTAATCTGAGAGGGAGCTCTGTTGAAAGATGTAACCATTTACTGAAAATCATTTAGAGTGATAATGATAATGTAGTTTGTCTAACCTGCCTTCTTTGCAGCAAGGACTGTTTTGTTTATCTCCACTATCTTGGTCCTGGACTGCCGAATTGGACCAATCAGTACTGGTGGGACCTAAAATGGAGCCAGACTACAGGAGCTGTCTGGAGTCAAAATCTGCAGGAAATGTAGTTTGGGGCTTTTGGCGCCTTTTTGCACCTGAAGGGAGAGCCTTTGTTGTGACTGACAGATCTGCCAACCGAACCTTTTGGATTCCGGGGAAAGTCCCAGGCTAGCTGGCAGTAGAGTCAGATATAAGTTGGGAGCTGAAGAAGCAACAGCTTGAGACAGTCAAGCAGCTGTCGGAGTAGTTTTGCATGGGAGAACTGTGGAAAGGCCTGAGTTGTGGCCTGCATGTCTGTCTGCTGCCCCTGAGTGGGACAGAATAGAATTATTTCAGACTAAATCCAAGTTTGTGAGAACAAAGTAAGCCACTGATTTTTTACCAGGCTCATACCTGAAGAAGACCAAAGATTTTGCTGAATGCGATCGGCCTGTCAGGATTTTCAGCTGCTTTTGAATCCCCCGTTTGTGCAGAGACTTTGTGATCGTGACCGGAGAGCGGTTTGCCTGGTACAGTAGAATTTCCTTGTATGTAAATGTACTGCGAGTTGTTAGTGGGTCGTGATTTGGTTCCCCACTGTGTGAACTGTGTTCTGCTTGCTGGAAGCTGTATCCAGCCCAAAACGGACAGTATCCAAATTTGTCTCCATTCAGCCTGGGCCTTGTTACACTGGCCCAGCCAGACTACCCACTGCACAGAGAAAGCCATCGATGAGAGACCTGCCTGGGGGTCAGCCCCCTGCTCCACGCTTGAACAGGAACAATGCCTCGGTGAATCATGTTCGCCCTGCTTCTCCTGGCACTCCAGATCAACCACCTCCAGTCTCAATTTTCATCCAGCCTGTGTCCAGTCTTTGGTATCGTGAGTAATCATCAGGGTAGCTCCCTGCAACAACAGCCTAATCTAAAAGTGTGTCATCTGATTGTCTTGTTGTTTTCTTTTCACAAACTGAGCCCTCCGTCTCCAGATCACAATTAGTGTGTGTGGTACATGTTCTTTTCTTCCATCACAGGGCCCAAACCAGCTGCAACGTCCCTGGCTAGCCCACCATTCTCCATCTGGGTACCCAGAGTGTGTGACTGTTTATGGACCCTGAAGTACATGCATAACTGATTGATACAGCCTTTAAGCAAATTAACCTGATTACACCTCTCCCTTGTTCAAGTCCCTTAAATAAATCAGATCTAACTCTTTTTGCATTTACCCTGACTGTGGTTCCAGTTTGTGTAAGAGTACTGTACTGCTGTTATTTGCTGTGTATAACCTTGTTTTACAGGGGATCTCCAGGGTTGAGCTACAGGAAAGCCCTGGTGGTAAGTGCAAACAGTGTGGGTACTTGCGTGGTGTATCAGGGGTATTGTGAGAGTGATTACTGTGTATTGTTCCAGCCACTAGTAAGGAAAGAGGGGGGTTACAGTGTCCCGGAGGGCTGTGCTCAGGTTAGCTTGACCACTACCAATCCTGACCTCTGGGTGGAGGCACCCATTCACAACTCAGGCCCCTTAACCTGCTACTAGTCAAGCAAGCAGGGGTAGTAGCACTTTATATAATAACGCCACCTAGGGGTTACATTAGTTTTTGATAACCAGGTAAGGCCCACTAGGCACAAGTGCCTATTTTCAGGGATGACCTGGGAGCACTGGGGAGGTTAAGTGACTTGCTCAGAGTCACACAGTATGCAAGTGGAGGTTGTGGGAATCAAACCCAGGCCTGCTGGATGTACCAAGCTCATTCACAGCTCATTACTCTAACCTCTAGGCTATACTGCCAGTGCTAGTCCATGAGACTGGTTCTAGTTGGTCCCTCTGCAACAGAAATGTACAAAAAGGGGAATTTACCCTACCAGAGAAAGCGTACTGTTCAACAAGAACACAGCAAATTAAAATTTTGCACACAATAATAGGGATCAGGTAGTATTAGGTTGGGTAGGCATGGTACCACTAAGGTGCAGTGTTGCATATGGCAACAGATAAGGATACACTCAAGATAATGGGGATGTACACAGGCAGGGAGGGTGGTAACAGGTAATATTTTTTGTTTCGTTATTGTTTTACAGGTTTTGCACTTTTTTGGGGAAAATGTATTCAAAAATCTTTAATTTATTTTATTTTGTTTTTGTTTTACTCAGGGAAAACTATGACACACAGCATGAAAAAAAGAGGGAGACGGATTGACAAGAAGGCTAGAGACCATCTAGAGTACTGAGCTGCCCAGTAGCCCTGGCTCCATGTAGAGAGGGAGAAAGGGAGAGGGAGATAGAGAGAAATGGCGGGTGAGTGACATGTACTCTATGGAGAAGATATGCAGGAAGATCTTCAGTTATGGTAAATGCGTAACTTTTCTATCTTCCTTAAATCAGTCTTCTCCATAAAGTCCCACCCTTGGGTCTGATTACCAAGCTATCACTTCAGTGAGGGAGGAGCCTACTTACTCTAAAGGTAGCACTAGTCTCAGCCCTCTGCATGGGAGAGAACTCCAGAGGGAGGGGGTTCCTCTTGGTCCAATGGGACAGAGGAGTCCTCAGGCTGAGGCAATGGCTCCTGACATACAGGAGTGGGAAGGTCCCCCGACAAATGCCACCTAACCAGTTGGGAAATGAAATCAGCCCCCCAGAACTGAAAGATTATCACCTTTTGCAGGGCCAAGGCCAACAGTGCTAACCAGGATATTCATCTAATACATGGCGATGGTGTGGTGTTCCTTAAAGGACAAGTAAACCGCTTATTCTGCCCTTTCTCTCCTTTAAAGATGGCTTAACAAAGATATAAAGGAAAGACTGCTGTTTACATTAATGCTAAAACTGTATTTATGTAATAAGCATAAATGCAGTTTCATAGCACTTAAAAAATGTAGACAACAGGCCTCTCCTTTCAAAAAACCCACACTGTCTGCGCTAAAAAAATGACCCCCAAACGTGAGACATAAATACGTCATAGAAGCGAGAGCTAGGCGACTCCCTAAATAGTGCAATACAGCTTTTTAAATCCTGATTTTCAGTACTGTTTTATCAAATGATCAAAATCATGACTTAACATGTGTATCATTTTTACCAGTACACGTTAAGCTATTGTTCTGATCACTTTATTAGTGCAGAACGCCAATAAAGTAATCAATGTTGTACCGGTTCTCTGAGACGAACAGCAGTACAGGGCAGCATTATACATTAGTTTACCTGGTGGGCAAGTAGTTGTGGCATGCTCCTTTGTCCTACTGAAGTTGTCAAGATGAGTAAGCTATAGGCCAAGTTCCCTGTTAAACATGGATGGGAAGATATTTGCTAAATTATTAACCTCCCAACTTGAACATTTGATTTGATTCACAGCTCACAAGCCGGTTTTATTAAACATAAGTCTGGATCAGATCATCTACGTCCTCTATTCAATCTAATTCACAAAGACAAATCTCTCAATTCTCCAGCGGCAGCCATAGCTATTGATTTTGAAAAGGCTTTTGACTCTTTAAACTGGGATTATCTGTATCAGGTGCTATCTCACTTCGGCCTTCCGGACACCTTCTGCTCTTGGATTAAATTATTATATAACTCCCCTGTTGCTAAGATACTTACTAATTCCACCCTTTCCTCCTGCTTTCAACTGCAAAAAGGAACCAGGCAAGGCCGTCCCCTATCACCTTCTCTTTTCATTTTAGCCATGGAACCCCTAACTGTCTGTTTACGCCAATCTGCCGGTATTAATGGCACCCCAGTGGGAAGCTCAAGATATGTTTCCCTTTCTTATGCCGATGACCTCCTGATTCTACTTGAGAATCTGGACGAGGCAGGACCCCTATTGGTTGACTTACTTAGCAAATTTACAAGTATTTCGGGCCTTGCTTTAAACTATGGTTAGTCAGAAACTCTACCTCTTAATGACCATTGCAAAGTTTTTATGAACCACCCTTTTGGATTTCGATGGTCGCCGCATGGCATAACATATCTAGGAATCAAAATAACTAGTAATCTTAAGAAAATATGGGATAGTAATCTTAATCCTTTACTAGATAATATCAAAACAATTCTAGACAGATGGAGGTTTCTTAATCTTTCCTTTATGGGTAAAATTGCTGCCATTAAGATGTCCATATCCCCCAAAATGTTCTACCTCTTTGCTAACATCCCTTTAATTCTTCCATCCTTTTTTCCTTGATAAAATTGATAAACTGATATGTAACTTTATATGGGAGGGGAAAATTCCAAGATTTAATCATAACAAACTTCGATCTCATTGGAAAAAAGTTGGATTTGGACTCCCTTGATTCAAAGGTTATCTATGGGCCTTCCAGGCAGCACAAACCATTAAATAGTTTCAGAAACCTTCTCCTCACACTCCCCACTTTGGATTGCTATGGAATCCACACTGAGCCATGGAGGGGTTCTTACTTCCTTTATTTTTAACTCCCTTTCCTCAAAATTAAAAACTCATCCAATCATATCAGCTTCTGTTCTATATTGGAAGTTAACCCATACATTTTTTAAATATAACCCCAAACCTTGGTTTTACGCCCCTTTATGGGGCAACCCACTGCTCACACTGGAAAATCATCCAATTTTCTGTCATTTGTGGAGGAATAATGGCACATTTTTTCTTGGCGATATCTTGGACCCGAACTCTCTCACCTTTAGTACGTTCTCAGACTTACAGGTCAAATGGAAACTTCCGAAACAGGACTTCTGGAAGTTTTTACAAATTCGAAGCTTTCAACTCCATTTCTAATTATATATACAAATACACTTTTCTAGAATCACACATCTCGTGACTGGCTAATATCTCTACAAAATTAAGCAGCATCATTTACAAAACATTATTGACAATCTTCCCATCCATCTATACAAGCTAAAAATAAATGCAGCACTTCTTTAACTACAATATCTCAGATACACAATGGAGTAAATGTTGACGTCTGGCACACAACACATTTAAAGATACCCGCAGCTCCCTAATACAAATCAAGATCTTGCCTCTTTGGTACAGAACTCCTTCGGTACTTCACCGAATGGGCCTGTTAAACAACAATAACTGTTGTCGCTGCAACCAAGCTAACGGTGATCTGCTTCATATTCTTTGGTCCTGCACGCCCATTAATAAGCTTTGGCGTAAAATTCATTCATTTGCTTCCAAAGTAATAGGACAAAAGTTTCCCTTTGATCCAAAACTATTCCTCCTAGGCCTCTATACTCCGAGTAACTCTTCCCTTTCATATGCACATTTTAGATGGCTAAATATACTTTTTCTTTTGGTTAAACGTCTGATTCTTATTAAATAGAAATCTACCCTTGTTCCCTCCCTTTTTGATGTTCTTTAAAGCCTCTCTCAATACGCCTCACTAGACCGTCTATCCCATGTTATTCATGACCGACTTACCGTATATGATCGGTGCTGGCAGGATTACTTTAAATTCATTGAAACGGCTGGTTCTTAAGACCTTAATCCTCAAGACTTATTTAGCTTTCCTTTTGTATATCTTTACTCTGTTAATTAGATCTGGGTCTCTCTAACACTCTGTGCACAGATATCGGCCCTCTTTTTCTTTCCCTACTTCTTTCTTACTTTTTCTACCCTGCACTATTTTCTACCTTCAACATACATCTCTCTTTTATTTATATTCCTCCTCTACTGTATAATGTTTGTATTCTTATAGGTATCACTTCATGTAATGGTTTGAAAGCCTTCTATAACTTGTTCTCGTACTCATCTTGCACTTAACTGATCTCTCTGAATTAATAATACTTTAATAACTGTAACTCTTTGTTCACTACTTATGATATAAATAAGACAAACTTTTATTTTATATATATGTATATTTAAGGCATCCTCATTATATTCAACCTAAACTATGTGTTTTGTTAAGTGATACCCTTTTGTAATCTATATGAAGTTTCCCTTTCATTACGTATGCCTGTACGTCTTTATATACTTAAAATTAAGAAAAAGATAAACTCAAAAAAAAAAAAGAAGTTGTTAAGATGCTTCTAAGTCTAACAGTTCCTTATTTTTTAGAGGTCTTATTTTCTCGGTGTATTTTTCTTACTAAATCTCAATCCATCGAAATTACAACAGCCACATCCCCCTACCCGCCAGCCACTGCTACCGCCGCTTCAAGCTCCCAAAAAAAGAAGGCAGCATTCTCAGTACAGCGTGCACTTCTCAAACTATGCAGACTAAGGAGGGAGCTTTATTTTTAAAAAACAGTCTATTCAGGGATCTTCGTGGGACCACGACATTTTGAACCTGGCTTGAAGCGGCAGCAGCATAATTTAACATGTGTACTGGTAAAAATTACTGGTAAAAATGACACACATGCTAAGTCATGATTTTGAGCACTTGATAAAACAGTACTGCAAACAAGCATTTGTCAATGCCGAATGTTTGCTTGCTAGTATTAGCATTGGAAGTGCAGGAGTTAAACAGATGCAGAATAGGAATGGCAGTGAAGTACTGAACTTCACACCAACCCCACCTCCTGCAGAGATGGACAGGCATTGGGGTGTGTCTTTGGGTCATCGCTCATAACGCTCATGCCATTTCACCTCACCCTATCCTGCAGACACTGAGAAGTGTTGAGGTGTGCCTTGGGGTGTTCGGCTTTACAGTCACCCATCCCATTCCATAAGGACATACGCTGAAATGGGTGCAGTATAGGAGAATGGTGAACTCTGGGGCCTGCTAAAAACTGCAGGGTGTACCAGAGCTTCTACAGCAAGCCCGGTGTTTCTGTGGACCCATGGCTGTACTGCTGACATCACTGTATGGCAGAGGAGTGACTCACTATGCAGTACAGTGAAGTTACAGCAGTTTTGCAAGGGAAAACTGCATTACTAAGTGTACGTTCTCTCACTCCCCATGCTTTGTTACAGAAGCAGAAGTAAGTCAGTTTTACCCCCCAAAAACAACAACATACTGACAAGGCATATGGATTTTGGCTTAACGCATTGCTAACAGGGTGTCTTGGTGAAGATGAACCACAGTATGTACACCTAGTAATGTAGTTTTCCCTTGCAAAACAGCTGCAACTTCACTGATCTGCAGTGTGAGTCACTCCTCTGACATATAGTGATGTCAGCAATACAGCCATGGGTCCACAGCAACATCAGGCTTGCTACAGAAGCTCTGGTACACCCTGCAGATTTTAGCAGCTCACAATGCAAAAACTAACTGCAGAGGACAATAAATTGCAGAATCAATGCAAAAAGGGGTAATGTATGCATGAAAGTCAAAAGGACTGAGAAAGGTGCTGACAGTAACTCAATATTCAATTACTCCCCATGCTTTGTTACAGAGGCAGAATAAAGCCAGTTTTACAAAAACATACTGACAAAACATTTGGATTTTGGCATAATGAATTGCTAACAGGGTGTCTTAGGGAAAGAGGGACACAGTATGTACACCTAGTACTGGTAGTTTTCCCTTGCAAAACTGTTGCAACTGCACTATACTGCACAGTGTGAGTCACTCCTCTGCCATACAGTGATGTCAGCAGGAGCTAGTAGCCCAGCAGCTGAACAGCAAAGGCAGGATTCACCCTAGAATCCTAAAAGAGCTAAGGGAGGACCTAGTGACACCACTAACCACACTGTTTAACAAATCATGGGAAGATGGGGTGGTACCTGAGGACTGGAGGAGGGCAGATGTGATTCCCCTTCACAAAAGTGGGAGTAAGGGCAGAAGCAGGAAACCTACAGACCTGTTAGTTTGGACTTCCAGTGGTGGGGAAATGATGGAATCACTTCTGAAAGAAAGAATTGTTCAGTACCCAGGAGGAGCTGCCGGGCACAGACCCAAAGCAGCATGGATTCACAGCAGGAAGGTCATGTCAGACTAATCTAATCGATTTCTTTGACTGGGTGACCAAAGTAATAGACCAGGGAGGGGCTGTGGATATGGCCTACCTATACTTTAGCAAGGCATTTGACACAGTCCCGCACAAAAGATTAATAATCAAATTAGCCAGCCTGGGAGTGGGTCCCATGGCGGTAGCCTGGGTATAAAAACTGGCTGGACAACAGGACGCAGAGAGTAATAGTAAACGGAGTCTCTGCGTACCATGTTTCTGTGACTCCATGATATCCAGGCGTCCCTCTTCCATGCAGGCCTCAAGTTCAGGGAGCTTGTAACCCAGACAATGGGCATTGGTACTCACTGCCTTCCATTTTTTGATGGTCTTACCCCTTTTAGCCCCATCTCTGTCCTTACTGACTTTTTCTCTATTTACCCCTGCCCTTCTCCCCATTGACTTCTCTGTCTTGGTGTTTACCTCACTAACTACCCAGATTTTTTGGGAGGGCTAGGATCTCCCTGCTCCTTTTCAGTGCAAGGAAGCATTTAAACCTATCACCTAGGATCCTGGTTCCCCTCCTGGACAGATGCAGACCATTGCACCCGTATCCCTCCAGGTGGAGCCCGAGTCCCCAATGAAGCCAAAACCCTAAGCTCTGCACCAGTTTTTCAACCACTGATTGAATCCCATGGTGCAGAGCACCCTAGTCTCACCCATGCCATAGACAGGCAGCACCTCCGAGAAGGTTACCATATATACCACTTGTCTAAGGCCCCTCTCTAACTCCACAAACTCCTCCTGCACTGCTCTGATCCCTTTCCCAGCCAGGTCATTTGTCCCTAGGTGGACAATGATGTCCAGCTCCCTCCCCCATGCAGCTGCTCCCGCGATCCTGAGGATTCGTTCCCTGTCCCTCCAAGCCATGGCGCCAGGCAGGCACCCACCTCCCCCAGTCCTACCCCCAACAACTGAGTCCCCCACCAGGAGTTGTTTCCTTCCCCTGTGGGGTCCCATGCCACCCTCCTGTGGGTCTCCTTTGTGGAGGTTCCCAGCATCCTCCTTGGTCTCCACTGCGGGTGCCTCCATAGAAGAACCACACTCTGCAAGAACAGCATAGACATTGTGGAGAGGTACAACTGGAGGGATGCACCTCTGTTCCACCACCTTCACCCTCCCTGAGCCCACTGTGGTCAAACCGCTCTTTCTTGGTAACCTCTGAGGCTGTGCCGGTGGGCCTGGTGGTCCCTGGGTGGAAGAGAAGGTCCCCCAAATCCTGGCCAACTCAGCCTGGAGATGAGCAGCCTCCTCCCTCAGTCCAGAGAGGTGCCTGCATATGGGAGAACACCGCATCCTCCAGAACGTCTCCCAGAAGACTGCTGCTCAACAGCCACTGCACTGCACCACTCCCATCATGTCTTATTTGTGGCCTTTCAACTGTTTTGTATGCTTACTCTTTCCTCTCTCTGTTTACTTTTTTTTTCTCCCTATTCTTCTAATGCCTCTGTGCCTTTTCTAGGACAGGAAGTTCCTGTATTCCTTAGTAGTCTCCTTCTTACTTGCTCAGAGTCTGACCTCCAGTAGCTGGGGGAGGGGGGGAGCCACTCTTTTCCTTCTAGGATGGTGGATCTTTTGTGCCTCTGTGATTAATCCCTTCCTGCTCCCAAACAGGAAGTTCCTGTCATCAGTCAAATCCTGTGCCTATGGCCCCATTCACACTATAGCATGGTAAAGTGAAACGTTTTAAAATGAATTAAGCCTTTCCGTGTTATAGGGCTGGCAATCTCCATTCCGTTTTTTTAAATCATGTCACATCAATCGTGCTGTGCAGTTTAGCCTGTCAGAAGTATTCCAGATCCGTGTGGCATGGTGCGGTAGCGTGTTTCACCTGAACTCCTGAGACAACATGGATCCACCTAACACAGACTAACTGGAGATACTGTTCACACTGTGAGTTAAACCGATTTCCTTACTTAAATGTTTTAACGAACCGTGCTTTAGCCTAGGTCTGATCAGGGTTTTAGCACAGTTCGTTAAAACGTGTCCCAAAGTGAAATAGATGCGGATGAGAAAGGTGCTGGCATGAATCTGAAACGGTTCAACTCCCCAGAACCGTTTCACACCACCCAGTGTGAACAGGGCCTAGAAAAGTGGACTAGCTAAGGGAGGGGCTATATAGTCCCATTAGAAGAGTAGTAAAGTTCTAACAGCACCTTCTTCATCTTGCTGCTCTCTGCTAGAAGCAATCTAGGGCAGCCATCTTCCATTCAGGACCAGGACTCCTGAGAATCCAAACACTAATGTTTTTATTTCTTTACTTTGTTCCCAATGCATTCGTCAACTCTAATGTCTGCATCAACATCTTTTTTTGCAATTAATATTTACATATTCACACACATTATAAATAGAATAAATGACAGCAAAGTGCAGTATACAAGATAGGAATGCAATTAAAGGAGTCTAACAAGGTAATAAACCACAAGCCCAACAGGTAATGTGCATTTATTATTCTTTTACACTCATAAGGTGGCATTTATTTCTACGTATACTACACTTCTCTTTTGTTTGCTTTGTGTATTCTATCTTGTTAGTCAAAAAATGCTTTATATTAACTTGTTTTTTGAGATTATTTTCAGCAATGCAGGAGTTAATTCCTTAACATGTATTGGAGTATTACAGACTTCAGTGTAATGGTTGAAGCCAACTATGAAGCAGGTAGCATCAGTCAGATAGTCATGACTCAGATCGGGTGTAACCCCCCTACAAATGGGGGTTCCCGAAAAGTCTTCCTTGAGCTGGCCTAAATGCTCACTGCCAGGCTGGTGTCCTGCGTTTTAGCAGTTCAAATGTATTGCCAGAGAGTGCCTGTAAAGCCTCCATGTACTGTCTCTTTAAAAGCTGCCTAGATTGCAGTCATAATTAATCTGAGAAGGGGGGCTGAGTGTTTCTATGCTTGAGTCCTGCCCGGGCTACCAGATAATCGCTCGGTTCTGCCATCGCTGTTAGCGCAGAGGGAGCTCTGTTAGAAGCTGTACTTATTTGATGATTATACATTAGAATAGTAATGATACTGTAGTGTGTCTAACCTGCCTTCTTTGCAGCATGGACCTTATGTATTGCACCACCATTTTGGTTTTGGACTGCCAGTCAGCACCAATCAGTACCTTTGGGGACTCTAAAATAGAGCCTGTCCCCAGGGGTCTTGTGGGAGCAAAATTCTGTAGGAACTGTAGTTTTTGCATTTTGGTGCCAAAACAGACCTGGAGGGGGAGCCCTTCAACTGACTGAAAGATAGATCAGCCAACCGAACCTTTTGGATCCTGGGGAAAGTCCCAGGCTGCTTGCAGCTAGAGTCAGTCTGAATTGGGAAGTGAAAGTGGTAACAGCTAGAGTGATTCAAGCAGCAGCCCCTGTTTAATTTGCGCAGGAGAACTGTGAAAGGGCTGAGTTTTGGCCTGCCT
Source organism: Neoceratodus forsteri (assembly GCA_016271365.2). Taxonomy (NCBI): domain Eukaryota; kingdom Metazoa; phylum Chordata; order Ceratodontiformes; family Ceratodontidae; genus Neoceratodus; species Neoceratodus forsteri. Next base: position 1,631,600,056 of record CM057453.1, read on the forward strand.
GTCTGCCTGCTGTCCCTGAGAGGGACATTGAAGTTTATTCAAACTGAATCCAAATTGTGTGGACAATTTAAGCCACAGAACTGTGACCAGGCTTTAACCTGAAAAAGACCGAAGATTTGCTGAATGCGATCAGCCTGTCAGGATTTCCAGACACCTTTGAACTCACGGTTTGTGCAGAGACTCTGTAATTGCGACCGGATAGCAATCTGCCTGGTACAGTAGAATTTCTTACATGTAAATGTGCTGTGTGCTGTTAGTGGGTCGTGATTTGGTTCCCCACTGTGTGCTGAACTGTGTTCTGCTTGATGGAGGCTGCATCCAACTCCAACGGACTAAATCCGTTTGCATCTCCATTTGGCCTGGGCCTTGCCACACTGGCCCAGCCAGACTATGAACATACGAATACATGAAATTTGCCAGCAGATAAAGGCCTAGAAGTCTATCAAGTCTGCTCAAATGTGCAGCTAGCACCCCTTATTCTGCAGCTGCCCCTTCCTTCCACCATTCCCCTTCATTAACCTTCCCCCTTGTCCTGTCCCATCCCCTTTTGAAGCAGCCCACTGTGCTACTGGATACCACTTCTGCAGGTAATGCATTCCACCCAGCCACCACCCTCTCTGTAAAAAAGTGTCTCCTCATCTCCCTCCTGAACCTTCCCTCCTCCAGTCTCATATCATGGCCCCTGGTGTCCCTCCCCTCCCTTACTTTGAACAGCCCCTCTGTACCTGTCTTGTTTATTCCTTTCATGTATTTAAAGGTTTCAATCATGTCCCCCTGTCCCTCCTCTCCTCCAGTGAGTACATGGTCAACTCCCTCAACCTCCTCTCATATGATAAGTCCCCCAGCCCCTTGATCATCTTTGTCGCCCTGTGCTGCACCCCCTCCAGTAACTTAATGTCCCTCTTCAGATACAGGTGCCAGTACTGCATGCAGTACTCCAGGCGCGGCCTAACTAATGACCTATACAGTGGCAGAATCACCTCCTCGAGGATCTACCCCTTGCAATACAATCCAGCACTTTGTTGCCCTTTGCAGCTGCCTTCCTACATTGCGCCGAGTTGTTCATTGACCCTGTAATGAGCACCCCCAGATCCTTCTCCTCCTCTCTTTGGGCTAGCTGCACTCCCCCCCAGCTGGTAACTCCTCCTTGGGTTCTTCATCCCAAAATGCAGCATCTTGCACTTTTTGGCATTAAACCCCAGTTGCCAGGTGTCTGACCAGGTTTCAGGCTTTGCCAGATCATCTTGCAACCCCCACCATCCCCCTAGGTCATCCACCACCGCTCCTACCTTGGTATCATCAACAAACAGACTGATCTTACTCTTGATGTCCCATGATATGTCTGCAATGAATATCCCAAACAACTCTGGTCCCAACACCGAGCCCTGTGGAACACCGCTCGTCACTACCCTTGGGTGCGAGAGCTCACCACCCACTGTTGCCTTCCCTGAAGCCAGTTTTCTATCCATCTCACCAGCTTTGCACCCGCCCCTGTGCCTACTAACTTACTTCCCAGCCTTCCATGCAGCACCGAGTCGAATGCCTTACTGAAGTCCAGATACAGGACATCCACTGCATGGCCCCTGTCCAGTTGCCTAGCTACCCAGTCATAGAACTCCACCAGGTTGGTTTGGCAGGATCTGCCCCATATGAAGCCATGCTGTCTGCTGTCCTGTAGTCCTCTGGCCTCTAGGAGGGCCACCAGCCTCTCCTTCAGGATAGTCTCCATTAGCATACCCACGATGGATGTGAGGCTCACTGGTCTGCAGTTTCCCGGTTCATCCTTGGGGCCACTCTTGTGGAGGGGCACCACATGAGCCATCCTCCAGTCCTAGGGGTACACACCCGAGATGTAGTGAGGCATTAAATAAGTCTGCCAAAGGTCCTGCAAGGACCTCTGCCAGCTCCTTCAGTACCCTGGGGTGGATGCCATTTGGGCCTGGCGCCTTGTCCACCCTCGGTGCCTTCAAACCCTCCCGAACTCTGCCCTCCATGATTTCCCCATCTGTCACCCTTTTCCCCGTTTCTGCCATTTCTTCCCCCTTTGGTGTCACCCCCTCTTCCCTTTAGTAAATACTGAGCAGAAGTACTCATTTAGTGCTTCTGCCTGATCGCACCCTGCTTCCACCCAACCCCCCTCCTTCCTAATCCTTACTATGTGGTCCTTACAGCTCCTTTTCTCCCTGATGTACCTAAAGAAGTCCTTCTCCCCCGTCTTAATGCCTTGTGCCAGCCTGAGTTCCATAGATGCTTTGGCTCCCCTTACTGCCTTTGTCACCTCCTTCGATTCTGTCAAGTACTCCTCCCTTTCCTCCCCTCCCTGTTTTCTTGTACTTCCTAAAGGTAGCTCTTTTCCTCCTTACCTTTTCCATTACCTCCTTGTTCAACCAGCTCGGTTTTTTAGCCCTAGCCTTCTTGCTCTGGGCCTTGCAGCAGGTTTTGGTTGCCTCCACTATCCTTAGCTTTATGAGCTCCCACCTCTGGTTAGTGTCCATACCAGATTGAATTCTGGCCAGGTACCCTTTTGCCACTTCCCCCATCCTCCCAAAGTCGGCCCTCCTGAAGTCCAGCACTCTTGTGCCAGATTCCACTCCTTCCTTGACCATATCCAATGTGAGCCATACTGAGTGGTGGTCACTCCCTGACAGCGGTTCCTCCACTGTAAGTTCTCTCACAAAGTCCCCATTTGCCAGCACAAGGTCAAGGGTATTCCCTAACCTGGCTGGTTCACTGACCATTTGCAGCAGGAAGCGGTCCTGGAAGGCATCCAACAGTACCTGCTCCCTTCTGTTCCTGGTTGTTGGGGTACTCCAGTCCACTCCTGGCATGCTGAAGTCCCCCACAATCACCACACTACCCTTCCCGCAGGTCCTCCTGATCTGTCCCGCTAGTTCCCTGTCTAACTCCTCCGTCTGAGATGGTGGCCTGTACACCACTCCCATTCTAAGAATCCTATTCTTGGAATCCTGGATTTGCATCCAAAGTGACTCCGTACTACCCTCCTCCCTTTCCCTTCCTCCCTTACACACTTCAATCCTTCCTTCATATATAGTGCCACACACCCTCCTTTCCCAATCACCCTGTCCCTACGAAATAACCTGTACCCTGGTACAGACAGGTCCCAGTCATTGTATTGGGTGGCCCATGTTTCTGTGATGGCTGCAATGTCCACCTCTCCCCCTCTGCCATGAGCACCTGTAACTCTGCAATTTTCCTCCCAAGGCTCCTAGCATTAAGGATAACCACCTTCCGCCCTCCCCCCCATCCTGCCCTCCTTTACTAGCATCACCGACAGTACTTGCCATTTGTCCCTTGTCACTGTTATGGGGTGTAAGCTCATATGGTTTCCCAACCTGTGGTCTCTGCATATCTTTTGCCTAATTGCCACCCCCCACTCCTAGTTTAAATTCCCAACTTCCTCTATGTACTCCTCCATCCTCTGTTTCAACACTTTCTTTCCCTCCTCACTCAAGTGTTTAGCAAGGCATTTGACACAGTCCCACACAAAAGATTATTAGTCAAATTAACCAGCCTGGGAGTGGGTCCCAGGGTGGTAGCCTGGGTAAAACATTGGCTGGACAACAGGACACAGAAGGTAATTGTAAATGGAGTCCACTCTGAAGAAAGGGCGGTTTACTAGTGGGTACCGAGGGTTCAGTATTGGGTCCAGTCCTTTTAATGTCTTCATCAGTGACATTGCAGAGGGACTGGAAGGAAAAGTATGCCTTTTGCAGATGACACAAAGATCTGCAACAGGGTTGATACACAAGGAGGCGTGGAAAGGATGAAAAGGGACTTGGCAAGGTTGGAGGAATGGTCAGGCGATATGGCAGCTAGGATTCAATGCAAAAAGTGCAAAATAATGCACCTGGGAAACAAGAACCCAGGGAAGAATACACAATGGGTGGGAGGTAGTAACAACAAAACAGGAAAGGGACCTGGGGTAATCATATCAGATGACCTTAAGGTTAGCAAGCAATGTGAGAAGGCAGTAGGGAGGCCGGTATACTGGGATGTATAGGGAGAGGCATCGCGCAGAAAACAGGAAGTTGTTATCCTCTGTACAGACAGTTGGTGAGACCCCATCTGGAATACTGTGTCCAGTTCTGGAGACCCCATCTCCGCAGGACATAGACAGGATAGAGGCAGTCCAGAGGAGGGAACTAAGATGGTGCAGGGTCTGCAAAAGAGTCATATGAGGAGAGACTAAAAGAGCTTAATATGTATACCCTTGAGGAAAGAAGGGAGAGGGGACATGATAGAAACTTTCAAGTACCTCAAGGGAATCAACAAAGTCCAAGAGGGTAGCATCTTTCAGAAAAGAGACTTGCAAGAACAAGGGGACACAATTTAAAGATAGAAGGAGGCGGTTCAGGGGCAATGTGAGGAAGTATTATTTCACAGAGAGGGTGGTGGATGCATGGAACAGCCTTCCTGAGGAAGTTGTGGGGTCTAAAACTGTGGGAGAATTCAAGAATGCATGGGACAGACATAAGGCAATTCTTGTGGGGACAGGAAGATATAGGCTGTTGATTAACTAGGATCTGCGGCCTATCCTGTAGGGTGAAATGGGCAGACTAGATGGGCCTAGCGGTCCTTATCTGCCGTCAAAGTCTATGTTTCTATGTCTGTCCTTGGCATAAAGACTACTGTCCTCCAGGTCCCCCAACAGCCCATACCCCTTTAGCACAACACCAGGTTCTTAGACATCCGTTAAATTTCTCTATTCTCAGCTTCTGTTGTGCTTGCCTTTGGGCACTGGAAGTATCTCGAAAAGTTACTGATCTTCCTGCCCCTCACATAATTGTGCTAGTTCCTCAAACCTCCTCGACTATATCAACTGTCTTGTCAGCCACGTCGTTTGTCCCAAGATGTATAATTAAATGAGGCTTGTCCCTACCCCTTCTAGCACATTTCAGAACAGACTGTCCCTTCCTTTCCGCTGTCATTCCTGGCATGGCCTCCACCCAAATGCGACTATGCCTCTCCCCCTTGCTACCCCACCTGATTCCTCTTAGTATTGAGTCCCCCAGCACTAAGATTCCACCACTCTTACTCCCTTCTTGCTTCCATTCATCTCCCTCTCTCATTTCCAGCTCCTCTTCTTCATCCTGCACATTATTTCCCCCTTTTACCCCTGTTGCAATTCTCCCAGCAGAACTTCCCCCTGCTCCAGTTTGGTCCAGGCATTTATCAATTACTCCTCTAATTTCATCATTTCCCTCTTCCACCTTCTTCCTCTCTAGCAGTGCAAAACTATTTTCTGAAGACCCTTCACAAATGCCCGCTCCCTCTCTCTGCATAGCAACCTGTTCTCTCCTTTCCACTCTATGACTTTTGCCACTTCTTCGCCTCCGCTCACAAGTCCCTATCTCCTCCTTCCATTTGTCTTTTGTCTCCTGACCTGGTTTCCCCGGCAATCGTTCTTCCTGGCCTGGGCCCCTTTGTCTCCGTTTCCCTTCTTCTGACCCTCTCCTCACCACTGTTGGCTTAAATTGCCCTCCCTCATCTCTTCCTTCCGTCAGTATTGGGCTAAACCCACCCCCAATCTGCCTTGCCTGTCTTAGTTCCTCCTGCAGACCCTCGATCTCCTTTCTAAGTTTCTCTATGTGGTTGCACACTAAACATCCTCCCACACTCCAGGCAATTTTTAGAAAGACTGGTGCACCACAGTTGTTGCAGCCTACCACCCTACCCATTGCTGTCGCTGCCCACCAGCGACCCCCCACCCTTCCAGATGCAGGATACCAAACACTCCCCAAGTCCCCCCTCCCCCATTAGTGCAAAACATTCTTTTATTTCCTTACCCCTTTGTTGTACATGCTTAGATGGATTGAGCAACTTTTTTATATTCCTATCCACACTCAAAAAGAGACTTTAAGTAGCTACTGCACACCTTCAACCTCCTACTCCTCCCTTCCCCAATGCAATAGCAATGCAAAGAAGTAACAGTGAAAGCTCCTAGATTTGCAGTTACTTCCCTTCCACTGAGATAGCAGTCACCTCTTCACTTGCTGATGTTCCTTTCCTGGATGTCTGCTTCTGCTATGACAGGTGCATGTACTTTGCCCGTTTGAGGTAATGATGTTAGAACCCCTGGTATAAAGGAAATAATGGACCAGGGGTGGGTGGGACCAGCCCAAGTCTTCCAGAAACAATCAGGTAGCTGAGGCCCCTGGTCAGACCATTAGCACCCTTCTCCCACTCTGCACTAAACTTTGCAGCTAGTGAAGCCTGCAACAATGAATCACAATTCTACTCAAAGCCCCCAAAATAGGGTTGCTACCCAAAGAAACAGGACTCCAATTCAAACAGCTTCACCAACAACACATCAAAATAGGCTTGAAATTATAAGATATAGATCTCCAATTCAAAGAAACAGACCCAGTTAAATCACACCAAATAGGTTTTAAATCAGAAGAAATAGGCCTCTACAAGTGCAGCCTGCTACACAGTGAAACATCAAACAAATGAACCCACTTACAGCTACCAAAACAGGTTTCAAAATTCCAGCAGCCCCAAACAATACCCTGCTAGCCCCTTAGAAGTAGTAAGAAAGAAAAGAAATAACCTTCTACCAAGTAGAATACACAAGAAATAATGTAAAAACAACAAGAAGAAGCTACTGTACTGCAACAGATCTGATCCTGTCCCCCTTCTAGTTCCTTCCCACTACACAGAGAAAGTCATAGACGAGAGACCTACCTGGGGATCAGCCCCCTGCTCAACGCCTTGAACAGGAATGACGCCTCAGAGATTCGTGTGGGCCCTGCTTCTCCTGGCACTCCAGCTCAACAACCTGCAGTCTCGATTTCGTCCTGCCTGTGTCCTGTATTGGGTATTGTGAGTAAACATCATAGTAGCTCCTTGCAATGACAGATAAATCTAAAGTGTTGTCATCTGATTGCTTTGTTGTCTTTTCCCTTATGAACTGAGCCCTCCAGCTCCGGATTACAAAGTGTGTGTGTTGTGCATGTTGCTTTCTTCCATCACAGGGCTCAAACCAGCTGCAAAGCCAGCCTACCCCGGACAATGGTCCTGGCAAGCCCACCTTTTTCCTACCTGGGTTCCCAGAGTGACTGACTGTGTAGGGACTCTGAAGTGCATGCATAACTGTCTGATTGATTTAGCCTTTAAGTCAATCAACCTGATTAGGCCCCTCCCTTGTTCAAGTCCCCTGAATAAATCAGATCTAACTCTTTTTGCATTTAACCTGACTGTGGTTCCAGTTTGTGCCAAGAGTACTGTACTGTTGCTATTTGCTGTGCATAACCTTGATTTTACAGGGGGTCCCCAGGGCCGAGCTACAGGAACCAACCCTGGTGGTAAGTGCAAACTGTGTGGGTAATTGCATGGTGAAGAAGGGTCTTTGTGAAAGTGATTATTGTATATTGTTCAGGCCACTAGAAGGGAAGGAGGGGGGTTACAGTGTCCCGGAGGGCTGTGCCCAGGTTAGCTTGACCATTAACAACCCCTGCCTCCGGGTAGAGGCACCAGTTTCAGTACCCAGGCCCCTTAACCTGCTACTAGCCAAGCAGGCAGGGGTAGCAGCTCTTGGGATAGCGCCACCTAGGGGTTACACATATGATTGGGAGGGAATGGAAGATAGCTACTATCAGCATCTGTGGTTTTTAAGTGTTTAATTGTCTCCGTTTCCTAGTATATTTTTGCAGATAAGTGGCATACTACTTTCAACTGTATTTTGTGATTGTTGAAAAATAAGCACATTAGTCTGATGATACTGTATGTGCAGCCGGTTTCAAAAGCTTTTCTTTTGTACAGTAAGAAGTGCGTTTTTTATTAAACTTGAGGATGGTTGGTGACAGCATGATGGAAACAGCTTTAAAACTCTAGCAGTTTTGTCTTTAAACACAAGTTTCCCCTTTTTAGTGCAACTGTTTTCTATTTGTTTCTTAGTGGCAGCTTCCCAGTCCTGTCACTCTTTAGCCAAACCCCATAAGCTCCCCTTACCTTTCTAGACATGCCTCTCCAGGATGGTACCTTTCAGAAGCCCCGCCCCATGTGTGACAGAATCCAGGAAGGAACCTTTGTGCTAGGTGATCGATGGGCACAGGATCTGAGAGTGCCTGGGAATATGTCAACCTGTTAATCAAATGTTACTCCCACCCTGAGACGATACCCATGAAATGTACTACAGTGTACACGCAACAGGTGTACATGGCGTAGGGGCCCCTGTATATCTGCCCTCTCACAACTGTCTCACTTGCCATACCACCTGTGGCACACCAGATGGCACTGACGCAGCAGGAAAAGACTTCCTCCCACCCTAGAGGAGGGAAGCGACCACTGAGATGCTCAAGTCCCCCCCCCCAGCCCTCCAATACCCCAGGTTCTTTCCCAAATCTGAGTCACAGATGTGGCAAGCAGCAGCAGCCTGCTGCTGTGCCGACAGGCCAGCAGTTTCAAGTTAAGTTCATGCCACTTGTTTTCCTTATTGAAATCATATCCTGAAGACTGCATTTCAATGTTTTATTTTAAAATGTGTCTGTGGTGTGTGTGGGAGTCTTGTATTGGAAATGTTTCTTCGTTTTGTTGCTTTTCAGCTGTGCTGTGGAGGGAATGGAAACAGCTGGGACTAGCGTATTTGGAGTCAGGCCATTGTGTATTCTAGATAGCTAGACAGATCAATTGAGAGGTCGATAGATAGGCCTTTTTTTTTTACCCATAGGAAGACTTCAAGTTTACCAGCCCAGAAGAGAAACAAATGCGAGTCCCTCCTGACAAAGTGGTCTAACTGCCTGATCTGAATTGCCTTTTGTACACAATAATAAAGAAGAGGTTTTGACCATCTTACAGTATGTTGCACAGAGCCTTCTTAAAGGGGAACTGTCTTCAACAGGATTTCTTAATGTCTGAAAGCCCATAAAAAGCTAATTTGATTGAGCCACAGTGCTGATCTGTGAGTCTTTGCAGTCCAGAGTTATTCATATATAAATCACCCTGTAATTAAGAGCTGGTGGCAGTCATATGTTTTGGGCTCCTAACAGGAAATGATGTCACCGACGGTCTAGATTTTTCTTTGACTGTATTTAATCTAACAGGTTAAATAGGAAATTGACTGTTATATTAAGTGTGTTTAAGGTGTTATTACAACACTTTCTACATCTATGATATTTGTTTTGTATGTGCTTTGAAGCTAATGAGTTATCACCTTTACATTTCAAAACTGTCAGTAAAAATAATCCATCTTCAGAATTGCTTTACTCTCTAGGCTATAGTGCCAGTAGATCATCAAAAACTACACCTCTCAAGGCTGGCTCTGTGGGGTCAACAGGTATTGGGGCCTCTTACCAGGATTTCTAAACCCTGGCTGTGTTCATGGCAGTACAGGTTTGTAGCTCAGTTCCCTTAACCACTGTGCTATACTGCCTCCTAATAACCCAACAGAATTTTGGCATTGTTACGGTAGAAAATCCCATTCCATCCAAAGTATTTCAGTAAGAAACTGTTAGAAATTTAACTTCATCAAAAGAAGTAAAATACTCTTTAATTAATGGTGATCATTTTTTTTACATACACATAAAGACACATTTATCTCCAGTTACAACCTCCTTGTTGATATTTGTGGATACAACCAGAAGGTTGTAAACAACAACTGTCATTCAAGCACCACCACAGAAAGCTAACTGGCATGTAGTTTCACTGTGGGCAGGCTGAACATCTTGCCCAACATGGCGGCTCCATTTTTAAACATCTATCTAGTTGATCCTGACTTGAAAATAAAAAAAATCAATCTGACTGATCCTGTCGCTCATACTCTTCGAGTGTGTCTTACACTATGCAGCAATGCTGACAGACTGCGACTTTCCAGAATGTTGTTACCACTGTAATGTGAAAAAAAAAAAAAAGGGAGAGACAGGCAGTATGGGTGTGTGTGTCTATCTCTGACAGAAGTGCTGCACTAACTGAACTGTGCTGAAAGGGAAAAAAATACCACCATTACTTAAATAAAATAATATGTGTGTATACGTGTGTAAAAAACAGAATTTTACACACACACTCGGTGTGCAATGCTTTTATAAACCCCAAGGGGTTTATGTTGCATCCCACACCTCGGGTTTGTGTAACATTCTGGTTACACACCCACCCATATTTATTTATTAAATTTTGTTAACTGGATAAGCCCACTGGGCCCCGAAGGTCCCTTTTTCAGGGGCGACCCGGAGTTAGTTACATAGAGCTGTGCAAGTACAATCAAGTTATTCACAGTAGGACATGGCGTACAGGAATACATTGACAGTGTACAATATTCAAAAAACAAGGCGGTGACATACAGCACGTCAACAGTGGCAGCTGTTAGACTTAGGGCATTAGTTTTGAAGTATATACAAGTAGTACGACAAAATATACAAGTAATACAGTACAGCACATAGGGTTCAGGGATACATTGGCAATGACCAGTTTTCATAGAAGAGGGCAGCTATTAACAGTGCATATACACAAAATCAACAGTGGCAGCTTGATGCCATTTGGGGCAATTAGACTTTCTGTAGCCAGGCTACAGGGGGCGTGATTAGCTAGCCTTTGGGACAGACACAGGAGCTGCGGTTTAAGAGGTGAGTGCATAGTCCCGTCTGAAAAGTCGCTACGGAGGGGGCTTCCTGGAGTTGACAGGGGAGCTTATTCCACAGCGTAGGGGCTATATGGGCAAAGGATTTACTGCCGGCTGCGGATCTGGTCCTGGGCAGTTCTAGTAGTGTTTTGCCCGGAGTGCGGAGAGGCCTGCTGGACCACTTTGGGGCAAGCAGCCCGATTAGCCCTGCAGGAGGATCGTCGGTGAGGAGCTTATAAGTCCAGCTTAATAAGGGGTACTGGAGCCTAAGGTTCAGGGTGGGCCATTTGAGTGAGGCAAGGGCTTCGCAGGAGTGGGTCCTCGGATAGGTTTTTGTGGTGAATCACGCGATTTTGTGGTACAAAGTCTGCAGTCTCCCATGGTCAAGTTTTACAATGCCAAGTAGGGTTGGGGCCGCATAGGTAAGAGTAGGTAGGAGGACACTCCGAGTGATTGCCAGTCTTGTCTCAGGTATTACATTAGCGCTTAGATGGTAGAGCAGCCCACGTTTTTAGTGGCTGTTTTTTGTCACCAGATCCACGTGAGGCTTCAGAGCCAGTCCCTGGTCTAGTGTAAGATCCAGGTATCCTATATTTTAATAATGCATTTCAGGTTATGCATGTTTTAACAATGCTGTCCATCTATGCATTTTGTTTTCCTACTTATTATTTTTCTACGCCTTACGTCCCCTCAACCCCCACTCCTTCCGTGCTCAGAGAGTGACGCCCTCCACATCCATTTGGGCCATCTGGGTCTGCCCCTAGAGTGCCACAGTGCTCGCTGCTATTGGGACCTATTAGATGTCCCGGATTACCCCCTGGGCGGAGCGAGGAGAGATCTCCCCCTTACCTCTCCTCTCATCCTCTGCAGCGAGCTTGCACAGCGGGATCTGCCCTTGGTCGGCTGATGGTGAGACTGGCTCCAGAGGACTTCATCTAGGGGGCTGGAGGGAATTTTCCTCCAAGTTTTTGAGTTCGTTCCTCCCTGTAGCCCAACCCCAAGACACTGGCGCGTAGGACATGAGTCTAGAGAGTTGACGTGCTGACGCACACTCCTTTCAAGCGCCTAACGGCGTTCCCCCCCCCTCCCCGGGATACAAAGCTGCTGTGCCCCTCAAGAGTCAGTGCATCCACCGGCTCTCTTAGGACGTCAGGCGCTGCACAGCACCCCTGGCATCCCACTCCGAGGGAGGAGAACATCCGTGGGGACGCTCCATCCTCCCTCCCCCAGCTGACCCCCACCGACCCAAGTCCGTTCCCAAACCCGGATCGCCGGTGCAGCATGAGGTGTGGCGTCCAGAGCCTCAATTCTCAGTGCCACTGGGCCGGACTTTCTATGTGTTTTTACAATTAATAAACAAATAACTGTGTCCTGTTTTTTTCTTTTCAAGTCAAATTTGGATAGAAAGAGTACATTTTTTTCAGAATCTTAACACATGCTCAAAACCCATTCTGCTGGATGAATGAAGCTTATTCACAGCTGTACTGCCAGCTGTTAATCAAAAGCTACACATTTCAAGGATGTCCCCATGATGCCACGCCAGTAGGTATGTAGCCACATTTGCATCTTGTAGACCTGAGTTCACAGCTGAAACTGTAATAGAAAAGGCTGCAAGCGAGGGAACGGAAAAAAACAGGAGCTGGTGCTGTGGCAGTCCCAGAAATCTGTACTGACATGAACATAGCCAGGGTTTAGAAATCCTGATATGGAGCCTCAATACCTGTTGGCACCACAGAGCCAGCCTTGAGATGTGTAGTTTCTGATGATCAGTTGGCACTGGCAGTACAGCCAAGAGATTAAAGCAATTCTGAAGATGGATTATTTTTGCTAACAATTTGAAATGTAAAGGTGATAACTCACTAATTTCAATGCACATACTAAAACAATTATTATGGATGTAGAAAGTGTTGTTAAAACATCTTAAAACACACTTAATAAAACAGCCAATTTCCTATCTAACCTGTTGGGTTAAATACAGTCAAAGGAGGACCAAGCGCCAAAGTGACATCATTTCCTGTCTGAAGCCCAAAACATATGGCTGCCACCAGCCCTTAATTACAGGGTGATTTATACATGATTATACAATGGCAAGAAATAATTTAGCATGCTGATTGGTTAATCAGCCCCAGATACAGTGATGATATTACACTATAACATCACTGTATCTAGGTCAGACACAAAGGTAACCGCACTGCAGAAAAAGATCCCTCCCTCTAACTATCCCGTTGCCGTCACGGCTCGCCTGTGCGTGTACAAACATATCCTGAGTGCCCCAGCTCCGGCTAAAGCCTTTCAGTGTGAGCATGTGCCCGCTCATCCGTTAACCACAAAGAGAGTACCATCAAACCACAAATGTTCTCTCCCCCTCCACCCCATTACTCTGCCTACAACTTTCAAAAAGCAGAAGCCGTACCTCCAACTGCCGTTACATCCTGCTCCGTGCTTCACATACCACAGTAGAGGGACGCTCGAGCTCAGCCACCCGCCCGCTCACCAAACATAATTTTTTACAATGAAACTCAACATCGTAACAAAAAGGAAACAGCTTTTCCTTTTCCCTTTCAGCACCAAGATTGTGACAACTCGGGAAACGTTGGGGGGGGGGGGTAACGTAAACTGTCATGGCAGAAACAACACGGAGGAGATGTACAGCCCTAGGAAAGCATTATATAGAGAGCAGCTCTGCCTACTGATGGAAAGCTATACTGGACTTTTTTCTCTAAACATATGCCTCCACACAGAAAAAATGAAGGAAAAAGCCCAAAAGATTTTTTTCTCGTTTTTTTCTTAAAAAAAAAAAAGAGCCATTGTATAATAGCAATAAGGCATTCCAGGGTGTGTGTTATTGTCTAATAATGTCACTCCCGGGGTGGTGGAAGCACTCAGCTTCGCCTTGTGCTTCAATCCATCCCAGAAGTGACGTTATTAGACAATAACACACACCCTGCCGTGCCTTATTGCTTAAATAACTCTGGACTGCAAAGATTCACAGATCAACACAATGGCTCAATCAAATTAGCTTTTTATGGGCTTTCAGACATTAAGAAATCCTACTGATGACAATTCCCCTTTAAATTAAGTACTGGCATGTGGTTGGTGAGTGTGATGTCCTTTGTTTCTCTTCCTCAGTGTAGGCCTGACTCTTGCACCTTGTACCGCAGGTGCAGCTCCCCCACCTACCTTAAGTGTACCAGCCCATAATAACCTACAAAGTAATCTTTATGACATAATCATCATTCATTAATAATTAATCAATTATTAAGTCAGCAGTATTACACTTTTGTAGCTTTCCTACCTGACACCTAAAACCAGACTTTCATGAAAAATCATTTCCCAACATTTTGGGTTACCCCAACCATCCAGCAGAGCTGTAATGCTACAGAATGCTTGCTGACATATTAAAAAGACTTTCTGGTGGAACACCTGTACTAACAATCTCAGTTTGAGCAGGCAGCCAGGGCTAGGAGATACTGCTGTTGATGGCAGTCTTCTAAGCCTGAGGGAAGAGATGGTGCCACAGCCACCTCTGCAGCAGCTCCAGTGGAGGGCCAGGAAGCTCGCTCTCCCCAGGGCAGTGCTGCATCATCTAAGGACAATGTTAGCTTGTGCAGCACATCTAGTGGGTGGAGGCTCAAGAGACTGAAGGGGAAAAACTGGGAGAAAACACCAACTTCCATTTCAGTGATAATGCCAGTACACTCAAACTCTATGCCATGCAGCCATGTCACTTGTCTAGGATACGGGCTCCACACTGGAGAGAACGGCCTTCAATGAAGTTCTGCATGGGGAGAGACAAACCATGGTGAAAGCAGCAGCATAAGTGGTCAGGTTACTGGAGGATGGGCCTGGTTGTCACTAGTGCCAACAGCAGACTGACCTGGCTTTGGCAAGGGTATTAAAATATACAGGGGGAAAAAAGGCTCTTTGCATGAACAAGGGGGGCAGGACATAATACCAGCGTTGCCACAAATGAGTTACGAAATCTGTCTCCCACACAAATGCAAACAAATAGCATATTTGGATTCAGGACGTTGTATGTGCTTTGCATACAAGTTCTTTTTTTTTTTGGTGTGTTGTCTAGGGTCTGGAGGTGTGCAGCCTCCTCCTCCTCCTCCTCCCCCCACTCTGTACATACATGCGTCTTGTTAGTGGGATGTTAGCAGAATCTAGTGATGTATGCAAACCCTTCCCTGCCTTCTGTTGATTTATTTCATTTATTAACCTCTAGGATTGCAAGTACCTTTGAGCAGGATCTGCTCATTTACAAAGGTTCCACATCAAAGGAGGGGGGAACATACAAACAGAGGTTGGAAATGGTATACAGTCAATAATGGTATACAATCAAAGCAATGGTATACATTCGAAACACAGGCATGTTTGACATAGTTTAACAGTTGTTACATACTTGAAAATACAAAATGTTAATAACGCAAACTTAATATTGGCAGCTAGATGAGGTGAAAGAGGAAGGAATTAAGAAGCAAATGGACTATCGGTGGGAGAGAGTGAAGAAGTGGGGAAAGAAAATAGGCAGGCAGTGAAGCCATTGTCAAGAGAGGGGGAGGGTAGTCTAGGACAGTGGAATATGGGCATAAGTCAAAGGGTGGGGGGGACTAGGAGAGGAATGAGGTAATAGGTTTGTGGTTGAGCATAGCAGTGTGGGGGAGGGGAGAGGGGGACGGAAAAGAAGAAGGGTAACCAAGAGGAGCAGGAGTCATAGAGGGTAATGTTCAGGATGGAGGCGGGTTACAAGTTTTGAGCATTTAGACAGAGGTTGGATCACGCTTTTAGGAGAAGCAATCACATTGAGTGGTAGAGGTGAGGTAGTTGCTGAGATTCCTTTTAAAGGGTCCAAGCGTTGCAGAGGAGAGTACTTCTTTGTTGAGGGAACTGAACCACTGTGGGGCCCTATGGGTGAAGGACCATTGACCCATGGAGGTACGACATCTGGGAACCAGAAAGGTTTGGTATTGGGCACTGTATGCTGTTTACCACTGAAGGCAGTGAGGAGCTTATTAACACCAGGAGGCATAAGTCCAAGGAGAACCTTTTTTGGATAGCAGGCAGTTCTGGTATTGTATTCTGTTGTGGAGTGTAAGCCAGCCAGTCTGTGCGTAGAGGTTACAGGTATGTGTAAGTCAGTCAGCGCCCGTTAAGAGCCTGCAGGCTTTACTGAGTGAGATTGAGATCCTGCGTAGGAGAGTTGTGGAAGTGGAGCCGTAAATGGCCAGTCCGTAGTCAATAATAGATGTGACAGAACTGTAGATGGCCAGCCTAAGGGCATTCTCAGTCATACAGTGCTTGTGCTTATGCAACAGACCAATCCGTACCATCTGCTACACTTGTTGAGTTTCTTTTTTTTTTTTTTATTTGTTTTTGCTTGGTATTTGCTGGTCGCAGTTGGTACTGGGTTTCTCTCACTGCTGTCTGCTGTGGAGTGAGGTAGCTCATACATATCTGCTCCCTATACTCCCAAACTAAGTGACTCCCCCTCCAAGATAGGATTAAATATCAAATATGCCTAATGGGGGAAAAAAAAGCACTCATGAGTTTCACTCCAACCATACTTGAAAACCTGCTCAACCCCATTCACAACCAATATTCCATTAGGAACATGAACAGAAATGCTCTCTCTATACCCTTACACAGAATAGGTTTGTCCATGCATTCCTTCACCTTTAGAGCACCACAGTGGCTGAAAGAGCTGCCTGAATCCCTCCTGGGGCTCCCCAACTTGGCACTATTCAAGAGGCAACTAAGAAAGGCTCTCTCATCTAGTGCCAACTGTGACTGCTACAACTGATCCCTCTTACCCCATCTGAACTACCTGCTCTGTCCTGGCATGGGGTCATAATGTCATAGACGATATAGCACACGTCAAAACTGCACATCAAACACAGTGTGTGGCAAAACAGCAGCAGCACATAATGCCGACCGCAACAGAAATGCCGCACGCCCAAACTGTCTTATTGCTTTTGAGGGGGCTTCGCCCTCCACACACCCCCAGACTATTTATAATCAACTCCGAGGGGGGTGTGGACACTGGGGCAAAACAAAAGTTTGCCATGGCACTTAGCCGTTGACTCACTTAAGGGAGTTGCAAAAACAAATTCCATCAGGGATTCAAACCCCGATCCTGCCCTGTTGCCCACTGTATGGGCAGGTGCTCTAGCCACTCCACCACGGAAGCGGCTCGACTGAGCACCCGACCAGCAGTCACTACATGCACTTCCCCTTCCTGTGCACAGCAACAGGTGTAGCGATACTTATATATTGCTCATATACCCCTATCGCTCTGAAGCACTATGTGCTACAGACTGCGCGGTTCTTCATGCACAGTTTAGTCAACACTATAATCAACAGGTACTCTCTGTCCCTGACGATGCTTGTTTGGAACAGTCATTGCCTTAGCTCTTTTGTATTTACTCATACTATACTTTATTGTATCTATGACAATGCTCCCTTCTGTGCTGCCTCAGTTAATGTCTTGATTGATATGCCATATCTTGTATTTTCTTTGTCGAACTCTGCAGTCTACCACTGACGTGGAACCTTTGTAAATAAGCACTTGTCTTCAAAGGTGTAATTCAGAATGCATAAATAAATAAATAAATAAAAGGAGGTTGTGTGTTTTTAAAAATGTTCAGCTGGGAGCAGGAAGTGCAGCCACGGGCAGGTTGCCCAGTCGCAAGCAGGCTGTTCATCTGCAACTGTAATGTGTGGCCAAGATGAAGATTCAGTAGGCATTTTGTAATCATCTATGTTAGTCCACAAAACCTTTACTGAACACAAGAATGTGCCTACATCATTTTAAAAATTGGTTGAAAGTGCACAGGATGAAAGAACCAGGGAAATTCAGGGAAACAAGATGGAAGTGGGAGCTGAGTTTTCATTTTGAATCAAGTGATGTGAATGGTTGGCACTTTTAGGCTACTGAGTGCCTGACTGGTTTATTTTAGCCATCAATCAAGTGGTTAATTTTAGCCATCAATCACTTGCATACTGTGTGACCCTGAGCCAGTCACTTATCTTCCTTGTGCTCCCAGGTCACACCTGTAAACAAGCTTTCAGCTTAGTGCGTCTCTCCTGGTAAAACAAACAAACAAGATTAATGACGTACCCATCATGAAAATAAATGAGCCAAGCAAAAAAAAAAAAATCCCCACTATGGGTAATTTTTTCCCCACGAAAGGTCCCTGGTTATCAATTTATTTGATTTATTTATTGAAAACTTCGGAGATTATCTTACAGCACAGGTGCTCATTTACAAAGGTTCCATGTCGAATACATAACTCACAAATAACATTACAAGTACAAAAAGCAGTTCCAAAGGAAATGCTGTCAAGTCAGGATCAAAACACTTAAGACAGATCAATTTCATGCAGTTTTTAAAAAATCCACACAGACTGTTGTATAAGTCACAGGATATGTACACAGAGAAACCGAATACAACTGTTTCACAGTTACAACTGCATTGGACTGCAAGGGCAGACTGCAAAGACCTCTTAAACTGATTAATCCTGGGGAGATTCAGCAGAGTATCAGGCAGTTTGTTTAACCAGTTAGCGGCCCTTTCTGCAAATGACCGCTGGAAGATTAAGAGCATTCCTGGCCATATTCCTGGTCTTGTATTAGTTGGAGATGGTACAGACGCAATTTGTTAAAAGCAGAGAGTGTTAGGCCCAGAAGCGCCTTTTTCGCTAGCTAACAGGTCTGAAGTGTTATTCTGCAGGGTAAAGGTAGCCAGTTTGTCAGTGCATAAAGGGTACAACTATGTTTGCGGTTATCTAATTATTTTGATATCTTCATAATCCACTAAGTTATATACATACGAGATATGTAACAAGCATCTGAAAAATAATTCAATTTATTTTATGAGTAGCTGATAAACACTGAGAACTCACGAGTGATGGAGCAAAGAGTCATGGCCTTTCACTCATGATTTATGGTATTGTCCCCTCTTTCTCGAACATAAATGCATATTTTGAGTCAGATCAGTGCATATCCCAGATAATTAGATAGACAGACAGACAAAAAGATATGAATGAATTTAATTTATATTTTAACAAGCTAGAAGCACAAGGCAAGCCTGTTTTCAGGATTGTCATATGTGATGTAAACAAACACTAACATACAATAGTGTAGATATTTATAAAATGGCAAGAACAAATACAGTAAGTAACCTTATTGGTCGAGACATGTCACCTGACGGTACACTATAGTACCACTGTAATGCCACTATAGTTAGGGTCGAGAAGGCATCTCATTATAAAACACCAACTGTTGGACGCTTATAACTCCAATGTCTTTGGACAAGTCGAATATGTGGACACCCTCATGTGCATGGCCTAAAACCATCTGCCTCAGATTTTGGGCCGCTACGTTATCCACGGACATGAACACTTTAAAACTATGTGCTAGCTCTGCATGGCAAACTTTCAACACCAATACAAATGAACAACTCCACTCAGGAACTAGCCAAGTACTGTGGATGATGGTACACCAACAGAATTCCCAAGCCAGAACCATCATTCAGCACACATGATGTAGCCACAAGCTCGAAGGGCACAAACCTCGGTGTTGGTCATGAGTTTTATCGAGAATGCAAAGGTAATGACCCCCCCCCAGGCAATGGATAACTGAGGAACCCGGTGGGGTGGCACCTCTGTCAATATTACATAAGCCGTCTCATCCCACAAGGTCAAATCACAGGCTCCATTCCTAATATGCTCCAAGATTACTGCTGTTTTGTTAACAACAAACCTAATATTAAACAACATCACCCTTGTGAGGGAACCTTTCTGTGCAACTGTACCTACACCCTGCTCATCACATCCAAATCACATTCCCTCCAGGCAGGAATCAGAAATGGATAGTTCCTATCCTCCCCTCCTCTTTCCAGAAATCCCATCCCCATACCGGTCCCCTACCCTCACCTAGAACAATGGTGCTGTCACCTTTTCTTCCTGGTAATGCCCAAACCTCAATACAGAAAACAAGACAATTTCAATGCTAGATAATCCCTTTTATCATGCAGGAATCTGTGACACTATGTTGTATCCTGGCAAGCTCCCCTATACTTCCAGTAGCCCTGGCTTGAATGACAGAACTCAAGCACCAAAGAGAAGGAGCTGGCATAGCTGAGTAATGGCGTACCTAACCTGCCCAAAACACACAGTACACTAATTAACATTAAAATAAAACCCTTTCTAACCTCTACCCATCCACCTCCTTCTTCCCTTTATAAAAGAAACGATATCCACAATAAACACAAATCAGACCAATAAGCACAAATTATACAATGGCAAGAAAGAATGCTGGGCTCTGACTGGTAAGACTGTGACTGGACCCGTGATGTTATCCCAGCATAACATCATGGGTGTAGTCCCAGTACACAGATGACTGCATCAATCGTTACCAGAATCACTCCACTGTAGCCCACTTCAGTGATCCCGCTGGCCAGCCCCCTTCAGTGATTCCCACTCCTAAGCCGTCTTCAGCGTTCCCTGCCCTTTACTGTTAAAACTACAAACCTCCCTCCCACCAAGTCACTCTTTACTCCCCCAGCACAGAAAGCTCACAACAAATTGTGGCTACCCTCACCTTCATTTTACCCTGTGCACACTCACCCCCCAAATCTCTAGCCCTCCTTCCTCCAAATTGCTCCCCTTACTGGCCTCCCATGATCTCTCAGAGAATGTAAACGACCCCGAATGCCCTCCATGGGTCCCTCTCCTACCCCCAAGGGGCTTGTATCTCTTACCTACTCCCCTCCCCCACCATCCTAAAGGTGGTCTCTCTGGGACACTGCCTTATCCCCTTCTCTTTGGTTCCACCAGTCCCCTTGCAGGGTTCCTTGCATCCTGAGGGGTCTCCAGGGACACGACTCTTCCCCCTCCCTCCCCTTTCCCCCCATTTCTTTCACATAAGCACATTTACTTATTAACTCAGCACTTATTATTGTCCACTCTTTCTACATGTTATGCGCAACACTGTTTTAACACTCTCTGTAACATCTGCCTTACAACTGTATGTTAATGTTGATCTTGTAACTTGAATGTTTAATGTCTCATTCCTATTGTACCCCTTCCCGCCAGTCACACTGGGAGACAAGTGACTTGTTGCTCAGTGTGCCTTCCCAGTGAAACATTTCAATAAATAAATAAAACTTGAAATGAAACTAAATTTAAGTTTTATGCCTGTTTCTTCCCTGAACCCAGCAGCTTCAGTGACCATGGAGACTGTAACTGACAGTTGCGCATTTCACTGACGCCGCTTGGTCTGTGACAAAAAAATAAAGCAGCCGTTCGCTAACAAGAACTGCATAAAGTGGCTATACAAAATATTTAAAACAGTTTTCCCTTGTAAAAACAGCATTTTAAGGAACTGCTTTCCTTACTTTGATTGAGACATACTTACTGATCGAAACAGAAAAACAGAAGTCTACACATAGCTCCTTCTCCCTATCATGACTGTTTGCAGTTTTCACATAAAGTATTAAAAAATAACCAACATCTTCAGTCGGTCCACGACAGACAGCAGGACCGGCTCAATTAAACTTGATGGCAACCAAAAGTACCAAAGAAACACAACCAACAGCGTGTGTGTGTGTGTGGGGGTGAATACAAGAACCAATCAGATGAAATACCTTTCAATGTATTGCTCATTACCTTTGTACCATACTTGACTCTGGGTTGTTTTACTCTCCACATTCATTTGTAATACCTTTCATTGTATTAGCCATTTCTCTTGTTTTGTACTTCCATGACATGGAGCCTTTGCAAAGGAGTCTCTGACTCAAAAGGTTTGTAATTCCGATATCTCAATAAATAAATAGGAAGGGAGAATCAGTCCTTGCGTCAGTATAGGGCCCCTAGTTTAGGACAAAGCTTAGCATGTAGGGAACCGATGGGATGGGAGAAGTCTAGCTTGGGGTCTAACCAGACACCCAAGTATTTGAAAGTTGAAACTGTTTCGAGAGGGGTGCTATCGAGTGTGTGAAAGGTGGGGGGAGGCTGAAGTTTGGCTAGCTTCTGGATGGAGCCAAATGTCATAGAGACTGTCTTTTTAGTGTTTAATGTAAGTTGATTTTAATTAAACCAGTGTAGAACATTTAGGAAATTGTGCTGGAGAGGGATTTCAAAAGCACTGCATGAGGGTCTTGACAGGTAGAGAAATGTGTCATTGGCATACACATGTATGCTCAAGAAGACACAGGCTGAGGGAAGGTCGTTTATAAAAACTGAAAATAGAAATGACCCCAAGATAGAGCCTTGGGGGACGCCTGCCTAGATTGGGAGATGGGGGTGGACAGCGAGTCAGTGACTTGCACAGACTGTTGACGACCAGAGAGATGAGAGCAGAATCATTGCACAGCAGGGGCCGAGAGACCAGTGGAGGCCAACTTATTAAAAAGAGAGGGTGGAACACCGAATCAAATGCTTTGGCGCATTTAATATTACTGTGCAAGAGGGAACTCGTTAGTTCAAGAAGTTCTGCCCCTTGCTTGCACTACAGTGCATGTTGCTGTCCTGAGTGGGACTGAGGACGAGTCTAGGGGCTGTTTTCAGTCAGTGAAATGTTTATTTTTTTTATTTTAAACTTTTGGTAACCGGGTAAAAGAAGCACTGGGCCACATGTCCGTTTTATAGGCTTGACCCAGTGAGAGTCAAAGGTAATCAAACAGTATTACAAGTCAGAATACATAAATAAATAACGTGGGAACTTAATACAGACTAACAGATACCATTATTCATACATAGGTAATCGCATAAAGGAAGAGAGCAATTATAGCGTAAAGTGCTTATAATAAGGAGTTACCTAACTGAACTACTTTATGTGCGATTGCATAAGGACTTAGAATACGGAACTCTTTTCAAAGATGTCTTAAAAATATTTTATTTCTGAGCATTGTACAATTCATCAGACAAATGTGTCTTGTTTCCCTTCTTTTTTTTTTTTTTTTTTAACTCTGTTTATCCTCCCGGCAGGCCACTGCAGTTCTCTGCCACCCTACTGGACCTGGGGTCATGCAGGAACTTACCTCCGCTATGCGCATCCTGGCAGAACTCCCAAGCCAGCCCAGAGGCTTCATCGAGCGATGTCCCATGATTTTCCACTGTTTCCTCCCTCCTAACTGCCCGGGGCCCTAGAAGTGGTGACTCATGGACGTGGAGGCAGCATGCACGCCGCTGCTCCAGACATCAGCCCCTTCCGCCCTCCCCTGGCCTTGCACCCGGGCTCTCAAGGTGGCACTGCCACCCAGCCTCCACTGGGGGGCAGCCAAGCACAGAGACCCACCAGATCCCTCCCGAGGTGGAGAGCTGCCTGCCAGCAGCTACTCGCTGTCCTCCCCCACCCTGCTGACCCCTGATGACCCAAGCTCATTCCCGAACCCAGATCACCGGCATGGCACGAGGTGTGGTGTCCAGCGCCTCAGCGCTCTGCACCACCGGGCCGGCATGTGTCTGTTTCTTAACTGATGTCACACAATCTCAGAAGGATAATGGGAGACTCCTGCGACAATCAGCAAATGCATCAGTGTTTTGTCAGCGTGAGTCAGGCAGGAGTACCATTGCTAGGGAAGAGTAGGAACTGTGGCTTCAGAGGCTTCAGCAGCTACAAAGTGCCATCTCATAAGAGTTGAGGTGGGTCTAGGGGCTGAGTGTGACTGATCTGAGAGTGGGTGTGACATAAGATGCTTCAGCTGCAAAGTGCCATCATGTGATGGCTGAGGCACAACAGAAGAAGAAGCATGGATGCACAGGCTCAGTTGTAGGGCAAATGCAAAAAGAGGACTATGGTAAATTTTATTTG
The DNA here is from genome assembly GCA_016271365.2 of Neoceratodus forsteri. Classification (NCBI taxonomy): domain Eukaryota; kingdom Metazoa; phylum Chordata; order Ceratodontiformes; family Ceratodontidae; genus Neoceratodus; species Neoceratodus forsteri. The sequence goes on from CM057453.1 coordinate 1,631,623,445, forward strand.
GGCAGTGGCTGGGAGCATCAATGCAACTGGTGAGTAGCACTCTGGTGTGGGACTATGTGCTAGTTCTGTTTTCAGTATGCCCGTTTAAAAAGACTGGAACACAGCCACAGTACTGGAACTATGCCATAAATGAGGCATCCTCTCAGGTCCCCAAGATGTTACCTCTCAGACTCATGAGGGAAGGGTGGTTTCCCATTCCTTCCTCCCACCTAGCAAAATGTCCCACCTCTCTCCACTTATTTAGCCTATCAAGGACCATCTCCACTGTCCTGTTCAATGGATTCTGACTGGCACACCTGGTCTGGAGAGAGGCGAACCCCAGGGTCAATCACAGTAGAGAGGAGGCTGGACATGCTAAGAGCACCCAAGGACAGCAATACTTAAGACGCTGGCAGCAGAGTGGGGACCTGATGATGGCGTCTCCCTTCCCATTCCACTAACTAATAGGCCACCTCCAGAGCCACTACAAACAGATACAGAACTAAGGGAGCTTACTGCTGAATGGCTCCCTGTTTCTGGGTCACCTGGAAGCAGCTGTTCTGCAACGAATTCAGGAGCACCATCAGAGGAGGAGAAAGCCAATGAAGTTGACCAGTAATCCAGGTTCATGAAATGAACCCATGGTCCCCCAAGCAGATGGCACAAACCTTAACTGCTGGGCCAGCAGAGACAGAGGAAGGGTAGTGAGGGTCTGCTTGGCTGGTACAGCACCCTCTCCCTGCCTAAAAACGATGACTTGCAAACTCGATCAGGCCCCCCACACCCACACTAGAGCTCCAGCATAGCTGAAGCCTTCCAGCTAGCAGGACCTGCCAATCAGCAGTCAAGCTGCACCAACTCCAGTGGCAGCCAATCAGAAGCTGCCTATAGGAACTGCTTAACTCCAGCCAAGGGACTTAAATAGTAGCTGTGATTTACTTTCATGCCTCTGAAGACAGCACAAAGGTCCTGAAGGTCTGATCGACTGGTACAGCACCCTCCTGATCGGCTGGTACAGCACCCTCCCCACGGCCGAAACCGCCAATGTGCACAACTGATTGGGCCCCCAAAGCGTTGCACCTACACTAGAGCTCCAGCATAGCTGGAGTCTTCTGGCTAGCATGGCTGGCTAATCAGCAACAACGCTGCGCCTCCAATTCCTGCAGCAGCCAATCAGAGGCCATCTATATGATCCGCTTAGCTCCAGCAAAGGGACTTAAATAGGAGCTATAATTTGTTTTCTTTCACACCACCAAGGACAGTGCAAAGGTTGTGAGGGCAAGACTGGCTGGTACTGAACCATCCCTCCACCTGAAAACGCCGACTCACGTGCTCAATCAGGTCCCCATGTGCCCGCACTAGAACTCCAGCATAGCGGAAGTCTTCCAGCGAGCGCGACCGGCCAATCAGCAGCTATGCTGCACCTCCAACTCCCAGAGCAGCCACTCAGAAGCTGCCTACACAATCCAGCTGTATCCTGAACTCTTCGAAACCATGATCCCTTCAGCCCCCCCCCCCACGCTAAGGACCGAGCACAAAGAACATCATAGGAGTCTGCCAGGAGACAGCCAGCAGCCAGGAACTCTACCTATTTCACCCAGGTAAAACTGTATTTGCACATTTAACTGCATTGTTAGTGGGAGTATTGCATGGGGTCCTATAATATATTAAGAAGTGTACTGCAGGTTACTTAGAAAAACAACAGGCTGTCCCAGCTGCTTGCAATAAATCATTAACAAAACCCAACGGCTGATTAGAGACAGATGCTGGTATGCTCTCAAAAATCAGGTTCGGCGTTGCCTCTAAGGACATTTTTATAAAAAGTCAAACTGACTAAATTGTATATTAATAGCAGCAACTTTTAAAGTCAGTGATGGTTTTACTCAGGTATATACCCAAAACCTGTGCGTATAAGTCCAAAACTCGAAAGCTCCGAAAAAACATCAAAGGACTTGCACTCGGCTGAGGTGCACTTGGTAGATTCATACATAGAAAAACAACATAACCAGGCACTCATCACCATCAATAAACTGACTGCTGCAGTATATAATAAATAGATTTATTAAACAAAATACATGTCTGACACATTTTGGGTAAAACAGAGAGGAGTTTTAAGGTGAGGGTTGGAGAACATCAGAGGGCTATTGCTAACAAAGATTTAACATATGCAACAGCAGCTCATATTGCAACAAAGTCTTGAGATGTTCAAGAGCATTGTTTTAAATAATATAGGAACAGAAAAAGTGTGTCCAAAACCGGGGGGGGATTTAGAAACGTTATTTTAAGAAGGGAATCTTTTTGGATTATTAATCTTAAGGCTAATATTAGGCCAGGACTTAATTATGGTATTGATATCAAGCCATTTTTGTTTTATAGATAATCTAAAAACAATTTTGGAGTCTGTTATAATGTAAATAATTAGAAATTTCCCTCCCCCCATTCCTTTTATCATTACTATGGTGAAATTGTGTTTATGCACTGAATTTATGTACTGCTTTTATTTTTTATTAATAAGTTTCAGAGTGCTGTGTCTTTAAGATTATCTAGATTGAATCTTCGTGGTTAATTATATCTTCTTGTTCCTGTGTTCCGATTGTTTTTTTAAATAAGCTGTCATTATGACATCAGAACGATGTATGTATAAATGGCTGTTTTTTCTATTGTGATTTTAGCCTTTGATAAAGGGTCATTGTGACCAGAAACGCATCAGGCATGTATTTTGTTTAATAAGTCTAGTTATTATGTACTGTACCAGTCAGTTTACTGATGGTGCTGAGTGCCTGGTTATGTTGTTTTTCTGTGTATGAATCTACCAAGTGCACCTCAGCCGAGTGCGAGTCCTTTGATGTTTTTTCCCTACGACTGCTTACTGTAAAGTTTATTTGCAGAACAGTGTTTTGTGTTATAGCTAGTGAACATTTCATTTGCAGGGTTGTTTTGTGCTATAACTAAATCATAAAGCTTCAGCCTATCTGGGTAGCACTACAAGGTAGTTTAACTCCAATTTTCTGTGCTGTGCGAAGTCTACAGCTGCACCCTGTCTGGGTGAGCACTACGAGGTAGTTTTAACTCCTACTTGCCGTGCTGTAACTAAGGGGAGAGCACTGCGAGTAACATACATCTGCTTAGTGCAGGTCTTGATGAGGATGGGGTTCAGGGATGAGGCAGTCAGCTGAGGTCTGAGGGGCTTTTTCCCCAGCGATATGCTCTGGAGGAGGGGGGCAATGCCCCATCTGCAGGACCCTACTGGAGCTCCAGGCTCAGCTGGTGGCAGCAAGGTTAAAACTAGCTCAGCTGCAACATTAGCTCAGCAGAAGCCCATGTCCACTCCCTCACCCTCCCAGAGACCCAAGGATCCAGGGAGGTGGAGAGTGGTGGGAAGGGGGACGAGGAGAGAAACAAGGTTAGCCACAAGGAGGTTGTCCAGCCCCTCACCATGCAGACTGTGAAAAGCTTCACACCCCTAGAGGAGATTCAGGAATCTGACTCTGTTGGTGGGGGGGGTCTCCAAGCCAGTCGATGGGAAAGGGCAGGACAATGCGATGGCACCCAATGTGAGCGAGTCTATCAGGACAGTCTCAGTGGTTGGGGATTCAATGACTGGAGGTGTTGAGAGGGTAGTGGGGGAAGTGATGGTCTGGTGCCTTCCAGGGGCATCTGCCATCTGGGATTTAGACAGGGTAGGGAGGATAGTGGAGAGGGAGCAGGGGAGTGTTGGTACATCTGGTACCAATGATCTGGCTAACTAGTCAGTGGAGATGAAGAAGCAGAACTTTCATAGTCTGGGGGACAGACTGGCAGCACACTCAGCCTCCCTGGCTTTTTCCAAAATTCTCCCTGCATGGGGCAGGCAGGAGAAGCAGATAGGATAAGGACGGAGGTAACAGAGAAGTTTAATGGATGCCTTGAGGAATTAGGATAAGGGGTTGGACTAGGGGGGAATTCTGGGACAGCAGGACCTTCAAGGGTAACGGACTTCACCTGACAAGAGAGGGGACCTGCATGTTGTGGCAGAAGTTTGACGTCTATATCAGAGGTTTTAAACTGACTGTGGGGGAAGACAATACCTAGCGAAACCTCGATGGCAGGGGAGAGGAAGGGAATCCTAGGTAGTACACCCCCACATCTACAGACTTGTAGCAGGACAACAGGTACAATGAAAGCTGTAGCCAATACTGGACTAAGTGAAGGAACTCTGGAGAGGGGAAACACAAAGGGTGCAAAACCCATAAAAAACAAGGTGTTGAGAGGACATCGGACTCGCAATGGTTGTAGCAAAATAGGATCAGGGGTCAGATGGACGGCGGTATGCCTTAATGCCAGAAGCCTAGGTAACAAAACCAGTGAGCTCCAGGCACTGATGGCAGACACTGAGGTGAACCTTATGGCCACAATGGAAACATGGGCTTTGGAAAATAACGACTGGGAACTGACAGTCCCTGCAAACCCAATGTTGAGGAGGAATAGAAGAACAGGCAGAGCAGGAGGAGTAGCCCTTTTTGTCAAAGAGGGCATCAAGATGGCAGAAGATCTTAATCATAAAGCTTTAGCTTCAGTGGTAGTAATGGGGAGACTGAGTCGCTGTGGGTGCAACTCCTGGCAATCTCAGGCAAGAAACTACACTAGTGGTGGTTTATAGACTGCTGGGGCAAGGGGAGAAGAGGGACAGAGAGCTTAAGGAAGAACTGGAAAGACGGGTAGCTAAGGGGAAAGTTGTGGCAGTGGGTGATCTGAACCTGCCTGACATCCATTGGGATGTTGCAGTGGCCAAGAGCACCAGAAGTCTGGCCTTGCTGGATGCATTCCAGGACTGTCTACTGGTACAGCTCATTAAGGAGCCCACCAGGCAGGCAAACTTTGATTCTTGATGTGGAGTTCACCAACTCGGAGGTCGTAGGAGCTGCAGGAGTAGGGGAACTACTAGGGAACAGTGACCATAACTCAGTTTGGTTGAACCTGGCCCTCGGGTCTGGTAAACGGCAATGAAGAGCTGAAGTCCTTGATTTTTGTTTTTTAGTTGGTGATGTTTCTCTCCTTGGCCCCTGGCTGGCCGACTCTATCTGGCAACCTTGTCCTCCGGCCGCCGTCTGTCCCCCACACCTCCACATTATGGGCCATCTCCGTTTTACCGTCACAGCTCACCCTCCGTGGCGGGGAGCCCCTCATCTTCCTCGCCAGGACCGGATCCAGTATGTGCGGCAATGCCCACTGGAGGCACACAATCAAGACGAAAGGCCATCAAGCCACGCAACCAGGGCCTTTTCCTTGCTTTTCTCCATTTGCTGAGAGAGGGCGTGCAGAATGTTGGCGGAGAGAGCGTGCATGTGTCCACATGCGCTTTTCTAGGCATCTTCCCCCATCTATCAGTTTTGGTGCACCGCCTCCCAGCTGCCACCATGGGCCAGTCTATGCCGAACACTGGCAGCCCCCCCCCCCCCGGAGAAGGAGAGCAGTCCCTTAGATGCTCAATCCCTCTCCTCCACAGCGCAACCCACGCTCGTTCCCAAACACGGGTTGCCGGCACGGCACAAGGTAAGGCTTCCAGCGCCTCAGCCCTTAGCCCCACTGGGCCGCCTAGAAGTCCTTGATTTTATAAGGCAAACTTTAATAGGCTGAGGGAGCTGGTCAGAGATAAGTTAGTATGGGAAGACAACATAGATGGGGTGGAAGAGAGATGGGTTCAATTAAGGGGGGGTTATTCTCGGGGCATCTAAGGTATGCATGAAAACAGTAACCAAAAAGAAGAGCCTCAAGAGACTGCTATGGTTCTCGGCAAGAGTCAGGAAAGCAGTGAGGGTCAATAAAAATGCTTTCTAAAAATTAAAAAAAGGGCAAGAGAAAGAAGAATGGCGAGAATATTTGCTGAAAAATAGGGAGGCAAAGGAGGCAATTAGGGAGGCAAAAGCAAACACAGAGCTGCATACTGCAGAGAGGGTCAAGAGTGGAGAAAAACAGTTCCTCAGGTATATTAGTGAAAAAAGGAAAAAGGAGTGGAGAAATGTAAGACAAAATGAGGCAATATGTTGAGGTGGATGGACAAAAGGCCATCATCCTTATTGATTCCTTTTTCTCAGTTTTCACTAAGGAGGACAGTGGGCCATACCTCTCAATCGTCTGTCACTGAAATGAAGGACTCAGTCACACAAAATGAAGGCCAATGAGGAGGGACATTGACCCTAATAATGAGGGGCATCCTCAAATATGGAGTTACATGCTCAGAACACTGTGGAAACCAACGTGTGTACATGTACCAAGATTGGTGTTGATGTAGCATCTTAGAATATTATGAATTCCTTTAAATCCTAAATATACAGTACACTCTGTATGCGGGCAGCATCTTTTCCAAGAGGGACAGATGAGGGACAGGGCAATTTTGAGGGGTAAAATGAGGGACATCTCTCCTAATCAGGGACAGCTGAGAGGTATGCGGTGGGCTCTTGCCACAGAGTGGCATCAAAGTGGCCACTAAGGGGGTCCTGGAGATAAGGCAGCAAAATATACTAGCGAAAGGGTCCTGAAAGAGCTAGCAGCCCTAAAGATTGATAAGGCACCAGTATCTGATGGGCTGCATCTGGGAAAACACGGGGAATTGGCTGATCCTCCGATACATCTATTCAACAGTTCTCTAAGGACAAGGGTAGTTTCAAGGGAATGGAGGGTGGCAGACATAGTTCCGCTCCATTGGGGAGGGGGGTTGGAGGGAATTACAGACCTGTCAGTCTTACCTCTACAGTGTGGAAACTGATAAAGTCACTAGTCAAAGAGGACCTTGTGCACTATTTGGAAAGCAACAATCTCCAGGAGAATAAACAGCATGGATCCGTGGCAGGGAGGTCTTGTCAGACTAACGTGATAGTTTTCTTTGACTGACTGATGAGGGAATTGGATAGGGGCAATGCTGTGGATTTGCTCTACTTTGACATCAGCATGGCTTTCGACTCGGTGCCTCACAGACGCTTGCTGATGAAGATGGAGGATCTGGAAGGGGCTAATGTCATAGTAAACTGGGTAGGTAACTGGCTAAAGCTGAGGCAGCAGAGGGCAGTCAATGGGGTTAAGTCAGAAGAGATGGAAGTCACAAGCAAGATAGAAACATAGACTTTGACGTCAGATAAGGACCGCTTGGCCCACCCAGTATGCCCATTTCCCTACCTACTGGATAAGCTGCAGATCCTAGTTAACCAACAGCCTACTTCTATCTACCCCCCCCACCAGAACTGCCTTATGTCTGTCCCATGTGTTCTTGAATTCCCCCAGTTTTTGACCCCACAACCTACCTCCTCAGGAAGGTGGTTCCATGTGTCTACCACCCTCTCTGTGAAAAAATACTTCCTCATGTTGCCCTTCAGCCGTTCCCCACCTCTATCTTCAAATTGTGCCCCCTTGTTTTTGCACATCTCTTTTTCTGAAAGATGCTACCCTCTTGGACTTTGTTGATTCCCTTGAGGTACCTGAAAGTTTCTATCATGTCCCCCCTCTCCTCGAGGGTATACATATTAAGCTCTTTTAGTCTCTCTTTATATGGCTTCTGGTACAGACCCTGCACCATTATAGGTGCCCTCCTCTGGACTGCTTCCATCCTGTCTATGTCCTTGCAGAGATGGGGTCTTCAGAACTGCATGCAGTACTCCAGATGGGGTCTCACCAACTGTCTGTACAGAGGGATAACAACTTCCTGTTTTCCACTGGTGATGCCTCTTCCTATACATCTCAGTATCCCCCCAGCCCTCCTTACTACCTTCTCACATTGCTTGCTTACCTTTAAGTCATCTGATATGACTACCCCCAGGGCCCTTTCCATTTTGTTGTTGCTAATACCTCCCCTCCCCCCCACTGTGTACTCTTCCCCTGGGTTTTTGTTTCCCTTGTGCATTACTTTACACTGAATCTTAGCTGCCATACTTTTGACCATTCTCCCAACCTTGCCAAATTCCTTCTCATCCTTTCCACCCCCCTTTAAGATTCCACAGGGATATGTCCTCTTCAACGTGTTCATCCTTGACACTTGTGAGGGAATCTGGTGAAGGTTTTGTCTCTTTGCAGATGACACTAAGCTCTGTAGGAGGGTGGAGAGTGACAAAGGAATAAAGGAAATGCAGAGAGACTTGCAAACAAGGTGGTCAAGAGTTTAGCAGTTGAAATCAGTGGAAGATTATGCACTTAGGAACAAGAATCCCAGGATGGAGTACTGGAAGGGAAGGGTGAGACTTAGTACCACAGCTGAGGAAGGAGACCTTGGAGTTACAATCAGCGACTCCACAAAGCGATAGAGTCAGTACAACAAGGTTTACAGCAAGGCGAATAGGATGCTTGAATGTATAGAGAGGGGCAAGGACAGCAGAGAACAGAGGTAATATTTCTCCTATACAGAGCTTGGTAAGGCCACACCTGGAGTACTGCACCCAGTTCTGGAGTCCTCACCTCAGGAAGGATAGGGACAGGCTGGAGATGGTGCAGCACAGGGTTACAGAAATGATTCAGGGCCAGCAGGGCATGTCCTATGAGGAGCACCTCAAGGCACTGTACTCGCTGAAGACCAGATGGAGAGGAGAGATATGAGACAGACCTTCAAATTCCTAAAAGGAATTAACAGGGTGAACTGCAGGGAAATATTTAACTTGAATACTGGATGTGGTCGTTGACTGGAAGCTAACAGGAGAAAGGTTCAGGAGGTATGTGAGGAAGCACTATTTTACATAAAGGGTGGTGAAGCCATGTAACAGGCTGCCAGCTGAGGTGGTGGGTACAAACACCGTTAAGTGTTTTTTTTTTTTTTTTTTTTAATTGTTTAACCAGATGAGACACACTAAGCTGAAAACTTGTTACAGGTGCAACCTGGGCACACAGGGAAGTTAAGTGACTTGCTCAGGGTCACACAGTATGCAAGTGGGGGGCTGTGAGATTCAAACCCAGGTCTCCAGATTTGCAGCTCCGAACCATAAACCACTGCGCTATACTGCCTCTCTTTTAAGCACAGCTGAGACAGAATGAAGGGTATAGTGGTTGTTCAGTGCATTAGAATCGGGGTGATAAATGGGGGATATGGGAAAGGCTAAGACCCTGCAGGAAATGAAAATTACATACTTACTGTAATTCTTGATCTTCTAGGAATATCTTCTCCTGCCAGAGGCACTAGGACCCCATGGCAACCAGAACTTTTAAAGCGCTCCAGCTCCAAGGCAAGCTGTGCACATGCAGCGCACCACAACAGTGGCTCGCAACACCAGGCTTACCTCGGTGCCAGCTCCCAAATGCCTCCGTTCCTTTTTTCCAAGGAGGTACAGTAGAACCTAACTAGTAGTCATGCAATAACACAAAGGATACAAGGAGCACAGGTGACCTGTGTAATAATGGTCAACAGGTGAGTAATACAGTGTCTCCATAGTTCAAGCCTTGAACAAGGGAAGAAGACCAGTAAAAATACTGGAGTGTGCTCAGGGGATGGTGGGTGGGCATGAACAAATGGTGAAGATATTCCTGGAGGATCAAGAATTATGGTTAAGTATGTAATTTTCATATCTTCCAGGTATGTATTATCGCCATTTATTCACAATAATAGGTCAGAGTACCAAGCTAAAATAGAACCCCTGGGGTAGGGTGGTAGGAGTGAAGTGCTCACTCAGGACTGAAGTCCATTCAGGACAGTCCTGCCAAAGTGGCATACTGCCTGACAGTAACGTGCAGGGCATAGTGTGTAACTAAACTGTGCACTGAACAAGCCACTGCTAGGGACATGACAACTACAGTGGTAGAGCTGGCGCGAACCTGACCTTTCAACATGACCTATTCCAAGGCACAGCAGTGGTGCAGACAGCTCACAACCCAGGCAGACATGCACTTGAGTGGAGCAGTCTGACCCGTTCTACCTGGACACAAAGAAGACACAGCTGTTTGGATTGTTTGAAATCCTACTTCTGTCCAGGTCAGAAGAAAGGACTCTCTCAGCCCCGAACATTCGGAGAATGTAGAGAGTATCCTCTCCATCATTCTGGAAGCTGGCAAAGTAGGTAGGCAGCACAGTGGTAGATTCAGAGAGAACTCTGATGCCACTTAGGAAGGAACTTATTGAGTGCAGAGCACTACTTTGTCCCTGTGGGAAACAGTATAAGAGGAATCTGCAATCAAGAGATGTATTTCAGACACACTGTGAGCAGAAGAGATGGCCACTGGAAAGCTGCTTTCCAAGTAGAAACTTAGCTCACAAGTCCAAAAGGCTCAAAGGGCTCGTGCGTGAGGATGTCCGGCACAAGGCTGATATCCAGGCAACTACCAGCTTCTGGATGAGGGGCCTCGTGTGTAAAACTGCCCTAAAGGAACCTCTTAAAAGAGGCAGTTGAGCCAGGTAGAGTACTAATGGGCGTATGGCATCCACTATAACACACAAGTGGACCTTAACTATGGAATACTGCAAACTAGCATCAGAAAGGTCAAGCAAGAAATCCAGAGCCTAGTAAGCTAGACCTCGGAAGAGGTCCATGTGGGTTTTGGAGCACCAGATGGAGAACCTCTCCATCTGGTTGTGTAAGACTTCCTAGTGGAAGGTTATGGGCAAGAAAAATTACTGCAGGTACCTATGACATACCTTGTTCCTATTCATCTGCATCTCTTTAGAAGCCAGGTCTGCAGGTGAAGGAAGCACAGGTTGGGATAGAGACCCTGAGACAACATTTCCAACCTGAGAGGAACGATCCTCTGTTGGCTGACTGATAGCCTGATAAACAGAGAAACCATATCTGCCGAGTCCAACAGGGTACAATCAGAGTGATTCTGCATCCTTGCACATCTAGTTTGAGCAATATTCCCAGCACTAGGGGGCTTTGAGGGACACATACAGAAACAATTTCGCCACAGCAGTCTGAAAGCATTCTGGCAGAAAATGCCATGTCTTGACCTTCTGCAGCAGACTCGAGGCAGTTCACGCAAAAGAGTCCACATCTAGCATGCTCCACTCACTGAACAGTGATCTCACAAAATCAGTCATGAAGGGGGGCCCCTGTTTGGCCGATCTCACCAGACAGTGTGTACTAGATGCCTGGCAGATAACTGGCCTGGAGTAGGATCCCCTGCTCCAGGCCCTCTCTTCACACACTCAGTTTCTCAGCAAACATGGTAAGAGCATACTTTTTATTATTTGTTTGTGTAATACAAGGCAGGCTGTCGTCTGTCTGGAAAAGGACTGTGTTGTAGCTGTTGAGATCCACTAGGGCTGACAGGCCATACAAAAACAGTTGGTATGTGCAACCCACTGGGGAGATGAGACTCTGATGGGTTCCAGACACCTTGCGATTGAAACAATGACAGTAGGCTACCCAACAGGGAGGCCTGAAAAGAGAGAGTTGCCCGAGGTTCCAAATGGGAGAAGGGAAACTGTGGAGGAGATTGTTCTCCACTGACTGGCAAGCGAGTGATCAAAGCAGCAGCTTGATCAACTGCTATAAGGCCCAGCATGGGTTGCATGGGGTGGGCTTAAACAGAACTGTTGTCCAAAACTGTAACATGCTGTATATAGGATCATCTGTATACTGCCCTCATGGGATGGCTAGGCTCCGATCGTATCTGGTAGAGCTCCTAGGAACAGCAACTACTGTGAGGGCTAGAGCTGAGACTTGTAGATTCAACAGAACTCCAAGAAGGGAAGGAAGCAAGAGGCCATGGCCAGAGCTCTGTGGCTGGACAAAGTGGCTATCAACCAACTGTCCGGCCAAGGGCAACTTGGAGTCCTACTATCTCGGGTGTGCTGTGACAGTGCAGGGGGCAGTATCCAGAAGCTTGAATATCCAAGGAACTAACCAATCTTGGAGAAATAAAAAAATGGTGACTGCTTGGATAAAATCCTGTATGTGGCAGTTGGCAGAATCCCCACCCCCATTTTTTTAAACCCTGTGCCAGAGGCTAAATGAACTCCAAAGAATTAGACACAAAGGGAAAAATACTGTTGGAGCTATCAAGCACAGGAGCATGCCCCGAGGCACAGCAGAAGTACCTGGGTCTGAAAAGTCCATGCTAAGAAGTCATTATTGCCACCCTCAGAAGAGATGAGGTGGGGTAAAACTTGTCTTCCTTGATATCCCAAGAGGGGGAAAAGGAGTAGGGAGGTTTATGGCTGAAGCAATGGGGCGGTGGACACTGCCTACCTTGACTTCAGCAAAGTTTCGACACCATCCTACATAAGAGGCTGGTTAACAATATGGGTAGTCTGGGCATGGGAGGCAAGGTGGTAAAGTGGATAGGAACTGGTTAACAGACAGGAAACAGAGGGTGGTGATAAATGGGTTACAATCTGGGGAGAGGGGGGTTACCAGCAGGGTACCTCGGGGATTAGTCCTGAGGCCAGTCCTATTCAATGTCTTTATCAGTAACATTGCAGAAGGGCTGGAAGGAACGGTCTGTCTGTTTGCAGATGACACCAAGATCTGTAACAGGGTGGATACTCCAGAAGGGGTGGAGAAAATGAGGAAGGAACTGGGGAGCTTCAGAAATGGTCTGAGGAGGGGCAAATGAGGTTTAATTCAAAGAAGTGCAAAATTATGCACCTGGGACATAGACATAGACATGGAGAGAGCTACAGGATGGGGGTGGGGAATTGCTGACAGTCACCAAGGAAGAAAGGGACCTGGGGGTTATTATTTCAGATGACCTGAAAATGTCAAAACAGAGTACAAGCGCAGCAGGGAAGGCTAGTGGCATGCTGGGGTGCATAGGCAGGGGTATCACTAGCAAAAGACGGGAGGTAGTAATGCTGTTATATAAAACCCTGGTCAGGCCTGACATGGAGTACTGTGTACAGTTCTGGAGGCCGCACCTTCGAAAGGACATTAACAGGCTGGAGAAGGTCTAGAGAAGGATAACTAAGATGGTACAGGGCTTGCACCACAAAATTTATGAGGAGAGATTACGGGACCTCAATATGTACTCGCTGGAGGAGAGGAGGAAGAGAGGGGACATGACAGAAACTTTCAAGTACCTCAAAGGCATAAACAAGGTGCAGGGGGGGACATTTTACATTATAGGAGAAGTACAAGAACAAGTGGGCATGACATGAAATTGGAAGATGGCAGGTTAAGAGGGAATGTGAGGCCATTTTTCTTCACAGAGAGGGTGGTGCATGCATGGAATGGTCTTCCACAAGAGGTGGTGGGAGCAAGCACTGTGGATGGATTTAAACATGCATGGGACAGGCATGAGGGAACCACAGAGGTAAAACAGAGGGAGGGTCAGAAGCCGTAATCAAGTACGGAACTTAGGGGCAGACTAGGTGGGCCTAGTGGTCATTATCTGCTGACAATTTCTATGTTTCCCCGGAACTGAGAACCTCTGGCATTGACTGGGTGCCAGACAGAACACCATAGAGGGTGCCAGAGATGGCACTAGGAACAGCGCAGACCCGGTGCCGGAACGATGACAGATACAGCGCTGGACCTGACTCCAGACCCGGTGCTAGAGACAACACCAGACCCGACTCTAGACACGACACCACAGACCCAGCGTGGGACATGCCAGACCCAACAGCAGACCCCTGGCATTGATCACGGCATCAGGCACAAGACACATGGCGCCACACAAAGAGACACTGTGTTTGGGGCCACCACAGTAAGGGGCAGCACCAGTAGGACTATAAGCAGCACTGGAAAATCCATAGCACTGACCCTCTGTCGACATGATGCCAGAAGAAAAAATTACTCATCATAGTAATGTTGTTTCTTCTAATGGAGTCTTGCTGTATTCTGATTATATGCAGTTAGCCCCAGCACTTGAACTGCTCCGGAGAGGAAAGGGTTAACTCTATGCCAAGGCATAGAACGTTGAGTTCGAGCTCTGTTTTCAAACCTCTGTCCCTGGTATTCCTCAGTGTAACCATCAGATTCTTACAAGCACTGTGCTAACTAACTACTAAACAGAAATTGTTTTTAAAATGTTGTACCAAAAGGTAATAAACAGATTTTTAGGGTCCAAAAGACTCAAGTCGAGAACCCCAAAAAGAATCCAAGCAAATAGTAAAACTTAATAATATATATTTAAACTACTAACAACAAAAACCTCATCCTAATAAGAGGTAACCCAGGCACACCTCTGGGGAGCAGCACTGTGCCTACCAACCCACATCCCAAAACAACTAGGTTCCAGGAGGGGAGGCAGGGAAGGAGAGAGGTCAGAATACAGCAAGACTCCATTAGAAGAAACAACATTACTAAGGTGAGTAATTTTTTCTTCAAACAACATGAAGTCTTGCTGTATTCTGACTATATGCAGACTACCAAGCAGTACCCCTTTGGAGGAGGGAGTTACAGAACCTATCTTGGGAACAAACTCTGCAGCACTGCTGTGCCAAACCTAGCATCACTTCTTGACTGGATAGCAAGACAATAATGCTTGGTAAATGTGTGAACAGTTTTCCACTAGGGGTATGTCTCTAGCTAATGCTGTGACCAAAGCAGCTGTACCTCTGGCGGAGTGAGCCCTCAGGCCTGAGAGTGGCTTTTTCCCCAACTCTGAAAAGCAGAACTGGATACAGGAGACAATCCACCTGGCAACAGTTCTCTTAGTGGTGGATTTACCTTTTCCCACTTTTCCGTAAGTGAGAAACAGCTGTGAACCATCATTTCTATGGGTCTTAGTGTGTTTCTATATAATAACTAAGGGCCCTCTTTACATAAATACTGTGTAGTCTTCTCTCCCCAGAGGAAGAATAGTCACTGAAAAATACAGGCAATGACATAGACTGGTTCAAATGAAAGTCTGATACCACCTTGGGGAGGAACTTTCTGTTTGTTCGCAGGACCACCTTATCCCTGTGAAATTAAATGAAATCAGGTTCCACTGACAAAGCCTGTAATTCACTGATTCTCCTGGCAGAGGTAACGGCTACCAGGAACACAGTTTTCCAAATCAAGAATTTTAGCTCAGCTGAAAATAATGGTTCAAAGGGGGGGCTGCATAAGCAGTGCAATACAGATATTCAGATCCCAAACAGGAGTAGGGTCCCTAAAGGGAGGATTGATATGAACCAGATGTTTGAAAAATTTCTTGAAAACTGAATGGGAGGCTAAGGAAGAGCCCTTCCCAAGTGAAAGGAAAGCAGAGATGGCTGCCAAATGCACTTTGAGAGTGGTAGGCCTGAGGCCTAAACTGTTAAGATGCACCAAATAGTCCAAAGCAGTGGCAATGTCAGCTGAGTCTGGCTGAATATGCCTTTGAGAACACCAGAAACCAAATCTCTTCCATTTGGAATTGTAAGTTTTTCTAGTGGAAGGTTTTCTACTAACCTTAAGAATGTCCAAGACTGATTGGGAAAGATGCAGGCTTGCATATTCTAGCTCAAGAGGCAAGCTTTGAGTCTGAGAGTCTGAAGGTTGTGATACAGTATCCTCCCCTGCGAGGTGTTGAGGAGATTGTACTGTCTGGGAAGACACAGTGGAATTGTCACTGACATTGACAATAGTAGGGGGTACCATGGCTGCCTGGCCCAGTCTGGAGTCACTAGGATCACTGTGCAAGGCTGACATCTGATCTTGACCAGAACTCTGAATATCAGAGGAAAAGCATACAGAAACCTGCTTGTCCAATCGAACAGGAGAGCATCTTCGGGAACTGACCCCAAAAGAGGGGGTCTGCAGCAGAAAAGAGGAAGCTGGTGATTGTCCGGGGCTGCAAAAAGGTCTATCTCTGGAGTGCCCCACTTCTTGAAAATGACTTGAAGAATTAGAGGATTCAGGGCCCATTCATGGTGACCTTGAGAAATCCTGCTGAGAGCATCTGCCAGTGCATTGTCCTTCCCTGAGAGATGCAGAGCTATCAGGGAAACCTGAAGGGAATAAGCTAGTGACCATATTTTCATGGCTTCGGTGCACAAGGCAGAGGACCGAGTGCCCCCCTGCTTGCTGATGTACCACATGGTTGTGGTGTTGTCTGTCCTGATTTACATCACTTTCCCCTGAATTGTGTTTGAGAATGTCTGAAGTCCTAGAAAGGCAGCCCTGAGTTCAAGAAGATTAATGTGCAGGAGAGACTCCTGATGAGACCATGTTCCCTGAGCAGTGAGCTGGTCCAGATGGGCTCCCCATCCCAGTAGGGAAGCATCTGTGGTGAGAATCACTGTAGGAACCTGACTGAGGAAAGGGACACCTTGCCTTAGATTGTCCTCCTCCAGCCACCACTGGAGAACCTGAACCAGAGTTTGAGACACTGGAACTAACTTGGAGAGAGGGTCTTTTTTCTGAGACCAAAAAAGATTTTAGATGAAACTGAATACCTCTCATTTGAAATCCTGCCCCTTGCACTACTGCAGTGGAATCTGTCATGTGGCCTAGCAACTGTAAGAAGTGCCTTGCTGGTCGAGACACTAGTGGACGAAGAGAGGAAGCCAGGGTGAAGCGGGACTGTGCCCTTGAAAGAGGAAGAAAGACCTGTGCCTGGACAGTGTCCAGTTCCACCTCTATAAATGTGAGAAGCTGGGCTGGTTCCAGAACAGACCTGTCTAGATTTAGGATGAATCCTAAGGAGTCCAGAAGCTTCTGAGTGACCTCTACAGCTGACTTGGCTTGGTCTGAGGACTGACCCACTGTGAGCCAGTCGTCCAGGTAGGAGAACAGTAAGATGCCTTGTCTCCTGAGAAAGGCCACCACTACTGCCAAACACTTGGTGAACACCACTGGAGCAGATGTTAGTCCAAAAGGCATTGCTCTGAACTGGTAGTGACCTGAGGGCAACTCGAACCTGAAGTACCTTCTGTGGGTATGTCTGATAGGTATGTGGAAATAGGCATCCTTGAAATCCAGGGAGGCTAGCCAGTCTCCTGGTCTCAGAGAGGGAAGAATTATTCCCAGAGTCACCATTTTGAACCCTGGCTTTAGTACATGTTTGCTTAGGCATCTTAAATCTAGGATGGGTCACCACTCCCCTGTCTTTTTTGGGGTAAGGAAGTATCTGGAATACAGTCCTTTTCCCTTGTGACAAAGAGGTACCTTCTCTACTGCTTGCAGAAGTAGTAAGGAGGAGACTTCTGCCTTTAAGGCCTTTGTCTCCAAAGGAGAGGGAAGACTAAAAGACTTTACTCTCATTTTTGGGAACCTTTTGAAACTGAGAGCAAGTCCCTGGCTCACTACTTCCAGGACCCATTTGTCTGAAGTAATAGACTTCCAGGCCTGGAAATAGTGAGCCAGCCTGCCCCCTACTGGAACTGAGGAGGCGACCCTGACTGACACCTCAGGATGTATGTTTGGCAGGGGGCTTAGACTGAGTGGAGGATGGAGTCCTGGCCATCCCCATTCTGCCTCTTCCCCTAAAGAACCCCCTCTGCTGGAAAGAAGAGGAGGAGGTCTGGGCTTGGTAAAAAGGCATATGAAAAGGCCTGCCCCTGCCAGCCCAAGATTGCTGCTTCTGAGGAATGACCTGCTTTTCCTTGGCTGCAGCACTCCTGCAGGTGGTCCTGTATTCGTCCATCTTTTTCATGTAAGCCTCTGTTTGCTCCCCAAACAGAGAATTACTGTGACAGGAAAATCCATGACCTTGGTCTGGGTATCCTGTGATAGACTGGTACACCTGAGCCAAGCAAATCTCCTCGGGGAGACAGATGTAGCCATAATCCTGGAATGTACATCATTCGAGTCGACAGCAGCATGAAACTGGACCTTTGATGCCTCAGTACCATCCACAGCCACCTGCTCCAGCTCCTTGGCCAGCTGGGGACGGGCATTCTTAGCGGCACCAGTTCCGTATCCTACATAGATTTCTGGTATCTGGCTGTATATACCATGTAAGTAGCTTGCCTGAGCCCCAAAGAGGATGCCAAGTAATGTTTCTTTGCCATGGCATCCACTTTCCTGGAATCCTTATCTGGGGGTGAGATGCCAGGGGAATGTTAGCCTTGTCACAGGCTGTAGCCTGCACTACCCCAACATGACTGCAATAATTTGTAAGGAATCCTGTCCCAGGACCTGACAAGGTGTACCGCCTGTCCATCTTTTTATCCACAGGAGGCATGGATGTTGTAAACTGAATAATTGTTTGTGTCTGTTTCCCCAGGGATTTATGCAGAGGGATAGACACCCTTTTGGACTCTGGGACATCCATCATCTCAACATAATCAGGTTCCTCCCGATACTGTTCAGCCTCTTCCACTAGAAGCTGAAAGTATCAGCCACTTTCTTATAGAACAAGAAATGGGAGGGGGACTCAGAAAGTCTGAGAGGAGACATATTAGAAGGCCTGTCTGGGGAGATGTCAGGCTCTACTGGCTCATCTAGGCCTTCATAATCCTCTTCTTCTTTATAATCTTCTTCTCCTTCCCAATCGCCCTCATAAAATGCTTCAGGATCATATTCAGAAGCAGAAGCTCCCGACCGAACCGACTGTCTTTGAGTCGGTGTCGGTTCGGTAGGAACCGGGCAAAGTGACTGTGCAACAGTAATCGCCTTAGCTATTTCTTCAGCGGTTGGAACATGGGGACCGGGATCCAAACCAGACGACTAGAGCTTTTTTTAGACAGAACCGATTCCAAAGACTCGGCTCTCCTTGCCCGAGGAGGCATCGCCCAGGACAGTGGGCATCCCCTCAGGTTCGGTCAGAACCAAACCAGGCTGGCCATCTGGGTCAGCGGACTTCTCAGCCTCCCTTTCCTTCAGCCTATTTAAACATTTATCTAAAGTGGCTTTGGGAATGTTTCTGCAAATCTGGCAGTCTTCCTTGAGGTGGTCAAACCCCAGACAATAAACACAGACGAGGTGGGGATCATCTTTAGCAAAGGCCTCCCCACACTCGGTGCAGTGCTGAAACCCAGTGGGACCGGTTTTCATTTTGGGTTTCTCAGACATGCCTATAGAATAATAAGTTACCCTTACCAGCAGTTAAGCCAGGCAACTACAAACCTATCAGTTCCAACCGTGTCACGGGTCAGTTAAAAACAAATAAGAAAATGTTGTTTTTTTAGAATCCGACAGGTACCGGAAACCACAGTGCAAAAGGTAGGAAAAAAATACAAAGAAAAACCAATACAGAATTTGCTTCAGTTCCCAACCAGACCGACCGGGAAGAAACCGAACAAAAAATAATTTCTACCAACAAAACTCTACCTACTAAATACACTTACTGTACTGTAGACAGAGATCTGAATAAAGAAAAAAATAAGAAAACGGTTGAAAAACCAATCGATTTTTACTTGAACCGAACCAACACGAAGGAGATCATCTCCGGAGTGACTTCTCAGTTAGGCGGAGTAAAGAATCTGACAGTTACACTGAGGAGTATCAGGGACAGAGGTTTGAAAACAGAGCTCAAGCTCAAGGTTCTATGTCTTGGCATAGAGTTAACCCTTTCCTCTCTGGAACAGTTCAAGTGCTGGGGCTAACTGCATATAGTCAGAATAAACATAGAAACATAGACTTTGACGGCAGATAAGGACCGCTTGGCCCACCTAGTCTGCCCATTCTCCTACCTAGAGGATAAGCTGTAGATCTTATTTAACCAACAGCCTATCTATTCCTACTCCCCACAAAAATTGCCTTATGTCTGTCCCATGCATTCTTAAATTCTCCCACAGTTTTAGACCCCACAACCTCCTCAGGAAGGCTGTTCCATGTGTCCACCACCCTCTCTGTGAAAAAATACTTTCTCACATTGCCCCTGAGCCATCCCCCCTCTATCTTCAGATTGTGTCCCCTTGTTCTTGCAAATCTCTTTTTCTGAAAGATGCTACCTCTTGGACTTTGTTGATTCCACTGAGGTACTTAAACGTTTCTATCATGTCCCCTTCCTCAAGGGTATACATATTAAGCTCCTTTAGTCTCTTCTCGTATGGCTTCTCTTGCAGACCCTGCACCATTTTAGTTGCCCTCCTCTGAACTGCCTCCATCCTGTCTATGTCCTTGCGGAGATGGGGTCTCCAGAACTGGACACAGTACTCCAGATGGGGTCTCACCAACTGTCTGTACAGGGGGATAATAACTTCCTGTTTTCTGCTGGTGATACCTCTCCCTATACATCCCAGTATCCCCCCAGCCCTCCCTACCGCCTTCTCATATTGCTTGCCAACCTTAAGGTCATCTGTTATGATTACCCCCAGGTCCCTTTCCATTTTTGTCGTTGTTACTACCCCCCATTGTGTAATTTTCCCTGGGTTTTTGTTTCCCAGGTGCATTACTTTGCACTTCTTTGCATTGAATCCAAGCTGCCATACTTCTGACCATTCCTCCAACCTTGCCAAGTCCCTTCTCATCCTTTCCACGCCTCCTTGTGTATCAACCCTGTTGCAGATCTTTGTGTCATCTGCAAAGAGGCATACTTTTCCTTCCAGTCCCTCTGCAATGTCACTTATAAAGACATTAAAAGGACAGGACCCAGTACTGAACCTCTTGGTACCCACTAGTAACCCCTTTCTTCAGAGTGGACTCCATTTACATTACCTTCTGTGTCCTGTTGTTCAGTCAATGTTTTACTTAGGCTACCACCCTGGGACCCACTCCCAGGCTGGTTAATTTGACTACTAATCTTGTGTGGACTGTGTCAAATGCCTTGCTAAAGTCTAGGTAGGCCATGTCCACCGCCTCCCTGGTCTACTACTTGGTCACCCAGTCAAAGAAATCAATTAGATTAGTCTGACATGCCTTCCCACTGTGAACCCATGCTGCCTTGGGTCCTGTGCCCACTGGCTGTCCTAGGTACTCAACAATTCTTTCCTTCAGAAGTGATTCCATCACTTTCCCTACCACAGAGGTCAAACTGACAGGTCTGTAGTTTCCTGCCTCTGTCTTGGTCCCACTTTTGTGAAGGGGAATCACATCCACCTTCTTCCAGTCCTCGGTACCACACCATCCTCCCATGATTTGTTAAAAAGGGTAGTCAGTGGTGTCACTAGTTCTCTGCTTAATTCTTTTAGAATTCTGGGGTGAATTCCATCTGGCCCCATTGCTTTGTCCACCTTCAGTTTTAGGAGTTCTTTCAGAACCCTTTCTTCTGTGAAAGGACTGGGATTGACCCCTCTCCAAGAGTGCTTCTGTTAATTGGATTTGGCACTCTCACTTCCTCTTTGTGAATACTGAACAGAAGTATTCATTCAGTATCCCTGCTTTTTCACTGTCACTCTCTGCCCACCCACCATCCATTCTATTCAGCCTCACTATCCCTCCCTTTGTCTTTCTACGCTCCCTGATATACCTATAAAAGGTTTTATCCCCCTTCTTAACTGAGTTAGCTATCTTTTCCTCAGTTTGTGCCTTTGCTATTCTGACTACCCTTTGTTATTCTGAATAAAGCAAGACTTCATGTTGTTTGAAACAGCAGTGTCAGAAGACGGCACCAGGAGGAACAGAACTGGTGCTGGGAGGTCCCTCACCTCCCCCGAGCCAATCCGGCACCTACAAGAAATGACACGGCACCTGGAGCACTGGAACCGGCACCCAACCAGTCCCCCAAAGGGCATAGAGTGCAGAAAATGATACCAAGAGATCCCGGCACTGAGGAGGGATCAACCTGGCACCAAGACTAGTGCTAGAAGTGGCGCCAGGTCATGCCTCAAAAGACCCAAACCCAGCATCAACGCCAGAACCAGATGCAGCACCAGCTACTCAGCCAGCACCAAAGTGACTGGCAGTGGTACCCAGCTGGTCCCACCATGAGACACAAGGTGGGGTGCGGCCAGTGGGACAGGAGTTGGTGGCGTGGTCACCAGCAAGGGCAGAATGCGGTTGCTGGAGCCAGACACTCTACCTAGCTTAAGGGCCTTGCCCAGTGGCCCAGTGCCACCAACCCCAAAGGGCTAGGGACAGGATCCGCAAGGAGAGACCAAACCCTGATGCTGCACCACTGCTCCAAGCAGCTGCCCAGAGGTGGAACTGCCCATTGGGGTCCCCACTTAAAGACAGAGGGGGGACTCTGGGCCTGAGCCTGCAACACCACAGAACCAAAGTCCCCGTTAATATAGACAGCAGCAGCGAGGACATAAGGTCCCAGGAGACTGAGATTCTCATGCCAGATCTCCCAGGGGAACCTCGAGTGGTACCACTTCTTCCTCCTCTGAAGAGAAGAGGAAGAACTCGGGGCTGAGCGGCACCAAGAACCCAACTGGAATCAGAAACGGGCCCGCCCATTTGTACATTAGAGGACTGTCCTTCCTACCAAGCACAGGACCGCCTGCGGTCAGAACCCTTCCCCGACAGGAAAGTGGACTGGACATGGCGCCACAGCCATATCAGCCTGCAAGAAGGCTCCCTACAGTCATCCTGCATAGCTGCTGAATGTAGACTCGGTACGGCTGAGAGAAAACCTGACAGAAATATTTACATAAACTCACCAAAACTGATAAAAAATAAACCCTAGCTTTAAAAACTAAAACTGCATCAAACTGAAATATGGCCATCATACAGACATAAAGTTCTGAGTCCCGGAGGCTGAGCGACATCGACACTGAAGTGCACTCGACAGCAGGAAAAAAGGACCTAAGGCAGTTGGGGGCTGACGGGGTAAACCTGCTGCCGCAAGCTACTCTCATGGCACTGTGCATGTGCATAGCTTGCCTTGGTCCCAGCCCTCCTCAAATGTTCTGGCTCCCACAGGTCCTAGTCCCTCTGGCACAGACTCATTAGTGTGAATAAATGGTGAAGATATATTCCTGGAAGATCAGTGTTTCCCAGGGCTACATAAGGAACTAGGGCAGACAGGACTGACCTTAATCTTTTTCTGTCATCATTGCCTACGTGTCTCTGTTTCTATTAATTACATTATAGAAAACAAATATAAAGGTAAAACCACAATTCTGCTTTCTACTCATGAATGTTATGTGCTCTTCTTCCCAGTAGTACTCATTTTAAAACCCCTTTTCACGTTTACAACCTTTTAAGGTAGGCCGCCAGGTAACCTAGGTACACTGTTGTGCTGGCAACTCCAGTTCGGAAGCAGACTTGGGCAGTTACAGTACTGTATGTAGGCAACTGGGGCTGGGAGATTTCGCTGTTAATGACAGTGCTTCTCAGCCTAGAGAGGGGATGATGCTACACCCAACATCACGTCGACCCCTGTGGTTGGCTAGGAAGCTTGCTCCCCACATGGTGGCATTTGAGAACAATAGCAGGCAGGTGGTGCCATCAAGTAGTTGAAGGACAGAACGAAATTGAAGAAAATAACATGGACCACCAGGATGATGGGCCAAAGCACTCTCTGGTCCCACTTCGCAGGGATCTCCATTAGTGGGTGGGCAGTGGATCTCCATTAGTGGGTGGGCTGGGAGGTTGCCATGTTGTTGTTCCTTTCACCCTCTGCTTTTATAGTGTTGTAGTGCCTGTTGCAAACCACATGCAACCATGTCATGTGTGACCACATTCCACCAGTTGCCTTTGTAGTGGGTTCTTTTGATATTTCAAGATTACAAGCTAGTTTTCCAAATTACAGAGTTCCAGTATATCTGATCCGGTTACAAAGCAGGATGCAAACAGTAATGCAAATAATAAATATTTGTTTTAATTTCAATTATTATTTAAGTTGTAGTTTCCACATTCTGAACTGATTAGCAGACTTTTCACTTAACAAGCCACACAGCTGAATAAAGGTACACTCTTTATAATATTGTTGACCTGTTTCAAAATATTGTAAGTGGAATAATCCATAAAGGCCCTTGGCTGTGCCTTGCACCTAATAATTAAACCAGGGGTACTACATAACGGCTGCATACCCATCCTTGGACTATTTCTTACATACTGCTATACCGCATATGGCCATGTGCAGTTAAGTAAGAAAATTATTCATTCTAATGCTTTAGAACAAATCTCTTGTTAATTGAACAGTGAGGTGGCTTTATTTTGAAAAAAAAAAGGGACAGCAAAATATTTTACAACAATTCAAACAGATTCCCCCAATTACATTGTACGGTAAGTCCTGTAAAGCTCTCAATACTCGGAAAACATCTGAACATTTGGGTAAGGGAGCAAATTCTGCACAAAAGCAGCCACTTCCAACGTGTCTCACACATTTGTTCCCGCGAGTTGGTGGAACAGCGAAGGAGTGGAACAGGTGACTGGCATCACAGGTGTCAGCAGAAGGAAATGGAGATGCGGGCAACTCTCCCGGTCAACTAGGGCAAAGTGCCCGTTCACTTCTGTGTGATACTCACTGCTGGGAAAGGTGGAAGTTCAAAGGTAGGACAAAACTAGGAATAGCAGCAACAACGTATCTAGGGTTAGAGCATATACAGATTTTAAACAGGGCACAAGGGACCAAAAATAGAAATAAATACAGAAGAGAAAACTAGAAGAATCCTATCAGGGCTAAAGGTACAAAAGCATCTCCAGGTAACACAGGGAGAAGAGAGATTGAGAATGATGGGAGTGGTGCAGTGCAGTGGTTGTGGGATGGCAGTTTTTAGAGAGACCCTCTGGTGGCTGCAGTGCTGCCCCCTCTGCACACACCTCTCTGGGTTGAGGGAGGAGGTCATTAGACTCCCAGCTGAGTTGGTTAGGGTTTGGGGAACCTCTCCCCCCCACCCAGAGGCCACCAAGTCTGCCACTGTTACCTCAGAGGATGCCAGTGAGGAGGAACAGCTGGCCTGTGGGGGGCGCTGCAAGGATGGGGGTGATGGGACAGAGGCACATTCCTCAACCGGTACCACTACAAAATTCTGAGGCTGGGAGGAAGCACCGGCGGTAGTGACCAAGGAGAATGTGGGAGCCTTCAGTAGTGGTGACCCCAAGGAGGGAGGTAGAGGACCCCAGAGGAGGAGGAGGAAGTAACTTCTGGTGGGGGACTCAACTGTGAAGGTGGATTGGTTTGGGAATAGGAAAAGGAGGGCAGGTTATGTGCCTACCTGGTGCCACAGCCCTGAGGGGATTGCTAGGGCAGCAGGATCGGAGGGAGAGCTGAATGTCATTGGTCCACCTGAGGACCAATGACCTGGCTAGGGACAAAGCTGGGATAGTGCACGGGGTGTTTATGGAGCTAAGGAGGGGTCTTAGACAGCTCACTCAGTGGCTTTCACTGAGGTGCTGCCTGTCTACGACAGGAGACAGGAGAGGGAACTCTGCACCAGGAACTTCAACTCATGGCTGAAGGAATGGTGCAGAGAGGAAGAGTCTGGCAACACTGGGGACTGGGGACCCACCTGAGAGGATAAGGGCCTATACAGGGGTGATGGCCTGCATCCATCTGGGAAGGGAACCTCAGTCCTTAGAGAATGGTTTAAGTGTTACTTCGATGAACACTTAAACTAGTTAAGGGGTGGATGGCAGAAAGAATTGGGGAGTCAGAAGCTGTCTCCCCCACAGGCTGAAGTAGAGAGTAAGGAGAACCCGATGGGAGAGGATCCTACAACGTGCAAATTAATAAAGGGATCAGGGTGGTAGAGATAAAGGGGGAAAAGGAACAGGAGAATTAAAAAGAGGGGTGGGAAGGAGGGAGGGCAAAAAGGAAAAAAGGGGGCAACAAGCAGAGTGGAATCAAAATCTGGAAGGCCATGTGTGCGAATGCTAGAAGTCTAGGAAATAAGATTCTGGACTGAGAGGCCATCATGGCAGAGGCCGACCTGGATATTGTGGCCATTACTGAGTCATGGTGAACTGAAAACCTGACTGGGACATGACCATATCGGGCTATACTCTGTTCAAGAAGGACTGAGTGGGAAGGAAAGGAAGAGATGTGGTGCTTTATGTGAGGAAAAGCATAAAAGCCATAGAGATACGGGAATACAGGAGGAGGCAGAGGTACTGTGGGTCTCCCTGGAGATGGGGAATATAGCCACTGTTAGCACTGGAGTGATCTAAAGACCTCCAGCACAGAGGGAGGCATTAGATAAGGTACTGGTGGAAGCCACTGGCAAGATGGCAGAAAAAGGGGAAGGTGCTGCTGATGGGGGACTTCAATCTGTCAGATGTAGACTGCAACTTCCCAGCAGCGGCTTCAGCTTGACGCAGGGACATCCTGGACTCTCTGCAGGGGGAATTCCACAGGCAACAAGTCAGTGAACCCATTCGTGATGGTGAACTACTGGACCTGGTACTCCTTTTTTTTTGGGGGGGGGTCTGGAATCCCCCCTGGACCTGGTACTCCTAACAGGGACAGTGTTGCACACGTCAAGGTGGGAGGCCATTTGGGGACCAGTGATTACTGTACAGCTGCAGAATCGAACGACACAGGGGTGAGAGTCCTGGACTTTAGGAGAGCAGATTTTAAAAAGATAGGTGAATGCCTGGGATGACCTAGCAGAGGTGGGTGACGTGGGTGGGGTGGAGGAACAGTGGACGAAGATAAAAGGGAACATAGTAAAGGCAAAAACCTCTGCGTCAAACAAGTGAGCAAAAGCAAGTGGAAAAAAAGACCACTATAGTTCTCAAAACAGGTGGTTGAAAATGTAAAAGTTAAAAGGGTAGAATTCTGAAGGTATAAGAAGACTCAGAGGGAGAAAGATAGGGAGGTGTATTGGGGGAAACAGAGGGAAGCAGCTAGAGCAGTAAGGAGTGCAACGGCATAAACTGATGACAGAATAGCCCAGGAAGTAACAAAAGGGGAAAATTTTTAGATATGTAGTGAAACCAGGAAGACAAGGGGTGGGATTATAAGATTGAAAACGGAAGGGGTGGGGGACTGTGCAGAGGGACTCCAGGAAAAGGCAGGCATCCTGAACAAATACTTTTGTTCAGTGTTCGGTAAGGAAGGAGAAGGAGAGGGGCCACAAAAAAGTACCAAAGCTTTGCTGATGAAGACTACTCCTTTTTTGGAGGAGACAGTCCTGAAGGTACTTGCTAATCTGAAGGTGGACAAAGATATGGGGCCAGATGGGGTGCATCCAAGGGTATTGAGGGAGCTCAGGGAAATACTGGCTGCACCTCTGACAGTTCTATTTAACATCTCATTGGAAACATAGAAGACTACCCATCTCCAGCCAGGGGTGATGGTCAGATGTCTCCCAGGTACATCAGCATGGAGAGACACTGACCGCATTGCTAAAATTGTTCACAAAGCAGGAGAAAACATTGATGTCCTAGTACACATAGGGACTAATGATCTCGCCAGCCGGTCAGTTGTGGAGACCAAGGAACACCTGACTAGGCTGGGTGACAAACTATCATCTATTTCGTCTGCATCTCCTTCTGAGATCCTGCCAGTCTCTGGGAGAAGGGAGCAGATGGACGGAAGGTCAGAGAAGGGGAGATAGGGAGCTAAACACGTGGCTCAAGGACTGGTGCCAGGAAAAGGACACAGATTTGTAGGAACTGGCAACAGTTCTGGGAGCGAAAGTTCTTAAATTTGATGGACTGCATCTGACTAAAGAGGAGTCAGTGCATTGGGGCAGAAGTTTGACGCCTTGCAGAATATTTAAACTAGCAATGGGGAGAGGGGTGCAGCACCCATACCGCCGATGGGAAGAACACCCTCCCTCAGCTAGTGGTCAAACAGGAATTCAGCGTAGGTTTGCCATTCATTTGCATCACCAGGTAAGAAAAGGTTTGTCTCCCATACGATGCACAGGGTAATGCCAAACTTCACCCAACAACTAACACACCAAAATCTGGCCAATGGAAAATCATGTACACAAATGCTCACAGCCTGGGAAATAAGATCCCAGACCTGCAGGCAATAATGTCAGAGGCTAAACTGGACATAGTAGCAATTAGTGAGACGTGGTTTACCAGTAACCACACTTGGGAGACTTCAGTACCTGGATATGTATTGTCTAGAAGAGACCGGAGTGCAAAAAGGGGGAGGGGTGGCCCTGTATGTTAATGAAAATATCAAAGCTACAGAAATTAGAATACACATAAGGAGCCAGAAGAACTGTGGGTCACCCTGAAACAGGTAATGGGACAGCCATAAGAACTGGGGTTGTCTACAGGCCCCCAGACCAGAGGGAGGACATAGACACATTACTGTTAGAAGATATACAAAACATGACAGCTAAAGGGAGGTTCTGATAATGGGAGACTTCAACATGCCAGATACAGATTGGTCAATACCAGCAGGAAATCTGCCAGAACTAGACTCATAGTGGATTCCCTGCAGGGGGAGGGCCTCAAACAACTGGTACAGCAACCCACAAGAGACAGGGCTATCCTAGATCTAGTACTGACTAACAAAGAAGGGATCACAGATCTCCAGGTAGAAGGTCACCTGGGGGCCAGTGACCATCACATGGTATGGTCAATTTGGCTACTACATCTAAATCATCCCATTCCAAGGCAAAAATATGGGACTTCAGAGGAGCTGACTTTGATAAGATGGCCAACAGAGTTAAGCTAGCCCTGGCAAAAAGAAACACAGGTGAGGAGGTACAGGCAAAGTGGGCAAGCATTAAGGATACAATACTTGAAGCAACATCCCATTGTGTTAGACAGAAAAGGAAGTGCAAAAAGAAGGAAACCACTTTGGTTCTCAAATATAGTAGCAGAAAAGGTCAGAGCCAAAAGGCTGGCCTTCAGAAAATATAAGGAACACAGCGGATGAAGATAGGGAGGCATACCAAACTGCCTAAGGGAAGCAGGAGCAGTAAGGCAGGCAAAGTCCCAAACTGAGGAAACACTAGTACTAACAGTAAAAGAAGGTGACAAGACTTTCTATAGATACATTAGTGAAAGGAGAAAGTCCAGAGGGGGTATTGCTAAGTTTAATGGAGAAAAGGGAGCATGTGAGGAGGAGGACCCTGTAAAGGCATCTATCCTAAATAGATACTTTTGCTCAGTATTTACTGAAGAGAAGGTAGGGCAGGGCCCACAGCTCAGCATCATGGACACAGGGGAGGGAGGTGAGCACTACTCCCTTCACAAAAGAAAGGGTCCTACAAGAGCTTGCTAAGCTCAGGTGGATAAGGCAATGGGACCTGATGGCATACATCCCAGGGTACTTAAGGAGCTAAAGGAGGAACTGGCAGAGCCATTAGCAGAATTGTTTAGTGAGTCTCTGAGCACAGGAGAGGTCCCAGAAGACTGGAGAAAGGCTCATGTGATCCCACCCACAAGAGTGGTCAGAGGAGGAGGCGGGAACTACAGACCGTCAGTCTTACCTCAGTAGTGGGCAAGATTATGGAGGCACTTTAAGGAAAGGATAGTGCAACACCTGGAATCCATAGGGGCACAGGATCCAAGACAGCATGGGTTTACAAAAGGAAGGTCCTGTCAAACTAATCTCATAGATTTCTTTGACTGGGTAACCAGAGTGGTGGACCAAGGGGGAGCAGTTGATGTCGCCTACCTTGACTTCAGCAAAGCTTTTGACACTGTTCCACATAGAAGATTGATAAATAAGCTAGGTAGGCTCGGGGTGGGTCAGAAGTTGGTCAACTGGGTGGCAAACTGGTTGACTGACAGAAAACAGAGAGTGGTGGTAAATGGTATACAGTCAGAAGAGATGCAAGTCACAAGTGGGGTACCTTAGGGATCAGTCCTGGGGCCAGTCCTATTCAACATCTTCATTAGTGACCTCGCAGATGGACCTAGAGGGTAAGGCTTGTCTGTTTGCAGATGACACCAAGATCTGCAACAGAGTAGATGATCCAGATGGGGTGGGCAGAATGAGAAGAGATCTGGATAAACTAGAATGGTCAGAAGAGTGGCAACTGGGATTTAATGCAAAGAAGTGCAAAATCATGCACATAGGGAAGAGAAACCTGAAGCCACTTATAGGCTGGGAGGAGTTGCTAGCAGTCACAAAGGAAGAAAGAGACTTGGGCATCATCATCACTGATGACCTAAAATCATCCAAGCAGACCTCTAAAGCAGTAGGTAAGGGCTAGGGGGTGTTAGGTGTATTAGTAGGGTATCACAAGTCGTGAGGGAGGTAATAACCTCTGTACAAGACATTGGTTAGGCCCCATCTGGAGTACTGCGGCAGTATTGGAGGCCACACCTCACAAGGACATTAACCAAATTGAGGCAGTCCAGAGAAGGGCAACCAAAATGGTGCAGGGACTGCATCAGAAGACATATAAGGACAGATTAACGGAGCTCAATATGTATACCCTTGAGCAAAGGAGGAGAGAGGTGATATGATCGAGACATTTAAACACCTTAAGGGCATAAACAAGGTGAAAGAGTCTAACATGTTTAAATATAAGAAAAATAGCAGGACAAGAGGACACAGCATGAGATTAGAGGAGGCCGATTAAGGGGGAATGGAGGAAATTCTTTTCACAGAAAGGGTGGTAGATGCATGGAATGGCTTACCACAAGAAGTGGTGGCTATGAATACAGTGCAGGGCTTCAAACAGGCATGGATAGGCATAAGGGAGCAATACAAATGACTATGAATAGATAGGTCACTGACAGAGCAAAGGCCGATGGTACATTTATAAGGTAGAAAAAGAAATGGGCAGACTGGATGGGCCTTGCGGTCCTTATCTGCCGTCAACTTCTATGTTTCTATGTTTCTACTATTGCACAAACTGGGGAATATGGGTGTGGGCAGGACAGTAGTGTGGTGGGTAGGTAACTGGCTGGGCGGCAGGACACAGAGGGTGGTGGTAAATGGCTGTCACTCCACAGAGGGAAGAGTGACCAGTGGGGTACCACAGGGATCAGTGCTGGGACCGGTCCTATTCAACATCTTCAACAGTGACATTGTGCAGGACCTAGAAGGCGGAATTTCACTGTTCGCTGATGACACAAAGCTCTGTAATAGAGTAGACACACCAGAGGGTGTGACAGAATGAGAAGGGACCTGCAGAAACTTGAAGAATGGTCAGGGGTTTGGCAGTTGAAATTCAATGCAAGGAAGTGCAAGATAATCCATATGGGGCACAAAACCCTGGCACAATATATCAGTTGGGGTGAGGATATAGCATGCACCAAGCAGGAAAGGATCTTGGGGTTATCATCTCTGATGACCTCAAGGCAGGGAAACAGTGTGACAAGCAGCAGGTAAAGAAATAGGATGCTGGGATGCAGGCAGGGCATCACCAGCAGGAAAAGGAGGTCATAATTCCACTATACAAGACACTAGTGAGGCCCCACCTGGAGTACACTGTACAGTTCTGGAGACCTTACCTATGTAAGGACATAGACAGGGTAGAGAAGGTTCAGAGGAGAGCAACAAAGATGGTGCATGGATTGCATCACAAGTCCTATGAGGACATGATGAAGGAACTGAACATGTACTCCCTGAAGGAGAGGAGGGAGAGAGGGAATATGATAGAGACATACAAGTATCTTACAGGGAGGAACAGGGTGCAGGAATACACTATTTTTAAGCGAAAAAGATGTTCCAGGACTAGAGGGCATGGGATGAAGTTGGAGGAAGGACGATTCAGAGGAAACGTGAGGAAGAATTTTTTCACAGAACGGGTGGTGGACAAGTGGAACACCCTGCCAGCGGAAGTTGTGGGGGCTGAAACAATCACAGGATTTAAGAATGCATGGGATAGACATAAAGGAATTCTGGAGGTCAGGGGTAACGGGCAACAGACTTCTTGGAAAACATAAACTGAACTTACAAGCTCAAATGGGCAGACTGGGTGGGCCATAGGCCCTTATCTGCCGACACTGTCTATGTATCTATGAGTGGTTCCGGAGGACTGGAGGAGAGCGGATGTAGTCCCACTACACAAAAGTGGTAGCATGATGGAGGCTGGCAATTATAGGCCAGTCAGCCTGACATGGGGAGGTGGGAAAGTTAATGGAATCACTGCTGAAGGAAAGAATTATGAAATATCTTGAATCCAGTGAGTTACAAGACCCAAGGCAGCATGGTTTGGAGGAGCTCATGTCAAACGAATCTGACAGATCTTTGATTAGGTGACCAGGGAACTAGATCAGGGTGGAGCGGTGGACGTGTCTACCTAGATTTTAGTAAGGCATTCAACACCGTTCTACACAGGAGACTAGTAAGGAAGCTGGGCAGCTCAGGAGTGGGTCCAATGGTGGTAAACTGGATAAGAAATTGGTTAGGGGATAGACTACAACAGGATGGTGATAAACGGAGTTCACTCCAAGGAAAGGAGTGTGACCAGTGGGGTGCCTCAGGGATAAGTGCTGGGACTGGTCCTTTTTAATATCTTTATAAGTGACACTGCAAAGGAGCTGGAAGGGAAGGTCTGCCTCTTGGTGGATGACACCAAACTCTGCAGTAGGGTGGACACTTTGGGGGTGGGGGGTGGAAAGGATAAGCAGAGGCCTGAGAAAACTAGAGTAGTAGTTGAGAGTATGGCAGCTGGGTTTCAATGTGAAAAAGTACAAAATAATGTGCTTAGGGCACAAAACATGGGACGGAGTACAAAATGAATGGAGTGGAGTGGTACTGACAACCACCAAGCAGGAAAGGTACCTGGGGATAATCATACTGGATAACCTAAAGGTGGCCATGGCAGTAGAGAGGGCAAGTGGGATGTTGGGGTGCATAGGGAGGGGTCTCAACAGCAGAAAGAGGAGGTGTACTGCCTCTGTACAGATCGCTGGTAAGACCCCACCTATAGTACTATATCCTGTTTTGGAGACCACATTTCCAGAAGGACACAGACAGAGTGGAGGTGGTCCAGAGAAGGGCAGCTAAAATGGTGCAGGGTCTGCATCAAAAGCCCTATAAGGAGAGTAAAGGACCTCAAAATGTACACCCTGAAACAGAGGAGTGAGACAGGAGATATGATAAAGACCTTTAAATACCTCATAAGGATAAATAAGGTACAGGAGGGGAGTATTTTTCAGAAGACAATGTGCTCAAGAACAAGGGGACATGCTATGAAGCTGAGGGAGGGGGTAGATTCAAGAGAGATGTGAGGAAGTACTTTTTCACAGAAAGAGTGGTGGATTCCTGGAACAGCATTTCAGTGGAGGTGGTGGGGGCAAAAACAGTGGTGGGGCTCAAGAATACATGAGATAAGCACAAAGCAATTGCAGTGGAGTGGAAAGGAAAGGGGGAGGGAGAAAGAGCTGCAGACCGGGAACAGCCTGATATAATAATGTCAGCAGAGAGAAATGTATTTATTTATTTATGTCGTTTTTGATAACCAGGTAAGTGCACTAGAAACGAAAGTGACTATTTTCAGGCACGACCCGGGAGGTTACAACATATCAAGGAAACAGTTCCAAGACAACACAATACAATGTAAGAATATAACATATAGGGATACAGTAGAAATGGATAAACAGTTTAACAACTGAGGTAACAGGAAAAAACATTACGATATTATACATATCAAAAGTGCAGTAAGTGGCCACGATTATAGAGGAGTATCAGATAGTTCAAAGTTAGAAGTGCAGACGTGGCAAAGGATTTCTAGTATCGACTCTGTTATACATAAACTAGCTGTTTAAGAAAGATAGGAGAGAGGGAGTAATGAGGGAGGTAAGTTAGGAGCAGTAGGACCTCGCATGGAGAGAGCGAGTTGGGGAGTGGGAGAGAATAAGGCAGGGTAGAAAGGGTGTGGGAAGCAGGATGCATAACTACAGGAGGAAACCACCAAGCAGTAATAGCATAGGGAGGCATGAGCTAGGGTGGGTTGAAACAGTTGCACTGTGTACGCTCATCAAGCAGGGAGCGATGCCACTTTTAAAATGTGGCATGGCCAAATGGGCAGACTTGTTGGGCCAAACAGTCATTATCTGCCATCAAATTCTATGTTTCTAAGGGATGACAAGGTAGCACATCAAGATGTGGAAGGAGCTAGCCCTGTGGCGCTGAGGGCTGAGGCACTAGATGCCACACCTCACGCCACGCCAGTGACCCGGGTTTGGGAACAGACTCGGGATGCCGGCAGGGGAGGGAAGGAGAGGACTGAGCATCCGGAGGACTGCTCTCCTCTTCTGGGGTGGGTTACAGGGGACTCCCCGATCTGTAGCAGCCCCCGATGGAGATCGGGGGCAGCACAAGATCAAGGACAGATGCAGGGGGAAGACGACGGTAGACACTGGCTGCAGAAGCAGAGCCACGCAAGGTCACTGCATGCTACGTCTTCAGGGGGAAACATCAAGGAAAATCCCTGGAGGACCTAGAGAGGCGACGGTGACCCCAAGGAGCTGTCGCCCACATCCTAACACTGGAACACCTTCCGCCGGGTCTCCCGAGCCCCTCTACCCAGCCGTGGACTGTCCATCTAGATTTCAGAAACACTGCCAGGTAAGAAAGGCAGTCCTGCCCCGGGGAGCTTAGATCCGGGGGCTGGCCGAGTCCGTGGGCTTGAGGAGGGAGGGTAGCTCAGCCCTTGTACTCCCGGTGGAGGGGGGTTTCGGGCAGGGAGTAGAGGCCGAGGCTGGATGGGTACACCCGAGAGATGCCCTGGTCCTCCAGTGTAGAAACAGAATGTACACACAAAAAAAAAAGATGTGGAAAAGATGGAGCAAATAATTCCAAGAACACATAAGCAAAAACTGAGAAGCAGCCCTAGCTCTCTTAACTGGAAGTAAAATGTAATTTTGGCAGGTTTGATTTTTTAAGGAATCTGTGTGGAGTCCCTCTTTAAACCCCTACCCTGAGCCAAAGTACAATCTGAAAGAAATCTACAGGAAAACTAGACTGCCCATTTAGACTTTCAAAGGAATGTTTTGAGAGATCAGTAGATCTCAGTACACAGATGCTGGAACTACTGCCATGTTCACAAATCATAAAATATACAAAGAAACTGGTCCAGTGGTAACATGAAAATAAATTTTGCATGGGAGCGTCTACCAATATTTTAATTAACTAAATATATGGGAATTTGAAACCTAGACGTTCCCTGGCCTTGTAAGAGTGGCTGGCTTGTGGGAGAAACAAAACAACCTGCCTATGGACTGGCTTTAAAACCACTGAACCCTGCTTTGATGCTGAGCCAGTAAAATGTTTAACAAAGAAAGGCCCATCTTCGGAACTTGACAACTGAAGTTCAGGCTGTAATTTAGCTAATCCCTTTTAACATCAGTGTCTGATTAGCGTCTTTTTACCCAAGGTGTAAGTAAAGTTATGGGGCCTTAACATACCTCTCAACCTCTAGCCTCATAAATCAGGGATAAGGCTTAAAAAAAATTGGGGACAAAGACCCCAAATCAGGAACACATCTTAAAAATTGGTAATATACTCTCAGAAAGCTACTAAAATAAGGGGATTAGTGTAAAATGCATCTTCTGAAGAAGAACAAATCTGTAACTTTAATGTTTGACATTATTTTGTGATTACACGCTCCACTGTTCAGACACAATAACACAAATTTTACGGGGGACAGAAGAACATTTTAAGGCAAAATCAGGGACAGCTGAGAGGTATGGGCCTTAAAGAGCCATTGTCAACTTTTTATTAATGATTTCTAGTGTATCCACAGTATAGGTCACATGTGCTCTTGTTGAAATGGTTCCACTATGCCATGGTGAGAAGAAATTTGTTGATCGACAGCACAGCGACAGCACACCACCACCAACTGGTGGTGTGCCGTCGCTCGTGGATCATGTGTTTTCTGTGGGGGGGTTTTGCCCCCACATCCCCCATGTGGGTGGGGGCTCTGCCCCCGCATCTCCAGTATTTTAGATTCCTAACTCCTGCTGGAGTTAGGTTGGGATGGGGCAAACACCTCACTGGCAACAGTGACGGGAATGTGGAGAGCATCCCTACGAACTGCTGCTGTGATGGTCTTCGCGGTATTGCCGATGTTGCGCAGTCAGTATACCACTGAAACCACCCTGCTCACAAAATTTAAAAATGCCAATCTATCTGCTTAAAAGTAACAAGTGTCTTTTATTTATGGCAAAAATACATTTGCATCAGTCTGCCCTGAGTGACTACTCCCAATGTTCCTGCGTGTCCATGAGGTGATATGGCGCAGGAGCCACAGGGTACGCTCATTCACAAATGAGTTTGGATTGTTTTGAGGCACAAGAGTAAAACACACCATCTGTTTCAAAGTGCTTGACTGTGCTCTGGAAAGTAAGCTTGTTTCAAAATAAGCACTTTAACGATTATAAATCAGCACTTGAAAATTCAAGCCAGGACTCCGAACATGCACAGTAGCGCGTTCCACAGATTTGTAGAGGGGTAAATTTTTAAGTCTATTTTTACCATTTTAGAGTGCCAATTTTAACAGGTAAAGGCCACCACTCA
Source organism: Neoceratodus forsteri (assembly GCA_016271365.2). Taxonomy (NCBI): domain Eukaryota; kingdom Metazoa; phylum Chordata; order Ceratodontiformes; family Ceratodontidae; genus Neoceratodus; species Neoceratodus forsteri. The sequence continues at coordinate 1,631,659,385 of CM057453.1, forward strand.
ACCAACAAGACCTTTCTTAGTTGAGCAGTGGCTTTGATTCGCTGAAACTGGCACTCTAAAATGTTAAAAACAGTACTTAAAAACGGACCACTATACAAGTCTATGGAGTACGCCCCCACACTCTCCATAGTGTTACAAAATGTGAGCATGTGGGGGAGTGCCTCTAAAGTGGGAAATGGAAGGGATCAGTCTCTTGGCTCCACAGACCCAAAAATGATCTCTTCCCTCCCTAATTATAGCTACAAAAAATTTTAAGTTTATGCACCAACAGACCTTGGGGCAGGTAAGGCTCCTCTACATTTTTTACATGAAGAACCAGAAAAGGTGCTCTTTGAACTAAAATCAGACTTTCTGAAATACTGTAAAACACGTTTTATTTTATACTATGTTGAATCACTGTTTTATACAACCCTGTGATCCTTTATAGCAGTCTTGGACTGTTTTGTTTCCCATCAACACTGACCAGTACTTTACTGTCCCTAAGATCGTAAATCATGACTTAAACCACTCAAGAAAAGTTTTAAATGCCCCAAGGGTTTGCAATAGAGAAGTACTTAAAAGAAAACAGATAGTTTTCTCCGCAAACACTGTGCAGCACTTGGCTTCCCCAAAAGCATAGTTTAATACTTGGTTGGTACCGAATTTAGCATACAGCTTTAGAAAGAAAACACTGATCATGTTGTCTTCCTTACAGAAATAATTATATGAAGAGATTTCATGCAGCGCACATAAAACTACCCAAGTAACATGCATGCTGCAAGCATGATTTTTATGTTAAATTGGAACCGACTGCATGCATGCTGCAAGCAAGTGTGGCAAGCATGCATTTTATGTTAAATTGGAACAGACTGCACGCATGTGGCAGGCGTGCAAAAAGCAAGAGGTCTCTGATAACTACACATACAAAACTTAAGCGACTTGCCCAGGATCACACAGTATACAAGTGGGGGTGATGAGATTCAAACCCAGGTCTTCAGGTCTCTAGGTTTCCAGGTTTGCAATTCAGTGCCCTTAACCACTACGTTATACTGCCTGCATACATATGGCCTGCTTGTACTTCAATAAAAATCTGCACACATCTGCATGCATATGGCATGTTTATAACCACTGATATACTTTTTAGTTACAGAGATACATAGAGTGCTTGAGGCGTGCCCCTTTGAAATGAATGGAGTTATTTTCAATTACTGTTTAGTACATTATGATGGTGAGTTGGAGATTAATGAAGGCCACTGTTCTACTAACAAGACACTTGTTTATCGAGCAATGGCTGTCATTAATCTCCAACCCACCATCATAATGTATAAAATAGTGATCAAAAATACCCCCATTCATTTCAATGGGGCACGCCCCTGCACTCTCCCTTGCCCTATGTCATAACATGACTGAATGCGGGGGTGTGGAGATCAGCTTGGGGGGGGCATAAGCCTGACTATAGTGGGGCTCCAATAAGTCTGTGCATACAGTACCGCTCAACTGCCCCTGACTGCAAGGGACAGCCCTCATTTTACCCATGAAAACTGCTCTGTCCCTCATCCATCACTCATGGAAAACATGCTGCTCACACAGAAGATGGTCTATAAATTCAGACTTTATGGCTGGGGCGCCATTTCAGATTTCAACAGGGGTAGAGCCAAGAACCAGTGGAGGCCAGGTGCCAGTTAGCCCTTAGAAGGCAAGCTCTGGAATGTCTCTAAAAGGTAAAATGTATCTGTTGTGATGAAAACGTGGTACGCAAATCAGGAAAACTTCAAATGTACATGATTCATCTGTCTATACCCTGGAGCAGTGCATCAGATTTGAGATTAAACCCACCCAGTTACTTATCGTTATTTTTTTCCTGGCTAAAGGTCTGATGAAACCCCCTCCCCCCCAAAAATAAAACTTTGCCCCATCTCTCTCCCCGACTCCATTCCATTCTAAACCCATTCCATATGGGTCGTGAAGCCGCCCAACGGTGCAGAAATGTGAAAAGCACATCAATATTTCAGTCCTTCCTCCTTCCACAATCTCCCTATAAAAGAATGATTCACTTTTACTTACCTAGCCAACTGGCTGAAACTTGTGGCCTGGCCCAGTGCACCATCTGCCCAGTTTTCAGTCCACTCCTCCTCTGTCCTTCTGTCAGAAGCTGGATGCTGGAACCGACCGTCCCAAGTCCCCACTGTGGTCCGTGTCCAAGTCACCTCACTGACCGAACCCACTCAACCTGTGTTGCTTGTGTCTTGCTTGGCTGCTGCCACACTGCACTGATCAAGGCCTGTGGAGTCTGCCCACACCGCTGTTGCCACTGCTGCTAGGCCTAGCTTGCTGCCGTAGGAGGCCTGCGCTGTTTTTATTGCAAGGCGAGCCTAGCACTGTAGGTAGGTAGGTAGCCTAGTTGTCAAGCTAGCTTCTAGCTCACCCCCTGCCCCATCAGCCACCAAGTGAGACACAGACTCACTAAGAGAAGGCCAACAAAAATATGCTGTCAAAATACTGCTGCTGAGAGCTCAGTGATCACTGACTCCTCCAAGTTGTAATGTATAGCCTGTCTACTAAGTGGTGGGAAAGACAGTGTTGCACTCGTGTGACTTGCGCGCTCTTGCTTGGTTGGAGCTCCTCCACATTACGTATGATGGTGCTGCTGCTAATAGGTGGAAAGAGTGGACAACACAATACAGTCACAGTCGAGTCAGGAGTGCACCCACAGTTTGAGGTGCCTGCACCAGCTTACCTACTGCACACATGTCAAGCTTGCAGCATGCAAACCTGATGTGCTTTTTACAGCTGGTTCACTTCGTGTATGCTAACTGCATGCAAACACTGCGCAATTAAGCCTGTGGCATACACTCTGCATGTACGCAACGCACTTGTATTTCTGAGGTCAGTTTAGCAGGCTAAATTGCTTTTTTCTTTCTAACAACACTGTCACAGAGATTGTTTGCTTAACATGGTTTAGCACTCGGAGATCATTTTGTGTAACTGTAACTGAAGCACTCCAGGTTGTGTGTGTGTGTGGTTTTTTTTTTTAATACAATCGCTCTCCTCACTGGATTTCATGGAGCTCCAACTGAACACACTCCCAACTCTTACACGACAGCGATGGAGCTGCACTAGCCGGAAAGGCAATCTCTTACCAATCAGTGCCACCTCTGCTCCCACGGGGATTATTCAGTTAATCCTATCCACAGGACTCACACCAGTGAAATGCTGTTTTTGTTGCTGCTAAACACTGCCTCCGGTCAGGTCCCTCCCTCTGAAGACTGACTGGCTACTTCCAAAGCTGGAAATCTACACTGCCCTCTGACTGAAACAGTGCCCTGGCCCTGCAGTTCAGCTTGCCTTCACTGCTGATCATGCTGGCCATGTCCTCCTCATGCTGCTGCTGCTGCTGACTCCCTCTACCCCCGCTACTGCCTGCATTCAAAATGGAAAATACATTTTCAGACAGAAATGTAAAGACACTCAGCGGGCTTTTTAAATAGCTGATTCTACCCGCCCAACGGAAAATCTACCCACATTTGGCGGGTGGGTGCCAATTTTGAACCCTGCTAATATTGACAGTTGTCAATCAAAACAGCCTGCACAGCAAACAGATTAATGCAGTGTGTTCTGGGAACTGTAGTTCGTGAGATACTTCTGGTTTATATCATTTTACTTACTTAGTTATTTATTTATTTCACTGCATATAGATCAGTAAGCCAGCACTCTAAGAATTAATGGTCTCCAACGCACCACTGTCACATGGAACAAGAGGCATTGTGAGAAAAAGGAAAGTAATAAAGGACACAGGCATTGAAATCTTCAGGGGCCATAAAACAAGTAAGTAAACTGAGAAAAATGAAAAATCCAACCAGCAAACAAAGGGAAGAAATGCTCTAGGACCCCACACACAAATCAAAACACAACATATATTTTTGTAAATTGTGGCTGTAGTGCTACTTTTGAAGAATCTCATCTTTTACTATCTTTCCTCATAAGGAGAACTAGGATGCAGAGGACAGTGCTCCCTAATGTGACAATGACTGCTCAACAACAGCTGCAGATAGATGATGAAAATCTGGGGCATAGCCACATTAAAAGAAGCACTCCTTTTATTATTTTCAAATGCCAAAACAAATGCTAACGAAGACTCAAAATGGGGGAAGGGGAAGGGCACCATACAAGGCAGAAGAACATGGGCACTGTAAAACAGAATAAAAAGGAACAGGTCAAAATTCTGACTGTAAAATGCACTGTAACGTTAAACACAGAATACATAACAGTGATCCCTCGGGGCAAAAGTGATATCCTTTGTCTGCAACTGAGCATATTTATGTAGTGGTTAAATTGGCCAGGAGCCCACAGGAACCAATTTTGACCATCTCTCAAAAATGTTTATGAGAATTCCTGCACTTTTTCCACCTTTCTCCATTAAATACTACAGGAAAGTTCCAGCCCCTCCAAATGACAGTTCTCCCACCTAAGAATCTAGATGTAGAAGTTCCCTTACCTAGACATTTCCAAGTTAACCACTGCATCTAACATACTAACATACTAAAATGCCAGCAGAATAGGCCTAATGGTCTTTCGTGTCTGCTCGTTTGGTCAGCCCCCACCCTGGGTGCTGACCTTGCTGTCCCCCTCGCCTTCTCTGGCTTCTCCCTTCCCAGTTCCGGATATTCTTGCTGCATTGGATTTTGCTTCCTGAACCCTTCCTGTACCTGTCCCACCCCTCTTGAACCCCTCCACTGTCTCTGCCTCCACCAGTCCCCTCGTAGTTCATTCCATGGCCTCTACCCTCTCAGTGAAGTAGCACCTCCTTCTTTCTCCCTGGATCTTCCCCTCCAGCTTCCACCCATGCCCTCAGTGGCCCCTCCTCCTTCCTTTGAAGCACCCTCACTGTTCCTCCCCTATTTACCCTCTTCATGTACCTGAAGACCCTATCATGTCCCCCGGTCCCTTCTCTTCCAAAGTGTACATATTTAGCTCTTGAGCCTCTCCATAGGTCCTGTCCCCCAAGCCCCAAATCATTTTGGTTGCCCTCCTCTGGACCCTCTCCAGAATTAATATCCCTCTTCAAGTGCGGCCTCCAAAGCTGCACGCAGTACTCCAAGTGCGGCCTCACCAAGCAGTTATACAGAGGAGTATCACTTCCCTCCTTCTGGAGGTGATCCCCAGCGATGCATCCCAGCATCCTGTTGGCCTTGGCTGCTGCCCTCCTACAAGTCTCAGAGTTGTTCATCTTGACATCCACCACCACCCCAGGTCCCTCTCAGCCATTGAGGACTTGTAGTATTCCCCAGGGTGTACACTTGGCCTGGGTTTCTGGCCCCAGGTGGAGTACCTTGCATTTCCTCGCATTAAACCTCAGCTTCCACTTTCTAGACCATCTTCCAGAGCCTCCAGGTCCCCTGCAGGGCCACCTCCCTCCTCCCCATCCACCACCGCCTCAGTTTCGAGTCATCTGGAAAGAGACTCATCTCACTCTGATTCCTGTCCTTATGTCAGATATGGCGTTGAACAGAAGGGGCCCAGGGGCGGATCCTGTGGGACCCCACTAATGACCCTCCTTGGGAAGAGACTATCACCACCTCGACCCTCTGGGTCGGTCCTGGAGCCAACTGCCTATCCATCGGATCATCTGGTTTCCCACCCATTCTCTAGTTTATCCAACAGGCCCACGTGAGGAACAGAGTCAAATGCCTTGCTGAAGTCTAGAAAGAGGACATCCACTGGTCTACCCAGGTCCAAGGCACTTGTCACCCAGTCATAGAACTCCACCAGGTTTGTCTGACACGATTTCCTGGGATGAATCCATGCTGTCTATCGTCCAGGCACCCTGACTTATCCAGGTCCCCCCCTAGCCTCTCCTTGACAATGCCCTCCATCACCTTGCCCACCACTGATGTCAGGCTGACAGGCCTGTAGTTCCCTGCCACCTCCCTTGATCCCCCCTTTTGGATAGGCACTACATGCGCCACCTTCCAGTCTTGGGGCACCCATCCTGTCCTCAGAAAGATGGTGAAAAGCTCTGCCAGGGGTTTCGCCAGGACATCTGCAAGTTCCTTCAGCACTCTAGGATGTAATTTATCTGGCCCCGGTGCTTTCTCCGTCTTAAAGGAGCTGAGGCTCCCTCACTCTCTGCTGTGATTTCCACTTCCAGTACCTCTTCTCCCTGCTTAGTCCTCCTCCCACCTGCCAGTGATGCCCCCCCTCCCAGACCTGCCGATTGGTCAAGGACCCCCTCCTCACATTATCTCTGTCTCCTCCCATGTGTGATGCAGCATCCCCATTTCCCTGGTGAAAACTGAGGTGAAGTACTCATTTAGTACCTCAGCCTGCTCCTCTGGGTCTTGTGCCCATCTCTCCCCTGATTTAATCCTGCTAATCTGCCCCTTCACCCTTCGTCTTTCCCCAATGTATCTAAAGAACCCCTTTTTCCCTCTCCTAATTTCCCTGGCCAGGTTCTGCTCCTTCCTTGCCTTAGCCACCCTCACCACTCTAGTGGCCCTTCTAGCCATCAGCTCATACTCCCCCTCGATCCCTTTCACTCCTTGAGCACTTGAATTTCTTATAGGCTGCTTTCTTTCCCCGCACCACCTCCTGGACCTCCTGGTCCACCAACAGGGTTTTGGGCCCCACCGATTTTCGTCTTACTTCTTGCACAGCTGCTGGTAGCATCCTGCACCCTCTCCTGATGATTTCCCACCTACTATCAGCGTCCATGTCTGACCCAATCCCATCCAAATGCTCCTTAAGGATCCTTCCCATTTCCTTAAAATCCACCCCCTGAAGTCGGTTACTTCCGTCTTTGTGTCAGCCTTCTACCCCTCCTAGGTCCAGGCAGAACCAGACCATGGCATGGTCATCCCCACCAATGGGTCCCTTACCTCCAGGCCCCAATCTGGTCACTGTCTGCCAGGACCACATCCAGTACCCGTGCCTCCTGGTCAGTTCCCTCACCTGCTGGAGTTAGGAACCCAGCGTCTTGAAAGACATCCAACAACCTCTGTTCCCTGGTCACAGAGGATGTCAGTCTCCCAGTCTGTTCCTGGCATGTTTAGGTCCCCTAACACCACCACCTTTCCTCTGCCCAGTCTGCAGTGTCTCCCAACATCTGCCACCAGACTGTCCTCCAGCTCCTCCGCCAGGGCAGGGGGTCTATACACCACTCCTATTTTACCTCTTGCCCCTTGTTATCAAGGTGACCCAAATCGCTCCACGGTTCCCTCCGCCTCCTCTACTCCCCATGCCAATGCAGTTTTACTATCATTGCTACCCTCCTCCTTCCCTCCCCTGTCCTTCCTGAACATAGTGTAACCCTCCAGGTTCAGGTCCCAGTCATGTCTTGCAGTGGCCCAAGTCTCAGTGACCGCTGCCACATCCACTGCTCCTCAGTTAACATGCCTGGAGCTCAGGCATTTTATTGCCCAAGCTCCTGGCATTTAGCAGGACTACCTTCCACCCTTTCCCTATAGTTCTATTTCCCCTGCTCGTGTTCCCTTGGGGATTCTGTTTTCTCCTGGTCTGCACTTTGCCAGTTGGTCTTTTCCTGCAATCCTCCTGGTCCCCAGGGGGGGAGACAGAGTCCCTCCTTTATCGGCATTCCCTTGACTGCCTTTTCTCCCATCCCACCCCCCTCACAAGTTTAAACCCCACTTTTCACCAATGAACTCCTCTATTTTCAACTTAAGGATTCCCCTACCCTCCAAATTGAGATGTAGTCTATCTCTAGCATACAGCTCCTTATCCTCCCAGGTCTCCCCAATCCCCCATCAACTCCATACCCTCTGGCCCCACACCACCCCTGAGCCACTGGTTTATCTCCCTAATTTTTCTTTGTGTTCCCCACTAGCCCTTGGCACTGGCGGGATTTCTGAGAAGGAAACTGTGCATCCTATGTCATGACAGACCCTGGCGAGCTCCTGAATCTTGCCTGTATCTCTAGCTCGCTATTTCCCTCAATGTCATTTGTGCCCAGGTGGACCAGTATGTCTGGGGAACCCCCACAGTCCTTTGCCAGCTGATATACCTCGTGCTTAGCCCTGTGCACCGTTAGTCCAGGGAAGCATCTTGTTCTAACTGGCCAGGCTTCTCCCTCCCTATCCCATTTGATACCCCTGATCATAGAATCCCCCAGCAGGAGCACTCTGACCACTCCTTTTCCTCCATTCCCCCCCTTCCATGTCCCTCATCCTTTCTACCGGCCCTTCCACCCAGCTGGCTCCTTGTTCCTCACCCTATCTGTGTGCCACATGCCACCCGCTCCTTATTTACCATGGCCACTCCCTCCCCTCCAATCCTATGCCTCTCCTCCTCCTGAGTATCCTTCTGTACCTTGTTAATTCCCCCCTCACTGCTCACAACTGGTCCTTCTCCCCATCCTCCCTTCCTTCCTGTCTCCATTTAGTTCCTCCTTGCTCGTCGTGCTCCCTGGCCTACCCCTCAGCTCTCTTTACTGAATCCTCCTTGTACTTCTGGTCCTTCTTTACCTTCTCCCAACTGGTCCTTCTCCTTGCACTTCTCCCTCTTCCCCTGCCCCTCCTGCTCCGATTCACTGCTCCCCATTCTCCTGCATTCCAGGTCCCCCCCTGTTCTTCCTGCTATCTGGCCCCTGCCTCCTGCCCCCCACTCCCACACCCTTTCCGTCTCTAACCTACCTCTGTCGTGGCTACATCCCCCCTTCATCCTGAGCAGTAGAAGAGAATTGAAGCGGTTACATTAAGTATAAGGTCTGATCCACCTCCCTGCCTTGCTTCCTTCTGTCCAGCACTGGCTATCCGCCTACTTCCCTGAGAGAATGTTGTCCCTCCGTCCCTCCTTTGTGAGGGTCCCCAGTTACCTGCCTGCTTCCTGGTAGTGTCCTTTTGGGCCCTCTGCCAGGGTCCCTATGTGACCCCTGAATATTCTCCTGCACTCCTTTCCTATACCCCCGCCCCAGTGCTTGGTGCAACCTGTGGGAGATTTCCAGCCCTTCCCCAACCAAACCACCCCCTTCCCCCAGCTTTCTCCTCATCCCCGCAACTGCCTCCCTAAGCTGTGCTAGCTGGTAGCACACTGGGCAACCACCAAACTTCAAGCCCAGTCCAGTATCATGGCTGCTCACACCCTGTGCACCCCACCACCCTCCAAAGATGCCAGCCCTAATGATGTGTGTTCCATCCCCTTTCAAATAGGTTTCCTTGGGTGAGCCACCAGGTTCCCCTATTCCAAGATACCCCTACTGCCTAATCAGGTCACCCACTAATCCTAGAGACAGTCCCACTGTACACCAGTAACTCTGTTACTAGGTGCAGTACAACACATTAAACATGTAAGGAAAATGAACAACTCCTAAGCTCCTCTCTCCCGGCCTTTAAATTCAACCCCAGTGGCTAGAACTACATGAGCTGCACCAGCAGCCTTTTCCTCAATTGCAGGGCAGGTCTTCCCTATAAATGTGCAGACTTCTGGGAGGGAGGGTGGGTCTTGGGCAGACACCTGACAAGAGAGAGTGTATCAGCCCTGTGTCTCCCCTCCAAGCCCTGCAGCTAAAGAACCAGGCCCAAGCAAATCCCACCAAACAGGTTTTAAATCAGAAGAAATAGGCCTCTACCAGCGCAGCCTGTTACAAAGTGAAACATCCACAAAAAGAGCCCCACTTACAGCCACTAAATCAGTTTACAAACATCCAGGATCCCCCAGAACAATACCCTGCTAGCCCCTTAGAAGCAAGAAAGAAAAGAACTAACCTACCAAGTAAAATCCACAAGAACCCTGTGAAAACAGCAGCAGCTACTGTCCTGGAACACAACTGATCCTGCCCCCTTCCAGTTCTTTCTGTAAACTTTTCCTACTGACTCATTTCAGAGCGGTTCCATGTTGCTGTGACAACAGGAATGTCGGTGACCTCCCCTACAGCTACACATGGTTACCGACATCCCTGACGCCACCGACTTCAGTCCCCGACCAGAAAATGCACCGACACACTATCAGTGTTAATGCGGTGGGCTCTGCCCCCGGACTTAAGGATTCCAACTCTGGGGAGGGGCGGATCTCGAGGGAGAGTGACCAAACTCCGAAGGCGATAACTCCGGCATCGCTCCAGCAACCTGAGTAGGCACTGCGGGTTATTGACGGGTTGCTGTCGCTGTAACAACATCACTGTAAGACCATCGCTTTTACAACGGTATACCTTTCAGAGCAACACTGCCCAAAAGAAACATTACAGGCACCAACTATCCAGATGGGAGGAGTGAGCTTCTAGGCTTGGGCACCATGGCTAAGAACACTGGGGGCTCATTCCCTATCCCAGCTCCACTCAAACAAACCTGAAAATTTTATTTATTCTGGTCTTGTTGACTGGCTTTTGGGGATTCATTCAGACTAAAGCCATGTTTACATGGCAGCAGTGCTTCAAATCCCACAACAGTGTGGTCCCGACCTCCTGTGATGCGTGGTCTGCCTGTCTACATGGCCCCTCTCTGCACCACTACAATCTGCGCTGGTGAGGAGCTGTGCATTGGAGGGGTGGTCAGATAGCAGCACGATGAGGTAGGTGGTGACACGAATGCGCATGCCTGCAATCACGGAAGCATATTTCAGTTCTAAATTTTACACTGTTACAGCCCTCAGTTTTTCATAGTAGTTACTTTGCTGCGTTCGGGGCACTGTCTTCTTGTGGGGAAACTGTTTTGCTCATAGGAAATGTGGACTCATTCATGCACGAGTCTACATCAACTCAGCCATGCACGAGCGGGAGCCTCCCACTGCATCACGAGAGGCACAGGAACTGAATGGGTTGCCATGGCATGAGGCGGTCCTTAGTAGTTGAAGCCTCTATAAACGCTCGCTACCTCAACATTCCCAGCTTGCTGAGAATTTGGGAGCGTGTTAATGAGCGCCATAATGATCAGTGTGTGTCTACATGGAAGCGTTTGCACTGGAGCAATCCAAGCGTTCGGGTTACTCCAGTGTAAATGTGATTATGTAAACAGGGTTTAAGTAACCTCCTCCCTTCATGAAATGCTGTGGTTCGGTCTACCCACCACCCACCAGAAGAGTGCTATTTCTCACATGCCATATTTAATGCTAAAAACTTGCTGATCTTATCATCTGGCTAGCCAGCACTTTACAAACTGTGATTATAATTCTACTTGACAAAATCCTTGCTTAACAACATTCTTGCAGGGGGGAGGGAGACAAAACTACTACATTCTACATTTCTAATAAAGGAGCAGAACAGAGAGAACAAAAAAAAACAATGAGACAGACTGAAAAGACAGGGAATGAAAATTCACTAAACTCAGGAAATACCAAGGAAGTCAAGGAACACTAGAAAAGCTGACCAAAAATTAAATGAAATAAAAAGACTTAGAAGCAATGAGTGTCAGAAAAATATATACAGAAATTGTGAGGAAGAGGCAGAGAAATCATCAGAGCATAAAAGAAGAAAGACAGAAAGTGGGAGGGAAGAAGAAGAATGGAAATGGTTGAGAGTGGAAAAAAAAGATCCATGGTAGAAAATGAACAAAGGAAAACTTGACCCAGCTGTGTAGCTGAGCTAACGTAACCTATCTATTTTTGGTCTTTTAGTCACCAGTTAGCAGAAGAGAGAGCCACGGCACAAGGGAAAAAAATCAAAATGACTTTAAAAGTGGTGCAACTGACACTCTACATACCTAAGGGTTCCCGACCTGCTTTAGCACTGTTTTACATTAATTTTTGTGCGCCATAAGATGTTTTAATTTTTATTTATTTCAATTCTAGGATTACAATTACCTTTGAGCCCAGGGCTCTTTTACAAAGGTTCCATGTCAAGACATTGGTATCACATTTGCAAAACAGAGAAATGCAAAAGACATTTGCCAGCCCAACTGAGAGTCAGGAAGGACCAGTATGCATTTGGGACTAGTGCTATGAAGAAACTGAGGTATGCGCCTCCTAACAAACCCAATTTTAAAGTGCACTGCTCAGGTATGAAGAGTGTCAAGAACACATATTACAAAGACATGAAATGGTAATATGTGTTCTTGCTCCCTTTCTTACATAAGCTGAGCACTTGCAAATTGCATTTGTCAGCTGCCACAAGACTGATTTAATGACAATTTCGGTATGCGTTTTGTGATAGTTACAACCCCAATGCATGCTGGTGCATCTTCCTTACTCTAAATTGGGCCGGAGTCTATCTTCCAGGTTTGTACATCACAGTTTTACAGATGCATCCCACAGTACACCAGAAATGAACAAATAATGGCGGATCAGCAGGTTGAGTTGTTAGGTGTGTACAGTGCTGATGTATTAGCTCCTAAAACACTTTTCACCTTTAAATCTCCATTATACACCAAACAATGCCCAAGTTTTACCAGAGAGCATGCAAAACCCAAAAAACTAAAGAGGTCGCTAGACCCAAAGCCTATTGTTAAACCAGTCTCGCCCCTGGAGAAATACAAAGCTGGCCCCTTTTTAGTCACATAAATACTACAGCGGTGCTCATTCTGCTTTTTAAATAACCCACTGTAAAAAACTGTGGCTTAAATTTGACAGTTTAAGATCTAGGACAAAGGGAATTAGGCAAATGCCAGTTAACAAGATCAATGCTGTTCCATATACAAGTGTTAATTTGCACTTGAAAATTGATTTCTGTATTATCAGGGGAATTGAGCGCCATGTAGCAAGCTTGCATCTTCTAAAAACTGACACTGCTGGAAGGGCTTTGCCTCTGTACTTGGTTCATTTAACAGATTTTAACACATTTATTTTTCCTAGACACCCCCCCCACACACACACACACACACACACAACCACACACACACAGTGTGCTATAAAATTGTTGGCTGTTAATAAAATTAACACTTATGCTATAAATGTTTTGTTTGCACATTTTCAGCTTCTAGTCTGATTCTGCAGGTTCTCCAAAATGTAGAGGAGTATCCCTGCCATTCTATTTCTGTGTTTAGCTTGTCTTGTGGAAAGAGACAGACATATAAAGACTCATGACCACCAGTATATTTAGATTCTTTGGTACAGTGTCTATCTTACTGTGTATTCCCGAACCATATCTGAAGTAGAATAACGTATCTTCCTTTCGGATGTCCCATATTACAAGGGATCACCCTCATTTTACCACCAAGAAGACCTCTGTCTAAAATGGAGGCACTTTTCTGCAATGCACACAGATTTAAAAAACAGAAACAAGTATATTCTTACATCCTTCCTTATACTGCCCCCCTAGCAACTTATAGTTGTACCACCTGGTGTATGAGCTCTAAAAATCAAGTGATCAAGTGAACAGCTCAAAGGAGTCCACCCTGTTTATCTCCATGAAGAAACTTGAAGGTTTCTAGCATATCCCTCCTTCTGGCTTCCAAAAAATACATGGTCAGGTTTCGCAGCCTTTTTTCGTATTTTTTCACAGCAAAGGGAAGCAAATATTCAAGTGTCTGGGCCATGTACTACAGGTATGTTAGTGAAAAGTCATCAAATTTTCAGAACTGTATTTGGTATGTTAGTAAAAAGTCCACAAATTTTCAGAACTGTATTTGGTATGTTAGTGAAAAGTCCACAAATTTTCAGAACTGTATTTGTCTGCATGCAGCAATTATGAGGCAAACTGACCCTAACTGATAACATGCAACACTATACATGCATACGATGTTCATCGCTGTGACTGGAATATGAATTAGCCATACAAAGAATCCCATTACAGGAGCATGACTAAAGATGCCTAAAAGAGAAGCCATAAAAAAAACAAAAAAAAACAAAACTTCTTCCTGTACAAACCTTGTGTTTTACATTACAGTGACCTTAATCCTTCAGTTGCAAGGGTGGGCGGGAATAGCTGCAGGCACTACACCTCTATAATTAACAGTGACGTAATTATCTGTAAACTTCAAACTACTTCAACACACAACTGCAGACACACATTTTGCTAATTTAGAAATGATGGCCTCTGCTGGGGACATGCAAGGTTGGAATATCATTTCTGTTGCGTAAAGGAACCCTGTAAGGTTATTTTGACCTATTTTAGCAGTTTAACATTTTCAGCAGTATCTACCAATGAATAGTCCACTACTGCAAAGCAGGATGAACCATCACCAGCACACAATAATATTGAAACAAGGTTATCAGCACACTAGTAGGACAGCACTTTTTTAACCAGAACACCTGCTCTTGGACCTATCTGTCCTAATACAAACAGGCAACATCAGTGGCACTGAGGGTTGAGGCACTGGACATCACACCTCATGCCACGCTGGCGATCTGAATTTGGGAACGGACTCTGGTTGCTCGGGGATTGGCAGGGGTTGGGAAGGATCAAGCGTACATAGACAGCTCTCCTTCCCCAGGGGAAGGGGATTAGCACAGTGTGCTGCTGCCTGACACCCAGCAGTGACTGGGTGACAGCACAGGCATGCTGCCAGAATGGGGCGGGCCCATGTTCAGGGCATAAGGCTGCCTTCATGGAGGCAGAGCTGAGCTGCTCGGCCCATTGCACGATTGTGGGCCCAGGGGAAAGCATCGGGAAAACTGAGCTGTCAGGCTCCATGGTGGCCTGACTACCTCCACACCGGGACCGCAGAGACGAGCCCCTCTGTGGGAGGGGCAAGAGCCGCCTGCCAGCTCCACAAAAAGAAGAAAAAAAAAAAAAACAGGCAACATCAGAAACACCTTACCAACATTAAATTCTTCACTTATTACCTTATTTGTGTCCAGAGTGAGTGCGAAATCCTGCTTTTTGTTAACATCAGAAACACACAGGCGTGAAGGACATAACAATGAAAATAAACAAACAGTTTAACTCTAAATGTAAAGGGTTAAATTGAGATACTGATTCATGATACACTAGTGCACTGCGGAGAACTGTAACACCTGGAATACTGAATGGTACTTTACACAGCTGTGTTTTTTCTGAGACCTCCCCTGCAAACTCAAGTAATTACTACGCCCTGTGTTCCTGTCAGAAACCTCTTACACTGACACTTCAATGCACCTATTTTATCTTGAGAATATCTTAGCACTTCCTGCAAAGCATCCTCTCATAGCTTTAGACCTGTTCCTATTCATTATCTATCCACCCTTCTTTTCAACTCTTCTCACTGTCCTGTCATAAATTATTTTGAAAGAATGCAACTCACTCTAATACAACTTCAGCTTCATCTGTACAGATTGCTACTGCACCTGACGGAGGAATCTGTTGGTTTCTGAACACTTGTGTACTAGACTATCTTTGTACATGACACATGTTGGTACTATAAAAGGTATCAAACTATTTAGCGATTCAAATGAATAGTAACAAAAATAGTAAAAAAAAATCATTTTAAATATCCTCTTGACATAAACTTCTTATGGTGGTAAGGAAGAAAGTTTTTAATATATCGGGATTTAAATGGGCCAAAAAGCTGTACCAACCCCCAGAAATCACCAACTGTAAACAAAGTGAGTGGCTACCTTTTACAGCTGTAGCAGCACAGATAACGCAACCCATGTTTTCAGGGCAGAATCGCATCACATGGCGCGTGTGCATCTGGGCTGTGAAAACCCAACTCATTACAAAACAATTTATTATTTTATTTCCTCAGTTACAAGTGCATATAGAATACACAGTTCAGCATCAACACGCCATTACTTACTTACAGTACCTTCTAAACTCCTACACGTCAGATCCACTCCGATCCTCCTAATTCCTTTGTGACTCATCCCCAAGAGCACAGAAACAAAGAATTTGTTGGCAGATAAGGACCACTTGGTCCACCTAGTCTACCCAAACTGGATGGGCCTTGCAGTCCTTTTCTGCCGTCAACTTCTATGTTTCACAAGGGCGTGAACAATCAACCAGCGCACTTCTGGCTGCACAGGTGCAGACTTTGGTCACAGAGGTCAGCGTGGATGTCAGCCGTAGGCATTCACTGGCATCAGGATGGGTGGAGCCATCTCCATCATTCTCTTACATACTGTAGCATATTTCTCTGTTCTTGCCAGCCTACCCATTTCACCAGCATACAGCCTACAGTTCCCCCGGTACAGCCCTGCAGGTGGGGAAGTTACTGATGCTGTGAGATCACCTACAGCACTAATGCAGCCCCTGCTTTCCATATGAAGACTGCACTCACTGAGAGTGACACACCTCCTGTTCCAGGTCAGTTTGTGATGGCTCTGCATCATGCTCCAGACCCCATGAGCCCTGGCTGGGGGAACTGGACAGGGGTCACAAACTTGGGTCCCCCACATGGTGGTGCACTGCACCACCAGCTGGTGCCACTGTGCAAGCAGAATCCTCATAGCAATATCTCCCAACAAAGTGCCTGCTGGTGTGTTTCTTTCACAGTTGATTGGTGGACACGGACAATGGCCAAACAAGGCCAGGAAAACTTGACACTGGTAGAAGCAGCCACTATGCTACAGTTGTTTCAGTGAGAGGTGGACTGGCTCATTCTTAAGTTTTTTTGTATAACACTGATGATTCAAGAGACAACGAAGGTGTACTTTAGAAGACACGGAGGCTGATGATACAGCCGCCAAACCCATATTTTTGACACAATGAAATGTCCATCAATATACTTAAGTGTTTAAATCTTGACCTTCTCTGTACATTGAACAACAGTGACTTCAAAGATGGTTCTTTAAGGGGGTGTCGACAACCACTTAAGAGACAGGATGTGCTTTGCATTGCCTCTGTCCATGACTAACCTTCAAAAGCTTAAAAACAAACTTTACTTGGTGAAGCCACAGAGAAATGCAGCTGGAGATGGCCAGAAAACAATACAGCAATCATAGCTGGGACTCAGCAGCAACAAGAGTGCTGGAACCAAGGGTGCAGAACCACCATGACAAGCAGTTCTAGATGCAATCAGGACCATGGATGTAAAGACTGACAAAACAAGATGCTCAGATACAAGCTCTGGCAACCACAGTGAATGAAGCTGATAAGAGATCGGTAGCCATGCTTGCTACTGTGACCAAACTAACACTAGAAAATATGCAGCTGAGTGGCTGACTGGAGTCCCTAGGAAATGAAACCCATGCTCTAATTGTTCATGTGATCAGTGTGCCGAAGGGGGCAGACAGGAAAGATCTCCTTGCATTCCTAAAGAAGTGGATATTGGAGGGGCTATGGTTCCCAGAAGATTTCTAATACAAGTATCTGAAAAAAACATACCAGACTAATATGCAGGGACCCTCTTGCAGCCTAAACCAACCCCACATGATCTTGCTCAAGATTACCAGAGCTGAGATAAGGGGCAGCTTACTTGCTGCAGTCCTTTCATCAACTTCTCTACAGGTGCAAGTACAAGAAGTAAAACTGTTTCCAGATCTCTCCCTTCAGACAAGAAACTGGAAAAAACTATTTGACTCTATATAATCAAAATTTAGAGCACTGGGAATATTTAACTCGTTGCTGTTTCATGCCTGCCTCACAAGCACGTTCAGTAGAAAGACTTTCCAGTTTAGTGATCTGTGGGACACTGGTATGAAGATTATGCAAAGAAATGTTCAAAATGTCCAGCCTTGGAGTCTGCCCAAGAAGAAGATGAAGATTAGCGTATTGTTCGACTTGATTTTCATATGATGTAATGTACCTGGTTCTAGCTAGGGTAAACGCTTTCAGGTATGTTCCCTTCCCACCGACGTTTGGAGACCTCCTTTAAATTAGCTTAAATAACATAGGGAGTTCAGTGCACCCAGTGTACATTCTGTTCATTTTCTTTTTTGAAAGCAAATAAAAAAACTTTAAAATACACAAGTTTTATACTGCTGGAAGGCTAGAAGATCATTAAAATGTAACATTATTAATTATAGTAATAACAGAAATTAAAACGTACTGTGATATTTAAGCAATAATGACCTCAGAGCTGGTCATTTCCTCGAGATTAACGACTGGCTGGGGGGGGGGAAGGTGGCCCAAGGTGCAGCCCAGGGCCATTCCCACCCAGCCGGTCGTTAATCCCGAGGAAATGACTGGCTCCAGGTCATTATTGTGATTATAGGTCTAATCTCAGTAATGACGTCTTTTTAAACACATTTACTTAATGTTTTCTGTGGCGGCAGTGGGAACGCGACAGTGGGAAATGCAGAGCTGGTGCTGCGCTGGTCACTTCTTAGAGATTTCAGACCAGTGCAGCAACCAATCATGGACGGCGCTGCCATCATGAATAATTAATTAGACTTATACTCTGGGTTATTATCTTTATCATGATGATGAAATATGTGCTGCTGTAACTTACATGTATGTTTTAAGGTGCCCCGAGCCTGCGGGATAGAGCACCAAAATGATCAAATTACTACTACTACTATGATGGAATTGGTCGCATAATCTGGTGAGCTGTTAAATGGGCAGACTAGGTGGTCCAGGCAGTCCTTGTCCGCCATCAAAATCTATGTTTCTATGTAACTGCACCCTAACAAAGAGTAATGTTGGGTCAGAGTCTGCACTGCAGGCATGTTCATACCTCCCTGTTGGGCTGAGAAACACAGAAAGCAACAGCAGATGAAGACCATCCATGGGTCCATCCAGTCTGCCCACCATGTTTAACTATACTACTTAGACACTAATGAACAGCCCTCCCCTTTGCTGCTGTCCATTCCCTCTTACTAAAGCCATGAGCCTCTCCCACCCCATCTTGAAACTGACCCCTTCTTTGGCCTTAACCATTTCCTCAGGCAGTTTGTTCCACCTGCCTATCACTCTTTCAATGAAAAAGTGCTTGCAGATATCCTTCTTGAATGTTCTTCTGGCCAGCTTCATAGAATTTCTGTAATCCACTCTATTTAACCCATGCAGGTACTTGTAAGTTTCTATCATGCACCCCATTCCCTTTTAGTCTCAAGAGTGCACATGTCAAGGTCTTGCAACCTCTCTCCCAGTATGTCTCTCCCCAATGTCATGGATCATTTTAATCCCCCTTTGCTGTACTGTTTCAGTAAATGTACAGCTCTACAATAGCCTCCCCAAAGAAATCGAACAGATACTGTTAAAATGGTGGGTCTATATTCTAAAGTGTCCATATATTCAGTTTTGCAAGGTTTGGCTGTTAGAGTGTATGATTTAATTTTTTCTGCATCTTTGAATGTTGAAGATTAGTAATACCATTTTGCTGGTATGAAGACATCTAACTTATTGATAAAACATACAGTATAAATTACTTAACGGGCTATGAAGCTGGCAATAATTACTATTTTTTTCCTTTGTGATTGAGTAAGATTCACTAGGCACAAGCCCTATTTTCAGGGGGTGACCCATGAGCAAGTGACTTGCTCACAGTCACACAGTATGCAAGTGCAGGTTGTGAGACTCAAACCCAGGTCTGCTGGATCTACCAAACTCATTTACAGCTTGTTGCTCTACCCTCTAGGCTGTACTGCCAGCCCCCTTCCATAAGCATCTATGTTGTGGAGAGGCTGGCATTTCCTTGCTCACTGATGGTAGTTATTAAACGTTTTTATGACAATCCTTCACATCCTAGATGTGCAAAAACATGTGGGCTATCTCCGCGTGACATAAAATGTATTACTGTTACTGCATGTAACTGTATGTGAAGGCCCATGCTATGTAATACATTACTGTACTTTTTATAGAATAGCAAAAAAACATACATTAACAATATTAGGCATGCTCAGAAACTCCAGTTGGAGGCTCCTAGCCTGGTCTACGGCTGTTGGCTCGAAATTCAGTGCAGAATGCTATTTCTGAGCAGAACCGTGAAGAAGAAAACCTCCTGAAGTACGGTTACAGGAACTGGTTCTGAATTCTCTGGACAGTAATATAAGTCAGCCTCCTCACCATCGGAGATGATGAGGTCAGGGTCTGACTCATATCTCTCTACTCTTTCTTTGCTTGGAGAGTAGTAGAGAGGAGGGGGTTGAAAAGCGGACAGTGCAGACCATGGCATCAGCAACACCGACAATACCAGCCCTGAACGAGGAACAGTGCGGCAGTGTCAAGGACGTTCCCCAAAACCGCCTCCTGGAAGGAATGATCCCAATACTGAAGATTCCTCCAATTTAATTTTATTTTTAAAAAGTGCTATTCAGGTTATCATAGCGCTTGTACAATACTAATTTAAAAAAGGTTAAAATAATCGTAAATAGATCAAATACAAAAACATTCTTCAGTTCATTCAAAACTCCAGGAAAGCCAGACGGAAAAGATATGTTTTCAATGCAGATTTAAAACTCTCCACAGTCTGGCACTCCCTTATCTGATGAGGTAGAGAGTTTCACAGGAATGGGGCCACAAATGTAAATGCACGAGCCCCAGAGGTCTTCAAACACACCCTGGGAACCTCTAGCAATCCCTTGTCAGTGGAGCGGATTGGGCAGCACCTGGGGAAGCTCAGAAAAGCATGACCTGGGCACCGCATGATGACCCTGCCAGCCCCAAAGAAACAGGCGATTGCACTGTGGCTGCCCCAATCCTCAGAGGGGACAGAGGCAACACCACAAGTGGGGCAGATGACGGTGGTGCCAACAGTGGCACCAACCCACAACTCAAGAGTCAGTCAGCAGTGCACCTAAGTCAAATGGCTCGCTGATGGTGCCAGTCCGTCCAACCCCGAGGGGTCAGGGACTGGCACAAGAAACAGTACTGACTGACTTATATGCTGCACCCAATGCTCCATAAGAGCTGTCCAGTGGCCAAACTGCCCAGCAGAATCCCCTCTAATGGACATAGAGAGGCTCCAGTACAGAGACACCAACCTCACAGGCTCAGACGTCCCCGATGACCTCAGTGGGGAACCAAGCATAGGGAAGTCAAGTGCCTCACAGCAGAATGACCAGAGGATGACCTCAATGGGGGCCATTTCTTTCCCTTTTTGCAGAAAGAGGTCGAGGCCGAATAGCGCAAAGACCCCAGTGCTAAGTGTGTACAGGATCTGGACTGTTTCTTTTTATGACACCAGAAGGACTATTCATCCTCCAGGGCAATAGACTGTATGTTGCCAGAGCACCTGGCCAGAAAGAGGTGGTGGTCACACACAGCCCAACTGCCATAGCAACTAGACTTTTCAAGCTCCCTAACATCTTCCATGGTCGACTGCTGGCACGAGTTAGGGCTGAGAGAAAACTGAAGATTTTTGTGTGTTATACTAACTAAACTGACACAAAAGCAACAAACTCTAAAACTAAAACTGAAGAACTGAACGCTGTCATCATGTAGACAGTGAAGTTCTGGCCCCCATCATAGGCTACAAGTCAGTGGCCGGAGGCCACGTGACTTTTCTTCATTCCAAAAGTTCAAGTTTCTTATTTCCCATATAATTGTCTAGCACGGTTTTAAAAGCCCCCAGGGATTTGCTTGTTACTATTTTAGATGGTAGCCTGTTCCAGATACTGACTATTCTCCGGTTAAACCATGCCATGTGAAGAGAGAGGCAATGCTAACTATACACACTTGATAGCGGGGAAAAAGGAACTGAGGCAGTTGGGGGCTGGTGCTGCTGTATACCAATGGGCACATGAGATGGGTGACGCACGAGGGGCCTACTCATACCACCAGCAAAGACCCACTAGTGGGAATTAATAGTTAAGATTAATTCTTGAAAGATCAGTGAACTATGTCAGATCCTACAGTTGTATAGTATATTTTTCTTAAGACTAAAGACCAACATTATGGAATTTGCTTGTGATGGCTGCTTCAAACGCAATAAAATAAAAATTAAAAAATCACATTTTTTAACAGCTTATGAAATCAGTTCTGTTGCATATTTCTCACAGCTTACGAAATTAACACTTATTTTGCAGATTTCTCAGTGGGATTGTCAGCTTGTACCATTTCACCACTGAGCTGTCATAAGTTTCTCATTACATTACAATAATGTGATTCTCAGTGTTCTATTAATGCTTGGAGGTAGGGGCTAACTCTGACAGGGCCATTTCCACCTGTGGCATGACTGCAGCCTTTTCCCCCATCATTTAAAAAAAAAAAAAAAAGACAATGAACTGTCGTCTGCCAGCTGCATCACTTTTTAACGTGCTCGGGACACATTGTTCAGCAAAGGGGGTTTAATTGAAATGGTTGTGCTTATGAATAACCTTACAGCTGGTCCAGTAGCATGGTGGTAGCAGTATTGGCAACTATGCTGGTGACCCATGTTTGGGTATGGGCTCGGGAGATGGCCACGGGAGGGAAGACTGAGTGTCCCTTGGACAGGTCTCCTCCCTCGGTGAGGGGGAATGTGCATCCTGCTGGTCGGCTGCCACCTACAGGAATCTGGGTGGCAATGCAACAGGACTGTAGACACACCAAAAGGGACCCCACACCAGGACGCTGAGGGAGAGGAGCATCTCTGCAGAAGTGGAGCACGCACATTGAATCATTTGATGTGCATGGACCTAGGCCTAGGGTGAAAATGGAGGACAAAAACTCAGACCGCAGCTGAGTGACTGCCCATTTTCCTGCAGACTCTCGATTGATGACTGGATTCCTCCAGAACAGGTCCTTGGGCGAGGATGAACCGAAGCAAGGTAAGTCCCAGGGGAGCTGGGTGATGGTGCTTGGGCGATCAGTCCAAAATTGGGGTTGGTCGGCAGAGAAAGACAACAAATAAAGAATTTAAAAAAGAATTACACTGCCCACATACATGGGAAGACAAATCTGATGATGTACAGCACCTGCCAATTTTTCCCCAATAACTGGTTAAATTAATGAGCTAACACGGGGACTCATGGCATGAAGTCTTTGAAAGGAGATTCCAGGGAAACATCAGGAAGATCGACATCACAAAACAAGTGACTGACACTTGGGAGAGACTGGCAGAGCAGATAGTATCAGCTGATGCTGGAATGACCTTCAAGTTCAGACTCTAAAGGCACTGTGAAGGAAACAGGTTGACAAGGTATTCCCACTGAGTCTGTGGGAAGGAGAAACATTTTTAACTGAGTATACTTAATTAGAGAGGGAGAAACCTGATGTGCTGATGGACTTCTTTTCTTCGTATTGCTATACAGTATAAAAGGCTTTTCAGTAGCCGTACAATTTGAATCCAGGCTCGTCCTGATGACGCTATTTCACAGTGAACAGCAAGTTAATGAGAGCCCAGCACTGGTGTAGTATAAATCAACAATTTCCACAGCTGAGCAGGGAATAATTAAGAAAAACTGGTAAATACCTGCTTCTTTGGTAAGCCCTTATGTGTTTTTTTGCATTGCATTCCCCATTTAGAAGCTGCTATGCATCAACTAGAAGAAAACAGTTTCTAATCCATTGACAGTTTTTCAAAGCTTTATGGGCAGAAGAAAGTTCACCATGGCTTGTTTTCTAAACTCTGCATACTGACTGTAGCATCAAGTCACACCACTGGGGAGTAGCGATCCAACAGGTGAAATCCCACAATACAGCTAGATGCTGGCATTATCATTTGGAGCTACAAACACACCGGAGTATTTAATAAGAGAAAGCGCTTCATCTTAAAAGTACAGCCTTATCTCGTAGTCAGCATTCAGCTTCGAGAGGCACCAACCCCAACTAGTAGTCTCTAGCATGATTCCAAATTGTCTGGTGCTCTGTTTACGTGTTTATTTTATGGACACTGACAGTTTGCTGCATCACTGTTACCCATAATCCACTGAGCTAGCCACAACTGTACTGCAATGCTGATGTCACTATTTAATCTGTCTGGACTGAGTGCTGCAAAGGAAGTAGGACACAGTCTGGCTGAACCAACTATCACTGCAAGATTTGTGCTGAACATGACAGGTTAGGAATGCTGTGTTGTGCCTCTACACACTTAATCCCTCTGATTGGCGAATTCAGGAACATTGCACACTTGTGTGTTACCTGCTGCAGCACTAAGTACAGAGTGATTGCACCTTGACAGCAGCGCAGCAGCAGGATTGTGGGTAGAACCGTGGCCTATGGGTAGCCACTGTGCAACATACACTCCGACTGGAATCTTCTCAAAATAAAAGATATAAACTGAACCGAACACCAGAATATTTGGAACCATCCCAAGAACTGTTAGCCAAGGAAAGGTTAACGTACATGGAGGGCGAATTCTTCATAATACAGCCCAACATTTACTTGACTTTATAAAAACTTTTATGCAATTTAGGTCAATGGTGCCTTTTATTTTCTGAAATTTGGGTCAAGAAAGCATTATATTTTATACAATTTGGGTTAAACATGCTTTTTATTTTATGCAATTTAGGTAAATAAGTTTTTTGTCCCCCAGGAGCTATCAACACTGTTCCACGGTTCTGCTTTCCCTATTTCAGTAGTTTAGGTCTGAATTCAGCACCTCAGATTGCTACACTCGATTACTCATGATTACTATTCCTCAGAAAATTACTAAAGTCATCTCGTCCTCCCATGTGTCTCCAATCGTCTGTTGTACAACCATTACTAAACTGGACAAGCAGCACTGCCATTTAAAATTACAAAAACACTCAAGGTACTGTTTGTGACCTTTATTAACAAAATTATTTTCCATTTTACACAGAACTAATTTCAACACTCATTCCATTTTCATGTTTTTTTTATTATTATTTTGATTAACAATTAGCAATAAGAAGCAAACTCAATCAAAATTAGCAATAAGAAGCACAATCAATCAGTTGTACTTAGTACAGTTGCCGTGCTGACATGACAAAAACGTAAGGGGTCCCATTCTTAATTTGTGTTACAAAGATGCACGTTCAGAAAAATTAACAGAAGTCAAATTTGAGCCTGCTTTGAACTATATTACCTACTGTGGTTAAAAAAAGCAGGCCCAAGCTTTCTCTTATGCGGATATCTCCCTAGTACTTACATTCAAAACTTACGCTCAGCAAATGTAAACTTGTGCTCTTTGAGCATTTTTCCCCACCCTGTGCTGCTAGCAGCACTGACGGCACTGTATCACAGACACGAAAGTTGCAGGCAGGTACCTCTTCAAAGCTGATCAATGAAGACCACTAAGCTAACAAATATCTGGAGAGAGAGGGACCTGTGGCTTTTCCAGATGGGATACAGGCAATATGCGAAGAGCAAATGCAGTAGGTGCTGCTGAAAGTCAGCCTGTGTCAGTTGGTCTTTTTCTTTTCCCATTAAAATCATTCGTTAGCCGGCCCAGTGGTGCTGAGGGTTGAGGCGCTGGGACGCCACACCTCGCACCACGCCGGCATCCCGGGTTCGGGAACGGACTCGGGCTGCCGGGGGTCGGAGCGGTGGAGGAGGACTGTGCATCCCAACGGATGCTCTCCTTCTCCAGGGGTGGGTTCCTAGGGGACCCGATGCACCAGTGTCTGTGGAAGCACAGACATTGGGGCATAAGGCGGTTCTTCAGAATCGGAGAGGGGAGGACGTTGTGGGCACTTGGCGACGTGCACTAGCATGCCGCTTGCCTGGATGTCAAGTCCTGCGTGCCAACGTCCTCAGGGGTAGTGGGACGTAACAGGGGAGTAAATGTGGAAATACCCCACTAGCCGCCTAGATGACGACTGACCTAATCTCCCAATTCACCTCCCGTGGGCAGACTCCAATGTGTGCAGGCACTCTAGGAGGAGGAGGAAGGTACGGCAGATACAGAAGTGTATCTGACACTCTAGGGGCAGACTCTGTGGGGAGGGTCCACTGAGAATGGTCAGATCCAAAGGAGTGGGGGCTAATGGGCAGTAAGGAGAGATAAAAATAAAGTATAAAAAAAAAAATAATAATAATTCGCTGACAAAAGGCCCTCCATGGTCTAACTGGGGCTGCTCTGTGGCAGTTTGATATATGTTACTCACTTACTCAACATGATGCGTCTTGAGTCCCAAGCACTATGGCATAGCAGTACAAGGAAACATATCACCATGACATAATGCATCATGAAAAGATACTAACATCTTTTCAAATTTGGAGAGATAGTATTTTTATCTGGCCAGTTGCAGCATCTCAGAGCATATGTTGTACAGAACAGGATAAATAACAACATATCAGCTGCAACAAAAACAAACTAAGGTTAAAAGATAGTTGTGGTTGTTCCATTAAAGAACAAACACTTTTTCTCTAGTTTAGTAATCTGGTTGGACACCTGGGACAGATGTCATGCACAGCACATACATGCCTGAACGCATACACACTGTAATTAAAACATCTTATGTTCTGATGGAAGACAAGTACTGATCGACAACCAGCTACTAAATTACTATTTAATAATGTACAATCAGCTCCCCCCAAACACACAAAGTGAGTGCATCATTAGTGTCAAGTCAGCTGTCCAGTGGTCCAGGAAGCAAGCTAATAAAAGGTCAGGTCATGCTAAATGTATCTGTCTCCTTACAAAAGATCCAGTGTGCAAACAACAAAAGCATAAAAGAATATGTGGCAAACAATTAAAGCAGATAAACAAATGTTACATGGTATGTTATTACAGAAACGTTCCACTTGAACATAATTGGTTTAAGTCCTTTCTTGCAGTTTTCTTTCACGGGATCTGTACACAATTTATATGGTAATGCACTGCAGCAGACAGGGGCAGCTACAAGGAGTCAAATACTTCCTCTCCTTTCATTTTGGAACTATTTACCATGTGTCTGGAAGTCCAAATAGTTCCAAAGTGGAGTTAACTGAAGCTCAGACTCTTAATATACTCATTCACTGGCTGGTTGCTTGATTGATTGCATTTTGAATAGCAAATGCAAGCTTGAATGGAGTGCTGCATAAGCTTTCCCCAACACGAGGTCACATTTAAGTAGTTTTCGTGACACTATACAAAGACCACATCTTTGGATTCTCAAACAAGGTCAAGATGAAAGATAACATGTATGGAAGATCCTTGTTGTGGTTTATTTAATGTGTTTTTTCCAGTACTCAGGAATACTTTTTAAATTACAGTAAGCAGGTACAATGCAGCTCATATTTCAATAGTCTTCTGTATTCATTTCCCACCATGTGTTATTGCACAGGAGCTAAGCATGGAAACAGAATCTTTGTATCCCAGACTTCATCTCACCCTCCTCCTTCTCCCAGATGAAGTCATAAACATGTCTGTGATATTACAGTCATTTCCACAGCAACAGATTCTGATGCCACAAACAGAGCATTCTGACATCAGCGGTGTTGGGGGTGGGAGGGAGCAGGAGGATGAGATTAAGTGTACACAGATCATCTTTTTTCATGCAAATGTGTTGGATAACAAAGAATGGGGGATGACAGTTACAGAAAATGAAATAAATGCTAGACAAATTGTGTTTCAATAATATATTTTAAAATGTTTTCCCAGATATCCGAAAAACACTTTCAAGTCATCCACACCATGATAGGTCACATTTGGGCGCAGCACTTAGTTTGCTATAGACCCCCCCCCCCGGCAGGGGAGGGATACAAACAGCCATACCAGTGAGATGCACATTACAATGTTACACAATAAATTAAATGAGCTGGCCAAATCACACTGCTACCTGGAAACCAGGGTTCCACATGTGATCCCTTTACACCCGCATGGAGGCAAGTTTTGCTCCTGGAGAGAGAAGGAGGGTGTAGGCACCTCCTGCCAGATCGCCAAGAAGCCACATTAGCATTGGCTGCAGACAACCACTCACCCACTCGGAAGAAGGCTGCAGCCATGGAGATGCCAACACCAGCATGGGGGACAGAGGGGATTTATAAAGGGGGGGCAAGATAAATTTCTTGACTCTCCACTACATTCCCCCCCCCCGGCAAAGATGCAGCAAGCACAGAAACATGGAAAATGATGGCAGAAAAAGATCCACGGTCCAATCAGTCTGCTAATTTTTCCTACCTGTTCTCTGTGACCCTCCCACCACAATCTGGACACTCAAGATACAATGGGAGGAAAGGAGACTATTGCACCATGAGTAACTGCACAGTTGGTTTGTTTTTTTTGGGGGGGAAGGGGGGTTCTTAATATTCAGGACATATGCAGTAAGAATATATCAAGGATTTGAAACAAAACAAGGCTGAGTACTGTATTACTGCACCATTAGGATGCATTTCAGTTCTACTAAGAAAGGAAGCAGATAAAACAATCAGCAACATCAGTGAAGTTTAGAGAAGGTAATAAATCATAAACTGTGGGGCTTTGTGATGCAAAAATGTTGAGAGCATCCCTTTAACTTGCCTAATTAAAATCTAAATGTACGTAAGCTTTTATTAGAGCTGTCTTGTTATTCACAATACAAATATGTATTTTCCTATAAAAAGTAATTATGGTAAGTGATGTGTTTACATTGATTTTCTAGTAGGTATAGTATCAAAAATGCACAATCATGAAGTGTTAGCGTCAGTGTGTGTCATAAGTAGCAACAGTAGTACGGCACAGGAAGGTCACTATGAAGGGTGTGGCTTAGTGGTTTGCGTCACAAAGTTGTTACTGTATCCCTGACAGGTCCAACTGGATACTGTTTAAATTACATGAAAAGGTATTATTAATGGCAGTTATAAGCTTTTGTGACTTGTCTCTGCATTAAGAGTAACTGATAAACTGAAGACAGCAAGTTAATCTTTTAAACTGTGTTGTGTTGTGCATTACTAAAATTTCCTGCCTAGCAGGACTGGGCATGTAAATAATATTGAGACGTCTGACAAAAGGCAGCTTACAGTAAATGGGACTCCTATTGATCAGAACTGAGCTTTGATACGGGCAGGATTTTTGTGTTCCTTTTCCATATGTAACATAAAAATACTTTTACTGAACAGTGAAACACATTACAGATGAACTGAAGATCCGATGCAACAGCAATAATGGAAAAACAAATATGCAACTGCTGTAACAAAAAAAAAGTCAGATGCAAGATAAATTGGTTACTTTCTCCACAGATGTAATTTCAAGAAGGAATAAAAAGCAGTGTTTTACTACAAGTTTGTACACTCTATATTTAGTTTTGCTGTGTCCTACAGACTGCACAATACTTTCTAGACGGATGACAAAATATTTACAGCAAAGATATACACCACAAAGCAGTCTGCACTAAAATTCACAGTGCATAAAGTCAGAATGAACATACCAGTAAGTGATGCTTGTTGTTTGGCAATGTAGATCTTCAAATATGAAGCCCCAAGAAAATGAATTACTACATACTTTTTCAAATTAGCTTAGCAAGTGTCACAACCAAAGCTACAGCATATTTGGGGGGGAATAAAGATAATGCTGTAAAGGGCTTTTTTTTTAACACAGGTTAACTGTAAATGTCATCACCTACCTCTCTGCAATCAAGGTCATCCTTTTGTCTCCTCTTCCTTTTGGAGCCTCTTCTGCTCTTCTGACTGAACTGAATCCATTTTGTGACCTGCAGTACAAATCGGCAAGAGGAGTCAGAGAGAAATCTAAAGGAGTGCAGCTATCCAGCTTGGGTAAGAGACTATAAACAGATCCTAGACACACTTTCCATTGCTTCACTGGAAAGAAATACATTTCCAGTCTAGAATAAAGAGCTCTTAAGTAATCCATTTACACATGATCGAATAATATTTTCGGCTTATGTTGCAAACCCCTCTCCAGGCCAATTAGTCATTTTTTAAATCAAATTACCAATGCAACTGCATTAACTGCTATGCCGGCTGACTCTGAGAAGTGCTTATTATTGTCGGAAAAGCAAGTGACCGCGTATAATGAGCATTGGAGTTCGCCTAATCCTGCATCAACGAAAACATAAAAAAAAAAAAATAAGTAACTTGACCATCAGGTTCCATTACGTCGTGCTGTGACTGAACCACTAATTTTCATCACGGTCTTCCAAAATACTATATTCAATCCTATTTCAAAATTAAATTTTGAAGATTTTACGTATGACTTTGTTGCAATGACCGAATCTTAGAAATGGCTACTAGATACATCCAAACCTACAGAAAACTGAAACTTTTCAAACCCTGAATTAATCTAGGTATGTGTGGCATCGGGGATTTTTTACATGACACGGAAAATCACTCAACCAGGGGCTCAGCAACATATATATATATATATATATATATACTCTGAACAAGCACAACAGTTGTTGATCTCGAATCTCACCTCATCCTTAACTTCCCCAACCAGACGATTTTCTTTCCATTTCAGAACTTCGTCCAACAAAGGCTAAATGTGAAGGAAAAAAAAACATCAAACACATTATTGGAGTACTGTTTGTTAGTTTCGACTTTAGCTATTATCGCGTTTTCTACGCGCACTCCTCATTCGGGGCCCTTGACTGTACAGTCATACAGTCATACAGGCACTAGGCACCACTCGGCTCGCGACCACCCTCCCTCCCCTCCCGAGCATCATCAGGGCTGATGTGACGTTAACCCTTTACCTCGCGAGCCCGGACACTCCGTGGATGGAGCACGTGTTCCCCGTCATTCTATGTATACAAACACACACCGTGCACAGACTCCTCCGTCCGCGAGCTCCAAACCGCTCCTCCCAGCCGTCCGAACTCGAAGCGGCGAGGCTGCGCAATCCCCTTACTGCTCAGCCTCAGATCGGAGCTACCTCGCACGGAGCAGCACGAACCCCACACCTCAGCCAGGGCTTCCCTGCCAGCGTCACAGCGCCCGCCCGCAGGAGGGGCTTCATTCACAGCCCTCGATTTGAGGGGAATTTACCTAAATAGCCTTCTGACCGTCAGTAATTCCCAGCGCTGACTCTAGCAAGTGGAGACTTCTAAGAACCTTTTTGCTGATGCCCCATGTCAATCGTGGGAGCCCCAGTAAACAGCCTCATACCTGTGGTGACCTACCTTCGTCCTTATGTTTAGCAAGTTGCATGTGTGCGCCCTCCTTGAATTAGTAGAATGTAACCCTCGTAAGATGAGATGGACACACACAGCAGTCATCAATTCTGGAGAAAACTAAAGGGAGACACATAGGGGACCAGAAAGAAATGAAGTCCACTTAATAGAAAGCTTGGGGGGCCTCTACTTAGCAAACTTGTGCTCATACCTCTCAGCTGTCTCTGATTTTCAGGGGTGTCACGGATTTTGCCTCGAAATGTTACCCTGTCCCTTTTAAAATGTGTGTTTCCTTGACTAAAACGTGGGGAGTGTAAGAACAAAATAATGCAAAACACCAGAGTTAGACTTATTTTTCTTTAGAAAATGCACTTTATGCTAAGCCCTTTATTCTACCAACTTCCTGAGTGTATATCACCCGTTTTGAAGATGCTGATTCTGGTTCTTTGTCCCTGATTTTTTAAGCCTTGTCCTTGATTTATCAGACAGGAGGTTGAGAAGTATGCCTGTGCTGATGGCACAGTTTGTAGTTTGCATTTTTCTGATGCTGGCTATGAGTATCTCCTGGGTTCAGTTTTGTTTTCTTTGGGAGTGAGTGATTCCGACAGTTTTGCAGCCAAAGGCTGAAAAAGCGAGAAAGAATTGGTACTGTTGGTGAGGAGAGTGAAATATTAGCGGCACAATTTAAAGAGCACCTTTCCCACATCCTCCC
Source organism: Neoceratodus forsteri (assembly GCA_016271365.2). NCBI lineage: Eukaryota > Metazoa > Chordata > Ceratodontiformes > Ceratodontidae > Neoceratodus > Neoceratodus forsteri. The sequence continues at coordinate 1,631,690,667 of CM057453.1, forward strand.
TACCTCATGCATAAAATCTATCTGGGTGCAAAACGTTTCACTGTGTGTTCCGTTTTCTGGTATCACAATCTTTCTTGCACATTTTCAAAACTAAAAAACAGCTTTCCTGGTGTTTTCTTGCAGCTCACAGTGCTGGTAATGTCCCGCTCTGCCTAGTAAGTAAGTAAATACAATTTTATTTAAAGACGCCCATTCCCGGAGGCTCTAGGGCTGTACAGTAAATTAGCATATATTCAAAATGCATCAACAAAATAACATAATATAGTTATACATATAATTTTATAAAATATTGCATATTGCAAAATATAAATTGCAGCAAATAATCAGCTATACTTACTCTAATTAAAACCTGTGCTGCTGTACTGTGTGACGCCATTATATGGGGCACTCTACACCTTCCCCACCTGTCTGGCTGTTTTGCATTCTCCGCTCATTCTTCACAGTAATGCTGCTACTGACTGTACTCTTGATTATCTTCCCTGGTAGTCTAGCGCCCCCATCCCTCATGTCCCCACATATAATTTTATGACATCCCTGGTAGTCTAGCAGACCCCCACCCCAATCTCTGATGTCCTCCCAAACCATTTCTGTAACGTTTTCTGGTGGTCTTGGACCCCACCCCAGCAGGCAGTGCCCCACCATCGCTCCCCGTCCATCCCTGAGCCGGGCGAAAGCACAGCCTCTCCACTACGGCTGGCCGCTGACTGAGCTCTCAATGAATGTGTACTATATACAGTACACACTCCTTGAAAGACAGCTCACTCTGAGCTGTCAGTGAGTGAGTACTGTATACAGTACGCACTCACTGAGTGCTCAGTCGGCCGCCAGTCGTGGTAGAGAGAGGAGGGCTGTGCTGGTCACCGGCTTGGGGATGGGACAGGGGGGAGTGGGATGGTGCGGCACTGCCTGCCGGGGTGGAGAAGTGGGGATCCTCTAGACCACCAGGGAATGTTACAGAAATGGTTTTAGGGGACACTGGGGATCAGAGAGGTGGGTCTGCTACACTACCGGGGATGATATAAATACTGTATCTGGGGGACCTAGGGAATCAGAGGGGGCACCAGACCACTAGGGAAGATAAATGAAAATTACATACTCACTGTAATTCTTGATCTTCCTAAGTATCTTCACCATTCTTCACTATTGTGTCCAAGCCGGAGGACTGGACTCTCACGGAAGCATGTTTCTTTAAGAATTTTGGAGTTGGGGGAGTCGATGTCGGAGACGGTGCCACCCACAAGGCAGACATATTACATGGTGCTCGAGGAGTGGCCCTTGACCGCCGCCGCCCCACTCCCATCTCCTCAGCTCTGTCTGTCAGGAGAGGAAGAGACAAGATAGGGCAAGGGAAAGACGGGCAATAAAACCCAAGAGATAGGTAGGGAAGGGAGGAATAGCTAAAGATAAAAAGGCTGACTAAAAGAAAGATTAGAGTTGGTATGAGGGACTTAGATAGGGCAGGAATGGCCAGAGCACTGGGCAGCCCTAGAGATAAAGAGAGAGAGAGAGAGAGAGAGAGATGGTCAGGCCTTCACCTGCCCCTGCCCTAAGACTGAGATTCTTCTAGAGAAGGTAGAAGTGCCAAAATGTCAAGCGCTCCTATTGGTTCAATACTGGGGCCCAAAGAGGAGAGCAGCATCTTTTAAGAGAATCAAAGAAAATATGGGTTTGTGTCCTCCCAGGACTGAGCTAAGGCAGGCAGGGGGAGATGGTGCCTGCATGGTAGCAATTTCTCTCTCTTTTTTTTTTTAAGAGATTCAGGGCCCAAGGTAGGCAAGACGGAGCAGGAGAAGGAGGCAAGGGCATTTGAGGTGGGGGGGAGAGCAAAGGGATCACAGGACAAGGTAAGCTCCCTGCTGTTAGACCTCAAGAGTAACAACTCTTTTCCCTCCTTTTTTTTTTCAAATTACCTCAAGAGGAGAGGCATAAAGGTGTAAGTCGGAAAGACAGTAGGGGATAGAATTACAGGAGGAACCTTCTGTAGAGTATGCCTGCCTGTCTGATCTTCTGAAGAAAAACCCTCCTGGGAGAAAAGGCTGACCCAGGAGGAGGGACAAGAAGAAAGGGGAAGAGAATGCCTCCATTCCATCTTCCTGCTCTCCCTCCTAAGTCCCCCTTCTGGTTTTTTTTGTTTGTTTGTTTTTTACCCAGCTTAAGAGATGGGAAGGGTTTGCCAAGGTGAATCATCCCCGCCTAAAATCTGAACCCTTGTAAAACTAAAAGAGGGGAAGAAGAGGGTGAAGGAAGGAAGTTCAGGGAGGAGGCGCTGCCCAGTGCCAGGCCATGGGGGATGGAGGGTGGGATGTTGTGATGAATGAAGATACTTGGGAAGATAAAGAATTATGGTGAGTATGTAATTTTCATATTTTACCCAAGTCAATCTTCACCATTCATCACAAGTGGGTCAGAGTGCCGAGCTGGCAAACCCTGAGGGAAATAGATCCCTTGGCTTCCTGTGGCAGAAACACAGGAGGTGGAGGCCCCTTACAGGTCTGGCGAAGCCCAAGAACAGTCAGGGACAGGCAGAGGCTCCCAACTCCTGAGAGATGGAAGATGCCCCTGTACCTCACACCTTGCCCTGTGAGAGAAGAAATTATCCCCCTGGAAAGGTGAGGTTGGCACCCTGCGCTGGGCCAAGGGTGACAACTGTGACAGCTGAAACCACGCCATCTGCCTTATGCAGACCAAGGTTCCCACCAGCCTGGAGGCCAATTAGCATTGCATGTCGCTCTAGAAAGGTGTCTTGCTAGCTCCAAGCCCCATGTGGAAAGGCTAGTGGCTTGCCGTGTTTCCTCACAGTAGGCATAGAAGCTAGGAGTTGACCTAGCAACATGCAGAGGTGCCTGGTGTAGGTTACCTGGTGAGCTTGATGAGTTGCAATACAAAGGAGAAGGCGCACCACTGCAAACACACTTCTTCCCCAGCGGTCAAACTCAGCCGAGTCAGACTCTGGGGGGCGGTCGTGCTGAGGGCAACGATGCCCAGAAGGGGTATCCAGGAGCTCTGCTCCCAAAGAGGAGTTAGACATGGCACTTGGAGACCCCACAAGAGCACAATATCTGCACGTGCAGTCCCTAGGGGCAGGAGCTAAGGCAGCAGGATGCTGCCAGACACCAATTGAAGCCTCTATGAACAGCCAGGGCCAGAGAGATATGACCAGATAGTCAGCACTATATTTCCCCAGGAATGCCAGTGTCATACAAGCAGGGTTGTGTCTTGCAAAATGGGAGATGTGCAGACCCTCCCACATCTCTGCAAGGAAGTGCTGATATGAGGTAAAGTCAGCATCAGCAGAGTAATGGAGAGGAATCCTCTTCCTCAGTGGAGGAAGTGGAAGACTTGGAAAAGCTGGGTTCAGTGGAGGTGGTGCAGGGGTTTGAGGTCTAAAGATGTCCTCGCTATTGCCCTCAGGTACCTAGGGAATGCAGCCGCTGACCCTGAACTCATCCCAGGTCAGGGGCCCCATCAGACCAAGTAGACCTGAAGGATGGGAAGGGGTAGGCAGAGGAGGAGGGTGAACCACAGAAGGTCCCTGCAAGGGCTGCGAGACCACGCAGGGGACCCGTCCTGAAGGGGGGGATTGTCTATCTCACCACTGCAGAGCGCCCAACAGTAGTGGGTGAACAGAGTGATGCCATTGGGGAAGCCCCAGGTGAGAACGGAGCCACACAGTGCCCATCAGTGGCTCCTGTCCCCAACAACCGCAGGATCCCCTCCTAAGAGGAGGGGAAAGCAAGGAAGAGTCAGCACTATGGCTCGCCCCCAAGCCCCTAGATGCTCCATGGATGGACCATGGTGCCGATCCCGACCTGCCAACCCCTGCCCCACTAGAAAGGGACCTGCCCCTCAGAAGAGGCCTAGAAGAAGAATCCAGACTATCAGAAGAGGGAGAAGTCAGGGACTTCCGGTTCCGCCACGGATAACTAAGCAGCGCGATTGACAAGCTCCCTCCTGGAAATATAGATTAAAGTACCCCGAACAAAGCTAAAAACCCCGCCTCAGCAACTAAAAATGTCTAAAGAAGCTCAGAAGAAGGACAGGGTGGCACTCAAAAACACCTGCTCCAAAGTGAAGAGAAGTCGAGGGATCAACTCTTGATCGTGGAGCTGTAGCCGCAGCCGATCCCCAGTAGTACCAGGGCTCGCACGATACCAAAGGCGTAAACGGACCTCTTGTCCAGAAACAGATTTTAAACAATTCTAAGAGAAATACAAGGGTTGAGGGCAGAAACCAAACGGGACTTACAAAACCTATCTCGACAAATATAAAAAATTGAAAGTCGGGTGATGGAAGTAGAGGACCGAGTCCCGAACATGGAGGATGCCACGGCCTACCTGAACCAAGCAGTTGGGGCCTTTATGTAACAAACACAGATATTACAGGCTAAAACCGTGGATCTAGAGAGTAGATCACATAGAAATAACTTAAGGCTATATGGGTTAGCTGAGGGGGCTGAGACAGCACCGATGGCTGCATTCCTTGAAAATTTGCTCCGAGATGTATTAGATCTACCACCATCCTACGAGTTAGTGATTGAGTGGGCCCATCGCTCACTGGTTCAGAAGCCCCAAGATCCCAAAGCACGTCTGAGGTCCATCGTGTTTATGGTGGGCAGTTATAAAACAAAAGAGGACTTACTCAGGAGAGCATGGTCTAAAAAAAGACATAACATACCTTTCCTCTAAACTCACGATGGATCAGGATTACCCCCCCCCCAAGATCCAGCAAGCAGGGCAGCAGTTTGCCCCAATCCTCAGGTGTCTGAAAAAAAATGGAATTCGTTTTCAGACACCTTCCCCAGCCAAATTAAGGATCTTTTGGGATGAAGGGCCAGTGGTATACTTGTCCCCCGCTAAAGCCCTGGAAGCGATGAGGCAAAAGAAGATCCACCTATCAGCTACAGAGATGGAACGGCTCTCGAAGAAATAGCTCCAAACACCACCTTGGGCCCTGGAGATTGTTACATGACAAGATCCTCCTCCCCTGCAGCTTATTAAGGAAGCCTGCGAGAAGTTACAGAGCATTGCGTACATGGCTGGGAGGAACACAGCTAGATACAGACCAATGTCGGAGGGCTGAGGAGCGTCAGGACTGCTTCTCGGATGCTCATAAACGTGCTCCTGGTCTAAAGTCTTCTGGGACTTCCGTGACGTCACCATCGAGTATGGAAGCATAGAGAGTTAGCTCCCACACCCTGTAGATTATTTCTCCCCAGACCTAGCATTTCGTGTAATATAGTTAATCTGAACATCATACCATGTCGGGAGAAGAAATAGAGGACACACTCGAACTGAGAGATCCCTACATCAGCCGGATGCATCCAGATATATGAAGAGGCCTTCAGACAGTCGCAGTGTCTCTCCCGCAAGCAGCGTGGCGGGCGACCCAGAACAAGACCCGTATACCGATAAGGAGCTAGAGAATTTATCAAGATCCCGATTCAAACGCCTCCAGTGAGATCAAGGCTTGCAGAAAATAAGAAAGAGTTCATGCTTTTACAAAATCGCCTGTCAGAAGTGGAAGGGAGATTGGACCGGACAGAGGAGGCAGCTGGAGAGATCGCTGGAGAGACGCACCGACTACATGTGGCTGTTGATTTCCTGGTGGAACAGCAAGAACTGATGCAAGAAAAGCTTACTGACTTAGAGGCCAGATCACGCAGGGATAACTTAAGAATTTATGGCCTCCCAGAAGGGTCTGAGACTGGGAAAATGGAGGATTTTATCACTGACCTACTGAAAGATGTCCTTGCTCTCCCTCCTGCATTTAATTTCAAGATAGAAAGAGCTCATAGAGCCCTGGTCAGAAAACCCAATGACCCTTCAGCTAGACCACGATCCGTGGTTCTGAAATTATCCAGCTATAGAGACAAAGAGCAAATTCTCAGAGCAGCATGGGCCTTAAAAAATGTATCATATAACTCATCCAGGCTATTCTTTGATAATGACTATCCCTCTGACATTTTAAGAAAGAGAATGGCATTTGCTCCTATTCTGAAACTGTTACGGAAAAATCTGTTAAATTTCAGGCGCCTACCCAGCAGCTTCGGGTCTTCTGGGACTCAGGCATCTGCACTTATTCTTCTCCGGAGGAAATTGCCCCGGAACTAAAGAAACGAGGATGGGGTTTCCAGACGAACGGTCCGGTGCAGCAGCAAAAACGTCCCCCCCGCTTTACCTGGCAGGATCGCGCGGACATTCGCAGGGATACAAGCAAGAAAAGAAGAAGATTTTGCTCTCTGCAAGAACTTAAGCAATTTATTGGATCCAGACCCTCCCGAGAAGATGCTTTGGAAGTGGATCCCCCTTCAGCGGATACTTGAGTGTAGTTTGCTCCATCTGGCATTCACAATCCTCTAATGAGTCTGCACCTCCCTGATGGCATCTTCTGCTATTAGCCACTGTAAAACAGACCAAGGACTTTTATTTGTTTCCTTTCTTTTCAGGACCTCTGGTTTAATTTCATAACAGACAACCCTGGGACTACGTGTTGTAGTTTGGACAGCAGGTGGTCCTCCTATTAATTTAATATGCTTCTGGAGCCTGGCAATTAATAAGAGGTGGCAATAATAAATATTTTATGGTGCAGGTATTGGGTGCTGCTGAATACCTTGTTACTCCCTATGCAGCCGAGCCCGACTACGCCCAGTAGGGCTATGCCTTCAGGCTGCCCTTCTAATAGGGCTCCTGACGGCTTTCCTTGATGGAAATTCGTCTCCTTTTCTCAGTCCCGAGGTGTTTAGGGGCTGGAGAGGTCTGACTCTTTACAGGGTCACATTTTCTCTCAGGGGGCCCTCATGGTCCCTTTTGTTGGGAGGGGCAATTTTTTTACCCTCCACTGTTGGAAGTACAACTGTAAATAGGTTAACTATTTTTGGGTCTTTTTTAACTAAATTTTATTTTATTTTCTATTCTATGCACATGCTACTAGATGTTTGGGAGTTTAAACGCCTCACAAGGTCTTTAATACTCTCAATCCTATTTGCTATGTTGGTATTAAATCCTGCACAGGGTCACAGTGGTGAAAAACTATTTTCCTGGATTGATAGTAGGGGTCCTTTTAAACTAGCCCACGATAGTGGTGGTAAACTTCAACCGTGGCTTGCAATTATGAGGCACTATGACAAATAAGGCCCCCTTAATTAAGGTTTGCTCACATAATGTCAACGGCCTGAACAACCCTGTGCTGATGGCACAGTTTGTAGTTTGCATTTTTCTGATGCTGGCTATGAGTATCTCCTGGGTTCAGTTTTGTTTTCTTTGGGAGTGAGTGATTCCGACAGTTTTGCAGCCAAAGGCTGAAAAAGCGAGAAAGAATTGGTACTGTTGGTGAGGAGAGTGAAATATTAGCGGCACAATTTAAAGAGCACCTTTCCCACATCCTCCCTACCTCATGCATAAAATCTATCTGGGTGCAAAACGTTTCACTGTGTGTTCCGTTTTCTGGTATCACAATCTTTCTTGCACATTTTCAAAACTAAAAAACAGCTTTCCTGGTGTTTTCTTGCAGCTCACAGTGCTGGTAATGTCCCGCTCTGCCTAGTAAGTAAGTAAATACAATTTTATTTAAAGACGCCCATTCCCGGAGGCTCTGGGCGCTGTACAGTAAATTAGCATATATTCAAAATGCATCAACAAAATAACATAATATAGTTATACATATAATTTTATAAAAATATTGCATATTGCAAAATATAAATTGCAGCAAATAATCAGCTATACTTACTCTAATTAAAACCTAGTGCTGCTGTACTGTGTGACGCCATTATATGGGGCACTCTACACCTTCCCCACCTGTCTGGCTGTTTTGCATTCTCCGCTCATTCTTCACAGTAATGCTGCTTACTGACTGTACTCTTGATTATCTTCCCTGGTAGTCTAGCGCCCCCCGCCATCCCTCATGTCCCCCACATATAATTTTATGACATCCCTGGTAGTCTAGCAGACCCCCCACCTCCAATCTCTGATGTCCTCCCAAACCATTTCTGTAACATTTTCTGGTGGTCTAGTGGACCCCCACCCCAGCAGGCAGTGCCCCACCACCGCCTCTGGCCCCATCCCTGAGCCGGGCGAAAGCACAGCCTCTCCACTACGGCTGGTCATTGACTGAGCTCTCAATGAATGTGTACTATATACAGTACACACTCCTGAAAGACAGCTCACTTGAGCTGTCAGTGAGTGAGCACAGATACAGTACGCACTCACTGAGTGCTCAGTCGGCCGCCAGTCGTGGTAGAGAGGAGGGCTGTGCTGGCCACCGCTTGTGATGGACAGGGGGTGGGATGGTGCGCACTGCCTGCCGGGTGGAGAAGTGGGATCCTCAGACCACCAGGAATGTTACAGAAATGGTTTTAGGGACACTGGGGATCAGAGAGGTGGGTCTGCTACACTACCGGGGATGATATAAATACTGTATCTGGGGACCTAGGGAATCAGAGGGGCACCAGACCACTAGGGAAGATAAATGAAAATTACATACTCACTGTAATTCTTGATCTTCCTAAGTATCTTCACCATTCTTCACTATTGTGTCCAAGCCGGAGGACTGGACTCTCACGGAAGCATGTTTCTTTAAGAATTTTGGAGTTGGGGGAGTCGATGTCGGAGACGGTGCCACCCACAAGGCAGACATATTACATGGTGCTCGAGGAGTGGCCCTTGACCGCCGCCGCCCCACTCCCATCTCCTCAGCTCTGTCTGTCAGGAGAGGAAGAGACAAGATAGGGCAAGGGAAAGACGGGCAATAAAACCCAAGAGATAGGTAGGGAAGGGAGGAATAGCTAAAGATAAAAAGGCTGACTAAAAGAAAGATTAGAGTTGGTATGAGGGACTTAGATAGGGCAGGAATGGCCAGAGCACTGGGCAGCCCTAGAGATAAAGAGAGAGAGAGAGAGAGAGATGGTCAGGCCTTCACCTGCCCCTGCCCTAAGACTGAGATTCTTCTAGAGAAGGTAGAAGTGCAAAATGTCAAGCGCTCCTATTGGTTCAATACTGGGGCCCAAAGAGGAGAGCAGCATCTTTTAAGAGAATCAAAGAAAATATGGGTTTGTGTCCTCCCAGGACTGAGCTAAGGCAGGCAGGGGGAGATGGTGCCTGCATGGTAGCAATTCTCTCTCTTTTTTTTTTAAGAGATTCAGGGCCCAAGGTAGGCAAGACTGAGCAGGAGAAGGAGGCAAGGGCATTTGAGGTGGGGGGGAGAGCAAAGGGATCACAGGACAAGGTAAGCTCCCTGCTGTTAGACCTCAAGAGTAACAACTCTTTTCCCTCCTTTTTTTTTTCAAATTACCTCAAGAGGAGAGGCATAAAGGTGTAAGTCGGAAAGACAGTAGGGGATAGAATTACAGGAGGAACCTTCTGTAGAGTATGCCTGCCTGTCTGATCTTCTGAAGAAAAACCCTCCTGGGAGAAAAGGCTGACCCAGGAGGAGGGACAAGAAGAAAGGGGAAGAGAATGCCTCCATTCCACCTTCCTGCTCTCCCTCCTAAGTCCCCCTTCTGGTTTTTTTTGTTTGTTTGTTTTTTACCCAGCTTAAGAGATGGGAAGGGTTTGCCAAGGTGAATCATCCCCGCCTAAAATCTGAACCCTTGTAAAACTAAAAGAGGGGAAGAAGAGGGTGAAGGAAGGAAGTTCAGGGAGGAGGCGCTGCCCAGTGCCAGGCCATGGGGGATGGAGGGTGGGATGTTGTGATGAATGAAGATACTTGGGAAGATAAAGAATTATGGTGAGTATGTAATTTTCATATTTTACCCAAGTCAATCTTCACCATTCATCACAAGTGGGTCAGAGTGCCGAGCTGGCAAACCCTGAGGGAAATAGATCCCTTGGCTTCCTGTGGGAGAAACACAGGAGGTGGAGGCCCTTACAGGTCTGGCGGCCCAAGAACAGTCAGGGACAGGCAGAGGCTCCCAACCCTGAGAGATGGAAGATGCCCCTGTACCTCACACCTTGCCCTGTGAGAGAAGAAATTATCCCCCTGGAAAGGTGAGGTTGGCACCCTGCGCTGGGCCAAGGGTGACAACTGTGACAGCTGAAACCACGCCATCTGCCTTATGCAGACCAAGGTTCCCACCAGCCTGGAGGCCAATTAGCATTGCATGTCGCTCTAGAAAGGTGTCTTGCTAGCTCCAAGCCCCATGTGGAAAGGCTAGTGGCTTGCCGTGTTTCCTCACAGTAGGCATAGAAGCTAGGAGTTGACCTAGCAACATGCAGAGGTGCCTGGTGTAGGTTACCTGGTGAGCTTGATGAGTTGCAATACAAAGGAGAAGGCGCACCACTGCAAACACACTTCTTCCCCAGCGGTCAAACTCAGCCGAGTCAGACTCTGGGGGGCGGTCGTGCTGAGGGCAACGATGCCCAGAAGGGGTATCCAGGAGCTCTGCTCCCAAAGAGGAGTTAGACATGGCACTTGGAGACCCCACAAGAGCACAATATCTGCACGTGCAGTCCCTAGGGGCAGGAGCTAAGGCAGCAGGATGCTGCCAGACACCAATTGAAGCCTCTATGAACAGCCAGGGCCAGAGAGATATGACCAGATAGTCAGCACTATATTTCCCCAGGAATGCCAGTGTCATACAAGCAGGGTTGTGTCTTGCAAAATGGGAGATGTGCAGACCCTCCCACATCTCTGCAAGGAAGTGCTGATATGAGGTAAAGTCAGCATCAGCAGAGTAATGGAGAGAGGAATCCTCTTCCTCAGTGGAGGAAGTGGAAGACTTGGAAAAGCTGGGTTCAGTGGGAGGTGGTGCAGGGGTTTGAGGTCTAAAGATGTCCTCGTTTCTTGCCCTCAGGTACCTAGGGAATGCAGCCGCTGACCCCCTGAACTCATCCCAGGTCAGGGGCCCCATCAGACCAAGTAGACCTGAAGGATGGGAAGGGGTAGGCAGAGGAGGGAGGGTGAACCACAGAAGGTCCCCGGCAAGGGCTGCGAGACCACGCAGGGGACCCGTCCTGAAGGGGGGGATTGTCTATCTCACCCACTGCAGAGCGCCCAACAGTAGTGGGGTGAACAGAGTGATGCCATTGGGGGGAAGCCCCAGGTGAGAACGGAGCCACACAGTGCCCATCAGTGGCTCCTGTCCCCAACAACCGCAGGATCCCCTCCTAAGAGGAGGGGAAAGCAAGGAAGAGTCAGCACTATGGCTCGCCCCCAAGCCCCTAGATGCTCCATGGATGGACCATGGTGCCGATCCCGACCTGCCAACCCCTGCCCCACTAGAAAGGGACCTGCCCCTCAGAAGAGGCCTAGAAGAAGAATCCAGACTATCAGAAGAGGGAGAAGTCAGGGACTTCCGGTTCCGCCACGGATAACTAAGCAGCGCGATTGACAAGCTCCCTCCTGGAAATATAGATTAAAGTACCCCGAACAAAGCTAAAAACCCCGCTCAGCAACTAAAAATGTCTAAAGAAGCTCGTAAGAAGGACAGGGGTGGCACTCCAAAAAAAACACCTGCTCCAAAGTGAAGAGAAGTCGAGGGATCAACTCTTGATCGTGGGAGCTGTAGCCGCAGCCGATCCCCGAGTAGTACCAGGGGCTCGGTACGATACCAAAGGCGAAACGGACCTCTTGTCCAGAAACAGATTTTAAACAATTCTAAGAGAAATACAAGGGTTGAGGGCAGAAACCAAACGGGACTTACAAAACCTATCTCGACAAATATAAAAAATTGAAAGTCGGGTGATGGAAGTAGAGGACCGAGTCCCGAACATGGAGGATGCCACGGCCTACCTGAACCAAGCAGTTGGGGCCTTTATGTAACAAACACAGATATTACAGGCTAAAACCGTGGATCTAGAGAGTAGATCACATAGAAATAACTTAAGGCTATATGGGTTAGCTGAGGGGCTGAGACAGCACCGATGGCTGCATTCCTTGAAAATTTGCTCGAGATGTATTAGATCTACCACCATCCTACGAAAGTTAGTGATTGAGTGGGCCCATCGCTCACTGGTTCAGAAGCCCCAAGATCCCAAAGCACGCCTGAGGTCCATCGTGTTTATGGTGGGCAGTTATAAACAAAAGAGGACTTACTCAGGAGAGCATGGTCTAAAAAGACATAACATACCTTTCCTCTAAACTCACGATGGATCAGGATTACCCCCAAGATCCAGCAAGCAGGGCAGCAGTTTGCTCTCATCCTCAGGTGTCTGAAAAAATGGAATTCGTTTTCAGACACCTTCCCCAGCCAAATTAAGGATCTTTTGGGATGAAGGGCCAGTGGTATACTTGTCCCCCGCTAAAGCCCTGGAAGCGATGAGGCAAAAGAAGATCCACCTATCAGCTACAGAGATGGAACGGCTCTCGAAGAAATAGCTCCAAACACCACCTTGGGCCCTGGAGATTGTTACATGACAAGATCCTCCTCCCCTGCAGCTTATTAAGGAAGCCTGCGAGAAGTTACAGAGCATTGCGTACATGGCTGGGAGGAACACAGCTAGATACAGACCAATGTCGGAGGGCTGAGGAGCGTTAGCGGACTGCTTCTCGGATGCTCATAAACGTGCTCCTGGTCTAAAGTCTTCTGGGACTTCCGGTGACGTCACCATCGAGTATGGAAGCATAGAGAGTTAGCTCCCATACACCCTGCAGATTATTTCTCCCCAGACCTAGCATTTCGTGTAATATAGTTAATCTGAACATCATACCATGTCGGGGAGAAGAAATAGAGGACACACTCGAACTGAGAGATCCCTACATCAGCCGGATGCATCCAGATATACGAAGAGGCCTTCAGACAGTCGCAGTGTCTCTCCCGCAAGCAGCATGGCGGGCGACCCAGAACAAGACCCGGATACCGATAAGGAGCTAGAGAATTTATCAAGATCCCGATTCGAAACGCTCCTTAGTGAGATCAAGGCGTTTCCTGCAGAAAATAAGAAAGAGTTCATGCTTTTACAAAATCGCCTGTCAGAAGTGGAAGGGAGATTGGACCGGACAGAGGAGGCAGCTGGAGAGATCGCTGGAGAGACGCACCGACTACATGTGGCTGTTGATTTCCTGGTGGAACAGCAAGAACTGATGCAAGAAAAGCTTACTGACTTAGAGGCCAGATCAGAGGATAACTTAAGAATTTATGGCCTCCCAGAAGGGTCTGAGACTGGGAAAATGGAGGATTTTATCACTGACCTACTGAAAGATGTCCTTGCTCTCCCTCCTGCATTTAATTTCAAGATAGAAAGAGCTCATAGAGCCCTGGTCAGAAAACCCAATGACCCTTCAGCTAGACCACATCCGTGGTTCTGAAATTATCCAGCTATAGAGACAAAGAGCAAATTCTCAGAGCAGCATGGGCCTTAAAAAATGTATCATATAACTCATCCAGGCTATTCTTTGATAATGACTATCCCTCTGACATTTTAAGAAAGAGAATGGCATTTGCTCCTATTCTGAAACTGTTACGGGAAAAATCTGTTAAATTTCAGACGCCCTACCCAGCGAAGCTTCGGGTCTTCTGGGACTCAGGCATCTGCACTTATTCTTCTCCGGAGGAAATTGCCCCGGAACTAAAGAAACGAGGATGGGGTTTCCAGACGAACGGTCCGGTGCAGCAGCAAAAACGTCCCCCCCCCGCTTTACCTGGCAGGATCGCGCGGACATTCGCAGGGATACAAGCAAGAAAAGAAGAAGATTTTGCTCTCTGCAAGAACTTAAGCAATTTATTGGATCCAGACCCTCCCGAGAAGATGCTTTGAAGTGGATCCCTTCAGCGGATACTTGAGTGTAGTTTGCTCCATCTGGCATTCACAATCCTCTAATGAGTCTGCACCTCCCCTGATGGCATCTTCTGCTATTAGCCACTGTAAAACAGATCAAGGACTTTTATTTGTTTCCCTTTCTTTTCAGGACCTCTGGTTTAATTTCATAACAGACAACCTTGGGACTACGTATTGTAGTTTGGACAGCAGGTGGTCCTCCTATTAATTTAATATGCTTCTGGAGCCTGGCAATTAATAAGAGAGTGGCAATAATAAATATTTTATGGTGCAGGTATTGGGTGCTGCTGAATACCTTGTTACTCCTATGCAGCGAGCCCGACTACGCCCAGTAGGGCTATGCCTTCAGGCTGCCCTTCTAATAGGGCTCCTGACGGCTTTCCTTGATGGAAATTCGTCTCCTTTTCTCAGTCCCGAGGTGTTTAGGGGCTGGAGAGGTCTGACTCTTTACAGGGTCACATTTTCTCTCAGGGGGCCCTCATGGTCCCTTTTGTTGGGAGGGGCAATTTTTTTACCCTCCACTGTTGGAAGTACAACTGTAAATAGGTTAACTATTTTTGGGTCTTTTAACTAAATTTTATTTTATTTTCTATTCTATGCACATGCTACTAGATGTTTGGGAGTTTAAACGCCTCACAAGGTCTTTAATACTCTCAATCCTATTTGCTATGTTGGTATTAAATCCTGCACAGGGTCACAGTGGTGAAAAACTATTTTCCTGGATTGATAGTAGGGGTCCTTTAAACTAGCTCACGATAGTGGTGGTAAACTTCAACCGTGGCTTGCAATTATGAGGCACTATGACAAATAAGGCCCCTTAATTAAGGTTTGCTCACATAATGTCAACGGCCTGAACAACCCTGTTAAAAGATATAAGGTGATATCCTCTCTTAAAGGTTAAAGCCTTCCTTCCTTTTACTACAAGAAACACATTTAAGCAGAGTAGAGCATCAGAAGCTACCAAATTTGGGTTTGCTTTAGTCATAGCTCTCGTGTATGGTAAAGGCAAGAGGAGAGGTACTGCCATTTTGGTCTCTAAGGATATCCCCTTTCAGTTAACATCCTCCTACACAGACCCTGAAGGTCGCCTTGCCATTGTAGTGGGTAAGCTGAATAACCAGGAGCTTACTTTAGCCTCTTTATATGTCCCCAGGAGAAAGCCCTGAAGTTAGAAAGCAACTTTTTTCAGAGGATTCTGGATAAGGCCAGGGAGTTTTGGTACTGGGAGGATCATAACCTCACATCCTCCCCTTAGATACCTCAGCCAGAAGACCTTTTAAGAAGTCACCCGCCCATCGGTTGGTGCAGAGATACCTTTCAGAGGCACATTGGGTAGACGTCTGGAGGAACTTTCACCCGAACAGACGGGAGTATACGCATTATTCAGCCCCACATAAGGTGTATACTCGCATCGATTGTATTCATGTCTCAAAAGAGTATTTACATAAAATGCAGAGTTGTACTCATACCCCAACGGTCCTCTCAGACCATTCCATTATATGCTTTGGAATAAAGAAAGGATAAATACTCTCTGGAAATTTAACAATTTCCTACTCAATAAAAAAGATTTTGTTGAGTTCGTGAAACACAAAATAAAGCAGATCTTGAAGGACAACTAGAATCAGGACATTAAGAAAGGAATAATCTGGGACACCCTTAAGGCGATTCTGAGAGGGGAAATAATTAAATATGTTGCTCACCATAAAAAGCAACAACAGATTTATCTAGATAAACTACAAACACAGCTGCAAAATCTCCTCTCTCTACATGCAGCTGACGATGGAGGGGTTTACCCCTTAATATTAGCTACTAAACAACAGATTCAGGGGATTCTTGATATACGTACTGAGCAGGTCTTGCAGTCACTCAAACAGAAATACTACGAGGGGGGCCCTAGAGCCACTCGCCTATTAGCGCATAGACTTAGACAACATAAAGCCAGATCTAATATAAACCAAATAAGAGACCCTGTCTCAAAGAAACTTGTCTTGTCCCCCCTCTGCAATCGAACAGGCCTTTTGTAAACACTATAGCCACCTTTACGGATCTGAACAAACATCTACCCCTCAGACGATTAAAGCTTTTCTGGAGCCACTTGATTTACCAAAGATATCTCAATCCCACCAAATTCTCCTGGAAAGCCCAATTACTAAGGTAGAACTAGAACAGGCAATTGCAGCCCTCAAGGCTAATAAGAGCCCTGGCCCTGATGGCTACACTGGGGAGTTTTACAAGGCTTTTAGAGCTGAATTACTTCCCACCCTACTAGAAACTTGTATGGCCATACAAACAGGGGATCCCACCCCAGACTCCTGGAGATATGCATACATATCTAGCATTTGAAGCCCGGTAAAGATAAAACCTCCTGTACCTCCTACAGACCCATCTCGGTCCTCAATCTTGATTATAAGATTTTTGCTTCAATATTGGCCAAAAGATTTCAAACTTTTTTACCCAAATTAATAAATCTGGACCAAACTGGGTTTGTCCCAGGCCGTCAATCCCAAGATAATATCAAAAGAACCTTACACCTAATGCAGAAGGTGAAGTCAGCGGGCACCAGTTTTCTCCTGCTTTCTCTTGACGCCGAGAAGGCGTTTGATCGAGTCGAGTGGCCTTATCTGTGGGAGGTACTTAGGAAGGTGGGAATCCCCTCAGTTAATTGTTAACGTCCTGGTAACTTTGTACTCCCAGCCCAGGGCTTACATTCGCACTAATGGGTCCTTCTCTTACCCAATCACCCTTTCTAGAGGTACTAGACAAGGGTGCCCCCTTTTCCCATTACTATTCGCATTATATCTTGAACCTCTAGCTCAGTCCTTGAGACAGATGCCTGAAATTACTGGATAGAGGACCACACCAGAAACATAAATTAGCCCTATATGCGGACGATCTCCTGGTGTACCTTACAGATCCTGAGTCCGCCCTCCCTCACCTCTGGGCCATCCTGAAAAGGTTCGGAGATATCTCAGGATATAGAATTAATGAAACCAAAACTGAAGTTTTGTCATACAACTTTGTTCCCCATGAAAATTTGAAACAAACATTCAACTTTAGATGGCACCTGGATAATATTAAATACCTAGGGGTTCACCTGTGTCCTCCTGGGGATGACCTGTTTAAGTTGAACTATACCCCTTTCTTGCTTAGGGCCTCCCTTGATCTTGAGAGTTGGCGGATCCTTCCCTTATCACTCAGTCAACGTATAGAATCTATCAGAATGGTACTCCTCCTCATTTTTATACCTAACTCAAACCCTTCCGATACATATCCCAGATACCTTTTTCAGATCCCTACAGAAAAGAATCTCAGCATTTATCTGGGCAAATCATAAACCCCGGATTAAGCTGGCAACCCTTCAACTCCCTAGGCGGGCAGGTGGCTTATCCTCCCAAATTTCAAAGTATATTATCAGGCATGCCAACTCGGATTCTTGTATTGGCTGGATGGGTCCTATGTGGCTCGATGGAAAGAAGTGGAA
Source organism: Neoceratodus forsteri (assembly GCA_016271365.2). Classification (NCBI taxonomy): domain Eukaryota; kingdom Metazoa; phylum Chordata; order Ceratodontiformes; family Ceratodontidae; genus Neoceratodus; species Neoceratodus forsteri. The sequence continues at coordinate 1,631,707,857 of CM057453.1, forward strand.
CTGCAGGAGTGGAGGCCCAGATTTATTCGATATCTTATTATCTTTCCCTCCCAGGCTTAAGACAAAATCTATATCTAACCCCCACACTCAGGTAATACTTAATTACTGGCAAAAATTCTAGCAACTAAAACCTTTAACCTTGAGACCTGCCCTATTCTTCTTCCATATTTGGATGCCTTTCTACCCGGCAAGATGGATGGGGGATTTCTTGGGTGGCTCAGGAAGGGCCTACACTTAGTATATCATTTCTCCCCAGGAGGCAGGATTTTATCTTTTACAGAGTTAACTCAAAACTATAATATTGTTCACAATGATAGATTTAGATATTTCCAGATCAGGAATTTCATAAACACATTGGGAAAACTACCCTGGGAAGATACCCCCCTCCCAGTTTACTGCTATATCTGATTGCCACGGTGGAAGGGAAGGCAATTCCTTCCCACTTAATATCTGTTTTGTACAAGGCCCTCTCTATGATCCAGATCCACTCGTTGGAAGTAGTGAGGCTGGCTTGGGAGAGAGACCTGGTAATAAAATTACCTCCTATGGAGTGAGATAGATACCTAAGGAATATGTATAAAGGGGTGAGTTCGGGGAATTGGAAAGATTTTGCATGGAAACTTGGGGTTAGATTTTTCTTGGCTCCTGTGAGAATCCAGAAATCCCTAACACAACATGGGGCTGACTGTTGGAGGCAATGTGGTTGCTCAACTGCCAATCTGGGTCACATTCTCTGGTCTTGTCCTATCCTGCAGCCCTTTCTTCTACAACTCGAGAGGGCACTACAGCAGATGTTATATCCAGATTTACATTTAAATGTCCAAGTCTTCCTATTTGGCCTCCTCCTCCAGAGATATCTGATGTCTATACAAAAAATTCTAAATTTGTCTCTTCTAGCAGCAAAAGCCATCACCAAGAAATGGTCTTCTCCTCTCCCTCCTCTTTGAGGCATGGCATCATCTGATGATAGATTTATATAAATTGGAGAAACTTACGGCCTTGATTAACAGGACGCAGCAGAAATTTGACGCCCTTTGGAGGAGATGGGTTTTATATATTATGCCTTTAAGACCAGACTTTGTACCCTAACTCGGGTTGGTAGAGATAATATCCCCTTCTGGATTCTCGTCTTTCAGGATTACCTGCCTTTTTCTATAACCCATTGTGATATGAACTACTGTAGACCCACAGCTTTTTACTATAATTTGAAAATGTATATATTTTACTCTGATATATGTGCATCTCAATTCTATTCTGTTCCCCTGTGTATTCCCCCCTCCTTCTCTTGTAAATATCTTGACCTTCTTTCTGTATGAATTATTTTTTCTTTATAAAACTCAATAAAGATTGAAAGTTTAAAGTCTTCTCTCCTGGTAAGGCGCATGACTGTCTTGCGAATATATGAACTGAGTAATAATTCGGCTTAAAGCATCATGTTTCACAAGAAGAGCCCATAGCGAATTCAAGGTGTCACTTCCCTGACTTCAGATTTAAACAGCTGTGACTATACTAAGTTTGCTTGGCTTGGTCCCCTTTGCAGTGTTTTAAGTCGGCTAAATTTCTAAGATAGAGGGGTGCATGTTCTTGAAATGTATCTTACAGAATATAAAGGGGTCCTAAAGAAAATTGATTCCTTTCTCTATTATTTATTAGGAACACAAGAGTAGAAAATGAAACTGACTGGAAATAAAGTAAGGGATTATTGTATCACCTGGGGGAGGGAGGGGTAAAATCACGTGCTGAAAGTAGAGTTCTGCTTGGTGAGTGACTCTAAAACAGAAAGGTCCTTGGATTTGAGGTCTTTCTCTGAGGAGAGTCTGTAGTAACAGACACATATCTCCTCACATCTGTCACCTATTTGAGGTGCAGACAAAGAGGTCCATAGTACTGAGACCCCCAGCCTTGGAGGTTCTAGTTGGATTTCAATAAACTACAAAGTTTATAAGGGTTTTTTTTTTTTTTTGCTATTTTATACTCTTGATAACCAGTTGTTCTTAAAAATGTTACAATGGTTAGTGTTTTGAATTAACATTTCTCTACGAAAGTTTACACTAGTTTTATCTAACATTAATGTGTATGTATGGAAACTCTGTTGGGACAACTTCGATCGCTGTGGGAATATAGCCAGCAAAATAAAAGTGGTATCACTACCCAAACTTGTTCAAGTTCAGGATAGATGCTTTGAGACTGAAAATGGCTGAGCCATCTACTATTTGTTCATTCAATGTAAATGGCTTGACCAACCCAGTAAAACGAAGCAAAGTGTTAGCTTTCTTAAGAAAATCAAACTTGGATTTCATACTATTACAGGAGACTCATCTCTCTCCCTCTGAACACCAGAAATTAGGGAAAATGGGATTTAAATATGCATTCAGTGCATCATATGGGAAAGGTGGAAGGTGGGGAGTATCTATTTTGGTACTACAGAGGACTCAGTTTGAGCCTTTAGACAACCTGGTAGATAAACAGGGTAGGTTTGTTTTCCTAAAAGGTCATCACCAGGAAAAATTTATAATGCTACCCTCCATATATGTTCCACCAAGTTCTGATTTCCCTGTCTACCGGACAATTATTCTTAAATTACAGGAGTGGGCGGAGGGACAGATAATAATAGGTGGAGATTTTAACACACTAATGAATCCCCAACTTGATACTTCATCACTAATAAAACATAAAGAAAAGGGGACTTCCAAGAAGTTTTCTAAATTAATGGGGGAACTAGGATATGCTGATGTCTGGCGTTATCTACATGGAGGACAGAGAAATTATACTTATTACTCCCCACCCCATAAATCAATTTCTAGACTAGATTATTTTTTTCTCCCAAAAGAGACTATTGGGGAAGTAAGTGACAGCTGGATGGGAGACATGTCCCTTTCAGACCATGCCCCCATTTTTAAAAAAATTGCCCTAGGGAACTTCAGAAAACGAACCTTCTGGAGAATGAATCTATCTCTACTACAAGACCAAGAGGTTAAAAGACAGATTGTGGAGGAGATACAGAGGGCAATAACAGACAACGACCAACCAGACACAGCCACTGCCCTGCTGTGGGATACAACCAAAGCTATCCTTAGGGGAAGGTTGATTTCCATAGCGGCTCATAAAAAAAAGCAAAGGGAGGAAAATAAGGTTTCCCTTCAGGAAGAGATAAAGTCTTTAGAGACACATCTGAAAGAAGCATTTTGTACCCGAACTTATAAAAAATTGACTCTCTGTAAGAAACAGCTGAATGAAATCCTCGATTATCAGGTTGAGCAAAAACTACTTTTCATAAACAAAAATTCTATGGGGGGGTCCTAGAGCCTTACGACTATTAGCAGCCCGCCTACGTACACAGAGAACTAGGGCCCACATCTCCGCCATATTGCACCCATGAACTCAGGAACTCTCTCGAAAAACCCTAGATATAGTAGAAGCATTCAAAACCTATTATGAGAAATTATATTCCCCCACCCAACCGGCGGATCAAAGCGTCCTAGACCAGTACCTGACAGGCCTAACCCTACCAAAAGTCTCCAAACAAGCTGGACACTAGTTAATAAAGCCTATCTCCACCACCGAATTAAATACTGAAATATCCCATTTGAAATCCTGCAAATGTCCAGGATCAGATGGATATCCGGGGGGAGTTTTATAAACACCTTAGGCCCCAAGTGACACCAATTCTACAAAGGGTGTATAATGAGACACTAACAGCGGAAGGTAAACCACCAACTTCTTGGTCCCAGGCAATAATTTCTGTTATCCCTAAAACAGGTAAAAACCCTGCTATTTGTTCGTCGTATCGTCCCATCTCAATATTAAATACAGACTATAAAATCTTTATGTCTATCATATCCTGCAGACTCCAACAAACTGTCCCTCAACTGATATACCTAGATCAAGCAGGATTTATCCCAGGCCGACAGGCACAAGACAATCTGAGAAGAACGACCTATATAATAGCCCATCTATCCCATACTCAACAACCAGCAGTCCTTCTCAGCTTAGACGCTGAGAAGGCATTTGATAAAGTATCCTGGCATTTTCTCCAAAAAGTTTTAGCCAAATTTGAATTTCCGGACCAATTTTCTTAGCTTAATAATGAAAATATATGAATCTCTGCAAGGCTATATAAGAGCTAATGGTCACAACTCTTCACATTTTATATTAGGAAGAGGAACCAGGCAGGGCTGCCCCTTGTCCCCCCTTCTTTTTGCCCTCTACCTTGAGCCCCTGGCACAGGGCATCAGAGAAGACCCTGACATGCAAGGAATTTATTTAGTAGGATCACAACAAAAATTAGCCTTATATGCGGATGATGTCCTTCTTTATCTCTCAGATCCCGAGAAAATGATCCCTAGCCTTTTCTGACACTTACAGATGTTCTCGGAGCTGTCAGGTTACATGTTAAATACCAATAAAACAGAGGTTTTGAAATGTAACTTTCAACCCTCATCGGACTTATGGTCAAAATATCAGATGAGATGGGATCTCCCTGCAATGAAATACCTCGGAGTTAAACTAGCAACTAATTCAGCAAGGCTATTTTAATTAAATTATACACCCTTGGTAAAACAATTAAATATGGATATTCAAAAGTGGTCCCTTCTCCCCCCTCCCACTGTATGCCAGAATTCAGGCAATAAAAATGAATCTTCTCCCCAGATTTTTATTTCTTTTCCAATGTGTTCCTTGTTCTGTTTCTGTAAAGCAACTAGGAAATTGGCAAAGAATGTGCTTCAGATACATTTGGTTAAATAAGAGACCCAGAGTGCAGAAACAAACTGCATACTTACTGAAGGTGGAGGGGGTGTTGGGAGTACCCAGCCTTGCAGGATACTGGATAGCGGCCCAACAAAGAATAACTTTGTTGTTACAGCATCCCCGATACAAAGTCAGATGGAAAGATATAGATTTAGCTGTGACCCTAAGCCCTTCCCTCCAGGCTCAGTGCTTTATGCTTAATACCCAGAAGATACAAACAGAGTTGCCCTACTCGGGAACAGAAGTGGCTCTGAATGGAACCAGGTTGGGTTTAGTAAAGGGGGCAACTAAGAAGTTGAACCAAGAAGGCGCCCAGGGTTTGGAACTCTCTTCCATCAAGCACTCGCTCCTCTCCCTCCCACCAGAGCTTTAAAGCCTCCCTCTGGGGCTTTCTCAAAATGGCCTCCACCTGTCTCTGCACTAGACAAACCCTCTCAGCCTGTGACGCCCCAACAAACTGAGATGCTACCTAAACAATATGACTTGGGTAGAGTGCATTCTGCGCTTATACACCTCCTGTACTCACAGTTTACTAGAAAAATAGACCACTTAGGCCCACCTGCCCAACAGGGTGAGCATTATTACTGTGCACTCCCTTATCTTGCTCTGGGCCCACTCTATCCCAATGTTACTCCTCTTTGCCTACCTGCAAGCCTTACAACATTGCTGACTGGAACGATGAAACCACACTGTACTTCCTACTGCCTGCAATGTAAATCCCTGCTGGTACTGTTTCTTGTACTGTCCCTGTGTGCTAATTCTCTTTAATGTAATCCTTCACTTGTTTTTGCCTGATGTTCATGTATGTACCTTGTAATCTCCCTGGTCGCACCTGAAAATTGTTCATGTATGTACCTTGTAATCTCCCGGGTCGCACCTGAAAATAGGCACTTGGCTGTCTATTGTGCTTACCCGGTTAACAAAAGCAAATAAATAAATAAATAAGAAATACCTTTGGAAATGTCAGAGGTGGTCCACGGTGAGAGAAAGAAATCCTGCGGTACGGGACGCATGGTACAAACGACAAGAAAATGCAGGATGTGCAACCCCTTGGCAGTCGATGAGAGGAGAAGGGATTATCTCGTTCGAGGAAGCTCAAACCAAATTTGGGTGGACTCAAGGCGATCTCCTTCATTGTTACCAGATTAGAGATTACATAAATGAACAGCTCAACTTGTCAACGGGGTGGGGGTTGGGATAGCCCACCCAACAACTTTTGAGGCAGTATGGAATTCAGAAAATGGAGAAAAGGCAATCTCTCTTTTGTACAAACAATACTTCAGGGATTTGAATTATTCAACAAATTATATAAAAGTAAAATGGGGAGAAGACTTACAGGGGACAATAACCACAGAGGGTTGGAATACTATATGGAGGAATACCTGGCAAACAACTTCAGCACCAGTCTGGCATGAATTTGCCTGGAAGCTGAGAGCCAGGTTTTTTAGAGTTCCAGTGCAAATGGCAAAATGGGGAACCAGGACTAATAGTAAATTTTGGAGAAATTGTGGGAAACTAAGAGCTACACAAGCGCATGTATTTTGGACATGCCCAGTACTGACACAATTTTGGCAAGAAATAATACAAATAATACGGCAACTGTTTAACCTCACTTCAGCATTGGGAGCAGAACAGTTGATACTAGGTATTCCTCCTCCGGAAATTAAGGGGAAGGAAGGGAAATATCTATGGAATACTTTAGGAGTAGTGGCCTGTAAGGCTATCACAAAAAGATGGCTGACACCTAACCCCCCTGCTATACAAGATTGGAAAACACAGGTATCATCTGTTAAACAAAATGAGAGAATCACTTTTTCTACTAAACAACAACCCCCTATATATAAATAGATGGACGAGATGGGAATTATTGGAAGGTACCTGAGTAAAGAGGAGAACTTCAAAATAGACATCTCCCCCATATATATACACCATTATTCGAGTCAGGTCCATATACCTACCCCATATATACACCCATTATTCAAGTCAGGTCCATATACCTAGATAATAGAGAGATGAGACCCAGGAAATAAGTGGAAACCACAAATTGTTGTTAGAAGTGAAGGTCTGAAATAAGTTGATAAAGAGTTCGAGTTCAGAGGAGGAATGATACAGAATAGGGGAGTTAAAGCTGTAAATGGATAGTAAGGAAACTGGAGATTTTAGAAATAGAATAAACGCCCCACTCCAATGATAATGGAAAAGGAGTCTGGGAAGACTGTGATAGGGGTTGAAATTGAAAGGAAAGTAGAACTAACGCTGAAACAAGGCTATCTTACCTGTCATGGTTTCTCCTAGATATAATGATTGTAAAGATAAAGAATATAATCTACTTGCACTGGCTTAAGACTACTAATCCTACAGTTTAAGTTGGTAAAGAGGTATGGAATTTCCAAAAACTGTAAAAGAATGATTTTATAATGTGATTCCTATGCATGTTTGACTTCAATCTGCCGAATAAAATAAACTTGAAATTTAAAAAAAAAAGGAAAGGGAGAAATCAGAGCCGCAGAGGAGACAACCCTAGACTCCTTCCTGGTACCACCCCAACACCTGAGCCCACCTCCACACCCAAAGAAGTGACGGAAGCAGACCCGGCACCAGAGTCAGTGCCGACTCTCAAATTGGTATCAAGCCCAGTGCCGAATCAAAAAAGGTGTGAAGGCATACACAAAGACAGTCCCTGGCACCAGAAACGGCACCGGAGAACTCGGGGAGGCAGCACCAAGGGGACAGCTTGCAGGCTCCAAACCCACTGAAGGCCTCAGGTTGACCCAGGAAGTATCCAGGGGCCCCTCAGAGCCGGATAACCAGTTGGGATCATCTCGATACTCACTGTCCAAGGTGGAGGACAAGACCAGGGAGATCTCCAAGCTAGCCTCCCTCAGGATCTTAGGTCCTCCGGCACCAAGATCGGCGTCTGAGGGGAGCCAGGGTGCATGGTCGGCAATGTCTCACTCACTGGCACCGGGGGCAGCGCTGGGAACAGAGGTGGCACCACAGCAAGACACTGAGGAGACCAGCGGAGCAGGCTCAGCGTATGGCTGGGGCACCACACCAGTGGTCGTCCAAGCTTCCAAGGAGACGCCGGACTGTGAGGGGTGCGCAGCCACTCCCCTCCCAGAGAACTGCCCCACTAACCCCTCACTAAGACCCCTTGTTCCAGCAAAATGAGAAACAGAGTGGGTCTTCTCTCTACCAGTCTGTATAGAACCAGGGAGTGGCTTGGGGGGAGCCCAGAGTCCTTGTTTCGGTGTCCAGAGTACGATGCCACTCACCAACGTTTTTTTGGGGGGGTCTCTCCCCAACCTCACTGAGCAGATAACAAGGGTGCAGTAATCCATTAAAAAACAGGCATTGCACTCGTCCATAGCATGGCGGGGACCCAAACAGGAAAAACAGTGGTCGTGTTGGTCAGAAATGGTCATGGAGTTGCCACAGGGGTGCTGATGCATGGGGGCTACTCCTGCTTTTTTTAAAAACTTTTTCGTTCTGAACCCAATATTACCACTGATGGACAGGAAAATAACAAACAGGAGAAAGACTTGATGCCGCACTCAGAAAACTATGAAAAAATAAAGAAAAGGCAAAGAATCGGTGCTGTGAATAGTGCCAAGACTTACAGCATCAACTAAAAGTATGGCATCAAGTAGGACAAAAAACAACGACGAACAGAGTTGACGTAGTTGCTGTGAACTCTCTCACTGAGATCCTTCCTCGACGGTAAAACAGAACTGAGGAGATGGGGGCAGTGTCGTTATGGGCCAGTCCGCAAGTGCTATGTAATACGCTCACTGGTGGTAGATGGTTCTCGACGTCAGTTCCCCTGACTCCAAAATTCTTAAGGAAACATGCCCCCATGACAGTCCAGTCCTCTGGCCTAGACCAAGTCATGATGAATGGTGAAGATTAACTTGGGTAAGATCAACCTAATTCTGTAGGACATCAGGGATTGTGGGGATGGGTGCACTAGACTACCAGGGATAATATAAAACTATTTCTGGGGGACATCGTGGGGGGCCACTAGACTACCAGGGAAGATAATCAAGAGTACAATTAGTAAGCAGCATTACTTTGAAGAACAGGCAGAGAACGCGATACAGCCAGACAGGCAGGGAAGCTGCAGAGCGCTCCATAAAATGGTGTCACCGGAGCACTCCTGGGGCATGTAAACACACAGAAAGTCTGCCAGTAGAGACACAAGCACGGTACAACTAAAAAGACGAACCACTCAGAAGCAAGAGCAAGTTTTGCAAAATCAAGTCATACACTTTGCTTTGGACAACACTACACATCATATGGTGGGTTTTAGTGGGGGACTTTGACGATCAGGAAAGGTGCTCTTTTAAGGTATAAAATGAATGTTTATGGGTACTACACTTATATAGATACCAATTATGTTGTGGGGACTAATACCAAAATTCAGAAAAAGTGCAAACATTTTTTTCTTTTTTTTAAACTGTCATGAGAGTTTTCATGTCAATATTTAAAAAGTGTATCAATATACTTTATCATTATGGAAAAAGTACATCAATCAATAACATTTATTTTGCAAAAAAAAATTTGGTTGTGATGTAAATATATATATTAGAGGTTGGCAAGACACAGCAGGCTCGATTCTGGCTCAAGCTTAGTGCCTGGCTCGGCTCTGCTCAACCTCTATAAGCAACTGAGAGCCAAGGTCAACCCAAGCCAATTAAGGTCCAAGTAAGCATTTTTTTCAGCCAGAGCAGTTAGTGTAGTGTAGAACAGCTACGCATTTACTGTAACAGTAGATCTTCGAGAGAATCTCTTTCATCAAGCTACACCTTTGGAACTTATAGCCGCCAGGTACTAGGATCACACAGAAACTTTTGCAAGCAGTCAGCCAGGGGCCATGCACGACGATGTCAGGCATCAGCATATAGATAAACATGGGCAGCCCCCTCCTCTCCTCAGTTCCCCACTGGAGATCATGCTCAGAGGACCTCCCTCTAGGGAACCAGGAGAGAACCCAGCACTCCACACACACCAGGCAAGACAGAGGGATGGAAAATGTAGCAATGGAGACAGCAGCGCAAGAATCCTTTGTTGCAGACCCCCCTAAAAAAAGGGGAAGTAGGGTAGGATGGCATGGCCCAATGAAAGATCCTCTCAAAGATCTACTATTATGGTAAGTATGTAACTGCTCCATCTTCTTCAAGAATATCTCTTTCATCAGGCCACAACATTGGAACGAGTACCAAGCAGTACCAAAAGCTAACAGTCTGGGTGGCTAGAACCTATAGGCTTATGAAAGTAGGCCTTGTAATACAGTTAGGCCTAACCCAGCTTGTCTACAGGAGACAATGTCCAGACTGTAGTGTTTTAGTGAAGGTGCGGACAGTATTCCAGGTAGCAGCTGTACAGATCTCTGCAGCAGAAAAATTCCGGAAGCAAGCAACGGAGGTGGCCGGGCCTCTGGTGGCATGACCATGAATCATACCAGGAAGTTCCTTCCTGTAACAAAATGTAATACAGTTCGCTAACCATTGGGACAAGCACTGTTTAGAAACTGGGGTGCCTTCTTTCCCAGGGGTGAACCAAATAAAAAGCTATGAGGACTTTCTGCAGTCCTTTGTACAGTGTGTACAGTACCCGAGTATTCAATGCACATGGAAGGTATGGAGCAATACTTCCCCTGGATTGGCATGCTCTGGATAATACACTGGTAGGTGAATGGTTTGATTTAAGTAAACTCGGACACCATCTTTGGGAGAAACTTTGGATTAACATGTAAAGACACCCAGTCTTTGTGAAAAACCAAATAAGGAGCCTCACACATTAGGGAATGCAGCTCTGAAATCCTTTGAGCAGGAGTGATTGCAACTAAAAATAATGCTTTCCAAGAAAGAAAGCGTAAGCCAGAAGTCACGGCTGGCTCAAAAGGAGCCAAAGTCAATTTTTCTAAAGCAGAATTCAAGTTCCAAGTTGGGAATGGATTGCAAATAGAAGGCTTTATGTGTAAAATGCCTCTCAGAACGTACTGGCTACCCTAGCTAGATTCTGATGTTTGTTTCTTTAATTCATGGCCAGAAATAACTTTTCTGGGAACCCCAAAATCCTGGGTGCCCAGCTTAGCAAGAGGAGCTGTTGGCCCTCATTCTCTGTATGAGAACAGCAGGATTTTCTTGAGTTCTACAGCCACAGCTCAAACTTGTGCTGTGGGCTGCTCTGAGAGCAGTGAGATGCCATTTCCCAGGTGTCTAGTGGTGCTCCCCACCCTCTGATCACTATCCCCTTATGTATGTTTCCCTGGTGTCTAGTGGCACCCCTCCCACCCTCTGTTCACCGTCCCCTTATGTATGTTATGTTTCCCTGGTGTTTAGTGGCACCCCTCCCACCCTCTGGTCACCGTCCCCTTATGTATGTTATGTTTCCCTGGTGTCTAGTGGTGCTCTCCACCCTCTGATCACCATCCCCTTATGTATGTTATGTTTCCCTGGTGTTTAGTGGTGCTCTCTCCCACCCTCTGATCACCGTCCTCTTATGTATGTTATGTTTCCCCTGGTGTCTAGTGGTGCTCCCCTCACCCTCTGATCACCGTCCCCTTATGTATGTTATGTTTCTCAGGTGTCTAGTGGCACCCCCCACCCTCCGATCACCATCTCCTTATGTATGTTGTGTTTTCCCTGGTGTCTAGTGGTGCTCCCCCCCCAACCTCCGATCACCGTCCCCTTATGTATGTTATGTTTCCCTTGTGTCTAGTGGCACTTCTCACCCTCTTTTCACCGTCCCCTTATGTATGTTATGTTTCCCAGGTGTCTAGTGGTGCTCCCCCACCCTCCAATCACTGTCTCCTTATGTATGTTATGTTTCCCTGGTGTCTAGTGGTGCCCCCCCCACCCTCTGATCACCGTCCCCTTATGTATGTTATGTTTCCCTGGTGTCTAGTGGCCCCCCACCCTCCAATCGCCATCTCCTTATGTACATTGTTTCCCTGGTGTCTACTGGCATCCCGCCACCCTCTGATCACTGTCCCCTTATGTATGTTATGTTTACCTGGTGTCTAGTGGCACCCCCTATCTCCGATCACCATCTCCTTATGTACGTTGTTTCCCTGGTGTATAGTGGCACCACCACCCTCTGAACACCATCCCCTTATGAATGTTATGTTTCCCTGGTGTCTAGTGGCACCCCCTACCTCTGATCACCATCTCCTTATGTATGTTGTTTTCCTGGTATCTAGTGGCATCCCTCCACCCTCTGATCACCATCCCCTTATGTATGCTATGTTTCCCTGGTGTCTAGTGGCATCCTTCCACACTCTGATCACTGTCTCCTTATGTATGTTATGCTTCCCTGGTATCTAGTGGCATCCCCCCACCCTCTGATCACCATCCCCTTATGTATGTTGTGTTTCTCTGGTGTCTAGTGGCACTCCCACCCTCTGATCATCATCCCCTTATGTATGTTATTTTTCCAAGGTGTCTAGTGGCATCCCTCCACCCCCTGATCACCATTCCCTTATATATGTTATGTTCCCAGGTGTCTAGTGGCACCCCCACCCTCTGATCACCGTCCCCTTATGTATGTTATTTTTCTCAGGTGTCTAGTGGCATCCCTCCACCCCCTGATCACCATCCCCTTATGTATGTTATGTTTCCCAGGTGTCTAGTGGCACCCCTCCACCCTCTGATCACCGTCCCCTTATGTATGTTATTTTTCTCAGGTGTCTAGTGGCACCCCCCACCCTCTCATCACCATCCCCTTATGTATGTTATTTTCCCCAGGTGCCTAGTGGCATCCCTCCACCCTCTGATCACCATCCTCTTATGTATGTTATGTTTCCCAGGTGTCTAGTTGCATCTTTCCACCCTCTGGTCACCATCCCCTTATGTACGTTGTTTCCCTGGTGACTAGTGGCACCCTCCACCCTCTGAGCACCGTCCCGTATGTATGTTATGTTTCCCAGGTGTCTAGTGGCACCCCCCCACCCTCTGATCACTGTCCTCTTATGTATGTTATGTTTCCCAGGTGTCTAGTTGCATCCCTCCACCCTCTGAACGCCATCCCCTTATGTATGTTGTTTCCCTGGTGTCTAGTGGCACCCGCCACCCTCTGATCACTGTCTCCTTATGTATGTTATGTTTCCCAGGTGTCTAGTGGCACCCCCCCACCCTCTGATCACCGTCCCCTTATGTATGTTATATTTCCTGGTGTCTAGTGGTGCTTCCCCCCACCCTCTGATCACCGTCCCCTTATGTATGTTATGTTTCCCTGGTGTTTAGTTGCATCCCTCCACCCTCTGAACGCCATCCCCTTATGTATGTTGTTTCCCTGGTGTTTAGTGGTGCTCCCTCCCACCCACTGATCACCGTCCTCTTATGTATGTTATGTTTCCCTGGTGTCTAGTGGTGCTCCCCCCACCCTCTGATCAACGTCCCCTTATGTATGTTATGTTTCCCTGGTGTCTAGTGGTGCTCCCTCCCATCCTCTGATCACCGTCCTCTTATGTATGTTATGTTTCCCTGGTGTCTAGTGGTGCTCCCCCCAACCTCTGATCACCGTCCCCTTACATATGTTGTGTTTTCCTGGTGTCTAGTGGTGCTCCCCCACCCTCTGATCATCGTCCCCTTATGTATGATATGTTTCTCTGGTGTCTAGCGGTGCTCCCTACCCTCTGATCACCGTCCCCTTATGTATGTTATGTTTCCCTGGTGTCTAGTGGCACCCCTCCCACCCTCTGATCACCGTCCCCTGATGTATGTTATGTTTTCCTGGTGTCTAGTGGTGCTCCCCCATCCTCCAATCACCGTCTCCTTATGTATGTTATGTTTCCCTTGTGTCTAATGGTGCTCCCCCACCATCCGATCACCGTCCCCTTATGTATGTTATGTTTCCCAGGTGTCTAGTGGCACCTCCCACCCTCCGATCACCATCCCCTTATGTATGTTGTGTTTTCCCTGGTGTCTAGTGGTGCTCCCCCCCACCCTCAGATCACCGTCCCCTTATGTATGTTATGTTTCCCAGGTGTCTAGTTGCATCCCTCCACCCTCTGAACGCCATCCCCTTATGTTTGTTGTTTCCCTGGTGTCTAGTGGCACCCTCCACCCTCTGATCGCCATCCCCTTATGTATGTTATGTTTCCCAGGTGTCTAGTGGCCCCCCTACCCTCCGATCACCATCCCCTTATGTATTTTATTTTTCCAGGTGTCTAGTGACACTCCCACCCTCTGATTGCCATCCCCTTATGTGTTTTATGTTTCCCTGGTGCCTGGTGGTGCCCCCACCCTCCGATCACCATCTCCTTATGTATTTTATGTTTCCCTGGTGTCCAGTGGCACCCCACCCTCTGATTGCCATCTCCTTATGTATGTTGTTTCCCTGGTTCCTAAGGGCAACCCCACCTTCCGATCACCATCCCCGCATTAAAGCGGCCAACGTTAGCTAAATAATGAAAACCATCCCTCGGTGTTTGTTTTTCTAAATCTGTAAGAAAGACAATGGTCTCTTGTCGAACTGTCCCCATCACCCCAACCTCCCACTCAGTACTCAACACTCACCACCGGACACCCTCACTTCACCCCCCACCACACATCCTCACTCGCCTGAACAGGTCCCACAGTGTAGATTCACTCCCCAGTCAAAGACACGTCTTGCTGCTGGATCCTGCGACTGCAATATGAGAAACAAAGGTAAGTGCAGTTCAATGTATTTCAATTGGGGTTTTGGACTCTGATGCATAACTGTCATCTTTGCATATTATCACCCCAAATTTTCAACATCATCTTTTTGGGAGCCCACCTCATGACCAGTGGTGGTAGAATTACACCAATCAGGCCCAAAACGCGATTTCCATGCATTTGGCAAAATCACCTTTTGGGAGGGATTTGAAAATATTTCACTGCCATTGTTCATGAGGTGGTGACATAGGAAGGCTGTGTTGAAAATATGGACTAAAAATATGTCAAAATGGCAACGTTATCAGCATACGTTGAAATTTGTCTACATTTCGCCATAACTTTGGTAATTTTAAATATTATGACCCCAGATTTTCAACATAACAATTTTTTCACATCGCCTCATGTATGTGACAGCTGTTATTTTTCAAATCCTGGCCAAAATGTGTTTTTGCACCTGTGGTGCAGAATGACGTTTCGGTGGTTCGGAATCATATTTCAGTGGGGATTTGAAAATTTTCACTTACCAGGTTTATGAGGTGGGGTAACAAAAAGGCTGCGCTGAAATTCTGGTGTACTGATATGGTAAAATGCCCAGGTTATGACTGAATGTTGCAGTATTTCAACATTCACTCATAACTTTGTTAATTTTTAATATTTTGACTCCAGAATTTCAACCTACCCATTTTTCCACGCCACCTCATAAATGTGACAGGTGTTATTTTTGTAAATCCTGGACGAGATGTCTTCTCGAACTTCTGGTGAAAAATGACATTTTGGCCAATATACTGTAATTGCTACAGTACATGTCATGTTTATAAGGGCAGTCATAAAATGACTGTCTTGAACATTTGGGGGACAAGCTTAAAAAAAAAAAAAAAAGAATGAATGAATGTATGAAGAGTGAATGTGCCAGGCACTGTACTTTCTAAGAAGGCCGGATTCTTCCCATGACACAGGGACAAAAGGCCCTGCACACCTGCACCTGTTCATGTAGGTCACAAAGGGACCTGTGTGAATGAGGAGACAATTCCACTATCTCAAAAAGAAAGGAAATTCTTTGCAAAAAACTTTGTTAATGCACCAGTTAGGGTAATATAACGACACAAAAGTAGGGAAATGTGGTATTACCACCCCCTCCAGGCAGCAAAAGTAAAATATCATTATGGTTTTGGTTTTGGCTGTCCTGAATCTTGGCGAATCAGGCTGGGGTCTTCCTTGGGGACTTCAACCCTAATACTCACCCCATTCCATGAGCAAATAAGATCAGCGATCTGTTTTCTTCAGGCAGGGCCCACAAGTTATTGGCAATATCTGGGGAGACACATTTCTGTATGTTTAAAAACTATACCAGAATGGAGTGAGCGTTAGGGTTGAAAACCCCAAGGAAGACCCCACTCCTGATTCGCCTAGACTCAGGACAACCAAAATCGTAATGATTTTTTCCTTTTGCTGCTTGGGAAATGGGGGTGAGGAGTTAGGGTTGGAAACCCTAATGCTACATTTCCCTATTTTTGTGGCGTTAAATTACCCTAACTTGTGCATTAACAGATTTTTTTTTTTTGCAAAGAATATCAACATGTATAGACATGCAGCAATACAGAAGAACTGTATTAACTGTTCAAATGTTATAGCTTTCAAAATGTAGTTTCAAGCATTGTCAAAATGTCATGTAAGATTATTTTTGGAACTGATTGGAAGATACTAGTGGTTGCTCTGTCTAAGAATAAACACATTCTTTTCTAGTTGATAAATCCACATTTGTTTCAGGGGCGGGGGAGGGGTTGCAGTCTGTGCTACCACACCACCTCCTGGGTGACCCCAGGTTGTGGTGCAGCTGGAGAGCATTGTGAGGGGGAATGTAGCTTGGCTCCAGCATGTGGTCATATGTACACATGCGCATCATGAAGTCCTTGCCAGCAGTGTCCCTGTGGGTAAAACATAAGTGGAAAATGCAAAATGGCTCTAATACACCCCACTGCCCACTGGTCCCCATAACCAACTAACCCCGTGGAGACCATGGTAGACAGTACTCTGGAGGGAGATGCCCTTATCTGAGGAAATACCCTCCGTGGAGACCCCCGAGAATCAGGGACAGAGAAGGGGGCTGGAATACAGCCAAGGACAGCAGGGCAGCATTGGTAATGGGAAAAAGAATGCATTAAAAAAAACAAGCATACATATCACAATTACCAACATGAAAATGCTGCATCCTCCATCCAAGAAAGTGGATGGTGCTATAAGAGTATCATCTTACAGATCGACAGATTTTATTTATACATGGTGCCCTTCCCCAGAGGCCCAGGGCTCCATTACAATAAAATAACATAAAACATAAATACACATCACAACACAACACAATAAATGCTTACATACAATAAGCACTGCGATATTAAACAGATAAACATTATAACAATACCTACTAAAGTATCCATATTGAAACTCAATTAAAAGGCTATAAATAGATGTGCTGGACTGTTAAACGCTTAATCAAGAGTTTGCTGAAAAAGAAAGGTTTAATGCCCTTTCTTAAAAACCTCCACTGAGGGGGCCTCCATCAGGGACCTGGGCAAGGAATTCCAGAACACCATACCTGCCACTTTAAGGCCCGGTCACCGGAAGATTTTAGCCTTGCCCTCGGAACCGTCAGAAGACCCTCCTTGGAGGAATGAAGTGACCGAGCTGGGGTGTATAGATGCAGGAGCTCACTCAGGTAGGCTGGGCCTAGTCCATGCAGGGCTTTATAGGTTATCAAACATCATTTAAATGAAATACGCCACTTTACCGGCAGCCAATGCAGATCACACAGCACCGGAGATATATGGCTAGATCTAGATAAGCCTGTTAGTAGTCGAGCAGCTGCATTCTGCAGTAGCTGCAGGTGTTGTAGCATACCTTTAGTAGCCCCAAGGTATACGGCATTACAATAGTCCAGTAGTACAATAGTCTTGTGCAGTTAGGGCGAGAGGACTGTGAGGCAAAGCTGGGCAGTTCTTCTACCCAGACTGTGTAAGATGATAGTCTTAAAACATAAGAGGCCCATCACACCACACATATTAACATCATCAATCACTCGAGTTAGCTAGTGTGATTTGTATGTTTTATGCTCAATAGTTTTAAATTTAAAAAGGGGAATGTAGTGCTGCTTGATGGCCAAACAAAGTGCTTCCATGCTGGCGACCTTGGTTCAGGAGTAAACTAGGGAGCTGGCACTGGGGCGGCCAGGCAGGGGGAAGCACACTGGCAATGACAACTTGTCCTAGCTGAGGGAAGGGAGGCAGCATGTTCTGGTGCCACAGCACCTCCTGCTGGTTGGCATGGACCTTGCTCTCCCAGTAAAAGAACACTGTCTTTTTGAGGCTCACACCCCAAAACACTCTGTGCATGCCGCCTAGGGATGGAGACAGAAAAAAATGGTGGAAAATCCCCGACCAGCGCAAGATAAAGGCTGCCTTGCACAGGTCCCACTCCACCAATGGGCACCTGCCTCCACCAGATACTGATCTCTAGAGGAAAAGAGGAATGCCAAAGGCCCCGCCATGTAAGTACCTGCAGAATATGGATAGAACATAGAAACATAGAATTTGACAGCAGATAAGGGCCGCTTGGCCCACCTAGTCTGCCCATTTCCTACCTGATGGATAAGCTGCAGATTCTAGTTAATCAACAGCTTGCTTCCTCCTACCCCCGACTAGAATTGTCTTATGCCTGTCCCATGCATTCTTGAATTCTTCCACTGTTCCTGACTCCACAACCTCCTCAGGAAGGCTGTTCCATGCATCCACAACCCTCTCTGTGAAAAAATACTTTCTAACATTACCTCTGAGCTGTCCCCCCTCTATCTTCAAATTGTGCCCACTTGTTCTTGCACATCTCTTCTTCTGAAAGATACTACCCTCTTGTACTTTGTTAATTCCCTTGAAAAGTTTCTATCATGTTCCCCCTCTGCTTCCTTTCCTCAAGGGTATACATATTAAGCTGCTTTAGTCTCTCCTCGTATGTCTTCTGGTGCAGACCCTGCACCATTTTGGTTGCCCTCCTCTAAACAGCCTCCACTCTGTCTATGTCTTTGCGGAGATGGGGTCTCCAGAATTGCACACAGTACTCCAGATGGGGTCTCACTAACTGTGTGTACAGAGTGATAACAACTTCCTGTTTTTTTACTGTTGATGCCTCTCCCTCTGCATCCCAGTATCCCCCCAGCCCTCCTTACTGCCTTTTCACATTGCTTGCCCACCTTTAGGTCATCTGATATAATTACTCCTAGGTCTCTTTCCATTGTTGTTGTTGTTATTAACTCACCCCCCCCCACTGTGTATTCTTCCCCTGAGTTTTTGTTTCCCAGGTGCATTACCTTGCACTTCTTTGCATTGAATCTGAGCAGCCACGTATTTGACCTGTATCAACCCTGTTGCAGATATTTGTGTCATCTGCAAAGAGACATACCTTTCCTTCCAGGTGCTCTCCAATGTCACTTATAAAGACATTAAAGAGGACCAGTCCCAGTACTGAACCCTGCGGTACCCCGCTAGTTACCCTCCTTTCTTCACTGTGAACTCTGTTTACCATTACCATTTGCGTCCTGTTGTCCAGCCAGTTTTTTATCCAGGCTACCACCTTGGGACCCACTCCAAGGCTGGCTAACTTGTATATTAATCTTTTGTGTGAGACTGTGTTAAATGCCTTGCTAAAATCTAGGTAGGCCATGTCAACAGCCCCTTCCTGGTCTACTACTTTGGTCATCCAGTCAAAGAAACCTATTAGGTTTGTCTGACATGACCTTCCTACTGTGAAACCATGCTGCCTTGGGTCCCGTGCCCCACTGGCCTCTAGCTACTTAACAATTCTTTCCTTCAGAAGTGATTCCATCATTTTCCCTTCCACTGAAGTCAAACTAACTGGTCTGTAGTTTCCTGCCTCTGCCCTGCTCTCACTTTTGTGAAGTGGAATCACATTTGCCCTCCTCCAGTCCTCAGGTACCACCTCACCCTCCCATGATTTGTTAAAGAGAGTAGTCAGTGGTGTTACTAGTTCTACCCTTAGTTCTTTTAGAATTCTTGGGTGAACCCCATCAGGCCCCATTGCTTTGTCCACCCTCAGTTTCAAGAGTTCTTTCAAAACCCTTTCTTCTGTGAATGGACTGGTATCGACCCCCTATTCAGAGTTTCTCCCTTGTTTGGTTTAGGTACCTCCCCCTCCTCTTCCGTTGTGAATACTGAGCAGAAATATTCATTCAGTATCCCTGTTTTTCACCGTCACCCTCTTCCCACATTCCCTCCCATTTATTAAGTTTCTGTATCCCTCCCTTGGTCTTTCTTCGCTCCCTAATGTACCTATAAAAGGTTTTATCCCCCTTCTTAACAGAGTTGGCTATCTTTTTCTCAGTTTGTGCCTTTGCTATTCTGACTGCCTTCCCTGCCTCCTTCTGCTTTAAATGATAAAGTACTCTATCCTGCTCCTTCTGTGTTTCCTTATATTTCCTGAATGCTATCCTTTTCTCCTTAACCGTCCCAGCCACCTCTTTTGAGAACCATAGTGGTTTTTTCCTTCATTTTGTTTTGTTGATTTGCTTCACACAAAGGCTTGTTGTTCACGATGGCTGTTTTGATTATTCCCATTGTTCCTCCACCTCCTTTTTGCCCGTTTGCAGTGCTTTTCTGAGGCACTCCTCATTTTCCCCTCCCAAAGTCAGCCTTCCTAAAGTCCAATACTCTTGTTTTTGTATGGCTTGACTCTATGGCTGTGTTAATTGTGAACCACACTGTTTGGTGGTCACTCGTTCCCAGATGGTTACCCACTTCTAAATCTGAGATCCTTTCTCCTTCCCCATTTGAGAGTACCAGGTCTAAGACTGTTCCCTCCCGAGTGGGTTCCAACACTAGCTGTCTGAGGCATGTCCCCTGTAGGGCATCAAGAATGACCCTGCTCTTGGATGTGCCTGCCTGGATATCATGGTGGGGGGGTGCAGACCAGATGCGGCAGGTCTGGGAAGGAGAATAAATACTTAAAAAGGGAGAATATAATGCTCCTCCCCCTGCTTTGAAGCGAAACATTCCCCTTTAACACTGCCACACAGGCAACAGCTGTACACAGGATACCAGGTCCAGCCTCCCCTGATGAAGAACCTGCAAGAGGTTCGAAGCGCTAGGGTATTCATTCAGCAGCTACTTCAGCACTAATAAACATCATTGAGCATTTACTGGGCTACCTGCTTCTTGTGTAAGCACCATTCTCATATTCTACATTGGTTTCTATTTTTGGTTCAGCTGCTATCGTTGTGAGTGCCGGGCAGAGTTTGTTTGGCCTGCAGTTCTGAGTACTGATTGGTTGAAATCACGTGATTTATAAAAGGCAGAAACACTCAGGTGAGCAGAATAAAACTGGTGCATTCTTGAAGGATTACTGTCACTCTATAAAGCCAAATGCTCTCTTCAAAGGGTTGTTGCCAGGGCTCATAGTCTTATAACTTAGAAACATAGACTTTGACAGCAGATAAGGACCGCTTGGCCCACCTAGTCTGCCCATTTCCCTACCTACAGGATAACCTGCAGATCCTAGTTGACCAACAGCTTATTTCTTCCTACCCCCCACAAGAATTGCCTTATGTCTGTCCCATGTATTCTTGAATTCTCCCACAGTTTTAGACCCCACAACATCCTCAGGAAGGCTGTTCCATGCGTCCACCACCCTCTCTGTGAAAAAATACTTCCTCATATTGCCCCTGAACCGTCCCCCCCTCTATCTTCAAATTGTGTCCCCTTGTTCTTACACATCTCTTTTTCTGAAAGATGTCACCCTCTTGGACTTTGTTGATTCCACTGAGGTACTTAAAAGTTTCTATCATGTCCCCCCTCTCCCTCCTTTCCTCAAGGATATACACATTAAGCTCCTTTAGTCTCTCCTTGTATGGCTTCTCTTGCAGACCCTGCACCATTTTAGTTGCCCTCCTCTGGACTGCCTCCATCCTGTCTATGTCCTTGCGGAGATGGGGTCTCCAGAACTGGACGCAGTACTCGAGATGGGGTCTCACCAACTGTCTGTACAGAGGGATAACAACTTTCTGTTTTCTACTGGTGATGCCTCTCCCTGTACATCCCAGTATCCCCCCAGCCATCCTTACTGCCTTCTCACATTGCTTGCCAACCTTAAGGTCATCTGATATGATTACCCCCGGGTCCCTTTCCATTTTGTTGTTGTTACTTCCTCACCCCCCATTGTGTAATCCTCCCCCTGAACTAATGGGGATTCATTAAATCAGCAGTACTAATTTTTTCAAATGGTCCTATTTACAATTCAAATAAATATCAACACTACCATTTCGTTGTCAGTTTTATTTCACTCCTGAAGCAAGAGATGCTTCTGCAGTTTTTACAAGTTCTTTCTCCTTTGCCCAGGCCAGTATCATGAATGTAAGTAGATCAGGGTGATGCTGTGTTGCTAGTTATCACAAACCTGTGCTAGCGACCCACAGATATACCCACATCATGAACATGGCATGCCTCACTGAAGAATGACCTCGCAGAAGAGATTTGTTTCTTTATTATGATCTTTATCATTTCCCTTCTTATCATTCACCTTCACCCGTATCCCCGTTTGGTGACTTCCCCATACCTGGGACCATACCTGCTTTGGTTAAACTAAAATAAAATGCAACCAAATCTTCTACCATTCTTCTGACATGGTGGCCATCCCTTTGTGTTTTTATAAACTTTATTTTTATTAAATTTTGCAAGAAATCTTGCACAAAAAAAAAAAATCATTACCACAAAAGGATAATGGGCCCCCTATTCAAAAGTGGTATGCTGCATCGTGCAAGTGCATGTGCCGCGCAACTAAACTGTGCTGGCATAATAAAATGATGTATTCAGAAGGTGCACCATAAACTGTGATCACGGATCACGCATGTGCGGCTGAATATCCCGAACATGCGTGATCGTGCAGTGGGAGATGCGCAGTGCGGCAGGTGCCCAGAGCCCATTGAGAAGCATACGGAAGTGCGTGATGCAAAGCCACTTGCGTGGTGCCCAGATTTGCAATATTCAGCCAGGATATGCAAATGGCCTCATTGCACAGTCAGTGGCCAAACATCTCATTACTGAAATGTATTCAGGCCATTGCATACCATTGGCATGCACAGACCCAGAATTTCAGGGCAGCACCACCACTCCACAAAGGGCATCAGGAAGTACTGCAGCCTAGTAGGCAGGTGAAAATGCATGGTTGTGTGTGGGTGGGCTGCATTGGCCTGAGTACAGTGCTACATACCACCCAACCCTGTAGCACTCGAATGAATGCTGCAGAACAGTCTCAGTGGTCAGTGTGTAATGGCACCCACACTATGTTGGTCAGAGTGTGACTGAGGGATAACATGAGTGCCGTACCCCATACTGTGGGACAGTTAGGAGGTTTGCTGTGCCACTACCCATGGCCATGTCCGTGCCCTAAGTGGCCAAATGCACAACACTGGCAGGGTCCAGTGTCCTTGGGGCATGCCGCTGCCACTTCCAGGCTGCATGTGGTGACACCCCTGACCTGCACTGCTCACAGTTGTGCACTGTCTACCACCAGTACACCTTAGTGACCCGAACCCAGGGCCCATGTGGCATTGTCACACTGCAGGGATGGCACAGGTGACATTTTTATTTTTATTTTAGTTTTTGGTAAGCAGGTAAAGCCCACTAGGCACAAGTGCCTGTTTTCAGGGGCGACCTGGGAGCACGGGGCGGTTAAGTGACTTGCTCTGAGTCACACAGTATGCAAGTGGAGGTTGTGAGAATCAAACTCAGGTCTGGTCTGCTGGATGTATCAAGCTCGTTCACACCACATGTATGTGGTTCCTGGTGGCATGGGTCTGGCACGGGCATGCAGCGTGCACCTACGGTGTTCCACCATGGGTGTGTGCCACTGGACTGTCCCTGACCAATGCCACGCTGCCACCATTACCACTATGCATCCTGCTCAGCGTTGTTCCAGACACCACCATGGGCACATGCCTCCACCGGGTGGCACTCTGCGGCCACATGGGTGCAGGCCATGACACCTGGTACATGTGCCACATTGTAGCTGTCTGCTCTGCTGGTGTGCTGGGAGGGCACCTGACTAGCATGTGGCAGCTGGGCATCCCCGACCTGGGTGTGGAGAAGGGGTGGCTGACTGGGCAGTGCCGGTGGTGTCAATCACCAGCATGTGGCAGTTGACCGGCGGGCAGGCACAGCATGGCTCTGGCCTTGGGTACTACAGTCCTGGCATGACTGCTATGTGTGGGTGCCTGGAGTACATCCTGGTGCACCTCTGAGGGCTGTCTCAGGGTCGCCTGTCTACAGTTCTACAGCCTGCCTGTGGGTGGCTGACTGATTTAGGCCATCCCCTTTCATACTTCACTTTGCGCGGCACTTTTCTGTGATGCGCAACACATGTGCCACACATTTTGGCTGAATATACAGTTGCACAGCACATTCAGGAGCACACACTTTTTCTGTGCCATACATTATTTTTCGCGCTGATCACGATTCAAATGCGCAACGATCCCTCCTTTCAAATATCGCTTCTGAACATTTTCTGAGATGCACCACGCATCTCCTTTGTATATGTGGGCCACTAACAGCAAATACACATTCCATCCATTCATTTACTAAGGATCTTTGGATACCTTTCTTATGCGATTTCCTAGCTAGAAATACAGAAATTAAAATAATAAAAACACACTGTGTTCACCTTGCATGAAACTTAAGGAATCCTAAGGAGTTAGAGTGTAGATCTGGGATTTCACCACAGGCCTCACTGCCATAATGACTGCTATGGTCTAAACTAGCTCCCTTGGTATAACAAATCTTCCCAAGAAATTTAAAAAAAACCTAAGGAAACCCATCCCATAAATCCCAGATAAGAATACCACTTACACTTATCCTACGTATATTGTTCTATACAAAACCACCTAGAAGAGGGTAATCTTGGGTTAAACTTCAACCTAATAACAATAAGAAGTACAGACAAAACTTGTACAATAAAAGAACTGGTAACACAGAATGAAGAGATATACTGCAGGTTAAAACAATACTATGAGGTTATCATTTCTATAAATCCTCTGCAAAAGTACAATTACGCAAGCGAATGCATGGGGTATAAAGAAGAAAGTCAGCATTGCAGCTATCACACATTTGAGTATCAACATTTTGAGCATTAATTCCCAGATAATAAAGAGAAACATTAATTATAAAGACAGGGCCAAACTCCTCATCACACCCATTGTGAAAGTTGCCCCTCCAAGTTAAATCAGAGGATATCGTAAGGCACCATTTTAAAGTCTATCATGTAGAGGAGTAATTTTAGTGTCAAGGTTGGGGGGACAACGTTACGCTCAAGCAGCCTTGGATTGTGAGTGCTATGCTACCCACAAAAAGTAAATAATCTATCGAAAAATACCATTATTTCTATCAACATACGTTTGAAAGCCAATACATACAGGGAAAACACTGAAGACACTGCAGGAGACCATATGCTGACTGGCATAGCCCACCTCTCACCGCCATGGCCAGCCGCCAAATGGGAAGACATGGAGCATGTGTCCAATGTACAGTACAGGCTGCAAGTCCATCCCCTGTATTGTACAGGGAGGGCGAACTGTGTACTATACAGGGTGCATGGTCCCTGTACAATACACAGGCCGCACTCTCTCTGTACAGTACATGATCCATCTACACTCCCTGTACAATACAGGAGATGCATGCGTGCCATGTAATGTACATTGGACATGTGCTCCATGTGTTCCCATTCGGGTGGCCAACTGAGAAGGTGAGAGGTGGGCTATGCTGGTTGCTGTATGGTCTCCCGCCACACCAGCCCATTAGGTAAGGGTGGGTTGGTCGTCAATTCAACCCATGTTTTAAACCCCCTAGTGCTGTCACTGGCTGCTTGCTCCTCTTTACTGTGTTTAAAGCAGCAGTTACTGCTGCTTTAAACATATTCTGGAAGTAGAAACAGCTACATATAGAAACTCTCAAATACCTCAAGAAATAAACAAAGTCCAAGAGGGGAGCATCTTTCACAAAAAGAGATGTGCAAGAACAAGGTGGCACAATTTGAAGATAGAGGGGGGACGGCTCAGGGGCAACGTGAGGAATTATTTTTTTCAAGGAGAGGGTGGTGGACGCATAGAACTGCCTTCCTGAGGGTGTCATGGGGTCAAAAACAGTGGGGGAATTCAAGAATGCATGGGACAGACATAAGGCAATTATAGTGGTGGGTTAGAGGAAGTAGGCTGTTGGTTAACTAGAATCTGCAGCCTATCCAATAGGTAGGAAAATGGGCAGACTAGGTGGGCCAAGCAGTCCTTATCTGAGTGTCAGAATCTATGTTTCACCTACACTGGGCAGTTTTTTTTGTTTGCAAAACAAAAAATGAAATACCCCCACCTTTCAAATCCTCCAACAGTGTTCACACCACTCCATCCACAGTCCACTCACCTGCAGGGTTTGATTTAATTTGAATTACTTTAACTCTAGTAACATTACACAGAAGAAAACACTGGAGTTGCATGTTAGGCTAACCATATAACTGCCCAGCCCCTCCCCACACCCACCCGCCAGCACAGCACAGCACAGCAGAGCACATCAGCCCCAACCAAAGCAGACATAATCAGATTCAGTCGGCTGTACTAAGCCACTTCGACAACAAAGTTGTCGAAGGACTTGACAGTGACAACAGTTTGCTGACAGTGATCACATTGTCGCGGTAACGATTCGAGGACCGCAACAGCGTGACATAAGATTTAGTGTTTGTGGGGGGCTCTGCCACCGCGACCCCCGGAATTATAGATTCTTAACTCTGGAGGGAGCAGATGTTAGGGGAGAGTGGCAAACACCGGCAGTCGGCATCTCAGAGATTCATTGCGACAATCCATTCAACAATGTGGTTGTCAAATGGGTTGTGCCGCTGTGAGGGGTTCGTTGTAACTGCATCGCTGTTACAACAGTACACTGGCTCAGTCAGAGTCAGGCGGCACACAGGAGAGATTCTAGACTGCACAGCACTGACTGACTACAGACAGTAGACGGGACCAACACAGCACAACAGAGAAGACCACCAATAAACATAATAATTCAAATTAAACACCACCTACTCTTGCCTTCTTTCACACTAGAGCTATGTTAGCTCAAGTTGAGAAGCCAATCGTGCTGTTTTTCTGGGCTGGTGGTCACTGGTAGAGGCATAGAGCCACTGTCCCACTCCTCTCCAGACACACTACACTATAGGAAGAGAGAATGCTTTGCAGACTGCAGCAGGCTTCTTTCCCAGGCACTCCCTAACCCTGATTGGCACCAAATTAAATGGCCAATAGTGTGTGGTCCCTGCCAGCTCAGAACTGCCCTGACTGTGCAGACTGGAATTCCCTTCCACCACCTCCTCTGTTTATTGCAGCAGTTTTGTGCATAGCGTCCCCCCCTGTCATGAGTATTGCTGTTGCTGCCCCTCAATCACTACTCACCTTACTCATGACCCACCGCTGCAGCACCACCAGTAACCAGACTCAGTCCTACCAGCTAGTTGCTGCTTGCAGCCACTGCCTCGTAATCAGTCTGCAGTCCTCTCCTCTCTGTTCCAAACTTTTCCAGCCTCTGTGTCCAGGCACAGTTCCACAGGCTCACTCAGTGCAACCCAACACTCTGACTGACCAACTGGAATTCAGTCACTCACAGCAGGCGGGCCCCACGCTGCTGCACCACTGCCTGACTGACTCCCAAGTCCCACATGAAGCAGGCAACTTGAGGCACTGGGCAAGCAAAGTGGTGTAGGTAGCTCCTGAATGAGGCAGGCAGATGTGGCAGCATTCAGAAAGGCAGACAGGAGGGAAGGGATGCACCAAACATGACAGCACCATGGTCTGGATGCCAGCTCATCTTGACTCCTCGCTCGCTGTTGGCGGCGGTGCATGTTTACACTAATTCCAGGTGTGGTGACTGCAGTCTGTCACTTTCTCCCTTCCTGCCACAACTCAATCCTGCTCCTCCCAGTTCCAGTCAGGCCAGTTTGTGAAACAGTGCCCCCCCCGCTCTGTTTGTCATCCTCACTCACCTGTCTGTCTGTCACTCTCTCGCTACTCTCACCAGTGAAACCCGAACCTCCCACCACAGCAGGCTCCATAGTCCCTCCTAGCTCACAGCAGGCAGCAGCAGCAAAGTAAGGGAATGAATGTTGGGGGTGACAAATGTCATCACCCAAATTGTTGGGGGGGACTTGTGCCCCCCATTCACCCCTATAATTACTCCCCTGCTATCATGCAACAGTAACTGTATACTGAAATACCTCAACCAGGTGCACAATATTAAAAAGTTGTATTACTCAGTGGTGGGGTCTCCTTTGGGATTATCAACCCTAATGCCCACCCCCCACCCCACTGGCCATAGCCTCATGTCCAAAGCACAAGGTACAGCTCCAAGCCAGTGCCTCACAGTGATACACTGCCCAATGGCAGAGAAGTATGGCTCGCCATGTGATGCCTACAGAATCTGTTGTTGCCTTCTTCACGCAAGGCCCTGCGTGGGGAAAAGGGATCATGTCTGATCTTGTTTGCTCAGGGGAGGAGGTGGCCATTAGGGTTCACAACCCCAAGGAAGACCCCATACCACTGATTCATCAATACTCCAGAGACCCAGAACCCTAATGTTTTTCACTTCCCTACTTTGTGTGCTTTGCATTCTTCAACTCTAATGTCTGCATAAATGTAGTTTTTTTATAATACACACACACACTCGCACTCAAATGGGACTTTACTGCATACAGGTGGTTAGCAGTTACTTCCCTGTGTATCTTTCAGCAATCAGTGCTAACAGTAACAATTCAAATGCCTTGTATAACATAAAAGATGGGTAAGTCTACTATACTCAGAAATAAGCCCATAGAGGGAGCTAGCCAGATCATAAAGCCATTTGCCCTTTGGACTTGTAGTTTCGTGATCTGGTTAGCTGGTGGGCTGTATATTTATTTATTTATTTATTTAAGAGACTTACCAGGAAGGCATACTGAGCAGAGTACTGCTCAATTCCAGATGCGCCCTGGGGTAGGGGGTTACAGAGTGAAGAAAATAAGACATAACAGTACATACATAAGTTGCAGATAACAAACAGTGGTCCAGTAGGATGGGTGCAGTAACTGAGATGCATAACGGTTTGTACAAAATGAAGAGTATTACAGACAGTGATGTAGCAGCATGGTAGAAATATTTCAACAATTACATAGAGTGAACAAAAATTGATTTGAGTACAGTATATCACCCTTACTATCAGGGATGGGATGAATATTTGCTTTGTACCAGAATAGCGGCCTACCCCAACTGTTTATATTTGGTTGAATACCTGACTGAAAACAATCTGAATACCAAATAGACAATTTGCATTTGGAGCAAGCTTCCCACCACCTACATTTGGTCCAAAATATGCCCCACCTTCAAAAAGCTGCTATCTGCTAATTTTGCACAAATTGAAGTTATGAAATTTGAAATGCCAGATGCAATTTTGCATAGTGACTGTCACTACCTCAGTTTGATTTTAAATTATGGCTTAACATGCCTTAATTAAAGAAAATATTGAAATAAAAATGAAAATTATAATGACTACAAGCCTTGTGTCTTCATTCACTAGTCATAACTGTTATTTGACAAATATTGTCATCAGCTGTGAATGAAGTAAAACTGCACACAGGCACAGACCCCCGTAAGCAGGGGGAAGATACAGACACACACACGTTGGTTTGCTGCAGCAATTTTCAAATGAATTTAATTTGCTTAATGTTGCAGAGAAATAGCTTGTGCAAATATTGAGTGAGTTGTGCAAAATCAGCACAAGTGCAAAGACCGTGCTACACACCAGGTTCACTGTTACAGCCTCCTTGCCCTTTCTCTTTTTAAGTTCGCTGTGCACACATGCGCAGTGAACTTCTTGCTGTAAGAGTGGCTTTTTTTTTTTTCATTCAGGTTTTTTCTCCCGAGCCCTGAAATAGGTCACATCATTGCTTCTTAATCACCTGTGTGTTCTGAAAAATAAAATTGTACCTCTCAACCCCCTGCCTTGCAGGTCAGGGACAGGGATTATAAATCAGGGACAACTTAAATGGCAGTATCACCTCAAGAACCCTGCTATATAGTGTAGCTTATTCCAAAAATTTTGAAGGGGAACTAGATTAACACTAAATGTTAGACATTGTTATGTTTGAAATCTCTACTATTCAGTGACAGAAACACCAGTTTTAGGAGTGACCGAAGACCAGTTTTGAGGCAAAATCAGGTACCAACTTTGCATTTTCTCTTTATAGATAAATCCCTAAGACTTGTAGTATAAACATCTGTTTTCAGCAT
Organism: Neoceratodus forsteri; assembly: GCA_016271365.2. NCBI lineage: Eukaryota > Metazoa > Chordata > Ceratodontiformes > Ceratodontidae > Neoceratodus > Neoceratodus forsteri. The sequence goes on from CM057453.1 coordinate 1,631,737,593, forward strand.
GCAACTCAGGGATGGTTGAGAGGTATGAGTGAAAATAAACTGTATTTTATTGCATTATAGGGGAAATTTTATAGGCTCGCTGTCACTTGCTGCCCCTCAGTGTCTCCTTGCTTGCTTTTTCTGCATATATCTTGCTCGACTTATTAGCACAATATGTGAAGCACTGGCCTTTAATACGTTGAGCAAATGACCATAATGTTTAGTACATTTCTGAATTTTAGAAATAGTAAGGTTAAGCAAACTGGGTGTCATGTTTCCAGCCGAGTAAGGTTACAGTACAGTTATAGTTTCCAATTTCTCAAGTCCAGAAATAGGTTCAACACAATGGCAGAACTTAAGTGTAAAATACATAGTGCTTTGTCTGATGTATAGCATTTGAGAGGCATGACTTCCAGACAGGACTTTTCAGAGGTCAGCATCACAACAATTGACTGACTGATGTGATTGAAAAAAAAAAAAGGCCTCTGAACGTGCCTTGCAGGCCTCTCCTTATTGTCAAGAAGACACTGCTAAGCTTTTAAGCCCATAGGCTTGGCTAGTAATGGTTGACCCCCCAACCCACATTTTTATGCTGAAAGCTTTTGAGAATAGAACTGCTGAATTGGTGGTTGGAAGCATACGTTTTTTAAAGTTATGGCAAACCTAGGGTTTGTCTTTCATACACGCACCAAATTAAACTTGAAGTGGGTGTGAGATGTTTCACTGAGTCCTTGTCTGTCCATCTTTAGTGGTTGTTCTGGTAACAAAGTGATGTTAAAGATATGGGACTGTTTGAAAAACATAAGGGATTACCCTGGTCCAGGCCAAAACTTCCTCTCAGTAAAACAAGATCTAAAGCAGATCTCTATGACTGTATGTATGTGTGCTAGTCTAATAATGGCTATTGCATTTTTTTCCTGCACACACTCAGTAACTACTAGTATTTATAGATGAGTTTTCACCAGGAAAGCATGCTGAGGTATAACGTGTTTTCAGGTGTGACTGGAGGAGTGGGAAGGGTTACTCCGGAGTAAAACAAAAAAGGGGATTATACAGCATTAAATACAGTATAATTACAATATGTGCAGGCATAGTGCAGAAAAATAATCTATTTACAGAACAATAATTAAAATAAAAACATTTAAATAGTTATACAGTTGCATTTAACTTGTAAGGATATTGTAAAAGCTAGACACCGACACAGAAAAATCGTCTGGGTGTTGTAAAAATACATTGAGTTTATTATGAAAGTGCTGTATACAACCAAACTATATTCTTCTCTGTTTAATGGTAAGGTTTTGCTTCTCTCACATTTCACAAAAGCTGCAAAATGCACCACAGAGCATCTAAAACCCCAGAGCTTCAAGGGGCTTAGCGGCCCCCAGACCCCCGGCATTTATATAACTATTTCCTCCAGCAAAATCAGCAAATCTCCAGCAAAATTACTCGAATCACCCAGCAAAGCTTCACAGCTCCCTTGAAAAGTATGAGCAGTATTGAAGATGGGCTGTACATGCAGACTGGGACATTTACACTGTATTGTTCAGTGGAGTTCTAACAAAAATTGGATGTTGCACTACTTTTACTTCTTGCACCTTAACTGTTGTGGCCACACATAGCTCCCATCAGCATACAGTCTGCCTCTAAAATTAGCCACAGTTCAAACATTGAAAAAAAGTAAAATGAAGCCATGAATAGTGAGAGAGCATTTAGTGAAAACAACAGCGTCCCATGTCCGATACTGCTCGCTCGCTGTAGGACAACTTATAACACTTGCCTGTACATGGCCCCCCCCCGGTAGCCTCATCTTTTAACTATATTATTGTTTTATAGTGAATGATAGAACATTGTTATACTAAAAAATCTATCACTTTCCAAATGCTGTTATGCTGCAGTACAGATGTCAGTTCTAGTTGTTATGCTGCAGTAGAGACGTATGTACTGCAGCATAACACATTTGAACTATCCCTCGTGCACTGTGTAGCACTGCTCATCAGTTTCAGCTCACAAGCCTGACAGTTGGCGCACACAGGTCACACAGTTTATCATCGAGGGAGGATGTAATGGGTCAACGCAGGAACGTCAGCATGTCCAATCGGATCTAAACAAATTCAACACCTGGATTTTTTTACCACTTGGACTGTCATACCATTTTGTTTTATTTTTAAATGTAAACACTATATTACGGTTTATGTTACACCATTTTATTGCATACCAAGAATCCCTATGAATGTTTTATGCCTGTAATGTTCACTGGTGTAGTAAGTAAAGCTTTGTTTCTTTTGAATCAATACAACGCTGTGCCTCTGATCTTTTTACAAGTAGATGTACTGCAGCCTGGTATCATTCTCTAAAAAAAAACAATGAATGACTACTCATTGGTAACATGCTGGTCTATGCATCTTTAGGTTGCTGTGGCACCAGACCCTCTCGAGCTTCACTCTTGAGGTTCATAATGTCGCCATAGCAACCTCTCAATGCACTAACCAGCATGTTACTGATGAGTAGTCATTCATTATTCACTATATTTATTATTCATTTATGCCCCTCTTGGGCTTTGCTGCTGTCTGCTGCTGCTGTTTGTGGGCTCTGACTTTTTACACATCCTCTCGGGGCTTAAATGCTGCTGTGGTGCAGCTCCTCTGATTTCTCCCCTCGGGGAGCACTCTGCCCTTGCCTGTGCTCCTGCAGGTGTGTAATTAAAATTACAGCCCATGGGCCTTTCACTTAAGCTGTGGTGTGGCTTACACTGTGTGGCACCTGCCGCTCTCGGTGCTGTCTCCTTACTTTGCTCTCTTTTCTCTCTACAACCCCCCCCCCAGCTTTGCTTTAGCCATGGTGCAGCTTTACTAAACAGCAGCTCCAGATGCTGACTGTCTCCTCTCTGCTTCTTTCACCCCCCCCAGGCTCCTCATATGCCGTGGAGCGGCTTTACTAAATAGCGACTCCTACTGCCCGGCACACTCTCCCTCCCTGCATTGCACTGCTGCCAGAGCCTTTGCTCTGAATAGCAGCTCCTTGCTGCACTTGCTCTCCCTTTTCCCCAGCTGCCTTCTGAAAGAGAGCCCTGTATAGCATAAACAATACTGCCAGAGCGGTGATTTGGGAAGGTGGGAGAAGGCGCGTCATCCCATGCCTCCTCCACCTCCCGCTGACTTCTTTTTTCTTCTCATCTCCCACTCGTGTGGAGTAGGCCACAGCCTAAGCTATGTATGGGCTGGGAGTTTTCAGTGCCCGCAGGCACTCTCACTATCAGTGCGGTAGCACTAGCAACAGGCTGCAGCCCCAACAAGCCCTCCAACAATGCCCACACAATATTCAAGGGCTCAGAGAGCCCCCACTAGACCACAGGGAGGGTAGTAATGTGTTTAAAAGAACACTAACCCCATTCCCTAGGGAGCTAGCCCACTAGACCACCAGGGCATAGTTTTACACAGTGGCATTTCCTAGCCCACACAACTGCAAATGTCACTCCTTATTTAGACAAAAAGATTACTTGCCTCCCACTAGCCATCACTAGCCATCTGGGCTACTAAATAAATTACTGGCCTCTCAGCTACCATTAAGGGCAAATGGTTTTTTAGCTGAGTCCCCTTCACTAAACTACACTCCCTTTACTCTGCTTTTGCTCATCTTACAACTTTTTCCATCTTAATTAACCTATTTTTCTTCTATCTCTACAGGTCTGACACGACATGACTCTGACCCCACCAGATAAGTATAATTTTATTTCTCTCCTGTCCTTTCCACCCTGTTTAACCCCCCCCCAACAACTGTGGATCCTTTGTGACCCCCTTGTCTCTTCTTTTCAGGTGCAGTGGACGACATCTCCCCAGGACTACCCCATGGCACCCTGCACTCAGGTAAGTCCCTCTCTTTTACCTATATTTTGATGGGTTGACTGTAATAGGGCGGCTGTGCCCATTACGAACTATTCTTTTGTAAAATTACGTGCTCTTTTAAGTTGGACACAGTTCCTTTTTAAATGGCAAATGCATCTGTACTACTTAATTCTGTGCCTCTTGTGTGCTCCTTATCATCACCTTTTCCTCATGATATGGTGGCAGCATACCTCTCAACTGCTCCGGATTTGGCGTGATGTCCCGTTTTCAGCCTGTCCCAATGAGCCTGTTCCGCCGCCCCGCATTTCACGGTTTATTTCCGCCCGACTGCTGCCCAAACGCCAAAAACACGCGCTCACCATTGTTTCTAGCTTGAACACTGAAATACTTCCTGGTTCCCTTTGTTCAACTACATACCCTTCGCTGACCAATAGGAATGCACGCCCCCCCCCAAGGCTCCCATCATTCTATCAGCCTCCACTCTAGGAGTGCCCACCCCAGCCCAGATTAACTGTTGACTGACTGGTCCCCCCCTCAGGTCTGCTGCCCTACAATAAAGCAGCTAGGTGGCCGGAGGAGGGAACCATAGCTTAGGTGAACATTTTCCATGGAGGACGGGAGGAGTCAGTCAAGAGTCGGACACACGGCGAGATTCAAGAGGAGACAGTCAGGAACAGCAACAGCAGTGGTGGCGTCACTGTGAGAGGTGAGCGCTAGCAAGCAGAGAAGACCAGTGGGACAAATTTGAGCAGCCTGTTAGCCACCGCACCACATAGGAGTCACACTCTGGACTAGGAGTAACTTAGCAAGAAGAAAATAGCCCGGAAAGATATACTGCTGCCTGCCAGTCACCAGTGCCACACAAGGTGAGATTGAGAAAGCAATTTTCTCAGTGTGCAGGGGGCGGGGGGGGTTGGTAGCTGGGCCTGAAGGACATGCGGGTTCCCCCCCCCCAATTCCTGGCCACAGTGGCAGTGACCAGGCCGGGGAGATGGGAGTCAGTCAAGTCAACTCACTGGTGGTGACTTGTAGCAGAAGAGACTGCTCTGCTGCTAGGAAGGGGCCAGTGTGTGTGTGCAGTTTGCTCTTATTAGAAGCTCGTTTTGTAGTTTTTTTTTGTAGCTTCAGAACTTTAATATATTGTATGCTGCTAATTGTGACGCAGGAACCAAGAGGCAATCCTTATGAGTTAAGGTAGTTTAGTAGATATATCATTAGTTTGGCTTAACCATAAGCTTGTTGCTGCTAGTGCTTCCCATGTGAGGTGGCAGTTGTGTTTCTCTGTAACTAAGAGCAGCATGGGGTTTGCCGAGTTGCGGACTATGTATTTCTTGAGAGAAGGTTTGGTGAAACTTGTTACTCTCCTAAATCTTTTCTTTGTGTGGGGATTGGCTAACAACTGTTTAGTTACAGAGCTGAACCCTGATGTATTTATGTCTCCAGGAGCTGGCCTGGAGTGAGGCTGATGATCAATGTTGGACATAGATTACCTTTGATCAATCAGAGTGTGATTCCATTGTGTTGAGTTAATCTAATCTTGTGTGTATTGTGTTATTCATGAGTGCAGCATTAAAATAAAGTACAGACAGCACATTAGTATAGTAAGTTTTTATTACAAAAACACTCACCACCACACATGGTTAAAATAACTTTATTGGTGCAAAATCAGATGGCCACGCTACTCGCACGCTACAGAAAATAGGGTGTTCCACATTTGTGTCATTTGTCACACATTGCCATGGTCTCTGTTCCACATTGGCAGGTTTACAGGTTGAGAGGTATGGGTGGCAGTGGCACAACATTTTTGTTTAAATAAAGTATTTGCCCCAGGATAGCCCAACTTCTCATTTTACTGTAAGAAGGGTGATCTTTCCTTTTCCTCTTAACAATAGCTAACATTGGGCAGTTACGTGACTTGTTTAGGGCCGCACAGAAAGTGGCACATAGGATTTAAACTTCGGCCTTTTGGTTAACTGTTGTGTGGTATATCCCAAGGCAACATGGCCTGCCCATCTATTGTACATAATACTCCCATAAGTTGTGAATAAATAAGAATCTTGTATGATTAGCAAGAAATGCTGCTGGTCAAGCCCATGTAAATAAGCCAGCAGGCGAGGCTGCTGGGAACTGTAGTCCTGTTCCACCCCGTACAATAGCAATACCAACAGTGAACTTTCAGCATTGGCAAATGCTTGTTAGTACATTATAGTAGCATTAAAGAGCAGTAAATTTAAGTAGAACTGGCCTGTTTCCTCTGAAGCTAGGATTAGTTGCATGGAGTGTTCACCTTTAGTGGGCTGGTGAGAGAAAATATATTGTGGCTTGGTTTCCCAACAGCAGAATATTAATGTTATGGGAGTGAATTAAACTCCTCAAGTTATGGCACCTTCTCTGTGTAATCCACTCACTGACGCCATCAATTATCTGGTATTCGGTCAAATTCTGTACTATTCGTCCCATCCCTACTATAAATATGAAAACTATCTTTGTCTGTCTGCCTATCTATCTGTTGGTCTGTCTATCTATCCATCTAGTCCTAGTGAGCTCTGATAAGCCACTGCAGCAGCCAGGGATCTGCCTGTTGCGCCCAGTGGCAAAGTAACTGTGCGGCTCCATCAGAAATATATTTAAAACCAAAATATATAAAAAGAGACTTCAGGGACTTGCCTGCTGTGTTCAGAGATACAGTAACTGTAAAGTACAGTCGCAAATTAATGTAAAACAAACCAAAGAAATAAATTAAATAAAAAGGGGCTTGTGAGAAGTCCTTGTGGGATCAGCAGCCAGGGATCTGTCTGCTGTGCCCAGAGACAGAGTAACTGTGCAGAACAGTCTGAAATTAATGTAAAACAAACAAAAATACATAAATAAAAAGGGGCTTGTGAGGAGTCCCTGTCGGCTCAGCTGAGTCTGTCTTTGCCTACAATGTAGTGTGCCCAGTGGGTATGTACAAGTTACTGCACAGCAAAATAAATAACACACAAAAATTAAAGAACAGGGGGTCTGGAAAGTTCTTGGGGACACTTGTCTGAGCCTGTGCCTCGTCTGCTAGTGTGCCCACCCAACCTGAGAGAGGGATATAAAACCCAGTGTCAGACTCATTCTAGTTGTTAAAATAAAGTTTATTGAATATCACTATGGGAAATTAAAGAAAAATATAGTTCGTAAGTGATACAAACAATAAAGTCACCAAGTTTTACACAAGTAGTACAACTCATATAACTAATACACCAAACACAGAACAGAGCAAAGCTGTTGAACAAGTGGCCAGTACCCGCTGTGCTCCACAGTCACGTGCTGTGCCGCTGCTGCATCTCTGGAACTGTGAACAACTCCCCCTTCTGTGACAAAAGCCATAACACCCATAAAAGTCCCACCAGACCAGCCTTTTACATCAACCACTGTTTCAAAAACTGTCGCCTCTATAGATATCAAGTCCTACCTTTTTTCCATCTAAAGGCATTGTGCATCTTGAAATATCTGATAATGGCACTCTATCCAAAAGTGCTGCCTCTCTCAAAGTTAGTTCTTCTGCCCTAGTTCACTCCCTTGCACATTTTTTTTTAGAGATTTTTACAGAAAACACAGATTTGGAGCAAAGTGAAAAAAAGTAGATGATCGAAAGAAAGGCAAGGAGTTTCAATTACAGGCCATTCTGACTTTGATTCCGAATTTGGTGCTTGTCAGGACAGAGTATTCAGGCCGATGTGAAAATGTGACAGACCATGGTTGATGTACAGTGCAAGAGAATGAATGATATATTGCCAAGTTCGACCAGATACAGAATTAACAAACTCCTCCACAACAGTCTGTTTAGTCATGAAAGCAGAAAACATCACAAAACATGAAGTTTCAAAAGGCCATACTTCAGTCAAAGAACACCAAGCATTGACAAAACCATTGCAGCAAGGGCAGATGAACGCAAAGAAAAAAATCAGAGGTGGCAATAATAGTTGCTCCAGAAAATGTTTATTTTGCTGCAAAACTGAGTCTCTCAAATACAGTTATTCCAGAGACAGACGAACTGTGCATCGCACACAGACTTGAAGTCCTCAGAACACTAAAAGTTGATTTACACACCGATTACAGCCACCATTCTTCAGTCAGGATTTCCAGTCTGCAGTTGCTTCTGTGATTGAGGGTAACATCAATTACAAAGAGTGATGGGAATTTGGAATAGTCTCCCCAAGCAAACAGCCGTAATAGGTACAATGGGAGTCCTTAAAAAGAAGCTGGACAATTACAGGACACAGGTTAAATTGGCTCTGACCACTGAGAAGTGGCGAGAAAAGTACATGGGCAAATGGCTCCTTTCATCTTAAACTCTAGTACAGTATCCAGTAATTTGAAATGCCATCCCTGCTTTAGTATTCTTCTTCATGAATCGACATATATTGCAATGGAGCAAAATCTTATAGTGTATATGCACTTTATCAGTGTTGGCTCTGGTTTATCTGAAACACACTTTTTTGTCTATGGCCCAACTCCCTAGTGCTGCTGCTGAGGTTATTGTGAATCAACTCTTAGAGGTTTTCAAAGAGAAACTCCATACAGAGCTCAACAACATCTGCAGGTTGCTACAGATGGAGCTGAAACCATGATGGGTTAACTCTGGCGTGGTCACCAGGCTAAAGGAAACATATTCAGGAATTCTGTCATGTCATTGCATTTCTCACAGAATGGCACTTGTCACTGCAGATGCCGCGGACAGTATCCCTAATCTTGTAAAATACCAGAAACTGCTTAACAGCATTTACAAGTTTTTTAAATTCACCCAAAAAGTCAGATGTTTTAAATAGTTTCAAAATGTTTTGAATGAGAAACTGTGTAAATTCTGTGAGGTTTTCACACGAGATGGTTGTCATTTGAAGGTGCAGCTGAAACATATTACTGGTTAGTTTTTCTACCATGATCAGTGTGATTGTTGCCATTAAAAAAGCCAAACCGATAGCTTGCTGAAACCAATTTCCACCAATGAACTTCTGTACATTTCTCATTTTCTTTCTGATGTGCTTCACCAGCTTGCATTTATGCATCAAACTTTCAGCAAAAATACTTTCATTGTGGTAAAATGCATGACGTGATGGGCACCACTGTTCAACAACTCTCTCAACATGAAGCAGAGACAAGTGTGCCTGTTACAATGTTTTGTTTTTTTTTGCAGCTGGGAATCCCCTGTATTGCATCTGCCTGTATCGCCCGTGTCCCGCACCCATGTCTGTTACAAAGTTTAGAGAGTGCACACCGCAAGAAGCTGGATCTGAGTTTGCGTTTTCAAGAAACATATTGCAAGGCAGTGGAAAAGGACAGAAACCACTCCAGCTAGTAGATCCTTTGTTCAAAAATGTATCCGATCCCTCAATAAAAGGTTCAGTGACATAGGCATTTCAAAAGTTCTGAGGGGTGTCAATTATGTTTTCTCGCCAAAGCTGATCTTGTTAGATCATTCTTCATATCACTGTTCTTAGCATCTTTCTTTTCGATTTTCAGAAACGTTTGCCAGCATGTCAGCGGAATGGAGTTCATTCTAGCAGTTTGGTCAGGATTTCAAGATTCAGCAGACAGTACAGCCACTTCAGAACACCAGTGCGGGAAAAAATCATGTTCCAAACAGTCACCAGTGTGTAGATTTCTTATCACAGGTGTTCATCCATGTTTACATACTCTTGCTTTGTTTTTTTTACGGCAATGCCAGTGTTTGCTGCTTATTGTTAGTGTAGCTTCAGAAAGCAAAACCTCATCAAGACTTGGCTAGGAAACTGTCTGAACATAGAGGCATGACAATCTACTAATGATCTATGTTAAGCCCCGGCCCGACTCAGAATTTGCATTGCATAGTGTCTTCGAAAAATGGACTGTGAAACACTGCCAGATATTGTCACGTGACAGTACTGGTGGCAATTAATTCATAGTGGCACAAAAAATAAATCTGGCACAGTTAGTGTCACACAGCAAAAACAGAGCCAGCCCTACGTCCCATACTGAAAGTCCATGATACAGTAAATAGGTGGAAACAACTGAAAATAGCACTGGCAACTCAGACCCATTTATATTCCGGCCCAGCAGCCCTGCTTTTTGCTGCTGAGAATTCTGCCCCAATGATTTAGGCAGTAGACGCCACCGAACTTTTGGGTTTAGGCATGATCACAGCTATTATAATACAAACACAAGTTTCTGCACACAATTTGTAAAAGCTGTAGTACTGTAGTCAAGTAAATAAAAAGAAAAAAAGAGGACTCTCCTCTGGAGCTCCACAAATGTGTCTGTTCCCCTCTGGTTGCTTAGCTACCCCCCCCGACATGGTGGTTACCCCATCTGCAGTTAGACTGCCCTCCACAGCTCCTCTCTTGACAGTAGGGTGGGGGCCCACATACATTCTTCCCTACTGTTCATATCTCACAGCAGTAGGGAGGGTGAGCAACCACCACCACCCACACTCACAGAGACACACACACACACACACACACACCTGCAATTACACCACAAGACGATATTTCTGATTATTTGATATGTATGGAAAATCAAAAGTTTTACTGATCTGATTCAGAGACTGTTTTACTTCTAACAGTGACCACAAAACTTATGAATTTTTACTGGTCGGTGAACTGAAGCAGTGAAGTGCTCAGGGTTACAGGGTGAGTGACTCTAGTAGGATCTGAACTGGAGCCACCTGGTTCCCAAGCCTGTGTTTACTCTAACCACTACACCACGCTGCCTCCAAACTCAAACTTGGAACTTTCCTGTCTTAGAAATACTTGGCTTTATTTCTGCAGTTACACCATCCCGTGAAATCATGTACTGTAAGTACAACATGTGCTTTATAAATTAAGGACAAACAACTGCACTTTAAAACACAATTAATTTTGCTTAATGGCACCCAGCATTCATAGGACTGTCTACTTACTGAAGAGCTGCAGAAAAGCTTTCACACCCAATATACCTCTTCTGGCTTCCTTCAATAATTGCAATTCTGACAGAATGGGATTGTAAATATGTAAGGGCCCCGCTCATTTTGTGAGACAGTGAGGTTTACTATGCTAAGTTAAAGCTTGGACTCCTATTCACTTTGCATTTGGCTGCAGAACAGCCCGAGGCTCCACTAATGCTCTTAATCCATGAGCTGTATTTGGAGAAACCCACTGGGAGGAAACTAATGCTCTTCTGTCCCTCTATACTGCAAGACATATTGCTGCTGGTCAAAAGGCCTAACAGATGGAAAGCTGCTTTCTCTCTCTCTCTCATATTAATTGTCCGTGCTTACAAAAATGCATTCCCTGTAATGTACCATACTGTACATTATACTGCTTTAGCAGCAATCAATACTTCCTGTCTATCGACCCCTCCCCCCACACAGTTTTCTTATTCTCATAATAGAGTGCAGTTGCTCAAAAGCAAGTGTTTCTAGACTACTGGGATATACTGCCGGTGATCCTATGCTATTTACTTTGTGTATCATTACTGGGGCAAAATAACCTGTGAAGCATCAATCCTGCCTTCCACTCCCAGTTCACACTGAAATTATTCTCAGAATGATCTGCCTGTTGTCTGACTATGCAGATGTGGTTTGCAGTGCTGCCCAAATCTATCTTGGCCTGACTGGATGACATTTTTCCCTCCTTCTGCCACTTCGCCTCTCAAATCTCCTCCCTGTACCCAACAATGCTTCCATTATGCCAAACTCTTTTTCCTCCCTTGAAGGTTCAAGCCTGAAGCCTGTCCCACTGTACCTCATTCCCCCCGCTATTGATCCTCACCCATCTTCCTTCCTCCTATTCCCTCTGCTCTGACTCTCACTCCTTCACTCTTCCTCATTCAGAAACCTTGGCTGGGCAAGCAGCCTTCTACTACTGCTTCTCTCCTCTCGGGAATAACTTTCTGCCCAACATCTGTTTTTCCTCCAACCCATTCAGCCTCAAATCTCACACCCTTGATTTTCCCTCATACACTTGCTCCTATTTATAATTTCCAACCTTGCTTCTTCTACCCTGAGTTACTTGCCCCCTCTTCTTACCTGGTTTTACTGTCCTTACACCTCTGCTACTGGCAACTGCCTGACTCTTGCTGGCTGGTCTTACCATCTGCACACCTCTGCTACTGCCTGCCACTTGAATCTCTCTCATGCTTCTCCTCCTAGTAAGATGGTGGATTGTTCTACCCTCCGCTACAGGCTGCCACCTGAACAGCTCTCACGCCTACCTGTCTCTGTACTCCAGTCTACTGCACTGAAGTGCTCATCTCAGGACCACAGAAACATATTGTTGGCAGCTAAGGACTGCTTGGTCCACCTAGTCTGCCCCTCTTTTTGCTGCTTATTTTGCCATTGTAGATCTTACCTGGACTCCGGCCACATCCCCAGCCCAGCTTTGATACCAGTTTTCCTTTATACCTCTCCAATGCATGCTTAAAGCCCACCATTGTTTTTGCCCACAAAACCTCTGCTGGAAGATAGTTTCAGGCATCCACCACCCTTGCAGTGAAGAAATACTTCCTCACATCCTAAACTCCTCCCTCCAGCTTCATTGTATGCCCCCTACTTCTTGTACATCTTTTTTTCTGAAAAATGCTCCCTTCCTATACCTTATTCACCCCAGTGATGCATTTAAAGGTTTCTCTTCTGTCCCCCCTCTTTGCTTCCTAGGTGTATATGTTTAGATCCCTCAGTCTCTCCTCATAGGACATTTGGTGAAGCCCCAATTTTGTTGCCTTCTTTGGATGGCCTCTACCCTGTCTATGACCTTTCTTTTTTTTGTTACTTTCTATTTTCTCACCTCTGCCCTCCAGCTCCTCTTCTGTCCCTCAGGACTCCACAGGCATTTCCTGCCTCCCAGCCCCGGGCAACTATCTGCATGTAGTCTTGGCTTCTGCACCCCCAGGCAGGGTCAGGGTGGGGGAGGCTCCCCGGACATCGAGTTTTGTCAGGCAGTGCTTCATGGTGCTGTGGGAGGCAGGGTAACCCAGATATACTGAGGTCTGTCATTGTCGCAGAGGTGCTTGGGGCCATGGTATTTTTCTCCTGTTTACTTCCTCAGGGATGTCGTGTTCTATGACATCAAGGCACATCTGTGCACACTTATGTGTGTGCCCACATGCTAGCATCTACAATGTCCCTCCCTCCCTTCCTCCTTCTCCAAATGCTCTGGCACCTGAGATCTCTAGGTGGTAGTATTGCAGCACAGCATGGAGTCCTCCTCCTGGCCCCCAATGACCTGAGCTTGTTCCCGAACTCGGGTCACCAGTATCATGAATGGTAGCACTATCGTTGTGCTGACAGGCCAGCCTGTATATGTCCTTTCGAAGGTGTGGTCTCCAGAACTGGACACAGTACTCCAGGCGTGGTCTCACCAATGACTAATACAGTAACAACACCACCTCCCTCCTTCTGCTGGTAATACCCCTCCCTACGCAACCCAGTGTCCCACTGGCTCTCCCTACTGCTCTACTGCATCATCATTACCCCTGGGTCCCTTTCCTGTTTAATGACCATAATTACCACCCCCCCCCCCCCCCCATTCCATACTCTGCCTCTGAGACTCTGCACCCAATGTACATAATCTTGCACTTTTTTGCACTGAAACTACCTGTCATACCCTTGATCATTCCTTTTTTCAGGTCTACTCATTCTCTGCACCCCCTTCAGCGTGTCCACCCTGATCTTAGTGTTATCTGCAGAGGCACACCTTCCCTTCCAGCTCTTCTGCAATGTCACTTACAAAGACATTAAAGCGGATTGGACCCAGTACTGAGCCCTGAGGAACCCCACAAGTCACTCTGCGTTCACCCAAGTGGGTGTCATTGACCACCATCTTCTGCTGCCTATCCATCAGTCAATTATGTATCCGGGTGTACCACCGTGGTTCCCACCCCAAGGTTCCCAGTATTTTATGAGCTTCCTATGTGACATGGTGTTGATGGCCTTCCTGAAATCTAAGTAGGCCATATCCACCGCTCCCCCCTTATGTATTTCTCTGGTCACCCAGTCAAGGAACTCTATCAGGTTTGTCTGACATGATCTCCCTCCCATGAATCTGTGCTGCCCTGGGTCCTGTAACCTGCCAGATGGACCCGTCTCCAACAAAGTAGAACTTCCGGGGTTCGGGGACTCCTTCACATTGTCGGTGGTGCTTGATGGTGAACACTGCACTGCTGCGGCCCTCAGTCCTTTAGCCTCTCTGATCCTTGTTCATAACATAATGTATAGGTGGCATTTCAGGCAGAGTTTTACAAATCATGCACTGGATTACAGACAAATGTGCCCTGATAGGTTTTAATAAGCCTTGCATGTTGATCGAGGATGTTGAGGTGTAAATGCTGGGCTCTGATAGCTAGCACTATCATTACATCTTATCTGGGCTACTGGGTAATACAATGTACAAAAATGTGGGTTGACAGAAGTTAGGGGGGCAGCGGGGTCTGGGGTTTACAAGGTGGGGAGAATAGGGGTGGAGGCTAGTGTAACTTGGGCAAGGTTTAATAAAACAGATATTGAGCAGAGCTGTATCAGGATATCATGTGAAAATATTGACCCTTTGGGGTGAGCTACTACCTTCCAATAGTCACCTGCCCTCATGCTTCGACTTCAAACAATGTAACAATCATCAGGCAATAGCTCATCCCTTGAGGTCAATATTTTCATACTATATCCCTCAACTCCAGCAAATATTTGTATACTGTGACCAAAGAAATCACATACAGCCACTGCAAGAAAAAAGTAGACATTCTAAAAGTGACAGACAAGGTAATGCACGTGAGCAATGAGTAAAGGACCCCAAACCTGAAAGGCAGAGCAGTCAGTGAACAAGCTCAAGAAAGTGTGAAGATAAAGAACTGCGATACCTAATAGAAAAAATACGAAGGACTTCCGGTGACGTCACAGATACTATGGCTGCCTAGTCTGAGTGGCTCCCCCGAGTGATCCCATTAACCGCCCTCCAAAGTCCACAAATCCAGAACCATCATCCAAAATACTTTACCGGAGGGCACTGAGAATGCCCAGAAAATGGGAGGAAGCAAGATTTTCGGTGCTGGCACAACACGAAGAGGAGAAATCCGCCAATGAGGGGTCAGGCAGTGAAGACTCCCGGGCCTCAAGTTCCTCGCGCCAGAGCAATGCACGACCAGGTCAGGCCCCACACATCATTTTACAGAAACAAATGGCCCAGATATTGGCCAAATTAAGAGATTTCAGGAAAGAAATGAAATCTACAGCAACGGCGATGCGCACCAACATAGACAAACTAGAGAAGCACCAGGAGAGTGGGGAGGGTCGCATAGCTGCAACGGAGGACCGGATGGTGGATGTAGAGCAAGCCGTGGTGCAGCTTCACAGAGAACTGAAAGCTCTGCAGGCCTGAGCAGAAGATGCCAAGTGTCGGAGCAGGAGAAACAATTTAAGGCTCTCAGGGGTCCCGGAGGGCTCAGAAGGGCCGGAAATGATCTCATTTCTACAGAAGCTATTAAAAGAGCTGCTTCACTTGCCAAATACAGTCACTCTGGAGCTCGAGAGGGCACATCGCACCCTGGGTCCGAGGCCCCCACCAGGCTCCCGGCCCCGCACCATCTTGATCCGTTTCCTTAGATACCAGGAGAAGGAAGCTGTCCTGCACACCGCCTGGAAGTTGGGGAAAGTACTCCTGGAAGAGCACCGCCTGTATTTTGATAATGACTACTCCCCAGAGATAATGGTGCGAAGACGAGCCTACGCCCCTGCAATGAGAGCATTGAAGCTGGCGGGAATCAAGTTCCGCACGCCATATCCCTCCAGGATGGTGGTCCTTTTCCCCGAAGGCACCCGCACGTTCGAGACGGACGAAGAGGTTGCGATGGAGCTTCAGAACAGGAACCTGGAAGTCCCTCAGGTTAACACCAGCAGGGAGCCCTCGGCTGCATCTAAACTCACTCAGAAAATGTGGAGCGGTGGCCAGAGGAGCACGAGGCGCAGGCAGGGCCTGGAGGCCCTCCAGAAGATTGTGGGCACACTACGAGCATCCCAGCCAGCCACAGAGAAGCAGCGACAGCAGAGGACTGAAGTGAACACTTGAAATTGCCGCAAGTATTTTTTCTTTTACATGCTGGCCTTGGAGGGAGATATGTAGCGGCAAGGCAGCAACAAGACTACCACTACTGTTCAAGATAGCCCGGGGGGGGTTGGGAGGAGGGAAATTGTATGTAAGGGGAAGGGGGAGGTGGGAGCTACCCAGACATCGAGGCCTGTCTTAGGCCAGCAGGGGCCTGAGACAAGTGTGAATCTGCAGACCCCACGATGTGGAGGTAGAGGTGGGGAGGGCGTGGGAGGGAATGGGGAGGTGGGACCCACCCTGTCAGTGGCCTCCGTTTGACCCAAGGTAATTAGTGCTGTGGGGAAGGAAAGGCTCAGCTCTAGGACCGAGGTCCCTGGGGGAAGTATGGTCCAAGAGGCGGGAGGGGTGAGCTGGGGTTGGACCTGCCTGGGGGGAATGGATGAGGTGCTGGGCCTGGGAATGAGGTCTGCCTGCTGAGGCCTTGAAATCCTGCCATAGAGTGTTACAGTTGCGGCCCCTTCTGAATGGCAGGAGAGACCCTTTCCAGACCCAGACGGCCATGCCTGGAAGCTGCTACAAAGCGGTCCGTGACATGGGAGTACAGGGAGGGAAGGGTGGGTAAACGAAGAGGATTCAGAGACACCTGGGAATAAAAGACATGGCAGATAGTGCATTTATAAACCCGGAACTGCTACTGAAAATTAAAGGCAAATAAACATCTGCTACGAGACTCTTACAGCTGCCTACTGGAGGTGGGGGGGTGGGAGGAGGATGGGTTGAAGATTGGGCTATGGTGATGGACAGGCCACACTGCCAGCGAGGGGCGGGGTCCTCCCTCACCCGCACCGCGGGGTGCGGAGGGGCCACCCCTCTCCCTGACTAGGGATGAGCGGTGGGCTCTCCTTCCCCATTGGAAATAAGGGGAATCCTGGATGGGGAATTGATGGGGGGTGAATGGGTGCCCCTGAAAGGGGGGCGGTGACCCGGATTGCCCACTCCTGGATTCTGAAGCCTTGCATGCAGGTCCCTCCCTGCATCTTGCCAGAGGTGGCTGGGATTGGGGACCCCTCACTTCGTCTGAACCTGGGGCTCCAGGTGGAGGTCTGGGCCCCCCCGGTACAGGACCACAGCCGAGAGGAGCCCGTGGGGTGTCTGGCGGTCGTGCCCCATCTCCGCCCTTACATTTAGAGGGTGAGAGATATGGTGGTCCCAGCATTCCCTCACTAGGCAGCAGGGGGAAGGTAAATACCCCTATCTGACAGACCCTATATGGTCCTGTAGGTGTTTTTAAGGGGTGTGGCTGGGCCGAGAGGCATCAGAGGGACGGCACTCGCCTATCCTGTTTTGGTTTGCCTCTGACCCTACAGTCACTAGTATATGGTGCTGGAGTACCCTATATCCCTTGCTGGGATGGGGGAGGGGCCGTGTCTCTCTCTTGCCAATATGGAACCTGAGAAACTTAGGCCGATCTCTCCTATACACCCCGGGATGGATCTCTCTCCCCTAAAAGAATATTCCCTCTCTCACTCTACTATAAGAGGGATCACAGGGGGGCCATGTGGCGCCTATGCCAGTCACCTATTCCACTTTCCCTTGGCACAAAGTGCTACAGCCCAGGGCTCTGGGCAACTGGTAAGGGTTTCCTTACCACGAGATCAGGCTTTCTGATCTGTGGAAGTACTCGTTGAGAGTTAAGTATGATTGGAATACTAAATGGTTGTTGTATGTTAAGTATTGTTATTCACAAATACGATTTGTTGTTGAGTTGTTACTGTTGTTATGTCACAATCACCAGGTCTGGGTCATGGTGTGCGGCGAGGGTGTGGTCCGGGGGCGGTGGACCCGGGACCCTTGGGGGGCAGGCGAGCAGGGATTACACCTCATTTATTTATGAGTCGTGATGGGTCCTCCCAGAGTTAAACTAGTGTCCCTCAACGTCAATGGTCTGGTGTCACCTATAAAGCGGTCTAGGACTTTGTCATTTGTTAAACGCTCTAAGGCAGATTTAATGTACTTACAGGAGACCCACATGACCCACACCGAACATGCCAAACTGGCTAAACTGAGCAAGGGCCAGACCTTCTTCTCTTTGGCCAGGGCAGGCAGACGGAGGGGAGTGGCTATAATTGTCTCTCCTAGCATCCCCGTCAAGGCAGAGTACACTTGGGGGGACCCGGAAGGCCGTATGATATTAGTACAGGGCGCAGTAAACAACAAATTAGTAACCTTGGTAAACATATATTTACCCCCAGGTACCCTGAAATCACAAATGAAACCCCTGCTGGATAGGATTATACAGAAGACCAAGGGAGTCCTCATGATGGCCGGGGATTTTAATCTTACTATCGACCCTAATTTGGACTCCTCGAATATCAGACCCCCAAAATGTCAGCAACCCAAAGATACTTTAAGAAATTCGTAGGAGAGGCGGGCTGGTGCGACATATGGAGGAAGCTCCATCTGCAATCCCGGAATTACACTTACTATTCCCCAGTGCACCGTACATACTCTAGGATCGACCAAGTATACACACAGGTCGAACACCTGGGTTTATTACATGAGGTGCAGATTGGGGATATCTCCCTCTCCGATCATGCCCCCAGTCTTCCCTGTGGGACTTTGACCTTCAGCCCAAAAAGACACTCTGGCGGCTTAATCCACACTATCTGTGCTCTAAACAATTTTGGGAATTTCTTATAGAGAAAATTCAAGAGACAAAAGCAGATAACCCAATTGCGGACTCACACCCCTCAATCCATTGGGACACTGTTAAGTCCGTGCTCAGGGACCATATAATAAAATACACTGCGGAACAGGAACGGCAGCGCAGGGCGCAAAGGCTTAGACTGGAGGACGCCCTCCATTTCCTGCAGATGGCACATAAACAGGGGGACTCATCGATTCTCCCCCAACTGCAGCAAACCAGATATGAGTTGGACCGGCTTATATATCAGCAAACAGAGATAGCTTTAACCTTTTTACGTCAGAAGTTTTATGAGGTGGGCCCGGGAGCAACGCGGTTATTAGCGTATCAAATCCGGAAACAAAAAAAGGCAGCCACAATCCTGTCAATATATCACCCTGGTCGGGGTCACCGCCTAACTAGGATGCATGACATTGCGGAGGCCTTTACTGCATATTATAAAACGTTATACACCCCTGAAAGTTTAGCCACCCCACAGCATATATCAGAATTCCTTCGGTCGATTGTCGTGCTGCGACTCACAGAGAAACAGAGCGAAGCCCTGGTTGTCCCGATCTCCGAGAGTGAGCTAGGCCAAGCTATCGGGAATGCCAAATCTTTGAAAGCCCCTGGCCCTGATGGCTATGGTGCGGAATTTTATAAAGTAGTCCGGCCATGTATCTCTCCTAATCTCCTGGGCGTTTTTAAAGCTGTGTTGGAGGGAGATGCCCCCCCCATCCTGGTCATAAGCCTCGATTTCTATAATCCCCAAAGCCAATAAGGACCCACAATTTTGCTCCTCTTACAGGCCCATCTCGATACTTAATCAAGACTATAAAATATTTATGAATATATTAACCCATAGGGTGGACCGGGTACTTCCACAACTAATCCATAAAGACCAAACGGGCTTTGTCCAGTCCCGCACCACCTCTGACAGTATAAGGCGGACTCTCCACCTTGTCCATCATGTACAAAGTTCGGGAATTCCAACTCTGCTGGCCAGTCTAGATGCCGAAAAGGCGTTTGACAGGGTGGCATGGCCATTTCTATATGCAACCCTACATAAATTCGGTTTCCCCCCTGCCTTACTTGCAGTACTTAAAAATATTTATGCTTTCCCACAGGCCTGTGTAAAAATAAACGGACACCATTCTGTCTATTTCCCCCTGCACAGGTGTACGAGACAGGGGTGCCCCTTCTCCCCTCTTCTGTTCACAGCCTTTATCGAGCCGTTAGCTCAGAAGATAAGGGAGGACAGGAGAATACAGGGGGTGGAATTAGGAGGGGTTGAACATAAAATAGCCCTATATGCAGACGACATCCTTCTTTACTTGCGTAACCCTGATCAATCCCTCCCTTTAATCAAACAAACCTTAGAAGACTTTGGACTAGTCTCGGGATACAAATTGAATCTTAACAAAACTGAACTGCTCACCTTCCATTATGTCCCCACGCCTAGAGTGCAAGCTGTTGTTCCAGGCAGATGGAACCTGGATAAATTAAGGTACCTGGGTATCTCCATTCCTAAGAACCCCCGGGACTACTATAAATATAACTACTCTCCTTTTATGCTCCAGGTTAAGAATGACCTGGCCTCGTGTACGATGCTCCCTTTGGGCTTAGCGCGGAGGATCGACCTGGTGAGGTTGATTGTCCTACCAAGAGCCCTATACTTATTTTAAAACATCCCTATTCACTTACCATTAACGACTCACAAAGAAATAAACCGTCACATTTCCAAATTTATTTGGGCCAGCAGCAAGCCAAGAGTCCATCTGAAAATTCTTACGCTGCCTCGAGACAGAGGTGGCCTGGGCCTTCCAGACCTGAGGCTTTATCAGCAGGCTATTTGTGTGATGCATGTGATGGCCAGACAAAACCAGGGAAACTCCCCACACTGGCTGGACATAGAGCGAGCACTGATGGATGATTACACCTTCCACTGAATTATTTATCACCCTACAATAGTTGGAACCCCATATAACCACATGAACCCCTGGATAGCGGCATTATTGCGGGGATGGCAAGGTGTTAGGAAAATCTACCAACTACGCCCTTTTCTACCGATTATATGCCCAATCCCCAGCCTGGGCTATTTCGGGCCAAATAATTTAGATATCGGCTTTTGGCAATGGGAGGTGAGCGGGCTGAAATGCCTCACACAGTTAGTCTCCCAAGGAGTTATGCAGTCATACACGGAAATCCAAAGGAAGTACAATCTGCCACATCGAGACTTTTTTCGATATTTGCAGATTCGACATTATGTAAACGGCTTACCCCGTGAGGTGTGGGAGCAAGAAAGACACCCATTATTAATGTAGAAACAAATGATACTTAATGGGGCCCCAAACCAGGGCCATTTGATATCTCAATATTACCAGGCCTTAAATCTGCATAGCGACGCCCAAATAGGGAGGGTAATGGAGCAGTGGATCAGGGAATCTGGCTACCAGATAATCCCCCAGGACTGGCAGAGGGCCTGGAGATTCACGGCAAGACTCTCAAGCTCGCATATCTGGTGGGAATTCGCATGGAAATGCCTAATCAGATACTTCAGAACTCCTGTGATAACCAGGCATTTTAAACCTAACCATCCATCTAGCTGCTGGCGCCTTTGAGGCCAAGATAGGGCAGATCACACACATATAATATGGCGCTACCCGGCCCTACAACCATATTTTACACACTTGCAGACCCACCTTCGGGAGCTGTTAGACCCCCAGCTTCATCTATCTATGGAGATGTTTTTATTTTCTGTGCTACCTAAACACCTTTCCGGCCCAGTCACTAGATATTTGCTTTTGATACTTCCTGCCGCAGCAAAGAAAACTATTACCAAGCTGTGGTTGACACCAGAGGCTCCTACGATCCAGGATTGGTGGGAAACTACTAGACAGATTTATGTTATGGAAAAAATAACACATAGTCTAAATGACCAAAAAGAAAAATTCACCAGCAGATGGTTCAGGTGGCAGATATACTACATGTTAAAAGACCCCACCTTCACGCCCTAAAGGTGTAACAGTTTGAATATGAGGTCCCCCCTCCCCCCCCCACGAGTCTGTGTCAGGGGGACGGGGGGACAGATGAATAATGGGCCCTGGGGTCCGCCTCTTGGGAGCACACCCTCAGACAATGGGAGTCTTAATGTGGGGCTATACTCACAATTGTAACAGCCGGACACTATGGCATATAGAGGGTGGGCATATGGAACCCAGCAGATCTTGCTGTTCACGAAACCCTGGAAGTTTAGTGGAAGCCACCACAGAAGAAGTTTTGAAATCAAGCCACAACTTGGGGAGGTAAGAGAATTGTAAGTTGGTCTGTGCCGCCTCGGACTTCACCTGATAAGAACATGGCTCTGTAATTATTGCTCTATGGACTGTACCCAAGCTGAATGTGATATGATGGATACAAATGTATTTAACCACTCTGATCTGGTTGATTTGTATGTAAATAAGTTATAAAATCCAAATAAAGAAGATATTTAAAAAAAAAAAAAAAAGGAAAAATACGAAGACATGAAAGCATTAACCAACATGGAGACTCCTGCTTGTGTCACATTTGCATTATTTATTTATTTGTAATTTTTTGAGCAGGAAAGGCACACTAATCTATGATAGTTTGTTTACAGGTGTGTCCAGGGTGGGGGGGGGTTGCATGGACCTGTTTTTATTCATGGGGGGAATATTGACCATGACATGAGGACCCCCCCCCCACTCCTCACTGATAAGTGCCATGGGATCTTTTACTTCCACCTGGACAGTGACTGCAGATGGGCAGAAGAGCCTTGGTTTAACATCTCATCTGAAAGATGGCAGCTCGACAGTGCAGCATCACCCCTCGTGTTGCACTACAGTGTTAGTTATGGGTTTTATACCAAGTGCCTGCTACTCAAGGTAACTATTCATTGAATAATGTTTTTAACCATATTCTGTGAGTATGTAAATAATGTGCATTGTCCCTACAGTTTTGGGTGCTGGATGTTGTACCTAATTGTAATACCGTGTTAAATTCCTTTTAGGCTGTTAGTTAACTAGGATCTGCAGCTTATCCATTAAGTAGGGAAATGGGAAGACTAGGTTGGCCAAGCGATCCTTATCTGCCATCAGATTCTATGTTTCTATGTTAAGTACCTGTCTAATACCATAAGCCTTTTTCTAATTACTATTATTCCGGTTAGTTCATTAATTTGTCTGTTTGTTTATGTATTTATTTATGTACAGTAGTGTCCCCAGGATGAAACGCACTTGCAGATGTTTAGTAGCACTTCGTAGAATGTTGTAGAGATCTATTGAATAAGTAATGTCAATGGTATTGTTCCTTTGTCATTCAGGAAAATGTGACACTGCCAGGATGAAGTGAATGCCACTGTTTCCTGCATGACAAAGGAGACTAATTGCCATTGAAATTACATTGCTTTATTCAGTAGGTATGCTGCAACATACTGCAGAGTGCATTTTATCCTGGGGGGATACCACTGTAAGTATGTATTCATTAAATCTGAAATTACTCCAACCAGTGATTCTGGACAAAAACAAGCACAGGGAGTTCTAAGGTGGCTGCAAAGACTGGAACTTGAACACCTGCAAGTTAGAAGCATTCCTCAGATGTTTGTTCCAGGTGTCTAGCGCTGTAAATGAAAGGCCTTTCTATAAAATTCACGCTTCATCCTGGGAACGAAGAAGGTAAGTACTGTTGCTGAATGGAGTGAGAAGACACTGCTTGATTGTGTGAGGTGGGCTAGGAGATAATCGGGCTTCTGTTTGTGCACAGTTGTACAAGAAAAAAAGCCAGTGGTAGTTACGCCTGCTTGAGGGACTTGTCCAGTTAAACTGGTCATATAGCAGAGAGTAATGGGTAGACCATCCACTCCACAGGAGAAGATGATCCAGCACAACTTGTTGTACAAATAATCCAGCGGCAACAGAGTGGGTTTGTTTTCACAGTGTTGTATGATGTCTCTATAGTCAGTGGAAGGGAGAAGGAAGCTGGAAACTACCTGCTTCCTCAAATCAGCACTGGGCCAGTGTTTAGACCTGTAGAGAAAGCTGACCTTGGGCTCCGGGTTGTTAAGATGTGATCAGTGTGCCTACTGTATGTAAGTACTTCATCAAGCCAGATTCCTAGATATCTGAATATGCTGAGCTGCTCAACAGTATTGCCATCTGATGTTATGATTGCAAGTGGATAAGCTGAACGAGTCAGCAAATTCTGGATCCAAACACCATAGGCTTAGTTTTGGTTGCATTAAGGATCAGGCGGTTACTGATGAACCTGGAGGAGACTGTGCTGAAATCAGCTTGGAGTACTGAATTAACAATGGACATTGTCATAACACTGTATAGAGTATGGTATAATCTGCACACATATGTAGATGACACCTCCCGCTGTGGTCTGGGAGGCCATTAACAAAATAGAGAACAGCAGAGGGCCAGGGATTGATCCTTGAGAAGCCCAAATATTTAGGCGAGCAAAGTCTGAATTAGTGCCTTGTATGGACACTGGCTAAGTTTGATTATTCAGGTAGTTTTCAAACCATCTGATGCTGGTTGGCTGAGGCCTGTTGTTTTGAGCTTGAGCAGGAGTACTACATGATCCATCAAGTGAAATGTCTTGGAGAGGTCCATGAAGATGGCCTCAGTGAGGAGATCATTATCCATGGCTGTGTGGAGATCACTAGTGACTTTGAGCCATGCAGACATGGTGGAATGGCCCTTCCCAAAGCCAGACTGCGTGGGACAGAGCAGAGTGTGCAGACCGAGATGCTTATTCTGCTTTGAGTGAATGCACTTTTCAAGAACCCTGGAGAGGGCAGAAAGGACCAAAATGGGATTGTATTGATTCAGATCCTGTTTAGTCCTTCCTTTGTGGAAGGACACAACTACAGCACATTTCTAGACAGTAGGTATCTCACAACAGGCGAGGGAGAAGTTTAACAGCATGATAACTAAAGTGCAGATATGATGTGCCGCAAAGTGGAGAAGCTTCATTCAAGAAAGTCAGCACTCTTGCTTGGTCTGAGGCACTTTAGTGCCTTGAGGACCTCAGCTGTAGTGATTTGTTGGAAATTAAAGTTTTGCAGATCACGAGGGTCAGACTGTGGGCTGCGTGACATTAACTAACCATGGATGGCACCAAGGAGCTCTGGAGCTTGGTGGAGATGCTAAGGTTAATGATGTGGGTGTTAAAGGCATTCAAAATGTCTGGCAGAGAGGCAACAAAGTCTCCAGAGGGGTTCTAGATTTGATCAGCTTGCTCTTAGGGATCCACTTCAAACATGTTTTTAGCCCTTGACTAGAATTTATTGGAGTGATGTTTGTTTTCCTCCCAGCAGTTGTGTTAGTAGTTCACTTTTCTTCAGCTACTGCTGATTTACTTAGATTCCAAAGTTTTCTGTAATATGGCCTATCATTGAGGAATCTGGTCTTTCTAAATCTGGTCCAAGCCACATTCCTTTGAGGGAGCAAGTCAATCATTTCCTTAGAGATCCAGGGCAATGGTGTCTTTTGATCATGTATGTTCTCAGTGGTGCACAGTTGTTGCAGACCATGAGAAATTCACTGGCAAAGTATTCCCAGGCAGCAGCTACTGAGGGAATAAGGTTGATACGATCCCATCTTATAGCAAACAGATCTGCACAGAAGTCCTCTAATATGTATGAAATGCTTGAATGAGTGAGCTGTGATACTTTTCTAAGGGCTTTTTTTCTACAACATTTCTGGACACTGAAGGTGATGGAATGATCACTGAGGCAGTCCGAGGGTACACCAGCAGTTGAGGTCCTATCCAAGTGATTAACAAGAATCCAGTTAGAAAGCTGTGGTTGTTGGTTGCATGGTTGAGTATCATGGGTAGTGTGATCATTTGGGAGAGGTTTAAATTGGAAAGAGTATGTTTGTCTTTGGGTGAGTCCTTTCCCAACCAATTGAGGTTAAGGTCACCAAGCAGGAATGCCTTACGGGGTGTACCTACCAATAATAGAGTCAAGTGTACCTATAAAGGAATCAAAGTCATGAGAACACCTGAGTCTATAGCAAAGAAAAATATGCCTTGGCTGTATTTGATTGTAATCACTGATTATTAAGTTCAGTTATTTAGGACATGTCTTGAATATAAATATATAGACCTTGTTTTGAGATTTCATGAGACATTGTTTTTTCAGTTTACAGTCAGCTCAGAAAACAAGAAAATAATATGCTGGTAAAAATCTGATTTGTAGCAAACTTAGGCCCTCTTCTTACTGTATGTGTTAAAAATAATACACTGTCACACAGATCTAGAGGGCAGGTGCAGCATTTGGACAGTGTGTGTACATGACTGAGATTTCTGGCTAAACTCCTGTCTCATATAGAAACTTCAGAAAAACATAGCTTTTAGACATGTTTCTGCTTATAAGTTAAATACTCTCTGAATTCTGTGTCCTGCTTTTCATAATAACTATATCCATTAGGGCTGTTAGGATGAGCATATTATTATGAGATATTATTATTGTTGTTTGCATTATATCAAGAGCCTCAAAGATCATATTCATATGCAGAATGTTATTCCTTTTTAGCTATAGACACATTACAGTACCACTAAGGGGTTAACAGGGAATTAGTTTATTAGATATTATTTTCATTGGCAATTCTAAAATAATTCTAACATTATAAGTCACAAATCTAACAAAGGCAACTGTCCAGTACATAGATACATAGATACATAGACAGTGTCGGCAGATAAGGGCCTATGGCCCACCCAGTCTGCCCATTTAAGTTTGTAAGTTCAGTTTATGTTTTCCAGGAAGTCTGTTGCCCCTTAACCCTGACCTCCAGAATTCCTTTATGTCTATCCCATGCATTCTTAAATCCCGTGATTGTTTCAGCCCCCACCACTTCCTCTGGCAGGGTGTTCCACTTGTCCACCACCTGTTCTGTGAAGAAATTCTTCCTCACGCTTCCTCTGAATCGTCCCTCCCTCCAACTTCATCCCATGCCTCTAGTCCTGGAACATCTTTTTCGCTTAAAATAGTGCATTCCTGCACCCTGTTCCTCCCTGTAAGATACTTGTATGTCTCTATCATATCCCTCTCTCCCTCCTCTCCTCCAGGGAGTACATGTTCAGCGCCTTCAACCTGTCCCTCATAGGACTTGTGATGCAATCCATGCACCATCTTTGTTGCCTCCTCTGAACCTTTCTCTACCCTGTCTATGTCCTTACGTAGGTAAGGTCTCCAGAACTGCACAGTGTACTTCAGGTGCGGCCTCACTAGTGTCTTGTATAGTGGAATTATGACCTCCTTTTCCTGCTGGTGATGCCCCTGCCTATGCATCCCAGCATCCTATTTGCTTTACCTGCTGCCTTGTCACACTGTTTCCCTGCCTTGAGGTCATCAGAGATGATAACTCCAAGATCCCTTTCCTGCTTGGTGCATGCTATATCCTCACCCCCCAACTGATATATTGTGCCACGGTTTTTGTGCCCCATATGCATTATCTTGCATTTCCTTGCATTGAATTTCAACTGCCAAACCCCTGACCATTCTTCAAGTTTCTGCAGTAGTCAGGGAAAATTGTTTATAGGATAGTCAGACACTATTTAGCCCATGTTTCATTAATTTTCTGTAGATACAGTGCTGCCTACCAGGAACAAGCACAGATTCACAGTCCTTTCTGAGACATCTTGCAGGATACTGCAGGAACTCAATGAAATCCAATGGTAATTACAGTAATTTGTCACTCAGTAAACTGCGAAATCTCACACAGGGCACGTGATCCTGGTGGATGGCACTATATGGCCCCTTATTCATTATTATGGAGGTTATCTGCATGAAAACAGGATCTTTGTAACAAATACTTTATCTCAAAGAGGAATGAGAGGTGATTGTGGAGAGGGACTCAACCACGGAGGAGTGTGAGATTTTAAGAGAGTTGTAGAAAACTCCAATGAAAATGGGTGCAGAGGAGGGGAATGAGAGCCTAACGAGTAGAAATTCATGGGAGGAGGGTATTGCTGTAGTACATGAGAGGCTCTGTGGAACACAGATAGTGATGTCTCCTCCACATTTCCCCTGTCCTACCTGAAGTGATGGAAGTCAGGAGGGTCAGGCTGGAGTCCGGAGTCCTGGAGGAGAGCTAGGATTCCGAAATACAGCAGATATCAGGAGAGTGTTATTGAACACAGAGAGGAGGTCGAGCTCAGGGAGAAGGTTTCTAGCATTCAGATGGCAGAGACTCTTGGTACTGGCAGAGGAGCGGAGGGACCAGGGTTGGTCTTCACATCATCAGACTAGAAGGAGCAGGAGAGTAAGGAGAAGAATGGAGGGGCTTACCCATGAAGTGCACTGGAGAGCGGGGGTGAGAGTAAAGGAGGGCATGGTGCAGAAACTCCAGGTTAAGGGAGGGAGAGGCAGCAGACCAGGATCGATACAGAGGAAGGAAGGGAGAGGGGTGGGGGGGGGCAGATGGAGGAAGAGGAGGGAAAGGAGGGTAGGAGGATTGGATGGGGGAGGAAGAACACAGTTCACTGAACTTGGCCAGTACATTGTATACAGAAAAGTCCTGGCATTTAATTTATGGTTTTATTAACAAATTCAAAAGGCAGTAACAAAAAAAACCACTTCAGGTCTGAGCATGGCCCTTTCTGGGAGGGGAAGGGGGAATGGAGAAGGCAGAAGAGTGCAAGTAACACTGTGGTCAGGAGGTGGGATACAAAAAGCAACAGCAAGCAGAAACCACAGTAATGTGTATGATTAACTGCTAATTAAGATGATTACTTGGAAGGTTACAAGACCCCAGATGAAAAACAGACAGAAAGACACCATTATCCCAGGAGATCTGCTGGGATATACACAATTATACAATATAGTAGATAGACACTCAAAGGATATGTAATATACAGTATACAGATGCATTTAAATTGATGGATACTGTAGACAGACACACACAAGATACTGACACATAAAATCGGACAAATATGAACCACAGACCCATGTGCTATATATACCTCAACAGAGAGAGGGATAGGTAGGCTGATAGAGAGACAGACAAAGGACAGATCGGTAAGATAGACATTGACAGTGAGACAGATGGATATAGCTCTACACACACGCGCGTGCAACAGTGTATGCTGCATCACAAAAGGCTAATAATATACACTAAAGCAGCAGTGCAACAAAAAATGTTTTTCCCAAAAAATCTAGTTTTGGATAAGATTAATAAATGTATTAGTTACCATATAGTAGCTGTCAAATCTACTTTGCAAGGTACTTACTTTGCAGGGCACCATCAGTTGTCTTCTATCCCTTGCCAGGTCTTGGGTGTGTATATGACATGCAGTAATGGAAATGCTAAAAGTGCATACGTGTGTGTGTGTGTGTGTGATAATTCATACATAATCATATAATTGAGACCAACTGGGAAAGACAGAGAAAGGCAGGTATCCAAGAGCCCTGGACCCGTACTTTTATCCCAGTATTTCTGCAGCTCTGAAATGATTCATACAGCCTGATGGTTAATCTTTGCAGGATTTATTTTTGGGTGGCAGGTCATTGTGATTCCCCGACCTTGTTCATTGAGGAAAGGGAAAAAATGCTAAAACGCGAAGGGCTGCTTGGTTATTTGGATTCACGGCACTCCTTTTGATGAGCACCTGCACCTATTTGATCCCTGTTACATCATTTTAATAAGGCAGATAACTGAGCAACTGCACCAGCTGTTGCTGTGAACCTGTAAGTGTATGTGTGGGGTGGGGTGGGGTTGCATGGCTGCAGAAGCTCCTCCATTCATACTACAGACACACACCCTACACACAGACACACGTATGCAATCTAACTACACACAGAAATGTACATACTGAGTCACACTACACACATCAGCAACTCTGCTCACCACCTGCATACATGCCTTAAACTACCTGCACCCCCCCCAAAAAAAAAGAAAGAACCCTGATTTAAGAATAGAAACCTGGTTGCTGCAGCCACTGTAGAAATCTGCTTATTTTTTATTTTAAACACCCCCTTCCCCAGCGAGTTTCTGCATCCACCCATCCCCACCATGGCCAGTTTCTGCACCCACCCATCACCACCAAACGCGGTCACTTGAGATCACAGCTGTGAATGGATAGCTTGGGGCTGCTGCTTATCGGTTCCTTGCAAATGTTGATTTCACGTGTGCCAGGTGTGCCCCTCATTTGTCAGTTTGTATTTAAAGAATCACGGTTTCTTTTTATTTTTCTCAGCAAAGAAGCCGTGATTCTTAAACCCCTTTATTTTTCTGATGGGTTCTTTAACCCCTTTATTTTTCTGATCGGGAAAATTATTTGAAACATAGAAGTTGACGGCAGATAAGGACCGCAAGGCCCATCCAGTCTGCCCATTTCTTTTTCTACCTTATAAATGTGCCATCGGCCTTTGCTCTGTCAGTGGCCTATCTATTCATAATCATTTGTATTGCTCCCTTATGCCTATCCCATGCCTGTTTGAAGCCCTGCACTGTATTCATAGCCACCACTTCTTGTGGTAAGCCATTCCATGCATCCACCACCCTTTCTGTGAAAAAGAATTTCCTCATATTCCCCTTAATCGGCCCCTCTAATCTCATGCTGTGTCCTCTTGTCCTGCTATTTTTCTTATATTTAAACATGTTAGACTCTTTCACCTTGTTCATGCCCTTAAGGTGTTTGAATGCCTCGATCATATCACCTCTCTCCCTCCTTTGCTCAAGGGTATACATATTGAGCTCTGTTAATCTGTCCTCATATGTCTTCTGATGCAGTCCCTGCACCATTTTGGTTGCCCTTCTCTGAACTGCCTCAATTTGGTTAATGTCCTTGTGAAGGTGTGGCCTCCAATACTGCATGCAGTACTCCAGATGGGGCCTAACCAGTGTCTTGTAAAGAGGGATTATTACCTCCCTCTTACGACTTGTGATACCCCTACTAATATACCCTAACACCCCCTAGCCTTACCTACTGCTTTAGAGGTCTGCTTGGATGATTTCAGGTCATCAGTGATGATGATGCCCAAGTCTCTTTCTTCCTTTGTGACTGCTAGCAACTCCCCTCCCAGCCTATAGGTGGCTTCAGGTTTTCTTCCCTAGTGTGCAAGATTTTGCACTTCTTTGTATTAAATCCCAGTTGCCACTCTTCTGACCATTTTGCTAGTTTATCCAGATCTCTTCTCATTCTGCCCACCCCATCTGGATCATCTACTCTGTTGCAGATCTTGGTGTCATCTGCTAACAGACAAGCCTTACCTCTAGTCCATCTGCAAGGTCACTAATGAAGATGTTGAAGAGGACTGGCCCCAGGACTGATCCCTGAGGTACCCCACTTGTGACTTGCATCTCTTCTGACTGTATACCATTTGCCACCGCCTCTGTTTTCTGCCTGTCAACCAGTTTGCCACCCAGTTGACCAACTTTGACCCACCCCAGCCTACCCAGCTTATTTATCAATCTTCTATGGAACGTAGTGTCAAAAGCTTGCTGAAGTCAAGGTAGGTGACATCAACTGCTCCCCTTGGTCCACCACTCTGGTTACCCAGTCAAGAAATCTATGAGATTAGTTTGACAGGACCTTCCTTTGTAAACCCATGCTGTCTTGGATCCTGTGCCCTCATGGATTCCAGGTGTTGCACTATCCTTTCCTTAAGGAGTGCCTCCATAATCTTGCCCACTACTGAGGTAAGACTGACTGGTCTGTAGTTCCCCGCCTCCTCCCTGCTACCACTCTTGTGGAGCGGGATCACATGAGCCCTTCTCCAGTCTTCTGGGACCTCCTCCTGTGCTCAGAGACTCACTAAACAGTTCTGCTAATGGCTCTGCTAGTTCCACCTTTAGCTCCTTAAGTACCCTGGGATGTATGCCATCAGGTCCCATTGCCTTATCCACCTGAGCTTAGCAAGCTCTTGTAGGACCCTTTCTTTGTGAAGGGAGTAGTGCTCACCTCCCTCCTCCCCTGTGTCCATGATGCTGAGCTGTGGGCCCTGCCCTACCTTCTCCAGTAAATACTGAGCAAAAGTATCTATTTAGGATAGATGCCTTTACAGGTCCTTCTCCTCACATGCTCCCTTTTCTCCATTAAGCTTAGCAATACCCCCTCTGGACTTTCTCCTTTCACTAATGTATCTATAGAAAGTCTTGTCACCTTCTTTACTGTTCGTGCTAGTGTTTCCTCAGTTTGGGACTTTGCCTGCCTTACTGCCTTCCCTGCTTCCTTAGGGCAGTTTGTATGCCTCCCTATCTTCATCCCGCTGTGTTCCTTATATTTCCTGAAGGCCAGCCTTTTGGCTCTGACCTTTTCTGCTACTGTATTTGAGAACCAAAGTGGTTTCCTTCTTTTTGCACTTCCTTTTCTGTCTAACACAATGGGATGTTGCTTCAAGTATTGCATCCTTAATGCTTGCCCACTTTGCCTTGTACCCCTCACCTGTGTTTCTTTTGCCAGGGCTAGCTTAACTCTGTTGGCCATCTTATCAAAGTCAGCTCCTCTGAAGTCCCATATTTTGCCTTGGAATGGGATGACTTAGATGTAGTAGCCAAATTGAACCATACCATGTGATGGTCACTGGCCCCCAGGTGACCTTCTACCTGGAGATCTGTGATCCCTTCCTTGTTAGTCAGTACTAGATCTAGGATAGCCCTGTCTCTTGTGGGTTGCTGTACCAGTTGTTTGAGGCCTTCCCCCTGCAGGGAATCCACTATGTGTCTAGTTCTGGCAGATGTTCCTGCTGGTATTGACCAATCTGTATGTTGAAGTCTCCCATTATCAGAACCTCCCCTTTAGCTGTCATGTTTTGTATATCTTCTAACAGTAATGTGTCTATGTCCTCCCCCTGGTATGGGGGCCTGTAGACAACCCCAGTTCTTATGGCTGTCCCATTTCCTGTTTCCAGGGTGACCCACAGTTCTTCTGGCTCCTTATGTGTATTCTGAATTTCTGTAGCTTTGATATTTTCATTGACACAGGGCCACCTCACCCCCTTTTGCACCTCGGTCTCTTCTGAACAATACACAGCCAGGTACTGAAGTCTCCTAGTGTGGTTACTGGTAAACCACGCCTCACTAATTGCTACTATGTCCAGTTTAGCCTCTGACATTATTGCCTGCAGGTCTGGGATCTTATTTCCCAGGCTGTGAGCATTTGTGTACATGATTTTCCATTGGCCAGATTTTGGTGTGTTAGTTGTTGGGTGAGGTTTGGCATTACCCCTATGCATTGTATGGGGAGACAAACCTTTTTTCTTACCTGGTGATGCAAATGAACGGCAAACATGCTGAATCCCTGTTTGACCACTAGCTGAGGGGGGAAGGGTGTTCTTCCCATTCGACGTATGGGTGCTGCACCCTCTCCCCATTTGCTAGTTTAAATATTCTGCAAAGACGTCAAACTTCTGCCCCAATGCACTGACTCCCTCCTTAGTCAGATGCAGTCCATCAAATTTAAGAGACTTCGCTCCCAGAACTGTTGCCAGTTCCCTACAAATCTGTGTCCTTTTCCTGGCACCAGCCCTTGAGCCACGTGTTTAGCTCCCTATCTCCCCTTCTCTGACCTTCCGTCCATCTGCTCCCTCTCCCAGACTGGCAGGATCTCAGAGAAGGAGATGCCGACTAAATAGATGATAGTTTGTCACCCAGCCTGGTCAGGTGTTCCTTGGTCTCCACAACTGACCGGCTGGCTAGATCATTAGTCCCTATGTGTACTAGGACATCAATGTTTTCCTGCTTTGTGAACAATTTTAGTAATGTGGTCAGTGTCTTCCATGCTGATGTACCTGGGAGACATCTGACCATTACCCTGGCTGGAGATGGGTATCAACTCCCTAATCATGGAGTCTCCTATGATCAGAAGTTTTTGATTTTTTGCTTTTTTGTTTTGGTTCCTGATTTGGGTGAGTTTTGTTGTGCTAGCTCCTGTGCTGCAGTGTCCTGCTCTGCAGTGTCTTCTGCCTCTTTGTTTGATTTCAGAGATAGAGGCAGATACCTGTTTATAGTGTTTATATGGTTTTGGAGGTAATATGTTGGAGAGCAGAGAGTGATGGGAACTCGATTTGCTCCCTCCTAACCACCTGCCAACCTCCTGGACCAACTACCCTCTGCGGTCGAGGTTTTTCTGTTGGATGCTGGGGAAATGGCGGGTGGTTCTTATAATGTATTTCCTCTTGAATATGAAATTTGAGGCGTGCAATCTCTGCCCATGCTGCCCAGAGCTGAGCCCTAAGATCTCCAAATCTTGTGGGGCTTTAACTTACATTAGGGGGCTATAGCCTCCCCAAAAACAGCATGATGATGCCACTGCAGTGCAATGCACTTCATTAATCACATAGTAATATAGTGTTGCATCCTGCATCTCTGTTTTGGGAGATGGTTAAGGTCAATTTGCTCAATTGAAGCACAGATGAAAATCACCCCTTTGCAAAGTCTGCAGTATCCGAGCCAATGCTTTTTCCTTTGAATAGAATATATTGCAGCCCAGTTGTGGGATAATAACGGTACTAGTACAAATACGGATTTGACTGGGCAGAGAAACACCTGCATTTAAAATTTAAGGCACTCCCTTCGACTCTACAGACTTCTGGTTCTTGGTAATGTATGGAATTTGCAAGCAATTCGTCTGAAAAATAAATGTGATTTTTTTTAAATTCAGCGTGTGTGTGTATATTCTTTTAAATGGATCAGCAATATACTCTGAAGCTCAGTAAAGTGCTGCCAATGCAATACAAACTAAAAAAAGCACAAACAATAGTGCCTTTACTCAACATTTCCACATCTGTGTCTCTTGGATATTAAATACTCAGCTGATCTGTTTTCTACTTCTGTGTGCAGGTTTGAATACATGGCAGAAACACACTAAGGTGGTCCCCTGGCAGCAGTATTGACTGCTGGCTGTACAGAACATAGAGATCATATAATGTATATAAAAACTAGAGGGGTTATCAAGTGAACCCTCCACTCATTTGTATATTATCCCCCTTCCCATAGATATAGTATAGACCACTTGCAAAAGGTCGCATGAAAGTCTGTTGTACTCCACGTGATGTCCCTGTAGGTTTTGTTTTATATGGGTGTTATACATAGGATCTCTATGGTATAGAATGCATGTGGCTACACTGCTCACTGAAGTAGCTACGTTTTCTGCTGCATGACGTCATATGCTACAACATATACAGGAAGGCGGGAGTTCTTTCCAGACCTCCAATCAGTGCTTTTGCAGTATTTTATCATTTTGTTTCTTGATTTACAACATGCTGTCCCTCTTACACATACTGTGCTGTTATTGTAGTAGCAATGGGAAATCAATCCATACTCATTTGAACAGTTCCTGAGATACCTCCCATATTTCTTTTTCATTCACAGAATGTCAACCCTATTCTTTAGATAAACATAATTCATTAGGCTATCAGGAATTTTGTTTGTGTATATGTGTGTGTGTGTGTGTGGGGGGGGGGTCATGTGGAAGCTGGCTTGGTAAAAGCATATTTCCTACATTGTTATTAGCATGCCTTCACAGTCAGTGACTTATTTACGTTTGCTTTTAATTTGCCAGGAAAATTTCTCACTAATTGGACATTATTTTTATTTAACTTTAATCTTATAGTATATAAAAAGATAGTACTGTATGTTACACAAATTCTAAAGAAATATTGGTACTTAGTTTGGAACCATTGAGTTGTTTTGTTGTATGAACTTTAGAAGTTTAACTACAGTTTCAAGCTGGCTCTGAGAGATGCTGTCGTTCTTTTTTCTTTACAAATTCGAAACCGTTTAGGTAGGATCAAAGGGTTTTTTTGAGTTTTCTTTTTTACATTTACCATACCTATGAAATCTAGCAGAGAGTAATTAAACAAAAGAACCAAGTTAGGGCATTTCATACACAGTTGAAAGGGTTGACTATCTGGATGCACAGGACAGCAGCTAATGACAGAGGGATACAGTAGGAACTATTGGGCAAATTTCCTTTCTCAATATTGGAACATACTAATGAACCAAAACCTTCCGACATGTCTTACAAATACAAATATCAGTTTAAGAAGCCTACTTTATTATGTTGCTTAGTGGGGAAAGTATTTTCTGACATCAGAGTAGACTGCAATACTTACTTTCTGCAATATTTGATGCTAAAAATCCATACTCCCCAGTGACCAGAATGATACATTTATGAGGGACTGGTGCAGATTTTGAGGTAAACTCATGAACAGTTGAGTACTATACAGTCTTGCTGGTCTCTGTGGAATATTATGGTGTAAGAGAACATTTATATTTTGTGACGTCCTGCTGACAACAGGAAAACAACACAAATGATACTCTGTAGAACTATTGTGATAAAATGCTGTGCCATTGGACTGTTCTGTCAAAAATACTACAGAAGTTCAGAATTACAATACGGAACATGTTCAAAACTGTTGTCAAATGAAACCAACAGAGATTTACTAGTAAGAGCACCCATATACTGTAGCTCTATAACTGTTCACTAGGGATGATACTCTGTCACGGTGCTGTCAATGTGTTGGATTTGGCGTCACTGGTCTGGACCAGCTAAACCAGTTTTTGTAAGAGAGCTGGGTGACAACATCACACTGTGTTTCATTAGTTGGACAGTAATATAGTGCAGCATCACGCATCTTTGTTTTGGAGATGGTTAGGGTTGATTCACTCAACTGAATCATCGATGAAAATCTCCCCTTTGCAAAGTCTGCAGTATCTGAGCCAATGCATTTTCCTTTGAATAGAATATACTGCAGCCTATTTGTGGGATAGTAATGGTTCCAGTACAAATATGGGCTTGACTGGGTGGAGGAAGACTTGCATTTAAGATTTAAGGCACTCCCTTCCACTCCAGAGACTTAGTTCTTGGTAATTGATAGAATTTGCAAGCAATTTGTCTGGAAAATAAAACAATGTGATTTTTTTTTTTTTATTCGGCGTGTGTGTGTGTAATTTTTAAATGGATCGGCAATATACTTTGAAGCTCAGTAAACTACTTACATGCAATACAAATTAAAAAAGCATAAACAAAGGTGCCTTTACTCAGCATTTCCATATTTGTGTCTCTTGGATATTAAATATTCAGACTGATCCGTTTTCAACATCTGTGTGCAAGTCCAAATTCTTTTTTCATATGAAGCCATCCTTTTTTCATATGGACCAATTTTATTTTTGTATGCCCATATGAAAAAAGAAAATTGGCTGACAAAAAAGGATTTTTAAATGTTAAAATACATTTCTGGTCATTTATCCACAAACTAAGTTTAGAATCCACCTAACAGGGTCCCAATAAGCAAGATACATGTGTTGGTGTGTGTGCAGGGGATGTCATGTTTGTGGGTTTTGAATTTTTTTTAAAGGGAAACAAGATGGCGGCCATAAATAAAGAAGTTTTTTTAATCACAAAAAAGGATTACCACATATGTAAAAAAGGATACTGTTCCACATGGACCAAATTCTTTTTTCATTCCAAGCACCTATCCAAAAGACTGTACTGAGCATGCTCAGAACCAACATTTCAAAATGTAGTAACTTTGGAACAGATCAACATTTTTTCACCAAACCAGTGAAAGGCACATCTCTGGGGCTAGCCCCTTCTACCCTGAAAACTGCAGACCAAAATTTCAAACTGTTCACTAAGCGATGAAAAACCAAAACAGCTATATTTTTATGTTTTTTTGCTGTCCGAATCTCGAAATCTACACATCCGACTGTAATGAAACTTGGCATGTCAAAAATATCTACCCCCCCTGACCATGCATGCAAAATTTCATGCAAATCCATTGAATGGTTGCAAATATATTAAAGTGCAAAATTTGAGGTCAGCCCTAGGCAGCCATTTTGAATAAGGTTCAGCATAGAACCTTTTGACTCACATATGCGCTTCAGGGCTAGGTGAGAAACCCCTGCTCAACCCTAACTATAGTGGAACTACTGCACCACTATAATATATGGGATAGTGTATAATGAGAATTTAAACACACCCAAGGTGTTGGATGCTTCATAAACCTCAAGAGAGAAGCCTTACTTAAAAACTCCAGGCTCTTACAGAAAGAAGTACAAAAAGAACTAAAAGAAAAAGAAAAGAGGCCCAATTCTCAAAGGGTTACACCAGGCGTAAACCGCCAAAAAAAAAAATGGTGCAAGTAGCAGTTTACGCCAGGAGTTGCGACATTCGATATTCTGCAAAGCAGCTTGAGACATGTCTCAGGCAGCTTGCTCCAAAGTGGACTTACACCACCAGTTACACCATAAACACCCTGCGACATAGCGCTAGGGGGTTCACGGCAGTAGTTGCGTCCTGTTCTGGAAGAGCAGCCTCCAAGTCCCCAGATTCACTATTCTAAAACAACCCCCGAAGGACATCCATCGAAGTACAGTTACACCAGCAAATAGCTGGTGTAAGTGTACTTTGCATCCACCGGGGGTTGCGCCAATGTGCCGCCAGCCACGATCCCCCAGTATATGCAACCCCACAGCCCCATCCCCAAACTAGTAGATAAAGCCCTGCAGGGCTATCGAAACCCCCTGCCCCTGATCCCCCAATAATGATTGAAAAAAGCCCTGCAGGACTATGGGACCCCCCTGTCCCCCATCCCCCAATAATGTGCACATAAAAGCCCCGCAGGGCTAGCACCCCCTCCTCCATGCCAGATCCCCTGAACACATGCCCTGTGTCCAGCAGGGTTAGCACTCCCCCCACCATGCCCATTCCCAACATTAATAGTACAACCCCAGCAGGGCTAGCAACCACCCTCCATGCCCGATCCCCAGAACACATGCCCTATGTCCAGCAGGGCTAGCACCCCCCCACCATGCCCATTCCCTGCATTAACAGTAAAAGCCCTGCAAGGCTAGCACCCCCCTCCATGCCCGATCTCCTGAACACATGCCCTATGCCCAACAGGGCTAGCACCCCCTCCACCATGCCTGTTCCTCGCATTAATAGTAAAAGCTCTGCAGGGCTAGTGCCTCCACTCGCCGATCTCCAGAATTGTGATATCAAACAAAAATAAGTAACATAGCCCCCAATCTCCTTGGTAGTCTAGTGGCCCCCCAACCCCCTACCCGGCAGTGCTAGTCCACTGCACACCCCCCAGCTGGTGACTGGCACAGCTCACTTCTCACCACCACAGCCAACTGCTGACACCATGTTCTAGCGTAAACAGTACACACTCAGTCATTGAGCACGTACTATTTACAGCAGTACATGCTCATACCAAGTTCAGTCAGTGGCTGGCCATGGTGGTGAGAGGCGCTATTCCTGCAGGGCTTTTACTATTACTGCGGGGAATGGGCATGGTGGAGGGTGTGCTAGCCCTGCTGGGCATAGGGCATGTGTTCGGGGGATCAGGAATGGAGGGTGCTAGCCCTCATGAGGTTTTTGTTTGGGGTTCGGGGCATTGGTGGGGGTTAGTCCACCACTTCGCGGGGCTGTACAGTGTGTGTGTGGGGGCACTTGCGCCTGGGTGACTGGGCATGCTAGACAGGTTTGGCGTCAACCATTCCAGTATGCCCTGTGTTTGGTGTACCAGTACTGTTGGCGAGTCACAGGACTTAGCTGTGAGGACCCTGCCTGACAGAGAATCGGGCGCAGGGTCCTGGCACAACCATGTTTGGTGCAAGTTGCTGCCAACATTCTAGAACTGGGCCCAAGGTTTTTATGCAGTACTCTATCACACCTGAATACAAAGTGTATATGGAAGAATTAAAAAGATTCATAGAAGTACAGGATGTTAAAAGCGGCCAAGCAAAAGAAGTTTATCATGAAAATGATCAAGTATATGACTGGAAAATAAAGGAACAGTCACAGTTTCAGCCAAAATCTAATCTGAAAAAAACAGGGGAGATGAAAGATACTGCACCTGATTCGGACAGTTCAAATGATATTGTTTTTTAGAAATATCCCCGCAGACAGAGCACTAACGGAACAGCCCATGAATCAGGTTCCAGGAACAGTAAGAAAAAGGGGTAGAAGAAAGAAGACATGAAGAGGACAGCAAGGGAGAAGGAAGAAATCCACCACAGAGACTGCAGAACAGCAACAGGCAACTGCAACAGGGCAGTCAAGTGAGCAGCGGAGGTCAGCGGAACAAAGGATGGCAACAGAGTTTCAGGGGAACACAGAAGAGGTGAAGGGGGGGGGCAGCCACAGTATGGGCACCAATACAAGAGACAGAGGAAGACCTATTAGTGGTAAATATTTTCTCCTGTTGAAACCCAGGTGTTACAGAAAGGACTTTAGTTTGTATCCACTAAGAATAGTGGTGTTTTTGACTGTATAACTGAGTTATATAAATTTACAAGCAAACTGAACTTAAAATATTTTTTCTTAAAACAAACAGGTGCAAATGGTGGGGGACAACTGAAATATGTTAATGGGAAGACCAGAATTATTTTAACCTAAATCCACTTTTTGTCCCCTACTGCTCCCTCAGTGCTTGCATTTGAACAAGTTTGTGAGGCTAAGATAATTGAGTTACTGGACAATCCACCCAGATCTCCATTTGTGAACATGAGCAATGCAGAAAGGTATGATTTAAGAGATCTGGAGAATAATGCTAGCATCACTATAAAGCCAGCAGATGAGGCGAGTTTCACTGTTGTGACGGACAATCCTGCTTATATAGTGGAAGTGCTGTGTCAGCCTACAGGTGAGACTGTACATAAAAAATTGACTTAGAGATCCCATACCAGAATTTAAGAAACAGTTGATGGTTTTCTGCATTGCACATGTGATATGGGTGTGATAAGTCCAGAAAAAAGGGATTTTTTGAAAGTGAAACAGCCTGTGTTATCTATGATATATATGCTCCTGAAAATACATAAATCCCTATTGAACCCCCATGGGCACCCTATACTAGTAAGCATTGGGAGCGTGACCGAAAAAATGTCTAAATATGTGCATCATGACCTATGTCCTCTGGTATGTCAGCTCCCCAGCTATTTAAAAGATACAATTAATCTGATGCATAAATTACAAGCTCTAGTTCTGAACCAGGCATGTTTGCTTGTCACCATGGTTGTGATATCATTATACACAAACATGCCCCATACAGGGGGCCTTACCGCTATGCGGTACTTTTTAGAAAATATGGGGGAATCTGATGTGGATTTTGTTTAGTTTTTGGTTGCTTGCACATAATCTGTACTCATATATCACAGTTTTATCTTTC
This sequence comes from Neoceratodus forsteri, assembly GCA_016271365.2. Classification (NCBI taxonomy): domain Eukaryota; kingdom Metazoa; phylum Chordata; order Ceratodontiformes; family Ceratodontidae; genus Neoceratodus; species Neoceratodus forsteri. The sequence goes on from CM057453.1 coordinate 1,631,778,258, forward strand.
AAGGACAATACTTCCTGCAGATCCACGGTACAGCCACGGAAACCTCATTAGCTCCAAGCTATGTAAGTCTGTATATAGGGTACTGGAAGGGCAGGTATATACATAACGAAGTGTTGAATCCTTTCCATGAAAAGACTGAAGCATAGTTTTGTTACATTGATGATTTGATATTCTTCTGGAAGGGCACCAAAGATAAATGGACTAATTTCATAAGTCACCTGCATAGCACTAATGAAAACTTACATTTTCCTGTAGTGTCAGATGAGGAAAAGTTCATTTCTTGGATGTTGAAATACATAGAACATCTATGGGGTCTTTAGAAGCACACATAAAAACTCACATCTACAGGTATCTAGTATGCACCCAAAGCATCTAATAAATAACATTCCTACAAGTCAGTTTTTGAGGGTGCAATGCAATTGCAGCAATTAAGTGAGTTATGACATCAGGGCGAATGAGATGCAAGAGAGATTTTGTGCAAGGGATTATAAAAAAAAAAAAAAACAGCAATTCAAGAGTCAGCGAATTGGGCCAGGGAGAAAAATAGAAGTAAGTGATGCTCAGGACCCTAAGCAAAATGTTTTAAAGTATATAACTAAATATACAGAGCAATCAAAATACATAAAGGATAACATCTTAAAATATTTGAATATTATTGGATCAGATCCAATATTGGGACCCGAGTATAGAAACAATCTTCCCAAATTAGTGTACTAGAAGTCACGAAATAATGGACGTGATAGTGCACTCCCATCAACCTATGGCCAAGAATGAAAGAATTATATTGGAGCCCCCCCAAAAAAAAATGTGCACTAATTGTGATAGATGTAGGTTTTGTAAATTCATTAAAAGAGGTAAAATGTTTCAGCACTCAACTAAAGATCAGAGGTTTGAAATAAATGAATTGATCATATGTGATACAGAAGGTATTATAAACAAGGCTACATGTGTTTGAGGATGCCTCTATATAGGAAAACCTAGTTGTGCATTCAAATTGAGGGTAGGGGAACATGTCAAGAGACATTGCAAATGAGGATATGACCAATATTCTAGCTGCACGCTAAGTTTGCTAACATTAACAGTGAACACTCCTGGCTTTACATGGGAATTGAGAAGGTGAAACTGGGACCGGGGGTTGGATAAACTGTTACTTAAAAAGAAGCTAGATGGATGTGCATAGTAGGGGCATTGCGAAGTCCAGGTTTAAATGGCAGATTTGAAATAGAGCTGTTTTTGGACTAAGATGTATGCAGTAGAAAACAGCTGTAAAATGCTTGATTTACAAAAATGAATTTGATACAGTGTGTTTTGATATTTTAAAGGTTTTGGGGTTCAGCACTTTATGAGAACTATAAGATGTTTTGTGGCAGCTAAACAAGCAAGACGGCAGCTCCCTTTGTGTTCGTTGATTTTTACCATGGTAACCAGAAGAGTAATACTGATGGTTGAATCAACAAAAGAAAACCTGTCTGCTACTCATAATGGACTTTAATATAATTTAAAAGAAACACAGTAGATGCACTTTGTGGAAACTGATGTGCTCTATTTAATGTGTGAATTCTTTGATTGAATAATTTACAACTAGGGTGAGCTATTAATTTGTAAATACAATGCATCAATGAGCTTAATCGGGATTTTTTATAATGTAATTTAAAATGAGATTTGCATGTTTTTTTATAGTTGTTTATTGGCAATAATTTTTTAAATCTGCATAAATGTCGGCAGTTATGTCAGTTGAACTCAACCGTTGATAAAGCACTTACAAGAGGTGCGAAACAGCATCAGGGAGTTCATTTGTTTGCCACCTTTCTTGTGAGGTGTATGTGTACCTCTGTCAGAAATGTACTGCTTTTAAATACTGTATGTACTGCTTTTAAATATGGAATAAACATTTGTTTTTTGCCTACATAATTTAGTAAAGCAGTCACTTGATTCAGTTAGTGTAAGTAAGTGCGGAGGAATTCTGTTACCGTTTATACAAGCATGCAACACCAAGGATGTGTGTGTAAAATTCAAGTTTTTACACACTAAGCCATGTGTTGTTTTATATAACTGCTGTGGAGTGTGTTTTTCCCCAACAGAAATTAGATAAACAGAAATCGATCTCCACACCAGTAGCTGTGGTCAGATTGAAGGAGCTGATGAAGTGTGTACATGAGGAAAGCAAGAACACAACAGCCACATGTGTGGAGCAATGGAAACCTGGTGCGTATTTGCCATTACAATCAGCTAGTTATAACAACGAATTATAACGGGGTTTCCCTATGAGAGAAAATGCTCCCCAGTTCTTATTAAAATGTTCCTCTGGAGACTGGGCAATTACTTAAGCATGAAGACAGGATTACTGTTCATTAGACCGCATCTACTCTGCTTGTCTACACCTGACATAATTTATTTATGTATTTGAAATCTGGTGACCAGGAAAGGCACATTGAGCCAAGGCTTGTTTCTGGGTGCAACCTGGTGGGAGGAAACAAAAAAGGGGTGAGAAATAGCAAAAAGACAAAATTGCAAAAATACAACTGAATAACTATGCAATGATACAATCAAGGAGGAGAATAAGTTATAGTAAACTAGTACTGTATATAAAATGATTCTCTGCAAAACACTTCATTTATGTACCAATTAGGGTTAAACTGACAAAGGAAGGGAAATGTGGTGTTAGGGTTTCCAACCCTAACACCCCACCCCCACCCTACAAGCAACAAACAAACAAACAAAAAACATTATGATTTTGGTTGTCCTGAGTCTTGACAAATCCAGCCTCAAGTCTTCCTTGGGGTTATCAACCCGAATGCTCCCCCCATTCTATCAGCAAATAAACTCAGATGTGCAGACTATACGAGAATGGGGTAAGCGTTAGGGTTGATAACCCCAAGAAAGACCCCAGGCCTGACTAGCAAAGACTCGCGACAGCCAAAACTGTAATATTTTTTTCTTTTTGCTGCTTGCAGGGTTGGGGTAGATTGTTAAGGTTGGAAACCATAACACCACATTTCCCTTTTTTTTGTCAGTTTAACCCTAACTGGTGCATTAACAAAGTTTTTTCACAATGAATTTCATTACTTTTTGAGATAGTATAATCATATTATCATTCATGCAGGTCACTTTGGGACCTGCATAAACACATCCATGTGATCACAGAAGGTCAGGGCCCTCTAGGTTCAATGCTTCCATGCCTCCATTTATCCACATGTGTATGTGGGTGTGGAAGCGCAGGGCCCTCCGTTCCACCAGAAAAGCAATGTATGTGCTTCCTTGTAATTTTCTTTTTTTTTTTTTAGAGATGGACCATTTTCAGTTCTTATTTCTTAAGGGCTTAGTGTTGTACTACTCATTAAGACCTTTCTATTAATATAACATTGTCCATTAACTCCAAAGACTGACAGAGTTACAGCTTGTTAAAGTTGTAATGTTATCCTATTGTAATTGTTTTTATTTTTTATGCTTTTTTATATGGCCCCTATTTTTTTTTCAGGGGGAAGGTGTTAGTGTTGTAGTACTCATTAAGACCATTATTTGGATATATAGATTGTCCCTTAACTCTAAATACTGACAGAGTTATGGCTTGTTAAAGTTGAAATGTGGGAAAAAAAACACAAAGTCCCAAATTATTTTTTCATATGAAGGAATCTTTTTTCATGAGGTTGTGTCATTCATATGAAAAAAGATCGCTTCATATGAAAAAAGATTGTGAAAAAAGTAAGTCCAAATTCTTTAAATTCCTTTTTTGTATGAAGGGATCTTTTTTCATGAGGTTGTGTCCTTCAAGATTGCTTCATGTGAAAAAAGACTGTGAAAAAACTAAGCCCAAATTCTTTAAATTCATTTTTTGCATGAAGGGATCTTTTTTCATGAGGTTGTGTCCTTCATATGAAAAAAGATTCCTTCATACAAAAAAGAATGTGAAAAAAAAATAAGTCCAAATTATTTTTTTGTATGAAGGGATTTTTTTTTCACATGGCCCAATTCTTTTTTCGTATGGTAATATGAAAGAAGAAATTTGGTTCACGAAAAAAGTTTTTAAAATGTGTTAAAAACACATTTCTGGGTGATTTTTTCCCAAAACTAACTGCAGAATCCACCTAACAGGGTCCCAATTAGCAAGATGCATGAGTTGGTATATCTGCAAGATATCATGTTTATGGGTTCTAAGGTTTAAGGATCTAAGGTTCGAGCAGAATCGATAGACCGTAAGGCCTAATCTGCTGGCAAATAGTATGTTTTCAAAAGAATTTAAAAAAAAAAACAGAACCAAAAAATTTTTTTTTTTTACGAAAAAACATAACCCCATATGAACAGAATATTTTTTTATGCAGGCCAAATTCTTTTTTTGTATGAAACAGCTATCTAAAAGACTGTACTGAGCATGCTGAGAACTGAAATTTCAAATCCTTATAACTCTGGAACAGATTAGCAATTTTTCACCAAACAAGTGAAAGGCACCACTATTGCCCAAACCCTTTCTAACATGAAAATTTCAGAACAAAATTTAGAGACCATCTGAGTGCTAGGTGATGACAAAAAACAGCAAAAAAAAATTTTTTTTTTACTGTTTTCACTATCTGGATCTCGAAATCCGCATATCTGACTGGAACAAAACTTGGCAAGTCAAGAGACTCTGCCCCAAGACCAAGCATGCAAAATTCTGTAAAAATCTGTTGAATGGTGGTGAAGCTATTAAAGTGCAAAGTTAGGTTTTTAACATCCAACCTGCTCAACCCTAACGAAAGTGCTGCAACTGCACCACTATGAGTAAATTCTTATACTGTCTATTGGAAAAAGACACATATGAAAGCCTACCAGCGTTGAACAGGAGTGGTGGGAGGGTAAAGGTGGTCATGCAAGCCAGCACAAAGAAAAGAAGGAAGTCCAGAGATACAGAAAGGAGACTGGGGGTGGGGAATAAGAATGGAACTAGATGCAGGAGCAGGTTTGTGTGGAATGATAGTGAAGGAGAGATTTGAGGGAAAAGAGAGGGGGGGGAGGAATGGTGAGTAATATGGAGGCTTTTCCTGAGTGTGGGAACATGAAAGGGGGAAGCTGCATGTTTCACAGAGGTTCTAGACCGAAGGATAGTGAAGGTGTGTAAGTTAGAGTGGAGGGAGCAGGAGGAAGGGAAAGAGAAGAGCACTCTTCAGCCAAACGAGGGATGTAAAAATCATAAAAAGGCTGATATGAAAGTGTGACTGCAACTGCTGATCAGAATCTTATTGTCTTGTTTGAATCACTATACTATAACTGACAAATTTCAATTGGGTTTTAGAACAGGGCATTCTACCATAGCCACAGTGTTGAGGGTCTTGGATGATATCAACATGGCTGCCAACATTAGCATTTTGACTGGAGTCATATTTGTTGATTTATACAACACATTTAACACTATGGATCATGGTTTGCTCCTGGCTGGAGTGTCTGAATTTAATTTAGCTCCTGGTGTTTTGTCTTGGTTTGGTAGCTATCTTGTTGGTGGACTACAAAAAGAAAGAACCAACAGAAGGGGCTCAAGAGTTCTTAGCAGCATCTTGAGGAATGCCACAGGGGTCAGTGTTGGTCCCAACTCTCTTCTCTCTGTATGATAATAGACTGGATTGTCTTTTGGGTAAAGTATATTATGAACTGCACTCTGATTCCACTATTTTGTATGCTGCAGATGCCCAGACTTGAAATTTGCAAGGGTACCTGCAGGACGGCTCCAACAAACTGCAGCTTTATCTTAATTTTTTTTTATATATAGATTTTTGTGGTATTTTATAGGTTTTCTTCTGTTCCTGGCCTGAGGCCCCGGCACACGGCTGTGAGTGCGTCTGGAGGCATGCACGCTCACCGCGGCACCAGCTCAGCCCCTTCCACCCACCCGTAACAATGCCGCCCGCCTACGCAACCCACCGGACTTCCACTAGGTGGGAGTGGAACTAAGGGGGAGAGGTGACAACCCACCCCCACCACCCCAGGAGAGGAGAACTGCCTACTGGCTTGATCAATCCTGTTCCTCCCCCCCCCATGCGCCGGCACCCCAATGACCCAAGGTCATCTCCAAAGACAGGTCGCCGTTGTAGTATGAGGTAAGGCATCCAGCGCCTCTGCACCACCAGGCCAGCCTTTATCTCACATCTTTAAAGCTTCATATAAACTAATCCAGCACCACACCTAACAAACAGCAGCTGAGAGTCTCATAATCACTACATTAAAGGGGAATTAAGGTCAAAATCTGCAAAAACATATGTTGTGCAGAGTGCTTTAATTGGTGTGTGTAGGCCTAGTGTTTCTACTTCTTTGTTTGCAGTTAGGAGTTTTTTTCTAAATTTGCCTACTAGTTTTATGGCCCCTGGAGACGTTCATGTTTGAATTTTTCATAGCTTTTCTTTTTTCTACAATGCCTCCCATTCCATGTGACAGTGATGCCTCCAGAACCACTTACTCAGTGAATGACTGCTGCTGCAGCAGCAGCAATCTGCTGTTAGAACCCTGGGACCCGATATTCAAAACTTTGCCTGGGTACAGAATCAAGTTTGCCTGTGCAAACTGGGCTTTGCATAGAAGTACAACATTGAAAAGCCTAGTTAGTGCCGGCAAACTCAGATTGTATCTGGGCAAAAGACAAAGGAGGGCACAATGTAAATGAAGGGACAGGGATCTGAATATTGGGGCTGCCCAATCTTCAGAGTATGTGCACCATGCAAGGCCGTTTTGCCTCATCTTCTTGCATGGCGCACATACTTAGTGGTTGGTGGAGGAAGTGTGGCAGAACCCACACCCCTGACACAGCAGTCCCTGGTGGTCTAGTGGTCCCCCACCTCACTGATCACCATCCCCAGTTACACATAAGAAATTCCCTGGTGGTCCAGTGGTCCCTGCCGCTCTCTGTTCTCAGATCACCATCCCGTTAAATATTTGAAATATCTCTGGTAGTCTACTGGTCCTCCTCCCTCCCCGTTCTCCAACTGCCATCCCATTAAATATCTGAAATATCCTTGATAGTCTAGTGGTCCCACCTCCCTCCCCGTTCTCTATTCACCATCCCATTAATCACTTTAAATATCTCTGGTCAAAATGTACAAAAAATATGCGGTGCTGTGCAGAGTGTTTTGAAAGTAACAGACCCCCAAAATTGATTAATTAATATAAATATTGTGGTTTATGGCTTGACCCTCTCTTTACAGGGACTACACATATACAGAGATCTCTGAAGGCAAATAAAGACTCATTAGTCTTTCCAGTCTGCCTATTTCCTACCTAACTCCATGTCTGACTTCATGCTGTATTATAGATACATGTCCTCTTGTCCTTCCAGTGCCCCTCTCCACTGGTTGTTCATTCTTCCCCCCTCCCTTAGATTTTACTATTTCCATGTGTCTATTGCATCCATGTTTGAAACCAGTCATTGAATTGGCTTCTACCACCAACTCTGGTAGACTATTCCAGGTGTCCAACACCCTCTCCATGAAAAAGTGCTTCCTAACATTATCACTGAATCCCCCCAACCAATACCCAACCTCCATCTATGTCCCCTGCTTACTGTGTTTTCATGCATCATGAATAGATCCCTGCAGTCTATCCTGTTGATACCCCTCACGAACTTGTAGATCTAAATCATGCCCACCAAAAAGACACACAGGTGGCTGCAAAAGCAAAAAAATTGAGCCAAAAAGAAGCAAGTGTACTCACACTGAGCAGACGGCAGCACGGCTACACATCACCACTGGTCCTCCACAGACAAAGCATCTTGCAGTCAGGATGAGGTGCATAAAAACAACATTTTTATTGCACATCAAAATGCCAGCACACAGGTTAGAGGTTATAATAATAAGGTGTTACAGGAGGCTAAGGAGAAGGCAGAATTTAGGAATAGTAATGAACTTCTTAAGTATTCTAGAAAAAAGGATGGTGTGTGTAACAATCAAAGTATCAGGGGAAACTAAAATTCATTACCACCTTTAGTCCACAGGCTCATTTGGTTAAACAGATTACTGCCAATAATTGGCACATTTTGGCTTCTAGAGCGTAAATTGGATGCTGTCACTGAGAGCGCTTTGTATATAAAAGAGCTCAGAATGTTAGAGATCTATTAGTGACCAGCACTTACTGGGTGGCTACAAAAAAAGAGTCTCCTTCTCTTCCAAATGGTACTTTTAGATGTGAAAACTGCCAGTATTTTAAATATATTAAGGTTGGGGAATTTTTTGAACATCCAGTAACTGCTACGATGTACCAAATTAGTGTTTTCTTCACTTGTAACACACAGAATATGGTATATGTAGCTAAATTTAGTATTTGCCCTAGTTTTTATATTGGCAAGACAACACAAAAACTAAAATTGAGAATTGGACAGCATATTAGGAGTGCTTTGCGACTTGATGATGTTAGTGCTTTAGCGCAGCATGTCAAATTAAGAAACAACATGCATCGTTTTACTTTCAAATGTTGGAAAGAGTTTATGAACATGTTCAAGGTGGAGACTTAGAACACTGAAGCAAAGGGAATCTTTCTAGCAGTATGAAATGAAATCTTATATAGAGCCAGGTTTAAATGATTTTTTCCAGTTGTCTCCATATTTATAAGAAGGAAAATTATTCTGGTGTATCTGCCTTGTATGTCATATATGTGTCTTCTATCTGTTCATAAGGATACTGTTTTGGATATTGCTCTCTCCTGTTTATGCATTCACTACTTGCGTTTTTACTTAGAATGTCTAATATTGATTAGCATTTTTAGGAAGTCTGTAATTTATGATAATGGATTTTTTTGGCACTCTGTGAGCAAATGTATTTCTAGTGTTATTTGCACTGTCACTTTAAATGCACCAATTAAAAGGTGTGCTAACACACACTGCCTCAGCCTTGGGAAAGCGCAATATTTAGCGCAAAAGCATTGGGCTGTTTTTTGGGGAGGGGCACGTTTTACCTGTGTGTTGGCATTCTGATTTGCAATAAAATGTTGTTTTTATGCAACTCATCCTGACTGCAAGATGCTTTGTCTATGGAGGACCAGTGGTGATGTGTAGCCGTGCTGCCGTCTGCTCAGTCTAAACCATGCCCGACTCTCCCTTCTGGCTTGAGATGGTATATGTTCAGGTTCTTCAGCCTCTTCTTATATGTTCTCCCCTGTTGCCCCTCTATCATTTTTGTAATCCTCCTCTGAGCCCTATGCAAACAGCCCCAGTCTTTCCTGAGGTGGGTACTCCAGAACTTGGTACAGTACTTTAGGAGTGGTCTCACCAAGGACCTGTAGAGGAAGCAGTATCACCTCCACTCTGCTGGTGAATAACTTACATAAACATCCCAGGACTCAGTTCATCCTCCCATATGTCGTGTTACACTGGGTTGAGGAGTTAAAGTTGTTGCTGGTAATGACTCTCAGGTTCCTTTCTTCAGTAATCTCAATCACCCTCACTCCCCCCATCCAATAGTCAGTTCTATGGTTTTCCTTACACTGTGCATCCCCTTACATTTCTTGGCATTGAATTTAAGTTGCCACACCTAAGACCACTTCTCCAGCGTTCCTAGATCTGGTTTCTTAAATACATAAATACACAGATACATAGAATTTGTTGGCAGATAAGGACCACCTGGCCCATCTACCTGTTTCTTTCACTGCAGACCATAGACGATCTGCAGCTTACCATTTTTCCCTGCCTCTAGGGTTCCCTTATGTCTATCTCATACATTTTTGAATTCCTCCACTGTTTTTGGCCCCACCACCCCATGCGGGGAGGCTGTTCCAACCATCCACTACCTTTTTTGTAAAGAAGTACTTCCTCACATTACCCCTGATTCTACTTCCCTACAACTTCATATCATGCTCTCTAGTTCTGGCCATCCTCTTCTTTTGAAAGATGTTATCCCCTTGTACCTTTTTATACCTTTTAGGTATTTGAATGTCTCTATCATGCATCCCTCTCTCTCTCTCTCTCTCCACATCTCCAGCGAATACATATTGAGTTCACCCCTAGTCCCTCCTTTGTGTACATCCTCGTAAAGATTTTCATGCCATCAGCAAAGGGACAAATCTTGCTCAGTATATACCCTTTGCTGTGTAATGTATGAAGATGCTGAACAACACTAGCCCCAAAAACAGTTCCCATGGCACACCCCTGGTAAGCCACTGATCCTGACAATTCCCAGATAACTACTACTGCTGAGTCCTGCCCCTAACCAGTTCTCTATCCATCTGATGAGTTTGTTCGGCACCTACAGGTCCTCCAGTTTTTTAAAACAGCTTACCTTGCAGAACTGAGTCAAAGACCTAGCTGAAGTCCAAGTACAGCACATCAACTGCTTGTCCTCTATCCCCTGCCTTTGTAACCCAATTAAAAGAGTTGATTGAGTTAGTCTGGCATGACCTGTGTGTCAAAAACCATTGCTAAAACTTGTTCTGTAGTCCATTAGCTTCCAAGAAGTCCACAGGGATGCTCATGTTATGTACTTAATTAGCAGTTTGTCCCCTTAACTGGGTTTTTTATAGTGTATAAAAACAAGAACCTGAGTCATCAGGAAGCCTCAGCTCTAGCAGTGAAGACCGTGATTTTCCCAGTATACAATTATGGGATATTTTTATGACAACGCTTACATGTCACTCAACAAGTTTGATGTATTATACAACAGTGCGGTCAGGCTAGCAAGTGACTTCACATTTACTACCCATCACTGTGTTCTCTACAGGGCACTAGGGTGGCTAGCAGCGACAAAACACTGTCAAAACAGCGCATGCAATATTGTGCTTGTAATAATAATAATAATAATAATAATAATAACTTTATTTTTAAAGCGCCTTTCAAAATATCAAGGCGCTTTACATGTCAGAAGCCACAATATGAAATGTCACATAAAAACATATAAATACAATAAATACATAGCAACATCATATGTTAAAAACCAACAATAAAATCATCCATGCAATCAAAATAATATTTATACTCAAATATCGATTAATCATCCAAGAAGGCCATATGCCACAGGTAGGTTTTCAAGTTTTTCTTAAATACCTTCACGGAGGTGCCTCCCTTAACGGCAGGTAGAGAATTCCAAAGAGTGGGAGCAGCATAAGAGAAGGCTCTACTACCAGAAAATTTTAAACTCACTCTTGGAATCTCTAACAACCCCTCATCAGCCGAGTGTAGCGATCGGCCGGGGCAGTAAGGCACCAGAAGTTCTTTCAGATAGGTCGGACCCTGATCATGAAGGGCTTTAAAAGTCAATAAAATGACTTTAAAGGTGATCCGCCACTGTATGGGAAGCCAGTGCAGTTCGTGCAGTACCGGGGTAATATGACTGGATCTCCTTGTCCCCGTCAGCACCCTGGCTGCAGCGTTCTGCACCAGCTGTAGGCGACGGATTTCAACCCCAGAAAGCCCAAAGTAAAGGGCGTTGCAGTAGTCCAGACGCGAGGACACAAAGGCATGGACCAACGCTGGCAAAGAGTCAGAAGGAACAAGGTGACGCACCCTGGCAATATTCCTAAGATGGTAAAAGGAAGTCCTGACAATGGCCGACACTTGAGATTGAAGGGTCAGCCTGTCGTCTAGGACAATCCCCAGGTTGCGCACCTATTCAGAGGTCGGAAGTGACACGCCATCAAGAAAGATTCCAGAGGGTGAGCCATCATGCGACCTCACTATCTGACCACCCGGGTCCACCATTAAGTGCATACTTAATAGCGTGACTGCACATTAGCGCAGTACCATAAAAGCTTTGCATTTTATAGCACATTAATGCATTACTATCAGCAACAATTCACAGATCCGTACAGTACAGCTGACTTACCAAGCTGACTTGCTGTCCGTCTTTCTTGTTAACTTCATGGATGGTTAGTGGGAGCCTAGTTAGCAGTGCACATTCATGTGTCACACAGTGAAACTCCCTATTATCCCCCCACCTGGACTTCCTGCCCCTGTTCCGAATTCTTCGGCCAATAGAAACATAGAAACATAGAATTTGATGGCAGATAAGGACCGCTTGGCCCACCTAGTCTGCCCATTTTCCTACCTAACAAATTAGCTGCAGATCCTAGTTAACCAACAGCTTACTTCCTTCTACCCCCCACTAGGACTGCCTTATGTCTGTCCCATGCATTCTTGAATTCCCCCACTGTTCTTGACTCCAGGACCTCTTCAGGGAGGCTGTTCCATGCATCCACAACCCTCTATGTGAAAAAATACTTCCTCACATTACCTCTGAGCCGTCCCCCCCTCTATCTTCAAATTGTGCCCCCTTGTTCTTGCACATCTCTTTTTCTGAAAGATGCTACCCTCTTGGACTTTGTTGATTCCCTTGAGGTACTTGAAAGTTTCTATCATGTCCCCTCTCTCCCTTCTTTCCTCAAGGGTATACATATTAAGCTCCTTTAGTCTTTCTTTGTATGTCTACTGGTGCAGACCCTGCACCATTTTGGTTGCCCTTCTCTGGACAGCCTCCACTCTGTCTATGTCTTTGCGGAGATGGGGTCTCCAGAACTGCACACAGTACTCCAGATGGGGTCTCACCAACTGTCTGTACAGAGGATAACAACTTCCTGTTTTCTACTATTGATGCCTCCCTATGCATCCCAGTATCCCCAGCCTTCCTTACTGCCTTCTTACATTGCTTACCCACCTTTAGGTCATCTGGTATAATTACCCCCAGGTCCCTTTCCATTTTTACTGTTGTCAGTATCTCACCCCCCATTGTGTACTCTTCCCCTGGGTTTTTGTTTCCCAGGTGCATTACCTTGCACTTCTTTGCATTGAATCTGAGCTGCCATACATTTGACCATTTCTCCAACCCTGCCAAGTCCCTTCTCATTCTTTCCACTCCATCTTGTGCATCAACTCTGTTGCAAATCTTTGTGTCATCTGCAGAGACCTACTTTCCTTCAGTTCCTCTGCAATGTCACTTATAAAGACATTAAAAAGGACCGGTCCCAGTACTGAACCCTGCGGTAGCCCTCTAGTAACCCTCCTTACTTCACTGTGGACTCCATTTACTACTACCCTTTGCGTCCTGTTGTCTAGCCAGTTTTTAATCCAGGCTACCACCTTGGGACCCACTCCAAGGCTGGCTATCTTGTGTATTAATCTTTTGTGTGGGACTGTATCAAATGCCTTGCTAAAATCTAGGTAGGCCATGTCCACAGCCCCTCCCTGGTCTACTACTTTGGTCACCCAGTCAAAGAAATCTATTAAATTTGTCTGACATGACCTTCCCATCGTGAATCCATGCTGCCTTGGGTCCTGTGCCCCACTGGCCTCTAGGTACTCAACAATTCTTTCCTTCAGAAGTGATTCCATCATTTTCCCTACCACTAAGGTCAAACTAACTGGTCTGTAGTTTCCTGCCTCCATCCTGCTCCCAATTTTGTGAAGAGGAATCACATCTGCCCTCCTCCAGTCCTCAGGTACCACCCCATCCTTCCATGATTTGTTAAAGAGAGTAGTCAGCAGTGTCACTAGTTCTACCCTTAGTTCTTTTAGAATTCTTGGGTGAATCCCATCAGGCCCCATTGCTTTGTCCACCTTCAATTTTATTAGTTCTTTCAGAACCCTTTCTTCTGTAAATGGACTGGTATCGACCCCCGTCTTCAGAGTGTTTATCTTGTTTGGTTTAGGTACCCCTCCTCTTCCTTTGTGAATACTGAGCAGAAATATTCATTCAGTATCCCTGCTTTTTCACTGTCACCCTCTACCCACATTCCCTCCCATTTATTAAGCCTCAGTATTCCTCCTTTGGTCTTTCTTTGCTCCCTAATGTACATATAAATGGTCTTATCCCCCTTCTTAACAGAGTTGGCTATCCTTTCCTCGGTTTGGGCCTTTGCTATTCTGACTGCCTTCCCAGCCTCTTTCTGCTTTAACTGATATAGTTCTCTGTCCTGCTCCTTCTGTGTTTCCTTATACTTCCTGAATGCTATCCTTTTCTCCTTAACCTTCCCTGCCACCTCTTTTGAGAACCATAGCGTTTTTTCCCTTCGTTGTGTTTTGTTGATTTGCTTTACACAAAGGCTTGTTGCCTCTGTGATGGCTGTTTTGATTACTCCCCATTGTTCTTCCACCCCTCCTTCTTGCCTGTTTGCTAGTGCTTTTCTGAGGCACTCTCTCATTTTCCCAAAGTCAGCCCTCCTAAAGTCCAGTACTCTTGCTTTTGTATGGCTTGACTGTATGGCTGTGTTTATCGTGAACCACACTGTTTGGTGGTCGCTTGTTCCCAGATGGCTACCCACTTCTAAATCTGAGATTCTTTCTCCGTCCCCATTTGAGAGTACCTGGTCTAAGATTGCTCCCTCCCAAGTGGGTTCCAATACTAGCTGCCTGAGGCATGCCCCCTGTAGTGCATCAAGAATGACCCTGCTCTTGCATGTGCCTGTAGCAAAGGTGCTCCAGTTAACATCTGGCATATTCAGGTCCCCCATCAACAATATCTTCCCTTTTTCTGCCATTCTAAGGAAGCCTTCCATCATTTCCTTGTCCATTCCCTCCCCCTGAGATGGGGGTCTGTATACAACCCCCATGCGGATTGAGGTGCCATTTTCTGTCTCCAGGGTGACCCAGAGTGCCTCATCTGCCCCTGTTTACTCTTTAGTTCTGTTGCTCTGATCCTTCCTTTACATGAGAGCCACCTCCTCCTCTTTTACCCTCCCTGTCCCTCCTGTAGATTGTGTATCCTGGTATGTTGACATCAAGTCATGGTTCTCTGTGTACCATGTTTCTGTGACTGCCACAATATCCAGGCAACCCTTTTCCATCAAGGCCACTAGTTCAGGGAGCTTGTTACACAGACTACGGGCATTGGTACTCATCACCCTCCACTTTTTGATAGCCTTACCCCTTTAGCCCCATTCCTGTCCTTACTGCCTTTGCCTTTTTACATTTACCTCTGTCCTGCTCCTAATAACTTCTCTACCTTGGTGTTTACCTCACTAATTACCATGTTTTGTGGGGAAGGCTGGGATTTCCCTGCTCCTTTTCAGTGCCTCCCCCCTTGGCTAGTTTAAATGCTTGCCAATGAAGCATTTAAACCTCTCACCTAGGATCCTGGTCCCCCCCCCAGACAGATGCTGACCATAGCACCAGTATAGGTCTGCATCCCTCCAGGTGGCTCCCCAGTCCCCAATGAAGCCAAAACTCTGAGCTCCACACCAGTTTTTCGGCCACTCATTGAATTCCCTGGTGAGGAATGCCCTAGCATCACCCTTGCCATAGACAGGCAGCACCTCCGAGAAGGTTACCATATGCGCTATTTGTCTAAGGTTCCTCCCCAACTCTACAAAATCCTCTTGCACTGCTCTGATCCCATTCCTAGCCAGGTCATTTATCCCTAGGTGGACAATGACATCCACCTCCCTCCCTCCCTCCCTCGTGCAGCTTCTCCCTTGATCCTGAGGATTCGCTTCCTGTCCCTCAAGTCATGGCGCCAGGCAAGCACCTTACCTCCCTCTCCCCTTCCTCCCCCATTTCTACTCCCCTAATGACTGAGTCCCCCACGAGGAGTTGTTTCCTTCCCCTGTGGGGTCCCATGCCACTCTCCTGTGGGTCTCCTTTGTGAAGGTTCCCAGCATCCTCCTTGGTCTCCACTGCAGATGCCTCCATAGA
Organism: Neoceratodus forsteri; assembly: GCA_016271365.2. Classification (NCBI taxonomy): domain Eukaryota; kingdom Metazoa; phylum Chordata; order Ceratodontiformes; family Ceratodontidae; genus Neoceratodus; species Neoceratodus forsteri. The sequence goes on from CM057453.1 coordinate 1,631,793,820, forward strand.
AGAACCACTATCCACCAGAAGAGCGAATGAACTGTGGAAAGGTACAGCTGGAGGGATGCAACTCTGTTCCACCACCCTCTCCCTCCCTGAGCCCACCCTAGTCCAGCCTCTCCTCTTTCTTGGCAACCTCTGAGGTAGTGGCATTGGCCCTGGTGGTCCCTGGGTGGGGGAGGAGGTTTCACGAATCCTAGCCAGGTCAGCCTGGAGATGGGCAACCTCCTCCCTCAGACCAGAGAGGTGTCTGCAAATAGGGCAGCACTGCAGCCTCCAGAATGTCTCCCGGAACACTGCCGCCCCACAGCCACTGCACTGCACCACTCCTATCATGTCTTATTTTGTGTTCCCTCTCCTGTTTCTCTGTATGTTTACTCTCTCCTCTCCTTACAACTCTGACCCTTCCTGTTCTGGGACAGCAATTTCCTATATTCTTCAGTAGCCTCCTTCTTCCTTGCTCAGTGTCAGACCACCAGCAGCTGGGGGGGTTGGGAGAGTGAGCTACTTTTTTCCTTTAGGGTTGACAAAACCAATGTTTCTCTATGATCCTTCCCTTCCTACTGCCAAACAGGACATTCCTGTTGACAGTCAAATCCAGTGGCTATAAAAGTAGAACTGGCTTAGGGTGGGTGGGATGGAGGGCAATTAGTAAGAAAAAAGGCTAGCAACAGGAAGTTGTAATTTGACTCACCTGCTTTTATAGTGTCTAAGCCACACACCGAATTAAGCTCTCTCTCCTCCTACTGGTTTAGCAAAGTAAGCTGATACAGTACCCGTCCCAGCACAGAACACACAGTGACTTTCTTTCGTTTCTTTTTTTTAACCCTAAATAAGATCCCTTCTACTTCTAATAAAGTGTCTGTCTGCTTAATCTCAACAGACACTGACTCCTGCTGAGATATAAGTGTTAAATTAATAAGAAAATGTAGTTTCTTTTAGTTAGCTGCTTTCTGCTCTACAAGCAAGGCTAGCAACAGCTATAACATGTGTTTTTGTGCGGTTGATGACCTTACTGGATTACCTGAAAGTATGAAAATCCAAAAAAAAATCTGTTTGCACTGCAAGGTAAGTTGATTAAATAGCCTTTATTAAAACAAAGTAGAAGAGTTTAAAAATACATCGCTGCCGGCCCATCGGCGCAGCAGTTGGATTTCCACTTGCGACGCCAGCGACCCGGGTTCAGGAACAAGCATGGGTCGCTGGAGGGCTGGCCAGGGGAAGAAGGATTGAGCATCCCATGGACAGCTCTCCTTCTCCAGAGGGAGGGTACGGGAATGGTCCGGCGCCTGCTGGCTCCTAGCAGAGGCTGGGAGTATCACAGGACGCATGGCCCAAATGCTAACTGGGGGAGGAGCGGACGTCAACTTATGCCATGACGTCACTACGCTGCCCCCAACAGAAAAAGGGAAAAATTGCTTGCTAGCCGCCAGATGACGGCTCTCTGTTCCCTGAGTGCCTCTAGGCCTTCCCAGGGCCTCCTGCTCCTCAGCAGCATCCCTGGGCCCTAATAGTGAGTGTGCTGGGATCATCCCCTCTCGCCTGGTGCCTTCCCCTCAGAGGAGGGGGACCCGCCCAGCGAAGGGATACGCCGGGATATCCCAGGGATCGGCTGCCATATAAGGACCAGAGGAGGGCTGGGTAAGGACAGCGAGGCTGGAGGAAGCCTGTGGAGCCTGAAGGAGTGGGGGACCAGCGAGCATGGTGGGGGGGGGGCAGAAAAAAAAAATTAAAATACATCGCTGTTTCTTCGCAAGACACAATGACCACAATGTCAAAACACTGGTGAAAGTGGGGAGCTTTCTGGGGCATTACACAAAAAGGAGAGTTGTCATTCACTACTGAAGTCACATTTAAGCCTGTAGCTGAAAGTTATAGGCAATGCCTCTAAGGTATTAATTTTTGGTGTGTTCTGTGTACTGTGCAACAATGCCTGCTATTCATTTTGCAGTGTCCTTGTATTTCTTTTTGCAGTCTGCCACTGTACTCCCTGCAATCAGTTGTTCAATAAAAGCTCTGTTGAAATATTGCTCGGATTTCAAAGAAAAGATAAAACGCCAGATGGAAGGGTGGTGAGCACTGATGAAATGATTCAATTTAAGATGCCAGGCTTCCATGGAGTTGATTGTGCGAGGCAGGTCATACTGCACCACATCATAGCAGTTCTACAGTGCTATTTCAAACATTGGGTGTCTTCTACCACCTCTTGCAAGAGGCGTGCCCAGCCATGTAACCTCAAAATAATCAAGCAGATTGCTTAAAGACTCAGCATTGCTTTGAAAAAAGTCTGTTTGCATTAACTCTTCAAATGCAGGGAGTACATCAGGCATTGGTACATAAGCAAGTGATGGTAATAAACGTTTATGCAGACGGTTTCCTATACCATCGAAAGCGAGTTACTGCTGATAAGGCTTATTACAAGTGTTTACAGTATGACAAAGGGCACTGCGGAGCATGGTTGCATTGAAAGGAGATACAGTCTTGAAGCAGCTGGGAGAGCATAACCATGTTCCTGACCCAGGTGAGGTAGCTGTGAAGGAAGTTGTGGCCAACATGAAGCAAAGAGCAGAAACAACCTATGAAAGTACTCTGTTTATTTTTTATTTTATTCTTTGGTAACTGGGTAAGGCCCACTAGGCACAGGTGCCTGTTTTCAGGGGCAACCTGGGAGCACTGGGGAGGTTAAGTGACTTGCTCAGGGTCACACAGCATGCAAGTGGAGGTTGTGGGAATCAAACCCAGATCTATCTGCTGGATGTACCACGCTCATTCACAGCTTGTTACTCTAACCTCTAGGCTATACTGTCAGCCCACTAATTATAGCACTGATGACCTAGGGTGATTTGTGTGCTTTTTATGGTTGTGTGTAGTTTAAAAAAATGAAAAGCTTTCAAAATAAAAGATTCACTCCTGCTGACTAGACCTACACACATACCTGAAAACAGAAAGTCTGGATTAGAAACAGTTACTTAATTGAAACCAGAATATGAGGCTCCTAACAAGAGATTCCCAATGCAAAATTATAACTCTGAACCAATGGTCCTGGATGCATCACTGTCACATGGGAGAGGAGGCACTGAAGGAGAGGCAAGAGCCATAACAAATGCAGACATGGAGATCCCCGGGGCCATAAAACTAGCAGGCACATTTTAAAAAATGACTCCTTACAGCAAACAAAGGGAAGGACACAGTAGGACTATACCTACAAATCAAAACACTGCACAGATGTTTTTAAATTTTGACTTTAGTTCCCCTTTACATGTGTTTAAAGATCAAATGCAAACGTATTTTAAAAAAGTAACCCTTTTTGCTAATACAAGGACAAACAGGCCTTAAGTATTACAAATAAACTGCAGGAATTGCAATATTTTACGTATAAATGCTATTTTGTTGCCTCTCTTATTTGATGGCTTTACAGAAAGGCACTCCAACTTTTTTAGACCTGTTGGTGGAATCTTGGGTGAGCAGTGATGTCATCTAAGCATGAATTACATCATTTTCATCCAGGTCCTGGCAGCTTCGTATACACACAGTACACCAGATTTTGAAATTGGAAAAAATCACTTGTCACTTCAAACAGTATTAAATGTACTGTAAGATATTAAATATCTAGCAACTTTCACAGATTAATCAGTGAAAATTTTGGGACCGTATTAAACAAAATAAGGGGTGCCCAAACATCCTCAGGCCATGTGATTGTCCCCCCATTTTCTTTACTAACCTAAATATAGTTGTATTTTGCATCATCCTGTTTGCTGAGGTTCTACAACACTCTCTGTATTATGCATTTCCCTGTAATGGGTTCTCCTACCAGAAATTGTACTTCTGCTCTTGTAACCCTTCCTTCTTCAAAATTGATATTCTACCCTGTCCTTTGCTAATGTAAGACCTTGATTCATCTTTCTCAAAATGTTCACCTCTTTTACTGCACCCTCTCAATATTTTTCCTTTCCCCCTCAAAATTTCCACTTGTACTCCGGCACCCTTCCAAATATGAATCCCATCTTTTATGCCCCCTCTCAACACCACCACATACTGCACGCCTCCAAACGTACACCACTTGCACCGCTCTCCAAATTTGTAACTACACCACTCCCAAAATTTGCACTTGCACCCCTTCTGAAATCTGAACTTCTACACCCAAAGTTTGCACTCGTACCCCTATACCCATCCTGAAATTTGTATGCATACCACTGACACACTGCCCCAAATTGTAATTGTTCTTAGCATCCCTCCCAGAATTTGTACTTGCAACCTTGCACCCCTATGGCAAGCCATTAGGGACATAATTCAGAATCTCTGGCTATATAGTAAAATACATACACTATATAGTGAAATACATACATTTTATAGTGAAATAGTTACATTATATAGTGAAACACATACATAATGTAGTGAACCACATACACTATCTACTGAAATATGTACATCATATAGTGAAATACATATACTGTATACTGAAGTGCATATGTCATATAGTGAAACACATATGTTATATAATGAAATGCTTGCATTATATAGTGAAATACATAAACTATCTACTGAAATGCACATACTGAGTACTGAAAATCCACATACACTATATACTGAAAAAAATACACTACGTATTAAAATACACACTATCAATTAAAATACATACACTATATGTTGAAAAATCCACATACACTATCTACTGAAACAAATACACTATATATTGAAACATATACTATATACTGAAACACATACAATATCTATTGAAATAAATACACTATACATTGAAAAATTTGCATACACTATATACTGAAATAAATACACTATATACTGAAACACTTATACTATCTATTGAAAAAATCTGAGTACTCTATATACTGAAAGAAATACATTATATATTGAAATACATACACTGTACATTTAAAAAATCCACATACACTATATACAGAAACAAATAACACTACATAGTGAAACACATACACTGTATATTGAAATACATACATTATAGTCTGAAAAATCCACATACTCTATATACTGAAACAAATACACTACATACTGAAATTAGCCCCACCCCTGGAATGGCTTGCCCCTTCGCTCATTTTCTGCTGCATTGAGGGAACTGCTGGCCTGGTGAGAGGATGTCTAAAGCTGCAGAGCAGAAGGTAAACAAAACAGGGCTATCTCTTATTCTACTTCTTTATGGGGTTTTCCATCTTGTTTTGCTTGCACATCTTTAATCAAATTTCAGAACAGTGTGCTGTGACAAGAAACTTTAGAACTAAATTAAATATACAGTAGTTTATTCTTTTAATTGAGTGCTGCCTTCATTTACTGTCAAAACACATTTGTATGGGAAGTTAATACTTAGGATATTCCTAACATATCACTTTCAAACCATATAAATATAGGGAACTGCATGAATTTTTCTGTTGTAAGTTGAAGTTTTGATCAGATTTATGTGTAATTAATTACTGTGTAAGTCCAGCAATTTATCTGAGCTGAATGCGATTGGGAAGCACTGCAGGAACTGTGATAGTGCAAGCCAAAAGCTTTCCTAGTTTGTACTCTAGGGAGATTGTTTTGATTTAGTTTTTATTTTTATTTTAATGTTTTGTTAATTAAGGTTCTTGGTTAAGAAACAAAAAGATATATTTTTTGCAGCAATCGCTCAGGGCCCAATTCTTCTCAGGAGCTCAGCTGGTTTCTGTTCTGAATAACTTCACTGTGATGCCTCACTGGTGGCATTTACAGTCCCTAGCCTCCCCATCTAACTTATCTATGGAGCACTGCAAGGTGGACAGAGCTCTGCCAGGAACTGGGTCTCCACGAATAAGCCTGCCCTGGTCTAACTGCATAGTTACTGTGCTTATATGGTATGTCTGTGTTATTGGGTTTGAGATTCTCAAACTGTGTTTTATCTCTTCATCACCCAGTGACCCCCTTGCCCGCTGACCTGTCCAACCCCATCACCCACCATCCCCAGGACTTACCTGCTGTGAGATCACCCATGGCCCCCTCACCACCATCGTGGTGGGGCCTGGGGGGGAAGAGGACTATTCACAAAGAGACACATATTCAGACGGGAGCAGAGCCTGGTTAGTAGCGCACAGCCTGCGGCAGATTGGCCGATCATTCTGCCATTGTGGGGTTTCGACCTATGGTTTCATCCCCTGGGAAGCCAAGCATGCAATAATGCCAGTGCATGTAAAGGCAAGCATTTGCTTTGTGCTTCCCTGAGCCCTCCCCCTTATTCCACTCTGATGCCCTACCAGCATTCCTCAGCATGGTGGCTGTTTAAGAGTGGAGTGGTCAGACTCCCAGTCCCTGAGAGGAGAGCAGTACCTGAGATGCTCAATCATCTCTGCCCCCAGCTGACCCCCGTTCGACCCAGGTCCACCCCCAAAACTGGGCCACTGGTATGGGATGCAGTACAGCTACCACCAAGCTGCTAGGCCAGCCCACCAGACTGTGTTTTTTATAAGTAAATAAAGAGAGCACTCGGATGAAACAAGAAACTGTAACTTAACTACAGTTGTTATAATTAAGTCATATCACAATGTTCTGAAATTGGATAAAAGTTTTGCAAGCAAAATAACATAAAAAATACATAAAGAGACAGAATACGATAACCCAGTTTTGTTTACTTTCTGCATCTTAAGAGGCATTGGCCAGGATTTTTAGTCAGTTAGGGCCCCATTTTCAGAAGGTTAGCTAAACCCTGCACAATCTGGCTTCAGAGCCAAGCATAGTACCACCACGGCCCTTGGCAAAAGTAACCAATGACTGGCAGAGAGAATTAGACAACAGGAATTTTATCTGTGCTGTGTTTCTGGACCTAAGTAAGGCATTCGATATGGTCGCTCATGATCTGCTCCTCTCAACTCTGGAATCCATAGGGCTGGATTCACTTTCTCTACAATGGTTCACCAACTACCTCTCTGGACGTCTCCAACAGGTCAAGGCCGAACGTGAACTCTCATCCCTTAAGCCACTGCTAAGAAGCTTACCCCAAGGATCCGTTCTTGGTCCTATCCTCTTCGCTATCTATATCAACAACATTGATGATAATATAACCAAGGCTACAGTCCATCTATTTGTTGAAGACACAGTGCTCTATGTGAGCTGCCCATCACCAGAAACAGCTTGTAGCGACCAACAAACAGAATTCAATCTACTCCAACATCAACTCCTAAACAAAAGCTTAAGCTTAATGCAAAGGAAACAAAAGCAATGCTTTTCTCTCCTTTCATGCATGCAGTAAACCTGACTGTCTCAGGATCTCTACTGCAGATATCCACAATTCTAGGAGAAAACCTATAATTTGTTGCAAAATATAAGTACCTGGGAGTCTGGCTTGACAACAGGCTTTCCTTTACAGAACATATGGAGGAATTGCTAAAAAACTACACCAGAGGCTTGGTCTTTACTTTAGGATCAGCCACTTTCTCACAAGTGATGCTAAGTTAAGGTTGGTCCAGGCGATGTTTCTTTATGTAATTGACTATGTGGATTTCCTATACAGCCACTGCCACACCCCCTACCTTGCAAAACTGGATACGCTCTACCATAGAGCCTTAAGGTTATTACAGGACTTCCATTTGCCACACATCATTGCTCCCTGTATGCAGCAGTGGGATGGACTTCGCTTCAGTTTAGGAGGGACAGAAATGCTGCCATATGGACATTCAGAGCAATATCCAAGCAATTACCACAGTATGATTCAGACTGTCTCCAGCAAAACATAATAAGCAAGTATGCTCTAAGAAGCCACTCTTACATCCTATTGAAAGTGCCCAAAGTTAATTCTCACTTTGAAAGGACTGCCATTAGCTTCACACTGCCCTCCTTGTGGAACAAACTGCAAAAAACAATGAAACTGAGCATACCCATAACCATTACTTCCTTTAAGTCCCTTTATTCACGCCTTATCATAGAACACTGCAAATGCTTCCTGCATCGTTAGCTTGATTATATATCCACTGCACCACTACCATGCCTGACTAGTACCTTCAGTCCAGATGTATAACTCTGCAACTGTCTTCCCGCTATTCTCTTTTCCCTTCTCCATGGGAATTTTCTATGTGTTCCCTAACCCTTCTCTTAAAATTAGTCTAGATGTCTCCTTACCCTGATGGTTAGCAATATTCTCATCGCCCTTTACTTCTACTCCTTACATTGCACTTACCATCTCACCCTCTTGTCCCCTTATCCCATTTCCCCCCTCCATAATAGTAGTTCCCTCCCTTATAGCTCTCCCTCCCCAGACCTGCCCACACCTACCTGACATTCCCTTCCCATCCCCTACGGATAATATCCCTAGGGGATGGAAAGGGCTACACGAGGAATAGTTAATCCCATCCACCCCTTGAACTTTTCCCCACATCTGAAGCTACTGTACAATCCCACTTTGTTGCTATATACATATATATAGGTAATTCTGTAAACGAGCTAGGGTTTATCCTCTCATATGTTTTGCTGAGACACCATGAATGATGCTGTAATACCTTGTCTATATCTGTGTATACTTTGGCCGGGATATTCAAAGGGGTTGCTCCAGCGCAACTCCGCATTGCGCCCAGGCGGGATATTGAGAAGGCTGCCTGGCGCAGCCCAAATCCCGTTACACTGGGGTACAATGTAATTGTATGTGGTGCAGATGCGGGGGGGTGGGGTGGCCATGCATATGCAGCACATCCCGATATTCAGCCGCACAGGGGGGCTCAAATTGAGCCCATGAAACAGTGGAACATCTCCCAGCCACCCACAGGCAGGCTGCTGTATTGCAGGGTGCAACACAGCAGCTGCAGCCATGGGTGGCTGCCCACCATCAGAACACCATCATGGCGCACCCACATAACCCTGGTAGTCTAGTGGTACCCCCCTCCCTCCCGTGTCCCTGATCAGCGGTAAAAGAAGATTTAAGTAAGCCCTGGTAGTCTAGTGGTACCTCCTCCTGTGTCCCCGATCGGCGTAAGAAGAAGATTTAAGTAAGCCCTGGTAGTCTAGTGGTACCACCCTCCTTTCCGTTGCCATGATCGCGAGTACAGCTCCGTAAAACACCTCCCTGGTGATCAGTGGCACCCCCACCCACACAGAACCCCATGCCCACCCGCTACCCCCCATCATTGGTGGCGGCTGCAACCACCGCATATCGCCTGGCCGCCCACTGAATGACAGAGTACAGTATGCTTGCGGCATACTGTACTAGACAGTTCCATATATGTGAATGAAGTCATTCACATATTTGAGTCTAGTACAGTGCGCCCTGCAAGCCCTACTGTACCTGTCATTCGACTGCGTGATGCTGGGTGGATTGCAGCCGCCCGCCAATGACGGGGGAGGGAGCGGGTGGACATGGGGTTCTGTGTGGGTGGGGGAGCTACTGGATCACCAGGGAAGTGTTTTACAGAGCCGTATCATGATGCGTGGCAATGGGAGGGAGGGGTACCACTAGACTACCAGGGCTTACTTAAATCTTCTTATACCACCGATCGGGGACACGGGGGGGGGTCCACTAGACTACCAGGGCATTGTTGTACTGTGGTTTTACCACGATCACAGCTACGGGGGCAGGGGATGCCCCAGGACCCCCACTGTGCACAGGTCATTCTGTGCAGGGCGCCAGGTGCACTCCGCTGGGCTGCCCGGCACAAGGCTTGCAAATGGAGCCATAATGACATGCAAGTGGCTCCAGTTTTACCTTGCATATATTATGGCCTCATTTGCATGCCCTCTGCTGAATATTGCGGGTGATGCGCTCAGCGCAACTGCGTTTGTGCTGGCGCATCCCCGTGCTCCCTATCTGTGGCTTGCGCTGGCGCAGTGCCACTGTGCCATGAGCAGTATGTGCACCGACCTTGCCATATTAAACAGTGATGCACCATGGTGCATCACCATTGAATATCACCTGATCCTGGCCCTAGCGCAGCCCAGTTGCACTGCACCCAGGCTTGCACCACTGCCCGGCGCATTCTGAATATCTGGCCCATTGTATTGTCAATTGAATAGGTAAATGAATATGTTTATTTCCGTGTATGCTTTGTATTGTCCATTGAATATGTAAATGACCCTGTCCTATCCAGGTCTATCTTGCAAATGAGCACTGCTCAATGATGTTCGCCTGGATAAATAAAGATTTTGATTGATTGACTATACGAGAGAAAAAAATACCGGCATTTCAAATCTGTGTTCTAACGGCACACTGATTTTATGTTTCTGCACTACAGGCCTCATTTTCAGAACTTGTTTTTACTTGTGCATTGAATGGATTTGATGCACAGTAAGAACCAATCAGATGTGAGGAATTAGCCTGCCCAGTTTATAATTTATTATAATACTCAGGGACATCTGAATGGCGATCAGAGATGTTAGTGAGCCCATAATGGCATGCAAATGGCTCATTAGCACCTTTCCAGCCCTATGGGCTTAGCATACTGAGAGTTGAAAATGACTCTTGGGGTAAAGGTGCTATCCTATTTGGGACACTCCTCTGAATCTCTGTCCTACTGCAGGCTGTGATAGTGCATAATCACATCACAGTGGGCTATCCTCTGGGAACCAGTGATTACTATACAGTGTGGTTCAGCACTAAGACGGGTGCAGAGGCAAGCCACAAAAAAACGAGGGTCCTGGACTTTAGTAGGCTAGATTTTAAAGAAATGGAAGACTGACTCAGAAGCAGCCTCACAGGGCAGGATTGTCAGGGAAGGTAGAGGAACAGTGGAGAAAATTAAGGGAAGGCATAGGGAAGGCAACCAGCATCTGCATGAAGTAAGTGAGAAAAAGCAGCAGGAAAAAAGGACCATTATAGTACTGTAGGGAAGTGGCCATGAAGGTGAAGGAAACAAGGGTGGCATTCAGGAGGTATGAAGAAACACAGAAGGATGAGGATAGAGAGGTGTACGACGTAAAACAGAGGGAAGCAGGTAAGGTAGTGAGAGGAACAAAGGCTCAAACATAAGAAAAGATAGCCAAAGGGGTAGCAAAAGAAGACCAGACTTTCTTCATACACTCTGACAGCAGATAAGGACAGCTTGGCCCACCCAGTCTGCCCATTTCCCTACCTATTGGATAAGCTGCAGATCCTAATTAACCAACAGCCTACTTCTTCCTACCCCCCCCCCCAAAATTGTCTTATGTCTGTCCCATGCACTCTTGAATTCCCCCACTATTTTTCACCCCACGACCCCCTCTGGAAGGCTGTTCCATGCGTTCACCACCCTCCCCATGAAACAATACTTCCTCCTGGTACCCTTGAGCCATCCTCCCCTCTATCTTCATATTGTGCCCCTTGTTCTTGCACATCTCTTTTTTCTGAAAGATGCTACCCTCTTGGACTTTGTTGATTCCCTTGAGGTACTTGAGTTTCTATCATGCCCCCCCTTTCCTCGAGGGTATACATATTAAGCTCCTTCAGTCTCTCTTCGTATAGCTTCTGTTGCAGACCCTGCACCATTTTAGTTGCCCTCCTCTGGACTGCCTCCATCCTGTCTATATCCTTGCGGAGATGGGGTCTCCAGAACTGCATGCAATACTCCAGATGGGGTCTCACCAGCTGTCTGTTCAGAGGGATAACAACTTTCTGTTTTCCACTGGTGATGCCTCTCCCTGTGCATCCCAGTATCCCCCCAGCCCTCCTTACTGCCTTCTCACATTGCTTGCCTAACTTTAGGTCATCTGATATGACTACCCCCAGGTCCATTTCCATTTTGTTTGTTGTTAGTACCTCCCCCTCCACTGTGTACTCTGCCCTTAGGTTTTTGTTTCCCCATTGCATTACTTTGCACTTCATTGCACTGAATCTAAGTTACCATACCTCTGATCATTTTCTCCAACCTTGCCAAATCCCTCCTCATCCTTTCCACCCCCCCCCGTGTATCAACCCTGTTGCAGATCTTTGTGTCATCTGCAAAGAGGCATACCTTTCCTTCCAGTGCCTCCGCAATGTCTTCTATAAAGACATTAAAGAGGACTGGTCAGGTATGTAAGTGAGGAGAGGAAGGCAAGGAGAGGGATTGTGAGGATAAAGAGAATGAAAAGACAGAGACTGCACAGAGGAGGATCAGGAAAAGGCAGACATCCTGAACAGGTACGTCTGCTCAGTCTTCACAGTGGAGAGAGACAGGGACAGACCACCAAGGAGCAGCAGGAACATTGGAGGGGGGAAGTGTACACAAGTCCATTTTCAGAGGAAAGAGTACTGAAGGGACTTGCAAATTTGAAAGTGGACAAGGCCGTGGGACCGGATGGATACACCCAATGGTATTAAGGGAACTAGGCAGAGAGGTGCTTGCTGTACTACTCATGGCACTATTCAACAACTTATTGGAAACAGGAGTGGTTCCAGAGGACTCGAGGAGCAGATATAATCTGGCTCTGAAAGAGCGTCAGCAGGGAGGTCTGTCTTACTCGAGTCGTGGGGAAATTAATGGAATCCATACTGAAGAAAAGACTGGTAGAGTATCTTGAATCTAGTGGGCTGCAAGACCACAGGCAGCACAGATTCACAGGGAGAAGGGAAACAGATCAAGGGAGGGCAGTGGACATGATTGCTCTGGAGTTTAGCTAGGCCTGTGCCACACAGGAGGCTGATAACGAAACTGAACAACCTAGGGGTGGGATCCAAAGTGGTGAACTGGGTTAATAACTGGCTAACAGATAAGAGACAGAGGGTGGTGGTTAAAGGGAAACTCCTTTCGAGTCCCTCAGTGCAGCAATGGCTGCAGAAATGCCCGATTAGGGCTTTCAACATAAAATACATTTTTTTTACTACCTGGTGCCCCAGAATTTTAATGAAAAAGATCCGCTCGCTCCATAATGGTGACAAAGCCCCAGACGGACATCTTGCGCACCTCGGGTGACTTCCGTCACAAAGGTTATACTAATGTGGGCTACCAACAAATGGCAGATGCTGGTAGCCCTCATTAGCATAACCTTCATGGTGGAAGTCACCCGACGTGCATGCGATGTCCGCCTGGGGGTCTGCCGCCATTATGGAGCGAGCGGATCTTTTTCATTAAAATTACAGGGCACCAGGTAATAAAAAATTTTTCTTTTATGTTGAAAGCCCTAATCGGGTGTTTCTGCAGCCGCTGCTGCACTGAGGGATCGATAGGAGTTTCCCTTTAACAGCACTCACTCTAATGAAGGAAGAGTGACCAGTGGGGTAGCACAGGGATCAGTGCTGGGACCAATTCTCTTCAATGTAGGGGACATTGCAGAAGAATTGAAGGTGAAGGTATGCCTTTTTGAAAAGCATACCAAAATTTGCAATACGGTGGACACTCAGGAGGGGGTGGAGAGAATGCACAGGGATCTTGTGAAAGTTGAGGGGAGGTCAAAAGCATGGCAGTTGGGTTCAGTGCCAAAAATAGCAAAATCATGCACCCAGGGCATAGGAACCCAAGAGCTGAGTATAGGATGGGGGAGTTCTTGACAATCAATAAACAGGAACGGGACCTTGGTGTTGTTGTCTGAGAACCTCAAGGTGGTACTGCGACAAAGCAGTGGGTAGGGCTAGTGGGATTCGGGGGGTGCATACGGAGGGGTATCTCCATTAGGAGATGGAGGTGGTGTTGCCACTGTATAGCTTACTGGTGAAAACCCACCTGGAGTGCTGTGTACAGTTTTGGAGAACAAACCTCATAAAGAAAATAGGGTGGAGGAAGTCCAAAGGAGGGCAACTAAAATGGTGCAGGGTTTGCACAAGAAGCCCTAAGAGGAGAGACTGAGGGATCTTAGCATGTACACCCTCGAAGAGAGGAGAGAGAAAGGTGACATGATAGACCTACAAGTACTTCACAGTACTTCACAGGAGTGAACAGGGTCTGGCAGAGTCTCTTTCAAATGTGAAAGAGCACCAGGACCAGGGGTAATGCAGTGAAGCTGGGGGTCAAGAAAGATGTGAGGAAATATTTATTCACTAAAAGGGTGATAGATGCCTGGAAGAGACTGCCAGCTGAAGTGGTGGAGGATAAAACAGTAGGGGGCTTTAAGCATGCATGGCATAGACACAGCAGTACATAAGAGAAGAGGCAGGAAGGTGGGAGGGTCGATGGAGACCAGACAGCATGTGAGGGGAAAAGATAAGGCAGGAAACATCTGAGCAAACTAGGTAGGCCAAGTGGTCCTTTTTCCTGATGACAAATTCTATGTTTTTATGTTCATGATCACGCACCTACTGTAGAAACACCTTTTACTACAGTAGGCATCTGATCGTGAACTGTCATTCAGTTGGTGGCTGCTATGGATGTGAGTGGAGGGTCTGTGCTGGTCACCTTCAGGGGGGTGCATACACCATAGGTTGGGGGCCAGTGGTAGTGGTTGGTACCAGGTGGGTGGGTCGGAGTGGGGGCTGGGCATCATAATTATGGGGGCCGGGAGAACCACTGGACACCAAGGAAGAATTACAGCTCTTTAGATTGCTAATTGAGGCATGTGGGGAGCCCTGGGACATCAAGCAGGTGGTACAGAGGAATTCCTGAATTTACCAAGTGACTGATTGGGAACTAGCTGATCAGGGGCGGGGGGTCCGCTGTACACCAGGGATAATTTTACTATAATAATTGGAGTTATTTAAACTGCAATCAGGGGTTGGGAATCCTCAGATGCCAGGGGTCATTTTATTATAGTACTTGGGGGCATCAGAATGGTGACCAGGGGTGGGGTGACAATATGCACCACTGTGTGCTCAAATGGGGGGAGGATTTTTGGAAGCAGTAAACAGCATTGCAATTTCGGCTGTTAAGCACTTTCAAAACCTTTTATATAGCACTATGCTCTGTACGCAGGAAGGGATCCCTCATTTGCATGGCCACGGTAATACATATGCACATATACATGATCAGGTTAGCATCAGGGGCTGCTGAATATGGCACCTGTCCAACCATGCTGTTCCCACATGGGGCGGTGCTTAGATGTTTAGCACTGTGCTAACTTTCTGAAAATGGGGCCTAACTGACTAAAAATCCTGGCCGATGCCTCTTAAGATGCAGAAAGTAAACAAAAATGGGTTATCTTATTCTGTCTCTTTATATATTTTTTATGTTATTTTGCTTGTAAAACTTTTATCTAATTTGAAAACATTGTGATGTGACAAGTATAATAACAGTAGTTAAAATACAATTTCCTCTTTCATCTGAGTGCTGTCTTTATTTACTTATAAAACACAGTGTAGTGGGCTGGCCTAGCGGCTTAGTGGTAGCTGTACTGCCTTCCATGCCAGTGGCCCGGTTTTGGGGGAGGAACTGGGTTGCATGGGGGTCAGCTGGGGGGCAGAGATGATTGAGCATCTCAGGGACTGCTCTCCTCTCAGGGAAGGGGAGTCCGACCACCCCAGTCTTCAACAGCCACCTAGCTGAGGAGGGCTGGCAGGGCAGTGGAGTTGTGTAAGGAGGAAGGCTCAGGCAGGCACAAAGCAAATATGTACATTTACATGCACTGGCATTGTTGCATGCTTGGCTGCCCGGGGATAAAACCAAAGGTAAAAAAAAACCACAATGGCAGAATGATCTACCAACCAGCTGCATGTTCTGCACTACTAACTATGCTCTGCTCCTGTCTGAATATGTGACTCCTTGTGAATGGCCCTTCCCCTCCTGGCCCCACCATGGGGGTGGTGGTGGTGGTGGGGGTCCGTGGTGGATCTCAGAACAGATAAGTACTGGGGATGGTGGGTAATGAGGCTGGACAGGTGAGTGGGCAAGGGGGGATGCAGGGTGACCAAGGAGATACAAATCTCTATGGAAAAAGAAAGAAATTAAACACAGTTTGGGAAGCTCAGACCCAATAACACAGTCATACCATATAAGCATGATAACTATGCACTCTGCAGCTTAAACCAAGGCAGGCTTATTAGTGGAGACCCAGTGCCCAGCAAAGCTCTGTCCATCTTGCAGTGCTCCGCAGATATGCAATGGAGAGGCTAGGGACTGTGAATTCCACAAGTGAGACATCATAGTGAAGTTATTCAGAACAGAAATGTGCAAATCATGCATATGCCAGCTGAGCTCCTGACAAGAACTGGGCCCTGAGCGACTGCTGCAAAAAATTTTTTTTTTCCTTAACCAAGAACCTTTATTAAACAAAACATTAAAATAAAAATAAAAACTAAATGAAAACAAACTCCATAGAGTACAAACTAGAAAAGCTTTTGATTTGCACTATTACAGTTCCTGCAGTGCTCCCCAAGCATTCAGCTCAGATAAGTTGCTGGACTAACACAGTAATTAATTACACATAAATCTGATCAAAACTTTAACTTATTACAGAAACATTCATGCAGTCCCCTATGTTTATATGCTATGAAAGTGATACGTTAGGAATATCCCAAGTATTAACTTCCCATACAAATGTGTTTTTAACAGTAAATGAAGGCAGCACTCAAATGAATAAACTACTGTATATTTAAATTAGTTCTAAATTAGTTCTGTTGCTAGCCTTTCTTGTAGAGCAGAAAGCAGCTAACTAAAAGAAGCTACATTTTCTTATTAATTTAAAACTTATATCTCAGCAGGAGTCAGTGTCTGTTAAGATTAAGTAGACAGATAACTTTATTAGAAGTAGAAGGGTCTTATTTAGGGTTTAAAAAAGAAAGAAAAGAAAGAAAGTCAGTGAGTGTTCTGTGCAGGGAAGGGTACTGTATCAGCTGACTTTGCTAAACCAGTAGGAGGAAAGAGAGCTTATCTGGGGGTGTGGTTTAGACACTATAAAAGCAGGTGAGTCAAATTACAACTTCCTGTTGCTAGCCTTTTTTCCTTACTAATTGCCCTCCATCTCACCCACCCAAAGCCAGTTCTACTTTTATAGCCACTGGATTTGACTGTCAACAGGAACTTCCTGTTTGGCAGTAGGAAGGAAAGGATCATAGAGAAACACTGGTTTTGTCAACCCTAAAGGAAAAAAGTAGCTCACTCTCCCCTCCTAGCTGCTGGTGGTCTGATATTGAGAAAGGAAGAAGGAGGCTACTGAAGAAGATAGGAAGTTGCTGTCCAATAACAGGAAGGGTGAGTGTTGTAAGAAGAGGAGAGAATAAGCATCCAGAGAAACAGTAGAGAGGACACAAAATAAGACATGATAGGAGTGGTGCAGTGCAATGGCTGTGGGGCGGCAGTGTTCCGGGAGACATTCTGGAGGCTGCGATGCTGCCCTATTTGCAGGCACCTCTCTGGTCTGAGAGAGGAGGTTGCCCGTCTCCAGGCTGACCTGGCTAGGATTCGTAAAACCTCCTCCCCCACCCAGGGACCACCAGGGCCAATGCCACTACCTCAGAGGTTGCCAAGAAAGAGGAGAGGCTGGACCAAGGTGGGCTCAAGGAGGGAGAGGGTGGTGGAACAGAGTTGCATCCCTCCAGCTGTACCTCTCCACAATTCATTCGCTCTTCTGGTGGATAGTGGTTCCTCTATGGAGGCACCTGCAGTGGAGACCAAGGAGGATGCTGGGAACCTTCACAAAGGAGACCCACAGGAGGGTGGCATGGGACCCCAGGGGAAGGAAACAACTCCTGGTGGGGGACTCAATCATTAGGGGTAGAAATGGGGGAGGAAGGGGAGAGGGAGGTAAGGTGCCTTCCTGGTGCCACGGCTTGGAGGGACAGGAAGCGAATCCTCAGGATCGTGGGAGGAGCTGCACAAGGGAGGGAGCTGGATGTCACTGTCCACCTAGACACAAATGACCTTGCTAGGAATGGGATCAGAGCAGTGCAAGAGGAGTTTGTAGAGTTGGGAAGGGGCCTTAGACAAGTAGTGCACACGGTAACCTTCTCGGAGGTGCTGCCTGTCTATGGCAAAGGAGATGGTAGGGCACTTCTCACCAGAATTCAATGAGTGGTTGAAAAACTGGTGTGGAGCTCAGGGTTTGGCTTCATTGGGGACTGAGGAGCCACCTGGAGGGATGCAGACCTATACTGGTGCGATGGTCTGCATCTGTCCGAGGGGACCAGGATCCTAGGTGAGGTTTAAATGCTTCATTGGCAAGCATTTAAACTAGCCAAGGGGGAGGCACTGAAAGGAGCAGGAACCAGCCTCCCCACAAAACATGGTGATTAGTGAGGTAAACACCAAGGTACAGAAGTTATTAGGAGCAGAACAGATTTAAATGTAAAAAAAGACAAAGGCAGTAGGACAGAAATGGGGCTAAAAGGGTAAGGCTATCAAAAGTGGAGGGTGATGAGTACCAATGCCCGTAGTCTGTGTAACAAGCTCCTGAACTAGTGGCCTTGATGGAAGAGGGTTGCCTGGATATTGTGGCAGTCACAGAAACATGGTACACATAGAACCATGACTGGGATGTCAACATACCAGGATACACAAGCTATAGGAGGGACAGGGAGGGTAAAAGAGGAGGAGGAGTAGCTCTCTATGTAAAGGAAGGGATCAAAGCAACAGAACTAAAGAGTAAACAGGGAGCAGATGAGGCACTTTGGGTCACCCTGGAGACAGGAAATGGCACCACAATCCACATGGGGGTTGTATACAGACCCCCATCTCAGGGGGAGGGAATGGACAAGGAAATGATAGAAGGCTTTCTTAGAATGGCAGAAAAAGGGGAGATATTGTTGATGGGGGACCTGAATATGCCAGATGTTAACTGGAGCACCTTTGCTGCAGGCACATCCAAGAGCAGGTCATTCTTGATGCCCTACAGGGGGCATGCCTCAGACAGCTAGTATTGGAACCCACTCGGGAGGGGCAATCTTAGACCTGGTACTCTAAATGGGGATGGAGAAAGAATCTCAGATTTGAAGTGGGTAGCCATCTGGGGACAAGCGACCACCAAACAGTGTGGTTCACGATAAACACGACCATACAATCAAGCCATACAAAAGCAAGAGTACTGGACTTTAGGAGGGCTGACTTTGGGAAATGAGAGAGTGCTTCAGAAAAGCACTAGCAAACAGGCAAGAAGGAGGGGTGGAGGAACAATGGGGAGTGATCAAAACAGCCATCACAGAGGCAACAAGCCTTTGTGTAAAGCAAATCAATAAAACACAACGAAGGAAAAGACCACTATGGTTCTCAAAAGAGGTGGCAGGGAAGGTTAAAGAGAAAAGGATAGCATTCAGGAAATATAAGGAAACACAGAAGGAGCAGGACAGAGAACTTTATCAGTTAAAGCAGAAAGAGGCTGGGAAGGCAGTCAGAATAGCAAAGGCCCAAACCGAGGAAAGGATAGCCAGTTCTGTTAAGAAGGGGGATAAGACCTTTTATAGGTACATTAGGGAGCGAAGAAAGACCAAAGGAGGGATACTGAAGCTTAATAAAGGGGAAGGAATGTGGGTAGAGGGTGACAGTGAAAAAGCAGGAATACTGAACGAATATTTCTGCTCAGTATTCACAAAGGAAGAGGAGGGGGAGTTACCTAAACCAAACAAGAGAAACACTGTGAAGACAGGGGTCTATACCAGTCCATTTACAGAAGAAAGGGTTCTGAAAGAACTAATAAAATTGAAGGTGGACAAAGCAATGGGGCCTGATGGGATTCACCCAAGAATTCTAAAAGAACTAAGGGTAGAACTAGTGACATTGCTGACTACTCTCTTTAACAAATCATGGGTGGATGTGGTGGTACCTAAGGACTGGAGGAGGGCAGATGTGATTCCTCTTCACAAAAGTGGGAGCAGGACAGAGGCAGGAAACTACAGACCAGTTAGTTTGACCTCAGTGGTAGGGAAAATGATGGAATCACTTCTGAAGGAAAGAATTGTTGAGTACCTAGAGGCCAGTGGGGTACAGGACTCAAGGCAGCATGGATTCACGATGGGAAGGTCGTGTCAGACGAATCTAATAGATTTCTTTGACTGGGTGACCAAGGTAGTGGACCAGGGAGGGGCTGTGGACATGGCCTACCTGGATTTTAGCAAGGCATTTGATACCGTCCCACACAAAAGATTAATACACAAGATAGCCAGCCTTGGAGTGGGTCCCAAGGTGGTAGCCTGGATAAAATTTTCTAGACAACAGGGCCTTAAGGGTAGTAGTAAATGAGTACACAGTGAAGAAAGGAGGGTCACTAGCGGGGTACATGAGGGTTCAACTGGGACGGTCCTTTTAATGTCTTTATAAGTGACATTGCAGAGGAACTGGAAGGAAAAGTATGTCTCTTTGCAGATGACACAAAGATCTGCAACAGGGTTGATACACAAGATGGAGTGGAAAGGATGAGAAGGGACTTGGCAAGGTTGGAGGAATGGTCAAATGTATGGCAGCTCAGATTCAATGCAAAGAAGTGCAAGGTAATGCACATGGGAAACAAAAACCCAGGGAAGCGATACAATGGGGGTGAGATACTGACAACAGTAAAATAGAAAGGGACCTGGGGGTAATTATATCAGATGACCTAAAGGTGGGCAAGCAATGTGAGAAGGCAGTAAGGAAGGCTGGATACTGGGATGCATAGGAAGAGGCATCAATAGTAGAAAACAGGAAGTTGTTATCCTCTGTACAGACAGTTGGTGAGACCCCATCTGGAGTACTGTGTGCAGTTCTGGAGACCCCATCTCCTCAAAGACATAGACAGAGTGGAAGCTGTCCAGAGGAGGGCAACCAAATGGTGCAGGGTCTGCACCAGAAGACACTAAAAGAAAGACTAAAGGAGCTTAATATGTATACCCTTGAGGAAAGAAGGAGAGAGGGACATGATAGAAACTTTCAAGTACCTCAAGGAATTAACAAAGTCCAAGAGGGTAGCATCTTCCAGAAAAGAGATATGCAAGAACAAGGGGCACAATTTGAAGATAGAGGGGCGGCTCAGAGGTAATGTGAGGAAGTATTTTTCACTGAGAGGGTTGTGGATGCATGGAACAGCCTCCCTGAGGAGGTTGTGGAGTCAAGAACAGTGGGGGACTTCAAGAATGCATGGGACAGGCATAAGGCAGTCCTAGTGGGGGGTAGGAGGAAGTAAGCTGTTGGTTAACTAGGATCTGCAGCTTATCTGTTAGGTAGGAAAATGGGCAGACTAGGTGGGCCAAGCAGTCCTTATCTGCCGTCAAATTCTATGTTTCTATGTTTCTAAAGTTTCTTGTCACATCACACTGTTCTGAAATTTGATTAAAGATGTGCAAGCAAAACAAGATGTAACCCCTATAAAGAAGTAGAATAAGAGATAGCCCTGTTTTGTTTACCTTCTGCTCTGCAGTTTTAGACATCCTCTCACCAGGCCAGCAGTTCCCTCAATGCAGCAGGAAAAGAGTGCAGGGGCAGGCCATTCCAGGGGTGGGGCTAATTTCAGTATGTAGTGTATTTGTTTCAGTGTATAGAGTATGTGAATTTTTCAGACTATAATGTATGTATTTCAATATACAGTGTATGTGTTTCACTATGTAGTGTATTTGTTTCAGTATATAGTGTATGTGGATTTTTTAATATATAGTGTATGTATTTCAATATGTAATGTATTTCTTTCAGTAGAGTATGCAGATTTTTTCAATAGTGTAAGTGTTTCAATATATAGTGTATTTATTTCAGTATATAGTGTATACATATTGTTCAATGTATAATGTATTTATTTCAATAGATAGTGTATGTGTTTTAATATACTGTATTGTGTATATGTTTCAATATATAGTGTATTTGTTTCAGTAGATAGTGTATGTGGATTTTTCAATGTGTAATGTATGTATTTCAATTGATAGTGTATGTATTTCTGTACATAGTGTATTTTTTTCAGTATATAGTGTATGTGTTACAATATGTAGCATATTTATTTCAGTAGATAGTGTATGTGGATTTTTCTATCTGTAGTGTATGTATCTTAATAGGTAGTGTATATGTTTCAGTACATAGTGCATTTATTTCAGTATATAGTGTATGTGGATTTTCATTACTCAGTATGTGCATTTCAGCTAGCGCGGTGGCACTGAGGGTTGAGGCGCTGGACACCACACTTCGCGCCACACCAGTGACCTGGGTTCGGGAGCAGACTCAGGCCATCGGGGGTCAGCAGGGGCAGGGTAGGATTGAGCATCCATAGACTGCTCTCCTCTCCGGGGGGGGGGGGGGAACATAGAAACATAGACTTTGACAGCAGATAAGGACCGCTTGGCCCACCAGTCTGCCCATTTCCCTACCTACAGGATGGGCCGCAGATCCTAGTTAACCAACAGCCTATTCCCCCCCCTCCACAAGAATTGCCTTATGTCTGTCCCATGCATTCTTGAATTCTCCCACAGTTTTAGACCCCACAACCTCCTCAGGAAGGCTGTTCTATGCATCCACTACCCTCTCTGTGAAAAAATACTTCCTAACATTGCCCCGGAACCGTCCCCCCTCTATCTTTAAATTGTGTCCCCTTGTTCTTGCACATCTCTTTTTCTGAAAAGGAGGTAATGCCGGTTGCTGTAGGAACGACCTCTAGCAGTGGCTGGAGATCCAAAACAGCAGAGACAACGTAGGGGTATGGGAGATGCGGCAGATGTCCTGTGGGCGGGTGCGGGAGCGCGCCCAGTTCGCGCTGGACGTCACTGCACGTCCGATCTCCTGGGGCAACCAAGAAAAGGGAAAACAGTTGGCACCCAGGTAGGCGAAGGCATGCTCACCACTCCCCAAACACGTTCAACGCCGGACTCACTCGGGCACTTCTCCTTCCTTCTGACCTCCGGACTGCAGCTTGGACCCTATAGATAGAGCGCTAGAGGAGGTGGGGCCCTTACCTGGGGGAAGGGCTCAGAGCCAGGAAGGCTTGTACTCTGGAGGAGATGGAATGGATTTAGAGAAAGACAGTGCACCGGGAGGTTTCAGGCAGAGCGGGACATCGGGGGTAAGTGAGCAAGAGCTGGAGAGAGACCTAAGGGACCAGTGTAGGGAGAAAGAAATAATAGAGAAAAAAAAAATAACGTGCATTTCAGTAGATAGTTTATGTATTTCACTATATAGTGCAAGCGTTTTACTATATAACGTATGTGTTTCACTAGATGACGTGCATTTCAGTATACAGTATATGTATTTCACTATATGATGTACATATTTCAGTAGATAGTGCATGTGGTTCACTACATTGTGTATGCGTTTCACAATGTGATGTATGTATTTTATTATATAGCCAGAGATTCTTAATTATGTCCCTATCGGCTAGCCATACACCCCTCCCAAAATGTTTACCTGCGTCCCTCCTAAAATTTGTAGTTGTACCCCTGCGTCCCTCCCAAAATTTGTAATTGTACCTCTGTACCCCTCTCAAAATTTGTACTTCTACCGACACAGCATTGCCAGAATTTACAAATGCACCCCTGTCCCCCAAATTTATAGTTGTAGCCCTGCATCACTCCCAAATTTGTACTTGTACTGCTATTTACCTCCCAAAATTTGTACTTGTACCGCTATTTACCTCACAAAATTTGTACTTGTACCGCTATTTACCTCCCAAAATTTGTACTTCTACTGCTATTTACCTCACAAAATTTGTACTTGTACTGCTATTTACCTCCCAAAATTTGTACTTGTACCGCTGTTTACTTCACAAAATTTGTACTTATACTGCTATTTACCTCCCAAAATTTGTACTTATACTGCTATTTACCTCCCAAAATTTGTACTTGTACTGCTATTTACCTCCCAAAATTTGTACTTGCACTGCTATTTACCTCACAAAATTTGTATTTATATACCCCTGCACCACTCCCAAAATTTGTACTTATACCCCTGTACCACTCCCAAAATTTGTACTTGTACCCCTGAACCCCACCAAATTTGCACTTGTTCCCCTGCACTTCTCTCAAAATGTTTACAAGTACCTCTGCACCCTTCCAAAAATTTGCACTTGCACCTGTTCCCCTCCCAAAATGTATAATTGTACCCCGTATCCGTCTCAAAATTTGTACTTATACCCCTGCACACACCCAAAATTTATAATTGTACCTCTGCATACCTTCTAAAGTTTGTATTTGTACCCCTGCACCCTCTCAAAAATTGTAACTGTACCCCTGCACCCCTCCCAGAATGTGTACTTCTACCCCCGCCCCCAAATTTGTACTTGTATCCCTGCACCCTTCCAAAAATATGTACTTGTACCTCTACACCCCTCCCAAAATTTGTACTTGTTTCCCTGCACCATTCCCAAAATTTCTACTTGTACCCCTGCACTCCTCCAAAAATTTATACTCGCACCCCTCCCAAAATTTGTACTTGCAACCGAGCACCACTCCCAAAATGTGTACTTGTACCCTACACCTCTCCCAAAATTTGTATTTGTACCCCTGCACTCCTTCCAAAATTTTTGTTTGTACCCTGCACCTCAGCACCCCTCCCAAAATTTGTACCCGTACCCCTGTACCCCTTCCAAAACTTGTACTTGCACCCCAGCACCCCTCCCAAAATTTGTATTTGTACCCCTGCTGAAACAGACATCTCTCCCAAACTTTACCCTCTCACACCTCCTAAACTGTACAAACGGCTGAGGTGCAGACTTTGGGAATAGTGTGTGAAAGGTACAATACATACCTTTGGAGTAGTGTGGGGCTAAGGGTACTACCATGTGGAGGGGTACAATGGTAGGCATGTAAATTGTGTGAGGATTGCAAGAGAAGGGATGTGTTTTCTGGAAGTCTTGCAAATTTTGTTATTTGTGCAGGGAATGGGGTAAAACATTTGGGTAAGAGTCTGGACTATGGAATGAATTTTGGGAGGGGTACAGAAGAAGGGGTAGAAATCTTGGGGAGAATGGAGGTAGGGTAAATAGTTTTCAGAGTGTGGGGAAGGGGTAAAACTTTATAATGTTCCAGGTGCAGGGTGGAAATTTTGGGAAGGGAGTGAGGAGGAAGTATGTATTTACTGTTTGGTGGGGGGGCAAAGTTGTGAAAGGTTGCAGATTTACGGAAGCTGTGCAGGGGGTACAGATTTTAAGAGTCCTAGGGTAGGGGTACAAATCTATGTAGGAAAATGTATGGTATAAATCTGGGACTTGCACAGATGGGCACACGTCTTGGGTGAATGGGGATGGGATACAAATGTTATTGAGAAATGGGAGTACAATCTCTGCGAGGTGTGTAAGGGGTGAGTGGGCAAATATTACAATGGGTGCAAGGTAGGACTAGAGATAGCAAGGGTGAGGGAGTAGATTTAAGGATGCATGCAACCTTTTCTTGAGGAGGTGCAGAGATACACGTTTTAGGAGGGGTGCAGTGGTACGTATACATTTCAGGAAGTATGTGGGAGAAAGGGTATAGGTCACAAAAGTTATGCAAGGTGGAATTAGAAACTGTGTGAGCATGTTTTGGAATAATTACAAAGGAGGTGCAGGATAGAGTTGTACATTTTTGTGGGATTATACATTTGGGGAGAGGTACTGGGGTAGTAGTACCCTTTTTGTGAGTGCTTTGGAACCTCAGCAAAGGGAGTGAATCTGAAACGAATAAATTAGGAGGGAGCTGTGGTGGCTGCAGTCAGGGCTGGAATAGCAGCACAGAAAAGCATGAAAGTTTTTTTTTGGGGGGGTGCATACAGCTGCTCAATTGATTGGTGATCAACCTAGGGACCTTGCCAGATATATACCATTTTGATTTACTAGTATAAGTCCATTAATAAAAGCCTCATCACAAAACAGGTAGCAAAGACTGCTTTTTGACAGTTTGATATACTGTGTGTACTAAGCTGACAAGACCTGGAGGAAATGATGTCATTGTTGTTGGAATGACATCAGTTCCGATCCAAGATTCTGCTTGCGTGTTTGAAAAAGTCTGGGGGATTTTTTGTAAATCCATCACATAAGACAGACAACAAAATAACATGCATACATGCTTAATTGCAGTTCCTTTTTTTTTTTTGTTGACTATTTATGCTCCGCTACCTGGAACTCTCTTGGACTGCTCCTGCTCGCCGGTACCGCTCTACTGCCCATCTGATCCCTTGTCTCCTCAGAGGGTAGCCACCATCCACTCACCTCCTGTCGGCAGATCCCCCAGCTCTGAGCCCCGAGGTAGGGCTGCCTCCACTGTGGTGCTTTATCTAGAATCCAATTTGCCGGCTGAGGAGGTGGAAGGAGAGAGGGGGGTGGAGACAAGGCCTGGTATGGGGCATGTGGCAGTGCAGTCCTGAGGGGAGCCGTCGCCTATCCAGGTGCGGGGTATTTATTGGTGTTTCCCCCAAGAGCGTGAGCTTGCAATGACGTCTGCATGACTGAGCCATAGACGTCTGCTGTGCTCCTCCTCCTACATCGCTCTGTACTAGTTGTACCCCTGGTCTCCACTGGGGTCTCTACTGTGCTGGGGACACCCTGGAACCCTCCACAGGGAGAGGAGAGCAGTCCATCAGATGCTCAATCCTCTCCCTCCCCTGCCGATCCCCAGTGACTCAGCTCATTCACGAACTATTGTCGCTGGCATGGCACGAGGTGTGACGTCCAGCACCTCAACCCTCAGTGCCACTGGACCAGCTTTAATTGCAGTTTCTTAACTTTACTTGTAACAAATGAAGCCTAGCTGTCCTCATGGGAGGACATTTTTAAAGCTCTGCATTTAACCTTTAAGGAACAGTCCTAGCACATTTAATAAACTAATTCAAAGGATACATTGTCCTAGTCTGTGCTCAGTCAGATTTTTGGAGTTTATTATACCAAAGACTAAAACTGAGAGAGGCAGACAGGGTGCTAGATTTTTCGTTCCCTTTTTCTGGAACTCTCTACCTCCTGACTTATGTAATTCATATCTAAAAGTTGCCATAAAAGTTTAAGGTAAGTACTTGGTATAATCAAGCTCTTCCCCAAGTTGACACATACTACACTGAGGTCGTCTGATAGGTTACCTGATTAACCACTGACTATCTGATCGACTCAGTTGTTTAGATGAAGACTATGACTATGATTAGTATTCTGTCATTTATTTATATTGTTAGTAAATTTTCTTGTTAAATGTAATGCATTGTATATGTTTTAAGCTTCTACATGGGACACACTGTAAATGAGCTTACTGCTCAATGGTTATTCTTCAATAAGAAAAATGGAAAACATACCTTCTTATTGTACAGAGTGTGAGAAGTTAAATATTTCTCTGTAACCACTGTATTAATAAGTATCCAGTTTTCCTGTTTCATCCCAGCTCATGAGTCACTATATATTTATCAGTCTGGAGACTGGACCATGCCAAGGTGAGAAGACTACATACAAGGAAGTATGAGAAATCCCAGCTGGGCTGGTGGCAACATAATAAAGATAAAGCAGTATCCAAGCTGAGAGGACACACTGTGGGCTAGCAGCTGATGTGGCTCCAAGTCAGCTTGGACACCGAAAGGAAGGGCAACTTCTGGAAAAGGTAGGCAGGAGGGATGCCAGAGACCAATTAAGGTTCAAGGTGTTGGAACAGGCAGGGAAAACAGGACAGACAGGGTGGCCAACCGATCCTTTTCAGTCGACAAATTCCATGTTTCTTTGTAACTGTGGATATCTAAATGGTAGAAATGGGGAAGGTGCTGCTGATGAGTGACTTCCACCTGCCAGATGTAGATTGGAATCTCCCAGAAGCAGCTTTGGCTAGGAGCAGGAACATCCTGGACACTCTGCTGGGGGCATTCCTCAGGTAACTAGTCAGCAAATCCACTCCTGATGGGGCAATACAGGATCTGATACTCACTAACAGGGACAGTGTTGCAGACATTAAGGTGGGAGGCCACTTGGGGACCACTGATCACTGTACGCTGTGGTTCAATATAAGGATGACTGTGAAAAAATAATCACACAAGGGGGAAGGTTCTGGACTTCAGGAGGGAAGATTTTATAAAGATCAGTGAATGTTTCAGGGATGACCTAACTGGGGGGATGGCCTGAATGTGGTGGAGGAACACTGGGCAAAACTAAAAGCGAGCATAGTAAAGGCAACAAATCTATGCATCAAATAGGTGAGCAAAAGTAAGAGGAAAAAGAAACCGCTGTGGTTCTCAAAAGAGGTGGCTGAAAAGGGAAATGCTAAAAGGGTAGCATTCAGGAGGTATGAGATGCAGAGGGAGGAGCATAGGGAGGTGTATCAGGGGAAACAGAGGGAAGCAGGGAAAGCAGTAAGAACCACAAAGGCACAAGCTAAAGAGAGGCGGGCCAGGAGATAATGAAAGGGGACAAGACATTTGTTAGGTATGTAAGTGAAAACAGGAAGATGAGGGGTGAGACTGTAAGGTTAAAAGGAGAAGGGGAGGGGGACTGTGCAGAGGGGGACCAGGAAAAGACAGACTTCTTGCACAAATACTTTGTTCAGTGTTCACAGCAGAAGGAGAAGAGGAGGGGCCCCAAAAAGATATCAGAATCTTTTGAGGGAGGGAGGTAGACACTAGTCCTTTTTCAGAGGAGAAGGTTCTGAAGGGACTTGCTAATCTGAAGATGGACAAAGCAATGAGGTCAGACTGGGTGCATCCAAGGATATTTAGGGAACTCAGGGAGGTACTGTCTGCATCTCTGACAGTCCTATTTAACATCTCACTGGAAACAGGATGGTTTTGGAGGACTGGAGGGCAGATGTAGTCTCACTTCACAAAAGTGGTAGCAGGAAGGGGGCTAGCAATTATAGGCCAGTCAGCCTGACATCAGTGGTGGGAAAGCTGATGGGATCACTGCTGAAGGAAAGGACTGTGGAATGTCTTGAATCCAAAGGGTTACAAGACCCGAGGAAGCATGGGCTCATGGTGGGAGGTAATGTCAAACAAATCTGATAGATTTCTTTGACTGGGGGACAAAGGAATTATTTCAGGGTGGAGCAGTGGACGTGGTCTACCTAGAATTCAGCAAGGCTTTTGACACTGTTCCACATAGGAGACTAGTAAGTAAGCTGGGTAGCTTAGGAATGGGTCCAAAGGTGGTAAACTGGTTAAGAAATTGGTTGGGGGACAGAGGGTGGTGGTAAATGGAATTCACTCTGAGGAAGGGAGGGTGACCAGCAGGTGCCTCAGGGATCAGTGCTGGGACTGTCCTCTGTCTTTATACGTGACACTGCAGAGAAGCTGGAAGGGGAGGTCTGCCTCTTTGTGGATGACACCAAAATCTGCAATAGGGCAGACAGTTGGGGGGTGGGGAGATAAGCACAAACCTGAGAAAACTAGAGGTGTGGTAAAAGGTATGGCAGTCGAGTTCAAAGCAAAAGAATGCAAAATAATGCACTTAAGGCACAGAAACCCAGGGGGCAGAGAACAAAATGAGTGGAGTAGTGTTGACAACTACCAAGCGGGGAAGAGACCTGGGGTAATCATATTTGATGACCTAAAGGTGGCTAGGCAGCATGATGAGGAAGTTGGGAGGGCTGGTGTGGGATGCCAGGGTGCACAGGAAAAAGTATCACCAGCAGAAAGAGGGAGGTGGTGTTGCCTCTATGTAGACTGCTGGTAAGAACCCACCAGAATACTGTGTCCAGTTCTGGAGATCACATTTCTGGAAGGACATAGACAGAGTGGAGACAGTCCAGAGGAAGCCAACTAAAATGGTGCAGGGTCTGTATCAAAAGCCCTACGAGGAGAGACGAAAGGAATGCAATATGTACACTCTGAAAGAGAGAAGGGACAGGTGGGTATGATAGAGACCTTTAAATACCTCAAAGGGGTAAATAAGGTACTGGAGTGAAGTATATTTTGGAAAAAAGAGGAGCTCAAGAACAAGGGGACATGCTATGAAGCTAAGTTGGAGGGGTTAGATTCAGGAGAGTTGTGAGGAAGTACTTCTTCACAAAAAGAGTTGTGGATTCCTGGAAAAGCCTTCCAGCAGAGGTGGTGGGGTGAAAACAGTGGTAGGGTTCCAGAATGCATGGGATAGGAACAAGGGAATCTTAGTGGAAAGGAAGGAGGGATGGAGAAGGAGCTGTAAATCAGGTAGGGTCTGCGGTGATAATGTAGGCAGGGAAAAACAGGAAGACTGGGTGGTCCAAGCGGTCCTTATCAGCCATCAAATTCTATGTTTCTATGTTTTAAATGCTATAAAACTACGAGTTCAAGAAATCCACAAATCATTGCTCCGTGCCAGCACTACGGGGTACACAGTTGAGTGGCAAAGGGTGGGGTAGTGACAGAAAGTGATCCTACTTTTATTTGAATGTGTACAGATCTAAAGAAAAAGGGAAACCAAATACAGAAAACAAATGAAAGATGAGCTGAAATGTATCAAGAAATTAAATTTTTTTTTTAGTTTCCCATAAGACATTAGGGGTTTTTGATTAGATATCTTAAACATTTTAACATATACAACAGAGCTGCAGAAAGCACTTCACACTTTTTCTTCACAGTATTTTATTCACATTTGACAAATTTACAATAAAATGCTAATAATGAAAGACTCATTGACTAATGAGTAGGAACACAACGAATGAAACTGGTAAATCAGCTCTGCAGGCTATCCCTCTTACTACCACAGCACTCGTCTTTAACCCCTTGGTGCAAGACGACAAGAGTAATCAATTTACAGAGATAGCAAAGCATCGAACCAATCCTTATTTGTTAATGGAGGCAGATGTTTCTTTTATTATAAAACAGTAGTTGGAATGGAGCATTTGGCTTGGCTAATAGCATGTGATAAGGTTTAGGTTAATGGCTGGAACCCCTCGCGAACAAAACTGAAAAAAAAATGAAAACATTATTGTTTAATAATACTAGTATTAAGGCACTCCAGGGATTAAGTTACTGTACCTTTGTCAATGTAACCCTAGGGGCATAAGGTACTCAGCTGTGCCTCATTACCCCCTAAGGTTGGATTAACTGACAGTAAACCAACCCCTGCTCCAGGGGCATTTGTAGCATATGAATACTTTAGGGGCTTGAAGCCATGCTCAAACTTCGTAACCAACAGGCAGGGAGTCTTGGGCCTCCAGGCCCCCAGATGCTTTGGGGGGGTTTGATATTCCAGAGAGATAGACAGACATTTTATTTATAAAGTGCCCAATTCCTGGGATTCTGGGTGCTGTACAATAAAAACAATAATACAGAATACAAATATTTAAATCAAGCAAAAAGACACACATATAAAATCATTATAAATACAGTCAATAGATTAAGCCTCTATCTATAATCCATAGTAGCATCAATCAATAAAAGCTAGTTGGAACAGATATGTTTTTAACCCCCTTTTAAAGGCTTCCACCAAGGGAGCCCCCCTCAAATAATCAGGTAAGGAGTTCCACAGGGTTGGCGCAGCCAACGTAAATGCTCTGTCTCCCAAATGCCACAGCCTAACTACGGGAACCCCAAGGAGGCCTCCCTCGGCAGAACGGAGTGCCCAGGCCGGACAGTAAGGGACAAGGAGATCTTGCAGATAGACAAGACCCCCTTCATGCAGGGCCTTATAGGTAAGGGGCCCTATCTTACAGACAATCCTCCACCTGACTGGCAGCCAGTGCAGTCCGCGGAGGGCTGGGGTAATATGTTCACAACTCCTTACCCCAGTCAGAAGTCTCGCCGCCACATTCTGCACCAGTTGCAGCCTGCGGAGGTTGCCTCCAGATAACCCAAGGTACAGGACATTACAGTAATCCAGCCTGGAAGTGACAAAAGCATGCACCAGTGTGGGCAGGTCCTTAGGAGGGATCAGGGCTCGGATTCAGGTGATGTTCCTAAGATGATAAAATCCACTTTTGATCATGGCGAACACCTGAGCATCAAGTATTAAGTCATCATCTAGGATCACACCCAAATCCTTCACCTGTGTAGACAGGACAAGGGGAACACCCCATAACACTAGGTTAGGGGACAACCTCCATCCCCCCCCCCCCACGATGACTCGGCTCCACCACCAGTACCTCAGTCTTGTCTGGGTTGAGCCTAAGCCAGTTGCGAGTCATCCACAACTGGATTTCCTTGAGGAAGCTGTTAAATATAGAGTCTGACACCTGGACATTGGGTGCACAGGACAGATACAGCTGGGTATCATCTGCAAAGCAGTGAAAACCCACCCCATACCACCTGATAATGTCCCCCAATGGCCGCATGTACACCGTGAACAATAAGGGTGACAAGACTGACCCCTGCAGAACCCCACAGCTCTGAGGCTTCAGGCTAGATAAGACAAGTCACATTTTTACCCTCTGCACTCTGTCTGTCAGGTATGACCTGAACCAGTTGACGACATTACCGGACAGACCATACCAGAACCACAGGTGGTCAAGCAGCACCTCATGGTCCACGGCGTCAAATGCCACAGAGAGGTCCAGGAGAACCAAGTTAGTACGGGCTCTCCTGTCCCTTGCCATCTGGAGATCATTAAACACCCTTACCAGGGCAGTCTCAGTAATATGCCCCGCTCGGAACCCAGACTGGAAAGGCTCATACGTAGTAGAAGAAGATGCAAGATTTCTCTCAAGCTGAATGGCCACCACATTCTCTATAATCTTCCCTAAAAATGGGAGGTTTGAGACTGGCCTGTATTTTATTTATTTCTTTTATTTAAACATTTGGTAACTGGGAAAGGCACGCTGAGCACAGGCTCGATTCCAAGTGTGACCCAGAAGCTATTGAGGCAGTCCGGGTCCAAAGAGGGCTTTTTTAAGAGGGGTATAATCAGAGCTTCTTTCAAGCATAGCGGGAATACCCCACTCCTCAAGGTACTCCAGACAACCTCAGCAACCACATGTCTTATCAGGTCTGAACATCCAACCAAAAGGTAGGTCGGACCTGGGTCCAGATCACAATGTGTAGGCCACAGCTTTGAGATTATCCCTATCGCCTTCTCCACCCTAACCAGCTCAAACTCATCCCAGACAGGAGGAGTGTTTCAGCACAACTCAGGCCAGACACTGCATCCCTTTCGAGAGACACTCGAGGAGACCTCAGCCCTGATAGAGGACACCTTGTCAGTGAAGAACAGAGTCAACTCCTCGCATCTAGTGCTAAAACCTGCTCCTCCAGTGCTGAGACAGGCAGGATATAAAAGTCTGTCTACCGGCTGGAAGAGTTGAGCTGGCCTGATCCTCACCACAGCAATCTCCCTACACAGAAACTCTGCCTTCTTTTGGGAGACTGCTCCCTGATAGTCAGCGTAATGTGACCTCAGGGTCAAGTTGTCCTCCATCAAGCCAGCTCTCCTTCAGCACCTCTCTAACCTCCGCCCCTTAGTCTTTAAACTCCGGAAATCCTCATCATATCAAGGAGGTCTCTTGCGAGTAGACAAGGGGTGGACACGAATGGGTGTGACTGAGTCAAAGGCTGCAATCACAGTCCTATGATAGGCTGCCACTGATTCCTCCAGCCCAATCGCACAGCTGTCCCAACATTCGATAGGTCCAGCACCACCGACAGTCCCACAGAGGAAACTCCTCTTAACGGGTGATACTAGACCATCTCCAGAGGGGCAGGACCATCTTGGGGGGGGGGCCCTAAATGTGAACCCCATGGTGCTGTGATCCGACCAAACCACTGGATAAACACAGAGGTCAGTAATACTTAAATCTGCTGAAAAAACTAAATCCAATGTGTAGCCACCCGAGTGCATTGCCGATATTACATTTTGTGTCAGGCCCGGGGCCTCCA
Source organism: Neoceratodus forsteri (assembly GCA_016271365.2). Classification (NCBI taxonomy): domain Eukaryota; kingdom Metazoa; phylum Chordata; order Ceratodontiformes; family Ceratodontidae; genus Neoceratodus; species Neoceratodus forsteri. The sequence continues at coordinate 1,631,827,188 of CM057453.1, forward strand.
TGGAGATCGCTTCCAACTTTCGTGAGCCTGCCATCGACCCAAGCATTAAAGTCCCCCAAAATCGACCACCTGAGGGACTCCAACACCAGGCCAGTGACAAACTCCTCGATCTCCCTCAAAAAGTCCCCATCTATTCCCGGGGACGATAGAGCAGGAGAACTCTGAAGCCTGCATCCACGCCTCCCCAGGCGGCCACACATTCAAAGGACTGTATAGAACCTACAGTTAGCATCATGAGGTTCAGGCTAGATTTAAAACAAATGGCCACCACCCCCCCGCCCCAGCGATCCTCTCTAGGGGTGTGTATCATGGAGTATCCGGCCGGTACTGCTGCCTCCAAAACAGGAGCAGCATTTTGATCCAGCCAGGTCTCCATGATGCAAGTCAGGTTGGCCAAGGATATCAAGTCTGCCATTATGGCAGTCTTATTCCTCATTGACCTGGCATTGCATAACACAACCCAAGTAGGATGAGGTGTGGTAGCTGGGCCGGTCATCTGCCCACTCTCTAAAGTGGAGCCCTTGGTATAGGAACTAAGCATGGCAACCCCTCTCAAGTTCCCATTTCACCCTAGGGTGTCTCCTTGCCTTCACCACCTGAATCCCAGACACTCCGGCAGCCACCCAGGTGCAACCCCCTCCGGACCCCCCCTCCGAGCTATCCCCAAGGCCCTACGCCTCCTATAGGCCTCAGCTGGGGGCACTGGAAGCTCAAAGGGATGGAGGCCATGGAGGAAGCTCCCCAAGTAGCTGTGCCTTAAGGGTTTCTGTCCCAAGCACAATTCCAATGAATTCCACCTCAAATAACCCAGTCCTCAAAAACGTCCACTAACACACAACCCCAAATAAACCCATAAAATAAATACAACCCTCGCAATTCCAAACCAGCAACACCCTATTTACTACTTAAACCTTTAATTATCCTAAAGTACTAACATCCACACTCTACAACACTCACCTCCACCCACTAATAAACCACCTTCCCACACATGTCTCCCCCCTCCAACAAACAGCCCAAAACAATCCTAAACAATAAAATACTGGAGAATCTCAGAAGTGCGATGTGCTGTAAATAAAATGCTGTCACCAATAGAAAAAACAACTAGAACAAATACAATCTAACAAAAGCTGTAATAACTAGCACAAAGTCCAAGTCCAAATAGGTGGGCCAGAAAACACCAGCCCAAAGTCTCAAGACAGCAATGAACAGAGCACTCAGATCAGTACATTTCCAGCAAAGATCTTTACCAATACTGAGTTCAAGTTGTAAATTCTTCACAAAGTGCAAAATCAATCCCAAGGTGTATTACTCCTTTCACAAGTAGCAATCAGATAAAACTGGGGTAAGAATCTTACTGGATAGACAGTCCCAAACAGTCAACACTCTCACCGGCCTTAGAAATGTATAAACGGAATGTTAGGTTAATAATGGGCACCACACACTAGTCTAGACAAGAGGGTAGAGGGGAAGGTCTTTTCTCGGTTGAGACAGGTCTAAAATGGCTGAGCAAAACTTCAGACAGTTGCAGGAAAGTCCGTATCACTGGCGGGCCACTCCTTACAACCCACAGATCACACAGATGACTCCAAGACTACACAGGGCAGCAGTCAACAGATGGGGTCCTCCCGAAGGGCAGTGAGGCTCTCACCCTCGCACTGCGTTGGTTACCCCCACTGCCCCTCCAGCCAACTCATTCGCACAAAGTCACTTCCTCCAGGACAGATGAAGTCTCTCATTTTCCTTAGAGATACCATGGGCAGAACTTCAAACAGTTGCAGGACAGTCTGGATCGTAGGAGGGACGCTCCTCACAACCCGCAGTTTGCACAAAATGACTCCAGGACTGGACAGGCCAGCGGTCAACAGACGAGGTCCTCCCGAGGGGCAGCGAGGCTCTCACCCTCGCACCACGTTGGTTACCCCTGCTGCCCACCACTGCCCCTCCAGCCAACTCAGTCGTGCAGGATCTCTTCCTTCACGGAGAATATTAGGCCGAATGAAGTCTCTCACCTTCCTCGAAGGCACCACGGGCAACTTCCCCCAAGCCAGTCAGCTGAACTCCACCTCTGAAACACCCTCTGAATCCACGCAGTTCTCTTCAGCAGCACCAGTATCGCCAGACAGTAAGAGAGCCTGTTACACTTTATAAAACACAGCACAGAGCACTCCGAAGAAACTCCAAACATCTCTCTAAAAAATGAAACCTAATACTCCTATCCTAACTCACTGTTTCAACCATACCTACTTCTGCGTCACTAAACTTAACTAAATATAATAAACAATTAAAAAATTAAACAAATAAAAATGCTTCTGTTCTCCCGAAATAATGCGGTAGAATAAACTCAAACAGACTTTTTTTTTTTTGAGGCAAAGCAGGAGCTCTGTTAGAGCTGCTGCCGACTGCAGCCCAGCACGGCCTCCATCTTCTCATGGGTGGTACATTCTGAGACTTATGCTACACCCCCTCACATTACAAATTTGTCATACATTTTGTAAGGAATATAAAATATATATTTTTAGCAAAAATGTAAAAAAAATCATTTTTAGCTTGCTGCCCATCATGAGAGGTTTGTTAACTGGATTTTTTTCCCTATAATATAGTGTATTCCAGTTCTGCTGCTATGGCATCTAAGATACATTCCTGCACAGGCTGTGCATGGGTCACTTCCCTATGTCCAACAGGCCAGACTACATACAGTATGTGGCTGGTAGTACTGGGTAATGACTTAAATTCAGGTGCTAAGAGAATGCGTGCACAATACTTCAAACTCACACAGCCATTATTATTTTTATTTTTTTTTTTTTTAAATTTTATTATTTGGAAACCACATAAGGCCCACTGGGTGCAAGGCCAATTTACAAAGGTGACCAGGGAGGTTATGCAACATGCTCAGGGTCACACAGTATGCAGGCGGAAGTTGTGGGAATCAAACCCTTGACTTCTGGATGTAACACACTAATTCACAGCTTGTTGTTCTAACCTCTAGGCCAGTAAGCAGTGTCAGTGGCTCAGCAGGTTGCACACTTGCCTATGAGGCCAGAAGATCAGAAGGCTGTGGGTTCCATCCCTACACCAGAAACTTTGGTAAAATCCCAATACTGACACTGTAGTGCAGCATGAGGGGGTGCTGTCTTTCTGATGAGATGTTAATTTGAGGTCCTGTCTGGTGGTTGTTCAGGTGGACATTAAACATCCCATGGCACTTCTCAAAAAGGGTGAGGATGTTTATTGAGGGAACAAAATCATACAAAACGAAACTTTGCCAATTCATAATGTACAATTCAAAAGAATTCCAATTCAGTCTTGGCAAAAATTAAACAAAAAAAGAAATGAAAGAACACAACAAATGCTAGCTCCCTAATGAGAACCCCTAATCTGCTATTATCAACAATAAAGTGCAAGGAAATGAAAATTATTTATAAACAAAAGGAGCAAATCATACAAAAAGTGTATTGTGCCAAAATTAGTACTCCACGACTAAGCCATGAATTCTATATCTACTATGTCTTGTGAACGGAAATGGACAAAAGTGACTATGGGGGTTAACTCATACTTTAAGTAATCAGGGCATCTGTATCCATCATCCAAGGTAAGTTTCTCCAGGCTGCCTCTACCCAAGCCGAGTTCATTTGTTTCCCTTCCAAAAAATATGTTTTCTGGAGCTCAAAGGTGATTTTGGTCACTAATTCAATATAGTCAATATTTTTCTGCCATAGTACGTATAAACATCCGGCATTCCAAAAATGCAATTTAATTGCTCTAAAGTACTGATATCCCATCTGATCCACTGTCTTGGGTAAATCCCATAGATTAGGGTGTCATAAGTTACTAATGCATACTCTGGAGTGTTCCACTGTACTGCTAAGCATTGCCAAAATTTTAAAATATAAGAACACGAAAAAATAAATGTTCCACAGTTTCTTCCCTTTGGATACGGGGCTGCTACACATTCTCTCAGATTGTTATTTATGTTTTTGGTTTGCCTTGATATTTAGTTTTTCACAACAGCAGCGCCAGTGAATGTCCCATACATGCGGTGGAATTCTGGTATCTATTAAGCAGTCTTTTAGTGAAGGTAAGAAATATTGCAGGCAGTTTGGAAAGGAAAGTGGTTCTGTAAAATAAGCTGTTATGATATGCCTGTATTAAAGTTTCCTGTGTCCATTTATAAGCATTAAACTGGAAATATTCCAAGTTTTTAACTTTAAAAACATATTTCTGATGAATTGGGAGTCTGTCTAGCAGCACCTTAACCACCTAACAGCCCAGTGTCCCATCTCCGAAACCATGGTTGGCAAGACACAACAAAATAAGGAGCTCCAGCACTTCCCTGTATGAAACAGTAATGGTTTTAAATTGGTCATAAAAAAAAAAAAAAAAACTGAATAGAAAAAAACAAGGGGATTAACCATGTTTAACCCTCCTTCCTTTATAGGCAAGTATAGTATGTTTCTCTTGATTGGGTTCAATCGATTTCCCCAAATGGCTTGAAAAAATATACTATACAATGTCGTCTCCAAGGATTTGGGGGGAGGAAAAATATAACTGATGTATAAAAATAAAGGTATGAGGTTGTTTTTACTAATACTACTCCATGTCGCATGCTAGTTTTCCTCTGGTTCCATTTTGCAACCAGAACCAGTGTATTTCCTTGTTCTAACTTCGGTACCCAATTCAATGTATTTATCTGTTCTTCTTCAAACAGAACCTCTAAAATGTTAACTGGACCTTTTAATATAGTAATATCAGCAGTTTCCCGGTGTACTACGTCCTTTTCCCCTATCTGTTTCCCCATGCACTTCTCTATGTTTAGAGAAGTTCCTGAGAAAGCGCCGTGCTGTTTACATATTTATATAGCCTGTTCAACAGAGTCTGAGTCTGCGACCATAATGCACAAATCACCTGCATATGCCATTGTTCTGAATGGCAGTACTCCTGCTGGGTGTTCTAAAGCCTGTATTAGGAGGTGGTATTTAGAGCCCTAAGCAACAAGTCCATGCTAAATACATAAAGCAGGGGGCTTAAAGGGTACTCCTGCCTGACTCCTTGTTTCACCTGAATCATCAGGCCTGTCCAGCCATTAACTACTGGAACTACAGTGGCTGTCTTATATAAGCTCTGAATCCAGCATATAAACAGGAGTGGAATCACATATGATTCTAAAACAAACCACAAGTATTCGTGGTGTACTGAATCAAATGCTTGCCTCTTGTCCACTACTCCCTTAAGGTGCTGTTTGGCTTCCACAGAAAAATTTCTCTTAACAGTATTAAGTTATCCATTATAGACCTGTCCTTAACAGAGCATGATTGGGCTGGGGTTATCAAAGACTGAGCTAACAAGGACAATCTAGTGAGCAAAATCTTTGCTAATAACTTGAAATCTCCATTGAGCAGGCATATAGGACTCCAATTACCCAGGTTCAGTTTGTCCCCTTTCTCATGAATATATATCACTGTTCCTTTCAACATTTCCAAAGGAATGTCCTGGAAGTGCAACATAACAGTAAACGCTTTTGCCAGTTCTGTACTTATACTAGCACCTATTGTTTTATATACTTTGTTTGTAAGGCTGTCTGGACTGGGAGCTTTCCCAGATCTTAGAGATTTTATGGTCGTTACAACTTCTGATAGAGAGAGATCCTGTGTAAGGGTCTGGACAATCAGATCTGAACACTGTGGGCAGCAAAATGAGTCAAAAGAATTTCTGTCTATGAATCTCATCCTTCTGTGTGTCGTGAAATAAAACTATCGTGTGCTGCATTATCACATTAATCAAACCCTGTGTTGTGTTTTGAAGATTACCATACTGATCTAGTAATTCATCAAAGTGTTTTGGGAAGCTCTGGAGTTACAATTACCATATGGACAGATGACATCTGCACCCCCACCCGAGACCCAAATTGGTGGTGTTGTCTCAGACCAGCTGCTTGAGCGGCATGGAACGGGATATAACTTCTTTTACCCTCTTTATCTGGTTTCCATAGTCAAAACCCATTGTCCTGCTTAACAACATCAATTTTTGTAGCTGCTGTCTGTTACATAAATATTGGTAGTATTCTGTATCACGATTCTGTTTACTGTTCGTACATAACAGAGAGACAAGTTCCCTCTTTGTATCTTCCCACCAGATGGTTGGGTTGTCATCCAGAACATAGACTGATTTTCTGGCCTCTATAAACTGAGTCACTTGCTGAAGAAATGATGTTTGCCCCAGCAAGGAGGGATTAAATTTCCATATTTATTTATTGAATCTTGTTAACCCGGTAAGCCCACTGGGCCTAGAAGTCCCTTTTTCAGGGGCGACCGGGGGGATATAGATGGTAAGCAATTGAAATTGAATTGAACCAGATTAAGCTGTTGGTGGTAATTTTAGTGAATGGGAGAAATTTGGCCAGGACACCGGAGTAATTCCCCTACTCTTTTTTCAATAAGTGCCATGGGATCTTTAGCATCCACCTGAACTACCACCAATCCAGGCAGATGGGACCTTGGTTTAACGTCTCATCCGAAAATATATCTGGGCCATACAAAAGGGGACTCTTCGTTATAATATTTACTGTAGGTGTAAAATGTTATGATCTGAAAATTCCACCGGAGTCACGATTATGGAATTCACTAGCATAAGCTGAGCTATAAATAGAAAATCAATTCTTGTGGCGAGATGGCCCTTTTGAAAGGTAGGGTCTGATTTCGTACGAGAGAGGTAGTAAGCATCCTGTGAGGAGGCTAAAACTTAACCATGTTTGTAAAGCAAGTCGTATCACAATAAATTGTTGTTGTCCTTGCTTGTTTGCCTCTGTCCACCAGGGAGAGCCCACAATTAAAATCCCCACTGAATACAATTTTCAGTGTGGTAAACAAGTATGGCTATACTAATTAAAACAGTTCAGTGCTCTCTGCCTTTGTCTGCTCCGCATAAATATTTATTGGTCTATACAACTGGTTATTTATCAGTCTATACAACTGGTTATCAATACGAACATCCAAGAGTAATGCTCGGCCTGGCAGTAAATCTACTAGTTTTATTAACTAGTCTAAATTATTACACAAAATCACCACCCCTGAACATGTGTTCAGCCCTGTGGACCAATACGAGGGGCCTATGTATCAGTCCTTTATTACCTGAGATAGTTCAGGTAAAGTGTGAATCCTTGTATCCTGTAAGAAATAAATTCTAGATCCTCTGTGAAGTAAGTTAGGAAAAAACTGCTTCTCTTTTCTCATTTATTTTTATGCTGTTCACATTAATCGTGAACACAGGTAAGGAGTTTAGATGCACAGATTATATCAGTGAGGGATAACAGAACATACTACCAGAAAATGGTCAAGGTGTCTGCTTTTTTCTGCCTTTGGGTCCCCTGATTTTTTTCTTAAACTGTCTGTCCACTGTTGTGTTTTGGGGGGGCTCACCCTCCTTTTCTACTGGACGTTCCTCCACGTCTGTCCCTTGGTCAGGTACTGAGTAACTTAGGGAGGACTCATCCAATTCATCCCCAGAGGCCTCTTCTCAGTCCTGCAGTACCTCATGTTTATTAGTGAGGGGTACCGGGACTATTTTAGAGACTTTTAGAGGAGGTGGCTTCCTGCTGTCTCTGCATCTTCAGTACCATCCGTTCACTGTCAGGAGGTAAAGGTACAGGTTGGGGGGGGGCATTTCTGTTGTGTCATCAGGAAAGAGATTGGAACCTCTGCTTGTTAGCTGAGATTCAGAGAAGGGGGGTCCTCAGCACCCTCAGTGGTCTCCATAACTACAGAAGGATCAGCAATTTGACTCTCAGACTGTTCCATATGCTCAGACTCATTGGAAGGAGGGGAAGGACCACTTTGTGATTTAGTTTGTGGGTTTCCTCTCTAGTTTGGGATGCAATGGGTCAGCTATGCTGTGGGCTGCTACTGGCTTTTGCCCTTTGTGCTAGAGCAATTGTCAATCTTTGTTCTGAGTTATCATCTTGGACTGTCTGATTATGAGCAGCCTTAGGGCAATCTGAATACAAGTGCCCAAGTTCGTTACACAAATTACAAATTTGTGGGTTTTGACAATGCCTGCTAGTATGCCCCACTCCATCGCACAAAGTACACTTCAGTTTGTCACACGAACTACTCAGGTGGGAGGTAGACCCACACCTATAGCAGGCCTTTGGTTGCCCAGCATAAAAGAGCACCCCTGATCCCATCCAATAAAAAAGCTGTTCTGCAAATGTTGGAGGCCTTCACCTGTCAAGTGAAGAACTACTCAAATCCTCCAGCCTTCAGTCCATATTTGTTCTGTATCAAATATTGCTTCCGGGTTTCCTAGGACCGTGCATCATTGTTTCATCCAAAACATGAGGTCAGTCACACACGAACTCCTTCATTTCTAAAAAGTACTGTGACTGTATGAAAAGCTGGTTATGTTAAGGGAACAGCATCAAAAGAAGCCCATGCTGGAGTTAGTTTCAGGGCCTGATATTTATGCCAGAACCTTTCCAGTCCCGAACTAAGCTTAAAACTGACGTCAAAAGAGGTCTCTCCAGAGTCGTGAATCAAGGCATATACCTCAGTAGCTAGGAACCCCACTGAACCTTTCAGAAAGGTAAAGGCAGCATGTACCCTATCAGGAAATGTCTCCAGTCCTCCTTTGTAATGGTGGCGTACTGCATTATTCCTCTTGGCAGGGTACGTTGGTGTGCGGAATAAAAAGAGGCATGGATGTGCTGTGGCTTGGTCAGCTGATGGAACAGCCTCAGCTGTTACCTGAAAGGAGGGCAAAGGAGCCGACTGATGCCTCGTATTAGGATGAGACTGTTCATCTGTACCAGTGTAGGAAACAAAAGGTACCTGAACTGTTGCCACAGGAATAGGCAAAGTATTTTGTAACAAAGGGAGAGTTGGATTTTGTGTGAGTTGGATTTCAGGAGGGATCTCCAGAGGAGACTCCACCCCTTTACTCACAGCTTCCATTTCAGAATCAGAATGATTAAAACTGTTTTTTAGCTGAGAAGTCCATGGAACCGACACACCTTTCAATTGCTGCCCCTCCAATGCTAGCATCTGTATCTGGGTCATTCCTGATATCTACTTTCCTGTGGTACTGTCCTTTGCCCATCCAGTGTCCCTAAGCCTGGATCCAATATCTCCAAACCACTGAAATGTTATTCACGGACAGACCAGGACTCTGACATTGGCCAGCCTGAGGAGAGGCTGACAGTGCCATTCCAGATGAAGCCCTGGTAAAGCTGTGTGGTGCATCAAAAACCAAAAGACGAGGGTTCCACTTGGTCGGTGTGAAATCAAATGGCCCTTGATTTCCTCATTCAGCTCCAGCCAGAACAGTTTCTGCAGCGTCTCTGGAAGTTGACACTTGTTCCACTTCCGCGTTTTCAGGTTGTTCTGTCCCTTTGTGTCCTCCTGTGCCGAGTGGAGAGTAAGGGACTTTTCCCAGTGTCCTGGCCCAAATTTCCCCATTCACTAAAAATATCACCAATATCTGATTCAGTGTCAGTTGGTTTCCATCTGTATCCACCCCTCCACAGGACGAGGCTGCAAATAAACAGACTTGCCTACTCCTCTTGGTCAACAACAACAAAAAAAAAAAAAAAAACACTAAAAAATAACACCAGCCTTTGCTATACTATACACACAGAATCTAAGAATAAAACTAGTGCTATTGTCTAGTCTTCATAAATATCCGCAGTTCAGCTGATAATATTTAGAACTAAATCACTAGTAATAAATTCCTAGTTCAGTTCTCTGTCAGATATGTCACTTCCCCCCTCAGTCTGTATGAACTGACACTGCAGACTGCTGTTTGCTTGGTAAATGGTAATCAGTCTGCCCTGTGTTACCCTGTCCTACCTCCAGGACCTAACGTGTAATCAGAGTTATTGTCCAGCTCTTTTAAATTTGTGTAATTTTTGTTCTTGGTCTTTGTAAAAGATGACAAATTCAATATCTCACACTCTAAAATTTAACATCTGTAGCTGCTCTCTGAGAAGTACTGTACCTCTCTGTCTCCCTCTCTCTCTCTGTTTCTCCCAGTGAGAGAGCTTATCTTAAACAGCCACACAAAGTGCAGCTGCACTACAGAGTTTAGGCCCTGTCCACACTAGGAAGCTTAAAACGGTTTAACTGCCTTAAACCATTTGAAGCTCCCATAACACGGTTTAAACCGTGTTCTATAACCATGCTAAAACCCTGCTAGAGAGGTGGTCTTTAGCACAGTTTTAGCTAAACATAGTTGCCTTAATCCGTGTTAACAGCAGTGTGTACGCAAACCATGCTGTAACACAAGTTAAGGCAACCCGTCCGGAAAGAAAATCCATTTAGTCAGCCACAGAATAAAAAAAGAATAAATTACAGGCACCACTGTGCAGGGGAATCATCCCTGATTCTGCCCATATATTGTTTGTCTCAATCGGTTTTGGTCACCGTTCACAGGTATCCCATCATGCACTGCGGCACCAACCGGAACTCATAATGCTTTGATTTCACAAGTTCTTTAGCGCATACACAAAATGAGCGGGTGCTTGAACCAAAACATGAAGAAAAGTCACAAATAAGCAAGCACTCCACCAGCCAAATAAAGCACATCAGAAGCGTCACATTAGGAGCAAACAAATTCACAGCACTAACACCCTCAGCGTTTCGTGTCCACTCCAGGACACTTCGTCAGGAGGTGGGATCCCAGTGCTCAGGATCTCTCTCTTGTTTTATAATCCTTAAAGTGACAGTGCACCATAATTAATTTTTATCTATAATACAGAGATACCATTAATCAAAGCAACCAGGAACCGTAATACTAAACACCATAAAACCTACAAGTGACAATAAAGAAGTGTGTATAATAAAAAATAATGATGAATAAAATAAGAAAAGCACAGACATAAACAGGGAGGTCAAGAAAGTTGTTCAAAGGTCAAATGACAAGACAGACCCTAATAACCAAAATATATTCTAGAACAATGAACAATCATGTTTACAATCAAAGCAGACAGTTCCAATTATACCAAAACGACTTGACTGAACTCTGCTAAGCACTAAAGTATATACATTTCATTATAGCCAGGCAGTATTTTAGTGTGCAGGGCTACCTAACATAAAGAAAACATAAATATGGTTTCAAATGCATGTTTACCAAAATGGAAAAGCTAAAATAATGCTCAGCAGTGATCTAAATTGGATATTGACTGACTTTGTAAAAATACATATTAAACAATAATGATAGGACATGGAAGGCAGAGACAGTTCTTCTCCATCACCAAGCAAAACAAAACCAGCCCTATAAAAATGATGTTATATCAAGGTAATCATTTTGTCACAAGAATGGACATAAACTTAAAAAATTATAATAAATCCATCTAGATTCTTGGTGTAACACCAAATTAGACCTGGCACCACCTCTTCTCAATGGCTTAATAAACTCCAGGCCCCCAGAGGGAACATCAACAAAAGCTTCCTTATCAAACAAATGCAGTCTTATAATAATGGTGTTACACCAAGACAATCATTTAGTCCCAAAGGGCCATGGTTTTGAAAGAATAAATCCATTTGGATTCTTTCTGTAACAGCAAATTAAGCCTGTCACCACCTCTTTTCAATGGCTTAACCTTATCTGCAAAGAATCGAGCGAACTCCTCACACTTAGATTGTTAAAACGCTCTCTGATTCTGAAGACAGGCTGGACTGCACAACCTGTCAACAGTCCGGAAGAGAGAAACAACAGTCACATACCAATACTTACAGATACGGTGATGAACACAGGGCAGCACCAAGGCTGTGTTATTTGATCATTACAATCCTGAGAAAGGCCGGCCCGGTGGCACTGAGGGTTGAGGCGCTGGACGCCACACCTCACGTCACGCCGATGACTCAGGTTTGGGAACATGCCGGGGCCATTGGGGGTTGGCTGGGAAGGGAAAGGATTGAGCATACAACGGACTGCTCTCCTTTCCCGGGGAGGGTTTGGGGCTTCCATCGCTCTGCGGCGGTCTTCAATGGAAATCAGGGGCACTACAGAAGCGGTGCAATCAGGGCGTGAGGTATGGTGGACGTCGGCATGCAGTGCCTGGACATCACTGCATGTTTGTACCTCGAGGGTGAAAAAAATCGGAGAATAATGGCAGTTGGCTGGGCTGCTTGATGGCTGGGCCTCTCTACCCAGTGGGCCTGTCATGGAATCACGCTCCAGTATTGGATCCTGGCCAGCAAGAGGGAGTGGGGACCCCTCCACAAGTACGCTGTGTGCCAGCTGGATGTGAGTGAGCCTGCCAGGCTGGATGGGGAGAGGACGGCGGCTGGATGTATGGCAGGCTGAGCTGCAGGACCAGAAAATAAAGATATGAGAAAAAAAACAAAAAAAAACAATCCCGAGAAAGGAGACATCACACATTCAACAAGGCTCAGTGAACTTTTTTCCATCCTGCTGTTTATGCCCCCAGTTCACCCCTCTTACTGAAGGTATCCCCCAGCCTCCTCACTGAAGTTCTCATGAACATTTTTTCAAATCTGTTTTTGTTGTTCTGGCCAGCCCTCAGGGATATACCCTGTTCGGACTGTTGTTCGGTGCCTTCCACTCCTGTCACCCCACTATCTGGCTCGATCGGGAGACTCTGTCTTGCCCCCAAGGTGAGGCCTCCCACTAGAGACTAGGGGCAAATCATGGAGCAAGGAGGGACCAAGATGCTAATCAAGTCAGCCTTGACAGTGTAGGGAGTGCGAAGGCCTGAGTTCTCATGCTGCAGGGGCTGGAGGAGTTTTACCCTTTCAGTTGTTCCCCACCTCATTGGCTGGAGCTGTGGGTGGCTGCCATGGCAGTTGAGCATGTCAAGCGTACATGCTGCCACAACCTGGCTCCAGCCATAGACCGTCCCTGCATACGCAGGTACCTCTAGCCTGCACCGCCACCTGTGGTCACTCTGGTGGCAGTTATGAAGTGGAGTAATGCCACTGGGATGCTTGCTCTTCCTCCCCCCAGCTGACCCCTGATGATCAGGGCTAGCTTCTGAACTCCAGTTCCTGGAATCATGAGCGTTAGTGGTACCACTGTGCCAATGGGCTGGCCCTACTTCTTGCTGACTTAACGGTTATCCACCACATACCCAGTATAACTGTTGTGGGTCATGGCCTGCCACATCAGTATTGCATGGGCCTGCAGGGGATGCCTGCAGCCACTTTGGGCACACTGAGGCATGCTTCTCCTTGTTTTCTCCTGAGGGTGCTGGCATGCAATGATGCATATGGAAGAGCACAAAAGTGCTGACATCCAGAGGCAGTCCTTTCCCCCTGCGGTGTGCTCACTAATGTTCACTAATGAAATAAGGAGCTGAAGAGGCGTATGCCCATAGATAGCTCATGAGTTTAATAGTAGTTAATGTTTGTGCCAGTCATAATGTATGAATCAAGTTTGTTTTTTAATTTACTTTTGGCGTCACTTATAAAAATGCTTTCAGGCAAATTATTCCATAGATTTATAACATGTTGTGAATAAAAATATTTTCTCTTGGTCATTTGAAATATAGTTGGTTTCAACTGCTGTGGGTGACCATGAGTGGGCATTTTAGTATCCTTAAATTCAAAGTTCATTTCGTTACCAAGATATACGTTCATTTATTAAGTCATGCATAAGTAGCAGATCCCCCCTTTTCCTATGTAACTCCAGATTAATGAGATTTACTTCAACTAGTCTATCTTCATAATTTCTGTTCCCGATGCTGCTAATCATTTTGGTAGCTCTGCCTTGCTCCCATTCAACTCTATTTATATCTGATCGTTTATACGGGCACCTCATTTGGGGTCAATAATCTAACTAAGGTCTAACATAGGATTTGTATAATGGCATCAGAACTCCCTTTTTATGACTACTTATATTTTTTCGCATTGACCCCAAGGACCTATTAGCTTTTGATATTGCTGCACTGCATTGGTCATTTTGTTCACATTTATTATTCGTGATTATGCCTGGGTCTTTCTCATTTTCACTTTTCTTTTATTAAGTTACTACACTATGAGTATTGATGTGGAATGTATTTTTCCCTAGGTGCAACACTCTGCATTTATCAAGATTCAATTTCAAGCCCCACTTAAATGCCCACTTGGTAATGGAATCAAGATCTCGCTGGAGCCTTTCAGTGTCTTCTATGGTGTTACATGGGCCTCCTAAACTTGGACTCATCTGCATATTTCGTACTCCAGTTAACAACTTCTTTGTTCATGTCTGAGATAAAAATCTGAAATATTAATGAATCCAGGACTGATCCCTTGGGGACCCCACTAGTCACTTCCCCCTCATCTGATAAATAACCATTTACAGATACTCTTTGGGTACGCCCCAATAACCAATTTATAACCCACTGCAACATGTCATTTGGTATGTTTAATTTTGTCTTTTTTTCAAAAACTGCCCAGTGTGGGACTGTGTCAAATGCCTTACAGAAATCAATAAACACTATGTCTGCTGAGGATCTATTATCAAGTGCCCTGCTCACTTGCTCATAAAAGCATAGTACACTGGTTACACAAGAATGACCAGATGTGAAACCATGTTATTTATCTATTTTTTTGTTAAATATTTTTATTGAAAAAAATGTAACACCACATCAAACAAACAAACACTACAGACAAATACTGGTAGCTGTGGATAAGAATTAATGTCCAGCAAAGTAGATTAGATTGAACTTTAGACTGTATAGATGAGAATAATACACCTTGAGTAGTAGATGTAGGAGAAATACTATAAGTCACTAAAATACATTCAGTTTGGGCACAGCTACACCAATCAGTTAACGAACACATGAGTCATACCTGTATATCTAATGGTGGTGGTGGGGGGCATCCAATAGTATCTAGGGTACCAAAGGGGCCCCAGGAAGTGGAAACACTCAAATATAAGGGTAGATTGGGAGTCAGGGCCCGCGCTAGAAAGGGAAGAAATCACTTTCCAGGGCCTCAAACAAGGGCTTCCACATACATAAAAAGGAATCATAGGCCCCACTGGCTGTCAATTATATCTTTTCCAAGGTCATACATTGTTTTACATTATTTGCCCATTGCTGGACTGTGGGAGCATTGGGAGACCTCCAAGATTGGGCAGTAGGTTTTTTAGCAGTAACTAGAGTAAGGGACCACAGTGGCACCACCACCTTATCCTGTGGATGAGAAGGATCCGCTCCCAACAGAAGCTCTAGGAGTGACTCAGAGGGTACATATCCCAGGACTCTGCTCATTATTCTATGTATCTCATACCAGAAGGCTGTAACCTTAGGGCACATCAAAGCAAGATGTAAAAATCTTCATCCTCTGAAGCGCACTTGGGGCACTCATGGGAATTCTCCGGGTTGATGGCGTACAGTCATTTAGGGGTGATGTAGGCCCTATACATAAAGTTCAGATGCACCTGCCTTAGCTTGTTACTGCAGGAAAAGGTAAGGGAGTGCTTAACGGCCATTTTCCAAGTTGCTTGACTAATATGGACATCAAGATCCTGTTTTGCCAGCCCGCCGGTGCAGTGGTAGCACTACCACTTGCGATGCCAGTGACCCGGGTTTGGTAGCGAGCCTGGGTTGCTGGATGGCCGGCTGGGGGGGAGGAGGATCGAGCACCCGTAGGGCTGCTCTCCTTCTCCAGGGTGGGAAGGCTGCAATCCCCGCTGCTATACCACCACCTGGGTGACCATGGGTTGAGGTGCAGTCGCAGGATGCAACAACGCAGAGAGGGGCAGACGTTGGCTGAGGGCCTGGAGTGAAGGCACGTCTCTGCGTGCCTTCATCTCCTTGGCCCTCCACAAGCACTGGCATCTACAGGGGCAGGACAAGAAAAATAAGAAAAAGCCCCATGTCTGCGCCTGGAGATGGGCCCCTGCGCCGGTGACCGGGGGGACTCAGGGGAGAAGCTCTGGAGTGACTGCTCCAATTAAGGTAAGGGGGGGGGATTGGGGAGTCCCCCTCTACCCCACCTGGGGAGTAAGCTGGGTGCTTGAGGGTTATGGGAATGGCTGCATGGGGTAGATGTCCTCTGTCCTCCAGCACAGCTTGAGCGGATGCATTGGGGACCCTGAGGAAAGGTGCAGTCGTGGTGTTGTAGGGGGCATAAAGATGAAAGTAAAAAAAAAACAAAAAAAATAGATCCTGTTCCCATTTAGCTTTATAGGTAGCTGCCACTGAGTGTTTTCTCCCCTGAAGGGTTTGATAAAAGTTCATCAAGGATTTTCTGCAGGGCTGGGGTTTGTATAGTTCCTCCTCAAATGGAGAGGGCTGAGCCCAACCATAGGTGGAGTCCAGTGAGTCCCCTAGTCTTTTTCGGACAGTAAGATAAACAAAAAAGTCCCCTGGGTCCAGGTGCCAGGTCTATCGCATCGTTAAAAAGTCACACAGCCCACTTCCATTGTATAACTGAAACAATAAGTGGAGGGCCCAGATGTCACCAACATAACAGCCTTTGATGCAGTTGCACCGAGCATGGACCCTTCCATCTTAGAGCAGTAATAAGTTTGGTATATGGAGATGGGAAAGGGGGGTGGTTAATATGTCTATGAGAAGCTGTCCATACCATTAGGGTGGATGCTGAGAAGAGACTGGATGTCATTGGAGAGAGAGGGACTAAAGGCACCCAGACAGGAACTCGGGTGCCAAGGTTCCTCTCAACTCCTCCCTTCTCCAGCAACAACCAAGAGGGCTTAAGAGAGGGCTGTCCCATTGGCAGAAATGCCAACTGTGAGGTCCAATAACAGTGAATCAAGTTCGGAAGTCCTGCCCCCACCAAGTGTGGCTGGGAGCTATAGGATATTACGTTTGATGCGAGCCGACTTGCCTCTCCATAAGAATTTATGAATTATGGAGTTGAGGTGCTTGAAATGGGCTGGAGGAATATGACTAGGCAGGGATTGGTATAAGTATAGGCACCTGGGTAAAACAGTCATCTTGTCCCAGTAGTGAGAGGGGTAGTGATTGCCATCTCTCACGTTCTATAGATATCTTGGAAAGGGGGGTCTGAAGTTGAGCGCATACACGGTGCTTATCTTAGCTGAGATATGAATCCCCAAGTACTTTAAACATTCCACCAATTGTAGCTCACCCAAGTTGGAAACAAGTTGGGCCCTATTTAGCCTGCCTACAGGAATAAGCTCATTCTTGGTCCAATTGACTTTGTGCCTGGAGACTGAGCCATATTCTCTTAAAAGGGAATGAACAAGGCCGGCCCGCCGGCGCAGTGGTTAGAGTTCTGCTTGCGACGCCAGCAATCTGGGTTTGGGAATGAGCTGGGTCACTGGAGGGCTGGCCGGGGACAGAAGAATTGAGCATCCTATGGACAGCTCTCCTTCTCCGGAGGGAGGTGGGGACTGGTCCAGTGCCTGCTGGCTCCTAGCGGAGGCTGGGAGTAGTGCAGGACACATGGCCCAATGCTAATTAGGGGAGGAGTGGACGTCGGCGTATACCGTGACGTCACTACGCTGCCCCCAACAGAACAAGGGAACAATGGCTGGGAGTTCGCCGAATGACGGCCTCCGGATCCTCTGCATCTCTGCATCCCCCAGGGATCCGTTCCTTGTGGGTGCCCAGCAGCATCCTGCAGCCTAACAAAGTAAGTGCTAGTGGTCCCCCTCCACTGGTGCATTCTTCCTTGGAGGAGGGGGACCCGCCCAGCAAAGGGAAACGCCGGGATACTGCGGGAGGGCTGCCATGTGGGACCCGCAGGGGAGTCAGGACTCGAGAGGGGATGGCAGAAGCAGGAAGGACCCTAGGAGAGCCCGAAGGAGTGGCGGGCACCGAGCAGGAGTGAAGGGGATAAAACAGATTACACACACACAAAAAAAAAGGGAATGAACTTCAGGTAGGTCGTGAGCTGGATTTTGTAGATATAAGAGGAGGTCCTCAACATACATAGCAACCTTGTGTTCACTACTCCCTCCTCTGAACCCCAGAATCCCTGCATGACCATGGAAGGCCGCTGCCAGTTTTTCCAATGAGAGGACGACTAGAAGGGGAGACAGCGGACACCACTGTCTAGTACCCCATCCCAAGGTGAAAGGGGATGTAAGCTCCCCACTGACCACAATCTGGGCTGTGGGGGAGGAATTCATCATTCTCACTCACCAAATAAATTGTGACCCCACACTCAAGCACCCCAGGGTCTCGAACATATACCCCCACGCCATGCAGTCAAAGGCCTTTTCAGCGTCCAGGGCAAGGACTGCAGCCCCATGATGCACCGATGTGTTCCCCCCAGTAATGAATAATATTGAGAGTCCTATGAATATTATGTTTTCCTTGATGAAGCTGAACAAATCCCGCCTGGTCTGGATGGACAAGGGATGGGAGAAGTGGTTCAAGACTGTGTGGAGGAGGGTAAAAGACCTTGCTCTAGAGTTTCAGTTAAAATATCATAAAGGGGTTCTATCAGGTCAGGAGCAAATGTTTTAAAAAAGCCTATGGGTAGAGCTTCTGGGCCCGGGGCCTTTCCCCCCTTCAATGTTTGGATCATTTGGTGTATCTCCCCTAGGGACAATCAAGCATCAAGTACCTTTGCCTCTTTGGGGCCTAGAGATGGAATTAGTGCCCTCCCAAAGAAACCATTCAGTTGTTGGGGCGATGGCAATACTTCTGATGTACAGAAGGCCCCAAAAGCAGATCATATGCAGGAGGTGTTTGAGGTCAGCACACCTGAGCCATCTTGGATTTGACTAATGGTCCTCTCCCCTTCATGATGGCATAACTGCCATGCAAGGTACTTACCTCCCTTATCCCCATCGAAGTAAGCACCCACCTGTGCCAACACAACGGTGCACTCAACACGTGCACTACTCATCATATTAAAGCGCTATTTCAATTTTTGGACCACCTCATATAAGGATGGAGTAGATCTGAGCATGTGGGCCTCCTCACAGGCAGCTATCTTGAGATGCAACTGCTCCAACTCACCCTCTGACACTTTTCTACTGTGGGCTGAGTATGCTGCGACTTGGCCTCTAATGTAATCCTTCAAGGCTCCCACCTACACCCATGAGAAGTATCCGACTTCTTATTATAAAGCAGGAATTCTTTTATGGTCTTAGCCATGTGTAACCCCCCTGCAAATGGGGGTTCCCAGAAGTCTTCCAGGAGCTTGCTTGAATGCTCCAAGTCTCGAGGTGTTCAGCGTTTAAGCTGCTTGAGTGTGAGTGTTTTAGTGCCTCTGGTACTGGCTCTTTAAGAGCTGCCTGCTTGTGACCACAATTAATTGAGGAGAGGGGACTGTGTGTTCTAATGCCCGAATCCCACCCGGGCTGCTGCCAATTCGCTCTGTTTTTGCAGTCACTAAGAGTGCAAAGGGAGCCCATCTGAAAGCTGTAACTGTTTGCCTGTAATCATTTAGCAGCATTTGTGAGATTGCAGTTTATCTAACCTGTTTTATTGCAGCTGGGACTCTGTGTTTCCCCTCGATGTTGGAATTGAACTGTTGAACTGGACCAATCAGCGTGGGGGACCTTTAAAATGGAGCCTGCTGCTAGCAAATCAGAACCTGGACTCTTAAGTTGAGCCAGCCACAATGGGACTGTATGGCAGATGCCTCTGGGAACTGTAGTTTGGACTTTGGCGCCTTTTTGCACCAACAGGGGGAGTCTGATTGTGAGTGACAGCAAAACCAGCCAATTGAACTGGGAGGAATTCAAAGGAAATGCCCGGCTCTGTCTACTGGAAAGATCAGATCAGTTGGGGCAGTGACGAGACAAGGAGCTGGGTGCTTTTTCGGTGTGTAGTTTTAGCGTGGGAATCACGTGTAAGGCCCTAAGTTTCGGTCTGCAGCTTGTACAAGCGCCTGTTCAGACTGAATCCGACCTGTGAAGAGAATCAAGGAGATCTGAAGAGTAGAAATCAGGCTCACCCTGTAGAAGACTGGAGAAACTGCTGAATCGTGCTCGGTCTGTCAGGAACTGAATCTGCTGTGTGTTCTCCCGGGTATTGTGCAGTAATTGCGATTGGGATAGAGAAGCAGCCTGCCTGGTATAGTACTTTCCTTTTACATATAAATGTGTGTAGTGCTTGTGGGGAATTGCATTTCAGATCCCCTGTACAGTGAATTGAGTGCATGAAGCTGGAAGTAAACCCCAGCTTAATCCAGACTACATCCATTTGCTCTAAACTGCAGTGGGGTCCAGTCACAAGGACCTTGTCCACAGGGTCTGCTCCTCCTGGCAATCCAGGGCAATCTGCCTTCCATCCAGTTCCCAGCATTGAGTTTGTGAGTACAAAGCAGGGTAGCTCCCTTCCATCTGTTTATCGAACTGCAAGTGTGTCATCTAATTGTTGTTTTTTTTTTCATTTCTTCACGAACTGAGGCAACCGGCTCCGGATTACAATTTGGGTATTGTGCCAGTGTTTTTCCATCACAGGGCCCCAACCAGCTGCACCGATCCTGGCTAGCCCCCATCCTGGGTACCCAGTGAAAGTGACAATTTGGGACTCTGACTATGCGCACAGTACTGTGATTATTAATGTGTTTAACCTAATTAACCTGATTCCCCTTCTTGTTACAGCTCCTTAAATAAATCAGATCTGTTTGTTTCAGCAAAGTTACACTGTCTGAGGTATTCGTTTATGTTAAAATATTGTACTGTGGTTTTTGCATTGTATCATCTCGTTTTACAGGGGGTCCCCAGCGTCCAGTCAACAGAGCCAGTCCTGGGGGTAACTGTACATTGTGAAGATATTCCTGATGCATTGTGTGGGCCACTAGTGGGGAAAAAAGCGGGGTTACAGCGTCCCAGAGGGCTGTGACCAAGTTAGTTTAACTACTGCAAACCCTGACCTCTGGGTGGAGGCACTCGCCATTGGACCCAGGCCCCTCAACCTGTCAGTAGTCAGTCAGGCAGGGGTAGTAGCCCTTGGGATAGTGCCACCTGGGGGTTACATCTTGGAGGCACTGCTGGGATTAGCATCCTCTAGTGGCCACATTTACGAATTACTGTTAAAAATAAATGGGTACCCCAACAGTAGCTGCTGTACACCAGTTAGCGAAGTGGTGTACTGGGCAGGAGATCGACCCCCAAAATGCTATACTTGTCTTGGATATACCGCTGGGTACCAGTACGGACACTGTAGAGGGAATACTTTTCAAGATCGAATGTTTACAAAACCCTGTGGTGGTGGGGCGGCTGGCTGATCTGCTCGCCCAAACTTTCATGGCTCTAATAGAGTGTAGGGACCCTATAGACAGTTCTAAAGTGCCACAGAGCATTACCCCAGAAGAAGCCCTCACTGCCTGGAAAGTGATAACTAAAGACAGTAAAGACCCCGGGGAGAACAGGCCCCCCCCCCCACTATCTGAAACTTTTGAGGAGAGATTTGATAAATTGTTGCTGGAGGAAGGGAAAACTGTGGAGGATTTAAAGAAACTACTATTGCCACCTGAGAATGTTCCTCCACCAACACCCTCTCCCTCCAGCACCCATTATTCCCTCCTTCTGTGCCAGTGCAAGCCCCTATGTCTGTCCTGCCAATAGTCCACGACTCTTACCGCAGGTTGAAAATTTTCTCCGGCACACTCCCCAACCCACAAGGGGAGGATGACTGGGAGACCTGGATAGACTATGTTGCCCCTCAAGTGCTAGAATGGCAATGCTCAGAAGCAGAAAAGCACAAAAGGGTAAGTGAGAGCCTCCGAGGTCCTGCCCTGGCTACCATCCATGCCAAACGGGCCAGTAACCCTGAAGTGACTGCACAGGACTATCTTGAAGCCTTGGAGAATGTGTATGGGAGCCCAGATTCTGATGAGGCCTTTGGTGGAGAGTAAGAAATGCACAACAGTATCAAGGGGAGTTATTGTCTGTGTATGTATCTCGGCTGGAAAAATTGTTGCAAGAATGCCTCAGAAAGGGTAGTTTGCCAGCGACTGAATTGGACCGAACCAGGCTGGACAGGATTCTTAAGTCTGCCCCCTTCTCAGAACTGCTGTTGCTTCAGTTACGCCTGGCCAATCGACTGGAATCCCCACCCTCCTATGATGAGCTAATGAGAGAAATTCGAGGAGTTGAGAAAAGGTGACCCGGGAGGGACTTGCACCAATAGCTGCTGCTACGATCCGAGTGACTGAGGGTGACCCGTCAAGTGAAGTTCAGGGGCAAGGGTTGGCAGTTAATGTGTGCTCTGAGAAGGAAAAGGGTGTGCCATCATGGGGTGAACTGCTGAGGGAGATTAGGAAAGCAACAGACAGTCTCATCATGAAGGCCGCTCCTACGAGTATGGGCACTGACACTTGCCTGACTGCTTCTGCTATGGGGGGTTGGGGTGCCCACCCAGGCACCTCATGTTGACAACAGTTTGAAACTTGATGCCTTGACCATGGAAGTGAGGGAACTGAAGAGATGTCTCCAAATGTCCACCCCACCGGCGGCTGAGGTGGCACCAAGGTTTTCTATTGACAGTACCAATGCTGCAGCCCCCAATGTGATGCTTCGGTCACCCCAAACTTCAGCTGACATATTTTGCCATAATTGTGGGAATGATGGGCATGTGAAGACGGAATGCCGGTCTCGGAAAGACTTGGAGAGAGTGGTGAGCTGGCTACAAGGACAACTTTGGAGCACAAAACAGTGGTTAAGAGGTGCACAAAATTACCACAGTGAAGGTCCCAAAAATGTTAACTCACATCCCTTTGTGGCAAGGTCAGTTGCCCAGCCCCCCAGCTACCGCCTCTCCAGACTGGTCCAGGATAGTGGGTCCCTCCATGGAGACCACTGTAAAGGTGAATGGAGTGTCTACAAGGGCTGTATTAGACAGTGGCTCCCAAGTGACAATTATGTTCCAAGACTGGTATCAGAAGCATTTGTCTGATGTACCCTTACAACCATTGGAGGGGGCTGCATGTCTGGGGGTTAAGTGAGAAGGCCTACCCCTACTTGGGATATATCCGAATTTGGCTGTCTTTTCCCACCTCTGTGGCTGGGGTGGCAGAGCAAGTAGAGACCCTGGCCTTAGTGTGTCCCCCTACTGGACTGTATGATGGGGTTCCTTTACTAATTGGGACTAATGCACATATGTTTGGATGGCTGGCACAGTTGTGTAATGAAAAACAGGGGTCAAGGACTAGTAGAGCTTTAAGAATTCCGGCTTTGATCAAGAAGGCCTATGAGGCACAGAGAGATGCTGACAAAGTGGAACCGGTTGGAGTTGTCTGGAAAAAGGATCCTGAGTCTCTGATCCTGGTGCCAAATGCCCAGTGTACCTTACAGGGAGAGGTCCATATCAGAAAGGATGTCAAGAATAAAATATTAATGTTGGATGCACCAGGCGATGGAAAACTGCCAGAGGGACTGCTGGTTAAGCCTAGGATTTTTGCCTGCTAGAGCCCATGCTTATGCCAGAAGGGTAATGGTTCAAGTTCATAATGTGTCTGACAAAGAGATTCAAGTAAATAGAGGTTGTACCCTGGCTAATGTGCATCGTGCAGACACTGCAGTGCTACCCAGTAGCAAGAGTTCGGGGAAGAATGACAGAGTAACGCCTGACTTGTTTGATTTCGGTGACTCCCTGTTGCCAGCTGAATGGAAAGTGAGGATCAGTGAGAAGCTTGCCCAGAGAGACCAGGTGTTTTCTTTAAAGGAATGGGACATAGGATGCATACAAGGAGCTGAGCACCATATCCGGCTGCATGATGAAAGGCCATTTCGTGAGAGGTCTCGACGCCTGGCACCTGCTGACATAGATGATGTGAGACGGCACCTGCAAGAGATGCTAGCTGCTGGTGTAATACAAGAATCCAGAAGCCCCTATGCTTCCCCCATTGTGGTGGTGAGAAAGAATGGGACAGTAAGGATGTGCGTGGATTATCGCACTTTAAACTGGCGGACTATCCCTGATCAGTACACAATGCCCTGCATTCAGGATGCTTTGGACTGCCTAACCGGGAGCAAGTGGTTCTCTGTGCTGGATCTCCACAGTGGGTACTACCAGATCCCGATGGCCCCAGAGGACCGTGAGAAGACAGCTTTTATCTGTCCGCTTGGCTTCTATGAATTCATGAGGATGCCGCAAGGGATTTCAGGCACCCCAGCCACTTTTCAGCGATTGATGGAGCGTGCAGTGGGGGACATGAACTTACTAGAGTGCCTGGTATACCTAGATGTTATTGTGTTTGGCAGCTCACTGGAGGAACATGAAAGCAGATTATTCAAGGTGTTGGACCAACTGGAAGACTTTGGCCTTAAACTGTCCATTGATAAGTGTCAACTCTTTCAAACATCAGTAAAGTATGTGGGACGCATAGTATCCACCGAGGGAATAGAGACCGACCCAAGTAAAGTTGAGGCCTTGACCACCTGGCCACAGCCCAAAAATCTAAAAGAACTGCAAATATTCCTGGGATTCTGTGGTTATTATCGGCGTTTCATTAAGGACCGTTCAAGAGTTATACTTAACCGTACTCAAGGGTATTCCCCCCCCACAAAAGATACAAAAAGTCAGTGTCCCTCGAGACTGAAAGAGTGTATTTTTGTCCAAGTGAAGTATTTGGGACCCGCTGGACTCCTGATTGTGAGACTGCTTTTCATGAGATCATATATCAACTTACCCATGCTCCAGTGTTGGCCTATGCTGATCCAACAAAACCTTATGTCCTGCACACTGATGCTAGCTTACAAGGGTTGGGGGCTGTGTTGTACCCAGAGCATGAGAATGGCCTGAGACCAGTGGCCTTTGCCAGTAGAAGCCTGACCCCATCCGAAAAGAACTATCCTGTACATAAGTTATAGTTCCTAGCTTTGAAGTGGGCTATTGTTGACCAATTCCATGAGTACTTGTATGGGGCTAAGATACTAGTAAAGACTGACAATAATCCTTTGACCTATGTGCAGACTTCAGCTAAGTTGGATGCCACTGGCCATATGTGGCTTTCTGCATTATCTACATACAACTATACTGTTGAATACAGAGCAGGCCTGAACCACATAGATGCTGATGCTCTCTCCCGGAGCCTGTTCCCCAGAATGACTGGGTCAGACTGTCAGAACCTGATATTCGAGCACTCTGTCAGAAGTTTGACAGGGAGGAACAAATGTCCATGGACGCAGTGGACTGTTTGGTGGATTGTTTGGGACCCTCTGAGAATTGCATACCTGCTGCTTATTGCCACTTTTCTGCAATAGACATTGGTGCACTGCCTCAGCTGGACAATGACAGTATTCGGCAGGCTCAATCCCGCAATCCCACGATCATATCAACTTTAGAAGCCCTCTATGCAGGGAAAGATGTGTCCAAATTACATTCCACTGATCTCAGAACTGCATTGTTATACAAAGAAGGTCCTAAGTTGAAACTGATCAATAGACTGTTATACAGAGAAACAGTAGACAGAGGGGGACAAGTAGACAAACAACAACTAGTGCTGCCCACTGCCTTTCGAGACTCAGTACTGAGGTCCTTACACAACCACATGGGGCACCTTGGTATAGACAGAACACTTGACTTGGTGAGATCCAGATTCTATTGGCCTAAGATGGGGGCTGATGTGGAGCAACACATTCAAACTTGTAGTCGCTGCTTACAGAGGAAAGCTTTGCCCCAGAGGGCTGCCCCCTTGTTAACATCACCACCAGTGCACCCATGGAGCTGGTCTGTGTTGATTTTTCTGAGTTTGAAGTCAGATCAAAGAAATATTAGTAATGTGCTGGTGGTCACTGACCATTTTATGAGATATGCCCAAGCTTTCCCCACCAAGGACCAGAAGGCATCCACTGTGGCAAAAGTACTTGTAGAAAACTTTTTTGTTCACTATGGGGCTCCACAAAGAATCCAATCTGATCAAGGGAGAGACTTTGAGAGTCGTCTGATCAAAGAGATGCTTTCTCTGTGGGGAGTGCGAAAGTCCAGAACCACCCCTTACCACCCCCAGGGGGACCCACAGCCTGAACGCTTCAACCACACCTTGCTAGATATGCTAGGCACCCTCCACCCAAAGGACAAGCCTAGATGGAGCCAACAAATTAGCACCCTGGTACATGCCTACAACTGCACCAAAAGTGATGCCACTGGGTTCTCCCCCAACCGCCTGATGTTTGGAAGAGAAGCTCGATTGCCAGTAGATGTGTGTTTTGGGGTCTCTCCTGATGGGGTTCAAGCTGACAACTATTTACAGTATGTGCAAAAGTTAAAGGCCCAGTTAAATCATGCGTACCAACTGGCTCAAACCATGGCTGCCAAAAGAAATCTGGCCAACAAAGAAAGGTATGATAAAAAGGTGAAAGCACAGGAACTCCAGGAGGGAGATTGGGTATTGCTAAGAAATCTGGGACTGCATGGCAAACATAAGATTGCTGACCGGTGGCACCATCTCCCTCACATTGTAGTGGGCAAACTAGATGATCTGCCTGTGTATAAAGTAAGGCCTGAGAATAATTAAAAAGATGTTAAAACAATGCATAGAAATCATTTACTGCCCATTGGACAAATCTTGATTGAGTCTGAGCCCACAGAAAATGCCCCCTCTGGACCAGTGACTAGAGCTGCTGCTAAGGAAAAATCAAGAAAGTCTGCACCTGCAGAAGCTGAGTTAAAGTGTTCCCCTCCACAAATCCCAGTTGAGAATGACTGTCAGTCCATATCAGAGGAAAGTGAGTATGACTTTGAATACTACCCTTCTTACAAACTGAGTCAGTTGTTTCGGGGCAATCCCCTAGCCAATACTGGAGATGAAGCTGGGCCTTCTGGACTGTCTAAGCCCCCAGCTTTATCCCTGGAGCCAATGCTCCCAGAAAGTGAAGTGCAAAGCATTAAGTCAGATGATATGGAATCATTGTGTATGGTTGAACTATTTGAGCTTTCAGAGGAGAAAAATGATGGACTGGAACAGACTGGTGACATACTAGAACAAGAAGAGTGTGTTGAGTGCCCTGATAATTCACTGTCAGTGTCAGAAAGCTCTTCATGTGAGCCAAGTGTTGTGGACTCAGAGATTGTAACTCCTGGAGCTGAAAGTGCCCCAAGTTCTAGCCTCTCTACCCCAATGGAGACTCCCCTGACAAGTGCGGACAATGCTGAAAATGAGGCTCCGAGTGCAGAGACTGTAACAGTTCCACCTAGAAAGACTGGTCGAGCCGTAAAGCCTGTGGTGCACCTCCGTTATGATTCCCCTGGGAGGCCTGTGGACTTGCCTCTCAATGTTGTCCATAAAGGAGTGTATGTGTCCCCAGGCTCATTGCCCAAACTGAACATCAGTGCTAACTCCAAGTTACTTGTGTCGCCCTCTAGGTATGGTGTCCCTGCCCCATCCAGCCCCAAGGTAGCTGATAGGGAAGGGCCCCCACTCTTCAGGTTTCATGTACAAGAGGTAATAACCTGAGTTATGGTACAATGTGTGTGTAATACTGTGTAAAGAGTGACGTACTGCAAAGTTTCAGAAATGTGTTTCTGGTAAAGTGATATATTGACTAATGATTACATGTATGAGCATAATGTGATACTGATGAAAATGCATATGGTTGTATTAAAACTTATGGGGATATTTGCTTGACACGGACGCCAAGCTTTCCCAGGCCGGGAAGGGTGTAACCCCCCTGCAAATGGGGGTTCCCAGAAGTCTTCCAGGAGCTTGCTTGAATGCTCCAAGTCTGGAGGTGTTCACCGTTTAAGCTGCTTGAGCATGAGTGCTTTTAGAGCCTCTGGTACTGGCTCTTTAAGAGCTGCCTGCTTGTGACCATAATTAATTGAGGAGGGGGGATTGTGTGTTCTAATGCCCGAATCCCGCCCGCGCTGCTGCTAATTCGCTCCGTTTTTGCAGTCACTAAGAGTGCAAAGGGAGCCCATCTGAAAGCTGAAACTGTTTGCCTGTAATCATTTAGCAGCATTTGTGAGATTGCAGTTTATCTAACCTGTTTTATTGCAGCTGGGACTCTGTGTGTGTTTCCCCTCTATGTTGGAATTGAACTACTGAACTGGACCAATCAGCATGGTGGACCTTTAAAATGGAGCCTGCTGCTGGCAAATCAGAACTTGGACTCTCAAGTTGAGCCAGCCACAATGGGACTGTATGGCAGATGCCTCTGGGAACTGTAGTTTGGACTTTGGCACCTTTTTGCACCAACAGGGGGAGTCTGATTGTGAGTGACAGCCAAACCAGCCAATTGAACTGGGAGGAACCCAAAGGAAATGCCCGGCTCTGTCTATTGGAAAGATCAGATCAGTTTGGGCAGTGAAGAGACAGGGAGCTGTGTGCTTCTTCGAGGTGTAGTTTTAGTACGGGAATCGCGTGTAAGGCCCTAAGTTTCGGTCTGCAGCTTGTGCAAGCGCCTGTTCAGACTGAATCCGACCTGTGAAGAGAATCAAGGAGATCTGAAAAGTAGAAACCAAGCTCACCCTGTAGAAGACTGGAGAAATTGCTGAATCATGCTCGGTCTGTCAGGAACTGAATCTGCTGTGTGTTCTCCCGGGTACTGTGCAGTAATTGCGATCAGGATAGAGAAGCAGCCTGCCTGGTATAGTACTTTCCTTTTACATATAAATGTGTGTAGTGCTTGTGGGGAATCGCGTTTCAAATCCCCTGTACAGTGAATTGAGTGCATGAAGCTGGAAGTAAATCCCAGTTTAATCCAGACTACATCCATTTGCTCTAAACTGCAGTGGGGTCCAGTCACAAGGACCTTGTCCACAGGGTCTGCTCCTCCTGGCAATCCAGGACAATCTGCCTTCCATCCAGTTCCCAGCATTGAGTTTGTGAGTACAAAGCAGGGTAGCTGCCTGCCATCTGTTTATCGAATTGCAAGTGTGTCATCTAATTGCTGTTTTTTTTTTTTCATTTCTTCACGAACTGAGCCAACTGGCTCCGGATTACAATTTGGGTATTGTGCCAGTGTTTTTCCATCACAGGGCCCCAACCAGCTGCACCGATCCTGGCTAGCCCCCCCCCCAATCCTGGGTACCCAGTGAAAGTGACAATTTGGGACTCTGACTATGCGCACAGTACTGTGATTATTAATGTGTTTAACCTAATTAACCTGATTTCCCCCTTCCTTGTTACAGCTCCTTAAATAAATCAGATCTGTTTGTTTCAGCAAAGCTACACTGTCTGAGGTATTCACTTATGTTAAAGAATTGTACTGTAGCTTTTGCATTGTATCATCTTGTTTTACAGGGGGTCCCCAGCGTCTAGTCAACAGAGCCAGTCCTGGGGGTAAGTGTACATTGTGAAGATATTCCTGATGCATTGTGTGGGCCACTAGTGGGAAGAAAGGGGCATTACAGTGTCCCAGAGGGCTGTGACCAAGTTAGTTTAACTACTGCAAACCCTGACCTCTGGGTGGAGGCACTCGCCATTGGACCCAGGCCCCTCAACCTGTCAGTAGTCAGTCAGGCAGGGGTAGTAGCCCTTGGGATAGCGCCACCTGGGGGTTACACATGCATTCAACAAAGTTATGGTTGCAAAGTCACGAAGTAGCAGAGGGTCTAGGCGCCAGGGTCAGCAAGAAGTGGGGGGGGATCCCATAGACAACACATCCAGGTTCAGGGAGGCATGGTCAGATAACAGTATAGAGGAACAGGTAGCAGAATGAATGGTGGAGAGGAGGGAGGAGCTGATTAGCAGCCCTTTAAAGCGTACATAGGAATGATAGGCATAGGAGACAAAGCTACAGTCACAGCCGGTGGGGTTGAGGTGACGCCACATATCCACCAACTTAAACATGGCTTCAGTCTCACCCAACGCCTTTGCATTCTTGGACAAGCGGATGGGGGCAGGGTTAGACCTGTCCAAGACAGTGTCCAACACACATCTGTAATCTCCCCCAAGGTCCAGGAACCTGGAAGGGAAAACAAATCTACAGCCAGCCTCTGGAAAAACCCAGGGTCTTCAACATTCGGAGCATACACTGACCTCAGGGAGACTGTCCCTACCCCAGTCAGCACCACATTGGCCAGCAGATATCTACCAGCAGGGTCCACCACCCTGTCCAGAATGGTGACCTGAACTCCTTGGGGAAAACATTTTGCAACCCCCTGGGCCTTGGATGAAAAACAGGAGGTTACCCACATCCCACCCATGCTGCCACTGGTTTTACCAGCCTCAGCGGCAGACATATGGGTTTCTTGCAAGAGTACAGCTTGAAGTTTAGACTTCTTAACCTCGGAGGACACACGTCTCCTCTTGATGACTGACTTCAGTCCATTAACATTCCAAGTAGCTATACATACAGAGTTAGCCATTTCCCAAATGTAGCCCTAGCCAACCAGCAGCTGGAGAGTATCCCCAGCTTGGCATCAACATACTGCTCAGGTGCATCTGTGATAGCGGACATAACTTGACATACCAGTACATATTATTAACTTCCCCCAAATTACCAACCACCCCCCCAATAACAGTTCAAATAGTAGCTGAACAAGAACAGGTTTAAACAGAGTAACCAATATAAACACTGAGCTGAACAAGCCTTACCAAACATAAATTCCAACCCTTCCTCCCCCATAAGCAGGAGAACCTTGCCCGCTCTAGCATACCTTGCAAACTAATGGCAGTGATGAACTGGATAAACAAAAAGATAATTTCTAGCATAATATGGGCACATTCAGACTATATAATAAACAGAGATGCCTAGACAGCAAACCAACTAAAGTAATGGGAGGAGGTTCAGGCTAAGGTCGTCCCCCACCCCCACACACACACACTCATTTGAGGAGAGAAAACCAGATTGAGTGCATAGCTAACAGAATCTGCATTTTCATATATTCTTAGAAGCAATGCTTCCCAAGCTAGTCTCGCCCAGCCTTTTCAAAATGCTATCTAATGCAAAAATAAAAGACGTGTGTAACTGCCGCTAATATCCGCATTGTCTGGGTCTAGTTAATCACACTGATCTTAAATGTCAGTACTAGCATGCTTGATAAGCGATTCGATGCACTGTTATCTGTTTAGCACTTAATGTATGCACTAAGCACTTACTGTATGTATGTAGCATCAGCCTTGTCTGTATATATGTTTCAGGACCTCCCTGTGAATGAGCTTGCTCAATGGAGTTTTTTTCCTGCAATAAACTTGAACTTGAACAATGATTAAGAAAACAGTAAGGGACCCAAATGGGGGACCCCAATATAGACTCATTGACATCTAATGCCCCAAGACAGGGCACAATAATCAGATTTGCAAACATTAATTTCTGAAAAAACAGCCTAGATCCAGCTGTGAGTCACAAGTGCAGGGGGTAGGAAATCCCTCCTTAATCCCAGAATATGAGCTCCAAATCTCAGTGGCGCATTACGGACCTCTGCCACGGGAGTTTAAGGGTGCAGGAGGCCAAACAAGGGACTAAAGGTTAGTGAAATGAAGCTGACCCATCTGCACACTCTCCTACAACTGACTCCCAGTTAGGACAGTTTATAATAGCGTCTAGCCCGCTGATACCCACATCCCCAGATACTGTCGGGTAGACTTCAAAGTGGTGCGCTATGTAATGATGAATATTGATACGGCAGTGGTGGGATCCAAACAGCAAGGAACTGGTGTCATTAAAGATAGTGTCAGCCCCAGAAGGGACGGCAGATGGCCCACAGGCATGCCAATCAGCAAGGCAGACCTCCTCTGTACCCCTTAATTAAGGGGAGGCTTTAAATAGAGAGATATTTTGGCCACGGCAAAGTAGGTGCACTGGTGTACCTGTAGCTATTAACATAGGGGAGAGCTTTGTTCCGTTCTTGCAGAGTTAATCCCCACACAGGCAGGAACAGCCCCGGGCTCGGCAAGGGACATTAACGCAGAGGAGAAACTCCCTCCCTCACATCACAGTCAGCCTCGGAGTGAACAAAGTGTAGAGTCACTTATATTTAAACATTCTGGTGCAACAGATACTGGAGTGAATCGGGGGCATGTCAGCGCCAAGCAGCAAGGTTGCAATCAGGCACAAAGTGAGAAATGTAAAATAAATCACTTCTCTTTTAGCTGGAGCAGAAGATCTGATCGTCGTGCACTGCTCAGCTGCAACCGACTCCTTCTTGACCCACTTCTCCACCTTGAAGTAGGTCCTGAAATATCTTGTGGGCGTTCCTGGATGAATGACCCTCAGTTTTGCAGGATATAAGAAAGCAAAGTGTAACCCCCAGGGGGCGCTATCCTAAGGACTACTACCACTGCCTGTCCTAACTGTAACAGGGTAAGGGGCCCAGATCCGTTGGCAGGTGCCTCCACCCAGAGGTCAGAGTCAGAATAGTCAAAGACGACTTGGTCACAGCCCTCTGGGTCGCTGCAACCCCCCTTTCTTCCCACTAGTGGCCCACACAATTCAATTATAACGTCCTTACCATGTACACTTACCCCCCGGCTCGAACCAATCAGCTTGTTCCGGGGACCCCCTGAAAAGTAAGGCGCAGTTACACAATATTCACAGTGCGGTAGTTCACCATTAACACACCAACCAGCCAGTGTACCTTTGCAAAACAAGCGATCTGATTTATTTTAAGGGGAGATAACAAGGACCGGGGGGAATCAAGTTGACTGACTTATCACCACTATATATGAGTATCAACCTAGGGCTCTGTGCACAGGCCTAACCTATAAGCTACTGTCTATGGGTACCCAAGCCCTAATGGCTAGTTCCTTGATGCAGCTGGTTGGGGCCCTGACACAGAAACAGGCATGAGATTCCTACGAAGATTAAATAGAGCCAGCAGGCTCAGTTAGTGTAGTCAGCAAAGTAACTAGAAGATCTTGCCCTTATTGGGAACATTTGGCAGGGAGCTATCCTGATTTAGTACTCACGACTCCAGAAGCCCTCACACCACTTGCAGGACCAAGCCTGGACTCCAAACACTTCTCCACACATCTATATGAAAAGCAACAGAGGGGTACCATACCAGGCAGCTGCTCCTAGGGCCCGACCGAACTCACAGCTAATCAGGGAGTCAACGCAGCTTCACTTTGTCCTGACAGACTGAGCGCGTTTCAGCATATTCTCCAGTCCTCTACAGGGTGAGCCTGGTAGGTAGCTGTGCTCCTGCACAGCCTCCTCTGACCGCTACCCAGCGGATTTAGTCCGATACTTGCCGGTGACCGAGCCGCCCGAATCTGGCCTTCCACACACGCGCTTCCCGTGTGAAAACTCAATGGCGCAGGAGCCCAGAGCTCCTTCCTTGCTCACAGCCACAATGTCTCTGCCCCTTGGCAGTTAGGGCAAGTCTCACCACTCGGGCGCCACCCGATCCCATAGGTGGGCTGCAGATGCCAGTCGCTTAATGCTGCCCCTATTGGTTCAAACAAGGCGCCATTCTTCAGACTTTACTTCCCAGAATTACTGGCTGGGTCTCATTGGTCAGCTGGCTCCCACATGAGTCCTGATCCGGGTTGGTCAGAAAGATCTCCATTTTAGTGTTCCCCCGATTGCCATTGGCCCAGTGCAATAGTCCAGGTCCAAAATGGAGGGGCCAAACACACACAGTCCCAGTTACAGAAGAAGCAGGTTAGGCAAACTGTAATTCCACTAACACTTTAACTAATTATGGCCAAACAGTTACATCTTTCAAAAGGGGCTCCCTCTGCGCATATAGCGACCACCACGTGGGAGCGATTTCACTGCAGCTCAGGCAGGAGTCGAACAGGGAAACACCAGTCCCCCCCCATACCAACCTGCTGAAGCCTGCGAGCAGGAGCTCTTAAAGAGACAGTACTAGAGGCTTTGGAAACACTCACAACACCCACATTTAGGCGGCATTGCGCCGAACACCAGTTAGGCAGGGAGCATTTAGGCAAGCTCCGGGAAGGCTTTCAGGAACCCCCCCTTTGTAAGGGGGTTACAAAAGGACCAGCCAAGAGAATGCAGCCGTGATTTCATATGATTAAACTTTTGTCTTTTAAGCTGCATCTCTCTGCTGTAGTCCTGGAAGATGAACACCTTACTGTTGTTCACAGCAATTGGTCCCTGCATTTTGGCAGCCTGCAACATGAATTCTTCATCTGTATAGCGCAAATACTTTATTAAACAGTGCTGTGGATGATCCCCTGGCTTCGATGGGAGACCTACCCTATGCGCGCTCTCAATTTCAAAAAGTAGGACTTCTGGCTTTAACTTTAGTTGCTCTACCAGCCATTTCTGAAACCCTTGCTCAAGGTTGTTGCCCTCGCTGCCCTCAGGGAGTCCCACAATCCTGAGGTTGGACCTACGCGATCCATTTTCTTGGTCGTTCACTTGGGCCTGTAGTTCCTCAAGGTGCTCCTTTGGGTGGCTGTGGTCACTGGATACAGAAGTAACAGAATCCTCCAAATCACGTACCCATTTTTCTAGCTCCGATATACGGGTGGTATGGTTGGACATAGTTCCTGACAACCCAGTGATCACATTTTGCAGGTGGGTAATCTGCGCTGTTATATTAGTGAATCCCGCCTTCATTTCTGCCTGCACGTTGGCAAGGGTAGCAGGAATTCCTGCCGGCAAGCGCTCCAACTCTGACTTTCCACACTCCTGCTCCACTGCTGCTTGGGCATGTGATCTGGTGCGGGCCTTGGGCCCTGGTCGCTGCTCCCTCGGAGACTCCACTGGACAGAGAGTAAGTTTCAGCAGCTTAATTTTTTGCTTTCCTGTTGCCATTTACCTTAAGGTATTCAGTGCTACTAAAGGCATCACTCCAGTTACACCCAGGTGTGCGAATCAAGCTGTTCAAATGGTGTGCCCAGAGGAGCTATGCTAGCATACATCCGCCTTGCTGTAGAGCTAGCCACGCCCCTGAAACCATGTTACTGTGTAATAATTTGACCGTTGATGGTGTTATGAGTTACTGTTTTATCCTTCAGGATAATATTTTCCCAATAACTGAGGGTAATTCTGCGCATCCTGTTTGTTACCTTTTTTATAAATGGGGGTCACAAATGCTGTTTTTCTGTCCAGTGGCACTACACCTTCTGCAACAGATTTTTCGTATGAAAATCTCAATGTTCCTGTAATACTATGTCTCATTATGCAGAAACGAGAGGAGGGAAGCACCGGGATGGTGGTGCAGCTAGTAAATTCGTGACCGTTAGTAGCAGTAGAGTAGCGCCCTCACCACTGGATCACAGGAAACATACTGGAGTTCAAGTACGTGAAAACCTAGGGGGGTGGATTCACAAAACAATCTGAAGGTGCAAAACCTTCCCTAAGTCCCCAAAAGTTCTGTAGCTGCAGAAAAAAAGGGGAACTTGCTCTGAGTGCTACACACAAAACTTCCACAGCTGCGGAAAAAATACACTATGGACTGTGGAAAAAAGTGCAGCTGCGGAGGATCCGGAGGAAAAAAGTCATTGATAAGTATGGCAGTATAGGCTATTCTCAGCCAGTATTTTTCTGCAGTTGCGGAAAAAATGTTGCACATGAGAGTGAGGTGTAACACTCCCTGAGCAAAATGCAGTGCCCCAACAATTGAAATACAATTATAGTGGAGGTCAGACACAAGTAATAGCAAACTAGAGGGTGTATGTCAGTGGCAGTTGTTACAGCAACACTAGCACACATTGTCATTGAAAGACAACAAACCACCACCACCAGATCCGGTGCAGCCCATGAAGGAGCCCCACAAGCAGTAGAGACTGAACAGCTTGCAGTGACTGCTGCTACAGCAGGCAGCAGAAACACTCCAGGGAGAGACATAACCATCAGTTACAGACAGCCACTGTGGTGCATGGTTTTGCTGGTACCAGTGGTGCTACAGTGGTCCCAGCTGAGGGAATGGTTGCTGGTCTCTCTGTGGGTACCTTCAGCTACATCTATGGCAAGACTGTCAAAGTCTGCTGCTCCAGCTAATATGGATCACCTGTTGTTCTGCCTCCTAAGTCTTTTCCGCAGCTGCGGATCTGCAATTGCGGATTTTCAGCACTTGCGGAACTGCAGCTGCTGAATTTCCGCAACTGTTTTTTTTTTTTTTTACGAATTTCCACATGTGCACAAATTTTCTTTCAGTATATCACGCACCAGCGTTTCTGCAGTGCTGCAGGCCTTTTTCCCACAGCTGCGGGATTTTTGGCTGTCTTTGTGAATCCAGCCCCTAGTCTTTTATTCCAATTTATTCACCATCAGATAATACAGACAGACAGTGGATAAGTGCTGCAAGCACTCAGCTTACATTTCACCCTAAACAAGGGCTTCCTCAGAACTAATTAGCAACCTATTACAGGTGTACTTATATACACATTAAAGGAAATCACGTCATTTCACCCAATCTATTTACATAAAACAATGGAGCATTCTATTAAGTGCATCAACGTCATTAGCATTTATTATATCCATCAAAATAAAAATAAAATATTTGTTAAACTGTGATTATTAATTAGACCATCACCAGTGCAAAAATATCAATTCTTCTTTCAATGAGTCTTCCAACCCTGGCAATCACAGAGAAGCATCTCTGTTATATGACTTGTAACAAGAAAAAAAACACCAAAATGTGTGTAAAACAGAGGATTACTGTTTTAAACCTCACATGGGTGTTTATCTGCAACAGTCTATAATCCATACTGACATTACTTTTAAAACACAAGGAGGTCCGGGGGTTAAACTTTGCATCCAGGTGGTCATAGAGCACCCAATCTATAGATCCACTATTGCTCCTTACAGTTTAGTACACTCTCCCAGTCCCCACCTCTGGCATTTTTGCTTACTACTGGACCTCTATACCTGTGACAGTCAATCTGTAGGTTCTAGATGGACTGCTGTGTACATGTGCTGCCATGGTGTAGTCCAAATTCTTCTTTTTTATGGCTAGCACATCTTCACTGACCTTGAATAGAAGTTTTTTCGCTTTGTTCTTCCCACATAATAGCTGCCACAGGAGCATTCAAGCATGTATACTACCCCCTCAGTATTGCAGTTAATTCTCCCATTGTCTCTGTGTTGCCAGTTTTAGGATTCATAAAAGTTTTTTACTTTTTCGTATAGTTACAGGTTCTGCAGAATTCACATGGCTTACTACCCCATTTCTCCCCTGTGACCTCGGTTTTTTAGCAGGTTGGTAACTATTTACCGATATGCCTATCAGGTTCCTCCCCATTCTGTAAGACACTCGTAATGGTTGGTCCAAATACTAAGTGAGACATGGTACTGCTCTCAGAGTGTTAAGATTATTTCTAACCTTATTCACCACTTCCTTTGTCCCTTCCCCATATGATGTGACAAACGTGAGTGTCACTTTTTTCTTTTTCTGCTGCTGCTGTCCACCTCACACAACTGGTCGATTCACCCACCAGGGTAAATTACAAAACAGGAACCAATACCTTACTGGACTGGGTCCTGTCCAACCACCCAGGCCATATATCTGAGACTACTGTACTCCCAGATGCCCTTATTGACCACTCCCCAGTCCTGTTTCAGTGGTCAAACAAATTCACCAACCCCCCCACTAGAACAGTCACTAATAGGGTTCTTAAACAGGGCCACCTCGAATTACTAAAAGCAGACATTCAACAAGAAGACTGGTCTCCAGTCTTGAACACCTGCAATGTTGATACTGCTCTAGAACACTTCATCAACAACTTCAACGCTGCCTATGATAGGTACGCCCCGCTTCAAACAAGGAAAACCAAAGGCCCCTGCAACCCTTGGTTCTCCCTGGACTTGCTGAAATCTAGGGACTGTCTATGACTAACAGCTTGGGCCTCTGGAAAACAGGTTGACACGCAGAACTACAAGAAAGGCCGGAATGACTGCACTAGGGCTAAACATGCAGCAGTACTTCAAGGAAGCCCTCTCTTGAACATGGAGTGATAGCAGAAAGTTTTGGAACAATTTCAAAGAAGTTACTGGAAAAGACTACAAGTCTGCCCCCGCTATGCCCAGCATTGATGGCGCTCATACACTGGACCCAGAACAACTGCAAACCCATTTAACATAGCCTTCACAGATTTAAGTGGAGTAATTCTCCCGGACTTCCTTGACCTGCCTAACCCCGCTGACCTTAGCAGAAATACAGGCTCAACCCTCTCCCACCCATCCACCATTCCATTTCAAAGCCCTTACGGCTAAGGAAGTAAAAAGCTACCTCCTTAAGGTTCTAGGCACATCTAGGTACAGTGGTGATACCCTCGACCCGAAATTTGTTGAGCTGACACTGGACGAGATTCTGGCTCCTCTCACTTATATTGTCAACACATCTCTAAGGTTCTCACAATTCACTGGCAAGTGGAAAGCGGCCACTGTGACACCTATCTTCAAAAGTGGTGATCGGTCTCTTGCCAGGAATTACTGACCTATTTCTATTCTTCCAGCTACAATGCCCACAACAACACAGACATGGGCACAGCACTACTACAGCGCTGCTAGAATTCAAGTGTTACATTCACAAATCCCTTGACCAAGGTCTCCTTGTCGGCGCAGTCTACATAGACTTAACCAAAGCGTTTGACACGGTAAACCATGCCCTATTGGTCAAGCAACTAGCAGACATTGGTCTCTCTGCTGATACAGTGGCTTGGTTCAACAGTCACCTGTTGAACTGGTCTCAACAAGTTAAGATTGGTAACACACTGTCCGACAGCCGATCTGTCCATTCAGGAGTTCCACAAGGGTCCATTCTGGGCCCGCTTTTATTTAGTATATTCCTAAACCAGCTTCCTAATGCCTGCCAATGTCATTTACTTCTATTAGCAGATGACGCTGTACTATTCATTAATGATTCAGACCCCAATGCACTTCAACGCAACCTGCAGAGTAACTTTACGGATGTCGAAAGTTGGTTTAAAGAACACAAACTGGTGATGAACTACAAAAAGACAAAAAATACAGGTTACTCACCTGTAACAGGAGTTCTAGGAATGGTATATGTTGTTCATCCACACTCTCTGGCAGGTATCCTTGCCGCTTTAATTCTTGCCGGAAGATCTTCAAGCTGGCTCCTCCCACCCACCCGGGTGGTAAAACTCTCGGCTCCGCCCCATAGCGCCAGATCTGGCCCGCTGGAAGCTCAGGTTGTGCGTCGAAGCCGAGGAGGTCAACCTCCCGGCTTCGACGCACAACCTTCCCCTGATTGACTGAGATCAGGTCCAGGCAGGCTGGAAGCCGCCTCGGGAGCCTGGAGCTGAGGCTGAGGAGATCTGGATACAGGGCTTGGCGGGTAGTCTGGGGTTACCAGAATCACCGCCTTGTCCTGCCACCTTGAGAAGCACCTTGTGGATCAAGGGAAATGGGGGAAAGGCGTAGAAGAGCCGGGGTCCACGGCCTCGAGAAGGCATCCCCCTGCAGCGAGCCCTGCTGAGGGGGGCGCGCATGGAACAGACTCAGCTTCACATTCTCCCTGGAGGCAAACAGGTCCACCTGAGGCGTGCCCCAGTGGGAGAAGAGATCTTGTACTACCTCCGGCAGGAAAGACCACTCGTGAGACGCAGCCCCTATCCGGCTTAGGGCATCGGCCAGGGTGTTGGAGGCTCCTGCCACGTGAATGGCTAGGAGATCCGCCTCCAGGCTGCGCACTAGGGACCAAATGCGGAGAGCTTCCTTGCATAACAGCAAGGAGCGCGTCCCGCCCTGGCGGTTCAGATAGTACATGGTCGTGGTGTTGTCCGTCTGGACCTGAACCACTTGACCCCGTAGAAATGGAGCGAAGGCGGTGAGAGCTAGACGGACCACTCGGAGCTCCAGCAGGTTGATGTGGCATCGGGACTCCCGGGGGGACCAGAGGCCGTGCGCTCGGTGTTCCCCCAGATGGGCACCCCAACCCATCAGAGATGCATCGGTTGAGAGAGAGACCGTCGGCTCGGGGCAGACGAATGGGATACCCTCCTGCAGATGAGCTGGAACAATCCACCATTGGAGAGCGTTCCACATCTCCTGGGTCACTGTCACAGGCCGGTCCAACGGATCGCAGCGTTGTGACCATTGGCTGGCCAGTCTCCATTGAAGGGGACGCATGCCCAACGGGCCCAATGGACCACACTGGTGCAGGCCGCCATGAGGCCCAGGAGGTGCAGGAAGTCCCGGGCAGGGCGCAATTGCCCAACCAGAAATGATTGGGCAAAGGAGGAAAGAACCTCGGCCCTGTCCGCCGGGAGCCGTGCTCTGACTCGCAGAGAGTCGAGCTCTGCCCCGATGAACAGAATCACCTGCTTTGGCACGAGTTCCGACTTGGCCTCGTTGATGAGGAGGCCAACCTGAGAGCAAACCTGGAGGGCCAGATCTCTGGACCGCTCCACCTCCTGTCTGGAGGGGGCAGCTATCAGCCAATCGTCCAGGTAAGGGTACACCCGGACCCCTCGGTGCCGCAGGAATGCTGTCACCACTGCCATGCATTTGGTGAAGACCCTGGGAGCTAAGGAGAGGCCGAAGGGCATGGCTCGGAACTCATAAAGGGATCCCTCTGCTCTGAAGCGGAGGAATCTCTGATGGGATGGACGGATTGGGACGTGAAAGAACGCGTCCTGGAGGTCCAGGGAGCAGAACCACATGCCTCGTTCCAAGGATGGGATTATCTGAGTCAGAGTGACCATCCTGAAGGTCCGAGTCCTTAGGAACTTGTTCAGGTCGTGCAGGTCGAGAATGGGGCTCCAGCCCCCCGTCCGTTTTGGGACCAGGAAGTACCTGGATACAAACCCCAGGTCTGGAGAAGGATCCGCCACCTTCCTGATTACCTCTTTTTCAAGGAGCAGGGCGATATCAGCCCGGCGGGCCAACAGCGAGGCTGCGGACCCCGTGGCCCCCCAAGGGGCGACGGCTCGAAAAGGCGGAACCTGCTCGAACTCCAGAGGCAGGCCTTTTCCTACCACCTCCAACACCCAGCGGTCCGTGGTGATAGCGGACCAAGCGGAAGGGCGTGGGGCCGTCCCCCACAGGGGATCCCAGGGAGTGGCGAGGTTGGGGGTGGCACCCCTCAACCTGTCACTGGGCAGGCTTGGAGGAAGAACCAGCCGAGGGACCTCCCAGGCCTTTACCTCCTTGCTTCCTATTGGAGGAAGCCGTCGGCTTGGGTTTGGGATACCAAGCGCGAGCCTGCTGACCCTGTTGCTGGTGCTGCTGGGCCAGTCGAGGAGCAGGGACCGAAGGACGAAAGGACTTCTGCTGCTGACGGCGGCCTTTGTCCCTCTGGGTGGAGGTGACTAAGTCCAGAGTGGCATTGGACTTCTCGATCCTCTGGAGGTGTCCCTCCACTCCAGGGCCGAAGAGATCAGTCCCCAAGAAGGGGACGTCCGCCAACTTGTGCTGGGTATCCGCCATGAAGGTGGATATCCTCAGCCACGCCCTGCATTGCATGGCCAACGTGGCCGCTACTGACCTGGCACAGGAATCACCTATGTCCAGAGCAGTCTGGAGCTGCTGCTTCGCCACCGCCCTACCCTGGTCCCGCACCTGGCGGACCGTGGTCTGCAGGTCAGGCGGGAGATGAGGAACGACCTCATCCAGGGAGCCCATGAGGGCGTGGGAGAAGTGTGCCATCAGCACGGCTGAGCTGGCCTGTCGGAGGCCGAGGGAGGACGCAGGTAACACCTTGCACCTGGCAGAGTCCAGCTTTTTGGACTCCTTGTCGGGGGGCTTGTCCACATCCCGAACATTACCGGAACGCCGGAAAACGCTGTCGGTGACCAACCCCTCAGCAGAGGGGTGTTCCGAGAAACCGGGCAAAGAGCCGCTAGGGACTGCATACTTCCTGGCCATCCTGGCCGAGGGCACAGGACAGGAAGCAGGCCGCTGCCAAAGCTCCAAGGCTGGGCCAACAATGGCCTCAGCCACTGGAAAGGCCTCCGTGGGAGAATCCCCATGGTCCAGAATCTCCGTCAGGGGATACCTGGCCCGTTTGGACACAGGCTCGAGCTGCATCCCAGTGGACTCCGAGATGAGTCGAAGCAGACCCAAGAAGGACGATGGGCTGTCGTCCACAGACTGGCCCCTGGAGGACTCCAGATCGCACTGCCTGGAGAACAGGGAGGAATCGTCATCGGATTCCAAAGAGTCTGCGAAGAGCTGCCTCAGCCCTGAGCCACCCTCCACCTGCCGAGGACGGTCGGGAGTGAGGGTGACCGACAACCTGTGGGGCAGGCCATGACCCGACCGAGAATTCTTGGTCGGTGCCCCCGACTTAGGTTGTGGAGGCGGAGGTTCCACCACAATCGGTGGACCAGCTGGTTTTGGCTTAGCAACCGGCCCTGGGGCGGGCAACTCGACTGGAACGAGTGGTTGCTTCGGCCGTTCCGGCGACAGCCACTTGATGGCCGGGGTCTTGGCTGGGGTCGGCGTAGGCCCGGATAACAGCAACTGCTGCCACATCAAATCCTTGTAGCGCCGGTGCAACTTGCGCCGTAGCCTCTCCTCACCGGAGGAGGAGGACGAGGAAGAACGGCGTCGCCTACTTTGGTAACGGGACCGAGACCACCGATGTCAGCAGGAACGGCTGGACCGAGAAGAGGTCCGAGACCGAGACCCGGGGACCGAGGTGGGTCTGGAAGGCGGGATACCCGCCTTCCTCGGCTCGAACTTTAACCGGGACTGTGGTCCCGGCGAGCGGCAGATCCTTGGTATCCACCGGGGAACCGGCGAAGTAGGGTTGTCGGCTTCTCCAGTCAACAGCCCATCTAACGGATCGAGAAAATCTCGACTCGCTGACGGGAGTCTCGGCAGGCTGGCCTGACAGGGGCACCGTGAAGCCAGCGCCCTCAGCCGCAACCTCGACCGGTTGACGGTCGGCTGCCCAGGAGGGGACCTCCCATCTCTACCTAACGCCGACGATGGGACTTACCTTTTGATTCCCTTTTCTTGGGCCGAGAAGAATGTCCCGAAGGCCCCTCTCCTTCGTGGAAAGGGACTGGCAAAGCTCCTTGAACAAAGCTGTATACGAGGAACTCAGAGAGAGCGGGATAAATGCCGCGGCCGAGGAGGAAGAAGATGCGGCCTGGGCCGCTTCCTCCTCGAAGGCGATCATCTGCTCGAGCTGCCCAGCCGAGCCAGCCCCTGGACACCGCCCAATGAGCCTCTTTGGATTTTACCAGCGGAAAACGTTTCTCAGGGCGCCCGAGCTTCAAACGGTAGCGCGATCGTCCAGAACATTGGCCGAGAAAGAACGGCACAACTCGCAAGCCTGCGGGTCGTGATCTAGGCCTAAGCAGTAGACGCACGTGGAGTGCGGATCCGTCCTGGACATTTTCTGCCCGCAAGGGCACCTCCGAAAGCCGGGAACAGATTTGTCCATCGCAGCCGCAAGGGAAAAGAAGACCGAAGTTTAGAAAACTTCAAAATCAATTTCGGATGAACCGAAGAATTAGGATCCAGTCAAAAACGCAGAGCGCTAAGGAGGGAACCTGAGCTTCCAAGCGGTAAGGAAGATCTGGCGTCATGGGGCGGAGCCGAGAGTTTTACCACCCAGGTGGGTGGGAGGAGCCAGCTTGAAGACCTTCCGGCAAGAATTAAAGTGGCAAGGATACCTGCCAGAGAGTGTGGATGAATAACATATCCATGTCCCTAGAACTATGGTGTTCTCCTCTGCCTACAATTGACACAAATCTTACCCCTTCTCATCACCAATGAGGCTGACTCTCCCCTGGAACTTGTGCAACATTTTAAATACCTAGGAATCATAGTCGACAGCACAATGTCACTCACCCAGCACATTGACAATGTTGCTAAGGCTGTCAATATGCACACTGGTCTGTTACACAGGCACAAGCACAGACTGACCCCTGAGGCACTCAAACTAGGTGTCCACAGTTCTCTAGTATCACTCATTGATTATGGACTGGTAATTTATGGGTCAGCCACTGATACCACCCTTTGTCACTTAAAAGTAGCCCTAAACAAAGCCTGATGACTCGTTACAGGAGCCGCTCGACTGACGCACACCTGTGATCTTTGTGCTCAGGCTAACTGGCTAAAGTTCTCAGGCAGACTCATGTATCAATCCTGTTGCTGGAGAAAAAAAAATTATCTCCTCTCGCCATGTGACAATAGATGCTGCACCTGCAGCTCAGAAAGTCAAATCTTCAAAATTCCTCACTGCAGGACTTCAATTGGCCAAAGATCTTTCGCACATCGTGCACCTCGCTGGCTGAATGTTCTTCACCCCGCTGTCTCCATGGTTACCTGTTTAGGCTCTTTTAAAATAAAACTGAGACAGCAGTTAGCTACAAGTTCCAGTTGTGACTGCTTTCCATAATTCACAGCTTGGAACTGTCTCAGCCTCATATATCCCTCCTGTATGCACTTATTTTTCACTTCTGCATGCACTCAACGTCGCCTGCCCTCCTCCTACCCCCTAATCTCGATCCCCCTTACTCCCATTCTATTCTATACTCCCTCCCCAACCCTAGGACTTTCTGCCTGGACCCTCCCTTTGCCTCACCTACTCCTCAGCCTCTTGCTTCCCATCCTCATCCACCCGCCTGTGTGACGAAGCCTTTGGGCTGATGCTTCCTCCTCTGCAATGTCTGTCTGTCCCCTGCTGTCTCTCAACCCAGTAATAATGTCTGTATTTGTGTGCTGATGACTCATGTGACCTTCGCTTCTTATTTCAAAGTGTCCCAGGCCTCATCTTTAATTACCAACACCACTGTTATTTTTTGTAATCCTAAATGTAGAAGCGTTTTTTGGTGTAATCCTACATGTATTAGCGTATTTTGATGTCCGCATTCAACCCTTTGTATCACCTGTTGTATAACCTCCGACGTGGAACCTATGTAATGAACTTGTTCTCAAAGGTATTAATCCAAGATCTCAATAAAT
Organism: Neoceratodus forsteri; assembly: GCA_016271365.2. NCBI lineage: Eukaryota > Metazoa > Chordata > Ceratodontiformes > Ceratodontidae > Neoceratodus > Neoceratodus forsteri. Next base: position 1,631,871,765 of record CM057453.1, read on the forward strand.
AGATTTTATTTTGATGCATATAATAAATGCTAATGACACTGATGCACTTAATAAGAATGCTCCATTGTTCTATGAAAATAGACTGGGTGAAATGACACGTGTTTTACTTTAATGTGTATATAAGTACACCAGTACTAGGTTGCTAATTAGCTCTGAGGAAGCCCTTATTAAGGGGGAAACATAAACTGAGTGCTTGCAGCACTTATCCACTGTCTGTTTGGATTATCTGATGGCAATTAAATTGGAATACAAGACTAGGTTTTCACCTACTTGAACTCCAGTGTGTTTCTTGTGATCTGGTGGTGAGTGCACTACACTGTTGCTACTATGTCTCATTAATTTGAGCAGAAATATTTTTGTTTATTTATTTGTTTATTTCAGAATTTGGAAAAATACCTTTGAGTCAAAGACTCCTTTACAAAGGTTCCACGTCACATATAATAGATACAGACACACATTACAGTAATTGTTACAGAGTAAAAGTTCAGTTATTACAGGAACAGTTAAGCTAAACATGCAGGAACTACAGCTCTTTAAGACAGGTAAAATAAACATAAAACACGATGTGTATCAATCCCACGGGGACTAGAGCTAAGAGCTATGAGCAGGAGGCGGGCCGGAGGCCATTGTCAGTGGTAGAAGGAAGGGGGGCCAGGTTCAGTTACAGTCGCAGTCGCTTGTTTATCTGGTCCTGGTGAGCCATGAGTTTAAGATTATTGATTTTAGTTAATATCTGTTCTTCAGTAATTTAACATTTTTCCTTGTTTGATGTTGTGTAAATTTAAGGAGGGATAAGATTTTTATTAAACACTGAACATAAATGATTGTTAGAGACATTTGCTATCTGTTGAGAATCATTAAAGGTATTTTCCTCATTAATTAGTGTTGTTAATTTATTATCCAATTTTTTAAGAGAATTAATATAACTATAAAATAATTTGTTATTTTGTTTGGTGGCCATTGAGACAAGTTTAAGCTCCATGTTTTGTTTGGCTGTTTTAAATGAGTTTTTTGCATTTTTTCCCGCATGTTTGTAAACAGTTTCCAAACAACATATATTTTTTTTTATGTCTTGTATTGAGAGTATTCTTTTTCTGTATTATTTTTTTGATATTTTTCTTAATCCATTTTGGGACCAACATGTCTTTCTTGTTATTTTTTTTTATTTTTTAAATATAATCACTCCACCTCTACCTCCCTACTTCAGTTTCACTGACTCGATCCTTACCGGGATGGACAATGGCCAAATCACCTCAGCCATCTTTGTCGACCTTGCCAAGGCTTTTGACACTTTTTCCAACTCCATCCTCCTTGACTCTCTTTCAACAGCTGGCCTATCTCCTACAGCCACTAGTTGGTTCAAGGCCTACCTCACTGGTAGAACCCAATCAGTCAGGATCTCTAATGTCATTTCCCCTCCCCTCCCGATTAATACTGGAGTCCCCCAGGGCTCAGTGCTAGGGCCCCTATTATTCTCCATCTTCCTATACAACCTTCCATCTGTCTGCTCCTCTGTCACTGCCATACACATGTATGCCACTGATACAGTCCTGTATGCGTCTGGCTCTTGCCCAGCTGAGGTTACAACCAACTTTCAGCAAGACTTTGACCAGGTTCAGCTCTGGTTTGCTAACCATCAACTTTTTCTCAATGCCAAGAAGACCGTCTCCATGACCTTTCGCACAAGGCAGAGACCCTCTAGGCTTCCCTCCCTGCCCCCTTTCCACACCCTTGATGGGACTTCACTTGAGGACACATCCTCCTTTAGGTACCTAGGAGTTTGGCTGGATCATCACCTAAACTTCTCCAGACATAGTGATGCCATCCAAAATAAACTGTGCCCGGAGCTTGGTGCCCTCTTCAGGAACCGTAGTTGTATCCCCTTTACAGTTAGGCGTGAACTTGTTCAGAAGATGATCCTGCCCATCTTCGACTACTGTGATGTAGTCTACAGTACTGCTCCCAAGTCCTCCCTGGCCAGATTGGATACCCTCTTCAATTCCTTCTGATGTTTTGCCCTTGATGCTCCCTCTCGCACCCACCATTGTGATCTCTATCGTGCCCTATCCTTCCCCTCTCTTACAATCACACAACTCTCCCACTGCGCTAAATTCACCTCCAAGCACTGGCTGGGTGAACTCCCTTCCTACCTCTTTCCCTCATTTATAACACCCCCACTCCCTCTCACTCCCTTAGATCATCTGATTCCCATACTCTGATGGTCCCCCGCAGAGCCACCCTCATTGGACAATCCGGTTGCTCTCACTGCCTCCCAAAAATGTGGAATTTCCTCCCTCCTCAAATACTACTCCATCAGCTCTGCCCTTAGAAACTTCCTCACACTTAGCTGTTCCTGCTACAACCCTCCCTAACTCCACCCCTCTAAGCCCCTGACAAACCCTACCCCCTTCAGTACCCATGCAATGCCCCAGCTGCAGCTCCACCCCCACACACCTAAAAATCAGCATTCCTTCCCTTCAAACCTTCCATGTTCTCTTACTGTGATTTCTCAATCATTCAAAGTTGTACCAAGGGCCAGTCCCTACCCTATCCTTACACCATTAACCCAACTCTTCCCTCTACTTCTCCACATCCTGAAGGGGTGAGATTCTAGCCTCTCTTCTCTCACACCTTCACCCTCTCTTCTGTTCTTCCGAAGCCTATTCCCCCTCGCTGCCTACAACCTGCTCAACCTGTTTCCCTTCTACTGTACTCTACCTCTCATTGCCACAACCTGCTCTCTTCCTGTCGTACTTGACCCCTGCCTTGTTCAGGCAAGGTCCTCACCATACTGGAGGGGTTGAGCCCCAGCAGACCTTTCTCCTCCACCTCTTCCTTCGCCTCCTTGTTCCATCCCCTTCCACCCCCTGTTTCTCTGCTACCGACATACCTACCACTCTCTCACCTTCCCTTCTCCCCCTTACGCTGCCCTAGCTATGGCTGACCCCAAATCTCTACTGCACTTGTAGTTAACTTGCACATCTTTTATACCTTAGCCAACCTGTTCTGCCTGTGTTTACGCCTATCTAACTTCCCTAGATCAAATTACAACAATTCTATTCAGCCATTTTCCAGCTACACAGTTATGTGTCATTTAGTGTATGCCTAAATGTTATTTTGTGTTGTTGTATCTATCTAGTCCAAAAGCATTGGTGTAGTATCTATCTAGTTCAAAACTGTTAGCATCCCACTATTTCATTACTCCTGTACAGTCTGCTCAAATTATTTGAATGTAAACTACTGTAAATTTATATTGTGTACCAAATATCTGTAAACTATCCTCAGGTTCCCCTGCCCCCCAGGTTGCACCGGGAGATGAACAACTTGTTGCTCAGCATGCCTTCCTGGTAAAACATTTCAATAAATAAATAAATAAATATTTATCACAAGTTGTTATTATGACATTTTTAATGGAAGTCCAACATTCCTCGACACTTTTCTCTTTGAAATGTAAATCCCAGTTAATACTATTTATTGTATTATTTATTTTGATAGTGTCTGCCGTATTATATAAATAAATTTTGGTGCAACCTTTTAGTAATACAGGGTTTAAGATAAGGGTGAAGTGTACGCTGGCATGGTCACTTGTTTCAAGTGGGGGACCTACAGTGTAGTTGGTTATGGTCATAATATGAGTACCTAACATAATATCCAGAATATTGTCATCTTTTTTTGATTCTGAGACATACTGGATAAGGTTTTGTTCAGTGTACATCTTTAAGAATGCATTACTTTGTCTAGTAGTTGCTTTGTGCATTTTGTAGCAGAAGCATAGGTGAGGAAGCATAGGCAGCTATAAAAGTTGCTAGTAGTGTTTTATTATTTTTAATTTTATTTTATTACAAACCAGTGGAAAAGAAGAAGACATTTTAGAACATGTTCAAAGGTATTCACAATCAACAATACATAGCATACAGAGGTACATGCAGAAAGAGTTGATCACTTTTAAGATTGCCATTGTACAAGTAGTTCAGGTAATAAGGTAGACTATTACTATAGGTACATCATAGAAGTGGTATGCAGATAGTCAAGAGAGGTTACTATGTGATCAATTGAAAGTCCAACAATTACTGGACATTAGGCATGAATGCCCAAACAGTAATTTAGTAAAAGTCCTTTTGTCATTCCTCGTGAGTCCATGAGCACCATTCCAATGATAAGTGCTTATGCAATGGCCTTAATAGAAGAAGGGCATATACCTCATTGACAGTAGAGTAGATGAGAGTAATAAAAGAGAGTCAGTAGCAATAGAAGTAAGAGGGGGAGAAAGGGAAGGGGGAAGAGAAGGGGGAAGGGAGAGCCATCCACCCTTATGGGATAAAATCAGTAAATGTTGCCAATTAGAACATGGTGCACTTCTGCCAGTGTAATTCAAATACTGGTAATTTATCCAGAAGTGTGTAGGTCACCTGTTTCAGTGGGCTAGTAGTGTTTTATTATTATCAACAACAAAAAATAGAAAAATTAAAATTGTGCAGGATAGTTCTTCATACAGGCAGTTTAAAGAAAAATCCTTCCTTTGAATCTCTCTCTCTCTCAAATCTAAAAAAAAATTCTCTTTTTATATAAAATGTCTTTTCCTGGCAGTTTAAACTCTGCCTCCTGTTGTTGTCAATTACCATCTCCTGTTTTTGACAAAATATATCAAGGCTTTGTCACCTTCTTTTCTGTGGCCAGCCTGAAGGCAGTTCATCTAGTCTTAACAGATGCAACAAATCAAAACACTCTGTCCCAGAGATGTTTTCCTGTTGACAATTTCTGTTAACAAGCTTACAGAGTTCACAATACATCTCAAGGTCAACCTCCTTAGTTCCAGGTTGACATCTTCTCTAACAAACCCAAACAGCTTTCTGCACTAATTTCAACAATATAGTTATATACATTTGCAAATCAAGGGATCCCAGTTTCACATAAAGAGTCACATATATGTTTGTAACCACAGAGATGCAAGGGTAGAATGAAAGAACAGAAACAGCAAGTGAAGGAAGGGAGATAACAGGGGAATTGTGGGACCATCACAGTGGTAAATTCCTAGATGCCACAAGAAAATGTGATTGTGCAATCAGATAGGCATGAGACAGACAAGTGGCAAAATAAGAGAGGACAAAATAGATGCTTGCTTTTAACTCTCTCTCTCTTGTCATAACAAATGGGACAGGGTTTTACCTAACCCTGTCTCATACCCCCCTCTTTAAGAGGGAAACTTTTTTCCTTTTCTTAAAAAAAAAAAAAAACAGGTTTCCAAAACCTTTTACTTCACTCTTAGCATTACCTTAAAACATTTACAGTTATTTGCATATGCAGTATAATTTTTTCGTAACACCTTTTAGAGTAAACGATTCAGTTAATCCCACACATTTTTTCAACCTTCTGAATTTTTAATTCCTGAACCATATCCTAACAGAAAATCAGCACTGATATTCTCATTTCTGTATTTCTGCATCACTTTAAATTTAAATGGGTGTAGTGCCAGGTACCACCTTGTGATTCTGGGATTTTTATCCTTCATTTAATTAAGCCAACAGAAAGGATGGTGATCTATTATAAGTACAAAGTCAGTTCTTAGCAGATAAAACTTAAGGGACTCCATTGCCCATTTTGCAGCAAGGCATTCTTTTTCAATAGTGGTTTCATTCTTCTGTCATGCAATTTCCTACTGATATACAGAATGGGATGTTCCTTCCCATCCATATCCTGACTCAGGACTGCACCTATGACTACCTCTGATACATCTATCTAAAACAGAAACTGTTTCTCAAAGTCTGGACTTCTTAAAATGGGCTAAACGTAATGCAGCCTTGATGGTTCAAAAGGCCTCATCACACTCTGGGGACCATGTCACATTATTTGCATACTGTTTTTTCTTGATTTCAGTGAGAAGAGTATCTAATTGTGCAAAGCTGGGAACAAATCTCTGGTAGTAACCAGCCAGACCTAAAAATGACCTGACATGTTTCTTTGTTTTAGGGACAAGACTGTTAGCTACAGTTTTTATCTTGGAAATCTCTGGCTTTACTTCTCCATTTCCCAAAATATAACCCAAATATCTGGTTTCCTGCATACTTAACATGCACTTGGTAGGGTTAATGGTCAGACCTGCATTTTTGATGATTTGGATAACTGCTCACAGGTGTTTCAGGTGGCTTTTCCAGTCTGGACTCTACATTATGTCACCATCCAGGAAAGCAGCATAATAACCAGTGTGAAGGGCTAGAATTATATCAATGTACAGCTGGAATGTAGCAGGTGCACCATGCAAACCAAACGGCAAGGTGGTGAACTGACAGAATCCAATAGGAGTGGAAATGCAGTTTTGTGTCTGGATTCTTTAGCTAGAGGAATTTACCTGTAACCCTTAGTAAGATCGAGGTCACTAATGTACTTGGCAGTTCCAAATCTGCCCACCAAATCACCTATCCTGGGCATAGGATAGCTGTCAAATACGGACACTTGATTAAGTTTCCTAAAATAAAGGCAGACTCTTACACCCCCTTCTTTTTTATTTAAAATCACCATTGGTGATGAATAAGCACTTCTTGACTCTTCTATGATATCCAACTCTTTCTTTTTTTGTATTTCCTCAACTACGTCTGCTCTTAACAACTTTGGTAATCTGTACGTCTTTTGTCCGACAGAGTGAGCATTCCCTGTCACTGTTACATGCTCGACCCCTTTTACTCAGTCTGGCACTGTGGTAAAGTACTTTGAAATGTCTTTAACAAGTTACACATTTTTGTGTTTTGTTCTGTGGTTAAGGAAACATTCACCTGTACAGCATCAGAAGTTACAGTTCATTCTAGTCAGTGATAAGCTATATCAGTATCTTCTTTAGCAATTTCTGGTAATACCAACCAAGCAACCTTTGGAGTCTTTTCAACCCATTTTTTCTGGAGGTTAGCATGCAATATCTTGGTAGAATTTTTTTCCTCTCCGGGGTCTCAGTCTCATAGTTAATTGTACCAGTACATCTAACCACTTTATAAGGCCCTTGCCCCTTAATTAACAGTTTTTTTTGTAGTGGGTAACAGTAACAAGACCTTTTCAATTAGCTCAAAAACCTTCTTTTACCCCATGGTCATAATACATCTTCTGCTGTTTTTTGGGCTTTTTCCTGATTATTGTGGTCAATTTTCAACATATTTTGCCAGTCTCTTTCTCAGTGCACACTTATAAGATTTAACAGATTCTTTCTGTGTGGGGTTATCTTACCATGTTTCTTTTATTTATTTATTTATTGAAATGTTTCACCAGGAAGGCACACTGAGCAACGTAGATGGGGGAAGAAAAGGTGGCAAGCCTAGGCACTATAGGACCCCTTCAGGATGCTGAGAACCCTGCAAGGGGAGTGAGAAGGCTATGGAAAAAGGGGGGGAGAGTTGGGGAAGGAGAAAGGTATGAGAACTAGCACCTAGGAGGGGCTAGGGTCAGTAGAGTCGATAGAGGCATTCGGTAAATTCCAAAGGGGGATGAACTGTAAGGAGCAAGACAAAGGTGGATCATAACAGGAACAGTTAAGTACAAGATAGTTGGAGATGGCAGTGTTGGTGGAATAGAGGTAGGAGGAGTGTTGAATTTGGGGAGGTAGAGAGTTCCATATTTTAGGGAAATGGTGAGAGTACCCAGACTGGCCTGAGAGGGTGGAGCAGCGGGGGACAGTTAGTGAGTGAGTGTCAGTAGATCTGAGGGAGTGGGAAGGAGGAGGGGTATTATAAATGAGGGGGAGAGGTAGGAAGGGAGTTCACCCAGCTAGTGTTCAGCGGTAAATTTAGCGCAGTGTGAGAGGCATCTATTTGCAAGGGAGGGGGCAGGAAAGGGCTCGATATAGGTCACAGTGGTGGGTGCGAGAGGGAGCATCAAGGGCAAAGTGGCAGAAGGAGTTGAAGAGAGTGCCCAATCTGATCAGGGAGGACTTAGGAGCAGCACCATAAACTACGTCACAGTAGTTAAAAATGGGGAGGATCATCTTCTGGACAAGTTCATGCCTAGCCACAGGAGGGATGCAACTGTGGTTCTTGAACAAGGCACCGAGCTTGGGGCGCAGTTTTTTCTGGAAGGTGTCAATGTGTCCAGAGAACTTGAGGTGTTGGTCTAACCAAACCCCAAGGTATCTGAAGGACGAGGTGTCCTCAAGTAAAGTCCCATCAAGAGTGCGGAAAGTGGGCAGGAAGAGAAGCCTAGAGAGTTTCTGCCTTGTGCCAAAGATCATGAAGACTGTCTTCTTGGCATTGAGGAATAATTGATGATCTGCAAACCAGAGCTGGACCTTGTTGAAGTCGTGCTGCAAGTTGGATGTAACCTCAGCTGGGCATGGGCCAGATGCACACAGGACAATATCATCAGCGTACATGTGTATAGCAGAGGAGAGGGAGCACAGCAGACAGATAGCAGGTTGTTAAGGAAGATGGAGAATAGAAGGGGACCAAGCACGGAGCTCTGAGGGATGCCAGTGTAGATCGAAAGGGGTGGTGAGATGGCATCTACGATCTTAACTGATTGAGTTTTACCAGTAAGGTAGGCCTTAAACCAGTTAGTGGCAGAATGGGTTAGACCAGCAGACTAGAGCGGGGCAACCCGGGCCTTTAAAGCTCCCCTGGCCAAAACTGACTGATCTCCAACTGACGCCACTGATGACATCAACCAGGCCCTACAATTCTTTGTAGACATCTTCAATGGCATTTGCAATACCTCTGCACCACTGAGAAAGAGAAGGATAAGGGCAGCCTCCAATGGCTGGGTCTCCCATGACCTACTGAACTGTATGAGGAAGCGGGACTCCTGCCACTGACCTGCACATCATGGCAGAATCCTTTAACCTGTCGTTCTCTGATCTTAGTGCTGTCCTACCACCAGATTATTTAAACAGCCCAGAACCTCCCCCTCCATGAGACCAACACAACCCCTCCCATCCAAAATTCTATTTTAAACAGGTCATAATTAGTGAAGTCTGAACCTGCGTACATAAGGTGCTCGGGAAAACAATGCTAGGTAATGATGGTTTAGACATGAAGCTTGTGGAGGTAGCACTCGAAGAGCTACTGAGACCAATTACCAGGCTCTTTAATAAATCCCTTGCCCAGATGTCGTTCCCACTGTCAATCACCGCATCCTTCTTACTGACCTACTAAACCTGGGGCTCTCACCCGAAGTGGTTCACTGGTTCCAAGACTACTTATCCCACAGAAAACAAAGTGTCAAAATTGGGACAGCCATATCTCCCTCAAGGGAAATTACACTAGGGGGTTCCCCAAGGGTCAATGTTGAGGCCACTCCTGTTTAGTCTACTTATAAATAGACTCCCTGAAGCTTGTGAGAGCAAGATCATACTGTGTGTGGATGATGCCATCGTTCTGTGCAGCAGCAAGCAGAGCTCGTTAAATGGGCTGAAGGATTGGTTCTGTAAAAAAAGCTGCTCCTCAATCACAAAAAGACAAAGGTGATGATCATCTCTAGCTCCCAGCACAAGAAACCCTCCCTGTCCTTACTATCACCAACAGCATGGCTGCCCCGCTGCAGCCGGTACACTGTTTCAAGTACCTAGAGAATATTATCGATGACACCCTCTCCTTCATGCAGCACATCGACTACGTGGTAAAAGCAGTAAATGCAAAGCTTGGTGTGTTCTATAGGCACAGGCAATACCTCACACCATTAGCCCTTCATCTGTCGGTCTCCTCCTCAGTCCTGTCAGTCATCGACTACGGACTTGTGGTGTATGAGGCAGCCTCCAACACTGCACTTGCATGCGTTGCAACAGCCCTTAACAAGGTGTGTAGGCTAACACTTGGGGCAGACAACCTTAAGCAAACATGCTTCCTCTTTGAGCAGACCAATTGGCTTAAACTACTCAACAGAATAAAATACGAAACCTGCCTGTTGGGCAAGAAATCACTACTAGGCAAAGCGGCTCCATTCCTCAGCAGCTTGCTACCTGCCTGTAGATCTGGGTACCAGACCAGAGGCCACTCACTGGGCACCCTAGCGATCCCCTTCAGAAAAATGACACTCAGAGAGTGGTCGTTTGCGTACTATGCTCCCCTGTGGCTTAACGAGATCCAGCTCACCTACTGACAAACTCGAGCCTACCTGCCTTTGAGGCCAAGCTTAAACAGTACTGCTCTGGAAGCATGGCCTGTTGCTGTAGGCAGTAATTGCATTCCCAGCCCTGCAAGTCTTAAGACACAATCACCTGGCTAACCGACATGGATCAAGTCACTCCCCACACCCTTTTTAACAAAGCCCTCACAGGGCCGCTGCCCACATCCCGGATCCCTCACCCCAACTCTCTCTATATCAATTCCACTGCGTAGATGGATCTAGCTCCCTGGCTCCTGAAGATTATACCTTTGTGCCTAGCCTTTGGCTGTTGTAAATTATACCTGTGTACCTGACAATGTTTGGCCTTGTCATGATTCTTTGCACTTACCAGATAGCTTATGTCTCTGTTAGTAATGTTTCACCCTTGTAATTTGCTTACACTGGGGCTCCACCCTCCTTTGTTTTCTTGTTCTCAGTTGTTCACACTTTGTTGTACCTGATGTGGAACCTTTATATAAGAACTTTTGCTCAAAGGTAATGTCGAAAGAAAGAAAGAAAGAAAGAAAGATGGATAAGCAGGAACCAAGGAGAAGGGAGTTGGAAACTGTGTCAAAAGCCTTGGCAAGGTTGACAAATATGGCTGAGGAGATTTGGCCATTGTCCATCCCAGAGAGGATGGAGTCAGTGAGCCGAAGTAGGGAGGTGGTGGTAGAGTGTTTTTTCCTGAAACCAGATTGGAACGGGGTGAAGAAAGAGGTATCAGATAGTAAGGAGGTGAGTTGAGAGAGGACTAGATGTTCTTGTAGTTTGGCTAGGGTAGGGAGTAGCGAGATGGGGCGATAGTTGCCAGGGGATGAGGGGTCTCCACCTTTAGGTAGGGGGAGGACCACTGTTTGCTTCCATGTGGTAGGGACATCTGAGGTTGAGAAGGAGAGATTTAAGATTAAGGAGGGGGGTAGGCAATGGCTGGGGCTGAGAGAGAGAGAGAGAGAGAGAGGGGAGTCTAGGGTCAAAGTCATCTGGGGAATATCCATTTGAGGGGTTGATGGTGAGAAGGGCATTTAGAGTATTGGTGGGGGAGACTGAAGAGAATAAGAAGGAGGGGTGTGGGGAAATGGGAAGTGGAGCATTTTTTGGGGGAGAGGATAGAGGGGCAGCTGTAACATTTGATGGAGGAGGGGTAATTAGGGAGGGACTTCAGCAGTTCAGTTGCACAGGAGGTATAATAGGAGTTAAATTCCGCAGCTACGGCATGGGAGTCGGCTACAAGATTGCCATTTACCTTTAACACTGGGGAAGGGGGGCAGGACTGAGGGTAAAGAGGGTATGAACCACCTTCCAAAACTTGAAAGGAGAATTTATGTTAGTGAGGAAAACATTTTTGAAGTAATCAGACCTGGCTAACCTTGTTGCCCTGGTACAGGCGTTTCAGAGCTTACGGTAGTCTGTGAGGTTGCTAGGAAGCTGGGTGGATTTGTGGCACTTCCAGGCACAACCTCTGGCCCTAAGACAGGCTAAGAGTTCTGGAGTAATCCACGGTAGGTGGTTACCCCTAACTCTGGTTTGTTTGAGAGGGGCAAAGGCATTCCAATTTGCAAGGAATTTTTTTTTTTTTTAACTCAAGCAACTTTTATTGTTATTAAAAGCATCCAATATCTCGGATGTTAGACAAGTAATCATTGTACAATTCACATATCTTTGTCAGTTACATACAAAACCAACTTGCATACATAGAAATAAAAACATTTGATCTTCTACAGTCTCTTTTGCTTTCTAAATGGGATTCAAGAGAAAAGAAAAATATGTCCTACTGCACCAAGTCTAGGACTTCATGGGATGGAAACAGTCTTGTGCAGTAATATCCATGTCCCTTAAGTCTGGTCCGTGATTAACATAAATGAAAAGGAAAACATAAAAGTTGGTTACCATTTTACAATTCGGGCCAGCCAAACTAGGTAGCTGGGCCCATTAACATCTTAACTCAAAAAAAGTCTATAAACATCTTCATTCATAAAACTTATATAACTACTTGGCACACTTTCTTCCCCCTTTTTCCCCTATCCTATCCATTATCCAAGTGTAACAATATAACTTATCCAGCTTCAAGCTTGTTCCAATAACATACTGATATGTATTGTCCCTCCTCCTCATCCTCCTTGATGGGGCCCACTTCCCTCTCCTTCACCGACTATTCCCGTCCCATTTCCTCTCTCCAGGATTCTCTCCACATTTGCCATGGGCGTCAGATTTCCAGGAATTTTTCCTTATCTAGGTGAACCGTATATGTAATATCCTCCAACCTTTCTAGGTCTTCTACCCTGGCAACCCACTGTACCAATGTGGGAGATTCAGATTTTAACCAAATGGCTGTGATGCATTTCAAGGCTACAACCCTTAAGGTTTGTCCCAACTCTACCAATTTTCTTTTTTGGAAGATAAATTTGGAAGGCCCAAAACCACATCCTGAAAGGTGAAAGGGAAGGGGAAACCCAATATTTGCTCTATGACCCCATGTATCTGCCTCCAAAACTGGGTCAACATGATATGAATATGTGATGGTGTGTTGCTCTGGCTGTGCCACAGAGGCGTCAACATGCTTGGGAGGCCTGGGTATAAAATGCTTAGTGATTGTGGGTGTTCTAAAGAAACGGGTTATAATTTTCCAGTTAAATTCCCTCCAGACTGAAGAGGACGTAACCTGCCACCCCCGCTTAAATCTACAGGCCCAACCTTCCTGCGGTATCCTATCTCCACGTTCGTCCTCCCATCTTTTTCTAATTTCCTCTAAAATGGTTGGACTTGGGGGGGGGGGGAGCAGCACCCTGTATAGCATCGATATATAGTTCAATTTATCCCTAATCCTAACAGAGTCCTACCAGTATTCCTCCAGAGGTCTCTTGTCTCTGTGAACCATCTGGAGATTATCCTTCATATTGATGAAATGTCTAACTTGTAAGTAAAAAAGTCTTCTCTGTGGAGGGAAAATATTTCTTGGAGACTGGCAAAGGTGAGGCAACCGGTCCTATCCAGAAATTGGGTAAACCTGGTAAGGGCTTTACCCTGCCAATACTGATACCCTAAGTCTGTTTTTGCAGGAATAAACTTTTCTTCACGTCTGATAAGTGAGAGCGGGCCTATGGAATTCGGGGTGTGTGTCAGCCTACGTAATCTACATAAAATTCTAATAGAATGTTTCACCCACGGGTTAGAAGTTAGGGACCAAGTGTGGGGACTAATGACACTCGTGGGTAAGGCCCACAGCTTCTTGCCCCTTAGTGCTTCCTCCTCTAATGGGTACCACCCTGACTCCCTCCTTTGTTTGGCCCACAAACACAATTGAGCTCCCTGTACTGCTAAGTAATAATAATAATATAATTGAGGGAGACCTAGGCCCTCGCTTCTCTACAGCTCCTCAAAATTTGTTGTGATATTCTGGGGCATTTCCTGTCCCATACGAATTTCAATAATGACTTATTTAATTGGTTCCAGAAATGCAGAGGGATATTAATGGGAAGGGTTTGAAACAAAAATAAAAATTGCGGGAGTACATTCATTTTGATCGTATGGATTCTGCCATATAATGTAAGGGGTAATAGTTTCCCAACGTGCCATTTCCGCTTTTAGGTTACTAAACAATTTATCATAGTTGTTATGAAAAAGTCTGGAGATATCAGCTGATACCTGTACTCCAAAGTATCTAAAAGTATTCTTTTTGGCCCATGTGAAGGGGAAATCTTCCTTAAACTTTTTTGAAGGTGTACCACTTAGTACCAAAGCCTCTGATTTAGCAACATTTATTTTGTACCCAGCCAGGGTACCAAACTCTCGGAGGGTTTCCAGCCAATGAGGTAGAGAGTGCTGGGGGTCCCTCAGAAAGAACGAGTCATCTGCATAAAGGGCAACCTTCTGCTCCATTCCCTCCACCTCAACTCCTTTGATGTTCGGGTTGTTACGTATCCAGATGGCCAAAGGCTCCAGTATGAGCGTAAAAATAAAAGGTGAGAGGGGGCAACCTTGTCTGGTGCCCCTTTTTAAGGGTATGCGATCTAACAGGTACCCATTCACTTTAACCCTAGCCTCTGGTTTTTGGTAAAGGGCAGAAATAGCTGAGGTAAAGTTCTCCCCCAATCCAAATTTGGACAGGGTGGAGGACATAAATGTCCAATCCACCCTGTCAAAAGCCTTCTCTGCGTCCATACTGATAGTTAATTGGAATGAGGAGGAGTGGCGTTGAGCATAAATAATGTTGAGCAGCTGGTGTATATTGTCCTTCAGGAACCGTCCCGCAATGAAACCTGTTTGGTTATGATGTACTAACCTACCTATACACAATTGCAGCCCATCTGCCAGGATACCGGTAAAAATCTTCATATCTACAGGAAGAAGGGAAATGGGATGATAGGAACTATAAAGTTTGACATCTTTGTCCGGTTTGGGTATTACTGAGATCTGTGCTAGGTTCCACGAAGGTGGGACCTGTTCTTGGTTTATGAGAATTTCATTATAAGTTGCTAACAAGAGGTCTACCACAAGCGGGTGGAATTCTTTGAAAAATTCAGCTGAGAAGCCGTGTAGGCCAGGGGACTTGCCGTTTTTAAGATGTTTAATCTTAGCCAATACCACGCTTTTGGTAATTGGTGAATTTAAAGCCAATTTGGCTTCATCATCCAATGTGGGGATCGTGAGTGAGTCTAGAAATTGCTGTATTTTAGTCTGGTGGTCTCGAGGGGCAGTCATGTCATAGAGTTCTTCACAGAACCTTGCAAACTTCTTCACTATTTCTGTAGGGGAAGTGACCGGGGGCGCGCCCTCCCTACCGTATCTTCCCCCGCTCTGCATACTTTCTTCCATGGGGTGTGTGCAGTAGTCTCCCCTCTATTCCCATTCTCATAGAATTTTTGTCTGGCAAACCTTAACTGGCCTTCAACTTGGTTGTCCAACAGCTGATTCAATTCCTTTCTTGCTTGATCCAGTTCCCTCTTTGTCCGTTCATCTGGCATGTCATGATGGTGTTTTTCTAATTCAGCTATTGTGCGCTCTAACTGCACTCTCTTGTGTACTCTCTCTCTCTCTCTTAATTCTGGCTGAATATTTGATAATTTTACCCCTCAGGCAGCATTTCAAGGCGTCCCACCTAATGCTTTCTCTCGTATCCCCCCTGGGATTATCCTGCTCGTACCTTGGATCACATTGATTACCATTTCCTTAAAGTCTTCCCTAGTGAGGTGGCTGGTGTTTAGTCTCCAGCAGGACTCTGGAGGGGTCACTATAGTGGAGAGACCAAGTGTGACTGGGCATGATCTGAGAGGGCAATGTATCCTATCTCATATTTACAAACCATCTAATCCAATTGGTTGATACTAAAAAATAGTCAGTTCTAGAATACCCCTTATGACGAGGGGAATAATAGGTGAAATCCCTACCTCTTGGGTACATAAATCGCCAACTCTCTATCAAGCCCGGCTCCTGGTTTAATCTTGTGATAAGTTTACCTGTTCGTGTGGTCCGCCCCCCCACACACACAATTTCTCCCTGAGCGGTCCTCCCCTGAATATATCACCTCATTAAAATCTCCTCCTATTATAATAAGACTTTGTGCATCTGTGACACTCTCTTTGATTACTTTCTAAGGTTTCTTCATTTGGGACATACAGATTCACTAGGGTATAACTCTGCCTCCTATAGGTACCATGCAGTCATATGACTCTACCCTCTGAGTCTGTTCTTATTTTGAGAACCTATAATGGGGCATCCCGTCGAACCAGGATAGCAACTCCCCTATGATGTGGAGCCGCCTCATAGTGTGACGAGAATACTTGTCCCGCCCACGACCTTTTCAACTTGAGATGCTCTTGGGCTGTTATGCAAGGAATATTTCTTTGAAGTAGACTACAGCCTTAGCAACTGAGAGGGAGGAGACTAAGGGACACCAGTCAGAGAGATAGGTTGTGCAGGAGAGGTTCAAGGTCTAGGGATCTGAAGGAGCGAAGTTGCATGGTTTTATGCAGAGATTCTGGTCTGTGGATTTTCCTGAAAATGAATATTGGGTTGTGGTTGCTGAAAGCATTTGGGAGGATGCCAGAGCTAATTACTCTTTGGGGGTGGGTGGTAAGAGCCCAGTCGATCAGGGAGTGATTTTGTATCTTATGGTTAGGGTGGGTGGGTTTCAAGATCAATTGCAAGAGGTTCAGGGCTCCAAGATCATTACATATTTTGGCTGTCTTGGGAGACAGCCAGTTTAAGTTCAGGTCACCTAAGATGTATAGTTCACCAGAGCGAGAAAGGGCTGCGATGGAGGTTATGAGGTCGAGAGCAATAGAGGGCTGGACATTTGGGCAACAGTAAATGCTGGCTATAAAAATGGGGAGGGTGAAGGGCAGAGTTAAATGAATAGCCAGTGCGTTGTGGGACGCTGGGCTAGTGGATGAATAAATAACAGAATATTGGAGGGAGGTAAGAACATACATGGCGATGCCACCACCTCTACTTGCTCAGTCTTGCCTCAGGAGGGAGTAGCCAGGAATGGAGACCGAGAGATCTGGGATCATGCTCTTTAGCCAAGTTTCCATGATGATCAGTATGTCAGGTTTTAGAGTGGCCACCATGGTTTGTAGAAGGTCGATTTTTTGCAACAAACTATGTATATTTAGATGAAGGATCTTGAAACCCTTCGGGAGGACAGAGGGAGTAACAGAAGGGGCTGTGATAGATAATGGAGCATTCAGGGCATGAGACGCAGACCGACTAGAGTTGGGGTGGATATTTCCGCAGGAGAGCAAGAGCAGAGCTAAGATGAGGAAGTGAAGCTTGGGGCATTTAGAGTTAGATGTCGAGGAACCAGTGAAACTGGCAGGGTAGTGCACAAGAGAGTAGGGGGGGCAGGAGATGAACAGCAGCAAAGAAGGATGGGACAGTTAGTAATGAAGCATGAGGGATAGAGGGAGAATAAGACTATAGTTCAAAGGGTGGGGAAGGAGTGATAGTGAGGATGTAAGTAGGGGATTGGAGATAGGAGGGTGTAGAAGGTGAGTTATTCGGCATTTACGAGTAGAGACCAATCAGAGGGGTTAGGGCAAGTACTAGGAGTAGAGAAAGGGGGAGAGAGGAGAGGAGTTTCATGTTGCAAGGCATGATATGTGTAACAATATCATCTCTATAAAAGAGCAGCAATTCTGCAAGTAGGGGTAAGAAAAAAGGAAAAAGATGGGAAGAGCAAGGCAAGAGGTGCTAGGTCTAATTGTCTTTATTTAACAGATGCTTAAAGAGAGCAAAAGAGAGGTATTTATATGAACAACAGGCAGGGATCACTTTAGATAAAGATTGTGTCCCTCTAGCATCAGTACAGTATAACTTGCTAATGGGAAAATAGACACTTAGCACCAGAGACAGAAAATGGCAGCAAAGTAGGTAGATAAGGTGAGGCCAGGAGGAACTGAGATTTTCCTGGCAGACTTTAGTATGAATGGGCTGTAAACACTCTAACAATAATTAGTAATTTAGTTCTAAATGACTTGGCAGACCATAGCTTTAAACGGGCTGCAATCACTCTAAAACAAACTCTAAATTCGATCTGCAACAGTTGCTAAAATTACTGATTGAGCCAAGAATTCAAGACATTAAATATTTTGTACTATAACATTTGCTAACTGAACTACTGGGCTGAGAATGCAAATTCAAAAAAAAAAAAAGAAATAGAGGCAGTAGTTGCAGCTGAAAGCAGTGCTAGATAGAAGGAGAGAAGTCAGTCCAATCAGTCAGCAGAGACAAGGTTTTAGTGTCCAATGAAGGGCCATCTTCTGCCAGAGTGCACCAATCAATTGTGCAGCTTAGGATCCGAGCACCCAGCTGAAGCAGTTACCTGGACAGAGTTCGGGACAGGCAGGAAGAGATGGTGATTGTGGCCAGCCGGTAGGGATGCTGAAGCCACAGCTGCATCAGTGATGCCCGCTCAGGGCAGTCCTGGACAGAGTTTGGGGCAGGTGGCCAGAGATGGTGACTGTGACAGGCCAGCAGGAATGCCGGAGACACAGCCGTAGCAGCGACGCCTGCTCAGGGAAGTCCTGGACAGAGTTCGGGGCAGACGGGCAGAGATGGTGACTGTGGCCAGCCGGTAGGAACACCGGAGCCACAGCTGTAGCAGCGATGCCCACTCAGGGCAGTCCTGGACAGAGTTCGGGGCAGGCAGGCAGAGATGGTGTCTGTGGCTAGCCGATAGGAACGCTGGAGCCACAGCCGTAGCAGCGATGTCTGCTCAGGGCAGGTCTGGAAGAGATACATCTAGTATCCCTGTAGGCTGTCTACCATACAACACATTAAAGGGTGAAAAATCTGTTGATGCTTGTGGTACTTTTCAGTACGCAAAAAGCAGGTAATGTAAGTATTGGTTCCAATCTTTCCCTTTACCTTTAACAAACCTTTTTTAACATGCATTTTAGGGTTTGATTAAAATGCTCAACAAGAATGTCTGTCTGAAGGTGATAAGGGGAGGTTCTTATGGTAGTGATACCTAGTAGTTGGTACAGCTCCTTAAGCAATGCAGCACCAAAACTACTACCTGATCAGTAATAATCTCTTTATGTATGCTCACTCTGCTAAAAATTTTGGCATGCTCTGCTGCCACTGTTGGGGCTGTGACCGTATGCATTGGAGTGGCCTCTGGGTATCAAGTAGCATAGTCACATACTTAGAAAATTAATTGATTATCATTTTTACTTTTGTCTAAGGGGTCAACTACATCCATTGCAATTCTCTGAAAAGGCACATTTATCAAGGGTAGGGGTACCAGGGGTCCCTGTCTTTTTTAGTCACCAGGGAAACTTTCTGACATTCAGCACATGAACTGCAATAAGTAGTAACATCCTCATGAATCCCAAGCCAGTAAAATCAATAACAAGAATTGGGCAAGGGTGAGATCCCTTCCTGAGTGACCAGCAATAAGACTAGCAGGTACTATCTGTAACAACTCAGTTCTATACTTCTTTGGTATGACCAGCTGTTCTGCCTGTTCCTGCATCTGAAGATTAACCCAAACCATGTACAGAAGCCCATTATATTTTTTAAACATTGGTTCACCCTGATTTTGTTTCACCCTCAGCTGCTTAAAATAACCTTGGAGAGAAACATTGTTAGTTTGCTCTGAAACAAAATTGCAATCAGTTATCAGTTTAGGTTCAGCATTTTCATGTACCAACCCTTTCTGTCTATCAGTGTTTTGTTGCCACTGTTTTTTCAGGCATCTTCTTTCCTTCCTGGATTTCCAGATCTTGGAATTGGACTCAAACAAGTCCGAATCAAAGTCACAAAAAGGGAGAGTCCCCAACATCTGAAATTTCCTTTGCCCATGCTCTTGCTATCACAAATTCTGAAACAGCAGGGTTTACTCCCTCTGTGATTAAACTTTGCAAATCCTAGAAAGTCATTTCCAATAATCACAGGTACAGTACAGGTAACTGCACCTTCATTTAGTGCAAAACTCCATTAATGTTCAGAGTCACTAGAGTTGTGGGATAGTATTAAGTGTCCCCCATGGATGCAGATGAGCCCAGCACCTGGTCTTTTTTGCACAGTCCTTTCTCAGAACAACACACACCAGGGTTTGTCTGCTTCCCAAATCTATAAGTCCTTTCACAGTCTTACTTCCCACATTGGCATCTGTTAAATACTTGCCCCAATTTGCTAAAGCTAAATTTGCTCCAGTGTTACCCTTCTTATTTTTATGGCAGTTTCTTGTAATGTGGCCTGGCTTATTATAGTCATAGCAAATAAAACCTTTGGGTGCAGATTTGTTCCCCCATCAGAGTTCTTATCTGATCTGGAGTTAGAGCAGTAGGGTTACCACCTGTTCCAATTTTCACAGGACAGTCCTGATTTGGGCAGTAGTGTCCTGTGAAAAAACATGAAAAATACTACATGTCCTGCCTGACATTGTAATATAAAAAAATATTTTCTGACTTTCCTTTAAATGTTGCAAAAAAACTATATTATCTTAACTAAAGTACCTTAAAATGATAAGAAACACTAGAAACAATTAAAAAACTACAACACTTAGTCTTAATTCTGATTATTTAGAGAAAACAAGTCTGTTGCATTGGTCGAGGTTGCATATTATCCGGCGAAAAATCATGTTTCAGTAAGAGATGTCCCACTTTGGGCTTCTTAAAAGGTGGTAACCCTATAGACCAGGAAAAAGAGGATCTTACTATTTCTTGGCTATTACTTCACTGCTGCGGTGCCTGTCCAGCCATCTGATAGTCCTTAGTCAAAGAAACGGCCTCTTCCCCACTTTCTGGTCAGTATTCTTTTACCCAAAGCTGCACGTCTATAGGAAGGATGTTCATGAATTACTCCACTGCAAATATATCAATAATCTGTGGATCTGTTTTGCCCTCTGGTTGAAGCCATTTAATAAGGAATTCCTTGAGTCGGGTGCAGGCTTCTCAAGGATTGCCGAATGAATTTTTATTTATTTATTTACGAGATTAACCAGGCAGGCATACTGAGCGGGGGACCACTCGTTTTCCAGATGCGACCTGGGGAAGTTACAGGGGGTACATCAGGACATGTATTTACAAGGTTTTAGCATAAACATTTAGATACACATGTATACACAATATTTAACATAGGTGCAGAGTATATACAAGGCAGAGAACATTTAGGTACACAGGCAGTGTGAAAAAACCCATAACAGACCCACGGTAGTGAAGCAATTCAGCAATACTTAAAACATTTCCGACCCTATGATGCAGTGGTGAGAATAAGCGGTGCATCACAAAGCAGGGGCACATGGGGCTTATAGCTCATGAATGCTGGTAGCAGTTGCATGAGTCAGAGAAATGTGCGTGCAGAAGCGGGTTTAGGAGTCTTGGGTTAGAGGTGAGCCTAATGTCTGCAGGTAAATCATTCCAAAGTTTGGGCAAGCGATATTTGAAGGCTGATTGTCCCTTGGATGTATGCATGAATGGGACTTGGAGGAGCCTGGAATTGGAGCTTCTGAGTGAGTAGGCCGGGGACAGTTGGGCCGA
This sequence comes from Neoceratodus forsteri, assembly GCA_016271365.2. NCBI lineage: Eukaryota > Metazoa > Chordata > Ceratodontiformes > Ceratodontidae > Neoceratodus > Neoceratodus forsteri. The sequence continues at coordinate 1,631,892,821 of CM057453.1, forward strand.
TAATGCGGGCTAAGGTAAGGAGGATTCAGACCAGCATTTTGCTATGACTCTGAAGCAGTGGATCAGTCTGCAGGACGCAAGCGAGTGTAGGGCTAGGGAGCTGTATAGGTCACAGTGACGGGTCATTGGGGGGCAGTCCATGATGAAGCGACAGAAGGAATGAAAGAGGGTGTCCAGACTGGCCAGGATGGATGAGGGTGCAGCGCCATAGACCACGTTGCCCTAGTCAAGTATTGGGAGAATCATTTTATGCACTAATTCCCTTCAGACCATGATGGGCATGCACCCTTTGTTGCGATATAGTGCACCCAGTTTGGAGTGTAGTTTTTTGTGTAGCAATTCGATGTGAGCGGAAAAATCAAGGTGTTGGTCAAGCCAGACTCCCAGGTATCTAAATGAGGTGCAAGACTCCAGGGGGAACCCGTCCAGGGTACGGAAGGTGGGAGGAGCAGCCAGGCGGGAGAGTCGAGGTTGCGTGCTGAAGGTTAGGGAGACGGTTTTCTTTGCATTTAGTATTAGTTGGTTGGACCTGAACCATTGCTGTATGGTATCGAAGTCCTGTTGGAGAGCAGCGGACATAACACCAGTAGAGGGCCCAGAGGCGTACAGTACGGTATCGTCCACGTACATTTGTATGGCTGTTTGTGTAGGCCAGCGGGAGGTCATTTAGGAATATAGAAAATAATAGCAGGCCCAGGACTGAGCCTTGGGGGAACCCCAGGGTGACTGGGAGGGGGAGAAGATATTTGGGAGCCAATTTTCACCGATTGGAGTCTGCCAGTCAGGTAGGCCTGAAACCAGCTGGTGGTAAGGCTGGAGAGGCCTGCATCATTTAGTTTTGCTAGTAGCTTGGGGTGGGAGACGGTGTCGAAAGCCTTGGCCAGGTCTATGAAAATAGCCGAGGTGATGTGCCCCTTGTCCATTCCTGAGGAGATGTCATTTGAGAGTCTTAGGAGGGCGGAGATAGTGGAATGAGATTTACGGAACCCTGACTGATAAGGGGTGAAGAAAGATGTAGAGTCAAGGTATTGGGTGAGTTGGGCAAGAGCAAGGTGTTCCTGAAGTTTGGCCAGTATTGGGAGCAAGGAGATGGGGCGGTAATTTCCAGGCTCAGAGGGATCGCCAGTTTCACCACCCTTTGGGAGGGGGATAACAACCGCCTGCTTCCAAGCGGCTGGGATTTTAGCCAGGGAGAAAGAGAGGTTAAGGAGGTCGGCTAGTGGGGCGGCAATGGCGGGTTTTGATAAGTGGAGTAGTTTAGCGTCCAGGCCTAAGGGGCATTTACCTTTGTTGGGGTTGAGAGCCCATAGTGCTTGTAGTACTTCGGCGGGGGTGACTGGATGAAAGGAGAAAGTACTGGCAAGGGGGGAGTTCAGGGATTTCAATGATGGTCCATCTTGTAAATGAGCTATGCTCAATGATGTTCGCCTGATTAAATAAAGATTTTGATCGATTGAATGATGAGCTAGGTGTGGGTGGGGTGAGCTGGTGGTTGGGTAGGAGAGACATGGCACAGCTGGTAAAGAAGGTATTGAAGGCGGTGGCAACTTCGCTAGGGTCCGAGATGATGTTGTCATGGATGGATAGGGTTGGGGTTGGTGGCTGGACTGGTGGAGGGAGTAGGGATTTGATGGTTTTCCAAAAGTTTGAAGGGTGGCTAAGGTTGGAGGAAAGAGCTGACTTGAAGTAGTTCTTTTTGGCCTGCCGTATAGATTTGGTGCAGGAGTTGTGGAGGGTACGGTATCTCTGTAGAGATACTTGGGTGCTGGATAGCTTATATTTTTTCCAGGCCTGGTCCCTGGACCGGCATCTGCTAATGATGTCGGCGGTGACCCAGGGGAGATGGGAGCCCTTTACTCTTGTGCATCTTAGAGGGGCGTGGTAGTCCCATACAGCAAGAAAGTTATTTCTGAACATATCGAAGGCGAAGTTGATGGTGGGTGCCTTCTGTATGAAGGACCAGTCGACGTGAGCAAGGTCATTTAGGAGGGAAGGTAGACATAAGGATTTATAGGACCTCGTGAAGAGCGACCTTGGGGGGTGTTTAGCGGGTCTGTTTACCTTCCTGACCATATATACCATGTGGTGATCTCTCAGGGAGTCGGGGAGGAGGCCAGCTTTAATAATCCTGTGGGGGTGGGATGTGAGGGCCCAGTCCAAGAGGGAGTGGTTTAGCGTTTTAGGGTTTAATCGGGTGGGTTAGTCGATTAGTTGGGAGAGGTTTACAGTGTTTACTTTGGTCCATAGCTTTGAGCAGTTGTTCGCTAGCCAGTTGAAATTGAAGTCACTGAGGATGTGGAGCTCACCAGCTGTGGCGATATACTTTAATGTGGCTAGGTGGTCTAAGATGTTGGGCAAGGGGGTAGCAGGGGCACAGTAAGTCCCCCCAACATATACTGGGGAGGAGTGAGGGAGAGCGAGCGTAACCATCAAGCCATCAAGGATTCAATTTGTGGTGCAGGACCAGGGACCTGGACTGGGGTGAACTGGAACCTGGTGGAGATGAGCATGGCAATGCCTCCTCCTTTCTTCTTGCCCAAACGGTCCTGCCTGATCAGTGAGTAGCCAGGAATGGCTACTGTTGAATCTGCATGGTGTGGTTTCAGCCATGTCTCAGATATAATGAAGATGTCTGGGTGTTGGGTTAGGGCAGTGAGTTGTAGCTCAGGTACTTTGCTCAGGATGCTGCAGATGTTGAGGTGCAGTAATCGGAGGCCCTTGGAGAGAGTTGGGGGGGGGAGTGGGAGGTGTAATACCTGGGTTTGTTTCAACATCCCCTGCCAAGAGAAGTAGCAGTGTGAGGTAGTGTATGGAAAAATCCATGCGGATCTGGACTTTTGTCTGGGGTGGGTTTCTTGTGGGGTGGGAGGGGAGGCAGAAGTAGCCAAGTTGCGTAGGACAGATAACCCAGGAAAGAAAGATGGAGGGAGGATGGAGGCACTGAGCGCCCAAGTAAGGGTGGGCATATGTGGCAGTTGGTGTTGGGTGGTAGAAGATGAGGGTGACAGGGGAGTGGGCAGAGTGTAATAGAGGTGGTGGTTCGGTTCACTCAGGGGCTGGGTTGCTGGGGGGAGAGAGGCTAGAGGAAACGCCAGGGAGAAAAGCGTGAGGAGATAGAGGAGCATTGTGCCAAATGATAGCAGCAACAAGCTGGGACTGGGAGTAGCGGCCGCTAGTGATGGGATCGTATAAGCTGCTAATGCGAAAGTGTGCTGATTGGTTTTAGCAAGTCACCTGACAACCCCTATATAGCTGACAGCCGACCAAGGGTGGTGGGGAGCTGGTGCACAGTGCCGACGGGGACAAATCACACACCGACTCCTGTGACAATGCTGGCAGCTGCGCCTGCATCACGCTTGTCTGCACCTTTGTGTGCTCCGGGTGCTTTGGCTGGTGGATCTGGTGGGAGGGCAGTCAACAGGGAGGCCCTCGTGACCCTCGAGGTGATCCTGGGGAGGGCTGCTGTCTCAGGCCCTCGCGACCCTGGCTTTCTGCTGTGAGAGAGGAGAGAGAGGAGAATTAATATTGTGCTGCCATAGGGGGCGGGGCTGCTTTTCAGGTAGGTTGTTTTACACTCTAGCCTGCTGCACCTCAAATGCTAACTATACTTTGGACCTTCTGTAAAAATCAGCTTTAGAATCCTACATTTACATTTACTGCACAGTAATTGCTAGTAAAACAGCTAGCAGACTTGTAAGGTACAGCTGCAGGTAGTGTTTAAATTAGGCTGAGAGAAGGAGACTATTTTTTAAAGCATCTAACAAAATACTTAAAGTACATGCTGCAGACTGCATTAATTATGGCTGAGAATCGTGGAACTAGGCACAGAAAAACTATCAGTAGAGCTACGACGACAACAATTGAAAATTAAAGGCAGCTTGACTGAGTTCGTTGGTAGTTTGAATTTGGCGCCCAAAATTAAATCACACACAGACTCCTGTGACAGTGCTGGCAGCTGCGGCCTGCATCACGCACGCTCCGTACCTTTGGGCCCTCGTGACCCTCGAGGTGATCCTGGGGAGGGCTGCTGTCTCAGGCCTCGCGACCCTGGCTTTCTGCTTGTGTGCTCGGGGTGCTCCTGGCTGGTGATCCGGTGGGGAGGGCAGTCAAAGGAGGCCCTCGTGACCCTCGAGGTGATCCTGGGGAGGGCTGCCATCTCAGGCCCTCGCGACCCTCGAGGTGATCCTGGGAGGGCTGCCGTCTCAGGCCCTCGCAACCCTGGCTTTCTGCCTGCATGAATGGTAATCCAGGACTGGAATCTCTGCCTCTAGGTCTCTCCTGAGATGTCATATCTTTTAAGGATTTCTCTTTTCACAAAGTCATAGTTTTCTGACACACTGTGTCCATATTGCTGTAGGCAAGTTGGGCTTTACCTGTCAGGTAAGGTACCAGCCTGATTGTCCACTGCTGTTTTGGCCACTAACAGGCTCCAGTGACCCTTTCTGAAGTTGTCAGGTAAGCTTCGATATCATCTGAGGGACACAACCTTATGAGTATAATGTGTTTTATGTTTTACGAGCAAGGCATCCAGCCATCGCTGCTCCTGTTGCTGCTTCTCTTCTCCCCTTCCCTCCCCTTCCCAGTCTCTCTTTGTTGTATAGCCCACCATTTGAAAAAGGCAGACATGCTTTCAAGTTCTGTCTCTGCCTGTTCTTTTTTCATCACAGTGCCGGCTGTGTAGTCTTAGTTTAGACTTTTGTTTCTACTTCTAGTTTGGCTGCCATCTTTCTGGTAATCACTCCTGGGCTTGTTGATGCAGGCTCTGTACCTTTCATCTATGTTTCTCTCGCATGAGGTCTAGTACCCATACACAAACCTCCTGGCTTAGAGTATGCACGGTTTAAATCCCACTTTTCACACCAACTGTAGTAGAAGCATAGGTCAGGAAGCATAGGCAGTTATAAAATTCACAAGTAGCATATTATTGTTATTATCAATAACAATAAAATAGAAAAATTAAAGTTGTACAGGATAGCTCTTCATACAGGCAATACAAACAAAAATCCTTACTCTGAGTCTCTCCCTCTCTCTCAAATCTAAAAAAAAATGCTCTCTTTTTATAAAATGTCTTCCTAGCACTTTAAACTCTGCCTCCTGTTGTTGTCAATTACCATCTCCTGTTTTTTTCACAAACTATATCAAGGCTTTATCAGTGTCTTTGCTGTGACCAGCCTGAAGGCAGTTCATCTAGCCTTAACAGGTGCAACAAAATGAAACACTCTGTCCCAGACATGGTTTCCTTTTGTCAATTCTGTTACCAAACTAGTGGAGGTCAAAATACATCTCATGGTCAACTCCCTGTGTTCCAGATTGACATCTCCTCTAATAAACCCAAATAGCTTTCTGCACTCATTTCAATATATCATTATATACATTTGCAAACCAAGGGATCCCAGATTCACAAATATGTTTTTAACCACAGATAAGCTAGGGGAGAAAGAAAGAATAGAAACTGCAAGTGAAGGAAAGGAGATAAGGGAGGAAATTGTGGTACCATCAAAGTGGCCAATTCCTAGGCGCCACAAAAATATGTAATTGCGTAATCAGACAGGCAAGAGATAGACAAGTGGCAAAACAATGGAGGACAAACTAGATCCTTGCTTTTAACTCTCTCTGCATAACAAATGGGACAGTGTCTTATCCAACCCAGTCACACACCTGCTGTGCTACCACCTGGTCTTCACCAAGTGTCAATCAAGTAGGGGGCCACAGTGTACCTTCTCCCCGAGGGCGGAGATCTGTCCCTAGGATACATGATTCTCCCTCCCCTGGCTGGCACCTGAACTACTCGAGTTTGTTCCTGAATCCAGCTCACTGGAGTAGCAAGCGGTATCACTACCACTGCGCTACTGGGCTGGCTCAGCTCTGTGGACTTTTTACCCTAATGCTGCATTTCCCTACTTTTTATGCTTTGTGCTGCAACCCATATGAACATACGAATCTGCCAACAGAAACAGGCCTCATGGTCTATCAAATTTGCTCAAGTGCGCAGCTAGCACCCCTAGATTGCAGCTACCCTAACTCACGCATTACCATAGTGTTTTTGTAATGAATATGTTACAACAAAAACAAGCAAACAGAATGATCTATCTTGGCTATAATTCCACCTTGTGGGTCTGGTGACATGAGGAACCACTTGATCTTCAATCTCGTGGTTATCATATCAGCATAACCTCTTGATGGAATTAGAGCCCAATCGCATAGTTTCATATCTGTTATTCTATTTGTATAGAACCCCACACATCCTGAGGCTGACATAGCTAGTGCTATTCCTCTTCATACCTCATCAGCTCTGGGATGATACCGACTGTGACATCAGAGACTGGACACTACAAAATCATGATAATTGGCTTAAGCAATAAGGACTGAGGCTGGGGTCATTATCTTTGAAATAATGGCCAGTTGAAATGCTGAAGGGCCCAAGATGCAGCAGAGGGTGCTTAGCATCTCAAATGATCATTACCTCCCAAAGATGGACTGAAGTCAAGGTCCTTATTACCTCATAAATCTCCTACTAAAGAAAGTATTTCCCTTTTGGCATTAAAGAAATGTTTTATAAATATAGTTTCCATATTTTAGCAACAAATTCACACCTGCTGCAAGGTGGAGAAAGCTCCATTTAGGAACAGGAATTGTACCTGCACCTGGGGAGACAAGGGCAATTTCCACCTCAACTGCAGCTAGACACTGTATGCACTTAGGCCCTTTAACACATGGGCAGTGGACTCTCTGTCCTGAGCAGTAACCCCAGAGGAAGTGTAGGCCAAACCCAACTGTGCAAATGGAACTGACAGAATAACAGATAGGAAAGTTTGCATTACAAGGCAAAAATAACATCAAGAGGTTCAGGCGACGTGAGAACCTCAGGAGTGAAGCTCCAGAAGTTTGAACATGTCAACAGAACCTCGAGATGCTACTTTGCCAAGCAATACATACTTCCCCATTTGTTATTTTTGTAATAAATGGATCTGAGCTTGCTTGCAAACCCTGTCTGTGCTCCCAGTTGCATTCAGCTTCTGTTCAGGAGCGTCTCTAACAACTCAAGTCTGCACGTGTTAAACTGCGGCACTCAGCTCAGGCACTCAAGGACCCCAGCCACATACCCTTTTTTTTAAACTATGTAACATGGATAGAAAACTCTTTTGTCGCTGTTTTTGTTTTGCAGTTGAATAGGAACCCAACTTCTAGTATGCACAAGGGTTTTCCTGAATGTTCGATCCCATAATATTATCGCTGTGACATCACAACAATAATATTATGGGATAGATAACGTCACAATGATTTTTTTCCTCAATTTTCCCTATCGGGAACAATGACCATTCATATACTTCTTCAGGTTTTGGCTAGTAAGGAACTGGACTGAATGTGGTCCAGCTGCTCTTGTAAAAATAAACCAACAGGGAGGAGTCTGCTCCAAAAATAACACGGACAATGCAGACAGCCGGAGTAAAAGGCCCACTAAACCAGAAAATGTTTTTCAAAAATATTCCATATTTATACAGAATAAAAAGATGGTATGCAAGGTCTGTGAAAATCAGCTAACTTTCTGTGATACAGAGCACTTCCTCAGGGTAACCATAATATCTAGCGACCACCTTTCTCATATATGCTGTCCAAGAGGGGAGCATCTTTCAGAAAAAGAGATGTGCAAGAACAAGGGGGCACAATTTGAAGATAGAGGGGGATGACTCAGGGGCAACGTGAGGAAGTATTTTTTCATGGAGAGGGTGGTAGATGTATGGAACGGCCTTTCTGAGGAGGTCGTGGGGTCAAAAACAGTGGAGAAATTCAAGAATGCATGGGACAGACATAAAGCAATTCTAGTGGGGGGTAGGAGGAAGTAGGCTGTTGGTTAACTAGGATCTGCAGCTTATCCAATAGGTAGGGAAATGGGCAGACTAGGTGGGCCAAGCGGTCCTTATCTGCAGTCAAAGTCTATGTTTCTATGTTTTTTCCATATACATTCTAATGTCCCAGACAGCTGTCTGTCTTTAGGAATATAACCTACTATCAGGAATATAACCTGGTCAGGCCAAGGAAATCCCAACCATCATGTAGACGGCAGCCAGTGTCTCCCCCCAAGGTGTGGGTCAATGCCTATATGAACCTCACTCACACACACACACACACCTCCCCCATTGTGGCAGGAGCAAGTTCCCTGTCCCAGCCACAGGGATCGCTGAATGGTGGTGGACCCTGATGCTAGCCCTCCCCAGCCAAGATGCACTGCAGTGCAGAAGCTACCTCGGCCTGGCCTCACCTCCAATGTGAAGTTCCCAGTCTGTTCCTGTACCCGGGCCATTGGCACAGCAGTGCAGTGCGCAGCCGCTGTGCCATAGAAGTGGCCCTTTACTTTATTTCTTATATATTTTTCAACTTTTACATCCTCTTTTTTGTCACTCTTAAAAATGTTTTTTTGTGAGTGTTGCTACTCTTGTCCAAAAGTGGTTCCAGGGACTGCACAGCTACTTTTATTGGCTTATCAGGCCTGCACAATCCCTGGAGCTACTTTTTGGCAAAGAGGAGCAGCACCGTCACAACACCAAATAACAAAGAAGAGAACAACAAAAAACAAGAAAACATAAAAGTTGAAAAGGATGTAAGTGAAAGATGGTCTTGAGATAATGTAGTTACCCTGAGGAAGTGATCTTTATCATGAAACATTGGTTGGTTTCTAAATATCTTCTATACCATCTTTTTATTCTGAATAAAAACTGAATATTGCTGCAAAAAATGTTCTGGGTTAGTGGAGCTTTTACTTCAACTGTTTGCAGTGTCTTTAGGTTTTTGACTACTGAAATAATGTTGTAACTATACATTGGGTTTCTCCTTTGATTGGGCTCATTCCTGAACCAGGGGTGCTCTCGTTATGAGCGGTAGCACTACCAGTGTGCCGAAAGTCCTGCCCCTCTCCTTTCAATTTTTTTTTTTAATAACTTTTTATTGAAGTTTTTCACTTTAAATTACATACACTGAAACCAAGAAAGTGTAATTATGAATTATTAGACTGATACCATTTCTCTGAGGAAGCAGTGATAAGTAATGATTGTACAATACACAACCTGGAGTACAACCATGAACTAAGATGTTGAAGGTAGCCTATTGGGCATGTAGGAACCTCGAAATATGGGTTCGCAGTGCTGGTAAAGCAGGTGGTTGAGGGTGGTTGAGGGATTCATCTTAATTCTAGTCCAGTTAAAGGCTTTGAAGACAATGCAAGGATATCAGAATGTATTCATCCAGTAAGCATGTTTCACCTGTCTGGTTTCAAAGCCATGGTCTTTGAGGATAGAGTTTTCTAACCATTGACTTATAAAGGACAACACATCCTAATCTTTCATTCCCTCAGGTAAGCTGACTATCCAAATGTTCACGGCCCTCACATTGTTCTTGAAGGCTTCCAGGAATGCATGAAGGTGCGCATTTTCTTGGATCATTTTCCCCATGGTCACTTGAGTTCTTTTAGAATGATGATCTGCCTCTATGGGTGTAGTGGCAGTCATATCGATCATCATATCCTAAGCAGTCAGCCAGTTGAGGACAGTTTTGATTTTTTTAACCACGTCCCACACTGCTTGCAGCACACACTCTCATGGTGACATGGGACTCGATCCGATAAGGTTGCTGGCTTCAACACTGCTTAGCGTCTGCTTGGCCTGTTGCTGATCTTTCAGGTGAGATCGTTGCTGTCCTTTGTTTCAGCCTCCTTTTGGCCCTTTCAGTCTGTCCATATTGATCTTTATATCCAGAGGTGCCATGAAAACTGGGGGGATCCAATTCTGTAGTGCAGCAACTCCATCTGTACAACTGAAAGGTCATTCGTATCTACTTATCAGTAGCGGCTCTAGCCACAAATGGTTACCAGGGCACAGCTGGGGCACAACTGATGGCAGCCAGGGCACTGATATATTGTTACTATGGGGGAAGCTCTGCACCATATGGGGCACCAACTGGGGCACAGCATTTTTTTACCGGGGCACGTGCCCTTGCGGGCCCTGGTGTAGAACCGCCACTGCTACTTATTGATGCCTTTTGTGGAGCCGGGCTGAAGTGCATCTTGCCTGCTGAGTGGCTCTCTAGCGCCCCCAAAGGATATCAAAATGGAAACACACATACTTACCAGATTACATAAAAAAACACAGCATGAAACATTTCAGGAGCTCTCAAAGAGCCTAACCCAATTCGAGGTAAGTGATTACTACGTAAGGGTTCTCCCTTGATGACAGTAATACATTTTTCCTAGCTTTATAATGTTAGTGATCATACTTCCCCAGGCTGTTGCTGATGGTAGAGTTTCACATTTCTCGTATGTTAAAATTAACCTACTTGACTAGTAGTACAGAAGTAAGGACACATTTCTTCTCTGGTATCGAGAATGCAACAAAACTAGTACAGCCCAACAGAGTTTGGGCAAAAGTGAATCTACTTATATGAGTATTTATTTGGTAACCAGGGAGGTGTACTGGCCCAAGACCCTTTTTCAGACACAACCCAGCCCTAAAGGCAGATTCTACAAATGCACATAAGGCAGAACATGATGAGCTGCATATACAAGTGGAAAAGCCATTTCATGTAATGAACAGTTACACACTGAACAATCTAAGAAGCAATTATGGGCTAACCTTTTGAAACATAAGTGCGATGATGCAAAAAGTAAGATACTGGGAAGACTGTTCCACACGTTAAGAGCAGAGTATAAGAATGCCCTGAGGCCTGTGTTGGTACAAACACGAGGTTCAGAAAGGAAATGTTGGTCAACAGACTCAAAGATCAAATGCAGTGCTTTTAAAATTTACTTTTTTCTCACCATGAGGACAACCTGCCCTTACACAGTATATTGCAAGTGCAGTGAAGGAAATGTCATTTCTCATGTATAAATGCTGTTTTATCCTCTCTCTTATTTAATGGTTTCACATAAACTCCCTCAAACATTATCAGAACAGCTGGCGGAATCTTGGGTGAGTGTTGATGTCATTCAAGCAAGAATGACACCATTTTCCTCAAGATGCCAGGCCAGCTCAGTACACAAAGTGTACATCAGATTATAAAATTCACCAAAAATCAGTCTTTGTTTCCAGTTTTCTTATGGGGCATTTATTAATCAGACTATTCCAGTAAAACACCATGGATAAGTATCTAACAAGTTCCAAGAGCTGATCACCAACACCTTGGGCTCAGTGTCACCCACCCGCCCCCAAAAAACTGTCATGCCCTTAACATATACATTTTTATTTGCTTTGTTCCTTTCCAACCCTACACCCTTCCACAAATTTGTAAACTTTTCTGGCACTACTCCAAAAAGTTGTACCTTCCCCTCAATTCTCCCCAAGTCTGCTCTCCATTGCAAATGTATACCTTCATCCCTGTACCCCTCACAAAATCTATACTTTTAACCTCATACTCCCTACCAAACTTATGCCATTTACACCTGCTCTCCCCGAAGATTTTTGACTCTTTCATAACTCAACCCCCATACCACTCCCCAAATTTCAGGAATGTGGGAGAACTCAGAAAAAGGAGTGATTCAGACTAGAATTCAGATGCAGAGAGCTACAAGAAACGAAATGTATATTATCTAATGGGTCTGGGCAGCCCTGCTCTTGTTTAGTATTGTCTCCTAAGAATTACTGATGAATCTGTGAAAGTAACTAAGTTTGCATCCGTGATGCTGTATTGATAAAATTCAGTAGGCAAAGGTTCTCAGGCAATTGAAAGTGAACACTGGGTCTTATCATTTTCCAATCTGATGGGGAGAGAGAGAGAGAGAGAGTGTGTGTTTGTATGTGTGCACGCGCATGTGTGAGTACTGAGCTGCCAGGACCTTGAGGAAATTTATATCATTCTTGTTTAAATTACATAAGCACACATCCAATATTCCACCAGATGGTCTAAAATGTCTGAGGTATTCTCTGTGAAACCATTATGTAACAGAGCATCAAAACAGTATCTGTAAGCCGGCTCCATGGCGCCGAGTGAAGGTGTTCACTCGGCACGCTGACGACCCCGGTTTGCGCCGAAGCATGGGTGTCAGGAGTGGAGACCAGCAGGGAGGGAATCCAGAGCATCCCCTCCTGGGGGGGGGGCAAGGCCTCGGCACCTGGAGGTGGATTGTGTGACATAGCTAGGGGGCGTGAAACCTCAATATGCCCCCACACGTCCCCGCCTCAGGTTGCAGTCACACAAAGACCAAATCAGGGTAGAGGGAGTGGGAGGGCAGAAAAAAGGAAAAAGCCCCCCGAGCAATCAGATGATGGCTTTTGGTCCCTCAATACCACAAAGCCCCGGAAAGTGTCCAGAATGACACTGCAGCACCCAGGATACAGAGTTACGCCTAGTGGGCGCTTCCCCTCCCAGAAGGGACCCTCCCGATGAAGGGATATGTTGGGTTACCCGGGGGTGACTGCTAGGTGCGGTGGATGGCAGCAAGGGGATGAGTGATGCCGGGGTGCACCTTGGAGGCCCAAAGGAGTGGCTGGCTGGGGGTGCCCAGGGAGGAGCAAAAAAACCAAAACTGTTTCTGTACATGAGAAATGTGAATGTCTCCATTTTATTTATCATAAATAAGGCATGGTTGTCCCTATGTTTAGGAAAATGAGTAATGTTTGCAATATATTTAGAATATATCGGCAGTTGATCTCAAAAGGATCGATTTGCCCACCTAGGTTGTAGGAAATGCACTAGAGGGGTAATACTGGAGTTATGAAGGGCTCTGTTGATTAAGCAATAAAAAAAGAACTGCCTCCTGGTCTCGGGGGTGGGGGGGGGACATCCAAGCTTAAAATAAAAATGGCAATGATGAGTGTAAACAAGTGAGGTTGAGGTAAAACAACAGACACTACTGTAAACTGCTGTGAAGTGAGTAGGTATTTAGATGCCACTCTATACTAAAGCATATATATTTTTTACTTATTTAACAAATCGGAAAGACCTTTGAGCCAAGGTTTTTTTACAGAGGTTCCACGTCAACTCACAAGAATAGCAAATTACAATGGTTTCAGTAAGTAGTACAACATAAGGACAGTAATTACATAAACAAAAGAACAATGTGGTAAGATAAATATTGTGTCAAGTGCAGCCAGTGTCCTTGTCTGAAGAGGGGTGAAAGGGATTACAAGGAGAGAAGTACAGGGGGTGAATTGGGGGGTGGAAGGAGCAAAATAAGAGCAAGGAGGGAGATTCCACAATGAAGCTTAAGCATGAAAGACCCATGGGGCAGGGGTAGAGGGGGAGAGAACAAGGTGAGGAAACAGAGGAGGGGGGGGAGTGGGAGTGGAGGGATAAAGGAAGGGGGGATGAGGTAGGATGAAAAGAGGGCAGGAATGGGAAAGGGATAAGGGAGGAAGTGCTGTGAGTGGAATAGTGCAGCAACAGGACAGGGCTATACAGGGGCAAATGGTAAAAGAGGGAGGTCCCAGTGTATTTAGCTGACAGCAGAGATTAGGTATAGCCGTCATAAGATGCTCTGGAAACTAGGAATTGATGCAGCTTCCGATTAAATGGTCCCAAGGTTGCAGTCGACGCAATCTCAGGAGGAAGGGAATTAAATAAATTAGCAGCTCTAACTGCAATGGATCACTGTCAGAGCGAGGTTCAACAGCAAAGGACAGTAAAAGTTTGGCTCACAGAACTTTGTGTGCTCTGAGTGCCCCAGAAAGGACTTAAAAGCTGAAGGGAACCTGATGGTAGAAGACCAAGAGCTGCCTTCTTAGCCAGAAGGCAGGCTTGATACTCAATGCGTGCCTGAAGTTGAAGCCAGTTTGCTTGTTCATAAAGGTCACAAGTGTGAGTACGATATGCTGCACCAGTTAGTAGACGACATGCCTTATTCAGAGCTGTGGTGAGCCGACGTAGGGTTGTGTCTGTGGAGGAACCATAAATGACCAAACCATAGTCAATAATAGACACAACTGAACTTTGGATAGCCAATCTGAGGCTTCAGTAGTAAGGCAGTGCTTATGCCTGTGTAGAAGGCCTAGGCGAATGTTAACTGCCTTGGCAACATTCTCAACATGGTTTGAGTAGGAGAGCATACTATCCAGAGTAACTCCTAGGTATTTAAAAGATTGAATCTGATCAAGGACAACACCCACTCTGTTTTTAATCACCAGTTGTTTGGCTTTGTGCTTGCTGTGGGTACCATGGAAGAGCATGACCTTTGTTTTTTTGCAATTAAGCACCAGCTTATGAGAGATGAACCAGGACTCATCTTCAGTAAAACTTTTCTGAAGTTTGGCCTTAAGGAGGGTAGGGTCAGCAGTCTTTGAGAAAATGACCGCATCATTTGCGTAGAGGAGTACTGGTTCGGAACAGGATGCCGGAAGATTACTGAGGAAGGTGCTAAATAGAAGGGGTCCCAGTATCGATCCTTGAGGAACTCTAGAGCAGACAGGCAGTTTAGCAGAAAGGGCAGACCCTATTCTCACCTGTTGTGTGTGGTTTGCTAGGTAGCTGGGGAACCACTTTAAGGCTTCTGAAGATATACCAAGCCCAGCAAGTTGATGTGTCAGCCAATGGCGACTGACGATGTCAAATGCTTTAAACAAGTCAATAAAGGTAGCACCAACAAGTTGACCCTGATCAAGAGTATAGTGAATGAAACCTGTGGATTCCAGTAGGGTCATAGATGTGCTGTGCCCTTTCCGAAAACCATGTTGTTGGACACATTGTAGGCTGTATTTTTCCAGGTACTCCACAAACTGGTCAGCAACAATCCTTTCAAGTGCTTTGGACAATGGGGGAAGAATAGATATTGGCCTATAATTCCCAGGTAGTAATCTGTCCCCACTCTTAAAAACTGGTGTAACCAGAGCGGATTTCCAGATCTGGGGGAATTGTTAAAGTATGAGGGAGCGACTGAGAAGCTTGGAGATGGGGGATAGGACTTCATCTAGAGTTAAGGTAAGAAGTTTTAGGCTGAGGGAATCACTGCTTGTCCTAGTTCCTCCTAGAACTTTACGTAGGTATGTCTTGGTCTTGCTTTCCGAGATAGCTTTGAAGTAGAAACATGGGTGGGTAAAGGCCTCTTCTGATTTGGTGGATGTAGGAGCTGTGCTGGGTGGTTCAAAGAAATTTGGGGCACAGTTTGGCCAAGGTCTGTGCAGGATAAATTAAATGTGTTGGCAATTAACACGGGGTCATGGGTGATAGACCCATCAACATTTAACATGGTTGGAGCCTGCTTGGATGCTTTCCCAGTGAATTCCGAGAGGTTTTCCCAGAATTTTTTCCCATCCGCCCAGGTCTTGGCAAGGATGGCCCATGCAGCTGTAAACAGAACATCAGGATGTTTACCCTTCTGCATTCTCACGCCACCA
Source organism: Neoceratodus forsteri (assembly GCA_016271365.2). Classification (NCBI taxonomy): domain Eukaryota; kingdom Metazoa; phylum Chordata; order Ceratodontiformes; family Ceratodontidae; genus Neoceratodus; species Neoceratodus forsteri. Next base: position 1,631,908,135 of record CM057453.1, read on the forward strand.
AACCAGACTTATATTTCTGGCTGAAGTCAAGCAGAGTGAGAAGACAGCGTTTAATGAGTGTCAGGGGTAAGAACTTGTTTCAGTCTGTGCAAAACTTTCAATTTCTGGTTCACTTTTTTTTGCTGATACCTAGAGCAGAGGAAATATGAGAGCAAATAGACTGACAAAATGAAGTTATTGAAGGGCAATCCCATAACATATGGGAAAGGTTACCTAAAAGGCTTAAAATAAGTTGGAAGAGGGGCACTACAGCCGTTTTCCAGGCAGGGAGCTTTTCACATGAGGCATGTACATCAGCTCGGCTATTCCATCGAATAAGAACAATCTGAATGCACCAAAAAGTGAATTTATCACACCATCGTGTTCCTGAAGTCATTGGCTTTCACAGCATATAAGTTTAGACATGATGAAGCCAAAAAAACAACAGCAGACAGCGGCGAAAGTGCTAGCACAGAAAATGGGGAAGGCCAGAGTGACCTCCAGCCATGAGGCTGACAGCACACACACAATGGCGACTAATCCACTCTGGCAGCAAATGATTTCTTTAATGAAATCAGTGGATGTCAAACTAGAGAGAACAGTCACCAAACTGGAACAACATGATGCAGCCCTGAATAAAATGATCAGCACAGTCACAGGGAAGAACTACGACCACCCAGGCAGCTGTAGTTTGACTAAAAGAGGAGAATACACAGCTGTGAGGAAGGCTTGAAGCCCTAGAAAATGAGATCAGAGCCAGGAATATAAGCCTGGTTTGGTTGCGTGAGGATGCAGAAGGGTAAGCATCCTGATGTTCTCTTTACAGCTGCACAAGCCATTTACCCGCTGTTAATTAATGAGATGGTCAGCAAGTGCTTTCCGGATTTATCTTTTCAAACCCGAGCTCGGAGAAAAAAGTTCAACAGGGTCTGACAACGGCTCCGTGCTCTCATAGTGGTACATTCTTTCTTTCCTACTTCTGACCAAACTGTGGATTACATGTGGTGGTAAAGCATAGCAGTTCACCGTCCCAAGGGATGTGGGTTGGTGGCTTGAAAAAACAGAAGCTGAGTTTGCAGCTAAAGCAGCTACCAAGCCCAAGGCAGAAGAGGAAGCAGAGCCGGGGGAGGACTAATGGTCCCCATTTTACAAGGGGCCTGCAGTATCCACAATTTTCATGACAATTCTGGACCTTTAGCCTTTTAGTAGATACTGGGGGCCACACTGTTTGGTTTCAACTTACATTTGTTAAAGACAGCCATTCCGCCCTTCCTGAGGTGTTAGTAGAGACTATTTGGATTTTCTGGGTGGAACTAGAGTGCAGGCCGCGTAGTTCCATGTGGTGGTCTATAATGGCAGCTAGGCTTTACATTCTCTGCTACAGCAAAGGGGAAGGAGGCTTTGAGTCTCGATGCTGGTGGTACAATATTGGTTTAAAATGTTTACACTGTTCAAAATGTTAATAACATTTTATTGTTAGCATTGTTACAGCTTTCTAATGCAATTTGCAACATCTATACAAAAGCAAAGTTCTGCTAAATGTTATAGCCAAGTACTGCATGCGGAGGTACAATGAAAAATCTCTATTAATAGTCTCCTATATTTTGCAATACATGTATGTATGTTGCCAAAGTGGATAAACAGCAATCCCTAAAGAGTTCTGCTAACCTGTCTCTATTAATTCTCCCTTTTCTGGGGCACGTTCATCAGCACAGCATATCGCTACCGCTCGCAATGCTGGCAACCCAAATTTGGGAATGAGCTTGGGTACTTGGGGGGTCGGCCGGAGTGACCAGCATCCCAGGGATGCCTCCTCACCATCCTCATAGAAATACTGCCACCTGGGTGACCAGGTGGCAGTGCAGTCGAGGGCACAGTGGGAGGGAGAGACACAGGCCGAGGGTCTGAAGCAGCAGCATGCAATAGCGTAACGCAATCTACTTGAACCTCCCATGTGTGCCTAAGTCTCAGGGGACAGGGAGAAAAAGGAAGAATCCTGCTATGGAAATGGATGATGGCCACGGTGGACCAAACCCAGGAACACTTAGTAATCACCTAACAAGAGTTCATGCAGGTAGGATGTGGGCCTCACCTCTCCTTCCCCACACGGGGGCTGATGCCAGGACACATGGCAGTAGGTTACAGCAGGGAATCGGGGACAGATAGAGCCTGACACCTTGGGAACCTGGAGGGATAGTGGAGGCAGCGAAGTCAAGGGGGAATAAATACAGCATATAAAAAAAATTACTCACTGTAGTGATCTTCTTTCTTCCAAGGTGTCCTTTAGCATCATTAACTTAAAGCCGCTAGCTGACTAGGCAGTACTGCCCTGGAGGTGTGGTTTATGCTAATTAATTATCATCAGCCAATCAGAGGAGACTTTGGGGGCCGGGTGCTGAGGAGAGACTGCCTGAGAAGGCACCAGAATTTTTTCGAAGATAGATGGGCACATGCCCAGAGAAATTAAACCAACAGGTATAAAAACTATGCAAAGGCACAGTAACAATAACTATGAAAACTTTGCTTAAAACAAAATTCCAAGTTGAAACTTAACAAATTTGGTAGAAGACAAAGGCAGAGATCTCTGTAGTCAAATTGTCAGAGAAGGAAGGGTGGGAGCTTACTGATGCTAAAGAACACCTTGGAAGAAAGAAGATTATTATGATGAGTAATTTTTTCTTCTTACCCCAGTGGTCCTTTAGCATCAGTAACTAAAAGCAGACTACAAGTACTGTAGCTGGGAGGAGGGCAGAGAACCTTCTTAGGAAAGAGGCTCTGCAGCAGCGCCCTTCCAAATCTGGCACCTGATCTAGACTGTACATCCAGACAATAATGTTTGGTGAATTCGTGTACAGTCTTCCAAGTGGCTGATTTACAGACATCGGACAAGGGAATGTCCCTGGCAGCTGCCACTGAGGCAGCAGTGCCCCTGGTAGAGTGGGCTCTGACGCCTTCTGGAGGCTGTTTGCCAGCTTTGTCATAACAGAAACTGATGCAGAAGACTATCCAAAGAGAAATAGTTCTCTTGGTAGCAGATTTACCTCTACCTACCTCCCCGTAAGTGAGGAATAGTTGGGTGGAGGAACCCCTAACCTGCTTAGTGTGCTCCAAATAGTGGAACTGAGTCCTTCTGATGTCCAGGCTATGAAGCTTCTGTTCCCTAGGAGTGGACTGTTTGGTAAAGAACACTGGTAGAGTAATAGAATGGCTAAGGTGGAACTCAGAGACCACTTTGCGTAAAAACTTTCTAGTCGTCCTGAGCTCAGCCTTATCCCTGGGGGGGGGAATAATATAGTTGAGCTCTGTACAGAGAGCTTGAAGCTCTGAAACCCTTTTTGCAGAAGTAATGGCTACCAGGAAAACATCTTTCCAGGTAAAATACTTAAGATGGGCCGTAGCCATGGGCTCAAAGGCGGGGGCTCCCTGAGCCTGGCAATGCACAAATTTAGGTTCCAAGGGGGAACAGGTTTCCTAACAGGAGGCTGAAGGTGTGATAGGCCTTTAAAGAACTGTTTAAACACCAGCTGGGAGTAAACAGACTTAGGCTTTCCAACTGAGAGGTAGGCCAAAATTGCAGCCAAATGCAGTTTCAGTGAAGAGGGCCTCGAGCCTGAGGCCTGGACAGGAACTAGGTAGTCCAACAGGGTAGAATCAGTGTCAGAGAAGGGACTCATCCCTTTGCCTTTACACCAAACAGGGAATCTCTTTCATTTGGCTGCATAGGTCTTCTTTGTGTTAAAACCTCAAGGACCTGTTCTGAGTACTGAGAAGCAAGGTATTCTAACTCCTCATGAGCCAAGCCTTGAGGTGAAGAGACTGCAGGTCTGGGTAAGTCACCCCTGAGTGGGGAAGAGCCAGGAGTGAGTGGCTGAGGGGAAGGCGAATGGGCTTGCTGTGGAAAAGTGTTAGCAGCAGGGGGTACCAAACCTGTCTTGGCCAATCTGGTGCCACCAGAATCATTAGTTTTGGTTGGAGCCAGGATTTCAGAAGAACCTTGAAAATGAGAGGAAATGGAGGGAAGGCATATAGGAACTTCCCTGTGCAATCTAGTACCAGTGCATCTCTTTGGAACAGAGCCCAGAACTGGTGGCCTGCAGCAGAAGCAAGAAAGCTGGTGATTATTGGGGGGGGGCAAATAAATCTATTTCTGGGGTCCCCCATCTCCTGAAGACTGTGGTTAGCACCTGCTTGTTGAGGCGCCACTTGCTGTGTCCCTGACTTATGTGGCTGAGGGTATCCGCCAGTGTATTGTCCTTTCCAGTGAGGTGAATTACTGAGAGAGACACCTTTAGAGAATATGCCAAGGTCCAAATCCTCATGGCTTCTGTGCAGAGGACTCCCAACCTTGTGCCACCCTGTTTGTTTATGTAAAACATGGCTGTGGTGTTTTCCATTCTGGACCTGCACCGAGTGGCCTGAAATTAGAGGAGCAAAGGACTTTAGTGCCTGATAAATGGCTCTGAGTTCCAGGAGATTGACGTGTGTCCTTGACTCCTTCGGGGTCCAGGTGCCACTGACAGAGGAAGTGCCCAGATGAGCCCCCCATCCTAGCAGGGAAGCATCTGTAGTGATGATTTTTGTAGAAGGGGAGATCTGGAAGGGGACGCCTACTGACAGGTTGGCAGTGTTCTTCCACCAGTGCAAGGCTTGAAGAAAAGCCTGTGTTACTTGTATTAGTTTTGACAGAGCAGTGCTCTTTTGAGACCAATGGGAGCATAAATGAAACTGTATGTCTCTCATCCCGTACCTAACCCCTGGGACTACTGCAGTCAGAAATGCCATGTGTCCCAGGAGTCTTAGGAAGTGTCTGGCTGGCCTTGGCTGGCCCAAGCTGAAGGAGTTTGCTACTGTTAGGAAATTCTGAATTCTCTCGGGAGGCAGAAATGCCCTGCTCTGCTTTGTATCCAGCTGTGCCCCTATAAACGCTAGGAGCTGGGTTTGTTCCTAAGTGGGATTTCTTTAGATTTATGAGAAATCCCAGAGTGAGCAGAGTGCTTTTTGTGATTGACGGGAACTCCTGGACCTGAGCTTGGATTTTGTTTATTTATTTATTTCAATCTAGGATTACAATACCTTTGAGCCGAGGCTCTTTTACAAAGGTTCCATGTCAGCGTGTACAACAGTCATCATTTTCAGCCACAAACATATAGTCATTGACTTACAGACATGTAATAACCAGTACAAAGACTTGAGTTATGAGCAAGACAAGGGAAGGGGGAGGTGGTGGGGAAGTGAGGGTAGGAGATTGAGGGGGAGGAGGCAGGGGTAAGTGGAGTAATGGGAGGTGGTTGGGGCAGGGCAGGAGTGGAGATACTGGGGAGGTGGTGAGGGCGGAGACAGTGCAGCTAGGGGCCTTGTTTTCCTGCTATCAACCAATCGCCTAGTTAGGGACACACTGACACCGCCTTTGTTTCTGAGATGTGCTGCCATGATAGCCAGACATTTGGTTAACACCCTTGGTGCAGATGTTAGGCTGAAGGGCATGGCTGTGAATTGGTAATGCCCTGAGGGAAGCCTGAACCTCAGAACTTTCTGTGGTACTACCTTACAGGGATGTGAAAATAGGCGTCCTTGAGATCTAGAGACACTAGCCAGTCTTCCTGCTGTAGAGACTGAATGACCATTTTTAAAGTCACCATTCTGAACTTTGGTTTCAGGAGGTGCCTGTTGAGGTACCCGAAGTCTAGGACACTTCGCCACTCCCCATTTTTTTTCTGGGTGAGAAAGTACCTGGAATAAAGGCCCTTGTTTTTCTGTAAGGCCAGAACCTTTTCCACCACCTTTGATGCCAGGAGGTTGCAGACCTCCGGTTCTAGCAGTAGTTTTTCTACAGGAGTTAAGGGTTTTGAAAACAGAGAACCGCTTAGAACTGGCATCTTTGTGAAGTGAAGAGGCAGGCCCTTTTCCACTACCTCCAGGACCCACTTGTCTGACGTTATGAGGGTCCAAGCTTGGAGGTAGTGGGAGAGCATGCCCCCTACTGGTGGGGGGGAGGTGACCAAGGCACTGAAGTCAGAGCTTAAACTGAGACGCAGGAGCCTGGGAGATGGCTGGTTTTCTCTGGCATCTCCTTCCCCTTCCTCTAGTATCCTCTAGACACAGAGTAATCGTATTGAGGGGGAGGATAGGGGAAATAGGGTTTTGGGAAGAAACCCCTACCTCTATCTGCCTTAGGCCGAGACTTTAAGGTGGTAGCCCTTTGCTTGGATGTATTGCTCTGCCAAGTGGCTTTGTACTCGTACACTTTTTTCATGTATTCTTCTGTTCTGGAATTGGACAGAAGATTTTTATCACGGGGAAAGTCTGGAGCTTTAGACTGGGTGTCCTGTGTGAGGTTGGTTGTCCTTAGCCAGGTAAATCTTCTGAGAGTTATGGCCTGGGCCATCACCCTAGATGTAGCATTGTTATCATCTGCCATATAGAAGTGGTACTTTGTTGCTTCCAAGGCAGTCTTAGCAGTCTCAATTAAGTCCTGGGCCATGGACTCGGACTCTAATTGAGCAATGGCCAGAACAGAATTCCATAAAGCCTTCCGATACTTGGCTGTATAGGTCAAGTAGGAAGACAGGCAAAGAAGCAGTGAAGCAGAAGCGTAGGTCTTCTTCACAATGTAATCTATTTTTCTGGAGTCCTTGTCCAGAGGTAAAGAAGACAAAGGTACTCCAGCTTTATTACATGCCGCTTGGTGCACAACTCCCTCATGACCAGGGTGGACAGACAAAAAGTCAGTGTCCGCTCTGGAGAGCTGGTATTTTTTTTCAATTCTTTTATCAACCTGGGGAAGAGAAGATGGGGTCTGTAAAAGAGTCATTGTGTTTCTCCTGAAAGCCTAGTAAATAGGGAGAACCATCTTTTTAGGAGTAGAGAGACCTTTCATTTCCCTGTAGCCGTCGTCCTCCTCCTGGCTGGACTCCTGATAGGAAATGTCGAGGGTATCCACCATATGCTGGAGAACAGTTAGCATGGATGAATTTTCCTCCTGATCCGGGGAGGCACCAAAGTGATGATCAGGAGAAACATCAGGCTCCAGGGGGTTAATCCCTGAAAGATAGTCTGGAGCATCAAAATAGCCATCTTCATCATCACCCCCATAGGCCACTGCCTCAGAGGGGGCTGCTGAAATGTGCTTGCTAGACAGGGCCAAAAAGATAGACCCCACATGCCTTGCAGGGTCTGAAACACATACCAAGCTTTTGCCATATCCTCAGCTGAGGGAAGCTCCTTCTGAAAATCAGGGAGACTATCAGGCTGTGTGTGCTTAGACTTATCCTTATATTTTTTGCCTCCTGCTTGATCACCCTTGCCATTGCTGGGAGTAAAATGAGGCAATTTTTCTTTGCACACTTTTTTTGGTGCCATTTCATCAATAGCAGAATCTGGCTTCCTTTTAGATCCAGGCGCTTCATCAGTGCCCCTATTATTTTTGTTTTTTGAAGGAACATCATCAGCCTCTTTGGAAGCTTTTGATTTTAAAGGCACCTCATCAGCACCTGATTTATTATTTTCTTCTCTAGAAGACGCTCCATCAGTGCCTCTTCTAGGCTTAGAGTTGGTAGATGCTTCATCAGCCCCTTAAAATTTTTTGAAGGCCCCTCATCGGTAAGCCTGGGTCTTTTTGAGACTGCAGAGGACCCTTATTCAGCCATCTCTCTAAGCCTTTTTGCTCTGTTTCTCAAGGTTCTGGAACAAAATTTAGAGCAAAGTGTACAATAATGGCCTGGACCTAAACACTTTAAGCACAGATCGCTTTGGCCACAATCCTGTGAAATTTAGGCAATTTTTAAAACTTGTGGGCCCTGTTCTCTTTTGGAGGATTTCTGATATGCCAATTGACAGAAATAATTTTAAATTCCAAGATTCCACTACTGTTAGTAATGGAATGCAGTTGGTTTCCTTGCTGTATGGAACTTCTATTTCTGAGGTAAAAACTACCTAAAATTGCAGTTCCTGATAAAAAAAGGGAACCGCGATAAAAGATTTAAAAGGAACCATTGAAAAACCACAAGCACGAAAAAAATTAATAAAGAAATATATAGGTGGGAAATCTGGAGGAACCGTGAAACCGACTGATAAACGTGGTTCCCGGAAACCGAGGGGAACTCTAATAAAACAACTAAAAACTATTCAGCACAATACAAAGAAATAAAATGAAAAGATTTTACCACAAACGCTCAAGAAAACTTGCTTTCTTGGCTAAATGAGTGGAACACCTCAGAGACAGTGTTGTTCAGTCCGCGGAGAAAAAATTCTGGTGCTTTCTCAAGCAGCCTCTCCTCAGCATACCCCCAAAGTATCCTCTTATTGGCTGATGCTAATTAATTAGCATAAACCACACCTCCGGGACAGTACTACCTGGTCAGCTAGCTGCTTTAAGTTACTGATGCTAAACGACCCCTGGGGTAAGAAATGGCCCTGCAGTCCATTTGCAAAGTATGTTGCCCTTCACAGTGCCCCATGCCTATTGGTCCTGATTGTCTAGTGGTCCCCTCCAGGGCTGTCCCGCAAGTCCTTTGTCAGTATACACTAGATGCGTGTTAGTGTATATCAATAGTAGAAGATGGTCAAGGAAGTGAGCAAGGGTTATGCTGGCAGTTGGCCTGGGGTGGATGGCAGTTGAAATGGGACACCAGTGAAATTAATTTTAATTTAGGTACTGGGATCTGGCAGAAGATGGACCACTAGACTAGCATACATAAATCTCACACTGGCGGCACTGGTAACGAGCAGGGGAATGGGACAACTAGACTACCAGGGAGAAGATCTAGTACTTGGATCAGGCGAGATGGGAAACCACGTATACACTGTTTTTGTGAGTCTATAGACTCAAGAAAAGGTTTTAAGTCACAAAAATAGGGTCTGTGTGCGTGTGTGTGTGTGTGAGAGAGAAAGAGAGATGATCATGGCTGTCATTTTTGCAAAAAACAACATATGAAAAATTTTTGAATGACAAAGCTATGCATGCGTTAAAACACTAATTAATTTTACAAATAATTTAAGTTGCACACATTTTTTCAGTAACTCCAAATAGCTAGAAAACACTGTTGGCCCTAAATCTAACTAACCTAAAAGTTTCAGGTTTTCACTGTAACATATTTTTAGCTAATTACAGCAAAAACCAAAAGTTTAAAAAGCATATTTTTTCTCACTTTCAACCTTATAGAACTTCCAAACTGACCATTAACTGGCTCAAAAGTCTAGAGATTCTAGGCCCAGGAATGCACATGCTAAATTTCAAGTTATTCCATCCAAGCATAGCTGTAGTACTTTTTTTAAACACTCACTGCCAGTTCAGGACTCGCCTCAAAGACTGGCTCCTGTTGGCATCCACCTGCCACTGCTTTAAGGACTAGCCCCCCCATAGGTTCTAGGGGTAGGGCCAAATCGGTTCTCTTATTTACTGAAACTGTACCACCATGAGCCTTACTTTGCTTTGTTATTTGTTGTCCCTCAACTACTTCCACCATGTACTGCCAAATGTAACGACTGTAACCTTTCACTGTGTATTAATACCTGCTCTTGTTATGTTCTTGTTATTTTGTTGTTTCTACTCTATGCCGCCTTACGTGGCCCGGGTCATGCCTGAAAACTGTCCCTGGGATCAGTGCACCTAACAGGTTAACAAAGTCATAAATAAATACTGATTTTGCATGAGACATACAGATCAAAGACAATGGAAGATATGTATATAAGTACATAGGCAGTTTGATAACAAAAATACCAGAAGCCACTTCTAGAACATTACAGCATTAGGGGATACACCTAATACAGTAATTAAACGATATTACAAACATGTTGCTAATACAAACAAGGAACTCTGAGAGCCCAAGTGATTCAGGATAAGGAAGGATGCCCCTTCCTATTGGCAAAATAGGTACCATAAATTTAATAAACAGCAGCAGTTCTGCTAACATTCACCCCTGAGATAAACCTACACCATAATGTTTAACGGTATAAAAAGTAAACAATTACAACAGAACCATTCGCAAAATAAACATTTCATACCCAGTCTAACCGCTGTACCAGCGTTAAGATACTTGACTCTAAGTACCAAGTCCATCAACATTTTAATACTGCCTTTGAACATGCAAAAATGTCCTGAAGAGGAGACTGTAAGGAATAAAAATACTGAGGTATACATCTTTAATTTTATCTTATTTATTGAAAGAATTGGAATTACAACCTTTGAGTCATAGACTCCTTTGCAAAGGCTCCATGTCAGTAAAAAGAAAATATACAAGCATCACTTAAATATACACATCAAAATATTCAGCACAGTTAACATAGCATAGTTACATCAGCAGTCAACAGTATAAGCTTCGGAGGGTCATAATACTAGGCCCAGAGTCATAAAATATTTACAATGAGTTTGAATGAGCCCTAGCATGGGAGATGAAAGAAGAAATCGCTATGCTGAAGGCTATCCCACTGCACTGGAGGAGGAAACCTGGAAGGGCGGGGGGGGGTTAAGTACATTAGTGCATTATGAACATTCACAGATTGCAGAGTTATGGAGAAAGGATTTGAGATCAGCTTTAAATTGGCCCAGACTGGATGCAAGGGAGATACTGGACACTAGGTTGTTTAGCCACGAGGGGGCTTAACATCGGAAGGAACGCTGGCCAAGGGAGGTTCTACAGTGAGGTACTTGGAAGGGGGGTAATTGCAGAATGTCTTGGTGCCCTCCTGTGAGTAACTGTTTGGATGAGGGGGTGGAGGTCAATAGGTGCCTGTTTGTGTAGTATCTTTTTTGCAAGGAGGCAGGTGCCATATTTTAGCCTATCTTGGAAGTTTAGCCAACCAGTAGATTTGTAAAGCTCACAGGTATGGGTTAGCCTGTCACACTTTGATACCAGACGGCAGGCTTTATTTAGGGTGAAGTTGATGCTGCGAAGGGCAGTAAGGTCAGCAGACCCATAGATTACAATGCCGTCATCCATGAAGGGTAGTATGGAGGAAGACACTGCTAGGTGCATTGCCTGCGGGGGAATGCAGTGTCTATGTCTATACAGGATCCCGAGCTTGGAGTTAACAGAGGAGGCGACTTGTTGTATGTGTGTGTGGTAGGTGAGGGAGGTGTCCAACATGACTCCCAGGTATTTGAAGCAGTGCACCTGCTCTAGGGCAGTGCCCAAGGAGTTTGTCACCGTTAGTGGAATGTTACTGATCGGGTTTTGGCAATGGGCAAAGATCATAGATTTGGTCTTCTTGTAGTTTAGTATAAGTCGGTGTTCAGAAAACAAGGTTTCAAGTTCTCTAAAGAAACCCTGCAAGGCAGATTGGAGCACATTGGGATGAGGATGTTTCCAAAAAACTACAACATCATACTGGAGAGTATAAGGAAGTCAAAGGCATTTGCCCATAAATACCTCCCCCACCATTCAGTGGCGATGACCTACGTCACCAACTTCTGCAAGAAAGCTATCTAACCTTTTTTTAAAAATACTTATACTTTCAGCATCAACCACCTCCTGTGGCAACCCATTCCACCATCTAACTGCCCTACTCTTAAATCCATTCCTTCTCCTCTCAGTTCTTACCATTTCTTCCCTCAATTGTTTAATATGACACCGTAAATAATATGGTTTTTCCATCAACTCCAAACCCAAGTCAAGCTTTAAGACTTCATCCTTCAGAATTTTAAATAACAACAATAAATCACCCCTCTTTCTTCTACTCTGTAATGTCCACAAACTCAATCTTTTCAACCTCTCATCATAATATCTATCCCTCTCCCCTTTGTATATGCTCTCTACGGCCTCTCCATCACCCTAATATCCTTAACAAGATATGGACAAAAAACCGCAGAACAGTATTCCATAATGGGCTTGACCATTGTCTTATACATCATACATTATATCATCTGCATAAAGCATTAGCTTCAGACTGCAGAATTGGGGGAGGGAGTTCAGGAAGAGGATGAAAAGTAGTGGACCAAGAGTGGACTCTTGTGGTACACCTGTTAGGACTGGCCTACTGGAGGATAGTGTTGTTTTAATTCTTACCTGCTGGGTCTGGCCAGAGAGTTAGTCTTTGAGCCAGGAGGTGACCTCTGGGGAGATGTTTAGGGATGGTAGGGTGTGGAGAAGAAGCGCATGACTAACTGTATCAAATGCTTTGGGCAGGTCCACATATAGAGCCCCTACCTCTGAGCCTTGTTCAAGGGCCTCGTGTACGTATGATGTGAATTCGACGAGTGCGGTGGAGGTGCTGTGACTCTTTCCAGAAACCATGTTGTTCCTGACAGAGCAGATTGTTTTTGGTCAGGTAGTCTGTGAGCTGGTCAGCCACAATGTTTTCAAGGGCCTTTGGGGGGGGGGCAGGATAGATATTGGCCTGTAGTTGCTAGTGGATGTGGGGTCACCACCCTTCAGGATGGGGGTGATAAGTGCTCTTTTCCAAGTTGTGGGAAATTGGCTGAGGCATAAGGATAGGTTAAGGATTTTGGTGAGATGGGGGACGGTCACATCCAGTGTGAGCCAGATGAGTTTAAGGTCCAGGGAGTCACTACTATAGCGTGAGTTCGCCAGGGCTTTGCTGAGATAGCGTTTAGCCTCTTTGCAGGAGATGATACATAGCCGAAAAGGGGTTTGGTCAGGAGTGGCATAATTGTGAATGGGGTTGGTATTGATTGGGTCATAGTAGTTAGGGGGGAGGATATGGCTGAGGTCAGAGAAAGAAGTATTAAGGGCATTGGAGATAGTTTCAGGGTCTTGTGAGATAACCCCATCTACTAGAAGCTGTAGTGGGGAAGGGGATACATTTCTCCTTGACAGTTCCTTAATGTTGCTCCAGAAATTTCTACCAGATCCTCAGGAAGAGGTGAGGGCTTGTTTGTAGTAAGCTGCTTTGGCTTGCCTGATGGCCCATGTACAGCTATTTCGAGCCTCCCTGTAATGCTGTCTGTCTTGGAGGAGTTGAGAGTCAAGGGTCTTTTGCCAGAGGGCATTTCTTTGGCGCATATGGTCAAGGGGGAAATCCATGGGGTGTCTCGCTGTTTTACTGCACGCTTGGAGAAAGGGGCAAAGATGTCACATGCATGGTTAAAAGTGGCAATAAAATAGGTAAGGAGTGGTATCAACGGACTGGGCAGAGTAAATAGGAGACCAATCGCAGGCGGCCAGGTAGGATTTGAGGCGGGGGAGGGCGCCTTTCTTAAGGCGTCTTTGGACGGTGATCTTAGTGGCAGTAGGGGGGATTTTATTAGACCACAAGCAGATTACTGCGGAGTGGTCACTTATCGAGTCGGAGAGCAATTTTGATATGGGAGAGGTTTTTGGGGCGGTTGGTGAGGATGAAGTCGATAAGTGTGGCTGTCCCAGTTTTTGGGTCCAGCTTAGTAGGGGACTAAACAATTTGGGCAAGGTCATACTCAAGGACAGTGTCTTTGTAGTGGGAAGATGCAGGGGACATCAAGTTTACGTTGAAGTCTCCCAGTAAAATGATTTCGCTCTTGGGAGGGAGGTGGGAAATACTGGCCAGTACAGAGTCAAAGGCCGGCTTTTGGTCTCTTGGGGGAATGTAGACAGCCAAGATGTAAACTGTTTTACCTGAGTTGCCAAAGCTTAGCTTGACAGTGAGGGTTTGGGCTCCATGGGTGGGGTGGTGGGATGGAGACTAGGAGGGCGTAAGGAGGATTTGACGTAGATGGCGCATCCACCTCCCTCTTGCTTATTCTGTCAGGATGGTATAAGGTGTAGTCACTGAGGGCAACAGATCCATTTGGGACTTTATCTGAGAGCCAGGTCTCAGATAAGGCAAGGACATCAGGGGAGTGCAGCACAATCCAGCCCTGGAAGGAGGTGAACGTTTTTTGAAGATTACAGATATTTAGGGATGCCAGTAGGAGGTTTCCTTGTTTGCCCTTCTGAGTGACACCAGAGATTGGTGGTCCCAGGTTTGGGTGCACATTAGGAGGAGGAGGAGGGTATGGCGGAGCAGTGTTAGCCTGAGAAGTTTTGGTGAGGCACGGACAGTTTTAGAGGTAGCATTTGTAGGTACGACTGGTATTGGGAGGGTGCGTACAAGGGGGGCTAAGATTATCCAGGACACATGTGGTTGGTGTCCGGGTGGGTTGTTGTGGACAGGAGTTAGGGGGTGCGAACCTTTGTGAGTTAGAGTGGCAGTGCAGTGTTGGATGTGTGCAAAAAGGTTGTTTAGTAATTCAGGGCAGAAATGAGTGTTGGCATTTTGGTGCACCGGGGGTTGGGGAGATCCAGCAGCGAATTGGGGGTACCAGTGGTACATTTGAGGGGGCAGGAAGGAAAGTAACCGCTGGTAGGCCTGCTCAGTAGCAACTCTGCAGTGTAGTTGAAGATTGGTAAGATCAGGGAGGTGAGAAAGACTAGGCTTACTAGGAGAGAGCCCATGATAGCTCCCATTGTACTGTATGAGCTGGCTGTAATTAGTGGCCACTAGTGGTGGTGTAATAAATGAATGGCAGATTGATGGGTAATAATTCTGACACAAAACAGTACAGCCTAGTAAAGTTAATACAGGAATTATTTGCAGCCAGTATAGCATGCATGCTCTAATTAATATTTTGTACCTAGCAGTAAAAATAATTTTTTAACAGACACAGAAGTCTGATCTTGTAAACAAGACAAGTGTCTGATTTAGCAAGAAAAGTCAATTAATTTGTAAGCCCCCTCTCATTCTGAGAGATGCTTGTGCTCCCTTTTGACCCCCTCTGTCTTACTGCTTCCAGAGCTTAGGGTTTTGGTTAATGCTCTGGTGGCCCAATTTCTGCTTTTTGCCATTTGGTGGCAGCAGAGAGCAGGGTTTTAGGGATATAAATATCAAATCAAATCAAACTTTATTTGTAAAAAGGCGCCTTTCCAAAACCAAGGCACCTGTACATAACATAATAAAATCAATAAATAATTAAAACAATATTAAAGTTAATCCAGGCAGCAACATTAAAAATCATTATATGCAAGGCTAAAAAGATGTGTTTTTAATGCCCCTTTAAACCTTTGGACAGTCGGGCAATCTCGCACCTGATGAGGTAAAGAATTCCACAGGGTTGGGGCCATAAAACTAAAAGATCTAGCCCCAGAAGTCTTTAAATGAACCCTGGGAATCTCCAGCAATCCCTCGTCAGTGGATCGGAGAGAGCGGGAGGGACAGTAGGGACAAAGGAAATCTTTCAGGTAGCCAGGTCTCTGATCGTGTAGGGCATTATACGTCAGCAAACCGACCTTGAAGGTGATTCGCCAACATATTGGCAGCCAGTGCAGTCCACGGAGCACAGGCGTTATATGACTGGCCCTAGAAGAACCAGTCAATAGCCTGGCTGCTGCATTCTGCACTAGCTGCAAGCAGCAAATATCAACCCCCCGTAGCCCAAGATAAAGGGCGTTGCAGTAGTCAAGGCGGGAGGTAACGAAGGCATGGACTAGAGTAGGAAGATCGTCAGGAGGAACCAGGTGCTTCACCTGGACGATGTTCCTCAGATGGTAAAAAGAAAACTTTGACAACTGCTGACACCTGGGTTTTAAGTGTCAAACAGTCATCAAACACAATGCCCAGGTTCCGCACCAGTTATGAGGTAGTTAGCTGAACACCCCTAAGCCATAAACCCGAGGGTGATCCTGCCAACAAACCCGCCTTCTGGCGACCTGGGTCCACAACCAACACCTCAGTTTTCCCTGGATTCAACTGCAGCCAACTCACATTCATCCAGTCCTGGATTTTGGCTAGACATTTGTTAAAGACCAAAATGGCAGCATCTTGGCCGGGCACAAAGGACATGTACAGTTGAGTATCATCTGCATAGCAGTGAAAACTCAAACTGTACCACCTAATAATCGCTCCCAACAGCAGCATGTATGCCGCAAACAACATGGGTGCCAAAATAGAGCCCTGCGGCACCCCACAGGATATGTGGAATGATGCCGAGGAAAAAATCTCAGACACCACCCCCTGAGTCCTATCCTCGAGGAAAGATCAAAACCAACTGAGGACTGTACCAGACAGTCCACAGATAAACTGCAAGCGCTCCAACAGCACACCATGGTCCATGGTGTCAAATGCTGCAAAGAGATCAAGAAGGACCAAGATGGAACAAGTCCTTTGATCTCTCGCTATTAGGAGGTCATTTAGTACCCAGACAAGAGCTGTCTCGGTACTATGTCTCTTCCTAAATCCGGACTGGAGAGAATCATAGACATTGTGGCTGGTCAAATGATCATCCAGCTGCGACGCAACCACTTTCTCAATAACCTTACCCACAAAGGGCAGGTTAGAGACAGGCCTCTAGTTAGCCAGACAGTCCGGGTCCAAGGAGGACTTCTTAAGAAGGGGCTGAACCACAGCCTCTTTCAGAGGATTTGGAAAAATCCTCCTCTCCAAAGACCTCCAGACTATCTCAGCAAGGACCGGACCAATTTTATCCACACAGCCCACAAGGAGATGTGTGGGGCCCGGGTCCAAACCACAGTTAGTCGGACGCAATAACTGGATGACCATCACAATGTCACTGATTGTGGGAAGGCTGAAGTCAGACAACACAAATTGGGTGTCCGACATCTCCTGCTAACCATCACAGCTACCATTAGGGAGGGTCAAGCAGATATCAGAATTGATTGTGGCAACCTTATCTGAAAAGAATTGAGCAAACTCTTCATACCATTCTTGTGAAAAGGCTCTTCTGGACTGAAGACAGATTGGATTGCACAATCTGTCCACAGTCCGGGAAACCTGAGCTGGTCTATTCTGTGCAGCAGCAATCTCTCTGGACAGGAATTCTGCCTTCTTACGAGAGATTGCTGATTGATAGACCACGTAATGGTCAATCAAATTAAGTCTGTCACAATCCAGGCCCAATTTCCGCCAACACCTCTCTAACCTTTGACCGACTCTCCTCAACTCCCTCAGAGTCTCATCAAACCAAGGAGACCTGGGGCGAAGAGTGAGGGGATGAACATGAACAGGAGCAATGGAATCCAGGGCCCCTACTACCGCCTTATTATAGGCAAGTGCCAAGTCCTCTGGATCCATGCAATCACTTGGTAAACCCGATAGGTCCAACACCGCCATCAGGCCATCTGGGGAAACACCCCTCAAAGGGCGGTACCAGACCATCTCCATAGGGGCTGGCCTATTAGGGGTAGCCTCAAAACTGAACCCAATGGTGTGATGGTCAGACCATCCGACTGGTTCCTCCACCAAATCAGATATCCCCATCCCCAGCAGGAACACCAAGTCCAATGAATGACCACCAATATGGGTTGAGGAGGAAATAACCTGTGTGAAGCCCAGTGAAATCATTAACTGGTGGAAGTCCTGACCAAACTGCAAGAGTTCATCGTCGACCCAGGCATTGAAATCTCTCAGAACCAACCATCTGGGGGATCCCAATGTCAGGTCGACAATGAAGTCTGTGACTTCCCACAGGAAAACATTCCCGTCACCTGGTGGATGGTAAACGAGAAATATCCTGCACCCCACACCCTCACCCATGATACATTCAAAGGAGTTGGTAGTTCCCACTAGTACCTCCATTAGGCCCAGTTCTGTTCTAAAATAGATAGCAACACCCCCATGATCCATCCTAGGGCGGTGTATCACCGAGTACCCGTCTGGAATTGCTGATGCCAAAACAGGGCTAACATTCTCATCCAGCCAGGTCTCAGTGATGCACACCAGGTCAGATGTTTCAACAAAATCCGCAATAATAGCGGTTTTGTTTTTAATAGACCTGGCATTGCATAACACCACCCGAGTAGGATGAGAATTTGAGGATGACCGTGCTACCTGCCGACTATAAGCAGAACCCTTGGGTATGGGAACCAGACAGGGAGGACCCCTTTCCTGGACCCATTTCACCCCAGGGCTTCTCCTTGTCCCCACTATCCCTATCCGCCCACTCCTTTCCATTCCCTCTCCAGACCCAACTCTCGTCCTCCTCCTCCTCCTTTTTCTAACAATCCCCAGAGCCCTACACTGTCTATACACCTCTGGCGATAGGGGAGGACAGAGAAAAGGACAAAGGTCCCTGAGCCTGGAGGGTGAATAGTACCCGACCGTCCTTATGCCTTCCCAACACATATTTACCACACTAAGCAAATACCAGCAAATAAACAATCCCAAAATACAAATTAACCCACATCCAAAATGTAACCCCTAGATGGCGCTATCCCAGGGGCTACTACCCCTGCCTGATTTGCCACTCACAGGTTGAGGGGCCTGGATCCAATGGCGGGTGCCTCCACCCAGAGGTCAGGGTTTGCAATAGTTAAACTTACTTGGTCACAGCCCTCTGGGACACTGCAACCCCCCTTTCTTCCCACTAGTGGCCCACACAATATATCAGAATTACCTTCACAGTATACACTTACCCCAGGGCTGGTTCAGGCACTGGGACCTCCTGTAAATAAGATACAGTGCAACAATCACAGTACAATACTTTAACATAGACAAATACCTCAGGCAGTATAACTTTGCTGAAACAAGCAGCTCGGATTTATTTAGGGAATATAACAAGGACGGGAAATCAGGTTAATTAGCTTATCACTTTTACTCATCTACCTATGGCTTGTGACAGGGCCTGGTCCTTACCAGTTACTGTCCCTTGGCACCCAAGCCCTAGTGGCTAGTCCAAACCGCGGCAGCTGGTAGGGCCCTTTCCCACAGAGAAAAGAAAAATTAGTTTAAACAGTCAGCAGTACAGTGATTCCATTTGGATTCAATGTGGCAATTCAACAGGGAGCGACCCTGAATTAGGTACTCACGACCTCCAAAACAAGATAGGGTCCTTCAATGTCAGCAGGGCTACTCTTGAGCTCCATGAGACTCCTCACACACTTATATGGCAAACTGCAACAGGCAAAAGTCCTTTAATGGCAGCAGGATTCACTTGAGCTAACCAAGCTCTCACGATGTATATGGTGAACAGTAACAGGCAAAAGTCCTTTAATGGCAGCAGGATTCACTTGAGGTACACAAGCCTCTTCACACATTTATATGGTAAAACAGAGAGTACTATACCAGGCAG
This sequence comes from Neoceratodus forsteri, assembly GCA_016271365.2. Taxonomy (NCBI): domain Eukaryota; kingdom Metazoa; phylum Chordata; order Ceratodontiformes; family Ceratodontidae; genus Neoceratodus; species Neoceratodus forsteri. Next base: position 1,631,927,108 of record CM057453.1, read on the forward strand.
GCTGCTTCTCTATCCCGATCGCAATTACTGTACAATACCCGGAGAACACACAGCAGATTCAGTTCCTGACAGACCGCTTGCAATTCAGCAATTTCTCCAGTCTTCTACAGGGTGAGCCTGGTTTCTACTCTTCAGATATCCTTTGATTCTCTTCACAGGACAGATTCAATCCCAACAAGCAGTTACACAAGCTGCAGACCGGAACTCTGGGCTTACACACGCTTCCCGACTAAAACTGCACACTGAAAAGCACAGGGCTCCTTCCTTCTTCACTGCCAGAGCTCAACTGAAACTCCAACAGACAAAACGGCACTTCCTTTGAGTTCCTCCCAGTTCTTGACTGGATTGGCTGTCACTCACAATAGACTGCTCCTGTTGGTCCAAAAGGTGCCGGAGTCTAAACTACATCTCCCAGAGTCACTGCCCATACAATCCTCTTGTGGCTGGCTCAGATTATGAGTCCAAGTTCTGATCTGCCCAAGGCACCATTTTAGAGCAGCTTACCCCACACTAATTGGTCCAGTTCAGCAGTTCAAAACCAGAATGGGAACTAGGCAGACACAGTTCTGACTGCAAAGAAAGCAGGTTAGACAAACTGTAATTTCATTATTACTCTAAATGGTTTCTGGCAAACAGTTACATCTTTCAGATAGGTTCCCTTTGCACTCTAGTGACTGCAAAATGGAGTGAATTGGCAGCAGCTCAGTGGTACTCAATCAAAGAAACACACAGTCCCCCATACAAACTAATTATGTCTGCAAGCAGACAGCTCTTAAAGAGACAGTACCAGAGGTTCTAAAAACGCTCACTGATAAATGGCTTAAACGCCAAACACCATTCAGGCTTGGAGCATTCAAGCAAGCTCCTGGAAGTCTTTTGGGAACCCCCATTTGCAGGGGCGGTTACAAAAACATAAAATAATCACACACTCTAAAAAATGTCTACAAAAAACTAAACAAATAAAATTCCCCATATAACAATTTAGCAGCAAAATATAAAAGTCTGAGTTAGGAAAAAATCATAGTCAAATAAGTCGCAGATTTTTGAATTATTTTGGTCTGAAGAGCTCCCACCTCTTCAGACATGACCAGAGAGGAAGGCCAGACTAAACTCTCACTTTAATCTGACCAACCAACCAGAGCTTGATGGAGTAGAAAAAACGTTTTGATAAGGCACTCTCACTGCCAACATATATCCAGTAGAACGCAGGGACAGTGAGTTCCAATTCTCAGTTTTTCAATGCAAAAGTCTCATCCCACAATGCATAACATAAAGTCAAAACAAATTCAGCTCACCCAAACCAGTCCTGACTCCACAGAGGATCCTACACAGATCCAAGTCCAGTATACAGATCTCTCCAAGGACTTCCAATTTAAAAGCTGATTCCACACCACACTGATATGTACCTAACCCCCCCCCCCCAAAGCTGTCTCCACAGCTATCGAGGCAGGTACAAATAATAACCGGAGTGCTAAACAAGATTGTTTCAGGCAAAAGACCCCCCAACACAAACCTGAGGGGAAGCCGTCTCCTCACCCCAAGCCCATGACTACAGCCCCCAGGCTAAGCCAACCAAATAGTTGACCCCCCCACCGGGCCGCTTAGGAGACAAGACAGCCCCTGCCCACCTTCCAGCAGGCCATGAGCCCACGTTTCCTGCCCGACTCGGCCGAAATTTGAAGGCCCCCTCCCCCCCCCGGTAGGGTAAGGGAATCCCTGCTCACAATCCTTGCTACTCACGGTTTTCCATAGCAGCGATACTGATTCGACTCGGATTCAGCCACAAACAGACTCCGATTCTCTGTAGAGTCCTCAGGTATTCCAAAAGTCAGCTTCTTCGAGTTAGGGACTAAGGGACTTCCCCACTCACAGCTCTTCCAGAACAGAGGTCAGTACCACTCTGTTTCAGTCCGACCACCAAACATCTTGTGCACAGTCCGATTCTCCGTGAAAATACCGCTGTAGTTCCTTCCTTCAGAACGTCAAATCTCCACACTGAATCTCCTCCCTTGCTCCCCGAATCTCGTCCTAGTCGTTCACAGTACTCCAAGCAGGTAAGAGAACAGACAAATTAATCAAACCTCCAGATTTTATGATAAACATCCAGTGCAATATCTTAAGCACTGGATGAAGCAGGAAGAATATACAAAAAAAGGATTTCCTAACTCCATTTAATCTCCGTTTAAGCTCTCAAAGAAAAAACCCTCTCTAAGCCCGATACGCCACTCAGTCCTTACCAATTCACTCAATTTTCCTTAACTGACTGCCAAAATTGATTATACTAACTAAAAACAAAAGAAAACTAAAACAAACGACTTATTTCGAAACAAATAAAATACAGAAAAACGAAACTGGTACAATAGCTCTTGTGGACTAGCCTAGCATGGCCGCCATCTTGCAAAGGTTAATCCCTCTCAGGTAGACTCTTTTCAGAGTAGAACCCCCCACAGTTGTCCATATAGGCCAATAGGCAGGAAACACAGGTTACTCACCTGTAACTGTAGTTCCAGGAGTGGTATATGTTGTTCATCCACACTTGTTGGCATGTCCCTTTCCCTTTAAATTTTGCCGGAAGGTCTAAGAGCTGGCTCCTCCCACCCACCTGGGTGGTATATGCCTTGGCTCTGCCCCATGATGCCAAATCTTGCCCACTGGAAGCAAAGGTTGTGCGTCAAAGCAGGGAAGGTTGGGTGGGTCATTGTGGATGAACAACATATACCACTCCTAGGACTACTGTTACACGTGAGTAACCTGTGTTTCTAGGGATGTAAATATGTTGTTTTTATCCACACTTGTTGGCAGACTCCTAGCAGTTCTACGGGAGGAGGGAGGCAAGGCGTACACCCCCTACTTAGAGAACAGAGATTGGAGAACTGAGGCCCCAAAACCAGCATCTCAGCGTGACTCTAGATTGATGTGGTAATGGGTAATGAAGGTATTTGCTGATTTCCAGGTAGCAGCCCCGCAGATATCCTGGATAGGGACATCCCTAGAAGCAGCCACTGATGCAGCAGTATGGCGGGTAGAATGAGCTTTTATCCCTCTGGGACGCTCCTTGCCCACCAACCTATAGCAGAGATCAATGCAGGATGTTATCCATCTGCCAATCATCTGCTCTGCTGCAAGTCTGCCAGGTGCGGCTTCAGCGTAGATGACAAACAGCTGGTGAACCTCTCCCTGAACTTCAGCCATTTGCTCCTTATAATAAGAGAGCGCTCATCTCAGATCCAACGTATGGAGCCTGTACTTGGCCTTCGAGGTGTAATTAGGGCAGTACACTGGCAGAGTCAACACCTGATTAAGGTGAAACTCCGACACCACCTTCGGAAGGAATTTCAGGTGGGGTCTCAGGACAACCTTGTCCCTGTGGAAGACCAGATAGGAAGACTCAACAGAGATCACCTGTAGCTCCCCAGTCCTTCTGGCTGACGTGATAGCCACCAAGAAGGCAGTCTTCCATGACAGATGTGACATCTCACACCTGTGCATTGGTTTGAATGGCTTGCCCATGAGTTTTGCCAAAACCAGCAGTAAATCCCATGGAGGCGGAGTTTCACGCACCGGAGGGGAAATACTGGCAAGGAATTTAAAGAAATGCCAGACCACCTTTTCCTGTGTCACTGTCTGCTGAGCGGCCCATGCCCAGTAAGCGGAGATAGCTGCCAGGTGCACCTTAAGGGTCACAGACCGAAGACCTCCTTTGGAGAGAGACCAAAGGTAGTCGAGGATGCTAGCCACTGGACAGGACAAAGGGTCCAGGCCCTTGCCCTGACACCAAATGGAGAATCTCTTCCATTTGAAGGCATAGCACCTCCTGGTAAGACGCCTTCCTAGATGCCTCAACTACACTGAGTACATCGTCGAGAGACCCAAAGCCTGAAACTCTAGTCACTCATGAACCAGGCTGTCAGGTGCAGGGATTGAAGGTCTGGATGGAATACCTTCCCCTGATTGATGCAGATCAGGTCCGGGCATGCTGGAAGATGCCATGGGAGTCTGGTGTTGAGGCTGAGGAGGTCTGGATACCAGAACTAGCGCGGCCAGTCTGGGGCTACCAGGATCTACATTGCCTTGTCCCTCCTGACCATGAGGAGCACCTTGTGGACCAAGGGAAGTGGAGGGAAGGCATAGAAGAGGCCTGGGGTTCATGGCCTTGAGAAGGCATCCCCTTGCTGCCAGCCCTGCTGAGGGGGGTGGGCATGAAACAGCCTCAGCTTGGTGTTCTCCATGGAGGCGAACAGGTCCACCGGAGGGGTGCCCCACTGGGAGAACAGGCTGTGAGCTACCTCTGGATGGAGAGACCACTCGTGGGACACCTCGCCTACATGACTGAGGGTGTCCGCCAGCTGATTCGAGGCTCCTGCCACATAGATGGCTAGCAGATCTGCCTCCAGTCAGCTCACGAGGGTCCAAATGCAGAGCACTTCCCTGCTCAGAGGCTGGGAGTGCATGCCGCTCTGTTTGTTGAGGTAGTATATGGTCATGTTGTTGTCCGTCTGGACCTAAACCACTTGACCTCGAAGGAATGAAGCGAACGCAGCCAGTGCCAGCTGAACTGCTCAGAGCTCCAGCAGGTTGATATGGCATCGGGATTCCTCGGGGGTCCAGAGCCCATGGACTCTGTGGTTCCCCATGTTGGTACCCCAGCCCGTGAGAGAGGCGTTGGTCATGAGGACGACCATTGGCTCAGGGTGGACAAACGGGATCCCTCCCTGCAGATGTTCCTGGACAGGCTACCACTTAAGGGCATCCGACATCTTCTGGGTCACAGTGACCAGCTGGTCGAAATGACCGTGTCGCTGAGATCAGGTCCCATTGAAGGGGGCACATGCGCCACTGGGCCTAATGGACCCCAGTGCTGCAGGCCGCCATGTAACCCAGAAGTCGCAAGAAGTCCCAGGCAGGGTGCAATTGCCCAACCAGAAATGATTGGGCAAAGGAGGAGAGAACATCGCTTATTTAAGAAACTTAAGAAAAATCCCAGCCCCACAACCAGGGACAAATACAAATTGGCTGTATCATAACTAAAAAAATCAATAAAACAGGCTAAACTTAAATTTGAATTTACTTTAGCACACTCCAAATCTAATCAAAAATCACTTTTTTCCTACATTAATAGTAAAAAATGTAATGTCAGGACAGTTGGACCATTACATGGAAATGGGACTCTAATTAAAACCGATCAGGAAACAACTATTTGTCTACCTGCTGAAGGACGAGGTCATGAGGGCTGCCTGCTTGGGCCCTCCCTACCCCCACCCCCTGAAGCTCCTCCAATACTACAGTCCCGCAAGGTAATTTTTCACTTTCGGAGCGAGACTCCTGCAACTACAGCTCTCCAGACAATTTTAAACAGGACTGCAAACATAATTGTGCTTCCTTGCAGTACCTGTTCAGCTCCCGCCTGGCCAAGCCGTTTTGCCTTGCTGCCAGCCTTGCCGTGCTGTGCCCTTCCTCACACGAGCTGCCGCTGCTGCTGCTGCTTTTGGAAGTGTCGGCGCATGAATGAAGACTGTTTATTTAATTCTGAGTTTTCTTCGATCTGCAAGGCAGTTGGTACTGTTGCTTTAAGCTTAAGGGCCAATGGTACACGCTTTCCGGCAAATCTGGCTGTTACTTTAATTTGGGCATGTATTCAATTTAAAGCTGTTGGTTGCCTTAGACCACTGTCACCGAGCTAGCCTTTTATGCATTTTGGTTGCCCTGTCTAATTGTATTTTGCATTATATAATTCGTGTCCGATTTCACCATTTTGTATGCCTATGGTCACTTTAAACCGACTTTACTAAAGCCTGTGATTGCCCCTGTAGCAATAGCCATTTTGCGCAGACCCACAGTAGCCCCCTGAATACTCGTGGTTGCCCTGATGTTGTTGCAGCAGCCGTTTTGTGCACAAATGAATATGAGTGCCACAACTTCAGTAAGCTTTATTTACCTTGTGCCATCTGTTTCTCGATTAGCCCGTAAAGGACCTTACAGTTTAAGAACATTGAAATCCGTCATTGTGCTCTCCCCACTCCCAGGTCCATCACTGGTACCCCTTCTCCTATTTCCTCTCCCCAGTGCCTACTGCTATAAAGTGCTCACCCCCGCTCTTTTTCTTCCCTAGGGTGCCTACCTCCTGAAGGACGAGGTCGCGAGGGCTGCCTGCTCGGGCCCTCCCTACGCCCACCCCCCTGAAGCTCCTCCAATATTACAGTCCCGCAAGGTAATTTTTCACTTTTGGAGCGAGACTCCTGCGACTTCAGCTCTCTGGACAATTTTAAACAGGACTGCAAACATAATTGAGCTTCCCTGCAGTACCTGTTCAGCTCCCGCCTGGCCAAGCCATTTTGCCTTGCTGCCAGCCTTGCCGTGCTGTGCCCTTCCTCACACGAGCTGCCGCCGCTGCTGCTGCTGCTGCTGCTTTTGGAAGTGTCAATGCATGAATGAAGACTGTTTATTTAATTCTGAGTTTTCTTCAATCTGCAAGCCAGTTGGGTGCCTTCCTCCTGAAGGACGAGGTCGCGAGGGCTGCCTGCTCGGCCCTCCTACCCCCACCCCCTGAAGTCGTTCAATATTACAGTCCTGCAAGGGTGCCTACCTCCTGAAGGACGAGGTCACGAGGCTGCCTGCTCGGCCCTCCCTACCCCTCACCCCTGAAGCTCCTCCACATTACAGTCCCGCAAGGTAATTTTTTCACTTTCGGAGCGAGACTCCTGCGACTACAGCTCTCCAGACAATTTTAAACAGGACTGCAAACATAATTGTGCTTCCTTGCAGTACCTGTTCAGCTCCCGCCTGGCCAAGCCGTTTTGCCTTGCTGCCAGCCTTGCCGTGCTGTGCCCTTCCTCACACGAGCTGCCGCCGCTGCTGCTGCTTTTGGAAGTGCTGGCCCTGCTGGCTGAGACGGCTGCCCCACTGCTCCCACCACCACCACCCATGGTCGTCAGTCCAACTTATAGCGGAGGTCACGTGTGCGCGTAAACCTATCAGCTCACTTTGCCATTGGCTGGCTATACTGTCCTGCCACTAGTGGCATTCCTATTTCCTCCATTGGCCTATTTAGTTAACTTTTGCTAATCCATCCCTGTTGATTCCTGTCTCCCTGCTACACCACTGTGAGCCACCCCCCCAAGCCCTGCTTCCTCTCCCTCACCCAGCCCTGCCTGCTTCTCCCACCCAGCCTCCAGTTCTCACTGAGTCTCCCATCCTGCTGGGTACGTCTCCCACCCCCTTGGCGTGAAACCTATCAATGCTCCTAGGTGTGCTCCCCCGCCTGCTGCTCTCAAATAGCCTCCTCGTCTGTCGGCAGCTGCCACCCTCTGCCCGGTTCTCTCCCGCTGTTTACGACCTTTCCTCCTGCTGTGTACTCTCGCTGGCCAGCCATCGACCCAGTGACATGGCCCCTCATGCACGGACTGGTGTGCCAGCCAGCTGTCTGGGTCCCCTTGCCACCCCGGCACCCTGCACACCCCCCACAGCCTGGTGTGCAGCCAAAGTCTTAAGATAGCCCATCCCAACATCCGCAGCCTCCTCCAGAACCTTGCGGAACTAACAGCCTGGGTGGCCCTCTATAAGCCTGACATCTTGGGCATCACTGAAACTTGGCTCAAGCCCAGCACCCCTGACTCTGCCTGCTCCTTCCCAGGGTACAGCCTTGCCTGGTGCGATAGGGCAGGTAGTAAGCACGGTGGAGGCGTGCTCCTATACTATAAGGTGCACCTAAACATGTCCATAGTTACGTACTCACCCGCGAACCCCCAACCCTGCGAGTTCCTCCACTCCCTCCTTCTCCTAGGGAATACTAAAAAGGTGCATCTCATCTACGCCTACAACCCTCCAAGGGGAGGTGTACTAGGGCTCTCATCCCTGCTTAAGCAACTTAGGGAGAGGGTTGGCTCAAACGAGCTCCTCATCCTAGGAGACCTTAACCTTAACTGGCGGGGGCCCAACCAAAAGCAGTACGAGCCGCTGCTCTCCGGCCTTGCTCTCCATCAGGTCATCACTGAACCTACCAGGCCCTCCCCCCGTGGAGACGTTGGGACGCTCATTGACTGGATGATGAGCAACCGGCTCGACAAAATCATCCACTCAGGGATACTCCCTGACGCCATCTCCGACCACTCCCCCACCTATTGCGTATGGGGCTCTAGCTCTCCCAAAGTCCCCAGTCGAGTGCTCCTGATGAGGGACTATTCTAAATTCTCAATTGACAGCTACCTCCAAGACCTACAGGGGGTTGACTGGTCCAGGATCACTGCTACTAACGACCCAGTTGCAGCCCTAGACCACTTCCTTGCAGTATTTGTTCCACTGCAAAATAGGCACGCTCCCTTTTCCAAGAAGAGAGTTAGAGGCACAGCCACAAAGTGGCTCCATAGTGACCTCCTCTCCCTCATGAAGCAGCGTGACAAAACCTGGGTAAAACACAGGCTCTCTTGAAACAATGACGACCTCCTGGAGTATCGCCAACTAAGAAACTCCTGTAAGAGAGCTATTCGCACTGCAAAAAGTGAGTACTGCAGAGCCACCCTGCTTGCCTCGGCAAATAACCCCCGGCGCTTCTGGAAAAATGTGAAAAACCTTGTCGGAGGGTCAGCCAAGGAACAACTCACGGATATGCTCATCGGGGGTACCAACTGTAACAACTCCCTAACCATTGCCACTTCCTTCAACCGCTTGTTCTCAGACCTGCCGGCTCTCCCCCACCCTCTGCCCCAAAACCTCGGACTGCATCCCCCGTCCCCCCTTCTACCTTAAACGAATCACTGTTGGCAAGACCCAGAAACTCCTTGCCGGCCTCTTCCACCACACGGGAGCAGGCCATGACAACCTAGAGCCGAAGCTACTTAGCCTGGGGGCTCCTCTCCTCGCCAGACCAGTCGCCCACATCTTCAATGCCTCACTCATATCAGGGATCCTCCCTGACATATGGAAGGTTGCTAAGGTCATCCCTGCCCTTAAACATGGCGACCCAAAAGATGTCAACAATTATCGCCCCATTGCTATACTATCCGCTGCCAGCAAGCTCCTCGAAAAGGCGGTTGCTTCGCAGCTTTCCCACTACCTCCAGGGTCACGATGTTATATCCCCTACCCAGCACGGATTCAGAAAAGGGCACAGCACAACAACTGCCCTGGCCGTGGTTACCACCAAGATCCAGTCCGCAACTGACCAATGCAAATTGACCGGGGCCATCTTCGTTGATCTATCTAAGGCCTTTGATCGGGTGGACCATCCCTTCGTCCTCTCCGCCCTGCAGACTCACGGTTTCTCCCTCCATGCCCTTGACTGGTTTGCCCATTACCTAGGGGGCAGGCAGCAATACACTTGCTTTAATCGAACCCTCTCAACCCTCTCCCCTGTGAACAGCGGGGTGCCCCAAGGATCCGTCCTTGGACCCACCCTGTTTTCACTGTTCATTAATGATTTGCCCTCCGCCACCCCCAATGGGCACCTAACTCTCTACACTGATGACCTAGTCATCCTCGCCAGCTCACAGAACATCACAACCATCAACTCCCAGCTCAACTCCGATTTCTCTCTTAACAGGAGATGGCTCATTGGACACAAACTCACAGCGAACCTGAAGAAAACGCAGGCCATGCTATTTGGCTCCATGGCCAAAACCTCCTCCTGCACAACTCCCATAAGAATCCTTGGGTCAAGTGACTCCCTCCTTCCAAACACTGACTTTGTCAGATACCTAGGTGTCACCCCCGATCCCCAACCGATTCTCTCTCTCTCACATTTGGAACATTTGTAAGCGACGAATGGCAAGCTCGGCCTAGCCTACAGAGCTAAAGACTGCCTCACCCCACAGCCCGGCTTGCTATTGCCAAGGGATTTTCCTTCCCACACTCTCCTATGGGCATGTTGCCTTTGCCCCTGTCCCATCCTCTAGCCTTGCCAAATGGGACATCACCTACAACAACATATGCCGCTTCACACTCTCAGCCCCCCGCCTCACGCACCGCTGTGATCTCTATACCCGACTGGAGTGGCTGCCCCCAGAAAAACTCCGGACTTACATCCTTAGTAACTTCATCGACAATACAGTTCGAACGGCCACTCCCGCCTCGCTCACCCTTCCCCTAAAACACACCTCCCCTGTCTACAACCTCAGATCATGTGCTACTCAGGCCCGTCTGGTCCCCAAGACCCGTACACTCACAGGGGATCGAGCATTTACCATCCATGCACCAAAACTGTGGAACTCCCTTCCTGCCAGTGTTCGTGCCTCCCCCTCCCACCCTTGCTTCAAATCTTCCCTTTGGAACTTCCTAAAAAACGCATCAACCTGCCTGTGTTAAGCATAAATCAGGCACCCCTCCCCAATGAGTACAGTTCTCCCAGGCTATTTCCTCTGCTGTTCTCCCTCCTTATGCATCATTACCCAGGCGGTGTGGGCCTCATTGCTCTTAACCATTACCCTAACCTGGTCTAGCACCAAGTCCTCTCTCTCACTACAAGTGTCTACCCCCTACAATTTTGTTGTTTTGCTCCTGCTTGTGTTGTTCTTGCTACAAATTCCTAATTATTACTTGATGTTATCACTGCTGCATTACCCTATGGCGGAGCATGTCGCTCCTGTATGTAACCTCTACTGTAAGCTCCTGTATGTAACCTTGTGTTCATGGATACCCTGTAACTCTCCTGGGTCGCTCCTGAAAATAGGCACTTTGCTGTCTAGTGTGCTTACCTGGTTAACAAAAGCAAATAAATAAATAAACTCTACAGTTCATTTAGATAATTCCCCCATCCCCCTCTTTAGTTCCACCGAAATTACTAATGCCCTATCATTCCTAAAAAAATCTACAAGCCCGGGACCAGACAATATCCACCCCAGATTTCTGACTGAGACGTTAAACTCAATAGCGCTCCCACTCACTATACTTTTTAACAAATCATTATTAGAAAACGAAATCCCAGATGACTGGTGAAGTGCTATAGTGACACCTATTTATAAAAAGGGAAATATAGCTAATGTCCAGAACTATCGCCCCATTAGCTTAACGTCTATCATTAGAAAAGTAATGGAATGTTTAATAAAATCAAGGATTGAAGTACAGACACAGCAGCTTTCTATTCAAGACCCATCCCAGCACGGATTCAAGTCAGGGCATTCATGTACTACTAATTTAATCTCATTTTACAATGCAATAAGCAGTAATATAGGCATCAACATTCCCTCACATGTCATCTTACTTGATTATAGTAAAGCACTTGACAAAGTGTCGCATATGCTACTAATTAACAAACTCCACAGATTCGGCTTCTTAACCTACCTAGTTAATTGGATATCTCGATGGTTTTATAGGAGAACTCAAAAAGTTAGAATAAATGGTGTTCTGTCAAACTTAGGAAAAGTTAGTAGTGGCATACTCTAAGGCTCAGTATTAGGCCCCATTTTGTTTAATATTTTCATAACAGATATGGACATCTCCCCCAATAACATCATCTCAAAATTTGGGGGTAGAGTCAATATTACATCTAATTACTTCCTATTAAAACAAGATCCAGAACACATCGAACAATCGGCAAAAGACAACTCAATGACCTTTAATACTGAAAAATGCACAGTACTTCATTTCGGGAAGAACAACCCACAATACAAATATCACTTAAACAACACTTACCTTAAATCATCTTCATGTGAAAGAGACTTGGGCATTCTGATAAATAACAAACTGTCATCCAGCGATCATTGCAATAAAGTAGCTAGAACTACAAATATAATCTTAAAACAGATCAATAGAACATTTATTAATAAAACAGAACAGTGCTTAGTACCACTCTACATGGCATATATCAGACCTCACTTAGACTATGGATCCCCCTTCTGGAATCCTTACCTAAAGGGCGACATAAGCCGTCTGGAACAAGTTCAGAGACGATTCACCAAAACCATTCCAAGACTAAAAACTAAAAATTATGACACTAGGCTAAAGGAAACAGGACTTTACCCCCTTCACGTAAGAAGACAACGGGGCGACATCTTATTAACCTACAAACTTTTAAAAACACCAGCATTACTGGAACAATGTGGACTATCACTAGACATCAAGCGTACTGTAGGTAGAACACACAATTAACAGCTTAAAGTAAACTGGGCAAAGACTAATAGACATGACAACTCCTTTTGCATAAGAGCTGCCAAACAATGGAACCAGCTACCCCAAGAGATGATTAATTCTACATCTTGTGACATATTTAAGTCTAAGCTTGATACGTGACTTAATATCACACACAAACAATAGTGACCTGCTATTGAGGGGGACAATCTCAAAGGGCCATGTGCCTTCTTTTGTCCTACAAAATCCAGTAAATCCAGTAACCTCCGCCCTGTCCGCTAGGAGCCTGGCTCTGGCTTGGCAAGAGTTGAGCTTTGCCCCGATGAAACAAATCACCTGCGAGGGCACAAGTTCTGACTTGGACTCGTTGACCAAGAGGCCAAGGCTGAGGCAGGTGTGGAGGGACAGATCCTTGGACCTCTCCACCTCTAATCTGGAGGGACCCACTATTAGCCAGTCATTGAGATAGGGGTACATTCTGACCCCTTGATGCTGAAGATGGACCACTACCACTGCTATGCATTTGGTGAAGACCCTGGGGGCCAATGACAGGCTGACTGGCATGGCTTGGAACTTGTAGAGGGTTCCCTCCACCTTGAAGTGAAGGAACCTTCGGTGGGACGGACGCATCAGGACGTGAAAAAAAGAATCCTGAAGATCCAGTGAGCAGAACCACATGTTCTGCTCAAGGGATGGTATGATCTGGGACAGAGTTACCATCCGAAAGGTGCACGACCTGAGAAGCTGATTCAGGTCGTGCAGATCTAGAATGGGGTGCCAGACCCTGTCTATTTCGGGACCAGGAAGTATCTGGAAATGAACCCTGAAAGTCGAAAGGGCTTCTTCTTTTGTGATTTCATACAATCCCTGGGATTCTTTCTGGGCAGAAATAACAGAATCCAAGGTGGTGTTGGACTTCTCGATACGTTGAAGGTGATCATCGACTCCTGGACAAAACAAGTTGGTACACAAGAAGGGGAACATCCACCTGTTTGTGCTGGGTGTCCGCCGTAAAGGTCGAGACCCTCAGCCAGGCTCTGCGGTGCATGGCAACTCCAGCTGCCACTGATCGGGCACAAGAATTCCCGACATCCAGGGCTGTCTGGAGTTGCTGTTTAGCAACAGCCCGACCCTGATCATGGACCTGCTTGACTGTGGTCTGAAGGTCCATGGGGAGATGAGGAAGCACCTCATCCAGGGAGCCCAAGAGGGCATGGGAGAAGTGTGCCATGATAACAGCTGAACTCGCCTGTTGCAGACCGAGCGAGGAAGCAGCATAGATCTTTCTGGCTGCATGATTCAACTTTTTGGACTCTTTCTCCGGGGGTCTATCCATGTCTCCCGAATTGCCTGAGCGCTGGAACACAGATTCGGTCACCAATCCCTTGGCTGAGGGATGCTGTGTAAATCTCGAGGGGGGCGCCGATGGGAACCACGTATTTGCAGACCATATGAGAGGAAGGTGTAGGGCAGGAGGCTGGGTGCTGCCAAAGCTCCAAGGCCAGACCAACTATGGCCTCGGCCACTGGGAAGGCCTCAGACGGGGAATCCCCTTTCCTGAGGATATCAGTCAAGGGGTATTCGGCCTGTTTCTTGTCGGGCTCTAAGAGCATCCCCATTGATTCAGAGATAAGATGAAGGATGCCCATGAAGGACGTAGGACCCTCCTCTGTTGACAGACTCATCGGATCATCGTCACAGGGATGGTAGTGCAAGTCTGAATCCTCTGAATCTGAGTCCAGGTAAAGCAGCTGTCCACCTGAGTCACTCTCTACCCGCCGCGGATGGTCAGGAGTAAGAGTGACTGACAGCCTGTGTGGAAGACCCTGACTGGACCAATACTCCTTAGCAGGAGCCCCTGAGGGAGGCTGCTTAAGTGGCGACTCCACCAAGACAGGCGGAGAGGCCAGCTTCCGCCAAGCTGGGAGGGTCTTCACTGGTTCCGCAGGTCGGTGGGGCAGTGTCAACCAGCTCCGGAGGAGTCGGTGTCAGCCTGGAGGGCAACAGCCAAGTGATGGCCGGAGTAGAAGCTATGATCAACTTCAGACCAGTCTGTATGAGCTGTTGCCACATGACGTCCTTATAGTGATGACGCAACCTCCGTCGAAGCCTCTCCTCACCCGAGGAGGACGAAGACGGATGGTGCATCGCCTCTTCTTAGAGCACTGCTTGTGGGATTTCCTCAGCCTATTGGTCGAGGGGGACCAAGACCTAGAAGACAACCATCAGAGGGACCGACGGGGCTTCTCGGAAGGAGTCAGGGAGAACCGCGGCTCCTCCAGATCACGGACTGTCACCATGGGGGAGCACCAGCAAGCTGGATCTCCTCGTTGGTCGGTAGGACTGGGGTCCTAAATAAGAAATTGTTAACCTCATCGGGGGAAAACGGGTTGATGGGGTCAATTACAATTTCAACCAGGTCATCGTCCCACATCTGAGCCGGCTGGCCTGACGGAGGCACCGTGAAGCCAGCGGCCGAGGTTGTAATTTCGACCAAAGTCGAGACAGGAGACTCCTGTGACCAAGATCGCTCTCTGTCCCTAGAGCGTCGACGTGAAGATTCTTCTCTTGGCCCTCTGTACTTTTTAAGGGATCAGGAGGTGTGCAAACCCGACGGGCCCCTCCCCTTTCATAGGGAGAGACTGACACATCTCTTTGAAGGAACCGGAGAATGAGGTGCCCAGTTTGAGCGGACCAAAAACCAACAATGAAGAGGATTGTTTAGCGGCCCGAGCTGCCTCCTCCTCAAAGGCTTTCACCTGCTCTAGTTGGTAGGCAGAACCCGCAGTTGCAGAAACCACACAATGGGCATCCTTAGATTTGACCGGCGGGTGCCATTTTTCGGTCGTCCAAGTTATATAACCCGAGGATGGAAGGTGCAGCAGAGATCGCAGGCCTGAGAGTCATGTTCATGACCCAGGCAGTAGACACATGTAGAATGCAGATCGGTGTGGGACATCTTCTGTCCGCAAAGGACACCGGCGGAACCTGGGCGAGGACTTGTCCTCCATCACGGTCACGATAACGAAATTTCATGGAGAAACTCGAATGAGTTTTAATTTCAGTAGAATAGCCAAAGTTTTGAACACCAGAGCCTGCTCAACACAGAGAGGTAAGGAGGGAACCTGTATCTTCCAAGCGGAAAGGAAGATCTGGCATCATGGGGCAGAGCCGAGGCATATACCACCTGGGTGAGTGGGAGGAGCCAGCTTTTAGACCTTCCAGCAAGGTTTAAAGGGAAAGGGACATGCCAACAAGTGTGGATAAGAACAACATATCCACATCCCTAGAACAGGAAGTTTGGAGGGAGTTCTTGGGTAGCAGGGGGGGCTGCACAGGCACTGCAGGGCAGTGTGGGGTGGGGCAGGCCGGCTCTCAGCAACAAAACGTCGGGTCCCCAGGGTGGTTTGTGGAAGGATGCTTAGACAGGTAAATGTGGCCGTTATTGTGGGGTCCTGGGCTCTGGGATGTGGAAGGGAGAGAAATGGAGGTGCAGAACAGGTAAGCCTCAGGGTCCGGTGCAGGCCCCGTTTCAGGTTGGTAGTAGGCCTGGGTTGTCAGGGTTGCAGCAGGCTGTGGCAATGCCTCTGCATTCCCAGTGTGGCAAGGCAGCCTAGGGTTCACTGGTGAGGGGACTGGGGAAGCCTCTACCATTTTCAGGCCTGTTTGGAGGGACAGGCCTGGGGGCTGCCAGTCTTTAGCTGAGTGGGCTGCGGAGTGCCCTGGAAGTGTATTTTTCCCCAGTGTTGGTTGCACATATTGGGCTACAGGATGGGAAGAAAGGTACGGCCATGCAGGGTTTAGATCACGCACCCTGTCTTACCCTTTGAGGCCAGGATTTGGAAGGGAGCTGGTAGTGGTCTGGGGAGACCAGGCAAACCAGGAGAGCAACCGAGCAGGAAAGAATGGGGGTATGGTGCAGTGGGTTTGGCTGGTACTGCACCATCCGTGTCCCTAGAAGGCCAGAACAGAGAGTCACAGAATGGTGTGGGAAAAGCTGTATGCTTTCCCAGATTTTGAGGATAATGTAGGACCCCCAGTGGAAACCAAGTAGGAAGCTCTGTTAGGTACTTACAAGTGCCAGTCATCATTTGGAGCTTCATAGTCCAGGAAGAGGTTGTTGTGTCCTTGATAAATACCAGGTTGCTGTTTAGGAGCTGTATAAAACCATTGCTCTGCCTTAAAAACTGCCATATTTCCTGGCTTGTACAAAGTTTAGCCCATGGAGTTGAGGTTTGAATTTAAGTCAAAGATGGACGCCCTATTTTGCAAAGATTTGCTGACCAAGATGTTAAGGTGGAAGCCACATCGCAGATAGTGGCCACAGCTGAAAAGGTCACCATGCAAGCTCTGAATGCCACCTCTAAATTGGTGCAGGAGAACACTCGATTAAGGTACTGTTCGGAGGCGTGGAACGTGAACAGGGCTTCCCACGTACGGCTGATTGGGCTCCCGGAAGGGAGTGAAGAGGACAACCTGCTGAGTTTCTTACAGACTTGGCTTCCTAAAGAACTGCGACTTCACCCTGAGGCAGCTGTAGGTCAACTACACTAGGCCTACAGAATTACACCTCGTGCACCAGGACCTCAAGTGGACACTCCTAGAACGGTCCTATTGGTGACAGCCAGCGCAGCCACTCGCGATATACTTCTTCAGGTTGCAAGATCCACGGCTCTCTCAACTTCAACAGGGCCACACTGCTCTTGTTTCCAGATCTCTCCTATGCAACAAGGGTGCGTAGAAAAAAAATTTGACGCAGTCCACGCTAAACTCAGGACTCTCGGGGTAACACATTCTCTCTTGATGCCAGCCCGACTCTGGATTTACTACGGTGGAAAGACATTTCAATTTACGGATCCCCTGGAAGCTGAGAGGAAGACTGAAGTGATAGGGAGTGTGAGGCTCGAGTAGCGAGTCAACCTGAGGATTTGGATGAGGAGACCTGAAAATGGGACATTCAGTAATAAGGTCCCTATTGTTTAGTTAATTGAACGGGGCTGCTATTAGTCACCAAGTAAAACGCCTTATATGCACAAAGAAGGTTACTGCTTTACTGCTTTTCTGTATTTAATTGTTGAATCTTATGCAGCTCTACCAGAGAGTGTTTATTTCTACCTCATGTTCTACTTGGGGTGGATTCCAACTGTTGTTATTTTTCTTCAGCTATTGATGTAAGGTTCTAGGGCATGTGAGCTAGAGTTTTTTTAAGTGCTACAAACTGAGGAGACACATTTGGCTTGGGGTCATATCAGCACATAGTGTTGTGGCAAATTAATGGATCTGAGCATTCTGGGACTGACCACCAAAAGTCTTTGTGGAGTGCAGCTGATACTGGACTTACATTTATGAATATATGATAAACTGTTTGACTTACCCCCACCTTCTTAATCCAGAGTATACAGGCTTGCTAAACCTGTTACATTG
Source organism: Neoceratodus forsteri (assembly GCA_016271365.2). Classification (NCBI taxonomy): domain Eukaryota; kingdom Metazoa; phylum Chordata; order Ceratodontiformes; family Ceratodontidae; genus Neoceratodus; species Neoceratodus forsteri. The sequence goes on from CM057453.1 coordinate 1,631,944,588, forward strand.
GATGTATGTTGGCTATATTTTTATTTATATACCCTACATGAGTGTACTATATGGTACTGATTTTGTCAATATGCAATAAAAACAAATAAAAAAATAAAAATAAAAGATGGACCCCCTTAGCCTGTTAAATCATTTGGGCGCAGGAGAAATAAAGTTGACTGAGTTTTAAAAGGATTAATTGGAGTCTTTTCAATTCGTAACTGGAGAGCAAATGAACTGTAAATACTCAAGGTTTTTTAATCTCCAAATGAGTTTTCTTTCCAGTGTTTCTTTTTATGCTAAATCCTGCACTTCTGTGTCCCAGGATGGAGGGGGGTTCCTGCGGTGAAAGAGAGAGAAGATGATCAGAAGCCGAGGATCCTGTGTGGAGTTTGGGGTGCCCACAGTGTTCGTGGCCACGATCCCTGAAGTTTCCCAGCCAAAATTAAGACGTCTTCAGGTAGGCTCAAATGTTTATTTCCAAGCTTGAACCTGTGGGATATTTCTGGTGAGATTTCTGTGCTGTGCTGTGCTGTTTTGCCCCATCCCTGTGGAAGATCGGAGTTGCCCCTAGACACTGGGGTGGCCCACAAATGATTTTGACTTACATTCAGTCACGTTGGGAGAATGGGAACCAGCCACAGAGGGAGACCATTTCAAACTATGGTGCAATGAATAAGTGTCTAGATAGCCTTCAAAAGCATAGTGAGAAACAGTCTGAAAATATGGTTAACATTACCACAAATAACCAGCTAGTCACCAATCCCCTCCCAAACAAAGTGCTCACAATTCGATGTTGTAACCAAAGCTGTAAGGCTCAGTCCTCTGCTCCCGAACTTTCCATTGCTTCATCCTCCCTTCTTTTTGCTACATACAGGCGTGGGGGCCATCTCCTTAGATTCAGAAAAAGCATAAGTGAAATCTTCCTCTGCGACCAACAATTTCGTGGACAGAAGTAGCTGATGGCGCATCAAATTACTTTTCTCCTTTGTTTTTTGCTGTAGGTGAGATCGGGGTAGAAGGAAAGAACAGGTTACTCACCTGTAACAGTAGTTCTAGGAGTGGTATATGTTGTTCATCCACACTCTCTGGCATGTCTCTTTCCCCATTAAATCTGGCTGGAAGTCTTCAAGCTAGCTCCTTCCACCCACTCGGGTGGTAAATACCTCGGCTCCACCCCATGACGCCAGATCTTAGCCCGTTGGAAGCAAGGTTGTGTGCCTAAAGCCGAGGAGGTCAGGTGGGTGCGTGTGGATGAACAACATATACCACTCCTAGAACTACCGTTACAGGTGAGTAACCTGTTCTTCTAGGAGCGTATATATGTTGTTCATCCACACTCTCTGGCAGACTCCAAGCAGTTTTCTGGGAGGAGGGAGGCAAGGCGCACACCCCCTACTTGGGAAATAGAGATTGGAGAACCAAGGCCCCAGAACCAGCATCCCGGCGTCACTCAAGGTCGATGTGGTAGTGGGTAATGAAGGTGTTTGCTGACTTCTAGGTAGCAGCCCGACAGATTTACTGGATAGGGATGTCCCTGGAAGCAGCCACCGATGCAGCAGTATGGCAGGTAGAATGAGCTCTTATCCCTCTGGGAGGCTTCTTGCCCGCCAACTCATAGCACAGACCTATGCAAGATGTAATCCACCTTGCAATGGTCCATTTGGCTGCAGGTCTGCCAGAAGCGGCTTCAGCATAGGTGACAAACAGCTGGCGAACCTCTCCCCAAATTTCCGCCATTCTTTCCTTATAATAGGAGACAGCATGTCTCGGGTCCAAGGTATGGAGCCTGTACTCAGCGTCCGAGGTGTAATTAGGGTAGTACACTGACAGACTTAACACCTGGTTAAGATGAAACTCTGATATCACCTTTGGAAGGAATTTCGGGTAGGGCGCAGGACAACTTTGTCCCTGTGAAAGACCAGATAAGGGGAGTCCACCGAAAGCGCCTGGAGCTCCCCTGTCCTTCTGGCCGACGTGATAGTCACCAGGAAGGCTGTCTTCCACGACAAGTGTGAGAGTTCACACTTGTGCATGGGTTTGAATGGCTTGCTCATGAGCTTTGCCAAAACCAGCAACAGATCCCACAGAGGTGGAGGTTCACGCACCGGAAGGAATATGTGATCCAGGCCTTTGAAGACGCGCCCGATCACTGACTCCTGTGCCAATGTTGGCTGACCGGCCCTCGCCCGGTAAGCAGAAATGGCTGCCAGGTACACCCTAAGGGTCGATGACCATAGCTCCCCCATGGAGAGAGACCAAAGGTAGTCGAGAATGTTAGCCACAGAGCAGGGTAAGGGGTCCAGACTCTTACCCTGACACCCAATGGAAAATCTCTTCCATTTGAAGGAGTAACATTTCCTGGTCGATTCCTTACGAGATGCCTCCACCACGGTGTAGACATCCTCGGAAAGACCCAGAGTCTGGAACTCTAGCCGCTCAGGTACCAGGCTGTGAGGGGCAGGGAATGAAGGTCTGGGTGGAATACCTTCCCCTGGTTCAGAGATATGAGGTCCGGGCGTGTACAAAGCCGCTCTGGGGGCCTGCAGCTGAGGCTGAGGAGATCTGGGTAACAGAACTGGTGCGGCCAATCTGGGGCTACCAGTATCACCATCGCCTTGTCCCTCCTCACCTTGAGTAACACCTTGTGGATCAAGGGAAATGAAGGGAAGGCATAGAGGAGGCCTGGGGTCCATGGCCTCGAGAAGGCATCCCCCTGCAGCGAGCCCTGCTGAGGGGGGTGGGCATGGTACAGCCTCAGCTTGGTGTTTTCCCTTGAGGCAAACAGGTCCACCAATGGTTAGCCCCAACGGGAGAACAGACTGTAAGCTACCTCTGGATGGAGAGACCACTCGTGGGATGTCTGGCCTATGCGGCTGAGAGCATCCACCAGCTGGTTCGAGACTCCTGCCACATGAATGGCTAGGAGGTCCACCTCCAACCGGCTCACGAGGGTCCAGATGTAGAGCACCTCCTTGCACAGCAGATGAGAGTGTGTGTCGCCCTGTTTGTTGAGGTAGTACATGGTCGTGGTATTGTCTGTCTGGACTTCAGCCACTTGACCCCGGAGCTGAGGAGCAAAAGCTGACAGTGCCACTCTGACTGCTCTGAGCTCCAACAGGTTGATGTGACATCAGGACTCCTCAGGGGTCCAGAACCCATGGGCTCTGCTGTCCCCCATGTGGGCTCCCCAGCACATGAGAGAGGCGTCCGTTGTGAGAACAACCGTCAGCTCGGGGCTGACAAACGGGATCCCTTCCTGCAACCGTTCTGGGGTGGTCCACTATTGCAGAGCATATCACATCTTCTGGGTCACAGTGATCAGCTGGTCGAAGCGACCGTGGCGCTGAGTCCAGTGAGCAGCCAGCTCCCATTGGATGGGGCGCATGTGCCATCTGGCCCAATGGACCACTGAGGTACACGCCGCCATGTAACCCAGAAGGCGCAGGAAGTCCCGGGCAGCGCGCAAGTGCCCAACCAAAAATGATAGGGCAAAGGAGGAAAGAACCTCTGCCCTGTCTGCTGGAAGCCGAGCTCTGGCTTGACGAGAGTCGAGCTCTGCCCTGATGAAGCCCATCACCTGAGATGGCTCAAGTTCCGACTTGACCTTGTTGATCAGGAAGCCTAGTTGGGAGCAGGTTCGAAGAGCCAGATCCCTGGATCTCTCCACCTCCTGGAGGGAGGAACCTGCCAAGAGCCAGTCATCGAGATAAGGGTAAATTCAATCTCCTCAACGCCGGAGATGGGCTGCCACCACTGCGATGCACTTGGTGAAGTCCCTCAGGGTCGATGACAAAACGAATGGCATGGCTCGAAACTCGTACAGGGACCCTTCGACCCTGAAGTGGAGGAACTGCTGATGGGACGAATGGATTGGGACATGGAAGAACACATCCTTCAGATCCAGTGAACAGAACCACATGTTCCGCTCCAGGGATGGTATGATCTGGTTCAGAGTTACCATCCGGAAAGTGCGAGACCTGAGATATTGATCCAGGTCGTGGAGATCTAGGATGGGGTGCCAACCCCCCATCCGCTTGGGCACTGGAGCTACTGCCTCTTTGCAGAGGAGCTGAGCAATGCCGTCGCGAAGAGCCAACTGAGTGTGAACTGAGATCCTTTCCTCCCGAGGGGCACGGGCTCGGCTGGGAGGGTACTGCTTGAATTCCAGAGGCAGTTCCTGGCCGACCACTTCTAGGACCCACCTGTCTGAGGTGATATCAGACCAGGCGGAAAGAAAGTGGCGGAGCTGGCCCTCCACGGGAGGACCCAGAGCTGGCATGACAGATGTAGGAGTGGCAACCCCCAACCTGTCACTGGGCAGGCTTAGAGGAGGAGGAGGCTCCTGGACCGGCACCTCGGCCTCCTTTACGGGGCTGTTGAGGACCCTGCTTGGGCCTGGGGTGCCAAGCTTGAGCCTGCTGTTGCTGCTGGCCTCCTTGATAGGAGGGCTGCCTAACCGCAGGGGAAGAGTGCCGAAAAGGCTTCTTCTTGCACTTCTGCTGGTTCTTGCCCGAAGATCCCTTCACAGAGGTAGCATCCAAGGTGGTACTGGACTGTTCTATGCGCTGGAGGTGACTAGCCACTCCTGGACTGAAGAGGTTAGTGCCTAGGAAAGGCACATCAGCTAACTTGTGCTGGGTATCCGCCGGGAAGGAGGATAGCCTCAGCCAAGCCCTGCGGCGAGTGGCCACAGCGGGCTGCCAAAGAGCAGGCATAGAAATCTCCAGTGTCCAGGGCTGTCTGGAGATGCTGTTTAGCAACAGCACGGCCTTGATCATGGACCTGTTTCACTGTGGTCTGCATGTCTGCCAGGAGATGAGGGAGGACTTCATCCAATGACCCAAGGAGGGCATGAGAGAAGTGTGCCATGATGACAGCTGAGATGGCCTGATGAAGGCCTAAGGAAGAGGCCGCATAGACCTTACGGGCAGAGTGGTCCATATTTTCGGACTCCTTGTCCGGGGGTTAGTCAGTGTCGGCTGAGCTACCAGTACGCCTGAGCACAGAAGCAGTCACTAGGCTTTCGGCCAAAGGATACTCTGTGAACCCTGCCAGGGACCTCAATGGCACCTTATACTTGCGGGCCATGTGGGCAGACGGAGCTGGGCAGGAAGCAGGATGCTGCCAAAGCTCAAGGGCCAGGCCAACGATGGCTTCGGCCACTGGAAAGGCCTTCGTTGGGGTATCCCCCATTTTGAGGATATCCGTAAGGGGGTATTCCGCCTTTTTCTGGATGGGCTACAGGGGCATTCTGGTGGACTCAGCGATCAGGCGGAGAATGCCCTGAAAGGAGGAAGGGCCTTCCTCCAGTCCGGCCATGGACGACTCATCATCCCCAGGATGAGAGTGTAACCCTGTGTCATCGGAGTCCGAAGAGTCGGGGTATAGTGGCTACTACTATGTCCCTGATTCAAGCCGAGGGCGGTCGGGGGTGACCGTAATGGACAGACGCTGGGGAAGCCCGGTGTCTGCATGGTCCTCTTTCGGGGGAGCCCCTCCATGAGGCTGCAGAGGTGGTGGCTCCAACAAAATTGGTGAAGAAACCAGAATAGGCCGAGCCGGTATATGCACTGGACTCACGGGAGGTGGAACCGAGGCTTTCGGTTCCGGAGGGGTAGGCGTCGGCTTAGGAGGCGGGAGCCATATAATGGCCGGGGCGGCTGGTGCTGACTTCTGCCCGGTCAAAATCAGCTGTTGCCACATCAAATCCTCAAAGCGTCGACAGAGTTTCTGTCAAAGCCTCTCCTCGTCTGAGGAGGACGAGGACCGGTGGCTGCACCTCTTTTTAGAATATTTGTGGCTCTTTTTTGGCCAATCGACCGAAGGGGTCCTGGTCCTCGATCGAGACCGACGTGGTCGGCTAGTTTGAACAGAGGACACTGGAGTCAGTGAAAACCGAGGTTCTGGCACCTTATCCTCAAAGGGGACACCCGAGAGCAGTGTCTCCTCATCGGGAAAGGAAAGGACAGGCGTCCTTTCTAATGAATCGTTGACCGGAGTCAGCGATAAAGGCTCGATTGGGTCCAGAGTAAACTTGACCGGTTCAGCCATTTCCTCGGTCTCGGTGCCTTGGCCCGATGGAAGGTCGGTAAAACCAGCGGCCGAGGAAGCAATCTTGACCGAAGTCGAGACCACATGTTCTTGGGACTTGGACCTCTCTTGGTCCCAGGAGCATCTCCTCCTTCTGGAAAAGGACGACTTGGGGTCCTTGTCCCTTTTCCGAGGGCGGGAGGAGTGCGAGCTCGAGAGCGTCTCACCCCTGGTGGGGAGAGACTGGCACAACTCCCTAAAGGAGCCCGAAAAGGTAGAGCCAAGGTTGAGAGGAATGAAAAAACCGTGACTGGCCAAAGCCTGAGCCGCCTCCTCCTCGAAAGCAGCCATCTGCTCAAACTGCTCGGCAGACCCCGCGGCCGCGGAAACCGCCCACCTTGCCTCCTTAGATTTCACCAGCAGGTTTCTAAGCTCCGGTCTCCCCAATTTTAGGCGTGCCTTACGGTCGTCCAGAACGTTGGGATGGAAGGCCAAACAGAAAGTACAAGACGTGATGTCATGTCCGACACCTAGGCAATAGACACACGAGAGGTGGGGATCGGTGCATGACATTTTCTGGCTGCAGGGACACCAGCAAAATCCGGGGGACGATTTTTCCTCCATGTCCAATACGCTGTAATTGGAATCGTGAACCCTGACGAGTTTCAAAGTAATTTACGGTGAAAACCGACTTTCCGAATCCAGGACCTACGAATTGCTGAGTAGCACGAGGGAACCTGAATCTTCCAGTGGAAAGGAAGATCTGGTGTCATGGGGCGGAGCCGAGGTATTTACCACCTGGGTGGGTGGGAGGAGCTAGCTTGAAGACTTCATGCCAGATTTAAAGGGGAAAGGGACATGCCAGAGAGTGTGGATGAACAACATATCCACGCTTCTAGAACAGTCACGTCTTCATATTTGGCCCCTTATTGTTACCTGGCTGTTCACAGTAGCCTCTCTCTTTGATGCAGTCTCATGCACATACCACTAATAATGTCCTGGGACCCTCACCATTAGCAACCGCTTGTCTTGGGGTAACTCGGTAGACTTTTTTGTAGTGCAGAAGGAAGGCTGCTGTATCTATATTTGAGTACCGATCTAGCAATGCTTCAGCAAAACTTTCAGGGTTGTCTCCCTTCACTACTTTCAGGAGACCCACCAGCCTTATATTGCTCACTCGTGATAAATTTTCCATGGCGTCAAGTCTCTACTGCACAGCTTGGTTCTCCTGGATCAGTCTGACGACAACATCATAGGATTTGCCTGTACAGGATTCTGCCTTTTCTGTTTGCCCTTGGACAGTGTCCATGCGCTGTTCCAAAATGCTGACTTTGCCTGTTAAATTGCCCAATTTCTTGTCCATGTCTTTTTTTTGTTACATTTTATTTATTTTTTGTGGTGACACAGAACAGTACATTTTTACACCTGTACTACAGTTTCTTCTGTAAAAAATACATTTTTCTGCACAGGAAAAGCTGACAGTCTAGAAAATGTTATCTCTTTTGATCTCTCAGAAATCAGTTACACATAGTGATTTGTATCTGGTATCCAGGAAGCAGAGTGTGTTATTACAGAACAGAACAGTATATATCTGAACTTCAGTATAATAAGCCTCTCTTGTATGCTATCCATGCAGACAGTCATTATATTGTAGTCCCCCTCAGAGAGGAGAACAATTAAGGGAGAATGGTCTGGCAGGCAATTGTGCCCCGAATCACTAGGGGGACTGTGGCACATTATCGAGGTGCTTCAGGGAAGTCAAGGCATAAGATCTAGTCACCTCTCGGCCATGTACAGGAACCAGGGGGTCCAATGGGTCATTAGTGTGTTGGTTGTAATTTGAAGTCTGGCCGTTAAGCTCTCCATTTTGTAAATCTCATATGTGGTTAATTCCCAGTCTGATATTCCCAGGGGGTGGGTTTCAGCCAAAGTCTAGTAATTACTTTTTTAGTAGCTCCTAGAAGAATAGCGAGTAGGTAGTATTGGCATGTTTTTTTTGTACCGGCTGGGGAGGTGGAGAAAGGGCCCCCAGATCTGGAAATAAATATATCACCTTCCCAATTTCCCCCCAGAAGTCAGTTGCTCTGGGGCAGAACCAGAATATGTGTGTGTGGGTTGCCACCTCACAACCACAGGCCCTCCAGCAAGAGGAGTCTGCTGAAGATAAATATTTGTCCGTTATTTGTGGGGTGTGGAAGAATCCGATTGCAACCTTCCAGGAGAACTCTCTCCAGGAATAGGATTTTGTTGTCTTATGATATCTGTGCCATATAAACGACCATTCCTCCTGTGTAATTTCGGACATCAGGTCTGCTTCACAAGCCTCTTGGATTGACTCCGGTTCTGTGAATTGAATACTGTTGAGGGCTTTATAGAAACGGGATATCAGGTGGGAAGGGGAAGGGTCATGTCTCAACTGTTTGAGGAGAACAGATAAAGGCAGTATAGCTTTGGTAGTAAGATCTAGCCCAAGTTCTTTTTCACAGTAATGGTGGATCCGGAGGAAGTGAAAAAAATATTTTCTTAATAGGGAATATTCTATCTGGAGTTGCAAGAAGGACTTAAAATAGTCCTTTGTTACAGAGTTGAACAATCTGTATCTGACCTTGGTCGGACCACTGTTTAAATGTTCTGCCTAACTTCGCCGGGAGAAAGTGAGGGTCTTCCAAGGGAATTCCCATCCACTTAGCAAGTAATTGGTGTCCCAAGAATTGGACATATTATATTTTATCCAACCCTGCAAGATGGTACAGAGTGTACAGAGACTTGGTCTCCTGGATTTGTGCTGGCTGTGACTGATATAACGTGATGTAGTGTATGGGGAGCCTTGAAAGAGCCCTTTCAACATGCAACCACTGGGGGCCAGTGTCTGCAGGTAGTAGCCATGTAGACATATGCATCAGCATTGCTGCAATTGAGTATTTTTGCAGACTGGGGAGAGAAAGCCCCCCCCCCCGCTCCTTAGGGAGTTGACGTTTCTGCAGGGCTATTTGAGATTTACTCTCCTCCCAGAAGAACTGCGATATGGCTCTATGCCATCTATATATTTCTCGATGGGGGGGGGGGATACAGTCTGCATTAAGTAGAGGAACCTGGGGATTAAGTTCATTTGGACCGATTGGACCCTGGGTAATAGTGATATGGGGAGGTGCATCCATCTCTTCAAGTCTGCCTGTATGTGGGTAAATAGGTTATCAAAGTTCAGTTCAAAAGTTTTAGTTGGGTATGCTTTAATTTGGATTCCTAAATACATTATGTAAGAACGATTCCATTTAAATGGATATCTCTGTCTGTTTCTTGTCCGTGTCTTGACTTGATCAGCAGAACTGTGTGAGGGTGTGATTTACCATCACCAAAGTTACTTTCTCCTCAGCCCGCTGCTGTAAATATACTGGTTCCGCGATATGTTTGCTGAATGCTGGTGGGTTAGTCTTTGGTTTAAAAAATCAGTCTATAGACTGGTACCTTCCAGAAGACCCATTTCTCAAATACAGCTGCATTCTCATTGCTGCAGGTGCAAAACTGAAGTACTAAACTGTTTTTGAAAGCAATTTATAATGCATCTTAGATGGTCTCCCTCAGGAACTGATCTGCCAAGTGTCTGCTCCTCTCAGCATCCTAGCCATGCCCCCACAGCTGCAGAATTAATGTGCAAAAGCTAGGGTTTAACACAGTGCCTTCTCAGCCTTAACTATAGTGACCATACCACACCACTGGAATACTGTGACACACGTTGTCACTAGTGCAGACATGGCTGTACTCAAACAGCAGTCAGTAACTGAGAAAAGCTAGGGATTTGTTTGTTATTACTAATTTCCTAACAAATACTGTCAGGAATATGGGAATCCTTCTGGTGCTTATTCTCCATTCTAAAGGTGTCCTTAGCTACACCAAGGTATACTGAGGAAGACTGAATGACGAGACAAAGAGATGGAGTGACTTGCACAGTCTTGGGAAGAGTCAGACAGACACTGATGATGGTCTGAACTCTGCTAATATACATCATAACAGTACAGTAAATTTTCAAAGCAACTACATTTTTTACTGGACGCCTCTCTAAGTATTCATTAAAGATATATTATTTTGCTATAAGTAAGTGTGAGGGGGAGAGAGAGAGAGAGAGAAAGAGAGACTGTGTGTGTGTGTGTGTGTGTGTGGTGAGTTTCATACAGAATGCAGTGTTAAACGTCTTTGAAGATACAACAACATAAGACAGTCTAGTATGTACAGTAAAGAGAACCTGCGGAACAAATTGGGCGGTATCAATACAGGGGCACCCTGCACAGATGACTGCACAAGAAGGAAGCATTTGGGGTAACCTGTTAGAAAGAAAAAAGTCTGTTACATCTGCTCCTTCGTAAAGGTACACTGGTGCCAGTAAAACAAAAAGTATGTAAAAGACTTTCCACTTAGCAAGACCACTGGACTTACCTTCCTCTCATACTTAGTGATTTGAAAACATTTTATGAAAACTTGATCGCTACCATGTGATCTTCATCTCCTCCTGATGCTTCTTTACAAGTGATGTAATAATCCTCTCTCTGCTCATTGCACCATAATAATTTCTACAGTAACCTGCTGTGATGTAACAAGCAGAGGATTATAATGTTGTGTGCAGATAAGCAGCAGGAGCAAATGGAAATCAAGTGGCGGAGATCCTGTTTTCATGTAAATGTCATTCCTAATTAGGAATAAGGGAATAACTATAGGAAATGTCTAAGTTGAATTGTGTCTAAATATTATTCTTTTCAGTTTTTCCATGCAGATTAGAAACTCTTTAAAGGCAGGTGGTTTCAGATCATATTACCTTAGATGGGAGTCTATTTCAAAAAAAACACTATGCTTTGTATGAAATTTTTATGGTTATAAAATTCTCCGTTATGCTTTGCTCTAAGTATTTATGATCATAAAAAGTATCTCATTGGCTGTCTGCATTCTGAGACCCTTACATTAATCTCTGTTACACACGCAATGTAGAGCCATATCACCATGGCAAATGAATTCTTTTTGAAAAGTAGCAGCATTCTATCCACTTGCACTGCAGAAGAACTGCAAAGGTGCATTCTGACATTCTGAACCACCATTCTCAAGCAGATGACGGATGGACTACTATATTAAAAATTGTATGCTTGACGAGAAAAACATTCTAAAGGTACACCTAAATAATTTTTTACAAGAGCAACAAGACACTCCCAGGGGTTAGATTAACAGTCAGTTAATCATCCCTTAGGGGCAACATGGCTCTCAGTGGTGCCTCCTTATGCCCCAGGGGGTAAATGACAGACAGTCAATCTAACCCCTGGTTATGCCTTATTGTTTGAATATTCTTTTCTAACTCTTCCAAACTCAATAGCCTTCTTATGTCTTTTAGTTCCTTCATATTTAAGCAATAAGGCATGACTTGGGTAAGAGTAACAATCTGTTAATCACCCTCTAGGGGTGTTATGTGGCACTAGGTGCAGCTGAGTGCCATACTGTCACTAGGAAGTGATTAAGTTACTATTAATCTAACTTCTGGGAGTGCTTTATTGCTATTATAAAAAATGATTACAAAAGAAGAGTTAGACGTGTATCCTTTGAATATTTTCCTTATTGAGAGGAAGATTTTTAATCAAATAGTTTATCCACCAGCTGTTTAAGAATGCTGCTTCACAATCAGGATGTGTCATTCTAGTCATTCAGCAGTGCAAGAGAATGCAGTGCTGACAGGAATAATTCATGTGCCATGGTGGTTAGGCTGTATCTGACAGTGTAACAGAGGCTGACGTAAGGCTCTTGGAATGCTGACAGCCAGTCAGAATGGAGCACTTCTGAGACCCTTTTTAATAGTTAGAGATACAGTTTGTAGCTTTATCTAATTATCTAATTATATGAGGGTACACAGTATTTCTGACTTTCCTCTATGTTGACTTTCTTGTTCCATCCTGGTACCACAGTGAAATGAGAATTTGGGCCCAATTCACAAAGCCCTCCTGAATGGTGCAAGGGGCTTGTGCCACAAGGAATGGTGCAAGGGGCAGCCTGCACCAAAGATGTAGCCTGAGAAATTCACAAATGCAGACTGTGCAAGCGAGACAAAAAGGCCAAAGGGGGCTTCACGTGATCCTTTGAGGCACAAATGGGCCGTGGCATGGCGCTTAGTGGCTTAGCAGACACAGGCTGTCATATCCCTAATTCAGGATTTAAACTCTCCCAGAGGGCAAATTTCTAAGTACCATTAGACCAGCCAGAACTGGTCTAGGGTATAGAAATTGTCCTCTGGGAGGGCTTTAGCAACTTTAGTCATTGTGCTGCTGTCCCCGGCCTCTGCCCAGCCCCGAATCCCCTTTTATTAAAACAATCAGGTGCCTGGTGGTCTAGTGGACCCCCAGAGCCCCAATCCCTCATCATTAAAATAATCACATCCTTGATGGTCTAGCGGATCCCCCAGTCCCGATCTGCCTGAATAATAAAATAGATTTCCCTGGTGGGCGGACCCCTATCGCCTGAGCATTTCTTGGTATTTTCACCCAAGTTTTCAACATGGGCTTTTTGTGACCCACCACATGAACAGTGACACAATCAATTTGTTAGCTGAAAGGTGATTTTGCAATGCGACTGTGCCATTTGGTGCAACAGGTGCGAAAACACATTTTGAACAGGATGTAAAAAATGACAGCTGTACGGTTCATGAAGAGGTGCAAAAAAATGGTAATGTTGAAAATCTGGAGTGAAAATATAAAAAAAATTGGTGAAGCCACGAGTGTGCATACAGACTGCGCAACACACACCCGTAATGCAATTATTTGGGGATTTTTTACACCAGATTTTCAACATAGGCATTTTGGGACCTCTGCTCATGAACAGAGGCACTGTGATTTTCTTAATCTGTCCCAAACGTTGATTTTGTACAGCGACCACACCCATTGTGCGCCAGATGTGCAAAACCACATTTCAGGCAGAATGGGAAAAATGACAGCTGTACTATTCATAAGAAGGTGTACAAAAATGGCAATGTTGAAAATCTGGACTGAAAATATTAAAAATTCTTGAAGTTACAAGTGTGCGTGGAAATTGCGCAATGCATGCTCGTAACATAGTCATTTTGTGGAATTTTGTCACTAAATTTCAACATAGGCATTTTGGGACCTCCGCTCATGAACAATGTCACTTTGCTTTTCTTAATTTGTCCCACACATTGATTTTCCACAGCGACCATGCCATTGTGCGCCAGACGTGCGAAAACACATTTCAGGCAAGATGTGAAAAATGACAGCTGTACTGTTCATAAAGAGGTGTGAAAAAATGGCACTGCTGAAAATCTGGAATGCAAATATTAAAAATTCTTGAAGTTACAAGTGCGTGTGGAAACTGCGCACTGCACGCTCGTAACAGTCATTTTTGGGAATTTTTCCCACCAAATTTGCAACATAGGCTTTTTGGGAGCCCACCTCATGAACAGTGACGCTGTTGTTTCGTTAATCGGTACACAAAGGTGATTCCATGCAGTGACCATGAAATCACCTTTCGGAACTGATAACGACATGACAGTGACTGAATTCATGAGGTGGGGTCCCAAGAACCCCATGTTGAAAATTTGGTGCTAAAAGTCACAAAAATGGCCGAGATACCTACAGTACCTAAGTTGAAAAGAAAAAAAATTTATGCCATTATACAGCTTACCGGCATTTCTTCACTTCGAGGTCGGCTTTGAAGAGTGTAGAGACATATTCCCGCTCCACCAAAGATCATCGCTGTGGCTCCAGAGGTAAGTATGGGGTGAGGGGGGTGTGGGGAGGTGGGGTGTGCAGAGGGTGGGTGCAGGTTTGGGGAGGGGGCCACTGCAGACAACAAGGAACTGTTTCTTCTTTTACAGGTAAAAAACCCCCCATAAAAATTACGTCGCAGGAAGGTTTTCTTAATTACAGGGACATTTGGCATGCTGGGGTGGGCTCCCAGCGTGCTACCAGGGTGTTTTTTTTTGGGGGGACTACAGCTGACGGGGATTGGGTATCCCGTCGGAAGAAAAGAAAACTTGACCAGCAGGAGTGTGAGCTGAGGAACGATGGAGCAGGGAGGACAGCAGCAGAGAGAGGAAGCGGGAGGGATTGCTTTTGTAGCTGGAGGGTGAGTCGGGGAACGAGGGAGTGGGGAGGACAGCACCAGAGAGAGGAAGCGGGAGGGATTTCTTTTGTAGCTGGAGGGTGAGTCGGGGAACGAGGGAGTGGGGAGGACAGCACCAGAGGGAGGAAGCGGGAGGGATTTCTTTGTGGCCGGAGGGTGAGCCGGGGAACAAGCAGGGAGGACAGCAGCAGAGGGAGTAAGCGGGAGGGATTTCACTGGCAGTGACATGCAGGAAGGCTGGAGAAATTGCGTGATATCAATATGCTAAATACACACACGTCACCACCGCTGACTGCAGCAGTGGTTTTCTTTGAACTGAAGACCACTGCAGCCGAACTGCTGTCAGAGACAGCTCATGCATCCACTGTCGCATTACAGTTGCACCTGCTAAAGGGAGCACTGCATTGGACAGGAGGGTCACACACCTCCAAAAAGTCGTACAGTTGCAATATGTTTCTTGCGCATGCACGCAAATGAACATAAAAAGGAGGAAGCACTCCTGCTGAAGTATTAATTTGATAAGGGATATAGAGTTAATGTGCAGCTTGTACACACAGCTTCAGACATGCAGATATGCACAGTGTTAGGCAGGCACACAGACACATCCTTAGATATGTAAATATGCAAACTGTGATACAGACACACGCATCCTCGGACAGAAACACACATTTTGAGACGGACACCTTGGGACAGAAATTCACACACAGCAAGTGACTGCTGCTGTGAATAGAGTTAGGCATCTAATTCACACTGAAAAAAACAGATGCTAAATAAGTGCTTACCTAGGGTACCTCCTACCTGGTTTCAGAATCCCTTCCCATACTATTAAGGGTATTTACAGTACATTGGTAACCTCCTATCTGGTTTTCCTAGCCATTCCTTTACCTCTCACTCTATCTCTGTCTCTGGCTATTTCTCTTCCATTTCACTGTGCCATTCCCTCTCTTCCTTGGCAACCTCTTGTCCTGTTTTAGAAACACAGAATTTGTTGGAAGATAAGGACCTCTTGGCTCACCCAGTCTGCCCATTTTTCCCTACACACAGTGTCACCACAAACTCTACTTGATCTGTGGCTCTTTCTTCCTTCCTCCCTCCATTCCTTTCCACTAAGATTCCCATATGCCTATCTCATGCATTCTTGAACCCCACCACTGTGTTCACCCCCGCCACCTCAGTTGGTAGGCTGTTCCAGGAATCCACCACCCTTTCTGTGAAGAAGTACTTCCTCACCTCTCTCCTAAACTTGCCCCCTCCAGCTTTACAGCATGCCCCCTTGTTCTTGAGCACCTTTTTTTTCTGTAACATACCTCCCTCCTGTAACTTATTTACACCTGTGAGGTATTTAAAGGTCTCTATCATATCCCTTCTCCCTCCTCTCCTCTCTTCCAGGGTGTACATACTGAGTTCCTTTAGTCTGTCCTCGTAGGGCCTTTTTTTTTTTTTGCATAGGAGTTTATTCAAATTCCAATACTCACATACAATCACTTACAGTTACATAGTCCATTAAAACATTTTAGTCTGACAGAGATCTAATCAATCATACAATTCCAGCATCTCATTCTGCGATTCCCTCACAAATACATATTGTTTTTAACAGTTGTACCAAGGAAGCCCCTAGGGTGCTTAGGTGCCCACAAAAAGAAGACTATCCTGACCCCTATACCTCCTGCTGAGAAAGATCTGCCAGAAAGAGGGCCCACTCTCTGGTAAACCACTCAAGCCTGTCTTTGACAAGGAGGGTTAATCTCTCTAAGGCTAATGTGCATAAGGCAAGTGCACGCCAGGTCTGCACTGTAGGGGTTACACAGGATACCACCTCTACATCCAGCTCTACTTCAAATAGACAGGCCAGTGGGTCCAGCGGAATCCCTCTGCCCCACATTCTGCCAACCTCCAGTGCCACTGACTTCCAGAACTACTGCAGGAGATGACAAGCCCAAAAGCAAGGCACATAGGTACCCATCTCCTGCCCACAACTTCCGCAGTAAGGTGATGTAGCAGGGTGGTATTTATGGACAATCAACTTATACAACCTATGCATAAATTTGTAAAAAGCCTCTTTGAATTTATTACAGAGGAGAAGTCCCATGTGCATAGTTAGGAGCTCACCCTAATCCCTGGTACTTATCTGGATACCCAGATCCCTTTCCCAGAGTCTCCGGGTGTCACCCGAGAGGTCCGGTAGACGCTGCCTAGTATCTTTCACTGCTTTCCCCATAAAACCTTTGGTATCCTGCCTGGACATTTGCATAAGTACTTCAATTTTCTTCAGTTCCACCATCCCGGGTCCTTCCCTCTCTAGCCCTGCCACATAAGCCCTAACCTGGAAATATCTAAATAAGTGCCCTCCCCCCAAGTTTAATCTCTGATGCAAGTCCAAGAATAAGCACAACCATCCCCCACTACATAGGTCCTCCAAATTCCTCACACCCTGCTTCTCCCATGTCTTAAATCCAGAGTTCTTCCACCCCAGCAAGAAGTATGGATTTCCAACAGCCAGTACTAGGTACATATCTACGGCCTTCACTCTCCGTCACTTCAGTAGCCTATCCCAGATATCCAAGGCTGCCTCAACCAGAGGGTTCCTAGCCTCCTGCCTTTTATATGCTCCCCGTCCTCACCTCTCCAGATATGTGGAAAGCCTCGCTGTGCAGCCCCTTTGCTCAAGATCCAGCCACCGTGCTACCGAGGGTAAGTGGATCCAGTCACTAATATATTTCTGCTGAGCTGCTAAATAGTACGCCCCTGTGTCCGGGAAGTTTAGGCCCCCCTTTCCCATGTCTACCTTAAGACGCTGCAAGCTTATCCTCAGGCATTTCCCTTTCCAAATAAACAAAGAAAACAAGCTCTCCAACCTCTTAGTATCCTTCCGGGACATTCCCACATGCAGCATCTGCATAACATATACCAACCTAGGGAGGATATTCATTTTCATTAAATTTATCCTTTCCAGTCAAGAGATTGAGAGAGAAGTCCATCATTTCAGGTTAGTCTCTATTACCTTAAGAATGGAGCTGTAATTAAACCTGTACAGGGAGTCTAGGGACAACCCAATTTTAATTCCCAAATATGTGAAGTGTCCTCCTACTACGTTAAAACCCCATCCTTGATCCCACCTCATTTTTCTGGGAAGCCTCATGATCTCAGATTTATCTAAATTTAATTTGTATCCTGAGAATTGGGCAAACCCCTTAACCAGCAGCAGGAGAATGGGCAAAGACTTCCCAGGATCTGTGACAAACAACAAATCATCTGCATACATGGCGAGCTTATGTTGTTTCCCTGAAACCTCCCGCACCCCTTGAATTCACTCTTCCTGCCAGATGGCTACTGCCAGAGGCTCCACCGACAGGGCAAAGAGCAATGGGGAAAGCAGGTATCCCTGCTTCATACCACTACCCAAAGCAAAGCCCTCCGAGAGACTGCCATTCACCAAAACCTTCGCTCTGGGTGAGCTACATTAGGCACGCACCCAGCCCACAAACGCATCCCCCAGACCAAACCGGGTTATCGTCTTGAAGAAAAAATTACTCACCTTAGTAATGTTGTTTCTTCTAATGGAGTCTTGCTATATTATAGACATTAGCAGTTTGATCCAGCTCTAGAACTGCCCCGGAGTGAAATGGTTAAAACCATTCCAAAATAGAATTTTGGCACGAGAGCAGCTCTATCTGTGTCATTTCAAACTTGAACTGTCAGATCTTTACGAGCCAAACTCACTAAGGTCTGTGTGGAGCTGTAACCTACACTAGCCAAATGGCTACCTAAATAATAACAACCATTGATGGTCCCAGCACCCAAGACTCAAGTCAGGGACCAGAAATACTAACACCATTCTAATAATATGAAATGGAACATAAGTATAATAAAACACACACACACGCATACATACACCCCAAAGTCCCAAAGGGGACAAAATGCTAACAGGACATAAGTAGTGCCACACTAAGTTGCCGCACCCCACCAAGTAGAGGTTCTGAGAGGGGCAGGTTGGGAGGTTCTATAATATAGCAAGACTCAACTAGAAGAAACAACATTACTAAGGTGAGTAATTTTTCTTCAAACAACATGAAGTCTTGCTATATTATAGACATTAGCAGAATACACAGCAGTACTCCATGGAGGAGGGCAGAACCTACTTAGGAATAGGCTCTGAAGAACAGCTGTGCCAAACCGAGCATCTCTCCTGGCCTGACATCCAGGGAGTAATGTTGGTAAAAGTGTGTACCGCTTTCCAAGTAGCAGCCTGGCAAATCTCTAATAAGGGATATCTCTGGCAGCAGCTAGAGACGAGCTAAACTTCTGGTAGAATGAGCCCTCAAACTGGGGGCTCTGCCCACTTTCTGATAACAAAATTGGATACAAGAGACAATCCACCTGGCTATTGATCTCTTAGTGGCAGGTTTGCCTTTCCCAACTTCACCATAGGTAAGGAAAAGTTGGAGGGATTCGAACCTATGACCTTTGGTACGCTCTATATAATAACTAAGAGCTCTCTTAACATCCAGGCTGTGCAACCTCCTCTCACCCGAAGAGGAGTGATCAGTGAAAAATACTGGAAGGGAGATAGATTGATTAAGATGGAAATCTGAAACCACCTTAGGCAAAAACTTCCTATTAGCCCTAAGGACTACCTTATCCCTGTGGAAAGAAATAAAGTCAGTCTCCACTGACAAGGCTTGCAATTCACTTATGCGTCTGGCAGAAGGATAGCCACTAGAAAACAGTTTTCCAAGTTAGGTACTTAAGCTCTGCAGAAGACAGAGGTTCAAAGGGGTTGCATTAACTGGGCAATGCAAACATTAAGGTCCCAAGCAGGGGCCGGTTCCCGAAAGGGAGGATTAGTATGGAGTAATCCCTTAAAAAACTTGGAAAACACAGGATGAGAGGAAAGAGGGGATGACTTTCCTGCTGACAGAAAAGCAGACACAGCTGCCAAATGAACTCTCAGGGTAGCTGGTCTGAGACCCAAGGAATTAAGATGTACCATGTAATCTAACAAAATGGGCAATTCAGCAGATTCTGGGGCAATATTTTTCCCAGCACACCAAATGGAAAACCTTTTCCATTTAGAACTATAAGTAGCCCTAGTGGAAGGCTTTCTGGAAGCCATTAGGATCTCAAGAACACCCCGAGAGAGGTGTAAATCAGCAACTCTAACTCCTCAAGAGCCAGGCCTTGAGGTTAAGGGATTTAGGTCCGATACCAAACCCTTCCCTGGGCACAAGTCAACAGATTGTGATTCCTGGGAGGCACAGGGAAGATGGACTGTCAGAGACAGAAGGAGTGGGTACCAGGGCTGCCTGGCCCAATCCGGGGCAATCAGAATCAACCTGCAAGGCTGAGATCTGATTTTGACTAGTACTTTGAATAGGAGAGGAAAGGGGGGGAAAGCATAGAGAAACTTCCCCTCCCAATCCAGAAGAAGGGCATCCAGGGGAACTGAGCCCAGCACTGGAGGTCTGCAACACAACAGAGGAAGTTTGTGATTGTCTGGGGCTGCAAAAAGATCTATCTGAGGGATGCCCCACCTGGCAAAAACTATCCCCAGCACTTGAGGATCCAGGGACCATTCGTGATGGCCCTGGGAAATCCTGCTGAGGGCATCCGCTAGGACATTGTCCTTCCCTGGAAGATGAACTGCTATGAGGGAAGTGTTCAGGGAATAGGCCAGAGACCACAACTTCATTGCCTCGGTGCACAAGGCCGAAGACCGAGTGCCCCCCTGTTTGTTGATGTACCACATTGTTGTGGTGTTGTCTGTTCTGACTTGTATCACCTTGTCGTGGACAGATGCAGAAAAAGCTTGAAGAGCTAAAAAGACAGCTCTGAGTTCCAGCAAATTGATGTGGAGCAGAGATTCCTGGGGGGACCAAACTCCCTGAGTGGAAAGGTCGCCCATGTGGGCTCCCCAACCCAGAAGGGGAGCATCTGTAGTGAGAGTCAAGTCGTGAGAAGGGGAAATGAAGGGGACCCCCGCTTTTAAATTGCTCTGATCCTGCCACCACTGGAGAGCTAGGATCAAGGTTAGAGTCACTGGGACCAACTTGGAAAGGGGGTCTCTTCTCTGAGACCAAAAGGTTCTCAAGTGAAACTGAATGTCTCTCATCTGAAATCTGGCTCCCTGCACAACAGCTGTGGATGCAGCCATGTGCCCCAGGAGCTGCAGAAAGTGTCTTGCTGGTCGAGACCTGCAGAGTGAGGAAGAGGCCAGAGCCACTAATTCCTTACCCTTTCTGGGGAAGAAAGGCTCTGGCTAGCTTTGTGTCCAATTCTGCCCCTATAAAGGTGAGTACCTGGACTGGTTCCAGAACTGACTTTGGTAGGTTTAGCAGAAAACCCAGGGAGGTGAGAAGCTGCTGGGTGACCTGCAGGTGAGATTTTACCTGTTCAGAGGACTGGCCTACAATGAGCCAGTCATCTAGATAGGGAAAAACAGCAATCCTTCTGCCTCCTTAAGTAGGCCACTGCCACTGCTAGACACTTTGTGAATACCCTTGGAGCAGAGTAGGGTCAAGGGCATTACTCTGAACTGGTAATGACCTGAGGGCAGTTCAATCTGAGGTACTTTCGATGGGATCTTCTGATTAGGACATGGAAATAGGCATCCTTGAGGTCCAGGGAGGCTAGCCAGTCCCTGGCCTTAGGAAGGAAAAATCATTGCCAGAGTTACCATTTTGAACTTTGGTTTCAAAGATGCTTGTTCAGATAAATGAGATCTAAAATGGGCGCCATTCTCCTGTCTTTTTTGGGGTAAGGAAGTATCTGGAATACAGACCCCTGCCCTGATGCAGGGGAGGAACCCTTTCTACTGCTCTGAGAGCTAACAGGGATGAGACCTCTGTTTCCAGAGCGAGGGTCTCTGAAGCACTTGCAGGTAAAAGTCTGCTTCTCAACTTGGGAAACTTTTGAAGCTGAGAACCAGACCCTGGCTTACTACTTCCAGAACCCACTTGTCTGAGGTTAAAGAAGCCCAATTCTGACTGAAGTAAGCCAGCCTGCCCACCACTGGTACAGGAGATCGGCCCTGGGCACCCATCAGGGTGCCTGTTTGAGGAGGTTTAGGCTGGGGGGGAGAAGGTCTGCCCACCCTCGTCTGCCCTGCCTCTGAAGAAGCCCCTCTGAGCATAGGCAGAGGAGGCCTGAGTCTGGTAGAAGGCCTGTGAAAAGGCCTACCCCTACCCTGGGGCATGCTTGAGGAGTGGCTTGCCGCCCTTAGCCTGGGCACTTTTGTAAGTAGTCCTATATTCATCCATCTTCTTCATGTAATTCTCTGTCTGCTCTCCAAACAGAGAATTTCCCACCACAGGAAAATCGATAGCCTTAGTCTGGGTATCCTGTGACAAACTACACCCTGAGCCAGGCCAACTCATTTAAAAAGCTACAGATGTGGCCATGACCCTAGAGGAAACATCATTAACATCCACAGCAGCATGAAACTGAACCTTAGAGGCTTCAATGCCATCAGCAGCCACCTGTTCTAGTTCACTAGCCAGCTGGCCATGGGCCTGCTTGGCCAATTGCATAACAGTATCCCATCTAGATTTCTGATACCTAGCTACATAAGCCATATAATTTGCTTGCCTGAGTCCCAGAGAGGCTGCCATATACTGTTTTTTGCCATGGCATCAATCTTCCTGGAATCCTTGTCAGGAGATGATGAAGCCAAGGAATATTAGCTTTATCACAGGCAGCAGCCTGAACTACCCCAACATGACTGCAATGCTGAGAAAGGAATTCATATCAGGGCCTGACAATGTATACCTTCTGTCCATCTTTTTATCTACAGGAGGCACAGAATTAAGAGCTTTTAAAATTTTAATTGTTTCCTAAAAGACTTATGTAAAGGAATAGACAATCTCCTAGACTCTGGAACATCCATCATTTCTACAAAATCAGGCTCCTCTTGCTCATCCACAGCCTCTTCTAAAGGAAGCTGGAGGGTTTCAGCAACTTTTTTATAAAACATAAAATGAGATGGGGACTCAGACAGCATAGGGGGAGATTCTAAAGGTCTGTCTGGGGAGATGTCCGGTTCAATGGGCACACCCAGACCTTCCCAGCCACATTCATACTGTTCATAATCCTCCTCCCCCTCCTCTGGTTCATAAAATTCCTCAATATCATAATCCTGAACCACTGGGACCGGACAAACTGACCTTTTACCAGATAGTGGTGGTTCGGACGGACCCTGAGACAGTGACTGGACAATTTTTATGGCTTTTGCTATCTCTGCAGCAGTTAGAGAAGGAATTTTGGACTCCAGACCTGCTGATTTTCTTGTTTTCTTTACTGGAATTGGTTCCTCAGAACCAGCTTTTCTTTTGGCCGAGGAAGTATGGCCCTGGTCAGAGGGCACTCCTCTGGTCTGGTTGGCACCGAACCGGGCTGGCCATCCGGTCAGCGGACTTTTGGTCCTCGCCTCGAGCCTGCCCAATCTTTTTCCAGGGTGGCTGCAGGAAATTCTTACATACCTGGCAGTCTGACTGGAGGTGGTCAAACCCAGACAATAAACACATGTGGTGTGTGGGTCAGCCTTGGCAAAGACTTCCCCACAAACATCACAGTGTTGAAACCCAGTGGGCCCGGTTTTTCTTTTGGGTTTCTCAGACATAATGCCAGCCTAACCAAAACTTGCCCTTTTAACAGCAATAATAGGCAAGACACCCTTATCGGTTCCCAACCGTCACGGTATTGGAAAAACCGTAATAAACTGCTTTTTAGAACCGATAAGAACCGGAACCGCACTCTAAAATAGTAACTTTTAGTTTTAAATGAGTTTTAAACCCACTGATCGGTTCAAAGCCGAACCGATAACTTACAAGTTCCACACAGACAAAACCTTCATTTACTTACGTTACCACAGATAGAGCTTGAACTGAACGGTTTTGTGGTAAATAGCTTATTCTCGGTTAAATCCAACCGAGAAAACACTTTTTAAACCGAGAAATGAACCTAGCAGAAGGAGAAATCTCTGGAGCGACTGTTCACTGAGGCGGAGTAAAGAATCTGACAGTTCAAGTTTGAAATGACACAGATAGAGCTGCTCTCGTGCCAAAATTCTATTTTGGAATGGTTTTAACCATTTCACTCCGGGGCAGTTCTAGAGCTGGATCAAACTGCTAATGTCTATAATATAGCAAGACTTCATGTTGTTTGAACAAATATTCCCATTCTACCATGTCAAAGGCCTTTTTGGCGTCCATAGAAATGACACAAGTGTCCTCCTTCCTCTTTTCCGCTCCCCAGAACACATTTAGAAGTCTCCGCACATTGTGATACCAAAGATGCCCCTTAATAAATCCGGTCTGGTCTGGGTGGATCATGTCGTGCAACACCTCCTCCAAACGTACTGCCAATACCTTTGCAAATATCTTGGCAACACAATTCAAAAGTGAGATCGGTCGCAAAGATGCACACTCCAAAATATCCTTTCCCACCTTAGGGATCAGGCATATTACCGCATCTGAGAAAGTCCCCGGGAGCCTCAGGGCCTCCCCTTCCCTCTGTTGGAATGTATCACACAGCAGCCTAGCCAGTTGCCCTGCCAGACACCTGTAGTATTCCAACCTCTGAATAGCCTGTAACACTTCTGCCCTCGTAACAGGGCCATTTAAAGACGCCTTCTGGACCCTCATCAGTTTGGGCAGCTACAAGGTATCCAGAAAAGCTTTGCCCCACTTCCCAGCCCCCTTCCCACCTTCTGTCTGATATAGTTGTTCATAAAAACTTCCGAAACATTCTCTAATCTGCTGGGTAGATTTGTGTAAGACTCCCCTTTTGTCTTTGATCGCCGAGATATGGGTTTGGCCCCATCTCTCCCCACATCAAGCGAACCAACAAGAGACCAGGTTTGTTTCCTCATTCATATAATTTTTTCCTTTCCAAACATCCACGCAGTTCTAGCCTCCCCACTAAGTAGGGTGTTCAAGGCCTCTCTGGCTACTTTCAAACTCTCCCGAACCATTTCATTCCCTCCAGTTGCAGCCCGCTTCTCCAACCCTCTCACTCTGGCTTCTAGTTCCACTCTCCTGGCTTGCTTCTGTTTTTTTAACTTTGGCTACATACTTTATGACCATCCCTCTCATATAGGCCTTTCCCACATCCCAGATAATACCTCTACTAGTGGGGGAGTTTACAATCGCCATCATATAGCTTTCCCATTGCTCCACTAAATACTCTTTAAAGTCTTTGTCCCCAAGTAAATATGTTGGGAATTTCCAGGGTGGGGGGCCCTCCCTCGGCTTGTTCATTATCAGTGACACTATCACCATGACATGGTCTGAAATATGAATAGGACTATGCCACGTCGTCTGTACCAGTCCGTACCAGGTCGGCAGGAGAAACACATAATCAATCCGTAACCATGTGCAATGCGGGTTAGAGTAAAAGGTACACTCCTTTGCCCCTTGGTTTGCTTCTCACCATCCATCTACCAGCTCTAGTTCTACCATTCCCCGATGCCACTGCCTAATTGCTTCATGTTGCCGTCCCCTACCCTGGGAATGATCCAAGTAAGGATCTAGGGTATAGTTCAAATCCTCCCCTAGAAACAGGCCTGGGAATTGCTCCTTAATGAGAACTGAGAAGATAGTGTTGTAGAAAGAGGCCTCAAATATCGCAGGGGCATACATACTACCAACTGTTATCTGTTCTCCCCACAGCTCTCCCACAACAAATACATATTTGCCCCCAGTCTAATCCCTTATCACCCACTGTGCTTGGAATGGAAGATTCTTATGAAGAAGGACAGCAACCCCTCTTTTATACACCTTAAACAAGGCTGCAAAACATTTCCCCACCTAGCCCCTTGTAAATTTCATGTGCTCCACTGCTGTGAGATGCATTTCTTGCAATAGTGCCACTTGAGCCCCCTGTCTCCGCATGACCGTAAGGAGACTCGCCCGCGTCACAGGGGTCGCTATCCCTCGAACATTCCAGGAACATACCATTAAATTTTGTCTGTTAGCCATTTAAACAATGTATCCTTATCACAACTTCCCCCATATTGACTACAAAATCCCCCATTCCAACCCTAACAACCAAGTTAAACATACCCCTTCCCCCAAGTCACTTTACCCCTATAATTTGCCATATCTGCTCCTTGGTTCCATAGATTAAAATCAACAACCAACATCCCAACCCCGACACTATCTGCCAACTGTGCTTAAGTGTCATTCAGAACCCGCTATGTAGTTGTGTTCCGCCCTGTGTACACCCCCCATAGTATACATTATAATCTCCCAACCATATTCAGTTCCTCTGCACACAGTCTCCCATATGCGTCTGACTGTGTCATTTAGCAACCTCTGAGGGGGACGCCTGGGGCAATATAGCAACCACGGGTGATGCCTCTCTCTCGAGCATCCTAAATCATGCCCTAGCACAGTCAGCTATGGGTCTATGTAATAACAGCTAACGCCTAAAAGTGATCACCGTCATCGCACAGTCAGAGTGCAAAAACATTTTTGGCACTCTGACAACCCCGGTGCACAGGACATCAGAGCCAGGACAGTTTTCTAATGCAGGGTTTTAAATAATTGATTAGCAGTTTTTTTCTTGGGACAATGCTAACTGTACAGAAAGTATTTATATAGGTTTTCTAGAAGTGTTATGTTTATTAAACACAGTGAGGCAAGTGCTATGCATTTTCACAAAGTTTTAGCACTTTTATGAGCAAAACGCTAATCAATTTTTGAGTTAAATAAAACCCTGCAATGCTTTTCTGTGGGGGGCTACCCCATCATCCCACAGGGGCTTGCCCCGCACCCCCTACTAAGTTCTCAACTCCAGGGGGTGCAGGCCAGGGTGTGTGTGGAAAGCATAAAAAAGGTTTGGGCCGGACAATAAAATCGCACCAGCCTCGGACCCGAACACGTACCTCACCCACCCCAACCACTAGCCAACCCCCGACACCACAACGCAGCTCAGCCATCCACCACAGTGCCATCCCCTGCAGCCCTGCCACTCCCTCCCAACCCATGCTCACTCCCCTTCCGCGTGCATACACATAGCAACATCCTGTCGCCCAGTTTGCCCACCCCCTCAGCCGGTCTCCCTACTCTCCCATCGCCATGAAGGATTGCGCCTGGAAGGAGTCACTATTACGGATGGCGCCCTTCCTCATGCACCCAATTCATGGGATACCCTCAGATAGCACCTCGTCTCTAGCCAGTACCCAGGCATCAGACAGCACCCCCCCCCGCAACTATACATTTGGCAACAATGAGACCCAAGTCTTGTGGTTCCAACCATCAGCCATTCATTGAGGCCTTCCTGTAAGCTGTGTTCTCTCTAACCACTGCCATATATTATCCCCCCAACAACTCTCCCAACCATGCTCTTTACTGAAAGCCCTTTGTCACGGCTGTGTATTAATAAACAATTCCCTCAGAACAGTTATAAACTTGTTACAAAGCAAAACAGTTTGTACTACAGTTCAAAATCTTTGCTGCTGAGCACACATATGAACTATCCACAAGGACCACTGCACTCTCGACCGGAGAGTGGGGAAAGGGTAGAGGACTCCATCCTGTCATAAAAGAAAACGTTCCCCTTCGAAGAGAGGAGGTAGCCCAAACCCCCAGAACAAAACAGTTTTAACCATTAGAACTATTAGCAGAAGTGAGCCACTTAAAACTGGTAGCCTTTTAAAGATGAGCAGACTGTATAACCTTAATGCTGTCCAGAGTTTATACTTCACTCGTTTTTCTTCTGCAGGCCCTCCACAAACTTCGCTGCCTTATCTGCCTTACAAAATGAGTATGTCACTCTCTTGCACTTCACTTTGAGCGTCACTGGATAGAGTAGGTAGTTTTCCACCTTAAGGGACCGGAGCGTAGCCATGGATTCATTCATTCATTCATTCAGGAGTCTCGCAGAGTAGTCCTGGGAGAGAAAGAGCCAGTGACCCTCAAATAGAAGCTGTTCTTTCTCTCGATAAGCACGGAGCACCCTTTCACGAGTCTGGTAATGGTGAAACCTCATGATAACTTGGTGGGGTGGCTTCCCCATGCATGGCCTGGGCATAACAGCTTGGTGTGCACGCTCCAGCTTCAATTTGCCATTCTTTAGTTCTATATTCAGCAGCTTGGGCAAAGTTTTTGCACAGAAGTCTAAAGAATTCCCTCCTTCCATCCCTTCTGGTAGGCCATGCAAGCAGAGATTTAGTCTGCGGTGGTAATTTTCTTGGTAGTCCGCCACCTCCTTCATATCCTCCAGTTCCTTTTGTAGGGCCAGAATTTGCCCCAGGACCCCCAGTAGCTCATCCTCCATATGCGCTCCTCTGCCTCCATTAAACGTGTCCCCTGAGCAGCCTGTTGGGTTAGAACCTCCTGCAGCCTGTCATCTATGCGGGTCTCCAATTTATATAATCGAGGCTCCAATGCCGCCAGTACTAGGCCTGTTAACTCATGCCCCAATGCGCTCACCTCAGCGGCTGACAAAGATACTACTTAATGGCTTTCAGACTGAGCACAGGCCGCTCCTTTCTTCACAGTTTTACCGGTCGCATGTTGGCTTTTATCAGGACCTGACGACAGATATTCGTCCATATTGGGGTACTGCATGGTCTGCGAACCAAATAAACCGTAAGTGAGAGTGAGTTAATACTTTTTTATCTTTAATTTACCCCAGCAAGGAGGAGCGAGGTGCAGACATGTCTTTCCACTTCAAGTGCTCATTAGCGTGCCATTGTAGGGCTTTTAATGCAGACCCTGCACCATTTTGTTACCTTCCACTGGACTGTTTCCACTCTGTTTATGTTCTTCTGGAGATGTGGCCTCCAGAACTGTACACAGTATTCTAGGTGAGGTCTTACCAGCGATCTATACAGAGGCAACACCACCTCCCTCCTTCTGCTGGTGATACCTCTCCCTATGCACCTCAGTGTCACATTAGCCCTCCCAACTGCTTTGTCACACTGTCTGGCTACCTTTTGGTCATCAGAGATGATTACTGCTAGGTCATTATCCTCACTGGTGGTCATCAATAACACTCCCCCCATTTTGTACTCTGCCTCTGCGTATTGTTTCGCATTGAAACCCAGATACCATACCCTTGACCACGCCTTGAGTCTTCTCAGGTGTCTGCTTATCTTGTCCATCTCCCCCTGGAGTGTCCACCCTATTACACATTTTGGTGTCATCTGCAAAGAGGAAGACCTTCCCCTTCCATCCCTCTGCAATATTACTTATAAATACCTTGAAGTCCCAGCACCGATCCCTGAGGCACCCTGCTGTTCACCCTCCCTTCCTGCAAGTGAACTCTGTTCAGCACCACCCTCTGTCGTCTATGCTCTACCCAATTTCTTACACATTCCTAAGCTACCAAGCTTGTTTACTAGTCTCATATGTGGAATGGCATCGAGCCCATTACTAGGTAGACTGCATGGACCATTCCACCCTGATCTAATTCCTTGGTCACCCAATCAAAGAAATCTATCCGATTTTTTGACATGACCTACTACCTACGAATCCATGCTCTCCTGGGTCCTGTAACTAACTGGATTCAAGATATTCCACTAACCTCTCCTTGAGCGGTGATTCTATTAACTTTCCCACCACCAATGTCAGGCTGACTGGCCTATAACTGTGAAGTGGGACGACATCTGCCCTCCTCCAGTCCTCCGAAACCACTACCGTTTCCAGTAAGCTGTTAAATATGACTGTCAGAGGTGCAACCAGTACCTCCCTGGCCTCCTTCACTACCCTTTGGATTTACCCCATCTGGGCCCATTGATATATCCACTTTCAGATTAGCGAGTCCCTTTTGGACTCTCTCCTCTGAAAAAGGACTAGTGTCCACCTCCCTCCCTCCTTCTAGAGCTATTGTTACTTTTTTGTTGCCCCTTCCTTTTGCCTTCCACTGTGAACACTGAACAAAAGTATTTGTTCAGGATGTCTGCCGTTTCCTGGTCCCCCTCTGCACAGTCCCTCCCATCAATTTTTAACCTTATAATACTTCCTCGGTCTTCCTCTTTTCCCTTACATAGCTAAAACATATCTTGTCCCCTTTCGTTACTGCTTGGGCTATTCTCTCTTCAGTTTGTGCCTTTGCGCTCCTTACTATTTCCCTGCCTCTCTCTGTTTCTCCTGATACAACTCCCTATTCTCCTCTCTCCACATCTCCTTGAATCTTCTGAATGCTACCCTTTCAGCCTTTACCTTTCCAACCACCTCTTTTGAGAACCACAGCGGTCACTTTTTCCTCTTACACTTACTCACTTGCTTGACACAGAAGTTTGTTGTCGTCACTGTGTCCCCTTTTAGCTTTGCCCACTGTTCCTCCACTTCATCCAGGTCATCACCCCCACCAGGTTATCCTTGAGGCATTCATCCTTTTTTTTAAAATCTACCCTCCTGATGTCCAAGATCCTTGCCCTTGTGTGGTTCGATTCTGCAATCATCCTTATACTGAACAGTACTGTATGGTGATCACTGGTCCCCAGGTGGCCTCCCATCTTGACATCTGCAATACTGTCCCTGTTAGTGAGTACCACACCCAGTACTACCCCATCATGAGTAGGTTCGTAGACTAGTTACCCAAAGAATGCCCCTTGTATGGAGTCCAGGATGTCCCTGCTTCCAGCTGAAGCTGCAACTGGGGGGTTCCAATCTACATCCGGCAGATCGAAGTCCCCCACCAGCAGCATCTCCCCCTTTCTATCATTTTGCAAATGGATTCCACCCGTACCTTATCTAACTCATCCCCTGTAATGGAGGTTTGTATATCACACCAGTGTGAATAGTGGCACCTTCCCCTTTCTCCAGGGTAACCCACAGTACCTCTGACCCCCTGTATTCCCTGTATGTCTGTCTGTCGCTATTGTAACCCCTCCTGTTAGCCGGGGTTACTAGAATCCCAGTAAGACCTAGTGGTAGGCAGGGAAGGCAGCTTGTGAAACTCCAGTTAAATGGATTTCACACTGTCTCACTCTGTTCTCAGTCTCAGCTGAGACTGAGGGATGACATCATTTTAGAACTGTCGCAGCTGCATAAGCCACACTGGAATGTTGCAGTTGGAGGTTAGAGCAGAATGCTGGGGATTTTGAAGGCGGTCTGTGTGAGAGACTGTAGTGCAGCAGAGTGTGGGCAGGCTCTCAGAGCTTTAAGCTCTGGTAAAGAGCTACTTTTGTTTAAGGTGTGTGTTTCCACCTGAAGAGGAACACAGGAACTGAACTGAAGTGGTGGAGACCACTCTCAATTGTTCAGAGCCCCATCCCTGCGGGGATGGGGGGAAAGGGTCAGCCTGTTTTCCAGGGGCAAATGGGGGTCTAGCTAAGGAAAAGAAGCTGCCTGTTTGAGTTATGTTGAGGCACCAGAAGCTCTGAAAGGAAGATTCCTTGAGGAGGAAACACCTGTGGGGCACCTGCAACCAAATGGTGAGTTCGCTCTGAAAAGGGCCATGTGTTTTTCACCTGAAACAGAAAGAAACTAAAGGGACTGTTGCTGTAGGGTCAGGAAAAGACAGCCAAGTACAGTTGGAAGATGTGGGGATTGGACTGCTTAACTCAGTTGGAGGGGTCTAGAGTAATGGGCAATGCCACTTATAAGTATGTTCAAGTCCAGCACAAATGGAAAGAAAGAATGTGGGGATTGGACTGCTTAACCTGTGGGGGGTCTAGAGTAATGGACAATGCCACTTATTTTAAGTATGTTCAAGTCCAGCACAAATGGGAAGCAAGACAAGTAGATTGAATGTGAAATACATTTAGCAAGAATCTACACGGCAAAGTGTTAAAGGATGAGGTGTTTACAGTCCAGTGAAATGGCCAGGTATGAATTGTGGGAACGAGAGGTGGGAGACCCCCATCAGTAGTAACCAAATTCATCTCTAGGATTTGCTCTGAGACACATGTTGCTTTCTCTCAGGTACCTGGCCAGTGCCTGAGGGAAGTACCCAGACGTGGGATTAAGAGGAAGTTTCCCGGATGCAGCCGAGGTGCTCTTAGGTGGTTTAGGGAGCCACCAGAAAATGTTTCCATGAAGTATGGAAGGGGTCCAAGTGGCTGGCAAGGGAGCCGAGCCAGGGAAAACCCAGAGCCGTGTACAAGTTCGGGCTGTGTAACCCAGAGCCGTGGTACAAGTCTGGGCTGTGTGCCCAGTGTGTTCAGAGCCTGAGGGCTAAAGTGATAAGGATGTGTTCTGGTCTCCTTTAATCTGCATTACCAGGAGTGTAGCTCCATGGGGGTCCATCTATGCTATGTTTATTCTATTTGGATGTGAATAAAAGCCACACTTTAGAATCCCACTTCTGGTATTGGACATTACAGTTATTGCTTCCTGTGTTCGGAGTTACTTAGGTGCCCCTGTGCAGAGTAGCCAAACCTAGCCTTTGTGCCGAGTGACATATTCCTCCCCGAACCCAGCCCACCTGGTATTGCTGTCAGACACAAACGGCATACCAGCCTGGGGTTACACTTATATGCTGCTCCTCATATAATTATATTTGTTTTTTGTTGACTGGGTAAGTACACTAGAAAAATCCTGCCTATTTTCAGGCACGACCCGGGGAGGGGGATACAGATGAATGCCAACTGACCTTGAACCAGATTAAGCTGTTGGTGGAATTTTTAGTGAAGGAGGGAAATCTGGCCAGGACACCAGGGAAATTCCCCTACTCTGTCTGCAGGAGTGTTGTCACTTCCTGTGAACAGGATGGAGGGACCCATTTTGGTGAAGGACACAGGTGGAGGAGGAAGTGATGTGTTATCCAAGATGGTGGACAGCAGTCCAGGAGGGAGGATGGAGGTGGAAGAGCTGAGTGAG
This sequence comes from Neoceratodus forsteri, assembly GCA_016271365.2. NCBI lineage: Eukaryota > Metazoa > Chordata > Ceratodontiformes > Ceratodontidae > Neoceratodus > Neoceratodus forsteri. The sequence continues at coordinate 1,631,976,471 of CM057453.1, forward strand.
AATGTCGGTTTGTCCATGATTTTGCATGGTGAGAACATGGAATCTAGAGCTCAGATGATGGAAGTAAGCAATGCACAAGAAATTACTTTGAATGGTCAAGACAGTAAGAACGACATTGAAAGACCTGCAAATATTACAGAGCAACTCAATAGTGAGAGCTCTGTGCCAGAAAATGAACCTCCTGCAGCAGCCCTCACTCCAGAAGCTTTAGAACTGCAAAAAGAACTGGAGGTAGAAGAGCGGTGTTTTCAATATCGGAAAATGTCCCTGCAGCAGAAGATTTGGCAGTTGCAAAAAGACAGCACAACTGAAATAGACAAACAGAAACAGCTGTTGGATTTGCTGTCTGCCAGAGGACAAAGCGAGGGAACGACTGCACAGCCTACAGAACAACCTGCAGTGAGTACTCATGCTCAGGGTGCAAACCTTGATTTACAACAAAAAGCTGGGGAAACTGTAATAGAGGAAAATGAATGTGACCAAGCATGGTCAGTTGAAACGGCACTACGAGGTGCAGGGTCGGAGAAAAAAACAGGTTCTGACCTCTGGACATCAGGCTCTTCCCCGATTCGGATGCCTTACATAAATGACTTTCCTAAACTAGCAAGAACTAACAGTAAAACCACTACCACTGCCGTGACTGCAGAGCTTATGTCGGCAGATCCTCTAGCCCTACCTGCAGACTTGGCTTCAACACAGCACCTGGTTTTGCAATTTCAGGCGAATGTTCAAAATGCGCAGGGTACGGTGAATACAGAGGCACCACTACAGGCTGCAGCTCTGCTAAATATCAGGCCTACAGGACAGAGAAAAACATTTTCTTCATTATTTCGTTTACCAGTATTACCGGCACAGAGACATAACGCAGTGAGGTTATCATATGTAGGGGGTATGCCTGAACCCCCAGATCGACTGTTTGTGGCACACAATCTGCTGAAGGACTCCATGAAATTTTTTCACACGAGATTTATGCCTTAATACATATTTCCAGAGAGACTAATTTCGACATTAGTTTCAAAACTACTAAAGGCTTGGAACGTTTTTGGACCAAGTATCGTGTTAAAAAAAACTGCATTGTGGACGCCTTTTTTAGCCATACCATTAACAAAGCCTGTGTATAAAACTGTTACCATTCTGTTTAGGAATGAGGGGGTAGATATTTCTGATGTTTTGTACTGGTTGAAATTACGCTGCACAGTATTGGGGGACCCAGAGGCTATTCTAGACACCGAAAACATATGGACAGGGGGATGGATAGGTTAAGGTCTTATTGGAATCTGCAGACACTGGGGTTACACATTTACCCAATTCTTTCTTTATCGGAAGAGATAAAGGTGTACTTTTCTATCCTGGCCAGCCGAAGGCCTGCTACAGATGTGGAGATCCCTCACATCTGAGCAGGGCCTGTGATAAAATAAAATGCAACCTGTGTGGTGAAATCCCAAAATGGGGCATCAGAGTGCAGACTGTCTTAACGAATGCAAGTGTAATCTGTGTGACGAAGTAGGCCATACCTTTCAGAACTGTACCTGGGCGGCACATAACCAGGAACATCATGATGCAGGTGTAGATCAACAGTTCATTATTTCACAAGGTCAAAAGGCCAAAATCAGAAATAGGACAGAACCTGAGGCCCCCCCTGTACCCCCTCCACTTTTAGTGGGCCTCAGAATCGAGAGCCTTCCCCTGATGTCCCGGGCCCCCCCCCCTCAGTTGCTCCCAATACCACAGACATTATTAAGGCATCATGTTCCCATGCTGAATCTTCAGAACCTTCGGATCCAACTGTGTCCAAAATGCCCCCTCCAAAAGAGCCAGTACCTTGTAGGTGGTCAGCTAGGACAAAATTGAAAGTTGCCCCCCCAAAAAAACTACAAAGACTTCCCCTATTTCTTTATCTAACCAATATGAGCTTTTACAAGCTACCTCAGCAGAATCAGGGGAAGAATCAGATACATCTTCCCTTTCTTCCTTCCATGTGGAGGGAATGACAGATACAGATACAGAGATAAGGACAAAAGGGAGAGGAGCACAAAAACAGAAAGCAAGATATAAAGGGAAAGTACCTGCAGGGAGTGGAAGGAAAAAATAGGGAGAATGTCATTTTGGAGGAAGCTCACCCTCTTTTTTTCTTATGCTGCAGGCTGCATTATACTGTTGTACTATTAATGTAAACAGTATGAAGAGGAAAGATAAGACAAGTGATTTTTTCTTTCTTGGCTTCCTTGTCACAAGACACAATATTTGTGCAAGATACTCGATTTCATACTACCCATGAAATCAGGCAGGCCCAGAGAGAATAGTTAGCTGGCCCTTCTTTCTGGTCCGTAGGCCAAGAAACCTGCTCAGGTATAAGAATATTAATAAAGAACCCGGCTTTTAAATTGGTAAAACATTTTGACTTGGTCCCCAGCAGAGTCCTTATATTAGATGTGGTAGTACAGAGCACACCTTTTCGACTTATTAATCAATATGCTCCACAAACCAAATCACATAGAATAAAAATGTTATCACACATACAACCATATTTACACACTTCATAATACACCATCTTTGCAGGTGACTTTAACTGTGGGCTCAGTCTGCAGGATAAAAGTCGTCAGGCCAAAACAAAAAAAATATACTGTGACGCCAAAGCATGAGGAGCTCTGCTTCATACTGCTCGTCTGCAGGGTGCTTACTTAGAAATAACAAAACAGCATTCCCCTACCTTTCAGAAAGGTGCATTAACCACTAGGATTGATTTTATATTTGCATCACAAGCTTTACCTATTTTTTCTGCAAAAGTACTTCCTGCACCTTTTTCGGATTAGAGAGTGGTCTCTATTTCCTTGGTCACAAATCCATCTCATGCTAAAGGCCCAGGTCTATGGAAGTTTAATACTACCCTTCTTTCTGAGCTAACTTTTAAAAATCAGCTAATTCAGTTTTTATTGGCTCGAAAATCAGTTCTGATTTGTTATGACTCTCACACAGTATGGTGGGAAGACACCAAGCTGGATTTAAGGAATTTTTTTAAAGTATTATAGTGAAAACAACAGTAATACTGCATATTTACAGTATCTCAAACAAAGGGCCCACTTACAAAACCTTTTTACAATTTCGGAATCTAGGGGGCAAAATTTGGGTAAACAAATCACACTAGTACAAAAAGAAATGCTATCCTTTCTTTGGCAAAAAGCACAGCAGCTATATCACCAGCAACAGTTTGGTATGCAGGGCACTGCACAAGAGCTTTGTCCCTTTGAACATAACTCTAATAGGATAGAGAAAAAAACTATGCCTAGCCTAAAGGACTGCTGGTATACAGCACACCTCCAGAGAAGGAATAATGAGAATAATTGTGGACTATACTACCTCCCTCTTTTCTTTGCTTGAATCAGATGTTAGTAGTATTTCAAATTATCTTAAATATATTTCCTTACCAGCATCCCCGATACTGACTAAAGTCACACAACCTATTTCTCAGGAAGAATTGATAGACTGTATGCATCAATTAAAGAGCCATACTACACCTGGACCTGATGGCCTACCCAGTGAATTATATAAGATACTGGGTGAGCACTTAGGGCCAGAACTAGTCACAGTTTATAATGAAATGTTAGATTCTGGGAATATCCCACTACAATTTAATAAAGGGACATTATTATTCCTACACAAAAAGGGTGACAAAGCAAATTTAAATAACTGGAGGCCAATATGCATGCTGAATACTGATTGTAAACTACTAAATAAAATATTAACTAAACGTCTACTTTCAATAGCAGAAATAGTTATTACATCTCACCAAACTTGTTCAGTCCCAAATAGGAGAATCCAGGACCAGCTCATTTTGATTCGAGAAATTATAACACTGTGCTCTTCCTGGAAAGTTCCAGGCCACATAATTTCTCTCGATCAAAAAAAGGCTTTTGATTCCATTAGTCACAAGTTTCTATGGGCGGTACTACAACACTATGGGGTACCCCTTAAAAAGATAGGGTGGCTTAAATCACTTTACAGGACAGCTACAGTAGTCCCTGTAGTTAATGGCTGGTTGGGGCCTTTGATACCAATTCAGAGAGGAGTAAGACAGGGGTGTCCCATGAGCCCTCTGCTATATGTTTTGTTTTTAGATCCGTAACTGCAGAAATTAAATGAGGCACAGACCATCAGACCAATATGAATCTCCCCTGGTTTAACATCCCCAAAAGGGATAGCTTATGCAGATGACTTTAGTCTTATGGTAGCAGACCAATCATCAGTTGAGGAGGCTATGGATTGATGCAACACATTTGGCTCCCTATCAGGTGCAGCTCTAAATCTGGAGAAATGCATAGGGTTCGCTTTAGGAAACCCTAACACAGTAAGTAGTAGTATAGGGCCTGTCCAGCTCACAGAGGACCCAATTCGTATCCTAGGACTAAAGTTTGGTCCTACGGATACTGGAAGTTTAAACTGGGAGGAGAAACTAGAAACTGTGAAAATAAAGGTAGCCAAATCGAACAGGGGAACAATAGGGAAAAAGACAAAGGGTAGTCTTAATTAAAACCTTTTTAGTTGCAGTTTTCCTGTACGTGAGCTATGTATTTCCAATACCCAAGCATTTGGAAACAACAGTGTTGAGCCTTTTTTTTCAAGCAGTCTGGGGCAGCCGCCTCAATCCCATTAAAAGGAATATAATATACCTGCCAATCAAAACAGGGGATTTGGACATGATAAACCCCATCCTTTTTTTTAATAGTATATTCTTCATGTCAGATTTAAAACCCATTCTTACCAACACACAAAGAGGTTGGGAACATTGGTATTTTGAAAATAGTAAAGTTTGGTTTCGACAGTGGGAGGGGAATACATTACGGTGTATTACGGCCTCTGCTGCAACTCCTTCTTACCTGAAAGAAAGGTTTTTAAGACTGAAGCAGTGGCACATTACACCCCAACAGCTGATTTCTGTTCGGACACATAAAATGTTGTATAAAGCCCTTTTAGATACTTTGTGTCATGTTTCAGAATCTTTCGAGAAGTGCCCCAGTCCCTATTTGCCGTCTCTCCGAACCTTGTTACAATCCCCCAGAATCCCAGCACATATGTGGGACTTTCACTGGTTGTCTTGCCATTACAGAATAAATGCGCAAAGCAATCATAAACACAAACAGCTTCAAGGCAGGATCTGCAGCAGACTTCAGTGTGTTAATACACTAGAAACCATTGAGCACTTGTTTTTTGACTGCTCATACATTACAGGGTTTTGGACATACATAGCAAAACTATGGCAAGAACCTTTGCATGCTACTATCTCATATGTAAATCTAATGTATGGAGAAGTGTCTCCTCCTTGGAAAAAATGGAATATAAGCACTCTGCACCTGATTTTTACTATTATATAGTGGAACATCTGGATGGCCCGATGTTTGTATGTATTACAGCAGAAAGATAGTACATATATAGAGCTTGCTAATAAAATTAAACAAGATTTATTTACAGTATATGCATTAGAGTATAAAAAGTTACCCACTACTGAACTTTTAAAATTATGGAAAGGTCTTCCCTGGGTAACAGATTCAGATATTCCAGTTACATGAAGTAATGTAAACATGAGACCTGGTTTCTATACAAAAGACTTAATGTTGATTTCTGTTACACATTGTTTGTTTTTCTTTAATTTAAAACAAAAAAAAAAAGGTTGTATATAATGATTATGTTTTGCACTAATTTGTTTGGACGTATTTTGATTTTTGTTCAATAGACTTTCCCCTAATCGTTTTGATAAGTGCCATGGGATCTTTAACATCCACCTGAACTACCACCAATCCAGGCAAATGGGACCTCGGTTTAACATCTCAACTGACAGATGGCACCTCACAAGTGCAGCACCCCTCTCATGCTGCACTACAGTGTCAGTACTGGGATATTAACCCAAGTGCCAGATGTGGGAACTGAACCCACATCCCTCTGATCTCCCGGCCTCAGAGGCGAGTGTGCTACCTACTGAGCCACTATAAAGTGCCATACACCCTCTTTTTCTTCCCACCCTGTCCTTCCTGATGAGAGTATAGCCTGGCATGGGCATTGTTTTCAGTGTACCATGACTCGGAAATTGCCACACTATCTAGGTTGGCCTCTGCCACGATGGCCTCTAGGTCTGGAATCTTATTTCCTACACTTCTAGCATTCGCACACGTGGCTTTCCAGATTCTGTTACCACACTTATTTTCCTTTTTTCCCACTTTCCTTCCCCCCCTTTTTATTGCTCTCATATCCATTCCCCTTCATGTCTACCACCCTACTTTCTTCATTAAGTTGCACCATGATATGTTTCTCTCCCCTCAGGTTCTCCCTATGTCATACTTTAGCCTGTGGGTGGGGGCTAGTTTAAATTGTCCACTGAGGACTGTGGTTCCCCTCTGGAATTGATGCAGGCCATCACTCCTGTAAAGGAACTTATTCTTCCAATCCCCAATATAGCTGAACCCCTCCTCTCCGCACCATTATTTCAACCATGAGTTAAAGCTGTTGCTGCAGAGATCTTTCTCCTCCTCGTCATAGACAGGCAGCACCTTTACGAAAGCCACTGAACACATTACCTGCCTAACAGCTCTCACCAGCTCCTTGAACTCCCTGTGCATTATCCCAGCCCTATCCTTAGCCATGTCATTAGTCCCCAGGTGGACAATGACATCCAGCTCTGCCTCCTTTTCTACTGCCCTAGTGATCCTCAGGATCCACTTCCCATCCCTCTGGGCTGTGGAGCTGTGTAGGCACCTAACCTCCCTCTCCCCTTCTTCCTTTTACCAGATTTATCCCCCTCACAATTGAGTGGGGAATATATACATACACTAGCTACACAGAATGTGATGGTAAATAAGGACCACTGGGCCCATCCAGTCTGCCCAGTTATGTTTCATTTATTTATTATTTATTTATTATACCCTCTACCCTACCCCCAAAATTCTCCTGTGACTATCTCATGGTACTGGGCTATTCCAGGTATCCACCACCCTTGCTGTGAAAAAGTACTTCCTCACATCCCTCCTGAAGTTACCCCTTCCAGCTTCATATTATGTCCCCTTGTTTTAGATCACCTTTTCCTCTGAAAGATACTCTCCTCCTATACCTTAAAAACCCCGTAAGGTATTTAAAGGTTTTTATCATATATCCTCCACCCCTTACCTCCAGGGTGTACATATTCAGCTCCTTAAGTCTTTGCTCATATGGCTTTTGATGCAGACCCTGCACCATTTTGGTAGCCCTCCTCTGGACAACCTCCACTCTGTCTATGTCTTTTCAGAGATGTGGTCTCCAAAACTGTACACAGTACTCAAGGTGAGGTCTTTCAAGTGATTTATATAGGAGCATAATCATCTTTCTCTTCTTGCTGGTGATGTCCCTACTTATGCACCCCAGCATCTCACTGACTTTCCTGATTGCTTTATCACACTGCCTGGTCACTTTAAGGTCATCTGATATGATTGTCACAAACGCACTCTGCAGGTCATGCCCTCTGTTCCCACAGTGCCAACCTCAAAGTGCAATAGTGTGAACAGAAGACAGACAGGGTAACCCTCCTGTCTGTTTTGGGTCTGAATCACCTACTAGCCTCGAGTCCTGGGGGTCAAATGTGAACCTTATGCTAGCGCACCTAGTTAACCGGCTCAGATATGTACCCTCTTCGGGAATACAGTACAATCCTTCGCCCAGTGGCACCCAGCCAGGTTTCCAAAATGTACCCTTACGACTCAATATGAGACCTTGGTATATTTTTACCTTTTAGCAAGATTAGTAACACATTCAAGCCCTTAACAGCTGTCAGAGTCAAACACAGATTCAGCATTCATATGCAAAAGAACCGAGAAAAAGCACAGGCAGTATTTTAAAGAAAATATTGTTTACTATAAATTGTAAAACAGGTAAAATCAAACACAGAACAATTATATCAATAACTTACAGTCACATGAAATAAATGGGAAGTTACAGAACACAAGTACGCCTACCACAAATACTTAAAAGTTCTTGCCTAGCTAGATGTTACCATATAGAGCCATCTTAAGTCCAGAGAACTAAGTCTCTCTTGAGTCCAGAATAAAACGCTCTGTTTCCCTCAGATGCCTGACCCTTTCAAAATCCTCTCCCCACCCCTTTAGTGAGGTCACAGTTAGAGCCTCCCATAGCTTTAATTTCTACTGTGGAAATCAACAGTCAGCAATTTTTAAAATATAAGTCTTTCATTTTTAAAATATAAGTCTTTCATCAAAATATCCCTTTTTATGTCTCCCTGCTGATTTCCTGTTTTGCAAGAGTGATCTCAGGTTTACGACTGATAACAAGGTTCTGTGGCCAGATGGCTTCCCTTCCTGCTAGGGTCATAAAATTCATATTTAGTTTCCAACTTCAAAAGCAGGAGCAGGTTATAAGAGGTAATAAACTGTCCTCTGGAAGGAAGGCTTTTAATTAGGGGTTTCCCCTGGTCAGTTTAACATAATGCTACTTCAGCAACACTGACACCTAGGAGGTCAAAGGTCAAGTCTCTCACTCACTGGCTGACTTGTGTACCCGCAGACAATCACATACACATATAATTTATTTATAATACAAATATCATACATTATAACAAGAAGCAGATGGCAGACCATCATAATGATAACCCCTAGGTTTCTTTCCTGCTTGGTCTTTGTCAGTATCACTCTGCCCATCTTGCACGTAGCTTCTAGGTTCCAATGGCCAAGATGCATTATTTTGCACTTTTTCGCATTACAACCCAGCTACCATACCGTTGACCACTCTTCCAGTCTAATTAGATCCCTGCACATTCTATCCATTCCTCCAGATGCGTCTACTCTATTTCAGATCTTGATGTCATCTGCAAAGAGGCAGACTTCCCTTCCAGTTCTTCCACTATTTCGCTTGTAAAGATATTGAAGAGGACCAGTCCCAACGCTGACCTGTGAGGAATCACACTGGTCAACTTCCCTTCCTTTGAGCACACTCCATTTACCACTACTCTCTGTGTCCTATCCACCAACCAGTTTCTAATCCAGGTTGCCACCTTAATATCTAACCCCCAAGTTACTCAACTTGCCGGCCAATCTCATGTGTAGAACAGTGTCGAAAGCCTTGTTGAAATCCAGGTAAGCCACATCTACTGCATATCTACAGGGTGGATGGGAAATGGGTAGCCTTCTCAGAGGTTCTTCCGGTACCAAGGGCTGGTACAGAAAGGAAAGTAAGGATTGCCACATTCAACGAATGGCTTAAAGGGTGGTGTGAATTAGAAGGGTATGGGATGTTGGTGGTTAGGAGGGAACATGGGGTAACAAAGACCTGTATGGACCAGATGGGTTACACTTAAGTAGAAAGGGCTGAAGGGTCTCGAAGGAAAAGCTGGAGGACTTTATGATTAAAAAGTACAGTTATGTAAGAACTTACTATAACAGCAGATCTTCAAAAGAAGCTCTTGTAGCAGCCAACACCAGTAGGACTAAGCCACCAGGTAGCAGGACCACATGGAAAACGTTCTAGTTAGCAGTCTACTGTGGGGGACCGCCCACCACTAACATTAGCCTCGGACGTCAGCCTGTCCTGTAAAGGCGGGCAGTCCCCCACACCCTCCTCAGTTCTCCCTCCAGAGACCCCAAGTGTGCAGCGAATGGAGAACTGAGGAGGTTCCCAAGAGCCAAGGAAGAAAAGGCAGAAGTAGTGCGAGAGAAACAATGAACAGCAGGGGGAAGGAGGGAGGGAGGAAAAACAGGGCCTGCTGCAAGATCTTCTCTCGAAGAGCTACTGTTATGGTAAGTCCTTACGTAACTGTACTATCTTTCTTCGAGGAAGGCTCTTGCAGCAGGCCGAGACCGGTAGGACTGAGTCCCAAGCAGTTCTGGGTATGACCAGGCGAAGGAGGCAGTATAGCGCATTGGTTTAAGGCTCTGAGCTGCAAACCTGGAGGCCTGGGTTTGAATCCCACAGCCCCCACTTGCATACTGTGTGACCCTGAGCAAGTCACTTAACTTTCTTGTGCTCCCAGGTCGCACCTGTAAACAAGCTTTCAGCTTAGTGTGTCTCTCCTGGTAAAAAAAAAAAAAAATAGCATCGGGAGGTGGACAGATCAGCAGCCAAGAGCTCAGGAGAGAAGGCCCTGAACTACTCCTAGGCCAAAACTGGTCCTGTGCCAAGAGGCGATGTCCAGACTGTAATGCTTGGTGCAGCTGTGGATAGAACTCCAGGCGGCAGCTGCACAGATGTCTGCAGCAGACACATTTCTGAAACAGGCTGTGGAGGCAGCCATACCCCTGGAGGAATAGCCCTTAATCACTTCCGGAAGGTCCTTGTTGTACCTACGGTAGCAATAAACAATGCAATTGGCTAACCACTTAGACAAACACTGTTTGGAAACAGGAGCGCCCTCTCTCTTGGGGAGAATGAAACAAACAACTGGTCAGACTGCCTTGATCCAGTGTGTACAGTACCGCAAGATTCTATGTACTGTACATCCAAAGTATGGAGCAAAGCCTCTCCCTAACTAGAGTACTCAGGATAATAAACCAGAAGCTGGATGGATTGGCTCAACGTAAACTCCAACATCACCTTGGGAAGAAATTTAGGATTAGTACGCAAAGACACCCCGTCTTTGTGAAAAAACAAATCACACAAGAGCCTATAGCTAGGAAATCCTTCGAGCAGAAGTAACAGCAACTAAAAAGAGCACATTCCACGACAGAAAGCGCAGCTCACAACTCGCAGCTGGTTCAAAGGGAGGTAAAGTGAGTTTCTCTAACATACGATTGAGGTCCTAGGACCGGGTCCTGAATGGGAGGTTTCAGATGCAAAATGCCCCGCAGAAAGGTGTGGGACACTTCAAGCTGAGCCACAGCTCTGCCCTTGATAGGTGCATGGTATGCAGAGATGGTGGAAAGATGCACCTTGAATGAGGAGTATCCCAAACCTGAGTCTGACAGGGGAATGAAGATACTCCAAGACTTGATTCACCAGGCAGCTGAAGGGGTCAAAATTGGCGTGAGGCCACCCAAAGGGTGAAACACTTCCATTTTATGGTGTAAGTGGCCCTGGTGGAGGGCTTCCTAGCAGCCACTAGGACATCTGTGACTCTAGAGGACACCCCAAAAGCGGGTGATAGCTACATCCACAGGAGCCATCCATGGAGGTGCAGGGACTTTAGGCCCAGATGGACCAGGGTGCCCTGGTCCTGGGAGAGCAAGCCGGTGCACAGGGGCAAGGGCACGGGTGGTTCCACTGCCAGTTGTTGCAGCAAGGGGAACCAAATCTGACACGGCCAGAAGGAAGCTATGAGAATCATTTCCACTCCTTCTAGCTGGAGCTTGAGCAGCACCCTCTGTAGGAGTGGGAAGGGTAGAAAGGCATAGAGAAACCTCCCCTTCCGGGAGAGGGACAATGCATCTTGCCAAAAAAATCCAGGCCTGGGATCGAGTGAGCAGAAAAGCAACAGTTTTTGCGTTGAGTGGGGACACAAAAAGGTCCAACTCTGGATGACCACATCTGTCGAAGAGATCTTCGACCACCGTGGTCAGAAACTCCCATTCGTGAGCCCATGACCGAGAGCAGCTGAGACTGTTGGCCAGGATGTTTTAGATGCCTTCAACATGTACAGCTGAGAGCTCCAGACCGTGCTTGATGGCCCAATACCAGACTCTCATTGCCTCCCAACACAGGAGGGAAGAGTGAGCCCCCCCCCACCTGGCTTTCTGATGTAATACACCACACACATGTTGTCCGTCTGCATCAGCAGCGGACCAGAAAGGAGATGGGTCTGAAAGGCCTGTAGAGTTTAAAGGACCACTCACATTTCCAGGACACTGATATGGAGACCTTGTTCCAATTCCATCCAGGTACCCTGGGTCTGGTGATCGGCCAGATAAGCACCCCATCCCAGGCTGGATGCATCCATCATGAGAATCTGGCGGGGGGTTGACAGCTGAAAAGAGACCCTCTGAAGGAGGTTGGAGAGCTCCAACCACCAGGACAGGACTCTCTGGACTGGGTCAGAGGCCATGATCAGCTAATCCAGGTCATCCAGGACCCATTGTGCTAGCGGGTATTCCCATTATGTAACCACATTTGTATTATGGCTGTTTCAACTATGTACTTGTACCCCCTTCCCCCAGGACGCATCTGGGAATGAGCAGTAGCCTGCTCAGCAAGCCTTCCTGGTTAAACGCTTAAATAAATAAATCCATGCATTGGTCCCATTGAACCTTTAAGGTCCACTAAAGAACCCGCATGTGCAGGTGGGTGAGTAGGACTGTGGCAATGGCTGCTGCCATGTGTCCCAGGAGGCAGAAGAACACCCTGGCAGGGACCTGGTGACTGGAGGAATCCAGATGAGCCTGCTCCATCAGTCATCCTGCCCTGTCCATAGGCAAAACGGCCATGCCCTGGTAGTGTCCAGAACTGCTCCTACGTATTGAAGGTGCTGGCATGGAGAGAGGCAGGACTTCGGCAGATTAATGGTGATCCCCAAAGCCCGAAATAGACAGAGGGTTTATTCCAAGGTTTGAACCAGGTGATCTCTGAAGGGGGCTGCTAGAAATCAATCATCCAAGTAGGGGAACATGTAGAAACCCTGCCTCCTCGGAGTGGCCACCACCACTGCCAGACACTTGGTAAAGACCCTGGGGGCCGAAGAAAGGCCAAAAGGGAGGGCCCTTAGTTGAAAATGGGCCCCCTAAAAGTGGAAGCGGAGGAAGCGACGATGGTCAGGAAAGATCTGGATATGTAGGTAGGCATCCTGCAAATTCAGAGAGCAAAGTCAATCTCCCTGGTGCAAGAGGGGGTAACAACTGTTGAAGAGTGACAATCCTGAAATACTTGTACTCTATATACAGGTTCAGATGACTCAGGCCCAGGATGGGCCAAAGATCCCTGGTCTTTTTGGGGACAAGGAAGTAGTAGGAGTAAACCCCCCTTCCCCACTGAGCCGGAGGAATGGGCTCTATGGCTCTTTCTTGGAGAAGAGCCTGAATTTCCTCCAGACCAGGGGCAGATGGGCTGGGGGGTATAAAGAGTTTACCGGAGGATTTTCTGGAGGCCACTCTAGGAATTCTAGAGTGTGGCTGTGCTCTATGATATAAAGTACACAGTTTTCCATGGTTATTTCCCACCACACGTTGAGGTGGAGGCAGAACTGACCCCAGACAGCCTCCTCCAGAACCCCTGCTGGGGGAGGGTTGGCTAAGGAGTCAGAGGTGGGTGCCCTGGGGGCTCTGGCGGCAGCAGCTCTGAGGACCGATGCTGCATTGCACTTGCCCTGACCTTTGGCAGGCTGACGGGACTGTTTCTGGGAGGAGCAGAGAAAGGAAGGAAGCTGACCCGCCCTAGGCTGGGTATGACAGAGCTAATGAATCATCCTAAAAGCTCGACCCGACTCTTGAAGGGTGGAGATTAAGTCCTGAACATCCCCGCCAAAAAGGACAGCGCCCCGAAAAGGGGTGTCCAGGATGCTGGACTGCACATCTGAGGCAAAGCCTGATACACAAAGCCATGAATGGCACCGGAGGCAGACACCAGCAGCCGCTCCCCTACCTGAGGCATCCGTGGCATCATCCGCAGCCCAGAGGATGTGGTTGCCAACATCGAAGCCCGACTTAAGGAGCTGAGCGAGTTGTGTCTTAGTTGGAGCCTCTGGCAAAGCCTGCACAAGATCCCTGACTTGGTCCCTGAGGACATTTTGATATTGGACCATATGGGCCAGGTAGTTAATAGCCTGGATAGCCAGGTAGTGGATGCAAAAATGCACTTATCCAGGTGGTTTAACTGCCTGAACTCCCTGTCCAGAGGATGAGCACTAAGGTACTTGGGCCTTTTGGTATGGTCGTGTGCCGCATTAATGACCATCGAATCCACCTTAGGATGGCCTCCTAAGAAGGGTTTACCAGCAGGGGCATGGTAAAGATGGTCTGCCTTCTTAGGCAATGGGGGGGTAGTTGATGGGTGATTCCAAGCCACCCTGGTGACATCATCATAGGTGTCAACAAGGGATGGCACCACCACTGGGAGGGCATCCCGCTGCCTTAAATTAATGGCTAGGCGATGCCTCTCTGGGTCCTGCTCCTCCCTTTCCCAGCCCATAATGGACTGGATGTGGCACATGATGTCCATAAAAGATGGATCATCAGGAGGGGACATGGAAATCACCCTGGAAGGCTCTTCATCCTCTGAAGACTCCACTGGTAAAGAGGAAGACTACAAAGAATCTGAATCATCTTTTTTTGTCCCATCTGGGTCACTTTCTGACGGTGGGCACTCATCCTGATGACAGCCAGGGCCAACAAAGAGTCAAGACTCAGAGGACCCCAAAATCTGGGGTTCACTGGCGCAAGACCAGCCTGGATCCTCAGGTGGCAGGTCCCGGTTGGGATGCTAGGGAGATGCAGGGGGCAGGCCCTGAGGAGCGGGTGTCTGTCTCTGAACTAAGGACCACCATGCAGAGAACAGGGCATTGTAGTCCACTGGAGGTGGGAAATTATAGACTGGTGGATATGGATAAGAAGGCGCTGGGTAAGGGTATGATGGCAGCAGGGCCGGCATAGGGTACCTTGGCAAAGGACCACCCGGCGCCGGCTGGAGGTCCAGTGCTGGGCCGGGAGTTGGCAGTGGCGTAGGCTGTGGAAGAAGCAATACCGGCACCAAGCCCACAGGCTGGGGCAGGGGCAGGACCAGTGTCGGCCCAGTGGGCGTTGGCCAGGAGCACCCGGGGAAGGATCTGCCAGCACTAGACAAGCCAGAGAGGCAGGCACCTGGGGGAGGGAGACCTCCCAAGCGAAGGCAGAGGCTACACCGGGCTAGGAGAAGTGGCAGTAGCCTGCTGCCAGTGCTGCCTTGAAGAACTGATGTTGGGTCCTGCAGAGAAGACTGACATAGGCAGTGCCTTGGCTGGGGGGGGGGGTGCCACGGTGGAGGAATCAATGCCAGAGACACCAACATTGGCTGAGCCTCCTGGCTGAGAGCCTGTGGAAGAAACAGACCTGAGTATCAGGGGCTGGGAGGCAGGAGACAAAGTCCCCTGCTCCGAGGAGCCGCCACCCGGAATGGCAATGAGGGCAGGCAGCTGTGCCACCGGCAGCCCGGTAGAAGAAAGTGCTGGCGGGGCTGAGGGAGCAGACCCCCCACGGTAGGATGACCCCGACAAGGTCGAGGGTTTGTGAGGTGACCACGAGCGGGAAGCATACTCATCCCAGTGCTTATGCTTCTCACAGGATTTTTGAGAAGACAAAGAATCCCCAGAGGACTGTGCTGGTGAGGCTGAAGAGCTCCTGGCCTGCAACTCCTTTTGTATCGTGACTAACTTCTGATTAATAAGATGGCTCTCCAGAAACTTAAGACTAGGTCTCCAAGTGGCCTGACTGAATTTCTGGCAAATCTGGCATGCTGAGGTGTTGTGGCTGGGCCCTAGTCAAAGGATATACGCAGAGTGGGCGTCTTTTTCAGGAATTTGTTTGCCGCAGGCACATTTCATGGAGCGATCGGAAGACAAGGCTGGTGGAGAACACATAAACTCGGTGGTCAGCAGTAGCTGCTGCATCTGATAAGGTCCACCATGCATGGGTCAATGGCAGGAAAAGAACTGGGGAGGTTGTGTGGGACTGCCCGTCTTTATAGGATAGGCTGACGTTAGAGGCTGATGTTGGCAGTGGGCAGTCCCCCATAGTAGACTGCTAGCTAGAAAGTTTTCCGTGTGATCCTGGCACCCAAGTCCTACTGGTGCTGGCCTGCTGCAGGAGCCTTCCCCAAATTAAGATCTAAATTTAAACTGAATGGAAGGGGAGGCAGCAGAGTGCACAGCACCCCTAGTCACTGGGTGGAAGAGGCCGCAAGGCCTTCCCCCTAGCAGGTCAGCAGGAGGAGCAGAGGAAGGGGAGGGAGAAGAAGGGTGGGACCAAGGGAAAGGGGGATAATAAGGGGTAGGTTAAGAGTGAGGGAGGTCAAGAGTCGCGGTAGAGGGTGGTGTCTAAACATCAGGAGCCTGGGGGAAAATAATGACAGAATTGCAGTCACTGTTGACTGAGGGGGAGGTGGACATACTGGCCATTACGGAGACTTGGGCCACACAAAACCATGACTGGGAACTAGCTGTTCCCTGCTACAAAATATACAGAAAGGGTAGGGGGACAGGAAGGGGGAGTGGCACTGGAAGTGAAGAAGGGGATAATTGGCACCAGAGAGGAGGATGCAAAGGGCAAGCCTGAAGCATTGTGGGCACAGATCCAGTCCAGGAAAGGGAGGAAACTAAGGATGGGGGTGGTCTACTGATTGCCCTCCCAGGATAAGGAACTGGATAGGGTACTGCAGTCCAAGATCATAGATATGTCCAGCAGGGGGAAGAAGTAATAATAATGGGGGACTTGAATCTACCTGGGGTGGACTTGAAAATCCCTGCTACCACATGCACTAGGAAACAAGTACTGCTGGATGCTTTCCAGAGTGCTTTCCAAACTCAAGGTGTCATGCAACATCATGCCCACTAGGGAGAGGGCCATCCTGGATCTGGTCCTCTGCAACTGTGCATATGTTCAGGAGGTGCAGGTGGGTGCGCTGCTAGCAGAAAGTGACCACCAAATGGTGTGGATTCACCTGGACATGGACAGAGGGATGGTCAGGATTAAGATAAAGGTCCTGGACTTTCAGAGGGCAAACTCTGATAGGATGGGAGAAGTTCAGCAAGGACATCTTCCTGGGATCAAAGTGGAGATGGATGTGGAACAGAAATAGTTCATAATAAAGAAGGGATTAATGAAGGCCACTAGTGAGCAAGTCTAAGTTAAAAGCAAGAAAGCTAAGGCCAAAAACCCAGCTGGTTCAGCAAAGAGGTGGCAAAAGTGGAGGGGGACAAGAGGGCATCCTTCAGAAACTATAAGCAGATTCAGAAGGAGGAGGATAGGGTGGACTAGACTATGTCAAGACAGCGAGCAGGGTAGTAACAGAGGCAAAGACAGAGAGAGAGAGAGACAGCTGGCCCAGGGAGTGAAAGCAGGTAAGAAGGGAGAAAAGAAACATAAAGGATGAGATTTTAAGGCTAAAAAAGGAAGGTGGTTAGGTGTAGGGTAGTGAAGAAAAGGCAGAGGTGCTTAACAGGTACTTCTGTTCAGTCTTCCCTTGGGAGAAGGACAGAGCAGTACCACAAGGGAGTAGGTGGAGTGGGAACTGGGAGGAGGGAAGTCACAGATGGTAAAATTCAAGCTGAAGGGGTACTCAAGGGCCTAAGAGCCCTAAAGGTGGACATATCACCAGGGCCAGATGGCATGCACCCGAGGGTCCTTAGAGAACTGGCGGAGGTTCTGGTGGGCCCCCTGGAAGACTTGGTTAAGACCTCTCTGGGTTCGGAGAAATGCCCCAGAACTGGAGAATGACACATGTGGTACCTTTCCATAATCACGCGCTGAGGGATGAACCAGGAAACTACAGAGCAGTCAGCCTGACTGCTATAGTGGGCAGTCTGATGTCTATAGTGGGCAAGCTGATGGAGACCATCCTGATAGAAAGACTGATTGAATTTTTAGAGGAAAATGAGCTACAGGGTGAGAGGCAGCACTGGTTTGTGTCAGGGAGGTGCTGCCAAACTGACTGGGTGTTCCATAGGAGACTGGTCAGGAAGCCTGTAGACCTGAGGGCTAGGGTTGAGCTTGTTGGGTGAGTCAGCAGCTGGTTGCAGGATAGAAGCCAAAGGGTGGTAGTTGGGGGAGAGTTCATTGTAGTGAAGCCTGTGACCAGTGGGATCCCACAGGGCTCAGTACTCAGCCTGTTGTTATTTAACATTTTCATAAGTGACATCACGGATGGGATAAAGGGTAAAATCTGCCTGTTCCCGGATAACACCAAGCTCTGTGGGAGCGTGGACACAGAGGAGGAAGACAGGAACTCATGGACGATTTGGCTAGGTTAGAAAATGGTCTAACATTTGGCAGCTGGGGTTCAATGCTAAAAAGTGCAAGGTTATGCACTTGAGGACATAGAATCCAAGGACCAAATACTGGTTAGGCAGAATGCAGGTAACCAGATCAGAAGAAGAAAAGGACCTGGAAGAAATAATCATAAGTGACCGGAAACACTCCGCATACTGCAACAGAGCAGCAGCTAAGCTACTATAAATCGGATGTTGGGATGCATAGCTAGGGGAATTACCACCAGGAAGGTGGGGGTCATTCTGCCACTGTACAGGTCACTGGTATGACCATTCCTGGAGTACAGTGTGCAGTTTTATTGCCCATATCAAAAGAAGGATGCAAACTTGCTGGATACAGTCCAGAGAAAGGCAACCAAGACAGTCTAGGGCCAGCAGGGCAACAACGGTGATGAGACTCAGGGAGCTCAATATGTGCTCTCTTGGGGAAAGAAGGACGAGGGGAGACATGACTGAGATCTTCAAACACCGCAAGTGTAATAATAGGGTGAGCAGTGAGGGCCTCTTCAGCCTTAGCAGCCACAAGACCACTAGGGGGCACAGCCTAAAGCTGGTGGTGGGGAAACTTCAGGAGGGGATGAGGAGGCACTTTTTCACTGAGAGGGTGGCGGCCAAGTGGAATGAGCTGCCAAAGGAGGTGGTATCCCTAAAAATGGTGGTCAGCTTCAAGACGGGGTGGGGCAGGATGAGGGAAAAACCTGCAGGTAGAAGGGGAGTGAGTTGGGGGAACAGCTGAAGTAGAGGGAGGTCAAAAGAGAAACGGGGCCATTCCCTTTGTAAGCACACAGGGAGCAGCTTAATCGAGCAGACTAGATAGACCTTAAGGCCTTTTATCTGCTGGCATGTTATTTATGTATCTATGTAT
Source organism: Neoceratodus forsteri (assembly GCA_016271365.2). NCBI lineage: Eukaryota > Metazoa > Chordata > Ceratodontiformes > Ceratodontidae > Neoceratodus > Neoceratodus forsteri. The sequence goes on from CM057453.1 coordinate 1,631,995,244, forward strand.
GTTTTTGGTAACCAGGTAAGTGCACTGATCCAGAGGACCATTTTCAGTCACAACCTGGGCCACAGCATGGCGATACAGTGAGAACATCAGCGGACAACAATGTACATTATGGTAATCAGTCAAGTGCAAATAGTTATGAACAGTAAAAAAGAAACAGACATAAAAATTACTTGTTGTGTACAGGTTTGGCAGATAGAAAAAAGAATACAGGCAGAAAGTACAGAGGAGAAAGTAGTTAAGCATTTGTACTCAAAATACAATATGGTACTCGGTAGATTAGGCATTTGCACACAATGTACATTATGGTAATCAGTCAGTTTACATTATAGTAATCAGTCAACTGCAAACAGTTTTGGACAGGGGAGAAAAACAGGCATAAATCACAGTGTACAGGCATTAGCAGATCAAGAAACAGAAATACAGGCAGAAGTACAGAGGAGGAAAGTAATAAAGCATTTGTGCAAGCCAGACCAGGGGCAGTTGAAAAATCAACAGACACACTAACAATTTGTCTAGGGTAGACTTGCCTGTAGTCCTGGCATATAGCTGGAGCAGGCCGAGATGAGAAAGCCAACTGGGTAAGTTGTGTGAGACAGAAAGAGAGTCACACATGGGGTGTTCGTATGTATGTTCATATGAGTCCCCTACCTGAAGTTGCTTCCTCCTCAGAGGTCATCTACCATCCTACTTGGGGTCTCTGCTATAGAGGACCCCACTGCTTCCCCAGTCCCTACCATGGGAGCCTCCTCCTGGCAGTGCTGCCCCACCAAAGTGGCGTAGGAATTATGTAGTGGTATCGGTTGTGGAATGTACTTCTGACCCATCACCCCTCACCCTTTCTGAGCCCATCACAGATCTCAATCAATCTCAATCTTTATTTATTTATATAAGGCGCCTTTCTAAAACCAAGGCGCCTGTACAATACTAGATAAAACAATAAATAAAACCATTTTAAAATTAAACTAAGCGACAGTATTAAAAATCATTATATGCTTTGCTAAAGAGATAAGTTTTTAAAGATTCTTTAAAACTTTGGACAGTCGGGCTATCCCGCACCTGACGAGGTAGAGAGTTCCACAGGGTTGGGGCAATAAAACTAAGTGATCTGGCCCATGAGGTTTTTAAACGAACCCTGGGAATCTCTAGCAATCCCTTGTCAGTGGATCGGAGAGAGCGGGAAGGACAGTAGGGGTGAAGGAGATCTTTCAGGTAAACAGGTCCCTGATCGTGTAGGGCCTCATAGGTCAGCAAACCGACCTTGAAGGTGATTCGCCAGCAAACTGGCAACCAGTGCAGACCGCGGAGCACAGGCGTTATATGACTAGACCTAGAAAAGCCCGTCAACAGCCTGGCTGCCGCATTCTGCACTAGCTGCAGGCGGCAAATCTCAACCCCAGGAAGCCCTAGGTAAAGGGAGTTGCAGTAGTCAAGGCAGGAGGTAACGAAGGCGTGGACCAAAGTAGGCAGATCGCCTGGTGGAACCAGGTGCTTCACCCGGGCGATGTTCCTCAGATGGTAAAAAGAGGTTTTGACAACTGCTGACACCTGGGATTTAAATGTCAAGCAGTCATCAAATACAACGCCCAGATTCCGCACCCGGTCTGAGGTAATTAGCGGGACACCCTCAAGCCACAGACCCGAGGGTGATCCAACCAATAAACCCGCCTCCCGGCGAACCTGGCCCACAGCCAACACCTCAGTTTTGTCAGGGTTCAACCCAGAGACAGCGGTAGGGTTCCATGAATGTGGGTCCAATCGGAACCGCCAGTAACATAAATGTGGGTCCAAAAACCATATTTGTGGGTCCAAAATTCGGAATCATTAGAAATGATGTAGATATGCATTAACATTGTTTGTATGTTGATAATATATAAGTTAAAGCAGTTTCTCAATTTTTTTTTTGTTTTGGCCTCTTTCAGGTAATGTACCAGACTGTACCAGGCCAGCCAAGTGCAGACACACACAGCCAAGGTTAGCTACATGATCTGCGTGATCAGCTATGCACGGAAAGAAACCTGAAAAAGGCAGAGAAGGATGAGAGTCAGACTGCAGATAGCACACCCAGAGAGTCGAGAGTCGGACTGTAAAGAGAGTAGTAAGCCTGCCTGTGCGAGTTCTGCTGCATAGTTCACTACTTCAAGTTCACACACAGCAAGGCAGCAGGAAGTGTGGGACTGGGAGTTGGGAGTTTGGGACTGTGTGGAACTGTGGACAATAATTTACTTTTCGGCAGAGTGAGATTTGGGAATGAGGGAGCCAGGGAAGACTGGAGAATGGAGATGTCATGTTAAAATCATAATCTGTTTTTTTTTTCCAATAACTGTCAGTGCCTGCCTGTCACATTAATTAGCAAGTATCAAGTTCAGAAGAGACAGTAGTGTGACGATGACTAGGACGACCACTGTTAGTTTGTGATGAGGAGTGACTGAGTCTCTGTGTGTGTGTGTGTGTGTGTGTCTGTTTTTGTAATTATAATGTTGTTACTATAGATTAGTTAAGTTCCCCAGGCCCAAGCTACTATATCTATCATCATCAAAGCACTATTTGTCACAGACACAAGATAAGACAACTTCTAAATTAATATAGTTAAAATTTTACTTGAGTAAACAGAGAATCTCATTCTCACAATGGTCAGTTTACTTAGAAATAAAATTAGTGTCACCAACTGTTATACACATACACTTAGTGACATGTCAAAAGTAAAAGCAAGTTATATAACTTAGTTATAATCATCATCAGATTTGTGCTGTAAGCTGTAATACATTTTCTTACAGTCTAAGTTGTATTCATCATTTAAAATGATTTTATAAGGTGCTGCTGCTGCTGACACAGATACCTACTATGGTAAAATTGAGCGATTCCATAGTTAAAAAATGTTTCTATTAATACTTTAACAATGGAAATTTGAATAAACTAACTCCTCCTAGTTACTGCATTACTTACAGTTACAGTATATTGAACAGTAGTAGTCTGAAATGAACCAAGGAAGACTTCTGTTCAACATATTTTGTCAAGTGTTCGTTCTTACTGACTGACAGTCCGTCCAACACATAATACATTTTTTGTTGTAAAAACTGGCAGTGGGCGGCATAAGTTAAAAAAAAAAAAAAATTGCCATGACGATCTGATATAGCAGTAGCAGTAGCACGGCTGCACAATGTACAACACCGAAAGAGACTACACAAAATAAGCAACAAACTTTGTAGAAAATAAATTATATTCTATTAGACTATAAGTTGTCCCTCAGGAATGTATCAAGTCTTCCATCATATCAGCTTGTAAAGGCATACTGGTGGAAGTTGTGGAACTTAGCTGGATGGAATGGGATGGGACTTGGGGTCTGCTGTGCAGTACACAAGACAACTGTTGTTTGTTTGCCCAAACAGAAGGCTAGCTGCTGTTAAACAGAAATCACATTTTGCACTGTGTGTGCATGTAATGTAACTGTGGTCATGACTGACCTAACCACAACTTCATGAACAAAGAATGACAGCAGTAAGACAAGTTAAATAAATAGCTGCTGTTACAAACAAGTCTTCACAAATGTGAAACACTGCAATACGAGGCATTACACAATAGGACTGGAGGACAGGACTAGAATAAACAGAAGGAGGAATCCCTCTCTCTGGTTAGTTAGTTTGACAGAGTTATGAGAGCCTAGTAGTAGTAGTAGTGGCAGTGGTGATAACTCCCATGTTATCATGATGACAGTAATAGTACATAACTGATTGCATTTTGCACATATACTACTGCAGCACTGCAATCATGTTCAAAGTATTCTCAGTCTTTTTGCACATAGGCTGTCTCAATGCTACATCGTGTGGTGATGGTCATGATCATTCTTCATTATGTGACTCACCGAGGAAAACCGTCCCAGGCCAAATGTATGTTGACTGACTCATAATTATTAGCACACTGATGAAACTGCTTGAACTTGAAGCCTCAAGGACATCATGCCACAGCAACAGGGACAGGGCTAAGAAAAAAAACATACCATTGTCGAGAAAGATTATACCTACATTACCCAGTGAGCAGCACAACATTGCAAGAACACCCGTCTGCCGTCTCTGTATGAGATATAGGCACACACCACACACACACACTAAATAACAGTTTGTAAGAAGTGCAGGCTAATGAGGGTATCCCTCCCGCCCCAGTCATCACGGTACTAGTACTTACTGTCTGAGTCTATTCCAGTTTAACAACACACAAATTGCACCATCAGTGAATGGGAATCCACATGGAATGAAGTTTAGCAGTTCAGCTGAGCCTGCCCATGTCATTGGCATCAGCACAAGTTGGGCAGCTAACCTATAAAGGCATATGCATGCCCACCGCCACATCGTCTGTTTTTTCCCACGAAGACAAAGATGAATAAGGATAGCTCCCCAAGCCTAGCTGCTGGCCTGTGGGACAATTGAGAAAAGTGAGGGACGGGACCCATCACCCACCGATGACTCTGTCTGCTCTAAAGTTATTGATGGATATATAGAACAGCAGATAGTCAAGTACAAACCAGGTCCTGAAAGAAAAGACCAGAAAGAGAAAAGGGGATGCCCTGAAGATCTACTCTTAAGGAGCTACTGTTACCATTATAGTACAGTATTATGTAACTGTTCTATCCGCTAGCTTCAGTCACATCTCAGCCATCACGCATCACCATAGGTGGGATTAAGACTGAGTGTTCAGCAGCAGAAACCCATAGGATCAGGTGATCTGGAACTGGAAGGCTGGTTCTTCTACCTAAACGTAACACAGGAGGAGGCAGGTGGATATACTGATGTTCCATCCAGCCAGCTCTGTCCAGTCAGGGACTTCTTAAACTAAAGACAGAAGACCCTGAAAGAAGCAACTGAGCAGAGGACTCCAAACTTAAGACAGGAGTCCTTGCAGAACAGCATGGGGAGGAATGGTGATGTGGTGCATCACTACTGTACCTGTGGGCACGGATATTGTTGCTTATAGGCAGCAATGCTGCCGACCAGCACAGTTGTGTGTGCAAAATCTAAGTTCCTTGTGCATTGCCAGTTACTGACAGTGAATTTCGGCTTTTGGAACCAGATAACTGAGCCTGAAATACTGCCTGTATTGTCACTAAATGCAAAAGGGTTTGGCCTGGACTCAGAGTTGCCAACTTGCTGTTACACTGTACTTCACTCACTGGTGCAATACCCAAAAGAAGAGATGGTGTGTGACATTTGCCTGGATGGATGAGTCGTGATTAGTAGGTGGAGAGGAGTCGTGGAGATGGTCGTGTCGGGTCACCATTGCCACTCACCACAGTAGTATTCAGAAGACACAGACAGTACAGTAACTGTTACACTGCAGTCTGTACCTACTGTACAACAAGGTTGGGCAAGCCAAGTTCCAGACATGGTGGTGGACTTGGTGCGGTGCTGTGCTATCACTGACTACTAGGTCAGAAATTTTGATGTAGCCAGGCTCAGTCTCTGCAGCTTTATGCCACATTACAATCACTAGTCATACAATCAACAAATTATTCGTCTGAATCCGAAGAAGACAATGATATTGGCTGTTGATTCTCATTTGTAGGAGTAATTTCACAACTAGTGTCACTACTACTTGCAGTGGTATCAGCTGACAGTGTACTAGAAGAACGTGAGGATGAAGGCCGCGGCCCGCAGCACCACCTGCACTCATTACTCTGCCTCCCAGAACTGTGAATTTCACCCTGCGGTCCCGTGCTTGTTTCCATTTTAGAATGGCCTTTCTACATTAAATTCACTGAGAGGTACACCCTCTGCTGCAATTCTCGAGAGCATCTCAAGATATGAATCTGACAGATTACTTGATACCTAGTTTTGATCCTGTTTTGCAAGGAAAACCTCGTTCACAGCAGGCACTGTTTACTGGTATGGCCAGACCGCATGACAGCAACTGAGAAATGTTGGGGTATACAGCAGAACACTTTGAAATGATTATCTTAGCAAACTCTGAGAATTGCATCTGGGAGTAACAAGGTTGCTGAAGTAACTTTAACCTGAGACCACTCTATCTCTGTAGCATATTTATCTATGTGAAGATCAATTTCAGCACCGCTTTCAGTGACATGCCGCTGACCATAATGAGAAAGAAGAACATCCAGTTCTTTCCACCATAGTCAGGGAAGACATCAGTATCACGGTTTGTTCTCGGATCAAAATTTTGAAAGCACACAAAATGTCCATCATTTCGTGGGAATCGCTCCTGAATGTTGCTTACCAATTTGTCTATGTAGCTGTTTTTCAGTTTTTAAACTGAGTTTCAAACTGGTCTTTCTAATTTACAAGTCTGTCCTTTCACTTCTAAAACAAGGTAACCATCTTCAGTTAGTTGTTGTAGAACCTCCTAAGCTTTGGACCAGGATTTGTTTTCATGTCTGTTAAGCTATCTACTGCACTAGAAATCACTGGCATAATAATGGTTAGGTCTAAGTTATCCGACTAAAAAGCTTGCTGAGTTTTGTGACATGTGAAAGCACATCAAGCAATAGTTGTGTCACTACAAAAACTTCACACTCTTCAGCATTTTCAAGATCCCTGCTGCTGTGGCATTCTGTGTGCAAGAAGCAGTGGCAGCGCATTTTCGAAAAAGATACAAGAGAAGGCCATATTCTACTAACGGTCTCAACTGCTTTATGCAGTGCTAACCAGCGAACCTGTTTGGGTTCTTTGAGGCGAAGCAGGGGTCACTGCCAGAACCTCCAGTTCTGTCAAACGATGAGTCCTGACAGCACTGCTTGAAAAATATGAATACATAGGTTGCAGTGTACTCTGATAGTCCTTCAGATATTCTCATTTTTGCTGCTTGTGATGCAGCAAAGAGAGCCTATGTGCAAGGCAGTGAACAGAAATCATATATGGGCTCACATCAGTTAGTCGCTTTGCTACCCCTGTATGAGAACCTCTCATCACTGATGCGCCATCCGAGCAGAATCCTACATTTCTCAAATGGGATGTTATGTTTACTGAAAGAAGTCTAAAATGACATTTGTCATGCTTTCCGCTTTACCATCCGATATCTGAAGGTTTTCCAGAAAATGTGTCTTTACAGTTCCATTTACCACTGTTTGACAATAAAGCACAAGCTTTTGCTGATCGTGAGATCTGTTGATTCATCACACATGATACCCAAAGTTGATGCGAAGCAATTTCAGCAAATATTTCTTCTTCTATGACATTGCTGCATGCTTGATGCAATTCACGCACAGAGTCATGGTGGGTGTAGACATTAGGATTCACTTCGGCACCCAGAATGGCGTGAAGATTCAGAAGAGATGCAAATTTTGAAGGGGGCAGCTCTTCCTTTGCTAACCAATAAGCTGAATACATAGCTGCAGCAGCACATTTATCAGCTTTTTTAATAGCATTTACTGCAGCTGTACTAAAGGATTTTTTAAGCTGAACTTCTTTTACTGCCAGAACATGGTCAGTACTTGTGTTATGACGTACAAGTGTTGTATGCCTGTAGTTGGTACAGCCTGGACGTGAAGGTATTTCTTTACTGGCTGCCTTACAAATGTTACAGTACATTAACACTGTGCTGTTGACAACCTTAAAATCAAGCCATTTATACAGTTTCCTCCACTCTTCCTGAACACCACGTATATATTTCTTTTGGGGCACCATGTGTGATGAATCATCATCTGCCACACTACTACTACTACTAGGCTCTGATGACTCCTGATCTGTCTGCAGCATCACTACACATGATGAAGCAGTATGATCTGTTGTTCCATTAGTAACAGCACACAGAGATGTGCCATGATCAGTCATTTTGTTCAATGCAACGACCTGTGCCCATGCCCACATTATTACTTTCAACCTCTCTTTGTACAAATGTTGTTTGTCGCCCAGTTGTTCTATGAAACAATAAAAATTTTTCCATTTTCAATAAAAAGTGCAAGGTTTTTTGATTACTTGAACCAGAAAGGTATGAAATGAAAATGAATGATATTAATATACAGAAAGTGTTACTTTATGGACTGTGGTTTCCCTTATCAGTGAAGTTGTTCTTAATATAAACAATGCAGCGCAGCAGCCACTACTTTTTTTACTGTGCACAAGGCAAGAGCTGTAGCATGAAACTGTAAAGGTACTGCTCATGCAGCCTGCAGCATTTGCTGTTATCAGTTTTGTGAAGGAATGGTGATGTGGTGCATCAGTACAAACTGTACAGTACCTGTGTGGGCTTGGATGTCGTTGCTTATAGGCAGCAATTTGTCCGATATCCAGCCTAGTAAGTGAAACAACACACAGGCACACAGTATGTGCACAAGGCCAAGGGATAACAAAACATTATTTGGTGGTCAAAGTTGTGACAACCGGGGAAAAAAAAGGCTGTCATTTTTTTGAATGCCCCAGCCCCAAGCCCAACCAACTGTGAAATAAACAGTAACAACTAACTGCTGCTGCTGCTAACTACAACCAGACCAGAATACCAGATATTACTGTTATTATTACTGCAACTGTGTCTGTGTTGCAGCAGATGATTACTACACACATAGATAGGTAGTTACTGGGTCACTTGAAATTCTAAACTAGGTCTAGACTACAACACAGTACTTCTGAGTAACATTCATAACGTAATGTTCTGTTGTAAATCACAAGTGATTATAATCATTCTGTTTCACAAACAGTCTGTTTGGTGAGAGGAATTTACTGGCTGCTGCCAGTAGATCCTTCACCTACTCACGGTTCCACAAAAGCAGTTCAATAAGTTCACGTGGTGGTGGTGGCTGATGATACGTCAAAGCAAACGACTTCGGAAGTCTTCAGTAACCGCTGCTGCGCTTCATCTGATGTGCCTGCTACAGGTCTTCATTCAACAGCAGGGAGATCTGCCAAGAAATGTTGTCAGTTGTTGACTCGACGATTTTAAGTCTGTTCGGACTTCGGACTCTTGACGCAATAATGGTGTGTTAGCGAGCTGGAAATACCTGCAGAAAGGGTAGTCTCTGCGTCTGTGCTGTGCCTCTGCCAGTAAAGAAAACATATTATTAAAAAAAAAAATCTAAACATATTGGTAACAGAAACTAGTTGGAGCAAGAGATTCGGTGCTGCAAACTAAGCTCCCCAAGTCCCCATCCCCAACCAAGTATAGCAAGCAGTCGGTGGCAGTGGTGGTGCAGTCAGAAAGGGCAGCTGTAGCCAGCCCAGAAGTAAACAGCAAAACAGTGACATACTTACCCCCAGAATGCAAAGCTGACTGCACTCAGTCAAACATATATCCAAATCAGGCGCCACACGCGCCCCCATACGTTTTTAGACAGCATTTATTGCTAAGTAAGTGTAACAGCCTGTTGCTTGCAGCCACATTACCACTCACCTCGGCGCTTAGAGATGAAACCCTTCATCAGGAGGCATCGAGGAGGCAACAGAGTTTCATGCTGAATGTCTGAAGCAAGCGCCTTTGGTGAGGCGATTGGTTATGTGGCTGCAACAGGCTGTCACCATTACAATTATATAGCAATGAATGCTGTTTAAACTGTTATCTACTTAAGTCGAGCGACACAATCGGAATCAGGGTGCAGCACAGCACCACCATTATGTCGACCTCACTGTCCTCAGTCACCAACCCCGGCAGGCTCCAATCAGTCTGGGTGATGCGAGCAACTCACAGAGAAGGGAGCGATGGGTCGGGTGCACTACGTACATAACATACAATTACAGACACACAGACTATGAATAGTAGTAGTAGTAGTAGTACACTTTGACTTACTGTCTTTTGCTGCACCTGGCAGGCAGCACGCCTCTGTCACTCACACTGAGTGATTGGTGAGTCACCCACCTCTCTGACTAGGCTCCGATTTACAGTGCTGCTGCTTCCACAAAAAAACATGGAAGCATAAAACCTAAAATGAAGGAAAAAAAAAATGTCATCAGCACTGCAGACTGAAACATAAAAACAACAGTGACAATGTGTAGTGATGTAGTCTACTGCTCTGTACTGCTCTTCCACAATCCCACCCCGCTCACCACCAGCCTGCTGCCTAGCTATCATTCGCGATTCAGCAGGGTCAACAGATTAGTAAGAAGTGTTGAACTTTACTAAATATAATTAATCACAATTTTAAATCATCATCACAATCAATTAATATACTATTGACTTGTAACTACACACACACAGTGGGTGGGAAGCCCTGGGTTGGGGAGGACTGGAATCTCGGGCCGGGCTGAACTTATCGGTACACAGTGTGTGTGTGTGGGTGGGATGGCAGGGGACAAAGGAGGCCCTTCAACATATACACACACTGGTTAGGGCTGGGTGGCGCCGAGGCGGAGGGGGGAACTTGGAGGAACTGGTGTTGGTGCTGGCCTTGGGTACAGTGTGTGGTAGTAGAATGAAGGTGAGTTGTAATTGTATTAAGATACACACACACACTGACACACACACATGGGTAGGGCTGGGAAGGGGGTGGAAGGAGGGACTAGGGCAGGTGACCGTGGAGTTTTATTTAACTCTAAAATTGATTAGCGCTTGCTCATTCTAAAACATTGAAAATGCATAGCACTTGCCTCATCACTGTGTTTAACAAACATAACACTTATAGAAAACCTACATAAATCCTTTCTGTACACAGATAGTATTGTCCCAAGGAAAAAATGATAATCAATTATTTAAAACCCGGAGGGGAGGTTGTTGTAATATACACTGGAAATGGGAAGAGCTGGGCGGGGGAGGTGGGTTTTGGATAGAGGTACTGGTGTGGTGCTGCTGCTACAGTGTCAGAAGTCTGAAGAATGATGTTGTAGTTGTATATACCGGGTAGGCGGGTACGGGTAGGACAGATAATGAACACTTGGTCTTGGTCCGCGCCACCCGCGTGCCTAGTCTGGCCATTCCATACCTAGGCTACTATTGGATAAAATAGCAGTAGCAGCAGATCCTTCCTAGTTAAAACCATCTACCGTCCTACCTACCGACTCCCTCGATTTACCCCATTAGAATTGTTATCGACTCACAGTGGAAAAATACTTCCTCAGGTTACCAGAGTGTCCGACTCCCTCTGTTAAAATGTTCAGCACAGGCTATTTTGCTGGAACAGGGCTTTACGTATGCAGGGTGGCTGACTGAAACTAAAGTAACCCAACAAGACTTTCTTTCTACCCATTCTTAAAGTACTCTTTCTCTCTAGTAAGTCTCTCTCTATTATCTATACTTATAAAGTTAAATCAACCAAGCTGCTGCATTAAAATGTTTTCAATTAACCTTCCCAAAAATGTCATGTCAAGACCACATTACTACAGTAAACTAGCCAAGGAAAGCAATGCTTATATAGTAGCGAGTCAAGTGATTGAAAATGCCAAACCAGACAGCTACTCGAGTCTGACCTCAACAGCGGTGACAAAATTGGGTGACTTACTTGTCTGCTTCTTTTTTTATTTTGCCAATAAAATAAACTTTTGTGCTTTAATCTGATTGTTTCTTTTTTTACCTATTGGCTTGCAATATGCATCACTGGTCACTTCACTACACATGATCAGAATGATGCTCAGATCAGCGCCCCCCACCCAGTCTCTCTCCCTCACAAAACAAAAACTCCCACTAGGTTATTGTTACCAAAGAACAAACCAGTGGAACACGGGAGCCTTTGGAAGCATACAGTCAAGCCACTAGTCATCCTCCAGATTCAGGATCTGTTCACCTTCCCAGGAAATGGAAAAAAGGGGTCTTGCAACTCTTGCTAGTGCACCAGTGAGAAAACTTATTGGCACTGTGAGCCCTGGCGAGCATTCAGGAGAAACAGGTGGGAAAGTCATCAGCACTCTGTGCCCTGTCAAGCATTCAGGAGAAACACAAGGACAATTTTAGGAGTAGAACCCACCTACACAGAAAATGTGGTCCAACAAATCCATAAAGTCTACTAACCGTCAGCTGCAGTCTTCCCCCCACCCCGGCTGTAGCCATAAGAGTCCTGCCAAGTGAGACATGCTGGACAGAAATGTTGGGGGAAGAATTCAAGAGGGCATGGGACAAGCATATGAGGCTATCGGGAAGGGTGGGGCTGGCAGGGAGTAGGAGATGTAAGGGGGGAAAAAAGGGCAGAATACATGGGCAGCATGGGCTGCTATGGTCCTTTTCTACAGTCAAGCTTCTATGACTCTGTGATATGCAGGAGCTCCAGGGTATGCCAAGCTGCAAGCTGCTGCCCACTCCATGGTGAGTGAAGCGGCACTGAGGCACATCAGGCTGGATGCTAAGGCCTGATCCCTGCAGCAGAAACAACTAATGTTCTCAAGGACAGAAACACATGCCAGCACCTGGTACTGCAGGAGGCTGCCTGACCAAAGTAGAGATGCAGATAAGTCCAGAAAAAAAATGATAATGGTTGGCAAAATAAAAATAACCACACACACACAGCTTCTGGCTCCCTATGCTCAGTCATACCTCTCAACCTCCTGCCTCATAAATCAGGGACAAGGCTTAAAAAAATCAGGGACAAAGCAAAGGACTAAAATCAGGGACACTAGAGAAAGCTGGTAGAATATGGGGCTTAGTGCAATGTGTGCAATGCATTTTCTAAACAATAACAAGTCTGTAACTTTAAAGCTTGACATCGTTTGTGCTTACACATGACACTTGAGAGGTATGCCTATGCTGTTCACCTTGCTGTGGCAGGAGACCGACTGGAATGTTATGGTTGCTGCTCCTGAGACTCGTTTGAATTCCACAGCTTTTAACTTTGATCTCCTACCTGTCACTACCTGTTGCAGGAGCTACCCACATGTAATGAATGAAAGAAGCACTGACTGGTAGGAGAAAACTTCGTTACACACAGCTGCAAGGATGTCCTTTCCTTTGTTACCTGTTCTAAAACTCCCGGACCCCCCGCCCGACTCCATGACTGATCTGACCCAACTTGGCTCAAAAGCCTCAAAACCCCGCAGCAGTGGTCCGACCATCCGACAGGTGTTAATAGAGGAGCGGGAGCTGGCATGATGAAGGCTGACAACAGTGATCACTGGGCCTTTCAAGACAGCTAGCTTCCCTTGACTCAACCGATCAGGCCCATGCTCCCTCTGGTGCTCAACACAGTAGAATATATTTTCTATCCATATTGGATCCGTCCTAGACTAGTTACAGTAGGCTGTGACTGTGAGGGAGACAACACTTATCGAAAATCATGAACGTACTTCCTCAAGGCTGCAGCCGCTGCTTGGTACGAGCAAGGATGATGTGATGATGATCTCCTCCTGTTCTGTGGCGAGGCCTTGGGTACTGGGCGCTGGGAAGACCTCGCTCACGCCATTCTTTTGGGCCTGCAACATTAGTCCTTTCGGATCCACCAAGGATACCATCGCGCCTCCTTCCTCAATGGTCGACCTGGCTGAAAAGAGGAGAAAATGGCGCCTACACATGCCACTGAACCTCTAGCAGTTGCCACAGCTTACAGTGATTGGTGGGAAAAAAGCTTTTTGACCACCAATCACAATCATAGAATGTAACAAAATGTAACAGTTTTTTTAATGTATGTAGGAAACAGCACGGAAATCGGAATGCGCGATCCGCCAGAATTTTTTATGTATTTATTGAAGCAAGGAGAAATCGGAGCGTAGCGTCCGCTTGACTTCGTGCATGCATCGAGCGCGTGCCCAATATTGTTAAACTGCGTCTTTTTCCCTTTGGGCGCACGGTAGCGCGGTCTCTGAGTTCAACCTCAGCCAACTCACATTCATCCAGTCCTGGATTTCAGCAAGACAGTTATTAAAGACCGAAAAGGCAGCATCTTGGCCGGGCACAAAGGACATGTACAGCTGAGTATCATCTGCATAGCAGTGAAAACTCAAACCATACCGCCTGATAATTGCTCCTAACGGCAGCATATATACTGCAAACAACATGGGTGCCAAAATGGAACCCTGTGGTACCCCACAGGATAGGGAGAATGATGCCGAGGAAAAAATCCCGGACACCACTCTCTGAGTCCTACCCTCGAGGTAAGATCGAAACCAACTGAGGACTGTACCAGACAGTCCACAGATAGACCACAAACATTCCAATAGCACACCATGGTCCACAGTATCAAATGCTGCAGAGAGATCTAGAAGGACCAAGATGGAATGAGACCTTCGATCTCTCACTATTAGGAGGTCATTTAGCACCCGAACCAGAACTGTCTCGGTACTATGTCTTTTTCTAAATCCGGACTGGAGAGAATCGTAGACATTGTGGCTGGTCAAATGATCATCTAACTGCAATGCGACCACCTTCTCAATAACTTTACCCACAAAGGGTAAGTTAGAGACAGGCCTGTAGTTTGCCAGGCAGTCCGGGTCCAAGGAGGATTTCTTAAGAAGGGGCTGAACCACAGCCTCCTTTAGAGGATTTGGAAAAATTCCCCTCTCCAAGGACCTCCAGACTATCTCAGCAAGGACGGGGCTGATTTTATCCACACACCCCACTAAGAGACGTGTGGGCCCAGATCCAAACTACAGTTGGTCGGACGCAATAATTGTATGATCATCAAATTTCATCGATTGTGGGGAGGCCGAAGTCAGACCACACAAACTGGGTGTCCGACATCTCCTGCCGACCATCACTACTCCCATTAGAGAGGGTTAGATGGATATCAGATCTGATTGTAGCAACCTTATCTGAAAAGAATAGAGCAAACTCCTCCCAACGTTCTTGAGAAAACGCTCTTCTGGGCTGCAGACAGATTGGATTGTACAATCTGTCCACAGTCCGGAAGAGCTGAGCTGGTCTATCTTGTGCAGCAGCAATCTCTCTGGACAGGAATTCTGCCTTCTTCACGAGATTGCTGATTGATAGATCACATAGTGATCCATCAAACTAAGACTGTCACAATCCAGACCCGACCTCCGCCACCACCTCTCCAACCTTCGTCCAACTCTCCTCAACTCCCTCAAAGTCTCATCAAACCAAGGAGACTTGGGTCGAAGAGTGAGAGGACGAACACGAACAGGAGCAATGGAATCCAGGGCCCCTGCCACCGCCTTATTATAGGCAAGTACCAGCTCTCCTGGATCCATGCAATCTCTCGGTATGCCCGATAGGTCCAGCACCGCCATCAGGCCGTCAGGGGAAACACCCCTTAAAGGGCGATACCGGACCATCTCCGTAGGGGCCGGCCTACAACGGGTGGCCACAAAACTGAACCCAATGGAGTGATGGTCCGACCATCCGACTGCTTCCACCACCAAGTCGGATATCTCCATCCCCAGAAGGAACACCAAATCCAGTGAATGACCACCAATATGGGTCGAGAAGGAAATAGCCTGTGTGAAGCCCAGTGAAATCATTAACTGGAGGAAGTCTTGACTAAACTGCGAGACTAGCATGTCGACCTCGAACATTGAAATCCCCAGAACCAACCATCTGGGGACCCGAATGTCAGGTCGACAATGAAGTCTCGCGATCTCCGCAGGAAAACATTCCCATCACCTGGTGGACTGCATACGAGAAGCATCCCACCCCACACCCTCACCCATGATACACTCAAAGGATTTGGTAATTCCCACTGGTACCTCCACTAGGCCCAGTTCTGATCTAAACAGATGGCAACACCCGCCCTACGATCCAACCTGGCGATTGTATCACGAGTACCGGCTGGAACTGCTGCGCAAAACTGGTCCAGCATTTTCATCCAGCCAGGTCTCAGTGATGCCGCCAGGTCTGATGTCCCAATAAAATCAGCTATAATAGCCGTCTTGTTTTTAATAGACCTGGCGTTGCACAACACCGCCCGAGTAGGATGAGCAACCGAGGATGACCATGTTACCTGCTGACTACAGTCAGAACCCTTGGGTATGGGAACCAGGCAGGGAGGACCCTTTCCTGGACCCATTTAAGCTCCAGGCGCCTCCTTGTCCCCACTATCCTATCAGCCTCCTTTCCATTTCCCTCTCCAGACCCAGGCCCCGTCCTCCTCCTTCTTCCAACAATCCCCAAACCCTACACCGTCTATAAACTTCTATTGATAGGGGAGGGCAGGAGAAAGGACGAAGGTCTCTGAGTCTGGAGGGGGAATAATGCCCAACTGTCCTTGTGCTTTCCCAACACATATTTACTATTCTAATAGGTAACACAAATAAACAGTCCTAATTTCAAAAATTAACCCACCCCTTAAAGCTAAATAAATACCAAGCCCTAAATAATGATTTCACTAAAAACTCTCACCCTCCAAACCCATACAAAACACAATCAACTAAAACAAACCACTAATTAACTTCCCCACCCAGTCCTCTCACCACTGGGAAAGAGAAATAAAATATACATAAAATTAATAAGTTATACTAATATTACTCACAATATAAAACAAATAATAACTTTAAAAAAAAATAAATAAATAAAATCTAAAGGTCCAAACAGTCGTAATTTCACCAGAATGTCAATCAGTAAAGAGTTCACTCCTCTCACAAGTGAAATAATTCAACAGGATTAATGCTTATTATTAAAAAATAAATCCAAAAGCTTGTCTCTCCAGAAGCTGATGACAATATTCCAGTTTCAGATGAACTCTCTCCTTCAATTGGAAACAGCAGGCCCAGAATAAGAAAAAATCTCAGAATAAGCAAGCAAACTAAAAACTCACGATCAGACCAGATCAGAGACCAGGAGGTAAAGCAAAGTTAATCCAAGGAACCCAAAGACCAAAAGTTCAACTCCTCCACTCTAGTTAATTGTCGGCAGGCAGGCAGTAACGATTCCAATGTTCCAATAATAGCCACCTATAGACGGCTTCAGGAGAGTCCTCACCTAGCTCCTGATACCTCTTTCCAAGCCCGCTCCCTGCTATGGTCACCCACTGGCTACCGAGCAGTGAAAAACGGAAGAGCTGCACATACAGCTGCCCTACGGCAGCGGCACCACAGCACACCGTTGGTTCGAGGTCAGGACCAGGAAAGGCTTTCTCCCAGCAAACCGCCTAGATCTCTTCCGACCTCGACTTCCAATTTCGTCGCTGGCAGACTGCTCTTTACTGCTCACCCCAAAGTACTCCACGTTGCAAATTATACCACGCTTCAGCTTAATCCACCTCTGGGCTCCAAATTCAGCTCTTCACACGCATACGGTATCAGAGTTCTACGAATAAATATTCCTTCGATTCCCAGATCAAAGATAAATGAAACGAAACAAAATAACTAATTAAAATTAAACTCCAAGGGACAGCTAAAACCACGATGAAGCACAACTTCGACTCCTGTTTCTAGAGGCTAGCCCAGCGTGGCCGCCATCTTGATCCGCTGTCAGATCAGCCACTCCTTCTCCTCTGCACCTTCTGAGGTAACGGTGTCAGACCTGGTGACTCCTGGGTGGGGGAAGAGGGTGCCTGCATCCTAGTCAACTTGGTATGGAGTCTAGCAACCTCCTCCCTCAACCCAGAGAGGTGTGTGCAGATGGGGCAGCACCGCAGTCTTCAAAAGGCTTCTCTGAAAACTGCTGCCCCACAGCCATGGTACTGCACCACTGCCAACATTCTCAGTTCGTACACATCCCTGTGTTATTTGGAAATACTTATGTACCTCCCCCTGATAGGATGTTACTAGTTTTTCCATTTGTTGTTTGTTATGCCCCTTGTACACCGATTGCCAGATCTGGCCTACCCATTACTATCCACCTGCCTCTTGTGTACCTTTACCTCTGATAGGAAGTTTCTAGTTTTTCCCCTTTTGTTGTTTGTCATTTCCCTTGAACATCTACCCTTGACGGTGTGTTGCCCCTATTCCCTGTTTTGGCCTACTCTTTGCCTTCCACCCACCCCTTATGTACCTTTACCACTGACAAGAGTGTTTCTAGCTTTCCCCTTTTGTTTGTAATTCCCTTGAACATCTATCCCAGACAGGGTGTTGCTACTATTCCCTGTTTTGGCGTACTCTTTACCTTTCATCTGTCCTAGCAGTGAATGCAACAACAGGAGAGAACAGATACCTTACCTTATTTGCCAGCAGAGTCCCCAGCTTCTTTCTGCTGATGCCTAAGACGCCAGTCTAGCACCTGTTCCACTCCTTAACTTTTCCACTCACATGCTGGGGCAAGAACGTGTGGGACACGTTAAGAGTGCTCCCTTTTATCTTCCCATTATAACCTCCCACAGTTCTAACTGGAACTCTCTAGCCTCCTGATTGGAGGATGCTAGAACTGGGTGGCAGAGTCACACAGCAGGCAAAACAAACACAGCACTCGTAAATCCTGCAGCCTGACTGATGTTTCACATCTCCGCTGGGCACAGAATACAGGCAGCTCTCCTCCCTGTAGTTAACCAGCTAGTCCTGCTTCACTCAGTTTATAATGGATTGCGATGGTTTTCCTAGCCATGGCCCCCATCCCTCATCCTCTCCTTGGTCACCACCATCCCTGGCTCCTGCCCTGGTTTCTTAGCTCTTTTCAGTTTATCTCTTTACCTTTGCTGTCTGTTGCCTTGGTTTCCCAGCTCTGTGTCTTCTCTCCTACCTCCTTTGCCCTTCTCTAGCCACCTGCCTGCCTCTGCCTCCTCCCTCCCACCCACCCACGCCTATCCTGGTGTGTCTCTGCTGCTGAGGGCCTGATTTGTGGTCAGTTCTCAATGGCAAGGCTCTATCACAGATTTGATCCTGAGCAGTCAACACAGAACGCTGCACATGTAAGGGTTATATGGCAAGCAACACCTGGAGAGAACCGACATAAAGATCATAATAAGTAAAAAAGTTTCATCTATAGATTTGCTATACCTGAAAATTGCAACATACGTATATATATATATATATATACACACACACACACACACACACTGTATATAGTAAGGCAGAACTCAGTGCCATAAATCAGCTACAGACTGTGGCACTGCTGGTATTCTGGATAATCACTTAGCCCAGTCTTTCTAGTTTTGATAGGACCATGGCTCCCTGTTAATGAATGAACACAAAGTCTGCTTTGAAGAAAGAGGGTATTTACAAAGCTCTTCATAATGGAAGTCATCTGTGTTTTAATGCCAGCCTCCCTAGAGGGGACTCAAAGAGGGTGTTTTGAAACCACTCCACAAGACAGTCGGCCCAACAACACTAAGAAACCAATTTTGCTCAAAAGCACACAATGGTACTTTCTCACTGCACTGCAGATTATACTTACCCACCCTATTGCAAAACTAATTCAGGATAGTGAAAATGCTTAACCGACACTCCAGCATCACCAACTGCAAAAAGACACGGAGATTCAGTGCTGCTTCAAATGAAAGACATTTTATTATACCAAATAGTCTGCTGACCTCTTACCAAAAATCTGGAAGAGACACCAGTAGGACCCAACCAACTCCTACTGGTTTTGCAAAAGCATCACTAGGGAGTCGAGTTTTTTGGTAAGAGGTTAGCAGACTATTTGGTATAATAAAGTGTCATTCGTTTGAAGCAGCATTGAATCGCTGTGTCTTTTTGCAGTGGGTGGCGCTGGAGTATTGGTCTGGCATTATTGTTTCTCCTGTAGCACACCCAACTGTGGTGCAGTCTTGGTTCTCAAAGCTGTGGTGAAAACACTTACTGGGAAAAACGTACCAAATGCTACCAATTCCAGTTGTGTCTGCTACTTTTGTTTAATCTGGACTGCAGAGATCCCTTGAGCTACCTCAGTTCTTCTGGAAACTGTGTTTCAGATACTGGCAAACACTTTGTGGCCAATTCAAAATTACAGAGTCACAGTACCACGGACAGGTCAGGTGTGGAGTTATGCAGAAGCAATTCATGGAATGCAGGTACTAGTAATGTTCCTTTGCAGGGGATACATTTAATTACCCATTAACCTACTGATCTCCAGTGTACCTTGCGCATGGAAAAAGAGGACAAATGAACACCATGAAACAAAAATATGAAACCTTGGTGTCTGACACAGCTCTGGGTATTTTGGTGGTGGTACTGATTTATATGGTCATAAGTAGGGCCATGCGGACCTCTAAAAGTTCTACCTTGTGAACTTTATGGGTAGAACCTAGGTTGTACCTGGTTCATGCCAAACAGTAAAAGATACAAAAGTTCTAACTTGTTCTACCAGGTAGGACCAGGTCTTACCTGGTCAAAGCCGCACAGCGCATCATAAACCCTTATCCTACCCAAATGCACCCCTTCCCTTGCCCCTTCCCTTACCAGAATAAAGTGTTCATAGGCACAACACAGCAGAATTGTGTACCCCCATCATCTGCCCCTTCTCCTCCGCATTCCAGGGTGGGCTCAGCTTTTATCTAGTGTCCTCCCATCACTTCTTTTTGGTTTGCCAAGGGACTGCTGAACTTAACAAAAAAAAAAGCCACTGGCACAATCTTTAGAAGGCACAGCTGTGTGCCCCCATTCTGCATTCCCCCTGCCCTAAATGTCCAGATTAAGCTAGCCCGATGCTGCCTGTCATGTGGGGGGGGAGAGTAGAACTGCATTATCCAGCATGATCTGTTGTTTCCTTCTGCCATGCAGAGTGTGAGAAACAACAGTGCAGTCTGGGATGGGATGTGCATAGGGGTGTCCCACTGCAAAGGACACCTGACACAAGTCCTGCCCCAAACTGCCTTGTCATCACTTATCAACAGGGTATACAGAACCCAAGGTCCTGCGCTGGACACTGCTCTTCTCCCCCTCCCCATATGGGGATTCGGGCAAGCATCCTAGTATGCATAAGTAGAGAGACCGAACAAAGCAGTGATGTGTTGCCAAATCTTTAAAAAGCCCCCTGGCCCTTGTCCAACCATGCCTCAGCCCTCGTGTCTCCCCAGTGGCCTTGGAGCACTACTCCCCACCCCCCTGGCCTATTAGTCTTGACCCTTGCTACTCCCACCGCAGCAGAAACTTTAGAGTCGCACTGCTGACAGAGCAAAATGGTGCTTTAGATGCAAAACTGGCAGAGCCATCTCCTGTGCTACATCTGTGACTGTGGCGCAATCTTTAGAGGGCACAGCTGTGTGCCCCCATCTTGCATTCCCCCTGCCCTAAGTGTCCAGATTAAGCTAGCCCAATGTCGATAGGGAGAAGGGCGGGGTAAATGGAGAAAGTGACAAAAGCAATAAGGACAGGAATGGAGCAAAAAGGAGTAAGGCCATATCAGGAAATGGAGGGTAATGACTACCAATGCCCGTAGTCTGGGCAACAAGCTCCCTGAACTGGTGGCCTTGATGGAAGAGGGATGCCTGTATATCGTAGCAGTCACAGAAATATGGTACACAGAGAACCATGACTGGGATGTTAACATACCAGGGTACATAACCTACAGGAGAGACAGGGAGGGAAGAAGAGGGGGAGGAGGAAGAGTAGTTCTCTATGTAAAGGAAGGGATAAAAGCAACTGAACAAAAGAGTAAACAGGGAGGAGAGGAGGCACTGTGGGTCACCTTAGAGACTGGAAATGGCACCACAATCCACACAGGGGTTGTATATAGACCCCCATGTCAGGGGGAGGGAATGGACAAGGATATGATAGAAGGCATTCTTAGGATGGAAGAGAAAGGGGAGATACTGTTGATACGAGACCTGAATATGCCAGATGTTAACTGGAGCACATTTGCTGCAGCCACATCCAAGAGCAGGGCCATTCTTGATGCCCTACAGGTGGCATGCCTCAGACAGCTAGTTTCAGAACCCACTCGTGAGGGAGCAATCTTATACCTCGTACTCTCAAATGGGGACAGTGAGAGGATCTCAGATCTAGAAGTGGGTTGTCATCTGGGAACAAGTGACCATCAAACAGTGTGGTTCATGATAAACTCAGCTACAGAGTCAAGCCACAAAAGTGAGGGTACTGGACTTCAAGAGGGCTGACTTTGGCAAGATGGGAGAGTGCCTTAGAAAAGCACTAGCAAACAGGCTACAAGGAGGTGGAGCAACAATGGGAAACATCAAAACTGCCATCACAGAGGCAACAAGCCTTTGTGTGAAGCAAATAAACAAATCAAAATGAAAGAAAAAGCCACTATGGTTCTCAAAAGAGGTGGCGGGGAAAGTCAGGGAGAAAAAGATAGCATTCAGGAAGTATAAGGAAACACAGAAGGAGCAGGACAGAGAGCTGTACCAGTTAAGGCAGAAGGAAGCAGGGAAGGAAGTCAGAATAGCAAAGGCCCCAACTGAGAAAAAGCTAGCCAACTTGGTTAAGAAGGGGGATGAAACCTTTTATAGGTACATCAGGGCGCATAGAAAGACAAAGGGAGGGATAGTGAGGCTGAATAGAATGGACGGTGGGTGGGCAGAGAGGGACAGTGAAAAAGCAGGGATACTGAAAGAATATTTCTGCTTAGTATTCACAAAAGAGGAGGAGGGGGAGGTGCCTAATCCAATTAACAGAAGCACTCTTGATAGGGGCAACGATCCCAGTCCTTTCACAGAAGAAAAGGTTCTGGAAGAACTCCTAAAACTGAAGGTGGACAAAGCGATGGGGCCTGATGGAATTCACCCCAGAATTCTAAAAGAATTAAGGGGAGAACTAGTGAAACTACCCTTTTTAACAAAACATGGGAGAATGGTGTGGTACCTGAGGACTGGAGGAAGGCGGATGTGATTCCCCTTCACAAAAGTGGGACCAAGACAGAGGCAGGAAACTACAGACCTGTCAGTTTGACCTCTGTGGTAGGGAAAGTGATGGACTCACTTCTGAAGGAAAGAATTGTTGAGTACCTAGAAGCCAGTGGGGCACAGGACCCAAGGCAGCATGGGTTCACAGCGGGAAGGTCATGTCAGATGAATCTAATTCAACAAGCTAATATTCTTCAGGTGAAGCTACCTCTGGCTGGAAGCTGCAATACTGAATTTAGGATCTGCAAGAAAGCGAGTTGTGCTCACAACAGAGGGAGGTGAACCTTACAATTTATAATTGTCTTTGGTTTGTAGCAGTTCATCAGAAAAGCTAATATTCTTCAGGTGGAGGCTACTTCTAACTGAAAGGTGAAATAAGGAACTTAGAATTATCAGGAAAGACAGTCTTTCAATCAACAGAGGGAGGTGGACCTTCCTTTACTTTTGTTCCAATTGTTAATATTTTCAGTGCAGGAAGAGTTTTTAACCCAGAGGGACTGAATACCTTTATTGTGTCTGTCTTGTGCACAGCTGACTTGATTGGAATTATTGACTGACTGTTTGCATTGCAATATTTGTCATACTGTGAGTTATTCACTGGGCTAAGAATCTGTCATAAGTCCTGAAGTGAGTGCAGGTTACAGGCTGTGTATTTGACCCAGACAGTGCCCCAGGGGGTGGAAACTGTTTTTTGCATTCATTTCTGTGTGCCTTAAAAGGCAGTTTTGGGGCTGACTGCTTTCAGAGCACAAATCACCAGGCTGTTTTGGGCTGGGGAAGTTTACCTGTGTCTGACTTGGATGTTTGGATTTTTCTCTGTTTGATTAGCAGGGTATTTTCTCTGTCAAATTGCCGTGTAGGGCATCTTGCTGACAGGAAGGCACTCATCACAGCGGTGGGTCAGAGCTTTTAGCTGATTGTTCCGTGAGGGCACAGTTTAGGCCCAAACCCTACCCACCTCTCACCCACCCCTGGAAATAGTTCTTTTATACCTGGGGTTCTGACATCATTTCCTCAGGAGGGCAAGGTGCATATCACTGTCATATCCTTTCTAGCACACTGAACTGACAATATAAGCATATACATTGTATACTATATATATTTCTATATAACAAACCAATCACACACACACACAAAATTATAAACAGGATAAACAAGAAGGTAGACAGACATGTGGGGAGTAGTGCAATGATAATGGCTGTGGGCAGCAGTCTTCCGGGAGTCTTTCTGGAGGCTGAGATGCTGCCCTATTTGCAGACAACTCTCTGCCCTGAGGGAGGAAGTTGCCCGTCTTCAGGCCTCACTGGACAGTAGTAAGGGAACCTCCCCCCAGGCCACACTGGACAGGAGTAAGGGAACCTCCCCCATCCAGGGAGCACCAGAGCTACCACCACTACCTCAGAGGTTGCGAAGGAAGCACAGCAGTTGGACCACAGTGGGCTCAGGGAGGGTGAGGGTGGAGGAACAGAGACACACCCAGTCAGTTGTTCCACTCCATAATCCATACATCATTCTGGGGGACCATAGTGCCTCTATGGATGCACCCGCAGAGGAGACTAAGGAGGTTGCGGACAACTGTCACAAGGGAGGCTCACAGGAAGGAGGCAGAGCACACCACAGGGAAAGGAAGCAGCTCCTGGTGGGGGACTCAATTATTAGGGGGCTAGAACCAGGGGGAGCAGGGAAAACTGAAGTAAGGTGCCTGCCTGGTGCCATGGCTTGGAGGGACAGGAAGCGCATCCTCAGGATCACGAGAACAGCTGCACGGGAGTCTGAGCTGGATGTCATTGTCCACCTAGGGACAAATGACTTGGCTCATCATGAGATTAGAGCAGTGCAGGAGGACTTTGTAGAGTTGGGGAAGGGCCTAAGACAAGTAGCACACACAGTATCCTTCTCAGAGGTGCTGCCTGTCTATGGCATGGGTGAGGCGAGGGTACTTTGCACCATGCGATTTAATGAATGGTTGAAGAAATGGTGTGGTGTACAGGGATTTGGCTTCACTGGGGACTGGAGTTCCACCTGGAGGGACACCAGCCTATACTGGCAGGATGGTCTGCATCTGTCCAGGAAAGGAACAAGTCTTTTGGGCAATCGGTTTAAATGCTTCATTGGCAAGCTTTTAAACTAGTCAAGGGGGGAGGCACTGATAAGCAGCGGGAAATTCCCAGCCTCCCCCTACAAAAGAGGGTATTAAATGAGAAAAAGACCAAGGTAGAAAGGACAGTGGGGGATACTGCTACAAAAGGTAAAGCCATCAAAAAATGGAGAGCAATGAGTACCAATGCCCGTAGTCTGGGTAACAAGCTTCCTGAATTAGTGGCCTTGATGGAGGAGGAACATTTGGATATTGTGGCAGTCACAGAAACATGGTACATACAGAACCATGACTGGGACATAAACATACCAGGATACACTATCTACAGGAGGGACAGGGAGGGTAAAAGAGGAGGAGGAGGAGCTCTCTACATAAGGGAAGGAATCAAAGCAACAGAACAAAAGAGTAAACAAGGAGGAGAAGAAGCACTGTGGGTCAACTTGGAGACAGGCAATGGCACCACAATCCGCACAGGGTTGATAGACCCCATGGGGAGGAAATGGACAAGGAAATGATAGAAAGTATACTTAGAATGGCAGAAAAAGGGAGATATTGCTGATGGGTGATCGAATATGCCAGATGTTAACTGAGTGCAGTTGCAGCAGCCACTTCAAGAGTGGGGTTATTCTAGATGCCCTACAGGGGGCATGCTTTAGACAACTAGTATTGGAACCCACTCGAGAGGGAGCAATCTTAGACCTGGTTCTCTCAAATGGAGATGGAGAGAGGATCACAGATGTAGAAGTGGGTAGCCATCTGGCAACTAGCGACCATCGAACAGTATGGTTCACAATAAACACAGCTGTAGAGTCAAGCCATACAAAGGCAAAAGTACTGGACTCTAGGAGGGCTGACTTTGCCAAAATGGGTGAGTGCCTAAGGAATGCACTAGCAAATGGGCAGGAAGGAGGGGTGGAAGAACAATGGAGAATAATAAAAACTGCCATCACAGAGGTAACAAGCCTTTGTGTGAAGCAAATAAACAAAACAAAATGATGTAAGAAGCCACCATGGTTCTCAAAGGAGGTGGCAGTGAAGGTTCAAGAGAAAAAGAAAGCATTCAGGAAGTACAAGGAATCACAGAAGGAGCAGGACAGAGAATTGTATCAATTGAAGCAAAAGGAAGCTGGGAAGGCAGTCAGAACAGCAAAGGCCCAAACCAAGGAAAAGATAGCCAACTCAGTTAAGAAGGGGGATAAAACCTTTTATAGGTACATCAGTGAGCGTAGGAAGACCAAGGGAGGGATAGTGAGGCTTAATAAAGGGAGGGTGGGCAGAGGGTGACAGTGAAAAGGCAGAGATACTAAACAAATATTTTGCTCAGTATTTACAAATGAAGAGGGGAGTACCTAAACCAAACAACAGAAACACTCTGGATACAGAAGTTGATACCAGCCCATTTACAGAAGAAAGAGTTCTGAAAGAACTCTAAAACTGGAGGTGGACAAAGCAATGGGGCCTGATGGGATTCATCCCAGAATTCTAAGAGAACTAAGGGTAGAACTAGTGACACCACTGACTACCCTCTTTAATAAATCATGGGAGGATGGGGTGGTACCTGAGGACTGGAGGAGGGCAGATGTGATTTCACTTCACAAAAGTGGGAGCAGGGCAGAAGCAGGAAACTACAGACCTGTTAGTTTAACCAGCGATGGGGAAAATGATGGAATCACTTCTGAAGGAAAGAATTGTCGAGTACCTAGAGGCCAGAGGGACACAGGACCCAAGGCAGCATGGATTCACAGCAGGAAGGTCATGCCAGACGAACCTAATAGATTTCTTTGACTGGGTGACCAAAGTAGTAGATCAAAGAGGGGCTGTGAACATGGCCTACCTAGACTTTAGCAAAGTATTTGACACAGTCCCACACATAAGATTAATATACAAGTTAGCCAGCCTGGGAGTGGGTCCCAAGATGATACCCTGGGTAAAGAATTGGCTGGAGAACAGAACACAGAGGGTAATAGTAAATGGAGTCCACTCTGAAAAAAGGGGGGTTACTAGTGGGGTACCGCAGGGTTCAGTATTAGGACCGGTCCTCTTCAATGTCTTTATAAGTGACACTGCAGAGGGACTGGAAGGAAAAGTATGTCTCTTTGCAGATGACACAAAGCTCTGCAACAGGGTTGATACACAAGGTGGGGTGGAAAGGATGAGAAGGAACTTGGCAAGGTTGGCGGAATGGTCAAATGTATGGCAGCTTAGATTCAATGATAAGAAGTGCAAGATAATGCACCTGGGAAACAAAAACCCACGAGAAGAGTACACAATGGGGGGTGAGATACTAACAACAACAAAAATGGAAAGGGACCTGGGGGTAGTCATATCAGATGACCTAAAGGTGGGCAAGCAATGTGAGAGGGCAGTAAGAAGGGCTGGGGGTATACTGGGATGCATAGGGAGAGGCATCACCAGTAGAAAACAGGAAGTTGTTATCCCTCTGTACAGACAGCTGGTGAGATCCCATCTGGAGTACTGTGTGCAGTTCTGGAGACCCAATCTCCGGAAAGACATAGACAGGATGGAAGCTGTCCAGAGGAGGGCAACTAAAATGGTGCAGGGTCTGCACCGGTTGACATATGAAGAGAGACTTAAGGATCTTAATATGTATAGCCTCGAGGAAAGGAGGGAGAGGGGGGACATGATAGAAACTTTCAAGTACCTCAAGGGGGTCAACAAAGTTCAAGAGGGTAGCATCTTTCAGAAAAAGAGGTGTGCAAGAACAAGGGGGCACAATTTGAAGATGGGGGAGTGGCTCAGAAGTAATGTAAGGAAGTATTTTTTCACAGAGAGGGTTGTGGATGCATAGAACGGCCTTCCGTAGGAGGTTGTGGAGTCAAAAACAGTGGTGGAATTCAAGCATGCATGGGACAGTCATAAGGCAATTCTAGGGGGTTGGGATAGGAAAAAGTAGGCTGCTGGTTAACTAGGATCTGCAGCTTACCCAATAGGTAGGGAAATGGGCAGACTGGGTGGGCCAAGTGGTCCTTATCTGCCGTCAAATTCTATGTTTCTATAATTGATTTCTTTGACTGGGTGACCAAAGTAGTAGACCAGGGAGGGGCTGTGGACATGACCTACCTAGACTTTAGCAAGACATTTGACCCAGTCCCTCACAAAAGATTAACCAGCCTGGGAGTGGGTTCCAGGGTGGTAGCCTGGGTAAAACATTGGCTGGACAACAGGACACAGAAGATAATTGTAAATGGAGTCCACTCTGAAGAAAGAGGGGTTCTTAGTGGGGTACCACAGGGTTCAGTACTGGGTCCAGTCCTTTTTAATGTCTTTATAAGTGACATTGCAGAGGGACTAGAAGGAAAAGTATGCCTCTTTGCAGATGTCACAAAGATCTGCAACAGGGTTGATACACAAGGAGGCGTGGAAAGGATGAGAAGGGACTTGGCAAGGTTGGAGGAATGGTCAGAAGTATGGCAGCTTGGATTCAATGCAAAGAAGTGCAAAATAATGCACCTGGGAAACAAAAACCCAGGGGAAGATTACACAATGGGGGGAGGTAGTAACAACAACAAAAATGGAAAGGGACCTGGGGGTAATCATATCAGATGACCTTAAGGTTAGCAAGCAGTGTGAGAAGGCAGTAGGGAGGGCTGGGGGTATACTGGGATGTATAGGGAGAGGCATCAACAGCAGAAAACAGGAAGCTGTTATCCCTCTGTACAGACAGTTGGTGAGACCCCATCTGGAGTACTGCGTCCAGTTCTGGAGACCCCATCTCTGCAAGGATATAGACAGGATAGAGACAGTCCAGATGAGGGCAACTAAAATGGTGCAGGGTCTGCAAGAGAAGCCATATGAGGAGAGACTAAAGGAGCTTAATATGTATACCCTTGAGGAAAGGAGGGAGAGGGGGACATGATAGAAACTTTTAAGTACCTCAGTGGAATCAACAAAGTCCAAGAGGGTAGCATCTTTCAGAAATAGAGATGTGCAAGAACAAGGGGACATAATTTAAAGATAGAGCGGGCAGTTCAGGGGCAATGTGAGGAAGTATTTTTCACAGAGAGGGTGGTGAACGCATGGAACAGCCTTCCTGAGGAGGTTGTGGGTTCTAAAACTGGGGGAGAATTCAAGAATACATGGGACAGACATAAGGCAATTCTTGTGGGGGTAAGAAGAAATAGGCTGTTGGTTAACTAGGATCTGCAGCTTATCCTGTAGGTAGGGAAATGGGCAGACTAGGTGGGCCAAGCGGTCCTTATCTGCCGTCAAAGTCTATGTTTCTATGTGACTGTTGGGGGATGGGTCAGTTGGGGGGCTGTGGCCACCTGGCCGCCAAAGAGCACAGAGCAGGAAGCTGGGGAGTGGGCTGTTGTAACTGCTAACATACTACATGCATAAGCGCCTTATACACCCACCGCTCTGCACCACCTGCAGTCACTCGGTGGAAGGGACATTAAAAAAATGGAGAGGGGCCTAAAAAAAAAAAAGGAGTGTTTTTTTAAAATAAACAGAGGGAACCAAAAATTGCACAGAACTGTGGAAAGTTTGTGGGTGTTCTCACCCATGCGAACAGCTGGAGTTTGACATTTATGGAGTTAAGGTCAAACCAAACTTGCAACCCTAGTCATAAGTGTAAGCTTGGATGGGATCTGGCAGTAAAGAGCATGGGTATCAGCTCTGATATTTGTTTTTGAGCCCATTGGGCTAACAGCTGCGTTAATTAGTAGTCTGCATTTTCTGTTTTTCGGTGTCTGCCTGGTCACTACCCTAACATTTTGTATTTTTTTATTTATTAAACTCTAGGATTACAAATACCTTTCAGCAATTATTGCTCATTTACAAAGGTTCCATGTCAAATAACTGCAGACTTACAGTGTTCATTTGAGAATCCTCTTATACTATGGTAGGTAGAGTTGGCCATTCAGGGGTCAGCAGAGCGAAGACCCCAAGCCCTGATGGACTCCCTTGTGAATTTTATAAAACATTTCTGCCTATACTGGGTGTGTCTTTGTAAAACATGGTAAAGTAGGGCCGGCCTGTTGTGCCGATGACACGAGTTCAGGAGTGAGCTTGCAGCATCAGAGAGTTGGCCTATGGGAGGAGGATGAGCGTCCAACAAACTGCTCCTCTCCAGCATGGGTGGGGTGAGGCTGTCAGCAGTACACAAACATTCATGGGGCTGGGAGTTAGTGCACCTGACACCTTCTGCGCATGCTGTGCCTGAGGCTAGACAGACATTGATGTAGTCATGCATGCGTGGCATGCCTTAGATGTCACTGCACGTCTGAGCCTCAGAAGGGAAACCAAAGGTAAAACTCTGTGGCTGCTTGCAGAAGGACGCCAGGGAATCCATGAGAGCACATCTCCTTTTGAAAGGATGCCACGGCACAAGACTTGGCTGGGACCCAAGGGTGACATGGTTCTTCCTTTCAGGGACGCCACTGTAAGGAGTAAGTAAGTCACAGTCCTCCTGTACTGGGCAGCTGGGGGGGGGGATGCCGTTGTGGGGAGTGTTTGTGGGAGCCTGGTTTAATATAAGAGATGCATCCTCGCCTAGCTGGAGAGACATAAAGAAAGTTTAAACAAAAAAAAGAAAAACATGGTAAAGTAGAACTTGGCCAGGGGTCAACTCCCCCTTCACAACAACTTTCTACCATAACGATGCTCTCCAAACTAGGGAAAGACCCCAGCCACCTGATGCTTCTTACCGTCCCATATTGCTGCTTAATGCAGATTACAAAATCTATGTTGAAATCCTAGCCTTCCGATTGGAACCTGTACTCCCCATTCTAGTACATAATGATCAGGCAGGTTTATTAAAGGGTGCCATCCTAAGCTGGCCCAGTGGCATGGCGGGTTGAGGCATACATGCCTCCCTGCTGCCACGCCGGTGACCTGCATTCAGAAACAGACTTAGGTCGCCCGGAGGCCCGGCCAGGAAAGGGAAGACTGAGCATCCATAGGACTGCTCTTTCCCTCGGGGAGGGAGGATCCCACTACTTGCCACTGAACTGCCACCTGGCGGAAGCCAGGTGGTGGCATGTGCGAGCCTCGTAGTTAGGGGGAAGGGCCGGCACACTTGTGCGCTCACTGCATGTAACAGTGAGCCCCAGGGAGAAAATTAGGAGGAAAAATGGAGGATGGGCTTAATGAAGCCCTCCCCACTAAGATCAGTAGCCCACCCAGTCTTGGGGGATGAACAGATACTCGGGATGGTCGTGAACTGCTGATATAGCCGCCCCACCTGCCAAGGAGTGACAAGAACTTATATAGAAAGAAGAAAAAGGTGCCATCCTAGAAATAACATTAGATGCCATCTCAGTGTCACGTGGAGGTGGAATACAAGTAGGGGAGTTAACCCAGACCTTCTCACACTCGATGCAGAGAAGGCCTTAGATAGAGTGGATTGGGGATTTATGTTTGAAAAACTAAAAAAATGCAGTTTTGGGCCTCAGTTTTGCTTTTGGGTTAAAGCTCTATATCAAGCCCTGGAAGTTCAGATAATGGCTAACTCCTGGAGGTCGTAACCCTTTTCCCTGTCCAGGAGAGCAAATTAGGGATGCCCCTAGTCCCTCCTTTACACCTTAGCAATTGAACTGCTGGTCATAGCTGCCTGGAGCCACCCTGATATTAAAGGTGGGCGGGGGCATGTAATCTCATTATTTGCTGATGATGTAATGCTCTTTCTCTCCCATCCTGCTAAGGCAATCCCTGCCTTAATGAAACTTTTTCAGCAATATGGTCCTACAGTATATCAGATCAAAGGATAAATTGGACCAAAGCTGACCTGATCTGCTGAGTGAGGAAAACAAAACTAGATTACTACCCTCATTTCACCCCCAACACACACACACACATTTGTCCCAACACTTGATATATTTAGGAGTTGTGTTGCCTAACTGCCTGCCTAAATTGTGGTATGTAAATTTTCAGCCCCTTTTAGAGAAGTTGCAGGCTGACATAACTCTTTTGAGCAGGGTTAATGCAACTAAAATGTACATCCTTCCCAAGATTCTGTACCCTACAGGGAGCTACTGAGATGACATGGGAGTCACCTAAATATGAAAGTGTTTGCAGAGGGAACTGGGATGATTGCATACTATGTCTGATGGTGATGGAATATATTTGTTTCCCTGTTATTCTCTGTCTGCCACAATGATACATGCATTTTATGTATATATATGGTACATGCTGGACCAATAAACTCAATAGGGATATTTTACACCAAGGTTTATTTGCTAACATGCCTCACTCTGACCCAGCTTGTGTCTCAGTTTGGATAAACTATTCACATGATGGAGACTTTTGGAGTGCACAGACCACAAAGTAAGAAAATGAAAAACAACTCTAGATCCAACAACACTTGTCAAACTGTTAGCTGTGGAGGAAAAAAGAAAGCAGTACAGCTGAGAATGATGTCCTTTGGTCACTTAGCCCCCCCCCCCCAAACAATGCAGACAGCCTGAGTCTCATTATACCCACTTCTCATGCATGGCACTGATTGCCAGACAGATATTCACAGCACCTTAAACAATGCTTACCTGAGAAAAGATCTCCTTGACCATGACAAAATGATGCACCAAAGTGACCAGGCAAGTTGTCTGGGAGACCCTGGCTGCTTCCCTACTGGTGTATGTGGGGGGGGGGGCTGATGAATGCCACTGGGGGATTAGCTGGGAGGCAGATGGGCGGGATCCGTGCCACTAGGCACCATAACAAACTAGTGCAATTACTTTCTGTAACATCATGCTATAGTTCCCTTCAAGACCAATAGCATGTGCTGCAGTCAGCTCTCAGCACACTGCTGTGTTTTTTTTTCCTTGGAGTGGTTAAAATAGCGTGATCTGCCTTTTTTGATTTGGCCATGCCTAGCAGACCGCCAACAAGATGTCTGCTTTTAGCTTTGATAAGCAGCCTTAAAAAACAAGATTATTTCAAAAGAAACCCACAAAACAGTGCATCGGAGCCATTACACAGACCTCACATGTGCTCAGATGTACAACTATATTACAAAATGTGAACAACAGAGTTTAGGTTCTCTTAAAGACATTAAAAAAGTCTGAAACAATTCACAAAACTTTTCTATTAATCTTGGGACCTTGTTTGCTCTTCTGTAACTTGAGAAACATTCTTATTCAAATAGGAACAAAAGGGCCACTTCCTACTAAGGTAACTTATAAATTACCAAGTCCATATATAAAAACTTCAGTCAGCCAAAGCAAACAACAGACAGGGTAGGAATTAACGGTTGCTAATCTCTCCCTCTTTCTCTACTTCCTAGGATGTTTTACCAAGTACTGGATGAAGTGCTCTGGAGGCACAGCTGTGTCCATATTAGGGAAGCCTCTGCTCATGCCCCTGTTGTGAAAGAATGAACCTGTCCTCCCTTCTCGTCTGCTTTGTTTCCACCCCCTGCGTGTGTAGGTGGGAGAGTGGGAGCTTAGGAATGTGAACTTGATCCAGCATTAATCAGCCAGGCAGCAAACCCCTATTGTTCATTAGATACCAAACATAACTCCGTGGTAACATGGATAAACCCAACCATTCTGTACATAACATTGCTTCTGTGCACAACAGTGTGATTAACAGAAAAGAAACCATAAAGGACTTATGGCTTCATTAAACTTGTGACAAAAAAACCCCACCAAAAAACACACAACATATCAATACTGATCACAATGATAATATCTGCACCACAGGCAGCAAGACCACAACTATCACACATTATTAAAATACATCTGTGATTATAAAAACTTCAATACACTAAATAACAAACAAACAGAACAACTGCACACTTTTTTTGTAATTTACAATATATTTGCTCGGCACAGCATTCTCATTGTTCTGGTCAGATCCCTCCTGGTCCCTTCACGTCTCCTGCGCTTATCTCCATACCCCATCCGGGGGGGAGGGGACCTGGGACACTCCCCACTGTGCCTGTGAATGCGGTGGGAGACACCCATGGTGGGGTCAGAGTGGCTAGTAGCAGAGAACGGGGCCAGATGTGCAGGCTATCATGCTGCTTCGCTCCAAGGATTTTCTGGTTAGGTCTTTCCACATCCCTGGCTCGTAGCCAGTGAGCAACCAAGGCACCAGCCTGCAGGCAGGGATCTGCCAACGCTGGGCGGGCACCCACAATATCAAGGCAGTCCTTCTTTCTCAACTGCAGGTGGGACTTAGAAAGACCCTAAGGATCGGTGTGCAATGCTGCATCACCATGTTCCAGACTCCACCGTCCCAGGTGAGGGAGTCATGACTGGAAATCCATCCCAGGTCACCCATGTAGTGGAGCAGTGCTCCGCCAGTTGGTACCACAGGGCTGGGCTTCAAACTGTTTTTCTACAGATATACAGACTATGCATCAGTAATTATACTGCTGCCACCATCCCTGGACACCTGTAAAAACAAGGGGCCCCATAAACAGTCGCAATTAAGTGGCAGAAAATAGCACAATGGCCACTTTGTGCTGCTGTTTAACCTTGCACACGTGGCCAGCCCACCGGTGCAGTGGAAAGATTTACTGCTGCGATGCTGGTGGCCCGTGTTCAGGAATGGACTCGAGATGCTTGAGGGCCGGCCAGGGCAGAGGTGGATTGAGTGGCCGTTGCATGCTTTCCACCTCCCGGGGGGGGGGGTAGAGTGCCTCCAGTCCTAGGGCTCCCGGGTGATCACAGATGCCTGGCACTGGAGCACCGGTGAAATCTGGGGAGGGCATCTTGAGCGCATGGCATGGAAATGCTGCGGTCCCATCTGACACGCCCCAACAAACACATACCTCAAAGAAAAATCCTCCTGAGCAGCCTCCAGTGACGCCCACCCATGGCAGACTCTGGTTGCCCATCGCATCCCAGACAGAGATCTACCGGGGTTAGTGGGGTAGGGCTCTGGTGGCTCTGCCCTGTAGGGGTACTCCAGGGGGCACTGACAGCGGGGGATCCTGGGTCTGTCTGCGGAAGTGGGGGTCAGAGGGGGTCAGACTGCCGGTTGAAAAAAGAAAGCATAGTTAAAAAAAAAATAATCTTGCACACCCTTGTGCTATAAGCAAAGGGTCTGCAGGCCTTCTCTTGCACTGGTGCAAGGCACAGGGAAGGAGGTTGGGTTGGGAATGCAAATGAAGCACTGAGCTATGTACAGTTGCTTCCCGTTCCCCAACCCTCGTGGAACTATGAGAAGGAGTTCCACATGTGTGGTGCAGACATTTGGTGCTTCCCTGTAGACTCAACGTGGGACACAGATTGGCAAGGGACCAAGCTAAACATGTTGCCTGTGGGATAACAGGGCTAGGTAGTGGAGTACACTGGCTACCAGGGGAAAAAAGAGAATACAACGGTTGGTAGTCCACTAGACTACCAGGGATAACCATTTAGGGACAAGAAAAATAAAAAAAATGACATCTTATAAATGGGTGATAAGGTAAAGGATTGGAAGGACGACTGAGGTGGTAACCTCTCATGCCACAGCCTACGGCCACAGCATTGCACGATGAGACTGCCGTGATGCCATGCCCAGATGCCTGTGGTTGTCACTCTTAGGATGTTTGTAGTCAAAAACTTCATTTGGAACAACAAACATCCAGCAGCCGTCATTAGCACCCTTCCCTAGTGGCTAAGTCAGACCTTTGCATAAGGCAGTTTTCAGGGATGGCAGAATGGGAAGCCTCTGTGCATTCCTAAAGTCTGTCACTCCCAAATGTGACTGTGTTTGGGTTGGCCAGATTTTTCTGAAACTCAAATGTACTTCCTGCATAATGTTTAAATAATTAAATACATCAAAATCAATGGTAAGCTTATGGTACTGAACAATACTACCTACTTTTTTTTTACCAATGCAGTCACTGCAGCAATTCGTAAGTGCCAGCCTGTACTGGTTACCAGGGCATGGGGAGGGGAGGTGTTAGGCACAACAGCTGGGAGCATGGGCACCTACATAAAGAACATGAATTGTTGCTATGGGGGTAGCTTTGCACCACAGGAGGGCACAACTAGTACAGTAAAAAAAAAAAACTAGACAACTGATGTTTTAAGGGAAGGGGGTCAGTAGTGACTAGATTTATAAGTGAAAACAAAGAAGGAATGTATTTTTGCCACCTCACTTGCCCACTGGCACTCCACTCCTTCAGGCCCTACAGCTGTCCCTCCAGCCCTAGCATGTCACTCCTGCTGTCAGGCACCAACTTGACCGCCAATAAATCCATTATCCACGGGGCCAGCTCATCCCAGCAAGAGGCCTCATGTGGCACAAACAAGGTATGCCTCTATACTCCTGACTCCTCTGTTGCTAGCTTGTCCCTCCTGGGGGCCTCCCTGACCTACAGGAAGAGTGCCTATAGATACACTGGTGCTATCTGGAGGGGTCCCAACTGTGCATTTGGCGGCGCTGATGGAGGGTGACGAGGACCATCACCTTGCTGACATTTCTGCCGCTTCTTCACTCACAACCAGCGCATGCTCTCAGGCTGGTGGGGAGTGCCTGACAACCTGTGGTCCCTGACATCGCCAATGGTATCTCCACCACAACTTTGGCAGAGACTGCTGTAAGAGCAGTGCGACATGTCTCTCTCCCCAGAGAACATCCATCGGATGCTTTTTCTTCTACTACCATGCACAATTCTTCCCTAGCAAGTGACAATAGTTCCCCTAAATTCTACTTTAAAAGTGTCTCATCAGAATTGATCATAGATTATGTCACAAAAATGAATCCTCGGCCTTCATCTTGTTCTGATGGCATAGACTATAGGTTGGTTAAACTTAGTGTTAAGTCCCTTGCTTTTCCTTTATCTCTTATTTTCAATGCCTCATTATGTTCTGGCTCCTTCCCTACACCATGGAAAACTTCTATTATAAAGCCCATCTTTAAGTCTGGGAACCCTAATCTTCCATCAAGCTATCATCCTATTTCTCTTCTTCCTCCCCTATCTAAGGTTCTTGAGAAGATGGTCCTTGACCAGACCTCTGAATTTCTCAATAAATAGTCTTTTAACACCCCAGCAACATGGTTTTAAACAATTTCATAATACTGAGATGGCCTTGGTGGGGTTCACAAGCTGCATACAGGGTGCGGGCACTCTGTTGCAGCCGTATTTGGGGACCTCACCAAGGCCTTCAACCTTGTTGAACAGTTTATTACCTAATATTCTGTCAAGTTTGCATTTTTCTCCAGAAGTTGTTTTGTGGTTCTCCAATTACCTAACCAACTGTTTCCATGCTACATCTCTTGATGGCTTTGTCTCTCGAACTATCCCAATAATCTGTAGAGTCCCTCAGGCAGTGCTCTGAGATCAGCCAAAGCATTTTCCTGTAGCAGACCCTCATTTTTCCTGCATTTTCCCTGTAAAACTTTGGTAAAATTCCTGTAGATTTTCCTGTATGCTCATTTTCGATCCCTGCTTCTTGCCCCCTTCTCCCTTCCTATCCATTCCTGTCGCAGCTACATCAGCAATACCCCCCACACTCCCCTCTTCTACCAACAGGCGTAGAGGATTAAAATGATTTGTGAGCCTTAGACCATACCCCAGTGCTCTCCGCCCTTCTGCTCATCTCGTTATTAAGAAAGTTACCATCAGCTTAGTAAAGTCTGCATTTTACGCATTTTTATGGATATATAAAACATTCCAACCCAAAACCAGGAAAATTACTAAAACATCTTGACAGCTAGATTCCCAGGCATCCTCCCAGGAAAATATCCGATCGCACATCAGTATTCACCTGAAAATAATAAGCTACACAGCCAGAGCTACAACTAATATTCTACCAAAACGTCAAGTCAAAAATTGAAAATAGGCTGTACACTATAGTTCCCCAAGTCGGGAGACTGGCTCCCTGATCATGCAGCACAACAGACTCCCTCCTCCACAGGGCTAAAGCATGATTCACAATTATAGAAATAAAAAAAAAAAAAGTCATCTCCTCGACCTCCCCCAAGTTTTTAAACATACTCATAGACAAAGCTGCCAACAGTGATGCATGATTCAAACGTATCTCCTCGACCTCCCCTGAGTACATGTCCCAGCCAATTCAGCACACAGATCAAGAATGATTCATGATTATTTGATTACCTAGAGATAGGTTTGGTACCTGAATCATTTTTTCATCCTCCAGTTAATGAATAATCTTAATACATTTAAAAAAAACTCAGAGATCATCTCCTCAACCTCCACCAAGTACATGTCCCAACCAAAGCAGCAGCAGATCACTGATGCATTAGGATTACCCCAGAGACAGGTTTGGTACCTAAATTATTTTTTCATCCTCCAGTGTGAATAAGAGTTTTTTTGTTAATATTCATATTTAAAAAACAAATTATCTCCTTGACCTCCAAGTACACACAGTCCCATGGACACTTAGGGAGGACACATATTAAATACTAAAAATGAAATATTAAACACTAACAAATCTCCCTCCTCAACCTCTCTCACCCTCTGTCACAGCCAAAGCAGCACAGATTCATAAAGGCCAAAGCAGCACAGGTTCACAGAGGTTTCGACTAGTAGCTCGATTTAATTTGATGCCAGGTTATTAATATTTTTTTTTACCTTTTTTTGCAGATGATCATCTGGTGAGAAGCCAAGAAAGCAGCTCAGGATCCGATCAGGCTCATCTCTCTCACTCTGTTTTTGATTCTGAGTCTGTTACCGACACTTTTCTGCGGTAAAGAAAGCTGACGAAATGGCACGGACTGGTGGCGGGTCAGGGTCCTCTTGATGCCGGTGGGGAAATTTTTTTAAATGTATTTAATTTTGCAGATTCAAGGCAACAGGCTGGTCTCTCTCCTTGTCTTCTCTGGCTGCCGAAATTAAAAACCGACGAAATTCGGCGCAGAACAGACTGGCAGTAGGTCGTAGCTCTGCTCTCTCGGATGCCGGAGTCCCGGGTCGGTGAAAGTGAAACAAATGCTGAAAACATATGGCAGGCTGAGAAGGTGAGCTGTGGATATATGGGGCCGATATCTCCTCTCTCTCTCTCTCTCTTCTTTCTTCAGTGGCAGCAATAAATACTAAAGCAAACTTTGAAACAGGAATTAAAGCACTGGTAGCCAGTTTAAATATTCCCGGACAGCACTCTGCATCAAACACTTGCAGCATAGCCAATCAGAGACCCCCGGCAGTGCGTGATCACAGCATGACTGGGGTCTATGAAATAATTAGGGGGCAGGCTTGTGTGGTAATCATGTTTGGGAATTGATCCTGGGCGAACTCCGAGACTCTTGCTGCAACTTTCCCCAGATTTAAAGTGAAGGCACAGCGGGTGCCAATTTCTCCTGTATATTTTTAAAAATGTAGAATTCCTTCCCATACCCCGTTTTAAGCCCTGAAATCCTGTAAAATACGGGAATCCCCGTAGATCTGGAAACACTGCTCAGGGCTCAATTTTGGGACCCCTGATTTTCTCACTATACATGAACACTGCCCCAAATATCTGTTCTTAAACTTCAATCATCATGTATGCATATGATGCTGTTATTTGGCACAGCCCCCAAGCAAAATGATGCTATAACAAGGGCTCATACTGACTTTAATTCGTTTCAAGATTGGCTTCACCATAATCACATGGTATTGAATGTTAAGAAGACTAAATTTATGGTCTTCTCTAATAAACTCAGTGCTGAGGATCTCATCCTCCTCTTTGATTTAAAAGGTTCCCCAATCAAACTTGTTGACCATTTTAAATATCTCAGATTAATTTTGGACTCACAATTATCCTTTGAGAACCATGTTACCCATATTAGGAAGACTATTCATCAGCACCTTGGGGCTCTATATCGTGTTAAAACTTGTCTTACTAAAGAATCCAGGATCCTGTTAGCCCACAGTTTTCTGTTTAGCAAACTGGATTATGGTTTATTATTTTATTCATTTACAGGTAAAAACATGCTGGAACTACTCTGGGTAACTTACAACTCAGTTCTTAGGTTTATGTTGCATGTCCCATATCGTACTCATCTTTGCCTTCTTCTTCAGGGATCTAATTGCTTATCATTTGATCACTGGATCCAGTTCAAACACTGCACATTTCTGTTCAATAATCATAATAGGCCACTTTCCCACTTCTGTTTCTAAACTGTTCCCTAGGTTCATTAATGGGTGTGGCACCCGATCCCAGGACAAACATTCTTATCAGTTACTGCTTTTTTGTAGGGCTATTGGTCAGAGATCAATATTGTATAGGGCCCCCAAATGTTTTAATTCCCTTCCCTCTGACTTTTTTTTGTTAAAAACAATTGGCAATTTCAAGCATAAACTCTCCACGCACCTTAGAAATCTACAGAAATGTATTTGTTAACAGATTGTGTTCAAATTTTTATTGTATTATATGTATTTTATTGGTATTGTCTAATTTTATTTATTATCTATTGTGTATTTTGTCTGTTCTTGTAAATTGTTTGTCGCCTGTGAAAATAGGCAGTTTGCTCATCAGGCTCACAAGGATAAAAAATAAAAAATGAAAAATGAAAAAAAAAATGCTCTGGAGATCTGCCTGCTGGCCTCCACTCCTGATGTCCTGGGCTCAAAGTGCAAATCTGGGTCGCTAGTGTGCCAGACCTATCCCCCGCTGCTCAGTATCATGGAGCTGGCAACAGGGTTTGCTGAACTGGGAAGGGATCTGGGAGAAAAACAAAATATGTGGCCACTGATCAATTCTGGTGCCACATTTCACAACTGGCCAAGAGGTTCAGTTACTGGAACTTCAAGGTTTTCTAGACCTTCAAACTAGAACTCCAAGTTCTGGAGGGCAGGATACTTACAAATCCATTTGGAAATCTGGGTAACAGATGTCTTAGGCCACTGGGGTCCTGGAAATACCATTTAGGTTGCAGCTTGGACGAACACTGTTGTGCTGGGGAGCTGTAATGGTGTAGGCATTTTTGACCTACATGTAAACATGCTGCTCCACGCATAATGATGCCAACAGCTGGACCTATGGTGTATTATGAGATGAGGGCCACCGAGCATGGAGCAAACTGGACAGCAGATGACAAGCTTTTATGTATAAAAAAAGATTCTAAAATGTGGCAAGTGTGGAGAGCACAACTGTGTGATTGGTTCCTAAATTACTGTTACTAAAGGAAACAGTACAGAAACAGCCTTTGGCTTTACTGTTTCGAAGCAAGCAAAACCATAACAATGCATAACATGCTCTGATGTAGCACTCATGGAAAATGTGCACAAGCTAATGCTTATAATTCTAGTATAGCCCGCTGAGTGGACAACAGCCTTGAAATGTGGATTTTTTTTTTTCCTGGCAGCTTTTTGTGTTCTGTTAACCCTCCTTAACTCCAGCTGAAATGTCCATGAAAATGCAGGAAGTTCTGTCTGACACAGAGATTGACCCTGCACTGATGCACAATATCTGTTGTGTGAACGCCTGTCGGACGCATTTCAGGTGGTACGATGGGCACGTGGTGCAGATGGCAACTCAACAGCAAGGTACAGTATGTGTAAATGTACCTCTGGTCACCCATTTTCTTGTTTGCTCCCTTGTCCTTTCCTCCCCTCCCCTTTTAGTGAAGTTGCTTGTTTATTTGTTGTATCACTGTTGTGTGACTTTATGCCTTATTTTTGGGTGGACATGGTGTTAACTGACCAGGTACAACCACTGGGGGAACAAGGTCATTATTTTCTGGAGGGTACAGAGCCCTGAGAGTAAGGGGAAGTCCCTATTATTGCCCTAGGAGAAGGAACGGCGCAAATATTAATTATAGCATCTGTAAACTCAGTGAACTTTAAGGGGAACAGTAAGCACTAAGAGTCCCACATCCAAGTGTGGGGCTGGTCCCAATTTGAACTTTATGTGCAAAAAAATATATTTTTGTACTTAATGTTTACTGCAGTACAGTAGATTGTATAAGGTTGGTTCTGCTGGTTGCCAATCTGACATTTCTTTAACCAGAAATCCCAGAATCCCCTGCTGCTGACATCAGAGGAGGCCTACAGCACTGGGAGAATCAATAGCCTGTCGGGCATGTTAGAGGTTTTATAAGCACAGATAAGATGTTTGCCAGTCCTGCTATTTTCCCAGTGATAAGTTCAGTACTCTGTGACTATACTTAGCCCCAGGAGGACAGCGGGGTCAGCATACAAAAGAGCAGAGCTTTTAAAATTTCTAACATGCACTGCAGGCTACTGAATCTGCCAGTGCTGTAGCCCTCCTGTGATGTCAGCAGCAGGGGATTCTGGGATTCCTGGTTAAACCAAATGTCAGCTTGGAAGTCAGCAAAATCAGCTTGATACAATCTACTATACTGCAGTAAACAGTAAATAATAAAAAAAATGTTTTTGCACTTTATGAGACCTGACCCACACTTAGGTGTGAGGCTTTTAGTGCTGACTTTTAAAGGAGAAGTCCCCCATAGTTTCACTCCAATATTTTCTCAACTGCTTATGTGTAACTGTTGTGTGCCTGCGCCAGTTGCCAGCAGTCCTATTGCTATTCAAATCTAGATTATAAAGAAAAATATACAGACCCCAGAAGTTATCAGTGTGCTTGTCCTCCATTTTACCATCAATGTTGCTGGAGGATGATGTCATCAGAGCAACAGATAATGGTGCTGCACTAAATGCAGTTCCACTAGTAAACCAAACCCACAATGCTTGGTTCCCCACTTGAGTAATGGAGGCACCCTTTAAGTGTTGTGCACATCCTGAAGTGCAGGTCTAATAGGGACTAGGACCATGTGAGTGTGATGCAGCACTGAGCTGAGATATATACTTATTTATTTGAGTCTAGGATTACAAAGTACCTTTGAGCTGAGGCTCTTTTACAAAGGTTCCATGTCAGTGAGTACAGGCATACAGCATCAAATACAGTATTAATAAATACAAATACAGCATCAAACACAGTATTAACAATCAGTACACCGAAGGTCATAACATGCTATTACAAGGTAAATACGTGAGACACAAGGGGAATGACAGAGGTAGGACAGAAGGAGGGGTGGGGGGAAAGAAGATCATAGAGTGTGAGGAGGTGAGGGAGAAAAGAAGGGAGGAGAAGCAGGAAGGAGAGGAGTAAGGAGGGAGGGGCAGCCGCCTGGGGAAGGAGAGAGCAGGGGGAGTACAGGGGCAGGGGTATGGCAGCCCAGGGGACATTGTCAAGGACAGACAGATGTAGGTGCAACAGAGGGGCATACATATTCATATAAGTGCCTGTATGTGTTGTGTTACTGTTTCTGTTAGCTAAAAAGTTTTACCCAATAAATGACTCTAGGCGTAACAAGAGTTTTAAGTGGTATTATACAGCTGTTGTATTATGTTCTGTATGTGTTAGCATCCTCTGTTTTGATTGACACCAGCAGTGAGAAACAAACTTGCAAATATGCTCCTTTCCCTTTGTAACTAGGCAGTCCGTGATTGGATGGCTGCTGTAAGGCAATAAAGAGTTCAGCTATAACAAGGAATAGGGTAATCTAGTGGTTAAAACACAGGCACAAGAACTGGGAGACTCTGGTTCAAATCCTGCTAGAGTCCCTTACTCTCTAACCCATAACAAGTTCCCCTAACCTCCTTGGGAACTGTGATGGCCCCTCAGGTCCATGACTTTAAAAGTGCCCCCATTCCCATTATAAATCATTAGCAGTGATGTGAGAGCTACATCACTTCACTTTGAAGGTACTGAGGACAAACTGTGGCAGCCCCCCTCCTGCTATGTAATGCCAGCATTTGAAGTAGGATGTCCCTCACAAATCAAATGCTACACTTCAGCTGTTGTAGATAAAGAAACTACTCCGTCTCGGTGTTTGTAGTGCTCTGTATTTGCTTAGCTCATTCCTGCCATGCCATATGCATTCTGAGTGGGATATTCGGACTGCGCCAGACTGTGGCGCAAGCCTGGGCGCAGCGCAACTGGGATGTGCCAGGGCGCTGACAGGGTGAATCCATTCACATATCAGGCACTGTGTAGTACAGTACGGTACGCTGTGGACCTAATGGGGCGACAGCTTATCGTTGTACGCTGTCTGTCGGGTATGTGCAGGGCGGCTATGGGTGGGTGCTGCCGCCGCTGACCGGAGGAGTGGGGTGGCGGAATGAGCGGTTGGGTTTGGAGGGGGTATGGGTACTGCTGGACCACCAGGAATATTTAAAGTACTGCATGCCCGCGTTCGGGCAAGGTGATAGGTCCACTGGACCACCAGGAAGTTTATTTATTATTACAGCCCACGATCGGGCAAGGTGATAGGTCCACTGGACCACCAGGGATTCTATTATTTAAAACAGCCCACGATCGGGCGGGGGGGGCCCTACACCACCGGACGGTGCTGCCAGAGCTCGGGTGGCCACCCATAGCTGGCAGCTGCTGTGATGCGCCCTGCATTACGGCAGCTCACCTGTGGGTGGCCAGCTGTTGCTCCTTTATTTTCTGGCCTAACTGTGTGTGGTGCATGTAGGGGTTGAGCCTGCATATTCTCAGCACATCCTGGGCTGAATATTGGGATGTGCAGAATATGCATTGTCATACCCTACCTGTGCGCATATATTACCGGGAGCTAGCGATCGAGTATTTGTGCTGCGATATTCCCCCATTGAATATCACACCAGGGAGCATCAGTGGGTTCTGCATGATGCAACTATGTTACGCCATGCGCAACCCGTTTGAATATCCCGCCCTCTGTGTCTTGGTATTTCCAGTCAGAAACTCAGATTTAAGGAGCATTTAAAATGCAAAACAAAACACTTTATAAAGTAAATTATCTAGCTCTCCACTTTCAGGCTGCTGAAAGGGTGTGGGTATCATTTGTGCAAAGGAGGAATTCAGTCTTGTGTGATCATTTGGGGAAACTGC
Organism: Neoceratodus forsteri; assembly: GCA_016271365.2. NCBI lineage: Eukaryota > Metazoa > Chordata > Ceratodontiformes > Ceratodontidae > Neoceratodus > Neoceratodus forsteri. Next base: position 1,632,039,555 of record CM057453.1, read on the forward strand.
CCAGGCCCACCTTGTAAATGAATCTTCTCAAGGGTGTTCACCTGGTTCAATACAGATTGACTGATTGACTGATTCAGTCTACTGCTCTCCACAACATGTTACAAGTATCTCACAGAGAGAAATGAGCAGTACAAAGAACAGATTTTGTTTCCTGTGAATGAAATACTATTAGATGTATTATTTCTACACATACAGAATTAAGGCTACAAGTACTACTCCCTGTGTGAGTTGCATGACAGAACTGTCTTAAGCCATTGCAAACAAACTAAAATCAGGATAGACAGCATTGATACCCTTATGTTTTCTTCTGCACTGTTGCTGCAGTGACATCAAAGAATGTGAGGGGCTGTATTACAAATCACTCATTTGTATGTAAATGGAGGCTTGCTTGACACTTTATTTACTACCTTGTGTCAGAGCCTCAGGCTCTAGACACGTGTTGCAACAGAAGAAATTACTTATCTCTTATTGACATATGTATAGTGCTTGACATATCCAAATCATAAATAAACAGAAGTCTTCTCTTTTAAAGCCAGAAACCTAGGGGTGCTCCCTCCTGATGTGCTCTTGTGCACCGAGGGCCCTGAATGGCTGCTAGCTAGCTTCACCTTCTTGAACTACACTACAATTACCTACTCATAATTTGGGCTATCGTATTCCAAAGTTTATTTAGTTGTTTTGTCTTTCTGTACAAAATAGTTGTTGGTTCAGTTTAGCCTAAGTTCTGTTATAATGACTAGTTTCTGTAAGATACATCTACCCTACCATTATAGATCTACTTAGTGCCCCCCCCCCACACACAGACTCAAGTGCTCTTGCATTAGTGCCCACAAGGATACACACTGACACAAGCAGGATCATGTCTAGGCTGCAAGCTTACCCCACATCCTGTGGTGTAGTAACTATTATCAATTATGTTCAGACATGTAGCATGGAATTTTATGACATGCTTTGAAGTCATGACCCTGGGAAAGAATAGGCATAGCTAGGAAAATAAAATTTGTAAACCAGAACTCTTTGGTGCCTCATTGCTGCCCCCCTCCCCCAAGTATGGATATCCCCATATTTGTTACCCCTTATACCCCTCACATTGTACTACAGGAACTGCATACTAAGAGCAACAAATACAGCAGTACATAATGTTATGCATGTAGCATTGTTTCATTCAAACATTGCACAACATTCATATTATAACAATGGTAGGGGTGGATATTGGACAGCGGGACAAATAAAATCAATGCTAGGGCCCAGAATGCTGCCTCCCTCTCTAATCAACCTGTAATCCATGGCTTACTTGGCACATGCATCCCTACATCAATTGCTTCACTCTTCCCTTCCCAACTTGGTCTCACTGAACGAAACAAACACTCCTTATTTAACCCTTTTAATAGCCTGACATAGAACAATCACCAGGGACCTGGTTTTCACATAACCAAAAATGGCTGTGAGACCAAGTCCCATGTTGCAGTCTGCTGGTGCAGAAAAAAACAAATATCTACATCGGCGGACACTTCTGTTTTCAGCCCATGCTCCGTAGGGGTGGCAGGTACAGCTGAGGAGGATGTTACACCTGGTCTAACCAGGTGTAGCATTTTGTTGCAACTGTGACAAAAAATGGCTGCAAGCTGCCGTAAACTGTGGAGCAGCCATAAAACGTCTCTTTTCCAGTGCATGCAGGAAAAACTACAGCTCTACAAGTGAAGACCCAGTTGCGCAAGTTTTTGCCATTCCTGCGCCAATTTTGGGGGTCTTTGAAAATCCAGCCCCAGGTCTGTGCCTGACAGTTAATACAGAAATGCCATTCCTGCTTGACATTGCTTTAATCTTGTACAGTCCTATAATAAATGATTAATCTGTATTCAAGGTGAGAGCAGAGTCTTCTCGGAATAGCTGCTTTGGCTCTCATAAATCAGCAGTACTTGACTATATCAACAAAGTCATACAGTAACAGCACACCAATATCAAGCATCTAAGAAATGTCTTTTGTTGATTATTGTCTCTGCCTAGCAATCTATTTGGATGTTAAGGGTGTGCCCATTACTGGCAATGACAATTATTTGACATTCTACATAGATACAATGCAATACGCCTACCTGTTTCTGTAAAATGTTATCACTTCATCTTTTATACCAATGAAGATCCCCCCCACCACAGCAAGAGGCTTCCTTGGACACCTCAGCCCTCCAGCACAGCTGAAAAAGGTGCCTTTTCTGTGTCACTGCATGTTGTCAATGGGATTATGTATTAATATTAGAGGGTATTATTGGGAAATACTGACCGCCTAGGGCGTGATGAGGTCTGACGCTTATATGGAGGGCCTTATAGCCCTGGAAGGTCTGGTATTTCCCAATAATGCCCACCCTGGAGGGTATTATTGAACTTAGAAAATGGCCCATCAGTAATACTTTTTTGTAGAATAGAAAAAACATTTTTTTAATTGTTTAATTAATATTTAGAAAAAGATTAAACTTTGTTTTTGTAATGGCACGGTACAGCTATAGCTTTAAGAGTTGAATCTAGCAGCACAGAATTCTGGTATTGTGAGTGTTCCACTGTTCCATTTTGATCAGAGTTTTGTACCAGTGTTCTAGGAGCAGCAACCCTGTTGAGGTGTTCTTCATCTGATTTGCTGTCTTTGCAGTTTTTATTGTTTTTTCATTCTGTTGAATAACTCTACAGGTAAGGGCTGTTTGTTTCTACAGGCTGTTGACAAGGAAGCTTCTGCTGTACTTGCTCTGCCTTTTCCCTGCCTGGTGCTTCAGGTAAGTTGAAGTCTCTAAATGAAATACCTTATATTACTCTGGCTCACTATGAGAAACAGTGTGCAAGGCCCTACTACTACAAAGTTTGCCTACTATGTACAGTAGGCCTCTGAGCCAGCAACACCTATATCTGATTTTATTTATTTATTGAAGAGTTTCACCAGGAAGGCATACTGAGCGATGTAACGCTCAATTCCAGATGCGTCCTGTGGGTGGGGGGGATGGAGAATATACAATAGAATATACAATTAGACATGCATACAGAGAACACAGTGGGTACAGTTGTTATGGGCAGCAAGCAGAGGATGTGTGTATACATGGTAGCTGAGCAATGGAGTGACATGGCAGCTTATCTCACTGTTCTGTCTTGTCCTCCTGCTCCCTCTGGTTTTCTCCTCTCTTTCTGTTTACTTGCTTGTTCTTTGGATATTCTGTGACTGGTTGACCATAAAGATTGACACCAAATTCCAGTTCCAATCCACAAGTAAATTTACTCACAGAATTGCATCACTGGTAAAACATAATCCCACGTCCCAAATCCATGGGTACCGAACTCATGAAACCACCCCGTGCACCTACTGATGTTCTGGAGTGATGACGCCTTTTCATTTTGTTCTTTTTTGCTGTGGTTTCCCTGGTTTTTTTTTATTTAATTTTTATTAGTAAATATGAAGACACACAAACAGCATCTCAATTGGTACTGTAGACTGCAGTGTAAATGAAATAATCAATCACAAAAGATGATCTGATCCAAAATGAATAAAAAGTTTGGGCTGAAGCATATGTTGAATCCTTGAAAGAATTAAGAGAGATCATATGTCTATTAACTTTAATTTTTTGCAGAACACCTCTTCCCAAGAACAACACTGCCCCCCCCCAAAAAAAAAAGGGAGGAGCGGGAGTGTGCAGATCTACAGTAAGCAGGTCCATATTACATTAGAGGGCTTGAATTTATAACCCTTGCTCCCTCTCATCCTCTATGGGACAAATTTCTGGTCAACCTCGGCCAGATAAAATATCCATCTCTGCCATTTTGTGCCACAAAGTGCTGATTCGTCATGCAGATCTGCAGTAAGATACTCCATTTGGTATATGCCAGCCACAATAGTTCTCCAATCCATCAATGGTGGAACAATTTTGGTCATCCATTTACGAGTAATGGCCTTCTTGGCGGCCAGTATATATATATATATATATATATATATATATATATATATATATATATATATATGGGAAGAAGAGTCTTATTCCAAGGAGGGCAGTGTTCTGGATAGATGGACAGTAAAACAGATTCTGCTGTAAGTTCTATTTGCTCCCCCAGGCACTCACACAACGCTACCTGCAGAGAGCATCAGAGTGGCATTAAAAGCGGGCAATACCAAGACACATGACCCAGATCAGCCAATCTACATCCACACTCCCTCCAACGATGGCTGTAGATATCCGGGAGGTATTTAGTCAAGTATGCAGGGGAGTGAAAATACCTACTTGTATTTTTCCAGGCAAATTCCCTCCACAAAGGGGAGGAAGTAATCTTTACCGCAGATAGAGCAGCCTTCATCCGGGAGACAGCAGGGACCTCTAACTCAAGGTCTCTGTTCCAGCCCCCCAAAATAGAAAGCGTGGAGTCACCTGAGTCCTCTCTCAAAATGCTGTATATATTGCCAGTAAGGTGTCCCCAGGTGTTACCTGAAAGAAACTCAATTAACATTTTGTAAAAAGGGGGCAAGGGAGAGGGTAACTTAGCAGTGATGGTTTGCTAGCGCAGGATATAGTTCCTCACCTGTAAATATCTATAAAAATCACCGGATCGGAATCCATAATCTTTCCATAATGAATCAAATGGAAGTACTCCCTCCCTCCCCAGGAGTTGGTAAATATACATTAAGCCCAAATTGCGTCATCTAATGAATGCCAAGTCCATCCATGCTGGTTGAAAGAGTTCACCTTCTGAAATCATTTGGCAATAACAAAAAATGTGTTTATGCCCTTGAGACCTTTTCATAGAGTATCACAACCTGGCAGTATAGCCTAGAGGTTAGAGGAACGAGGTGTGAACAAGCTTGGTACATCCAGCAAGACCAGACCTGAGTTTGATTCTCACTACCTCCACTTGCATACTGTGTGACTCTGAGCAAGTCACTTAACCTCCCAGTGCTCCCAGGTCGCCCTTGAAAACAGGCACTTGTGCCTAGTGGGCCTTACCCGGTTACCAAAGACTAAAATAAAATAAAAAAAAAAATGTGGCGTAGGCTTAGTGAAATCCTGAAGTAGAGGGGATCTACCCCTGGAAGAAAATAACAGCTTACCTATATCATGCAAATCATTAATGACGAATTCTAAGGTCTTCCATGGGGCCATATGGGTACTAGACAGCCATAAAAAGAGAACCCACAAAAAGGTGGACCTGGCATACAATTCCAAACTGGGCAAATTGACCCCTCCCTGTCAAGGGACAACTTTGAATGAAGAGACAAATTCTTGGGCGCCCCAACCCCCAAACAAAGTTTGAAATTATCCTGTCCCAGGATTTAAAATAGAAGGAAACCAGGAAAAAGGGGATGTTATGAAATAAGTAAAGTAGACAAGGTAAAACATTCATGTGAATGATCTCACTCCGCTGGAAAAAAGATAAGGGCCATTTTGACCACCTAGTTAGATCTGACTGTATGGTTAGTGTTAAAGGTTCGTAATTGATAAGGTCAAGTACCCCTAAAATCAAGGGGAAAATATATTCCCAAATATTTCATTTCAGTTGTGCATCTCCTCAAAGGGCAAGCACACCGTACTGTGTCTGAGGGGACAAAATTAAATAGGACAACCTCAGTTTTTGCGGTATTAATGTTAAATCCTGCCACCTTTTCAAATTTATGTAGGAGTCCCCACAGCTGGGGGATGGACTCCTCCAGGGAGAGAAGTGTCAGAAGGACATCATCCATGAAAAGGCTCGCTTTATACTCCTGTTGGCCTACAGGGACACCCTCCACTCCCCTTGCCTCCCTCAGAGCTACCGCCAAGGGCTCCATATAGAGCGCAAAGAGGAGCGGGGACAGGGGACATCCCTGTCTCATCCCTCAGGACAAGGAAAAAGGAGGGGAGATGCCCCCATTTACACGGACACAAGTCTTTGGAGCCACATAAATATTCTGGAGCCACCACAAAACAGATCCCGGGAAATTATATCTCGACAGCGTGTCCCATAAAAAAGGCCAGGACACCCTTTCGAAAGCCTTCTCCGCATCCAGGCTCAGGAGAGCTGCAGGGATATGTCTAGTTTGGATGGATATAATCCAAGAGGGTAAGGACTTTCCGAGTGTTGTCCATGGTGTTCCTCTGTTTAATAAACCCGGCCTGATCAGGGTGAATGAGGGAAGGCAAGATGGCCTCCAGTCTCACCGCCCAAACGGCCATATAGATCTTGTAATCTATGGTCAAGATAGATATAGGGCGATAAGCAGATGAGTCAGCAACATCTTTGCCTGGTTTTGGGAGAGTCACCAGAGTGGCGTATGCTCAAGAGGGGGGCGGAAGCTCACCATCGACCCAAATGTTGCAAGCAAGCTCCGCAGAAGCTCAGCTCCAAATTTTTTGTACCACTCTGCCAGGAATTCATCCAGGCCTGGACATGGTTGAGTGACTGCAGCCTTGGTACAGGTCAGGACTTCCTCTGCCCCAACTGGAATTTCCTGGAGACAAATCTGGTCCTCTGATAGTTGCAGGAGATGGAGATGAAGTCCCTCCAGAAAACTAAATCTCTCTTCAGGGCTACAAGGGGAATCCTGACAGTACAGGTGTTTATAGTATGTGGCAAAAACATCTCTAATCCCTATATCATCATGGACCATCTGACCCGTATGTAAGCTTCTAATTTTAAGGACCATAGCAGCTCTTTTAAGGGCCCTCAAGCGCTGGGCCAACAGGCGAGTGCCCCTCACCCCCCCCCCTTCATAGTTAGATTGTTTAAGATAGAGAAGTATGTGTTGTATTTTTTTGTCCATTATTTTTGTATGGCCACTTTGGTGTCTTGAATTTTAAGTTGTAGTTCTTGTCTCCCTCTATATGCAACAACTGGTAATTTTGAAGTTGATCCAACAGGTTGTTGTATCTACAATTAATTAATTAATTAATTAATTTAAGTTTTGGAAATTACAGCTTTGAGCCAACAGGCTCTTTTACAAAGGTTCCATGTCACAGAAATAGGAAACGATATAACAAGACAGGCAAACAAAATAATACATAGGTAATATGCCAGTAATAAGACACAATGAGGTGTGGGTTATAGCCTGATAAGAGCACGCCCCAGGTGCATTATGAGGCACGAGACGCTTGCACCGAGTGGTTTTAGCAAATGGGGCATGCTCTTATCATGCCATAACCCACACCTCGGAGTGTCTTATTGCACTTATAAAATGGGCCCCCAAGTAGACTGAAAATTAAAAAAAGAAAAAAACTGTTAAAATTTAACAAATGAAGGAAGAGTATTTTTTTTTAGTTAGAGGAATAAAGTAGTCCCTCTTTGTACTGTCCTGTATGCAATGTATTTGGCTTGGTTGGCAGTACTGTCCTGTGCCCCCCACATCACAGATAGTGCTTAGCTCTCTTACTTTCATACTGTAGATGTTTTTCCTTCTCAGACCCTAACAGTGTTTTTTAAATGGAGTATGGCAGTAATGTAGGGAGCGAGCATGTCCCTCTTCAGCTGCCGTATTTGTGTTGCTCTTTCCATTAGTGCTTATCCCGGGCGCTAGTCTGTGTAAATAAGCATTTTTTGGGGGTACAGGAAGCTTAATTCTGGTGACAGTTTGTGGAAGTTGCAGCGGCTGTTAGAAATGTGGTAGGGAGCCGGAGGTATTTAATTCTGGTGACGGTCTGTGGTGTGGCAGGGTTGCGACAGCACTTACGAGACGTGGTGATGGGAGAAATTGAGCGGGAATGGAGAGAAGATGTTGCAGCATCCAAATCAGCGGGAGAGTTGTGAATGGTTGGGAGAACAAGGTGAGAGTGGCACAGCCCTTGTTTTTTTGAGGTGTACACGGAGTATAGGAGATTTCCAGGAGAGCAGCATGGTTTTGAGTAGGCTGTCTCGGGCAGGGAGTTACCGCATTGCCGGCAGTAATGGCTTCAGCCAGAACAGAAAAAAGCTTTGTGGCAGGCATGGATCTTTGCCAGTGCTGTGCCCTGGTTGGCCAAAGAGGTACCGGTTGGCACAATATGTCCTGATAAGGACACAGCCAAAGGTACATCTTAGCAAATTGGGAAGCAGGAATTTCTCAACCTATTTTATAATGTATACGAACAAAACATGAAAAATTAATTAGCAAATTAATATTACAAAATAGTAACAGCACAAGAGTTGCCTGATAACAGTACAAGAGTTGCCTGAGGTTTTGTCAGCATTTAACTGGGAAAATTAAGTAATGGATGTAACTGAAAGTCCATACCTAGTGCACAATAGAGAAACTTGGGGAGGTTACAGAGGGATAGGGCTCATAGGGTGTGGAGGAGGGACAAAGGTAGCTTAAGGTGAGGTCTCAGAAGTGGAAAAGACAGCAGAGTCTGGGAACATGGAGGAGGGAGAGAGGGTAGGTGGTGGTGTGGAGAGAAAGGGGGGGCAGAAAGGAGGGATGAGAGGCAGGAAGCGGTGGCAAGGTACAGGGGCCTAGATGAGGATAGGAAAGACAGAAACAGGAATAAGATATAGGATATCAGGGAGTGAGAGGGTAGAGTGACTAATTCAGGGGAGTCCGGGGGTGAGCCAAGTATTTTAGAAGGTGCACTCACAGTTGGCACTGGCCACCAAGTGATGATGAAGTTTGCGCTTAAAGGGACTTAGGTTTGAGCTGTTATCAATGTCCTTAGGAAGTGAGTTGTACCAGTTGGGGGCCCTAGCTTTGAAGGAATGCTGCCCTTGTGAGGTCCAACAGCGGGGGACAGAGAAGGCTAAGTTTATAGAACTCCTGGTTAGGCGAGTGGGGCAGTGAGAGGACAGTATTGACTGAACACCAGGGGGTAGGAGGCCCAAGAATGCCTTCTTTGCAAGAATACAGGTTTGATACTTTATTCTCCCAAATAACGGAAGGCAATTTGTCTGCTCGTATAAATCACGTGTGTGTGAGTCGTGAAACTGAGGTGAAGAGCCGACAGGCTTTGTTCAGGGCTAGGGCTATGCGCTGGAGGACAGTGTCAGTAGTGGAACCATAGATCACGAGACCATAGCCAATATGTGAGATAACAGAGCTCTGTATCGCAAGCTTCAAAGCTTCGGTAGTCAAACAGTGCCTGTGTCTATATAGCAGTCCAATGCTGGTATTAACGGTTTTGGCGATGTTATAAATATTCATATCAGTTGTTGGCATTTGTGATTGCTGTGGGTGCCATGAGACAGCATAGATTTAGATTTTGAGTAGTTTAGGATGAGCTTGTGGGACCTGAACCAGGATTCGACTTCAGCGAAACTACACTGCAGTTGTTGCTGGAGAAGAGAGGTGTCAGAGTGGCTTGTGAAAATTACTGCATCGTCAGCATACAGGAGTATTCTGTCACAACATGAGGTAGGGAGCCCATTCACAAAACATACTAAATAATAAGGGGCCCAGGACAGATCCTTCGGGAACACCTGACTGGACAGGGCAGGAGGACAAGATGGTTTCTCCAATTCTGACCTGCTGGGAGTGGTCACGAAGGTAGCTCTGGTACCAGTTAGTGGCATCAGGTGAAAGTCCTAGGGACGATAGTTGACTAGTCAGTAGGGAGTGATTGACGGTGTCAAACGCCTTTGTCAGGTCACTAAAGGCAGCGCCGACTGAGAGGTTTTGATTTAGTGCCTGATGAATGTAGGATGTGAAATCTAAGAGTGCTGTGGTGGTGCTGTGACCTTTATGAAAACCGTGTTGCTGGGGACTCAGAAGGTCGTAATTTTCCAGATAATCAGCAAGTTGGTCACAACTATCCTTTCCAGTGCCTTGGGGGGCAAGATGGAGATTGGTCTGTAGTTGCTGGGAGAGTCACATCACCACTTTTTGTGGACAGGGGTCACCACTGTGGATTTCCACCGTGGGGTGTGACAGCATAATGGAGCAGTTAAGAATTTTAGTTAAGGGTGACAGGATTTCTTCAATGGTGAGGGCAATAAGTTTTAAATACAGGGAGTCACCACTGTGCCTGGTCTTACCAAGTACCTTGAGTAGGATGTTTTTGGCTAGCCCCTGTGAGACTGCCTTAAAATACAATGCGGGCCGCTGCAGAGTTCATGCATGCTGTCAAAGTGGGTAGAAGCTGGTACTGGATCGAACAGCCTTCCTGAGGAGGTCGTGGAGTCAAGAACAGTGGGGGAATTCAAGAATGCATGGGACAGACATAAGGCAGTTCTAGTGGGGGGGTAGGAGGAAGTAGGCTGTTGGTTAACTAGGATCAGCAGCTTATCTATCAGGTAGGAAAATGGGGAGACTAGGTGGGCCAAGCGGTCCTTATCTGCCATCAAATTCTATGTTTCTAAGAAGTTAGGTGGGAGCACATGTCCTAGGTCTGAAAAGGTGGTGTTAAAGGCATCAGCAATGGTTACCTTATCAAGGGTGATAGTGCCGTTAATGTTGAGCATAGTGGGAGTTATTTTGGAGCATTTCCCAGTAACCGCTGAGAGGTTGTCCCAAAACTTCCTCCTATCTTTCCAGGAGCAAGCCAGGGTGTTCCTGTAGTAGTTGACTTTTGCTTGGCGAATGGCTCTTGTGCAGGCATTCCGTGCTGCTTTGTAGGCCTGGGTGTCCACTGGGGTGTTAGTAGCCTTTGAGCAGTACCAGAGCAAGTCACAAGATTTCAACTGTTCAAGTAGGTTATGGGTCAACCACAGGTTAATTGTACCCCTGATCTTACGCTTTTTGGGCGGGGCATGAATGTCACATGCTGAGTTGAAGGTTGTAATAAAGTATTCAAGGGCTGTGTCAACATCCTGGGCAGTATCAATTGGAGATCAGCTAAGTGTTCACAGGTATTCTGGGGCCTAGGTGACCAGGTAGTAACACCCGGCTAACAGTGAATTTTGGAGGGGAGGGGGGTTGTTAAATTTGTTTGACCAGAGGGACAAGATAGGGGAGTGATCATTAATGGAGTCCGGGAGTACTTCAGATTTAGAGATATCATGAGGCCGATTGGTATGAACCCAGTCCAGGAGGGTGGAGGCCCCCATCTTGTAGTTTATCCTGGTGGGTGACTGTACCAGCTGTTCAAGGTTGGCAGCTGCAATGGCGTCTTTTTATAGTAGTTCGCACTGGGGACCAACCAGTTGACATCGAAGTCCCCCAGTAAAATGGCTTCAGCACTGCTACCAAGGAAGTTAATGCAGTCGAGGAGGGGGGAGAGACGCTGTTTAGCTAGTTTGGGAGGGATATACACTGAGGCAATGGTCAGTGCCTTGTTGAGAGCACCAAGATGTACCTTGATGGCTAGTATCTGAAAGTCATTCACAGGACTAGGAAGGGAGATGACATGGCTCTTGAATGACTCTTTTAAGTAGAGAGTGCATCCTCCTCCTTTCTTAGTAAGTCTGTCAAGCCTGAAACTGAGTAGCCAGGTAGGGATATGGTGAAGTCTGGGATCTTTGGGGACAGCCAAGTTTCAACTACTGAAAGTATGTCGGGGTTGTGCTGTGAGATCCAGACGGAGAGAGAATCTAGTTTAGGGAATAGGCTGCAGATATTGATGGTAGCAAGAGAGAGAGTGGCAGAGCTAACGGATTTCATAGATGCCGGCTGGGGTGGACCAGGGTTCGGGTGTATGTTGCCCGAGGTAAGCAGCATCAGCAGAACAAGATGTTTGAGCAAGGCTTTAAGGTGAAACCCTTGGCATCTGTGTGATCTCACCTTTGACTTTTTTCCCCCAAAGTGGAGTTTGGAAGAAGTGATAAGTAAAATAGGGCTAATGAACTAAGCATTACACCTAGAGAGTGTGTGTGTGTGTGTGTGTGTGTGTGTGGGGGGGTGCTCCAGTGGTTGTGTGGACCTGGAGGGGGTAACCTGTTAGGATTCAGGTCAAAATTGAACGTGGCTTTTATTTATTCAAGGAGCAGTCTGGCAGTGTGGGGATTCCCCAAACATGCCATTACAGGGTAGTAAGCACAGTAAGGAGAGCAGGCACAGAAACAGATTGGCAGAAAACATTGTTGGTTGACTAGACAGTTGGGGAAAGTGAGTCCCTGAAAATTGGAGTGGACCTTTAAAAAAAGGGAGTGATCAAGCGTCAATGGTAGAGAGAGTCGAGAGATTGTGGGCGTGACTTAGCAGTATTTAATAGCAGTTGGGGCAGGGGAGGGCGAGCGGGATAAAAATATAGGTTAGAACTAGCTAAGCAGGAGTATAAACCAGTCGAAAATGAAAAGAAGTTGGAGCGAGCTAGCCAGCTTACTATGGAGCCAGTCAAAGAAGCGTAGGAGCGTGGTGCAGCTAATTGGGAGCAGCCAGCAGGGTGTGCACCAAAATGTGATTTCCTGAGGCTCGGGACCATACCTGCAGCAGAGCTCTTCAGTGTCGGCCTTGGCAGCAGAGGTGGGCGGCAGCGATCCTGTGGAGCTGCCCCCTGCCTGGAGAGAGAGGCACAGGCCGAGTCAGGAGCTTAGAAGCTGTGGGAAAAGAGAGGAGAGGTTAGTGAAGAAGTAGCGAAGGAGGGTGGGGGTGGTGAAAAGGCAGGACTAAGATGAGCTGCAGGGGGTTGGAGGTGGCCAAAAATGCAAAAGGGCACTTAATCAGTGGGCCAAATTCAAGGCTAAAACAATAGAGAGTCAGGGAAGGGAACAAGCAGCCGGGCGCCGTCCAGGAAAAGAAAAAAAAGTAATAAGGAGGAGGAGGGGAAGGGGAGGCCAAGGAAAGGGCGGGAGGGTAGAGTAAAGAGGGAAGCCAAGCAAGGAGTTCTAGAGAAAATACAAGGCAAAGCTGAGCAAAGTAAAGCACAGGGACTCCATGTGGAGCTTCCGAGTCTCTCTTTTTCTTTACTGTAGAGGCGATGGTCTCTCCCTGGAGAGCAGCCTTAAGGGAGTCCCATATTATGGCTTCTGGGACTTGAGACCTGGCATTCTCAAGGAGGAACCATGGAATCCACTGCTGGATGTATTCTACATACTGTATTTTGGGTCTTTTAACAAGGATGTATTCAAACGCCAAAGGGTTTGTTTTTTCACCCTTCCCAGATCTAGTTTTAAGATAAGGGGGTGGTGGTCCGACAGCACCCTAGGCCCTACAGAGATGTCCTGTACGGAGGAGAAATGCTCACATGTGATGAAAAAGTAGTCGAGACGTGAATATGAGTGGTAGCAGTTGGAGTAGTATGTGTAACCTGTAACAGAGGGAAACACCCTTTTCCATACACCCACCATCTCTCGATGGTCCAATATCCCTTTAAAATATTTAAGCGCACTGGATTGTCTGTAGACCCTGAGGTTAGAAGAATCCTGGCCAGTAGACATCACGATATTGAGATCACCCCCCATTATAAGTCGTCCCTGTAATAAGTCCATTACTTTATTTATAAATGTTCGGATAACAGGGAGTTTAGATTGTGGTGGCAGGTAAACGCTAACAAGGGTGACCTCCTGTGAGAAAGGTCTGCTCTGTAGTATGATGTAGCATCCTTGTCTATCAACATAGGTTTTATTTACCTATAGGGACATAGCCGCTGGCACTAGCACTGCTGCCCCCTTCCTACACCCACTGGGATGAGAAGAACTATAGACCGTATATCTCTGGCCCCAGTTCAGTTAATGTAATAAAATATCTCTGGTTGCTACCTGACGTGGTACTCATGTACCTATATTATGACTACTGTGATCTACCTATTACCAAGCTTGTACCGCCAGTGAATTCCTGTAACACTGGTTGCTTTTTTAATCTAAGGGTTATGTACTGTACTGTTTTGTTTGCTGTGATGTATTGCTGTCTTGATGAGGTGCCTTTGTAAATGAGTCTTTCACTCAAAGGTCTGTCAACCGATGATCTAATAAATAAATAAATAAAACAATTTCACATGTTCAGTGTCGGATAAGTGTATCTCCTGGATAAAGTATAGGTCTGCCTCCTGTTTTCTGAGATATTACATGAATTTGGACCTTTTAATTGGGCTGTGTAACCCAATAATATTCTGCGAAAATATTTTGACAGGTTGAATCGACATATCGTCGTCAGAGAGAGAGAGCATCCATCCACTGTCAATCCAGACCACTCCTCTCAGAACAGTAACCATGGAAGGGAAGACTCCCAGCGGAGGCTCATCCCTGTCCCAGACGTCTCGCAGGACCTAATGCAGCGGACCAGGACCCAGAGATGAAACTACACGCCACAAGACCCCAAACCTCCACACAACATCCAACTGCAGTTTGTCGAGCAATAAAAATTAGAAACATGTATACAACCAACTTGTGTGCCTCGTTTTTTCAAACCATGAACCATATAACTGGGAAATAAACTTTATCCCTACCCCCCCCAACACCCTCTCTTGATGACTGTGTCCACTACCCCAATCATGGCTCAAAACCTACGAATGCTTTACCCCCCATCACCTTTAAACCCACCCTCCCTCCACCTTTGCACCCCAGAGAATAGTCAGACTTACTCTCCACTATACCCCCTTCAAAACAACTCCCTTCTTGAATCAACTCACCCTCCACCTGTCCCTCGACCCCCCGATAGGGCTACGAGTATTTGAACTTACTCTGCACAAACCAGAACATATGTACACTTTGGCTTCCACAGGGAAAGTGAAAAATCCATACCACCTTCATTTGCTCCAACCTGTAGCCCCAGCTGGGGTCACAGATCCAGAGCCATGAGTGTCTGTCTCCACCTGTGTGGAGTAAGTCCACTGCGGGGCTGTAAGAACCCCCATAGGACCAATGTCACCCACAAGTGATGTAGACTCTGAGTCGGTGACAGTTTAATGAAGGACAAACAGTCGATAGAGGAGCCCCCCACCAAGAAAGTCTTAAATACATAGCTCATTTTCAAATCGCAGATATTTCCAGATGCCTAAGTCCCGTGGAACTCAGATCTCTCGAATGGCTGTTCTCGGGCCAGTCTGAGTCCTCCAACCCTCTATCCATCAGTAGGAATATTCTATCACCTAAAGGAACTCAGGAGATAACCAGGCTATCCATACCCCCCACCCCTCGGGGCTCCCTCCACAGCAAGGCTGGGGTAAAAAAGAAATGTAGGTCATGAGGCCTTATCCCCGTTCCATGAACGTACCCAAGCCCAATGGCCCGGATTTACCTCTGTAGGCTGGGTGAGGTGGTGTTCCAGGTCCCCTACTGCACCTTGCTGGGCCTAGTTGGCTACAAGTAACCTTGTGGCGGAGAGGGTCCATATCATCTAGCCCCCCCTGCCCATAGGGAAAAACAACTGTAAGGCCCCCCCATTTGGGGGGCTTACCCGTTGAGCCTCCGGGTGCCTCCCGCTGTCTCCTGGTGTCCGCCCAGTCGCCATGGCACTCTGCCGCTCCTGCCCAGGTCTCCCTGTTAAATGAGCCCTACAGGGCTCACCGAGAAAATTGCAAGTGTGCAGCATATTGCACAGCCACCACTCGCATGATCAAGGAGGCGCACTGCGCATCTTGACCGCCGTTGCAGTCTATGAGCTTTTTGTGTGTCTCCACTAGTTCCTGGTGCCCAGGCTAAGTTAAATAGGCACTGGGGACACAAACCAAGTGGGGGAAATGTTTTAAAATGAATCGGCAGCCGCCGTGAGTGCTGCCTCCAGGGCACCAGATAGGGTCAAGGGTCAAATTTCAGGGAATAGAGCCCTAATGAATATGTATAAGTTACTGTGTGTTTTCTGGGGGTAGTGTGTAATGGGGTAGCTACTCCCTAGGGGAACAATATATTTATTCAGAAGTGGACTTGTTCAAAAGGGAATTGCTGGGGTTTCAAGACAGTGGGGAAAATTAATTACAATATGGTTGCTGCTGGCTGCACCAGGATTGAATCCATGGGGAACACTGTTTGGGACTGCTCGGACTTAGACTGCAGCTACTATTTTAGTGCTTTGCCACCAATCGGAAGCCAGGTTTTAATCAAAGGGCTTCTGAGGATTTACCAGAGACTTATGGGAGATTATCTGGGACAATTTCTAGGCGTCAAAACACCATCCAATGAATATCTGGGAACCGTTTAAGACAGATTTGACAGTCAGTAAGATCTTTGGAACTCTGCCCCATATAAAAGGGGGCTCTTGCTGAAAAAAAGGTCAGATTTGGAAAGACTGCCCAAGTGCTAGTGTGTGTGCCTCTGGGGAGCTTCCCAGCTCTCAGGGGTCAGGCCTGCCTGGCCTAGACTTTTTTGGTCATCAGTCCGCGGGTCCAAATTGTTCCAGCCTGGGTAGCTGCTGACTGCAGCTGCAGGTAATTTGATTCCATAAGCCTGAGAAGAGAAGATCAGCCTGCATCCTGCCTGAAAGGACCGAGTTTATTTTACATATAAATGTGTATGAGTTGTTCAAAGTGCTGCATGGTAGAGTAGTTTGAAAACATTCATGTTGCATGTTGTCCTCGGCCTGATTTACGTTGTTTTGCCAGTCTGAAGACCAGCATCGTCGACGAGGACCACAAGGGACCGCACCTCCATCTGTATCCAACTGTGTCTACAGGTCTTATTTCATCGGAGAATTGCCTGATCTGGGGTAGAGTGAGTAAACATCAGGGTAGCTCCCTGCAACAAAGTTCAAATTAAAGTGTGTCATCTGATTTAATTGTGGGTTGCTAATTGTTTTTGGACTGAGCCATCCAGCTCCAGATTACAAACTGTGGGTAAAGTGCATAGTGTGTTTTCTTCCTAAGGGGCCCCAACAACGGCTGCAACGGCGGCCTACCCCGGGCAACGCTTCCGGCTAGCCTGTATGATAACTGGGTACCCAGGGTGTGTGACTATATTAGAGGTACTCGTAGGCATGCATGCTTACCTCTGACTAAACCAGATACTGAATCAGTCACCAGATTTCTGCCCCTTCCTTGTTCCAAGTCCCCTCAATAAATCAGGTCTAAATCTGTTTGCATCTAAACTGGTTGTGGTGTACCTCTGTGTGGAAAATACTGTAATATTGCTTTTCATAGTTGCAGGCCTTATTTTACAGGGGGTCTCCGGGGCCACTGTAGCTGATCCAGCCCTGGCGGTAAGTGTGGCAAGTGTGGGGTTAACATTGCATTCTGGTGTCAATTGTGACTGTGTACTTTAGGCCACTAGAGGGGATAGAGGGGGGTATCGGTGTCTTGGAGGGCTGTTCCCAGAGCAGCTACGCTACCATTAACCCTGTCCACTGGGTGGAGGCACCCTTTCACAGAACTCAGGCACCTCAACTTGCGCTTAGTCACGCAGGCAGGGGTAGTAGCCCTTGGGATAATGCCACCTAGGGGTTACACAACATTTTGTTAGCAAAATACCCCTAACTCCCAGATAATAGTTCCACGTTCCCCCAAAAGGCTTCTGACCCAGTGGGGGACTGCGGGTTCCAGAGAAACCATGAGCTCCCACCCTCTGCCTCACAATACAGTGCAATCCTCCATTACATTAGACAACCCTTAAGGGCTGTTATTATGTTTGTTCCTACAGGGGCCCAAAGCCTGTGGGGAAAAAACTTGTTAGAAAAATATAATGTCCTTTAAGAGAGTCAGTATAAGTTTGCGCTTTGAGCCCACTTTATGTAATAAATCCAGAGGAGCCGACTGCCTAATCATAGTTTAGGGAAAATCATTTAAGAATTAGGAGTCATAGGTCTCAAATAGTGACCCCAAGGTTTCCAAATCTATGATGCCCACAAGTCACCAGGTCTGGCACAAGAGGGGAGCCAGCCTGAGGGAAAAGTTCCATGTATCCAGAGAAGGCTTCCAACAAAAACCCCAAGCAATCAAGACAGAGAATCAGATAATGTTAATTAAGATCCAGTATGCAGGACTCAGTGCCCCCCTTCCAGTCTAGGGGTTAATCTTTAAGTCCAAATGCAGCCCCCAACCCCTGCAGCCCGGCACCATGGCCCTCCACACAGGTGAGAGTTGGGGCCCAGGAGTCTGAAAAAGAAGGGGGAGAGCTGTGGGAGACATGTCGGCAGGATGAGGAGCCCAACTCTGATTCCGGTATCTTGGCCAGGAGCTAAGCCCACTATCGAGGCACCAAACGTACTAAGTAAGTGGCCAGATTTCTAATATAATAGATGCACTTGACAGTTGGGACTACTACCCATCCCACCCTTATCCCCCACAGCTCAATCCCCCCCCAGCCCACTCGTTAACCCAGCAAATAAGCCAAAAAGGGTACCTCTCAGGTCTGCAGTGTGGGGTTTCTGAATTGGTGAAGTTTGTCCACAATTTCAGGTATGGAGAAATTTGGGTCCTTTCTCTGGGAGTCCAGATTCGGCTTAGTTCTCTTGGTGTGCTGACCCATCTCCCAGGCCTTGATGATGCCCCTAGCTACCAAATCTTCCCTGGCCTCAGTGGCTGTGCTATATATTTTCTGTCCACTGGGGTACATAACAACCAGCTTGGTGGGGTAAGGGGTTCTGAATTTGATCTTCTGCACCCACAGATGAGGGAAGAGAGGGGTATATTCTCATTGCAGACACTGGGTACATGGTGCATAATCATCAAATAGCAAACAATGTGTTCCCAGCATCACCTTTTGCTTCTGCAGGCCTTAATGAGCAATTGTTCCTTAACTTGATAGGACTGCAATTTAATTACAATTGAGCGCATGGTCATGCATCTGGGTGAGCTGGCTTGGGGCCCAAGGCCCTTTGGGCTCTCTCCAAGTCCAACTGAAACTCCAGTTCCAAACTCAGCACTATCCTTAATAAGTAATCAGCGCAGGCCAAAGAATCCTGGCCCTCCTCATTCTCTGGACGAAGACCATATATTCTTATATTTTTTTCTCCTGCCTCAGTTTTCTGCGTTTTCCTGACACAGAGCCATTAGCAGCTGCTCCGTGGCAAGGGATTTTAGCGAGGCTTCCAAATCATCGAGCCGCTGTGTGTTAGTCAAAATCTTTTGGTCTGCCTCCTCCACCCACGTCTACAAGGCCCCCAAGTCCATGCGAAGGTCGCGGATGACTCCCTGCATTTCCTCCCGAAATTCACTTATTGCTTGCAATATAGTGCTGGTCTGGGGGTTTCCCAATGCCTTTTACCCCCTTTATTTGATTTTTTTGTGGCTGCAGGAGTTGGTGTTTGAGAGAAGAGTTCTGTATCGGACTGGGCCCACTTGTCCGTATCGTTGGGCTCCATGAAAGGCTGGAACCGGTTTTTTGAACCACAGGACATCTCCAGTAGGATCTCCAGGAGGTAATTTTTTTGTTTTGTATGCCTCCAAATATCTTCGATTTTAGTTTAAGTAGAAGAGTAGTGTCCCTGGATGAAGGTTGAAGGCGGATTATTATGGCTTGATCGGGAGAGCTCCTCACCCGTGCTGCTCACTCCACCACTGCTACACCAGAAGTCTGGTTTCCCTGTGTTTTAGGGGTCCTTTTTTGTACTATTTACTGTTTATTCACTTATTCTTGATTTTTCTTCCCTGAGGGCTCGCCTCAACTGTTGGTCATGACAGCACTGATTTTATACTCCTCCCAATGGCTGCATGTGAGCCTCCCTCACATGCACGGCCATCAGGGATGCAGGCATAACTCAAACACTGGCCTGTGTTAGTTCTGTGGCATCATCATGCAACCATGCATGCACAAATGTGCTGTGCCTGTCCTGGAGGCTATTTGCAATAAGTGATAAAAACACTCTAAAGTAATTTTTTTTCATTCCGTCTCCTGCAGCTCTCTCTCCTTAACACTTGTTGGGTGTCCAATACTGTTTGCCGTTTTTTGGCAGCTTCTCCTTCCTGCTAGCACCATGCTGCTAGGCTTACTCAAGAAACAAAGTCATAGGTGAGCAGTTGGCAGTATGGCACTCTATAGACCATTTTCTTTTAAAAAGTGCAAGATCTGTCACAGGACAATGAGCCATTCTCCACATGGCTCATTTTGTCCATTCTGTGCTAGTCGAGCAAACATAACATTTTTGGTCCACACTACCCAGACTTCTCATGTCGCTGGGTAGAGTACATCTGGCAATCCAAGAGGCAGTGAAAGAATTGCATTACACCAGTCCCTGTTTAAACTGCTAAATAATATATTCTATGCTGAAGAACCACCGGCTACTCTAGTGGAAACACTTGAGGAGGGCCTCTCAGGCCAAGGGGGTCTGCAATAGGAACACGCAGATGTACCAGCACATGGCAAAGATGCTCTAACCAATTTGTAGGCATCCCTAGATATTGCAGTTGGCTCAGACACTCTAACAGACAAAATAAGTATAATGATAAAATCACCCCATATCAGCAAACCCTGCTGAGCTGCCAAATGACTGAATACTCCTCCAAAGAGAAGAAAAGTGAGGAGTCTCAGGATCCTCAGACACCCTCCATTTTACTATTGTTTGATTTTCAATGTATGTCTTCTGGTTGCCAAATCCTGCAGAGTACTACAGCCATCAGTGGTCCAATCAGTGGCCCCACTACCTGCAAACCCAATAATTTCCACTTCAGGAAATGCTCCTATGTGATTGCCTAATTTTCAGCATTGTGATCAAGTTATCAGCTAAGAGTGGTTGGGTATTGTTAAGAAAAAGCAATTTGCACAATGCAGGGTGAGATGCTATCCTTTTCAGGAAGCTATACTGATACAGTGAGAGTCTCCACCGATCACTGATACTTCTATGGCTAGTATGGTTAAGCATACCACTGTCCCTGTCGAAGAAATGTCTCCTCTCTGATAGGAATAAGAAAGTAGATGCAGCCTACCGGCATGCATTTTCAGCAGCAAGTTCTAACAATGGAGTTATGTAGGCTTCTTTTCTTGTTTGCAGGGCACTACGTGACTGAGTGACTGCTCTTTCAGATAGTTTAGAGGAGGAGGAGGAAGAAGAAGAAGTGGAAGAATAATTATTTTCATTGGGGAGGGTTATGAGCAGACTGGGTGAGCCTAGGGGTTCTTTTCTGTCGGCAAAATTTCTATGATTCTATGATATAGCACTTTTCATACACATTGTATACCTAAGAGCTGGTAGTGAAGTGACCGTACACAAGTAGTGGCAGACACTTTGTAAATCAGCACCCACACACAACCTTGGACAATTGCCTGAACCAGTTTTATGACAAGGGGGAATGTTGGCCCAGACACCAGGGAAACCCCCCGACTCTTCCAGTAGGGAGAACTCTTGTCTGTCACTTTGCTACCCAAGATGGTAGACAAAGATGATGAAGGAAGATGATAACTCGACTGCTGGCGCTCCCTCCACTTCAGAAAATGTTTCACAGTTCGAGACACATACTACGCTTCATTCAAGTCTGGAACAGTCTCATGAGCAGCAGCCCCGTACCAGTAATAGTGATAACCCACAGCACATGGAAGGTTCTCTTTCCGAGGCAGGACTCAGGCTGACACTTAAAGGAATTTCAGAGAAGAAACAGCATGCCTTAATGTCGTTAGCAGAAGCAGAAGAGCATTTAGTGACAGAAAACTCAGAATCTAGACCGACAGCTCTGAGACAGCTGCTGAATGATGCAAACCTGATGTCAAATGCAGGTTGCTCAGTCACGTCACCAGTTCAACCAGCTGGGAAATGGCACTATGAATCTGGAAAGATGCTGCGGCCCCAGAAAGAAAAACAAACACTCGTACAAAAGACTGTGCCTAACTGGTTGGCTGAAACAGCACTTAAAGCAGCAGCATGGGTGAAATCTCCCGACAGTGAGCGTTAGAGGGTAAAGCTCCAACAGCTAAGGACATACAACTGATGGTAAGACATTATAAAAATGACTCTGGCTTATAACAGACACAACTGACCAGCAGGTATGAAAGTATGTTGGAGTTGTAGACCAAAATGGTAGGCCTCCTGTTTCAATACCAGGAGGAAGCACTATGTCTGACACTAATGGCCCCCAGGGGTCTCAAACTCATTCTAATGTACCAGAACAGCAACCTGATAAACAGCCTGAGCAGGCAGATCAACAGGTAGCCAGCCCTTTAACCCCCCATCTGGGCGGAGGTCCCCTGAATCTGGTACCTCAGAGGGGAGGCCCTCTGGAACAGACTCTGTCCCAGGTATAGAAAGGCCTGATGAGCCAGGTCCCTCATGAGGGGAGGTCCTGAAGAATCTGCAAGGAGAACCTTTGCAAACATGGCTGGTCATAAACTATCTACTGGCAGACCTGGGGCAGTCATGGGAAGGCTGCTCAGAGTGCCTAGAAAGGGGTGAGAGGCAATTTAGAATGGCACACCTGTTCCAGGACATGTAGAGGCGCACCATGCTGTTCAATTAAGTTATATTGGTAGTTCTGAGACTCTTCCCGACAGAGTTTTTATTGCAAGAACTTTAATAAAAAATGTTTTGTTTTTTTTTTGTTTTTTTTTTATGCAACAGAATTATATGCCTTGATTCATGTATCAGGAGAGGAAATCTATGACAATAGTTTTAGAATCATAGACTCTACATCGGTTTGGGGACAAATACAAAAAACTAAAGGATACCCCTCTGTGAGTTCCCTTTGTTGCTATCCCCCTCACAAAACCTACAGTGAAAACAATCACAGTATTATTCCAGAATGAAGGGGTTGATATTAATGATAATATTTACTGGTTATAACAGAAATGTGAGATTTTCTATAGACTCTTCCCCATACTAGACTCTGAATTGATTTGGACAGGTGGGTGGAAAGTTAAAGTGAAATTGCAAAACACAAATACTGATATTAGTCACCTGCCCGGTAGCTTTTACATCCGGAAAGGCTGAAGGCTTTATTTTTACCCATGGCAACCAAAATCTTGTCACAAGCGTGGTGACAAAACCCACCTTAGTGCAGTGTATGATAAACCACAATGCAGTTTGAGTTTTGAATATGGGCTTAGATGTTTACAGTGCCCCAATCCATTCCATTGTAATTTGTGTAAGGAACAAGGACATTCTTTCAGACAGTGCTATTGGGACTCACACAACAGAAAGGACATTTTAGATCAAGAGCATATTTTTTTTAAAGGACAGCAGTCAGTATTCATCAGGAGATTGGCTGCCAAGACTACAGCTCACCAAGCAGAACCCCACGTAGAGGTTCATACTGTGAGCCAACAGTCTGACATGGAACAGATCTCTTGCCTTCCCCAGGTCCTATGGATGCTCCTCCATTTTCTAGGAACATGGATTTGAAACTTGGGACCAGCCCCAGTCATGCTGAAGAAGGGTCCCCTGTTTTAGACTCTGAGATGGGTGACCTATCCCCTCAGTCCATGACGGGAATACAAGAAACTGCATATATAGAGCAGGCAGGTCCTTCTCTGACTGAGCCCACTGCAGCAGATCATAAGGTCACTGCCGATATATCAGAAGAAATCATTGATATGCTTCCCCCACCCCCTCTTAAGAAGGAGATGACAGTGGTAAGCCAGAGAAAGAGAGGGCAAAATAAGAAGAAGAAGAAGAAGAAGAAGAATTCTGTGGCTTCTTTATCTTCCTCAGTGAAAAACTTTTCCTTGGATATGGAGGAGTCAGCCACAGAATCCTCAGTAGTGAAATGGGGAGCAGTGAGAACTAGGTTGACCTCTAGACCAACTTAATCTTTTTACATTGTCCACCTTTTGTGACACATTTGTAACAGTAACATGATTACCGTTGTGTCCCTCAATGTCAACAATATAAAAACTTTCAGAAAAAGAGTGACGACCTTTTCTATTTTGGAAACTATGCCTGGTAATGTGTTCTTTATACCGGGCACTGTTGAACGCAAATGCCGAGAAGATGCACCTCAGCACTGCTCATCATTTTGTAGCGTTCTACTGTAATAAACTAAGATAAAACTGACATAGTTACATTTAACTTACAGCATTCGCTTCTTTGTGTCCGGGGGTACAGACTGACACCAGATTTGGGATGGGACATCCTAAATAAACCAGAGGCTGACTGAAGAATCAGCCACCACCATCTGAGTAGCAGGCCGGGCCCTCCTCAGCACATCTCACTCCTAGTGCTGGAGCAGATTCGCCATGGACGAGAGACTGGTGGCTGCTGTGCAAGCCACTGATAGTAAAGTTGCCACTATTTTTACCAGACTAGGAGAACAAGACACTAAAACAGAGGTTGCCATGAAAACCACGACCTTGACGGAAAAGGCAGCCACCAGGCTATGGCAGCAGTAAGTAAAATGGTGCAGAATATACAGCTCTGTTACTGTCTGGAGGCCCAGGAAAATTCACATTGGGCTTCTAATGCTATGTTGGTTACATAGAAACATAGACTTTGACGGCAGATAAGGACCGCTAGGCCCATCTAGTCTGCCCATTTCCCAACCTACAGGATAGGCCCCAGATCCTAGTTAACCAACAGCCTATTTCTTCCTACCCCCCACAAGAATTGCCTTATGTCTGTCCCATGCATTCTTGAATTCTCCCACAGTTTTAGATCCACTACCCTCTCTGTGAAATAATACTTCCTCACATTGCCCCCTGAACTGCCCTCCTTCTATCTTTAAATTGTGTCCCCTTGTTCTTGCAAGTCTCTTTTTCTGAAAGATGCTACCCTCTTGGACTTTGTTGATTCCACTGAGGTACTTAAAAGTTTCTATCATGTCCCCCCTCTCCCTTCTTTCCTCAAGGGTATACATATTAAGCTCCTTTAGTCTCTCCTCATATGGCTTCTCTTGCAGACCCTGCACCATTTTAGTTGCCCTCCTCTGGACTGCCTCTATCCTGTCTATGTCCTTGCGGAGATGGGGTCTCCAGAACTGGACACAGTACTCCAGATGGGGTCTCACCAACTGTCTGTACAGAGGGATAACAACTTCCTGTTTTCTGCTGATGATGCCTCTCCCTATACATCCCAGTATACCCCCAGCCCTCCTACTGCCTTCTCACATTGCTTGCTAACCTTAAGGTCATCTGATATGATTACCCCCAGGTCCCTTTCCTCTTTTGTTGTTGTTACTACCTCCCCACCCAATGTGTTCTTCCCTGGGTTCTTGTTTCCCAGGTGCATTATTTGTACTTCTTTGCATTGAATCCTAGCTGCCATACTTCTGACCATTCCTCCAACCTTGCTAAGTCCCTTTTCATCCTTTCCGCCTCCTTGTGTATCAACCCTGTTGCAGATCTTTGTGTCATCTGCAAAAGGCATACTTTTCCTTCAGTCCCTCTGCAATGTCACTGATGAAGACATTAAAAGGACTGGACCCAATACTGAACCCTACGGTACCCACTAGTAAC
Source organism: Neoceratodus forsteri (assembly GCA_016271365.2). Lineage (NCBI taxonomy): Eukaryota > Metazoa > Chordata > Ceratodontiformes > Ceratodontidae > Neoceratodus > Neoceratodus forsteri. The sequence continues at coordinate 1,632,064,569 of CM057453.1, forward strand.
CCCCTTTCTTCAGAGTGGACTCCATTTACAATTACCTTCTGTGTCCTGTTGTCCAGCCAATGTTTTACCAGGCTACCACCCTGGGTCCCACTCCCAGGCTGGTTAATTTGATTATTAATCTTTGTGTGGGACTGTGTCAAATGCCTTGCTAAAAGTCTAGGAGGCCATGTCACAGCCCCTCCCTGGTCTACTACTTTGGTCACCCAGTCAAAGAAATCTATTAGATTTGTCTGACATGACCTTCCCACTGTGAACCCATGCTGCCTTGGGTCCTGTGCTCCACTGGCCTCTAGGTACTCAACTATTCTTTCCTTCAGAAGTGACTCCATCACTTTCCCTACCACAGAGGTCAGACTGACAGGTCTGTAGTTTCCTACCTCTGTCTTGGTCCCACTTTTGTGAAGGGGAATCACATCCGCCTTCCTCCAGTCCTCGGGTACCACACCATCCTCCCATGATTTATTAAAAAGAGTAGCTAGTGGTTTCACTAGTTCCTCCCTTAATTCTTTTAGAATTCTGGGGTGAATTCCATCAGGACCCATTGCTTTGTCCACCTTCAGTTTTAGGAGTTCTTGCAGAACCCTTTCTTCTGTGAAAGGACTGGGATTGACCCCCTATCAAAAGTGCTTCTGTTAACTGGATTGAGCACTTCACCCTCCTCTTTTGAATACTGAGCAGAAATATTCGTTCAGTATTCCTGCTTTCACTGTCCCCTCTTCACCCACCGTTCATTCTATTCAGCCTCACTATCCCTCCCTTTGTCTTTCTCGCTCGCTGATGTACCTATAAAGGTTTTATCCCTTCTTAACTGAGTTGGCTATCTTTTCCTCAGTTTGGGCCTTTGCTATTCTGACTTCCTCCTGCTTCCTTCTGCCTTAACTGGTACAGCTCTCTGTCCTGCTCCTTCTGTGTTTCCTTATATTTCCGAGATACTGTCTTTTCTTCCTGACTTTCACAGCCACCTCTTTGAGAACCATAGTGGCTTTTCTTTCATTTTGATTTGTTTATTTGCTTCACACAAAGGCTTGTTGCCTCTGTGATGGCAGTTTATAATTCCCATTGTTGCTCCACACCTCCTTCTAGCCTGTTTGCTAGTGCTTTTCTGAGGCACTCTCCCATCTTGCCAAAGTCAGCCCTCCTAAAGTCCAGTACCCTCACTTTTGTTGGCTTGACTCTGTAGCTGAGTTTAACGTGAACCACACTGTTTGATGGTCACTTGTCCCAGATGGCAACCCACTTCTAGATCTGAGATCCTCTCCTGCCCCCATTTGAGGTTACGAGGGTCTAGATTGCTCCCTCACCAGTGGGTTCGAAACTAGCTGTCTAATGCCTGCCACCTGTAGGGCATCAAGAATGGCCCTGCTCTTGGATGTGGCTGCAGCAAATGTGCTCCAGTTAACATCTGGCATATTCAGGTCTCCAATCAACAGTATCTCCCTTTCTCTGCCATTCTAAGAATGCCTTCTATCATATCCTTGTCCATTTCTTCCCCTGATATGGGGTCTGTACAACCCTTATGCGGTTGTGGTGCCCTTTCCAATCTCCAAGGTACCCACAGTGCCTCCCTCTCCTCCCTGTTTACTCTTTTGTTCAGTTGCTTTTATCCTTCCTTTACATAGAAACTGCTCCTCCCCCTTCTCTCCTGTAGGTTATGTACCCTTGTATGTTAACATCCCAGTCATGGTTCTCATGTACCATGTTTCTGTGACTGCTACGATATCCAGGCATCCCTCTTCCATTAAGGCCATCAGCTCAGGGAGCTTGTTTCCCAGACTACGGGCATTGGTACTCATTACCCTCCATTTCCTGATGGCCTTACTCCCTTTTTCCCCATCCCTGTCCTTCTTGCCTTTGTCACTTTCTCCATTTAACCCTGCCCTTCTATCGACACCTCTATGTTGGTGTTTGCCGCACTTACTACCGTGATTATTTGGGAGGGCTAGTATTTTCCTGCTCTTTTCCAGTGCCTCCCCCCTTGGCTAGTTTAAAAGCTTGCCAATGAAGCATTAAACCTATCACCTAGGATCCTGGTTCCCCTCCCGGACAGATGCAACCCATCATGCCAGTATAGGCTTGCATCACTCCAGGTGGACCCCAGTCCCCAATGAAGCCAAATCCCTGAGCTCCACACCAGTTTTTCAACCACTAATTGAATCCATGGTGTGGAACACCCTAACCTCTCCTATGCCATAGATGGGTAGCACCTCCGAGAAGGTTACCGTCGAGGCCACTTGACGAAGGCCTCCCAACTCCACAAACTCTTCCTGACCCTCTAATCCCTTTCTTAGCTGTGTCATTTTGTCCCTAGGTGGACAATGACATCCAGCTCCTCCCTGTGCAGCTGTCTGCAATCCCAGGATTCAGCCTCCCCGTCCCTCACGCCCATGGCGCCAGGCAAGCACCGTACCTCCCTCTCCCCTTCCTTCCCTCCCTCCCCAGTTTTACCTTCCTAACACTGGAGTCCCCCACCAGGAGTTGTTTCCTTCCCCTGCAGGGTTCCCTGCCACCCTCCTGTGGGTCTCCTTTGTGGAGGTTCCCAGCATCCTCCTTGGTCTCCACTGTGGGTGCCTCCATAGAGGAACCACACTTTGCCAGAATGGCACAGGAATTGTGGAGAGGCACAACTGGAGGGATGCGCCTCTGTTCCACCACCCTCACCCTCTCTGAGCCCACTGTGGTCCAACCACTCCTCTTTCTTGGCAACCTCTGAGGCAACGGCAGTGGCACTGGTGGTCCCTGGATGGAAGAGGAGGTCCCACAAATCCTGGCCAACTCAGCCTGGAGATGAGCAACCTCCTCCCTCAGCCCAGAGAGGTGCCTGCAGATGGGACAACACCGCATCTCCAGAACATCTCCCGGAAGACTGCTGCTCCACAGCCACTGCACTGTACCACTCCAATCATGTCTTATTTCTGGCCCCTTAACTGTTTGCAATCCTTACTCTTTCCTCTGTTTTTTTTTTCTCTCTCCTTACTTTCTGCCTGTGTGCCCTTTAAGCTCCTGATTGTCCTGTTCTGAGACAAGAATATCCTATATTTCTCAGTAGACCACTTACTTGCTTAGAGGCAGACCTCCAGCAGCTAGAGGGGGCCGGAGAGCTACTTTTACCCTTCTAGGATGGTGGGTCCTTGGTGGTTCTGTGATCACTCACTTCCTGCCCCTAAACAGGAAGTTTCTGTTGTCAGTCAAATCCTGTGCCTATAAAAATAGAACTAGCTTTGGGTGGGGGTGGAGAGGAGGGAAGGAGGGCAATATAGTCCCAGCAGAGAAGTTCAGTCACACAGCAGTTCTTTCTCCTGGTGTCTTCTGCCAAGCTCCTGGAAGGGAGTGAAGGTGAGCAGCTCATCCAGTTTCTCAATCATGGCTGCCAGGTGCCCTCAGGCTTGACCCTATTACTGTTGTGCCTAGCTTTGTGAAAATCTACCGGATTTCTCCACATTCCGCAGATCAGCAAGGGGATCTGCCACGGACAGTAATGCTGGTCACAGCTTCTGTATTGATTCATGATCTGTTGCTGCAGGCTTCCCGGGACTCCCAGACCTTAAACTATAACAGGACTACCCGGCATTTATTCCTGGACTTTTCCTTTGCCACTTGATCCAGGAGAAAAAGGTGTGACGTTGTGCGGGTCCAGCTGAAAAGCCTTGGAGGTTTACCATTCTCTGCTCATGCCAGCTTAACTTTGTGTTTTCTATGGGGCCCATACATATCAATTCACTGATGCAGCTGAGGCTGGCAAATGAGCGCAGCTCATCTGTAAGGAATTTAAGACCGTGGCAGCCAGCCATCAAGGAGACCCAGAAGATAGTGAAGATACCTGATGAGCTATGGATTTTTGTGGACTACTCACATTTTACTGACTTTTTTCATACCCATGGATATAACTATATTCATGTATCATGACTAGTTTTGGCTTTGGAGGGAGGGAGGGAGAGTCAGCTGCGTTGTGAGGGCTTAATGTTTTGCTGTCATAGCCTTCCCAACCTACTGTCTCTGCCTGCATGGGGTCCCTTTAGTTTTGCTAGCACTTTTGGGAGCCTGTTTGGGTTTTAGTTTTTATCTAGCCTGCTTGTAATGGTGACTACCAAATGGCAAGAGACGGACATTAGTGTGACACACAGCTACTGTCCTGGTCATGTCTTGGGGAGCTAAGGCATTAACGGCGGTAGTTGGTGGTTACCTTCTCTGTCCCTGAGTTTCAATGATTGGGGCGGGGTTCTTACTACTCCTTTTTTACTATATTACTGCCCTGCTCAATAGTTAGCCTCCTGTTTACAGTTAATGACTGCTGTGGTATATTTTTATTTTCCCAGATGTACTTAGCTCTTCATATTGTTTCTACATATAATGCTGTAATCTTATCTTACTAAGTGATGTGATGTTTGTTTGGTTTTGACTCCGGGAGGATGGGGCTGTGAGTGGGATATTTCACGTACAAGGGGTAAACCTTATGATTGGGTTAAGAACTCACCCCATCTCTATATTGGAATCTAAGCTGTGTTTGGTACTATGGTTATGTATTTGTTGCTCTCTCACTCAGGCATGGTGCAGCTATTTGGTTTTATTTATTTATTTATTTTCTGTTGATCGGGTAAGTGCGCTAGACAAATTCTGCCTATTTTCAGGCACGACCCGGGGAGGGGAATACAGATGAATGTCAACTGACCTTGAACCAGATTAAGTTGTTGGTGGTATTTTTAGTGAAAGGGGGGAAATTTGGCCACGGCACCGGGGAAATTCCCCTACTCTCCACTGGGGGAATTGCTGGCTGTCTTGCCAAGACGGCCACTTCTCCTGAGCAGGCACGGTGTGAGGATGCTGCTGGGACAGGAATCCAGGCCTCTGCTTCTATCCTGTCTACTCAAGAGGCTGAAGTTCTTGCTATTTTTGCGACAGAGTCTTTGCATATGGATCTAGGGTCTGAACCTATTGTCGTCTCCTCTGACGTGGATGATTTAACTGACAATTGTAAGGGTGAATTCAGTAATGCAGCGACTGCTTTAGAGCCTATTTCTGGCCCCCTGTCACAGCAGTGTGAGCTCCTTCGGCTGCAGAAACAGGACTGTTTGCGTAAAGCTCAAGAATTGGACTCCAAACTTCAGGCTCTCGCGGCTGGCTCTCTGGAGGTTTCAGGGATTTCCTTGCAACAGCGGACGCCAGCACGGGAGCACCATAAGTCAGATACCACTCCTATTTCGGCTCGACCTCCAGTAGTTTCACCCGTTCAGGATTGTGACGCGACTGGCAGTGTGAACAGCGATTCTGCTGTGTGCCAAGAGCTGCTTGCCTTTGCTGGGGAAACAAAATAGCAGCGAGTACACTTGGAGCCGCCTAGTCGAGCTTCAGACTGTCAAGTTGTGGATAGTACAAATACCTCTTCTCCACAAGCTTCTCCCCTGGATGTTGTTTATTCCTTTTGGGAATGAGATGAGGAATCTGCCTGGAGTGATTCGGTTCCCGATTTGCCTCCACTTACCCCAGTGTGCTGAGGCCTGCTACGAGTGCCTGGTCTCCGAAACTTGCTTTAGCAGATGCTGGATGGATTCATGGTCAGTTGGGTCATGGATCCCTGACTCGAATGATATTTCCTACAAATGAATGTGTGAGTCTTCTTCTTCTACAGTGGCCACCAACGCTGGATCCTCAAAGAGCTCCAACAATCCCTGGGGTAAAGATTCTTAATTTTCTAAGACTGATGCGAGTATTTGTTCTGCTGTATATGTTACTGAATCTAAGGTTGTAGGTGGGGAGGGAACACCTGAGGTAGTTCGATTAGGGCTTACTCCTGAAGCTGTTGGTGACCATCGGAAGGGGCCTTCTATGGCCCCAATGTTTAAATTAGCTGATCTATTCCACTCAAATGGGGAACCTGCCCCCAGGAGGAATGCTGTCAGGTTACTGTATAGAGGGCCTGGAATCTCCTCCAGACAGGCTGTTTATTGTCAGGCACCTGTTAAAATCATCTATGAAGTTCTTTTCTCCTGAGATTTTTGCCTTATTAGTCTGGGTAGTGGGAATTTTGATATCAGCTTTAAAAATGTATCTAATGTGGATAGGTTCTGGTCCCAATATCACACACTAAAGAATAGCCCCCTTTGGGTCCCCTTTCAGGCTGTCCCTTTGACTAAGCCCTTGATCAAAACTATTACTATTATATTTAAGAATGAGGGTGTTAATATTGAGGATATTTTGTTTTGGCTCAGACAACACTGTGAGATTTTTGGACGGCCTACACCCACGATGGGCAGTGAGCAGATTTGGAATGGTGGTTGGAAGGTGAAGGTGAAACTTCTGTCTACCAGTTCTGGCCCTGTTCACTTCCCTAGTACTTTCTTTTTGGGTGGGGATAGGGGGTCTATTTTTTATATTGGACAACCCAGGTCCTGTTTTAAGTGTGGTTCTCGGCTGCACCTTTGCTCGATTTGTGACACTGCAAGGTGCAGTCATTGTTTGGAATATGGACATGTGGCCTCGGCACACCTCAATCTGTTCAAATGTAACCTTTGTGAGCAGACAAGGCATGTGTATGGTCATTGTCCATGGGCTTCTCACAATCGTGAGGATTGCCCTTCCCATGAAGGACTTATTAATCAGGCTCAACATACTCTGGCCAAGAATGCTGCTGTGGTTCTGGTCTCACAACAGAGTGGTCAGAAGTCAGACTCTTCAACTACAGGGTTAGGAGAGGTATTACCTATTATGACCCCTTATCAGACTGCACCTCCTGAGCCTCCTTTAGTTATTGAGTCAGGGAACGGTATGGGTGGAGAGCTTGACACTCACAGTGGGGATGTCTCTGGAGCACCTACTGAGGTGGACATGCCTCCCCCTCCTCCCCAGGAACCACCTTTTGAGGTCATACCACCGAGGAAGCGAAACCGGCAAGGGAAAGCCATGTCCTCCTCTAAACATACATCCAGGCTTGATCCCCCTCCTGATACAGTTCAAATGGGTAATAGATATACTCCGCTTGGTGACGATGTGGGGGGGATCAGAGGAGGAAAGTACGGATACCTCGTCTGCCTTGTCCACTACTGACACAGAGTGTAGGACTGAGGACTCTATTGCTAAAAGGACCAGATGGAGGCATGTGGGTAAAATCCCTTAGGACTGTTATGCTTATCTAGGTGTGGGTTTGTTCCTTTTTTCCTCTGAGACATGCATTCCTTGGCCATTTCCACCATTAATGTTAATGGGATTAAAAGTTTGAAGAAACGTATTGTTTTTTTTTCCACACTTCAGGATTTACATTTCGACATTATTTGTTTTCAAGACACCAGGTTGAAATCCCATTTAGAACTTCAACATACTTTGTGGATCTGGACTATGGGGCCATCTTTTTGGTCGATTGGGACAGACCTTTGTGATGGGATTGGGATCCTTTTTTCTAATTCCCGGTTACTGGATGTGCACCCAGGGAGAGCTCTCTGTTTAGATATTTCCTTTCTTTCTGAGAGATTTCCATATATGCTCCACAGACTAAGGCTCAAAGAATAGCATTGTTTAAGGAAATTTAGCCATTTCTCTATACTTCCCGTTTGGTACTTTGGCTGGGGGACTTTAACTGCGGTCTATCCCAGACGGATAGAGGCCTTCAAACTACGAAGCTTTTTTGTGATTCTGTAGCTTTACAAAAGATAGTATGTACTGTGAATCTGATTGACGCATATAGGACACTCCACCCTACGGGGGGTTTTACATTTTTTAGGGGTACCCTTAGGACACGTATTGATTTCGTCTTTTTGTCCAAGTTGCTTAAGGTTTTGAAAGCTTACACCTCCCCATTTGAATTTTCTGATTATGGGATGATTACGGCCTTAATAACTTGGGAAGGTGCCCCCGGATGTAAAAAAAAAAAATAGATGGCGGTTGAATCAGTCCGTGTTAGAAGATCCTAAGATTAGGAAGCTATGGTTGAGAGAGTGGTCAGCTCGCCTTTCTGTGGTGGAATGTTATGACACTATTTTAGACTGGTGGGAAGACACAAAGACAGGGTGGCAACATTTTTCAAAAACAGGCTCATATTAAAGCTAATAAGGGCTAGTTCAGGTACCTGAAACTCCGACATCAGTTACAACATTTAATCTCATTATCTGAAACTACTGGACATGATTATAGTCACCTTGTTATTACTATTAAAAAAACAGATGGCTAATCTACAGTACGATAGGGGTAGGTCCCTGGATCAGAAATTACAATTTGGAGCACACGCAACTAAACAATCTTTAGATCCCTTTACTGAATGTAAAGGTAGGGTTGAATCTCGGCTTATTACCTCCTTAACTGATAAGGATGGTAACATAGATAATTCTCCACAGCGGCTGTTGTCAGTGGTAGAGGAGTATTTTTCTCCGGGTTATGTCTACAGACATTTCCTTAGGAGATGAGAATATAGCACAGCACTTGTTGACATTGGACTTACCTTACCTTTCTGATAGTGATAAGGTAGCTTTGGAAGCTGACATTTCCTTTAGGAGGTCTGGGATGCCATAGGATCTTTGTCCTCCAGCTCATCTCCCAGGTCTGATGGTATTGGGGCAGGATGTTATAAATCCTTCCTAGCTGACTTGAGTCCTGTATTAGTCATCTTGCTGAATTGCATTTTACACACTGGTATATATGCACCCCTCTATGACTGAAGCGGTTTTACTTTTGCTTTACAAAAATGGGGACAGGACTGATCTACGAAACTGGTGTCCACTCAGTCTCTTAAATACTGACTTAAAAATTTTGAGTAAAATTCTGTTAGCTCGACTTTCTAGGGTCACCCAGTATCTTATCAGTCCTGCACAGACCTGCGCTACAAAAGGTAGAAAACAGCAAGACAATTTGATTTGGCTCAGGGAACTGTTTGGTAAAGGAGAAACTGAACAGTTACAAGGGATGGTGCTAGGTTTAGACCAAGAGAAGGCCTTTGACAAGGTTTCACATCATTTTTTGTTTTTGGTCCTGAAAGCTTATGGTATTCCTGATACTTTTGTGGGTTGGCTTTCTTCCATGTATCAGGGGGCTGTTATGATTCTGAATTTAAACAGCTGGTATGGGCGGAGTATTGGTGTAGGTAAAGGGGTACGTCAGGGTTGCCCCCTAGTCTGACTTTATATACTTTCACCATAGATATCCTTATTAGAATGTTATAAATGAATCAGGATTTGGAAGGTCTAAAGGCATCCCCTAGTTCCCCTTCCTATAGAGTTTTGGCTTATGCGGATGACTTGGTTTTACTTTTATCACCTCATTTTGTGGTCCAGGCACTCTTGGACACTATAGAGTGTTTCTCTAGGCTATCAGGTTCTAAAGAGAATTATGATAAAAGCAAGGGAGTTGTTATAGGATCCACTCCTGTGTCGCCTTCTGGGGTACTTGCTAGGGTTCTGATTTCTAGAGACCTGATTAAGATATTGGGAGTGCATTTTGGTCCTGGTGACATGGCGGGTGCAAATTGGGATACATCCCTCACTAGGGGGCAAAGACTGGTTAGTTCTTGGAAGGGTCATTTAATTTTAAAACAGAAGAGGGTAATGTTAATTAAGACGCTTCTCACTCCCATTTTTTTTGTATGTTAATTACATTTTTCCACCTCCTTATTCTGTCTGGACTAAGTTGCTTAGTGTTTACTTTCAAGCATTTTGGGGGTCTAGGTTAAACCCCATAAAAAGAGGGATTTGACCTATTTGTCTATTTCTGAAGGTGGTATGAACATGGTTCACCCCATTGCTTTATTTTTTAGTATTTTTTTATCATATAATTTTGGGTTAGTTTTGAGACCAGGAGAGATACTGTGGAGACCTCTTATGGAACACTGGTTTCAACTTTGTAAGGGCTGTTGGCAGGACAAGAAGCCTAGACTCTTAGCTAGATTACCCACGTTGCCCTCATATATAGTTGTGAGTATTAAACAAGTTATCAAATGGCACATTACCCTCCCCCACACACTTACAAACTTGGGATAGGAAACAATTATATAGATATATTCTTTCTGTAGATTATCATGCTGAGGTTATCTTTCCTGACTGTCCGAATGACCGGAAATCGGACGTCTTGCAGCTCCTGCGAATAAACGTATCCCCTCTTATGCTTGGGATTGCTTGTGGTTGAGTAATTATGGGAGGTTGGGGGTCAATGGAAACCATAAACACAAACAGTTATCAGTGAGGTACTGTTCCAGACCTAATTGTAATCAAATACTTGAAACTCAACAACATTTGTGTTTTGACTGTGATTATATAAAGCAGTTTTGGGTTTACTTGGCACATGAGTGGAATGAAGCTGGGTTTGAGAAACTTGATTACCCTACTTTGATGTTTGGGCCTTTTAAGAATGCTTTTGCTAAATATCACAGTGACACGATTTATGTGATCTTTTGTATCATAAAATTTTATATTTGGCAATCTAGGCGTCAATGGACCTTGCAACAAAAAAACATTACATACGTTGAATTGTTTTCTAATATTTGTACTGCTCTTAAGTGTTTGATGAACTCTGATTTTGAGACAGGTCTATGTGCTCAACCTCGCCATTTTTGGATACACTGTGCTTCATGGTTGCATTGATTCATGTATGTTTTTGATTCTGATTTTTCTACTGTTTTGTTTGTAATGAAGTCCAATTTTTTAGTAAAATTCCCCTACTCTTTTAGTGGGGATGGGATGGGGGTTATGTACAAATACGGATTATTTCTCTTTGTGTTTCATGTATGCTGTGATACTTATTTCTGTTTTTCATTTCTTTCATTATGATTTTGTGTGATACAATACAATTTTGTATATTTTGTTTTTGGCTTTCAATAAAAATTCCCCTACTCTTTTCGAGAAGTGCCATGGGATCTTTAACATCCACCTGACCTACCACCAGAACAGGCAGATGGGACCTCGGTTTAACGTCTCATCTGAAGGGCGGCACCTCAGAAGTGCAGCACCCCCCTCATGCTGCACTACAGTGTCAGTATTGGGATATTAACCCAAGTGCCTGGTGTGGGGCTAGAACCCACAGCCTTCTGATCTCCTGGCCTTAGAGACAAGTGTGCTACCTGCTGAACCACTGACACTGCCTACTGTTATGCTTACACAGAGTATTACACTCAGATCAGCAAACCAATGTTTGGGCTACTATACTCTATCATCCATTGAATGTCTCCTGTACATATACCTGGATGTCTGACATGAGTTGTAACATTTGCTGCTTTTCTTGTAAAACCAATAAAATATAAATTAAAAAAAAACAAGGTATGATGTTAACCATGCCAGCAAACAGTGGAAATCTGGTAAGACCTACTGGTCACAAGGGACCAACATATGTGATGGGGTAGGTGTTCTGTTTATGGAATATGAATATACAGTTCAAAACAAATGGCAATATCCCCAGGTAGAGCATTACTAATAGATGCAGATAATTGTGACGCTGCATATTGTTTTATCTGTACCTACACACCTCAAACAAAGTTATCCAGGGTATCTCTGTTTACTGAAGTAAGACCTTTTTTTACACTAGCAACAGTGATATTAGGAGGAGATTTTAATTGTGGCTTACCTCAGCAAACAGTAACTCAGACTATTGCTAAAGTTTTATTGCGATACACATTTCTTCTTGGATATGGTGAAATCAGCTAAGGATACTTACAGAATGGTGCATAAACAGGGAGGGGCCACATACATCAGAAATAGTTCAGCTACCAGAACTGATTACTTTTTCATGTCAGATCAAGTTAACATTAGTTCTCCAACTATAGGAGCTCATTGTCTGGTACTGTCAACACTATACAGTATCTGGTTCTAGTCATCTGAAGTCAAATTTAGCAATAATTCTGCTTCTCAATTTATCTGGACCCCATCCATCAATGCAGTGGGAAGGGCCATCAGTGCTCTATAAAAGCGAGAAATCAAGTGTTTCAGGGAAGAATCCGACCAGACCTGTATGAGCAACTAAAATAGCGGAGGAAGTGCCTGGAAGGTTACATCAAGGCCCAAAGTGGAGCCCAGAAAATCCCATACCTGCAGATATTTATACAAGTCATGTTCTGTTTGCAATTGGGAGAAGGATTTAAAGATGCCATTGTGACAGAAGTGATATGTATGTATGAGGCTTCCCCACAGCCAACCCCTAAGCCTATGATCTAGTCCCACCAGGATAAAGGCCAGGTCAAGAACTGGGATCCCCATCCATTTAGCGCCTGCCACATTTTCAGGTCTCTTCAAATATAATTTCCAACAGCGTAAAAGATCCGCTGTGAATTGGGATTGTTCATGATGAAGATTGCCACTACTTGGTTGGAATACCATAGTGTCATCCTATGGGAGTGAAGAAATAGCCCACTCAATCTGTACCCACAATGGGGTGTGTGTGCGAGAGCAAAGCCAGTGTGACAAGTGATGGAGCACCGCTGCTAGGGAGTAGTTTTGAAGGTTTGGAAGTGCCAAATCCCTCTAATTTTAGGAAGGTGTAACTTATCCAAGGCCACCCTAGGTTTTTTCCCCTGCCACAGGTAAGAGGAGATAATTCTATTCCATCTACTCAATTCTTTCTTAGGTGGGGTATATGGAATATTCTGCATTGAAGACAATATTCATGGAAGAATATTCATTTGAATAGACTGAAATCCTGTTAAGAAGGGATATTGGGAGACAAGTCCAAATCTGGAGGTTCACTTTGACCTGAGTAAATAAGTGGTTATATTTTTGAGTAAATATGGCATGGGGGTCTGGGGTAAGCTGGATATCTAGATAGTTTGGTGCCACTTATATGGGTATTTTTGTATCAGGGACAGTGTGGGAGAACTCTGTATTAACATTACTCCTGTTTTACTTGGGTTAATTTTATAACCTGAGACTCGATCTATGAGGAGTAAACTATCTTACAGAGCCACTAGTGATGTCTCAGGCATAGTAATATAAAGCAGGAGGTCATCTGCATAATAGGCTAATTTATGCAAATGTCCATCAGTCTGGGCTATAGGCTCCGCATACAAGGCAAAAAGGTAGGGGGAAAGGGGATACCCCTGCCCAGTGCCACTGGATAAGGAAAATCGGGAAGAGTGAGATCTGTGGACTTTAACTGATGCTTCAGGGTCAGTATATATGCCTCTAATATTACTGAGGAATTCCTGTGGGAAGCAAAATTTTAGCAGGGTATGCTGAAGGAATAACCAGGAGGAGACCCTGTCAAAAGCTTTTTCGGCATCTAAGCTAAGTATCATTAGGGGAGACTTAGAAGAGTGGGCATGGTTAATTAAATATAGTGTTTGTTTAATACTGTCTGTTGTCTCTCAGGATTTAATGAAGCCAGATTGGTCGGGGTGAACCAGAAGGGAAAGAATGTCATCCAGACAGTGTGCGATAATACTGGTGCATATTTTGTAATCTTGATTTAAAACTGAGATAGGATGGTATGAATCACACAAGTGGGGTGGTTTGTTAGGTTTCAAGATAGAAGAGGTCATGGTCTGTCTCCAAGATATGGGGTATTGCACTGTTTCATGACTCTCCCTAAGGGTTCCAAGTAGGGGATTCTTTATCAGCCCAAAAGATGCCTTGTAAAACATGGCTCCAAAGCTATCGGGACCGGGACTCTTCCCTTTCTTTAAGCCTTGGATCATGATGTGGAGCTCCTGTTCTGTGATTGGGCATAATAATGAGGCAGTGTGTTGAGAACTTAGAGAGGGGAGCTTAAGTCCCTTCAGAAAATGTTCTATGGCGTCCGGGTCTGGGGAAGATGTTCAAGTATAAACAGCCAGATACAACTGCCTGAATAACTTAAGAATCTGGGAAGTGGCAGTGGTCAATTTACCAGTTTGAGGATCTTTAATTTTAAGTACTGAAACCATCAGGGTTTGTTTGCGGAGGCGGTACGTTAGAACCCTGGATGCCTGTGCTCCACCTTCAATATATATTTGCTGTAGCCAAATCAAGGCCTGTTCCGTCTTGTCGGTTAGCATTTTTTGTATCTCCTGCTGGGTTTGAAAAACCAGCTATTCTAGGGATTGATCTCCCTACATGTGGCACATTGTAAGAATTTTAATTTTTCCTGCAGTTCCCTAAGCCTGACTTCACTCTGTTTTTTCTTCCTTGTAGAGAACGCAGTAATATGCCCTCGTAGTACTGACTTTAAAGTATCCCATAAAAGCTGTGGGGAGGTCTCAGGGGAAGTGTTATCCCATAAAATTTCTAGGATAAGTTCTTTTACTAAGTCTCTAAAAGCTGGGTCCTTTAATAAAGAATTATTAAAGTGCCATATTGTATTCCTTTGCTCCTGAGCTATAGTTAATTCCAAACAAATGGGCATAATCAGAGAGATGGGTGTTCTTAATATTTGAACTATAAATGAAATCTAAGTGTTTATCACTTACACAAAAGTACAGTAGTCCAATCTAGAGTAGTGATTGTGTGCATGAGAATAGAATGAAAACTGTCAGACAAAGGGGTGAAGGTGATGCCATGCATCCATTAATCCTACCTCTCTATGCAGTCTACGGAGATGTTTCTGTCCTGAGACCACAGATGGGGGTTTTGAGGTAGAGGTATCCAAGGATGGCTTTAATAAGCAATTGTAATCCCCACCTATAAGAAGGATACCCTGCTTGTGAGCCATAATGGCGTCTATTATCTGTTGGATAGAGGATGCATTGCTCCCCAGAGGGATATAAATGCTACATACTGTTAAGTGTTGACCCAGGATAGTACCAGTCATTAAGGCCAAGTGACCCTCTTTGTCTGTAAAATGGTGTGTAACCTCAAATGGGGATTTTTTAGGGATCAAGACCACTGCCCCGGCACCTCCCATGTCCATATGCTGAGTCCACCACCTGGGAGAAACCAAATTTCAATAATTTCTGGTGCTCTGTTGTAGATAAGTGAATATCTTGTAATAACAAGAGATCTGGTTTAAGTTTCTTAAGGGCCGTCAAGGTTCTATACTGTCTGATCAGTCCAGTCAACCCATTTACAGTACATCATGTAACACAATTTTTTTTTTTTTACTTTCTTTTTAACCCTCCTGATCGCCCTCATTGTTCCACTCCTTCAGGCATTGCTCATGCCATCCATGTCCCTGACACAGAGTCTGCCCCTAGAGTGCCCCGGTAACTCCTACCTTCCTGTCACCTCCGTGGAGCACCTGCACAACAGGGTCCGCCTGTGGATCCTGGACTGGATGGCTTTGAGCGGCCGTCATCTAGGACCGCTGAGGGTTGTTTTCTGTTTTTCTTGTGGTCCCCTTCCATCCACCTGAGGACGCCTGCTCAGGCAGGTTACGTGCTTATGCACTACGCCTGCCAAGTGTCTAACAGCATCTTCCCCATCCCGACTCCAACCCCGTGGGAGCCACCAATGCCCCAAAAGCTGGTGCTTCCACCGACCCCCTAAGGACATCAGGTGCGTAAAGCATCCCTGGTAACCCACCCTGAAGGAGGAGAGTGTCCGTTGGGACGCTCAATCCTCCTTCCCTCTGCTGACCCCCAGTGCCCCGAGTCCATGCCCGAACCTGGGTTGCCGGCATGGTGCGAGGTGTGGCGTCCAGCGCCTCAACCCTTAGCGCCATCAGGCCAGCCATGTGACACTATTTTAATAGGTACACTTATTGGTCTCATGTGACTAAGTTAGCACAGCAAGGACTCACCCCCCGACCATCTATACATAGTTTATATTGAACTATACCTCCCTCCCTTCCCCCAGGGCCCCCCACACAGTTTCCCAAACAAAATGTTCTTCACCAGCAGTATATTCCTGTAGATGCTATGCACAGGAGAAATACAACATTGTCCACATGTGCCATGAGATTACATTGAGAAAAAAAACAAGTCATCCGTAAACATAGGGACTAACTGGTAGCAACAACCAATGGTTCTGCAAACTAGCAGATCCTGGCATAACAAACATAAAGGCCAACTGGACCAGTAACAAAAGAGCCAGAGATGGACGAGTTGTAACACCCATCGATCAATGGGATATGAGAAGCAAATAACTAGGACTTCCAAGGAAAGGGATACAAAAGTATGCATCCCTGAGTGTGGCAGTATAAAATACCACCTAGGGAGGTAAGCTATTCCCTTATCGGAATGGACTCCCTCGAGGTACCACTGACCTCATAATATAGGGGATTTAAGGAGCAATGGGAAAAGGAGTGGAATTAAAATTAAGAAAAAAGAAGGTAATGTAAGGACCAGAAAACAAATTGGGGAGATAAGTGTGTCATCTCCATCCAGCCTCCTGAGTGATCCCACTCTCCGCTCTGACAGCCTGTTTAACTGGTCTTAAAATGGACTTTACAGGATGACACATAAATTCATTTCAAAGTAACAGGAGGACTTTGCCTGGAGACCAGCATAGGCAACTCCTCATCCCAGAGAACTCTTATTATGTCACTATTGTCCAGAGTAAATAAAAGTCCACACCCATGTCTGCAGCAAATAAACAGGGCCACTTCAAAGTCCTGAGTAACAGCAGTTTACAAAGAAGTCCTGTGCTTCTCATATAGAGTTTGGTAACAAACCCAACCATCAAGGAGTCAGGCTGCGAAGTCCAACAAGTAAAAAAACTCACTAAAAGTTCTAGCTCCAGGTATCCTCTTGGACCAACTGGGAAAAGCAACCAGTCTCTGTATTAGGTGCACAGTATTTGAGGGATGATTCAAACTGTAATGGTGATGCAACATTAATTCACCACAGATTACCCAGTGAAGCAAGAACATTTCTCCACAGAAAGCCCCTCTATGGCAGTCGGTGAATCAATGGACCCCCAGCCCCCCCGGGGGGGGAAGGGAACAGAAGTGGAACCCCCAACACCTGTCCCCCGTCCCTCATCCCCAAACCGGGAGAGAGTAGGAGGAAGGTCAGCACCCTGAGACCCACCGCAGCCACAGGTACATCTTATCTTTTCACCAATATAGTTCCCCTCCCACTATAACGCTCCTCTGCCAACATGCCTGGGTGCACCAGAGTTCCCCAGAAAGGAGCCAGACCAGCCTGAGAGTGACCATGTGAGAGTCATCGCCCAGCCTTGGGACTATGTGCAGCCTGATGTTTAAGGCATACTAGCAGTGGGCTATTTTATCTGACTCAGTGGGGTCCGTGAGTAAGCCCGCCCTTCCGGGTGAGCCTCCCCACCTCTACCCCATTATGCATATGCAATAATGATATTTAAATGGGTTAAGAAGGTGACTGATGCCAGGAGAAAGAGTCCCCATTTAATGGGAATACTGGTATGATAGTGACCATGCAGAAGGCCTCCCCTCCTGGAGGCCTCCCCCACCGTTGCCCCATCAATCAAAAGAAGTATCAGTTTCTGGTGTGGGCTAATCCGACAAAGCAAAGCCAAGGGCAGTCCCTATTTAGTGGGATTTCAGACAAAATGGGGCTTGTGTGCAAGGTCCCCTCCTCGGGAGGCCTCACACACCTCTGCCCCCACCACCTCTAAAGATTACCTTGGCTAATGCATTCCAATATCGATAATTTATTGCCAGGTACTTGTCCCTATTTAGTGGGAAACCAGGTTACCTATGAGCCTCTGCCCTTTGGTAGAGCCCACTGTTCCCAATGTCTGGGCTGTAAATTTGTGATTGTCCACTCAAGACAAGACCAGAACCCTCAGGATCCCACCACACCCTAAGTTTAAATAAAAACAACCGCACAACTTAGAGCAGCAGAGAAGCCGGAAAGAGAGCGCAAGCTGGCTTCCTAGGTCTGAGTTCACCCCGGACACCCCCCACCCAGCCTGAGGCAAGACCAGCCGAGGCGCAGGCTCAAACGGCGCCCCCATCCATCCCTCCCCCACAAAAAGGGCAGGCAAAAGGTGCCCTTGACCCACTGAGCTACTCACAATGGAGCATCATCAGACCAGGCACTTCAAGCATCCTGAGCGACAAGCTGTAGCAACAGTTTCTTCAAGGAATTGAGGGAAGATTGCTGGGCGAATGGGTCTGGGAAGGAGGATTGTCCCAGGCTACATCTGGTAGAAGATCTCTGCGTCAAAGCGATGCAAGTTGAAATGGTGAGGCCTCTTTTCTGTAGATCTTCCACTGCTGCTGATGTTGTTTCATAAGTTTGTTGCCCATTAGGGTATTGAATTACCAGTCTGGCGGGATATGGTGTTCTAAATTTGAGCTTGTTCTGTCTGAGTATGAGGAAGAGGGAGATGTATTCCCTTCTGTGCTGCATCATTGTAGGTGCATAGTCATTGTCCAGAAAAATTTTTATATTCCCATAGAACACTTTGCCCTGAGACCAAGTTTTTCTAAGTAACAGTTCCTTGGTTTGATATCTTAAGAAGCGGGCAATTATGGATCTTGGGTTGGTAGATAGACTCTAGGGTTTAGGCCTTAAGGCCCGATGCATCTGCTCCAGCTCCAATTGGAAGTCCGAATCAAGCGTGAGGGAAGTGCGCAGTAGGGTCTCCACGAAGTCCACAATGTCCATCCCCTCGCTATTTTCTGGCACTGAATATATTCTTATGTTCCTGCGCCGATGCCTATTTTTCGCATCCTCTTGGCAATTGGCAGCATGTTGGAGGACCTTAATTACTTGCGCCACAGTTGTCTGTATCTGCATAGCAGTCGGCCTGCACCTCTGAGGACTCCTCCAGTGATTTCAGTTTGGTTTCCAGGTAGGATAAATCTGTACAAAAGATAGCCATTGTGTCTTTGAAGGAGTGGAACTCAGCCTTGAATTCTTTGAGTTCGGTCAAGATCGAGTCGAGTTTTGTGGCCATGGTGTTTTTCTTTTTGGTCTTAGATGCTTTAGTCAATAAGGAGTATGCTGGCTGTTGTGCCTCTGAGGCCCCGGAGTTGGATACCTCTTATTTATTTTATTTTATTTAGTTTTTGTTTACCGGGTAGGTGCACTAGCCATAACCATGACTATTTTCAGGCATGACCCGGGAGGATACAGTACAATACAACAACAAAGCATGACAATGTTACAGTATAGACATAACATTGGGGAGAACAAGATCAGCAGTAAAATAAAATAGGTCTGGAGAGAGAGAGGTAAATACAATCAAACATTTCAGCAGTACACCTTAACAATAGGTTTATATTAATTGATAAACAATAGAGATGCCAGAAGGAAAGAGGCAAAGCTGGAAGGCGGTTATACAGTGTAGAGTGTAGAGAGATTGAGAAGGGAGAAAAAAGGGTTAAGAAAAGAGAACTGAACGTAAGTGCAAGACAGTGCTGGTGTTGAGGGAGGGGGCTAAGGGGGTTTGAAACAGGAGCAGTTGTTTGTTGAGATTAAATACTTACTAAGCTCAGACTTAAAGGCATTGTGAGAGAGAGCAAGGCGCACAGCTAGGGGGATGCAGTTCCAGTATTGGGGCGCTAGAACGGCAAGGCACTTCCTCCCTTGGAGGAACTGTACCTAGGGATACAGACAAGGGACTTATCCACAGAGCGCAATCCGTAATGAGAGGGCTGTCTGAGAAAGTACTCTGCAAGAGACGTAGGAGTTTGTGAACATATGATCCTATTTATAATAGAGCCAAGAGAGCAGAGCCTAGTCTCTTTTGGAGGTAGCCAACTCAGATCCGAGTAGAGGAGACAGTGGTGTTTAAGTCGGTGGGCAGACGAAGCATAGCGACAGATGCTGTTGTAGGTGACGTCCCACTTGTTTAGACTAAACTTTGGTGCAGCAGTGTAGGTGGCAACACCATAGTTAAGTGAGGGGAGTAGAATACCTCGAGCTATTGCTAGCCTGGTGCAAGGGGTTAGCACATAGCTAGTGTGATAGGCAATGCCCAGCTTTGCGTTCACAAACTTGCATGCATTTTGTATATGGAGATCAAAGCTTAGTGATTGGTTGAGGGTAACACCAAGGTATTTAAAAGAAGTAACAGATCCAATCGTGGAGCCATCCAAGGCCAAGACTTTGAGATTACTTTGGGGGAGCTTGATTTTCAAGTTTGTGCCAAAAAGCATAACCTTTGTCTTAGAATCATTTAATACCAGCTTGTGGTTTGCCAATCATGACTGTGTGATTTGAAAGTCAGACGAGAGACACTGATTTAAGTCCTTTATGTTTTTGGCACTTGTGTAAAGTACTATGTCATCAGCATACAGAGGGGAGGAAGTCTCAGATAGGGTAGATGTGATGTCATTTATAAAAATGGAGAAAAGGAGTGGGCTGAGGATGGACCCTTGGGGCACTCCAATATTTAGCCCTGTCTTGCATGAGAAGGTGGAGTTGTATTTGACCATTTGAGACCTGTTTGATAGGTAGCTATCAAACCAATTTACAACATTAGGTGCAAAGCTCAGTGAATGCAGGGTAGAGAGGAGGATAGGGTGGTCAACCAAGTCGATGGCCTTTGTCATGTCGATGAAACTAGCCCCGGTGAGAAAGCCAGCATCCAAAGCAGATAGGGTGTCGGATGTAAATCTGAGGAGAGCGGTAGTTGTGATGTGACCCTTACGGAAACCATGCTGTGCAGCAGTTAGAAGGTCATATTTCTGTAGGAATTCAATAGTTTGGGTTGCAACAAGCTTTTCGAGGATCTTACTGAGGACAGACAGAATGACAATGGGTCTGTAATTATCGGGGTCTTTGGGATCACCTTTTTTAAGAACGGGGTAACCCTAGCTGACTTCCAGATATCAGCTACTTGGCTTTGGCTGAGGGAGAGAGTGAAGATCTTAGCTACGGGAGCAGTTATATAGGGTGCAGCCAGTTTTAACAGCTTGGGTTCCAGGGTGGCCGAGCCAGTAGCTGTTGTCTTCGAGACTTTCTTTAGGAGGATAAGGACTTTGTTACATGTAGTTGACCTGAAATAGAAAAAGGGGACTGATCTAGCAGAAGGAATATTACGAATCTGCAATACCGGGAAGGAGGAGGTGAGTGCTGTAAGGTCAGAGAATTTGCGATTAAAAAAGTTTACAATGGTCTCAGGGTTTTTACAATTTACGCCCTCAAGAATTATGCCACTAGGTGACGAGAGCTGGTGTGAACCCAGGAATGACCTGACATGGGACCAGAATTTCCTGGAGTCACCATAAGAGTTTGTAAGCAATTCCTTACAGTATGAGCTTTTTGCATGCTTGATGTCTTTTTTACAAGCATTCCTCTGAGGTCTGTAGAGGTTATAGTCACTTTGCAGGCCAGGGGTTTTGAACTGGTGCCAACTCTTGTGCCTCCTCCTTAATTTGGCAAGAAGATCGGCCTTTAACCATCGGGTTTTCCTCTGTTTGACCCGTAGTGTTACCAGGAGACAGTGATGGTCCTGAATGGCTAGAAAGTTGGTTAGGAAGATATTTAGGGTGGATTGAACATCAGTAGCTTCATACAAGTTGGCCCAGTCAATGTAGGATACATCCCTTAGAAAGGCTTGGGGTGCAAGGCTTGCATAATCATGGAAGGTGATGAGATGGGGCCTTGACGGAGGTGGGACAGCTTTGCCCCAGGTGCAGAAAGTAGGGGAGTGGTCAGTAATAGCATCAGCTAAGGTACCAGAGTTGAGAATGTTTTCAGGATGATTTGTCATAATCCAGTCCAGCAGGGTGCTACTGTTCGAGTACGGGGCTATTCTGGTAGGCTCAGTGATCAACTGGTGTAGGTTGTAGCTTTGAATCTTTGAGAGTGACACAGCATGGGTATTTCCAAGCCAGTTTATTTTTAGGTCCCCGACTATAAGCACCTCATTTCTACCAGCAAACAGAGACGTTTGATCGAGCAGTTCATCCAGACCCTTCATACCATTTTTGGTGGGTTATACACACATATGATATGCAATTTCTTTTCTCCCAAGGAGAGAATTGCATGTAGCGCTTCACTTTGGGCCTGGGATGAGGAATGTATAGCAGTAAGGTTGAGGTGATTTTTGAAATAAATAGTGCCGCCACCTCTTTTATTTATACTTCTGTCATTCCGCAATATATTATAGGAAATTATAAGGAAACGAGAATCCTGGACGGAGGGTATTAGCCAAGTTTCAGTTAAGCAGAGTATATCAGGTTTGTAGAGGGCAACCCAGGATTCCAGCTCAGGAAAGTTATGTTCAAGGCTCCTGATGTTTTGGTGAGCTATGAAGAGACCTCTAGTGGTGGGCACTAGGTTCATAGGGCCAGGGTTCAGTTGCACATCCCCAGAGAGCAGTATAGCCAAGATGAGAAGATACCATAATTTGCGGTCCAGGAAAGGGGAGAGGGATAGGTGTCGCAAGGGCCATCTTGCTAGTTTACAACAGGCTATGAAGTTGCAGATCCTATTTAGCAGGAGGGGAGTGGATTCACATTGAAATGGAGGCAACACAAGGAGGTTTGAGAAAACAAAGTCATGTGTGAAAGCTTGGATAGGACGGTCAACTGTGTTTGTAGGAGGTACTGCAACCAAGGACAGGTGTAGAAATGGCAGGGTGGTTATGAGGAGGATTGCTAGCACATGCTTGTCCATTTCGAGCTGTATTCCTTCTATTGTCCGAACGTTTCCTATTTGGTATTTTACAGTGGGTGGAGAGTCTGAGAAATAAAGGATGATAAGAGCAAAAGGCTGTGACCAGATTTGCAGGCACAGGACCTTTAGTGGTTGGTTCTTACAAGCGTCCAATGGGAGAGTAGACACTTAGTGTCTTTAGTCCTATAAAAAGAAGAGCCTGCCCAGGGTGGGTAAGGTGGGGGAGGTTGGGGAGCTGGCGCGATGCACCGGCGGGAACACAGCTGTGTCGGCGGTCTTTGGGAGCATGAGTGGTAGCTGTTTCAGGGCCGGCCGCACCACTCAGGAGTCCGGTGAAGACCTCCGGTGGAGGGGGAACCCGCGGTCAGGTCTCCCACTACAAAAACAAGGAAAAGCGCTGTTATTTCCTTACCTCTAAGTCGAGGGGCGTGGGTTTACAGCAAGAATGCTGTATTGTTTGCTAAATCGATGGGTGTAGGTCAGACAGGCTAAGGAGACAGTAGAAACAGCAGGAGGTGGGGGAGAGGGCATGTGGCAATTTGCAATTTGCAAGTGGAAGGTCAGAGGCAGGGAGGGGGACAGAAAGTACGAGAGAGACAGTTACAGATGGAGAGAGAGGGGAAGCAGAAATACAAAATCACAGTAATTTTAGATAAGGCCTATAAGTTCAAAACAACATATACAGCATTTACTACATTAAACTCTACACAATTTAAAGATAACAGCTTTGTTAACAGAGAACGTAACATTAAGGAGTGGCAACAGAGTTTTTGTGGCAAAAGGCGCCTAGGAATACAAAATCAGAGTAGAGACAGAGAGCAGCCAATCAGGGTAGACTCCAGAAAAGGCGCTCGATTCCGGTAGGCTGAGAGAGCGCTGTACCTTGTAAGCTGTGACGGTGGTCTTTGGGAGCGCAGGCAGTGGCTGTTTTAGGGCCGCCCACACCGCTCAGGAGTCCGGTGAAGTCCTTTGGTGGAGGGGGAACCCGTGGTCGGGTCTTCCACTACAAAAACAAGGAAAAGCGCTATTATTTCTTTAACTCTAAGTCGAGGGGTGTGGGTCTACAGCAAGAATGCTGTATTGTTTGCTAAATTGATGGGCGTAGGTCAGACAGGCTAAGGAGACAGTAGAAACAGCAGGACGTGGGGGAGAGGGCAAGAGGTCAGAGGCAGGGAGGGGGAGAGAAAGTGTGAGTGAGACAGTTACAGATGGAGAGAGAAGGGAAGCAGAAAGACAAAATCACAGTCATTATAGAGAAGGCCTATAAGCTCAAAACAATGTATACAGCATTTATCACATTAAACTTTACACAATTTAAGGATAACAGCTTTTTTTTAACAAAGAAAATAACATTCAGGAGTGGCAAAGGAGTTTTTGTGGCAAAAGGAGCCTAGGAATACAAAATCAGAGTAGAGACAGAGAGCAGCCAATCAGGATAGACTCCAGAAAAGGCACTCTATTCGGGTTGGCTGAGAGAGCACCGTACCTTGTGAGCTGTGTCGGCCGTCTTTGGGAGCACGGGCAGCGGCTGTTTCAGGGCCGGCTGCACCGCTCAGGAGTCTGGTGGTGGGGTAACCTGTGGTTGGGTCTCCCACTTGTGAGCTGTGTCGGCGGTGTTTGGGAGCGCGGGCAGAGCTATTTCAGGGCCGGCGGCACCGCTCAGGAGTCTAGTGAAGTCCTCCGGTGGAGGGGGAACCCGCGGTCGGGTCTCCCAATTGTGAGCTGTGTTGGATGTCTTTGGGTGCATGTAGCTGTTTCAAGGCCGGCCACACTGCTCGAGTCCGTGGAGGGGGAACCCCGGTCGGGTCTCCCAATTGTGAGCTGTGTCGGTGGTCTTTGGGAGCATGGGCAGTGGCTGTTTCAGGGCCGGCCGCACCACTCAGGAGTCCGGTTGAGGGGGAACCTGCGGTTGGTGGTCCAAGACGTCATCCTCGATTGGTATAGCACTAAATTTGTTGGGTCTCCCTTTACTTTTGGTGGAATTCATGCTTCACTATCAATACTGAAATGAAAATATCATTGAAAAGTTCTGTTTTGCGAGGGTTATAGGTGCGTCAGGTGAGGAGCTCTTATTTCAGGCGGCCATAGGGGAAGACGATGTCACTGGAAGTCCCTAGATAAAATGAATCTTCTGGTTAAAACTATTTTTATTCCCTGTTTCTTAGTTATGTCTTCTCACCCCCACCAGAAGCAGAAACAAAATTATTTAGTATTTTCCTCTAGACTGTGTGGGGAAGCCGATTAAACCCAGTCAAAAGGAAGTGATACTGTATATCTGTCAGTTTTGGCAGGTGGACTTTGGATGATTAATCCTTTAGTTTTCTTCACTTCAATATTTATTATTGCAAACCTCAAAAGTGTAATATCCTGAAATGTCAAATGGTCAGTTCCTTTGATAAGTAGCTGTCTGGAACCATATGTTTTGGCATGGCAGGCAAACAAATTGAAACTACCCTGAATAGAAAAGTCCCCACAGTTACCCTCTTATGGGAGATCTGTTCTGACAAGAATTAGACAATGGAAAATCTGTTTTGTTACAATGGAAGACCAAAACAGGAAAACACTGCACATGTAAAATTAAGTTTTCCTCATTGTCCGGAGGTCATGGAGGATGCAGTTTTAAAAATCCATACTGAGCCCCGCATACCAAGCCATATGTGGG
Organism: Neoceratodus forsteri; assembly: GCA_016271365.2. Lineage (NCBI taxonomy): Eukaryota > Metazoa > Chordata > Ceratodontiformes > Ceratodontidae > Neoceratodus > Neoceratodus forsteri. Next base: position 1,632,089,597 of record CM057453.1, read on the forward strand.
CAATTCAATGGCTTTATTGTCATAACAGACTTGGTGTGAAAAACACATTAAAACATAAATCAATAGATGAAAGCTACTGTCCAAGAAATACCAGCGGGGACACGTTTGAAACCCAAACATTACCTTTTTACTGAATACCCATTTGCAAAGCAGTTCTGGGCATTGGTGACTATGGAATGGGGCGGTAATCTCTGGCAGACAGTAGCTTATGAAGAAATAGTGCTTGGCATTTATAGTAAAAAATAGGACACATATCAAGAGAGTACACTACGAGTACGTTTTGCAGTCATGAAATATTACCTCTGGCAGGGTCGATGTGGGCTGATTGGCAAAAAGTATATAAACCAGAGGATGTCCTTAGGATGATAAATCACTCTAGTTATATGATCAAGGAGTATAAACACAGAACTCAATCTAGAGCCTGATTTTCAACTTATTGACGGAAATTTTGATGAATAGAATCTTGGGTTAGCTCCAAATAAGTGGCATTAGCTAATGCCTCTATTATTAAAATTTGTTGTCCTTCTTTGTATGTTGTCTTTTTATATGGTTTCAATGTTTATAGGTTATCACTGCATTATTTGTTTGTATATGTATCTTTAGTTTTTACTGTTATACTCTACAGTTAATTTGATTCATTTTGTTTACTTTTTTCTTTGTGGTTATTTTGTACATTGTGATGATTTTCTTTGAGTTTTTATTAATAAAAGTTCCCCATCTCTTGCGAAAAGTGCCTTAGGTTATTTTACTTCCACCTGGAAAGCCACCAGGACAGCACCAGAGTTGGGCAGCAGGGACCTCAGTTTAACATCTCACATGAAGGACAGCACACCCAGACACTATGGAATCCCCCTAATACTGCACTCAAATGTCAGTGTTGATGGTTGAGCCCAAGTCTCAGTGTGGGACTAGAACCCACCACCTTCAAGACCAAAGGCGGATGTGCTAGCAACTGATTTATTGTTCAGTCCAAAGTTAGATGAGATTTTAAGGGATATTGGGCCAGTTGCTCATTTACAAGGGAAAACAAAGTTTTTCTAACTTATCTTGGAAGACAGAATTTGGTCATGTTTAATAACAGAGGCTATTTTGCTCCTTTTGAGGCTATAGAAATCAACAAGACAAAGCACCCTTCACTAGCTTTAAGTTCTCTCAGAATAAGGGCTCCTTCTCCTACAGATGTTTGGGAGGAGCCAGCAGAAAGGGGGGATTATCTACATGAGGATTCACAGGCCCATGTTGTCCTTTGTGCCACTGGGGGACATCTTCAACACTTTGTCCACAGATGGGCACAGACCACAATGAACTTGTGAGTCCTGGATACTGTCTCTCTCAGTTATGCAGTAGAAATATCTACTGTGTCCTCAACAGACTGTTTTTCCCCGTATCCAGAAACCAAGTGAAAAGAAGAGTGGTGGAACAGATCCTGTACAACTGCTCCAGTCCTAGTTTTTCACTCCAAGAAGGGACAGGGGTTCTACTCAATTTACTTTATAGTCCCTAATAAACTGTGGGGAGGGGGCTGCCCAATCTACAGAGTCTAAACAAGTCTGTGAGGCAAACCAGATTCAAGATGGAGTCCCTTTAGTCCATTATCAGGGTAGTACAACTGGGGGACTATCTGGCTTCCACAGATTGATCAGATGCCTATTGACTTGTCCCAATCCGCCACTCTCATCAGAGATATCTAAGAGCTGTTGCTCAGAATCTGTATTTTCTGTGCTAAAGACTCTCTTTCAGTCTGGCTTCTGCTCAAAAGGTTTTCTTGAAGGTGCTGATAGTGACTGTTGTCTCTCTCATACAGGAAAGTCACAACTTTTATCCTTCTGGATGATCTCCTGATCTTTGAAACAGGCAGCAAAATTCTCTGTCACCAGGACTTTACAGGTCCTGGATCAACACGATTAGATATTGGATAATCAACAAGGAAAAGATCTCCCTTAGTCTGTCTCAAAGACTGGAGCACTTGTGAGCCTATTTCCAAAAGGATCTGCAGCGGGTCCTCCTCTCCTCCACCTCCAGAGTGGAAACCCTTCAGCAATACATTCTGCATCTCAGAGCTCAGAAGAAATTTCTGCCCACAGCTGCCTCGCCCCATCAGTCTGGCAGGTTCCTGCCTGGTGGGAAGATCTGAGAAGGTTGATGAAGGGATCCCTGTTGTTCTCCCCTTTGGGGTGAATTCTGAAAACAGATGCCTGCCTCCAGGGATGGGGTACTGTTCTGGATCAGATTCTAGTTCCGGATGTCTGGGGTAAGCAGGATAATGTCCTTTAGATAAATGCCTTAGAGATGTGGGCAGTATTTCTTGCTCCCCTACATTTTCAGAAGCTTAACTCACAAATGGTGAAGATCCACGAGGACAATGCTGTGACATCCACACACATTAATAATCAACGAGGCACAAAAAATGAAAGCATGTCCCCAGAAGTTCCCCAGTGAGCAAAACAGAATCTTCTGTCTCTACAGATAATCAAGAAACATAGAAGTTGATGGCAGATAAGGACCGCAAGGCCCATCCAGTCTGCCCATTTCTTTTTCTACCTTATGAATGTGCCATTGGCCTTTGCTCTGTCAATGGCCTATCTATTCATACTCACCTGTATTGCTCCCTTATGCCTATCCCATGCCTGTTTGAAGCCCTGCACTGTATTCATATCCACCACTTCCTGAGGTAGGCCATTCCATGCATCCACCACCCTTTCTGTGAAAAAGAACTTCCTCACATTACATCTTATTCGGCCTTCCTCTAATCTCATGCTGTGTCCTCTTGTCTTGCTATTTTTCTCATATTGAAACATGTTAGACTCTTTTACCTTGTTAATGCCCTTAAGGTGTTTGAATGTTTCAATCATATCACCTCTCTCCCTCCTTTGCTCTAGGGTATACATATTGAGCTCAGTTAATCTGTCCTTATATGTTTTCTGATGCAGTCCCTGCACCATTTTGGTTGCCCTTCTCTGGACTGCCTCAATTTGGTTAATGTCCTTGTGAAGGTGTGGCCTCCAGTACTGCATGCAGTACTCCAGATGGGGCCTAACCAGTGTCTTATAAAGAGGGATTATTACCTCCCTCTTCTGACTTGTGATACCCCTACTAATACACTCCAACATCCCTCTAGCCTTACCTACTGCTTTAGTGCTCTGCTTGGATGATTTCAGGTCATTAGTGATGATGACGCCCAAGTCTCTTTTCTCCCTTGTGACTGCCAGCAACTCCCCTTCATACCTATAGGTGGCTTCAGGGTTTCTCTTCCCTATGTGCATGATCTTGCACTTCTTTGCAATGAACCCCAGTTGCCACTCTTCTGACCATTTTGCTAGTTTATCCAGATCTCTTCTCATTCTGCCCACCCCATCTAGATCATCTACTCTGTTGCAGATATTGGAGTCATCTGCAAACAGACAAACCTTACCCTCCAGTCTATCTGCAATGTCACTTATGAAGATATTGAAGATGACTAGCCCCAGGACTGATCCCTGAGGTTTCCCACTTGTGATTTGCATGTCTTCTGACTGTATACCATTTACCACCACTCTGTTTTCTGCCCGTCAACCAGTTTGCCACCCAGTTGACCTACGTCTGACTCACCCCGAGCCTACCCAGCTTATTAATCAATCTTCTATGTGGAACAGTATCATAACAGATCTGTCTAGTGTGTGATCTAAACATGCATGTGGACTGGTTCATCCACTAGATCCACCATCCCTGGGACTGGTCTTTAAACCCAGAGGTGTTCAGCTTTCTGTAAGCTGAGTTTGGGACCACTCAGATCGATCTCTGCTGCCAGAGAAAATGCTCAGGTTTCCAGATTCTTCAGTCAGTTCCAGTGTCCACTAGCAGAGTTAGTGGATGCTCTCCCTCAATGGTGGGGCTTCATAAGAGCCTGCTTATTTCTGCCAATTTCACTAATCCAAAAGGTTATTTGAAGAATTCAGCAATCAAAAGGAAACTTCCTTCTGACTGCTCTAGACTGGCCAAGAAGACCCTGGGTCTTGTACCTGATGAGTCTCATAATTCAAGAGCCTTTTCATCTCCCTTGCTGCAGGGATCTTCTAAGGCAGGGACCTGTTCTACATCTGAACCCAGGGTCACTTCAGTTGGCAGCCTAGCTCCAGAGAGAAGGCTTCTAAAGGAGATGGGAGAACAAATCTAAAATAACACATACCTTAGTGAACAAGATGAATACTGCAGATCTCAGAACATATTCCATAAACCGTAACATGGCTAAACAGTGTACATTAAACTAGGGACACTTTGAGGCTTAAGGGGGCTGACAGTGTCCCTTTAGCAGCTTTTTTTCTAAAAGTGTTAGGGCTGAAAGACACATAATGCTACTACTCAATGAGCTATATCTGTCTGAGAACAGCCAATCCAGATTTGAAAAAAAAAAAAAACACACACACATAAGTGTATACTGTTGCCCGTTTCATTCTGTGACTCAAAAAGCTAACAGTATTTAGATTACTAAAGGAAGAATGGAAACTACTGTTTTCTTTTCTGACTCTGTTTTGGAGTCTATCAGTAAAATATTAAGGTGATAGTGTGTTGTTGAGATTGGTATGCGTGTGTGTAATAATCAGTTTCATGTCTTCATAACTAATTTGTTGTAAAATGATTTGGTTCAACACATGTTCCTTAATGAAGATATTAGGTTTCAAAGCAATGGCTGTTTGAATTAAACATACTATGTAGATCGTTGATAAAGAAACAAGCTTAACCTATTACATAAAATCGTATCTGATATTCACAAAGCACGATCATCAAATGACTACAATTGGTGTGTCTGTAATACCTAATTTCATGCTAGTTGCTACAAGTAACCACATATATGTAGTGCCTTACTTTGTAAATAATTATATAGATAAACGTAACAAAAAGGTATTTGAACACAAGGGGTCAGATTTTCAAAGCATGGCACAGGGTTTGCGTCAAACCCTGTGGTTTTGGCAGTGCACCAAACCCCTTCCTGCAACTGCACCTGATTTTCCAATCTCGGGTACAGTTGCGACAGTTTCTCCGATTTATGGCAGCTTGCACCAAATATCTGGCGCAAGCTCCGTACAAGAGGCCCTCAGGAGTGCCGCAAGCCAGACCACAGAAAGGTGGTCTAACTTGCGGCAGTTTGGCACATGGGATAGAAAATCCAGATCCCCGCCAGGAGGATGCCATAAGTCCCATGCACCATATGTTCAGTGCACCAGGGGTTTGTGGCATTCTCAGACTTTGAAAACTCCATCCCAAGACCTAACAGCTGTCAGGTGTGAAGCAGGAGCCTGTTATGTCACATATGAAATATCAGCATTCACTGGATTCAGACAGAGAAAAAAAAAAACAGTCCACTGTTAACATGACTACTTTGGTGAATGCAGTTCATCTACCGTATGATATACTGGTGAATGCAGTTCACCTACCACACAACTACACTGGTGAATGCAGTTCACCTACTGCACGACTACATTGGTGAATGCAGTTCACCTACCACATGACTACATTTGGTGAATGCAGTTCACCTACTGCATGACTACATTGGTGAATGCAGTTTACCTACCGAACGACTACATTGGTGAATGCAGTTCACTTACCGCATGGCTACACTGGTGAATGCAGTTCACCTACCGCACTACTGCTTCATTTTAGATATTACTAAGGGTTCCATGTGAATATAGCTAAAGCAAATGGGCAAGAGTTGAAATGGCAGATTTTTTACAGCGACTCCAATAAGAGCAATATGACAATAGAGGGTTTTGCATTAAACAGCTAATGCAATTACAGTGCATGGAAGGTTTTGCCGACAATTATATGTGGAGCTGAACATTTTAGGCTAATCCGCAGAGGTATGCATAACAGACTCTGCTTTCTGCACCCACCCTACCTGTGCACCTAATTATCAAATACCCATAGGTGTCTCCCATTCACATGTGAGGGCTCTGCCCTCAAGATTACCATGGGGGCTATGCCCCGTAGCTCCCCATTGTAAGGATTACCACACCACGATGCACACTGATCATGGGTAAGTTGCTTTTCCCTTCCATGCACTCATGTGTACTGGGCGCTATTCTGTACACATGTAGCCAAGGACTGCTTAGTGCTATGTGATCACCATTTCTGTACAATCGCTATTCAATACCACTCACTATACTTGGAGTCGCCGTTTCAGGTTAGCCCAAATTGGTTTGCTGTTTGCACATCGCTGTTTTCACGTGATACCATTACTAAGACATTAATTTCCTATCTCCTGGGCACGAGGTTTCTCTGACAAGGTTGTAGAGACCCTTATGTCATCCAGCTTTTAATCTCATCAGCATATGACAAGACCTGGAAAATGTTTGCTTCCTGGGCAAAGAATCAAGGCCTTAAGTCCACTACAGCCACCATCCTGCAAATGTTGAACTGCCTTCAATCAGGAGTAGACAAGGGCCTGGCCTGAGCACACTCCAGAGTCATGTTTCAGCCATAGAGACCACACTGGGTCCTTTGGATGGGTTCTCCCTAGGTACTCATTCAGATGTTATTTGCTTGTTTCAAGTGGTTAGTCATTCCAGACCTTCCTATTACTCTCCAGTCCCCTCCACTGAACCTCACTGTCATTCACTTAGCTCTCTGCAAGCCACCTTTTGGGTCTCTGTCCTCCACTCCTGAGGATTAATTTCCTACAAAGTTTGGTTCTTGATAGTCATCTGCTCTACACTGGTGAGCTTCAGGCTCTTTTCTGCAAAGAGCCATATTGCATTATGCATAAGAACAATGTAGGCTTATGGACAGCTCCCTCTTTTTTCTTTCCTAAGGTTACCAGTACTTTTCATATGAACCAAAAGGTGTGTCTTCCTTTTGTTCACAGCTGACTCATCTAATGGAAAAATAGTTACTGTACATAAGATTGAAAATTGCAGAGTGGTCAGTGATATGGGGGGCGGGGGGCAGAGGGCAGGGCACCTCACCTTCTGCCATGCCAGTGACCTGTGTCTGAAAATGGATGCAGGTCACTTGAAGGATGACCTGGGAGGGAGGACTGACTGTCTTTAGGACAGCTCTCCTTACTCGGGGGGGGGGGGGTCATTGCTGTGGCTTGCTGCTTGACTGCCACCTGGAGACAGCACAAGTTAACCATGCATCAAGGGAAGGGACATGTTCCGGGGCTGTCTCTGTGGAGGCAGAGCATGCACACTGCACATCCTGTGGGTCCAGGGAGAAAATCAGAGGAAAACACCTGCAGCTACAGGATGATGGCTCACCCTTCACAGGCCCTGCACTGGTGACCGGGCACCCCCTACAGTCCTCAGGCAGAGGATGGACAGAGGAAGGTAAGCCTCAGAGAAGCCAGGTAAAGGAGCTGGGAGATCGTCAGAGGTGGGGCAACTGGGGGCAGCACAAGAGTATACAACCTCTACAGGGAAAAAAAAAACAACTATCTTATTTACTTATTTCATTTTGGTGACCTGGTAAACTCACTGGAACCAAAGGTCCCTTTTTCAGGGGCGACCCAGAATTAATTACATACAAACAGCTGAATACATAGTATAGCAATGCAGTCTGATGGATAAAGGCTCTAGAAGCACAGATAAATTACAGACAGTTGTACAGGATTAATTGCTTACAAATAACAGTAACATTTTGGTCATAGGAGACAGAGAAAAAAGGAAAAGAAGACATTAGGAAATCTGTCTTATAGGACACTTGACAGAATTGTGCAGCTGACGTGTGCCGTAAGGGTTCACATCAGGGACAGATTCTGAGTAATCTAGAACAGACACTTAATCATCTGGTACAGAAGTTCAACCTGAGTGTATACAGTTGTAAGTTAGTACAGGTGGGTCATAATACCAGTCCGATAACTAGGTCATGCAACTATAGTCATCATCAAGTAATGATGTAATACGCTCGATGAATACAAGAGAACAGGCAGTGCTCTAGTAGATCTTCAGAATTATATCAGTCAGGTAATCTTTTTGTACTTTCTGGAGCAGGAAAAAAATGGTCAAAAAGCCTCCGAGGCCAGCTCGGCAAGGTTGACCAGCTCTTGTATAGTAAAGGCTTATGAAGTGGCAAAGTTGAAGCCACCAGCATTAATTAAAGCACATTCCGCCGCGGCTGTGGCAGTCTCATGGGCTGAAACATCAGAACCGTGTAGGGCAGCCACATTATCCTCTCTCCACACCACCAGATATTACAGGCTTGATGTACGAAGTTCAGCCAATCCAGCATTTGGGCACAAAGTGCTGCTGACAGTTATCAATAGGTAATCAAAAACAATTTTCCTTTCAGGGACATATATGGGTTAATATTCTCCCTCTACCAATTCTGAATGTGTACTGCTTCTTAGAACCCATACTGTAAGTAATTCCTCTTTACAAAGTTAAGCAAAAAACAAGTGCGCACAACACACACACACACACACACACATATATCTTTGGAAAAAAAAACTGTGTTAATGCACCAGTTAGGGTTCATGTTAACACCACAAAAGTAGAGAAATGTGGCATTAGGGGTTCCAGTCCTAACTTCCCACACCTATGCCCCAAGCAGCAAAAAAGAAAAAACATTAAGGTGTTGGGTCTCTAGAGTCTTGGCGAAAAAGTGGTGGGGTCTTCTTTGGGGTTGTCAACACTTATGTCCACTCCCCCAAAGCAAACAAGGTCAGATGTCATCTCTTTTCTTCATGCAGAGCCTGTGCTTTGCATGAAGTACGCCACAACACATTCTGCTGGCAACATGTGGTGAGACGAGACATATTTCTATTTTTTTTGTAATTAAAACGTTTATTGAGTTTTCAAAAGGCAAAATAAACAACAATGCGATACAATCATATGCTACAAAATGAGGATAAAAAAGCCACTGGCATATTCTTTGGAGCTGTCCGAAGTTGGCCACTTTCTGGAAGGAGCTAAGGGGGGGTGGTGGAAGTCATTCAAATACAAGATGCCCCTTCCTTTCCAGCTTTGCCAATCTAAAGTTTTAGCTTCATGTTGAAGGAGTTTGTTATTCCATATTGCGCAATTTGAAGCAAGTAAGTGGGATTCCAACCTAAGGCCTTGAAAGCTCTAAACTAGGCTTTAGAGGTGGCACTTAATATAGGTTGAGATATTTAAGCAATAAGGCATGACAGGGTGTGGGTTACTGGGGGATTTATCCACGCCTTGTGTGGTGTGTCACGAGGCGCAGTCGAGTGACTTAACCACACAAGAAGTGGGTAAATCCCCAATAACCCACATCCTGGAGTGCCTTATTGCAATTATACAATGGACCCATGTGTAAAATAAATTTTAAATGTGCTTAAGTGTGTTTTTTATAAATGCCATTTCTCAGCTGTGGGTTATTACAGGATATACTACGGTCATGTGATGTGTTTTGACCAATGAGGTTACAGGATTTTCATACCCCATTGTATAATATTGCTTTGGCTAAGTCTACAAATAAAACTACCCTTGGACTGGATCATTTTAGTAAAGATTTTTCAGTATGTATCCAACCTGGGACTTGATGTTTATCTTGCAACCAGAGTGACTGAATATTTTGTGACACTAAAAACGTGCCATGTCTGGTCTAAACGTCTGGGTAACTAAATCCTCCATGACATCTGCGCTGTTGTAGCTTAAGCTTAGATATTTGAGCTGGCTTGTCTTCCAAAAGGTATTTTAATAAGATACAGCCCAATTTTTTTTAAGATTTTATCAGGTAGATGCAGAGGTAAATGGCTTAATAATTAGAAGACTTGGGAGCTAGAATCATATTAATTGCTTGAATCTTGCCCCAGAAGGACATGAGCATTGGACGCCATCTCTGCAGGTTTAATTTTAAAGCAAGTTTCCAACATAACCTTAGAGCCTTATGCTTCATATTGCCAGAGTCTGCCTTGCTTCCGATTCTCAGATCTGCCTGCATAAAGCCAATCTGTTCATTGGTAGTGAAGATAATTACTTGAAATCCTACCATTGCCACTTTTTTGGGGGGACAATGTTTATACTCGCGCTTCTGCCCACAATGCACTGTGCGAGCACAGTGTGATGTATTAGCAGGGGTCACACAGCTGTGGGAAACTTAAAAACACTAATCCTGCTGCAGGTAATCTGCTGCTGTGCGATCGCGTTCGGTCACAGTCGGAGATCTTACTGATGCAAACTGCTATGGTCTTCTACAGTTGGCTTTCCGCGGTAATAACGTGTGTCCTGTTTTGTTAACTTTATCCTGGGACAGTGGGTCACTTGCAGAGAAACTAGGCACTACATCGCATTCACGCTGTCCCATGGACTGTAACCTGCACCCTGCACTAGATTGCATTCGTGTTGTGGCACGGACTGTATACTTGCTGGCATAAGGCAAAGGGAAGTTGTTTCAATCTCTGTGTTGTGCAATTCTTTGTTCAATGTGGTGTGGCAGTGTCCCATAATTAACTATTTACAGCATCACTATTCAGTTACTTCTGCAGAGGGTGTGTTGAACTGGGCAATATATTCCTGTGTGTGCTGCTGATCTTTCGTTTACCAAGTGTAGAGCCACTCTTGCTACAAGGCATTCATTTCAGTATACTGTTAACTTTTGGGGAACCCATCACAGTGCACTGCTTAGTACCGTCACATAATTTGGTTCACTCTGGTGGTCCATAGCCTGTGATCATTCTAACTGTGGTTTTATTTGTGGAGGTTGGGATATCTTGCAGAGGTGCCTACAACTAACAATACTCTCCACTGTCAAACCTGCTTTTTGCAATCAGGCTCATTGTTTTCACTAACTAGCTTATTTTTTAGCAAGTTTCTGGTATTTACCTCTCTGTCCTTCTTACCTTGTCTGTCATACACTATGTATGCAGTATTTTAGTCATTATACTCTAAGTGAGCACAGACACAGTAGCACCTCTGTTTGTTCTGCCTTGCTATTCACTACTACTAGTAGATTATGGCTGGCTGAATTTTAAAAACATGGTAAACTCATATGTAGTTGCCCAATGCAGCAATGTACCCTCAGCAGAAATTTCTTTATTTGAGTTTCCGAAACGTGACAAATCACCCACATAGTTCAAAAAATGGGTAGCTTTTGTGCAGTTAGATAGGGACTGGGACTGGAAAACCACAGTAGCACCGACTATCTGCTCTACTCACTCCACAGCCAATAATTTTAGCAATTATATGCACTTTTCAGTGAATGTTGCCCAGCACTTGAGGCTCGTCAAGGGTGCTATACCAACTGTGCGCACTGTCACCATCAAGAGAGGTCTACTGTCGGAAAATGCATACAAGCGTGCATATGATGGCCGAGGGCAAGCAGAGTCAGAACCAAAGAGGTGCAGTTGTGCAATGGACAAGCTAATGGTGAACAGGGTAACTATGCAGCGCCTTACTTCAAGGCATTCTCTGCTCCCTCCATTGTTAATATTTGTGCCCAATAATCCTGCTTTCCTCAAGTTAGAACCACTCATGCAAGGTTCATTCCATGTACTGGCACCCCTCACCCACATCATGTAAGGTTCACTCCGTGTGCTTGCACCCCCCCCATCCTGCATCAATTATGGTCTTCTGCCATCCTTCTTGTTGTGGTGGGTGAGTGTCCTATCTCCCAGTTGTACATACATGTAACTTACATGTGTGTATAACTGTGAGACAGGACACCACCCACCACACCAAGAAGGATGGCAGAAGAACATCATTGATGCCGTCCTCATTGGGGGAGGACATGGCGTGAACCTTGCATGATGTAAATGAGATGCACAGAGGAAGCTGGAGCTTGTGGGTATGGTGGACTACATAGAAACATAGAAACATAGACTTTGACGGCAGATAAGGACCGCTAGGCCCATCTAGTCTGCCCATTTCCCTACCTACAGGATAGGCCGCAGATCCTAGTTAACCAACAGCCTATATCTTCCTGCCCACCACAAGAATTGCCTTATGTCTGTCCCATGCATTCTTGAATTCTCCCACAGTTTTAGACCCCACAACTTCCTCAGGAAGGCTGTTCCATGCATCCACTACCTCTCTGTGAAATAATACTTCCTCACATTGCCCTGAACCGCCCTCCTTCTATCTTTAAATTGTGTCCCTTGTTCTTGCAAGTCTCTTTTTCTGAAAGATGCTACCTCTTGGATTTTGTTGATTCCTTTGAGGTACTTGAAAGTTTCTATCATGTCCCCTCTCCTTCTTTCCTCAAGGGTATACATATTAAGCTCCTTTAGTCTCTCTCTCATACGGCTTCTCTTGCAGACCCTGCACCATTTTAGTTGCCCTCCTCTGGACTGCCTCTATCCTGTCTATGTCCTTGCGGAGATGGGGTCTCCAGAACTGGACACAGTATTTCAGATGGGGTCTCACCAACTGTCTGTACAGAGGGATAACAACTTCCTGTTTTCTGCTGCTGATGCCTCTCCCTATACATCCCAGTATACCCCCGGCCCTCCCTACTGCCTTCTCACATTGCTTGCTAACCTTAAGGTCATCTGATATGATTACCCCCAGGTCCCTTTCCTGTTTTGTTGTTGTTACTACCTCCCACCACTGTGTATTCTTCCCTGGGTTCTTGTTTCCCAGGTGCATTATTTGCACTTTTGCATTGAATCCTAGCTGCCATCGTCTGACCATTTCTCCAACCTTGCCAAGTCCCTTTTCATCCTTTCCACGCCGTTGTGTATCAACCCTGTTGCAGATCTTGTGTCATCTGCAAAAGCATACTTTTCCTTCCAGTCCCTCTGCAATGTCACTGATGAAGACATTAAAAGGACTGGACCCATCTGAACCCTGCGGTACCCCACTAGTAACCGCCTCTTCTTCAGAGTGGACTCCATTTACAATTACCTTCTGTGTCCTGTTGTCCAGCCAATGTTTTACTAGGCTACCACCCTGGGACCCACTCCCAGGCTGGTTAATTTGACTAATAATCTTTGTGTGGGACTGTGTCAAATGCCTTGCTAAATCTAGGTAGGCCATGTCCACAGCCCCTCCCTGGTCTACTACTTTGGTCACCCAGTCAAAGAAATCTATTAGATTCGTCTGACATTACCTTCCGCTGTGAACCCATGCCTTGGATCCTGTGCTCCACTGACCTCTAGGTACTCAACTATTCTTTCCTTCAGAAGTGACTCCATCACTTTCCCTACCACAGAGGTCAGACTGACAGGTCTGTAGTTTCCTGCCTCTGTCTTGGTCCCACTTTTGTGAAGGGAATCACATCCGCCTTCCTCCAGTCCTCGGGTACCACACCATCCTCCCATGATTTATTAAAAGAGTAGCCAGTGGTTTCACTAGTTCCTTCCTTAATTCTTTTAGAATTCTGGGGTGAATTCCATCAGGACCCATTGCTTTGTCCACCTTCAGTTTTAGGAGTTCTTGCAGAACCCTTTCTTCTGTGAAAGGACTGGGATCGACCCCCCTATCAAGAGTGCTTCTGTTAATTGGATTAGGCACTTCCCCCTCCTCTTTTGTGAATACTGAGCTGAAATATTCGTTCAGTATTCCTGCTTTTTCACTGTCCCCCTCTGCCCACCCACCGTTCATTCTATTCAGCCTCACTATACCTCCCTTTGTCTTTCTACGCTCGCTGATGTACCTATAAAGGTTTTATCCCCTTCTTAACTGAGTTGGCTATCTTTTCCTCAGTTTGGGCCTTTGCTATTCTGACTTCCCTCCCTGCTTCTTTCTGCCTTAACTGGTACAGCTCTCTGTCCTGCTCCTTCTGTGTTTCCTTATACTTCCGGAATGCTATCTTTTTCTTCCTGACTTTCACAGCCACCTCTTTTGAGAACCATAGTGGCTTTTTTCTTTCGTTTGATTTGTTTATTTGGTTCACACAAAGGCTTGTTGCCTCTGTGATGGCAGTTTTGATAATTCCCCATTGTTGCTCCACACCTCCTTCTAGCCTGTTTGCTAGTGCTTTTCTGAGGCACTCTCCCATCTTGCCAAAGTCAGCCCTCCTAAAGTCCAGTACCCTCACTTTTGTATGGCTTGACTCTGTAGCTGAGTTTAACGTGAACCACACTGTCTGATGGTCACTTGTCCCCAGATGGCAACCCACTTCTAGATCTGAGATCCTCTCACTGCCCCGTTTGAGAGCACGAGGTCTAAGATTGCTCCCTCACGCAGTGGGTTCCAAAACTAGCTGTCTAATGCCTGCCACCTGTAGGGCATCAAGAATGGCCCTGCTTCTTGGATGTGGCTGCAGCAAATGTGCTCCAGTTAACATCCGCATATTCAGGTCTCCCATCAACAGTATCTCCCTTTCTCTGCCATTCTAAGAATGCCTTCTATCATATCCTTGTCCATTCCCTTCCCCTGACATGGGGGTCTGTACACAACCCCTGTGTGGATTGTGGTGCCCTTTCCAGTCTCCAAGATGACCCACAGTGCCTCCTCTCCTCCCTGTTTACTCTTTTGTTCAGTTGCTTTTATCCCTTCCTTTACATAGAGAGCTACTCCTCCCCCTCTTCTCCCTGCCTGTCTCTCCTGTAAGTTATGTACCCTGGTATGTTAACATCCCAGTCATGGTTCTCTGTGTACCATGTTTCTGTGACTGCTACGATATCCAGGCATCCCTCTTCCATTAAGGCCACCAGTTCAGGAGCTTGTTGCCCAGACTACGGGCATTGGTACTCATTACCTCCATTTCCTGATGGTCTTACCCCTTTGCCCCATCCCTGTCCTTCTTGCCTTTGTCACTTTCTCCATTTACCCTGCCTTCTCCCTATCGACACCTCTATGTTGGTGTTTGCCACACTTACTACCGTGATTATTTTGGGGGCTAGGATTTTCCTGCTCCTTTCCAGTGCCTCCCCCCTTGGCTAGTTTAAAAGCTTGCCAATGAAGCATTTAAACCTATCACCTAGGATCCTGGTTCCCCTCCCGGACAGATGCAGCCCATCGTGCCAGTATAGGCTTGCATCACTCCAGGTGGACCCCCAGTCCCCAATGAAGCCAAATCCCTGAGCTCCACACCAGTTTTTCAACCACTGATTGAATCCCATGGTACGGAACACCCTAGCCTCTCCTATGCCATACATGGGTAGCACCTCCGAGAAGGTTACCGTCAGCTACTTGACTAAGGCCCTCCCAATTCCACAAACTCTTCCTGCACTTCTCTAATCCCTTTCTTAGCCAGGTCATTTGTCCCTAGGTGGACAATGACATCCAGCTCCCTCCCCTGTGCAGCTACTCCAGCAATCCTGAGGATTCGCTCCCTGTCCCTCCAAGCCATGGCGCCAGGCAGGCACCTTACCACTCTCTCCCCTTCCTTGCCCAGTTCTACCTTCCTAACAATGGAGTCCCCCACCAGGAGTTGTTTCCTTCCCCTGCAGGGTCCCCTGCCACCCTCCTGTGGGTCTCCTTTGTGGAGGTTCCCAGCATCCTCCTTGGCCTCCACTGTAGGTGCCTCCACAGAGGAACCACACTTTGCCAGAATGGCATAGGAATTGTGGAGAGGTACAACTGGAGGAATGTGCCTCTGTTCCACCACCCTCACCCTCCCTGAGCCCACTGTGGTCCAACCGCTCCTCTTTCTTGGCAACCTCTGAGGCAACGGCAGTGGCACTGGTGGTCCCTGGATGGAAGAGGAGGTCCCACAAATCCTGGCCAACTCAGCCTGGAGATGAGCAACCTCCTCCCTCAGCCCAGAGAGGTGCCTGCAGATGGGACAACACCGCATCCTCCAGAACATCTCCCGGAAGACTGCTGCTCCACAGCCACTGCACTGCACCACTCCAATCATGTCTTATTTCTGGCCCCTTAACTGTTTGCAATCCTTACTCTTTCCCTCTGTTTTTTTCTCTTTCTCCTTACTTTCTGCCTGTGTGCCCTTTAAGCTCCTGATTGTCCTGTTCTGAGACAAGAATATCTCTATTTCTCAGTAGACCACTTACTTGTTCAGAGGCAGACCTCCAGCAGCTAGAGGGGGCCGGAGAGCTACTCTTGCCCTTCTAGGATGGTGGGTCCTTGGTGGTTCTGTGATCACTCGCTTCCTGCCCCTAAACAGGAAGTTCCTGTTGTCAGTCAAATCCTGTGCCTATAAAAATAGAACTAGCTTTGGGTGGAGGGGAGGAAAAGAGGGCAATATAGTCCCAGTAGAGAAGTTCAGTCACACAGTAGTCCTTTCTCCTGGTATCTTATGTCAAGCTACTGACTACTGCATCTTTTTTCTATTGGCCCAGTCTTGTGCAGTTCCAAAAGTAATCTAAAGTGGATATTCCTCCTTCCCCCTGACCGACCATCACTCCACATTTTTCTGCTGTTCATTTTATACAGTTGAGTGCTGATAAGGACCTACACAATCCAACTTGCGCCTACTACATTCCCTTCAGGTCCACCCCAAAAGACCAAGTAGCTCTCAGCTGCTGCTTACCCAAACTATGGAACTCACTCCCTCCAGACATTCGGCTTACCTCTTCACCCCTGCTCCTAAATGGTCTTCTCTCAGCTCACTTCGCATCCACCTGCTCATGCATCTAATTCATCTCCCCAGCTGGGCCCATTACCCCTCCCATTCCCCCCCCAGACTCACTCTGTGCTACTCTCATTACACATCTTCCACCACTCTTATGATATCTTGCGCTTGCCGCATGCATCTCCCCTCTATGTTAATGCACTGTTATTAATGCTGCACAATTTTCTTGGTTATATAGTACTTCCAATTGTATACTGCCTTACCTTATTATTGTCACCATGTTTGGCAATTTTTGTACTGTTTGTATCTCTGTTGTTGTCACCTGGTTTCTACAATTTTTTACTACTTAATTCTCTATTGCTGTCACCATGTTTTTTATCATTTTTGTGCCACTGTATCCTTGATGTCCTCCTTTTCCTGTGTACTATCCCCAGGACGCATCTGAAATCGAGTGGTACTCTGCTCAGCATGCCTTTCTGGTAAAACTCTTAAATAAATAAATAACATGTCCCACCACCTCTGTCCAGGTATCCCTAAATACTAATAAGTATCCACCTGGCTACCCTCACCACACCATTAGCCCCCACCCTGTAAGCCGTGATGCCTCCCCTGTGCCGGTCCCACACATGCATGGGAGATCAACACAGGAAGCAGCAAATGGTGGGTTGTGCTGCCCGTTTTGGGGGTTGGGGTCACCGGAATTACTCGCTTTGTTTTACCAGGGTTTAGTGGATGGGACATCTTGGTCCTTATCTGTTGTCATATGTATGTATCACACACGGATATCTGATAAGGACCTATATGTCTAACCAACTCTGTCCTTGTACCCCTAGCGACTAACTACCCACCCAGGCAGCCTCAAGCACACCATTATCCCACCAAATGTACTTCATGATGATTCCACTCAGCCTGTCTCATCCAAGTATGGCAGATGAACATATGAATCAGCAGACGGGGTGGTTGTGCAGACTGTTCCATGGTGCTGGCATGGACTATACATATTCTGTGTAACACAGAAAGCAGGAGGGTGGGGGGCTAGAATTAATAGCTTTGTTTTACCAGGGCATACCAGGTGGACCATCTTGATGCTCATCTGCTGTAATATGTGTGTATGTCTCTGTCACAGATTTCTCTTCTGTGCATGCATCCTAAAAGCCCCCCACCAACATGGTGCACAAACTAATAAAACTGAACCTGGACTGCACAGCTTATAATTGTCAGTGTATCCCACTTATTTTGTTTCATTCTTGTCAATTAACTTGTGCAACTGAATGATTGATTTGGCTCTAGTCCTCACACTACTCTGTCTCTGGATTGCAGATGGCATGGTGTCATTATCAGCTCATTTTAACTCCAATCATCTGGCAGTACGAGTGGTGGACCCAATGAATGTGTCAATTTCTGCCATTATCACTCCATTGTTCTAAATCTCGGCAACTATACTTGCTGTAATGATCCTGGACACCAGCTGTCAGTTTTCTGAACTTGTCTTTTTGATGCACTCCCACTCATTGGCCAGACTGTCTCCGTCTCCACTGTGTGCTCTTTATATCACTGAATTGCCACTAACAGGTATACATCTTATGCACAGCAGGTGTTTTTTAGCCTCTCTCATTCAACTCCCATGAAGGGCAGTATCACTGGAAACCAATGAAGATCGTATTATGCAATGCCCAATCTTTGAAAAATCCTCTCAGTCTCACTTTGATGCCACCAAACATGGTCCTCAAGCAAACAAAAATATTGATTGTCAACATGCTTATGACCAAGCAGTACCCTCCTAAACTTGGGAGTTCACATGCAGCCCACTTCTGTGGCACATGGATACTAATAACCTGACCTCAGGGTGATGCACCACTATGCCTTCGTACCACTTTCAATGTTTATGTGTTGTGTTACAATGCAATCTTTCATTTTTGGGGTTACCACTAGTGTTTTGCCACGATGCCCATTATAGTAACAAACTACCAAGTATGCCATCCAGTGCAAGGAGGCAGTACGGCGTAGTGGTTAAGGGCACTGAGCTGCAAACTGGGAGACCTGGGTTTCAATCCCACTGTTGCACCTGGAAACATGCTTTGGATTACTGTGCTATATCTGAACAGTGCCCCCCCTCCCCCCGTGCAGCCTGACCCTTTGCCCTTCTCAGGATGGAACAGTATACATTCCTGTCCCTGTATCATCCGTGGCACTGTGACAAACATACAATTAGCACAGCCAGCTTGTACTGGAGAAGGCAACACTTCAGCATGTACACCTACTGTGCCAGTGAAAATCTCTGTGGGGGCAGTGGGTTTTCATAGTCACTAGCCCGGCTGCCAATAACCCCTGCAGGAGTCGTCTGATGACAGTCATGTAGTGTCTAGTCCCCTGTCTCAGACACCACTGGCCCACTGTGCCACACAAGAAAGCAAGCACAATACAACTCCTGGACAATGCCCCCCTCCAAGCACTGCCATGCAAGCAGTGCAGAGTTACTTTGCAAGCACGCTGTACCTTGTGATAATGCATTAGCAAACAGTATTGCCATTTACAAACCACAATCACCGTTTCCGCCATATCTGTATAAGACATTAATGCTGCTGTGTTGTTCTTCTGGTTGACTTGACCAACCACGCCATCATGCCTGTGATTGCGCAACACCCAGTATAATCTTGTAGGGTGTGTTGAGAGCTGGCTTCATGGCACATAGCATAGTGCAGCTGGTGGGGGGGGGACACAAGGCAAGGCCAATATGTAGTTGGGTACCTCAGGGTTCAGGGCTGGGCCCGGTTTTGCTCAAGGTCTTTATTGTAGACATAGCAGAGAGTTTCAAGAGTAAAATCTGCCTGTTCGCCGATGACACTAAGATTTATGCAAAGGTGGACAGTGAGGAATGGAGGCAGACACTCAGTGAGGATTCAGCAACAATTGAACACTGGTCTAAGGAGTGGCGGCCAAGTGTAAGTCATGCTCCTTGGCACCAAAAATCAAAGGACCAGTGATGGGGGGGGAGGGGGGCGTGCATGTCACAGTTTCAGAGGAGCAAAGGGACCGTGTGGTGATAGTAACAGGGGACATGAAGGTATCAGCACAGTGTAGGAGGGTGTCTGCGAGGCTAAATTGGGTGTCTGGGTGCACTGCCATAGGGATCACCTTCAGAAAGAAGGAGGTCATCCTGCCCTTATATAGATCATTGGTGAGGCCGCACATTGAGTTCTGTGTCTAATTAAGGTGCCCATACCGCAGGAAGGATGTGAGATTACTGCAGGGGGTGCCGCACAGGGCTACAAAAATGATCATGGGACTTGAGGAGTTGCCTTATGAGCATGTACTCACCAGAGGAGAGGGGGGGACATGATAGAGAAATTGATTAACTTGAAAGGCATAAACTAAGTCATAGAGGGAGTATTGTTCCACTTGAAGAGCAGCTGCACACTGTAATTTTTCCAGCTCCTCCCAAACATATATGATAGCTAACCTGCTCCAGTGTTGTGGAGTATTAAAAATTCCATGCGGTTCAGTCTAGTAAAAAAGTTACAGGACCCCTAATGTGTACCCAGGAAAAACAGAGCTGCTTCCTGAACCTGCTGACTCACCCCCAGCCCACTTTTGTGATGTCAGAAAATGAGGGCTGTGTGTGCACTCTATTGACTTTTATGAGTGTGATTTTTCTATAGCTTTTAGTAATATTTAGAGTTGTGATATAAACAAATCAAAGTGACTGCTGGAGTACCCGTCCCTGAAACTCATGCAGTTGCTTTGATTTTTCTAAATCGCACCTCTAAATGTTACTAAAAGCTATAGAAAATCACGCTCATGCAGGTGAATGGAGCACACAAACAGCCCTCATTTTCTGACACCACAAAAGGCGGCTGCAGGTGCCTGCCTAGGAGCATGTCAGCAGGTTCAGTAAGCAGCTCGTTTTTTCCTGGTGTATAAATTAAATTAGGTATGCTGTAACTTTTTAACTGGACTGAACTGCATGGTATTTTTAATATCCCTCAACACTGGAGCAGGTCAGCTACCATATATGTTTGTTAGGGGCTGGAAAATTACAGCGCACACCTGCTGTTTAAAAGGGTGTAGTGTCACTAGGGTGCACACACTGAAGTTGGAAGGGAAAAGGTTCATGAGGGAGATGAGGAGGCACTACTTCACGGAGAGATGGGTTGGGACAGGGTCAGGGTCTGGGGCAGTAGAGACAAAAACACTACAGTGGGGGAAGGACTGGGAATGGTGATGGATGGGGAGGGGGCAGTATTTGGCGGGGTTGCAGCAGTGATTTGAAACTGGGAGAGGCAGCAGAAACAGGCGACATGGTCTATCAAGTTTTCTTGAGTGTGCCACTAGCACCCCGTTTTTGCAGCTGACCCTCCCCTTCACAATTACCCCTCACACAAAGGAATGCCAACTGACCTTGAACCACTGTTGGTGGTATGCTTAGTGAATGTGGAAAATTGGGCCAGGACACTTGGGCAATTCCCTACTCTTTTCGATACATGCCATGGGATCTGAACTACCACCAGAACAGGCAGATGGTACCTAAGACGGCACCTCATAAGTGCCCCCCCCCCCCCCCCCAATGCTGCGCAACAGTGTCAGTACTGGGATATTAACCCAAGTGCATGGTGTGGGGATAGAGCCCACAGCCTTCTGATCGCCCGGCCTCAGAGGTGAGTGTGCAACCTGCTGAGTCACTCACACTGTCACGCTCAACAGGTTACGCATTTTCACTTTGGCTAGTCGAAACAACCATGTATGGATGGCAATGTACAAGGAAACCAATACCTTCCTATTTCTTACCATTATGCATCTGTAAAGTGACAAATATAACTTGCAAAACTAGTGCATATATGACTCGTAAATATGTCCCCCCCTCCTCCCCAGTGCCTGTCATGGTATAGACATCATATCACATGCCAGATGTTAGTCTCTGCCACCACCCAAATCACTTGCCTAAACCATAACATTCATACATTTTGGTTCTGTGTCGCAGAAACAAACCCCACCATTTCCATTCTTTGCTATACGTACATAACAACCTGTTCATGTGTGCCTTCGAGGTGGCGCACAGGGCAGAGGCATTTCTGTCCTAACACTTCTGCCATGTAGGTGACCCTCAGTTTCAGGAATGACTTCATGTTGTCGAGGTCCCTGAGGCGAGGAGGGGAGCAGTGATAAGTTGCCAATAAGTGGCTATCCTCTCCCACGGAGAGTGATTGCCCCCCCACAAGCCCCACCATCACCATTGATAGGACTGGTAGGTGTGGTGGTAGGTTTGCTTAACCATTCTTCTGTGGCATCCCGCAGTGTGCTGCTTGCCCGCTATTCCACACATGTGCAATTGCACCAGGGACACAAGCGTGGTCATGGGAAAACCGTATAAAAAACGATATCCATGCCATACCATGCCCTCTTTGGGTTGGCAACTTTTCATTTTTGCCCGCACAACACCACTCCCAACCTTGTTCAACCAAATTTTGTTGTTGAGGTGAGCAGCTGTGACCATTGTTTAACCCATGACATGCTCTCTGCGGCTGCGTATTCTAAATGAGACTCAGCTTAGTATGACTTTACTGGTTGGCAGAAATCTAAGTAAGGAATGGCCTAACAAAGATGCTGTTAATCTGAGTGGTTGGATTTACATGGTTTCGCACAAATGAGTGTCTTGCTTGACACACATGCCCTCATTCACTGACTTGCCTGTGTGTTTCTGTGCCATGCATTCTCTCATTAATGGATGTCAGCCAGCTTGTGTACGTCCATGGCTGAGCGTGTCAGACCAACCAAATGTAATTTTTCCATTGTGTGACATGACACTACCCATGGGAACAGGGTCGCTCATTGTTGTGAGCACTGTATGTTCAATGGCAGACAATGTTGTCACTGCAAAACAAATGTAAGATATCAATGTTCGTTTTGCAGATGATGTCGGATGTTGTTTCCTCCTCATCCTCACTGGTATCCAGCACACCGCCTTGTGAAGACATATCAAGGGAGGACAACCGCAGCAACCAGATTCCCAATTCTGAAGAGGTATAAGCATTTACACAGTATAATCGTAGAATGCTAATTATTTTTGTCAGTCTGTTAAATGGTCACCATCCTTTGTTGAGATCGATTTGAAACGGCTGGCGACTAATGGCCTATGTCGTAATGGTACATGAACATGCCACTTTTCCAGTGTTCACAGCAGCAAATGTCCCTATAGTATGACAAAGAACATTTCTGTCAATCCACCAAACTACACTCTCAGCACGTGCATGACCAACAAGGGTACGGAGATATGGGTTTGGTGATGTGCGTGCCATGCACAGCATCACGGATGTGCTTTTTATGCCCCCCCCAAAAAAGGCTATGGCACTCGCTTTTAAATTGAAGAAAGGGGTTGGACACTCTGAGTTGCCACAAGTCTAGGATTGGCACTTATGTGCATGCAACACTCAAACAAGTAAACTCATTCAAGAACCTATTCGTATTTACTCCACACCATTGTAGCTCACGCAAGTGCATGGTGCATATTTGTGACTGCAAGACATTTTTCAAAATGAGGGACATATGTAGCACTTATCTGTGGCTTGGGACAAAATATCTAGGAACAATACAGACCTTCATCTTCAGCCTTCCCCAATCAGTCCCAATGGATGGGAGTGTCACTTTAAAACACAAAAAGTACTGAAGCGAGCAGTGCATCGCCGCACCTTTAGAGATAATGGAGCATCCCCTACGCGCGCCATGCTTCCGGGCTGCACATTTTTAAAAGTTAAAATAATGTATGTTGCTGCATGAGAAAAACGCTGCAACATACATTAAAAGCTTAACCGGAGGGTAAGCTTGGCTGGGGCCGGACACTGAAATAAGGACAGCTTTCCTTTAATCTGATTGGCTGAAAGGACCTTTAAGCCATGTCCTTATCAGCCCATATCTATGCTAATTGGCACTTTTCTTCCCTGGGCGATCACACAACAGGGAAATATCAATAACCTATTGGAGCTTCAAAGTGATTTCACAGGAAGGCAGGCACACACTATGCAGGATCTGCAGCCCCCCTTCCCCTGCCTATATAACTGTGCCCATTCCTCCCGCCATTCTGCAAAACAATGTCCTTTACTGGAGCCACCATTTACACTGCACAACATTACCACAAGAAAACTTTTTTTATTATTGTGTTTCCCCTCCTATAAAAATAACAAACTGACCTCAGCAGCTTGCCAAGAGAACTTGATTCGCTGAGCGTCGCGACTTGCACGTGACAGAGCTTTCAAATGAATCTCAGCCTCATATCTAATTCCTCTCTTGTCGCCAGACCTGATCCTGTCCCGCTCCTCCACCAGGTCTTACATAAATTTTACTCATTTATTTATGTGTTTGAACTTTCCCAGTTCAGAGCAAACTGCTGAAACCACAATGGGGAAGCGGTATAATGGGAGCCTAAATACGGCGACTGGCAAGGGACACGCTCACTCCCACTCTTTGGAGAAAATCACTCTGCATTACCTCACTTATTCAGAAACACACATGCAAACACACAAAAAAAAGCCTATTGTGGAGGATCTTGTGTATATGTGTGTGTGAGGGGGAGGAGACAGAGACTATCACAGAACCGCTAAATACAGTGGCTGGCGAGGTCCCGCATTACTCCCATTCCTGTAAGTCAAACTCTTTGGCATTTGCTCCCAAATTAAAACACACACACACAAAAAAAAATTGTGGAAGATTTTGTGTCTGAGTGGGAGTGGGAGTGGGGGGGGGGAACAGATAGACTCCACAGCCTCTTGGTTAATTTTAATCAAAAAACATGTCCACAACAATACAATGAGAATGACTGCTTTTTGTGTTTTTGAATTCATAACATATTTTTGTATTCTTTTTATTTAAAGTTCTTATGTGCATGTCTATTGAACTGGGGGGACTCATTTTATAAGCGCAATAACACACTCCGAAGTATGGGTTATGTCCTGATAAGAGCACGCCCAGGTACATAAGGCATGAGACATAACACACCTGGGCATGCTCTTATCAGGACATAACCCACACCTCATTGTGTGTTATTGCTTGCATATCACAGTCGCTGGTTCCAGCAGCAAGATGTGTCTGTTCAGAAGATGGATCCACGTCATGGAACATGTTCAGGTGGGTGAGAGTGTGTGTGTGTGTGTGGTTAACTGGTTATAATAGCACTACAATAATAATGCAGGGAAAGAGAGTGCAGTCGAGAGAGCTCTCCCACAGACAGCGATAGGGGAGTGTTATGTAGTGCTTTGCAGTAAGCACTCCCCAGGTCGCTGTCCATGGTGCTACAAAATAGCTGAAGGGCAGAGGATTTCACAAGGCTGGCCAAACTGCTCCTGCTGTATGGTGAGTGGGGGAGAACTAAGGCATGGAGCAACTCAGCAGAATGGTATCAGAGACCAGGGTTCTAATCCTGGTCTCCCATTATTTTTTTGTTGCTGGACTTTATTATTTTTTTTTTTTACAAAGGGCCGTGGAAACAGTATTCCACGGCCCCACACATTTGTCTTTCCCTGTGATCCACACCCCCTCGGTGTGAGAACCTTTAGTTCAGGGGGTACAGTGGGCAATGCCCTCCACATCAGGAAGTGTGGGAATACATTAAAACAATGTGTTGGCACTCTGTGGTGCAGTGGCATTCTGTCCTGCTGCTGTGGAGGAAAGCGCTGTCAATACAGCACTGTAGTGGACGGCATGGTTATTGACAGCACTCTTCTGACCCAGTGCCCATGTATGTGTGTGTGGGGTGCTGGATGGTGAGTGGGGGGTAGGGTGGAGTGGGTGGGTGTGGGGTCAGATCAGCGAGGGATCATTTTTTTTTTGTACAGGTAAAAAAAGGACTGTTTTCTGTTTTGCAGGGTTTAATACACTGCTGGATCTGACACTGGGGATTGGCACCCCAGTGTCGGCTAGTACTCTAAAGCAGTATTCAGTTTTCACAGTGCAGGATAGCAACCCTCTGTCGAAAAGCAGCACAAAAGCTGCCAAAAGGGAATCCCAGAAATAAGGCAGAAGATATTTACGAGTGAAAGGGTCAAAAAAGGGCCTGCAGTTGTGAAGACAGATATGATCTGGGTCAGATGGAATGAATCTGAGGGTGCAGGGAACTGGCACTGGACATGGTTGAACTCTTGGCAGGGCTACTCAATAGCTAAATTCAAGTCAAGGCTTGCTCCAAAAGACTAGAGGGTGGCAGGGTTACTCCACTGTATAAGGGTGGCGACAAGGAGCAATCGGGTAACTACAGGCCTGCCAGTCTTACGTCTGTTGTAGGTAATCTTGATGGAGACACTAGTCAATGAGGACCTACAGTAGTAGACTACCTGGAGAGTAATGGGCTCCAGGAGAGTAAAGAGCATTGGTCCATGGCAGGGAGGTCTCATCAGACCAATGTGATAGTATTCTTTGACTGGGTAACTGGGGCAGTACATACGGTATGGGAGAAGTGGTAGACTCACTCTACACTGATTTCAGCGAGGTATTCAACTTGGTGCCACACAGAAAGTTGCAGAAGAAACTAGAGGATCTAGGTGCAGTGAAGGACATAGTTACAGTAGATGGGTGGGTAGTTGGTTAGGTGGAAGACAGCAGGGGTAGTAGTAAACAGAGTCAAATACAGAGACAGAGATGTCACAAGTGGGGTGCCACAGGGTTCAGTCCTGAGTCCAGTCCTTATCAATATGTTCATCAGCAAGCTAGGAGAAGAAATTCAGGGCAAGATGTATCTCTTCACTGATAACACCAAGCTCTGTGGTAGGGCAGACAACAAGGAGGGGGTAAGGGAATAACAGAAGAACCTATAAAGGCTGGAGAGGTGGTTCAGTAGTTGGCAGTGGAAGTTAAATGCCAAAAAGTGCAACGAGATGCACAGTGGGAACAGGAACCCCTAGGATGGAATACTGGATGGGGGAGATTAACCTGGACACTACTACTAAGAAACGGGAACCAAGAATCATCATAAGTGACTGCCTTAAACAATCTAGCCAACGTATCAAGGCCTACAGCAAGGTAACCAGGATGTTGGGGTGTACTGGGTGAGGATCTGAATGCAGGAGAAAACAGGTACTACTATTTCTTTATAAATCACTGGTAATGCCACACCTGGAGTACTGTACCCTGCACTGGAGCCCTCACTTGAGGAGAGAAAGGGACAGGCTGGAGATGGTGCAGACTGCAGTAACAAAAATGATTCATGGCAGATCCTACAAGTATCAGCTCACGGCACTGGCCACGTATTCTCTGCAGGCCAGAAGGAAGAGGGGCAATATGACAGTGACCTTCAAGTTCCTGAAAGGAATGAAGGGAAACTATGAGGAACTGTTCAATAGGAATAACAGATCTAGAACACAGGGATATGAGTGGAAGCTGGTGGGTGGGAAATTCAGGAAGGATGTGAGGAAGTTCTTTTTTAAAAAGATAGTGTAGTTCAGCAGTGGAACAACCTGCCATCTGAGGAGGTGGGTATCAAGACCATTAATGGCTACAAACACAGCTACAACAGAGTTAAGGGCTCAATCGTCATCCGGGGGTAGTAGCAAGGCAGGGAATATAGCATCAGGTAGTATGGCCATAAACCCTAGCCAGCAAGTGAAAGGGAGCTGGCTGTGGGCCAGTGCACAGTGAGGGAAAACAGCAGATCAACAAGGTGCAACTGGGCCGGCCCGGTGGCGCTGAGGGTTGAGGAGCTGGATGCCACACCTTGCGCCATGCTGGTGACTCAGGTTCGGGAACAAACTCAGGCGGCTGGGGGTCGGCATAGGAGGAAAGGGATTGAGCGTCCAGAGGACTGCTCTCTCTTCCTGGGGAGGGTTCCAAGGGAAGTGCCACTCCTGAGCAGCCGCTGATGGTGGTCGGGGGATGGCCAGGAATAGGCAGTGCTACAGAAGCGGGGGCGGAGCTGCAGCAGACGTCGATAAGTATGTGCCTAAGACGTCAGTGCATATCCAAGCTATGCAAGGGAAAACAAGCATGGAAAACCCTGCAGTGGCATCCTGAGAGTCAGGCCCACCTGCATCGGTACCTCCCATGCCTGACCTGTCCCCACAGTAAGTCCCTCTAATTTCAGAAAGGCCACTAAGGGAGGGCGGGCCTTTCCCCGGGGGAGGTGATCCAGGGAGCTGGACATACTGAGGGGGAGGCCAGAGCCGGGGGGGGGGGTCAGACAAAGGAGTAGAGGCAGCGTCGTGAGGGTACTCTGGAAGGATGCCCTGGGGCTGCAGAGCAGAAACAGAATTAAAGAAGAAAACAAGGTGCGACTTGACAAGATCATCCAACAGATTCAGACACTGGAGAGATGGCAAAACAAATAACACATTCCCACACAGTGAAAGCAATGACAAAACAGGAAAACCCATTCCTGAACTGTTCCCACAGACTGACTAAACATAAAAATTGATCTAAACATAGCCCCAGCAGGACATTGGGAGGGGCACACAGCCCTACTTTCTTGCAAAATCATCACATGCCTTTGAAAAAAAAAACCTCAAAAAAAAAAAAAAAAAAATTTGCTGCATCATAAGAATAGCCATAGCTACTAGGAGAGTGGGCCAGCACTGCTAAAAGACGCTGGCAGGGAAAAAGGTAAGGAAAACACCAAGGCAAAATAAAACAATCCACCCCACCTAACTGGCTAAGCCAATTCCCCCCCCCGCCCCAAAAAAAAATAAAAGTGTTTTACTTACCTGAGGCACCAGTCTAGGACTGTAGACCTATTATAAAAGACATCCAGAGAAAGGCGAGTGGTCCCCAATCAGGCACTATAGACACTGACTGTGAGTTCAGCTAGCAGATTAGTCAATTTGAGTCACAGCTAAACAGGCACGATTTCTAAATTTAGGGGTGCTCCCTAAAACCAGGCAGCCCCAACCTGCCTCAGAGTTACACAACTCTTGAAAAATAACAAAGAAGAGTTGAAAAGCAGAAATCTTCCCAAGAGCTGTCTATTCTGTCTACCCCGTGAGTGGTACAATTGAAATGAAGCAACTACTGTATTCGGAACAGTCATGTCCTCAGGGTTCTATGCTGAGGTCACAGTTTTTGAGCTGTACAACACCTCAGCAGGGGAACAAATTATCCACATGTAATTATTCCCCACTGACAGTGTGCAGCGATACTGAATTAAAGTTTTATGTTTTCTGCAACTCAATGCATAATTTGTATTACGTATTCTGCTATTTAACATTGTGAAGTGCCCTGAGCCCTGG
This sequence comes from Neoceratodus forsteri, assembly GCA_016271365.2. NCBI lineage: Eukaryota > Metazoa > Chordata > Ceratodontiformes > Ceratodontidae > Neoceratodus > Neoceratodus forsteri. Next base: position 1,632,118,147 of record CM057453.1, read on the forward strand.
GGATAGGGCACTACATAAATAACAATGCACTGCCTTGTTTTGTCCAAATGCCTTGCCAATTATACACATGCCATAAGGAGAGGGGATTGCTGTATCACCACAGTAACCCTGGACATAAATTGGACCTTGCAAGCCATTTATGAATAGTCTATCCATATAAGACTAGTAGAAGACCAGCCCCAACCCAGATCCAGGAGTTCTTGAACTTGGTCACTTTGCCCACGTTGGGAAACAGAGGTAGGGAAAAGCTGGCAGCCCAGGTTAACATACCAGAAATTATTGCGGTAATTAAAGAAATGCCAGTGTCTAAGGCATCAGGGAGAGATGGGCTTCCGTCGAAATATTACAAAATGCTAATAGACTTATTGTCAGAGAAGCTGGCAATCATATATGCAGAGAGAAACTACTAAGCTGCCACCAACCATGACTGATTCCACTATAACCCTGGTACACAGATACACAGCCTGACTTTGAGTGTGAGTGGAATTACCTGTTCAAGGCACTGGAGAAATCTGGAATGGGAGACAAACTAATATCCTATGGTACAAATAATATTTTCTGACCCTAAGGTGTGTGCATTAACAAATGGTATGACATCATTAGGTTTTGGACTGCAGATGGGCACCAAGCAAGGATGCCTTCTGCCATCCCTCCTGTTTGTCATGGCCTTGGGATCCTTGGCGAGAAAGGAGCACATCAGAAATTCAGGGGATCAAGCTACAGGGTGTAGAATGTAAAGTCCTAATGTATGCAGATGATGTTATTAATGGGAACTAACTTGCATGCTTCTATGCTATCTTGTATGTCATTATTTGTACAAACAACTGCCTCCAAGACTAAGTAATCATTTCAACATAGGAAGCACAGTATCAGTATGGCAGGGAAGAGAAAAATCAATACGATGGGTGGGGGGGGACCTGCCCTTAGTATCTGAACCACTATGGGATAATATCAAGATCTTGATTGCAGGGGAAATAGTACATGGGGGATCTAGCAGAAATTGGGGTTAGGACAGAAAGGAGACATTATAGATTCAGACACAAAAATCCTGATGTCCTTTGAGCAAATCTGTATAAGTGGACCTCAAGAATGGCACAGATCGCCGCAAATGACTGCCAGGCCTATGATGCGTTGGACAAACTAGATACATTCCATAAAATCTGGCAGCCCTTTTTTAACCTACCTAGGTGCAAAGTTAAGGGGTTGAGGAAATTCAACCTGCCCCCTGTTACATCCCAGATAGAATGACTTAAAGGGGGAAACACAACATAAGCATTATACTAGACTGGAGAATGACGCTGAACCCTGGCTACTAAAGAATATAGCATCTTTTACTATTAAGCACAAGAGACGGCATGTGTTGCAAGCTGGTTTTATTTTGGTTATATTTTTTTTTTAATTCAATATATTTTATTGATTTTTTTTCAGTAAAACAGACAGCACAGTACAGGATAAACTGTCTGACAACAATACCACAGACAAGCTGACCTGGTGCTGTGGAGAGCTAAGGCTTTGAGCCCCTTACCTCCTGCTACATTGATGGCCCTTGTTCATTAACGAGCATGGGCTGCAAGGGATCAGCTGGGGTGGGAGAGGACTTAGTGTTTCAGGGACTGCGGGAAGGGGTGACCAGCCATCTCAGTCACTGACTGCCACCAGGTGGAGGCCTGGTGGTAGTGCAGGTTACAAGTGGCTCAGAGGCGGGGCCACGGTTCTGCAGGGTGTGTGCTCCTCCACATGCATGACCTGATGTGTTGCCACAGCACAGAATGGGGGAACAAGGAAAATTGGAGACAGCAGACTTCATGAAGCCCTGCCCACTCTCCCGTGACCCACACCGCCACCTAACTGCTGGCTTCAAAATCTGGATTATTCACTGGGGGGGTTGGGAGATGGCCCTCACCCCTCAACCTCCTGCCCTGGCCACGGGGTGGTGGTGGAGAATTCAGGGGGAAGTTGAGATCTGGTAAATTTGGGGAGGTGGTAGTCGGTCATGGGTAGCTGGGACAAGGGCTGAAAGTCTGCCTGCCAACCCCGGGATAAAAAGCATTATGGATAAAACCAAACAATATCACAGACACCATCCCCCTAGTAAATAACAGTAAATTGATATTGAGATATTACAGATACACAGGTAACCACATCCACTGATACAGACTATACAAGCTCTTGAGTATTCGTAGTTGACAAATTCATGTCTCATTCCTGTCAGGATAGATAACCCTGATACAATTATCCAAGTAATAACAGCAATGCATCGAGTTATTGACATCTCCTCCTGTACACACGGAGGGTGTCGTTCATGCTGGCAATAATTTCTGTCTTTTTTTTCCACAAAGTTGTATCTGTCCTCAGAGCCAGCCTACCTTTAGCCCAAATCCACCCCTGGCCAGAACACACTTCCCCCATCACCACAGACTGTGCCCGATCTACAGCTCTTTCTCTCTCCCCCCCCCCTTGTGTTTTTCCATGCATTCTTGAACCCCACCAGTGTTTTCGCCCCAAAACCTCTGCTGGAAGGCTGTTCCAGGAATCCACCACTCTTTCTGTGAACAAATACTTCTTCACATCTCTCCTGAATATACCCCCTCCAGCTTCATAGAATAATACTCCACTCATGTACCTTCTTTACCCCCGTGAGGTATTTAAAGGTCCCTATCTTCAAGGTGTCAAGGGAGAATGGAGGTTTGGATTTCTCTGATATTAAGGGAAACTACTTAGCTATCCAGTATCATAATTTACATAACTGGGTAAATGGAGGTAGTGCAGCTACTGTAGCTGGCTTGACTTAGAAGGGGGGATGTCCTGGCAGGATCTCAGCCTATCTGGTTGAGGGAAGGGTCAGGGCCTATCGCCAGTTTGGTAGTCCAAACCCTCTAGTCATTTCACTGCTGGAGGCATGGATGACCATCAAAAAATAAGTGAGGCAGATTAAGTAAATACTCTCCTGGTTCCTGTTGTGGGTATCCCTGGCTTTGTCCCAGGTATGGAAGATCCTGGATTTGTATTATGGCAAAATAGAGGGGTCCACTGTTTGGGGGATTTGTTTGCTAGTACAGGAGTGCTCACTTTTGGGGAGATCCAATTAAGATTGGGGATTCCCCACTCTCATTTCTTTAGATTTCTACAAAATAGGAATTACAGTAGAAAATTAGATAGGATGTCTTTGCTGGATTCCCCTCTTACTAAATTGGAGCGAGAAGTTCTCGGTGCTAAGAAAAATGAGAAGGGGCTTATTGGGAGAGCTGCTAAACAAGACATAGCTTTCTTCCCTAATAAATCTATTAAGTCTAAACGCTGATGGGAAAAAGCCTTGGCATGCAAATTTCCGAAGCCAATTGGGAACTGCTGCTGGGATCTCACATGGGCCTTCTCCTCTGCAACAAGTTTTGAGGAAATGCAATATAAATTTATACACTGGTTGTATTACCCCCCCAAGTGTTGTTCATCAGTTTTACCCGGGTGTCTCTCCAAATTGTGGTCACTGTGGGGCAGCTCGAGGAACCTTTTTTCACTATTTTTGGGACTGCCCTCGTTTGGTTCCATATTGGAGGGGTAATGCCCATAAGTTATCAGTGATAGGGTGGCTGTACCATAGAGTGCTCTCCTCTGTCACTCCTATTCGGAGTGGAGGGGATAGAGGAAGAGGAGCAGTGTCTATACCCTAGGTGGACAAGGATTCTGTAAACTGTAGCCTGTCATGGGATTCAGAACACATGGGTGGCCAGCACAGTCCCAATGATACATCAATGGAGAAGGCTGGCAATCCAGGTACTAGCAGTGGACAGACTCACTTATCTTTTGAAGGATAGGGAGAAGTTTCTGACTGATTGGGGTAGATTTCTGGACTCCCTCATGGTTGTAGAATCTATGTTGTTGCAGGAAGGTGGGGGAGGGTAACTAAATACCACTACTACGAACAAGCACAGTACTGTAATGCTGGTGTCATGGATGCCTCGCCTGATTTCTTGGCTATATAGAGTTGAGGGTCTGAAAACTCTCTTTTTCTTTTATTTACATTTTTCGTCTTTTACACCCATTTTTCTCCCATTGTGCCCAGGCCCCAGCACACAGCCGTGCATGCACGTGGAGGTGTACATGCACCCCATGAAGCTGGTGCAGTCTCTTCCACCCCTCCCTTGGTAACCGCTGCGCTCCCCTTGGCTCGAACTGACATCCATCCTCCACCAGGTGGCAGCCAAGGGCTGGGAAAACTCCACATCCCTCCCCAGGAGAGGAGAGCCACTTCGTGGCAGTTCAATCTTGCTCCTCACCCGGCCCCCCTCCAACCCAGGCCCGTTCCCAGGGTTGCCAGTGTGGTGTACAGCGCATCAACCCTCAGCGCCACCGGGCCGGCTTGAAAACTCCTTTGGCCCAGTGCAGGAGCATGGAACAGGGTTAAATTGCATTAAAATGGTCTAAGGAATTATTTTTGTCCTAATTTATATATAAAAAAGTGCTATACTGAGTAGAATGATTTAACTTCTCTTTTTTATTTTATTTGTTATACTAACTAAATGTTAAGCGTTCTATATTTTCCTTTCTCAGAACAAGGAGATATTAATGGATAATGTGGGTTTGATTCAAACTGACTGTAATTGGTTATCTATGACACATAAGGGTAAAAAGAGAATTATTTTCTAGTGCTGTTGTAAATATATTTGGTTAAGTAATTAGAGTAATGGAATGACTTATGGAGTTTTATATAAGCTTATACAACCTACTAATGTTTGGTTAGCAATGTGGTCCCCTGTTCTTTGTTTGTTTTTATCTAGTATTGTCTATACTGTCTTTACCTTTGTGTGTATGTTTGCTATATAATGAAAATCTCAATAAACTTATGATTAAAAAAAAAGGTCTCTATCATATCTCCCCTCTCCCTCCTCTGTTCCGGGGTGTACATAGTGAGGGCCCTTTAGCCTCTCCTCAAAGGGCTTTTGATGCAGATCAAAATGTTTCAGCCACGTGTAAGAACCTGTAACAATCATAGAAACATAGAATTTGATGGCAGATAAGGACCGCTTAGCCAATCCAGTCTGCCCGTTTCTCCCTACCTACACTATTATCGCAGACCATGCCCAATCTATAGCTCTTTCTACCTTCCCCCTTCTTTTCCACTATGATTCTCTTGTGCTTATTCCATACATTTTTGAACCCCACCGCCGTTTTCACCCCACCACCTCCACTGGAAGGTTGTTCCAGGAAGTCACCACTCTTGCCGTGAAGAAGTACTTCCTCACCTCTCTCTTGAATCTACCCCCCCAGCTTCATAGCATGTCCCCTTGTTCTTGAGCATCTTTTCTTCTGAAAAATAATCCCCTCATGTATCTTATTTACCCTTGTGAGGTATTTAAAGGTCTCTATCATATCACCCCTCTCCCTCCTCTTTTCCAGGCTGTACATATTGAGGTCCTTTAGTATCTCCTTGTAGATCTTTTTGTTTTTGCTCCTGCCCTCACAACTTGACTGGCCACACATTCAGGTTACTAAAGGCCCCACCTACTGGTCAAGTCAGCCCCCCTCATGCCATCTGCTGTGGATCCGATTTCATGCCCCCGAACAGCCCGGGTGTATCCCTTCGGCGGGGGGGTGGGCCCTCCCCCTGGAGGACTGGGAGGGGAGACTGGAGTGCCATACTACATCCAGGGCACTGGGCTACAGGCACAGCCTCGAGGGCATTCCACCTTGGCTGTGTGGTAGAGAGGGACCCGGCAACCATCATTTGGTCAGTCGGGCAGCCTTTTCTGTTTTCTCCCTGCCTACCCCTCCACCCTATTGGTGCCACACACCATGGCATCCTGGCTGAATGCACCTGCGACATGTGGTCACCCATGCCACAAGATATGTCCCCACATAGGCTGGCCACTAGCAGCCACTCAAGGGTGGTGCTGGTGCAGACCCTCCCCCCAGGATGCTCAAACTCTCCCTGCCCATCTCCCTTCCCGTCATTCCAGGCTCGAACCCAGGTTGCCAGCATGCCAGGTGAACCTCCTTCGCCCAGCGCCATGGAGCCGGCTCCTTGTAGGTCTTTTGATGCAGACCCTGCACCATTTTAATTGCCCTCCTCTGGACTGCCACCACTCTACCTATGTCCTTCCAGAGATGTGGTCTCCAGAACTGGACACAATACTCTAGTGGGGTCTTACCAGCGATCTATACAGAGGCAATACCACCTCCCTCTTTCTGCTGATGATACCACTCCCTATGCACCCCTGCATCCCACTTGTCCTCCCAACTGCCTTGTCGCACTGCCTGGCCACCTTTAGGTTATCTGATATGATTACCCCAGGTCTCTTTCCTGCTTGGTGGCTGTCAATACCACTCCACCCATTTTGTACTCTGCCCCTGGGTTTTATGTGCCCTAAGTGCATTGTTTTGCACTTTTTGCATTGATATCCAACTGCCAAACCCTTGACCACTCCTCTAGTTTCCTCAGGTCTCTGCTCGTCCTTTCCACCCCATTGCAGATTTTGGTGTTATCCACAAAGAGGCAGACCTTCTCTTCCAGCTCCTCTGCAATGTCACTTATAAAGACATTAAAGAGGACCAGTCCCAGCACTGATCCCTGATGTACCATTGGTCACCTTTCCTTCCTTGGAGTGAACTCCATTTACCACCACCCTCTGTCGCCTATCCCCTACCAATTTCTTAACCAATTTACCACCTTTGGACCCACTCCTAAGCCACCTAGCTTGCTCACTGGTCTCCTATGTGGAACAGTGTTGAACGCCTTACTGAAATCTAGGTAGGCCGTGTCCACCGCTCCACCCTGATCTACTTCCTCCGTCACCCAGTCAAAGAAATCTATCAGATTCATTTGACGTGACTTTCACCCCATGAAACCATGCTGCCTTGGATCTTGTAACCCACTGGATTCAAGATATTCCACAATCCTTTCCTTCAGCAGTGATTCCATTAACTTTCCCACCACTGATATCAGGCTAACGGGCCTATAATTGCCAGCCAGTAAGGCGTTCAACACCATTCCACCCCTGGGGCCATCTACCACCATTTCTATGCCAGTGAAGGACCAAACATGCTCAGCAGGGTGACTATCTTGTTTAATATGTGCTGCTGTTTCATATTCTAAGTCACCCTAAGCAATGGCCCTAACATGGTCACCCACCTGCTCTTTCAATTTTCTTTTTGTCCTAGCAACATAAAAACAAGAACAGGCACACTTAATCAGATTTACTACATCCATAGTAGAAAAATTTATGAATCTCTGGAACTGATAAACCTTCCCAGTAATCAGGTCTGCAAACTCTTTGGCAACATTAATTTAATTTTATTACAATATTTACACCTACCAAAGTGGTGGCAACTAGCTAGTAACGCTAGTAGCCAAGACATAGTACCAGTAGTACTGCTAGCTGAAGGCTACAAACTATGAGTCACTCAATCACCCAAATTTTGGGGGCGCTTGTGCACCATCCTAGGGGGACGTTCTGTCCATCCCTTCAACTTAGGTTCAGTTTGCAAGGTTTTCCAATTCTGTCTAATTACCTCCTGTAGAGCACTGGCCTGCATACTATCAGTAGTCACAAAATTACGCCTCTTAATTCCGGATGGCACAGTAGGCTCTGAGAGCAGTAAGATCTGCCTAGCTGTGTTCCTAACTCTCTGATAGGCACATTCCACATCCGCTCTCTTATACCCCCTCTCCATGGATCTTTGATTTAAGTTCCCAGCACTTCCCTCAAAGGTTTGTAAAGAACTGCAATTTCCACGTACATGCAGGGCTTGGCTTACTGGAATATTCTTTTTTTTTAAATTTCTGTTTTATTGTGAGAGACAACATTAATACATCATTAGGTGTAATGCTGGAAGAGTTACAAATTGAAAACGGGGAAAGAATAATTTGAAAAAAAACAAACATTTTTACACCAGTGCTTAGACAGATTTGTACTGACATTCAAACTGAAAGTTAGTTATAAAAGTCCCTAAAATTATTATTAAGCAGGCAGACGGACCTCAGCCCACGGGAATGAAAGAGCAGGGTTCTGGCAGGAATCAATAACTCCCCCCAAGGAAAGGGGAGAAAAAAAGGGGGGGGGATGTTTCTGGAGAGAGAAAGTCTATAAATGAGATAATCACCAGGGGGGGGCCCTCCTAAGGAACAAATTCAGAGTCCACCCATGAGTAGAACAGTATCCACTGCTGCCATTTCCTAAGGAAATGGTCATATTTATTATGGAGCTTGGCAGTCAAGGATTCGAGTCTGTAAATATCGCAAACTATTTTATGACATTCTAGCAGTGTGGGGGGTTCCTTTACCATCCATCTATGTGTAATAGCTTTCTTAGCAGCTAATAAGAAGAGAGGGAGTAGGGTTTTTGTCCATCTGGGACTATGCAAGGGAAAATGGAAAACAGGACCATCTCTACCATTAATTCTACAGGTTCGTTCAAACATCTCCCCAATTCTACCTGTAAAGTTAATCAGAAAGGCATCAAGACTGGGCAGAACCAGAATATATGTCCCAGGTCTGCCAGACTACATTGACATGCCCTCCAACAGTGGCCAAAAGAGGCCGGCATGTATTTTGCCAGAATGGTGGAAGAACGAAAAAATCTGGAACGAGACTTCCATGCGAACTCTCGCCAGGTGCCGGAGGACATGATTTTGATCGTTTTCAAGGTTGCCATCTCCCACGATGGGAAAGGTATATCTGTTTCTAAGTCCTTGTTCCAGGCTTCCAGAACTGACTTAGAGGAATCCCCCACATTATCTCGTAGTATTCTATACAGGTGGCCTATTAGTTTCCCCCATATGGCACCCGTCAATATATCCCTCAAAAGGGCCCATAGAGGGGGTACTGGTGTGGGACAGCAAGGAGAAAAATCTCTTTGTCTTAAAATACAATTTCTCACCTGGTTATATCGGTATTCGTCTCTATTAGGAAGGGAGTATTTATGTTGGAGTTCGGTGAAGGATAAAATACCTGAGTTATTTATGAGTTGGAAGAAACAGTTAAGGCCTAGCCTACACCAGCTTTTGAAAGTAGAATCGAGCTGGGTTGGGAGGACCCTATAGTCACATAATAGGCTTACTGGAATATTCTTGATGGAGTGGTGGGGATGACAGGAGCTGGCCAGTAGAAGTGAATTGCTATCAGTAGGCTTCCTGAGTAAGTTAGTATCCACCCCCTCATCACTGTTCTTCTTAATCAATATGGAATAACTTACCGGGAAAAAGTTGTAATGAGTTCATCTACAGATAATTTCAAGATGACATTAGATGTTGTGATGGGTGATATGAAATTCTCGATTAGGTAGATGTCTTGGGTCGAGTCTTTATGGCCTGTCTAGGCTATGACTTGTAACCACTATGAAACTAAGAAACTATGAATAACAATATCTAAAAATGACACACACTTCTGACTACTGTACTTGTTACACTGAATTTCAAGTTCTTGTTACTGTTTTCCAAAAACTGCACAAAAAGTACCAACTCCTCCTCCATTCCCCTCCACACTATCAATAAACCTGTGCCAAAGTGCAATTTTGGATAAAAATGGATTTTATGGACTCCTCATATATAACCCTTTCTTCCCACAATCCAAGGTATAGATTAGCAAAATAGGGGGCAAATGTTGCCCCATTGCTGTTCTGCTAATCTGAAAATAATATTCTCCTAGGAAAGTGAAATAATTGTACTCCAAAACAAACCATGGTAAGTCTACCAAAACTTCAGTAGGGGGCATACTCCCAGGCTCTCGTCAATCCAAGAACTGACGAATTGCTTGCAATTATTCCCCATGGGGAATGTTGGTGTAAAGTGACTCCACATCCAGGGTGACCAATAATTTCGAACCCTGGATGTGGAACTTGTTGCCCCGAGTTCTGTATCCCATGTTCATGCTAAACCGAGTGATACCACTAGCATGGTTCAAACAGTTGCACAGGTATATTTCTTACCTCTTCTGGAAATGGGAAGGTCGTCTGACTAACATACTGTAAACTGGCTGCCCCAAATTCTCGGGTGGACTGCACCTCCCAGATTGCTTTATTTTTAGTCAGGCATTCAGCAGCTGTAAATATCTCAAGTGGTTCAGAGAGCCTCTGGGTGAAGAGAACCCGAGTTATACCCTACAATGGCTTAATATTGAACAATACATAAGCTCTACCATTATGATTTCATGTAAGTCTCAAGTATAGTTGCCCCCCCCAGGAAAATACCTAAGAAACACGCCAGTTGAGATTTCTGTGAGGGTACATCTCCAAATGCATAAACTTCTCAAATTAGATCCTCACAAGGATACCTCACAGCCCTTGTTGTATAATCCTGATTTCAAGATTGAGGGCCGAACTATCAGAACCCGTTCTGGGTCAAGAAACAAATCCAACAGGGTGATCGCCTGATGAAGGCCGGGAAGTTTATCACCCATGTCACATTTCAGTGTAGATACAAAATGACCACTGCTTGCAATTTTCTAAGGTGTTTTAAGATTTGATACCTTTTTCTTTAGTTTGCACCTCCCTTACATTCTGGGTGAAATAGGTTATTGGCTTATTTATAGTACTAAATATAAGTATATATACAAATAAATAGTAAACGTAAGTATAGTAGTAAGGTCCAGAGGAGGGCTACAAAGATAATAGCTGGTCAGCAGGGTAAGGCATACGAGGGGGAAGTTGAGGGCACTGAACATGTACTCCCTGAAGGACAGGGGAGAGAGATAGGGGACATGATTGGGACCTTCAAGTACTTGAAAGGGATAAATAAGGTTGATAAGGAGAGTCTCTTTAAGCTGAGTGGCAACCATAACACGAGGGGGCACAGTCTTAAGCTGGAGGGTGGGAGGTTTAGGAAAGAGGTAAGGAAGCATTTCTTCACAGACACTTGGAATGTGCTGCCGGAAGAGGTTGTCTCGTTGAAGACAGTGGGCAGCTTTAAGAGAGGCTGGGATAGGCATAGGGGGAACGTAAAGATCATGGGTGAGGAGGATGGGAGGAGTGGGGAAGGAGGGGAGGGACATTAGCTCAAGCTGTGGACCCTGCAATACGAGCAGACTTGATAGACCAATTGGCCTTCTTCTGCTGCCTTCTTCGTATGTATATATGTATGAGTTGAAAATGCATTTTGTCTAGTGTTATGTACCAGTAGCTGACCCAGCAAGGTGCGAAGCAGCTGATACTTATTTTTTGCTTTTGTTTACCAGATAAGCACACTAGATACCAAGTGCCTATTTTCAGGTGCGACCTGGGAGATTACAAAGGTACATTCAAGAACATCAGGCAAAAACAAGTACAAGGTATAATCAAGAGCAACAGACAAGGCAAGGTCAGTACAATACAAGAATATCAAAGGGATATACATTGCAAGCGGGGAGGACTACAACAGCATGATAAAGGCAGTAGACAACATACTAGGGCAACATCGTCCTAAAGGTAGAACAGTAGATAGAACAGAATCATAAACACGATTAGTGAGCAGTCAAGCCAGAGTGGACCCATCACAAACATTTCAGCTGGTAGCAGAATGCTTCATTCGCGGATAAGGTGCAGGAACCTGCCACCTAGGCAAAGGAGAAAGGTAGCATCTCAGCCAGATTGAGTGGAATGGTCGAGAGGGTTCAATAAGTGCAGTGGCAGGAGGAGGCTGATTTGAGGAAACCCCAGAGGGAGGTTTTAAAGCAGAGATGGGAGGAGGAGGAGCGAGTGCCTGCTGGTAGGGAGTTCCAAACCCTGGGCGTGTATGCAGTGAAGGCCCGGCCACCCAACTGGGTGCGGGTTTTTGGAATCTGGAGGACGTGAGAGTCACTGGATCTTAGAAGGTAGGAGGGGGTAATGGGGTAAGAGGGATGCAGCGAGAGCAAATGGGGTGGCATTTCTGACCATATTGTCAATGAAATTGCCTAACACAAAGGTGCGGTGCTTTTCTGGTGGGAGCCACTCAAGCTGGGAGTAGAGTTCACAGCGATGGGTGAGGCAGGGAGCTGCGAGTGCAAAGCGACAAACACTGTTGTACACCGTGTCCCATTTTGAGAGACTGGTTTTTGTGATGTGGGTGAAGGTGACAAGTCCATAGCAGAGCGTGGGAAGAAGGATCCCCCTGGCTAGTGCGAGTCGGGCAGCCAGGGTGAGGCAGCTTTTAGCTCTGTATGCAAGGCCCAACTTACGGTTTGAGGCCTTGCAAGCGTTGTGAATGTGCTGAATGAAATCCAGTTGAGGGTCAAGTGTCACCCTCAGGTACTTGACAGCATCTGCAACATGAAGGAGGGACCCATCGGCACATGAGATGTTTAGAGGGACAGGAGCGACTTTTGTTTTGGCTGCAGAGCCAAAGAGCATGGTCTGAGTCTTCTGCAGGTTGATTGTGAGCTTGTGGTCCCTTAGCCAGGTTTGAATTTGTTCAAAATCGGTGTTTGGCTTGGCGTTGATGACAGAGATGTCCTAGGAGCTGGTCAGGATGACTAGGTCATCTGCATACAGAGTAGCTCACCCATGAGCCAGGGCCGAGGGCAGTTCATTTATGAATAGGGAAAACAGGAGAGGTCCAAGGACAGAGCCCTGGGGAACCCCACAGGTAACCATAGAGGGCTCAGACAGGGCCTTGTTGAACTTGGTGTACTGCTGTCTACCCAAGAGGTAGTTCTTCATCCAAGCAAGGGCAGGGGAGGAGAAGCCAAGGGACAAGAGAGAGGAGCACAGGAGTGAGTGGTCAACCCGGTCGAAGGCTTTCGAGAGGTCCACAAAGATGTCTCCAGTCAGCTTGCCTTGGTCGGCCGCAGACCTGATCTCAAAGGTGACAATGGCTAGGGTGGTGGAGGTACTGTGCCCTTTTCTGAAGCCATGTTGTGCAGGGGAGGGTAGATCATGGGTCTGCAGGTAGTGGGTGAGCTGTGAGGCAACCACCTTTCAAGAAGCTTGCTGACTGCAGACAGGATTGCTATCGGGCAGTAGTTCTTGAGATCTTTGGGGTCGCCTTGTTTGTGAACAGTGACAACTTTGGCCACTTTCCAGATGTCTGGGATGGTACCCGTCATTAGCGATCTATTGAAGATGTGGGTGATAGGCCGGGCAAGGAAGGAGGCTCCTAGGCTGAGTAGTTTGGGCTCAAGGTAGTCATGCCCAGCCCCAGAGTGAGGGGAGAGCCACGCGAGGAGCCTCTGGGTCTCCCTGACAGAGACGACCATGAGGTAGAAGGGAGGTCGAGAGGTTCCCCCATTTGGGGGGGGGGGGGTCCTGGTCCTTGCGGTCGTGGTACTGATAGGGGAGAGATGGCAAGTCAGTGAACAGGGAGTTAAAGGCATTGGCAATTGTGAGGGGATTGTTGCAGTTAATCCTGCCAATGCGCATATTAGTGGCCCGTGCTCTGGCGGACCCTCCCACCATGTTTTTGATGTTCTGCCAGAAACTCCTTGAGTTTCTGGCTGAGGACAGTAGGGCAGATTGACAGAACTCACTCTTCGCAGAGCGGTTGGCTCTTTTACAGGAGTTCCTCAGGTGTCTGTACTCAAGGAGGTCTGTGCTGGAGAGGGAGGCCTTGTAGCTAGCCCAGCACTTGTCTCTTTGTTTCATGAGGGAGAAGAGGCCGCTGAGAAGCCACTTAGTGACGGTGTCTCTCACCCTCCTTTTAGTGAGGGGAGCATGCTTGTTTTGCAGCGGAGTGAAGACAGAGAGAAAGTTGTCAAGGGCGCCAGCGGGGTCATTTGCTGCGGTGACCTGGGACCAGTCTGTTTGTCACAGGTCTAAGAGGTAGTCTTCAATGTTAAGTTTGGAGTAGTCCCTCATCTAGATCACTTTGTAGGGAATCTTGGGAGAGGAGATGCCCCATGTACAGTAGGTGGGAGAGTGAGCCGAGATTACATGAAGGAGAATACCACAGGAGACAATACTATCTGGTCGGTTACTCAGCACCCAATCAATGAGGGAGCCCTTGTCTCCACATGGAGAAAGCCTTGTGGGTTCAGCAACGAAATGACTGAGTGCAAGACCAGCCAGTAGGGGCTCATATTACTGGTCATTGCGGCCCACCCAGTTAAGGTTGAAGTCTCCTAGGACGAAAAGCTCATTCTAGCCAATCATGGGACTGAGACTGTCGAGGAGGGAGGAGAGCCCTAGCACACCACCCTTAGGTGGATTGTAGGCACAGACCAGGTGGACCTTTTTGGTGTTGCCTAGCAGGAGGAGGGCGTGCAAGAACTCACAGGTATGGGATGGGTGAAGGGTGTGACCTATGGCAGATACATTTAAGTGTACCTTGTAGTATAGGAGCACCCCACCCCATCTCTTGTTCCCTACTCTGTCTTGCCTAACAAGGTTGTAGCCCGGGAGGGCACATGCAGAGTCAGAGATGTGGGGCTTCAGGCAGGTTTCTGAGATCCCCAAAATATCAGAGTTATAATGTGCCACCCAAGCTGTTAGCTCTGCTAGGTTTGGTAGCAAGCTGCGTACGTTCAGATGAGCCAGTTTCATGCCTTTGGCTGATAGTCAGGCAGGGGGGACTTCAGAGAAGGCCTAGGGACCTGAGAACCAGGGTTTTGGGCTGAGTTCACGGCCAGACCGTGAAGCCCAGTGCAGCCGGTCAGAGGCAGCATCCTGTATGGCCATGGGGAAGGGGGGGCCCCCCCAAGTGTGACTTTATTCTGTGGCAGTGCCCTTGCAGAATACGTGGGGAGCTTAGGTAATGCACCCTTGGTCAGTCTTCCCCCGGGCTACTGAACAGGGCCAAGCTGCCCAGAGAGAGTAGGGAAACAGAAATGCTCACACTGGTACAGGACGCCTGGTAGTTAGCCTCATTTAATATATGTTGGCAGAAATGTTATACACACATGCACAGGTGGATTAACTAGCCCTAGTTTTATAATATAAGAGGATGCTGTTACTGGCTCAGGGTTGCAGCATATACATAGATAGTAATTAGTTATTGCAAGCTCTAACAAAAACAAGATGAAGCTTTACATACACATCTAACAGGTATATTCAGTGTACCAGTAAGCCGGATGCTGGGCCACTCAAGGGAGAGAAGCAATAGGCTCCCCCAGGCTAGAGGGAGAGGCTAGAGAGCATTTAAGGGGAGGAGGGAACGGGGCAGGTGGGCAGGACAAATTACTCCCTCAGCCGCCGAGGGAGAGCAGCTCCCAGTGCAGATTCCAGTGCAATAAAAATTAAGTCCACAGTATACACTTTCGTGTGTGAAGTCCGCCAGGGGAGGTCCGCCTGACCATGGCAACCAGCTGGCGCCTCAGATCCCGGGTCTCGATGCGAAAATTGGCAGTCCAGGTGAAGGAGGGGGGATCCACTGCGGAAGAGTCTCCCTCACCTCCCTCGGTCCTTCGCAGTAGGCTGGAATGAGCCACGGGGCTCAGGAAGCTGCCGAAGACACAGCTGGGCAGACGTCACGGCAGACTGAGGAGAGAATCGGGTGCAGGAGCAGACTTTTGAATTTGGTGCCCAATGCTCCTCTGTCTTGGCTCCTCCGGATTCCACTCAGAAAACAAGAAATTACTTCCTCTGCCGCCGTGGGAGAGCAATTCCCAGTGCAGATTCCGGTACAATAAAAATTAAGCCCACAATACACACTTTCGTGTGTGAGGTCCACCACGGAAGGTCCGCCCGACCGCAGCAAACAGCCAGTGCCTCAGACCCCGAGTTCTCGATGTGAAAATTGGCAGTCCATGTGAAGGAGGGGGGACCCATTGCAGAAGGGTCTCCCTCACCTCCCTCGATCCCTCGCAGTAGGCTCGAATGACCTGTGGGGCTCAGGAAGCAGCCCAAGACACAGCTGGGCAGACGTCACGGCAGACTGAAGAGCCAATCGGGTGCAGGAGCAGACTTTTGAATTCGGCACCCAAAGTGCCTCTGTCTCAGCTCCTCCGGATTCCACTCAAAAGTCAAGAAATTATCCCCTCAGCCGCTGCAGGAGAGCAGCTCCCAGTGCAGATTTCCACTGCAATAAAAATTAAGTCCACAGTACACACTTTCATGTGTGAAGTCCGCCAGGGGAGGGCAGCAGGGCTGCCCGACCACGGCAACCAGTCGGAGCCTCAGACTCTGAGTTCCGATGTGAAAACTGGCAGTCCAGGTGAAGGAGGAGGGATCCACTGCAGAAGGGTCTCCCTCACCTCCCTCGGTCCCTCGCAACAGGCTGGAAATGCACCAAAGCCCCTCCCCTCCACCCCAACTCACAGTCCCAAACAACCCACAATAACAATCAGAAACATGGCAGAACAAGAAACATGGAAACTCTTACCAAGCACCCCTAAGGTGCTCACTCCATACACTCCTAGTAGAAGAGGTGTGTCCCACCCTTCCTGTCACATCTTCCAGGTCTTGCCAATCTGGAAGGTGCTCTATTAATGATGTAACCATCCAGACTGTATACCCCCCATGAACTAAAAACATTTCACAGTATTAAACTTGCACATAGTTAAGATACCATTCAAAAGATAAACACATTTTCAAACTGTGATCCCATGATGTATACAGCCAGACTATCTGGGGTATCATTGGCCAGGTAACTCCCATATGCAATGAAAAACAGAAAAAGGCTTGCTTGTGATACTGGTGCATAAGCCCAAATAACTAAATCACATATCAAACCAGAGGCTTGTACTCAAATACAAAGTCAGAGAACATAAGATAAAAATATAAATATTGTATTCTCACCAAGTGGATAGGAAATTACAAAAACACTCCGAGCCAAGCCCATGGCCTAATCCAAAGCAGGGATCCCCCAGCACACAAGGACCATAAAACAAACTGCACGGTATCACGAACAGAACTAGTAGGTCATAAATCCTCTCCCGCCTTTTGCATGAACAAAGACTCAGAGGTAGG
Source organism: Neoceratodus forsteri (assembly GCA_016271365.2). Classification (NCBI taxonomy): domain Eukaryota; kingdom Metazoa; phylum Chordata; order Ceratodontiformes; family Ceratodontidae; genus Neoceratodus; species Neoceratodus forsteri. Next base: position 1,632,134,934 of record CM057453.1, read on the forward strand.
AATATGCAGCAATAGTAAGTCTGTTGGAAAGCAAAACTGTTTTGAATAAGTTCCTTAAACTCGGGTGAACAGCCAGAGCAATGGAGCTCATTTCAGTGTCCACTAACTTCTGCCATTATGGGGGATGCCCCAAGAGAGCTCATCAAAAACAGCAGAGAACCCCAGTGTATTGATAGTTTAGTACCACATGCTTCCCCCTCTCCATTTAAAAAATCATAATAGGGCTATTGTCTAGTTCAAGTCAAGAGTTTGCAGCTTGTAACAATCTAACATGAAAGGCAGGAAGGAGAGGGTAGCACAAGGAAACCATTAGAATAAAAGAAAGTTCCACATGGAACAAAAAGTGGGGTCTGGGCACATCTTGGCGTACCCATTTCATGTTCCCAACCAAAGTAATGGAACAATAATTACAAGATAACCTGCTCACCATCAGGTAACTGGAGGTACTTCAAGATGGCGCAGTATGACTTCCTCAGCATTCTTCTCTCCCTGGCTGCCGAGAGACGAGAAACAGATCAGGGAATATAGCAGATAGGCCCACTGCCACCTCTTGCACAGTGTTAAACTCTTTAGTGCCAGAGTTTGCTGTAATCAGCAGCTTCGCTGGATACAGCATTTTAGACCGGATACCTGCAGTAGTAAGTTTAGATGTAATGCCCTTATATTTTCTCCTTGCAGCATCCAAGACTGAGGAGTCAGATCACTGAAGATACAGAACCTTTTGACTCTCACAACAGTTCTCCTTTTTCTCTCACTTTTTGTTGCACAAGGTTTCTCAAAAAAGTTGAGCATTTTTTAGAATGCTTATCCAGGGTAATTGATTTAGGCCTGGCATAGGATGAAGAGATGTGTTAGCTCACTCGATCACATAATTAGCCTCACATGGGAATGGCCCTGCCACATCAGTGCACAGTTTCTGAACAAATGTAAGCATGTCTAAACCCCTCTCCGTTGTTCCTGTGATTTGTACAATCACCAGACTGTTCCTCCTGTTGTTTTTCTCTTGCTCTTCAGTCTGAAGCTCTAGTTTTTTAACTCTGCATTTGGAAGACACCAGCTCCGGCTCCTCCCTGTCCTGCTGATCTTCAGGGGAGCTAGTTCTGGCCTCCGTGTCACCCACCTGGCGAAGAACGGAGTCGCACACTGGTCTGACAGTTTAAAGTTCCCCCAAGAAGTCAAGGATGGCCTCTTTAATTGAGCTGAGTTTCTTAAAAAATCTCTCCATGGTGTCTCTGTGTGTACCCTGCCAGGAGGGCTCAGAGGCGAGTTCGAGGCATTGTGGCATCTGGGAATGCTCCTGGAGTGGAAGCAGCGTACAGAGATGAGGCATGTCAGACATTTCGATGATGTTATTCTCATCTATGGTGCCATCGACCTGGTAAGGTAAACACTCTGAAAATCAAGTACAGGGATCCCAGTACAGTCCACAGGTGAGAGTGCTTACTCTTCAGTAGTTTCAGAAGTAAAACAGCTATTTTTGTATCTTTAGGTTTGGCGGGGTCCCACAGAGCTTAGAATGGTGCACCTGCACTAGCCAAGCAGAATCATGTGACTGCTATTTTGGTTAGTATTATAACACAGTTACAAAAATAGCAGCAGTTTAAAGTTGCTATATGAACACATGAAGAAGCCAGCAGAAGGAGGTAATTTGGTCTATTTAGTCTGCTCATATTGCAGGGCCCACAGATTGAACTACTGTCCCTGCCCTCCCTCCCCAAATCCTCCCTACCCATGATCTTTACTTTCCCCAATGCCTGTCCCAGCCTGTCTTGAAGCTGCCTGCTGTCTTCAATGAGACCACCTCTTCTGGCAGCGCATTCCAAGTATCCACCACCCTCTCTGTGAAGAAGTGCTTCCTGACCTCCCTCCTAAACCTCCCCTGCCCAGCTTAAGACTGTGCCCACTCATGTTACGGTTGCCATTCAGCAAAATTAGACACTCCTTATCCACCCTATTTATCCCTTTCAAGTACCTGAAGGTCCCAGTCATGTTCCCCTCTCTACCTCTTTTCCTCCAGGGAGTACATGTTCAGTGCCCGCAGCCTATCCTCGTATGCCTCACCCTGCTGACCCACTGTCATCTTTGTAGCCCTCCTCTGGACCTTCTCCAGCAAGTTAATGCTATAAGAGCACATAAAAGTGAGAATGACCCAGGAGCTCAACTGAAAGACTTGCTAGGTCAACTAAATAATTGCCTATCTGATACAGAATAGCTGGAAGATGACCTACAGATATGTATGCAGTTCCCAGTTACACTAAAATGATAAAAATTAGATGCAAGTTGGCTCCGTACTGACCATTGGTGGATGTATTGGTATTGTGTGTACAAAAAAGAGAAAAGCAATAAACTTATAAAAAATAAAAATCAACGATTGGGATAGTAAAAAAAAAACATCAGTTTTCAAAAAGGGAATCAAGATGCAGCCTGTAATAAACCGTCAACACTGTGCTGCTATATTATGCTACAAAGTACATAATATGCATATTGCACATTAAAAATCTCTGAGGGGTTTGTTTGTGGTCCAGCAAAGCTTTAATGTGCGGTCTGAATGTCCTGCTCAGATTCTTCTAGGGTGTAATAAATGTACCACATTATTGCGCAAAATACAAACTAACTAGCTCAGTGTCGCCAACAGGGAGCCAATTGCAGGAACAAATAATGTTTTCTTCTATTAATAAAATACTAAAAGATTCTAAACTTTACAAAATATCATCTGTACATATTAGAGTTTCATAGGCTGATTTATTTACTAATGAAGCTACTACTGCTTCATTCAAGGCAGACTACGTGGTGATCAACAAGCTGATGCAGTCATCTGGCATCTAGCATTGTTCAGTCAAAGTGCTAGGAAAGAGCTCTGTCTTTGCACCAACATGTTATTGAGTATAACAAATAGGGTTGCCACCTATCTGGTTTTTGACCGGTCCTTATCCGGTCATCCGGTTTTGGTTACATGCAGTCCGGTTTTTGGGCCATTTTAAGTGCTCATATACTCAGCCCAGCAGCGGAGACTGAATTTGGGGATTGCCAGAGCCTGTAAGAGGTAAAGTGTCCACTTTCCCATTTGCAGGTTATAGACACCAACCACTAGGGGTCACTGCACTCTAGCTGCTCTTTCAACTCTATACCCCTCCTAGCTACCATTTCAAAGCTGACCCACTAGAGGTCACTGCAGTTCCCTTTGAATCCTTCTACCACCTACTTTCCTCACTCCTTCATCAGCCTATCTCTAAGCACCTGCTAGCATCAAACCTGGTACCCTTCTGTCCAAATTCTACTGACTATCCGCTAAGCCAATGAACCAGGCCAACAACTTCCTCTACTTTCATACTCTTAACCCTCCCTCACTCCCTCCTTTTCTGAATTAAAAATTAAACCTTTCTACACTCTGTCCCTGAGCTGTGATCAAACCCAGTACCCTTACAGTCAGAGTCAGCTGCTCTACCTCTGGACCACATTGCCTACCTATTTTATTCCTACTTTCTAAGCCTTTTAGTCACTTACCCGCCCCCCTCCACCTGCCAAAATATAAGTTTACCACTTCTCTCTTGCTGCCTTGCAGGATTTGAACCCTGCACCCTTACTTCCAAAGTCCACAGTTCCACCACTCAGCTAGCACACCTGCCTATTTTTACTGCAGGATTTCAAAACTCTAAAAACACACTAACTCTCTGACACAACTAAAGTGTTATCTAAGTGCTTCTGCTGACCTTGAACCCAACTCCCTGCTGCTACAGCCACTGGTCAGGCTCTTTCCTGCTACCCTGGTCAAGACTTGAACCTGATACTCTGTGCACCTCAGGCACGTGCACTGCCACTACACCATAGCAGCAACTAGGCTCAGAGGTGACCTCTCACTACTATCTCCCCTCTATCATCCTAGTACCCCCATTCTTTCCTCACTTCAGCTCCCCCACCCTTTCCAACTATGCATATGCATCCCCTGCTCACCAGCCTATTCTTCTTCTTCCTCCTTCCTTTGCCTTCCACCAACCCTAGTGTCCCTATTAACCCTCAGCCTCCACTACTCCAGTGTTCTCTACCACCCTCCTGTCCTCCCTCCTCCTTACCACTGCTCCTCCTCCCTCCTCCTCCACACATCCCATATGCTCCTCTCCACCTCACCCCCTTCCAGACATTACCTTTCCTCCCCAGCTCCCTTGCGCTCTGATCACTCAGGCCTTTCTCTGCCTGTGCTGCCCTACCACCCCTGTGCAACTAAACCCCTTCCTCATTCTTCGCTCCCGGCGTAAACTCTCCATCTGTCTCCCTCTGACCAGAGCACTTCCTTCTACTCCTAACAGGGAACATACATCCCAACCCAGGCCCTGCCCCTCCCACCCACCCACCCAGCCCACTGGTCTTCAAGTAGCCTCCATGAACATATGCAGCCTGCTGAAGAAATCTGACACCCTACAGTGCTGGGCCTTGGCTCATCAACCAGACATCATAGCCCTGGTTGAAACCTGGCAGTCCAAATCCACCCCTGATTCATTTGTCTCCCTCCCAGGCTATACCTTATACCGGGAGGACCGAGTAGGCAAACGAGGGGGAGGCTGTGCAATCTACACCAGGGACACAATACCTGGACACGCACTCCCCACCCCTGCCCTTATAAATGGGGCCCAGGCTCTCACCCTCAAACTCACCCCAGACCCCTCTAGGAGCCCTCTCTATCTCACCACAGCCTACGTTCCCCCAAACAACCAGCACCCGGCCCTGGTATCTTTAGCGGACTACCTGGCCACCCTCCACCATAAGGCAGAACAAATCCTAGTGGGGGACCTTAATGTAAATTGGCTCAGCACCTCATCTGCGATCAGAGACTCATTTGCCGCCCAAGATCTGACGCAACTCGTCACCCAGCCCACGAGACTTAACCCTAAGAGAGGTACCAGCACCCTTCTGGATGTTATTATAACTAACCGACTCCATAAACTCCAAAACATCCAGGTCCTCCCAGACTCCCTAAGTGACCACTCCCCTATCCTATTTCATTGGGTAGTCCCCAATCCCAAACCCAAAGCCCAGACCACCCTCTGCAGGCGCTCCACCCTGGTGGGCTGAAAAAACTTAAAGTACTCCTCACCCAGATAAACTGGTCCCCCATTCAGCATGCAACCAACATTGACACTGCCCTCGCCTTCTTCACTCACACCTTCAACATGGCCTGTGATCTCTTTGCACCCTTCACCAAAATCCGGTCCAAAAAACAGAACGCACCCTGGGTTAGCCCAGCCCTCCTACAATTACTTAGAAACCGGGATAACCTCTGGCACCTTGCCACTGAAACAGGTCGTCTGTCTGATAGGCAAGCCTACAATGCAGCCCGGAATAAGTGCTCATGGGCCATCAGGGAAAGCCAAGGCAGACCATTACCAGGCCTCCTTACTCCTCCTGGGGCTCAGCCCGGACTTTCTGGGATGATATTAAGCAACTTAACGGTAAAGCTTGCTCCCTGCCCCATCCCAGCTCACTAGAAATGGCACTACCTCCACTGAGCCTGCCACCATAGCTAACTGGTTCAACACCACTTTCACTGACCTTAGCTCAGTCCTCCTAATAATTTCTTTGACCCTCCCCAACCAACCTCCCTGTCCTCCCAGCACCCCAGCTTCCACCTCGCCAAGATTTCCACCCGGGAAGCCAGACCCATCCTAATCAAAGCTCTCAATGGCAACAATCCCGGCAGTGACTCACTGGACCCCAGTATCCTCAGGCTGGTGCTAGATGAAGTCCTTGCCCCATTCACCAGCCTAATTAACCAGTCACTCTGCCTGGGACAATTTCCCACAGCTTGGAAAACAGCCATTATCACACCTATTCATAAAGGGGGCGACAGGTCATCGGCCAACAACTACCAGCCAATCTCCATCCTCCCCCCATCTCTAAAGCCCTGGAGAAAGTGGTGGCCATTCAAATCACTGATTATCTGGCTAAGCATAACATCTTATGCCCAGAGCAACATGGCTTCGTGCTGGTCACAGTACCAGCACTGCCCTTATTAATTCTCCAACTTTCTACACTCCTCCTTGGATACCAGCTCCCTAGCTGGTGCAGTGTTCATCGACCTCTCAAAGGCTTTTGACACCGTCTCCCATCCACTTCTGCTGAATGCACTCCACCACACTGGTCTCTCAGCTGGCCCCCTAGCATGGTGCACAAGCTATCTTGACACTCGATCTCAGTGTGTAAAAATTAATAGCACACTCTCCGATACCCGTCCCATTCTCTCTGGGGTCCCCCAAGGCTCCATCCTGGGCCCCCTTCTCTTCTCGCTGTATCTGAACACCCTGCCCAGTGCATGCCCTGGCAAAATTCTACTGTATGCAGACGATGCTGTCCTTTTTGCCACCCACCACAATCTCATCTCCCTACAGGACTCCCTACAGCAGTCTTTCAACAGTGCCGAGGCTTGGTTTAAGGAGCGCAGACTCGTCATCAATCTTAATAAAACCAAAGCTATGCTCTTTTCCCACCCCAAAACAAAGCTAGCAACCACCCACTCTATATCCTTCCAAGTACCAATCAGCCACTGGAACAAGTCTGCTCCTACAAATACCTTGGGGTTACCTTCGACTCAGCCCTCACATTTCACAACCACATCGACACCTAACATCCGCCACTAACACCGGCTAGCATCCTCTTCCCATAGAACCTGCCTTCCCCAAATGCTCTCCAGCTCGCTGTTACATCATCCGTTCTGTCCCTTGTAGACTATGGTCTCACAGTATATGTGCTGCCGACACACTGCACGCAAATAAAATTCACTTAACCCCTATAAAGCCTGCAGATTGATTACTGGTGCCCCAGGCTCACACACACCTGTCAGCTGTATGTCGAGGCTAACCTGCTTACCTTGGATGAACGGCTCCGATACCAAACCTGTCTCCTCACAAAAACCCTACTGGCCTCCTGGGGTAATGGCATCCATCCACCAGAGCCCCCCACTATTGCAACACAGTCTTCCTACAAGACCACTCTAAAGGTCCCCAGATCAAGAACCAGCCATGCCAGAGGTCCTTCTGCTATAGAGCCCCAACCTGGTTTAACTCTCTCCTGCCCCCATCACCAATGCCACCACCATCTCCAAGTTCAAAACCACCCTTCGGAACCACATCATCAGCACTCGTAACTGCTCCTGTCTCTGAACATAGCCTCCACCTCTGCCTCTCTTGACAACGCCCCCGGGCAGCTCTCCACCTAGCCATCCCCACCACCACTTCCCTGTACACCGTGCCTATGTTTAACCTGGCCAGTGCCAGCTGTTTCTGTGTTTACCAACTAGATTGCTCACTTGGTACCAACTTGTGTAACACCTGTTATCAATTACATGTACCCTGTAACCTAATTGTATTTGTCTGACCACAGTGTGACGTGGCGCCTCTGTTGAACGCCTATTGTTTTGCAAATCTATGCTATGTAACCAAAAACACAATGTATGTCTTTATGTGACGAAGTACCTTTGGAAACGAGCCTCTGGCTCAAAGGTTGTAAACTGATTCTTAGAAAAAAAAAAAAAAAAACTTAAAACTGATGTATCAAATCATTCACTGTTTTGGCTGCATTACTTGTCCAGGTTACAAAGAAGTTCTGCTGTCACAGTCATTCAGACCTGCCTTTGTTTGTAAAACCAGACTGTCTGAGAGGTGTGAAGCATGGCCATTAAGATCATTAGCAGTAAATCAACCTATTCTTTTCCACTCTGAATTTTAAGTATGGTCTTTTACTGCTATGACAGGAAACAGTTTTTACACCTTTATGTGCTCTCATGTGTTTCTTTTTGTTTGTTCTATATTATGGTAAATTTTAAACCCATTTTTTGTTAAATTAATAATCTAACTTTTATTGCTTTTATCATTACATTTACTCTAATTTTTTGTATTACCTAAACATTCCATGATATTAGCTACACTTTGACAGGTTATTCAGATAAACAGCATGGAATGGTGTATCTGAAATTGTGGAATGTCTTAGAAATATGAAAAGAAACAGCAGTAGCTGCTGAGGTAAAGGGGGAACACAGTGCAGTATTAAGGGTACCACAAGCACTGATAATTAAGTTATCAAAAATTGGTCAAAGAATCAGAATACATGGCTGACATGGAAAGGAAAATGGGAGAGTGTTTAACAGAGGGCTGAGCAATAAGCTGTGGCTGAGCTTGGCACATCCAGCAGACCTGAGTTTGATTCCCACAACCTCCACTTAAATACTATGTGACCCCGAGCAAGTCACTTAACCTTCCTGTGCTCCTGGGTCACTCCTGTAAAATGGGCTAGTGGCCTATGGGAGGTAACCTGGTTGCCAAAGAATAAAAATAAATAACTGAATAAATAAATCAAATAAATAACAGTATAAAAATAATTTCCTATCACTAGTAATGTCTATCCCAACATTACAAATGGCTTTGGAGGAGGAGTGATATACTCGCCAGTCATAAAAAAGGGGGTGGAGCAAGAGGCGGAGTTTGGGTGTGGTTTTGGATCCAGTTTTTACCTCATCCAAAGGTGGTAACTCTAATAACAAAACAAACATGGTCTAATACTAGTCACATGAAACATCCCAAAAAGAACACCCAGTTTCTGGTGCACACAGGTTGTAAAGAAGAAATATTATGCATTTACCTTCGGTATTCCAGCTGCATCCAGCCACTCTTGATAAACAGCTTCAACAGACATACCCTGACTGTAACAAAAAAAAAATTAAATTGTGTTAAATCAAATGCATTATTCAAACTTACCAAATGCCAATTTTATAAATAAAAGAGTTGCTGACTTTGTTCAAGAGATGAACTTGGCTTAAAAATGTAAAAATTAGATTTTCTCAGGCGTGCTGCAGAGGCAACGCTCTCGGACACCAGGGTTGCCTGTAGCCATCCCGCAGCATAAGCATCTCCTTCAGTGGACTTGGCGCATCACAGCCTGGGAAATAAGATCCCAGACCTGCAGGCAATAATGTCAGAGGCTAAACTGGACATAGTAGCAATTAGTGAGACATGGTTTACCAGTAACCACACTTGGGAGACTTCAGTACCTGGCTATGTATTGTTCAGAAGAGACCGAGGTGCAAAAAGGGGGGGAGGAGGGCCTGTATGTTAATGAAAATATCAAAGCTACAGAAAGTTAGAATACACATAAGGAGCCAGAAGAACTGTGGGTCACCCTGAAACAGGAAATGGGACAGCCATAAGAACTAGGGTTGTCTACAGGCCCCCAGACCAGGGGAGGACATAGACACATTACTGTTAGAAGATATACAAAACATGACAGCTAAAGGGGAGGTTCTGATAATGGGAGACTTCAACATGCCAGATACAGATTGGTCAATACCAGCAGGAACATCTGCCAGAACTAGACACATAGTGGATTCCCTGCAGGGGGAGGGCCTCAAACAACTGGTACAACAACCCACAAGAGACAGGGCTATCCTAGATCTAGTACTGACTAACAAAGAAGGGATCACAGATCTCCAGGCAGAAGGTCACCTGAGGCCAGTGACCATCACATGGTATGGTTCAATTTGGCTACTACATCTAAATCATCCCATTCCAAGGCAAAAATATGGGACTTCAGAGGAGCTGACTTTGATAAGATGGCCAACAGAGTTAAGCTAGCCCTGGCAAAAAGAAACACAGGTGAGGAGGTACAGGCAAAGTGGCAAGCATTAGGATGCAATACTTGAAGCAACATCCCATTGTGTTAGACAGAAAAGGAAGTGCAAAGAAGAAGGAAACCACTTTGGTTCTCAAATACAGTAGCAGAAAAGGTCAGAGCCAAAAGGCTGGCCTTCAGGAAATATAAGGAACACAGCGGATGAAGATAGGGAGGCATACCAAACTGCCCTAAGGGAAGCAGGTAAGGCAGTAAGGCAGGCAAAGTCCCAAACTGAGGAAACACTAGCACTAACAGTAAAAGAAGGTGACAAGACTTTCTATAGATACATTAGTGAAAGGAGAAAGTCCAGAGGGGGTATTGCTAAGCTTAATGGAGAAAGGGAGCAAGTGAGGAGGAGGACCCTGTAAAGGCATCTATCCTAAATAGATACTTTTGCTCAGTATTTACTGAAGAGAAGGTAGGCAGGGCCCACAGCTCAGCATCATGGACACAGGGGAGGAGGTGAGCACTACTCCTTCACAAAAGAAAGGGTCCTACAAGAGCTTGCTAGCTCAGGGTGGATAAGGCAATGGGACCTGATGGCATACATCCCAGGGTACTTAAGGAGCTAAAGGAGGAACTAGCAGAGCCATTAGCAGAATTGTTTAGTGAGTCTCTGAGCACAGGAGAGGTCCCAGAAGACTGGAGAAGGCTCATGTGATCCCACTCCACAAGAGTGGTAGCAGGGAGGAGGCGGGGAACTACAGACCGGTCAGTCTTACCTCAGTAGTGGGCAAGATTATGGAGGCACTCCTTAAGGAAAGGATAGTGCAACACCTGGAATCCATAGGGGCACAGGATCCAAGACAGCATGGGTTTACAAAAGGAAGGTCCTGTCAAACTAATCTCATAGATTTCTTTGACTGGGTAACCAGAGTGGTGGACCAAGGGGGAGCAGTTGATGTCGCCTACCTCGACTTCAGCAAAGCTTTTGACACTGTTCCACATAGAAGATTGATAAATAAGCTAGGTAGGCTCGGGGTGGGTCAGAAGTTGGTCAACTGGGTGGCAAATTGGGTTGACTGGCAGAAAACAGAGAGTGGTGGTAAATGGTATACAGTCAGAAGAGATGCAAGTCACAAGTGGGGTACCTCAGGGATCAGTCCTGGGCCAGTCCTATTCAACATCTTCATTAGTGACCTCACGAGATGGACTAGAGGGTAAGGCTTGTCTGTTTGCATATGACACCAAGATCTGCAACAGAGTAGATGATCCAGATGGGGTGGGCAGAATGAGAAGAATCTGGATAAACTAGCAGAATGGTCAGAACAGTGGCAACTGGATTTAATGCAAAGAAGTGCAAAATCATGCACATAGGGAAGAGAAACCTGAAGCCATTTATAGGCTGGAGGGAGTTGCTAGCAGTCACAAAGGAAGAAAGAGACTTGGGCATCATCATCACTGATGACCTGAAATCATCCAAGCAGACCTCTAAAGCAGTACGTAAGGCTAGTGGGGTGTTGGGGTGTATTAGTAGGGTATCACAAGTCGTGAAGAGGGAGGTAATAATCCCTCTGTACAAGATACATTGGTTAGGCCCTCATCTGAGTACTGTGTACAGTATTGGAGGCCACACCTTCAAAAGGACATTAACTCAAATTGAGGCAGTCCAGAAGGGCAACTAAAATGGTGCAGGGACTGCATCAGAAGACATATGAGGACAGATTAACGGAGCTCAATATGTATCCTTGAGCAAAGGAGGGAGAGGTGATATGATCGAGGCATTCAAACACCTTAAGGGCATAAACAAGGTGAAAGAGTCTAACATGTTTAAATATAAGAAAAATAGCAGGACAAGAGGACACAGCATGAGATTAGAGGGAGGCCGATTAAGGGGAATGTGAGGAAATTCTTTTTCACAGAAAGGGTGGTAGATGCATGGAATGGCTTACCACAAGAAGTGGTGGCTATGAATACAGTGCAGGGCTTCAAACAGGCATGGGATAGGCATAAGGGAGCAATACAAATGACTATGAATAGACAGGTCACTGACAGAGCAAAGGCCAATGGCACATTTATAAGGTAGAAAAAGAAATGGGCAGACTGGATGGGCCTTGCGGTCCTTATCTGCCATCAACTTCTATGTTTCTATGTTTCATCACTGGATGTCATGGGTGAACACACGATGTCCTACCTGTCCCCCGAGGCATAGTGTGATGGGCAGCTTCAATTACAGGGAGATTGTCAACAGCAGGGGAACGTGAACAGAGGGTGGCAACAACAGGAGAAAGCAGAGGGCTGTGGGTTCAGTTCCCACATCTGGCACTTGGGTTAACATCCCAATACTGACACTGTAGTGCAGTATGAGGGGGTGCTGCACTTCTGAGGTGCCGTCTTTCGGATGAGATGTTAAACTGAGGTCCCATCTGCCTGTCCTGGTGGTTGTTCAGGCGGATGTTAAAGATCCCATGGCACTTTTTGAAAAAGCGTAGGGGAATTTCCCCGGTGTCCTGGCCAAAGTTCTCCCACTCACTAAAAATACCACCAACAGCCTAATCTGGTTCAATTTCAGTTGCTTACCATCTGTATCACCCTCCCCCTCCGGTCGCCCCTGAAAAGGGACTTCTAGGTTCAGTGGGCTTACCAGGTCAACAAAATTCAATAAATAAATAAATATGCACAGAGGGTGGCAACAACAGGAGAAAGCAGAGGGTGTCAGCAACAACAGGGAAAAGTGCACAGAGGGCGGCAACAATAGAAAAACGTGCACAGAGGGTGGCAATAACAGGGAAGGTGCACAGAGGGCGGCAACAACAGGGAAAAGTGCACAGAGGGTGGCAACAACAGGGAAAAGTGCACAGAGGGTGGCAACAACAGGGAAAAGTGCAGAGGGTGGCAACAGCAGGGGAAAGTGCACAGAGGGCAACAACAGGACAACGTGCACAGAGGGCGGCAACAACAGGGAAAAGCACGCAGAGGGCGGCAACAACAGGAAAACGTGCACAGAGGGTGGCAACAAAAGGGAAAAGTGCACAGAGGGCGGCAACAACAGAGAAACATGCACAGAGGGTGGCAACAACAGGGGAAAGTGCAGAGGGTGGCAACAACAGGAAAGTGCACAGAGGGGCAACAACAGGACAAAGTGCACAGAGGGCGGCAACAACAGGGAAAAGTGCACAGAGGTGGCAACAACAGAGAAACTGCAAGAGGTGGCAACAACAGAAGTCGCAGAGGGTGGCAACAACAGGAAGTGCACAGAGGGTGGCAACAACAGGAAAAGTGCACAGAGGGTGGCAACAACAGAGAAAAGTGCACTGAGGGTGGCAACAACAGGGGAAAGTGCACAGAGGGTGGCAACAACAAGGAAAAGTGAACTGAGGGTGGCAACAACAGCGAAAAGTGCACAGAGGGTGGCAACAACAGAGAAAAGTGCACTGAGGGCGGCAACAACAGGGGAAAGTGCACTGAGGCCGGCAACTGCAGGGAAAAGTGAACTGAGGTTGGCAACAACAGGGGAAAGTGCACTGAGGGCAGCAACAACAGGGAAAAGTGCACTGAGGGCAGCAACAACAGGCAAAAGTGCACAGAGGGTGACAACAACAGGGACAAGTGCACTGAGGTCAGCAACAACAGGGGAAAGTGCACTGAGGGCGGCAACAACAGGGAAAAGTGCACTGAGGGTGGCAACAACAGGGAAAAGTGTACTGAGGGCGGCAACAACAGGCGACAGTGCACTGAAGGCGGCAACAACAGGGGAAAGTGCACAGAGGGTGGCAATAACAGGACAAAGCACACAGAAGGTGGCAACAACAGGGAAAAGTGCACAGAGGGCAGCAACAACAGGAAAAATGCAGAGGGCGGCAACAACAGAGAAAGTGTAGAGGGCGGCAACAACTGGACAAAGCACACAGAGGGTGGCAACAACAGGGAAAATTGCAGAGAGGGTGGCAACAACAGGACAAATCACACAGAGGGTGGCAACAATAGGGAAAAGTGCACAGAGGGTGTCAACAACAGAAGAAAGTGCACAGAGAGAGAGGCAAAAAGAGGAGAAAGCAAACAGAGGCTGGCAACAACAGTGGACAGCACACAAAGGGTGGCAACAACAGGGAAAAGCATACAGAAGGTGGCAACAACAGGGGAAAGCATACAGAGGACGGCAACAACGGGAAAGCACACAGAGGGCCACTGGTGCCAGAACAGTCAGAAAACTGGTAGGGCCAAGGATGTAAGGGGTAAATTCTCCCCTAGAAATAAATTAACATGATTGCAAAAACTAATAGTGCCACTTATGAAAGCGATAGGGCCATGGCCATAGTTGCCCCCCCCCTCGTTCCGGCACCTATGCAGAGGGCAGCAGCAACAACAGAGGAAAGTGCACAGAAGGCGACAACAACAGGGGAAGCACACATAGGGAGGCAACAACAGGGGAAGAATACAGAGGGCAGCAACAACAGGGGAAGCATACAGAGGGCAACAACAACAGGGGGAAGCACACACATGGCATCAACAACAGGGGAAATCACACAGATGGTGGCAACAACTGGGGAAAGCACACAGAAGGGTGGCAAAAATAGGAGAAAGAACACAAAGGGTGATAAAAACAGGGGAAAGAACACAGAGCATGGCAACGGGAAAGTACACAGAAGCATAGCAGTGTCATGTCACTGCCCCATCACATCACAAAGACCCTGTAGTGCCCTTGCCTCTGTGCTGGATACTGAGAGAGGCAAACATGTAGGTAGCAAATATAAGTGTTTGTATGCATGTTCAACAGCCCAGGATAATGCTTGCAAGTGTAGTTTCATGCAGAAAAGATCCTCACCTACTGCAAGAGTGCTGAGTTGGAAATTAGCACTGGCAGTTAGGTCAGAATCAGAATGTAGTGTGACACATTTGGGTAACACCCTCTCCATTTGTTATGCAGAGTTAAAAGCAAGGACCTTTTTTGTCCTCTCTTATTCTATCTTTTGCCTGTCTGATTGTGCAATGAAATTTTTTTGTGGCACCTGAGAAATGACCACTCTGATGGTCACACAGTTTCCCCGTTATCTCCCTTCCTTCACTTGCTGTTTCTATCCTTTCTTTCTCCTCTTGCTTCTCTATGGTTAAAAATATCTGTGAATCTTTATGTGAAATCTGAATCCCTTGGTTTGCAAATGTACATTCTTGCAAATGTACATTCTTACATTGTTGAAATGATTGCAGAAAGCTATTTGGGTTTCTTAAAAAATAACAATCTGTAATACAGGGGGTTGACCTTGATATATAGTTTCACCTCCACAATCTTGTTTACAGAATTGTCAACAGGGGACCAGCTCTGGGACAGAATGTTCTATTTTGATGCACCTGCTAAAGACTAGATGTGCTCTTCAGGCTAGCCTCAAAAAAGAAACTGACAAACGTCTGGTACATTTTGTAAGAAACAGGAGATGCAACTTACAACAATCAGGATGCAGAGTTTAAATTGTCAGTAGAGACATCTTATAAAAGTGTAACCCCTCACCCCTGCCTTTTTAGCAAAACGACAGGTGGCATGCTGTTGAAGCTGACAGCAGTACCTGGTGGGGACCTGGGTTCGGGGAGGATGAGGTTACTCGGCACAGGGGACCTAGGTTTGGCTACTCTGCACAGGGGCACCCAAGTAAATCCGAACACAGGAAGCAATAACTGTAATGTCCAGAACCAGGAATGGGATTCTTCAGTGTGGCTTTTATTCACATCCTAGCTGAACAAACAAAGCATAGACGGACCCCCATGGGGCTACATTTCCTGGTAATGCACATTAGAGACAACAGAACACTTTATCACCATTTCCAGCCCTCAGGGTCTAAACCCGCCAGGCACACAGCCCGGACTTGCACACAGCTTTGGGTACACAGCCCGACTTGTACACACTTGGGTTTTCCCCATTGGCCCAGCTCCCCCACCGGCCACTTGATCCGCAGTCCATTTGAGGAATGAACCAATTATCCTGTTGTGGCTCCCAAAACCACACTAGAGTCTGCGACTCTTAGAGAGAATTTTCCTTACAATCCCACGTCTGGGTACTTCCCCCATCACTGGCCAAGTGCCTGAGGCAAAGTAGAAATCACAAAAGAAATCCGTAGAGGTGGACCGGGTCACTAAAGATGGGGGCCACCCACCTCCAGTTCCCACAGCCCATACCCGGCCATTTCTCTGGAAACTGAACAATTCCTGTACTGAACTTTTAAATGTAGATTAAGGGTAGACGTCTGTCACATCACCTCTACATATTATTTGAATCCCAACAAACTCTGGAACTTGAAACTACTTTTACTTTGCTCAGCCCATTCTCTAGGCTTCCCAATATTTAGTAGTTCAATCCCACATTGTCACACAAGTCCCAGGGTGAAAACTTAGGCCCTTTTAGCCAGAGCAGACACTCACCCTCACGTTGCAGGTGCCCCACAGGCGACTCACAAATCTTCTTTTCTTCCCAAATAAATACTGGAACAAACAGGCAGCTTTTCCTCCACAAGCAGAACTAGGGGGTTGCCCCAGGAATCTGCAGGGAAACCTTTCCCTGCCCCCCTTCCCCGGAGGGAAGGGGCACTGAGACCTGAAAACAGCGGTCTCCACCACTTCAGTAATCTTCTGTGTCTCTCTTTAAGGTGGAGACACACACCCTACTAAACTAAAAGCAGCCCTCTGTCAGGGCTGAGGCTCCTAGAGTCTTCACTGAGCTGCTTTACCAGCAAGCTCCCAACTTCACACACACTCACTGAAAACCAACTTGAAGACACTCACTTCAAAATTCCCAACGTTCTATCTAACTTCCTTTGCTGCAGATTCCAATGTGGCTCATGCAGCTGCGATAGTTCTATTGGTGATGTCATCCTCAGTCTCAGCTGAGACTGAGAACAGAGTGAGACAGTGTGAAACCCATTTAACTGGAGTTTCACAAGCTGCTTCCTGCCTACCACTAGGTCTTACTGGGATTCTAGTAACCTGGGTAACAAGGGGTTACACTGGCCCTTGACCAGGAAAATGACTGTCCGCCAGTCATTGTTGCCCGACCTTAGGCCATCCCACCTATGTGCTACCTGCGGAGGGGTGATCAGGCCCCTCCTACCATGTGCAAGCACAGGCAGGCAACACTAAGGGCCTAGGGAGGCCTTTAGCTGACATGTCAGCCTCTACACTATCCACTTACTATGGACACCTAGTTGCTCTGGTAGAACCATCCAGAGCATAGCCCTGATAGATCAGCACTGCGGTCCCTACTGCAGGTCAGGGCCACAGCCTGTCTATCCCCCCTAACCCTCTAGGGAAAACCTATCTGCCTTCTAACCTAATACCCCAAAAACCAAAATAACCCGGGGACCTCCCCGACCCTAGGCAACCTGCAACCACACACCATTAAAATACAACTTATTACTGTCTCCTCCCTACCCCCACAACCACAGTCTGTGGAAGGAAAGGGTTAATACAGCAATAACAACCATAACACCACAGTACTTTAAATTTCTACACACTAAAGCACTGATGAGGAACTCCGATGAGCCCCCCCCCCTTGTCCTCTCCTCTGTCTTCCCAGGAACACCTGTAAGAAAAAGACAACACACACTCCTAATCTGCATACACAGTCTACCTAGACCCCTACCATCAAAACACTGAAAAATCCCAAAAAGATTTTTTTTTTTTTTTTTAGAAAGGTAGAAAAACAGTATTTACATTAGAAAACAACGACATTATTTACAATACACATTTTGGGGGATGGAGTGCCCTAAAAGTCCCAACTAGTGACCACAATGCCCGAAGGCTAGTCCAATAGAGAGTCTCTCCTGGGCTGGAGCCCGGTGAAGCACAGTTCTAACAGGCCAAAGTCCCGAAGGGGAGAGTCTTTGAGGACAGTTCACACATTTTGAAGTCTGTTAGTGTAGGGTGTGTACTGCAATGTCATAAAGATAGAAAAGTTCGGACTTACCAGCCACTTGTAGTACGAAATTCGGCACCGGCCTGCACCTCTGACGAAGACTCTCTCTGGCAGCATTTCTTCCGATACAGCTGGGCGGACATCTTCCAGGAACCACAGGAGGGCACATCTGGGAACAGCTGGGCTGATGTCATTTCTGGAGATGGAACCTTAGAACAGGAACAAAAAGAAAACAGCTGGTCCGACGTCATCCGATTACCAGGCAATGAACAGGATACAGCTGGGCTAGTGTCCTCTCTGGATCTGAAGTCATCTGGTGGGCCAGTTGATGGTTTCTAGAAAGGCCAGTACACTGTAGACTGATGAATGTGGGGCACCTGAGTCCTGGATATCCATATTGGCGGATCAATAAAGGCACTTCACAGTCTGGTGTGGCAGTATTGACTACCACTGCTCGGCTCTCCATTTTGTAGGCACGGGCACATTTGCTGAGAGGTCCTTGCACTGAGGCCAATAGTACCGGGGGTCAGGAGCTTGAATTATTACCCCATCTGGGCACACATTAATTCACACAGTGGGAGATTTCATGTCCCTCTCCGTCCACTATTCTCACTCTGTCTATAAACAGTGTCCTGCCTCTCTTCCACTGGGTATACTTTTCATGAAACAGTCTGTTCTTTACATGCTTGTTGGCCCCAGGATGCACACTTTTCATTGCTTCATCCCAGATCCAGGATTTCCTGCAGTTCTCAATCTCCTCCCAGACTTTTCGAGGAAAGGTAGGAAAGGTCATACCATAGATCTCATTTGCCTTCCTAGAACCAGTCTCTCCTCTTACTTGCTTTGTGTCAATCTGAGACCGCTGGCCTGGCTTGGGGTGGCCAGTCCTGGTTCTGCCAGCTTCGCATCCTTAAAGAAATTAGAAACGGATCCCTGACTTCTTCCTCCTGCAAAGCCAGGGCAGTGGCATCACCACTTTCTTCCATGCATTCCTCCGAGGCAAGATCTTGAGGCTGTGTACCCGTTCCTTTTTCACAAGGCCACATAGGTTCCCCCTCATCTTCCTCTTCACTGAGGATCTGAGCCCAGGAGTGAGCAGTCGTTCTCACTCCTGAGACTATCCACTCATCACTAGGCACGGAGGTCGACACCTCCCACTCAAAGGCCTCCCGTATCTCATCTTTGTCTAAGAGACTTGGGCTAGGCCCCCTCCAGGAGTCTATTGATGCTTTATCCGAACTTTCCTTCTGGGATCCAGCATCCGAAACTTCAACTTCTGGTTCTGTCTCTAACTCTGCACCCTCTAGCTTTGTGCCACACTTCCCCGAGGGGCCTTCCTCCACAGGCTCCGCCTGGTGCTGTGTGCTGCCAACTGCAGATTCCTGAACCTTTGTCCATGTGGGAGCCAAACGGATTTGAGGTGCTGTGTACAAGCCATATTTTTCTAAGCATCCAGCACAGTGAGCAATCATGAAGACGTCCCTTCCAGCTGTCAAGCATATTTGACATACATGCACTGGAAAACCAGGAACCGCCACATGAGGAGGTAGTTGCCCTCCATAGCACCACTTTTCAATATTCCTCAGTCTATTTACTGCTGCTGTTACTGCAACCCGGGCATGATCCGGGTAACAAGCTGGTCCTGAGGCCATAACTGCAGAAAAACAAACAAAAGTTCACTGTAACTGAAAGTCCCACTTTATTGAACACACTCTTTAGTTGTAAAATGGCTCCTCTGCTGCTGTGTTTACTTTACTACCCCACCCTGTAATGGCGGCGGCAGCACTCCTGTGCATCAACATTCAGAATCTTGGTCAAGCCACTGCGCACCCGATTTACACAAACTACTGATAACTTTTGCTCAAACTGCACAACTTGCTCTGTTCTTGCTTGAAACACATTTACAGGATTTTCCACGGACTTTTTACATGCTGGAAACATTTTATTTATTTTTTTTCACAGTCCCTTAAATCTTCAGGTTTTTAGCACAGGATTGCCTGTATTACTAGTGCTGCACATTGGCTACAACCCACAGTCTCTCTCTGGCTGCAAACTTTAAACTGAGGCTAAATTCATTACTATGCACACAGTCAATGGCTTAACAGACTTGCACTTGCTGGCAGGACTTTACACAGTCGTTACTTGCAAAGCGACTACACTGCTGCACACACATTTATATGGCATAGGGCTGAAAATCACTGTTTGAGCAGTTTGAAGGTGGTTACTTATTGTTATCAGTAGCAGTTTGCTGCGATGGGGAAAAACGGCCTGCAGCCAGTTCTTGGAGGCCTCAGAACAGAAACGGGCGGGCAGTCCTACCGATCGTCTTTTCAACCACCACTCTTGCAATTTCAACGATCGATTAGCGGGTTGAGCCCGATTTTAAACAAGAAAGTCTATTTTTTGACAAGTTTACAGCAATTTTAACACTCGCGACGCTCCTCCACTGCCAGTACACGCACTCTACTCACACTCCCTCTCGAATGCTGGGGCAGTCTCTGTAGAGCTGGCTGAGGGGCGGGACTGATTGCAGCCTGACCAATCACACGACGCCACGCAAATGAGCCTCTTCTTCCTCGCGAGGGCTCTTCTCCTCATGGCGATCATCGAGCAGGCAAATTTAAACTGCAGAATGCAACTTTTTTTCTTTACCAACTGACTCCACGGCGAGAGCCCATTTCAGCCATTTAACACAGCCATTTCACCTGCAAGTCTCTCATTTCATTCAGAAAGCATTTCCAACGTCCAGGGCACAATTTTCCTGTTGCTACCCCTAGTCTTCCACACTTTTCTTTACAACAGTTCATTTTAAAAGCATTTCAAACGTCCAGGGCACAATTTTCCTGTTGCTACCCCTAGTCTTCCACACTTTTCTTTACCACAGTTTATTTTAACAAGCATTTTCAATGTCCAGGGCACAATTTTCCTGTTGCTACCCCTAGTCTTCCATACTTTTCTTTACCACAGTTCATTTTAAAAGCAGGCAAAAACGCTGTAAACAATTTGATGCAGGACAAGGGCACACTCTTTAGCTTTACTGCTCCTAGGTAAACAGTTGGCATTTTTAAACAGCAGCACAAGATCCACAGCACACAGCAACACACTAGGGAAATTGCTTCAGCTTTTTGGGCTACCCACTGCCAGATAGCCAAAACACTAGCCCCTTGCCCAAGCACCTTCCTCCCTGAATAAAATCCAAAGCGGTGCCTCCATTTTTGTAACCCCTCACCCCTGCCTTTTTAGCAAAATGATAGGTGGCATGCTGTTGAAGCTGACAGCAGTACCTGGTGAGGACCTTGGTTCGGGGAGGATGAGGTTACTCGGCACAGGGGACCTAGGTTTGGCTACTCTGCACAGAGGCACCCAAGTAAATCCGAACACAGGAAGCAATAACTGTAATGTCCAGAACCAGGAATGGGATTCTTCAGTGTGGCTTTTATTCACATCCTAGCTGAACAAACAAAGCATAGACGGACCCCCATGGGGCTGCATTTCCTGGTAATGCAGATTAGAGACAACAGAACACTTTATCACCATTTCCAGCCCTCAGGCTCTAAACCCACCAGGCACACAGCCCGGACTTGCACGCAGCTTTGGGTACACAGCCCAACTTGTACACACTTGGGTTTTCCCCACTGGCCCGGCTCCCCCGCCGGCCACTTGATCCGCAGTCCATTTGAGGAATGAACCAATTATCCTGTTGTGGCTCCCCAAACCACACTAGAGTCTGTGACTCTTAGAGAGAATTTTCCTTACAATCCCGTCTGGGTACTTCCCCCATCACTGGCCAAGTGCCTGAGGCAAAGTAGAAATCCACAGAAGAAATCCGTAGAGGTGGACTGGGTCACTAAAGATGGGGGGCCACCCACCTCCAGTTCCCACAGCCCATACCCGGCCATTTCTCTGGAAACTGAACAATTCCTGCACTGAACTTTTAAATGTAGATTAAGGGTAGACGTCTGTCACATCACCTCTACATATTATTTGCATCCCAACAAACTCTGGAACGTGAAACTACTTTTACTTTGCTCAGCCCATTTCTCTAGGCTTCCCAATATTTAGTAGTTCAATCCCCACATTGTCACACAAGTCCCAGGGTGAAAACATAGGCCCTTTTAGCCAGAGCAGACACTCACCCTCATGTTGCAGGTGCCCCACAGGCTACTCTAAATCTTCTTTTTTCCCAAATAAATACTGGAGCGAACAGGCAGCTTTTCCTCCACAAGCAGAACTAGGGGTTGCCCAGGAATCTGCAGGGAAACCTTTCTGCCCCGGAGGGAGGGGGCACTGAGACCTGAAAACAGTGGTCTCCACCACTTCAGTAATCTTCTGTGTCTCTCTTTAAGGTGGAGACACACACCCTACTAAACTAAAAGTAGCCCTCTGTCAGGGCTGAGGCTCCTAGAGCCTTCACTGAGCTGCTTTACCAGCAAGCTCCCAACTTCACACACACTCACTGAAGACACTGACTTCAAAACTCCCAATGTTCTATCTAACTCCCTTTGCTGCAGATTCCAATGTGGCTCATGCAGCTGCGATAGTTCTATTGGTGATGTCATCCCTCAGTCTCAGCTGAGACTGAGAACAGAGTGAGACAGTGTGAAACCCATTTAACTGGAGTTTCACAAGCTGCCTTCCCTGCCTACCACTAGGTCTTACAGGGATTCTAGTAACCCCGAGTAACAAGGGGGTTACAAAAGGATAGCAATGTTCTGTTTAGGGAGATTGACTGAGATATAAGAGTTATCCTGTACAATTTAAATTTTTTTTATTGTTACTGATAATAATAAAATGCTACTTGTGAATTTTACAACTTCTCCTGGTTTGTCTATGCTTCCTAACCTATGTCCCTATGACACTTAGGACACTACAGCAAGTGTACCTCAGGTCACCAGGCAGGATGACTGGTCCTTTGCAAGGTACCCTGCTGGGGGAAAGGGGCATCAAGGCACTGTAGAGTCAGCACACATCCAGTGGAATCATGACTTCCTTAGTAGGGCAATACTGTAAGAAAGCCGACAGCAGAACAACACAGACCTGTACAAAGAGCTTGGTGGGTGAAGGTGTTTAATTAAACAAAAGCATACAATACAGATATGTTTTAATGTGTTCATCTCCATGCCTTGGTAATACACACAAGAATTTATTCTCTAGCAATAAAATAATGTAATACTTGTCTATATTTCTCCAGTATTTTCTAAGTGGGGATATAGAAGGAACCAAAACTCAACCATGAACCACATACTTCGGTTTCCCCTTTTTCTGGAATGGGATGAGCAGAGCAGGTTTGGACATGACAATTCCAAAATGGCTTGATTTGTAAGAATTTCAAATAGGGGAACCAAGTCATGAATGAGAATATCCAACAGGTGAAAGCAGTTACCAGATGACTGCAAAGAAACCTTGAGCGTATGCAGCATGTGTTCAGAAGAAGGCATGAAGATCCATGAAGGGGCTCGGGAGGAGGGATATGACCCCTCAAGCTCTTTAAACCACATTACAGAAAAAGCAGTGGCTCAAGACCCAGAATCTGTGTCTCAGTGGACCTCACACATCTTCTGAGGGAGGTAGATTTTAGAAAAGAGGATGAAAGTCTATAATGGACTGTACTGTATTGAGTGAGTGTGACATCAAGTGGCAAATAAAATTCAGTGTGGACGAGTGTAAAGTCCTTTACTCAGAAACCAAATATTTCAGGGCCGATGTACTATTTAATTGTTAAGCGATGCCTGGGGTTCAGTGGGCAGTGGACACCATGCACCACACCCTCATCGATAACTTCTTAAACACGAAAGCCTCAGGCATACTCCGGATGCCTGTTCTCTTGCAGCAACTGCTGCCTTTCTGCCTGTCCTTCCCACCCTCCCCATCCTCCTTACCTTGTTGCATGGCCACTGCCTGGGACATCCTTTCTCCACTTCCTCCTGCTGCTGGGTGGCCTTTTAGCGTTCCCTGCCTTGACATGTGGTGGCCACTGCTGCTGCAGCTGCTTCCAACTGGTTTCTGCTGGGTTCACTCCAGCACCGCTTCATCTGTCGATACTTCATCTTGCTTTGGTTCTCCCCCCTGGGGCTAGGTGGCCTGTCCTGGCATGCTTTTCTGATGTTCTGTGTTGTGCTCCCATCTGGCCCAGGTTAGTTTTGTTGGCTCCTCTGATGGCTGCTGCTCTCCTCCCCCCCCCCCCGCCTGGTCTGGGGGTGCTGCCTGGGGCTGGCTTTTCTCTCTGTGTGCTTCATTCCCCCCCCATCATGTCAGGGTAAGTGCTTACTGCCCTCCCTGGCCTATAGTCCTGGGTTCTCCACCATGCTGCCTGCCTCTGTGCCCCTTAGCCATGGCTGTGGTTGTGCTTCACTTTCTGTTTTTGTTTTGGTCTTTCTGCTGCCCTTTGGCCTGGGTATTTACCCTGCCTTATCCATCATGGACTCTGTGCACTGCCAGTTGTCCAGCTCTCTCCAAACATTCCTTGAACTTGAACTCCACTACTCCTTGGCTCTACCAGCCTGCCAAAGTGACTGTCCTCTCCTCTCCTCTGAGTTCACTTTTATGCTTACCATCTACCATTTTTTCTCTACAACCTACTTTCAGGCAAACTCCTCAACAATCAGCAAAGGGCCCATGCCCTTCTTCAACAAGGCCCTCAATGCCCAGAACACTTTTGCCTATCTGGCATCATACTGCAAAATTCAGTATGCTTTCACCCTCTATGGCTTCATGATGCAATGATCAGTATGCTTTTCCCCTGAGTGGCTACATGCTGCACCGCCCAATCCCCTCAAGGGATCGGCTTCCCATATCTAAGAGCCCCATCAGCAGCAGTTTTGGTCTGCCAGGCCTGAAGCAGCTGTTTTCGATCTTCTCCTTATCCTTGCGGCATTCATACCCCCAATATTCATTGGCATGGCTACAGCCTCACACCAGATAGCAAGCCTTCAGCTCCTCTGTGTTGGAAGACCTTCTATTGAAAGGAGAAGCTCACATCTTCCTAGTATGCAGTGGTTCTTGCAGGCCTGGCAGTTGCCTGGATCAGTAATAGTTAGTTCAATGCCTGGAGGGATGGTGACCTGAAGCCTTGGATCCCCAGAGGTTTCCTCCACAGAGGGGGTTCTCCTCTTCTCCACGCTGATGGTCATAAAAGTAGTTAAATTCCTAGCATGCAGTTAGGTCTGTTCCACCAGATGGGTTGGGACCTGTATGGTGGCTCCACTCATTCACTGGTAGCTTTGCTTCATGATCTTCCCTCTTTCCTTACCAGGAGATGATGTTCTGACAGTTCTACTACATGGCTTCAGCTCTATTTTTTGGCTACTTCCCATAGGAACCTTTAGCCAAAGGTCTGTGTTCTGTAGCACCTCTGGGGATGGAATCCTCAAGTGGGTACCTGTAACTCCTGTACCCTGAAAGGGTGGTAGTTCACCAGGAACAGAGAGTGTAAAAGGCCATGTACACCACAAGCTACTCAAGCTTGCAATCCATACACTGCACCGGCACAACACTCCAACAATCATCTGCACTACTGACTCAATATATAGTTGTCAGTTGTGCCAGTCAATTATCAGGCAATGCCTGGGGTTTGGTGAGGCAGCAGGCAACATGTGCCACACTGCACCCCTCCCATCTTTCCTCCAGCTGCTCAACTATCTCCCTCTGGGCTCCTTCCTTAAGGTACCTTTAGCCAAAGGACTGTACAGAGGTGGAACCCTCCTTAGGAGGGTTCCTATACCTCCAATACCCCAAAAGGATTGTATTCCCCAGGATGCGAGAGTGCAAAAGGCCACATTTTTTATTTGATAAAATTTATTTTTATACAGGAAATACATTTGTTGGGACAAAAAGTCCCATTTTCAACAAAGTCCTGTCGTACAAACTAAAAAACAATACAAAATCAAAAAAACATTTACAATACATATACACCACAAGATACTCAGGCTTGAAATCCATATGTTCCACAAGCACAACACTCCAAGCACCAACTGCAGCACTGACTCCATACACAGTTGCCCTATGGGCCAGTGAAATAGTAAAAAACCAGCAGCAACAGACCCTGAAAAGGACCCAGTGACGATCACTGAAGGCAAGCTCTATGCCTTACTCCTATACTCCTTGCTCCTGTAATGCCCACTCCTTCAACTCTTGCTGCAAAACACTTATAGATTAGTCAATCTTTTCAGTCCATCTCCGAAAACTCTGGAGCAGCCTCCCTCTACCAACATGTCTCTGCTCCTCCATTCACTTACTCAAGCCTATTCTTAATGCTTGTTTAACCCCCTAATGCTCTTGCAGCTACCCTCCTCTTGCTCCTGCTACCTCTCAGTCCTCAGATTGCAAGTCACATGCCCTACCCAGCACCTTATGCACAGTTTTTTTCTCAGATATGTACATTTTATATTTTTTTGTATTTTGTTTATTCTGTATTACTCCTAGAGTTTCAAGTTTGCTTTGGGTCCTCCAGGCAATACAAATACAGTATTTTGTTCCACTCTCTCTTTGTACTGAAGCCATCACAGCAGTGCAGTGGCAGTGAGAAAGGCAAATCAAATGCTGGGCTGCATCAAAAAGGATATAACATGTTGTGAGAGTGACAAGATTCTGCCCCTTTATAATACACTGATAAGGCCACACTTTGCATGCTGTGTGCAATTATGGAGGCAACAGTACAGAAGGGATATAGCAGCAGTCAAAAAGATGCATCATAAATAGGCTTGTCATGGTATGAAATTCTGACGGTATGATAACCGTCACATGTAATACTGTGATTATCGGCATACTGCAGTAATGCAGAACAAGTAAATTTTTCACAAAAAAAGAAGCCTCCTTGAACTCTTGCATCAGGGAGAGTTGGCATGGAAGGGTCAGTTGTCCCTGAAAATGCAAAAAAAAAAAAAAAAAATAGTTGAAAGGTCTCAATACCATGAATCACGGTTATCGTGGTATCGGACATTGCCTACTGTATCAATACTGTGACTTCTGATATCGCGATATACCATGAAACCATGATGCCGTGACAACCCTAATCATAAAGCAACTAGAATGAATAAAGGGATAGAAAGGTTAAGCTATGGGGAGTTTCTATAGAAGCTAGGCATGTTTTCCACTGGAAAATAAGGCTAAGAGGAGATATAATTCAGTTATAAAAATCTGAAAGGGGTTGGATAGAAACATCGGTCACAGGATAGTTTGACACCTTTTATTGGACCAACATGTGTTTTGAACACAGATGGCGTAGTACACGAGCTTTCAGGCCCCACACCATCTTTGTTCAACACATATGTTGATCCAGTTATCAAACTATGCAGCAACTCCTGTCTTCCAAGGATCAGTATCTAATTTTACTACATCATCAGTGGAAACTTTTTTTTTCTTCCTACCTTTCTCCCTTGGCAACCCACTTGTTTAACCACTACTGGCACCCTGCTACCTGCCAAACTCACCCCTTTCATTGTTAGCTATCTCCCGGCTCTCCACCAATGAGGTCCAGAGTATCTCATCTGGGCAACCACACCTGCTCTCACCAAGGGGATGAAGGTAACATGTTGCTGCATCAGTGGCTGGGGAGATGGTTGCAGCATGCCAGAGGGCCGACTGGTGTGGGGGTTAAGGGGGGCTAGCCATTATCTGGAATGCCAGGCTGAGCTGCATTTTCCATTTTCTGCCCTCCCGCCTCCCACTGGAGCATGCTCGTAGCCTGCATCCTGTGAGGGGAAGACCAATGGCATGGGGTTACCCATGGCATCACAGGCACCTTCACTACAACATCACTGGGAGGCATCACTAGAATAACTCAGCGCAGACGGCAGCACGGCTTCACCATCACTGAAGGGTTACAAAAGAAACTGATGCAATGCAAGCAGGATAAAATCCACAGAAATTTTATTCAAGTTGGATACCAGCACCCTGGAATGAGTGCCCCTTCCCAAACAAACAGCCGAACATTTTCACGCTAACACCGTACTTTCTCAAGGCCTTGCAGCAATTTATTTTGTAATGCTTCAGTGATGGTAAAGCCGTGCTGCCATCTGCTCTGAGTGATTACACCTTGCATTTGGCTCCCTTTTTTGTTTTAGCCGCCTGTTTTGTTTTGGGTTTATCACTAGAATAATGCACACCTTAATCCTCTCCTGGAAGGAAAGTGTCCTTGTGGATCCTCTTTTGCTCGCCATCTAAGAACACCCCCAACACTTGAGGAGGCAGATTAAATCCTCTAGTCAGTATTCCAATCCTGATGACCCACTTCTCCAGTCAAGCCAATGTTACGTAAGAAATAACTCTGAAGACCTAGTGAATGCAAAACATACTGAGATATGACCCCCTGAGAATTAAGCACTAAAAATGTCATGCCCAGGTATAGTACATGCCAACCAGTATCTTCAGGAAGGTGTGGAACAAAGTCAAGTCCACTGATTACTTGAAACTCGCCTGCATAGTGGGAAACCTCCATTTATACGAACATACGAAATTTGCCAGCAGATAAAGGCCTAGAGGTCTATCAAGTCTGCTCAATGTGCAGCTAGCACCCCTTATCCTGCAGCTGCCCCTCCCTCCCACCCACCCTTCCCTCATTAACCCTCCCCTTGTCCTGTCCCATCCTCGCTTGAAGCAGTCCACTGTTCTACTGCATACCACTTCAGCAGGTAACGCATTCCACCCAGCCACCACCCTCTCCGTAAAAAAGTGTCTCCTCATCTCCCTCCTGAACCTTCCTCGCTCCAGTCTCATATCATGGCCCCTGGTGGCCCTCCCCTCCCTTACTTTGAACAGCCCCTCTGTACCCATCTTGTTTATTCCTTTCATGTATTTAAAGGTTTCAATCATGTCACCCCTGTCTCTCCTCTCCTCCATTGAGTACATGTTCAACTCTTTCAACCTCCTCTCGTATGATATTTATGCTTTACTGAGGGAACAGAGGATGCCAAGCCTCCACCCTAGAACCCTTATCCATTTGTCCTTGAGTTGCAGTTGAACCCAGGGACTCGATCTCAACCAAGCCTGAAGCCCTGGACTTAGAGCTGCATTTTATTTTCTTATAACTCTGACAGTACCTGTTTTCCAAGAGCTAGATGAATGGTCTAATAACAATGACAACCACCACCACCATTTTCTGATCTGTTGGATCACAATGGCCAACACCTAATTTTTGGAAGACGGACTGATAAAGCCACATAGTTGGCTAAATTTCTTTTTTATTTCATTTTTACTAAAAGAGACTGTCACAGCGTGAGGGAATAAACTTCAAACAAGGCAAATTTACGGTTTAAAACACACCTTGGTGTGATATTTATTTTTCAAAAGTTAAAAAAATAATAAATGAAAACAAAAAATTGCAAAGAAAATCACTACTTAACATCAGTAGTTTCTCACACAATACAGTCCTGGATTCTAGAGCTCCAAAGACCCTTCTCATCTGCATTCAACAGCTTGTCTGCAGTAGCACCTCTCTCCTTCACTCTCAAGACTAAACTCTACTAGGCTGAACTGAAATAAACTCTGTGGAAAGGTTTTTATATCTTTTTGGTAGGGTCACCTGACTGAGCCCTTACATGTCTGAACATGTTTCAAAATCAAGGGGGGAAGGTTGTTTCAGGGGAATTCCTGGATCAGCTAAAGGTACAGAGTATATCTCTACAGATATTGACTCCCTATATCTCTGATCCACAGTGACTAAGCACTTTTATATAGTATACCACATTCTCATACATAGAACCTTATACAGTAACAGGTCTATAATGTGAATTTATGAAAATACTTTAAGGATTTCTTATAACTGTACTAATCATGACATTACTATTGTTTAATATGACTTCTGAATCGTTTTTCTTTAAAAAGGCTTTACTAACTGTATTCATTCCTATTTAAAATAGCCTTCATGGTTTTTGTACACAAAATGCACGTATGCACTTTACACAACACCTCTCTGGGTGTTTGGCATCATTTCGGTGACTGGATGGATGGAAATGGAAAAACAATGAAAAGAGAGAACTAGTAGGAAGTTTAGTAGGGACAGTAAGAAAAAATTACTCACCTTAGTAATTGCTTTTCTTCTCATGGAGTCTTGCTATATTATAACAATAGCAGTCAGCCACTGCAGCTGAACTGCCCCGGAGAGGAAGGAGTTAACTCCAGAAGATCTGGAGTTCTACAGCGTGAGGGCGCTGTGCCCAAAGCTCTATCTGGCAGTTTCAAATGAAACTGTCAGATCTTTACGAAGCCAACATCAAAGGACGGAAAAAGTCTGTGTGGAAAACTACACTAGCCTATGGCTACCTACTAGTAGTAATAACAACAATATAAACAACAAAGAAACACCCAGAACCATAATAACAAAGATTGATGGTATTATGGTTCGTTTCCACCCTTGACAAGCACATATGAACCCCCTTCCCCAAGACTCAAGTCCAAGAAGGGCAATAAAAATAACCTAAAAGAACATCTAGATCCCTAACCCAAAGGAAAACAGGGTTAGGGAAACTAAAATGGCATGACACAGTGCTTGCACCAATTTGCCACCTCTACCCAAGTAGGAGTTCTGAGAGGGGCAGGAGGGAGGTGGTTATAATAGCAAGACTCCATGAGAAGAAAAGCAATTACTAAGGTGAGTAATTTTTTCTTCAAACACCATGAAGTCTTGCTATATTATAACAATAACAGATTACACAGCAGTACCTCCATGGAGGAGGTCAGAACCTACTTAGGAAATAGGCTCTGAAGCACAGCTGTGCCAAACCGAGCATCTCTCCTGGACTGGATATCCAGGGAATAATGCTTAAAAGGTGTGAACTGTCTTCCAGGTAGCAGCTTGACAAATCTCCAGAATAGAATGTCTCTAGCAGCCGCTAGAGACCAGCTGTACCCTGGTGGAGTGGGCCCTCAATCCTGAGGGGGTACTCTACCCAGTTTCTGATAACAAATTGGATACAAGAGACAATCCACCTTGCAATTGTTCTCTTAGTGGCAGGTTTCCTTTGCCAACCTCGCCATAGGTAAGAAACAGTTGGAGGGATTCAACCCATGACCTCTGGTGCGCCTAGATAGTAACCTAATGCCCTTTTGACATCCAAGCTGTGCAGTCTCCTCTCACCTGAGGAAGAATGCTCAGTGAAAATACTGGGAGGAGATAGATTGATTCAGGTGGAAATCAGAAACCACCTTAGGCAAAAACTTTCTATTAGTCCTAAGGACTACCTTATCTCTGTGGAAAGAGATAAAATCTTCTTCCACTGACAGGGCCTGTAACTCACTTATGCGTCTGGCAGAGGTGATAGCTACTAGAAAAACGGTTTTCCAAGTTAAATACTTGAGTTCTGCTGAAGACAGAGGCTCAAAAGGAGGTTGCATTAACTGAGCAATGCAAATATTCAGGTCCCAGGCGGGAGCTGGTTCCCGAAAGGGAGGGTTAGTGTGAAGTAACCCTTTAAAAAACTTGGAGAACACAGGGTGAGAAGAAAGGGAGGCAGGCTTCCCGCTGACACAAAAGCAGAGACAGCTGCCAGATGAACCTTCAGGGTAGCTGGTCTAAGGCCTAAGGAATTCAGATGGACCAAATAGTCCAAAAGAATGGGAAGATCAGCAGATTCTGGGGTAATCTGCCTCTCAGAGCACCAGATGGAAAACCTCTTCCACTTAGAATTATAAGTGGCTCTAGTGGAAGGCTTCCTTGAAGCCTTTAAAATATCCATAACACCTTGAGAAAGGTGTAAATCAGCAATTCTAGCTCCTCAAGAGCCAAGCCTTGAGGTGGAGGGACTTGAGGTCCGGATACCACACTCTCCCTGTGCACAGGCCAGTAAGTCGTGAACTCTGGGCAGGCTCAGGGCAGGGTGGACTGCCAGGGACAGGAGCAGAGGTACCAGGGCTGTCTGGCCCAATCTGGGGCAATCAGAATAACTCTGCAAGGTTGAGATCTGATTTTCACTAGTACCCTGAAAAGGAGAGGAAAGGGGAAAGCATACAGGAACTTCCCTTTCCAATCCAATAGAAAGGCATCAGAGGGACTGAGCCAGTACTGGAGGCCTGCAGCAAAAAGAGGAAGTTGGTGGTTGTCTGGGGCACAAAAGATCTATCTGAGGAGTGCCCCAACTGGCAAAGACGGACCCCAGTACTTGTGGATTCAGAGCCCATTCGTGATGGCCCTGAGAAATTCTGCTGAGGCCCGCCAGCACATTGTCCTTCCCTGGGAGATGAACCGCATCAGGGAGGTGTTCAGGAATAAGCCAGAGACCACAACTTCATTGCTTCTGCACAAGGCTGAAGACCGAGTGCCCTTGCTTGTTGATGTACCACATTGTGGTGGTATTGTCTGTCCTGACTTGAACCACTTTGTTCTGGACAGAATCTGAAAAGATCCAAGAGCTAAAAGACAGCTCTGAGTTCCAGAAGATTGATGTGGAGCAGAGATTCCTGAGGAGACCACACTCCTGGAGTGGTAAGGTCGCCTAGGTGAGCCCCACCTAACAGGGAGGCATCCGTGGTGAGGTGAGGAGGGAGAAATGGGAATGAAGGAACCCCTTGTTTCAGATTGCTTTGATCCTGCCACCAGTGTAGGGCCAGGATCAGGGATTGAGTAACTGGGACCAATTTGTAAGGGTCCTTCCTCTGAGACCAATAGGCCCTCAAATGGAACTGAATGTCCCTCATCTGAATCTTGCTCCCTGCACAACAGCTGTGGAAGCAGCCATGTGTCCGAGAGTTGCAGGAAATGCCTTGCTGGTCGAGAGACCGCGGGGTAAAGGAGGATGCCAGGGCGATGAGTCTGTCCACCCTTTCCGAGGGAAGAAAGGCCCTGGCTAACCTTGTGTTCAATTCTCGCCTATGAAAGTTAGGGCCTGAACTGGTTCCAGAACTGACTTTGGTAAGTTTAGCAGAAATCCCAGAAGTGAGAAGCTGCTGGGTGACTTGTAAGTGGATTACCTGGACCTGAGACTGACCCACAATGAGCCAGTCGTCCAGGTAGGGAAACACAGCAACCCCTTGCCTTCTTAAATGAGCCACTACTACAGCGAGACATTTTGTGAATACCCTTGGCGCAGAGGTAAGGCCGAAGGGCATTGCCCTGAACTGGTAGTGGCCTGAGGGCAGTTCGAACCTGAGGTACTTTCGGTGGGAAGGCCTGATCAGAACATGAAAATAGGCATCCTTGAGGTCCAGGGAAGCTAGCCAGTCCCCTGGCCTTAGGGAGGGCAATATCATTGCCAGGGTTAACATTTTGAACTTTGGTTTCAACAGATGCTTGTTCAAGTATCTTAAATCCAGAATGGGCCGCCATTCTCCTGTCTTTTTTGGGGTAAGAAAGTATCTTGAATAAAGCCCCTTGCCCTGATGGCAAGGAGGAACCCTTTCCACTGCTTTGCAGACCAGAAGAGAAGAAACCTCTGCTTCCAAAGCAAGGGCTTCTGAAGGACTTGCAGGTGGGAAATGCCTGGCTCTCATCTTTGGAAAATATTTGAAGCTGAGAACCAGACCCTGGCCTATTACCTCCAGAACCCATCTGTCCGAAGTTAGGGACAGCCAGCTCTGGCTGAAATAGGCCAACCTGCCCCCCACTGGTACAGGAGAATCGGCCCTGGGCACCCCATCAGGGTGCCTGCTTAGCAGCAGCCTTAGGCTGAGGGGAGGGAGACGGTCTACTAGCGCCACGTCTACCCCTGCCTCTGAAGAAACCCCTCTGCGAGACAGCAGAGGAGGCTTGAAATTGGTAAAAAGGCCTGGAAAAGGGTCTGCCCCTACCTCTGGGAGCATGCCTTTGTGGCATGGCATGCTTCTCCTTAGCCTGGGCACTTTTGTAGGTAGTTCTGTATTCATCCATCTTTTTCATATAATTTTCTGTTTGCTCCCAAACAGAGAATTTCCCACTACAGGAAAATCCATAGCCTTTGACTGAGTATCTTGGGATAGATTAGTGCATCTGAGCCATGCCAACCCACGGGAAGCTACAGAAGTGGCCATGACCCTAGAGGAAACATCATTAACATCAACAGCAGTATGAAATTGAACTTTAGAGGCTTCAATGCCATCAGCAGCCACCTGTTCCAACTCACTAGCCAGCTGGCCATGGGCCTGCTTGCATTAACTGCAATACTGTGTCCCACCTAGATTTCTGATATCTAGCCACATAAGCCATATAATTTGCCTGCCTGAGTCCCAAAGAAGCTGCCATATACTGTTTCTTCGCCATGGCATCAATCTTCCTAGAATCCTTATCAGGAGGATGTGAGGCCAGAGGAATATTAGCCTTGTCACAGGCTGCAGCTTGTACCACACCTACATGACTACACTGCTCAATAAGGAAGTCTGTATCCGAGCCTGACAAAGTATACCTTCTGTCCATTTTTTTATCTACAGGAGGGACAGAATGAGGATTTTTTAAAATCTTTGTTGTTTGCTTCCTAAATGACTTATGCAAAGGAATAGACAACCTCCTAGACTCTGGAATATCCATCATCTCCACATAATCAGGCTCCTCTTGCTCATCCACAGCCTCCTCTAAAGGAAGCTGGAGGGTTTCTGCAACCTTTTTGTAAAAAATAAAGAAAGAAGGGGACTCAGACAGAATAGGGGAGATTCTAAAGGTCTGTCTGGAGAAATGCCCGTCGATGGGCACGCCCAGACCCTCCCAGCCACACATATATTGATCAAATTCCTCCTCCCTCCTGTGGTTCATAAAATCCTCAACTTCAAATCCTGAACCACTGGGACTGAACGAACCAACCTTTTACCAACTGTTGGTGGTTCTATAGATCCCTGAGACAGTGACTGGACAATCTGAATGGCTTTAGCTATCTCTGCAGCAGTTGGAGACACAATTCTGGACTCCAAACCTCCTGATTTCTTTTGTCTTTTACTTGGGACTGGTTCCTCTGAGCCAGTCTTCCTTTGCCCGAGGAAGTCTCGCCCTGGTCAGAGGGCACTCCCTCTGGTCCAGTGGGTACTGAACCGGGCTGGCCATCCGGGTCAGCTGACTTCTGGCCTCTCGTTCCTCTGAGCCGCCCAATCTCTTCTCCAGGGTGGCTGCGGTGAAATTTTACACACTGGCAGTCTGACAGGAGGTGGTCAGCCCCAGACAATAGACACAAGTGGTGTGTGGGTCAGCCTTGGCAAAGGCGTCCCCACAGACATCCACAGTGTTGAAACCCAGTGGGCCCGGTTTTCTTTTGGTTTCTCAGACATAATGCCAGCCTAACCAAAAACTTGCCCTTTGATGGCAGTGCAGGCAAGACACCCTTATCGGTTCCTAACCGTGTCACGGTATTTGAAAAACTCGTAATAATTTCGGGTTTTTTAGAACCATAAGAACCGGAACCGACTCTAAAACCCACAGTATAATTTTAAAAGACAGAAAAGTAAGCGATCGGTTCAAAACCGAACCGATAATTAATTTTCCACACAGACTTGAATTTTGTACTTACGGTTACCAGATAGAGCTTTAGAACCAAATCGGTAAAAATAATGACTTTTGCGGTTCAAATGAACCGAAAACTACTTTTAAACCGAGAATGAACCGAGCTGAAGGAGCTGATCTCGAGGCGACTGTTCAGTGAAGCGGAGTAAAGAATCTGACAGTTTCATTTGAAACTGCCAGATAGAGCTTTGGGCACAGCGCCCTTGCGCTGTAGAACTCCAGATCTTCTGGAGTTAACTCCTTCCTCTCCGGGGCAGTTCAGCTGCAGTGGCTGACTGCTATTGTTATAATATAGCAAGACTTCATGGTGTTTGAAAGAGCTATGCTAGGTGGCAAACCTAGGGTAGGTGGGAACAAGAAGAAAAGGAAAGAGAAAAGCATTAACTATTGCACAATAGAAGTTCTAGTAGCTAGGAAATAAGGAGACAGAAAAGTGGTTCATCAGTCACAGCCAAGGATGTAGCCTAACTCCACCACACACCTCCCTCCTTAAGAAAAAACAGTTCTCAAAACTATACTGTTTTTTCAAGAACCCCCTCTTAGTCATAAATATTCTATCAAAACAGTAGAATGGGGGTTGGTTGAAACTTTCTCACCCACTATGAAAGCTTCAACCCAGGGTCCCTTAATTCAGCTATTTTTAGTATTGTCCACCATACCAAGTTACTGCAATATGAGCTGACAATACGTTCACAACATTACCCTGGGGCTATCATACAGTTCAGCACAGTACCCATCTATGCTCTCACATCGTTTCAGCATCCATCACTTGGCATCTTTTTAGAACCCATCACTTGGTATTGTTTAAAACTCCGTGCACCAACTATCATACCTTCATCAGCACATTACAAAAAAGAGGAAGCAATGCACAACAGTTTTATGTTGACTTCGAGCATCCTCCATACCCATCACTTGGCATCATTTCCACTCAGGGGCCCAATCACAGATTCCACCCCATACCTAGATCCTCCATGACCCTAAGTTCCTCGTTTTATATCATATAGTATAGACATTTCTTTTATGTTATACATTTCTTGTAATCATTTCATTTATCCATTTCCCGTTCATATATTTTCTGGTAGACAAGGAACTTTCTCATGCTGAACATCAACCAGCTAGTTCATAACTCCTAAAACCTTTGGGGTTTTCTTTCAACCCTTATTTGTAACATACCAGGGGTTTCCTTTCAACCCTTACACCATTCTGGTACCCTCAACTGACTGTACTCTGCACCAGCCTTAATGTTATATTCATTTTAAACATTACATGTTTCATACATTTCATACCATAGCACATGGGGTTCAAAACATGGGAAAGTCCCTTCAGCCACCACGGTGTCTTCCCTGTTGCTTGTAGTCTTCACCCCAGTATGCATATGTCCTGAAACAGTCTTACCTGGGGCCTTTATCTTGTCGTCCTCCAAGTAGCAGCAGCCTGGAAAAATGGGCAACAATGAGATTTCAAGAGTGACTGGCAACAAAGGTTCCATCAGGGGGTCTTCCTCCTCTAGAACCCATGGATCCTGGTCCTCTGCCTCAAAATCCTCTGGTTGGGAACCCTCTATCAGCACCTGGCAGCGGTGCTCTGCCTCTCTCCGGTGCTGGTCCACCTGCGCGTTCCATCGAACTCCAATCTGGTTAGTAATTCTCCTCTGGTCCTCCTCACCTGGGCTCTGGTATGCATACCAGGAAGCCCCTCCTCCTTCAACAGATCCTTGGCATCCACGAGATCCTGGAGATACACCACCCTGCTCTTTGCCCCCATGTCTGGATACCAGGGCTGGTACCTGGGTACTGGTCTCCCCCTTGTTCCTCTGGACAACCAGTACTATCCCACTTCTGATGCCAAGTTTGTCACAGCGTAAGGGAATAAACTTCAGACAAGGCAAATTTACAGGTTTAAAACACACCTTGGTGTGATATTTATTTTTCAAAAGTTCGAAAAATAATAAATGAAAACAAAAAAATTGCAAAGAAAATCACTACTTAACATCAGTAGTTTCTCACACAATACAGTCCTGGATTCTAGAGATCGTAAGACCCTTCTCTGCATTCAGCAGCTTGTCTGCAGTAGCACCTCTCTCCTTCGCTCTCAAGACTGAACTCTACTAGACTGAACTGAAGTACTCTGTGCAAAGGTTTTATATATTTTTGGTAGGGTCATCTGACTGAGCCCTTACATGTCTGGACATGCTGTTTCAAAACCAAGGGGGGAGGGTTTTTTCAGGGGAATTCCTGGATCAGTTAAAGGTACAGTGTATATCTCTACAGATATTGACTCCCTATATCTCTGATCCACAGTGACTAAGCACTTTTATAAAGTATACCACATTCTCATACATAGACCCTTATACAGTAACAGGTCTATAATGTGAATTTATGAAAATACTTTAAGGATTTCTTATAACTGTACTAATCATGACATTACTATTGTTTCATATGACTTCTGAATCGTTTTTCTTTAAAAAGGCTTTACTAACTGTATTCATTCCTATTTAAAATAGCCTTCATGCTTTTTGTATGCAAAATGCACGTATGCACTTTACACAACACCTCTCTGGGTGTTTGGCATCATTTCGGGGACTGGATGGATGGAAAAACAATGACAAGAGAGAACTAGTAGGAAGTTTAGAAGGGACAGGAAAGAGCTACACTAGGTGGTCAACCTAGGGTAGGTGGGAAAAAGAAGAAAAGGAAAGAGAAAAGTGCTAACTGTTGCGAAATGGAAGTTCTAGTAGCTAGGAAATAAGGAGATAGAAAAGTGGTCCATCAGTCACAGCCAAGGGTGTAGCCTAACTCCACCCACGGGGACATAATAATACATAGCTTACATTTGGTTGTGGATTATAAATTGTAGCAAGTTGCTAAAAATCATGTAATGTAAAATGAATAACAATACATTTTGTTACTTCACACACCAGGCAATTTATATTTCTTAAGTTGTTCCCCTGGATCCCCCCCAACTATTCTGAGGCACGTGGCCAGATCCTAACACCTTTTATTAAAGGTTTTTATGAGGCTTCCCCCCTCAGCATTCCTCTCATGAACGGAGGAGAGATCTGAACCCATGAAGGTCAGATGCACTGTATCTCTCCTCCCCTTCAGGGGACAAATTCAGGATATAATAAGAAGTAATAAAATATCCATCTCTGCCATTTCCTCATGAGAGGGCCTAATTTATTATGTAATTTAGCAGTAAGATATTCCAATCTGTATATATCCAGAACTATTTTACGCCAATCTGGGATTGTAGGTATTAAAGTTGTTATCTACTTGCAAGTTATAGCTTTCTTAGCTGCTAATAAAAAAAAGTGGGAGTAGGGTGTTACTCCATTGTGGTCTATGGGGGAGGGTAAATAGATAAGATGCCAATTTCAGCCATCAATTTGATAGACTCACCCAGACATTCCTTTAACTCTTCTTGTAAAGTGCATGAAAATGGCGAGAATTTGGGACAAAACCAGAAGACATGGCCCAAATCTGCTGAGGTGCAGCTGGAACCTCTCCAGCAGTGCTCATAAGAAGTAGGGAGGTATTTTGCAAGTATCGCTGGAGAGCGAAAATATCTGAAGCGGGATTTTCACGCAAATTCTCTCCATATATTAGAGGCAGAGATTTTAGTTGCTTTTAAGGTTGAATCTTTTCATAACTGGTATGGGATCTCCAATTCCAGATCCTCATTCCAGGCCTCCAATATTGACTGGGAAGTATCCCCTAGGTAATTACATATTATTGTATATATATGGCCTATTAGATTCCCCCAAGGAAGTCCTCCCAGTGTGTCCCTGAGCAAGACCCATAGGGTGGGTAGAGGGGAGGGGCAAGAAGGAGCGAAGTCCTTCTGCCTTAGAATGTAATTTCTCACCTGGGCATATCGGAATGCATCTCAGTCATGGAGAGCATATCTGTTTTGTAGATCAATAAAAGGTATGATACCCGAGTTAGTGATAAATTGGTAGTAACAGCTGAGTCCTAATCTCTGCCAGGAGGCAAAGGAGGTATCCAACTTGATAGGGTGGAAGTCTTTATCCTCCAATATTAGAGTGAAGAAAAAAAAAAAGTATTTGTTTTAAGGCCTTCTTTAGTTTAAAATTATTCCAGACTTTCCAAATTTGGTTGGTGAATTTACTAAAGTTCCAGAGCGGGGGAACCCGTCCTGCAGAAGCAAAGGTCATTTTCTCAATGTCATAAAGATCATTAATTAAGAATTCTATGTCCTTCCAGGCAGGTTGCGTGGTTGGAGAGAGCCATAAGAAAAAGAGTTTTAAGAAGGCAGCCATTGCACACAATCTCAATTTGGGGAGGTTGACCTCTCCCTGATCCTGGGGGAGAGATAGTAGAGTGAACTTGAATTCTCGGTCTCTGGCCATCCCAAATGAAGAAGGAGATTATTTTATTCCAGGATTTGAAATAAAAGTTTGACGGGAAAGTTGGGACGTTTTGAAATAAATACAGTAATTGAGGAAGTATATCCATACGTATGATTGCTATACGTTGAAAGAAAGGGAGTTTCAAACGTCCCCATTTAGTTAGATCCTCCTGGATCTGGAGGGATATTGGTTCATAATTAAGTAATTTCAAATTTTCCAGATTCAGGGGATGTGAATTCCAAGATATTTAATTTTGGTACACTGTCATCTTAAAGGGAAAGATGCTCTCAAGGTTTGAGATGGTTGGTGGAATAGCATTAAAACCTCCGTCTTAGTAACGTTTAATTTAAAGTTTGCTAACCTTTCAAATTTCTGGAGTACCTCCCATGTTGCAGGTATTGAAATGTTCTGAGTTAAGAGAGTTAAAAGAACATCATCAGCAAAAAGAGAGACTTTGCAAATATTCTGCCCTAAGGGAACACCTTCTATTCCAGGGTCTAATCTCAAAGCCACAGCAAGGGGCTCCATATAAAGGGCAAATAGATAGGTGGAAAGAGGGCAGCCTTGACGAGTTCCCTGTTGTAGTAATATGGGGGAGGTCATGGCTCCATTAATACAAATATAAACTTTGGATTGAGAGTATAGATATTTAAGCCATAATCGAAGAGAATCAGGAAAAGAGAAGGCTTGAAGGGTGTCCCAGAGGAAACTTCATGAGACCCTATTGAAGGCCTTCTCAGCATCAAGGCTAAGAACAGCCAATGGAATCTGTCTGGAGTGGATGTGTTCTAAAAGTAGCATGGTTCGTCTAATATTGTCAGTAGTGCTGCGTTGTTTAATAAAGCCAGATTGATCCAGGTGGAAAAGAGTTGGAAGGAGTGCTTCTAATCTAGAGGCCCAGATTGTCATATATATTTTATAATCAACATTCAAAACAGAGATAGGGCGATATGAGGCCGTATCTGTCACATCCTTATTCAGTTTAGGAAGGGGTGCTATAATCGCATAACTCCAGGAAGGTGGGGGGGGCCCCCTCCCTCAGCCACGGCCCGGTACGTAGAGAGCAGGGGAGGGAGAAGGAGCCCCACAAATTTCTTATACCACTCCGCCGTGAAGACATCAGGGCCTGGGCATTTGGAGGGCTTAAGGGCCTTAATGTGAGTAAGCATTTCATCTGCCCTTACAGGAGCTTCTAGAACTGAACGTTGGGAGTCCGTTAATTTTGGGAGGGGAAAGACGAGATAGGAATTCTAACTTGGTGCTAGGTTCCATGGATATGGGGGGGGGGCTCTATAGAGGGTTTGATGAAAGGAGAGGAAGGATGAATGAATATGTTAATCGGTGTGGGAAATTTTCTTTGTAATAGGATGTTTAATCTTTAGGATGGTCACAGCCCATTCTCTAGGTCTAAGTTTGAGGGCCAGTAGGCGAGAACCCCTAGCCCCTCCTTCATAGTTAGACTGTTTTAGGTATGTTAACATTTGAAGTACCCTAAGATCCATTATCTTCTGTATCACTTTTTTAACTTCCCTGATTTTCCCCTGCATGACCCTGCCCCCTTCCCTGTATAGCAGTTGATAGGAATGTAATTATTCCATTAGAAAGTTATAAGACACCTCTAGTTTGTGCTTTTTATGGGATGAAAAAGCTATTGTTTCTCCCCTAATAACTGCTTTTAAGGTGTCCCACTTAATGGAGTCTGAAATATCTCCATTATCATTGTCTTGTAAAATCCTGGAGTTCATATAATCTACTGTATGTATTCTTGATCTTCCAACAGGGAAGAGTTAAGATGCCATAATTTTAGTTTTAGGAGTTTACCCAGGTTAATTTTAAGGGTTAATGGATGATGATGATCAGATAAGAATCGAGGTCCCAGGGTTAGGTCCTGGATCAGGGAGAGATGTTCACAAGTAATGAAAAAGTAGTCTAGTCTGGAATAAGTCTGAGACACAGCATAAGACTAAATCACAACTTCAATGGACTGCAAATGACTGGTTTGGTTGCTGTTCCTAGGACATGGGGGGGGGAATAAACCAATAAAAAAGGGTTATTGCATGGGCTGTCTTGGCCTTAAACTTAACTGACCCCCATCCCAGGTGGACAGGCGGTAGCACCCCCACCCTCTCTCCCCTACATAACAATATCTTTCACCCATCTATTAATGAATAAAAATGGTCCCTCTCCTGGGGCCTGGAGCCTCCACCCCCTGGACAATGTCAGTCACGGGGGGGGGGCAAAGTGGCTCCACCACAGACACGGGTCAACAAACAGCCAGGTCATAGCATCTCAGATTGTCACTGAAGTGGAACGGGCAGCGGTCACCACCCACAGTAGCCTCCTCAAGGGAGCAGTGTGAACTACCATAGGAGGGGCCAAACACCCCCACCAGTGCCAATCCTAGATCTTTTCCCTGGAATATATCAAGTTCGAGAATGGTCCAGGATGTCTCCAA
Source organism: Neoceratodus forsteri (assembly GCA_016271365.2). NCBI lineage: Eukaryota > Metazoa > Chordata > Ceratodontiformes > Ceratodontidae > Neoceratodus > Neoceratodus forsteri. The sequence goes on from CM057453.1 coordinate 1,632,176,641, forward strand.
AAAGTTCAGGGGTGTACCTGACCACCACCCTAAAAGGGTGGAGGGTTTTATAGAAGACTATGGCCCCTTAACCCCACTGCCATTCATTGGAGGGAGCCGATTGATATGGCTGGGTCGTGGGAGTGGCGGGGGGCCACAGGAGCCCAATCCACGGCCCACAGGTCACTAATTTTTTAACAAGGTTCTCGGCCAGTCCCAACTAGACCGCCATTGAGAATTCTCCAGGCTGAATGATTGGGTAGAGGAGCAGTCCTTAATAAATACAGCCTGTAAATTCTAAGCCTCTCTCTCCATTAGTGTTAGGTGGATGTATTCCTTTCCCCGCTGCACCATCACAGCTACCCACCTGAAGACAGCCACCTTCGAGCAGACCTCTGCTTCCTGGGTGCACCCCCTCTCCGATGGCTAGATGATTTAGTCACAGATGGTGGGGTAACAAAATTGCTGCATGCCTCTAATAATCAATGGCTGGCAATATAGCCTACAGGTTAGAGGAATGAGGTGTGAATGAGCTTGATACATCCAGCAGAACAGACCTGAGTTTGATGCTCACAACCTCCACTTGCATACTGTGTGACTCTGAGCAAGTCACTTAACCGCCCAGTGTTCCCAGGTTGCCCCTGAAAACAGGCTCTTGTGCCTAGTGGGCCTTACCCGGTTATCAAAGACTAAAATAAAATAAAAATAAATAAATAAATAAATAACTCTCCTCCAAGGATTGGATTTTGCAAGAGTCCAAATTCTTGTCAGGCTGTACTTTCCATTTAAGAGACCTTTTGGTAGGCCTGTTTGTTCATGCCATTCCCTGAGCCTCCTGGTCTTTTAAAGATTCCCCTAGACAAAAGATCCGGCCATGCCTCCTCTGCTGAAGCATAGGATTGGGGACCGGAAGGGAAAAAAAACACACCAGCTTGGCGGGGTAAAGGGTTTTAAATTTTTATTTATTAGTCCGGAGGTAAGGGAACATGGGAGTATATTCACGTTGCAGTCTCTGTGTTGTGGGGGCATAGTCATTATCAAAAAACACATGCCTGTTGTCGTAGAAGGTTTCTTTCTGTGTCTATGCTTTTTGTAGAGGCGAGTTTCCTTAACTGAATAGTTTAAGAAGTAGGCGATGATAGAGCGAGGGTGAGAGCCAGGTGATGGCTTGGGGCCTAAAGCTCGGTGGGCTCTCTCAATATCAATGGGGAAGTCAGGGCCTATATCTAATGTTGATCTGAGGAGATGGTTGAGAAAGGCTTGCATGTCTGGACCCTCCTCGTACTCCGGAACACCATAGATCCTTAAATTCTTTCTCCGGGCTCTATTTTCCACACCTTCTTGACAACAGATCATGGAGAGATGAATTTGGGCCAGTTCTTGAATGGAGGCCTCAAGGGTATCCAGGCACTTGGTATTGGTGGTAATTTGTAAGTCAGCCTCATCCAGATAGGATTGAAGGGCTCCCAGGTCCACCCATAGGTCCCAGAAGGTCTCTTTGACTTCTGTGCGAAATTCTTGGATGGCCTGGAGAACTGGGTCCGAGGATATCTTCCCCTGGGTGCTTTTGGTTTGGCGAGGGCATCTGAAGTCATCGGAGATGCCAGCCATGCTCATTGCTCTCGTCACCTTCTTGTGACTCACTGCCTTCTCGCTCATTGGTCGAGGATAAAATCCAATAGTGGCTGCCTTTTCCACCACGTCTCAGCATGGGAGAAGGTATGCTGGCAACGGGGAGGGGATTCAGCTGCTTTTTACCCTCAAGAGGAGGGAGCTAGATGCAATTTGTTTTAAATTATTTTTAAATCAGGGGGAACCCTTAAGTCCCATGCTGCTTATCCCTCCATAGCACCACCAGAAGTCTAGTTGACTTAATTTCTGATTGTTCTCAAAAAAGTAACTATGATACCAGCCCAGTGGCATGGAGGACTGAGGTGCTGAGCACCTCACCACTTGCCATGCCAGTGACCCAGATTTGTAAATGGATGTGGGTTGCTCAAGGGCAGGCTGGAGGAGGGAGGATTGAGAATCCCAAGGACAGCTATCCTCCCTCGGGGAGCGGGGTCTGTGCATCCCGCTGGGTGGCTGCTGCCTAGAAGTTCTAGGTGGTAGCGCAGTGGGATGCCAGGAAAGGGTTCCACCTGCTTGATGCCAGAGGGCATCTCTACAGAGGCAGACCTCGCAAAAGGTATCACTGCACATACCATGGGCCTGAGTGGAAAAACGGAGGCAAGCTCCCCGACTGGCAGGATGAAAAGTCTGGTTACCCACCCACAGGTCCCACACCAGTGGTTAGACTTTCTGGTCTTCTGGCAGAGGATGACTGGACAAATGATAAGTCCCAGGGAAGCTGGATGATAGGGCTGGGAGACCACTCTAGAATGGGGCCGGTCAGGCAGAAAGGAGATAAATTACTAACACAAAAAAAAAAACAACTATACCACCAGTCCGTGGGCATGCAACTGCATTTGGTGTTATGACATTTATATAGTATGGTGTAAAACATTTGTAATTGTTGCCATTCCCCCCTAACAATGTGGTAACTGTTGGGAGCAGATCAAAGCTTCTTACTATATTGTTCCTTATTGATGCTTGTTTTCCTTATAATGACTCACTCAGTAGAAATGCATTTTGTTTACTTCAATATAATGAAATCAAAATAAAAAACTAAAAGATTGATCATCACTTGCAGCAGTAGTGCCAGATGGATAAGCCTGGAGAAGCATAACTGGGGCTACTGCAGCTCTGAAACTAACTTCCAGGAAGCAGGATTGTCAAGGATATTCCCCAGGTACAAGGGCGGAAGAGACTATAGACTGTGAGATGGGACAATGACCTTGAGTTAAGGCAACCATCCACCACAAGTTATGGGGCCTCAAGCCTTAGCAGAGAAGACCTGCCTTCAAGAACCTCCAGAATGGACCCTGGGGGACAGAGCCTTGAGCTACAGGCTTGAACTTCATCCTCAAAGCAGTGAACTGGTCCATTGACCTTGTAATCTGCTGCATAAGATCAGACCTTAGTATTACCTTTGTCAGTAGAGAAGCCTCCGACCCCAGGCTTCAGGAATGGGAATGGTTGAGGCCAAGATGTACCTGACCCACCAGTACCACACTGCTCTACAGAAGCTTCTCAAATCAACAGTGATGATGCATCACTTTGGAACGCATTGCCTGGCAATCTGTAAACAACTGCATAACATTACCCAGGCCCAAGCAGAAGAGACAATACCCATGGTAGCCAATGACAGTCATCATGATTTACAGGTGAATCATGTTTTCACTAGAAACAGCAATGGATTAAAGCAGAGGTCTTATGATTACTGGAAAACCTTCCAGTTAAGACCACTGGAATGACATTCAGGACACCCCTGACCAGTCCCAGCACACTGAGTCTGGGCCTCGGAGCTATGACAACCCAGACTAGGGATACAGTCCTTGATCTCCTAAAGCTCCTCAGCCAAGGATTATCCCTGCCTATTCAGACTTGGACTTAAGCTGGTGTCCAGTGCTACTGGAGAACTTACCCTGATGGTGTTCTTGTCATCCTGCCATAGGGAGTTAGGTACAAAGAGAAGGACCCACTCAAAACCACTCAACTCTGAAGGCTGGAGGTCCAAGGACTGGCAACCTGGATTTCAGGACTGCGTAGGTCTAAATTGAGCAACACAGAACCTAGGTACTTAGGTACCACTAGAGGGAAGAGTTATAGCTGAAACCCACATTGGCCACCTAGGGATTACTAAGGACGGGAAGGGCTCATGGCCTCAAGGAAAGGCCATACAAGTGAGCTCACAACTATCTTGCTAACCATCAAAGGATATCAAAACTACAAGTCAGAGGCCAATAGTCTTATTTTACTGACTGGAGGAACTAGCAGGGAGGCAAAAATGCAGACAAATTACATAATCAATTGTCAAAAGCTGACCTGCCAAAAATCCTGAAACAGATGAGATAAGGCACTCATTCATTAAGTGAAAAGAAATATCTGAGGTAGGAGGGGTAGGCAGTCTAGGATAAAGTATCTGGTCTTGTGGGAGAGTCACATGCTGGGGAATATTCAAAGTCCACGCATGGAGTTAAGTGGAGAATACCATATCAGGGCCTTATTCCACAACTGTGCTCACATTGCAGTGTCAGTGGCTCAACAGGTTGCACACTCGCCTCTGAGGCCAGAAGATCAGAAGGCTGTGGGTTCTATCCCCACACAAGGCACTTGGATTAAGTCCCAATACTGACACTGTGATGCAGCATGAGAGGGGTGCCGTCTTTCAGATGAGACGTTAAATCGAGGTCCCATCTGCCTGTTCTGGTGGTAGTTTAGGTGGATGAAGATCCCCTGGCACTTCGCGAAAAGAGCAGGGGAAGTTTTTATTGAACAGAAAATTAGAAAACAATCAATACAATTTATGCTACATAAATCTCATTTCAAAGGAAAACAGTACATTTAGGTAACAGTAGCATCTGTGCTCGTTATCCAGGGCAGGCCTTCCCATAACTGTAACAAAACTTGTCTTGAGAATTTTTTACATTCATAATCATACACATTATGAATACCTTTTTCAATTTTTCTGGTTCACTCTATATGAGTACACTTCTTCTGCTGAAGTGTGAATAAATATCGAGCCATCCATATATTCCATTTTATAATTGTAAAAATGTAATTCAAAGTGTCCACATTCCATTTTCTCCATTGGTGTGAAAAATTGCCATACATCAAGTTGACATAGGTAACTTTTGAAAAAATAGGCTCCTTCCACTGTTGTGCAAGAAAATCCCATAATCCCACAATAAAAGAACAAGTATTCTATGGATTCTGCTGTAGCAATACAACCAGGATGGCTATAGATTCTTTCCTGGAGCTGTTTATGTTTTTGGTTCCCTTTTATATTAATTTTCCCATGGCAAGAAAGCCAGTGGAAATCCCACATATGAACTGGAACTCTGGAGGATTGATAAAGCACTTGCAAGGAACCTAAATATGGATTTGGACAAGTAAAGACTGGTACAGGAGCTGAGCATAGTGTATTTAAGAGTTGTCTATATAGTACTTTGTGTGAGAAAGCCGAGATAAGCTGTTGTGGGCTAACTTTCCATTGCTTTAATCTTAAGAAAAATTCCATAAGGTAAACAGCTGTAGATACAGAAGCTCTAATTGCTTTCAGTGAGTTGGTCTCCCATTGGTGGAACCAGGTTTTACAGTTCCCATATAGCCATTGTTCCCAACCTCTTTGTGCATTAATGAGGAGAGGTTTAATATTAAACATAAAAATACTAGAAAAAAATATGATCGGGTTAATCATGGACAGACCACCTTCTTTGACCTGTAAATATGTAATATTCCTTTTTATTGGATTGAGGCAACTGCCCTATATAGCCTGGAAGAAAAGGCTTAATAATGAAGTTTCTAACTGTCTAGGAATAGGGAATACATAACTCAAATTAAGAAAAATAGGGACTAGAAATGTTTTTACTAAAAAGACCCTTTTGTTTTTCCCAATAGTGCTCCTATTCCAGAGGGCTACCTTTTGCTTGTCTATGGCAAGTTTTCTTTCCAGTTCCATTTCTCCATGCCTAGAGGCCCAGACTTAACACCTAGAACAGACACAGGGTCATTTGTAAGGTGGACTGGGCCTTTAGTATTTTCTGAGGTAGGAAGGGTACCTAGAGGGAATCCAGTACATTTATTCAGGTTAAGGGCAGCCCCTGAAAGGGACCCAAACCTCTTACATTGAATTAGAGAGTTGTGAACAGAGTCTTTATCTGCTAATAATAGACACAGGTCATCTGCATATGCTAAGGCTTTTGGCGTAGTGGGTATATCTGGATTAGGAATACGTGTAAAATTACTGCTGTTGTTTAATTTTCGTAGTAAAGTGTCGATAAAGAAGACATACAGGAGGGGGCTCAGGGGGCACCCTTGCCTTACCCCTTGTTTGACAGGAATTAATGGACCCAACTATCCATTCATTACTGGGGTAACTGTTGCTGTTCTATACAGAGATTTAAACCAGTCAATCAAGATAACAGGGACTCTATAATGTTGTAGAACAGTCCAAAGAAATTCATGGCTGATGGAATCAAAGGCTTTTCTTTGATCGAGAGATTATGTATCCTGGCACAATGTTAGAATAACCTGTAGTTATGCTCTCACATATGAGAATAAGGTGATCCTGAATACTCCTCTGGGGTATCGAGCAAGATTGTTCCAGTGAAATTACTAGCTCTGCTATTCTGAACAATCTAGAAGTTAGGATTTTAGTTAAAAACTTAAAATCAGTATTTAATATACAGATTGGTCTCTAATTATTTAGATTTGATTTGTCCTCTTTTTTATGTAAATATAACAGAGTACCCTTATTAAAATGTAAAGGTATATCCCGTTTCCCAGTAGGGCATTAAAAACATCGGTAAGTTCTGCACCAAGGTGCTTCCCAATTAATTTACTTGTTAGGGAGGCCATCAGGTCCAGGGGTAATACTAGTTTTTAAATGCTAAATTATACCCTGGAGTTCTGCTAAGGTTATTGGCTGACACACTATGGAACTAACTTGAGGAGGGATATGGGGTATCTGAATCTCAGAAAGATAATCTTGGGTTTCCTGTATATCTGATAAAATAGGGGAAAATAATTTAATATAGAATTCAGACACTAATCTTAAAATATCTTTCTGAGACGTATACTTTATCCCTGCCTGGTCGATCAACAGGGCCACTGTTTTATGTCCTACATTTCTGTAATTTGATCAAAGTGGCATATTTCCTGTGCAGTGCCTTGTGTGCCAAATTTGTGTTGATTATAGATTTGTGCTGCTTTCTGTTTATGAAATGATTGCATATCTTTCTGAACCAAATGTATTTGTTGCCTTATGTCTTGCCCTGTTGTGCAAGCTATGGTAAATAAATTCTGCAGATGATGCCTTTTCTGTAAAAATGCCAAATACTCTGTATTACTCTTTTGTTTACTGCATTGTTTTAAAAAGTTAGTTAGATCTAATTTTGTATCTTCCAACTGTAACCCCCCTGCAAATGGGGGTTCCCAAAAGACTTCCAGGAGCTTGCTTGAATGCTCCAAGCCTGAATGGTGTTTGGCGTTTAAGCCATTTATCAGTGAGTGTTTTTAGAACCTCTGGTACTGTCTCTTTAAGAGCTGTCTGCTTGCAGACATAATTAGTTTGTATGGGGGACTGTGTGCTTCTCTGAGTACCACTCGAGCTGCTGCAATTCACTTCATTTTGCAGTCACTAGGAGTGCAAAGGAACCTATCTGAAAGATGTAACTGTTTGCCAGAAATTATTTAGAGTAATAATGAAATTACAGTTTGTCTAACCTGCTTTCTTTGCAGTCAGAACTGTGTCTGCTAGTTCCTCATTCTAGTTTTGAACTGCTGAACTGGACCAATCAGTGTGGGGTAAGCTAGCTCTAAAATGGTGCCTTGGACGAATCAGAACTTGGACTCATAATCTGAGCCAGCCACAAGAGGATTGTATGGGCAGTGACTCTGGGAGATGTAGTTTAGACTTCAGTGCCTTTTGGACCAACAGCAGCAGTCTATTGTGAGTGACAGCCAATCCAGTCAAGAACTGGGAGGAACTCAAAGGAAGTGCCCGTTTTGTCGGTTGGAGTTTCAGTTGAGCTTTGGCAGTGAAGAAGGAAGGAGCCCTGTGCTTTTCAGTGTGCAGTTTTAGTCAAAAACGTGTGTAAGGCCCAGAGTTCCGGTCTGCAGCTTGTGTAACAGCTTGTTAGGACTGAATCCGTCCCTGTGAAAAGAATCAAAGGATCTCTGAAGAGTAGAAACCAGGCTCACCCTGTAGAAGACTGGAAGAATTGCTGAAAATTGCACTCGGTCTGTCAGAACTGAATCTGCTGTGTGTTCTCCGGGTATTGTGCAGTAATTGCGATCGGGATACAGATGCAGCCTGCCTGGTATAGTGCTTTCTTTTATATGGATGTGTGAAGAGGTTTGTGTACCTCAAGTGAGCCCCTGCTGACATTGAAGGACCCTATCTTATTTGGAGGTCGTGAGTACTAATTCAGGGTCGCTTCCTGTTGAATTGCCACATTAAATCCAAATGGAATTACTGTACTGCTGACTGTTTAATTCTCCTTTTCTCTGTGTGAAAGGGCCCCTACCAGCTGCCACGGGTTTGGACTAGCCACTAGGGCTTGGGTACCTAGGACAGTAACTGATAGGGATAGGCCTGTGCACAGAGCCATAGGTAGATTATTAGAGTGATAAGCTAATTAACCTGATTTCCTGTCCTTGTTATATCCCCCTAAATAAATCAGAGCTGCTTGTTTCAGCAAAGTTATACTGCCTGAGGTATTTGTCTATGTTAAAGTACTGTACTGTGATTGTTGCACTGTATCTCATTTCACAGGAGGTCCCAGTGCGGAACCAGTCCTGGGGTAAGTGTATACTGTGAAGGTAATTCTGATATATTGTGTGGGCCACTAGTGGGAAGAAAGGGGTTGCAGTGTCCCAGAGGGCTGTGACCAAGTTAGTTTAACTATTGCAAACCCTGACCTCGGGGTGGAGGCACCCGCCATTGGATCCAGGCCCCTCAACCTGTTAGTGGCAAATCAGGCAGGGGTAGTAGCCCCTGGGATAGCGCCATCTAGGGGTTACACAACCATAAAACGGGAGAATCATAACAAACAAGGACTGATTTTCTTGCAGCAAAAAACTGGGCTAAAGAATCTATAAAACTCCTGTCTTGCAATAGGTTGGTACTGAATTTCCAAGTTCCTGGGCCTTTTGGTCCTAAAGGACTGTGTGCTAGAGAGACTGTGACTATTTTGTGATCCGAAAATTCAAGAGGGGTAACTTTGGTTTGGTACACCGCAACAGATTGTGATAAAAAAAATGTAATCAATTCTTGTGGTTAATGCACCTTTCTGAAAAGTAGGGGTATGCTGCTTTGTGACTTCCAGATATGCGTCTTTTAGTCCTGCTGTATGCAAGACCTTTTTTAAAGCCTGAGTATCACAAAACAGTTTCTTAGTCTTTGCATGTGCACTCTTACCTTTAAGACTATGACCACAATTAAAGTCACCAGAGAAAATAACTTCTTTTGAAGTGTGTAAATATGGTTGAATAGAAAAAAATATATCTTTGCCGGCTGTTTTTGTCTGGGGCGCATAAAGGTTAGCTAACCGATTGGCTTTATTTTGTATTATGATATCCAGTATTAGAACCCTCCCAGGTACAAAATCATACATTTTTAACAGTTTAAAGTTTGGGAGGCAAATTAGCATACCTACCCCTGAACACATTTCTTGCCCTATGGACCAAAAGAAGGGTCCAGAAATCTTAGAAACATAGACTTTGATGGCAGATAAGGACCGCTTGGCCCATCTAGTCTGCCCATTTCCCTACCTACAGGATAGGCCGCAGATCCTAGTTAACTAACAGCCTATTTCTTCCTACCCCCACAAGAATTGCCTTATGTCTGTCCCATGCATTCTTGAATTCTCCCACAGTTTTAGACCCCACAACCTCCTCAGGAAGGCTGTTCCATGCATCCACTTCCCTCTCTGTGAAATAATACTTCCTCCACATGCCCATGAACCGCCCCCCCCCCCCATCTTTAAATTGTGTCCCTGTTCTTGCACGTCTCTTTTTCTGAAAGATGCTACCCTCTTGGACTTTGTTGATTCCACTGAGGTACTTAAAAGTTTCTATCATGTCCCCCTCTCCCTTCTTTCCTCAAGGGTATACATATTAAGCTCCTTTAGTCTCTCCTCATCGGCTTCTCTTGCAGACCCTGCACCATTTTAGTTGCCCTCCTCTGGACTGCCTCTATTCTGTCTATGTCCTTGCAGAGTGGTCTCCAGAACTGGATGCAGTACTCAGATGGGGTCTCACCAACTGTCTGTACAGAGGGATAACAACTTCCTGTTTTCTGCTGCTGATGCCTCTCCCTATGCATCCCAGTATGCGCCCAGCCCTCCTACTGCCTTCTCACATTGCTTGCTAACCTTAAGGTCATCTGATATGATTACCCACAGGTCCCTTTCCTTTTTGTTGTTGTTACTACCTTCCCCCATTGTGTATTCTTCCCTGGGTTCTTGTTTTCCAGGTGCATTATTTTGCATTTCTTTGCATTGAATCCTAGCTGCCATACTTCTGACCATTCCTCCAACCTTGCCAAGTCCCTTCTCATCCTTTCCACGCCTCCTTGTGTATCAACCCTGTTGCAGATCTTTGTGTCATCTGCAAAGAGGCATACTTTTCCTTCCAGTCCCTCTGCAATGTCACTTATGAAGACATTAAAAAGGACTGGACCCGATATTGAATCCTGTGGTACCCCACTAGTAACCCCTCTTTCTTCAGAGTGGACTCCATTTACAATTACCTTCTGTGTCCTGTTGTCCAGCCAATGTTTTACCCAGGCTACCACCCTGGGACCCACTCCCAGGCTGGTTAATTTGACTATTAATCTTTTGTTTGGGACTGTGTCAAATGCCTTGCTAAAGTCTAGGTAGGCCATGTCCACAGCCCCTCCCTGGTCTACTACTTCAGTCACCCAGTCAAAGAAATCTATTAGATTCGTCTGACATGACCTTTCCGCTGTGAACCCATGCTGCCTTGGGTCCTGTGCCCCATTGGCCTCTAGGTACTCAACTATTCTTTCCTTCAGAAGTGAATCCATCACTTTCCCTACCACAGAGGTCTACTCCCTTTGTGCTTGTCGTATCTCGTGGGAAGTCTTGTATCTTGTAAAAAGTAGATCCTAAATTTTAGTGAAGTGAGGAAAGAAAATATAGCCTGACGCTTCCCTGAATGCTTTATGCTGTTAACATTTATAGTATGAGGCCCAGATATTCAGACTGTGCCTGGCAATGATGCAAGCATGGGTGCAGCGCAGCTGGGATGCGCCGGGGCCAGGACCAGGTGATATTGAATGGTGATGTGCTATGGCGCAGCACCGTTGAATACGGCATGGACTGCGCATGGTGCAGTGGCACTGCGCCGGTGCAAACCACAGATAGGGAACACAGGGATGCACCAGTGCAAATGCAGTTGCGCTGGGCACAACACCTGGCGATATTCAGAAGAGGGCATGCAAATGGCGCCATAATATATGCAAGGTGCAAATGGGGCCATTTGCATGTCATTATGGCCTCATTTGCATGCGTTGCACAGGGCAGCCCGGAAAATTGTGCCTAGCGTCCTGCACAGAATGACGTGTGGACTGAGGGGGTCCCGGGGCATCCCCCGCCCCGTAGCCATGATCGCTGGTAATAGTATATTAAACACAATCCCTGGTAATCTAGTGGTCCCACCCCCGGTCCCCAGAGCTGCGGTCACCAGTAAAATGAAATAACTACACTCCCTGATAGTCCAGTGGTTCCCCCCTCCCTTCCCAGAGCCGCGATTGCCGGTAAAATGAAATACGGACACTCCCTGGTAGTCCAGTGGTTCCCACCCTGCCCCTAGCCCTGATCACCAGTAAAATGACACATTGCAATCCATGGTAATCTAGTGGCCTCTGCACTCCGCCTGTAACCCGAATCATGGGTAACCCTTACAGATCGTACCCCCTGGTGGTCAGTGGCACCCCCACCCCTCCCACCCACACAGGACCCTTACCCACCCAGCTCCCCACCCATCATTGGCAGGCGGCTGTAACCAGCCCACATACCACCCGCCACCCACCAATGACAGCTACAGTATGAGCTTAGAGACCATTGGTCCACACTGTGGACCAATGGTTTGTAGGGTATTCTGTACTAGACAGTCACAAATATTGTGATCTGTCTAGTACAGAATGTTTATTAGCTCATTGGTCCACAGTGTGGACTCAATGGGCTTACAGCTCATACTGTAAGCCGTCATCTCGCAGGCGTGGACGGGCTGCATGCGGGTGTGGGTTGCAGCCACCGCCGGCTGATGGGGGGAGAGCTGGGTGGGCAAGGGTCCTGTGGGTGGGAGGGTGGGGTGCCACTGACCACCAGGGGGAGGACCAGGTTACCCGCGATCGGGGTTAGGCAGGGTGCAAGGCCACTAAACTACCAGGGATTGCAATGTGTCATTTTGCCGGCGATCGGGGCTAGGGACGGGGGGCGGGGGGAGAACCACTGGACTACTAGGGAGTGTACATATTTAATTTTACCGGCAATTGTGGCTCTGGGGAGGGAGGGGGGAAACCACTGGACTACCAGGAATTGTGTTTCTTTCATTTTACCGGCGATTGCGGCCATGGGAGGGTGGGGTACCACTAGACTACCAAGGACCATATGGGTGCTTGTGGATGGTGTTCTGGGTGGGTGGATGGCCACCCACGGCTGGTGGCTGCTGTGCTGTGCCCTGCAATACAGCAGCCCACCTGTGGGTGGCCGGGATTTGTTCCTCCTTTTCACGGGCTCAACTTTGAGCCCCCCTGTGTGGCACAAAGCAGGGTTGTGCCAGTACATGCACCGCACATCCTGGGCTGAATATCGGGATGTGCTGCATATGCATGGGCACGCCCCGGCATTTGTGCTGCATACATTACCACTGCGCCCTGGCACAGTGGGACTTGTGCTGCACCTGGCAGCCTTTTGAATATCCCACCGGGGCGCATTGAGGGGTTGCGCTGACGCAATTCCTTTGAATATCTGGGCCCGAACATGTAAGATGTCAGCCATTACATTAATTTAGAAAATGGCAACAATCAATTCTTAAACCTGATTGGCTGAGACAGGCTCCAAGCTGGGCATTTATTTTTCAATATATGCCCAGCTAAAAATAAGAGCCAGTCCAGGTGCCTCTTCACAGAGTAACATTCTCTGATGGGCCATTTTCTAAGCACAATAATACCCTCCAGGGTGGGCATTATTGGGAAATACCAGACCTTCCAGGAGCTATAAGGCCCTCCGCCTGTGGCGTCGGGCCTCATTACGCCCCTTGGTGGTCCGGTATTTCCTAATAATGCCCACTCTGTCGGGTATTATTGCTTACAAAGTGAATAAGGAAGAAGAAAAACCAAAATAAAGGAAAATTTACAAAGCCATCAATTATAATTTTTTCCTACCACCCGGTACCCCTTTGTTTTTTGATTTAGCTTTCCTTTTTTGTGATCCTTTCCCTTTGGAGCAAACCTCAGTGTCTGTTGTCCCCTCAGGATGGGAAGAAGAGATCGAAGAGGAATCAGTATCCTCACCAGAATCAGTTGCGGTCTCCTATAAAATCTGATGCTAATTCTTTAATGCAATCGGAGAGGTTCTGGTTGCTTTCGGAGGGGGGCCCTCAGTTCTGTCCTAGCGGAGTGTCTGCAGCTTGCCTGGGCACGATCTTTGGGGGAGGCATGTTTATAGTAACAGCAGAATTCTCCTTTCTAAGCTCTGGGGGATTTAAAGTTATCAGAGGAACTATAGATACCGTCTCAGCTGGGGGAGGATCCGCCCGGGGTGGGAGGAGGCCCTGGTAGGATTCTCTTGTGGAGGGGTTCTAGGGACAGAACTGGGCTTATTTCTGATTTTTGCTTTCTGGGCCTGTGAAATTAGAAAATGTTGCTCTGCCCCCTCCTCATGCTGCTCCTGATTATCTGCTGCCCAGGAGCAATTCTGAAAGGTATGGCCTGTCTCGACGCATAGATTACATTTACCTTCATTCAGACACTTAGTGCTTATGTGCCCCCATTCCCCACATAAATTGCATTTCATTTTATCACAGGCACTGCTTATGTGAGCAGGGTCCCCACTTCTATAACAGGCCTTTGGTTGCCCTGGGTAAAACAGTAACCCCCTGTCTCACCCAAGAAAAAAGGAATTAGGCAAATGAGAAACACCGGAGTCTGTAGATTTCAACACAACTCTGACCTTCCACCCTGCAGTCCAGATATTTTTGGTGTCCAAGATAGCTTCTGGTTCCCCAAGTACTGTGCAGTGTTGTTTTAGCCAATAACTAACATCAGTCACATCAACTCCTTTGTTCCGAAACAAAACAGTTATGGTCTTACATGCAGGTTCTGTTAATGCTGTTACTAGGAAGGGAGACCATAATGCATAATTCTTTACAGTGTGGTATTTTTACCAAAATCTTTCTAGACCACAAGTGGTTTTAAAACTCACATCAAATGAAGACTCTCCAGAAATGTAAATCAGAGCATAAATTGCATGAGAAAAGAATTTTAGGGAGTCTTTTAGTAGGTTTCTGACCACAAGGATACAGTCTGGAGGTTCTTGCATGCCACCTAAGTAAGTAAAACGAACGGCATTATGCCGTTTTGCTGGATAAACTGGCAGGCGAAAGAACGAGGAGTAAGTTTTCTTTTGAGCTTCTGTTTTTTTATTTAATGGAGCCGCTGCCAGCATTTGCAAATCAGATAGTGCACTGGTAGAAGGCTGCTGAATTACATCCGTTGGCAGCAAATTCAAAACTGGATTCTGTGTAAGTTGAAACTCTGTGGGAATAGTTAGAAGATCTACAGCGTTTTCTCTATTTTGTGAATATGGAACTGAATTTGAGATGGTTTTTAACTCAGGAAAGTCTTCTGGGGCAGGCATCCACATCGGAGGGTTACCAGAGACCCATTCATTCGAGCTAGGCTGCCTCTCCCAGCCCGCTCCCTGTAATGTTGCGTCTACTGACCATACCGCAACATTGCTTTTACTCTGCTGAGTCTGGTGACACAGTAATTCGGGCTGACTGAAAGTACTTTTTGTAGAAACATCAGGAGTTTTACTCACATTGTCCTTATTTCGACAGTCTGAAGCCACTACGGGTGCTTTCGTAGGATCATCACTGGCAGACGGCAGCTCTTGTGAAGCATTCTGATTACTCAGCTGTTCATCAGAGACAGCATCAGCGGCACTGTCAGTTTGTACCTGGCAAATTTTCTGCTGCAATGACAGCTTCCTAATTATAGACTTCTGCTCTTCAGAATCAAGTAGATATTTTAATTCTATAGTCTCAGCCGAATCTTTACTATGGATAGCAGGCACAGAATCTGTTGCATCTGAAAACTCAGAGGCACTTTCAGAATTCATGCAGTCGTCTTGTCCTTGTGCAGGGTTCCCAGAACTGTTGAAAGATATGTCCATAGGTATTTGCTCTAAAACCTCAGAACTGTTGTCATTATGCTCAGCTAGGTTCAAATCTTCAGTATACCGATGCCGCAGTGATGCCCCGACCGTGAAGACCATCACAGCGACAGGATTTAGGCGAAATCCACATGTTGCTGTGATGGTCTCTGCCAGACACCAAGACTGTCTCACAGGGTGTATTGACCATCCCCCCTGTCCAACTCCAACTCGGAGTTAGAATCCTAGAGATCGAGGAGTGTGGGGGGTGGAGCCCCCTACATGGGGGGTTCAGGGGTGGAACCCCTGATGGAAACATGGAAGCATCCTGACACCGCACTGCCGACACTCAGCACTGTGGCTGTTGCTGTCGGGGATGTCTACGTGGGTGGTGTCGCTGCGGCATGGTAAAATCAAACCTTCAGCCCTAGACACCGACGAGGTGGGAGAGAGGGCCTGCTCTTCCAACTCCACAACATCTATCTTCTTCCCTGGACTGACGTCTGCCATCTTGTCAGCCAAAGGTTCCCCTACTGGCGAGTAGGGGAATTTCCCCGGTATCCTGGCCAAATTTCCCCCATTCACTAAAAATACCACCAACAGCTTAATCGTGTTCTATGTCAGTTGGCATCCATCTGTATTCCCCCTTCCCCAGGACGAGGCTGAAAATAGGCAGAATTGTCTAGTCCTCCTTTTCCTGTCAATAAAATGTAAAATAAAAAAAACAACATACACACAAACTGCACGTTGTCAGCCCACAGAGCTCTGTACTATGCTGCAGCTCCTTATGCATTGGAAACCAACTGCTGTTATGGATCCCTGTTACCTCGTATGGAGCACCACACAATAAGAGGGGACAGACAGGGGGTGGGGAGCTCTGCACAGCACTTGGCTGCTATTCGAGCGCTTGGTCCAGACACCATGTTAATCTCACTGCTCCAGAGCAGCAGGAGATCAAAGATATGTATGTTTATAGCCAAGATTACCTATTCCTCATCAGTGAATTAAAAAAAGAAACAAAACTTCCCTAATTACCAGACCCATGCTGCACATCCCCCTATGGCAATGAGGAGGACTTTTTTATTTTTTATTTATACTTTCTGGCATCCACAGTCGTCAGTTTCAGCCCTGGTCATGGCCCCCCTGCGCTCCCACCTCCGGCAATTGCCAGCACTCTCCTCTGTCACCCCTGTCTTGCCCCCCAGAGGGTGGGGTCGCGGCACTGTTCCCCTACGAGTGCCACACTACTGTATCTGGTCGGGAACGCCAGCACCGGAGGCTGATCGAAGCCCAGGGGGAGGGCTTCATAGAGATGCCTGGGATGTGTTTTTTCCCCCCCTGTAAGCAGGGGTGGGGACATGCAGTGATGACCTGCATCTGCCCCACCCCTGAACTGTTACGGTGTTGGTGCATCGCGGTGAACCCAGCCTCTGCTGGGTGCCGCTACTGCACCGCACACACAGCCCCACTCCCTCCTGGAGAAGGAGAGCAGTCCAAGGGATGCTCAATTCTTCTCCCCCTGGCTGGCCCTCCAGCGACCCAGGTCCATTCCCGAACCCATGTCGTTGGCGTCGCAAATGGAAATCCAGCCGCTGTGACAATGAGGAGGACTTGGCAACAGCTGACTCTGGCTACTGAGTAGCTTCATGGCACCAGGTAACACTGCACTGGGAGATGTGTAGGCATTGCTAGGATCCAAACAGGAAAGAAAAGAATCACTCCAAGTGTATGCAGTGCATACAGGTAAAGGCTCAATCAAGAAGACAGTGAAAATCCCTGCCCTTGGATATCCATGCAGGCTACAGTCACTCAGCAAATTACTCAGATTAAGCTAAAACACACGAGTGCCATATAGCTGAAAAAGGTGCCAAAAGGCCCCCCAACCAGAGACCACTAACCCCCCAATGCCATTTTGCACCCCTGCAGGAGCTTTTTCAAGTGCGAGGTTTCAACACTCTTGGAATCTTTCAAAATAGTCCCTTAATTACGATGCGGTACAGGGGAGACAGTGTAGTGCAGTGGTTTAAGGTTCTGAGCTGCAAATCTGGAGACCTGGGTTTGAATCCCACAGTCCCCACTTGCATACTGTATGACCCAGAGCAAGTCACTTAACTTCCCTGTGCTCCCAGGTTGCACCTGTAAACAAGCTTTCAGCTTAGTGTGTCTCACCTGGTTAAACAATTGGAAAAAAAAATTAAATAATGTGCAAACAAATAATATTGATGGAAAAAAAGATAATTACGGCTTATTTTCTATGTCTCTCATTTTATTTTACTTTCCATTAGTTTATGTTACCTCCCCTGTGCATGAATTTTGGTCTTTTTTTCTAAACGAGAAGATCTTAATGCAGCCCATTAAAGGAATATCTTCTTTTCCATCAAGATGACTCTATGAGACTGATTTTGTGAAAAAAATGTATTTGAGAATGCAAACTATTATTTATTTATTTTTTTCATTTATTCTTTGGTAACCGGGTAAAGACACTGGACCAAAGGTCCCTTTTCAGGCCCTACCCGGACAAAAAAAAAATACAAAAAATACACAAATGCAATCAACAGCAATACAATACAGCAGAATACAAATGACAAATTACAGTTACAAGCAGATTTATGTAATAAATAACTTTTTAACCTTTGTTTAAAAGTTAAAACAGAGGGAGCAATCCTAACATCAAGTGGGAGTGAATTCCAATACAAGGTTGCTGCTATTGAAAAAGCTCAAGAACTTATCCTAAGCCGAGACCTGGGAACAAAATATAGGGGGCTGTCAGCTGACCTCAGGCTGGGAAGCAATTCTCTCATTACAACAAGATCAGAAAGAGGAAAAAGGGAGCCAAAGTAAAAACATTTATACATCAGACAGCCAACAAAATATTCTATTCTACAACTAGGGGAAACCACCCCAATCGAGAATAGAGATTACACAGATGTGTCCTACTGGGGGCTCCTAAAATAAATCTACAAATATTATTATAGGTCACAGTTAGTGCCTGTATTTCTTTTGTACCTATGTTATAACATAAACAAGAACTGTAATCAAAATATGGAAGAAGAGAACCAATAGCAATTGCTAATCTAGTTGCTTGTGAGAAGAATGACTTGAATTTGTATACCACCCTTATTCTTTGATTTACTTTCTTAACCATTGACTGAATCTGAGGTGAAAAGGTCAAACTGGGATCCAATAGTGTGCCCAAATACTTAAACTGAGACACTTGTTCAAGCAGACCACCCTGAAAATCAGATATCCTCTGTTCTGGGGTGTCCACCAACATAAATTGAGTACCAAATAACATAATTTTTGTTTTAGCTGAGTTCAAAACCATAGCATTTAAAGTAAGCCAAGAACAGACGGCACCAAAATCCATTTCTAGGGAACAAGAAAGTTCAGACACAGAATTTGACTGAGCACAGATTACAAGATCATCTGCATAAAGCAGTGATTCACTAAACTTACAAACTCCAGGAAGCTGATTAATAAAAAAAAATAAATAAATAACAGGGGTCCCAAAATGGACCCTTGAGGCACACCACAACTAATTGGCAAGACATCAGAAACCACAGAACCTACTTGAACAAAGTGACACCTGTTACTCCGATAATCATAGAACCAAGAAACAGCAACATCAGAAAACCCCAGATCTTTCAATTTTGTGCAAGCCAAACCATGATCAATCAAATCAAAAGCCTTGGTTAGGTCCACGAACACTGCTCCAGTCATCAAACCCTTCTCAAACCCATGTAGGATGGTGTTCGTGAACTCAACCAAGGCCGTGCCTGTACCAAAATGCTTATAGAACCCATGTTGTTGCCTTGACAACAAATCATGGGTAACCAAATAGGCATCAATTTGCTTAGCCAATAAACACTCAAGTAGTTTGCTAAGGGGATTCTGTATTGATATTGGCTTATAATCAGCCATTGAAGTAGCACAGCTCTTTTTTGGAATTTGAACCACCTTAGCTTTCTTCCAGGACAGGGGAAAACACATGTAGCCAATGACATATTAAAAATATAACAAAGGGGATCCGTAATAAAGGGGATAGCCAATTTTAAGAAGCAGGCATCCAACCCTTCCCCACAGTCTGTCTCTTTATTTGGGAGAGACTTCAGAAGATGGAAAAACTTCATTTGATGTTACTTCCTTAAATAAAAACCTGGTTCCATCTTCCAAAGGAACAGAGGAAAGGGATTTAGTATTACCAGCCGGAGGAAAAAAGATCTAAACTTAGAAAGATCTGAAAATGTAACAATTTAACAATTTCGGGCAAGTCACCAATTTCTTTGTTGTCAACATTTAATTTCTGGATGTCAGATTTTGATTTAGGAGAAAGTAAAGAATTTACATTATTCCAAAACTTCTTTGGATCTGCCCAGCTATCTTCAAAGCGATCCCTGAAATAAGCTTTTTTAGCATTTCTAACAGTTTGAGAGACTAAATTCCTAAGTCCATGGTAGAGATCCATTGAAACTCTACTGGGAGATAGTTTAAATTTAGTCCAAGCACTATCCCGCTCCTTAATTAATTTCTTAATGTTGGGACCAAACCATCCAGTTGGAGAACTTCTACATCGAATGGTCCGCAAAGGGAAAAGGGATTCCTGAATGGGATGAAGTTAGCTGCAAAAAAAATCTAGTGCTGTATTCACATCTGTAATACATTCAAGAAATGACCAATCAATTAACCTCAAAGAAGAATATAACAGCGAATAATCTATCCTTTTAAATGATCTAGTCTGAAACACAGAAGGAGGGGGTTTAAGACAGCGAAAATCTAGGACACAAAAGGTGGCCATGTGGTCGCTTATGGAATCTGCCAAGACACCAGAGGCCCCTACTCTCCCCACTCTATTAGTCAAAACCCAATCCAACAGAGAATGATTCTGTGAGATGGAATTGAGACGGGTAGGCACATTTATACACTGAGTCAGACCGTAAGAGAGAAGAAGAGATTCAAGCCCATGGTGTCATTAGCCCTCCAATTCAAATTCATATCTCCAACAACAGAATCACTCTACTTTAAATAAACTTTACAAATATCCAGGAAATGTTTAAGCCCTTGAAGACCACATTTAGGGGTATTATACAAACAACCCACATTTAACTTTTTCTTTCCTCCAAGAACAAATTGCAAAACCAACCAATCAGTATCACAATCCAAATCCTCACTAGAACTTAAAAAATGAATTTCTAAATGATCCCTATAATAAATCAAGACCCCACCACCCTTTTTTCGACCTTTACGGTCTACCCTAAAAATTTTATAACCCCTAATATGACACATTATCGGGCACCCCCGGTTTCAACCACATTTCTGATACAGCAACAATATCAGGCAGATATAAAGCAATAAGCTGTTCGATTTCAGCAATCTTAGGGATTAAACTACGAACATTCAAATGGATAATTTTGAATCCATGACAGGATTTCAAACAGTTATTCAAAGATGGTGGTTGAGAAGAAGACATAGAATCCAAAGAGCAAGGCCCTGGATTCAGTTCAACATCACCAGAAACTAACAACAGAAAGGTGGTTGAAACACAGTTGCCCAGTTTAGAACAAAGTAACATGCCATAGTGCAAACAAGTAAAGTAACTCCTATTCCCACATTGGTTTATGGGCACAGGGCTACTCAACAACAATTGCCATGAATCAGTAACAAACAGCAATTTGAAAAGCAAAAATCACTTGTCTCATATGAGGCAATGTTCCTAGCACCAAACCTATATAATTCAATAAGATCTACATATATCAACACCCCCCCCCAAAAGAATACACACCCAAATAGGTAAACATATAGCGTCCCACATTATTAACATAACATACTTACAACACCAACAGTATTACAATCAAACACTCCCACTCCCCTACCTCCCTCGGACTCCCTTAGACTCCCCTGCACTTACTGCACTTGCTGCACCTGCACCGCACAAATTATAATGGGCTTTACATTCTTTATAAATATTGTGCTTCATAAAATATCAGCTTTTCAATATTTATGTGTTTCATTATGAGATGTTTAAACATTTTGCATGTGTTAATTGGATTTTTTTATTTTATTGAAATCTAGGATTACAAATACCTTGGAGCAGGAACTGCTCATTTACAAAGGTTCCATGTCAAAGGAATGGGGGGTATACATACATACATACAAAGGTCAACATAATAATACATAGTTACACAATAAAAAGAAGTAAGAGACTGAGGCTTAGGAAATTCCAGTAATTCAAAATGTGCCAAATGTTAGGTAGCATGACATACCAGCCAAGGGCAATCTTAGAAATACTGTAAGCACTGCAGGTGAGAGGGAAGGGGGTATGCAGGCAGGAAGGCCATTGTCGGAGAGTAGAGGGTGAGGGTAAGAGCTCTAAAGGGGAGGGATAAAAGTCAGGAAATGGATAATACCATTTTGCTGCACGTTGTTGGTACCACACTGCAATTAAGCGACTGTTTAAAAAAGTCCCAAGAGCATTGAGACCTTCACTTGAAAAAGCACTTGCAGGGGTGAGAAACAGCATTGGGAGGTTACTGGTCATTGGTTGGGGAGCCTTTTGGCACCTTTCTCAGCTACATGGCACTCATATGCATATGCACTTTATATGTAATCCAAATAAAATTCTCAGTTTTTAGCCTAAACATAGTAATGTGCTGAGTGACTGTAGCCTGCATGGGCTTTCAAATGCAGGTTTTTTCCCTGTTTCCTTGAGTGCTAGGATCCTCCTGCTGTAAATTATGCATGCACACACCCTAGCAGCAGACTGCCATGCTCACATCATGTCCTGCATGCCATGGATCATGGCTGAGTTTCGAGACGCCCCCAGGTCAGGAAGGGCACATGATGTTGACTGGTAACATTTAATGAACCTTACAGTGGCCTCCCTACGATCTGTTAAACAGAATCAAAACATAAAAGGGCTTAAGCAATGTGCAGGAGCAGAACACAAGCTCAGTGAATAGGGTTCTAAATGTGTAGTTTAAATTAAGTACAGGTGAGCAGTGCAAATAATTTGCTGACCCTGGTTCAGGTACATACCAACCCTCTCCTCCTCAAACTAACCACCACACAATTCTTAAAACACTGGGTATGTGACACTGTAGACATCAAGCACTTTCAAACACAGGTTGAAGCATAATAGTGAAATAGTGTGGGCTGGGTGGACGCATACACTCTTCACTGTTCATTTTCATTCAGCAAGAAGCATCCAGTTAATTTACAACACTGCTGCAGCAAGCACATTAGAGAAGTCTGTCTCCCAGAAGCCTCCCCACCGTTTATATATTTAGTTCAAGCAGGTTGTAATGTTCAGAGTACTCTAATATGTGCTAAATTTAAGAAATAATGACTAGCATAATACCAATTCAAATAAAAATGCTACAAAAATGTATAAAATGGGCAAGAAACATCCACACATCCAATTGGCTGACACTGCCTAGCATCCATGCATTTACCTCAGCCTAATGCCCAGGTACGAAAAAGTGCCACTGGAATTTGGAATTTAGGCGAATCACATACAGAATTCATGATCTATTTCACTTCCCCCCCCGATTACCATCACAAACATGTCTGCCACCTTTACTCTTACTGAAACCCTTCCACAAGGCCCTAAAAGTAACTCCCCACCCTTAAATTTCATTAACTAATCATTCTTTCCTTTCATGATCCCCTCCTTACACACAAATATAAACAATTTTTTAAAAATGAAGTACTATTCATAGATTTAATTCTTCATGTTTCTTTGGTGACCATGAAAAATCCCTCTCCTATCTTTACAAGATTGCCAGGAAAATCTCTGCTCTTTACTTTATTAAATTTTACTAACTTACCAACTTTACTAAATTACCGACTGGTCAGCCTCACCTCAGTGATGGGGAAGGTAATAGAGGCATTAATAAAGGAAAGGGTGGAGGAATACCTGGTGAGAAGCAGTCTACAAGATGGCACCAACACGGATTCACAAATGGGAGGTCATGCTAGACCAGCCTGATTGAATTCTTTGATGGAGTGATGCAAGAGATTGATCGGGGAGGGGCGGTGGACGTGGCCTATCTGGACTTCAGTAAGGCCTTCGACACCGTCCCTCACAGAAGGCTAGTAAGTAAGCTGGATAGCTTACGGGTGGGTAGTAAAATAACAAGGTGGGTGGAGAGATGGCTGGAAGGCAGAAGCCAGAGAGTGGTAGTAAATTGGGTGTCGAGTGGGGTCCCACAGGGGTCAGGTCTCGGGCCCCTCATTTTCAATATTTACATCAGTGACTTAGCGGAGGGTCTGGAGGGTAGGGTATGCATGTTTGTGGACTATATGAAAATCTATAATAGGACAGACACCCCAGCAAGGGTAGAGGCCATGAGGCAGGACCTGAAGAGACTGGAGGGGTGGTCGGAGACTTGGCAGCTAAAGTTCAATGCCAAAAAGTGTGCGGTAATGCATTTTGGACATATAAATCCACAAGCAGTATACACTCGGGGGATCAAGAAAATGGAGCAGGAGAGGGATCTAGGGATCATAATATCCAGCAACCTCAAGGTAGGGAACCAATGCAGCAAAGCAGTGGGAAAGGCAAATGGAATGCTGGCATGCATAGGGAGGGGCATCATCAGCAGAAGGGGGGAGGTAATGATGCCTTTCCACAAAGCCATGGTGAGACCGCACTTAGAGTTCGGAGTTCAGTTCTGGAGACTGCACCTATGCAAGGATATAGAGAGCTTAGAGAGGGTTCAGAGAAGAGTGACCAAAATGGAGAAGGGGATGCAGGAGAAACCATACGAGCAGAGGTGTAAGAAGCTGGGTCTATATGTACTGGAAACCAGGAGGGAGGGGGGAGGCATGACTGAAACTTTTAAATATGTAAAAGGGATCAACAGGGTAAAGAAAGGGAGTCTACTTAAAAGGAAAATTGGGGGCAAAAACAAGAAGACACAGTCTAAGGTTAGAGGGTAGAAGATACAAAGGGAATGTAAGGGGGAAATTCTTCACTGAGAGGGTGGCGGAGGCCTGAAACAAACTGCCAGAAGAGGTGATGATGGCTGATATGGTGGAGGGATTCAAGAGGGCACGGGACAGACGTATGGGGTTGGGAAGGGGGCAGGGGAGGGAGGGTCAGTGAAGGAGTACAAGCAGGGGAGGGCAGGGGCAGACTAGATGGACCAATAGGTCCTTTCCTGCCAACATGATTCTATGATTCTACTCTGCCAGAGATAAAACAGAGACCATGGCTCCATACAAGGCATTCTGTTACATGTGTGAGAGTGAACATTCTGTCAGAGGAATTCTGCAGAAGTTTAAATTCCTGTATTTGATGTTGACTAGCACTTTCTGTTGCAGACTGACACCCTCCCCTGTCTCAGTGACAGTGCTCTCTTCTGGAAAGCATCGGTGTGACTACTAAGGTACCAGCTTGTTTTCATAGAGGAAAGCTGTTCTTCCTCCCCCCTCCCCACTCCTTGCACACCTTGCCAATCTGCTGATTTTTAAATGTTCTCCATCTGCCTGTTCTGCGACAGAGATGTGAATAGCCCTCCCCTCCCAATTACACCACTTTGCTTGCAGGAGCGCCGCTCTAACTTCCATAGGAGAACCTTGTTCTCCCTCACCGCACCTCCTTGCACCCCATGTTATTCTGTTGTTTTTTTCCCTTAAGTTATAAATGTTTTCAGTCTGCCTGTTATGTGAGAGAGATGTGAATTGCTGACTCCACAGCTCCCTGCTCATGGCAGCACTGCGCTGTCTGACTGATGACATGGCCACTTAGTACATACCTTTTCTTGACAAGTTTTGCTCAGCTCCGCATCTGATCTGCTGGTAGCTGAAGAAATGCTGACAGAAATGATCAGAAAAAGACGAGTTGTGTTCTGTAGTTGCTCATGAGTCCGGGTGAAATAGATGGGTTTATAGAAAGGGGTTTTGCGTGGCCAGTGGTGACAACACAGAGCTCCATCGTATACTTACCTATGTTAGTTAGTGGGGGATAGAGGCAAAACTAGTGATTTTGGGCAGTGGCCAAAGACATTATTTTGAACTACTGAGAAATGAAGTATTTTATGAAAATGATGTGGGAATCTTTGGGGATGTGTACTAAGGCCCCCATTTTCAAAGGAGATGCACAGCACATCCCGACACAAAGTATTCACACATTTGGCAGTGTAATGAATGTGTACTATGTACAGTACAGTACACTGCATTGACAGAGTGGGGGACTGTTTCCTCTGTTGAACGGGTATCGGTGCCAGGTGGGGGGGTACCACCACATTATGGAAACTGGGCTCACAGTGTGAATCTGGTTAGATCAGGGATCGGGGCTGGGAGGGACCCTACACTACGAAAATGTGGGGCGGTTGTGTTTATTTCAATACTGTTGTTGGGCAGGAGGGGGCTACACTTTGGAAATGGGGCTGGTGCACTCTGTATGTCATCAGCGCTGGGAGGGGGCTGGCCCGGCGCACGCCGCCTGGTGCAGCCATGCTAATGAGGCCATAATGGGCATGCATGAGGCCCCATTGCACCATGCATGCCAATTAGCTCATTAGCATAATTGGGCTGAATATCACCCATGGGGGATACAGTGCATCCAGGTATGCACCACGCATCCCCCACTGGCGGTCTTCAGCCCACGACCCCTGGATGCGCTGTCCACACATGGCGGCCGACCGCTTTGTAACATGCATCCACGATCCCATATTCACACAGACTGCGTGATCTGTGCCGATCGCTCATTCTGGGTGAATCTTCATCATCATCACTTTATTTTTCAAGGAGTGCCCTTCCAGAGCTTAGGGCGCACTTACAGATCAAACATCCAATAACATATACACATAGACATAAATTCACAACACCATACACCATTAAAATATTAATAAAATATGAACCCAATAGAACAAAACAAACTAAAAATATGGCAACAGTGCCGGCTGGCACATCTGTTTTGCACGACACACTGTTCTGAACGCGAACCGGCCGGCTCTAAATATGTCCACCTAAGTGTGGCTTTTTACTTTGTGTTTTCATTGTCAATACACAAGTTTAAAGTATGATGGTAGTAGAGAGAGAGATTTTCAAGATGACAGCTTCTGACATTTAACATTTTTGGAGGTTTAGTGATATTTGCTAGTGAGCAGGTTTCTTTTAAGTCAAAAATGCGATTCGGCTGTGCATTTCAAGAGATTCAATGCACAGTCAGGTGACGTCTCTCGACCAATTACATTTCTAGATTTTTTTCTTGCCCATTTTATAAAGCTGCTTAATATGCCAGCCCCATATAGAACTGTTAAAAAATGTTACGGCAAAAAATATGATGTTTCTTGCTAGCTGAGTTCTGGCTAATGTTAAATGGATTTCACTTCATTTTGCAGTCAAACTACGGAGCCAAACTCATGCAAGTGTAGCAGCAAATGTAAGTGTAACCCCCTCCCCGCTACTTTGCACAGTAAGCTACCCCTTGGTACCCCTGACTGGGCACCCAAACTACTTCGGACAACTGGTACCATCCCTAGCTTTGGGAATGTATACCAGGCTCGCTATTTTTTTAAGGGGTCAGAAAGGGGTGGAGATGTACAAAAGCAAATACACATCACCAACCAAACACAGGTCCTGAGGAGATAACTTTTTGCTAGGGCCATGCTAGGTCTGTACTACTAGAGGAGTACCCAGTAATTCCACACAGGAAGCAGTAACATGAATGTCCAAACCAGGTTGGGGTTGTAGAGTATGACTTTATTCCAAAGATGGTATACTAAAGCAAAGGTGGACCCCCAAGGTTTACACATTGTGGCACAAGGCAATGGCAGAACAACAGAAATCTGTATTGGACAGAAACTCTACATATTCCATATGTCACAGGACCTGGAATTCTCTTCAGCGGCAATGGCCTCAGCTGAACACACATTTCTTCTAGTGGCACTGGCCACAACTGAACACATATTTCGCATATGGCATAGGACTTTAACATTTCGGCAAGTGGCAACTGCCCACAATGGAGCACACTGGGACTCATAATTAGCACAACCCATACCAGGGGGTAAACTTTCTCTTCAGGCATTGGCCACCATGTCCTGAATAACCAGGTGCCCTTACGGAACCTGTAGTGCTGAACTGGTCACTCCAGATGGGGGGGGGGCCGCCCACCTTTCGCTTCCACGTCCATACCCAGCCATTCTATCAGTGTTATACCTCAAAACTTCTAGTAAAAAGTAGTTAGGAATATGCATCTTGGAATGACATTCACATCCAACATATGAAAACATTACTTCAGAGTAGTAATGCACGGAGATCCGACCCGGAGATACGATCCGGTCGGATATCAGGCTTTTTCCCCATATCCGACCCGATTGGTTTTTAAATTTAAATCAGGTTGGATCGGATATGGGGAAAATGCATCTGCCCAAGAAAGCCAGGAACAAATTCCACCACACTCCAATGCCAGGCTCCAAAAATCCAGCGCCCTTTTAAATTCTGGAACAGAGGAGCGGCAGACAGTTCATTCGTTCCAATGTTCAATCAGCTGCATAAACACCATTTCTCTCAGCCCTGTCAACCGATACTGTCCCTGGCTTAGTCCATAGGATCTGACTGGACATTTACTTTTTACTAGGTAGGATTACTAGTGTCGAGAGCAGGGGTCAGTGAAAAATTAAAATCTCCTCACAAGATCAAGGCTCCTTGTTTATATTGAAGGAGCAAATCCAAAAGATGCTTGACCAAGGAGGTGCGAGCAACTCATGCTGCTCTATGTCGCGAGTCAAGACACACTTTTAAAATTATTGCTGGCATTCCCCGAGAGAATTCTTCCCCGGACAAGTGAGACCATCAAAACGGAACAACCTGGTATAGCCTTGAGTCTTGAATACAGAGGCTGCCCAAAAGGGCTCGCTGAGCGGAACATCGGCTCACGCGAGCGTGCCGGGGGAAAATTAAGAATACTAAACTACAGTCCAGTCAGCAGGTTGACAGGAGACATCTTATCTAAGCTCTAGCAGAAACCCTAGCACATACACTATGCCCTGACATCCTAATTATCACAGAGACCTGGCTGAAACCCCACAACCCGGATGCTGAAGTGGCTCTTCCTGGTTACTCCATCACCCGACAGGACTACCCAGGCAAAAAAAGAGAGGCGGTGGCACGGCCATTTACGTATCATCACAGGTACATTTCTCTCCTGTCACTTTACCTGCCTTTCCTGGCAACATCGACTCCTCACTGATAAAGATCTCCCTACCACACTCCATCCCTATTTTTATAGCAGGGACCTACTGTTCCCCTGACTCCACTTTAACCTCCGTTGCAGCTCACCTAGACACCCTAAAAACCATTACCTCGGGTGGGGAGCTCCACATCCTAGGTGACTTCAATTTAAACTGGCTCACTAGTGCTAGCTCCAAACTCCGTAACCATGTAGCCAGCTTGAATCTGACTCAACTCATCACCGAACCTATGCGGCTAAACCACAAAACGCTACACCACTCTCTACTCGACTTGGCCCTCACCTCTCACCCACATAGGATTATAATCATGCCTCCTTCCGGACTCTCTGAGTGATCACCATATGATATATATAATACATAAAGTTTTCAAAGCAAAACCACTCCCCCCAAAAACTCTTCATATCAGATCCTATAAATCCCTTAACCTAGATGGACTTCAACAAGACTTAGCAAACTTGGATTGGTCCTTCATACCCCAGGCCCCTTCCATGGATCATGCCTATGACTTCTTTATGTCAAAATTTCTTGCCATCTGGGATTACTATGCCCCACCCAGAAAGGTTAGGGTAAGGGGTTCCCATCTGCCGTGGATCACTGCCGACCTCCTGGAACACCTCCGTGCCAGGGATCAGGCGTGGAAAGTTTATAAGACATCAGGGATGCACATCGATCACCTACATTACCGTACACTCAGAAATACCTGCACCAGGTTTATCCGCTAGGCTAAAGCCCACTACTTCTCATCATCCCTCCAAAACAATCTCAATCATCCAGCCAAGTTCTGGAGGTCTATAAAGTCACTTTTCTCCCCTTCCGCCCAGCCACCCACCCCTGCCCTAGATGTGGGAGGCTCTATCATAACTGAACCTCTAGCAGTTGCCACAGCTTTCAACTCAGTGTTTACTAGCAGTAGGTCCCCTCACTACTCAAACCCCCTACCTACCACACAAATCGCGACATCCTCATCTCCACCCATGCCGTCCCCTCACCCGGTTTTCTCTTTCATTCTGGTTACCCCACCAGAAGTACTTAAAACCCTACTCGCCCTAAATCCCTCTAAGGGTAGATGCACTACAGGCATAGATGCCAAAATGCTCTACCTTTCCGCACCAGCAATCGCCCTTGCCTCTAGCACCTCTTTTCAACCTCTCACCTCTGCCACTCTACCTTCAAAATGGAGTCATGCCACAGTCATCCCCCTTCTAAAAAGCGGTGACCCATCCTCCCCTAGTAACTACCGCCCAATCTCCATACTGCCCACCCTAGCCAAAATCCAGGAACATCTCGTCCTCTCGCAACTCACCACCTTCCTTGACTCCTCTTCTTCTTTCTTCAACCCTTACCAGTCTGGCTTTAGAAAATCCCATTCCACTGTTACATCCCTCCTCAGACTCACTGATTCCATCCTCACTGGCATGGATAATAGCCACATCACATCTGCCATTTTCATCAACCTAGCCAAGGCTTTTGACACAGTCTCTCACACCCTCCTTCTGTCAAAACTCTCTAAAGCTGGCCTCTCCAGTGCGGCCACATGCTGGTTCAACTCGTACCTGGGAGGCAGGTCCCAATCGGTAAAAATTGGTGCCTCCACCTCAAACCCCCTCCCTGTCTCCACTGGGTCCCACAAGGCTCTGTTCTCAGCCCTATCTTATTCTCCATTTTCCTCAACGACCTTCCCTCAATCAGCCAGCATGCTGATATTCACATGTACGCAGACGATACAGTCTTGTACACCTCAGGTCACTCCCCGCAGGAAGTTGCATCCAAAATCCAGCAAGACTTCACTGAAGTCCAGCACTGGTTTCGTAGAAATCAACTTATCCTAAATGCTAAAAAAACGATCTGTATGACCTTCGGTACAAGACAAAGACTCTCCCGTCTCCCTGCTTTCCCCATTCTCAAAACACTAGAAGGGACCCCTCTAGAAGTCTGCACCTCTTTCAGATACCTAGGGGTCTGGATGGACCAACATCTAGACTTTTCCATGCATATCGAAGCAACCCAAATAAAACAACGCCCTAGGCTGGGGGCACTATACCGAAACCGTAGCTGCATCCCTCTCCCTGCCCGCAAAGAGATCCTACAGAATATGATCCTCCTATTATCGACTATGAGGACGTAGTCTATGCTCTCCCCTAAATCCACCCTGGCTAAACTGGATTCTCTTTATAACTCCTTCTGCCGCTTTGCACTGGATTGCCCTTCCACCACTCACCATTGCGACCTCTACAGTCACCTTAACTTACCCTCCCTCGCAAATCGGCGTTTCTACCACTGCAACAGACTCACAGCTAAATTCTGGACCCAGCTACTGCCCTCCTACCTAGCCTCTACCCTAACAGCCCTAAAACCATCAGTATACTCACTCAGAAACTTTGACTCCCATCTACTTCAAATCCCACACGACTACCTCTGCTGAGCAGTCTGCTTTTAGAGTCTGTCTACCAAAACTATGGAACTCTCTGCCGGCTGACATCCGGCTCTCCCCCTTCCCTGGGCAAAAAATCTCCCTTTTAAAAGGGCAAGTCCCCATAAGCTGCTCATGTCAAGTTGGCATGCAATAGCATGGGCCATGACTTAACTTGTGAGCAAAAATGTGATGGCAAACCACCCAATGCGATCCATATTGTCCACCCAAGCGCTTAACTATCTAGTTTTAATTTGCCACTACTTTTCCCTTCATATTCTGCCTACTAATACAATGTCACCCTCTGTTTCTAGCATCCTGTACATGTAACTATCTCGTGATTATTTTTCATTGCAATTATACAACCTTGTACATATAGTATGTAACCTTTGTAAATCTTTTGCTGTCTGAAAAAAGTTCTGTATGATGACTTGTATGTACTATCCCTTTCCCCCTACCCCCAGGACGCATCTGGAATCGAGCGGTAGTCTGCTCAGTATGTCTTTCCTGGTAAAACTTTTAAATAAATAAACAAAACAATATTACCGTAACAATAGCAACACACAGTAAAAAAGCTGCTCATAGTGCAGGTAACAGCCCCAGTCTGCGAGCAACTCATGCTGCTCTACGTCACGAGTCAAGACACACTTCAGGAACAACAGATCAGACTTATTATTACCCCTCTCGCTTCATTTCCTTAAGTTGTATACACAATAAAAGCATTTAAGTAGAAGACTCTTAATGGAAAAAACAGTCTTCATCCTAGAGCCGTGTGTCTGAAAGCAGCCATTAGAAGAGCAGAGTTGCTGATTCCCTGATGCCTTATCCGCCTTATCGGTGGCAAAGTGGTGTCAGTTGATTAACTTTTTTCTGCTAGAGCTTAGATAAGATGTTTCCTGTCAACCTGCTGAACATGTTGGGGGGGGGCATCTCATATGGGTCAGTTGTTTACTTGTGTCAGGACAGACTGAGCAGTCCCACGCAAAGTGAAAGTAGAATACCAACAATGGACAGGTTAGACAGACGACCCATGTCACACTAACTACTATCCGAACCAATGTTGAACCGATCCGGTTGGATAGTAGATGAAGGATATCCGGCGTAAAAGTGATATCCATGCATCTCTACTTCAGAGTGTAGAACTAAAGTCCTGAACAATGTGCTCACATCTCTCTCTGGATTCCCACAATTGTCAGACAACTTTAAAACATGAGAACAGTCTCAATTTAGAACAGAAACTGGTGCATATTTCCCTTTGTCAAAGAAATCACCCAAGAACAGGTACTTCCCAGGAAGCACAAAGTCAGATTACTCACAGTTGGAGAACAAAACAGGCAGCTTCAAAGTCCTGGATCAAATACGGGCTTGCCCCTCAGATCCATCCTGGCAGTCCTTTCCATTTCTCTGGGAATGAAAAATCAGGAACTCCTGCTCTAGACAACGGTTTCCACCACTTCTCTTGGCAGGCAGTTGTTTCTCAGCACTAGGGTGAGAAAATAGGCTCTCCTCTCAGAGCCCACACTGCAGCTCTCACTCCTCGAACTGCTCACTACTGACTCCAACCAACAACTAACCCAAGATTCTACAGTTCCCCACTCACAGCCAGCTGCCATGGCTTATGCTGCTGCGAGAGTTCTAAATGACATCATCTCTCTCCTCTCAGCTGAGACCAAGTAAACAGAGAGTGAGTAGGTGAAAAACCCATTTAACCAGTTATTCACCAGCTGCCTTCCCTACCTCGCACTGACACTGATGGGATTCTATTAACCCCAGGGGACTGGGTTGTTATACTAGCATTGAACAAACCAACCTTTATTCACTTTTGCTCCCCAAGTATGGAGTTCAGTGTGGTGAAAGGGGAGTGAATGCTTACACTGGAAAATGAAGACTTCATACCATCAGCAGTCAGTGACATCCAAACCCTGAGATGCAAACAGGGGTTCGTCTTTTTCTGAGGCAGTTAATATTATGATGGAGTAGTCATCAGGGACAAACAAAAGCCTGTGGACTCATGTAAGCAGCAGGACCAGTACTTTGATCAGTAATTCCACATATGCTGACCTAACACCCACTGCATCTGTCAAGTTGACTGATACTCTTCTCTACTCTCATGGACTACAGTTCCAAGCCTGATTTCTACTTACCTTACTAGTTCTGGAAAGCTCCCCAGCGCCATGTGCAGAAAATCCTGGAACAAGAACAAAGCACACCCTGCAATTAACAGGCCCATCAATAAATAATTCTGTGTTTACTGCACAAGTGACAGGACTTAAAACAGCCACTGATTATTCAGCCATGAGGAAGTAATTAATGTCTTCTGTAAACTGCCATTTTACCATCTATTTATTTATACAATAGAGTTTTGTTCTAGTTTACATTATCGTTCCAACCAAACTCCGAAAGGTACCATTATTCTTCTTGTTACCATTAGTTTAGAAGTATCACCTAACAAAATGCTTGTGTTACGCTCCGTAATTGCATTTACAAATCACACATACTTCAAAAAGAAAATTCAAATGTTTTCACATAGCTGAATAGGAATGCAGCATCGTTTCTGTTAAAAAATGATCCCATCTATAAATATATACCACAGTCACAACAAATTCCTTTTTTGATGCACCTGTAGCTTACATCTAGTAACAAAGTACTTTAAGGCCAGAGGGGACTCTGGGTCCATCATGTCCTACTACCCCCCCCCCCCCCAAACTTCATAATTAAGACTGAATAAGTATGCTGTACAAACAAAGAAAAAAATGTGTAAACAAAGACAGAAACTATATTTAAAGAGTCTACACTGGTAACAAAATAAGACTGATATACCACAGAACAATCATAACATTAAAAACACAGAAACAGATTTTTTCTGGCAGAAAAAGACCCTTGATCTGAGTCTGCCCAGTCCCTACTGAGTACCACCAGTCTAGCACTGGTAGGGTTTATGCAGTGCTCCCAGCTTGTAGCTCCACTTTTTTAGTCAAGTGAGCCCTCTCCTCCTCCTCCTCCATCATTTTCACCATATCCACGTGTTTATTGCACCCTGTCCTGAATCTGTAACCATCTTGATGTTAACCACCTCACTGGGTAGGCACTTCTACTTGTCTGTCACCCATTCCATGAATAAGTATTTCCTCTCATATCTCCTGAATCCTCTCCATATATAATTATGCATCCTTGTTGCAGACCCTCACATTGCCTTAACAGTTGCTTGCTGTCCACCCTATTTATTCCCGTCCGATATTTAAAAGTTTGTCATATCCCTCCTTTCCTTTTGGCTTCCAGGAAGTACATATTCAGGTCAGCAGGCCTTTTCTCACTGATCTTCCCCTGCTGCATATGCATCCTTTTGCTAGCCCTCCTGTGGAGCAGTTCTAAGCAACCTGGCTTGTCATTTTTATGTTGGCTCACGCTTGTGCAGCCAACATATTGCTTCAGTAGCAGATTTGGAGGCATGGTCACTGTTGGGCAAATGCAGGGCACGCATCAGTAGGTACGCCCCTCATTCCCCAATAAGACAGTATGCAGGCGCCACACCAGTGGCAAGCACATCTAAGAAAAGTCCGCTGCAATGACAGCCAAGCTCGTCATGCAGCAGCACCAAAACACACCCTCCCTACGTGCCTTTTCTGGTGAAGCCCTTCAGTTAACATGGCGGCGCTGACTGCCGCCATGCGGAGAGACGACTCCAGGGATGCCCAGTCCCCCTGTTGGCATGCCCCAACCAACATTATTTGCCGACGGGGAAGCCCACCCCCGATCGGCATAATGCACCCCCCCATTTCAAGCGTGTTCCCCCTTCCCAGTTTAATTTGCCAATGGGGGAGCCCACTCCCCGTCGGCATAATGTCCCCATTTGTTGTGTGCTGAGCGAGGGTGCCCAATCCCGTTGGCTACAGAACCACCCAAAGAAAAACACTCAGGTGGCATGCTGGGAGCCCACCCCACGTATCAAATGCCCTGAAAGAAAAACCGTCCATAAAGTTTTTTTAACCTGCGAAGCAGTCCTCATTGACTCGATTTGGCTCCCCCAGCTGGCGCACCCTCTGGCACCATGCCTCCTCACCCCCCACTCCCATCGTACCTCTGGAGCAGGCGCAATGATCTTGGTGGACGGGAACACGTCTGCACTCTTCAAAAGCCGACCACGAACTGAAGAAATGCGGTAAGCTGTATAATGGCATAAATATGTTTTTCAACTTTGGTACATATCTTGGGCATTTTTGAATTTTGGCACCAAACTTTCAACATGGGGTTATTGGGACCCCTCCTCAGTGAATTCAGTCACTGTCATGGTGTTATTCGGTCCTGAAGGTGATTTCATGATCGCGGCGCAGAATCACCTTTCGGGACTGATTAATGAAACAACAGTGACACTGTTCATGAGGGGCCTCAAAAGCCTATGTTGCACATTGATGAAAAAATCAAATAATAGCTGTTCTGATGTCGCGTTGTTGCAGTTTCCACGCACACTCATAACTTTGTGAATTTGTAATATTTTTACTCCAGATTTTCAAAATTGGCATTTTCCCACATCTTCTTATGAACAGTACAGCTGTCATTTTACATATTCTGGCTGAAATGTATTTTTGCACGTCCGGCGCAGAATAGCACGGTCCCTGTGCCAAATCAGTTTTCAGGACAGTTTGAGAAAATAACGGTGACACTGCTCATGAACAGAGGTCCTAAAATGCCTATGTTGAAAATTTGGTGATGAACGTCCATAAAATGACTGTGTTACAAGCATGCATTGTGCAGTTTCCACGCACCCTTGTAACTTCACAAATTTGCAATATTTTCATGCCAGATTTTCAACACTGGCAATTTTTCACACCTCCTTATAAACAGTACAGCTGTCATTTTTCACAGGCTGCCCAAAATGTGTTTCCTCACCAGTAGCACACAACGGCATAGTCGCTGTGGGAAATCAACTTTTGGGACAGATTAACAAAATCGCAGCATCACTGTTCACGAGGGAAGGTCCCAAAATGCCTATGTTGAAAATGCGGCTAAAAAAATCCCATCAATAATTGGGTTACAGACGTGTGTTGCGCAGTTTCTATGCATGCTCATGACTTCACCAATTTTTCATATTTCCACTCCAGATTTTCAATGTTGCCATTTATTTACAGCGCCTCCTGAACAATACAGTTGTCATTTTTCACATCCTGCCCAAAATGTGTTTTCGTCCCTGTGTCGCCAAATGGCATAGCCACTATGCAAAACCACCTTTCAGCTAACAAACCGATTGTGCCGCTCTTCATGAGGTGGGGTCACAAAAAGCCTATGTTGAACATCTGGAGTGAAAATACCAACAAATGCCTATGGCATTAGGGTTTACAACTGTAGCACCCCACCCTGTAGAGACTGCCAGGTGTCAGGGGTGTGACTTGGGATCATTGGCTGTAATGCTCATGCCATTCCACTCCCATCCCCACCCTGCAGCCAGTGACAGGCATCGAGGTGTGTGTTGGAGTGTTCGGCTCTAAAGTTCACACTGTTCTCCTGTACTACATCTGTCTCAGCGTGTTTCCTTATGGAATGGGGTAAGTATAAGGCCCAAAGACCCCAAAACACACCACGACACTTGTCAGTGTCTACAGGGTAGGGTGAGGTAAAATGGTATGAGCGTTATAGCTGACGCCCCAAAGGCACACCCCAATGCCTGTTAGTCTCTGCAGGGTGGTGGTGGTGTTGGCGTCAGTTCAGTACTTCACTGCCATTCCTATTATGCATCTCTAACTCCTGCACTACCAATACCAATGCCAGCGAGACAACATTCGGCATTGACAAATACTTGTTTTTTTAATTTATAGTTTTTGCTGCCCCGCTTGCTTTCCCCTTCCAGGCAGATCCAGCCCCAACCCCCAGCATCCCTGTCTCTACCCTCGGGGACTTTCAACCCCACAAGCTTGCCCCCTTGTGGTGGGGACCAGTCAAGCTGGTGCCAACTCTTAACTTCCTCCAGCACTGCGGAGGAGGAGGTTCCCTGGGTGTCCCCAAGGTGGACTGTGGCTGGGGTCAGGGATCGAGTGTGCCAGAGGATTGTCCATGCTTTAGGCCATTTTTCCCCTTAAGCCCTGCCGTCAGGATGTCAGCGTGCTAGGAGGCCCAAATGTGTGCATGCTGCACACGTGTCTTCAGGCCTCGAGTTTCTCAAGATCCATATGTACTCTTACCACCCCCTCCTAATTGTCCACCCAATTACAGATTTTGATATAATCTGCAAAAAGCCATACCTTCCTTTCCAGTTTATCTGCAGTGTCACCTATGAAGACACTGAAGAGATCCGTCCCAGTACTGAGCCCTGTGGCACCCTGCTGGTTGCACTCCTATCATTAGAGTAACAACCGTTAACTATCACCCTCTGCTGCCTATCCATTAACCAATTTCTAGCCCAATTTACCACTTTGGATCCCACCTCTAGGCTGCACAATTTCTTAATCAGTCTCCTGTGCAGCACAGTGCTGAAGGTCTTGCAAAAGTCCAGGTAGGCCATGTCCACTGCCTTCTCCTGATCTATTTCCCTTGTCACCAAGTCAAAGAAATCAATCAGATTCATCTGGCATGAATCTGTGCTGCCTTTAGTCTTGCAGCCCATTGGATTCAAGATATTTTACCAACATTTCCTTTAACAATGTTTCCATTAATTTCCCCACTACCGAGGTGAGGCTCAACAGTCACCAGCCTACAGTTTCTAGCCTCTTCTCTGCTGCCGCTCTTATGTAAAGGGACCACGTCTGCTCTCTTCCAGTGCCCTGGAACCATGCCTGATTCCAGTGAGCTGTTGAATAAGGCTGTCATTAGGGCAGCTAACACTTCCCCGAGTTCTTTTAGTACTGTTAGGTGTATTCCATCCAGTCCCATAGCCTTGTCCACTTTCACAGCTACAAGTGCTTTCAGGACTCTTTCTTCTGAAGATGAATTTGAGTCCACCCCATTTGTTTCTGCTGCTCCTGGTGGTCCATCCCCCCACACTGTGAAGGCTGAGAAGAAGAACCTGTTCCTTCCTTTTCTTGGTCCTTTTCTGTGCAGACTTGTTCTGCCGCCCACCTTATCTTCACTATCTCTCCCCTTGCTCTCCTCTCTTCACTTATGTGTCTGAAGAAATTCTTCCCCCCCCAATTGCTACCCCTTTGGCTATCCCTTCATCTGCACCTTTGCTCTCCTCATGCCTTACCTGGTACACCTCCGTGTCTTCCTCCCTCTGTATTCCTTATACCTCCTGAATGCCACCCTTTTTCTTACTTCCCTAGAGTACTATAACAGCCCCTTTTTTCCTTTTGCTTTTACTCGCTTCCTTGAAGCAGAGGTCGGTTGCCTTAATTATGCCCTCCCACTGTTCCTATACACCTCCTTGGCAATCCACCCCCACTAGGCAGTTACTGAGGCAGTCTCACATTTCTTTAAAATCTGCACTCCTAAAGTCCAGGACCCTCATCTGGTGGGGTTTGCCTCTGTTCCCATCTTAATGCTAAACTACATTGTATGGTGATTACTGAGATCTAGAGAACTTCCTTCTGTGACGTCTGCAATGCTGTTCTTATTTTTAAGCACCAGGTCCAGCACTGTCTCATCCCAAGTGGGTTTGTTGACTAGCTGCCGGAGAAAAGTCCCTTGTAGGAAGTCAAGGATGTTTCTGCTGGCTCTGCAGCTGGAAGGCTCCAATCCACATCTGGCAGACCAAAGTCACCAACTAGCAGCATCTCCCTCTTACTTGCCACCCTGATGATGGCTTCCCCTAGTGCCTTATCTAATCATTTGCCATGAAGGCCTCCAGGTCCGGGATTTTATCTCTCAGACTCACTGCACTAGCACACATGGCTCTTCATACCTTAGTCCCTCCCTGCCTGCTTCCCTGCTTTCTACCCACCACTTTCTGCTGTTCCCTGAAGCTCCACCTGACCCCCATTTTCCCTTGTTACCGTCTCCATTACTTGTCTCCTTTATTCCTCTCTTTTTACTTTCCTGATTTATACTCCCCCTTGTCCTATTCCTTGTCCCCTTCCCTGCCTTCCTGTGCTCCTACACTGGAGGAGCTTCCTCCCTTAGGGCCATCACTCTATGTCATTTCATCATCGGGGGGGGGGCAATTTTTGCCTTCCTTGGTATAACAGTCTCCCCCACCCCACCCGGCTACTTTAAATGCTCATTCATGTAGCATTTAAACCTCCTACTAAGGACTGTGGCCCCCTCCTAGAAGGATGCAGGCCATCTCCCCTATAGAGTCCCATATCCTCCCAGGCTGGCCCCCAGTTTCCAATGTAGTCAAAGCCCTTCTCCATGCACAATGTCTTCAACCAATTATTAATAGCCCTGGTGTGGAGTGCTCTTTCCTTTCCCCAACTGTACACAGGTAACACCTCGGCAAATGCCACTGTGCATGCTACCTTCTTGAAGTCTCTTCCCAGCTCCCTGAAATTACATAGAAACATAGACTTTGACAGCAGCTAAGGACCGCTTGGCATACCTAGTCTTCCCATTTCCCTACCTATTGGATAAGCTGCAGATTCTAGTTAACCAACAGTCTACTTCCTCGTAACCCCCCCCATAATTGCCTTATGTCTGTCCCATGCATTCTTGAATTCCCCACTGTTGGTGACCCCACGACCTCCTCAGGAAGGTGATTCCATGCATCCACCACCCTTTCCATGAAAAAATATTTCCTCACATTGCCCCGAGCCGTCCCCCCTCCATCTTCAAATTGTGCCCCCTTGTTCTTGCACATCTCTTGTTCTAAAATATGCTGCCCTCCTGGACCTTGTTGATTCCCCTGAGGTACTTGAAAGTTTCTATCATGTCCCCCCTTTCCCTCTTTTCCTCAAGGGTGTACATATTAAGCTCCTTTAGTCTCTCTTCGTATGGCTTCTGTTGCAGACCCTGCACCATTTTAGTTGCCCTCCTCTGGACTGTCTCATCCTGTCTATGTCCTTGTGGAGATGGGGTCTCCAGAACTGCCCGCAGTACTCCAGATGGTGTCTCACCAACTGTCTGTATAAAGGGATAACAGCTTCTTGTTTTCTACTGGTGATGCCTCTCCCTATGCATCCCAGTATCCCCCCAGCCCTCCTTACTGCCTTCTCATATTGCTTGCCTACCTTAAGGTTGTCTGATATGACTACCCCCAGGTCTCTTTCCATTTTTGTTGTTGTTAGTAACCCCCCTCCACTATGTACTCTTTCTCTGGGTTTTTGTTTCCCAGGTACATTACTTTGCACTTCTTTGCATTGAATCTAAGCTGCCATACATTTGACCATTCCTCCAACCTTCCCAAGTCCCTTCTCATCCTTTCCATCCCTTCTTGTGTATGCACCCTGTTGCAGATCTTTGTGTCGTCTGCAAAGAGGCATACTTTTCCTTCCAGCTCCGTTGCAATGTCTCCTATAAAGACATTAAAGAGGACTGATCCCAGTACTGAACCCTGCAGTACCCCACTAATAACCACCCTTTCTTCAGAGTGTACTCTGTTTACTATTACCCTCTGCATCCTGTTGTCCAGCCAATTTGTTACCCAGGCTACCACCCTGGGACCCACTCCCAGGCTGGCTAACTTGTTTATTAATCTTTTGTGTGGGACTGTGTCAAATGCCTTGCTAAAGTCTAGCTAGGCCATATCCACAGCCCCTTCCTGGTCTACTACTTTGGTCACTCAGTCAAAGAAATCTATTAGATTTGTCTGACATGACATTCCCACTGTGAATCCATGCTGCCTTGGGTCCTGTGCCCCGCCGGCTTCAAGGTACTCAACAATTCTTTCTTTCAGAAGTGATTCCATCAGATTCCCTACCACTGAGGTCAAACTAACAGGTCTGTAGTTTCCTGCCTCTGCCTTGCTCCCACTTTTGTGAAGGGGAATCACATCCGCCCTGCTCCAGTCCTCAAGTACCACACCATCCTCCCATTATTTGTTAAAAACGGTAGTCAGTGGTGTCACTAGGTCTCCCCTTAGTTCTTTTAGAATTCTGGGGTGAATCCCATCAGGCCCCTTTACTTTTTCCACCTTGAGTTTTAGGTGTTCTTTCAGGACCATTTCTTCTGTGAATGGACTGGTATCGACCCCCCTGTCCAGAGTGCTTCTATTGTTTGGTTTAGGTACTTCCCCCTCTTCTTCATTTGTGAATACTGAGCAAAAGTATTCAATCAGTATCTCTTCCTTTTCACTGTCACCCTTTGCCCACCTCCCCTCTCCTTTATTAAGCCTCACTATCCCTCCCTTGGCCTTCCTTCGCTCCCTGATGTACCTATAAAAGGTTTTATTCCCCTTCTTAACTGAGTTGGCAAT
The DNA here is from genome assembly GCA_016271365.2 of Neoceratodus forsteri. Classification (NCBI taxonomy): domain Eukaryota; kingdom Metazoa; phylum Chordata; order Ceratodontiformes; family Ceratodontidae; genus Neoceratodus; species Neoceratodus forsteri. Next base: position 1,632,217,510 of record CM057453.1, read on the forward strand.
TTTTTCCTTAGTTAGGGCCTTTACTGTTCTGACTGCTTTCCCCGCTTCCTTCTGCTTTAAGTGATACAGTTCTCTGTCCTGCTCCTTCTGTGATTCCTTATACTTCCTGAATGATGTCTTTTTCTCCCTAACCTTCCCCGCCACTTCTTTTGAGAACCTTAGTGGTTTTTTACTTCATTTTGTTTTATTTGCTTCAAACAAAGGCTTGTTGCCTCTGTGATGACAGTTTTGATTTTTCCCTATTGTTCTTCCACCCCTCCTTCCTGCCCATTTGCTAGTGCATTCCTTAGGCACTCATCCATTTTGCCTCCTGAAGTCCAGTACCCTCACTTTTGTATGGCTTGACTCTATGGCTGTGTTTATCGTGAACCACACTGTTCGGTGGTTGCTTGTTCCCAGATGGCTACCCACTTCTAAATCCGTGATCCTCTCTCCGTCCCTGTTTAAGAGTACCAGGTCTAAGATTGCTCCCTCCCGAGTGGGTTCCAGCACTAGCTGTCTGAGGCATGACCCCGCTTTTGGATGTGGCTGCAGAAAATGTGCTCCAGTAAACATCTGGCATATTCAGGTCCCCCATCAATATCTCCCTTTTTTCCTGCCATTCTAAGGATGCCTTCTATCATTTCCTTGTCCATTTCCTCCCCCTGAAACGGGGGCCTGTATACAACCCCCGTGCGGATTGTGGTGCCACTGCTTGTCTCCACGGTGACCCACACTGCCTCCTGTCCTCCCTGTTTACCCTTTAGTTCCATTGCTTTGATCCCTTCCCTTATGTAGAGAGCTACTCCTCCTCTTCTTTTACCCTCCCTGTCCCTCCTGTAGATTGTGTACCCTGGTATGTTGACATCCCAGTCATGGTTCTTCATGTACCATGTTTCTGTGACTGCCACAATATCCAGGCGTCCCTGTTCCATCAAGGCCACTAGTTCAGGAAGCTTGTTACCTAGACTATGGGCATTAGTACTCATTGCTCTCCATTTTTTGATGGCCTTACTCTTTTTATCCCCATTCCTGCCCTTACTGCCTTTGTCTTTTTCTCCATTTACCCCGTCCTGCTCCCTATCAACCTCTTTACCTTGGTGTTTACCTCGCTAACTACCCTGTTTTGTGGGGGGAGGCTGGGAATTCCCTGCTTCTTATCAGTGCCTCCCCCTTGTCTAGTTTAAACCTGCATTACCCCTACCCTATCCCCCGCCAGGTCATTTGTCCCCATGTGGACAAGACATTTAGCTTCCTCCCATCTCCTGCTACCCTACTGATCCTCTGGATCCATTCTCCATCCCTCCTAGCCGAAGCACCAGGGAGGCACTTCAACTCCTTTTCCCTTCCTCCCCCCCCACTCCTAAGTCTATCCCCCAATGAATGACTGCTTCCCCCACCTCCTTGGAAAACCAAATAAGTTTCTTTTGTCTCTTTCCCATCCCAATCTGTTTTAGGTATGCCTTAGATACTTCCTGGATGACCTGTTTGATTGCATTCCATTTATTTTTAATCCCCTCTAATTGGCCTGACCCCTTGAGCCTCTTAAAGTATTTCCTTCTAAAGTCCAGAGCTAGCATCTGGGACTTCTGCTGCTTGGCTTCAGGAGTTATTCTGAACCACGCTGTTTTGTGGTCAAGAAGATCTTACATTGTTAACCCCCCCCCAACCCGTGTTATCCTGATTTGACAGGACTTGGTCCAGTAAGTCTTCTCTTTTACATGCTGCACTAAGAAGCAGTCCTGGAAGGCATCCACAGGCACATTATTCCTAGTGATTCTTACCACAGGAATGCACAAGTCCACATCTGATGTGTTGAAATCTAGTGGGACATCTCCCTCCCCACAGCCACTCCCTTCTTGATCTTCCCAGTTCATTCATTTTCCATTTCTACTGGCAGTTTCTTTCTGCTTCAAAAATCACATTGCTGGGAGTCTCTGCAAGCATTGTGTTTGCCAGGAAATGTAGAGCCAAATGTAGAAAATACAGAATCAGGCAGTATGTGCACAGAGCTGTGACTGGAGACCTTAGTTTGAACTTCACCACCACCACTTACCCACTGGGTGATCCTGAATAAGTCACTTAACCACTTAGTTAGTTGTCTCTCCCTCTCTCTACCTTCCACCCTCTGTCTCTCTCTCTCTCTCTCTCGCTGTCTCCCCCCCCCATCTTTCTCTCTCTCTGTCTCTCTCTTCAATGTTCCTGGCCTCTTAGTCTCCCTGTATTCATCTAATGACTGATAAAACTGCTCATGGCTTGTAAAATCCTTTAGGATACAGTTGTTTAAAAGGTGCTATAGAAGACAAAAACAAACAGATTGACCGCACTAGTAGTGCATGGGTATGGGTGCATATAAAGGGGCGGCTACCCTCAACACTCTGAATCAAAAGACATACAGAAACACACTCCTATAATAACCATAAAATAAGACAGTTCAGGGCATGTAGCCTGGGGCATATAGCCCAATTTAGCATGCCACTCACAGGTACTTAATTGTACTATGTCTCAATTTATTGTGCAAATATATATATAAAAAGTGCAGACAGTGCCGCAGTGCCACAGCTGCAAAATACCCATTAGTCCTAAAAACAGATAGAAGGTGCATATGTAGAAAATCAATGGTGCTGGACCTCCCCAGCATGTTTCTGTAGCCCAGCACTTTGCTCAGCAGAAGTGTCATCAGGGGGCATGACATATGTTTTAACTCTGTCAGTTTTTAAGACTTAGGGGCATTGTGCAATTGTAGCACTATGGCACCGTCATCACTTTATTTTATATATTTGCACGATAAATTGAGACATAGTACAATTAAGTACTTGTGAGTGGCATGCTAAATTGGGCTATATGCTCCTGGAGGCTACAGGCCTTGAACTCTTACTTTACAGTTATTCTGGGAGTGCATTTCTACATGTCTTTTGTTATATAAGACAAAAATTATTTTTGGTTGGGTCAAAGTCAATAAATAAAAAATATACTGTGCCTCCTCTCAAGCTGAAATCCATCAAAATCGAATCATGCTTCTAATGAAAAAGCTGAACTCTAAACTGAATTACACTCACTGATCTCTGTCTCAAATTCTGAATGGTAATGTTAAATCGGTGCCATAACAGTTCAGTGCCAGACTGGGACCAGATTCTCCTTTAAATGCTAGAGTCCTTGGATAAGGCATGCAAAGTGCTGCAAACCTCACCGATATTTCAATAAGTTACTTTATTAGCAGATATGTTTAAACAACCTACCTGAGAAAGAATGAGCTGACCATGAACTCTCAGCACAAAATGTCTCAAAAATGTAAAGTATTCTTCTTGTCCAACTTTATTGGCTAGGGAGCGAAGAAGGAAGTAACCCTGAAAAAGATTAATAGCACTTATAAGATATGGCTTCTAAAGTAAAACGTTAACTCTCCCATGAACATACATGTGATCAGTGAACTTTAAGGAAGAAAACTCATAACAGTCAACTGGAGGGGGCCGACCCATAGGCGCCGCGCCAGGGCTGCTGCTTGTAACACTGACAACTCAGGTTTAGGAACAAGCCTGAGACATTCAGGGCCGACTTGGGGAATGGGATTGAGCATCCCAGTGGATGGTCTCTTCCTCCAGGGAGGAAAAGCTGCATCATCTTGCTCTGTCACCACCGCCTGTAGGAGTATAGGTGGTAGTGCGACAGATGGGCTTTGGGAGGAGGGACGTTGTGGAGCGCATGGCCGTGCACTTCTGCCAGTACAGCTGTCCTGGTGTCAACAACCCCATGGAGAGAGAAATTGCTGCATGGAGGACTAAGGGGTCAACACCCTTCATCTGGCTCCATGACAGCCTATATGGCCAGAATGGCAGCATATCTGCTCTACTGAACAGAGGAGCAAAACACAGCCAAACAAACAAACAAAAAAGAACAAAAAAGATATCTTAAGGTGCATTTTGAAGGGAACTGTAGCAACATACAATACACAACACTAGTAATGTGCTGATTGGTGTCATTGTTTTTATGCGGTTGAACAGGTAGAAACTACCTTGTTAGAACAGGGGGAGGTCCAATTAACTGTAATACAAGTAACCCTATATCAAATCCCAGCATAGTCCATGACTTACAGTGTGGTCTCAACCAAGTTATTAGGTCTTCCTGTGCTTTAGATCTCCCAGATGTAACACTGGGGTGAAACAGCCACAGTGTAAATGAAACCCTGCATCTCAGCTAATAAATCCAAAAGACAAAAAGTTCCCAGAAAACTTCAGTCATGGTTCTGCTGCTCTGCTGATTCTTAAAGTCAGGGTCACACTTTTTACAAATCTGTTTTACTGTCTGCAAGCACAGCATCTATCAGGAAGCCGTTTCCAACAAAGCAAGACTTCTCAGAGTCAGATCGAATCATAAAAAAACATAATAAATTATTTACACGATTATTTACAGAAAGATAAAGTGCAGAATTCTTTATCTTGCTTGCTCCTGCCTCTCCATCTGTGTATCTCTCTTTCTCTATAAACAGCAGATTGACCCACCCACTTTAGCAGATGCCCCCCTTCCCCCAAAGTAGCATACTGCCCATTGGTCACATTCAATGAATGGCCTACACAACCTAAATTCCAGTTAGGCCAATCAGGCCAGGAGCATGCAGAACTGCAATGCGTGGTTTCAAACTGGCCTAATTGACTCTGCAACTGGGGAGTGACATGGAGCTTAAACCAGATGGTAAACATCTAGCTGCAACTCAAAATGTGATCCAGTATATTTAAAAAAAATCTTGTTAATTCTACCAGTATCCTCGTATTTCTACCCCCAGGAAAAGATCTTGTTATGATGCACATTATGGGGTGTCCTCAGAAATAACAATTCCAGACTTTGGGAGTAATGGATAAATCGTGATGGGCCTGCTTGTTGCAGCAGGATCAGCAGGACAATATGGCGCAGATGGCACGTTGGGACCTCTAGAGACACCGCAGATGTCTGGTGCCAAATTGAACCAGCAAATAAAGTCTGAGGCAGCAATGAATGATAAGATGGATAATTTAACTGGCAGAGTTCACGTGGTAGAAGTCTCAGTGGAGGTTTCTCAAGACTGTAATTGGTGAGGCAAAGAGAAAAGGGATGCCAAAATTCATGCTATGACACAGCTGGTTAAAGAAACTCAACTTTGCACACATGCCTGGCACTCTGAAAAGCCAGGCCAGAAGTGCTGACATTCGCATACTATGTCTTCTGGAAAGCATGGTGGGAGATCACCCTGTAATATTCCTAAGGGGATGGCAAGGAGAAGCCTTGCACCTGGCTAAATCTGATGTACCCCGGGACTAGAAAATGCCTACAGCGTGGTTCCCAGGTGATAGCCATTCATCGAAGATTTGCTGAGAACCTTGCTGCTGATTATAGATGGGACTGGGACCAGGAACAGGATCCTGGCCCTAGTGTGGCAACATAAATCATTCCTGGTTGAGGGAAAACCTATTCTGTTTCCCAGATGTCATTTTTGCTACTAAACAGAGATGGAAGACGCTTCGTAGTGTTTGAGAGCAGCTGAGAGAGGCAGAAGTCATGCTGTACCATTGTGCTACCAGCTAAGCTTTCAACAGTGTATAACAACAAGGTCTACAGGATGTATTTAAAGACCCAGCTGATGCCTGAGAGTAGGTGGAAAAGAATCTGGAGTCCAGCCGTAGAACAACTGTAGAACTTGATTTGCAGCAGGAGGGTTCTGTCTGAACATTCTTCAACAATCTAGAGCTCTATAAGTGATCTCACGAACTCCAGAAAATGTAATTGTTATGTTCAGCAGTCTGGTTACACTGTTTAAGAGTCGCATTTAGTTCAATATTAGGGCTTTTATCATTTATGTAACTGTTTAGGGATGAAGATATTTTACTAGATATGTCATATAAAAACAAAGAAAATGTTGGCAAAGAAAGACCATGGTCCACCCAGTTTGCCCAGTTTTATCCTACCTTGGGGCCTAGTCAGGGTTATAGACCTCTCCTCCCCACCATGTTCCCTGCCTTTCTGCTTCCTCCTGTGTAACTATTAAGCCTTTCACTTGGTCCGAGCCGTATTGGAAACCATTAATGGTTCTTGCACCCACCACCTCTACTGTTAGGCTGTTCCACAGCCACCCACTCTCTGTAAAATAAAGGTTTCTCACATCCTTCCTGTATCCCCCCACCCCACCCTGCCAGCTTCCACTCATGTCCCTGTGTTCTTGATTTGCCAGTCCTACTGAATATTTCTCTCCATCTACCTTGTTCATTCCTTTCAGGAACTTGAATGACTCTGTCATATCTCTCCCCCCTCTCCCTCCCATAGGTTTGCTCTTTTCAAATGCTGCTATTGTGCCAGTGGGACTTTTTCTAGGATTAATACATGGGCTTGCTGTTTGCCCTTTTGCCTGGGTGAGCAATTTATTGAAACGTTTGAGAATAACTCTCCAGAATGTATTGCACCGCTCTTGGGCTGCATCTCAAACATACTCTTAGATGTTTACATTTGCCATAATGTACACTTTCTGTTTTTCCCTCCACATGGTACAGACAAGTAACATTAGTTGCAGGACTTGCCAATCCTAGCTATATCATAATCAGAGGTTACAATTGTCAGATATTGCACTTAAGTTTCACAACAGAAATTGTACTGTCATTTTGTATAATGAAAAGCATTATAAGGTTAAACAAAAATACAATTTTTTACAATGGGTTCAGCCTTCTCTGAAGAGAGACAGAAAACACAGAGAATGGCAGGGTATGACAGAGTCTAAGATGACCCTAAATAGGTATGAGTTTTAACCCCGTCACACTGAAAGAGATAAATGTAAAAGTAATTTCACAAGTCTTTGAAGCTCAGTGCCACGTTAAGGCAACTCCACCAGCTGAGCCCCAGCTCTCCCCATCTGAGGAGCTTATGCTCATGTAATCTGAGGATCTTAGAAAGATAAAGTTGAGTCTCAGCTGCTGGAGTTGTCATGGCAGTGGTGCTGAGCTTGACCACTGAATCACTGATTCAATTTGAATCCACAGGACCAAAACACTGTTGAAATGACTTTCAGAGTTGCTTAAATTGGTGTGATATAATAGTTCTCGTGTTTACACTGATAGAGATAGTCTCTGAAACTAAAGAGAGAGTTCACATTTCCCTGCAAACTCAGGAAGTCATTGCATTCCTTTCTTAAATTTATACAGCATAGAGTAGTAAGCCTACATACCATGAGCAAACTGTGCCTGCTTGTCTGTCTCTCTGTCTATGTAATCTGCCTGTCTGTCTGTCTATCTATCTGTCTATCCTATCTTACATGTGTGATATAAAATGTAAAAAAAAAGTTATATTTGCTTGTTACATCACCAAAATGAGAACAAACATGTTACGCCCACATAGAATAGGTAGTCAGCATGTTGTTTCCACTTTGGATAAGTCACAGAAGAACACTTAATCAACCAGAAAAAAGCTTATTCAATGCCTGATGACATCATAATTGCCTCTGCGTCACTCAAAACAGAGCAGGTGGTGGCTGTAGGTGTGGCTGGTGAGCTGGTGAGCACCGCCTGTCAGAACGTCTCAGCACAGTGGTCAGGGATCCTGGATCTTGGATCCGTTGTGGGGTTCCAGGAGGGGGACTGCACTTTATTACATATATACTTTTTGGGGTGACTGGATTCCATTCTTCATTATTTTGCATATATATGGCATGGGTAAGTGCCGTGATTAGCTGTTTTCATATTCACTGGGTTGTCACAGAGCACCCCAGGTCACCGTGTTGCAGCTCTTTATTCTGGCATAGTCTTACCAATGAGATACACAGAGGCAACACCACCTCACTGCTTCTGCCAGTGATACCTCTCCCTATATGTCCCAGCCACCCACTAGCCCTTCAGTTCACAAAACATGGGCTGCAGCAGCGAGATTACCTCACATACTTCCTCCACCTCCACAGACTTGAACTCACTCCAGGCTATCGAGGTGCACTTTACGATATCCGACTGACCACTGTAGAGCAACATATGCCCTGCTGGACAGATACTGGACCCGATGGAGGACACTCTGTCAGAGAAGAACAGAGTGAACTCTTCATACTTACCTGCTGAAACTGCAACTTTAGGCTATAGACAGGCTGGATGAAGCAGTCTGTCAACAACAGTGCTAAAGAGCTGAGCCAGTCTATTCTTCCCTGCAGCTATCAACCTGGACAGGAATACTGCCTTCTTATAGGACATAGCCATAAGAAGCATGACTAAATCCACCCACCTCCAGTCCTCTTGAACCACTCCTGTTTCCAGTGAGTTGTTCAATAAGGCTGTCAGAGTTGAAGCCAGTGCCTCCCAGAGCTCCCTAAACACCTTTAGTTGTAGTCTAGCAGGCCCCATAGCTATGTTCAGTTTCAGTTTTGCAAGTTCTTTCAGGACTCTCTCCCTCTATAAATTAACTTGTGACTACCTCCTTCCCTCCAGTGTTCCTGCTGCTTATATGTGGTCTATCCCATTCCCCTTCTACTGTGAAGACTGAACCGAAGTATCTACTCAGGATATCTGCTTTTTCGTGATCCTCTTCTGCACAGCCACCCCCCCCCCAACCTCACAGTCCCTCCCCTTGTCTTCCTTTTCTTAGTCATGTACCTAAAAAAGGTCTTGTCCCCTTTAGTTACCATTTTGACTATCCTTTCCTCAGTTTGCACTTTTGCGTTCCAATGCAATGGTGCAAACTCATAAAACTAGATAGGCATTGCCCTTCATTAGTCATGGCAAATGTATGTAATGTAATGATACCGTCCCTGAGTGACTACAGGTGGCAGTGTAGCTGATGGGGGTGCAGAGGATACAAATGTGGTATGTCTGGCATGCAAATACCAGCTTCAATGTGTCCTCAAGATGAGGGGGGTCTGGGCCAGCCTGGTAGCACTACTGCTAGTTATGCTGGTGATCTGGGTTCAGGAGTGAACTCTGGTCACTTGGAGGCTGGCAGCGGAAAGGAGGATTGAGCATCCAGGGACTGCTCTACTCCTTCGTGGTGGGGGACAGAAAGTGCACTCTGTTATGTGACCATCACTTGACTGAAGATAGATGGTAGCACAGCCGAAGATGTTATACTGGAGTGGGGATGCTGCCAGATGCCTTTGTGACTGTGTGCATGCACATGGCAGCATGCACCATTGCATGCCAGCTCCCCAGGGAGAAAACTGATGGAAAACTCCCTGGCAAGGATGCCAATGACCACCCACAGGCCCAGCGTTAGCGATGAGTCACCCACCAAGTGGTTATGTGCCAGTGGTAGGGTACATCCTGGAGAAGAAAGGTAACAGGGCTGGGGGGCTGGCAGAAGGGGATTGGTCAGGGCACAATAAGAAAGAAAAACATATACAGAAAAAAAAGGAAAAGAGGACAATTGGGTGAATACAGGAACAATAACCCCCCCCCCACCGACAGCTGACATAACCACCTTTTTGACATGTCCAGTTGGGGCACTCAGACCTCATAGTTCTTCCACCTCCTCCTCCTCCCTGATCTTGACTGCTCCAGTAGGGATGCAACTGAGAAGCTGAAGGCTGGCCCTAGGGGGCCCTCCTCTCTGAGCAATGCTATGCCCAGGGGTCCCAGAGTAAATAAGGGGTGATGACGCCTCCAATGCAATGCCAGAACTTAATGATAGACTAAAAGAGATCCAGGAAAGGAATGGCTAAGGAGGTATGGAAAGACAGTTGGATATAAAATATTATAAACTACTTACATGATTTAGCCAATCAGTGCACAGACCCACTGTCCCTCTTAAACTGCGTACTAACATACTAAAATGCCAGCAGAATAGGCCTAACGGTCTTTCATGTCTGCTCATTTGGTCATCCCCCACCCTGGGAGTTGACCTTGCTGCCCCCCTCGCCCTCTCTGGCTTCTCCCTTCCCAGTCTTGGATATTCTTGCTGCACAGTACTTTGCTTCCAGAACCCTTCCCTTGTACCTGTCCCACTCCATCTTGAACCCCTCCACCGTCTCAGGCTGATAGGCCTGTAGTTCCCTGCCACCTCCCTTGATCCCCCTTTGTGGATAGGCACTATATGCACCACCTTCCAGTCCTGGGGCATCCACCCTGTCCTCAGAGAGATGCTGAAAAGCTCCACCAGGGGTTTTGCCAGGACATCCGCCAGTTCCTTCAGCACTCTGGGATGTAATTTATCTGGCGCCGGTGCTTTCTCTGTCTTAAGGGACCTGAGGGCTTCCCTCACTTTCTCTGCTGTGATTTCCACCTCCGCTACCTCTTCTGCCTGCTTTGCCTTACCCCTCCTGCCAGTGATGGCCGCCCGCTCTCCCCCGACCCGCCGATTGGTAAGGGTCCCCCCTCCTCAGTTTCACTGTCTCCTCCCATGTATGATGTACCCCCCCCCCCCATTTTTCTTGGTGAAAACTGAGGCAAAGTACTCATTTAATACCTCAGCCTGCTCCCCCGGGTCTTGTGCCCATCCCTCCCCCTCTTTTAATCCTGCTAATCTGCCCCTTCACCCTTCATTTTTCCCCAATGTATCTAAAGAAAGTACAGTTACGTAAGAACTTACCGTAACAGTAGATCTTCGAGAACAGCTCTTGCAGCAGGTTACACCATTAGGACTGAAGCCGGCAGGCGTCAGGACCCCACGGAAAATTTTCTAGCTAGCAGTCTTCAGTGGGGACCGCCTCCGATGTCGGTCCCGCCCCCGACGTCAGGCGTAGTACATAAGGAGGCGGTCCCGCCAGAATCCCCAGTTCTCCTGCTGGAGACTTCCGGCCGCTGGATGACATCAGAAGAGGAGACCGAGGACCCACCATCAGATGGCCAAGATTCAGAACAGGCCTTTCCGATCCTAAGGATATTGTTAGGCTGGAACCTACTTCCTCCAAGGGGGAATGGTGGGCGGGAAAGTGCCTGCTGCAAGAGCTGTTCTCGAAGATGTACTGTTACGGTAAGTTCTTATGTAACTGTACTATCTTCTTCGAAGTACAGCTCTTGCAGCAGGTCACACCATCAGGACTGATTTCCAAGCAATGGCGCCTAGAAAAGCCATCGGGAGGAGGCAATACGGAGATCCAGACCCGTCCTGAGCCTAGGACAGGAGACCCTGAAGAACAGCAAGGCGAAACCGCTCTTCGCCTTGAGGCGATATCCAGGCTATAATGCCTGATAAAAGTGTGCACCGAACTCCAGGTGGCTGCAGCACATATGGCTGACGTAGAAACGTTCTTCAGTGCTGCAAAGGAGTTAGCCACTCCTATTGTCGAATGGCCCTTGACTACTCCAGGTAAGGGTTTCTGACGCTTGTCGTAGCAAAAAGAAATACACCGGATAAGCCAGCGTGAAAGGGTTTGTTTTGAAACCGGGGCCCCTTTCATCCTCTCAGCGAATGAAATGAACAGCTGCTCCGCTTTCCGGTGCTGTTTGGTTCTGGTCAAATAGTATCTGAGACACCTGTGCACATCCAGGGTATGAAGCAGTGCTTCTCCTCGATTGGCATACTTAGGGAAGTATACTGGTAAATTGATGTCCTGGTTGAGAGTAAGGGCTGAGACCACCTTAGGCAGGAACTTAGGATTCGTCCTCAGGGACACCCTGCCCTGATGAAAAATTAAATAAGGCTCCTTGCACATGAGAACATGTAATTCAGAGATTCTTCTCGCCGAAGTAACTGCAACCAAAAAACAATGTTTTCCACGACAGAAAACGTAGCTCGCAATCTGCGGCAGGCTCAAAGGGTGGCAGCGTAAGCTGCTCCAAGACAAAAAGTAAATCCCAAGGACGGACGGGATCCTTAATGGGCAGCCTAAGGTGGAGGACCCCTATGCCTATGGGGGCATGATAAGCTGAGATTGCACAAAGGTGCACTTTAATCGAGGAGTAAGCTAACCCAGATTGAAATAGAAGAAGCAGGTACTCCCAGAACCAGCTTCTCGGGGCAGTCTAAGGGCAAGAAACTGCGAGTCTGAGACCACAGGCAAAATCTGCACCATTTCATGGCGTAAATTGTGTGTGTCGCCGGTTTTCTGGCAGCAGAAAGCACGTCTGCCACCTCTTGCGAGACCCCGTGTCGCAACATGGCTATGTCTCTAGAAGCCAAGCATGCAGGTTCAGTGAATGTAAGTCCGGGTGGACTAGTGAACCCTCCTCCTTAACAGGTGGGAGCTGATTGGTAAGGCCAGCGAAGGTTCCCGGGACAACTGGTTCAGCAGCGGGAACCAAATTTGTCTGGGCCAAAAAGGCACTATCAAAACAAGCGTCATGTGCTCCCTGCGAAGTTTGAGAAGGACTCTCTGGATCAACGGGAAAGGAGGGAAGGCGCAGAGGAATCTGCCCACCCAGGAGAGGGACAACGCGTCTCGCCAGAAAACACCAGGCCCTGGATCTAGCGAGCAAAAATTGGGCAGTTTTGCGTTGGATGGGAGGCGAATAGATCCAATTCTGGAGTACCCCATCTGTGGAACAGATCCTCTGCCACTTCCTGTAGGAGTTCTTCCCACTCGTGGACTCTGGCCTGGGAACGACTCAGGCTGTCTGCGACCGTGTTGTCCACCCCGGGAACGTGAACTGCAATGAGGTTTGTGCCGTGTCGTATTACCCATTCCCACACTCTCATTGCCTCCCTGCAAAGGGGGTAGGAGTGTGTGCCTCCTTGTTCGTTGAGGTAATACATCACCGCAGTATTGTCTGTCTGCAACAGGACAGTACTGGGTGGGATCTCCGACTGGAAGGCCTGCAGGGCATAAAGGACAGCCCTCATCTCCAATGTGTTGATATGGAGATGAGATTCTTGTGTAGTCCATGTTCCCTGAGACCTCACCCCGTTCAGGTGCGCTCCCCACCCCAGCCCTGAGGCGTCCATAGAGAGCGTCAACATCGGGGACGGCGCTGTGAAGGGAACCCCCACCCACTGAGAGGGTTCCCGGATCTAGCCACCATTGCCAGTCCTGAATCACTGTCTGCGTGATTCTGACTGATTGTTGCAGATGGTCTTGCCTTTGGTCCCACTGCACCCTTAGCATCCACTGGGTTACCCACATGTGGAGTCTTGCCATCGGGACCGTTGGAATGGCTGCAGCCATGTGTCCGAGCAGGCGAAGGATCAGTCTGGCCGGGATGGTTTTCTTCGCCAACATGTCCCTTATGAGGGATCGTATGCGTTCCGCTCTGTCTTCGGGAAGAAAGGCTTTCCCTTTGACTGTGTCAAGAACTGTGCCTATAAACTGCAGCTTCTGGGACGGTACCAGGAGAGACTTCTTGTAGTTGATTAAGATGCCCAGAGACTGGAAGAGACCCTGGGTGTGCTGAATGGCCAGCAGCAATGCCTCCTTGGAGGAGGCCATGAGAAGCCAGTCGTCCAGGTACGGGAACACGTAGTGACCCTGTCTCCTCAGAGACGCTGCCACGACTGCCATGCACTTGGTGAATACCTTGGTGCTGATGACAGCCTGAAAGGAAGTGCTCGGAACTGGTAGTGGCGACCGAGAAACTCGAAGCGCAGGAACCTCCTGTGCGCCTGAGTGATGGGGATGTGCAGGTAGGCGTCCTGCATATCCAGGGACGCCAAGAAAGCGTCCTTCTTCAGCATGGGGATTAGTCCCGGGAGGGTCACCATGCGGAAGCACTTGTAGACGACCGATAAGTTGAGGTCGCTGAGATCCAAAATTGGACGGAGGTCCCCTGTCTTCTTTGGAACCAGGAAGAAGTATGAATAGTAGCCTGCTCCTATCTGGTTCCCTGGAACGTGCTCCACAGTTTCTTTCTGCAGAAGCGTGAGCACTTCCTGCTTGATGAGCAGGGCGTGCTGACCCGAGTAACGGGAGAGCAGAGGAGGACTCGTGGGGGGCTTGTCTAGAAATTCTATAAAGTGGCCTTTTTCGACCAGTTGTAGCACCCACCTGTCGGTGGTGATCGAGCGCCACCCTGGCAGGTGGTCTGCAATGCGACCCCTGACCTTTGTTTCCCGTTGATCCTGAGGAGGGGCAGGGGCCGGGAAGGAGTCATGCTATGGCAGCAGAGGGTCCTGCAGGCTGGGCCAACTTGGAAGCACGTTGGCGCCTGCCTGAGGACGTTCTGACCTAGGCTTTCCGGGAAAAGGAGCCCCTCTGATGCTGGCCAGAACGGGGTTGTTGCCTCTGAGTCTGGCTGCGAAAAGGACTCTGGTTCCTATGAAAGGAACTGAGTCTAGATCTGTACATGGCCTGGACAGATCTAACGGCCTTCCCGGCTTCCTGTAATTTGGTGATGACCTTCTCCGATGCTTCACCAAACAAAACTTCGCCATGAAAAGGGGTATCCAGAATGTTTTTCTGGACGTCCGGGGTAAACCCGGAGACACGGAGCCATGAGTGTCTCCGGAGACATACGCCTGAGGCTGCCGCTCTGGCCGAAGAGTCCGCGGAGTTGTACGCGGCTCGGAGCACCTGGGTCCCCACGTCTGTACCCGTGCGGAGAAGCTGAAGAAGTTCCTCCTTTGGGCCACCATCTGGCAACTTCTCTGCCATATCCTGCTCCTGTTCCCACTACGCATTCTGAAACTGAACCATGTGGGTCAGGTAATTCAGGGATCTGATGGCACAAGTCGCGGCTGCGTAAATGCGCCTACCCAGCATGTCCAGTTGCTTGGACTCTGGATCCGGTGGCTGCGTGCTCAGATGTTGCGGTTTCTGAGACCGGTCATGAGAGGCTGTGATGACCAGGGAGTCGGCCAGAGGATGATTAGCCAGGTACTGGTCCTCCCTAGGGGCCTTGTACAGGTGGTCAGCCTTCTTTGGCATAGCCGGAGTTGAATGTGGACGCTTCCACGCTGCCTTGGTGACGTCCACAAAGGTGTTCACCAAGGGTGGTACTACCACAGGCTTAGGGTCCTTTTGCCGAAGGTAACGGGCAAGGCGTAATCTTTCGGGGTCTAGTTCCTCCGCATCCCATCCCATGTTCTCTTGGATGTGTCTCATTATCTCAGAGAACGAGGGGTCATCCGGAGGAGACCTAGGGAGGTCACGTGGGTCCGGAGAAGGGATGCTGATCGGTGAAGGAGACCTGGAGCATTCAGAGATGTCAGATCTGGAGTCCTCCGTCGATGGCGAGTACCGACGTCTTCTGGGTCTCTTGGGGCTGGGTGACTCTGAAGAGGATCTAGACAGAGGCCTTCTCTTCTCTGTAGATCTGCCCCTAGGAGGTGTTACTGGTTCCTGGGGGGAAGGTGCTCGGCCTGCTGCCTCTTTGGGCGGAGGAGGGGGCTCAGGTGTCAGCGGTGCCGCGAGTGCGGGAGGAGGGTGCGTGGTGACCACATCCTTTTTGATGGTGTCCCACCAGAAAGTGAAGAGCTCCTTCACTTCTGCCAAGTTGAGTCCTGACGATTGGCCGGGCGCCGGTGGTCTGTCATCGGGTCCGGGCATCGGCTCCCCGGGGGTCTCCGGTTCTGTGGAGGGTTCCCAAGGAAGCTCGACGGGTCCGGAGTCGCCCGCCTGGTCTTCAGGCTGAGTGGACTCCTCCTCCGATAACGCCTCCTGACCGACGTCGGTAGGCGGCGGTGTGGCTCTTCTGTCTGCGGCAGCAGGCGCCGGTCCCCCGGCCGGCGTCCTGGGGGGAGAATGCCTGACCGGCGACGGGTGACGAACTGCCGCCGGCTCACAGGAGTGCTTGTGGATCTTGGCCGACATCGGATGGGCCGACGTCGGGTCCGACGTCCGCTTAAGGGAGGTCAGCTCCTTGGTCTTGTGTTGGGGAGGTGGAGGCAAGGAGACAGACCAGACATCAGAGGCCGAGTGCCGGGACGAAGGCTTGTGATGCTCCCCTGACCTGGAAGAGGCCTTAGCAGAAGAAGAAGAAGGCCTGGAGGTCTTGGCAGGCCGCAGAGTCGAAGAGCCACTGGCAGATTTGACCACTACCGTGGGAGGCTGAGAGTGGGCCCTCGACGGGGAGCGGTCCGACCAGGAGCCGGAGCTGCGGGAGTCCGAGGCCCTGGAGGGGGATCTAGGTCTCACCTTCTCCCGATGCTTCTCATGGTGCCTGTGGGATTTTCCCGAAGATTCCCCCCTGGAGGAAGGATCCATGGCCTTGAGCTTTTCTTCAAGGAGGAAAGCCTGGAGAGCCTTCTGTCGGCAGAGTCTGGTCCGGCTATTAAAGCCCTGGCAGAAGGAGCAAGCCTGGGTGTCGTGGTCCAGGCCCAGGCACCGAACACAGACCGAATGGGGGTCTTTAAACGGGATCTGCTTCCCACAAGCGCACTTAGAAGGATGGCCCTCCACTGAAGCTGAGGAGGACATCAGACAAAGAAAAAGTAGTCTTGAAGAACTTCTTCTAAAGTTTCCGATCTGGAAAGGATTTCCTGGACGTCGCGCGCTAGTACTAACCGAAGAGGTCGAGACATGCAAGTCGATGGCGGGAAAGAACTGGGGATTCTGGCGGGACTGCCTCCTTATGTACTATGCCTGACATCGGGGGCGGGACCGACGTCGGAGGTGGTCCCCGCTGAAGACTGCTAGCTAGAAAATTTTCCGTGGGGTCCTGACGCCTGCCGGCTTCAGTCCTAATGCTGTAACCTGCTGCAAGAGCTGTACCTCGAAGAAGATCCCCTTGTTCCTTCTCCTAATTTCCCTGGCCAGGTTCTGCTCCTTCATTGCCTTAGCTGCCCTCACCACCCTAGTGGCCCTTCTGGCCATCAGCTCGTACTCCCCTCGATCCCTTTCACTACTTGAGCACTTGAAATACCTATAAGCTGCCTTCTTTCCCCTCACCACCTCCTGAACCTCCCTGCTCCACCAGCAGGGTTTACAGGCCCTACCGCGTTTTCGTCTTACTCTTGCACAGGTGCTGGTAGCATCCTGCACCCCCCCCCCGATGATTTCCCACTTACTGTCAGTGTCCATGTCTGGCCCAATCCCATCCAAATGCTTCTTAAGGATTCTTTCCATTTCCTTGAAATCCACCCCCCTGAAGTCAGTTACCTCCGTCTTTGTGCAGCCTTCTACTCCTCCTAGGTCCAGGCAGAACCAGACCGTGGCATGGTCGCTCCCCACCAACAGTGGCGCATACAGTGGTGTCTCATGCAGGAACATTAGGAGTGGAATGTTCCACTTCACAACCAGGGGAGGACTGCTTAATTTAACTTTTGAAATTTAAACAAATACTTAAAATGTATTATAAGTTACTCTAACTAACCTGAGCGATTTATAATAAGTTAATAGGGCATCTGTAGGTTCTCTTAAGGTATAAGAGACTCCTTTCATAAAGTTTCAGCAATTGAAACCACTTCGTTTTGCTTTTATTTTATTTATTTATTTATTTATTGAGCTCTACGATTACAAAATTACCTTTGAATTAGTGGTTCATTTACAAAGGTTCCATGTCAGAGAAACAAAAAAAGACAACAAATAATAGTGGAATAAGACAAAATACAGAACGTTCAAAAACGTAGAATGCAATGGACAACCTGATCAAAACAATTACCAAACCTAATACATGATTTTGAAGATAATGGATGTTACACAGATTTGAGGAAAATAAAAGGTTTTAGAGTCAGGAGGTCAGCAGAAGGGGAGGCGGTCCTGAAATTAGACTTTGTCATAAAGTGCAGGTATCAGTGGTAAGTGCTGTTGGGATAGAAGGCAGAGAGAGGGGGGTAGTGATAGGAGCAGGGGAAGGTTGGTCTATAGGGTGGATAAGGGGGACAGAAGACGGGTGAATGGGGCATGGTGCAGATATAACAGCAGCAGGGAGGCGGTATAGGAGAAACAAGGGAGGTGGGAGAGAGGGGAAAGGAGGAGTTGAGGAGGGAGAGGAAGGGGAAAGAAGAAGAAGGGCGGGAGGAGATGACAGGAGAGCAGAGTTGGAAAGGCGCTCACAGGGAGACTAGCAGGAGCACTCACAGTGGCTGAGACTATTGAGGTGCTGGTGTAGATTGCGTTTGAAAGGGCCAAGCCTAGACTCAGACAAGACCTCAATAGGGAGACGATTCATTAGAGTGGGGGACCTAGTAAAAAAGGCATGCTGTGCTTGGGATGTGCAACAGAAGGAAACCTGGAAGGTGAATTTGTCAGAATTACAAGTACAGTGCGTGACTGTGGCATGCGTGGCAGGGGGAGTAAGACCGAGGCTGATTTTCTTAGCCAGGAGACATGTCGGGTACGCTATCCTACCTTGGAGGTGCAGCCAGCTTGACTGCTTGTAGAGCTTGCAGGTATAGGTTCTTTTACCAGCACCTATCACAAGGCGACAGCACTTATTCAAGGCTGTTCTGATTCTATTTAAAGTGGTGTCCGTGGCAGCTCCGTAGAATATCAGTCCATAATTGATTAATGATAGGACTGAGCTGTTTACAGCTACATGCATCGCCTCTTGAGCGAGACAGTTATGATGGCAATAGAGGGTACCTATTCAGGAGTTTATAGCTCAGAGATTCATTTTACATGGGCAGTATAGGAGAGTGGGCTGTCCAGAGTAACACCAAGGTATTTAAACTCATAGACTTGATCAAGTGGGAGGCGTTGTTTATTCAGAATGTGTAGGTCAGCCAATTTGTATTTGCTGTGGGTGTTGGCAAACAGCATGGCCTTTGTTTTTTTTTGTAGTTCATCAACAGTTTATATTGATCAAACCACTTTTCAACTATGTTAAAGCTGGATTGCAGGTCGGAGGATAGTTGGCCTGGGCTATGATGAGTGGAGAAAAGGACAGCATCATTCGCATAAAGGATCATATTGGAGTTGCATGCTGCAGGAAGATAATTTAAAAAGAGGCTAAAAAGCAGCAGGCCAAGGATGGATCCTTGGGGGACCCCGGAGTGCACTGGGAGGCAGTCAGAGAGTGAGTCCACAATTTTAACACATTGGTGCCTTCCCACCAAGTAACTTTCGAACCAGCCGGTAACATCGGTGGATAGGCCTAATGTGGAGAGCGAGTGTAGAAGTAGCTGGTGATTAACGGTGTCAAATGCCTTAGTTAGATCTACATACACTGCCCCAAGCAGCTGGCCAGTTTCCAAGGCCTTATGTATGTGTGTTGTAAAATCAAGCAAGGCAGTGGTCGTACTATGTGCCTTCCTAAAGCCATGCTGCTGTTGGCAACTGGATGTTGTACTTGTCCATGTATTCTGTCAGTCGATCAGCAACTATACGCTCTAAGGCTTTGGAAAGTAGGGGGAGGATTGATATGGGGTGGAAGTTGGAGTGTTGGGTATGGACTCCACTTACTTTTGTGCACGGGCATAACAGTGGCAGATTTCCAAGCCTGGGAGAACTGCCTGATGGTGAGTGAGAGGTTTAGGAGTTTGGTGAAGGGGTGTAGTACAGCTTCAAGTGCAAGGTGAAGAAGTTGTAGGTCGAGGGTGTCATTACTTGTTCTGGATTTGCATAGCACCTTCCCTAGATAGCTACAAGTTTTGTGTAGGGATATCTTTCTGAAATAGAAGGGGGTAGACAGGGGAGGAGGGGTGGAGTTTACAGTGCCAGTGGGCAGGGTGGAGCCAGTAAGGACATTGGGAGGGAGTATTCCACTGAGATTGGTAAAGGCGGTATTAAGGAAGTCAACAATTAACTTACGGTCTTGAGTAAGAGTACCATTGACCTCTAACATAGTAGGAGGGGATTTATTGGGTTTACCCATTAGGTTTTTTTATGTTATTCCAAAATTGTTTACTACTGCCCCTGCTGTTGGTTAGCACACCTTTATAATACACCTGCTTAGCTCTCCGTACCGCCTAAGTGCATTTGTTTCTGGCAGTTTTGTACCGTTGCATATCAGTGTGGAGTCCGGAGGCCATTGCAATGTGCCAAAGATGGTCCCTATTCTTCATCATTGTCAGTAGGGCAGGAGTGATCCACGCGTTTGATACTCTCCTACGTTTTATTTTCCTAAAGGGGGCAAACTGGTCGCATACCGAATTGAAATGACTGATAAAAAAAGTTTAGTGCATTGTCAATGCAGTTCATGTTGTTTCGGGGGGACCAGTCAATCACAGAGAGTGCGTTTAAAAATTCCATGAGCTTCCCTTTTGTTAGTATACGACAGAAGGCAAACTTGGTTTTAGGTTTGAGCACTTTATTGGACCACTGACAGAGTACAGGGGAGTGATCGCTTAAGGTGTCGGAAAGGACACGAACATTGAAAACTCTACTGGGGTGGGTGGTGAGAATCCAGTCCAGGAGGGAGCTGGAGCCAGTTCTGTAGTTCATTCTAGTAGGGCAGGTAACCATTTGGGTGATGTTTATTGAGGCAAGAGCATCTTTAAATGATTCACCTCCTGGAGCAAACCAATTAATGTTGAAGTCCCCCAACATCACTGTCTCAGTACGATGCGGGAGTTTTCCCGAGGTACTCAGTAACCATTTTAATAGCAGAGGCCTGATCCTGCGGGGGGATACAGATGGATATGACAGTGAGGGATTTTCTCTGGTGACCAAGGATAATTTTGACTGCAAGCATTTGGGATGCGCTGGCAGGTGGTGTTGCTGGGAGGACATGGCTCGTGAGGGTTTCAGTTACATAAATGGCACAGCCACCTCCTCGCTTCCCAACATGGTCAAACCTGAAGATGGCATAGCCAGGGTTGCTACTGCATTGTCCAGCACTTTGGGGGATAGCCAGGTTTCACTGAGTGCTAAAATGTCCGGTTTATGTATAGATACCCAGACTTGGAGTTCATCTAGTTTGGGCAGTCAGCTCCTAATATTAATTGAGGCTAAAGTGAGGGAATTTAAGGCATTACGTGGGTGAGTGGGTGTTGCCTGGGGACCTGGGTTGGGGTGGACATTTCCTAAGAGAAGTAATAATATCAGAATAATCCTAAGAAGGTAATGAGCAAGGAGTTTATTGTGCTTAAGCTGTTGCCGTCTGGGGATTTTATGCAGATGGGAGTTGCTGACAGGGGAGAGCAGCAATAGGAGACTGCAATACTCCAAGGGGCAGGTTCTTATGCACTCAATAGGGGTGGTCACAGTGGTTAGCCAAGTAAAGTGAAAGTCAAAGCACAGTGTGCATGAGGAGATATCTCTGATGGGTATGATGCATGTAGGCAGTGGGGGGGTGCCCACAGTAAAGGAAGAGGGTAAAATAATGAGAAAAAATAGGAGGGGTATAGTAGTAGGCTGGAACATTGTGACTACAGCGAATGACAGAAAGCTAGAAGGACAGTAGTTATAATTTATTGAGCAGCAGACTGTAGAGCAGTAGCAGCGAAAGAAAGCTCGTACAAGTGTGCCTATGGTAGGAAGGGCAGACAGGGGGAGTAGGATATGCTAGCAAGTCACTTTAAGGGGAGTACAAGATGGAGTGAGCGACAGGGAAGACGAGCTAGGAGGTGGTGCCTTGTGGGGGAGGAGGGGTATTTAATAGCGGTCGGGGTTGGGGCGTGTGGGCGGGCAGGAGAAAATTTAGTAGCTATGGAGCAGGACCAGCTAAAATATCCTGGCAGTGCCTTATGATCCTCTCACCCAAACCTCATGTTCAGAGTTTCTTGCACCATACCATAAATCACACCCTGCAGAGTCCCTAATAACCTATAAATTGAACAAAGAATAAATTTAAAAAAATCCTCTAACATTTTTGATTCGGTGACTAAAAATCCATAGAAACACACAGGTAAAGTATGACATTTCTTTTCTCCTGTGCAAACAAATTTTTTATAAGCAGGAAAGATTCACTGTACAGGGTGATTTGCTTTATTACAGTGCATTAAAAGAAACTGTGACTTTTCAAGAAATATTCATTGTATTAGGTAATACATTATTACTCAGTAACACAGGAATTTAAAGTTGGAAAGGACCCTAGGTCCACTGTGTCTCCCCTCCTGCTTCTTAAGCAGGCGTGAAAATAACTGCTGTGAAAACACATACCAATTTAAAGAGATTCTCTACCCATTCTACTACCTAGGGTACCTGGCGATTCCCTCTGTATGCAGAAATTTGTCCAGGCTTAACTTAAAGACCTGCACTGTCTAAATTTAGAAGGCACTTTTTGTAAAAGTGGGGGATTATCACCGGTGTCCAGGCCAACATTCCCCTTCCCATTAAACTGGTTTGTGCAACTGTCCAAGGCTGTGTGTGGATGTTGATGTGCAAAATGGTGGCCACTGTATGTTACAGTCACATCACTATAGTCTCTCATTGCCTGTAAAGTGCTTTGGGATACAATGTTTATGAAAAGCACTGCATAAGATTCTTCTTCTGTATTTCCGTTGTCTCCGCTGGTAGGCTATTCCATAGTTTAACCACCTTCTGGGAGACAAAGTTCCTCTTTATGTTGTCCCAGAATTTATCACCCCCGAGCTTCATGTTGTGTCCCTGCAAGCTGCTGCTGACACCAGATCAAACATCTCAGCACTGCTGGAACTTGTCGCTACAAAAGACTGTTGTATGCAAAAGACTGATATCTTTATAGTCATTCACATATGCAATTACATTCATACTTGCATATAGGTTAGTGTTAAACATTTTTAATGCATGTTTTTTCATATAAAACATGCTGTGTTCATTCTTGATCCTTGGTTTCTGGTCCGCCTTTGTACAGATCAACCAATCATGCCTGATGCCAGTGAAGATTTGGCATGAAACAACAAGGATCAGGAGCAAGTGCTGTGCCCTAGTATAATAGAAAAACATAGATTTTGATGGCAGATAAGGACAGCCTGGTCCACCTAGTCTGCCCATTTCCCTACCTACTTAAACTCCAGATCCTAAATGATCAGCAGCTTACCCTCTCTTTCCTATCACTAGGGTTGCCTTCTGTCTATCCCATGCATTCTTGAACTCACCAATCGTTTTAGCCTCTACGACCTCCGCTGGGAGGCTGTTCCATGCATTCACCACCCTTTCTGTGAAAAAATACTTCCTCACATTGCCCCTGAGCCCCCTCCCAGCCTTATACTGTGACCCCTAGTCCTTGCACATCTCTTTTTTTGAAAGATGCTGCCCTCCTGGACCTTGTTGATTCCTGTGAGGTACTTGAATGTTTCTATCAGATCCCCCCCTCTCCCTCCTTTCCTCCAGGGTATACATATTGAGGTCTTTCAGTCTTTCTTCATATGTTTTCTGGTGCATTCCTTTCACCATTTTTGTTGCCCTTCTCTGGACCGCCTCCATTCTGTCAATGTCTTTCTAGAGATGCAGTCTCCAAAACTGAACACAGTATTCCAGATGTGGCCTAACCAATTGTCAGTACAGTGGCATCACCACCTCCTGTTTTCTACTGGTGAGATCCCTCTCTGTGCACCTCAGCACTCCTCCGGCCCTCTCCACTGCCTTTTCACATTGTTTGGCCACCTTCGGGTCATCCATTATGTTCACCCCCAGATCCCTTTCCAGTTTTGTTGTTAATATCTCCCCCCATACCCATTTTGTATTCCTCTCCAGGATTCCTGTGGCCCAAGTGCATGACTATGCACTTTTTTGTATTGAATTTATGCTGCCACACTTTTGACCACTCTTCCAATTTGCCTAGGTTTCTTCTCATTTTTTCCACCCCGTCTGGAGTGCCTACCCTATTGCAGATCTTGGTGTCATCTGCAAAGAGGCTTCCCTTCCAGCCCCTCTGCAATGTCACCAATGAAGACATTAAAGAGGACCGGCCCCAGAACCAAGCCCTGTGGCACCCCACTTGTCACCTCCCCTCTCCTGGGCTTGAACTCCATTTACCACCACCCTCTGTGTCCTGTTGCTCAGCCAATTTTGGACCCAGTGTACCACCTTGGGACCTACTCCCAGGCTGCGCAGCTTGTTTACTAGCCTCCTGTGTGGGATGGTGTCAAATGTCCTGCTAAAATCTAGGTAGGCCATGTCCACCATCCCTCCCTGATCCACCACCTTGGTTACAGAGTCAAAGAAATCTATCAGATCTGTTTGACAAGATCTCCCTGCTGTGAATCCATGTTGCCTCGGGTCTTGTGCCCCACTAGCCTCCAGGTATGCCACAATTCTTTCCTTTAACATGGATTCCATATCAGCCCTGTGATGCTGTGGGTTGAGGTGCTGGACACCACACCTCACGCCATGCCGGCGACCCGGGTTCAGGAACGAGCCCGGGTCATCGGGGTCGGCAGGGATGGGAAGAGATTGAGCATCTGATGGACTGCACTCTCTTCCCATGGAGGGTTCAGGGGAGTGCCCGCTCATGGAGTAGCCTCTAGCAGTGGCTGGGTGCACTGATGTGGTGGCATGGCGTATGCTGGGGCGGAGCTGCAACACGACATTGCTTTGTAAAAGTTGTGCTCCACAGGGGAGGGAGCAACTAAGTAGAAATTGCCCACTGATGGGGATAGGCGAAGGCACCACTCCAAGGCCGGGCACTTCTCCTTAAGCCCCCTTCCTGACTACCTGGTAAAATAGATTATAGATAGAGTGCCCTGGGAGGATAGGGCGGCCCTAACTCGGAAGGTGCAGAGCCGGGGGGTCTACCAGGGTGGTTCGGGCGAGGAGAAGGGTGCTTCAGGCAGGAGGTAGAGCTCCGTTGGTCAGTGGATGCTGGAGAGAGTTCCCCACCGGCGGAGCTACAGACAAAGTTTGAAAAAAAAAAACATGAATGCCATGATTTTCCCCACCACTGAAGTCAAGCTGACCGGCTTGTAATATCCAGCCTCCACCTTGCTCCCACTGAGGCGTAGTGGTACCACATTCGTCCTCCTCCAGTCTTTTGGTACCACTCCCTCCTCCAGTGATTTGCAAAATAGGGCTGTCAGTGGTGCCCCTAGTACCTCCCTGAATGTTAAATGTTGAATGTTAAAATACTTAAGAATAGGAAATTGAACAAAGATAAAACGTTAAATTTACTTAGAATTGCCCTGACTACATGAACTGCTGTTTTGAGGGGTTTAAATCTTCAAAACCTTGTAGGGGACTTACCTTCAAGTAATGAACTTGCATGAAGACTTTGCCTGGATTTAGACCATGTTTGACAACAGATGCTCCCGATGCACTCACTTCTCCTGTGCACTCTTTGTTAGGCCTGCAGTGGTGATAAATAGAATTGTTACCATTTCTTTGTGGTCTTCTCCTAAAACAAAAAAGGGAACCCTCCTTTTCTTTTTCACTGTTAACTCCCTATGACCCCCCCCCCCCAAAAAAAAAAACTCTCAACCTCCCTCATCACAAATCAGGAACAAGTCTTAAAATGAGCAGGGACAAATGACCAAAATCAGGGACACAACTGAAAAAATAGTAATATTACTTCCAGAAGCTGTGTACAAGATGCTTCTTAGTGTGAATAGCATTTTCTTAATGAGAACTAGACTGTAACACCAATGGCTGGCATTATTTTGTGATTCAAATCCCTACTCTGCAGTGACAGAAATGCCAAGTTTAGAAGGGACAGAAGAAATTTCTGAGGCAAAATCAAGGACATCCCTGAAAATCAGGGACAGTTGAGAGGTATGCCCCCCCACTTTTGTTACCGTACAGCACTGTCTAGAGGTACAGGCAAGTGATCTTCTCCAAGACCCACACCAAATCTCACTAAGGAACCAGCTGCAGAGGATGCTGCTGAGAAACACATTAAGCCCTCCCCACACAGCAAATGTGCCAGCTCCACAATACACAAGGGATTGGATTTTTTTTCATATTGTCTTTGTGGCCCTTCAACTGAATGGCATTCAGGCTATCACTGACAAACTCCCAGACCCATTCCAGCTTGCCTCCCTCCTGGTCTTCAATGGTTACCTCCACACCTGGGCCTTGGGGAGGTTCACCTGCACCCCCTCCCCTCTGTTGCGAAGGACATGGCTGTGAGGGAGGCTGACCAGCTGAAGACTGCGTGTGCCAGTTCTGCTGTCATCCTAATGGCCAGGGGCATTTCTCACCCTGTATAGAAGTGTAACTGGCAGGCATTTTTGTAAAGGTCAAAGGCCGCAATCAGTCCCAGCCATCTCCCTGGCATCACCCAGCCTGTGTAAAAGTCTTAAACACAGCAGCACAGCGTTGCACGTGCTTAACCCTCATCAAGAAGCAAGCTCTCTGACCCATGGCGACAGTGTGCTGCCGTGGCTGGGGGTGGTGCCAACCCTTCTTGGCTGAGAAGCACTGCCAGATGACAACACATTCACTAATCTTTCCGTCCCACTGCAAGGATCTGAATCTGCTCTAAAGACTGGATTGTCCCTAGAGACTGGATTTTCAAAAGGAATTAGGTATTGTACGCTATTTGTTTTATACTTGAAGTTTATATAGATGTTTTCACAAAAGTAACACAAAAACAAAATTGCAAAATGGAATAAAACTGAGCAAATTTAAACATGAGGGAAGATCGCTAGAAAGTGCTTCATAATAGGACAAGTTAAATAAATCCAGAATTATTTTTATAATAGAAGTCACAAATCAATGGATATTGAAGTCTCATAAAGTATATCCAACCATGTTTTTAAACCAAGAAATAATGGAGTAAAAACAATTAGAATGATGATGATGATGATGACGGCAGTGGGGATGTGGCAAATCTTAAAATCAAAGAAGAAAGGGACGGCTCTCCCCAGAGCAGCAACACCAGGGCAGTAACCTTGAGGCCACCACACCCCCTTTTACTTAACAATACCAAGACCATACCTAGAGACCGTGTTCTTCTTAAATAAGAAATAACAAGAAATTCAAGGTGCAAAAAGAAATGAAACAAAAACAAACACATGAAAAAAGTTACAAAATTGCTTGTTTTTTCTGGCAAAAACTAAATAAATGCTTGCAGCAGCTGTTGTTTAGGCTCCATTGTTAACACAGAGACAGTCCACAAGGAAGTGGCAGCAGAATTGTCTGAGTCACAAAACCTTTCAAGACCATAGCATAATGCTGCTTAATACCATAGCATAATGTAGTATACTAGGAATGTGATTTCTAGTGTATATAAGATCATTTTGAAATATTTTATGAATGTAAATATAACAAGAAATAAAACTACATTTTCAATGAATAAAAACAAATAACACGAAATTCCAGAAAAATAAAAATGATAAAAAATAAAAAATATCTCACGGGGCTCTAATCATACCTAAAGGATAAAACTGGCATCATAGAAACATAGAGAATGACAACAGAAAAAGACCAATTGTCCATCCAGTTTGTGGAGTTCCCTATGTGACCCTGGGAAATACTGTCCATCCGGGGTCCTAACCCCCCCATTCTCCTTCCTGATTCTGTTTCTCCGAGTGACCATTATAACCTTCACTCTGTCCCAACCGTGCTTGAAACCAACAACTATCTTAGCACCCACCACATCGTTTGATAGTGCGTTCCACAGCTCCTTCACCCCTTCTGTAAAATCATACTTCCTCATGTCCATCCTGGACCTCCATCCTGTCAATTTCCATTCATGGCCCCCGACTTCGAACTAGCATTCAAGCTTAAAAGTTCCTCACAGTTCACACTGCTTGTTCCTTTTAAGAACTTGAAGGTCTCTATCATATCTCCCTTCTTCCTTCTGACCTTCAGCGGGTACATGTTTAGTGACTTGAGGCGCTTCCCGTAAGACCTGCTCTAATACTGCATAATGCAAAACATCCAGTGACCCACCTACTCCAAAACTTACTGATCTGTCCACCCCCAGAGTGACTGACTGCATTATCTTTTCCATATGACGAATCACAGTAACTGCCTCCCTCCACTGAGATAGGGATGGGATTTGAGTTTAAGGCCAAAGATGATTGGTTGGTTTTTTTGCTGCCATTATTAAAGTAGCTGTGCAACGAAAATTGTTTTTCTAAAAAAAATCTAACTTCAGCTATAGATAGGAAAAATATCAGCATACCTGTCAAATATACTTGTCTAGGCACCTCCTATGATGCCTACCATGGCTTTTTTCTAATGTTCACCAGGTCTACAATGCTATGTGTAGCAAAATGTGGGGGCCATTTTTTTTAAAGAAAAAAACATATTAAAACATTGATAAAATCCTCAAAAATTTTGGCAGAATGAGAAATTGCACCACCAAATAAAACTAGAAGATGTCTGGATTCTTTTAAACTGAACAAAAGGCAGGGTCAAATTTTTTGCCCACTTTCATTGCACTGTTGCTTTAGAATATACAGCAAATGTAGCAATGTTCCTCTTAATCCTACTCCCTCAGGCCATACAGCTAGGAGCACTATTGAGGCTGACACCAGATCTTTCAAGAATATTTTATCTACCTGAGAGCTCAGCAACTGCCAGTAAGGTTGAAGCAGTGGACATTCCCAAAAGATATGGGCATGGTCTGCAAAAGGGGCTACATATCCTCCCCGGCATTTTCCAGCTCCCTCCCTCCCTAAAATATTGCATGCTATTTTTAAAGATCTGTCTATGTGAGCAACAAGCCTAGGATGGGTTCTCCATGGTTGTCCAAAGAGTTAGGGGACGATAAGTGAAAAGAAGGGCATACATAGCAGTGTGCATGAAAGTGAAAACGGGATTAGGGACTGCAACTTGCAGGAGCTGTACACTGATCTTTTTAGTAACTGAGCAACAATGGTAATAGGACTGTTTCGTATCCATTGGTTGTAATGTCTGAATCAAATGGATAGCAACAAGTTTCAGCCAATCAAGATGCAAGATTCTTAGCATCCATTTTATAGGCTGGAATAAACCATGGTTACAGGTACTTAAAGTCACTCAGTTTTGCCTCATGGCTCCAACACCCATATCTGTGATTTATTCCAGCATAACCCATGCACTATCATATACTATTGTCTAGTTATACCCTGCTACATAGCAAGATAATCCCAGAGATACCCCCAGAGATAATCTGATCCACCGTAAACAAACACTGGCCAGCACTCAAATACCCCTTTTTTCCAGTCTACTCTCCTCCCCCTGTTTCACACCCTAAAAGCACAATCAATGTTCCCCATCCCACACCTAGCCAATTCTTCTACTCCCACCCTAGCCATTCCATCAATGACAAAGCCTGCACTGGCTACTATCTAGCTACACTGGCTGCATCTCATCTCTGTTTTTCTTTTTCTTTTCTCCTGGTTTCGTAGCTCCCCACTCCTGCTCCTCCCTATTCTTGCTCTTTCCACCCCCCTAACCTAGTCCTATATTACCCACCTATTTCCCCCCTTAATCCCCCTCTATATCCTGACAAAGCCTGAACCTGGCTGCTATTCTTTTTCCATGGGTTGTACTTAAAGCAGTTAATCCTTACTGGATAATGGTATTTCACAGAAAAGTATGCAGTTCTGAAATGTTGTTCTTGTTTTAACTGATTCAAATCTACGTTGCTTGTGTTTCTCATACTTGTTCTCCCATTGTTCTGTACTGCCTGTGTCACCCTGTCTTTTTTTTTTGTACTACCTTCAACTTGGAGCCTTTGTAAAAGAGCCTTCTGTGCTCAAAGGTATTAATCCGAATTGTGAAATAAATAAATAAAAAGATGACCTGGATGATGAGTTTTTGGTTTTACTTTCTATTTTTGCTCCCATTTCTCCTTGCCAGCTGCTAGGTACTCAATCCACCTGCCCAAGCCCTTCTGCCTACCACAGGAGTCACTCAATGATCCAACCCATCACCAGTCTCTGCTCGACATACTCTTCAGAATCCCAGAATATAAAACCCACTGCTTGTCCCCTGTGCGTGGAACCCCCAGTTCCCCAAGCCAAGAGAAGGTTACTTTACTTGGCTATTGAAGTCCGGGAGGCAGAGCTGGCAAGCAATGGGAGGAGTTGGTAGGGCCCTATTGTGACATGGAGGCTGGGGCAGCTTCATCTGCCTGAGGCTGCTTGGGTATTTTTTTCCAACTAGACCTTTCCTTATCCCTCCTCAGGTCATGGCCCTGAGATGTGACCTAGCAAAGCACCTATCAGGGCCCTTGAAGGGGTGGATGAGCTCCACCCTACCTTTGGTACTCCCCTGCTGGACCGGTCTATGTGTGTGACATCTCCACGTCACTCCCCCCACCCCCAAGTCAAGCATCTCCCTAGACTGACTTGCCCACAGCTGTTCATGATGTTAAGAGCCGTCCTCCTGACAAACAATACATGATGGGGGAGGGGCAACAGTCAGTACTGGAAATGGAAACAATTTACTGGGGGAGCCCATCACCTTTGACGTAAGACTGAACACATCTGACAAGGGTCTGGGGACACATTTCCTCATTACATGTTGCACTTTTGCACTTCAGTCAGTTTTATGCCTTTGGGGAGTACATTCTACACAGGGACAGTCTTTTCCCATTTGCTCCTGGAATGGACTCAGGCATTTAATTTCACTCCTGGAATTGAGTTGCCCCACCTTCCCTCCATCTTCAAAACAAAAAAAAAAAATGAAACTGCACTTGAGGAGAAATCGTTACACTCTGGATGAAGGTGACAAACTAACAGCTTTACTGGCAAGTGAAAAAATCCAAAGTTATGGTGCAGAACCAGCTGCTTGTCACAACTGCCCCAGCATATCGAATATCTCACTCTTCATCAGGGGGCGTTCCCTCAATCATTACCTTTAGCAACGGTGATGATTAAAGTACTGGTTAGTCAGGGGACTTCCATTCCAAACCCAGTGTACACTCTGCTCTCACTAATGTTGTCAGCTGACAGCAGTCATCTGTGTGCTGTAAGATGTGGGTTGAGCCATTTGCCTTGTCATTCAGTGATGCTAAGCAGGCAAACTGGTCAGTCTGTCTAGTGTACTTGACAAGCAGATCCCTTCGGTATGTAGAACTGAACAAAAAATGAAAATAAAGGAGGTGACTCAGAAACATGCCAGCAGGCAGTGTGAGGCTGGGAACTCAGAAGATGAGACAGTACAAGTATAATTTCTGGCACTCCACCTGTCTCCTGGTCCCGACTCTGACCTCAGCTATACAACCAAGACTAGATGAACCCAATGCCCCATCAAAATTCGCCTTCTGAGTCTATCACACTAGCAAACTGCTTGCGCATAAGAAATCTACCCTTCCTGGAGCCTCCATAATCAACTTAACTACTGTGAAATATAACCCTGAAATGATTAGCTAGCAGTGATTCTAGCATTACATATAAAATAAAAAAAAACCTTATCATTCTGTCTTTAAATCCATACCTGCTGCTTACATTCACAAAGGTTTTCCAGAAAGTCACTGGCACCAACTGACTAATGAAGTTAAATGTACTTGTCATAGGTGAAAGAAAGCAGGGAGGAAACAAAGTGTTCTCTGAAGGCATTCAGATGTGACTCCCTGAATTTTTTTTAAGGATCTACTTACATTATACTATGGGAGGCAATATCAAATAGGCATCTAAGACCACCAGGCCTGTAGCCAGCCCCAAAAATGTGGGGAGGCAGTGGGGTCTGTTGGGAGAAACTTGATTGGGCATATCTGCAGTAAAATACGTCCGCCCATTCCCTGTTCACATGTGACTTTATTACGCATATTGTAAGTAGTAGTAGTAAAACTTAATTTTTATACAGGAAAACATGTCAGTTAGGTTATACACCATGTATACATAGGCATGCATTATATCACATATTTATCACATAATACTTACAAAGCATAACTATAACATACCATGATGCAAGACATTTTCCAAATTATTAATAAAATCCTGGAACAAAACAAACATTACACATAATATCCAGACAGTGCAAAAACTAGAATGCAGCCTCCTAATTACATTGACATCTGAATTGATTTAAACCATTTATTTCCTGTACAAATGATTCATATGAAGAGGATGTGCGAGCTGAATAAAGAAAGATATTCCAACATCTGGCTGCTTGAAAACTCAATGTTCTCTCGCCATATTTATTAATGTAACCCCTAGGTGGTGCTATCCCAAGGGCTACTACCCCTGCCTGCTTGGTTAGTAGCAGGTCAAGGGGCCTGAGTTCTGAAATGGGTGCTTCCACCCAGAGGTCAGGGTTGGTAGTGGTCAAGCTAACCTGGGCACAGCCCTCTGGGACGCTGTAACCCCTCTTTCCACTCTAGTGGCCTGAACACTGTACAGTAATCACTTTCACAATACCCCTGGTACACCACACAAGTACCACACTGTTTGCACTTACCACCAGGGCTGGTTCCTCTGGCTTGACCCTGGGGACCCCTGTAACACAGGTTAGCACAGCAAATAGCAACAGTACAGTACTTTGAGCACAAACTGGAACCACAGTCAGATTACATGCAGAAAAAGTTAGATCTGATTTATTCAGGGGACTTGAACAAGGGAGGGGCAAAATCAGGTTAATTAGCTTAAAGGTTATATCAATCAAGCAGTTATGCATGCGCTTTGAGTCCCCCCACACAGTCCACCTCTGGGTACCCAGGTAGAGAAGAGATGGGCTAGCCAGGACAGCTGCCCAGGGTTGCAGCTGGTTGGGGCCCTGTGATGGAAAACACAACATGCACAGTACACAATAGTTGTAATCCGGAGTCAGCGAGCTCAGTTCTTAAAGGAAATGAAACAAGAAGACAATCAGATGACACACTCAGATTAAGCTGTTGTTGCAGGGAGCTACCCCGGTATTTACTCACGATACCCAAGACTGGACACAGGCTGGACGAAAATTGAGACTGCAGGTGGTTGATCTGGAATGCCAGGAGAAGCAGAGCCCACACAAGTAGCAGAGGCGTTGCTCCTGTTCAAGCGTGGTGCAGTGGGGCTGATCCCGCAGGTCTCTCTGGGCGATGGCTCTCTGTGCAGTGGGTAGTCTGGCTGGGTCAGTCTGCGCAAAGCCCAGACCGCATGGAGACAAGTTTGGAAGCAGTCCGTTTTGGCTGGATACAGCTTCCAGCAAGCAGAACACAGTTCACACAGTGGGAACTAACTCACAACCCACTAGCAGCTCATAGCACATTTACATGTATGGAATTCTACTGTACCAGGCAAAGCGCTCCTTGGGCACAATCACAAAGTCTGTGCACACACCGGGAGCTTAGGGGTAGCTGGAACTCCTGACAGGTCGATCACATTCAGCAAAATCTTCGGTCTTCTTAGGTTGAGCCTGGCCCACTTCAGTAGCTTACTTTAGTCACACAAACTTGGATTTAGTCCAAAATAATTCCCTTTTCTCCCTCTCAGGAGCAGCAGGCAGACATGGGAGGCCAAACTCTCAGCCTTTTCATAGTTCTCCCATGCGAATCCACTCAGGATTGCTCTCAGAATCACTTCAGCTCCTCTTGCTCAGCTTCCAGCTTAGTTCTAACTGAAAACTGCAAGCAGCCCGGGACATCCCCAAGATCCAAAAGATTTGGTTGGCTGATTTGGCTGTCAGTCAAAGCAAGAGCCCCCCCTTCAGTTGCAAAAAAGGTGCAAAAAACTCCAAACTAAAGTTCCTACAGATTTTGAATTCAGACAGCTCCTGTAGTCTGGCTACATTTTAGGTCCCACCAGAACTGATTGGTCCAATTTGCATTCCAGGACCAAGATAGTGGAGACAAACAAAACAGCCCTTGCTACAAAGAAAGCAGGTTAGACAAACTACATTATCATTATCATTCTAAATGGCTTTCAACAGTCATATCTTTCAACAGAGCTCCATCTCAGATTACTCATGCTGCAATTAGGCAGCTCTTAAAGAGACAGTACACAGAGGCTATACAAGCTCTGGTAATCACATTTAAACTGCTAAAATGCATGACACCAGCCTGGCAGTGAGCATTTAGGCAAGCTCAAGAAAGACTTTTTGGGAATCCCCATTTGTAGGGGGGTTACATTTCTAAAAACCAGAATACGTGAGAAGCCCTACAAGGAGACACCAGGGGAATCTTAATATGTAGAAATAAGAAGGAGCACCAGCCAGAAAATGGGGCATGCGATGAAGCTGGGGGTTGGGTGAGGTGGAGTTTCAGACAAATGTGTTTAAGAGGGATATGGCAAAGTACTACAGTACTTGTAGACTTCTGTAACACACTGCCATCAAAAGTGGTGGAGGCAAAAACAGTGCAGGGGCTTCAAGCATGCACAGAATAGACATAAGAGAATATTAGTGATTAGGTGGTGGGGGGGTCACCAGAGACCAGCCAGGGTCTGTGGAGACTAGGCAGGGAACAGCTAGGCATACTAGGTGGGCCAAGCAGTCCTTTTCTGTTGACACATTCTATGTTTTTTTATGTTTTAAGTGAAATGTAGTTTAGCAAAAAATATTCTGTTTTCCTTCTGTAAGTGACCCTATTATCACTCAACCCAAAGTAGGACTTGTCTGTTGCACCATCTTAAAAGCAGGGTATGGTTGACATTGTGTGATAACCAGTCAGCCCCAACATCAATGCCATCAGTCCCATCATCGATCCCGCCACAGGGTCAGTGTGTGATGTCACTGCATTGCGTCCTAGATCCCACCGATCCAGGGCTGGAGAGTCCAATGCGGGACTCAAACTCTGGTCTCCAGCCCAAAAGTGTGACACCCTAGCAGCCTACACGACTGGGTCTCTTTTTTCTTTTTAATCCTATCACCTTATCCCTCTGTTGGCTCCCTCCATCCATCCCCAAAACAGTTTTGTCCACTTTTTTTAATAAAAAATCCCACTTGCTCCCTCCCTCCCTCTGCTGGTTCCCTTCCTTCATTCCTGATTCTGGTCTAATTTGTCTTTTAAAAAATTTAAAAATAACACCTGCTTTCTCCCTCTGCTGGCTTCAGCCCTTCACCCAATCACACGTGTGGTCCAATTTTCTTTTTTGTTGTCAAAAAACAAACACCCACTCTCTCTCTCTCTCGCCCTCCCTCTTCTGGCTCTTGCATATTTTCAAAAAAGCATGTTACATAGAAGATAAACTCATATTGTATGGGAATATTTATATTATGGTCTGATTAACAATGAACTTTGTAACTCACTTGTGGCTTTGCAACTGGTGAGTTACAGTCTAGCCCCTTCACACGTGAAAATAAATGGTTTATGCTAAGTTGGGCCGCTGCATATCCAATAGATAAACTGAGTATTACATATTATGTATCTGTTGCTGAAGTTTCTGATCACACACTGGGTCAGGACAACATTCAGAGCTTCAGGTTGTATTTGGAGCACCCAGTGAAACAATGACTACTATTTTGGCAAAAAGAACAATGGTATCTTACACTTTTCCATAAACCCAGTGAGTCTCCTTAACCAAGGCACTGGAACTATTTTGTAAAATCAAGGCACTTAGCATTAATTTACCATTGAATGTATCTCTTGTCATGTGGGGTTCCGCAGGGCTCCGTGCTGTCCCCCATGTTGTTTGCAGTGCACATGCTGCCATTGGGAGACATTATAAGGTGGTATGGGTTGAGTTTTCACTGCTACACAGATGACACTCAGCTCTACATGTCCTTTGCACCCGTGCAGAGTGGGATGGTCTCGGTATTTAACAGCTGCCTCCCCAAGACCCAGGACTGGATAAGTGCCAATTGGCTGAGGTTGAACTCAGACAAGACTGAGGTGTTGGGTGTAGACCCAGATTACCATGGTTTGGGGTTGTCAGTGGATCAACCATCCGGACTTTGACTCAGGGGTGACCAGCTGCTTACCTTGGACCGGGTGCGAAATCTGGGTGTTGTGTTTGACAGTGGCCTGACAATAAAATCTCAGGTGTCTGCTGTTGTTAAGACCTCTTTTTTTTCCATCTGAGGAACATCACTCGGATCAAGCACCAGGTCCCACCTGGTGATCTTCCATCACTGGTCCACACCTTTAAAACCTTGCACCTTGATTACTGCTATGCCCTGTACCTAGGGCTACTGGGGGTTGATATCTGCCGATTGCAGCTAGTGCAGAATGCGGCAACCAGGTTGCTGACTGGCTTACCGAGATCCTGCCATCTCACTTCTATGCTCTGCGGCCTGCACTGGCTGTCTATGCATTGGCAAACCACCTTCAAGGGCGGGTTACTAACCTACAAAGCCCTATACGGACAGTGTCCCTGCTACTTGCAAGATTTCCTCTGTCCTTACTGCCCCCTCCACTCTCTCCTTTCCTCCAACAAGGGATTGCTAGAGGTTCCCAGGGTTTGTCTAAAGACCTCTGGGGCCCACTCTTTTGCTTTTGTGGCCCCACCCTGTGGAATTCTCCACCTCACTGGATTAGACTAGAGAGTACCTGACCATCGAGAGCTTTAAAACTCCTATGAAGACTTATCTGTTTCAGTTAGCCTTCCCAGATCCGAGTGATAACTAGCTTTTTTGAATTTGAGTATTTAAATAGTATGACAATTAGTTTGTTATTATAGTATTTTATTGCTTGATTTTATTTTATTTAGTACGGGTTGTACATCTGTTTTTATTGCTTTTACTGTACAGCGCTGTGATCTTTGGAACAGCGCTTAAAAATAAACTTAATTTGATTTTGATTATATAGAAAATGGCAATATGAATGTGGGTTTTTCTGCACTAACTAGTCACATCAGCTGACAGTGCCAACAAAAAAACACGTTGCACTTTTTCTGCTCTCCTGCTTTCTGCAGCACAAAAGACTTTGTAGTTGCCCGAAGGGGCGAATAAATCTATTGCCCCAACTGACTGGATTGCTGCTTTGTTGTCCCTCCATTCCCTTACCTGACTGGTGGCAGGAGCCGGTGGTCGGGGGCATGGGAGGTGACGACTGAAGGAGGCAGGGCAAAACCCATTTAAAAAGCCAAGCCGCTCCAGCGGCTCTCCACGTGAGTGGCTCCCACTGGAGTGGTAGGAGTCACCAGCTGGAGTCTACAGCAGGAGGCTGCTTTAAAAATTTTAATTTACACTTTTAACTTGTTATTTTGAGATGTAGTTTTATTTTAATTCAGGATGTTACTGCTAATAATGTTTCTGACTTTGTCCTGGGGGGCCAATAAGGAATTTCCAGCTAATCTGACTAACCAACAACTAAACATGGGTACAGATTATGTTTTTGATTTTATCCAAGTTTCTTTTGGTACCTCAGTTAGTCAGTACTTACAATGCTATTGTTCGGTTCATATGTGCATTCCATTGATTGTTAGCACGGGGAGTTACAACAGCAAAAGTACTGGGGTTTCTGTACATTGGATATGTCATTTACGAAGTTGTTATAATCTTTTGAAATCAAGCATTGTTTTCAGCCACAGCACAAGGCCTTTGAAATTTGATCTGAAATTTCATGATTATGGGCCTAGGCATAGACGAATCCTCCTGTTACAGGGTATTGTTACTGCTATCCGGTTCTGTTCACCCAAATCCAGGACCTTGTCCTAGGAATTTTGTTACAAAGAACATCTTCCTCTGGTACCACATCAGCTCTTAAGCTAGCTCACCTTAACATTCAAAGTCTATTAGCAAAAATAATCCGTTTGAATGCTGGGTAACTGAAAATAAATTTGATATTATAGCTTTAACGGAAACATGGCTCTCCAATAAGATATCTAATGACGAAATTTACTTACAAGGGTGCTCTATAATTAGGGAGGACAGAATAGGTAGGCAAAGAGGTGGATGCATAATTCTCTTTAGGGATTTTTCGAGTATGAATAAGAGAGTTCTAATCTTGGAACTACAGAACACTGCTTTACAATACCGGTAATACAGAACATATTGCTCAATACCTCCTTACCACGCTATTGAACCTTCAAGACAAATATGTCCCGATGCGAAGGCGCCGTATCCAGGGATCTACTACCCGCTGGTTAAATTCTTTACTCTTGGCCTCTCTCAAAAAGAGGGATAAGGCCTGGAGTAAAGTTAAACTGACCCAGTCCTCTTCAGATTGGACTGAGTATAAAAGATTCCGAAACTTATGCAAGGTTTCTATTAGATCTGCTAAAAGTAATTACCACCGTCAGTTCCTTAGTACCTCCGTCAGTGACTCTTGTGGTTTCTGGAGTCATATGAACACCATCCTGGGGAAAAACAAGAACAACACCATCTCTGATATGGTCATAGATGGCTGTAGTTGCAATAACCTGCTCACTATCGCAGAGGCTCTAAACTCCAGATTTACTGACCTTGCCTCCTATGCTACACTCTTGGGCCTTTACCTGTCTCTCCAAAGGATAACTCTAAACTCTCCAACCCATCTTTCACCCTTCGCCCTGTCCCTGAGACTGAAATCTTATGCTTACTTAAGTCTATCTCTCCTACTGGATCGTCAGGGGCAGATGGACTCCTACCGAAATTCCTAAAAAACATAGCCCCTTATATAGTCTCTCCAGTTACTCATCTTCTCATCCTGTCTCTTCTTACAGGTCATGTCCTTTCACTCTGGAAGATTGCTCGAACAGTCCCCATCCACAAAAAAGGGGACACCACTAACCTGAATAACTATCGCCCTATTGCCATCCTCTCCGCCCTCTTTAAAATACTGGAGAAAATCGTTGCCATGTAGGTCTTGGGACTACCTCTACTCCTCCAAACTCCTCTCCCCTGACCAACATGGTTTCCGATGTGGGCACAGTACATCCACTACTCTTATACAGTTTACTAATGCTGTCAGACTTGCAATAGACAAAGGCTTGCTTACTGGGGCCACTTTTGTTGATCTTACAAAAGTATTCAATTTAGTTGACCACCCGCTGCTCCTATCTAAGTTGACATCTCTGGGCTTCTCAACCTCTGCTACTGCCTAGTTCCAAAATTATCTTTCGACGCATCAGCAATTTGTTCAGGTTGGAGAGGCCAAGTTCTCTCTCACTTCTACTTGGATCGGTGTGCCCCAGGGCTTGATTCTTGGTCCGCTCCTGTTCTTGGTCTTCACAAATGATCTCCCACCACTTATTGATACTTGCTCAGCCCTGCTACATGCCGATGATCTTGTTCTTTACTCCTCCTCTCCAAACCTCTCGGACATCAACAAGAATCTCAGTCGTAACTTCAATACTTTTCAGAGCTTGTTACTGCAAAACAAACTTGTCTTAAACAAAAATAAAACAGTGACTATGCTCTTTGGCTCTTGTTCAAAATCTCGGTCCTGCACTCAACCAGTAAGTATCAGGGCATTAGATGGCTCTCCTCTAAACACTGTTACCCCCTTTAAATACCTAGGAGTTACACTTGATCCTGCCTTGGACTTCGGCCTACACCTTACCTCAGCTATGAAATCTATTAACATTCAACTTGGACTTGCTTATAAAGTCAGGCATAGCCTAACATCCACGGCAAGACTGGCCATTGCACAGGGTATCCTGAGACCCAAATTGGTGTCTGGATTAATAGCCTTTCCTGTAGCTACTGAAAGGCTCCTCCATAAGTGGGATTTCTGCTACAATAGCATCTGTCATTTTGCTCTATCTCTACCCAAACTTACCCACCAATGTACACTTTACTCCATTCTGGGTTGGCTTACCCCCTCAACCTTCCATCAGTTTACTTCCTATTGCTTTATAAACAATATCGCTCCAGGACCAGGTCGCTCCTGTAAAAAAGCTTTCAGTTTAGTGTGCTATATCTGGTTAAACAACCAAATAAAAAAAAATATATATATATAATCTCTTCCCAGATACCTGATAAACTGGCTTTACTGCTCAAACCTGCTACCTCTGCCTACCCTCTGAGATCATCAGTGCCCCTAAACTATGGAACTCCCTTCCACTGAATCTAAGACACTCCCCTTCTCCTTGCAGCTTGAAACATGAGTTTTGTAAAGCTCTTAAAAGCTCTGAACCCTGCTCCTGTTCCCTGTCCATCCACTCCTTCTCTGGTTCCTCCAAGCTGCCAACTGACACCAACCTCTACTACTCTCAGACCTGACTGTGATATCTTGCTATTTTCTCTCCACTAGCACTTACTCACTAGTTGCCTTGTGACAGGTAACAATATGCACTTGTACCCCTGTCTTGTTGTTATATACTGTCAGAGATTCTTGCACATGTACTATCTTTGCCAAAAATGTTGTAAAACTGTACTATGACTGATCTCTATATTGTTCCCGTGATGTTTCCTATATTTACTATTGTCTGTAAACCCGCTGTTGTAATCTCCCCGTTCGTACCTTAAAATAGGCAGCTATTCTGTCTAGAGTACCTACCCGGTTAACAAAAACTAACTAAATAAATTTATCCATTTCAGAACAATCTCGCATTCAGGAAAGTGTACTGTATGAGTCTTTTACTATCAATATCACTTTGGGTAATAATAAAACCTTAACCATTACTAATGTTTATATTCCCCCAGGCAATACTAAACAAGGCATAGATTTATTTTTCAAAATGTTCACTCTTTTCCATCCAATAGAGAATTGATAATTGTTGGTTACTTTACTATAAATTGGATTTCACCCCAAACAATTGAAGCTAAGAATCTAATTGCTGACCTTAGTTTTCATCAGATAATCTCCGACATAACTCGCACTAATTATAGAACTGGATATGAATCCAATTTGGACTAGGTGATCACTAATAATCCATCTCACATTGTTTTCTCTGGCGTTTTACCAGAGTGTATTAGCGATCACTGCGCAGTATTTTGTAATTGGTCTTCTAAATTGAGTAGGAAAGAACATAAAATCATAACACATCGTAGTCGACAGGATTTGGATGTACAGAGACTTTCTGAGGAAATAATAACAACTGACTGGTCATATCTGGACAGAATATGTAACATCAATGAAGCCTTTAACTCCTTTTGTTCACAGTTCCTAGTAATCTGTGATAAATGACTATCCTTAAAGAAAGCTAGAGTTGGGACGGCAGTGGCCCTGAGTGCTGAGGCATCTGCCTTACCTTGAGCCATGCCGGCGACCCAGGTTCAAAAGCATACTCAGAGAGCTGGGGGTCAGCAGTGGAGGAGAGAATTAAGTGTCTGGAGGACTGCTGTCTTCTCCTGGGTCAGAATTCCCCATCAAGTGTGGCTCCCAGTGTAGACTGAAGGCACTCCACTCCACTCCACGGGGCTATGTGCTGGGGTGAAGATATTGGCGGACATCTGCGGGCCGGTGTGAGAGTATGCCTGTTGTGCGCTGATGTCACTGCATGTCCGCATCTTCAGGGAGGGACCACCAGAATAAAAGAAAAACCCCGGCTGCTGGGAGGATGACAATGGACACTACAGCCAGTCCCCCAAGCTCACCGCCGGATCCTGCCTGCACCTGTGCCCCCGATTCCTCCTACACTCTGGCCATCAACTAGATTCTGAGAGAAAGGGCACTGAAAAGGGGCAGCGACCCCACCTCGGGGGGTATGCAAGCCATGGGGGTCGGCTGGCCAAGAGAGGTAGGAGCTCCGGGTGGGGGGCTAGTGTGTGGAGGATCTCGGGCTGGAGAAACAACTGGCTCCCTGGGGGGCATGTCTGAGGGAGATTCCAACATGGCGGCTGACCAGAGGGAAACATAATAAAAAAAAAGAAAGAAAAGAAAGCTAGAATCAGAGGTGATACATATGAATGGATTACACCTAGTCTACTTGTAAATAAGAATTGTGTCTGTGTTTTCTGTATTTATTCCATAATTTATTTCTGGACCTAATTAGTTTAAGTAACATAGAGACATAGACTTTTACAGCACATAAGAACCACCTGGCCCGCCCAGTCTGTCCATTTCCCTACCTAGTCAATCTGTAGCTTATCCAATAGGTAGGGAAATGGGCAGACTCGGTGGGCCAAGTGGTCCTTATCTGCCATCAAAGTCTATGTTTCTAAGTTGCTTAAACTAATTAGGTCCAGAAATTAATTATAGAATAAATACAGAAAACACAAACACAATCCATATTTACTTGAGTACAAAAAACTTCGCAATAAATGTAAATCTGCAATCAGATCAGCTAAATTTTTTTAAAAGGAAACTGAATGAAGAAAGAGGGAATTCCAAAGCAACTTGGGTCACTCTGAATTTGCTGATAGGAAGTTCAAAAAAATCTGACACATTTTCGATGGATTTGAATGGTTCTCTCATTAACGATCCCACTAAAGTGGCTGATGCCATACCTCTCAAGTGTACCGGATTGCGCGTGATGTTCCAGATTCTGGACCCAGTAGACTGCCTGTACCGCTGCCCCGCATTCGCCCGTTCTTTTCCACTAGGACACCAAAACCACGCGGCTGCACCGCGCGCAGCAACTGCAGCATTAATCCCCTTTGCATACCTCTCAAGTGTACCGGATTGTGTGTGATGTTCCGGATTCTGGACCCAGTAGACTGTCTGTACTGCTGCCCCGCATTTGCCCGTTCTTTTCCGCTAGGACGCCAAAACCACATGGCTGCACCGCGAGCAACTGCAGCATTAATCCCCTTTGTTTGTGGCTTGTGCAGCTCGGAGTCCTGCCTGGCACGGCGGCGCCTGGGCTCTCGTCATCATGCCTGCAGCATGTCTCGCAAATGATGACGTCGGGGGGGGGCTAGTTGGAGTCATGGACTACTGGCTGGGACTGGGGAGTTGGGACTCAAAAGCGGCGCTGATGTCAGGCACTTCCCCAAGGCTACCCCACACCCCGCCCCCAAACAGAGATTAAGATAATTAGTGTTGTTTCGCACACTGCTCAGGTCCCCCTCAGGTCCGCTGCCCCACTATAAGCAGCCTGACTCACTGGAGGGGGAACCATAGCGTCAGGAGGAGCATTTCTGAAGGACACTGAGCGTGAGAAGGACCACTGCCAGCAGCTACCAATCGCCGTGCAGCAGCGCCTGGAACTGTAAGAGGAAGCCGCCCCGA
The DNA here is from genome assembly GCA_016271365.2 of Neoceratodus forsteri. Classification (NCBI taxonomy): domain Eukaryota; kingdom Metazoa; phylum Chordata; order Ceratodontiformes; family Ceratodontidae; genus Neoceratodus; species Neoceratodus forsteri. Next base: position 1,632,259,857 of record CM057453.1, read on the forward strand.
AACAGGCTGACTGAGGCTCTGAAGCAGAAACACGATTCGGAGGAACTTGGAGTCTTTGGAGAAGCCAGGCACCGCACCACGCACCAGCTGAGCGAGCGTCCCAACTCCCGAGCAAGCAACGCAACAGACAAGTAAGTTACCAGCTGCAGAGGTTGGTAATCAGTAGCCATCGTCGGGCTGTTGCTGTGATTGTGCTGCCTTTTTGTGGGTTTGTAGAATGATCAATGTTATTGTTGTCCCAACCGTCCAAGTCCGACTGTCCGAGTCGTTCGGTGTCAGGTGTGTGTCGTGCGTCACTGTACTTACTTTTGGTCCCTTGGTTCACAGCATACGAATTGGTTTGGTAGCGAGTCGAAAGTGTGGACTGCAGCTAAGAACTAGATGCTTTTTTATAGAAAGTGAAAATTAAAAAGTTGGTGAGGGGAGGGCGAGGTGGTAACTTACAACGCGATGCCACTGCTTACAGTGCTATGGTGTCTTATCGCTTACAGTGCTACAGAGTCCAACAATCGGTGAAAGAAATATGAACTGAGGTAACTAAAAACCATATGCTTTTTTAAAGAAAGTAAAATAAAAATGAATCTAAGGTTGTGGGTACAGAACCCTAGTGTTAAAAAAATGGGCTAAAATAAACATGTAAACTAAAAAGTCAAATTTTTTTTTTTCCAAAAAGGAAACGAGAGGGGTATGGGTGAGGCTGAGCTTTTTAGGTTGTTTAAAATTATGGGCTCCATCCTTCTAAATTTAAAAAACTATTTCTCACCTTGAGACTGCACTGCAGGCTATGGTAGGAAATATCCCTTCACCAAGTGCTAGAGATCCTGACAGCCATGATGGATAGTGGAGCTACAGCTTCTGCCAGAGGGCAGGCTGGTGCACACCTACCAGTGAGTGTGGAGACGCTGATGAGAGGCATCCAGTGCTAGGGTGAACTCTGTTCTATCAGGGAAACTGGTCTGGCGTGGAGCAGTGTCCCTCATCACTAAGGTAACCCTAGATGTCAAGAGTCCAATAGAGAAAGTCCCTGCAGACGCTGACCAGACCTTAAACCCAAAGCTTTTAGCTTAGTGTGAGAAACTGATAAAGCTAAGCAGAGTAGAATGGGCTCTGACCCAAGGTATAACTCCCTCAGCTGGTGTGGACAGAGGAAAAGAAAGGGTTGTGTGGCTCCTGTTACATACGGAACCTAACATTTTCCAGAAATGTATGTCCCTATGAACAGCGGGTTTGTCTTTTCTGTTTGGTTTGTGAATTCTTCCACTGGGAATCAGGTCCGTACCTGCTACACCTCTCTTGAAAAGGGAGCCCTGGGTAGCCGCTTGTTGAGGGTTAACATTAGAGTTTGTTTGCAGTTGTTGTGAAGTCTGAACAGTTTTTTGAGATGAGACTGCTTTGCATCCCCCCCCCCCCCACCGTGTTACTGAAGGGGCGGGCAGCGGATAAACAGTGTCCTGAAATAAACGTCAGACAGCACTGATTGCCTTTTTTATGGCTTGTCATACACTTTGAAATACAGAGTGATACTTTGGAATACTGAGTGATTGAAAAGTGGTATAAGCAAACCAACCTACCTTCCTTCCTCCCTCCTTCCTTCCTTCCTCCCTCCTCCCTTCCTTCCTTCCACCTGTGCCTGCATGTGTCACTTGGTTACAGAACTGTTGCTTAAGCCAGTATTTTACATATATTATATATGTTCTGGCAGTAGATTTGAGGTATTATTGTACCAGGTTCCTGTGTCTGTTTTGCTTGAATTACACCTGAAAATGGGCCCCTGACTCAATATACTCACTCTGTTATCATATTACTTGCCTGGCTATCACATATTTCCTCATTTGTCTTTATAGTATCAACAGGGGACTGGAAGGTAAAGGAGAGATGTACAGTGTATGAACAGGTAGAGGATCTGTAGGGAATAGGAAGATGAGTGACAGATGTACTGTATGCTTGTATAGGTGCAGAATGTGTACTGTAAGGGATGGAAATGGAGGGAGAGAAGCACTGTATGTGTTGATTGGTGAAGGATTTAAAGGGTATATGAAGGTGAGGGAGATGAGGTACAGCATCTAGAAGGAAGACGAGAAGGGAGAGATGTGTTGTGTGTGTGTGTGTGTGTGTGTGTGTGAATAGACATAGGATCCATACGGGATAGGAACATGAGAAATGAAAGCTATAGTGTGTGTGTGTGTATATAGGTAAAAGATCTATAGGGGACAGGAGAACAAAAGAAAAATGTACTGTGTGTGTGTGTGTGTGTATATAAAAGGATCTGTAGGAGGCAGGAGTATGTCTAGGGGTGTGTGTGTCTAGGTACAGGATCTAAGGGGTAGGAGAGTGTTGGGGGAATATGTATTGTGCTAATACTTCTTCTTCTTCTTCACCAGATACATCAGCTGCGACTGTACTGGAGGTTCTGTGAGGGAACTTACACCAACACAAAAGAAGCCCAACCAGCAACCTCCACTAATCTGGCCAGGAACTGCATCGCGGACTACACCACTATGCAGGCGTTCATCACTAGCAAAAGGAGGCGAGAAGAGGAGGAGCAGCAGCAGCTGAATAGTGTCATAGGTATGTTGCTGGGGATTTTTGGAAATTGGAACTGTTTTTGTACATGACGTTTAAGGTAACTGGCTTTTTGGGGGGTAGGTTGTTGCCTGCTACCAATCATATTTCTGGTTACTTTATAGAATTGGCTGTGCAAGTAGTACGTACGGTATGCCTTGTTTTATGCGTGGGGAAGGGGTCAGCTTGCTGTGTGACACCTAGGTGGTATAATTAAGGAATGAGGCACGACAGGGTGTGTTATATCATGGAATATCGCCACGCCGCTGGGTGGTTACACGGTCATACGAGTACGCTCCAACGCACCAAGTGACGAGTATCCCATGATATACCACGCCTGTCATGCCTTATTGCTATTATGAGCTGGGTTTGAATTTTCATAAATAAAAAACAGGTTTTTAAATGTTTTATGAACAAGTTTTGGTTGATGTAGGAATACATTTTGAAAAATAGTTCTCGGACAGAACAGAGCAAGGAAGCTGGTGGTGTTGAACTTTTGAAGCCATGATGATGTAGCCCGATATCATCATGGCTTCAAAGAGCTCTGTGCCAATCAGATTCCTCTTTATGCTCCTCAGTTCATAATAATAGTTATGTCAGTGTGAACTGTGAAAAATGCAGTATGGCTGTGTTAATAAACCATCAGTGTTGAATGCACACAGCAAGCATGGCCCCCTTCCCATCAACCCCAAAAATGATGTTGTGCATGTCCTGTTTTAGCAGTGAGTATCTTGCTTGCTACGTGACATTGTGTCGGATTATTTTATGCCATGTGTAATGGAACTGTTTTAGAAGTCTTAGGGGAGGTGTGTATCGGTCCAGACAATGTCTGATTTATTGGTATGATTGTAGTGTTACACTAACTAACACATTACACTCATGCTAATAAACCATCAGGATTGACTGACACAGCAAGCAGCCCCCCCCCCCTTCACCAACCCAAAAAACAAGGTACATGGCTTATTTTTTATGGCGATGGTGTGATTTGTTTGCTGTTTGACGCTGAGTCAGAATCGTGTAACTGAATTGTTTGCACTGGTGTTTGGGTGCATGGGGGGGGGCACTTGCTGTGTCCAAACAATGGCTGATGGTTTTTTAATAACTGTAGTGTTACAGTGTGACCCACCGGAAAACATCAGCATTGATTGGACACAGCAAGCAGGCCCCCCCCTTCCACCAACCCAAAAAACAAGGTACATGGCCTATTTTTCATGTCGACGGCGTGATTTGTTTGCTGTGTGACGCTGAGTCAGAATCGTGTAACTGAATTGTTTGCACTGGTGTTTGGATGCACGGGGGACGCACTTGCTGCATCCAAACAATGGCCGAAGTGTCTTTTTTTTTTTTGTAATGCCTGTAGTGGTAGATGGTGATGGCGTGGTTGGCAGGCTGGCCCAGTGGCGTGGAGGTGAGGCATTACATCTTGCCACCTGCCACATCAGAGAAGAAATAAGTATTTGAAGTTAAAACTTATTGTCCTATTATTGTCTGCCTGAAGGGATCAGTCTCTGAGAGCGGAGGCAAAGTCGAGAGCGCTGCCTTTCTTTTGTTTAGATGTTTGCCTTTTATGTTTGCATAGATTGCGGGGGTGAATCAGAATCAGATAATTCCAGTGTGCACAGCCCCGTGAAGAAGCAAAGATGGTACACAACACTCCAGGCTACCTGGAAATCTTCATTTGATTGGGTCGGCGACAGCAGGAAAGGGAGAACATATGCATTCTGCAAGGTATGCTCCTGTGATTTCACCATAGGCCATGGAGGATGCCATGATCTGCAGCGCCATGCAGCTACGGAGAAGTACTGCAACAATGTCAAGCATGCCACGTCTGGACAGAAGCTCTCCAACTTGTCTGCAGCACAAGCAAGCTCCAAAGTCATAGAGGCAGAAGTTGCTTTCTAGAATGTTGCAGAGCATAACTTGTCATTTTCATGTGGCGATCACATTATTAAATATATGAAGAAGTACTGCTCTGATCCTGAAGTACTAAAAAGATGACTTCATGTGCCACAAAACAACCTGCACAGCAAGGGATGTCATGGGGCCTATGTACCAGGAAGATGTTGCAGCAAAGTGTGAAAAGTACCATACTTGTCTACATGGATCAAAGCACAGACATGGGGGATGAAAAACTGCTAGTTATTCTTGTGGGTTATTTTGATGACGAGCAAGGAAAGCATGCGATCAAGTTCTTGGATATGCCTGAGTGTATCTCAGGAACTGGACAAAGCATGTTTGACTGTCTTACGGAAACACTAAACCGATTTCACATCCCAACAGACAATCTTGTTGCACTGTCATCTGACATTGCTGTCTCCATGATTGGCAAGAGGAACACTGTTTTATCCAGGCTCCAAACCCTAAATCCAAATATTGTCAACATGGGGTGTCTCTGCAGCAAAGCAGCAGTAAAGACTCTGACAAAGATTGAAGAGCTTGTGTCAGATGTCTACTGCCACTTTGCTTCAAGTGCACAAAGAAAACAGAAGTGAAAAGAATTTGCACTGTTTGTGGCTGTCGAACCACTCAAGGTTATAAAGCATGCACCAACATGGTGGCTCAGCCTGAATAAGGTTGTCAAGAGGATGCTGGATCTGTGGCCTGCACTCCTGTCATATTTCCGTCAGCAGAACAAAGACCAGCAAAAGTGGAGAGCATCACCAAAAGACTGGAGAGCCATGAAATCCGAATGCAGTTTATGTTCCTGAAATATGGACTTGAACCTCTGTGCCAGTTCAACCAACAGATGCAAAAAGGTGACAGCCAACTAATGACTTTGCACTCTGACATCTCTCGACTCCTCCACATATATGCCGGCAGAGTTCTGCAGCCTGAAATGGCCAGGCCATTGCTAAATGACAATGATGATACCATTCTGGACAATCCTGACAGTTTTCTATGCCACACTGACCTTCGTCTAGGGGCAGAAATACGACAGTACATGATGGAGCAGGAAGACAGCATTTCTGGAACAGTCATTGAAACCAACATCTACCAGAAAGCAGTTGTGTTTTATTCTACTGTCATATCCAAAATACTAAAGAAATTTCCTGTGAACAACAAGTTTGTGCAAAATGTAGGACTTCTCCTCAATCCTTCATCGACGCTCAAGGTAACACCCTCTATGGTAACAGACTTGGCAGATCATCTAGGAATCTGTAAGACAATAGAAGAGAAGGACACATTGCTGGATGAATTTTCTGTGTACCAGTTGTCTGATACAGGGACCCTAACTGGACCAATAAATGGACCCCATTCAGCCCTCCCAAAACATTGGGCCACAGTCCTCAAAACTGTTGGTGGAGATGGTTCACTGCAGCACTTTAAAAGACTGATGATGGTACTACTTTGCTTGCCGCATTCAAATGCAGACGCAGAACGCACTTTTAGCATGGTGCGTGAAGTTAAAACAGAACTAAGACAGTCCCTGCATCTCAAAACGCTGAACTCTTTGCTGGCAATCAAGATGAACGAGGAGTGAGACTGCTATGAAGTTCAGTATTCGAAGGAGATTCTTGCTGCTGCCAGAAAAGCAACGGCCGCCTATAATAAAGAACACCAGATCACAACGTAGACAGAGACAACATGCCCCACACTCCCACAGTGTTTTGAAGGAAGACATTGACATTTTGTGGTCCGACAGCTGTGACTTATAGGTTTGCAGCTGCATAGACTGTTTTTTAGTGTCCAGCTGCCAGCAGGTGTTTGTGGTTGCATGTGAATACGTTTTATTATTTAAGTGCAATAATTGCTTATTGGGTTTTTAAGGTTTAATTGTCAAGCAATTTGTAATTGTTTTATTCACTGGTGCATTTATTTAGTATAGTTAGTATGTAATAGTATTATAGTTGCAGTATTCAACTCACATTTTTTTATATATTATAGTGTAGTATTAGCTTAGGTTCAAATCAGAACACATTTAGTTTTATAATAGCTGCAAACGCTTACAAATAGTTGTTTCTTTCAGTACTGCTGCATTAGTATAGTTTCAATCAACTGTCATGATGTCAAATGAATAAGTGGTGTTTGTTTCATTCTTTAGAGGTGTATTTATAGATTAGATCGATAAAATGTTAACACACATTTAGGATTTGCATCACTCTTTATTTTAATTAAGGACACACACACATATAGGATTTGCATCACTCTTTATTTTAATTAAGGACACACATATAGGATTTGCATCACTTTATTTTATTCAAGGACACACACACACACAACATTCTCTTTAATTTGCAACACAAACCACATGCCAAGCATACAAACAATAGTTTTAGAGTGGTAAAATTCATTTTACGTGACAACACCAGTGCGTGACTCCGCATGCTGTGAAAAATGAGGTGTACCACATTTTTGGCATTTGTCACACATTTTGTAGCCCTGTGTCACACATTGGTAAGTTGGGAGGTTGAGAGGAATGGCTGATGCCTTTAACTTACATTTCTCTAATTTAAATAAGTATGGACCTATGCCACATATTCCCACTGATGTTTCTAAAGATATTTATGACACAGAACAGGAAAACATTTGTCTTAAACCTACTGCTTTCGGAGTATCAAAATTTCACTTTCGTCCCCTCTCCTCCAACAGTGTATCCCAGTATATTACTAAAATGAATCCTAGACCATATATCGGCCTTGACAATATTGATTTTAGGATACTTAAAAGAGTTAGTAACTCAATTTCTTTCCCATTATCAAAATTATTTAATTATTCTCTTTGTTACGGTGTCTTTCCAACGAAGTGGAAATGTACTTTAGTCAGGCCTATCTTTAAATCAGGAAATGAGTCTAACTTTAATTATCGACCCATATCCCTTTTAGCACCGTTACCAAAAATTTTGGAGAAAGTAGTAGCTGATCAAACCACCAAACATCTTGATAAGCATGCTCTTTGGACAGATTCCCAACATGGCTTCAGATCCAAACACAACACACTGAAACTGCCTTGGTGAGATGCACCTGCCAGGCATATGAAACCTTGGATGACAGTAAATACGTTGCTTCGGCTTTCATGGATTTCACCAAGGCATTTGACTTAGTGGCTCATCGGGAGCTATTAAAAATGCTAGTCAAGGTCCACGTATCAGATGAAGTCATTATGTGGTTTGAACATTACTTACAAAATAGGTCAAAAAGAACTTTGATTGATGGCCAGTCTTCTAAAAGAGTCTTATTTGAGTTGTGGAGTTCCTCAAGGGTCCATTCTTGGACCCCTATTGTTTTCAATTTTTGTACTCTCTTAAATATTTGTCAGCAAACTGAACTTGTATTGTATGCAGATGATGCTCTTTTGTTTTTTTCTGAGAATAACATCTCAGATCTTCATAAAAACTTACAAAAGGATTTTATTTCTCTACACACATGGTTTGATACACATAAACTGGTTTTGAATTCTTCTAAAACAAAATCAATGTTTTTTTCCAAGATTAAGAAAAATTCCTATTAACGACTTTGTTCTTTATGATAATGCTGGAAACCAAACTGAACAGGTAACTGATTTTAAATACAGTATCTAGCCTGCTTCTTGATCTTCATCTGACTTTTGAGCAAAGGACAGTTACATAAGAACTTACTGTAGCAGTAGATCTTCAAGGGGATCTCAGTCGTAAGGTTCCACCGTAGGAACCTTCACTGTCAGTGAAGGGCAATCCACACAGACTGTCAGCAGTACAACTGGGGTCGCCCACGCCATCGACGTACACTGATGTCATCAACCTTATATAGGCGTGGGCGGCCCTGCTCCCTTCTCAGTTCTTTCCCTCCAGAGATGAAGGGAGCAAGGCTCAAGCTATGGGGAACTGAGGTGAGACAGAGAGACCCAACTCTAGATAGAAAAGAAGGATACAACAGATAGCCAAGTCCTGAACAGGAGCCCCAATAAGGAGGGTGGTAGGAGGGAAATCATACCTGATGACTGAGATCCCCTCGAAGATCTACTGTTACGGTAAGTTCTTACATAACTGTTCTATCTTCTTTGGGGGTACCTCAGTCATCAGGTTACACCTTAGGAACGAGTACCAAGCAATGACAAGTGAAAAGAAAAAAGGGATAATCTGAGAGGTTGGATCTCCATAACATAAGACAGGAGTCCTTGTAACACAGCCCTGCCAAAACCTGCATGGGCTCTTGAGACGATGTCCAGACTGTAATGCTTGGTGAAAGTGTGGCCTGTATTCCAGGTGGCAGCCGCACAAATGTCAATGGCTAAGACCCCTTTGAAACAAGACATCAAAGTAGACATGCCTCTGGTGGAATGAGCTTTGACAGCATCAGGCAATTCTTTGCTGTATTTATTGTAGCAGAACACAATACAATTTGCCAACCATTTGGATAAACATTGCTTAGAAACAGAAGCACCCTCTCTACCGGGGATGAAAGAAACAAACAACTGCTTAGACTTTTTGGACTTCTTAGTGCAAAGCAGATAATACTTCAAAGTTCTGCACACATCTAATGTATGCAGCAGTGCTTTACCTGAATTGGCACGCTCAGGAAAATAAACAGGAAGATGGATAGACTGATTAAGTGTGAACTCAGAGACCACCTTAGGAAGAAATTTAGGATTTGTGTGCAAAGATACCCTGTCTTTGTGAAAAATCAAATAAGGCAACTTGCACCAGAGGGTCTGAAGCTCTGAAATTCTTCGAGCAGAAGTAATTGCAACTAAAAATAGTGCTTTCCAAGTGAGAAAGCACGAATCGCAAGTCGCGATTGGATCAAAAGGAGATAGGGTCAACTTTACCAAAATAAATTTAAGTCCCAAGCTGGGACCGGGGAATGGATTGGGGGTTTCAGATGCAGGATGCTCCTGAGAAAGGTAGGGGAGACATCCAGTTGAGCAATAGTGCGGTCACCCTTAAGCTCATGAAAGGCAGAAATAGCCAACAGGTGGACCTTGAGGGAAGAATACTGGAGGCCTGAGTCAGACAAAGAAATCAAGTAGTCCAGAATATTATTCACAGGACAGGTGACAGGGTCAAGGGAATGTTTGGCAGCCCAGATGGCAAATCACTTCTACTGCATAGCATAAGTGGCATGGGCGGAAAGCTTGAGGGTGGCCACCAAGATGTCTGCCACAGTATTAGAGACCCCAGACCTGGCAATGGCTATGCCCTCAGGAGCCATAAATGCAGATAAAGAGACCGGGGGTTGCTCTGGACCAAGGTCCCCAGATCTTGAGTCAGCAGATTCCTGCAAAGAGGCAGAGGGACTGGAGGTTACTCCGTCAGCTGCTGAAGCAGAGGGAACCACATCCGGGGAGGCCAGAATGGAGGTACCAGAATCCTGCTGGATCTTTCCATTTGCAGCTTGATTAGCACACTCTGTATTAGTGGAAACAGAGGCAATGCATACAGAAATCTCCCACTCCAAAAGAGGGACAATGCGTCTCAACAGAAAACTCCAGGCCCTGGATCTAGCAAGCAGAAAGTGGGCAGTTGAGTAGGGATGCAAAAAGGTCCAACTCTGAACAACCTCATCTGTGGAAAAGATTTTCTGCTATGGATGAGAGGTGCTCCCATTTGTGCATGCTGGACCGAGTCTTGCTGAGGCTGTCTGCCAGGGTGTTTAAGACATCTGGCACGTGGACCACAGAGAGTGTCAGGCTGTGCTCAGAGCCCAACACCACACTCTCATGGCCTCCCTGCAAAGGGGATACGAGTGAGTCCTGCCCTGCATGTTGATGTAGTAGACTACACCAAATTGTCTGACTGCACCAGCAGCTGGCCTGGAGCAAGATGCTGCTGAAATGCCTGCATGGCACAGAACACCGCTCTCATCTCCAGGACACTGATATGCAGGGCAGCTTCCCAACGAGACCAACAGCCCTGGGTTTTAAAGAGACCCAGGTGTGCTCCCCAGCCTAGGCCTGAAGCATCTGTGGTTAGGATCTGATGCAGGGAAGAAATTTGGAAAGGAACCCCCCTGAAGAAGATTCAAGGGGATATATCCACCACTGCAGTACCTCTATGAACTGGGGAGGAGACCAGGACTTGTTGGTCCAACTCATCCGTGTGCTGGCCCCATTGCACTCTGAGGGTCCACTGAAGGGTGTGCATGTAAAGTCTGGCTGGCGGAATGGTTAGAATGACCACTGCCCTTAGACCCAATAATCTTAGGTACAGTCTGGCAGGAATGTGCCGACTCAGAGTGACTTCCCGAGCATGGGTCATAAGACATTCTGCCCTGCTTAGGGGTAAGAAGCCCTTCCCCTGCTCAAAGTACAGGACCGCCTCATGTATTGCAGTCACTGGGATGGTACTAGAACAGACTTGGGCAGGTTGACCATCATGCCCAGAGAGTGAAAGAGCCGAATAGTGCACTCCAGAGTCAACAGGAGTTGTTCCCTAGATGGGGCCTTGAAAAGCCAATCGTCCAGGTAAGGGAAGACATACAGTCCCTCTCTTCTGAGAGCTGCTGCAACCGCTGCTAAGCATTTGTTAAAGACATGCAGCAAGGAAGATAAGCTAAAGGGCAGCACCTTGAACTGGAAATGCTCACCCTGAAAGGCAAAACAAAGAAACCTCCTGTGGGGAGGGAAGACCAAAATGTGCAGGTAAGTGTTCTGCACGTCCAGTGAGCAAAGCCAGTCCCCAATCTTGAGGAGGGGCATGAGGCCTGACAAAGTTACCATTCTGAATGTTTTGTACTAGACAAACAGACTGAGGTCCTTGAGGTCTAAGACGGGCCTCAGATCTCTAGTCTTTTTGGGGATCAGGAAGAACCTGGGATACAACCCCTGGTTCCTCTGATGCCTCGGCACCAGTTTGATCACTTGCTTGTGCAGAAGGGACTGTACCTCCTCCCGGAGAACAGACAAGTGAGCCAGGGGATAGTTTGAGGGTGGTGGAGGGGTATCTGGAGGCTGTTAAATGAGCTCCAGGGTGTGACTGCTCTCTATAACCTGCAGGAACTAAGCATCTGAAGTTATGGTTCTCCACTAATTCAGATGGAGGGAGAACAGACCTCCAACCATCATCTCCTGGGTCTGGACCGGGGGGGAGGGGTCTGTCAAGAAGTCAAGCTGAAGTGGAACCTGCACAGGAGGCTGGTCTGTCATTTCTGGGCCGCTTGGCCGCTGCTCCAGTATTGGAGGGGGCAGACAAGGAAGACTGGGCTCTTTGCTTTCCCTGGGTGCAGGGGCCTGAGCCTGGCCTACTGGCCCGCCTACAAAAAGTAGGCCACCCTCTACCATGGGGCTGACTGTGGTAGGGAGAATGCACAGACTTGAGGGCTGTGCCAGAGGCCTACAGATCATTAATGAGGTCCTGGACATCAGGGCCGAAAGCTGGGTGCCATTGAAAGGGGCGTTAAGCACCTTGTTTTGCACATCAGGTGCAAAAACCAGAGATCCTAAGCCATAAGTGCCTATGAAGGCATATGCCTGTGGCAGCTACTTTGTCCACTGTGTCAGCCATGTCATACAGGACCCTGAGGAGATGCTTACTAACATCTTCTGCAGTTTGTAAACACTGAAGTAATTCCTGCTTCTGTGCACTATCTGGAAGGGCTTGAACAGTGCCCTTGCCCTTTCTCCAGTTGGCATTCTGAAATTTAACCATATGAGACAGGTAGTTTACAATCCTTAGGCCCAAAGTAGAGGAGGCATAAACTCTTCTACCCAGAGGTCAGTCCTGTGGGATTCCTTGTCTGGGGAAGAGAACTAAGGTGCTTGGGCACCTTAGATCTGTCATGGGCTGCCCTATTGACCACCGAGTCAGTTTCAGCCTGGGCAGCAAAGTAAGGAAGGCCCTGAGGGGCATTGTAAAGCGTGTCTGCCCTGCGTGGCATAGCTGGCACCATGTCTGGCCTGTGCCAGGCTGCTGCAGTAACATTCTTCAGGGCTGGCAGCATAGGAGGAATAATCTTAGGTGGAAATTCAGGAACCTCCAGGAAATGCACCAGGTCTTTCATGGTGACATCCTCCTCAGTCTGGAAGCCCATAGTGGCAGACAACTGTTTCATGGCATTGAAAAAGGTGGCATCCTCAGGAGGAGACCTTGGGGTATGCTTGACTGAGTCCTCACTGACAGAAGAGGCAGTGGACTGATCAGAAATGAGGATTTCTTCCTCTTTTGCCTCACCCTTTATGTCATCAGGGAGGATGAGATCAGGATGGTACTCCTCCTCGACATCAACCTCCTCGTCTGGGTCAGGCACTGGATGTGTCATCGGCAGTCCATGGGGAACCTCCCAGGGTGGGCAAACAGGTGTTGATGACAAAGCTGCCATCGATGGTATCGGCGATGAGGGCCTGTTGAAGACACCTAACTGCTGAACTAGTACATTGGTAAATCTAGTGAGTACTTCATTCAGATCCATGGTCGTCATCAATGGGGGTCTGACAGCACTGGAGTCGATGACCCTCCATCCTGGGAGCCCGACGAGCCTGTTGCCCTCTAAGAGGAAGGGGCAGGTCTTGACAGGGTCATCGTCGATGATGTGAACGTCGACGGTAATGCAGCCGACAACCCGGAGGTCAACAGCTGAGCACCTTGGGAGTCATGTGGCGGAGCTGTCGGCATGGGTCTGGTAGGAAGAGAGACCTTGACAGCTGGTCTCTTCATCTTGGTAACCACCATCAATGAAGAGCCCCCCGAAGGAGAGGCCGATGTGGAATGGGATAGCTGCCAAGGAAGCAGTCATGATCCCGGTCTTTTTTGTGACTCAGCCCTGAGAACTTGTCTCAGTCTTGGAGGCCTGGGAGCTCGAAGATTCGGTAAGCGACTGAGCAGCCGGGGCCCCAGAGGACCCTTGCCCAGAGCTGGCTACCTGTTGTCACATGAATTATTTAAGAGCCTTCCTGCATTGCCTGAAGGTGGTTCAATTAAACTTCTGGCAATTCACAGTCAGAGACTTCCTGGTCGGGCCCAAGACAGTACACACACACAGAGTGTTTGTCTGTGGAGGAAATCTTCTTTCCGCAGCAGCTGCGACAGAAAAGAGAAGAGGAAGGATTAACTCTCGACATAAACAAAAATAAAACATTTCTAACAAGAGATTTGGGTAAGGGTTGTAGGAAAAAATGTGGCCGTAGTCCGAAAAAAGATAATAACACTGCAATGAAGCTTCTGTGGAGACTGTGTTTGCAAGCTGACAGGGGGAAAGAACTGAGAAGGAAGCGGGTCCGACCACGCCTATAAAGGGTTGGTGACGTCAGTGGATGTCGATGGTGTGGGCGGTCCCAGTTGTACTACTGAAAATCTTCTGCGTGGATTCTCTTTCACCGACGGCGAAAGGTTCCTACATTGTAACCTGATGACTGAGATACACCCGAAGAAGATCATATATTACATTTAACTGGTAAACTTCATAAAAGGTGGAGGATGCTATATCGAATTAACAGACATCTTATCTCCGATACTAGGTCAGTCCTCACCCACAGTTTATTACTTTCAATTATGGAATATGGATCAACAATTTATTCTTATTCATCTGATAGAATGCTAACTAAACTTAGGTCCATCTTTAATAGCACTGTTCGCTTTGCTACCGGTCTTCCATGAATGACGCACCACTGTCAACTTTATAGGTCTTTTGGTTGTTTATCATTATCTGATACATTTAGTTTTAAATCACTGATTTTTCTGTACAGTGCCTATCTTGGTCATTTACCTGACTGTATTATTAAATTATTTCCTAAAAATGCTAGTACTGTTAACACAAGAACATAAAGTAGAAACTCCTTTCAAATTCCTTTGTATCATACATCTTTTGTTCAAAACTCAATGAATTTCATGGCCATAAAGCTCTATAATAATTTATCAAGTTGTATACTCAATTGTACAAGGATGTGTAGAATAATACATGGGGAAGTGTGTATAATGAGGATTTCATGCATATCAAAGGTGTGCATAAAATCTGAGCTTACACAGTTCCCCAGGTTTTATTTGTTATATTTACTGGTCCTATATAGCTATAGAAGAAATCATGAGAAGATGATAAATGGTGAGGTGCTATCCAGTGGCAGCAGCAGTGGAGTTTTAATCTCTGGGCAGCAACAGTGAAGTCTGAATCTCTGTGCCCATTGATTAGTTCAGGGAGACTGAGAAGGCTATGTTTGTTCCTCGCCCCACATCGTAATCACTGACCTGCTGGGAAACATTAGTGTTCAGGTTATAGTGGGGAGCCATTGCTGTTCTGCAGGATCCAAAGAAAGCTGGCACTGAGTGAGAGGCTGCCGTTTCCCAGACTGCTGCTGCTCTGTTCGGCGACCTCAGTGACACTACTGTGAATCTGCAACATATTGCTGCTGTCTGCGGCACTCAGCCCGTCTTCAGCAAACTCCATCCTCTATCATCTCCTAGGGGCCCAATCAAGTGATGACAGCCAGTCACATGAGGGGCAGGCGTCCGAGAGGGATGGAAGGCTTGAGGGATTATTTTTTTTGTTTTGTTTATTTGAAAGTGCCCTGGGTTAGAAGAAAGCCATTGTGAGAGTTTTAATAGAAAAACTCTGCCCGGCTTTCATTTCCTTTATTTGCCAAGAAGTCTGTCACTCGAGTTGGCAGTTCCTGAGGGAGCGCAAGTGAACAGCCAGCACAAGCATAGTTTCTGACTCAGGTGCACTCCTGGCTATTTTGAAACCGTGGTTTACAGAACTCTGTAGTTCACAAGTGTGAATTACAGAGTTTGTAGGGGTCTGCCAATAAATATATCAACCTGTACGAGGTCCCTCAAAAACTATTATTTGACTAGTTCCATTTGTGTCATCGAGGCATAGGTCAGGAAGCATAGGAAAAATCAGGAGCAGTTGTAGAATTCGCAAAAAGTGTTTATTAGTGCTAACAGTAGTATAAAAAAAAAAACTTGTTCAGTATAACTATTTACAAAGGCAAAATAAACAAAGATCCATCTACGTCTTCCTTCAATCTCTGTGTGTCTCCAAAAAACACTGCAACTCTCTTATAAGTCTTTGCAACCCCCCTCCTTAAGAAGCATCCTGTTTTTTTCTAAAATGTTCTTGTAAGTGTCAAGCAGGTACAGAAAGAACACAATGCCCCAAAACTGAGGCCCCTTCTCCACAGCTCTGTAAAAGGCTTAACAATTGCTCTCAGGTTAACCCCTTGAGTTCCCAATAGCTTTTTGCAATCATCTCAAACTATAATTATATACATTTCAACAGTAACACTATATTATTTCTAAACAAAGGGATCCCAGTATCAGTTACATTTCCACATAATGATTTGTACATTTTTTTTATAACAGCAGATATGCAAGGGAGGAAAAGACAGAAACAGCAAGGGAAGACAGAGAGACAGTAAGAGGCAAAGAAATGTGAGACTGTCGGGATAATCAAATCCTAGGTCCCACAGGAAAATTTGGTTGCATAACCAGACAGACAAGAGACAGGAAAGGAAAAAACAGAAGAGATCCCTGCATTCAAACTCTCCATAACAACTGAGACAGGGTCCTATTCAACCATGTCACAGTTTGTAAGTGTTTTAATTAATTTCATTACTGAATATTTGAATGTTTGTTATTTATGTTGTTTTTTTATTGTAACGGTAAGTTTTGTTTGATCATACTGTAACTGGACACTTGTGAAAATGGGCATTTCTTGCTCACAGGCTTTTTCAGTATTAAATAAAAAAAATAAAAAACCTTTTTGCCAAATGCCTGATATAGTATAAGCCCTGTGGTAAGCTGCTGGTCACCCTCCCTTCCCAGGGGTGAACTCCATTTACCACCACCCTCTGTTGCCTATCCCTTAACCAATTTGTTACCCAGCTGACCACCCTTGGACCCATCCCTAAGCTGCCCAGTTTGCTTACGAGCATCTTATGTGGAATGGTGTTGAAAGCCTTACTGAAATCTAAGTAGGCCACATCCACCACCCCACCTTGATCTATTTCCCTCATCACCCAGTCAAATAAATCTATCAGATTTGTTTGATGTGACCCCCCACCCAAATCCATGTTGCCTCGGGTCTTGTAACCTACTGGAATCAAGATACTCCATAATCCTTTCCTTTAGTAGTGACTCCATTAGCTTCCCCACCAACGATGTCAGGCTGACTGGCCTATAGTAGCCAGCCTCTCCCTGCTACAACTGTTGTGAAGCAGGACTGTATCAGCCCTCCTTCAGTTCTCTGGAACCACTCCTCTTATCAGTTAGTTGTTAAAAAGGACAGCCAAAAGTGCAGCCAGTACCTCCCTGAGCTCCCTCTGTACCCTCGGGTGCACCACGTCTGGCCCCATACCTTTATCCATTTCAGATTTGCGAGTCCCTTCAGGACTCTTTCCTCTACAAAGGGACTTGTGCCACGGTTGTATCTTGCCACAGTGACTGTAAAGTCGCCAACGTCCCGTACTGCGATGGAATGCCGCTGACATCCCCGACTGTAACGTGTCCCGACACCAACAGGGAACAGGGTGACACTGGTCGGGAAGCTGCGCCCCCCCCAACACACCTCCTGGACTTAATGACTGTCAACTCTGAGGGGGGTGCAGATCATGGGGGAGAGCGGCTTACAGCGACATCGCTGTGAATCTCCATCGCTGCAACAACCCGTTCAACACTGTGGATGTCAGATGGGTTGTTGTCACTGTGATGAAGTCGCTGTGGGGGAAGGTCACTGTCTGAACAGCATACCTTGTGCCACCCCCCCCTTCAGTGCCCGTGTTGCTTTTATGTGGCCCATCCCTGGACCTTAAGTGACTACCATCTACAGCCATTCCATACCGATACTCCATCTACTTGTAGCAGCATACTTTTCACTGGCCCCCTACCAAACAGAGACCCCCAATGTAATTTCTCTAAAAGAAGGGTTAGGGTGGTGGGTATCACTGGATATTACCATCCAGTCTATCTCACTGTGGCCTAGATGTACCCTATAGTTTATTCCACAAATGAATTAATATTCACTACTATTAGTCTGCCAACCAGGAAATTAAAGTCTATTGGACAGAGTTACTAACTTAGGAATTTGGATACCATGGGTTCAGACCCTAGTAGAGCCTCCAAAACTCACAGATGACCTTGAGCAAGTCACATGACTTCTCAGTGATCCAGTCCAGCCAGCTGCACAAATGAGTAGAAACAGGACCCCAATGAAAATGAGACATTATATCTTAACTGGGCTATTATTTGTGAAGAGGCTGAATCAACATTTTTTAAAAATCTGATTGGCAGTGCAGTCAGTCAACCAACCAGTGCTACACAAATTCTGCAGAAGGGAGACAGTACTTGGAAAGTGATAGCCAGGTTGGAGCTGCTAGCACACATAAAGTGAATGCTTCAACAACTAAGTGACTATAATATCATCATAGTTGTGTGATTAAGGTTTCTTAGTCACAGCAATTAGGTACAGCATTTAAAGGGGAGCAAACTAGTAAAGGATAACATTGCAAAGTCCCATAGGTCCAATCCAGCACTTAGAGCATTTCAAGCATAAGACAATGGTTTCCCAAAGAGCAGACTGAAGCTTAGTGTGATATTGTGCAAAGCCCAAATAATGGAAATTTACACACTTGGTGAAGGTAATTGTGGGAGCATATCTCTATGGCTCTCCCTAATCCTTACATCATGGGTTATGTCCACCTGATTGGCTGCTGATGTACACGAGACTTCAAATTTGAAATCCAAAACCACCTAGCACCTGAGGCCTCCCAGGTATCTCAGATTTGATGTCCTCCACAGCTGTGTACTGCTGCTTGCCCGAGGGATACATTTTGTTAGGGTAGGATACGGCACACTACACATCTAGTGGCCTGGTTACTACAAAATAGGAGGCATGATATAGTATATAATTGTTTCACTGACCAACTAATTATAATATTGCATATGTAGTCTCAAGATCCACATAAGTGGAGGACATTGTCAGTTCATTTATACAATCATTGACAGCTCAAGTCATGATCAGTCTACTAGTCAGAGGGACCTGAAGTGTAGTAGAGATATGCTCCCACAATCACCTTTAACAGGTGAGTAAACATCCATTGCGAGTTGCAACCTCTATGGCATGCCCCAATCCTTACACAGAAACAGAGAATTCAACAGCAGATAGGGACAGCTTGGCCCACCCAGTCTACCCATTTTCCCTACCTACTGTAATACCACAGACCCTATGTGACCTCCGGCTTAGCTCTCCCTTCCCTAATGACTATGGCTCCCTTATGCCTATTGCATATATTCCTGAATCCTGCCACAGCTTTCGCTCCCACCACCTCTGCTGGAAGGCTGCTCCAGGCATCCACTGCTCTCTCTGTGAAGAACGACTTCCTTACATTTCCCTTAAGTCTACCCCCTCCAGCTTCATAGCATGTCCCTTGTTCTTGAGCATCTTTTTTTCTGAAACATGCTTCCCTCTTGTACCTTATTTATACCTGTGAGGTATCTGAAAGTCTCTGTCATATCCCCCATTTCCCTTCTTTCCTCCAGGGAGTACACATTAAGGTCCTTTAGTCTCTCCTTATATGGTCTCTGGTGCAGAGCCTGCACTATTTTTGCTGCCCTCATCTGGACTGCCTCTACTTTATATCCTTTTGGAGGTAGCACCTAAAAACAGTACCTGTTTCCCTAGAGCAAGAGGATGACTGTGGGCAGAGCCGGTAATTTTTGCAGCAGACAGCACTGAGTCGCCGAAGGTGACTCTCGGTGAAAGCAAAGTGTCTGGTCTGTAATGCTTAGTAAACGTGTGTATGTTAAACCATGTGGCAGTTGCATATATGTTTTCCACAGAGGCCTGGTTTCTCTTGCCCATGATGCGGATATTGCCCTGGTTGAATGGACCCTGAAATCTTGTAGGGGGACCATATCTGAAGCTCTGTAGGCCTCCATAATTGTTCTTTTGAGCCATGAGGCTACAGGGTTTTAAATAATTGATTAGCAGTTTTTTTCTTGGGATAATACTAACTGTACAGAAAGTATTTATATAGGTTTTCTAGAAGTGCTATGTTTGTTAAACACAGTGAGGTAAATGCTATGCATTTTCACAATGTTTTAGCACTTTTATGAGCAATACGCTAATCAATTTTTAGAGTTAAATAAAACCCTGGGCTATAATAGATTTGAAAGCTGCTAGTCCCTGTTGTGACCCTTGGTAACAATGAACAGCCTATCTGATCCTTTAAAGTCCTCTGGTCCGGTGTATCTTCAATACCTTTGGCATCTTGAGAATAATCAGATTTCTCTCTTGTGGTTACAGGGAATCTGGTGTGATGGTTTGCAGTTCGATAGTCTGATTATTGTGAAAAGACAAGGAGACTTTTGGATATAAATGATGGCACTGTCCTATGTGTGACTCTATCATGGGAAAAGATTAGAAACGGTTGCTGGTTAGACAGGGCACTGAGTTTGCTTACTTGTCTAGCCGAGCAGATGGCGACCATCCACCACAGCTCTACTGCATCCATGAGTTCGAAAGGGGCCCTGGGTTATACGTTTAGTATCTGGCTGAGGCCCTAAGGTTCTGTGATGTGCCTTCTCCTGGGTTTGAGCAGTGCTGTTGCCTTCAGGAATCTAATTACAACAGGATGAGATCCTGGATGTATGTTTACTATTTGCCTTTTTGCTGCACCAATTGTCGATAGTTGCACCTGGAGTGAAGCTGGTGCCAGTCCTTTCTCCAATCCACGTTGTAGCAATACCAGGATTCTGTAGGATAGTGCCTCCTCCCAGTTCTATACTCTGCTCTGAACACCATCTGGAGAAGATTGCCCAGTGCCTCTTGTAAGTCTCGGTTGTGGAGGAGCTTTTATATTGTAACAGGGTTTCAATAACTGCTGTGTGGTATCCTAGTTTCAGCAGTCTCTCCCTTTCAGGAGCCAAGCTGCTAGCCTGAGATTCTTTAGGTCTGGATGCTGTACTGAGCCCTAGGTTATCAGACTGTCCCTGGTGGACAGTGTCCAGTTGTCCAATGCCACTGATATTATGGTTGAGAACCAGGCTCATATGGGCCAGTAGGGGGTTATCATGACCACTGATGTTCTGGTTTGTTATATTTTCCTGAGAACTTGAGGGATCGAGGGAATGGTGGAAAGACGTATGCCCTTTGAAAAGTCCATGCTAGTGGTAGTGCACCTGTCCCCTTAGACTGATACTCCCTAAATCCTGAATAGAACTGTTGGACCTATGTGTTCTTGGTTGTGGTCATGAGATCCATTTGAATGGGACCCCACCTCTTGTCTAGTGCTTTGAATATTTTAGGACACAGGTGCCATTCCCCAGGATGTATTTGCTGCCAGCTCTGCCCGTCTGCCATGGTGTTTAGTTTCCCCCCAGATGAATTGCTGTTACATGGTCAAGGATTGTTTGTGCCCAGTCGAGTACCTTAGATGCCTCTCATTGCATGGCATTGCTCCTTGTGCCACCTTGCTTTGCTATACAGGAGACTGTGGTTCTGTTGCCAGACCAACAAGTACTGCCTTTACCACTAAGAAACTCCAAAAGTATATCAGTGCAATGTACACTGCCCTCATTTCTAGGATGCTGATTAGGAGTTTTGCTTCTGATCTTGTCTATCTGTCCTGTGCTGACTTGTGATAAAGCAATGCTCCCTAGCCTGTGAAGCTTGAGTCTGCGTTTAGCATTATGTCATGTTGCTGTTCTATAGGAACTACCTTTGTCAAACTGCCCTTAACTGTCCACCACCATAGAGATGATTGGATTGACTGGGGAATGCTTACTTGCGACTTGAAGTTGCTGTTATCTGTCATGGCCACTTGTTGTATTGCTATGGCCTGCAGGGGTCTCATCCACCATCGAGCCCAGGGATCCAGTTCTATACAGGATGCCATCATTCCCAAGAGTTGTAGTACCTTTACCAGTGATGCTTTGTTGAGTTTAGACAACTATTGAGCCTGAGCAATGATGCTGTTCACCCTCTTTAGCAATGGTTTGACCAGGTCTTGAGCTGTATCGAGCTCCACAAAGAGTTGCTCAATCCTCTGCTTGGGTACCAGGCAACTCTCTTCCTGGTTGACTACCCAACCATGTCGAGTAGAGGACCTGCCTTGTGTCTTTCTCTACCTGCTACCTGGACCTCATCTGAATCAGTCAGCCATCCAGGTGCAGCACTCCATGAATGCCCTGCTTCTATAGATGAGCAGCCAGTACCATTAACATCTTTGTAAATATTCTCAGTGCCTATGCCATTCTGAATGGTAAGGCCTGATACTGAAAATGGTGACCCAAGATGCAAAATCTGAAAAATTGATGTGGGATGGACATACCAGATTGTGGAGGTAGACAGCCTTCACATCTATGGGTGTCAGGTAGTCACCTTGACATACTGTTCTGACTGATGTCCTCATTGTCTCCATTTTGAACTTTTTTGGTTGTGTGAAATGATTGATGAGTTTTAAGTTGAGCACCTTGCATAAGTCTCCTGTTTTTTGGGGCTGGAACATAAAGAAGATCGAATAGACTCCTCTTCTTTGCTGTTGTTCTGGTACCTCTGCGATGGCTTTGCTGTCTAGTAGGGCCCTTAGAATGTCCTGCACTTGTTGAGGCATTGCCTTTTTCATTGATATAGGTGACAGTACAATGCAGTTTGTGTTTGACCTCTCTGCAAGCTCTATTGGGTAACCCCTGGGAAACTACCTCCAGTATCCTCTTGTGTGATGTAGTTAATGTCCATTGTTTGCTGAACTGTTGCATGCAGCCTGCTACCAGGGGAAAGGCTGTTTTGTTCTGGGTCTTTAGTTTGTAGTCACTGGGCTGAATTCTTGTTGGGCTTGAAGCCATTCAAGTTAGACTTTCCGCAGTGTGCTCCTCCACGGTCATGGAACCTGTTGTTGTAACTGAAGTGGGAGGACCTGTAACTGTTGTTTCTGTTGGATTGGTCATAATTCTGTTGTGACAAGAATTTCTATTGCAGTTTAATAGTAGATAAATGGAGTGAGGGATCTGTCCCAACCCAGATTCTTGCTTTCCTCTTTTACCTTAAGGAATGTTCAAGACTTTCTCCAAAGACCTTTCCTCCCTTGAATGGTAGATTATAAAGTAGGACCTGGATTTACTGCCAGCATCCTATATCTTGAGCCATTGTGACCTCCAGATTCTGTTGGTGAGTGCGACAGTTCTGGAATTAATCTTGAGGGAATCCACCACCATATCCGCTAGGTATTTTGTCATCTGCAGGGCCTGTTGGGATGGCTTAGCTTGTGGAGATTTCAGCATCATTGTCCTGTTCAGGTCCTCTAGCCACGTGAGTTAGGCCTTGTGGTATACATTGCAGTTGTCATTGCCATGGAGGCCAGCTCAACTAGTTCAAAAGTTTTCTTGGGTATGTCATCCATTTTTCTGTCTGTGGGATCTTTCAGTGGTGCAGAGCTCTCTGCTGGCAGCATTGTTTTTCAGTCAGGGAAGCCACCTGGGAGTCTCTGGTGGGGATGTTGTGCCACAGCTTGAGCTTATTATTTTTTTTGGCTTGGGTACATCTTGTCCCAGGATCTTTTTCTGGTATTCTGGACAGATCCATCGCTTCCCATTCTTTTGTAATGAGTTACTCAATTGCTTCACATTTGGGGAAGGAGTCATTAGCTTTTGCCTTGGGTTGCAGTATTGGCAGTAACTTGTTCTCAAGGGGGTGGGGGGTGGCATCTCGAACCCAATGGTGGACTTGATTGATCTCACCAGTGTAAGCACACTATCATTAGAACACAGGTTGACTGCAAGAGACTGGTTGTCCACCTCTGCGTCATTTTCCTTGTCTGATTTATCACCTTCATCTCTCGAATCCTGAGTGTCACCAATGGGGTTGGATTAGTTGAACTTGGTGCTGTGGGAGGCTGGCATTATTGGTATAAGGGGCATCAGATTGGGGTATTGCTCTTGCCATTACCTCCATAAGCTCCATCATCTGCAACATAAATCCTGCTGCGACTTCATTGCTTTGGGTGATCACAGCCACCATGTCAGTGTGTATTTTATTGGGAACCTTCTCCTCCATGTGTCCCTCTTTGTCATGTTTGGAGCCATGGGAATGGTCAGAACGGTCAGAATTGCACACTGAGCATTGCAATCCCAGTTGGCTTAGTAGCAGGGGAATGCTGCAGGTGTGGCATTTGCTTTGGCCATGTCGTCTCCTGTACAGGGTGGGGTGGGGGCGACAAAGTGAAAACTACATTTAAGATCACAATAGATCATTGTTGTCTCCCAATAAATAAGTACACTCCTCACTGGATCTGCTCATTTTGGGCATGTAACAACATCTTTTGTAAGATGGTGACAGATGGCTTAAGCCTGGGGCAGTCTCAGCTGTTCTGTATATTGCTTTCAGCAAAATGGCTATCATTACCCAGCCAGACAGTCTCTGGAAATGATGTGGCTTGTCACTTCTGGTCGTCTCAGCCTTACAGACCATCTTTCCCTAACTATTATGGTAATGCAAAGTGACATGGAAGTGTAATTTTTGTGGCTGCTGTAGGAAGAAGGGAGGTGAGGACATGATATATGTCACTGCATGTGCATCATAGCGCACGTGTGCACATGTCATAGTGCGTTTCCCTGGTTAGACAGCATGTAGCTGTGGTCCAGCATAGAAGAAGAAAGGCAAAACTCATGCGTCAAAGCAATATGGAAAGTAATGGGGCTCCCACAGCAGTGCTACCATGCAAGATCGCACCTCTGAGCGTGCCACCTGCAGGGTGCGTGTGTGGCAAGACTGACCAGCTACACAGCATCACTTGGAGTGAGTAAATATTTTGTTTAAAACAGGCTTAAAGGAACATCTCTGATAAAGTCATATTCGTTGAGGATGTTGGACTAAAGTCTTAGTCTCCTTGCGTCTTACTGTTGTTTACAGAGATACATAGATGTTGATAACAGATAAGGACTTATGGCCCACCTAGTCTGCCCATTTGTGCACGTAACTGTGCTTCTTCAAGTTTAGCGGAGTAAGAGTTCATCTAAACCTGGAGCGCCTGCAATAGGGACACTAGGGTGACAGTCTGCCACGATCAACAATTAAGCAGCAATGTGAGTACTCCGCTGATAGGGTAGCATTCATTAGGTGGTGACAGCAGGCTTGACTGCAGTCTTAGGCTGTAGTTGAGGGAGTGCTCATGTAGGATGCCGACCCTGTTCAGTGAAGGTGGGGGTAGGAGTATCCAGTCAGCAGTGCAGGGTGCAATATTTCAAACATTGTCTCCAGATGTGTATTACACAGAAGCTCCTCAGACAGCATGGTATAAAAATACTGGCTAATGCAAATAAAGAGCCTGACTCAACAGACCAACGCAGCCCTGAGTCACCTATGGAAGCAGGGAGACCCAGGCTTAGAGGAAACAGAAAATTAAGGATGCAAATGTTAGAAGAAAAACTGGCCTGCCTACACCATTAGTAGTGCATCTAATTAGAACATTAGAACAAAGATCACTAGAAATTCTGGGAGGTTTCTTACTTACACAAATGGAGAAAAACAGATTCCTAGCAGGGGCTAGGTTACTGCAATGCGGCCTGTCTGATGCACATGACAAAACTGAGCTACCTAGGAGGGTCAGGGGGGCTAGGTGATACAATCAATTCCGGATGTGTGCACAAGGTTGGGACCAGCTGAATTTGTGCAAACATCCGAAAATACACATAACCAAAAATTAATCTTTGGGACCTGTCAGCTCAATCCTGCCACTCCCCTGTACACTGCCGGTTGTTTAAAAAGCATTTCACACTACTGCATCAGACTGCTGGCATCGGTGTGATAGAAACTGGTCATGTTTTCTCGCCTGACAATCCTGCTCGACCAATGTAGTGATGGATTTTCTGCACCACATGCAAGACTTCTGCCATACTGGGAACCGGGTCCTTGGGATCATCATCCTCCTTTTCCTGAGTGCTGGCATAACCGAGGACTGACGCAAAAATGCCCGGATTGGTTAGTTCACCACCAGAGACAAGAATGTGCGGGTAAGCTTCTCCATGTTTGTTGGTTCGGCTACTAACTGAGCTACAAAAATCAAACTTTATATGAGTAGCAGTGTCTTCAGGTAACAGCAAGCAAGCCATTAGAAAGACATTTTGGCTGATGAGTACTGATGCTGATGGCTGCAGGAGAGACACAGAATAATTAAGCTGGTGATTAACACCTGCTTAATGCCTAGCCGCACTGACAGTTCAGCTTTTGTGCTTCATTCAGTTAATCATTAGCACCTAATTCTCCACACTGGCAGAAACATACATAGAAACATAGAAGTTGATGGCAGATAAGGACCGTAAGGCCCATCCAGTCTGCCCATTTCTTTTTCTACCTTATAAATGTGCCATCGGCCTTTGCTCTGTCAGTGACCTATCTATTCATAGTCATTTGTATTGCTCCCTTATGCCTATCCCATGCCTGTTTGAAGCCCTGCACTGTATTCATAGCCACCACTTCTTGTGGTAAGCTATTCCATGCATCTACCACCCTTTCTGTGAAAAAGAATTTCCTCACATTCCTCCTTAATCGGCCTCCTCTAATCTCATGCTGTGTCCTCTTGTCCTGCTATTTTCTTATATTTAAACATGTTAGACTCTTTCACCTTGTTTATGCCCTTAAGGTGTTTAAATGTCTCGATCATATCACCTCTTTCCTCCTTTGCTCAAGGGTATACATATTGAGCTCCGTTAATCTGTCCTCATATGTCTTCTGATGCAGTCCCTGCACCATTTTGGTTGCTCTTCTCTGGACTGCCTCAATTTGGTTAATGTCCTTGTGAAGGTGTGGCCTCCAATACTGCACGCAGTACTCCAGATGGGGCCTAACCAATGTCTTGTACAGAGGATTATTACCTCCCTCTTACGACTTGTAGATACCCCTACTAATACACCCTAACACCCCCTAGCCTTACCTACTGCTTTAGAGGTCTGCTTTGATGATTTTAGGTCATCAGTGATGATGATGCCCAAGTCTCTTTCTTCCTTTGTGACTGCAGCAACTCCTCCCAGCCTATAAGTGGCTTCAGGGTTTCTCTTCCTTATGTGCATGATTTTGCACTTCTTTGCATTAAAAGCCCAGTTGCCACTCTTCTGACCATTTTGCTAGTTTATCCAGATCTCTTCTCATTCTGCCCACCCCATCTGGATCATCTACTCTGTTGCAGATCTTGGTGTCATCTGCAAACAGACAAGCCTTACCCTCTAGTCCATCTGCGAGGTCACTAATGAAGATGTTGAATAGGACTGGCCCCAGGACTGATCCCTGAGGTACCCCACTTGTGACTTGCATCTCTTCTGACTGTATACCATTTACCACCACTCTCTGTTTTCTGCCAGTCAACCAGTTTGCCACCCAGTTGACCAACTTCTGACCCACCCCGAGCCTACCTAGCTTATTTATCAATCTTCTATGTGGAACAGTGTCAAAAGCTTTGCTGAAGTCAAGGTAGGCGACATCAACTGCTCCCCCTTGGTCCACCACTCTGGTTACCCAGTCAAAGAAATCTATGAGATTAGTTTGACAGGACCTTCCTTTTGTAAACCCATGCTGTCTTGGATTCTGTGCCCCTATGGATTCCAGGTGTTGCACTATCCTTTCCTTATTGAGTGCCTCCATAATCTTGCCCACTACTGAGGTAAGACTGACTGGTCTGTAGTTCCCCGCTCCTCCCTGCTACCACTCTTGTGGAGCCGGGATCACATGAGCCCTCTCTCCAGTCTTCTGGGACCTCTCCTGTGCTCAGAGACTCACTAAACAATTCTGCTAATGGCTCTGCTAGTTCCTCCTTTAGCTCCTTAAGTACCCTGGGATGTATGCCATCAGGTCCCATTGCCTTATCCACCCTGAGCTTAGCAAGCTCTTGTGGACCCTTTCTTTTGTGAAGGGAGTAGTGCTCACCTCCCTCCCCTGTGTCCATGATGCTGAGCTGTGGGCCCTGCCCTACCTTCTCTTCAGTAAATACTGAGCAAAAGTATCTATTTAGGATAGATGCCTTACAGGGTCCTCCTCCTCACATGCTCCCTTTTCTCCATTAAGCTTAGCAATACCCCTCTGAACTTCTCTCTCACTAATGTATCTATAGAAAGTCTTGTCACCTTCTTTTACTGTTCGTGCTAGTGTTTCCTCAGTTTGGGACTTTGCCTGCCTTACTGCCTTACCTGCTTCCCTTAGGGCAGTTTGGTATGCCTCCCTATCTTCATCCCGCTGTGTTCCTTATATTTCCTGAAGGCCAGCCTTTTGGCTCTGACCTTTCTGCTACTGTATTTGAGAACCAAAGTGGTTTTCTCTTCTTTGCACTTCCTTTCTGTCTAACACAATGGGATGTTGCTTCAAGTACTGTATCCTTAATGCTTGCCCACTTTGCCTGTACCTCCTCACCTGTGTTTCTTTTGCCAGGGCTAGCGTAACTCTGTTGGCTATCTTATCAAAGTCAGCTCCTCTGAAGTCCCATATTTTGCCTTGGAATGGGATGATTTAGATGTAGTAGCCAATTGAACCATACCATGTGATGGTCACTGGCCCCCAGGTGACCTTCTACATGGAGATCTGTGATCCTTTCTTTGTTAGTCAGTACTAGATCTAGGATAGCCCTGTCTCTTGTGGGTTGCTGTACCAGTTGTTTGAGGTCCTCCCCTGCAGGGAATCCACTATGAGTCTAGTTCTGGCAGATGTTCCTGCTGGTATTGACCAATCTGTATCTGGCATGTTGAAGTCTCCATTATCAGAACCTCCCTTTAGCTGTCATGTTTTGTATATCTTCTAACAGTAATGTGTCTATGTCCTCCCTCTGGTCTGGGGCCTGTAGACAACCCCAGTTCTTATGGCTGTCCCATTTCCTGTTTCCAGGGTGACCCACAGTTCTTCTGGCTCCTTATGTGTATTCTGAATTTCTGTAGCTTTGATATTTTCATTAACATACAGGGCCACTCCTCCCCTTTTGCACCTCGGTCTCTTCTGAACAATACATAGCCAGGTACTGAAGTCTCCTAGTGTGGTTACTGGTAAACCACGTCTCACTAATTGCTACTATGTCCAGTTTAGCTCTGACATTATTGCCTGCAGGTCTGGGATCTTATTTCCAAGGCTGTGAGCATTTGTGTACATGATTTTCCATTAGCCAGATTTTGGTGTGTTAGTTGTTGGGTGAAGTTTGGCATTACCCTGTGCATCGTATGGGAGACAAACCTTTTTCTTACCTGGTGATGCAAATGAATGGCAAACACGCTGAATTCCTGTTTGACCACTAGCTGAGGGGAGGGTGTTCTTCCCATTCGACGATGGGGTGCTGCACCCTCCCCATTTGCTAGTTTAAATATTCTGCAAAGACGCCAAACTTCTGCCCCAATGCACTGACTCCTCTTTAGTCAGATGCAGTCCATCAAATTTAAAGAACTTCGCCTCCCAGAACTGTTGCCAGTTCCCTACAAATCTGTGTCCTTTTCCTGGCACCAGTCCTTGAGCCACGTGTTTAGCTCCCCTATCTCCCTTCTCTGACCTTCCATCCATCTGCTCCCTTCTCCCAGACTGGCAGGATCTCAGAAGGAGATGCTGGACGAAATAGATGATAGTTTGTCACCCAGCTTAGTCAGGTGTTCCTTGGTCTCCACAACTGACCGGCTGGCGAGATCATTAGTCCCTATGTGTACTAGGACATCAATGTTTTCTCCTGCTTTGTGAACAATTTTAGCAATGCGGTCAGTGTCCTCCATGCTGATGTACCTGGGAGACATCTGACCATCACCCCTGGCTGGAGATGGTATCAACTCCCCAATCATGGAGTCTCCTATGATCAGAAGTTTTTTGGATTTCCTTTGTGCTTGTTTAGTTTTGGTTCCTGATTTGGGTGAGTATTGTTGTGCTAGCTCCTGTGCGCAGTGTCCTGCTCTGCAGTGTCTTCTGCCTCTTTATTTGATTTCAGAGATAGAGGCAGATACCTGTTTGTAGTGTTTATATGGTTTTTGGAGGTAATGTGTTGGAGAGCAGAGAGTGATGGGGCACCTGATTTGCTCCTCCTAACCACCTGCCAACCTCCTGGACCAACTACCCTCTCTTGTCGAGGTTTTTCTGTTGGATGCTGGGGAAATGGCGGGTGGTTCTTATAATGTATTTCTCTTCAATATGAAATTTGAGGCGTGCAATCTCTGCCCATGCTGCCCGAGCTGAGACCTAAGCTTCCAAAGGCTCCAGCATGTAGGACAGTGTCCAAATCCTGTAAGACTGTCCTTCTGAAAATTGTTCCACAGTACCTGCAGTTAATGAAATCCATTCCAAATAAGTTGCTGGGTTTGTAACCTAGTCAGAGTAATTAGAAGGAAAAAAAAGGAAAAAATGCAAGTAATGGTTTAATTGTGCTTTGTTTAACTTGTTATAACAAGTTAAATTACTAGTGCCCTGTAAATGAGATCACTTTGTGGAGGCCCCACTGATCCGCCCTTCCTGCTCTGCCACAGGAAATGTCACAACTGTGGTACCCTATAAAAGGAGTGTAGCGGGTGGTTGGGGATGGGGTGGGTGGCTGGGCCCTTCCCTGCCTAAAAGAAGAACCACTGACGAAAGAACAAGGAGGTAAGAGCAGAAACAATCAGTCAACAACAAATGCAGTAACCCTGAAAGCTTATCCTAATGTTAGATAAAACTGTAAAACCTGTAAAGCACCACCTGTAATAATTTCAGAGAAGATATACCCTGTAAGAAACACTTTGCTCCAGAGAAAAATAAAGCAGTAACAGAAGATATACCTTGCAAAAGACAATTTGAATCAGAAGATTACAGCAGTAATCTGTTAGCTCACACCTGTAGGCACACCTTGTAATAATGCAGAAGAAGGTATACCAGCAATAACAATTTGAATCAGAGAAAAAATAAAGCAATGAAATGTTAGCAACAAACAGTAGCAATCCCTGTGAGTAAAAAAATAAAAACACCACCACACAGTAAATCTGCTTAGCCAAACTAAGTCTTAATCCTTTTCCCTTGCTCTGGTAAGTTTCTCTACTCTGCCTTTCAAGCAGTCTTAGAAGGAAAGAGCTCAGGTGAAGCTAGGTGCCTTGGCCAGCAAACCAAGTTTTAATGTTCTGGGGCATGCTTTGGGGCTCTAAATGTGTGCACATAACCGGAAATCTGTGTTCACACATCCAAATGAATTAACACTGAAGGTATAGGAGATGAATCAGGACCGGACGTTTTTGTGCACAAAAACGGAATGTGCACACATCCGAATTGCACACAAGTGGAATCGACTGTATCAAATTCAAAGACACGTGCAATAGCAGCCTATCAGGTGGATATAACCCATGGTGTGAGGACTAGGGAGTGCCATTGAGATTGCGACCCACAATGTGCAGGATGGATAAAGTGCACTGTGCAAAGACAATACAACTTAGCAGCTAGCATCAAAGGACAGACAGGGGAAACCATACAGCATAAACTCATATGGCTGTCCAAACATGTGCTAAAAGCACAATTAAATTCTGCAACACAAAAATACTTTGCTAATGCTAACTCATGGGGACATGACAGCAGCTATATCTAGCAAGTCAGACAAATGTTATTTAATTATAATGTTTTCGTAATGTAGCATCACAGAAAGTAAGGCACAGTGTAGATGTACAAGTTAAGACCTTTCATTTCTTACAACAGCACAGTAGGTGGTTTGCCTGGCTGCAGGAGGCAATCACTGGCAAATATGTCTTTTTCAGAGTGGAGCATAAGAGTGGTAAAACAGGCAGCCGAAGTCCTGTCCACTGCATGCCTCTCCAGTGCAACTGCGGCCCACTATGGTAAAATGCTACCACATCACAAATATGTTACGAAAGGAAAAAATTTCCTTGCAGAGTCTACTGTAACAAAGAACGTGCCATGCATGGCAACTACATTGTACACTAACACTTTCTTTTTAATCAGTAGTGTTGATCCGGCCCAAAGTCCTGATACACACACACACACACACACACACACACACACATGCGCGCACACACACACACACACTAAAACTGGGTGGAAACTGTGTATTCTGAAATACAAGTCTTCTGAATGTATTTTGTAAATTTTTGTCCCATTTTGCAAAGTTTTCTGGTTGAACTGCCGAATGATACACATGAATTGTGGAATGACAGTTCTGAGGAATTCCATACCACAGTTTAATACATTAATCCACAGTACATGTAATTATTCTGCAGTTCAGTGATCAGTTCTGCGGAATTTCTTTCTGCAGTTTAATGCAGTAACCTGAAATTAAAACATTCATTCCACTGTTCTAAGTCAGAATTTCCTGAAAGTTGCCAAAGTGCATTCCAAAATGTTGTGATTGCAAAATACTGACTTTCGTGGTGATCCTGCTGGCAGAATTTTATTTTCGCACAGTACTAAAACACACACACACACACACACAGAAAAACAGGTTACTCACCTGGAACAGTAGTTCTAGGAGTGGTATACGTTGTTCATCCACACTTCTCGGCATGTCCCTTTCCTTTTAAGGATTGCTGGAAGTTCTTCAAGCTGGTTCCTCCCACCCACCCGGGTGGTATATCCCTTGGCTCTGTCCCATGACACCAGATCTTAGCCTGCTGGAAGCCAGGTATTGTGCATCCGCAGCCAGGAGGCCGTGTGGATGAACAACATATACCACTCCTACAACTACTGTTACAGGTGAATAACGTGTTTTTCTAGGATTGTGGATATGTTGTTCATCCACATTTCTTGGCACACTCCTAGCAGTTCTCCGGGAGGAGGGAGGCAAGATGCACCCCCCACTGATACTTACTTGGGAAAAAGAGATTGGAGAACTGAGGCCCCAAAACCAGCATCACGGCGTGACTCAAGGTCGATGTGGTAATGGGTAATGAAGGTGTTTGCTGGCTTCCAGGGAGCGGCCTGACCGATTTCCTGGACAGGGATGTCCCTGGAAGCAGCCACTGATGCAGCGGTATGGCGGGTAAAATGAGCTCTTAAACCTCTGGGAGGCTCCATGCCCGCCAACTCGTAGCACAGACTTATGCAAGATGTAATCCACCTTGCAATAGTCCATTTTGCTGCAGGTCTGCCAGAAGCGGCTTCAGCGTAGGTGAAAAACAGCTGCCGAACCTCTCCCCAAATTTCCACCGTCCTCCCCTTATAATAGGAGAGGGCTTGTCTCAGGTCCAATGTATGCAGCCTGTATTCGGCCTCCGAGCTATAATTAGGGTAGTATACTGGCAGAGTTAACACCTGGTTAAGGTGAAACTCTGACACTACCTTCGGAAGGAATTTCAGGTGGGGGCATAGGACAACCTCGTCCTTGTGGAAGACCAGATAAGGGGAGTCCACCGAAAGCGCCTGGAGCTCCCCTGTCCTTCTGGCAGACGTGACAGCTACCAGGAAGGCCATCTTCCATGACAAGTGTGACAATGCTCACTTGTGCATTGGTTCAAATGGCTTGCCCATGAGCTTTGCCAATACTAGCAGTAGATACCATGGAGGTGGAGGTTCATGCAACAGAAGGGATATGTCACCCAGGCCTTTGGAAAAGTGCCCGACCACTGTCTCCGGCGCCAGTGTCAGCTGACGGGCCTGCACCCGGTAAGCAGAGATGGCTGCCAGGTGCACCCTAAGGGTCAATGACCAAAGACCCCCTTTGGACAGAGACCAAAGGTAGTCGAGAATGTTAGCCACTGGACAGGACAGAGGGTCCAGGCCCTTGCCCTGACACCACATGGAAAACCTTTTCCATTTGAAGGCATAACATGTATATCATCTATGTATAACATTTCCTGGTCGATTCCATTCTGGATGCCTCCACCACAGTGAGGACATCCTCAGAAAGATCCAAAGCTTGGAACTCTAGTCGCTCAGGTACCAGGCTGTTAGGTGCAGGGATTGAAGGTCCAGATGGTATACCTTCCCCTGATTGGGAGAGATCAGGTCCAGGTGTGCTGGAAGCCGCTCCAAGGGATTGCAGTTGAGGCAGAGGAGATCTGGATACCAGAACTGACGCGGCCAGTCTGGGGCTACCAGAATCACCTTCACTTTGTTTCTCCTTACCTTGATGAGCACCCTGTGGATCAAGGGAAATGGAGGGAAGGCATAGAGGAGGCCTGGGGTTCACAGCCTCAAGAAGACATCCCCCTGCTGTGAACCCTGCTGAGGGGGGCGGGCATGAAACAGTCTCAGCTTGGTGTTATCCCTGGAGGCAAACAGGTCCACCATCAGTTTGCCCCAGTGGTAGAACAGGCTGTAAGCTACCTCTGGATGGATAAACCACTCACGGGATGTCTCGCCTAAGCAGCTGAGAGCATCCGCCAGATGGTTTGAGGCTCCTGCCACATGAATGGCTAGGAGAGCTGCCTCCAGATGGCTGACGAGGGTCCAGATGTGGAGCGCATGCCTGCAAAGCAGATGGGAATGCGTGACACCCTGTTTGTTGAGGTAGTACATGGTCCTGGTATTGTCCATCTGGACTTAAACCACTTTACCCCAGAGCTGAGGAGCGAAAGCTGACAGTGCCTTTCTGACTGCTCTGAGCTCCAGCAGGTTGATGTGGTATCAGGACTCCTCGGGAGTCCAGAACCCACGAGCCCTTTTGTCCCCCATGTGGGCTCCCCAGCCCATGAGAGAAGCATCGGTCATGATGACGGCCGTCGGCTCGGGGCAGACAAACAGGATCCCTTCCTGTAACCGGTCTTGGGTGGTCCACCATTGGAGAGCATCCCACATCTTCTGGGTTACAGTGATCAGCTGGTCGAAATGATCATGGCGCTGAGTCCACAGGGTGGCCAACTCCCACTGAAGGGGGCACATTTGTTGCAACCGGGCCCAATGGACCACGGAGATGCATGCTGCCATGTAACCCAGAAGGCATAGACAGTCCCAGACAACCAGAAATGACTGGGCAAAGCAGGAGAGAACCTCTGCCCTGTCCGCCAGGAGCTGAGCTCTGGCTTGACGAGAGTCCAGCTCAGCCCAGATGAAGCACATCACCTGGGAAGGCACAAGTTCGACTTGGCCTCGCTGATCAAGAGGCCGAGTTGGGAGCAGGTCTGGAGGGCCAGGTCCCTGGACCTCTCCACCCCCTGCTGGTTGGGACCTGCTAAGAGTCAATTGTCGAGGAAGGGGTAGATTCTGACCCCTCCCCCGACACCTGAGATGGGCTGCCACCATCATCGATGTATTTGGTGAAGACCCGTGGGGACGATGACAGGCCAAACGGCATGGCTCAGAACTTGTATAGGGACCCTTCGACTCTAAAGTGGAGGAACCACCAATGAGAAAGGACAGATTGGGACATGAAAGAACACGTCCTGGAGATCCAGTGAACAGAACAACATGTTTCGCTCCAAGGATGGTATGATCTGGGACAGAGTGACCATCCGAAAGGTGCGTGACCTGAGATACTGATTCATGTTGTGCAGATCTAGATGGGGTGCCAGCACCCCCGTCCACTTGGGCACCAGGAAGTACCTGGAGACAAAGCCTGGGTCTGCTGGAGAATCCACCACTGGAGCTACTGCTTCCTTGAGGAGGAGCTGAGTGATGTTGTCTCAGAGAGCTGACTGAGTATGGGCAGATACTCTTTCCTCCCGCAGGGCGTGGACTCGGCTTGGAGGGTACTGCTCGAATTCTAGAGGCAGTCCCTGACCGACCACCTCCAAGACCCACCTGTCCATGGTGATAGTGGACCAGGTGGAAAGGAAGTGGTGGAGCCGGCCCCCACGGGAGGACCCAGAGCTGGTGTGATAGGAGAGGGGGTGGCAGCCCCTGCCCCGTCATTGAGTAGGCTTGGAGGAGGAGGATCCAGGACCTGAACCTCAACCTCCTTTATGGACCTGGGAGGGCCCGAGCTTGGGCCGGGGTGCCAAGCTTGAGCCTGTTGCTGCTGCTACTGCCCTCCTTGAAAGGAGGGTTGCTGGGCCACAGGGGAAGAGTGCTGTAAAGGCTTCTTCTTCTTCTTCTGCTGCTTCTTACTCAAAGAACCTTTAGCAGAAGTGGCGTCCAAGGTGGCATTGGACTGCTCAATACGCTGAAGGTGACCAGCCACACCTGGGCTGAAGAGATCAGTGCCCAGAAAATGCACATCAGCTAGTTTGTGCTGAGTATTTGCCGGGAAAGATGAGAGCCTCAGCCAAGCCCTGTGGACAGAGGCAACTGTGGCTGCCAATGAGCAGGCACAGAGTCCCCAATGTCCAGGGCCATCTGGAGCTGCTGTTTGGCTACAGCCCGGTCCTGGACTTGCTTGACTGTGGTCTGCATGTCCGTGGGGAGATGTGGGAGGACTTCATCCAAAGACCCCAACAGGGCATGGGAGAAGTGTGCCATGATGACGGCCAAACTTGCCTGACGGAGGCCTAAAGATGAGACTGCACAGACCTTCCGAGCCGAATGATCCAAGTTTTTGGATTCCTTCTCGGGGGGTCGATCAATGTCGGCAGAACTGCCAGTACGCCTGAACACTGAGGCGGTCACCAGGCTCTCAGCCGAAGGGTGCTCTGTGAACCCCGCGAGACCCCATGGGCACGATACCTGAGGGCCACAGGCAGATGGAGCTGGACAAGAGGCAGGGTGCTGCCAAAGTCCTAAGGCCGGGCCAACTATGGCCTCGGCCATAGGAAAGGCCTCTGTTGGGGTATCTCCTCTCTTGAGGA
Organism: Neoceratodus forsteri; assembly: GCA_016271365.2. Classification (NCBI taxonomy): domain Eukaryota; kingdom Metazoa; phylum Chordata; order Ceratodontiformes; family Ceratodontidae; genus Neoceratodus; species Neoceratodus forsteri. Next base: position 1,632,295,894 of record CM057453.1, read on the forward strand.
TGTCCGTGAGAGGGTACGCCACCTTTTTCTGGATGGGCTCCAGGGGCATCCCTGTAGACTCAGAGATGAAGCGAAGAATGTCCTGAAAAGATGAAGGACCTTCCTCCGTCTCAATACTACCGGCCGATTTGTCATCCCAAGGGTAAGAATGTAGGCCAGTCTCATCCGAATCCGAGGAATTTGGATACAATGGTCGACCGCCCAGGTCACCTTCGACCCGCCGAGGGTGGTCCAGGGTCACGGTGACCGAAAGACGACGGGGAAGCTGGGTGTCTGGTCTAGCTTCCTTAGAAGGAGCCCTTCCCACAGGCTGCTTGGGTGGTGATTCCACCAAGATTGGTGGAGAGACTGGTTTAGGCTGAACTGGAGGTTTCACCGGCTCTGCAGGTGGGGGAAACCCACTTAATCGGCTCTGAAGGAGTTGGCTTCGGCCTGGGAGGTGAAAGCCAAGTAATGGCCAGGGTAGAAGCTGAGGTCAGCTTGTGCCCGGTCAAAATCAGCTGTTGCCACATGAGGTCCTCGTAGTGCCAATGGAGTTTCCACCAGAGGCTTTGCTCATCCGAGGAGGACAAGGACGACCGATGGCGTCGCCTCTTTTTAGAGCGCTTGTGGCTCTTCCTCGGCCTGTCAGTCGAGGGGGTCCTGGACCTCGATCGAGATCAGCCAGGCCAATTCGGTCGCTTAGGAGACACCGGCGGGACCGGTGAATTCCCAGGATCGGGGACCACTTCCTCTATGTAATTTCCAATGGGCTGGGTCTCCTCATTGGGGAAAACAAGGACCAGAGTCCAACAAGAAAGTCGTCAACAAGGGGTTGATTGGATCAAGGATAATTTATACCTCATCAATCAACACTTCAGTCAACTGGCCAGATGGGAAAGCCGAAAAGCCAGCGGTCGAAGAAGCAATTTCAACCAAAGTCAAGACTGCCAATTCCTGGGACAGAGATCTCTCCTGATCCCAAGAACGTCCTCGCCAAGATGAAGATGATCCCAGGTCCTTTTCCTGCTTACGGGACTGAGAGGAGTGCATGCCGACAGGACCCTCTCCTTAGTCAGGAGCGAATGGCACAACTCTTGGAAAGAACCCAAGAAAGTGGAGCCCAGGTTGAGCGGAATGAAGAAGCTCCAAGAGGAAGATTCCATGCTGTGAGCCGCTGCCTCCTGGAAGGCTTGCACATGCTCCAATTGCTCAGTAGATCCCACAGCCATGGAAACTGCCCACCAGGCCTCCTTTGATTTCACTGGAGGATTCCGTTTGTCCGGCCTCCCCAACTTCAGGTGTGCGAGATGGTCGTTGAGGATGTTAAGGTGAAATGCAAGACAAAAATCGCACTTCGAGGTGTCATGGTCTACACCCAAACAACAGACACATGCGGTGCGGGAATCAGTGCACAACATCTTCTGGCTGCACGAACACCGGAAAAATCTGGGGGAAGACTTGTCTTCCATAGCTACAGAAAAGCAGTCGCTATTGCTAATGCAAAAAAGGTGAATTTTCGGAATGACCGAAGAGTCAGAAGCCAGGGCCTACAAAATGTGACAAAGCACGAGGGAGGCAACCTGAATTTTCCAACGGAAAGGAAGACCTGGCATCATGGGGCAGAGCCGAGGGATATACCTCCAGGATGGGTGGGAGGAGCCAGCTTGAAGACCCTCCGATGATCCTTAAAGGGAAAGGGACATGCCAAGAAGTCTGGATGAACAACATATCCACGATCCTAGTAGTTAAGATTTAATTTACGTACTAGCCATAGGACACAGCAATGGTACAATTTTAAGAATTTTAACTTAAATAAAGGGACCAAATAGATCATCTGGCACACTCCCATGTCTTTCTCCCCAGACAGCCACTGCACAGGCACTAGCAGTTAGCCAATAATACAGTATCTGCTCAGACTGTTTCAACAGCTTACCCCATTTCTTCCAGTAGTTGCATATAAAGTCTGAACCACCCATTGCTTATCCTAAGGCAAAATACGGCCAATTGGTGCAGCGATTGGATTTCCGTCTGAGACTCCAGTGACCCAGGTTCAGGAGCGGACCCGGGCTGCTGGAGGGCCAGCCAAGGGGAGAAGATTGGAGCATCCAACAACAGCTCACCTTCTCCGGGGGGAGGGTTAGGACATGGCTCAGCATGTGCTGACTCCTGGTCGCGGCTGGGGGCACAGCAGCATGTTGGCGCCTTGGGGTTGACTGGCCACAGGCGAAGGTCTGGTGATCAGCAAGCTCCAGGGCTCACACAGTGGAGGAGGACATTGCAGGCGTCGGTGCTCATGCCTCATGTCAGAGCACCTGCGATGCCCACAAAGAAAATGGAAAAAGGCCTCCAGCTCTGGGTAGGTGGAGCTCCTGGTGCTAGCCCTCATGTGCCTCCGCCTGCCGTTCCACTACAGGACTGACAAAATCCAGATGTGTTCGGGGTGTACGGGCTCCACCTCGATCCCTGCCCAGGGGGGATAGCTGCAGCTCCATGGGGGACTGTAGGATGGATCAGATAAGACGGAGTGCAGGGGTGGACTCCCAGGGGCTCCTGAAGAGATGGAGCTGGAGGGGGGAGGGGTAGGGGAGATTAAAAAAAAAAAAAAAAGACCACCCAGGTGAAAATTAGCGGGCAGAACTGTGATTCAATGAGGGTTGGTGGAGAGGATCAGGAATCTATGACTAGGATTGCTTCAGCAATAAACAAACAAATTAATGAGAGCGAGTGAGAGAGGATTCCCCAACAAATCGAAAGGGCACAGATACTGTACCTTTTATGTGGTGCTTGAAAGGGAATTTGGAGTGAGGTGATAAAAGGGGACTGTGCTCAAGACTTGGTGGGGGGCAGAGCACTTGACAGCCCCTCTGTAGCTATGGTCCTGAATGCCATCAGACTCCAGACTTACTGTTTACCTGCTCTGCCCAGCCGTCCCATTAACAGCGATCTCCCAGTCCAGTCCACTGCAAGGTCCCAAACATGCTAAGGGATCCATGGCAGCAGGCCTGTGGGTACTGAGTGTCACTCTCAGCTGTCACACAGTCACATCTTAGACTTCCTAGACTGTTTTTACACCTACTTTCTTATTGACATCCAAGATGATATCAATGCGAAGTAGTTCCATATGGTGGATGGGAAATGCAGTGGCTGTATTCTTCAGGAAATCCTGCAGCTGTGATGAGGTTATGTCTGCAGAGCACTGAAGTGGCACAGGTGATGGCATGAGCTCTTCTGGACAGCCCCCAAAAGACAGCGGTAAAGTGCAGCATGAATCTTGCAGATAACAGACCATCTCTCTCCCATGTCTTTCTATAATGAACGTGGTGGGAGGTCTTTTGTATACAGTATGAAAAGCTTGTGGGTGCCTATGCACTATATCAGTTAAGAGCCCCATGTTAAATAGGCCTTCACAATAAACACAAATGAATAAAAATGTGACTGTTGAAGATGTACAGGGAGGGTAAGAAAGGCAACAAGATGCCCCTGTCTAGATAAGCTGTCTATCACAAGGAGCCATATTCGTAGTCTAAAAATATTCCAAGTCATTTTCCAAAAAAAGCAGAGAACAAACACTTGTGATCAGTAATTGCTGCAGTCCCAGTGTATGGCCGCCTGCGATAAGCATGTTCTTTTGTGCTTGTACCTATCACCCGGCTGCATACTTACAGCAGTGTCTTGCTGAGGTCTGAACCACTGTTAGCGAGCCTGATGTCCCAATTTGTTAGCACCAAGGAACATGACTACAGCTAACAGACAGCCTATTATCATTGAGGTTTGGCTTTAATTATGAATAATGTATTTATTTTATTTATTTGTGCATTCGGAAACAACCTTTGAGTATGAACTCTGGTTCCATGAGATGGATACGAAATAACAATACAGATTACATTTCATGTATCGTCACCCATCCACCTGTGTTCATTTAAAGCTGTGACACATGTCAGTGGTTAAAGGTTTGGCCTATAATTTCTTATTCTGGTTAGATTGCTCCTTATCTCCTGTCTGGCACACTATGCCTTTCCCCCACATTTTAAGTGTGCACTAGCACTTTTTTTAACTTACGAAATATTAAAAGGAGCCCTCTTTTTAATATGGCTGGGTGCAAGTTTTCATCAGTATTCGCTGATGTTTTTGAACACCCATTGTGTAACATCACTTGCCTCGCGAGTAAAATGAGCCAGCATGCAGCAAGCAGTACCGCCTGACATTATAGAACAGCAGGTGCACATAAACTGCTGGGGGACTGATTAATATCTGCTCTGAGCCATTAAGGAGTGCTCCTTTTACTATTTCAAATATATAAAAAGCACTAAAGCAGACTCTAAATGGGAATACGAGGCTATCATACAAGACAGGAGGTAAAGGGCAATCTAAAATGGAATAAAAATGCATACTGTAGGCCAAAAGATTCACTGTAACATACATTACTGCTGTAAGATAACGTTGTCCTGTCCAGCCGACCATCGATTACGGCCTAGTGATCTATGGGGTTGGCTCCGATGCCACCCTAAAAAAGGTCAAAACACTCCTCAATAAGGCCTGCTGTTTGATCCTGGAGGCCGACCATCTGACCCACACATGTGCCTTGTAGAATGGGACCAGATGGCTCCACCTCAGGACACAATACCAGACTTACCTGCTGGAGAAAAAAATCAATGTTAGGACTCACACCGAACTCAACTTCTAGGCTCTTTAAAAATGCATAGCAACTAGAAATAAAGCTTTCCATGACAGAAAGCGTAGCTCGCATGTCGTGGCCGGCTCAAAAGGAAACAAGGTAAGCTTTTCTAACAAAAAATTTAAGTCACAGGGAGACACTGGATTGCAGATGGAAGGCTTCAGGTGAAGGATGCCTCTCAGAAATGCACGGAACACCTCCAGTTATGCCACTGCACATCCATCAATGGGTACATGGAAGGAAGAGATGGCAGATGTGTCCACCTTAAAAGAGGAGTACTTCAGACCAGAGTCTGAAAGGGACAGTAAGTACTCCAGAATCTGATTCACTGGACAAGTGAAGGGATTCAGTTGGTATGAAGCAGCCCACAGCACAAAATGCTTCCACTTCACAGAATAAGTGGCCCTAGTGGAAGGCTTCCTAGCTGCCACCATGACATCAGCCACCCTGGGTGACACCTCGAACTGAGCCATGGCTATGTCCTCAGGAGCTAGGCAAGAAGATGCAGGGATTTGAGGTCCAAATGGACCAGGGTGCCCTGATTCTGGGAGAGCAAGCTGGTGCACAGAGGAAGAGGAACTGGAGGCTCCACTGTTAGCTGTTGCAGCAAGGGGAACCAGATCTGATGATGTCAGAATGGGGCTATGAGTATCATGGTGGCCCTTTCCACCTGGAATTTGATCAGAACCCTCTGAAGCAGGGGAAAGGGAGGAAATGTGAACAGAAACCTCCTTTTCCAAGAATGGGACAACATGTCTCACAAGAAAACTCCAGGTCTGGGATCGAGCAAGCAAAAATGCGGCAGTTTTGCATTGAGTGGGGCTGCAAAAAGGTACAACTCTGGATGAACCCACGTGTCTAACATCTCTTCTATGACTGAGGTCAGCAGCTCCCACTTGTGTGTCCATGACTGCGGCCTGCTTAGGCTGTCTGCCAGGACATTTTCGGCACTGGGAACATGGATGGACGACAGTTCTAGACTGTGATCCAGATCCCAGTTTCAGACTATCATGGCTTCCCGACAGAGAGGGTAGGAGTGAGTACCCCCGTTTGCTGATGTAATGGACTATGCTGATGGCCAGGGGACAGCTCAGTCTGGAATGCCTGCAGGGCATAGAGAACTGCTCTCATTTACAGAACACTGATGTGGAGTGAGGACTCCAGGGCGGACCTAGTCCCCTGGGTTTGGTGGGGCCCCAGATGGGCTCCTACCCCATCCCCAAAGCATCTGTGGTGAGAATTTGCCGAGGTGAGGGAATGCGGAAGGGAACCCCCCCCCCACCAAGTGACTGGGTTCCATCTACCAAAGCAGGACCTGTTTCACTGAGGAGGAGACCAGGACCTGCTATTCTAGGTTGTCTGTACGCTGGTCCCACTGGACTCTGCGTGTCCACTGGGGAACCCTTACGTGCAGTCGGGTGAGAGGCACTCTGGCTATAGCCACAGCCATTAGGCCCAGAAGCTGAAACATAGTGGCTGTTGTATAACAGATCAGTCTGGACTATCAGGTGCTCTGCTCTGTCGTGGGGCAGGAAGGCCAAGCCCTGGGCCATGTCAAAGACCTCCCCAATGTACTGGAGGCGTCGGCATGGAGTCAGAACTGACTTGGGCAGGTTCACAGTTATCCCCAGATCCTGGAATAGGCGGGTGAAGCCAGTCATCCAGGTAGGGGAAGACAGAAAGGCTGCCTAATGGCAGCTGCTACCACTGCTAGGCATTTAGTAAATACCGGAGGGGCCGAGGACAAACCAAAGGGCAAGGCCCTGAATTGGAAGTGTTCCCCCTGGAACCGAAACCTCAGGTACTGTCTGTGGGATGCGTGAACCTTTGATATGCAGGTAGGCGTCTTTCATATCAAGGGAGCAAATCCAATCCCCCTTGTGCAGAAAGGGAAAAGATCCTGAAGTGTCACCGTCCGAACTTTTTTGTACTGAATGAACAGATTGAGCTCTCAGAGGTCTAGGGTGGGCCTGAGATCTCCTGTACATCTGGGGGCCAGGAAAAAATGAGAGTAGAACCCCCTGCCATGCTGATTCACTGGGATGGTTCCACTGTCTTCTTTTGTGGCAGAGAGAGGATTTCCTCCCAGAGCACGGGTATGTGGTCTGGAGGGTAAAAGGACTGAGACGGAGGTTTTTCTGGGGGCCACTCTAGAAGCTCCAGAGTGTGGCTGTGCTCTATCAGCTGTAGCACCCAATTGTCATTGGTTATCTCCTGCCACCTGTCCAGGTGTTAGGAGCAGTGATCCCTCTACGACCACCTCCTGAATTGCTGGGGCTAAAAGGAAGTCAGGCAGAGGAGGAGGAGGGACGCAGTAATGGCTACACTACTGCCTCTGGGAGCCTTGCTGGCTGAAGCAGCAGGGGTAGGCAAAAAGGCGGCTCCCCAACACCTGCTCTGAGGTCTGGCAGAGGGTCTGGATTTGTTGGTCGCCACTCTTAGCTTGAGTGTGATACATGGAGTGGACAGATCTGAGAGTACGTCCAGAGACATGAAGGGCATCAAGGATCTGCTGCACATCATCCCCGAACAATTTGTATCCCTGGAAAGGGGCATTCAGGATAAATATTGTCCTGGGTGAACCCTGACACCTGAAGCCAAGAGTGCCGTTGTAGGCAGACACCACCCGCGGCCACCCTGGCCGAAGCATCGACAGCGTCATAGGCCGAGCGGAGGAGATGCAGACTGATGTCAGCTCTCGACTGAAGGGACTGCAACAGCTGCTGCTTCTTCTGGTCATTGGGAAGGGAACTGGCCAATTCCTGGGCTTGGTCCAAATGACAGCTGAGGTACTGGACCACACACACACACACACACACCCGCAGATATGTTTAACACCTCGCTGGAGTGGTGCATGCTGCAGGACTGGAGAACGGCACATGTGGTGCTGCTCCACAAGGGTGGTCCCGGGGATGAACCTGACAACTACAGGCCGGTCAGCTTAACCTCCATAGTCGGCACATTTATGGAGACCTTTCTAAAAGAAAGGCTGGTGACCTTCCTTAAGATAAACAGTCTCCAGTATGATAGGCTGCCTGGGTTTGTTAGGGGAGATCCTGCCAAACAAACAAGATAGACTCTTTTGACTGGGTCACAAGGGTGTTGGACAAGGGCCAGGTGGTGGATGTCCTATACCTGGACTTCAGTAATGCCTTCGACTCCGTGCTACATGGCAGGTTAATCAGCAAGATAAGCAGCATGGAAATAGGGGACAAACTGCTGGGGTGGGTCAAGAGCTGGCTGCGTGACAGGAACCAGAGAGTGACGATAGGGCGAGTACTATTCAAGCCTAGACCTATAACCGGCGGTGTCCCACAGGGCTCAGTACTTGGGCCAGTACTATTCAACTTCTTTATTGGAGACATATTGGATGGGGTCAATAGTAAAATCTGCCCATTCACAGATGATACTAAGCTCTGTGGGAGGGTGGACACTGAGGAGGGGAGACAGAAGCTCAGAGAGGATCTGGCTAAGCTAAGGAAATGGTCTGGCATCTGCCAGTTGGGATTTAACACTAAGAAGTGCAAGATCATGCACCTGGGTGTTAGGAACCCAGGGGCCAGTTACTGGCTGGGGGTGCACAGGTGACCAGCTCAGAGGAGGAAAAGGATCTGGGGGTGTTAGTGAAGGACAACACGAAACACTCTGCTCAGTGCTGTAAGGTGTCAGCCAAAGTAAATAAAATGCTGGGATGCATTGCCAGAGGAATCTCCTTCAGGAGGCAGGAAGTCATTCTACCATTATACCGGTCACTGGTGAGACCACACCTGGAGTACTGTGTACAGTTCTGGTCCCCTTATTTGAAAAAGGACATCAGGCTACTGGAGGGGGTTCAGTGGAGGGTGACCAAGATGATCCAGGGCATGGAGGACAGGCCATATGAAGAGAGGTTACGGGAACTCAATATGTACTCCTTGGTGGACAGAAGGGAAAGGGGGGATAAGATAGAAACTTTCAAGAACCTAAAGGGTATAAACAGGGTTGGAATGGAGAGCATCTTTAATTTAAAGAGGGAAGGGACCACACGGGGGCATAGCCTGAAACTTGAGGGGGGTAGGTTCAAAAGGGAAATGAGGAGGCACTTTTTCCTCAGAAAGGGTGGTGTCAGGGTGGAATGAACTGCTGGAGGAGGTGGTATCAGTGAAAATGGTGGGAAGGTTCAAGAGAGGGTGGGAAGGGTAAAAAGAGAATTACAACTGCAGGGTGGAAGGAGGGAGAAAGAGGGAGGGGAGGATAAATCTTGGGGGGAAGGGGGAGCAGCTCCAGTAAATTAGACTGAGCTGCACACTTGAGCAGACCTGATAAACCAGTAAGGCCTGTTTCTGCTGGCGATTTCGTATGTTCGTATGTTTGTGGTTCAGGACCCTGACGGCCAGGGTGGCCGAGGCAAAGATCCTCTTGCCCAGTAAGTCCAACCTCCAAGATTCTTTGTACAGAGGGAGAGAATTTAAATGTTTTGGCCTTTTGGTGTGGTCACGCGATGCATTAATGACTACTGAGTTGGCCTGCATCTGCTCAGCAAAGAATGATTTCCCCACTGGGGCATGGTAAAGGATGTCCCCCTTCCCAAGCATAGAGGGGACCAGGTTAGGGCAGTGCCAGGCTGCCATGATGGCATCCTTAAAGGGTTCAGTTAGAGAGGAAACCACCAAGGGGGGAGCATCGGGCAGACAGATGCATATAGCTAACTGACATCTGCTGGGGTCTTGCGCCTCTGTGTCAAACCCCATCAGTGCCTGTACCTGGTGGAGAACCCCTACAAATGAAGGATCAACGGGGGGGATGTGGAATATATTTTGGGGTTGCCTCCCCATCCGATGAGACCGTGGAGGTACAGTGAGAAGGAGTAGCCTCCCCCCATTGCTTTTATCCCATTCTCATCCTCATCAGGGAGTTGAAGGTCCAGGTAATATTCATCCCCTTCTCCTGGATGTCTAGAGGGAGAGTGGGACATCCGGCCATGTGGGAATCGACGTGGGCCCACTAGAAGCGTGGGTGCTGGGACTGGCATTAGGGGTTCCCTAGGGGAAGGGCTCTGCAGGGGAACCAGGTGGGCCTGCATCAAATCCAACAGGGAAGAGAGTAGTGAAGGAAAGTTCAGCGTAGCGGGCGCTGGGTAGACAGGTGACACCGGCTGAGGAGGGGCCAGCATAGGTGTGAGAAGTGGAGCTGGTGACAGAGGCTGGATAGACCTAGACCCCAAGGAGAACTCCTTGACCTGAATTTTCTTATGGGATGATGAAGAGGGCCAGAAGATGGCCTGGATCAATGCCGGGGAAGGCGGTGGCTCCAAGGGGCCGATGTCGCGGCGGATTGTAATGGTCGGGTAGTCACAGAAGTCCCCGAGGCCACTAAGCCCATGCTGGTCAAAGACAAACCAGCAGAGCCCCATGACTGTGAGCCCACTGAAAATAAGGGCCAGAACAGCAGGGGTTGGGAGGCTGGGATGGTGTCTGGCCCCGAAGGAACTCCACCCGCCAAAGTAAGGTTGGGCTGAGGCGCTGCCAACAGTAGCCCTGTAGAAGATAGGGCATGCAAAGCAGACGTTGGCGCCCCCATAGAGGGGGACAGTCCCATCATGGTAGTTGGGTGATGCGGGGACTGGGAACAGGAGAAGGGGACCGGGTTTTGGCACAGTCATCCCTATGCTCATGTTTATGCGAGGAATTATCTTGGGATTTTGATATTTGAGAGCCTGAAGATGAAGACGGGGAGACTGAGCAACCCTGGCCTGCAACTTCTTCTACATGCTGATGACCTTTTGCTGGAGCAGAAAGTTTTCCAAGGTCCGCTGGCAACAGCGGCAGGTTCCCTAGTTGAAGCCATGGCAGAGGGAGCAGGCCTCAATGTCGTGGTCTGGGCCTAGACAGAGAACACAGGCGCACTTAGTTAAACTGTCAGAGGACAAAGGAAGCTGAGAACAGAAGACATAAACAAAAAAGGGAAAACTCTGAAAACTGAGGTGAGAAAAAAAAACAAAAAATACAGTTTTAGAAAGAATGGTGGTCCACTGAAGTTGAGGTGCTCCGAAAAGTTCAAAGTTCGGTGGCCGACATTGGGAAAAGAAATGAGGAGGGCGTGGGGACTGCCCACTCTTATAGTGTGTGGTGACATTGGGGTGGGCGGCCCCCCTTGTAGACAGCTAGACAGAAAAATTTCCATGTGGTCCTAGTGCCTGGTGGGCAACTATAGTTCCACAGGTGTGGCCTGCTGCAGGAGATACCCCTGAAGTCAGATTTTGAGCCACCAGCCACCCCATGTCTTATTTTTTTATAACTGCTGGTCAGCAATTCTTTTGGTCTCAAAACAATAAACCAAAAAATCCGCCCCCATTGGCCAACATCTGTGCAAAAATATATGACCCTGACAACTCAGGAAATCATAACTAAATTGTCCTGTAAGATTGGCAACAGAGTGCCAGCCTAGTGGTGAGGAGGGATGAGGCACTAGTGTCTCACATGCTGACATGTCTGCAACCTGGGTTTGGGAACAGACTCGGTTCGCTCGGGGTCAGTCGGCAGAGAGGATCAAGTGTTCCAGGGACTGCTCTTCTCTCCTGAGGAGGGATGGCAAGCTGTCTCAGCCTTTGACCACCACCACCTGAAGGCTTGATGGTAGTGAAGGCATGAGCGACTTTGTGGGAGGGGCGATAATTCCATAGTGCAATTGTGTCTCCACATGCACGTGCTAATGCCATCGTGGCCAGGGGACTGGGGAAGGAAATGGAAATGGGGGCCCGTGGACTACATGAAGCTCTGCGCATCTCCCCTGATCTCCATCACTGCCCGGACCTGTGGGATCTCTCGACGTGTATTTTGGGAAGGCCCTCCCCCTTTGGCCTCACGGGAGCAAGCTGTGGGGGAACCAGCTGCAGGTAGGTCCAGGGAAGGTGGGTACCTGCCGGAGGGGGAAGGGGAGGTGGGGACAGGACCGATGAGATGCTCATGGGGTAAAAAGCTATATAAAAAACAAATAAACAAATAAGCAGGCAACAATGCCTTTAACCTATCTGCCGAATTGGTTTCTTGTCAATTTCTTAGTGTAGAATTGAGTTGCCATGGCAGTCCGAATTGACTTAGATTCAGACATACTATAGATCTCAATTCCAGACAAGAAGCAATGTCTTTTAATGAAGCTATTTAATATTTAAACTACCTGTACCTTAGTTAAGACTGCAACTAGTCATTATTGTAGAAATCAGAGCCGCTTCACAGTTTTAACAGTCTCAGATGTTGGTGGGGGCGGGGGATGAATAAGCTGTCTCGAGACAGCAGAACAGACTGACTTCAGCCTGTGAGCCTTTATATATATAACCAGCTGGTTATAACTGGAAGTAACAACAAGCTTTTTCCTTAGAAAAAATGATGACCATTTATTATATATAGAATAGTACTGGGTGGGTGGGTGTAACCAGAATTTTACACACACCCGAGGTGGGAGATGCTACATAAACCCTAAGAGTTAAGCTCAAGGGGTTTATAAATGCATCCCACACTGAGGGTGTGTGTAAAATTCTGGTTTTACACACATCCACCCATGTTTTGTTTTATTTTATTTAACTACTGGTCATCATTTTTATAACATTGGGTTGACTGAGCTGTAAGTATTGAGAACAGTTTGGGTAGCTCAGGCTGATTGTAGTGTAAGCCAGATAGACAGCCACTGATTACAACCACCCAGTTGTAACACAGAATATCCACCAAGGTGGTTGTAACGCGGTGTAAAACCACAGTTATCCATATATAAAAAAGGATGACCAGTAATTAAAAAAATTTAAACCATTTAGTTACTTCTTTACATTTTTACTTTTCTATGTCAAGTTCTTTTTGCATGCATCTTTTTCCCCCTCAACATTTGTGATACCTTCTGAATTTTTATTTTATTTATTTCAGTTTAGGATTAATACCTTTGAGTCGAGGACTTGTTTACAAAGGTTCCAGGTCAGATGGTTACAGAATATGAGCAAACAACACAAAGGTTACATAGTATATTTACATAGTAAAAGACAAAGAACCTCTGTGCGCAAGCACTGAGGCAATGGTTACCCTAAAGGGCAAGTTTCAAAGAAATACAAAATCACACATGCCTCCACAATGCAAAGCATCATGGGCTGCATATGCAAATCACCACAGAATATTATGCTGGTTCAACTTTAAGCAGAAATGCAGTCTTCTGTTGGCATTGTATTTCTTTGAAACTTGGCTTCCTGACCAAATGCCCTTTGGAACCATTGTCTCTTCTTGCTCTTATATTCTGATATTTGTTTTATTGGGTTCTACCACAACATCACCAAGATAGACCATCTTAGGGTAGCAGGTTCATTCCACTGGGGTGTCAAACAGACGAGGCATACTGATGAGTCCTGGTAGGACGAAACACATGTCTATGTCTTCTGTTGGCACCCTTTGCAAACTGTGTGAGAAGCCTTTTGGCACCATGCATTTCTGCTTAAAGTTGAACCAGCATAATATTCTGTGGTGACTTGCATATGCAGCCCATGATGCTTAGCATTGTGGGGGTATGTGTGATTTTGTATTACATAGTAAGTTACAAAAGTTACATATGATTACACTGGTTGCAAAGAAATGTGTGATCTTAGTAAACCCGGATACAACATAGCTTAGATTTGAATTCAGTGTGAAAATGGAAAAAATGTTTCCAGTTAGGAAGCAGTGTTAATGTAACGCTATAGCAGAGTACAGCTATAGGACTAAGAAACCAAATCTTGCGTAGCGAGTGAAGCTGCCAGAGAAGGCTTTGCCAGCAAGTTGCATGGGAGAAGAAATGTGTGGGGGCAGAAGGGAGAGGAGGAGGAGAAATTGCAGGGATGGGTAGTAAGGTGGGGGGTGGCCAGGGGTGTTAGAGGGAGTGTAACGTAAAAAAGGTGTGTGTGTGGGGTGGGGGAAAGAGGGAGGACTGGGGAAGGGAGAGCGATGGGGTGGGAGTTGGTGGTGGGGAGGTAGTGGAAGTGTGTGTGTTGGGGGGGAGATTGCAACATGCATGCTGAAGGTTAAGTTAACCAATCTCGTAGGTTTCCACAACCAACCTATTTCATAATGCAGTGTGACTATGGCAGTATGATATGATAGTTAGAGCAAAGCACAGTGGATCAGGAGATCTGTGGCACAACTTTATAACAACATGATCATTAGTTCAGTGCATAAATCTGAGCAAATCAGTTGACCTCCTTTGTGCTTTAGTCCTCCCTCATCAGCTGTAAAACTAGACAGAAGCAGGACCCCACACAAACTTACATGTTGCACCTTGCTTGGACTAGCCTGGATTAAAAAAATTAAACATTTATTGTAGGTACCTGAACAAGAGATACTTGAGTGCGAAGCCAGCATCTGAGACAAACCAACTTGCCTTCATCTATCTCCTGGCTTGAGGTGAATGTTTGTAAAAAAAAATTGTTACTTTAAACTTTGAGTTGTGGAAAGACAGGTATCGGTTCAAAGAGCTAGACAGACATCATTAACTTATAGGCTTGATAATTGTTGAACTGGCATTATGAGAAATGGAAAACCAATGACTGATACAAGCTCACAGGATTTCTTCAAGCCCCGTGCTCACAAAAAGGATGACAAGCAAGCAGTGCACCCAGAGTGCTGGGAAATCTCATGTAAATGACTGTGAGGCAACAATCTATGCCGAAGACAGTATTTGCAAAAAATTGACCTATGCAACACTAGATTTGAAACATTCAACCAGGGACTTTTTAGCTTGTGGAGCATAAATCAGGCACAGCCCAGCTGGTGGTGGACGTGTCTACTGGAGAAGGCCATTGTAACAGCATTGGGTGGGTCTGGTGAAAGAAGATAAACCTGTTAAGGATTTGGTTGGTAGATGTCAAGAACCAGTTAAGAGCACATACAATTAGGATAACTGGATTTCCTGAGGGTTTTGAGGGTATTTTCCCTGACTAACAAAATAGAAATTTATCTCAAAGAAGATTTAGGAGTTGTATGCCAAGAGACTACCTGGAGATTGAGAAGGCATATAGGATTAACTCCTTGACAGGCAGCTGGAGCAGAGCCCTATACCTTCCTACTAACATTCAACAGCCTAAGGATCAGACACAATTTTGTTTTTGTGAGCTGCACAGAGACTCGGGTACCTAGAAGATGACGGCTTTCAAGTTCTGTTCTTCCTGACTGGAGCACACTCGGGTACAAGGATGCAGCAGAACATTTTTAATATAGTGAAGCAACAACTGCAAGCTGCAGACATTAGGGTTGCTCGGATTTTGGATGGCAAATTTGGACTCATCTAATTCTGATCTGTTTTGAGGATTTTGCTTTTTCAGTATTCATGGCCAAAAAAACAAAATCCCAAAAACACTTGAAACTGTATCTGATTTCGTTCACTTTTACAACCTGTAAAACCTCCCCTACCCACCTGCTGTGCAGAAGTACAGTAACCTTAGCCTTCCCCCACCCTTTGGCCTCCTCTCCCTATCCTACCTTAACTGTCTGGTTGCTGTAGGACAGTCCCTGTTGTTAAGAGGCTGGTCTGTCAGTGACAAGTGCTGTCACTGTGGTCTGGAAGGACTCCATTTCATCCTCTGTATGGGCACTCATTGCTGCTGTTCTTCTCAGAGTTGGAGGTTCCTTCCAGTGGCAGTCTGTGTCAGGAAATCAGCATTTCTTTGGGTGGAGTCACCTGACCCTGCCAGCTCCGTGGTTGCCAGTATCACGCCAGCTGCTTTATCTGTACCCACCCCCTGGTAGCCTACTAGCTACTCAAATTAAAATCCTTTCCAAGTCCAGCTTGTCTATCTGAAGAGATTAGGAGCCCTTCCCTGTTGCTGCCTGCACCACAGTGTCCCGGACCACTTTTGACCAACTTTGATCCATAACCCTCTCCGACTGAGAGACAGTGGCCAATGGCAAAACCCTGGAAAAGGGCTCCTTACTCCTCTCACAGTAAGAGTGGAGTAGTGGGAAATCTCCCAGGGTTTTGTGTTGCTATGCCACCTAGACCTCAATCAGGACACAGGATGGAGTCTCATGAGATAAGAGTCACTCTCTGGAAGGAGTTAAGACTGAGTCAGAAGGAGGGACCAGGACTCATCTGGTGCACAGCTCGAGCTGGTGTGGAGGCATTGGAGTGGCAATGACTGCTGCGGTGGCAGTGGTATGGGGGGAGAATGCAGTAGCCAGGCAAATGGAGGAGTCACTCAGGACTTGGAGGAGTCACTCAGGACTCAGATGACTCAGACAAAAGGAAGTAGAAAATGAAGTTCTACTCCTCAGGCTGCACAGAGCAGCACCAGCTGACTGAATGACTGACCACAATTACCACCTGTGACTGATCGGAGTCGTTGTACCTGAGGAACAGCTAAAAACAATCACCAGCCAAATGGTAGGTCATCATGGGAGGCACATGGGGGGGGGGGGCGATAGTTCAGGGACAGTACTTGTTGGCTGGTCTTTGTTACTTAATTTTCACAGTGGTCTAGGAGACTTGACAAAGGTGGGGTAATTTTGTGAATATCAGTCGGTATTTGGCGGCAGAATTTCAGAAATTCTGATCCTGACTCAGATTCGGTTGCCTTAATAGGAAGAGAAATGGAATCAGAGCTGGGATCGTAATTTCCAAAATTCTAGTGGATACAGAACAGATTCTAGAGAATCTGAGCATCCCTAGTACTCGGCCTGCAGACCCTGATGAGTCTGCCGTCTCTCTGGGTATGTTGCTCCACTTCCCTTTCTAGTCTGCTTAGCCACTTCTCCACATCTTTCAGGTTGAAAAAAATGCAAGTAGGAGAACCTTTGGTAATGAGTAATTTTGCTAGCATGAACAAGGAGAAGCGAGTAAGAACATGTAATGTACTTACGACACTAGATTAATTTCCATAATAAGGTAAGTTAATAGGGCCATTTGTTTCTTAAGACTGGTACTAGCTAGATGTGACACAATTACACAGTTTACAGTTGTATCAGAGTTTGTTAAATGGTCCTTATGCAAAGTTTTTTGATGCATGTGTTTTTGCTAATAGTAAAGCTGGGGTAGTGACACTGTCCGAATCTGTATGCTTGTGGCACCTTCCCATGTAAAATCTGTTGGTGGGAACAATTTTAGAAAAGAAGCAGGACGTTCCACCCAGTTGTACCTTCTTCACTGACAATATATGCACTTTTCAATTGTGCCCTATCGCTTAGAACAGTTAAAAAAAAGAGAGAACATTGCCCAAAACGTCACTGGGTGCGTGCAACCTGAAATTTACTGTGAAGCAACTCTTAGTAAACGTTTAAATTATAAATACCGGCCTTTGCTAATCAGTTTTTAATGCTCATTTTTGTCTGCCTACTGTGACTATCACATTTATTACTGTACAAAAGAATGTTTTTCTTGGAGGCATTATGTATAAAATATAATGACAGAGCGGGTGTTACACCCTGTTTCCTTCTGTCCCGTTCTTCAATCAGCCTGGCTGTGTTCTCCTTCTTCCCCCCACATATGCTGTCCCTTCAAATGGCTTACCCTCTAACCTCATGTATTGAGTCTGCAGTATTTTATTTCTAGTGCTTGAACACTTTCACATAATAAGCTGGTCAGAGCCTTTCTTGCTTTGGATCTATAGCATAGCACATGTTTATTTATCTTGGTCTATGCTACACTTGTCTCAAATTTGTATCATAGTATGTAATCTTATTTTATTTTGGTATCTTGAATTATGTATATAAATTGTACTCCCCTTCCCCATCCCCCCAGGACACATCTGGAAATGAGCTATTATAGCTCAGTATGCCTTTCCTGGTGAAACTCTTTCAAATAAATAAAAAAAAAACAATTGGTGAGTTGATTCTCAAGGTTGAAGGCACGGGAATTTGTCACCACACAAGGTATGGTGATATGGTATGAGACTCCCATCTGGAATGACTTATTCCCATTTAAAATGGCTGGCTTGTTTTATGGCAGGTCTAAAATGTCACTGTCATGAGAAATGAATCCGTTTTCTGTGGTCAGGGTGACCAGCATTGCCCATTTAAGAACTGGGTCCCTATATAGAGCTGTTCTTTAATGAGCGCTGTGGGCATGATTATATGGTAATGTCTTGTCATGTGGTTGTTTCCTTTGCATATTAACTTTGGATCCTGACAGGTTGTGGTTATCATTAATGCACCCTTGGTTGGTAACTGATGAAAGGTTGTAGTCTGAGTAATGCACTCCTAGGTTGAGATTAGGACATGTCAATGAAGTCCCATGTGACAGGGTTCTGACAAATGAGGAGGGAGAATTGGCAAGACACCATTTTAGAAAGCAAAGTCTGTTTAAAATAACTCTTTATGACATAATGCTGACCAGGCAGCAAACCCTTCTACAGCTGAAGTGAGTTTGATAAACTGAACTGTTATGAATTATGGATAAGGATCAAGGCCTATTGGATGCATTCGCTGGCTGGCAGTATAGCCCAGAGGTTACAGTAACAAGCTGTGAATGAGCATGGTATATCCAGCAGACCGGGGTTTGATTCCCACGAGCTCTGTTTCCATAATGTGTGACCATCCCAAGCCACTTAACTTCCCCAGTGCTCCTGGGTCACCCCTGAAATCAGGCCTTGTGCCTAGCGGGCTTTACCCAGTTACCAAAGAATAATAATAAAAACATTAGCTCATGTGAATTCTACTATAAGAATTTTATTAAATAAGCATGTATCCCTCCCCTGTAGTACCAGAGGGGCTTACATTTGTATTATAATTTATTTATTTATATGGAATCTTTGACTAGGAATGCCACACTGCGCTCTGATAGCTTGTTTTCAGATACATTTTAGTGGTGGATTATAAGGACATGTTTTACTGAAAGGAATAATTTGGCCATGACAACAAGGAAGCTCCCCTCTCTTCTTTGATAAGTGTCATATGATCTTCTTCCTGGACAGTAGCCAGAGACGGGCAGAAATGACCTCAGTTTAACATCTCATCATAATGACAACACCTCAGCAGTGCAGTATCCCCATCAAACTGCACTAAAGTGTCAGTTTTGAGTATTACCCCAAGTACCTAGTGTGGGACTGGAACCATACCTCTCAACCTTCTAACACACAAATGTGTGACTATGTGGCACATCATCAAACATGACATTGCAAGCTCAGAATACCGTAGAAATAAGTGCACTAATGTTAATGTTTGCTGATAACCTAGCATCTTATGTTATTATATATTTCTGCTTAAAAGTCTCAGTGGTCAGTGTGGAATGTCACCTTCTCAATGTGGGACAGAGGGTTTCTGAGGGATAAAATGAGTGACGTACCTCGTAATGTGTGACAGTTGAGAGGTATGACTAGAACCCAAGACCTTCTGATCTCCTGGCCCCAGAGACAAGTGTGCTCTCTGCTGAGCCACTAACACTGACAATTTTGTATTGTCTATTGTAAGACCCTTAATTCTGCCAAAACTGGTGTATGCCTGCTCAGTATTTTCTTTGTAACTTGTTTTACATTAAAACAATAAAGGGGAAATTCCATCCATGCTTATCCTAATCTGCTTTTCTGTTAGCTCCAACAATGTCAGTGGGGAAAGGCATTTATCACCGTCTCTTAGCAGGGGTGTATGTTACTCATATGTATTAAATACCCTTCCCCATTGACTCTGTGGCACAATACAGAAAAACTAAGTATAACTTACCTGCTATAAATCTTCTCAAATGTATTGCATGCATTTGTAAATGTGAGCTGTGCTCAACTTGATTTCCAATAAACTGAAATTGAAAGCTAAAAAAAAAAAGAACTAGAGATGTTTACCTTAGCACTTGTAATTCTTTTTCCGAGTTTTGCACTTCATCCCTGAGTCGACGCCAGCGTAGCAGAGCTTTCAGCTCACACTGTTCCTCTGCTTCCTTGGGTGACAGCTGTTTTGGGAAACACAGTCATGATAAGAAAACTATTTGCTTGTCTCCAGTGCCTCCCTTTTCTTTTGGAATTTTCTCATTTTCCTAAAACCCCTCATAAATATATCCAGCTCAAGGTGAGCCATAAGTTCTTTTGCTGGCCTTTTTTTTTCTTTTTACAATTTTTGACCAGGAAAGACACACTGAGCCAAGGCTTGTTTTCAGGTGTATTCTAGAAGCACAGGGAAAGAACAGTTACCTAAGAACTTACCATAACAACAGATCTTTCGAGGGAATCTCTGTCATCAGGTCACACCTCGTCCTGCACTAGGATCCCATGGAAGCTTTTCTGCAGCAGTCTAGTAGGGACCGCCCATGCTGACATCAGGCTCTGATGTCACAGTCCTATATAAGCATGGGTGGCCCTATTCCCTCCTCAGTTTTTTCCTAGCTGAAGGCCATAGGAGACAGGAGTCCCACCAGGGAACCAAGGGGAGAGAAGGTGCCCAGCTAGCAAAAAGGCTGGAGCAACAGGACAGCTTAGCTCGAGAGAGAGGTAGAGAGAGAGAGAGAGACAGAAAGGGGGATGGAAGGAGGAATGGGATGACCTGATGACAGGGATTCCCTCATAGATCTACTGCTATGGTAAGTTCTTATGTAACTGTTCTATCTTCTTCAAGAATATCTCTGTCGTTAGGTCACACCTATGGAACGAGTCCCAAGCAGTGCTGAGCGCAAGACAGTCTGGGTGGCAGGAAGCCAGAGGCCTAAGAGAGAAGGCCCTGAAGCAGAGCTAGGCCAAAGCCTAAACATAGAAACATAGACTTTGACAAAAGATAAGGACCGCTTGGCCCACCTAATCTTCCCATTTCCCCACCTATTGAATGAGCTGCAGATCCAGTTAACCACAAGCCTACTTCTTCCTACCCCCACCAGAATTGCCTTATGTCTGTCCCATGCATTCTTAAATTCCCCCACTGTTTTTGACCCCACGACCTCCTCAGGAAGACCATTCCATGTATCCACCACCCTCTCTGTGAAAAAATACTTCCTCACATTGCCCCTGAGTTGTCCCCCCTCTATCTTCAAATTGTGTCCCCTTGTTCTTGCACATCTCTTTTTCTGAAAGGTGCTACCCTCTTGGACTTTGTTGATTCCCTTGAGGTACTTGAAACTTTCAATCATGTCCCCCCCCTCTCCTTTCCTCAAGGATATACATATTAAAGTCTTTTAGTGTCTCTTCATATGGCCTCTGGTGCAGACCCTGCACCATTTTAGTTGCCCTCCTCTGGACTGCCTCCATCCTGTCTATGTCCTTGCAGAGATGGAGTCTCCAGAACTGCACACGGTACTCCAGATGGGGTCTCACCAACTGTCTGTACAGAGGGATAACAACTTCCTGTTTTCTACTGGTGATGCCTCTCCCAATACATCCCAGTTCTCTCCCCCCAGCTCTCCTTACTGCCTTCTCACATTGCTTGCCTACCTTAAAGTCATCTGATATGACTACCACCAGGTCCCTTTCCATTTGTGTTGTTGTTAATACCTCGTCCCCATTGTGTACTCTTCCCCTGGGTTTTTGTTTCCCAAGTGCATTACTTTGCACTTCTTTGCATTGAATCTAAGCTGCCATACTTTGGACCATTTCCTCCAACCCTGCCAAGTCCCTTCTCATCCTTTCCACCCCTCTTGTGTATCAACCCTGTTGCAGATCTTTGTGTCGTCTGTAAAGAGGCATACTTTTCCTTCCAGTCCCTCTGCAATGTCACTTATAAAGACATTAAAAAGGACCGGACCCAGTACTGAACCCTGTGGTACCCCGCTAGTAACCCCCCTTTCTTCAGAGTTTACTGTTGTGATGTTCTGCCCCTGCTTCTGGTTACCTGTATGATATTTATATTATAAATAAATGGTCTGTGTATGAAATGTCAGTATATGAGAGATTTTGCTTTTATCTTCCAAGGTCAGTAACTGAAACAAAGGATGCTGTAAAACAGACCAAGAGAACCATTAATTAAGACATCCTTCTAGAGAGACAGTTTATGACCCTCATAACCTGTGCTGCATTTGAAGTGTCCCACATATATGACTTTTATGACGTAGCAGGAAGAAGTCATCACTGAACTGATTCTTAATGGTTTTCTCACATATCTGAGAATAAGGCACATGAGTGTGGGATTGTTAAGTTTAAAGAGAACAGTTTAATCAAAGGATGTCATATGTGGGAAATGGTTTTTGCTGATGTTCACATTATTTAAAATACATCCTTGTAGATAATTTTGTTATGAATTAACTCCAAGGGAGGGTCTAACTGATGTCACAGAAGGGGAAGGGAGATGCCCCCTGAAATGGAAACATTGTATCTGGGGAATGTGTCATATCATCTTGGGCTCTGAGACAGAAAGTTCTCTCCAACTAAACGCATTTAGAAAGGTAATACTTAGAAAGAAATTAGGTCTTTGTGGTAGAAGTATTTTGTCTGTAACTTCCTTTTTATTTTACATGATTGTACGCTGTATGATATATTGTTCTGTGTTTAATTTTACCTTTTATCATATTTTTAGTAAACAACCATTTCTTTGAAATACTGCCTGGGTGTCTTTCAGTTTCTTTTTGTATGAAAAGTGCCTGTATTTAAGTCTGACAGCTGTTTACAGGACTTGATGGTGTTACTAAGCTTGGAAATGTAAGAATATATCTAAGGTCTCTTATAGAGTTTTAAGGGTTCATTTTGGAGACCTGGCTTGGTGCCCCTGGCGAAAGATTGTACTGCAGTTCCGGAGAGGGTACATATCTGAGCCTGTAATTGGGTATGCTAGCATAAGGTTCACAGTGTGAATCCCTCCAGAACTTGAGGCTAACAGGTGATTCGGACCCAAAGCAGACAGGAGGGTTACCCTGTCTGTTACCTGTTCACACTATTGCGCTCTGAGGCTGGCACTGTGGGAGCAGAGGGCCTGACCTGCGGAGTACATTTGCAACAGATTTGGTTGGCAGCGGTGCGATAAAATATTGGTAACACAAGCTTTAACAGTTCAGTGTGTTAGCTTAATACTGTACAGCTCACTTGCAAAATAAGGCAGTGATTTTTTTTAAAAGAAATAGAACTATATCATTTTGCTCACAGTCAAAGTTCCTACCTGTTTTATTTTGTTTTGAGTGCAAGTTAGCGTAGCCGTAGTTAGAGAAGAAGATGACTTCCAACTACAGCGAGCACACTGCAGACTACCTGAAGGAACTGTGCAAGGAGATAGGTGTCCTGCATGAGGGGAGTGCCAACGAGCAGAACCTCATGGATGCTCTGATGGCTGCTGATGCCAAGAGTGTCGAGTCACAGTCCGTGACTGAAAAGGGCCGAACCTTGGGCATGGAGGGGCCGGTGCAATGTCTAGATCCGGTGAGGAGGACAGCAGGGCCGGTGCAAGCCGAGGGCCGCAGCAGCAGGGGAAGGTTACCAGCATTCTGGAGCCAGAAGCAATCAGGCTGCAGCTGGAGTTGCAGAGGATGGAGCTGGAGTTCCAGAGAGAAGAGAGGCGAGAGCAGTGAGCCGCAAAGGAGCGAGAGCAGCGAGTTGCAGAGGAGAAAAGGGAGCGAGAACAGCAAGAAGCGGAGCGTGAACAGTGAGAGGCTGACCATGAAGAGCGTGAGCGCCAGAGGCAACATGAACTGGAGAAGCTACAACTCCAACCACCAGCACCAGAGCAGGTAAGTGGCCTGGGGTTAACTGGAACTACAGGAGTGGGTTACAAATTAAATTCAAAATTGATAGCTGAATTTAAAGAGGGGGAGGATATGGATGCCTTTTAAATTCCTTTAAAAAAGTTTGTATTCAGGCAAATATTCCTAGAGGGTCCTGGAGCGTCCAGCTATCCCTGCTACTTAACGGGAAAGCTCAGGATGCATTGGGTCAAATGGACAATGAGGACAGTAATGATTACAGCAAACTTAAAGCTGCACTTTTAAAAAAGTTTGATTTAACTGAAGAAGCATACAGAGCTAAATTCCGTAAGCTCAGGAGAAGCACTGACATGAGCTACCAGGAGCTAGCCACGAAGCAACATCAGTTATTAAAACGTTGGTGGGAAGAAATTGAAGCAAACTCTGTATATAAAATTGAAAATGCTGTACTGTTAGAGCAGTTTTTTTGGGCATGCCCAGCAGAGCTGAAAACCTGGCTGGAGGACTGAGATCCCAAAACACTGCAAGAGGCTGCTGAACTCTCGGATCGCTATGCCAAGAGCAAACCTGCTCTGAGAGTGAAACGAATGGGGTGGGCGTGGCAGCACAGAAAGGGAAAAGTACGCCTTCAGGGCAGCTAAAACCTTCATTGCCTCCACCGAAACCAGTTAGCCCCAGGTTTCAAAGAAAATATTTTTTTGAGAAAAGAACCGAATGTTGGGTTTGCAAAGAAACTGGGCACATTGCCAGACAGTGTCCCAAAAGGACGAGCAAGATGCAAAGTGGTACTAGGAAAGAAGTGGGTTGTTTGTGTGTCCCTGAATGCATGCCTGTAAACATGAGGAAACAAATGCACCCAGTCACTGTGAATGATGTACAGACACAAGGGTTAAGAGACACAGGGGTATCCCTGATGTTGGTAAAAGGGGATCTGGTAGAGCCTGGTCAGCTTATACCCAATAAATCTGTAACTGTACAGGGGTTCACTGGGGAGGAGAAAATATTGCCACTTGCTAGTGTTCTCCTAGACTGTGGTGAGACAGGGGAAACCATGCAACAGGTTGCGGTAGCAGAAACTTTAGCAGTTGATGTCATTCTCGGCAACAATCTCAAATGGGATGGTGTGTGCAGTTACCCGTAGCCTAGCGGCAAGGGAAAATTGTAGTTCCCTGGACCCCATAGAAGCCCCGTGGAAACCACTGGGAGGCTGGTTCCCCAGCCTGGGTCTCCTGAGATGGAGACTAATGAAAGGGGGATAGAAATTTCCCCAGTAGCAGTTAACCAAACAGCTACAGAGGGTTACTCCGAAGAAGGAGGGGTGACCCATTGTCAGAGGGGTAGTGATGGTAGTGATCCTGAGGGCCCTGATGCTAGAGCTAGGGACCCTAGTTTAGAGACTGACGGGACCTGTCCCATGCCTTGGGAATGCATAAGGAGTTTGCAGCTGCTCAGAAAAGTGACCCTAGTCTAGAGAAGCTGAGGCTTGGGCAGACTCTGACGGAGCACAGGGAGGTGATGGAAAACATAAAGTTTATTGGGAAAATTAACTGATGTATACGCAGGATGCTAAGACAGAGGGAGGGGTGATAGACAGGCAGCCTGTCATTCCCCAGGGGTACCGTGAGCAGTTGCTCAAGATTGCACATGATATTTCCTTGTCTGGTCATCTGAGAATCGCGCGCACTACGCAGCTGTTGGCCCAGAATTTCTATTGGCCCAACTTCACCCAGCAGGTGAAGGAGTATTGCAGGTCTTGTCACTGGTACCAAGAAATAGGGAAGGTGGGTAAGAAAACCCAAGCTGCCCTAATTCCATTGCCCATAGTGGAGGAGCCATTCCAGAGGGTGAGAATGGATATTGTGAGGCCTTTAATAACCCCAGCTCCTCCGGGAAGAGGTTCACCCTGACTGTGGTAAATTATGCCACCCGGTACCCCGAGGCAGTTGCCCTACCCTCACTGAGGACAAACAAAGTGGCAGATGCCTTACTTGGGATTTTCCCCTGTGTTGAGTTTCCGCAGGAGGTTATCACCGATCGAGGAGGTTCCTTTATGTTGGACCTGATGAAATGTTCGTGGGAGAAGTGTGGGGTGGTGCAGAGATGCATAACACCTTATCAACCGCAAGCCAATTGGCTTGTGGAAAGATTTAATGGTACCCTTAAGGCAATACTCCAAGTGTTTGCTGAACAGCATGCGAGGGACTGGGAGAAATAGCTTCCCCACCTGTTGTTTGCATACAGGGAGGTGCCCAAGAGTCAACAGGGTTTTCCCCTTTCAAGCTCTTATATGGACGCCGGGTATGTGGGCCCCTAGACTTGATCTGGGAGGACTGGGAAGGCAAGCACACCGCCCAGGGAACTCCCATAGTGGATTATGTCCTTAGGTTTAGGGAAAGGCTGAAAGAGCTTATGGGGACAGCCCAGAGCAACCTTGCAGCTGCCCAACAAAGACAAAAAGTGTGGTACGACCGCAGAGCCAGAGCTTGCTTGTACACAGTGGATCAGGAAGTCATGGACAAGCTGCAGGCTGAGTGGGCAGGACCGTACAAAGTAGTCAGAAAGGTAAATGACGTAAAGTATATGACAGAGTTACCTGACAGAAGACATACACAGAGAATGTGCCATGTCAACATGATGAAGCCATATGCTAATAGGGCTGACATGGTGTTTGCAGTGTATAGTTCTGGGGAGGGGATGGACGAAGGAGACCCACTTCTGGACTTGCTGGAAGAAAGCAAGCGGGAGTCCTCTGTGGAGGCCATTAAATTGTCACCCCAGCTGGCCCTGGACCAGATCCAGGAAGTAAGGGAGGTTTTAGCAGATTTTGCCCCATCGTTTAGCACCAAGCCTGGACTAACCCCCTTAGCGACGCACGATGTGGAGACAGGGATACAGACGTCCATACGGCGAACAGCATATCTGGTGTCAGAGACTGACCAAAAGGACATTAGGGGGGATGTGGAGGAAACGCTGGATTTAGGGGTAATCCAGAAATCAAACAGCCCCTGGGCCTCACCCGTAGTTCTTGTTCCCAAGCCTGATGGCTCTACTTGTTTCTGTGTGGACTATTGTGAACTGAATGCAGTCACGAAGTCAGACGTCCACCCGATGCCACAGACGGATGAACTCCTGGACAAGTTGGGAGGGGTGACCTACTGTACAACTATAGACCTGACAAAGGGGTATTGGCAGGTAGCGTTAACTGACCGAGCTAGGGAGAGGTTGGCCTTCATCACTCTGATAGGCTTATTTGAGTTTAAAGTAATGCCTTTTGGAATGAAGAATGCCCCGGCCACATTCCAAAGGTTGGTGAACCAGGTGTTAAATGGTGCTGAGGAGTACGCTGTGGCATACCTGGATAACATTGCCATCTTTAGTACCAGCTGGGGGGAACACCTATCCCATCTTAGGGAAGTGTTGGGCAGGATACAGAGGGCCGGGCTCACTGTCACAGCTGAGAAGTGCCAGGTGGCCATGGCTGAAGTGGTATACCTTGGGCACGCTGTAGGCTGGGGACAGGTTTCAGTTTCTTTTTGCATGTGAAGTGTCTGTATTTAATCTGATAGCTGTTTAAAAGGCTTGATGGTGTTACTAAGCTTGGAAAAGGTAAGAATATACCTAAGGTCTCTTACAGAGTTTTAAAGGTTCATTTTGGAGGCCTGGCTTGGTGCCCCTGGTGAAAGATTGTACTGCAGTCCCGAAGAGAGTACATATCTGAGCCTATAATTGGGTATGCTAGCATAAGGTTCACAGTTTGAATCCCTCCAGAACTTGAGACTAACAGGTGATTCGAACCCAAAGCAGACAGAAGGGTTACCCTGTCTGTTACCTGTTCATACTATTGCGCTCTGAGGTTGGCACTGTGGGAGCAGAGGGCCTGACCTTCGGAGTGCGTTTGTAACAACTATTACCCTCTGTGTCCTGTTGTCTAGCCAATTTTTTATCCAGGCTACCACCCTGGGACCCACTCCCAGCTGGCTTATTTGTTTGCCCTTCTTCTGGAGGTAATGTCAAGACTGTAGTTCTTGGTGAAAATGTGGACAGTACTCCAAGTGGCAGCAGCACAAATTTCTGCAGCTGACACGTTCCTGAATCAGGCAACAGAAGTGACCATGCCTCTGGCTGAGTGGCGACGAACCACACCAGGAAGTTCCTTACTGTACCTCCTATAACAAAAAATAGTACAGTTGGCCAACCATTTGGACAAGCACTGTTTAGAAACTGGAGCTCCCTCTCCGCCAGGGGCAAAAGAAACAAACAACTGAGAGGACTTCCTACAGCCCTTAGTATGTTGTGTATAGTATCTGAGAATTCTATGCACATCCAAAGAATGGAACAATGCTTCCCTGGATTGACATGCTCTGGAAAATAAACAGGAAGGTGGATAGACTGATTTAAAGTAAACTCAGACACCAACTTAGGAAGAAACTTAGGATTAGTACACGAAGAGACTCTGTCTTTGAGGAAAATCAAATAAGGCTGCTCACACATGACAGCCTGTAGCTCTGAAATTCTTCAAGCAGAAGTAATAGCAACTAAAAATAACACTTTCCATGACAGAAAGCATAGCTCACAAGACACAACTTGCTCAAAAGAAGGCAAGGTCAGCTTCTCTAGACTGAAACATAGAAACATAAAAGTTGACGTCAGATAAGGATCGCAAGGTCCATCCAGTCCGCCCATTTCTTTCTCTACCTTATGAATGTGCCATCGGCCTTTGCTCTGTCAATGGCCTATCTATTCATACTCATCTGTATTGCTCTCTTATGCCTATCCCATGCCTGTTTGAAGCCTTGCACTGTATTCATATCCACCACTTCCTGAGGTAGGCCATTCCATGCATCCACCACCCTGTCTGTGAAAAAGAACTTCCTCACATTACCCCTTAATTGACCTCCCTCTAATCTCATGCTGTGTCCTCTTGTCCTGCTATTTTTCTTATATTGAAACATGTTAGACTCTTCCACCTTGTTAATGCCCTTAAGGTGTTTGAATGTTTTTGATCATATCACCTCTCTCCCTCCTTTGCTCGGGTATACATATTGAGCTCTGTTAATCTGTCCTCATATGTTTTCTGATGCAGTCCCTGCACCATTTTGGTTGCTTTTCTCTGGACTGCCTCAATTTGGTTAATGTCCTTGTGAAGGTATGGCCTCCAGTACTGCATGCAGTACTCCAG
The DNA here is from genome assembly GCA_016271365.2 of Neoceratodus forsteri. Lineage (NCBI taxonomy): Eukaryota > Metazoa > Chordata > Ceratodontiformes > Ceratodontidae > Neoceratodus > Neoceratodus forsteri. Next base: position 1,632,324,243 of record CM057453.1, read on the forward strand.
ATGGGGCCTAACCAGTGTCTTGTAAAGAGGGGATTATTACCTCCCTCTTCCGACTTGTGATACCCCTACTAATACACCCTACCATCCCCCTAGCCTTACCTACTGCTTTAGTGGTCTGCTTGGATGATTTCAGGTCATCGATGATGATGATGCCCAAGTCTCTTTCTTCCCTTGTGACTGCCAGCAACTCCCCTCCCAGCCTATAGGTGGCTTCAGGGTTTCTCTTCCTAATGTGCATGATCTTGTACTTCTTTGCATTAAACCCCAGTTGCCACTCTTCCGACCATTTTGCTAGTTTATCCAGATCTCTTCTCATTCTGCCCACCCCATCTGGATCATCTACTCTGTTGCAGATCTTGGTGTCATCTGCAAACAGACAAACCTTACCCTCCAGTCCATCTGCAATGTCACTGATGAAGATATTGAAGAGGACTGGCCTCAGGACTGATCCCTGAGGTACCCCACTTGTGACTTGCATCTCTTCGGACTGTATACCGTTTACCACCACTCTCTGTTTTCTGCCCGTCAACCAGTTTGCCACCCAGCTGACCAACTTCTGCCCCACCACGAGCCTACCCAACTTATTAATCAATCTCCTATGTGGGACAGTATTGAATGCTTTGCTGAAGTCAAGGTAGGCGACATCCACTGCTCCCCCTTGGTCCACCACTCTGGTTACCTAGTCAAAGAAATCTATGAGATTAGTTTGACAGGATCTTCCTTTTGTAAACCCATGCTGTCTTGGATCCTGTGCTCCTATGGATTCCAGGTGTTGCACTATCCTTTCTTTAAGAAGTGCCTCCATAATCTTGCCCACTGCTGAGGTAAGACTGACTGGTCTGTAGTTCCCTGCCTCCTCCCTGCTACCACTCTTGTGGAGTGGGATCACATGAGCCCTTCTCCAGTCTTCTGGGACCTCTCCTGTGCTCAGAGACTCACTAAACAGTTCTGATAATGGCTCTGCTAGCTCCACCCTTAGCTATTTTAGTACCCTGGGATGTATGCCATCAGGTCCCATTGCCTTGTCCACCCTGAGCTTATCGAGCTCTTGTAGGACCCTTTCTTTTGTGAAGGGACTAGTGCTCACCTCCCTCCCTCCCTCCCCCCTGTGTCCATGGTGCTGAGCTGTGGGCCCTGCCCTACCTTCTCTTCAGTAAATACTGAGCAGAAGTATCTATTTAGGATAGATGCTTTTACATGGTCCTCCTCCTCACCCTTATCTCCTTTGATCTTAGCAATACCCCCTCTGGACTTTCTCCTTTCACTGATGTATGTACAGAAAGTCTTGTCACCTTCTTTTACTGTTTGTGCTAGTGTTTCCACGGTTTGGGCCTTTGCCTGCCTTACTGCCTTCCCTGCTTCCTTTAGGGAAGTTTGGTATGCCTCCCTATCTTCATCCCGCTGTGTTCCCTCATATTTCCTGAAGGCCAGCCTTTTGGCTCTGACCTTTTCTGCTACTGTTTTTGAGAACCAAAGTGGTTTCCTTCTTCTATTTGCACTTCCTTTTCTCTCTAACACAATGGGATGTTGCTTCAAGTATTACATCCTTAATGCTTGCCCACTTTGTCTGTATCCCCTCACCTGTATTTCTTTTTGCCAGGGCTAGCTTAACTCTGTTGGCCATCTTATCAAAGTCAGCTCCTCTGAAGTCCCATATTTTTGCCTTGGAATGGGATGATTTAGTTCTAGTGGCCAAATTGAACCATACCATGTGATGGTCACTGGCCCCCAGGTGACCTTCTACCTGGAGATCTGTGATCCTTTTCCTGTTAGTCAGCACTAGATCTAGGATAGCTCCGTCTCTTGTAGGTTGTTGTACCAGTTGTTTGAGGCCCTCCCCCTGCAGGGAATCCACCATGTGTCTAGTTCTGGCAGATGTTCCTGCTGGTATTGACCAATTTGTATCTGGCATGTTGAAGTCTCTCATTATCAGAACCTCCCCTTTAGCTGTTATGTTATGCATATCTTCTAACAGTAATGTGTCTATGTCCTCCCCCTGGTCTGGGGGCCTGTAGACAACCCCAGTTCTTATGGCTGTCCCATTTCCTGTTTCCAGAGTGACCCACAGTTCTTCTGGCTCCTTATGTGTATTCCGAATTTCTGTTGCTTTGATATTTCATTGACATACAGGGCCACTCCACCCCCCTTTTTGCACCTTGGTCTCTTCTGAACAGTACACAGCCAGGTACTGACATCTCCCAAGTGTGGTTACTGGTAAACCACGTTCCGCTAATTGCTACTATGTCTAGTTTAGCCTCTGTCATTATTGCCTGCAGGTCTGGGATCTTGTTTCCCAGACTGTGAGCATCTGCTATCTGGGCCCAAGCTGGAACCGGATTACGGATGGGGGCTTCAAGTGGAGAATGCTTCACAGAAAAGTACGGGCCATATCCAACTGGGCCACTGTACATCCATCAATGGGCACATGAAAGGTTGATATAGCTGACAGGTGCACTTTAATAGAGGAATATTTGAGGCCTGCGTCAGACAAGGACAGGAGACACTTCAGAACCTGGTTCACTGGAGAAGTGAAAGGGTCCAGGCAATGGGAAGCGGCCCAGATAGCAAAATGCTTCCACTTCACACAGTAAGTGGCCCTGGTGGAAGGTTTTCTAATAGCCACCAGGACATCAGCTACCTTCTGAGGCACCCCAAACCGAGCAATTCTATGTCCTCAGGTGCTGTGCATGCAGACAGAGGGACTTGAGGTCTTGCTTGCCTGTGTCAACAGGTACCAGTAGAGGGGCAGGGGAACTGGAGGTTCCACAACCAATTGATGCAGTAATGGAAACAATATCTGATGAGGCCAGAATGGAGCCACCAGAATTAGGGTGGCTCCCTCCATCTGCAGCTTGATGAGCACACTCTGAATCAAAGGAAAGGGTGGGAAAGCGTAAAGAAACCTCCCTTTCCAGAAGAGGGACAACGCATTGCACCAGAAAACTCCAGGCCTTGGATCTAGTGAGCGGAAACATGGCAGTTTTTAATTTAGTGGGGACACAAAAAGGTCCAACTCTGGATGAGCCCACCTGTTGAAAAGGTCTTCTACAAGCAAGGTCAGCAGTTCCCACTTGTGCATTTGGACTGTGACCAACTGAGGCTGTGTGTCAAGACATTTTGGGCATCTGGCACATGGACGGCTGACAGTTCTATACCGTGATCTAGAGCCCAGCACCATACCCTCATCACCTCCTGGAACAGGGGGTAAGAATTAGTCCCTCCTTGCTTGTTGATGTAATAGATCACACTGAGGTTGTTGGGCCTGGAAGGCCTGTAAAGCATACAGAACGCCCACATTGCTATAACGTTTATGTGGAGGTGAGTTTACCACAGGGACCAGATTCTTTGGGTCTGATAAGGGCCCAAGTGTGATCCCCAACCCAAATCCAAAGCATCTGTGGGGAAGACTTGGTGAGGGGTGGGAATATGAAAGGAGAGCCCTTTCAAGAGGTTTTCAGGGTCCATCCACCACTGAAGCACCTTGTGCACTGGGGTGGAGACAAGGACTGGCTGATCCAGGTCATCGGAACATTGATCCCACTGGACCTGGAGGTCCTCTGTGGGATCCTCATATGTAACCTTGTCAAAGGGACCGTAACAATGTCTGTGGCCATTAAGCCTAGTAGCCTCAAGAACGCCCTGGCTGGAACACACTGGCACTCGGTCACTGCCTGAACCTGAGCTATGAGGCAGTCCGCCCTGTCTGGTGATAGAAAGGCCTTACCCTGAGTAGAGTCCAGAACTGCCCCTATGTACTGCTAACACTGGGATGGGTCATCACCGACTTGGGCAAATTGACAGTAATGCCCAAGGACTAGAACAACTACAGGGTGTGTTCTAGAGTCAGCAACAGAAGTTCCTTGGACTGGGCTTTCATCAACCAGTCATCCAAGTAAAGGAACACATAAAGGCCTTTGCATCAGAGAGTTGCTGCTACTACTACAGCTGCTAAGCACCTGGTAAATAACCATGGTACAGAGGATAAGCCAAAGGGTGACACTCTGAACTGGTAATGCTCCTCCTGGAAGAGGAACCATAGGTACTGCCCGTGAGAGGGGAAGACCATGATATGCAGTTAGGCATCCTTCACATCCAGGGAGCATAGCTAGTCGACCTGCTTGAGCAGAGGAAGAAGGCCATGTTGAGTCACCATCCAGAACTTTCTGTATTGAATGTAAAGATTCAGCTCCTTGAGGTCTAGAATGGGCCTCAAGTCCCTGGTTCTTTTGGGAACCAGAAAGACCCGGAAGTAGGACCCTGTGTTCCTCTGCTGCCTGGGCACTGGCTTTATGGCCCTTTTGCGTAGCAAGGTGAACACCTCCTCCCTGAGCACTGCTGCATGATCCAGAGGATAAGAGGTGGGAACTGGTGGAACATCTGGAGGCTGTTCTAGAAGTTATAGAGCAAGGCCCTGTTTATTTGCAGGATCCAAGTATCTGTGGTAATGGTTCTCCACTGGGACAGATGGAGGGAGAACCAACCTTTGACCACCTCCTCCTGGCTTGGAATAAGAGGAGGGGGTTCTTGCAAGGAATCAGGCTAAGGCTGAACTGGTGGCCAGGGCTGCTACTCCTCCCCTGGAGTGCTTAGCAGAGGGACCAGTGGTGGGGGAGGAGGAAGGCAAGGCAGAGCTAGCCCTGCACTTGCCCTGGAGCTTAGATCTGGAGCCAGACTTGTGAGAGGTCTTACGAAAGGAGGGCCTTGGTCTGTTCCTAGGCTGGGTATGATAAAGGGGTTGGACAGCCCTAATAGCCCTGCCAGACGACTGCCGATCATTAATGATATCCTGCACATGAGGGCCAAAAAGCTTGTGATCAACAAAAGGGTCATTCAGCACTTTTTCCTGGATATCAGCAGCGAATCCCAAGACTCTTAGCCAGTAATGTCTTCTAAGGCAGATGCCAGTGGCAGCTGCTCTGGCTGTAGTATCAGCTACGTCATAGGTGGCTCTGAGAAGATGCTTGCTAACATCTTCCGAGACCTATAGAACTTTGAGAGGCTTTTGCCTCTGGGTGCCCTCAGAAAGGGCTTGGGCAGCATCCTTGCCCTTCCTCCAGAGGGTATTCTGGTACTTGATCATATGATCCAAGTAGTTGGCAATTCTAAGGCTCAAAGTGGCAGAGACAAAAGTCCTCTTGCCCCAAAGATCAATCCTCCTTGATTCACTGTCAGGGGGTGGATAGCTAAGGTGCTTGGGCACCTTAGACCAGTCATGATTGGCCTTGATTACTACTGAGTCAGTTTCTGGCTTGGCCACATAAAAAGGCAGCCCCAAAGGTGCCTGGTAAAGATTATCATCCTTTCTGGGCATGGCAGGTATCAGGTTAGGCCTATGCCAGGCAGTGCGGGCAGCATCATTCAGTGCTGGAAGTACAGGAGGAATAACTTTGGGTGGATATTCTGGAATCTCCAAGAAATCCACCATGTTCCTCCTTGTGACATCCTCCTCCACCTCTCTCTGGAACCCATGGTGGAGGAGAGCTGTTTCATAGTATTAAAGAAGGAGGGGTCCCGGGGGGGGGCCTTTGGGTGTGTTTGACAGAGTCCTCATTTCTGGAGGAAACAACTGACCTGTCAGAGGAATTAAGCTCAACCTCTTCTTCTTCATCCTCTTCATCAGGGAGGATGAGATCAGGGTGAGATTCCTCCTCCTCCTCTACACTGGCCTGTTTTACAACAGGGATCGATGACCAGAATATCAATGGCTCTCTAGAAGGCGTGGGGCAGGTAGGTCGAACTGCTGTCAGCACCGAAACAGCGCCCTACGATGAGAGTAACAAGGGCCCAGGTTGTGGAACAAACTGTTGTATGAGAGCCGAGGCTATCAAACATAGAACTGCATTGAGGTTGACGGCAGGATAAGGAAGCATCATCCACACAGGAATCAACAGAGGGGGTGCACAGCCTGACTCTGATGAACCATCACTAGTCATAGTAAAAGTGATGGGGCCTAGCACCTGCTGACTTCGCAGTTGAAGAGGTCTCAACAGCAGGGCTAGGGCCAACGACCCATAGGCCGAAGGCCCCTCCACAGCCCTAGGAAGGCTGGGGGAACCCTCCACCATGGGGGGCCTGATAGGAGCAAAGGCCTGCATGGAGGGAGGCATTGAAGGTGAAGCATTCAACGGTGCACTCCCAGGCAAAGAAGTTGAGGAATGCGACTGGGTTCGCAGTCAGGGGAGCAGTCCATAGGCCGATCCTTATCCTGATGAGAGTGTTTCCCAGAGGACTTGTCCTGGGCCTTGGAGCCTGAGAGCCTGAAGAGAACACCCGCAACTAGGAGGGGGGAAGCCCCAGAAGACCACTGCTCTATGCTGGCTGCTTGTTACTCCATAAGGAAAGTCTGCAGGGCTTTCTTGCGTTATTGCTGGGTGGTGAGATTGAGCTTCAGGCAAAGCTCGCAGGCAAGAGCATTGTGACTAGGCCTGAGGCAGCTACCACAAACTTCGTGGTCGTCGGTTGAGGAAATCTTTCCACAGCAGCAGTGACAGAAAAAAGCTGACAAAGCAGCAGTTCTCAACATAAAAAAGTAAAAGGAATCGCATTAAAATAAAGTGATTCAAAACTGAAATTAAAGAAAAGCTAAATAAAGTTTTAGGGGTCCAATGAGCAATGAAGTTTTCATGGAGCCCATGCGAGTAAGTCGACGGTGGGAAAGAACTGAGGCAGGAGTGGGTCCGCCCATGTTTATATAAGGAAGTGAAGTCGGAACCTGATGTTAGCATTGGCAGCTCTTACTAGACTGCTGCAGAAAAGCTTCCGTGGGATCCTAGCTTCTGATGGCTAAGTCCCATAGGTGTGACATGATGACAGAGATATCCGTGGAGAAGATGGTAAGTTACTTGCTCATGGTTACACAATATGTAGGTGATGGTTGTTGGATTCAAACCAGGGATCAACCTTAACTTTTTTTTGCACTAGCCAGCAGGGCAAGTTGATTCAAAATTGCACCAGCCCGCAGATGATTGCACTAGCCCTTAATTATTATGGTAAATTTTGATCACTTTTGCAGGAAACAATGCAAGCAAAGCCAAGAAATACTCTGATTATTGCACATTTATCCTGCTCCCACACTGCTTCCAGCTCCTCAGCAGAAAAAAAGACTGCAGTGCCATCACAGTGAGCCCCCCCCCATTGTTTTGTACCATAGCGTCCTCTCTTCCTCTTTCTGCCCCCCCACACCAAACAGAGAGATGATATCACAACAGCAAATGTTCAATAAAGCAGTCCTAGCTCTGCGCACACAATTGCTGACATCATCATGCACCTCACCACACTGTCACCACCACCCACAGGGCAATAAACAGAGTCAGGCAGAGAAAGACACTCTCGGTCCCCACCCTATAGTCAGCTGGAGACCTGCACCTTTGAAAGTTTTTGTACAGTCTCAAGTGAGCCAGGAGCACATCTAAGATTTCTTTGGGATGGGGGCTAGACAAACCTAAGAGGCTTGGGAAATAGAAAACTATGAGATGTTTATTTGTAAAAGCATTGATTTTAATATACTCTGCCCCAACAATAATAGATTTTTGTTAAACATTGTTCTTTCATCAGCCCTGGGGAAACAGTACACAGGCATAACACTATACTATCTCTATTTCTGTATAGGATGATCTATGCACCCCAGGAATGCATATTTCAAGGTTTCAAATTATGTATTTTATCAAGGTTTATTTTTGTACCATACATGACCCAAAGCTTTGTTTTTAGGCTGAAAGGACATGCTGAGTGGGATAAGGGTGGAACTGTATGGATGGTGATGGCTGGCATGGTCCATTTAGAAGTGCTGGGGACCCCCTACACCTGCCAGTAATGGCAGCTATGGATGGTCATTTCAGAGTCTGGTCTGCAGTGGTGTCCAAGGAAAGAACAGAGTTAAGAGATTTGGAGGGGAGAGGGAAGTTATGGTGAGGCTAGGATAAAACCCACCACCTGCAGGGCCGATCCTGTATACTTCTTTGCATTTTGCCACTGAAATGTTGGATACAAACACCCAAAATGTAGAGAAATGAGGGGCACTGGTCTTAATAATATTGGACAAATTGTTAGACATAGACACGTTCGGAAAACTGGAACCTAGTGACTTAACAGCACTCTACCCTCGATCACACTCTGAACACTAGCCTCTGACCTCAGCTACATGATAACTGGAGGTGGGGCTTAGTCAGAGTTGAGGTAGCAAGTGAGTTTTATTTTCTCAGAAGAAGCCAGAAGGGGAAGGAAACATATTCAGTTCAGTGCTTTAGAGTAACTGGTAATTGCTATTTTTCTTTTAAACTTAGATTGTGGGCTTTTAGTGACACTGTACTTTCTTTGTTGTCTTTACTTAGAATTGTTTTTGGGCTGTTGAAAATTTAAAACGTAGTGGTGGTGTATTTCTGTGCTGTCTTTAATTGCTGCAAATGTATCCTCCCTCCCTCCTTCCCCAACTCTTAATGATATGCCCTGTTAAATCTGATTGACAGGAGCTAAACACAGGGTATAGTAAGGGTGTGAAGTAGGAGGGGATAAGGGGAAGAAGCCCACCTCAGCACAACAAGTGTTTTGACCCATTTATTTATTTATTGGTTTTTCTTTTTTTTTTAAAGAAAATTATCTGAGGATCAGTGGCAGGATTTTAGGACAGTAAATTAATAAAAGAGAACTAGGAGAGCTTTAGTAGCAGACAAGTAGTGGAATAGCAGTATAATTGCAGTATAATGTGGGAGTGGCGATGCAGTGGCTGTGGCAGCCATATTCAGGCAGACCTTCTGGACACTGAGGTGCTGCCCTATCTGCATGCATCTCTCTGGACTGCAGGATGAGGTAGCCAGACTCAGAGTGGAAGTAAACTGGGTCAGGAGTACCATCACCCCTATCCAGAGACCACCCAGTCCAACAGCACTGCCTCAAAGGATGCCGAGAACGAGGAGCACTTGGATGACAGTGGGCTCAGGGAGGGTTAGAGTGGTCAGGCAGAGGCACATTCCAGATCCTATTCCACGCAAGAACTCATATGCCACACTGGCAAATGGGGACAACCAAATAGAGGTACCCAGAGAAGTGGAAGGAAAGGATGTGGAGGTTAGCCAAGGAGGTGACCTCAGCGGGGAAAGCAGTAGACCCCAGAGGAGGAGGAGGAGGAGGAAGCGAATCCTGGTGTGGGACTCCATCATAAGAGGGATCCAGCTAGGAACACAGGAGGGGGAGGACAGGGAGGTGAGGTGCCTACCAGGTGCCATGGCATGGAGGAATGGAAGGAAGATCCTGGGGATCACTGGGAAGGCAAGATGGGAGGGTGAGCTGGATGTCATTATCCACCTAGGTACTAATGACCTGGTAAATGGGGAGCCAAAGGAAGTTCAGGAAGAGTTTAGGAAATTGGGGAGGGGTCTCAAGCAAGTAGCTACTTCTGTCACTTTCTCAGAAGTACTACCTGCGAGTGGCAAGGGAGAGCATAGGAGTGCACACACCAGGAACTTTAACTCATGGTTAAAGAACTGGTGCTGTGAGGAAGGGTTTGGATTCATTGGTGACTGGGGACCCACCTGGAGGGATGGAGGTTTGTTCAAACCTGATGGCCTGCATCCATCCTAGAGGGGAATCCAAGCACTCAATGATAAGTTTAAATGCTACATTGACAAGCATTTAAACTAGCAAAGGGGGGTGGCAGGCCAGCAAGGAATGTACCTACTTGCTCACCCCCTACAGCTAGCAGTGGAACCAGTGAACCAGAGGAGTGGCTATCTCTACAAAGCAGTGTGCAAAAGATGGAGATTAGCGCCCAAGAGGTGGATAGGTAGAAAAGGGGCAAAATTCAGCAGAAGGGCAGACAGCAAAGAGAACCAGGGATAAAGGACAACCAAGGAAGGGGCTGGAGTAGAACAGTAAAACAGTCTAGAAAGGTCAAATCATGAAAAGCCATGTGTGCAAATGCCAGGAGCCTTAGCAACAAGATGGAAGATCTGGAGGCTGTCATGGTGCAGTCAGACCTGGACATTGTGGCCATCACTGAAACCTGGTGTAATGATAACCACGACTGGGAGATGGCCATACCTGGCTACAACATATTCAGAAGAGACAGAGTAGGCAGGAAGGGAGGAGGAGTGGCACTGTATGTGAAAAATGACATAAGGGCCACAGAGATCCAGGAGGAACAAAATGGGTGAGAGATGCTGTGGGTTAAGCTGGAAAGGAAAATAGGGACAGCCATCCGCACAGGTGTGGTCTATAGACTACCAGCCCAGGAGGAAGAAACAGATAGGGAGATGATGCTAGCCATACAGACAAGGGTGAGGTAGTACTGGTTGGAGACTTCAATATTCCAGACGTGGACTGGAGCATCCCAGCAGCAGCATCAACTAGGAGCAGATTTATCCTGGACTCCCTTCAGGGTGCCTTCCTCAAGCAACTGGTCATGGAACCAACTCGGCAGAAGGCAATACTGGACCTTGTGCTCACAAACAGGGACAGTGTGATGGGGGTAACAGTGGGGGAGCACCTGGGGAACAGTGACCACCAGTCATTGTGGTTTGAAATCAAGGAAAGAGCAGAACCAAACCACACAAAAACACGTATCCTGGATTTTAGGGGGGCAGACTTTGGGAAAATGGGGAGATACTTGAAAGAGGCATTAAGGGGAATGGGGCAGGAATCAGGGGCTGAGGAACAGTGGGCAGTATTTAAAATGGGGATTACAAGAACAACTGAATTATGCATTAAGCAGGTTAGCAAGAGGAAAAGGAAGAGGAGACCATTATGGTTTTCCAAAGAGGTAGCAAAGAAAGTGAAAGCCAAAAAGATTGCATTTAGGTAATACAAAAAGACACAGGCAGAAGGAGATAGGGAGATGTACCAGGAGAAGCAAAGGGAGGCAGGGAGGTCAGTAAGGGAATCCAAAGCTCAGACAGAAGAACACATTGCAAAATCAGTGGGTAGAGGGGACAAAACCTTTTACAGGTACATAAGTGAAAAAAGAAAGGCAAAGGGAGGGATAGTGAGACTGAAGGGAGAGGATGGGGGCCACGTGGAGGATGACAACAGTAAAGCTGACATATTGAACAGGTATTTCTGCTCAGTCTTTACTGAGCAAGAGAAGGGCAATGGGTCTGAAGGGAGTACAAGGGGTGAGAATGGTGCAGAAATGGACACAAGTCCCTTTACACGAGAAAGGGTCCTGAAGGAACTGGAAGTAATAAGAGTTGATAAAGCAATGGGGCCAGATGGGGCACACCCAGGTCCTTAAAGAACTAAGAGGAGGTGGTGGCTGAACCTCTGGTCATCCTGTTTAGCCGATCACTGGAAACAGGGGAGGTACCCAAAGACTGGAGGATAGCAGATGTAGTCCCCTTATACAAAAGTAGGAACAAAGAGGAAGCAGGGAACAACAGACCAGTCAGCCTCACCTCAGTAGTGGGGAAGATCATGGAAGCACTACTGAAGGAGAGATTGGTGGAACATCTGGTTGTCAATGGACTACAGGTCCCAAGGCAGCATGGTTTCACCAGGGGGAGGTCATGTCAGACCAAACTCGTTGAATTTTTTGACTGGGTGACTAGGGAGGTGGATCAGGGGAGGGCAGTGGACATGGCCTATCTGGACTTCAGCAAGGCCTTTGACACTGTGTCACATAGAAGACTATTACACAAACTGGGAATATGGGTGTGGGCAGGACAGTAGTGTGGTGGGTAGGTAACTGGCTGGGTGGCAGAACCTAGAGGGTAGTGGTAAATGGCTGTCACTCCACAGAGGGAAGAGTGACCAGTGAGGTACCACAGGGGTCAGTGCTGGGACCAGTCCTATTCAGCATCTTCATCAGTGACATTGCGCAGGACCTAGAAGGCAGAATTTCACTGTTTGCTGATGACACAAAGCTCTGTAACAGAGTAGACATACCAGAGGGTGTAGACAGAATGAGAAGGGACCTGCAGAAACTTGAAGAATGGTCAGGGGTTTAGCAGTTGAAATTCAATGCAAAGAAGTGCAAGATAATGCATATGGGGCACAAAAACCCTGGCACAATATATCAGTTGGGGGGTGAGGATATAGCATGCACCAGGCAGAAAAGGGATCTTGGGGTTATCATCTCTGATGACCTCAAGGTATGGAAACAGTGTGACAAGGCAGCAGGTAAAACAAATAGGATGCTGGGATGCATAGGCAGGGGCATCACCAGCAGGAAAAGGGAGGCCATAATTCCACTATACAAGATACTAGTGAGGCCCCACCTGGAGTACAGTGTACAGTTCTGGAGACCATACCTACGTAAGGACATAGACAGGGTAGAGAACGTTCAGAGGAGGGCAACAAAGATGGTGCATGGATTGCATCACAAGTCCTATGAAGACAGGTTGAAGGAACCAAACATGTACTCCCTGAAGGAGAGGAGGGAGAGAGGGGATATGATAGAGGCATACAAGTATCTTACAGGGAGGAACAGGGTGCAGGAATACACTATTTTTAAGCGAAAAAGATGTTCCAGGACTAGAGGGCATGGGATGAAGTTGGAGGTAGGACGATTCAGAGGAAACGTGAGGAAGAATTTTTTCACAGAACGAGTGGTGGACAAGTGGAACACCCTGCCAGAGGAAGTGGTGGGGGGTGAAACAATCACGGGATTTAAGAATGCATGGGATAGACATACAGGAATTCTGGAGGTCAGGGGTAAGGGGCAACAGACTTCTAGGAAAACATAAACTGAACTTACAAGCTCAAATGGGCAGACTGGGTGGGCCGTAGGCCCTTATCTGTCGACACTGTCTGTGTATCTATGTAAGTCTTAACAGTGGCGTGATAATGACTCACATTGAGTCTTTTGTGGGATCCCTCTCTTGAACTGCCAGATAATTGTAGCTCTTAATGAGCTGTTAATCACACCTGTCATGTGGAACACAGAGAGATTAGCACGAAGACTAGAGAATGCTAAAGTAGAGACATTTTTAACTTCACTAACAGCCATGAAAATCTGCACTAGTCAAGGCGAGCTAGTAGAGAGTTAGCTGCACTAGCTCTGGTCAATTTGCACTAGTGTTTGGGCTAGTAAAACAATGTTAAGATCAACCCCTGATTCAAACCCAGTTCTCCAGGTATGCAGCGCAGTGGTTTTAACCACTATGCAATACTGCCTCCTACCAACAAGGTAATGACTGGCAGAGGATAGTCACTACAAGAGTAGGGACACATGCTTAATTTTTGTTTATTAGAACAGCAAATCCTCTAGTTGGCTCAAGTATGCAAGTTGCAATTACCCTTTTCCTGCAGTGGCCATGAACTCCTATCACAGAAAAGCCTACTTGACTTGGACTGGTAGGGGACAGAGTGAGAGAGAGAAGCAATTGTACCTTCATCAAAAGAAATTGTCCTTTCTTCACTGGGCAGACTCAATGGAGCAAGGGTCTTTTTCTACCTGTAAAATTATGTGTACTATCTTTCATCAAAGAAGGGCAGAGTGAAGTCAGCTGGTTTTGTACTGTTGCACAGTACTGACTTCAGTTTGCAGGTCACATCCTGTATGGCACACAGGCCAAACCATTAAATCTGACCTCTGCAACGACAATTCCAGACAACATGGGAGAGTAACTACTTATGTTACACATTATGGGAACTTGTGCTTCATCCAGTGCAGACTGTACACCACAACTATTGAACCAAGTGTACTCTAATCATCCTGTCTTAGTCATTGGGGGGGGGGGGCTGTTACACCTTTGGTTACATTCCTGATGTCCTTGTACCACTTGAATCTCATTTACATTGCTACCATACATTATCAAATGTTATGTAGCAGAAAGGCTGGAACTGGAGCAACAGTGAACTCTGCAATGGCCTGTGTGTACCAGGATCGACTCTTAGGTCACCAGAGTGTGCCAGCAATACAGCTGGTCAGGAAGCATAGATCTGCTGGCTCTGGTCAGTCGCACTTTACATTTACTTTCCATGGTGATTAGATATTTTGTGGCAGTGTACAACAGCTTGTCTACATTATCACACACACATACACACATGCACACATTCTCTTTTGTATGTTTCTTTAAAGCTGCTTGAAATATGCATCTATTTAGTTTAAGTAAATACTTTCTTTCTATGGTTGTATTCAGTTGTCATAAGTGTGGACCAGCTTCCATGAGAGCACCGGCGGTCAGAGTGAGTCCTGCAGTCACTCTAAACAGGTGGGGACCTGTGACATGGGGACCCTCAAGCACTGTACACATGATTCTGGTAATACAGCACCTCTGTTAGCAAGCCAGTCACTGCTCAAAGTGACCTTGACATTTCATGTAGAACTGGCATGTTAGTTGCTTCCGCTACAGTGCAAACACCATGATATGCACTGGTGTTCTGGGAACTACAAACTAAACATGAGCACTGTGCGGAAAACGGGATAATGAACACATACACTTAAATCACTGAGCTTGAAACTCATCATTTTGAGACTAGTAAACCTGTTACAACTGTTTTTATGTTGTTCACAAAACTGCACTGAAATATTGTGTAATATGATAATCTAAATAATATTTTTCAATTCTCTCCTTTTTCACCCAGTAATAGTTACTAATATGAATGACAGAGTGTGACATTATTGCTAGACATCTTCACACTTTCAATACAGTCACATTGAAAGTTAAGTACAAGGTGCAGAATTGCAGGAAGAATGAGTATCCATTATCAACAGAAAACACCAGAAAAAACCTGAATTTGTCATTTTAAACCAGCACTTTATCATGCAAACAACCCCACTTTACATCAGCATTTTGTGCAAACCCCCATTTTGAGACAATTTTCTGTACAAAACCTTCTCGTTTGCCCTAAAGTATAAGGAAAAGGGGAATAATACAGATTTTAAAATGTTGTCAAATGAAATCAGCCTTTTTTTGAAAATGGAAAATCCCTGGCCCTAGAAGTGATACTAAGTGCTCCTCTCGTATTTTGAGGTGACTGACTAAAATGCTGTATAACCACTTGGGTCCAAGAATCTTCAGTGAACTGAGATAAGCACAATACACTCCTCTGTCAAGAACCATGACATCTACTCATGTACATTCTGAGTCAGCAGTTGCTCATGTTCTTCGCTGGCACATTGCTGAATTGGGTTCGTTAGGGCTGGGGGTGTGCAGCAGGACAGATCAGAGATTCAGTCCATCAGATTCAAATTTAATGTTGAAAAACATATCATCCCTCCTCCCCTCCACTGTAAACCAACCAAACAACTGCCCTAACCCCATTCACCCTGGCCCCTTTAACATCAAGCAGCATCCCCTCTTTGCATACATGATAGGGGGATTTATTTTCCTGAGACAGATTTCTGGCTGTGTAATTAAAAAAACAAAACAGTATGAGTCCCAGTCTTTGAAGGCAGAGCTGTCTGTCCCATCAGTGGTGTAGCCAGGAAAATAAAATTTGTAAGCCAGAACCCTTTAGTGCCTCTTTGCTGCTCCCCTCCCCAATTGTAGACATGGCTATATTTGTTGCCCAGCCCCATTTTAGACCCCATTTTGTACTTCAGGAACAGCAAGATACGCGGCAAAGAGTAACAAAATGTAGTAGTACTTAGCTGTATGCATTTAGCGTTATGTGTAATTCACTGGCCAGGGCCCAGAATGCCGCCCCTACCCCTATCCAGTCAAGTCGTAGGCTCTGGCTTACTTGGCCTATGCCTTCCTCTAACCATGACCCCCATGTAACAAGTGTAACAAGAAAATCATTTTGTTTCTGTTGCTTTGAATTCCTTTCTGTGTCTGTACTGAATGGACGTCTCATTTGAAAGTCGCCTTGGGGTAAGCAGCATTGCCCAGGAGTGATTAAGTGTTCAGGGCTGTTTAAGTGTCCTGAAGGCAGGAATTAATAATTTAAATAACTACGGAGATGCTGGAAGGTTTGATACCTTCTATGGACCAACATATGTCTTGTACAAAGATGGTGTAGTGCACAAGCTTTCGGGCCTCACAGGTCCCTTCTTCGGGGTGAATAGCAAACTGAGCAACATAAGCAGCATTTATATACAATGCGATGCAATGTTTAAAATTATGATCGAATAGTTGAAAAGAATTTAACAGGAACGGTTGACTGTCAGGAAGTGCTAAGATATACGTATGAGAGGCTGAACGGAAGCTTTGAAGTGATGATTGGAAAGGTATCCTGTCAGGAACACAGAACAACAAAGACCTGAGATGAACAGAGTGGAAGGTCTATATACACTGTGGTGTATTGTTTCAAAGTAGTTAAGATAGGATACTGTATGTGAGAAAAACTTAATGGAGGTAGGTGGCCAATGAATAGGAACAGGTCTAAAGCAGTAAGGGGATGATAGGACGTGCTAAGATATTTGTAAGAGAGGCTGATTGGATGCTTAGAAGTGGGTAATTGGAAAGTAACTAGACAGGAACACATACTAGAGAGATCTGAGATATACAGGGTGCAAAAAAAAAAAAGAGGGGGTCCCAGAAGGAAGAGAAGAAAGAAGAAGAAAAACATTAGTAAAACGTAACAGACAGAATTAAAGTTTGCCATAGTGTGTCGTAAATCCAATGTCCTGATTAAGTCTGTTAAGGTTAGAATTAAATTGTTTGATATATTTCAGTTCCCATGGTGGGTCTTGATGGTGGTCTGTGTGCATATGTGGGTGCAGGTCTTACATGTGCTAACAACATACAGTTCAAGGTATGCAGAACAACTGTGCTGTAGAGCATCTGAAAAACTCAGCAATCACCTTATTCATCAGATCTGCTCCAGAAAAATTTCCCTTAAAAATAACATTTCTGAACTTTCCTGCACCCTTCAAGAAAACAACAATGTACTGTCAAGATTCAGTTGTGATCTCCAAACACATTACCAAAAAGCTCTCAAAGCAGCGCTATCACAAAAGAGGAAAACACTTTGAGAACAACAAGACAGAGGTACAACAGCACCTTGACTCATCCAGATGAAGTAAATCAAAGCATCAACAATGTGGGCCAGGAAGATGCTCTGCAACAACTATCAGTGAGCAAGCTATGTATCTAATGAAGAACTTCCCACCAGCTGAGACATCTATATTATCCAAGGTCTTAACTTTCTGCCCCCACACATGAATTTGATAATGTCGGATTCTGTGGTGAGATGGAGGAATACTTCAGATGGCTTTGCCTAAAGGAATACTTTTTTGATAAGAACACACAAACAACACAGTATGACAGCACAAAAATCGTCAGACTGGACCCCTCAGAGTAGACACAATCCCAAGTTATATACCTACATTGCTTCCGAAGAAGAATAAACTCCCAGATCCTAAGCAAACAGCAGAAACACTTGCATAATATCACACCACTAGAAAAGAGGGCAAAACAAACACTGAAAAACAACCATAACATAATGAAACAAGCTGACAAAGGTGGAGCTGTGGTTGTGATGAATACAGAGGACTACATCAAAGAGGCACACAGACAGCTGTCAGATACAACTTATTATAGGGAACTTACAGAAGACCCCACTATACAATATACAGAAGAACTTAACAGGACAATTCAGTCCCTACTGAGCAACATCCAAGAACAGTTAAACTAATTCCAAACAAACCAATTCCAGGACCATTCTATATGCTACCTAAGATACACAAACCTGGAAATCCCGGTTGACCCATCATCTCTGGAACTGGCACACTTACTGAGAACATTTCAGGACTCACTGAATCCATTTTAAAACTACTACTAGAGCTACCAGCAGTTTTATTCAGGATACCACAAATTTCCTCAGGAAACTGAAGCAAACTTAATATCCCACATAAAGATGACAGATCAGCACATCAGAGTTTTTTACAGGGGAACACATACCTCTCAACCTGCTGCCTAATAAATCAGGGACAATGCTTGAAAAAATCAGGGACAAAGGACCAAAATCAGGGACACATTTTCAAAATTAATGATAGCCACTTAGGAAGCTGGTAGAATGAGGGACTTAGTGTAAAATACCATTTCTAAATTAGAGCAAGTCTGTAACTTTAATGTTTGACATTAATTTGTGCCTACAATCACCATAGTTTAGTCATGTAAACACAAATTTTAGGAGGGACAGAGTAAAATTTTGAGGTAAAATCAGGGACGTCCCTGAAAATCGGGAACAGTTGAGAGGTATGGGGCAACACATCCACAAGAGCCATTCCAGAAGCCACCATCAGCACCCTAATAAAATTTATTCTGACACACAACTTTACATTTAATGGCAGCCACTTTTTACAGGTCATGGGGACAGCCATGGGCACAAAAACAGCACAACAACATTCCAGTCTTTTCAAATCTAGTCTAGAAGAAGGATTTTTTTTAACCACCACCCCATAAACCATTGATCTATCTCCAATATACAGAAGACATATTCCTGATTTGGACAGAAGGTGAAGACTCTTAAAAAGTTCCATCATGATTTTAACAACTTTCGCCACTCTATAAAACTCACTACTGAATACTCCACCACCAGCATAAATTTTCTGGATATCACAGTCAGCATCGCTAATGATGGACATATACAAACTGCTGTTTGCAGAAAACCCACTGACAAGACACTGATACCTGCATAATTCCAGCTTCCATCCAAGGCATAAAAAAAAATCTGTAATCTACAGTCAGATAATTCTGCTGTGATGAGATAACAAGAAACAGACAGCTCTCCTCACTTTGGAATTCCCTCATCCAGCAGGGTCACTCCCAAAACAAACTGACAGAGAAATGGAATATGCTATACAAATACCACAAGAAAATCTGCTGGAATACAGGCAAAAAAAAAAAAAATCAAACTGATCACACACCCCTAGTTGTCACGTACAGCCTCATGCTAACTCCCCCTTCAGCAAATTATTAAAGAACTACAACCCATGCTGAGTGAACATGAAAGACTTTGGGACATCTTCCCTGAACCACCTGTTATTGCATACAAGCAGCCCCCTAACCTTTCTAACATAGTAATTCGTAACAAACACCCAGCAGATCAAAATAACTGATAAATGAGAGGAACACAATGCAACATCGCAAGAAATAAGACCTGCACCCACATATGCAGAGACCACCATCAAGACAAGCCAGAACAGCACAATACAAATAAATGGATCCTACACATGTCAATCCAGCAATGTGGTTTACCTAGTTCAGTGCAAACAGTGCACAGATGGATGCTGTACATGGGAAACAAGGCAACCCCTACAAACCAGGATGAACCACCGCCAACACACAATAGTAAACCAGATTATCAGCACACCAGTAGGACAACAGTTTTCCCGAACAGACCATTCCCTCTCTGATCTATCTGTCCTGATACTAAGCGGCAACTTCAAAAACGCACAAAAGAGAAGGACATGGGAACTGTAATATATCAAACTGAATTCTAACTTTAACAGATTTATTCTGGATATTGGAATTACGACACACTATGGTTAACTTTAATTCTGTATGTTACTTTTTACTAATTTTATTTCTATTTCTTTCTTCTCTTCCTTCTGGGACTGCCCCCCCCTTCTGTTTTTTTTTCACCCTCTGTATCTCATGTCTTTCTAATCTGTATAGCTGTCTGGTTACTTTCCAATTACCACTTCTAAACCTTCAAACAGCTCACTTACAAATACTTTAGCACTTCCTGTCATCCCCCACAGCTTTAAAAGAGGTTCAAAAACAAGGGGACATGATATGAGACTAGAGAGAGGTACACTCCAAGGTAATGTGAGAAAGTATTTCTTCACAGAAAGGGTGGTGGACACAAGGAACAGCCTCCTGGCAGACGCGGTGGGGGCCAAAATGGTGGGGAAATTCAAAAATGCATGGGACGAACATAAAGGAACATGAACAATAGGAAAGAAAGGGGAAACCGCAGGTCAGGTAGGGAATGCAGTTTAAGCACTGAGTAGGAAACATGAGTGGACTAAATGGGCCCAGTGGTCCATATCTGCTGTCAAATTCTATGTTTCTATGTTTAGACCTGTTCCTGTTCATTGCCCACCTACTCCTGCCCTCCTCCCCACCGTTAAGTTCTTCTCACATATCCTAGCTTAATTACTTTGAATCAATACCTCACCATGTAAACAGACCTCATACTCTGTTTGTCTCAGGTCTCTGTTGTTCTGTGTTCCTGACAGGATACCTTTCCAATCACCACTTCAAAGCTTCCATTTAGCCTCTGCTATGAATATCTTAGCACTTCCTGCCAATCAACCCTTCCTGTTAAATTCTTTTCAACTATTCTAATAATTTTAAACATTGCATCACAGTGTATATTAATGCTGCTTATGTTGCTCAGTTTGCCATTCACCTGAAGAAGAGACCTGCGAGGCCTGAAAGCTTGTGTACTATACCATCTTTGTACAAGATATATGTTGGTCCAATAAAAGGTATTAAACCTTCCAGTGACTCCTGTTTTCCAAAGACCACTACAGCTAAAATCTCTTTTTACAAAATAACATAGAAGCATAGAATATGACAGCAGATAAGGACCGCCTGGCCCATCTAGTCTGCCCATTTTTCCTACCCCCTGCATATTGACAGAGTAAAGGCCTATGGCACATTCATAAGGTAGAAAAAATGGGCAGACTGGATGGGCCTAGCGGTCATTATCTGCCGTCAACTTCTATGTTTCTATGTATCCCGCAGACCCTAATTGGTTTGTAAATTAACCTCTTTTCTTTGTTGCTAGGGTTCCCCCATTTCTGTCCCATGCATTTTTGAATTCCACCACTGTTTCTGCCCCTACTACCTCTGCAGGAAGGCTGTTCCATGTATCCACTACCCTTTCTGTGAAGAAGTACTTCCTCACATTACCTCTAAGTCTGCCCCCCTCAAGCCTCATATCATGAACCCTTGTCCTTGAACCTCTTCTTTTCTGAAAGATGCTACCTTCTTGTACCTTATTTATTCCCTTAATGTATTTGAAAGTCTCTATCATAGCCCTCCTCTCTCTCTCTCTCTTCTCACTTCCAGAGAATACATATTGAGGTCCTTTAATCTTTCCTCATATGTCTTCTGACGCATCCTCTGCACCATTTTAGTTGCCCTTCTCTGAACCGTCTCAACCCTATCTAAGTCCTTCTTGAGATATGGCCTCCAGAACTGGAAGCAATACTCCAGATGAGGTCTCACCATTGATCTGCACAATGACATCACCACCTCTTTTTTTCTGCTGGTAATGCTTCTCCCTATGTGCCCCAGCATCCCACTGGCTCTCGCCACAGCCTTTTCTTTTTTTTTATACTTTATATTTTTATTTTATATTAATCAAACATGAAGTTTGTATACCAAGCACAGACACTGTAGTACTTTCATGTTTCCTTACGGGGGTGGGTCACCCTGGAAACAGGAAATGGGACAGCCATAAGAACTGGGGTTGTCTACAGGCCCCCAGACCAGAGGGAGGACATAGACACATTACTGTTAGAAGATATACAAAACATGACAGCTAAAGGGGAGGTTCTGATAATGGGAGACTTCAACATGCCAGATACAGATTGGTCAATACCAGCAGGAACATCTGCCAGAACTAGACTCATAGTGGATTCCCTGCAGGGGGAGGGCCTCAAACAACTGGTACAGCAACCCACAAGAGACAGGGCTATCCTAGATCTAGTACTGACTAACAAAGAAGGGATCACAGATCTCCAGGTAGAAGGTCACCTGGGGGCCAGTGACCATCACATGGTATGGTTCAATTTGGCTACTACATCTAAATCATCCCATTCCAAGGCAAAAATATGGGACTTCAGAGGCGGACTTTGATAAGATGGCCAACAGAGTTAAGCTAGCCCTGGCAAAAGAAACACAGGTGAGAAGGTACAGGGCAAAGTGGGCAAGCATTAAGGATACAATACTTGAAGCAACATCCCATTGTGTTAGACAGAAAAGGAAGTGCAAAAGAAGAAGGAAACCACTTTGGTTCTCAAATACAGTAGCAGAAAAGGTCAGAGCCAAAGGCTGGCCTTCAGAAAATATAAGGGAACACAGCAGGATGAAGATAGGGAGGCATACCAAACTGTCCTAAAGGAAGCAGGTAAGGCAGTAAGGCAGGCAAAGTCCCAAACTGAGGAAACACTAGCACAAACAGTAAAGAAGGTGACAAGACTTTCTATAGATACATTAGTGAAAGGAGAAAGTCCAGAGGGGTATTGCTAAGCTTAATGGAGAAAAGGGAACATGTGAGGAGGAGGACCCTGTAAAGGCATCTATCCTAAATAGATACTTTTGCTCAGTATTTACTGAAGAGAAGGTAGGCAGGCCCACAGCTCAGCATCTTGGACACAGGGGAGGGAGGTGAGCACTACTCCTTCACAAAAGAAAGGGTCCTACAAGAGCTTGCTAAGCTCAGGGTGGATAAGGCAATGGGACCTGATGGCATACATCCCAGGGTACTAAAGAAGCTAAAGGAGGAACTAGCAGAGCCATTAGCAGAATTGTTTAGTGAGTCTCTGAGCACAGGAGAGGTCCCAGAAGACTGGAGAAGGGCTCATGTGATCCCACTCCACAAGAGTGGTAGCAGGGAGGAGGCGGGAACTACAGACCGTCAGTCTTACCTCAGTAGTGGGCAAGATTATGGAGGCACTCCTTAAGGAAAGGATAGTGCAACACCTGGAATCCATAGGGGCACAGGATCCAAGACAGCATGGGTTTACAAAAGGAAGGTCCCTCAAACTAATCTCATAGATTTCTTTGACTGGGTAACCAGAGTGGTGGACCAAGGGGAGCAGTTGATGTGCCTACCTTGACTTCAGCAAAGCTTTTGACACTGTTCCACATAGAAGATTGATAAATAAGCTAGGTAGGCTCGGGTGGGGTCAGAAGTTGGTCAACTGGGTGGCAAACTGGTTGACTGGCAGAAAACAGAGAGTGGTGGTAAATGGTATACAGTCAGAAGAGATGCAAGTCACAAGTGGGGTACCTCAGGGATCAGTCCTGGGGCCAGTCCTATTCAACATCTTCATTAGTGACCTCGCAGATGGACTAGAGGGTAAGGCTTGTCTGTTTGCAGATGACACCAAGATCTGCAACAGAGTAGATGATCCAGATGGGGTGGGCAGAATGAGAAGAGATCTGGATAAACTAGCAGAATGGTCAGAAGAGTGGCAACTGGGATTTAATGCAAAGAAGTGCAAAATCATGCACATAGGGAAGAGAAACCCTGAAGCCACTTATAGGCTGGGAGGGGAGTTGCTAGCAGTCACAAAGGAAGAAAGAGACTTGGGCATCATCATCACTGATGACCTAAAATCATCCAAGCAGACCTCTAAAGCAGTAGGTAAGGCTAGGGGGGTATTAGGTGTATTAGTAGGGGTATCACAAGTCGTAAGAGGGAGTAATAATCCTCTGTACAAGACATTGGTTAGGCCCCATCTGGAGTACTCGCGCAGTATTGGAGGCCACACCTTCACAAGGACATTAACCAAATTGAGGCAGTCCAGAGAAGGCAACCAGAATGGTGCAGGGACTGCATCAGAAGACATATGGGACAGATTAACGGAGCTCAGTATGTATACCCTTGAGCAAAGGAGGGAGAGGTGATATGATCGAGACATTTAAACACCTAAGGGCATAAACAAGGTGAAAGAGTCTAACATGTTTAAATATAAGAAAATAGCAGGACAAGAGGACACAGCATGAGATTAGAGGGAGGCCGATTAAGGGGAATGTGAGGAAATCTTTTTCACAGAAAGGGTGGTAGATCGTGAATGGCTCACCACAAGAAGTGGTGGCTATGAATACAGTGCAGGGCTTCAAACAGGCATGGGATAGGCATAAGGGAGCAATACAAATGACTATGAATAGATAGGTCACTGACAGAGCAAAGGCCGATGGCACATTTATAAGGTAGAAAAAGAAATGGGCAGACTGGATGGGCCTTGCGGTCCTTATCTGACGTCAACTTCTATGTTTCTATGTTTCTATGGTGCCACTCCTCCTAATACACACAAGAATACCATCTAGTGCTTTAAAGATACATTTTTGAGGGGTAATCCTAGAAAATGCAACTGCATATCCCCACAGTAAATTGCCAGTTAACTGTATAGAACCCATGAGCTGCATGGTTGAGAACCAAAATGTCCAAAAGGAGAAATGTCCAGAGTCCTTCACCATACTAATATGGTATTGGATACCATGCTTTTAACTAGTAAGGGCACACACAATGTGTGCTATTCATTACAGAGCTTGATCACATATAATCACTTATAAAAACAGAAGTTGGTGCTTTGACTGGCATTTTTAAATGTAAACTGAACATAACAGCCATAAAGAGGTTAGGTAACTTTTAAACTTACAGCTTAACAGCAAATATATTATTTGGTCAATAAAACCGAAATTGCAGAGGTTAAATATACCCTGGGTGTTATTGAATCGAGAGCCGTATTCACTGTCCAGATATACGCGTCTCGGTATGGGAGTAGACCATTTAAATGCAATCTAAAAGTATTAAGGCCTTTAACGTCCTCGAAAACAAAACCCTCCTCACCCAAGGGCTCTTTAGCTGTAGTTCAGGGATCTTCTTCATCTGAAGATTGAAGATCTGAGGGTGAAGTACACCTCAGGGGGATCGCGTACCTCCGGCTCCATTTCAGGGCATCCGCTGGGTCAGAAAATATATAGACTCTTCCTTTGTGAGCTACTCTTAAGCAAGCGGGAAAGATCAATCCGTGAGGTATTGAGGCCTCCCATAACATAGCTCTAATCCCATCGAATCGCTTAGGTTTCTGCCTTGTAGTAAAACTAATATCCAGATATAGGCTGATTCTCTGACCCTCATGTAATAAAGTCCCCTTGCGCCTTGCAAGATCAGTGATAAAATATCTCATCCCAGCTCTGTCGGTGACAACTAGAATCACCTTTGGGACCTCCAATTCCTCCCATCGTCATCTTGGAGTAATGCAGTAAGCTCGCTGAAATTGCAATAACTTCTGTTGTACCTCCTCACTCAGCTGCTGCCCAAACCATTCTTTTATAAATAGCAGGAGATGGTTCCCCTTGATGCCCTCAGGCATTCCCAGCACTCAGATATTTGGGGCCCTTATTTGGTTCTCCAGGGTCTGCAGTCTGGCTTTCCAGTGCCCACTTTCTTTTACACTGTGGACACTGCACCCATGGCGGCATTGGCACGTTTAAAGGCATCTATGACTGTAGTTTGTACCCCTTCTATTGTTGTTTCTAGGGTGGAGGCTTGATTACTCAAGCCATCCAGCTTATCGGAGATTGCAGTCACCGATTTAATTAATGCAGACAGTTCTGACCCAATTGTTTGTAAGGTCTCCTCGGAGGCTGCCTCTGCTGTTTCATCAGGCCTGCCATGCAGTGTTCTAGTGGTCAGAGGATTTTTGGATTTTGCTCCTGATCCTTGATGTTGTTCTTTTCGGGGGTTCTCCAAGTTATAGTGGGGATCTTCCGATGTGGATTAAGACCAAGTTTGCTTTTTTTGACCCAAAGGTATAAATTGCCAGCTCACAGTGATCTACTCGATCAAGCAACCTCTATCTTGCTCGGGCTTCACAGTGCCCCCCGCCACAGCCTTTTCACACTGTCTGGTCACCTTTAGGTAATCAGATATGATCACCCCTAGACCCTTTCCTGTTTAGTGGCAGTCAGAACTCCCCTCCCACACACACACATACAATCATGTACTCCTCCACTGGATTCCTGTGCTCTAAATGCATGTTTTGCATTTCTTAGCATTGAATCCTAGCTGACATACTCTTGACTACTCCTCCAGTTTGTGGGTTCTTCTCATCTTCTCACCTCCCAGTGTCAACCTGTTGCAGATCTTAGTGTACGTCTGCAAGAGGCATACGTTCATTGAACCCTCTGAAATGACACTTACGTAAGACATTAAGAGAACTGGCCCAAACACTGAACCATAGAAACACAGAATTTGATGGCAGATAACCACTTGGCCCACCTAGTCTGCCTATTTTCCTACCTAACAGATAAGCTGCAGATCCTAGTTAACCAACAGCTTACTTCCTCCTAC
This sequence comes from Neoceratodus forsteri, assembly GCA_016271365.2. Lineage (NCBI taxonomy): Eukaryota > Metazoa > Chordata > Ceratodontiformes > Ceratodontidae > Neoceratodus > Neoceratodus forsteri. The sequence goes on from CM057453.1 coordinate 1,632,350,166, forward strand.
CCCCCACTAGGGCTGCCTTATGTCTGTCCCATGCATTCTTGAATTCCCCACTGTTCTCGACTCCACAACCTCCTCAGGAGGCTGTTCCATGTATCCACAACCTCTATGTGAAAAAATACTTCCTCACATTACCTCTGAACCGTCCCCCCTCTATCTTCAAATTGTGCCCCCTTGTTCTTGCACATCTCTTTTTCTGAAAGATGCCACCCTCTTGGACTTTGTTGATTCCCTTGAGGTACTTGAAAGTTTCTATCTTGTCCTCTCTCTCCCTTCTTTCCTCAAGGGTATACATATTAGGCTCCTTTAGTCTTTCTTTGCATGTCTTCTGGTGCAGACCCTGCACCATTTTGGTTGCCCTCCTCTGGTCAGCCTCCACTTTGCTTATGTCTTTGTGGAGATGGAGTCTCCAAAACAGCACACATTACTCTAGATGGGGTCTCATCAATTGTCTGTACAGAGGGATAACAATTTCCTGTTTTCTACTACTGATGCCTCTCCCTATGCATCCCAGTATCCCCCAGCCTTCCTTACTGCCTTCTAACATTGCTTACCCACCTTTAGGTCATCTGATATAATTACCCTCAGGTCCTTTTCCATTTTTACTGTTATCAGTATCTCACCCCCCCTCCCCATTGTGTACTCTTCCCCTGGGTTTTTGTTTCCCAGGTGCATTACCTTTCACTTCTTTGCATTGAATCTGAGCTGCCATACATTTGACCATTTCTCCAACCTTGCCAAGTCCCTTCTCATTCTTTCCACTCCATCTTGTGTATCAACCCTGTTGCAGATCTTTGTGTCATCTGCAAAGAGACACACTTTTCCTTCCAGGTCCTCTGCAATGTCACTTATAAAGACATTCAAAATGACCGGTCCCGGTACTGAACCCCGCGGTACCCCACTAGTAACCCTCCTTTCTTCACTGTGGACTCCGTTTACTACTACCCTTGGTGTCCTGTTGTCTAGACAATTTTTTAACCAGGCTACCACCTTGGGACCCATTCCAAGGCTGGCTAACTTGTGTATTAATCTTTTGTGTGGGACTGTATAAAAAGTCTTGCTAAAATCTAGGTAGGCCATGTCCACAGCCCCTCCCTGGTCTACTACTTTGGTCATCCAGTCAAAGAAATCTATTAGATTCATCTGACATGACCTTCCCATTGTGAATCCATGCTGCCTTGGGTCCTGTGCACCACTGGCCTCTAGGTACTCAACAATTCTTTCCTTCAGAAGTGATTCCATCATTTTCCCTACCACTGAGGTCAAACTAACTGGTCTGTTGTTTCCTGCCTCTGTCCTGCTCCCACTTTTGTGAAGAGGAATCACATCCACCCTCCTCCAGTCCTCAGGTACCATTCCATCCTCCCATGATTTGTTAAAGAGAGTAGTCAGTGGTGTCACTAGTTCTACCCTTAGTTCTTTTTTTTTTTCTCCCCCTCCCCTGCGGTCCCCCTCTCTTCGGGAGACACCCAACGGCCTTTTCAGCCCTCGCTCACCTGCCTGTGGACCAGAGCAGTCCATCCCCCATGGAGCCTTGGTTATCCCCCCAGGCGGGGTACAGGGTGGGGGCCCATTCACCCCGAGACACACTGTGCTTCGTCGGGATGCTGTCTCTGGGCAGGCAGGGGCATTGAGGATTGGGCCTAGTGCTCCGTCTACCGGGAGGCGCAAGGGTGCTTTTTCTGGTGTTCCCTCTTGCGGCGTGCCGTGTCCCCTGGCGCTTAAGCGCCCGGCGTCTGTGCGTCGCCTCCCTTAATCGTCTTCGGTCTTGTTACACCGGGTCCCACCCGGGTCAGACAAGAGCCGAGCCTGATACCCCTCTCCCGAGAGGACGAGCAGTCCTTGGGACGCCAAGCCCTCTCCCCGGCCAGCCCTCCAGCTTCCCGGGCTCGCTCCCGAACCCAGGTCACTGGCATCGCAAGCGGAAATCCAACCGCTGCGCCGGCGGGCCGGCTACCCTTAGTTCTTTTAGAATTCTTGGGTGAATCCCATCAGGCCCCATTGCTTTGTCCACCTTCAATTGGATTAGTTCTTTCAGAACCCTTCTTCTGTAAATGGTATCGACCCCCGTCTTCAGAGTGGTTTCTCTTGTTTGAGTTAGGTACTCTCCCTCCTCTTCCATTGTGAATACTGAGCAGAAATATTCATTCAGTATCCCTGCTTTTTCACTGTCACCCTCTGCCCACATTCCCTCCCCTTTAATAAGCCTCAGTATCCCTCCTTTGGTCTTTCTTCACTCCCTAATGTACCTATAAAAGGTCTTATCCCCCTTCTTAACAGAGTTGGGTATCCTTTCCTTGATTTGGGCCTTTGCTATTCTGACTGCCTTCCCTGCCTTTTTCTGCTTTAGCTGATAAAATTCTCTGTCCTGCTCCTTCTGTGTTTCCTTATATTTCCTGAATGCTATCCTTTTCTCCTTAACCTTCCCTGCAACCTCTTTTGGGAACCATAGCATTTTTTTCCTTTGTTGTGTTTTGTTGATTTGCTTTACACAAAGGCTTGTTGCCTCTGTGATGGCTGTTTTGATTACTCCCCATTGTTCCGCCACCCCTCCTTCTTGCCTATTTGCTAGTGCTTTTCTGAGGCACTCTCTCATTTTCCCAAAGTCAGTCCTCCTAAAGTCCAATACTCTTGCTTTTGTATGGCTTGATTGTATGGCTGTGTTTATTGTGAACCACACTGTTTGGTGGTCGCTTGTTCCCAGATGGCTACCCACTTCTAAATCTGAGATTCTTTCTCCGTCCCCATTTGAGAGTACCAGGTCTAAGATTGCTCCCTACTGAGTGGGTTTCAATACTAGGTGTCTGAGGCATGCCCCTTGTAGGGCATCAAGAATGACCCTGCTCTTGGATGTGCCTGCAGCAAAGGTGCTCCAGTTCACATCTGGCATATTCAGGTCCCCCATCAACAATATCTCCCCTATTTCTGCCATTCTAAGGATGCCTTCTATCATTTCCTTGTCCATTCTCTCCCCCTGAGATGGGGGTCTGTATACAACCCCCATGCGGATTGTGGTGCCATTTCCTGTCTCCAGGGTGACCCAGAGTGCCTCATCTGCTCCCTGTTTACTTTTTAGTTATGTTGCTTTGATCCCTTCCTTTACATAGAGAGCTACTCCTCCTCCTCCTTCTCTTTTACCCTCCCTGTCCCTCCTGTAGATTGTGTATCCTAGTATGTTGACATCCCATTCATGGTTCTCTGTGTACCATGTTTCTGTGATGCCACAATATCCAGGCAACCCTCTTCCAACAAGGCCACTAGTTCAGGGAGTTTGTTACACAGACTATGGGCATTGGTACTCATTACCCTCCACTTTTTGATGGCCTTACCCCTTTTAGCCCCATCCCTGTTCTTACTGCCTTTGCCTTTTTTTACATTTACCTCTGTCCTGCTCCCTAATGACTTCTCTACCTTAGTGTTTACCTCACTAATTACTGTGTTTTGTGGGGGAAGACTGAGATTTCCCTGCTCCTTTTCAGTGCCTCCCCCCTTAGCTAGTTTAAATGCTTACCAATGAAACATTTAAACCTCTCACCAAGGATCTTGGTTCCCCCCCTGGACAGATGCAGACCATCACGCCAGTATAGGTCTGCATCCCTCCAGGTGGCTCCTCAGTCCCCAGTGAAGCCAAAACCCTGAGCTCCACACCAGCTTTTCAACCATTCATTGAATTCCCTGATGAGGATCCCTGTGGTACCCCACTGGTCACCCCCCTCTCCTCGGACTGAGCTCCATTCACCACCATCCTCTGTGTCCTGCCACTTAAACAATTTCTGACCCAGTTTACTATCTTTGGACCCACTCCCAGGCTGCCCAGCTTGTTCACAAGCCTCTTATGTGGGATGGTGTCGAAGGCCTTGCTGAAATCCAGGTAGGACACATCCACCACCCCTTCCTGATCCACCTCCCTGGTCACCCCGTCAAAGAAATCTATCAGATTAGTTTGACAAGACCTTCCAGCTGTGAATCCATGCTGCCTCGGATCCTGTGCTCCGCTGTCTTCAAGATATGTAACAATCCTTTCTTTTAGTAATGATTCCAGCAATTTCCCCACCACCAAAGTCAGGCTGACTGGCCTGTAGTTGCCAGCCTCTTCCCTGATCCCACTTTTATGGAGAGGGATTACATTTTCCTCCAGTCCTCTGGAACTGCTCGTGTTTCTATCAGTTTGTTGAACAGGGCTGTCAGTGGTGCTGCCAGCTCCCCTCTAAGTTATTTTAATATTCTGGGATGTATCTGGCCCCATTGCCTTCTCTACTTTCAGTTTGCTAGCTAGTTTAGGAGTCTCCCTTCCATAAATGGACTGGTGTCCACATCCTTGCCATTGGTACTTCTAGCCATACCTCTCAACCTCCCTCATCACAAATCAGGGATAAGGCTCAAAATGATCAGCGACAAAAGATCAAAATCAGGGACACATCTGAAAAAATGGTAATACTGGTTCCAGAAGCTGTGTACAACATGCTTCTTAGTATGAACAGCATTGTCTTAATGAGAACTAGACTGTAACGCCAATGGCTGGCATTATTTTGGGATTCAAATCCCTACTCTTAGTAACAGAAATGCCAAATTTAGGAGGGACAGAAGAAATTTCTGAGGCAAAATCAGGGACGTCCCTGAAAATTGGGGATAGTTGAGGTATGCTTCTATCTCTTAACTGTGGACCCTCCCCTTCCCCCTCTTCTGTGAACACTGAAAAGAAAAACTTGTTCAGGATTTCTGCTTTTTCTAGGTCATCCTCTGCACAAACTGGTCTGAACTGGTTAGGAGTCTTGCAGAGAAGATGTAAAATCTTTCAGCAAGAAGTGGTCTGAGCTCTCCGGGTGATGTGACAAGGTGGACTGGCCCTGCAAGGTGTATCATAGTAGTCATAGCTAAAGTTTTCAGATTCTCTTGAGCCAGTGATAAGACTGGATACCTCTGTCTAAAAGGGGAGTGCTGAACATTTGAATCTCAAGCCTATGTAGCAGAGACCCTCCTTGGATGGAAGACATATAATAAGCCCAGGGTCAAAAGTGAGGGAAGGCATCCCCCATTAGCATTCCCAACTGGAAGTGGGGGGGGGGCAAGTGCAGAACAGCTTCAGTTTTCTGTCCTCAAAGGAGGTGAACAGGTCCACCAGAGGTGTGTCCAGAGGGCAGACAGCTGCGAAACCAATTCCTGGTGTATAGACCACTCATACAACACTTCCCCTACATGACTGACAGTGTCCAAAAGCTGGTTGTCCTCCCCCTGTACTGCGGCCTGCAAGCAGGTCCACCTGCAGACTCCCTACAGAGACAAGGTCCGGAGTGCCTCCTGACACAGGGGAAGGGAGTTCATCCCATCTTGCTTGTTCAGGTACAACATGGTGTTTTGTTGTTTGCTTTGACTTCCATTATCCTACCCTTGATCAGTTGAGCAAACTCTATCAGTGCCAGCCACAGTGGCTGGAGCTCAAGCACGTTGATGTAAAGGGTTTTGCTTGGTAATCAGAGCCCATGCACTCTCAAATCTGGCATATAAGAACCCCAATCCACTAATGATAAACCCGTTGTCAAGATGCAAAATGGCTGCGCTTGGTTAAATGGGAAAAAGAACATTAGGTTACTGGAGGGTGTGCAGCGCAGGGCAACAAAAATGACCCAGGGCCTAGGGGACTTACCCTATCAGAGCAGGCTGAGGGAGCTGAACTGTACTCCCTGGAGGAGAGGAAGGATAGGGGGGACATCATTAAAACCTTCAAGTACATGAAGGGAATAAATAAGACAGGCACGGAGGGGCTTTTCAAATTAAGGAAGGGGAGAGACACTTGACAGCATGATTTGAGATTGGAAAGGGGAAGGCTCAGGAGGGAAATGAGGAGACACTTTTTTATAGAGTGGGTGGTGTCTGAGTGGAATGCATTGCTAGAGGAAGTGGTATCCTGAAGAACAGTGGGCTGCTTCAAAGGGGTGGGACAGGGTAGGGGAAGGTCACTGGAGGGGGGAGGAGGAGGGCAACTGCAGTATAAGGGCTGCTAGCTGCACAATTAAGCAGACTTGATAGACTATAAGGCAAGGCAACCTTTATTTTTCAGGTGCCCAATCCCAGAGGCTCTGGGCGCCGTACAATAAAAACATAAATATTTAAACATTATAAATAATCAACATTCAAATTATAACTTCATATAACATCATTAAACTGGTCTAGATTGTCAGCAGAATTCAATAATAACAGTTAGATAACCCATACATTAACTACAGAACAGTGTCTGGGAATGCCCGGCTAAACAAGAAAGCTTTGAGGCGGGCCTTGAACGTCTCAATTGAAGGGGCCTCCCTTACTGATGGAGGACGCGAATTCCACAGGATGGGGCCGGCAACACTAAAAGCTTTGTCGCTGGCAGTTCTTAACCTCAGCCTGGGAATCGCCAGCAGGACCCTATAGGAGGATTGGAGGGAGTGGACCAGGGCAGCGGGTGTTAGAAGGTCCGACAGATAGCCAGGGCCCAGTCCATGTAGGGCCTTAAAGGTAAGCAAGCCCATCTTAAAAAGAACCTTCCATTGAACAGGCAGCCAGTGCAGGTCACGCAGCATCAGGGTAACATGACAGTATCTAGACTGTCCCGTCAACAACCTGGCAGCTGCATTCTGCACCAGCTGCAGTTGATGGAGGGTACCTCCAGAGACCCCGAGATACAGCGCATTACAGTAGTCAAGCCTAGATGTCACGAATACATGCACTAAGGTGGGGAGGTCCAGGGACGGAACCAGGTGCTTGATTCTCGTGATATTCCTCAGATGAAAAAAGCTGGACCGGACAACGGACGACACCTGAGATTCCAATGTCAATCTTCTGTTGAGAATAACACCGAGATCATGCACCCCAGAGGAGGCCTTTAATTGTGCAGATCCCAGGGAACAATCCGGTCTCTGCACCAGAGGCCATCCTATCACGCCTCCTGTTTGGCTCCACCACCAGTACCTCCGTCTTATCAGGGTTCAGTCGCAATCAGCTGGAGGCCATCCAGTCATTAATCTCGGCCAGGCAGTTATTAAATACGTCCACCACATTGGATGTCCCAGGGGCAAAGGACAGATACAGCTGGGTATCATCGGCATAGCAATGAAACTCCAAACTGTACTTCCTAATGATTCCCCCCAAGGGGCAGCATGTACACAGTAAACAACATCGGTGACAAGACCGAACCCTGAGGTACTCCACAAGATAGATGGCTCAGGGGAGGAGGAGGAGAAATTTCCCATCACAACCCTTTGCCTCCTATTTGTGAGACAGGACTCAAACCAGCAGATGACTGTGCTGGTGAGTCCACAAAATTCCCTCAGGCGGTCAAATGACACACAATGGTCTACAATGTCAAAAGCTGAGGAGAGATCAAGGAAAATGAGAACTGCCCCCTCACCTCGATCGCTCGCCCTGAGGAGATCACTGTGCACCTGAACTAATGCGGTTTCCATACAACGCCCAGCATGAAACCCACACTGGAGCAGCTTATAGACGTCAAAGGCCTTGAGGTGTTCTCCAAGCTGCTGCGCCACAATTTTCTCTACGACCTTACCCCAAAATGGCAGGTTGGTAACAGGACGGTAATTCGTCTTGATGTCAGAGTCTAAATATGGCTTCTTCAGAAGGGGTCTCACCAGTGCCTCCTTCAAGGCATCCAGAAAGACCCTCTCTGACAAAGAACACCAAACAATCAAGGTGAACACCGGGCCAACAGCATCAACACATCCCATTAAGAAATACGTTGGCACTAAGTCCAGTTCACAATATGTGTGCTTCAGCCTTGAGAGCACCTCAATGACCTTGGCCACCTCCACTGGTTTGAACTCCCCCCAACAAGGCAAAGTGCACTTTGGACAATCCAGGCGACCACTGTTGGCCACCCAGTGGTTCATTGGCGGGATCCCCTGCCTGATGGCGGACACTCTGTCCGAGAAGAACCGAGCAAACTCATTGCATAAAGCATCAGGAAATGCTTTTTTTGGCTGTAGACAAGCTGGATGTAACAGCCTGTCCACAGTCTGAAAAAGCATAGCTGGTTGGTTCTTCCCAGCGGCAATCTCCCTGGACAGGAACACTGCCTTCTTATGGTTGATTGCCCCCCTGGCACACTGGGCAGTGTGCACATAGGGCCAGCCTGTCCATCTCCAGACCAGTCCTCTGCAAGCAGCGCTCTAACGTCTGACCCTTGATCTTCATCGCCTTGAGCTCCCCATCAATCAAGGGTACCTCAAGTGAGAGGATCTGGGTCATACACAGATCAGTGCAAGGGAGTCAAGTGCCCCAAACAACGCGTCATTATACATGGCGACTGCTTCACCCATACCCCCTATGCATGCACTGCCCACACTAGATAGGTCAACTACCACCAGAAAACCCTCCGGGGTCAAACTCCTCAAAGGGAGGTAACTTACCATCTCTGCAGGGGGAGGGCACGGGGGGGGGGGGAGGCCCTGAGCAAAAACTCTGCCGTGCAATGATTGGACCAAATGACCCAATCAGTCTTGAGATTATCAATGTCAAGCCCCAGCGAGGAGACCATGTCCAGCATGTGGCCACCCTGGTGAGCCATGGCTGAATCCTCTTGTGACAGGCCAAGAGATGCCATCATCTGGAGGAAGTGATAACCCAATCTAGACGATTCGTCAGTCGGACCAAACATTGAAGTCCACCAGGACCAACAGCGGGGGGGGCCCCAATGTTTCACTGGCAACAAAATGGCTACTTCTTGCAGGAATTCTCCTGCCACCGGGGCGGTAAATCAGGAGAATCCTGCATCCGGACCACCATGGATGGCCACATATTCAAATGAACTCGGTGTTCTGACTGGGTGCATGATGAAGCCCTGCTCAGATCTAAAACAGATGGCCACACCCCTGCCCCAGCCTTTATTTGCTGGCAATTTCATATGTTCATATGACCAAGAGGCACTTGTTGAACACCCTGGGTGCCAAGGACAAGCCAAAGGGCATTGCCTTGAGCTGGTACAGGATGACATCCAATCAAAAGTGGAGGAACCACCAATGAGATGGACAAATAGCAATGCGTAAATAGGTGTCCTGAAGGTCCAGTTAAAATAAGTATGTCCTGGGCTCCTTTGGCCTTATCCGACTGAGGGTGACCATACAGAAGAAAAACCTGTTCAGGACTCACAGGTCGAGAATGGGTGCCTACCCCATCTGTTTCAATACTAAAAAGTAACAAAATACAAACTCCTGAGATGCTAAGGTGTCCAGGATGGCCTTAACTGTACAGTGATCTATGAGCTGAGCAGCTTCACTCCACAGTATAGACAGAGCGTTTCCAGACATCATAGATTCAAACGATGCTCTGGGTGGACATGGAGGGAAACAACCCTTACCCCATTACTTTTAGGATCCACTTGTCTGCCATAGTGGTGGGCCACTGAGGCAGAAAGTTGGCGAGTTGACCTCTGGCCGGAAGATGAAACGGGGTCTGTGAAGTTAGAGAATTTGAAAGTGGGTCATGTGACTGGCTGGTACAGCCCCCTGGGATGCTGCACCTACCCACCTCCCCTACCAACCACCCCACACTCTGGATACCCAACAATTCAGTATCACCATAAACCATGAACAGTAAGGCTTTGACAGACTCAGAGAATTTCTGTACTCACACACAATTGCAAACAGTAAACCACAGTTTTATTTCAGGTATAGGACTAGGGAAGAGGGTACTGGGATCAAGGATGGCTGTGGATAGAAAAAACTGGTTAATGATATAACAACACACCAAACATTGGGGCCCGCAGGCTAAACCCACCCCCACTAGTACCAGTGTTTCCCAGATATTATTAGGGGTACCCAATAGGTGCAGGCCTGGTATGGTGCCGCGAGTTGGCTGGCTGCTGGGGCCCTGAAATATTTTAGAAACTTAAAAATGATTAACAAGCAGTTCCCCTTTTTTCCTCCCAGAAGGCAGGTGCTGGGTACATACGGTTAGTCAATCTCTGCACCCAGGGAAAATGGAGCTCCTTGAAGTTGTGCAGCAAACAGAAAACAGACTGGCCAGGATCTCTCCATCTGGATGGAACTTGCTCGAGGATCTGGCATCTGGTCACCTTGATTGTAGTTCCGGCCACTTGTCACCTTCAGCCGCTGCTGGCCTGTTGCAGAGTGCTGTGGCAGGACAACAGCAGCCCCAGAAGGCCCAGATCCAGAAGTGGCTCCACGGCCCAGCCCCAGCCCCAAACAATGGGTCACAGGTGCTCTAGGACCCCAGCAAGTGCCAGTGACCCCCTGAGACAGTGTGTCCCACTTGGAAGGGGTTAGCAAGTTCCCTCTCTGGGTGAAGACTCCCAAACAGTGTGGGGGAGGTGTCCTCCTGCAGTCCCTGCACTGAGTTCTCAACAAGCAAAGTTTTCAGGCAGTTCCTCCAATGAAGTCCAGTGCCAAATTGAGTGGGTGCTAGCCTCTGGTTCAATCAGTGCCAGTGCAATTCAGCAGGAGGGAACTCAGCAGCAATAGCCCCATTGCACACAAGTCAACACTTTCAGTTTAGCAATGTCCAAACCCTTTCTTCGGCTGCAGCAAGACCTCAGCTCTTAGCCACTTTAACCAGTTCACTCAGGACACACACAATTACTGTCTAGCACCCCTATGACCAAAGACGCTCTGCCTCTTCAAGAAAAAAGCAACTGCAGTCCACACAAACAAATGACCTTTCAACAGCAACTGTAGCACTCAGCTAATCTGCACAGTTCTTTCGTCTAGCTCAATTTCCCAGTTCAGGGTGTCGGCCACATTTAGTTCTCCAAACACTCATTAAACAACTTCTCAGTACCTGGAGAAACAGGATCACAGTTCAGTCTCATTTTCTCTTTCTCCCTTTGCAGCTCAGTCTTGAATCAAGCACCTGGGGAATCCTTTAGAAATCACAATCCTCAGATCAGGGCCTGGGTAGTCCCCTGAAGTCCAATGTCTGCTTTCACAGCATAGTCCTGACTCGTACAGAGCCCAGCAACAGACTCAAGAAATCCCAGAAAGTCCACACTGTATCACTCAAAAACCCAGCATTCTGATTGGCTGTTGAAGTCCTTCAATAATCCATATCCATAGTGATCAATATTTCCTGCTTGTTTATTGGGGCATGATCTAGGCGCCAGAATTAGTCCCCCCCCCCTTTCCCAGGAATCCCTCTGTCACAGCTCTGGGTGCCCAGATCACTGACTGGCTATAACCAGGGGGTTAAATGTCAAAAACATGTCAGCTCCCATTTGTTTATAAGGAGTCCATACAGTTCAGTGCAGTGCAATACAGTTCCCCCTCTTTTTTCAGCCCAACACAATACTTTATTTTAACCATCACTCCACCGGATGGTAGCCCTAACTGTCTCCTATCAAACAAGTCCATAAGCAAAAGAATGGCCCCATAACATAGCTGTCACTGCCACCGAAAGTCTGTCCCCCCAGGCGGCAGGCAGAAACCTTATTAATATCCTTGACGGCTCATGAATAATTCATGAGCCCTCGTTCAGGCCCCGATTCAACTTTAGTTTATTTTAAACATAAATGGGGCTTTTGCCCAACCCCTTCAAGTCTCCGGTCCACAAATACACAAGGAGGGGCACCAGAGCCACAGATACACTCCCGTTTTTAGCGCCACCTGTGGTCGGCACATGAACGGTGCTATGGTGTGCCTGCATGATCGCTGCAAGCTCCGAGAAGCATGGCCACAGCGGTGATCACATTTTCCAGCATTCCCAAGCCCAACAGGTGCTGAAAACAATGGTGGGGCCTCCAAAGATGGACCCATAAGACCAGGGGGCCTGGGAGCAGCAGGGAAGCCAGCCGGCATCCAGGAGAAAACCAGACAATGGGAGAGCGTGGGGCAATAAAGGTAAGCCCCCAAAGGGGTTACACTCCCTCCCCCTTTAAATGCTTGGCTTCCATGCCAAGCCTAACAGTAAAGTGCTATAGCATGACAATCAGGTATGATTTAGCAGTAACACACATTAACATTTCTAACTATACACCTGGTTTCTAACTATTATAACATCAACCATTTAAGAACAGGAAAACATTATATACAGTTCAGTAAAGACTTTCCCCTTTAATTACCCCACTGGCCACATAAGATGTGGTGCCCATATGTTTAACCTTCAGAACCATAGGAACTTTAGTGCCTCATACTACACTTGTACCACTCTTTCCCTTTGTACTCTTTCCCCTCCCTTTTTTCTTTTTGGCCACCTTCCCTTTGGGCCTGGGGGGGGGTCTAGCACTAACAGGGCACATAAACACCCTTTCTAGGGACCTGGGTGCAATATATCATCTTGTGTACTACAAATCAGAGCAGGTCAGTGGACACCCCCGTGTATTATAAGTCAACTTCAGCAGGGGCTGTACAGTCCTCCCTGACCTTCTGGGGGTTTCTTGAGCTTCAGGTCTAGTGGCTACCTCCTATTCGGAGGCAGAGTCTATGTCACTTTTCCTTTGGCCTGTGCCTTCTTGTTCACTGGGGGCAGGGTGCTGCAGCTCTTCCTCTCCTACGCCACTCTGTCCAGGAGGTCTTGGAGCCATTCAGAGGACCCAGTCGAACTAGTATTCAGGTTCGATGTGGGCTCTCCAAAAGGTGTTTCTTTGGGGGGACTGCTCCAGAACCACTCAAACGGCTCAGACAGACTAGTATTCAAGTCTAAAGTGGTCCCCTCGAGAGGGTAGAAGGAGCAGCCTCCCCTTCAGCACCCTGCTCCCTAGGCACAGCCATGTCCACTTCTCCATGTCTGTCAACCCCGTGGACCTCTGTGTCACTTGGACTGAGCCCTTCTATCACAGGACCAGTCTCTAACATCAGGGGCGGTCTCTGAAACAGTCTCTCTAGTTCAGGGGTAGGGTAAGAACACACAGGCATGTCCTCAGCTTCTCTGTCTGATTCATCAGCTGAATCTTCTTCCTCGGGTACCTCATGTAACTGGGCAGGTCCAGCCCCTGTAGCATCTCCATCTTTCTGCTTCTGTCATCTGTGTGCAGCATTTTGAGTGTTTGGAAGAACAGGCGGCTCTATCCAATCAGTCTCTGAGCAACGATCTTATCTCTGATGAGAAGGAGGTGGTTCTTGTGCATCACTTTGCACCCTCTGGTCAAATCTTGTATACAGGTAATCCTTCCAGCTTCTCAACTACCACATACAGTGTACTTCCCCACCAGTCGGCAATTTTATGTTTCCCAGGTACAGTATGCCCAGACTCCTGAGTAGTACTCAGTCACTAGGCTCCAAGTCTTGTGCCCACAACTTTTTATCATACCTCTCCTTAGTGGCCTGATTTTGCTTGGTGGCTCTCTCTGAGGCTAGTTGATAGGCATCATTCAACTGTTGTTTCAGCTTTCTCACATATTGCAAGCATTCATTCTCTTTGATGCCATCCACTGACACTCCAAAACGCAGGTCCATGGGGAGGCGGGCCTCCTCCCAAACATCACATGGTAAGGATAGAAACCCATGGCGTCATTTTTTGTGCAGTTGTATGCATGGACCAAAGTGCTTACTCAATGGCTCCTGGTACACTTGTCTTTTGGATCCAGAGTGCCCAGCATGTTCAATAGGGTTCTGTTGAATCTCTCAGGATGGGGATGGTAAGGTATGATTCGGGACTTTCTGATACCCCACAAGAACAACAGCTCTTTTATCAACTGACTCTTGAAATCACGTCCCTGGTCTGAATGGATTGTTTGAGGTGTTCCATAGTGGACAAAAACTTCTCAACCAACACTTTGGCCACCATGGAGGCCCTCTGGTCCTTAGTGGGGTAAACTTGAGTGTACCAGGTGAAATGATCTGTAACCACCAATATCTTGGAGATATTCCTGAAGTCTGATTTCAATGTGAGAAAATCAATGTACACTAATTCCATCGATGCACTGGTACTGATATTAACTAACGGGGCAGCTTTTTGGAAAAGTGCTTTATTCTGGATACACTGGTGACAGTTCTTGTAATATTACTCCACATCCCTTCCCATCTTGGGCCAACAGAATCTGCTCTTTATCAATTCCAGGGTGCGTTCACTGTCCAAGTGGCCCATATCATCATAAAGAAGTTTCACTCACCAGGCCTTGGAAACAATCACGCAATACCAACTGCACACAGGGCGCCCCCTGATGGTCCTGAGTCACTAGGTAGAGCAAACCTTTCTTTAGCTGCAATTTCGGTCATTCTTGCAAGAATAACCTGGCATGTGGATCACTAACTTTTACTTGAGCTGGATCTCCTTTTCTCTGAAGCACTTGAATTATCTCCCCCATGACAGAACTGTCCTGCTGCTTTTTTTGTAAGTCCTGAGTAGTCAGCTGTGGCAAGGACCTCATGTCCCCAAAGCTAAGTGCTTTTTGCTATAATTTTCAGTTTAAAAATGTTTTGTTTTATGTAAATTTAGGTGATTGTGAAAGACAACCCTGTAGGCTCCAGGAAGATATAAAATTTGTGTGGTAGATATTCGTTGGAAGTCAGAAGGATTAACACATTTATTTAGTGTGATCTTTCTACTCTGATGTGGTTAATTTATTTTAATACTATAGTTTAAACCCTTTCTGTGTGTGCCTTTGGTGGTGTCTGATATTGAGAACCTAAGTGTCATTTGTGGGTATTCTGTCTGTTTTGGTAGGTACTTTATTTTCTCTGTTAAACAACTGAGTATACTATTGCCTAATACTTTATAGTACATTGTATCTTTTTGTGCAGTCTCTGATTTTTTCTTCTTTCTCCAATGTTTTATAACTGTTTAGTTATTGTGGCAGAGGTGTGGTACTGTGTTCTTTCTTGTAGTTCAATGTGCTTTTGGGACTGCTGATTTCTACTGGTTTAAAAGATTACATTTTTTTTCTATTTTAAAAAAAGCTACATCAACTTGGTATGTTGTCACCTGTTTGTTGTTGCTAAGCAGCAGATGTTTTTGCATTGTGCTCTGGTTCTGTGATAGAATCTGTATTAGTAGAAGGTAGATTATTGTGATTGTAGTTACCTTTTGATGGTAAGGGTAAAGAGCTGAGATAGAAATGTATGTATTTTTGAATGTTACAGAAGCCAGAAGGAGAA
This sequence comes from Neoceratodus forsteri, assembly GCA_016271365.2. Taxonomy (NCBI): domain Eukaryota; kingdom Metazoa; phylum Chordata; order Ceratodontiformes; family Ceratodontidae; genus Neoceratodus; species Neoceratodus forsteri. Next base: position 1,632,365,198 of record CM057453.1, read on the forward strand.
CGAAGCATATTCAATTCAATGCTTTACAGTAACTGGTAATTGCTGTTTTTCTTTTAGACTTGGATTGTGGGCTTTTGGCGACACTGTACTTTCTTTGTTGTCTTTACTTAGAATTGTTTTTGGGCTGTTGAGGATTTAAAACGTAGTGGTGGTGTATTTCTTTGCTGTCTTTGGTTGCTGCAAATTTTCGCCCCCCTTCCCCCAACTCTTGATTATATGCCCTGTTAAATCTGATTGACAGGAGCTAAACACTGGGTATAGTAAGGGGTGTGGAGTAGGAGGGGCATACCAGGAAAGGAACAGCAGCAAGTGAAGAGGTGACTGCTCTCTCAGTGGAAGGGAAGTAAATGCAAATCTAGGAGCTTTCATTAGTACTTCTTCACATTGCTATTGCATTGGGAAAAGGAGGAGTAGGAGTTTGAAGAAGGTTGTGCAATGGCTACTTAAAGTCTGTTTTGAGTGTGGATAGGAAGGATAGGAATATAAAAAGCAGTTGCTCAATATATCTAAACGTGTGCAACAAAGGAGGTAAGAGTTTTGCACTGATAGAGAAGGGAGAGGGAGACTTGGGGAGTGTTTGGTATCCTGCATCTGGAAGGGTGGGGGGTCGCTGGTGGACAATGACAGCAATGGGTAGGGAGGTAGGCTGCAACAACTGCGGTGCACCAATCTTTCTAAAAATTGCCTGGAGTGTGGGAGGATGTTTAGTGTGCAACCACATAGAAAAACTTAGAAAGGAGATTGAGGGTCTGTAGGGGGAACTAAGACAGGCAAGGCAGATTGGGGGTGGGTTTAGCCCAATACTAGAGGGAGGAAGAAGGGGAGATGAGGGAGGGCAATTTAAGCCAACAGTGGTGAGGAGAGGCTCAGAAGAAGGGAAGCAGAGACAAAGGGGCCCAGGCCAGGAAGAACAATTGCCGGGGAAACCAGGTCAGCAGATAAAAGACAAATGGAAGGAGGAGATAGGGACTTGTGAGGGGAGGCGAAGAAGTGGCAAAAGTCACGGAGTGGAAAGGAGAGAACAGGTTACTATGAAGAGAGAGGGAGCTGGCATTTGTGAAGGGCCTTCAGAAAATAGTTGAGCACTGCTAGAGAGGAAGAAGGTGGAGGAGGGAAATGATGAAATTAGAGGAGTAATTGATAAATGCCTGGATCAAACTGGAGGGGGGGGAAGTTCTGCTGGGAGAATTGCAACAGGGGTAAAGGGGAAATAATGTGCAGGAGGAAGAAGAGGAGCTGGAAATGAGAGGGAGATGAATGGAAGCAAGCAGGGAGTAAGAGGGGTGGAATCTTAGTGCTGGGGGACTCAATACTAAGAGGAGTGAGGTGGGGTAGCAAGGGGGAGAGGCATAGTCGCATTTGGGTGGAGGCCATGCCAGGAATGACAGCGGAAAGGGTGGGACAGTTTGTTCTGAAATATGCTAGAAGGGGCAGGGACAAGCCTCATTTAATTATACATCTTGGGACAAACGACCTGGCTGACAAGACAGTAGACACAGTCCAGAGGAGGTTTGAGGAACTAGCACAATTATGTGAGGGAGCAGGAAGATCAGTAACTTTTTCAGAGATACTTCCGGTGCCAAAGGCAAGCACAACAAGAAAGCTGAGAATAGAGGAATTTAACAGATGGCTAAGAACCTGGTGTTGTGCAAAGGGTATGGGCTGTTGGGGGAGGGACCTGGGAGGACAGTAGTCTCTATGCCAAGGACAGACTACACTTGAGTGAAGAGGGAAAGAAAGTGTTGAAACAGAGGATGGAGGAGTAATAGAGGAGCTGGGAATTTAAACTAGGAGTGGGGGTGGCAGTTGGGGAAGAGATATGCAGAGACCACAGGTTGGGAAACCATATGAGCTTAGCCCCCATAACAGTGACAAAGGACAAATGGCAAGTACTGTTGGTGATGCTAGGAAAGGAGGGCAGGATGAGAGGGGAGAAAAGGGTGGAAGGTGGTTACCCTTAATGCTAGGAGCCTTGGGAGGAAAACTGCAGAGTTACAGGTTCTCATGGCAGAGGGAGAGGTGGACATTGCAGCCATCATGGAAACATGGGCCACCCAATACAATGACTGGGACCTGTCTGTACCAGGGTACAGGTTATTTCATAGGCACAGGGTGATTGGGAAAGGAGAGGGGTGGCACTATATGTGAAGGAAGGACTGAAGTGTGTAAGGGAGGAAGGGGAGGAGGGTAGTACGGAGTCATTTTGGATGCAAATCCAGGATTCCAAGAATAGGATTCTTAGAATGGGAGTGGTGTACAGGCCACCATCTCAGACGGAGAAGTTAGACAGGGAACTAGCGGGACAGATCAGGAGGACCATGCAGAAGGGTAGTGTGGTGATTGTGGGGACTTCAACATGCCAGGAGTGGACTGGAGCACCCCAACAACCAGGAACAGAAGGAGCAGGTACTGCTGGATGCCTTCCAGGACAGCTTCCTGCTGCAATGGTCAGTGAACCAACCAGGTTAGGGAATACCCTTGACCTTGTGCTGGCAAATGGGGACTTTGAGAGAACTTACAGTGGAGGAACCACTGTCAGGAGTGACCACCACTCAGTATGGCTCACATTGGATATGGGCAAGGAAGGAGTGGAATCTGGCACAATAGTGCTGGACTTCAGGAGGGCTGACTTTGGGAGGATGAGGGAAGTGGTAAAAGGGTACCTGGACAGAATTCAATCTAGTATGGACACTAACCAGAGGTGGGAGCTCATAAAGCTGGGGATAGTGGAGGCAACCAAAACCTGCTGCAAAGCCCAGAGCAAGAAGGCTAGGGCTAAGAAACCGATCTGGTTAAGCAAGAAGGTCATGGAAAAGGTAAGGAGGAAAAGAGCTGCCTTTAGGAAGTACAAGAAAACAGGGAGGGGGAGGACAGAGAGAAGTACTTGACAGAATCAAGGAGGTGAACAAGGTAAGGGAGCCAAAGCATCTACAGAACTCAGGCTGGCACAAGGCATTAAGAAGGGAGAGAAGGACTTCTTTAAGTACATCAGGAGAAAAGGAGCTGTAAGGGACCACATAGTAAGGATTAGGAAGGAGGGGGTTGGGTGGAAGCAGGAGGTGAAGGCATGGAAGCACTAAATGAGTACTTGCTCCATATTTACTAAAGAGAAGAGGGGGGGTGACACCCAAGGTGGGAGAAATGACAGAAGCAGGGTGGGAAGTGGTGACAGATGGGGAAATCATGGAGAGCAGAGTTCGAGAGGGTTTGAAGGCACTGAGGGTGGACAAGGCACCAGGCCCAGATGGCATCCACCCCAGGGTACTGAAGGAGCTGGCAGAGGTCCTTGCAGGACCTTTGGCAGACCTATTTAATGCCTCACTACATTCGGGGTGTGTACCTCAGGACTGGAGGATGGCTCATGTGGTGCCCCTCCACAAAAGTGGCCCAAAGGATGAACCGGGAAACTACAGACCAGTGAGCCTCACATCCATCGTGGGTAAGCTAATGGAGACTATCCTGAAGGAGAGGCTGGTGGCCCTCCTAGAGGCCAAAGGACTACAGGACAGCAGACAGCATGGCTTCATACGTGGCAGATCCTGCCAAATCAACCTGGTCGAGTTCTATGACTGGGTAACTAGGCAACTGGACAGGTGCCATGCAGTGGATGTCCTGTATCTGGACTTCAGTAAGGCATTCGACTCAGTGCCACATGGAAGGCTGGGAAGGAAGTTAGTAGGCACAGGGGTGGGTGCAAAGCTGGTGAGATGGATAGGAAACTGGCTGCAGGGAAGGCAACAGAGGGTGGTGGGGTGGGGAGCTCACACCCGAGGGCAGTGACGAGCGGTGTTCCAAGGCTCGGTGGCTGGGACCAGTGTTGTTTTGGGATATTCATTGCAGACATATCATGGGACATCAAGAGCAAGATCAGTCTGTTTGCTGATGATACCAAGGTAGGCACGGTGGTGGATGACCTAGGGGATGACAGGGTTGCAGGATGATCTGACAAAGCTTGAAACCTGGTCAGGCGCCTGGCAACTGGGCTTTAATGCCAAAAGTGCAGGTGCTGCATTTTGGGATGAAGAACCCAAGGAGGAGTTACCAGCTAGGGGAGTGCAGCTAGCCCAGACAGAGGAGGAGAAGGATCTGGGTGTGCTCATTACAGGGTCAATGAACAACCCGGCACAATGTAGGAAGGCAGCTGCAAAGGCCAACAAAATGCTGGGTTGTATTGCAAGGGGTATATCCTCGAGGAGGGAGGAGGTGATTCTGCCACTGTATAGGTCATTAGTTAGACCACACCTGGAGTACTGCGTGCAGTACTGGCGTCCGTATCTGAAGAGGGACATTAAGTTACTGGAGGGGTGCAGCGAGGTGGCACAGATGATCAAGGGGCTGGGGACTTTTCAACGAGAGGAGGTTTGAAGAGTTGAACATGTACTCACTGGAGGAGAGGAGACGACAGGTGACATGATTGAAACCTTTAAATACATGAAAGGAATAAACAAGATGGGTACAGAGGGGCTGTTCAAAGTAAGGAAGGGAGGGCCACCAGGGCCATGATATGAGACTGAGCGAGGAAGGTTCAGGAGGGAGATGAGGAGACACTTTTTTACAGAGAGGGTAGTGGCTGGGTGGAATGAGTTACCTGCTGAAGTAGTATGCAGTAGAACAGTGGACTGCTTCAAACGAGGATGGGACAGGACAAGGGGGAGGGTTAATGAAGGGGAAGGGTGGAAGGGAGGGGCAGCTGCAGAATAAGGGGTGCTAGCTGCACATTCGAGCAGACTTGATAGACCTCTAGGCCTTTATTTGCTGGCAAATGTCGTATGTTCGTATGTCCAGGGCAGTCAAATGGTAGTACGCAATAGGAAGGCACTTCCCAAATTCTCCTAAACAGTCCATCAAATGAGGGGCATCTTCAAGAGAAGGGGACTCATCACCATCAAATTTGTTACACAACGCTTTTAACACTTGTTCAGGTATCTTGACCCAGCTGGAATGCTCAACCCCCTGAATTAAAGGGCATCGGGACAAGACATCAGCATCTATATTTTTCAGCCCAGGCTGGTATTCTACACTGTAGTCATAGGTAGTCAGGGCCGACAACCACTGGTGGCAGGCTGAATCTAGTATGGCTGTGGTCTGTACATAAGTGAGTGGGTTGTTGTCGGTCTTCACAGTAATCTTCACCCCGTACAGGTAATCATGGCATTGATCCATAATAGCCCACTTCAATGCTAAAAATTCCAGTTTGTGGACGGGATACCTTCTTTCTAAGGGGTTGAGACACTGGCTCGCATATGCCACTGGGCGCAGACCCACTGGATGTTCTTGATACAATACTGCCCCATGGCCACTGAAACTTGCATCTGTATGTAGGATATAGGGTTTCTGTGGGTTGGCATAGGCGAGCACCGGTGCATGAGTCAGGCAGTATATAATGTCCTCAAATGCTCTATCACACTCCCCGGTCCACCGGGAGCCAAAAGGTTCAGATGGTCGAAAATATTTCGGTTGTTTAGCTTGGTCTCCCGGAGAAGGGGTCTTATTGCTCTTATTTGTTGGAGGATACCCCTGTAGTAAATTCAAAAGAGGCCTGACTTCTCTGGTGTAGTCCTTCACAAATCTCCAGTAGGACCCACAAAAAGTCAAGCAGCCATTGTAGTTCTTTCAGGTTTCTGGGTTTTGGCCAGGTGGTGAGGACCTCCACTTTACTGGGGTTGGTCTGAATGCCCTTGGTAGAGATGATGTGTCCAATATATTTGACCGAGTCCTGAAAGAATTGGCACTTATCAACAGAGAGCTTCAGGCCAAATTCTTCCAGCTGGCCTAACACCTTGAGCAGCCATGACTCATGTTCTTCCAGCGTCTTTCCAAACAGGATAATGTCTTCTAAGTAAACCAAGCACTCCAGCAGGTTCATGTCCCCCACCACCCTTTCCATAAGGTGCTGAAACATCGCAGGGGAGCCCGAAAAGCCCTGAGGTATTCTCAAAAATTCATAAAATCCTAGGGGGCATATAAAACCTGTCTTTTCTCCTGATCCTGCAGGGCCATAGGAATTTGATAATACCCACTTTTTAAGTCCAAAACTGAAAACCACTGACTGCCGTTCAAGCAGTCTATAGCATCTTGTATTCGTGGCATCATATATAGGTCTGGCACAGTGCGCTTGTTCAAGGTGCGGTAGTCCACGCACATCCTAATAACCCACTCTTTTTCCTCACCACCACTACAGGTGATGCATATGGACTTCTGGACTACTGGATGATGCCTGCAGCCAGCATCTCCTGAAGGTATGAATACAAAAAGGGTAGCTCTAAAAGGGAGGGAACTTATCAGTTCTACCTAGAACACAATACTTACAGGACCCAGCACTCACTATCTATTTCACAGATTGCAATCATGCCAGTCTCTTTACAAGATATAGTTTTATTGTGAAGCAACATCCAGAAATAGAGGAGATGTAGCCCAGGGAGGCTCCCACAAAAATCCCAACGTTTCACGCCCCTTGTGGATGCTTTGTTCAGGCCTAAGCCACCTTGATGTGCAAACGGGCAAGAAGGAGGGGTGGAGGAACAATGGAGAATAATCAAAACAGCCGTCACAGAGGCAACAAGCCTTTGTGTAAAGCAAATCAACAAAACAAAATGAAGGAAAAACCACTATGGTTCTCAAAAGAGGTGGCAGGGATGGTTAAGGAGAAAAGGATAGCATTCAGGAAACATAAGGAAACACAGAAGGAGTAGGACAGAGAACTTTATCAGTTAAAGCAGAAGGAGGCAGGGAAGGCAGTCAGAATAGCAAAGGCACAAACTGAGGAAAAGATAGCCAACTCTGTTAAGAAGGGGGATAAAACCTTTTATAGGTACACTAGGGAGCGAATAAAGACCAAGGGGGAAGGATACAGAGACTTAATAAAGGGGAGGGAATGCAGGCAGGGGGTGACAGTGAAAAAGCAGGGATACTAAACAAATATTTCTGCTCAGTATTCACAGCGGAAGAGGAGGAGGTACCTAAACCAAACAAGGGAGAAACACTGAATAGGGAGGTCGATACCAGTCCATTCACAGAAGAAAGAGTTTTGAAAGAACTCTTGAAACTGAGGGTGGACAAAGCAATGGGGCCTGATGGGATTCACCCAAGAATTCTAAAAGAACTAAGGGTAGAACTAGTAACACCACTGACTACTCTCTTTAACAAATCATGGGAGGATGGGGTGGTACCTGAGGACTGGAGGAGGACAAATGTGATTCCACTTCACAAAACTGGGAGCAGGGCAGAGGCAGGAAACTACAGACCAGTTAGTTTGACTTCAGTGGTAGGGAAAATGATGGAATCACTTCTGAAGGAAAGAACTATTGAGTACCTAGAGGCCAGTGGGGCATAGGACTCAAGGCAGCATGGTTTCACAGCAGGAAGGTCATGTTAGAGGAACCTAATAGATTTCTTTGACTGGATGACCAAAGTAGTAGACCAGGGAAGGGCTGTGGATATGGCCTACCTAGATTTTAGCAAGGCATTTGACACAGTCTCACACAAAATATTAATATACAAGTTAGCCAACCTTGGAGTGGGTCCCAAGATGGTAGCCTGGATAAAAAAAATGGCTGGACAACAGGATGCAAAGTGTAATAGTAAACAGAGTCCACAGTGAAGAAAGGAAGGTAACTAGTGGGTACCGCAGGGTTCGGTACTGGGACCGGTCCTCTCTAATATCTTTATAAGACATTGGAGAGCACCTGGGAGGAAAGGGTGACGTCTCTTTGCAGATGACACAAAGATCTGCAACAGGGTTGATGCACAAGGTGGAGTGGAAAGAATGAAAAGGGACTTGGCAAGGTTGGAGAAATGGTCAAATATGTGGCAGCTCAGATTCAGTGCAAAGAAGTGCAAGGTAATGCATCTGGGAAACAAAAACCCAAGGGAAGAGTACACAATGGGGAGGGTGAGTTAATAACAACAAAAATTGAAAGAGACCTAGAAGTAATTATATTAGATTACCTAAAGATGGGCAAGCAATGTGAGAAGGCAGTAAGGAGGGCTGGGGCTGGGATGCATAGCGAGAGGCATAAACAGTAGAAAACAGGAAGTTGTTATCCTTCTGTACAGACAGTTAGTGAGACCCCATCTGGAGTACTGCGTGCAATTCTGGAGACCCTATCTCCACAAAGATATAGACAGAGTGGAGGCTGTTCAGAGGAGGGCAACCAAAATGGTGCAGGGTCTGCACCAGAAGACATACGAGGAGAGACTAAAGCAGCTTAATACGTATACCCTTGAGGAAAGGAGGGAGAGGGGGGCATGATAGAAACTTTCAAGTATCTCAAAGGAATTAACAAAGTACAAGAAGGTAGTATCTTTCAGAAGAAGAGATGTGCAAGAACAAGGGGGCACAATTTGAAGATAGAGGTGGGACGGCTCAGAGGTAATGTTTGAATTTTTTCACAGAGAGGGTTGTAGATGCATGGAACAGCCTTCCTAAGGAGGTTCTGGAGCCAGGAACAGTGTGAGAATTCAAGAATGCATGGGACAGGCATAAGGCAATTCTAGTGGGGGGGTAGGAGGAAGTAAGCTGTTGATTAACTAGAATCTGTAGCTTATCCATCAGGTAGGGAAATGGGCAGACTAGGTGGGCCAAGCGGTCCTTATCTGCCATCAAATTCTATGTTTCTATGTTTCTATGACAAAGCATCCACAAGGAGCATGAAATGTTGGGATTTTTAAGGGAGCCTCCCTGGGCTACACCTCTTCTATTTCTCCTGAAGGTATCTCCTTACATCATCTATGTCAGCGGGGGTGAGACGTGTGGATCTCTTTCTGAAGGGGCGCTCATCTGTGAGCCTTACACGATGCTGCTCTCCCATAATGCAGCCAACATCCCACTCATGCAAGGAAAACACTTTTGTCCTGGTAGCCAACTTCTTCTGGATACGCTCCTTCCGCTGCTCTGGGATGGAGGAGTTACTCAAATTAAACCAGGCAGGGTCAATACCACCATAATCACTTCTTCCTCGAGTAGCGGGCTGCACCGCTGTGTCAGCACAGTAAATCCTGGCTAACGTCCGGCCCTTTCTGACAACCACTTCTCTGTTGGCTGTGTTCCTCACTCGCACTGTCACTCTTCAAACACAGGCATGTGCCTGTGCCGGTAAGACACTGGATTTCACTAATAATCCAGCTGGCAATCTGTGTTCCTCACGGGCATCTAGCATTAACATTTTGTTCTTCACCTCATGTTTTAGCCGCACTACTTCGTTGATATTAAACTCTGCATTGGGGGACAACACAATCTCCTCGGCATCTCTCCTCCAGACTGTGCCCACAGATTCATCTAAATCCTCGGGGGGGGGGTCGCCTTTGTCTCTAATATGCCTCCTGGACCACTGGATGAATGGATAATTTCTTCCCTCACTGTTCTGCTTCTCTGGCTTAGCAAAACTGAGCGAGCCTCCTGAACATGTGGGCATTTGTATCCTATCATACACACCAGTCTCAGGATAGATCAAAGCCAGGGTCTCAACTGTATCTCCCACTCCAGCAACATTAGTGGGGAAAGCTATCCATACTCTGACATATCCGAGGTAGGGGTAAGACTTCTCACTAAGCCCCCACACGTGTAGTCCTTCCAAAGGTTGCAACTCCAGGTGGGATAAGTGTCTGTCATACCAGGTCTTGAAGATGATAGTGACCTGGGAGCCAATATCAAGGATGGCATGGGTGGGGACTCCCTCTATGGTGACAAGAGTTTCAGTTGACCGCCCCACTAACTTGTGCATATCAAGGGGTACATTTGAGGTGGCTTTCGCTGAAGAGGCTTTTACATTATCTATAGAGCTGGACCTGCATGGGGCCCCAGTATGCTCCTTTTTAACGGGCCCCACCGGAGTTACTCTGTGGCTTTCCTTCCTTGCCCAACAGCCTGTTAGCCGCTCAAAGTGGATCTGCTGGTGCCTGGCACCCTCTCCAGTAATGCCCAATACTTCCACAACAGTAACAGATTATCCCTTCTCGCTTAGGTTGTCCCGGGTAATAGGCATCAGGAGGCGGTTGGGGTGGTGGATAGCTTGGGGCTACTGGGTACACTAAGGGAACAGAAGGGTAAACTGGGGCAATTGCAAAGGGAATAGGAGGGGAAACGGGGCTGTTGCTTGGGCCATAGGTACGGTTTCGGGAGCCCCTGCCCTTACCATCCCCTGGGTCTTTAGCTCATTTACAACTTGACTCAGTTCCTGCAACCAGGCCTCAATCTGAGGTACTATAGGGGGCAGTGTAAGTGACACCCCCATGCCCATCACAGGTAGGATGGCAGAGGCTGCCTGAGTAAACTGTTCAGCAGAAGCTTCAGGGGTCCTAATAGGACCAACACCAACCTTATCCAACATTTCCCTGCATTCTTGGAGTAACTTTTTTACCTCAGAAACCTCAGCCAGGGAAGTGGCTTCCTGGACATGAGCAGTAGCTACTACAGTGGGCCGGGACCCCCATTTAGTGTCCCTTTCCTCCACCTCTCTCACCTCCCTAAGCAGCACCTGGAGTGGAGATGGATTACTCATTTTGTCTCTCAGGCCCAACTTAAGTAGCAACAACTCTGAGTTCCGGGCACCCTTCAGTACTTATTCAAGTCAGAGGTCTGTATCCCCCTTTCCTATATACAATCTGCAAAGCCTTCTCCAGCCTCTGCACATATTCAGACAAGGGTTCCCCTTTCTGCTGGTAGGTTGCTCTGCACCCCCACCATAAGTCTTCACATGTCTCAGTGCTACCAAAAGCACTATCCAAGGCAGCTATACAGTCTTCTACCTTGGCCTCAGGGTCAATGGTCCAGAGGAACCAAATGGCATTGAAAGCAGAGCCCCGCAAGCTCTCTGCTAACATTTTCCGTTTTTCCCCTTCACTGCACTGCCAGTCTTGAAGCAGTGGTAAAACATAGTTTATCCATGACTCATAATCCTCCTCCCCACGGAAGTAGGCTTTACCTCTGAAACCATCCTCAACTTCCTATAAGATTCCATGGGGGTGAGCACCTGCCCGGACTAAAGCCTCACATCTGGTGCAGGGGCCCATAAAGGGTCAGGCTCTCCTCCCCCCCCCCCCAGAGAAACTACACTGAACATTGTCACTATATCTCAGGCTTCTGTCTTGCCCTCTCCCTCTCCCTCTATGGCCTCCAGCACCCAGGCAGCCTCTATAGCATCTATACATTCCATCAACACAGTTAACTTTCCAGTATCTGAATCAAGCATCTGTCCCTGCACTTTCATTTTACCCAATTTCATTAGGGTGGACAAGTGCCTTTCTATTTGGCCCTCATCCATCTCATGGGCACTCCTAGCACCAGAAAGGACCTCTGGGGGTCCATCCTCATACCCCCGCTCCATTCCATCAACCTCACTTCATCCTTTTCTTGAGGCCTACATTTCAGCTGAAGGGGAGTAGACTTGGGTGCTGGGGACCTCACAGGGGTCTTTACAGTTGGGTTCTCCATGACGGACATGGCTGGCGAAAAGGAGATCCCAGTGGTGCCTCCAAAGATGTAGCCCAGGTGCCATGTGCCAGTGGGCTACTACCCCTGCTTGTTGGCCCTCTAACAGGTTAAGGGGCCTGGGTCCTGCTACGGTGGTGTTCGGGGGTCCTATACCAAAAGTAATAAAATAGCATAGTGTCTCAACCCAAAGAAAATATGAAAGTGGGTCAGGTGACTGGCTGGTACAGCCCCCTGGGATACTGCACATACCCACCTCCCCTACCAACCACCCCACACTCTGGATACCCAACAATTCAGTACCACCATAAACCACGAACAGTAAGGCTTTGACAGACTCAGATAATTTCTATACTCACACACAATTGCAAACAGTAAAACACATCTTTATTTGAGGTATAGGATTAGGGAAGGAGGTACCGGGAGCAAGGATGGCTGTGGATAGAAAAACTGGTTAATGATACAGCAACACACCAAACATTGGGGCCCGCAGGCCGAACCCACCCCCACTGGTACCAGTGTTTCCCAGATATTATTAGGGGTACCCAATAGGTGCAGGCCTGGTACGGTGCCACAGGTTGGCTGGCTGTTGGGGCTCAGAAATATTTTAGAAACTTGAAAATGATTAACAAGTAATTCCCCTTTTTCCCTCTCAGGAGCCAGGTCCTGGGTACTCACGGTTAGTCGATCTCCACACCCGGGGAAAATGGAGCTCCTTGAAGTTGTGCAGCAAACAGAAATCAAGCCAACCAAGATCCCTCCACCTGGATAGAACTTGCTTGAGAATCTGGCAGCTGGTCTCCTTGATTGTAGTTCTGGCCACTTGTCACCATCAGCCACTTCTGGCCCATTGCAGAGTGCTGTGGCAGGACAACACCAGCCCCAGAAGGCCCAGACCCGGGAGTAGCTCCACAGCCTGGCCCCCAACGATAGGTCACAGGTGCCCAAGCACCCCAGCAAGTGCCGGTGACCCCCTGAGACAGTGTGTCCCACTTGGAAGGGGTTAGCAAGTTCCCTTCCTGGCTCTGAGTGATGACTCCCAAACAGTGTGGGTGGGGTGGGTGGGGTCCTCCTGCAGTTCCTGCACTGAGTTCTCAACAAGCAAAGTTTTCAGGCAGTTCCTCCAATGAAGTCCAGTGCCAAATTGAGTGGGTGCTAGCCTCTGGTTCAATCAGTGCCAGTGCAATTCAGCAGGAGGGAACTCAGCAGCAATAGCCCCATTGCACACCAGTCCGCACTTTCAGTTTAGCAATGTCTAAACCCTTTCTTTGGCTGCAGCAAGACCTCAGTCCTCAGCCACTTTAACCAATTCACTTAGGACACACAATTCCTGGCTAGCACCCCTACGACCAGAGACACTCTGCCTCTTCATGAAAAATGCAATTGCAGTCCACACAAGCAAATGACCTTTCAGCAGCAACTGTAGCACTCAGCTAATCTGCACAGTCCTTTCGTCTAGCTCAATTTTCCAGTGCAGGGTGTCTGCCACATTTAGTTTCTCCCAACACTCACTATGCAAATTCTCAGTGCCTGGAGAAACAGGATCACAGTTCAGCCTGTTTTTCTCTTCCCCCCTTCGCAACTCAGTCTTGCATCAAGCACCTGGGGAATCCTTTAGCAATCACAATCCTCAGATCAGGGCCTGGGTAGTCCCTGGAAGTCCAATGTCCACTTTCACAGCACAGTCCTGACTCGTACAGAGTCCAGCAACAGACTCAAGAATCCCAGAAAGTCCACACTGTATCACTCAAAAACCCAGCGTTCTGACTGGTTGTTAAAGCCTTTCAATAATCCATATCCATAGTGATCAATATTTCCTGCTTGTTTATTGGTGCATGATCTAGGCACCAGAATTAGTCCCCCCCCTTTTCCCAGGAGTCCCTCTGTCACAGCTCTGGGTGCCCAGATCACTGATTGGCTATAACCAGGGGGTTAAATGTCAAAAACATGTCAGCTCCCATTTGTTTATAGGGAGTCCATTCAGTTTAGTGCAGTGCAATGTAGTTCCCCCTCTTTTTTCAGCCCAACACAATACTTTATTTTAACCCTCACCCTACCGGATGGTAGCCCCAACTGTCTCCTATCAAACAAGTCCATGAGCAAAAGAACAGCTCCCATAACATAGCTGTCACTGCCGCCGAAACTCTGTCCCCCCACCCCCAGATGGCAGGCAGCGACCTTATTAACTAACTTTGTTTTTTTTTTTCTCTTTTAGATATTTCCTGAAGAAGACCTAAGGTCAAAGCGTAGATTTTTAACTCTATTTTCTATTTTCAGCGTGCATTTAATATAACCATTTTGTTTTGCTTTTAGACCTTATTAATATTTGTGTGGGCTCATGAATAATTTAAGAGCCCTCGTTCAGGCTCCGATTCAATGTTTGCCCAACTATTTCAAGTGTCCCATCCCCAAATACACAAGGAGGGACACCGGGACCACAGACCCACTCCCGTTTTGAATGCCACCAGTCGTTGGCACATGAACAGTGCTACGCTGCACCTACATGATCGCTGCAAGCTCCGAAAGCATGGCCACAGCGGCGATTGCATTTTCCAGCATCCCCAAGCCCAACAGGGGCCGAAAACAATGTTTGGGCCTCTAAATATGGACCCACAGGACCAGGGGGCCTGGGGAGCAGCAGGGAACCCAGCCAGCATCTGGGAAAAAAACGGGACAATGGGAGAGAGCATGAGGCAATAAAGGTAAGCCCCCAAAGGGGGGTTACAACTGCAAGGTCGACTAAGGCATGCTGGTGGAAGTACCGTGTACACTACCTTCTAAGGAACTGGTACCAACATGGGCAGAGCCAGAGTGAGTATAACCAGCTGTGATTGCACAGGCAGTTGCAAGATTGATGACTGCATGGCAGGGGGCTTGACTGATGGCTCCATCTTGCCAGACCCATTCTGTGGAGGGGTGTCCAGCAGCACCTGTGTCGGAATGAAGGATAAATTATTGTCCTCCTCTAACTCATGGTTGACAGGTTCAATGGGAATCACCCCAGGTTTGCCAACCAAAAAGACAGCTTGGCCAAAAACTCTTTCAGGGTTCCTCTGGAGTAATGCCTAGTTCCTTCACTGGAACTATCTTGATTTAAAGTCAAGAATTCTGGGGAACCAAGAGAGTGAGAAGAGTGGCAACATTCTCCCTCCCACGACCGATGGATTTACTGCTTCTTATGCTTCTGACAATAAGACAGACTGATGTTATCATCGAAATGAAACAGAGAAAAAACTCATGAAATTTTGTGTGGTCCTGGAGTGTGTCAGCCCCATGGTCGGCTCTCTGATTTGAAGGAGCTCCAACATCAGAAAATTCCCCAGCCACCACAGCCTCCTCCATGGCCCATAGCTGTGCTGGCAAGCAAAGATGGGTACATAGCTTGTCAAGCAAAGATAGTTGTATGGCCTGGTATGAGGCAGTAATCCATGTTGTGCTGAGGCCAGAGGCCATAATCACATGTGTCATGGTTGGCCATTAGTTATGGACATTTTGTATCTGCATAACAGACATCTCTCAAATCCTGGTTTCTTGCAGTCTCTCCTGCAAATCATCAACAGATTGGCAAACAGAGAAAGAGATCAATGAACCGAGTTGAAACATAACAGCTGAAGAAAATGAGAAAATAGTGCTTGAAACTTGAGAATCATCTGTTCACTGCAGGAGCTGTGAAGGAGGTGATATGTCTCTTTCAGGAGAAAGAAAGCTCACATGTCATTTTGGGTTGTGCCCGAGGATGACGCCGCAGGTGCTGGGGGGAGTCAAGCTTGAAGATGTCTTGATAACTGAGCAGGCTCAGTAGATATTGCCTAAGTGTGAATAGTGAAATGAATCTAGGTAGTTAGAATCAAAGTTTCAGTTAAAATGAGGGGGAGCTATGCCCATAACTATTTACAAGGCATGCATTCCATGATGTCAAATGTGGGATCTCTGTGCACCCCCTTAAGCACCAAATCAAAACTGACTTACACCCAACCAGTGCTGACCCCTGTCAAAATGGTCCTAATGCAAGAGATGAGCTATACTGGACAGGGAACAGGCACCCTTGGTATCCAGAGACATCTATCCCCCAAGGCCTAAGACATGCTCCCCCCACCTGGTGGTTGAAAATAGCACCAAGGACAGGTAACATCTGCTTGGGAATTCCCCCCACATTTCTCTTTCCATACCTACAACCATGAGGTTAAACCCTTGTCGACACCCACTGGCAACTTGTTCATTATCCCTTCTCCTGCAGGGCACACCTTCTCCTTCTGTGGTCCCCAATGTTGGGGCAGATGGTCCTAGGGGCACCGTCCCCCAGCTGAAGTCCAAACCCCAAAGAGGTATCGGTACATGCCCCTTGAGGAGGCTCCTACCTCAGCCACTTCTCCTTTGAACCCTTTAACTCCACCTTAAAACCGCCAGGGACATGTGTGGCCTATGCTACTGCAGTAAGAGCCACCTCCTTGGCACTGGCACCAGCCTAACTCTGGAGGTTAACCCTGTGTTTTCCAGCTGGCAATCTGCCTGCATAGCTGTGCAAGCACCCTCTTGGATGTGATGTCATTTCCTCAGTAACACCAATCCCAGCGGGGGATGCATCACAATCTATTTATCCAGTGTAGCCCACTTGACATACACCATCAGCAGGGTCCTGCCTTTAAATATTTGTACAACTGGGTGGACTAAAATACTAAGAGATACAGTGACTAATTCAAGGTTTCACAGCTATAGCAGGATTTGAACCCGGGTCTCGTGGTTCTCAGACCTGTTCTCTAACCACTAGACCACACTGCCTCACTGTAAGTCAACTTGGGAAGGGAAGTATCTGAAGACCCATTAAAGGGACATATGAACAAGAGATCTATTTATCAGGCAGGCAAATTAAGGGTAACCTTGAATTCTGGGGGATGAGAAGCCCTTCCACAACAAAATATAGGTAAATATATTAGCATAATGTGCATATTGTGTCTCCTCTGGCTTACTAAACAATCTAGACTGCTTAGCATTTTTGCTCTTTATTAATGTTCAGTTTGTAATCCCTACCCTCATTTGCCTGGACGTGTGTGATCTAGACATATTACTGTATGCCTGAACCATGTAATTTATTATTCTCCTGACTGTTCTGTAACTGTTAATCTGAACTGCTCCTGCCGGAAATGTATTTCTCCGGGTCGCCCCTGAAAAAGGGATATGCATGTCCCAGTGGGCTCACCCAGTCATCAACATTCAAATAAATAAATCAGTTGTAGGACAAAAAAAAATCCTGGGTCTCCAGGTTCATTAAGCCCCATTCTAGGGCTCCAAATAGGTTGGGTGGATCAAAGTAGTACAGGCGGGGTAGAAAGGAAAGCCTCCCATTCACATGTGCCTTTTGGGTATAGTAGATCCAGAACCGATGTATGTTTTATTTTTTAATTGAATTATGCACCATTCATTAAGCTATAGATTAACTTTTTGGTTTGTATTCTGAGTTGCCCGACAACCCATCAGACCTGGAAAATTTGACCCACACACCCTTAGTTACAGCAAAGTAAAATTAATGTTCTTGAATAAAGGGCAGTGTCTGCTAGAGCCAGTTCACTGGCTCAACAGTAGCATGCTGTGTTACCACTAGGAGATCCGGTTTTAGAAGTGACTTTGAGCTTCTCACTCACTGGGCTAGCAAAGAACAGGTGTGTCACAGAGGTAATACACTCACTCTCTCACTCTCTGGGGAGGGATGGAGGGCTCGAGTGCATTACTCTATATCACTCCCTGTAGCTGATGTAGAAGTGGACCCTGGTGAGAACTTAAAGGGAACTACCATATGTACCCCTTGCATCTGAATTCAGGTGAAGTGATGCAGTTTTGGACCGGGGGGGGGGATAGTGAAACAAGGGAGGGGGGAATATGACACTTGACCGAAGAACAAAAAAAAAATGGAATACTTTCTGGAAAAATAGCTAAAGTCCTGTTTTCACTGGATCAATTTTTTTTTTTAAACGTCAATATTTCAATGCAGCATTGCATAGCATTGTGTCATTAATAAAGCAGTTCCCAAATTCCAGTAATATAATAATTACGTCAGGAAACATATTCTGTGCATATGTAACTGTTAATCCATACCTTTTGCGCTTTTGCCCAGAATGCATCTTCCAAGTAAGTGGCAAACCCTTCACTGATCCATTCCTCCGTCCAGTCCTGGGCTCCGATAACAAGGCCAAACCAGTTATGGGCAAGTTCGTGGCACAGCCGTGACCCACAAAGATGGCTTCTTCCAGACAACACACTCTGAGACAGGAAGATGATGTGTGGGCTGTGTAATTAGAAGCAAGAGCACAACACATTAAAGATCCTGTAAGAGCATGCATTCTGTAGCTGCATCAGTGCATGTGTCTTACTTTGTCTGTCATCTCTTCATTAATACCTGTGTGTCAGATCATGACTGCTAGTTTAATGCACTGCTGTCTTTTAAAGAATACAACCTCATATTTTGTCACTTGGCAATACCTCAAGCTAAAACACTGCTATCTGCCAATTAAATGTGCTACATATTCTGCAGTAAAAATGTATTTTTTGCTGACATTTAAATTTGCTTCACATGAACATTTTCTTAATTGCTCAAGTTGATTTACATCAGCACATTCTTGTTCTCTAATTCCAAGCATCAGCAGTAGAAGTGAGAGTTACTCTGATGTGCAAAAGAAAGAATGACATAAGTATTAGCTACAGAAAAAGTGTAAAAGGAGAGCATATACTATATGAAGTGCAACAGTGAGCAGAAAGCACATTCTCTGTGGTCTGTACATGAGCAGAACAATATACAATCATTTTCATAATAGCTGAAAATTTAAACTCATAACTATTTCCATGGTACTATTTTTTTTGTCACAACCTAACACTGAATAGTTTTCACTGAAACCCAACATCCAACACAATGTGCACAAATACTGGACCCGAGGACAGTATGGGTATTTATCAACTTTTATGTGTGGAAGACAGTTGCTATTTATACCCCCTTGTCTATCATTCAGCCCACTTCTGCCACCCCTGCCCAGTCCTGTCACCTGCCTTCTCCAGAACTAACCTCACCAACTATTCACCAATGGCATGGCAAGGCCGCAGCAGTGGGACAGGCCCCTGCAGAGCCCATATCTGGTGCAGAGGTGCAGCGGTCTGCTGTGCAGGGCCTGCTAGATTCATCCTGCAACCTATCAGGGGTGCTTACCATTTTCTCTATATCCCTCAGATGCAGCTGGCTATGCCACATGTGTACACGTTGATGTCAGGCAGTGTCCTCTCTCCCCGAGTGGCTCCTGCTTGCACTGCCATGTGGGTTCATCCAAGTAGTGGTAGTACAGTGGAGAGCACTTCTCATCCGCCCCAAAGGAGGAGAGTATCTGCTGGAACCTCAGTCCTTCTCGCCCCCCCCCCCCCCAAGTCAGCCACTAATGACCCATCCTCGTTCCTGAACCCAAGCGCTTGCATCACCAGCAGTAGCGTTACTGCTGTGGTGATGGGCCGACCTGTGCAGGACACTACTTATTAGTTATTTATATATTTATTTATTTATTTATAAAACAGGCCATAAAAAGCCTGAAACCTCACTGGTCGAAACATCTCAGAGGATCATTACCCAAAACACAATTTTTTTTTCAGACAAAAACCCATTTTCTAAGCCAGCTAATACTCTCCAGGGTGTGCACTCCCTAGGGACTAATGCACTTCTCAAGTGGTGGTGGTACAAGGTGTAGCCATCTGAGGTGCATATATTCCGTGACAACCACAGACCCTGTCACGTTATCCCTTAATTAATGATATGTATTTATACCAGTACCTGGTCGACTAGTTCATTAAGGGTGTCTCCAGGAAGTTGGTGGCATGGTCCAGGAATCTGGTCCTTCAGACCTTCAGGGCCCTAGGCCTTCTGGTCAATCCAGCAAAATCAGAACTGGTTCCCAAGCAGGTGATGCTGTTCATTGGACTGGAACTGGATTTCCTCCAGGCCAGGGATGGCTTACCTGTGGATAGAGTGGAGGATCTTATCTCCCATTCCCAATCATTTCAGGTGGGCAATCATGCCCAGCCTGGGAATTCCTCCCAGCGGCTGGGGTTCATGGCGGTTTTGAGCAGCGCTGTCTGATGGGCCTGCTGGCACATGCATCCCCTCCAGTGAGAGCAAGGGTGTCAGTGGGCTCAGTGCCACAGTCCTTTAGACCAGCCAGTTTGGGTGACCCAGCAGATGCAGGACACTACAGAATGGTGTCTGCATCCCTAGAACTTCGGGAGAGAATTCCATTCTTCTGCCCAGAGCCGACTTTAACTTTGACCATGGATGCATCTCTGGTAGAATGGGGGGGGGGGCTTATCTGTCC
Organism: Neoceratodus forsteri; assembly: GCA_016271365.2. Taxonomy (NCBI): domain Eukaryota; kingdom Metazoa; phylum Chordata; order Ceratodontiformes; family Ceratodontidae; genus Neoceratodus; species Neoceratodus forsteri. Next base: position 1,632,384,965 of record CM057453.1, read on the forward strand.
AACCACAGAGCATACTGGTACTGGTCATCCACTGAGGACCACCAGCACATCAACCTGCTGGAGCTCTGGGCAGTGTGGCTGGCACTGACGGAGTAGGCTCCACTAATTCGGGGTTAGGTCATGCAGTACAAACCAACAACATGACAATTATGTTCTACCTGAACAAGCAAAGTGGGATGCACTCCTTTCCTGTGCCAAGAGGTGAGTGGGAGAGACACCCAATGAGTGGTCCTTGCACTAAGATGTGGTGACACAGCCATTTACCTAGTGAGACACACCTCTGGTAGACATGTTTGCCTCCAGGGAGAACAGAAAGCTGAGCCTCTTCTGTGCCCACCCTCACCCACACAGATGGGAACACTGATGCGGGATGCCGTCTGTCTGCCCTGAACCTCAGACCTTCTGTACGCCTTTTCTCCCTTTCTCTTGATTTACAAGGTGGTGCTCAAGTCCCACAGGGACAGGGCAAAATTGATCCGGATAGCGCTAGACTGGCCCAGAGAGGTTTGGTATCAGGATCTTCTCAGCCTCAGTAGCAGGTCCCTCTGGCAGCTTCCTCTCTGTCCAGACCTGTTGAGGAGACAAGAGAGGATGTTCTGGCACCTGGACCTTTCAGTCCCTGCAACTCGCAGCCTGGCACCTGAGCTGTTAGAGTTCCAGAGATGGTATGACCTGTTTCAGAGTGACCATATGAAACTTCTGCCTGCCGATGAAATCAGTGCAGCCAGCATGTCCACAGGCACCATGGACTCATTTGGTGCTCAGGATCAATATGAAAGGAGAGTCTTGAACTCTAGAGACAGACCCAAATCCACCACTTCCAGTACCCACTTATCCAACTTGATAGTAAACCACTGTGGAAGGAAGCGGAAGAGACGACCCCTGACCGGGAGCTGCAACAGGTACTGTGCAGGAGGGGAAATGGCACCCCACATTCCATCACTTTTTACCCTGCCCCCCTTTTTCCAGCAAAAGAGGTCAGCCAACTCGTACTAGGTTTCTGAGGTAAGTAGAGAGATGCAGCCAGGCTTTCCTGTGCAAGATTTGTGGCCACTGAGCAGGTGTATGAGTCACTCGACTCCAGAGCTGTCTGAAGGTGCTGCATGGACAGTAAACATCACAAGTCCTGCAGGGCCCTGGCTTTTGCCTGGTTATCAGCTGGGAGCAGAGGGAACACATCAGTGAGCTTATCGAAAAGCACATAACCAAATCAGGCCATCAAAGCAACACAACAGGCCAGATGTAAGCCCAAGGTAGCCCACACTCAACCTGCATGCCATAAAGTCCTGTTTCTTGGACTCTTTGTCCTGCGGCTTATCTGTGATGCCTTGAATCTTCAAGTTCCTGAAGGCCAAGTAGGAGACCAGCCAGTTAGCCAAAGGGTGCTCTGAAAATCTAAGAAGACCCACCCCCAACGGATCACGTACTTGTGATCAATACGACAATGAGGCTACAGGGTACTGCCAGATCTCAAGCACAGGGCCCAGGATGACCTTGGCCACTAGGAATGCCACCCCTGAGGAATCATCCCGCTCTAGGATGCCCATCAGGGGGTAGGTCTCAAGCTCCTGGATTTCTTCTACGGGCATACTCAGGGAAGCAGACATATGCTGAAAAACAGCAGCAAAATATGTTGGCTAGCCTGCAGTGGACCTACCATCTGCAGAGATGATGTCCTGTCAACCTTGGTAGGACCAGGAATGCATAGAAAACTCCTCTAAATTGGAGTCAGGGTTCTGCAGCCTTTTTTTGCGGGGAGCAGACCACACTGCTATCTGGAGTGACCATCACTGACAGGATGTCAGGCAAGCCCAACCCAGGTCGAGAAGCCTTGGTGAAGGTTCCCTACTGCAACTGCAGTGGTGGAGGCTTCACCACTATTAGTTGAGGAGCAGGAACTACTGGAGATGAATCCTCTGGATGTGGCTTAGGGGCTGTGAGAGTGTAGAACCCCAAGAGGGGGTCGGGGGGGGGAGCAGTATAGGCCTACCTCGCCCCAGCCAGACAATGTTCATTGATGCCAGGGAAGGTCCTTATACCTCTTCTGCAGTTGAAGCTGTTAACAGTTGTCCGATGCAGTGAACGTGCTTGAGGAATGGCTGTGATAGTGGTGTCAACTGGAGCAGGATCGAGACTGAGATATTGACCTGGGTCTCGACCTTGAATGTTGACCTCTTTGAGGTAGAGGAGGACTTGCAGCGCCACCTTATAGATCATATGCTGTGGTAACTTAACCATGATGGGGGCACTTGGGGGTTACTACTCGTGCGGATAGCTCGGAGGTTGCCTCAACCAGAGTCAATGGCTGAATTTCCTCCCCAGTGAGACAGGGCCTAAGCAGCACCAGGGATTTTGGAGAAGACACTGTCCACCTCTAACTCCTGGTTGACTGGCTCGAGTACAGTATCAGCCAGATCACTGACTAGTGTTGACTGGAATCAATTGCTCCATCGGGGGTACCCCTGAAGCATCAAATGACCCCTCGGTGGGTGAAACCTGGACAAAGGCTGACTGTTTGGGACATCTTATTGATCGGGAGGAGTGGAAACATTCACTCACCCACAATTTATGGTGAAGGTGCTTTTTTAGCTTCCTGGCTCTTCTTGGAAGGTTTGCATTGTAAGGAAAATTTCCCTAAACTCAGGGAAAAATAGGAATGAAGTGCACATGGCTTGCCCACTGAGATCAAGGCCAAGACTGAAGAAGGCTCTACTTCCACCACCCTCTCCTCCATGATTGCTAGCTGGGCTGACAACCCAGCTGCCACCAAGACCTTTTTCCACTCCTAAGGCCTACCTAGGAGGAGTTGTGCCTTGCGGTCGTCCAATGACACTGGATGCATTACCCAACAGTAGGAAGACTGCCCGACATCATGGTCCGCCTGCAGGTAGATGTGGTAGAGGCATGTGTCATGGTCAACAGTGGCAGACATTTTCTGCTGGCACTGAGAACACTGCTTTGACTCCACTTTCTTGTGCTCTATTGTGGAACAGTTGACAGGGCGGTTATCAGAAGACAAGGTGCACACAATGAATTAAGAAATAAAGTTTAAGTTAAAAAATGTCAAAGATATTAGTGCTCTAAAACTGGTTTTCCTCACACACTGCAGGAGCTGCGGAGGCCTGTCCCTTCAAGCAGAAAAGAAGATTTGATGTTAGACTGGTGGAGTTGGAGGATGACACCATGGGTGGTGGGAGAAGCCAAAAATGAAGACATCCAGTGAGTGAGGTACAGCAAGCAATTCTGCCAAAGTGTGGATAGTGAACTGACCCAGGTTGTTAGAACACTACTTTCGGTAGTCCAGATTAGCTGATGGATGCAGTGTTTAATTTGTTTAAATTTGGGGGCTCTGTCTCCCCTTTTTATGTTTTAAATGGGGGCGTGGGTGGGGTGGACCCTCCCAACTTACACAAATCAACAACCATACCAACTAACTCAACTGTGGCTGGCACTACCTGCATGTACTAATATTACACTGCTGACCAAGGTAAATCCCATACGCTATGAAAGTGAACAAGCATAATTTGCGCAAGTCACCTGGGCAGATTCATTTGCACATTTTCCAACAGATTTATACAGAACTGCTAATCCATTTAAAATGTAGGCCCTATTCTTAGCCTCTTTGACCACTTTTTGACGGTTGCAGCTTTGCAACCTGAATGTGCTGTTCAGGGGGGGCCTTCTATGTGGGGTTGCTAAACAGTTTGAATTCATGCAAGAAAGGGAGCAGCTGTGCAAGTGGTGTAAGGCCATTCTCAGTGCATGGCAGCCCTCGCACTGCCTGTTGCAGCCTCTTGCATCTCCCTCTGCCCGTAGAACTTCTACATGCAGGCAGTTGGGTTGCAGTGTTGCAACAGCATCCATCAAATTAGTGGGGGCGTGGATGATTGGTCTACTGTTTTAAGGGAATGGAACTTTGGAGCAGCCTCAGCTAAGTACAAGAGATGGGAAAAGCCAACATAGTGTGAGTGGGGCGGGCACTGAACCACCAGTACTAAGGGCAATGGGCTTACCGGGGGCAGTGAAGTGTATAGCTAGAGTGAGGTAAACTTCAAGCGGCACTGCCTAACCTACAGAGTCTCGCATGGCGTAACACCATGAGACTGAGGCAGTACCATGCTGGAGATTTCAGTGTAGGCAATACACAGCAGCATGTCTTGGGTGCAAACACTAATATCTGGTTACCTAATTAACTTTGTGACTTGGTCGTGGGCGAGACTCCACCCCTTGCAACTGAGAATGTCTGTGCATAGGGAAAATGGGTGGTGGTGCAATGGAGCAATGGTTTTCCCCCTGGTTTGCACCATCTCCATTCATTAAAACTTGGAAAGGGACCATTAATGTTGAGTGCTGTGATTACGCAGAGGAAGCAGAGCCATCTAAGAATGCATTTACAGTAGAGGCATGGAAGTAATTTTAATAAAGACTAAGAGCAAAAAAAATAAAGAGAAAAGGGTTGCCCCCAAAGGCCAGGCAGAAGGCTCGGTGCGCCACTGCTGACTGTGGTGCTGGAGACCCAAACTCAGACTGTCACTGGGGCTGTGAGAGAAGGACTGAATGTCACAGAAGACTGAAGTCCCAAGCATAGCTGCAACACCGCCACCCTGGTGACCACAGCCACAACTTGCAGTGTACCACACTGGGTTGCCTGGGTAAACTCTGCATCATGCAGAGTGAGACATGCATGCATGCACACTCTTGGAGCTCTGTAGCTGGCAACTGCAAGGAGAAACTGATGGGAAACTCCAGCTGTTAAGAAGATGCCTATGGTTCTCTTGGATCCTCCACTGGTGCGCCACCAAACCAATAGTGTCCCCAGAAGGGTCTTGTTCTCTAGTCCTTATGGTCCAATTACACAAGAGAGGTAAGCCTTGAGATAAGATGGGGGACCCCACCCCCAGTAAGTGGGATGATGGAGCTGGAAGATTGCTACCATAAGGGATATGGAGGAACGGCTGTAGACCTGGGAGCATAAAAGAAAATACATTTCCCCAAAAAGCTACATCACATACGCTGAACACCAAGTTATCACTTAACATGTCCTTTGTTCTCCAACTCCCAAGAGAGGAATAAATGTGTTCTCCAAGTGCAACTTTGGTCCATTTTTAAAGGAAAACTCTCATTATTGCAAACTCCCCTACCCCAAAATCCTTAACCCCCAATTAAGCCTTTCACAGTAAAAATTAATTTTTTAAAGTGGTCCAACTCACAACATTTTTATTTTCTAAGGTCCATGGTCTTTCAACAAGGTGGGTGCTGGATGGTGCCATCTCATCTTACAGTGCGGTTCCGTGCCACTCGCTTGAATGCTTTTCATAACAAGCGAGCAATGCGGAGCCGCACCATATGATGAGATGGTGTCACTTAGCACTCACCATGTTGAAAGAGTGCAGACCTTAGAAAATAAAAAAACTTGTGAGTTGGACCACTTTATAAAAAATGTGTTTTTACTGTGAAAACCTTAATGGGGGGCCGGGCTAAGGATTTGTGGGTGGGGAGTTTTTAATAACGAGAGTTTTCCTTTAACTATGGCCCTCTAACTGTGGCATGTGAAGGTAGCAAAGAAAATGACACAGAAATTCATCAAAGTAAAAAAAGTTCCAGACATACTACTGGCAGTGCTTGTACCATTTGGAAAAACATACACAACATAATTTAAGTAATGTTGTGCCTTACAAACAGGCTTGCCAAGGAATCTACATGATAAAATATTCAGAATAAAAGATTATTTTATGGTTCCTTATTAAAATGTAATCCTTTTTAAAGGATATCAAATGTAATAGTAAGAAAAAGACCCACAAGAGCGCTTGCCAAAAAAACATTCTTTTCCCCCACAATCCTCAGTTTAGACTGTAAACATTACATCAGAGGTGTGAACAGATAAGCTTTTCAGCAGCCATAAAAGAAGTTACAATGAGAATAAATAAGTGACGGACTTTCCTGACACAAGTATCCTTTCATGGACTGTGAACACTGGAATTACACAACTTAGATACCCTGGGCATGAATGCTTAGCCCTCAGACTTTGTAGACAGCTAGATGCAGCACAAGTGAGGTTTCAAAACATGTTTTCTTAAGTGAATGAATGAATGAAATAAAACCTATTTAAACATGTACAGTAAATGTCTCGTCTGCATTTTTGGGGGTTTCCTTGATTCCTTATTCAAGGTCATGCCAAGTGTTGAATTTGAAATAAGAGACCACCCACCCAAACATAGTCGCATACCCACTGCAATGTATAAGCATTCAGGCATGCATACACACGTATAAACACACACGAAAAAAACAAAGGAATGTGAGTGAAAGCTGACTTGGGGTGGGGGGGGGCGGAATTCAGAAATGATATGAAAATGTTTTACTTTACAAGAGGGTAGTGAGCCATGGAACAGCCTACTGGCTGAAGTGGTGGCCATAAATACCATCACTGCTTTTAAGCACAGCTGGGACAGAGTTACGGGATTATTAGCTACTTTGGGGGGGGGGGGGTAACAGTCATGGGGTAGGATAGGGTATAACGGGCATACTGGAGGAACCAATGGTCTTTTTCTGCTGACAATGTCTACAAAGAAGCTATCATGTACTCTTTTCACATACAACATGAAAAATACTTTACAGAGTGAGAGGATTTACATAGCCCAAAAGCTACTGTAGACTGGCAAAACTAATTTACGAGGGTCTTTCCCTGATTGTTTGAATGTTATTTTCCTAGATCCAGCAGGAAAGTATTACCCAATCTACAGTATGTATAGCACACAAACAAAAGGGGTAATTTACCTGTTATAGACTTCGCTGATTTCCAGGTGAATCTCCACCACACAGCTGCATTTGTTTTGCACAGTGTCATGAGTGCTAGGTCCCTGTGGGAATGTCAGAGTTTGTACACAGTGCATCGATAAAGGTCTGAATTTAAATCATCATACTGGTTGATAAGTGGGAGTGACTGTTGTCTAGTAGAAGGACTTATAAATAGGTGAAGACACACAACAAACTTTCTGATACCCCTTTTACTCTCCTCATACAGAGGATGCCACTACAGCTATCGGGCACAGGCCATTCCCTGCCACCAGTTTCTCAGCAATAGGGAATGCTGAGCATCCTGCCACAGCAAGAACTAAACGTTCATGGGGTCACAGTCCTCTGCACCTTTGATTCATTTTCGTCATGGACATCAAATCATAGCATCATAGTAATGTGTCAGCAGAAAAGGACCATCCTGGTCCATCTAGTCGGCACATTTCCCACCTGTCCCTACTTGTCTCCACTTCCTAAGGACATTTTCCACTGCCCACTGGCCAACCCCTTGTTTCTGTCCCACACCCTCTTGAATTCCTCCACTGTTTCTGCACATACCACCTTATTAGGTCATCTCTTCTAGGGTTCCACCACCCTCTCAGTGAAATAACATCTCCTTATATTGCTCTTAAATCTTCTCCCTTCCAATCTTAAATTATGACCCCTTGTTTTAACTCCTACTTTTCTTTTGAATAAGCTACCTTCATTCATGTTATTTATTCCCTCCATATACTTAAAAGTCTCTCTCATGTCACCTTTATCTCTTCTAACCTCCAGCAGGTATAGATTTAATTCTTTCCATCTAGTCTCATATGGCTTCTCTTGCATACCTTGCACCATCCTTGTTGCCCTTCTCTGAACCCTCTCCAGCCCATCTATATCCTTACCTAAATGAGGCCTCCAGAACTGTACCCTGTACCCTAGGAACAGTCTGACAATGGTCTTATATAAAGGCATGAACACCTCCCTCTTCCTACTTGTTATACCCCTTCCTATGCATGGTATCATTCTATTAGCTTACCTACTGCCTTACCACATTGGACTCCTACCTTAAGGTTGTTTGAGATTATAATCCCCAGGTCCCTTTCCTGTTCTGTTAGCTTTACCAGTCCCCCCCCCACCCAATCCCCTGTGAGTACTCAGGCAGTGGGTTTTATGCCCCACATGCATCACTGCACACTTCTTAGCATTGAACTTCAGCTGCCAAATGTCTGACCACTTCTCTAGGGTGCTCAGATCTCTCTTCATAGCCTCAACCCCTCCTGCTATGTCAACCCTATTATACAGTATAACTTTGCATCATCCGAAGAAAGACACACTTTCCCTTCAAGTCCCCCGATATATATGTTAAAATGATTGGTCCCAGTACTGACACCTGAGGAACACTGCTTGTTGCCTTCATTATCCCAGAATACCACCACTCTCTGACTTCTATCCTTCAGCCAGTTTTCCACCCATCTAGTCATCTTCTGTCCCACCCTCAGGCTCTGTCTTATTTACTAGCCTATGGTGAGGAACTGAGTCAAAGGCCTTACTGAAGTCCAGGTAGGCCACATCAATTCCCCCCCTTCCCCCGATCAATAACCTTTGTTACTCCATCAAAAAATTTGATCAGATTTGTCTGGCAAGATCTCCCACTAGAGAAGCCATGTTGCTTTTCCTCTAATAGTTTATTGTCCATTAAGTATTTTACCACTCCTTCCTTTATTAACACCTCCATCACCTTACCCACCACTGATGTGAAGCTGAGAGGGTGGTAATTCCCACCTCTCCCTGCAGCCCCCCTTATATATTGGTACTACATTCGCCGGCCTCCGATCACTCGGACCCCCCCCCCCACCATATCCGGGGATAAATTAAATAACTTTGTCAGATGTGATGCCAGCTCATCCCTCAACTCTCTAAGAACTCTTGGATGCAAACCAGGTCAGGTCTTATTTCCCCTCCTAGGTGTTAATCACACTTACTCCCTCTCTCCCTCTCCAATCCCTGCTCCAGTCCCCTGTCCCCTTGCAAGGTTCCCCGCATCCTAAAGGGGTCTCTCCAGGACACGACTCTGCATTATCTGTCATCTCATCCTCTCTCTCCTTCACCCCTTATTTCACGATAGCACTTGTTCACTTATTACCACTGCACTTATTAATTGTTCTCATAAAGTACATATGTTTGCAACACTGTTTGTAACAACTGCTTTAATTAATTGTATGCTATGTTGATCTTTGTAACTTGAATGTAAAATGTCTCATCCCTATTGAACCTCCCCAGGTCACACCAGGAGACGAGCAACCTGTTGCTCAGTGTGCCTTCCTGGTGAAACATTTCAATAAATAAATAAATAAAACCATCAAGACCCATTTCCTTCTCTACCTTTAATTTTCTAAATACCTTTACACTGTAGATAGACACACAGAGAGTTAGATGACAGCTGGATAGATACTTTAGATAGATACATACTGTTGGAGAGAGGGAGAGCAAGTGAGCGACAGAGAAAGAGGGAAAGAGGGAGAATGTTATTTATACAATACAATACACATTAGTATTTTTCACTAAGATAAAAACACTAGCAAAGATACAGAGCCCTAGCTAGCTAGATACATTTTTTTTATCTTGCCTGTAGGGTACGTCATCTCATTTAACTTGCTGGTGGGGTACGTCACTCTAACCTGCACTGAGTGTAGTGCTTCATGCCCTACCAAACCCATTACTGACCACTCCTGAAGATGACAACGATATCTGTTAGCCACCAGTCAGATATTTATTTATTGAAATGTTTCACCAGGACAGGCATACCGGGAGGTACAGATGGAGAACAGTTACAGCCAGTGTGAAATGGAATTATAGATTACATTGTACAAGGTATTGCAACAATGTTAATCAATTAAGCTACACACATTTAGGTTACATTTATTTATTTTTTATTTATTTAGTTTTTGTTTATCGGGTAAGTACACTAGACAAGTTTTATGCCTATTTTCAGGAACGACCCGGGAGAGTACAAAAGGGTACAACAGGTACAGTGATACAGTAATTGGTTCAGACGAATACATTCAGGTACAAAAACACGAGAAAAGACAATTTTTACAGTTTTTACATTTACGTGGAAGGTACACCCAGATACAGTGCTGGGGCAAGGTATAAGTTAGAGATAAATTCAATGACCAACAGGGCTGGTGAGGATTATGAGCATAGTAACATCATAGCGTCGGTCAAGCAAGGGAGGGGGGATTTGGACGAGGACATAGCGCAAGAGTGGTGACGCCAGAGCAGGAGAGAAGAAGCCGGCACCAGTGGATAATACTGACAGCTAGTACTGTTAATTCCCCTCATTTAAGAAAATCTGTGTGATAGTCTGGTACACAAGTAAGCTTGCAATACCCCCCCACCAGTACAACTACACACCCATATGCTGAATTTGCCCTGCTGGGAATAATGATGTTAGGTTTGCTGATTTTCTATTAATTACACTATTAAACTATGGCCATGATCATGTGCTGGTCTTATTTATTTTCCCCCTCTCTACCTCAATGCTACTTTCCTACCGATTGTTTACTACTAGTCGTTTGATCATTCATGATCTCAATTGTGGTTTCTGTCAGAAGCAGCTAAGCTGTACCTGCAGTGACCTTCGCCTTTCATTAATTGGATCTCCTCACAGTGGTAGTGTTTTACACTGTGGTTGTCAGACAGTTATCACTAGCTGGAAAAATAAATATCCCTGACTCATATTCTGTAACTTTGTGATACATTAAGAAAAAAAATCTCTGGTACTAATTGGTGGTCGAATTGGGCTGTGGGACGTCACTCTCCCGGATATAGCAACTGCTGTGTGTGTGTATGTTATGTTATATTCCCTAATGGTTCAGCCACGTTGTTCTCACACAGATCAGGACAAATATAGGGTGAGAAGTCCACCCCCTCCCCAAACGACCACAGATGAGAACCCATCATTTTAACTTAGAATATCACAAAACTACAGGATAAAATTCTGGTTTCATTTAATACCCAGCAAGTGATAACTGATTGACAACCACAACACTACCGCCCCGAGGAGATCCAATTAATGAACAGTGAAGGACACAGTAGTTACCACTCAGCAGCTCCTGTCAGTAAATAAAATTGACTACAAATGTTTTGTGATTACAGTACTTGTTTTAAAGTATTTCATTGCATTGTGGAACTAGAATTACCATAGGCTGCAGATTGACATGGTTCCTCTAACCACCAGGCACCAAAGGTCTAGGCGTAGGAAGAAGTGACCATTCAGTTGCGGACCATTATGGTGACGGCTCCAATTAACCCACTTGAATGAAGACTGCAGCATTGCGAACAAATGCTGTACATTACATTACATGCATGATGTAGTGTACATTACTGAAAAAATGCACAAAATTAGAGTTTGCCCTACCCCGAATTCTGTAGTCACTCATGCATCAATATGTCTGTATTGGGGACCAACTTACTGTAAAAGAATTACACATTTAAGAAACTGTTTTTGTGGAAATGTGCTGTGTATTTATTTTCTTCAACTATTTTGGGTACTAGAGAGCAGTAACTGCACATAAATTAAAGTTGCATTAGTACATGAATAGCAGGAAAAAGCAAGTCAACATTCTTTTATTATGCACTTGTTAATGGGTTACATTTGCCAAAAGACAGTAAAAGCAGCCATTACATACAATTTACTTTTTTATAGCGTACACTGCTCCATGGCATACTAGCTGTGAGATAAGACTTCCATATTGCTGTCGAGGGCTTTTTGTGTATGGGGGTTGTAAAGGGGTGGGGGTGGTTGTGTGGAATGGATGTGACCCAAAATAATTACAAAATACTATTGGAAGAAAATAACCTATAAAGGACAGAGCAGCCTAGCTGAATGATGCACAATCTGCCTATGATCACTTGTTCATCCAACCTCATAATTAACAACTTTATTTTGGTGACCATCAATCAGATTTGATAAACGGGGTTGGACTATGCTTGCAAATATCACAGTCAGGTCAGACGCAGTCTACATACTACTCTTCTTCCATATCAAGACACGTTCTGTTTCGAGAATTGACCAAATAAATTGTTAAGCGAACTTCCATTTAAACCTATCACCTCACTCAGTAACCCTATTATGATTACTGGCAAGACAACCAGTTAAAAAATAAAAATTTAAATAGGGAATAAACAAAATATTGTGCACTCATTCTCCATCTTAGTTTGCAACATTTTGATACGGAGAGTTTATAATTCTTGGAGTAAACATGCAGATGCATGATTTGTGAGTTAGGATATACAGATTGATCTTATATTTTTCATACTGACAACAAAATGAGTAAAATACAGATTTTTATAATTAAAGCAGGCTATATTGTAGTAAGCTCCACATGAGCAATATGTTTTTGTGCATTGTTCATTTTCTGGGAGTGAGAACTTAACCACGGCTCTTCACGGAAGAAAGGAATTCATAGCAAAAAGTTTGCTAACTCTGTTCTTATATGGTGGTTGAGCAGCACAATAGTACTTATGTGACGCTGTCTTACAGAGACATGGAATATTGACACACCGCACCTAACTGTACAGCAGGCTGTACTGCACTCACTACCCCACATGTTGCTTGAGGCTGACAGCATTTGCAAATTGAATACTGTACACTTTGCTAAATGAGGACAATTCTGACAATCTCCGTCTCAGGACGGGCAGGTTTAATCATCTTGTGTAGTGTGGCAGTGGTGGTGGTGGTGTTGGGGGGGCAGCAAGTGTGTCTCAAAATGCCACTCTGCACTCTTATACCTATCAACAGCTTGCAATCTCCCACTACCACGGCAGGGAAACTGACATTTGGCAAGCACAGCTGCGTTTATCTGTTAGAGGTACAACAGAGACGAGACTGAGGGGTTCTGAGAGGATGTCTGCTACAAGTCTGAGGGTGCTTATGGAAAATGAATAGCCGAGACTGAACTTATAAGATCAGGTATAACACAAAAAGCCTGAGAGAGAAGGCAGCAGAAAAGCGGCACCACTCGCTCTCTCTCAGTGTCAGTCCCTCTCGCTCTCTCTTCTGACATAGTGTCAGGATGTGCGGAGTGAATGATGCGATCAAGTTGCAGACGGTGGGGGTGGGGGGGATTTGATTGGTAACAACTATTCCAAAACTTCAATCTGCTAGCATATCCTTCTCTCACATTTTCTACATGCCTTTATGAGGTGATGCCACTTCACACTAATCATACTTTCCATGAACCACATTGGGCAATCTATCTGTTTGAATGGAGAGGCGCACTGTACCTAAAATCCTCTCTCTATTTGTCATCTACGGCAGGGAGACAAGGGAGAAATTTTTCATGTATCTTGCGTTACAGTGGTGGAGGGTGCTGGGGGGAGGTGTCTCACATTAGCTCAATGACAACAAGCTACTGCTCTGCCATTCTCCACCACCTCCGACATGCATTCCCGATGTAACGGCACTATCGCAGAGGGCACTGCTCTGATTCCACGTGTGAAACTATCTCGTTTCATGAATGGATCGGCCGTGCTATCCTTCACTCTCTGTGTCTCTCTTTGTGCTGGATAACCGACTGAGGGGAAACCACTGGTCCAAAACTGACTGCTCCCTGGCACAAAATATGATTAGTACCACAAAGCAATCACTTCAGAAACAATTTGACGTGCGTGTGTGTGTGGGGGGGAGACAGGGTGATGGCAGAGACCATTTGAGTAACACAGTCCAGCCGAAATATTTTTTCTGTCTATTTGTCAACAACAACTAATGAAGTCAGTGGAAAAACATGGGGGTAGGGGGCATGAAACTGATTCCATTATTTATTTATTTTTTCAAAGAAGATCGACTCACTGTAAAACAAACCTCTCTCGGATAATTTCACATCGGAGCAAATGAAACTGTAGAAATTATGTTATAGCAACACTGCTCGCCTATAAAGCATTAAAAGACATACAAAAAATACATCACAAGAAGACAGCAAGGCTGTGTGCCAGAAGAGAGTTTTATTTACTCCAATTCAAGATTAGCCTGCAACCACACAGAACACATGAATGAATACGTAATGCTTTGGCTCAACATCCACTCACTGGCTCTTGAGATATCATAGAATACTAGGTACAGTAACTGCTCAAGCAGTTGCAGGTACTAATATACCTTGAATAACTTGAACAAATGTAACAGATTACCAGGAAAAATGTGTTTAGCAGCTGTTCAGTACAAAAACAGAGCTAACAAATGACAAAAACAAATTCCTGTCCCCTCTAACCCTATTTAGTCCCTTCATGTATTTGAAGGTTTCCACCATGTTCCTTCTCTCCCTTCTCATCTCCAGTGTCACAGTCCTCCGGCCTCCCCCCTTCTGGCCTCCCTTGCACCCCCTGGATCATCTTGGTTGCCCTCCTCTGGACCCTCTCCAGCCTATTCTTGTCACTTTACAACTGGGGCCTCCAGAGCTGAACCCCGTACTCCAGCTGTGGTCTGACCAGTGTTTTGTATGGCAGCATGATCACCTCCCTCTTTCTACTTGTGTAACCCCGCTCAAAGCACGCCAACATTCTTGTTACCTTACCAGCTGCCCATTCGCACTGATTCCTAACCTTTAAAGTGTCAGCTATCCAAATTCCGAGGGCCTTTTCTAGTTCAGTGACCTGCAGTGCTTCCCCCAGGCAGTAGTCAGCTCTTGGGTTAGTGCACCCTATGTGCATTATTTTGCACTTTTTCGCATTGAAATGCAATTGCCACCTTTCAGCCCACTCCTCCATCCTGGCTAGATCCTGCCTCATTTTCTCCACTCCACCTGGAATATCCACCCTGTTGTATACCTTCATGTCATCCACGAACAGACATGCCTTTACATTTAGACCCTCTGCTAAATCTCCCATGTATACATTAAACAATACAGGATCCAGCACTGATCCTGGATACCCTGCTCGTCACCTCTAGTTCCCCAGAGTGCTTCCCACTGACCACCACTCTCTGAGTCCTACTGCCTAGCCAGTCCTCCACCCACTTTGTAAGTTTAGCTTCCACACCCAAACTGCCAACTTGCTTATCAACTTCCTAAGAGGGACAGAGTTGAATGCCGCCTGAAATCCAGGTAGGCCACATCCATTGCTCCCCCGATCATACACCTCCGTTACACCCTCAAATAATTCTATCAGGTTGGTCTGACAAGACCTACCACCTGTGAACCCATGTTGGTTGTTATCGATTAGCTCTTTCTCCTCCAGGTGTCTTTCTAGCCTCTCCTTTATGAGGGCTTCCATCAGCTTGCCTGCCATGAAGGTGAGACTGACTGGGCAGTACTTGCTGGGTCATCCTTTCTCCCCCCACCTTGTATAGTGGTACCACTTCCCCCCTCTTCCAGCCTTCCAGTACCCTCCCCAGTTCTAGGGACAGATTAAACAGCTTTGCCAGAGGCCTTACCAGTTCCTCCATCAACTTTCTGAGTACCCCTGGATGCACCTGATCCGGTCCCATAACCTTGTCCATTTTTATTTTTCCCAGCTCCTCCACCACCCTCTCCTCTGTGAAGGGGCCTATGTCCGCCTCCTTTCTCTCTCTACCCCTCCTACCCAATACCGGCCCACTATCTTTCTTCTCGGCCGTGAATACTGATGCAAAATATTCACTGAGTAGGGTCGCCATCAACATACAATAAATAAAGTAGTTGTCTATTCATTAAAAGTAAACACCCACTCTTTAATACAATAAAATATGTTAAAATATAAATTAATTAAAATTTCTAGTCTCTAAACACTGAGTAGAGGCCAAGCTTGGAAAATATATCTAAAATAGCCAACTTTAAATAGTTAAAATTTCACTGAACACTTAAATCCCCAGAAAAGGCTACTCTAAAGAGCCAGGTCTTTCACCTTGATTTTGAAGTTTCCAATGTGTGAGCAGTACAGATGGGTCTAGGGCAGGGGTTCTCAAATGGTGAGGCCAGCCTCCCTGGGGAGGCCCCAACCTGTTCTAGGGGAGGCTCAAGCAAGTCTTGAAAAAGTACTGTATTTAAATTTTAAACTTTATAGCGTTTGAGTGAAGGGATAAGGCAAACTGAAAGAGGATAACAGTAGGTGAAGGTATGTATTTATTCACAAGTCGGTGACCAGGGAAGGTACTGTACACTGAGCCATGGCTTATTTCATGTGTAGCCAGGGAAGAGTAGTGAAAGAATATAAGTCAAAATGTAACTGCAAAACACGTAAGCAATACAAAATGAATAATAGTGCAAACAAATTAAGAACAATAAACTAACAATGCGAGGAACAAGTGATCAATTAGACTAGCAGTAGAACTGTCCAAACACAAGAGTTAACCATACAGATACAAGGAATAAGAGCAGGAGGGAGCAAAATGATCCCTGAGAAGTTGCTTAAGAGCAGGGTGAGAGGGGGAGAGGCAGAGGTCGGCAGGAAGGTTATTCCAGTTAGATGGGCAACGGAAAAAGCAGTCTGACCCATGAAGGTATGGCAGTAAGGGGTAACAATGGTTCAAGAATCAAAATATTGGAGCAAGTAGGTTGCCCTTGGGGGTACAATAAGCTTAATAACATGAGAGCAAGCTATGCAAAGAGGTTTCAATTTATTCCCAATGTACTGTGAAAAGTAGACTATTTTTCCATGGGGAGGCCCAAAAATATTTCAGTATTTTGGGGGAGGCTCAAGATCTTTTTCATGGCTTAGGGGAGGCTCACTATGACAAAGTTTGAGACCTGTTGGTCTAGGGACAGAGTTCTGAAGCTTACGAGTAGACACTGCAAATTACTGGTGATTCCACTTACATTTATGGCACAACAGATCTCCCCTTTTCAAAAAGCATGAGGGTCACAAGCCATCTATGCATCCTTTAACTTATCTCACAGAACTTCTCACACTTAATGCCTTTCAGTCTGGTCACTGGTTATGTTGACTCAGCGCAGTTTTTTTTCAATCATTACATGGGGCTTGATAAGCTGCAGTGGTACCCCTGCTGTATACCTTTACCGAATATTAAGGTATCTGATCACAATAACCATTTTAAAGCATCTATTATAAAACTATGGACTCTTAGTTGATTCTTTCAAGGCTCTTTCCATCCAAAACATTTTTAAACCTCTTTACATTATTTTATAACTTTTCAGATTAAGCAGGTTGTACAGTGAAGATATAGACTGTGGGAGAATCCCTGACCAATCACAGTGCTTCCTTCAGTTGCATATGCAATACTCTTATTACTGTAAGTGAGCCCACCAGTTAAAACCCTCTTCCTTGAGTCCTCTCCTCCTCCTGAAACTGAACTGTCCTAACTCCCGACCGCGACCCGAATGGTCCTGTGCTTGCCTACAGCCAGACCCACGGAGCATCCGAGCAAGACTGAGGACACTGAAATTCTGTTTGATGCCACCAAGCAAAGGCTCACCTCGCCACCAACTGAGTTGCAGGCTGTCTGTGGAGGTGGGAATGTTTGTGTTGAGCAACTCACGTGCTCTGCTTCTCCACATCACGTGATATCACTGACAATTCAGCCGCATGTGCGCGCACACAAGGGCAGGCAGGGCATTTATTGTGCAAAAAAATATTGCCACACCAAAGAACAATCCACAACTTCCACAAGGCATGCCGGCGGCAGCTGCCCCTGGGCCAGTGGGCCCCCTTCCAAGTGTGGGCCTGGCCCCACTGAACCACTGGAGCCTTTGTTATTCCGGTGCTGCTCCTCCCTATTGAAAACATGGGAGGATGCCCTTGGGGCATTCATCAGCCCTTTCATTACCCACATTACCGAAAGAAAGTTCATTTATTTCTGCATTCTTTCCCCTACATCAGCCATGCAACCAGCCATCCCCATCCACCAAGCATCTCTGTCATCCTTCCCAGTGGATTCACAGGGGCAGTTCCTCAGATCAGGGTGTCTCCAAGTGTTGTGGACCCCCCCCTGGAGTATTGTCGGCCATGGTCTCCATCGGATAAGTTAGGTATGGGGATCGGTAGGCAGTCGGGAGTGGTGGAGCCTGAGTGTGCCGGCGCTATTCTGCCACCCATCGGGGGTTTCCTCCTTGCAAAACTTTGTCAGGGATGCTACAGGCCAAGGCTCCAAAGTGTGCACATATGTGTGTGACTGTGCAACAAAGGCGGGGGTGTGGTGGCAGAAAGCACTACCCTCCCTTCCCGAAGAAAGACAGCATCCACTAGGATGCTTAAGCCTGCTCGCCCCCAGCCAGCTCTGGATGTTACTGAACTCAGATCACAGGCGTCACCATTGGTAGCGCTATCCCTGCACCAGCGGGCTGGCAAAAGTTCTTTTCAGTTGTACACTGATGTACCAAAAGGAGATGCTGTGTCAACTACTGTCTAGAAATACAAAGCTGCGACCCTGCCATTTCTAAGAAAATTACCTCATCTTTTGAATCTGTCTCCAAGAAGGGGTGTTGTACTTAACCTATGGAGACAAGCAAAACATATCCTTCAGCATAACGGTGAGGACACATCAACTCCATCAAACTAGTAGCCAATTTAAGCTTTAGTGTTCATTTTTATTTCACATAAAACCCTTTAGGTAGGTGCCTATTTTTAGAAGGGTTTAGAGTCAGGTTGGTACAAACAATTAAAATACACAAAAGTGGACATGGGTAACAGTGCTGTAGAGTTGGAGTTAAGTATATAGGATTCCAATACATTGTGTGTATAAAGTGCTGTGTACATAGGATACAGTGTAAGATTACAACAGATGGTCAGTGGTAGCAGTTACATATTCCAGATGGAGTGAGCGAGGCCAACAGCTGGGTTTTAAACAATTCAATGGTACTGCACACTCTAAAAGTGTCAGTCAGGTCATTCCAATGTTTTGTAAAACTATACGAGAAACAGCTTCAACCTAAAGTGCCTCTTGTGCTCTATACTTTGGAGGAACTTGACCACACACACAGTTAAATGAATTCCATGATCACAAACCAATTTTTTGTCCTTTTCAATTAGTGCTTAAAGTGTGTCACTCTGCCACAGCTGCTTTGCTTAGAGATTCAAATGCCATTCACACGAGAATACAGAGAGGTCATTTAACATGTGCGATAACTGTGGACCCTGCAAAAGCCTTTGACACTGCTGACCATCGTCTATTACTATGTAAACTGCCCAACTCTGGGACGAACCCATTACCTTTCAGTTGGCTCAGGCTGCCCCACTAGCATAGCGGCAGCGCATCATGCTGCCATGCAAGTAAGCTGGGTCCAGGAGCAAACAGAGTCACCACATCGGGAGGCAGGTCAGGCTGGGACAGTGGCTGTGTATCAGTGTGCCCTGAACGGGGAGGGTCGATGGTGACCTTCAGTGCCTTAGCGGCCCCTGTGGCTGGGACAGGAAGCTTGCTCCTGCTGCAGGGATGTGCTGAGTGCATGCAAGGCCAGGTAGAAAGCTGCGCTCACATCACGGAAGTTGGGAGGGTCCTAAAGGGCAGAAAAACCCATGTCTGTCTATATGACAGTCTGAGTCCCTAAGATTCCCTGGGGTCCTAGTGCCTGCCGGCACTTGGGCATAGTCCACACAATAGATTTTTTTTTTTTTACTCTTTGATAACTGGGCAAGGCCCACTAAGTACAAGTGCCTGTTTTCAGGTGTGACCCAGGAGCACTGGGGAGGTTAAGTGACTTGCTCAGAGTCACACAGTATGCAAGTGGTGGTGGTGGGAATCAAACCCAAATCTGCTGGATGTACAGCGCTCATTCACAGCTTGTTATTCTAACCTCTAGGCTATACTGCCAGCCCCATTATATACTGCCTCAAGAGGAGAGGACATACCTCCCCCCGAAATCCCCGCCACAGAGGGGAAGCCATGGAGGTAACTTGTAGTTTACTGTGGCATGGGGGAAAGCTGGAGGATGCACAGCTGAACAGGGTATGTATCTCACATTTTTCTTGACATAACGGTTACAGTGACTTAATCGAGCAGGAAAAATTATGTTGCAGCTAATTAGAAGAAATAAATGACAAAACATAGAAACACGGAAACATAGAATTTGACAGCAGATAAGGACCACTTGGTCCACCCATTCCGCCCATTTTTCCCTACCTACAGTATCATCACAGATCCTATTTTATCTCCGGCCCATTCACCCCCTTCTCTTTCCCTAAGATTCCCTTATGTCTGTCCCATGCGTTTTTGAACCCCACCACTGTTTTCACCCCCACCACCTCAACTGGAAGGCTGGTTCCAGGAATCCACCACTCTTTCTGTGAAGAAGTACTTCCTCACAGCCCTCCTAAATCTACCCCCCTCCAGCTTCATAGCATGTCCCCTTGTTCTTGAGCACCTTTTCTTCTGAAACATACTTCTCCCCTGCACCTTATTTAATATCCCCCTCTCCCTCCCTCTTCCAGGGTGCATATACTGAGGTCCTTTAGCAAGGCCAATGATTTTCCGTCTTCAAAAATTATCAAGTCCGTTTGACTAAATCTTAAAGTCTGTTTTTCACACTTTATCCAAAATTGACAGCAAATTAGCATGTTTTGTACAGAAATTTGCCACAAAATTAGTGAGCTTTCGCAAAAAACTGGCACAAAGTGGGGTTGTTTGCATGATAAATGGATCCAAATAAAGGTTTTTTTCATGAAAAATTGACTCCCAAGTGCTGGTTTTAAAAATGTAAAATTCCACTTTTTATTACTGTTTTCGGTTGAAAATGGAAAATCATTGGCCCCACGTTAGTCTCTCCTTGTAGGGCTTTTGGTGCAGACCCTGAACCATTTTAGCTACCCTCCTCTGGACCACCCCCCACTTCACTCTATCTTCTGGAGATGTGGTCTCCACAACTGGACACAGTACTCTAGGTAGAATCTTACCAGCTATCTATACAAGTGCAAAGAACAGTTACGCAAGAACTTACCATAACAGTGTATCTTCAAGGGGATCTCAGTCATCAGGTCATACCATAGAAACTTCACCGTTGGTGAAGTAGGATCCACACAGAAGATTTTCAGCAGTACAACTGGGGCTGCCCATGTCATCAACATCATCATCCCTATAAAGGTGTGAGCAGCCCCGCTCCCTCCCCAGTTTTTTCTCCCAGAGACAAATGGAGAATAACCCTAGCCATGGGGGACCAAGGAAAGAGAAAGGTGCCCAGGCCTATATGACAGGCTGGATACTTCAGACAGCCAGTTCGAAGACAAGAGCCCCAAGAAGGGGGATGGTGGGAGTGAAAGCAGACCTAATGACTGCGATCCCATCGAAGAGCTATATTTACAGTAAGTTCTTACATAACTGTTCTATCTTCATTGGGGTGATCTCAGTCATCAGGTCACACCATACGAACGAGTCCCAAGCAGTTAACGGTGTAAACAGACAGTCTGGGAGGAAGGCCAACCATAAACTTACGGCAGGAGGCCCTGCAGCACAGCCCTACCAAAACCTACATGGGCTCTTGAGGCAATGTCCAGACTGTAGTGCTTGGTGAAGGTATGGACAGTACTCCAGGTGGCAGCCGCACAGCAGTCACTGGCTGAGACCCCTTTGAAACAAGCCACAGAGATAGCTATGCCTCTTGTGGAATGAGCTTTAACTGCTCCGGGCAACTCTTTGCCATACTTGTTGAAGCAGAACACACTGTAATTTGCCAACCATTTGGATAAACATTGTTTAGAAATTGAAGCGCCCTCTCTATCCGGGGTGAAGGAATCAAACAACTGCTTCGACTTTCTACATTCCTTGATGCGAAGCAGGTAGTATACTTCTAAGCTCTGTGCACATCTAACGTATGGAGCACTGCTTCCCCTGGATTGGCACGCCCTGGAAAATAAACAGGAAGGTAGATAGAGTGGTTGAATGCAAACTTGGAGACCACTTTAGGGAGAAACTTAGGATTTGTGTGCAAAGACACCCACTCTGTGTAAAAAATCAAATAAGGCTCCTCGCACCAGAGGGCCTGAAGCTCTGAAATTCTTCAAGCAGAAGTAATGGCAACTAAAAATAATGCTTTCCAAGAAAAAAAGCGTAACTCACAAGTCACGAATGGCTCGAAAGAAGACAGGGTCAACTTCTCCAAAACAAAATTCAAATCCCAAGCTGGGACTGGGGAACAGATTGGGGGTTTCAGATGTAGGATGCCCCTTAAAAAGGTATGGGAGACATCCAGCTGAGCAATTGTGCGATCACCCACAGCCTCATGAAAAGAAGAATTAGCTAAAAGGTGCACCTTGAGGGAGGAGTACTGGGAACCTGAGTCAGACAGATAGATCAGGTAGTCCAGGATCTGGCTCACTGGGCAGGTGAAAGGGTCCAGATTAGGTCTGGCAGCCCAGATGGCAAACTGCTTCCACTTCATGGCACATGTGGCTCGAGTGGAAGGCTTCCGGGTGGCCACCAGGATGTCCGTCGCTCTGTTAGAGACCCTAAATCTGGTGATGGCTACGTTCCCAGGAGCCAAGCATTTAGATGGAGGAACCTGAGGTTGGGATGGACCAGGTCCCCTGATCCTGGGTCAGCAGGTTTCTGCAGAGGGGGAGAGGGTCCACAGGTTCCTCTGCCAGCTGCTGTAGAAGAGGAAACCTTATCTGCTGAGGCCAGAATGGAGCCAACAGAATCATGCTGGCCTCCGCCAGCTGCAGTCTGATTAGTACCATCTGAATTTGAGGAAATGGAGGGAAGGTGTAGAGGAATTTCCCGCTCCAGGAGAGGGACGAGTCTCTCCAGAAAACACCAGGCCCTGGATCTAGCAAGCAAAAATTGGTCAGTTTTGCATTGAGTGGGGATGCAAAAAAATCCAACTCTGCATGACCCCTTCT